>OX465490.1:242800-5242800 GCA_950022335.1 Eurois occulta
CCGTAATGAACAAATTGTCAGGGGCGATTGACCGAACTGGGTCAGTGTGCTGTGGGCGCTCATCGCACACTATTTGGCACTACCGCGGGCATTTGACTTAGTGGCTTGATGCTGGCGTCGTTCTAACTCTTGATGTTAATGAGGACATTGTGGTTCAGCCTGCGGTCTGTTAATGGGAAAACTAAAGTGTGCCTTTTCCTAGATTTGTTTATTGGTAAAGGAATGCCGTATGAAAATCACGGGTTCTGCATTACTTTAGGTAGAGAATGAAAGTCTCATTTTTGTTAAAAAAAAAACAGATGTTTGGTACCTACTGTTATATGACAGTATAAATGTCAGAAATATCTGTTACTCCCTAAATAACTGTTTGAATGAACCATTAAAATAGTTCTTCTTTGTGCATGTTTGTTTCTCGAAATCTCATATCGTTCGTTTCAAATCGTTTACCAATTATTAAGATAATTTGTTAAGAAAAATCCACCCAATCCGAGTAAAAAGTTTTTAATAACGAAGGCGTTAAAGATCTTGCATGAAGAACTGGGCTTGAAGTCCGGGGTTCGACTACCACATCGTGGAAAGTATTTTTTGGGTTTTTCCATCAAGCATTATTCAGTAACAGCTAAGGAATCTGGAGTACTGCTTCGTTGATGGTACTAGGCTCGCCCCCTATCACATGGGACTTAGACATATCTGGAAACAAGTGGTCGTACTATGAAGTAGTAGTGTGTGGCTGTAGTGGTTGTGTTGTGGTATGTGTCTAACCCTTCGGAGATCACAGGCGTGATGATATGCGCTAAAGAGGCATTTAATTATTGTATTATTATTGTCCTGTAATAAGCACACATTTACTAACTAGTAAGTACGATTTTATTCAGCTTAATGATATTTTGAATATTCTGCTTATTCAGTAGTCTGCGGGAAATGCGTGTATTAAACTAGATTAGTGAGTTAATTCCTACCAAAATGTTACTGTAATATTACTGTGTGTATTTGTGGAATGCTCAAGCTGATTTTACTGTAATTTGACCATTATGATGTTTATTTTATTAAACTATTTTTTTGTATTATATTACTAAGTTTTTTGAGAAATAAAAATTTATTATTATTATTATTATTATTTCAATGCTGTCCAATTATAAACAAAAGACAAATAGTTAACCAAACTAAAATATAGTACTTTGGTTAGGCTTTTTACTGCCAGTCCATGATGGTTTTCTCTTATTTGACATCTTCAGAATAAGGAATTATTTGAGCGGTTTATGTAATACCGTTACTCGCGACCTTTTCGCGTGAAATTATTATAAAAAATATTACTTCCCATTTTGAATAGGATTTTGTTACCAAGTTCAAGGGTTTTCATTTTTTTTTGCACGGAACACTAATTCTTATTTTAAAATAAAAACAGCCTATCTGCCAGTAAAAGTTCCATTGAAATCGGTCCAGCCGTTTTGGAGATTAGCCGGAACAAACAAACAGACAGACAGACCGACATCTAACCAAAATCGATAAAAAATGTGTTTTTGTTATAAGTGATGTATATATTATTTTCATGTGCATTCAGTAAAAAGCGGTTATTTCAGTATTACAAACAGACACTTCAACTTATTTATTTGTATATATAAAATTCAGTTTCCATCTAAAAAATGAAATGTGAAAAACAACTTTTACAGTTAATTATTAATAATTATGAATCGTAATTACCGTAAAACAAAGGCCATAATAAGTACCGTATTTAATGGAAAATATTTGTACATTCGTAGTCAACGCCTGTCATTCTTTGTTCGTCAATAAAACATGAAATATTAATGATTCGGAACTATTACGAATTAACGAGGGCTGTCGGTTTTACCGAAACTTGTTCACAATCAATGTTTCGGTCATCGGGTACTGCCGGGCCATTTAATATTGTTTTTATATTAATGGACTGTGTTGATTCGTAGGACTGATAGCGATATGCGTTCATTGGGATTGTGGGTAGTTAGTTTTATCAGTATTGCATCGACTGTTAAGCATTTAATGTTTTAAAATAGTTACTTCTTGTCAGTCACGCCTTTTATTGGAATCACACAAAAGAATGGCAATAGAATTGCTGTTCATAAAATGATTGCGCAGTCAGGTATCTTCACATGTACCTGTTTACTATCTAGGTGTCACTAAATTCATCCTGTGGTTATGCATTCAGAAATGACGTTAGGTATTTGTCATAACTTAACCCACTCCATGGGCTGATAGCATTGCAGTGCGGCCGCGGTCCCAGTCAGGGGTCGCGCGACAATTCCTTCAAACGACAGAAAAACCCGATAAGTGGACAAAAATTCGCGAACAGAATAAATATCAGCGAATACTTTTTGCTCCGTCCTCGATCGTTATTTATTATTTATGGAAATAGACCTGGAAACTCCATCGGGGGAAGGTCGTCATATTTTTCTTAAAAAAAAGTAATGTCCCTCGGTGCGGCGCGCGTTTGTCATGCAAATTTATGCGATCCGTTTTAGCTTTCGTTTTTAAACCGATAGCGATTTCTAGACGGAATATTCAATCGGATTGTGAATAAAAAAATGATTTCTGTACATTAACGGTCGGGGTCACGAAAGATGCCGGCGGGTCGTAAACTCGTAAATTAAAGTCGAAGACGTTTAGATGTACTTACCTTCGAAAGACGGAACAACGCGTGCAAAAATATTATCTACTTGCAAGAGCCGACTGGTAGCTGTCGATATAAGCGTAATATGTAAACTTGGCAGTCACAGAGACATAGGATCACATTTTTTCTATTGCATTCCTCTTCTTCTCATAAACACATAGACAGACGAACTGTTGTATATAATAGATACATGAAACATCGAGGAAATCAGACCTGCTCCCAACATACTGACTGGATAGATGATGACCACCAGCTATAGCTACATATAGGGCCATCTTCTGACAGCCTGTCTATAGTATCTTTAATTTCTTTGATTAAAGTTGGGTTGTGTGATTGAGTAGGTAGCGAAGGCTGGCGTCATCGGCGGTTCGTTTGACACACGTCGTTGTGACATGTTACATGCAGATCACTTTGTTCGGGGCGTGTGGGGGCGTCACACTCTCTGAGTGGACTCACGAGTGTTGTATTGGTGATTAACTGCTGTTTGGTCAAGTGTTCTTTGTAACAATTTTTTGTTAATGTTATTCATGGATACGCGAGTTCAGTAACCAATAGGTACTTGTCATTTATAGTAATACCGTGCGTGTAAACATTCTAAATTAGTACTTAGATTAAGAGAAAGGGGACAAGCCGACACGGTTGGCCACTTACGAGAAGCTCACAACTCGTGGATACTAGTCATCATGTTTGTCATTCTAAGTATTATAATGCACCATAGACGTTTTTATTATAAATACAATCTAAAATGAAATGCTTTTAATAACAAAATAATTCCATTTCAAGATTAAGCAAGTTAAGTAACTAAAGCACTTACCCAAATAGGATTTGAAACAGCAACAGCAAAAATTAACAATTATAACTGATATTTTATAAAGAACGTAGCAACAAAGAATCGGACTCAAGCCCCGCACCGCAAGCGTCCCACCGTCCCGCCGTCCCGCGACAGCTAATGTATGTAATTTACATTTGCATAAACCAATTTTAATGTTAGCCAAACATCACGACCCGTATGTTGGGTGCTTGTAAAATAAGTCCCACTCAGGATGGCAGAAACTAGGAATTTGGTAAATTCACAGAATTCCGGGCAACTTGTAACTTTGTCCTTTGATTTGAAGTTTTCGTGAATTTAATCAAAGTAACTTTATCTATTTCAGCATGAATGGTTTGTTTTAAGTTGGCGTCCCGTAAACATAACTTGATTATAATTAAGTTTAGTTTGAGGTCAACAATGACTTGCATGTTCTCGCGTTGTTTGGTCTTTGTGATATTTTGCGAAAATATAAACGAAGTATTTCGACATTCAAGGTGCAAAAATGATAAAAATTCTGCCGGGAAGCTTTTAGCATTATATCGTATTTATTGATGAATCAAATGCAAACAGAGCTGCTTTCAAAGAAGAGAAAACGGTGGTAAATCAAATAACAACCGGGCAACAAAACTTTATCAAATTAACCTCAACAATTAACTCAAACACACAGCATATGACCGGCATCCTGCAACCACGCAACCTCTCTTCATTTAGAGCAAGTTCCTCAAAGCCTGTCGCCGAGGAGGGACGTTAACTGCCGCATGACTGGCGACACAGGTCTCAAGTCACAGAATAGATGAATACAGAAGGTTAGCATACCAGCATACACGTATCCACGTACAGGAAGTGCACGCTCACCCACGACTGTCAAATATTTGTAATAGTCTGAGATCACCGTCACAGTAGACATATAATTAATAACATACAGTAATTTCACTAGGAAAAATTGGTCAACTCACACACATGCAAAGCATTTACACGAGTTGCAAGTTTACTTCAGGGGACAGGTTTCTCGTGAGTAAGTCGGGGCTGTCGCATTTGAGACAAATAGTGACGTTGTATGCGTGTAGTGAAACATAACAAAGAGCGTTTGATTTCAGTTTGAGTTGGTTTACTGATTATCTTTACATTGCTTCGACTTGCGTACACGTCTATGTGTGCGTGTGCCTGCTTCCATTTGTTGTGTAAACCCGGTCTTCTGTAACTACTTATGCCGTGGTAAACTTCTGGACGTGGGTCATCCACACCCCTCCCCGCTCCCCTACCCCTGCGTGGCCCACCCGTGACCCTTCCTAATGCGAAAATGAATGATGACCCGCTGTAATAGCTCTCGTTATTAAATCATTGCCGACTGTTTGCATTGCCTACATTTTTATTTAAGTTTAACAAATGTACGTCTGATGTACGTGTGCTTGTTTGGCGTCTAATAAAGTTGATTTGGCTAGACAGTGTTGTGTGGCTCTTTTGAACCTGGAATGACAATTGACCGGAGGGCGCTGTTGGTTACAAAACATTTGTAAAATTGACTGGAAAATTATATGGAAAAAAAAGATGGCTACCCCAAGAAACAAAATTTGGTACTATAAAAGTCCTGAGAACGTTTTAGAACGTGCTAATTAGTGTTCATGATTCGTACTATAATGGTGTTGTAAACATTTACAGAACCCTGAATAGGCCCTAGTTTTATCACTGATTTGTTTTATAGACATTACATAAAGGCTCTCACGGTGATAAGTCAGCTCTGTAGTTGAAATGTAAAAGTGTCGAAAAACGCTCTTTAGTACTAAAATAGTGCTGTCTGCAACGTTTATGTCACAAATTTGCACTATAAACGTAACCAAAACATGTTTATAGTGCTATTTTGTCACAATTTTGTTTGTGTTGTGATCGTGCGTCGTGAGTGTTCCTCAAGAAAACAAAATATATCGGTAAGTTATGCTTTATGTCATTTGCCATTGTTGCTTATCGTAACATTTAATAAAAAGGACATACTACAAAACATTCATGGACCGTAACTTGCACTTGCGAAAATTATTGTATTGATAAAATCATTATGCTGATTTCAAATTTGACACTGGGCCCTTATAATTTACGTGTTTTAATTAAATTTAAATTAATAAAATAAGGACTTGTCCCGACTATGGCTGCTATAGTACACATTGGCTTCAGCCGTGCTACTAATGTGCTATCATGGCAGAAAACAGCAGCCATATTTTCACAGAAAACGAATTAGGGTTCGTTGTCCAAATATAAAATAGTGTAGTCATAATAAATTTCTCTGTATGGACTTGCATTAAATGCACTCTTTAGGTATTTTCTAGTTTCTCTCCCAATTCAGTCTCGAAATCACCACGAATGTGTAGCAAAAAAACTATAGTTTCATTAAAAAACAATATTTCTGAGTGTGTCTTTAATGCAACCTCATAATTTATTTTGACTAAACTAAAAGTTGTAACTATCTCATCGCATGTGCCCAATCACCCGTCAGCCTTGAAAGAAAGTCGGTTCTTTGATACATAAAACAGTTACAGACCAAAGACTACTATAGTATACTATAGATTATAGACCTAAATGCCTTATGGTCAACATAGTTTATATTTAAGCTGTTGAAACTTTATTTTATTATAATGCTGGAAGTAAAATGTACAATTGCGTTTGTTTCAGTGCCTTACCTGCATCGTAACATACTACAATTTATATCATTAATGATGGCATATACACTGTGACTTTTTAGTCGTCTTACAAAGATGGTACACTCAATGTATCCGACATAAAATACCTATAGGCGCGATTTTTTTTAACCTTTAATAATTATGACATTAGGTACAAAGAAAAATAAATAATACTTACATTCGAATTATGAAACATCCTGTTAATAATGTTTCGTGTCAAACGGTAGAACATACCTACCCAGCACTGAGGACACGAGTCGAGTAGATCATCGCTCGCAACAGGGTGTTTCAACAACGTCATGCGTCATATTACTGAATAATATTTTTATTTTTAAATTATTAAAATCACATAAATACGATTTTTTTTTTCGTGAATGTTTATTAGTCATTGGTTACATGAAGTGGGCTGCCGTTGTAAGACGACTAAAAAGTCACGGTGTATAATGGACGTGGATTGTTTCCTGAGGAGATATACATATGATTATACATATGTTTTGATAGGTTAAATAAAAAATATTTGAAATAAAAAAGAAAATATCTTTTATTATTAACATTTACCTACACACAGTATTATTTATAGTGCATGCCAAGTATTTTTTATATGTATAATCTTTAGATTATACATATAAAAAATACATAATATGCGTCCTTGGATCTCTTGATAACACATTGGGAATGCGCTTGTTTATTATTTCTATCAAACTTTTAACTGCTTGATGAGGTATATTATAAGTGACGCACCATTTTCTTATGTCACTGCGTAATTGTTCATCTTTACTGCTCTCCTCATCTGAGCATTCCGGTGTTGGGGAACTTTGAACAGAGGTGCTCTCACTCTCATATTCTTCATCCTTATTACTGGCTATAGAAAAAGGAACATTATTGCTACAGCCCTGTTGTGGTACAAAACAAATATTTTGTACAGAACCACGTGCTATATTTTCCGGACCCGCTTGACCAGTATTTACATTTTTGATATGAGCTTGTTGTATTGATGATAGTGCTTGTGTATATCGATTCTTTGCCTTTTTTTATAACTACCACTCACTTTATACCGACACAGAGATCTTAAATCCATTATTAAACCTTTATTTACTTTATCTTTTAACCAGATCTCTGTAAACAATCGGCAGTGTGCCACCATTTATGAAATACTAGTGATGTAATTGATTCTGAAAAGCTAGTATAGTTCTAATCAGTCCATTAACTATTAATTTTAATGCTTTTATGTCACGCTTTAGTGTCGTATGAGTAACACAGACTCACTTATAGAGCTATTTAGAATGGTAATGGTACTATTTAATACTATAGTAGAGTTTTCTTGACTTCTACAGAACTAGCCCCATAGCGATATTGAGGGAGCTTTTAAGAAGCTAAAAGGTTACGTAATAGTTGTGCAAGGTGATTTTATAGTGCAGATTGATCCTGTAATAATGTTTTCGATACTACTACAAAACTAGTACTGTAAAAGTTATTTTGACGCATTATTAGCGCAAAATAGATACATGAAAGGGACAGTAAGGTCTTCAATAGTACTAAATAGTACCATAATCACTTTATTCATATCTTTTACAGTGCAAAACTTTAAAGATTCTTTTGTATGGTCCTGTAAGCGTTCTAAGAGCTAAATTATAGAACTTAAATGCTCTTAATCTTATAGAATCAAAACGCTTTGTTAAAAACTTTTATAGTACAGGCAGTCACAATGGTTATAATTACAGGCCTACTATAACACTGTTCGGTGACAAAACGCCTTGGTTATAGAAACTTTTGTTACTTGGGACGTTAGTTCCGATTAAGGCCAATCGCCTAAATCCATGCAGCACTACCTATATATAAAGTTGTGACAGTATAATTGTTTTGTAAGTTAGCGTCTTTTGTTTAATTGTTTCTAATGTAAAACATTTCTAAAGAGCTCGAGATTGAGGTCTATATTTATCAAATGGACGACATAGTGTTAAATGTAACCAAAATACAAAGAAGCGTTTGAAAGCTTCTTGAAAACCCTCTCTCTGTGATGTCATTGATGAAAACTGAGTGGTTTCATTATTTTAAAAGATTTAACTTGCTTTTAAATCTCCGTGCAACTGTAACAAAACGTTTCTTCTTCCTCCTTTCAAAGCATTGGCTCTTACTTTATCTTCGAGAAATCTCTCATTATAACAAGTAACAATGTAAAGAAACATACCTAATCAATCCTTTTCTCAGTCCGGATTGAAAAGAAAACATCACTATGATCCCTTTCAATAATCCGTTAGAAAAGATCAAAAACTATCAAAGGACCAGTTCAGACACAAAAAGTATGATATCTAAACTCTTTCATCACTTAATGGCTTACAATCTGTACGTATTAAAACATACGAATGGTACTCAAAAGCTTGTTCTTTTCCCTCACAATAATCCAAGGATTACTCGGAACTCGTAGAAGTGATCTTTTCTATTAGGATCCGTTTACATTAGCAGAGTACACTGGCATACTTTGCTGGAATAACCTTAAGCGCAATGCTAGTTACTTTAATACAGGATAGTTCACAAATATTCGTCTACAACTCGACTCGCCCACTTTGCTGTACGGCAGTAATTGCCCCAGTGCTTACCGTGTGTACTGCAACACACCACTTAACCAAAGTACAGTGAGCACTTGCGCTGTTGTGGGCACTAGACGGTTAAGTATAATATTTATATTATAGCACTGGCAACTAATTAATAAAAGTACTCTCGCCAATATTGTGTGTGTATATTATTTATTTCAGAATATTTCATAGTCTAGGAACCTACCACCACTAACCACCACTGCTCTCAAAGCGGCGAAAAATATATTGTGAGGAAACCGTCATGTCCTAGAACACAAACAGAGGGCCTGTGACATCTCGCACTGAGCCTGCGTGGTGAAGTAGGATTTAGAAACGCTCCCTCTCGCAGGGAGGATGTCAGTGTGTCAGCTGTGCCAACGTGTTAGGCTTGTGTTACAAGTTATGCTGGAGCCAAAAAGAAAAGAGATTATTTTAATCGCCACTTAACAACGTGTAGTGCTCCAAAATTAAGCCCACTAGATTAATATTTCCGTATCCTCTTTAATCTAGTGTCGACCCCACCACGGTGAACGTAGCTTTAACTAGAGCAGAACTTCGTTACTGGCTTTGTACTATTGCGTATTTGTAAGTATTTAGCACTTCTTCTATTATTACACTGAAAATACCAGGTGTCATAAATACTAGGTTATTATTATTTTAACCTCTTAGTTTGTTTGACTTTGAACCCGATATTTTGTTTCTTTCTTGTTTAGCAAAGTTTTTATCACAGTCATAACAAAAGTCGTTTTTATTATAAATATTTTGTCTTTGAAAGTATTGTAGGAGTCAACCAAATATCTACTTTAAAAAATACACGCTAGCCAAAAGTAATAAAATACAATTTTGATTACTTCATAGGCTTCTTTTTTAAATTTTTTCGTTGGTGTTTTTTTTAACCGACTTCAAAAAGGAGGAGGTTATCAATTCGGATGTTTGTATTTTTTTTTTATGTATGTTCGGGCATAACTCCGTCATATATGGACGGATCTGCAAAATTTTTTTTTTGTTCGAAAGGGGTTTATTACGAAATGGTCCCATTTAAATTTGGTGAAGATCTGATGCTGATCTTCGGAGATATACAATGGAACTCTTCAATAATAAACAGCAAATCTGCCGTGATTGGTGCCATGAAATGTATTGTTAACAATGTAAAATAAAAGCATAGAATATATTTGTATAAGACATTGCAACTAAAAATGAAAAAATAAAAAAACTTTTTGCAAAAAATAAAACCGAAAAATAATTTTAGCTTCAGAAGTCGGTGACAAAAAACTGAATCAAACAAATCACCGACTTCTGAAGCTAAAATTATTTTTCACTTTTTCTTGTGTTTTTGAAGTCGGTTTTATTTTTTGCAAAAAGTTTTTTGTAATTTGTATGTCCATTGGCAAAACATAGCGCACTACCTGATTTTTAAGATCTTGTTTGTAATTATTACCTATGTTTACGAATAAATGATACTGATTTTATTTGTAAAACTACATTCTGAAATATGTAGTAAAAAACACTAACTTTAACACATGACGTATGATTTATGTGGACATTGACTACCCACATAACGCATGAGAGATGTCAAATATAGTTACAATAAATAACCCAGGATATGTATGAGCAAGCAGTCGCGCTTGCCCCATGGGACGTGAAGGGCAGCTTCTCATAAGATAGCATTCGGATAGCGACACCTGAAATGGGCCCGTGGCGACTGCGTTTAGGGACCTCACTTTTACTATTGTCCTTCGTAAGACTGTAGGAATCATTTTTAGCAAGAGTTTTAGATATTTATCGTTCGTTCCTTAATCCCAATTTATTTATCGTCGGCGCAGCGTCTTCCATACTTCTCTATCAGTCGTCATCTCATGAGTCAGCAGCCAGAGGTTCTTTATTATGTAATTTAAATTGGTCCTGCGCCGGATTAATCTCCGGTCGTGTCGGATGGCAGTACCGTCGGACTATGAAAGTGGTGCACTCACACTTGTGCACTAAGTATTATATTTCATGCGTCAATGGATTGTCTCCTCAGAGCTTCACCACCCTTAATTCAACCCATCAGAAGGAATAATAAACTATATAAACATTGCAATTGATATGTTACCCTGGTTACCCTACTTCAATTGCTCAACGAGCTATCTTTTCTCAACAAGACTTTATTTTTTCACAGAAATAAGAAATCTGACTAAGAACATGTTTTTTTCTGAGGAAACGCTCCAGCGACTATTCGTAGAAGTAGACAGTTCAAGTACCAGACGTTCAAGTGTTGACTTCACTCAACTTTATATTTTCTGACCATTATAAATAATAAGAAAGTGGTGCCTTTGAAATCTACTCGCGAATCGCTTCACAAGCAGAATTTGTTAGAAAAACGTTTTTTCTTGGTCCTGTAGTAATCATTGACTAACAACAAATGAACCATGTTGACATAGTAACAATATTAAACTAATTCATTCGCTGACAGCTAAAGCTCTGCCTAATCCGATTACACAACGAAGATGAGCACAAGGATTAAAAAGAGAGTTAAAAGAGTTGAATAGCGGATGAAATTTTCTATTTAAATTGGACATTATTGCCAATGAAAACTACCCATCGCATAGTTTTAAAATAAGAACTTAAATTACAATCTCGCGGTAATTATGAACGCCTGCCTAGTCTATGCACCAAACCCTCCACACTATGAAAACCTATTCCACTCTGATATCATTATTAAATAAACGGTAATCGCCCGCCACTCATAATAAGCAACTCCGCAAAAAATATGAGAAGACAAATAGAGGAAAACATTCACAAGACGATGAGCAATTTACTGTAATGACTTATAAGAGGAAAGTTGCCGTGACCCCTTCACGGCGCCATGACATAAGGGCGGAATAACGCGCGAATGAGGAAAAATAACTGGCACATATTTCATGCGGTGCTGTGATAATAAACTACCTTTTGTACTAAAGGTAAAGCCGTTTATGTTCGCCGAGCCTATGCGGATATCTGTCAAGAAGATTGTACGGATACTGTGCTGGACCAAGACTTTGCAGGGACTGTTACAATGATAGTTGAGAAATGGATTTGAGTATGTAATTAACTTATCATCATCACCTTTTTTGTAGGTTGAAAATATCAGTATTCTAAAATAACCGATGACAGTGACATATGGGCCTTACAGGGTTGATCAACAGCAATCAAACATTTGAAATGGGCCTTAGAGGCCCACTCAACATCGCAAGAGCTAATATTATAAATGCGAAAGTTTGTGAGTATGGATGGATGGATGTTTGTTACTCTTTCACGCAAAAACTACTGACCGGATTTGGATGAAATTTGGCACATAAATAGTACATAACCTGGATTAACACATATAATACTTTTTATACCGGTAGTGTGATCCCGTGGGACAGTTACCGAACTTACGCGGGTGAAGCCGCGGACATGAGCTAGTATAAAATAATTAGGTACGAACAATGTGTAAAATAAATATAAAATGGAAATATTACACATCATCAGAACGTTGACAGTATTAAAGCTCGGACGAAACAAAAACGGGAAAAATTGAAAGAAGCCCTTAAATGCTGTTAAATAATAAAAACACTCGTCACTCGTCTTAAGTGAAAATATATGCTACATCAAAATTTGTTGAAGAACTCGTCTCATTCTGCTTGACATGTGTCGCATTGATTTACCTTTCAAAGCAACGGAAGGAAAAAACGCTGTCATATCAATTTTCATTACACTAAAATGGTACCGCTGTACGCTCTCGATAATTATTGTATTGTTGTTCCGTATTGAAAAGCCAACGTCGTTTACACAACGGCAATGCAGCTACTGAAAAACCATCTTAGTCGTGCGATATCTAACGATCTTAGCCCGCCGAGATAAGGACCAATTTCGTTTGTTACAACTGCCGGGGTTATGTATGTAAATGCTTAAAGCACAATAAAGGTAGCGTGACCGCGCATATATTAAAACACAAATACCAACATTTTACCGACACAGCTGGTCGCTACAGTCGCCAATTTATTGATACGACGTGATTAACATCGGAAGGATATCGTTCGCATTGTTATTACCTATTTAGCGGTCATTACATTCAATGGATCACAGCTTTTGTTGGGAGAACTTTAGGCGGTGTAGTAACACAGTTATTTAAGAATGTACTCGATATTTTCCTGGTTATGTTGTTTATTACAACAAGTGGTGGTCGGGGAAACATTGCCCTGTTGGCTTCGTTTTCTCGTGTTAGTGTTTTCCCTATCTGTTGCCTGGGGTCCAGTTATGATAAACTTTTTCGCATTATGTTTTGTGTAATATAAACTGGTAGTAGTTGCGTATTACGGAGTGAACGCTTCTTTTATGTTCCCTCGGTGGCATCCCAATTGTGTATTATTTCCATGGCATCTGCAAACTGAGTGATCCAAGATTCATCATCTGCCTAGCCTTTTCCCGACTATGTAGGCACAGGCACCGGTCTTACCGGAGTCAGCTGAATGTCAGTATTCTACATGGAGAGACTGCTTATCTGGCCTCTACAATCTATATTATACTGAATAACACGATAGATACCTCTTAGCGAGACTCATTGGCTTACTTTCGGATCATCTGCTTAACATGCTATGTGACACTCGGTGTGTAATGGATGGTCACCACCCCCATCCACAAACCGACCTTTATTTTGTACATTTATTTTTTAAGCATCAATAACATCCGTTTTTACCAAAAAAAAAAACATAAACACAAACCAAAACTACCAGGAGCCCATAAACGTGAAGGACGTGTACAATAACGATACACGTCGCGACATCAGTGACGTCACACACAATTGGACAGCCGACTGACAGCGTATGACGGCCGCTAATTTATTACGGCACAAACACTTGTGACTCGCGTGTTTTAGAGACAGTTGATATGTTACCCCAGTGATGCGGGGAGGTCGAACACTAAGATGTTGGATGTTGTTTACATGGTATTGATTTGCAACAAAGTCCACTGTGTGTGTACTTACTTATTGAGTGCCTCGCCTGCCTTGATTTTATTACCTCGTTGGTGTAGTGATCGCATGCGCTGCTGTTGAGCATGAATGAGGTCCTGGGTTTGATTTTCAGGTCGGGCAGTGTTATTGAGTTTTTCCATTAGGAATATCTCTGCCTAACCCCGCGAGGATTACAGGTGTGATGTTAAGTTTATATTTATTTGCAACTAGCTTTTGCCCGCGGCTTCGCTCGCGTTAATTTAGAATTTGACAATCAATTCGGGTTGTACTCTGCTTGTAATAATATAATTCAATCATGATTCGAAAGACACGTGGTGCCATCTATATCTTAAGAACTTTATAGTTGTTTTCCTCGGGAGCAGTACTTTTTTTCGGGATGAAAATGCAAAATGAAACGTATATGCAAAATTTCAGGATGATCGGTTCAGTGTTTTAGTCGTGAAAAGGTAACAAACTAACAAACTTACTTTCGCATTTATTGTATTAGTAAGGATTTAAGCTCTTCTACTTTATATGAGAGCCTAATACCTTGAGAGCAGAGGTCGGGTGAAAATGTTATTCAGATTGTTGATACTGAGGTCTCTTACTGATCTATGACATCCTGGTGCCTTGAGGTGGAAGCGCTAGGCTAGCCCGGTATTAGTAAGGATTTAAGCTCTTCTACTTTATATGAGAGCCTAATACCTTGAGAGCAGAGGTCGGGTGAAAATGTTATTCAGATTGTTGATACTGAGGTCTCTTACTGATCTATGACATCCTGGTGCCTTGAGGTGGAAGCGCTAGGCTAGCCCGGTATTAGTAAGGATTTAAGATCTTCTACTTTGATATGGGAGCCTAGTACCTTGAGAGCAGAGGTCGGGAACTGAAGGACTTTCATATAAACTTCCATCCCCTATTTTACCCCTTTAGGGGTGGAATTCCCAAAAATCCTTTCTTAGTGGATACTTACTCTTCACAAAGAACACACCCTCCAAGTTTCATATCTCTAGGACCAGCGGTTTGGGCTGTGCGTTGATCTATCAACAATCAGTCAGTTTATCATTTTATACATATAGATAATATGTTTGATGTATGGTTTTGTTTTTTTATATATTAAATGGGCCTACTCTTGACCTGATTGTCTGATAAAAAGATGATTCCGTGCCTCGGAAAGCACGTTAAGCCGTTGGTCCCGGCTGTCATTGGTTGATCTTTGGCAGTCGTTACGGATAGTCAGAAGCCAGTAAATCTGACTCCAGTCTTGCCATGAAATACCGTGTTACCCAGTTAATGGGTTGTGGAGGTCTGGTAGGCAGCCGCTTTGCGTAAAATACTGGTATTCAGCTAAATCCGGCATGACTGGAAGCCGACCCCAATACAGTTGGGAAAAGGCTAGGCAGATGATGAAATGGGCCTACTCTTGACCTCAATCTAGTCCTGAGGACAGAGATGAGGTCGACGATGGAACGAGGTAACCCAGAAGAAGCCTATTAACTCGCGACTTAAATAGATTGGGGTCATTTGAAATTGGGAACACCGACGAAGGCAGGGAATTCCACTCCTTGGCTGTGCGCATAATAAACGATGTAGCAAAGCGCTTTGTGCGAATGTGTGGAACATCGACAAGGAATGGGTGTTAACCCGCAGTACTTCTGGACTCCCGATGGAAGAATGCTTATTCTGATTGAAGTGGACTTAAGCCCGCTTACACCACAAACCACAAAAAGTGATTTTTATCAATGAAACTGAACGTGATCATGTAAACCCCGTTCTAGAGCTTTAACTTTCAATTTTCCATAACAATAATGACATTGACAGCTGCAGCACGTGGTTTACATGTCCTGGTAGCATTCCGTTTCATATGTGAAATTTGCCCTAAATACGTTTAGAGGTAATCATATTTAAAACGTTATTCTGACATAAAACTCGTCGTCCTGTTTCTGTCAATCATTTCAATGATTGACAGAAACAGGACGCACGACGTTTAAGGCTGGTTTTATAGTCACGCCGCTAGACGCGCCGTTGGGCAGCGCGCTGTTGAACAGGAACACCGAACGGCGCTGCTCAAGCGCGCGAATTTGAAACGCTACTACTACCCCAATACATATCCGAGCGCGCGCGCTCCCGACGGCGCTGCTGAAACGCGTGACTATAAAATCAGCCTAAAATTCATTTAAAGCTGAAGGTATGTCAGTTTGGAGTAAAATAAGGGATTTTTTTCCTCTTTGGCAACTGAGTCAAAGACGACTATTCTTCCACCGTCATGCAGATTTGACTAAAATGGTTATTTTATTCTCGATTGACAGAATAAACAATAAACATTATTATTTACTTAAGAAAATTCTTTTATAAAATGGTCACAGACGAAGTCAATATTATGAATTGTCTACTTTGTGACTATTATACGAATTGTAACGTAATTCATATTATAATCGTAATATGATTCTGCTAAACTGACAGTTTAATTTAGTTTCAGTTGTAGTTGACAGTGGCATTTTAGGCCCCTAATTTCAGTTCAGTTAAGGTGAATGCTCCAACCAGCCCGCGAAATTCAAAATTTCTTGCGTTTTTTGCAATTTGCAGGCCAGTGCTAGGTTGTATGTTGACTGAAATATTATTCGCGGCTGTAAGACGTATGTAGTTACAGAATTATAATCATCAAAATCACCAATACAACTCTCCAAGTTCATAAAGGTGTAGGAACAAAAAAAAACAGAAAAAGTCATTCCTACAGCTTTATGAACTTAGAGCGTTTTATTGATGATTTTGATGATTATAATTCTGTAACTACATATGTCTTACAGCCGCGAATAATATTTTAATCAACATACAACCTAGCACTGGCCTCTGTGTGAAATGTCCAGGGATATTTATTATTTATATTTATTTTATTATTTCATCCAGGTACTTTGTGGGTAAATATTTTGCATCCGTAATACAGTGTGCGTCCGGAAGTTTATTATTATAATCATTAATACTACACTGAACTATTCAAACGGTGGATCATTCATTACGAGTATATACATATATTATTCAGTTGTAAAGTCTGAATCCATTCGAGTAGGTTTTATATCAATTTATTTTCAGTCTTGTTAAAACTGGTATACGGATAGACCCTGACCTGTGGAGGTAGGATACATACGTGTTGTCGGGATAGCAAGCTCCAGTGGGATAATTCTCGACCTCCACGCGAGCAAAGCCGGTGGCGAAAGCTAGTGTTTCATAAAAATATCTGTTTCCTCTTCCTCTTTCCCGTAAAATAGGGGTTTTTCTCATATTTCACTGAAATTACCGAAATAAGCTGGTTAAGTATTCCAATTTTCCTTAGTAATAATATTAATTATCGTTCACTTAGAAATATTAACTCTACGATTCCGCAGCGACTTTGAGATTCCAGGAAAAATATTATAAAATCTTTCCTTGGGCAAGTTACTTAGGGAAATCTTCACAATTCTTTAATGACTTCATTTTAAAAACACCTCGTTCATTCATCTCTTAAATGAAAGAAACCGTATTCTTTTACTGGTGAAGAGAGACTGCGTGTTATTGACGTCTACAACTTTTCTATTAGATTATTAAGAGTCGATCAATTGCATTCTTTCTTTGTATAGCGGGAACTTATTTCTGAAGTGTTTAAGACATTTTACTCGTAGTTTCCGTTTGCTTATTTTCTTTCTCAGCACTGAAATAAACTTCTTTGAAAATGTTCACAGTAACTTGTAATGGTCAGATTGTATGAGATGGGAACCATGTTGGTTAACGTCTAGGTTGGTCTTTTGAAAAGAGAAGCACAGCTGAATGCTTCTCTTTTGAGTGTAGGTACCTGCATGTCCTGTAAATGTTACTCACAATTTAAGGAGTTAAACACGCAGCACAAATAGCTTCCAATGTTCCCACTGTTCGGACAGGCTATCTCTCTGTGAGCACGAGTGCAGTACAATCGACCACGCTAGCCCATTGCAGGTTGTTAGATCACACATGCAATGGATTTTTTAGTAGTAGTAGCGGCAGTTATTACCAGTTTAAGCTAACGTTTAACAAAGCTGTATCTTACATGACTACATGTAACAATAATGTATGGTACAGTAGTGGCAGCATCGGCGTCGTATGTGCCAAACGTGTGCCGCTCGTCACGCGTGTCCTGTGTCGGCTCGTCACAGTGGCGGCGTTTGGTACAAACGAGCCGTGCCCCTTACCGAGCCATAACGATCGCTTTAGTGAAGTGCCCAGTATGCAGTAATGTATATGTTACGGCTAAAGATGGGTGTCAACATAAACTTAAGATTAGCCGGCTAAACTCCGAACTAACCGAACCTCGGGGTGCCCCTGTCGTCGACCGTCTAGGGTTAGCGTTTCCATCAGCAGGTCGACGGATCCCCGCTGCGCGGGGCTCCTATTTCTGTCTGCAAGGTTTACAGGAACCTAACTAACCGAACCTCGGGGTGCCCCTGACGTCGGAGTTTAGCCGGCTAATCTTAAGTTTATGTTGACACCCATCTTTAGCCGTTACATATACAAATTAGTTTTAGACGGTACGAGTACTTCAATGACAACATCGTCAAATTTAAATAAAGCATTTATAAGTGGGCTGGTAAATATTAATGGTACACAATGTTATTCTCAGTATATTGTGTCAAGTTATGATAACGAAAGCACGCATACAAACATACCTACTCTATTTTGTCCAATTAAAGACACACATTATGACGTATAACACTATTTCTAACAAAAACGCTAACACAACAAACTGCAACACAATACAGAGATGTATGCCGCACAAATATTAAATTCAATTCTAAAAATATAACATTGTAAACATTGAAAATAAAATCTCAAGTGTACGAAACTAGAAATTCTGCTGTCGGCCACGATCTTGGCAGCGGAGTGGAACGGAAGGCTCCTCCGCCCGAGTACTCGGGTCCCGAGTTCCCGAGTACCCGGGTACCCGGGCGTGCCACGACGCGTATTGTCCCTCCCGCGTATTAAACCCGTACAATATTGTTATACCATCTGTTTATTCTTATTCATGGATGCCATCGGATCTTTTTCGCCCAAATACGATTTATTATTTATTTGCGGACATTTGCACTGTAGCTAACAAATGTGGCCGGTTTTGTTCCGACCGGTTTATGGTGTTAGGTTTACAGGTAAATAATTTATTGGCGGGTCGCGTCCTTTTGCGCCACGTTTTGTTCTATAGCCTAACAAAGGAGCTGTCCAAATTGTAACGTACATAATTTATGTTTCGCTTCGCTAAAAATAAACGAGAGGTCTTCTTATCAAGTTAGTTGTTATACATTTTTAAAGCGATCACCTCGTTTCGTAAGGAAAACGGTTTTACTAAGAAATTGGTGCGCCAATAATAGAAATGACCGCCGGCGCTGAAAGTAAATTAGGCTGAATAATCCATGAAACGTCAACGAGAGCAACTTTTAGACGCAGTTCGTGGTAAAGTAGGAGTGTATTGAACCCAATTTTACAGAATCAACTTATGATGAGGTAATCGCGTAACTTAGGAACCATAATTTTATAAAAAGACTCTCGTGAATTCGTCCTAACATGTTACTTATAATTTTCTTAACGTTTATTTTGTCTATATTTAAAACCTTTAGATCGACGACCTACCAACCCCAATCCATAACCAAAAATAGCTATTACAACCGTCTAAAAAGGTCGAAGTATTTCAATCAGCCACACTCTTCGCTATTGATCTACATCAGCAAATTACCGAAGAATCTCTCCAACACAAATATAGCCAAGACCAGCCTGGGGCGGTAAATAGCCCAAATAGCTGGGAAAGGGGACCGTCCGACCGTTTCCGTCTCATCCGGTTTATCTTCACGACTACTTAAGTAAGTGGAGTGAAAAACTTGGGGATTGAAAATCAATGTCTCATCCCGATCGCAAATTGCGAGATATTCTGAAGAGATGTCCAAGAATTCTTCGGGTTGTTTTAAACGAGTCAATTTTTTCGGTCCCTTTGTACGGAGATTGGATAATAGATCTTAAAGTAGGCCTTTTGGCCGTCTCAAAGTTATTGCGAATTGAAATGGAATTTTAGATGTATAAATGAAGACAGCTAGTAATTGTTGTTAGGATGATCAAGTTGAGAAAATTGACTTTACTAGTGAACACAGTAACAAAAGCTTAATCAATACTCTGACTGATCAGTAAATCGGCAGTTAGAAATTAATGTAGGTAAGCTAATACTTATTGGTATTAACAGTAAACATTTTTCACAATTGAGTCACTGATTCAAAACTCGAATACACTTCTGCAAACGGGATACAAACCGGGTTCCATTTAATATTGACAGCTACACCGCGCACCGTTGCCTCGTTGTTATTGCACGAGCCGTGTTCTTTCAATGTTTTTAATTCCATAAACTGTTCATATTTCAACCTTATTTTTATCAAACATTCACGTCGACTCGTGAGAACATTGCCAACTGGTATTCTCGGGATTTTTTAAATTCCTCAAGCACCATGAAAACTCATCGTAATTCTTATTTTTAATTTTTCATCTTATATATTTCGAACTTCTCACTATTGTATCAAGGAACTCAGTTTAATCTCACATCATTCGCCAAGTTTCCGCTATTGCTCGTAATGTCTCTAAAGCGTATCTTTACAGCACAAACGATGGTATTAAAAGCCGAGGAGGTACCTATTAATAAAGCTTAAAATTAACATCAGTCGGTTTCAAACTTAGATACTTCCAGTAGCACTCGTCTCGAAGTAAATTCTCATTTTGTAACGAAGTTAGTGTTTGGTACTGGCAAGTAGTTAAGTACTTGTAAATATAGGTAGGTTTCTAATTATAACTCGCTTCGTAGGCAACACGCCTTCTGAGTCTAATTGGCTTTATGGAAAATGGGCTTTTTAATCCTTATTAAAATGCAAAGGCTTCCTTCTACACGTGTTATTATTCAGTTCAGTTTAATATTTAATAAGAGTCTATTGAACGCTCGCACCTCCTTAGGCGAGGTAATTGCGCGCGACACAATTTCTGCAGTAATCGTTCCGGTAAACTGTACAAAAGAATTTCGAATAAATGGACAAAGGCTGACAATTTAAATACATAATTATAATAGTGCAATAACATTCTAGCCACGACGGTTTCGATATTAAAATTTGAAAGCAGTTAATCGAGTGCAAATTGAAACGCTACGCAAAATAAAACCTTATGAGAACAATTTATCAGAACTGAACGCAACCAGATATTCTAATAAATAGGAGTACAAATCTGGGATAGGATCTCGCATAGCACAGAACCACAACCCATAAAATGTGGAAAACACGAAGTATGTTACTTACAATAAAACATAACATAGCTCGGGACAAACATCTCTGCAATGCAGAAATCTCTCAGTCCAAATTCCACTTTTGAAAATGAGAGCGCACCGAGACGAGATTCAAATTACAAGCGGAGCATGAATCCGAACGAAATGACGTTTCAGCTGTAATAAAAAGTAATAATGTCAAATAATTGCGCCCAACCACGTGTAAGGCGGTTGAACACAATCAAAATGCAATTTCGTTAGGCAGCCGAGGTCGACACTGCGCCCCGACATCCTCCAGGGCTGCCCAATTTGCTCGAGAAAATCGTAATAGGCAATCTTGTTCAAAAAATTTGCCAGACGGTGGATGCAACCCGTAAGTCCCGCTGTCCTGGTTCTGCCTGCAAGAGATGATTACATGGAAAGGACGTATCGGTGAGGAGAACATCTCGGTTTTTGTTAATAAAAAAATGGGAGGGTTTTCGAATAAATTGTTATAAAAAGTGCAATCCATTAGTCAAGGCCGGTAGCCCTGTCCCCCCGGGGCCCGCAATATGCATTGTCCGGGACAATTTCGTGCTCTTGTCCCTTTTGTTGCCTTTTTCAGTGATTGTAGTCTGTGAGGAACCGCTCCGGGATCGTTTTTGTTTTCAATCTATTAATGTCGCTACTTTTCTATTGAAAATACATCAGCTCACGAAGGGCATCATCGCTTTATAAAAATATGATAATTGCATTTGCATTTCTAATACAAACTACTGTTAAGCTTTGCGGTATCGTTAATATTTTCCGTTATTGAAACGGCTGGAAATAACAGGAGCAAATGGAATGGAATTACTTTTTGCGGGCGCTATCGAGGTCAACATAACTTTTAACAATGGCTGACGTTTCAAGCATTTTCAGCAGTCATAGCCGCAGGTTGCCTAACCGTGACTGACCATTCCAATTTACGAGTGTCATATTTACGTAAATGTCAGACAATGGGGAAATGTACAACTCTTTTAGTATCGCAAACATTTTTGTTTGTTATATTCATTGCTGAGCTGACCTTTTGCAGTAACTTTAATCTTCGGGTCATAATTCAGGAGATTGACAGACCTCACGCCCTTTCCGTAAAAGCAAGCGCCTTCAGTAATTAAGATTGATAGTGACAGGCGAGCCAGATGATCTGCAAAAATACGCCCCTTTGCAGGAAGTTGCGTTGCGTTTTGGGCACCTGTGCTTTATGGGCGAAGATCTGAGGCGAGTTGGAAGGTCAGGCTGATTAGTGGTGTCAGTTACTGTGTTCCCGGGTCAGAGTCTACTTATACTGAAGTTAGAAAGTTAATAAGGGACATAATTAACACGTGGACTTGAAATATAATGATGAAACCCAGCACAAACGTCCACACCTAAAAATTTTATGTAAGCTACACGATACAGTACACATTTTCGTAAAATTGATATGTTTATTTCTCTCAGCCAACAAAAAAGCACGAAAATTCAACGCACTCCAACTTGCAGTAAAGTTGACTTGTAACACGAACGGCGAGCAGATTACCAGGATTACAATCAGTACAAGTTGGCACTCGCTGTAATTACAGCCTGTAATCGACTCCTCGGCTCGTAATCAACAATTGCAAACTTTAACAAAACCACTTTAGCAAGTGTAATTTCAGTTGAGTAATTAATATTACAGTGTTTGTGCTTATTTAAAGTGAGATTACCGACATTGAGCGAGTTCGTGTGTGTGTAATTATGTAATTTATATGTAAAGTTTGGATCGAGGTGTATTTTTATTGGAGAGGCTTGTAGTGGCGCTAGTTATTACGTGTCTTTGAGAATCGTGCACAGATTAGTGAGGTTAAAAGGTCAATTTATTGAATCATTAACGATTAACTACAGAGCACGTGAAGGTTAATATTTGCCAAGAAACTTACAGTAGGTACACGGCTCGGATAATTTTGGTTTTGAGCAGTTTAGGGGTACAAAGATAATGAGCTGTCTAAACTAGGGTAACCCTCACGGTTATACAAATGTAATTATGCCCAAACATGAGGGCACAGTAAGATGAGTTTACACGTGTGCGAATGCTAACACGTGTGCGGATGGGTAACACGTGTACGGACGGTAACACGTAGTGCTCTAACATTTCTGAGAATGGACATTGAAAAAATAGTTTAGTGTAACAATGTTATTTTATTAAGTCTGATACAAAGTCCTCATTACTCCACGCACATCCTTCTACGAAGCGAGCACAAAAGAGATTCCTCTGGCATCGAGCCTATGCCAGCGGAAATGCAAAAAGGATGCGATCAGATGAGGCCCGTCTATCTTTTTTTTTAAGATGGTCTCACTGGAAAAACGTTAAATAATATAATCATTGATTCCATCTTCGTATATAAGCTACTCTGATACAAAATTGATTGTCCCTTATTACTATCCCAGTTCCACTTTCGGCCTCCTGCTAGACTTCCGCGTGCTCCTATTGCTCCTTTACATTCTCCACTCCGCAGAACAATACTTGGTGCAAACTCTGTCGTTCCTCGCCTTTGCAAATTGTTGAATAGCTGCAGCGATCTTGCTGACGTGTATTTTGACACATATGCCAAGTGTTTCACAGAACTATTAGTTGATTATGAACTGTAATTTAAATTTTATTTCGATTTTAATTTAATTCTTTCTCTGTTTTGTTGTCTTTGTTTGTTTTGTTCTATTGAATTTTACTTTTACAGTTAAGATGTTAGTTTTATATTCCATCACGTAAAGTTAATTTAAACTCATTAATTTTAGTTAATTAGACATCAATTTATTAGATGTGCCACAAGCCTTGTGCTATAGCACAAGGCTTGTGGCACATCTAATAATTATGTTTATGGGGCATGCGGTGTTAACCGCATAGGTAGATAATTACTTAAAATATTTACAGTGTGTTACAATTATTGTTGGTTGATCAATAAAGGCAAATTAAAAAGAAAGTTAAACCAAACGATTTAAACCCTAAATAAACGAACTGGTATGTTTCGCATAAAAACCTACAAAAATAAAAAGTCTAACAGGCAATTTTTAAAGTAAGCTGAAATTGTTATTTTTCTTTCGAATTCGATTACTATGTCATTGAACTTTATTACCCGATAAGTACATACGAAGATGATAAATTGACAGTCTGCCTTGGTGCAGTTGTTTCATACTACCTTCATGACCACCTTGACCGAACTGAACAAAGCGAAAATAACAACAACTTTACCAAGCTTTTACACGTTTACCATTAACACAGAAAAACATCAAAACAACCTTCAACTTAGAAATCGATACTTCCCGGCTATCGGGCAAAACAGTTATATACAATTATACAGTAATACCTCATATAATTGTAACACAACATTTACTTCGAACATTAACACATTTCTCCTCCGTGTGAGCAATTTATTTTGATAAATTGCTTCACACGTTTAATCGGAGAAGGAAAACATCGGGGAACTTGGTCCTTTGATATGTAAGTATATATTTATGGTGTTTAGATACCAGTAGGGTTACTATATGGATATTTGAAAAGACACGGCGAAACGCTTGATTTAAAAGAAAATGTGCAGCCTTTTTTCTTTTGAAGAAGTAGGTTAGTAACCTATCTTTTTTTCGGAAATCTATTTTTTTTTATTTTCGAAAAAAATTCCTGCAGTCGTAGTCAAGGTCGAGGTCTCGGCAAATTAAGAAGTTTGACAAAGCCCAGACTGAGGTAACCCTAGGTACTAGTGTGACGTCATAAGGGAGGTGACGTACACAGTAGACAAGTCTCAGATAAGTCTTGTGTAGGAAAAGTTGTGGACATGAAAGTGGAAACAGGAAATGCTTAATTTGCTTTCACGTCGTAACTCCTAATAGTTGACCTAGAGGGTAAATAGGGTTTATCATATAGTTTTTAAAAAATCAAGCACAGAAGCTTTGAATTTCTTCACATAGTTTGGTTGCTATATTTTATATGACAGCTGACTAAAAAAAAGCCAAAATTATAGGCTGTATCTACACAAAAATATCCCAATAGTTTTAACCATGAAATGGTCATCGGAGTTAGTCTTTCAATTTGAATATTTCATGCCAGAATTATCTTAACATGTAGAAAACCCCATAAATAAATAAATATTTTCCCTTAAATGGCCCATCTAATGTAAGGTGGTCGTTCGCGTGATTTAATTTAATTGCTTTTACGGCATATTTATTTAAATATAAAGCGCAGTTAATGCACAATGCGAAGTAATGGGCGTCGGAGCACAGGATGTTAATGACCCCCGACGTACTCTGAGCTATGTCCCAAGAATTTTGCGCTTATTGCTATAAACATTATTTTTATGCTAGATTTTATTTATGGAGGAATGGCGTCTTTATAGCCTTATAAAAGTCCTTCATAAGTGCGAAGTTTCAACAAATTAAAGGTACACCAATTCGATTTGAACCTTGCATTAACATTGGTCTGAAAACGGTGAACAACATCGTAAGGAAAACAGCATGTCCTGAAACCAAAAATTTTAAGACATGTGACATCTAGTAAGTAACCACACTGGGCCCGTGTGGTGAATGACAGCCCACTCCCTTCATGGGGAGGAGGTCTGTGGCCCACCAAAGGGGAGATTCGCATGACTGATTGTTATGCTGGTCTATCTTGTTGATACAAATATTTATCATCCCTATAAGATAACTTAATCATTTCATATTTTGAACCAATTCATAGCTATGTATCTTGTAAATAGATCGGAATTTTTATTTCTCCAACATTCTGTCCATCCTATCAGCAACAAACCGACTTTAAACCGAAATCCAACAAAGTCGCAACGCCACATAAAGCAAATCTCCCGTTCTATTGCCACTACCCCTAAACTGCGCGTCTTGTAGACGACTATCAATTCAATTTTACTGCATATCGACTGCTCCCGCGGACGTAAGCAGAATATCGGGTATACCAGCCGCGAGTTGGACCACAGAATATATAAGTACAGAAGGCCTGCTGCAAGCAATAAGTGAAAACAATCGCGCGTACACTTACAGGTACGAACGGGCGTACGAACCACGATCTCAACGAGTAACCGACCACTCTTATCAAGACGAAATTGGACAATAAAAATCCATGCAAAATAAAAAACTGAACACATAACATACCTAATCAATAATAATAAGAGTTTACTTTAACTTAAATCGGACTTTATGGATCAAGTTATTTGAAATAATGTTTTTTTTTTTATTCATTTAAACTAACTACATAACTGACTACATAACTGACGGCTCAAGCTACTTGTAAGTCTGTTTCAATAAGTTTAGTGTTGTAACTCTCTCTAACTGCCAAACAACTGCCCATTGCCTCTCGAGTGCTACCTAGACGGTTTGTCTATTGCAATTTAAATGGAGTGAGCCCAGAATTTGGATACTAGTTTGGCGCCTTCAGTAGCGTCCATCAGTTACAGTAATGAGTGCGTGTGTTGTCCCTCATTCTGTGGAATAGATCTTCTGTCCCTGTTTACTCTGTGGCCTGAAGTCTCCGATCATCGAAGGCGGGTCATTCGGCCCGCTAGACGCTTGTGGCGACAAATTTTGTGACTCCAATTATGTCAGCGGTTTTGTTAAGACTTGCTTTAGCCTGCGGGTTCGCTCTTGAGGGTTGAGAAAATGGTATACGATTTACTGCTTGTAAAGCGGATTGTACGATGTTCTTTTTTACCATTCATGATATAAAAAAATCCTTTTTTGTTCTCACTCTGTTTTCTAGATTAGTTTTCTTTAGACTAAGTAATATTTTTAATAGACTGTCATTAATTTGTCAAGTTTCCGAAAACCAGTTTCCATAAACTCTTACTCCTATTGTAAAGAATTACAGAATTACACAAACATTTCCTCATTTCCCACAGCAAATAACGATGCTACCCATATTTATCACCGTTTTAATACCGCTCTTACACACTGCTCAAAGTACGCCACGAAGACTACAAAATGCAATACAGTTTCCAGCAGAAAAAGTAAAACTTTAAAAACTTGGCATTGTATGCAGTTTTTATCAGACGGAAAACTTGCACACTATATATTCTTTCATAAAAAAAGAATTGGGACTCGCTATCACACCTAGTTGCGGAGGAAGTTGGTAAAATATGCACAATTTTACTTTTAAATCGACAAATGTAATCTGTTTGTTGTTCTCCGTGCTCCTGTTTCTATTCTTTTTTGGTATTTCCTATTTGCTGTGCAGCTTATTTTGTTCAGAAGCTATAACCGAATTGTTGCTGCTTTGTGGATTAGCGACTGTAGTATGATTTTCTGTTATTTATTTGTTTGATACAAGAATATTTTTTGTTATTTACGATTCAGAAGCTACTCAAACGGATAAGAGGTGTTGCCTAAAAAATACCTTTGGGAATTTTCTCAGGTATTTTTTGTATTTCTTTTTTGTTCTATCAATTGATCCGGTGTTAACTATTCTGCCAGCCTCTATGGTGTCTCTTTTCTATTTTTCACTGTCAGATGGCACAGGCCTATCAACATAGTTACATAACAGTTTCTTTTAATTGTAGGATGTTTTGAAACCCTTAAATTGTTGCACTCAAACATAAAACTACACGAAGTAGCGTGTTCCTCCGGCCGCTAATACACGGCACACACCAGTTCGCCAATCATTTCGCCGCAAGTCGCGAGTGTGCGTGACTGCGCACAATCAAGCGGAAACATTACAGACCTTATAAATATTCATTATCGTTAATTATTTTTTTACCTTTCCTACATTTTTGTACATTTGTTTTCGTGGAGTTACGTTTCTATCATTGGATTCAACATTTGCTCATTTTTTATTTATAATTTATTTTATCCTATATGTCGTGGATCGCCTATTATTTTGATATGCTATATGAGCATACGAGTAGATAGGCGATCCACATAGAGAATATAACCACTAGAGAGCGTATAGGCTGATTTCTTCTAAGCACACGACTCACCATCGCGGGCCGGGGGACGGGGAAGAATGCGCGGCTGCAATTGGTCAATTTGCGTAGGTATGCCTATCGTTAGGGCTGCTCTATTTGATAACGGGAAAATAGTCGATATCGATAAAATGGATCTTAACATAATGAAAACTACTCAAATTAAAATCGTATAGATGATATTTGATCAAAATCAATCAACACTTATTCTTATTCTTTATTGCACACAAAATAACAAAAAAACTTTTTTACATCAAAGATCAAAACTATAAAGTGAAAAATAGCTACTTACGCAACAAGAAATAGAACATTATCAAATTCAAGTCGGTTAAAAGTAGATAGGTAGTTTATTGCAGTATTTGAATTAAATAAATATTATTTTAATTTTAGTATTTTCGAAATCGACTTCAGCTAAAGGTAACAAATTTTTACGATAAACATACAAAGGGAAAGAAAGGGATAGACGTATTAGAATTGTCTGATAAAAGAAGAAGCCATTACCAAAAGACATCAACGTAGGACTCAAATTGTGTGCTCTCTCACCTAGCCACCATTTTAACTAGACCCCTGCAATAGCTCATAATCCGATTAAATCAAAAATACTTTTCGTACTGTTTACTTGCCGATGAAAATAAATATCATATTTTTTGTAATTAGATATCTTGGAATGTTTCCCACACCACTTCACCGCGCATGAAGGCATTTTGATGCGTTAAAATTGCATAAAAAGTTATACCTACGAGTATTTGTAATAATTTAGCGTGCACACAGGTCTAGCCTATACATAGACGACAAAATACTAATAGTTTTCAACGCCGGAGCACTTTATGCGCAGTCAAGTGGTTATATAATCTTTGGCGATCCACGACTACTAACCTACACGTATGTAAATAGATATGGATAATCATCGGCATCGATAAGAAAGAACGGTGTCACTAGTTAGTAAGAAGTTAATCCTATTCATGACATTAAAGACGACTGGAAAAAGGAGTCAGTTTTCAGCAGGTTAATCTGATTTAATCTCTTAGATAGTAGTTATAACTGGCTTACCGCACCTATAAAGGATCAATTAGACGATGGTTGTCAAATTAAAGCTATAGAACTACAAACAATATAAGCTAGACAGACAGACTAAGTGAAACGATTGAAATTAAAATGAATTCTCGTCACGCGACCGGCTCGTTACCGTCTCGTTGCACCCGTTGCTAAATCTAAAGCTATAAAGACAATGTGAAAAGCTATCGGTTATAAAAAATTGTCTACATTTTAATGTTTATTTAAAACAGTTACCTTTCATCGAATACCTTCAGCTACAACGATGGAATTCTGTTTATAACCAACTTAACGAGACCTATTGGATTTTATTTTTGAACTTTCTATTACTACGTCTGCCTCTATGTCGCTTGTCTGCAGATATTATCGAAGATAAATCGAGTACAGTACACAATACCAAAGAAATAAAATGTTGCAGAGGACGATGGCTTCAAGTAAGTAATTCGTGGCTAGCACGGTGCCTAATTAATAAATGACAAGGTTTAATTACAATGCTCCGAGGGATCGCTTAATTACCTGTTGGTGTTGTATGTATGCTAGATCTATTTTTACGACGTGTAATGAAATGATAGAATGTCAAGTTTTCTGTGTGTAAATATATCGAATGAAGTTTTAGGACATAATCAGTTAAAGTTTTGTTTACTAGAATAAACCAGATGAGTTGGAGAAATTTCTCCAGAACGTGCAGAACTCCATTGTTTGAATGCGTGAAACTCAAGGCTACCCACAGCAGTAGCCCATTGGCTTGAAAGATTACAGCCGTACATAATTAATTATTAAAGGGTTGCCGGCCCATCGCCTTTTACTGCTCTGCTCATCCCAAAGGGAAGAATACGCAATGTAATGAAAAAACAAACTTCGTCAATTTTTCACGAGGGCCGAGTTAAAAATTCGTTGATTTATTCAACGGGAAATAACCTAGAGCCCGTAATAATATCAGACGTTAATGCCTCGACGCTTGTAAAGTAATAAATTCAGTTTTTATAGCAAAATGAGCGGTGGTACAGAATACAATTGCAAATTTTAGAACATAGCCGTGCTCGTAAAACGATCAGATTATAGCCGCAAACGCATTTCAATGCAATAAAACGAACATTCGGAAATCGTATTTCAAGTTTTCAAATTTTTTCTCCCGCTGTGTGTTCTTTATGGCACGAAGTCGCCATCTGCCGTGTTCCCGGTTTAGAGGCCCGCCAGGGGCCATAATACCCTCTCCGAATTGCCCTCTCGCTGTTCTTTCAACAATTAATTTATCAGACTAGATTTGTTGGCGTGTTTCACTTGAGAAAAATGACGGAGCTATTACTTGAACAGCACTCCGGACAGCGACGAGATATTTATCAAATTCTGTTTTATACGAAATGTCCATTTTATGTTCAATTAGATGCTGTCAGCGTTGAAAGAAAGCAATGAATTGTAATTGGAACACTAAGAAAACTTTCAAGTTTAATTTTTGGTTTAAATTCACATTTGAGTTATTTCAAAATTAAGGTATTTACAATGTATATTCTAAATTTGCTTGGAGAAGAAAAAGCGCGTAGGCGATTTTTGTGACTTGGCAGAGCCTATTAACAAACGCAAAGATAAACCTTTTTCGCCCATCGAGGGTTGCAAATAACTTACGCCCACCGAAGTCGAAAAAATCAATGTTAATACATCAAGTCGAGTTTAATACGAGTCTCCTTTGTAATCCCATAAAGCTTAATGCGATTCTGGAGAATTCTATCCACAAAAACGTTATGGTGGAGAAAGAGATTGTAACTGTAGGCATTATGTGCGTAACATCTTAATGGACGTGAGTAATCTATCACAGGCGTGCGGCGGAGCAGGCGGCATCAGAGCCGGCTGCTGCAACCTCCACATGCCCCGCATCTAAACAACTATTCGTTACGTCGCGGGGGAATCGCAAAGTCGGCGCCTTACCGAAATATCTAAAAGGGCAAAAAACCTAGCAAATTGCATCCTCGCATGATATTCGCCATGATCACGCGTTATCCCCATAAGAGTAGCGGAACGTGCCCAGAACGTCAAACGCTACGAATTCCAAATATATTCGGACCGACTTTTTTGGTGTTTGCATTCGTCGCAGATATTTGCGATAGGGTGGACTATTTGCTGTGACTATTTTATTGTCATTTGTGAAATCAGGTCAACATTTCCGATCAAATAGAAAGTGTTTGGATGGGGGTCCCCGATCTGAAAAATGTGCTGACACCAACACATATTTTCATTGATCATTTCGACAACGGTTAATAAAGTCTACGGAGTGGAAAATTCTCGTAGCATAAGAGTTGCTTTTCCCATAAAGCCTCAAAACCAATTATATAATTTAAAAATAGGTTTTTTCGAAACCCTATCGCACCGGCCCGGTTTCCCATTCGTACTGTGACTGCCTCCTGTGAGCATGTGCTACACTAAGCTATACACGTACGTAGAGCGTAGCACTTGTAGTGACGGGCTGCCTTTGATCGCTCGCACGGAACCGTCTGCAACGACCAGCCTTTTTATGGCTGTTAAAAGGTTTTAGTCAGAATCAACCAAGTTTTTATTACAAGAAATGACAGTCAAATGATCAGAATCCACTCCTGTTTATGGAATGTTTGGAACTTTTGAAAAAGTCGTTGGGCGATTAAGTCGCTGTGAGTTTTGTTTTGAATGTTTTAGAAAAGTTGTTTGTAGTAATTAATGATTTTATGGAAGAGAATTTAGCTGATAGTTACTTTCCTTCTGAAGTTTTATTTAAATTGCGTTACTATTCTGACCCTAAAAACACAAGCACAACACGAGCACAACTCTTCGAATAGCTCTATAATAGTCAGCGAAGCACTGGAAAATATATTACAGCTAATAATAAAGTAACCACTGCTAAAGGTTGTCACTTTAGTTACTCACTTTGACAAACCAAACTTGTGTCCACGTTTATGTCCCCAAGTTGAAGCCTTCAAACCATTAACTTACTACCTTTTTAAAGCAGTCACTGTGCGTTCATCCGGCGCATTGGGACAAAACATCTCCGTTACATTCCACGCTGGTATAAATTTGTTGTTCCTAATGAGATTTGAGAGCGAGTCGCTCCATTCAGTCCCGTAGTCCCTGGTGTTGGGTGCATTACGTGAACTTAATGTGCTACTATCAAGTCGGGATTTGCGCATTCTGCAGCAGACCGTATGAATGTTTAGCGAAGTTTTATGTGGACAGGAAAGATTACTCTTCCTGGCATTTTATTCATGAAATAACAAACAACTTTCAGTTGGAATCTCCTTATGAATGTTACATGATGTAGTTGCACAAATGATTAATAGCGCGCGTTTTGTTATTTTGTGATGTTCTTCATGACAAAATAACAAAACTTGTTGTTCATGTGTGATGTTTTGTGTGTTTTGTGTTGTGTGAACATGTTATCATGGTACAAAGATCTAGAAAAAAAATGGTTTGTTTTACGGCAAACCTTTACCATTACGCAGTAGAAGATAGCTCGTCAATTAACCAGAGAATTTCACGTAACTTTAAAGAAGGACTTACCAAGTTTATCCTGCAGCACGGTCTTCGTGTCGCAGTGGACGAGGCAGAGGATGAGGAAGAGTGCGACGTGTGGCGCCATGGCGGCGGCGGAGTGCGGTCACGTGTGCGGGGAGCGGGGGGGCGCCGCGCCTCTGCGCCAGAGACGGCACATGCCTCGCCGTTACTGTAACAGAAGAAAATTATGTCATCGGTATATAGGGATACCCGGATTCTGTGCAAAATGAGATATATTAGGTAATATTTATTGATTACGTGTTGAAATAAAACAATGATAACATTTTAGATAAATAAAGTATCAAGACCGAAAAGAAAATTCTATAATAGTTTTTTTTTTATGACAGAAAGTAATTTATTTAAACTTATAGTAAAAAAATATTTATGCCACGAATCCAATCAAATTATTTACCATAGCCGAGTCAGAAACCTATTTGTGGCTAGATTCAATTTCACTTCGAAATTAAACTCGACATCTGATAGACAGACAGAACTAAATTAAATATTGTCATAAATATACCAACGAATGAATATCACCCCTATACTAATACCTTCAAAATTATAACACAACATAAACATTTATATTCAATTTAGCTTTTTTGAAGGTAATAAATAAAAAATGGACATTCTAATTAATTGGAACAGAAAATAGACTCTGAGCGTTTGCAAGCTTCAGATGGTACTAGCTTTTATTAATTTAAGCTTAACTTGAAGTTTTAAGTGAGTAACTTAAAAGTAGAATTAAGTTGATGCCAAGTTTATTCCGAGCTGACCTTTGGGGGGTTGCGCTAAGTTTCGGTAACTGACGACAGTATCCTGTTAAAATTAAGCCGAATTAATGAGCTGTTATTAAGTTAGTGAGTCGACTTTAAACTTAAAATTCATACGCAAAATATGATTCAATTTTTGATCATATTTTAATGCGCAACATTTTTATACACACACGTTCCATATTGCTCGCGTGCACAAAATGGTACCAAATATACATTTTCTTTCATAGCTCTGACATTGATTAGCATCACATAACATTTTTTAGTAACCCTACCGGAATGCAAGCTGCATAAAGAAAACAACTCTATTGCAAACGTAAAAGAAAACTCGCAATACATACAGCCACACTGAAACATAAAGTGTCTAAATTTCAAATGAGCTCCACTAACATAGTCCGCTCCAAGGCCAGATAAAACTTCCAAGTTCTATTCGCAGCAGAATTTCAAAAAGGAATTAACCTGGACTCTCTCCCTGGACACAACGACAGATTTTATTACCGCCATGAATAAATTCCACCGTTGGGACCACCGCGTCGCACCTCGTAAATTATAACGACACTTTAAACCCTCGGACCGATTTACTGCGCCTTTAGTGCGCGATGGTATAAACATGTGGCGTACTAGCGCAGCGATGGATGTTGTGTTAAATTATATCGTCGACGGGTGATTGGTTCTGTGGTAGCGGATTATTTCGGGCATTTAGGGCTGATTTTAAAGGCGTTAGCACATCGGGGAGGGAAGGCACGTGGCTGCGGTTTGTGTTACTAATAGTTGGACACGCTATCAATCACTTCCGTGGCATTGACCCGCTTTTTATTGAACGGGAAGTCCCGCTGGGTGCTAGCTGCACACACAACCAATGGAACTTGTGTATTTTCAGTTCGTGATTATTTGGAACACAGACAATGGCAGTGGGGGCTTTATTATAAACCTCTCTCAAGAGTGGACTAGCCATTTAAGTTCTCGACACTTTTACAAGAATATCATCACTAACTAATGCATTATTAATGTGGGTTCCACTTGATTTAAGCCGACTGCAACAAGCACTCTATGATATGAGCTTAACTCTTTATTCTATTATGTCTTTAAATTAAATTACTTATATCTCTTACGGCTATCAACTGTATTTCAACTTAGTTGAAACCTGCAATTTGAGTAATGATTCTGACTTTAAATTCTTTACATACAAGTCTAAACTCTGTTTTCCATCATTTCAAAGCATCCTTCTCATCTTGCCACGTTTATTTTAACTCGATGTTTTCCATTTAAACATTCCCTAGCTTAGTAACTGTCACGGTACCTAAAGCATATGTTACATTAAAAATTGCATCTACTAAATCTACAAAACTAACGTTTCCAGTGTATTTATAATGCTCGTGTCGTGTCGCATTTTATGACGTCGTCAGATATTTCCTGGTCCTTACTTACGGAACCTTGGTGCGAAGGACCAAATTTTATGGTTATTAAAAATTTTGTGACTGCCCTTATCTTTGATCATTAAAAAAGGGTTTTATTGTGTTAAAGGGCGCGCAGCCTGCGGTCCAGTTACTGGATGGTTTATTGCTACAGTTTCTGTAAGATTTATTTAAAATAGCGTTGTAAAAATAATTATTGCTTCATTTAGCGTCAACCAGTTATTTTGTGAATCTTAAGGTGGGATTTATGTTTTTGGGAAATACTACAAGATTGGCCGAATCTGGACACAGGTTGGCCGAAGCAAGGAAAAGCTATTCAGGTGGACATTCTGTGGACTTTGCTCTGGAGTGTACGGCCTATCCTACTGGACAATTATTCTGCTGGACGTTAATGAAAGTGTCCAATTCGTCGCCAAATTTTTGATTGACTCAATTAAGATAGGCATCGACACGCTAAGAAGAAGGACTACTACATTTTGCTATTTTGTTTATTTTTAATTAATAATAAATGAAAAGATAGCTTTCTTAACAAAGCTACAATAGGTGTTTTTTTGGACTGCTAATTAATAAATTATTTAATCTCCAAACTTTTGTTGCGATTTTTTAGAGTTTGGTAATGGTACTTAAAGCAGATAATATATTCTAAAATACACACAGCACAATTTTGGTGATAACGAATTTTTAATACCTAAATATAAAATTAAGTACTTACTCATAAAATAACGTTATAATATTTTAAAGTATATTTTTTAAGTCCTTAGATACAATATTTTTATATACCGAATGTAAAAATAAGTGAAGCAAAACTTGTTAGACGAAACGATTATGCGATAACTTTATATAAAAAAATAATATTGAAAAACCAAGTTGTCAGACGTCTATATAGCATATTTTTACGACCTAGGTCCTAGAAGTGTTTAATTTAATGTATATTTTTATTGAAATTGTTTTATACAATGAATGCAATGAGCACCAGATAAATTTATCATAATACAAAGTACTTTTAAAGACGGATTTTAACTCAAAAAACTGTATTTACATTAAAAATTTCATTCACAAAAAGGATTATTTTCAAATCATAAAGCCACATTGGAGTCTAATTATTATTTTCCAGAAATTCTGAACAAAGCCGTGTTATTTGCTCTGATGACAAATAACCCACAACGGCCTGTTTGTGGAGCTCGAACGTGCGCCGCTCACGACTTGCGTTCCTCAATATTATTGAAACCTTTACGACAATTTTTTTTTGCGGGATCCGGTGTTCCAATTAGCTAAGTTTTTGGATACGAAAACATTCCTATTTTGTTGCTGTCGTTTTTCCGGTATGACTTTGTTTTCTGATATTGTAATAGTCTTGTCTCCAGAATATAATAAACAAATACTTTACTGCTACATTTTGCCTTAAATAATTTAAGTTTATGCTATCGTAAATAATCATTATGTACATGGGTACCTTATTGTTAGTGATTAGGTATATTAAATGTCCCGATTACATTCCAAGTTATATAATTAATATTTTAATAAAATAGACTTATCATTAACACTGAAAACGGGATATTTACCCATGTATACAATTTGTTTTGTTGCAAACACCATGATTACAGATAACCTGACCACAGCACCGAAATATCGGGAACTCAAAACAAATAGTAAACATGGTAAATATCCCGTTTTCAGTGTTAATGATAGCGTTAGTGACCACCACCATCCGTTTTAAAACGTACCTGTGTAGACATAGTTATGATATGGCACAAAAAGAGAAAAAAACAACAGTTTACATCAAGAGTATCTGGTAAAGACAACTAGAACGAAGTTGGACCACAACAATAAAATAACTGGAAGTGTAACAAATGTGGACGTAGCAACACTAACATTCAGTTTATGTTTGGGAGGAGAGCGCATTTTGTGCGGCCGAGGTGAGTGATGGCGATGCGCCTTCCAGTGCTGCGGTCGGCCACTATATATCGATGTTCTGCCGATGGCACGAGTGATTTTTATAGCTTTGGTTTTTGTTCATAAGATCTGATACTTTGGAGTTTCATACCTAAAATAGTTCTTGGGAAATAAAAGAGTCTCTCAACAGGCTCGACGAGCTTGCCGGCTGTCTTAAATCAGCTTAAACTTATTTTGATTATCTAAAAATATAATTTAAAAAAACCTTACTAATTATACAACTCTTTTTAAATATCCAAGAGAAAACTAGTCAGTTTATCTAGATGTCTCATCCATTAAAAAGCGAACTTACGTAGCCTCATATAACGTAACCTTAGCAAGTTATCATCGACATGCAGCTACTCTTGCACTAGTTGAGCAGAGCTGAGCTTGGCGTCGCCTCCGCGTCATTTACCAGCTGAGATATTAGTCGTAATGTGGCGCCCGAGTGCTGCGTCACATGGTTTAATTAAACCGAAGCCGCGCCATGGACACCACCAGAGAGCATTTCGGTAACAAAGCTGATTTATAATTGAAAGCCGATACGTTTAGGAAGTGGCTCCCGTTCTATATGCATGAGGTCATTTGTTTGGGAATTCTGTGATTTTAGATTACTGTGTTTAGCTTTGAATTGGTTGCATTGATACTGAACTGTATCGGTAATTTCAACTACTAGCTTCCGAACCAAAATTGCAGTACCTATTACGTTGAATTGATATACAGGAATATTTCTACCATTATCTATGATCGTAAAGTCCTCCATAAAACTTGGGACCGACGGGTTATAAATTCTTCTTCAAAAACGTCAAATACCAAAACCGCAGATATTCATCACAGTGTCGAAACGCAACAAATAGTCGTACAAAACTACCGCCTCCACGTATATCTCATCACCGCCCAACAAACGGTTTCGTCAGCGTTTTTTCGTCCATAAACCAACCATGTCGAGTCTCCGGCCGAATGTACTCATGTGGACATTCGGCCGGCGTAATGGATTGTGACATTTATGGGCGAGACGCTCCCGATATTTGCTTCGACAGCAGCCAATCATTATAAATCACCGGCTGAAACTCTAATAAACTCGTCTGTTGTTTGTCTCAATGCAAATGCGATTGAAATTTTGATTAAGCTAAAGCCGCAGAAGTTTGTTTATTGTGTTCGTAGTTTGATAGATGTGTTTTGTGAGGATCATTTGACATAGGATGTTGATGATTATGAAGTGGGCTCTGAAATAATGGAATTTGTGATTTTTAAATTTATTTCATGTGAAATTGGAGCAAGGATTATTGCTATTCACCAAAAGTTATTGGGCATGATAGTAACAACAACAAAACAACGCATAAAAAGACCATCAAACAAGCTCATGTTTTTGCTTCAATACTGCGGAATTTCTCAAAAACATTGCTCTGAATACAAAACCTGGGTTGAGCGACGCACACTTAAACTATTTCCCATTAAGCTGGTTGTAACATCGGTGCTGGCAGATCGAGAGCCAATGAAATTGTTCTAGAAATAATCGGAACAATCGTTTGTAGTGCCCTCTAGCGGTGCACGCGGCAAATTGAAGTATGGTGGGGAACAATGCATGTTTTTTGTTTGAATGTCGTACTTCTTTGTTTTGTGTAAAATCTGTGGATTGGTTCGAAGTTGCACAGAGATGGTTTGAAAGTTTATTAATATTGTGAAGACAAACTGCGATTTAGGTGTACAATTTTCAAGTAGAAAACTCCAGAACGAATACTTTTATGGATTGCGCAGTTGCTTTACAAAGGAAATATAATACCCAGTGCACATACATAATATTTTGAATGGAAAGGATGTAAGTCAGGATTCCTGTTCCAAAGTAGAACACACGTTTTTACATTTCAAAGAAAATACCGTTACCTAATGAAAATGACATTAATGATTCAACAATCAATCAAAACCTGAAGTCGAATTCTACTGTGATTATTATTAATGTCATTAATTATATGATTGTATGTAAGACAGAACAGTCAATTATTTATTATGACCGTTTTCCACGTAGTTAGAGAGTCAATCAAATTATTAGAAGTGACGGGTTGCCTCAGCAGTGTTTGCCAGCTCGAATACACCACCGAGTGAAACAAATGAGAACCGAAACTTTAGTAAAATAACACTTACGGATACAGGAAAACGTGCCAATTTGCATTGTAAAGGCTGTGACTGCTGAGTTTATCTGATTAGCAGTTATTAGCTGTAACTTGAATAATTAGTTAGTTGGTTTCTGTTTTAACGTAAATATGGGTCATATTTCTGTATTTAGCTTATTTGTAAGTCTATTTTTCAACATGACTTAAATGGTGTTGATAAACCGGCGAAGGGTTCCGTATCATCGTAGGGGAGCATCCTTTTATTTTAATTTATTTATATTATTATTATTTGCTGTTACAGCGCCAACACAAATACACAAGCTGTGAAAATTTCAATTGTCTAGGTACCTATTACGGATCATGAGATAATGCCCGTTGACAGACAGACGGACGGACGGACGGACCGCGGAGGCTTAGTAATAGGGTCCCGTAGGGTAACCACCCTTCGTAACGTAACAAAGTTTATAACAGCAAACGGTTTCTTCTAGGTAAGCGTGCCCCACCACTAGACTGCATCATTGCTTCACATCAGGTGAGTTGCGGCCAAACGCAAGTCTATTTAGAATAAAAAAAGAAAAAAAAATAGGACGAAGTAGAACTGGTGAGTATTAATATTATTAAACTTATACTGTCACTTACAGGATATCTTCCGTGATTGTTCGTGATTTTGAGCTCTCGATATTTCGACGCTGTTGCAAGCGCCATGATCGCGACTGACGTTGACTGGAGAATGCGGGTGGATGGGAAATAAAAAAATAAAAATAAAAAACAAAACAAAATCATGAAAAATCACGGAAGAAATCCCGTTTTAAACCGTAAAAGCTTAAACCACTGTATTCATAATATAGATCGACGGTTCCTACGTACATAAAGTCAAGTCAAAAACCGAGGTTTACAGGAGAGCGTAATTTGTGTTCAACACGACCTAGAAATAATTCTATCACCAATAATAAATGTTTTCTTTCTACAATATTTTAACAGTTTTAAGAGCTTTATAATACTATTTACACATATTTTATTTTTTTACGTTTTCTTGAAAAAACCGATAGATGACCGTTTCTACGCCGATAATAAAATAGAAGTATTTCAGTCATGTCTATGATACCTTTTTATACGCAGGAAACAAAAAAATAGTGTCCGATATAGAATTTAAATAAAATGTTTTATGAAAATGTAGGATTATGTTACTATTTTTAAATCAATGCGTTAAACATCCTGAAATCGTCACCCATGGATATAAAAAGTACTTCAATGAAGACATATCACTTTATACGTGGTTTTAGTCATTCGGGGTAGGACTATAGTTCTTGTATTGTAAATAAAGACATGTCTTTTAAAATTATCAGGTTTGTGTTTTATTAATTAAATAAGGTTTATAAATTCAACATTATTTATTATTAAAAAACAATCTAGGTACCTATTATTTAGATGTTAAGAACATCTAAATAATAGGTACCTATAGACTCACTGAAGTAGAAACTAAACATAAAAAATCACTGTTGTCTAATATTAGTAATTAACAATCTTAATTTTAAGCATGTGCCTCAGCCTAATCATGTCTAGCAATGCAATTGGTACCTAGTATTTAATAATCATCACAGTTTTATTAAGTAGGTACCTCAGCTTAATTATCGACTTATTAGTAAAATTTAATAATCATCACAGCATTGTTTGAGTATGTGCCTCATCTTTAACGCCTAATTGGTAACATTTAGGTAACAATCATCGCAGCTTTATTCAGACTGATTCATCTTATTACTAATAAAGTTCCCTTAGTAGATAAATAACAAAACAAAAAAAGTAAAGATAAATTTAACAATCTTCTTCGTCATTGCCCTGTCCTTCCTCACTTTGCTTAAGGTTTCTATACTGCCGTGCTAATTAGAAACGCAGTAAGGAAGGATTTTTGGAAAATTGAGTTTTTCATATATTCGGAATCCTCGTAATGAGCTCTGTATAGTGATTTAATCCTTATTTTGATAGCTGTCCCAGAAGTGGGACTTTTAGTAAGCCAAACTGCAGTATTTTTCTTGCTGAGAAGTAAATTACTAAGCACAACTGCAGTAAGACACATTACTGCTCTTTTCCTTCCAGTATTTTTTTGAACATAATTTATTTCACTAGTAAGAAGCGCAGTAAGGAACACTTGCTGCTGTTATGATTTGTTAGTAATAATGATAATGAAAATAATGATGTTTAGTGAATAATTTTAGATAACAAACGCGACAAAGATCACGTTATTTTGTGGATGGATAATTGTTCAGCCCAAAACAAAAATTGGGCGATATTGTCTTTCTTAGTTAACATAATTAACAGCAACTTGATTTCCGCACAGTTAAATTTTTCGAGTTTTAATTTTTCGAGAGTTTAACAATCTTTATAAAAGAAAGGAAAAGTTTACGGCTTTAAAGATTTTATTTAATGTTTTCTGTTTTAAGATTTATTTGGAATACATTTTTTACCTCTTCTTGATATATTATAGATTATTATAACCAAGTTATTGTGTTTTTTTTTACGTATGTACACTAATTGAAAAGCTATAAGTCACTCTTTTACTGCAGTTATGGTTTGTAGTCAGTCTAAGCATAGCTTTAAGAAAATATTATGTCACTAATAAAAAATGCAGTAATTGTGTATGATTAAGATAGTTTTATTTGTCATTTAACTCCCTGGATGTCTTCCTTGAGAATTGGAAAGTAGAAGCACAGAATCGTGACCGTTGGAAGCAATGGAGGGAGGCCTTTGCCCAGCAGTGGGACAATATGGGCTAGCTATAATAATAATAATAAACTCCCGTAAATGGCGATAAGTCTGACAAGACCGCGTAAGCACCGAGTGGCACGTATTTTAAAACACCGTACAAAAAGATATGTAAAGATGTCCGCATCTACGACACTTATTCGTTGTTTTTATAATACTTGTTCTTTTATACGATTTGTAAAACAAGGTTAATAAATAAAATTTAAAAAAAAATCGTATGTCAGTATGTGCGCATAGTTAATCTAAAGCCAATCATACAATAAAAAAAAATGCCATTTTCGACACGTCTTTATATACGTAGGGACCGTCGAGATATTGAACACATTCACAAAATATTCACAAATAGGTATCCATTCTTAATTTTAACGACAAAGTTCAATTTCAATATACGAACCCAAAGTCAAAGTACCGATTTTCCATTTCATCGCTTTCACTTGACAGCACTTTAATTTTCCATTACATGGTATCCAAAAAAACCTGCGTCACAAGGACACGCATTCTGAAACTCCAGCCTCTCAGACATTATCCCGCAACTTCGCCCGACAGATTCATTAACAAACTGTTACAAAATCGTTTCATTCAAAAACTTGGCTCAAGTTTGCCTATTACCTTTTACAAAAAAATTATACGGCGTGAAAACTCGTCGTAGGCAATATAAATCGCCATGGAATAGTATAAGTAATTCTTGTCACGGAGGGCGGACTAATAACGAAATAAATCGCATTGATACAGTGGCTCATCGCAGCCCTCTATTAGCTGTTATTCAGTGTAGCGGGCGGAGGGACAGGAGGAGGGAGGGAGGGCCTTGACCGACTAGTCAGGACGTGTGGATAGGTAAGAAATCAATGAGCTTTTGGATTGATGAATGTGCCGCGGTGTGATTTGGTTTCGTTAGTGTGGGTAATGAAATCAAAATGCCTTTAGTGAAACTATAGTTTTGATTAGATTAGCAAGACCTCGACGTATTTCTTTACTTCGTGAGTTCATGATTGCAGTCCGAGCTACGAGATGAAACTATGAATATATAGACGGTCCCAGTTGGTTTATACCTTATGAAATTAGTAAATTGATCAACGTCGTAGATACTTGAATTCATAACCTAGATACACGAAGCCTTTTGTTCTCCTTTCGAGGGAATATATGAATATGCGTGGGAACCCTCCCGAGCATGTACCGTACCTATGTCGGAGTGTAATTCGAACCAGGCCGATACCTACGGTTAATACATATAACATCAGATAAATAGATAGACATTTAGAATACTCTTTATAGTGCAATATAACTTACCTGAATGTATAGTTCAAATTCAAATTCATTTATAAACAGTAAACAGTAGGTTGTATAATATATAAAATTCAGAAACTATCTATGTCCCGCCGTTAGCCATATAAAATGTTTTTCCAAGTAGGTACATAAAATTAAAAACTAATAAAAGATCTATAAATAAAACAAAATCAATAAATAACAATGCAATTTGGTTCACTAAATAATTAAAATCATCAAATAACACAACTTAAAACAAAAGAAAACAATAAAAAAAAAAAAAAAAAAAAATTCCAATTAATTCGAATCACTCTCGGTTATCTTATATTGACTTATATTGGTGTACTATGTAATTGGCGTAATGACTTATATTGTTGGACTATTTAATTGGCGTAATGTTTGAAATAATAATCTTAAGTTATTGTACTGTCAGCTGTGAAGCTACCTTTCATAAAATAAATAAATTTAGGTCAATATTAAAATTACATGCATCGAATGTCAGAGCTATGTCAATATAAGTAAAAATGTAAATATAAAAGCAAATAGAATAAATAAATAAAATGTCAATATTATAACAGTTTGTCATTTAGAAATTCGCTAACAGAGTACCTAGTAGATATACTTTGTCTATCAATAATTGTGAAAATCTGTTTTTAAATTCATTGAAACTATTACACTCTTTAATTTGTTTAGGTATTTTGTTGTACAATCTAGGCGCCATTGCAAACACACTTTTATACACAAACTCTGTTTTATTAGGCAATGTGTGCAGTTTATTTGAGTGACGTAGACTTTCAACACATTCATACAAGTAATAAATTGCGAATTTATACTGTACCGTCTTTACGTAATTGTGCAAATCAATTTTTTTCAAACTAGCGTTTTGTACTAGCCATTTGTGCAGTATACCGTTTTGCTATCTTAACGCTTAATGTTGGCTGTAAGTACAAACAAGAATTGGTGCTAATAACATTGAGCGTGTGGCCGAACCTTTAACCTAAAGAGATCGATATTTTGTGAAACAAGTGGTCACAATTTTCCAGTTTTCTGACTCCCGTTGACAGGACCTGTCATTTCTGTCTGACAGCTTGACATGTTCACGGAAGTACTCGTATGTCGTGGTTCAGATATTTTATCTATGAATTATGCGATCACCTTTAGCCATGTGCACCTAGATTTTTTATATTACTTCCGAGTAGGACCAAATCATTTGCACAATTGCCTGTTTATCTGGTCTATGTTCGACACATACTTAGCTGCTAATCATCATTACCTGCCTAGGTTTTTCCCAACTATGTTGGGGTCGGCTTCCAGTATAACCAGATACAGCTGAATACCAGTACAAAGCATGCCCCTTGTAGCTAATCAATCAACACAAAACACTACTGCTTCCAAGGTATCCCACTAATAACATATCTATAGAAATGCCAGTGTTTAGTAAAGGTTATTAATCGGCATGCTACGAGTATCTACAAAAGACTCGGATATTCCCGAAGTCGGAGCTGCGCACCTCTGAGGCCTGTGACTAGATAAACAATAGAGTCGTGACAAAACAAGCCCCGGTTCCGTATCGTATACGATCATACAGATATGTGGAAGCCATGCCAATTCCATTCACTAAATTCAGGAACTTGACGCTATATTGGTCCCTTAACAGGAAATGCTTTTGTGCACCCATAGATTATCAAGTAATCCGGTTTTATGCTTTCTATTATCTATATTATTAACTACTAAGAAACAATTTTTGAATGAAACATTAAGTTGATGATTATCGATCCACTTTGCGCGCTGCACATAATTGCAGAATTAGCAACCACGCCCTCACTAATTTGCTCGGCATTGTTCTTTCTTCAATTGCATTCACCACTAATGCTCAATGGGGGCAATCCCAAAACTTGCACTTTTCCGTCTACATGGACTGTTCAATTAATAGTTTGGGGAGGGCAACCCACGCGGTTCCGTCCCCAACTAATTAACTTAATATCGTCATTTGTATCGCCTGGGCAATAAAATAGTTCGGTGTTATTATTTAAACAATTATCGCGCTATGACAACCGTTTATGTCGTGGAAGCGTCGGCTAGTGACACGTAATTGACACTAACAACCGTTTTCTGTATTTAATCGTTTATGGCAATTAAAAGAAATTGCGCAGTTTACGAAGTGAATACGTAATGAGGACCGGTGTTGTGGTGGTAGGAGACTGATTGATTGGTTTGGGTCACGCGGGTTTCAATGACTGTTAAATAACATTTGTTATTAAACTGCACGAGTCTTGTTTTACAGAGTTTTGTCCAAAAATAGATGATATCTAACAATGTAATTACCTACCAAAATTACGTTCACACGACTATTTCGATATGCCTACGTACTCGTATATCATTGTTGTATTATTGTCTACCGTCATGTCATATCGATTGATTTTTTAACAAGACTATTAACAGCAAATAAGTGGTCATCATCATCACTTATCAGCTTTACTTCACCCAGCGCAGACTTTGCTCGAAGACTGCGCTGATGACTTTACTCTACGTCAGTTCCATTCAATTTCAGATACTCTTCATCAACTATCTTCTGAGTAATCGATCCTAAACGCTACCTATAGGTAATAATCTCCAATCACAAGTGGTGGTTTAAATATGATTATCTGAACATCGTCCGACTACCCGCACTCAATACTTGCGGTAACTTTATTCATCAATTTTAATCAACGGCCGGACGTCTTGTACTCATCTGCGGGAGTAATATTGAAGAGCGATTGGATTATTATGATCCTACCCTTGCGGCTTCGACGTGATTGGAGGAATTTGATAATTACAGGGAGATGATTGGAGGAAATTCTTGTCGTGCATTTGAGAGTTTAGAAGCGATCTGCTTGACATATTTCGTTAACTAAGGTGCAGGCATGCACACGCTCATTAGAAGGTATTACCGGAATGCTTCTCGGTTTCATTTGTGTATCAGTTGCAATTCCGACTTTAATGCTGTCTCCTTGATGGAATTTTCCATTATAATATCCACAATATTTTCCTCAAATAACAACACAGCAACCTTCGCCACCTCCTCATCAACATTCTTCCACAATATTTACCAATAAACACACAGGGCGTGTATGAACGAAAAGTTTCGAACAACTTCCGCCGGTGGCTTGCGAGGTGCTGCGTGCGTGCTTCTTCGTGACCGCCGCCAAATTATAGCCGACGGCCGGGCCACGCAGGGTGTGAGGCCACGGGGCCGAGCGGGGAGGGCGGGAAGGGACGGTAATATGGATACTTTGACTTTGAAAGTGGATACTTGGAGCATGTTGGAGCGCTTCCGAACTACTGAGACTTGTTTATGGTAATAGTGGTGTTTCTTGTAATTTGTTAGCGCTTTGATTAATGAAGCGTTTCGGACTACGTTCAGCTCAAGTCAAGCACGTTCAGCCCAAGGAGAGGAACGTGATGTATCGTTGAAATGATTATACTGATAGCTACCATTTGAGTAAAAAAACAAATTACGCAAGAAATACAAGCCTCGCAGCCGCCCCACGTGACAACACGAGCGTGTTGCTGATATTGAAGTTTCTCGACGCTTTTTCTCCATTTATAACATAACTCCATTGCGTAACTCAGTCCCTGACTATCACAAAATGTTTGTCTCAGAAACTCGCTCCGAGAACTTAATTTCTCTCCAAAATAAATTAGTCAGTACCAAAGTAATTTAATTCAACGTCATCAACCCGAGACTGTAATGTGACAATTAAATAGCGAAAGTTCCAAACTTCTTATATTCTAATTATCTTGATTAAAATCCCGATCTCCCACGAACATGTAAGTCGGTTTATTCAACTGCTGTTTAGAAGCAAACTTTCGACTGCTCTATAATCAAAGAATTAAACTTGAGTAAGCACTTTAATCGCTTGGCAATTTGCAGATGGAAAGCAGCCAACCGCGACTGGTCCTGACATCTCACGACTCAGATAAAAGCTACGCTTCATATAATCAATGGGTCTGTATCTTTTAAAATAATTAAAGTAATGATAAAACTCTGAAGATTTAAAAGGGTTCCCTCGAAAGATAAAAAATGTAAGGACTCCAAGTGCGGAACGCGGAGAGATTATTTTTTTTCAGAAATTAGTTTAATCAGGAATTCTCACGGGAGAAATCTGAGTAAGATAAAAAACTTCTGGGAAGGGTTCAGCCCTTTTGATGATCCGCATCAGTTAGTAAAGGTAGTCGCTCACGCTTTCCCCGACGTTCTAACGGAATCCATAGCGAGGCTAGGTTCTAAGAAAGATAACACCGCCTTCAATATTTCCCTCGATGCTCTTCGTCTAGACTTACATGTAAATTACCCCATTTTGCTTGTTACAGATTAGAGCCACGTAAACGTTACACAGAATAGTAACATTATCGACTATTAATATAAATTGTTGAGCTGAATATTACATTATTAGACGATCCTGAACAAAGTGCTATGGCAGAAATTCCTAGTAGTGTAGTGTTAAATTATTTCGGGTCCTACATATCAATGTTGTGTATTAGGCACGTGGCTGTTGGGGCGGACCGCAAAACTGGAGTGAAATATCCATCCATCAGCGTGTCACTACGAGACTTGGGACTAAATGGAATGCTATGTGCGGCTGCTGTGTATAGTAAGTACCATGTTATGTAGCGAGAGCAAATACCTCGGGAGACATTAAAGAATTTTCTCTGCTATTGATAGCTTAGCAAAGTGAAATTGTATGTCAAAGACGAAAAAAATGCGTTATTTTCTTTCGTATCCAGTGTTGTGAAACATTCGTTTTGTACGAAGCTCTGAAGATATTCTCTTTGTTTTCAGCATTATTTAATTCGTAAAAATAATAATCGTATTTGCCACTGCGACGTATCCCAAATTGCCGTATATTGGCAGTGTGTTGCTCAAAAGGTCGAATCTTTTATCGGAATGAGGTTGCTGCCACAGAAGAAATTCACATACTGGGGAAATGTGAACTTCGTGCACAAAGGGCGTTTGTAGCTCCCACGAACGTTTAATTACGAACAAACTTCAGACCAAAACTGAAACTAAGGTAGGACGAGCTTAGAGCAATTCCTTGAGATCGATCTTAATTGATTAGCCGCAGTTGAGAAGATTTCATAAATTGTTTTATAAAGAATCTAATGGGCTCGGTTTGGGGGGGGGGGGGGGGGGGCTGGCGGGGCTGGCGGGGCCCACTCGGAAAAGTTCACAAGTCGACTCAGTTCAATCTTAATTGTTTCATTTAAGTCGTTCGAGTTGATTTGATGGAGATACTCGAGTCATGATCCCAATCCCGTAAGCGGCCATTAAATATTGAAAGAACCATTTTGCTGATCATTGTTTTTCTTAATATTGGATTAGGAATTTGTTCCCGTTACGATTCCGTCTATTGCTTTGAAGTGGAGGAAATAATGTAATAGGAGCTTTGAACGATAATCTGGAGGAAGAGAATCTATTTGACTGCAAATAGCGTAGATACTCACTGAAAATCAAGAATACCTGAATAACATGACAGTATTTAAACGTCAGTGGTGATTAGCTCGACATCTTTTAACTCCCAAGAGACATGAATTGAGTCCAGATAATTATCCAAGATCGTACAAACCAGACAGACAGTAAAACATTTTTCATCACACATTCAATTAAATAAAGCGAGCGATCATCATACATTCAGCTGGAGTAATGAACTGGGGTTCAGCAGAAAGATGAGTCTACCTGCATCGTGCAGAGCATGCATGAATGATGACCTGCTGTGAGAGATCGCGATGAGTTCATAACTTATTACTTTGCTTTTAGAATTTGTTTTAAAATATCCTCTTGCGTGGTTCAGCGGAGCCGCAGTAAGATGGAAAATGAAATTGTGTCGGAGAAAATACTCCAACTAAATTAAAGAAAATGGCGGAAAGAAAGTTTTGTTTAGTTTTCTTTTTTACCTGTTTTAACCTACTGTTTAGGTCTCGGGTTTGGGTACTCACTTTTTCTAATTTACTATTTAAAAAAAACTTGTTTTAGTATTGTTTTATTTTATCATAAGTTTATTTCAGTAATTTTGCATTAGCCTTCGCCCGCATAGAGGTCGAAAATTATCCCATAAGAACGAATTACTAGTATGAAAAGGTTCCAACGTCGAAATCTGTTCAGCCGTTTAGGCGTAACAGTAACAGACAGAGAGACAAACAAAAATTCTTTTACAGTTTTATTTACTGCTACAGATTATTTCATGGCAAAGCATCGTGTACAGCCGTATACCTCTGTAGAATGCTGTTAAAATGACCGGTCACTGAATGTTAAGCAGATCGTCGTTACGTTTTATGGGGCTCCATTCCATGGCATGTTTTCCCCGTTTCCCCATTACATTCTACGTTTTACCCCATTCCGCTATTTTATTCTGCGTTTCTTTCCAATTTGTATTTTGTTTCCATCACGAATACCGTCAGGTTTTAATGCTTATCGTTTAAGATGTACGTATAGTTATGTATCGTCGAGACTGTACAACAGAATAGAAGGTTTATTATTAGATTCTTATGAACCCTTTCGTAGAACTGTTAAATTAAATTCTGTTCAAGCCTATTACAACCAGTTTCGACAGTTAGTGTAGTCCTCACAACGCGTCTAATCACCAGTTACTGAGTTTACGTCTGACAACTTCAACGAACTCGTAACTGCATTAGTACTTTAACAATTCGTAAGACATTATGAAATGTAGTCCTATTAGTGCGTGTAAAACATCTCATTAGCAGCTCAGTACACTCACAAAATAACTTGAAAAATCGCGTTCAACTTACAAATAGGTATTACATTAAAACTTTTAACATTACCTACATTAAAAGTCAGTTTAGACATAAAGCGATCCAAACACGAAGTATTTGCGAAGCTCGCGTCGCTCCATCCCCCGCGCCCCGCGCGCCTCTTCCCTCCCCTCATCCGGGTGAGTCCGAAACTTTGATGGTCCGATCCAGATTTTTCATCTCCCGACTTATTTGAAATTATAATTCGCCGCGAAGAAATCAAATCAAAATTCCATTTAAACTTGGGATTTCAATATTTGTTTGTTAGACAGATGTTCGTTATGGTAATCGTTTTCGGTGCTGCTTGACCGCCGATCTCAGGCCGCCGGACGCTAACCGGCGACCGTCGACCGCCGGACGAAAAGTCTTATGGCGATGTATGGCACCGAGGGCGGCCGACGTTTTGCTACAATTTTACTTTGATTAAAGAGTGGTGCCTATACAACTGCGTGATGGTGATAACGCGGATTGTTGCGACCGATGCTGCTATCGTATCTGAAGTTAAGGTGTCACAAGAACTTTTAGAAGATTTGTTTTCTGTTTCTGAATCATGTTAAAAATTCATGTTCTGGTAAAGCTCCAAAAACTAAGTAAGAGTTGCATAAATATCGCACTATCGTTAGTGCGAGATTTATGCAACTCTCACAACAGCCATTTTACAGAATATATAGGCTACGTTTCCTCACTGCCAACTACATAACGTTTAATTGTTTTACATAAGATTGCTTTTTCGTGTGCCCTTGTCGCCGGCCGTGTGATCCGATACGCACGCAAGGTCACTGCACCTTTCAGTAAAGTCGGTTAAGTGCCGCACGACAAGGTTACACGACCTCACCTTATTCGATAACTTACCGGGACTTAACAATTGGTGCCGAGAAGAATTGGAGAATTTTTTTAAATAGTTTGGAAGTTTAGTAAATAAAAGTACCTAAGAGTATATTAGTCTGTAGAGTCTAATTCTATAGGTAATAGAAACAATGTAAATACTATAAATGCGGTAATTCAAACTGAAGCAAATAACAGGTCAAATTACGATCATTCAGAATACCCTTCAATCAATTTAAATAGTTCTGTTCAAGTAAAGCTCAGACACGAGTCAACTTTACCCTTTGTCGGCCAGTTAGACACAAAGCATATCGTTGGCAATACCTTTTTGATTCCAATCATAACTCGAAACAAACAGAATCAAATATAAACCAATAAACATCAAACAGCTACAGATATTATTAGAATCATGTTTAGAAATGACATAATTTTACTTGAAGCGAATTTTCAAGTTGAACATTTCGATACAAATGCTTTCGGAGGCATCCAGTTCCATTTAATTGCGAAACGAACTGGAGTGAAAACCTGGCTGTAATTCTATAAAATTGAAACAACGCTAAAATCTGCGATACCTTTGAAAAAGGCTTATGAAAGTATTACGGAAGAGAAATGATTTACATTTTAATAACTCATTGATTTCGTTGGCGTTTATTTACGTGGAATTCGGTCGCGACCCACTCAATATTTTCGTTTGGAAAACGTCGAGTTTCATGGAGAAAGACCTAAATTAAATGGTCTATTTTTTCGGGGGTTCAATTGGGTAAGTATGCATCAGGACAAATGTATGCCCTGAAGGGAATCAAACGAGCCTTGAATTCTCATGCATGTCATGTGACTGCTCACACAGACAACTAAACAACAGCATACATAACAAAAACTAGTTGTGATTGTACGGATTATTGTACGGTAATCGGTTATCGTGACATGTGACGCAGACGAATGACGTAAACGTAGTGAGGAAAGTTTTGAGTATGAATGTTGATGCTTAGAAGAGTAGAGGAAGATCAAAGAAACGATGGATGGAGTGTGTCAGGGATGATATGGTTAGAAAGGAGATGACTGCTGAGGTGATGAGTAATAGAGAAGTATGGAAGAAGAAAGCATGCCGACCCCAAATCAATTGGGATAAGAGCAGGAGAATGATGATTCTTCTTCACTGAGTGGAACAATGTTTCCAGTTACCAGGCATACAGTGTGGAAGGGACATTGACGCACTAACAGTTACCACGCGTTAAGTACATCATACCAAACCCCCAACGTACTGATGTTTCATTGGTTATTAAAAAAACAGCTGTTTCTTGTATTGTATAACGGGCTGGTGTCCACAACTCCACGTCCAATGCGCGTATTTTGCGTGCGGGGTATCTCTACAGCTGTTTCTTACAAAAATGCAATACGTACGGTCAAAATGAATGGAACAGCTACCTACACCCTTCGACCCTGTATAATATTTATTGCAAATAAAAATCTATAATGTTACATACATTTATCTTTTGGGCAACCTACTCAAGGTTTAACAAACAAAGGAGCAAACTTAATTGATGATATAGTTATACATATACTATGTATTTTAGTTGGGAATTATGTAGGCCACCACATCAACAAACTTCTGACTAAAGACAACAGGAGCCTCCGCTGGTTAAACTTGGAAACTGTAAATCAAAGCTGCGGTTAACACAATTTACAACTGCTACAAAGATCTCACCATCTCATATATTTTGTTCGCCACTGGCACAAATAGAATCAATTTGAAACGTATTCATGGCACAATCAAGGTAAAAATTCATAAAAACGTGAAAAATGTTGTTACAAACATAATCTAAATAAATTCATTTAAAAAGCCTACTTGTAATTCAGCGGCAATGCAAAACATTTTTTTCGACAAATCTACAGAATTAACAGGTCTTTGAAATTCTGAATCTATTAAACATAACGGATTCACGTCCAAAGACCTGAAACCCATTCAAATGGGGATCGTTCCAAATGGAAAAGTATAAAAGGGCCTTTTCACAGTCCGCCATTGCGGCGCGGTTTTGTTTTAGTTGGCATCTGTAATTTTCTTAATTATACACTTGTCGCGAGGCGGCGAATTGAAGCGCTTTCCCATTCACGGCGTTATTTAATTTTTGTGGAGCCGAGAGCGACGCGCGACGGCTGACTGCGGCCGACTGCGGGTTTCTAAATAAGCTAATGACAGTTTACGGCGGTTTAATAACTTAACTCGTTCGGATGAGAGAAAATTGAAAAAATATCTTCGCCGCCGCTCCGATTGTAATTGATTTCCGATGAATCACTCGAGTTATAAAAGAGTGAGCTCTTGCTCTCGTAACATCATAAAACCATTTTAATTTTTCCATTTTATCTCTGGCTCTTGTCGATGTTTAGACACTTTCACTTTACAAGTTCTTCTTACTTTAATACCACTCATAGTTCAGAATGAAATAGAAAAATGAGAGTTTTAATAATAGTAGAATGTTTCGTTGAAATAAATCTGTGAAAGTACCTAGTTTGTTGGCAAACAAGTGACCGAAGTTTGGTCGCGGGACGTTGTTAACTTTAGCCTCGAAACTATTGCTGTACTAAAGAATAAGTTGACAGTATAGATTAAAACTGCCTATATTATACGGGACATTGACTCTGGTTATAAAAACATGTTTCATTTTTATCGATATTGAAAAATTATGGAAAACTTAAACCATTTGTGTAACAAAGTGTAATTGTCCTTTGTGCTGACTAATATATACTAAAATAATAGACTAGAGTTAGGTTCAAACCGATAGAAAAATATTCTGGTATTACAAATATGGAAGTAATACAAAACACACTATTACCATTTAATACTCCGTGCTACCTACATAGGTATCTCCTAAATCTTTATAGAAATATAACTAAAAAAATATGCAGAAAATTGCTGACGCAAAACTGCCGGGCCCGCATATAAGAGCCAATAAAAATAAAGACAAAAACGTGGCAACACCCCATTGTGTGTCCCTCATGTTATACAGTTAATAATGATGGCGTTTGACAGCGTATACGAGGAAAATAATCACAAAAAATAACTCATAACAATGCTTAAGCACCGGAAAATAAATAAGCTGTTCGGAGGAAAAGCTATGTTCAGGAAAGTCACTAAACATTTTTTTCGTAACGTACCATTTTATGAACTTATTTCTAGTTTGGTTAGAAGTTTGTCTTAAAAAATTCCAGTGGAATATGCTTATGTTGTAACAGTAGAATTTTTTGTAACCGGAAAAACAAATATAGCTAAGAATCTGCACAGCGTTCGCGTATCAAATGAAACATCCAGAATCGCGATTTTAATCATAACTTTCTTTTTATAAAAATAAATATTATTCTCGGAAGCACAAAATGAGAAACGTAAAAGTATAGATACCTAATTATGAGATGTTTGTTCTCTCCAAGCCAAGCTTATGCCGCCAGTTAAATAACACGTTTAGACGCTGTCAAAAGTTGAAACATTTTTATTAGTTATGGAATCAGGCGTTACTTTGCTGAAATTCATGACATTTAATGCTATGCAAAATATTCAGTGTTAATTCCGCAAAAATAATGAACACTACATATTTTGCATGATATTAAATGGTACGTTTTTTGCAATGCACCTACAACTCCAATATTAAAAATAGTAGTGGTAGATTCAAAGCATCAACAACACGCTTACCCTAAAGATATACATTTAGATTGAGTGACAAATAAGTTGTGGAACTTGTGCCATTCATTGATGGTCTACGAGATTTGAATATTGAAATAGTTCAAAAAACTTGCTAGACTCGTCTAGGACCAAGACTCTGTTACAGTCATAAATGCTGTTCTTGTTCTAAATGTGATAAGTGTTTGAAATGAGTGTCCAGGGTTCATTAATTGAGCCCCGCATGTTTTGGATTGATCTACACGATTTCTGACACATGCGTACACTGACTGGACAGGTCACTCAGTTTTTCCTTCTCAGACACCAACAACACGGTGGGCACATATGACTAGGCCGAGTTTATGAAAGGGACCTCTGCGTTTGTTTCAGTTTTTCTTCCTAGTGTAAGAAACACCGACCTCGTCTGGTTTGTTTGGCATGAAAAGGTAATAAGATTTATCAAAGAAAGTATGGGAATGCAGTAAAAATGTGTAAATAAACAGAAATAAATGCGAATTTTCCAGCATAAGACGACTCATTTGTAGAACAGAGCAAAAGTAAAGAACGTTCCCATAAAAGAATACGTTCTGCTATGGTAATGACAGAAGCCAAAAGCAATTCAACAAGTTTTCAACACTTTCCATCCATTCAGTAAAACATGCGGCGCTGGCAAGACAAAGAAAATAATTTTCATAAATCATGGGAGGTTTCGGAGGGAACTGGCGATAGTCCTCCAGGGCAAGAGGGTAACAATCGATATTTTATTAACACTCTTCAGAGGGCGTAACTCCGTAATAGTCACAAGTGAGGAGGTCAACAAAATAAAGAGTCCAATTTGAGAGGGTCGGCACAAAAAATGACTTTGACCTAAGTGCTTAGTAAGATAAAGAATTCAAATTCGGAAAATGTAGACGTAAATCTAGTGACAATCATGCTATGAAATCGGCTTGTGTTTCAAAAGAGAGTTACTGAGTTCGATAGAATGATTTTCAATCTTATTTGACACAGATAATGGAAGCTACTGAAGTATAAGTTTGTAAACTATTTACTTGATTAAGAGTCCAAGCGTGCGACTTCTTCATTAGACTCTAGAAGTTTATTATCGTTTGCTTTTATAAAAAATATTTAGCATCAAGTCTTAAACCTACTTATAGGACAATACGCCATGTTTTGAGTGTTATAGAATTAGGTTATTGTACTTATTATAAAATACCTATACCTAAAAACCCTAGCCTGTTTTTATCTCAAGAAATCTTGTTACAAAGGTGACACTAACAAAACTGACTGTTACAAAGCTGAACTTATCACCATTTCATTTTAAAACGCAGCTTATTCACTCACTAACCAACTGATAATGAGTGAAGAAGAAAAACAAAAGTATCCGAGACAAAATCATTAATTTATTCATTTCATACCTGTCCCCCGCAGACGATGAAGCGACTAGCTTCCAACTATTTTCTCGCTCAAGAAACGCACAAAATATTGTAGGTCCCGTGTCAGCAAAAGAGATGCATAATTAGTAATAGTTGATCTTTGGTATTTTCACGAAAGTTTTATTTCTAACTAGCTTTTCCCGGCCGATAATGTCCGACACCCACGCAGGCGAAGTCGCACCTGCGTGGGTGTCAGACATTATCCCTTAGGATTGTACTAACGGTAAGAGGGACCCCAGGTCTATCAGTGTTCCTAATTTTATCTGAATCTGTTCAGCGGTTAAGATGTCAAAAGGTAACAGACAGATAGACAGACAGACTGACGATATTAGAATGGATGTAAAAAAAAAAAATCTGTTACAGTTTTGTATTTATTTTTATCTAATAATATTATTTTATATTTACAGGTTTTAAACAAAGCGTCTAAATAAATAGCATCTATCGCATCAGACTATAATCGTTTCCAAAACAAATATTTAGAATTAAAACTAGAAGGCACAATACCATTTTTTTATTTGACCTTCAATCATGTCAATCTTTTATTAAATATACATAAATCTCGAGACCTTAATTTATGTAAAAAAATGAATACACAATGAGCATTCTACTTTCTGTAACAATCTAGTATATTTTAAGGTTTTGTAAAGCAGGCTCCTCATTTCTGAACTGATTACAAGATAAAAATTTCTGCCTGCTTTCACTAACTCAAAGCGACACCTAAGTTGACACAACTTGTCTCTTTTATTTAGGCACCCGTGGGCCATGATGTCATAAGAAAAAATTAAACGCCTCACTATAGTGAAAAAGCCGTGTCGTGTGACCTAGTTAGAAAAATTGTGTACCTATCGTTACGATACATCTTTGCAATATCATGATCAGGTCTCAGCGGGTCTAGACTTTTCAACGCCTAGTACTTAGTTCGCTGCGCACGTATTCAGAGTCAACTAACTGAAATGGGTTCCCTCTCGAGGTTCTTATACAGAGCGAAGGTTAGCAACCTGTCACTGCGAGGATTATTAGCTCACGAAGCCTTGATACAGGAGTGCCACACGTTTTGTTAAGGGCTCTTTGGTACAGATTTATTTTTAAGCAGTAAATATTTTACTGCTAATCAGATTTGAAGCGAAATCTCAAAAGTTCTAGAACGAAACGATAAGATAACTCGTCAATGTAATTTTCACCTTCACGTAGTGCTCCGCCCCTTATAAGAGCAAGCACAAAAAATACAGTCCCTTCGTCGAAAGTTGGAGCAGGAATCTCAACATAAACTTCGACTGCTCACGTCGACGCTTACCTACATCAAATTGACGATATTTCAGTCCAACTTACTGCCATAAAAAGTGGAAAGTTCCCACCTTTGCATAAATAGAAGGTGCCGTTCGTAAAGTACGCAGATGAACACGCGCCCGATAGTCCCTCCCTTATCGATGTTTATCTCTACACTGGACAGTCTTTCGGGGTCGACGGATCGAGTCCGTCCGCCCGAAGGATTTGCCCACTTTTATCCCGAATTTATTGTTTGTCCTCTTTAATGGGATATGCGGGGATACTGACCGCCCGGGGGATTATGTTTGTTAATAGATGCTGCCTTGTTACGCACAGATTTCGGGGCTTGAAATCGCAGATTTAGACGCGAGAGTAAAGGTTGACTACGACAAATGAGAGCCAAAGGTGTCCTTTGGCGTTCGTAAAGGGCATTGTTTTTTCCTACGTTTTTTTTTTATTTTTGTGTTTGGCTTAAAAATATAAGATCACATCGCCACCCCAACTTTTGAATTTGACATGTTATTTCAGCTGTGCCGCTACCATCAGAATTATATTTTCTTTCCATAGAAACTCGTTGGTATTCACGAGTTTTTCGAATAAAATTCAATGTATATTCAACGTGAAAAGCGCGTCTATTTTCAAATCAAATACGAAATATGTTGTAGTTGATGCAGGAATAGTTGTGTCGATGTGTCAATATAACCCGCGTCCAACTTTTTGTTTAACTTTGTTGGGCATTCACAATTTTCGCTCAACATGGCGGGGATCAGGGACCTAATTGAAACGAACGAGGGGAAATCGTTAGCATTAAATTAAACAACATCCAGATGGACTGTGTACTCATTCGAACTTGTTTCAATACGAACTTCAGATAGGAAAATTAGTTGAAAAATGACTTCGTTGTTCGTAATTTTATAGCTTTAAGCAAAAAGCACTCCACCTTTATCATTTTCAGATTTCCAGCAACAAGATTCATTCTTTCGCCAAGTACGTCCTTCACCATAATCCATCGGCGCTGCAGCACAAGCTCGATAGTACAGAGAGGAGCCAGCATGCTTGAGTTCACTCCCGCACAAAGCGAGCACTATTCAACCGGGCTGTGAATGTTGACCACGGGTGACCGGTGTGTACCGACATTATTTTTTTCTGATTTCGATTTTTTTCTTTTGGAATTGTTCCATTTAACTACTATGCGGGGGGCTGCGGGGGCTGCGGGGGGCTGTGTTGTTGTCGATTTCAACTCCCGTACATAACACGAAATGTAAGATTTGATAAAGTTTTTATTTTGTTAACTTTGTCATAAAATATATTGTTATTTAAAATTATTTACTATACAGATCTAAAATAAAATATGTACATGTATCAAGAGCAGAAAAGAATTAAAGGGCGTCAAAAAGTTCGTCCGTATCGCTGTCAACGGGAAAAGTTAATAAAGTTAATAAAAATACATGTGGGATATGACGTGGGTTAAATAAGACACTAAAAACAAAAGCGTATAACGACAATATGCTGCGAACACGCTCGGAATAATAAAAACTTGAATCAACATGATATTTCAACTAAAACTAGAAAGCAACATCATAGAAAAACATGAATAAAGAAATAATAAAATTCATGCTAACTTGGAAAATAATTAAAATATCTGCAAATAGATGCCATTTCACAAAGAACTCATAAACACGGGACTCATAAATAATAAAACAGAACATGAGATACTCGTATATTCTCATAGAACGTAGGTATACATCAGACGTTATACTGGGATACATTACAGCGAAGACACAACACTGTTATGATATGATACTCGTGCTGTTAAGTACTTCGCTCACGAACAGAATCACACACGAGCACGAGTACGAAACACAAAAAAGATTCAACGCTCGGCGTTAATGACGGTAACAAAGCTGAATCGATACAAAACTAATAAAGTCAATCGAGAACTAAACGATTGGGAGGCGATACGGCAAATAGGTCGCGGAATAAAGATACGGTACCTACGTGACCAGGGTCGGTATACCGAGTCAATCCGATACTGACGAACGATCGCGAGGATCGATTGCGAAGGCGAAGTTTCGATTTTGAATTTGTAGGTTCACGCCCTCAGCGGCACTTGATCGGAACCCTCTGATTTGGGTTGCACGTTCAGGTTAAAAGTGCAATATTAACACGCTACACAGACTAGCGTGACTGAGTTATACAAACATAATCAGCTGTCGGTGTCGTAATGAATTCGTGTTTGGTTTGTGGTCTAGCTATCTAAATTATGATAGGAGATTTATGTTCTGATTGACAAACAAAGGTGGGCTTAATGAAGAAACAAATAAATGTGCGTGTTTAAACAAGATCGAGAACTGTTGGCAACGTCGATACTTACATAAAGTGATCAACGACTTTCGGCGATGATTTAGGGTAATTTGCTGTTTGAACAGTTTGTTATATCGACCAAAAAAGACCGCGAAAGGTTCTCTTTGAAGATAGTAAGACTATCGAATGTTTTGTAAAAACAGTTTGATATAATATCTGGCTCAGTTTCAGTTACATGAAAACTTCATTACCGACGACTAGTCCCATCCCGTAAGCTGCTCAGCAAAATAAATAAACACGTCGAACAACGTATCCGCAGCACAGAAAATCCATTTTTATATATAAACTCGCAAATCAGATAATCCAAATTGGTTTTTAGACGTAAACTCAATTTTGACATGTATTTTACTTTATCGCGGAGGCAGATAAATTGAGAGAGATACCGCTGGAAGTGTGGCGAAGTGTGAATGTTGCGAAATATGTATATCTAGTGGAAGTCAGGAAATTTGGTCGCTGTATTAACTGATAGTCAGTTACCCACGACGGCTGGGCACAGTTCCTGTTGGTTTTCGAGGAAATTGTTATGGAAGATTATTTATATTGAATTTTCACTGCCAAGATTAGTTTGGGGTAAAAGATGGTTCTCTGCATGAACGTATTTCATCAAACTTCCACCATTGTATGCACTTACGAACAACACCGACATTGCACGAGAGCGTCATAAAAAGGAAGCATATCGTTGCAAAAATGTGAAAATCCGAAGCATAAATAAGAATAGGTACATAAAAGTAGTAGTAGTTAGTTTTAGTTCTATAAGTGTATTAGTATCTATACAAGTATATACATTCTCGAAAACATGAACTATTTTCTAGATATTTATTTTGAACCCAATCACAATGCTTTCTTATTTAACCCAAAGGTTGACTGGTAGAGAATGCTTTGTGGCAATAAGTCCGCCTATGTACCACTATTGTAAATAAATTAAAATAAAATATACATAATATATAAAAATACATTATATATCCATCTTTGTAGTGTACGACAAAGTTTGTAACAAATAGATAAACCCATAGCAGACATTGAATGAACATTTTTAGGGTACCTAATGCAAGCGAATAATTTGATAGCAAGGTATGTGCAGCCGCCACAAATTTATTGTTTAGTTTAAATTATTCACATAAACTATGTAGACAAACTAATTTGAAAAATAAACAAAACCTTATTGCAATAAAATTCCCAGTATCATTTATTAAGGTGACAAAAAACGCAGGTGAAAAATACATTTTAAAGAAATAAAAAGCGACGTATTTCTGAGAAACGTCCATTAGTAGCACGAGTATGGGAATAATTAAACCCTGTTAGACCCTAAAAGGCACATCGCAAACGTTTTTCTATTTTTCTCTTGGTTACAAAGTGCATGACCAAAGTAATCATGGTTCTACAACGATAATTTCAAAGTTCATGAACCCAAAACCCGACTAATGTCAATTTTCACCATGACATTTAAATATTACTGCACTTTTGGAATTTGAATTCTTGGCGTTGAGGCGATCTTTCAAAATCCATCGGCGCTCTTTTATTTAGGGATGCGTTTAGAGGTTGTTTAGTGTTTCTGAAAATTGCCATAATACATATATGTATCTATCGGTAGTTGATATCAGTCATTCAGTAGATTCCTTTCACTGCACCATGACAGTGAAAATACGTTTATACGTAGGGAACTTATGAATAAAGGGTCCCGTAACGCATGAGTTCGATACTTATTGATGACCCCCAAAATATACCAAATTAATGATATCTAGAAGTGCCAACAGTTAATATTTAACACTACTGAAAAAGTTAAAACTAATAACACTTTAACCTGTACTCATACATAAACACTAAATTAATGTCTTAATTAAATCGCTCTTTGCAATAATACTTAGGTGCCGCTGAGTTTAGGGAATAATCATTGCTTATAGCCTCAGTCTCTTAGCTATTAACCTAAGAAATTGGATTGAGGAGACTCCGTACCTGCGTGTATATTCCTCGAAGAAAGAGCTATATCCTATTTCGAGCAACCGTCTAGGTGGTCGGCATCCAGTCTAATATGATTGGAGCCGAAGCCGTACCGAGAAACTCACTAAATACTAAAGTAATATTTTGCCAGAACTGCTAGTAGAACCTAGAACCGTACGCTTGACTGCCACTCTCGGTTGCTTTTCCAATCATTTTTATACAATTCGCTTGAAAGTCTGGCAACCAGTATTACCCAGTAACTGGGTTATGGAAGTCAGTTAGGCGGGCACTCTATGTAAAATCCTGGTATGCAGCCGGATCCAGTTATTTCTCTTAAGATGATCCATGATGGCTCATGAATTGGGATTTATTGTTGAAAAGGTTATAAGGGCAAAATATTGCACCGGTCTAACATACTAAAATAGACGTGACCAGTCGTCACTACACACACACACGTCGTTACGATACTTCTTTCATATTTAGGATAAACAGACGTACCACAAATCTTGACGACGTGTATGTGTAGTGACACACACACACACAACTGCAGGTCCATAATTAGTTTACCGCTAATCATTTAGTACTAATAAAAAAAAAACTAAGTGCATAAGATTTGGACTGGTCGTCTCTTAGCTGCCACGGTTTATTTTAATTATTTTATTTGAAATTTTTGATTTAATCTTTTACTCTGGACGCTCTTTATGTGCACGTCTTTCTACATATATGTATAATCTCAACATAAATGATGTAACTAAGATTTTGTAACAATATTTTGATTTAAAAGAGTGTACATGGAGTCTCTTGCCCATTCTTCTCCGTAGAGATCTACGCTTTGGAATGTGCAACCTGCACTTTCAGTACAGTTATTATGCCTTGTGACTGGGACTATAGTTTCGCTTTTTTTGTTTTTTTTTGTCATTCAAAAGTGCCTGTAATGATCTAATTGAAATAAATGCTTTGAATTGAGTTTGAGAGTTGAGTCACGTCTATTTTACTCTGTTAGGCCAATTGTACCACAACTATATGAATGAATGATATATCCAATATATCCAATTTATATCATTCAGCTACGTTCTTCCTACTCCCAAAAATACATAGATAAGTACCTATACCTCTTCCATCCACCTTCGAGACGGACTCCCAAAAATCTGCGATCACCAATCGTGACGCAATTTACTACGCACAATATATTGGATCAGACCTTATTTTAATAAATGCGAGTGAGCAGCGCAGGAAAAAGTAAAGAATTTGTTCACAAAACGCCGCCCTTGATAAGTGGCACAAAAGATAGTGAGTGGACAATCTATTCGGAGCCGGCCGAATCGCTTCGATTGCTGTATCTGCAGACCTTGGGTGCTGGTGTCTGCGACAAGAACATTGCGATTTTTGAAGCCGTGGAGGTGGTGAAGTTTTGGGCCAAGAATGTCATGCAAGCGATGCGAAAATTAAGAACAAGATGGGTCAGTTACTCAATTTAGAATCTCACATCTAATCATAAAGTGTTTAGTTAGCCATATATTTTATCTAATTCAGCGGTTTGTTTTTATTTTAATCATGTTAAAAGTTATTTAATTAATTATTACTAACACTAGTTTGTAAGCTCGCAATTCTACTAACAAATATGGATGTAATGAATCTGAAAAAAATGATTATTTATTTATTGTATATGTAAAAAAAAACAACAGTACCTGTATGTATAGGATATGCCGCCGCTCGCACTGCTACCCAATAAGTTAAAACACTGTTTGAATGCTTCTGATATTTTATTGCTTTACTCAAGAACTCAGACAAACCGTTTAACATTTCAAATTAGACATTTAAACTATCCACGTTAGTAAACAGACATACCAAAGCGGATCTACTGTTTTTGGTAGTTCTATAAGCATAAACAGCTACGACAATAACTAAGATACATATAAACATACATACATAAACAACACATACACACATTTATAAACATACATACATTCAAATGATGTTTGCAAGTTTTTTTTCCCTAAGTAAAGAAATAAATTTAAACAACCGCATGATCTTAGAACCTGGTTTAGCACAGTCTACAACCAGTTTTAAGAACTTTAAAGTAAGCACAAACTCATTTTAGACTCGCTCTCGCTACCTCTTATCCCCTACATTCAGGATTCCGATCACCTTTTTATCAGGTCAACGGTTAGGTACGTGGGTCACGCAACGTGGACCCGCCAGCACGAAGATGTCTTCAATGTATTAAATTATGTCCGCTCCTGGCACCCTCGAACACTTTCGGGCAGTCCAGACACTCTCCAACTGGACGGATTTTTTTTACACTTATATTGTTGTCATGTGTAACTGTAATGTACATTTCAAGGACAATTTAAACGTTTTTAGTTTGAATATGCAAAATAGGCGAGTGTTGGTGGGATAGTGGGGTGGGGTACTTTAGGGTTGACCACAATCCCAATAATTTTAATTAGACCCAAACTATAGTATTAATTTAAAAACAAAAACCCACGGGATCTTTTACTAAATTTTTTTTTTTTCAATAAAATTATATGAGGCTAATAGTTTGTAGACTTACATAGATAAGTCTAAGCTGAACGAAAATTCAGATCAATCCATAAAAAGCAAAGTAAATCACATAGGTACAAGCATTGCAAGGCTGGCGAGCAATCAGTCAAACATTACACGATCCATTGGGCCCAGGTCAATTCATTAAGGAGCCAGCACCGATTGCCGTCCTTCCGTATGCCACCGATAAAACAAATCTAAATCCTCGTGCTGTTGACTTTTCTTCCGAAAGGTTTTATAGTTAATCTCGAGTTCAATAAGGGAAGCCTTGCCTGAATTCCTGAAGCCTCTTTATAAACATTTGTTTTTTCAATTGACAGTTGGAAGTACTGCCTGCAATGAACTTATTTTTGAACATAATAAGGATATTTAAGACCTATAGTTAATGCTAAGGTCTCTAGAAATAAAGTTTGGTTTAAAAAGTTGGAAATTTGAAAGATATTTATAGTTCGATAGCTTTTGCCCGCGGCTTCGCCCGCGTGCAGTTCGGGAATTGCCCACGGGATCTTACCTACTTCTGGGATAATAAGTAATCTACATCTATTTGTATCAGACTATAATCTATCTCTGTGCCAAGTTTCATCCAGATCTGATCAGCCGTTCTGACGTGATTGAGTAACAAAGATCCATTCATCCAAACTTTCGCATTAATAAATAGTTTATGTAAGATATATATGTAATATTAGTATTTAGGGTTCCGCACCTCAAAGGAAAAAACGGAACCCTTATAGGATCACTCGCGTGTCTGTCTGTCTGCCTGTCCGTCTGTCACAGCCAATTTACTCTGAAACTACCGGACCGATGGAGTTGAAATTTGGTACATATATGTAAGTCATTGATTCAAAGACGGACGTATAAATTAATTTTAAACAGGGGAGCCACTTTTGGGTCGTAAATTAAAAAATGAAAATAAAAATATTTCTAAACTACATCGTGTTATATCAAAAACTGTGATACACGTGTCTCATAATTTTAATTGAAGAGTGATGTGTACATTAAGTTTTGAGTCAACCGACCCAGAGAATATTCAAATTCAAATTCAAATTCAAATTCATTTATTTCAGGTACGTAACCCATATTGCAAAAAAACAAATACAAAAACAGCAAATAACACAGATCTCAATACACAATTAATTAATAAAAATAAAATAATAAGTAATATTAAGTTTCACAGAAAATTCAACCCCCATTTCAAAACAAAGAATACATCCTTCAAATTTCATGTCATTAAGACCAGTGGTTGATATATCAGTCAGTCAGTCAGGACTTTGATTTTATATTGCGGGATGATTTTGGAAAAACTGTAAGTAGAGTATGTAGACTTTCAAGTCTATCGACACCTAGAATAGAAAGTTTCACAGAAAACTCAGCACCCCATTTTGTCCTCTTAGGGGTGGAATTTCGGTGCTATCATTGCGAGGATCGCCCGGAGAACACGGTGGAGCACACCGTGGAGGTCTGCTCCGCTTGGGTGGAGCACCGCCGTGTCCTCGTAGCGGCGATTGGCGGCGACGACCTCTCGCGTCCGGCCCTGGTTCAAGCCATGGTCTGGGGCGAGAGGGAATGGAAAGCCGTCGCCTCCTTCTGCGAAGCAGTCATGCTAGGAGGCGGTGGAACGTGAGAGGGAGAGAGCCTCACGTCCCAGTCGCCGCGGGAGGAGAAGCACCGGGCGTCGGGGGCCACGCCGTGATGGGTCTCGGCCACCGTAGGCGCGGGCCTGTGGACGGTGAGTAATGGGCTAGCTCGCCGTCCGTCCGTCGTATGACGACAGGCCGTGTCGACGGCGCGTTCGTGTTCCACGCGCGCCTCAAAGAGATGTCAGCAAACGGGAGGGGCCCGCAAGGGCCGATGCCTGCCAGGGCTGCGGGACTGTTCGAAAGAGATACCGCGGCCCTGGAACATAAAGGGCCAAAGAAGGAACATGGGTGGTTTTTAGTCAGTAAGAGTCTGACACTCCCTTCCGCTCCGCCCAGAGCGGGAGGGTTCATTTGATGATTTCCCACCCTCCAAAAAAACAAAAAAAAGGGGTGGAATTTCGAAAAACCTTTTCTAAGTGGACCCTTTACCACTGGCAGGTACCAGTGGCGAAGAGTGAAAATTGAGTCAGGGGAAACCGAAGAAACAATGAGAATTGTTTTTTTTTCCTATGTTTATTTGGACCTCATTTTCGTTATCAGTGACCTCAAAAACGATGAAAATGATAACCCTGATGAAAAATCTAAAAAAAATGGTTGGTGCCATTTAGAATTTTCATTTTGACCTAATTTTCGATATCAGCGACCCTGAAAACCATGAAAATGACATTCATGAAGAAAAACCAAAAATTTTCATCGGCGCCATCCTGAATTTCATTTTGACCTAATTTTCGTTATCAGCAACCCCAAAAACCACGAAAATGACACTCATGATGAAATAACTGAATTTTTTTGCTGGCGCCGTCATCGATTTACATTTTGGCCACATTTTCGTTATCAGCGACCCCAAAAGCCATGAAAATGACACCCATGACGAAAAAACCTAAAATCTTCATGGGCGTCGTCTTGAATTTTTATATTTTGACCTCATTTTTGTCATTGGCGGCCCCAAAAACCACGAAAATGACACCCATGACGAAAAAACCGAAAAAAAACAGGACTGAATTTCATACTGGGGGATGATTTTGGAAAAACTGTGATACACGTTTCTCATAATTAATCTCTTCTTAACTGAAAAGTATGTACACAAATTTTCAATTCAATCGACCTCGAGAATAAAAAGTTTCATAGAAAACTCAACACCCATTTTTACCCTCTTAGGGGTAGAATTTCGAAAAACTTTTTCATAGTGGATACCTACTCTTCACAAAGAATACGCCCTCCAAATTTCATTTCTCTAGGACCAGCGGTTTGGGCTCTGCGTTGATATATCAGTCAGCCAGGACTTTGAATTTTATATTGGGGGATGATTTTGGAAAAACTGTGATACACATCTCTCACAATTTTAACTACAGAGTACGTACACAAACTTTCAAGTCAATCGACCCCGAGAGTAAAAACTTTCACAGAAAATTCAACACCCCAATTTACCCTTAGGGGTGGAATTTCGAAGAACCTTTTCTTATCAGATATCTTCTCTTCACAAAGAATACACCCTCCAAATTTCATTTCTCTAGGGCCAGTGGTTTGGGCTGTGCGTTGATATATCAGTCAGTCAGGACTTTGAATTTTATATTGGGGGATGATTTCGGAAAAACTGTGATACACATCTCTCACAATTTTAACTGCAGAGTACGTACACAAACTTTCAAGTCAATCGACCCCGAGAATAAAAAGTTTCACAGAAAATTCAACACCCCAATTTACCCTCTTAGGGGTGGAATTTCGAAGAACCTTTTCTTATTAGATATCTACTCTTCACAAAGAATACACCCTCCAAATTTCATTTCTCTAGGGCCAGTGGTTTGGGCTGTGCGTTGATATATCAGTCAGTCAGGACTTTGAATTTTATATTGGGGGATGATTTTGGAAAAACTGTGATATACATTTCTCATAGTTTTAACTGAAGAGTATGTAGACTTTTAAGTCAATCGACCCGAGAATAAAAAGTTTTACCGAAAATTCAACACCCCATTTCTCCCCTTTAGGGGTGGAATTTCGAAAAACCCTTTCTCAGTGGATACCTACTCTTCACAAAGAATACACCCTTTAAATTTCATGTCTTTAACACCAACAGCTTAGGCTGTAAGTTGATATATCAGTCAGTCAGTCAGGACTTTGAATTTAATATTGAGGGATGATTTTGGAAAAACTTTGATACACGTTTCTCATAATTGTAACTGCAGAGTAGGTACACAAATTTTCAAGTCCATCGACCGCGAGAATAAAAAGTTTCATAGAATACTCAACACCCCATTTTACCCTCGTAGGGGTAGAATTTCGAAAAACCCTTTCTTAGTGGATACCTACTCTTCACAAAAAATACACACTCCAAATTTCATTGCTCTAGGACCAGCGGTTTGGGCTGTGCGTTGATATCTCTGTCAGTCAGTCAGGACTTTGAATTTTATATATATAGATAGATAATAAGGTAGTCTTTAGATAAACAATTTGAGTAATATTCGATTTATAAAGTGACAAAAGAAAAGTGTTGCATAGTTAGCTGGCTGACACACAGAAAACCAAACAAAATGTTTTATTTAATTCAAAAACTTTTAACATGTTGTTTTGTCACCGTGTAAACTAAAGTTGTTTACACAGTGACAAAACACATGTAAAAACGACAAAAGTGATCTTTTTAACTCTTTCATTATATAACTTCACGTTCACAGGTTTCATTAGTATGCTTTTCAAATAATAAATATGCATTCAAGTAAAAACGCAACAAAGTTTCCCTTTGTAGCGTCCGCTCAAGAGAGCACAATATTTTTCAAAATGGCTCTCGTAGCCTTCACAGAGACGTTTAACGCAGAAATAGATGTTAATTTCGTTTTATTTTCTGCTGCAGAAATATATAACCAAAGTTAAAGGTTTTATTTTAAAATAGATAGAAAGCAGCGGCGAGAAAATAGAATTTATATTCATAGCAATAATTAGTGCCACTAAACAGTGGTCTCATCGCGTATCCGACCACACACGTAACAAGCTACATTGATTTAAGCTCCCGCCCGAATATTGTTCACAAATTAAATTATAACCCTAGAGCCGAGCGCGCGGATACGAAACAGCGAATAGTGCCATTAATAACCACAACTTTATTCATAAAATGTTTCGAATACTAATGAAACTCAGTTATTACTTATCCACGACTATTAAATCCCGTTCTTGGAAGTTTCCCATTCATAACTTGTTTAATTTCAGAGTGAAGATCACGGCCCGCGCGCGTTATATGTTCAGGTGAATATTTTACCGGCTACGGGAACTTTTACCCTTTCTTTTTACCACTTGTTCAGGATAAGACGTGACTTTTAATATCGCAGGTGGGTTCGCTCGCTCCGCTCCCGTCGCTCTCGCTGCTCGTGCAGCTCGCAGCGGTTTAATTCTGACGACGGATAACGCTACATTCAAAGTTTTGATGTTTAGTTGGATTTTGCAGTTTTTATGTCAAATGTAGAACAACTTGTGTTTTAATTTTGAATTATAGTAGTGCAACTTTTAATTAGATTCAATTATAAACGGTTCGGATTATAATCGTTAGTATTAAAATAATATGAAACGTATAAAATTACGAATAGAACTGATCATGGAAGCCTGTCAGTTCCGTCATCCGAAAAGGCCAATTTGTAAAATAATTTCAGGTAATTCCGAAAATCTTTGAAACGTGACCCTCGTTCGTATTTGATACAACATCTCGAAACGTTGGCGTCATTAAACGGACCATCGAAAACAACAATATTACCTATTCATCCATACATATTTTCTCCGTATTCTTATGTCGTAGTGTATTTTATTTGGAAGACAAACGTTGTCATTTCTGAGATGCGGATGAAATCTCGTGGGCAAGCAAATAGGGAATTATGTCGTCCATCGAGTGCCCTAAGGGTTGGCGGCCTGATTCGATTTGCGGGCCTACGGAGGGTTGTCCACATAAGTGTTTTGGACCCACGTCCATAACCAAGGGCGTGCTTGAATATGCAATCACATCTGTCGATACTAATGTATGGAGCCTTCGGGGAGATGAGATCTGTCGAGGAAGTACTGCCTCACAACTTGCTAATTGTTTCTATTTGATTGTGAGTTCGTTACCCGTCAGTTCGCCTCCTGAAATGCTTCCTGTTCTTGAGAGAAGGGAGTCTCGGTATTTAATGCAAATGTTAGCAGTGGCTTAATCATTTACGGACGGATAAGATGGAAGCATAACGGAAATTGAATCTGTTTTGGAAGTTATTTCTGGAAGGGGCTGTCAATCAAAATGTTAAATGTTTTAATCATCAGCGTATCAACGTAAAATGGCGGCTGTTGAACACTCGATTGTCTTTTAATTTTATAATTACAGTGAGTAAATACATGGTACAGGCGCAATCAGCACACTGAGCACAGTATGAGTCATCGCTTCTTTATTTGGTCCTCCTTGGCGACGACTACACCCATTTGACCACCACGAAAATAGTGATTGTATAATTACTATATTCGTAGTAGTCAAAATATTAGCTCGCTGTTATAACAGCTATTTTCTTAAGAAATATAGCGTAGACGGTTAAATAAACATGAGCTCTCTTACGAACACCGCCACACACTTTCCTTTTCACTACTCTAATCTATTGCAGAGAAAACATCGACTTATTTGAAAAACATGAAAGCATCCAAAGCACAAAGAATCTCGGGCAACTGTCAATCTAAGAGAAGTTTCATCCAAGATAGATAGCCCAGACTTTGTTAGAAATCTAGGAGTACTAGCTCAGATATAGAGGGAAAGACAAATGGCTCAGCATTCCATTGGAGAACGAGAGGGAGGAAGGGACAAAGCTTCGGCGGAGGGTAAGTAATTTATCATAGAATAATATTGGATCACGAGGTCTGTGCCGGCAGCCGGCCGGCCGGGCGCCGGCGTCGGCCGCCCGACCTCTAGCCAGGAACTGCGGTGCTTGGGTTTTGAGAACAAGGGAAGAGCGAACGCGATTGCTAAATGAAATGATGGATTAGTACACAACAACTATGATTCACTTGTTTGCGTAGAGAAGATAAATTGCATCGTTCTTGTATACACTCGAGAGCAATGAATCCGGGTCACTTAAAGAATCCTAAAAATCTCGGAAACTAAAAATGCTAGGTTAATGCAATAAATTGTATTTAATAGACAATGTAATACTCCTTAAATGAAGGTATTAAAACTTCTTAGTTATTGTAAAGTTATATCATAAAAAAATCAAATTTGAAAAAGGGCCACTTTCGAAGATGGAACTACGAAATTACAGCATTTGGTTTTGCTTTTGTTTGTAATCTGTCATTTATGTGGGTACATAAACCATGTTGATAGTGCTCTATATTCATTATTCAAGCTGAAATTATGTCGCTTACGCCTGAAGAATGCACCAGAATACTTACAATGCTGGAAACCGGCCGGAGTCAGCGCGATACAGCCAGGACTGTCGGTGTGTCGCTGTCAACAGTACAAAGAGTTCTCCGACGTTACGAAGAAACTGGTTCTAACCTACGCAGACCAGGAACGGGCAGAACCAGGTGTACCACAGCACGAGAAGACCGATACTTGGTGAACACCATGCTTCGAAATCGCTTTCTCACAGGAACTGAACTCACAAATCAGTTTCGACGCCTCGGAGGAAGTAACCCAAGTGCATGGACAGTAAGACGTCGGCTTGCTGAATCTAACTTAAAACCCCTTAGACCTGCAAACGGCCCTAAACTGGAGCGTGGGCATCGTATTTCAAGACTAAGATATGCCCAGAGCCACGTAAATTGGAGTATTGAAGATTGGTCAAAAGTTATGTTCTCCGACGAATCAAAATTTATGCTCTACAAGCACGATGGAAGACACAGAGTGTATCGAAGACCAGGGGAAAGATTCAAGCAAGCATGCATCGAAGAAAAAGTAGCCTACGGTGGTGGGTCTGTACTTGTGTGGGCCGGAATTTCTTCTGAAAGTCGCACAGAGCTGGTGATCATAGAAAACGGCTCTTTAACTAGCGTAAGATATGTGGAAGAAATCCTCAATGATCACGTTGGTCCATTTATGGTCAATTTAGGTGAGGATGCTATATTTATGCATGACAATGCCCGACCTCATACAGGTAGGATTGTGAATGACTACCTTCAAGAGATGAACATTACTCGTATGGAGTGGCCAGCGCGCAGCGCGGATATCAACCCGATCGAGCATGCTTGGGACGAGCTAGGCAGATGCGTAAAACAACGAAACCCTCCCCCAATCACGCTTCGTGAGCTCAAAATTGCTCTCACAGAGGAATGGGAGAATATTTCCCAAAATCGTATAAGGAACTTGGTGTACAGCATGCCAAACCGCGTAAACGCAGTAATGGAAGCACGAGGAGGCAATACGAAGTATTAAAATTCAAGAAAATCGTAATAAAGTTCAAAAATTTCATGTTTCCTATTTTTGTTTTAAGGAGAGATCAGCAGTTTTTTTCTTTATGTAATTTTGTGTTAATAAAATGTATGGCGACTCATATTTTTTTTACTTTCATTTAAGGAGTATTACATTGTCTATTAAATACAATTTATTGCATTAACCTATCATTTTTAGTTTCCGAGATTTTTAACATTCTTTAAGTGACCCGGATTCATTGCTCTCGAGTGTAATTAATTTAATCGGTTATTCGGGAGAGGTTGACTTGATTTATGGAAATATTTTGCAAGAGTCAAAAGATCGTTATCTTCCTAGACTATTCAGTTAGACTACACTGAGTACACGTACAAGAGCCTAGAGATAGTTTGTTTTATAAATTCCTTTTTCGTATGATGCTGCTGCAACTGCTTCAAACATCATAAAGCCACTGGGAACTAAAAGCGAAGACCAACAAAGAAATTTTTGGGATAAATATCCGATCTTTATACGCTATTCCTTCTTACTCGCGCCCCTCCAATTTGTTCAGCCGAAACTTGAAATAACACGGTATCGATGATCTTCGGAGCCCTTGAGCTGTAATACTGTCTTTATGTAGGCCAGGTCTAGCCATACGTAGTATAAATGTGGAATACATAGGTCAGGTATTGCCGTATTTAGTATATGTAGGCCAGTACTAGCTATTTCAATATCAACAATAATTAATATTACAAGCGACCCGTCCTGCTCCACACAGGTTAAATTTACTAACAACAGCGCCACCTATCGTATATATTTCAAACTGGAACCAACCACACACATTCACAAAATTTCTTTGAAATCGGTTGGGTGGTTTCGGAGACTAGCGTGTAACGAACATAATGACACGTGATTATCTTATAATAGGTATCAAGATTATAAAAAGGTGTTTGTTTGTTAATTTGAAGGTCATGTAGGGGGAAACTTCTGATCAGATTCCAAAAAATCTTGAAGCTATATTATCCCCTAGTGTCAGTGGCTATAATAAATTGTCAAAAACGTTCAGATAGGATAATATATGTCTGACCATAACGCGAGCGAAGCCGCGGTGGATAAAAGCTAGAGTAGTACACATAAATGTGGACCAAGTCTCGAAGAACACACTACACTTCGTACACCAACTCTCTCTCCGCGCGTTCTATACAGGCTGTCCTCACTATATGTTATACAGCCTGTTCTCACTATATGTTATACAGCCTGATCTCACTATATGTTGTACAGGCTGTTCTCACTATATGTTATACAGGCTGTTCTCACTATATGTTATACAGCCTGTTCTCACTATATGTTATACAGCCTGTTCTCACTATATGTTATACAGCCTGTTCTCACTATATGTTATACAGCCTGTTCTCACTATATGTTATACAGCCTGATCTCACTATATGTTATACAGCTTGTTCTCACTATATGTTATACAGCCTGTTCTCACTATATGTTATACAGCCTGTTCTCACTATATGTTATACAGCCTGTTCTCACTATATGTTATACAGCCTGATCTCACTATATGTTGTACAGGCTGTTCTCACTATATGTTATACAGGCTGTTCTCACTATATGTTATACAGCCTGTTCTCACTATATGTCATACAGCCTGTTCTCACTTTACGTTATATAGCCTGATCTCACTATATGTTATACAGCCTGATCTCACTATATGTTATACAGCCTGTTCTCACTATATGTTATACAGCCTGATCTCACTATATGTTATACAGCCTGTTCTCACTATATGTTATACAGCCTGTTCTCACTATATGTTATACAGCCTGTTCTCACTATATGTTATACAGCCTGATCTCACTATATGTTATACAGCTTGTTCTCACTATATGTTATACAGCCTGTTCTCACTATATGTTATACAGCCTGTTCTCACTATATGTTATACAGCCTGTTCTCACTATATGTTATACAGGCTGTTCTCACTATATGTTATACAGCCTGTTCTCACTATATGTCATACAGCCTGTTCTCACTTTACGTTATATAGCCTGATCTCACTATATGTTATACAGCCTGATCTCACTATATGTTATACAGCCTGTTCTCACTATATGTTATACAGCCTGATCTCACTATATGTTATACAGCCTGTTCTCACTATATGTTATACAGCCTGTTCTCACTATATGTTATACAGCCTGATCTCACTATATGTTATACAGCTTGTTCTCACTATATGTTATACAGCCTGTTCTCACTATATGTTATACAGCCTGTTCTCACTATATGTTATACAGCCTGTTCTCACTATATGTTATACAGCCTGTTCTCACTATATGTTATACAGCCTGATCTCACTATATATTGTACAGGCTGTTCTCACTATATGTTATACAGCCTGTTCTCACTATATGTTATACAGCCTGATCTCACTATATGTTGTACAGGCTGTTCTCACTATATGTTATACAGGCTGTTCTCACTATATGTTATACAGCCTGTTCTCACTATATGTTATACAGCCTGATCTCACTATATGTTATACAGGCTGTTCTCACTATATGTTATACAGCCTGTTCTCACTATATGTTATACAGCCTGATCTCACTATATGTTATACAGCTTGTTCTCACTATATGTTATACAGGCTGTTCTCACTATATGTTATACAGGCTGTTCTCACTATATGTTATACAGGCTGTTCTCACTATATGTTATACAGCCTGTTCTCACTATATGTTATACAGCCTGTTCTCACTATATGTTATACAGCCTAATCTCACTATATGTTGTACAGGCTGTTCTCACTATATGTTATACAGGCTGTTCTCACTATATGTTATACAGCCTGTTCTCACTATATGTCATACAGCCTGTTCTCACTTTACGTTATATAGCCTGATCTCACTATATGTTATACAGCCTGATCTCACTATATGTTATACAGCCTGTTCTCACTATATGTTATACAGCCTGATCTCACTATATGTTATACAGGCTGTTCTCACTATATGTTATACAGCCTGTTCTCACTATATGTTATACAGCCTGATCTCACTATATGTTATACAGGCTGTTCTCACTATATGTTATACAGGCTGTTCTCACTATATGTTATACAGCCTGTTCTCACTATATGTTATACAGCCTGATCTCACTATATGTTATACAGGCTGTTCTCACTATATGTTATACAGGCTGTTCTCACTATATGTTATACAGGCTGTTCTCACTATATATTATACAGCCTGTACTCACTATATGTTATACAGCCTGTACTCACTATATGTTATACAGCCTGTTCTCACTATATGTTATACAGCCTGTTCTCACTATATGTTATACAGCCTGTTCTCACTATTTGTTATACAAGCTGTTCTCACTATATGTTATACAGGCAGTTCTCACTATAATGTTATACAGGCAGTTCTCACTATAACGTTATACAGAGTGTATTCTCAAACTCATGTTATTACTGATCCTGATATATCGGATTAGTTTACTCGTAGAGTTGCTCTCGGGTTCAGACATGCTTCTCTTGTAACATTAATGTGGTATAATTTGAGACTTGAAATGTGGTTAGGAGGTGTACGGTTCTGGGGTATTGTGGTGTTTTAGGAAACTATAATTATACTTATGGAATGATTTTGAGACTATTTACTATTGCTTTTCATCAGAGATAATTCCGAATATCTTTGTTGTTTTGTACAATGTAGGTAAACTGTTAGAATTATAATTTTACTGAGTCAAAATCAACAAAACTTTGACTATCCATACAACCTTGTCCGTCTGTTCCTTTACTTAGCCTTAACAGCTGAACGGTATTTGATGGAATCTGGTAGTCAGTCTACCTGTGTACCAAAACTTAAAAAACATTTTATTCCGGTACTACGTTCCCGTGGTTTAATTTCCAACTCACACGCACGCGAAGCCACGCGCCAAAACCAGTGTTTTTATAAGTACTTTATTCTCCAGAAATAAGATTTTCCTTTCAAACTTAGTTATATTCAAATTCCACAGCATATTATAATTTGGTAGGTATCCGCGCTAACCCTTTACAAGTCTGGAAGCTAACGAAATACGAGCACATTTCTAGAATTATTCTTGTCCTACTTTTTATACTGAAGAAATATATTATTCTAATCACGGAGGCGCTCTTTATTTCGTGTACTTGAAGAGGGACGCTTTAGAATAATGATAAAAAAAGAGGCGCGAGGGCTGTGATCCGACGTCAAATTATGTCTGTTTGAAAGTTTCCCACTCCGAGATACTCCTTGAAACAAGGTGAACGGACTGCCAACGACTGAGAATTTAATATTTCTTTTAAAAATTATGTTAGAGCTTGGAGTGACTTTCATTGTCTTTCCAGTCAGTAAATGATGTACCTCGATGTCCATTACATATGAGCCGACATTGACAGCTTCCGGAATGAATATCACTGTTAAGACTCGGAAATATAATACTTAAAGAAAGTCTTCAAATCCTTATTGTAATTCTTAAAAAGACTCTTTTCAATAAAAGTAGTACAAAGAATAACTAAGTTAGTAAGTAATGTAATACCAAATACTAAGACAATATTAATTTAATCCAGTAGTAATAAATACAGAGCCTTATGGTTCATAGTTTTAATATAAAGATTTTCCTTGTGAGCACAGGAATTTTAATGAATAAATCTTGTATCTACGTTCAACAGAGGTAGAATTAATATTGATGAGATCCACATAAAAAGAAAAAGAAGTAAAGCAAAAAAGCATCCATAAAATTATAAAAGTGAAAAATAGTTTCCTTTTTACAACATCACGAATTCACTTCGCAATTTTATGAAACGTTTTAATCGAAGCTGATAAAAACTGCGTGAATTTAATTCACGCAGTTATGAACACTTGTTGTTTATTGTATCATTATGCGATTCGATGTTTTAATTATGTGGCAGTAGGCACGTACTCATTACAGTCGCGTCGGTGACGGCAGGTCGGTGTGTTTGGGACCGCGGCCGTTCAAACATGGGAATTATTTTTGTAATTATTTATCACTTACTCATTAGGAGGTGAATTTTATAGATAACCCTTTATTTAACGGGCGCATTGGCAACATATCTAAATTATGTATTATAAACAGGTACATAAGTTTTCCGATATAAATGTTCTAAAGTTCTAAATGATGGTGACGTTGAGTCATCAGATGTCCTAGAAATCTGTTGATGAGATCTCATTGTACCTACCTACCTATCTTGCAATACCTCTAACTTTAGAACATACTAGAACCCCGAACATATTCGTACTGATTTGCATTCACCCATCCGCCGCTGATACCGTAACCCGGCTCATCTCATTACCTCGTGGCGCCTTACCGCGGGTACCAGGCGCGTAGGAAGGGTAGGCGGTGTTCACTGCCAGGCCTCGCTGCCTGAGGTGACTTCATTATGTACGTGAAGATTGGTGATACTGAGACGTGTTACATGATTGATAGAGATAAGTGACTTGATAGACTGGCAGCTCAAATTTTGACATGCTTTTGGTAAAAATTGGAAACATGAAGGTACAGAAGAATTCATAGAAGTTCTTTTTTTTATAAATAGACTATATAATATTATTTTCTTTGTGATTTTAGCTCATCTCATTATGTCACGTCGCTGTACCGTGAGTACCAGGCGGGTAGGAAGTGTAGGTGGTATTCCTAAATATTCCTCATACATGAAGTGAACGAGTGAGATTGGGTTGACTGATTGAGACAGGGAGTTACTCAAGTGTTGATAGACTGGTATTCTGAATTTTGCCAAGGTTTTGGTTAAGACTGTGCAGTGAGTTCATCATCCACAGCTTGAATTCACCCAATGCGAGGCCTCTCTTTTCTTGGGCCAACGACCTTGTTTTCTTCGGTGCCAGCCTCATCCAGGGTATTCCCCTGTAACTATAACTATGTCATCTGCCCATCTTACCGCCGGAAGACCCACATTTCTTTTCCCGGTTCTAGGACGCCACTCGGTCCCAGCTTTACTCGACCTGTCATCACCTCCGAGACCTAATCCTTCCTACTTATATTATAAATGAGAAAGTTTGTGAGGATGGATGTTTGTTTCACTTTGACGCAAAAACCACTGACAGATTTGTAAGAAAATTTGGCACACAGATAGTTTTTAACCTGGATTAACCCATCGAATACTTTTTATCCCGGTAGTAAGATCCTGTACAAAATAAAATCTTGAATAGTTAAATTACAAACGAATGCTGAAGTGAGAGAGCGCCTTAATATACACGAAGTGAACGAACATTGGGTAATGTGTGTTACACGTTTGATAGGGAGATACTGAAGTCTTGATAGACTTTCCCATTTGAATTGTGTCACGGTTTTATCAAAGATTGAATAAATTGATTGGTTACCTCGTTCCATCGTCGACCTCATCTCTGTCTTCAGGACTAGACTGAGGTTAAGAGTAGGCCCATTTAATGTAACAAAAAAAACTAGAATTTGAAAATAAGTAATTACTGACTGTTTTTATTGGCTGGAAAATAAAAAAAAAAGTCCATGTACATAAACAACCACTTTTCATACTAATAACACAACCATATCCAAGTAAATAACTCCATACACAAGCGGAGGCCGTTTAACCGCGCTGCTATACAGGATGACCTATTTAACTATAGTTATAACTTTATAACAGCCAGAGTTAAACACCCGATATTTAATACTCACAGACTGGAAATTGTGGTTCTAAAAATAGTTTTAACTGTATAACGAAGAGTTAATGAGAAAAATAATTGAGAGTTTAATTTAAATTCCACCTACGTTCATTTGTTTTTAAACTAAAATGCCCGCAGAGATATAATTGGATTGTAAATATACCAATTTATTGATAGATCTATTTTGAGACAGATATACCTACACTATAATTATTATAAACTTGTATTGATAACTACACAGAAAAGCTATGATCATTTCATCTTACTATCAAATACACGACAGATTTAACCCATTAAATCGAACCTCATCTAAACAAATTGCAGCATCAAAGTACAGATAAAAAACTACTAAACGAAAAAACGAACATTTACCATGCCACACTCGATTAACTCTGCCTCCTTCCAATAAGACATAAGCGCAATGATTTTTTTACCTCCAAAGAACAATACATCGCCGACTATCTCACGCCTCCTGATTTTTTCACTGAATAAATTTGTTTGGATATTTCGCAAAAAGCGGGATAAGGATGGCCTATTTACATCCCAAATGTGCGTACACCGTGGTCGGGTATGGTCGGGCATGGCCGGGCATGGCCGCATGGTGATTGTGATCGATTACACCCAAGAAATGCGTTTGACGTTTACTTAAAGTGAAGTATGTGTAATGACGTAGCATTAGAGCCGACCTTGAAAGAAAAACATCTGACTCGAGAGTTCTTTTCAAAGGAGTTTGGTTTACGTACAGTTGTGTTGATTTAAAGGAGAGGCGTTTTTCTTTCACGTTGAACGTACTTGTTGCTAATGGGTGAAAAGTTTTCTTAAGAGTTAGAAGGTGAGGATCTGGCTTTAAGCGCTAGGACTTTAAGGTAACCTTTTAGCAACACTAGGCTGCCAAATCGACTTGATTTTTTGCAACTTAGTGAAACGGTTCTTTTTTACTCAGCTGTCAATAAATTAGTTGAAATGGTGTACTTAAAAAATAATATGATCCCTTACTGACCTTTTCCCCACACAGAAGTAAAAGACGGGGTAATTATATTTATAGACACTCGGCAAATAGGATCAGACAGTCGACATGAATTTAGTATTGTTTATATTATCTGTGGTATTTTTAATTGACATGACAGGGACCAGACAATGGTCTGATCATTTTAAATGAGTTTCTTGTAGGAACATTCATATTTAACTGAATCCGTCGAGATTTTAATTCACCGAAACAACCACTAGAAGGTGTGAAAATAACAAAGAATAAAACCTGACGCGCGCTTTCTTACCTTTAAAAGTAAAGTAAAGTAAGGTAAAAAGTTATTCCTTTAGAAGTGTTTGACCCTCGTCTAGAGAAAACTTTTTACATAGGTCGCAATAACGGGGAGAATTTCAAATTGTTGCAGGGTACAAGTAGTGACGGGACTAGCGCATGGAATTAGAACAGAGATACGTTACAACTATAAAGCCTGGGAGACACATGCTATACAGTAGCAAGAAAGCATGCTAATTTTGAGCAGAAATTAGCGGCAAGCAAGCAAATGTTAATATTAACATTCAAATTCAAAGAAGTGTAGAAGAAAAGAATAAGGTTTTCTTACAGACGTTATTGAGCGCATGCTATTTAAGTGATCTAGGTGTTTTTGCGTATAGGTATGATACAAATCAGTAAATAAACGAAATAATGAATACTAAAAGTCGGACAAAGCCTTCGTCTGACGAAAATGGCTAAGGAAAATAATCTAGTGAAAGCTCCAGCAGGAGCAGCAGCAGCCTGGTAAGCAAGGAGTGCTAGTGGTCGAGGTCATTGTGGAGCTGCCTGAGGGACTACATCCAGTGTTGGATTCTAGAACTTTCTGAAGATCTCTTTTCAGATTTTTCATCAAATTATATTTGCTTTTTGAAACGAACAACATGTTACTCCAGTGCGGTTATAATAAAACGTTAGTATCTAAGTTGCAGCCACATAGACACAAAATGATACGCTGGTATTAACGTAATATAACATAATTTCCCGAAGGATTACGTGGGGGTGTACTTGTGCAAACATGTTGATGTCATTAAACTCCGCTGTGTTTGGGGTGGATATGATCGTTAATGAGATATTTATGTTTATCGTAATCAGTATAGAATAATAACATATTTTTGGGAAATCGTATTATAGATAGTTAGTACTATTATCTTGTTGTAGGTTAAGACAAAAGCTTATCGAATCAATAACACAACCAAATGGGGATCATTCCCACTATTGTAAGTCGATTCCCTTTACGTCGACTCGTGAAACAGATGACAGCTGTTTTAAAAAGTTTACGCTTAACCTCGAGGTTACACAACCAAAACGAAAGATTTTACTATTTTATTCTACGTGGGCACGTCGCGCGTCGATGAAAACAGAACCAATATAAGCTGGTGTGATATTCTACTGCAACTCCGTACGTAAGTATAGCCTACTCCAGGTCAAAGTGTCCCCGCGGGCCTGTGGACGGTAAGTAATGGGCTAGCTCGCCGTCCGTCCGTCTTATGACGACAGACCGTGTCGACGGCGCGATCGTGTTCCACGCGCGCCTCAAAGAGATGTCAGCAAACATGAGGGGCCCGCAAGGGCCTATGTCTGCCAGGGCTGCGGGACTGTTCGAAAGAGATACCGAGGCCCTGGAACACGAAGGGCAAAACAAGGAACATGGAAAAAGGTCAAAGTGTCACCATTAACGTAAGGCCACAGTGCGGCAACAGGCGGAAACGGTGTACCTATCCATATAAAATAAACAATTCAATTCAGCTACGATATGGTAAGTGTGATAACTATAAAAAAAAGGAAAAATAATGCACTTAAACTATAATTTTACCTTCTAAGTAGTAATCCCTGCTCCATTTCTAATTCACACAACCTACGAGTATCTCCGCCACTATCTTAACCACAAGGTGAAAACACAATTAAATCAACCTTTCACCATAGCTATGGAGCTAGCAAACAAAAGCTCACACAATAAATAACGAAATTAATCCGCTAATTTGTTACGTCACTGCTCGCTCGGTTCGCTTCGCTCGCTCCAATCGCTCCGATCGCGCCATTCGAACGCTCTGCTGTGGCGAAACTTTTGACTCGGTGATACTGCCATTAAATAGATGAATACGGAAGGCCAGTTTGATACAATGAGTGAAAATACAGGGTGTAAGGGACAGCCCTCCGCAAACTGACAGGATGCATTCAGCTCCTTATTTTGAATCATATTCCACGGGATTTTTTCTCGGATGTTAAGATCATCGTACGTACGGGTCCATGCGTGAGTCCGCCTGTGTTCACTCATGCTGCACTGGTCTTCTGCCCTATCTATTTTGTGATGACGCTACAAATAGGCTAAAGGTAATTTTAGATCGTTCTAATTAACGGTTTTATAGACCGGCCGGAGTTTGGAGATAGGATCTTATCTAGTTTTGTTGTTTGCTCATTTTTTGCCTGCGTTTGTTTGTTACATGCCTTTTGGGAATTGCGGATTGAATTGTTAATGTAGGGACCAGGGATGCGCGGGTTTTTGATATCAGATTAGAAACTGGTATTACGATTACATTATTTGAATTACCAGTAGTGATAGTCAATTCGTTTTTAAATTGGAACCTGTAACCTACGGAATCGTGTGGCAGAAGAATGGTGTGGGATTTACCCAGCGTTGGTGACCCTGGGCTGAAATGATGATGATGATGATATGGTCGCAATCACTGAAGGACAGAAATACTTACGTGAGTAAGTTTGAACTCTAAAATGTAAGTGCAATAGAAAATCGTGTTTCATCTCAGACCTATTTTATCTAACATCTGAAATCTCAAAAAACTATAAGCCACCATAAAATTAATTCCACAGCTGTCAGTAACAAGTAGTAACAACCCGTTAGCAACACTTTAAGGTAGCTATCATTCCGACAGATGCCACCTACCTAGTTAGAACATTCTCGAAAAGCTACGGCTGACCGTGACCCCGAACATGGGTTCCGTACACGACGGAATCCTAATAAGGCTCGAGCTTGGCCTATTTTTCACAAGCCTCAACTAGACTTGAGTCGAGTTTTTTAATACATTTCTAGATAAAACTACGTGAGTACGTCGCAGTTTATATACTCGTAATATTCAGCTTTTAATCGTATGTAGGATTTTTCTGGTTCTAAATGAAAATGGAACTTGGAATGTATTTTTGAAATGGATACGAAATTCAAAATTAACTCGAAAGTACTCACATATTATAGAGATTTGGACAAAACGCCCGTCGAATGTAAAGAAGGTTTAAACCGATAACAAACGAAGCGCTATTAGCTAGAACTGTTCACCGCTCATGATCTATTCAAACTGAAACATGCACATTTTCCAACAGTCGCTAGCTGTTTTGTTTAAAAATACACTCAATCCACTGAACCGTTAAAAATACAAAACCGCATTTGAAAAAATCGCACCTTCGAAACCGAACGACCCGTGCGATTCATTAGAACGCATCATGGAGCGGGCGAAACGTAGGGCGAACACTGAAACTTGCACAACTAGCAAAACATAAAAAGATGACCGCGACCAGCAGAACTCTTAAAACGATAAAACTTTTGTTCGTACCTGCATAAAATGGCGATGGAATATTCAACGGGCATTGCTATTCCGCAAATCCGCGGCGAAATTAAAGAAGTTATGAAAAGGGAAGTTGCGGAGCAGGAGGGGCCTTAATTCCTGGAACCCCTCAAACGGTTTAATTAAGAGGATTGAAGTAAAAAGTGGCAGGACACGCCGGCGCCGGCCAGGTGGATTCTACAAATTGCTTTTTAACTTATTGCCTAAAGATTTGAATGAAATGCTGCCTTGGACTTAATGTGGTAGGTAATGAGTTATTTTCTGGTTTTGATAATCTCCATTGTGATTTGGTATAAAGAAAACATCGGTAGGCATTGTTGGTTTCCATAAATGGAGTACACCAACTAGGTAAATATTAAAATAAGTATTTTGTTGATATGGACGCAGTAGTCACTATTGCGCAGCTCTGTGAGAAAATTAAACTAGATCAATTCTAAACTTTATATCTAATACTATCTTATTACCGTTGGTTAATAAAATGTTCTATAACACGATGGTTTACGCCATCTATCGGATTGTGTGCACAACACTACGCCACCCGAGTAGATCGCAACACAAACAAGATCAATCATCGATAAGACGATAACATCAACAGTACCTACAGACTACTAGCGACATCTAACATTCGACGTGTGAAGTGTCCGTTGCGTCAACGAAGGTTACAACCACATGCAAGCATGAGATGGTGAAGACACACACTAGTTTGTGATAACATCCTATATAAACCCGCACCACCCAGGACCTAGTTAGCGCCCCTGGCTGGAGGCCTTACACTTGAGGCATCCACAGGACTTGCCCGGTTAAGCAGTAGCCAACCTCAGAGGTTGAACTGCGAGATGCCCTAAGGAACAGTGGTTGATAGCCCCGTAGTCACCACTGTTGTCATAAGCTTGCCCTGAGCGGAGGCCTCGTCGCCCTCAGGAATAGCCTAGCTAGGAGGTGAAGGGATAGGATAGCCCCGCAGTCCATCCCTAGTACCACGAATAGGTTTAACCTTAGTCTAACTTAGTTTGTTAAAATCTGTCAAGTCTTTGAAATAAAGAGAAAAAACTCCTATTTGTCATCCAATGTTGGTTTTATTCCACCGCCAAATAATTTTAGAACTATAATAGATAGTTCTAAAATTATTTGCCATTTTATGTAAGAAAAACTGCAGCTTCATTAGCTAACTGACTCATATATATAAAATAATGACTTTTAAATCATCATCTTCCTCAACTTTTCCCAACTCTGTTGGGGTCGGCTTCCAGTCTATACGGATGCAGCTGAATACCAGTATTTTACATGGAGCGACTGCCTATCTGACCCCCACAACCCAGTTAGTACTGGGTAATACGATACCCCTTGGTAAGACTGGTTGTCAGACTTTTTGGGGAACTGACTACCTGTAACGACTGTCAAAAATCTACAAATGACAGATGGGACCAACGGCTTCACGTGCTTTCCGAGGCACGGAGGAAACTCGATATGTAATGGGTCCCATCAAAATAATAACTAAAAAGTAATTTTTAAATAATATAAATAAAATAACTTGGCGAAGAAGGGTCTTCAGCAGCTTAAACCTAGGGGTCCAATTACTCTGGACGCAGAGCAAATGTTTAAATGGCCAGTATATCTCGAATTTACGGTGATTCGTAAAATAGCAGCTATTCTCAAAAGTCAAATATCTTAGCTTAGCGATAGGTACACGGTAATAGCTCGTAATAGTTACTACGTCTAGACTGAGCTGTTAAAAATGTATAGAATAACAGAATTTATAATTGCCTTCATAAAAGACCATATAAAATTTTGAAATATCCAACATTTACCACCAGTACACATAACTTTGGTTCGAAATTCATTATTACTTTCTCATACGAAATCCAGAATAATGCCTTGACATTCTCACTATCTATAAAAAAAAAAACAAAAACATACACACAACAAGGACATTAATTTTTTCATGTCTGTAGCTTGCAGAAAAAGTTAGATTGTCATGAGATTTTAGTGCTTCCCTAGTCTAAATATTACAACATCGTTAAGACTAACGCTATCATCAACATTTTACACAGCTACCTATAAAGCCTCCTCTCCACAAAGGAGCGCCATTCAGTTTTTAATCCCATAAGCCTACGTCTTATAATAAAAGAGGAAGTTTTCTTACAAAATAGATTCTATATTAAGGCCTAGAGCGTTGGAAATATCTACAGCCACTACGTTATCTACTCTGTTACGTAAGAAGACGAAGTATCTAGTACAACGAAATACATTGGCAGCCTCTTCGACCTTAATACGTAATAAGTATCTACTTCAATTTAGATTACGTCACTGCATAACATTTCAACATCAATTTAAAAAGTTAAGCCTCTAAAACAAATACGTTTGCCAAAACAGATTGGCTATCAAATAACATAGTCGCAAACCCATAATATCAATATGAAGCCCTAAATTTTTCAAAAACTGACAAACGACCAATAAATATTTTTATCGATGAGACACAACAATAAATTGTGACTAAATTCGATAAATTGACGGATGGAATAAAACGCGAGTATATTCGGGGCGGCGGGCGCGCGACATGCCGCAATATTTCCCGCTCAGCGAATTGATACGCGGTGTGACGTCACAAGTCACCCGCACCTGTAATTGTCAGCGTTTTGAATTCATCATGTCTGACGTTATTAAATAAAACATCCGTGCGGCTGATACAGACGACGCTCGCGACGGAGTTTGTGTAAATATTTTTGCTCAGCTTTCGATCAAAATAAAGACGACGAAAGATAAAATTGAAGAGGAAATTCCAAGATGCTTTTACGCTATGAGTTCTTGAGACTGGCACGTTTAGGTCTTTTGTTTTATCAGAATTATTGAAGCATTTTATTTGAGGAGTCAATTAAACTTTGGAACTAACATTACGAGAAAGTTTTCTCTCTGAAACTTTCTGGCAAACAATAATCAAATCAGTAATCTCTAGCTATAGCATCTGAACCAATAGACTCATGAATATAAAAATCTTTTTTATTGTTGTCTACTTGATTTAGCAGAAGCTTTTGAAAGCCAACAGGCGAGAGTAATAGAGTATCTAAAAAGCGCTTCGTATGAATTTATTCTGATGGGACCCACTCGTTACCTCGGCTCCACATTAAAATTCGCCAACCCATTAACGGATGATGACAACGACGTAATATATTGTAATTCCATAAAAAAGGATGTCCCTGATTTATGGAATAATGAAGGTAAGGTTATGGAAGCTGTAAATCAGATTATTGTAAATGTAAAAGGGTCGAAAATTTAGGAATATTTCAATAAAGTCAATAAGAGCTCAAACGAAAATGAAAATGAGGAATTTCTAGGAAAGATTCAGTTACAAAACCTTATTTTTCTTTGTACTAAAAATGAATGATCTCTGTCATTCATTTTTAGTACAAAGAAAAATAAGGAGGAAACACGTAAAACAAAACAATAAGGAAATTGAAATAGAATAAATAAATGACAGTTATTGCCTTAGAGCTAAACATGCTCCTCAAATGGCCCAAAGTGAAGATAACCGACGGAACAATGATCAGCAAAACGTACATGTATATTAAATCTTGAGTTCCCCCGCAGATGGCGACACGTGCATTTAAGATCTCGCTATCAAAACTTCGAGAATGATAACGACAATAAGGAAGCCGCGCATGATATTTAATAAATTTCGCCGCACATTTGTATCTTGTTAATGCATCATTGAAATTTAGCCATTTCTCGTTATGTTCCGTGTGGGGAGAGTCTAGGGCTACCTATTGTGCTCATTGTTCGTAATGGCAAATGGTATTTTAGGATTCCTATTGTGTGAACCATTATGAACTACTACGTAGTAGGGGAGGGTTCAAATGGAGTCTAGTTTTGTGCTGTAAAGGCTTAATTGATAAATGTTACAAGTGCTGTTTGTGTTAGTGTTGATCACGACCAATTCAAGAACAATTTTGCTAATCACAATATCGCACACGATCTAGAAATAACCTATACACTAATTTAACACGTCATTAAAACCCAAAACTACCACCAATATTTATTCATCAAAATGATAAACAAAACCAGCACACAAAAGCAAATATTCGCTAAACAACATCCGCCTAAATTCCTCTACAGTACACACACACACACGATATAATAAAATGCTCGACAGCCCTACCGGCGGGGCTCGGGGCGGCAGGGAGGGGTAGGGAGAGCACACGCGTTAGTATGCTCGTCGCGCCGAACGCGCCCGAAGCACATGCCGCCTTCGGGGACTTTCGCTGCATCGCCTAAGTACGCAACTAAACCCCGTTTTATATTGGCTTTGTACCATTAAACTTAAGCTTATCTTCATCCCATTATAATCATGCGAGTTCGCGTCTGCGAATAAATTTGGAGGCTTACAAAGTTCAATATGGGAGCCTATCTTACGTCGCACTCCAGATGGTGGAATAAGGAATCTATTTCTAGCGCGCTCGAGCAAAGTTCGAACCACGAGGAAATCGGGAGAGAAGGGAATTTTCAGTTCAGAATTTATTATTTTTAGTCTACGGTACTTGTTAACAAAAGTTCAGCCAATCAGCAAACATCGCGAGATAAAATCGGAAACCAGCATTAAGCAAAGCGGGATGATCAATGATTTTACCTTCTGTGTACGTAAAAAAGCTTTTACCTTAACATAGGACTTTTTTAAGTCAAATTAGTAGGTATATTCATACAAGAACTATCTTATGATACTTACTATCTTACCACTATTATAAGTGCGAAAGTTTGCGAAGATGGATAGATATAGATGGATGGATGTTTGTTACTCATTTTCGCAAAACTACTGAACGGATTTAGATGATATTTGGCACACAAATAGTTTAAAACCTGAATTAACACATAAAATACTTTTAATTCGACAACTATCGAACTCCACGCGGGAGAAGTCGCGGGCATAAGCTAGTACAAGAATAGTTCTGTGGTTTCCCCCCACACCACTAACAAAATCGAAGCATCATTATTTGTTAATAACGAGTTCTAAATCAGAAGAGCTGACCTGGTTTACACCACAAGCCCTCAGAGGACTGATTAGTTAAATTCGGTTATTTTACGGTCATATTCGGTTATATTTCGATGTAGAAAACCGGAAAATTGTGTGTGAGTGATATTGTACGGCTCTACTAATTTATGTAATTGAAGTGTATTTGCGCTATATTCAGGAAAATGAGGAGTCCATAAATGTACCGAAAATTGATGTTGAATATTTAGATAGTGAACGGAACTCTATAAGTGGTGTAATTTGTCCATGAAGTTTATATTTATAATCCTACAAATAGTCTTCGTTAGTTACTAAGTGTACTTGAAAACAGTTTGTAATGTATTTTCTGAATTTAGCAGTTACGATCTGCTGATCATTCGGACCAAATCTGTTTCAACAATAATATTCAAGCATTTTTATCACTAAATAATTAAAATTTTCATGCTCGAAGGTTTTTTCCCGAAGTCTGTACTAACAGGAAACCATGATTAGGTAAATTGCCAACAAAAACACGAGGTTCGGAAGTTTTCTTCTAGAAAATAATTTCAGATATACGACTGAGTAGGTTCGTAGTTAGAATTGAATAATAAAATGCGTAACAACAACAATCGGCTTTTTGAAATTAGGTTCTTTACTCGTTTAGATTTAATTTAACGAGGAGATGTATACTGTAAATGATAATATTGAAGCCTTGAGTGAGTTCCCGCTGTGGCGTAGCTCTTCGGAGCATTTCGTAGCTTCGTAGCAGCTACGCACGTAGCTTCGTAGCATCTACGCACGTAGCGATTAGCTACGGCGCGTAGCGCTATTAGTTGGATAATGAAGACCGATGTTGTATGGGACTTCGCGCGTAAGTAAGACTTGGCTGTCTTAAACCAATGAATGTGAACCAATACACTATTGATGCTGACGATAAAGTGGAAGTGAGTGTAAGTGGTTCTACATAATATGTAGGTTTATTCACAGTAAAGAATGCGACGATATTTTCCTACTTCAACGAACAGACTATACAAAAAAACTGTTACAATTTCTAGAATCAACATAAATGCAAATTGTGCTGTCAGCAACACCTAAGAACCCAAGCTCGACTCGACGCACATAACAAGTGCGATCTCATCAGCCGTGTAACATAACCGCTGTATACTGCATGAAGTTATACAGCGCTGTATATTGTATACTGTATTATACAGAGTATATTTTTTCTCATATATTATTCCCCTGGCCTACTCCCGACATGTCGGTACGGTGACCAGCTTATTTGTGTAAATTCCGTTGCAGTTTTTGTTAGATTTTTGTTGCGAGTTGAGTTCATTGCGAGAAAACACAACGATAAATATTGAAAAGACACGATTTAAGATACTGTAAGTAAGTTTCTTACTATGTGCATATATTGCGCTACCTGTCCCTCTAAGTTTTTATTCAGTATTACTTCACCTTATGACGTAAACAAACGATTTGCTAAGGACGAGGTCATTTAAAAAAAAACAAACCGTTTAGTTGCATTTTACCTACATTCTTTCAGCACATTCAACTAAATCAAATAAACACTTACATACATCTTGGTGACATCCTTGATTTACAGTTCAAGAATGTCTAAGGCATGAAGTTCATTTTTGGACCTTTTCTGTTGCTTATAGTTTTATGAAATATTTTAAGAAGACATGCTGCGCCGATGCCAAATAAAATTAGGACACGGGCAGGAGAATGATGAGGTCAGTTTTATAAATACACCAAGACCACTTTTGCTTATCGTTATTCGGCCATTGATATTCCAAACAGCTGTAACTTATCAGCAAATCCAAGTTTACAGTCTCAAACTTTAATTTCTCATAAACAATCTAGTACTAAATTACTCAGATCGCAATACAAATCGGTTTCATTCCCGAATCTGTCCCTGAGCTGGAACTTATCCAGTGGTATCGGAGGGTAGTTTATGAATCGCTCTAAATCTAGTAACTTAGCAACTTGAAGCGTTAATTTTACGCCTAATTGGAGGCATTTAGAGTTCTGAAGTTAGTTGAGTTAATAGAGAGTGAAGATTACTTAATGACGTATGTTACGAGACACTAAGCATTTACTTTGAGTAACTGACATTTATTTTTTGTGGAAAAGTTAATTTTTTTTCATAACCTGAAAGAAGTTCAATGAAACGGTGGGAGCATTCTTTATCACGTTTGACACTAGCCAGAATGTCATAAACCGTACATATATCCAAACTTCGGGCTGCTTCTTACCCAATTATCCGACGTGAGTATTGAACCTGGTTCCTTTTGCTCACCAGAAGCGCTTGTGACCGGTATACCAACGAAGCAGTTTGCTATGAAAGAAGTAGAAGGAAAGAGACCCACCTTATTGGAGGATATATTAAAATAAAAAAGCGACTTGTATTTAAAAAAGTGTTGCTCTTCCCAAACTAAAAGTCGCCCGTATTTCACCAGCCTGGCCACCACACCGAGCTCAATATCTGGCAAGTAGTGACGCAACTTGGGAGCCGAAAATGTCCATAAGCCATAACCGAGGCAATAAAAGGCCGGTCGCTCGCGGCCGCCAAAATAAACTGATATATACCCACTACCCAGTACCCACTACACACCGATAATAATGACTTATACTACCATGTGAATTATGTTAATAATACGGGAAGGTAAGTAAGAATTTGTTGTGAAGATATTTATGAGTTTAAGGGGCGCGTAATGGGTGTCGTTGATCTTTTGGGGGCTAACGGCCGAATTCTCAAACGGCACTTAACTTTTAGACTGTCTACAACATGCTTTTAAGTGATAATGGCAGCGTGAGGCTTAAATTTTTTTTTTTCTTAGAAGGTAGACTTTCCTTGAACGACATATAACTTTTAATGAGGCATAATTTAGATTAATATCTTGTAGGAAAGTAAAATAATCAGCGCAACCAAGTATGTTAGTCGTTGTACCTTTTTCCTATCAGCAAGAATATTATGACAGCAGCTACAAAATGTTACTCGTATATTTTTAATACCTGCGTAAAATATTGATAGTATAACAATTTTAAAAGCGTACTCTCGTCGTCATGTTGAAAATAATACCGCGTCTCCTCTCATGACATACTCTCATCATTGTCGCGCAAAATGAACGCCTTTTTATTTATATTTAAATTCATTTACATCAATGGATGAGGCTGCAGGGATTTTGACAGGAAACTGAGATAGACAGGCTAAGAATTGGGCATTGTTCATCAGTCGACTGCGATTGGCTGAAATTGATACAGAATTAGTATCCTTGATTCAAGTGCTGACTTAGTTTTATTCATACGTACATATATTATGTATGTGTAGCCCATAGATACTAATCGTGCAAGTCGCAATTATTTTAGACCAATGTGCAATTTGCATTTTCGATTCAAAATGTCACGTTATGTTTACGTTCCGTGTTTGTGCCAGAGCCTATGTCACTATTGTAGTTGCAACCAAATTAGGCATTTAAACAAAATGTGCAATTCATGACTTATTGTTAAACAGACATTACATAAAAAATAGATACATCACGCTTAAATGATTATTGTTAAAGTCATAATATTTTTATAAATTGACTTTGGAACCACAAAACGACGCCGGACAGCCTCATATTAATTACTGACATCACACTATAAATAAAACCTACCTGTTACTAAACAAACAAGTAAAAAAACATTGAGTTTACGGTCATATATCAATTATATAAGTCTTCTGGTATTTTAGCAATTAAATTATGTAGAGGGGACGCCCCCTCTACATAATTTCACGGAACATTTGTAGTTAACAATTCCTTGTTGTTCTCACGATAATTATGTTTATACACATAAACATAACATCACACCTACTGTGGATTTTGAGAGGTACCTGTGCCATACTTAGAGCAGTGGTGGTCCAGTGGTAGCGACACCGACTTATGAGTTGTAAGTCGTAAGTTCGAACCCAGATAGGCGTTAACTTTGTGTAATTTATTATTTATTTTAATGCAATTGATTTTAAAACGGTGAAGGAAAACAGCGTGCAGACACTGGCGTTTTCAAAAACCCATAAATTAAAAAAGTTGTGTCATCCACTAACCGGCCTAGCCCGCGTAGTGGATTACAGCCCAATACCTCTCTCAGAGAGGAAAGCTTATGTCCCAGCAGTGGGAACGCAACAGGGTGGCTATGCTCATGCCATGGGCTAAGTTACTGTTAAGCCTAGTGAGGCTAAACATGGAAACAGTTACTGGTGATCACCGAGGTGAAAGAAATTAATATCAAACTCAAAAGGCGCTTTTGAATAAAAACAAAACAAAAAAATCTAACTACTGACATAGAATAAAATCTAAATATACTAAAATTCAATTGTCTAGAAACTTCTTGCCCTTCTGAATATTTATACAAAAATACTATCCAGGTAAACTTGACCGAAAACTGTTCAAGGTCCAAACATAACAGTCCAAAGACACAGACAAGTTGTTCATAACATTCCTGCGTGGTCCCAGAACTCGGTATACTATGATTAACCGTCGACCTCTGCCCTCACGTCAGAGGGTTTCCGAGAAACCGGCGGTTATGGCCGAGAACACGACCACCTGACTACGGTACTATAGCTACAAGATTATAGAGAGACGGCTCAGTAGGCTCGCTCTAGACTAAAACTGTAATATACCAACTCACATAATAACAATATGAAGCTTTAGAAATAAACCACAAGTAGATTTTGCCAATATTACTTCTATACTACTTGAAATAAGGAGCTAGTGGTTAAATAAACACCGAGAACGCCGTTCGTTGGTCCTGGCTGTCATTTGTAGATCTGTGTAGTAGTCTGAAGCCTGAAAGTTTGACAACCAGTCTTACCAAGGGGTTATGTTATCCAATGTGGGTTATGGAGGTCAGATAGGCAGTTGCTCCATGTAAATATAGCATGTGCATACAATTTTGTTTTTTTTGTTAGCTTGGGTCTTACCTGTTAAAACAAATGTGTGTTAATGAATAAAATACCTAAATAAAAATGTAGACTGGAAGCCGACTCCAATTTAGTTAAAAAAGGTCTGGGCTGGTGACGATTAATTACTAAACCAACTTTTATGTAAAAGACCTCATGAAATACAACTTTGTGACACGTTTTTGTATGAGAATAGAATGTTACAGTGTCTCATAAAGTCATCACGCGACCATTGTCTTCATAATTAATTATATTCAAAAGTTAGTCTGGACTTTGTTGGTCACCGTATCATATGTACAGTTATGAGCGTGACAACAAGTATGTTTTAGGTATATAAACTCCTCCATCGTCGTTACGGATGTCTGGCGGGCTGTCAATTACATGACAGCCTGTAAAACAAAATATATTTTGTTCCTGTATGTCCTTTTAAACGGTGGGCCTTCTGCTCTTGTTTTATCCACTACCCCAATTTACTAAGTTGTTGGGCCAGACAGTTCGAAGAACAGCTCTCGTATTCTGCTGCTGGTATTAACCAAAAAGTTTATATTTTATGAGGAAAAGTATGCAAAACATTAGTTGTTGCTATTCTAGTTCTATCAAAATGAATAATAACGAAGCGAATGACGTCATTTTTGCTCTTAAAGGCACATAAAGCTCTTACTGGCCGGCTCAAGCCCATCTTAGCTCCTTTCAGCGAAAAATGTGGTCAAAGATAAACAATCGTGTCAGTCAGTGAAAGCTGTGCAAAACATTGTTCTGTTCAATAAAATTCATTAACATTTACAATACCCACAATCCTGAAAATCAAACCCCGATCCAAATAATCACCGTCCGTTATTCCCGACAATTGCCCCCGCACACGATTCCACGCACGTCGGCGTCGGCCGCGAGCCGCCACGTACGGCCGCATTTCTTGCGAGGAGGTGCGGCCCGAGTGGCCACGCTTTATTATGTGTTTATTGCGACCCTCGCCTCCTCTATCTGATCACTTCAGAGCTCGTAAGATGGAACGGCTCTGATATATTGCATTCATAAAGATATGCGGACGGAGGGTAGATTGATAAAAATAGAACGGTTGTTAGTTTTCCCTGTTATCTTTGAAATTAGGAATTGTGGGGCTCTTATGGGAGCGTAATTGTTATGTCTAAGTTTTTGAGACGATGTATTAGTCTTTATTGAATCAGAAAGTCCGACTTCCTCCCTATATTAACTAACATAAAATAACACAAACTTCCCAGGGTGGGAAGAAACAGATCGCCGGCTGCTAGGATCCTGACATCTTTTGCTACAATAATTATTTCCATATATGAGCTTGTTTCCCAGAACACTGAAAGAAGGCGCTATATCATCATCATCATTTCAGCCGAACGACGTCCACTGCTGGGTATAGGCCTCCTCCAAGTGTCGCCACACTGACCGGTCCCGTGGCGCTATATTTTTGATGATTTTTATGTAACTATCTGCCGAATTAGTAGCCGGAACTTAAACAAAGGTGATGAAGAAGTCTGTAAAATTAAGAAAACTCCAGCTGATTGAGGACTTATTCTGTACAAACACTACAAGCAACAAAAACAAACGTCTAGAAAGTTCAAGATAACATATTCCTGACCCTGTTTCGTGTAATAAATATAAAGGTATGTAAATAACAACAATGTTCGGAGGGTCCGCTCGTTACGAGGAGGTCTCCAGAGGAACTATCCGAAAACACTTGCCGTAATTAATGTTTTGGATTATGTGCGTATTATGACGCCGAGAGAGTCCTGAGGGAACAGGTTGCAGTGTCAGTGAAGATGTTGAAATGGCAAATGATAAGGGAGTAAAAATTGATAAAATATTCATTTTTTTATCAGTTAATTTATTCAACAATTAGTGCGACTAAAGTTAATTATGCACTTTGTCACTAAGGAAAGTGTCTAAGTGTCAAAATAAAATGTCGTTTAATGCACTTTAAATGCCTAAATAAAAGACCACTGTTAAACCAATTGCAAAAGAGCAGTACTTACTATCTAGACATTCAGGTAAGTTTAAATAAATATTAATAAAATATAAATCGTGCATTTTGCTTTTTTTATTTTGTCTTGTAAGTAGATATCGCTCTCAGCGATAAGACCGCCATTGTAACCATAGAACTAGCAATATTGTAAAACAGTTTCAATTTTGGTTTACAATAAAGTATATTCTGTTCTTAAGGGTTAAGTGCCGCATAGTTTTAGTGAAATCGGGGAAAGTGTTTAGGCTTTTTATATATTCATGATCCAAAAACTGTTAAAATAAATATCCAATACAGTTCTCAACAGAAATAAACGTAAATCGAAGAACTAGGTACTTATTTTAAATCTATAATCACTCAATCTCAACAGCATCTCCAGTAAACACTTACAATTTGTAAAGCAACACTTAATAAATTAGTAGATAAGTGTACATCGTTAATAGTTATAATGACGGGTGCCCGTCACCCGTCGTTCACTGCCTAACGAGGTGACGAGGCGGTTTCCTCAGTTTCTGCTACCATCGTTATAAATTTCATGTTGAGCACAACTTTTCATATCATCTCTGTCTGGTTATTTATTTACATGCACAAGCTGTTCCCTGTTACGCTATTTGGTTATGCAGTAACCTGAATAAAAAGTCTTTGACCAGTTGTAAACGATTTCACAAAGACTCAAACACACAACAAACAGTTTCAACAGGATCGACGTAAGCGTTTCGGTAGATTATAATATGTGAATCAATACCCTACAATCTTAACTTTTATTTTTATCACTGCTTAAATATCAGTTTGTCCAGGAGCTAAGTTATTTGTTGTACAGTACAGGCAAAAATATTAATACTTCTCATACACTGTCAAAATTATTTTTATTCGTGTGTGTGCGTAATTAGTTTTTAAGGTTGTACTCAAAAGAGTCACGTAGAAGAATTGAGTACTCCAAATACTCACAACAAAGTTTAAAATTTATTGAAAACTAGCTGCTTGAATACTAAATATCTTGTTCGATTGTACATTCACAAGAATAATATTCAACAATAGTTTTTCCATCTAACACTACCCATTTTTATATTCAACAAGCATCTTCATCATAAGGTCGTGTTGAAATGCCCATAAATTGTAAAAGCCATTTACTTTTCTAAAGGGAGTGCAGGCACCGTTTTAAAATATTTAAGCTCCAAAAACGTCCATTAAGCAAGAAAGACCGGGCAGTATCTTATTTGGATTGAGACTCACCTGATAACGGAAAAAGGCTATGAAGATTTAAGCTACCTCTCCCTTAAAAATGCTGAATAAATGTTATATTTTAAAGAATATTAATGTTTCAGCACTTTCATATTGAACAAAACTACTGAAATGGACTACCTCGTTGGTCTGGTCGCAAGCGCTACACAGGTCGGGCAAGTGTTATTGGATTTTTTTCATCAGGCATTTCTCAATAGTAGCCCGGAATTTGGGTTTATGCCCGGTTGATGGCGATCGACTCGCCCCATTTTACATGGGACTTTAACATAACTGGCGAAATGTGAATGCATACAGGAACACTTCATCCTAATTCTTGGGAATTAGGATTACGGGCATGATAACATGTCATGTTTAAGTGGAACGTGAAATTATAGACTAGAAATTGACAGACTGTGTTGAAATACATACGTTTGGACGACAATTTAACCATGTCAGTAGTTCTCGAATTGTTTCGCGCGTGAAGGAAGGCTTGGCCCCAAAGTAATCGGTCACTTCAATTGTAACGCGTCGCTGAATCGTCAGTCCAAACGCCTGTGGAAGTGTGATACATCAAACTGTTGAACACTCGACTCTGTCTTTTTGTAAAATTTTTGATAGTTTGTGTTCGTACCACTGCTGCAGAGTCATTTTACCGTTTAAGATATATATCTATACAAATAAATAAAATTGAAGTGTCTGTTTGTAATATCAAAATAACAGTTTTTTACTGAATGCATATGAACGTATATATACTTATAACAAAAACACATTTTTTTTTCAATTTTTGTCTGTCTGTCTGTTTGTTCCGGCTAATCTTCGAAACGGCTAGACCGATTTTGCCGGGACTTTTACTGGCAGATAGCTGTTATAAGGTCCAATATAGGCTACTTTTATTTTAGAAAAATAATTAGGGTTCTATGCAAAAAAATGAAAACCCTTGAAATTGGGAACAAAATTCGATTGAAAAAGGGAAGTAACATTATTTTTAACAATAATTTTACATGAACGAAGGTCGCGGGCTACAGCTAGTTTTAATTATTAGCACCTACTAATAAAAATCTTGAATTAATTCGCATTCTGACAGAAAACGCACAGCGTGAAGCGCTGCGTATTAAAGGTTAAATAGGACCTGAAACTTTGTGAGGAAGTTCATCAGTCTTACCAACGATCCCCACTGACTTGTTTACCTAAACAATCGGACAAAATTCTCAGTTTTTTGTTTTACTTTTGCATAACCGAAGATGACGAACCCTTGAATTTGTTATTACAAAGGTATGAGTATGACAACCGACCCCAAATAACATGGAATAAGGCCAGGACAATGATGAAAGGAATAAGTAAATAAAACAAACAAACTACTTATTTATATAAGTACTTCTCAATTTCTCATTCAGTTCTTTCGTTCCTATTTGTACTAAGTATAAAACGAAATTCTAAAGATTGAGCCTATTACGTACAACAAAGAAAATGTTTAGGAATACATCGCAAAATACAGTTTACGTACAATCCTATTTTGATATTTTGACGCGCGTCTGAAGGAGTCTTTGAGAATTTGTATCATTTTGCTGGGATTTTCTTCCCGGAAAGTGTTGATATTGAAAGGGCTCGGAACGATGGCGAGTTGTTGAGAATCGCACTAGGTTCTCCGTGTTCAGTAAGATGAAACAGTTTTACCGAAAATGCTACAGTGATCAGTAGCCGTGAATATAGTAGGAATGTTTCGAATTGAATCGTGGCGATGCTATGGGATTATTGGATTTAATTTCGCAAAGATTTCTCTGTAGCAGCCACTGAGTCTGGATTTGCGCCCGGTTGATGGCAATAGGCTAGTCCCCTATTACATGGGACTTAAACATAACTTGCGAAATGTGGGTGTACTATTAGGTACGCCTCTGCCTAACCCTTCGGAGATTACAAGCCTGATGTTATGTTATGTTATTTGGGGAAGATTTTTACAAAAACGACTACGAGACTAGTCTATTTAAGGCAATCAGGGTCTTGATTGCTTAATTTATGACTAAATACGGTTTTTTCACATTGTGATATTACTTTTGCTCCACCATGTACAAATTTAAGATTAAATACGATTTTTTCACATTGACCAAGACACCATAAATTTAGCTTGAGTTTTTTGATGCATTAAATACTAAAAATGTAATTTAAAAAAATGCGGGCCATGATACAATTTACAATTATAACGAATCCCCGTTTTTAGGATCGAAACACGCACTAAGACATCCCCGATCTCGCAGCATCCCAACAATGGTCGGTCGCATGATTTATGCACGCTTCGTTCATCGCTAATTATCGCTAAACACCCGCTCATCCATTACTGCCTTTATATACCGTAAAACTGTCAAATTTCCTCCAAGTTTACGTCGCGAACAAAGGCCGGGCGTGCAGGCCCTCGATGTATCGCTGAGTAGGCCTTAAGTGGGTGCCGAGAACGGTTTATAATTAGTTCTCGTTAAAATAGAATGGTGTAAAGTTGTTACCGCAAATGTGGGGAATGTTTGCTGTTTTTTGTTCGAGGGGAGAGGAGTACAGTCACGAGCACCAATATGTAAACACTCAACAATTTTTTTAAACTGTTTGCCTCCTACTATTCTGATTAAAATTTCATATTGTTACGAACATAGTATTCTGGAACTTATAATTTTTTATAAAAAAGATCCGATCTCCAAGTTGCAATCATTATTTCTTGCGAAAATTGCTTTTAAATTTAGGAAAGTGTCCACAAATTGGTGCTCGTGACTGTACGTCGTCAATGTTAACAAAATTGTATATACGAAATAGAAAATTTTATTAGGCTTTAAAGTGTCATGTTCTGTCTGTCTATTAATTTGAAATAACTTGTAGTATTTGAATTAAAAAGTAATTATTATAAGTGAATAGATATTTAATAACACTAAAAGCCAAACATTAATATTTACTCTACGTAAGTAACTTACAGGCTACAGCAAAATGTTTCGTGGAGAATAAAATAATCCCACTGACACGTATTAAAACCGGCAACAGGGATGCGGGAAAAAGTCGCCATGTTTTTTTCCCTTGTTTTCCTACCCCAATATACCTGCTGAGCTACACATGTAAATACAACTGAATTAATTAACAACAGTACATCCGGAGCCTGATTAAATTAAAAAGGAGGCAGCATCAGAGCGTGATGAGCTTATAGAACAGACTGCACATCCAAAAGGAACAGAACTACTTAGGAACGGAACGGGCGCGTTCCGTTAAATTAAAAATACCATCTTGCCGAAAAACCCCGGAGAATACCGATATTAGAATATTTTTTTTCGCTCACGTACCCATTTACTTGTTAACATTCTCTTTATATTATACTCCTGCATCAGAATAACGTATTTTGTTTGCTTTGATTTATCTATTCGTTGTTATAATATGGAAAATGGACGTAAGGATCAAACGATAGGTTGGATGTTTTGCTTATGTATAAGCTGTTTTATTTCTCTATACTTTATTGAGAGCTTCTGTTAGTTTTGCGTTAGGGTTTGTTTGTGAATCGAACAAAGGAGTTGAAATGTTTGTTTCATTTTCTCTATCCTTCATTATAACGTTTTTTGGACGTATGAAAAATATTTTGAAAACCCTGTTTCAAACGAATACCACAAAGATATTTAAAACTGCAAGTATCAAAAAAACTCGTATGAAAGTTCGTTGAAAAATACATACACAAAAGTAGATAGACGAAGCAAAAACAAAACAAGAAAATAAAACTCCACTAATGAGTGTTAAAGCCGTCGCATTTCCTTGCGAAGGAACTTATTCATAGTGCACGACTCCATATCCCAATTAATGGGTGCCATGAACTTCTCTCACGCTCCGATACCTGAACATCTCCAATTAAAACTTGCCCAAGCGAAGTTATAATTATAAGTAAAATAATACGTGAAACAAAACTGGACTATAATTACGTTGATAAATTAATTACTTTGGTCGTAACAAAGGAAAAACTTAATTATTTCTAGAATATGTAAGTATTGTTGTTTCATTTAATTTAGATTCAGTTAAATGTTCTTTCGGTGTAGGTTTAGTGAAAGCTTTTTAAACAGATCTCAACCAACTGAATACCTATTTATTTTTTCCAAGAAAATGTCTTTCTTAATTATGAAAAATCATGATAAACGAGACCGATTCCACAAAGTCTGAAATGAAATATTTTTTAAGATTTTCTGTTTATTTTTAATAACTCCACAGAGGGTCTGCGTGCAGGACAAATAGAATATGAGAAAAAGTTTTACCAACGTTTTTTATAACTCATAATTATTTTAAAAAAATACTTTAATTTCTTTCAACACCCCGATCACATTTTAACTCTTCTTTAATATTTTTGATCTTCTACGGATAAAATTTCACTTTATGTATAAATAAGGCATACACTGACGTCCTTTCTCGAACTGTATCTTCACAATAAATATCTTTCGAAATTGCGTGAACGATTGTTTCCAATTTTTTTTAATGAGACTTGTTATAAAGTTCCATTTCGTTTCCTTTTGACATCATAAGACTGATAACCCGATACGTTTTACTTCTGTGTTTACCTGATAACGTAAATTTGAACAACTCGAATATGATTGCATCCAATAATATTAAGTAGTACGTTTAATATTTATGGTATCGTTAGAAATGATATATCACCCGTCATGAAAACATACGTATTTAGACATCAACGAAAACATAAGTATTAATTTAAACGTATAACGATCCATGAAAGAAGACATTCTGCATGCGTGACCATAAACAAGGATAAGAGAGCCCACACAAGTGTCAATCACCTTCAAAGCTTTTTGTAAGTCTGGTACGACTTTCAACAAGATCGACAGTTCCATACATCTACCTATTGTTGACTTTGCTATCATCAGCCTTAAATATGGTTTCAGGTTGTCAGGTTTTTCTTCCCCGGACATTATCTTGGCTATGCTTAAGTCAAACCCAGTCTACTCGTAACATCACGCCTATAATACCCGAAGGATTAGGCTGAGACTATCTCTTGGTGCAGTGGTTGCAAGCGCTGAGCTAAGCAAGAAATCTTGTGTTCGATCCTCGGCCGGGTAATGCTATTTGGGTTTCTCCATCGGTAAGTTTTCAGTAGCACCTGTTGTCTGGCAAGTCTATGCCCTGCTAAGGGCAACACGCGCGCCCTATTTCATGGGATTTAAAAGTAACAAATGAAATTTGGTTATACTGTAGGTACCCAGTCTAACCAAACCAGTAATTCAAGTTTAATACAAAAATGAAGACAAAGTGCCCAATGTGTAGCAGCGAGTTCATTAAGATTAATATCAGGCTCTCTTGAGGGCGCCGAATAATCCACACAATTAATCGTCGGATAAGGGATTTCACATAAATTCAAGCTATAAAACTTTATTGTGAATACGAAACAACCGAGTTTTTAATAAGTGTGGTAAACACACAGAGAAAGCGGATATTATTATGTCAGGCGCAGCCATTTTGAGTTTATATCCTACTGGAATGTAAAATGTAGTCAACCCGAAAGTTTGATAACCTGTCTTACCAGGAGGTATCGCCATACACTGTTAAGCTTCCACGGTTTAAAACTAAACTGATCTGATCGAACTACAATAATTATAAAGCCCGTTATCAATATTATAAGCTTTGGTTAACTACTACAAGCAGGATATCATTGATCTTGTTGTAATCCTTTCAGACTCCTAAAATACATTTGCGCTTCGAGGCAATTAACATTTTAAAACTAATTTGAAGTGTAAACTAAAACTTGCTAACATTATTTCTATATACTGACAAGGAATCAAGCAGAAAAGGCTCTTATTACTTCGATTCTGATCTGGCAAGAATTCTAAACCAAGTTTTGGCCCACATCGAATTTAATTTCAAAAACCATTAATAAGTCCTCGTCATACAGAAGCCACGCAGTTCAACTAATGAAGTGATTTTCGTATAAATAGAAAACATCCAAAACAACATACGCAAATTGGTTCAGCTGTGTAGTTTCCCAAACTTTTATATTTCAAGCGCCATATTAGATTTTCAAAGTTTTCAACTAGTGGGTGACATTGCACGGGCTGGCTTGCAAATTTTGGAAGCTTCGCTGAAAATACGTTGGGCGGGTATTTATATTATAATATGAGAGTGACTGTTAAACCGTATAATAAAGAGAAGATATTGAAGACAACTTTGACGTTTTGTTATTTAAAATTATAAGATGATTGTAAGTAATGATATGAAAGAGAAAGGAGTAAATGATGCCGTGACGTGTGATAGGGGCGCGGGACACGAAATCGGGTTGCGCCGACCCCAAGTAGAATGGTACAAGACATCATGATGATAAGATGATAATAAGTCCAGTTTTTGTGACGGCGTTTCTCATTGCGTAACGTCACAGGATAACAAAGAATATCAACATTAAACTGAAAAGGACACATCGTTGCTCGTCAGATTTCAAAACACAACTTCCTTCTTGTGACTTGAACATTGAGGCTTACGTGATGCGACCATTTTAGAAACACCAGCTCATCGGGACTGCTTTCAAACAATACCTTTGGCCTCTTAACTCCATCATCTATTTCATTATGTTTTCATTCACTTGCAGGTTAGAAGGCCAAAGAACAAAATTAGAATGAATGAGTTTTTTTTTTATTTTCCAAATGGCAACAATAGCAACATTTCCGGCCCTCGCCGTCATCTTGAGTTTATTAAGCCGCCACCTCAGCTTATGAAGTGCCCTCAATATTTCTGCTGCGTGCCTGAGTAGCGTTACTTATAAACCTCAGTACAGTACGACGTAATTTAAAGGTTCTATCGATCTAAATCGAACGAACAAAGCTAGGTAATCAAACGTGCTAGGCCCAGTACATTTTTGTGTCAGTTCTTTTACAAGTAGCACTTACCATCACCTACCCAACCCATTTCCAACTACTCCCAGTTCAAGTATAAATACAATATAGTAAAATATCTGTATCTTATTGACAAGGTAATTGCTATCAAGCCTACACAACACAACCCAGGAACTCTGTAACACGAACGCTTCTTGCATACGATTAGTTGTCAGACATTCGACAAAATGTGGTTACAAAACTCGTTTATTTTCATTCTACTTACGAATTTTATTTCTTAAATGTTCTTACATAAGTCAATTCATGTATTAGTTCGTTTAAACAATCGGTTAAATCCAGATTTTAACACCTAGAATAACTCAAAACGCACTAAAGACGCGAACCAAGACGACTGCAAAGCGAATTGGCTGCGGACACCGGACTGCCTACGGACACCGGACTTGACTTGACCGAGATGTCAGTACCTTATCTGTCAAAATCCGATGTTAACACTCTGGTCCCGAGTGAATTCCTTTCGGTTTAACTGCACCATAAAGGTGTGCTAGTTGTAATGAATACAATATAATTGTGTATAATATGAAATATCCAACTTGAAAACAGTTTTCAGAGTTGTAGGTGCGGTTAAAAAGTAAGATTTTCCATGTGATATGTAACCTTCAACGTGTGTCGTGATATAGCGTGCTAAATCGCTCGGCATGGTGTAGGATTACATTGATTTCGACTAAGCCTGCTGTTTAATTAGCGATACTAATATAAGCTGGCCGTAATGAGAACGTGACTACAAATGTGATGATATTTGATTTAGTTGTTGATGTAACGGGGCTAGTTTTAAAGGAAGTAAGTTTATCTCTTTTATATGAACTCCAGTTGTATGTTGCTAGTAAATATACACAAAAACATAAAAATTTTCTCACAAAATAAATCGTTTTACTTTAATAGCACAGTACGTCTCTTTTGAAAAAATATTTTTCTTTTACTACTTAGAAACAAAATAACAAAAGAATTCAAATATCTAAAACTGTCGGTTTCATAACTCCAATGAAACCGACAACACACATAGATTATTTAGTGTTTCATTTCAGAGAGAATCTAATTAATTTGAATAATTAAAAACAAACTACTTCAACAAGCAATTACTTTTCACAAATTAAATAATAAAACGAACAAAATTAAGAAGTAAAACCTACACAAGATTTGATTTCAACATATTTATCTAAATGAAATTCAAGCCACAAATATATTTGATACAATCATCAAGAAAGTATTCAAAAACATATTTGTATTCGTACAAAAAAATATTTGGATCGAGGTTTAGGAGCGAAGTTCGGGATTCTAATATCAATGGAGAAATTATCGACATCCCACAAGTTTGGCTCAACTTGAATTTGAAAGTAATCGATGAGGTGCCAGGATTGGATCCTGTCGGCCCTCGAGAACTTTATATTCAAATATCATTTACGTATGGCGAATAATATTGAAAAACCGGTTTATATGTGGATATCATTTAGTAGCCTTGTATTGATTAGTGGCTTTGTATTGAAGTCTTTTTAAACAAATAGATACAGGGAATTCGTCGTTGAAGTTCTAACACTACGTAAGTCAATTTTTGGCGGTTTTTAAATTTTGATTTTTGATGCCGTTTGCTCGGGAATCGGAACACGCGTTGTTGTTCAGCCAATCAGAAACAGGCAACGTCTCTATCTAATTTGAAGTGGACGCAAAATATAAAATGGTTTTGTACCATTACCTAAGTATAATTATGCAGTTTATCACTCTTCTGTAAAGTTGCTATTATTGACTTATGTGGTTCAACAACGATTTCGTGATTTTATTAATATTTTATAGAATTCTAAAGCCTTCTCTTTTTATTTAGATCATTCTGTAGATTAATAGCTCCAAAGTCTTAACACCAGTTTTTCCAAGGGGCATCGTGTTACCCAGTCAGTGGGTTGTAAAGCTCAGATAGGCGCAGATATAAAATGCTGATAATCAGCACATCCGTCACGTCCAACAGTTTACATTGTACTTCAATTATTTGTATACATTCTAATCACCGCAAGATATTTTATTCACAGAAAGTTTTACTCGGAAACTTTCTGTATGGCATACGTAAGTTACCTAACCTTTCTTACGACATACATACAAGGAGTGCACTGCTATACTAGGGCACATAGTACGGAAGGTCTGACTTGCACCAGTCAATATGAAGATGGCACGCCTGACCTATTTATAGGAGCTCGCGAAATTCGCGATGCACGTATCGGCACAGACGCGAGGGCTCGGGTACTGGTGCACTAAAAACAAAAAGTTTTGATCTCACTTAACCTGATTTTTGTGACATCATTTTGATTAATATGTAGATGAGCGTATAGAATCATGTTTAAAAAAAACTAGTGACCCGGCCTTGCTTCGCACGAATGCCATCTAGAAATGTGTCGACATATCAAAGCATCGCGATTTACTACCGACCAAATAAAGCTTCCGAAGTGTATTATCTAAATGATGCAGAAAACCGCATCAAAAATTAATAATAAATGCAAGGAGAACGCCTAAAGCAGGTTGTAGCTGAGTCTTTTCCATTTTCAGGCAAAAATCTTCCTTTGAATTTTCATTTCACATATTCATTTTAATCTAAAGCAACCGGCGGGCGATCAAGAAGGTAATAAGCCATAACTACTGTATTGTTTCACAGCTAAGCATCTGCCATTTTTGCTATTTTTAATTTTATTTTAAAGCCCTGAATACTAGTCATTTTGGCTCCGGTAAGCTAAAGTCACTAAAATCACAATAATTGGAAGATTAATAAAAGTCCGATTTTTAAAAACTGCCATCGAATAATTAATGATTTTTCATTTACATAAACCGAACTAACTTTCCTATATTTTACTGATGATTCAACTACCATACAATTAGGCATTATCCTTATTAATTTACACTATCTCTCAAATTTTGTAAAAAATGTAGTAAGTTAAAATAAGCTTGCAAACGCCAACGCCTACCACCACCAACCAACCAACGCTTTTGTTTGTTAATAGTAGGTATCATAAATATTATGATAACTTCGCCTACATGTGACCAACAAACATAATAATATGATCGCCTCAATATAATTAGCAGCCCACAATTTCCCACTCAGAGCAGAGCCAGAGCAATACAGTGTCCTTTTTCAGGCACATTCTATACATAAGTGAGTGGGCGAGGTTGCCCGGGGCGTGAAATTAATCATTTATTAAACACATAACTTGGGACTACTACTTGAAACTAGTTCCACTAACGCCCTTTACGGGTAAAGCAGTCTAATCTCAGAAAAGCTATATTTATATACTAGCTTTTGCCCGCGACTTCGTCCGCGTTACCGTCGTTTTTCGAAAAAAAATTAGCAGATGTCCTCCCTCATAGTTTTGAAAAAGTACCTACGCTTTTACCTACTCAATACAAAAAAAATAAACATGAATGACCCAAAACTAACCTATCAGTACTTATCTAAAAGTCTATGAGTACTACTTCTACTTCTATTCTACCTACTACTACTTCACTTAAAAAAAAATAGCAACTATTAATAGTTTACAATTTAAACAAAACTAAACCTAATTCATAAAATAACAACAAAAGAAATTAAAATAAACTATTTAAAGACTAAAAGTCGCGCTGATAAGCACGGTTTATAAAATAACAATTATTGTCTGTCAATAAAGTCCAACACTCTGAACGCATCAACAGCCAAATATTGAATGAAGCTTGCGCTTTTTTTTTTTTTTTTTTTTTTTGGTATGGCCTCTCGCAGCGCAACAACTCGCTAAGGTTGAAGCTGCTTAACCGGACAATCCTGTGGTGGCCAAAAATTACTTTAAGGCCCCCAGCCAGGGCTAGAAGCTTGCGCTCGCCTCCCGCCCCTTTTATACTCTGCCGCCGCGAGCCGTGTCGAGCGCGGCAACCGTTACGCAAAAATGATCCTTACAGCTTGCTTCTCTATTCACGCGCGATGGCTTGTTAGCGTAGGTATTTCATGTATAAGTTTGGTGTTTTTGTACCGATTTCTATGATTCTTTTTTTATTAAATAGGTACTAATATTCATTAAAAAAATAAGGATGATGGTGAGTGTTATTGGTATTATATTATACGTAATAGTAAACAAATATAATAACAAATCTCTGAACTGCTAAGCTATCGGGAGTTACACGTGTTATTGTGAGTCAACTATAAAAGATAGATATATGCTGTCGTGGGATATTTTTTATATAATTTTATGTTGAATATTTCCGTTATACATGATTTCTATGTAGCTTTAACCATTAAGGCTGCACACGCGACGGAAGCTTAAAAAATCAAGTAATTTCTCCCGTTTTCCCAACATTTCCTTACACTGCTCTGCTCCTATTCATTGTAGTGTGATGAAAAGTATACTATAACCTGCCCAGGAGTTCGAAGAATAACTGATGTTTTTTTTTTTAATTGGGGTTGAGTGAGAATATTATAAACGTAAGAGTAAACAAATATAATAATAACAAATCTCCGAACTGCTAAGCTATCGGGAGTTACACGTGTTATTGTGAGTCAACTATAAAAGATAGACATATGCTGTCTTGGGATATTTTTTATATAATTTTATGTGGAATATTTCCGTTATACATGATTTCTATGTAGCTTTAACCATTAAGGCTGCACACGCGACGGAAGCTAAAAAAACCAAGTAACTTCTCCCGTTTTCCCAACATTTCCTTTCACTGCTCTGCTCCTATTAATGGTAGCGTGATGAAAAGTATACTATTACCTGCTCAGGAGTATGTAGAATAATTGTACCAAGTTTCGTTAAAATCCGTCGAGTAGTTTTTTTTTCTATAAATAACATACAGACAGACAGACAGACAGACAGACAGACAGACAGACAGACAAAAATTTTACTGATTGCATTTTTGGCATCAGTATCGATCACTAATCACCCCCCGATAGTTATTTTGTAAATATATTTCATGTACAGAATTGACCTCTCTACAGATTTATTATAAGTATAGATTTCGTATGCATGACAGGATTTTGACTGCATAGTTTCAATATGTGAAGTGGTTGTCTTCATTTGTGGTAAAGCAAAATCTAGTACTTAAGTCATGTCCGCGTGTAGGTCGGAAATTATCCCATGAGTTCCACCGATATAAAAAGTATTTTATGCCCTAAATCTACTAACTACTCTAATATTTTCATTTGATTAGGGATAGTCTCGCATAATAGCAGTTATTCTATTATTTAATTACGAGTATCAGATAACAATTGGACCGTGTTATGCAGAAAGCAGCCATGTGGCACTTTTTCCAAAAATGAGTTATAAACACAGCCATACTAATTTCGACATGCCCGATTTTTTGCAAAAACAGCCATGTCGACATCTCTATTTATCACGGAGATATGAGCCGTCAAATGCAGCCATGTCTACAAATGTTTATTGTACGAAACAGTCATCTTCATGTAAAATGCAGCCAATTTTGACAAAAATTAAAATACCTATTTTGCAGAAGTCAGCCTAACTATATGGCCGTTTTTTACAAATTTCAAAATGTTAGGAGGTATCAGTGTTCGAGTTACGTAAAAGGCAGCCACTCTATGATGGCTGTTCACTGCAAATTATTTATTTGTTGATAATCGCAGTTGGCTTTTTTCAACACCATCCAGGCTGTTTTTGCCAATAATAAAAATAGGTATAACTTTTTGTTTTGTTATCTTTATTAAGGATTTTATTACAATTAGCTAAAATTTAAATATTTTTTATCCCGCGTTTGCTTCTGTAAAGGTATACATATATACCTTAACTGGGTAGGTACTAACCTAAATACCCAGATAAAAGTATCTACTTACTTACCCATATCCTTTTCCACCAACCTCTACTTGTTTACCTGCATAATAACTGTGTAATGTGATTTTGTATACCTACTTACGCGGCTTAAACCTATAACTTTGTTTATTATTTACTACAGTCTGTAAAGCAGCGCGGGAAAATGACAAAATGACCACAAACGCCGTGAGTTACAGTTTTTTTAAACGATTTTTTTACGACAACTTTAACATTAAACCTAAAATACTAAGCAAAGATTTGTGTAATGTCTGCGATAAATTTCGCATAGAACTAATAAATACAGGTAGAAGCGGTGGGGATGTTAAGTCCATAAAAGAAACACACAACATTCATCTTCACCAGGCCGAAAGAGCAAGATGTCAACTAAAAATAGATATGAACTTAGCTAAAAATCAAGAAGACATCGAATGTCTTACATTTGATATGCAAAAGACACTACCTCTGCCCCGGATTCAGACAAATATTTTTTTTTTATAAAAGGCAACTCTGGCTCTATAACTTGGGTGTGCACAGTGCTAAAACAACCAAAGCTACTGTTATACATGGGTCGAGGGTCAGGCTGGACGTGGCGCACAGGAAGTGGGATCTTCAGTTTTAAAACACATCGACAAGAACGTCTCTGACACTATAAAAGATTTAATTCTTTGGTCAGACTCTTGTGGTGGTTAAAACCGGAACATAAAAATTACTCTCATGATAAAAGCAGTGCTTGAGATGAAATCAAACCTAGAATCTATTACATTTAAGTATTTGATGCCAGGCCATAGTTACTTACCCAATGATAAGAGAGAGCTTTGAAGTACAATCAAAGGATTTATACGCCTGACGACTACATTCAAATTATGGCTATATGCAAAAAGAAAAAACCTCTGATAACTTTCCAAATGGAAGTTGATGATTTCTACTCGACTGAGACTCTAGAAAAGTTTATAGTAAATCGCAAGAAAACAACAAATAATGACAAAGTAAATTGGCTAAAAACAAGAGAATTAAAAATAACAAAGCCAGACCAATATCATATTTACATGAAGTCTGACTTTGACCAAGATGATTACGACTGTTTGGATATTACTCGTAAAATATCAAGACGTCACGGTTCTGACAATCCAGAAAGAGTCAGTTAACTAAATTATGGCCAAATGGAAAACCTATAGCAGAGCCTAAGCTACGTGATATAATATCAATAATACATCTAATACCAGAAGATGCTCGACACTCTTATGACAATTTGACATCATGTGCACCTGTTATTGAAGATGACGTTTGATGGATTTAATACTGAGTTAGATTTTATTTTGGATGATGAATAAGTGCGAAAATTTTATATTTTGCGTATAATAGTTTGTGACATTTTAATATTTTTTTTTAATAAATATTTCTAATATTCTATTGCCAAGTTTTTACTCAAATCAAAATAATTTGATTTATTTGATTTGTTATATGATCTAAAGTAAGTGTACCTAGTTAAAATAAAAAACAGTATGAATACATTATACAACATTCGGATTATTTTAGTGAACGTAGTAAACATTTTAGTCAATAGCTGCTTCACTTGATACTTTCTTGTCTATTTTTTATTTTTTAAATAGTTACAGATCACATTTTAAAACACAGCCAACTTACATGGTTGGTTTATACTTTATTGTGATTTTTACAAAATATTATATTTTGTATAAAACAGCCACGTCTAAAATCGCAATTATTAATATTAATAGCCACGTTTCGGAATTCTGGATAGGATACAATAAATAACAACAGTTATACCAATATGTCTCAAATAAAAAATAATCATAAAATTAATATACAAGCGAAGTGCAACCATCGACAGAAAAATGCTTATAACTCTGTTTGTACTTTTCCCGACTTGGCTGCCTTCTGCATAACACGGTCCAATTCTTAATTTAAACTAAGCATACTATGATGATTAGAAACAACTACAACAACTATTCTATTCAAATGCGGCTTTTGTAAGCACATCTTCCAATAATATAATAAGAAATAAAATACACATATTTCTAAAAGCTCACTCTCAACAAGTAAAAGCATTTAACTTAAAAGCAACATTAATAACATCCTCGGTAAATATAATGTCATGAAAGTTTCCTTAACCTACTGGCCTGGTCGCACGTTTTAACATAAAATTGAACTTCGGAACAGCGCTCTATGCAAAAGAAAAAGTAAGAAGAAAGTCATTGATCAAATATTTTAAAACACGTTTCAAAGTTCGGCAACGATCCAAGTTGTAACTGCAGGAGTTTAGATAAAGACAACAATATTTACCTACTGTTGCAGAAAGTCGTGAAATTGTGTATTAAAGATTATGGTGGAGGATACACGAATCAAAACTAAAAGTCATTAATGAGACCGAGAATCGGCGTTTCTGAACTTCAAAGTGTGTGTTTTGGCAAATACAGCTTGAATATAAATGTCGTTTCAAAATGAGGTGACCACGTAGAAAACGGCAGGGTTAGCTTAGGGCGACATCATCATCTGCGTGCTTTTTCCCAACTAAATTGGAGTCGGCTCCCAGTCTTACCGGGTGCAGCTGAATATAACAGAATCTTACAAGGTGGGGCTTTAGCTAAATACTTATGATATATGATAACAATCACTACAAGTAAATGAGGACTACCATGAAATATTAATTCAGATCTGTTTGTAGGTATTTCTAGATCGTCGGTAATTTTCCGCTATAAGTCTTGTAGCCTTCATTGGGAGATGTCCAGTGCACTATATTACGTGGTGTAATCCCGAACTGGTAATTTAATAGATAGTCCTGGAAGCTAATTTTTAGGGAAAAAAAACAATTATTGTACAATTTATGTAAATATTACAACGTATTAGAAGTAGGCTAATGTACAATCCACGACGTTTCCACATATTACTGACTCAGTCAAGGCACAGTATTTTAAATTACAATAACGTAAATAGGAAGACAAAAAAGTAATAGTAGAATAAGGCCTCCCTGTCTTATCTTATGGCTGCGGAATTGAACCTGACATCTAATAACTAGATTCCAGGTTTAGTTCCAGTTTACAAGCACTTTGATGTAATCTGACTAGAATTTTCCAAGAGAAATTAATTTTAACTTAAAATCAAGTAATTTCAAAATATTACTTGGCATTTGTATTGATATTTTAACTGTTTCAAATTATTCTCTATTCAACAACAGCGACTTCAAATAATAAAGAATCTGTTTTTACAATTAATTGTTTAAATAGTAATCAATGTCAAGGCTAATTCTGAGAAAACCTAATTCTAAAGTTCAGTTTCACTTAGCATGGAATTATGTAAGCATGGTTAATATTTCTCATATTATTTTTATTAGTAATCAGAGTAAATTCCAAAGGGTTAACATTCTCTTTCGTAAAACAATTTGACGAAATGATAGCTAAAATAAAAATTGAAAATAAAATGTCGCGAATACATTAAAGATTCGCATAAACGTTTAAGTACTAACGACGTTCTTTACCTTTTTACGCACGTAATACATGTTAAAACAGGCCTAAAAGGTTTATTTACTCGATTATGAAGCCTTTTGTTGTTTAACAAGGCATTAGATAATGCATACTCCGAAAATAATTCGTTTTAAAAAGGCTTTTACGTTGTTTAGGGAATTAAATTGTGTCGTAACATACACCGAAAATATGTCTGCCTTTTAACGAAATAACTCCCCCCTAAGGTTTCATGTGGTACCTTTTTCGCAGAAAGTAATTGGCGCCCACCGTGGGACCAAAGAAAATAGGCGCCCAACGCGGGACCGCACGTAGTTAACCCATGCTCGCTATTTAAGTTGGTTTCCTTTCAAGCGTGCATGGTAAAAAACACGCATACTCATCGTGATATTTGAATGGGAAAGGCTTGCAATCGAATTTCCATTACTTACGATACAGCTTTTAACACCGCTTTACATAATCACAATTTGGTAAAACATTTCATTTAAGATTAAATCTGCACCTACCTGGGATACGGGATGCCGACACACTAAACTAGAGAATTATCGAGCACAATACCTTCAATCCACGTTTGTGATACACATCAAACACAATGCATATCTAGATCCACTGACACATGCACTTTCACTGCGGTGTTGTTTTATTTTTTTCGTTTCACAATTCACTCGCTGCGATATGCAGGCGGTGTGGGAGCGCGCGGCGCGTCCGCTCGGTACGGGTTCGCGGCGACTACTGCCCGGCGCGGCGCAAGCTTCTGCGGCCCGCGTCAAAGAGTATTTCGACCGTTCGGATTGGTAGAATTGTTAGATGATAGCGCACACTAATCATTTGCGAATTTTTGAATATTTTTCACCTGTTTCTTTTGCGCATGTTTCTTAGCAACGACAGAAATTCTTCAGTTTAATGTCGCCAAGTGGCAACAAAGGTATTGGTATTTTTTAGAATTCGTCATAGTTTTAACGAATTTTATGAAATTCATAATATTATTATCTGATGGTAGGCCAAAGGTTTCTCCTATTTCAACTGTTATATTTGATGCGTAAACAAATGTTTCGTACCCTATGATAATGTTATTCTTTTCCCTGCAGGTCGGGTTGATTAATTCCGGTTCATAGCCGGATGCGCCATACCGCTCAATCTTTCCATTTCGCCCTGTCTCAGAAATCTGTACCGACCAGTCAACGTATATTAGATCTCACGTTTTTGCAAAGTCAAGCTGAGCTTTGAGAGGTCCCAAAAATCTTTATGTTCTCACATTATTAACATTCAGGATAATTTAACAGCAGAACCGGTTATTATTGGGGTTAATTTTAAAATGAACAAGTTAAAATTTTACGTTTCTGCCTACTTTAAAAAACTGGCCAAGTGCGAGTTGTACTCACATGCACATAGGGTTCCGTTATACCAAACAATATAATAAAAATATTTTGAAGGCTCATTCATATGTTGTACTGTATTACATTCAACAGCAAAACTAAATTTGTTTTTCATAGTATGTTAATGAAAAACAAAATTAATGCTGCAGTTTGATGAAACAGGCCCATATCTCAAAAACTAAATATTTAATCTTATTCTAACCAATTTTTATTGAAAGTTTTTTTACGTTCTACAATCCTACATTTTTTCAAAATTTTCCTCTTCTTACTTTAGAAATTAGAGGGACACATTTTTCCACTTTGGAAGTGTCTACCTTTCAAACTATTGACTGTGAGAAAAATTGGTTTTTGGAACCTCATTGTCATTTTAATCCCGCAAGTAAAGGTTTGATGTTTTTTTTTAGTTTCAGTTCCATTTATGGGGAGTCCCTCTCCAACTGTGTAGTCCTAATAGTTTCGTAAAAAAGTGGTTGTGACATACGGACGGACAGACAGACAGACATGACGAATCTGTAAAGGTTCCGTTTTTTGCCATTTGGCTACGGAACCCTAAAAACTAGTTTAAATACTAATAAGAAAAAGCTCATAACATAACCTGCCTCTAGTCACGAAGTCGCGAGGTTGCTCTACGCCTGCACTGACCGAGCTGTAGATTGACAAATGAAATTTTTATGACTGCACCCACGACTTGCTCCATGCTAATGACGCTGTGTGCATTACGACAAAGCAGCTCACCGACACACATTAGCACACAGCCACGCGCTTAGGGTTCCCACTGAAACTTGATTAAAACGTTAAACAAATCCCGAATTTCAAAGAAACTGTGCGACATACGGAATACGTGATAAACATTCGAAAAAGCTCCATCGGCCGTGTGAAAGGAAGCTTGTAATTAGCGCCAGGGATCTTCACAAACGTTCCATTTCCCGGACACGGCGGAGAAAAGTAGGCCAGTGGCAGCCCTGGTTCAGTAGCGCAGCGTGTGTCGTGCACCGTGCAAGTGTGCACTGTGCACACACACACGCGCAGAGTGCCCCGGCGAAGTTAGCACAGCAAACGTGTAAACGGAAAAGATAGGCTTTTCTTTGACTCCTTTTAACTGTCCGAGGGAGCTGTAAATAGGATGCAAACAGAGATACGGCTACCTGTCGGCGCGAATGAAAAATTAGTGTGTTTCAACTGAGACAGTTGAGTCGTGTTTACAATTGTTTGACAAAAGAAGATCGCCGCCTTTAATGTCAGTGAGGCAGAAGATGAAGGAACGTGATTCTGAGAAGAGCAATTGTTTAATGAATAGAAAATCTAACAGGCTATAAAGAGGCATTAAGATCCATTTTCGTCGGCTATTTATATCTTACTTGGTTCATAATACAATAAATAGTTCTGTTGGAATTAGAATATTTAGTTTTCCAGTTCGTAATATAATGTTTTTCAGTGAGTTGTAAGTAAGTAGTTCTTAAACAAACTGTTTAAACAAAGAAAAAAATACTATTGACAGCACAAATCTGGTACGGCACGGTTGTTTAACCAGTTACGGAATCTATACTATATATATTATATTATTATTATTATCTATACTAATATTATAAAGCTGAAGAGTTTGTTTGTTTGTTTGTTTGTTTGTTTGTTTGAACGCGCTAATCTCAGGAACTGCTGTCCCGATTTGAACAATTCTTTCAGTGTTAGATAGCCCATTTATCGAGGAAGGCTATAGGCTATATATCATCACGCTACGACCAATAGGAGCGGAGCACTAATGAAGAATGTTTCAAAATCGGGAGATATTTTTTCCTATTGAGAGCTTCCGCTGCGTGCGCTGCGTAAACGGTTAAAGTTTCGCAAAAATCATGTATTACAGAATTATTCCTCTTTAAATGTTCTAAAAAAAAGTCCGCGACAGCATATGTCTATCTTTTAAGGTTAGCTCAATATAACCTTTTTTATGCTAACCAAATTTGTTCTAAAATAATGCATTATTTACGGAGGTGTTTTTATAAACATGATATTAATCCTTATCCAAATAAATACGTTACTCATCACAAAATTGCCCTTTACATCTTTCGATTTAAGTGAATATCTTAGGAGCTGTCGCAGTTTTAAAATAAAATCACAGCAAAATAATGATCGGGTACTGCGCGCACAATGTGCAAAGCCGGGCAGTCATGTTAGCCCAAAGTAACTATTCCACGCGGACGAAGTCGCGGGTGGAAGCTAGTAATATTATAAAGCTGATGAGTTTGTTTGTTTGTTTGTTTGCTTGAACGCGCTAATCTCAGGAACTGCTGGTTCGAATTGAAAAATTATTTTTGTGTTGGATAGTCCATTTATCTAGGAAGGCTATAGGCTATATAACATTACGGTACAACCCTTAGGAGCCGAAGGGTGTGAAACCGCGGGGAACAGCTAGTATAAAAATAAACCGATAGCTATTGCCTTTGCTTGCCCCATAAGTTAGTTGGCAGCCATTTGCTGTGCTAATCGTGATACAATTTTCGATACCTAACCAACAAAACCTAAATATTCGACAGCCGAGTTTCCAGAATCTAGAACCATAGAAGTAGTTCCAGTACAGTCAGCGTGACATTCGCGTGCCTCCAGTTATGTCAAGCGGTGATAAGGTCATCTGTCAGTCTCTTACTGTACCGAAACGAACCAAATGCCGGAAAAGGCTGTTTTATTTAGCTTTCCAATTGATATCCGTTGAGTTGTTCCAATGTCATTAACAGATAGGTTTTATTTAACTTACAGAACGTGACTTTCGGTAATACAGGTTTGGAATGAAGCTTATTAATATTTGTAATGATTAAAGACTAAAAATGCTTGGGGGAAGTGAGATAACTTTGATTGTGTTTTTTTGTCTGTAAATTGGTTTTACAAAACACGTTTACATGTCACTTCATGTTATGTTTTAAAACAAGATGGATCGGTGTTTCGTACCAGACTAATCTGAGAAAAAACATCCGATACAAACTCTCTTTTAAACTCCAGACACTGGTCAAGTCATATGAGGACATGCAGATTTGAGTGGATGTGTCCAGTCAGTGCAAGCATTTGTCAGAGATCATGCAGCTCGACTCATAACCCTAGGAGCTCAGCGACACGACGAACAATACTAAAGAAAGGACATTCGGGTAGGCCGCATATAGTACTCAAACTGCCAGACAATCGTGAAATTAACTAAACTAAGTCGCAATTAAAAAACTATATGTGACCGACATAATCCTCAAATTCACAGAAATATTTTTTAGTACAGTTGACTTATAGATTGCTTTGTATCTCTACTTAGGGTTACATTTTACTTGCACGTCAAGATACGTTGAGGTCTATTTTTACTGTTTTACCACTGGTTTAATTAGATTTTCTTTCAACCATTGTAAACATTTAATTAACTGGGAGTTGACCATACAAAACATGACGATAGGTCAATAGTGCAAAATAGAAATTGACTATAAAAAATCACGTAACTTTGTAATTGTAATGAAACCTAAATCTCAACTATCTTGAAATTTTTCTTTGGTTTCCTCACAAGGAAATGTTTATTTACTTGCCTCTGCGTATCGTTTTTGTTCTCCGCACGTAAGCTTCGATTCCACACAAAGACCAATATTTGCGGCCCTCGGGGTATTTGTTCTTAGTGAGGATGTTTGTGCATATCACTGTACACTATTGTGGGTTTGTTATTCTTGCCAATCTTCTATTATTTGACATACTGTGTTATGTGGGATTATCAGTCTATAGCGATCCCACTGCTGGGACACAGATCTCTCTATGAGAGGGAGTGGGAAGGTATTCACCACGCAGACCCTGTTCGGGTTGGTGGAAGTCACAGGACTCCGAATTCTTAGTTCTTCGTCTTGCCGGTTTTCCATCACTGTTTTGAGAGTAGCTGTTTGCCACTGAAATATCAAAGTAACATTGGTGGTGCTGCTGGCGCAGTAGCTGAGTGATCAGCTATTGCACTACGTTAGCACGTTGGATTGCCACAGGCGAAAAACAAGCACTAGTAGTAGTATGTTATACAGAGTGTTGATCATGTTCTTAGTCATGACTGATCTGATCTACTCCAGCCACATCCCCGTTACAGTATCCTTACAGGATTGAAGATATGTTATACTAGGTATTTTACAAAACCACTAAAATATCGTTAAAAAACCATCCACGTAAAGCTATGCACGTTCGATCCAGCGGGACGTGCGAATATTTCAGCGGGACGTTGTGTGGCGGGATGTATAGCGGGGTGCGTTAGCCCGCGGCCGCAAAAACAATGCACTTTATTGTACACGTGGGGAATAAAAACGTTCCGCGGTGTAATGACCCCAGCTCTGAAGGGACGTGTGCACTTGTGCAGTTTGCAGGTAGTGAGTGATTGTGTGACGATTACGGATAAATTCCCCGTAGTGGCTCTAATTTTATTACATGTTAATAGTATACTCTTGGTGGGAAATTCCAAGGAACAAGCTTTTATAAACCACTATGTGATTCTTGGCATTTGGAATAAGATTTCAATATAATCCCTTTTGTTATGATAACGCAGTCCACCCTCATGAACCAACAACCTTTGTTATATGTATGCATAACTAAACGATATAATATTCCGATGCGGTGGGGTATTCAGCTACGTTTCCGTAGCATAACACACGCTACGCCGTAGCTCCGTCGTAGCAATGTGCTACGAACTATTTTTCGTAGAGATCAGTTGAATTCATCTATTGCTCAAATTACAATAAAAATCAGATCGTGTTAATTTACTGAATCGATGTTATTTAAACAAAAAGCTTTCATAACCCTGTCATCGAAAGCATATTTTTAAAACAGTGAAGTAGCCATTAGTTTCGGGCGCTTTATTAATGGAATTCATCATCCACTCTTTCATCTGTATTTAAAGCTTGACACTTTTTCATTCAAACCTTTTACTACCATTCATACGTACTCTGTTTTAACAAAACATGAGTTTGTATCCAGTAAGAAATTTAAAATTCACGACCAAAACATCTAAACACAGGTTCTATTCTCATTCCGGAGCCTGTAAGTCATGTCGCTCCTTATTTCGGCAGTAGTCTAATATCAGCCGAGCAGTATTGCCTGATACAGCTCTGAATAATATATGGAAAGCGCCCGGAACCGCTCGTACCGAATGTACGAGTACTTGCGTGCGACAGCAAATTGATTAAGTTCCAATATTATTCGGAGCTAGTTCGGAAATGTTGTCATTATTATGTTATAGTAATAAGCTAGCTTGGGTAGATTATTTGTGAGCTTGAACATTAGAACACAACGTTACGTTAAACTTTTTACTTTTAATTGGTTCTTTTCACAACTTTTAGCTCAAGTCCGAGATAAATGTTCAATAACAACAAACATTCTCATGAGTCTACAGTTACGTGCATTTAATTAGCATTACATATAACAATGCTATTTGTAGTGCCATGATGAAATATTTTTGTAAAAAAAAAACCTTGATGGGTTTACCAAACGCTTAATTATATCATTATGTTTTCCTCAACATAGTGCTTATTAGATCATTGTGGAAAATAAAATTATAAGTCCTTACTCCGAGAACTGGAATGAGTGGAGGGAGGTCTTTACCTTGCAGGACACCATGGGCTGATATAATAATAGAAAATAAAAATCCTTGCTGCAGAAACGAGCTTCAAAAATACGTTTTTAATCACCGAATCTAGTTTGTGCGTTGGGCGGCGAAGCATATTCAGCTACAACATTTACTGGCACATTTTCGCCCATGTTTCATGACAAAAATCGTTTTTTTTAATCCTGTAACATGTATCATGTTGTTTTGTATACAATATATTGTGTCACGATGAATAAATAAACTTCGGACAGGGATGTTGGATCACATTCATAGCGTTCGATAATTAGACTACTATTATGGAGTATTCGGTTTGCAGTTATATCGAGATAAGTTAAAATAATATCGCTTATTAGTTTTATCAGTTATGCACTAGATACACTTTGTAGCATTATTCTTATGAGAAACAGATTTTCCTACAATATTTATCCTAATTTTTGCGATAGGCGCAGTCAATCTTTTGCTTTAATGTAATATCTCTATCAAACGTCACTTTACACTCATTCACTCCCATCTAGTCATCATATTATCTTTTGCAATTCATATATCTTCTGAAGTAAGTATTACATATTTCCAAAAACAATCGTATATTTGAGTCAATAAACGTCTACAAAAGATAAAATCGAAACAAAACCTGATACTGCGTACAATCACTTTGTTAATCTGTTGATCCTGATTGACTGTACTAAGTGGCTTGTTAAAAAGGCGTGTAACGTGCGTAGAGACTCTTAAGGCTTCCTAATTCCCTGGTACATCGATATTAATAATGCCTTATATGATTTCAGATTTCCTCGTTATTTTTTTATTTAATCAGTTAAGAATAACCGGCTGACTTCTGCCGGCTCTTCTTCCCCTGGCTGACTTGTTCATATTATTATTTGAAAGCGTATTTTTAACTGAGAAGCCTAATAAAATCACCGTTATCGATGGTATTTATTAGGTTCATTTTGAGATGGTGATATTCTATGTTAGGTGACTAGAAGAAGGTAATGTTAGATGACTCACTACCGGAGCGTGCGTGCATGACCAGATAGATGTATGAATGTAGACCGTCGACACTCATGGAATGTGGTGTTACCAAATGACCAGGCATATCATCCTCGGTATTACAACTTTTTTTTAGGTACCATAAGTATTTAGTTTACTCAAAATAATTACATCGTCTAGATTTCAGTTTTAAAATATGTAAATCAAGTAAATAATTATGAAACTAAGTAGGTACATATTATAACGTAAATAATTTAATTCGATTACAAATAATTTCATCGGTACCTAGCTAAGTTAGTTACGCGTAATTCTTTGCGAATATTAATTGAGTTACACGTCTCGTCTAATTACTAGCTAGTACTTTGACAATCTTCAATTATTCATATTATTAAATCTGACGCTTTTTAGGGCCCTGAATTTGGTAGGTATCCGAACTTGTGAGATATATTATATAGGTGTCTGTGTAGTCTCTGACCTTATTTTGATTTTGTAGATCAAAATAGTACGCAGTTGTCTAATTTTATAACGTCACGCCTGTAAACTGCGAAGGGTACGCTGAGGTGTACCTATCGCACCCACATGTCACGAGTTATGTGCCATGTTTATTTATTTATTCAGAAATACATTCTAAGCTAACAGTTTTTTTACTAAAGCTATACTTACCTGAACTAATTATGCTATAATACTATAATAACTGTTATTATACCTGAACTAGGAATTAACCTGTATCAGGTTTATTCCTAGTTCAGGTAGAATTCCAATTACTATATACCTATAGTTTTACACCATATAAATATTTTTCTAATTCAATTATTTCTATAGGGGCAAGCCCATTGCTACCAAACGAGCACAAGCCCAACCTCCCAGCTTCTACTGAGAAATGTATGATGGAAAAACTCAATAACACTTTAATGGATCTGAGAATCGAACACAAGGCCTCATTCTCGGCAGTAGCCCTTTCAATCACAAAGCCAATGAGGCAGCAATTACTATTACTTACTTAATATTTAAAATAAACATATTACAGTTCTTGGTCTGTTGACATTTAATGAAATGCTCGATTTGGACCACTATACCCAGACTAAAACAATCTTCACAATTGAGAAATCATTTAGTGCAATGAACTCGAAAAACCAGAGTTGAAAAATTACCCATTTCGTAAACAAACATCATACATTAAAATGTGCCATAAAATATAATTTTCGTTAGCTTTTTTTTCAATTTTGCATATCCAAGCTTAGCGATTTAATCTGCGAAAACCCGGTAACACAAAAAACGCTTCTTTTTATTGTGGAAAGGCCACATTTAATTTTTCAGTCCGAATTAAAATTTAACGGGAGCTGAAAGAATAGTAGAAATGTGGTCATACCTACCTACCTACCTATTACAGCGTTTCTGTTGCGGGAGGTTTTGGTTGTCTTTGATAATAAATTAATGATAGCTTTAATTCGCAGGAATTCCTATAGACAAGAAAAAAATAAAATGATCTTCTGCGTGTCGATGGCAATCTAAACTGAATCAGCACAAAATTTTGCGACGAGTTTGGCACTTTCAGTAGCGTCCATCAGCTCCTGTGATATGCAAGCAACTGGGCAGGCAGGAGACAATATCAAGTGTTCCATCGTTTGCGGGGCAACACCACATTAACGCTCCAGGCCAGAGTCTTTTATGAATCTCCACCTAAACAGGTTTTCAGGATTTGGGTGTACTATTAGTTACACCTCTGCCTAACCCTTCGGGGATCACAGGCGTGATGTTATGCATGTTTTATGTAATTTTGAAAAATACCATTAGAGAGTAATGTCTATGGTATTGCGTTCCAAGACGTATATTATGTAACTAAACAACAAATACTCCGTATTGCAACAAAATAACTGAGATCTCTTCCAAAATGCTATAAAACACATTTCATTGTCCCACTACAACACATAAAGAACTATCCTCAATTTTCTAAACTTCAGAAACTTGAAGATCGTGTACTATCAAGCGTATAGAAGTACATAAAGTATATACAAAGTATCCAGAGATCACGTTAATATTCCCGGAAGGATTTGGTCCGTGAAAAATGCTACGGTCAGATTCCGCGCCCGCCCGCCCTAGCAATACACTACCCCCGCCCTGTACGTTTACTGTGCTTTCCAACTTTATAGGATATTTTAATGACGTCACTTTTGAATATGTATGTTTAAGTAATAAAATGTGTGCACGTTATGCATTTAAAAATAATTATCGTAGCAATATAAATTGTGTCGAAATATACTATCCGGAATTTTGCATTTGCATTAATTACCATCAATCACAATTTATTGTAACACAGTCCATACACAATATTTTTTATTTAGTAGCCAAAACGAATTATACTAAAATAAAAATTGACAAAAAAATCTTTGGCCAGTCTTCTCCAAAATTAAGGACGGAGAGGTTAACAGAAGAAAACACAGGATAAAATATGATCTGGCTCATATGGATAGCATAATGACATAATTGCTAAGTTTGACACGAAACTCTTGTACACACTGCAAACACTAGCCGCTTGCAAGTAGATTACGACTTCATTCGAGTTGTCCAGTCGTACGCACGTCATACGTTTATATAATTATTTTTGTACAAAATCTATCATCTCCCTATTTTATTTCATGGCCACCTCACACGAAACTCAGCGGAATTACGCAGCCAGGGTAATAATGACGTTACGTATGCACTTATATTGCCGACAGTCAAATATTAATAGCCGACCCCGGGATATTACGGGACTGATTCATTCCCTCCAATCTGTATGTTTCTGTTAAGCAGGTGTTACAGAATAAACTCCCTAGCTCTATAGTGAAACACTGAAATTGCTTGACGGATTTAATGAAAAGTTTTAATAGGAAATATGGCATTAACGCAGCCGTGAACACACGCAACTGGCACTTGATGCATTGAAAATTAAAAACATATAAATAGCTTTCTGAAAGCGTGTGAGCTGCTCTTTTGTATTTATAAATTGCTTTTTAGGGTTCCGTACCCAAAGGGTAAAACGGGACCCTATTACTAAGACTTCGCTGTCTGTCTGTCTGTCTGTCTCCAGGCTGTATCTCATAAACCGTGATAGCTAGAAAGCTGAAATTTTCACAAATGATGTATTACTATTGCCGCTATAACAACAAATACTAAAAATTAAAAAATATATATATATTAAGGCGGCAACGGCCAAAATAATCATATCTGTTGTATGGGAGCCCCCCATACAACAGATATGATTATTTTGCCGTTTTTATAGATAATGGTACGGAACCCTTCGTGCGCGAGTCCGACTCGCACTTGGCCGGTTTTTAATTCGTAGTGCGTATGTTATGATAGATCACTCTAGATTGAAAGGCATATTGTTGTTTGCTTAATTACCGTACTGAACGTTGGGTACCTACGTAAAAATATAACAACATAACATCACCCTCGAATTCTCCCAAATACAGGCAGAGATGAGTTTTAGTTTCATGTAGGTATCCTAATAGGGGACCAGGAGCAGAAATGTATCCGTATCCAAGAGGGGTCATCCTTTAATCACATGGTTTGAAAAGGGGAATAAATAATTTATTAATTGTTATTAATTTTACAAATAATGAGATGAATCAAAATGTTTTTTTTTATTATTGAAACAGATTCTCAAATTATCTGATCTTTTCAATAAGTTGTAAGTAATACACGTGATACTAGGAGGGGGGGGCTCTAATAGAAAATCGTAATAACGCTCTTTATGGGCTAGCCTGGGCATCAGACCCAGAAAAGAATGTCCAGCAGTTGCACTAGCACCCATTAATCCTAAATGGCAGATAAAATTCAAACATACCGAAATCCTCATGTCGAAATATAAGCGTATTCATTTTCTCCATCTCGTTTAGGTTCTAGTTGACATACTCGTACCATATCACTAATAGTTTTGTGCTCACTGCCGAGTTCACACACACGTAACATTGTACAGTAGTACGGGGACCAGTTCACACATAATAGATGTTCGCTATATGACGAGCGGGCGAGTCGCCGCGACTATTCATCACGCAGACGGAAATGTGCGCCAGCGCCCGATAGGGATGGGACACAACCAGTTTACTTGAATACTCGATAAGTTTGATTTAGACACTTATTGTACTAACTAGGGGAAAGCGCGTAGCTACTGAGAGGATGTTTTATAAAAAATGTTTTTCTAGGAACTTTATTGATAAGAATCCCAAAAGATATTTTTCGTAGAACACTGCCTACAGCGTATTATAATAATCGTAATCAAAAACATCTCCTGAGACGTGTTTTTAAATCCAGTAAAAAGGTTGCGACCTGCCCGATCTATGTTTATTTAAACCTGTGTTTCGGGCCATCAATTTACAAAGTACAATTTAATAAGACAGTAAAAATTATAAAATAAAATTAATCTATAAACAACTATAGGAACAACCAAATTGGTACAAAAAACCCTAAAACTATGTAACTTAAGTAAATATGCACAATTAGATACGATAATGATAATAATCAAACCACAACTTCTAGAAGTTTTTCTGTGTCTATGTAATATATATTACCAATTTACTATGCTTTAACAAATCATTATCACTATTTAGCTCTTATTTAAATACCACATTCCTATTATACTTCTTTTAAGGTACATTTTTGCTAGGTATTCAGGAAGATACCTATTTGATTGATCAGAATTCGAATATAATTTTTTCACATATTACAGCTTAGATGCATTATACGAGGGCGGAGTGATAAGTCTGGTAAAAATGAATCAAAGAGACAACTTTATTTAAAAATTATGATTTATTTTTCAACGTAATTTCCATCTAACTCAATGCACTTCATCCAGCGTTTCTCAAAGTTTTCGATCCCTTCCGTAAAGTACGACTTAGGCAACCCTTCGAAATAGGCATTGGTTTCGAGCATGATCTCCTCGTTGGAGCTAAATCTTTTTCCACCGAGCCATTTTTTTAAATTCGGAAACAGAAAATAGTCGCAAGGGGCCAAATCTGCGGCGGCGACCTCTCGCGTCCGGCCCTGGTTCAAGCCATGGTCCGGGGCGAGAGGGAATGGGAAGCCGTCGCCTCCTTCTGCGAAACAGTCATGCTAGCGAAGGAGGCGGCGGAACGTGAGAGGGAGATAGCCTCAGCCTCACGTCCCAGCCGCCGCGGGAGGAGAAGCACCGGGCGTCGGGGGCCACGCCGTGATGGCTCTCGGCCACCGTAGGCGCGGGCCTGTGGACGGTGAGTAATGGGCTAGCTCGGCGTCCGGCCGTCGTATGACGACGGGCAGGCCGTGTCGACGGCGCGTTCGTGTTCCACGCGCGCCTCAAAGAGATGTCAGCAAACGGGAGGGGCCCGCAAGGGCCGGTGCCTGCCAGGGCTGCGGGACTGTTCGAAAGAGATACCGCGGCCCTGGAATATAAAGGGCCAATGAAGGAACATGGGTGGTTTTTAGTCAGTAAGAGTCTGACACTCCCTTCCGCTCCGCCCAGGGCGGGGGGGGTCATTTGATGATTTCCCACCCACCAAAAAAAAAAAAAAAAAAGGGGCCAAATCTGGCGCACATGGTGGGTGAGATAGCAACTCATGTAATTTGGCCATGGCAATCGCGCAGGTGTGCACTCGTGCGTTGTCTTGGTGGAAGAGGATTTTCTTCTTAGCAAAATGCGGTGTTTTTTCAGGTAAAATTTGGTTAAATTGGTCCAATAAATTGGCATAATATTCGCCATTGATCGTTTTACCCTTCTCTAGGTAGTCAATATAGATTACCCCACGTGCGTCCCAGAAAACTGTAGCCATCACCTTATTGGCCGATAAAACTGCTTTGGCCTTCTTCGGAGCTGGTTCGCCCCTAGCAATCCATTGTTTCGATTGTTCCTTGGTTTCTGGTGTATGGTGGTGGATCCGCGTTTCGTCTACAGTTATATAACGACGCAAAAAATAAAGGTTTATTCCGTTGTAACAACGCCAAACCTGCCTTCGAAGTGGTAACTCGCATGCGTTTTTGATCAATAGTCAGTAAACGCGGCACCCATCGCGCACAGAGTTTTTTCATATCTAAATGTTGGTGTAAGATATTGCGCACTCGTTCGTCTGAAATGCCTTTAATCTTAACTATCTCGCTCACTTACTCTTCGGTCGTTCAACACGATTATGTCATGGATTTTTGCGATCATCTCTGGAGTAGTGGCCTCAACTGGGCGTCCTGGGCGTTCAGCATTACTTGTGCTTGTACGACCACACCGAAAATCCGTAAACCATTTATGAATCATTTTAATCGACGGAGCAGAGTCCCCGTAATATTTATCAAGCCTTTGCTTCGTTTCCGTAATAGTTTTTTTGCGCAAAAAATAATGTTTAATCAACACTCGAAATTCACTTTTCTCCATCTTTGCGAAAATGCGTTCAATTGGTTTTATTTAATAGCTCTCAAAAAAAACTCAAAAGAGTTGTGAACATGGAGGTTACATGCAATTTGCGATATTTTTATTCCAAAATAGATTTTTACCATACTTATCACTCCGCCCAGGTATAATAATCGACTCAACAAAATTCGTTCACTTAATTTTTTTAGTACATTTTAACATTTTCCTCACTAAAAGAAGTACTCTTAAAAATTGACTTGTCAAAGTATCTTAGAAGATCTATTTACCGAATACACAATTTCATTTTATTTAATTACACACAATACGTATAACAACATAGGAAAACAACACTGTAATTAATTATTGGGCTAATATAGAAGTTCAAGGCTGTCAGAAAACGGGGGCTACTTTGTATAAAAACAACGTAGATTAACATTATCATTATAAAATAATAGATAGAGGAGCTCATGGTTTAATAATAACAGGCACTCGGGTCGATCTTTAGGTTAAGTTGGTTGGTCTGTGGATGGGTGACCGTATTACATACCGAGTTTCTTCCGTGCCTCGGAAAGCACGTTAAGCCGTTGATCATTTGTAGATCTTTGACAGTCGTTACAGGTAGTCAGTGGCCCGAAAGTCTGACAACCAGTCTTACCTTAGGATATCGTATTACTCAGTGTGTTGTGGAGGTCAGATAGGCAGTCGCTCCATGTAAAATATTGGTATTCAGCTGCATCGGTTAGACTGGGAGCGGACCCCAAGATAGTTGGGAAAAGGCTAGGCAAATTAATGATTATAAAATAATAGATAAACATTTGGAAAACAATTAAAATAAACCCAGTGTTTTGTTTCATATTATTATGTTTGGAGGTCACATAAATAACCAAATCATCGTTGAGTAAAAGTTTATAATGGAAGACATTGTTCGATGCTTTTTTATAGTATAGTATATGTATTAACAACTTTTGAGCTAGTCTTTAGACATCCAACAAGATCGAAGAAGTCAGTAAAAAAAATAAAACATTAATTTGAATCATCGACAAATACTAGGCGCTTTCTCCTCACTATTGCAATAGTGCGTCGTCACGGTTACTCCGAGGCGCCGGATATTTGGTATAAAAATCGTATTAGCGTTTGAAACGCAATCTTTTACCGCGAATAGCTGTGTCTGTCAATTTACTCCATTTTACTCGTCCGACGGTGGCCCCCCATTCTCCACACGCTATGAATATTTTAATATTTAGCTATCGCCTCATCGGCGTTAGTTTCGGACTTTGCTACCTCCTTTGGAGAGCTAGCATCCTGGTACTTTTGAACAAAGTTTAGTGCTTATTTGTTAGAAAATGTTGTAAATTGTCTTCTGTACGGTGTTTGAAAGTCATTTTCCTGGATGGAGAAAATTGCGTCGTGATCAATAGTTGGTCATGTTAGTATAAGCAGTTTTTTTTCCGGGTTCCGAGTTATGTAAGTACTTTTGTAAATTGCTTTCGAGGATTTAATTGCTCCTTAATTTTTAAGAAACCAAACATCTAACGCTACCTCTGCTTACCTAACTAGGTATAGCGTGACATTAAACATGCATTACCAACATTCGTATTTACGTAATCCACTGGAGTCTGGATCCACAATAGTTGGGCGGATTAGAATCGAACACAAGCGCAACTTTGCCCATTGAGTTGCTATCGCCTCCGACAGAGTAGTTCCGATAATTTATGTTCATACCAAGATATGAGCTCAAGAAATATGTAAGTTTATGTTTGAGTAACAAAGGATTTGAGTCTCGCTATTGAGTTTACTATGACGATATTATTATGTAGGGCCTTGACTTTTCTTGTTTCATAGGTTTTTATGAAAGGTAATTTTCATCAAAAAGTCGTTAATTAATTCCTCCATATTGCTTCTTCACTTCTTGCTGTAGTACATTAGCTAGAGTGTCTCTGAATCTGAGTACCAACCAAACTTTAAAATACAGTTATTACGTAGATACTAGCTTTTGCCCGCGACTTCGTTCACGTGGAAATTTTGGTGTGTATGTGAAAGACTGCCTCTTTGGTCGAGTGGTCGCAAGTACATCTACTAAACATGAGGTCCTGGGATCGATGTGGAGGTCGGACAGTGTTAAAAAAACGTAAGACGTCGTGGATTTTATCAATATTATTTTTTTTTGATTATTAAACTTTTTGGAGATTTTATTTCGTAATGGGTTGTAAGTAGTACTTATTACTTCCATGCAAAGAGTAAACACAAAAGGAAAAATAAAACCAAATTCATTTTCAGCCATTCCGACAACACTTCGACTAAAACTTATTTACGTAAATAATTAAATTTATCATAGAAATCTCGTATGAGGTTACTAACTAAATTTTAAACATTAATATCTTTTGCGTCTGTTGGTCGATTTTGATGAAGTAAACGCTAAATGTTACTCGAAACAATGCTTCTTATGTTTCAATATTTCGATTTTGAATACAATAAGGGGTTTTTACGTGATGCGTGCACAAACGAAAAGACAAACAGACGATCCTTTAACACCCCGTTTTTTGTAAATATTTTCAATGTACAGAAACGCCACGTCTACAGAGTTATTATATTATGTAATAGATTACATTATATCCCATACAAAACAAGACGGTCAAAAAAGTTGATGTAAGAGACAAATGTTCAACATTGGCCGAGCCGTTTAAAGGTAAAACCCGCAAGACATGTTCCATAGCAGAACATTTGCAAGTCGTAAGAATAACTCGCGTATTCTAAACAATGGGTCTGCGAGGGTCGCCATATATTCGGGACTCATACAAATTCAGGGCATTAGTTAGCCCTCGTCCCTTTCGCACAAATGTGGAATAGTCTGCCAGCCTTGGCATAAAACTAGACCGACATATACTATTTGCGTATGTGTGAAGTGGGAGGGTGAGATTTTTAAAGTATTATTTTAATAAAAGGCTGAACCTTTTTGTTTGGACTAGAGAAAATATGATGGCATGTCGTTTAAATATGCGTGGTAACAAAGTAGCCGTATACGGTCGTCTCTATGCAAACGACGTTTTTTAATTCGAATTAAATGAAAAACAAATCCGAAGTAGAATGTAGGTCGAAATCTAGATTTAGTAAATATTTATGTGTGTGTTTAAAACGTAACATCACGCCTGTACAAAAAGTTTAGAATGTAGTCACAACATGACAGTTTGTTTCAGTCCCATGGAGTAGAGGGCGAGTCTATAGACATCAAAAGGACCTAAAATATTTAATTCAATAAAAGTTTTCCCTGCCTGCTGTAACCTGCATGTGAACCGAAAACAAAACTTTGGAGCATTTCATAACATCACACCTGTAATCTCTGAAAGGTTAGGCAGAGGTATTTATTTATTTATTTATTTATTTATTATTTGGCTTCTCAACAATGAGTACACTGTTACAAGTTATAATTTGTACATTGCTAACTTAAGTCTAAGCGCCTCATCACTTACAGAAAAGCACAGCATGCACTAATTTATGCACAAATAATTCCACCATGAAATAATTAAAACAAGAAATACACAATTTAAAAAAATAAAACTATTATAGTAAACTAAATTGATTACACTGAATTAAATAAAATAACATAGATTAAATAAAATTAGAACAGATTGAATTAAATTAGAATAGATTGAATTAAATTAAATTTTTGAATAGATTGAATTAAATTAAATAAAATAAAATTAGAATAGATTGAATTAAATTAAATTAAATTTGACTAGATTGAATTAAATTAAATTAAATTAAATTTGAATAAAATTAAATTAAATTTGAATAGAATGAATTAAATTAAATTAAATTTGAATGGATTAAATTATTATATTATAGATTATATTTTTTATATAAGATTATGCAAACATTTGACTAGAGATAGCCATTAAATAGCAAGGGCGACTTTTTTTAGAGCACGTACTGAAGAGTAAAAGAGATCAATGTCCACTTCGTGCTCTTTGTAAGCAGCATACATTCTTGATAGTGGACAGTATTGCCTCAAGTTGGTGTGAAATCGTGGCATGCAGAAAAGTATCCCTAATAGTTGACCTACATTTCACCAGTTACGTTTAATTTAAGTTCCATGTAATAGGTGCGAGCCTATTGCCATCAATTTGGCACAAATCTAGACTCCGTGGCTGCTACTGAGAATTCCTGATGGAAAATCCCAATAACACTTTGCTCGACCTGAAAATCGAACCCAGGCCCATACAGACGTGATTGCGATCACTAGGCCAACGAGGCGAGTTGGAACATTTCATAATATTATGAACGATTGGTCCCATACTATACGTTCTAGAAATTAGGTGTGAAAATGAAATAGAAGTAAGCCAAGTACATTTGTGCTGAGCGTACATTCTTGCCAACTCATCTACTTGATTGGAATCCTGCTCAACCCGCGTAAAAAGGAAAACGTGTGAACACAAGAAAAATTGCTCGACCAATGCTTATAAGCATAAACATTTTGCTCCAGAAAATAACTTGTAATATTATTACAAGCAGTTCTCTTTTTATTTTCCACACCTGCAAGGAAAACTAACTTCTGCTTTTAAACAACATTTTCTAATGCATTCTGTATAAAAATGTTGAAAAAAAAAACTATAATATGTAGGTACAGTCAGCATCAAAAGTCGATGACCACATTCAGATTTTCAAAATCACTGTACATTATATCACCCATAAATCGCTCAACAAGAAGGGCGCCAGTATTGAATGAACATCATTAAAGTTCAAAATTAACTGAACACTACTCGTCAAAGGTCACTGAACACCATTTTGTCAAAAATTGCTGATCGTTATAATATCCGAAAATATTATAACATTCAGTTTTACAAAAGTCACTGAACAATATAAAATGCTTGTTTTGGTTATCTAGTGTAATCACGACATCGTCCAAAAATAACTTAACATCATAAATAACAAAAGTTACTGAACATTACTTTGTTTCGGATACGTAGCGTGTAAACTTATACTATCATAAGTAGCTGAACTGCAAACTAAAAAAGTGCTCGTTCGTATCTTCAGAGTTATAAATCCAATCTTGTCTTATCCAAACAAAATCATGTCAAAAAAAATATGGATGTAAAATTCGAATGTAACTTTCCAAAATAATTGTGTTTTTTTAGGGTTCCGTACCCAAAGGGTAAAACGGGACCCTATTACTAAGACTTCGCTGTCTGTCTGTCTGTCTGTCTGTCTCCAGGCTGTATCTCATAAACCGTGATAGCTAGAAAGCTGAAATTTTCACAAATGATGTATTATTATTGCCGCTATAACAACAAATACTAAAAATTAAAAAAAAAAATATTAAGGGGGGCTCCCATACAACAGATATGATTTTTTTGCCGTTTTTATAGATAATGGTACGGAACCCTTCGTGCGCGAGTCCGACTCGCACTTGGCCGGTTTTTATTTTGTCATAGTATCAACGAGAAATATTAGAAGTGGGTGCATAAGCATATTCCGCTTAAAATTATTCCGTCGACGTCATCTAAGCTTTCTGTATTACGATTGATTAGTAACCTTATTTGTATTATCTATAAGACTCACTATCAAAAATCACGCAGATTCTGTTTGAATTTATACCATCGACGTAATTATTGTTTTTTTTAGTTCGATCGAATTATAACCTTATCTGTAAAGCAATAAGACTCATTTTCAAAAATCACGCAGCTTCTGGTCAAATTTATACCGTCCACTTAGTTTATGATTTTTATAGTTACGTTACGATTGAATCTGTACACCTACTTATGAGACTCATTTTCAAAATTCACACAAATTCCGTTTTAACCTTCGTATACTCGCGCCAAATTTGATAACACCTATACAGACAGTCTGACAGACCGAAGTTTTGAACATAAATTTCAGTTATTTTTTTCGATTAATCGTGGATATTATTATTATATTCTCTGAGAATATACTACGAAGTATCGTAAAACTGATAATTTACCGACAATATACCGATTATTTACTGAGTACATCATTCCATTGTTGTTTCTGAAAAATAGTTAGATTTTTGTAAGAGGTTGTAAAATGTTAGCAAAGGTGATTTGTTTTCTTCTAGCATACTTAAAAACCTAAAAGATACCTTATTAGCTATTATAAACAAAAATAATTTGAGACTTATGTATCATAATTTAAGTTTCAGTACAAAATCACGGAAGTCAAATTTTGTAACACCTATACCCGCGTCGGTCTCACAGACCGATATTCGCCAAATACGGCTATAAGCGCTATTCGCACCAATACACTTCTAGTCCTGAAATTATCGTAGCAACTAATCATGCAGCTAACAGGAAGTACAAAATGCCATCATTGATTATAGCAGAAAAAATCACGAAAGACTGTTTTATCGGTCTCACAGACCAACGCGCGAGTGTAGGAAGGTTAATTCAATTCTTTGGGAAACATAGTTGTGGGTATTTGAAAAACTGTTTTTTACCCTTTAATGTAAAAATAATATTTCTACTTAATTATCACTTTGTATCGGATGTAGACCATTGCGGTTGCAATTATTTATCATCTATTAATATTGTATTAGTTTTCAATTGCGCTTTAGTGACAAATAAACATTATAATGCCATTTAATGTTCATATTACTGCACATGAACTTCACAGAATAGTGATATTGCGAGAAGAAGGACTTTCTGTTGCCGGAATAGCTAGAGAAGTGGGAGTTGCTGTAAGTTATATTTTATTTTATGTATTTTGAGATTATATATAATTGTTACATACAAAGTTGAGAAGATGTTTTAATATATTTATTTATTTATTAATAAAGGTTTACCAACAGCTTGTGTGTACAAAATGTCTTGAGTACAGGTTTTACAGTCTTGGACTTACACAGTCGCCAATTACAGGTTAACCAGCATTCACAAAGAAAGTGATAAGTTGATAACACAAACGAGTATAAAATTGAAACCGAGTGGCTCTAGAAATGAAATACAACTAAACTAAAATAAACAACTACGCAATTAAACTCCAGCCCTAAACTTAAGAGTATATTTGGCTTTCGAAATATAAAATTCAAGAATAAAATAATAATATACTATGAATAATATGAGATTAACACATACATCCAAATTGTTGTCTTCCAAATTATATCCAAATGTATTCAGTAGTTTTATCGTGATGAATAACAAACATATAAACTTTGACATTTATAATATTAGTAAGAAAGGATTAATACCAAGACATATAACAAACACACGTATTCGTCACACGAATGTTTGTCCTAAGTAGGGGTGGGGTGGGCATGTAATGGGTAGTCACCCATCCACGGATCAACCTAGTTAAGCACGGCTTAACCTAAAGATTTAATTTAATTTTGCTGATAATAAATAAAAGGGTTGCGATTTATATGTGCATGTGTCTACTTAATTTACTAAACACATATACCTACCGAAAAAAAATACACACATATATTAAACCCAAAAAATATTTCATTTTGTTTAGGGACTTTAGAGATAAACGATGATAGCTATTTTTGTCAAAAATTTGTTCAGAGACTTTAGAGACGAAGAATGTTATGCTTTTTTTACTATAACTTCGTTTAGCGACTTTTGAAAGTGATGGTCACCTACTTATGCCCTTTTATGGTAATCATTCATTTCTGGCGCTTGTCATGTTGAGCGATTTAGGTATAATACGGTGTACAGCGATTTTGAAAATCTAAATATGGTCATCAACTTTTGATGCTGACTGTACACGCTTCGCTGAAACTAGGGAAAAGGGTTCTGTATCACATGGATGTAAAGTCGGGAAGCGTTATTGTATTAGATGTTGTATGATGAAAAACGGCTGGATTTTACATGAAAGGAAGGCCTACAAGTGACAGTCTACAGAAAGTTTCGTATTTCTACAATGTCTTTCAACAGGATTACCTTACCATAAGCTTTTCAGTATGAATCCCTTACATTTTTGACTTTCCATCATCATTATCGCTGCTAGAATGTGACTCGGTCCAAGCCTGTTTGCATGAAGATCTCATAATTAGACCTAGCAACCATGGTTCACAAATGTGAAAGTGTCGCACACATATTGTTTAAAAACACCGTAATATTTGGAGGTAACTGAAAATAGCTATAATATAATTCTCGAATTATCTAAGCTTAATGTGAAAACAATACCCCGCGACCGGACCGCAACAAACCAACCAAAGCCCACTGTGACCAGTGGGTGCACAAAGTAACGCCTCCACACTTCACAACAATAATAAGTATGTGACGTAACTGATAGGTATAATTAGATCACATAATACTCAAAATTATGAGACAAGATTGTTTTAGAAATAAACCTAGTAGGTACCCACTATTCTTTTGTGTTCCGGCTCCTTGTCATAAATTTTTGGTGTAGGTCGATAAATAATTAAATAAATGAATTGAAGTACGAATTTAGAATTAGCACAATTAACGCAGTACCTAATAAACTTCGCCTGAAGTGTTTAAAGTATTGATAAAAGAGACCAGAAGAGAGAGAAGACTTAAACATAACTGGAATAATATTGAGGGTAAACTATAGAAACACCTCTCCCGAACCTTTCACGGTTACAGCCATGATGTTATATTGTAGTCTACTACATCCAGAAACACCTAGACCCTAAACTCTATTCATCTCCCCTTGGAGCGGTAAGTCAATGAGTGAAGTAAAAAACTCGCTCCGTCGCCAGTACGCCGCCGATCAATCTTCGGCGCAGAATTAATGCTGATCCCTAACTTAGAAATAAAATCACCTAGACTGCTCGAGGACCGTGTAATGAATGTAGGCGATTTATTTGGATTTTTTTCTTAGTGTATCGGTTTTGTTTACCAATTTAGATTGTACCAAAGTTCTGTGATAACAATATTTATTTATTATCAGAATGCCGACCATGATAAACACGATAAATGAAATCATTTCAACGACTAATATTTACATAGACTTCGACTCTGACTATGTGTTTAAGTAAAATGGTGTTTCATACTATCTCACAATTGCATCCTCGGTTAAGAGACCCATTTGACATTTTGTATTCAAAAGCAGACCTAACACTATTCAATCTTTATATCAACCAAAAGGATACCTTCTGTAATATGTTTACACGGTGAATATTTTAATATTCCGTGCACATCCAAAGAAACAGAGTCAAGATCCCGCCATAAGAGCATCATTCCACTCTCAACGCGTTGTAAATCACGTAAATGCAAAAGCAAACGTTTGCGGCCCACACTAACATTTATTTAGGTAGAACGGGCAGGTATAATAAAAATGATCCGAATTATTACAAAGGTCATGTAGGGCCGGCTCGTAACGCCCGTCTCCCATTATCGTCCCACTCCGCCAAATTACATCGTATTTGCTATTCACAATGCCTTTCTGCTGGTGACCTATTTCGCCAGCGCGATGGTATTTTTGGAGTCGAATAGGTGGCGGAAACTGAACGGCTGTTGTTTGCCGGGCCACGAATATCGTTGATCGTTTGCGAGTTGTGACGGCTTGCGTTTGTTTCTGGTTTTTTGTTAAACCCTGATTTGGGAGATTGAACTTTGTCTTTGTAAGGAAATGTGTTGCTAACTTTTCGGTGTTTTGTGATTACGCAGATTGTGGAGTCTTTGGTTTATTAAAAGTTGTTGCGGGTTAACTTCTCGACAGTGAGGCGACTGACTCAAAAATGAATTGCTTCTTGGATTGTTTTGTTGGCTTGGGGGGAGATAGTTTGGAATCAAAGTGGCATGACCAACACATAATTATCCGGAAAAATATAAAATTACCTATTCTTACAACATCCACCCCTCCGTTTATCCGGCAAAACAAAAACCCAACATCCTTAAGAAGCGCAAAGTAATAAACCATAAAGAAACTTCACACAGCCACATTTACAGAAGAAAAACTCAAGAAACATACGAAAAAACATAGTCTCGGGTAGATCCCTTAAACTCGGCGCTGAGTCCCAAAGAGAAAAGTTACAAAAATGGTTCGCATCAGACGCGTTTAAACGCATAATTGTGTGAAAGTGACTTTTGTGTTGAGTTGAGCTGTTGAGGACACAAGTTTGACGCAGAATGTTGTTTTAATCAACACCAGTCGAAGTTAGGGATCCGTCGGTTCATACGATTCTCGAGTTAGTGTCGCCTGGGACAAGTATTGGAGTAAGTTTTTTATTTTGTTGGATAATCTGGTTTTGGAGGATTTGAGTGTTTCTTTTTGAATATTTATTTTGAACAATACAAACATACCACAACGAACAATTTCACATATTTTCTTGCGTATGTAACGCTAGAAAATATGTGAAGTCAGCATTCAGGTAGATGTAAACGGCAGAGATGTCGGCCTAACCTAACCTAATGTAATGTGACACTAAATAAAACAAGAGTAGCTGTTTTGTGATACGGAAACACATGAAGCAACCATCACTTGAACAGTTCACTGCAAAACAACAAGAACAAAACACCATAACAAGTTAGGAAAAACCATGAAACTTAAGAAGCAAGCCCCCTAATCCCTTTCATTGACCATCAAAACTTCGGAGCACCAATTACTTTGCGCAAAGGTTTAACTTTCAAAAAACTCGTGCTTACATTTTATTTAGGTTTAGTTGAACATGCATTTTAAATGTAACCAACATTTAAAATCAGCATGTTCAAACGACGTATCTTTAAGTTTATTTCTTTTCTATCATACTACATAGAGATGTGTAAGTAATGCGAGTGATGCATCACGCGTAATATCACCCGAGCGCGTACTGTAACATGACACATTACTCGACTAAAATAAGCATCACACCATTACACTAAACATCACGCGAGCGGTAGCAGCGCAGTAGCTCGCGACATGACTCGCAGACTCGCTCATGGGTCCTTGACTCCTTTCATTACACATTCATAGATACTTTTAATCTTACGCCTAATAATATTGCCACTCCTAAGCCTGGAAACCCGGACTTGTTTTAGGGTATAAGTAAGTATGAAGGAAAATCAACTTTGTATGATTTGTATATTTAAATCATAGTGAGTAAAATCACACTATTGCTCATTTTATTTCTTTCATGTAATTATAAATCATCATAATGACACGCGGACAACATCGTATCGCTCGCTGCTATGTTACTATACTATTTCAATCCTGCCCTATTACACTAGAACATTGCATTACAGTAGAACGCGCGATGGTGTGCTATCGAATGGCGCTACATCATAACATCACGCGTGATGTTTGAAGTGATGGTGTAATGTAATATTACTCGGCACGAAATGTAATGACATATCACATCACTTCGTGGTGCACTGTTTTGCACATGTCTAATACTACATCACACGCCTGCTTTCTACAAAGGGTTTGGCACAGATATTGTTTATGCATATTGGAACACCCAGATTTTGCTGATTACATTTTGTTATAATGTAATGGAAGAGCCTATTGGCAAACTGAGCACAGATCCAATACTCAGGCTGCTACTAAAAAGAGCCAGATAGAAACCCTAAAATCACTTTGTCCGAACTGGAAATCGAGCCCAGGCCTTATTTTCAGCAGTAGCGCCAACAATTACTACATCAAAGAGCCATTTACAGGATCGTGTTCTACTACTAGCTTCTAAAATATTACAAGATGCTGACGTTTGATTGATTTTATTTAAATTTGAAAAATTACCAACAGTTACGATTATCACAACACAACACAACTCATAAATATGAACATGGAAATAATATACAGAACCAAAGTGATCGACCTTCCAACATTTCTCAAGTTTGAAGAATTCATCAAAAGACAGGACTCCTCGTAAGACCTCCTCCACGTTAACCGCGGATCTCAAAAGTTTTGTTCTGCCGTTTTTTGTGAGGGCTTGTGTTTATTTCGGAGAACGGTATTTTCTTTGTAAGGCTCTTAACTCAAAGCGACTCTCTACGTCGAATGCCTGCGCTGTCCGCTTCTTGAATTGTGGGCACGTGTTAATCTATGTCTGAAAATTGTTTAAGGATGTAGAAAACTTTTACAGAAATAGTACTAAAGATTTTTCATTTATTTACCAGTTCAACATTTTTGGGAATTTAATTATCCTGTATTGCATGGGACTTAAACATGACTGACGAAATGTCGGTGTACAGTCATGAGCACTCAGAACTACATTGAGATTGACCTACCTACTTCGTAATAGTATGGCTTCAAAAATACTATGTGTATGTGTAAATCATTACATCAGGGAAAAATCTCTTTTAAAACTTGCTTCGTGTATACTTAACAGTGGTTGTGACTTTACTGTACGATTCGTACACCTCTACTGAACTTTTTGGGAGTATAGGCGTGTATGTACCTAATGTAATTATTTAAAAAAATAGGGATCCCCAGAGGACATAAAAATAATAATCTATTTGATGTTTCAGAACCGCCTTTTGTTCTCATAGCGATAATCACATTTCTCTTGAAACACCTCAAACAACATCAAAACGAATCCCATTCTTTCCCAAAACACAAGAAACTTAATTTCTATCCGATTCACGTACTATCATTCCCGCTACGATTACAATTTCATACAGGGCTCGTTTTTTGCGCGTACTACAATAAATCAACAATTCGATTATCATAATCTTTTACAGCGAACAGAAATCATCTCCATCACTCCCGAACGACTTTATTTCGATGTACTCTGAATCTCTGATGTCCATAGAGTATCAATATGACAAACTTTAGAAAAGGACAGGGGAAGTACCTCAGTGAGTCATGTATATTATTATAAGTATATAAATGTATGTTTTGTATGTGTATTATTTATGCAAACAAGAGTATGTGTATTATTTATGCAAACAAGAGGAAGACCAGACAGTCTTCGTCTTCCCCTGGACAATCACGCAATTTAAAAGGAACTGCCAACGCTGTTTTTGGATTGATGTTACCTGCCCTATTTATTACCTACTTAGAGTAGTAACACCTACTACTAACAATTGCGCTCTACAGCTTATCTTCATACGCTAACCACAAACATAGGAAGAGATATAGTATTGGTGCAAAGAGCCGTTTGTCCCGGCTGGAGGCTGACAATAAGAGCGTTATCCGAGATCATTGCAAGTACAATGAGAGAGATAAGACCTCCGCCGCCGCCGCCGGCGCACGCTTGATAACTCATATTTCTATTATCGTAAATCGGAACAATGTTAGAGTTAGTAATACGCACTATAGGGGGGTGCGCACTTGGTGGATTAACTGCTTGAGGGTTTAAGTTCTTTCCTCCTTGATGATGCTAATTTTATGAAATGTCTATCCTCAATCTAAATGTGAGACAGCTCATTGTGTCCTTCATCATTTTCTTCCTGCCCTTGTCCCATTCTATTCGGGGTTGGTGCAAGACGTTTTCTTCTTCCATTCTCCCATATCAGACGTCACGGCATCATTTACTCCTTTCTCTATCATATCAGTCTTCACACAATCCATCCTTCTTTTCTTTAGCCTTCGTCTCCCTCTCCACAGCTCATTATTTCCTTAATATTATTCTAAATGAGCTTCCTGTATTTCCCACAACAATAGTTAGACGAAAGTGTATCCCCATGTTACCTGCACTAATTGATTCCTGCGGAGATGGGCGTTCCTGCTGCCCTTTTCATTTACCCCATTACTGCCGACGCCTGTGGGTTACGGGTGCTAAATAAATCCTTCACTGACAAACGCGGACTGGGTCAGCAGACAGGTGTGAAGAATAGGAAATGTATTATCGTAACAAAAATTATAAAAACCTTTCTGTTCTTTCAGAACCGAGGTTCACTTTTATGATTGGGAGACGTTTTACTCTTTTTTCTTTAAAAATCACGCAGTCATCATTTATTATTCTCCTGCCGTTATCCTAATTTATTGTTCACGTCGCATGTCTTTTGCCATCTCAAAAAGGAGGTCAGGAGGTGTGTCCCAGCTGTGGGACAATATAGGTTCAAAAAAAAGAAAAAGTTTTAATTAAATAATTATACACCTTTTTTCTCAAGGAAATAAGATGTACATTTAGTCAGATTATGAGTAGAAAAGACTTGAAACTAGAGTCAAATTTTCCAAATTTAATACCAAGATTACAGGTCGAAACTAAGCGTAGGTGAGTTAGTATTCAGAGGTTATTTCGGAACATACGAGTATATTGTCAATAGCTCCTAATACCAGTCAAGTCTTAAGCTTAAGTATGTATTTACGACTCAATTTCAGTCTGTTTTATTACCTATCTTAAGCTCCTAAAGTCCAAAATAGCATTTAACATTATTAAAGGCATAATTCTTAATAAATGTGGGTGTAACATGTTAATAAATTATTAATAGTAATCAAGATAAGGTATCATTTTCTACAGAACTTGTGTTTCAACTCATACGTTTTTTGGGAAGATATTTATTTATTTAATACTTTTGACAAGTGTGAGGCGCATTTAATGACATTTTAATTGCATTTTCTACAAATCATGTTTTTTGGCGTTTTATCCTTAAAAGATAGCATAGCGTTTTAACCTCTCAGTGCGTATGAGAAAATATGAGGGAAGCGTAGATTTAAGAGGTTGTCCTATTCCCAGTGGAGTCGCCAACAAGTCGACGAGGCCGGTTTATGATGCGCTCTTACACCAGCACTGATAAAGACATCGCTCATGTTGCTCTTAAAGAAAGGTACCTATCTTTTTTCGATGTCATGTGGCCGAAAATAATTCCAAAGGTCATGTTTTATAAACAAATACGTAACATTCGTCGCTCAAAATCTAGTCATTTCATTCTTAAAACGTAACATACTCAGCAACTACTCCTTTCTACTTCTTAGCGTGTCGATGGCAATCCATATTGAGTCGATCCAGAATTTGGCTACGAGTTTGGCGTATTCAGGTCTATTACGTTACAGGTCTACTATTTTGCGTCGTTTAAAGCATTCTTGTGAAGTAATGCCCAAAAAAACGCTATCTATATGATATTTTCGTGCAAGCGATTAAAAGTTGCATCTCACAACTGATCAAAATAGCATTCAGACTACTTCTTTTTCAAAAAGGATCCTTAAAAGTTAACACAAAATCCGCCTCTTATTAGAAACAATGCGTGCGAGTACCAGGCGCATATAGATCTACACGAGTTCCCCCGAGGGACTCACCAACAAGTCGACGCGACGGTTTATGACGTCACACCACGTTGAGGGCTAACTTAGATAGCGGCCATCCAGTGGACAATGTGGAAATTCTTCATATCGAGCTGGAAGATGATTCAAGAGAAGTAATAAAGTAAAAAAAAAAACATTCCTAAACAAAAAGCAAAATAACCTCTTTAGTTTTGAAAACTTCGGCTTCGTCCACGTGGAAGTCGGATTATTCCATGCGAATATAATAATACCTGGATAAAAGTCATGGTCTATCTGCGAGCGACATCGAAATCCGTTCAGCCGTTAAAGGCACGAAAAGGTGACAGACAGACAGAGAATTTTCAAATTCATAATGTATTATTATATCGTTGGTATAGCGGTGACTGCTGAACATGAGGTCCTGGATTTGATTCCCAGGTCGGAATTTCACGGAGTCTGGATTTGTGCCAGGTTGTTGGCAATAGGCTCGCCCCCTATTACATGGGACATAAACACTGGCGTAATGTAGGTGTACTATAACGTACACATCTGCCTAAGCCTAGGCGTGACATTATGGTATGTTATGTGTGTGTGATTTATATCAATGAGCCAAAAAGTAAATAACTTGTATCTTTAGGTTTTAATTGTGTCTTCGATAAAGCTGACCACTTAATCTTAATCCACATCAAAATCAGGTCACTATTGTTTTCCATCAATAACAAAAAGACTACACAACCCACAGAATAATTAATACACGTAACCTTGTCTTCAACACAGACTAGCCCAGTCTAACCCGGTCTAGACTATTGATAGACACGGTGTCTGTACCTATGCGTTGTCTATAGTACCTCAGTTTGCCAATTATTAACAGCCTCAGGCAAAGCAAATAAATTCATGAAGTCTTGACAAGTATTGCTTACTTGGCTTTGTGACTAAACAATAGGCGTTTGTTTTCGAGACTTTGAATAGTTTTGTATTGTTAAGTCGTCATAAGAGGTCGTGAATGTGGACTATGAAAGGAGTCGAATTAGGCTTCGGTGAATGACTTTGGTCTGGTCTACACAGTGTAGGTATTTTTGGATCCATTTATTTGAGGATTTGATTAATTATGATTCTGTCATGGGTTTTTGTTTTATTTTCAAGATAATTACATTATTTACAAACTACAAAACTATAATAGTAATAAATTTGCACAAGTATAAAAGGGTTACAGGGCGTCCAATAATTCTTCCACATCGCTGTCAACAGGAAAAGTGCCCAAAGGCTGGCAGTTTTGCCACGTTGGATGGCACTGCTGATTCTTTGGCCAAAAAATAGGCCCGCCCTCTGGTCACGTGAAGAGTCGACCAACCGCTTGGCGATTTCCCGAAATACTAGGTGGGCACTCGGACCCCACGGCCCTGGTGTTTCAATTCTAAACGGCTCAAACACATAACTACCAATTAAATTATTGTATTTGCGCCGTTTGAGGTTTTCAGCTCCTGCAGCAGCCGCCCCAGTGCAGCCCACTGTGCTATTAAGATGGGATGGCGCAAGGGTGTCGACGCAAGTCGCATCCCACACCAAATGCCCAACTTCCATGGCATTATGGTCATACCATCTGGTCTCTTTCCATCGACGCGTGCCAAGCCATTGGGTTCTAAGACAGCTGGCACCCCGGCGGTGGCAAGAGCACGACGGATGAGATCATTAATGATAGCGTGCCGCGCAATCCGACCTGCACTCTTACCGCAAGAAAGGCCATGATGTCTGGGGCAATCGACTGCTTCACCACATTGACAGCGATGTGGAGCCCCACAAGAAGCGCAAAATCGCAAACATGTAGCGAGCCGGAAGGTTGTGTCACCTAATATAGTAGACCGATAGCGCTAGGTTTTGAGGTTTCAAAAATATTAAAGTGGTTTGTGTTTCGCATATAGTTTCAGGACCATTTGCCCAACCTAATACATTAGTTTGTGCCATCCTAGGTACTTGCACAGGTAGAAATTTAGGTATTTGTCTTTTCGATCAGTATTAAAGGAAAAGAAAATTAGAGATGAAAATTTTACTTTCATGATAATAACGAAGTAGTAACTGATGTACATAGGCATTTTCTGTCATCTCTGTCTACAAGAATCCTAATATTTAACCAGTACCTAACACGTTGCCTAACTAGCTCTAAAAGAATGTTACAATAGGTTAAATAGGTGTTACGCGTCTTAGAGTACTGATATCTGTTGTTTAAAATTTTACGACGTGCATTTATGATATTGATTATATGAACTCTAATGATTGTAATATTTTTTTGACACGTTTGTAGCTTAGAAAAACATAATAATTAAAAATCTTAAAATTGCATGGCTTAATTTGGCACAAATTTATTTAATAGGCATAAGTACCTAAGTGATCTGAGAAAGGAAATAGTTATTTCATCAATTGTATTTTTTTTATGCTCTGTTTTTCATACTGACCCTATGTCAGTTTGCACTGGACGAAGATGATGCAAAGTGGGTTTGCACACTCCGCAGGCTATCCTAGATTCATATCTAGAATAAAAAATTATGATATCATTGCCATAATTATTTTAAACTTTCAATTAATTTTCATTTGAATAAAAAGAATCATCGAATTACCTACTGAAAATGCAATTGACAGATGTGACACAAAACGCAATAATAAATTTCATTGGTACGACTATAATCCACAGGCAAGAAATAAGCAACTTTAGAACTTTTGAAACTTATGACATTAATATATCCCAGCGCTATCGGTCTTCAGTGCCTATGTTAGGTGACGGTAGTGCCTGAAGCCATAGGCCCGACTCCCACTCACCCACAGCCAGTAGGCGGGCACGCTCAGCAGTATTGGTAGACGTATTAATAAGTTTGTTATAATAAAACTTAGAGTAGTGATGATGAGATCTGAGACAGACGTTGCGGGTAGTCAGTGGCCGAAAGTCTTACAACCAATCCTATCGACGGGTATATTAGCCAAATACCCAGGAAATGGGTTGTGGAGGTCAGATAGGTAATCGCTCCATGTAAAATACTGGTATTCAGCTGCATCTGGTCAGACTGGAAGCCGACCTTAACCCATTTCCTGCCCCATGAACCACATATGGTTCAGGGCGATTGTTTAGCTATTGTGTCTGCTTTGCGGACGGTGAAAGTGTTAACGTAGTTGGGGGAAGGCAGGCAGTTGATGATGACGCATTACAATTCTCAACGCGCCAAATAAACAAACAAAAACAAACTCACACTTTGACCATTTAACAAAGTTCACTAAGAAGAAACCGACTTCAACATAGTTTTATAAAGTTTATCCCAAATAACTATTTAATTCGATAAATAATAAATCTTTGGATTAAAGCATGTACGAATTTGATGAAAATACCTTCTCGTGGCTACAACCAATAATGCGTAAATTGTTTTGTTCGGCTGTAGTAATTTGTTACCCTACAACAACATTTGAGCCTTTGACGCAACCAAATAATTCAGCCTCAAGACGTGAGCCCTAATTTGTACTGAAAGACACACACAATTTATAAAAGCAGTGAAGGCAGTTACATATAGCCTGAAGTTTTCCACCGACACATTATTGGTGTGCGTATTTCCTCAATTTCTTAGGTCTACGTACTATTTTTAGCTCAAACAAAATATGTTGAAAATTTCTAGAAGTGCTTGGTTTTAGAGCTCCTCTGTTTCAAGTTAGGTATTATTATAATAAATTGCAAGCAAACAAAGTCTAAAAGTTACTGTATGGTTTGATTACTCCAAGAGTATTCTAAAGCTAAATATATATTTCTGAGAGATGTCTCTTGTCGTAAGAGTAAGCATTTCTTTAAAGCAATTAACAATACAATATCGTGGACTACCAAAACACAATGTCGTCTTCTACTACAAGTATGCTATATTATTATTTGCTTTCATCTTGCCATTTGTGGTATCGTATATTTCAAGTTTATTAGAATATGTACCTTCGAACGTTTAAAAAAGTCATCTATAATTTATCCACAAGGTCATCAGCAAAACCTCCAATTTACCACGCCAACGAACAACATAACCTTACGAAAGATCCCGCCAACTCCATCAAACTGCCATCACGAAGTTCGTCAGTCAAAGAGTAACATCTCGCGAACAAACGGCAAAGAAACAGGCACATAATGAAATATGTATATTTGAGAAGACAATCAGCGTCTCCGTTATTTTTACGGGCATCGGCCCAGGCCAGATGTTACTTTGACAAAATTTACATACATCCCCCTCTACCCGTTCCATTTAGCCCTGGGTTCAGGAGTTCCCTTCGCCCTTTGATCCCTTAGGAATCCGAACCCTCGGTACAAATATTAATACGATTTTTTTGTTGTTCTTATTATGTTAATACGCTTCGCTGGTTATGTAAGATGTCCGGGACATCTCAGAGGGCGGATGTACCTCTTGTTATGGGATCTGATGCATGGGTTTTTGTACATGATACGCTAATATGTCAGAATAAATGAATGTTTAACATCAATCGAAACTATTAACTACTTGTTGTTATTGTAAAAATTAAACTCCAGCAGAATAAAGACAATTTGTATAAATATAGTGAAATTTTGAGTTTTGCGGGCAGAAGTTAAAGCTGCATTTTGCATCCAAGCCTCGATCTGGTTTTTGGCGGAATTAAAACTCATTATTCGAATTCAACTCAGTCACAGATTTCCGCAAAGTAACGCCTGATCCATAACTTACGACAGTTTTTATTTTTCTCACTTTTCATATTCTATTTTAACATGAACTGCCTCACCAATCTTGATTCGCCCAATTTCTGAAGATATCGAATTTCAATGCCTATTATCAGCCAACCCTTTGCCCTTAGTCCAGCAGAAGCACGAGACAGCGCCCGTATTCGCATGTAACCTTAGGACAGCCATTAGGCTCGTCATTTAAGATCTAAATACGATCGCCTCAGTCCTCAAGGAGCATTTACTTTGAATTTACCGAATTGTTACACAAGACGTATGTATAACTTGGACTCGGAAAGGTACACATGTCGCTATGTACTCGTATCGATACTAGGTAGGTATTAGGTGTTAATATGTACTCGAATTTATGACCACAAGTATGAACGTATAACTGTATCAATAGAAGTAACGATCGTAGCCAGAGGAGTTCTTTAGTGTTTGCCCTCCCCATGGGTAAAAGGCGTCAGTTATGTATTTTTGTATGTTCTGTAGGTGTATTTTAAAACCACATTTAATACTTATATAGGACTTAAACATAACTGGTGAGAAGTAGGTGTAATATACCTCTGCATAACAAGCGTGATGAATTACGTTATTTTATTTACCACGTAAGTAAAAATTAAATGTAATAAAATACCCTACTTTAGGAAACAAAGCATTCAGATTGACAAGAGAAAATGTAGACAGGTGACCTTATTACCCCAAAGTAACAGGCTTATAAAATATGAATGTGATTTATATTCGGCAATATTTATAGTTTAGCAGTTTAGTATTGAATAAGTTACGGGTTATTTGCAGGTTTTTCACCGACGTGAATCACACTTTTGGATGTCAGACTGGCAAAAAAATAAAGCTCTGGTCATATTGACGCGAATCGTTTTAATAATTAGGAAGTCATGCCACTATTCAGACCAGTTTGAATATCTTCCTTACAAGTTAGTTGATGTTGTGCCAGTGTTCGAGAATTTCGTCCCGCATACCGCTTGGTATTTACATAAGGCTGTGTGCTTACTACGCGAACAGTGAGAAGTTGACTATCCGCTGGCTACAGTCAGCCAGCGGGCAGTCAACTTCTCACTACGCGGCGAATCGGTCAAAAATTCAAGTGAGCAGCGAACTGTAGCAAATTTTACGCGTAATTTCGCTGGGAGGTGGCCATTCGACGAATGAGTCGGCTAGTGAAACGCCACAAATAACTTAAAATGTATAGGGAGGCGAACTAGAAGAGGGCACGTCACAATAGTGGCGATATCGGGTGTCACCGCTGCGAGGATCGCCCGGAGGACACGGTGCAGCACCGGCATGTCCTCGTAGCGATGATTGGCGGCGGTGACCTCTCGCGTCCGTCCCTGGTTCAAGCCATGGTCCGGAGTGATAGGGAGTGGGAAGCCTTTACCTCCTTCTGTGAAGCAGTCATGCTAGCGAAGGAGGTGGTGGAACGTCAGAGGGTGAGAACCTCACCTCCCAGCCACCGCGGGAAACACCCGTAGCGTCGGGGGTCACGTGGTGACTACCGGCCACCGTAGGTGCGGGCCTGTAGACGGTGAGTAATGGGCTAGCTCGCCGTCCGTCCGTCTTATGACAACAGGCAGTGTCGACGGCGCGTTCGTGTTACACGTGCGCCTCAAAGAGATATCAGCAAAAAGGAATGTGCCCGCAAGGGCCGATGCCTGCCGGGGCTGCGAGACTGTTCGAAAGAGATACCGCGGCCCTGGAACACAAAGGGCAAAGAAGGAACTTGGATGGGTTTTAGTTAGTGCAAGTCCGCCCCGCCCAGAGCGGGAGGGGTCAATTGATGATATCCCATCCGAAAAAAAAAGGCGAACTAGAACTCCTGAAGCAAACAGTGAGCGGCTGACTATTCAACCGCTCACTGTTTGCTTAAACAGGACACAGCCAAGTTGCACAGCATGAATCTGAATTCAACCGACCCGCTTTACAATATTCTATGAACATTAAAATTTCACATCTTTTAGTTATATTTCCAGTTCGCGGGACTGTATAATGAGCGAACTTATCATTAGTTTGGAATCGTACGCGAGAAGTCGATAATTACTCGGTAATTGCCGATCAGAAGTCGATGAATGTGCGACGACGGGAATTGGTGATATCTGGTTAATTAGTGGCAGTTCAATTATGTGAAGTGTTCTGTTTTATTTTAATTGAGATTTTTATGGATATCAAATTATTTTCAATATTTTTTGTGTATGCTGCAGTAAACTAACAAGATACGCTTCTTTGTATCGAGAGTGCGGTCATTATTATTATGCTTATTAATCTTTATAAGCTATCGATGCAAACGATGGGGCACAATTACGGGAACTGATGGACGTTGTTGAAGGCGCCAAACTAGTGGCTGAGTTCTGAACTGGTTCAGATTGCCATCGACAGGCTAAGAAGAAGATGATTATAAAGCATCATCAACCTTTACCGAGTATGTCCGCCACGAAGAATCTAGAAATAGCCTATATTGTAGACCTGGAGAAATAGGTTACTGCAACAGTGTTCTGGCTGCGCCACTTTCAGCCACAGCTAGCACTGTACAGACTGGCTATGCTAAGATTTACTTAAAGATGATATTATTAGTTAAAAATCGTAAACCTAACCAAGGCCGCAAAGTGGCCTTTTCAGATGTGCGACAAAACGCTTTTAATGAATAAAATAAAACATCAACCATCATCACATCGACCGGTCACTTCTTACATCCACCAGATGCCTGCGGCCTTCACAAAAACAATGTTCCACCTTAGGAAGCCTTCCAAGGATTCAAACTTCGACAACTCCGCCTTCTAGTCCGTTACTTCAGAACCTTTATGCCCCTTTGGACAATTTCGCGTTCAATCTGCCCTACCCATTGCCACTTGAATACCGTTGTTATGACAACCACAACACAGAACAGAGTTCCATTTCATAATAGCACCTTTTACATCTTAGTTCAAGTTGTATTTGTCAGGAAATTGTGAAGTTTACCACACAGACTCATTTCTCAGTGGGTCCTTAACTCCTGAGCTACGTGGGGAGGCTGCCAACAGCTACAATAGCGAGACTACAGCTATACACGTTTAAATCAAAAGTTTAAGTTGGCTGTAGTTCTCATTAGTCTACAGTTACAGAAGGAATAGAATTTCAGATGCAATTGAGTTGTTGTGTTAAACGTAGTTCATTATGTAATAATTGAACGAAAAAGCTCTCGATTGAAAGATCTTGAATTAACGATCGTAGTGAGCTTGCATAGAAAGAGGTGGCGAGATGATCTATACGCGCATCATGAAGGCTGGTTCGAGGTGGCGCAGGAATTGAGTACCTGGAGGGATAGGGGAAGCCCTGTGCCCAGCAGTGGGACTTACAAAGCAAATAAAAAAAATGTGCTTGAGTAGTAATAGGTACTTACCTAATGTTCAATCAACTCGACACCAGCAATTTATACTGCGCTAACTCGAATTTTAGGTAAAATCATTTTTTTATGCCAAGTTGCTTAAAATGTGTTTTTACATATGTCATAAAAAAATCGTGAAGAAATATACAAAAATAAGAAAGTTACAAATCTTATAAAACGCTAAGTAAAGGTACTTTTTGAAATCACTCGATTTATAGTACGCCAACTATTATTAGCGTAGTGTGCGCGGGGAGGGGGACGCACCGCTTGTTTGTTTACATTAGTCTAACGACACTTGTCGCTGTGTTAGATGTAATTGCGCGGTTTGAAAAACATTTTTGAAGTAAATCATAATAGATAGTGTTATTGTACCCAATTCTTTAAATTATTGTTAGTGTTACTTTATTATTACAAAAATGTCTCGACAACGAGCTAAACATTTAGTGGAACTAACAAAAAAGGAAGAATATTCATTGATGAGTGTGGATAAAAATAGTGAGATATTGCTTCATACTGTCGAAAGAGGTAAGTTTAATGTGTTATTAAGGCCTATCAATGTATGTTAAATTATATAAATATGGTTTATAGTAATACGCTAGGTTTTTTTGAAAATTATAGCCACTTTGGTCAAAGTCCGTGCAACACTACGCTAACTCATAGTTAGCGTAGTTTAGTGTAGTAGTGTGTATACTTGTTCATTTTTTAAATGAACTACCTAGCGACTTTTACATAGTAAATACTTAGTAATTAGTTTATTGATGGTACGTTGACTATTCTGTTTTTGTAAATATTGTTTTTTTTATAAAAATATTTAAATATGATTTCAATACATTATACCTATTGTTTTAGATTCGTCGCCATTACCTGCTGAAGTTGAAAATCCTGAATTCATGTCTTTATATGAGCACGTCAGGTTGGATGAGCCTATTCAAGACCATGATTATTCTATGTCCAGTTCTGCAAGCCGAGATATAGTCAGTTACGAAAATGATGCCGTATTAAAAGATATAAATTTAAACGACTTGGGGGCTCCTAATACTCCACTTAATTGAATAACATATTTTGTTTTCTCAGAATAACAACATTGAGTGCAATTTTGATTTAATTATATTTATGTTTGACTAGCTGTTGCCCGCGACCTTCGTTCGCGTGAAATTATTATAAAAACATATGATTTCCCTTTTTGAATCGGATTTCATTACCAATTTCAAGTGTTTTAATTTTCTTACACGGAACTCCAATTATTTTTCTAAAATGAAAGTAGCCTATGTTAGACCTTATAATATCAGAATCGTCAAAATCGGACCAGCCGTTTCGGAGATTAGCTGGAACAAACAGACAGACAGACAGACCGACAGACAGACAAAAATTGAAATAAATTTGTTTTTGTTATAAGTGCCTTATATACACTCGAGAGCAATGAATCCGGGTCACTTATAGAATGTTAAAAATCTCGGAAACTAAAAATGATAGGTTAATGCAATAAATTGTATTTAATAGACAATGTAATACTCCTTAAATGAAAGTAAAAAAAATATGAGTCGCCATACATTTTATTCACACAAATTACATAAAGAAAAAAAACTGCTGATCTCTCCTTAAAACAAAAATAGGAAACATGAAATTTTTGAACTTTATTACGATTTTCTTGAATTTTAATACTTCATATTGCCTCCTCGTGCTTCCATTACTGCGTTTACGCGGTTTGGCATGCTGCTACACCAAGTTCCTTATACGATTTTGGGGAATATTCTCCCATTCCTCTGTGAGAGCAATTTTGAGCTCACGATTGGGGGAGGGTTTCGTTGTTTTACGCATCTGCCTAGCTCGTCCCAAGCATGCTCGATCGGGTTGATATCCGGGCTGCGCGCTGGCCACTCCATACGAGTAATGTTCATCTCTTGAAGGTAGTCATTCACAATCCTACCTGTATGAGGTCGGGCATTGTCATGCATAAATATAGCATCCTCACCTAAATTGACCATAAATGGACCAACGTGATCATTGAGGATTTCTTCCACATATCTTACGCTAGTTAAAGAGCCGTTTTCTATGATCACCAGCTCTGTGCGACTTTCAGAAGAAATTCCGGCCGACACAAGTACAGACCCACCACCGTAGGCTACTTTTTCTTCGATGCATGCTTGCTTGAATCTTTCCCCTGGTCTTCGATACACTCTGTGTCTTCCATCGTGCTTGTAGAGCATAAATTTTGATTCGTCGGAGAACATAACTTTTGACCAATCTTCAATACTCCAATTTACGTGGCTCTGGGCATATCTTAGTCTTGAAATACGATGCCCACGCTCCAGTTTAGGGCCGTTTGCAGGTCTAAGGGGTTTTAAGTTAGATTCAGCAAGTCGACGTCTTACTGTCCATGCACTTGGGTTACTTCCTCCGAGGCGTCGAAACTGATTTGTGAGTTCAGTTCCTGTGAGAAAGCGATTTCGAAGCATGGTGTTCACCAAGTATCGGTCTTCTCGTGCTGTGGTACACCTGGTTCTGCCCGTTCCTGGTCTGCGTAGGTTAGAACCAGTTTCTTCGTAACGTCGGAGAACTCTTTGTACTGTTGACAGAGACACACCGACAGTCCTGGCTGTATCGCGCTGACTCCGGCCGGTTTCCAGCATTGTAAGTATTCTGGTGCATTCTTCAGGCGTAAGCGACATAATTTCAGCTTGAATAATGAATATAGAGCACTATCAACATGGTTTATGTACCCACATAAATGACAGATTACAAACAAAAGCAAAACCAAATGCTGTAATTTCGTAGTTCCATCTTCGATAGTGGCCCTTTTTCAAATTTGATTTTTTTATGATATAACTTTACAATAACTAAGAAGTTTTAATACCTTCATTTAAGGAGTATTACATTGTCTATTAAATACAATTTATTGCATTAACCTATCATTTTTAGTTTCCGAGATTTTTAACATTCTGTAAGTGACCCGGATTCATTGCTCTCGAGTGTATTTTCATATTATTCATTCAGTAATAAGCTGCTGTGATTTTGATATTACAAACAGACACTTCTATTTTATTTATTGGTATAGTAGGTAATAGATTTATAAATGGTTGTATGAAGTACTTATTACTTCCATGCAAAAATAAACACAAAAGGAAAAATAAAACCAAATTCATTTTCAGCCATTCCGACTACACTTCGACTAAAACCTATTTACGTAAATAATTAAATTTATCATAGAAATCGCGGATGAGGTTACTAACTAAATTAATTAAAACATTAATATCTTTTGCGTCTGTTGGTCGATTTTGATGAAATAAACGCTAAATGTTACTCGGAACAAATATGTTTAAATTTTTCGATTTTGAATACAATGAGGGGTTTTTACGTGATGCGCGCACAAACGAACAGACAAACCGACAAACAGACAAGAATTCTAAAAATGGTAGACATGGGTTCTGTATGTGATCCTTTAACACCCCTACTATTTTTTTTCTAAATATTTTCAATGTACAGAAACGCCACGTCTACAGATTTATTATATAAATTATATTTTTGTTTTCTTCTAAAATTATCAATATTGAGTAAAATCTTGATTTAAATATAATCATGTTTGAGTTCCTAATAATTACAAGTTATAGTATTGTTTAAATTATGTGATTTATTTTTACGGATTGGAAGTTTTTGTTTTCTCCTAAAATTTATCAATACTGAGTGCAATCTTGATTTAAATATAATTATTCGAAGTCGAATTGTTAATTGATCTGATCTCTTATCGTTAGTTAAGTACTTATTACCTATAATAAACTGTTGAGTACCTACTACACTAGTTTTGTTTTAATTATGTATCTAGGTACCCACAAATATTATTATCGAAACAATTTTATCAGGAAATTAATAAAATTCAACGTGTATTATAGCGTAACCAAGAGCTAGATGATACGCTAACTTGTGGCACAGGGCGATGTATAGTACGCTATATATAATTTGACGGCTTTTAATACAAAATCCGCCAGAGACACATGTACCGGTTAAACAAAGCTAACTTAAATAACTTATTATTCAGCATGATTAATTACAATAATACATCTTGTGTATGTATATGATACCCTAATGTTATGATTAATACACAAAATACAGTATTATTTTTATTGCAACATAATAAAATAACACTTATTTAGCACTACGACCTCCCGCACAACACTACGCTAAGATTAGTTAGACTTGTATAACTTGTAGCATTTTATTGATGAATTACGTTAATATACGGCTAAGTTGCGCTAAATTAAAAAATATAAATAATTAACAAAAAATAAGTATGAGATATTACAATAAATACATTAAATATTATGCATACCAAATTTCAAATAAGTATCTTAATTAATGTAAAAGTTATCACGTTTTTCCCTTTAAACGCCTTTACTGTAAAGTACGGTTTTTTGAGTTAGCGTAGTATAAATTGCTGGTGTCGAACTGTATGTCAACGGTAACTATTTGACACTGACAGTGCCTTTATATCATAGCAGTAAGGTCAGTTTGCAAAGTGCAAGTGTTGCCATCGATGTGCGGTTGAACCCTTTAACTAAAATGCTGGTTGGCATAAATAGACATCTGTGAAAATTCCTTGATTCTACTAAAATGGTGACCCAATGCTCACAAAAATACTTACTACCTAAATTCATTATATCAATAAGCTTAACAGAACAAGTTAAAAATATAGAAGAATAGCTCTTGAATGAGCATTACCCTCTCTCGGGAGCGATACAAATATTGATAAAAGCCGTTCTGTAAACGCGGCGGCGTCAAAACCTCGCGCCGTCGAGCGCCTGCAGCCAGTTCATTACGTGCCTGCACCGCTGGCACACGGAGACACACTGACGAGAATCGACATCAACTTGGTGTGCAAAACCTGTTTTACATATATACATAAACTCACTCTTTTTTTCCCAAGGGATAGAAAATAACTACAAAACGCTACACGTACGTTTGTCTCTCTGTCTGTCTGTATGTCAAGGCTCTTTTTCTCAAGAACGCGTGGAGGAACTTAGAGTTAGAGTTGCAGACCAACGTTTATATTATCAGACTAGCAGGATTACAGTGTTACTTAAGGAGAAGCGCCAGGGTAGCCCGTAAATTCAAATTTCTTACGTTTTTTGCAAATAGCAGGCCAGTGTCAGGTTGGTTGTTGATTAAAATATGATTCGCGGCAATAACAAATATGGCTTACTCATGAAATAGTCATTCAATGGGGTTAAATGAACGTAAAGGGATTGTATTGATGATTTTAATGATTTTAACTCTTTGAATACATGCTTATTACGGCTGCAAAACCTTTTTGTTCAACATACAGCCTGACACTGACGAACCCTGGCGCTTCCAGTTTAAATAAAACATTTAAAAATAGCATAATCAGCCTATAATGTTCCCACTGCTGGGACACACGGCCTCCTCTCTCTATAAGAGGAAATGGGCTATAATCCACCACGCGGGCCCAGTGCGGGTTGGTAGATGTCACATATGTCTTCGAATTTTTAGTTCTAGGACATGCCGATTTCCTCACGATGTTTTCCTTCACCGTTTTAGAGAGCAGTGGTGGTGAAATAAATTACACAAAGTAATGCTGTTCGTAAGTCGGGGCCGCCACCACTAAGCCACCGCTGCTCTCAAAAATATGATATAGATTGGCATATAATTGGGGGGAGGAGATCGTGACTAAATAATAACAGCCGCTCGGATCGATCTTTAGGTTAAGTTGCGCTTGCCTAGGTTGGTTGTTGGTTGGTCATTGGATGGGTAACCACCAATAACATACCGAGTTTCCTCCGTGCCTTGGAAAGCAACCGTTGGTACCGGCTGTCATTTGTAAAACTATGACAGTATTACCCAGTACTAACTGGGTTGTGGAGTTCAATTAGGCAGTCGTTCCATGTGAAATTCCGATTTTCAGCCGCATCCGGTAAGACTGGAAGCCGATGCCAACATTGTTGGGTAAAGGCTAGGCAGATGATGCTACAGATTGGCAAACAGGTCACTTATATACTTCTGTAATACCAGGGCAATATGCATTAAATCATTGACGTATTATGCAAAGTTAACAACGTTGTTTGTTATCAAAAGACGGAGATAACCACTCGGTAGTAAGTCAACTGATTCCTTAAAGCTGGCTGAACTTCACAGCCGTAGTTTCTAACAGGACTTGTGACGTCATAGAATGCTCGTAGCGCAGTCACGACTCGCGCGAACCACGAAAATGAACGCCTAACACCTGCGACTAATAACTAGTAGTACATGTACCCGCGACATCGCTCCAATTAACTTAATTGCATATATTATTAGGTGCGAAACGAGAGCGGCGTCATAATTGCCGCGTTCTGGTTGCCAGCATTATTTCATACGATTTGATGGGGTATTTCAACGCCGCAACATGGCCGTGTTCATTTGCGCTATGTTAATTTGGTTGGTAATGTTTTTTGGAGGAATTGAAAATGATGCCCAATATTTTACTCTGCCTATGGATCATCCACCAAAGCGCACTGGGCCCGACTGGTGGATTACCGCCCATTCCCTCTAAGGGCGGCCCCTTAGAGGGAATGGGCGGCACGAGCGAGAGAATCGCGGCGATATTACGTATTTGTATGGGATAATATCGCCGCAATTCTCTCGCTCGTGGAGACGGCCTCTAAGAGAATGTATAAAAATGCGTGGCAACGACGATAATATCGTCGCGATTCGCTCGCTCGTGGAGACAGTCCCTAATAGAGAGGAGGACTCCTCTCTGCATCTGTGTCCGAGCAGTTGCAACTTTATAGCGTGATTATATGTATAATTGTGGAATCATCTCGTCAGCTCAACTTCAAACTATATTCGATGTCAGAATTATCTGGATGACTCAGAAGTAAAGTAACGGGATCCCTTCTTTTCGCATAATGTTCTTTGTCCTAATATACTTCGGCATAACGATTTTGGCACAATTTGTTTTGTCATAATAATACTTCGGCATAATTTTTTTAGGCATACATTTTATGTTGGCATAATCATCTAAAAAGACTAATTTGTTTTGGCATAAATTTGATTCGCATAACGTTAGTAGGCCTAATGACTATTAGCATAATAATATTTAGGCATACAATTAATATAAATAACGTCAGGGGCACCCCGAGGTTCGGTTAGTTAGGTTCCTGTAAACCCTGCAGCCAGAAATAGGAGCCCCGCGCAGTGGGGCTCCGTCGACCTGCTGACGAAAACCCTAACCCTAGACGGTTGACGTCAGGGGCACCCGAGGTTCGGTAAGTTAGGTTCCTGTAAACCATGTTATTTTTGAATATTATGCTTGAAAAAGGTATGCTTTAGAACTTTATGCTTAATCAGTTTATGCTTTAGAATATTATGCTTCATCATTATTATGGTTAGAGAAATTATGATTAAAAAAAGGTTCACTATCCATTTGCATAAAATGTTAAGACCTAATATAACTTAGCATAATTTTGTTTGGCATAATTATATTTTCGCATAATGTAATTACGCATAACAGCTTACGCATAATTTTTTAAGCATAATTTCCCTAACCATAATAATGATGAAGCATAATATTCTAAAGCATAAATTTATTAAGCATAAAGTTCTAAAGCATAACTTTTTTATACGCCCTAGCTTTTTTGCCCGAAGAGGATAATTATACCAATTTATTTCGACGATTGGAAAAAAGCCATATCTCCTGAATCAGGTAATAAATAACATATTAATATAATATACCGTATTGAACAATTTTGTGGGGTTTTTTTTCGCTGTAGGAAGCATGAAGCAAGCAAGCATACAGCATGCAAGCAAGCATACAGCATGCAAGCAAGCATACAGCATGCAAGCAAGCATGCAAGCAAGCATGCAAGCAAGCATGCAAGCAAGCATGCAAGCAAGCATGCAAGCAAGCATGCAAGCAAGCATGCAAACAAGCATACAAGCAAGCATGCAGCAAACAAGCAAGCATGCAGCATGCAAGCAAGCATGCAGCATGCAGCATTCAAGCGAGCATGCAACATGCAGCAGGCAGGGTTTCTGTCACGGCTCCGGCGCTGCGGGCCTCCGGCGGCCCCACGCGTGCTAATCGTCGCAGACGGCTTTCGCTCACCACCGCAGCTTCGGCTTGTTGGCCGGCTTCGCCGGCCAGCCTCAGCCGCGGCGGCTCGCTCGCAGCCACTTGCTCCTCAGCCCGCGGGCCGCCTCGCCCCTACGCGCCTACGCGATTTTAGATTACACTCTAGGGGTAGGACAAACAAGACTACGTGGAGTCGGTTTTGCAGCAATTCGGTTCTGTCACTAACTTTTGTTGCACAGCATATTAAATTTTTAACCAACAATATTTTGTATGCCTAAATATTATTATGCTAATAGTCATTAGGCCTACTAACGTTATGCGAATCAAATTTATGCCAAAACAAATTAGTCTTTAAGATGATTATGCCAACATAAAATGTATGCCTAAAAAAATTATGCCGAAGTATTATTATGCCAAAACAAATTGTGCCAAAATCGTTATGCCGAAGTATATTAGGACAAAGAACATTATGCGAAAAGAAGGGATCCCTTAAAAAAATTATGCGTAAGCTGTTATGCGTAATTATATTATGGAAAATATAATTATGCCAAACAAAATTATGCTAAGTTATATTACGTCTTAAAATTTTATGCAAATGGATAGGGAACCTAAAGCAACACTGTTTGGACTCTAACAATCTCCCATTCATTCACAACTCATATTGGGTAAAATAAAAACTCTTCAATCTCAGCATCCGTATCAAACATGAACCTATCAAGATTGTAATACAGTAATTTCTTAGTCAATTTGTCTTCATCGCCCCGACAACCATTACATTGTAACCATACCCACCCTTTACTATCAAAACAAAGTACCACAAAAGTATCTTAAAAGCCTTTAAACACACTAGCCGATCCATCTTGCAAGCGCAGTGTTAGCACAATACGTTTACTCAAACGTGGGGATGATACTCCTCTATCCATCATGCGGGCAATGCATTGACGGCGTGATAAATCTTCCGGTGTGAGCCAGCGATGTATAGCGCGCTCTGCGAGGATATCGTGGACGTGCGGACGTAGCTTCGGATTTAGGGGTTCTGCTTAATGTGATGGAATCTTATTGGACTCCTGTTATTGTTGGAGGCGATCAGGTGGAAGGCTTTGTGTCGAGTTTTTTCTAACAATGTTGTAGGTTGGGCTGGCATTGAATGTGGGCAGATATCGGAGTTGAAGACAGTAACTGTATAAGTAATAATAAGCGCTCTGAAGCCGAAATCATCGCGTTTCATTAAGAACCCATATATAAAAGAATGAGCTTTAGAAAGCGCAGTTAAATCAAGACCAATTGGAAAAGGATTCTTGCTGTATGAAGAAAGACCAATAATAAAGCCGTGACAAGTACTGCTTAGCCACTAACCCAAATAATTACTTTCGGCCAAAATCACCTCAAGGTACAGTATGTTTTAATTCACTATCCACCTCATATGCTTACTGTGTAAAATCATTTTATATTTTATCTACAACATTTCCCTGTATTACTGGAAATTTCAGGAAGATGAGCCTTTGCACCCTTTTCAAGTTCTATATGACAGCCGGGTTTCAGAAGCTTTCCAGAGGAAACCCAAGAACGATCTGTCCAGGGAATAAATACACCGGCCGTTCAAAAGCTATACTCAAAATAGAATAAGGGAAGTCTACAATCACTGCTCGTTTGAGTACCCACTATGCTGAGCTGAGGCCCGTTTGGCATTGTGAGTTTTGTTTGTTTATAATGTCTAAGGTGTTTTGAATGCCAAATAAACACAATTTTCTTTCTTCTTTCTTTCTCTCTACTTTCTTTTTCGTGTCCTCTATGTATGTTTGACAAAAGTTATACATTTTTAATTAAACAACGATTGGCTTATTCGGCTTATCGATCAGTGTTCAAGATAAGTCACTAAAACAATAATGTTTATGTGAACACTGTGATCTCTTTTAAAACAAAGGATAAAAATATTTTCAAATTTAAAATTCAACGCGCGATGAATAATTAAAAGTTTGCTTTTTAAGTTTACTTTTAAATCTGACTAGCAAATTAATATCTCTTTGATCACAAGTCACACGACCAACAAATATTAAGCTCAGATTTCATTGCGTAGTATTGCTTTATTTTTTCAGTTTCATGCAAATCGTGTTTTATTTATGAAAAGATAATCCGCTCAGATATTCACGCACAAATTGCTATCGATCCTGTCTGAGTCCTGAGAATACTTGAACAGACCTTGCATTGGTGAGGAGGACTTTAACGATGCGAGCGATACAACCGACATCGGGGACATTGTAACAAACTATACCTAGGTGATCTGCTAGATTCAGAACACTTGTAAAAACCATGAAGATTGTGAACAATTCAAATAATTCAATGGATTTGTGTATCAGGTTTCTTGAAGTTTTTGATTGCCTAAAATTGACAATCTTAAAGGTGTCCCAAACATTATTGTGTTAAATTAACCCTGATAGATAAACTAAACTCTATAAATAAAGTTACATTGCATGATAGTGGCAGCAAATAGAGGCTTACGAAAAAGTAAAGCTACACTCATTGATGACTTTTTTCTACACAGTAAAACAAATCATTCACTGTGCCCGCAACCAGTGTGCAGTCACACACAGCGCGACATAACCGCCCCGTGCGAATCTATCCTTAGCTCGGCCCATTCACGATGCAATACATATTCATGCTCAGTTTGTATTCATGAGCCGCAATGATACAAAAACATCACACGTCTAGATGTCAAAGTGTTAAGAATCAACATATTATGTAGTTCTGTTTGTAGTAATATAACATGACGCCTGTTATACCCGAAGAGTAAGGCAGAAGTGTACATATTTATGGTACACCTGCATTTTTACGGATATGTTTAAGTAACATGTATTAGGGGCGAGTCTATTGTCATTAGGGCACGAATCCAGACCTTGGACTGTCACCAGTTTCTGATGGCGATTCAGTAACGCTCGCGACTACGAGTAGACCTGTTAGGAAGTCAAGTCAGTTCTGTTCTATATTTGCGAGTATTAAGATTCTTTTGGTATTCATAACTATCTAGAATTATAGATTAAGGTATAACGGTCTGAGATCAAGATTCCAAATCTATCTAGACTGATCTAAAAATAAATCTGTTTCGTCAACGGCCCATTATTTTCGAAAGAATTACGGAGGCAAATGGGAAAATTCCGCTAGAAATATATTATTATTCCTATTTTGTTTACAATAATAGGCATCAACTTTAGACCTTTATTGGAGAACCCGAGAGGTTTCATATTTACCTCATCGATTGAAGAAATATAATTGATTGTTGTTTTAATTTCGTAAACATAATAGAATATGCCAAATATCACAAACAGGCTTCCAAGATACCTTTTCAAAAACATCCTCACGAAGTCAGCCGCTGCATTAGTAACTTAGCCCGGTGGAGATACTTCAAGGAAACTAAGTGTGACTGCAGCGAGTTATACAAGCGATGTTCCTACTTCTGTCCTGCTTTTTAGGCAACTTTATCTGCACTTTGAGGACCTGTCCGAAGCCATGCCAATGCTGACAAAAGGGCATAGTTCTGTTCGAATGTCATATCTATTTATAAATTCGTTTATCGGATCGAGCTAAAATTTGGCATACAGATAGCTATTACGACATAGGCATTCGCTAAGAAAGGATTTTGGAAAATTCAACCCCTAAGCGGGTGAAATAGGGGTTAAAATAATGTATGAAAATCCGTCACCGAACGATGCTGGTGCGGGCCGGCACGTCGTAAAACATCCTAATTCCAAATACATTTATTTACACTCTCGGACTCAGAATATAAGCAAAAATAATATTATTCGCCCACCACTTGCTGTTCATTCCTTCTCAGCCGCATACAGCTGTATTCACACGAGCGCCGCACAGCGGATCAAGAGGAAAGCGCAGCGGCGTGCGACGTACCGGTGGGCTTCGTGTGGGGAAAGCCGATTGTGTGTGAAGATACCTACTTCACAAAAGATTTCAATACAGGTGTGGGTGATATCTTGTCTTTCTTCTTTTGGAAAGAATTTTTGTATGGAAACACAATAAATTGTTACTTCTGCTTGTGTATCATGTCTGGTAAAAATTCAAAGAAACATAACTTTTTTTGTAAGTTGTTAAAGTTAAAACTTACAGAGAACTTCTGTTATAAAGGCAAAGCGGAGCATTCTCATTTGTTTCAAATGTTCATGTGACATGACCAAGATTATGGACTTTAAAAGAGCCAGAGACTTCTGAGTTTGCTTCGGCTCAGTCAGGTACAAAACACCGGCCTAGTTTAGTTTTAAAACATAACCATCAAAACGGCGTGTAAACGTGTTTAATATAATACCGTCTTACACAAATTAATATATTAATGATTTACTCACGCGCAATTAATCAGTGTTCATCATCGTTGAAATCATATCTCGATCATCAATAACTAGCAGTACTGCACGAGACAAAAAGGTAAAGAAAAAAGGTTTATGTAAAAGAAATTAAATCTCAGCTATTGCACATTCTTTTTAGAGAGACGAGAAATCGTCTTCCTTGAAAAACAATTCTCCGTCACTCGCTGTGACGCCTCGAACGAATCTCCACGTTTTTATTAACTTGACTTCCGGAGATTGCCACAAAAACAAGGACGAAGCGACGCCGACGCCATGCTATCCTTATTTCACTTAAAATATTAAATGCACTATTGCAGCTCTCTCCTTGAGTGATTCTTTTTCAATTACCCACTTACTCTTTGACACGTCTTGAAACTTTCTAAGAGAAAGATATTTTGTCGCAACTTTTAAAACAAATTAAAAGTCTAATAAATATTGTTTCTTAGTACCTATTCATTGCTAGCTTTTAGCTTAAGTTTTATATTCTCATTTTTATAATGGGAGTGAGATTGAGTTAATTTGTTAGAAAATTGCTAAATAAAGTCGTCGACGCAAAGTAGAACGAGAAAATTGAATTGTTGTGATAATGTGTGTATCGTGAGGCAGGCGTAGTAACAAAATTAATCTAAGTCTACATATTTCTCTCTTGTTTACAATTAAAGAGATACAACACTGAAGAAGCGGTCTGTCCTATAATTTTAATTCTATAGTCAAGGTTTACCTAATTCTCATTTAAGCTCGTCTCCACCAATATCATTTTGTTTAATTTGGTCCCAAAAATGTTTAATTCTAACATACCCTGCCTAGTACACAGATTTTGAGCCGAAACTTTCAGACACACTACTTGTCTAGATCAATAAAGGTCTAACTTAAATCCTACCCTACACGGCCTAACTGGCGTAACACATTAGTTTAATGCTGATATTAAAAGCTTTAAATTTCGCACAAAAGCTGTAGTTACAGCTAAGTGCCAAAAAGCTTTTTTACACAAAACTCTAAAGCAAACGTTTGTGATGTACATTTTTGGTAGAATAATGCCGTCTTCTTTAAAAACCAGCAAATATTTTGAGTTGATTTACAAATTTTGAAATCTGCCAATTTATTCCTTCAAGTTAGTTGTTTAGTATCACTTCACATTTCACGATTTTTACCTCTACCTTAAAACGAAAACACAATCCGAAAGTTATGGTGTCCGATTGAATTTAAACAGGTTCTGCGAACATATTTATTAGATGCCGTAAGTAATAATCGCTAAATAGTGCATCAACTAATTTTCTACAATTAGCTACTGCAGTTTTTGGAGGCATCGCTGCCAACACCTACAAAATATCTATAAAAACAGGCCAAAGGCGAGTCGGAGTTGCGCACAAAAGGCAGCGTAGCACCAAACAATGTAATAACAACAGTTTGTGCCATTTGACAAAAGAACCCTGAAAACGTCTTATCCAGCTAAAACTTAAGTTAACCCAGCACATTACATCTCTATTGCTATTCTAAGCCCCAGGAACTCGGCAAACGACAGCTCAGACTCAACAAAACAGCTTCCTTTAACAGACGTTTCTTCTGGGAATCCGTGTAAAAAATATCCGAATCAGTTAGTATGTGTTCAACGCTTTACTAGACAGATTCCGACGGGATTCGACGGGCCGCTTCTATGTGCAAATTGGGTGACTGTAGTTTATTGGACTTCTTGCCTTGTGCTAGATGCTTTGTAGGTGCAAATAAGAATATTTATTTGGCATAAAAAAGTGCACAGATAACAGTGTGAAACTTAATTTAAGCGTACAAATAGCAAATAAATGATCAATGACCCCATGCTAGGTAAAACCTGTGTTATAGGGGTCATCCATCCGTCCATTACGGATAACTAGCTGATGCCCGCGGCTTCGCCCGCGTGGATGTCGGTTATCGCGACCAAAAGTAATCATGAAATTTTGATCCCGTTCCCGCAACTCGTGGGAACATATTCCAGGGATAAAAACTAGCCTATGTCATATTAATCTATCCCTGTACCAAATTAAATAGCTTTCCAATTACGGCTTTATAATTTCCCATTTTTAACCGACTTCCAAAAAGAGGAGGTTATCAATTCGTCGGATTTTTTTTTCTTTTTTTTTCGTGTGTATGTTCAGCGATATATTCGCCAATTCTGAACCGATTTCGGTAATTCTATTTTTGTTTGGAAGCAAATTATTCCGCGGTGTGCCCGTTTATTGTATTGGTATATAATTTGGTGAAGATCTGATGCTGGTCTTCAGAGATAAGCAATGGAACTCTTCAATAATATACAGCAATTCTGCCGTGATTGCTGCAATCGCTTGGATGTTTATTGTTTACTCAACATCTTAACATAACATCACGCCTATATGCTCTGAAGGGGGGTACGCAGATGTGTACAGTACATCTAGATTTCGACAGTTATTTTTTTGAGTTAGGGATGTTACGTTACTTTTTATTGGGGATAATCCTATTACCATAAAATGTATTGTTAACAATGTAAATAAATGCATCGCACATATAATACATGATATTACAACTAAAAAAAACTCAATCAAACAAACAAAAGTCACCGACTTCTGAAGCTAAAGTTATTTATAAACTTGAGTGTTTGATATTATTTTTAATTTAATACCTTTACGCGTTCATGAGGAAAGGGGTAGTAAGTTTAAACTTATTAAAAATATTTTTATTATATGTTGTAACTAAAAGTTTACGGTTTTCGCTTCGGGTAGTAAGGAGTTCTGGACCCTGTCGAAATCAGTCGAGACGAACTTCTGCCGTCCTACGCTGCCTCCTATGCTGAAGTCTGATGGAACGCTGGCTCATACGGCTCTAGAGAAGGCAAATCTATTTGCCTCCATCTTTGCCGAAAATTCACGCCTAGACACGGCCTCAAACATACCACCTAACATATCTCACTGTGGCTCCGCAATGCCGGTGATCTCAATCCACATAAAAGAGGTCCGTAAGGCCCTATGCAATCTAGACGTGAATAAAGCCAGCGGACCTGACGGAATACCTGCAAGAGTCCTGAAGAGCTGTGCTCCTGAGTTATCTCCTGTCTTGACGCGCTTGTTTCGCCTTTCTCTAAAAACCGGAGTGGTGCCGGAGTCCTGGAAGCTTGCTAATGTGCAGCCAGTGCCCAAAAAGGGTAACCGTGCCGATCCTGCTAACTATAGACCAATCGCCATAACCTCCATACTGTGCAAAGTGATGGAAAGGGTACTGAACAATAAGCTGCTAACATACCTCGAAGACAATGAGCTCCTCAGTGACCACCAGTACGGCTTCCGTCGTGGTCGTTCAACTGGGGATCTTCTTGTGTATGTTACGCATTACTGGGGCGAGGCCATTGAGAAACACGGCGAAGCCCTTGCTGTATCGCTTGATATCTCAAAGGCCTTTGACAGGGTCTGGCATGCTAGTCTGTTGGCTAAGCTTCCTGCATTTGGCATCTCTGCTGACTTTTGCAACTGGATTTCCGACTTCCTGAGTGGCCGTTCGATCAGAGTGGTCATAGATGGCTGCTCTTCGGATCATAAGGCTATTGATGCCGGTGTTCCTCAGGGGTCTGTTCTTTCCGCAACTTTATTTCTGCTACACATCAACGACCTGCTACAGCTTGGTGCAATCGGGTACGCTGATGACAGCACAGTCGCGGAAAGATACCTGTCCAGTGCAAGAGCCAGCAGAGAGGAAACTGCTACTCATAGAGAGGCCATGGTGGAGCGAATGAATCTGACCCTAAATCTCGTTTCCAAGTGGGGCGACGACAATCTGGTCAGATTCAATGCTCTGAAAACACAGGCATGTCTTTTTACGGCTAAAAAGAGCCAGTTCCAGTTGTCTCCAGCTTTCCGAGGTACAGTTGTACCAGTCACCGACCGCCTACAGCTTTTGGGCATGGAGTTGACATCGGATCTCAACTTCGGCTCAACCATCGAGTCGAAAGCTCAGACCGCAGCTAAGAAGCTGGGCATCCTGAATAAGGTGAGGCGATACTTCACATCTGGACAGCTTTTAAGTTTATATAAAGCACAGGTCCGTTCCTGTATGGAGTATTGCAGTCACTTGTGGGATGGTTCAGCAAAATACCAGCTCGCTGCACTAGATTCGGTGGAACGCAGAGCTAAAAGACTCATAGGCGATGAGACTTTGATAGCTTCGCTTCACAGCCTAGCTCATAGGCGTAATGTCGCCTGCTTGTCGGTCTTCTACAGACTGTACTTCGGAGAGTGTGCACAGGAGCTTCACGATTTGATTCCACCATCACCCTTTTACCACCGGACTAGCAGACGTACTGCGGCGTACCATCCACACTTGGTTGATATCCCGACTAGTCGTACTCGGCGCTTCTCCTCCACGTTTATCATGCGCACAGCCAAGGTGTGGAACTCTCTGCCGGCTTCTGTGTTCCCTCCCACATATAACCCGTCTGCCTTCAAAGCAAGAGTGAACAGGCATCTTCTGGGCACGCTCGTTTCATCATAGACCTCATCCATCGCTTTCCACCAGGCGTGATCGAGGTCAAGAGCAGGCCCATTTTGTAATAAAAAAAAAAAAAAAAAAAAAATATTTTTTTCCTTTATCTGTGTTTTATGCCGTTGCTTCGTACCAAATTTCAAGATTCTGAGTTCACAGGAAGTACCTTGTAGGTTTTGATTCCCTTGCGAGTATCGAAAATTTGTGGAAATTTGCGGCATAAACGGCTGTATCTTTTGATTGCGTTGGCTTAGAAGTTTGTTTTTTTTTCACAGCTCCAAGGGACAGTAGACTTGAGTATTTGAAATAAATTCCAGCTTGATACCTCCACGCGTTCCTGATAAAATGGGTCTTGACAGACAGACAGACAGTCGGACAACTAAGTGATCCTATAAGGGTTCCGTTCTTTCCTTTCGAGGTACGTAACCCTAAAAAAAACGTAGGGAAAAAAGAAATGGAATTTAAATGAATTAATAACAAGGAAAAGGGAGTATCTGTAAAGGTGTGGGGTGTGTGTGTTTGTGTGAGTGTAGCTGTGTATGTATGAGTATAGATATGTATAGGTGAGTGTAGGTGAGTAAGTGTGAGTGGGAGCCTGAATTTTTTTCAGTTATGGTTTGACTAATTTTCCGAGTCGTCATAATGTAGGGTGAACAGATATTCTTTTATTTTTTGTTTGCATTGGTGTTTGTTTAAACAATGAAAGTTCAATGTGTTGTTCAGTTTATTGTATAGTGAGATACTTAAATAACGGTTATCCCGACGTGAAAAGGTGGTATATGTACAAACTTTGGGACAAAGTGGTTTAGGTTTTCTTCTGAGCGTAGGGCTTTTAGATCTCTCGGGAGGGGAAATTTTATGTATACGAAGCATAAACATTTGACGGACTGTCAGTACCTTAGTTAGTCTGAATAAACTTGCTGAGTGGGATATCTAAATGGTTTATTTAATAGGACTTTGATTACTGCACGTTGGGCTCTTTCAGCTGTTAAGAGAATTGTTTCGGCGGCAACACCCCACGCAACGTTACAGTAACTTAGTGTTGATTCACATAAAGCGGTGTATACCATTTTTAGAATATCTATATGAGCAGATGTTTTTAACTTTTTGAACACGTAAATGAGTTTTCTGGTACGCGCAGACAGAGATGTGAGTCTTCCAGCTGAGACTGGAATCCAGGTATAGGCCGAGGAGCGAAGGAGGTGGCGGAACGTGAGAGGGAGAGAACCTCACGTCCCAGCCGTCGTGGGAGAAGCACCGGGCGTCGGGGGCCACCGTAGGCGTGGGCCTGCGGACGCTGAGTAATGGGCTAGCTCGCCGTCCGTCGGTCTTATGACGACAGGCCGTGTCGACCGCGCGTTCGTGTGATGTCAGCAAACAAGAGGGGCCCGCAAGGGCTGATGCCTGCCAGGGCTGCGGGACTGTTCGAAAGAGATACCGTGGCCCTGGAACACAAAGGGAAAAAGAAGGAACATGGATGGTCCGCTCCGCCCAGAGCGGGAGGAGTCATTTGATGATTTCCCAACCAAAAAAAAAAGATATAGGCCGAGGTACTAGACGGAGGAGGCTCTCGTCACGGTCTGGCATGAACAGAGCTTTTTGCGGTCGCGCTCGTCACAAACATGGGCTTTGATTTGTATTGAGAGGTCCGATGGAAGGGTAGAGGGTCTGGAACCAAAGGTTAGAAAGCTTGTTTTGCTGACGTTCAGGGTTAAGCTGGTGTTGTTGGGGTACTGTTTAAAATGTTACAATAAAATACCTCCCCACACTGAATGAGACGAAATTTAAATCTTGTATAAAACGCACACTATGTAGGCAAGCATATTATAAGTTGGGGGATTACATTGATGATAAAAATGCTTGGCTCAATGCTGGTCCTGCTCCACAATCATAGGGGCAAACTAATTGCATGTGAAGTTATTGTGGAAGCTGCAGAAGATTGTAAAAATATCTTTGAATTGTATAGATTCAATCTCTTAGTATTATATAATCGCATAGCACATGTGTGAGTACTATGTACGGTAAAGCTACCATTTACATTTAGTTATCTTCATTGACTTGAATGTGCCCTGGTGGCTGAGAGAATGTCATGCTCACACAAATGTCTCGCTGATGGTGGCGGGTGTGTCGGGTCATTTAGTTCCCTTCAATGTGGTTGAGTTGAATGGCGCTGATCCATGCGTCATGTTCGTGAACGGGTGCTGTCAGTTGGGACTGGTCATCTCTTAGCTGTCACGGTTTATTTTAATTACTTTATTTTTAAATTGTTAGTTTAATCTTTTACTCTGGACGCTCTTAATGTGCACGTCTTTGTACATCGTTCTCACATACTTATATGTATAATCTCAACATGAATGATGTAACCAAGATTTTGTAACAATATTTTGATTAAAAAGAGTGTCCATGGAGTTTCTTGCCCATTCTTCTCCATAGAGATCTACGATTTGGAATGTGCAACTACAGTACTTTCGCAAGTTATTATGCCTTGTGAATGTGACTGTAGCTTAGCTTTTTTGTTTTTGACTTTCAAAAGTGCCTGTAATGGTCTAATTGAAATAAATGCTTTGAGTTTGAGTTTGAGTTTGAGTTGCCCAACCAGATCATAACTTGGGTCAAGGACCTTTCAGCGGCCTCCCTTGCCGTTTCCTAATCGTATCAATGTGAGTAGAAGGGAGGGTAAGTAGACAGAGTTCGTTAACATAGATACCGATAGAAAATCTTTAAGTAGTTGTAGAGCTGGGCCACGTATTCCAATCTGTTCCTTTTTTTCTGAGTAAAATAGGGACAGAGACAGTGTCAAAGGCCTTAGAGAGGTTCAAGGATATGCCACCGGCACATTTATGTTTACAGTCAATTTTGTTGACAAGAGAGTCTAGTAGGGCTAATACCGCGTCTTCCATCGACACCCCCTTTCTGAAGCCGTACTGATTTTCAGCGATGATTTTATATTATTTTGTCCAGAAACTTGGAGATTTTTGTGGATGATGGAGTCATTGGACAGTGAACGCGTTAAAGATTGGATGAACGATGGCTTTCACAGGAAAAGTGCCAATGGATTTTGCAAGATTGCAAATGTGCGTTATCGCAGGAACTAGTTTGTGACTGACAGATTTGATCAATTTAGGCGAGATATCATCCCAACCAGCGGCACTGTCTACGCGAAGGTCTTTAATGATGGCCTCGACTTGTTCCTCGTCTGTCTCCAGTAGGACAATTGAATTAAGCACCGAGGCTGGGAGGGGAGGAGTACATTGGGCGTTGCATAAGTTTCGCGGGAATTTGTTAGCCAGTTTCTGCCAACATCAGCAAAGAACCTATTCACGGCGTTGACCGCCACGATTGGGTCATTGTCTATTGGAGGTTAATTGGAGCTAAAGTTGTTTTATTTGCGTCGAGTACATTTTGGGTGGCCTCCACATCTTTTTAGGATTATAATATTATAATTAACACTAGAAACGGGATATTTACCTTGTCCACTGTTTGTTTTGAGTGTTAATTATAATGTTAGTGACCATGACAGTTTAAAAACTTATATCTTAGGATTATAATAGTTTAGTCTTTCTGTAGATATAAATAAATTAGGAAGATTTGTAATATAATATCTAAATTATGTTTTTTTTTTCAATACGATCTCAAGAGTTGAAGTGGAAATGTTTAATAATCAGCCTTTAATGTTGCCACTGCTGGAACACACGACCTCTTCTCTATGAGAGGGAATGGGCTATAATCCACCACGCGGGCCCAGTGCGGGTTGGTAGACGTCACATGTCTTCGATTTTTTTTTTGTGCTTTAAGACATGCCGGTTTCCTCACGATGTTTTCCTTCATCGTTTTGAGAGCAGTGGTGATGAAATAAATTACACAAAGTAATACGCCTGCCTGGGTTCGAACCCACTTACTGTTCGTAAATCGGGGCCGCCACCACTGGGCCACCGCTGCAAATGTTTAATGGTTTATATTAAATACATACTATCCCCCACACCCTGCACTAAAAAAATGCAAAATGCAAAATTATTCTAGTTAGAAAACATAATTTGTTTCAATAAAACAAATAATGCAAAATATATATCAACACCAAAACAAAATCTTATTTCCATTTCTCATACGCGTAACCAACTTCAACATCAGCAACGTTATCATTAAATCAACCCCCAGAATACGATGCTCACATCAAAATTCAATTCCACCCGTCACAATATTTCAAAGCTATCATAATACTCCATAACTGAATCTGCAGAACTCTTCGCTTGAAAGACGCTTTTATCCGTCTAAAGCCAATGATACACTTGTAACGAGCAATTACAGTTTTCAAAGTTGGGGGTGGGACAGACTGCGGAGATGGGAGGGCGAGGGACGGGATACGGCGCCATAAGACGTCGACACGGGAACGCTTCTACGTTGAGTGACGTTACATGGCGATTTAGGTAATCGTTTGGACGCGTTTTGTGGTGCACTCCGCATGTGGGCTTAGTTGAGTATTTGTTTAATGTTTTTTGGTTGTAAAACTAAGTGCTGCAGTTACGTTTATAATAAGGACAATAGTGGCAATAATAGCTTACTTCCTCGTATTTTGTCAATGTTTTTTTATGTCTTCGGCGACCTTAGTATCTTCAACGTGTCTCTCTTCCAAAGAACCTAACGTCTACAGTCATCAGTTTCATATGCTCAAAGAACAAACCACAAGAAGCAAAATTTTTTCCAAATATTCAGAACCAGGATTAAAAAACTATAACATTTCCACAGCAATCCCTCAAGTTTCACAAACACAATGTGCCACAGTCGATCCTCCTTGTGTTTTCCTTTCATTCCGATCATAATAGAAATCATTACCATTATCGGCGCGCCCACCTGTCCCGAGGCAACTCCCACATATCACGACAAATCATGTCTACACTCCATCGAGAAATGTCGATACATTATACTCGCCAACAAATTTCCTCGCTTGAATCGGATCATATAAAACGGGAATACAAAAACATGTCTTGAGAAAAACGTGAAGCGAAGAAAGGAGGGGAAACTTCTAAATGGACGCAATGTAGCTTGCTTGTGCTCAAAGATCCCTTACCTAGATCTAATAACAAATTTTAATGGTAACAAAGACCCCTATGTTGCTAGATTTATAGAATTTCTAGCTTTTGTGCACGCCTCCCTCGTTGATGTCGGAAATTATTCCATGGGATGATTTGTATTTATGATTCTAGTGGGACAAAAAAATATATCTTAGTCCTACCCGTAGGATATCAGTGTACCAAATCTGTTGAGTCATTGTTAAGACGTGAAACACACACACAGGCCAACAAATCGACAGAGATAAAATCGAATTATACATTAATTGTGATAACCTTACATTAATAATCTTAATACTGGCTTTCGAGTAATTTACGCAGTGACAATTATTTGTCTATAAAAAACTTCTGTCCAATAGGCTGTAATACAAGATTTTATGATCATTTTGGTTGAAAAATATCTAAGACATTACCGATGATATACAGGCGGCCGGGATTCCCACATGAGTCATGAATTTAACGTATTTTCTAAGAGCTACCGGACAGCCTAAAAGACTTATACCAGTCTAAAAAACCTCATCTCCATTGTTTCTATGTTCTGAGGGAATAATGGAAAAATTGGAGTGATTCTATGAGCGATGGACCGTTCGTGTCGCGGTGTCAACACGTGACGTACGGTACTTCGGTTGCCGTGACGTACGTTAACGTGTCTTGCCATGACGTGACGAAGCATCTAGCCTAGTACGATACATGATAAAAGCTTGTAAGAAGAGGAGACGATTTTTTCAGAGCAAAATTCAAAGCGTGAGCTACCAATTATTTTGGGGTGTACATTTGGAATGGATTGATAATTGCTATTAGTTAATTACATTTATATCCATAATCCTAAGCTCGCTCCCTTCTTCTTAGCGTGTCTTCTTACACGTGTTACGTTGCAAAATGTGGGTGTACTGTTAGGTACACCCATATTACAAGGCGTGATGTTATGTTTATGTTATTTCATAATCAGATTAGAAGGTAAATCGCATCCAATCAGAGCTTTTGCGAAACCGAAAAGAAAAACTACTTGCACAGTAATAATTACGACATCGGAACGCCATCATTTTATATAAACAACTAACTATTAAGTTCCTTCCTGAGTTATAACTACTAAGTGAGTGTTAATTGGGATCGTTTCTTCCACAGGCCAAGTCTCAGCTCTCGGCATTCGGCACTCACGGGCAAATCGCTCGAAATGCCAATTAATCGGGTCATTACCCAAAACAATGGCGGTCTGGAGGCAAAACGAATTAATCGCACATAAAAATTAAATTGCTCAAATTATTAATCTTTCAGAACAATGGAGAAAATACCATCTTGGAGACTGACCTTATCCATTAGAATTTGATATTCTCGAATACTCGATCAGTCTTATTGGAGCTTCTCATTAGGCTTAGTTTCAATTTTCACGTCCATTGAAGAAATACTTGGTTAGTATTTTAGATAAACCCTTCAATATTTTATGTTATAATGGTCCGCAGTTCTAGTACACTGTACAAATGACTGCTATTGTTGTACTTTAAGAGCACTTCACTAAAATAACGATGTAGCCAGTTTTCTATTCATGAAACATAATATTTATGGACAGTTCGTCTAGAACTGTCATAGAGGTCTCATCTCGAGGGGGCTAATTGAAGAGCCCTTGACTCGCTCCATCAAAAATAACAAAATCCACTACACAAGGAAATGATTGAAGGGTCGAGCGTATATAAAACCGGGATTTTCTCCAATAAAACCAGAAAATATACATAATGTTATATAAAATCTCAAGATGCGAACAAATCCCGTGGCTTTTTCTGTGAAATTGTGAATTACGGGATGATTTTTACATGATCTTAAAAGCCGTTGCGGGGCCTTTTTCTGGGAAACGCTTATAAGTATGTATTACGCATGTATTCGTAGTGCTAATCATTTAATGTAACACACAGTTTGTCTCTTGCCCTAGCAACAGGCTATCAAAGTTTTAATTCACTTCTGAGTGGGTTCAGCGCAAGCAGATTTTTCAGGTATAACTTCTCTTTTCAATAGCGAGAAGCTTTGTATCAGATCTAACAACATCATGGCGAAAAATAACATTTGTGTTTACTTTGCGATTTATATTTAATACTTCTAATTTGTACTTATAATTCCTCATTTAATGTTTATTTGTATAAATAAGCTCATAATGTGCCCACTACTGGAATACAGGTCTCGTCTCTATGAGACGTCCACTACTTGGACACAGTAAGAATAAGAATAAGAATAATTTATTTCAAAAAAGTAGGTATTACAAAAGTGTACATTTAGGTGCAGTAGTGTTATTTCTAAACAATTGTATAATTAGTGCTTATAAGTAAACTATAACTAAAATATATATAACTGTTGCAAGTTACGATAATGGCGAAATCAAATGTTAGGTAGCGACCTGCCTGATCTAGGTTTATTTAAACCTGTGTTTCAGGCCATCACTTTACAATGCATAATTTAATTAGGACAGGAAAAGTTTTAAAATAAAGTAAATCTAGGAACAAAAACAGTAAACATTAAAACTAACTTAATAACAATATGTACAACTAAATACGAGGAGATGACATATCAAATCAAACCAGGACTTCTAGAAGTTTTTCTGTGTCCGTGTAATTAAGCATCGCTAAATAATCCGATATTACAAAATTACATTTCCTATAACTTAGACTAAAGAAGTTTAGTTTCTTGTTGAGTCTATTATACAGAAAAGGTCCTAAAAACACATAAAATCGACTAGCAAACGCATGTCTAGTTTGAGGCTTTGTGCAAACCAGGTCTTTTCTTCTCCTATCGGAAGGAACTGGGTCATAGGGAAGGGTAGAGTGCTGCTGTAGTATAATGTGAAGAATAAATAATTGCCGTACTGTGAGCACATTACATGCTTTGTAGAGCAGATGTGTAGGAAATCTAAACGGACGAAAGGTAGCAACCTTTAGAATTGCTCTTTGAGCACGTTCTAGAGGGAGAAGAATCGAATTTCCCGCCCCCCCCCCCAGGATGTTATGCAATAGGTTAGAATAGACTGACACAACGCTAAATAAACCTGTTTTATTAATTTATAGTCGGCTACATTACGTAAATACTTAAAAACATAAATTAGTTTGCGCACTCTAGCACATAGTAACTCGATATGTTTACGGAAATTTAGATTGGAGTCAATAGTGACACCAAGATATTTCAAATGGTCAGCTTTTTCTAAAGTAGGGCAAGAACATGCAGTGTCAGCGTACGTGCTACAGGTATGCGCGTAAATTGTTTGGTTAGTAAGCGGTATGTTAGTATTTCTCATTGTAAATGAAATGTATTTTGTTTTATCAGCGTTCAGGGTTAGAAGATTATTCTGGAGCCAATTAGATACAATGTTGAAACCATTCTGAGCATGTTCATAGGCCTCAGCCCTTGATTTAGCTGCAAATAACAGAGCAGTATCATCCGCATAAGACATTACAACACCATTTTTGAGTGTCAGGCTGCAAAGATCATTAATATAGACTAAAAATAATGTAGGACCTAGTATACTGCCTTGTGGAATTCCAAAACAAGTATTAGAATGATCAGAACTTGTAGTCGGACCAATTTTTACACATTGCTGTCGATCGTTAAGATAATCAGATAATAGTAGAAGCTGCGCTCCTCTTATCCCAAGTGATTCAAGCTTCTGCAAAAGAGTAGTGCAAGAAATAGTGTCAAAGGCCTTGGCAAGGTCTAGAAAAATACCCACTGTATGCATTCCACTATCCAGATTTGTAGAAATGTAATTAATCAATTTGTTTACTGCTTGGTTAGTTGATTTTTTAGGCCTAAACCCAAATTGATTATCTGAAAGTAGTTTGTTATCTTCCAGATATTTTATCAGTCTACTGTTTATGATTTTTTCTAAAATTTTTGACAGTCCTGTTAGTACTGAAATGGGTCTGTAGTTATTCACACTCATTTTGTCTCCAGACTTAAAAATAGGTGTCACCACAGACTTTTTCAGCAATTTTGGAAATATCCCTTTAGATAAACAAAGCTGAAAGATGTGGGTAAGCGGAGGGGCCAGTAGGTGTTTAAATCTTTTAAGTACATTATTGGGTATATCATCCCACCCAGTTGCGCAAACATCCTTTAAGCCGTCTATTATTCTAACTACTTCGTTTACGTCCGTATCTAATAAAACAAAAGAATTTAACGTGGAAGATGGCCTAGTTGAGTTTTGAGTGGGAGGACGGCTAATATTTATGAATTTTTCAGCCAAGTTTTTACCAACGTTGATAAAATATTGGTTAACCTTATTTGTTGCTTCGGATGGGTTTATTTCTGTTAATAGTAAATCTAGCGGAGGTTCGGAATTTTTAGACCTTAATGTATTAGTTTTTATAAATTTCCACACAAGTTTGCTATTTTTTCCCGCCTTCTCGAGTTCATTTTTATCGTACTGGTTTTTTAGTTTTTTCAAAAGATTATTACAGAAATTACGATATCTTTTATAGGTAACAGAAAGTATTACGTCATCAGGTGCAAGTTTGGATTTTAGGTGAAGTTTGTCTCTGTGTCTTATACAACGAACGAGACCTGGTGTGATCCACGGTTTTACAACTATACTTTTTAGGGATTATCTTAGTGAATGTGTTTTTCCTTATTACGTATTGTAAAGAATTTATGAAATATTCTAAAGAAATATTTGCATCAACAGAATCATAAATAGGGTTAAAATTAATGCCGCGTATGTCACTTTCAAGGTTTGTCATATTGACTTTAGTGTAGCTACGCTCGCAGTTTTTTCTAGGTGAACTTATTTGCATTGTTAGTAAAACAGCTTGATGATCGGTAAGCGCAGAGTTAGTAACCAATGTTTTGGATGAATTTTTTGATTTTAGAATGACATGATCTAAGCAAGAACCGCTTTGGTGTGTGGGGTAATAGTGAGCTGGTAAAAGTCCATGAAATGCACAAATATTTAGATAACTGTGTGTGTGGGTATCGAGATTCCCGGAGGAAATGTTTATGTTGATATCTCCTACGAGTATTATGTTTTTGAAAATACTTACGGTTTTTAAGTTTGTTTCGAGTGAGTCCAAAAATCTGTCGATATTATGAGAGGGAGGCCTATAAATAGCCATGACTACTGTATCGGGAATAATTTTAATGAATAAGCAATTACTGTCTTGGGATGGTGGTTCTTCTTTAATAGTTCGTAAATTATTTTTAACATAAACTACAACTCCGTCGTTTTGGTTGATGTTTCTGTCTGTTTTATATGAATAAAAACCGTTCAGAGATGGTAAGTTGACTGTCTGTTTTGACAACCAACATTCTGTTAGTACGATAATATCACAGCTTATGTCAAGACTTTGTAAAAACACTTCAAAACCATCCATATTTCGGTTTATGCTGCGAATATTTTGTGTAAGCAAGGTAAGCGATTTGTCACCAGAACGAAGAAGGTATTTACAGTCCTCAACATTACAGATCTTGGATTCAGACACAGTAAAACTATCTAGATCACTGATTAGCTGATTGTTCATGATACTTACAAACTAAGAAGAAATACAAATAAATAAGCTACCTGTTTGTGTGCCTACTAAAAATAATAGACTGTGGCGCTCTTAGGCGCCCTCATAATCTATTGAGTTGATGTAGTTGGTCTCTGCATATTTACGTGCCGGGCAACTTACATCACCGGTTGGATGGTCACATTTCCTCTTGAATTTTTTGCACGTCGCACACTGTGGGGGAGAAGATTTGCTAGTGCATTCCTTCACTGAGTGTCCCGTCTCTGCACAGTGGTTGCAAGTAGGACTCATTTCACGGCAAAACTTAGCTGCGTGGCCGAACTGCTGGCAATTGTAGCACCTGGTGACGATCGTAAAATCTCTTACCGGGCATGAGATCCAATTTATAAAAATTCTGTTTTGGTTTACCAGCATTTTTCTTATGCCAGCGGGTACCTCCAGAATGTAGTTGCAGGTAGGAAGGCCTTTCTTACCCGATTTATGGCTCAGTTTAATAGTCTCAAGGAAGGAGTCACGTGTTGTATTCGGCAATTTATCTGATAAGTTTTGCTCGTAAATACAGTCAAATACCTCCTTCTCAGTAAGGGCTACGGGAACACCAATGACAGTAATCCTAGGTCGTCGTTTAGAAGGTTCTTCTATTGTGAGGCCTGAGGTGAATATCTTCTCCGATTTCTTCAATTTGTCTATATCGCCTTTATTTTCAGTGCTAATTAGTACTCCCCCATTTTTCACTTTTTTCAGGCCACGTACGTGAAGTTTGAGTTGCTCGGGGGATATTAACTTTTGAACAAGTGACTTGGTGTCGTCACTTGTTTTAGTTTTATCGCTGGGATAGATGGCAATTGCACTCAAGTTTGCAGGACGGATGAAATTGTCGGAGCCTTTCTTCACCATGTTGGCATAGGAATTGCTAGGCGTATTCAGTTTCGACTCAATAACCTCTTTAAACTGGTCCAGAGAGTTCGCCATATTCTTCTGAAGCTGTAAGTGCTGGACAGTACTGTGGGACTGGATCATTTTCTGCTTTATCGATTGGTAAAGGACAGCCATCTGAGAAGTCCCACTTTGGACCTTACGGCAAAGATTTACAACACGTTGCTTCTGGTCCGAGTTCATTTTTCCTTCACCAACAATAGTGCAGACTTCGGTCAGAATGCCATCAATAGATAGCAACCACTTCTGGATCTCTGGCGTGCTGACAATTTCACTCGGCAAGAAATTCTCCTCAGGTGTTGGTACAGGTGGTGGTGGATTTGGTTCACTCGAGGGCAATTCTCCGGTAGGCGTGGGCGGAGGACTTCGTCGTAGTAATTGGCTGCGGGCCCCAAATGGGCTCGATCCTGGGTTAGACATACTAACCGCAACACTTTATTTATTGTCAATAGAAATTAATATAATTTAGTTCATCTTGCACATAAAAGTACAATAGTCAGACACTAAGTCACAGGTGACCCACTTTACTTTGTTTTTAATTGACGCCACAAATAATTACTGATATTTGTCGTAATTGTTTATGATATTTCATTTAAGCAAGTACAGAAAAACACGTCCGCTTAGGCTCGCATCTCGTAAAGCGATGAACAACAAGCGATGAATAACAGTGCGGGTTGATAGATGTCATATGTGTGTGTGTTCAAATTTATAGTCTCTAAGACATGCCAAGATGTTTCTCTTTACGGTTTCGACGAAATAATCTATATTATGCAAACAACCTGCTTGGGTTAAAACCAGTGACTACACAACTTGTAAGTCGCAGCCGTCCCCACAGGACCACACCCCATAAGACTAGACTAAAACACAGAAAAACACTTCCTACATTTTGAAAAGTGAAGTAGCGTACCTAGTCTAAGAGCATGACACAGTGGAGTGGAACGGTAGTACGTGCAGAACTTTTGATTTGTAGCAATAAACTCGCCTTCACAACGAGTTATACAGAGTAGTTTCAAGAAGACCGTCTGTTGACAGTTTTGTGTTTGGAGTTGTGTACGGATGGTCAAATTGTGCGGCTCTAGTTATAGTGTACTCATGCTTAACGTTTTCATTGATAACGGATTGTGTTCTTTTTCTTTTCAGCTAAAGATATTCTAAAGAGCGGACGCGTTTTGGGGGCTGTCTTAGATTTTAAACCCAAGCTACGTTAAAATTCGCTTTAGTTTTTCAGTTCGTTCTTTTACGTATAAAAATATTTTGCAATTCTTTAGAGCACATATTAAATGAGTTATTAAAATACATAGATACCTAACATTGCCTCAATCTTTCATGGTTACTTTTATTTACTATCAGCAAGCCAGACAAGGATAAAAAATCGCCTCTTGCAAAAAACAACACAGTACTTTTCTTTCCATCGTGGCTACCGCCCGACTTTCAAATAAATCTCAACATTTTTCCTGCCACGTTGAATCCAAAGAAGTTTCCAACTTCCGAACTGTGTTGATACATGTGATGAGGATTACCAACTTCAGGCTCTTTGACGGGCCGTTATATGTTTTACTTTTATTTTAATCTACGTAGTTGGGCCCCTTGGGTCTAGTGCTGAACATGCGGTTCAGGGTTCGATTCCCGGGTCGAACAGTGTTACTGAGTTTTTCAATTCGGTTTTTCTCAGTAACAAACAACTTTGGTGGCTGGTCGGCTCGGTTAATGGCAATAAGCTCGCCCCTTTTACATGGGACCTAAGCATGTTTGGCGGCATGTGGGTGTACTACTAGGTACACATCTGCCTAACCCTTGGGGGATTACAAGCGTGATTTTATTTTGATTTTAATCTACGTCGTTAGGGCCCTCCAAACACCGCCCACTGGGACTTTAACGTAATAGTTGCTATTAAGGTCACATTAGACGTTACCTTTGATTTTTTGATGGAACGTTTGTGCTAAGTAAACGGTTTTGCGCCCAGTGTGAGTGCCATTATAGAAACGTAAATTATGTACACGAATGGGTTTGAGACTAAAAATATTTAGGTTGCTGGGTTTATAAAATAAAAGCTGTTTGCTTTCAGTCTAGAACAACCCGTCACTAGTTACTTCAAATTCCGTCGGTTAGGTTAGGTTTGGTTATTTGTGTCATTCAGGGCCCCCATTACATGGGACTTGGCGAAAACTTAAATTGGCGAAATTTGGGTGTAGGTACTATGGTACACCACTGCCTAACCCTTCAAATAAATAAAGGCGTGATGTTTTGATAACTTTTGTGATCAACTGATCGCCCCTATTTCATTTCAAAAGCCTTCGAAATGATGGACAAAAGGAAACACCTCAGAACCTAGCGTCTTAGACAAACGTTAGTAACAAATACAACTTTCTCAGTTACAACCTGAACTTAAATTAATTAGAAACCTGACCAGCATTCTGGATCCTCGTGCCATACAGCAAAACTATACAGAAGCGTAACTACTTACTGGAGCTGACATGGAAAGGGATAAACCGTCAGAAAAGGTAGGTAGGTAGGCAGGTAGATGGCGCTGTCGCCGATGTAAACATAGCTCCGTACTTAAAATTATTTTAAAAATATTATAGTCGTAATAAAGTGAATAAAACGCGTTAATTAGTGAAAGGACACAACAATATGCATGTGACATTGTTATGCAGTGATTATTGTGACAATTTGTGAAGATTCAATCAACTAGAAAAATCCAGAAAAAAAGTGCAAATCAAAACCGGACTAAAGTTTAAATTCTCTTCTATAGTGCATGTGACTCATAAACTAAATGTTTACTCTTGCCTTGAGAGCAATATTGGTGAAACGGTGAATCCAACGTGGAAACAACGGCGAATATTATTGTTTTATCTAACGCCAAGTTAACCGTCATTTCTATCGTCGAAAGAACAAAGAAACGACCTTTGGACTATTACTCGAGACATTAACCAACCAAGACCAAGGTGCAGTCAACAATTTCGATATTATTTCATACGATCGCTTAGCCTAGCGGTCACACCATGACACCACTGCGATTGAGAAGCAGTACCTGTTTGTCGTAAGTTCGATCCCCGCTAAGTGATATACTTTTTCCTTTACATTTTTCAAATTTGTATCCATAATGAACTTTTTCGAGAATATCACGCTACGAAGAACCCGAACTCAGTCATCATCGGAGTCTACATTCGAATCTAGTACAAATAACTTGACGCTAGATGGCAGCGCAAGTAGTCTACCAAACATATCCGACGATGTAAGTGACGAAACCGAAACTTTAAAATGTCAAATAGAAAAACTAAAATTGGAGCTATTATCAGCCCAGGAAAAGATAAACACACTGTCTACTGAGAACAGTAGTTTAAAATCAACACTGGTAGAAGTCACGAATAAATGCGAGCTCTTGAAAAAAACAGCTAAGATGTCAACAACCGACGTAGGCTCACCAAATTTAAAGTCAAGAAAGTCATCAACTCCGTCAAAGCAATTTACTCAACAAAGGGCTGTTGAAGATATAAGTTCCCTGAGAAAGTCTATGTCTGATTCAGGAAGACAGGCTTCAAATAATAACAAAAATTCAAAAACTACTCAAACACCTTTAAACGTACCGAACAGCCATGCGGCTAAGACTGGGCCGAAAATATGCATAATAAGTAGTGATAATAAACACAATATATTGTTAACAGCTGATAATGCATTTCAGAATGACTGCAATCTATTACATTATTTAAAATCAAATGGAAATACAAAACAGCTTCTTGATGGACTCGGTACCAAATTAAAAAAATATACTATGGAAGATTGCTGCATCATACTCCTGGGGCAAGAAGACTTCAAAAAAACTAATGACTACTATGATATTATTTTCCATTTGAGAAGTATAGTTCAAGATATAAGAAATACCAACATAATTATTTGTTTGCCTACTTATAAGTATCCCTTTGACGCTACTTTATTCAACTGTCGAGTAGAGACATTCAATAATCTCTTATACTTGGATATAATGACGCATGGACATGCATACCTTTTAGACAGCAACCTCAATCTGAAATATGACGACAGCATGTTTAATATATACACAGGGACTATCAATAATCTTGGACTACGTACAATATTTAACGATTTATGGGAATTATTTGCTGAAATTACTCATAATAATTACGCTGACATACAACAAAATGGTGTCGGCAAAAATGAAGGAACTATAACGGATGACAATTTTTTTCGTGACTAAACATCTACATATTCTTCACCAAAACATCGCAGGCCTGCTGGTGAAATGTGATACCCTTGCAGTCAGCTTGAATGAATTGTTAGATAGAAACATAAACGTGGACGTTCTATGCATTACGGAGCATTTCATGATGGAAGGCTATGAGAAATACCTTAACTTAAAGAATTACTGCTTGGCGGCTTCTTTCAGTAGAAAAGAAAGCAAGAGAGGTGGTGCATGCATACTAGTGAAGACAGGCCATCAATGGAGAGAGTTGCCAAAAATAGCAAAAATGTCATCAACAGGTATCTTTGAATGCTGTGCCATTGAACTTGTTACTCATGGGATTGTTTGTGTTTGTATTTATAGAGTACCTAATGCTAAAAATTTCTACGAATGTATGAATAAATTAGAAATAATATTACAGACTATAGTGAAAAATAATTATAAAAATATTGTTTTAGTAGGTGATTTCAATATAGATGTTCTTAAGAAAAATAGGCAATCAACAGAATTTGAAAATATGTTATTGAGCTTTAATTTAAAACTAGCTCTTCATCAACCGACGCGTCTTAAGAGCCAAACATGCATCGACAATTTTGCGCATAATTTTAAAAAGTCCTATAAAGCCACTGTATTGGAATTAGCGTTGTCTGACCATACTGCACAGTTAATGAAATGTCCTATTAGTAATATATGTACTTTTAAACGGTGGTCCAAGAGAAGACGTGACTACAATAACGACAACATCAATAAGTTTAAAGGCTATCTGCAAAACCTAACTTTTGCAGACGTCTATGCAGCTAAGGACCCAAATGTAGCATATAAGGAGTTCGTAGATATTTTCATTTTGTTATACGATCAGTGCTTCCCTGTAAATCTTATTTCAGTTAATGTCCACAATAAACAAAAATGGGTTTCGCGCGGCATTAAGAAATGTAGTGAGAAGAAACGTCAATTATTGTGGCAGTATAGAATAAAACCCACTCAACAGAATAAAACGCGATTTAAAAATTACTCAAAACTATTTAAAAGAATAATAAATTTAACACAGAAAGCACAAAATAATTACAAAATAAAGACATCAATAAATAAATCCAAAACTACCTGGCAAATTATAAACGAATCAAAATTAAATATACCAAAGAATAATATCGCCAAAATTAGAATTAATAGTGAAATTATCTCGGATCCAAACCATATTTCTAATTTACTTAACGATTATTTTATTGACAAAATTCAACCCTCGATAAATTCAGGGCATAGAGTAACAAAAAATATTTTGAACAGAAAGGATTCTATGTTTATCGCTCCAAGTTGTCCGAATGACATATCGAAAATCATTCTAGCGTTAAATAACACAAATAGTGTGGGTTATGACGGAATCAGTACCAAAATACTAAAAACAGTAGCTGATGTAATAAGTTACCCGCTCAGCCATATTATAAATTTGTGTATAGGTGAAGGTATTTTTCCAGACGCATTGAAAAAATCGGTGATAAAGCCATTGTTTAAAAAACAAGACAAGGAACTAATGGAATGTTACAGGCCGATTGCATTAATACCGATGTTCTCAAAGGTAATTGAATACTATATTTATAATCAACTTAGTCTTTATTTAGAAGTGAACAATATACTCTGTGACGAACAAAAAGGATTTAGAAAAAAGAAAACAATAAATATGGCAGTTTATGACTTTTTGCACTCGGTTATGTCAAATATGGATAAAAATACTCCAGTCTGTGCTTTATTTTGTGACATGACTCAGGCATTTGATTATGTCCAACATGATATTTTACTAAAAAAACTTGATGCGTACGGTGTTAGAGGGAATGTTCTTGAACTTATAAAATCATATTTGCACGGCAGAAAACAAATAACCGAAATAAATAGACTAAACACTAAAACCAAACATCAAGAAAACATTCTATCGGAGGAACGAACCGTTACCTATGGAGTTCCGCAAGGAAGTGTTTTAGGACCTCCACTTTTTACATTATACATAAATGACTTTCCAAAGTCAATTGACCATCCTGTAACACTTTTCGCGGACGACAGTACTATAACTATACCCTGTAATAATAAAGACCTATATGAATATGACATTAATAATACATTGATCAATACTATACAATGGTTAGACAATAATAATTTAAAAATTAATTTAAGTAAGACAGTAATTATGCATTTTAGTCAGCGTTTATTGACATTTTCCAATCTTGACATAATGTATAATAATATAACAATTGACACGGTTAATACAACTAAGTTTCTGGGACTAACTATTGATCGACATTTAAATTGGAAGGAACACATAGATTCTCTGAGTAAGAGAATTAGTAGTAGTGCCTATGCATTGTACTTGCTATCACGAAATGTCAATAGGGAGGCGCTATTAACAGCTTACTACGGTCTGGCTGAATCCGTTCTCAGATATGGTGTTATCTTTTGGGGTAACTCCACAAATAGAGAAGTAGCATTTAAAGCCCAAAAGAGGTGCCTTAGAGCAATGTTTCATTTAAAAACCACGGACAGCTGCAAACCCTTTTTTATAATGCATAAAATTTTAACATTGCCATCCATTTATATTCTGGAAGCCGTTATGTTTGTCAGGAACAACCCTAAATTATTTCCGCGCAAAGCAGATCAATTTCCTAGGAATAGACGTGACCAAACCCAATTAAGTGTACCTCCCTGTAGGACGGCACTTATGCGCAAAAGTGTTTTTCATATGGCTCCAATAGTTTACAATAAGTTGCCTAAAAGTTGGAAGGAGCTTAATAATGTACACTTGAAAAGAAAACTTAAGACACATTTAGTTAATAAAGCATACTATAATATTAACGAGTTCCTAGAGGAAAGATTTGTATTGACATAATAGCTTATTTGATTTGATTATAATGTGTTTGTTAATTTACAATTTGTTAGTTTAATGATTTCTATTTTTATTTTATTTTATTTCTTTATTGTGTAAGTATTGACATGATAATTGTGTAACAATCCTAATAATTTATTTTTGTTTTTGAGATTCTATGTGATTTTAGTTACTTTAAATTTATTACAATATTATTATTATTCTTTAATGATTTAATTTATTGTTATTTTAAGAGAATGCTTTAATTAATATATTTTTTTTTTTTATATTTGCACGTCACATCATGTGGCAAACATGCCTGTACCTAATAATGTTGTTGCCATCTTGCATGCATGTATTTACTTGTATGTATGACACATGTTTAAGCAAATAAATATTATCTTATCTTATCTTAAAAACGACTACCATACCATCCAAGATCCAATACACGTTCGCTTCGGTATGATTCGCCACAGGCTGGGCCGCTAATTCGGATATAATTATTTAGACATTATATTCGGGAAAAAGCGCCTCGGCTGAGCTTGAATTGCGCCAAGCCGACTCAATGTGTGTGTCAGTTACAATCCGAAGGCCAAATTCCTGAAACAATCCTATACACAAGTTTATTAAAGTATCCGTTTTCAGTCTTGAAAAGTAGAGGCCATATCGAGTGCCAGTAACTTATGCTATACGATTCTAAGTCCAGATTGTAACAGTATCGTCTTAACTGGTCCTTTGGCAGTTATCTATAGTACGACCACAACCCAAATCCAGGCAGCGCCATCTAGCTGAAACAAGGCAGCAGCCTGCGAGGGCCAGATAAGCGCGATATTGATGCTCCCCAGGGCTGAGTGATTCGCGCCATCCAACCATTTTTATTATTAATATAAGATCACAGTATATTTACAGGGCCCTCAGGAGCCAAATTGAACAATATTTTCTGGTATTTTTGATCGTGGTGACGCAGTTTTGTGATGCTGTAAATATTTGGTGAGTGTATTTCAGACGCGTCATCATATTTATATCTTCGTCATTTATTTTCTGGTACAGAATGTTGCCAGCGGTATCTCTGCATTCTAAAAAAAACTGGTTTCTTTGCTGTTGTCTTTATTTCTTTTTAGAAAATAGTTTAAAATACAAAAAAAATCATAAAAGGGCTTTTATGACAGAAACTTTGTAACAAATCGCACTCTAACTAATACAAATAGTTTTGTACCAAGCTGGTGGACAGTTTTATAAAAAACAGTGATAGCACGACTTGAAAAGTTACCACAATTAAATCTAAATCTACATCTTTTAAATACAGATAAGCCACCAACTCACTAAACTCCCGAAGAAAATCCTCGAAAAGCTCAACACTCAACAAGACAACAAAACAAAATAAAAACAAACCTAAACTGGGAACTCGGCCCATCCATCAGCTCCACACATCTCGGAACAATTAAATACGGATCTCGGAGCGTCGAAGTCAAACATCGCGACATAGAATAGACAGGAACAGAGGGCCAGCTCTATAGAACGAGCGGGAACGAACGCACACTTAGACACACGTCTATGAACACCCATAAAGTTGGTGGTCGGCCACTTTTCACCTCTATGCCTTTGGTAATAGGGCCTTGATGCCTGACAGTAAAATATTTTTATTTATTTTTTAATAAGGTTAAAAAGTGGTCAACATTTTTTCCGGCTGTACAAGTGCACTCTCGACACCGACTGCGGAAAACAGTTTAATATACGCACGAGGCCGTGACCGTGTTACGTACACGGTCACGGCCTCACATAGGCAGCGGTCTGCGTACAGTGAGTGCAAGCGACTGTTATTTGTTTGAGATCACCGCACGTACGCGTCTATGTGTGCGTGCGCCTGTTTTCACTCTCTGTATCCACCCAGCCTTCTGTCCCCATCTATTCCGTGCTCGCACTAAGCCCAAGATAATTGGTCCAGATTGTCTCCCATTGGCAAAGTTTAAAGAATTGACTACAGTTATCTGGTCGGAATTGGCAAGGGTTAATGTGGGTAGGCAGCAATTAAAGTTGGTGATCCCTGCCTCGTTTGTTCAGTTAATGCTGATACTCTTTGTTTTTATAGCTTTAGGGATTGAAATCATATTAGGTTAGATTATTGAGTTGTGACGATTGGGGGTGAAGATAATTAAGTGGTGGGTGGCATGCAGATTAGGGTGAACTGGAATTAAAGAGATTTAATTAGAAGAGATAATGCCTTCTGTTTCCGTGGGAATCATAAATAATATTGGGATTTGAATCGGCAAATATATTTCAGATTTTTTAAAATGTATTTAACTTTGCTCTGATATTAGGTACAGTAGGCGGCTCGTCAATGGTAATAGGTACTTTGAACTTGAGCTATGGCCTAGCGTAGAGCGGAGTTTCAACAAAACAAGACGCCAGCTTGTGAGGCTCTTGTAAACACTGTTGTCATTGTTTCAGGAATCAACGAGAAACATGGCGGCCACGAATTATTATCTCAAATACCTGCAGATAATACCAACAATCACCTTCAAAACACAAAGGGATTCACCAGCCTGCGCTCAGACAGACTGCTCAGATCGAAATTCCGAATACCAATACAAACAAACTCATAATTCTATCAAGCGGCAAACAAAATTCTACTGCCAATAAAATACGTTTAACTGTGTTTTCAAACCAGAAGTAATTGGCGGGGTTCAGAGGGGTGAAGCGGGGTGATGCGGGGCGAAGAGGGGGTGAAGAGGGATTCTTATTGGTAATTACCGGGCGACGAGGCACGCAGTTAATTCTGATGTCTACTCTGAAAAGTCAAACAAAAGAGAGAAGACTTCAAAGGACTCATTAAGTTGTAGTCAAATAATGGCGGCACAGGCAGGGAAAGGCTGGCTGCAAGCTACTGTCACTGGGTTTCGGCTGTCTTTAATAAAGTGCTGTAATAACTGGGGCTGAGATGCAATCTTTGCTTTGTAGCATGCTTAAGAAATTGCGGTAGTCTGTTTACACAGTTTTCTTGAAGTTCACAACAATGTTCGTATCTACTTAATAATTACTACGCTTTAGTTAATATCATTTGTTGTATCTTATGCCTGTATGAACTAAAAATAGAACAAATATTCCACACATCAGTGTCTATGAAGTGTTCTTAATTTCTAAGACTTACAATAGAACTAAGGCTCTGTGTCTAAAAAGCTTCTAAGTATTTTTTGTCATTTCACTTGATGTGAAACATTTAATGAATTACTATAAAGTACCCACAGATTCAATGTTAATATTTTCAAAGGTCGCCAACCGGTATGGGGACCCCGACCTCAGATAGTTACAATCAATTTCAACGTCCATTATAATAGATAGGTACCTTATTTTGCGACTCAATAACAAGTTTCCGTAGTGTAGCGGTTATCACGTGTGCTTCACACGCACAAGGCCCCCGGTTCGATCCCGGGCGGAAACAGTTACTTTTTGCCTTCGTACTTATTTCCCACAACTTTTTGTAAAAAAAATAATTACTTTTCAACCGAATTTAAATGACAACAATAACTCATGACAGTAATAACAGCCATCCCACAATCAGCGTCACAATACACCGACAGTTTCAATTTCAAGCTACAACAACAAAATCAATCTGTTCCAAAAATAACCGGCAATCTGCCGGAATCAATGAAAGTAAACCGAATACACTGATTAAAAGTTACGTCGGCCTCGAGAGTCGGGCCGGGGACGACGAGGGACGTTCGGCCGCACGTGCCTAACGAAATGTTATTAATTGGCCCCGCCACTCCAGAGGTCACATAAGGTAACAAACTACCCAAAATTGACAAATTTTAACATTTGAACTATGAAAACGTTGGTCAAACTTTAAAATTAAATTCGACGCGCACCGGAGGCTTTTTAATCGCTTTAAAAATCATCCGACTGAATATTTTTTGAGATAATTGATTGCTCGTTAATTTGGGCTTTAAATTGGGTGTTATTACCGAGGGACGCGAATAATTGCGAGGGTATGAAAGCAAGTAGTATTAAATCAGTGACTATTGGAATGATCATGACGGTCCGTACATACACTGCTGATTAAAAATGATTATATTTTTCGCACCTAATTGAAAGCTTCGTTTTGCTTTTTATTCCCAATCAGCCTTTTCCGGGGACGTATTGAAACTCTAAGATTTTTGTGAATTATTTTACTGTCAGAAGTGTTTGGTGTTTTTATGAAATCGTTTCAGCGATAGGCAGGTACTCGTGTTTCTGATTATAATCTTTTTATTGCCTTTTACGACACCTGCGGGAAATTGAGGTTGCATTTCAGTTTTACAAGGGGGAAAATGGCAGTAAATTTTGAAATAAATTGTGATCTTATTTATTTAAATAAGAATTTGAAAGACTTATTCATACTCGCAAGCATAAAAAATAAGCTTTAAATAGACATACAAGTTAAACGTACGCATTTTTGCTCAGTAGCTTTAATCGAGCATTCATTTTCATTGATTTTCATTTTTTTAAGTGGGTTTCGTACCCTAAATCACATGGGACTTCGCCCTCTGACCTCAATGACATTACTCATCAGCGTAAAAAACCGTCTGTTTATTAAAAAAATATTTTTAAGCGGAACACGAAAACCTTGGATAAGCTTGCGTAACAAAACCTACAAAAATACGGTACGTTTTTACAACGACAGGGACATGGTACCTGTAGGTATGTCGTCTTTTTTTAGCCACGCACTTGACACAGCGTGGAAGATACAGAAGTACATTTTTTTTTGTAACTTCTTTTGATTTAACCTCACGACGTGAAGGTCCGACATCTTGCTCAGCATTTTCCAAAGGGTGTCGTGTTTTCCCATAACTGGGTCGTGGACGTCAGATATCCAGTCACTCCATGTTAATACTGGTATTCGGATGTGGTGTAACCGTATGGTCAGACTAGAAGGCGACCTCATCATACATGGTTGAGAAAAGTATAGGCAAATGATGATGACTTCTGTCAGCAATAAGGGTGATTTCAGATTACCCAGAGTTATCAGATCTTTAACAGCAACACCTCTAGTTGTTTTGGAAATATGACGTAATGATCTTTGTCTTGATAATTTAAGGCCTTTTTACCGAATATTCAGCTTAAGCTGCACCTCTTGCCTCTATCTCACACAATTAGTCGACATTGTTATCAGCCAGCATCATCATCTAAGCGCTTTGTTCCAAGTGTAACTTCTGCGCCCCTGTATCCGGTGTCCCTGCGTAGATTTTAAACCCTTTGAATTTACTTTGGTGAGCTGGCTCCATGTCCCTCGAAGGACACCCCAGTATATAGCTACAACTTTATTACTAACTATGTTATGTAGATTTAACTGGAGGTACCTTCGAGGAGAAAGTGTTGAAATAAGTGAACATGTGGGGAATGTCTGCGTGAATACTGCTCATTACTTATTACAGTTGATATTCTTTCTAAAGGTTTTCAAAATAAATGATAACGTAGATTTAGAAGACAAACAATGAAAAAGTCATGCCAGTACTGCAAGTACAATGTGGCGATTGACTGACATTGACAGAGGGGCTTTGTTGGTAACAAAGTGTATTCGAGATGGCGGCATTAGTTCCGATTTGGCCGGCACGCCAAAAGAACTTAAACAACTATATTTTATTGAAATATTTAGAAAAACTGTGTAAGCGGAACGTAAATACTTATATGCTTGTTGCAAACAATTTAACTCAAATGCTATAAGATAATAGTATTTTCGATTCAAAATCGACGTATTCACGTTTAGTTTACACCGAGCGGTCGTGCCCGCGTCGTCGTCATCTGTTGTACATTCTTTTACCAATTTTGTCAATTTTATTGAGGCAAAATAACACTGTATGCAGGATACAAAACACATACATTCACACATGAATAGCAGTTGCCCCGTAAATAAAGGAATTCTTAAACATGTAAACAAATCTAAAATGGCGTCAAACAATTACGTGCCAAATTGTAACGCTGCGGAAACGTCACACGATAGTGATGTACCGATGCGATGAAAACCGATTACTTAATAGGAATACTTTGAATAAATCAATCAAGTTATAACGATAAGGAAAAAAATAATTATGATGTTGAAACATCATCACTGTCTTTCTTTACCACCCTTGACTGAGATGAAAATGAAGCCAAGATTGAACAGCATACTAGTAACGTTAGCTGCGTACAAAGTTTGTTCTAAACTAACACATACAGGTGCTAATGATGAATCGAATCCTATTAACTTTGATTCTCGGTTAAGCTACAAGAACCTTTACGTAATCCGTTTGCTTACAGATCGGTTACTTTTTCTCACTGCACTGTGAGAAACTAATGCATTAAAGTTACCACTACCTACTGACCATCCTCACGATGGCTACTTACTTAGGTTTAATAACTGATTGATAACTACCAGCCACGGCCGGAGTTTGGATTTATTTTTGTTTGATAGCAATAGGCTCGTCCCCTATTACATGGGACATAAATATAACTGGGGAAATCTAGGTAGACATAGACAATGGGTACACGTCATCGTTTATCTTGAATGATTTAACTCGATAACCGGTTATATCATATCGATACCTAGAAATTTGATACCTTATCGATTTACTTGGCACATCACTTGACCAAAACAAATGAATTGTATGTAAATGAACGGGTGATTAGTGAGCAGCGGCGGTGAGCGATCGAATTATACTTAACGAGCTCCACTGATTGTGGCGATGCGTTTAATGCCCGCTCGGGGTCGGTGTGGGACCCAGTTGGACCGGTGGGGCCCACTGTGTGAGCCTGTACTATTGTTCACTAATAGAAATGCAAATCTGTAGTGTGGTAGCGCGGAGCTGTGGTTGTTTTGAGAAATTTAGAAATCATGATGGTGGGTGGATATACGTGTTAAATAAACTCCATCGTTATAAAAGCGGATTTCATCAATGAAATTGAACGTGATCAACGAACCTACACAGCGATCAGGACCTGTCAGTATCAATATTATACAGTAATTCATCACTCGTATTCCATGACCCTTCTTAAGCTCAGCTCAGTTAGAGTTAGACTCAGAGGTCATAACAACGGTTCAAAACGCCCACCATATCGTATGATTCCCAATGAAAACGGTTCCAATCGTGGACGTTAATGTCAATTTCTAAACAAACCGTAGCCGACATGATTTTTAGAAATGATGTCAAATTACTGTAATAACAATCTACGTACCAAAAAAATGATTTCAATCGAAACAAAACCACAGCCTAAAAAAAATGTAAGTAATTTGAAATACGAGCCATAATTTGAAATTCGATACAATGTCATAAATAGTAATTTATAACGTCACCGCGGGCGATAATGGGAGATTTCAGATAATAATAATAACTACAGATAATCAAGTGCCGCCGAGCTAATAATCAAACACGCTGATTACACGGCCGTGTCGCTGTGTATTTAATTAACTGTTTTATGCTACACTGTGGTCCTCGATCTACATAGGTGTTAACTTAATTTAGATTTGATTATGATAATATTTTATTGAGAATTTAAAATAATTGTTCATTTTCGTCATGGATAATTTACATATAATACGGTAGTCAAATGGGTAATTTGAGGCTTGTGCAATTAATATTATACTATTTTATGTGATTTTATAAGACACAATTTCATTCTTATTCTTATTCTTATTCTTAATTTGTTTACAATTAGTGTATACAAATGCTTATTTCTTCTAGCTAGAAGATGTTAAGCTATCCATGATCAACAAGTTAAAACATTTGTTCTATTTTTAGACAACATACTTTAAAACCTTTGCGCTCCATTAACTTAAACAAAAAGTTACGAATCAAAAAAACTTGAATCGTAGCATAAGTGACCTTATGTTACGATTCAAGTTTTCTAGATTCGTAACTTTTTCATCCATTAAAGACGCCATTTTAAGGTTAATTACGTACCTATAAGGCCCCGTCTTAACCAAAGCGGCCGCCGTATGAACACAGGATTTTTTTCAGCACGAATTGAAACGCGTGGTTGCGTATAAAGAAGGCCTTGTGGTTTTTCTTAAAAATAATAATTACATAATTGCGACCGATCGCTTTGGTTAAGACGCGGGGTTATGGTAACTAATGAATAGTAATTATTATGGCCATTACTTACTATTGTATGTAGATAGTATTCTTTTTCTGCATAAAAGCTGTTCTCTCTGCTCGATGCAACATCTTCCAGATCTCTCTATCGGCAAATATAGAGATCATTCGTTATTACATCAAATACAAAGAATATACACTCAATACTACATGCATTATGATTTACAAAAAAATAAACATTTTAATTATGTAACGAAAATATTATAACTGTTATAAAATTTTGGTATAAAAAGTATTCGCAGTCGGTAGGATTCGAACCTACGCTCCCAGAGGGAATCTGATTTCTAGTCAGACGCCTTAACCGCTCGGCCACGACTGCTACATGCAGGTCTCTCAGAAAATATTATCATAATGACAAATAGAAAGGAACAACTTATCTTTAAAGAACCAGCTGGCAAGAAGTGAAGGTAATCATTGCCACATACCAAACACACGCTCCAATTACGCAACATTGCCAATTTGGCTATAATACTGTTGTACGTCACGAACTGAGCTCCACTTATTTTTTTTTATTGAAATTATTGACTTTGAATTATTGACACTTTATGCTATGTTGTCCTGGCATATTATTTACATAATTACCAAACGCAGGGAAGGTATTTATGTATGTAAAAATATGGCATTCTTAACAGTACGTATAAGTACTGCCATTTTTTTTCACTACACCGAACGCAGATAGTTACAAAATGCTAATTAAATCACAAATTCACAACCAAAAAGAATATTTAAATAATCCTTTGCTTCATATATTTGAGAAAGTCGTCTTCTTGAAACCGTAAATAACGCAATATTAGTGGTTAACGAAATGAATGACTTGGCTTAAGTGTGCAGCACAATCACCCCGCAATTCTTAACTATGTAGAATTAATTCTAATTAACCAACCACTAACAATCAGCGGCCGCACGTACAAACACGACCTGTAGATTCAGAGGGATAAGCAGAAAGCTAACGTGCAGCCTTCAATAATTGAACCAGTAAGCACAGGATCGGAGAGCGGCCGGCCATTACGAGGGACACAACGATGGCTTCCTCCATTGAAATAATTGAGACGTCCTCTCTCCCTGCTTCTGCCGCGTCGGCGGAACTACTCGCTGGCGGGAAACCTCAGTCTTATGGATAATACGTGGATTCTGATCCTCACCGAAATTGGGTGGAAATTTGCAAGAACTTTTATTTTTAGTTTTCGTTGGGATTGGTTCTGCTGATGTATGAGTGAAGCAGCTGTCGAGCTTAGATACTCGTGTATGCACGAATTTAAATAAATACTGTAAAGTATTTATGCGCCTCATGCTGAGTGACATTGTTCACTCAGATTAACAATACAATCAATGAAATGTTGATACTTAGGTACCAAGTTGGACTGCAATTATATGTATTAAAGTCTAGCACAAACGTTTCTCCCAAGTAACATAGGAATGAAGGCAACCCTTTCGACTGCTCTCAATGAATTCTCTTTGCCGATTAGACTCACGGGTTCTTCGCATTTAGTGCGCGACTCAAAGCATACTCCTCCTCAATTTTATTATCTCCTAGTACACCGTTTTCAGTTCAAATATGTCGTTATTTGCAATGTTGTTACTTTCGCGTTATTGTGTTGTACAGAAAGTTCTGGAGAGCTCTCTGGAAGCGAGCAAGTAGGTACAATATGATTATCTTGTGTGTGTTTTGTTACATATTTTGATGTGACGTCAAGTATGAATACGTGTGCCTTTGCCTCTGCAATATGCTGACGAGAATAGAATCAAATGAATGCTATGACTTGAAGACAATGTGTTTCTATTTACTTCCTTGTCTTCAGTTAAATCATGGTATATTTTGTCATATTAAAACCAAAACAGATCAATAGTAATTTGCCTTCGCTTCTACGTCACACCTGTATCAATATAGTACATTTTGAAATAAATGGGGAAACTTTGTTATTGCATTCGAGGTGGAATTAACACCCGAGGTGCAGGCGAGGGTGTTATAGAGCCGAGAACTGCAGTAACAAATCCCCACGCGTATCAAACGACGTTTTTCAATACACTTTTGAAGAAATAAAATATTAGAAGGAAAAGTATTTTTGTCAGGAATTATTAGGAAACTATGATTTAATTTGATATTTTTCCGCGCTTTGCTTTCGCCAGATTAGAAAAAATAGTCATTGAACCCATTTGGACTTATGGACAGTTCCGCACGTGTGCGGAAAAATATTAAAAATCCACGCATGTGAAATACGCATGTTGAACCTAATCGTAGTGCGATAAGAACCAGTTTTCGAGAAAGTGTATTGAAAAATACATTATTTTGTTTGAAAGGTTCGGGAGACTTTTTAAGACATCTGCATGTAGCAGTCGTGGCCGAGCGGTTAAGGCGTCTGACTAGAAATCAGATTCCCTCTGGGAGCGTAGGTTCGAATCCTACCGACTGCGGACTCTTTTTTTACATATTTGACTTTAAAATTCGCAAATATAAGATTTGAATAATAAGAGTCATCTTTGTAGCTATTCTCCTGCCCTTATCCCAGTATATTTTGAGTTTTCGTTGCGCGACTTTTCTGTTAGGCGTGGCCATATTACCTTTACACAGTCCGTCTTTTCTTTGTGTACTTATGTGGGACAGTGAGGTCGTATCAGAGACTCGTAGGTTACGATTTGTGACAAAACTTATATCTAAAAATACCTATCTACCTTCGTACCTTCAGGTACCTTCTCGTTTAAAGCGACATCCATAAAATGGACATTCGAGCGTGCATAAAATATCGAAATAATAACCGCTAACCAACGTTCAAAAGCCAATCAACGGCACGTAACATCAATCGAGAAAATCTAGTTGCAAAACTAATTACCCACAGTCGTTGTATTCGTACATGTCCAAATGTGCACTCCGCGACAACTAGGAGACACTTGCAGAAAGCCCATTTGAGAAACAGACCTAGCTTTTTTTTGATCGTCTATCTCGCCTCTCTCAACTAGCTATCGAGGCACGATATTATACTGGGTGATTTGTTTAAGGGCGTGCAGTACACACGAAAATGAAATCTTTTACTGTGAGGCCAATCAAATCGTGAATGAAGATTTCAGCTGCTCCATACATTTATGGTCGCTCACCAAAAATGCAGAAAGAGCACGTTTTTTTCTCATATTTCAATGTTAGTTTCGTAGTAATAGTTACTCGTACTTATCAGAAGGTATTTCACTCCCTAAAAGTGTTGGTCACGTTTGAACAATCATTCTGTATACTGGACAAGTGTGTCCGTAACCACAGACACTTTCAATCTTCCCTTACTCCATAGTCCGATAGGACAGCAACCCGACACGACTGGAGAGACATCAGGCACAGGACCATCGGCTTAACATACAGATGGAAGTGTCCCGTGATTCCTCATGTTTGAGTAATATCGTTGTACGACTACGACTTCTGTTTACTTCTCGGCAACATCACTATAAGCAATTGTCGATCCAGATGATGCAGTTGACATCACATAAGTTGAATAAATTCAATTTTCTCATAACTCGCATGACAATAAGTAAATAAGATTACAACGGATAATGATCATAATAGTAAGACTAACTGTATGCAAGAGCCATTCAATTGTTCTTGCATCAGCCAATTGAATGAAGTTAACCTTCTGCATCGACTTCTAAATGGCCGACCAGCGCGGGAGCAAACAGGCCACAATCAGCGTAAAACAAACGTTACAGGCTGGCCGCTGATTGCAACCTCATAAACTGATTTAGGAAGCCACCTAATATTTCAGTCCGGTCCACCAATGGGCAACGCTAATCCTTGCCGTGTGCTCTTAATGTTTCTGCTATTCAAACGTAAGTTGGAACTAGGTAGTTGTGGTCTGATCAAGTTGTGATTTGTACTTTTGTTTCTGTAGATTACATAACTTATCATGAAGCCTGTTTCCTGGTATTCCTTCAGTAGGTATCTTACATTAAGCCCTAAGTTTAATCGCATCTAACAGAGGGCGATCGACCCTATTGCCATCAACCGGACACAAGTCCTGGCAACGGGCTGTTACTAAGAAATACATCATGATGAAATTCAATACCAATGCCCGATCTGGGAATCGAAACCAATACCTCATACTCAGAATAAAACATAACAAAATATATAAAAATGTCATATTTGGCCAAAAATGCAGCGAAACATTGGCGCAATGTTTTGTCATGGGAAACTGTAGGTATACCTAGTGAGCAGCTTGCAAGAAGAAATGTAAGGGGCTGCTCATAATTGTTGACACCCTTTTTTTATTAAGTACTGGCGTTATGAAAAAAAATTGGATTTCATTTTTTAATAAAAATGATTTTACTTTTCGTTTTTCAGATAGCTTTGTAGGGAATCACGTCTTGACGCGACATGTCATTGGCGAGCAACTTGTGAAATTAAAAGGTAAAAGTCTAACCCGAAATAGAGATATTTAGTGACTCAATTAGGAATTTAAAAGCCATATCACGCGCAGTGGTAGACAGGTAAAAATAAAAACAATCTGACATTTACTTATTCAGCAGCACTCCAGCAACGAACATGAAATGCACATTTTCATTGAAATTCTACATATTTATAAACTTCAGTTCGTAGAATAAAATTACCTAAGAACAGCGTGGATATTTCCGAGTAGCAGTCAAACTAAGTTTCTACCCCACTGTAGTAAGTTTTGATTTACAGGCAAACCTAGCAGAATATAAAAGTGCTGGGAAATGTACTGGCAAACTGCCTTTTAAAATTCTGACGTTTCAGCTTACAGGTAGAAGAATAGTTTTGAAATTAATCGTGAACATTGAGTGTTGTTTTTTTTCTATTTACACAACATTGGTAGTAGGTATAGATAGAATATATTTTGTTGTGCACCAAAACCAAAAAATTCATGGCAAAAAAGTGCAGGCCACACCAACAACTAGCGAGCAAGCGAGCGATACGGGAGACCATCGCTTCACCTCGTTTCATACTTCGGTTCTGCACTTTCGGTAGTTCAGGGCGTGAACGATGCTCGCCCGGCTTGCTCGCTCGCTGACGGTATGGCCTGCGCTTAAATGTGGTGTTATAAATAGGCATAGGCAATAGGTGAAAATCACAGACATTTCGCATGCACGTGCAAAACATTACGGATGTACTATATTTTGTTTATTTTTTATGAAATCTGGAAAATCAGAAAACTCTATCATGTGTAAATTAATCGTAAAGATTATGTGATAACGTTAATCGGTAATAATCCCTTAAATACATTTTCAAGAATGAAGTAGATTTACATAAACATCCGTTTGAAAATGCAAAACAAGATAGGCTATATATATAGTCTATTTGTGATAATTATGTCAATCTATTCATAGGAATTCACATTGGAAAAGTAAAAATAGATAATTACTTTCTCAGGTATTTTGTCCCGTGGTCTTTGTTAGATCGCTTTGAACAACAATGGTTTAATAGTGTATTTGTATTTGTGCAAACTAATGTAATTATTCCTAAACGTCATCTTAGACACTGACATAGTTACAGATGTATCTTCATCTTATTTATTTATTTATGTACACACAGATACTTAACAGGACAATATATCAATATGTCATCTTCTTTCTTTATCGTGTGGTTAGTGCCTAACCTTGTTCAGAGTTTACAGATCAGATGACCTGACAGATGTATGAAAGTGGACGACTCGAAAGGAATCTGTAGCGCTGCGTAGAGCATCCTGCCTACCTTCAAGAGTTTATGAATGTAGGTGTTTAAGTAACTTTAGCTGTATGGGTCTGTTATCCAATAAACGCCAACATATTTGCAGAATGGATAAACATAACTCGGCTCAATATAAACTATTGCGTAACGGGATTTAGGGAACACACTAAACACACACTACTTATTCTTCGGGCTTCCTACGCAGTCTTAGATAAGAACCAACTGTGGAAGTTCTCAAAGTCAAAGCATTTATTTCAATTAGACCATTAAAGGCACTTTTGAAAATCAAAAACAAAAAAGCTAAGCTACAGTCACAGTCACAAGGCATAATAACTTGCGAAAGTACTGTAGTTGCACATTCCAAATCGTAGATCTCTATGGAGAAGAATGGGCAAGAAACTCCATTCTCTGTCATAACACCCCCATACTTTCAAGACTACAGCTTAGTTTACATTGTGTTCAAATATCTCTTTAATTTTGAATACAATCAGCCGATTTTAAATAGAATAGCCTTCAACGTTCATAAACAAATTATTTTTATACCTTTCATAAACTCACGCGCTTGCAAAACAAGTTTTAATTATGACAAGTGAAAGTATCTACGCGTGAAGTTCACGCACATTTTAGAGAGGCAGCATGTAGCAGTCGTGGCCGAGCGGTTAAGGCGTCTGACTAGAAATCAGATTCCCTCTGGGAGCGTAGGTTCGAATCCTACCGACTGCGAATACTTTTTGGGTGTGGAGTTTATTTTTAGTTTGACCTATTTTTTTTTTTTGTCGCGTCCGTGGCGATATTATTTTTCATCGTTTGGGCGCATTATGTCCAATTCACAAAATGTCCAACTATTCATAGACTATATTTAAAATACTTTATTACTTTTCTCTTTAACGTTACTTCAATTTGTTTTATACTATTTGTAATATTGGTAGTGGTTCTGATAGCCTTTGATTATTTTAGGTTAAGTTGACAAAAAGAACATCAATTTCACGGTTTCTCGATTAAGAGTTTGAAGTTGAGAACCAGTCAAGTTCTGCGTCAGCAGTAGAGTTACTTGAGGTTATTTCTCCAAAACTCTAAATATATTGCAGGAGAGTTTAACACTTTCTCAGCTTTTCCATGAATTACGCCTGAAAACCCAGCAATTTGTGCGGTTTAAGGGAAGTTTATTTTTCAATATTTCATGATGAGAATTAAACATACAAGTAAGTACATAACTGCTTATGTAAGTGCTTAGGTAAGTAGGTACTCAGTCAATGTGTGCACTTGAGAATTTCATCATATACGTACGTTGCCTTTCACTTGTCTTAAACCAGTCTAATTGGCTCGCCAAATATAAAACAACACCATGTAGCAGTCGTGGCCGAGCGGTTAAGGCGTCTGACTAGAAATCAGATTCCCTCTGGGAGCGTAGGTTCGAATCCTACCGACTGCGGACTCTTTTTGGCATACAAAAGTAGAAACAACAAGACTTGAACCAGGCAGAAGCAGTTCAGAGCTCCACAGTACTGGGACACTCAAAAGTGCAAGAATCCCATTTTTTATTTTCCTAGTGACAACAATTTTGTGGAGCTCAAAAGTGTTTCCATTCAATACCTTTAAATTCTTACAGCATATCCATGTTTACTAAAACTTGACAGAAATGGCAAACAAACAAGCTGGTACTTCCAAACAAGTCTTTTATTACAAGATGTCAATCACAGGAACACAATGGGAATAATATTGGGGAGTGAGCGGTGTTGTATTTACTAAAATGTTGCTAAGTAAAGAACTTGAATTTACTGCCTCGTTGGTCACACGCTACTGCTGAGCCCTGAGGTACTTGGTTCAATGCCCAGGTTGGAAAAAGTAAGGCAAAATAAATAAGGGAAAGGGTTTTTCCAGCAATTTTTAGAATATGCTCGTCCGCTATTCGGTACCTACATGCGGCATGAACATAACTGGCGAGATATGGGGATTTTTCGAAGATTGTGTTTTATTGATTTTAGAAAAATCTCGATAAAACTTTCATGCACACGAATGTCACTAGTAAACTACTAGGGACCTTTATGAAGAAGCTTAATGAGGGAAATAGGTATCGTATCATATATATTTCAGCCCTCGAGCTGTGCTGCTGTTTCGATTTGAACCGTGCCTGCCCGTGTAATTACCTACGGCATAAGATACATTTTGAAACCATCTTTTCGTCACCCTCTTCTTGCCCTTGTCCCATGTTACTTGGTATCTACGCAACACATTTTTTTCCATTCTCCCCTGTAAAGTGTCACGCTATCATTCACTCTATTCTCTGTCATTTGATTCCTCGCACAATAAGTCTTACTTTTCATTGGCCTTCCTCGCCCTCAACATATTTTGTGTTTCAACCAATTACAAAATCAAACGAAGATCTAGAATTTGTCAACCTCTAGCTAAACTACCAGTATATTCAGATCTGAATAAAACAAAGATTCCGTAAGAAACTAGCGCATGGCAACACAAACAGTGATAAGTGAGGGTGGCCATCCTTTACGAGACCATTACCTCAACGTTACCCTCATTTGACTCATAAAATATGCAAGCCCGTGAAATTCACTATGGCCATGGGAAGCCATTTGTTTTCGTGGCCTTGGAACTTACATGAGATGATAGCTTATTTAGTTATTTTGTGACGTATTACTTCGGTCATGTCACTAGACCTTTACCTGAGTAAAGGTCTAGTGCACATAGACACAATAGAAATTATTAAGCGAAAGAAAGTTGGGTAGTCAGGTAGCGCACCAAATAGGAGATTATACAATTTCTTAACAAATGCCCGCATCAGTTATTTATACTAACGTCAATTGCCTACTCTTACTATTTAAGTACAATAAGTCTGCTTAAGCCTTGCATCTCCTCTCCTCCTCTTATTGCCCGACACATCACACAAACACTAATCTGTTCCACCGCACCGTCCACAACTTATCGGGATACGACTTGCGTCAAGCTCTAAACAATTTGTTTCTATCAGCGGTCGCTGTGTAGCTCGTGGCCAGGCGTTTATACAATACCACTTCACAAAATCGCCCTAAAATACTTAAATACATAATTACAACATGAGTTTTTATTAAACTATCAATACTCGTACCAGCTTTTGAACGATTGTAACAAAACCAGAAATATGAATCCTCTCTAAAACTAAACAAAAACACAAACTGTGTTCTTTGTTGGGCCGGTAGCAACCGGATTAGTCAATTAGCCGGTCAAGCGGGGCGTCCGGCGCCCTAGCCGGTCGACCGCCGTACAGCACTACATCCGGGTCCGGTCTCCACTTGAGTCACTACACTCCTAGATACCGATACTGAGAACGGTTTGTTGGAAAATAAAAAGTAAAAACTGGAGAATAAGTGAATAAATAAGTAACAACAACCGCGCTTGTCTAGGTTGGTCCGTGGATGGGTGACCACCCTATACCGAGACTCCTCCGTGCCTAACAAATCACGTTAAGCTGCTGGTCCCTGCTGTCATTTGTATGTAGATCTTTGACAGTCGTTACAGGTAGTCAGTAGCCTGATAGTTTGACAGCCCTTCTTACTTGGGGTCTCGTACTACCCAGTACTAACTGGGTTGTGGAGGTCAGATAGGCTCCATGTTAAATACTGGTACTCAGCTGCATCCGGTTAGACTGTAAAACTGACCCAAACATATTTGGGAAAAGGTTAGGCAGGTGATTTATGTTGATAAAGAAGTAAATAACCAATGAACGCAATGACAGGTTCTGAAATAAATTGGCAAATGAGTTATAGCTAACAACCCTTTTTTTTTAAGTGAAAACTTCTTTAGCGGCGTTGAGCACTTTTTCTGTAATGGGTATAAAATCTTAAACTCGCGTCAGGACACGTGACCTGATCGAAAAAGCGTAAGACAAATTTTCTCATTCGATTTTGAACTTAACCTTCAACATTTTATGGTTTAAAATCATTTAAAGAAATTTTTAAATGTTTCCAATCAACTTTGAACCTAATGCTTTAGGGATAAAGCTGACAAATCTATTAAATAAATTGCCACCCGCCGCGCGCCGGCGCAGCGCCGTGAAACCTAGTCCTCTGGCTATCTTCATCGTCCTTAAGATTGTGATAGAACCGTGGTCTTTGGGGGATTCGCACCGTACTAACTACGAAGGCAATTTACGTGCTATTTACAAACGTTACGTACCTGTAGGTATGTTAGTGTAGCTAAAATTCCGTATTTCCTTGCAATTTTATTGATTGACGCATAATGACAAGAGATTCTAAAATCAATAAGACAGTGTTGTCTTTGAGTTTGCAGCTTTCTTAGTATCTAGTAGCTATTAAAAGTACTTGTGAAGGCTTTTAAGATGCAAGCACAATCATGATAATAAAATAAAAAAGGAAATCGTTCAATCGCAATAAGTACCTTCCGAGTATTAAATTGCTAAACATTTTCACTAAGGCGTTTGTTGTTTGGTAAAATAAAGTTCAGTTTATTTAAAAACCTGCTTTAAAAATGATTTGATTACAAGTATTTACAAGTAAGTTAAAAAGCACGAGTGTTATTGGTATAGGAAACCGATAAATTCTCAGCTAATTCTGTAGTAAGATCGAATGTGACGTTCCTGCTTACGTGCTTACTAAGCGCCTGTGAAAAGATGTATCGCACACATTTTTATGTGCGACAGATTACTTCCACACTTTTAATTACAAATTCTTTAGGCAGGTTTCAATGATAACATAACATCCTGTAATCCCCGAAGGCTCAGGCAGGGGTGCACCGAATAGTACACCCTGTTCTTTATACTGATAAAGCAATTGGTGCAAAATTATTCCCTAACCATTCCAAAATATCAAACATGCTCAACGTTAATAATCAAGTTTTCACTTCTGCCGGCACTCCCGGAGTGCAACCCGTCTTTTTTTTTTGGTGGATGGGATATCATCAATTGACCCCTCCCGCTCTGGGCAGGGCGGAAGGGAGTGCCAGACTTGCACTAACTAAAACCCATCCATGTTCCTTCTTTGCCCTTTATGTTCCAGGGCCGCGGTATCTCTTTCGAACAGTCCCGCAGCCCTGGCAGGATAGCTAACAACCCTGTGTTGCACTTCATAGCACTTTTCCCAGTGTGTTTATTAGTACTACTGAACTAAAAAAAACTGTAGAATAGTTAAATAAAGTAGTTACTATTATATTAAACACAGTTCTCAAAATGGCAAATGAAAACATCGTGGGTTAACCAGCATGTCCAAGAATCAAAAATTCGAAGTCATGTGACCACAAAACCGCACGATGAGCTACTGTCGCTGACTCACACAGAGGAGCCTGTACCCTGGCAGTGGGAGCCCTATAGCCTGGTTATACTGAGAGACTATGTACCTAGCTTACCTAGCTAGCTATTATGCGGGACTGAACTATTCACCCAACATAGCAACTTGCAAAGCTAACAAGGTTTTAACAACACGGAAGCTAAGCCCTCTTCAAAACAAACCCATTACCATCATTCCATCATCACAAGAACATCCCAAGACATTAGTCGGTATTAGGGGCAGTTTACATCGCTCCGTTAAAATTGTAATAATCTGCGGAACGTCTGCAGGGGCCGTAAATAAGCTAAATAGGCCGGTTTCGAGCTTGTACCAGAGCCGCTTTACTTTGAAGCCACGAAAACAGATGGTTGTTATAAATGAAGTCTGCTATAAAATAATAAAAATAACCTTACATACCTACGAAAAAAAGCTCCATATTGCAGCAATTGCTAACTACGAACAACATTTTTTATGTGAACCCATAGGCAAGGGATTTTCAGCACATACCATAAATGCTCAAACTGCTCCGGACAAATTGCAGACTGGCTGCTGACACCGGACATTGCCAGATATTTCAGTAGGTACTTTATCTGTCAGTGTGTGTCCGTAACAGCGTCCGTAGTTTGGTCCATACCGGTTTGACCGAACATTAACTCTGAAAAATATGGCCAAGTATGACCTAGAATACTATTGAGAGTATGTCTTTAAATTTTATTTAAAAAAGTTATATGACCGCTATTTTCACCCCTATGGTGTCGGAAAAAAAATAGTACGCGCCGAGATGTTTAGGTATTGTTGTTATCTTCCGCTAAGGCGTTTCTCCTGGCCACACAAACTAGCGTCCTCTATTTAGAATTCGTATTTATTATTATTGTTTTAGTTTCGCGTCCCATCCCAAGATTTAGCGCCGGCTTAGTTCAGCAAACACTGGACACAGTGGACACTTGTGCCGATTACCACACCAGGGACTGTCCGCCACCTCTATTTTATTTAAATACAGGAGAACCAACAGCTATAACACGATAATAACAGCCGTATAAGTAACACAGAGCCAAACCCAGGTTCTCTTGGGTATACGCAGAAATTCCAATGAAAATCTTATGATCACTAACAAGCACGATAGAATTTTTCTTTAAGCTACATTAAGCACCAATCTGACTTTCGGTGCAGGAAAGAGATAAAAATAAATAAGATATGAAATTCAGTTATGATGATTCGGCTATGAGATGTGATGGTAGGCCCCCTATACTGTCTTAATGTTAATCCCTTTACAAAATGCTTATAATAGCAATAAAGTATTTCTACTGGTAGTACTAAGGAAGTCTGAAAGTTGAGAGATAAATAAATATGGCCATGTGATGCGGAGGAATGAGGAAAATGACGTGAGTATAACTTGTGGGTTGTTAAATGTAAAATGGATATGGAAAGGTCTCTTAAGTGACAAAAAAAAAACAAAAAGACCTGAGTATTACGTTTTACGTTGGGCGTCGGGGGCCACGTGGTGGCTCCCGGCCACCGTAGGCGCGGGCCTGTGGACGGTGAGTAATGCTAGCTCGCCGTCCGTCCGTCTTATGATGACAGGCCGTGTTGACGGCGCGTTCGTGTTCCACGCGCGCTCAAAGAGATGTCAGCAAAACGGAAAGGGTCCGCAAAAGCCGATGCCTGCCAGGGCTGCGGCACTGTTCGAAAGAGATACCGCGGCCCTGGAACACAAAGGGCTATGAAGGAACTTGGGTGGGTTTTAGTCAGTACAACTTTGACGCTCCCTATCACTCCACCCAGAGTGAGAGGGGTCATTTCATGATTTCCCAACCAAAAAAAAAAAAGTGAGATGTTTTACGTTAATGAGGTGTTAAGAATTTAAATTCAGAATCTGACGATGAAAGAGTCCGGATTTATATTGCATATTATCTTAATAATTGGATTATTGAGAGACTGTTAAGTAAGGATTTATGTACTTTTCTGGCTTCGTCCACGTCCATACATCAGGTCATACACGTAGGATATGATAACTTAGCACGTGAAATTCTCAAGAACATCACTAATTAAGCCAGTGTATGTTCTTTTAGGGCGTGCAGTTCCGGCGTTCCTTTAACTTTTTATGCTTATTAATGTGTTATTATTTGACATATTTCAATATTCTCTACAAATAAAACAAAAAGAAATCTCAACCTCATTTTATCGAAGTAAACAATCTCTAAAGCACACTCAATACCGTGTTTAAGTAATCGTGAAGCGTCGGAAAAACAGCATGTGACGATTTCCGGCCCATCGGCCGTGGTTGCGGCCTGAATGCGGCCCGCCGGAAGTACGTAAGCGGTGGGTACGCCGACTTCCGGGCGCGCGACAATCCCAAACTTTCGGTGAAATAACTCTGACGTTGACGGCAAAAAGGAGGGTTTTGTGGCAGGTGAGTTTGTATCGCTTGTATGGGGAGACACGTGCGTTGGGTTATGTTAAGTCCGATAAGATAGTTGCCTTTCTATGTTACTGAGTTGACAACTGTTTATAAATAGCGTAGGCAATCTTATTATTTAACTGATATTCTTTAAATTTTATATTACGAATGTCTTAATAATATATCTGCCAAGGTTTGTTGACCACTAGATCAACGAGGATTTAAACTGCTTAGCCGTATTCAAGATGTTATTGGTTTATCTATACGGAAATCCTCAAATGAAAACGGTAGTAACTTATCTTGGTCTGGTAGCATCATAAAAGCAAATAGCTTGCTCTTTACGTAACTATAATAATAATAATTTATTTAATAATAATTTATTATAATTTATTTATTGTTCCTTAAAAATATAACATGTTGAACAGTATTTAAATGCAGTTAGAATTAAGCACAAAGAATGAATGTGAGCAACTGCGCCCGAGCTAGGCCGAGCCTGTATTTCAGGTCACAGTTCTCTTCCCAGAGTTATGAGCAGTATTAACAATGGTTGGACATTATCAGTTATCGCTTTTTGTATTAATTTGTATACTTACAGAAATAATAGATCAAAATCAAATAATTTTATAAAAAAGTGAATTTTCAAAAAGTTGATTTGTGTGTGTATTTTGAGGTGATTGTCAGTGTTGTGTTGTAAGTGTGGGTGTGTGTGTTGTGTAGTGTTTGTTTGGACGGGAGTTAAGTTTTTATTTTATCTTAAAGTTTTAAGAAGATCCTTAGTGGTTTGGTAATCGCAAGTAAGCAGATAATCTAATACTTTGGTTTTGCATTCTTGTTTGTTTAGTGTGTAGATGTTGAGTATGGAATTGAGTTTGTTGTAAAGGAAAGGACCAATATTATAATCTTATGTTCTATTACAGGTGTGATGTATTGGCTGTGCCGTTCTACATCAACATATATTACATATCTGCCGAAAAGCAAACTATTATTTACCACTTGTGGAACTGCCTACTATCAAATAACTGCTCCGTTGGTCTCAGTCGCAAGCGCGACTGCTGAGCAAGGGGTCCTGCGTTCGATTCCCGGGGAGGGCAAAAAATGTTATTGGGTTTTTCGATTGAAAATTTCTCAGTAGCGGTCTGGAGTTTGGAAGTTGGTGGTATGTCCTGCGCCTGAACTCTCTCCGGTCGTGTCTGATTGTCGTCTCATCGGACTATGATAGTGAAGGAACCGAAGACGGGCACCTGTACCTGCGCGCATACTTGTGCACTATAGTGTATATGTGCTGTGCACCGCTGGCTTGTCTCCGCTGAGATCGGCCGCGTGACCTATAACGTTCAAGAGAACTATTATAACTACCAAACCGGATTAAACTAAATAAATCACCGCAATATTCTGGAGTCCAATTCACTGTCGTGACCTCCTCGAACTAATCCTTTGTCTAGCAGATCCCATCAACCCGGACCGCCATAAAATTTACGTACACGTTACACTTTGACGTAAGTTGTAGCGACATGCATCACTACCATAGAGTATGGGGTACGTGGAGATGCGACACATCGTGAAGCTGCAGCTCAAACAAATCGCGAACTAAGTGTACCATCGTTACACCTGCTTAACCCTTCGCAAAACTGGCGTGACGTTCTGTTATAAGGTACTAACGATTTAGTACTCATGTAAATAGTCACAGTGGTCACAAGCGCGGGTGTTTTGCTCGGGGTCGTGAGTTTGAGTCCCAAGTCGAAATGAGTTATTGGGTTTTTCCTAGTGCCGTTGATAACAATAGGATCGTCTCCGTTTGTACGTATTTACATTTCTGGCAATGTGTAGGCACAATTAGCTCTGTTTAACGCTTTAGATAATGCAGGCGTGATATTAAGAAGACGGTCGTTCCATTTGGAAATTCCCTTCACTTTTTTATGTTTAATGGGCCTACTCTTGACCTCAATCTAGTCCTGAGGACAGAGATGAGGTCGACAATGGAACGAGGTAACCCAAAAGAAGCCTATTAACTCGCGACTTAAATATATTGGAGTCATATTATGAACTTGGGAACATCGACGAAGGCAGGGAATTCCACTCCTTGGCTGTGCGCATAATAAACGATGTAGCAAAGCGCTTCGTGCGAATATGTGGAACATCGACAAGGAATGGGTGCTATCCCGCAATACGTCTGGACTCCCGATGGTAGAAGGGAGATGGTGGAATGATCTCGTGGAGCTCTTGGGCACACTCAACGAAGTACAGCCTGTAAAAGACCGACAGACAAGCAACCTTGCGCCGGTGGGCCAGGCTATGAAGCTTGGTACCCACCAGCTTATCGTCACCAATGAGCCTCTTGGCTCTGCGCTCAACAGAGTCCAGTGTGGCTAATTGGTATTTCGCTGCCATCCCAAAGGTGACAGCAATAAGTACTCCATGCAGGACCGAACTTGTGCTTTATCACTATCCATACAGCTATGTCTATGAGCTACTTGTGAAGAGACCAAGAAAGAGAACGAATACCAACTAAGTAGGTAGTTAGTTATTTTCTAGATTTCAACAAATCTACCTTTAGCCTTAGGTAACTTAACGTTGTATTTTGCCTGTAACAGCGTAATATTCCCGTCACTTGTCACAACCACTCAGTATTAGTCTGAAATTGTGACAGCTTACCTAACTACAGAATATCGGTAGCCAAACTAATTGGATTGCTTTCTCGTAAAATACCTGATTTTCAGACACATTTGGTCGGGACTGGGATAATGAGATAATATTACAAAGTACTGCATGCTATTCCTTTAGTACATGTGATGTTCAAATGTTTGCCCAGTACGTAAAAAACGGAACCATCAGATACTGTAGTTTAATTACGATGAAAAAATCATGTTTTTACTTTTTACTCAATCAAATTGCTACTGCAAACAGCATACTTTGGCTCTACGATTCCCAACTCTCTTTAAAGACAGCCTATTACAATGTAACGTAAGCACAGCATCGCGTCTGCCTGCCTTTTCCCAACTAAGTTCGGGTCGGCAACCAGTCTTACCGGATGCAGTTGATTAACAGTATTTTACATGGAGCCGTACCTACCTGATCTCAAAAACCCAGTTAGTAATACTGGTGGTCAGACTCTCAAGCCACTGACTACCTGTAATGAGTGAGTGTCAAAGATCTACAAATGACAGCCGCGACCAACGCGGCAACGGCTTAACGTGCTTTCCGAGGCACGGAGGAAACTCGGAATGTGAATGATCACATTGGTCACCCACCCACGGACCAACCTAGGCAAGCACGGCTTAACCTAAATATCAACCTGAGCGGCTGTTATTATTTAGCAACGAGCTCTTCCAACGAAAAGGCACGTTTAATGTAATGTAAGCATAATCAACATATAATAATCCCACTGCATGTAGGTACTTACACAGGCCTCCTATCTATGAGAGCTGAACCATCTGCCTCTCCAGTAATCTATGTCCGCACAGTAAAATGCCGGCAGCAAGCTCTAATACAAAACACAATTACAATAAAAGGCTTCAATGCACAGTTTCAAGCCGAAAGTTTCGCAGTCACACAGATATTGTATTCGTTAACAAACAACTGTCATTAGAATGGGAACACTAATTGCAAGTTGTGTGTCGCCTATGGTTTATGGCGGATGGCGGATCAGCTGCCTCGAAACTAATCTTGGAATGGACGGCACTGCAGTGCGATGTGGAGAGGGAGACAGTAAGACAACTCCTTACGAGGAAAGAAATGTTCGTGCGGAGAGATTCTGGCTCGAGTAACAACAGACGCACGAGGCGATTGACTCGAGTCTGCGAAGCGGAGGCCTTCAGAGGTAACGCTGTCAATAGCTAGTAAGAAGAGGTAAAGATGACACTAGAAGTCGACCTCAAAAAAGTTGGGGAAAGGCTAAGCAGATGGCGACGATCTTGCTAACCTTCACTTTACTCATCAAACGTTACGCTGAGTGAGTCTTACTTGACTCATTAATTTACAAACTTAGATTGAACCTTCTATATCTCATTTTCTGTGGGTATTATACAGCGCTGTTATTTGATTTACCCACGTCCACCCACTGGTTCATTCCATACTTTATGAGATATTTATAAAATTGATATTGACATAAACAGAGCTGCGATAAAGTAATCATGTTATTACAAAGTTGTACTCGATATCATAAATATAGCCTCCGTGTGTATGGTGTAAATAAAAAACAGTGTCGTTTCCAATATAACCGATACCTATAACAAGGTCAACGGATATGTAGCGGTACCTACTACAAAAACTACTACAGCAACATATAACAAAAAGTACTACAGCGCCATCTATGACGCAGAGGACAAACTAAACATCGAAATCCTGCATCGCGCAAGTAAAATTATTCGCGACTTAAGACTATATAGAAGAACCCGACAACAACTGTCGGGTAGTAGCCCACCAGACAATATCACCAGTCTGGTCGGGGGACCCTCCCTTTTCTATGGAGGATGAAGAACTTTACACCCTGTTCTTCATACCCCCAAAGATACATACATATAATATCCTCCCGACTGAATTTCGATCACAGTGGTCGGTCTTAACAAAGACTAGAAAATTACGCAGGAGATTACAATGCACATGCACAAGTGTGTGCACACAGGTGCACTCCCTCGGCCCTCACTCTCATAGTACGATCGGATTGACATCCAACACGACCTAACTTCCTAACTCCGAGCTGCTACTGAGAAACGTCTTATGGAAAAACCCAATAACCCTTTGTCCGACCTGCGTATCGAACTTAGATCCACTTATTAGTCGCGTTTGTGACCACGAGACCAGACGATGCAGTTATACACATAATACAAGCACTGCGCTGGACCCGCATGTGAGCATGCGTGGCGACGCTTCTGAGGTGCTGAGACGATCTGGCTAAGGTCTGGTTACTTTAGGTTGACGCCTGGTTGACGACGAACCGATGAGGTCGGTGCAGCGCTTATAGGTGAACGTTGAACCTTAATACTGTTATTAAATCATAAGACTCCTACGTAAATCAATAACATTCCATCTGTGAGAATTTCCATTTATAGAAAAATGTGGAGCAAGGAGTGAACAAGGTGAAGGTGGGGACTTAGCACCCACGTTTGTGCGTACGTCGCAGGCAATAATGGGCAAGCCGTTTGCCATGAATCGGGTACAAAATTAGACTGATTGAGAAGCATCAAGTTAGACTGGAAACGGACCCAAAAATAGATGGTAAAAGGCGCCAATAATGAGGCGGTTACAAAGACGAAACTTAGCGTGAACTTGAGCTTCAGTCTATCAAAAGGCTGAGTGTATTTTGGATTGATTTCAATAGATTGAAGTGAAATTAAGAATACGCTAGGTCTCGTCTCTGCATGATACCCTAATGCCGTTCTTACTAACACGAGGCGATATCTTAATGTAATGCGTGCAAATAACTAGGCGTTGCTAAAACAAACTTTACTGACAACAGACAATCTGAAGGAGAAACTGAACACTTTCCTCGCTCCGAGGACTTCGCGCACACCGTCTCGCTTCCCGGCTATCAACGAGACATCCAGGGTAATTGATCTTTTGTATCTTCCACAATTTAATATTCTAACATCAAAGTCCTGGCTTTGTTTATCACGTCAGCTAACAAACTAAATTAATTAGCTACGATCTACATGTGTCAGTAACTCAATCATACCGCCAGTCAGCGAGCGCTCACGGCGCAACTTGTAAATTCGTTATACTGTGAGATTATTGATCTGTTAGCGTGTGCAAGTTATTAGATAGGATAGAATTTATATTTGTTCTTGAATTAATATAAATGAAACTACGTGTCCATAAAAGGTGAAAAAGTTTCTAGGAGTCATTAAAAATAGTAGTACCGCATTCTATATGGAAACTATCTCAATCAAAGGTCTTTGAGTCAAGTTAGTCTGAAAAGGCTCAAAATTACACTAGATAATCACCTAAAACGCTTGGCTCTACATCACTTCCTAGTGTTTCAGCTGGGGAGAAGAAATGGTGGAACAAATTCCCCAGCCAAGTGAAGAATAGTATAAATAAAGAGACACAAGCGTGATAATACTTTGAGTTCACCACGGTAGTGCGGATGGTGTAACTCCAAACAAACATAAAAGTTAATAATTAAAAGTTAGGACACCATTAACAGCGTAAAGTGTTAATAATACTCCTAAAACAGGTCCAATAAAGAGACAACACCTCCCATGGCAGTCGTGGCCGAGCGGTTAAGGCGTCTGACTAGAAATCAGATTCCCTCTGGGAGCGTAGGTTCGAATCCTACCGACTGCGGACTCTTTTTGTTCGGTTTGTACTAAAATAGACGGCAAATGTAAACTTTGTGATCGTCCCAGCTTGTGCAAATAAATTGGAAAACACAATTAAAAGTATTTTCATTCATGAAAGTTTTCATCGTAATTATAATGTGGTCTATTTGAGCCGGCCTTTACGTGCCATTGCTCAAATAACTGGGCCTGACGATATTTATTCAATACCGCAAAAATGACACAGAACAAAATGCAGAGGTTACGTTGAATGATAAAACAGGAGTTCTCATTAAAATATTGAATAATTATGAATATTGAAGTGAAGTCTCGCTGGTCATCATTAATTAAGTGTGGATCTTTATTTTAATTATTATTTGGCGATAACAAAGTAGGTACTAAATATCATACACGGTTCAGTGTTCCACCGCAATGGAATAAAATATATTCCACTGTGGTGAGAAAAAACTGAAAGCGTCTAGTCTAGGTTGCCGTCCAAATTTGTTCATCACTTTGTCAATAAAGTTAGTGTTCTCCTCCACTCTCTCGCTTAAGCTCGCATCTCCCATCGTCAGGGCCGTAGGCAGGGGGAGGGTTTTGGGAATTCAAACCCTCCGAAATCTTGGCAATTATAGAGAAAGCAATGTCTCCGAGGTGAAAAGCAAAAATAACGAACTGTTGACATGGAACTGGAGGGCTAATTTCATCGAAACCCGTTCAGCAACAAAGGCGTGAAAAGATAAGAGACAGGCTGAGTTACTTTTTTCCTTTTTGTAATAAGTACCAAACTATGAAAAACCACTACATTACTACTTAAACCAATATGAACAAAACCACCATTTTATTAAGCCGATTGACCCAAACCGTCAAACAAAGCGACTAATTTGACATTAGCGGACACACTCGCGTCAAAGCGAGGGTTTTATTAAAAATACTTCGCATACCATAGGGTCCATGGGTGCCAAATTAATTTTTATTGAATTTGTGTTTGCTTTCGTTGTGCAAATATTAAATGTGTCTTGTAAATTGATCCGATGTCGGAGTAGATTTATTGAATACAATAAAACACACACATTTTTATAAAACGACTTTTGTAATGAAACCAAAAAAAAATACCTTATTTAAATTGGGCTGGTTATTTATTTGTTTTAGGCCAAATTGTTATGTAAAAAATTTAATAATAAAAGAAAAAGCTACTAGGCATACTCGAGGAGTAAAGTAAAAGCAATTGATTTTATGGGGTAAGTCCTCATCATCCGCCTAGCCTTTTCCCAACTACGTACGTTGGGCTCGGCTTCCAGTCTAGAAATACTGGTATACCAGTATTTTACATGGAGCGACTGCCTCCACAACCCAGCTAGCACTGGGTAACACGATACCCTTTGGTAAGACTGGTTGTCGGACTTGCGAGCCACTGAATACCTTAACGACTGTCAAAGATCTACAAATGACAGCCGGGACCAACGGCTAGCATGCTTTCCATCCTTACTTCCTTACTAATATCATAAATGCGAAAGTAAGTTTGTTTGTTTGTTACCTTTTCACGCCTAAACCACAGAACCGATCATCCTGAAATTTTGCATTTACATTGCCAGGTGTACAGAAACGGGCATAGGGTATCTTTCATCCCAAAACAAAGTACTGTTCCCGAGGAAATCAACAAAAACGTTCTTATGATAATAGATGGCGCCACGAGTCTTTCGAATCATGATTGAATTATATTGTTACAAGCAGAGTACAATCCGAATTAATTCTTAAATTCTAAATGAAGCTAGTTCTATAAAGAATCCCTGTATAAAGAAAATCTCAAAGCTAAAAACAATACTCATGCTTAACGTGGGAATCTAACCTACGACCTCCGCTAAGCTACCCACTGTGCCGAACTAAAACCTCGAACTTCAATCATCTTACTTTTTAAAAGCTCCGTGCCCAAGTTATTAAGTTGTTACCCAACTTGCTAACTTTATTGATTCCACCGTGACGGCTTGTCACTCAAACTCTAATATTATTTCTAACATTTTCTGAAGATCCTTGGTTTTCTAACCGAACGTTCAGTTTTAAACTTTTGGTAAAGTATTCCTTTTTATTAGATTTTTACTAACCAAATTATGATTATGATTCTTGCGAGCTAAAACTAGACGGGTAAGTTATCAACACAAAATAAACAATTCTCAAGTAAAAATTATTCAAAATCTTTAGCCATAACAATTAAAAAGACAAAAGTTTCGCAGCCGGTAGGATTCGAACCTACGCTCCCACTGGGAATCTGATTTCGAGTCAGACGCCTTAACCACTCGGCCACGACTGCTTGTTGCAGTGTGTCCGAAAATAGCCGTTGGTATCAATAACTGCGATTTGCATTCTGCAGATTTCTGCAGTTAGTTATGCATTTTTGAAGTTGCTACATATATAAGGCTCTTTTTGAAGATCTTATGCAAATGTTCCCTTTATTTAAACACAAAATTCGTATATCACAAAGCCTACTTATTTGTTTTTTATCTTTTACTCAAGTTTCTGAATGAAAAAGTACAAGAAACTTTCATAATATGAACTAAAAGCAACAGAAACAACGCCTCCAGATTCTAAGACATAATAAATAAGACGACTATTTTCTTATTTTTTCACATGTAATTTAAACCATTTTAACCAATTATTATTGATAAAAAACTTGAATTACTTGAACTTCACTTATTTTACCTGAAATAAAGGGCAGACAGGGGTGGGTTGTCCGTCAAATACGTCCATAAACCAACGTACAAGCTACGTTGTGTGAGCCGCGCTCGATAGATATCCATGCAATAGGTATGTAGTGACAGCCTGCCAGATGGTTGCGTATTAACAATAATGGAGTCAAGGGGAAAGATATTTTATTTTAATTCTTCAGGGAAATTTAGTAGGAAGTTTTTTTCCTCGAATGAAAGTTAGTATAAAATAAAAAACTTAGGTTGAAAATGTAAAACTAAACACCTGTCCCAAATGACTTGAATTCTACTACTTTCCTTAAATGTATTTGTTATTAATTCGCAACTAGAATAAATTTCCCTTTTTGACTTTTGTTTTAATCTAAAAAAAATTGATACTTACACTCATATCTCATAGTCATTGCCATACTTTAAAAAACCGGCCAAGTGCGAGTCGGAATCGCGCACGAAGGGTTCCGTACCATTATCTATAAAACGGCAAAAAAATCATATCTGTTGTATGGGAGCCCCCCCTTAATATTTATTTTTTTTAATTTTTAGTGTTTGTTGTTATAGCGCCAACGGTAATACATCATTTGTGAAAATTTCAGCTTTCTAGCTATCACGGTTTATGAGATACAGCCTGGAGACAGACAGACAGACAGACAGCGAAGTCTTAGTAATAGGGTCCCGTTTTACCCTTTGGGTACGGAACCCTAAAAAACTACAAAATTACTTTCCCCTTTTGAAATTGTTCCAGAAATAAACTCTTAATTCAAAGAGGCTATTAACACTATAATGCTAAACCAAACAGGTTCAAAAAGCAACTGGTAAATCCGTGCATTAGCATAGAGATCGATGGGGGGTTAGCTTCGCCCGGACAGTCCGGGGATTCGCTATCCCCACCCCAGCCCCGCTGTGGTCCATCCGTTACGAAACTCTAAGTTTCAGAGATAAACCAGTTTCCAAATAGAAATTTCGATTTATTAACCTGCTCTGTTCTGTTTTATAGGAATCGAGAATTTTAGGATGGCTTTCGATTTTTGAACCGAATTTGGAATTCGGTTTAATTTACGAAGGACACTTTTTGAGCACGAAGTGCCAATCTTAACCGAGTGAAAGAGCTATCAGAACCATAATTGCTGAGCAACATTGACACTTAGAGCTCTTGAATGCGGTTTAGATGTGGTTATCGCGGAATCATGCAGCATTCTTTAAGGTTACATGACGTTATATTTGAGTGAGTGTGCTATAATATGCAAAAACGATTCATAGGCAATACAGCAACCTTAATAGCAATAGCTTTAATAGGGGGGTGGGAGAGAGAGGTGGGTGGTAGGGTCACTCCCCAACTTTCCCCCTCGCCATAAGGTGCGTAGTTTTATTATGTTAAAGGTTTTTTTTAAATTCATGAATTTTTGATAAAAATCGTTTAATAGAGGGTGAGGTTAAGCAAGCAATAATAACAAAGCGTAGTCAACGGAGGCCCGCTCTATCCCAAACTCTGTACATTTTGTGTGGTTAAAGTATTATAACTTTAAAATTAATTAACTAAAAAATAATAAACTAAATTATATTCAAAGCTGCAAAACCACTAAATCATAGCACTTCATCTTCATTTAGCACTTCCCGTTTTCAGCATAGTTTCACTTCAAATAAACAACAATAACAGGAATTCTTAAGAACGGCAACTAAATACGTTTCCTTAGTACGCCAGCGCATAATTTTTGTCTAAACGAGCCGTGACCACAGAGTAAGAACAAATGGAGCACTTCATATAAGCTATGTGTGCAACAATAAACTAACTATCTGTAACGCGGACCTTCGTAGATATATTTTAAATAAAATAGTAACGATTAATGATAACCTGTCTGTAAAGGCAGTTAAAGCCCCTCTTTCTGAATTGATTTTCAACGTCATCTTCAGCTTACCGTTATAATGAAGACTTTCTTCCTCATGTGGCTTCACACTTATGTTTATTTATTTATTTATTTGTTTAGGATCTCCAACAAAGGATGTACACAAAGACACTAAATAAATAATGGACGACAAAAGTATTACGTAGGTGTACACCTTCACTTACAGGAGATCACAGTATGCATAATAAAATGTAAAACTAAATTAACAAACATAAAGAAACAATTTAAAAAAAACTCAAACTCAACTCTATAAGTGTAAAAAGGTCTAACCTTAGAACGAGTCCACCGTTATAATCATGGCTGGAATCCTGAAACAAAATAATATTTGTGTCAGCACTCCATTCTTACTACTTCATGGTCCCGACCTACAACAAAACGTTAGTTACCCCTAAATGAGCGTTATTGCAGCCATTTGGACAGGGTAGCCCTAATTTAGGAGTATAATTCAAAATTAAAAAGCTTTGTAAGAGTGAAATGGTATTGTTAGTAGGTTCCGTAGATGCATACCCTTAGCAAACCTCCTGTACCGTGGATATAAAGTATACACCCAGTGTACTTTATATCGATGAAGTATTGTCGTCCTTATCTACCTCAAAAAAAGTAAGGTTCAACTGAATTTTTAAACTGCCCATTATTTTATAGATTTCGCTAAACAACAGTAGGTTATATAACCTAAAAGATGTGAGTAACTTTGTGTGACCGGTAAAAGAAAATAAAAAAATAAATAATAAATAAATAAAGTAATAAATAAAGTATACACCCAGTGTACTTTATATCGATGAAGTATTGTCGTCCTTATCTACCTCAAAAAAAGTAAGGTTCAACAGAATTTTTAAACTGCCCATTATTTTATAGATTTCGCTAAACAACAGTAGGTTAAATAACCTAAAAGATGTGAGTAACTTTGTGTGACCGGTAAAAGAAAATTCTTTTACCGGTCACACAAAGTTACTCACATCTTTTTCAATACCTAACACTTTCTTTAATGTGATACTAAATCTCAGTGTCCTACTTTTCAGTCATGCTTGAAAGCTGAATAAACGCACTTTCAATACAATTATGAATAGTTATTCCGCATAACAAATTAAATAAACCGATTTCCAAACACCTCTACCTAACACCAAACAGAGGAATATTTTTATATAATAAAAGAGATTCCTAAGCCTTCCAAAACGCTGTTATCTCACATTTCATCGCGTTCTTTATCTGTGAGCCGTGACGTCGCCGGCGCTTATTACCGGCCCGATCGTAGACCCCTGTAAATTCCCTAATATTCTCAAATTGGACTAAAATATTGCGTGAAAGATATATGACGTTGGAGTATTAAACAGGATTTGCGTATTATGATAAAGGGTTATACAATGAGTTAAAATGTTTCATTTGTAGTATCTACAAGGGTGGGTAAATAAATTCGTGGAATAGAGGGTTAGAGAGGGGAGAAGGTCTGATGTGAAATCTGTAGTGTAATCTGTCTGGATGTAGAGTCGGAAATTTCTACCTATTTTGAGGGTCTTAATTTTTTTTTTTCAGGGATGACTAAATTATTTTGAAGGTCTGAGAACTGTATGAGGCTTAATAGGGACTATATTGAAACGGACAAATAATTTAATTTATAGTTTCAAACCACTTCCCTTTCATTCCGCGAACTTTTTGACCTCTCCTCGTTCCTTGATTCTCCTATGAAGTTTTAAGGAAGTAAGTATGTACGAATCTATAACTTAAATACAATGTAGGTAGGTATAACGATAGTTAAAAATTGATATGATTTTCATATGCATCACAGCTATTTACTGTTAACGCAACTGACTCATTAAAGAAAAAGTAAAAAACAAACACGACTACGTGTATCTTTCAAGCCAAAACCTGCTTTTCAGACGTACATTCCTCCGTCTTTATACATCACTGAACAACGTATTAAAGCCTTAAATTGCAAGCCACGGCTCCACTAGCTCGCCGAAATCACAAATTAACCGTACACGTTTACAATTAGTTTTGCGCGCACATCGCTGCGATCACGTGCGGTCGCGTGCGGCTCGCGGCGATATCGCGCGATCTGCGCTATTACACGGGCGCCTTCCGACGATCCTGACAACTCACTCACCAACTCATATATTAGGTGTTATCGCTGTGTGTTGTAAACAACTAATAGAAATAGTTTATAGGTAGTGCAAAGGCCTTTAAAACTTAAAAACAAAGTATGTAATATTTCTAGTTGTGTGAAAAAAAAACTATTTCTTGCATCCTACGAGTAAAAATCAGCGAAAGAGAAGTAACGGTTTCCATTTTATAGTCAACCAAATCATTTTTATTACAACGTATTATTTGACACTAACACCCGTATCTATAAACAAGTCAAATTGATTACTTGAGTAAAAGTCATTATTTAAGATACGATTTTTAGGGTTCCGTACCCAAAGGTGCATCCGTCTGTCACCAGGCTGTATCTCATGAACCGTGATAGTTAGACAGTTGAAATTTTCACAGATGATTTATTTCTGTTGCCGCTATAACAACAAGTACTAAAAAATAGAATTAAAAAATATTTAAGTGGAGCTCCCACACAACAGACATGATTTTTTTGTCGTTTTATTGATAATGGTAGGGAACCCTTCATGCGCGAGTCCGACTCTCACTTGGCCGGCTTTATTCTGTAGTTTAGTAATTTCTTAAAGTTAGAACTGTCCAAAGTTATAATTGTTAGCTGGGCGTCGTTTGACAGTTCTTATTTCGTTTTAATTCTGGTCTATTACATACAAATATTTGCATAAGTAATTACTTAAACTCAAGTATTACTTTAAATTGACTAAATAGATACGGGTGTAATTGTTTCCTATGTAAACACTTGGCTCAAATGAATACTTGCAACATGATATAATACATTAACATCACCGCAGCCACAAAAAAAAACCACAAGACAATTTCTCCAAGAGATGTTCAATATCTCAGAATACCTTGTATCAGGTACCTTTTGCTACTATTGCCTTTTAATTTACAAACATTGAACGAGGAAAATATAAATTAGAAGGAGTTTTGAATGGCTGGAGGCGTTCGGCCAAGTCTTTAGTGAAGTCCTCGCCCACGCACTGAATGGAAGACAGATCGGATCGGCTTTAACTTTTAAGGCTCATTAATGAACAGATAGGCTCTGTTGTGTTTAGAAGGCAAATTATGGAAGAAGTACTTTAATTTAATTGAATGTTGGAAGTTGATTAGAACAACTACATATTTCTTGTTAAGTTTTAGCTACTTATAAATAAGTAGGCTGTATAAGAAGTTTTCTGAACTTGGCAAAAAATGTAGTGAATATTTTTATTAATTAAGTTATCTATTAGACAAGAATCAATGTTAGTTTTGTTCTCCCAAAAAATGTATAAAGTAATCTTGAAAAGTCTTTCGGAGTATCTTATTGATCAGATATAAGAAAACAATACAAAATAAACAACACAACAATATCGTGGAATCATGTTTAACCTCCAAACATTTTTGCGTCGGCGTCGGCAGCCCGGCGGCGGCGTCGGCAGCCCGGCGGCGGCGTCGGCAGCCCGGCGGCGGCGTCGCATCTAAACGCGAATCAACATAAATCCCTACATTATGATTCTGAAATCCGAAGTCGTGAGCGCGGGGCCTCACGAGACGATGCGGACTCGTCCGGACTCGTGCAGACCGATGCGGACGCTTAGCATTTGTATGGCAAGCAGTTTGCCACCGAATCCCGGCGCTAACAAACGACGACGGCTATGGGCGATAGGCTGCGAGAATGTGCGACCCGCACTCCGACCTCCGACCTCTGATCCCTCGCCAAATATTCGATTTGGACAAAGTGTTTTCTATGAGACTTTATTTGATGTGGTGTTCATTTGCATTTTTTGTACAAATCGGAAGGTTAAGGAAAGAGTTTCTTTTTGCAGTTTAAAACTGGAGCCTTGTTATCGCGTTTACTAGGAATTTATACCCAAGGAACACGTGTATTCAATAATGGATCTCCTAGAATTCTCGCAACACGCGCAGTAAACAACGATCAAAGCATCTTTTTTCTTATAAGTCGTGTAATAAACAACTTAGAATCATATTTTCTTCCAAGGCGAGTCAAGAAAAACAATTTTCTGCGATATTTCTATCTAAGAAGAACCGATATTACTGCAACCTTCATTAGGTTGTCAGATATTCAGACTGGGTAGTCAAAAACTTGAAAGTTACTACTATTAAAGATGTACAAATGACAGCCGGGACCAGCGGTTCGTTTTTCCGAGCACGGAAGGCCCTCGGCATCAAAATAATCGATGATCAACCATCCATAAAACGACCCCGGCGAGCGTCTATATAAAAAACGATGTAAGTGTAAAGTCGCACTGAGTTGCATCGAACGCGTTGCAACATAGGTGCCTAGAGGTACCCGTCTGCATAATGAGAGGTAACGAGAGGCATTGTGGCCGACAGCTATCATTCATTCATGACTCTCACCTCGAAGGATAAGCGACTTGTTCCTGGGTAGCAGTTAAGTTTTTAACTAAGATAACAAACAACTTAGAACTAACTTCTTTGTTCGTTTATTCATGAGCAACAACTCCTACTGTATTAATTGTAATTTTATGCTGTTACGAACATAGTATTTTGTTAAACTTTCTTATTAAGAATTAATAATTATTACTCTTTATAATGTTACAATAGTTACTCGATGAAAACAGCTTTTGAATTTCGCTAAGTGTGCATACAATTCATCCCCGTGAATGTACGTCAACGATATCTAACTACCGATAGGTAGTAAAAGCATTTTTAACCAAAAACCCAGTCTTTAACATACAAAAAATGATGGGTAGAAAGGTAACATGAATCACTAAAAATACAACAGAATAAACTATTCAACCGATTGGTATTGACAGAAATGTCAAACGAAATAAAACTGAAAAGATACGGAAAAATGTTCGGATTATGTTATGCCTGTCTAATAAAAACACGATTTAAAAAAACAATACCCCCGCTTTCAGCTCCGCAGTCGGGTAAAAAACCGTCCCCCATTACATGGGACTTAAAACATAACTAGTCGAGTGTGTGTGAAGTACAAGCACGCCTTTACTTAACCCTTCGCGGATTACAAGCGTAATGTTATATTATTTTAAGGTTTAGTACCTTCACGAAGAAGTTTCATGATTTTATTAACCATTTACATGATCTTAAAACCATGAACCTAACTTATATCTTACATTTTCTATCATCCACTGTTTGACCTAATTTCCTAGGGCATACATGCCTCCAAACTAAACATGAGTGCATAATTTCAGTTCAATAATAACCCGGGAAGTGGGTCAAAGGAGATGTTCCAGAAATGTATGGAGCCTAGGCTAGCACTATGTACAATGTACATACAAATATGTGAAACAAATTCATAATCTCTTTCATATGCAGAATGAGGTCAGTCGAAAAGTCTCCTTCTATGAAAATATACGAAATGATATTGAAATCACAAAGTTACTTTTTAATTTAATTATGTTTGATGACCAATTATTCGAACGATTTCTATTTGTTTTAGGAAGTGGCTGTTATGTGGTCGTCAGGGGAATTAATTTGTATTGATCGTTATGTATTGTTTTAATAGAATTGAACTAACGGGTTACAGCATTAGGTTACATAACGTTTTATTTACTGAAAAAAAGTTTAACGTGCTGTTCAATATGTGTTTTCATTCTTGCAAAAGATGTTTGCCAAAAGCATTTTTTTCCTAAAACTGCTACTTCAAATATAAAACAATCATCCATAGGATCACGAATAAAAACAATTACCCAGTCGGCGGTTAAAATAACAATGTATTTTTTGCAATTTTGTTAGTTTTAGGGTCTACTAAAGAAACTAACGTTCTAATAAAAATCTCGCTTACTTCCCTTAAGTCTTACCCGAATATCTATGCCTGCATCTAAAGCCTGGTATGAATCATGTCTCTCTGCCGATATGCATCGCTCCGTAACTCAAACAAGCTCGGTTCGCGTGCGCATCGCAATCAGTCGCACGTAATCGTCCGATCTCGCGCGGTATCGTCCGATCTCGAGCGGTCGCGAACCGCTAATTATCGCAAAAGATGCTCACCTTCGATTAGTGGAGGTGTCGAAACGCCTCCTCGTGAGTTTAGCTATAAAATGATCAGTATCGGAGATATTAAATGTCTTGTAAACAGATGTTATCTGGTTGTGACATACTTAGCACTACGACTCAGATTGTTATCGGGGCAAATAGTAACTAGCTATTTGGAAACACAACTAACGGGATCAGCACATTTAAATCACGTTCATGAGGTATCATAATTGCTATGGAATGTTGAAAGTGACAGCGCTTAAATGCCGTTTAAATGTGCAGATCAAGTTCAACTTCATTGGTGCCATCCGCCCTGAACCGATAATCTGCACGTGCAAGGTTGTTGATGTAGTAACTACTGTAGCCAAGGAAACAAATACTTCATTAAAACAAAACACTTCCCACTACAGAATCATTTACATTGTATTTCGCATAATTGACACCCTGAGTTTACAAAGGAAATACCTATTTCAAAAGCAGATAAGAGTTGTTTACGGTTAATCCTGTGCTTCTCTGAACACAACATCCCTTTTATTGTCCGTTCATTTTGAAGCCCATTATACTCGCCTCCGATCAAGTTTACAGCATCCCACGTATCTCATCTTTGCCACTGACCTCGTAACCTAACTCTGGCAGGGGCGGTACTAAGGTACCTGTCTCCGAAGCCCGGCTTAAGATTCAGTAGGTTTGGAAGCCCGCCTGTTTATTTCGCAAGCCGCGGCGCCAACGCGTTTTGTATGGTAATCAGCTCACTCGTGTATGTGGAACATTGTAGCTAGATGTACCATCGGATAAACGGTCCTCTGGGTACTGGAAAAATCTATGTTGTGTAGAAAGTCCGATTGTAATAATCTGGCTAGCGTTTTCCGAAAAATGTTGGAGTCAGTTTCCAATCTAACCGAATAATGCAGCTCAATACCAGTGTATGTACATGAAGTGACTGATAAAAGCAATTCGAATTAAGTAGGTACCTTAATTATTCGAATCTCCTTTATTATTCTTGTTTTTTCCAGTCACTGTAAGTTTATGAACTTGGAATAAAGGCAGTATTTTGCCCCTTGTAGTAAACAATTATAGCAAGTAGCCCTTCGTATCCAATTCAATAATGCGTTCAGGAAACTGATGGGGTTGCCATGGCGTTGCAGTACGTCAGGCATCGATGGTGGGTCGAGTCATGGCCAGCCCTAACAGAGTTCAGGAAATGATTGCTGGCAGAGAGTTCACTCTATCAGCAATCATTCCTTGTATGGTTCACGGCTGTCAGTTACATGTGTCACCGTATCGTGTTGTTTACTAACACTTAGTTTTTAACTAACCCTATATGAGCCTCCGCTCGAAGTAAAGTTGAATTTACGACAGGACCAAATAAACATAATTATGTATTTATTCAAGGGATTTTTAACTTATTGCATAGCTGGAGACTGTTCAATGCACTGCAAACCATTTTAATGCTATGTATATTATATTTTCCTTATCCTCGATAACAGCTGTTTTAAACAAAGAGAAAGCACTTGTCATTTTAATGGAGCCCTCAAGGCACAGACAGTTCCAACTAAAAAAAGGAATACATTTTTCCAGACTGCTTGTTTTAAAGCATTGGTCTATTCGGGCTAACGACCTTGATAATATTTTCGCCTCAATGTGTTGTTCTAGTTGTCGCAAGCACTATTGCTGAGCATGAGGTCTTCGGTTCCTAGCTCTAGGTCGCGCAAAGTATCTTTGGGTTTTTCCTTCAGGAACTGCTCAGTACCAGCCCGGAGTACCTGTGCCCGGACTTAAACGAAACTGGCGAAATGTATTCGTAGGTATTATAGATACTCAACACTGCCAAACCCTTTAACATTTAGAGACATGATGTCATGTTTTGTCAATGTGTAAGAAACCTTAAATTTCATTTTCTTGAAATGGAAGAAACACTCAAAATTCTGAGCATGATACATGTCGGAAGAAAAAACACTGAACTACTCTTAGCTCCGGAAATTCATTTTGTTTATGAATATTATAAATTCGTGTCGCGTTGCCCGCGTACCGCAACACGCCGGCGCTGGCGGTGGACGGTCACCCACGGTCAGGTGATCGCGCCAAGGAGGTCCGTCTGCATTTTACTTTTATATTAAACATTCTTGAAGTCCTCCGTGGCTTTCTCGACTAGGATTTGAAAATGGTTGCTGTTTATAAAGCGGAATATTGTTAAAGAGTCGATGCAGTTATATGGTCCTCCATTAAACGGTTTTGCGTCAGAATTTATTAGTTTTTGAGGTTGACATGCAAATATTTGACTTGGTCGGGAATTATTTAGGCCATCAAATAATGTTTTCAAAACACAATCGGACCGGAAAGCCTCCAAAGCCATGAAACCGACCAAAAATAACAAAAAGTTTGTTATTCAAGCCTCCATTCCGTAACCAATGCATAAAAACCGATTGGACGCGATGTTTGCACGACCATAAACGTATCAGTTACAAAAAGGAACAGCGGAATTATTCCGGTAAGTCGAAAAGTACAATACATACAAACAACGAAAGAGGCGAGGGGTGCTAACGCAAAAAGGCGGTTTGATTTCAACTTGATAACGATAGGCGGGGTTGAGCCTTTCACCCCGACAACTTCTTCACGAGGGACCAAAAACTTTCTGCCCCATCCATTGCTTGCTAACTTTCACCTGAACATTTCCTACATTTAACCCAGCAGGAAATGTACCTGTTTCATTCCAACTATTCTCATTCATAAAGGGTTTCACAGTACTAGTTTGCCCGGAAAGCTAAAGGTAAACAGCAATGGTGTTGATTAATCATTGTGAAATAGTATCGCGCTCACAGATAGCGATGTTACACAGATTTTTATGTTGAAATGTTAATTTATGTCAGCATGTTACCTGACCTGAACTGTGGATGCGTGTGTTAGTATACCCTTATGTATATGAAAATATCGGACTGTTTAACAACTCTCAGTATTGGCTACATTAATAATAATATAATCCAGCAACGTCGGCTGTCAAACGTAAAATAACATTGACGTATGGCGACGTTGCATTTCAAAAATATTACCCTATTAAAATCATCGTAAATTAATATCTTGAGAACAGAAAGGTTCTAATTTCAAATAAACTTAATATAGATTTTCTTAAAGGAAAATCTATTTATACCACGAGTTATTTTATACAAATAGTTTTTAATGTGGCTTAAAAGGCTTAGTTTCCGAACGAAAGATAGTTGTTACGTTTGAATGATCAAGTTAAATGTTTATTTACTTTAAAATGAATTAGTAATAATTAAGTGATATTTATAATGTCTCCCAGATCTTAATTATATACATAAATATATTATTATCCATGATATTAGTTATTTAGATAAAATGTACGACCATTTGCTTTATTATGGCGGAAATGATGTATTGAGTATTTGACGGGTATAAAAATAGATGTTGACGCCAATTCGGGGTCTTTATGCTGCAAGTGTTCTAAGGGTTAAGACATACCCTGAGTGGTGTATTGTAGGGTGCCATGTGTATAGTATTACGTTTGAAAGTGACATGGTAATGAAGATACCAAATGTGTAAAGCTGGAACCAATTTGTATTACCCTAAAGGATCTGCAAGTTATGTAAGTTATTGAATATTACTATGAATGTTACTGATAACTATGTGTAGAAATATGTGTCATAATATGGTTTATATTGCTTATTGTTTACCCATACTGATAAAATGCTATAATTTGAAAATGGTACAGAACAACGTATAATGGTTCTGGCATAATATTTTAAAAGATGTTTCCGTGGAGTTTCTTGTCCATTCTTCTCCACGAAGACCTAGGTTTGCGAATGGACGTAGCTTGATAGGTAATTAACGTTGCCTATAAATATCTGACAAGCCAAATCGAAATAAATCAATATTCTTGTCTTTCTATGCCTTTTCTTGATAAAACCCTTTTCCCTACACACCTTTTAGATACTTTTAAACACAGTAAATCACAAGTAACCATTCTGACATTCAAAGCTTGATAATCAGTGGATATTAATGTATATATATACATATGTATAGGTATATATATCTATATATATATATGTGTGTACCAGCAACTTTCTAACATCAGAAGTGGGATCGTGCTCAGGCTTACTAATATGATTTCTAATGCTTTTCATTTTGATATTTTCATGATCAATGTTGGAGCTATTGGTGTGATGCTGAAAGACGAGACGTCTGCGGATCGCCAGCTCGATTCAACAAGGATTATAACTACATGCTGCTGACTCTGACAGCGGAACTGAAAAGCTGCAGAAACAGTTTCGAAACCATGTCATGGATTAAATGGAGCAGCAGTACGAAATAGCTTATGTCGGTAAGGCCTTTAGAGGCTCTGCTTTAATATGATACTTGAAAAGTTAGAAATGAAAAATCCTACGGGAAACTACTGTAAGTTATTAACTTAAACTATTTAACGAATTATTGTTTAAAAGTTAAGCTTCAGTTAAAAACTTTTTTTTTATGTCTGATACTTGCATAAAAATATTTTAATGTATAATTTACAGAAAAATAAGTTCCATCTTTAAATAAGTTAATGAGTTGATGAAATTGAAGATTGTTAAATATTCAAAATTGGTTTCTGACTATTTATTTGAAGCTTGGCTTATCAATTGTTTAAATGATAATACCAATATTAGTTTTCTTGATAATTCTGTCACAAAAATGACTGAGAAAAGGATATATAAACGTTACGTGGTAGGACGCTTGATACTCACACAGATGAGTTGTGGAATAATATACAAGTAACTTATATTGGATAATTTCTATCTAATGTTAAATCGTTTTGAGATAAATTACAAAACTTAATGACTATTTAGTACTTGAATTAATCAAGTGGGTAAACAAATATTCTTTTGGTACGATAAACTAAGACATCATATTGTTTGTAAATTATTATGTCAAAGGTTACTGATAGTTCCCTTATTTTACTTTGGCTTAAAAACAATTACTAAAATAAAATAAAAAAGTTAAGAAGCTGAAGATTCTGTTCTGAATGAACAGTCAGATTGGCCGAACGTTCTGTGGAAAGTACAACAATCAATTAACACAACTGTACAAAAATCCACAGGCTTTGCCCAAGCTCGTTTAGACGACGTACTTGACGAAAATGATAGACAAAATCCAAATAACTTAGAGGCTGACCGAGATATAGCTAGACATGCCTATTAAAAATACAGAAAAAAATAAAAAAAAAAGGTTTCGACGCCAATCGTCGTAACAACGTAAATTTTAACGTAGATTTGGTGTATGTCTCAAAATCAAATTCATTTATTAGTGTGATTTTTGGTGCATTTTACATGACATCTTAATAATAAATAGTTAGTTTTTCAAAAATCTACCTTAGAGGTCACATAATCAGTAATTATTATAAAAAAGAAAAATGAAATCAACAAAATAATTACAAAAAAAAAACACAACAAAACTTAAGACAGAAAATACAAGCAAAACATAACAATTGAGTAGGTATAATACATATAAACAATGAATGGAAATAAAGATGTATTACAATGTCAAAAATTAAATAGATATCAAGGTCAAACAACTTACAATTTATCAGTAAAGATAAATGTCATAAATCTGAAAGCTATCATGACTTATACTTATTGACTTAGGGTTATATATTTATGACTGTTGATATATAACATGACTTACTGCTGGACAGTCCTGACGCTAGATGTTAGTTTGGATCTCATGTACAGCAGATGAGAGCTCTAACATGCAAAGGTCAGAGACATATCACTTACTAAATGATTTATCATGACTTATGTTTATTGACTTAGGGTTATATATTTATGACTGTTGACATATAACATGACTTACTGCTGGACAGTCCTGGCGCTAGGTGTTAGTTTGGATCTCATGTACAGCAGGTGAGAGCTCTAACACGCAAAGGTCAGAGACATATCACTTACTAAATGATTTATCATGACTTATGTTTATTGACTTAGGGTTATATATTTATGACTGTTGACATATAACATGACTTACTGCTGGACAAGTCCTGATGCTAGGTGTTAGTTTGGATCTCATGTACAGCAGGTGGGAGCCCTAACATGTAAAGGTCAGAGACATATCACTAATGACTAATGATTTATCATGACTTATATTTATTGACTTAGGGTTATATACTTATGACTGTTGACATGACATGACATGACTTACTGCTGGACAAGTCCTGATGCTAGGTGTTAGTTTGGATCTCATGTACAGCAGGTGGGAGCCCTAACATGCAAAGGTCAGAGACATAGCACTAATGACTAATGATCTATCATGACTTGTATTTATTGACTTAGGGTTATATACTTATGACTGTTGACATGACATGACATGACTTACTGCTGGACAAGTCCTGATGCTAGGTGTTAGTTTGGATCTCATGTACAGCAGGTGGGAGCCCTAACATGTAAAGGTCAGAGACATATCACTAATGACTAATGATTTATCATGACTTATATTTATTGACTAAGGGTTATATACTTATGACTATTGAACTATGACATGATTTTTGTGTTTGAGGCTTGTGCTTCGAGAGCGAAGCACAGTTCAGTATGGCCGTGATAGATTATTTTCACACTGATTACTGTTTTTGGTGAATATTTTGATATACTATCTGTCGGGAAGGTACCGAAAAAAAAAAAAAAATCAAATGTAACTAAATTGAAACGAGTAAAACTATCAATAATACACACTAGATACGACCTAACTAAAAAAAAAAACAACAAATTTGTATTTAATCTAAGTAACAGATGCAAATCAAACTCTACGCCAAAATGAAAAACAGTTATGCCAATCTAAAAACAACAAAAACAAAAACAAACATTGAATTTGGATCCATTATGACAATTATACAAAAAGAATGTTTGTCTATTTTTGTAAATTATGCAATAACAGGTACTTAAAATCCGATTAGATAAACGAGATGATTCACTATTTATTATGTATTCTAAGAACAATACAACAATGATAAACTAGCTTATTTGCAATGATATTGTCAGATTGACCGAGCGATAACTTTTTATTAGATTTTACAGTTAATAATATACTATTGATTACGATCTAGGTACATTTTATAATTATAGTCACAGACATAATCAAAGACATAGTCAAAGACATAGTCAGAGACATAGTCAAAGACATAGTCAGAGACATAGTCAAAGACATAGTCAAAGACATAGTCAAAGACATAGTCAAAGACATAGTCAAAGACATAGTCAAAGACATAGTCAAAGATATAGTCAAAGACATAGTCGAAAATTGTATGATTAGTTTTGGTCACACTATTATTAATGTGTGTTCATTGTCTTGTACTTCGAGGACGCAGTACTGTCAGTCTGGCCGTGTTAGTATACCCTTATGTATATGAAAATATCGGACTGTTTAACAACTCTCAGTATTGGCTACATTAATAATAATATAATCCAGCAACGTCGGCTGTCAAACGTAAAATAACATTGACGTATGGCGACGTTGCATTTCAAAAATATTACCCTATTAAAATCATCGTAAATTAATATCTTGAGAACAGAAAGGTTCTAATTTCAAATAAACTTAATATAGATTTTCTTAAAGGAAAATCTATTTATACCACGAGTTATTTTATACAAATAGTTTTTAATGTGGCTTAAAAGGCTTAGTTTCCGAACGAAAGATAGTTGTTACGTTTGAATGATCAAGTTAAATGTTTATTTACTTTAAAATGAATTAGTAATAATTAAGTGATATTTATAATGTCTCCCAGATCTTAATTATATACATAAATATATTATTATCCATGATATTAGTTATTTAGATAAAATGTACGACCATTTGCTTTATTATGGCGGAAATGATGTATTGAGTATTTGACGGGTATAAAAATAGATGTTGACGCCAATTCGGGGTCTTTATGCTGCAAGTGTTCTAAGGGTTAAGACATACCCTGAGTGGTGTATTGTAGGGTGCCATGTGTATAGTATTACGTTTGAAAGTGACATGGTAATGAAGATACCAAATGTGTAAAGCTGGAACCAATTTGTATTACCCTAAAGGATCTGCAAGTTATGTAAGTTATTGAATATTACTATGAATGTTACTGATAACTATGTGTAGAAATATGTGTCATAATATGGTTTATATTGCTTATTGTTTACCCATACTGATAAAATGCTATAATTTGAAAATGGTACAGAACAACGTATAATGGTTCTGGCATAATATTTTAAAAGATGTTTCCGTGGAGTTTCTTGTCCATTCTTCTCCACGAAGACCTAGGTTTGCGAATGGACGTAGCTTGATAGGTAATTAACGTTGCCTATAAATATCTGACAAGCCAAATCGAAATAAATCAATATTCTTGTCTTTCTATGCCTTTTCTTGATAAAACCCTTTTCCCTACACACCTTTTAGATACTTTTAAACACAGTAAATCACAAGTAACCATTCTGACATTCAAAGCTTGATAATCAGTGGATATTAATGTATATATATACATATGTATAGGTATATATATCTATATATATATATGTGTGTACCAGCAACTTTCTAACACGTGCATATTGGTATGAGTTCCATTTTGTTGTGTAATTGTTTTCGTGTTGAATTTTATCGGGGTGAAAGATCTTTGCTTTGTGTAAAGGAAATGGAAGAATGTAAAAAGGATTAAATAATAGTATTAGCCAACTGTGTTGTGAAATATGTAATGGGGCATTTTACATTTTGATTATTTGATGGACATCATAACAGATGTCGGTAAAGATTTAGGTATTTTCAACATTTTCCTATTCAAGCAGAAATTGGGGCCACGTTTTTGTACCAGATTCAGCAATCTATAGAGCGAATAAGTAACCGGGTTCATAAGGTCATACTAAGTACTTTATAAAAGGTTACAAATTAATCTTCGTCAACAGCAGGTCACTGACCTCTCTCAAAGAGCCGTGTTATTGCTCGTACGACTACAAGTTAGGTATAAAATACTAAGTTACAGTAAGTGCAAAAATCAAAGTTTCAGTGCGAAGTGGTCTGAACTGAACCGGTTATGAGCGCAGCCGACCTCCGGATGTGGAACTTTCTGTAGTTAGGTGTAGTCGTCTGCTGTTAAGTAACGGATGTGACCATGTATGGTGGGGTGACATAACATGCTTTAAGATATTGTCATAGGTTACACAAATTTCATAGCATTTTTGTCTGAACATAATGTCCATGTCATCATAAAAATGATCGCTACTATAAAATGAAACGATAAAGATCAATGGGTAGGTTTCAATTAAAGTGATATTGTTTTTTATGCTCTTGCCATAAACACATAGTTGGTTCCAGTGTAAATCTTCGACGTTGCACTATAAAATGATATAATTCCTAAAAGAGCAACTTCAATATTTAGCATAAAAGCACAACTTAAAAAAAATCTTCTAAAACAAAAAAAAAACAACACCAGTACCGCAGCAACTTAAAATTCAAATCATAGTAAAAAGCAGCCCCCAATGTAACTCGTCTCGTTGACAATTTAAAGGGTACCCAGTTAATTACGAAAGGGCGTGCACAAGCTCTTCATTTCCTCTTAAACTCGGCCATTGAGAGGTATTCCGTCAGCACACTTTATTATTTCTGCCTAGTAAATTAAAACCTTTGACCCGCGCCCCGCAGCCCGCACTTGCCGACTACTCGCAAAGACCACAGACTAAAATATTTACACTCTGCCAGTAATTAATACTCTGTGGTGTAATATGAAATGGCAGACTAATTAGAGTTGAATTTATGATCGTGAATTCATTTTTATTCTAGTTGTGAGGGATAGCTTTCTAGATATTTCTTTAATTCTTTTGCTCATAAAACTTTATGTAATGTTATGTGGTATCTATTTAGCTCATTACTAATTAGTAACCACTTTTAATTCGCAGTAGCCACGTGAATGTTCTTAATTTTACTTTTTGGAAATCGTACTAAAGAATGGTATTAATACGAACTTGTTGCTATGCCAACAGTACAGAAGCAGGTTATGGGAGGTCTTTGCATTAAGGGGAGCAATAGACTCTTCTCAAACACAGGAGGATCTAACTCAAAAAGTGTACTGGTTACCACCTTACTAACATGTCGGACTAATCTTGCTAATATTCAAGTCTGTGTTTCATGGGTCGGATCGAATTTGTATCCTTCCTATACATATAGATACATACGTATAAGCTTCGAAGGCGAAAACGTGTGTGAATCATTAACTTAATGATTATAGTCCTATTAGGACTTGCACTTACTTGTCTTAGAAACAAATCTGTTCTGCTGTATGATTCCTGTGGCGCATGAATGACATTAACAGAAGAGCGCTGATGATAAACAGTTTTGTTTGTATTGAAAAAAAACTAGATGCCGGGTTAGTACCAATTAAAGCCACGCGCCAAACGAAGTATGTAGCGCTATAGGAACAATAATCATAAATTTCATCACGTACTTCCTGAACTACTTACAGACGCGCGTACGTCCGTATGTTAAACATCGCCAGAGCAAAATTCCGCGATGTACGAGTAGGCAAGTCCACACAAAGTGAAGCCACTCGGGGCTCCGGGCAGTGACGGAGTTTAGCAGTGCATTACGATGTATTACGACTTGTGTGTGACTGCCTCGACGAGCACCTTACGAAGTACTTGTTGAACAGTAATATAAACAACATTACATTTAGGAACGTTACATGGAGTTTCTAGCCGGTTCTTCTCCACAGGAAACGACCAACTCGAATCGTGCATCCATTTTTTAACGTTTCACAAGAAGTGTCCATGTAGGCATAAGTGAACAAAAAAGTGTGTTGGGCGGAAATTGAAAAGAAAAACAAAACTGTTGACTTTGGGTAAACAGCCTCTATAATTTGATACCATTAACAAACTTAAAATAACCCTTCCTTGGCCGTCGGGTATAAAGTAAGGGTCAACTCACACCGAAAGAGCGGCGAAGGGCAGCGAAGCGGAGCGCAGTTTCAGTTTCATATGAATTTTAACTTTATTATCATTACCATAATACTTATTATCGCATGAGAAACTCGAACGAGTCGCGCGGATGCCCGCGGCGCCGCAGGAATTCCGGGGAATTCCATAAACGGAGCCGTGCGACTGCGTGAGAAGTTGCGGGAAGTCCCGAGAATGTTCGGGCAGTCGCGAGCGATAAATAACAATACAATTATTGAACCATATATTTCTTTTAAATCTTTCCCTCCTTATCTCTTCGGCCTCTTCCTCTTCTTCTTCAATTATATGTGCAATAATAATTAAATCCAAAATACCCATTTTCACTGCTTAAACACAAGTTTCCTCGAGTTTTGTTGAAATTGAACTGCGCATAGGAGAGCGACCCATGAATTCATCGCGGGTGGGCTCGGGAAGGCGCGCGGATTCCCGCGACTGCTCGAGAAGTCGCTGGAATGCTCGAGAAGTCGCGGGACTCCGTGACTCCGCGCTTCGCTGCCCTTCGCCGCTCTTTCGGTGTGAGTTGACCCTAACGATGTAGTTTCCTGCCCCTTCGTCTCCATTCAAAACTAGTTGTATGTACATATTAGCAACTAGAATTAACTCTTTTTCTTTGTAAAGTTTACAAAGAACGTGACGTGTAAAAGTGTCTTTTAATGACCTTCATTCAAACACTGACATGTATCTGAAGTAAGCTGGTATGAATTATCAAGAATAGCCTAGTAGGTATGTACGTGTGCGCTAAAAGAAAATAATTATCTTAAATATTACTAAAAGTTATTGAGAAACTGGACTTATGAGAAATCGGCAAAATAGAATGAATCAATCGGCTTCCCGTTGATTAAGTTTTTATTTGTTTAGATTTTTTAACTGTAATAAATCAATAATCTTTTATGCTTAGACAGAGGCCTCTGTCATGAAAAATGAAAAATGCAGGATAATGTTATATTTATTACAATAGTACACACAACAATAACTATAAACCAAACTGAAAAACCACAAATTTAACACAGAGTCATCTACTTACATTCATCAAGCCATCAGAAATTTTATTTAATACGTAATGATTGGCTTACTGATCAGCCTGAAATCCTATTAACAATGTAATCACCTGATCATAAAACAAAAACACACGTCAACCACGCGTGCATTCATTATAAGCATTGATGTACACTGCGGTGGTCACCCATCGAGCGAGCCGCACAGATCAATGAACAAGGTTTAACACGCCGATATCGATAGGCACGTACGAGGCGAACCAACAAGCTACAAGACTAAACCCAATTACAAGTACGAAACAAGACTAACAACAATCAGTAATGAATGCAATCAGAGCACCTTGTGGCATGGGCCCACCAGCCCCACTTAGCACAACTTGCATCTCACCGCAAATCGTATCAAATTGTATCAATTGACCGGCCCGCGCGCCGCCCACTTTCTTGGCAATTAAAGTTGCGCGGAGACAGAACGCAGTGGGGCGGGCTAGCGGGATGGGGGGCGTCCGACTCGCCGCAAACTTGCGCCGAACTTGGCCGGAGTTACCCGAAAGTTGTCCAGCTTTATCCGCCGTTACCCCGTACGAACTTACCCGCCTAACTATCCGATCGACTCTCACAAAAGCTTTACGAGTAATTTGTTTAACAAAAGTCGGACGCTTAGATTTACGACTTGCTAGGCTTAAGGAAAACAGTTATAAGGAGTTAAAGTTAGTTCGCAAATGATACTACAGTTCGAGGTTAACCTTCGCTCTGTATAACTTATTCATCATAATTTACGGCAACAATGTTTTACTTTCTAATGCTAAGATTTATTTTCAAGAATGGAGAATATAAAAACAATGAATAAAAAACCAGCATTAACAGTATCACACTCCGCAGATAATGATTACTTCTACCGCCCGGATATAAACCGGGTTAAGGGATTAAGAAGATTCTCTTCCTTCATCCGTTTAAAATAAACAAAGGACGAATTTCCCTAACAACCGGTTTTTAAAAGTTGAGTATTCGGTGAGCGCTCCATCAATTAGTGAGGGGACATAAAACAGGGATGCTGGAACATTCCGCGGGAGATTCTTGTTGCTGATTTATTCTGTAATCCGTTTTATCGAAAATGCTTTTTGTGCAGTTTCTGAGATTAGGAGTTTCTTCACTGCTTTTGGGTGAATGAGAGTGATTTGTTATGGGTACAGATGTAATTTGTTGCGTTGCCAACAGTGGTAGTTAGGTAGGTTTGCCTGTATGGTTTTATTTGGAAACTAGCTGTACCCGCGGCTTCGCTCACGTGACTATGTAATTATACGTTAATAAAGTATAAAAATAAGTCATAGTATAGTTTGATAATTAAAACTAAAACCTCCGGGATGCCAGCTGTCTTAGAACCCAATAGCTTGGCACGCGTCGATGGGAAGAGACCAGATAGTATGGCCATATTGCCACGGAAGTTGGGTAGGCCTTTGGTGTGGGATGCAACTTGCGTCAACACCCTTGCGCCATCCCATCTTCCTAGCACATTGGGCTGCGCTGGGGTGGCTGCTGCAGGTGCTGAAAACCTCAAACTGCGCAAATACAATAATTTAATTGGTTGTTATGTGTTTGAGTCGTTTGGGGTTGGGTTTGAGGGCCATGGAGTCCGAGTGCCCACCTAGTATTTCGGGAAATCACCCAGCGGTTGGTCGACTCTTCACGTGACCAGAGGGCGGGTCTATTTTTTTGCCAAAGAATCAGCATTGCCATCCAACATGGCAATGCTGCCAGCCTTCTGGGCACTTTTCCTGTTCACAGCGATGTGGACGTATTTTTGGACGCCCTGTAACTCTTTTGATACTTGTACCTATTTTTATTAAGTACTATTATAGGTTTGTAGTTCGTAAATAATTTAATTATCATTAAAATAAACGTTTCAATTTTACGTTAACCTTAAACGGCCATAGTTCACTAATTTCAGCTGTAAAATGCTCTTTCAAAGGACGTCCTCTTCTCATTACTAATTTCACGCCATAAGTGGTTTCCAATATTCATTCCAAAAAACTTTAATAGACAGTAAATGCGAAAATACACTCACTTAAACAGAGTTATGCAAAAAACTAGTCTCTTAAAAAAAGGTAGAAAACTTAAAAGTTTTTGAAGTCGTCGGAAGTGTGGCAACTCTGGCAATACTGGCAACTTGTTACTTGTTAGACGCATGAATATTCTGAAACTAATACACGAAGACAACGACGTCCTTCTGAAACGCTTCCGATGTTCATCGTCAGTATTTGCATTTTAAAAATATTTCCACTCGAGAAAGTTCTGGAAAGTTCGGCGATGTAACTAGAAGGATGCTTATGGATGCATTTGATGTTCGTTGGTACAATCTTGATGCTTGCATTATTCATTAATGTTGCAGTTGATGCAGGTACATACGATTATGTTGTGATATGCGAGTGGAAGCCATTTTTCAATGTGTTTTCTTGGTAGGTTTTGAATTGGAAAAGAAATGCTGCATTTATACTGGTGCTGGGTTTTTTGCAACGTAAAAATATCGAGGAAACGAATCGGCAAAGAATTCCTTCGTTTTTGAAAAGCACATACTCTGACACTGACTAGTGGCAAGTGCCTATGCCGTTCGGTACGCCTCTGTATAACATAACATGACATCACGCCTTTTCATCCCAGCAGGGTTAAACAGAGGTGTACCTAACAAGTACACCCACATATTGCCAGTTATGTTTAAAAGTCCCATGTAATAGGGGGCGAGCCTATTGCCATCAACCAGGCACAAATATAGACTCCGTGGCTGCTACTTAATAATGAAATTCCTGATGAAAAACCCAATAACACTTTGGCCGACCCGAGAATTGAACCCAGGACCTCATGCTCAGCACTTGCTACCCCTGAACCAACGAGGCAGTCCGAGGTTTCACTGCAATGATAATACTTTACGCTTCTTTCTCTCATCTTTATTTTGATAAACTTGCCCAAAAACACAAAAACCCAACTTCTAAATAACCAAAAACAATAACGTGAAACATTTCCCGTTCATAATGAAAGTTCAGCTAAAGGCCAGGTTACTGTATAGACCTTAATTACGGCGGCTAACAACGGAGGGTAGACAAAAGAGTTGCTTCACTGAGTTATGAAATGATGCTCGCTAATTAATACAATGTACTGTGCTTGTTATCGAGAAGTATCTCTTGTTGTTGAGTGGATGGATAGGTATAAAGTTTGGGTTGAAATAATGTTAATTGTTTTAATAAATAGCTGAACTCGACTGTGCCTTCGGCTCAACGTTGATACTATTAGCCGAGTGCAATTAGTCAAAAAACCGGACAAGTGCGAGTCGTACTCACACGCACACAGGGTTCTAGCACCAAACAAAATAACAAAAATAGTTTGAAGGCTCATTCATATGTTGTAATGTATTACATGCAACAGCGAAACTAAATTTATTAATGAAAAACAAAGTTACTACTGCAGTTTGATGAAAAAGTCCCATATCTCAAATACTAAAACTCAAATCTTGTTCAAAATAATTTTCGTTAAAAGCTTTTTTTTACGTTCTACAATCCTACATTTTTTCAGAATTTTCCTATTCTACATGCCGCACGTATAGGTTTGATGAAAAAAAAATGGTTTCGGTCCATTTATGGGGAGCCCCCTTTAATCTTTTATTTGTTTCATTTTTGTATAAAAATCATAAAGCGGTTCACAGAATACATCTACCTACCAAGTTTCAACTGTGTAGTCCTAATAGTTTCGGAATAAAGTTGCGGTGACATACGGACAGACAGACACACATGACAAATCTATAAGGGTTTCGTTTTTTGCCATTTGGAACCCTAAAAAATACTCAAACGTGGAATGAAGTTTATAATGGTTGGTTCATGGGACTTTTTCATTAACTTCCTAGAGGTAAAGAGAAGCCAGTAAAAGAAATTGCACGTCGCGACATTTTTTATGTTCTTTTGTTTTTTTTTCTTTTATGAAAAGTTGAGTCGACGAATTTATACTGTGGCGTAATAGTGTGACCTATGTGCATCCATTAAACGCCAATTTGGTCTGTTTATTAAGTCATTTGTGCCGATGAAATGCATACTTTATTTCTTTTTAAATTTTTGGTCAGAATCACCCTCAAAGTCGCGACCGACAATTTAATAAATATAACCTTTTTGGTTAATTGCACTCGACTGTAAAGTGAGAATAACTAAATTTAGTAACTAAAATATGAAATTCTGCACAAGAGTTCCTTGAACAACGTAATTGAGCACTAAGGAAGGACTTTTACTAAATTCATCGCCTTGAGCGGTTTAATAATTTAAAAGGGTAAGTAACCCCATCGAGTAACCCAAAAGGATTCGATGAATGTTTTTCGACTAAAGCTCACTAATTACTAAAACTCACTAACGACTATACCTCACTAACTACTAAAACTCACTTACTTCTAAAACTCACTAACCACTAAAACTCACTAACTACTAAAACTCACTAACTACTAAAACTCACAAACTACACTCGAGAGCAATGAATCCGGGTCACTTAAAGAATGTTAAAAATCTCGGAAACTAAAAATGATAGGTTAATGCAATAAATTGTATTTAATAGACAATTTAATACTCCTTAAATGAAAGTAAAAAAAATATGAGTCGCCATACATTTTATTAACACAAAATTACATAAAGAAAAAAACTGCTGATCTCTCCTTAAAACAAAAATAGGAAACATGAAATTTTTGAACTTTATTACGATTTTCTTGAATTTTAATACTTCGTATTGCCTCCTCGTGCTTCCATTACTGCGTTTACGCGGTTTGGCATGCTGTACACCAAGTTCCTTATACGATTTTGGGGAATATTCTCCCATTCCTCTGTGAGAGCAATTTTGAGCTCACGAAGCGTGATTGGGGGAGGGTTTCGTTGTTTTACGCATCTGCCTAGCTCGTCCCAAGCATGCTCGATCGGGTTGATATCCGGGCTGCGCGCTGGCCACTCCATACGAGTAATGTTCATCTCTTGAAGGTAGTCATTCACAATCCTACCTGTATGAGGTCGGGCATTGTCATGCATAAATATAGCATCCTCACCTAAATTGACCATAAATGGACCAACGTGATCATTGAGGATTTCTTCCACATATCTTACGCTAGTTAAAGAGCCGTTTTCTATGATCACCAGCTCTGTGCGACTTTCAGAAGAAATTCCGGCCCACACAAGTACAGACCCACCACCGTAGGCTACTTTTTCTTCGATGCATGCTTGCTTGAATCTTTCCCCTGGTCTTCGATACACTCTGTGTCTTCCATCGTGCTTGTAGAGCATAAATTTTGATTCGTCGGAGAACATAACTTTTGACCAATCTTCAATACTCCAATTTACGTGGCTCTGGGCATATCTTAGTCTTGAAATACGATGCCCACGCTCCAGTTTAGGGCCGTTTGCAGGTCTAAGGGGTTTTAAGTTAGATTCAGCAAGCCGACGTCTTACTGTCCATGCGGTTACTTCCTCCGAGGCGTCGAAACTGATTTGTGAGTTCAGTTCCTGTGAGAAAGCGATTTCGAAGCATGGTGTTCACCAAGTATCGGTCTTCTCGTGCTGTGGTACACCTGGTTCTGCCCGTTCCTGGTCTGCGTAGGTTAGAACCAGTTTCTTCGTAACGTCGGAGAACTCTTTGTACTGTTGACAGCGACACACCGACAGTCCTGGCTGTATCGCGCTGACTCCGGCCGGTTTCCAGCATTGTAAGTATTCTGGTGCATTCTTCAGGCGTAAGCGACATAATTTCAGCTTGAATAATGAATATAGAGCACTATCAACATGGTTTATGTACCCACATAAATGACAGATTACAAACAAAAGCAAAACCAAATGCTGTAATTTCGTAGTTCCATCTTCGAAAGTGGCCCTTTTTCAAATTTGATTTTTTTATGATATAACTTTACAATAACTAAGAAGTTTTAATACCTTCATTTAAGGAGTATTACATTGTCTATTAAATACAATTTATTGCATTAACCTAGCATTTTTAGTTTCCGAGATTTTTAGGATTCTTTAAGTGACCCGGATTCATTGCTCTCGAGTGTACTAAAACTCACAAACTACTAAAACTCACAAACTACTAAAACTCACTAACTACTAAAACTCACTAACTACTAAAAAGAGAGAAGTTTCGGTTCCTTTTTTTTTAATTAGTCTTTTCTGTCTCACCGCTGGTCAAAGGCCTCACGCATTCCTATCCAGTTTTCCCTGTGTTTTACCTTCTCCAGACAATCAGTCTGGAACGAGTTCAAATCGTCAGGCTGGCGTTTCTTGGGCCTGCCTCGGCGACGACGACCATCTTCAGGCACCCCTGGGTTCCCCAGGGTTCTCCTTCTGGCCCAACTGTTCTGATTCATCCTGGATTACATAAAATAACTATTCCTGTAAATTTCACAACACTAGACAAAGGAACTACACATAAGTAACGTTCATAACCATAAACTAACGATTTTTTCCTTGGGGGAAGGCAGAAACAGAATGTCACCCTTACCCATTTATTGTTTATTATATTATTATTACCCATGTGATCCTTACCTCGTCTCGTACTCGGACAGAAAAACTTTCAGTAATTGATTCTCTATTTATTTACTTAATTTATCTATTCTTAGAGGATTCGTCAGCCGAAAGGGCGGGGACATCGTGCGATCGTGGTGACACAGCGAGTGGAGGGGGCAACATATAAGCGGTGCACTCTCAGAGCGCGGACACTTTTGCTCGGGAGCTCGGAAGTGATGGACGTTATCGTGAACCATAGTTGTTATTATTTCTGTATCTAACGGTTTTTGTGATTGTGTTGATTTTGTGATTTGTTAAAAATAAATAGTTCTAGGTTGTATTGCTTATTCTTTTTAAAAAATTAAATGAGCTTCTGTTCTCTAAGACTATACAAATTTTTTATTATTTGCTATGTACATTATATACAGACTACAAATAGAACTAAAATAAATATAAAAAGAAGACTAAAATAAAGTACCTTTATATATACAACGACGACAATAGGACACGTCTTAGGCGTCAAAGTACTCCTCCGCATCGCTATCATCTGGAAACGTGCCCAGAAGACTGGCAGCATTGCCACGTTGAATGGCAATGCTAATTCTTTCAGTAATAAGATCGTCCAAATGTTTTAATGTCCCATGATTGTCCTAATGTTCCAAAACTCAGTGAGCCACTAAGTCGTAACACTAATAAAGCAGTATAATAACCTGCACAAACACGGCCCGGTTCCGACACAGCGCCGGCCGCCGGACAATGTGCAGCGAATTCGTTCTCACTAGCTGTTTGCGAGGTGATTTTCATTTTTCTGTAACCGGCACGGTTCAGTGAGAACAGCGTGAGTTGTAAGCGGAAGCGATTTAGAAATTTGGTGTTTTTGTAAACGACTTTATTTACAAAGGAGGAGGTTCTCAATTCGGTTGTATTTTTTTACTTTATGTTTGTTACTCAATCATTTCTAAAAAATAGTTTTTTTATGTGAAAGGATATACTTTCCGATTGGTCCCATAGAAATTTCATCAAAATCTGTTCAATAATTGTTTAATTGTTTTTTTTCCTCACGTTAATTCCCACATAACGCGACGTCGCGTGAAGTGGCCAGTTATTCTTCACATCGCGTGATGGTGCCTAACGATAGAGAATATGCAAGAAATAAATAAGTTTTTTTTCTCTTAAATGTGCCTTGTATTGGCTCATAAAAACATTGTGGTACACTTGTTTAATTCTCTAATACAACACTTATTTTACAATTTAATATTTTATGTAGTGTGTTTTTGGTGAAACGGAACGTAAACTCAAATCGCATCGTCCCTCGATAACGCCGGTAGTGACGTCAAATATTACGTGTCAAAATAAAAGTCTTTTATTTGAAAAGTACTTAAAGTTTCCCTAATATTTTATTACAATAGTGTTATTGCAATGTTTGCTTGAATAAAGCACATACAATTAATATTGAGGGTAAAAATTAGATGAAAACAAGGCAGGTAGAGGTAAGTGACGTCACATGACATGACATGAATGGCCGCGACAGTCACCGGACGTTTGAACTGTAGGAGTAAAATTGTAGGAGTTTAATATATTGTTTGAGCGACAAGCAGTAGTTGAACTTAACTTTTAATTATATTCTTGGGTTGACAGTACTGTTTTTATTTATTTAAGTGAAGAAAAAAAGTACATGATGCATATTCCTTAATATATACGAGCCATAAAATTGGTATTCGTTTAGGCCACTAGGGAAGACATTCAACGATGTTTTATTTTGGCCATCTAGGTAAGTTCAGCATTTTGGTTGGCAATGAACGTGTCACATATTTTTTCTTTTTCTTTTCCTTTTTTTTTTCTTGGGCTATATTGATTACATAATGATCTCTTAATAACTTCTAGTTCATCATCTGCCTAGCCTTTTCCTAACCATGTTGGGGTCGGCTTCCAGTCTAACCGGATACAGCTGAATACCAGTATTTTACATGGAGCGACTGCCTATCTGACCTCCACAACCCAGCTAGTACTGACACGATAACCTTTGGTAAGACTGGTTGTCAGACTTTCGAGCCACTGACTGCCTTAACAGCTGTCAAAGATCTACAAATAACAGCCGGGACCAACGGCTTAACGTGCTTTCCGAGGCACGGAGGAAACTCGGTATGAAATGGGTGGTCACCTATCCACGGACCAACTTAGGCAAGCGCGGCTTAACCTGAAGATCAACCTGAGCGGCTGCTATTATTTAGCCACGAGCTCCCAATAACTTCTAGTTACAATGTAAAAATTAATTCATGACAAGAATTTGTGTGAACTTTCTGCACTAACTTTACTTTCGGAAGTCGGTGGCCAAAAAGTCAATGAAACCAACAAAGTCACCGACTTCCGAAAGTAAAAACTTTTTTAGTGTTTTTGGAAGTCGTTTTTTGTTGTCGTATGCTTCTATTTTACATTCTTAGCCGTGTGCCGTGCTAATGTGATACCGCACACTTTTACTGAAAGTAAATTTGGCACATGCCACAAGTACACAGTGCATAAAATAAAAAACCTAACTATTGTGTCTCACGACTGCGCCAAATAAGCCCAGTTCAGCAAAATGCCGCGCAGCTAGTGGCCGACGCTGGTTGTCAACTGGACCAGAGAAACTGATGTGATGGACGTAAAACAGTTTTGTTAATTATGTGTATGAGAGGAGCCTGTAATCTTCCCACTGGTGGGATACAGGCATGTTCTCTTTGAAAGGGTACCCTAAAATTCACCACGCGGGTTGGTAGATGTCGCATACCCTCAAATCCATGGTATAAGGACATGCCGGTTCCCTCGCGTTGTTTTCCTTCCCCATTAGGAGAGCATTGTTGATGAAATAAAATACACAACGTAACGTGTCTGGCTGGGTTTGAACGTACACAACAACAACTCTTAAAAATTGGAGCCTACCATTCGTTCTTACTGTTGTTTCTTTGTACTAAACGATTAACTTAACTAATTTTGTAGCCAGTTAGCCTTCGATCAATAATGTACTAGATTCCCGATAAGCGCATCAAAAACGGCCCGAAAAATAAGAGCACAAATACTGTTGTGCTCTTATTTCAAATTAGTATGGTCCAATCATAGCCAACGTTAAGACGTCAAAATGCCGCAGTGCGCGTTCAAAAATTGTGTTAATAATCACCGTAACACCAAGATTTTGGAAGGGATATCTTTTTTTCGGTAAGTTTATATCAATATGTCTTTATCATAAAATAAAAACTGAATTAAATAGTAAATATAAGTCTTTTAGCAAATATGATTGTTTGACCAATGTTTGCTACAACGCGCCAACTATTGTAACAAACACACTGACACTTTGTAATTCTGACCTTAAATCATGCATGTAAGGTTGAATTTCTTTTGCTGTATGTTGACCAGCGAGCTTCGGTCGTAAAAATTTATTGCTTTTTTTGTATAGCTTGGTGAACGTAACTTTAAGTTGTTGTATTTAAGGTTGAATTTACATTAATGCATATTTTTTTTTAACTAGGATTAGGTAAATACGATTGGTGCCAGTTTTTAAGTGAACTTTTGCATGGGATTGTGTATCTAGTACATTATTGATCGAAGCAGTTAGCCTAGGCTGTGTCCTTGTTCTGTATCTGTTTTGTAGTGACCGTACTATAGTAAACTCAGATACCAAACCTTTATACTCCACGTTTCTATTCTACAACAAAAGCATAATATCAACAACACCGATAGGAAAGTTCGCTCATAACCCGCTCCGCTTATCGCGGGCGCCTTATCGCGGAACATTCAAGTTTTTATTATAAACAAGACAGGCGCAGCGGGGAGCGCTGTTTAGTTCGGGAACTGCAATTAATGCCGTCCGCTGTCCCCTGTGAACATTGCGACTGGGAGAGAGATCAATGTTGGAATAGTGTGGGATTGAGTTGTGCGATCGTCGCTAACTATGGAAAATTTAATAAGAATATTTTTCTGATGGATATGAATGATTTTTTAACTACGAAACAAAAGCAACAGATTGACCAGTCTTTACACTGCTTGAGAAGAAAATATTGGAATGGAATGTTAATAAAAAAAAACAATTCTTCTAAATAGTTTTGAAAAAAGTATTTACTCGAAAACGACACCGTCTGGTGATTCAAGCATTCAGAGAGACGGTAGTACCAGATACGTAAACAAGTACTCTTACCGTAATAAAGTACTTCTTCTTCTCGAATCGATGACTCAGATTTTGTCCGACCAGTACGAAGCAGCCTGGACAGCTTTAACGTCGCCATAAAATTGCCACGGACAGTTTCACAAATGTTTAGAAACAGCGCCCATAAGGCAAAGAACTAAGCAGCGCTGTACGGCTGTACATTGTACAACTCTTCATCACAACCGGTCGCTGGTCGTAATACGTCGGTATTGACATATTTACATGAAATACATTTTATCTCATCGCTAGTTAAGATTTCGTCTGACGAAATCTTAATTATCTTTTCATTCAATTTCAATACTTTTTACAATTGCTCGCACGGCGCGGCGTAAGATGATTAATTTAATTAGTATCAGTCTGCTTTCGTTACAAAGTAAGTTAATTGAATCGAATGTTTGCTGAAGATGTTATGTGTAATTAAACGTCATTTGTTTTCCCTCAGGAAACAAGTCCACGTTTTATGGACAGGAATGAGTCGAACAAATTAGTGTTGTGATAAGACTTTGTATTTGTTTGTACATTGTGTAGTCCCTGTATACTTAGGGAACTGAACAATGTTTTGCTTGTCTTAAAATAACTAGACAATGTAAACGGCAATATTGGATTAAGGAGCACTCAATATGTAATTGTGTTTAGGAATGGAACTTTTACAAGGATCAAAGTTCTCCGTAATATTCTCCCATTCATATTAAGTAGCTGATTATAAATGGCTTTGCACTTTGTTAAGATTGCATAGCTGTTTTAGTCTATCATAGCACGCCTACGTGTTGTGTGGCAACCATTGTTCTAGCGTATCACTAACGACAGGTCTCACACTGTTGACCAATTCATAGTATTTTAAACTAAGTCTGTCTTTTTTTAGATCTATTTCCTAAAAACCTCATTCCCTTTAAAATTCTGAACATTGGTAAGCACATGTTACATAAGTAAGTAAACTGCAACAAGATATAATCGTATACACGACGTTTTCCACTTTAATATGTTCGCTTTGCAGCGCTGCAGCGGCGGCGTGGCGCAGTGGAGTCGACTCAAGAATGCGCGCCGAGTGGTCCGCGAGGTGCGTTTATTGCATTTTTGAGTGCACCCTCCCCCCGCTGCCCCTCCCCGCTACCCCTGGACGGTACTGCTACCACCTGTCTGCATGTTTTGGGATAAAAGGTTAACATGTAACTGGGTAGGTTCTATTCATGCTAGTTGAATTTGTGAAAGAACTGGCTAGCCAGCTGGGTTTCTTGGTCGTATATTGAAAACTGGGAAAGGTTTTTTATACACCACGATCTTACCTAATGAAAAGCGATAGATGAGGTCTACAATAGATCGTGGAGCAGAAAATTGGGAATGATGGCAGGCTTTCACCGATAAAAACAACAGGGTTTGCATTGTTGAGAGTGCCTTTCTACCGCCCCTTGGATGCATATCCAGTGGGAAACAAAGCAAGTTACGCTACCACTTTAAAACGACACTGGTGACCACAGGGTACCTACACTTTGCGCTTAAAAAACAACGAGAATTTTACATGGTATGATGGAAGGAGATCGCGTTTGTGACTCAAAGACAAAACTGAAACATGTTCCTTTAAAACGAATCCTCTCTCAAAATAGGTAAAACTAGGTAATTTCCCGGATGCAGTTTACTATGAAAATTCATCTAAATTCTAAACGACTCCGGGGTGCTACTGAGAAATACGTGGTGGAATAACCCGAACCCAAGACTTCATGCTACCAGTATCGCATGTGACCAGTCCTGCAGAACATCCGTTTATTGGTGTGTCTATTCATCTGAAACTTGCAGCAGCAGTCCTAGAGTTGTTCCCATCAGTTACTCGTATCTCTGTTCGAAGGTCTCCAGAGTGATCTTTCTCATTCTTAATCACTTTCTAAACAAACGCTCTCCAGGAGACTTTGGAAGTTCTGTTTGTTTGTAATGAACATAGTTATTTTATTACCTAATGCCTTGTTACATTTTAATCCCATGTTCAAACTTTTAATAGTCCTAAGACAAAGCTAAACCATGTAGGTAAGACAGTAGACTACTCGCCAAAATGTCGTTTCTATTTATAAAGCAACGAAAACTTTGTCTAATTGAGTATCTCTTTTCAGCCGAATGAATATTATAATCGTGAAAGTTCCCCATAACAGTGTAACGACTTGTGTCAATGCGTGGGACCCATCTTTTACATATTATTATCTCCGACCCAAAACTCCTTCCCATATTTTCAATTCGGCGCCCACCCACAAATCACATTATACGTGTACTTTCATTCCAAAACGAATTCCGTAAAAATATTTTTGAAAGCGCCGACAATATTTTATTATCTGACACTCGAAACGTAACCATTAAAAATTGTCGATGAAAAAATATTCCGTTTCGTAAGAAATGGGAGGACCCACCCTCGGAGGAAGGAAACCAGTTATCGAGAGCAAAAAGTTGATAATAAAATACGACCGGCTGGCTGAACGAGAAATGATGAATTGTTGAAATTCCAGGAGCGTGTAACAATTCCATAAGTCAATTTGGTCGATACGTACCTAAGGGAAATTATCGGGATGCTGATAGTCGCCGCGGGGAGCGTCGGCTACGTAGGATCACGACAGAATTAATATTTAAAACGTCTCCGATATAATGTATAGCGGGCCTCCGAGGATTGTTTTGTAATTCTTAACGTTAAACATATGTAATTTAGACAATACATTAGACTATTATTCCTACAGTATAAGATTGACATAAACAATCAAAGGACTAGAAATTGAAAGCAAATAAATGAAAAATAAATCTTATATACAGACAATACAATAAAGATACAACACTCCTTTTGTTGACATAGAATATTGTTTGTTTACGGACGGTAAATTAAATCGCACGCCTAGGTACAGTCCAGGCACCATTTTAGTATTTAATGTGGAATTAATCAGATTCCAGTGCCAATAATCCCGTCCTCCCCCAATGACTGGACACAGCACAAAGATGCGCCCTAACTCGCACTGAAACGTCTCGAACTTTTTTAATTTCACGCAAAAAATTCATCCCTCAGGAATTAGGGATGAATGGGGATATTCCTCGTTAAAATTAACAATGAAATATTGGCGTTTGACTAATGGTTCCTCACTAAAACGAATTTTAACTGAACTTATTAAAACCTTAACAAGATTTTTTATTGGGTTTACTCATTATAATATTGATTGAGGTTGATGTGATTCGGAGGTTGGAATTCAGTTGAAAACTTGTGAAAAACAATTTGAATCTGTTGTGTATTAGGATATAGCTGGTCATGACTGATTTCTAGGGATGTGGGCTTTAGGTGTACATGTCTTCAGTGTACCTGATTGTACACTTAAGGCATATTAGAAACTGATAACAATTAGAACACCTAACCGCATCGATAAATTTTATCACTTACAGCTAATGAGTTTCCATTTAATTTCACACAAATAAAGGAAATGAGCCTAATTAGTAATTAAACACCATTTTGACAACAAGTTATAAACCTAAAAGTATTTTTTGTGTCCCTTAATATTCACGCTTTAGCATTAAAAGAAAATGTTTTTGCGAAAACAAAGGGAGTGAATTGTTACTGATCAATTCCTCTTACTTCTTTAGACAAGAAAATAAATCCCTTGTTTACTAAATACGTTTTGTCAACCGATCGTTTCTCGTGTTGCTACGGCGGCCATTTTGATATTATGATCAAAAAGCAAGGGCGCAAGAAAAAGACAGAAAACAAGTTTCCATTATTATAGGTTACAACAAGATTCGTAATGGGATACTTTGGCGATTTCTTTTGTAGCTTTTCTGCTGTTTATTTTAGGCTCTAACCGTCGTCGCGCTTGCTGAGGTCGGTCCGTGGATGGGTGATCATCTATAACACTCCGAGACTGGTTTAAAACGCACTATAAGCTGCTGTCCCAGATGTCATTCGTATATCTTTGGCAGTCATTTGGGGTCAGAAACACGAAAGTCTGACCATCACTCTAGTCTATGGGTGTCATGTTACTTACTAACTGGGTTGTGGAGGGCAGATAGGCAGTCCATCCAAATAAAACACTGGTATTCAGCTGCATCAGTGCAGACTTCATGCCAATCACAACATAATTTAGAATCTGTCTAGCCTAGACATGATGTTGTTTATTTAAGTTTCGTTGCAAAAGGACGTTTTCCTTTCAAACAGAAATTATTAAAGAAATGAAGCTTGTCGTAAGGTCGATGTTTAAACAACTGATACAATACTGGAAGCAATTTGACATTTGTGACATTTACAATTTCACTTAGCTATTAATTCGTTTCTTTTTTCTGTGTAGGTGGAAGATATTTTCGATATTCATGAAACCTGAATAGAACTCAACTTATTTTCAAGAACATGTGTATGTGAGTATCTACCTACTTATGTTTTCAGCTCTATTTACCTCACAGAACCTATTAATAGGACCAATTTACACAAACCACAGATAATTGTAAACCAGAATGAGCGAATTAAATCCCAACTTACACCTAAATTCATTTAGCCTATTTGGGCACTAAACCAATATTATAAATAGGTAAAATTGTTTGCTCTTAAGATGTAATCCCTGAATACACTGATACAATTACAAAAAATCATTGTATGCCGAGTGCCATTCAATGTATACGGGACTTTCACCCGGACAGAAGTCGAGAGTAGAAACCAGTTATTTATGATCACTAAGTCAGTGTCCTAGAGTGGCTGGGCGAAGAGGAAAGGGGGTGTTCATGTCCGTCAGCGGGTGATTGACAGAGCTCTCGAGAAACATGAGCACCCCCCCCCCTCCTCCCATACAACATCTCAGTGAAGCGGTAAGCCTGTAGTCTGTAGTGCTATGGTCTTCCTCTTCTACTCGAATCCATCACTCAGATTTTGCCCGACCAGTACGACCTGGACAGGTATGTCGTTTACCTCATTCAAGTCTGGATGATACAATTAGCTATGCACGAGGCAGGAGAGAAGGTGCGGCAAATCCTGTGTCGGGGCTCCACACTCGCATTGTGTTCGAGAAGGTGTCTATTATACCCCATCAAGCAAGATTGGATCTGTAGCGGCCAACTTGAGCGTGTTATAGTTAAAAGACGAGCCAGTTTGCATCCCAGCAGCACTATCACGGGATCCTTAAAACAAGGATCAAATTATTTGAAGTCCAGAAGATGTTTATTTTCCTTTTCGTCTTGGAATGTAAGTTTAATTGCTTTTGCAAAACAATTCGACTTATTTGGAAGGTCTTAACTGAAAATTCGCTTTCTTGGCCATTTCGTTACACGTGTCTCTTCGCAATGTTACAAATATTTACTGTTTGTATGCCTTGAATAATGTATCTCGACTCTTACGTACAATATCGAGGTTTAAAGTCTACAAGGCCTTGTTTTTCTTTTTTCGCTTAACACACTGTTTTTTTCTTATTTTATTTATTCACAATACCTTTTATCTAGGTATATCGTATGTTTTGTACAAAAGAAACTATATATTATGCAAATAAACAATAATTAACTAGCTTTTATATAATTATTTACTCTTTAATATTTTATTATCTTTGAAAAACTATCTCAAGGTAGCCTTGTTCACATATAAATCAATACCATTATACCAGATAACCTGCAAGGAAACATTAACGACCTACGCGGTGCGCGTGCGTCTAAGCATTCACAGACACACACACCGTACAGATACTCACACGCACACAGGCAAACACAACAATTTTTAATGCCAGTTAATTCGAGTCACTCTCGGTTATCTTATATTTATATTGGTGTACTTCGTAATTGGCGTATTGTTTGAATTAATAAATGTAAATTATTGTACTGTCAGCTAAAATAAATAAATAAATAAAACAGAGGCGCCCATTTTTTTTTTTTTACATATCGCCTCTCGCAGCGCAACAACTCTACTAAGGTTGAAGCTGCTTAACCGGTCAATCCTGTGGTGGCCAAAAATTACTATAAGGCCCCCAGCCAGGGCTTACAAACTAAACTGAGGCGCCCACGCCAACCGCGCGCTTATTTACGTGTGTAAAACTCCCGCCTGAGCGAGTGACGTAGTCAGTAGCTACACATACGACATGGGACCCGCGCACCGACTCGCTCGTGATTGGTCCATTTACATTCTAGCTAGACGGTAAGTCAGCTACCCCAACAATGAAAATGTATATTGAATAATTGTTTATATAAGTAACCTATAACTTGGTAAAACATCAATATATTAAGTCTACCAAGTCTTAACTAAAATAACACAGCAAAAAAAAACAATTTCAAAAACACGATCAAAATACAAAATACTTGTCGCCCGAAACCGATTCAATTTTAGTATCTGTAAATATACAATTCAAATGAGCGTACGGCATTCGGGAAACGAATTGACGCTCTGTCCGACACGACAATTATAAACGTCAACATTCGCAAGTCACCGGCCGACTCCGCAATCACTCGTGCGGCACCGGCCGATTGTATTAAACGTACGCTGAATCTTTATTGATGGGGCACAACTGAATTGTACAATTTGCGAATAAAAATACGTAGGTTTTTTTAACAAGGCGTTTGTTTTTAGGGTTCGGTGGTTATAAGGTAGAAACGGGCAGTACAGTCTTGTCTGTTCTTGGTTGTTATTAAAAGTGACACTTTAATTTCAATGTATTGTATAGTAAATTTTGAATAATTCACATAAGTAATACCGATAACAATCATCATTCAATTAAACATATTTTATTTCATTATGAACCTACATGGGCACTCATGAAAACAGTAGAAAATAGGCATATGGATCTAGTTCGGATAATTAGCTTCCTTTGGAGAAGAACATGCAAGAAACTCTATGGTTACTTTAATGATTTCTTATACTAAGAATATTCATAAATATCTATTCACCTATGTTGTGTGATTAGTAATAACTGGAAGCTTTTAACCGAAAAGCAGTAATTAATGAATTCATTCAATGGGTCCCGTGAGATTTTTACGTAACACAAGCTCACAAAAAACATTTTTAATTAATTCCAGCAATCGATCCATGTAATTGTGTTTTTGCTAACCCTGCCTTTCAACCCAATCAATTATCAACTAAACACGACATTCGAAACAAAATAACAAATAATTGAAACAAAACGTAATCCAATTCCTTCAAAGGGATGTTTAAAAACCCAATTGAATTTGACGGCAGTAATATAAAAGGATCTAGTACTTGATTCAAGGTCATCGGGTATAACAAGTGGTCAGTCCTTCATTACTAATCAATGGAAAAAGGGCTCAATCTAAACGAGGCTCGATTTAGTCAGCCCTTTTGTGGATAAATGTTCAAATTACAGTGACAACAGTTTCAAAAATAGTTTCCGTTGAGAATACCCACACTGGACCTAAATCATGCTGTAAGTATATTAATGTGGCTACGCGTATAGGCGGGGCGTAGCTGCGTAGGCGAGTAACTTTCGGCGAGGGAGCGTAGCTTTCGTAGGCACGTAGCCACTTGCGTAGGCGCATTGCTACGCGATTACGTCATTACTTGCAGTTAAATATCACGTCGTCTGAAAGCATTTTACGACTCTGTAAATAAATGTGGTAGTAAGAGACATAATTAATGTATTGCTTTCAACTTTTGGAGAGAACATGACACAATAGAACCCCTAAATGAATGAAACCTTCCTTATAATATAAATAGCTTGTTTTGTATTGTTAAATAAAGGACTCAACACCAAGCAACATTTCGAATTGTGTCGATAGTCGATAATTTACAAGCAAATGACCAATATGATATCGGACTGTTTTCGAATTGTGTGTGGGTCAGACGGTTAAAGTGGTAATTAAAATAAACTTTACACAATGACAATATTGGCAACAAGAAAGCACAATACCCAAAGAAAAAGAAAAATCTCCTTTTTTCAAACTCGTGCCTTGCGTCTCCGTCACGTCCCGAATCGTGCTGCTATTTACCACATCTATCATATTAGTATATTTGAAATACATCAAAAATATGGAGCTGCAAGGAAGAATCCTACTAATACTCGTATTATAAATGCGAAAGTTTGTGAGTATGGATGGATGGATGTTTGTTACTCTTTCACGCAAAAACTACTGACCGGATTTGAATGAAATTTGGCACACAGATAGTTTATAACCTGGATTAACACATAGGATACTTTTTACCCCAGTAGTAAGATCCCGTGGGACAGTTACCGAACTTACGCGGGTGAAGCCGCGGGCATGAGCTAGTACCGCTATAGTTATAAGATATTGTTTACAATTTTAAATATTGTTGAATTCCCATAACATCACGCTTGTTTACCCTCGACAGGATACAGGGAGGTGTTTGTCGAATTCTGTCGAAACTAAAACAAAATTGTAGAGGTTATCAGTGTGTGTCAGATTTATCACATGTTAAGGCAAATGAGTTGTTATGATAATTATGCTGTGCTAGTATCGCGATCGGGAATCCTAATCGACTAACTCTTCAGGGTCTGGGGATGTTTCCTTCACGAAACTAATTTTATAACCAATATACAGCGTGTGACCATCCGTCCCTTCGTTGTCATTCAAATATTTAAAATAAGATCTCAAAATGTATGTATGTATCTTTTCGTTTCATGTATGTATGTGTATGTGCACGTGTGTAAAATTGTAAAGTTTTTAAATATGGACTTGGTCTGAAATAAATGTTATTATAATTATACTTCACTTCATGATTTCTTTAGGGACTATATATTACCATAGTTAGAATTCATAGTAAACCATGGTACTTGAAAACGTTCAAGGACACACATTCCACCATGACTGATAAATCCTTGGACATTACGAATTATTGCGATATATTCATTGGTTCCCCATCGTCCGCATCAATTCGTTCATTACTCGCGCGGCCGACATTACATATAAAACGCGAGTTACTGCCGATCCATCGCTCCGATTGTGAGGCAGCGACAGGGTGTTATATTGTGAGGCTACAGATTGGCGATACAATGTACACAATCGTACCTACTTGTGATCACAATAACTTATTTATTCCGTTTATTACTTGTTTGTTTGTAAACAGTCATGTGAGTTTGAGAGACGATATGGATGGTGCTGATACATACGTCATGTTCGTGAACGGGCGCTGTCAGTTGTGACTGGTCATCTCTTGGTTGCCACGGCTTATTTGAATTTATTATTTTATTTTTGAATTGTTCTTTTCTTTGTTTTTACTATGGACACTTCACTTCACGCTACATCGCTCTCACATAATGTACCATCTCAACATGAATGATGTAACCAAGGTTTTGTAAAATATTCTGATTTAAAAGAGTGTCCATGGAGTTTCTTGCCCGTTCTTCTCCATAGAGATCTACGTTAGGGAATGGGCAACTACAGTACTTTCACAGTTTTTATGCCTTGTGACTGGGACTGTAGCTACATTTCATTGTTGTCTTTGTTTCGACAATTGAAAAGTGCCTGTAACTGGCCTACTTGAAATAAATGCTTTGATTTTGATGATTTTGATTTTGATAAACAGTACCGTACTCAGCATCATAATCTGTCAACTGCTGGACATAGGCCTCTCTAATCACATGCCATTCAGCTCGATTCTGGCCACTCTCACCCAGCTGCTATCAGCCACCCTGCGAAGATCGTCGCTCTACCTAGCAGGAGGGCGTCCCACCTTACTATTGCCGATTCGTGGTCTTCGCTCAAGGATACATCTAACCGGTTCTACGACTATTACAGGCTGCTATCAATGCTGCTGTACTGATTACATATAAATAATGATTAAAGTTATTCATAGTATTATCTCGAAGCAGAAGATATCGATTCTAGTAATGACTGATCTGATAAGAATGCTAAACTGACATTTGTGTTAATTAGTAGTAAGCAATTATTTATTGATGAATTTGATTGAATACTGGTGACTAATTAGTAGTTACCAGCTTTCAACCAAATTAATCAATGTTGTAACTTGGCAATTAATAATGGGTGTAAAAGTACGCTTAACGAAGCCGAGAGGCACTTATTTACTCTCCGTCATTTCGATATTTTTTTTTGTTCTAGACCATACCTGGGAATTTTCTAGTTACTGAGACATTGGGGGTCAATGTTCAAACTTTTTCACAATGTTTTTTAAATACAAGTTTTTGATCGTTACTTTACTAACTTTACTTTACATACGTCCACGCGCGTACTGTACAATGCATCCATCAGAACAATGTTTTGAGTGTACCTAAAACGTGATTTTTCACCGCAAAAAAACTGTTTCTTCCCAGCAATAATTTTTGCATAGAGTTGCTTAGTTTGATGTACAGAAGGCTTGGTTGACGGTTCCGCGAAGGATTCGTTTACGCCTTTTATACTAATTAACGTTACAGGAATAGTTTTATTCCTGATTCATCGATCCAAATGAGTTATTTTGAATTCCAAAAGAATCCAACAACGCCTGTCTAACACTCAAATAAATATCTTCTCACGGAAGCACAAGCGCAGCTACTTCCTCCCTGCCATTCCATCGTGGCAACAAATACAAAGTACAAACCTTCACAAAGCGCCCATCTACTGCTCAATCTTGACACAACGTCCTCTATTTCAAAATCAATTTTAAAAGCAAAATATATCCAGTATTTCAAACAAACAATATCTTCTGAAATTGTTTTTGCCGCGAACAATATTTCCGAAGGCGATCGGAACACCAATCATGGCGCTATAGAGCAATGGAGCTATTCTGAACGGACGGGCAAACAAGAAAATATAAGACATGGAATATGCAGCGGGGAATGAGGTCACGCTTCAAGTGCAATGTTTTTAATGAAAAATAATGGGAACACTCGCTTGCTTTTCGCTTTCAGCTTTTATTTGACGGGCGTGCTGTCTTAGATTAGTTTTATGACCGGTATGAAAGTAGTAAAGTAGTGTTATGTCCCAAGAAAGTTATAGCACTTCGTAGATATATTAGAGTAAGTTCTTCGATGCCAAAGTACTAAGTAGGCTAATTATGGCTGAAAGCGATAAAGTCGTAGATACAATGATCTTTAAGCTACCATTTGTACAGGTGTCTTGAGTGCTATATTTCTTGGTGGATTCTTGAACCCCAATTAAAACCTAATTTGACCAATTTGAAATTTAAACAAGTTAGTATTACTTATTAAAATTGAAATGCATGTCCATTCCAAATAAACAGACGCTAATTATCATTACATAGGCGATTCCCTCCGCCCTCCCCCTTCGCGCCGGCTCAGCATCCGCGCCGCACCACCAACAAAGGGGAAGAACTTCCAAAATTCTTAATAGTCACTGAAGCCCTTTCTTTTATCGTAATGCCGTTCCAAATGAAGAGGTTCCGCGTTACTGAAATTACAAATTTAAACAACCAAAGAAACAGGAAAATCACCCTTAGTCTAATAGTTATAGAGCAGTCTTCTTCAAAGTGAGGAGCAATTGGATTGTAAAAGAAAATCAATCGGCCCTGGATGCGAGCTTTTTTAATCAAATGGACTAGAAATGGTTGTAAAGTCGACCATTACGTTAAACGAAGCACCTTTGTCATATTTTCTTTTGTAATCGTTTAAGTAATTTGGCGCGCAATTAAACCACCCCGCCATTTTTCCCTTTGCGCTTTTTTTCTTATTAATTGGTTTCTTATAAAGGAACGGATAATTATTGACGATTTTAATAATCGAAATGGTCCGGGAAATAATCGAGTTCTTTGTTTTAAATGCGATTTAAAATGAAAAGATTTCGGGGGATGAGGATTTGAGGTTATTGCAAATCTTTTTATGTTTAATTGCTTCCATAGTCAAAACTGTACTAGTTAAGGAGGTTTTTCGGGGCAATAATAAAATGTAGTGACAAATATGCAATAAGATAACACCTGAATAGCCACCTGATTAGTAAGCCATATCTACGACCAACGAAAAGCATAAAGTGTAACAAGTCACGTTCTTAAAAACGGAATGTTAAAACCTTTAAACTACCTCCCAAATTCACAAATAAAAAAATATTGGCGGCATGTCGAATTGGAGAGGCAATAACGTCCTAATAAAGCCATAGTCTACGATCAGGTGAATATTACGAAACATGAGTATATTTTGGCACCCAGTGTAGATACATACAGAAGCCACACTCCAAACAACACACTATTATATAAACTTAATAGTCGTAGGACAAATAAAAACAGAGATTATTGTCGTTACCAGGCAGCGTATTGTATATGATATTATAAGTTTTTCTGATCAAGGTTTCTATGCAAGTAACATGGCTGTTAACTTTCTACTAAAATATTATTGAGAAGACAATTTAAACATCCCACGGTTTTCAGAGCACTGCTATACACATAACTCTCCTGATCGGATCCGGACCCACGACTTAAAATACGATACGATATAAAATACTGTCATGAAAGCAAGGTAATGCGCTAAAAAGAAATGGTGGATTCTTCGACCTTCTGAGTACATTTACTTCGTATACCATAGATGTTCAATAAGCGGGGCAAAGGGAGCGTATTTATCATAATATACGAGCTCGCCTGGTATTCGTATTGATGCTCTCCGCGCGACACACGGAAATAAAACGTTACGGTAATTGTGGCCTCACTTATTTATTGACTTGTACGGCGATGGTGATATCTTCCTTTTCTTTTAATACCTACATAAGTGTCCACAGCTGATTTCTGAAACATTTTTCTTTCTCTTTTCTTATTGTCGGCAACCATTTCATCACAATTCTTTATCAACATCTTCCTGCTTTTGTCTTGGAATCGGTGCAACATAATGTATTTTCTTCTTCCATTCTCCTTTTTTCTGTAATATCGTTCCTCGCACAATCTATCCATCAACATTTTAACAGCTTAATTGTTTTCATATCTTCTGGTCATTATTTACGTAGTACTCGTACATACCAATAAAATATGATTCAACACATAAGGCTGCAAGCACATTGGAGTGAAAATTCAGGGTTTCCTGAAAATAAAATAAATTCGCAACTTTCATCTGGAAAACAATTTATCAACCTCAAGAAAACCAAAACAATGAAAACCAAATAAAGACAAAGACCGTCGACCCAGAGACAGTTCCCTTCAAAGACCTAATTCCCTCCAGCCGCAACTCACGCCGCATTCCAAACAAGTAAGTCTTGACTTAAATCAAGATTAGGGCGGGCCTTATAGCAAAAGTATCGAGTTGCGCCCAAATGAGGCGTAATCGAGAATTAACTGATATAAATCGCCCCTAATCTAGATCTGATGCGGAGTAGTTTTAGACTTCAGGGGTCGTCAGATTGTTTGTACGGCTTTGTTTGTGTTATTGTCGTTTTGAACAACTGTGATAATCGTACTGTTCCGTTAGGATTCAAATGACTGTATTCTACTGACAACGATAGTTTACTGTATTGTGATAGTATGAAATGGTGACTGCCACTTAGGGCGATTTACTAATGATACTGAACGTACAGAGCACTTCTGAACTACGTTCAAAAACTGTCAGTGTCAATTTTGCATAGCAATGAAAGCTTGGTTGGGTCAGCTGAATTGATGAAATTATCCCGTACTCAAAGCATGAACCAAAAATATACACCTAACAAAAAATCTAAAAATACCAACAGATATTACACCCCATGATACAGCCTTACCTACCTGCATCTGATAGACCCGTAGAACATTTACCACGCGACAAGCACAATGACGCGTGTGCCCGCGGCCGCGCCGCGCCGCTTCCGACCGCATTTCAGACCGCCAGTTACGTCACGCCAATGTGTCTGCGGCCTGCGATCTGACTTTGTTGCAATGCTCCCAGGCATTAATAAAGGCAATATCAACAAAGTGCATTTTTTATCAATTTTGGTGGTGAAATTTTTCTTCAGTTTTCATGCAAAATAAGGAGCTGGTATAAAAATAGAAGGTCCAAGCTAGAAGGATCTTTGAGAGGTCTGAGAATATCTCTATAACTTTTTGAGATATTTAAGTTCAAAGTCTAGTGTGGCTACCAAAATTGAAAATCGCCCACCAAAATCGAAATTGCCCACTAAAATTGAAAATTAGTGGCACCAAAATTGGATTTCTCTGTAAAAAACCTGAATCCCACTAATAAAGCTCAATGTAATCTCACAAATTCTCGGGAAGTATCAAGAACTTTCATCGGTTAATAAAACTCTCAGTTGTTAAAAAATATTTATTATTATTTATCTGATCTATCATTATAAGTTTATGAAATCCAAATCTAGTGGGGACACCGTCGTTTCGAAACCAGTGATTCTTTTGGAAGTCGAAAAGTTCTACGGCCAGTTGTACGCATCGCATGCATCTCGACCTGATCCCGAAAATGCCGCCCAATATGAATATTGAATACTTACGTTTTTGGCAGGTAATCATAGCACTAATAACACACCTGTTACACGCAAGTGCCGGCGCACGATTGAGAGATGCGAAATAAAAAAACGCGATTGCTCGCACACCCACGAAACTTCATGTTATACTCGTAGTAAGTCTAGTCTAGTAGTCTCGTGCTTCGTGTTGCGGGTTCGATTCCCGCACGGAACAAATATTTGTATGGCCTACAGATAGTTGTTCCTGGTCTGGCAGTTTGTGTAGGTGAGTTTAAATGTTTGTAAACGCACCCACGATACAGGAGAAATTCCTAGTGTGGGGCAACGTCGTTTTTTTTAAAAAAAAAGAAAAAGTTGAAGAAGTGCTCCCAAAATTTAAATTTTTGCTAGGACAAACTTTGATCGGGTGTCCTGTGCTATTAAATCTGATATGGTTTAATTGTTTTTAGATAATGTATCTTGTGAATATACTAAGGAAATTGTTTATTTTTCATTGTACCTTAAATTGTTACTTTGGTGAATGTAATTATATAAAAAAATGGAGCTGGGACAAGCCACCTTGAATTTTAATGCGATTTTTTTCCTGATTATTAAACACACTTAAAAAAAAAATGTAATTTGGTTCAAATAGGGCCACTATTTCAGTAAGTAGTTCACTATAAAAAAATAAGAAACATCCTATCATTTTACACCTCGATTCTCAACGTGAACACGTAAAATATATATTTACTGCTGGGATATTCACTCGCCTTATTATTGATGCCGTGGCGATTGGATGGGCATGCTGTGCACGTATGTGGGGAATACCTTTTGCAACTATTCACATCGAGAGAACATAGCACAACATCAAGCCTGCTTCCTCCGAAGGGTACCTTCACCTAGTAAACCCACATTTCACCAGCTATGTTCATTTTTTATCGTCAAGAGGGAACTATGTAACTTTCCTTAACAATCTAATTACTTGGATAAACTAACTTAGGTCACACCGTGACTGGGCCATATGACACTTACCTGCTTGAGTTGCTTTACGATGATATAATCTAACGCTATACTATTTTAAAATAAATAATTGAGATTTCCATACAAAGACACCATGTAAATATCTGATCTTTCAGGATGATTTTCCAAGGATAAATCTTTCATACAAACCTTGTCCTGACAGTTAAAAACAACGAAAAAATTCTGCCAGTTCGGTGGAGCCGTTCTCAAGTGGTGATCCTTGGCGGTTTTTTTTAAGATTTAAATAGAAAAATAATGTCCACCTAGTGGAATGAAAACTTACTAATTTGACACGGAGCAGCTGCTATCCGCAGTAGTTAATACAACTAAGGGGAAATATGTTTTCCCGTACGATAACCGACTGCCTTCGAATGCCTGCATATTATGCGAGTATATCGAGCTGTTTATGACTTCAGCCATATTGCTGTGGTGCCGAAATCCCTCGCAGAAAATACCTGGCTGATATGTTCCAATACACACACGTAGGTAAAAGATTACCTCCTTTTGGGCTCCGAAATAGTTGGTTAATAATCTGAATACCTACCGAACTCTATTAATTCAAATTATCGTCACTAGATAAGTAAGGTTTAGTTCCTTTCATCTTTCGTGGCTAAATAATAACAGCCGCACGGGGCTATCTTCAAGGTTAAGCAAACCTTAAACTAGAAGCAGTGCTTAACTTGGAAAGCGCTCCAAGGTCGATCCGTAGATGGGTAACCATCCATTACATACCGAGTCCTCTTTGCCTCGGAAAGCACGTTTTGGGTTTGATTCCCGGATCGGGTATATCACCAGCCTGCCTGGTTGATGGTTCCGCCTCCTATTACATGGAAATTAAAAATAACTGGCGTAATGTGGGTGTAGTGCAGGTTGCAGGTACACCTCTGCCTAAGTCTAGCCTAGCCTAGTCTTATCTTTACTAATTTTATCTCACTTGCAGTCGAAAACATATCTTATTATCTTCATAGAATAAATACAACCGTCTCGGTGAACTACACCTCTGAAAAGGTCCTAATTTAATTAAAACACAATACTAACATAACCTTCAAATGCCACCGCCATTCACGTAAAAACACTCTTAGTATTCAGCTCGCCGCTCAGAAATTATGATAGTTTATCGAGAAAGTATCTATTGAACAAAGGAAACATTATTCGGAACAACTACCGCTTATCTTCACCGTTTACCAACAGTTTCGGATACGGCGCGGATATTAATTCCCTATCTCGTATTGTTAGGGTTATGACTTGACAAATACGGATTTTTTTGCGAGTGTGCTGGATGTGGCGGATATTGTCTGAGTTTTTTCGGATATAATTTTAATTAGTTGTTCAATCATCCGCTTTCAGTATGCAGCTGATTTTTTTACGAGAAGCGACTACCTATCTGCCTTTCAGAACACTTTTACTGAGCAACACGATACCCTTTTGGCAAAAATGGTCGTCAGACTTCCGGGCTCCTGACTCCCCGTAACTACTGTCAAAGATGTACAAATGACGACCGGGACCAACGGCTCAACGTGCCTTCCGACACATGTAAGGGTCTTTGTATGTAATGAATGTCAACCATCCAAGGACTGACCTCGGAACTGACTCAACCTCTTCACCTAGAAGATAGTGTTCCCCGTGGAACAGCTACTACTTAGCGTACGAATGTAAATAGTTGTAAGTTTATTTCATTGATTGTGTTGTACCACTTTTGATAGTAAGCTAATAAACTAGGATGTTGTTCTTAGTTTTGGCAGCTATTTACGCTCTGTCAGTGGCGAAATAAGAGTGACTAATTTATTCATTCGATAACATCATGTTTGATATAAATTTACAGACATACACCTGTTATAAGATTGATTATAAAAATATTTCTACCAGAACAATACTTATAACAGCTTTATCATCCTTGAATTATAAAAGCTAACATAGGAGGTTCCTCTCTCAAGAACCTTGACCACCGGTATCCCGATGGCCGGTGAGCTACATTTTTTTATACTATTTTTTTAATATAAGTAAATATTACAAAAAGTAAATAGTATGTAAGAAAAATGTATAAAAAGCTAACATAATAAACGCAACTCTTGTTTCCCAAATCACCACAACTCTCAAATATCCGACATATCCGATATATCCGAATATTTTCCCATCTCTACACATTTGGAAGAGAAACAAAGTTGGTAACAGTTGTCGATATTGGAACCGTTACGTCTCGTGTAACTGAGCCGTTACTTTTAACGCCACTCTATAACTGTGACCTGGTCCGCATACTTACTGCCGCTGTAACTGCTATGTGTTTATGTTATCTTTAACTGTTGATTGTCCGCGGTAATTAAAGAGGATGACTGTGATAATGGTGTGTTGGACCTGAATTCTTTGAGGCTCTATAAAGAAAGGAATATTTTGTTTTCTCAAAGTCTTTTATTTTTATGGCTACAATTATTAAAAACCAGGAAATCAACACCTTTGGGTGTAGCATGGTTATTTTGGCGGTTGAATAACATTATCAGGACGGAGCTATTAGTAAACATTTGTAAAACTGACGGGAAATTGTATTGAAACCACTGGTATTACTTATAAATACGTAGCTACATAGCATCACACTTGTAATCCGTGAAGGTTTAGGCAGAAGTTTACCTAATAGTACACCCGTATTTCGCCAGTTATGTTTAAGTCCCATGTAGTAGGGGGCGAGCCTATTGCCATCAACCGGGCACAAATCCAGGCTCCGTGGATGCTAGTGAGAAATTCCTGATGAAAAAACCCAATAACAATGTGCCCATCCCGGGAATCGGAACCCTGGATCTCTTGTTAAAAGTAAAATTTTATTGTATTTTATGTAACAATAACTAAAATTTCAAATTCGATTCGTTGTCACTAATTATTTCTTAATGCAAATAAAGTGAAAGTTCTGGAACATTTTAGACTAGGCAGTGCACTGTCAATACAGTTCCCAATGTAGGCTATGAATAAGCTCAAAAAATCTTTCCTCTCTCTAAGCTCCACTTTAAGCCAAGTGTAGGGAACGTAACCAAAGTCAATCTCAGTGTTCATCCCACACCCGCATCCCGCGGCTCATCCCGTGGGTGGCTTCCTCGTAAACAATTAACTTGAAACACTCTCCTGTATGTTTTAATTAATTGAATTGTAAGAGACACCTTCCGTATGAAGTTTATGCTTGAAACCGTCTCTCAAGCATAACGAGGGTTTAAAAATAGAACGCTTCATAAGTGAAAGGTCAAAGTGCTGCAATAAGTGTGTCACCTTAAGTGGAGAATAATACACTTTTTCCTAGCTGGCCGATCTACGTCTTTTTAAGTCATCAACAGCAAACGAAACGTTTACGAGCCGGGCACTCTACTTTGCGTAAATTATTTTATCACCACCGCTCTCAAAACAGTGATGGAAATCATCGTGAGGAAACCGGCATGTCCTAAAACCAACCAAGATTCGAAGTCACGGCCCACTCCTTCTCCCAAATCTGCCCATCTCTTACGAAGAGCAAGCGTTATAACAAAGCAGCTAAACGATCCCTTTTCCTATAGACCAATATGAACAAACTATCGTAACATTTTATTAGGATATCAGTTCTCGCGTAGAATATAATCCAGTTGAATTTGTTGTCTAATACAAAATGGCGACCTGCGTTTGTTCGTGGCTTGTAGTGTCAACTGTCACCAAGGGAGCTATAACAGAGACGGGAGCAGCTAATATACAGGAAATAGGGATGGCGGGGTTCAGAACCAAGATAAGTTTATGATATACTCACACTTTTAGATCTAGGGAGAACCAAAACAGCTGTGATAAACCAACAACTGTTTTTAATCCTATCTATAATGAACACTAATATTTAAAATACATAAGTAATTCTGAGGCAGGCGCAAGAAACGCTGGCGTGGCGATTTGGATTCGTTCGTTTCCCGTTCGTTTTTGATCTTCATTGATGATTTGTCTGGTGTGCCCTCAAAATCAGTTATTTTTATGCTGGAGCTTATTTGAACCTCGTATTAGTAGCGAGGCCTTAACCCCAGAACCATCACCTGTAGTATGAAGAAAATAAAACCTTGTTAATCAATGTAAAATTCGCGAATCAGCTATTTTATACGTCATACACGCAAGACAGCAACCGTACAGATCGAACGATCACACCCCTAACACTTTTGAGACCTATCCAATTAGCATAAGGCACAAAATTGTAAGATTGAACCAACAGGTTCTGGAGTGGTGAGTGGTACCGGATGGCTCAGCGTTGGAAAGTCTCCCACGAGGTGGGCCCACGAAGGCTGCAGATGATGGTGAAGGCTGCGGGAATCTTATGGTTACGGGAAGCACAGGTCCGTTCGACGTGTGACGCTTGCGGGACCCCTACACCCAGCATTGGACATCTCTTGGTTGATATGAAAATCACCACCATGTGGTGTGGTCGCACCTAAGTAATAAATGAAAATACTTGCGCTAGAACTAAAAGAAAAGTTAAAGTAATATTTTATAGATCCTTCTCCAGTATCTAACTCAGTGGCCTCACCCAGTAATACCGGGTTATACCGGGCCCGCTAAGTAATTTATCCGGGATTCGACTTAACCGCTTTACATCCTGGGATTTAAAATAAGGACGCCATTAATATGCGTCGCGGGGAAAGCAAATAGCAACAAGCATAGCGGCGGGAGAACAGTTGCGCGGAGACGGGAGGGTAGGCAGAAACGGTCGTCGAAGTTCAGAGCAGAGGTCAAGGGCAGGATTCCGCTGTTATTTTGACGGAAAAGGTCGTGTGTTTATGTTTGCGTCGTATGTAAGCTTGCCGTTTCCTTTCAATTCAAGTGTTTTTTCGAAGAGTTGCCACAGGCTAATGTTTCTTTAAGGGATTTGTACGTTTGGTACCAAAAATAAGACGATTTTTCACGCATAAGCGATTTCTTTTCAGATGTTGAGCCTTGAAGTTTCAGGCATCTACTAGATATAACGAATACTTCCATACTTCTTCAACGTTAACAAACATTTCCCGAACTTTAGTAAGTGGAAACAAGCATCACATTTATTTCACCAATCTTTAAAATTCCTTTACGAACCACTTTAAATCATCTTAACTACTATTTATTTGTCAAAATTTTATTACATTTGCCGAAAGACGTCGTCGCTACATCGCCCGGTGTTTCTCGCATCAAGTGAGTTCCCACGGTCTTCTACAGGTTATCGGTCCACCGTGTGGGAGGCCTTCCAACGCTGCGCCATCGGATACGTGGTCATCAGTCCAGAACCTTTCTGCTTCATTCTGTTATGCGAGCATTGCAATCCGTTCTGCCAATTTACCCATCAATAACACCTCACACATTCACAAAGTTACGCACAAGCACACGCGTTCATTAAAACGTCACGCATCTGTCAAGTCGTGGGCGTGTAGGCAAACAGGCGTGTTTGCTCTGCGCTCGCCTACTCTCTCGTCTGAAGACGTCGCCAGTAATTGTTTTATTGCAGGCACTAAAAGGGCCGGGTTCAGTCGCTATGGTAATCGCGCGATTCGCAAACAGGAGACGCGCGATCGTCGCGTCTTATCGCGGCTGCTACACTCCGCAGTTATAACTGTTTTAGATAACGTTTTGATTAATCGTATCTGACGCGGATTTTGTTTTAAAGGAAATAAAAGCTATCCTGTTTTTCTTGTTCCTTGCCCAGAACTATTTTCGAAGTTTTTATTTATTCAATTTTGAGAGCTCATAGTTTATGTAGATATAAAAATTTACAAGTCCACCAGCAATTTCAGTTCTTATCTCTATTTATTCAAAGAGTGTTGCGCAGACCCCAAGTAACGCGGTACAAGGGCAGGAAGATTATGATTTGTATTATTTTATTCCTAAACACCTACAGCTGAAATAGAATACCTTCATTTCTTTGTATCGTGAAAACAGAGTCACTAGTTGTTAAAACCGTAATGAAGCATAACGACATGGTTCACATTTCTACTCATACATATAACTCACCTATGTGCGACTCCTACAAGATCGCTAGAAGGGTGCCGACGAACACGACATCTTGAAAGCATTTTTAAGTACCTACTGCTAATATGCGAGAGCTAATAAATTCAGGTTTTCGTACAAAATCCGCGACACTGCGAGAGACTCGGGTTCTTTGTTATGTACCATAACTCTAGTTTATAAAGGAAGACGTAAATATTAATAATATGCTGTACATCCTAGCCACCGCTACTAGAGACTTCGCAGTGTCATCGTCATCTACGAAGGATTTCAATAACCGACCCTCTGCTTTATTGGTGTGAGGTGAAGACATCATTTGGCTAAAATGAAAGTTTTAGAAGTAGGTGAGGAATCAATTCATAAAACCTACCTCAAAATGATAACCAGGATGTCGACCAGCAGGGAGAAGTGGCGAACGATCGTGAGACGAGTCACATCTGCCCCTACAGAAGTCGCTACGTGATGACCACGACCGCTCCGTCAAAGAGTGTCATGAAGAAGAAAAAGACCTTGAAATACAATAAGCCAGGTTAAGACAAGGGTAATGAAAACAATATTGATCGTAATAATTATCTTCATAAGAATTTCAAGAATAACCGCTTTAGATCTGTCTGAGCAGTTCTGAATGCCAAATAATCAACCGATTCCTTATAATTATGTATCTAAGTTTATAATCTGGGCTAATTTAACTAAAGATTCGAACTACCAGTCCAGACTCAAACGTAGCGGTGTTTGACAAAAACTAATTTATTCATATCAGTCTGATGTAATTCATTTTGTGAATAAAACATAAGCAATAACTGTGAGTGTTAGCGGCTTATGAAAACTAATGATGGCGGCGGAGTCTTGAGGCGTGGGCGGCTCAGTTTTAAACCCATTAGGGAAAGTAAAATATCACTGCAAGCGTGGCTGGACGCTGGCTTGTGTACAGGCACAGATCGGGGAAGGGGCAGAGAAACCAACATCGAAAAACATTTATTCAAATAACGTTGAAAATCTGAATCTTTTTTAATGACAAAAATTGTAAACACATTCTCAAACACTACGAAGTAGTGTAGGGAGGGCCCCTACCTTCACCACTTTCGGAGAAGAAGTGGCGCAACTTCCAGCAACACTTACATCACATCGGCTGTCCCGGCCACTGATGTAATAGTATAAGCGCAAATAGCAGAGATAGAAAGATTTATTCATACTAGGTATACAAGGTGTAAACGGACCCTTAACGAAGCCGTCAACCAACATTCTGTCCATCAAATTAAATAACTCTACGCAACAATTATTGCTGGAAAACGACTTTTTGCATTGAAGTTATGACATTAACATCAAAAACATGTACTTATTAAAAAAATACTTGTGAAAAAGTTGGAACTGTAACACCCAAAATCTCCGTAACTAGGAGATTCCCAAGTATGGTCCAGAACAAAAAAATACCGTAAACATTTTAAAGACTCGCGGCACTAAAATTATTTTTTAAAACAATATCATTTATATATTATTATTATTAATTTTTATTTATATTATTAATTATTTATTATTATTTTTATTTTTTCATTTATATATATATATATATATATTTTTTTTATTTAGTTTACATACATCACAAAAAAAAAAAAAAGTGGTGAGTTGTGGTGGTGTGGTGGTGGTGGTGGTGGGTAGTGTGGTGGTGTTTGCATAAAAGCACTAATTATACATGAAATAAATTATTCTTATTCTTATTTATAAAGCAGCCGCGTCTATAATCCAGCCCTGTACAGCGGGCCCGCTCCAGCATAATCTCGCCGCCAGCGATTAACGTTTCGCTCCTGAGACCGTAAACTTTCACTCTTGATAAGGATTACTTTAATACTGCGAATGAATTACTCAACACTGAGCTACTGACTCCAATGTCGCTATGATTTCTTTGAAGCGTTTTGTCATTGGATAATATTGGGTGGACGCACAGGACATCGTCCGAGGACGTACTGACATTACCTTGCTTCTATACAACGTGTTTTAGAAAGGTCTGGTCATATTTAAAGGTGTGGATCAGACCATGCAACTAACCAACTTTCTATATGAGGTCAATATCTTTAATCAATCACGAAAACATAATCAGCTGTACCATACAAATTTTATAAGCGTCTATTTAACTTGCAATGTATGTTTGTCCCGGTAGAATATTGCAACTCAACTTTCTCTATCTTCAACCGATTGTGCTAAAATTTTGCTCATTTTTAGGGTTCCGTACCCAAAGGGTAAAACGGGACCCTATTACTAAGACTCCGCTGTCAGTCTGTCTGTCTGTCTCCAGGCTGTATCTCATAAACCGTGATAGCTAGAAAGCTGAAATTTTCACAAATGATGTATTACTATTGCCGCTATAACAACAAATACTAAAAATTTAAAAAATTTAAATATTAAGGGGGGCTCCCATACAACAGATATGATTTTTTTTGCCGTTTTTATAGATAATGGTACGGAACCCTTCGTGCGCGAGTCCGACTCGCACTTGGCCGGTTTTTTATTATTATTTCTTATTTTTATTCTTGATTGCACACAAAATAACAAATTTGGATACAAATTGCAATAATATAGCTTAAGTACAACGGCGAGCTTAACCCAGAATTGGGTTTTCTTACAGCAAAGCAATATTTTTTTTTCATGATTTTTTGTTATAGCGGCAACAGAAACACACATGCTGTGAAATTTCAACTGTCTACCTATTACGGATCATGAGATACAGCCCGTTGACAGACAGATGGACGAACGGACGAACAGCGGAGACTTAGTACGAATAATAAAGTCCCGTTCCAGCCTCAGTTTTTGAAAAGTACAGTTGAATAAAGCTAAATATTCAAAGTTGATTTTTCAGCGATACAACAAGCAAATATCCAAACATTAAAAATCGTAAACGACTTCGCTATATGAGTATCGTGTCCTCATCTTCAACCTTTAACACATGTTTCTGATTGTACACTTAGTTCGCAATAACGTTTTGACTTTGACTTTGTCTTTGACAGAAGCGTGTGGTGCTAAAACCAAAAGTTCGTGGTTCACATCAGACCGGCGCCCTTTTATGCCATTTTGCTAACTTCCCTCGTAAATAAGTATATCTTCAAAAAGATCGGCTTTATTGAATACCGATAGGGTTTATTATACCGCCGTTGTTACTAAAACTTACTCTTAAAAGTTTTGGTTTTATTTATGCAACACTAGGATTTACCCGTGGCTTTTTCCGCGTTATGGTTTGAAAATATGCCACGGGAACGTTTCAAATACAGCCTATGACACTCGTAAATTCCCATTAGTGAAAGAATTTTCCTTACCAGATCAGTAGTTCTGAGGATTATCCCATAGATTCAAACTTTCCTCTCTAGAATATAAGTGATTGCGAAGGAAATATTTCGGATAGGCAATTCTATATGCGTAGAGCTATTTGTTATGAAAATTCTGTACCATTGGGTGGTATCATAATCTAAAATAGAGATAGAAATAGTCGAATAAAACGCGGTGATAAATTCTACCAAATTGGACAAACATTTAAATCCGTTCAGGCATAAACCATTTACTAGAAGCACTAGTACAACATTTTATTTTATTTTAGTTAATTAAACGCACATTTTATTTTGTGGCCGAATAACTGCTACGGTCCTGTAATTACTGAACGGTCTACTAAATAGCTCTCAATGTTATACGGTTAATCAAAACATTCCGAGTTAGATCTGAAGACATTTTCTATATTTATATATTTAAAGAAAACTATACCTACCTAGTAGAAACGTTCTTTTTCAAGTTCACGGCAAAGTAACTTTACAACGTTGAATGTCAGGCTGCTTACAGTATCGCACATTTTGCTTTAACCACGACGCAACAAAATGAAACTCAAACTCTTTATTGCATTCATGTGTACAAAAAATCTAATCTAGTTGGATTTTTTTCTAGGATATTTACACAAAGGTAACCATGATTATTAAGCTACATAATATTGATTTTTTAAATACAATATAGTAATACATAAGTATGTAGTACTAGGTATTAGGTATCGTATTGCTCAGTAACTGATTGGTCGTTGTGGAGGTCAGATAGGCAGTCGCTCAATGTGAGGTACTGGTATTTAACTGCATCCGATTAGACTGGAAGCCGAACCCGATATGGTCAGGAAAAGCCTAGGTAGATATTGATGATGAAGCCATACCAACAACTTTCTTTTCACACTCCAATTCTGAAAACAATTAAAACGGCCATCACAGCTCAAGAAACGTTTTGTGTTTTTCTTACCTTCAGGGGATTACAGAAAGTCGAGACGACGAAGAAATTCGCAGCAGTCGTAATTTATCTCAGTAACGTCTGTAAAGCCTGCCCCGCCCCTTTTGGATCCCGCATCAAGCCGCGCCTTGAATTTAAAACAAGCGGCAATTTCTTCTGGCCGACGTTAATTTCCTGGCAACACCAGTGATTTAGTGGCAAGTGATTCTACGCCTGAATTCTACTCAGTTCTTTTAGGAATGGTTTAATTTCTTAGGACTTATTGTTCGAGATTTCGAAAGATAATAATGTTATAGGACTTTCTTAGTTGCTGTAAATCAGCTGTTTTATGAGTCAAATAATCCAGAATGAAATGGCTACATTTAAATGTGGATTATATTTTAGTAAGATTATTACCTCAAACAATAAGCATTTCAAATATAATACCCATGAAGTCAATTCACAAACTAATTTCAAAAAAGCTTAGGTACAGGAACAACAAAGAGGTGACATAGTACTCCAAAACATATTGGAGAGAGGCTGACTAGCTTGACCACATCTGCCGAATACCCGAATGAGCTGTGGGCCATAACAGCCCCCGTGTGGAGCCCTGACACAGCCGTAGACCTCATAGACGGCGGGACGAACTGGACGAAACCAATGACCAGTTGTCTACACTAGCCATGGATCGTATGAACTGGAACACACGTGGAGAGGCATTTGCCCAACTTTGGCATGATGCAAGCTAAGAGTAGCAGCAACAATACCGCTAGCTAATGACAGATGCCAGGAAGTATCACACAGCTACGCAATACTCGTAAAAAACTTTCATAAACGACACATTTATTTAATTTAATAACGCCATTAACTTAAAAAACGTGTCGTTAAGGCAAACGACAAAGGTTTTACCACAATACAGGAACATGCAGAAAACCAACTCTTAACAACGTATCTGACGATTGAACAACTTGAACATTGTCCAAATTGTAAAATTGTCAAATTACTAATATTTTTCTATGAACAATATTAGTAATTAACAATAAAATTAACTTACTGATCAACGATGTTTCACAATAAAGTATAGATAGCATTTAAGACTCCTTTTGGTTCAAAAGGAGGCTCCAAACACTAAACCCTTATGTAAACTGACGGATTAATAAACTTTATTACTATTCCCTTTTGGTATCTTGTTTCTTGACCGAAATCTTCGAATAGAAAATCTACACATCACCGACTTTGTCATCTTCTAGTTTTTTGCAACTGACCTCAAACAAAACTTATTGTTAATCGCACTATATACTACACTATACACTAACTACAATCATTCGGAACAATATTTCAATAACGAATGTAGTGAAACTTCGACAAACGCTTATTTAGTGGTTCAAGGTAGACAAAGAGCTTCAACTATGAAACATAAAATAACATAGTTAGCATAATCTGTGCATTAAGCACTTCAGTCTATCTTACTAGCATGCGGCGGATGCTGAGCAGACCAACCCTGTGCGCAGAAGAACTGCGAAGTTTTACAAGAATGGAAAGTGTTTTATTTAAGATTGCTTCTTGATAATATTTTACGCGTTTCCAGTTTAGCCTCAATTCTGAATTATACATAACTGAACAACTGATTTAATTACCTACATACGAATTATTGCATTTATGTGAATGTGATGAAAAATTTATGAAGAAACTATTAGGTACTCCTTGCTAATTCTTTATCATTGTATCCAAAACGACGAACGAAGGGCATAATAAGCAGCAGTTTTAAAGCGTTTCTTATTTCTTTAATAACTTTCAACATGATTGATATACGCTTTTCGTTATATCAAAGCAAAACATTGTTGACTGTTCCGATATCGCTAATAGAATATCACTTCGTCTAAGAATTCTATTTTACTACACGTCAGCCTAATTTCGAATACCTATCTTAATAGCTGACTTTAGTTCTTGGGTAATTAAATTAGTTATCTCAATTAATATCTTCCAAAGACCTCCATGTCTTACAATTAATTTACACAAAATTACGAAGCTAAATATTTAGGCTACAGGAATCCCGAACAAATCCTAGAATTAGCCGGTGAAGTAAAGTAATGATTGTAAAAACAAAGGTTTTGTAATTAGGAGTGGCTCGAGGCTAGTCCCCAGCACCAGGCACTGGCTGTGGGGCTAAATCATATTGATACGAGACAAGGCTCGCTGTAAGCTCTTACAAGACCCTGTATGTGGTGTAAGTAATGAGATTTAGCTTTTTTCCTCTTACGGGATGCAGCGACTGATGATAGTTCAAGTTTTTTCAGTATAGTTCATTTTCATTTCATTTATTTCAGTAACAATTTTTACATCGTGTCGAAATTTTACACTAAATTATAAAATTAAAGAATTACAGTTAGAATCAGAAACCAAATAAATTAATTAAAAAGTAAGTAGTTAAAACTAAGTTAAATGTAACCTATTTGAAACCGATCAAGCAGTGTGTTACTTTACGTCAATTTCACATTATTTGGAAGTTCTTTAATATTTACAACTGTGCAACTTTGCTTTGAATTCTATCCGTACTAATCTTCGTGGCTATTCAACCGTGAAGCACGTTTGTAATGCACGACACAGCTTTTGGGTTTAATCACAAGAGAGAAAAGAAAAGTTCAAATCGCTTGACAGATCGGCTGTCAGTGAATGTTCACCTATATTAACTTCACATTTATATTGAGAAAATCAATTAGCCGTCAGCATCCGCTGCCACCCTCGCCTTACACCGCGACCCAAAAGATGTCTCTTCATTTTACACCAAAAATAAAATCTTTATCCGAGGATTAGGGAGCGGGGCGGGGGGGCGGAGCTCGAGGGAGGGAGGTAGCTATAATTTATCTCACTAATGGTTTTAAAGCTGACATCTGCCCTTTTAAGAGCCCCGTAAACAAGCGGCCACACTTTATATCGGGGTAGTAAAAATGCATTTTTCCGCCTCTCTCGTTTACTTGCCATTTAGATGATTGTTTTTTGTTGATATTGTGAGAACTTAGTTTGGATTTGTTTTTTTTTGGGATAACGACCTCTGATTGTAATGGTCATCTCTTGATTTTAAGGGGGTCTGTAGATTTAACTTTACTTTCAATACAATATCTAGCATTTCTAGGTGTTACGAGTGCACCATTGTTACTGTCCTATTTTAGACATCAACTAGAGCTAATCTTCTTTTCACACAGACACAATCAAAACACCACCCTGTACAGTCTCACATAAAACTGAACACCCTTATTCAACCCCTTCACATCTATGTAAGCTTCATAAAAGACATCTGTAGTTGCTGAAAACCGGCTTAAAACATAAATAAATGAGTAAATAATCTGCACAAGTCGAGATAACCGACTCATTGCCTCTCTGATGGCCAGCAGGGCAACTGAACCGTTATCTTTACTGAAACTCCTCAGGATTAAGCTAAGAGTATAGTTAATTAATATTTGTACGCTACTTTGGCTTGAGAACTGTTGAGTCAGTGTTTAAATGTGTACTTTTATTCTGTTTCTTAATCTTCTGACTAGGACTTTGATGTCATCTTATTGTGAGGGAGTAAGGATCATTTTTCATCAAAAAACTGTTCATTAAAAAGAGCAAAAATGGCCCTTAAAAATTGGCGGACATGTGTCCTGGTAGCCGTCTGCGATAGGTTGAATTGATTGGTTTGTTGCAGAAGAGAACGTCGATTTACAAGCCTACTGCTAAATAGCCATACACTACGAGTATAACAAAGCAAAAGTAGTATATATGTACATTGACTAGTCAAAGAAACCCAGAGACAGCAGCCATTTACTGCAGAATTTTTGAATATGTCATAACTGATCGTGTGAGGAATGATAAGAAGGAACAAGGAGTAGGTAAATGATAGCGTGACGATTGACAGGCGAGACAGGAAGAAAAAAACGTATTGCGACAACCCCAAGTAACATGGGACAAGGGCAGGAAGGTGATGATGAACTGATCCATAAATAGACCATTACAGACATTTAGACTTAGACCATTTAAATGTTATTTCATTGAGCTAAAATAACTTAACTTTATCTCAATTTTAATGGCCCAGCTATGTCGGTGGAAGCATTGTTAGAAGCACTGAAGTATGTTAGAAGCAGCGCTTCGTTATTCGGAGTGCGCGAACAAACGACAAACAATTTGATCGGTTTACTACAGAATGTGCAGCAAAAGTTCACAAGAGCCGGGTTCTCAGATATAATGACTAGTTGAGATCTGTGCCGATTTCTTGTAAGAAAATGTATGTTAGAATTCAACGCATCGTTAAATTAAAATATTTGTAAATTCAAAAACTACAAAATTATAAGAAGTAACTAAAGCTAATTTTATTTTTGAATAAGAATTAAGGTTTCGAGCAAAATTTAAAATCCTTGAAATTCGTAACAAAATCCGATTCAAAAAGGGAACTGATTTTTTTAATAATAACTTGACGCGAACGAAGGTCGTGGCAACAACTAGTGGACGATATAGGCAATGCAAACTTTAGTGGTTACTGTCGTCTAATCCCTTCAAACCATAAGTACTAAATTCACTAGCACAGACTACTTAAAACATTTCTAATCTCCGAAACACCTGAGTGCCACAACAATTAAATAGCTACTTAACTCGGTTGCACACCGGGTAACACCCAGCCGCGCGTTTTTCTCTTAAAATATAACGCGTAGGTGGTGCGGCAGCAAAAAATATAAAAATCGCTCGGACCGCGGCCGTTATAAATGGGCGGTAATTAGGGCACACAACGGCACCTCTTTCACCCTCTTTCATCCCCTGAACACACCGCGCCTCGGATATTCACCCCGTACGACCACATGGCGGACTTTTAATCTTCGAGAAACTTGCAAAGTCTCGATAGTTAACTGGCAAAGTTTCAGTTTCAGAAATCGATTGGTTCATCCGATTCGTATGCTCAAGTTTGAGATTTGATCTATTGATATTCGACTGCTCGAAGATCCGATCGGTAACTGGCAGTGGTATCTTAAAAACTTGTAACAGAAAAAAATGTTCTTGAATTTGTTTGAGTTTCAGCTCCAAATAATATTCGTTCTCCACTTTATTCCACAGAGCCTATAAACATCACTATTTGCGTTATGTACAAAATAACTTATTTAACCGAGTAGCAAAACAACAGATACGAAATATTGAAGCAAACTTTCAGTAAAATATTCATGCGAGTACGTCGGCGCCCAGTGTGCCTCGGGGCTTTATTCTACACTTTTTCCTATCGTGCCTGTTATACGGTTATAACGTAGCGACTAGGCAACGAGTTTTTGTGGATATTATGCTTTTAGCACCGTGTATTATAAACGTTTGGGCAAAAACCGGCGTTCTCTGAACCTCTTTATATCGCCATCGCTTTTTGTGGTCGCCACTTGAATATTTAGGCACCTGGAGGACGGATCAACCACGCTAACCATTGGGGGCATAGTTATCCTGGTTCGGTTAGGATAAAAATTGTTTGTAGTGTTTGAAAACTAATGGCGAAAAAACCTAGGTAGACCTGAAATGCTAATCACAGTTTCGTCAAGGCTTTTCATCGATTAATAGAAAATAGTTATTTCAATCTAGTTTTATCTTTTATATGTTCCAAACTCAAATTAGAATTTCAAACATGATTTTTGACTTGACACGCTATCGATCCACCTACCCACCTATTAACCTAGATAACATAATCCATTCAACTACAGAATAACCACAAAAAAAAACAAGCCACAAAAGTCCCCAACAAAGTGAAACATCCAATCCATTCCCGCTGTAATACAGCTCAATATGCGACATCCGCCGACATCCACGGCGCGACTATGAATGCAGATCCGAACTCATAATATGAATATTGCAAGCTTACGGCTCCTTGCGACCGACCCAAAGCCAAATGCGGAATGAAAATTTAATCTGAAATGATCACGCCGGTACATTCCCTGGGAATTATTCATACGAGGACTGCGACGTGGTAATAAGTAAAAACTAACAAAGAGGAGAAATATGAGTGGGCCCCATTACAACAATAAATGTCCCCGCGCAAAAACGGGGACCAGAGACGCTATTCTGTATTTGTTTTTAATGATGTCGTTCATTTTGATGTCGTGCGAATTACGATATTTTGAACTTGACTTATAATTTCTGTTACTAATCGTAAGACTGAAAAAGATTGAAGATTTCTGGGAACTTTTCACGACGTATTTTTCTTAAAAAATACGACTTTGCTAAGTCGTGTTTCATGTGTATGATTGTCTCTACAGGTTTAAAGAATATTAAGTATTTCGATTAGTATTTTTATTTGAAATCTGATAGATTCATCATTTCCTTTTGATGATTGCCGTCTCCACTTCCCTTCAACTCAATGTAAGCCTTGTAATACGAAACTTCTTCATTGAGTATTTGAATCCAATATCATTTTACAAGGATAATCTCGCTAGATAACGTTCGTAACGTAAAGTAATCCTCTTGAAACGTCAATTTGTGATCAATTATTAATAAACTCAACTTAATTGAGAATCAAACAAAATAGGCGACGTTTAAATGCGAATTTAGAATAATTATGGGTAAAATAAATACAACAAAGACACTTTGTTATAGAATTTTATTACTGAGATTTTTCTAGATTTGAACTGAAAAAAATGAATATTTTTCAGTTAACATAAACATATCGTTACATTCCCAACAGAATTTTAAACGGGACTTAGTATTCTGTTTTAAAATTCAGTGTGTAAAATAAGTATGTGCTCTGTTTAAGCATATAGTGCCGAAATGGCTTTACTCTCAAAGTAACGATATGGTCTAATTTCATCGCACTTTTTTAAAATCAAAAAGTATTTTTATTTATTCATTAACACTTCATGCACACGTAAAAATAACTGTAAAAAGGTGGACTTAATGCCTCAGGCATTTTGTAATGGTCGAAGTGTTTAGATTAATTGTAGACATTTTCGTTTCGAAACGAGATACTAGAGATCAGATAAGTATATATTTAAAACTGGGGTTAGTATTCATGGAAAAAATATATTTTTACGAGATGATATACAATGATAGCAAAAGGCCAAATGTTTAATAATAATTCACAACCAACTCTTTAAAATCAACAATTTCTTTGTTAAACACTCAAATGTCTGTGGTTACAGAATAACCCCGTTGTCACCGGACCTCGCGAACTAACGCGCTGCGCACATATGCACTTATTTTGTTTTATTTCGTAGCGTTTGTTCCCCGACCTCTTGTTGTTTTACTCATTTTTAATTTGCGTTCAAATTAAATGCTTGTAGCTTTTTAGCGATATTCGCTGCGATATTTGGATAGTTTTCTTTCAGTGTACCTAGACTAGGAGGAGGGTTTTGAAAACGTAATATCAGAAGCGAGTTTGTCCTCGTTATGTTAGAACATGCCAACTTCTTATGGAGTGACCACACATGCCGTCTCGGAATCGTATCAGAAAGAGGTGTAAATAAGGTCCATGTAATAAAGCCGATTCCGACTCGACAAATGTAGTCACTCCTTTAAGTGTCAGTTCTTTTTTGATATCCTATTGACAAGATTTTTTGGATCAGCAACGACAAAATTGAACACACAATACAGTACAGATTCTATTTTATTTAAGTATCTTAGTCTTTCCAAACTCACCTGTGTTTAAAAATATGTTACTAAGAGTCTATTTTCCCTGTACCGCTCCAGAACAAAACAAGCTCTGAAAACAGCATTATTTTCTCGTATTCCTCCAGCAGCGTTTGTTCCACAGACCACAGTCTCCAGTCTACAATATAGGATAGTTTGAAATTCAATGGCGGCCGCAATTCGCATGCGAGTTACCTCGTAAAGATGTACATTACGAAATCAAATATGCGCCATTCAATATGAGCGGTCCGAGTTGGAATGTATTGTGAGTTTGTGTATGAATGAGACGAGGTAAGGCTATACAAATAGAGAGGAGCGGCCTTGTGAAGTTCCACAATTGTGTAAAACACGGCGTAAGCTTGCACGGTTGTTTTTTCAAGCTGTTTTACACTTTCGCGGACTTTGTCTAAGGATTGTATTCGTATGAATAGACAAATGGAACTGTAGAACTGCATCGTAGGCTTTGCTTCACCTTCTTTCCCGCCCTCTATGTTCTGTGCTATTATCAACGATGCTGTAGAAATGGCGAATCATGTTACCGAAGCCAGAACTATCTACTTGGAACTTCTACTCTAATAGTAAAAACACAAAAAAGTTAAAAATAATGTTAGCTTCAGAAGTCGGTGACAAAAAACTGAATCAAACAAACAAAGTCACCGACTTCTGAAGCTTAAATTATTATTTTTCACTTTTTTGTGTTTTTGGAGTCGGTTTTATTTTTTGCAAAAAAGTTTTTTTATTTTTTATTGCAATATTCCATACAAATATTTTAATCATCAGACCTGTAATGGCACTTGTAATCCAGATGGGTGCAAAGTTTTAATCAATATACATAAATTAAGTCCAAACGCAAGGCAGCTACTGTAAACAGTTGAGGAGTTCCCTTAACTGTCCTTCGTCTTCATCATCAGACCCCTTATGACAGTCACAACCCATCTAGGTGTAAATTGCTCATCAATACAAATTAATCAAACCCAAACACAAGGTGACTGCTGTAAACCGTTGAGGAGTTCCCTCGACTGTCTTTCGGTTCCATCATCAGAGCGACTCCAGACTAGTCGCCACTACAATTTTTGAAAGCTCCTCTCAATTTCTCTACGATGCCATCATCAGATCCCGGTTTCGTTATCATGGGACCACCCTTGAAAAATTTTTTTTTTTTTTAAATCGGTTCATAAACGACGAAGTTATCCGCGAACAAACAAAAAAAAAATATATATACGGTCGAATTGAGAAACCTCCTCCTTTTTTGAAGTCGGTTAACAAATACATACATAACCTAAGTGTAGGTACTTATTACATGTACTGTACCTCGTACTGCCCCGAAATGGGGTACCCTATTGCCCCATCCCTGGGGCACACAATGGGGTTGTCATAAGGGACATAATTTCGTCAAATTTACATTTAAGACATTATTTGACTATTTACTTCACTAAATTCTACGCCAAATAGTAATTTAATATGTAACCAAAATGTTGTGATTAGTTTTAATTAATAAAAAGATTAAGTTTATTCTTTTATTGTTTATTACTCTTAAAGTCCCCGTTACGCCCCCCTCTCCCCTTGCTACACATATTAACAGTTCCAGAGCTTCTGTCATGAGTACCCCGAGGTTGCAAGCAATCTTTCTGCGTGTGTAGTGTATTTCATCTCGGAAATAGTTTAAATACATAACTTGCGGTACCGCCCGCTTCAATGTGTGGCAGATATGATGGAAATGTTTTGAGATTTGTGGAAAATAACTCGAGTAACCTACTTATCGTGTAATATTGTAATCTTTTCTAATAGCAATACATAGGTACCTATTTATAGTACAGGCATTTCGGGGACTGGTAAACAAAATACTAAACTTCTGTCAATACCCAAGGCGATAAAAATGTAAAAGATTTGACTTTAGAAAACTTACACACTATAATAACTTTTTGTATACCGAAGTAACGACTTGCAAACTTATGTATGAGCTATGAACACTAGCCTTGAACCATTTCCTATTCGCTCCGGGGGCAGCACAATATTGAAACGGACACACAATATTTGATTTATTTTTAGATAGCCTATTTTGTGCCCCATTGCAGGACTAAGGCCTTTCGCCCCCCCCCCCCCCAAACCTCGTCATCTTGTAACATTCTGGCAAACATGATCAGATCGTCACTCCACCTACGCTGCCATCTGGATGGCGAGGTCAAGTGAGTGAGGATCTGTGCCCAAATCTACGTGTGCATTCGTGCGAGGTGGCCAGCCGGCTGTTTTTCTCCAACATTCGCTACTTGACTTACAGACTTTTGAACTTGGAATATTATTTAATTTAATTTCTACCTGTAACACGATGCGTACCGAAACGATCCCTAAAAGCCCTACATCACCCAATTCCATCCATACATCAATACGGCGAGATAAGGCCAAGTTTAAACGTACGGTCCTTACGTCATAACATAATGCGAGTAATAACGTAGTGGGGTCGTCGCAGGCAGTCGTGTGTCGCCGCCTTTATCTTTCCACTACATTTGCCGGGCGCGTGCTGATCCGACAAAAATGTCGGCCCGTCCAATCACGGCCTTAACCGACGTCTGCCATTGTCGACGGACGGGTTACGTTGGGCTGGTTGGGCTTTTTTCAGTTAATTATTATTGGAGGTTTAGATTAGGTTAGGTACTGGGTCTGAGTTACTTTAGGGACAATTTTTGGCTTACAAAAGCGAATCTTGTCTATTTTCAAAAGGAACTCACCGAAGTTTCTAGATACATATATTCGACAATTTCTTACACAGATACTTAATTAGGTAGACCTATGCACACACCAGGAAAATGACACATAATTACATTTCGATTACCAAACTCAACATAGACCCTTAATCTCTGGACAGCCGTCAAAAAGTCAACTACACAATTAATATATTAACTAAAACCTTTACCCTTTACCTCTACCGACCCCTTTTAAAGCGAGATCGTAAGCAATCATAACATGACGTCGAACAATCTAATATAATTAATTCAAGACTCATACACGCGTTAAATTTTGTTAACAATGTTGATTTAGGCGAAACTGACTAAATACACAATGTGTGCTCACGTGTTCGCTGCTGTAAATGAGCTAGGATTTTTAGTTAGGCTATGAGCTGAGACGTGGCGGGAGCGGGAACGGAGAAAGAACTACTTCTTTCTACTTCCAACACCTCACAATTCCAGGTCCAGTTGAAACCAACATTCGGCGCAGCCGTGAGACTTTTATCTTTTCTTTTTTTTTTGAGTGTGTGCCTTAGTGGCCAGTGCCACATAAACATAATTTATTTCTGCCTTTTCGTTGGGGTTACGGTCGCCTTAGAAATTGGTCCTTAAGCGTGAACTGACTGCTATCAATTATCATACAGGTGCAAAACATGAATCGTAGTTGTAACAGAATCGAATTTCGTAAATAACTGATTATCTTCTGTGAAATCTGTTCCGTACATTCCGACTGTCCAATAAAGCTATTCTGTGAAATATTGATCACCCTATAATAATAATGTTTCGATTTAATGACGTGTTTTAATTATGAAATATTTCAAATAACAACGATTTTAACCAATTATAAATAAACTAGAGCACCTACCAATATTTGACAATACAAAAAGCTTTGCTAATGATGACGTTCATTTTAGCAAACATAATCAACTAATAAAACATAATAGAAACGCATTATTTTAATGAAACAAGTAAACATTTACAAGCAATATGATAATATTTCATTTCGATCAATTCATTTTAGCAAATACATAGTCACTTATACCTATAGATGTTGGGGAATAAAATACCACATCATAACGACAAACAATATCATAATTACCGTAAATGGTTAAAACACAAAGATAAAAACAATGGTTTCCGAAATTCGGACATAACTTTTTCTTTGACTCGCAGGAACAACATGTCCGTAGCAAGATAATCAACACATAACCTAATTAACCCCAAACCAACAACAAAACAAATAAAACTCGCTTATGACAGCCCACAAATTAAGGCGAAGGATTCACAAATTAATTACCGCAATGAAAGTAAAGTTCGCTACTAACGTGTTACGAGCAACCCTCCAGCGCCGCCTTCAATATGTTAATGTATGCCCGGGCAGCGGGGCCAACCGGCCAGTCTACCCCCACCATATACCCTGGAACAGAAAAAGATAAATTATCAGACAGAAAAGCTATGTAATAATTTAAAAGCGTTTAATTTATTCCTTTTGAATTACGTTAGGTACAGCTTCAGAGCGAACCGACTTTTTTCTTTTCCCAGTTAATAATTTTATACAATTTTCAATTCCATTGGATTGCAATGGGATTTGAATAGAGTTCTCTATTCAAATCCCATTACATAAATATTTAATATTCAATGTTCCAAATAATGTTTTCATGGGAATAATTGCTTATTATTAATTTGTGAATAATAAACTTCGGTAACTAATTTAATTTCCAGTGAAATATTTGTAATAGAGAATCTGTTTATTTCGGGCATTATTATCTCTTTGAAGGTATAACGAATGGCATGTAATGACAAGGACTGACAGCTCGACGAGCTCTGCGGGACGACAAACGAACTGGCTGACAATGGGTATAAATCATTAGCTACCTATTACAGAGAGCGATCAATAAAATAAGGTACTTGACTTAGCCGAAATTATATTTACAAACAAGTATCGACGATTTTTACTTTCAAATAAGTCAATGCCCCTTTTTGGGATCAGACCTTTGTCCAGCAGTGAACTGCTTTAAGCCGAAATGGGCAATAAATCAATAAACAAGAGGGTAAGTAACCAAACAAATATAACTTTACAAACTCCCTTCGGCTGTTACAGCCGACATGATTCACCCGGATTTGTCCGTATGATCCAATTTTACGGCGTCTGAAAACTAATATAATATCTCCGACCCTCGCAGCTATAAACTAGTGCCAGGCTTTATAAATGTACACTTTAATTTCCAGTGTTAACAAATATATTTGAGCACGAAGTAAATCTGGAAGCCATTACTCACCATAAGCCTCACCTCTTGTTGGGAGCATGACTCGAGTATAAACATAAAGATAAATTGTCCGTTCACATAGACCCTCGTGGCCTTTTGCGGGTTAAGTAATAAATATGCAAAGTTTAGGAGCATTTCTAGACAAAATCGTACCTATAAGGGATGGGTGTTCAAGTCACAAATTCTGCGAACAGGTGTGTTTAATACGAATTTTAGGCAAAATATTGGTTTTATCCACCTTCGGTGTGGATAATAATGATTTAAGAAAATCTCTGCGAGAATTCTCTCTATCTTGATTTAGATAGCTGTCGCCTTTTTAAATGGAGAAGAGTTTTATGTCTCAGTCGATCGAAAATATATTAAAATATTCATGAATAATCGTTTTTAATACCAAGACGATCCAATATTAAAAGTTGTCAATTAAAATTTACAATCTGTCGAAGTTAATGTCAGAGTTTTTGTACTTTTACCAAAGTTTGTGTGTAAGATAACATTTTTAATAGAGCTTCGACTTAGATTCCATTGAAGACTAGGCACCTAAATGAAAATACTTGAGAACTTTAGGTTTTATTGAAATAACTTGAGATCTTCTTCTTAGCGTGTCGATGGCAAATTTTATTAAATATGTTTGGCCCAAAATTCAGCTATGCGAACAGCGCTCGCTGATGCAGTCATAAGATCAGGATCAAGATTAGGGCATGCAGCGCAAGATGGAAGATGAGCCATTGTCTGTGGAGACACCCCACATACACATTTGAGATCTGAGCCGTCCATGAACCCCCAGAAGAGATTGTCTTTGCTACGACTTGGGTTCGGAGTCTGTTCAGAGATTTTCAAGTCGGCCACGGCAAAGCATGCCCAGGTGGAAGAGTTTCAGATGAAGCCGTCAGGAGGCTTGAGCAGCTCCCGCCAGAGATCACATCTCGCTGTGGAGGCATTGCTATTATCTGAACTAGCTGGGCCAACGCACCTAAAAAAGCTAGGGCACTGGAACATAATTGTGCATTGGGTGGCGTGAGTCAGCTTGAAGCTTTGGCTGGCTATGGTCCTACGAACTTTTGGAGGCGCAATCCCAGTTAGTGGATACAGCATTCGTACCGGGTCGATTTAATATAATAACTTGAGCAGAATTTAACATGGCATGAATATTATTAGATGGTGCCATTTTGAGAGCAAACTGAAAAATGCACTGTAATTCTCTTAAGACAGAACATTGTTTCAAAATCGGCTTATAGCGGTTGGAAAGCGACGAATAGACGACGTTAGCTCGTGTTTGTCAAAGAATTGTTTAATATCCAGTAACAGCACAAGCTAAACATATTATTAACTGTTTTTTTTTTAAGAAAAAAGTATAATAATATGTCTTAACCCAACTCCCATCTATCCGTGTTCCTTATAAACCCGTTCAGCCATTTTGGAGTGAAAATTTAACAGACGCACAGTCCGACAGACTAAGAGTTACTTTCGCATTTTACTTAAGGATAACCAACAATCTCTTTGTTAACATTAGCTGCTCAATCCGAACTAGCAGTTAGAAGAATCGACTTTCTACAGTGACGTCAGTCAAACGAGCGACCGCATACCGGAAGTGATTATCTACCGGAAGTGCAGTGCAATGAGCTTCCGTGCCCGTACGTTTGATACCTGCGCTTCTGCCGCCCCCGGGCTGGGTAGCGACGCGGTTATATTTGAACGAGTTAGCTTATAGAGTCGGTCGGTACAGCTTTGAGTTTTTAGCAAAGTTATTTGAATAATTCCTTGTGGATCTACCTTACAGAATAGTTGGTTTGATACCTATGAATGAGTTCGAGGCTGTAAAAATTAAATGATGTTTCATCGTGTAGGTATCATTTTCTTTTTCTGAACTAATGGTGTGAGTAAACCCACATTTAACTGAATGAAGAAGTAGATCTCAAAGTGAGGACTTGCAACTAATTTCAAGCTATTTTTAGAATAGCGCAATTCTCATGATTCAGCCACGCTTTCTGAACACAACGACAACGTACTCGTCGATGGGCAAAGCACAGCACGCGAGCAAAATTCAAAATGAACTTTGAGCTACAATCATTTGGTCAATCACTTCTTTAAAAACTTTTAAACTAACTAACTAACTTTTAAAACTTTTTCATAAACACAAAATAGTGAAAAATAAGTTTTTCTATGCGTTTATTTTACATTGTTAACAATCAATACATTTCATGGTAATAGGCTTATCTTCAATAAAATGGAACTTAACATAGGTACCTAACTGTCGAAATCTGGGTATACAGTCACGAGCACCAATATGTTAACACTTAACAACTTCTAAAAGTGTTTTTCCCCTACCGTTCTGATTAAAATATCAAGTTGTTACGAACATCGTATTTTGGAACTCATATTTTTATGAAAAAGATCCTATCTTCAAGTTCTAATCGCTATTTCTCGCGAAAATTGCTTTTAAATTTAGGAAAGTTTATACATATTGGTGCTCGTGACTATACTATACACATCTGCGTATACCCTCAGAGCATACAGACGTTGTATTAGGTTACGATATTGTGTAATCAACAAACATCCAAGCAATTGCAGCAATCACGGCAGATTCTGTCTATTATTGAAAAGTTCCATTGCATATCACAGAAGATCAGCATCAGATCTTCACCACATTTAAATGGGACAATTTCGGAGTAAACCCCTTTCGAGCAAAAAAGAATTTTGCAAATCCGTCTAATTATGAACTGATAACCTCCTCCTTTTTTAAGTCGGTTATAAATAAAAATCCAATCCATACATATATAATTACGCATACGTTCAAAATATACGATAAAAAGCTATATATTTTTAACATCTAATTCAATGATATGTTCATCTATCCATTAGTTCACGTGTGCGAATAAAAACTAACCTAGAAAGGGGTGCGCTTTGCTGTTCGTTTGTCAAACAAATGATTTTATTTGAATACGGATCATGCCCCGTCGCATCCGTTAAAAACGGGTTGTGTAACAGGGGCCGATCGTACATAAAACGTGACACTTTATCCCTTAGGGGGTCAACAGAGCGCTCGATAGTTAAAACAAAATGTTAACACTACAATAACAAAACGAGGCTTTTTTTAACGATGGTTTAGGGTTGATTTCAGATTGTAGATAAATGAGAACCAGTTTATTTATGTCTGAAGGGAGCTAAAGGTTTCAACGTTAATGGGTAAATACAAATCATACAAACTACTTTCCAGGGTTTAGTTACATAAATGTACAGAGTGCTGTTTATTTTTTTCGTGCAGGATCGAAATACGCCATTCGATCCCAACTTCTTAAAAACACTAACACAGTCCACATTACAAGAGCTTCTAAGCCAGGTTTACCTGTCGATCCTGACATGATACATATAACCTCATCAACTAAGTAAATAGAGATTTCCTTCGAGAATATTCCCAGAACTACCGTCCCGACAGAGCGCATTGAATTTAGCCAGGACTTAATAAAAACATTTCTCTTTTTAACGCAGCCCGGCTGCTGGTCGTTAGACTCTGCTTTTCGATAAATTCTGCTCGCTGGTGCATTTTCAGCGGTCAATTTTCGACTATCATAAAACTAGAGGGAGGTCAGATGGCTATCTTTCCATGTGGAATACTGATATTCACTCACATCTTTAGGGTTAATTGTCTAATACACTTGTAATGACAATAATCTTTTATATATTACAACAAAAAAGAGTAGAATGCCTCACTTGTTTAGAATTTGTCTTCTCGTAACTATAGGGGTGGTTATGAAGAATAGAGTGTAAAGTTCTTCATCCCCCATAGGAAAGGAAGGCTCCTTCAACCAGACGGGTGTTATGTCTGGTGAGCTACTGCCCGACAATATTGCCATCGGGCTTTTCTATGCAGAGTGTACCAGAAAGGTGTGATCACAATATTTCAGGAGGATATTTCAGACCAACAACACAACAACTAAACAACTTTCTCCACGGGACCACCATTGTAATTGCAAAAAAAAATCTCAACTGTCCCTGAAATATCACCGCACCTTTCTGGTGTACCACGCTGTATGGTCTAAAGTCGTGGATAACAGAATTTTGATGTTAATTCTTCATTTCTGTCATAGATGGTGCTGTAATACTTTTTTACTATGTTTCAGTAGTACTTTTTTAGTGCCGCTACATATCTATAATACAATGCCGAAAATGATTTCACCCGCAAACCGCAGCGCCAAAGGGCTACGGCGAAGCAGACAGACCGAAGCGACACGACTGGTTTCTATGTTCTAGTTATCTATACGCAGCTCTGCCGCTGCGATTGGCTGTTGCGGTCTCGATCGGACTTGTACTCTGCTGTGCTTGAGGAACTGTCAAAGTGACAGCGATTGTGATAACGAGTGCTTTACTAAGGAACTTAGCGCAACGGGCTTCGACCGTGTGTCGGCCGGCTGTTATTTTGGTCGCAAAAGTTCGACCAGGAAGAAACTTTGGTCGCACAATCGGGCTTAAGACCAGTTTTTTTCAAGATAGCGACCGGTCATGCGACAAGTCGTGCCGCAAAGTGCGCGAGATCCCTTAGTAAGACTTATTTAAACAGAAAAAAGACTAAATATCCAGGTATAATCTCCAAGTCTCCTTACAAAATTACATAAGAAGGTATAAATCGTAACATGACTTTGGCGAAACTTTTTAATCTTTAGTTTAACTTTACATTCAAGCGTCCTAGGTAATCCTCGTTAAATTAATGTGGGCCAGCTGAAACGGAAAGTTCACATAATTGATGGGTGAATAATTTAACATAACGAAAGTGTTTGGTTTTACAATTAAAAGTAATTAAAAGGGCAGTCGTAAGTACCTGAGAGTAAATTAATTGTTTCAACCTGATTTTGTATGATTGTACAGGTAACAAAAGACTTTGTATTGAATTTGCTGCATGGGTTTATTGTTAAAGCTGTACTTGGATATTTTAGCGCTTGGACGTAATCAGAACTAACGCTGCCATTTTGATTTTTCATCAGAAAACACAAATGTGTACCAGAGCACCCTCCAGACTATCAGTTAAGTGGCAAAACACCCAAACAGTGCTTGATGTGATTCCATATAGCTACACCACCTTCGTCTTAGACAAGGAAGTCTGCTTCAGAAAGAAGGATGATGTTATACATGTCAAAAGAAAACACTTTTTTTTTTAATCCACCTCTCACAATAATGCCTCTGATAAGCAGCAAAATACATACGAAGTCTTGAACATCAAAATGTATTATAGATGTATTATAGATGTCACAGAACGCATCTGCCATATGACCAGTTGCTCAATAGGTACAAACTTCTGACGCTCAGCTCCAGACGCAAACAATTAGAAGCAATGGCCTTGTATAATATTGTTAATGGCAAATTTGACTGTGTAGATCTGAATAATGTACTGTGTTATGCGGTCCCCAGAACTGTTCATAGACGCCAGGTGCGTGCAGGTATTTGCAATAGGTACCTGCCGATCTAATACTGGCGAACGTTCACCAATTCGGCGAATGACATCATCTTACAATAAAGAACTCGAGCACATTGACATATTTACATGCTCCATGCAAAAGTTTCGTAGCCTTTTGTATGATACACTTAAGCTCATGGATTGAATAGTATTCTTGGTCAGTAATTTAGGAACTTCATTATTAGTCGGTATAATACTAGTTTATTTCTTTTCTTTTCGTATTTATAATGTATCTTGACTGTCATGCATGAACAGCTTATCTCCTAGCAATTTAAAGTTTAGTCATTAATGGTAATCTGTGAACAGCGCTGTGGGCTACATTATTATTTAAGTTATTTATGTTATCATGTTGTAATATCCCATAATGTAGCTGTTTGTTGTTCCTATTTGATAAAAAAAAATAAAAAAAAATAAAAAAAAAACAACTCGACTAAACCAATTTCCTCTGAAACCTTCCAAAACGTACAAAGTTAAAGTATCTCCACCCAGACACTACACTACATAACCTAAGCTATTAAACGTCTTACAAAAAACAATCCAAAGGAAGGAATCCTCTGGAAGGCTTGAGAAGCTTCCACCTATTTCAAGTTGGATTCAAAAGAGCCAGCCGTACGGAAACAGTCTGAGGGTCATATAATTAAATCGTTGTTCTCTATTTGATGCCCCAGAGAGGGTAATTTGAGAAAATGCTGCAAAATGAGAATATTAATTTGCTTGAAATTGAAGTGCAGTATTGGAATTGTAGCTAGTTTGTAGTTGTTGGGAAGCACTCGTAGTATTGCTAGGTTTGCTATTTCCTTCAGTCTTTTTAGTGAAGAGTTTTGTTATTATTGTGCTGGTTCGGAAGACTTTCAAGTGAAGTGTTCTTGAGAGTAAAGAAAAACGTAAATTAAGGAGTTTCTGTAATGGCGTTATTTGTCCAACCATGTGAATTTTGCGGAATGAAAATAACTACTGTAGGTACCGTTTTATCTAATAAATAAAATACTATATATCCGTATTATATACCATATTTATCATAAAGCATCCATAATTCGTTTTCATAATCTTCCCACAAGATTGAAGAAAACAGACAATCTAACTGATAATATAAAAATATTATTATCTTGTTTTGCCACATAAAAACACGAACGTTAAATAATTATCGGCTTCATGCATTTTCAAAACTAGTTAAAACAATAAAGAGACATATTAATTAAAAATATAGGGGCATGCTGCATGTTGTCTCGTGGCGAAATTAATTAACGCAGCGCGCACGCTGCGGTCCGCAACGAACCGCTGCGATTTATAGCGTATTGCAGCAACCTTCTTTGAAAATGGTCTCATTATTAAATAAATTTGTTTAGTAAACAATTATATATGTAACTACTGTTTAGTTATGTTTTTGGTGCACTTTTCACTTGAAAAGATGACTAATAGAAAAGTATGGAAGAAGACATACTGCCGACCCCAAATAAACAGGATAAGGGCAAGAGAATGATGAAAATCATGATAACTGTATCTTGCTTGTTACTTGCAACGAATAGGTATATTTTTGAAATGAGTCGAGATCTGTATTGCTCTAAAAGTTGGAACTTCCCATGCCTACCTATACCTGGGGCCCGATTCTGCTATTACAATAGTGTCAGAATGGTCTGTCATTGATTTCATAATTGTTGATTTTGACAAGTTTGGTAATCTACTAATTTAATGGCGTCATTATGACTTTCCAATGGTCAACCACTGACAGTCCATTGAAAGAAATGGCATAGAATGGTAATCTTGTACATAATGACAAATGAATGACTGACTTAGGCGGTAATCTGCTAAAATTTTGACAGTTCCTTTGATCACTGACCTGCCATTAGAACGTCATCGTGCAGTCATTGCTTTTATTTAGTTACGAGTAAAGTGTTTGTGGAATATTGAATGGAGACAATGTATTCTCGAGCTAGCCAACGCAGTGGATGTTAGATAAAGAAGATGGGTGGAATGCAGAAGACGTTGTCAGCCCATAACTTGACGAGAATGAATACGAACCCATGATATACCCGAGGCGGAATTTGTAAAAACTTTTCGCCTTTGAAAGGATTCAGTAAGGGGGTTAATTAAAGAACTCATTCTCCTTATGGCCAGACCGCGCCGAAACGATAGCGTAACGGCAGAAATGAAGGTGAGAAAACTGAATTTGACATTGATTTATTATTCTATAGCTATATACACGAAATAGGTTGATTAATGTTATATTTTTTATTGCAGATTCTAATAGCACTTGCATTTTATGCATCAGGGTCCTACCAAAATTTGATTGGACAGATTGCCCTCCATAATGTTTCACAAATTACTGTATCAGGAGCAATTAATGAAGTAACAGGCATTAGAGAGGTATTGAATGAATTTCTTGTTATAGAACTTTAGATGCAACAGTTCTTGTACCTATATGTCAAGAACAGTGAGTATTTAAAAGTAATAAGACGTTCAGTAAAATGGGGTTGTATAAAAGTAAATTTATTTTTTGCAGGTGTTTGCTTGCAGCGTTGCAGCACATGCTTTACGTTATAGTCCAACAACTGCAGGCAAGATTGTGAATGCATGTTGCATATTGCACAATATTGCAAACATGGCAAGAGCACCGTTGCCACCTGCCTGATGAAGTTTATGCAGAAGCACTTGGCCTTGCAATAGGTATGTGATTTCTATTTCATTATTTTGGAATATAATGAAGTTGGAATTTTAAATGATACTACTACTATGTTAAAAAATCAACATTTCAATTACTTTTTATTTATCATAAACTAAATATTTATTTAACAATATTTAAGACGACTTTCAAGCCAATTGAAAAATGTGAAAATCATTTAAATAATAAAACAAATCCAAGTTAAATTATCATAATATTTTAATCATCATTTCAAAAACAAATAACAAATTTTACCATATATAATGAAAATAATAACAGTCATGTCATTAATCACTAATCAGTCTTTTAATTTAGGAAGAAAATAATTAAGCAGCACCTAATCATCAAGACCATCAAAGGGTGAATCGGGATCTTCTTGAAGGTCGGGCACTGCAGCAGGCTCTTGTTGACAGACTGTGGAGAAATACATAAATTAAATTAGCAGATATGTAATGTAAACCCACCTCAATATTCTAGTGAAGTGCGAAAATGCTCTAATTATTATTAAAATGATTTAATTCTTTTTTACAGATCCACAGTATTGTACTAAATATGATTTAAAATAAATTAATACTATTTTTATAAACACTGTTTCATTTAATCATTTATCATTACAGCCATTTGGAATCCACTGCTGGACATAGACTCCTCCTTAAATAGATTTCATTTATCTTTTAATAATCTGACAAAACCTCTTGCATACTTTAGAAAACATTAGTCAGACTCAGAATCTGATGACATTATAATTCTGCGGAGTTTCTATAAAAACAAATTTAACTTTAATACAATAGTTACAACACTTCAATAGGATGTGTAACCTAGCGCTCAGTATCTGATCTGAGTTACAATCAAGATGTCAAATTCTGCCCAATGTACTACCACTGATGTGAGTCTACACCTAACAAAGGTTTTAAGCTTAGCTGGAGCGGTTATATTAATTTTTATTGTATTGTTTTCAATGCTCCTTAATACTTATTGTGGGTATGTTTGTAGGTACATACAATGAGTAACCTGTTGCACTTATGTGACTCTTCTGTGATTTAATTTTCTTTAACATTTTACTCTTATATTCACTGTACTTAGAACTAAAAAAAGTGTAAACATTACAATAATGATACATTTTATAATGCATACCTAATTATACTGTATTTAGGTACTCACTGTGCGCCACTCTGCCGGCGTTTTATTGGGGCAGTCCACCGACACCCAATTTAAAAATTGGGCGCACTTCATACAATATCGTTTCGATGAACTTCGCCCTTCATTTGCTCAATTAGCACCATTTTGTATAAAATCAATAAATATAGGCTTCTCTGTAAAGGGAATTTAAATATACAAACAAAAATCTAATAAAAACACTTAAATGTAAAAACATAACAAAACACCGGCTGCTAGAAATAAATAAACAGATAAACGTCAAAGTAATGTCACATTTGACTTTGACAGCTAAACATAACATAAATTTAATGTTTTTTTGCTATTTACGAACTTCTTACTACTTCAGATTGCTTATAATACTAATAAATAATATGTAAAAATATATATAAATAAAATCTCACATGAATAGATGTTCAAATTTAGTAGTAGTTTTTCGAAAATCATTTCTACCAAGGAATTTTATAATAATGGCAATACTACAATGTCATTATAACACAATTCTATTACGAGACCACTGACCGACCAATGATCGACCATTATGAATTTAGCAGATTACGAACTTTAAGCAAAATGACAATGGGATCGTGTTGGAATGTCGAATTTTATAAAAATAGCAGAATTGAGGCCCTGGGTCCTTGTAAGTCACCTTGTGCACAAATTCAAATCATAATAACATAGCTTATGGCTTTATTCCATATAATAAAACAACCAAAATCTAATTACATTCAGAATCATTAAAAATTCTCTTCGCAGAGCGAAAGTTCAAGAGTCCAATTAACGACTTTTCTTAAAACAATCAATTAAGAAGTGTCGCCCAACGCATCACTGATTTAATGGAACACTGCAGAAATAACTTTCAATCCTGGCTTACCATAATTCAGCTGATTGCCATCAGATTTCCATATTGCCAGCTAATATGGCGGATGGTGGAGTTATCTCAGGATTAGGTTATTCTGAAGTGTGATGTGCTAAGTTATTTTGTTATTTATTGAAGGTGGTGTAGAGTTTAGAATTACTTGTGTTATTTTTTAATATTCATGTGAGAACAACACAGAGATTTGACATATGAATAGGGATCTTGACATTTCTGTGTGTAGGTGGGCATTCAATCCACATAATTCAGACGAAGTTCTATTTTCGGTCGCCTGACAGACAAAACACATTCGAATTGCTCGTTGAAATTTAGCACAACAGTTCCTTACATAAACTGAGCACTTACGAAGGAAATTTGAAAATTCATTCCCTTAAGAGGTTTAATACGGAATGAAAATTTAGAAGTACGTCAGTTATGTCAATGGAAAATCGGGCACATTACTTGTACATCGTTTACACTCATAAAAAATTACAGACCTTAGACATAACACCTTTAGAAACAGTGCGGGAATCCTGGAACCTATTCCGGGATCCCTCCCAGCCATTCCTTCACATTAGTTGTCAAGACCTGGCGTTTCCATTCGTGTCCAGGTGTTAGCTATGTTTGGTGCACATTAATAATTCCCGCGACGTAGTACCAGGGACGTGTACAAGACTTGTGCTGGTGGAGTCCTCTTGGGACCCCAAGCTGTGACTGCCTCGGGGTTGATGTTTAAAATAAATTCGGGGAAAAAGAAATGTTCGGGGCTTTTAGGTGTGCTATATTTGACTTGAGGTTTGGTAACCTTTAAAGAGTTTAGTGAATATGTATGATTATATGAAGCCTTATTCTCATTTTGAGGGTTCCGTAGTCAACAAGGAACCCTTATAGTTTCGCCATGTCCGCAGCTTAGCTCAAAGATTCTTAGTATTAGAAAGTTGTAATTTGGCATGAATATACAGATTTGTTACCCCGACAAAGGGGTAAAATAAAATCTCGAAAAGTATATTTTTTTAGGGTAAGTATCTCTTGTACACTTAAAGAGGAGTTTTTTTTTCTTGCGTACCCCATAGTGTGGGATGTCGTTGGATATGTATTTAAAAATATTGCGAGTTTGTTCAATAATTTTTCGATTAAGGGATTCGTTTGTGAAATATTAAGCTTTAATGTGCTAATTTTTGTTAGACTCAAGTGTGCCCCCTCTACCAGCTAAACGGTTGTGTTTGAGTGTGTGGAAAAATTCACGGTGGGAGTATACGAAGTTAAAACGAGTCTAATATATGTTCCTAAACATAATGTATGCGAGCGCAGGTTTTTCAACTGCATATGTAAGAATGTATTTTTATTATTACAATAAAAACCAACGTTCGGAGGCAAATCGGACCGTAGGAAGTGTCCGCATATTTTGATGGTCCACTACGGAACCCTACATTGTGCGTGGCCCAACACGCACTTGGCTGGTTTTTCTTATTCACACAAACTACTTAAGAGAAATAAGCATTTGCTAATTGTGCAGCATAGAATAATATCCATACTAAATATTAATAATACGATATTAAGTCTGACTGTCTGTCTGTTATTTTCGATGATAGCTGTGTATCTGGGTAGATCTATTTGGGAGGAGACATAGCTTTTTATCCCGGTAGTCGATATCCGTGCAATGCAAAATAATCACACGGTAAGTAGGTTCAGAAGATATTTGTGCATCTCTATCCCTTGGCTCCAAGCAGAACTTTTCACGTAAGGAGCAGTGGCGTTACAGCAGCAATCGACCGTCTAAACTTCGCCGATGCCATCGGATGAAATTCTTAGCTAAACAGGACGACCGACTGCCGCGCAGTTACCGTAACACCGCCATCTAATATGTATTGGTCTGCTCCGAATTAGAAATACGTGATAACTGTTGATACGAAATTAATTATCGTAAACATAACATCTACAGTCGTGATGGCTGATGCAAAGATGCTATATTAGACCCAACACACACCTTTTGCCAGTTATATTTAAGTCCCATGTAACAGACCGCGAGCCTGTTGCCTTCAGCTGGACTAACATCAAGACTCTGTTGCTGCTACTGAGAAATTCCAGACAGAAAAACCCAATAACACTTTGCTCGACCTGAGAACTAAACCCAGGGCCTCACAATTTATAATTATAATTATGTTTAATGCCTTTAGACAAACGTAACGAAAAGCGAGAAAATAAATGATTTCTATTTAAGATCTCTTATCATTAGTATCTGTCTGACTGATTTTCCTCAATGAACCTTTTATAATTATCTAAAAGCCTAGTTTATCCAACTGTAACGGTGACAATGAAACATTATAACATCTTTCCCAATGAAATTGAAGCTGTCTTCATAGTTAGAATACAGTCGTAGAGAAAAGATTCATAAAAAAAAAAACATAAAAACATCTAAAAATTCGATCTATTTTAGTTTATTGAGCCGGTGCAGTCGCTAGGCAAATTAATAGCTTGTTGGATTGGGTAATCGGCAAGATGTTATGGGGGTCAGGGCGAAATGGTTTCGGAGACGTAGGAATCTATCTGTCACAATAATCTGAAAAGTTGGAAGCCCTATGGTGCTAAATGCGAAAATTTTTAACGATTATTTAGATAGTTTGGTTGATTAAAGAAACTACTTAATTAGGTAAGTTAATAGGTAAGTATTGACCTATTCTACACAATATTGTCCAAAACTGAATGACTAGGTAACTAAGTACGACTTTTCAAGCTAAATACAAAACATTACGAAATCACAGCGAGATACCAAACAAATTGTAAAAAACCCGATTACTGATGACGTAATACTAGTGCTATTCGGACACGTCTCGTTTCGCATTGATAGCACGTTCACTTCGTACGGCAACGATAGCGTTGTATAATTTTATCATATAAGTCACAAGCATCGATGGTTCAGTGGTAGAATGCTCGCCTGCCACGCGGGCGGCCCGGGTTCGATTCCCGGTCGATGCAATTACTTTTTGTTGTTTTTAATAAATTTTCAGCTAAGTTTTTGTTTTTATTGGGACACATTAATTGAATTATGTACGGTTTTAAATAATGTTTAATATTATTTAAAGCAATTTTTTTGTTGTTTATTTAGTTAGTATGAATTAGTCCTTTTTTTATAAATATTTTGTTTCGATTATTTTCTATATAGGTTTAATTAATATACTTATGTATTTTTTTTGTTGCTTAGTGCAAAATATAAAACTTTAAAGTATTATTAAATCGGTGAAAAATTACAAGAGAAAATAAAGATATTATTATCTCTTGTAATTTTTCACCGATTTTGTTACAAAACGAGCGAGTCTGTTTCTAGACCTGCCTTTCAGCTATTTCTGGCCTGAATCTCAAAATATTCTAAGTGCTATTGTCGGCTTCACTGTGGCGAACTAAAGTTTTATAAACAACTAAAAGCCAATATTTACAATTATTTCAGTACCTAGTTTATTTTTACCTCAGAAGTCTACAACGATACTACGAAACTAATTTAGAAACCAGTACCTACCTATCTAGTTTACACAACAGGTTTTAGGTAAAATAATATTTAGTATTCGTAAAACTATTAAAATATGAGAACAATGATAGAGTGATACCCACACAACAGAATGTTGTCCTATTTAACCCAAAGGTTGAGAGAATACTTTGTGTGTGGCATTAACATGTACATGAAGTTTCAATCAATAATAAACATAAGTACCTAACCATCATAATATACACCATTATTTTTAGGTCGTTCTGGAACCGAAAACCATGACCTCGATCATCGAACTCGAAACGATTGGGACTCGAAACAACTCGATTGGGACTCGTGTTTTTTTTATATAAATTTTATGTTTTTTTTTTAAATAATGAGAACTCACTTGCATATGTGTGTGTAAAACGTATCCACGATCGGCAACACATGCGAACGATACCCATTGAAAAATTCATTCATCGATTAATTCTCATTATTTCAAAAAAAAAACATTAAATTTATTCTTTCGTGTTTTTTTTTATTGTAATTTTTTGAAAAAAATAGTCCCAATCGTTTCGAGTTCGATGATCAAGTTCATGGTATTCGGTTCCAGAACGACCTAAAAATAATGGTGTATAAAAACCCCCTAACTAAAGACTAGGTAGAGGAATTTCGCCAGTATTGTCATTAACCATCAATATAAACGTTCTGCGGTAACACCTAATAGTGCATTAAAACATGGTTCAGTTTCTCAGTTTCTTCACTAAAACTGGTAACTTTACAGAACCAACCGGACTAAAACCGTTAATAACATTTACGACCAATTCCCGATTAGAAATCCAATCTACAATAATTCCTTTATTAATATAAAATGCAGTGCAAAACGAAAGCTAACGTTAAACGTACCAACTTATTGGCGGCTTGCTCATAAATTAGAAGCCTGGCTTTCTCTCCGGAATCGGATAGCTATTACATCGGATACGGATAACATATGCGACTTAAATCCTGTGAAATTCAATTGTATTATATTCTTTTAATTAATGGATAACGAACGTTTCCATAATGGCGTGGATATAATTTGTAGGAGTCGGAGAATTGTTCAAGAATGAGCATGTATTGGCTGGAAGTGGAATATTTTATGTTCGCTCATTTGTGAAGACCGTAAAACATTTTGGTGCTGTCGTAAGAGATTATGGGGAGTAAGGTAGGGGCTGAATTATCCTTGGTGCATACTGATCCTTGCTTTTTGAAGCCACTTAGCAATTTAGCATGAGCATAATATAACTGGCCACAGGCCTTCTCTCCTCTATGCGAGAAAGTGGACGGTTCCCTCACGGTGTTTTCCTTCATAATGCGCCTGGCTGGGTTCGTACCCACGACCTTCAACTGGTTACTCAGGACCGGTAACAGCTGGACCACCATTGCTTTTATTAAGTAGTACCTACTTCTTACAATTCTATGCCTTTAACCTTTGGCTGCCCTGGGCTACCCAATGCTGTATGTAGGTATCTTCCAAATCTCTCCATTTTTGGTGTTTTTGTGTCACTTGTATCCAGTTTCTTCTAACCACTTTAATAATATCGCCTGTCCTGTTATTCCCATTATGAAATACGAATGCTCCTAATTATAGACAATAGCTAGTCCAAAGACAACAGACAACACTATAGTATTTATAAAGAAAGTTATAATACTGCAGCGCATCATATAGTGCCATTGAAACAAGCACTCGCAAGACGTCTCTAATATAACCCCCTGTCTGGGTCTCTGCTTATACATTTAAAATGTCTGCCAGTGAACTCGTAAATTCGTTTTACATAAAAAAAACTTTTATTGCCACTCGTTCGCGTAAAATTTTGATAAAACATAAAATATAACACGTAAAATGTTTGATTCACTGCCCCCAGATAGAGTTGTAATTATGCCCGTTTTATCTTCTTAATAAAAATGTACTTTCTTTACTTCGTAAAAATGACTTGATGGCAATATAAGAAGATTCATGTTCATTTTCGTCTAAGTACTAACAAAGCGTTGATAACGAAAACAGTGAACGTCCCAACGAATACTGGGATCACAATTGAAAGTTTTTACAGAAGTTAAAACGAAAGAAAACAGATTTTTCGAAAAAAAAGAATCTATAACTAGAAAATTACAAGGAGAAACCACCAGTAGGAGTGATGTGGACAATACGGTCCTACAGCGTCATCAATCTAACATTGGGATAAAAAAGTTGTAATGAGTCTTCAGTCAAGAGCAGCGATGGCCCAGTGGTGGCGGCCCCGACTTACACACACAATAAGTCGTGGGTTCGACCCAGGCAGGCGCAATACTTTGTGGAATTTATTTCATCACCACTACTCTCAAAACGGTGAAGGAAAACATCGTGAGGAAACCGACATGTCCTAGAACCAAAAAATCGAAGACATGTGACATCTACCAACCCGCACTGGGCCCGCGTGGTGGATTATAGCCCATTCCCTTTCTAGAGGAGGCCGTTTGCCCCAGCAGTGGGAACATAATAGGCTGATTATGCAATGAGTCTTATGTAAAGAAAGAAAATATAAAGAGCTAACACAGTCTAGTTCTCCTAAATCTCTTATATCCACATGTTATTACTCCTCCCGTCGTTTATAAAGGCATCAACCAATTTACAGCGTAGATAATGGCCTAGCGTGGCGCGGCATGGCCTAGCGTGGCGCAGTGTGGCCTAGCGTGGCGTGGCGTCTTCCCGTGTGTTTGGGGGCTTAGCATCAGGATTACTTTACCGCTAATATTGACTGGGTATGTTACGTCAACAGAAACGAAGCGAATGCAATAAAGGTATGTATTTAAATACTGCTATTGTAAAAAAAAAAAAAAAAAAAACTATCCGAAGAAAAGAACTTACTTAATGCATTACTGTCACATGTTGTAGCTATTAATCTTACCAGATTGTGTTTTAGATAATGACTTGATGAAGATAGAACACATTAGAATGGTCAATATTTGTTTCCCAACACATGGTAACAACAAAGCGGTCCAAAAGTAAGCGAAGACTGAACTTCTTCTGCGCCAAAGCCAAAAAAGCACGACCAAAGTCAAACGCTCAGAAGAACATTTGATCCACCATTTCAAAACACAAACACGAGAAATTGCCGTCACGACTTCAAAATATACATCTCCACATCACAGCGCCCGTCGTTACGCAGTCAGTCTTATCTCCTTGAGCTCTTATCTCTCATTAGCGATACAGCATCCCCGTTAAACCGGCGATGCTCCAATAAAACTGCTTGATAAATTTTATTGGACCATCTTCCCTCTTTCGGATAATGTGCGGGTATCTTCACATCGCGATATCAATGAGCATTGTAGATTTGATTATGATATTATTTGATGACTACGCTTTATGGTCCTGATTCGCGGCTTTATTGAGTTTCTGAGATTAGAGATTGTCAAGGAATTGTTTGGCTGTTGGATTTTGGTAGTACACTTGAACTTAATGGCGGAGAATTTTGAGGCGTTTGATGGCTCATCCTTTTAAGACTATTGTTCTAAATCTTCGTATTTAAATAGAAAACAATCCTCTAAAAGACGGAAGTTTTTATAAGCCATCACTTGCCTTAGTGCGAAATAGTTCGAAGCGCGACTCCTAACTCCGCATCCAGTACGGAAATCCAATTTTAAGTATGTACCCGTAAATAAAGTGAACTTAAATATCAACCTCAGTTCACTATCACCGGCTTTTATTAGCGCATTTTATGTGAAACTGGGTTCGTTCTAATCTCTTTCCCGATGCACTGGGATTAGTATTCTTTCAGCGCTCCCAAGATCTGCGATGAACAAAAACCACAACAACACACTTCTATTTATATGCTAATATAGCAAACTCTACTCATATTGCATTTTAAACGATAAACTCTCAAGTTTTATACCCACCGCCATTAGAAGATTCGGTAAAAAACTTTAAAAATAAAACATGGTGGTTCTAAAGCGGCGTTTCGTTGCTAATTGCCGTTTTTTGCCTTCTCGAAAATAATACATTTCGCCGAAATGGCGTGCTTTTTGCTAGACCTTTGTGCTTGAGTATTTATTATGTTCATATACGCTCGTGCTTGTGTTAGTAAAAACCAACGATGGTAGGGTAAAATACGGATGTGAAACGATGAATATTTTTGAAAATCTGTAATATAGTTTTGAATAGCATTGCAGAATGTAGGACTGAAAGACCTAATAAAAGAATATTTAATTTTTATAACACTGAATTTTTCCGAAATGTCCTTTTCTCCTAATAAAAATTGAAGCAATCTATTAGTTTCGTGATCCATCAGTCGTCTGCCAACAGTTCGTTTGACAATTTCCAAAGAGCTTACGACACCACGGTATTTTCATGACTTTTTGACAGACAGTCTAGGGACCGAAATCAAAATAAAGTATCACTTACATTGGGTTTCAGATTGGTGCAATCCAAGAGTTTAATTGATATCGACATTAGGCATGCACTTAAAAGTTATACATTGATTATATTACCGGTGTTTGTTGTAGCCAAAATAAATGTTATTATAACAACAAACAATGTGATAAACCTTTGTATTTAAAGTAATTTCACTACAATAAGCTTGGTCATATTATTCAGTTCTTCTATTCGAATATCTTCTCAACCTAACACCTGAGAAAGTAACACGATAATCGAGTATGACACAAGAAAAAATCCTCCCTTTATAAGCCAGAAGTTATCTGAATATTTTCCATACGAATGTACTTGCCACTATAGCCCATAGTGCGCGTTGAACAAAGACGCGGGAGCTGCTTGGGCGCTTGATACAGGATGATTTAGGAGGAGACTTTCTTTCTTTTTACTTTTTATCTTTCCGGGACATTTGGTGGCGCGGCCGCCCCCGAATAATGACGTACTACGTTACTGAATTTATTAATGTTTTTTTTTTATTTTTTTATCGGTTTTCGTATCGCTGTCAGATAGCGATGGCTATTGAGTTTGAACTTGAATGTTTTGTTGTTTTGTGGCGGAAATATGTGGCGAGAATTATATTTCACTGTAGCAGGTAGGGAAATTTAATGTTTCTGTTACTTCTAGCATGCTAAACACATACTTATTCAAGTTGTGACGATTTGATATCGTGAGTTTCATTGATTTGATAAGTCGGGAAAAGAACCAATTAGAAAAGTTAATTAGGGTTTTTAATGTGATATTTAAACCAACATGACACATTAAGTATCGTAACTAATTAATTACCTAATTAAGTAATAAAAACTATAAGAGTCCCATTGAACTACAAAGACATCGCAAAAAAACTTTTCTGCACAAAGATTATGCAGAGGACGTTAAGCGGAGAACACATTAAACGCGCCGGCTTCAAGGCGTAATTAAAGTCGGCGCCACTGGGAATGTTCGAAAACATTATTTCAGAAGCGCAACTAAGAATATTACATTAAAATCAAGCGAAGGAAGCAGCCTAAGTAAGTGCATTTCCGCGAGTGCCACGGCTTCCAGTCAGAGACTGCCGACTTCCATCTAGACGCAGATGGAAGCCGGCCCGTCGCAAACCCAGCCGACACAATGAGCCAAATGGTGTGGAGAAAAATGTGCCGTAGGGCTGGCGAACTTCCTTTCCGTCTGGATGTCTTGATGAGTTCGACGATCGATGATAATAGAATAAATGTGGTTTCTGCAATATAAGTTGAACCCGATTCCTAACCGATCCGACCGATGGACCGACTGTCGGATGTTTTGGCAACCACTGAGAAAAAGGTTGGCACATACGAGTCACAATGGTGGGCAGGTATGAAGTAAACCACATCATCATCACCCACAAACTGACAGCACTCAATGTTACCTATAGGCCTCTTTGCTTGTGGCAATCTCCATTTTGCTGTGCCAGCAACATCCAGGTTTTCCCTCGATTACAGAAATAACATCTGCCCACCCCACCGCCGTACGTCCAGCTCTTGAAAACAAGGACACACCATGGCTTATATTTCACAGTCGAAATCTGCAACTAACAAGTTCCCTAACTATCACAGTTTAACACGCGTGCCAACCCTGAAGTATAGCCAGTTACAAGTACGAGGTGAATTAAAATAAATCGAATCGACATTGAATAGTTGCCTCTGGGCGGCCATAATGGCGGCGCCACTGCTTACGACAAATTATGTCATTCTTAGTGTTACGTAGTACTTACTTCTTGCTTCTGTATAGTGTCTAAAGAGGGCTCACTATTTTTAAGTTTCTTGTAAAATTGTTAAAATATAGGTCTGTCTAACCCAAAGCGTAAATTGTTACGACAACTGAATAAATAATGGTCGATCCCCCACACAGAGTTGTTAATATCCAAACTGAAACGAAGCAACATGTTTTTGAGAATTCTAAGTATATTCTACTGGTTTTAACAAGAATTGGGAAAATGGACGAAAGTGAAGTCAAACACGTTAAGGTAACACATTCAATGTAGTTAAACATAGGTTAGACCAAATTTAATAATAATTATGCAATCATTTGTAATAATATGGAGTTGCCACATTACAAAGTAAGTATATTTTATCATTACATCAAAACTTACATATATACATATTTTACTTACTTGACAAACAACGAACAGGCTAAACCAATGTGTCTAGAAGTATAAATAAATATAAATAAATATCCCTGGACATTTCACACAGCACCATCTAGTCCCAAGCTAAGCAACCTAATGCTTGTGTTATGGTAGCTAGATGGCTGATAAACTACATATGTACCATTTTTTTTTTGTAAATACATACATATTATAGATAGAAAAACACCCAGACCCGGAACAACTACTTGTAGGTCATACAAATATTTGTTCCGTACGGGAATCGAACCCGCGACATGCAGCGCAGCAGTCAATCGCTTGACCACTGCGCCAGTTTACAATAGTTTCTTATAATTATTCTTATAGTAACGACGAAGGTGAGCACTTCGAGAGGATTTTTGAAAATGGGGTCAAATAGGGGATAGAAGTTTGTTCGGAAGTTCGACACAACATATCTTTGAAGAATAATGTCAGCTGGTAGTACTTAAACTACTACTCATTACGATATCAACCACACAAACCATCTCAATCCGAGCCGCGTATCTCCAAACAGCGGTTAGAAAGAGCAATAATTTGAGCTGAAGTACGTCGGTGCACAAGACAAGAAACATATCTCGTGCAGAGTCAATAAGTGTGCTCGAGAGCCGTAAACATGTGCATCTGTGCTCGAGCCCAGTTCTGCGAGCTGTGCGCTATTGCAGCTGACCGACGATGTGTTATTGAGAAAACTGTTGTTTGAAATGCGATACATATTTATTGAAGAAGTTATGAAGATACGCGATCGAATTGGATGCTGTTTTATTATTTGTACTGCTTGGTAAAAGAGTGCCCACGGAGTTTCTTGCCCATTCTTCTCCATAGAGATCTACGCTTTTGGAATGTGCAACTACAGTAGACACTTTCGCAAGTTATTATGCCTTGTGACTGTTACTGTAGCTTAGCTTTTTTTTGACTTTCAAAAGAGCCTGTAATAGTCTAGTTGAAATAAATGCGTAAATAGTTTGAGTTTAATATGAGGTCCGTGCTTCACATTGGCCTTGGATCGAAACAACTGGAAGTCATAGGGAGATAGGCCTCTGCCCAGCAGTAGGATGATGCAAGCAAGCAGTGATATGAGGACCTGAATAAGGTGGCTGGGACGGACTGAATGTGGAACACTGCGTAGTGTATCGCAGGTTGGGCTATCCCAAACGATACAATGAGTAGGTATGAACCTTTCCGCAAGCGCAAACAGCCTTAGTCATACCGACGAATACATTTCTTGAAGCCCGTTCATGCTTCAAAGAACACCATAAAGTGGCGATTGTCATACCGCACAGTTAGGATCCGGAAAATTCCACCGCTCTAAACTAAGAAGATTGGTTTTGCCCAGATATTAGGTTTCGGAACTTTTGGATTTCAAATGGTGAGCATTCCATTTCAAATACTGTTCCGGTTAGATGGAAAATCGGTCACAAAATAGTTGAAGAGCCGCACATGTCTGATAATATATATTTCTGACCGAATTTCGGCCACGGTGGTCAATGGAGACACAGTATATTGCACAAGTTTGTGCGCAAACATAGGTCCTGTGCACCCTCTGTTCTTTTACTCTCATAGTCTGATGGGACAGTATTCTGATACGACTGGGGAGGTCACCCGACCCGAGAGAACCCAAGATGCGTCGCTCAGCAGTAGCGCCACATGGAGACCAACGGTGCTGATAATAGTTAGAGGGGAATAGTTACCCGGAGAGTCCTAAGTCCTCCCTAAGTCGTATTTTATTAGCCCTTGATAGTAGTTCCAGTATTTGTTGTTTAATTAAAGTTAATGGTTGTTAAGTAAAGTGTGCAAGTTAAATCCTCAAACTGATTTAAAGTCACATAAATAGAAACAAGTTTGAGTCCATAGCTTACGGACTACTTAGTCGTTTGTATTCATTTCTATAGCGGGTGTCTTTGTATCTGTGTTGCTTTATTGTTTGAAAATGGGAAATAGTCTGCAAAATACCAATGGGTGGACTGTGTGAAAGATGATATGGCAAGAGAGAACATGACTGCTGAATTGACGAGTAATAGAGAAGCAAGTAAAAAGACAAGAATAAGGTCAGAACAATGTGACATAATACTGATGCAATAACTCCAAAAAAAAACGATTAATCAAGAGTCATGGTAATTATTATTAGGTTTCTTTTCTTTTATTTTGGTATTTGTTAAAATATTTAGTAGTTTATTTTATTTATATATGTGTATTAGTATCAATATAAGGATATAAATTTTCGAAATCAAGAAGTTATTTTTTAGATATTTATTGTACCTATCACAATGTTTCCTATTTAACCCAAAGGTTGACTGGTAGAGAATGCCTTGTGGCATTAAGTCCGCCTATGTACCACTATTGTACATGAAGTTTAAATAAATAAATTAATTAATTAATTAATAACCGTTCGAAGTGTTAAGAAAACTGTGTTACAACTCTCAATAGATTGAAGTAACATGTGGTAATTTATCTATTTTAGACTTCATGCAAAATAGTGGTATAGGTCCTTTTGGCGTAACAGTATAAAAATGAACGAATGAATAAATAGTGAAGTATTGCTGTAACAATAAGTATTTGCAGCTTCTACTAAAAACAAACCCCGATTTTATACATCCTACATAAACTCCAAGTAACAAGGTCTTATAAAAGTCAACGGAGAACTATTTTAAAAGGCATAAAGTAACACTACACTATACACAACTGTCGGTAGTTATTTCTGCAACAAGTTGTACTAACTGCAACAGAATTGGCACAACTCGTAGCGGCTGAATAATTCATGAACATGCCGTACGGGTCTACGGGCTACGACGGAGCTACGCGGCTACGAGCTACGGGCAGCAAGATGCTACGAAGAAACCTTTAAGTATGAATGTCTTAATTTTGTTGCTGTCGCGTTTTTATTCAACTGCATGGTTTAATAGACGTAATCATGAAATAGCACAAAATTAAGTGCACTCGAGATCGTTCTATCTCGAGTGCACTTAATTACAAACACGATGATCAGATGTCTGAACGTGGATGAACCAAAAGGTGAATGTTAAGATCAATATATGTGGTTCCTAGTTTCTTCTTATCCATCATCTGCCGAGCCTTTCCCCAACAACGTTGGAGTCGGCTTCCAGTCTAACGGATGCAGCTGAATACCAGTATTTTACATGGAGCGACTGCCTATCTGTCCTCCACAACCCAGCTAGTACTGGGTAATATACCCTTTGGTAAGACTGGTAGTCAGACTTTCAAGTCTACTGACTGCCTGTAACGACTGTCTAATCTACAAATGACAGCCAGGATTAACGGCTTAGTGTGCTTTGCGAGGCACGGCGGAAACTCGGTATGTAATGGGTGATCGCACATCCACGGAGCAACCTAGGCAAGCGCGGCTTAACCAAATCTACCTAATAGATCGATCCGAGCGGCTCGGATCGATTGTGATGTTATTATTGAGCTACGAGCTCCTCCTACTTTCTGCTTATCTTCGTGGGAAAGTGTGAGATTATGTATGTATGTAGAAAAAGTTATAAGTATGTTTTTACTGCAGTTGATCCCACGAAGAAGCATTAGCAAAAGTTCAAAAGTATTCAAATGTGTACCTACACATTTCTTTTTCCACCAACACATTCGTATCCCAATACATAATATTCAATAACCCACCAAACAGCCCACCATTCACTCTCACACAATCATCCTAAACATAATTCCCGCACGACAAACACTGGCACACGTAAAGTTTGCCAAACACTGGTTCAAATAAAAAGTTTGGCAAACTCGCCCCAAGCGCTCTCTGGTGACAATAATACGAGGTTTGTACGATCACTCGCTATACTTCGACAACTGTTTATAAGTTCGGAATATGGTGAAGGTAAATACATGATATGTGATTGAATAGACGTGATAATCTCATCAATTTTTCGTGGTACAAATACTTACTTGTAATCTAAGACCTCTGCCGTATATTTGTACGTGCATTTTATACAACTGTATCCGATCACACACACACACACGACACACGACAGAATTTTACAACATGTAACCTTTTTTTAAATAAACTTTTTATCTAAACAATACTACCTATCTAAGTATTTGACATCCCGCATAACATTGTAACTTAACACGAATGTAAGTCTGGTCCAGAAGTCAAGAATAAATTCGTTGGCAAAAAATAACTTAGTATCTAGAAAAGAACAACAGACACGATCCCAGAAACAAAAAATAACTTTTCGCGTAACTGTGAAGGCACGGTCAGCGACGTCATCAATACAATGTTAAAACCAACCACCACAATCCAACTTGACAACTTCATTAATCCTTTCATGAATATTTCATCAGAATATTCACAAATTACAACATTCCACACACACAGGTACAGTCCACAAAGCAGTAAATTAAATGATGAGCACGATTTACGTTTGTTCTCCATATTTATAGTTCCTAACTTCAGCGATAATGAACTGAAATCACTTTGTAGAGCTAATAAATTGTGCGGGGGCGTGCGGCCACAACTTTCTGTTTGACTAATATTTTAAACAAATTGTTTACACTCCAATATGAAGGCAAATGTTGTATGACTATATAATTTCAATATTTGCTGCTCACGGTTTGACTAGTTACAAGTTGTGTTCTGACTTTGAACGGAAACATGACATGTGATGTGGCTGTGTGCATGAATATTCACTTTGACTGTTTTCATTATTTTATTGATACAGCAGTGAATAGCACGGTTGCATTGTTGGAATTTGAACTCTCGAAACAAGCCGAAGCATTTAAAATCGAACATCGCGGTTTTATTCAGGCATTAATTTTGTTGTCGTCTAGTTTTTGTAGAAATGGGCATACCTAACTTTTGGAGTATGATTTTACTTGTTTTTTTTAATTTATTCATATAAAATCTATTTATTACTTAAATCATCCACGTGATGTGCGCTGTTAAAGGGCAAGCCCGCCTTACTAGTCCCCACTACAACTCTTGAAATCCAAAACCAAATGAGCAGACGCAACCATTAGAAAAGCGTCATGGCAAATGAAGTGAATTAAAAAATAGCGGAAAAGTAAAAAGAAATAAAATCATAATTCTGATTACTTATATAAAATTAAACAATTAATTAGACCTACAATAGATTAATTACCTAATGAAACATACGGTGGGCAAACATTAAAACAAAACCATTTATGTTAATAGTTTTCTCGCTAAAAACTAACTGAAAGATGAACAGTTTCGCGCGGCGGAGTTAATCCAACGCGGTCCACCGCCAATGAATTATTTATACACGAAAACAACCATTACTGCACATCCAAATCTAACCATAGTAAGCCTTACTCCGTTGTAACAAGAACCTAAAAACAGAAATTAGTAAAGTCGCTATGTATCAAACTCGGAGCAAAAATATTATAATACGGGTCGAAACTGGAGTGTATATTTTTATGACGTCGAAAATTGTAATAGAAATGCGGGGATTTTTTGTCGAGTAATAATTTTAAGTTTATTTATTATGTTACGAAAAGGAAGGTAACAAGAAAAAATCTCATAAATAGAGAAGTATATGAAAGTATACAGGGTGGGAGCGACATCGACGCAACGGTTACCACGTATTCAGTACCACATTCTGAACATAGTAATATTTCATCGGTAACTTAACCGTGTAGGTATTGCACTTTTGTAGGAAACAGCATTTTTTTTTTAATTACAAATGATTTGTCCAAATCCCGTACAAAGCATAGACAATAAAATTATTTAGATTATCACTGCTGAAAAACACTATTAAATGCATTTAAAGCATACCGCACCACAAATTGCCTTGCTCAGTGCTTTTTCTGTCGAAACCAACACGTGTTCCAAAAATCGAAGACCTACAGCAGAAGTTATTTTAGGAGATATATATATATAGTAACAGTGTAGTAGCCAAACTAAAGTGAAAAAAACCATTACCTAAAGAAATTTTAATAATGCGTGGGCGGGGGATAAACCGGCTAACACCAACGGTCTACCTATTTCCATCGCCAGGCACTAACTAAATGTTATTGAGTTCCGTTTGCTAAGAAAAAAATACAAGGTACACGTGTATCGTCCGCGATGTATACGCGGAGATTTTCCATCCATCAGGACCTTTCATAGGTGAACAGACGACGTAGCTAGTTCAAATGGATATAGCTCAGATGAGTGTCAGACACGACAGTATCGGAGCAGTCGAAGAAACTAAGTTAGCTGTTGTGTGTATAAGGTCACCTATAAGGACGGGACTTTAAGGAGAATGAAACATCTTGGATGCTGAGTAAACACTGAGTATATTTGGTGTAATCATAGGTCTTATATGTACTCACAGACACACACACATAAGTAGAATATAATGTACTTAACTACTACATCACACCTCCCATGGTACTTAAAAAAAAAAAAAAAAAAAGAATAAGTATAATAAGGTTTTTTTTTTTTTTTTCTTTACATTAAGCGTGACATTACACATTTTATTATAAATCATACATTTGTATATACGAGTATATTGTAGTACATAGTGCTTAACCAAATACTTAAAACTAATTCTTAGCTCGTGTCGTTTGATTGTTCTTATCAATTCATTCATGCGAGTGTAAGTTTTACAATAACATTGGCTGTAATACGAGTAAGTACCTACTAATAACTATCTGGTGCAACTTAAGTGCATTTACATTGTTTTGTTCGTTACAATTCAGAACATGTGTTTTATAATCATACATGGTACAATTTCGTTCGATTTTTATGAATTATATCGGATTTCCCATTTATTTTAACCTCAACATTAGGTGACAGGTCTTGAATGACCTTGTATGGTCCCGTATAAAGGTTTGTGAGCTTATTACCAGTTTCACTTTTAATCAGTATACTATCGCCCTCTTTATACTTTGTGGGCCTTATGTGTTCATCATACTTAAGTTTCCTTTCCATTTTACTTTTGATTAAATTTCTTCTTGCTTCTGATAGCGATACCTGTAACCGATATTTGAGCTCAAGCGGATAATTATCATAATTATATAAGGGTTCTATTGTTGTGGCAAGGTTGCTTGGCAAATTGCATGTTTTTCCGAAAACAAGTTCAAATGGCGTGAATTTGGTCGACGTATGAACTGTTGTGTTGTATGCGAAACACCAAAATGGTAGCCAATCACTCCACGTCTCTGGTTTCTCTTCTACGTGTATTCTTAAAAAATGCCCTAAATTTTTGTGGGTATTCTCCAGCGCCCCAATACTTTGATGGTGATACGCTGTTGAATTTAATTTTGTAATATTAAGAAGCTTACATACCTCTTTAAACGTCTCCGACATAAACTCGGCGCCTCGGTCAGTAGCCACCTCCCGCGGGACTCCGTATTGCAAAATAAAGTTGTTGACAAAAGCACGTGCGGTTTCTGTTGATGTTTTAGTTTCTAGCGGAAATGCACATACATATTTTGACAGTTCGCATTGTAGCGTTAAAATATAATTATAATTATTGTGGTCCCTGTCTAGTGGACCTACTAAATCCAAATAAATTTTCTCAAATGCAGAATGAGCCGTAGTGGTAATAACCATAGGTTCTTTTACAGTAATCGTATACTTCTGCTTTTGGCACTTTGGGCACTTTTCCACAAAATTAATAACATCTTTTTCTAGCCCTGGCCAGAAATAATACTTTTTGATGTTATTTAACATGCGTCTAATGCCCGCATGACCGCTTGTGGGCAAAAGATGGAAGTCATTCAGTATAACTCTCCTATCATCCTTTTTCAAAACTCTCTCTCTTTCCTTTAAAACAGTAATATTCGGCCCCTCCCAATTTGGGGTGTTTTTAATCTCATTTGTGAATTTTTCTACAAAAATTGTATTGGTTTTATTTTTCATAAAATAAATTTGAGTTATATTTATTTGGTCACATAATTTACACATCTCTCTCACAAATGCGGCTGGCGTCAATTGCGATTGAGCAGATGGATTTATAAATAGCATCAATTGGTCACTGTCATATAGAAATATTTCATTTGCGTAGCTTATCCTATTTTGTTTTTGTAATGTAGCCAAATGCTTTTTGTCTATAAACCTTAGTTCAACTGCATTTCTTGGTTTAACATTGGACTCTACTAATTTCGGCTGACTTGGCAAGTTGTCCTTGGCCATATCTTTTTCACTGACAGTAATATTTGGTTCTAGTAACCTTTTCTTTTGCGCACGTGTCATAACACATGAATACTCGTTGATTTCTTTCAATTCTTGTGAGGTCAGTGTAACGCGAGATAGCGCGTCTGCGGCTACATTCTCTTTACCTTTTATGTATTCGATGATATAATCATACTCTTCTAGGCATAATCTAAACTTAAGTAGCCTACTCGAGGGATCCTTCTGGCTAAACAAGTATACCAGCGGCTTATGATCAGTAATTATTTTGAAAGACCGTCCATATAAGTATGGTCTAAAATGTCTCACACCCCATACGATCGCTAAGAGTTCTTTTTCGATCGTTGGATAATTCCGTTCAGCTTTGTTCAGGCTTCGACTGGCGTAAGCAACTGGACGGCCGTCGGCATTTGATAGAATAGCTCCTATCGCGTAACCTGATGCATCAGTTTGTACAATAAACTGATTAGTGTTTGAGAAGTCAGGATATTGTAAGACAGGGTGTGTTGTCATGCATTTCTTAAGGGTTTCGAACGATTTTTGACAGTTATCATCCCAAATGAATGCTGTATTTTTCTTACATAGTAAGTTCAAGCTGTGTGTTATTTCGGCAAATTTGGGTATAAATTTTCTATAATAATTCGCCAAAGCCACAAAACGCTTGACTTCTCCTGAGTTTTGAGGCACGGGATATCTCTGTATTGTTTTTATTTTTTCCGGATCGGGAAGTACCCCGTTGTCGGAAACAATGTGGCCCAAATAAAGTAACTCTTTTTTCAGGAAATCGCACTTTGATGGATTTAATTTTAAATTAACTTTACGAAGTCTTTCTAATACGTCAATTAAATTTTTGTTGTGTTCCGTTAGATTTCGGCCTAATACAATAAGATCGTCCTGATAGCATAAACATTTCTCGTAACAAAGACCAGCCATGGCCATGGTCATCATTCGTGAAAACGAGCTTGGGCTAGTCTTTAGTCCCATGGGCATCCTAGTCATTTGGAACTGCCCCGAACAAAAAGCTGTATATTTCCTACTGGCAGGTTCAAGATCAACATTGTAGAAACCCTGATTTAGATCCAAATGTGTAAAATACATACATCCAGACAAGGAATCTAATATTTCGGTTATGTTTGGCAGTGGGAATTTGTCATCCTGTATGCTATTATTCAATTTACGATAATCTATTACAAGACGCCATTTTTTCAACCCATTTGAATCTGACCTTTTCGGCACTAAAAGAACAGGGCTCGACCACTCACTGTTGCATGGTTCTATAATGCCTTGTTCGAGCATGTTATCTATTTGTTGTTTTATTTCTCTTTTCTGAGAATGTGGAAGTCTATACGGTTTTGAATACAACGGTACTATGTTTGGTTTTAAGGCTATCGAATGTTTGTATATTTTGGTCGTAGTTAATGTGTCCCCTTCTAGGTAAAATATGTCGTTGTACTTGGCACATATTGTTTTAATACTTTGTTCTTCCTCCGAACTCAAATGATCTAATTTTAGTAATTTAAAAAGCGCCTTTACTCTATCCGCGTTCTGTATGGGCTTTTCGAATGTACAAATATTATAATCTTTTGCTAAAAGTATCGTTGGTTTTAGATCCTTTAAATATACATCAGTTTTGGTGGTATTTAAAACTCTTACTGGTATTCTCCCGTTTATCGGCGTTCCTAGTGTACTTGCCAAATACAATCCTTCTTGTATCTGGGATGCGCAAACAACACACTCCTGTGAGATGTCAGTTTTAATGAAATGAAGTGATTCTGATCTCGCAGGTATCGTTAATACATTTTGTTCTTGTTGTATTGGTATTTCTATTTTAATATTTTTATTCCATAGTTGTACAGTACTGTTACCGAAATTCAATACCGATTTATATGTATGCATAAAATCTTGGCCCAATATGCCACTTGCCTTACATGGCAATGTTGCGAATACGAAGAATTTATTATTTAGAATCTGGTCACCTTTATATAAATTAAGATAAACATATCCGATGGCCTGAGCTTTGCCACCGATACCATTAACAACAATATTCCCGTTTTGGATTGGAATATTTAGTTTGAGTACATGTTCCTTTTTGATGGCTGAAATCGATGCGCCCGTATCAATTAGCCACGAGTGCGGATAACCATTCTTATCTAAGTTTAATTTAATATGACATATGCTATTACATGACATGATTATATTTTTATTCACGAAAAACTTGTCAGGTATTTCGGAATCTTCAGACTGCGTCTGATTTTCTCGTGGTTCCGAGTCTGTCAAAATATGCATTTGTTGCTGCTGCAATTGAGAATTTTTTGTATGATTATAAAATGTCCTACCTCTGGTTCCTCGAGATGATTTGAACGCACCCCCACGGCCTCTGCCTTGTTCTCCTCCGGAGTTGTAATCTTGGCGCGATGTTTCACCTTGAGACTGCTCTCGTACTTGTCCTCGTGCTGATGACTCACCTCTGAAATTCCTGTACTGACCTCTGTAATTCCTGTATTGATACGAGTTATTACGGCGCATAGTCAAGATATCTGCTGACGTCGACGGGGATGAGACCTCTTCGTCTATTGCTGTTTGAATAGCTTCGCTCAAACATGTAAAATTTCTTGCCGCTATTATGGTGCTTAGCCGACGATTTCTCAACCCGTCAGCAAAGCTTTTTATGGCCTGTTTTTCATTTAATGGTCTTAATACACTGTAGCTGGCTTCATTCCCTTCGGATTGAGTAATCGTCAGGTTTACAAATAAGTCTGTTATTTGCTTTCCGAACTCGTTTACGGAAAGATCATTTTGTCTAAGGTTTAGTAATTTATGCTGCAAAGCCGTTGCTGACTTTTTAGGCAGCAATTGTAATTTAATTGCCTTAATCAGACTATCCACACTATCATATTTGTTACTTAGCTTCAACTTAGCTGCCTGTGAAAGACGACTTTTTAACACAAAATTTATTAATTTGGTCTGTCCTTCAAGATCGAGCTCTGATTGGTAATACTCTATCCCGTCAATAAGTTGCTTTACACTTGTCTCGTCATCTGTTAAAACTGGTAATAGGCTCAAAGCGATTTTTAACTCAAACTTAGCCATGCTTTCTTCTTTATTAGGGTTCTCCCCCGAAGTTGGATTATTACATAAATCTAATATACTGTCATATAAACTAAAGAAAGTTGCTACTACTTTTTCTATTTTTAAACATTCGTCTTCCTTTAAACTTGACCTCAATTTTCCTATTTTTTCCAAATCTGTGTTAAAGACACTTACTATATCATCAGCTTCTTTAATTTTTCTCAATACAATTTCACCCTGTCGTCTACTTGCCCCGATTTTCACTAAATACGTTCTTATCTTGTTTAGCTCACTATTTAAGTGGAATAAATGTTCATACATTACTGTTCATTACATTGAATGGTAGGATTATTTCAATTGGTAGACACTTATACACTCACACTCGATTTCACTTTCACGCACTGACACTCATGGTGTAATTCGATGATATCCTGTTGGCACTTTCTACTTTCCCGGTATATCCTTGTTCGTATCGCCAGACCGGCAGTTGCACCCCTCACATGCAACCCTTGGGTCTCGGTAGTTCCTGGTTCGATTAGATGATCGTCGCAAAATATGTCTTGTCAATTGCTCCCTCATCCAAGACTGATGGCACTTTTTGTACAGCCTATATAACAAATAGGCAACTCCAAGTAGTAATAGTGTACAAATGATCATAACCACAATGCTTATAGTGGATAAATGATATTTGAACTCCTCCATCGTTGCGGAATTGTGGCTTCCAAATGCACTGTTTTGGTTTACGAAAACCTCTTCATTATTCACTTTTGACTGACACATGTTTTTTCTTCAATGCGCTTTTTACTCGATGACACTCCCGCAGAGAAAGATTTACATTAAATGCGCACATGATTGCCTGATGTTCGCTCAAGTGGCAGGGTCGCCATATAAGGACGGGACTTTAAGGAGAATGAAACATCTAGGATGCTGAGTAAACACTGAGTATATTTGGTGTAATCATAGGTCTTATATGTACTCACAGACACACACACATAAGTAGAATATAATGTACTTAACTACTACATCACAACCAAATGAACATAATATTTATTATACAGCATGTATCAGATTGTGTGGTCATATTTAAAGATGTGGTATAGACCATCAAACTGTATTATTAAAAGCAGTTCATTGCAAAGCTATTACATGGGACTGTGGCGAAATGTGGTTGTTAGGTACACCTCTGTCTAACCTTCGGGTATTACAGGCGTAATGTTTTATGTTCTAAAGAAAATTATAAACATTTATTGCTGACCACCAGCACATAAATTCAAAGTAAGGCAGATTCCCATGGCATAGTGTAAAACATAAATAATCAGCCTATAATGTTCCCACTGCTGGGACACACGGCTTCCTCTCTATGAGAGGGAATGGGCAATAATCCATCACGGGGGCCCAGTGCGGGTTGGTAGATCTTCGAATTTTTGGTTCTAGGACATGCCGGTTTCCTCACGATGTTTTTCTTCAACGTTTCTGAGAGCAGTGGTGATGACATATATATAAGTTACACCATTTCACATTTTTTTCATTTGCACTTTTTTAGCGTACTCTTCGCCAACATTTTTATTTTATTAATTTCATCCAGCCATAACGTATGACGTTGCCAGATCAGGCGTATACAGTGATAGTTTATTTTATCGCGGCCGTATCGCATCGGACTGGCAGTTTACGACTCGCCCGCGTCACCGGCTTCCGAGTACCGATACCCCGGAAATATTAGCGTATCACTAAGTGTAGAATGTCCACTCCCCGCAAAAAGTGAAAAGATGCTCGACACTGATGGCTTTTCATAGATATATATGATTAAATGGCAAAACAGCAGTCGACCCCTCTGTTGGTTAGTGGTCACTGACACCGCTTTTGGACATTTAAAATATCAGTGGTATCGCTAGTTTTATTCTACGAAACCAATCTTAAATGAGTCCCGTGCCTGCAACTAACCTGGTATTATCCCTTCGTATCGAAGAAAAGAAGGAAAGAAGCAAAGCTCCTTGACGACAGTAATATAGAAAGACTGCGCGAGCTCCCTACTAAGATCTACAAGTATACTGCGACGACCATGCTTGAAACTAAAGCAATGCCAAGGTGCTGCAAGTAGGTAATTGTGGAAAATCACAGACAAAAAGAACTTCTTCAAATAACATCCCCACGACTTAGCCATGGAAGAATGAGGCGAAAGTAATTAACTCATGGCGGTATAGGAAAGCCAGATGATGGGTAACCTTTTGCTACCAGAAGAACCCACAGCTGTGGTTAATAACTATCGTCAAGTCCTCTTCTGATTTGATCCCAAGTGAACTATTCACTAGATACCTGATATTATGCCTTCTGTCGATTCCTCTATCATGGTATTACGACCACCCATAACTGAGGCATAAAACATATTTTTTATGGACATAAGAATTAGGTAGCTAAATGGATAGTCTAAAATTTTGTTGCAAGTTTTTATGAGTGGAGGTCACGAGTTCTTTCACAGATAAAATATCAGAATTGTAGGTCTAATCAAAATAAGGTTTTATTGTATAGGTTTACCTTGGGGTTGGCGGTACTGAATGTTTGCTTACAGGAACAGGGTCGGACATACTCGTACTGCGGACGAGGCACCGGGCACTGACAGAATGTCCATACCAGTGATTGACCTTTAAATGTGGACTAAACTGAATTTCAGACCTTAGTTGTAGTGAAAAGAAGTGCATCAGCACCCGGAGTCACCACAGAGAATGGAAAAGCCTCGGCGGCCTCTGCTAGTGGTGGCATTTGGCACACCTGCCACACAAACCTAGGGTGTCAGCGTTTACTCGTACTACGAAAACCATTAGCATAATCAGCCTATGTCCCCTATGACTGCTGGTACACAACACCCCTGAGAAGGAATGGGCTATAATTTTTGTTTCTAAGACATGCCCCCGGTTACCTCACGATGTGAAATATATTACAGAAAGTAATGCGCCTGTGGGTTCGAACCCACGACTTACTGCTCGTAAGTGGGGGCTGACACTGGGCCACCGCCGCGTCCCCGCTTAGGTACTACGAAAAGAAAGAAACAAAGTTGTGTTTACGACACAAAAGAGGCAAAAAACTGACGGCTTAGAGGTAGTCCATGGCAGAAGTTATGCGTCCAACCCACTTTCTTCGCAGTGTCACGAATTTAATTGGTACTGCCTTTTATATACCGTTCTATGTTCTGTGGTATTCACACACGAGGTGCGTAGGCTACGCCTTTTGCCTTTTACAAATAGATAAGGAATCTGGTAAGCATTTGATAAAATTTTCCCACTAATGATATTGTATAATAAGCTAAGTTACTTACGATACTTGTTAACAAATTAAAACATTGCTGCAAAGCTCGCGTTTCCAGTGAACTAAAAGTATTATATGTAGTTCGAAACATAACCTAGGTACATTTGTAACCGACTCCAATACTTTCAATTTAGTGGAATCGCGCGCGGATTGATTTGCGTACAGATTTGTTTTTATGCGATAGTGAATATTGAATAGCTTTATTTTGCACTATTAAAAATCTAGAACATTTCTGTAAAAATCATTGTGTAATTGGTGAATGTAGGTATTAATTAAATCGTTGGTTTAAACTGCCATGGTCACTAACATTTTCATTACGACTAGAAACGGGATATTACCCATGTTTACTGTTTGTTTTGAGTTTTGTTTGAGTCGATAAAGAAATAATGTAAATACTTTCTAAATAGTGAGTGTATGTTATGCTTTGGTCTGAAGCGTGACTACTGAGCATGAGGTCCTGGGTCCGATTCCCAGGTCGGGCAAAATGTTATTGCGTTTTTACATTAGGAACTTCTCAGTAGCAGCCACGGAGTCTGGATTTTTGCCCAGTTGATGACAATAGGCTCGCCCCTTATTACATGGTACTTAAACTTAACTAGCGAAATGTGAGTGTACTATTGGGTACACCTCTGCCTAACCCTTCTGGGATTACAGGCGTTATGATGTTATGACATTAAAATTTTGTTGTCCTTTGCAGAGTGTAAACAAATGAGACTCAGCACACCAAATATGGAGTTCTCTTGAAATCACATCACATCATGTCATTTCAGATCAGTATCCAAACATTGACACCAGCAACAAACATGGCAATTAATAGGCCCTATTGCTAAGTTGACCAGTCAATAGTAAATCTATCCAACACACAACACAAATACAGCTGCAACATAAATATTGGCATTGCCAACCTCTCTTACGAACACACCAGTCCATAACCCAATATCAATTTTGAAAGAGCCCAACGAGCGCCCACATTTGATTAAAAACAAAAAAAAAATTAGTAAAAATATTCATTCGGCAAATCGACCGCTCAGAGGCACACAGGTTGGAATACCTACATTCAGTACGTTTTATCGACTGATCGTATTTGGTATGACGTAAAAATGTTAGTGCACTACATATTCGATTACCAAGTCTACAGGATACAGTGGAGGTCGCGTTTATTGCTCACACCACCGTAAACCCGTTGACGACGGGCGTGGGTTGCTATTTTATGTTTTAAATTACCCTGATCTGTTTATATCCTCATTTATTATGAGTGCCTGGTACTTGTGGTGTTCGTTTATTTAATTCAGTTAGGTACTCTGTGTACACTAGAGCTAATTGCTGTCCATTCTAATTGTAACCGGTCATATTAACATTTATTAAAAATCATATTTTTTGATGATGTCACTGATATTTTTAATGTCACACAAGTGATGAGTCATTTACCTAGGTATATTTTTTGGCTAGTTAGTTATCGTAGAAAGAAAACATTATCATGACAGGCCCAGTCAGTACCTACAGGGCATACTAAAATTTGTTAAAAGTTAATCAAGTGTGATTAAATTTGATCTTTATTCTTTTCATTCAAAGGGTCCAACGACACTCGAGTGTGTACGGCACAATCTAAACAGTTTTAAGCCGATAGTGTAGTAGCCGATTACTTCTTAGGAAAACAAAGTTCCTTAAATGTTTTATTGCACTCATGTAGTAAGCTAATGTTACATTGAGGGGTCCAACACCTGAACCTCCTCACGTCCCAGCCGCCGCGGGAGAAGCACCGGGCGTCGGGGGCCACGCCGTGATGGCTCTCGGCCACCGTAGGCGCGGGCCTGTGGACGGCGAGTAATGGGCTACCTCGCCGTCCGTCCGTCGTATGACGACGGGCAGGCCGTGTCGACGGCGCGTTCGTGTTCCACGCGCGCCTCAAAGAGATGTCAGCAAACGGGAGGGGCCCGCAAGGGCCGGTGCCTGCCAGGGCTGCGGGACTGTTCGAAAGAGATACCGCGGCTCTGGAACATAAAGGGCCAATGAAGGAACATGGGTGTTTTTTAGTCAGTAAGAGTCTGACACTCCCTTCCGCTCCGCCCAGAGCGGGAGGAGTCATTTGATGATTTCTCACCCCCCAAAAAAAAAAAAAAAAAGGGGTCCAACACCTGACATGAACCCTGTAAGCGTACCAACATCAATTTACCCTTGCTACTCAATTCCAACATAGAACCTAAAGTCCCAGGTCTAAAACAACATCCATATCCCAGCTACAAAGCTAAAGTCCCTGTAACGGGCACCCCCTCGGCTGCGCGACTTTTTACGATGATTTGCGCCGACGAGCGCGAGTTACGGCGGCACAGCGCCATCTATTGCGCGCGCTTGTCACTACGCGCACGGAAGCACTAATGCTCTTTTTGCGACGTTCCTGTTGAGGTTTTTCGTTTTACCGATACGGCAATGCGGTTGTACTGCTTGGTTTGGTTTAAATCGAAGTTTAAAGTTAAGTCTTTAGAGCAGCCTACTCTAAACTAGATTCTATTTGGTATTTGGTTGAAGCTATGTACTTTTCTGAATCGCCTATTAGCGCATTCAAGGGGATTTGGATTTGAATAAAAAAATATTTTTACTTATGTATAAATAGTTAGTAAGCTATGATTAAAAAGAAAGTAACTTAGCTTCATTAGTTGTAACAAAATGTTTTTATGTAGTTTCAAAATAAGGTTATGAGTACAAGAGCTCTAATCAAACACTTGGAACCTCGGAAACTTGCAGTCAATATTGGATCAACGATGCCCACTCAATTCTTTGTTGTTCCCCACTTCCAAACCTACATAACTTTATCTTACACAGTGCCCTTAGCAACACTTCACACACGACCAGGGTATAATCGGAGCCCGAAAGGTATGAATTCCGTATCGATACAATTGAACCGGATTGCTCTTACATTTGCCATCGTGGTCCCGGCAGTCGGAGCGTGTGAAAACGATTTTAGACAAACACCACCAATTTTGGTTTTCTATAAAAATCCCATTGAACAAACGTGGAGATTGTTTTCGTATAATTTCATAGAAGCATAAGTAGAGTCGTGGTGTGACACCGTGTTGTCTCAACGTAAAGCTTGCTTATTTAGGACAATGAGTTCCACCGCACCGCCGTTGTACCGCTCAATCTGATCCCGGCTTAAGTGCGAATAAGGTGCGGTTCCACGGAAGCGACGCAAACTAATAAAAACGTCTATAAATTGGGGGTTGTCGTAAAATTTTAATACTGGAAGTGCATTCGTTTTGGTTAAGTTTCGAAACATGGTTTTAAGTGCCACTTTTAGTATGGTTTTATAACTTAGGTTCTGGTTTTAATTTTAAAACTATGAAATAAATCAGAACAAGTAAAAGCAGGGTACACTATTTATTAGGCTTTTAATCAATGATTCAACATAAGTACGTAATTTACTGTGAACTCAAAGTACAAAGCTTAAGTACTATCTTTATAAACATAAATACATGTAGTATTATGGTTACACAAGTAACCATAATAATGCTTATGCAGAGATTCGAAACTTGAACTGCTTACAAAATCAGTAAACAATCTGCCGTTGTATCGAGACCACCCCTTAACAAAACATGATCATCTTTATAGGAAACAAGTCATTGCTTTAGACACAGCCTACGGCGCTACATAAGTTCAGACTTCTTGTTTTTTTTTGTGTTTTTCGTGTGCATATCTGAATGGATACGTAACGGAAATACTTGCGGGATGTATTATTGGAAACATGGATTCTATAATATTCGGTTTATTATATCAATATATTTAAATAGAGCTGATTAATTTCGCAGATAAATCAGCAAGGTATGATCATGGTTTGAATGGTCACCCAGCATCATAGATAAAAGTCTCAAAACAGTTTAAAAAAAGTAGATACCCGTTATATCCAAAACAACCACTCCAGCGTAACGACTCATCAAAAACATTAATCTTCAAATAAATTGCTGCCAATTCTCGAGCAGTCTACCTTCACTCTAAGCCCCAAAACTTGAAACTTTCACTTCAATATTCCACGAAAAAGATAACTCGAAATTATCTTTAACTTCTAACACCGAACTTCATCAGATCGATACGTCTACATCATCAAAATTGCTAACTTTTCTCGCTATAACTCACAATTTCGGCTCTCCGAGATAACTTTTAATCGAAGTAGTCAAACACAACAATATTGCGAATTCGGCAGTTAGTCGTTAATTGTGGCAAAGGGACCCGAAGCTTGGTAGCCATTGAAGTCCGTGCTTACTTAGGACCGGCCGAGTTGTACTGGCTCCAACTGCTCTCTTAGTGAAAACAAACCACAGAGTCGGGCTAATCGATGCTCGATACTTTACAGCTGAGTTTAGTGCTTTGGTGATTCAATTCTAGATTAAACGAAGCTATGCCACGTACAAATATTATGGTTTCCAATGTTTAGCGGTGGACTGCAGCTGTGGCTGGCTGACATGATTGTATTCATTTTGACAAACTGTGCCGTAGCTTGCAAGATGTCCATATCAAGCAGTGCTCTGCGCTCGGCTGAGTTGATTAAAGACATGTTTATTAAGTAATTGAAACTGTGGCTCAATTAAATGTTGATTGCAAAAATATTCGAATATTTATTAACCAATAAATAAATTTTGAAATTTCATGACTGCTGACATTACGCAATAAAGAAATTTTTACACATCCCAGATGATTTTATTGGATTCCAATTTGGCACAGTATAATTACTGGTATTTTTCATGGAATAAGTATATTATAAAATAAGTCAATTTTTAGATGTTGTTTTTTTTAATGCCCAGATATCCGAGAAATAAAAACTCTACCAATTAATACATTACAAATTTAACATCAGCGAAGAGCAAATATTCGAATATGTGTTTAGAAGAACTTTCAGATTATGATCTCATTTCAGTATAAGCATCTACATACGTAGCTTATCTACATATAATAAAAAAATAAAAAATTGAAGTGTCTGCTTCTAATACCAAAATAACAGCTTTTTACTGAATGCATATGAAAGTATATACGGTACTTATAACAAAAACCCATTTTTTTCAATTTTTGTCTGTCTGTCTGTTTGTTCGGGCTAATCTCCGAAACGGCTGGACCGATTTTTACTGGCAGATAGCTGATATTATAAGGTCTAACATAGGCTTCAGGCTTCATAGGATCAACTATTTAAAACACAAAAAGCAGAGTTAAATACACAGACCACACATAAAATTCCTAACTTATTTTATCATTCCAATCACGGCAAGAATTGCATTTGCATGGCATTCCGCATTTTTACACACAAACAAAAATATTCCTGATTTAAACAATTGATTGCGAGTTAATAAATGGGCAAATATTTGTTTTAAAACTTTAAACATTGGGAAAAATTCAGCAGTAACAAACCAATGAAAATTGTGTGCATTTGGGCAACGCAGGTAATTGATTGGGCCGCTCCACAGGTGAGCTTGGCTAATAATCAGATTTGGTGAAATATTACCTGATTGATACCTATAGCTTTCAAAACTTTGGTATTTCAACCACTTTCAGCAGGTTTTTATTGCCATATAAGATAATGGAAATCCATTATCTTTATTGCTCATAGAACAGACAATAAGAAAATTGAGAATCTTTAAATGAACTAAATCCGACAGTTACTGTACTAGTAAAATCAAATTAGCATATAACGTAAGAAAAACTACACAAAAAACTACTACATCTGTTGTCAATCAGTGAGAACAACACGTAAAACCTTACAACAAATAAAACTATGAATCTGTTAACAATAAACACAAAGTAAAGATTACATCAAAATCAAAATCAAAAATCAAAGCATTTATTTCAAGTAGGCCCGTTACAGGCACTTTTGAACTGTCGAAACAAAGACAACAATGAAATTTAGCTACAGTCCCAGTCACAAGGCATAAAAACTGTGAAAGTACTGTAGTTGCCCATTCCCTAACGTAGATCTCTATGGAGAAGAACGGGCAAGAAACTCCATGGACACTCTTTTAAATCAGAATATTTTTACAAAACCTTGGTCATCAAAGGCCAAACTAAAACTTCTAGAACACACAATATTTAAGCACTAGAAAAAACTGCCCAAGTGTGTAAAAAAGAACATTACTACATACACACATTACAGACACTGGCGTAAAAAGATATAGACGAAACGTAACAAAGCTGGGATTAAAGAAAAACTCCCGACTTTCGCCTACTTCGGCGATTAGTTTAACCCCGGAGTTGGAGATTGTTGGTCTGTGACTGTTGCCAACTATGTGTGGGACTGGGCCATCAACTATGCAACATACTGCTGACTGTTCACCGGCTCGAGCCTTACTTGTGCTTTGATCTAGTTGGTGAAGTGTTTCTCTGTAGTTGCTGTTGATTTTTTATTGGTCTTGGTGATGGTAGACTTGTACTGTAATGCGGTTTTTGTGACTGCCTCGCTGGTCTAGTGGTCAGAAGCACGACTGCTGAGCATGAGGTCCTGGGTTCGATTCCCGGGTCGGGCAAAGTTTCATTGGGTTTTTATTCCGGAATTTCTCAGTAGCAGCCATGGAGTCTGGATTTGCGCTCGGTTGATGGCAATAGGCTCGCCCTCTTTACATGAGACTTATATTCAAGTCTAAGTCTATTCAAGAGGCGAAATGTGGGTGTACTATTAGATACACCTCTGCCTAACCCTTCGGGGATTACAGGGGTGATGATAAGTTATGTTATTAATGCGGTTTATAAAACTTATAACTTAACTACCTCGTTGGTCTAGTGGTTCCCAGGTAGTGCAAAGTATTGATAAGTTAATTGGTTTTCCATTCAGACATTTCTGGAACAGCCCGGATACTGATTGTGCACCCGGTTCTTGTCAATAGACTCGCCAATTAATGAGATTTAAAGCTACCTGCCGAAATGTTGGTGAATACTACTGTTGAACCACCTTTGCCTAACTCTTCGGGGGTCACAGGCATGATTTTAAAACGAATAAAACACTCTTAACGTGTTTTATTCGTTTAATACGGCTTCATCCAGTATTTGTTTCTGACGAAATGTTGCTGTACCCTGTAGTACTCACAGAAACAGAAGTCATTTTATGTTATGTTTATACAGGCCTGTCTGTCAAGTTACGGACTTGAACGGAGTCTTTATTCTAAGCATATAACACGAGACAAAATTGCAAGTTAATTAAACTAGCTGAAATTCCCGAAACATGCATGTCGGTTTAAAATAATCTACGCAGATACTAATAAACATGAAAAAAAATCAAGGAAGTTTATAAAAATGCATTGCATAAAATCCAATGCATGGTAAAATAGCGATATTCTGGGATTCAGCTCTATTTTACTTCAATTCATTTTTAACGGAACTTCGCTTTGGTACGATATTTGAATTTAATCCTCATTGGTATCTACGTTATAACAAGTTTTACTTAAAAAAACTATTTAAAAATTTTCTCGGAAGAACCATTACATTTTACTATGCCATCCACTTACATGTAGGTATTATAGTAACATACATATTATGTACATCTATAGCACTTATATAGGTAGTTATATCCGTTCTGTAAAGTTTAAGTGTAGTACATCATCTTCTTGGATTGACTTCTAAACTATTATTTAAAACTTTCGGTGATGCTACACATGTATGATAGTTGAAATGTGTTTTTTTCCTAGGCTAACAATGTTGTAAAATGTTGTCATCATAATCCTACGATTATTATTGTGTCGTCAAAAAAAAACATATCTACCAGCCAAGACTTGCACAAAGTTTCAAACAAAAACAAACCTTTCATCTCCGTCCCCTCTAAGCCCGACATCCGGAAACTATTACCGGGAATAAGAAAGCACATAAGATCAGTGCTGACTTGCTAACTGCGGGGAGATTCACACCCGTTTTGAATAGCTCCAATAAAAATCTATTAGGCCAGAATCGGGTGGCAAATGATATTTGCTGTGCAAAGCTGGCCGGCCTAAGCAAACAGGCCGCGGCCCGATAGAGCAATACCTCGCGGTAGTTTCTCCTACGTACACTGGCGGCCCCAAAAGTTTACCCACACACGGAAAATTATAAATATTCAGAAGCGAGAACTTGTGAAACTTTGGGGTAACATCAAGGTTGGCTTTAATATTAGTTGTAGTTTCAAGAATAAGCCCGTTTTGGGAAAGTTTTTTTTTTCGTATTTGGGATATAAAGTAGTTTTGATATAAGTCTGGGTCAGAAGCAAGGGATAACAACAGGATTTTATAACTGCCACCACTCGTATTCTGTGCACTTAGTTGTTTCTCAAGGTCCCGAAAGCCTTTTTACCAGGTTGGTAAATCGACGAAAAAAATACATTATTAATTAGGAAGGTAAAAAATTCCGTTTGCCTAAAATCTTTGTAACATTATAAATGGTATAACAGCAATGTTCTGAAAGCATTTTTTCTAAAAAGTAAAAAAAACAAGAAATTCCTGAAAATGTTTTGCTTCTAAACGTGAAGGCGTTTTTCACAAATAATAATTTATTATGAATTGAATTCAAGTAGGTTGGTCCGTGGATGGGTGACCAACCCATTACATAACAAATTTCCGTCGTGCCTCGGAAAGCACGTTAAGCCGTTGGTCCCGGCTGTCATTTGTAGATCTTTGACAGTCGTTACAGGTAGTCAGTGGCCCGAAAGTCTGACAACCAGTCTCACCAAGGGGTATCGTCTTACTCAGTACTGAGTTGTGGAGATCAGATAAGCATTCGCTCCATGTAAAATATTAGTATCCAACTGCAACCAGTTGAACTGGAAGCCGACCCCAACATAGTTGGGAAAATGCTCGGCAGATGATGAAACTGCATACCTTTTTCTTCCCGCCAGTGCACATTACCGTTGGGCATTCCCCGGGGGCGCAGTGTTGTCCCCGGTAATACCGACGTTTTCTATTGCGCTGCGTAAACAACTAAACATTGCAATCGGATGATTGCGCTACCTACATATAAGGTAGCGTACCTTGCCGGCTACGGATCCCGTGTCTTAACTTTCTAGACCTAGTTGCTTACTTATTAAGGTTTCTATTGAATTGTTTTGTGCTTTTTCTTCCATGGTTGGTGAAACTCAATCATGTCTTAAACACGATGCTTATTCTTGTTTTGCGTCGTCGGCGATGTTACCATGTCATAACACTACGTGCGTGCCTACGACTACGCATTTCATGTAGAAATCATTCAAAAAGGTAGCAGTAGACTCATCGGGAGGGCTTTCCTTGTTTGACTTACTACAACTATCTTTTACCTCATGATCATCTAATTAAATCAACGCAGTTTTTAAATAATATTGCAGTACATCGCGCGTTCTTAAGATGCAAGTGCAAATTCGAGCAAAAAGAAACCATTCATTAAAATTAAAACCATTCATAAAATTCTTCCTTAATGCACCAAGACGCTGCCGTCTTATAGAATCAAATTATAAAATAATATTTAAGTCCTATTGAACCTGGGGGTGAGCAGAGGTCCTGGCGGGTCGCGCTCTCATTTTTCCCCCGTTTTTCATCGTCACCTCGGGCGGCGTGAATATTAATGAATAGAATTAATTGATTGAACGAACCCATCAATTATTCGGCCCATAATTTTATTTGCACACTGTTCAAAGTTTAAGATCTTGTACTATGCAGATTATGAAAAGTTTTTTAATTTCTATGATGATTTTGGCAGTTTGGAGAATGTTGATTGGATCTGCGCCTTTTACTGAAAACTTCTATCAAACGGAATAACGTGAATAATATTATGGGTATCATAACACCAGTCCGTGAACGTCAACAACAACCCGCACTGGGCCCACGCAGTGGATTATGGCCCACTCCTGCTCATAAAGACGAATGCCGAATAGATTGATTATGATTATGTTATGTCAACTTATAATATCTTTACAATCACTGGTTCAATTAACGAAACGAAACAGATGTTGCATTCACAAAATCATACAGCAAAACAATCCACCTGTTTCAAAATCCGTCTTACGTGGGTACTCCGTGTGAAGACTATGCCAAGCTTTCGATTAAGTGTCAAGAGCCAGGTCAAGCGGTTACAGGTCCTGTCTAGATTCAAGTTTAGCCTAAGTAATCCTGCCGACAAAGCGAAGCAAATATTTGCACTGGAAATAGAATTTCAACAACGCTTTTCAGTTTAATTCGAGTTCGACTGGCTCGCTTTGTAACGAAATGGGGTTAGGTAGCTCTAGGTGTCCTAACTGGCGTTATGGAGATACTTGCATAGCTTACTTATGATAGTATGAATAGAAGGAGCTTAGACTTTGATACATTGAGTTACTCTCAAATAAGTGTCATTTTTAGTATTTTTGCAGTGGGATGCGGCCTATCTGATAAGAAATCTTACACTTTCCTATGGATATCTGACAAAACCATTTAATGTTTGGACGTTCAATGGTTTTACAGATGTCCATAGGTTAAATGGAATGGAATGGTTCATGTATCGGGTTCATTGCATGCTATGCTTTCCCAATGGCGAAACATTCACAACAAAAAAAAACATTTTGATTTGAACTAAGAAAAAGAGATTTTCACCAGTGAGAACACACAAACACGTGACTTTACAAAGTTCATGGTCTTGTTAATTTACTGGCAACATGAGAGAGGTTTTCACTAAAATAACACTCTAATAACTCCAATTTACCCTCGCTCCTGTCAAAACATGCCAATGCGTGGCAGTGCAAAATCTCTGCACTTTCCTGGCCAAAACCTCTTACAAAGTGCGTTGCAAGTAAACAAACACTGACCAACATAAACCACTGTGTAGACAACAACAGGCACATATCACCAATTATCATCTCTCTATTGTACACATAATTATTGGCAGCGACGCGGCGTCTAGAGGACTCATTGTGCGAATCTAATTTATTCCCGTGAATGGAGTGAGCTCTTTTATGTAATGTGCTCATTATGTGCCCGGAGTGCGCTCACTAGGGCTGACAATGAGCCCACTGCGCTACCTGAAGGTGCACTACTCGCGAGACGAGTTCTGACAAAGATGTAAGACTTCTTTGAGTTTGCTTTGATGTTGAGGAATTGTAAGGATAAGGATATTAATATTGGAAGGGCTTCGAATTCGTTTCTTTGTAGATTACTTTAACTATTTAATTAGATGTGAAAGTTTATGTTATAAGAAAGATTGGCCTAAGTATTTAATGGTTTAAAACGCAGTGAATGATCAGCAATTGTTGTGGGATTAAATCAAACCCGGCAACGATATGAATGAACGATTTCCGTAGTTTTTTTAAGAGCATCGTTTCATCCACTACTTTGTCTTTTGTGCCCAACTGCCCACCTTATAAGTACCACAGAGAACCGCAAACAGACCACGTCTGACAGCGCTATAAATGTTGCCATATTAGTTAGTAACAGTAAAATCAGCTGCTACTGCTGCAACGAAATAAAGTTTCCTGTTCACAAAGTCCCATAGGCCTCATGGTGATTCAGCCACAGGTACAAATTAGGCAGCCCTGTGCCTGCCGCATTAGCAGCGAGTGCCGACAATGAGACAGTGCTGAGATTACCCCTAATGTTGCCTTTGTTTAGTAACGAGCGAACAAATTGTGCCCCTTTCGCCCCCGTCAGCCCTGTGCCCCGCCGCCGGCCCTGTGGCCCTCCGGCCCTTTGTGCCACTAGTTTCAATTTATGTGTTTAACGGTTATTAATGAGATGTTTAATTAATGGACAGGTTAATTAGGGGGGCTGTTTTGGTGGAATGATGGCTTGCTCGGAAGATGGTTTTTTGTGGAGGTGGTGTTCAGTGGTGTGTGACTGTTTAATTATATTTGGACACTCTACGGATGTATCAATGGAGCTGGAGTTGTATTTTCGCCGAGTTGAACCAAAAAACAGACTATATTGATATGCAGTCGGTATAGTTAATGGTAAAGAAAAAGAATTTCTTGGACTCACAGAGGACAACCATAAAATAAAATAAAAAAAGGGAAATAAAACTAAAATTCAAAAACAAGACTATAAAAACTTAAAATTAAAACTTAAACTAAGTAAGTACCTATAGGGCCTATACGAAGTCAAAAGGCTCCTATGTCAGCGTGGTGCTGCGACATTTAAAAAATTGATGTCGTAGCGCTGGTAGTCCATCAAATGATAAGCTCCAATGGATTTCGAAACACGTCGTATCGTAAATACAGATTTCTGCAGACCAACCTAAGCAACGTCAAGATACTACCGAGACCTCAAAACCATTCTTCACTCCTGAAACCGCCAAAAATACTGCACATCCGATCAAAAGGCACGACTAGTATAATTTATAGTGGAGTAGCAACTGTAGCCACTGTTCGCCGGGCGAGCCTATTATTTAGTGACGTAGTATGTCCATAATGGCGGCCGTTCCCGCAATAACGAGCGCTCTGACATCGTCGACATAAACTCATAATATAAAAACATTATGAAGATACGGCCCGCACGTGAAACTATCCCAAATATATAGGTAAGAGCCATTTTCCATATCTAAATGTGTGCAGGGGAATCATTTGGTTGTGCGTAAGTGTGCCATTTTGATCCGGGAGTGGAAGAATGCATCAGGTGATTATTTCGGCCCCTATTGTGTTGGAGCCGCTACGAGTTATGAGGTCAATTTAGTCGTAGGAGAATTGCTTGCGAAAGATTTCGTCCAAGCAAGTAGGCTGTGGTAGACTTACTTCTACCGCCAAACAACAACCACACATGCAAAGACACTCGACAGCATTGCTGTTTGTCAGCTTTACGCGGGCTATCAAAACAGAAATATCCAGGTATTATTCTTCGGGTCGAGTCTAAGCGGGTCGAGTGGGCACGGACCCGCTTTAAAGTACTGTGAAAATTGCAGGTTCATGACACATTTAAAAAATCACTGGTTGACAAGCAAAAATAATGTAACCCATAGGCCAGTGGTACCACCGTATGTTAAAGTAAGATTGATTAGACCGAAAAAAGTTCACAAACCGAGCAAGGTGTAGGCTGTTGGTCTGCTGATCCGAGGTTAGAAGTTAACTCCAGATCGACAGACCAGCAACTAGGTCGAAGGCAACCTTAACAACCAATTCCCCGAATATCATCAACATATCCAGTTAATAATGTTCAGACTAGCGAGTCTATTTCCAAAGTTAATTAATTTAATTACAGGTAATGTACTAATTAATTATCTGACACTGATATGAACGGCCACTTCAAAGGACTTGACAAACAGATACAAGTTAGTCCTACTCAGTTAACAAGTGCGATTATATGACGCAATTATATAAGCAATAGGTATTATTAAGCAAATCACGTCTTTTCCAGTTGTTATTTCTTCTTTCTAGAGATGAAAGTGTTTGATTTTTACAAGGTTTAGTGGTTTAGTCTGACATCTTAGGGCTAAGTTTCAAATCTGTATGTCGAAAAGTTTAAAAATTCGTAAACAATACGTAACAAGCTTTATGTTACAATATGAAGGTCAATGTGGCGACACTTGGGGAAGGCCTATGGCCAGCAGTGGACGACTTTCGGCTGAAATCATTTCAGCCGAAAGTCAGATGAAGGATTTTCATAGAAATTCAGAATTGTTTGACTAGATAACTATATAGTGCTGAACATGCATTGTAGCAGCTGAATACCAGTACTGTGCATGGAGCGACTACCTATCTGGCCTCCACAGCTAGTATTGGCTACTACGATACCCCTTGGTAAGACTGGTTGGTAGACTTTCGGGCTACTGGCTACTTGGAACGACTGTCAAAGATCTACAAATGATAGCCGGGACCATCGGCTTAATGTGTTTTCCGAGCCACAGAGTAAGCTCGGTCTCTACGGACCGACGTTGACAAGCGCTGCTTTACCTTAAAGATTGATCCGTGCGGTTGTTATTATTTAGCCACTAGCTCCTCCCCTCCCGTTATTGTACTACACAACTACCCCACAGCAATAAATCCAAAACTGTTCAATTTTAACCACTCTGGGATGTTTGACTAAAATTGTAGACATCTTCACCATATTCCCACCTTATGAAGAGGTCTATTTTCCCACCACGGCGGCTTCATCAATCAAAATTTGATATTGATAAAAAGCGAGTGGAGTGTCTTGTCGAAAACTCCGCTTCAATTAAATAATCGGAGATCACGTTAACTTGATTGATATTTTCACGAAAATAAGTTACCGAACTCTTAAAAATGATTAATGAACTTTAAATTCGGTGACACTTTGTCATGATAGAGGATTTTATCGAGTTTTTTTTTTATTATTTAAACACCTTGCTTGCGGAAAAGCGTTTTTAGCGTTTTCCTTCTACGGTTTGTTTTTTTAAATGTAGGTACTTAAAAAACCGAAAACCAGTTCGGTATCAGATCGTCATTTTTAAGAAGTATTTTTCAGACTTACGGGTGTTTTTCATGACGTCATCCATGCGTACTTTCATACGACTGAAACTAGCAAGGAATTACAAAGCTGCTTATCGGCTATTTCGAGAACCTTGTTTACAATTTCAATTTGTTCACATTTCACTCACGACTGCTAACTGTGAGGTCTTATTTTAATTGCGCCTGTACACGATGACACGGGGTAAGCACGTACCGCTGTTGACTTGACTAACGCAACATACGGGCAATCTGTTAAATGTAGTATGAAATTGAGGACACAGAAGTCTCATACATAACAGCAATGCTAATATCTGAGCCGTACAGTCATTTACCACGGGTGCATAGACTACTCCTGTCCTGCCAGCTAACGCTCTTCGCCTTGCCAGTTCACCTACCGTTTATGCACATTGCAACCGAGAAAATTTAACTGATTGCTGGTAATCGTGCCAACAGTAGGTAATAGAGATGACACGAGCCAATTCTTTAGAAAAAGAAAAGCTCACTAGAGTAAAGTGGACAATACCCCTTGCCTTTATCTTTACGCCCCATTCAAGTTAGAATTACATGTAGCAGAAGAATCCTACAGTAGAGAAGATTTTTATCTCAAGCGTATTTTAGGGCGCTCTCTAGCGAGGTGAACAGGTAACGTTAAACAGGTGGCTAGGAGCATTTTTTTTTTGGGATGGTAAATAATCAAATGACTCCTCGCTCTGGGTGGAGCGGAAGGGAGTGTCAGACTTTAATTGACTAAAACCCATCCATGTTCCTTCTTTTGCCCATTATGTTCCTGGGCCGCGGTATCTCTTTCGATCAGTCCCGCAGCCCTGGCAGGGTGGCTAGGAGCCTGGGACAAACGAAATGCAGATCATCACTGTGACAACAAAGCCTTACAATTACACATGCGACAATTCACTAACCCAATCACGCTACCTGCTTTGTGCGATGATCGAAGTCATTGTTTTTATTCAATTCCCATATCTGTCAGACAATACATCAAACATTAGCATAATATTACTATGTGCGGGATAAGCACGCAGTACGCGACTAATTCCGTGTACTGCTGTAATTATAACAACCATTGTATTTGGTAGACATGTAGATTGTTGTGTAGGTACAAACACGTAATCTGATGTCTAGGGTTATCTTTATGATGCCTATAGCATAACCTGTTATATTAACAAGATAACATACACACTTCCTGAGGAAAGTTTTGAGTAGTTATTTATTAAGAGTTACCTTATGCGATAGTGTTCACAATAACAATATTAAGTTTATTAAGTTTTGTAACAAAATACAAATTTAATAATGCATTATTTGTGAACTCACTATGAGAACAATGGAATAAATCAACGTCATTAGCTATGAGGTTGAGTCGGTGCGCGCCTCACCTACGGCTCCGCCAGCACGCGTGGCTGTCGGCGTCGCCACACGTACCTGTCCGGAACACACCGACAGCTCTAAAATGTCCACATTAAGTACCTTTCCCCTAAATACCTTATGTAAGTATGAATGTGGCTGACTACAAGAGGAGAGGACGACCTAAGAAACAATGGAAGTACGGTGTGAAGGATGATATGGCTGAAAAGGAGGTGAATGTATTATGGAAGAAAAATACATGCCCCGACCCCAAATAAATTGGGATGATGGGATACATGGTTTTGTGGTGTTAGATGGGAAAGGCCTATGTGTACACTGTACAGCAATAAACAGCCATAGGATGTGATTTAGTGATTTGACTGTCATTTCAAAGTAAATTACGACGCAACATGCTTTAATGCTTCAATAATGTGTTAAATAGCGATGTGTAAACCCAATTTACCAAAAGCTTCACAAAGATTTTGACTTCAAAACAGACGAGACACTACGATACAAAGGTTTGTTTTCTAAACACAACATGTAGCTATTACATACATGCTTTTAACGACAATATTTTAAAACCAGCCTCATTTAGTAAAATCACAAATACCCAGAACAACTGACGACAGACTAGAATAGTTGGTATCGTGGCACATGTCTGCACAAAATCGCGGCAAACCAAGCGACCCAACATTCCTTAGGGATGTCGTAGAAGCTAGTGTCACCTTTTTCCCGTTCGCTGACTACCCCTAACCAATTTTAGACAACCGTGCAGCTGTTTGGTGTTTCCTTATACTATTTTTGCGAATCGAATCTCTGGGGCGAAGTTTTAGGAAGAGGTGTTCCTGTGTACGACGTACGTACGTATAGTAAACTAACATTTAATTTTTTTATGTCATGCGCTATGTTTAGTGCATACAAATGATTTTCCTTTCTTATATCTTTTTGTAAGTTATGTTTAAGCCCCATGTTATGTGGGGCGAGCCTTTGCCATCAACTGGGTTAAACACCTGATGGAAAAATCCAATAATGCTTTGGTTAACTTGACCACTAGACGAACGAGACAGTTAAGTGTGTACAGCAGCAAGAAGCAATCAATAGAATTTGTAAACCTCTCTCGTCTGTAACGTCTAAAACTTTGAAGGAGTAAGACCACCACCCGACAGGTCCTGTTTCATATTTTTATTAAACTAATTTCAAAACAAAATGTGAATAAAAACATAATTCCCATAAATAAAATGAAGAGCACTCTGTTCGGTCACAACTCGCTTAGAGAGACGTTCAAAAGCCATTATAATATTTAAAAAGCTATTACTAACGTCCATTTATTTAGTTCTTGGTTTATGCGTTGAAAGAATGGGTCACACTATTTCATTTTTCATTTCTCTTCTAAATTAGAATCAAATTAAATAAATGTTTTTGGTCCTTCTTAACATTTTGAAAAAACTTCAATTATACTTCGAAAGCCCAATACGAATTATAAGAAATAAAATAAGAATGATAGATAAGTCGATATACTTAATATACATACTTTATTGTACACCAACTATATTACAGAGCACCTTTCTAATCAAGGTCCAGGTACAACGGCGGTGTACAGGAAAATGTTTATCCTGAAGAGATACAAATACCTACAGTTACAAATGTAACTGATAATGTTGCCAATAAAGCCTCCAGTAATTTATGTTCGGTAAAAATCACAATAATATAGCCTATAGGTAAGTAATGTCGGGAACGTCATAAATAAAAGAAATAGTTAGAGTTCTATTTATATATATGTAGGTTATTATTCCTAGAAGAAATACCTTTTTTGTGTAAGCGCCCTTAGACCTCTGGGCGGCAGCTTTTTCTATGTATTTTAGTTCTGAATTAAGTGTTTATCTCCTTTTAACATAACGTACTAATGTTTTTTTAAATACCCATGAAGGTTACATCCCTACAAACCTACTTACTACAATAATAAGTATACAGTAATTGACGCTCGTTATTTCTCATCATAGAAAAGCCAGCCTCGTTAGTCTAGTACGAAACCTGCTGCTGCTCTACTGAGCATGAGGTCTTGGGTTCGTTTTTTAAGTCGGGCAAAGTGTTATTGGCTTTTATCAACAGAAATTTCTCAGTGGTACGCCAAAGACCATAATCCTACTAATATTATAAACGAACGTTTGTATGAATGGATGGATGTTTGTTACTCTTTCACGCAAAAGCTACTGATGTGTCAAACTCCACAACAATATCATACCACAGAAACATCCTCACCTATGCACGTAAGTAATCACACAACACATCACAATGATAATGACGTTGATTACCACCGTGTCCCATTGTGTACTGCATTCAATCCCATGAATGATCGCGCTAAGCCATTTATTTGCACAGTTAATTGGATTATACAGGGTATTGTCTTATTTCTGTGTCGCTGTGTATAGCTGCGGGATTACGACGATCATAAGCTACTTATACTCATCAGCTGTATGAGCTGTATCTGCAAGCTGGCTTGTTATAGAAATGTGGTGAGTAGTGAGTGTGCTAGCTGTGTGGGGGATTTGTTTAGGAAGTATGATTTGGTAAGATTTCTAATATGATTATGTTTCTCCACTAATTGATTGCTAAGAATTACGATCGATAAAAACTAAACTTTTTGTTTACGATTACATAATATGGTAGCTTAATTATGTTTACGCTCCAACGAACTACATGCTAAGCTTTAAAAATGAAATTTCACTTTTAACGAACACCATCATTCTGCTGTCTTTATCCATTTGATACAGGGTTGGCAAAGCATGTCTTCTTTTTCCATACTCCTCTTACTACTCGTTATCTCAGTAGTTACTTAGTTAGGTACCACTTTTCTAACCATATCATGTTTCACACAGTTCATCCATCGTGTTTTTGCTCTTCCCTTGCTCTAATAGCCATCGACATTCAAACTCTAAACTTTCCTGGAGTCTTACTTCTCCAAATAATCATAACCTGGAAATGTCTTCTAAAAAAGTTTAAATACAAATACAGTTCCAAAGAAGCCCACCTTCTAACTTACAGCACACAGTAGAAGGTTAAGTACCATCTCCTGCATCAGATCAATATAGCGGAGCGCTGTCAATGAAATAAAAAAGAGTAGGATGAATGATGAATGTGCTTATTTGAAGAGAATGTTTACCTTTGGTGTCAGTAAATGTAACTACCACAACAAGTAAATCGCGATTAAAATATTTGATGTCGATCTTTGCCAACAAACTCGACTAAGCACATTTTGAAAGACTTGAGATGCACAAAACAAAAGGCGTTGCCAAACTTTCAATTTCACCAGTTTTTAAGTTTGTTGCTCTGGTAAAGGCTTCCAGCCTTTATTTCTGGGCATCACAGGATAGTCCGATTAAGTAGTCGTCCACCGCGTAGGTTGACCAATGCGACGCCATTGCACGCCAGTAGATATAGTTTTAGGCCGGACACCTATCATCTGTTGCACCTCCTGGCATAGCCATCACTCATTCCCATCGGTCACCTGTCTAAATTATGACGTCACACCTGTCAGTGATAATGACGTCACAACTGTCAGCGTCTAATAACGCGACAGTTGTATGTATCTATTATGTCCACGCCATTAATTAGTTAGATGACGTCATACGATTGATATCGGTCGCCATTACTGACGATCAATTAGTGAAAACATTGGTATGTGCATGTGCCGAGTCATGTTGAAAGTATTTGAGTACAGATCTTCAAGAAGTGTGCTAAAGATAGTATAATAATCATCCTAATTCGTTACTATTTGCAGTTCTGGCTTATTCTTGAAGGGTCCTGAATCTTCTCAAAATAGCATCCTTTAATTTTTTAAATGCTGAGCAAAGATCTGTCGTTAATGGACAAGATAGTATATGCATGTGTGTGTGTTTGTGTGTTGCAACTATTGAAGATTTCCGATCATTCGCGCTATCGAAAGAGTCACATTAGTGCGTGTCAGTTATGTGAACCCAAACCAATCCAAACATTTCCGTAGACATGTAGAACACTGAATCTGCTATATTGATCTCTATCAATATTCACAAAAACAGTTACCCAACCTGATCCGAAGCCAGATAGATCACAAAACAAATGAACGTCTACCTACAAGCAAAATAACACGACAAATTCCCATTTTTCTTTTACAAACAAGCCTTCAGCCATCCTTTTTTACAAATCTTGTATTCCGACAATATTTTCATTCAGAGCGGCAGTGCGCATTATAATAACTTGTAGTTAGAGTTCCGTATCGAAAATATGGCGCTGCGTTAAGAATGGCGGTTGGTAACACGTAGCTGCGATACTTTAATTCAGGAGCGGCTGCGAGCGCTGCCACTGTGCACGATGCTGCAAGCGTGACCTTTCTGTTTGCCGAGTGTGGCTTGCTACTGCTTCGAGCAGTTTTCATTTGGTGTTTTTTGTCGTTGGGCCAAAGGTTCTTCTCAATCTCGTACAGGGAAGAACCCGTGAACAGAGGTAGAAGGAACGGTACGAATTGAATTATGAGACTACGTATGAGGCCAGGTTTCTAAACTTGACAGTATAATTTATGAGGCTGAGATTTTGGGGATATAGAGCCTTAAAGTTTTTGTGGTGGTTTTAAGCAAAGAGTAAGAGAAAGTCCCTTTATTTTATTGCAGGTACTATCTTGTCAGCCAAATTCTCGGGTAACACTTCTCTTCGTCTTATAACTATATAAACATCGGATTATATGCCTTTGCATGTTTGCATATACAGTTATCGCATATAACAGCAGCACCGGCCAAACCCTGAAGCCTGAAGAGGTTTCTACAAAAATGGCGCCAAATTTAAAGTTTTGTCCAGGAACGTCAGTTGGCGTAGAGAGGTCATGTTTAACACACAAATTAATATTAAGTAGGTACCTAACAAACTTCACAAGTTCTCTAGAAAATCAAGAAAAACATTGTGTCGCAAAAATTACAACTGATTAAATATTAACATAATATTTTATTTATTTTGTGAAAATAAAACGTAAATTGTAATAATAAATAGTAATTTGATTGTGCATATTTGCATGCATATTTTGACATTTCGATAGTACCTACATACCTATAATACAATGTGAATGATGATGAAGCAGTAACACACCGAACTGCGCAGCGTCGGTGGCGAGCGACATATAAATTATTTTTATGCTTCCTACACGGGGGCCGCGGACAAGCCCGCCGAGGTTTTGTCTTAGTCGCAGAATTAACAACAATACACACATGCATGGCGCGCTTTATGCACGGTTCCGCGCCGCCGCGTCGGGTTCGCGCTAAAAATTAAAATTATAGCCGAAAAACAATGCACAGGCCACGGGCAATAAAATTAACTGCAGTGAGATGTTAGATTCTGTATAGCTGCAGATTTTTAATGAGAATGCTGAGCTGAAAATCGCAATAAAAGTGGCGATTATGATTTCCGTTCGCACTGAAAAGTTTAAATAAAACTTTTCTAGAAAACAATAGGTAAAGTTTTAATATTTTATTCTTCTGTTGCTTCAACACGAAAACCGAAAAAGAGAACAAAACTTTAAATATTAACAATGGAGTTGGAAAATACGGTGTTTGAAAAACCAATATTGGTCCTATTGTTAAATTATCACAATTCGAGTTCATTTCAATATACCAAATGTAAATAGACTAGGTTAGAAAGAACCGGACAATCTGTCATCATAATATAAAGAGAATGACTAATGTGTCCAAATGTTGTAATCATCGCGGGACAGTCCTGTTTTATGTGACCCTTAATTAAATTAATCATTCGTATTTTAATACCGTCGCGCCATGTCAAAAATAATTATACTTACACGAACGTATCAGAGCCTAAACATTTTACAACCTAAAATATTTCTCAGATTTTGTGTTGTATAATATTTAGGCTTGTTGATTGGCCTGTTGGTCTAGTGGTTAGTGACCCTGCCTGCTAGGACGGAGGTCATGGGTTCGATTTCCACACAGGACAAATCTTTGTGCGATGAGTACGATTATTTGTTCTGTACCTGGGTGTGTAATTTATCTATAATATGTATGTATTTCGAAATATATAAGTATGTTTATCAGTTGTCTGGTTGTACAGGCTCTGCCTAGTTTGGGATCAGATAGCGGTGTGTTGGTTGTCCCAAGATATTATTATATTATTATTATTAAGTCCGCCTTACTAAGAAGCAATATCATGATTTTTATTCAAGTTACAAGCCGAAACAAGCTGTGACAGAACTGCTTAAAAATACCAAGTAACTTAGACCAACTTAGTGTTGAAACTTTACCAAATTAGTTTTGTAGTTATCCATTAATATTAATACTTTGCCGCAGACTAATAACGGAGGCTGCTAAACTAAAAGAACCACTTTCGAGCTAACTGGTCTCTGAGGTGAAACTGATAGAAATTCATGCGACGTTAGAGGTTAGTGAGAAACGAAGACTAACAAGAATCAACTGATATTCTCTTAGTTGGAAAATAGCCCGTATATTAACTATTAACTTACAAGTTTCACAAGTTTCAACGAATTTTTTATTATCAGTAGCGACGCAACAGTTTTTTCCGTGTATCAATTCATACAAACAAATTATTGTTACTTTACGATGCTGGTAACTTTAAGTTCCATAATCGAATTTTAACGACTAACGAAGCAAATCGAATCAAAACCAATGCATAATCGCAGACCGTTGCAAACGCTCGGCAAGCACCGCCTCTCCATATCCCGCAGACCATTCAAAACGTCAAACGTTGAATGAAATATGAGAATCTGACACACGATATGACTATAACCAGAAGATGCTACTCGTATGAAGATAAATATCGATTCACTAACCGATGCGACTCACTGTTGCAGTTGCACGTCTCTATAACCGACATCGTTCTATCGATTCAAATGTCGAACATGACTTTAACAGTTTCAATTGTTTTATTTATTTAAACTTACTACAGGTTCGACATTGGAACTATCCAGTGGTGGTTCTTTTAAACCAACTTTATGGTGTGAATTTAGATTCGCTTGCTAAATATGTACGCAGGGTACAGAATTTGGGCAGCGCTTAAAAAAGGCGCAAATAGATTCTGAATGAAGTGCTGAAATATTCAAGCGGTTTAAAGGTTTATTTCTTAAAGTTGATTTCGTTTCAAGAATTTGAAACAAGTGTTTATAACATCGCTGTTTAACTGTTGTTTTTCTCATTCCTTCCCTTACTTACAACTAATAACTTCCCGTCAAACTTTAATCGAATTACGAATTACAATAAAGTCCCGTTTCATGAATATTGAACCCTATCGCATCCCTAGTGCCTGCGTGGTGGGCTAGTTGTCACAATGATAGTTAGCGTTCCGTTGGCGGGGCTCCATAAATAGCCCCCCGAGAAAATACGCACCAACCGGTGCCATTACTTATAATATTGAAGCGAGGACAATTATATAAATATACTTAGGTTTAACGTAGTAAATCAGACCTTTCGCATGGGTTTCACATTTTCACATTTTTATGAAGTTAGTTTTACGGTCGAATATGTTATAGTGCAACCAGATGTATGAACGTGGACGAGGCAAAAGGAGTGTGTAATGATCATAGCAGGTTGCGTTCTGTGGTTTCTGCCTAGCCCCATGAGAAAAAAGGCGTGAGTTTATGTATGTATTATTATGTAGATTACTACATGATGTCTAACTAGTGTCAACAAGACGACTACTCAATATACGTATCAAAGGCTTAGCAGCATTAGCCTTGTCGGAAATACCTACATGTCAAAATACCTATCATACTAGTTAGTGTAGCTATGTAGCATTGTAGATGTATATTGAGTTAGGAGCTACATCGATTATTGTTTAGTAAACTTTTCATTGTCATACTAACAAATGACCATAATCGACTTTTATACTGAACATAGACATGTAATGTAATGAAAACGCAGAATATAATGTAAAATAGAGATGGCGGCCTCCCGATTCTCGCTCAAAAATGAACACTTGAAACTTTCGATTCTATAGATCGTCAAATTCTATTATAAGCCTTATAAACGCACGCCAGTTGCGTGTACTACGCCTCTGACCTTTCTGAAGAACCTCACCAATAAGATCACTATGTCTTTCTAGGGTACATACATCCAGTCAAAAAAGTATCGGGAATGGATGATTTGTTTAGGTAGGGTTCCAAATTCAATATTAGTTTTTTTTTTTGTTACATTGGCACAACTGTTTTCCATTTTGACGGAGTAGTAGTACGAATTTAAACGTAATTCATATTATTATCCTATTATGATTCTGCTAAAGCGGCCATTTTAGACCCCCAGAACTCAATTTCGGAAAAAAGGTTTAAAAAATGTTTTGATGATTGGATTATTCGTTGTCGCAAGTGTACCTATCGTTTCTGAAGGATCATACTTTGAAGGCGATAAAACAACTTTGAATGAATAACTACCATTTTGTGTATTGATCGTTTCCCGGTACTTTCTTAACAGAGTAGTAAATGTACCTAAATAAAATGAACACAAAATATCAAGGCGTCACGTTAATTTTAAAGATCTAGTGGAGTCTTAGATTTAATTAAGTAAATGGTGCTTAGGTTTGCGATAACTTACACTACGAGATTATTGTTTTTATTTTTCCTTTTGTTAAGGACTTGAGCGAAACTGGCGAAGCGAACTGCATCAAAGCGTAAGATTTTACACTCAACGTACGTAAGTACGTAGGTATTGACGTTATTTAGTACCGACAGTTCCAAAGGATACCTGACAAAACTATCCGAGACTGGCGCAGCTTTTAACTTTACCGAGCTTCCGAACTTCCGCAAGTGTTCTCGTTTCGTATTTCGTGGCTATTTCTATAAACTTCGTTACCATCAATCACTTATAGAAATACAGAAACTTCACTTCTCGCGTTCCTCTGAAGCATTAGCAGTAGATTTAGATTTTAAAGATTGTATTTACTAAATCTGTCTTAGTTTAGGTTTAAGTAGCTGAGAACAAGCAAAGATACAACAACTATGTTGTAACTTTACGTTCGCATTGTTACCGTGTCAATAATTAGTGAAAATTAAACCAAAAATGTATGGGTTAATTTAACATTGATCAAGATCATATTTCTGATTTTTTTGTGTAATACCGCCAAGTGATTAAAAATTCACAAACTACAAGGTAATTTCTCTCCCACATCTGTCTACCTACTTGAACACATACAGGATGTTCGAGAAATATTTATGTTTTAAGTATGTAAAAGAGCCTGCTCCAACTCGAGCGGTAAACAAAAACTTATGTTCCTCATATTTCTCTTATATCGTAAGCATATGAAATGCTGCTCTGCTGCATCTAATTAGACTTGAAACTTACTCGGAAAAATTGGTAAAAAGATCGCTATTGATCTATGAATAAAGTTTGCCAACGTTTCAGAGAAATATTTTCAATAGGTGGCACACTATTTAGAGACACTTACAATCTTCTATGTTTCTTATCATTCTTGAGAAATCTGAAGGTGGAAATCAGCAGACATCTTCTGGTAAGAAATTAAGAGACTATTGTTAACTTCAAAAAAAGTTCAACAACCCGAAATCATAGCTCCATATTTTATACGACAACACCTGCAGCTAGAACTAGATATTTCGGAAAGCACACGTTTACGGCTACGAATGACATTCAATAACGTTTCCATCCGCCATGTTGGCGAATAATTCATGAATGTATTTGTATTATGCATACGGAGCGCCATTGCGGTGCTCCCGTCCAAATTCCACACTTTATAGGCAAAGTTCGCGACTTGACATCGTAAAGCACATTGTCCTTTATGGCGTCATCATGGAACCCCCTACAAAAACATTACATTTGAATATAGATATAAAATATATCAATGTTTAAAGGATAGGCGAAAACATAAAATACTTTTTTGTCCGGGATATAGTTTCAAGATTTATGGGCACCCTAGTCTGCCTCACTAGTACATCTTTGTTCAATATTAGGAATTGCCTGAAGTGTAGAAATTAAATACTTAGTGTTTATTGATGTTATACATACAACACAGTCATGTCGTTAAAAATCTTCGATTGAATATTGTTTTCCATTACACAATCTGATGAGGATACCAAAATATCACACAAACAGGTCAGTTGGTAGCCTTAGAAACATGAACAATTGACAATGTACACAAGTAATATGCCATTTAAACCACACGAACACCGGAATAGCCAAAAACTACTCAAACACATCCTCACCAAATAAGAGTAACATTCAGATAAACGATCGTACGTGAACGGCGCAAAGTGTCAGCAAATATTGAATAAACCCTCTCTGCCTACCCTACGTGACTGGCAGCGTGAAGCCACAACACTGCCATTAACCTAACATCTCACTAACAAAATTCAATAACGAAAATCCTACGAACTTTTGCGATGCCACGATACATCTTAAAAACCACAGGCCTGAGTATCATGACAAAGGAAAATCGCCTTTACGTCTCGATAGTTAGAGTTGAAGTTGGGTGTAATGTAAACTTTGTGGTTATTTATTAAGAAACGTTAAACAAGGGTAATACTCGTTGCGAATTTTACAAAGACGGTGCAAGGGCCGCAAGTTAGATTAAAATAGTTGAAGTCTGGCCGGCCTCATATGACACAAGCCTCTGACATTGTGTGTATTAGCTCGGAGACTTCAAAGGGGACTCGTAAGTGTGCGCATGCCTCGGTTAGCTTAAGAAAGTGGTTTGCTTAAAATAATGGGAATTTTAAAGTTTGTGCGGTGAAGCATATGAGAACTCATCTGGTTTCAGTTTTAGGAAACGCTAACTAGATGTAACAATATTCATTTATGGTTGAATTACTTGAATTTATTGAATTACTGTGATTACATTTTGCTAATGAATGAGTGTGTAAATATTCTATTTAATAGTCATTGGTTTGTGTTGTATTAGTTATTATTACAAAAAGTAGTGAATATTATTATTATTATCCACCAAAATATTAGTGAAATGTAGGTGAAAGTTCCTACTACAGCTACATATATGCCTAACCCTTCAGGGTATCGCGTGATGTTAAGTTATTTATAATAATTATGGAAGTAGTTTACTTACTAATGGAACAACACTGCATTCTTCGAGATATCAGATAGGTAATACCAACTTGTCCCCTAGCAGGATTTCCATTTGCCGTCTTCCTCAAATACTTATCTGAATTCCGAAAGAAGTCATATCATCAGAGAATACGTGTTGTTCACAAAACAGGCACAGAAATCGACCCCACTACACCGTTTAAGAAGTCACAGCACAACATTGGCTTTTCAAAACACCTGGCTTGTGTACCCAGCATCTACCTTGATTACATCCACCGTCAGTTAGCATTATAAAGGCGAAGCCCCAGGGACAGGCGCCACCTCCAACGGATTAAGATATGCAAATGATATCGGCGCGGCACAAACGTGCAGACAAAACAACTCATTCGGCACACGTCCTGTATCTCTGCGATTGGATCGTGTGTGAACGGCCTATTGGCAATGTTAAGGCGCAGATAAGGGTTTAATTAAGACTGTATAATATTGTTATTTTGTTAAGTGTGTAGGGATTGCAGAAGAACATGGAAATTTGGTAATAATATTGAGTATAGGAGCAATAATCTTGCTACGTCCGTGAGTAGCATGGGTGCAATGTCCCTATACTGTTTACTGGGATCATCATCCTGGTCCTATAGTACCTGTACCTTGGTGGTTATGGCAGTAAAGTTTCTAATGAATGTCAGTGCAGACGTTGTAAGGTTTTTTTATGTATCAGAAGCTTTGGATCCTCTACGAGACAGACACATAATATGTGATCTATTCAACAAGAAAGGAAACGCATCATCTTGTTAAATTAATTTAATTTGTGTAATCGTGATACTTAGATAAAATTAAAATAGCCTTGGCTATCATAATTTTATGTGTGTTTCAGTTTCAGAATATTATAAAAACTAAAAAATCCAACTGAAATAACTACAAAGCAACACACAAGCACATTTTAAATTAAACAATAGCCCATTTGAATATAAAATTATGGAAATGTATTTGTTTTTGCTTTACAGTTTTTTCAGTTGGGTTTTTAGTTTTTTCAAATAGTTTTTTTGTTTCTAGATTTTTAGTTTAGTAACGTGAAAGATTTTGCAGCCATCTAAGTTTTTTTTTATTATACACGATTTTTTGCCTTTTTTATACGACTCGTCACTTCGAATTACTTTTAAACATATATTGTTTATATTTTTATAATCAACTTTTAAAACCCTACATTTTGATACCCCACTCGATGGTATTGGAATATCCTTTCAGAAATAAATTCAAATATAATACACAAAAAAAGAGTTTTTCCCGATTGGTCCCATTGAAATTTCATCAAAATCGGTTCAATAGTTTATTTTTTTCCTTTAATAAGTATTTTTTCTTCTTGGGCTATGCTGAGGACATGATGATCCCTTAATAAGTTCTAGTTACAATGTAACATTTAATTCATGACAAGACTAAAAAGACTTCCAAAAAAACACTAAAAAGTCTAAAATATCTTTACTTTCGGAAGTCGGTGGCAAAAAACTCAAACGTATTTTAGACTATTTTGGTGTTTTTTTGGAAGTCGGTTTTTTTTCTATTGTAGCTAACACTTTTTAAGTTTTCAATTTTATTTTATCAACTGGACCTCATTTTCTTACTACTGCGAAGTACTGAAAAAGATGAAAGCGCGTACGCCGTAATGACAAATATTTAGACATATTTTGGCTCACGTTACGTTAACGGGCACACTACGTGTTCCCAAAGTTCACGACAAACCTCTGGAGATAACTCCAAGCATAATATGAACACAAACAAAAGTATCTTCCACAATATTAATATGGTTTATTTACTTGACGAATTTCTACGAACTTGGGGCAAGCTGTTTTATTTCTAGGTAAAATAATATTTTTTGTGAGCGGTTTCTTATAAGAGCCACCAATGATTAGGGACCTAAGGCTCACGATGACCTAAAATAACATATGTTCACGTCGTCAAAATACATTTATGTAATTTTCTTAGAAAGTCGTATTTCAAATCTTCTAGGTACTTTAACTATAAAATGGAGTTATCCATTAACAAAAAAGTAAGGCTAAACCACGTCAAGCGCATTCTGTAACCTCATAATTTTAAACTCTAAAATTGAATATAATAATTCTCATATTGTTGTTATTAACGAAACTATTGTGTCTGCCTAGCTGTAAGTTTTCCGAAAAGAATAAAATAAAATTAAATACATTGTGCTATTATCCTATTCATTAAATAATGGATTGATTACAAGATATTGTCAAAATTACTTAGCATTGCCTAGACGGACTGGTAACCATAGAAATGTCTGCTGGAAACAGTGATAATTATCTTGTTATTGGCCTACTCGAGGACTGTCCAAATGAGAACCCCTTATCTACGTGTATTATAGTTTTCAAGCTACAACTAACTAAAATACGCCAGAAGCGCATACCATTAGCTGACATGAGGAGCACTCTCCGACACTCAATAACACTGTTATCTCATAGCAGACAGGACCAAAAGTTCCACAAACACTACCCGGGGAAAAAAATCGGCAAACAGTGTCCCTTCCAGTTCACTACGAGTAGACATTCATACGAGTTCACAACAAAAGAGTTGTTGTCAAGAACATGAAGCTGCAAGAACCAGTAAATCAATACAAAAAAGATGCAGTGGAAATAAGTATTCCTAGACTTTCTTATCCAAGTAGGTACCTACATCCTCTCTGTTCTGAGCGACTTCCACCGTACTTCTGCATGTTGCACGTAATTATAATTCAAGTTTTGTCAAAATTTTCTGACCCATCATTTGTTCGTTGTATGGAGTGCACCTTCTCTACTGCCCTTCTGCCTGTTCCTATATAGGAAGTGACGTAATATCCTTACAACTCTTCCAAGACAGGTTGAGGTGCTAACTCCATCAGAACTAGGTTAAATTCAACTTTGCGTTCATTACCAGTTTATGATTCGCTTTCCATACTTAGATTGGTACATTATGTTGTACCCAAGACGTTCATACATCACTTATGTTATATGTAGAAGTAGATACGTTGGCAGCGACGTCAGGTTACTGTGACTGTCGTTCAGATGGGCCATTATTTAGGGTCAAGGACCTTCAGTGACTTCTGATTCTCCTCGTCGTTCTTGGATTTCATTGGAATGTTTCCAACGAAACGGATTGATGTTAGACCACAGTTACGTTAGGAGATTCGATCAAAGTAAACTATCCTCGCGAAGATAGAACTTTCTTTATTTATTCTATTTGTCTGCACAATAACATAACAGAACACAAAGTGTCCGTCCGGTCCGTATATCTCGGATCCGCGGCCGTCCGCCGCGTATTGTGCCCGTGTTTATCGCTTCCGGTCCGTTGTGCCGGCGCGCCACCGAAACCGACCCGTTTGCATATTATGTACTGCGGAATTCGCGCCCGCTCCACTCCGTGTATGTAATAAGCTTGCCAGTAAAGCATACTACTTAACTGTTCTGTAAGAAAATAAATCAGGAACTAATTTCTTTCCTCAAGGCAAAGTGGCCACATCTTGTGTACGAGACCCTACAAGTCACTAGATGCGTTTTCTAAATGTGAACTTTTAGTTAATTAACAAGGATACGAGTGCGTAGATATATGTACATACATTCCTAACAGTACAGAAAAGGTGCGCTGATGTCGTATTGGCCAAAAATCACCCGGATCACACCCACCAGACATCAAAGATCACGGCCCGTGGCCATGATTCATAATCATTGCCACAGGCCGTGCTTGACGCCAAAAATTAACATGACATGACGGTAGCACAATTCAGCTACGCCGTAGATAGTCTCGTAGCGCCGTAGCCTATTCAAGTCAAGCCATATCATAGATGATTCAGAGGTCATAGCCCTAACCCAAATTAGCGACCACCCGATTAATAAATAATATCAATAAGAAAGAGATATGTCTGAACCTCCAATAAATAAATAAATACTTGAATTCCAGGTAAAATCAGTAACACGAAAAACAGCTTTTGGGATTCTAATTATTCTGAAACTATTCTCCATCAGGAGCTGCATAATTTACTTATGGGATCCTACCCGTTAGTCAAAAGGGCAAGGGACTGGCCACTACGGATTTGCATAACTTAAATCCGATTGGGCTGCCCTTTGACAACGAAGGTCCGAGGTATAATTAGGTCAGTGCACTGTAGCTTACGATTAGTGGGCTAGAAGTTTTTGATAAGGGTTTAAGTGTTTTCAATCAATGAACTTCTTAGGTATTTTTATTAGTTCACCTGAGGAAGCCTCATTTTCTAATTAAGTGCCATATCTACTGGTAGGTAAGAATACTTACTTACTCTACAGGTTTGTTTTATACCTGGATACTAAGGTAGCTTGTATTGTGAGAATCTTACAACTTATTTTACCAAAGACAGTGCCATCAGCCATCTCAAGAAAAGGTTTACCACAACGATGCCTCCAATGTTCGTAAGGTATCTTAATTGAGCACCTAATGACCTAATATCGAAGTTCACCGTCCTCAATATCCCCCAAGATAACCCAGAACCTAGTTATTAGCCAGCCGCGTCTGTAGGTGAACGTTAATGATCCGATTATCTAGAAAGATCTCCGATACAATGGCTGTTTATAAGCGGGAAAACATCGCCGTATCTCCGCGCAAGTTAAAAGATAATGCGCGCGTAGTCTCCTAATAACATTTGCATATCTTAATGCGAGTCTGCGGGGCTGTGCTCCCCGCGCCTCGCGCCTGGCCGATACACTAGCGAGCTGAGCAGTCCCGATACTAGCTAATATTGGCTCAATAAACAACCAACACGGGTTGGCAAACAAACCATAGGGAACGATACGACACTCTCGTAATTACAGATTAATTATAATGGATCTAGTGTTTAATTGTGGAAATATGTAAATGAACGCGGTCTGCGGCGCGGAGCAGAGTGAAAGATTGCGACATTGTTGTATATTGAGTTAAAGGATTTGCACAAAAACATCGGGACAACATCGGGAAATTCGTGGAGACATCAATGGATGGGCATTCACGTGGCGCACAATAGTGGTGTGCGGTGTGTAGGAGTGCGCGTGCAGTGAATGGCGCGGCGTGAGCAGCGCGCTCGCGTTCCTACAAAATTCAAAACTGGAACTATGGAAGAAAGCGCGCGTCGTACATTCTGAGAGTTTTGTCCCGGCACAATGGCGCACTCTGTATAGGAATTCGTTCTAGTTTATTACGGAATACATGGCTTGTAAATCTTTTGTTGACATATTTATATTATGCTCCGGTGCAATTGTTTGGATATTTTATTGTACTGCTGTTTACCAGATTTATGCTAAGATAAGATGGAAATATTACGCTGTTTGCTGTGCTGGTTCTGTCATTCGATATTTATCATTACATTATTAATAACATTAAGGAAAGGGTTGATTGTGTGCACACGGGTTCCAGGCCAACAGTTTTTCATTTTAGATAAGTTTTACTAACATAGGATTTAAACTGAAACAAATGCTTAACAATAATTATTCTATATTTGATTTGCGGTGAAATTAGCGTCTATCTACAAATCCAATTTCAATCTGATCGTCATAATTTTTTTTAAATGGTTTCGATTGGATTAATTGATGACACAGCTCTGCAAAACACAAGGTTTCAGAAGAGTAGCAAGACCCCCAATCTTATCATGTACATCAGTCAACAGCAAAAGTAGATGATAAAATCATAAATTCAATACTAATGAACGGAGTTCGCGTCAGAACTGTGTGGCGTCGAAGTGAATTATTTGCCTTTAATTTACAATCACATACTTTTGAATCACTTCGACGCCACACAGTTCTGACGCGAACTCCGTTCATTAGTATTGAATTTCTGATTTTGATCATCTACTTTTGCTGTTAACTGTACTACCAGTCTAACCGGGTGCAGCTGAATTCGCGTATTTTACAAGGAGTGACTTCCTGTCTGAACTCCACAACTCAGTTACAGGGAAATACGATATCCCTTGGAGACAGGTTGCCAGACTTTGTGTACCTATTAATTATGTCACCTTTTAATTATTATGTAAAATCATTCATCATCATAAATGGCACCCACAACAAATGAAGGGGTAGGGGCTCAAAGAGATGTCAGCAAAAAGGAAATGGCCCGCAAGGGCCAATGCCTGCCAGGGCTGCGGGACTGTTCGAAAGAGATACCGCGGCCCTAGAACACAAAAAGCAAACATGGATAGGTTTTAGTCAGTACAAGTCTCTCTGACAGACACTCCCTTCCGCTCCGCCCAGAGCGGGAGAGTTATTTTTTCCGATGGAAAATCATCAAATGACCCCTGTCATTTGATGATTTTCCATCAGAAAAAATAATATAAAAAAAGGGGAAGTTTTTCTCTGTCTGTGTGACCCTTGTGCTTAATAACTTTTCTACAAATGAAAAACTAAACCACTATATTCTGTGCATAGCGCCATCTATAGTTTTCAGCAAGTACTGCATTGTGGGCCAAGCGTGAGAGTATCAGAGGTATGCCAATAATCGTGTACATCTAAAGACCGCGCCAATCGACAAACAGGTGGAGCGACGATCATGTGACTCAGGTTGGCTGGACAAATCTTCAAAATAGCTTGCGTTTAATTAGGTCAATAGGTCACTTTATGTGACGGCTAAACACCCTTATTTCAGAATTTGTGACGCTACAGAATCTTAGATAATCGATCGAAAACGTGTCCAGCCATCTTGAAAAACCACTTTTCGCTGGTCTCTCAATCTCGGTAACGGAAGTGATTTTGACGACTTTTTGCATATCAACGGGCGTCACATAAATTTGTGACGGGCACCGAGCTAAAAGTTTTGTGATAAGTACAGTGGTTTAGTAGAAAAATGCAAAAATCTGTGTCCAGCCATCTTGAATTTACGTACAAAACTTATGGCTGGCACTTCCGAATCTCAATAACGGGGGCGTTTTCGAATATGGTTCCTTTACTAATACTTGGTGACACAATGTGTGACAGTAATAACGTTTGATTTATGGCGTCACATGTAAGGGTTTACGAGAAATCAATAAAAACTTAATGTCCAGCCAACCTGAGTTCAAGATGGCTGGACACATGTATCTCCACTGCCTGATGATCTACGACCTTCGAAATGTGTTCAAAATGTTGTGACGGGGACGATAATGATAACCTGAAATTGTGACGGAGAAACTTTGCGTAGTTTCAAAGATATTGACCATTTAAATTTCCCCATACAAACACTGCAGTAGGGTAACCAATATTGTAGGTTTTATGTAAGACAAGTATATTTTAAGGTGTTTTCTTTAATGGACGAAAATCCGTGTATTGGTGATACTAATACGAACAACTGTAGATATTTAACTCAATAGAAGACAAAAATGTAGAAGTGAGGAAGGGTGGCGGGGTGTAATTTTTAAATGTTATTGATTATTTACGTGCAGATATCTATTCTTTTTAGTAGGTATATATTATGTCAGGAGAACTAAGCCATCTTGAACTCAGGTTGGCTGGACATTAAGTTTTTATTGATTTCTCGTAAACCCTTACATGTGACGCCATAAATCAAACGTTATTACTGTCACACATTGCGTCACCAAGTATTAGTAAAGGAACCATATTCGAAAACGCCCCCGTTATTGAGATTCGGAAGTGCCAGCCATAAGTTTTATACGTAAATTCAAGATGGCTGGACACAGATTTTTGCATTTTTCTACTAAACCACTGTACTTATCACAAAACTTTTAGCTCGGTGCCCGTCACAAATTTATGTGACGCCCGTTGATATGCAAAAAGTCGTCAAAATCACTTCCGTTACCGAGATTGAGAGACCAGCGAAAAGTGGTTTTTCAAGATGGCTGGACACGTTTTCGATCGATTATCTAAGATTCTGTAGCGTCACAAATTCTGAAATAAGGGTGTTTAGCCGTCACATAAAGTGACCTATTGACCTAGTTAAATGCAAGCTATTTTGAAGATTTGTCCAGCCAACCTGAGTCACATCGACGATCTACACAGGGATACGCTTGCAGATGAATGAGAGCCAGGCGTGCGAAGAGAGGCTTATCTCGCAGTAGACTGCTATTCAATTGATGATGTCAATGATGATGACTCGTGATGAAGAATCACATGATTTGACTTTCTTAAACATTTCTTAAACCAGTGCACGGTGGATTGGGGCAGTCATAAATACATCAGTAGGTACTAACAATACTAACATAATTATGTCTCAAAATTAAATAGGTATCTACTATTTCGTTACTAACATTTTTTATTTTGAAATTTTATGCTTTTGTGATCGTGGGTGTAATATAACATTTATGGAATTATGTCTGACACAAGTAAATTAAATTAAACGTTGCTGTTTAATTTCTTTTACTGGTATCAATGGCCTAAAAGGGATACAAATAAAACAGTGATCACATTGAAAATTTTATTTTTCACAAGTCGCTTACATGGACAAGCAAAATTAACTCAAACTATCATCATCTTTCGGGGTGTATTAATACCATCATGGTTTACATTCTAAGGTTCAGCTAACTGAGATTTGGGAAAGAAAACTACGAAGAATGAGATCCTATATAATAAGAATATAACTTCTATGTTAATCTGTGCTTAATGCACGATATTACGTGCTCTAAGATTAATTTAAATCCTTACATTTAAAGATCTATCATCTTGTATATTTATTTTTAAAACCACATGAAATATGGCACTAAAATAACAAACTAAATAATACTTTTTTTTGCAATCGACTAAAACAAACGGTGAAAATCGACTAAACAATGACAACACCAGACTAAGAATTGTAGTTATATTTAAAACTGTGAGTATTATGTGCTTACATTAAAATTGGACTAAGTTTAAATCTTAACTATTCTCACTTTGGATGTGGATATAGGAGAATATTTCTGTCTCTTGCAATAGAACATGTTATTTTTATTTTAGTGATACTGGCATTTCTTTTTAAGCATAAGGTTACGAAAGAAATTATTTTTATTCATGACAGTTTGGTCTTTGGCACAAAATATTATAAATCATGCCCTTAATCGATTTTCATCTTACTAAGATGTTTTATTGCAATGGACAGAAATCTCTACTATTCTCTTTTCATAAAACTAATAACGAAAAAAAGAGACAGTACATAAAATGACAGTGAAGACCGGCAGTAGATAAATGCAATCAGCATTTTCTCATATCAAGAAGAAATCTTTGGTTTTTTAAAGTTACAGAGATCAAATACAGATATTTTAATCGATTTCTGAAACCGATTCGCTTGCTACGTTAGTTATCATTAAATTGTAAGTTATTAATAAGACCATAGCTCATTGCCATGTCCATCTTCCCTAAATCCAGTCAATTCACACAACCACCGCATTATGTGCGCATACTTTTCAAACACCTGATTTGTCCACAAATCATTTTGAAACTGTTTAAAGAATATTTTAGACAACTAGCTCTGCCCTACGACCTTCGCCCGCGTGAAATTAGCGGTGTGAAATATACTTTACGACCTATTCTCATACCTACCAAATATACATAAAAGAATTCATAAAAATCGGTCGAGCCGTTTCGTAGGAGTGCGACCACACCGTGATACGAGTTTTTTATATATATAGAAGATTAGAACAGAGAGCATAAGAGTTTAGTTAAAATTAAACAATAACAATTACTGGAATAACATCATCCTTCCATTCAGAATGACTTTAGTCGAATAATTTTGAGACTCGACTAAAATATTTCCACAAACAAGTACACTCGTTTCCTACATCCACACCATCACATCTCTAGCACGGAGGAGATAGCAAATGGAGTACTTACGAGAGAGCGAACATGTCTTTCAAAGCCTATGCTGAGCAAAGCGATCTTCAAGTAGTGAAAAAATAGATCTGCAATCGCTATCTGTAACGCTACCCATATTGATGTTATTTACTACAAATTCAGTTGCTTCATTATTTCCTCGGTTCTTTTCTTTTTTCCCTTGGTATTCTAAACAGACAAATTTTTTTATTTAAAGCGGGGACCATTCACCAACTCCTACTTCTGCTATATAGTCTGCTTATATCCCAAGGTGTACAAAACTGAGTGGCACATATCGCTTATACTTCAACAGGACGTTCCCTGTCTAATGTACCATATAAGATACATGGCGATTGTTTAAGTGTCGCAGGATAATTGAATTTTACTTTTTGCAAAAAAAAAAAACGTGTAAATCGCGAACAAGTATGAACGCTGCTTGGCTGATATATAAACGTTATGCGTCGAGAGTCGCGCTCATTGGTAAACAGTTTCATCCGAGTCATGTTTTGATCAACCAGAATATAGATTTTGAGAACATGTCCTAATCTGACTTACGCGAAAAACGATTTTTGCAATTATCCTGCGACATACGTACACTTGCAAACATTCTCATCGCTACCCAAGTCCTCCATTCCCTGTCCCCTCCCCGCCCGCCCCGCGGCCTGCGCTCTACTGCAGCTTGTCGTCCTGCTCGAACTCGAGCAGCTCGGCGAGGTTGCTGATCTCGATCTCCTGCACGCGCTTGCCGGCGAACTGCATGTAGTCGTGCGGCGGCGCGTCGGCCGAGCGCTTGCGGACTGGAACAAGGGAAGCATTGCTTTTTAAACCCATTTCGTTGAACCCCAGAAACAGGTACCTAGGTATAGTGGTGTACTCACTGCCTCCCGCGTCCTTCTCCAGGCGGTAGACGGGCCGGTCGGCGCAGGCGGCGAGCGCCAGGCGGTCGGTAGGTATAGTGGTGTACTCACTGCCTCCCGCGTCCTTCTCCAGGCGGTAGACGGGCCGGTCGGCGCAGGCGGCGAGCGCCAGGCGGTCGGTAGGTATAGTGGTGTACTCACTGCCTCCCGCGTCCTTCTCCAGGCGGTAGACGGGCCGGTCGGCGCAGGCGGCGAGCGCCAGGCGGTCGGTAGGTATAGTGGTGTACTCACTGCCTCCCGCGTCCTTCTCCAGGCGGTAGACGGGCCGGTCGGCGCAGGCGGCGAGCGCCAGGCGGTCGGTAGGTATAGTGGTGTACTCACTGCCTCCCGCGTCCTTCTCCAGGCGGTAGACGGGCCGGTCGGCGCAGGCGGCGAGCGCCAGGCGGTCGGTAGGTATAGTGGTGTACTCACTGCCTCCCGCGTCCTTCTCCAGGCGGTAGACGGGCCGGTCGGCGCAGGCGGCGAGCGCCAGGCGGTCGGTAGGTATAGTGGTGTACTCACTGCCTCCCGCGTCCTTCTCCAGGCGGTAGACGGGCCGGTCGGCGCAGGCGGCGAGCGCCAGGCGGTCGGTAGGTATAGTGGTGTACTCACTGCCTCCCGCGTCCTTCTCCAGGCGGTAGACGGGCCGGTCGGCGCAGGCGGCGAGCGCCAGGCGGTCGGTAGGTATAGTGGTGTACTCACTGCCTCCCGCGTCCTTCTCCAGGCGGTAGACGGGCCGGTCGGCGCAGGCGGCGAGCGCCAGGCGGTCGGTAGGTATAGTGGTGTACTCACTGCCTCCCGCGTCCTTCTCCAGGCGGTAGACGGGCCGGTCGGCGCAGGCGGCGAGCGCCAGGCGGTCGGTAGGTATAGTGGTGTACTCACTGCCTCCCGCGTCCTTCTCCAGGCGGTAGACGGGCCGGTCGGCGCAGGCGGCGAGCGCCAGGCGGTCGGTAGGTATAGTGGTGTACTCACTGCCTCCCGCGTCCTTCTCCAGGCGGTAGACGGGCCGGTCGGCGCAGGCGGCGAGCGCCAGGCGGTCGGTAGGTATAGTGGTGTACTCACTGCCTCCCGCGTCCTTCTCCAGGCGGTAGACGGGCCGGTCGGCGCAGGCGGCGAGCGCCAGGCGGTCGGTAGGTATAGTGGTGTACTCACTGCCTCCCGCGTCCTTCTCCAGGCGGTAGACGGGCCGGTCGGCGCAGGCGGCGAGCGCCAGGCGGTCGGTAGGTATAGTGGTGTACTCACTGCCTCCCGCGTCCTTCTCCAGGCGGTAGACGGGCCGGTCGGCGCAGGCGGCGAGCGCCAGGCGGTCGGTAGGTATAGTGGTGTACTCACTGCCTCCCGCGTCCTTCTCCAGGCGGTAGACGGGCCGGTCGGCGCAGGCGGCGAGCGCCAGGCGGTCGGTAGGTATAGTGGTGTACTCACTGCCTCCCGCGTCCTTCTCCAGGCGGTAGACGGGCCGGTCGGCGCAGGCGGCGAGCGCCAGGCGGTCGGTAGGTATAGTGGTGTACTCACTGCCTCCCGCGTCCTTCTCCAGGCGGTAGACGGGCCGGTCGGCGCAGGCGGCGAGCGCCAGGCGGTCGGTAGGTATAGTGGTGTACTCACTGCCTCCCGCGTCCTTCTCCAGGCGGTAGACGGGCCGGTCGGCGCAGGCGGCGAGCGCCAGGCGGTCGGTAGGTATAGTGGTGTACTCACTGCCTCCCGCGTCCTTCTCCAGGCGGTAGACGGGCCGGTCGGCGCAGGCGGCGAGCGCCAGGCGGTCGGTAGGTATAGTGGTGTACTCACTGCCTCCCGCGTCCTTCTCCAGGCGGTAGACGGGCCGGTCGGCGCAGGCGGCGAGCGCCAGGCGGTCGGTAGGTATAGTGGTGTACTCACTGCCTCCCGCGTCCTTCTCCAGGCGGTAGACGGGCCGGTCGGCGCAGGCGGCGAGCGCCAGGCGGTCGGTAGGTATAGTGGTGTACTCACTGCCTCCCGCGTCCTTCTCCAGGCGGTAGACGGGCCGGTCGGCGCAGGCGGCGAGCGCCAGGCGGTCGGTAGGTATAGTGGTGTACTCACTGCCTCCCGCGTCCTTCTCCAGGCGGTAGACGGGCCGGTCGGCGCAGGCGGCGAGCGCCAGGCGGTCGGTAGGTATAGTGGTGTACTCACTGCCTCCCGCGTCCTTCTCCAGGCGGTAGACGGGCCGGTCGGCGCAGGCGGCGAGCGCCAGGCGGTCGGTAGGTATAGTGGTGTACTCACTGCCTCCCGCGTCCTTCTCCAGGCGGTAGACGGGCCGGTCGGCGCAGGCGGCGAGCGCCAGGCGGTCGGTAGGTATAGTGGTGTACTCACTGCCTCCCGCGTCCTTCTCCAGGCGGTAGACGGGCCGGTCGGCGCAGGCGGCGAGCGCCAGGCGGTCGGTAGGTATAGTGGTGTACTCACTGCCTCCCGCGTCCTTCTCCAGGCGGTAGACGGGCCGGTCGGCGCAGGCGGCGAGCGCCAGGCGGTCGGTAGGTATAGTGGTGTACTCACTGCCTCCCGCGTCCTTCTCCAGGCGGTAGACGGGCCGGTCGGCGCAGGCGGCGAGCGCCAGGCGGTCGGTAGGTATAGTGGTGTACTCACTGCCTCCCGCGTCCTTCTCCAGGCGGTAGACGGGCCGGTCGGCGCAGGCGGCGAGCGCCAGGCGGTCGGTAGGTATAGTGGTGTACTCACTGCCTCCCGCGTCCTTCTCCAGGCGGTAGACGGGCCGGTCGGCGCAGGCGGCGAGCGCCAGGCGGTCGGTAGGTATAGTGGTGTACTCACTGCCTCCCGCGTCCTTCTCCAGGCGGTAGACGGGCCGGTCGGCGCAGGCGGCGAGCGCCAGGCGGTCGGTAGGTATAGTGGTGTACTCACTGCCTCCCGCGTCCTTCTCCAGGCGGTAGACGGGCCGGTCGGCGCAGGCGGCGAGCGCCAGGCGGTCGGTAGGTATAGTGGTGTACTCACTGCCTCCCGCGTCCTTCTCCAGGCGGTAGACGGGCCGGTCGGCGCAGGCGGCGAGCGCCAGGCGGTCGGTAGGTATAGTGGTGTACTCACTGCCTCCCGCGTCCTTCTCCAGGCGGTAGACGGGCCGGTCGGCGCAGGCGGCGAGCGCCAGGCGGTCGGTAGGTATAGTGGTGTACTCACTGCCTCCCGCGTCCTTCTCCAGGCGGTAGACGGGCCGGTCGGCGCAGGCGGCGAGCGCCAGGCGGTCGGTAGGTATAGTGGTGTACTCACTGCCTCCCGCGTCCTTCTCCAGGCGGTAGACGGGCCGGTCGGCGCAGGCGGCGAGCGCCAGGCGGTCGGTAGGTATAGTGGTGTACTCACTGCCTCCCGCGTCCTTCTCCAGGCGGTAGACGGGCCGGTCGGCGCAGGCGGCGAGCGCCAGGCGGTCGGTAGGTATAGTGGTGTACTCACTGCCTCCCGCGTCCTTCTCCAGGCGGTAGACGGGCCGGTCGGCGCAGGCGGCGAGCGCCAGGCGGTCGGTAGGTATAGTGGTGTACTCACTGCCTCCCGCGTCCTTCTCCAGGCGGTAGACGGGCCGGTCGGCGCAGGCGGCGAGCGCCAGGCGGTCGGTAGGTATAGTGGTGTACTCACTGCCTCCCGCGTCCTTCTCCAGGCGGTAGACGGGCCGGTCGGCGCAGGCGGCGAGCGCCAGGCGGTCGGTAGGTATAGTGGTGTACTCACTGCCTCCCGCGTCCTTCTCCAGGCGGTAGACGGGCCGGTCGGCGCAGGCGGCGAGCGCCAGGCGGTCGGTAGGTATAGTGGTGTACTCACTGCCTCCCGCGTCCTTCTCCAGGCGGTAGACGGGCCGGTCGGCGCAGGCGGCGAGCGCCAGGCGGTCGGTAGGTATAGTGGTGTACTCACTGCCTCCCGCGTCCTTCTCCAGGCGGTAGACGGGCCGGTCGGCGCAGGCGGCGAGCGCCAGGCGGTCGGTAGGTATAGTGGTGTACTCACTGCCTCCCGCGTCCTTCTCCAGGCGGTAGACGGGCCGGTCGGCGCAGGCGGCGAGCGCCAGGCGGTCGGTAGGTATAGTGGTGTACTCACTGCCTCCCGCGTCCTTCTCCAGGCGGTAGACGGGCCGGTCGGCGCAGGCGGCGAGCGCCAGGCGGTCGGTAGGTATAGTGGTGTACTCACTGCCTCCCGCGTCCTTCTCCAGGCGGTAGACGGGCCGGTCGGCGCAGGCGGCGAGCGCCAGGCGGTCGGTAGGTATAGTGGTGTACTCACTGCCTCCCGCGTCCTTCTCCAGGCGGTAGACGGGCCGGTCGGCGCAGGCGGCGAGCGCCAGGCGGTCGGTAGGTATAGTGGTGTACTCACTGCCTCCCGCGTCCTTCTCCAGGCGGTAGACGGGCCGGTCGGCGCAGGCGGCGAGCGCCAGGCGGTCGGTAGGTATAGTGGTGTACTCACTGCCTCCCGCGTCCTTCTCCAGGCGGTAGACGGGCCGGTCGGCGCAGGCGGCGAGCGCCAGGCGGTCGGTAGGTATAGTGGTGTACTCACTGCCTCCCGCGTCCTTCTCCAGGCGGTAGACGGGCCGGTCGGCGCAGGCGGCGAGCGCCAGGCGGTCGGTAGGTATAGTGGTGTACTCACTGCCTCCCGCGTCCTTCTCCAGGCGGTAGACGGGCCGGTCGGCGCAGGCGGCGAGCGCCAGGCGGTCGGTAGGTATAGTGGTGTACTCACTGCCTCCCGCGTCCTTCTCCAGGCGGTAGACGGGCCGGTCGGCGCAGGCGGCGAGCGCCAGGCGGTCGGTAGGTATAGTGGTGTACTCACTGCCTCCCGCGTCCTTCTCCAGGCGGTAGACGGGCCGGTCGGCGCAGGCGGCGAGCGCCAGGCGGTCGGTAGGTATAGTGGTGTACTCACTGCCTCCCGCGTCCTTCTCCAGGCGGTAGACGGGCCGGTCGGCGCAGGCGGCGAGCGCCAGGCGGTCGGTAGGTATAGTGGTGTACTCACTGCCTCCCGCGTCCTTCTCCAGGCGGTAGACGGGCCGGTCGGCGCAGGCGGCGAGCGCCAGGCGGTCGGTAGGTATAGTGGTGTACTCACTGCCTCCCGCGTCCTTCTCCAGGCGGTAGACGGGCCGGTCGGCGCAGGCGGCGAGCGCCAGGCGGTCGGTAGGTATAGTGGTGTACTCACTGCCTCCCGCGTCCTTCTCCAGGCGGTAGACGGGCCGGTCGGCGCAGGCGGCGAGCGCCAGGCGGTCGGTAGGTATAGTGGTGTACTCACTGCCTCCCGCGTCCTTCTCCAGGCGGTAGACGGGCCGGTCGGCGCAGGCGGCGAGCGCCAGGCGGTCGGTAGGTATAGTGGTGTACTCACTGCCTCCCGCGTCCTTCTCCAGGCGGTAGACGGGCCGGTCGGCGCAGGCGGCGAGCGCCAGGCGGTCGGTAGGTATAGTGGTGTACTCACTGCCTCCCGCGTCCTTCTCCAGGCGGTAGACGGGCCGGTCGGCGCAGGCGGCGAGCGCCAGGCGGTCGGTAGGTATAGTGGTGTACTCACTGCCTCCCGCGTCCTTCTCCAGGCGGTAGACGGGCCGGTCGGCGCAGGCGGCGAGCGCCAGGCGGTCGGTAGGTATAGTGGTGTACTCACTGCCTCCCGCGTCCTTCTCCAGGCGGTAGACGGGCCGGTCGGCGCAGGCGGCGAGCGCCAGGCGGTCGGTAGGTATAGTGGTGTACTCACTGCCTCCCGCGTCCTTCTCCAGGCGGTAGACGGGCCGGTCGGCGCAGGCGGCGAGCGCCAGGCGGTCGGTAGGTATAGTGGTGTACTCACTGCCTCCCGCGTCCTTCTCCAGGCGGTAGACGGGCCGGTCGGCGCAGGCGGCGAGCGCCAGGCGGTCGGTAGGTATAGTGGTGTACTCACTGCCTCCCGCGTCCTTCTCCAGGCGGTAGACGGGCCGGTCGGCGCAGGCGGCGAGCGCCAGGCGGTCGGTAGGTATAGTGGTGTACTCACTGCCTCCCGCGTCCTTCTCCAGGCGGTAGACGGGCCGGTCGGCGCAGGCGGCGAGCGCCAGGCGGTCGGTAGGTATAGTGGTGTACTCACTGCCTCCCGCGTCCTTCTCCAGGCGGTAGACGGGCCGGTCGGCGCAGGCGGCGAGCGCCAGGCGGTCGGTAGGTATAGTGGTGTACTCACTGCCTCCCGCGTCCTTCTCCAGGCGGTAGACGGGCCGGTCGGCGCAGGCGGCGAGCGCCAGGCGGTCGGTAGGTATAGTGGTGTACTCACTGCCTCCCGCGTCCTTCTCCAGGCGGTAGACGGGCCGGTCGGCGCAGGCGGCGAGCGCCAGGCGGTCGGTAGGTATAGTGGTGTACTCACTGCCTCCCGCGTCCTTCTCCAGGCGGTAGACGGGCCGGTCGGCGCAGGCGGCGAGCGCCAGGCGGTCGGCGGGGCGCGGGGGGAGGAGCGCGCGCAGCTGGGAGCGCACGCGCGACACGTCGAACTCGTCGCCGTGCTGCAGCCCCAGCAGGAACAGCTCCGGCTGCAGCACCAGCTCGGGGTCCATGTCCATGGTGAAGCAGCGCTCAGAGTCTACGATGCCTGCAATTATCGAGATGAATTTGCTAGAAATCCAAGCTGTACACAACTGAAAACACATCCTTATCTTTATGCAGCCCTAATTTATGGTGTCTAGCTATTGCCCGTGACCTTCGTTCGCTTAAAATAAAAAAAAATGCTACTTTTTCAATCGAATAAAATTTTGCACGGAAACCTAATTATTTTTCGGTCATAAAAGTATGGCCTATGTTAGACCTTATAACATCAGCTATCTACCAGTAAAAGTCCCGTCAAAATCGGTCCAGCCGTTTCGGAGATTAGCCGGATCAAACAGACAGACAGACAGACAAAAATTGGAAAAAATGTGTTTTTGTTATATACTTTCATATGCATTCAGTAAAAAGCTGTTATTTTGATATTACAAACAGACATTTCAATTTTATTTATTTGTATAGATTCTGTTATGACCACTGAGAGGAGGAAAATATTCAAAGGAGAAATGATAAGTAACATCTACGCGCGAATTTTGAAAACAAAAATGAATGAATTTTGATGTTTAGATGATGAAACAACAGCAACCAATCTTGTCACTCCTTGCATATCGTATTAACTAAAATACTGAATATAATTTCTGAAACTGAGAATGCTTTAGTTACACCAAACAACTAGATCGAAATATGTAAGTACTTAATTTATTTCTTCTTCATTTAAACAAAAGCAATCTTTAACTTTTGCACCGTAGTTCATAACCATAGCATAACGTGTCCACTCACACACAGCCCAAGTAACACAGGAAGCATTTTAAAATACGAATAGTAAACTTATGTAAAACTTAAGGTCCGTATAAACTCTTATAAAAGTTCACCGAGCGTCTTGATGCTTTATATTCGTATTTCAAAACCATTATGATGCTTTACAATGTATAACGGTTGGATAATAGCCTATCAAAATGCTTTTGTAAAGTCTTTAGTTTTAGTGAAACCAACCACAATGCAGCTGTACAGCTTTCAGCTGTTTTTAGTGTCTTATTGTTAAGTAGTAAGATAATGCGTATTGCTGCTTAATAGCATAAACCTGTACCATTATAATGCATCGTAAATCCAGTATACAGCTTTCAGCAGTTTTTAGTGCCTTAGGGTTTACAATAGCATTTTAAGTAGTAACATAATGCCTATTGCCGCTTAATAGCATAAACTTGTACCATTATAATGCACCGTAAATCCGTTATACAGATTTAGGTTGTTTTTAGTTCCCTTTGTTGTGTTATAGCACTTTTAAGTGCTAAGTAAAAGCCTGTAGTGGCCTACAAGCATACATCCGACCGCCGCGGAGCGCCGCCGCTTACTGAGGTCCGCGGGCGCCGGCGCACGGCGCGACGAATGATTCATTGGTGAGGAGCGGGCGAGAAACAACATGGGCCTGCTAGCGGCGCCGCGTTCATTACTCGACTGAGGCAAAAATATGTGGCGGGGCGCTTTTATACTCAGCGCATGTTGGATGACTCCAAAATATTTTGGATCGTGTAAAGCTTGTCTGTGATTGGTGTTTTCTAAAGAGTTAGGCCTACCACTAATTGTATATTGTAATTTTAGCATATAAGTAGTATATAAGAAAATAAACGTGTGGATTTATTACCATATAATCGAGTTTCATTTATACCTCACATAATTACCAAAGTGGTGACCCCGACCGGAACCATGCAGGAGGAATCGCCGAAGTTATTAATTAGTAGAGAAGACGTCGAAGTAGTTTCCGTGAAGTCCCGGATACCGGAGTTTTGGCGTGATAAACCAAGACTATGGTTCGCGCACTTCGAGACAGTGGTCGCTAATCAGAAGCTCGGTGACGAAAACAAGTTTGGACTCGCAGTCGCGCAGTTAGAGAAGATCGACGTGAAACAAATTAGTGACATTATTATGTCACCCCCCAACACGGAAAGATACGAAAAACTCAAGAAGCGATTACTATCAGTCTACGAGGAGTCAGAAAATAAGCAACTACAGAAGCTACTCAATGAGGTGGAACTCGGAGATCAACGTCCATCACAGCTACTACGGCGCATGCGAGATTTGGCACGAAACAAATTACCCGACGAAACACTGAGAATGTTATGGATGGGTCATCTCCCGTCATCGACGCGTGCGGTACTTTCCGTTAGCATGGAATCAAACCTGGATTCGCTAGCGGCAATGGCCGACAAAATGGACGAACAAGCGAAGGAAATCAACTCCGTTTGTTCCTGTAGCCACGGCAGCAACAGTTCGCAGCAACCCTCGACATCAAGAACAGAAGACAGACTTATCAATATGATCGAGTCGCTCTCTCGTGAAGTAGCCGAGTTGTAGTTCGACAGATCACGAAGCCATTACCGACGGCCATACCGAAGCAGGTTCGGATCCAGATCGCGATCCAGATCCCGGAAGGATATAGTGGACATATGCTATTTTCACAAGAAGTTCGGAAAAGAAGCTTACCGGTGTCGAAGCCCGTGCAACTTTGAAAACAAGAAAAAGCATACACAGGAAAACTAAAGATGACTTCAGCTACGACGGCAGCCGAAGTCAACGGAATAACGAAGTACCGTCTATTCATTAAGGAATTATCAACCGGACTACGTTTTCTTATCGACACTGGCGCGAACGTGTCTGTACTTCCAGTACAAAAACAAGAAAAAAGGAAACAGGCACCTACAAGTCAACTTTACGCGGCCAACGGTTCATCGATACCCTCATATGGCGAACGATCGATGGTACTCAATGTTGGACTCCGTCGACCCTACAGATGGAATTTCGTGATTGCTGAAGTCAGTCGACCAATATTAGGAGCTGATTTCCTTCACAAACATCAGCTTACAGTGGACATCCACGGCCGCAGACTCATCGATAAGCAAACAGGTTTATCCGTCGCCGGTTACGTCACACCAACAGTCGACAACAGCATCAATACCGTGGATGATCAGCAGCCGTACCATGACTTGCTCGCTGCGTATCCAGACATAACTCGACCAAATTTGAAGCTATGTCACAGTCAAGTGGAACATCACATCGAAGGACGACCGTTGTACGCCAAAGCAAGACCGCTCCCACCTCACAAATACAAGGCAGCAAAGGAAGAGTTTCAGTCAATGATCGAGCAAGGGATCTGCAGACCATCAAATAGTCCATGGGCCAGTCCGCTTCACCTGGTACTAAAGAAAGATGGCAAATACAGAGCATGTGGCGACTATAGGAGACTGAATGCAGTCACAGTTCCCGATCGGTACCCTATACCAAGACTGCATGATTTCACCTACTCCTTGTTGGGGAAGAAATTCTTCTCCATCATCGATTTGAAGAAGGCCTACTACCAAGTAAAAAATCGTGAAGAAGACATCATGAAAACAGCTGTCATTACGCCATTCGGCCTGTATGAATTCACAAGAATGTGCTTCGGCCTGCGCAACGCTGGTCAAACATTCCAGCGACACATCGACAACGTTTTACGAGGGCTGCCAGTTTTCTCATTTGTCGACGATATTTTGGTAGCATCAGAAACCCAAGAAGAGCACAGAAGAGACTTAGAAGACGTTTTCAAGAGGTTGAACGACGAAATGCAAGTTGAATGTCTCAAAATGCATTTTCGGACAACCAACACTTGATTTCTTGGGCTATACTATATCCACCGAAGGAATCAAGCCCACAAATGAGAAGATTAAAGCTATCACGGAATATCGACTACCACAGAACATACAAGAACTTCGTCGATTCCTGGGGATGATGAATTTCTACCGAGAAAACATTCCCAACGCCGCCATACATCAAAAGGAATTAAACGCCTACCTACACAACTCAAAGAAAAACGACAAAACAATAATTCAATGGACCGAAGCAGCAACAAAAGCCTTCAACATGTGCAAAGAAGATATTTCCAACGCCGCACTTTTGTCTTATCCATCCTCGAGCCTACCTTTCGCTCTGATGACCGATGCCTCTGATACATGTGCGGGAGCCGTATTACAACAGAAGATTAAAGGAAGTTGGAAACCACTCGGTTTCTTCTCCAAGAAGCTCAACGACGCGCAGAAGAAATACTCCACCTACGACCGAGAACTGCTAGCTATGTATATGGCAGTTCGTCACTTTCGACGTATGATCGAAGGTAGTGACGTCACCATCTTCACGGACCACAAACCACTGATAAACGCACTGAAAGCGAACAGCAAAAATGAAACACCACGACGCACAAGATACTTGGAATACATTGGCCAGTTCGTCACCGATATCAAGCACGTCGCAGGAAGAGACAATATAATCGCCGACACGTTGTCCAGGGTGGAAACAATAACTTGTCCCTCACCAATCAACTACGAAGAGTTAGCACAGGCCCAAACGCAAGATGAAGAGCTCAAAGAAATATCGAACAACGATCGCTACACGTTCAAGAGAATCGAACTACCAGAAACGAAGAAAAGAATTTACTGCGAGATGTCTTCGGGTACCGCTCGCCCATTCCTACCCACTGCATTCAGAAAAGAAGCATTTAAAATGATTCACGACCTTAATCACCCCGGCGTAAGAGCAACGAGGCGACTAGTTACTACGCGATATTTCTGGCCATCGATGAAGACCGACGTAACAGAATGGGCGAGAGCTTGCAGCCAATGCCAACGAGTGAAAGTGCACCGACACACAAAAGCACCGGTAGCAAGTTTCAAGCACGTCGAACGATTGGCTCACCTTCATATCGATATTGTTGGGCCATTGGCAATATCCAATAATTGTCGTTACTTACTGACGATGATCGACAGAGCAACGAAGTGGCCCGAAGCAAAACCCATTGAAGATATAACCGCAGAGGTGAGAGTCAAAATGGCGGGTGTACCATAGCGAATCAAATTATACCAATTACCAAACAAATGTACCTAAAACCTACTATTCTGTACCTAGGTCTAAAAAATCTGTACCTCCTTCAGAACGAAATTATTTCGAAATTAAGGTACACCCGCCATATTGACGTCAAGATGGCGGGTGTTCTATAATATTTTATTATTTAACCATTATTCATAAAATATAATAACACCAAAAAATTGTACCTAAAAAGTACCTCAATTAATAAAACACACACACTTGATCAGTTGGATGGTTCCTGAGAAATAAAACAACCGTGTCTTGTGTATAAGTAAACAAGATTAGTCATCATTCTCCTACCGTTATCCCAACTTATTTGGGGTCGGCGCAGCACGTCTTCTTCTTCCATACTTCTCTATTACTCGTCATCTCAGCAGTCACCTCCTTTCTAGCCATATCATCCTTCACACAGACCATCCATCGTTTCTTTGGTCTTCCTCTACTCTTATAGCCATCTACATTCATACTCTTCACTTTCCTCACTATATTTTCCGTGTGCGTTACGATTGCTCCGCCAAGTTATCTAAACAAAAAAAAAACTTCGCCAGAAAAATTGTCGAAATTTGTCAAAATCGAAGGGAACAAACCAAAAATTTGTCAAAGTAGCATTATAAAAGATAAAAGGGTTTTAAGTTGGCCTCGCGAACGTAACTTGGAGGATTGCGCGGCCATAGAGATCTCAGCAACTACACGGGTTAGAGATCTAATTCTTTTTGTCAATTGAAGACTGGATTTGTCAAAAATTGTCGAAAAAAGAATTATAAGGTCTGGATCAATATTTTACGAAATATTCACCTTGGAAGTTATGGCCGCGCAATCCTTCACTTGTTGTTTCTTTATTGTTGATTATTTCTTTGAAACTTAAGACTTCATATAGTAGAACCATTACAAGAAGAAAGGTCTTAATTCGTCAAAACTAACGAAAGCAATAAATACTACTAAAGTTTAGTTAAACAGACGAAATCTGTCCAAAACAAAAAGTACTTGGCCGCGCAGTCGAAACGTTACTTTTTACGCTGATATCTCATTATCTAGAATTGCTAGGATTTCGGTGTGACCATATATTAATTCGGCATTTTAACCTCGTTAGAATGACATATCGTTTTACCCTCAGAACAGTTTTCAACGCGTGTAATCTTAAAAATGATGTCATCTCATACAATGTTCGAGCAGGGTAACCATAATTTCAATTTGATTTGGGAAAACCTCTAACTACAGACTAGCAATTATATTGGACAACATCTAGCTCAATTATAATTAAATAAAACATTTTTAGTTCAAATGTAGTAGGTTTTGAAATTCAATAGCTAGTTTAATTTGTATTTGATTTTGAAGTTTGCGTCAGCACAGGAAAAGATTAATTTGCTCATTTAACGATTTAAATTATACGTAAGTGACACTCTATTGACAGTTGTTTTTTTAATGGCTCGTTCAGACACGAGAGAACCGCGCGATTGCAAATCATGCTGTTTAGAACCGCAAAAAGCTTATTTCATGGTATTCCTTCTTGAGATGATGATTGAAGGTGAGCCACATTTCTTTAGAAATATAAATGAATAGGGAGTATTTTTTTCATTTTAACAATAAATAAATAATGAAAGACCTTATTCCTCGAAATGGTTTTACGAGAGTAAATTATGTGAAAGTACAAAAGATCCTGTTTGCATCCATTTTCTCACATATGGTTTTGTAGAGGTGTAACCAGAATTATTATTTGTATTATTTGATTTGTTGATTTTTGTAACGTCAATGTAGACTTACATTTATTTATTATTTTGGCTGCTTGCTGGTCTAGTGGTCGCAAGCACGACTGCTGAGCATGAGGCCCTGGGTTCTAATGATTGATTTTTATTTTCTTAAAAATTATTCTGTAGAGGTTTTTAAAGAGTTACATTTAATATGTTGATTTTTTGTAATCTTTATATTTTTCTAATTTTGCAAGCTATGATGAATAAACATATCTAATTATTAAAATATACAAGTTTTTTATTTATGTTTTTATGGTTCTAAACCGCATGATTTGCAATCGCGCGGTTCTCTCGTGTCTGAACGAGCCATTAAAAAAACAACTGTCAATAGAGTGTCACTTACGTATAATTTAAATCGTTAAATGCGCAAATTAATCTTTTCCTGTGCTGACGCTAACTTCAAAATCATTTGATTTTGAAGTTAGCGTCAGCATAAATTAAACTAGCCATTGTATTTCAAAACCTACTACATTTGAACTAAAAATGTTTTATTTAATTATAATTGAGCTAGATGTTGTCCAATATAATTGCTAGTCTGTAGTTAGAGGTTTTCCCAAATCAAATTGAAATTATGGTTACCCTGCTCGAACATTGTATGAGATGACATCATTTTTAAGATTACACGCGTTGAAAACTGTTCTGAGGGTAAAACGATACGGGCTGCGGGACTGTTCGAAAGAGATACCGCGGCCCTGGAACATAAAGGGCCAATGAAGGAACATGGGTGTTTTTTAGTCAGTAAGAGTCTGACACTCCCTTCCGCTCCGCCCAGAGCGGGAGGAGTCATTTGATGATTTCTCACCCCCCAAAAAAAAAAAAAAAAAAAAAAAGGGTAAAACGATATGTCATTCTAACGAGGTTTATATGCCGAATTAATATATGGTCACACCGAAATCCTAGCAATTCTAGATAATGAGATATCAGCGTAAAAAGTAACGTTTCGACTGCGCGGCCAAGTACTTTTTGTTTTGGACAGATTTCGTCTGTTTAACTAAACTTTAGTAGTATTTATTAGACATGTGCAAAACAGTGCACCACGAAGTGATGTGATATGTCATTACATTTCGTGCCGAGTAATATTACATTACACCATCACTTCAAACATCACGCGTGATGTTATGATGTAGCGCCATTCGATAGCACACCATCGCGCGTTCTACTGTAATGCAATGTTCTAGTGTAATAGGGCAGGATTGAAATAGTATAGTAACATAGCAGCGAGCGATACGATGTTGTCCGCGTGTCATTATGATGATTTATAATTACATGAAAGAAATAAAATGAGCAATAGTGTGATTTACTCACTATGATTTAAATATACAAATCATACAAAGTTGATTTTCCTTCATACTTACTTATACCCTAAAACAAGTCCGGGTTTCCAGGCTTAGGAGTGGCAATATTATTAGGCGTAAGATTAAAAGTATCTATGAATGTGTAATGAAAGGAGTCAAGGACCCATGAGCGAGTCTGCGAGTCATGTCGCGAGCTACTGCGCTGCTACCGCTCGCGTGATGTTTAGTGTAATGGTGTGATGCTTATTTTAGTCGAGTAATGTGTCATGTTACAGTACGCGCTCGGGTGATATTACGCGTGATGCATCACTCGCATTACTTACACATCTCTAGTATTTATTGCTTTCGTTAGTTTTGACGAATTAAGACCTTTCTTCTTGTAATGGTTCTACTATATGAAGTCTTAAGTTTCAAAGAAATAATCAACAATAAAGAAACAACAAGTGAAGGATTGCGCGGCCATAACTTCCAAGGTGAATATTTCGTAAAATATTGATCCAGACCTTATAATTCTTTTTTCGACAATTTTTGACAAATCCAGTCTTCAATTGACAAAAAGAATTAGATCTCTAACCCGTGTTCAGAGATCTTTATGGCCGCGCAATCCTCCAAGTTACGTTCGCGAGGCCAACTTAAAACCCTTTTATCTTTTATAATGCTACTTTGACAAATTTTTGGTTTGTTCCCTTCGATTTTGACAAATTTCGACAATTTTTCTGGCGAAGTTTTTTTTTTGTTTGGATAACTTGGCGGAGCAATCGTAACGCACACGGAAAATATAGTGAGGAAAGTGAAGAGTATGAATGTAGATGGCTATAAGAGTAGAGGAAGACCAAAGAAACGATGGATGGTCTGTGTGAAGGATGATATGGCTAGAAAGGAGGTGACTGCTGAGATGACGAGTAATAGAGAAGTATGGAAGAAGAAGACGTGCTGCGCCGACCCCAAATAAGTTGGGATAACGGCAGGAGAATGATGACTAATCTTGTTTACTTATACACAAGACACGGTTGTTTTATTTCTCAGGAACCATCCAACTGATCAAGTGTGTGTGTTTTATTAATTGAGGTACTTTTTAGGTACAATTTTTTGGTGTTATTATATTTTATGAATAATGGTTAAATAATAAAATATTATAGAACACCCGCCATCTTGACGTCAATATGGCGGGTGTACCTTAATTTCGAAATAATTTCGTTCTGAAGGAGGTACAGATTTTTTAGACCTAGGTACAGAATAGTAGGTTTTAGGTACATTTGTTTGGTAATTGGTATAATTTGATTCGCTATGGTACACCCGCCATGTTGACTCTCACCCGCAGAGAGGGTAGCCAGCGTGGTGTACGAAGAGTGGATCGCAAGATTTGGCTGCCCGGTTACGATAACAACAGACCGTGGACGACAGTTCGAATCAGAGCTCTTCAACAAGTTAATGCATCGTATGGGCATTCAACGCACACGAACTACAGCGTACCATCCACAGTCTAATGGTTTGGTTGAACGCTGGCATCGGACCCTCAAAACATCGCTTGCTGCAAGACTTAATTCCACGGGTTGGACGCACGAACTACCTACAGTACTGTTGGGTCTGCGCGCCTCTTACAAGGAAGACATCGGAGCAAGCACAGCCGAGCTACTGTATGGGCAAACTATACGTCTTCCCGGAGAGTTCCATGGAGAAGCAACAACGCAATGCAACAGCCCATCATACTTCATGGAACATTTAACCGAAGCACTGAACAAAGCACAAGCGCAGCGAGAAGCTAACAAGACCCGCTCAATATTTATTCACGGTGACCTATAAAAGAGTACACACGTATATGTACGCAACGACGCAGTGCGCAAGCCGTTGACACCTGCTTATAACGGCCCGTATCCAGTCATCGCTCGCAACAGTAAATACTTCACCGTGCAACTAGCAAATTCAACATCAAACATCTCCATCGACAGACTGAAGCCTGCTTACTACCTAAATGAAGAACCAGAGCACCAAGCAACGTACGCACACATCACGAAGTCTGGAAGAACATCAAAACCACCTGTACGCTTCGCTGGCGGGGGAGTAATGTAGTGGCCTACAAGCATACATCCGACCGCCGCGGAGCGCCGCCGCTTACTGAGGTCCGCGGGCGCCGGCGCACGGCGCGACGAATGATTCATTGGTGAGGAGCGGGCGAGAAACAACATGGGCCTGCTAGCGGCGCCGCGTTCATTACTCGACTGAGGCAAAAATATGTGGCGGGGCGCTTTTATCCACTCTGCTCGACAAGATTTTGACACATGACACACCAGCTGAATCGGTGGGGGTGATGCGATTTGTCATGAAATTCAAGAAATTTCGTGAACATTCAGCATTCGATTTTATGATGATAAATATGTCACGGCAGCTGTTTCACACGATGAGTTTGTGTTAAATATCTTCAATACCGTGTTGAGGTTGGTAAAACGGCGTCAGTCTATTGCCAAATATGTGTAAAATACATATTACGGCACGCTTCCAAAAAATAGGTAACTTAGATGCGCTGGAAATAATGTACATAGACAAGTTTCTCGTTTGCTAAAAAACTCGAAAAGGAAAAATAAATACAGTAACATTCTATCTGCGTTCTTATTTTTGCTATTATTCATACATAATTTCATAAAAAAACACGATCAAAGTCTTGACAAATATTACAAAAAACTATGTTGAAAGTGTTGCAAAATGACACTTCTTAGTGCTGACCGAAACCCAAGTTCTATCATTACGATTAAAAAGTGGTATTCAGCCTAATCGATACTCGCAATGAAATCGAGTTTAGAAAAAAAAAGAGTTGAGACTGAATTCTTGGTATAATTTCGAATAATAATTAATCATTTCATTTTATCTTTTTTAATAATTTCATTTAGTAATTATTCAATGCTTTTGGTTGACTTCAAGAGAAGGAGATTTATAAGTAATAAAATAAAATAAAAACTTGATTCTATGTAATCATTTTGATGATTTGATCTTTCTTTCCGTTGAACTAAGTAGCAGCGTGAAATTTGGCAAGAAATAAGTCTCACAGTTCAAACAAAGAAAAACCTGAAAATGGATCGATTTTCAATTTAATTGTAAGCACGGACAGAACCTATGGCTAAATACGCGTCGATTTTTGTTTCAAAATTTAAATTAAGAATACGCTCGCAATAGTCGCAATTCACCATTTTAGAGTATTTTAATTTACTAAGTACATCATTTATTGTGAATTTGGTTTTTTAATATCTGGCGGTTGGACTGGAAGCCGACCCCAACATAGTTGGGTAAAGGCTAGGCAGATGATGATGAATATCTGGCGGTTGGATATAGAATGCCCAGAATCTCGGTAGGCATAATAAAAAATTAGTTTGATCCGTCAAAGATACATTATATTACTTATTCTACAATATTGTGTATAGTACGGTTGGGTTATTGTGTTAGGTTGGGACAAACTTTTCTTTTGTTTAGATTATTCTTTCCCACTGCTGGGCAAAGGCCTCCCCATACCTTTTCAACTCTCTCGGTGTTTTGCCTTTTCTGGCCAATCAGTGAAGAACGAGTGAGTCCAAATCGTCACGCCAGTGTTTCTTGGGCCTGCCTCGGTGACGACGACCGACAAACTTATTGTCCTATATTTCGCAATCAGCAGTGCATAGGCCGTATCCTAAATAAACATTACTTTCTTTTTTCAAAGCGGTTCACTGTCCACTCTAAAACCTCTTTTTACAACTGCAAAGTTCAGGTTATCCATCATAGGCCGTGGGCCGTGTGACTTGAGTGAGGCCGTGAACAGCTATAAGACAGAACCCTCAGGACAAAAGTCCTACTCGCATTTCTAGAAGTTTACTTAAAAATACAATTTTATAGTTTTTGGGGTTGCTACTAATGACGATTAAAAGTATTGGTCGGTGAAGGCAAAAGATAAAAAAAATTGGAAAGCCATGGGGAGGTTTGCCCAGCAGTGGGAGAGAACTGGCTGATAAAAATAAAAGTATTTGTAAATAGTGAGTACCTAATAACCAATTCAACCTAACCATAAACCAATTTTGTAGACTAAATATAATTTATCTTGGTGGGAACCAAACAAACACTATGGCCTACCAAGATCCTTGGCGTTCTATATTCAACCAACCAATAGAAAAAAAAAATTACAATAAATTATCTAGTAACTATAAATCTTCTATAAATACAATATAAATTGGAACAGCGAGTGCATTCCTAATTTAAATTTTGACATGGAAACAAAATCGGCGCGAATTTAACCATAGATTAATCTGTTCTGTTTATTGTTGGGTCGGTTTTAATACCTAAAATGTACGAAAATCTATTAAGATTAGCATTATAAAAGCTTTAAAAAATATTATAACGTTTTTTATTGTATTTAACGCTTAAAACAAAATTATTTTAATTTCTATCTATCGATTTCTTAAATTCCTTACATTTAATTACTCGATTTAATCGAAATTTACAAAACAAGAATCAATTGAAATAATCGTTTTCACACATCACAATAATTTAAAAAAAAAATATGGCCGTCAATTTCGAATACAAATTGAGTAGTGGTAATGAATATTACGTGTTATTGGTCCTGAATTAGTAAATTACGCTAAGATCTGGGCATTTTCATGTTGTTTATAATATTTGAAATTATATTTGTCACATTTGTTATCGAATCTTTATGCGTTTGTGTGATATAATGTGAAAAATAAAATGTAAACACGCACTATTGGCGCGAAACTTCGACTTTAGATACCAAAATTCATCATTACCACTGCTTATTTAAATTGAACTGTGGATGAATTCGTCACATAATTAAATGACGAGTTAATTATTATCAATAAAGTGGAGTTTGGATGTCCGAAAACCACATTTTTTATGATTTTTAGCCTCGGCCAGCACTGCTGTCAAAATGGCGATGACCGTATTTACGCACTTGGATTTTGTAAGGTGAAATTAAGAAACTTGCGCGCTAAATAAAGAAGTTTTAATGGCGTTGACATATGAGCTTTTTATCCAACTCTCTTAATTAACGCACACTCATAGTATTTGATTATCAGAATATTAAATATTATCATAAATAATGAGGATGACGTATGACTAAAATGCTAACCCCTTTCGGGGCCGATACCGAGCCAGCGGAGGTTTGTATGTCAAGCCCCCGAAGGGGCCCGTACCGAACTATATGGTTATACTCAGCGCATGTTGGATGACTCCAAAATATTTTGGATCGTGTAAAGCTTGTCTGTGATTGGTGTTTTCTAAAGAGTTAGGCCTACCACTAATTGTATATTGTAATTTTAGCATATAAGTAGTATATAAGAAAATAAACGTGTGGATTTATTACCATATAATCGAGTTTCATTTATACCTCACATAATTACCAAAAGCCTAATACTGCTGAACAGCATAAACGTGAATCAATATAATGCTTGCATTTTTAAAGATCAACTGAGTGCTGTTGTGCGAGTAACAGCTCTTTAATCAAATACACGTGAGTTATTGTAATGCGTAAAGCTATATATACATTCACTTTACTGTATTCTTAAAACCATTTGTCGGCCATATTGGGGAAAAGCACATAAAATATAATATGTGTATACATCAATAAATAACAGCATTTTTTTATAGTGTGATGCCTAACCGTGTGTGTATTGATTATGATAATTATGCTAATAACAAAATTAAGTTGTGATTATTCAAGTAATACAAATTCTGAAATGACTTTTATTGTTTTGCTCAAGGATCCCCAAAATTACTTTCAAGCAATGGCACTATTTCAGTCTACATCAAGTCTATTGGTATATCGGTGAACCCTTAGAGAACTACTTTATAGCCAATGGCACTACGGTGGTTCATCAAAAGTCTTCTCTCTGGCCTCTAGCTTAACGATAGTTCACGTGTGACTATTTATACTGCTGACGGCATTAATTGGCCTTTATAAAGGTTCACCGGGCTATTGTAGACTCACGCCATTTTGAAAATATTTTATAACCAAAAAATATTATCATTCGAACCTGGGATCCTGCCGTTTTGCCGAAAAGATTTTGCCAAATTTTCATTACCCAAACAAATTTTAGCAACCTTTTTTTATACCAATGTAATATTTGGAATAATTTTAGTACGCACATTTTCATTTGGTCAAATGTTTACTTGGCAGATTATTACCAAGGATAATGTCATTAAGGCTTTTGGTCTTTAATCAAATGATTTATTACAGCAAACAAAATTAGGACAATAAACGTTTAGTGAAATGATTTGTTATGACAAAAAATATAAAGGCAAAAATTTTGGAATGAAGACATAACACAAATTGATTTAATATAACGTAATTGAAATTTAACAGATGCTGACAGAAACCCTAACCCTAGACGGTCGACGTCAGGGGCACCCAGAGGTTCGGTTAGTTAGGTTCCTGTAAACCTTGCAGACAGAAGTAGGAGCCCCGCGCAGCGGGGATCCGTCGACCTGCTGACGGAAACGCTAACCCTAGACGGTCGACGTCAGGGGCACCCCGAGGTTCGGTTAGTTAGGTGCCTGTAAACCCTGCAGACAGAAGTAGGAGCCCCAACCGAATCCAAATAGGAGATCCCAACTAGTTAATAGTGCTTTTGACTGAAATGGTAAGTTTAAAATTGACGACACCAAATATTTGGCTTATTTAATTTTGCGTAAAATATGTTATACCAACTGAAATATTTGACTAGATAAAAAATGGCAAAAGTACTAGTTGGTGAACAAGTTATTGTTCAAACGTTCACTTGCCAAACATAGGTTTTCGTAACAATTATTTGTAAAGAGATTTTTTGGTAAGTAATAATTTGGCAAATGAAATTATGCGAAAATTTGTTTGGGAAGTGATAATTTGGCAATTTCTTTTCGGTAAAACAAGGGAGACCCTTCGAACCTATTTATAATAGCAATTAGACCTTTATCATAATGATTTAACTTAATTTAATACTGCCCAATCAATACTATTACGTTAATTATGCAAAATTCGTTCTAGACTAGGAATAAAATATTGTTTTGATTATTTGATTCATATTTTTATATAACATTTTATATCAAAACTACAAAATATCGAAGGCGCGTGAAAATTTTCAATGAAATTTATATATATTTACAGTAAACTACATTGCGTTTAAAATAGGCATGAAATAACAAAAGAGTCAAAAACTTAGCCATTTTATTTTGATGCAAATACAAGTATGGTGGCACTCAGTTTTGACGATCTTCGTCCATATTATATTGCTGGACAAAGTAGTTAAATTACAACGTTGATTGTATTATAACATTTGTGCCATGGTATTAGAGATGTTTTTGCAATGATGATTTAAGTTCTAACTGTGAACACTTAAATAGCCTCAATCATACTTTTAGAACAATCTTATGCTAGTCTAGTGCTTTTATAATGTAATTAACATCTTCATTATCAATAATATTGCTAGTATAATGTTTCTGTAATGCGATTGGCAACTTCATTGACCGTAATAATGCTTCTATAATGCGATTCGCAACTTATTTGGTCACAATAATGCTAATATAATGCGCCTGTAATGCAATTAAACAACTATTTGTGAACTTATTTATGATCTAAATCCGTATAATTTGTGCCCAAATTAGCATTACAGTCAGAGGCGTATTTACCATAGGGCCAAGGGGGCCATGGCCCGGGGCGGCAGGATGCGAGGGGCGGCGAAGCCGCCCCTCGCGGACTTCTCTGTGCGCCTTTTATTCTCAAGCTTAACTACAATAAATATTTTATCTTATATTTTATTTCACATTTAATTTAAAACAAACGGCATGATATGTCCTGTCCATTTCCATTTGAGCTTTCTGATAGTTACCGTGACCTCCTTTGTTGTAGTACATTTCTTTGTATTGGTGGCATTTGGTGGTTCTTAATCTATTCGAAAGTCTCTTCCCCATCATGCTCCTTTCCATAGCGTTTTGACATGTTTCGAGTTTCTTAACATGGGATTTATTTAGTGCCCAGGTTTGACAGCCATGTGTAAAGACAGGCTAAATACAAGTGTCGAATAGTTTACGCTTAATCATCATCATCAGCCTATAGCAGTCCACTGCTGGACATAGGCCTCCTCAATCGCACGCCATTCAACTCGCTTCTCAGCTACTCTCATCCAGTTGCTACCAGCCACCCCGCGAAGATCGTCACTCCACCGAGCCTGAGGGCGTCCCACCTTACGTTTGCCGATTCGTGTTCTCCACTCAAGAACACGCCTACCCCAACGGTCATCGGTCCTACGGCTAATATGACCGGCCCATTGCCACTTCAGCTTACTTATTCTGTGGGCTATGACGACAACTCTGGTTCTCTGTCGAATCACCTCGTTCCGAATGCGATCCCTCAGAGAAACTCCAAGCATAGCCCGTTCCATAGCTGTACCAACAGTGTCCACGTTTCGGCTCCGTAAGTCATAACAGGCAGGACGCACCGATTGAAGACGTCTTTAGGCTCTGTGGAACACGCGACGAGAAGACCCGGCAAAGCTTCCCAAACGCTGCCCAGCGCAGTTGAATTCTTCTATTAGCCTCCCTTTCCAAGTTGTTCTTACCAAACTGCAGAGTATGCCCGAGGTAGACATATTCTCGAACAACCTCGAGAGGACCGCCATTGATAACATTAGGTCCTGGGGTGACGTGTTCGTTAAACATAACCTGGGTTTTGTCCAAGTTAACCAATGCGTATAGAAGAATGAACTAGGCCATCCAGCATCTGCTGCAAGTCGTGCAGCGATTCAGGCAGAATGACTATGTCATCTGCAAATCTCAAGTCTGAGATGTACTCGCCGTTGATATTAATGCCACGTCCTTCCCATTCCAGCGTCTTAAACACATCCTCCAGTGCGTTGGTGAACAATTTCGGGGAAATTACGTCCCCTTGTCTTACCCCCCGACGCAATGGGATATTCTCCGTTTGCTGGTTTTGGGTTTGGACGGTCATTGTGGCGTTCTCATAAAGATTTCTCAACACTTGGATGTATCGCCAGTCGACTTGGCATCGCTGCAGAGACTCCAGAACTGACTAGGTTTCGACAGAGTCAAAAGCCTTCTCATAGTCCACAAATGCAAGACACAGCGGTCGATTATACTCTTCGGACTTCTGTATGATCTGCCGCACTGTGTGGATGTGGTCTATGGTGCTATATCCTCCTCGAAACCCGGCCTGCTCCGGTGGCTGGAAGTCGTCGAGCCTTAGCGCTAGACGATTCGTGACGACTCTTGAGAACAGCTTATACACGTGGCTAAGGAGCGAAATGGGTCTGTAATTCTTTAGTAGGGTTTTGTTCCCCTTTTTAAAGAAAAGAACGACCACATTCCTTCTCCACGCTTCTGTAGTTCTCCCAGAGAACAGGACTGAGTTGAAAAGCTCCCTTAATACAGGAAGTCCTCCCGCTTTCAGGAGCTCAGTCGTTATCCCATCCTCGCCGGGGCTTTTCCATTCTTAAGCTGTCTAAGAGCCGCCTCGATTTCGTCTTGGCTGACTTCTGGCAGGTCTTCTGTGAAATGGCGGGTTAAGGTGGCTCTGGAATCCTCATTTTCGGGATCAGGTCGAGATGCATGCGATGCGTACAACTGGCCGTAGAAGTTTTCGACTTCCGAAAGAATCTCCGGCTTCGAAACGACGATATCCCCACCAGATTTGGTCAACTTCGTCAGGTGGCTCCTCCCAAGTGATTGGACGAACACTTTCGACCCCCGATTTTGCTCAATCGCTTTTCTATTGAGCGTGTGTTGAAGCATCGAAGGACGCGTCGTACCAATTTTATTGAGTGCCTGTAGTTCTATGACATGTGTCATGTGTGTGTGTTGTTCTATGTGTGTGTAGTTGACGGGTAGGTTTTCACGTCGTTCCGTCATAAGCTCCAGAGTCTCCTCCGAAAGTTCCTTCCTGCCCTTACGCCGCATTTGACAAAAACGCGTCCCTTATCCCTGAGGATTTCCACCATTTGTTCGAGCGCCTGGTCAACGTTATTTGTGGTTTCCACGGCCGCGAATCGGTTCTCCAGATCTGACTGGAACGCTTCAGACCCTAGCATGGTTTGGAGCATATTTGGACGGAGCCTAGACTTCATCAAACGGGTTCGTTCCAGCTTGAAATCAATATTCAGAGTGGCAGTGAGTGAGATTACGCTTAATAGCCATGCTCATTTCTGGGTTTTTCATGATCTCTTTTAAACTCCAGTAGGATTGTTTCCATGCATTTCCTATGCGTCTATTAATTTCTTTGGAGGTAAGGTCTGTGGGCGAGATTGTTTAACCTATTCGTCTACATAGTCAATTGTGTTATTGTTCACGCAAATAGGTTCTGGTGCCCGTTCGTCATGGCCTTAGTTTTTTCCGTGTTCATGATTAAGGTAGGACTACTCGTACCTTACGAAATATTACCTATGTTTTAATTTGTCTCGGTGAAAACTTATCTACCGGTACTTAGTTATAGTTTAATAAATGATTAGGAACTTTGCGGTTTGTGGTTAAATTACTTTATTTACTGGTCCACAATTGGCAGAGAAATCGGTTAGCATACGTAAAAAATACATACAGTCGAACATAGAACCTCCTCCTTTTTTGAAGTCGATTAAAAATTGACAAAGGAGTTTTGGTGAAACATTAGTGAACCGCTAACCTTGCATGTCATGGTAATAGGCTTATCCCCAATAAAATGGAACTTAACATATCTAACTGTCGAAATGTGGGTGTACTGGCACATCTGCGTACCCCTCAGAGCATATAGGCGTGATGTTATGTTTTGTAAACAATAAACATCCAAGCGATTGCAGCAATCACGGCAGATTTGCTGTCTATTATCTATTATAGTGAATAAATGGTTCATTTTTTTTTTTTCATATATTAATTCACACCAATAACAGGTTTTTTTTCTTAAATTAATGGGGCGGCAAAGCTAACTGGCCCGGGGTGCCATATCTTTAAATACGCCTCTGATTACAGTAGCCGTATAAACGTTTGTAATGCTATCATAGAACTAACTCAAAATGCGAAAACGATACAGAAATGCTGTAAGTCGGCCGATATAATGCTTTGATGTGTTACTTGGGAGGGACATAGACCTATACATACAGATCGAAATCTGTTAGAGGAAGTAAATCCAACACGACGCAATCATCATCTTACAAGTTACCATGCACATCCAAGGTAATATAACTCACCAGTGGCATTGGACTCGAAGTCATGGATGAAGCTGACGGGGTGTCCGTTGTTGAAAACGGAGATCTTCTCCACTGACTCGTCGATATTGATGTCCAGCACTTCGCGAAGCAGGTCGAAAAGGTGCTCAGGATCCTCGTCCATTAGGCTCACCACCTAATCGTGGGAATGGCGGCTTAGTAGGACCAACGTGGTGAAATGGAAGAAGAACTGCTAAGGTGGTGCTGTGGCACTATAGAGGAGAACCGATAAGCGACAGCACTGTCTTGTATTTTTTGTGAAAACAAATGACTCAAATCTGTAGATGTAGGTGTAAAGGAAGTAACAGAGTTAAGAATATAGTTTCTGCCTTCCCCATGAGAAGTGTGAGGTTATGTATGTATGCTGTAGGTATGTGTATCTCGAGGTAGCTACTTAAATTTATGAAAAAAATTGCAGTCCAGAGGTCAGTCTGTTGGTTTAACTACGAGGCATGCCTTTTAAGTTTTGTCGTTTGAAAAAAAAAACACAACTAGAACCTTATAGTACTTTTTATTGTTTTTCAAAGTATTCACCACGTAGCTTAATACACCTTTCCATTCGCTCAAACCAGTTATTATAACATTTATTCCACTCTAAACTCAAACTCAAACACAAAGCATTTATTTCAATTAGACCATTACGGCACTTTTGAATGTCAAAAAAAACACTAAAAGAAGCGAAGCTACAGTCCCAGTCACAAGGCATAATAACTTGAGAAAGTACTGCAGTTGCACATTCCAAAGCGTAGATCTCTATGGAGAAGAATGGGCAAGAAACTCCATGGATACTCTTTTAAATCAAAAATATTGTTACAAAATCTTGGTTACATCATCATCATGAGATTATAGTTATACATATATGTGAGAACGATGTAGAGAGACGTGCAAAATAAGAGCGTCCAGAGTAAAAGATAAAATCAACAATTCAAAAATAAAGTAATAAAAAATAAACCGTGGCAGCTAAGAGATGATCAGTCCCAACTGACAGCGCCCGTCCACGAACATGGCGCATGTATCAGCCCCATTCAGCTCAACCATATTGAAGGGAACTAAATGACCCGACACACCCACCACCATCAGCGAGACATTTGAGTGAGCATGACATTCTCTCAGCCACTAGGGCACATTCAAGTCAATGAAAGATAAGTAAATGTAAATGGTAGCTTTACAGTACATAGTACTCACACATGTGCTATGCGATTATATAATACTAAGAGATTGAATGTATACAATGCAGAGATATTTTTACAATCTTCTGCAGCTTCCACAATAACTTCACATGGTAATCAATTAGTTTGCCCCTATGGTTGTGGAGCAGGACCAGCATTGAGCCAAGCATTTTTACCATCAATGTAATCCCCCAACTTATAATATGCTTGCCTACACAGTGTGCGTTTTATACAAGATTTAAAAATTGTCTCATTCAGTTGTAGAATGTGGGGAGGTATTTTATTGTAACATTTTAAACAGTACCCCATGAAAGATGAGTCTACTTTAGCTAACCTGAAACCTGGTTGAGTTAGTTGGTCCCTATTTCTAGTATGATAGTGGTGTCGGTCACCTCTTTTACTAAATAAATGCAAATTTTTCCTAACATACATGATGTTTTCATAGATGTATTGACAAGGTACTGTCATGATGTTAATTTCCTTCAACAGTTCTCTTAGAGAATCGCGTCTACGTAGATCATATAAGGCTGTGATAGCTCTTTTCTGCAGAATAAATATAGACTCAATGTCTGCAGCCCGTCCCCATAGTAAAATACCTGACTTAATACTATGAAAATAACTAAAATAGACTAGCCTCGCGGTATCTACATCAGTAAATTTTCTGATTTTTCTAACAGCATATGCTGCTGAACTCAGCCGTCCTGCAAGAAAGTTATATGCGGACCCCATTGTAGCCTTGAATCGAACGTGATCCCCAAGAAAACAGTTTGTTCGACGAATTCTAGTTTCTCTTGATTCAATATTCAATACTATGTCACTATCACTACTTTTGACATTCGGTAGAGCAAATCATAAATACACTTCGTTTTTTTCCCATTTAATACTAAATTATTCGCGGTGAACCAATTATGGACCAGCAGTAGGGCGTTATTTACTTCGTCAAGATTTGTGGCACGTCTGTTTATCTTAAATATGAAAGAGGTATCGTCAGCAAACAACACCATTTGTGGTTGGTTTTTAAATAAATGGGGTAGATCATTTATATAGACACTAAAAAGAGGAAAGCGCCTAATATCGAACCTTGCGGTACACCCATACTTACTTTTAAACCCATTGAATTGACACCATTTATTTGTACTTGCTGATGTATATCGTTTAAATACAATTTCACTAAACTGAGAGCAAGTTTCCCTAAGCCGTAATGTTCAAGTTTTAAGAGTAGGGTTTCGTGGTTTACGCAATCAAATGCTTTCGAGAGGTCACAGAAGATTCCTATGGCATCTTGTGCCTCTTCCCACGCCGTAAATATGTGTTTTAATAAGGTGACACCGGCATCAGTCGTGCAACGTCCTTTGGTGAAACCATATTGTTTCTCATGTAAGATTTTATTGGTGTTAAAGTGTGTGAGCATTTGACTAAGCATTACCTTTTCAAACACCTTGCTGAAAACCGGCAACACGGATACGGGTCTATAGTTATTGGTGTCTTTACTGTCCCCGGATTTGAAAAGTGGTATTATCTTGCTGTATTTCATAAGGTCCGAGAAGACTCCTTGGTCCAAACATAAATTAAATATTAAGGCTAAGAACAGTGCTATAGTCTCAATAATAGCTTGACAAACTTTAATGGACATTCCCCATAGATCTTCAGTTAATTTTATTTTGATTTCCTTAAAAGCTTTAATAACTGTTATGGGGTTTATATGCTTAAATTGAAACTCAACTGGACAGGCTGAAACGTTCGCTCTTAACAAATCAATAGAAACCAAGGGTGAGGAATTTAAGGTTTCAGTAGTTTTAAGTGGGATACTAGTAAAGAAATCTACAATTCTTGAGCAACTCTTGAGCAACTTCGTTTTTAGAGCTTATAAGACGCTAAAGTGGGAGTGTTCAAAATGGCTGACTTGAAAGCGTCGACTGCTTCTTCATCGGACTTTTTTTATTTTAGGAAATGTAAAAAAATCGTTAGGGCTTAGGTCAGGACTGTATGGAGGATGGTCAAGAATTTCTACTTTTTCTTGCTTCAAATACTCAATCGTTTGACGAGCGCTGTGTGAGCTTGCGTTGTCGTGGTGCAGGATGATGCGTCGCTTTGAGTTAGATTTTCGAAGTTCGGCGATAACTTGTGGTAAACAAACTGTGCTATACCACTCTGCGTTAACGGTTCTACGATCTTCAAGTGCAATAGTCGCAACATAGCCGGTTTTTCCAACGAACGTGGCCACCATCTTCTTTGAAGTGCTTCGAGAACGAACAACTTTAGTCGGCTTTGGCTCGTCTTGAAAGACCCAGATTGTAGATTGTTGTTTGGAATCAGGATCGTAGGCATAGATCCAAGATTCGATACCACTGATGATGTCGTAGACGTGATTTAACTCTCCTCGGTTGATCCTTTGCAGAGTTTTCTTACACCATCTGACGCGGGCCGCCTTGTGATCGTCGGAAAGCAGATGCGGTATCCAACGGCAAACTAGCTTTCTCACACCATGCGCTTCATGCAAGATCTTCTGAATGGTTGTCCCTGAGATGCCTAATAGAGCCTCTATCTCTCGATACGTCACATAACGATTTTCAAGAATTAGTTGTCTCAAAGCAATGAGGTTATCTTCAGTGAAGGCGGATTTTGGGCGTCCTTCGCGAGATTTGTCACTAACACTAGTATGTCCACGCTGGAATTCTAAATACCAGCGTTCGACAGTCCGCAGACATGGGGCTTCATCACTGAACACAGATGCTAGCTCTTCAAAACACTGAAGCCGTGTCAGGCCTCTTCTAAAGTTGTAGAAAATCTTATTGCACGAACATTTTCCTTAGAAAGATTCATTTTCGTACGTAACCTGACAGATTCCAATCGGCGACGCTGTGACTAAACAATAGCATTAATCCTAATACTTTCAACTGTTTTGAGATTCAAAATTTAAACACATTCGAATATAGAACAGTCCCAAATTCAAATTGCCGGGAAATATGGAAACGACAGAACTTAAAAGGCATGCCTAGTATAGGTACCTAATTTTCTGTCTTTCACTTATGTGTCATATTATGATATGAGTTTTATGTTTAATAAATACTTACCTAAAACATGAATATAAAGCTTTTGAGTAGGTACCTTAACCGTTAGTCAAGTAAAATCAATATTTGTTAATCCATGCCTTACCTGAATGTTAGGTTCCAGGCGACCGACATTGTCAGGGGCGGTCTTCCAGCGCAGGGGCATCTTGCGAGACTCCAACATCTGCATGTCCTGGAACATACAGACCATGCAGTTTATAAGTGAGAATAAAGACGTAACGTCTGTGACTTCTGTGAGACATCGGTCCATAATCAGCCTTACTGTTCCAACTACTGCGACACAGTTCTTCTCTCTGCGACAGGGAACGAGGCCATAGAGTCCCATTGCGGGTAGGAAGATGCCACATGTCTGAAGCCATGCTGTCTTAACGATGTCTCCCTTTGCCATTTTCAGAGCAGTTGCAGCAGACCAGGCTATGAGATAATTTCACCAAGTAACGCGCCGGCTTGGGTTCGAACCCACAACTAACATGTTGTATTCCGGGGCCGTTACCACTGTGCCACCATAGCTCAAGAAAAAAATGACAGTGTTAACGGTCAGTTCTACCTATAGATCTACCTGACCTCATCAAAATTGTATAGTGAGAGGCTATTGTGACCTCGAGTGCCGGCCCGATTACCTACTACTTGAAGAAAATCAATGAAACTAAACAGTCTCATCGTTTGTGTATATTACGTGCATGCCTGCATGCATCTAGCCGATCGAATTCAAGGTTAAACCGTACGAACAAATTCAGCGGCTTCAGACACCCGATACTGACAGATAGTGTTGTCCGGTGTCCATAGACGGTCCGTAATTTGTCCGTACCAATTTGATCGAATCTTAACATCAATAAAATTATTCTTCTTAGATGGATCTTACGGTACCTATGCTAGTCCTAGGATATCAGATCTTAGCGGTAGATCATGGTGATCCTCTTATGATAGCCATTTCCGCTTCCGCCATTCGGTGTCAAGATTCGAGTAGGAATTTCGCAAGAACTTCTCCACGACAATAGCAGTGGACAATTGTACCTACACTAATGGATTCATTTAATTGAATATAAGAAAATTTACTTATTTAGGACTCTCGGGGTCGGAAAAAAAAACAATTAAAAAAAAACATCTTTCACAAATACCTAACTGTGCATGAATTAACCATAAATAATTGAAATACATTCGTAAATAGCGAATAACAATTTTATTCCTACCGAAACAACAAAGTCTAATAATATTTTTGCTGCCCAAACAATCACTTTAAACCACAATGCGGTTCATGGAACATGGAATTCATGGAAAAGTACCCATTACCCAAAACAAGTAATAATTAAGCTACGCTTAATACACACATTATTTAAACTAAGGAAAATCAGCTATCGCTTGTAAATAATTTATTATATTATGTGTTTGTGGACAGACAGGAAGGAAAACGAAAATATCGAATTAATACGTACATTTTAGAATTAAAAGATTTATATACAATTTACAAAACAAATTAGGTATTTATAATTATAAATCACAAAGTTTTTTTGAATGACCAACAATGGTACAGAATAGCAATAGCGTTTTGCTCTAAGTTTATTCCTCCCTAAATTCGTTTGACCTCAAATGGCACTAAATGAAAATATCGTGTTAGCCGAATTTGACCCATTGAACCTTTAGCTTGTGTTGTAGTTAATATACCTGCGACGCGCGCATAACCAGATCACAACAAACTGTTAACTGTTGTTTGGAAAATAACAGACATCCCATACTAACTCCAATTACGGCGGAGGGTCTTGATTGGAGGTCGGAGTCAACTGGGCGGGTCAATAGAATGACCCAGGCATTTTCCTGCTGACATAATGGATGGCATTGAATCTGATCGCGAGGACATTTCACACTACTTCGTTTGATGTAATACGTTTGCATATAGGTATGTTACTATCGCTGGTAGTCTGTAAGGTACCGCGTAAAAATGGTATGATAATGAAACACAGGATGTTAGCTCTTCGAAACACTGAAGCCGTGTTAGGTTTCTTCAAAAGTTATAGAAAATTATTGCAGGGACATTTTCCCTAGTGAGATTCATGTTCGTACGTGACCTGACAGGTTCAAAACAACGCTGTGACTAAACAATTTCTTTAGGGTTGGACCTCATCTGGCAGCACGGAATCGCACGCGCGCTGTCGCATTCCGCAGACAAAAAAAGCGATCGCACGCGTCAGCATGCTGCAGCATGGGTGGCATACTGCCGCGTTCTTTCATGATCAGTTTAGTTTCAAGCGCGAGATGGATAGGACCACGGAAGAGAGAGCAGTGATTCTAGCGTGTATTTTGCAAGAAATGCAAAATCAAAATAATAAAAAGAAACGCATTCGCAAAATAAAACGGAGATACTGGGTTCATCCTTTTTGGAAGCAGAGAGCGGTTCATGGACAATATGTTACGCATTTTCCGGATTTAGTAACATATCCAGATAGTTTCGTAGATTATTATGGAATGACTTTAAATGATTTTAATGAATTAGTATTTTGACATTGTACGATAGAGTGAGACAACATGCGATAGCAAGTGATCGGCGGTGAAAGGATGCGTTAGCATGCTTTCGCGCGCTTCAGCGTTCCGGAGACTCCCTGCCGACCATTGCATTTTGTCCGTGATGCCGATCGCCTCGAGGATTCCGCCGCGTGCTATCGCATTATGCTTTCTGTCTCGGTCTAGCAAATGGCAGTTCTAAGCGACAGAAAGAGAAAGGGTGACGGAAAAAGGCGATTCCGTGCTGCCAGATGAGGTCCAACCCTTAATCCTTCAATTGTTTTGATATTCTAAATTCCAACAAGAATAATATTGAACAGTTTTAAATACAAAATTTTAGTTAGCGGCACAATCTGTGCCGCTCAGGAGCGGGACAATACGATTACATTAACACCCATTCCTCCCACTGCTTGCCACGTAGATGGGGTTATACGGTTTTTTTTTTGTTCAAACGACTAAACTTAAAATGCACGCCACGTATATTGTATTTCTAGGTTGTTTTTTGATAGCTTATATCTCAGAAACGTGACGTTTTAGAAGATTTGGTCTCATACAAAACTTGTCTGTATTGATGACAGGTTTAATGTCAAAGACATTCAAATATTTATAAATCTCTTTGTTTAATGTAAGTCTAATGCGTGGCCGCTATTTCGAAAATAAAATAAAATGATGGAAATTAGGCAGGCCAAATCATTGGAAGCCCTTTGTATGATGTACATAATGAAGAGTATTCTATCTATCAGTCTGTACCGAGCGGTCCACCGCAGAAGACCACATGGGTTGGAGACGCGTCTTATGTGGTCGCGATCCTCAGCATTAGGGAACGACCGAACGAGAAAGAAGAAGAATCTACCTATCTATAGCTTAAGGGCGCCCACACAAAACCGCGATGCGATGCGATACGACGCCGCATCGCAGGAACTTGTTCGTGCCAGCTCACAGATATTTGCGATGCGTTGCGAATTCGCAGTTATTTGTGGGAGCCCTAAAGGTAAAAATTGCAGAAGCTAGCATTATTGCAAAAGAACACAAGTGTAACAAAACGATCCGTTTTTTAACGTTACAAACGGGCGTTGATCAAACAACTGCGTAGTTGTCAAACCGGACCACTCAATGTTATCCGTCAACATCGCCACCGGCCCCATTCGTAGTCACCCAATACCAACACGTGTCAATGCCTTCCGACATGCCATTTTTATGTTCCCCTTGCGTTATAGGCCAAGAGCATCCAAAACACGTGTGTATCACGAAACTTTATCTACCTTACCCATATTGAAAGGAACTTAATGACTGATATAGCAACGCCCTTGAAATTGTACCATACGAGTAACTAGGTACATAGGTTTACGGAGGGTATAATTCTTGGAATGGTCATTTAAAATTCAACTACAAGGTGAGATTCTATTCTTGAAAGGGGACGAAGCGATATTATTGATAACACAGAGCTTGACCGTTGCGTTGCCAAGGTCAAATAAGGGGAATCCTTACATATTTTATTATTATTCGGTCAGTCTGATAAAGGCATATCAAGTGCAATATGAATGTTGTCGATCGTTTTCTTCAAAATGAAACCAAACAAAAAAAAAGGAAAATCGTATGGAGTAATTTCTGAACTAAACGCAACTAGCATTTTATGTTGTGTAGAAGCTGCATTCGAATGATTCTGTACGCCGCGCCAGTTTTTGAAGTTTCAGTCTGTCGAATGTAAACAGGCAAAATCTATTTTCTCCTTCTGACTATCGTAGTTGTTTTCTCTTACTCCAACACCGAGCGACGCGTAAAAGAAATAAATGAATTCTTAAATATTATTATATAATTCGTTAGGAACTGTCTCCTAATGTTAGCTTCGTTCCGATATTCGTCAGTCATTTCTCCACTACTCCGCCGTCGTCAATACCTGAAAGGTACAACAATAGAGCCATTCGTACCCTAGACAGAGGGATGGAGCAGAAGCCTTGGTAGCGATTGTGTTGGGAAGCTTCTGTGTTGACCAGCTCGTAGTACTGCATGGCTGTGATGAGCCCCATCAGCACCAGCAGGAACACCGTGACGGAGAGGCACAGGATAGCCACGCTGCGACGCTTGCAAGGCCCGGGAATCACCGATATTTCGATGACCTGAGAAAGATCAAATTTATTTTTAAGCCATTCTTGTTTTGTGATCAAATACTATGAACAAGCAAAAATAAGTAAATAGTATCCTAAGTCTGCTAACATCATGAGAGAAACATTCAAAAACAGATAACCGTATTCCCGCAATGTGCACCTGCTAAATATTTTTCGTAGAACACCATCCACCACATAAAGTACAAAACTAACAGATAATAACCTTGACCTTCTTAACCTTTTTGGCGCCAACATTAAACCCGCAGCCACAGGCACAGAGGCAAAACCTTTTCTTTTTTTGTTGATTCTTGCGTAGTGGATCTGCATTCCGGCCATTTGAAGCGTTAAATGATAGAGCGGGATTGAAAGAATTATCTACTCGCATACATTTTTCAGTATCGATTGTGATATTTTTAGCTACAAACCCATCCGCCGTTAACTGAAAATCAATAAAGATTTATATCGCAGTAACTGCATCAAATAATATTTTGCTGTTCGGTAGGCGCAACTTACTAATCAATGCGAATCTTTCCCTGTAGTAAAACTTAAGCCATTTTTTTTCTAAAATACAGATTTTATGTCGTTTATAATTTATCATATCATAAAAACAGATTGTCGCCGATCGATATGAACAATTTCACACAGTCAAGATTCAGGTACTTAAAATTATTATACATACTTCATCGGTCTCGGTGGTTTCGCAATACAACGGGATTTTCTTAACTGTTAGGCTAGGCTTCGTCAATATCGTCATCTTTACAATTTATTCTCGAATTGAAATTAACTGTTTATATTTTACAACAACACTCCTGTTTTGACTGCAACAAATACGGAAGTGCGTAGAATGATGATATAAAAGTAAATTCATCAATATTTCGTGCAAATTATTACCAGCCATGAAAATTTTTTGTTTTTTATATTTTTATTGCAACACTAAATCTGTTGTCAAATCCTAGTCGAATCCTAAATCGGACTATTCGATTCTAAATGTATTTCAGTGCTATGATTTGCTTTCGATTATAGAATAAAAAGATTGATGTTTGCAACATTGAGATGAGATGTAACTTGTCTATAGTTAGTTCAACCGAAAAAAAAAGAAAGAAAGAAATTCGAGGAGGAAACGGACGATTAGTTTCGTGTTGTAGAATATTCTGTGTTAAAAAGAGGTTAATGAATCAGCAACGCTAATAGTGCCGTTAAAACATGTTTGATTAGTTTTCTTCGTCATTATTTTATGTTGATCCTTTGTTTCATTGTGTAATTACCACGTTTGTAACGAGACAGCGAGCACAAAAATAAAATGGCGACTGATCAAGTGAAGAACCGCATGCATGTTTTCAAGAACACTGGCAAAGATGTCGACGTAAGTATGGAGACGTAGTTCAATGCCTTGTAATAATTTAATTATAGCCTAGATAGTTAGTGACAATGAAATGACGTTTCGCGTGTGATTTTTAGGAAATGCGCAGGCGGAGGAACGAAGTTACAGTAGAACTGAGAAAAAATAAGAGAGAAGAAACACTACAGAAACGTCGTAATGTGCCTATCAGCTACTCAACAGACGAGGATGAGATCGAGAGGACCCTGGCGTCCACGGACCTCAAGGAGTTGGTGATGAACGCGGCGAACGGAGACAACCCTGACGTGCAGCTAGCCGCCGTGCAGCAGTGCAGGAAGTTGCTGTCGTCCGACAAGAACCCGCCCATCGACGAGCTCATCGCCGCCGGTATCCTCCCCATCCTCGTGCAGTGCCTCTCAAGGGCTGACAACCCCACACTGCAGTTCGAAACGGCTTGGGCCTTAACGAACATCGCGTCAGGCACCTCTGCACAGACGAACAAGGTTGTTCATGCTGGTGCCGTCCCTGTCTTCCTTCAGCTGCTCATGTCTCCTCACGAGAATGTATGCGAGCAAGCGGTCTGGGCTCTGGGCAACATCATTGGAGATGGTCCAGTGCTCCGAGACTTTGTTATTGAGTTGGGAGTGGTGAAGCCACTATTGAGTTTCATCAAGCCAGATATCCCTATTTCTTTCCTTCGTAATGTGACCTGGGTCATTGTGAACCTGTGCAGGAGTAAGGATCCTCCACCACCAGTTAAAACTATTCAAGAAATTCTTCCAGCACTCAATGTCCTCATCACGCACAATGACAACAATGTAAGTATTTACATTTATAAACTTTTCAATCACCTACTTTGTGAAGCTAGGCCACTGAAGTTCATTCAACTCCAGTGCTAGAAAATACCATGCTTATACTCAATAAACATTCCAACTAGGGAATGCAATCTCGTCTCGCCGAGATCCCGATCTCGCGAGATCCCGGCCATATTTTACGAGATTGTATCTCGTCAAATTTCGTACGAGATCTCGCGAGATAACGAGATCGACATTGGCATGCAAAATCAGAAGTCGTCTGTCAGATGATACTCTCGACATGATGTGTTTTTTGAGAAGCCATTTTCAGACAAACTAACTTGCCTTTCCGTACCTTGATAACTTCATCTGACTTCTACTTTAAACTTTTTTTATACGATCTCACAACATTTATTTAACAACTTGTGAAGTTAAGTTTTTGTTTTGTTGTATTTATTTACCATAAGTAATGTCCCTATTACTCTTAATTATTGAAACTAAAGTAATAATTTACAAAGGACTAAATATAGATAATTATTGTTTTGTTACCAACATTGTAAGAATTTGAACTGATTAGCTACAGTAGGTATAATAATTATAGACATAAAAAAATGTTATTAGAGTTAGAGACAAAATAATAAGTACTCTGTTGATTTTTATAAAAAAACTTTTTGCAAAAAATAAAACCGACTTCAAAAACACAAAAAAAAAGTGAAAAATAATTTTAGCTTCAGAAGTCGGTGATTTGTTTGATTCAGTTTTTTGTCACCGACTTCTGAAGCTAAAATTATTTTTCACTTTTTTTTTGTGTTTTTGAAGTCGGTTTTATTTTTTGCAAAAAGTTTTTTTATTTTTTCATTTTTAGTTGCAATATCTTATACAAATATTATATTCTATGCTTTTATTTTACATTGTTAACAATACATTTCATGGCACCAATCACGGCAGATTTGCTGTCTATTATTGAAGAGTTCCATTGTATATCTCCGAAGATTAGCATCAGATCTTCACCAAATTTAAATGGGACCACTTCGTAATAAACCCCTTTCGAACAAAAAAAGAATTTTGCAGATCCGTCCATATATGACGGAGTTATTCCCGAACATACATAAAAAAAAAAAAGTACAAACATCCGAATTGATAACCTCCTCCTTTTTGAAGTCGGTTAAAAATAAAACTTACATTATTTTTATAACTAAGCAACGCAGTTTCTATTTAATTACATATCATGTCAATTACTAGTTCTTAAAACAAGCATTTGCATATGTTTTAATTGCGATTCTCTCAATCTCGCGAGATCCCGTAATTTGCGAGATCTCGCGAGACTGGGTTTTGAGTCTCGCGAGATCTCGCTAGGCGGAAATCTCGTACGAGATTGCATTCCCTAATTCCAACTGTGTTACTGTAAGAAACATTATATTCAAAGACCATACCTAGGCTTCAAAAGTTTTGAGTGCATTGAAATGTAAATTATTAGTTTTACCTTACCAACTCAATTTAAAGTAATGATTTGAAGAAGTTACATTTTTCAGAATAGTAACTACAGATTTGATCATATGATTTGATGTATCATTTATTGTGCTTATTTTTTAAACACAATTACATTTGTATTTGGTAAAAATATTGGATTGTGGTTATTTTTTATTAACATAATTATTTCAAAAGCATTTATCATATGGTTGTAAGTTTGAATCCATTAAATCATGGATATTTCTGTGAATGATTACACACACAAAATCATAATGAGTCACTCAAATTGTTACTTAATCTATAATTGCTAAATCTTTTAAATTATTGGAAACCATACATGTATTCTTTATAAGTCTTTAATTAAAAACACAGAATTTTCTAAACAAGTTCAATGAATATGTATAACAAAGCCATTTGGTGACATATTTTGTTGGCTTAAATTTTAAATTGATAAAAACAAACTTATCTGATTAACAATCTGTGGCACCTCAATTGATCATTTCTAAGCTGAGTTTTTCTCTACATCTTCCAAATAATGTATAATTTTAACATAATAATTATTTAGTAATACATAATATTACATATTCAGAGATGATCCCTGCTATTTGATAAAATTCACACTATAGTATTAGGTATTCATCTGAAAGTGAATCTGTAAGATAACAACTATGAGTAGGTACAGACTAGGTATGAATCTTAATGTTATTGTTTCTTCTATAAACATCTTGATAATTGTTCTTGAATCTCCTTCTGAATATATTACAGTATTAGCTTGTTGCAACCTGACAACATGATACTATTAATATAATCTGACACCATGTGGTCAATTACAATCTACTGTGGTTTCAAACCTTCATGAATAACATTATTTATTTGCTATGTTCCAGATATTAGTAGACACAGTTTGGGCAATCAGCTATTTAACAGACGGTGGCAATGAGCAGATCCAAATGGTGATAGAATCGGGAATAGTTCCGAAACTGATCCCATTACTGTCACACAAGGAGGTGAAGGTCCAGACGGCAGCTTTGAGAGCAGTGGGCAACATCGTGACAGGCACGGATGAGCAAACACAAGTGGTCCTCAATTGTGACGCACTTTCGCACTTCCCTGCCTTACTGTCGCATCAGGTATGCTCGTTTTAGTGTTACTTATTATTTATTTTTGTAAACTTGCCAATTTCACCAAAATAAACAAATTTGTATTCGGTAAACAAAGTGAGTGAGATGGGAATATTAAGCTGTTCACATGTGTGCTACTTAACTTGTATATGCAAAATACGCACTTAGGACATGGAGTGGAGTAGCCTGTTATACTATACTTAACTTGTATGCAATCTTCTACTTGAGTAACATTGGTTGCTAGACAACCCACTTAAGTAATGTTTCCTAGTACAATAGCACAAAATGCTACTTATTTACCTCAGGTCTATTAGACTGGGTTAAGTTTCATACTAAAGCTGCAGCAGCCATTTCAAGTAAGTTATGTTTAGTTGTCTATGCACCTGTAAAATAATGTTCTAACGATGTTGGAGCCAATAGGATAGCGCAAATTCGTCGCACCGAAAATAGAATATAAACAAAATATGCATTCAAGACAGTTTCACACAGAAATACATAAAATGTGTGAATACGACCACGCGAACACCTCGTACGCGTCTGGTCGGCGGCCAAGATGGTAATTATCTATTATTGTACACGCGCGAGTTACCGCAACCGTCGCCGACTCAAAATCCGTTGACACGTAAAACATTAGAGGCTACAGTACATTGACATGCTTAGTTGAATGGTCATTGACTGATAGTGATAACGCGGCAGATGTCTGACCTTCATTTTTGTCAGTTTTATTAATTCGACTAACCGTCGCTAACATGTGACGGTTTTACCGAATGAATTTATTACGTTTACTGAATACGTCTATTTAGGCCAATCCTCTCGGTTTATCACAGTCCGCTGCCGAACATAGGCCCCGCCCAACTTAATGTAATTTCCACAACATCTGTTTGTCCGCATCCTTCTATTTATACCAACGCAAAGTACCGGTTTAATGCAGTTTGGTTCGCATTGCGGCCTTCCAATCGGATGTGCGTACGTACACGAACTCATCATTATACACGGCATGTTTTGTAATCAGCACAGGAACTGAAACGTCTTTGCGAAGGGTCAGTCAAAAGAATGTTAATTGGTGCAATTTCATAATATTATTACTGAGATAAGGATTATTGTAAAGACAGCCATATAGGCCAATTAAATTGATAGAGCTCTTTCACTTGTGAATGAAAACATGTGCCTGCTTTTTCGAAATTTACTAATGACTTTTTTCGTCAACAGAAAGAGAAGATCTGCAAAGAAGCCGTATGGTTCTTATCAAACATCACAGCAGGCAACAAGCAGCAAGTTCAGGCAGTGATAGATGCGGGCCTACTGCCCAAGATCGTGGAGAACCTCACAAAGGGCGAGTTCCAGACGCAAAAGGAAGCGGCCTGGGCAGTGTCCAACCTCAGTATCAGCGGAACCAAGGAACAGGTCGCCGCCCTCATCAACTGCGGAGTCATACCGCCCTTCTGTAAATTGCTCAGTTGCAAAGATACTCAAGTTATCAATGTAAGTTATTTTAAAAATTTTGATTGTTGTTGCAGCTTTGTTATTTTAATGACAAAAATGTAAAATTGGATCATGCATCATCATAATAGTCAATAACACTGCTAACCTAGAAGGAACTTACATTTTACTTGAAGTGCCATTGTTTTGGCGCATTTGCCTAGTTTACATTCAATTTGTAACAATGTATAATATTGACATGTAGCTTTAGTTAGGTCAATGAATAACTTATGCATACAATAAAGCTTTTATCTTTCTGGTAAGATATTGCAATCTTGAATAGCAAGATGTTTTTACAATATTATGTTTAATGAACTGGTAATACTTTGTTCAGTTTCAAAAGATTCCTTTATTGATAGCTTTAAAATCTTTTTAAAGGCTTTTATGAAAAGCCTGCTAGATTTTATAAGTTTACAAAATTATTTAATATTCTCAATTATTTTCTCCCAGGTTGTGCTAGACGGTTTAAGCAACATGTTGAAGATGGCGGGTGAAAACGCCGACCAGGTCGCGAACATGATCGAGGAGTGCGGCGGCATCGACAAGATTGAGGCGCTTCAGAGCCACGAGAAGGTGGAGATCTACAAAATGGCCTACGATATCATTGAGCAATACTTCGCGGGAGAGGTACGTACCGTGTTATTGTTTGTTGTTGTAAACCTATTGAGACAAAGGGATAGATGATTTTGATTTCCCTAGAGAACCAATTGTGTCGACAGTGACTAGTCACAGTGAAATGTATAGTTGTGTGATGTCATGAAGTTTTTTGTTTTGTTCACTTCTCTCTATCTCTGGACATGTAATAATACAATGGTGTGATGTCGATTGCAGGAGGAGGATGCGACGCTGGTGCCGGCGGCGGCGGAGTCGGGCTTCCACTTCGACGCGGCGGCGGCGCCCGGCCCGCACGAGGGCTTCCGCTTCTAGTGCCGCGCGCGCGCCCGGCCCGCGCCCGCCAGCTACCGGTGGGTGCTGCGGCCTGCCGCGCCCGAGGGCGTCTGGCAGGAGCTGCGGCCTGCCGCGCCCGAGGGCGTCTGGCAGGAGCTGCGGCCTGCCGCGCCCGAGGGCGCCTGGCAGCCCAGCGCTGGCGAGGAGCGAGCTGCGGCTCCGTTGTGATACAGCTCTATTGTGATGTTTGAAAATTTTCATCTTTGTTTTTCGATTTCGTAATGTACCGAGTAACGGACGATGGACACGAAGTGGATAGCTTTAATGTTAAGTGCCGCGTACGCGACGTATGCGTTTAGTGTAATCTGCTTACCGATTGAATTGATGCTTTTGATATAACATAGTATTTATGTTTCGATTTTAACTCCAAACGATAATAATTAAATGCAGTACCAGGAATCGGGACAAGAACGGCCGCCCCGACATGAAATTATGTTGACTTCAGCCCATTTGTATTGTATCTATACCAATAAATTCTGTCCAATATAATAATCGTTTTATTTAAAAAACACAAGATTACATTAATTAGAGTAAATAGAAGGCAGTGAGTCTCGATGCATCTGCTTGTAGATGTATTCGTATTGTTTCTGTGAACAAAGAGTAATTTATGTTCAAACCGTCTCTCTGATCCTATCAAATAAATCATCGTAATTTAAATATGAGACATACACAGAATATTCTGTAAAACTACAAAGGTTTTTACTTACTTTCCTGATCTCGCAGGCGTAGCACTTGACATTGCTGTAGCTCTCCTCGGAAGGCTCGGGCAGGGAGCGCGCAGTCACTTTACTGTTCAGCGATTCGGCGTCGTAGAACAAGCCTACCTTTTGCTGGAAACTAATATTATACAGTAATTAATATTAGAAATTGAATTCGTTAACAATAAGGGTCCTCGTCCTCGGGTACTATGTGACTATAACGATCACGGCCACACATTTTTATTGGGGTAACCAAGAAACTACAAAATGCCATCTGTCGGTACCGTCGACGGCGCGGCGGATACAGTAGTTTCAAGTAAATTCGAGGTCTTAGATTAGCGCGACTTTCAAGCCGCCTTCTAAAGGCTATACTTGTTTAAAGATGAACGCACTTTTAGCGTATCCAGGGCATATTTTCATAATTTATTACAACAGGCTGCGTTTGCGTGTGGTTTACAGACTCGACCACACAAATGTGTTATATGGTGAACCACCTTTACAAAATCGTATATACAAAAACACGTAGCAGCTTCCAAAATGCTGGATCTTGTTAATGTGTCTAAAGATAAATTTAGGTATCTTTCAACCACTTGTTAACTTACTTTGGCAGCGGTTTGGTCCAATGATTATCGAGTCGGTTTACTTTCATGATATCGTTCAGACGCTGCAGGAGGCTGAAGTTCTCGCTCTGGATCTTGTTCTTTCTATCAAGTTCGCGCTGGTTCTTCTTCAGTTTGAGCGCTACATGCGGCCGTGCCGCCGGGGCTCGGTCGTCTATCGCTGGCAACGCGGATCTTACCTCCAATCGAAAAATAAAGTACGAAGAAGGGTCAAGACACATTAATCGACGGCATTAGAAAGAGCATAAAGCGGGGTATGCGTTCGTTACGTCGATGCGAAAGGACATCCTTCGTGCTCTTTTTGTATTGACAAACAGTCGAACGCTGTCGATCAATGTGTCGTGAACCTAAGGATTCAGTTTGATGTCGACGAAGTTTGAATTCATAATAAATTATAATTTCATGCTATTTAAAAATTTTGTATGAAAACATGAACTTTAAGCCAGTGACTCACTTTTGATCGATGATCTTTGAATCTGCGATCCTCCCACGGTTGGATCAGTAGTTTATCTCGGCGCGATAACATTTTACGATAGAATCAAATAGCACGGCACAACCAACAGTCGAGCTCGTGATCTTGTTTTGATTTTGAATGGCTTAGTTTGATCAATAGCTGTTTGTAACTAAGGTACTAGCAGGAAAATAGTTGGTATCTAGGACCGAATCCCTTATATTGGTGTGTTCACAGTGTAATATCAAGGACTGGTTAAAAAGAGAGGTAATTGTACGAATAAAACACCGGATGGCAAATTAATAAATAAATTATTGTTAAATATTACATACTGCACTTACATTGGCTCGTTACATCGGATAATATACATTCACAAAAACGTACAAACACAAGTTCACAAATACAAATTATAAAATAATATACTTTGAGCAATATAAAAATAAAAAAACCGAATCACTCTATAATCTATACCTAGTTATACTATTAAAACGTTTGATACAGTAATGTAGATTAGTCGATTTTTGAAAAACTGGTAGGGCGGTACTTTAGTACCCAATACTTAAGTTTTAAGCTAATCATCGCAAGTGTTATCATAAAAAGCTTTAGGAATGTAAAGTCGGCTTTAATTCCTTTCTAAGTTTGGCAATGTTTATTTTATAAAGCTTGATAAAGTTAGTGCACTATAGTTTTCTCATTTGCAATCAATTTCCATTTGTTTGCCCATCAATCGTTTCATATACAACTCATGACACTGTCTTACTCTCATTAATTTCAAACAATTCAATATGTCCATCTTAATGATTACCCCGTGCTTGTCGCTACTGGCTTTGTGCTTGCATTCAATAAATGCGGCTTCAATTGCTGCAACGTTCTAGGAAGACTTTGTAATACAGGGTGTATTTTGAACGCAAAAAAGCTTAGGTGGTGATTATTATCTTCAATTAAACCCAAACAATGAAGATCCTTTGATCCGGCCTTTTCAAGCTTATGGTTCAAATATACACCATGTATAACATTTCATAACAAAATAACCCGATGCGAGAATACTTTTATATTTTGTTTGTAAAAAAAATCGCCCAAAACCTGCAGCGGCGGTACATTTTGCTATTTTTTTTACTAATAAATCTCTACACTGAGTTTGCCTCGCATTTAATTCTAATTACATTATTGAGTATAAAACGTATTAAATACATCAAAAAGATCTAGTAACTTACGATCACTGCGTTTTGAGATATGACTTTTGTAGCACGTGTTCATTTCGATAACTCGTATTATGAGAAGCAAGACAAACACTCCACCTCTTGAGACTCAAACACAACGTACGCAAATGCCTTTGATGAAAGCTATTATTTAAACTCGTTCCATAATTGCCTTGTGAAGCAAGTTTCTTGATAAAAATAATGCTAATAAGTTTATTCTTATGTAAGTATATACATAATAAATGTTAATATCATTTCTTGGGTTCATCGAACCTGCTTGGTTGAGTATAATGTCTACTGAAACTCACTCTCTAATAATATTGTACAAACACAATATAATATTAATTTTTGAATGTTTACATGAAATGCAAATTCGTAGTCTTTTTTGCAATTTAGTAATACAGAACGAACGTATATTTACATTACAAAACTGAATCAAACACGCCTTAGTTACTTCTTTCTCAATTTCGATCAATTTCACTTTATTTATTTATGTACACACAGATACTTAACAGGACAATATATTAACATAGAAGAGCACAAAGGTACTGCTTATTGCTGCTTGCACTTTGTATGCTTTTGTTCACACTTGTGTAGACAAAAGTTATATCTCAAAAGTATCACATGTAATTAATTATAGTGCGTTATCAATCAATGTCTGGAGACATCGCCATCTGAAGGATGTTTTCCATTCAAATTATCTAAGGAAATTTTCTACTTCAAAAACAATCATTTTTGACGTATCAACTAATATAAGCATCAATTTAGCAAATGCAACTGAGACCAGAGAACATCATATTAAATGGTAATAATTGTAGTTTATTTAAGTTATAAACAAAGCAGCTTTGTTAAATTAATATAACATTGTTTAATTAATCTCGAAATAGTCAAGTCGTATAGAATGTTACGATAATATAAATGCAAATAATCGTTCACACACGCGCAGGTATACATTAAACCGAGGAAAACACCCTCCCACATCTATGATACAGTGTCACATGTAACCTAACCTTATTGCTAAGTTTTCGCATACAAAAATCTCTACACTTGGTGCATCATCAACTGTCAATGTGTAAAATAAAAAGTCCATACAAAAATAATGTTCCTGTGTAAAAGCTATTTACTTAATACTTGCCGTTGTGGAGTGTCACCAAAGTGTTGGACGTCTCACTACAGGTGTAACAGGTGCTACAACTGAACATGTCAAGGTTAAACTTAAAAATAATCATTGAAGGTGATTCGCATTTTAATTTATATATTGGTATCTACAAAATTAATATATTATAAACAATAATATGTATAAAACAACAAACAAGCTGCCATAGTTATTTTTTACTTGTGGATCGAATTGCGTAGCGTGCGCGCAACATGTCTGGGCGGTGTATAATTTATAATACATAGCGTACAACCCTTAATTCCACTTAATAATAACAAATTCGAAGTCACGTATGACACCACGTGTTAATAGAATGATCGCCGAGAATGAACAGAGCGAAAACGACTTTGACGTCATTAATTTAAAGCTTACACTAACATAGGTTAAGAATTAAATTTTAAACCTTGAAATTAATCATATATTTTTAATATTAATAATATATTATGGTGTATTTGTGACTGGAGCATAATCTTATTGTTTCATCGTCCTTAGTTTAGGGCCCCGAACAGATTGCGCGCACTAGTTTTACAAAAGTAAATACATTGTAACATAAGGGCGAGTTGCTTGTGATGTCGGCGTATAATATTGACTAGCGATTGTCACCCCAGTGGAAATCAACCCGTTGAGATTCCATGCCCACCACACCAGTTTAAACTACAATGATTAGGATACCGTATATCTCCTAGACTTTTCTTTGAATTTGAGTAGTTACACCAAGTCATATCACTCGATGTAGCTTACAGTCCAGACCAGAACACTGAAGAGAAGACCATTCGATTTCATTCTTCGTTACGACTGCGACATCCACCAATCGGATATACACCGTATTACGCGACATGACGGCGATCCACCGATGGAGACGCGTCTTTACCCCCAACACACAGTTTTATTACCTTGACAAATATCACCCATCTATAATATGCGTTTCACTTTAAAATGTAAGTGTAAACTGGTGCGGTACCAACCAAATGTTACCTAATTCGTTGTCGTAAAGACTAAAACGTAGGAATTGTTTATCATTGATATATTTGACTACGCGATTCCACTAGTCAGACTTATACAGTTGGTGCGTCCGCGCGATCGAGATCATTCTCGACTCGCGAGTTGTAGGAGCAGTTGCGACTGACAGGTGCGCTAGGAAAATTTGTATAAGATAAGGAATGTCTTTTTTAATACTTTTGATTTTTGGAGCTTTGTGTTATATATGAAACATCGAAGTCGATCGTAAAAGAAGAAATGCTATGCGTTAGTGCGTAGAGTTTTTTTCAGCATAATTTATGTTATAATACACCTTTCCTCTAAAGTTAATGTATTATATTACAAATATGCTGGTTTCGATAAACCACATTACTGTCAACCGCAACGGAATCCTCTAAACGTTGAGCGCGTTAGAAAAACCTTACAAAATTCCCACTCACTTACAATAAGTTGCCTTCCTCACACATTCCACGATTTTCCCTGACCGTGACTTACATTATATCTTACTTAGCCAAACATCACAACATATGCATCCGTGTATATTTAGTTAAACATCACATGGTCTGAAGCGTCCACTCAATATATTCGCGGGTACTCCGAGACGCGATCCTCGATTATAATATGCGTAAAACACAGTTTAACTATAACTCATTATAAAAATTACACTATCGAACTTACCTAAATAATATGATATAAAATGTTATTAATCGCTAATAGAGATAAAGAAGCCAATTTTTGGTTTTGTTATTGTTGTTTAATTAAGTTTAGGCGTTGCTTCAACGCCGTATTATACTAAAGTCGTTACAGTATAATAGGTGTTCGGAACGAACAGATTCCTCGGCCGATGTTGTACTATTGAGTGATGTGAATCGATGGGAATCTGTTCGACTCGATTAATCGACTACTTTCGTGCAAAACCCTCACTAACGGTGGTCGGTTCCGATCGAGCGTGCGGAGCCTGGTTACAATACAAATTTCGTACAAAATTGACAATGCATATACGGAAGCTCTGAACTAGTTTTAACGAGTAAATATTGGACACCGGAGTACAAAACGGGAAATCTAATTATAGTGACACATTTGTACGGAACGGCTCGAAATTATTCGGAAACAGATTTTTAGGAAATGAATATATCACACTTGTCAGGCCACCCTATACCAAAGTCTACCATGTGAGTGGTTCCGTACACGTGCGTGGGACTCAGCAGGGCTGCGTGGCCTTGGGCAGCGGGCGCACGAGGTAGAGCTTCTCGCCCTGCTTGTTGGTGTAGATGGGCGCGCGCTGGTAGTGCGCCACCAGCTGCTCCAGCGTCGGGAACTTGCGCTGCCCGATGCAGTACAGCGAGCCCTCCACGTGCACGCGGAAGTGCTTGTTGCGGCCCGGGGCCTTCAGCGACACCGAGTAGTCGCCCACCTACGGGTGCAGGACGTAGCGTTACTCATCACACGATTATATTAATGATCGTAGTTGGCTACAAGCTTCATAAAATGATATTTAGTCTAGATGGAGATACCAAAACAAACTAAAATCAGATAGATTTAAACTCTTACTTCATTCACACTCAGGGTGATTGATTTATATTGGCCATGTATTTGGCAAAGCTGTGAAGGTGGATTGTCCATTTGGATGTTGATGTATTCCATGTAAAATACTGGTATTCAGTTACACTCAGTTAGACTGGAAGCAGGCTCTAAAGAGTTAGGAACAAGCTAAGCTGGCGATGGAGTGGCATACGTACGTTGGTCTCGGAGTCCCGGATGAGGAAGTCTCCGTCGTGTCCGTGCGTGTTGAGCAGCGCGTCGCAGTGCGTGCGCGTGATGGCGCCGTAGTACCACGCGCGCCGAGATAGGAACAAGCTAAGCTGGCGATGGAGTGGCATACGTACGTTGGTCTCGGAGTCCCGGATGAGGAAGTCTCCGTCGTGTCCGTGCGTGTTGAGCAGCGCGTCGCAGTGCGTGCGCGTGATGGCGCCGTAGTACCACGCGCGCCGAGATAGGAACAAGCTAAGCTGGCGATGGAGTGGCATACGTACGTTGGTCTCGGAGTCCCGGATGAGGAAGTCTCCGTCGTGTCCGTGCGTGTTGAGCAGCGCGTCGCAGTGCGTGCGCGTGATGGCGCCGTAGTACCACGCGCGCCGAGATAGGAACAAGCTAAGCTGGCGATGGAGTGGCATACGTACGTTGGTCTCGGAGTCCCGGATGAGGAAGTCTCCGTCGTGTCCGTGCGTGTTGAGCAGCGCGTCGCAGTGCGTGCGCGTGATGGCGCCGTAGTACCACGCGCGCCGAGATAGGAACAAGCTAAGCTGGCGATGGAGTGGCATACGTACGTTGGTCTCGGAGTCCCGGATGAGGAAGTCTCCGTCGTGTCCGTGCGTGTTGAGCAGCGCGTCGCAGTGCGTGCGCGTGATGGCGCCGTAGTACCACGCGCGCCGAGATAGGAACAAGCTAAGCTGGCGATGGAGTGGCATACGTACGTTGGTCTCGGAGTCCCGGATGAGGAAGTCTCCGTCGTGTCCGTGCGTGTTGAGCAGCGCGTCGCAGTGCGTGCGCGTGATGGCGCCGTAGTACCACGCGCGCCGAGATAGGAACAAGCTAAGCTGGCGATGGAGTGGCATACGTACGTTGGTCTCGGAGTCCCGGATGAGGAAGTCTCCGTCGTGTCCGTGCGTGTTGAGCAGCGCGTCGCAGTGCGTGCGCGTGATGGCGCCGTAGTACCACGCGCGCCGAGATAGGAACAAGCTAAGCTGGCGATGGAGTGGCATACGTACGTTGGTCTCGGAGTCCCGGATGAGGAAGTCTCCGTCGTGTCCGTGCGTGTTGAGCAGCGCGTCGCAGTGCGTGCGCGTGATGGCGCCGTAGTACCACGCGCGCCGAGATAGGAACAAGCTAAGCTGGCGATGGAGTGGCATACGTACGTTGGTCTCGGAGTCCCGGATGAGGAAGTCTCCGTCGTGTCCGTGCGTGTTGAGCAGCGCGTCGCAGTGCGTGCGCGTGATGGCGCCGTAGTACCACGCGCGCCGAGATAGGAACAAGCTAAGCTGGCGATGGAGTGGCATACGTACGTTGGTCTCGGAGTCCCGGATGAGGAAGTCTCCGTCGTGTCCGTGCGTGTTGAGCAGCGCGTCGCAGTGCGTGCGCGTGATGGCGCCGTAGTACCACGCGCGCCGAGATAGGAACAAGCTAAGCTGGCGATGGAGTGGCATACGTACGTTGGTCTCGGAGTCCCGGATGAGGAAGTCTCCGTCGTGTCCGTGCGTGTTGAGCAGCGCGTCGCAGTGCGTGCGCGTGATGGCGCCGTAGTACCACGCGCGCCGAGATAGGAACAAGCTAAGCTGGCGATGGAGTGGCATACGTACGTTGGTCTCGGAGTCCCGGATGAGGAAGTCTCCGTCGTGTCCGTGCGTGTTGATCAGCGCGTCGCAGTGCGTGCGCGTGATGGCGCCGTAGTACCACGCGCGCCGAGATAGGAACAAGCTAAGCTGGCGATGGAGTGGCATACGTACGTTGGTCTCGGAGTCCCGGATGAGGAAGTCTCCGTCGTGTCCGTGCGTGTTGAGCAGCGCGTCGCAGTGCGTGCGCGTGATGGCGCCGTAGTACCACGCGCGCCGAGATAGGAACAAGCTAAGCTGGCGATGGAGTGGCATACGTACGTTGGTCTCGGAGTCCCGGATGAGGAAGTCTCCGTCGTGTCCGTGCGTGTTGAGCAGCGCGTCGCAGTGCGTGCGCGTGATGGCGCCGTAGTACCACGCGCGCCGAGATAGGAACAAGCTAAGCTGGCGATGGAGTGGCATACGTACGTTGGTCTCGGAGTCCCGGATGAGGAAGTCTCCGTCGTGTCCGTGCGTGTTGAGCAGCGCGTCGCAGTGCGTGCGCGTGATGGCGCCGTAGTACCACGCGCGCCGAGATAGGAACAAGCTAAGCTGGCGATGGAGTGGCATACGTACGTTGGTCTCGGAGTCCCGGATGAGGAAGTCTCCGTCGTGTCCGTGCGTGTTGAGCAGCGCGTCGCAGTGCGTGCGCGTGATGGCGCCGTAGTACCACGCGCGCCGAGATAGGAACAAGCTAAGCTGGCGATGGAGTGGCATACGTACGTTGGTCTCGGAGTCCCGGATGAGGAAGTCTCCGTCGTGTCCGTGCGTGTTGAGCAGCGCGTCGCAGTGCGTGCGCGTGATGGCGCCGTAGTACCACGCGCGCCGAGATAGGAACAAGCTAAGCTGGCGATGGAGTGGCATACGTACGTTGGTCTCGGAGTCCCGGATGAGGAAGTCTCCGTCGTGTCCGTGCGTGTTGAGCAGCGCGTCGCAGTGCGTGCGCGTGATGGCGCCGTAGTACCACGCGCGCCGAGATAGGAACAAGCTAAGCTGGCGATGGAGTGGCATACGTACGTTGGTCTCGGAGTCCCGGATGAGGAAGTCTCCGTCGTGTCCGTGCGTGTTGAGCAGCGCGTCGCAGTGCGTGCGCGTGATGGCGCCGTAGTACCACGCGCGCCGAGATAGGAACAAGCTAAGCTGGCGATGGAGTGGCATACGTACGTTGGTCTCGGAGTCCCGGATGAGGAAGTCTCCGTCGTGTCCGTGCGTGTTGAGCAGCGCGTCGCAGTGCGTGCGCGTGATGGCGCCGTAGTACCACGCGCGCCGAGATAGGAACAAGCTAAGCTGGCGATGGAGTGGCATACGTACGTTGGTCTCGGAGTCCCGGATGAGGAAGTCTCCGTCGTGTCCGTGCGTGTTGAGCAGCGCGTCGCAGTGCGTGCGCGTGATGGCGCCGTAGTACCACGCGCGCCGAGATAGGAACAAGCTAAGCTGGCGATGGAGTGGCATACGTACGTTGGTCTCGGAGTCCCGGATGAGGAAGTCTCCGTCGTGTCCGTGCGTGTTGAGCAGCGCGTCGCAGTGCGTGCGCGTGATGGCGCCGTAGTACCACGCGCGCCGAGATAGGAACAAGCTAAGCTGGCGATGGAGTGGCATACGTACGTTGGTCTCGGAGTCCCGGATGAGGAAGTCTCCGTCGTGTCCGTGCGTGTTGAGCAGCGCGTCGCAGTGCGTGCGCGTGATGGCGCCGTAGTACCACGCGCGCCGAGATAGGAACAAGCTAAGCTGGCGATGGAGTGGCATACGTACGTTGGTCTCGGAGTCCCGGATGAGGAAGTCTCCGTCGTGTCCGTGCGTGTTGAGCAGCGCGTCGCAGTGCGTGCGCGTGATGGCGCCGTAGTACCACGCGCGCCGAGATAGGAACAAGCTAAGCTGGCGATGGAGTGGCATACGTACGTTGGTCTCGGAGTCCCGGATGAGGAAGTCTCCGTCGTGTCCGTGCGTGTTGAGCAGCGCGTCGCAGTGCGTGCGCGTGATGGCGCCGTAGTACCACGCGCGCCGAGATAGGAACAAGCTAAGCTGGCGATGGAGTGGCATACGTACGTTGGTCTCGGAGTCCCGGATGAGGAAGTCTCCGTCGTGTCCGTGCGTGTTGAGCAGCGCGTCGCAGTGCGTGCGCGTGATGGCGCCGTAGTACCACGCGCGCCGAGATAGGAACAAGCTAAGCTGGCGATGGAGTGGCATACGTACGTTGGTCTCGGAGTCCCGGATGAGGAAGTCTCCGTCGTGTCCGTGCGTGTTGAGCAGCGCGTCGCAGTGCGTGCGCGTGATGGCGCCGTAGTACCACGCGCGCCGAGATAGGAACAAGCTAAGCTGGCGATGGAGTGGCATACGTACGTTGGTCTCGGAGTCCCGGATGAGGAAGTCTCCGTCGTGTCCGTGCGTGTTGAGCAGCGCGTCGCAGTGCGTGCGCGTGATGGCGCCGTAGTACCACGCGCGCCCCGCCGGCGCCGCGCCCGCCGCGCCCGCCACGGGCCGCGCGCCCGAGCCGTCGCTGCGGGACAGGTACAAGCTGTCACTACATAGGTTTGCGTTAGGCCGCAACTCGCCGCCCGCTTGATAACTAGCATGGACAGTGCGGGGACGCCGCGCCCCTCGGGGAAGTCCACCGCGCCCTATCCCGCGGGTGGCTCCGGCCGGACCCCGCTACCTTGCACAACTAACTCTAATATCAGATCGACACTAAAGAGATAAATACGTGCATCGAGTTACATCAGTGCAAATGCATTCATGTGTAGCGCACATAAATTTTGTCTTGTATGCGGAATCCAGAGGAAGTTATCTGTATACATGATGCAGCCACATTAATGAGTGTCAAATACGGCCTGAGAGCGAGTGAAGCCACTATTCCCACCCATCCCTACACCAGGGGCGTGCCGTCCATAGAGGCAATTAGGCTTGGCCTACCCTACCAACATCGCCAAATGCATTTATTATACCTATGTAATAAAATAATACAAAATATTAAAAAAAAAAGGGAAATCTCCTGATGTAACACTTATAGCAACTTGTCGCGCCCGTGTGACGTACCTTACACTAGTACTACGACGCTCCGGACAAACATATTAGGCCACAAAACGAACTGCCTTCATTTCTCATTGGCTCAAGGAATTGACTCTTTCAATTGACATTGGTGCAAGTTTTCGTGTGTATGAACGGCACACATTTGTATAGATTATGGGCGGTTACTCCTTGGAAAGGAGACCGCCAGCGTAGTTTTGATTGGCTGCCCTACAAAGTCAAGACTGATTTCATGAATGAAGAGCAGGGTTACCAATTTGTGGAGAATTCCTCGGATTGCGAGGAATTCGAGAAACAGACTACACGCACAAACGAGGGTTTTCTTAATGATTACTAGAGACAATTAAAAAAACAGGGTGGTATTGTCGAATTTATACCTTCCAAAAAAATTATAAATAGTCAGGAATAGCAAAAGCCCTATTAAGATAATTTAAAAATACATGAATTTTATTTTTCCCCACAATTTTGTCAAATTTCGCTTTGATTTTTGGGAAGTTAGGAAAATAACTGTGGCAATCCGGCAAAATGATGCAATATTACTTGGTTTCTAAAGAAGCCATATTTGTTTTATGCGGTAATTAATATCCGCGATCTTGAATGTTTTGTTTTTTAACGTACTCAGTTAAAAGTAATTTGTTTTGAAACGCACAGTAGTGTAAATATTATTTGTTGTGTTTATATTATTGTTTATTTACTTAAAAATGGTGTTCTTTTGTGAAATTTGCGCTGATAATGTGTGTTTGTTAGAATTTCAAAGTAGTAAGTTATCGCATTATCGTTTAATGATAAGATTCAACACACCACCCGAATTACGAGACGAGTTTGAGTGACTGTGACTGTGTTTGAATTGTCAGAAAATCGTGATTTGAACCTTGAATAATGTGGTGAGATCTTGTATTTATAACTTTTATAACGCGCGGTTTCGGTTTTGAAAACGTTACGGTGCGCGGTCGCAGAATAGACCAGGCGCCGCGCCGGCCGAGCTCGCGCAGCCGCCCCGCTCACACGCCGCCCGTGGCGTCCCCCGCGCTCCGCTTAAAAACGAACGCACGTAACACGATGTTTCTTCCGCGGCTTTCGTGTGCTCCCGCCTAAAATCTCGTGAATGTACTTACATCCTTAGCTTCTACAAGTTGTGTGTTCAAAATAAACTGATTTCGTTTGTGCTATAAAACTATTGTTTTTTTCACTGGAGATTAGCCTACACCACCATACTTTTGTTTTTACAGGCTTATTTTCAATATTTTTCTTTCAAATATTATAAATCAATAAATGTGACTACTTTAGGGTCATCATACGAAGAGCGACTGGACGTTGGAGTATCCGTATGCGTGCCCTACCTTCCGTGGAAAACCACTGCACGCCACTGCCTTACACGTCGTATGTGGTAGATATGAGCGCCGCCGTCGCCGTGAATTCATGTCGACGCGTCGCCGCCGACTGCAGCGCGCGACGTTACGACGAGCAACTTGCTTTCTTTCGGCATTAGTTCGCCTAGCGCTTTGCTACACACTCGTAGCTCACGCAGTCAAGTTCAATATTTTACCGAGTAAACGTGAATTGTTCTGTGTCTATAACAATGGCAGCAACTTCGACTACCATTGATGTTTATAAAACGAAAATAAAGAACATTTATGTGACCCCAATGAAAAATCTTTTCACAAAACATACATTATAATTAACACTAGAAACGGGATATTTACCATGTCCACTGTTTGTTTCGAGTTCCCGATATTTCGGCGCTGTTGCAAGCACCATGATCACGGATAAACTGAAGTTATTGCGGGTGGGTGTTTATGAGCAGACAAATCCACCCTCCCCCCCACCCACCCCCACCCGGGTTGGGGTCTACCCTCTTTCTTGTTCGTTTTTTGCACTCAGTACCGCTACCACTGTCACTCGCAACTCGATTCTGTTCCCGACATACGAAACTCACTGTGTCCGATCGCGAACTTTTTTCGGCACTTTTTCGGTTTTTACACAACTGAACCACTGGATTCCAAGCTCTCGACAGTTGAAACCCATCCTCCCGGTTGAAGTTCCTATATTAGGTGATCTCGATAGCTTCTCTCACCAGTCTAGGAATATACCACAAAACATACACTTCGTTTTTGCTGGACAGTTTTCTTTATTTTTCTTTTAAAGAAATCTGGCCCACGGCCGGCAGCGGAGAATGGAACCGGCGAGAGATGTCGTGCGGTGTTCCACAGGGATCGGTTCTAGGGCCGCCCTTGTGGAACATCGGTTACGACTGAGTGCTTCGAGCCGACCTCCCTAGCGGCGTGAGCGTAGTTTGCTACGCTGACGACACGCTGGTGCTGGCGCAGGGGAGGTCGCACAATGCGGGGTTGCGATAGTCGTGGAGAGGATCCGGCAATTGGGTCTCGAGGTGGCATTGCACAAGTCCGAGACCATGTGCTTTCATGGGCCTCGAAATACGCCATCGTCGGGATCCATACTGACGGTAGGAGGGGTTCCCATCGGCGTCGAGTCGACGTTTAAGTACCTTGGACTCGTCCTCGACAGCCGGTGGAACTTCGTGGAGCACTTCCGACGTTTGGCTCCCAAACTGGAACGGGCCGGAGCTGCCTTCAAGCGGCTCTTGCCCAACCTGAGGGGTCCAAACGCCTCCTACCGAAGGCTCTACGCGGGGGTCGTGCGGTCCATGGTCCTTTACGGGGCCCCGGTGTGGGCGCGTTCCTTGAGGCGGCGAGCCGCGCACTATCTGAACGCGCCCCAAAAGGTGGTAGCCGTAAGGCTGATCCGGGGGTACCGCACGATCTCCGGCGAGGCGAGCCTCCTTGCCGGATTGCCACCATGGGATCTGGAGGCGATAGTCCTCGCGCGCCTGCACGAGTGGCGCACGGAGGTACAGAGCCGGGGGGAAGCTCCGCTGCCGCGGCAAATTGTCGCTCAGCGGACAGACCTCCGGCGCGATCTCATGGCGACATGGAGAGAGCGACATTCGCAACCCCGTGCAGGGCACGCCACGATAGTGGCGATAAGTCTCCTCTTTGAGGAGTGGCTAGAGACGCGCCACGGCGCCCTCACCTTCCGCCTGACGCAGGTCCTCACCGGACACGGTTGTTTCGGAAGGTACCTGCACCGAATCGGGCGGGAGGAAACGCCCGGGTGCTATCATTGTGAGGATCGCCCCGAGGACACGGTGGAGCACACCGTAGAGGTCTGCTCTGCTTGGGCGGAGCACCGCCGTGTCCTCGTAGCGGCGATTGGCGGCGGCGACCTCTCGCGTCCTACCCTGGTTCAAGCCATGGTTCAGGGCGAGAGGGAATGGAAAGCCGTCACCTCCTTCTGCGAAGCAGTCATGCTAGCGAAGGAGGCGGCGGAACGTGAGAGGGAGAGAACCTCACGTCCCAGCCGCCGCGGGAGAAGTACCGGGCGTCGGGGGCCACGTGGTGGCTCTCGGCCACCGTAGGCGCGGGCCTATGGACGGTGAGTAATGGGCTAGCTCGCCGTCCGTCCGTCGTATGACGACAGGCCGTGTCGACGGCGCGTTCGTGTTCCACGCGCGCCTCAAAGAGATGTCAGATGGCCGATGCCTGCCAGGGCTGCGGGACTGTTCGAAAGAGATACCGTGGCCCTGGAACATAAAGGGTAAAAGAAGGAACATGGATGGTTTTTAGTCAGTAAAAGTCTGACACTCCCTTCCGCTCCGCCCAGAGCGGGAGGAGTCATTTGATGATTTCCCATCCCAAAATAAAAAGGCCCACGGCCGGACGCGACGCGCCGCCGCGACGACGCCGTCGCTGTGAAAATTTTCAGGCCACGCCGCCGCCGTGGAATTGGCCATCGGCGCTCATATCTAGTATGTGGTCGCGATCCTCAACATTGACGAAACAACAAAGAAGAGTATAGAGATTATAATTCCAGACAAACGTAACAAAGTACTGGAAATGTCTGGCTAGCTTATGATGGAATGGCTAATATTTGTTGAAACTCCGCAGACGTGTTGGATATCAATAACTGATGACCATAAAACAAAAACAAGATTTGCTGAGCACATTCTTTTAAACAACTACTCTTTCAGTGACCGTTGACCCCCTAATCAACTGAAGTATTTGTTTAAAATTAGTGGTAAGATTTTTTAAATTATCTACGAAGTTTCCTTTATAACCACACATTTGAATTGATAAGATTCAGGCTTTTTTCAAGAAAACAGCGACCAAGGAAACATGGCCTTGGTTAAACTAGCCAGTAATGCTGATCGGTCGTCACCTGTATGGCGTGGTGAGGTAGTCGGCGAGCTCCTGCAGGTAGTTGCGCGGCACGAGCCCCACGTGGCCGCGCGAGTCGCGCGCGCGGTACCACTCGGGGTCGGAGGGCGGCCGCTCGATGATCTCCAGCCGGTCGCCCTTCTCGAACGACAGCTCCTGCTCGTTGTTCGACGTGAACGAGTACAGCGCCACCTGCGGGGAATACTGAGGACAATGCAGCAATGGCACATGAGCTGGAAATGGGCATGTTACATACACATACACGGACATGGATATAGGACATTAACAAGATGCTTAAATATTTTTATTTATACACTAGCTTTGCGTAAAATTATTATAAAAAAATATTAAGTACTTCGCTTTGTATCTGATTTTGTTACCAACTCAAGTGTTTAAATTTTTTGCACGGAACCCTAATTATTTTTGTAAAATAAAAGTAGCCTATGTGTTAGACGTATGACGTTATAACATCAGCTATCAGCCAGTCAGTCCCATCAAAATCGGTCCAGCCGTTTCGGAGATTAGCCGGAACAGACAGACAAAAATAGAAAAAAAATTGTGTTTTTATTATTAATGCCGTATAATTATATTCTCATGTGCATTCAGTAAAAAGCTGTTATTTTGATATTACAGTCACTTCATTTTTATGTATAGATATAGATTTCTGTATTAATTATTTTTGCAACTTAGTAGGGATCGAACATTTTTATTAAAAACTAGCTGATGCCCGCAGCTTCGCCCGCGTGAATGTCGGTTATCGCGACCAAAATAATGATGATGATGAAATGTATTTAGACTCACCACGATGTCGAGAACGTTTTCCGCCATAGCGTACGTATGCACGGGGTCCTCATTGTCGCCTTCTTCGCTGGTGTAGTTCGAAGGAAACCTGCAGGGAATATCTTTGTTAAAAATTTAAAAAAAAACACGAAGCTCTGTCTGTTATTTAGTATGGTAGGCTGCGGGGATGGGGTAAAAACATTAGTATACTACGCTAGACCAGGTCAAGGTCAAAGTATTAACATCGACGTGCGGTCACTGTATGTAGAGCGAACTCGGGTTTCGTGATACAATTTCGATAATTTAACTTTTCACAGATATGTTCTGTCTGGGAAGGATTTCATGCAAGAGTTGCAGGCACAGCTAGTATGCTTGTTTGTTCATTATTGTCTTATTTATGACGTAAGTCATGCAACTGATGTAACTGAATAACGTTAGTGAGTTATTTGATTAAAGTTGTTCAACAACAAATTTTATTAATTTCAATTTATTTACCTACCAGTTTTTCTAAGATATTGTTGAAGAAACTGCACTAAATAAAGAATATCAGCACTAAATGGCCATTGTAGACTGCGCTATAATTTAATTAAGCTTCATTGGTCACAATCGATTTCAGTGCTATTCTGAAGGCAAAGTCCTACACACATTATACAACACAATCAATGATATTTAGAAAAGGAGTACGTATTTTGTATTAGATACTAATATTAGTGTACATCAAGCATGTATGCGAAACTGAGGACACAGATTTGTAACGGTTATACAAGGAAAATGTCGTGAGGAAAGTTTTGAGTATGAATGTAGGGGAAGACCAAACAAACGATGATATGGCTAGAGAGAGGGTGACTAGTTGACCACTGAGTGAGGTGACAACTAATAGAGACGGTTCCAAGAGAGCTTGACTGCAAATAAATTGGGATAAAGGCAGGAATGTTTCACTTATCTAGCAGATTAGGAAACTATAAAAATGGACAGATGAAATTATCTGTCTGCGCATTTTAACTAAACCAACGGATACTAGTAATGAACGTATATCGCCGATATTTGGCACACAGGTAGCCATGACCTGAGTAAAGTCAAAGTATTTAATTTTGATAATACGTGGAATAATTTATTTCCGAAAAAAAAAGCACTTGCCGTGGGCAAAAACTAGTTAGTATATGTATTACTATTTCTCACTAGCTTTAGCTCCATTTTGACCGAAACTCGAAAAAAATATTTGGGAAACGACTAGGTAGATTATGATTAACTGTTTCACGAGCAAAATATCAGAAACTTGACACAATAAACATATACAATTCAAAAACTCACCAGCCAGTATGCTGCTGGTACTGTCCTCTCCACCAGCCATCATTGCTCTTCTCTAAGATCAGGATCCTGGTGCCCTTGGTGAGCGAGAGCTCGTCGGGCTGCTGCGCCTGGTAGTTGTACTTGACGACGGCGGTGCCGAGCGCGTCGGCCGGCTCCACGCGCCGCGCGCCCGCCTCGCCGCCGCCGCGCACGGGGGAGCTGTTCGACGGGAGGGTCTTCGAACCTCCGCCCTTCTTAACCTTCTTCTTAATACTAGAATTGATTTCGATTGTGCCGTTATTTGTGAGCATTGTTACACGGCACTTGGAGAATTAATCTTAAATTATCACAGGTGAATATTTATTAATTTATTTGGGATCTCCATCAAAAGATGCACAATTACATAGAAGTCACAGTGCTACACAGGGTTTGTTAACGTGTGCTCCTTCAAAAGATGAGTTTAGTCTAGGATTTCTGTCTTCACTAAATTTATACAACTCTTCAGACCGCGTTTTTCTGTCTTCAGCTGTTTTTTAAGACAGGTCTATGAATAAAGCACACGCACAAATGATCCACGCAAGCAGTTCAGGTGTTGTACCTGTGACAGAGACGAGACAACTAATGTGTTTATTGTTGTTATTTCCTCACAAACTAACATTGTGCAGTTTATACGATCGAGGCTTGTTTTCGCGCGATGTTTTCCCTCATTGTCTGACAATATGACACATCGTTATATCATATTTGAATGAAGACTTGCTGGAGCATGGAATAGACAGAGATGTTTTTATTTAAAAACTCGAGAGAATGAATAAATCTGTTTTAATCTGTAAAATGATACCCGCACGTTTAGAAACCAACAATAAATGAAAACAAGGTGACAGCAACTATTTCGCTGAACAACAAGGTTCTATCAGTGTAGTAATTACACCAACTGATTACCCTATCCTTACAACACATTAATAACCATTTTCCCTCGGCATTCCAACCATACGGAAATAACACAAACAGCTGATATCCGGTAACGTGTGTGCGTACATACTTCACTGAGCAAGAATTTTATTATTGTTTTGTAAGCATGTTTGTGAAGCCTTATTATTGCGTATAATGTTACTATACACAGAGTACCACATGGTGTGATAATTTACCTTATATTTGTATTCGGAAATGCAACTCAAGCTTCGATCAATAATGTACTAGATTCCCGATAAGCGCATCAAAAACGGCCCGAAAAATAAGAGCACAAATACTGTTGTGCTCTTATTTCAAATTAGTATGGTCCAATCATAGCCAACGTTAAGGTGAATGCTCCAACCAGGCCCGCGAAATTCAAAATTTCTTGGGTTTTTTGCAATTTGCAGGCCAGTGCTAGGTTGTATGTTGATTAAAATATTATTCGCGGCTGTAAGACATATGTAGTTACAGAATTATAATCATCAAAATCATCAATAAAACGCTCTAAGTTCATAAAACTGTAGGAATGACTTTTTCTGTTTTTTTTTTGTTCCTACACCTTTATGAACGGTGAGCGTTGTATTGGTGATTTTGATGATTATAATTCTGTAACTACATATGTCTTACAGCCGCGAATAATATTTTAATCAACATACAACCTACCACTGGCCTGCAAATTGCAAAAAACGCAAGAAATTTTGAATTTCGCGGGCTGGTTGGAGCATTCACCTTAAGACGTCAAAATGCCGCAGTGCGCGTTCAAAAATTGTGTTAATAATCACCGTAACACCAAGATTTTGGAAGGAATATCTTTTTTTCGGTAAGTTTATATCAATATGTCTTTATCATAAAATAAAAACTGAATTAAATAGTAAATATAAGTCTTTTAGCAAATTATGATTGTTTGACCAATGTTTGCTACAACGCGCCAACTATTGTAACAAACATCAACTATTCTGGAAATTATGCCTTAAATCATGCATGTAAGGTTGAATTTCTTTTGCTGTATGTTGACCAGCGAGCTTCGGTCGTAAAAATTTATTGCTTTTTTTGTATAGCTTGGTGAACATAACTTTATGTTGTTGTATTTAAGGTTGAATTTACATTAATGCATATTTTTTTTTAACTAGGATTAGGTAAATACTATTGGTGCCAGTTTTTAAGTGAACTTTTGCATGGGATTGTGTATCTAGTACATTATTGATCGAAGAACTCAAGTTATACCTGCGACCTATTGCTTTACGAGTATGATTACCTCATCAATCGCAAAAGCGGAAACGAAGTTCTTTAGCTATATGCTTCGGCGTTTACGTTATTGGTGTATATGAATTAATAATTTATAAAAATAATGCTAACAATTAAATGTTTTTTTTTTTTCATAAAAACATTTAAAAATGTAAATAATATGATAAAAAATGAATACTTAAAGACATAATAATGCTAACAATTAGATTTATGAAACAGCAATTTAATAATATCAAATATATGCTAATAAGGTCCTGAGTCCGATTCCAAGGTCGGCCAAAGTGTCACCTGGAACATCTCTTTAGCAGCCTGAGTCTAGATTAACCTTAACCTTTTGACCGCCAGAGCATAAGCGCACGCGCGTGCCCTCCACGCCAAGCCACAGTTTCACCTACCATTTTGTCACATATTTGTGTATAGGTACGTATATGTGACTATGGCTGTCAAAAGGTTAAGCATGTCTGTCGAAATTTGGCATACTGTAGGTGGTGTTAACCTTAGTTTCGTGATTGCATTTAAGGACCCACTCCAATATAAACCAAAAGCTATTAATATTACTATCCGGTTCACATAAATCATCGCCGATTTATAATATTTATTTAGGCAAACAAACAGATTAAATGTTTACATGTGCATTTTTGGTAAGTGCAAGCTTGATAGCTTCAAAGTCACCTTTGTAACACATAGATAAACTCAAGAACGTGCAATGTTTGTTTTGGGCATATTATTAGAGATTATTTTGTTGATAGCATTATAATATCTAGGACTAAGATCTAGATTCAAGGCAAAAAGTATTGCAAATATGTAAAAAGCCCCTTATTGGTGATGTTTATCGGCAAGATGGGGTGCGTAGTACTCACAACCGGCACAAGTAAGTGTAATCGTGTATGACCAGATGTATGATTGTGGCCGAAGCAAAACCAGTATGGATAAGGATTAAGGATCGTAGCAGATGGCGTTCTGTATTTTCTGCCCCCATGGAAAAAAAGGTGTGAAATTACGTCCGCATATTTTAGGATTTCATAATATCTACGACGCGCGACGTGAGAATAAATTATTTGCAAAACTTGATAAGTTACCGACTATTACAGGTATCGCAGATATTGAAGATTTGTTATCGTAGCTACGCCATTGATACGTTTAAATGAATTGCCAATTGATTCAAAGACATAAACACGTGCGTAATTGACCGATCTAAAACTGACCGTGATAAATTGATGATAGTAAACAACGGTTGAACATAGCATTTGTGCAGCAGACAAAGATCGAGTTAAAGTATAGATGTTTCATAGAGAGTTAATGAAACAACTATCGTCGACAGAATGACTGGGTCCCTCTGCACATACATAGTTCCATGCGTTGATAATGGTCAATCATCCAGAAACTAAAACACCCGTCGCCTTTCCCGGACAAGGTACTCAAGGTTCATTCAGAATTCAGGGAACAATGGCAATGTTGTCGGACATATTTAAGACATTACGAGGAGCATAAAAACTCAAGTCTTTTTTTGGTTGTGATTGGTGATAACAAGCAGTGGAATACAGCATCATCGGGCAGTTTGCTCAACGACTCGAATCTCTTTTGGCGTCAAGAAAATCCTTCAATTTTATTACCTAGCGTTGAATCATATGTCATAGTAAATAATGTTATCTTTCGAATTTTTACAGACAATGTTTACATATTGCAGACATACATATTTTATTTAGGTCCTAAACCCGATAAGATGTACATTTTACCATCGCGGATTTTATTGGTTAATCGTAAAAATGTGATTGGTTCGTGTAGTAAAGCCAGTTTCTCATCTAGCAGTCCTTTGTATGGCTCTTTTCTTACTATCTATGAGTAGCTCAAGGAGATTCGACATAATAAACACAACTTGGGAAAGGCCACACTATCAATTGGAATTTTAGAGTGTGACACATACTTCCGCATTTTTATGACGCAAGTATGTCATTTTTTATTTATTACTAGTTGTTTTTTTATTTTTCTTTATTTGTTTTGGGGTTTTTATCTAATCAGATATGTCAACCCCATCGTGCCTTTTACGGAGTACCTACTAGTTGGGTGGTATCACATCATTATTAATTAGGAAGTGTATCATTTCCTAGTTTGATGTAAGTTACCACCAATAGGATAACACGGCATCATCAGAATTCAATTTCGAGTCTGGTTTCTATAGAATTTGGTTTAGGTTGGTTCAGTGCGTTTGAGCTTTTTTATCTTCTTTTTGTTCTAACTAGCAATCGACTACATAACATGATAGACAGAAGTTCAAACAGGGCGTTAAAAACCTCTCGAAATCCCAGCTGTATAAATCCCATCAGAATTACGCCACCTCCATCTCACAAAGAAGAAGGTGGAGGCCCAGGCCCCTAGGTCGATATGGTAGTCCCATATATGCACACTCACCTGTCAAACAACGAAGGCTTCTCCTTCTTAACATAGTTGCTGGGCACGTATCCGGACTGGCTACGCGCGTTCTGCACCCGCCACCAGTGCTTGGAGTCGTCGAGCAGCAGGTACCGCTCGTTCTTGCGCAGGTCCAACTCCTGCGCGCCCTGCGCCGCGTAGTCGTACTTCGCAACTACGTAGCAGACGTCGTCCTGGAAAGAGGCACAACGAATTGAATGAATAAATAATCATCTGTTTTTTGGTATTTTTATGAGGCGAATGATAACGCCGTGATGGGACGCCCTAGTACATACACTGAAATATTGGTAATTTACTTCAGCAAGGTCAGGTACCTACGTAGTACTCGCAACCGGCGTGCGTCTACGACCAGATTTATGACGGTGGCAGAAGCAAAGGAGTTTGTAACAATCGTAGCAAGTCGGGTTTCGTGTTTTCTGTCTACGTTCATGGGAAAAAGCAGTGAGTTTATGTCCATATTTCTATGGTTCTGTACAAAAGAAGGGTGGTAATATTAACTTGCGTGTTGTGGAAAGCGTCCAGGGTATTATAACAAGAGAATAGTACACCTCTTTTGTTGCGTAAATAAAATTAATAACCTATACAAAACTGGTGATTGTATAAGCAGTACAATGGAGGGCATTGCTAAGCACGTTTTTATTATATTCGGGGATGCATTGAAAGATCTACGACAAGTAGCAAATGGAGCAATATTTGACTGACAGGCCTGGGTGTACTGATTGGATGATCTTTCTACGACATCAAGGTGCTGACCTGACCGAGATGAACAAAGTAGTAAGTGCACACACGGCCACACAATATAAGCTATGTCTTGCCAATAGTGTCCGACCGAAGGTTGATATCTGGCCGAAGCCGATTAGGATATCGTCATAAGATTAACGCGATGAGTTACATTATCTTGCAGTTGCAACTTGTCAAGAGTCATAGTAACAATTCCAAATATATGATCCCTTTTGCCCCGCGCGTCGCCTCTTCCATCGCGGTCTTGAGCACTCGTAACAGTTCTTTCAATTTCAGCGCTTGCTAGAAACCTTTGGCTTCGGCAAAATCTGCGGCCAATTTTGGCAGAAGGCGAAAGGTCGGCCAAAGGTGGTTTTTATGGCCAAAGGTAAGGGGGCCGAAGCCGAAGCTTCAGTTGGACACTACTTTCCAATATAAACTGCAGTCAGTCAGTCAGTCGTCAGTGCATTCTGGAAATGTAGTGTCGCAGTGTCGCCGTGTGCGTAAATAATGCTACTGCTAGCTAGACAATTGGTCGATGACGGCACACCGCTTGCTAGGTGTTAATGAGGGAAAAGTCCCATCTGTTAATAATATCCTGCTGATTAAATTATGTGGGCGTATTTGTAAAACACAGCCCGCAGCTGATTATCTCATGGCTATTGTGGAATGTAGCATACATTGACGTCAGAAACCGAGATGGAGGTCATAGCAGATTGGATTTCAGGAGAACACATTGAGAGGACTCTTAACTTCGTGTATCGGTAGAAGATAGTTTGATATTGTGGCGACAGCAATGGGCAAGTATTTACAGCAGTGTTGGTGGTCCAATACAGGTCTAAGATTGATCCAGTAGCAAGACACACAGCATGCAGCTGAGATTTATTATTTTTTAGGGAATTACACAGAGTTACATCCTTTTAAATTTCAAAGAATCCTAAGTAGTATGTGGTCTCAAGCAACATGTCATAAATAATGTAGTCATAATAAATAGAAGAGTCAAACAACAAACAGCAAACTTGAGCAAACCACAGTCCAGGATAACTGCACATGTTAGGACTAGCTTCCAATGATTAATACTTTGTCCAAGATGACTTCAGAATGAACACACAGTTCAGTAAAATACCTCCAGAATATGCTATTGTTTAAAGGAATATTTTTCCTGTTTATCATTCGGTTTTATTATAACAAGTAGTGCATATTTTTATCATTATTATATTAATTAGGTGTTGCTGTGTGTTGCTGTAATACTGGATTATAAGTAATTAACTATAATTAATTTGGCAATATTGCTTCAGTCTACTCAGATTTTAATGTGTTTATGTGTGCACATTGACTGTGATTATTGTCATCAGTATATTATTGGCATATCAGCTGGAAAACTTCAATCAATGAAATTTAATAAGCTATTGTAAAACAAAGGTCAAAAATAAACTTGAAACTTCAAATACTAACCTTTGTTAGCATTACATAAGTAAGATAAAAGCAGTGCATTCAGAATTGTTGAATTATTATCTGTCATTCAATATATCATGCAGGTGTTCACTCATTCAATATTTATATTTGAAACAGGATAACTAGTAGTAGGGAAACCAAAAACAATTCAATACCATTAATTAAATGTGGTTATGTTTGAATGTTTATTTAGGCATACTTAATTACCAAATGCATTCACTTCCTGATGGTGAATGGATATGGCTACACCATGTCAACGGCCTCTGACCTGGAGGGGAATGGCTTCGACGCGGGTGACCTGTTTGCAGGGCTGCGACTGGAAGGTGACGAGGAATGAACGACCAGCGATGGCGTCCCGTTCGTCGACCTGTAAAGTCCTACAGGCCAACCTCCACCACAGTCAGACCTCGACGGCTCAGCTGCGGAAGTGGCTGAAGGTTCAACAAACGGCCATTGCCTTGATCCAGGAGCCGTGGATCAGGGCTGGCCACATACAAGGTCTCTCCAATCTTGGTGGTAAGCTCCTAGTTTGCACAGATCACGATCAACCAAGTTTTCTGTTGCAGGCATATCTGTGCAGCTAGGCTACTCATATAGCGTGGAGGCAGCAGTAGTTTACATGCCCGATGCAGAGGAGCCGCCTCAACATGGCCCCGCCTGCCTCGTGACATATTGCGAGAGCACAGGGCTGAAGTTGATAGGCGCGACGCAAACGCTCATCATCCTCTGTGTGGCATGGACACGCAAAACGCAAAGGGTTAGGCTCTAGTAGATTACTTGTTTACAACAAACTTAACCCTACTGAATACAGGTTCCGAACGAACCTTTGTAAACAGACGAAGCCAAACAATCCTAGACCTCACTATGGCATCGGAGGGTGCGGCGGTCATCACCACCGGCTGGCAGGTCTGTAAGGAGGCCTCCCTCACGTTCCGGTGCTTCCATCCTTTCAAGGCGGCCGGTCCGGAGTCTTCCTGCCCTACTGCAGGCAGCAGGCTGCAGGTGGGGCCTCTGTCGCCAGCCGACTGATACCCATAATGAAAGCGTGCCTGGCCTTTAGATACGTTCCAAAAGGATGGAGGGAAGTGAACGTTATATTCATTCTTAAGACAGGTAAGATGAGCGACTATATCAACGCCAAATCCCACCGACCGATTAGCCTGACCTCCTTTCTCCTTAAAACCATGGAGAGAATTTGCGAGAGAGAGCTGAGGGATGGCGCTTTGAAAACGATCCCACTCCCGGCTAACATGCATACAGTTCGGGTAAGTCCACTGAATCCGCTCTCCATCTAGTGGTCGGCCGGATAGAAGAAGCGATACCTACATCAGAAGGGCACCTACCTGGGCAGTGGGCATCTTTATAGATATCAGAGAAGCATTCGATAAAACCAACTTCTCCAGCATCAGCACCGCCCTCTGTCGACACAGAGTAGAACAGTACTGACTGGATTACTAGCATTTTAAGTAAACCAGTGGTTCACCTTGCAGAGGAATAGTAGATGGCTATGATAGCCAGAGGCTTACCACAAGGAGTACTATCCCCCTCCTCTGGAATGTGGTGATAAATGATCTCATCACAAAACTCACCGTAAACCTATTCTACATAATCGGGTACGCCGACGACCTCGCCATCCTCATGTCGGGGAAAGTGACGGGGACTATCTGCAATCTCAGTCAAAAGGCGCTACGCATCGTTGAATGGTGGTACCGAGAATTCGACTTCTCAGTGAGCCCCACGAAAACTAAACTAGTCATGTTTACCCAAAAACGAACACTAGGTATCGCCTACCTAAACTTTTCGATACAGAACTCCAGTTAGCCGACGAGGTCAAATACCTGGGAGTCCTCCTGGATAGAAAGTTAAACTGGAGTAGTCATCTAGACAACAAAATAAACAAGGCCTGCATCACCTGTTGGCAATGCAGGACGATGATAGGTAAGAAGTGGGGCCTTTCCCCTAAAATACTGCGCGGTGATCCGAACCATGGTCACCTACGGACACGGTGCAATGGTCAAGTGGCCCTGAACCAAACTAGCTACAGCTTCCATCAAACTGCAACGCATGCAAAAGCTTGCCTGCATGGCGACCACAGGTTGCATGAGAACTACTCCGACCGCAGCTCTCAAAGCCATGTTGGGGCTGCCACCACTCCATCTGTTCATACAGCAGGAAGCGACGATGACGGCAGTACGCAACACAGCACACCGCGGTACAGGAGGAATTGTTCAACGAGTTCCCCCTGGCGAAAGCCACAAACGATCGGATACCCAAACAGTTCGTATTCGATGAAAAATACAAAATAGACCTCCACGCGGACCACCGCTGCGAGGGATTAAGCCCCGCAGAACTACGGATCTTCACGGATGGATCTAAAACAGGTACTGGCATTGGAGCTGGAGTCTTCTCAGAGGATCTCAACATCCACGTAGCCACACCACTGGTGGCCCACAACACGGTATTTCAGGCAGAATGCATGGGCATTTCCCTGGTGGAATCAGCCATCTTAGCTAGGGAGGTTGTGAACCACTCAATTCATATACTCTCAGACAGCATGGCTACTAAACAACCACATAGTCAACTCTGGTTTAATACAAAGTGTCATCAACGCCTGAACCAGGTTGGTAATCTCAATAATATAACCATCCAATGGATCAAAGGACACAGCGACTCCCAAAGCATGGCAGCAGTGGGAACTGAAACCATTGTACCACCCTTTCAGTTACCTACGCACACTGCTAAGGAAACATACTAGTGAACAACATCACAATCAAGCTTGGCTGGACCATGGAGAGTGCAGACAGGCCAAGGAAAAACTTCCTACTATCGACGGCCACTTCACCAAACGCTGACCGAACTACAGCTGCGCACAGTTACAGCCACATCAAGGCGCTGGCCTTTCGCAGGGAGTTTGGGTGGATCAAATACATTTCCCACCCGCACGCAAAATACGCGCTTGGATGTGGAGTTGCGGACACCAGCCCATTATGTAATACAATACAATACAATAGATATGACTATAAAATTGGAGAAAAACCAATATAATGAATGATGCAAGGAATGTATGAAAGTTGATAAGCTAAAAAGAGAGTAAATACAGAGATGACTCTATATTCAATTGAGTTGTACGGAAGAGGACTTGCATGTTGCAGTGCCAATCCCAACATGATGATGATAATTAAATTCAGAGAATGTTTACCACAACATGTTGTTGTAAATTACAATAGGATGCCAGAATATCACTAAATGAAGGTATTCATTTAGTTTATACTCACCATTTTATAAGCTGGGTTAGGGGAAGGCAATAAATAACTTATTACTCATTTTTGTACAAGTTTACTGACAGATTTTTTGTTTATGTGTTACTAAGAATTATGCCAGCACCTAGTTAAAAGATAGTAAGTATATTCCCGTTCCTGTAGGGACGGGTCATCTCTTAGCTACCATGGTTTATTTTAGTTTTGAACTGTTGATTATATCTTTTTACTCTGGACTACGCTTTGGAATGAGCAACTACAGTACTTTCACAAGTTAATATGCCTGTGTCTGTGACTGTAGCTTCGCCTTCTTTTTTGACATTCAAAAGTGCCTGTTATGGTCTAGTTGAAATAAATGCTTTGAGTTTCGAGTTTCCTGGGCTAAAATAATTCTTTTAAAAAATAAATGTTAATAGGCAGATGATGTCAAAATATTCAATCCTATTAATAAATAATAAAATATTTAACTGTCTGGCATCAAGGCCCATAGGGTGTTAGTATTACATCTTACTTAAAAACTATGTTAGTAACATGCAGGAACACTAAAAAGAAAAGATAAAAAAGAAAATGAAAAGAAAATCACTCACATTCACGGGAAGGTATAATAAATAATGTTTTTTATTCCAAAATCTTGTTTTAACCCCTAGACAGGTTAAGATAGTAACTCTCCAATTTATCAGAGTGAGTTGTGTCTAAAAGCAACTCTTACTCATTAAGTATGTAAATCATTGCCAATTGAATTATGTAAGTTGTGTGTTTGGTAAGTATATCTAGATACAGACCAAATATAAAGTTACAAGACATTTAAAGAAAAACCAAAATTCTTACCAAGGAAACCAAGATGATTTTAGTTGCGAGATAATTCAAAGATGCTACGGAACTAAACCTATCATAGCTCTGTCTTTACATGGCTGCATTCTTTTCATAACAATAAGAAAGTTAACTTTATCAATTTTCGTTTATACGATAAAGTTTCTGTTTTCGAATAGTCTTGTATTAATATTTCACCAATCTATCACTTTTCTACAATCACATGCAAGAAGAATGTGTATTAAAAGTGTATTCACACTGATGATTATATAAACATGGATTAAAAATTAGTGAAAGTGTTAGGAGCATGAATTATGCATAATGCATAGCAGACAAAAAATAGTACAAATATCTACATTAGCTCATCAAATTCCACAACAATTTTAATTTGAAACAACTGCCGCCTAATTACTGGGTACTCAGGGCCACTCAGAATCATATTGTAGTTTATCAGTTTGTTAATTTAGCAATCTTACTGCAGTTTTATATGATAAACTAGTTAGAAGAACTGTCCCCAAGGTACCCAACTGAAAGATGTCACAGCGTAGATCATTTTTTTTTGTAGAACACCCAACAGGATGTGCCAAATTAAGATAGTTAATCAAGCTGATGACTGCGTTCGTGCGGCAGTGGGTGTAAAGTGAAGGTATACCTGTGCGTTTTTCCCGTGCCTCGTGTTGGCCATGGCGTGCGGCGCCGGCAGCGGCTTGTTCGCCCACACCGAGTCTGCGGCGCGCGCCGACCGCGTCTCCAGCATGACACCCCCAGCTACGGCTCCGCTCGGTCACCGCAGTCCCTCACTGATACATTGTGACCAGCACTCGGACCACTGCACTGCACCACATTCACTGCACTCACGCAATAACACCACACCACACCGATCGATTCACGATGCAGCACCACTACAAAACCTAATGATTGTTTATTGTAGGACGTGCGAAAAACTGATCGAAAGCCAGAGAGACACCAAAAGAGCTTCGCACTAGTCGACCCCTCGGATCTTCCAAATATGTATTATTCAGCAAGAACAATTTACATGGAAGTGTCCTATTTCTTTTGTAATATTTTTGGTAGGATTTTCACTCAGTATATTACCTTATTAACGATAAATTACTGAAAAGTCTCACTTGTCGGTGGGGCAAACGACGAATCAATAGACAATCTTATTTTTTTAGAAAATCAGTCAAATCATAGACCATTAAATTCAAACAAGATTCAGGCTCTGGTTTCTAAAGCAAATTTCAACAAATTAGTCGATTTCAATTTATTTTTGGGACATTTTCTAATTTCAGTGAACACCTCTAGTATTTTTTTATCTGGCTTGGATGGTCGCTGGCAACAGTGGCAACACCAATCGTCTGTGACGTTTTGCTATTGCTACGTACCTATGGTATGTTTTCGCTAAAATATTTTTTAATGGGTCAAAATCATTGATTTAGTCTCGTAAGAAGTGATAATGTCGGATTCAGAAGCCAGCAATTACTCAGGGAGTGGATCTGAGGCGGGTAGCGTAGCATCCCGTCGTTCGCGAAGGAGCGCTGCGAGCGCCCGTTCAGTACGGTCGCGCTCGGGCTCCCGGTCACGATCCGGCAGCCGCAGCATCTCGCGGACTCCCTCCAGGTCTCGCTCTAGGTCCAAGTCACGCTCACGGTCTCGTTCCAGGTTGGTAGTATTTCTCAAGCTCTAACGATAATGATACACCAAACACAAACGATAGTGGTAACGATATCGTTTGTGTTTGCAAACTGTATAGTTTGATAACAGTTATAACAAGGTTCATTGCTTGAATAACACTAAGTATATTTCGAAGCTGTTGCGCAATCACAAATGTTTTACATTGATTTTCAATAGAAACATAACCTGAACGAACTAATTGAAGATATTGTCAGTACAATTCCATTACATCCATGCTTTCACCATTCAATATGTATGATCTTAACATTCCTCATTCTATAGAGAAGTTGGTCAGTGGATACGAATCGGGGCACTACGCTACGTGGGGCTCATATTTCTGTCTGCAGGGTTTAAAGTAACCTAACCTAACATAGGGATGCCCCAAGTCCCGAGCTCGCTTTGTTCGGTCTAAAATGAACGATTGGCGAAAATAACACGTTTTTCAAAAAAATCTAAGTCTTTTTCCTCAGTGCCCCGTAATGTACACTCCAATCGAGAAGTTTTGATACATACCAAAAATCAAATTCGGTCAGTGGGTAGCCTTAGGGGCGGATTTCATCCAACCACACACCCAATCTTATTTACAAAATTGTTGAAAACATGTAGGCTCCAAAGGTTGAACCCTACAACTTTGATTATCTGCCTTAAACTGTGCCTACAGTGCCTGCACCAAATTTTTAGATGATTGTCTCAGCATCAGGTATCTATCATAAATCCGTCATAGTCAGTAAACCCTGTACACAACATAATATAAGATTTTTGCTAAATTGTTATATTTTCTGTCTAATTTTGAATTTATGTTTCTAGGAGTCGTTCAGCTGGCTCTGCCTCCCCTGCCAGTCGCAACAGAGATGATGAGGCCAAAGAGGCTTCTGGGGATGAGGAAGTTGAGGTATGTTTATTCTAAATTATGAAAGGGAACAACAGTACTTAAATGCAATAGATAGCTACTGGTTGGACTACTACTATCAGTGTTATCGGTCAGTAGAGTCAAAACTGTAAAACCCAGTATAATCAGCTTAGACTGTTCCCACTGCTGAGACAGAGGCCTCCTCACAGTAAGAGGGAGTGGGTCATGCATGAACCACCATCTGGGGCCAGGTGTTGAACTGAATTTAACAAAATTAGATATGTAATTAACCCCATTATTTGATTAGTATTATCTTCAACTAATGTAGTAATTACATTAGTTGATAATTTAAAAAATTAAAATTAATGTAGTAATTATGTACTACATAAATAGTAAATAGTTGAAGATGCATGCTGTCATGAGGATGACTAAAGAGATTGATTGAATGAACACTTGAAAATATTATTCTTTCAGCATCATCCTTGCCATTGGTGGCAACTCCACTCATGCCAAGCCAGTTAACATAAGATATCAAGATAGCAAAGTTACAATTATCTTTCAAACAATAGTGTTTGTATTAAATGTGCCAACATAAACCTATGTCACACCATCTCATTGATTTAATTCAATTTTGAATTCATATTTCTTGCAGGATGAACAAGAACCGGAAGGGGAGGACCTAGTAGATTCTGAGGAATATGAAGAAGACGAGGAAGAAGAAAGACTGAGGAAGAAACGTAAGAAGGACAGTCGCTATGGAGGGTTCATTATTGACGAAGCTGAGGTAAGGATTCAAATTCATATATTTTATGTGCGAACATAGGGGGTCTCAACTCCAACAAATTATAATTAGTCTTAAAAAAAATCATAGATGGCTGCATAGGTGACAATCACTAAAATGCATTAAAACTTCCTTGTTTAATGCTGTTTTATCCACAGCAGGGCCTTGGATATGTGAAGTGTATGTTTGTAATTTCAAAATAAGTAAGTAACTGAAATTAACTTACCTATGATACTTAACAAAAAAACTTTTTTTTTTTCATTTTTGTCTCTCTGTCTGTTTGTTTAGGCTAATCTCCGAAACGGCCGGACCGATTTTGACGGGACTTTTGGCAGATAGCTGATGTTATAAGAAATAAGTTAGGCAACTTTTATTTTAGCAAAATAATTAGGGTTCCGTGCAAAAAAAATTAAAACCTTTGAAATTTTTAACAAAATCCGATTCAAATAGGGAAGTAATAATCATAATTTTATAATTATTACAAGCGACGAAGCCTGCGGGTAACAGCAGCTTAAAAAAACAACACCATCTAAAATTAACCTAAATAAAACAAAAGTTATGTTTTTCATTCAACATTTAGCATCACCAATATCAATTATCGGTTTTAAAAAAAGTAGACTACAAAATTTGTAGGTGTAACAATTGATAAAACTCTTCATTTGAAACACACAAAGCTTTTGAATAAAAGAATGAATTCCTCGGCTTACACGCTCTAAAAACTTGCGCCGATTACAAGCACTGAATGCGCTTCTATTGTCGGTTCCATTATTAAGGTTTGGCGTTATATTCTGGGGAAACTGTATCAATTAGGAAATGATATTTAAGTCCTAAAAAAGGTGTATTACGGCTAAGTTCAGTCTAAAAGTTACTGATAGCTGCAAACCATATTTTATCTACTTGAAAAAAAAAAGGCAAACTTTATGTTTTTAAGTTGGCCTCCTTTATTCATATATGAAGTAGCGAATTTTGTCCAAACTAATACTAAATTAGTAATAATAACAGGGTAGAAATAGTTAGGCCGGGTACGGAACTGATGCATAAAAGTAGGTAGGTATATTCGATTTGGCACCAATAATTTATAATAAAATCCCCAAACTTTATTATACACCCCCAAACGTTATTAAAAAAAAACAGCTGTTTCCTACAAAAGTGCAATACCTACACGGTCAAAATGTATGAAACAGCTGATATTTTTTTTTAATAACTGATGAAAAACTTCTATGTGGGTGGCTCACAATGATGTACTGAATATGTGGTAACCGTTTTCGCGTCGGTGTCCCTTCCAGCCCGTAGTAAAGATACCAATGCTCAATGTATGTGCCACATTAAATCTTCCCAATTAATAAAACTATCTTTCTTGCTTCAGGTGGATGACGAGGTTGATGAAGACGATGAATGGGAAGAGGGAGCACAAGAGATGGGCATTGTGGGCAATGAAGTGGATGAAATTGGGCCCACGGCACGGGAGATCGAGGGCAGGCGCCGAGGTACCAACCTGTGGGACTCACAGAAAGAGGAGGAAATTGAAGAGTATCTTAGAAACAAGTATGCTGATGAGTCTGCAGCACTCAGACACTTTGGCGAAGGTGGCGAGGAAATGTCAGATGAAATCACACAACAGACCCTCCTGCCAGGCATCAAAGACCCCAATCTATGGATGGTCAAGTGCAGGATAGGTGAAGAGAAAGCCACAGTCCTACTCCTCATGAGGAAGTTCATTGCCTACCAGTTTTCTGAAGAACCATTCCAGATCAAGTCAGTTGTGGCTCCAGAAGGTGTGAAAGGATACATCTACATTGAAGCCTACAAACAGACTCATGTTAAGAACATCATAAATAATGTTGGAACATTGAGGATGGGTATCTGGAAGCAGGACATGGTACCTATTAAGGAAATGACCGATGTGTTGAGAGTAGTTAAGGAACAGTCAGGTTTGAAGCCAAAACAATGGGTCAGACTAAAGAGAGGTTTGTACAAAGATGATATTGCTCAAGTGGACTATGTAGATCTGGCTCAGAATCAAGTGCATTTGAAATTGTTGCCTAGAATAGACTATACAAGGCTCAGAGGAGCTCTAAGAACAGTACAGAGTGAAAGTGAGGCAGCCAAAAGGAAAAAGAAGAGGCGCCCGGCAGCAAAACCCTTCGACCCGGAAGCCATCAGAGCTATTGGAGGCGAGGTCACGTCAGATGGTGACTTCTTAATATTTGAGGGCAACAGATATTCCCGAAAGGGTTTCTTATATAAAAACTTTACGATGTCAGCCATATTGGCTGAGGGTGTGAAGCCCACACTGACTGAATTAGAAAGATTTGAAGAACAGCCTGAAGGAATAGATATAGAATTAGCAGCACCCGCCAAAGACGACCCAACTAGCTTACATTCATTCTCAATGGGCGACAATGTAGAAGTATGTTCTGGTGACTTGGCCAACTTGCAAGCCAGGATTATTGCCATTGATGGGTCAATGATAACTGTCATGCCAAAGCACGACGCCTTGAAAGATCCTTTAGTGTTCAAGCCTAACGAATTGCGGAAATACTTTAAACAGGGTGACCACGTAAAGGTGTTAGCAGGTCGGTACGAAGGTGACACCGGCCTGATCGTACGCGTGGAGCCGCACAGAGTCGTGCTCGTGTCGGATCTCACGATGCACGAGCTGGAAGTGCTGCCGCGCGATCTACAGCTTTGCTCCGATATGGCCACTGGTGTCGACTCCCTCGGTCAGTTCCAATGGGGTGACATGGTCCAACTTGACCCACAAACTGTTGGCGTCATCGTCCGACTAGAGAAGGAGAACTTCCATGTCCTCGGTATGCAAGGTAAAGTAATCGAGTGCAAACCCCAAGCTTTACAGAAAAGACGTGAAAACAGATTTACTATGGCCCTCGATTCTGAACAGAATACGATTCAGAAACGTGACATTGTGAAGGTAATCGACGGTCCTCACGCCGGACGTAACGGCGAGATCAAGCATTTGTACAGAAACTTCGCGTTCTTACAGTCCCGCATGTATCTCGATAACGGTGGTATATTCGTGTGTAAGACGCGGCACTTGCAGTTAGCGGGTGGTAACAAGAATAATAACGCGTCAGCTGGTCTATCGCTCGGGTTTATGTCACCGAGGATACAGTCGCCTATGCACCCGTCAGGAAGAGGAGGTATGACGCCTCGGGGTCGCGGGGGACGGGGCGGTAGAGGAGGTGGAGTCACTAGAGATAGGGAACTTATAGGACAGACCATAAAGATCACGGGAGGCCCATACAAGGGCAACGTGGGTATCGTGAAGGACGCCACGGGTAGCACAGCTCGCGTGGAGCTGCACTCGGCGTGCCAGACCATCTCCGTGGACCGCTCGCACATCGCGGGCGCCGGCAACACGGCGCGCGACGGCGCCAGCTCCTTCTACACGCGCACGCCGGGACGCACGCCCACGCTGGGCGCCATGACGCCCACCTACCGCGACACCGGCATCAAGACGCCCATGCACGGCTCCGCCACGCCCATCTACGACGTGGGAGGCAGGACTCCGCACTACGGCTCGGCCACGCCGTCTCACGAGGGAGGACGTACTCCCGCACACGGAGCGTGGGACCCGACTGCCGCCAACACGCCGGCGCGGGCTCCGGACTTCGAGTACGGCTCTCTGGACGACGGCAACGACGCGTACGCGGCGGGTCCGTTCACGCCGCAGACGCCGGGCACGATGTACGGCTCGGACCACACGTACTCGCCGTACCGGCCGTCGCCGTCGCCGGCCGGCTACACGGCGGGCTACCCGGCCACGCCCTCGCCCGGCGGGTACTCGCCGCGCTCGCCCTACGCCGCGCAAGACGCCGCGGCGCCTGACTGGCATACTACGGAAGTTGAGGTGAATAAGAATTTTCTTTTATTTTACAATTATTCCCATGACTATTACAGAGCTGAATTGTCTATTGATAACTAGCTTTTGCTCGCAGCATAGCTCGCGTGAATGTCTTTAATGATCCCGTGGGGACTGTTACCAGGATGAACAGTAGGTCATGTTCTATTTGTGTGTCAAATCTCATCCAAATTCGTTCAATGGCTAAGACAATCTCAGACAGATAATTACTTTCATGATTTATAATATTAGCATGAAAGTAAGGATGACAGACTCGCGCCATCCCAATCAAAACAAGTACCTTTACGAAACGGCACTTGAAATAACATTTTCTTTAGCCCAACGTAAATTATAATAAATTTGATGACATGTCCAGGTCCGCGTCCGCGCTCCTGCCGACGACGAGGCGCTGGGCGGGCAGACGGGCGTGGTGCGCGGGCTGTCGGCCGGCATGTGCGCGCTGTACCTGCCGCACGAGGACCGCGTCGTCAACGTGCTGGCGGACCTGCTGGAGCCCGTCGTGCCGCAGTCCGGGGACCGCGTCAAGGTACGCCACTGTCGCGCAAGTCCGCAGACCATCTACAGATGCCACTACCTTCGACCACGCATTTGCACTGAAATAAATATATTTCAAAATATTAACTGTCTCTCTATAAAATAAATATCTTTCAAAATTTTCAGGTAATCGCTGGCGAAGACCGTGAGGCCGTCGGTCAGCTGATCTCGATAGAGAACCAAGAAGGTGTCGTCAAGTTCGGCACGGATGACATCAAGATCATGCAGCTGCGACACCTCTGCAAGATGAGCACCGCGTAGACTTAACTGTGACACTAGCTAAACTAGGTTTACTTTAGGGGATACTATTTCTTTTATTTCGTTGTGACTGTAATCTGCTATCCAGCCTTATCCTTTGTTGACGACGGCTTCTGATCTAACCGGCATCGTAGTTGTGTACCACGCTCATAGTGATGATAGCTTTCATTTTGACACAGTAATATGAATTGCTTCTTAATCTCATCATCATCTCCTTGCCCTTGTACATGGGGTCGGCGCAACATCTTTTTTTCCATTTTCTCCTGTCAACCGTCACAATATTTCATGCTTCTAAATTTTCTAATACTCTAAAATCTACATGAATGGCTTTTCTGAAAGAGACAATTTTGCCAATATCACGTAGGTATAGCACCCAGATAAAGAGAGATCACCAAACGCCGGAGATAAGCTTTATAACACAATATCGTTAAACTGTCAAAATGAAGGAGATTGTATTGTAAGAGTGTGGTACGTAATTAGGATGCAGATAAGTTATTTTAGTATTGCAACTTTTCAGTAACAGTAGGCAACACCTAGTGCCTAAACAAAAGCGCACTGTGGATTTTGACGCTCGCTTCAGCGCTTGTTAAAGTTCCAACAGTGCATTTTTATTCAGATTTTCATTTCGGTACTATTTGCTTAGTGTTCATGAAAACGTGCTGCAATATGATCAGTATTGACATACAAAGCGACTGACATCTGAATTCTGTAAGCAATATTTTTAAGGTTTCAAAAATTAACTCAATCTAGGAATTAACAAATACTCCATAGTATTCAGACCACTTTATATTTTCCGATGGTTTTCAGTAACTATTTCTTAAACTTAAATCTCTATTTAAAACTTATGTTATGAGAATAATATCTTATTTACAGAAGTATAAATAAAGTATACAACTGCAATGAATCGGATGTTCTTATTTTCTCGTTAACCGAATGTTATCAAATCAAATCAAATCCAATCAAATCATTTATTTCTTTGCAAACATGGGTAAAATATACATAGATGTTTCATATTTTATACAAGTTCAGATAGATAAGATAGTAAACGCTGCTAAAGGTTACATTGGTTCCATCACCTTGTTGCCTCACCTCACGAACTTAGTCAACACATTGGTCATTCTTCAATCGGGAAAAGTTCCTAAAACAAGTCATTCCAATATAATCCGTCAGCACAAAAAATACGATAAAAGTGATATCGGATACCGTCCAATTAGATTAACGTCCGACATTTACAAGGTATTTACTAATACTCGTATAGATGGAAAACTGGACAAACATCAGCCGCCAGAACAAGCCGGCTTTCGCCCCAGTTTCTCTACAACCGACCATCTTTAGACACTAAACCAGATCATAAGAAAATCGACAAAATTCAATAAACCCCTATATTTGGTCTTCTTAGATAACACGAAATATACAGATCTTTGGAAAACTAGGAACTTGAATGTATTGATCGCCTTAGAAACTTACTACCGTAATTGTATATATCATAGTTCCGCCAACATAAAACTTAATTCTGCAGGACCTTCATTTATCATACAAAAACGTGTTAAACAGGGTGACCGCGCTCTCTTCTGAATTGTTTATGAGCACACTCGGGGAGATATTCCTGACTCTGGCAGACTCAAGGAAGACCGAAGGCGTTGAAGTCGGCAATAGGAGGCTGACGAACCTCAGATTTGCCGACGAAATAGTTTTTTTTATTCCTACAGCTCTCGAACTACAAATCGTGCTCCAAGATCTGAGCACGGCTGGCCTCAAGGCCCACCTTGAGTCCAAATCGATTCATCGTGAGTCCCAACTCGAACTCTAAAACTAAAACAATAGCACTAGACGTACATAGGTTCAAGGTAGGTGGGTAGGAAATACACCACGTCGATAAGAAAATCTATTTGGGCCAGTTAGTTTCTTTCGAATGTAGGCAGGAAAAGAAGATACTACTCCATCATACGTCCATGAAGACGCTTTGAAGCGTAAACTTATTGATATATATGAGTATCCTGCCCGCTGACCTACGGTTCTCAGACTCGCAAAAGTTCCGCCTTGAAGCGTTGGAGTGTGCCAAAGAGAAATGGAAATGCAGCATTCTGGGTGTAAACAGAAGAGACAGAAATTTGAACGCTACGCTGCGCCCCAAAGCAGGAATTACAGACGTAGGCAAAAAGGATGCCAGGCTCAAATGGGATCGGGCGGGTCACGTGAGTCGCATGCATGGCGGCCGCTGGAGTCGCATGCATGGCGAGAGTCTCGACGCAATAGTGCCACCGAGGCCGGCTCAGACCTGGAAGTGCATCACGAAGGCAGACTTGAGGTGGCGCAACAAGAGTACTTGGATCGATATGGGGAAGGCCTTTGTCCGGCAGTGGGACATTCAAGGCTTACGATTCCACGGACGGTCAGACGATCAGAAGTGAGGGGAGACTTACAAATCCAACTCTTCGTGTTCCGTTCCATTTCAATGAAAGAATTCAAAATGAGTGGCGCGGAGCCACGCGGTTTGTATTTACGCTCATTGTCAGTGTGATCCTAGTCGTTTTAATTAGTTTGCTCTACGGTTCCTAACACTGAAGTCTGTCAAAAAATTATAATGCTCTTTATAATCGTAGAAATAACGTTGCTGTTGAGTTACTTTTGTCAAAGGTCAAATAATTGTGAAAGGTCTATACACAGGTGCCCTCATTGGTGAAGCGTACTTATATAAGCACGCCGTAGCGTACTGCAAGACTGCTATTATGCCCTACGCTTCTTTGAATAACAAGGATGTAGGTACGAAAAAATAACACCCAATAATGATTTTATTAACATTTATTCAATAAATAATACAAAATTGGTTTTCATTGCAATGCTTAAGAATTTCCAACATAAAGTTACAGTCACGTAAACTGAGCAACCTTCCTACCAACATTACACTGATGTTAGACGAACGATTGTTTCACTTTATTACAATATGATTACATCGAAGTACAAAGATACCGTACAGTAACACTCGACTTCCAACATTAAATACATCAATGGAATTTTACTTTTGTTCAGGTAACATTGATTATATTAAATTTATTAAAAATTGCATTATATTAGAATGGATATGAATGTAAATGCTCAGCGAAATGCGGCCCCAGAAGGATAAAATGCTGCAACATTGTTCAGTAACATTGACTAGCCTCTACCTCACGGGTGTTACACGTTACACACGCTTAACATGATAACATTAGCCATGATTTACAAAACAATAAAAACTAATCAACAAATTTATAATCCGACCAAATTATGTTGACACGCACACATTTAGTTCACCACGTAAAACTTATGTATTATGTAGTTGTACAATGATAAAATAGTTACATGATATTCGTAGAGTAATTAATAAGTCTTCTTAGAGTTAACTAGAAATAATCATGAATGTTTTATTATGCTTGTACGAATGCATCATGTGTCAACATAACCGTACTACATCAATACATTAAAACATATCAGTTTGCTAAACATTATGCAACACAATGAGCTCCCCTTGAACACTCATTTCTTAAATGAGTCATCATAATTATAATACAAATAAACAGATGAACAAAAGTGTATTTATTGCAAAATTATTATTGTTACATAGCAAACACTATCCCCGATCCCCTAAGTACTAATACAATTATCTTAGTCTAGCGATGTTTCGTCCCGACCACGAAACGTCGACGGTCTTTTAAAAACGCGTACAAACAAATCTGTGGGTTTCATGGTAGGGACAACAGTTATCTACATATGAGACGCTAGGCCATATCTACACAATATCCGAGGACTACACTAGTGACGTAACATTTACTTCCGATCACGCACAGCGCACTCTCCACATCAGATCTACATAATTTTAAATTTACACAAAGAATCTCACCAGAAGCGTTCGACCAGTCAAACGGTGTACTTACTTTTTATACATAAACATTACGATCATCCGTCCGCACTCGCACAAGCGAAAATTTAGTATTACAATAATACACACTACGATATTTAGACGTAAGACACAAATATGTACACAACTTAACGAAACTAACGTAGAACTTAGAGCCGGCGCTCGCACGCGTGTGTGAGGGACAGTAGACAGACAGCGGACAGTCCGGACATGCTCACGACGCGTACATGCGCTTGATGTCTTCCTTGTACCGGTCCTGGATGTCTTTCCGTTTGATCTTGAAAGCAGCCGTCACCAGCCCCATGTCGGGCGACCACACCTCCGTCACCAGCTTCACGGCGGCGGGGACCTCGAACTTCTCCAAACCACCTAGAACAACACAATACTCAGTCATAAAGCTTATAACTCAAGTGATCTATGCTGCGTCATCAAAACCTACCTTTTTTAGTTTAGTAAAACAATATTTTTAGGGCGTAAATGCAAACTTTCACCGACATTTACACGTCGATATTTGTGTTCAGCTCAGTTCAAATATTTCTCAGTACTATTTCAATCATAAAACATCATAATCAAACTTACATTTCCTAGCATGATCAGCCAACTCTTTCACTACAGCCTTCTCCACGTTGGCATTCTGGCACAACTGCTCGAAGTCCATCTCGGGCAGGCCGATCCTGGCCGCCAGCTCGGCCAGGTGCTGCGGGTTGGGCACCAGCAGACACACGGTGTAGCACTTGGAGCTGTCTCCGTACACGCAGATGTTCTCCACGATGGGACAGGTCTTCAGTTCAGCTTCCACTTTGCCGAGGGACACGTATTCGCCAGCTTGCAGTTTCACAAGGTCCTTCTTGCGATCTGTGGGGGTAATTAGAGGATAGTAAAAGTAATGTTGGTTTCGAAATATGATGATTGTTATTTTACTTCAACAGGCGAGCTGGTTGTCACAACAAACAGTGACAGCCAGGTAGATTATTGATATAAGAATCACTATAAAATCAGATTTTCTAATCTATTTTGGGTAGTTGCATCATTTTTTTGTTTATTGGAACCACGAGTTACAAGCTCTCAGTGGAAGACATTCCGCGCTCGGTTGGCCTGTCTGTTTGAATGCTATTTTTATTTTTGTTATCAATTTTAGAATTCTGTAATATGAGCTGTGACTAACCGATAAAACCAACGATCAGTGGTCCACATTAGCCCTGGCTCGAAAGAACTGGAAGTCATGGGGCGAGGCATGTGACCAGCAGTGCTGCAAGTTGACAGTAACAGTACTAACCAATAATTTTAATGCATCCGTCGTGGTGCAGTTCCCCGATGTCTCCGGACTTGAACCAGCGCCGTCCCTCGGCGTCGATGAACTCTTCCTTGGTCTTTTCGGGGTTCTTGTAATAGCCCTCCGCCACGCAGTCGCCGCCGATAACTATTTCACCCTGAAATTTGAAATAAAGGTTAGTACTGAAACACTGCTAAATTGATCCAAATAGGATCTGTTTTGAGTACTCATCTAATTTTTATTACGTGTTATGAGCGAGAACTCAAGTCGAATCAACGGTAACTTTTAACGGGTAATGAGACAAACTTAATAGTTAGTACGTTTGTTTACTGCGTTTTATTTCGTACCAGTAGAGCGGTTGTCATAGTTTTAGAGTTGACACTGAGAAAGGTATATAGATCTGTGAAAGTCACTACACTTGAGACGAATTAAAAATGTGTAGTTTACGGTGTCTGTTGGAAACAAATCGTAGCACCGTGAACCGCTGCGAACGGAGGGCGACAGCGGCGAGCGGGGAGCGGGGGGCGGCGAGCCCACAGCCGCCCGCACATACGACGCGGACATGAAGCGCGCGTTCTTAACTAGCAATATACGAACCTATCTATATTTACAGTCCGCTATTTTATTTCAAAGACCTCTGAGAATTAAATTAATTAATTAGTTTCGAGATAAATGAGGAACAGGAGTGTGAAGTTCCTCATTCGCCATAGATTGATGCGTCTGGTGGGTGGTTCCCCCGACTGTTGGCGGGTAACTGAGGTTCTGTATATAAGTATGTTAATCATGCGGATAATTTTAATAATATCGCAATTAGGATGTGTCAGTTTAGTTCGAATGTGGGGGTATAGATGTCGCCACAACAGTTAACAAAACAGAACTAGGGTACCTGTGGGTAAGGCTTGTTGTCGATCCTGTAGCCGCCCTCCTCCCAGTTGAGCAGCGTGATGTCGGTCCCAGCAGTGGGCGCGCCCACGCGGCCCGTGGAGCGGTCGTGCGGGTCCATGACGGTGGCGCACGACGTGGTCTCCGTCAGCCCGTAGCCCGCCACCACGTCCGCGCACAGGCAGATACGCACCTGCAATGTACGTTACACCTTCGTTATTTTGTATGAATTCATCACACTAAAACAATATCATCCTCACACGTTAATCAATTCAAGTCTCGGCTACTTACATTGGCTACATTGTACTGATAGCCACTCTAGCAATACTCAACTACACTATTCTATGTGGTCATGTACGGAGCGCACGTAGTTTGCCGGTCAGGCTGTGCGGCAGTAGGCGCGCACACGTCGCCGTACACAGAAAAAAGCGCACAGCGCGCCGCATCTCCGTAAATGAGCTCTATGGCTTATACAAAATATAATTTACGAAGACTATTGCAATATAATGTAGCCCACCAATTTTGTGACGCATATTTGAGTCACCTTAAAAATAAAAATAGCCAGAAGCTTTCACAATAAAAGTAGTAAAATGCTAGTAACCTGCGCGTGCGTGTCGGGCGACAGTGGAGCTCCTCCGCTGATCATCATGCGCACCTTGCCGCCCAGCAACATGCGGATACGGGAGAACATCTGGAAAGAGAAGCAAGTACATACATACAATTATAGGTTACTTTAAACCCTGCAGACAGACATAGGACGTCGACTACGCCTAAACTATTACAACATTTTTATATTTATCTTGACGTTGTTTTTATTCCTGTTTTATTTATTTTAAAGGTTAATGCTAAATTTATAATAGGTGAGTTACGATGAAAATTACTTAATTGTAGTTTTCGGTAAAACACAATTTAAGCTGGTGGAAAAATATTAAGTCAGCAAATGCTGTGTTGATTTTCGCAATTTTCAGTATTTTCTTCGGTGTTTCTTTATTCATATTCGTATTTAAGTTGTCGGAAAATCAGTAAGCAGTAAATGTCATATTTTGAGTATGCTCATATTTCATTTTTTTTGGAGCTTTTGTTACCAGCCTTATTTAAGCACCAGTAACTAGTCACTTCTTGTTCATGGTCGTTATCTTAGTTTAAAGCTTATTTTGAGCATGAGTGTCCTCGACAACCATAAAATTCGATACAATTTACATGAAATCAAAGTCAATCTGTGAAACATGTCAGTGTCCCTTGGACATCTTTACGTGGCTAGTACATCGCAGCACAACGTACCAGCCTGTTGAGCACGGGAGTGTCGTACCCGCGCCGCATCCACGTCTGCTTGTACGTGTACGCCCACTTGAAGAACGCGCTCGCGAACTCTCCGCTGCGCGACACTTTGTCTGTGATGCCCTTACTGATGCGGTCCATGATTAACTGTGGGAAGATAAACATAGTTTAGTATAAGTGGAATTATGGTATATTGTCAGTTAATGCAGGTGTGTTTGGTTAGTTTAACAATTACTACTGTGAGTTATTATTCGCTACGTTTTTTTATGTAATCACCGTAAGTGGTAGTAGTATGGTGTTTGTAACGATGAAAAACAGACTGAACGTTCTGCAGCTGTTTTCAATATGAAGGTTATGACACGGACAGGTCTCAAGTCTGTGCCCGAGCTCAGGAACCTACAGGATCGACGCAAGTGCTGGCTGACACCAAGTATTTGTAATGCAGTCATCAACACTGCCCTATTTAACAGGCGGGATAGTCTTCCTGACCTTAGTTTAGAAAGAGCCTTGGTCAATTCCGCTGGTTGATATTTAAAGAAGATTTTCCCTTATATCAGTCATTGGACTTACAGGTACGGTAGTGATGCAGGTGGGTTGCAGGATGGTGGCGTCTCCCTTCGTGCCCTTCATGATCTTGCTGGACGTGTCCAACATTGTGAGCGGTGTCGAGTAGCCGATAGGGACGCCTGCAAACATTAACAATACACAATAAGTCAATCTGAACGTAACTGGGGTAGACGGAAATATGTGACTAGAGCCTTCCTATTATAATTATCAGAGCCATAGATGAACCAATGAGGTGTAACACTGAGGTGTTGCACTATAAACCGCTACTAGGCCCACGGCTACAACTAAATCCCACTCAGTGAAAGAAGGTTTGCGTCTCAGTTGTGAGAGCTTCTTAGGCTTCATCATCTGCCGAGCCTTAACTATATTGGGGTCGGCTTCCAGTCTAACCGGATGCAGCTGAATACCCGTATTTCACAGCTTCTTAGGCTTGGTTACACTATCACGGTATGTAGAGTCTGAAGTAGTGGTCTATTCATCCTTAATCCTATACTATTAAATAAGCAATATTTGTCATCATCATCATCTGCCGAGCCTTTTCCTAACTATCTTGGGGTCGGCTCCCAGTCTAACCGGTTGCAGCTGAATACCAGCAAATAAGCAATATTTGTATTTATAAATATTTGTAATCAATTTCTCGAAAACGGCTCTAACGATTTTGATGAAATTTGCTTTATGGGAGTTTACGGGGGCGAAAAATCGATGTAGCTTGGTCTGGGAAAATTCGTTTTCTCTATTTTCACCTGAGCAGATCTCGGTCGCTCAGGTACTAACATTAGTTCGCGTCCTTTGACATTCTAGCGACCATAACATCAAATCTACTTGTCAAGGTTAAATGTAACTTAACCAACAATCAGTCACGTCTATAATTAACTGCAATAACCGCATCAGCTTGTATTGTGAGCGAACAATAAAATGACAGCACGACGTCAACATGAAACGTCTCATAAACTCTGTCATGCTGAGATAAGCAATCGATGGTCGTCGTGGACTTTGACCGACGTTTATTTTATGGCCATATGGAGTGAATGTCCAAAAAAATTTAAAATGAAAACGTGTTTATTAGAACAATGTTTTTACAATGTATCATCTCTGACACGAACTAGTGTGGTATTTTTTGTTAAATTGTATCCCTCATCGTTTTTTTTTCGCTATGAGTTTCTCCTGTATCGTGGGTGTACAAACATTTAAACTCACATACACACAAACAGTCAGACCCAGAATAACTTTCTGTAGGCCATACAAATATTTGTTCCGTGCGGGAATCGAATCCGCGACTCTCAGCGCAGCAGCCAACCGCTCAGCCACTGCGCCAATCGTGCAGTCAGTGCGTTATAATAATTGATCACGCAATAAATGACATGACCTGATTTTCGGAAGCGTATATTTATTAATAATTAATTTGACCTTTGATTGCACGGTACTGTTTCTAAAATATCATCATCGTATAACTCCAAGTCAATCTAACATGATTGGTACCATTTCAACAACGAAGACTATCTTACTGCTACGCAATAAAGGTGCTGTCTATGTCAAATCGTTACCACCGCAGTAGCAACTGTGAGGCGCCCTATTGTAGACAACATGGTCTTTGACTACCGATATAAAGTATCAGAAAGATTATTAGCTGACTATAGTACGAAAATGTCGGTCCTCACCTCCAATCATACACAGGTTCTCAGCCAGCAGCTCGAAGACGTGCGCCAGCGGCAGGAAGCCCATGAGCAGGTCTCCGTCGAAGATGGGCATGGCGTCGGCGAAGGCCTTGAGCGTGGCCAGCATGTTGCGGTGCGACAGCACCACGCCCTTGGGCACGCCCGTGGAGCCCGACGTGTACATCACGATGGCCGTGTCCGACGGCGACGGCGGCACCGGCTCTGTGGGTTACACAGCGGTTAATGGCTGATTCTTTGAATACACTAGGACCTTACACTTAGAATTTACAATTAGGACTTACACTTAAAACTTACACTTAGGACTTACACTTAGAACTTACACTTAGGACTTACACTTAGAACTTACACTTAGGACTTACACTTAGAACTTACACTTAGGACTTACACTTAGAACTTACACTTAGGACTTACACTTTAGAACTTACACTTAGGACTTACACTTTAGAACTTACACTTAGGACTTACACTTAGAACTTACACTTAGAACTTACACAAATAACTACTTAGGGAGATAAAAGTTACCTTTTTTATAGCTCGTAAAACATAGTTCCAGCCCTACATACAGCTGTATATAACGTATTCCTATTGTTATAAACAACAAACTTACATTCATAAACGTTATCAGTTCCATCCGTGTCCCAATTCCCGAAATTGAGCAGTTCATGCTCGCAATGTAATACACCATATTTTTAGGTCGTTCTGGAGCCGAATACCATGAACTCGATCATCGAACTCGAAACAATTAGGACTATTTTTTTCAAAAAATAACAATAAAAAAAACACGAAAGAAAAAATTTAATGTTTTTTTTTTTTAATAATGAGAACTCAAATGCATATGTGTGTGTAAAACGTATCCACGATCGGCAACACATGCGAACGATACCCATTGAAAAATTCATTCATCGATCGATTCTCATTATTTCACAAATAAAAAACCGGCCAAGTGCGAGTCGGACTCGCGCACGAAGGGTTCCGTACCATTATCTATAAAAACGCAAAAAAATCATATCTATTGTATGGGAGCCCCCCTTAATATTTTTTTTTAAATTTTTAGTATTTGTTGTTATAGCGGCAATAGTAATACATCATTTGTGAAAATTTCAGCTTTCTAGCTATCACGGTTTATGAGATACAGCCTGGAGACAGACAGACAGACAGCGGAGTCTTAGTAATAGGGTCCCGTTTTACCCTTTGGGTACGGAACCCTAAAAAAACATTAAATTTATTCTTTCGTATTTTTTTTTATTGTTATTTTTTGAAAAAAATAGTCCCAATCGTTTCGAGTTCGATGATCGAGTTCATGGTATTCGGCTCCAGAACGACCTAAAAATAATGGTGTATATAAACCCAAAAGATCGTAGTTTTTGTAGTAATTTAGATAGTACACGACTTACTTTACCAATTAGCAAAACTATACACACTAAGGAACAGTTTTAAGTAATTTGTAACGACTTTGAAAATTGTCCCAGCACTTTATAATCACTACCATTTGTGACCAATCGCGGTTGATTAATTTTCGAAATTTTCGAATCCTTGATATGTCTATATTCAAATATTCACCCTTATAGCACCGGAAATACAGACGCGACGTTATGTCATTGAATCACACTTGCCGCCTCCTTATTTTTGGCTAAGTAAGAGCTTTATGTCAGTGACAACGAATTTAGCCATTCATTGTCCCCAATTTTTATATATTCTTTGAAAGTTTGATGAGCACACCACCTATATAAAATTGCATTCCCCTGCATCACATCGCCCTTTAAACTTTAAAAATAATGTATCGGCATATTATTTGTTCCTTACAACATGTATGCTGCTCTGGTGTGCGGCCTGCCTAAAAAGTTACAAACAATTATAAATCAGTCAATCCACTTACCAATTTTGGAGGCGGCACCTTTCTGCAAAACCTCCTTGTAGCCAATAATCTTGATGCCGGGTTTGTATCCGTTGGGGTCGATGTTTTTAAGCTGGTCCTCCATGTAGATGATGGTGTCGACGAGCGGAGTCTTGGCGAGGATCTTCTTGAACTTTGGCAGCAGGTCGTACGTCGTGATGACGGTGGATACTTCCGTCTCGTTGATGCCGTGCGCTATCGCTTCATCGCCCAAAGTAGCGTAGATTGTTACCACTGGAAATTGTAACATGTATAAATTAAAATGAGGTCTAGTTTTGGACAAAATTGCGAGTAAGGGGACCAGAGTCTTTTTTAATATTAAAGTAGGTTTCACTAGCAACTTCAAAGCTAAGGATATGTTCAGGTCAATCACCGAACAATAATGAACATGTCAGCGTAATTGCGACGCCGCGCTCTATGCCTTGAATATTTTATGTATTACAAGTAAAATAGTTAGTACGACTCGGACAGTGTATCGGGCGCGACTCAATCTCATCTCCTTCATCTCATTAGTTTTAATAGTTATCCCATTTGTATTAAGTACTAAATATAGTTATCTTTATAATCTCCAATCTTAGTTTATCTTTATAACACCCCAACCCCAAACATTGGTCCTTCGAGCCGGATACACTGTCCGAGTCGTACTAACTATTATATATGTCCGAGTCGTGCTAGCGTGTTATTTGGATGTAATATCATGTACATTTTAGATTGGTTTCTCCTAGTGACTGAATGTGTCAACCGCATTGAAAGTTCAGTGGTCTAAAGGGATGACCGCAATAGGAACTGAATGTGTTTCCCCGAACCACAACTCGGTTTATGACTGGTCACCGCAAGCGAGTATTTAAAGGTCTTAATTGTTAAAGCACTAATAAAATGTCTCTATTTTTACCGGATATCCACCATACTATTCCCAACCACTGCAATTCCTGAAAGCCAGAATCAACATAGCTGATCACCAGAAAAGCGCCGAGACAATGAAGCTCGACGAAGTCCCGAAGAAACAATTTAACTGACTTGGATCCCGTAACGAAATGAATAAGAAAAGAATAATTTTCATTTAGATGTATTTACCGGGTATGCTCTGCTTGAAGCAGCCGTGCGCCGCGACCATCCACTCGGCGCGCGTCTCGGCGAACATGACGACGTTCTGGCGCGGCGCGCAGCCCAGCGCGCGCAGCCCCGCGCCGAACGTGCGCGCTTCCTGCTCCACGTGCGCGTACGAGCGCCACACGTAGTCGCCCATGTTGAACTGGGGACACGTTACTCATGGTGGAGATATCTTAACGTGATGCCGAGGAATTATTGTTTTGTCACTTCTGCCCTCGTTGGTATATACACCATTATTTTTAGGTCGTTCTGGAGCCGAATACCATGAACTCGATCATCGAACTCGAAACGATTGGCTCCAGAACGACCTAAAAATAATGGTGTATAAGCCTAATTATCAGGGTTATATCGTTCAGACTCAGCACAGGTCTGCTGCCGAAGCTAAAGCGAAGCGTAAAGGGTTAGGTTTTCCTCTTGAACTTCCTGGCCTTCAATGAGTATTGATTGTCAGTCTAATTTGAAATGAATACTGGAGATATTGCATCAGCTTTCAAAGACACAGTAGTCTCGTATCATGAAAGCTAGTTGCGTAAGATCATTTTAATTTGAAAAAATGATTAGGAGAATTAGATCCTCTGTAATATATTGGATTGGATAGATTGGATATTGAATTATCAGTACGTAGTCTGCATTAAAAGTATCGGGAATGGAATATTTCCACTGTTCCTGTCATATTAAAATCTTTTTAATTGAAAACTCCTTGGTTTTAAAAATCCAATACCATTTATTTATTTAAAAAAAGATTCTCGGTCTTGTCACAAGGTTTTGTCCAACTTGTTTAGTCGTTGAGAAAATGGAATTGACTCGAGAAAATTCAAGAGCGATGATTTATTATGACTTTCGAAGTGGTTTAACACAAAAACAGTGTGTTGACCGGATGATTTCTGCATTTGGTGATGAAGCCCCATCCAAAACCACAATTTATCGCTGGTTTGCTGAATTTCAACGTGGACCTGTCAAGCTCAGTGATGATCCCCGTCAAGGTCGTCCAAAAACTGCAGTCACCCAAGAAAACGTTGATGCTGTGCGTAAGCTGATTGAGGAAGATCGACATGTGACATACCGCGAAATTCAGGCAACTTTAGACATTGGCATGAGTCAAATACAAATAATCTTGCATGAACAATTAGGTGTAAAAAAGTTGTTTTCCCGATGGATACCGAATTCGCTCTGTGAAGAGCAAAAAGCGGCTCGCGTTACTTGGTGCGTCAGAACTCTCGAAAGATTCCACGCAGGATCCTCAAATGCTGTATACAACATCGTATCAGGTGACGAATCCTGGATATACGCGTACGAACCCGAAACAAAAAACCAGTCACGAGTTTGGGTGTTCGAAAATGAGTTAAAGCTAAGAAAAATTGTTCGTTCACGGAGTGTTGCAAAAAAAATGGTGGCCACGTTTGTCTCCTAAACCGGCCATGTTACGACTATTCCTCTTGAGCGACAAAGAACGGTTAATGCAGAATGGTATGCTAGCATTTGTTTGCCACAGGTCGTTTCTGAACTCCGTAAAGAGAACTGCAACCGCCGATCCTCCTCCATCACGACAATGCGAGTTCTCACACCGCGCACAGAACAAAAGAGTTTTTAGAGCAAGAAAACATAGAATTATCAGACCATCCGCCGTACAGCCCCGACCTAAGCCCTAATGATTTCTATACTTTCCCTAAAATCTATACATAAAAATATATAAAACAAAGTCGGGTTTGTTACAACACTTATAACTCGAGATCTGCTGGACCAATTTTCATGGTTTTTGATTCTTTGGATTTGTCTCCGCCCCGAATAGCAGAATACATCTTAAAAACAATGGTAGGTAGTAGGGTAGGTAGGTAGGTAGGGTAGGTAGGTTGGTAGGTAGGTAGGGTAGGTAGGTTGGTAAGTAGGGTAGGTAGGTAGGGTAGTGAAAGTAGTAGGTAGGAAAACATGCATTGCAACCCATGCCGGGCACAGCTAGTAAAGAATAAATTGCGTGGTCAGAGATTTTCATCACCTGAAGAAGCTGTGGACGCCTACAAAACGGCCATTTTGGAGACCCCAACTTCCGAATGGAATGGTTGCTTCAATGATTGGTTCCATCGTATGGAAAAATGTGTCAAATTCCGCGGAGAATACTTCGAAAAGCAATAAATACATTTTTAAATAGTAATGTTGTGTAACTTCCTTGATTCCCGAAATTTTCAGTGCCGCCCTCTTATCATACATTCTTATAGCTTGGCCAGCTGTGAGTAAAAGCATATGATTTTGTACCAAGAACGGTGCAACGTCCAACTTTACCTGCTTAAGAACAGCGAACTACCTATTTCCGATTAGCACGTGGATTATTGCTAAGTTGAGTCATTAGGCATTTGTTCACTGAAAATTTACTCTCACACACTCAATGTCAAAGCTATTGATAACAATCAATGGCTAACAATCACACAGTAAATTGATTTGATTGATTGGCTGACTTCCGTGGGAACTTAGAACACTTGTGCCTGACATATGCTGACCTGGACTCGTAATTAGTACAGCCTTGAGAGGCCCACTTGATTCAGATAGTTATTTTTCACTTTGAAGGACTCAAAATATCAACTGAACAGCAGCAATTCAAAGTGAAAGCAAAACAACCAAAAAACAAATCCAAGTACAATTACATGTATCAAATCTAAGTCATGAGTCCGTATTTTCCTGCAGAATAGTAATTCACTCAGCCGTCACGATATAAGTTGCAATATTCTTTTCTTTAAAAATTGTTTCAAGTTTCTGAGATAAAAGTGTAACATGATATGATTTACATCACGCCTGTTTTTCCTGAAGGGAATATAGCAGAGGCGCTATCACGAATGACAGGCATGATATTATCCTCTTGAAGCTACCTTCTTGAACACCCTCCCGTTAGGCTGCGGCTCGTCCTCCTCGCTGAGCACGGTCCGGGTGCCGAGACAGTCGCGCTCGCCCCAGCGCGCCGCCGCGGCCCGCAGCATGCTCTCCATGGACGTCACGCCGTCGCGCACCAGGCGCAGGTGCAGCTCGCACGGCGACGACACCGAGCGCACCGTGATGCTGTTCTGTGTCGTCTGGATTATACGAGCCTGGAGAAAGAAAAAGTTGGGTTAGAATTAAATAGTTGAAGGTTCTTTTTCTTTGTCGACATGTTAACCTTCCTGATGAGCTTCGATCAGAACTCGGCGCTCGGAGGTTGGACATTGTTTGTGATGTGGCTTCGTAGTCACACTTTATTTTATCGGGATATCCTCAAAGGCGGAGGAATAAGGCAGCAAAATGCAACCAGAACCGTAAAAATAGATCAAGTAGCAAGGACTGAATGGTCGGAGTATAATAAATAAAATAAAAATCATTTATTTCAGACAAAAAAGTCCATAGGCAAGGCAAAGTTTTTAGTAACAAGAATTTTGCTTATAAATGTTAGTAATTGAAAGAAAAAGAAGAAACTAGACACACCGTCTAATGTACGTCGTATTTTACGACTATGCCATGGTGAATCTGAGCTTCAAAGCTTGAAGCATTATTTAGTGCACAGTCCTGATTAATCGCAGGGTATTGAATATCCCAGCAGTGCATTTTTATCATAAAATAAATGTTATTTTTTAAAAGCAAAACATTGCAGCATTTTTCTATTATTATGATACAATACAGTGGCACTTTTCCCTCCAAAACACTATATCTTAGTCAGAACATCAACATTTGCATAAAAATAATGTCATTTATCTGAAAAAAAACAAGTTATTCATTACTGCAATTCTGTGCGACCATCAGCACAAGCCGACGTAGGCGTCGGAGAATTTTAAAACAGGTCAAACGAAAATAACAATACAATGGTTCTGTTCGAGAATATCTGCGGTTTCTGTAATACATAAGATGGGTATAGAAGGTTACATACGACAGTGTACCTGGACAATGAATCTTTGAAGCGTCGTTAATCAAATCAATATCGTAACTTCCAAATCTGCATTTTGGCAAAAGAATCAAAAGCTTTTTCTTCGAGCGCATTAATCTGTCTCATGATTTAATCAAACTTTTTTCAGTTTCTGAATTATAAAATTATTCTTAGTAATCTTAGAAGTTGTTGACAAACTTGGGTTGTTCAATTATGAATACAACATGAGCCCAAAATGTTTGAGACTTTCGGGTCAATACAGGCCTTTGTACCCAGAATAGCTAGCTGAAACTAAGTTATTTCGCATCATTTATGTTGAAAAATATACTTTCCTTCAGAGGCGTTGAAATTATGTTAAATATTGGATAGGGCTACCTTCCTCAAAAGGGTAGCCCTAGAAACCCGCAAATCTTACGTTAAGGAACTTGCAAGTTATTTTACTATTCAGTGCTTTACGTTAATAATACCTTTTCCTCATAGTAGGACATCAAAGATTTCAATCGTTGGATTCGCGTATCGAAAGTTTATTTTGTTTTGTTCACAATGTCATTAGAATAGTACTATTATCTCATTCATTCAATCATACTGAAAATTGTATCTATCGTTCCACGCAGGATTCGCGAGGGCACTTTTCTCAGTACGAACAATTATTGTCGCGATCTAAGTGTAACAATTAAAAAAAAATCTTTTAAAAAAGTGCAGATAGCGTAGCATCTGTCTGTATAAATCTTTATTTGTCATAGCAACATAGACTCTCCAATCTCCAGCCATCATCGGCCACTCTCCTCCAGTCCAAAAGATCCGAAGCTATGGTGTCCCTTACCTTAATTCGTCTGGAGAGTGCTCGTTTCCTCCAGGGCCTCTGCGCGATGAGGTGCACCGGGAAGGTGATGATGTCGAACACCAGCGCCACAGCGCGGATGGTCTTGAGCAATGCCGACACCCACCATGACTCCGGCCTGGAGATAAAGGATGTATTCGTTAATAAGCTGTTAGTCGTGAGGTTTCACAAATAAATTCTAACAAGTCAGATCAACAATGACATTCAATGTCGTTGTTGATTCTGACTTGGTAACTTAGTCACAAATATCGAATTTCAAAATAATATTAGACAGTCCCCAAAACGCAGAAGAAGCGATGGTACAAACTCCCCAGCAACATCTGCATCTGTTTGCTTCATCTCAATCAATCATTTTACTGTCCCCTGTTTCTTGAAAGGGATATCATGTCATGTCAGCTTTATGGTTAGTGGTTCTTTTCTCGGTTTAATAAAAATGTATGCTTTTTTTTTCAAGAATTACGGTAATTTAACCTTGAAATTAAAAGCAAACCAGTTGTGCCCATAGAATAATGTTGATGATTGTTATGATAATTGGTGCTCATTTTCCGTCAAAATTATCGATGTTTCCTACTTCGAATGACATACAAATACCTCCATAGTGAATTACGCAACTTTATTATAAAAACACATGGCTAATAACTATAGGTGAAGGTTCACGAAACGCCTAAAATGAGAAATAAACGTCAACTATCGTAACCTTTGTAACGCAGACCTGACTGTCATGTAACAGTCATAAATAAGTTTGTATTTATGTACTTATGGCGAAAAAACCGTATACCTACATTACCTACATATATCAAAATGGCTCAAGGCATACATGTCTGCGGCGCTCGCCTTGGTTTTAATCTAGCTGCTATTGAAGTTAAGTTTACAAGCAAGCGAAATTGTCTTATTGACTTTCAATCAATCAATTTGCTGTTGATAAAAGAAGTCAAAAGCCAGTCTTGCCAAGGGTTTCCAAGGGGTATCATAGTAATATTACCCAGTAAAAGGTTTGTGGAGGTTCTAGTAGCTCCATGCACGAATTTCGAATGCTGGTATGACACTCCCTTCCGCTCCGCCCAGAGCGGGAGGAGTCATTTGATGATTTCTCACCCCCCAAAAAAAAAAAAAAAAAAAAAAAAAAAAAAAATGGTATGACACTTGATGATCGGAACCATGTTATACCTACTGATCAAGAATATTCGAATCTAATACTTCGTCCCATGACGAAAAACCACCTTCCCTCTAACCGGTTGCATTTCCCCAAATTCCAGTAAAAATAATGTTCATTTAGGTGCACGTCCTCCCATTTTAGGTGGCCTCATAATAAATTCCGTTATCCTGGCATGTGCACCTTGAGCTTAATAATAATTGAGCTTAATTTTCTGCCAAAATGCTGTGGCGTTTTCCCTCTTATGACCCTGGTTTTAATGATACATTCAAAAGTTCGGCAGAATTTTAAGATCAAGCCTCAAAAGGGCATATAGTGATAAAAAAATTGGAAACTGCACAATTAAATAAGTAAAGATATTATGACACTAGGACGGTTATGTCTCTGTTACTGGCGCTGAAGATAACATCTTGCCTGACATTGCTAAATGAATGAACATTTAATTTTCACACTTTAAAACCGAACACAGACTACTTGCGGTTCCAGTACAAATAAAAAAGTTTTCTTCCTTCGTGCAGCTCTAAACCTTGTTCAATAAAGTTAAGGTTGAAGTCGCCTTTCTTGAGTAAGTATGACGGTAATTTTAAGGTCAATTGCGTTAAGAGACCGGCGGCGCTTACCATAAAAAGCAACATGTGCATGGAACAAGCGACGCTTTACAACACAGACGTCCTTATAAGTATCTGTCTTACACAGTTTTTAATAGGCTTACTTCTTTAGAAGAAGCTATCTTGGATAACTGCGCTACGGATAATTTCGAATGGATAGTCGAAGAAATGAACCATTGATGGACCCATTTGTAGGAGTAACATCAGCGGAACTTCTGTGAATTTCTTCGAACATACAGTTTACATAGTCTACATAATACCAATTAAAGGAAAGGTTAAAAACAATAATTCCTCAGAACGTGTAGGTTTGTACAAGCCGAAACCGTCATGTTAAATCCTTACGTAGGAGTATATCATGCTAATTATAAAGCTTGACGTGCTTATTGAAATTTCTTACTGATAGATAGATACCTAGATTCATTTATTTGCCTGAAATATGGTATTTTACAAATTTTATAACACATAGGTCTCGTATTCCACCTACTAAATTCGGCATGCAAATTTTGTGGCAATAACAATGCTTCTAATTTATTCAATCTAAACAAAATAATTAAATTCCATGTCAGAACAAAACAGTACTAAATTAAGAATTGTCTACATAAAAAAATATAAATATCAAAGAAATTATTAAATTACAAATTTTCTAAAAACTAAAGGAATTAATAATGTTTTAATCATAAATATAAATCCTCCTGTCAAAACTAGCACTGATGAACGTAAAGCGTTAACGTAAAGGCACACGCAAAATACAATGTCTCATTTAAAATTCAGACGATTTTATTTCCACGACGAGTCAGTTTCCAACAGAATATTCAGATAGGACTGGTTTCCACTTTGTGGATTTGTCTAATGGACTGATCCCTTCACCCTTTTTCAGCTTGCTTTAAAATAGCGGTTATATGCAAGCCGGGTCGTGGTTGTGAGCTACAAACAGCGAAAAGTGGTCGTTGAGGAGACCATTATCCATTCAGTAATCCCGACCTACATTATCCCCCCCCCCCACAATTACAACACCCTCAATTAGATAAGACAACGCAAACTTTCCTCCCAACATTGATACGAGGTCAGTGTCAGGGAACTCAGGGAGCGGATGCATCTGTGGCTGCCCCGCCCGCCGCCCGTCGGTCACACGACCGTGACCCGGTCCGCGCATGCGCCGCTACACCCTCCAGTGCATCCCACACCTACTGCATATATAAGCACATGCCTGTTGCAAGCCTAATTACTTTCTGGATGGAAAATTTCCAGGTAAAAGGGCGCGGATCGCCCGCGCGTGTTAACGTTAACGAGCATGGATTTTAGGTGTGCACATAAGACACTACAATCTCTCGCAGTAGGTAATTGCAGTCAAACAATTAAGCAGTAATCAACATGCCAGAACATAATAAACCTTATATTAATAACACTGCAATCTAAAAAGCATAAAGTTGAACGATAACAATAATCACGCCATTCGATTACAATAACAAGAAGGTGAATGCTGAATGTCATTTGGATGTGACTTCCACAATGCGTTCAGCCTAGATATGGTCCAATCAAGATCACGGTCTACCTCTATTCGACCGTTGCGTTGAGAGGGTTAATAAGAGCAAAAACTTCGTTAAAAGGCGCTCAAACAAGATTGCATCATGGCTATTTAGAACACCAATAAAAACTGGAGCTAAGCTAATATTAATAAAAACAGGTCTTCTAATAAAAAACATAAGATTTTTCTAAAGATTGCTCTGCTACTTCGGCCTTGTAACGCCCCTTGTGAGACGCACGTGTAGTTTCTTTCAGTACAATTTCAAGTTCAACCCTTTGTAAGCCGAGTACCAAGAACGTCTAAGTACTTACATAATTCAGTCTTTTTGCGACTCGTCGGATCAAAGATCACGCCACAGACAGAATCGGGTCAGGAACTTTGTTTTATTCAAGGTAGCGAAATATTCTCAAGATACCGGATCTTGAGATAAAGGACAACATAATGCCAAAGCTTTTCAAAGGATTTTATACGGGTGGGGATATTATGAGATCCTGTCTTGAGCCTCTCTCATTATGTTGGGGATTGCGTTCAGGATTTAACGGATACTGAACTGGTTTGACCGTTCGACATTTGATTCAAGAAAACCGTTATAGAATTCTTCACAATAAACTGGATATCTTTCAGGGTTCCATTGAAACATTAATGGGTCCATGTGTCAGGGTGCCATGCCGTAACCATTAGCCAAGTTACAAGAACAAACACCTAGACTCGGTACTACCCTATTAAGTTATTAGATAGTCATAACATAGTGACGTATGTAAACAGTGGTTATGTGGGGACAACACCGCGGTGTCACCTTGCCGCTATAAATAATGTTAATGTAGGAAACTTACGTCCACGAGACGTAGCCTCTCCAGACGTTATCGCATGATCTTGGAAAATATTGAAATTACCACAAACTGCGACACTGTACTGTAGTTTAGAATTAATTTCTACAGTTACTGCTGAAATCTATTTTCTCTGGACACTAAAACCTTATTCCAGTTAGAAGTGGAACTGTTACGGACCACAAGTTTGCGGTTTGTTACAAAACCACTAAGAGAGAAATGTTAGAACCAATTTCGCAACTCTCGATGCAATCATAAGTCATTTCTATTGAACGTAAATAAAAATGTATTGTCATCTTTATTTTGTAAACCATACAGTTCTACCCTGGCTTGGGAGCAGATATTTCACCTGAAAGTAGAAGAGCCTATTGGCGAAGGAAGCGCTTTTAATGAGTTCATTATAGGATCCTCCACGGAAAGTTACATTCAGATTGGGAAAACGTCAAGATAATGAGGTACTTTAACACGATAAGGTAGCACATTAGTGATTACTCAACTGACACACACGTTAAAAAGTGGCGTGAGCGCAATACGTCATATGTCAACCAATCATAGAAGGATACGTGGAACAAAACTAGTATTTATTAGACATGGCGAATTTTTTATTGCAATAAAATTACTATAATGGACTCATGAAGTCATGATTGAAAACGATAGTATGAGATAGCATATTGAGAGTGAACTATAATAATAATAATAATAAGAATGCAGGAAAATAATTCTGTGGCCCGGGTGTCAATGTGACACAACGTTTTTTTTCAGCCGATTTTAATTTTGTAAAATTTTTGCCAATTTAATTGAAATATAATGTGTTGGACAGTAAAAATAGAAGGAAAAAAAAAGAAAAATTATATACAATAATCGGATCATCATGAAATAAATGTAAATATAATTATATACCCACATCAATTTGAATGTCTTTGACATTTGAATGTCTTTGACGAAACTATGCTGAAACTATGAAGAAACTATGCTGACTAGAAGCCGGGCCAAACTACGGGCACACCCACCATCTCCGGACTCGTCGCTCAGCTCCGCCTCGCAGCCGCCGGGACGCGCCTCAACCGTGAGTGCTGTGTCTTCGGTCGCTGCAGTTGCGTCGAGCTCGAGCGACGAGTTTTTCTCCCCGCCGTCATCACCACCACGACGACGAGGAAGAGGACGGCCACCAGCGGGCTTGGGACCTCGAGGCCAACCGGCCCCGAACAGGGTCCCCGCTGCCGGTGGAAATGTGTCGCGCATGCGATGGACTCAGTCCATTAATGAGAATGTCATGCGCGCATATTATGGGGCTACTGAGGGGGGAAGCAACTTGACTGCGTACCGTGGTCGGATGCTCTCTCTGTTTCAGGTGCTTGAGCCAGGTGTCAGCGTGTCGGCGCAACGACTGTCGGATCAGGTGCGGGTCATCCAGCGTAATCATATGTTGGATGACACCGTACTTGATCGACTACGCTCCGAATCACGGACTAACCTAGTTACGCCTGCTTCACCTATGATCGCGGTACAGCTGCAGAATGTTACCAGTGCTTCGCCGCGATCCGACCGCGGTGGTGAAGAGGATGATGATGAAGTTATATCCGTGAGTACCCAGTGCAACGCACAATTGAGGAGTGCTTTGGAGGGTGCATTCCGGGAGTACCGTTCCACACCGCCTGAACTTAGACCACGACTACCTCGTTTGCCTATGCACAAGAAGAACAAGGCGCTGGTGTGTGCTCTAGATTCGCAGCTGTCGAACTGCTTTGACAACAGCAAAGATCTCGCCGATACTCACTCAATATTGTACTGTGGAGCTGTAGCGGCATGTCGTGTAGCTCACGTCAAATTTCCTAACAATGACAGAGCTACACGACCAAAATTAGCTGTTCCAGCTTGGCAGTGCAGGATTGAGCGGCGTATCGGTGAGGCTAGAGCACTCATCGGCAAGTTAATCTGCTTCAGGGAGGGCAATACTCGCCCTAGAGTGATGCGCTTTGTGAGGCGGGCGTTCTCGGGAACTGATATTCGTTTTCGGGACTACTTGGCCCGCGTCACGGAGCGTATCGACTTCCTGAAGCAGAAGATCTGTGCATGGGCAAGCCGTATTCGTCGGTACAAGCGGCGAGTGGAACGATACACTCAGAATCGCACATTCCAAAGCGATGAAAGGTGGGTATATAGGGCTTGGGAACGACCGGACCAAGGTGTGACTGACACGCGCCTGCCGGATGATGACGCCATGTGTTCATTTTGGCGCAGCATTTGGTCGGTGCCTGTCAGTCACACTGAGGGCGATTGGATCCGGGAGGTTGAACAAGCGTGTGATCCAATACCAGAAATGGGGGCAATTATCATCAGCCCCCAAGACGTAGCTCGTGCAGTCCGTCCTTTGCCTAACTGGAAATCTCCAGGGCCGGATGGACTGCACAACTTCTGGATCAAATGGTTTCAGAGATCGCACGCTCGCTTGGCGTCCCAGCTTCAATCAGCCTTAGAGTCAGGGTCGCTGCCCCAGTTCTTGACGACTGGAATTACCCACCTGCTCCATAAATCAGGTAGTACTGCGGAACCCAAAAATTATAGACCAATCACTTGTCTACCAACAGTCTATAAAGTTCTTACATCCATTTTGAGAGCCAAAATCAATCAACATATTGAAAGTAATTGTATCATGTCTGCCTCTCAGAATGGATGTAGGAACGGGTCCCGCGGTACTAAGGAGCTGCTCCTCATAGATATGGCCATTAGCCAACAGGTTCGCCGCTCCCGAAGGGATCTGTCTACATGTTGGATAGATTATAAGAAGGCCTATGATTCTGTGCCTCATACATGGCTCATGAGGGTGCTGGAGTTGTATAAAGTTGATGCAACTCTACGTACCTTCCTGATGTCATGTATGGGGCATTGGAGAACGGTCCTTCGCTATCCAGGATGTCGACAGATCCAGGGGAACAGCGAACCGATAAGGATAGAGCGCGGTATATTCCAGGGTGATAGTCTTAGTCCATTGTGGTTTTGTCTAGCCTTGAACCCTCTCAGCACGCTGCTGGAAGGTTCAGGTCTAGGCTATCGGTTGAGGAGAGGTGGTCAGGTCATATCTCACCTTCTTTACATGGATGATCTGAAACTCATTGCCCCCAACAATTTGCAACTGATGAAGCTACTGAAGGTAACAGAAACTTTCAGTAGCGCCATCAGGATGGAATTTGGTGTGGACAAATGTGCAGTCATGCATGTCAAGCGAGGGGAGATTATGGAATCCGTGGGAACTCAACTCTCGGATTCCATACACCTTAGATCCCTCTCCTCAACAGAAACCTACAAGTATTTGGGTATGTCGGAAGCATTAGGTATCAATACTGCCGACATGAAACAATCGTTGAGGGAGCGCTTCTTTGGCCGCCTGAATAAGGTTCTTGGCAGTCTTCTGTCAGGCGGAAACAAGGTGCGCGCCTTCAACGGTTGGGTCATGCCGGTTTTGATGTATTCTTTCGGCATACTCAAATGGACTCAGACGGAACTTGATGCCCTGGATAGGAGGGTCCGCTCACTGCTGACCGCAAATCGGATGCATCACCCACGGTCGTCGGTGATGAGACTGTATATCCCGCGGAAGTGCGGGGGTCGTGGCTTCTTAAATGCTAAGACCCTGCACAACCGTGAGGTATGCAGTCTCAGGGAATACTTCCTAGAAGCCGACGTGGGTATGCACCGAGATGTGGTCTCAGTGGATAAGGGCCTTACCCCGCTCTCCCTGGCTAACGAGAACTGGCGCAAGCCTAGAGTATTAGACACTAATGACCGCATGGAGGTATGGCAGAGCAAGGAGCTGCACGGGCGCTTTTACCGGGCCCTACATGGGCCCGATGTAGACTTCTTAGCGTCCGTATCTTGGCTGCGTTTCGGTGACCTCTTCGGGGAAACCGAAGGTTTTGTCTGTGCAATAATGGACGAAGTTATGATGACGAATAACTACCGGAAATACATTGTGAAGGATGGCACGGTTGACATATGTCGGGCATGCCACCGTCCAGGAGAATCAATTCGACACATTATTTCTGGGTGTTCTCGTCTAGCTAACGGAGAGTATTTGCATAGACACAACCTCGTTGCCAGGATTATCCACCAGCAACTTGCTTTGAAGTACAACCTTGTGGAATCAGAAGTGCCATACTATAAGTATGCGCCCGACCCAGTTCTCGATGATGGTAATATCACGTTGTACTGGGATCGACCTATCATCACTGACAGGACTATTGTTGCCAATAAGCCTGACATTGTGGTGATAGATCGATTGGAGCGTCGCGCAATGATTGTTGATATAACGGTCCCGCATGACGAGAACCTCGTGAAAGCAGAGAAAGATAAACAATTCAAATATCTAGATCTGGCTCGCGAGGTTGTCGCCATGTGGGACGTGAGTACAGCAGTCATTGTGCCGATAGTCGTGTCGGCCAATGGCTTAATAGCCAAGAGCCTCGACCACCATCTGAGGAGGCTCTCGCTGGGCAGCTGGATCAAGCGCTTGATTCAGAAGGCAGTTCTTCTGGACACGGCGCGTATTGTTAGGAGGTTCCTCTCTCAAGAGCCCTGACCACCGGTAGCTCGGACCCTGTTCCCGATGCCGGTGGGCTACTATTTTTTATATTTTTAAATGTTTTTTTATATTATTTTATATTCTAATATTTAAAAATGTACTTAATATGTCTAAAAATAAATAAAGGAAATAATAATAATAGTTTATTTTCCAAAAACTTAGTACTACTTTACAATGGCAATGTGGCAACAGTTTCAGTTTAGGCAAAGAAATTAGCGTCTGTAGCCGAACTAGGCATAGCCTGTATTTCGGCTATCAGCACCATTCCCCTCGAGAATTAATAATACAAGAAAGTGCCAAGCAATAGAGGTTTACACATTAAATCAGTACTACAGTATAATAGTTATTATGTACTCTTTAGATAAGCAATTAGCAAATAGGTAAGTACATTATTTTAATCTTATTATTAAATGTGTGGTGTGTGTTCGTGTGTGTGTGATGTATGTATATGAGTATAATTATGTAGGTGCGTGTCTGAGAATAAATGTGAGGTGAGTGTGTGGGTGTGAGTATGCGTGAAATTATGTGTGTGTAGATGAGCTATGTAGAGAGTGTGTCTTTGTTTTCTGTGCTCTTAACCTTATTCTTATAGTGGTAAAAATAGTAGTTGTTCCGTCTCCTCGTAGCTTAATTTCTGCAAATATTGGCATATTTTTAATTTGCATTGTTTTATAGTTAAGGGGTATATATTTATTGTTTTGTTAAGCTTATTATAAAGGTAAGGGCCCAGAAAACCTTTAAACCTTTTAGCGAATATTGTTTTAAATGTGTTTAAATTGTCACATACATGATGCTTACGACGTCTCTGCATTAGCATTGGGTTGTAGGGCTGGTTTTTATGTTCTTGCAGGATAATTTTAAATATGAATAATTGTCTAACTGTCAAAACCTCGCACAACTGGAACAGAGTAAAAGTAGGAAAACGCATCGGTTTAAAATTGCTAACCTTCAGTATAGCTCTCTGAGCGACCTCAACTGCCTTTAGCGTGGTTTTACAGATACCTCCCCAGGAAGAAATACAGTAGGTAAGAAGCGACTGACACAGGGCCTGATATATTTGCTTCAGCAGTGCAGGGTCCGCGACATGACGAATGTTTTTAAATACATAAATTAATTTTCGTACTCTACTACAAAGAATTTTGACATGTTCTTTAAAGTTGAGGTTATTGTCCAAAGTAATACCAAGGTACTTTAGAGTGTTAACGCGCTCCAGAGGTGAACATGCGCAAGTATCCGCAGGCATGCACTCATGTGAAACAATTCGTAGGTCGCCACGAATGCTCACCGCCTGCCTTATGCTGAAGCAAATATACTTGGTTTTGTCTACGTTTAAAGTGAGTATGTTTTTCTGCAGCCATCCCATAGTCGCATTAAAGCCATTTTGTGCGATAGTGAAGACTTCCTCCCAACTATCACCCGCAAACACCAACGCCGTGTCATCCGCGAAAGAGATAATTTTGCCTTTGGTGAGTTTAAGACAAGTAAGCTCATTGATGTACACGAGGAACAGGGTGGGCCCCAGTATGCTTCCCTGCGGCACGCCGTGTGGAAACTACAGAAATATTTATTGGTAAAATATCCTACCTACCTAGTTTGATTATTGATTGATTGACTTATAAATGGTAGCTTACAACTGTCTTAAATAAAACCATTCATGACGTTTTTAAATAAATTGATACTATACTGATTTACGATAATTTATAGACAGGCTTATTACCGAACAATATTATTGGATACAGATACGGCACGAATTGTACTTTGCACTTTGGAATGTCTATCATAATATTGATATCCTGCTGCTTAGCTACTAGTAGATAAATAGGTGATGTTATTTTTTGCTTCATTTGAACCAACATTAATGTAAGGTATATTCCCTCGCGTATTCGTACAGCTGTCAGTTGGAGTCCTACAAGGAACCACACACCATGGCGAATCGCGTTGCATGTGCAATGCTTGGCCCCGTTATGATGAATCACTTTCTTGCAATGTGCGCTTGCTCAACATAATGTTATAAAGTATGTACCTACTACTAAAACAAACTTCGCAATCTTGTACGGGTGTTTTATGAGTTTAAAGTGCAACTTATCTTTATTTTCATTCGTATTTTAAAACGGTGCTTTAATATCAAATTCGCCTAATATATCATGATCAAAAAGATGTTTATTGCTGAAAGTAGATCTTCTAAGTCACTTTAACATCAAAGGGTCTTCACATGGATTATTGTTTCAACCAATCTTTCGATTCCTGCAATTGCATCTACTATTCCAGAGACCAGTAGCAGAACTACCAATGTCAATTTGTGACTTACTCTTCAAACGTATGCTTAAAGTAGTTTAACCAAGCATGAAATAAGTAAAATATATGCCTTCCTGTCACATTAACCCACTACGAGATACAAGTAGACCTCCTCCATAACACTTCGTTTTCCGGTGCTAAGCTAGTCCCATCTATTTATGGAAGCTAGTATGTTGATGTAATCATTACGCGGTTTTAAGTACCCATATTAAGTTTATTACTACCAGTTACTACTTAAACATCGATAAACTTTCAAGTACTGGGTACTTATGTGAATATGCCATTTTATACGACTCTCTTCCATTCTTATTTGGTCCTCCTTGTGTTGAGAATAATGTAATTTTACGGGCGACATCTTCCAACTTGGTTGATCTTTCTTCTCTTAACGGACCACATAATGTATAGTTGTGATCCTGTTATGGTAGCATAGCAACATCTTCGTGTCCTTACCTCATGTTACTTGCAAGTCTATAAAATAACGTTCAATTGTTCAGCTATTGAAGGATAATCTTGTTTGCTTTCGATATGAAAGCAAACCAGATTATATTCTATGTGAGATGTCGAATGCCTCTATTCTCCCGTCAACAATAGTCGTAATAAACTTATCACGTATTGTCTTACTACTTGACACAATTACTAATTAAGTTACACATTGTTTACATTTCGTAATCCTTATCTTCGTTTTGGCACAGGGCGAGGTGTCCAGCCAACGGACATGCGTACTCCATGCGGTAGGTACTTCGATGTGCTGTGTTACCTCAACGCCCAAGTCCAGTGATTAGATAATGACATGTGCGACTGTAATGATTTATTAATGGTTTGTTTTTAGTATTAATGTTACTACGTTACATCTGGCAGTTTACGTATTTGATCGATGTTTGCGTTTTGTATTAGAATATCAAGTCTGCAGCTATTTTTGTGAAGGTAACCTAACTCACTATCTTCATCATCATCATGCATCCAGAAACTCTTGTCTGACATTTACTCAGTACGAACTATTTAGATGAAGGAATGATGAGGTGAAGGAAAACATCTTGAGAAAAACGGCATGTCCTAGAACCAAAAACATTGAAGTCATACCGGTTTCTTCACGATGTCCAAGCAGTGACAAAGAGGCCAGTGTCCCAGCTTTGGGATGTTATAGGTTGATTACGTATGCTTATGCTATTGAGATTTTTTGTTTAGTCATCATCTGCCTAGCCTTTTCCTGAGATTTTTTATTTTGTTTGTTTCTTTACAAAAAGAGAAACGCAAATAGACGATGTTTTGCTATTTAAACAAAGACGTAAGGTACGGAAACTATAATTTCGTTATGTCATGTGTCCTCCATTATTTCTTGTTTCAAACAAAGCCTGATGTGTTGCTGTTTCCTGTAACTAGATATCGTGCCCTTGCGACCACTGTTTCGCGATACACTTAAATAGAAATGTAGTAATTATCGGAGTAATTATTTCCGTATTTTGATAAAACGATGCAATGTAAGTAACGATATTATTGATGTTGACTAACTAACGGGAGTCATACCAATCAAACTGAGGTTAACGACAGTCAAGTCCGTGAGCCAAAGTTCACAAACGTGCTCAGTAGTGTAACCTTGACATTCAAGAGAACATATGAATCAGGATCGTTATCAGAATCCGTCTACAAATCACGGACTTAAGACCACATAAATAACTACAAACACAGACGAAGTCAGAAAAATCACACACTTTGTCAGTAACCCATAACACTGACACAATAATTTCAATATGGAAGTTAATAATCAACACTGATAGTGATAACTAAGTACTAGGTAGACATCACACCTTGACAGGTTTACCTTGGCACTGTAATTTTTGCCAGCGCACTACTTCTGAACAGTTAACACATTTAAACGCAGTACAAAAACCCTATAATTATCACAGATTTTATACAATAACGATACAATATAAATAACAATCATCAGCATAATCAGCCTTTATGTTTCACAAACCCATCTGTGAAACATAAAGGCTGATTATGCTGATGATTGTGCCTGTGTCCCAAAACAGGCCTGCTCTTTGCGAGGAGTGGGCTGTAATCCACGAAGGTCGAAGCGAACCAGTACGGTTTGGTAGATGTCACGGGTCTTGGAATTTTTGGTTCCAGTACAGCCGATTCCTCACTATGTTTTCCTTCCCCGTTTAGAGATATAAATAACAAAGTAATGGCATAATAATGTATGTAAACCACGCGATAAAGTTTTTATTTGGAAGTCAATGTTCAACTTTAATCGTTTTGTAATTTAGCGTGATTAAACAAGCCACCGCAACAGGTTTTTTTGCATGTTTATCAGACTCATGCAAAGGAATTATTAAGAAGTTTACTAATAAACAGTCTTGAAGTTTCTTCTGTCTAATAAAAAATGGTAGTTATTTAAACGAGAATAATGAGAGTTCATTAATTAGGGTGACAATTATTATGAAGCCAGACGGCTGTAAACATATTGTCAGTTTATCTAAAGGTCAGTCCAGACCAGACATAGCCTACTGAATGATGGTGCACCCGCTACTAATTTATTACCCGCTTGTAAATAAGGGCATGGTTTTCTAAGGTCGTTTGTTCTTTATACATTACTAGAGTTCCTCTATTGTACTAAATTCAGGTATATCCGGTGCGACCGGCACTCCTACAAAATACTTCTTTAATGAGTGCTAATCGTCAGGCGGATACAATTATCAAACGTCTTACAAAGTCTAGTGGAAATTTCTTCAGGGCTGGATCCACGGCCGCAGTATTGACATACTTGATAATGATAAAAGTTATCTTCGAATTAAATCAATGTTATCGTTTATTTTTCACGTTACTATAAATAATATCTTTGAAGCACCCACTTGTCGTACTAGTGCTTCAAACAGATTGGTACTTTAAGCTACCGTATTCAAAGTATTCTTTCTTTATGTGATATTTTGCAGAGTAGTTATTTGATATCCCCTTCAGCCCATTATTACGTGTGAATAACTAACAAAAATCTTCTCCAACTTGTTGTATTAGTGGAATGGAAATGGAATAATGTACACAATGTATGCGAGCCAATAACCTAGAGGTATCAAAATTTGGTAGAGAACACCCAGATAGTAATTTTGTCGGGGAAATGAAATGGCAATCCCATTAGCTATGATGTTCTGACGCGTCTGGTTAAATGACGAATGACAACAATACATTTGTGTAGGTAGTTGCTTTTGGAGTCAAAGTAAAATGGAGGCTATAAAAGCAGATAATTTTCGGCAGTATACTATAGGTACGTTACATTTCTACGGTTATTCAAAGTTGACAGCATCTGTCCTAAGTGTGTAGGATGGTCGATATGGCTGGAGAAGAAGTGCCTCTCATATATCTATCATCATTTCACCGTAGGAGTTAAAGGATTATCCACAGAATTTTACATTAAATAAAGATTAAAGATTACGTTGTTATTTGCTACTTGGACACTGATTAAGTGTCTAGACTCTAGGCTGAGTTGACCTCTTTGTGATATCTTCTAAGAATAACATCCTATTTATGTCTAAGCAATAAATTATAGATATCAGCTAGAACATCTTTTACATAATATTCTTGTCATAACGTACACAATTCATATTATGGAAATCTAAAGCAAGTTACGAAAATTAAGTAAGTATCTGTCGACGAGCACACGAAGATTAATTTCAGCTACAGCAGTGATGTAACACGATTTGTGTTTATCTTTATTACATCTACGCAAATAAACCAAAACATTAGAACGCCATCGCTTCCGTTCGTCCATCATGTTCCGATTAGTCTTGAAAACTACTGTTCAGGTTGCGGTTTCTTCATTGGTTTATTTTATTTGCAAGGTTTCGTTTGATATCTAACTGTTATCATAATATATTTATTATTTGGAAGGTTTTTCTGTTGACAAATTAGATTTTCGTTTTTCCTCATACCGACAATACTTTGGCCATTCGAATTAGGTTATCGTTAATTAGATTACGTCCTTTCTTGAGGATTCCGAGTGCTCAAAATAATATGCTTTAGGTAAAATATTGTAGCAAACTATTGATTTGACAAAACATAACATAACATCATCCCTGTAATCCCCGAAGGGTATAGGCAAAGGTGTGTCTATTGTGCATGCACATTTCGCCAAGTAGGTATGTCAAGTCGCAAGTAATAGGGGGCGAACCTATTGCCATTCAAATTCTATTTTCCTGTTGTATTGCCTATTGGCAGAACATAATCGTGTGAATCCTTTTAACGATTCAAATTCCATTATATTATTAATCTTATAATTTTACAATAATTAATAGGAGTATTTATTCCAAAAGGAATAAGTATAGCAAGTGTTGTGAAGCGTAAATGCTAAAGACTAACGTAAATAGACATGAATGTTCACAAACAGCAACCAACCAAGTTTTCTTAGTAGCTTGTCTTGTGTCTGATTCGACCTTAATATGTTAGGCTATTAGGGGCAAGTTATTCAGTCATTAAATTAATTAACATCGGAGTTAGAGAAAACAAATAATATTATGAGATTGAGAATTAGTATCTAATAATAATTAGATTTTTCCTAATAATAGCATAGTCGTAGGTGTTATTGGAAAACTCGGTTAGTTTTATTAAGTTGATATATATATTTTTTTTATATAATAGGTAATGTTATGTGTTTTCAAATACCTACCTTTGCTTCTGCGTACTGTCTAATTATGTAATACCCTGTTAGGCTGTTACACGGGTTAAGGTATGCTATGTAATAGTAAATTATAAGAACGGTCTGTAGACTGTGGTAGTACTTAGTAACCGAATTTTAACAGTCTTCATGCATAAAACCACGTCAAGAAGAGGAGGAAAAAGTAGTAACAAAAAGCGTTGTGGGCATAGTTATATGAGAAAAGGCACACCAAGTAAAAGATATGCTGTCCTAAAAGATCCTGTGAAAGATAATAAGGCTATAAAGTATAGTGCGATGACAGCTTATAAAGAAGTATGGAAAAAAAATAAGTGCATAGACATTAGAACAAGGGCTAGAGGATGACGATAATGTCTATATTTTGTAACGCGCTATCCAACGTGGCTGTTCAAGTACCAGTTAGCGCGAATTCTCGCGGTACTGGATGTGGACGCAACTAAATACACAAAGTTGTTCACCCTATTTATGTAACAAGGATGATGGCGAGTACTCGAGTACCTACCGTCGCACACGACGGGTCAGACACAAGCCGCGGTGAAAGTTAGTGCTAAATGCGAACCTGTTTGTCTTTGTTACTCAGCTGGGTAACCCGTGTGATAGCCGTACGACTAGTGCGAAATTCTCGCAGGAATACAGTAGTTCGTTTCAAAGGGATCGTGCGATATTTGTACTATTTGTGAATTGGATGCTTGACTGGAGTTTTATTTGGAGAATGGTATTGCTAGGCGTCGGAATTTTATGGGTAGGACCCTTGGGAAAAAATATTATAGTTGCCATTTGCAAGATAATACTTGATTTACTCAGCTTGGAATGTATTTGTTATGCACAAATACAAGAAGACGTAAAAGGAGCATTAAAAGACGTTGATCGGCTTTTATCTAGAAACCAATCAAATCCAGGGTGCAAATTAGTCATTTAGCTACGGATTGATGCCCGTCCAATGCGAATACTAAAGATTTGTAAATAAAACTTTGGTCACGTGCAATGTATTGCAGATTTCATGGACCGAGAAAAGCCAAATTCATGCTCAGCATGTAATAATTATATGTAATAACTACTATTTAATTACGACTATTATAATCATAGTAAAAAATCTTAATTCTTTTACAATATCTGGCTTCTGACACATCGAAATTAGTTGATAACTGCCAGTTTTCCTCACGATAACGATTTGATTCAGTATCTAATAAATTAATAAAAATATGTATGATACGGTGAAATTAGAACAATATTAACAATTTACGCCTGTAACACGCTATCGGCGATAATGAATATAATGACGCCCTTTGGAAAGAACATGCTTATTCATGTCAAAGACAGACACGTGAAATATTAGATTATATTTACGTTAAAGACTCATGAAAGGAAAAGGGAAGAGAAATATATATCCCTCCGACCCCAAGCAACATGCATGACACAACACAGACAGAAGGGGAAGACGCTTGCAAGAATAAAGGCACGAACCATGAGGTTATCAATTCCGTATAGGATACAGCCGATTGACAACCGCACAAATAAAAGACGCATAAGTTAAGACAGTAAATGACGAAGGATAAAACCGCGCGTATAACACTGCAAGTCCTGTCTAGTCCCTTGAGGGACGCCGTGCTGTTACTGTGCTTATGTATATAGATAGTTATGTTATGTTAATTGCCATCGTGTGCAGGTTATTAGTCACGCGATGCGTGTGCGCCGCTAAATATACCGCGTCCACTGGTTTGCAAGGATGGCCCATCCAAGTTAGTGTGCGATTCGAACCAGTTGGACTGGTATATTCTCATAGTTTTCAGCTGTATTAAAAGTTATAAGGATACTTGTTTATACGGGGTGGAAAGGACACCGACGCGAAAACGGTTACCGAAAGAACGATTACCGACCGTTAGAAATTTTTATTGATTTTTTTTTAAACAGCATTTTTTTTTTTAAATAAAATAAAAAATATAATAAAATTCGTTTAATTCAGACTAATAAAATGTCCATAGGTTGTTAGTAACAATATCTTAAAACTATTAGTCAAAAAACAAAACGTATACAACCTGCAGCCTGATAAGCCTACGAGACAACTGCAGATTAATAACCGATGAAAATTTTTATGTGGAATGATCCTACTGAAACCCTACGTGGTAAGGTAACAGTTTTCTCGTCAGTGTCCCTTCCACCGCGTATAAGTATACCTTTTAACAACTTTATTCTTACTGCTATTAAACTTGACTACTAGCATTTGCAATAATGAGTATAATTTCAGTCGGTATCGGTATTATGATTATATCACAAATTTATTGCAATTTCCTGAATTCATTTCACAAAACCTTATTTTAAATTGTCGAGAACAGCTTCTCCCAATCAATTTAATCATTTGACAGACTAAAACACTGTGGTAACGTTCTAGTTTTGTTTGAAAAACACGTGTTCTGATAGTGTTCCGAAGGAGCCAAGATCACACTCCTTAAAAACACAAATACTGAAATAGAAAACACACCACTTTTAATAAAAGAACTTAAAATCGAAACTACTCACTTCCTACTAACTGGCATTCCCATTTTGACACAATTTCACTAAGCACAAGAACATGCAAGTACGCCTCACTGCGGTCAACTAAGTCAGGATTATGGCTGATAAACCTTATATGCACGAATTATCAAGCAATACTATTAATAAGGTTGATAAGTTATCTAGTGATATAGAAATAATGTGAGACGGATGTGTTGCGACAGTATTAGTCGATATCCAAGACGATAGGAATCTAGTGGACACTTGACCAAAGATCAACAGCTCTAGTAGTCTAGTTTATGTAATCAAGTCTATTAGCGAACTGAAGACACAATAATAAGACATTGTCAGCTATAAGGGAAAGGAGGCAGGTTAGGAGGGAAGTGAACTCTGAGATAACAATTTTAGATGCATGGAAGAAACTGTCGAGCTGCACTTACTCCTAAATAAATTCATAAGAAGGGCCAGAAGTATAATCATGAAGTTAGATAAAGAAATGCTGACTGTAACAAAGTTTACGCTTTGACGCAGCACATTGCATCAAAATAGAATTTACGATTGTTTGTGCAGTCGATCTTTTGCTTTTACTACCGCACGAGTCACAAGAAGAAGATACATTAAAGCTGGGTTATTAAAATATATTAGACCAGTTGGAATTAGTCTAGCAAAATGAAGTCTTGTAGCTGTCTGACCATCCCCCTTATGTCAGAACAGTTTTATATCAGCCAGACAACATTTACAAGTAGCGTGACCATTATCCAGATACAATACAGGTTGAGATTTTCCGATTAAATTCCAAAAAATCGTACATAGACAGATAGGATAATTATTAACGTTTCAGTTTTTCACGATGATTCACTCATTATAAGTCCGTGATTGTGCTCTAATTAGTAATTATGTTTGCTACTAATCATTTATGATTATTATTTTTCTTTCGTAAGGAGTGCCTCGTGTTACATTTTTGTGTTACTTCGATAACATGTGGTTGCGATGAAAATACACCATTCTATTTGTATCCGGACATGCTGTTACTAATACGACTATTGTGTATCGAATATACTTACTGTCTGTATTATGATTATCTTCAGCTAATCTATGTGGTAATACTAGAATGTGTATTAAAACGTGATGGTAATTTAAAAACATCCAGTGTTGTTATGTAAGTTATCTACATTGTCAGCTACGGTTTGCATGTCACCCTTGCCGTCCTTCATCTCTTCAATCCATATTTCTTTATCATTGTAGGCTATGGGAATATGTGGATGATATTCTGTTCCTAGAGCCAAACTACTATTGCTCAAATTGATCTAGAATTTGTTACTTCGGGTGTTATTGGTTTCGTAAATAAGATCCAGGGCGGTTCGCAACACTTCTGGTTTGGTTAGTTGCCTGATGGACCGTGACCATGAGGGCACAGCTAGTTCTATAAACGGATTTCACACGCGACTGCAATGGTTTCTATTGAGTTCCTTGCGGGACACGTGGCCACGTGTGTAGTAGTAGCTGAGGTACACAGACTAGACACTAGAAAGAGAGATCACATCAGCTGAGATGAAAGTATTGGATTTAATTGAACTGGCACTATGTTCGTTATCTGTCCTGTCTGCATGATACCTATCTATACACATCACGTTTTTGAGGAAAACTTTTGAAGGTCTACGCGACGATGGCGAGATGACGTTTAAAAAGACTGGACGACGACTGTGAGAAGCCACAAAAAGGGGAAATAAAAGTAGGAGTCCTTTGCCCAGCACTGGTACACCATAGGCTGAAAAAATATTAGTAAAATGACCCTGTCGTTGCTGTCGTGCAGTCGGGTAAAAAAGCTTCGAAACTGTCGTCTGTTTTACCCATTAACTCTGTATAGTGAGTAGTTCGTTATATTTCATTGTTACTTCTTCTAGAAAAAACGATATTGCCTTGACGGAATATCAAAGGAAATATTTACAAAGAGATATTAACAATTTCCTCCGGTATAAAGGACCTTCCGGCCGATCTGATGAACAAAGGGAAAGTAATAGCGAGTGATCGGCGTACGAAGACAATATTTGACTGTTAACAATAATTTATGGACATTACTTCCATATTTATTCTGTTATACTGGGATTTATGAAACATATTAGTATATGAGACATATTAGTTATTGGGTCACAAAATCTGGGCAATACGGCTTATAAACTCAGTGAGTGGCTGTTTACGACGTGTCTGGATATAAAACGTTTACATGTAGAAGTTGTAAGTATTTCATTGGCAGTGGTTTCTGAAACATTTGACAACTTATGATCGCTTACAGACTGACTTTAGCTCAAGTGCACCTTTAACGTGTAGAATAATAGTAAGGCCAGCAGTGACAATCAGTCATCAGAAGCAACTAGTCGCTACGAGTTACTTTGGTCGTGGCAAACAGTCGCGTGAAAATATTTCAGTGTGCGATTTCTACTGCACTATCGCAAACTCCGTACACAATAACTACCCGTTGATGAGTATCGTATTATCTCAAGGATTATCTGTGGTCAATGCCCGGGTCACTGGCACTGGTAATCAGTTAATGTGCCCATTGTGTTGTAATAATAACCACGTATTGTTAACAAACACCTAAATATTCCATAGAAATGAAAACTTTGGATAGTTAAATTTTATCCAAAAAGAAAACATTTAAATTTCAATGTCAAATGTGTCTTTATAATCGTCGTTCGAAAAACAGACAGAAATACATGAGTGGAGAAAAAACCTCCACAACGAAAATAAAAGTGGGATCCAGTGTAACGTCTACTGTACGTGTTCTGGCACTAAGCCAGCTCTGTTAATATCTAAGAAAGAGTAAATCTTAATGCAAGCTGCAAGATTAACACGGACTTGTAAAAAAACAAATATTTATCTTTATCTGTAATATTTTTTTCTTTATCAAGTGCCGGTTTAGTAGGAATGTAATAAAGCATTCATGTGCGATATCTAGTCCAGCTAGATGGACGGATGACATTTAGAAGAACGCAGGTAAGACTGGGTTCCTGCCAGGGCTGCGGGACTGTTCGAAAGAGATACCGCGGCCCTGGAACATAAAGGGCCTAAGAAGGAACATGGGTGGTTTTTAGTCAGTAAGAGTCTGACACTCCCTTCCGCTCCGCCCAGAGCGGGAGGAGTCATTTGATGATTTCCCACCCTTCAAAAAAAAAAAATATGTAAGACTTGGTTAAGGCTCACGTAGACCAGGGATACTCTGGCACTAAAGGGCGAAGGCCAATACTCAGCATTTGGTGGAACAGGGCTGCTGATGATCATGATGATCAACCAGATCTAGTCAATAATAAATTGATCGCCTAGGCTTGCTACCTTGGAAGTAGTTTGAAAAAGGCTTTAGAGGATGTGTATATGCGAATGGACACGGATAGAACCGTCCTCCTATCCTAAAGCATGTGCTGCGATGTCCAAATAGCTGTTAAAGCGTAGCGATTACAAGGTATTACAGCGATATTTCCTAACGATCGGTCGTTGCAGTACTGCAAACTACACTATGTGGATCGTTTCCACCAGTGGCGTGTGTCAGTGAACGTTTACGGTCTGATATGACGCCGTAAATTCTCGCCACGCCGACCGGCTATTACGCTGTCGATATCGACGTTAGAGCTCAGAAACGTGTTCATTTTTTGTTCGTTTCTATTGGATGAACTTTTACCCTTTGCCAAGCTTCGAGGTTCATCGAACAACAAAATATTTTTGGAAAAATGCATTTCTGTTGACGCCAAAGTGTTTTACCCTCAGTTTTCATAAATCAGGAAATAGTATAAAATCGAATTATTTCCCCTCGATTTTTATTTCCGTCGCCTGGGAAACTGCGGCGCGGATGTTGTCAATTGCTCCGGCAATAACGTTACTCTCGTCTAGCCCAGTTTTTGCTTCATGGCACTCACAATTTAATTTTAAATATTCAAGCCTTAAAATATTCAGCAAAAAAAAAAAAAATTGATTATTGAGTTATCTTTCTTGTCGTCCGGTGCGACCTGCGACGTTTTTTATACTCTTCATAAAGTCTGAACGATTAAAAAATCCATAAATATAACAATTGGCGCTAAAACTACCTCTAACAACAGCTTCCAGACTTCAGTCAAATTCCCTAGACTTAATTAAATAATTCCAGAAAGTGCTGCAGATAATCCGTGAACTACCTGGCACTATACAAAATTTGCCAATAACCGAAACTCGACCGATAAGCCGGCCTTGACTGAGCACGCCAAATTGTACAACATGCTCGTGATAATTATTATGATAATTGTGCTTGTAAACTTTTATAGGCATAATTAAACGTGATTAATAATGCAAGTAACTACAACTCGTTGGTATAATCAGAAGCCTCAATAGGTATGCAGACAGGAAAGGTAAGGTTAAGCTGCGAATCCTGCCATAAGCGTCTCGGATGAACTTAATGATGGGGTATAGTTGAAGGTCGGTCATAATTGAGTAAACTGCGTAGGTTTGTACGAAGGCTAATCAATTATAATCAACAATCATAATGTCCGTGAAGATAAAATAGATAGTAGCGATATATTTGGTAATTTATGTCGTTAACTTAGGATTATAATTAATAGAAAAGGTAACTCACGTCTCATTCTCGTCTATAAACATTTCTGTGTGCTTCGACCTGTAACAAAAATTGATAAATCAGTTAAAACAATATATATCAGCACATAACATCTCAAAGTTATTTAAGTAATATATTATCCGGCGACGAATTCAATTCAAATATCGTGAGTGCGATTGCAAATACTCGGATTTCCAACAGCGATGCTAAATCGATGCAATTTGTTGCTGTTATTATATGTAGACATCGAGAATACGATCGATTTTAATGCTGTATTGAAAGCGAGTAAACCTATTGCTAAAACACAAATCGTAGATGTTATCAAGACATACTTTATAGAGGTGGTGAATAATATGGCTTCTGGTAAATTCATGTTTGAGGTGACGAGGTGGCAGAGTTCTGGTCAAAGCTAATAAGCATGGCATACTGAAGACAAAGACATTTATTCGTAGGATACGGTAGGCACAGTTGTTAAATAAAAATAGCATGGTTCAGGACATATCCGCCGCTAGACGCGGCATGAATAGTAGCAAATTGTAATAATAACGTTATTTCACAATATTAGCTTAGCTTTTATAAGTACGATGAATCATTAATTAAAAATTTTAACAATGATAATGCAAATATTTTTGCTGTTTATGTAGATGACATGATTCAATTTCTATAAATTATTTCCATAACGATTACAACTTTGGTATGTTTGTTAGTGATAAGATAAATCGCGTGATTGTTGCTGATCTAGATAAATATTTATATATGATTGTGCTGAATTAGTTTAGTTATGTGGTGAATAAGTTCAGTTTCTAAGTTTTACTTACGATTTACATAGAAAATTCCAAAATGCAAAACCAAAATGCAAAACCAAAATGCGGACAGTTTCCCGAGTTTCCGAAACAAATTTCCGAAACGTTTGTTTCGGTAATTCTGGAAACTGTCCGCATGTACGTAAATTATTACAGCTCTCAAACTTGAAGCAGATATCTTTGACTGTAATCTAGATGAGAGAAGTAGTGCAAAAACGTCCGAATGAAATAGCAAACTAATAAAACCCTACTGGGTAGTGGGTACTGGTATATACAAACGTAAAATAACATGCAGAAAACCTATTACAACAACAACCAACAAAATAGAGCACTCATCTCAGAAAAGAGAAGGCTTACGAACGAAAACTCAATTATGAACCCAGATCAAAAACAAACAAGGGTATGTTTTAGTGTAAACACTGGCTTTACGTCAGCGACGAGCCCCCACGAACTAAATTTAGCGGTGTCAACGAAATACACCATGCAGGCCAAACTTCGTATTGATGACAACAGCATAAAGGCTTCAGACGCATTTGCGAACGAAGCCGTTCTACATATGTATATGACTATTGTGTGTGGATATAAACAGTTTCAAGTAATGGCAAATAAAACAAGAAGTAGCAAGGCAAGGCTTGTTCGGTTAAGTGAATTTTATATTTACCTTCGTCTATAATGTATTCGCATTAAGAACATTTTCGCCGTCTTACTGGGCTTCTCCCAGACCAAATTAAACCAAGTTAGCAACACAATTTTGCTTTCACAATTTTGGTTGACAAAAGAAACGTGACCGTCGTACTCCAGAGTGCCAACAAGTAATGTGCCTGGGAAACTCGTTGGAAGCCTACAAATGTAAGACATTGTCCTTCTCAAATGTCAAAGACAATGAAAGAAAACATGAACTTGAACGCGTTGTTGATCAATACGACCGTGGGATTGCAAATCTCATCCTATTTGGTAGTCGAGGGAGATCGATCGTGCAAAGCGTAGGGTACAAGAACTGGAGAAAAAAGAATATTGGATTAAGCGATTAGAAGGAAACTCAATGGAGTAATAAACCCACACTTCGCAACAGTGTAACTAACCTTACATAATCAGGATAAGAAAGCGAGCTCAAGTCTTATCGGGCACAGTTCCAATGCCATACTAAAGAAACAACCACGGATTTATACTTTAATCTGCTGCTTTAATTGTGATAAAGTCATGCAGTTGCTATCTTAATCTGCTATTAGTCAACAAAAAGCATTAACTGTTCAGATAAACGTAATGAATGTAACAATTGGGCTGCCCTTGATATTGTGACCGCAGTTTGTGTAATTAAACTATGGACTCCGCCGACCTCAATTTGGGAGCACGTGCTTGCGGATGTGGTTGAAATTGACGATATCTACGAGATCATCATCGTGCGTTTTCCGATTTTCTTGGAAAGCATTGTTTTGGTCAAATCTATGTATCTCGCTATGATCAAGTTTCTATTCACGTGAAGCTTATCATTTTCTAGTAAAGTTTTTCTCGCAGGTGGATGTGTGGCACGTGATTGCAGTCTTAAGTCTAGTACATTCCTGGGATTTGATGCTTGCATTACCTACGGTTATTACGTAAGAATTTTAAATAACTTTTATGTTCTGCTGGGATTTCTCATAATGCTGATATTAAATTTACCTGAACTTTACGACTCGATAGAGGAAAATGTTGGCAAAAATACTAAATTAATTTCATATCGATATTACACAATGAGGAAAACTTAAAGGAAACCCTAGTTAATGCGAAATGACTCAGATTTATTAGGAAAGGTACAGAATATAAAGTATAATATTAGTTTAAAGACACATTGATACGAGCAAAGGTCAGTCGGTTGCACTGTCTGGAAAATGTGAACAACAATGAATAACGAATTTCAGAGAAACTTGTTATCTTGTTCATTGTGGGGAATATGGACTTTGTATTGAAGTCAGGGGTCAAAATCGAATAATATTATTTAATTTTGAAATATTAGGTATATGGCGTGAGGTTGAAGTTTGAATAAACATAGCAAGTAATAATGCTAGGAATATGACCATTGGTCACAGTACAAATTGAATACCTACTGTAGTATGAAACTGCATTTAGCAAATTACGCAATATATATTTTCCTCCCAATACGAAGATCTGATCATCTGACGCCTAAAACACAGGTCCATAATTAAGTTTTGTCCTAGAAAAAGCTGAATGCTCTGATATCAGTCCGTATGTAGCAGAATTCGTTATTTCTGAAACCAGTTAGCTAGTCTATCTGTAGTAAAGTAGGTACAACGTTTTGGTCTTAAGTTTCTATAACACCTAGCAACAGCACATAGGTACTTGTCTGCACCAGCCGTGAAGTCAGAGCCCCGAGATGTCGAGACAGTCTAAGTAGCTCGATTAGTCCAATTAATTCCACAATACACTGAGACGAATACGTAAGCTAATACTCCAATTACGAGTATATTATGCGCTCCTGGTACTTTGTCTCTAATTGTTATAATTATGTTCAATTAACGTATTCTTTAGCTTCATTCTAAAAAACGATCTTATTTTAAAGGTTTTTATGTAAATTATAACATGATGTTTACCTGCCCAGGTATGCCAATCCGTGTGAAATGAACCGATCTAATTGGACTCTTTTCGACACTGGTAAACTAACGGATATTAAAATGCTCCAACAAAATGTTTTCGTGGAAGGAGATAGTGATTGATTATACAACCCGCAGGCAATTTCATATAACACTGTATTATGTTGGCTTCTAACAGACAGGTTTTGGATTTCAGATACTCAGCACAAATTATAACATTGTCTACCCGTTATTATGACTCCTCAGGTCAAGCTGTTTGTCTGTTCAGTAAGATAAGCAATTTCGCAGAAATATGACATACTAAGCTGTACACTGTATTCTCATTTAGCACATGATACTAGAAATTTCGTATATTTAGAGCAACAAATGAGTTCAAAGGTAACCGTGCGTGAGGCGTGTCGCGTCGAGTCGACAAATTCCTGCAAAGCTGACAAACGCAATTACACGAGCTCGCGCCTTTTAATTAACATTTAACAATTAATGCTTGCAACTTATCTTCATTATGTGTCCCATTGTGTGTAGACAGAACCAATTTATTCTAATGAAAACTAAGCAGGGCAAGTAATGAAGACCTAAGCGTACAACGATTCTTTATTTCCTCTTGATTTTTTCACGGCTATTCTTCAAGGTCTTTGCTTCGCAAAAAACAGTGTTTTCCTTAATGTTCATTGGAACACACTAGGATATTTGGCTTTGTTATGTGAGTACAGCCAGGAGCTCCAAAGTGCTTCAATTTTTTTATTATTATTATACAAAGAAGGTTGAATACTTTGCCCTTTGTGGAGATTTGACAAGGCTCTTTAGATTTCGGGGCTACTAGATATTACTGAAACCGTCTTTATGATACAGTCCCCAACTCAATGCATATTTATTTATGTCACATAACTGCTAAAATCATCACCAAAAACATGCATACTCACGTCATTGCGCACTACAATGTGTCAGACCAGTATAGTAAACACACAGACAGCTCTAAGGCACGGGCTGTCACGACCGCACACGACTTGGGAATAAAGTCGGGCACGTGATGCCCACTACCGGTAACAATTAAGCCCGAGTACAGATCGAATATAAACACTACGCCAGCTACGATGGTAGTACTCGAACTGTGGAGTTCACAAGGCCTTTCCAATAAAATGTCATTGAACTGTTATGAAAGCCAGTCGACTGTTAAATCAATATTTGCATCCGTTATAAATAATTATGTACTTGTTTATTTGGATACTAATTTACGACTTTGTCGTAAATACCGATTAAGGAATTGTCAATTAACACATTTGCGTCATCCCTTTCAGTATCGATGAAATTCGTCGCATCAGTTTGCACATTGACATTTATTGTGTCCAACGCATTCTGCTATCTGCACTCAGCCTATGTCCGACGTGTGCGAGGCTCACAATACGGAGCGAAGTCCACTCGATCAATTGTAACACAGCACCAGATTCACCAGTGACATCATGATAAATTGATACCAAATAAAAACATGGACTTTGAACCTCGGCAGGGATCGGGGTACTAAGTCGCGAGTGACCATTTGAACCATAAACCTCATTCATACGATGAATGGACGTAGTACATATTGTACGCTCTCGATTGTTATCGAATCGGTTCGAATACCTAGTGAGATGTAATCGAGATTTATTATTCCGGCTAGCTAAACGAGATGTTTGCTCAGCGAGCCATGCCGAAATCGATGGCGTAAGTTACCGAGAATTTTGTTTTAATCTGAATAATGTAGCTGAGTAAATGTGGATGTGAAAGGTGGAAACCAGAATAGTTGTGTGACCTGGAAAAAGCATGTTCAGCAGTTGAATGTGCTAGGCTGAATTGAGATTGGACTACAGGTAAATCCCCAAACACTTAAAGGTGTTTGAATAACTAGAGTTCCAGCCATTAGGAACTCCTTCGTCCCATAATAAATCAAAGGAAAAAAACCGTTCAACAGACGCAAGCCAGTGGAAGACAAATACGTGTTCAAATGTCAAGTCAATTACCATAATGAGGGAATGGCGTTGAACTTAGCTTTTGTTGTCTGTCGCTATGAGTCACTTCCCGATATGTAAGTTCTTTGATTCGCACGTGGGTGTTAGTATTTCCAGTGCGAAAATATTTTGGTGCTACGGACAAGCAGGATACAAGTTTTTGCTGGTAAGATTAATTGCGACTTGTGCACTGTAAAAAGAGCAGTTTTATTGCTTGAATTAAGATAAGAGATCTGGACTTTTCCTATATATCCCTGCTGGAAGATATGTTTTAGTCCCTAAAACACGAGTTTCGGGATTTTGCACAAAAAACGCTCAGTCATACAGCTCGACAATTCATTCCACAACCGCTATTAATTTTAAATTATGGAAATTTACCAAATTACAATTCTTGTCTAGCATATTTTATCCGACCAGTTTCTACTATTACGCCGAACGTATGTTTGTATGATCACATTGATGTTCGATAGGTCATTGTATTTTTCCGTACACGTACTCGTACTATAAGAAATACAATGGTCTCGGCGTCATTGCCAAGGCCGCATACCTTTTTCAGAGATCATATTGTTCAATTATCTACGGCTTTTAACTTGTGAAGCATTCCAAATTATAGATCACTTGTAGCGTGTTACAGGAAATCAAGAAAATTATTTTCTGAAATGTATTTATCAACAAATGTAACGCCCACTACAATTCTTGGCTAACGCATCTGTACTACCGAACAACTCAGAGAACTATCTTTTCATTACACTAGTTAAAGAATTTATTGCTTCCACAAACAAACCAAATACTTGAAAGGAATGCACCACAATAAGTAGAGAAAATCAAACTCACGACCACTAGAGAGCAACGACCCAAACACTGAGCACAGATTCTAATGATACCCTCAACCGTCCAAGAAATTACAGATACTTGTAAGGGTATAATAGAATGTACATTGAAATTGAACATTTTAGGGAAAGAAACAGGGTCGAAACTGAATTTGCATACTTATGAAAGCTTAAAAGAAAATTTAGTATTCAAATTCAAACAAGACCTAGCCACAGGGAGTACATATTCGTAAGATGTTACACACTCCACTTAAATATTCTACGAATATCACATAATAGGACTGTATTGATGTGGATGTCAAAGAGCGAGATTTAAATCTTGCGTACTTTTCTCGATTCAAAGCGCAGAATATTGGTATTGATAAAGAATAAAGAGGTCCTGGTTAATAATATCGATATGAAATAGCGAATGCAATACGCGACGGTCTACAACGGGGCCGCGCGCAACTGAGTTCAACTGACCGCGTTACTCAATTTTGTGTTGCTGCATAGAAACTCGATAATTTCTTCGTTGCGTTCCACTGGCACAGGGGTACGGTGTGCAAAGTAGTGTTGAAGGATTTTTTTTCTCACATTTACGGTACTTCCCTTCTTTTTCTGTAATTTGCACGGTTTCTTGTTCCTCATTATAACTCTCCCATTTTTCCATTGGAGATAATTATGGATGGTTTTTAGATTCACGTTTTCATTTTTATATCACAAGATAAGGTCCATCCTTGGAAGCAGCTGTATCTGAACAGTACTCAAATCAAAGTTATTTATATCATTCGATAACAGAAGTTGCATTTCCTTCAAACCAATAATAATCAGTTATTGCTGATACCAATTATGCAGTCGAATGCATAAAAACATGTTTATCAATCAATTTATCGCTATTGGTATCCGCCAAGCGACGTTCCGTCCATGAGTGTCCTTACGGCGCCTGTATCTCTGTTCTCGGGTTATCACAGGGTTAACAACTCGATACCACCGTCGGTCTACACCTACAACCGGACGATCCGATAACCTCATTGAGGAGTTCAATAGCTCAAAAGGTTACTTTATTATTCCACAGCGGAGAATATGGGCTTCGGAAAGTTATTTTTAGATATTGTGACATTGTTGAAGCGTTGGATGAAAGTCCAGGTTTATATTATAATAACCTTTGACCATAAAGATGCTCAATTCATGCTTTAGAAGGAAAAACTTCAAGGAAATCAAAATAAAATTGAAGAAAACCAGCAACTCTAACAAATTACCCGAAGAAGAACGACTAACAACAGGAATGCCAAAACGAAGCAACAAAAGAGTACCTCCATGGGAATGGGCAATACAGAGAAGATGGAACACTTGCACTTGATCAAGGATATAAAGTAGATGCTCCAACAGGAAAAGCCAAAAATAATATATCTAAGACTTTTTAGGTCAAAAGTCTTTCCTCCTAACCTCGATTCAGATATCAAAGTCAGTCAAATAAGAAGGACACGTCACGGAATTTGCTTCGTGAATTCTAAGTATCGAAAAAGCGTTACCAGGACCCATATGCGTAGAGCAGTCAACGAAAACAACCTGGATATGACATAGGTATTTCAGACGACGTGTCCGTTACTTCATGTGATCTTAGTGTGTTTTAAGAAAACAGGAAGTATTGGGTGCTAAAATTAAATTAGATTATAGGAAGTTAATTTGTTGAGTCCGTTTGTCTTCTTCAAGGTCGAGTTGTCGTTAATTTGGTTCTATCCGCTGTCTATTCGAAAAGTAGATACTTAAGGAAATGTTAAGAGAAAACGTTATTGCACGAGTCTATAGATCAAACACGCAGTGGTTAGATAACATGTTAGGGTGGGTGGGTTTGTCGGCCATGCGTGTCGGCTGCCACGTGACTATATTCTTATTACTAGCACACCTGTCATATTTATTTTTCATTCTTACTATTTTATTAAGTTAAGCGAACCATTTCAATCAGTGGAAGTGAAAGAAGTTGAGGCACGAAGACAATGCAGGATCGGATCAACGAACTGCGTGCGTATTCGTTGGCGTAATGGCGTACTCGGTGATGACAAGGCAACAGCTGTGTTTGCGCATTAAAACAAGCAGGTGTAGAAAGAAGGTTCACATGCAGAAGGAAAAATAGTTACAGGTGTTAGAAAGAGTGTTCTAATACTTTATATCTTGTAATTCGAATCAGTTTTTAGTCTTTTTTCTGTTTTTACCATTCGAAGTTCATAACCGTGACCTATGTTTTCATTACCACCTTGGGACTTCTTATCGTCTTATATTACTTGCAATAATGTACTGTCGATTTTATCAGCAAGTTTATTGTCTGTTTCGATTATACTTTTACTTGGTGTAGTTATTGAAAACTTTAACTTGCAACTGCTTTGTTAAGACAATACTGAATCTAAGCATAGTGCGATAATGAGAATTACTCGAGCATAAAAAACTACGGCAGAATACAGACAAAAAATACATAACTACGTAGTACTGCAAAATGGCAAATAAAAAACGACTTATAATTCACATAGTTTACTTCATGGATAAAAAATGAATTGGTAATGCGGTTTAAGATTTAATAAAGTGTAGCGTGTATTACTCGGATTGAATACAACTTCATACTATTCTACCTGTTATGTTCTTATCGTAGACAGATCACGAGTCACAGATGACGAATGGCACGTTTACATCCCTACATACCGGCAAGACGAACCTACCCTAACATAAGACATCTTCGAGACACCCCTTTCAATATTAAAACAGTCTACCAAAGACGGGTATTTGTATGCGAAACCGTTCAGAATTTTAGATGACAGCTTTTGAAAAGATTTTTATTTTGGACAGTCTCTTTTTAACGATCTAGATAAATCAAGAAGTGAGATTTCACCACATTTCTTTCAGCGATTAATCTAGAAAACACTTTAATCATTTGAGAATAAAAACAATAGTTTTTAGATGATTTTTATTACAAGTTTTTCACGTTTACTCTTATCGAAGTCCACTTAGGAAGAACCGGTCGTGCACTTATTGTATACAGCATGACCATATGAATTTAATATTCTAAGAATATATGGCAACATCGTGAATTTGTCAGATTGTCACGCATGAATTGTCTTCGACAATCGCCATGAATCGCTCTTGGGTAGCATAACGAGCACAACCGTGGAACAACATGCAATACTTGCTTATTACAAGTGAAACAATGTACTTTATCAGACATAGTATTTCAAAAAGATTATAAAATCCGCCAATAAAACCTAAAACTGAATTCAAATCATTTAGAACGCATGAGCCTACGTATCTCATCCTATCGTAAATTGAAATAATTTCTAAATCAATGGAAGATTCCAATAAAGCAAAATAATTTATCATAACAGAAACTATTGACCAAATAAATCATTATTTCTTATCCTGTTATAATTGACACTAGGCAAAGACATATAACTCACTTACAGGAAAATGATGAAAAATCAGAGAGATCAATACATTATGTGTTCCATTAACGTAACCGGTACACAGAAACCTCAGCCACGAAGCTCATTAGTCAGCGAACGATAGCGAAGATCTGCGAAGGACTCACGACAACATACGAAAGGAGGTCGCACAAATGTACAGAACAGACACATCTATCTACCTTCGAAAACCCTCTCTCTATACACTAACCATGGCGTATATTTGTCTTGAGAGGACACAAATTCTAAACAGTTTCGCGTGTTTCCGGCCAAGGCTTTTACATTCAATGTCAAGGTTCTCTTTATTGAAGGGGAGAAGGGTTGAATTCCAAGCAAAAACAACACTTATTGCGCTGGAAACAACGTTGTAGTCAAATAAACAAACATTGATAGCTGGAGGGTTAACTTTATAAGAGCTTACAAAGAGCATACAAAATAAGTCTACCGTGACAAGGAGAACCTCAGAAATGACCTCGAATTTAACACAGCCGTGTTAAACTAGCTGTTCAAAAATCTTACACGTGTACAAGAAAGTAGTCAGTATTTTTGCACATTTTGGTATATCCTCAAGCGCATGAAAGACTGAGTAGAATGACCCGTTACTACTAAATACTATTAAACTCAGTAACGACTTTATTTGAACAATACATATTCATGTTCAAACGTCACCAATAACAATAGTAATGAGTTGACATTGTGAAGATTTAATTAAAACTTGGTCAAGTACGAATTAGTAAGTTTTTCAGCTATCATAACAGTTGCTTTGTTTGTAAATACAGCTTCATTGGAATGTTATACGTATAGTAACTTATTTATAAATGCTGAAAAGTTAGACAATAGTGAATAGCGGTCGTGTGAGCAAACCTGGGATATCCTACTTATATTAATATTGAAAAGTGACTTCACAAAGCAGGAGGTACTCACTTCTGCATTGTAAAGAAGATTCAGTGTAGAAGAGAGATTTCTGAAAGGTCTAAGAAAACACAAACCGAAACTTAAAAACTGTGGAGATGGAAGTGAATTACGGACGGGTAAATAAATATCTCTCGGGTTAATTTTAGGCAGTAAGTTGCTAACAAGTTGTAGAAAGACTGTCAGGAATACATTCTAGAATATGTATTTATAGCTAGAATACAATTCTACCCAAAGATAAATTGATATAGCTAGAAGTGAAGTCAGATAGATACCCGGTTGAATAGATATCTTTGTAAGAAGATACGTGCTACTCCGACACTAGGATGCTAAAAAGCAAAGGTTTCAAAACAAACAATGAATAGAGTGAAAGCCTCGTACAGAGAAACATTTGACAAGGATAACCACACATTAGCAAACGTCAGACAGATCAACACAAATAAGAAAGAAGCGCATAACATATTAGAGAGAAAGGCCGAAAAAGAAGTACATGGAAGCAGTCAATATTTACCAACATACTTCAACGTAATCATTATAATTTTAGACCATTTCACAACAAAAACGTGGAACTAGTTAAAATATTTACACCACGATAAGAATAATGAGCAGGTAACGTATAATAATAGAATTAAAAACAGTGGGTATTACTATTGCTATAATTTATCGTAAAACTCCACTCCAGCTGATGACTGTCTCGTCTAATTTTAGCAAGCTGTTGACCTCGGAAGAGGTTTCGCCTTTGTCTAAATAAACACAAGCCAATGATGTTGACGATATGAATGACTTTGATACTGATAGGATCATTGTATCACTTGATTAGAATCTTCCGTCTGATTGAAATGAAATAATACATTATTAAAAAACCTTTCTTAAGTAAAACCTTTGTATGTAGGTAAGGAGTAAACTAGAAAACAGCTGAGTCGATATTGGATTTTATGAATTAAGAATGACATACTTTTATTTCATACCTATCAATTGAAATATGCTTTAATTAAATTCTAATGAGAGTAGCGGTTTTTTTTTAAACTACTTTATTCATCTACCCACAAAAGCACTTGAGAGATTATGCAAGAAAAAATGAGTCTCAAAATGTGAAAGTTTATCAGTGAAGGCTTACAAGGAAAAGTAAAACCAATCACCGTATTTCTTTGTTAACTTTTTATTGAATTGCAAATAAAAGTCAGGTGCGAATACATCGCTATCAACGGGCTGCACGCTCACTGGTAAAGAATAGTTTGTTTACACATGATAACGTAGAATATTATCTAGGGAGCTATTCAAAAACATCTTATACGACGCTGTTTCTAAGAACCCCTATACACAGGGTAATTTTAACTGTTCATAACGCGGTTAAACTTCACCTGGGAAGGGTAACACATGTCCCAAATAAACTAATTCAACTTACCGACTTAGCAGTAACTGGTAACCTAGAACTATATAAAATATCACTTAACCGACTATCACAGCCACTGATACAAGAGAGAATAAAAAATAACTTTTTAATGAGGTTAGCCAAACGCACGGTGTGTCCGGCCGGCGCGGTGCGCGTTCGGAAACTGAGTCGAAACTCGAAAAGCAGCAGTGACGTGGAACCGGTGAAGGGCCTGTACCACGTGTGGCGAACTCATCTTGTTTCTCACGCGGACGACAAGCACGATCGCATTTGAAAGAATCGGACAGTTGGGGCATGGTGTGATTTGGATAGAAGTGAATTCGGCGCCCGTGGTAGACACGGTGGCGTGATCGTGTGATCCCACGTGGCCGTGGTTGTTGATACATCATTCAGGCTCCCTACGTCACCGCATTACTGTTACGCATGAAAATATTTATCTTTAACTACGCCTACCTTTCGAAATAGGGTTTTCTGAACTGTCATTTATGCTGATCGGAGTTGCCTTGAACACACAATTTTAAGCGAAAACAATAAGTCGCGTTAGGAAACAACCTTATGCCTCATTTTCCGTAATTTACTTCACATAATGATGGGCTTATATATTCTCGTGATTACAAGTTGGAGTTACGACAAGTAGCTACATTACTGAGTCAATTGTGCCATCAAAGTTCTCATCATCAAGCACTTAAGTAATTATGAAGCAATAATACAAAGGCATAATTTCAGGGGATCGAGCTTTCAAAACCATCAATTAACATTAAACAATGAACTACGGATAATTATAATTGGAAACATCATATCGCTTTTATGATAAACCGTGACTTTTAATCCAGATAACAAACAAACTTCAATACTGAAGTAAGAGTTGAAATCGAGTTTTCTTTTACACAGAAAAAGACTTCAACAATTTCATAGACGAATTCAGATCCTGGAATCAAAATCATCAACGCTTGTTTTCGGAGCCCGAATGGCTTGATAGGCTCACCAACCCTAGACGTCAATACCACTGAACAGTAAACACAAACGTTATAGCTCACTGCATCTGCACTCAGCCGGCCGTCCAACCCGCTTCCATTAATCAAACTCCGAATGTAGTTAATAGCTGACGTTTGGCGTATCGTGCTATAGACACGAGCTGGGTGCACGTTCCTTGTAATTCGAACGCCGAAATTGGCCTGCATATTGACTGGCGAAGCTTTGAGGTCTGCATGCAGAAAAAGGGAGAAGATTGCCAAATTTTAGAGATAAGGAAGTGATCGATGATGTTGGGGCTATGAGAACAGCTTGTTATGTTTTACTTAGGCTATAATTACAGTGTCTCCATGAAGGAGTAAACGTCATCGAAATGTAATCTTGACCAGCCAAAGATTAGGGAGGCGATTGCCAAATGATAGAGGTAGGGAGGCGATCGATGAAATTGGTGCTATGAGAACAGCATGGAGTAACTGAGGCTATGGGCCCAAAATGTGAATAGAATAGAATATCGTTTATTTCTGAGTAAGCACACTAAGTACATAAAGATCTTACAATTTAGATTAGTTCACATATACTACAGTTGCCGGTGTAGAAATATTCGATTTTTTATGTAAACTCTTTGTCTCTTTATGTGGATAAATGTCAGATCAAGCGATATTCTGACTACTGAATACTGTTTGTAGCCGTAGTCTGTCGAGTGTTGTTGCAGGGCGGTCGACATTTTCGTCAAGTCTTATGAGCCTCTTTTGATGATTTTTAGCAGGTGATTGATCTTCTTTAATTAATAATATTCGTGGCAGCGCGAAAAAACCCACTATTCGTGGGTAGATAACGACAAAATCATGAAAGAGTCAACATCCAAGAAAAACAGAAGTTTCATGAACAAGGCAGATATTGAGCCTTCACTTGATGACGTCAGCATGAGTTCGTAAGTATTCTTTATACAGCCCCCGTTCGATTCTATTTTCAGACTTGAATTTCTTTTTATTGGATTTCGTTGTTTATTGAACCAACAAAAATATTGGGAGTACTGCTGGGTGATGCTTATAAATTCAATGTAATGGAACAATAATACTACATGATGAGCTCTTGTTTTTTTTTTTACTTTTTGAGTGACAATCGTTATTCATCTGAAAATACCCACGTAGGTAACACTTACATAACTGATACTTCCCAATAACTAGACAAACACTTTTAACAGAGATCCACCTCATAATAATGAGCTTATATATTTCCTAGAAACTGACGAGGGGAAGCATCGAGATGTGGTCGCGGTGGACAAGGGCCTCACCCCGCTCTCCTTGGCTGAAGAGAACTGGCGCAAACCTGTAGTGCTTGATACTAACGACCGCAGGGAGGTATGGCAGAGTAAGAGATTCACGGACGCTTTTTCCGGGCCCTGCACGGGTCCGATGTAGACATATCAGCGTCCGTAGCCTGGCTACGGACGCTGAACGCTGAACGCTGGACTAGCAAAGAAAAAATGGAGATGCAAGGTGTGTATTAGAAATAAAATATATGCTAATACTGACAGTACATCCAACATTACTTTACGCAAAAAACTAAATTCTATCAAAATCCCGTCGCCAGCGGAACAAGCACAAAAAACAAAGAAAAGTCTAGATGATGAAACTTTGAAACATCTATCCCCAGTTCAAAATAGCACAGAGTTATTTGACTCCCACATACTAACCGACTACGAACCTTCCGAAGAGTCATATGCTACCCCTAATAAATTATCAAGGAGTGTTGACATAACTGTAACTGACTTAGTATCAGTCTCAGAAATGAAGGAGACAATAGCTCAACTTACACTTAAACTAGAAAGTACAGAAAATGAACTGGGAAATATATTGCTAGAAAACACCGATCTTCATAAGCAAATAACCAAATTGAGTACAGAGAACATTACTTTGAAATCCTTGTGTTATTCTTCCTCCATATTGCGAAGTCCTGGTGCAAGCACTAAGAAAAAGAAGCAACTCCTGCCACAACAACACAACGTGCTTTCTTTACCGTCCTCTCCATCGTCATCCACACTGAATGCCAATGACTACGTAAATATATTGCGCTTGAAACAGGAAATCCTAAACCTACAACAGCAATTAAAGATCGCAGAACAGGAGATTGCAACTCTTACAGAGCGTATAGGAATATTAATGCAACGTAGTCAGAATGCTTGTGAAATTGCCATTCAGGAACCGATGCGGAGTACTGAGAACGCTAGTGTTAAGAATTGCACTGCCGTGAGTGGGCGAGGTGTGATTCCTGGGAGAAGGATATTTGTTTTCGGTACTCAGCGTTGCGTCGGGCTAGCAGCAGCCATCACACTTGCAAGAGCAAATACACAGTACGAAAAATACAGAGTCGTTGCAGAAACGAAACCAAATGCACCGAGCAGCGCAATAATAGCGAACAGTAGAAATATAAAATTAACAACTAACGACAAACTTGTAATTTGCGTAGGTGAAAACGACCACAACGTAAACCAAATTTTGCCACAATTACAAATAATATTGGATAGATTTCAGAATAACACTATAATTGTCTTAAACGTCTTGAATAACGTCTATCTCAATGTCAATAAATTAAACTATTCTTTAAAAAATATTTGTAATAAGTATGAAAAATGCCACTTTGTTAAACAAACATCCACAAACCTGTCTGACATTTGTAAGTCATTGAACTTTATTATAGATTGTAGTGATTATAGTGATAAATATTTGAACCCAAGCGAAATTCGAAAGAGAATAGCGAGTACCAAATCAAGTTTCAAATTGAGCGTTGGTCAGCATGAACCAAAAAAAGGGACAATTCCCTACTACTTTAAAGCTCTATGTCGTCCTGAAACTGCAAAGCCTCCTGAAAGTAGCACCTTTACGCAACCCAATGCAAAGGCTATGAAGGGTACTATACCCTACTACTTTCCTGTTCTAAACCAGAATGACTCATTTTTTCGTGACTCAAGCCAGTAAAACGCAACATTTCAGAATATTTCACCAAAATATCGCTAGTGTACTATCCAAGCTAGAACTATTAGAAATGACTATTAAGGAATTAAAAGATACAAATAATGATCCAGATGTAATATGTCTATCTGAAACTTTTATAAAAAAAGGTTATGAAAGTTATGTCAAAATATATAACTATGAAATGGCTAGTGACTTCTGTAGAGAAAAACAAAGGGGCGGCACTTGTATTTTAGTAAAAAAAGGATTAAATTACAAAGAATTATCATTTGTAAAAAGCTTTGCAGTACAAAGCACGTTTGAAGTCTGCGGGATAGAGCTAATGTGTGGAAAATTAGTTATTATATGCGTTTACAGAACACCTCAATCGGATCCAAATCAGTTTATAACAAAATTGCACAAACTTTTGCATGATTTGCTAAAGAAATACAAATCTAAAATAAATATAGTTATAGTCGGTGATTTCAATATAAATACTCTAAAAAAAGGCGCTATAACAAATGAGTTACAAGACTTATCTAAAAATTATAATTTGAAAATTCACATCAATGTTCCTACGCGTAAATTGTCTTGCATTGACCATATCTTAAGCAACATTGCCAATGCATCTGCAACCGTATTACCTCTGCATCTTTCAGATCACGACACAGCGCAAATGCTTAGCTTTCCTACTAAACATAAACCACAAAAAGCACCAATATACCATATTTATAAAAGAGATTACAACATGGCCAATATCCGGAAATTCAAGGAATGCTTGCAAAGCCTTTATTGGACGGATATATATCTAAACACTGATGCAAAGTCCGCATTCAATGATTTTCATGAACTGCTATGCCTATTCTACAATCTCTGTTTTCCCAAGGTAAGAGTCAAGATAAACAGTAATGCAAAAAACACACAAAAGTGGATAAGCAAAGGGCTAAGACAAAGTTGTAGAACTAAACGGAAACTACGTTATCAGTACTACAAAAATAAAAATTCATCTAATAAAATTAAATATAATAATTATTCTCATATACTTAAGAAATGTATTTATGGTTCAAAAAAGAGCGCAAATATAAAATATATTAACACACATGATAATAAATGTAAAGCTACTTGGACTGTCATTAAAAACGAAATAAATAATACTGCCCCCAAAAACAACATAGAAATCCTAAAGTTAAATGATACTGTGATTACAGACCCTGTAGAAATGGCTACTATTTTCAACGACCATTATGTAAATGTAACGCATATACCAACGCAACAAAGTGCTGTCAAAAACTCTAGGCAAAATAAACGTGCCAACTCAATGTTTCTCAAACCAATGTTGGAAAATGAAGTGCGACAGGAAATAATGTCTCTAAGCAACACCAGATCGGAAGGCTATGATGAAATAAACACAAAAATCATAAAAGCTTGTTGTAATGAACTGACTGGTATCTTAACTCATCTTATCAATATGTCATTTTTAGCTGGTACTTTTCCCGATATTTTAAAACTATCCATAATAAAGCCGTTATTCAAAAAGGGAGATAAATGTGATATCAACAACTATCGACCCATAACGTTAATACCTATTTTGTCTAAAATTTATGAAAAATGTATGCATAAAAGACTCATTGATTTCTGCAATAAATTCCAAATAATAAGTGCGGAACAGTTCGGATTCCAAAAAAACAAATCCACATCATTAGCCATTTTCTCACTAATGAAAGCAATACTTACAAATATTAATAATAATCTTTTTACTACTGGTCTCTTTTTTGACTTATCTAAAGCGTTCGATCTAGTGTCACACGACATATTACTAGATAAGTTAGAGACTATCGGGATCAGGGGACCTGTACTTCAGTGGATTTCGTCCTATTTAAGTAACAGACAGCAACGTGTCATTATCAATAAAATCAACAAAAATAAAGATATGGTACCTTACTCGTCGGAATATCAACATAATAAATATGGTATTCCGCAAGGAAGCGTTCTAGGCCCAATATTGTTTATTATATACATAAATGATATCATAAAAATAACCAAACATAAATGCATATTATTTGCAGACGATATATCCATCATAGTGACATCTGATAAAAAGAAGAATACCTTTGCGGATCATGAGTTCGACATTAATAATACAATAAATACATTGCTGCATTGGCTTGACATGAACAATTTGAAAATAAATTTAGACAAATCCGTATACATTCAATTTAATCAATCGAATAATAATAAAAACAATATCAAACTTAATATAAATAAAATCAAAGAGGTAACACATACAAGGTTTTTAGGCGTAGTAATAGATAAGGACATAAACTGGAAAGAACACGTAGATAATGTAAGCACTAGAATTAATAAATTCGTATACGCACTGAAACAGGTTAAAAATGTAACCAACATAAAAACTGCCATTATGTCATACCACGCGTATGTAGAGTCACTACTGCGATATGGTCTTGTAATGTGGGGTAATAGCACCGATCTGGATAGAGCATTTATAGCTCAAAAAAAGTGCATCAGAGCTATATGTGGACTTCAACCTGATGACTCATGTCGACCAATGTTCAAAAAGTTTGGTTTGTTACCGTTGCCATCTCTGTATATTTATGAAATATGTGTGTTTGTAGTTAGGAATAAAGAACTGTTTAAGACAGCGAACGATGTGAATCCTCGGAACCGACGAGATCCTTTTATGTTGGTATTGAATGATTTGCCAAGACTTGCAAAATATAACAAAAACTGCCTAGCAATGTGTGTACGTATTTACAACAGGATACCAAGGCAATTCAAAATATTAAATTCAAGATTATTAAAGATTAAATTGCACAAGTGGTTAAGTGAATGTAATTTCTATAGTCTAAAAGAATTCATGGATAAAAAATGTTGATGCCTTGTAACATTTTGCTAAACCCTAAAATTTTGCATGCTATGTTCTATCTTAGTTAAACATGTTTGAACTATTTTAATTTTATTTAACACCATTATATACCATGTTTTATGCAAATAAATTATTTATGTTTATGTTTATGTTTACGTTCCGGGGACCTCTTCGGCGAAACTGAAGGTTTTGTCTGTGCAATTATGGATGAAGTTATGATGACGAATAACTACGGAGATTTATTGTGAAGGACGGCACGGTTGCGATCCGGCATGCCACCGTCCAGGCGAATCAATCCGTCACATTATCTCCGGCTGTTCTCGTCTGGCTAACGCAGAGTACTTGCATAGACAACCTTGTAGCCAGGTTATCCAACAGCAACTTGTTTTAAAATACAACCTTGTGGAATCGGTAGTTCCGTACGATAGGTATGTGGCCGACCCAGTTCTCGAAAATGGCAATATCACATTGTACTGTATCAATCCATCATCACTGACAGGACTATTGTAGCCAATAAGCCTGATATAGTAGTGGTGCATCGATCACAACGGCGCGCAATGATTGTTGACATAACGGTCCCGCATGACGAGAACCTCGTGAAAGCCGAGAAAGATAAGCAAATCAAGTACCTTGACTTGGCTCGCGAGGTTGTCGACATGTGATATGTGGACTCAGCGATCATTGTGCCGAAAGTCGTGTCAGCCCATGGCTTAATTGCCAAGAGCCTCGACCAATATCTGAGGAGGCTCTCGTTAGGCATCTGGATCAATGGCTTGATTCAGAAAGCGGTACTTCTGGATACGGCTCATATTGTTAGGAGGTTCCTCTCTCTGGAGCCCTGACTGCCGGTAGCTTGGACCCTGTTCCCGATATCGGCGGGCTACAATTTTTTATAATGTTTTTTACATATTTTTTAATCAGTATTTAAAAATCTATAAAATTTGTATAAGTATGTCAATGAATAAAGGAGCTTAATAGAAACCGATTACTTATCATTACAGTAATACATCGGCGAATAGAATAATTCCTTAACAACAAATCGGGACATCCTGCGGCAAGCGTCAACCTAAAATGAACTTTAACACGATGATTTAAGAGCTAATGATGCAGAGGATATAAGATGACAAGTTATTTGTTGTGTTATAAAGACTCCTACACACGTGAGACAATGGGAACGTGCGGCGGAATGACCTAAGCACGCTCCGTGTGCAGTGACCATGATGTTTTGTTATAAAGATATCACGGACTTTGCTCCTACTGATTAGCTCTTCAGCCTTTTTTTATGACGCACGTGTAAATACTAATAGTATGTTATTTATGGCTTAAGTGGTTACCGCAGAGAACTGATTAAAAACTACATGGGAACCAAGTTACGTAAGTAATTAGGTATATTTTATTTTCCCTGAACAGTCACAGGAAAATTGCAAAATAGTTCACCTTCGACCTACTTTTGGTTTATCAGTACTATAAAATGACTACATACGTGCAAAGTGAACAATACAAGCAAATGCAACTCCAGATTAATGAATGACTGATGCAATTCAATCTGGGAATGGCCCGATCGCTCTCAACATGAGTAAGTTCATTCAGCATTCGTAAACAGAGCGACAAGATATCAAGCGGTTCATTTTATTTGAATGAATCATTGCGGGTGAATGATTCGCGGAGATAAGATGTCAGTGTACGATAGTAAACAAATGAAACGACAATAAGAGACTCGAAACTAGACAGGTAAACGATTTCACAGACGTTTATTGACCTAAAGATAATAACAAACTCCTGGTAACTATGTTATTACAAATAAAGTTTATTCATAAAGCGAAGTTTACTAATACCATCGGAAAGGCGGCATTTATGAATCTTCTTACGAGTTCTCGGCGGCCACGGAAGTGGGAAGCATAATGTTGTTCGCAAGTCAACTTACAAGTTCTAAGTTGCGTCGCTTCTACCTTACTCCATAAACTTACACAAATAAAACTGCTTGCATACAAAATGTAACATTATAAATGTAGGACTGGCAGAACTACTGAATCGGAAAATACACATGATCAAATAGCAAATACGCAGTATTCACGATACTAGGAAGCAGTCATAAATATAAATGTTTGCGGTTCCTGAATGTCAATTACATAATAGCCCCGCGGTCAAAGTTCGACGAGCGCTCAACTGCTCCTTTGGGGTTAATTAATTACGACAACAATTTTTAACTTGTAGTTAAAATACGTTTGTTAAGGTCCTTCCGAATATGCGTTATTAAAAGGTCACCAGAGAGTCTTTACAAAAAACAGACGAGTCGTCGAGCATGAATAGCTGTTTCTGTTCGTCTCAGTAAGGACCCTTCGTCTGGTTGCCCTACAAACGGATGGCACTCGCCGGAAAGAGACTCGCGCGCAGACGAGACGATGCCGCGATGGGATAATGGCCGGGCTCGATTCTGGGGGCGAAGTCCATACTCCCGGACGAGAATAGACGGGACGGGCATTACTTCCAATGCAATCAAATATGGGTGTACTGTTCTCTCGTTTACATCCCCCACAAGATAATTTATATGGCGGCCACTTAATGTGAGCATCCGGTTCATAGTTAAAGTTTTGAAGGCTAAAGCGATACGCCGTAATTGGGGTTGAAATGTTGCGGGCAGGATATTGCTATCGAGTTGAAGGGCATGGCGACAGTGGCTAATGGGGTAGACGATAAAGTGATACACACTTCCAATCATTGTACTGTTACAAAACTTTCTGCACATTAGATACTGAAGATACAAAACGCATTTTTTCTCTGCCGTTACCCAAGTCTATTCATCATCTCAAAACACAAATCGATCATCCCAGATAACGCACCGCAGCCAAACAATATGGCACACAGTATCTTTCGATCCGAAGTACAAACTCCAAGGATTGTAGCTCCGTGTCATAATCATAATCTATGTGTGTCAGTAAACATTGCCGGTGCGCCGAGGAGGCAACGGTCATGTCATGTGTCACTTGTGTCAGCCAGCACCCGGTCCGAAGTGCTCGTGTGCTGAGACACGCGTGTCGTGTCCCTATGAACTTTCCCCCTTGACACAGTTAGCACGGCGCGTGCTGAAAGACCTAGCTTAAGAAATAAGTTCGTATTCAACACGTTTACTTGTCTCTGGTCTTTATTTGTACGGTTCTTCACCTCGAGAAGTTATGGTGATTATATTTTTGTTTAAAGAGCTAAACGGTTTCGAAAAGGAGAGAGTGTCATACACAACTGTTAGGGATTTTGACCGCACAAAAAGATCCTCCGTCTCATCAGCTTTGTCTGTCTGACATGTGTCTGTGTGTCCTCTGTCTGTTCAGCATACTAAAGCTATATCAGTCAATCCATTCACACTCAAATTAGGATCAGAAAGAGCTTCAACGTTTTTAAAAACTAAACATGAATCGGCCGCGGGCAAAAGTTAATACTTACAATAAAGAGAAAAAAACCTATCACAAATTACAGAAATGGAAGGACGTATGGGGAAACGTGATTTATGCCAGATTGAGAGCGACAGCCATTCCGAGTTTTGCCTGTGTAGAATATAACTTCCAATTTTACTTTCAGAATAGATTTTTACCGGACTTCCAAAAAGGAGCAGGTTCTATGTTCGACTGTATGTATTTTTTTTATGTATGTTCACCGATATGTCAGTCAATTGTAGACCGATTCTCAAAATTCTTTGTTTATTCGAATGTGTATACTCCCGAGATGGTCCCACTGTCACCATGTCAGGGTCTGATGATGGAATCCCAGGGAAATCGAGAGCAACTCTCAAATTTTAAACGCACGTATTATGTGTTTCATGTTTTTTCTAAAGCTACAAGTAAACGCATCTGGGAGTCATCACCTCATGTTGATGAGCTGATGATGGAAGGTATAACTCCTTAACGGTAGGAGTTGGATGTTATTTCTTTAGTTAAATATTAACTGTGGACCGATTTTCAAATTATTTTTTTCATTCGTATGAGTATACTGGGAGTACTCTTTCGAATGAAAGGTCCCATTTTGGTCCCATAGAATTATTGTCATGATCCGATCATTCGACTTCGGAGATATGGAACGGAACTCGTCAATAATAGACAGCAAATCTGTCGTGATTGCTGCAATCGCTTGGATGTTTATTGTTTACACAACATCATAACATAACATCACGCCTGTATGCTCTGAGGCAGATGTGTACAGTACACCCACATTTCGACAATTAGAGGATAAGCCTATTACCATGAGATGTATGTATAACGATGTAAAATAAATGCATAGCAAATATTTGTATAGGATAGTACAATTAAAAATGGAAAAATAAAAAAAACTTTTTTGCAAAAAATAATACCCAACTTCAAAAAAGTGAAAAATAACTTTAGCTTCAGAAGTCGGTGACAAAAAAACTTAATCAAACAAACAAAAGTCACCGACTTCTAAAGTCGGTTTTATTTTTTGCAAAAAAGTTTTTTCATGATTGGATTGAGTGTTTGGTTGTAGAATTCATATGGTATTGCATAAACCGCGTAACAGTATAACCGTGACATAGAAGAGCCTCATTACAGTTACAGGAACCAAGGCCACGATAAGCTTAATAAAATAACATAATTAAGTAACATAATGAATGGCCCGCATTGTACATCATAAGCAAACCCTGTAGAACAATGATAGAAGTGGAGTACAGAACACAAATCAATACACAGGCGGAGGATAAATTCATGCGATAATAGAGATCTAAAGCCCAATGAATAGAGCCTGTAATGCTATATCTACTCGTAGATAGACTTTAAACGGGGCGTATCGTGAAGTATGCTTTATGGGGAGGCAAAGGATTGCATTAGACGTGTTATTTATTAACTCAACTGCATTGGCTGGTGGATGAATGTAGATTAATGAATTTAAAACTGATCTCCCGTCCTCGTCCGATTTTTCGGGGACCAGAGACAACAAGAGTTGATTAAAAGCAACTCAAAACTGATTTTGTTTGAGAATTTAATCGTTGGCCTTTCACTTTTCTAATCTTTCAATGAGAAACGTTTCCATATGTTATTGTTATGTAAGTCTCTTCTGACTCAGGAGTCGATTCCAATTTAAAATATGATATCAACAAACACACTCGCCTTTCGTGTTCCTGCTCTGTGTGATAAATAAAAACATAAATAACTTGAAGTGTCAAAAACAAACTGTTGACTATCAACCATCGAAGGTCAGCTGTCTATCGGAGCATCGTCGGAAGAGGCGACGGCACAGCCCTAGATAACTGCTGACATATTGGAGATAATGATGATAATGTGGTCTGGGCCGTGTACCCGACCGTATGGGACCCATGGCGTTGATAAGGGATTCAAAAAGTGGAGTGTGTTACAAAACTTGTAGCTTGGCTTTTAGCTTAATTAACTGTAGTGTAGTCGGGTTTCGACCATATTGTTAGAATTGAGGAAGATCCTGCAATTGAGAAGTGATACGATGTCTTGTCAGTGACGAATCGGGATTGCCAATAAGAATCAGCATATCTCCGAGAAATATCTTAATAAAAAGGACTAAGGAGGCAATCTGTAACTCAGTCTGTCTTTATAATGATGACTAATAAGAAGATTCCAACGCTTTGTTCTCTAATCATCAAGCGGCATTGTCTTTACTTGACACAAGTGAGTATCAGGTAGTTGACTTCGTCCCTACGGAGACGTACACGTGTGCGGTGTTTATCGAAAGACATGGCGGTCGAAGATAAAGGCGGCTCGCCTGATGTGTTAGCGTACTTTGTACTAGTTGGGGAAGGGCGTCTTCCGACAAAAACATCTCGGCCGATGAGATAATGACCTCGAGGCGCATTATCTTGAATACCGCCGAACAATAACAAAAGTGTTCAATTGTACAAAGTACAATCGTGCTATGATAACTTGACAAGCTCTCATATTTCCTTCAATACTCATCAAGTCATCATTAATGAAGAAAAAATATTTTTCCTGGAAGTAAGCAAGATGATAAAACGCGAACAAGAAAAATATTACAAGCGAACAGACAGGCATAGCGCCAATTCCATAAACGTGCCGTTTTTCCAATTACGGTGAGGAACACTAAAAATAGCTGTCTACGGGTTCAGTCTGTTTCTGTAGAGGAGAAGGGAAGGAACGTTAATTGACTGATTAGTTAGATGATAGTCGAGTAAATTGCTAAATGTATGAGACACAGAAAGTGCATTTGTTGCAATGTTCGAAGAATGCGCACATATTTAAAGACAGGCTAGCGTTACAAAGACATCGTTTGGTTAACTTTGCGGTTTTGACTTATGTTATGACTTAGGTTAGGTACCCAACAGGACTAAAACCTATTGAGAATTGTGTGAAGTACATGGTAATTGTCAGTTTATCGAGTTCAGCCTAACAAACCTTACATCGCTGTGCGCACTTTCGTTTGACCACCCTGATTTTGTTGTTTTGTCAAGCGAAACGGTCAAGCTGACTGCGTGCAATGAAACCGACAAGAATTTTGTACTATACAATAAATATATGGCCGCTATTTTCTTGATCTTCTCTTCTATTGAATCTTATTTTATAAAACAACAAAGACTATTAATAAAATATAAGTTACCGTGTCCTTATGAAAATATAAACAGTAGCAGCAATACATATTTTATTGAGCTTGTCCCCGACGGGAGTAAGATTTAAAAGCTTTTGTGTACTGAAGCTTTTACCAAGTTTGTTGACCCTTCACATTCCGCCATGTTTTATGTACATAGTATGAGCACTATCCATTAGTGACTGTCGGAGTGTCGGGAGGCTAGCGACAGTTTCGAAGAATATCCAAACATTTGGATGGATTTCCTGACAGGGTACACAGAATTGGTTTAAATGGTATATTATAAGCTAGAATACCTAGTCTTACCCAGGGGTATCGTTTTACCCAGTAGTAACTGGGTTGTGGAGGTCAGATAGGCAGTCGCTCCATGTAAAATACTGTCATTCAGCTGAATCCGGTTAGAGTGGAAACTAAAAAAAAACGTAGTTGGGAAATTGCTAGGCAAATAATGATGATATGCTAGAATACTTTGTACAGCAGTGGCGAAGGTTCCATACAATTCGATTCCTACCGGCTTACTTGAAAAATGGAACAGTCAGTATTCTATAGACAAAAAATATAATCACATTAAAGACAAGTAGGTACTCCGGCTTACCTCCTACAAAAATTGACCCTTCGTTACTGTTGTACAGAATATGGATTTGTTTCTTAATAGCAGGTTCCATGATATTTTGTTGTACACTTATGTGTGTAGGTGTACTTATTTCTATGTAAAGCACAGCAGTAAAGATTATGATCATGAATAAAATGATAATATTGATGCCATAACGCAAATACGTAATCACAACCGTTTTACTCCGGTAATTAATTATTATAAAAACAATTTCAACGTCCAATTTGAATAGGAAATTTTTTGCACAAAATGGCGATAGACTGGAACAATAAAACATTTATAGCAAGGTCAGAAATTTGTGAGTTAGTAATTAAAAAGATTTAACAAGCAATTCACGGAAACTCCACAGGGACGACATAATCAGAAGTTACGTAAGGTCACGTGTGCCCCGAAGGGTAAGGCAGCCCTATACATATTTCGCCACTTGTAATAACAGATGGCCAGATTGCCATCACTCAACCTGGTACATTTCACAAGTTTTAAAACAAGAAATACTTTTCAACCTGATCTTACACGATTTAAGTAGTTGAGCAGATGTTCCTTCTTTTTTAAAAAGCAAGGTTCAGGTGTGGTTCAGGGAACACGACGAAGTCGGAAGCTGGATAACTGTAACTGCGCAAAAACCATTAACAGATACCGCCTTAGCTCTCACGAACAGAGAGTTCTCTCTAACGAAGTTAACTCTTAATATAAATAATTAGTTTCTCTAAGGTTTCTACGGTGTAAATGTCAAATAGAAATGACCTACAGATCGACCTAGCGCAGGTGCTGGGTTTTATAAAAATGTCAAGGCAGGAGTTCTTTACTTACCCTCAAAAACTTGTTTCAAAATGTAATATGAATTGGTATGATATGACATTTCTTTTTTTTTTTAATTATCATATCATATTTATAATCATTTATTCTTTTTGATATGAAATGTAATGTTTACGGCTGATTTAATTGTCATCAATTTTAGTAGTTATTAGTTACACGTGGTAACTCCTGTTTCAACGCAATCCAGTAACGGAAATAGTTATTAACCGCAATACCTACTTACCAATTAAGTCAAACATTTACCTAAATACAGTGTGTTTCAGAAATGTGTGGAGTCATGTTAAGGGTGTGGTGGACGTTTGGTACAGTTCAGATTCTGCACTTCAGCACAACAGTTGTCCCATACATTTGGGTAAAGTTTTGTATTGGACAGTTGATTATTTTTTCGCTATTACGATAGTGGGTCCAAGGAGAAAGTGGTTCAGTTTTACGATCTGCACCATACCTTTCTGACACATAAGTATGTAAATAGAATAATAGAAATAGACAGCTGAACTAGGTCAGTTGAAGACAATTACTGCTTTTGTATAGTTACCCTTTGTCTTGTCCTACCACCTAATTACTATACGCATAATGTTGCGTACGATTTCCCCTCCAAACACCAGGTGTGATCGTCTGATCGCCGTGCGCCGGCGACGCGGTGACACGGACACCACGTGCGCTCGCGACTCGTGATGAGCGCAATTTGGGGGACTTGAGCGGGAAGTGCGAAGTCCACGGCCTTGCGTGACCCTGCCGTGCGAACACGCAACTTATGTGGGCTGAGGTAACAGCTCTATTTCGGAGCGCGTATGGAGATAATAATATTTTTACGATACTATGATAGCCCAGTGCGTTATTCTTAAGGAGGATATTATTTCAATATGAATTTTTGTACAGAATCGCTGGTCTAGTGGTCGCAAGCGCTACTACTGAGCATGAAGTCCAAGGTTCTATTCCCAAGTCGCAGGCCGCATGCTACCGAGTCTGGATTTATACTTGGTCGATGGCAATAGGCTCGCCCCCAACTACATGGGATTTAATCAATAATAACTGGCGAAATGTTGGTGTACTATAAGGTACAGTCACCTCTACCTAACCCTTCAGGGGTAATCGGCGTGATGTTATGTGTCAATAAAAAAAACCGGCCAAGTACGAGTCGGACTCGCGCACGAAGTGTTCCGTACCATTATCTATAAAAACGGCAAAACAATCATGTCTGTTGTATGGGAGCCCCACTTAAATGCTGCAACAGAAAATCTGTGAAAATTTCAACTGTCTAACTATCACGGTACTTGAGATACAGCCTGGTGACAGACGGACATACAGACAGACAGAGAGACAGCGGAGTCTTAGTAATAGGGTCCCATTTTACCCTTTGGGTACGGAACCCTAAAAAGGTGGGCAAGATTTTGTATGTATAAACCTTGAAGCACATTAAAAGTCAGAATTTAGGTGAATTACTGCTAACCCTTTACCATTGCCCATCATACAAGTTTGAAAAGGAGTCATGAATTCATGACAATTTGAGGATAACTACAAAATACGATTTCATTCGATTGCACAAACAATTCTGCCAGTACCTAGATACCTTATCGTTTTTAAAGGTTGCACAGCTACCTATAAGATTGTAGGCAGAATTGAAAGATGCTTATGAAATCTCAACTTGTACAAGATTCAGAATAAATCACTGCCAATATCGATCAGCACTAAAAGATTTATTCTTCAATCTTGTAGAAATATTATTGTGGTTTGTACATAATTAGTATTTTGTTTGATTTTGGGCAAATAAATTACAAACAGCTTGGACATTGTGACATAAAATTTAACCATGGATTCAGTTCAGTACATCTTCGTGAAACTGGGCATGAATTTTATTTGTTCTAGGTAAGCACTTTTTTATGTAACTGCAGATGTTCTTAGCATTAGGTAAAAATAAGTATCTTGTGTCACAATGTTAGTTACCATACTCCTCCGAAACGGTTTGACCGATTTTTTTGAAATTTTATATGCATATTCAGTAGGTCTGAGAATCGGCTACTATCTATTTTTCATACCCCTAAGTGATAAGGGGGTATGTAGGTAGGTAGGGTAGGGTAGGTTAAAAAAAGGTGTATTGCAACGCATCGGGCACAGCTAGTATTTATATAATAAATGAGTTCAAACAGTTTATTAACCCTAGTATGTAAGGTCAAGAAATATGTAAATACCCATAATAATTTCATTAAAAACCTAATTAAATTCTATTGTTATGTGGAAGATTAAGTAATACTAGTACCTTATGTAAATAAAGAACAATTTACTCTGTGTTAATTGAATGAAGACAATAACTTTAATTATCTTCTATTAACCTTTGGGCTTACGAGTGCACTGAATTAAAACAGGTTTTAATGAATATTATTGAGTCAACGGAAGTGAAATTATGCCCTGAATTCAATTGATTCACCTAATATTCAGTATAGGAAAATTAATAGAAACGCAGCAGGGTGCTCTCAAGAACCGACCAAGGGTGCCATGAAAAGGGTTATGTGAAAGGAGGGAGGGAGGCTTTTGTCCTGCAGTGGGACAAATAGCTGATAATAATAGATAAAGACAAAGATGTTTATTTACAGTCTAAAGTAATAATAGCAGCCACTGCAAAGTTGTTGTGGTATAAAGACATTTGTTACCCTCGTTACCATAATGGAAATATTATATTATGTATGTGATTGCCCTATACACAAAGGATAACCTTTGTGTATGGTGTGTTATGTAATGCTTAATGTATTCAATAACTAAATAATACGTTGGCTACTACATACACAAAGCAATTTGTTTTCAAGTTATTAAATATGGAACTCCTTGTCAAGAAAATACTGTGTATGCGTTTTGCAATATAATAATAGAAATTCAAGATGCTAAGTAAAGTTAGTAAAGCGCTAGACAGTAAATTCTAATAACCTACAGGAGAACAATGAATAATATGTTGCTAAAAATGATTAAGAATTTAATAGACTGATGCAGGACAGATTGATTCTGTCTGACTATGATGATAGAAATGAATAAATTGGTTAAAATTGTTTTCGACTTTGCAAAATATAATTATGTAGGTACCCACAATATGAAAAATACATTTAGGTAAGTAATCATTACAGTAGTGAGAAACAAATTGTATTTACTGAATTGAATCTGCCTCAGGTATTGTTTATCTTATCTAATGTTTTGTATTGATAAAATTATAAACAAACAGAAGCGCAGAATAAAAATAGTGCTAATTCATTGGATTCGATTTGAATTTTTGAAATAAAAATAATATCTATGAAAAAGTATAGAAGGGCAACAGATTCATAGTTGCATATAATTGTTTTTAGTGAAGATTTCACACGTGGAACCACTCCCGTATTATTTTAATTAAGAAAGTAATGCGACGACGAAATTCTGGTGCTTGGTCTTGATACGATGGTATTTATAACAAAAGTAAGGGTCAAAATAACAAGATAATATAATTAAATCACAGTAAGGTTGTTCTAACATACATTTCCCACGTACATTTTAACTTTGATGCAAGTAAAGCATGGAAATCCGAACAAGAAATCTCGCACAGAATTTTCTTTTAGGTTATATTTTTGCGATCGGTCTATAATTTCTGTATAGCGCTAATAACAAGATATTGAAGTGGAATACTCACCTAGTGTCCTTACAGGTCCACTGTGTATAATACACTTGTAAATTATCACCAAATTTTCAAATAAATTTGAGGTAAACACTAGCGGGATTCCCAACGTCCAGCAAATCCGAACTAGTCAGTGTTGTACTCAGCTTTACAATCTGACATTAATTCGATTCAATCGATTTTGGACTTGGAAACTTAGTTTTGTGTGTCTTACAATGCGATTTTGATCATTCAGGTTCTGCAAGAAGGCAATAAAGATTGTTTGAGAAATTATGAAACACTTTATATCATTCAAATATTCGAAGGAATCTCTTTGAAAATATAAGTTACCAACTTCATCTCGATTCTGTAACCAAGTTGCAAATCGATAAAAGCTGGAAGCACTAAACATGTTGAATGTGTCGTATTTTTGTTTGGGATGGGGGATTACTCAGTTCGACCAATCACAGAACTAGGATGGGCATGAAGAAGGTGGCGTGATCGCGACGTCACCATTATACACCACCATAGAGTACTATAGCACAAACGAATCAATAATACCTGACAATGAATGGAATACACAATGTATATTAATATATTTCAATCTGATTGCTAGTGAGATGCGGTAATTAAATATGTGGACTGACCCTTGTAATGTTTGTGTTTTATTTGCCTTTTTACATCATTTTATAAACCGTCTTATTCCTGCACTTTGTTTTCAAAGTTAGTGACATCTGTTATGATAATTATTAAGTAAAACACATACAATTTAACATGAGAGAACGCTTTAGTTCGGTCTAGTATTTATTCCTATAAATATTTAAAATGAAAATGATGCGGATGACTGATGATGATGATGAGTTAGAATCTATCCGATTATTCTTCTTAGTACAACACTATTCACTAAATTCATAGATGGCGCTATTTTCAACTATTTTATCGCAGTATGTACAATATAAAATTGTTCCCTGAAGCGGTAAGCAGAGCTGTAGGGTAGGTATTTATATTAAAGCAAGATCCACACATTTCGATCCTATCCGATTTGTCGGAAATCCTAAAGCGGAGTCATTCTCACCACACTTTCCAATGTGCTTCCTTAAAATCAGATAGGCTTGTAGCGGTTGTCTAAGGAGTAGGAGTAGCAATATCGAGTATGTACCGTTGTGGATACACGAAAAAGGAGGAAAAAGAGAAGCATATGGGCTGAAGAAATTTATAGACGGAGAAAAAGGTGCACACCTCTAAAAATGATTAACGTTTTAAGGTATAACGAAGTATCGAAGCGTAATGAAGTGGATATTACACGCAAAATGGCTAGGTTTAAAAAAGACTTAAAATATGTCACAGTACCCAAGTCGTAATATTTTGTTATTCTTGTATGATTCTTTTTTTTTCTCTCATATTCTTTATTTCCATTATTATTCCTTTATTTATTTTCTTACATATCAATTACATTTTTAAATATTTTAATATAAAACAATATAAAAAAACATTTAAAAATATAAAAAATAGTAGCCCACCGGTATCGGGAACAGGGTCCAAGCTACCGGCAGTCAGGGCTCCAGAGAGAGGAACCTCCTAACAATACGAGCCGTGTCCAGAAGTACCGCTTTCTGAATCAAGCCCTTGATCCAGCTGCCTAACGAGAGCCTCCTGAGATGTTGGTCGAGGCTCTTGGCAATTAAGCCATGGGCTGACACGACTATCGGCACAATGATCGCTGAGTCCACATCCCACATGTCGACAACCTCGCGAGCCAAGTCAAGATACTTGATTTGCTTATCTTTCTCGGCTTTCACGAGGTTCTCGTCATGCGGGACCGTAATGTCAACAATCATTGCGCGCCGCTCTGATCGATCCATCACCACTATATCAGGCTTATTGGCTACAATAGTCCTGTCAGTGACGATGGATTGATCCCAGTACAGTGTGAGATTGCCATTTTCGAGAACTGGGTCGGGCACATACGTATAGTACGGAACTTCCGATTCAACAAGATTGTATTTTAGAGCAAGTTGCAGCTGATGAATAATCCTGGCTGCAAGGTTGTGTCTATGCAAGTACTCTCCGTTAGCCAGACGAGAACACCCGGAGATAATGTGACGGATTGATTCGCCTGGACGGTGGCATGCCCGACATATGTCAACCGTGCCGTCCTTCACAATAAATCTCCGGTAGTTATTCGTCATCATAACTTCATCCATAATTACACAGACAAAACCTTCAGTTTCCCCGAAGAGGTCCCCGGAACGTAGCCAGGCTACGGACGCTGATAGGTCTACATCGGGTCCATGCAGGGCCCGGAAAAAGCGTCCGTGAAGCTCCTTACTCTGCCATACCTCCCTGCGGTCGTTGGTATCAAGTACTACAGGTTTGCACCAGTTCTCTTTAGCCAAGGAGAGCGGGGTGAGGCCCTTGTCCACCGCGACCACATCTCGATGCATCCCCACGTCGGTTTCTAGGAAATATTCCCTGAGACTGCATATCTCGCGATTGTGGAGAGTCTTAGCGTTTAAAAAGCCTCGACCCCCACACCTTCGCGGGATATACAGTCTCATAACCGAAGAACGCGGGTGATGCATTCGATATGCCGTCATCAATGTACGGACCCTCCTATCCAGGGCGTCTAGTTCTGTTTGAGTCCATTTGAGTATGCCGAAAGAGTACATCAAAACCGGCATGACCCAACCGTTGAAGGCACGCACCTTATTTCCGCCTGATAAAAGACTATTAAATACTTTTTTCAGGCGGCCAAAGAAGCGCTCCTTCAACGAATGCTTCATGTCAGCAACATTGATGCCCAACGCTTCCGACATACCCAAATACTTATAGGTTTCGGTTGCTGAGAGGGATCTAAGATTTATGGAATCCGAGAGCTGGGTTCCCACAGATTCCACAATCTCCCCTCGCTTTACATGCATGACCGCACATTTGTCCACACCGAATTCCATCCTAATGGCGCTACTGAAAGTTTCAGTTACCTTCAGTAGCTCCATCAGTTGCAAATCGTTGGGGGCAAAGAGTTTCAGGTCATCCATGTAAAGGAGGTGAGATATAACTTGACCACCTCTCCTCAACCGGTAGCCTAGACCTGAATCCTCCAGCAGCGTGCTAAGAGGATTCAAGGCCAAGCAGAACCAAAGTGGACTCAAACTATCGCCCTGAAATATACCTCGCTCTATCCTTATCGGTTCGCTATTCCCCTGGATTTGCCGACATCCTGGATAGCGAAGGACTGTCCTCCATTGCCCCATACATGACATCAGGAAGGTGCGCAGAGTTGCATCAATTTTATACAACTGTAGCACCCTCATGAGCCATGTATGAGGCACCGAATCATAGGCCTTCTTATAGTCTATCCAACATGTCGACAGATCCTTTCGGGAGCGGCGAACCTGTTGGCTAATGGCCATATCAATGAGGAGCAGCTCCTTAGTACCGCGGGACCCGTTCCTACATCCATTCTGAGAGGCAGACATGATAGAATTAGTCTCAATATGTTGATTGATTTTAGCTCTCAAAATGGATGTAAGAACTTTATAGACCGTTGGTAGACAAGTGATTGGTCTATAATTTTTGGGCTCCGCAGTACTACCTGATTTATGGAGCAGGTGGGTAATTCCTGTCGTCAAGAACTGGGGCAGCGACCCTGACTCTAAGGCTGATTGAAACTGGGATGCCAAGCAAGCGTGCGATCTTGTGAACCACTTGATCCAGAAGTTGTGCAGTCCGTCCGGCCCTGGAAATTTCCAGTTAGGCAACGGACGGACTGCACGAGCTACGTCTTGGGGGCTGATGATGATTGCCCCCATTTCTGGTATTGGATCACACGCTTGTTCAACCTCCCGGATCCAATCGCCCTCAGTGTGACTGACAGGCACCGACCAAATGCTGCGCCAGAACGAACACATGGCATCATCATCCGGCAGGTGCGCGTCAGTCACACCTTGGTCCGGTCGCTCCCAAGCCCTATAAACCCACCTTTCATCTCTTTGGAATGTGCGATTCTGAGTGTATCGATCCACCCGCCGCTTATACCTACGAATACGGTTTGCCCATGCATAAACTTTCTGCTTCAGGAAGTCGATGCGCTCTGTGACACGGGACATGTAGTCTCGAGGACTGATATCAGTCCCCGAGAACGCCCGCCTCACAAAACGCATCACTCTAGGGCGAGTATTGCCCTCCCTGAAGCAGATCAGTTTGCCGATGAGTGCTCTGGCCCCACCAATACGTCGTTCAATCCTGTACTGCCATGCCGGTACGGCTGGTTTAGGTCGTGTAGCTCTGTCATCAGAAAATTTAACATGAGCTACACGACATGCCGCTACAGCCGCACAATACAGGATTGAGTGAGCATCGGTGAGGTTTTCGCAGTTGTCAAAATAGTTTGACAACTGCGAATCCAGAACAGCCACCAGCACCCTATTTTTGTTATGCATGGGCAAACGAGGTAAGCGTGGTCTGAGGTCGGGTTGCATGAACCGATATTCTCGAATCGCACCCTCCAAAGCACTCCTCATATCCTCACTGCACTGGGTACTTACATTAGTAACCATGTCATTACTCACATCGTTATCGCGATTTGCAATTGCGGTTAAATTGTGGTGGAACCACAGCCTGCGACGGCGTGGCAATGACATGGCTACTCTGCATTTCAGTCCGCAAGCGATCAAGTGCGGTATCATCCAACATACGATTACGCTGAATGACTCGCACCTGATCCGACAGTCGTTGCGCCGACACGTTGACAGCTGGCTCAAGCACCTGGAACAGAGAGAGCATCCGAACACGGTACGCGGTCAGGTTGTTTCCCCCCTCTGTAGCCCCATAGTATGCGCGCATGACATTTTCATTGATGGATTGCGTCCATCGCATGCGCTGCACACTCCCGCCGGGAGCTGGGACCCTATCAGAGGTTATTTCCATTATTATTATAGTTCATCTTTTGCGTAATTTACTTTGTTTCCTTTGTTATTTTTTTATGTAATGTTTTTGATTTCTTTAGATTTTTGACCTTGTCAAATTTACTGTTCGAGTATGTACCTAGATTATAAGTTAATGATGTGGTCTCATAAAATTGGAAGCGCACACGTGTATTTGTCCCTGTTATGTGTATGCTTGCATGTAATTGTGTAGTTTCTGTTGGAGATCCAAAAATAAATACCTAAATAAAATAAATAAAGGTCTAAACATTTTCGGACGTATAAAATTTAAGGATGAACGAAGAGTGTTTTACTCAATTACTGAGTACGCCCATTTATCCAAAAGCAAAATACTATTCTGCGAGAAGCAGTAAGTGCCATAAAGACTAATTGCGACTTTGAGATTTCTTGCTTCTGGTTTCAGCTATACCTACTGACTTGATGTTCAATACTGCTAGATCTCCTCCTCCTCAGTTACTCTACTCTACTCTACAAATAATATCAGAAACCTGTATGGCAATTTAAAATGCTTAAAGGACTATATGTATAAAGGTACGCTGGTCGTGTGTGAGTGTGACGTTTTACGTTTTTACGATCCGATTTCAGGAAAAGGACGGAACATCCGATTTTCCGATTTTGTAATAATATTTACATAAATAAATATAGGTATACATGTGGGACGTGAATACAGCAGTCATTGTGCCGATACTCGTGTCGGCCAATGGCTTAATTGCCAATAGCCTCGACTAACATCTGAAGAGGCTCACGCTTGGCGGCTGGATCAAGGGCTTGATTCAGAAAGCAGTACTTTTGGACACAGTGCGTAAGTAAATTCCGTAAAATAATTACATAATAATATGGCAAACTAAAGGAAAGAGTTCATTTTTGATAAAATACATAACAGTATGCCAACAGTTAGTAAACCAACGAAATGTCGAACTAAATCACTATTGGCGCCAACTTGTAACTTCTAATTTCAATTGTTTACGTTTTTTTTTTTGCTTTTGCTGTGACCTTTGACCGCAAAGAGTCAATAAAATTGACATTAGAACATAATGTTGTGAAGATCAACTGCGCTGCGGGTGTCATCAATCAAGGACATTAATTTAAAATATGAAAAGACATAAAATTTAACATTTTTATAAGTTTTCCGTATGTCATCGTGTAACAATAGTGTACTTATTTTTGGAACTCAGTTCTTTATCGCGCGTTACGGGGGCTAGACGGAAAAAATTTACCCGACTGTGCGACGCAAAGGAGAGTAATGTGTTTTTGCTATAGTAAGCTATTGTAAGCCGTGCGGCGTGTGCATGTTAGAGAAAGCAAGCCAGATATTGTCGTTTCGTCTTTGGTCTGTGGATGGGTGATCAAGGTTAAGCAACGACTGCCCAGGTCTGCCTGTGGATGGGTGATCCAAGTTAAGCAACGGTTGCCGAGGTCTATCTGTGGATGGGGTGATCAAGGTTAAGCAACGACTGCCAAGGTCTGTCTGTGGATGGGTGATCCAAGTTAAGCAACGGTTGCCAAGGTTGGTCTGTGGATGGGTTATTGGTGGTGGTGGTGTTTTTTTTTGTGCCAATTTTTTTTTTACAAGTCCTTCACTACTTAATCGAAAGGAACTTCGTTCCATCCGGGTGTCCCTTGACACCTCTCTAGTTTTTTTTCCAAAATCAATGGATTCGATTCCTGGCTAGGAATAATGATTTTTCAAAAATCTAATCATGCAGTTTTAGTTTTCATCAAAATCGGGCTCGAAACTCCTTTGAGTATTGTTCGCTGTTCCTCATAGTTTCAGATTTGGCCATCCACGCCCAGGTTTAAAAATGTACTTCATGTCAAACACATAGATTTCGTGTTATTTTAATTAATTCAAAGGCGGAAAAAACTCAGAGCGAGAAAAAAATAATGGAGTGTGCCCTAGTCTTACAATTGCCAGTAAAAAAAAATATATACTTACACATTATGTAGTAATCGGAAATCACATTGATAGCTAAACTAGCACATACATCGTAACGGGATTAATTTAATATTCAAATACTAATATTAAAATAATAATTTCTTGCGAAACGCAATTCCTTGGTAGCAACTTACAATATGAATACCAAAATTCATGATACATACTCATATGAAAACTGTATGGTCATGAAATAAATAAAAAAAATCGTAAATAATATAGCCGAACCGATACACTCGCGTTGTAGTCGTATTTAATGCTTTCTCAAGTGCTTTTTTAGGGTTCCGTACCCAAAGGGTAAACCGGGACCCTATTACTATGCCTCCGCTGTCTATCTGTCAATCTGTCTCCAGGCTGTATCTCATAAACCGTGATAGCTAGAAAGCTGAAATTTTCACAAATGATGTATTTAGGTTACCGCTGTAACATCAAATAATAAAAAATAAAAAAAGGTATTTTTATAGATAATGGTACCTACGGAACTCTTCGTGCGCGAGCCCGACTCGCACTCGGCCGGTTTTATTATTGTATCTAAGTGAAATCTTCCACTTTAAATATGGTAAAATCGTGTTATGTGAAGGGGTGTAATAGTGAGGGGTTTGCTGTTTATGGAATTTTGTTTTCTCGGGTAAGTTCTTTTAACTTTGTTTACAAATTACGACTAGAGTGACAAGGATCTAGATTTATAAACGGGGATCATTAAAATATTGTAAAGCGCCTTTTCTATTTTATGAATATCGGTTTACATAATCTTGTGTACATACGTTGAAAATACAAAAACAAAATATATTCATTGCAGGAGCTAAACTTAATCAATTACTCAATTGAATATTAACAAAAATAACTTCGTTTTCGTGCTGGGCTATCAACTGAGAGCGCCATTTTTGCATACGGTTAAGTATTATACGGATAAGAAAACACCCGTGTATGCTCGTTTCCTGGACCTTACAAAAGCATTCGATATGGTTTCGTATAAAGTGTTGTGGGGAAAGCTTCGGGAGTCAGGTGTTCCTGCTTCATTAGTGTCCATATTAGCGTTATGGTATGAGAAACAAAGAAATTATGTAAAGTGGTCGAATGCGCTGTCAGACCCTTATTATAAACTCGAGTGCGGTGTTAAGCAGGGGGGTCTCACTTCCCCGAAGCTTTTTAATATGTGTATCAATGATCTTCTTGTTGAGCTTAGTAGCACACATGTTGGCTGTCATGTAGATGGAATAAATATAAATAACTTAAGTTATGCAGATGACATGGTGCTGCTGACTGCTGAGCCCCTCAATATGTGGCATAAGAAAGTTACTTTCTACATCTTAAATGTAAGCTGTGAAGCATGGACTGAGATACAATCCCAAGAAAAGTGAAGTATTGGTGTTTAGAGGTAAGAAACAGAGTCCCACATATGTTCCTTCCATTAAACTTAATGATTTAGTTTTACAGAGATTAACCCAATTCAAATATTTGGGTCATATTGTTACGGAGGAGGACTTAAAAGACGACTCGGATATGGAAAGGGAGCGTAGGGCGTTGGCAGTGAGCGGGAGTATGGTGGCTCGTAGGCTTGCTGGTTGTTCAGTACCTGTAAAAAATACACTTTTCAAAGCATACTGCCAAACATTTTACACCAGCAGCCTTTGGGCTCATCATACTCAAAAATCGGACAATACCTTACGCATCCAGTATAACAATACATTTAGGGTGTTGTTGGGGCTTCCACATTACTGCAGTGCATCAGGTATGTTCGCTGATGCGCACACAGATGATTATTTTGCGATAATGCGAAAAAAAGTTGCCTCAATCATACGCGGAATGGGGGGAAGTACAAACGGCATTCTGAAGGTACTTGTTAGGTTTGTCAAGCTACATGTCATGCATGGGGCTTGACAAACTTACCAAAGTTAAGATTCAATATTATGAGGTATCGTTGGAAGCGTCTTGATCGTCCGCTGGTTAAAAAATTACATACAAACATACACGTACACGTACTTGCATATACGTATATTACATTGGATATTTATTTATTTATTATTTAGTAAATTGCCGGTAGCAGTCATACGAGGTTTTTTTAAATATTATTGTACCTAAAGATAAAGTAAGTATTTTTTTGTTCTAAATGGCTCTTCCTTTGATAAACAGTATGTCTTTTTGCCTACACCCGTAATTTTGAATAAACTACTACCCATGACAAAAGGGGGGAGCAGGGTGGTAATAATAACTGTCCCAAATGTAATTACAAATATTGGATACCCTATTGGAAAGAGATAACATTCACTTTCGAAGTTCTTTCACTCGGAACGCCCTTGCGTTGCACGTCATCATTCCAGTTAGTACCTACCTTCCGTGCCTTCCATTTCCTTGCCAATTCCTTGCCCCTGACAAGTCAGTAACCTGACAAGTAGTATTACAAGTAATGGACCTTGTTTTACTAAACTAAATAATAGCTATCAGTAGGTTTGCTATTTTTTTTTTAAAGCTGTTGTTTATCAACCTAGTTCTGTCAAATAGCCAAGAAGATGGTTCTGTCATAACATTATTTATTTACACCATTTTTATCGATTTCGTGGATAGGTATTTATTTAGATTTATAATTGTATCAAAATGTTCAAGCATTATAAAGATTTGTGCGATGTGGTGTCCGTTTTGGTGTACTGTTCCAACGACCGATCTTACCTCTTCACCAAAGAGGCGAGCGGAGAAACATGGTTACCTTGCAGGAAATGTGAGACGAACTGCTGGAGAATGACTGCTCAAAAAATTAATTTAGAGGTATTACTTATCTTGATATTGTGTACTTGAGAGAGGAGTGCACATAGGGCAAAGTATTTAGAAACTGGAGTTAGTAGGCCAGTGATGAAGGGGTACCTACCTGTTCCCTGCCCGTGACGGCGTTAAAATTGTTCCCCGTAGCTTTGTTGACAGTGACACACATAAACATAGGTACTACCCCTGTCGCTAAAGGATCTTTCTCTGAGACCTGCTACGTAGTGGACAAAATGGACCAGCGTTGTGAGGAAGAGCACCCGTGCTGGCTAGCTGAGGTAAGCGGATCCTCGTGCCCCCTCTTACAGTTCCCGCTACCGCTGCAGTGGATCTTAAAAATTTATAAATGCTGAAGTAATGTTTCCCACTTCATCTCCGTAATTGTGAAATCCTCAACAAGACTTACATTTCCTTACATATATATCCGTTTTCATCTTACATACCTACATATACTCACGCCTTTCCTAAGTTTCCTATGTAGGGTAAGGTAGAAACTACAGAACGCCATCTGCTACGCCATATGCTTTCACCGTCTATCCAATTACTTCGTGAAGAGTTTTCTGCAACATACCTACCTATTCTGCAGTTGTTCGGCGTGGATTCCGGTACCTCTTGCCAACCCATACGCGTCTATAAAATCTGGGTGCCGAACCATAACCTGACGTGCGTGTACCATGCCGTATACAAGGCGGTCGTCAAATCGGAGATTAAGAAGAGGCTGAAGAACAAAGTTGTTAGTATAGACAGGAAATAATACCTGCTCCTCGTATTTGACTTAGAGAAATATAATACAGAGGGTGGAACGATACATGATAGGTTAAGAAAAGAAAAAAATATAGCATTGCACTTTTGAAGAAACAGCAGATTTTTTTGAACGATGAAAAATTTCTTTGTATAGGTGTTCGAAAATGTCCCTTCCACCCTGTATAAAATAGGTATGGTACATTGCAAGCACCAAGTGAAGCCAACCAGAAATGATCTCAGTGAAATAGTCAGTATTTCTATTTAGCATTTAGACACTCAGTAGTTACTTAGCGATCTTGCGAAGATTTTGTCGAGTCGCGAGCGGGCAAGCGAAACAGAAAAAAAAACGAAAAAAAAACAAAAAAAAAATCAATTCCCATTTTTTTTCTTTGGGATCCTCTGACTCAATTTTGACCCTTCACCACTACATCCCAGGGTTCGCGGAGCAAGATGCAATGGCTCAACACAGAGGAGCTGGAACGGCAACGAGCCCACTCCTGCCTCCGCAGTCCTGAGATACTTCTGTTCTGTCAAATGGTCGCTGGTAACAACGATGCTGTAGATACCGAAAAAGATGTGGTAAATACACACACATAACACCACGTCTTCCACCATGGCACTTACCAAGATACAAGCTGTGCCTAGATTAGGACCCGCCGTTGTATCTGTCAAAGTTTTAAGTTGGTTGGAGTTGAATTGTGTTACTTGTATGATATGTATAAGTTAATAATTGAATTTATTGTAATTCCATTCATCCCTCTTTATTCTCATTATTTATTGAAATTTCGAAGTGGCTTTGTAAGGAGATAGAACATGGCGCGCTGGTGGAAATCTGCGAAGAGAACGTGGTGGTGGGGCTGGACGTGGCGGCTGGTGCGGTGGCAATGGCGTCGCCCAACCTGCAGCTGCTGCAAGCGGCCGGCTACAACCGCGACGGTTAACTTGCCATCTTATTTAATAAGCTAGTGGCACGGTATTCCATTGTATTTCTATTATTTTCTCGCTCACTAAACGTAGAAAAGCTTGTATCTTTATGTCCTGTGTCATTTAAAGAGATAGATAATAATAATCCTTTAATACTATATCAATAGTTGATCACGAACTGTCCACACCGCCAGCGAGTATTTTGTCAGAAAAGCAAATAGTTTTTAGTTGCTAGCTGTACTAGATTCTCGCTAATCGCCGGCTGAGGGACAGCTAGGCGCCGCAAATAAGAGGATATGATAAAATAGACCACATTCACTTACGTATTTTCCATCTGGGGAAGATTGGTGTTCTTGGGGAAGTCCTGACGCGTCTTATATGATCTTATAGTCGAAACTGCAGTCGTATCTCCCATGTAGAAGCTGCGCTCCTAAGACAACGTACATGTCGTTTAAATTGCAGATCAAATCAGAATGTATCGTGAGTTTGTGCTGATGGTGTTCCCCGCGATATACATGAGCGTCCACGTCTTCTCTCAATTTATGATCGATGTCGGCTGGCAGAGATCGCAATGTCAAAGTCTCTTCAGGTAACTACGTCATCCCACTGCTGGCCAAAGGTTTCTCCCATATTCCTATATATTACGTTTCAAACCAGCGCGGCGCCATATTGAGTGCCTGTATACGGGCGGCGACGCGTAGGCAGGCCTAGTAGGTAACTTACGTTACCAAATAAAGTGTAGTGTCTATGGTGTGTACTGATGGTTTTGGAAACTCTTCAAAATAAACACAGCTCTAACAATTATTTAAGTTTATTAGTTTAACACAATATAAAATAAATACATATTCAACACTGGTGCGCGATATGTCAACATCAATCTGTGTAATACAATCCTTTTGTAGGTAGCAGGTGGCGTTCTATAGATTGTGCCACCAGTGCCACCCCCAAGGAAAAAAGGCGTGTGTATGTGCATGTATGTACTTGTGTATAAAAAAGCATTAAGCGCACTTGTGACTATCTGACATCTCCAAATATCTCCGTGCTATGACGATTTCTCGTCGAACTACTTGGCAATGTTTCCAAAGCTGAATGTAGCTTTTTTTACGGGTTTATTTGTTAGAGCGGCGGATGTGACAGGCAGAGGAGGGCTGTCCTTCCTAGAACTGATGCTGTGGACAGCGGCATTGGAGCCTGGCATTCCACATAGCGGAATACCAGCGGAAATACGGTGCAGATATATTTTTAGGTGAGTTAGCCCATAATTGCTAATTGTGGGGATAGAGGACTCTTCAACGAACGCAAGCGCAATGTAATTAGGTCCAGACCAAGGCCCCGCTCATCCAGCTGCTACAACCATCCTGCCCTACATACGTAACCTTTTTTTTGAAGCTTTTGAGTTAGGGGGGGGGGGGGCAGAAGGACGAGAAAAAAGCAACTTTTTAAGGGTTTTTATTATTTACGGATGCAGCTGACGTTCTTCTAAAAATCTAAAATGCAATTGGCATCTCGAAAATTTTAGCACCTCGTTATTTAAAACCCTACTGTTCCTACTACTACCATGTGTCGAGGTCCGGGAGATACTATAGTGCATGAATAACCTAACCCAACTTGAGGGCTTCGGTTTTATGGCTAATATACCTACGAAACATTCTTCTTTACGTATCGACATTACATCTATTAATATTAAGTATACTGTTTGGGCTCAGGAAATAAGAGAAGCCAACTTTTTCAAACTCATTTCTTTCAAGGAGACCATAAAAGGCACTTTTGAATGTCAGAAAAACAAAGAAGGCGAAGCTACAGTCACAGACACAAGGCATAATAACTTGTGAAAGTACTGTGGTTGCCCATTCGGACGTTTAGGTCACTCCAGCGGGCGAGACATGGTCTGATCATGGGCGCCGCACTCAATACCCCATTGCCCTTTAGCTTGCTAGGTATTTCTTTGGGCTATGCCTAATGGGAAAGGATTTAGGAGGCAAAACTCACCTCTCCGTTTACTATAACTTCTTCGATGTCCCTCAGGTACTTCGATAATAATCACGATTTGAAGCTGGAGTATGTGGAGTTCAAAGAGCTGGTGGCGGCGGCACGGGCTTCCCGGCAGTTGCCCATCGACGCTCTCAGTGTCGCCAAAGATACTGATGTCTGTCTCAGGTTTGAACACACTGGCAATTTTAAAGTTTGAACATTTGATTATTTATGCTTAGCGTAATCCCAACTATGTTGCCGTAACCAGTATTTTATATGGAGCGATTGCCTATCTGACCTCCACAACCCACTTACAGGGTAACACGATACCATTTGGTAAGACTCGTCAGACTTTCGGGCCTCTCATAACCTAAATGACACAAAGAATTAAAAAAAAATTTTTTTCAACGAGGCACAGAGGTGTTTCAGTTTGTCACAAATGTTCATTGGTTACCCATCCACAAACCTAAGGTAAGTCTGTGGATGGGTGAATAAGCGGCAAGCGTTGGTTACTTAACGTAAAAAAGATCCTGCGCCTGTTATTTAATTTAAATCATAAGTAAATTGTGGCCTATCCTCTCCAGGGATTACTTGAATCTAAGCTATGACATTTACAGACAGTTAGGACTGCAACCTAACTCTCAACTGTCTCTGGCGGATTTCCTTCGAGGAGTCAGCGAGCTTCGACTAAGAGGCACCAGTTCCTTACTGCGAGCGCCCAGGAGTATATCTGCTTATATCATGGACCTGCAGTAAGAATTTTACAAACATAATAAGGTTTATTGAAAAACAATTTGAAAATCGATTTCTTCGGATCCCTTTCGGAGACGAAATTTCATAAATTCTTCGATAGTCTAGCTCAACTTCGTTACCTATACTAACTATGAAGTCTTGAGCAAAATTGAAGGCCATGTGTTGTCTGTCAGTGAACGAATACTTAAATTAAGTATTTATGAAGGCTCATAATTATATACGTTTGTTTGTAGTTAGAACTCAGGGTTATGTATGGTAAGGATTCTTAATGGATTCCGTGGTTTTCAGACAACGGAGTAAAGAGTATAAAGCTTCAACGTCGGCCATGCCGAAACTGTCTTTAACAGGAGCAGGTATGATCATCACCGGTCCTGTAGATAAAACCTCGTACTTCCTATGCTTATTTACTGAAAAAGCTGAAGTACGTCGGCTATTTTGACGCGTTCGACTAGTACCGATGAACGTTGGCGTTTGGTTTAAAAAAACAACAGAAATTCAAAGACATCCACTACACCGCACTTTGGGCCTTCGTGGTGAATTATGGTCCACGCCTTCTCACCGAGAAGAAGCTTGTGCCCCAGTAGTGGAATCAAATCAAAATATTTTATTTCACGTAGGCCTACATGGGCACTTATAAAACGTCGACAAAAAGATGCACGGTTCGGGTTGGTCTTTGTCTTTGGAGAAGAACCGGCAAGAAACTCCATGGTTATTCTTTTAAAATGATTTGGTTTTACAATATTATCATGTTACAGCATTAGTACTTAAGTATGGGGGGACAGCATAGGCCCGGCAATAAGTCGTGGCTTACAACACAAAAAACGTAAAACTAGATAAGAGGTTAGCAAAAGTTAACACGCATCTAGGAATCTACAAGGCCTACACTGTTTACATATTCCCAAACAATCGTTAAAAAGAATCTTTACAAAGGTATGAAAATATTATAAGACTAAATTAAACATGTGACACAAATATTATCATCAGTGCTGTAACTATTCTGAACAAAAGGTGTTTAAACGATTAGAGAACTATTGTAAAAAAAATCTGATTAAAAGGAAAAGAAAAAAACCATGAGATTGAGAATAGTTAGAGACATCCACATATTTGTGCCGTTTATGAGCTACCAGAGAAGCCGCATGCGCAGAAGGAACTAAAGCTCTTTATCTTCAACGTAGTCCTTGATTTTGTAATATGATTTTTTTTAATAAGGACACGTTTAATGTAGTTTTTGAACTTTCCATCGGTCAGTTCTATAACTGACTTAGGTAATTTGTTATAAAAACGTATACTGTTTATAAGAAAAGACTTGCTAGTTTTTGTTAATCTCAATTTGAGTATAAGTATTGCAATTTCGAGTTTACTGCGTGTGTTAATATTATGGAAGTCGCTTCTAATTTTGAAAAGCCCTCGATTTTTGCGGACATTTAAAATACATTCTAAGATATAAAGGGAAGGCAGAGTCAGTATATCGATCTCTTTGAATTTTTCTCTGAGGGACTCGCGAGGACCCATTTTATAGATCGCGCGGACTGCCCGCTTTTGTAAAATGAAAATTGAGTCAACGTCTGCCGCCGATCCCCACAGCAGAATGCCATAAGACATAATACTGTGGAAATAAGCATAGTATATTAACCTAGCTGTAGCTTCATCAGTTAATTGCCATATTTTCCTTACTGCATATGCAGCTGAGCTTAACCTACCCGAATGCGGTCCCCACTGCAATTTTGAATCGATAGTAATCCCTAGACTGGCTATATGTTGTAACCACAGGTTGTTATGTAACATGACGGTGTGTGTGCAGGCCTGGTGGCGATGGGGCAAGGCTCAGGCGCGCGCACGCCGGCCGGCGCGGGCTCGCCGGGCAAGGCGCGGCGCCGGCCGCTCAACGACTACAGCATGGCCGTGCACACAGTGCGCTTGCGACGCGTCCCGCCCGACGAGCTCATCGAGCTCACCAACTTTGACGGTAATTTTATTGTTAGGATGTTCCTCTCTCTGGAGCCCTGACCGCCGGTAGCTTGGACCCTGTTCCCGATATCGGTGGGTTACAATTTTTTTATATTTTTAAGTGTTTGTTTTTTTTTAGTTATAAAATGAGATGTGTGAACGAGTTCATCTAAAATGTACGGAGTACCTACGAACCCATATTTTCTCGATGGGACGGAATCAGACACGACCGGTATGTCAACAAGAACACTGCCGACGAACTACAGCGCAGTTTGGCAGGATATTTGTGTTGTTAACTTGTAACATTTTGTGTATGAATAAATCTATTAAAAACAGGTGTAGGACCAACGGTTTTACGTGCTTTCCGAGGCAAAGAGGTGGGACACCGTCAACTTGCAAACTCCAGGCTACTACTGAGAGTTTCCTACCCTAGGGAACGCAAAGCGAGATTGCTGAGTGTGGAGTTCACGTTCAGCAGTCGCCTTTGCGACCACGGTACCAATGGGACAGTTAAATGAGTAACCAGAGACCCTAAACACGAGCGCATGGAGTAAACGTTACGTCGATAAAAAAATGAAAATATTCGTTTCACATACGAGTATGTATAATATTTTTATAACTTTAAGAATTTATTCATATCAATGGATGATACTGATTGTGCTTGTCGCAAACAATTTAACTAAAATGCTATAGAAACATTGTATTTTCGATTAAAAATCGTGATCTTTACGTTACGTTTATCTACACCGCGCGCTCGTGCTCCTCTGATGAGTGTGACTGTAGCTAACCAATGACAGTGGGTATATGGGATATGAACAAGATGTTCGAAACTGCTGATCGTTAGTAGTAACAGCGGACGTTAGCAACTGGTAATAGGACTTTCTTTTTTGTCGCCTTTAGATTATTTTTAAGACGCGGTTTGTCTTCTGTATACAGAAGACGCAGTCAGCCCGTCGACAGTTCGCCTGATGCTGCAAGAGGTGCTGTCATTTGAACTGCTTGGCCCCAGTAGTTTGCCGGTCGAGGCGTTGGCAGCCGTGCATTACTTCGCCAGCGCTACTGAGAAGCCGCCGAATGTTAGTGCTCACAACAGCTTTCATCCTTAAAATCTTAAAGTATAACGTTATTGGAAAACAACCTTCAAACTCATCTGCACCTCGCGCGCAAAACTTCGAAAGCTGACGAACAGAAATGTTAGGTACCATTGCAATTGATCTAATATATGCCCCAAACCTAGAACAATATTACCGGATACAAGAGGTTACCAACCATTTAGAATTGCTTTTTTCAGAATGTACTTAATACTGTTATAATAGTCACGTGTAGCACCTGGTAATAGCGTTTAATGAGAGACTACAGCCTTATGCCCTACTGCTGCGGATAACCTCTTGCTTCCGATAGTGGATATACTATTTACACGGTGTCAAATGCCGTCGCGTCCTTTTGCGAAAAGTGATGTCAAAAAGCAGGTAGCGGAAAGAAAGCGGTAGGGCTGGGTACAGCCTTCTATGCTGCCAGCTATGCTTACGTGAGACAGACTTGGGGAGTCAGTCGCAAGAACAAAAACAGACCCGAATAAAAGTGCCATTATCTAGCTGATGGAACTTGATAGATTGCGTAAGTGCTTGCTGGTTTTAGTCAGTAAGAATCAGACAGACGCTGGGGCGGGCGGAGGATATCCACGAATATTTCCACAGACATAACAAGCCTTTTTTCCTTCTAGCCACGACCTCCATCGGGCGTCAGTGCCGTGAGCATGGTGAAGCCGGCGCTGGGCTGGGCCACGGCGGCCGAGGAGGCGGCGCTGGGCGCGCTGCTGCTGCGCCTGGCCGACGCCGTGCGCCCCATCTGCGCCGCCGAGCCCAGGCTCCTGCGACTGTACTCGCCTGTCTATACCGTTGGTGAGTGGAAGCTTACAAACATGTTGCTTTCTTGGCACCTTTGCATTGTTCTCTAATTTCCTGAACGTAATTTCAGTCATTACAAAAGCCATCGTTTGCTCTCGAGAGCAGTAGAGCAGTGCAGGTGGGGTGGCGCAGTGGTAACGACCTCGACTTACGACTAGTAGGTCTTACGGGTATTGAAGATCATGGGCTCGAACGAGCAGGCACCTCACTTTGTGTATTTAATTTCATTACCGCTGCTCTTAAAACGGTGAAGAAAAATATCGTCAAACAACATAAAAAAAAAACCAGCATGCCCCAGAATACAAAAAATGACTTTAAGGCGTGCTGGATTGTGGGTATTTTCCTCACACAGAGAAAAAAACTATATCCCAGAACGTCATGCTCATCACGTTTGCAGGCGACCTGCACGGCAATCTAAGCGCCCTTCTAGCGATGGAAAGCGCGTTATGGCCATCCGGGACAGCGTTGGCGGCTACAAGGATCTTGTTCTTGGGTGACTACGTGGACCGAGGGTCGCACGGTACGGAGCTTATGGCGTACCTCATGGCTTGCAAGCTGCAACGACCCAACGCAGTGTACATGGTGCGCGGCAACCACGAGATCAGGGACATACAGAAGATGTTCAGTTTTTATAAGTAAGTAGTAAGAGAATGTGGTTGGACTTGAACTACCTACTCACTATACCATTATCATAATGATCCAGAACTACCTGACTGTACCCACTGCTGCGTATAGGCCTCTCTAGGTTATAGGCACAGCCTACCCACGTGATATTACTACATTTTTATCGAGTGAGGGATGGAAGGAAAACAGCATGCGATATCCACTAGCCAGCAACCCGCTCTGAGCCCGCGTGGTGGATGGCAGCCCACTTGTTTTCACAGAGCGCCTGTGTCCCGGTAATGTAAAAATTATACGCTGGTATACATTGGTGGTGTGGGCGCCGACAGATGGGTGCAAGGAGGTGCAGTTGCACCCCCCTGTCGGGAAAGAAAATTAGAAAAGATTTAGATTTTTATATGTTGCTGTGTTAATAAAATGCGTCTGAGTTGCTGTCCAAGTTCATCACCTTGTCAATCAATAATTTCCTCTACTCTTTTGCTGTAAACAAAGCATGCACAGGTCGCTTACGCCTCGTGGTTTCCATCGTCAGGGCTTTAGGCAGGAGGATGCGAAATCTTGGATAACTGTAGATAGCCCAATCAACGGGGCTTATGTAACCCGAAAATTTCCTCTGCCAGTGAGAATAGGTAGTGTGATAAAGTAAGGTAATACAGATTACAGATGTCAAATTAGCCAAAACATTTTGATAAGAGAAGTTAGGTATTTTTACCTAAACATGAAAATTGCTTATAAGTCTTTGTGAAAAATTCCTCAGACTGAAATACTTTCTGTATACGTATGAATATATTAGTTAGAATAGGTAAGTATAAGCATCCAACATTTTTTCGATTTGAGAGATACTCCAAATTTATCTTTTAACTTTTTGCGCTTTAACTGCTCCTGAAAAATTGCTCTGCTAATTTTTACTTTTTAATATGGTTTTATTTCCTTAAATAAATAGCTTAGTTAAGTTATCCAAAAGATTTTCCTTCAAAACATTTTTTTTTAAATTTTTACTTAATTACGTCATGTGAATAATTGCTCAGGCTAATTCAATACGTTTATTAGTTACTAGTCGCTGTATTGTAAGCGATTTTCCAAGAAGCCAATAGAAATTCGGCCTAATACCAAAGTTTTTACAATCTCAATAATTGCTAAGTACCTACATGCATTGCCGTCAGTTAGCAATGACCGGTCGCGGGAGTGAAGAGGGGCGCGGGGCGCACGCGCAGCGGTGCGACGGCAGCGCGCAGGCGGCATCTTCTTTGTGTCTCGCTCGAAGTAGGTACGAAACGGAGCAGTTGTGCACCTACTTGTGCAAGGAGCGTTTGTTTAAAAATGACGGAGGAAGGCGACGGCGAGTTGTGTGTGCTGTGTAAAAAACATCTAATAGTGGGGTTTGTTAAAGTGACACAAAAGGGCCTTGAAATGATTCGACAATCAAGCAGAAGAAGAGATGATGGACTTTTCCCGCATCTTATGGAACTATTGATGATAGCGATGCACCAGATGAGGATGAGACCGTATTTGAACAAATGCTTACATGTTGTTCAAAATCTGGCCAGCCACATGATTCTGATATGGATGAAGATGAACCGATTATTTCAGCATCAGATGATTTATCAATCTATGTTGCTATTGCTGACGATGACAAAGAAAATTTAGAAGAAGCTTCGTGCTCCAAAAGATTAAGATATTAGATTTTTGCTGTAATAAAAATAAATTCATTAGAAATAAGTAATAAAACCTTGAACCCTAAAATAAAAATATAAGCAAACTAAATAAAAATAAACTCTTTTGCAAAAAAAACGGGCACTAGATTTTTTTCTCTACTTCAATGAAGAAGAACAAGAAATAGGTTTTATTAATTTGACGATGTATTGGCATGTTATTTGCAGCATCCTGGCACCATTCTTTACGTTCCAATTTTAAAATTGGAAATTAATAAAAGAAAAATAATGATTATTGTGGATTATTCTAAAATTGCTTTACTAATGGCGCGAATTGCTGAAACGATTTTTAACTGATTACGATATTTTAAAACTTTTTGGATATTTTTTGCAAATTAAACAATTTAATCTTTCTTTTTACATTAAATACCACATTTTGATATGAGTGATAAAGCGATAAGGGCCGGTAAAATTATAGCCCTACTTGAAGAAGGTTGTTCGCAAACTTACGTGTCTCAGCGGCTAAATGTGAGTCGTTCAACTGTCCAGAGGACTTGGCAACGGTATCAAGAGACCGGTTCGATCAAAAGAAGACCCGGTTCGGGAAGAAAACGATGCACAGAACCAAGAGATGACCGCTTTTTGGTGAGTCAGGCGTTGCGGAATCGTAAGGCGTCAAGTGTGGACCCGAAGAAGAGCCTTGAAGAAGTAAGAGGAGTAGAAGTTAGCTTGTGGACGGTCAGGAGGAGGCTTTTGGCTGCCAATATCAGGAGTTACCACCCAGCTCGGGGCCCTAAATTACTCCGTGAGCACCGTGTTGCTCGACTTCAGTTTGCTCGGAACTGTGCTTCATGGACTCCGGAGGACTGGAATAAAGTATTGTTTTCTGATGAAGCTAGAATCTCTTTGTGTGGAGAGGACCGACGCCGGTGAGTGCTGCGAAGACCACGGGAACGCTATGCGGAAGTATGTTTCGAAGAAATCACTCCTTATGGCGGAGGCTCCGTTATGTTTTGGGCAGCAATTAATTCTACGGAGCGTACGGAGTTAGTTTTCATAGAAAATGGAACATTAAATGCACACCGGTACATAATGGAAGTCCTAATTCCATATGCACAACCCACATTGACTGCACTTGGGGAAGATTCCATTTTTAAGGATGGCAATGCTCGCCCGCACCGTTCTGGTGACGTAGAAGCGTACATGCAATAAGTTGGGATCCGTCGTTTAGATTGGCCAGCTCGAAGTTCTGACCTCAATCCAATTGAGCATGTCTGGGATGTTCTAAAGAGACGGGTAAGATCAGTGCAACCTGCTCCACAAAACATCAGGGAGCTAAAAAGAGTCATTGCAGAATAGTGGGAACGTATTCCTCAAAACGTTATTAAAAACATCGTGGAAAGCATGCCCAGAAGGCTTCAAGCTGTGATTTTGGCAAGAGGAGGTCACACTCGTTATTCGGTTTTTACATTTGTTACTTTATTTAATTAAAAAAAGTAAAAAAAAATCTTGTCTTTATTGCCGACCACTTCTTATTGTTTGGGCGTGTTTTAAAGAATCCATCATTTTTTTTTCTTTTAATTGCCCGAATTCACTTCACGCGCATTAATTTACACGATTATAAGTATACAGACTGCGTCAAAGAAATACAGGATCATGATCAACGATGTATGGAAATCCGTCTTAAGTTGAAACACAATAAATCTTTATTTATTATAGACTACGCTTTATATACTATTAAATAAAAGTGTTAATTTTCACACAAGTATCCGAGTTTTAAAGTAATTAAACAAATTCGGAGATAACCTAAAAATTATGTCTAAACTACTCGCAACTTATAAAATGACCACAGATCAATCATGTAGGTACAAAACAACAAAGATAGTTAAAAATAAAATAAGAGAACAGCTGCTAATTGAAAAAAAAAAAAACGTGAATAATCGTGAATAAGGAATAATTGTGCTTTTTATGGCCTCGCAGCGTTGATGTGCCATTATCGAAATGAAACAACATCAGTCAGTCATCATCCCTACCGGTACGTCTGTCATCTGCCTTGACAGTTGCACTTGCGTGAGACGAAACACAAAAATAAATATTTCCACAACGGAACTATGAAATACATATACAGTACCTTTTTTTTTGGAGGGTGGGAAATCATCAAATGACCCCTCCCGCTCTGGGCGAAGCGTAAGGGTGTGTCAGACTCTTACTGACTAAAAACCACCCATGTTCCTTCTTTGGCCCTTTATGTTCCAGGGCCGCGGTATCTCTTTCGAACAGTCCCGCAGCCCTGGCAGGCATCGGCCCTTGCGGGCCCCTCCCGTTTGCTGACATCTCTTTGAGGCGCGCGTGGAACACGAACACGCCGTCGACACGGCCTGCCGTCATACGACGGACAGACGGCGAGCTAGCCCATTACTCCCCGTCCACAGGCCCGCGCCTACGGTGGCCGAGAGCCATCACGGCGAGGCCCCCGACGCCCGGTGCTTCTCCTCCTGCGGCGGCTGGGACGTGAGGCTCTCTCCCTCTCACGTTCCGCCGCCTCCTTCGCTAGCATGACTGCTTCGCAGAAGGAGGCGACGGCTTCCCATTCCCTCTCACCCCGGACCATGGCTTGAACCAGGGCCGGACGCGAGAGGTCGCCGCCGCCAATCGCCGCTACGAGGACACGGCGGTGCTCCACCCAAGCGGAGCAGACCTCCACGGTGTGCTCCACCGTGTCCTCCGGGCGATCCTCGCAATGATAGCACCCGGGCGTTTCCTCCCCCCCGATTCGGTACAGGTACCTCCCGAAACATCAGTGTCCGGTGAGGACCTGCGTCAGGCGGAAGATGAGGGCGCCGTGGCGCCTCTCTAGCCACTCCTCAAAGAGGGGACTTATCGCCACTATCGTGGTGTGCCCTGAACGGGGTTGCGATAGTCGCTCTCTCCATGTCGCCATGAGATCACGGCGGAGGTCTGTCCGCTGCGCGACAATTTGCCGCGGCAGCGGAGTTTCCCCCCGGCGCTGTGCCTCCGCGCGCCACTCGTGCAGGCGCGCGAGGACTATGGCCTCCAGATCCCATGGTGGCAATCCGGCAAGGAGGCTCGCCGCCTCGCGGGAGATCGTGCGGTACCCACGGATTAGCCTTACAGCTACCACTTTTTGGGGCGCGTTCAGGTAGTGCTTCGCTCGCAACCTCAACGAACGCGCCCACACCGGGGCCCCGTAAAGGGGGGGGGGGGCATGGACCGCAAGATCCCCGCGTAACATATACAGTACCTACGTTATGATTATGATATTACTAATTATTTAGCTATTTATGAGTTTAATATCATTTTTGTGATGTTTTTATGTAAAGGCTCATACCTACTAACGTAACTCGTACAAATGAAGAGAACGAAACGTCCATCATGACTATACGGAAATGTACCTAGCAATCGTTAATCTACTGTTTATCTTAAAATCAAATAAAATTCCTGAAGTGAAAAGCTTGTAAAAATAAGAAAATAATTTGTATATTAATTTGGTTTTCATTTAATTAACTCAAATCGACCTTAGAACGTAAATTTCCTTAGGTGCCCGTTTTTTTTGCAAAAGAGTGTATAAAATAATAATAAAGCCTAAAATTATTGTAGGCACGTGTTGTTAATTCTTATATTGAAAAAATGTAAACCAAATACAAATAATGTGATTATACCTAGTCGATTATCTATGTCTGCTATTGATTAAAGTGATTAAGTTACCTAACCTAACTTACCTATTGTTTTATTTAGAAATACCTACCACTGTCTTTTAACTCTTATAGATGATTGCCAGATTGATTGATGATGCCACCAAACTCGCCTACACTACTCCAAAAGTAGTGCGTGGCAAAGCAGCTCCGAGCGGTCAAGTAAAGGTCAACCCTTACGTTCTGCATAAATCAGTGAACTTTCCTCACAAATATAATAAACGTTCGAAAATTTGTTGGATAATTGATAAATCTGTTTTAATATTAAATCATATGACTAATAAAGGTATGAAAATGCGCGGAGATATTTTTCACATTATGTAATTAAGCAAAATTTAAAAAAAAATGTTTAAAAAGGAAAATCTTTTGGATAACTAAACAAAGCTATATAATTAAGGATATAAAAACAAATTAAAAAATAAAAATTGGCAGATCAATTTTTCAGTAGAAGTTATAGTGCAAAATGTTAAAAGTTAAATTTGGGGTATCTCCGAAATCGAAAAAATGTTGGATGCCTCTACATACTTATTCTAAGTAGTACATACGTATATTTACAGAAAGTATTTCAGTCTGAGGAAATATTCACAGAGAGTTACAAGCGATTTTTACGTTTAGGTAAAAATACCTAACTTCTCGTAACAAAATTTGTTGGATTATTGTACATTTGTAATCAGTATTACCTAATTTCATCACATGCCAAATTTCATAGGCGGGAGAATTTTTCGTAAGTCTCCATATAACAAATACCCTCGTTGATTGGACTAAGAGAATTACCAGTCTATACGAGGCGAAAGCAAACATTTTCGAAGTCGCTTCGCTCGCTCATACTTCTATTAAGTAGTTTTACCTGATTTATCCGAGAATAAAAATTATGCGAGCTCGCTTCGCACGTTCAGATGTTTTCTTTATAAATAGGAAGAATTAGCCCTATTTCAATAATAAAGGGTAAAAGAAAACCTATCATTTTCGAGGCAGGTGCTAAAATTATCAAGATCGCTACGCTCGGTCTTGCATCCTATTTTCTTTTTCGATGATTTTCTGTATACGTCGACAAAATGACTGCGTGTACGAATTGACAAACGAAAATCTAACATATCCGAGGCGCAAAAATTGTCGAGCTGTTTTCATAGAACTGAACATGCTCCCCATAAATAATCCTGTCGGCGCCTATGATTGCTGGTATGTAATTACTATTGCTTACGGTCCGTTATACGTGAAGACATCAGACAACTAACAAATACTTTGTTTTCAGTGAGTGCATTACCAAATACGGTGATACTGAAGGCGGTAAGATATGGAACGCAATAAACAATGTTTACGATTGTCTCCCTCTAGCGGCCGTCATCGATGACAAAGTAAATATTTTAATTGTTTGTAAGCATAAGTGGGTAGATATAAGTAAAAACATAAATACAATATACGTGTCACGTAATTAGTGAGCTATCACCTTTTGTCTGGTTACGAAACCATAGCGCGATTCAAGAATCTCGAACAACAAGTCAAACTTTACACTTCAGTTAAGATTTTAACTTATACAAACAAAACTGCCGTGTTGGTCTACTGGTTGTATAAGCGCGTCTGCCGAACAGTGTTATGATTGTGGTTATGGTCAATGCACACGAGTTTCTCTAGTAGGATTTTTTCGGTAGCAGCTCGGCGTCCGTATTCCTAGTTGCTTGTAGTGGTGCCTATTCCGGTTGATGGAAAGCTAAGCTCGCCCCTATTACATTCCGCCACTATAATATAACTGGAGAAGTGTGCTTTATCCAACAAAACTGGAAAGGCCTGATGCGCCTCGATCTCGCCTGATATGAATTAATGGTAATGGACTGCCTCGTTGGTCTAGTGGTCTAGCTCCTGGGTTCGATTCCCAGGTCGGGCAGTGTTTTTGAGTTTTCCCATCAGGGATCGCAGTAACAGCCACGGAGTCAAGCACCGGACTCGTGCCCAGTTAATGGCCCCTGTTAGGTACACCCCTGGCTAACCTTGCAGGTATTACAGTCGTGATGTTACGGTTATGGTAATGCTAAAGATGTGGATGACTCAACAGGTGTTTTGCTGTCATGGCGGGATCCCGCCGCCATGGGTATGTCCCCTCATCAGTGCCATCGACAAGGTGCCCGTGCCTCTGCCGCGACCGGCTGAACAGAGCTCTATCGCGTGGGAGCTGCTGTGGAACGATCCCATCAAGTTAGTACACAACAATATTATGGGCTTATTCATTTGCATAGCCAGTGGAAATCGGCCTTACGCAATCGGCAATTTCACGTCTTTATGCCGCAGCAGTATGGGCGATTTTCGTTGTGCTATCAATACCGTGCGTTTTACCGTACCTACAAGCCAATCGCCTTGGGATATAATGATCCAGTAGAACCTGACACATTTTATAAAACGGATAACCGTATTGTGTTAACTAAGCACCAACTAAAATAAAAAAAAAACAAAGTGTGGAAACGGTCATTTGTTGTTGTAAGTCTCCCCATTCTGATGGTCTCAATAATCCTTGTTCTAATAACCAGGCCGAACAAGACCACGGCGACGTTACAACTAGAGCTGGCTGCCAACGAAGGCTTCGCAGCGAATGGCAAGCGCGGCACGGGCCACGTGTTCGACCAGACGGCGCTGGACCGCTTCCTGCTGGCCAACCAGCTGTCGCACGTCGTGCGCGCGCATGAGCTGCATCAGAACGGGTTTTTGGTGAGTAACAATTCATAGCAAAAATCATAAAAATTTGTTTATCTTATCACGTTACTGTACAAATAGTAAAGTAACTGCGTTGTGCATGCATGCATGAGAAAACATAAATTAATACGTCTTCACACCAAATATAAATAGACGAGATATCTCAAACTGTCAAAATGAAAGCTCTTTCCACCAAAGCGGAGACGGGACGTCTCCAACAGTCAATACGATTGAGTTATTTTTTGTACGTCTTGTAGAAACTGGCCTAAAAAGCAGCTTATTTCAAAAACCCTGGTAGAAAAGTTGGTTTGGCTAAATTACCATGCCGCTGTCCGCAGTTTCGGACATTTCATCTAGCTGTTTCGATATAAATGTGCTTATTTTTTCTCAGTGCCAACTCCGCGGTCGACTGATATCCGTGTTCTCATCCTTTCACTACTGCGGGGGCACCAACGACTCGGGCGTTGCGCTGCTTGAAGGCGGGAGACTGAGGCTTCTGAGAATCAATTGTACGGACTGATGCAAGGATCTCAATAATCCGTTTATAGCGCCAGTCAATTGGCAGGGCTTTTGAAGTTGAAAATTACGAGTATAGCTGAACATGAGCTTTTTGGCACGTGATCAAAATAGGAACGTACGCCGCCATTTTTTTTTCCAATACTTTTCACAAAGGTTCACAACGTCGTTACTGTAAATAATTTATGATTGTAGCTTTTTTTCCTAAAATTTGGAAGCTTTTTATTTTGTGTGAAAATCATTAAAATGAAAATGCGAAAAGATTTAGAATTCTTTTATTTATTATTCCATCACTTAGAAAACTTCGGATGGCCTTGGCAGGCGAAACAAGATTTCCCTTAATTATAATGAAATTAAGTTAGTTTAACTTAACTACTAGTTTATTTTTTTATAATACAGAGATACTTAACGCTAGGACTAACGACTCCATGACAAAAAGACAAACAATCTATTCAATCATGCCTATAAATACAAAAGTTTGGGATTTAGGGAAAGCATAAAAAATTAAATTAAGCTCGGATTTCTATTTTCTAAGAAGAAAAAGCTTATAGGAATGAAAATTTACAACCTTTTAATTATGTTCGTCTTATTACTCCCTTGAATAAACTTTCACACACAATTTTCTATATGATGCAAAGTTAACTCAAGAGGGTACTTATAAAATGTTATCATCAAAATCTCTTGCAGAAACACTTAACTTATCAAATCACTCATCACATCACACTCCAAAATCTCTATTTTAACATTACATTATCTACATTATAACTGTCATACATATTCACACATTCGTCGTATACATCATAAATGAAAATCTGTCGTTCATACTTCATTATCACGAAATTTTAACAAGACGTAGCCTTTGTTCCAGTTGCCGATGTCTTTTTGTCATGGATTTTAAATTAAATTAATTATGAAGAGTGACCTGACAAGTATGTATATTGGGGGTCTTGACTATGGTGTCTGTAGTGTTTTTATTAGTTAATAGTGTTAGGTACGTACTGTTACAGCGTAAGACCAACCTTATTCCTGAGTAGTAACAGTTTACAATCCGAGGGCTAGATGGTGCCCTGGGACTACAAATCTTATTTTCACATGCCATCTTACTTGTCTTAGTCGTCAACTTAAGTTTCTAAGCAGCTCCCGTTTTACTTCAGGCCTACCGGTTTACCGAGATGGTGCTCGAGGTACCTGCGCGGTGCTCCCACAGCTGACGCGTCACACCCCTCCCGCACCGCGCAGCTACCTCAGGTACCGTGGGAACACCTCAGTTGAACGGTAGGCTTGTATATTTAACAGTCAGGTTTAATATAAAAAAAAAACACTTGTAGGTTTACGCTTTTAGAGTAGATGAAGCAGATTTACTCTTTTGCCATCTTCAAACAATAATAAAGTATATTAATGTTCATAAATAATAGAAACAAAAAATTACAATAGCATTCCCATCATCAATGGTAAGGCACGAAACAAATCGTATTGCTAAGTAATCGATATTTCTGATTCTTAATAGTAAGAGGGAATGCAATAAATTGTTATTTACATTGAAGTTTAATTTGTAACTGCATTAACGCGAAATTTTCATGGAAAATTAGTGACAATTAAATACCTTTTTACTGAAAATCAATTTGGACGATATTTTTTTGAAGAAGCCAGTGTTGTGGTACCTATCTTTGATCATCATACTTTTAATTGCTTGATAAAATGAAAAATGCAATTACCACTTGATGAGAAACTGTCACAATCACCACTTTATTAAGATTGGTAATCTTACAGGATTTTGGAAAGCAACGCGTAAACACGATGTTCGTGAAGATTCTACAGATGAAAATAAATGATAAAATTATTCTAAAAACTCTAATATGAACATAACCAGTTTCTGACACCTTATATAATATAAACAATCATCTCAGACTTAAAACTGACAATATGTCCATTTTTTTAATAATAATAATAAAACTTTGTAAATGTTAGTGATATATTTATTCTTTGTTCTTTCTATATAAATTATTTAGCTTTACGAACTTGATTGAGTAGTGTCCAAGTCATGAACTGTTTAGTTTTTTAATAGTTTTATATTAATTTATATTGGCGGAGGTTTATTAAGATGATGGACAAGTCGATCAAGAGATGATACTACCGTAACACTTCAGACTGATCATACAATAAAATATTTGTAGGCTGTTTGTCCATATTTATTTAAATTTTATTCCACACTATTGTTTTTTTTTCTTTAATTCATTGTGAAACCCTTAAAGTGAATGACACAACAACACACATACACTGCTGTCAATTCATATAAAATTACAAGTTAGTGGAAGAATTACTGTAGTAAGACACAATAAAAATAAAGTAGATACAGAGATGGCCTCCAATCCGAATCCAATCCAATTCATCTCATAAAAATGACATGAATCACACTTTCCGCATCAAATAAAGCTACAGTTAAAACGAGCACAATGGACACCAGATTTTGACAGATATTTCAATACATTATCTTAGGTCAGTCCAGTCTGCTCGATTTGACCGCACCTAAGGGATTTTTGAAGCAAGTTTTGAACAACACTTTGTAAGTACAGTTACGTATAACACAATAGGACTCACAAAAATAAAGTAAATAGATCACTAACATTGTGTGTGTAGATACCTATAGCAGCAGCTTGCCCATGAGTATCTCTAGCGCAGCTTTGCGGCGCAGGTAGGGCATATGCGCCTGCGTGAAGGTGTAGGCGGCGTCGCGAGACGAGAACTCCGCGAACGTACACGCGAACATGCCACAGTCGCTGCCGTTCATCTGTTGGGGGATGTCCTGCAAAAATACCGAGAGGGGTTGGTCATTGGTACACTGCCTGCAGAAACTCGTGTGTTTTCAGATTCCAAAGTCCTTTGTGTTACGGCTTGTAGGTGAATATTTTTACTTATGGTGTTAGTCTCCAGTAATTCTCCAGAAAGAGAATAATTATCCTGTAAACTAAACTAGATAGTTTTTTTAATCAAATTCCGGTAAATGTAAACTTTGAAGATGTCGAGTCGAAAATGAACGTACTATAGGAGTAAAAAAAAACTCACTTTGAGACACTCCGACTTCCAGCCACTGGCATCGAAAGGCGCGCCCTTTTTGTCCTGATGTTCATCCTTTAGGTACTGCAGTAGCGCGTTGAGGCATGCCTGGTTGCGGCCGCCCATGCTGTCCAGGTAGTTGATCTTGCGCGCGCGGAAGTCGACCAGGCTCATGCACCAGTGCACGCCCAAGTGGACTGGAACTACCAAGATGTCGTGCGCGAATATGTCCACCTACAATACAGAAAAATTGTGGCTTAAAATAGTGATTAATATGAATGCTGATGGATGGAGAGAGATGATTTAATGTATTACGCGCATTGCATTATGCTATTCTATATAAAAACCCGAGTCTTGAGCGAATAAAGAAAGTTAACGCAAATATCAACAGCACCATCCAAACCTGATCCTTAACGACCTTATGGTACAACTTTAAATAACATTAAGTTGTTTTATCAGGTGTACTTTTACAAATAATTATGTACCTTTCTCGTCCATCTCCTGAGTCCGGCCTGCCCACTTTGCATGAGCTTGGGATAGAAGAAGGTGTTCGTGGCGTATACTTTAGGCAAGTCTTTCCGCTCGTCACTCCTCTGCATTAGTAGGTTCATGTAGAAGTTTATCACCTCGTCATTTAACCAGTTAAGACCTGAGAGAGTTTGCAGGTCTGACCTGGAATAATAATATATGGGATCATATTAATTATAATTATTACAATGTAATTTGAGACTAGCGTTATGTTTTCACTTGTAAATTTACATCTTTAATCTTACTTATATTATACTGGGGCGAAGTATACTGGGTGGAAGGGCCACCGACGCACAAATGCTTACCATGGGGGGTTCAGAATGATGTACTGAATATGTGGTAAGCATTTGTGCCTCGGTGTCCTGGAAGGGACATATTTTATTGAAAATGCGAAACTTTGGATGGATGTTTGTTACTTGATAATGTGAAAACGACTGAACAGATTTTGATGTAATTTAGCTCACAGGTAGTTTTTAACCTGGATCATTTAAATTAATCTACTCATATCATTATTTACCTATTAGTTGGTTTAAATAAATGGATTAGGAGTCACAGACAGCCCACCATACCGAGCCTACATGGAGGAAGAAGAGACATTTGCCCACATGCTTCTAAACTGCCCAGAGATTTTATGAGGCTTCATACAGGGCAAAGTATTTCAGTGACCCAGGTACTCTCCGCGAGATAGTCAGCAACAACCCAAGGCATTGCTGGCCTTTTTGGTGAGCTGTGGTGGATTGAATGATCGATTTTTCCACGCATACACAAAATACACACTTTGGACGTGGATTTGCGGACATCAACCCATTATACAAAACAATAAAAAACTAAATCGATTTTTTGACCTGGAAAATACTTAGACAGAAATCTAATGTAAAAGCAGAGATTTTATTAACCAGTAAAATACAATTTTATGATATTTTTCCTTAATGACTAAACAGTGAACATACCTTTGTATCCTCAAATTGAATTTCTCTACAAGAATTTGTTTGGGAGGTCCTGGCCCAAGGGCTCTGTTCACCAATTTTTCCTGCTCTGGGGTCAAGGCAGGTAACTCTACAGTGGGCTGCGGCTCTTCATAGATGCTCTCTGGTATGCTCAGCTCATACTTCAGCTTATGCTCCAAAAGAGCCATCTTTTGCTCACTGTTAACCTTTGATATGATATCTGACTCCCGGCGAGCATCTTTAAGCTTTTCCTGTGTCTCTTGCCGTTTCTTCTTATATTTAGCATCTAACTTTGATAGCCAGTCCCCTGATGTGATGGTCCTGTCTTTGTGTGAGTCCTTCAGTGTATTTACAGGATCAATCTTCTGCGAGGATGTTGTGGATGACTCGGATGGAACTATCTCGATTTCAGAATCTGATGAGTTGATTGAAGCTACTGTGATGGGATCATACTCCTTTGCACTACTCTCTCTATCAGCAAGCAAACCTTTTTCTACTAATTTAATTTCATTTAATGAATTTTTCTGTGTTTTCTGCGTTAGTCTAAACGACGCCGCATCGTCTGCAATATTGATGATATCAATAGGTTTTCCTGATGACAATGGTTTCATTGATTCTGCGACTCGTCGAATAAGTTCCTGGTAGTTTTTTTTCTCATCTAAATTAAATACTTCCGAGAGTGTTGATCTAGCATTACCATTGAGACCTAAAAACCTGTTTCTTGCATATGATGAGAGATTCAAATTTGTTGGTTTTGAAGGTTGCATCCATCTTGGTAAGGGTGTGGGGGCCTTCTTGTATGACTTAGTGATGCCAGGAGGGGCTTTGAATTTAGTTATTGTTTTGGGTGATAAATTTAACATGCTTCGGTCATTTGGTCTTCGGCTTAACTTATAATACATGGGCTCATTCTCAGCTGCATCAGTCACATCATGGCTGTTAGACAGGAAGTATTTGTAAGGTCTAGTTGGAGGAGGGGATGTGACCTTCTTTACAAAAATCACATCATCTTCCTGCTGATTGTGATCGTTTTCATCATCATCCAAATCAATGTAAACTCTAGTTGGTTTTTTTGATCTATTCTCCGACTTTGATTCTACCCACGTTACCTAAAATACAGAGTAACTTATGTAAACGAGTAAATAAAAAAAAGCAACTCTTATAGGACTTTGTTGTTAGTGAAAATAATCCTAATTAAATCAATTCTATTTCTTTAGTTGAACCAAATTAATTAAAATATATACATATAGGATACTCACTTCTGGTTCCTCATCTCCATCATCTAATAGTGCATGCATAGCAGGTCTTACAGGTGTGTGCTTCCTAGGTTTTCTTGAAGGAGTTGCAGGACCATTTTCGGACCGGCCCACAAGTTGTATTGGCACAGTCCTGACCCTAGTCTTGTTGAGGGACTCATTTGGAGTGGAAGTGCTGGCATGTCCCTCTATTTGTATTGGTATATATCTTACATTTTTACTATGCTTCTCCTGAGTATCCCAATCATCTAAAAAAGTTATTTATAGAAGAATTAATGGGCAGACATTTTCATTTTATGAAATTAGAGTCGTAGGACAGTAGTCACATTCTAAAACATTACTACAAACTCATTTTGTAGCACAATACGAATACAAACGGTGCGGCTACGAAATAAACATTTTTATTAGGTTACCATGCTAGTTGATAAGGCAGATTTTGCTGCAATAAGATTAAATAGGTACCATTTGAGGCCATGATGTCTGGGAAATTCGTTCTTTTCAACTGCTTGAGTCTCTTGAGGGCTGGTGTTTCATCGTCAGACGACAAATCATCGTCGGGCCTGGAAGAAAAGAAAAACGTGTATACCTTGACTACGCACTGTTTTTTTCACTCGTTAACGTGATTACCCACTTCCAAAACTTAGACGCAACTTTCAGCGGCACCGTAAACATTTTGTACTGTTTCTTCAAAGCAAAAAGATAATTTTACATCAACTTTACCGCCATAACTAGTGTTGTAAACATGTAATGTCATACCTGTCTCTTTTGATGCTTGTTCTCAGGGGTGCAGTATCATCACACCAACCTAGAAGACTACGGACATAAGCCACTACGGACTTCATTTTAAACAAATTACGTTTCCATCACCTATTTTGTTGCGTTTTGTAACGAAAAATGCTAAAAACGCTACTCAACCTCAATACAGACAACTGTGCAATACCACAGACAAGACAATTTTTTTTTTTTTTATAACTAGTGGAGAGCCAATTAAAAGGTAGTGACTAGTCTATGATTAGTCGATTATCGAAACTCACAAAATGAATGTCGGATTGATCAGATAGATTAATAAATGCCATAAAAGTTGCTTGTGGTTTAACTAACTAGACTATAAGATAACCTATCCTGCTAACCTAACATGAATCCGCACAATGTCCGCATCTCCGTTAACAATATCGTACATACATACAAATAAAGATATGAATATGAATACAATGTCATATATTTGTGTTTGCGCGCCGCGCGCGTCACGTCTCCGTAATTAAGCCCTTTTACATTCTACTTTTATAATAAAAGAACAGTTGACCAGTATAAGTGTGCAGTGCAGTTCAAGGTCGCACTGCAGTGTTTGTCAAGAAAAAATGAATTATCAACCTTGGTACATTTATTTTACGTAACTTATCATCACGCCTGTAATCCCCGAAGGGTTAGGCACAAGTGTACCTAAAAGTACACGCACATTTCGCCAGTTATGTTTTTTATAGTCCTATGGAATAGGGAGCGAGCCCATTGCCATCAACTGGGCACAAATCTAGACTAAAGGGCTGCTTCTGAGAAATTCTTGATGGAAAACTCAATAACACTGCCTGACCTGGGAATCGAACATTTATTTTAGTTCTGTCCTGTTTTTCCGCCTGCACAGATACTGTTGCAAGGAACACAAACCATGAAAACTAAAATTGTCTCTCGTTCTCTCTTTTGGTCTGTTATTCTTGACATCATTCCGTATTAGTATGATGCTCTGTGGTTTACTTATTCTACTCTTTGATCATATCATATTATCATCCACTGTCAAAAAAACGTGTTGTTGTTTACTATCGTTTTCTTGATTGTTTTGAAGTGTAAACCTATTTAATACACAGAAAGAAACTGTTTTATCGAAACATAATTCAAAAATTCATCTACTGTGTTAGTGTTTAAAACCGTACAAAAATGTTGCAGCCTGTAATGCATATCCTAAAGAAGAAAAATATAATTTTAGCAAGTGGATCACCAAGACGGAAAGAGCTCGTAGAAAATATTGTAAGTGAGAATATAGTTAAAACCTACGCAATATGTTAAAAACCTTAATTAAACACTAAAATTATACACACTAAAATTATAATCTTGTTAATTGACTAACCTAGTCTGAACTGATAACACGGTCCAGTTTCTGGCAGGGTCCTGTGGTTCTGTTTACTCTATCTACAGGAAAATTGAACACGTAAAATTTCACATTCTCTGCATTTAAAGACAATCAAATATTAACGAGCGAAGTCTTTTAAATTTCATTTATTTTAAATCTCTTTGTTGTCTGCAACACACAGAAAATGCAATAATACAAACAAAATACCATATACACACAATTTCTAAAAATTTTGTAATTGATTGTTTGTTTGTTTTTTGTAATTGTGTTTGTATTTTTTTTTTAATTGATCTGTAACTATTTACCTTTTTTTCAGGGACTCCAGGTTGGTTTATGTCCATCATTATTTGAAGAAAATCTAGATCCAAAGAGTTTTAACAGCTTCTCTGAGTTTGTAGAAGAAACTGCATTACAGAAAGTGTTAGAAGTAGAGAAAAGATTGATTTTGGAGGGAAACACACCAGACATTGTCATAGGTGCTGATACAATGGTTACTTTGGGTAAAGAGATGTTTGGAAAGCCCACCTCAGAGGCTGAAGCATTCGAAATGTTGTCACGGTAATTATTTTAACTTTTATGGTTTAACCCCACTCATATGCTGCAAAGAATATCACCAATGTTTATCAAGAAGTTAGTGATATAATTATAATTTAATTTAACCGTATCACTCCATGCTATACATTTAGAGCAATGCTTATGTTGTGTTTCTGGCTGTATTCTGGTTGAAGTACCAGCTTCCATTTCAATCATCAATACAACAGAAGAAGAATTAAGTTATTTAATTATACTTTTGATGTCTACAATAAAAACTTAATAATTTGCATTAGCAATCTTGACTCACACATTATATTTTATGTATCAGCTTATCAGGCAGAGGTCACACTGTATACACAGGAGTAGTTATCAAGGCAGTGGATAAAGTTGTCAAGTTCACTGAGAAAACTGATGTTTTCTTTGGAAAAATGGATGAGCAGCAAATAAGAGGCTATATTGCTACTGGAGAACCTATGTAAGTTTCTATTCCTTTTTCTAAAACCTTGATGCACAATGACTGGTGGGCAAGTTTCCACACAATGGTTGCCAGAATGCAAATGCCACCATTGAGGTCAGCTCAGGAATAGGTAGCGAGACAACCTGGATGAATATCTCGAGGTCAGGTTCACGGTACAGTGGGACAAGAGCCCTTTGCGAGGCCTTACCCTGGCTGTGGGACAGTATGGGCTACCAAATGGAAAGTTCCTACAGAATACAGCACTACATTTTGTTTAGTCTGTTATCTAATACATAGTAAATGTATTTCTAGGGACAAAGCAGGAGGCTACGGCATCCAAGGAGTAGGAGGTACATTTGTAGAGCGAGTGGAAGGAGACTACTTCACCGTGGTTGGACTGCCGCTTTTCAGACTCTGCTCAGTTTTGTACAACATGTTCAAACATCAAATATGATGTTATTCCTATTAAATTAGTTCAATCACTAGGTACAATGAAGGAATAGTTTTCTAGACAAAATAATACACATCAAGAGTACCTACTATTTTACACATACACATTAGTAAAAATCAAAGACCAATGTGATGGCAGCAATATAGAGAAATGTAGTTAGTTATATGTATAGTATTTTATAAGTAAACACATTTGAACTTTTGCCATTGATACGCTAAGAAGAAGAAGTAGACAAAGTGACAGTAAAGCTAAATAACCATGTAGGATTAAGGTGAACTATGTTACATAAATACAGAGAGCTGTAGTGTAAAGCATTAAGTGTAAATATTTTATAAAATATTTTTAACATTTCCATTACTTTCTAACATGTTTACAAAAAATTATAGACAATTTGAATACTTTTAGAAGTTGGAAAGGGGTCATCCTTTAATCACGTGAGGTTCGAACAGGGGAGGAGGGTGTCAGAAAAAAATCACGATGGGGGGGCATGGGACAATGTGACAATCACTTGTAATTTTTCGTGCGACGAAAAAAGTGAATTTAATGAAAAAAAAAAAGTGTTTATTAACAGAAACAATTTTTTACATATTATATTTACCTCCGCCAAACTGCAAAACAGTTGTGTGATGTGTAAAATATTTTTTACCTATAAACAATTAAAAAATCGGGCAAGTGAAATGTAACTGATTCTAAAATTATCTATCCTCTGCTCTCAAAAACGGTGAAGGAAAACATTGTACAACCAAAAATTCAAAGACATGTGACATCTACCAACCTGCATTAGGCCTGCGTGGTGGATTATAGCCCATTCCCTCTCATAGAAAGGCGGCCGTGTGTCCCAGAAGTGGGAACATTATAGGCTGATTATGCTATGCTATTATGCTAAAATTATCTACTTAATCTTTTCAATAAAAAAAAAAATGTGATGCTGCGCTAAAAGAGTGGCCTAAAAACTTCACATGATTAAAGGATAGCCCCTAAGGGGTGCTACGCAGGGTATATTCAAGTATTTCATTGTCACAAATGAAAACTTCAATCGATATTTGGAGTAATTGCTTTGGGTGGACTTAGTTGTTTAACAAATACTGCCGAATCGAATGTGCCAACCTGAACGAGTTATGTGTTGTTTAGAGATTTTTGTTATTTTATTTTGTTGACTTATTAAATGTTCGTTTTATCTAAGTATTAATTTATTTTCACATTTACAATAATAAGAATTTATTTTACATCATACTTAGCCAAGTGGACAAAATGAAACAAATTGATGATTATGATAAGTTTTATTGAACTTCAATCATTGTATGTATTTACATAGGACCTTCAGTATACGTACATACATACTATTACACATTAATTATATGGTTCACAAGCCTATGGCTGCGTTGGTTTAATTAGTGGTGGGTCCGACTTCGGGACAGTCATGGAACTATTAAGCTTTCGTGTGCCGGAACGTATATCTACACGAGACACAATGGCTTTTTAATTGTGTCTATATACTCGGCATACAAGTGGTTAAGCACTGTTAAGCTGCTAGGGGACTCACAATAACTTAAAAAAACCGGCCAAGTGCGAGTCGGACTCGCGCACGAAAGGTTCCGTACCATTATCTATAAAAACGGCAAAAAAATCATATCTGTTGTATGGGAGCCCCCTTAATATTTTTTTTTTTTTTTAATTTTTAGTATTTTTTGTTATAGCGGCAATAGTAATACATCATTTGTGAAAATTTCAACTTTCTAGCTATCACGGTTTATGAGATACAGCCTGGAGACAGACAGACAGACAGCGAAGTCTTAGTAATAGGGTCCCGTTTTACCCTTTGGGTACGGAACCCTAAAAATTGGTATGTATAATATCATTATCAATAACAGCCTTGTTTTACCCACTGCTGTGTATAATAGGCCTCCCTGTAGTCAGTGCCATCATTACCCCTCTTTTCCTATTCTTCTTTGTGAGAGGGGTCAAATAAAACATGTCCCCTAGTACCTATCCTCCACCGTAACGTTGGCCGGTGTGGGTGTGCACTAGCCTAACAGTTTCAAGTATTCTCTCTTATAGGAGACTTCCTTATCTTACAAGACAAGTAGATATTAAAATATGTACAACAGTTTGTTGTGGTATACATTACATTGTATTCTTTTTATCTATTATGCCAAAGGCTAGATACAAAAATAGCGAACCCGCATATGCCATCACTACGCACACATACGCATACATTATCTCACTAATTTTTCCCAGAAAATACAAAACGCTACCTGTTACGTTCTACGATCCTTACGTACAGCAAAATGTTGTGACGTAATAGCGCATTCAGTGCGTTGCAGTTCGTGCGTCCTAGTTTCAACGACACAACGCCCGTTCGGTTTTACTCTTAGCGAAAGACTACGAAGATTGCCGAACCTGGGGAGCTTATAGCAGCAGTTTGCCCATGAGTATCTCTAGCGCGGCTTTGCGGCGCAGGTAGGGCATGTGCGCCTGCGTGAAGGTGTAGGCGGCGTCGCGAGACGAGAACTCCGCGAACGTACACGCGAACATGCCACAGTCGCTGCCGTTCATCTGCTGCGGGATGCCCTGCAATAGCAGAATAAGTTTGTTCTCAAGAAAAACTATAGGACAACAATTGGTACTTGTTGAATCCATTACGACTCGCCCCACATATTTCCTTGGGGGAGATCCCGGGGTGCGGAGAATTGGAACCGACATATCAATACATCATCATCTGCCGAGCCTTTTCCCAACTATTTTGGGGTTGGCTTCCAATCTAACCGGATGCAGCTGAAAACCAGTATTTTACGTGGAGCGACTGCCTATCTAACCTCCACAACCCAGTCAGTTCTGGGTAATACGATACCCTTTGGTAAGACTGGTTGTCAGACTTTCGGGCCACTGACTACCTGAAACGACTGCACGTTAAGCAGTTGGTCCCGGCTGTCATTTGTAGATCTTTGACAGTCGTTACAGGTAGTCAGTGACCCTAAAGTCTGAGAACCAGTCTTACCAAAGGGTATCGTATTACCTAGCGCTAACTGGGTTGTGGAGGTCAGATAGGCAGTCGCTCCATGTAAAATACTGGTATTCAGCTGCATCCGGTTAGACTGGAAGTCGAAGGCTAGGCAGATGATGATGGTGTGCGTGAACTAACACGCTAGCAGAAGGTTCGACACTTGCAACATAAGCGGCTAAGAGGACGAGTAGGGTGTTTTGCTACGATTTACACAACCGGTTCCTGAAATTACCGTTATTTCAAACTTTGAAAGTGTTTTACTTACTGTGACGCGTTCCATTGTCCAGCCCCTATCATCAAAAAGTGCCCCCTTCTTGTCTTGATGTTCACTCTTCAGATATTTCATTAGACCGTTCAGACACTCTTGGTTGGGCACTCCCTGACTGTCCAGGTACTTAACCACGCGTGCGCGGAAGTCAACGATGCTAAGGCACCAGTGATGACCTATATTGACAGGCACCACGAAGAGTTCATACGCGAATATGTCAACCTGGAAGAGTTTAAACGTTATTAAAAATATAGAAACAAAAGAGATGAAGACGGAAGAAACTGGGTAGTATCATCATCTTCCTCTCCTTGTCCCATGTTACTTGGGGTCGCGCAACACGTTTTTTTCTCTCCATTCTCTTATGTCAAGTGTCACCTATCTATCACTTACTCCTTATTCCTTGTACATCGTTCTCACATATTATGTATAATCTCAACATGAATGATGTAACCGAGATTTAGTAACAACATTTTGATTTAAAAGAGTGTCCATGGAGTTTCTTGCCCATTCTTCTCCATAGAGATTTGGAATGTGCAACTACAGTACTTTCGCAAGTTATTATGCCTTGTGACTGTGACTGTAGCTTAGCTTTTTGGTTTTTGACTTTCAAAAGTACCTGTAATGGTCTAATTGAAATAAATGATTTGATTCACCTAGCTATCACTTAAAATATTGTTCCACACTCAATCCGTCCATGTTTTCTTTGGTTTTCCTCTCCTTCTACATCCATCAACATTCATATTCACCACTCATTTAGTCCCATGCGTTTCTTCCCTCCTCTTCACATATCCATACCAATGAGACCCTAACACGTGTTCCTTTAAATTTTTCGGTAACAAGGACCAGTTTTCAACAAAAGAAGGTAATATAGAAGTAAGTATTACCGTTAAATCGTGCCTTGAAATAATGTTTATTTTAATATTATTACTTATTTGATTATTGTGCTTTATTTCTTATCTGATTAATGTATCCTACTAATATTAAAAATGCGAAAGTTTGTGAGTATGGATGGATGGATGTTTGTTACTCTTTCACGCAAAAACTACTGACCGGATTTCGATGAAATTTAGCACACAGATAATTTATAACCAGGATTAACACATAGGATACTTTTTATCCCGGTAGTACGATCCCGTGGGACAATTACCGAACTTACGCGGGTGAAGCCGCGGGCATGAGCTAGTTATTAATCATTTTGACATGAGTAATGGTGGTGGTGGTGGTGGTATATGTACTAACACTAGTGTTTAAGATGTGTATGTAATTATATTACTAACAAATTTGATTGTATTAATTATCTGTTTAATAAATGATTTGATTTTTTTTAAATATAAAATCAAAAAACTCCAGAAAAAACACAGTTTTCTACCTTTCTCGTCCACCTCCTGAGTCCAGCCTGCCCACTTTGCATGAGCTTGGGATAGAAGAAGGTATTGGTGGCGTATACTTTAGGCAAGTCTTTCCGCTCGTCACTCCTCTGCATTATCAGGTTCATATAGAAGTTTATTATTTCGTCATTCAGCCAGTTTAGATCCGATAGGGTTTGTAGGTCTCGCCTGGAATTAATAAATAAGCCATTACCGTCATATCACTATGAGAAAACAAATAAGTATTGTATCCAATTTGTTTTAAGATTGAACATAGCATAAGCATCCTTTGGCAAGCAGCCTTTTCTATTCGTCTTCTCTGTAAGAGGGAGCGAGTGGCCATCCACCACATGGGCTAGTGAAAATTGGTAAATATAACATGTCTTCCTTCAGATTAATCATGTTAATATTGAATCGCGAGTTGTGTTTCGTGCTTGTGACTAATATTAGACTAACCTGTGTATCCTCATGTTAAACTTTTCTATAAGCAGTTCATCCTCTGGTCCCGGTCCGAAAGCTCTGTCTACCAACTCATCCTGTTCAGAGGTCAAGACTGGTAGCTCATTGGACTGGGTCTCCACAGCACTTTCATCTTTCGATTTATTACTGTTTTCTTGTGTTTCTTGCTGATACTTATTGTAGAGAGAACTTAATTTCGACAGCAATTCTTCAGAGGTGTTAAAATTTAACGATCGAGCTTCATTTTGAGTATTATTCGTTTTTGATAAGTTATTCACCTCTTGATGAGCATTATTTGGCTTTTCTTCTGTGGTATCGGACTTATGCGAGCAAGGTTTGTTTTCATTACTCGATTCCCGACTTGCATCATTAAGTTCTTCTTGTTTCTTACGCTGCACCTCATTATATTTAGATCTCAGTATTGTCAGCCACTCGTCCGTGCTGTCAGGCTTAAGCGAGCGACTTTCATTCTGTTCACCACTGACTTCTGACACTTTATTTAACCTTTTCCTTGCATTATCAAGATTTTCTTGATTCTTTTGGGGCATTGTTTTATATTTAGCATCTAATTGTGATAACCAATCCCTTGAAGCAGCCGGCAGGTACGAGCGAGCTTCATTTTCCGTACTGTTCGCTTTGTTTGTAACACCGTTTTGTTCACCATTCACTTTTGGTACGAAATTCGTCTCGTGACAGGCGTTGGTAAGATTTTCTTGAGTTTTTGAAAAATATTCAGCTTCTAATCTCTTCAGCCATTCTTTTGTGCTTTCGAGTGACGACGCGCGCTGTTCTTTCTGAAAAGTGTTCATCTGCGGCGCATCGGGCTCTTTTTGAGACGGTAGCGGATCTCTTTTCTCAGCAACTTCTGGTTTGTAAGATTGAGCTTCCTTTTGGTCACTTACTTTGGGTACGATAATAGACTCGTGATGCATGTCAAGCTTGGCTGGGGTCTTTAATAGCTTTGAAAAGTATTTAGCGTCTATTCTCGCCATCCAGTCGTCGATAGTCTCTCGATTGGATGAGCCAGCCTCATTTTGTCCACTGTTCTCATTTGGTGTGATATCTGACGCCCATCGGGTTTCATTAGGTTTTTCTTGCGTTTTTTGAATTTTTGGTTTGCTATGTAGTTCCTTAATGTTGTAATCAGAAGCCAATTTCGACAGCAATTTCTCTGATGCGTCCGTTTCGTCGTGTCCGTGTGAGTGAGCTATGTTTTGATCACTGTTCACTTTTGAGGTGATGTCTGATACCCGACGCGCATCGTTAACTTTTTCTTGATTATTTTGTTGCTTATTATAAATAGAATTCAGTTCCAGCAGCCAATTTCTTGATAATTCTTTGAAATTCCTGGCCGAATTTGTGTTAATTGAAGATGTTGTTGCAGAGCCCGGAACTATCTCTACGTCATCGTCAGAATCGCTGGAATCTGTTAAAGATACTCTGATAGGGTCACTCTCCTGAGGGACATTTTGATGTCTGTTCGCATTTAATTTATTGTCCAATTTGATTTCATTTGGTACATTTATCTGTGTTTTTTGCGGCGGTCTATATGACGCCGTGTTCCTCGCCAGTTCGCCATCGCCAACAGGTTTTTCTTTTGACATTGATTGTATTGTATTTGCGATTCGTTGTAACAGTTCCCGATATTCAGGCAGGTCATCTGAATTTAGTGCTTCTAAAATTTTTGATAGGAATTTATCATCGACACCTGGAAGGCTGTTTTTTTCCTGGAAGGGTTCAAGAGGTTCGTTCGGAAGAGTTGCGACCTCTTTCACAAAAACCACTTCATCATTGTCATCATCATCTAAATCCACGTGCAGTATGGGTGCCTTCTTATTATTTGATTTTGATTCTACCTGTGCCACGTAAAATACAGGGTACACGTGATTTAAAGGTAAGTAGGTATTGAACTATTTAAATAGTGAACAAAAGTTAAAGCTAACCCTCCCTTCAAACATAATAATTTTTTACCTTCAGAGAAGAGCAGCCGAGAACCAGAACTCCTTTTATTTGTATTTAATACATGATTATTATTACATACCTACCATGATAATAGGCTCGCCCTTACAAGGGACTTAAACATAACTGGCGAAATGTGGGTGTACTATTAGGTACCCTTTGCTGTTTACAGGCGTGTGTTATTTATTTTGGGATTTTACGTGAAAATCCCGTAATTGCAAGTTTAGTTAAAAATAGCCTTTACACATCTAAAATAAAGCTTATTTTCAACTTACTGAAGATTTTTCCCGAATACTGGGGAAAAAAGAATTGTCATAGGGAAGTCTCCACTTTCTGTCTCTGTTCTCCGAAGTTTAGGCAAATATAGTCAGCCTATTCCGATCACTGTTTATAACTATACAAACAAATGTGTTATCTATCATAGACAGTTGCAAAATGCTAGGCCCAAGCTGGCATAATAATTATGACAATTTGAAGGCACCAAGCTTGAAGCAAATACCGTAGATGCTGATGGATACCCCTTAGTAACAGAGGGAAGCGTCTACATAATCTAAGATCCTTGAACACTTACCAAAACACCAGGTCTTCACCAAAACATATGAATGTGCATACATACATACATTCATATGTTTAATATATTAGCTAATTTTTAAATGTTTTGTGTAAATAATTGTTGGATAACCTAAATAAATAAACATTGGATTTGTCAGGTATTTAATTGATATACCTACTAACAATATGCAATGCTTATCCTGGATAAGTGAGAAAATTGTATTTGAAATCTGGTTTACTTACTTAGTATGACCATGCTACTCACTTTTGGTTCTTCTAGGTCCACATATCCAACTGTTACAGGTGTGGCTTTCCTTTGAGTAGATGCCCCATTCCTTGACAGAGGTGGTAGATCAACTGGCACAATTATTTTGGAAGACTCTTTTGGAGTGGCTGTGGTACTCCTTGTTTGTACCGGCACAGTTCTCACCGGCTTCCTGGCTTTGTCATGGTTATCTGAAAAAGTAGTATAAGTAAGAATTGTAGGTATTTACTAGTTGATTTGTTGAAAGAAAAGTTCCCTTATAACTTGAAAGACATACAACAGTGCGGTTTTTAAAGGAAATACTTATAGTTACTTGTAATATTTTGGTATGACTAATCAAGATTTGATGATTTTGTATTTGTAAGGCTTAACTACATACCAGTTGCTTCTATGTCTGACCAGCGAAATTTTTTCAACTGCCTATATCCCAGCACTGGTGTTTCTTCATCCGATGAGAAATCATCGAAGACTCTGCAAATAGATAATTTGTATAATTATTATGTAATGGTAGTTACTTTATTTAAGTGGAATAATGTTGTGGTATGAACCTACGTCATTATTAATCATGAAGGTCGGAAACTTTGCTCTAAAATGTGTTGTGTGCAATATTTTTGATTGTGCCGGCTTTGGCGGGTGCCGTTGGCCACAATATGCGTTCACGTTAGCATGAGATCTGAAGTCTGATCATTGAGATTTCAATACCTGTTACGCTTAATGTTTTTCCTTATCAGTGGATGTTCATCTAGCAAACCTAAATATTTTAAAAGACCAAAGAACAGTTCCATTACGGACTTCATTTAAATAACATAATTGGCGTTGGCCGTGTTATGTTAAAGTAAAAAATGAAACTAAGTACACTAACTATGTTCGTTGTCTTACTATTCTGAAAACTTCAGGGAAAAACACAATCTCAAATTCTACACAAGACGTAGTTTAGCCTTTAGCCTCGTTTATCAACAAAAATGTCAACATCAACATGTCATTAGCTATCGTTGACAGCAAATGTCAATTTGACAGCAAACAGATAAAACAGAATTAAAAACAAAAATTCGCAGTGTTACCAGTTTACCACGGTGAATTCACATTGTGAGTTTGTCCTAACAGATGGCGCTTCAAGTGGGAACTTTAAAAGTTCCACAGAACTTGCTGTAGTTTGGTGCACTTTGAAGCTAAGCGCATATTGCAATGTCTTCGGGATACAATGTATCACACTTTATTTACATTACTTCCCAGAATCTGATCTCTATAAGCGACACTATGTTGATTGATTGACTGACTTGATTTGAGAATCTGATCCCTAAGCGACACTATCGAATGGTGTATTTGTTTTCCTTTTTTTTAAAGTCTGTACACTTAAAAAAAAAGAAATTCTCAAATCAAATCAGCTGGACAAAGGCCTCCTCCAATTTCTTCTATGTGCTCTTTTCCCGTGCCTCCTTGCACCAGCCCTCGCGGCACGCGTAGATCGTCTCGCCACCTGTTTCTGGGTCGGCCTCGGCGGCACTGTCTGTCTTCCAGCAACCATCGTGTGGAGACTTTTGTCCAGCGGTCATCGTGCATGCGGCTGACGTTACCCGCCTAGTCCCATTTTAGCCTAGCAGCCTTCTTGCCGACGACCACTATGCCCGTTTTGGAACGCAGCGTGGTGTTTCGAACTCTGTCTTGTCTTTTGACACCTAGAATACTGCATTCCATTGCCCTTTGGGGCAAACTCCAAGGCGGAACTTCTGAGTCTCGGTGAGTGATCAAGTCTGAGCACCGTAGGTTAGGACGGGCAGAATGCACATGTCGATGAGTTTGCGCTTCACGGAAATCGGAAAATTACCCTTCATTAGCCTCTTCATGGACCAGTAGCTTTTCTAAGCGTTTTCGACTAGGTGATCGATTTCTCTTTCTTGCCTGTTTTCTAAAGATATTAAGATACTAACTGGCCCAATTAGATATACTCATCGACATAGTCTATTTCCTACCCATCTAACTCGACCCTACGCTTAGTGCTGGTCATAAATGGATGGGTTTTAAACCGATTCATCGTAAGTCCCACCCCAAAGCTGGCCGTGCTCAGTCGTTGGAGCATGGTCTGTAGTTCGAGGGCTGTGGCGGCAAAATCGAAGGTTCGCCAACTTCTTACTGCCGGCTTTAATGAGTTTAGTTGTTCACGAGGCTGCTAGCGATCTAAATATCTCCTCAAGAGTGCTTGTAAATAACTTCGGAGAGAGCGGGTCACCCTATTTAACACCCCTTTGTATACCAAACGAAGGTCCTGCAATATTCAGTTTGATGTTTGCGGTGCGATGGAGTTTTAGTTTTCATCAAAATCTGCGACTCGCGACTCCTCTCAGTATTTTGCGCTATTCCTCATGGTTTCGGATTTGCCTATCCACGCTCACTTGAAAATTTCACTCTGTATATGACCTTTTAACCACAGATGGCTGAATAGGTAGATAGATGCATCATGGCAAACTCACGGTTATAAATTGGTAGTTCTATAAGGGTGCCAGAATACAACTACGAACGAACATAAAGATCTCGAACATACGTCATACGTGGCCGTTCATATGGCACGCATAGCCACCAATAGCGACGAAGAAGACAACACTAAACAATACTTAACTGTTGGCCTACCTTCAAGTTAATGGGGAAAAAAAGTAACGGGGAATGCTGTTTAGTTGATTTTCTGGCTATTAATAATCTCTTTCAAGTTAGCAATACCTGTTATGGTAACGGCAGGATTCTGGATTTAGTTATGTATGAGTAGCATTGAGGACGGAAAAATAAACCCACCCTCATATTATATTCCGAGCTAATTAGACCCGCACCATCTTTCACTTTTTAACCGACTTCAAAAAAGGAGGAGGTTTCTCAATTCTTTTTTTTTTTTATGTGTGTTCGCGGATAACTTCGTCGTTTATGAACCGATTTTGATATTTTTTTTTTGTTGGAAAGGAGATACTTTAAGGGTGGTCCCATGATAAGGAAACCGGGATCTGATGATGGCATCCTAGAGAAATTGAGGGGAGCTTTCAAAAATTGTAGTGGCGACTAGTGCGTTTGAAAATTTTTTGATTAAGTATTTTAAGGCACTACAATTTAAAGAAGGTCTGGAGTCGCTCTGATGATGGAACCGAAAGACAGTCGAGGGAACTCCTCAACGGTTTACAGCAGTCACCTTGTGTTTGGGTTTGATTAATTTGTATTGATGAGAAATTTACACCTAGATGGGTTGTGACTGTCATAGGGGGTCTGATGATGAAGACGAAGGACAGTTAAGGGAACTCAACTGTTTACAGTAGCTACCTTGCGTTTGGACTTAATTCATGTATATTGATTAAAACTTTGCACCCATCTGGGTTACAAGTGCCATTACAGGTCTGATGATGAAAAATATTTGTATGGAATATTGCAACTAAAAATAAAAAAAATAAAAAACTTTTTTGCAAAAAATAAAACCGAATTATTTTTCACGTTTTTGTGTTTTTTTGGAGTCGGTTTTATTTTTTGCAAAAAAGTTTTTTATATATTGAATCATCGAATACTTACTGTGTGGCTCTGCAATAACGATAACAGAAATTTAAATTATGTTAAAGCGGACTAAACAGCAAATTTTATGGGAACTAAGGGACACTGACAGGGAGCCGATGTTTTCTTCTTGTTGTGCTCTTGATGACGGTGTCTGTATTTTATAAAACGGTTAATGATATGATAGAGACCAATGTGTGAGACGCTCACTTAAACAGCAGAAATTATAAATGTGGTATCAGGGGGGAAAGTTTTAGCTTTTAAAAATCCGGCCCCCCAGGCGACGCCCATGGATAAAAGTAACGTGTGTGTAGGTACTGTTGGCGTACCTATTTTACATAAATAAACAAATGATCCTTCAGTCGTGGACTCGTGCGTGTATGATCGATCAGATGTATGAACGTGTTCGAGGTAAAAGGAGTATGTAAGGATCGTAGCAGGTGGTGTTCTGTGGTTTCTGCCTACCCCATAGGAAAAGGTGTGAGTTCATGTATGTGTGTATGATCCGTTCGTGAGTCAGCCTGTAAGGAGAATCTTATGTTGCGTGATTGTTTGTTTCATTGAAGGTGTCACCTTCCCCCGCTGCTGCATCATCGGTCGTGTTACATTACACGAATGAACAGGGTGCAACGATGACTAATTTCTCGTGTGACTGTGACTCCGTTTTTCATGCTGGCCAAAGGTAAACATATTATGGAACACCAACATTTCAGTTAAATCACCAACACGCAACAATGCGTACAACGACCCATTTATCTGTTCCAGGAACTAGTTTAGGCGATCGCCTTTTGCATATTCTGTAAAATTCTGTTTCACCTAGGAATCAAACTCCAGACCCGGATGTTGTGTTCAGCAGATAAACCTAAGCTATTAAGTCGATGTTTGAATCATCTAAGGCTCTGACGGATTTGGTAAGCACTTGTTCACAATACATAAAATGGTAATAAACATTGAATGATTACATAAGCGTCATTACATCCTTTTGTAGAACTGTCCCAAGACAAACAAACAAAGAAAACTGCAACAGGGACGCCAACATGTCCCCTTAAAGGAAACCAGGTAGTCTTGGCTAAACACTACAGCCTGACAAGACAATACCGGCGTGGGCGCATAATTACGCAAGTAATAAGTACATATTTTCCCGACGGTTCGTGTTCCTACTTCATTAGCTCGCTTTCCGTGTATTTACGTGCACCATTGTGTCGCGATGCTCTCGTTTTGATTGCTGTCATAATGCATGGGAGCGCGGAACTCTGTTACGTACCTATCGACTATTAGAGATGGTTCGCGATAGGTATAGATAGTACATATATCGATGAATAAATAAATCAGAACCTTGTTTGCGTCTAGCAAAGAGAAGAGTTTAATAACTTTACTAGGGGCTATTTTCTATTTGTCTATGCTAGGCTTTCTATTCCCGTTGAGGTACCTCGGACTCGTCCTCGACAGCCGATGGAACTTCGTGGAGCATTTCCGACGTTTGGCTCCCAGACTGGAAAAGGCAGGGGCTGCCTTCAAGCGGCTCCTGCCCAACCTGAGGGGGCCAAACGCCTCCTGCCGGAGGCTCTATGCGGGGATCTTGCGGTCCATGGCCCTTTACGAGGCCCCGCGTTCGTTGAGGCTGCGTGCAAAGCACTACCTGAACGCGCCCCAAAAGGTGGTAGCCGTAAGGCTGATCCGTGGGTACCGCACGATCTCCCGCGAGGCGGCGAGCCTCCTTGCCGGATTGCCGCCATGGGATCTGGAGGCCATAGTCCTCGCGTGCCTGCACGAGTGGCGCGCGGAGGTACAGCGCCGGGGGGTAACTCCGCTGCCGCGGCAAATAGTCGCGCAGCGGACAGACCTCCGCCGTGATCTCATGGCGACATGGAGAGAGCGACTATCGCAACCCCGTGCAGGGCACGCCACGATAGTGGCGATAAGTCCCCTCTTTGAGGAGTGGCTTGAGAGGCGCCACGGCGCCCTCACCTTCCGCTTGACGCAGGTCCTCACCGGACACGGATTTTTCGGGAGGTACCTGCACCGAATCGGGCGGGAGGAAACGCCCGGGTGCTACTATTTTGAGGATCGACCGGAGGACACGGTGGAGCACACCGTCGAGGTCTGCTCCGCTTGGGAGGAGCACCGCCGTGTCCTCGTAGCGGCGATTGGCGGCGGCGACCTCTCGCGCCCGGCCCTGGTTCAAGCCATGGTCCGGGGCGAGAGGGAATGGGAAGCCGTCGCCTCCTTCTGCGAAGCAGTCATGCTAGCGAAGGAGGCGGCGGAACGTGAGAGGGAGAGAGCCTCACGTCCCAGCCACCGCGGGAGGAGAAGCACCGGGCGTCGGGGGCCACGCCGTGATGGCTCTCGGCCACCGTAGGCACGGGCCTGTGGACGGTGAGTAATGGGCTAGCTCGCCGTCCGTCCGTCGTATGACGACGGGCAGGCCGTGTCGACGGCGCGTTCGTGTTCCACGCGCGCCTCAAAGAGTTGTCAGCAAACGGGAGCGGCTCGCAAGGGCCGGTGCCTGCCAGGGCTGCGGGACTGTTCGAGAGCGGGGGGGGGGGGGTCATTTGATGATACCCACCCACCAAAAAAAAAAAAAAATACTTTCTATCCCGCTTCTGCTCTTGCTTGCTTCAGGTTCCACAATTATAATAAAAAAAGTCTATAATTATTCGTATTTAACTTAGGAGTTGGACTGGTACTATATATTATGTGTATTTTTATGATGATAATGGAACGCAACGCGTTGTACAACGAGGCCCGTATTCAGCAAAATGTAAGTCAAAATGCGCTCCCAATGAGTCGAAAACTATGTGCGTACTTTAATTGCCAAAATAACATTAGCTAAAAGCTTCTCCGCTGGATTAGCAATAAATAAAACATCTGTCGATATTCCCGCCAGACTATCTCTAACCTCATTATTTTTTTTCGACATTATTGTAGGCCGAAGCAAGATGCCACTTGTGCTTGTTCTAAAAAACCATTGTGTACTGTGGGAACTAGAGATTTGCCACCTGTGTAGCGCACATTTTTGTATTTCGAACAAATTCGTTTTTGGCGCCGAAGAGAAATAAAAAGTGTTTTAGCGATAGTGCCTCGAATTACGCCCATAGCATGCAGAGATGCATCTTTTTGTCAAGGTCAGTTATGATCGTGTTTTTCATTTCTTACCGTGTGATAATAAATAACATTTATTTTATATACATTCGTTTTGAGGTCTTTGAGGAAGTTTGTATTGTGAATGTTGAGAAATACTTATGTCAGTATTGGTGTCATAAAGTTTGATGCAATTGATTTTCTCAAGGTGTGATTCGCAATGGTAAGGTGATTTGTGCTTCCGTTTGGAATGTATCTAGTTATGGAGGAAATCGGTCATCGCTGTTTCATATAGATAGGTAACCTTGGGTTACTTTTAAATAGGAAGGTAAGTGATCATATTATTGATTCCTTGATTAGTAACATGATGATGATGTTATCTAGTCGAATTCAGCCACAGCGCCTGCAGCACCCATCACGGTAACCTACCTACGATGTACTTACCTACCCTATCTACATAAAGTGAGTACCTAGGTACTTAAGTGCTTCATACAAAAAGTCAATATTTCCTTTCTTAAGTTTAAGTTCCTGTGCACTTCCGAGTTTTAATAAAACAATCCCCAACATCCAATCCAATACATCCGTAATGGAAAAAATCGGCGGGGTGTGGGAATCGCGGGCAGATGCGCACACGCACCGCATCCGCGGCATGTGGCTACACAATGCACTCGCACGAGTAGAAAGGTACCAGAAGTTCTGCATGGTTTCGTAGTAGGGGCAAAAGGACACTTTCGTAAAGGTAGCCGTTACGAATAGGTACTAAACGATAAAAAACAACGAGGAATAGAAGACCCTATTCTTAAAGAACAGAAAATAGAAACCAAATATTGTCATCTTTTCAGAACAAACAGACGAAGAGATGGAGGAGTAGAGAATCATAATAGTAAAAAATTCGAAATAGGTAAGTCTATCTTTAAACAAGTCAGAGTGATTACTTGAGTGAAAGTAGTTATTTAAGATACGATTTTCCTTCTGTAGTTTAGTAATTGCTTGCAGTTAGAACTGTCAAAAGTTAAAATTTTTAGCTTTGCTTTCTTTGACGTTTCTTATTTCGTTCAAATTCTTGTCTATATCATAAAAATACACAAGCAAAGCAATAAGCAATTACAGTTTCTTAGGTAATTCCTTAAACTCAAGTAATTACTTTGACTTGGTTCTAGATACGGGTGTAAGTATACCATTTTGTGAATTTTCCTTTTCATAAGTGGTTCAAGCAAGTTAGACCTTCTGTCCTGTGCTTCCTCATGACGTGAAATCTTCTGAAGATAATGGCGATCATCTGTGCCGACTAGTCTCACGGCTTCTCTCTAGGAGTAGGAAGGAGTTAATTTATTTAATTGGGATATTTATTATGAAAGTGTTTAGTGAATACAGTGGGATGCAGTGAAGAATTGGTGGTCGTTAGATTTTTTCAATCCTCTTCCAAATAGATCCTTCTCCTTCCTAATAGATCTTTGATGCTAAAGGAGCTACGGAAGGAGATGGTTATAACTATAACATAACGCAATATTCACGCTTATTTTCGACGAAGGTTTAGACAGAACAGACTTTCACACTTTGTCGTTCAAGTCTCATGTACCTAATATGGAATTAGCCTATTACCATCAACCTAAACCTAATAAATGGAGTAGCAAGACTGAAACTTTGCGCAATGTAGACGCAGATACTTAATACAGATTAAAATCAAATTGATTAAAATGTAGGTGTATGTTAACAGGCATGATGTTAAATGTGTGCTAAAAATACCTGCGTACCTAATTTGGGTATTCCTTACGCATTCATTTAGGCAGGTAAATAGGTACTTACTTTAGAAAAATATGTTAGTAAAGTAATTGAAGGACTGGTCCCGGGTCCGTCGACGGTGGAGGGCAAAGTAATTTAATTTCTATGAAAGCTTTTGTGTACGTGTGCATTTCGGCTTAAAGCTCCAGACGTTCCAGTGCAACATTGTATCTGTTTACTTTAAGCGGAAAGCCAAGTTCATTACAAAATTAACTGTGTTCAAATGTGTTTGTTTGTCGCTTACGTTCTCCGAAACAATGTTACCCCTTTGAAGGGCGGCCGTTTCCGGCGCGTCCGGGGCTCCGGGCGGCTTCCGGCGCGAGAATAGACAATGTCAAGTTCGCAAGCGCACGCGCAGCCCTTGTTGCGCACTAGTTCACGTAAACGGAGCTAAAAGGTGCCGTTACACTAAGAAACTATACACAAATAGTCCACCCACGTCGTTTTCTGTGACTGAGGGTGGTTGGAAATTACTAAATTAGTCTGTTTCGCGAGAAATTGGTGAAAATAGCTACAGGGGATTTAAATAGTCAAAACTGAGGAACTCTTATACGAACTTTTGCCCCATTGCCCTCTAGAGTTAAAAAAAAATCCTTCCACAGTGTCTACCAACTTATAAAAGGACCTTTTGTGTTAAAATTCATGATCTAGCCTAGGAGCCTCATGAATTTTACTTAGCGCTTTAGGCTATGTCGTCATGACGTGTTTGTCAATGAAATAAACATTCTCTCGGGATCCTATGAAATACTACCTATCCCATGTTTTCTGCCAATAAGCGACGTCGAAATCTAAACGGAAGAAGCTGCTTTTAGAAGACACAATGGTAGATAAATCATAGATAGGTAGGTACTTACCTTTTCTTTATAGCACAAACCTTGAAAGGGAATTCGATCGCCTACGACACCTGTTTCAGTGGGCGACTTATCAAAGGCCATATGTAGCCATATGTTTGACCCATAGACCCTTCAATCATCGCCCACTTTGATGATGACCTTCGCTGTCCGTCTCTGGTAGTATTTCCTTTACTGATCGGACTTATACCAAACTGGGTGTGATGAAGTTTTCTATGCCTTTACTGTATTTATGTGTGTTTTAAAGAAATGAGCGTGCTAGTTTATAATGTTATTTTTGTTTGTTACAGGAGACACTATTACGATAAGAATCGCTGTAAGATACTTATAAGCTCTACATCATAAGGATCAAAGTTAGGTGCAGTCGTTAGTCCTTAAGTACATACGCGCCAGATGCGGCTACGGACACGGACATCTCCATAAAAATACTTCCAGAAGCATCTGTCAGTGTCCAGTGTCCGGAGCTGGTCCGGACCAGTTTAAATGATCGTTTGCGGGGTTGTGAACTTGTAAGTAGTTTATACGTGAATATAGTAGCATAAGAGCTAGAACATAATATACTCAAAAAGCACATGTATATGCGGCATAAGAGCTAGAACATAATATACTCAAAAAGCACATGTTTCATAATACATGTTTACAATGTATAAAGGGTTTTATTCCTGCCCACACCAGAATCTATCGGTGGGCGATTTTTAAGGCCATAAGTGGCCATGTGTTGATTATTGACCAATATCGTCGCCCACTGGAGCCCTTTGGCCTAAAACTTAAGGCTATATCGTGAATTAATATTAAGTAGGCGGGAGTGTTGTGATAAGTACATAATGATGTAATGCGTTGATTGATATAAAGTAGGTACAAGGAAGATCTTCCCACGCTACCTGTAAAATTAATATGAAAAACATTATTATCTTGTTATAGCAAGTAGCAATCCTTGTACAACTTGTAACTTACAATCCTTTTTTTTGTTTTTTTTTTTTTTGGGGGGTGAGAAATCATCAAATGACTCCTCCCGCTCTGGGCGGAGCGGAAGGGAGTGTCAGACTCTTACTGACTAAAAAACACCCATGTTCCTTCATTGGCCCTTTATGTTCCAGGGCCGCGGTATCTCTTTCGAACAGTCCCGCAGCCCTGGCAGGCACCGGCCCTTGCGGGACCCTCCCGTTTGCTGACATCTCTTTGAGGCGCGCGTGGAACACGAACGCGCCGTCGACACGGCCTGCCCGTCGTCATACGACGGACGGACGGCGAGCTAGCCCATTACTCGCCGTCCACAGGCCAGCGCCTACGGTGGCCGAGAGCCATCACGGCGTGGCCCCCGACGCCCGGTGCTTCTCCCGCGGCGGCTGGGACGTGAGGAGGTTCTCTCCCTCTCACGTTCCGCCGCCTCCTTCGCTAGCATGACTGCTTCGCAGAAGGAGGCGACGGCTTCCCATTCCCTCTCGCCCCGGACCATGGCTTGAACCAGGGCCGGACGCGAGAGGTCGCCGCCGCCAATCGCCGCTACGAGGACACGGCGGTGCTCCGCCCAAGCAGAGCAGACCTCCACGGTGTGCTCCACCGTGTCCTCCGGTCGATCCTCGCAATTGTAGCATCCGGACGTTTCCTCCCGCCCGATTCGGTGCAGGTACCTCCCGAAGCACCCGTGTCCGGTGAGGACCTGCGTCAGGCGGAAGGTGAGGGCGCCGTGGCGCCTCCCTAGCCACTCCTCAAAGAGGGGACTTACCGCCACTATCGTGGCGTGCCCTGAACGGGGTTGCGATAGTCGCTCTCTCCATGTCGCCATGAGATCACGGCGGAGGTCTGTCCGCCGCGCGACAATATGCCGCGGCAGCGGAGTTACCCCCCGGCTCTGTACCTCCGCGCGCCACTCGTGCAGGCGCGCGAGGACTATGGCCTCCAGATCCCATGGCGGCAATCCGGCAAGGAGGCTCGCCGCCTCGCGGGAGATCGTGCGGTACCCCCGGATCAGCCTTACGGCTACCACCTTTTGGGGCGCGTTCAGGTAGTGCTTTGCACGCAACCTCAACGAACGCGCCCACACCGGGGCCCCGTAAAGGGCCATGGACCGCAAGATCCCCGCATAGAGCCTCCGGCAGGAGGCGTTTGGCCCCCTCAGGTTGGGCAGGAGCCGCTTGAAAGCAGCCCCGGCCTTTTCCAGTCTGGGAGCCAAACGTCGGAAATGCTCAACGAAGTTCCATCGGCTGTCGAGGACGAGTCCGAGGTACCTCAACGTCGACTCGACGCCGACGGGAACCCCTCCTACCGTCAGTGTTGTCGCTTACGTTCTCCGAAACAATGTTACCCCTTTGAAGGGCGGCCGTTTCCGGCGCGTCCGGGGCTCCGGGCGGCTTCCGGCGCGAGAATAGACAATGTCAAGTTCGCAAGCGCACGCGCAGCCCTTGTTGCGCACTAGTTCACGTAAACGGAGCTAAAAGGTGCCGTTACACTAAGAAACTATACACAAATAGTCCACCCACGTCGTTTTCTGTGACTGAGGGTGGTTGGAAATTACTAAATTAGTCTGTTTCGCGAGAAATTGGTGAAAATAGCTACAGGGGATTTAAATAGTCAAAACTGAGGAACTCTTATACGAACTTTTGCCCCATTGCCCTCTAGAGTTAAAAAAAAATCCTTCCACAGTGTCTACCAACTTATAAAAGGACCTTTTGTGTTAAAATTCATGATCTAGCCTAGGAGCCTCATGAATTTTACTTAGCGCTTTAGGCTATGTCGTCATGACGTGTTTGTCAATGAAATAAACATTCTCTCGGGATCCTATGAAATACTACCTATCCCATGTTTTCTGCCAATAAGCGACGTCGAAATCTAAACGGAAGAAGCTGCTTTTAGAAGACACAATGGTAGATAAATCATAGATAGGTAGGTACTTACCTTTTCTTTATAGCACAAACCTTGAAAGGGAATTCGATCGCCTACGACACCTGTTTCAGTGGGCGACTTATCAAAGGCCATATGTAGCCATATGTTTGACCCATAGACCCTTCAATCATCGCCCACTTTGATGATGACCTTCGCTGTCCGTCTCTGGTAGTATTTCCTTTACTGATCGGACTTATACCAAACTGGGTGTGATGAAGTTTTCTATGCCTTTACTGTATTTATGTGTGTTTTAAAGAAATGAGCGTGCTAGTTTATAATGTTATTTTTGTTTGTTACAGGAGACACTATTACGATAAGAATCGCTGTAAGATACTTATAAGCTCTACATCATAAGGATCAAAGTTAGGTGCAGTCGTTAGTCCTTAAGTACATACGCGCCAGATGCGGCTACGGACACGGACATCTCCATAAAAATACTTCCAGAAGCATCTGTCAGTGTCCAGTGTCCGGAGCTGGTCCGGACCAGTTTAAATGATCGTTTGCGGGGTTGTGAACTTGTAAGTAGTTTATACGTGAATATAGTAGCATAAGAGCTAGAACATAATATACTCAAAAAGCACATGTATATGCGGCATAAGAGCTAGAACATAATATACTCAAAAAGCACATGTTTCATAATACATGTTTACAATGTATAAAGGGTTTTATTCCTGCCCACACCAGAATCTATCGGTGGGCGATTTTTAAGGCCATAAGTGGCCATGTGTTGATTATTGACCAATATCGTCGCCCACTGGAGCCCTTTGGCCTAAAACTTAAGGCTATATCGTGAATTAATATTAAGTAGGCGGGAGTGTTGTGATAAGTACATAATGATGTAATGCGTTGATTGATATAAAGTAGGTACAAGGAAGATCTTCCCACGCTACCTGTAAAATTAATATGAAAAACATTATTATCTTGTTATAGCAAGTAGCAATCCTTGTACAACTTGTAACTTACAATCCTTTTTTTTGTTTTTTTTTTTTTTGGGGGGTGAGAAATCATCAAATGACTCCTCCCGCTCTGGGCGGAGCGGAAGGGAGTGTCAGACTCTTACTGACTAAAAAACACCCATGTTCCTTCATTGGCCCTTTATGTTCCAGGGCCGCGGTATCTCTTTCGAACAGTCCCGCAGCCCTGGCAGGCACCGGCCCTTGCGGGACCCTCCCGTTTGCTGACATCTCTTTGAGGCGCGCGTGGAACACGAACGCGCCGTCGACACGGCCTGCCCGTCGTCATACGACGGACGGACGGCGAGCTAGCCCATTACTCGCCGTCCACAGGCCAGCGCCTACGGTGGCCGAGAGCCATCACGGCGTGGCCCCCGACGCCCGGTGCTTCTCCCGCGGCGGCTGGGACGTGAGGAGGTTCTCTCCCTCTCACGTTCCGCCGCCTCCTTCGCTAGCATGACTGCTTCGCAGAAGGAGGCGACGGCTTCCCATTCCCTCTCGCCCCGGACCATGGCTTGAACCAGGGCCGGACGCGAGAGGTCGCCGCCGCCAATCGCCGCTACGAGGACACGGCGGTGCTCCGCCCAAGCAGAGCAGACCTCCACGGTGTGCTCCACCGTGTCCTCCGGTCGATCCTCGCAATTGTAGCATCCGGACGTTTCCTCCCGCCCGATTCGGTGCAGGTACCTCCCGAAGCACCCGTGTCCGGTGAGGACCTGCGTCAGGCGGAAGGTGAGGGCGCCGTGGCGCCTCCCTAGCCACTCCTCAAAGAGGGGACTTACCGCCACTATCGTGGCGTGCCCTGAACGGGGTTGCGATAGTCGCTCTCTCCATGTCGCCATGAGATCACGGCGGAGGTCTGTCCGCCGCGCGACAATATGCCGCGGCAGCGGAGTTACCCCCCGGCTCTGTACCTCCGCGCGCCACTCGTGCAGGCGCGCGAGGACTATGGCCTCCAGATCCCATGGCGGCAATCCGGCAAGGAGGCTCGCCGCCTCGCGGGAGATCGTGCGGTACCCCCGGATCAGCCTTACGGCTACCACCTTTTGGGGCGCGTTCAGGTAGTGCTTTGCACGCAACCTCAACGAACGCGCCCACACCGGGGCCCCGTAAAGGGCCATGGACCGCAAGATCCCCGCATAGAGCCTCCGGCAGGAGGCGTTTGGCCCCCTCAGGTTGGGCAGGAGCCGCTTGAAAGCAGCCCCGGCCTTTTCCAGTCTGGGAGCCAAACGTCGGAAATGCTCAACGAAGTTCCATCGGCTGTCGAGGACGAGTCCGAGGTACCTCAACGTCGACTCGACGCCGACGGGAACCCCTCCTACCGTCAGTGTGGATCCCGACGGTGGCGCGCTCCGAGGCCCATGAAAGCACATGGCCTCGGACTTGTGCAACGCCACCTCGAGACCCAGTTGCCGGATCCTCTCAACGACTATCGCAACCCCGCGTGTCATCAATTCGGCCGCCGCCTCGTGCGACCTCCCCTGCGCCAGCACCAGCGTGTCGTCAGCGTAGCAGACTACGCTGACGCCGCTAGGGAGGTCGGCACGCAGCACATAGTCGTAGCCGATGTTCCACAAGGGCGGCCCCAGAACCGATCCCTGTGGAACACCGCACGACATCTCTCGCCGGTTCCACTCTCCGTTGTGACCAGGGTATATGACGTACCTGTCCGTCAGGTAGTCCCCGACCACACGACGAAGGTAGGTCGGCACCCGGTGATACCGGAGTGCCTCCCTAATGCAGCTCCAGGGCATGGAGTTGAAGGCGTTGGCGATGTCGAGAGACACCGCCAAGACCACCCCACCCCTGGACACCGCAGCCCCCGTCGTGAGGGCTCTCACGCGCATGATGGCGTCCACCGTCGAGCGCCCCTTGCGGAAACCAAACTGGTTGTCCGCAAGATCCGGCCCCATTCCCGCAAGGTGCCCGGCGAGGCGGTTTGCAATTACCCTTTCGAAGAGCTTGCCCACCTCGTCGAGCAACACAATGGGCCGGTATGCGGACGGAGAGTCCGCAGGGCGCCCCGGCTTCCGGATGAGGACCAGCTTCCCTGTCTTCCAACGAAGCGGGAACTGGCCTCTCTCCAAGCATGCGCTTAGGAGCCCCTCCAGTCGGGGCCCGAGAGCCTGCAAGGCCAGGACCCAGGCTTTGCCAGGTAAGCCATCGGGTCCCGGGGCGGTATTCCTGGCCTTAAGCCGGTTTACCGCCACTCTCAGGTCTACCCCAGTCACCTCCGGAGTGTCGTCATCGTCGTCGTGGTCCGCTTCCGGCACCGCAAGCGGCGGAGCCATAGGCGGGGGAGGATGTTCCCCTCGCGAAGGGAACAGAGCGCTCACCACGTCCTCCACGAGCTGCGGCCGGAGACTCTGCGTCAGCGGGGGGGCCCAGGTGCGGAGTTTGTTCCGCACCATCTGGTAAGGGCGCCCCCACGGATCTCTGTCGAGAGTCTCCAGCATCTCCTCGCGGGCCAAGTCCTTGGCCCGCTGGACAGCCTCTTGGAGGGCGGTCTTCGCTGCTCTGTACCCCTCGTACAGCTCCGCCTCAATGGCTGCCGCATCCGCAGGACGGATGCGGAGCCTGCGATGCCTGGCGTACAGGTGCCGCGCGGCGACGCACGCCTCGCGCAGAGACGTGAGCTCTGGCGACCACCAGTGCACCTGACGCCGGGCGCTTCCTGGCCGAACTCGGGGCATTGCCACGTCACAGATCTCGGACATGGCCTCCTGGAACCAACCCGCCTCGCTGTTGACATCGGCAGGCCTGCCCGGTGGTGTCACCCAGGCCTGCACGATCGAGGCTTCCAAGAGGAGCTCCCGGTCCAGGTGCTTCAGCGCCCATCGCGGACCACTCGGGGCCTGTTGGACCGGCGCGCTTGAGGGGGCAGAGACATCGAACCGGATATACCGGTGGTCGGAATAGGTCTCCACCCCCTCCATTACGCGCCAGTCAAGCACACGCGGTGACAGAGCGGGGCTAGCGAATAACTTACAATCCTAAACCACAGTTAAAGTGCTGCTGAGATGTAAACCTTACCTTTTATTTATGAATTGACTGAAAAGGAGATAATCACAAACTTTGTATTTAGAATAAAGGCGTCTGGCAGAGCGTCATTTTATGCAAATATTTTTAAAGCAATAATTATTGAATTTATCATCATAAACGCCTTTTTTTTGCTTCATCCCTTAGTGTGCCTATCGCTTTTGTGTTGTATTGCAAAAGCTCTGAAATCAAGCTTGTCAAAATCTTGGTGTATGTGTAAAGCATAACTATTTTATCTACCTAATGCTCTTCACCAGCTTTTCGACGGATTATGATGTTTCACTTTTTTCTGTTGTCTAAAAATGATGAACTGAATATCGTCATCCTGAAAATAGAACTGCTCACCTATTTATGCATGGTACTTTTATTAAAATCCATGTTGTTTGTTGAATTATTCAGCTTACATTATTGTGAATGAATTTAATGCCTAGTTTATTCCTACGCCTAAAATACCTGTTTATCTCCGATTAATATTTTCTAAGAATTACTATTTGGATAACAGCTTATTATACAATCAAACCATCACTTCTCACGCCCAGGCCCAACTGTGGGCGAAGCGCCCACTTTTGTCCCCGATAAGGTAAAATAGACGAATTTGACATTTTATTATAGCACCATATCAGGAATCTGTGGAAGTATCCCGTGCTTTACAAGTTTTGTCATTGACCACGTTATAAATAGGCAGTTTATTTCTCGATAAACTAAAACTTATGTTGTTATTATTTAAATTATGTAATTTAAATCTTTGGGACATTGTGTTTATCGGTTTTGGGCAAGTTTTCCTTTCTTGGCTAATTTATTTGTAGCGGTATTCATGAGTTTCCATACTCGTAGTAAATGTTATATTGTTTTGATAAAGAAGTGAATTTTGTATTTGACCGGAATTCATGTTGTTCTCATGTAGGTACTTTGCCTTCTTGAACTTAAGTCATTAAGCTGAGACGAGGCAGTGCTTCCATACCCAACCCATACGTTCCACCTTTTGAAATTGTCCCACCTGGATATTAGTTGCCTTGGCTAGCCTTGAAGTCAATAAACAGACTCCGGACGACGACTTCATAGACGACTCTGCCCTAGAACGTAGATGTGATAGCGTTTTACAAACAAGACATTTAATATATCGTGTCCTGCCCTGCCACTCAGGGACACTTGGTGTCAAAATCTTCTCTAAGTACGACTTTATCAATTGTCATCTCAGTTCCCTTTCTTGTCACATCATTCTTCACACAATTAATCCAATCCATTCATTGTTTTCTTAATCTTCTTCTTTTCGTCATCCCCAGACCTTACTACAAGTACGTTAACAAGATTGCGCAATTCCTCCGATACAATAGTCGACAGGGCTCCAGGGCTCGAAGGTCAGTCACTCAAGTCGGGGGCGTTGTTGACCACTTGTGGTCATTGAGACCTATATGGCCATGTTTACTACAGGACAGACTTGTTTACGATACTCGATTAATTGGCTGCAAGGCGACGCTGTTTATACGGTTAAAATGTCGTGAGCCCCGTGAGGTTTCGCAATTGTGTAACTAATTAATTAATTAATGTGGCAATTGTGGCATACATTCGATTATGTTGTGAGCTGCACTGCACACTGGCACCTAGACGTAGTGTCTGTGGCTATATGGTTTATTTTGGGTATTGATAACTAAGTACTTAGGGTTACTTATAAGACGAAATAACTGAGGACTAGACGAAAAAAAATCACGAGGAAAGTCCCAGATTAAGGTAATATTCAAAACAAAGCTGGATAATATAATACCATGCAACAACTACTTAGCGTTCATCGGATCACTATGGGTGTTCTGTACGAGTCGTTCGTACACTGAGATAATGGTTATGGAAGAATCAGGACTAAAATAAAATCACTATTAGGTGACCACCGCTGCACCGCAGGCACTATAGCTTACTCAGCGAATATACAAGTTCATTGCTATTTGATGTAAAAACTAAAACAATACATGTTATGAAGCGATGCTCGCACATGCTCCATTTCGTTGCCATTTAACTGTTCGCGGGACAGACCTGATTAAGTTTTTATCTCAACTTCAGCATCAATAAGCAACTGTTCGGTTCGCGTTACGTTCCGTGGAAGCTCGAGTGTGGGAGCGGTGTCGGGTTCGACTCCCGCGCCGCACAATCGCCACAGATATTGCTCAACCGATACTAACGGTGGTGGTAATAACTGTAGTTATGGGTGATAAGAGGGTTTTGTCATCTTGTTATGATGGTTGCGGTTGAGACAAGTAGTTGTTCCAACATCATCATCATCTAGATTAAGAAAATATTTACTTGTGCTTTATTTTATACAACTTTGCCATGTAATCTAGTTCTAGTTCAACAATAAAATCTTTATTATTATTTTGACATTCATTTTATGTTCTCGGCTAGCCGGGAAGAGCCGATAATACGGGCCTAAGCCAAGTGATTATCAGTTGGAATTGATGAAGTGCGGTCACGCGTAGAAGATTGTATGGAAGATGGTAGTGTATTTGAGTTTTGATGAAAATTTTCTGATTCACCCAAACTTTCCAACTCACTGCTAGGTACAGGTCTCGCTTTGTGCTAACTAATCCAGGATTTATTTACTATACGTATCATTCATCTGATTCGGGCCACTGACTACCTGTAACGACTGTCAAAGATCTACAAATGACAGCCGGGACCAACAGCTTAACGTGCTTTCCGATTCACGGAGGAAACTCGGTATGTACTGGGTGGTCACCTATCCACGGACCAACCTAGGCAAGCACGGCTAAACCTAAAGATCGACCCGAGCGGCTGTTATTATTTAGCCACGAGCTCCTCTTTATTCTCCTCAATTTACCTTACGTATACAGAACCTTCACCTGCTATCAGTTTTGCTTCGTGAACGTTCATACTGTGTGCAAGAGTGTTGAAAATTAAGTAATTTGGTAGCCCATTCAATTCTTTCACTTGATTCCCTCGAATCTCGTCAACACATTGTAACGGTATTCATTTGTTTCGGTGTCGACTGCTTACTGACCCACCTTCGGATAACTTCATTTGTTGAAACTCATTACTACTGAACATTACCCTACTTTGTGGGTGTGTGAAGTGGTGGCAATGTACGCGATTTGCGTTACAGTAACTCGATCATCTAATTGTATACGCCTACAAACCTTGTATCTGATGCGATTAATGAAGGTTAGCTATAAAATAGTACATTTTGATACAAGTGGGGAAACTTTATCATTGTAGCCGACGCGGAATTCACTGTTTCACTTGTTTTCAAAATGTGTTCACATTGTGTTGGAACCGAGAACTGCAGCGATGTTTTGCAATAAACTGACGAAGAAATAAAATAACAGAACGAAAAATATTTTTTATCATTAATAATTATTATGAAACGATTATTATGATTTAATTAACTCATTTCCGAGTGCTTTGCCTTCGCAGGCAACAGCTTAATATTCAAATATTTTGTATTTGTTGTTATAGGTACATTTACTTACACCTTTTAGATTTTTTTTTCAATTCTTCTTGCGTGAAATTCTCTGATCAAAATAGCGTGTTACGAAAAACCCATTTAACAAAGTATATAGCTAAAAAGCTCTAAGCTTATCGCTGTTGCTTGTCGTGTCCGCTCTTAATATCACCAAATCCGATGCCCCAACCGGGCCGTTTTTACCCGACATGTCGCGGAAGCCGGTGATTCCCACGCATTGCTTCTGCGACCTTCCAGTGGCTTCCAAACAATAGCTGGTATCTGGTGCCATCTAGCGGTTACAAACTTATGACCGATATCTTTTTTATTTACATTTTATACACAGGCTGCGTATTACGAATCAAAGTTTTTGTGGACCACTAACTGGGATTTTTAACTTGGTTTTTGTTTAGAGGTTAATGCACAGTGTGTGTGGTGTAGGTTGACATAACTGTTTATTGTGGTAAATGGTATTTGGGTTCAATATACCTTAGAAGGAAGGAAGGCCTCCCACTAGGTGGACCGATGACCTGGTGAAGGTTGCGGGGATCGGCTGGATGCGAGTCGCACGGGACTGGTCAATGTGGCGACAATTAGGGCCTATGGCCGGCAGTGGACGTCTTTCGGCTGAAATGATGATGATAATGATGTAACCTAAGAATTCATGCAGTAGGTATGAATACGTGAGCAATGGCGGGTTAGTGCTCAGCCATAATGATAGTGGAAACGTCAGAAATGGGCCTATACAACTGACATAAGCTACCGTATGTGAATCTTGTTGTATTTTTAGTAGTAGAAAATACTTGTCATTTGTGTAGGCCATCTGGTAGGTAAGCACTTTACTTGGTTCAAAGGTGTTCCATCACTCCTGGTCTTGAAACAGTGAAGTAGTTCTCGTAGAAAATAAGTTAAGGGTGTAATTTTGTTTTCTATTGTTTTCAGCCGCTTTTGATGAGTTAGGTTGGGGTTGCTAATGTTGTTATAGTTGCTTTGCATACACAATCGATTGTCACCAAAAATGAGGAAAATGAGCGAAAAGTTAGTTATAACATAATTATGTTATAAACAAATCACGGGGTTCGTGGCTAAGTAGAAGATCTGAGGCTTAGATCAAGCAACACTCTTGTTGCGTTCGGTCCCCGGATGGGTGACCAATGTGACCATACATAGCATAGGTACTCATATCGAGGGCGCTCCGTACCTCGGCAAGCGTTGAGCCGTTGTTCTCAACGATCACTTTAACAGTCGTAAAGGGTATTCAGAAGCACAAAAGTCTGGCAACTATTATTATCAGAGAGATATCATATTGCCCAGTAACTTGTTGGCGGAGGATGGCTGTATCCAGTTAGACTGGAAGCCAACCCCAATATAATACGGAAAATGCTAGGCAGATGATGTTACATAACATCTCACCGCAACGCGGCTGGATCTTGCAACAGCGCAACGCCCTAGAAGTAATACATAATAATTATATTATGCATAATATTACCTACTAATACTCAATTATTCTTGATAAGTGGACCGGATGTTGCATAGATATACTTAGAGCTTTAAGTGGTCGTCATAAGGTGGTATTTTGCAAGTTTTTTTTTAGTAAAAGAAATGCAACAGACTTTAATTAGATGATTGATTGAGGAGTTGAGTGGAGCTTTAAAACTTGGCTTGATATTTAACACCTAAACCTATGCTCGAAACGTGTTTCACTTTTGTGCCCTTTACGATAGCCATAGCAAGAGACGATAGGGAACTGTTTTTATGTTGCAAGTTATGACGAACTTGGCTTACGGACCTCAGCTAGACAGGATGAGTTGGCATAAAAATGTCGTCTAAACTATCGCATTTTTAAGCCATGAGAAAGTATAATTTCTCAGGTTTCGTTTCTCTCATAAAATCCAATTACCAATTATGTTATCCACCGCATCCTCTCTACCTAGAAAGCCCTATAGACTCCGATAGATTCCACTGCGTAACGGTGTTAGCGTGACGAAGATGACGCGTTAATATTGATATTCCACGGTGTTACGTAAGGGAAGTCGGTATTAATGGTCCGCACAGTTAATCCAATGAGCGACCGGTTCTATGCGCGAGACTGTCTGCGCTTGCGCTTGTGAGGCCGCTGTTACACCGCGTTGTATGTTTCTCCTAGAAGCACTCGTGTTCGATGTTCGTGTTTTATCAAGTTAGTGACATCGATATTGAAATCATAATAGAACTATCTCGGTCATAGATTCTCGAATGTTAGTCAGCTACTGAAAATTTAATAACGTTTTCGGAATCCAGCGACAGTGCCCAACTCAGCTTGCTTCATCATCATTATTTCGGCCAAAAGGCGTCCACTGCTGACCACAGGCCTATAACCCGTTTCCATGCACTCTGGCACTCACTACAACGACACATATGTAGTCATCGTGTCAATTCAATCATTGATAACAGAACCTAGCAAATAACTTTTCCCAACTACCCATGTGAATGAATACTTAGATCGGACCTCCACAACGTAGTAAATAAAACAAAACGTCCATTCGCTCGCAAGTTCGCAACCGTGTATCGGTGTGAGAGGCGCCCCTAGCGACCTCGCAAGGCCGCGCATCCGCCGCCCGAATAAGGCTCCGCCTTCCCGCCTCTTTATACCGCAAACCTTTTTATACCTCACATTCTACCACTATAAAGTAGCGGTACACTTTTTATCCCATAATATGCAATGGGAATTAGACTGTACCTACCTATGACTTGAAATTAATTGCCACGCCAGATGTGGACAGAAAACACAGGTGGTACAATCCTGTGATTAAACGAAAAGGATCGTTATGTTTTCGAAATCTATCAAAAGAAGAAGAGAAATAAATATGCAATAAAAGGAAATACACTGTGACTTTTTAGTCGTCTTACAAATGTGGTTCACTCTATGTATCTGACATAAAATACCTCTGGGCACGATTCTTTTTTTTACCATTAATTAATTTAATAGGTACAAAGAAAAATAAATAATACACTAGAATTATGAAACATCCTGTTAATAATGTTTACACCTAGCCGGCGCACGAGTCGATTAGATTTTCGGTCGCAACAGGGTGTTTCAACTACGTCATGCGTCATAATAATGAATAATATTTTTATTTTGAAATTATTCAAATCTCATAAATATCTATTTTTTTTTAATAGTCATTGAATACATGAAGTGGGCTGCCGTTGTAAGACGACCAAAAAGTCACGGTGTATAAGTACAAGGCAGGCACCATTTCCATGTTTATGTTGTAGGTACAAATGAGGTTCGTCATCATCATCATATCAGCCCGGAATCACCCACTGCTGGGTATAGGCCTCTCCTTTCTCCTGCCACACTTCCCGGTTCTGTGCGTCCCTTATCCAGGTGCCTCCCGCGACTTTGACGATATTGTCAACCCAACGAGCCCTAGGACGGCCCTGGTTTCTTTGGCTAAACCTCGGCCACCACTCGTCCAAAGTCTTGCTCCATCGGTCATCTCCGCGTCTAGCCAGATTTCCTGCCCAGGTCCACTTGAGGCGCACCGCCCGGTCCCCGACGTCGTAGATTTTCGTCCGACGGTGGATTTCGGTGTTACGCACTCGACCTAAGAGAGCATGGCTCGTTCTATGGCCCTTTGTGCCAAATAAGGTTGCAGTTTTCTATTGATTCTCTTGACTTAAAACTTCAATCCTGTTCTACAATAGGTGCCCACGGGAAAAAAATACGTGTTTTGTTTATTGATTGTTGCTTATTAAACAAGCCCATAGCTTGTGTTCTTAAATTAACACCACCTTTGTCTTGTGAGAAATTATTCGACATAATTTAAAGAGTCGGCGGGACACCCGGTATCATTGTCTGGGAAGTCTCGAGTCCGTTTTTGTACTGATCAAGGTTACAAACGGGTTATTGATCACCTGTGGGCGCCAGGTGATTGTGTTTTTTGGGTAAATACAGGTGCAAGTCAAAATGAGATAGATATTGGTCTAGGTAGATACTTACTTATTTTTTGGCACTTCTTATGAAATTGTAGGTAATATTCAATGTAATTAAATAGAGAATGTTAGGACACTCAAAATATCCACTATCCACTGAGGAGGTCGGTTCCATCGGTTCTACTTTCTTCCATATACCCCAACATTTACCAATCAATGCGTTAAAGTTTTTAAGACTCGGTCTCCTGTAACAATCAATTTAGTCAGCCTTAGAGAATTCCACTACTGGTCACGGCTCTCTTTCAGGTTGCTCTACAACACCCGGTTCTCCTCTTTCCGCGTCTTGGGTGTCTCGACTCCCGCCCGATCGCCTTATAGTCGTCTGCTCATCCAGCACCATCACATCAAGTCATCCTAGCCTAGCCTTTCCCCAATTTTACAAAATAAAAGTATTTTACAAGGAGTCACTGCCTACCTGACCTCCACAACCCATTTACTGAGCATCTAGCACCATCTACTAGCACCTATTCTTTGGATGACTGTCCCCAATTTCAAGTTTGGCGATAAACGAGTAAAGTAATGGCATCATTGTGAATTATGAACGCCATCTGTTTGCTCCACGACCTTGCCAACTGGTGCTCCCGGTTGTGTGGCCGCAGCTAATTCTGTGCCATTGTCTTTGTGGGAAACGGACTGAATGTTCGACAGTTTTAACTTAATTGTGCTAGTTTTTGGTGTTTTTAAATGTTCAGTTATTATTTTACATGAACTACGTTCTTCGTTAACAATTCCAAAAAACATTCATCATTATTTCTGGCGAAAGACGTCCATGACTGGCATTACTGGCCAATCTTCACTACATCGACCTGTCCTGTGCTACTCGCAGGTATTTTCCTACATATTTTTTATGTAGTGATACTGACACAGATATTCGAGTAGGTACTACATTCTCACACTTGGTTGCAAAATATGTCGTCTTTAAAATTGCTTCAACGTGCAGTCATGTCGAAATATGTCGGGATTATACACAACGACCAAGCAAGAAAGTTAGCTGTTTCCCTTATGACTGTCTTCCTTGATCAGAATATTTATTGATTTTTTAACCAGTTTTACTCGGACTAGTTTCTTGTGGAAGCAGTGCGAAGCGCAAAATGCGCAATAATAGGTTAGATGAGCAAAGAATCCGGATAATTATAATTACGTGTGGTAAGGTGTGATAAAGATTTATATGTGTATGATAAAGATTATAAATTATGCGTATGGCCCGATTAAGTAAAACTTGTAAACTCATTTCTAAATTACTTCTTAAACATGATCCGTTTGTAATTCCATACTTCGATGAATCGATTAACTTACACGCAGGTGTCGCTACCTACACTTGTCAGATCAAAGGCTATCGACATCTTGTAACCAATAGCCAGACCTCTTCCCATGGGTGTCCATGTGTTGTGTGACGCATTCTTCGTCACGGCATCGTTGCTATGGAACATGGTCATTGGTACAACAGTTTGTACTTAGAATCTACTGACCCGTAAGGTCTTTAGTTGAAACTGGTCACCATCTGCCTAATCTTATCATAACTGTTCTATGTTGGGGTGGGCCAGTATTTTACATGGATTGACTGCCTATCTGACCCACACCATCCAGTTTTTTGGGAACACGACAGTTCATTGGCAAGACTGGTTCGTTCAAAATGGTAGGCTCTTGTTTACAATCTCTATCACAACACAATACAACCTCACACATAGCAAATTTTATCTCACGTTCATAAGATTGCCCTACTCTTAGAGCTATTGTCGATTCATTGAGATTGTCCAGATCCAATTCGTTTGCAACTCTAAATCCATTGTCACCTCTACTGTACATTCCCTTGTCATACTTTTGAAGATCTTCATTACTTATAGAAATTTCTACTTATTATGACATCTTTGGGGGCCTTTTGTAGTGTTCCGAAGATCATGAGTATTTCCTACACAATGATGGTAGACGAAGTCTGCAGTAGCAACTACAGTAAACACACATTCCGCCAGTTAAAAATAGAGTGGGCCTATTGCTACCAACGGGGTCCAACTTAAGTTACTGATATATTCCTGATGAAAAAACTCACTTAGCCCGATCTGCGAATTTAAATGTCCTGGTTTTTATAAAAGACTAGCTGTTGCCTTTGACCTTCGTTCGCGTGAAATTATTATAAAAATATTATTTCCCTTTTTTAATCGGATTTTGTTGCCACTAACGGAACCCTAACTCTGATACTAAAGTAAAAATAGCCTTAGTTATTCCTTGTTACCTACATCAGCAGCATCAGCATTTTGACGGGACTTTTACTAGCAAATATGGCCAGTAAAAGTCCCGTCAAAATCAGTCTAGCTGTTTCGGAGATTAGCCGGAACAAACAGACAGACAGACAAAATTTGAAATAAATGTGTTTTTGTTATAAGTGCCGTATATATTTTCATATGAATTCAGTAAAAAGCTGTTATTTTGACATTACAAACAATTCAATTGTATTTATTTGTATAGATAGGTAGATGTCTAATTAATTGATCAAGATTCTTTTTGTGTCACATTCTTCGTCACGGCCTTGTTAACACGGATCATGGGTCATCAGCGGAGGGAGATTCCCACCGGTGTCCGAGATGAGACGGGTGTCCCTCATGTGGACGTGTGGTAGACCGAGACGATTGCTTCGTACTGGCCCACGAGAATGCATGCTGTTTGTAAATCAAGATAAGATGGTTTGAAAAACTCATTCACATGTTTAAAATACTGTTGGAGATTGGTGCTCTTACAAAACACCCATGGTTATTTGGCCGTATTTTTAATACACATAATATGTTGATTTATAATACGTGTATAGTATGAATAATGGAACAAGGTAAGTGTTATGTTTTAATTACCAAATAATTAAATAAAGTTATTGTGTAACATCAGTAACATTTAAATTTAGTCATTGTTCATTATTGGCAAGGTATTTAATAAATATTTGCAACCGCTAATTCAGCGCTTCCTTATGATGTACGCAGTTTTGTGATTTATTGACGCACCTTATTCTATTATCTCCAATCGTTACTCAGTCATTACTGTGATTACGTTTGGGAAAAATATCTGGAAGTTCCATGTTTTTGTACTGCACTTTTAATAAGCTAAAGTTTTTCAAGAAATGTTTGTCAGACAACTAGAGGATGCAATAGGAACACACCAGACGTCGGAGAACAGGTTGCGCCTGCGGTCGGCATTGCAGGTTGCACCCAATTGTCGCTCCTGGCTCCCACGGGATCATCTAATAATCTAATGTGTAGACACAGATCATTTATGTTTTTTATACCTATACGAGATTATGGATATGTAATACTGACATTGTATTGTATATTTGTTTGAATATAAAAGAATTTCATACTTCTATCTCGGAGTTTGAAGCACCGAAATAATGTCATAGCAATTTTTAGGAGGCCACACCCTGTTGTTGTGCTGAAATTTGGAAGAGGCCTATTTCTAGCAGTGGCTTCGCAGTCCACTGCTAGAAATAGGCCTGATTGAATTATTGATTAAATTGAGCTGATTGAATTTGTTGTTTGCGTCTTTGTACACTTTGTAAAAACGAAGTATACATTATTAATTTTTCCAAATGTAGTTATGTATGGTTTTGGATATAGTCATTTAGACAATCATTTATGGGAGTTACTAACGTGTAATTTTGTATGATCAACTTTTTATACAAGTAGTCAAAACATAGTGATGCAAAACTTTATAGATTCTTCTATATATCGAGTCCTGCTTGCTGCCAGGATCTGCTACGTCTGCTACTGAGATGAATGTCCCTCCCTCCCTAGCAAAATTTAATTTTCTCTCATGGATATTCATTTATGTCTTCATTCCATACATTGGTGACAAATACATGAACAAACCAAGCTTGTCCATCGGAATTAGCCGTAACATCGCGATACTATAACAATAGAACAATATCTGCTCCAGTATCTATAAGACTAAAATGTCCATTACATCATAGGTAGGTAGGTAGGTACCTATGTTACAGTGTCGTACTAGGTGCTGTTGTCATAATATGCGACTTTATGATAATATCTTTAAGTGTTTTCCCATAGGATGATTAGAACAAAGCGATCGTTGCTTCAGTATTGCTTGGAGTGACTGGTTTGAAACATTACAAATTAGTTCATAGATCTACAGTGTTGTAATCGTAAGCAAGCAGATGTGCGTGATTAATATCTCCGAAATGAAATATGTTATTATAACTTGAAACTTCACGGAATACTTTTGCAATAGCTCTAAGATGATGATGATTAAGGCGAGGTATTCCTGCAAAAGTAGGCATTTAGCGCTGTAGGCTGCGCGCAAAATACTTCTCGTGGACACAGCGCGTTCGTGAACTCGCGTGACCTTGCCTAGCGACACAGCATAGAAATATGCAGTTGGATAAGTAATATTACTTAACTTTTATGAAATATTTTTTCTATGATCAAAATATGTTACTATCTAGTAGCGATAAATTAGAGCTTTGTTAATAAATGAAATAATTGTCTATAAAATATAAAATAATCATAATTGGGCAGTTTGAGTAACTAATTGAAAATAAACAGCCAGTTCGCTATTAGTAGGTTCGAGAACTGTAAAGATAAAATTTTGATTTGTTTATGTGTAAATTGCAATAAGTGTATTTGTATTGAACCTTCCTATTTCATTCAAACAAATTTAATTTTTTTAAATAAAAATATAATATTAACAATCACAAAACTAGAAAGAAACTCAACTAAGTAGATGAAATTAAAATATTTACTATAGGCCCGGCGCAGCCCTATCGCGTACGTACCACTCGGCTGTAGGTAATTATTTCAAAGACAGGGCCGAGTCACAATACTGTATATATTTGTACTGTGACATATCTTTGGAGTGCATTCTTTTTATTTGTTACTTTTATTGCTTTACACGACTTTTTTCGCTTGCGTTGTTTATTGCCCATTATAACTTGCAACAATTATAATAAACTTGGTCAAAAACAGACGGTATGGTACGCGAAATTGTCGCGGCAAAAACTGACACAGGTCCGTCGTCGATAAGCGCCAGCGCGCGACTAATCGGGCCTGTCCGAGCCGCCGCGAACGCTTTTAATTCATTTTAAAACATAATAATTAAGAAAATAATGTTATCAAGTCAAACTCTGCCACTTTGTCTAGAACTAATTAGTTTCTTTAATTTAGTATAAAAATTAAATGTAAAACATCAGTAATTTAGTCATAATATTGAAAAAAAGTTACAAAAAGGGGTAACTTTGCGATTTTTTTCTATCGAGTGAAGTTCATTAGGTCTTGCAACTGAATGCAACTGTGACTAGATAAGATCCTTAACTATAACATATATTTTTTTTAAATTTTTAACCACTATATTCTTTGTCTCAGATGGTTTTAAAAAACTCAAATGTGCGCCCACCTCGCCTTAAGATGGTTGTCAATAGATAATACAACATAAAATTGTTATTGTAAAAGCTGATTTACTTTGAAACTCAAGACTTTTAGTCAGGATTAAGAATTAAATGAGTGGTTTTTAAATCTTTTTTCGAAAATCGTATTTTAAGGTGGCTGTAAAGTTGGAAAATGTATGTGCATTTGCCTGATATTTTACCAGATATGCCTACTTCAGCCATATCTACTTACTTCTTCTTCCTCGTGTCTCTCCTCTTCCTAGGCCTACAATATTTTATACTTTGTTTGTCCCAAAACTACGTAATTTCCATATCATCGTCGGTGGTAGCGCAACGGTCACTTTTATCCATCATCATTATCATCATCGACAGCCCGACTTCACTCCCTGCTCTATTTGCTTGTACCAAGCTCCACATTCTTATGCCAGCCTCATCCAGGATATTCCTGCGATGGCAACAATGTGGTCTACCCATCTTTTACCCATACTCCATACTAAACTAACAACATATAGGTACGATCCATAATACTTACCTTAAATAAAGGTGGTGTAAAGTAGGTGGTGATAACCTTTCGGCTATCACCACTTACTTTACAATCCTTGTTACCAAGGGGTACAAACCGCAGGTCCACATACCGAAGCCGTACGTCGTACGATTCCCACACTTTTTTTGTTTTTACTTGCGAGTTGCGCCGGCGCACAGGTGTGAGGCATCGATTTTACGTTTACGAGAATATGTTTCATTCGATCGGTTGTTCCTGTTACCGCCTTATTTAGAGTCAGTTACTAAATACTTTGAGTAATGACGTTGAGTAAGCAGGTTGGAATTAGTCTTGGAGTGGGTTTAGAAATTAGTCGATGGAATGAGATTGTACTGTTCTTATCCGACAAGCTATTACGCAGTACGCAGTTTGGTGGGTGTATAAAATGTACAAAATATCTAGTCCAAAATAAAAGATTTATTTATCCATTGATAGTTTGAGTTCAGATTTTTTGGATTCATGTACGTATTGTATAATTATCATTTGCTTCGGTGAAGGAAAACATCTTGAGGAAACCAGCATGCCTGAGAGATATTTCTCGACGGCATGTAAAGCCAAATCAGAAGCCCATGGGCGGCATAAAAACTCTGACACCAGGTTAGGCACTAACTGCACGATCAAAAAAGGAGACGTTTGAGCTGACTATAACGTTGTGAGTCGTAGTTAGAAGAAAGCAGCTTCTATCTCTTTTTTTAATCAAGAGAAAGACGTTTTAAAATTTCCGTGTAATTTGTGTCAAACTGGCTGAAATAGTACATTACTAAACGATAAACAAGAAATTCCTTACATTTCACAATTCTCATCATCTGTAAGGTTCAGCGGTAACATTATTACTGAGCTCATCCGTGCACGCTGCACGTGGTTCCGTACGTGACGTCCGGTTAGACGACTGCGCTTGCACATCTCACTAATACGACGATTAGGGAAGCTCATTTTTGTACCCATTCCAATTTGAACTATAAATGTAAGCAATAGATTTGGATTTAGTGTATCTAAGTGAATTCCTAGTAAGATATCAAAATACCGACATGTTTAAAAGCCCATAAAATAAGAGTATAAAGGTGTTAATGCAGTTTTATGAAGTCGTATCGGATCGTGTTGGAAATATATTACATGAGGTCGTAGTGGCTATACGCGGAGTAAGGACATCAACGCGCGAACTGTTGCCATGTGGTGAATTCATGCTAATGTCCCTTGCAAGCACAACGCTGTATTGCTATAAAGGTGAGTTCAAGCTCTACCGTGAGAGCTGCCAACCTCTAGCTATTGAACAAGTACTGCATTTTGGTATTTATTAAGATTTTAACTAACAGAGCTTCCATTCCTTGTCTCCTCCTTCCTACTTCGTAGTTTCTCTTATACTTCATTTGACACAAACTGATAGTTTCAACCAGAAGCAGCTCTATTAAAACTCGTTAATTCCCAAATTAGTCAAACTACGGAAGACAGCGACGACTATTAATAATTATTATTACTACATATTTATTTCGTTCCGACCTAACTGTTATGTCTTCCTCCACATCCAAGGAAACGGCAAAGCGTGACCAATTTGATAAATCACCATCCTTTACCCATGGGGGGTGAAGTAAGCCGAGAAACTGACATACACGTCAATTATTTTAAAAATTATGATGAGTCAGTTGCGTGAAATAGTCTCAAATCACCCTAAAATAGACGCCATTTAAGACAGGGGCGTTAAACGAAGTTAATATAGTGATTGAACGTGACTGCGCGGGCGCAGGCGACTGTGTATGAAATATTACGAGTTTATTGTTTCCTGTGCTTCCGCTAGAGGGTGCGCGGAGCGACTAGGCTTTAAACAGAGTCCGGATATTTATGTAACATCAACTTCTATTGTGAGTGACTGGATTTGCAAATGGGGTTCCTTATTTAGAGGGTGATATTCTCAGCCAAAACATAACATGAAATTCCGTTTGTGTTTTCTGAAGGGTTAGTCGGAGGTATACCTAATAGTACACCCATATGTAAAACCTGTGAACATAAACGCACACATGAAATGACTAGGTAATGCAATGTTGTCATTAGTCCAAGTCCTTATATCAATGAAACGCATACTCGCCCTAGTCCAGGTGGCGGTTCAAGAGTTTCGCGGTGCGCGTGAGTCGCTCTATTTTCAGAGCAATTAGGAAAGCGCGCGGATTCCACTGGTTCGGATTTCAAACGCGTTCGTATTTCAATATCGAACGTTCCAACGTTCTTTGACGTTTTATGTTTTAATATGTTTTTTTTTCTTTCATGCTCGTTTTAACTTTCGGGGGTACGAGGAATATCAAGGATATGGCAGTTTCTATGTCGAAATTGTTCTGGACAGCCTCAAGCTTTACGCAGACCAGGAATGATGTGACTTCATGACATTATTGATCACTGGCCGTAGGGATGTGGGCCGATGGGCCAACGATTACATTCGGGTTAATTTTGAGATATTTGTAAATTGTGAGATGAATCCTAAATTTACAATTATTTTCATATATTATATCGTCTTTAACGTGCATGAGCTAGTTATGCTGTACTGTGATATATTAGGAGCTGATCACCGCTACTCGAAGTAAACATCAGCAATTATGTTTTTTTATCGTTTCCGTAGTTTTACTTAGAAAATACATTAAACAGTTTATAAATATAATAATTAATACCGTTATGCTCAGCACGTCAAAACTTTACGGCTAGTTCTGATAGGAAGTCAAACAAAATATAAATATGATTACCTAGGCTCAGTAGTACCACTTTTTACACTTTTCCTACGTGTATAACAGTCACAATTTTAGCTGAAATAAAAAGTTACATGATCGTTAGGAATTCAGGATATTTACAACTATAATGCTGGATATTTCACCCAGGCATTGTCTTGACGACCAGATGATTTTATAGACCTGTACTCGGGCTAGGACCTCGTGGCTTAATAATAATATGTTGATCTTCTAGGTCAAACCGCGCTTGCCTAGGTCGGTTTGTGGATGGGTGACCGCCATAACATACCGGGTTTCCTCGCCATTCGAGCCGTTGGTCCCGGCTAGCGGCTGTCATATGTAGGTCTTTGACAGTCGTTACAGGTAGTCAGTGGCCCGAATGTCTGACAACTCTTTCCAAGGGGTACCGTATTACCCAGTACTAATTGGGGTGTGAAGGTCAGATAGATGATGGATGGTGATGATGGAGGCTGGCGGATGATGATTCCCGAAAGAGTAATCATGCGGTGGACTGGTATTTCTGTACTCATCTCGTTCTCGGTAACTCGTATGTGTATATTATGAGTATATGAGTAATAATAACCACGTGACGTTTTGTTGTGGCGACTAGCTTGCCTTGACACGCGCCGCGCAGATGTTTGTAAAAATAAGTTATTGTAAGAAAGTTTACTCGTGGCAATTATTGTGCTACCTTGGGGCGCGACAATCTGGTACATGCGTTTATGGGCTGGCGTTAATTAATCGCAAGCACTGGGTGCTGCATTCCACCGAACTTTTGGATAAGCAACTTTTCGAAGTAAACGAAAATGCGGTTGCTATCTGTAGTTGTACCTGACTAAGTTTTATGACTTTTCAAGAAACCTAAACGATCATACTCGTAGCGTAGAGTTTCGACTTTTCAACCAAATGCAGCTTACTACCCGCATTTGGTTAGGCTAGAAGAGAGATTTGATTTTTGATTTGACTTTGTTTTTTTTTGTTTAGATTGGGAGAGGCTAGGTAGATGATGATGATGGCTTTTCAAGGTTTAACCCTGGGTTCTCGGTCGGTACGTAGCAGCAACATAATTCTGCATGAAGAAGAGGTTTGTCAGTTATAGATTATAATAATAAGAGTTCGCTTTAAGCTTGAATAAAATTAATCAACGACGTGAAATAGTACAGGAACATTTATTTATTTACACATTTATTTTTTTATTTAACATATTTTTATATTTATCATTCTACTGAATAACGTTCTCTGCCCGCATAAATCGGGATTCCTGCAACCTCGACCAAATCAGAATGAGCACGACTAATGCCCTGGTGAAGGTTACAGAAACATGAAACAGGTAAAATATAAACACGTAATAATATCCCATTCAAATCATTAGGTTGTTATAAACCAGTAGCTCTGTTTAAAATCCCTTGGCACGTAGTGTAAATATTGCCAATTTGAGTGCATTGACCATTCCCTTCGCAATGGTTTATATCAACGGTAAAGTGCGGAATTTTGTTATATTTGTTAGTATAAGTAGTAATAAGTAGGTTAAGGGGAGAGGGAAACGAACTAAGTGAGTTGCTTTATGACAGTCAGTGATAATGGGTCAGCTAAGGTATACGAAGAAGAACAATTATCAACAGAGAGACAAAATAAATGGTCTAAAAATAAGATTGACTGACAGGATTGTCTTCTTCTTATCGCGAAGTCTAAATTGAACCAGTCTAGAACTTCGCTACGCTACGAGTATAATCGTTTGGATCTTCAGAACCCTCCATCCGTTCCAATGCAAACAACACATACTCTGATGCGAGTCGGTGTCATCTATGAATCTCCACCTGAATAGATTTTTTTTTGCTTCAGTTGTCCTAGGACCGGGTTCCGTTTAAACACTTCTAATGGCGATTGGTTTAATGTTTTGACAGAATTGGACATTAGGCACGATCTCTTTCAAGTCACACCTTGAGGTACCTATCTATCACAATTTCAATACAGGCTAATAAGTGTGTTGCCATACACTTAGCAGCAACAACTGCTTAACCCCAAGCAGCAAGAGGTACTGCCATTAGGGGCAAATCTCGGCGGGAAAGCTAATTCATCAGCTATTCCTGTTCACTAGTAACTTCTGAGTTCCTGACTCCCTGCTCAGCAGCAGTCTGTTCCAGGATGTTATGCTCCACTGAGCTAAAAGTGCGTTTCCTTACACGTAACAGTTTATTTGAGCTCGATTGTTGTGCTAACACTTCCCGTCGTTTGTACTAACCGATGAAGCTTTGTTGTTTACATGTGATTATTAACTTATACGGCCTTCTAAGGATTTTGTGTTGTGTAGGGTTATTGGCCCTCTAACTACTTGGAAAGTTAATTAAGAACCAAAAGCGGCTGTAAACTGGTTTATTTTTGCGTTATTTTTCTTAACCTTTCTTATAGTATATATTTTTTTTAAACTTGAGCTAAGCAAGGACTTGTAGGTAGGTGGTAGGTACTTATAGATAATTCCGTTTGTATCCAGCTAGCGATTAAAAGGCCAAACTATATCGACTAGCTTTTCACTGTCTTTTAAGCACGCAATTCATGCATGGTGTTACCCAAGAACAAATTAGAAGATTCGTACTTTTATCGAGATGTCATTGAATTGGTCCATGGCTTGTTTTATTTGCCACATACTCAGACAAAATCATAAAACAAAGATAACAAACCAATAAAAAAAACAAATGCAATACACTAGCAACAATAAGATTAAAAGGTTCTTCAACTAATAGGCGTAGGTGTAATCGGCGCCATAAATACACTATTAAAATCCCATGTAGGCGTGACCTATTTCCTCACATCATCCATTGCTAGTTCTATCCCACGAATCGAAATAAAACTGCTGCCATAAGCAGTAATGAATGAAGAACGTTTGTTTATAACCGTGGGTGGTGGAAAGCCCTTAGACTGATTGATAACTAAGCGATAATTATGAGCATATGATTTGTCTTTTGTTTTTCGTATCTTATGATGAAACAAAGGAAGGTGGGCAGATAGAGATAGATAGAGATATATGATACCATTTTATTTCAGTCCGTCTGTGGAAATTGTATTTCACCAAATCTTTTCATAAGTATCAATCCCCCCAAAAAAAAAAAGTAAAGAATTTTAGGGATTTTACCATGGTAATTCTTAAGATCTTGGAAACTCGATTAACGCGAAAAGCATGTGTAGTAGTTTGCAAGTCCTACTCTACTTTATCCGAAAATTTTCAGATTCTAGCTACATTTACGCCAAATGAGTTTTTCTTACGTTAAAATCGAACAATAACCCACTAACGAATGACGTCAATGAGAGAAAAAGCCTCATAAAATATGATTACTTCAGCGTCAAACAATACCACTGTAAATTAAAGGTTTTTTATTCGCCACGTTTTTGTGACTGTACCACTTTGTGTTGTTATTTATTCGTCTTTGTATTGAGTTATTTTCATGCCTGCTTTTAATTTTCTTGTGAACATCATCTAAGAAAATCAAGAATGTTTTAGTTTCCTCATTTTTTCATGATGATTCCCTAGATTTGGGAGAGGGATGCTAAAGTTCGCAATTATGTTCCTTCTACCGCTTCTCTATCTCCGAGAAAAGACCTTTTCTGTAGAAAATCACATGACATGAGGAAAATTCCATTCTTACCAACTACAATAAATTACGTTATCATACAAGTAATATGAACGAGCATATAAGATCAAAATCCTTGAGAATTAATTAACTAAGATCAGATCAGTTCAGGAAAATCTGTCAGTTTTACAACAATTCAATGACAGCCCGCCATTGTGTGGGCGCCATCTTGAAAGTTACGATATTATCGCGCAAGCGCAGTGGCGCGGAGGATTCGATTGTGTGCTGATTAATTATTATTTAAGTAATTATGCGTTATTTAATTTCCTTACTAGATATTACACTGTTATGTAGATGTAGTGTGGTAATTTTGCGTTACGCACTTAGATATTTAAGTTGTTTTGGCGTATGAGTTACGATTTATGTCCGTCAGTTTCAAGATTGACTGACGTATAAAATTGCTCAAATTGACGCTTCACGTAATTTATGTCTATTTCTACATGGGTTTCAGTTGCTTGGTTATGAATTTAAAGCAAAAACAAAGTACAATACCGATGTTCGAGTGGACAAACCGGCTGACCGGATGACTTGATTGATTTAAAGATGGTTTGGTTATGTTTCCAGCACGTAATGACTATTTTGCGATTAAATAGGGCAGTTGTTTCCTCAATCTTTAAGTGATCTACGTCTATCCTCGAAAATATAGTTGTAATAAGACACAAACAAGACGATGCTGCTCGTCACAGTAGAGCGCTCTGCCACTCCTCTTCACGCGTACTGCACATTGTAATGATGACAGTACTACCATGGAACTCTGTAGCTAGACATTGGTGAACAGTGAATTTTAGTTTCGAATATAATTCGTCAGCATTTTAGAAGGCAGACAAAGTTTTTTTAGATTTAGGTAAGTAAGTTCAACATCCATCATTACCCATAGAGGCCAACTCTGTTACTCATGGTCAGCTTTAGGTACCTACCCTGCCAATACCTACTCTTTGGACCACGGAATTATTTTTTTATTTTGGACCTCGTAGAGACCACTTCATAGCTAGTGTTTCCTGGCCCATTGCTAAGGATTTAAGCAAGAAGTTATAAGCTTCTTAATTTCCACGGCCATCGCACTATTACATTTTATTAGGCTAATACTTTGCCACTTCCACACTTCCACGGTATCGTCTGCGGTATCACAGAGGTGGTTTTGACTGCAGCTTTTGGATATTGGACAGGATATGAGCAGTTGAGCTACACTTCACTGTAATATAAATCAGTTCTAAGTTATCAATTTTGTCCTAGAAATGTAACTAGAACGCGCGTGAGTTCATATGGTAGCACATAGGTAACGACACGCGCTTGTTGTGTTGCCGCGAAATTACATACAGTTTACCGCAGTATCAAGTTCAAGGAAACTACTGGCATAAGCGGCGACACATGATGGAAATAAATGACAAACAGAGGCATCAACGGAGGTCTACCGAAAGGATATACGAATTACGAAGACACTAAACTGATGCGTATTGATAATGGAATTTCGAACTAAGATATTGAAAGGATAGATTCTAATATCAGATCCATCATGTCTAGGATTGTAACCCTCATGGTGGGTTTGTAAGATGCTAAAAAAATAGTTTTATCGTTAAAACGCGAGTACAGACTTTTTCCAAAGGGCTCCTAAAAGACGACTTACTACAAACATGTAAGAGCAGTAACCTCTTGGCAATCCAATAATCTAATACAGTGATCACCAATTCTAATTACCCAAATGAAATGATCAAGACAAATAACAAGTGTCCAATTTAGCGGTCTGTTTCTTATGCCCTATTTTTGGAAACGATCTTTTACGCCCTGTTAATGACCATGATTACCTGTGCTGTTACTAGTTACCAATTTGAACAACGTAATCAAATAATACACTTTAACTGTCTGGCTACTTTTCCTTCATCATTGCAATATCTATCAAGATCTTATCATCATGCAAAATAATGGCTTCTGGTAACAGAAAATAGTTTCCATCCTGCACAGTAACAGATATGCGTAGGTATGTGTTATTATACTGTTTTTATGTAAAATATTAATTGCGTTTAATTATGAGTACGGTAGCAATGTCTTTCTAGGAAACTTTCTCATCGATGCGCTGTAAGTTAAGCGAAACGTTAAATTTGAATAATGTACTTCCTAACTCCCGTATTTTTTGCTATTGTGGAACTAGGTAGTTCCTCAATGTTCTTAGGCATTCTACGTGACGATGTTACTAGTTTGTAGTTACTTACTTCTTCTAACCGAACAGTAGGTGTGTATCGCAATTGTTTCGAATTCGGTTATCCAGTCCTCTTTGCAGCCAGAACAAGCGAGATGGTGAGTCTTATTTACTGTTAGTTCAATAGCCATATCATATAATTTTTTTCACTCCTGCTACTACCTTGGAAGAGTTTGTTGCATTGATAATTTCCATGCCAAACTGTATACAAACTATCGTTAAATTCCTGGCAATAATAATCGTAACTAATCGTAAAAATAATCGTAGACTAACAACCACGGTCTTTGCTCTTAGAAACAACACCTGCTCGACCACATAATCAAAAGCATCATAATTATTATATCGACTGCAAGCAAGCAATACCTCCTATCTGACTCCGGATGGATTTTAAAGGGGAACAATAAAACTTAATAAAAACCTTATTCCGAGGTATAATGAGATACTGAAAATCCAAGTTTTCTTTTTTTATGTATAGTATTGATTAATAAAGTTTTTTTGTTTTTATTTTGAGTCTAAGGGTAGTTTATGGTAGATACGAGTTATTGGTATGGAACTTTTAAACAAAAATGTCAGATAGGAGGTATTGCTTGCTTGCAGTCGATATATGTTATTGATAGCCACACGCCATCGATTCCCACCGATAGTTCACACTGCTCAAGTGGCCACTATTTAATACAAATCACTTCCTTGGCCGGTGTTTAGTACCGTTTAGCTCACCAATCACGCTTCTACGGGCATTTCCCTTTCCGAAATGTAAGGCCGATGACACGGGATGTCTATTGGTGAGAATTTATTAATATTTATGTATCTAATACGAGTAGATTAGTGAACAAGAATGCTTGAGTAAAGTCTTGTAGGTAATCAAACTCATGGATGTCCTTAGTTACATTCTTGGAAGACACACTCACCGTGTGAATGAAGTTCGTTGGCGCCATACATACAAGTCATAAGAATGAACGTGTTCTGGGATATATTGATTCAGAGAAAATCATTCAATCGCAAGCACGAGCAGAGCAGGTGTGTCGTATGGAATATGAGAAGGCTTTGGTCTTACGCGAAGCCATTATTAATCGATCGGCACGGCTGGATTGGGAGCTGTGTTTTTTCAAATAGATTTTGACCTTACTTTTGACCAGAGAAAAATAGAAACTTAGTTATCAGGTGTGAAATTGTGTTAATCGCTCTTTTTTCAACTAAAATCTTAGTGTATCTTTTTTAAGATACACAAAAGGTCAAAATGTATGGAACTGCTGTTTTTTTTTTAAATTCCCTATGAAAAATTTCTATGTGTTCAGAAGGATGTACTGTACACAATTACACATGTTACATGTGGTAGCCGTTGTCGACCACCGCGTATTATGTGAGTATCTTTATTTCCTTTTCCGATATTATTTCATCTGTTTTCTGCAATATTGTGTTGTATTCTCATAACATCTATTTGTCGATATAATCGTGTTAGTCTATTACATCATCGGTCGTGCTTCCTCACCAACGCGCGTAATCAATTCATGTCGATATGAACCGATTTACAGTGAAATTGAGGATTCTTGTGCTCTGGGTTAGTCATGCGTGCCTTTTGTACGTCTACTCTACTCTCTTCCAGGGCGTCTGGAAGATTCATCATCGGCCTAACCTTTTTCCAACTGAGGTTGACTTCTAGTCTAGTAAATACAGATAAATACCAGTATTTTAGATGTAGTGACTGTTTATCTCCACTACGTAGTAACTGGGTAATAGGTACCCCGTGGTAAGACTTTCGGACTGGGAGAAAAAATTCCAAGTGCTACGGTTCTGATGCGTGTATTTTCTTAACGATCTGCCATTTAAACGTTTCTGATTATTTGAGCTTTGCAGGCGGAGTGATACGAAGCCTGCCTCTACATTTAGTATTGTTGTTGAACACCAGATTCTTCAAAATTAAAAATCATCAATGCATTGAAGGGTTAAAGATTTAGGACTTGACCATCAAGAGGAGGACTGGGTCTGACTAACGCTGACTTAAGACAAGGAAGGATATTATTATGATCTATGAATAGACACTATCATACTGCGATTATATGAGTCAACATTATAAGAGGGAAATGGATCATTGTGGTTCGCTACTTGTGATCGTGAGCCACATTATGAATACGACTTCCAGAGCCGTGGCAGATACAATGTAGTCACATAATATAGTAGCATTAGAAGATTATGAGCAATGTCTTGAACAGCTCTCAAAGACCTAACGTCTAGTGAATGTAGTCAATTTTGTTAATGTTAGAACGATAGCGAAACCTGAGAGCAAATTGTCTTGCAGGCAGTGTCTGTCGATGATCACTGTCGCGTGGTATCAATGCTACAAAATCCGTCTCCAGACCCAGAAGTGGGAAAGAGGTAACTCGAACCTCGTAAAGGGGGGGCTACCTCGACCGAACAGTAGCAGGATGAGGGGGTGGAGCTGTCAGGCAATCTAAGCTCCACCTCCTGTCTTGCTCGCTGAGTCCCAAAACATGCGGCCAAAGTGAACTCTATTCTGCAACCAACGAAGTCATGAAAGTAGCGAAGTTTTGATAGTTTAAATATACTCTCGTGCCAGTGACACGAAGAAGAAGAATGCTACAAAATTTTCATTTCACATTCTAGAATATTCTAAAAAAGCTTAAAAGTCCAGTCATATTCATAGTTCTCCCTAAAGAATATAACTAACTATATAGGCAGCAGATCTGCCTATGCCCGCACAGCGAGGCTAGGAGTGGCGGCGTCACACACGACTGCGCGTGCACAAAAGGATCGCCGCGCTACCGGCGCACGCGCATCTCATTCAAATGATCGTAACTATTATAAATGAGGATGGAGGGCTTGAAAGTATGGATTTAATTTCGTATTAAGTTTGGAATAATATTTATTAAAAGTTTTAAAATGCTTTTGGGAGCGCTTAGAAAGATCTACTTTGGGCATTAAACTGAGTCTTTTTGAGTAATTCTTCGATGCTGAACTCAAAAACTGCTCCAGTGCTTTTTGGACGAATCGCAATGAAGATTTCTGCAGCATATTTACAAGTAAGTCAACACTATCACCGTCATTATTGGCAGCTTTGATCCGCCCACTGCTGAGTATTGGCCTCCCCCCTTCTTGCCAAGCTTCCATAGTCTGTACCTGGACTTCTGAAGGGATCATAATAATGTACCCGACAACGACTTGAGACAGCAACCGGGGAAAGCCTGAATGAGTAGGTAAAGAGCAGGAGCACGTTTTGATTTAATAAATGATCGAAAATGAAATCAGTTCACCATGTGACCTAGTTAAATGAATTCAAGAACAACACCACAACAAGACGATCCAGGAACAAATACTCATAGGTACTTAATGTAGATGCAAGGAAAACAATGCGGAGGTCAAACAGATGCGCCGCCGCACGCTAAAGAAAAGATTTTCACACTTCGCTGCGCACTGGCTGTGTTTGCTTTGGGTTCGGCTGGTTTACTTTGGATTTGTAAATACGTAAAAAAGTTCTTGTTGAATCTGATTGCATTGTTTTCAGAAATAAGTCTTTTATAGTCTCGTCGCTCTGTTTCTCTACAGTACCTACTTAAAACAGTCTGTCAAATTATTTGCTTCTTTAGTTTTTCCTGTCCTTAATTGGTTCATCTCGAGCAATTCAAGGTTGAGTTTTAATGTTTCCTGTGTCTCTTCTTTAAAACAACTTGCAGCGAGCACATAATAGGACTGCTACCAACATTTTATTTTTAACGTCTTATTTGTAAAATCAGTGCCTTTCATCTGATTCTTTTACAAACAAGAAGAGGGAAAGAGAGAACGTGTCATTCAGGACAGTGACGGTTCTTAGTTATTACCTCTGTGAGGATAGTAGCCCTAGTCACTATTTCTTCTCTTGTCACCTTTGTGGTAACAGGCCACTTGCATTTTCAATGTTCTCATTATGTTCTCGACGTTTGAAGGTTTCCATAACATATGCCTTTCAATCCCCGAAGGGTAGGAAGAGGTGTTCCTGTTCCTAATAGTACACCCACCTTTCTCCAGTTATCATCATCCCATGCAATAGGGAGCGGGGCGAGCCTATTACCATCAACCGGGCACAAATCCAGAGTCCGTGACAGCCACTGAGAAATTTCTTTTGGAAAAACCTAAAAACACTGCCTGAACTGGGAATCGAACCCAGAATGCTCAGCAGTCGCGCTTACGCCCACTATAGTGACCAACGTTGCAATCAAGTCAAGCTTTACTTTTACATCACAAACTATATTAGTAAGTGTGAAATTGCTAAGTAATCGATTTAGGCTTTCATAGAACTGTTATGAGGTGAGACATTGAGGTTACGCACTGGTTACGACTTCAGGGAACTTTCACTGTGTCTGCAACTATTGCATTATGTATCCCGAATGTGTGACTATCAAAATATAGGGCGTATTGCAGTTGTTTACCGACTAATAGGAATTTATCGGTATCCGCGTCACGACGTATTGTTTTGTGTGGAGTTTACTTAGCTGTGACTTGCTAGCTTGTTAGAAAACAGCAGGGTCCGGTAGGGTTTGCACTATTCGTTTAATTTTACTATTCTAATAAAATGAATACTTTTAGAGCTAAATATTCGAACATTGGTATATTTGAATATTTTTTTGATTGTATTTTTAACCACCATATTTTGGGGATTTTTAAATGAATATGAAGATCTCCCTTCATTGTAAAATTTTGTAGAATTATCCAGGTATTTGAGAGTGCCCCTCAGCTCTGGTAGTCGTCGTTCTTCAATCATTTGTTTCAGTGATACTAAGAGATCACGGCTCACATCATTTTGGATTTCACCGAGTTTCTCAATCATAAACTTCAACGATGTTTCTGTCATTATCAGGTTGGCATTGTCTTCACACAGAACTTCAACAGTAGGTACCCTTGATCACATTAATTGGAATCAAAAAAATAACCATTATTACTTTATTAACTATTCGAATATTCTGACAATTTAAATGAATTATTCGAATTTGAAATTGGACCAGATATCGGAATTAAATGAATTTTACGACGACTCCCGGCAATAAAAAAAAAACAAAAATTCCCAAACGCCAAATAATTTCTACCTTTTTGAAATGGGTATGATTTAAATGGTACACTATTTCTTCCCTAAAGATAAAAATACTTTTATCACTATAAAATGGTCCCTGCCCCGCCCCGCACAACGTGTATCTGAATGCGATTTTCCGCTTCGACGTGTACAACCCAAACGCGTTAAGTGTCAACTTTAAAAAAACGGTCACATTATGTCTAAGCTACATTTGTGTAAAAACTAAAGAATAAAACAATTATTAATTAAATTGTCTTTCTTTACGTCATATTTTAGAAATGAAATTATCATGATAACTTTGTCACTATCTCCGTCAGTAGACAGTAGAACAAAAGCAGATTATAATTTTAGGCCACAGGCATCCTCTCTGTATAAAGCAGGGGGCATAATCCACCCCGTGGACCCTTTATGGGTTGGTGGATAGATGGATAGTCAGTATTCGCCGTCTGACTTGACTGTTTTGACCTAGGGTAGACCGAAGAAGTTGCTGTCGGAAAGATCTTCATCATTGTCATAATACAAATAATACAGACTTGCAATTTGAAAATCAGGCAGTTTATTTTATACACCATTTTTTTGTGATCACAAGTACAATTTTCCGATTTACAATTATTTATTTATTTAAACTTCATGTACAATAGTGGTACAATTGGTGGTGTGGTTAATGCCACACCACAAGGCATTCTCTACCAGTCAACCTTTGGGTTAAATAAGAAAACATTGTGATAGGGTACAAAATAAATATCTAAAAAAAATAACTCAGACTCTGACTCTGTCTCTCTGTCTGATTTACTTAATGATTTTCCAAAAAAAATACCAATGACAAAGTAGGTACATTACCTACGGTTATTAATAGCTAAGTACATAATACTAAAGTTTTGTATATGTTAGTAATGGACACGTAATAGAATTAACGCGGCCAGCACCGTGACCGCGTCAAGGATGGACGTCCAAATAATGCGGCAGGGTTCCTTGAGATAATTATGTAGTGTTAACATTGTAATTACGATTCTAATTACCCTGTTATTATAAAGTAGATAGTTGAATATTATTGTTAAGATCGTGGCTTCAATATGTGGTATGAAAATATAAACACGGCCGCATTGTATATGGTGGAATTGGAGATTTGAGGAGTTAATAGCCCTTATTTGAAAGAACTCGAAGTCATGGGGAGAAGCCTTTGCCCGGCAGTGGGATGGCACAGGTTGGTAACTGTGTTAATAGGTTGGTACTAGGCGAGACTGGTGAATTTATTCTCAGATGTTTTAATGTTTGTAACCAATTGAACTGTTTATTTTGAAGGGGTTCGGTCACCCCTCGTATAGTTGTATCGGAGTCGGAGGGGAAGTATTACAATAGCAGTTCCTCAAATGTTCGATAGATGGCGCTGTGCAATGACGTCACGTTTCTGAATCGCGGTGTTAAGATTCTCCGCGATTGAATGACCCCCCTGGGGTACTCTAAATACGTTATCGCTTCTCGGCCTTTTGGCTAAGATCAAAGTGTAGTATCTGTTCTTTTCAGCTTAATATCTGAAAGTTCCCTCACTGAGGGACCAGTACAGTGTTACCATGTGCACCGTAATTACGGTAAATGCACCGTACTCAGCAAAAATTTACCACCTACCGTTAAAGCATACCAACGGTGACAAAATCTACCGTAATTTGCATTTGTCAAGAAGTTTAATATTATAATAAATAATTCAATGGCGTAGACTACTTATTCACTTGCCAAATGATTTAGATGCAAGTCAGAATCCTCCTGACAAATTTTGGAATCAAGTTTCACAAATACGCAACGAAGACAGGAAAGTTTTTGAGAAATTACCTTCATTTATGCTTGCGATGTTGTCATTACCGCACTCTAATGCTGAATGTGAGCGAATATTTAGCAAGGTGAATGATATAAAAACCAAAAAAAGAAACAAATTGATAACGAAGTCTATAACAGGAAATATCTTAACACAACAATCTATCAAAAGGCATGGCGAAAACTGTATTAATTTTAAGCCTGATGATGAAATGGTAAACAGGTTAAACCAAAACATTTACAAAAATGAGAATGAAGAAATCGTGTGTCGTCAGATTCAGACTGATTCTTTGATAATTATAAGTTAATTATATGTTTCTTTCTTTTGATAAATAAAAACTTAATTTTACAACATTATTTTTGTTTATTTTTATAGTCGTAATAGCACCGTAAATAGCACCGATTTTTTTCCTCGGCCATTCACCGTAATTTACTAGAATCTACCGTATTTTTTAAGAGGTATCACCGTCGACCAGATTTTGGACATGGTAACACTGGACCAGTATATTAATCTGATTTTTGTAAGCTGACGGGATGTTCGGGGCTCGCTCCACTCCCGTCGCGGGTCGGCCCGGCATTGCAGTGCCGCCGGGATCGGCCCACATAATACCTGAGCAATATTAATAAGCTACTCAAGCTAGTTTTTTTTTTGAAGACTGGCTATAAAGAAGGAATCTGAGCGAGTAAGAGCCTCGATTTGCATTCGATTGTTACGAGTTTAACCGCAGTCGTCTTGGGTCGTTCAGACAGTTGGTTCTTGCAGCAGCGACTTCACGCAAAATACTTACGAAATAAAAAAAAAAGTATCAGTACCCAGGGTACGGGTTCACATACAGTTTGATTTATTGTGACTAATACGGAACCACTACAGAAGCTAGGGCCAAATCCGCCCGGTATCAAGCGAGGAAGTAGATATCCCGGAAACCACATTGATTTGTTATTCATTGTTTAGCAATCTCATTTTTTACTTAAATCCACTGACATTGTATTTGCATCTATACAAAATGTGGTGAATTGCAAAGGATGCGAGGGCTATTTGAATTGATAAATAATTAATAGAAACTGGAGTTGCGTTCGGCAGTGGTGCAATCGAGTGGTATTGGAATGTGGAGTAAGATTCCTTTAGTAGCCATTTGACGAATGTAGCAAGGTTTGGTTTTAGATCACCTTCCAGTACCAGCGCTACTTCAAGGTATTCGGTGATTGATATGTGTGCCTATTACTTTGAAATGCGGAGTATTTCAAAGTAATACGCACTAGGTCGATACGAACTTGTTACTATGGTCTAGGTATTTTCTGCTTGGTCTGTAGCATTATCTGTCTGGAATCTATTGGTAATTATGGTTTCAGAGTTTTGATAATAATTTTAGCATTTAGCTATACATCAAAGAAGAAACAGTTTGTTTTCTTAGTTCTCCTTCTTCTTATTGATGATACTGTTCATTTTATTTGATCAATACTTCGCCACTTTCACGGCATAATCAGAGGCCGGACTTCTCTCTATTTCGTATTAATTACTCTTAAATGTCATTTAGATAGACATTGCCCATTTGCTCTAAGACAAAGGCAATATTTTCATAGATTAATATGCCATTGTAGTCTTTATCTACCTACATGTGTGGTGGAAACTCGTAAACCGTCACACTTCAGAGATCAGTGTTTCGCTCATTTGCTCATAATATATCTGAGGTGTGACGAATGATATAATGAGCTAAAATAGTAGCAAGGTTAATGTAAACGGTACTGAAAACAAATAAAAAATGTTATAACAGAACTACTGATGAACGTTGGGTTTAGCAGAGCAACAAGAGAGATCGCTACTGCATGTGTGTTTGAATTGAACGCAAATTAGGTTTTTAATGGGGCATTAACAACGTCACATACGCATCATACTTGGCATTACGCAAGCCCTGCCTCGAGCCAGCAGAGTTATGCGTAAGATTACGATGTATACAGGTGCCGGGCAACAGCCGTCGTCGGGCAGTGGCCCACCAGACACAGCACACGCCTGGTTGGAGAATTCGCCCGGTTCTATGGAGGCAGGATGGACCGTTTTTCTATAAATACGAATAGAAAAACGGTGGAAACTTACTCATCCTAGCATTAGCAGTACTTGGCCAGCGATTTTGTTCGTCCTCCGCCATATAAATATCCCCGAGCCCGTGGGAATTCTCAAAAATCGGGCCATATTCCTTGTCTACATCATAATGGTCACGTGTATGCATATTTCTAAGTTTCTAAGTTCAAGGGTTTGGGTTGGGCGTTGATGAGTCAGTCAGTGAGACAGTCGGAACATTTCTACTACTAGTGTATGGACGCTGATGGATAATTATGTCAAAAAGGTAGTTTGTTACAAGACTAAACAAAAACTTTTTATGAAAAAGATGGATTATTATTGCACTTCGATCAAGTTCTAACAACAACAGCTAGTTGGTACCGCTAATTTCCTTTTTTTTTACAAAACACAAGTGTACCGTAATTAACGTTTTTTCGCATTCCTAATTCAAAGAGAATAACAACGTAATAGTTTTTTTGCGGTCACCATTTTTTCCGCGACCTCGTCTTCGTTGAATTTATAAAATGCTATGTCAATTTATGAACGTTTTTCCATGCAATCTTCAGGCGTTTTTCAGCACATTTGCACACACAAAAAATATTAGAATTATCTTCATCTTTGTTTCTGGTTTTCCAGTCACAGTTGGAGATCATGGACTGTTATTCCTTTGTTTGGTACAATACAACTATTATAAAGCCAGTATGAAAGAAGAACAAATACTGCACCGAGCCCAAATAAACTGTGATAAGGACATTAGAATGACGACCCCCTATAAAACCACAATCTTATCTGGAGTTTTACCAACAACATCCGTTCAGCCTCCTTGAAGAATTATAGTCTCTCCAACCAAGTCCTACTCATCTCTAGATTGATAGAAAAACAAAAGCAAATCTGCATCAGCTGATAACTCAGGCACTACTTTATAATCTACACCGGAAAGCTCGTCACTAGGAAAACGATAGCACCTAGTGTTAATAGGTAATTTGCATCTATTTTAGTTGTACAGTGTTATTTATAGGATCACGTTGTAACACATGTGACTGTGATGACTGGCGCGGATACACATGTCTTTGTATATCATCGTATCGTCATCGCCAGTATGCTGTATAGCAGAGTTAACAACCGTATCCGTCTGAAGGTATATGGCCTTTTAGAAGATGTCTTGAGTAAATTGTGCTGTTGTATTGTTTTGGCAAAGCTTTGTGGATTAGGCTGATGATGATTATTCATAATTTGATACGTTGCTTCTTTAACAGATATGGGAGCGTGCAGCCTTGGATGCTCTTGGCCTTTTGGACTTCGGCGCAGTTGTAAAGCAGGTATTCCTGTTCTTCATCTTCTGTTCTGTGTCTTTTAGTCTGTGCTCAATTTATATTTCTTTCTCTCCTTGAAAATCAAGTCTCGTCGTGGGTACCTTTATCCAGCTGTATACCTTGAATGCAGCATTCAATTGCAGTCATAACAATATTGGAGGACAGTTCCGCGTAGTAACCACTTGACTTTGTTATCATTTCAAGTATCGGATCGATCGCAATTCCGTAGTTTTTAAACAAGGAAAACGAGTTTTTCCTCGCCAGTCTATTTGTGATAGTCAGCTGTTTTCCTCAAAAATACATAAAAAAGTTTCTTCTAACCCTACTCCAAAAAGTTACCTAGATTTAGTTCCTAGGCTATCGGTGCTTTACCCTACAAAAACTGGATTTAGTTCTTCAATATGATAGTATTTCTTTTGAACATTGGACTGTGATACTGCTGTAAAAAATTAAATAGCTATGAAACCTCCGCTGCATGCAATAAATTATTACAAGTTTGGCAAAACAAAAAAAAAATGTGGGAGACGACTAGGATCCTGATTTTGAACCTTTCTGAAGGAAATGATGTCTCTACATTGAAATTGACTTTAGATCTGTCGAGAACGATCACTCGTCAAAGATTTCACCGGCAGCCTGGCTATGGGAGTCTAACCCTCCTACTAGTAAACGTCATTTAAGAGACTGATGACTACATTTTCGTTTGTCCGAAGTAATGGCTAAAAATAAAGATATACTACTCCTAAAATCATCGACCTGCCCTGGACTGGGAGATCATTCTGGACCTTTTCATCTCATGCGTAGCGACTGGCGTCATCTTTACGCATGCGTGTCGGTGAGTCAGCACTCAGCATCGATTCGCTTGACGTATGCGCGTGCGCCGGTCGAGAGAGCGATGCGTGTTGACAGATCGACATGTTTGTGCGTTTGATTGACTTTATGGAGACGTAAAGGGGATTAATGATCGGTGAAGAATGAATTTTGTAATGATGTTGATGTTACAGAAACATGATTGGGTTGTTATGAATCTTTCTGATTTTGATGAGCAATGGTTTCTTTAAGATTGGCTTCCAAATGGTTTCCGTCAGTATTCTTATTTTTCCGTCAGGAACCTTGGTTTGTAACCTCCAAGATGAAAATACAAAGCAAATAGTCTACCAAAAGAAAGTTAAACCGAAATATAAACGCAGCTAATTTAAACTAATCTAAGAATAATCAAATCCAATTCCTCAAACGATCAGATATCAGAGAGCTGATTACGTCATAGTGCATCACAAGTTCAAGTTTCAATCGCAAGATGGCGGTGTATCCAGTGCCGCGCTTCCGGCGCCGGCGCACGCTTCAGTGGCGCAGTTTCAGCACACCATCGTATTGTTTGAAGAAGGCCATTGTTTGAGGAGCACTCCCGGGTGGGCTCGGTGATGAAATTATTTGAACAGCTGTATATGTTTCATGTTAATTATATTTCGTAACTGGAATTGCGAGTTATTTGTCTTTGCGCTCGGTTCCTCTGCTGAATCATTATAACGTTTATAAGATATAAAGTTTAGCATAGCATAGAATCTTATGATGTGGCAGTTGTTACATAAAGCTTTGATTGTTGACATCTGTCATCTCAGTTTACTAACCATCATTGTCACCATCGGCATTCTACTGCCTTTAACCCAATTTATTAGGTGTCGGAGCAGCACGGTATTTATAGTCGCCATCTCAGTTGCTATCGCCTTTCTAATCATATCATCTTTTGCACAGTCCACCCACAGCTTCTTTCATCTTTTCCACCGATACTTAACGGTGGAAAACATTAATCAACTACTTACACAATTAATCAACTACTACAAAAAACAAATCGCCATCGGGTATTCCCCCGAATCAATTGTGATAATAGTTTTGTAAACAACTACACCTTGCCTCATTAGGCTGATTGATTGTGAAACGTTTTACTTTAAAAATATTCAGCGTAGAACTCAAAAACCTTTAAAACACAGGTAATTGATAAGAAGAAGTACCTAAAACCGTATTATTATCAAAATGTTGAATAATCCACGACTATTTAGTGCCGGTTCGTACTACCGTCTATCGATTGCGTAACCTTGACTTTCAATACAGCAGTTTACAAACCATATCAAGCAAAAAATAACAAGCACACTCTTCAAAGTTTAACTACATAGCCTAAAAGAGTTACCTAACTAAAAACAGTAGCTGTTAGCATTTCACTGGTTAAAGACCATTACGAACTTCCATAAAAATCTAGTATGACTCACGCTTCGGAAAATGGAAAACGAATACGTGAGTGCCATAAAAGATGGTGGAAAATTGGTGTTATGTACTTGAGGTGACTCAGGTTGGAGTATTTGGTAGTGTGAACTCTGTCACGGATATAGGTTTCTACCATGTTTCTCAACATGCGCTTCAAGTAAGTAAGTCAGTAAGTATAATTTTATAGGAAAAGAATCCAAGGCATGACTGAATAAAGATGTACAAAATGAATTGTCTTAGCTTTTTTGTTTTAGTTAGATTGGTCTTAGTTGCGTCCCTTGGGAGACACCATTTTGTTTTCATCGAACGAGACATAAATAACTTGGCAATTAATATCACACATCATTCATTTATATTATTACTAACATAGTTATACGCTTTACTAACAACATATGGAATTTATCTTTATCTTAATTTATGTGAAAAAAATTGAAACATTTTGAATTGTCTTTTTTTTAGAATCCACTTTATGATTTCGTCTGTATCGAAAATTATACAGTTTAGTTTTAACATAATTATTCTTTACAACTAACAAGTTTGCAATAAATAATCATAATCAATAATATTAATCTTCTGAAATAAAATTATAAATATCATATCGGATTACAATAACAACAGTTTTAAATGTTATCGAAGTCTTTAGCCCGTTCGCCCAGCTCTTAGCCAATAGTCGATGTATGTGTAACCATATCGTAAGCCACTTACAGTTTCAAGCTACCGTACAAACTGACGTACAATTCAGTTGATTGCCGTTTACGGGGCCAATGTTTATGTTTCATTATTTAATTTGATTGTTAAGGGGAAGTGCCGGGCGCACGCGCCGCGCCCTGAGTCTTATCGCACCACGTGATCACAGTTTGTGTAATCACTACGGTACCACTTTAACAATACCTTAATGATTACTCCGGTGTAAATATATTGCAATAGTGTTGAGTTTGTTTGTGGAAGGAGTTTTAAACGTTAACTTAATTTGTATTGTGTTTTGGTTTTTTGATTTCCGTCAATAGCTATGAAACCTATCTTACATTTAGTATCTTTAAAATCTTCATTATTTATTCTGCTTTAAATTAGTTCTCCGGGATCTTCATCATGGTAAATATGAAGGTGTGAAAAAACATGATTGTTGATTTATCAGATATTTAATTAAAAAATATACGATTTTGCCGAAATATCCCTTTACTTTTTAATAGGAGACATCTGGCCCGTTCTAACTGATCCGGCCGAATTTACCCATGCACATTTTAAAAAGTTGACATCTGGCCCGTAGGCCAGTTTTTGCGTGGGCGAGATGTCCCATATCCCATCTTTTTTACTTTCTAGCACCACAATATTAGTTTGTAGACTATCAATATCTGCAAAGTTCACAAGGAAACAAGAGAAACATTATACTTTCGATGCAGCTATTAAGCTGAAAGTGCATAGCGTCCGTCGGTCGCAGGCGCAGCATCGCAGGCTGTTGTAGCAGCGCGGGAGGCGACACTAACCGCATTCCGTGGCATTTCGCGCCGAACCTCCGCGCGCGACTCACGTGTCGCGACGCTCGAAGTACCGCGCGCGTTCGATCGATACATTGGTATACACGCTGTGCTTGTGACGTTACTCTTTACTTTTGTGCAATGTGCTATGGAGCTTTTTATGTGTGATCGCCCCTGAGAGGGCTCTATAATAAGTGCACTCTTATTTTTGGAAGTTAACTCATCAGGTAAGTCTCCAATTCCATCTCATATTCTATGATAACATTGCATCAGGTCTATGGACTATTGTGATTTCGTTGCAGAGCGTAAAATTCGATTGACAGGCCGCAACAGATTTCGCGATGCTACAATTTCATTTACAAATAGTTAAGGAAGCTCTAATATTTCTTAAAATATTCTTGAAACCTTGGATGTAAGTTGGCCTTTAAGTACGTTTAATAATAGGCCGTTATAATAACAGAAATATGTAGTTCTGTTGATTTTTTCTTGTTTCATAAACTTAGTATTTATGCATGAATAATTTGTATTCACTGAACACTTGTTATATTTTACAAAGAGTTTGTAAAATATGACAAGTGTTCAGCAAACATTTGTTGCGTCTGCGACGAGTTTACACACAGTATTGATACGTTTGACATCATCGATGTGTTTGTTTTCTAATGTATTTTTATTATTTTTTGTTCTATGGAAGTTGTTAGATTTCTTTTTATTATTTCTCACAATCATTAACTTTCTTCGTTGTTGTTATTTTGTTTATCATCATCTGGACGGGTTCCTCAATGAAACATGTAACTAGTGTAAATGATTCATCCGAAAATTGCGAAATAAAAACTCTTTTTTTTTGGTGACTCATTTCTTGATACAAATTCTTTAATCTTGTAGATTTCTTTTTGGTACGATCTACGGAGTTATTTTCATAAACGATTTGGGTTATTTTTAATGTGTTAGAATTTGTATTCATCCCTTTACCGGTGCACCCGACCATTGTTTACGGGATCCCAAGTAAATATCAATTACGAAGATAATGGAAGAGGCGTCGGGTGTGAATACCAAGAAAGGCCTCCGCACTGGGTACACAATTAATCCTTTAGCACGTCTTGTGTTTTTTGCTAACGCTACCATTTTTTTTAAATTATACTTTTACGTGAACTGTCGGCGCCCGACCCTTTTTTATTACAAGACGTTTTATCGCCAATCGTCTTAATTTTATTTTACTTTAGGAATCAGTTTCTTTAACACCAACTGCATATTTGATTCTACATCGTTAAACAAAACAATTGTGAACCTCTTTGAATTCCAATAAACTAGACTCGAAGGAATAATTTTCCTAACAGTAAATTCAAACATGGACTATATGGGATGCATAAACATTCTAGGTAAGACTTTCAAGAAATTGAAGTAATTGAAATGTAACTAAAGCTTTTCAGAAAATTAGAATTGGTATTTAAATAGAACCCTTACGAAGATAATAAAGGAGCTAATGAAGTACAAGTGCCAGTCTATTGAAATAGTGATTGCGGTGTTGTTTGAATTATTCAGTCCAGTAGCTAAGGTAATCGCAGCAGTTTCGATAAGTCGTATTATAATTAATGTGCATTAATTGTGTGCTTCTGTTTAAGCCGTTGATCGAATTTAAATGTTCCTGAGAATAAACTTGAGAATGATTGCAACATAAATCTTGAGACTCGTAATCGGTAAAGTCCCGAAGTCTTTAGAGATGTCAAATGTTATTACTTTGGGATTCCCATATGCATGTATTATAGTAAGTACCTAAAGTCATGCTGATATGATAAAGAATTTATACCTAAAACCCCAACTGTAAAAGAATTGTTGGATTACTATAATTAAATACAGTTAGATAGTCGCGAAACAACATTATGTTAAAACTAAAGTGGTCTAGTTGCTTCCGTAGCAAATTATAAATAAGCGTCCGAAACTTCCATAGTTAGGTTTTTTGTGCGCGGTTTTTGCAAGATTAACGCAATAATAACTAAATGGATATAGCTTGCAAGGCTTTATGCTTAGAGATTTTGATATCTGCTGTTTTTGCTCTCTCAGTTTTCATCTGTGCTGATCAGAAAATTATTTGTGCAATCAACAATATCAGTCGCATGATAACACTGTTTATGAATTTAGACACCGTCTGTTATATGATAAAGAATTTCGTCGAGATGGCTTGCCAGTGTTTACTTAGGACCAAACGTGCACACTTAAGAATTTTTATATTTAAAATCCAGTCAACGTGTTGGTCCACCGCAGTTCGGTCACGCTTCTGCCTGCAACATGCCCCACATCAAATATTTTTTAATCTCTTCTCGGAAATCGCCTTGACACGTCCACCATGAAGTCCGAGGTGGTTTTCTATCAATTATGTTCAAATTGTGCGCGTTGCGCAAAGATCAGCGATTCTCGCAATTTCTGCATTTTGCTCCAGTATGGATGGATGTTGCATATATCTTTATGTGGGAACCAGTTGGGACACAATGGGGTCTGCGAAGGCTCTCACGCTCTCGTGGGTGGTTCTTGCGACATTTTGGTCTCGAGAGATTGTCAGCAGCTAGTATTGTCACAGTAAATTGGACCTAGTTGAGCTGTTTAAATGATAACTCGGCTTCTTGACGTTTCATATCAATTATGATTGACATCGTAGATTGGATTGCTAATTCAGTAGTCAGTGTTATTAATTTATTGACTAGTTTTTTAATGTGATTGGAATTTATCTGCGATGCATTATAAATAACGCATTGGTTTATGATCTTTATTGACAATAGAAAACTTTGTCCAGTGAAAATCGAAACCACTGTATTACAGTAACCTATTTGATTCAGTCTAATAATTTTCGGCGGAAAATAAGTGGCTAGGAAGTCTAGGAACATTGATTTGTCTTTTGAATTTTAAAATTTCACTTTATAATAAAAAAGTGGTCGTGAACTTTGAACGATCTACTTATTAGTTTCTGGGAATTTACGGTCAACATCAAGATTGATCGGTGATTCACAGTGATTCACCAATCGTCTTAATAGCTGGTCGGTGGAAGTCGATTTCTATGCCATTCAACCATAAACCCGGTCTGAACAATTATCCATGAAAAATACACATCTAAATGTGACAAGCGAAAGTGGCATAAACATCACTATTTGCACACTGATCGAATAATCCATCACGCAATGTAGCGTGTGGTCAATAAAATATTCTGGAATGTAAAATCGCAATTTTGTTCATCGTTCAATGCTTGCTTATTATTCATTAATACGTGTGCATTCTCGACTAGGCGGACAATGTGATTTAAGATAATTGGGATTACTATGTTGGTAGCGTTGACTTAATTGTGTGGCATAAAACTCTCAAGCCTACCTCCACGTAGGTCAGCAGGGCGCGGAGCTTCATTCTCATGGCACACTTATGATGCACAATCAACACAGAATTCGTAAGACGGTAGTAAACGAACTATGACACAGAATAACAGTTACCTTTACGTTGCATTCGTTTGAAACATCGTTTTACAAGCTGTTATTTAATATGATTGTGTACGTAATTGTTGTAATGATGGTCGTGCTCAAAAGAGCGTGAAATGCTCAAGATCTTTTAGTGTATATCTTTTATTACCAGATTGATTGAATGTACATTCCTTCCTTAGAATTACTCTTTTTCCATTTAAATTCTCTTCCAGATTTCGAATGGCTTCGTTTTATCGTGGATGCACAAAAAATGTTTGATCATTGTAAATATTGAAAGCCGCATTCCTCGTGGCTGCAGTCCGTGAAGCAACACCGGGGAGTTTGTTATCACTCCTATATTTAATATCGGAGTGACTTTGAACATTTTTTATTACGTCAATGTCGAGGCGCCGGCGATGCACCCGTTCTTCCGCTCCGACATTCCGATTCTGGACGTTGCCCTGTCGAAATGCTCCATCAGACTATCTGTATGTACCTACCTATCTTACCTAGCTAATTGTGGTCACGGATTTTGGTTTTGATTTTGATCATTCAAGATTAATGTTTTTTGGTGTGAATACATCAATGTAATTCAATTACCTCCGATTTTTTTTTTATTACAAAGCTCGAGGAACTCCTATTTTAGAAGTAGTTGGTACTTACTAATTGGTATGGGATTACTTTCAGCTAGAAAGACTTTCTCTGACGTTAAAAGAATGAACAATTCAGGTTTCAGTTTTCTCCTTTCATATCGGCGAGAACGTATTTACCAATTAAATACAAGAGAATAGTTATAAAATAACAATAGTGTGCGGAGGTTAATGAAACCTTGAGAAATTCTACCATTTTCTGTTACTAATTGGCTTCTAAAACTATTATATTTTAACTATGTATTTAAAGGTTTCTTTTTCGTATGGGCAATCCACTGTTGCATTGAATGTTATACATACATAATTCCTGAAAAATTTTTCTTGAACAAGTAAGATGAGATGTATTGTGGCTGCTGTCAATTTATCATTTCAGATATTTCTTTCATATTTTTAATTTTCTAAATAGGTATCATTTATAAATAGCTGTTATTTATTTTGTTAAGTATTACATTTAACTTCAGACATTATTTTCTAAAAAGTTTTCTCTCGAATTGTTAATCGTACATTCGTCCTTGAAAAAGTATTAGATATTTTTAGAACTAAGTATTTATTTAAACCTCGCTGTACCAGCATCCGTTTGCAGTCAAGGTTGAGCAAACGTACAGATAGCAGCTTATTATTAGTTTCCCCGTTAAATGTAGATAAACGCTGTTGGTCAAACACTGAATTAGGTTAAACCCTTTAGTTAAATTTTGATAGCATCCGTTTAGATAGCCGATAAGGAGTTAAGTCATGTGGAGGGACAGAAACTAGTCAAGTAACAGGAAGAATTATTTAACAATAATTTGGTTGGTTTTGAGCAGGGCCATTGAAACTCTGGGAAGACTCTTTGGTCTAGTCATTTATCAATCTGCTTCCGATTTGTTTATAAAATCGAGTTCTAATTAATAGCGTTGGCGTATTATAGCTATAACTCGTATTTATGAAAAGAATACTGATGGCGAAACCAATCGAAACTTAACGTTACCCAATTTGGTAAATGAAAAATTATGCTTACCGATTATGGCAAACGTGCGATAAGAATCCATTAAAAATATTTGTTTTCAAGCCATTTTGGAGCGATTAGCAGATTTTCTACAGCAGTTGTTTTTAAATCTTAATCGACCGTGGTTGTTTCATCAGATTTATGATTGTTATATTATACAATAGAATTGCTAATCTAAACAGCGACAATCTTGAGTTTAGATGAGGTGAGTTGTTATGAGATAATTTTGTAGTTTTACTATCATAACGCATCATTCATAGTTTTTGTTTTTACATTTTCATTTTCGTCAGTTCATCAGTCGTTAATCGTTCTTGCATTAGTGTATAGTGCTTTAAATCCTGTTCTCAACCCATTTGTTTACCAACAACGATAAGTACGTGCCCTTTGATCGTAGGTGTGAAATTTCATTGTATTTCGTGTCTAATAGAAACGCATCTCCTTTAAAGGCTATCATCGTCAATTTGATTGTTATCTTCAAAGCAACGAGCGCCTTTATCAGCATGCTCGTGTGGGTTGGTTTGTTCTAGTTTATTTTCCTCTTCAAATGTTGGAGCAATGTTGGTCACTGGATTATCAGCAAGAACATTATTCATTACTGCTCTAATACACATCGTGGAAGTCGTCTGCAGTTGTGTCTGATGGAGTAATGGATGACACATTGATTGTGTGGAATCAGGTTAATGTTTTTAATCTTCTGCATTTTCTTTCTTTTAATTTGGGGTAAGTAGAGCTGATGTTTATCAAGATCAGAGGTTTGTAAGAATTATCCTTGTTTGTCAGCATTATTGAAAGCTGTAAAGGATAAAGTGTTGGAGTCACAAATGACCTTTGATCAGCATCAGATTGCAGCCACAGTAGTCAATTAATTATAATCAGTTGACTCACAATTTGCGCAGGTTGACCAGCTGCCTCACTCAATTAGCAAGAAAGCTGATATAGTTCCGTATAGCTTTGACAATTATAATATACCTACCTTGCATAATAATTTGTATGAATTAACTCTTAAAATAAGTTGGAACAAATTATCAAAATAAAGGATCATCCAAAGAAATAATAAGTTAAAATAATAAGCTCGTCGTTACGTCATCGAAATATCTTCCTTTTACAGATAGAAACTGAACCGCTTTAAAAATAAACTTCCAAAGCTTACATCGTTTCTAGTCTCGTAAAATAACCGAGCTATATTTAGCCCAACAATAAACGTTATTCAAATAAAGTAATTACGCACTCAGTTCTAACTAAAGGCTATCTGTATTAAACCAGCGAGTGTTAAGACAGATAGTCATCAACGCGGCGCCACATTCATTTGTAGAGCTAAACCCAATGGCTGCAGTGATCAAGTAGTTGAAAGTTTTAATTCTGTCCCGTAGCCCCATTGTGCCTTGGGGAACTCCCTGAATATAAACTTGATTGTGGTTAATAGGGTATGACTATGACAATAAGATGATTATAAGTCGATACTTTTGAAGCGATTTGTATGGAAAATAACTAAGAAATAGGTCGTTTAACATATTATGGTAAATGAAAGGGTTTAGCTATAGACGCTGCTAAAAGTTATGAGACGTTTTAAGGAACATTATGTACCTAGATATGGTTTAGCAGATGTGATGTTTGATTTGAAGTAACGTTTATTAATAAACTCTCAAAGTTGTTAATGGCAGCATTCTGATGAAGTGATTAAGTGGAGCTGAATGTTTACTAGACCGTGAGTCTCATATTCCAGTCTCAATCAACAAGGCAAAGCTCACCACTCCATGCAACATCAAATTACCTTCGCCCAAAAGAGCCAACATAATGCGCTGTTCTCCTAAACACCAAGTAAAGCATGGTACTGGAGGGTCAGATAGCAATCTCGTGGCGCCGAGTTCATTTGTCTCAATTGGCGGCAGCTGCCGACCCCACGAAGGAAGGATTCATTACTCAACGTCTTCCTATGAGAGATTCCGCTGAGGTACTCACTGGTCATTTGGTAATTGAGTGTGTCAGAGACAACCTGAGTTATAAGCTGTGGATGAAGACACTTAAGAAGGGTGGAAATATTTGAAATTATTCGGGAAAACTAGTTCAAGCAATTCAGATTTTTGAACTTTTTTATGGTGAAAATTACAGTCTTACTAATTCTAGGCTTTGTGTTGGAGAGAGTCGGCCTATAACCTATGGCTATCAGAAAGTTAAATCCAAAATTATGATAGAAATTAATATCATTCAAGGAAAAGACGGCAAAATCGATTACATTCATTATAAAAAATCGATTCCATTACCACCATCAACAAGCAAAAGATGGTAAAATCGATTACACTCCTAAAGAAATCGTTATCAATAAACCATTCAATAAATAAGAAAGTTATGAAGAACCGATAATAGAATTAGCTGCTGTTGCTCCATAAATATAACTTCTAGCGGTATTCATAAATACGAGCAGTACAAAAAAGGTAATGATCTATTTGTAAAACAGCGTGTATTGTAAATAGTTTCAGCGTGTTCATGCGTAAACTCTTTGCATTCTTCGCTACTTGCGTGAGTTTGTCACATATGGCTTTGATTTCCACTATTGCCTGTTGATTTGGCGTTAGCAATTCCGAATATGTGCTGGCTGTTCCAATTTGGGAATTGTTTTTTCGGAGGTTTAGATTCTTGTGTCGTTTAGCTGTGCAGTTTATATATTTGTTCTTTATAGTCATTCAATTCTTTGATGTTCAGTTAGTTTTAGCTGTAGATTAACATTCAAAAACGTATTTTGTTAATTTATTTCACGCACTGCAATAAGACGATCAGCCTATGTATGTATTTGTCGACAGGGAATCCGATTTAAAGATGTTTACTGAAAACTACGAAACATTTGATGCATTTGTTTAAATTCCTTTGTAGAATTTTATTAGTATCTTCGTGACAGTGTGACACCTAACGATGACACCAAACTATGACGAATTATGACCGTCGTACTTTTCCGAGCATCGGTATCGTTCGGACCAAAGTGTCGATGTCAATATCTTATCATTCGAAAGTTGGTAAACAAATAATTATTTTTATCGATGCTCTTCGTTGCACAACGTTCCTTCTAATTTATTATTGTTTTTACGACGTGGTGTCTTTTATTAGGACTTGTTTTTGATGAAAAGATTCTGCTGTTTTTAAGAATATACAATATTGTAGTTCAAACTGCGTATCTGTTTGTAAGCTAAACAGTTAATACTGAAAGGAATGTAGTGTGGTTTTCAAAAGCCTTTAAACCAAATGTAACAGGTGATTTAAATGTGTTATTGTAGCTTGTTTTAGCAAGGCACAAATTGACGCCATCACAAATAATCACACAGTACATGTTCTAACATTTGACTATTATTAGGCAGCTGGAATAATACAGTGTTTCTTAAAAATCTTCCGCACTACGTCTTGAATGAAGCACACACAACGTGATAACTCCAACCAATTGTCTCCACGACCGTTATTACCAGCGAGAGGCAGTTCAGTCGACATAGCGAAGCAACACGCGTTTTTAATAACAACGTTTTCGTTAATTGAAAGGAATTGGTCGGTTTTAGTGACCGCTCGATATTCGCACACTTTGAGTGCTTTGGGACATTTATTGTGACGTCGTGAGGCTGAGTCATTTCAATCATTCATGTCATTTCAATTTGTTAGCTTCCGTGTCTTGGCTTCTGTGTCAAGATTAAGGATGATTTTGTTGTTTTGGTTCCTTACATTATCAGTATTCCTATCCATAATTATATCGGGTGTATCCCTGCTATGAATTTTGCCTAGATTGTCTTGTAGAACTCGGCCTAGTACTTGAGAGGGTGCATTCGGTCGAACACACACACTGCTCTGTCTTGGCACTATCTCGTCATTGCCTCGAAACGTGCAATCAAGCCATTTGTAAGAAATTCTTTCGCAGTTTTGTTAATTGAATACAAATGAAGATATTTATTTATTTATTTATTTATTTAAACTTCATGTACAATAGTGGTACATAGGCGGACTTAATGCCACAAGGCATTCTCTACCAGTCAACCTTTGGGTTAAATAAGAAAACATTGTGATAGGTACAATAAATATCTAAAAAATAACTTCTTGTTTTCGAAAAATTTATATCGTTATATTGATACTAATACACATAATATATAAATAAAATAAACTACTAAATATTCTAACAAATACTAAAATAAAAGAAAAGAAACCTAATAATAATTACCATGACTCGACTTCTAATTTATTGAGAGCTATTTATCCTGACTTAAGTAGTGGTGACGAACTTTTCTTTTAAAAGTGACTTTGCTTTCAGCTTTTTTAATGCCAAGAGGTAGCGCGTTCCAGAGCCTTGTAGTAGAGATGGCGTAAGAATTCGACATAAAACCGGTGCGGTGTGAAGGAATTTGGAGAAGCAGATTCTTGGAAGCTCGAAGGTTACAACTGTGAGAACTGCCCAACACTTTAAAATAAGTTTTTAGGTAATCGGGAGCACATGGATCGTTCATAATAGTGAAGAGCATGCAGAGAGATCTGAGGGACCTCCTGAGTCGGATAGGCAACCATTTAAGCTGAGAACGGAAGGAGGAAATGTGATCGTATTTGCGAAGGCCAAAAACAAAGCGAATAGAATTGTTGAGAAGTCGATCCAATTTGTTTAGAAGTTCTTGGGAAAGATCAGAATAACAAACATCAGCATAGTCGATAATGGGAAGCACAAGTGACTGGACCAAAGTGAGTTTGGTGCTAGATGGCAGGAAGTGTTTGAATCTATAGAGGGATCGCAGCGAGAACGAGACTTTCTGGCTCACCTGAGCCACGTGTTTATTCCAGCTTAAACTGCCGTCAATGTACAGACCTAAGTCTTTTACGTGAGGTGAAAGAGAAATGACGGAGTTCTCGTACATCAGTGGCATAAGTTGGCTAGTGTTCACATTTCTCAAAAAGTACGAACTGCCAATTAGGATGGCCTGACATTTCCCGACGTTAACAGAAACCCCAAATTTGCCAGACCATTCCTCGATAGCTCGAAGATCAATACTGTACATACACGATATTTTGATTGATTAGGCCAATTTAATCTATTAACTCATCCATTAAGTGCGTGTTTGACATTAATTGCATCTATTAAGGCAGGAAGCCCTTTGCTTCTTCATTAACTGTTACATCATCATAACAGTTGATTAGTTCAAGTATTTTAACTTTCTGTACACAACTTGTTATTAAAACCCTCTTTACTTATTAATTGTAATGATTTCCTCTATTAAATTTACTCATAGCGAAACAAGTACTCAGTGAAAGTTCATATTAAAATGTTGAAAAACTTCGAAACTTTGCTTCGTAATGCCATCGTAAGTTACCTGAAACAAGTTCTAAAGAATGCAAAAGAAAGATGGCTGATAAGTTTTTTTTCATTATTTTTATCGAGCATGGGAAACGGCGCAGCAGACCGATGTCGCAGCAATTAAAGGCTTAATAAGTAGTTCTTTTTTTAATGATTATTGTGGTAGCTCGTGCAAAAGCCCTGGGACAATCTCCTTCAGTAACTGTATATTTTTGTTTCTATAAAGTATATACTAAGAAACATTTACTAATAATAATAATGTATGGTCAACCTCGACTAGCAAACAGTTGATGTAATACAGATGATGAAAGCACAGCCACAAATAACATAGTATTGGTTAACCGCATTTACTTGTAGATGGCAAAACAACAACGCCAGGGAAAAACAGGGAAAATTCATTTCGCAATCATGATAAAGCGTAATTCCCAGTGATGTAACAAATGTTACGTGTTATTAACCATGCATCAACTCAGCCTTTCTCAGTTCATTGCTGGACATAGGCCTGCCCCTCTTTCCTCCACCCTCCGCGTCCAGTCTGCTCCAGCTACCTTTTTGAGGTCGTCGACCCATCTTGCTGGGTCTTTCCTAGGGAGGATGACGCTTTCGATACGTGTTTTTCAGGACACGTTTCCTCCACCGTTCATCGTCCTCCAGCAAACGTGCCTAGCCTACTACCACTTCAGCTTATTATTGTGCAATCTGACTTCTTCTTCTTCTTCCTACTAGACCGTGTGTCCCATTCCATTGGGTTCAGCCTTCCTTGTTGTTCTCTTCCACTGAGCAAGATTTTGTGCGGTGTCAACGTCCTAATGTAGAAGCTATGTCGGTAATGTGTTAACATTTAAAATTAGGTTAGTTTTACTACAATAGTGAGTCAGACTCACCTTTTGAGTCAGCTTTGTCGCGTGCCAGCTAAAACAAAGATCGGACGATTACCGGTTACCACACAATGATAATAACACGAGAAAGTTAAACGCTAAAATTGCACCGTTTTGGCTAAATCTACATCTTTTAGCTAAATATACGTCATTAGGTAAATGTTTGGCAACAACGTGTGTAATCTGTAATTATTCTTTGTAGTAGCCGCACACGTAGTTGTGATTGAATATTAGTTTCAGTCTTTTGTATAAAATTTGCATTTTCATCAAAGCTGCATTTCCATTTTAAACTATAAACAATCGCGACTAACGTTCCATGCCAAGATCAACAGTTTCCATGAGATTACAAGCATCTTAACCATTTCTTATATTTCTATTCATCACTTCTAATACTAGTTTCAATCGGCCTCGATTATTGCTATTTATAGAGTCCACTAGTCAGAATGCTGGAATTGTACAGCATTTCAACTGAACTACATAGGTAGACAGGAACCAATTTACATATTAGCAGCTCTATTTCACTTTATGTTGACAGTGACAAGCCAGACAGTGGTAAACGTTGCAATGGATCTGTCTATATTAACATGATAGGTATAACAGTTTCATTCTGACTTATAAATATTAGAAATAGTAGTTTACGAGAAATGTTTATTTACTTATGTGTCATCGACTTCGCCCCAAGATTTAAACAATGTATTTTGAACAGTGTTTCCTTGACCAAAAAGTTTGGATGTTAAGTTCCCAATGTTATTTACTAAGATCCAAGATCATCAATTTTATTATATTTAATACTATCATAAACGTGTATACCTCAAATATTTTTGGTATAATTGATGATCACTAAATCAAAGCGTCCTACATTTCGACAGAAGCATGTAATATTTATATTGTATCCAGTCATTCATGTAATTAAGAAGTATGTAGTAAGTTTGTCTCAAAACAAACCAGATGTGGTATTAATAAGTGAAAGTGTCACATGTTGAGTTTAAATGTGTAATTGATGTTGCTGTTTGTATGCGGGTACTGTTGGTGTCATGGACAGATAGAGGATTTTGTAGTTTGTATTACAAAGGATATAGTAATTGTGAGTTGGTGGAATTTAAGGAATGATGTTGAACAAAGGATTTCTGAAGGAAAGTTAATTACAGATAAAGTTTATAATAGCTTTTTTTTGGACAGATCTTTGACGGACATCGGGCTTACTTTTCAAAGTCCCGATTTTTACTAGGTAAGTGTAAACTTATTAGGGGCGATGCTGCCTATTTTCGGCTCTGTTACAATAGTCACAATTTCAAAACCCTCGTGTCTATTCTTTGTCGGAAACCACACAGAACAATTATCCGACAATTTCAAAATCGTTACTATATCGCAACGAGACTATGACAGAAAAATGTTCTCACGACATTTTTCGCGTCAATAAAATGTCACTCCTGTCACATAAACTCATGCGCAAGTATTTCTGCACCACACATGGAGTAGACGTGGGTACAAAGTAATAATGGTGGACTAAGTAGGTGTCGTAAACGTTGGTTGAAGAAACCGAATGGGTTCTTAGTACCTTAGAAGGAATAATACAATTAAAATTAAGTGTTTCAAAGATAATAAGCCCGCATAGTAACAAAGCTTTTGTTCTTGAAGCTTGCTTGTGAGATTGGTCGTGTGTGGTTCAGGTTATGATACTATATCTTTGTGTTAAGAGACGAAAAAATCGAATCAAGTACAATGACGACGAAAGTAAAAAAGAAAATGCATTTTATTCGCACTGCACGTGACGCTCACAAAACAGGCAGTGATGAAGCAAAAAATGCATACGACAAGCTAAATTAAAATAATACATTTTAAAGTATAAAGTATGTGCGCATTCGAGTATCCATATTTTAAAAGTTGTATGAGATTTTCCAGCGTTCCAATTCGCGACGTCTCTGTCGATAAATCTTATAGTTTTTCTTTATTGCCAATAACTTCTGAAAAATATTTAGGAATGTTTTATGATTTATATTTTTAATTGGCCGTTTTTATGTGCGCATTCTTGTTTTTTTCCGATAGTAGCAATAGGATTTTTTTTTCTATTTTATTATTTTTGTTTTATTGCATCATTTTATGCTTCTATAACTACGATTCTTTATATTTCTTCTACTAGTTCTACACTGGCCTATAAAACATTATTTTTTATTAGTTTTCTGTTAGTTTCCAGGAAGGTAGGATTATGAGCTGTAAAACTATTAATATGTTTATATTAAAAGTTATATTCAAACTTTTTTTATTGAAGACAATAGCCGCACGCCCCTAATAAAAATCAAAAAGCAGACAATCAAAAATGTAATTTAATCCTCAGAGGAAAAGTTGAAATTTCTACTAGAACCACTTCGAATGTTGAGCAGTGAGATCGGAGATATTTGCACGCGAGCTGAAAGCTAATATTTATCTTTGGCGACGACAGTAACAAATGTGATGTTATGCATTGCGTTTTTTGTTGCAACTGAGTGATTTAGGTGTCAAGAGCATCAGCAATGGTTAACGATAAGTGCTTTATGCATGATTGGAGACCCATTTCGTATGCAATCGGTGTTTGTAGGCGTCTTAGTATAATTGTTGGGACAGTGAACGACTCGCATGGAGAATTACTAATAGCTTTAAGAATTCCATAGGTTATAGTATTGTATACTATGATATCACGGTATGTTTTATCACTTATTGTTGTAAATTTTTATCGTAGGTTCCTATGTGGCCTTTTATGCGATACTGTTTTGAATTTGAATTCTATTATTAGGTACTGAGGTCAGACTATGCGACTCCATGGGACTATTTGATTCTTATTCATTGACTTAACTTAAATATGCATGTGACTTGGTATCTATTGGTTCATTTATTCTCTCTTTCTTAGTAATTTTTCTCTTACTGCAGAATACACTTTAGCTTTTTCACCGTCCATTAGTGCAAATAGAGCGATATCATGATTAGATTGCATTGTAAGTGTTAGCTTAGCTGTAACTATGTCAATGACTAAGATTGCATAGCTAAGGTAGGTATCACTATGTAAATAGGTAATGATTTACTTTTTTTCCTTATGATTCAAACCACAAACACTTGGGTTTGCCTAGGTATCTGATTATTTATACCTTTTTACTGTGTAGAATATATATGCTCTTTTGCGGTCTTTAAAGTACTCTACATTTTTTGGTTTGCCTTCCTTGAATCGAATATTGAGGTAGGTGTGTAAATAATTCTCCTGCTCATAGACCTTCAATGTTTCTGTTTTTCCCTTCTTCATATTTTTGTTTTGGTTCCTTCGCCTCACTAGTCGTTTTTTCAGTTTTTCTATTTATTTCTTGAAGATTTCCTTGATCTACGTTTTGATCTGAACCTATCTGTTTTTTGCGAAGGTTCACCTTTACATTTACCTTTGCAAGTATGAGGGCTATGCCAAGTTGTCCTTGTCATAGCATAAACAAAACAGTTTGTACTGGTTCATTGCGCTTTCCTTAATCGACCCTAAGACACTTAAAACGGCACCCATAGTCACAGATAGACTATCCATTCCGAACCTAGAAACAGCTTTACCATAATCCTTTCCCATGCCAGTCCGTATGCCATACAGACACGGCTTACCGATCGATCCCGCATTCGGGTCCCGTTCCCTGCAACGTGTCTGACACACGCACTGACTTTTTTGCGCACTTGCGCAGTTACAGTGGGTTTGAGACTTCCGTTTATGTCCACCATATGAATTATCTATGGCTTTTTAAAGTGACATTAAATGGATTATTGTTTGATGATAAAGTTCGTTGACTTGAAGATAGCCTTGGTGATTTATGTTGAGGAGATATAAAAATAGTGGCCTGAAATTGACATTCTCATAGGCGTTTATGAATTAGAGTTTGATATGAGAAACTAACTACAAAGGTGTTTGGTGTAGAATAAAGGTTTAGGTCATCTGCCCAGCCTTTTCCCAACTTTATTGGAGTCGGCGGCCAGTCTGACTGGATGTAGCTGCTTTTCAACGACGTTGAAATAAACGATGAAATTGGTTTTTTTTTACTGGTTTTTCAGGTAGTTGTCAAATAAATATGTTTTTATGACATTGCTTCACGTGCATGCTTTTGTCCAATTACTTCCACGTCTGTAGTTTGGTCACCGTCTGAGTGCAGAAACCCTTGGAATGTATGTTTGTATTCCCGCGAAAGTTGTAAAATGTCAACTGAACAAAATCGATTACTGTCGCGTTTATGCCGCTGTGTTGCGGTTTCTAAAACATGTTATTTTACATTGTAACATTAAGTAAATACTCGTAAATTAATAGCGGACAATGTAATTTAAGTGCCTTGCACGTACATATGTTAAAATGTTATCAACTACGCATCTACTAAATGTAGATATTGAAATGCCTGCAATGAACGACTGTCCTGTCATCATCATCGAATTCTGCTTATTAAAATGTTATGATTATGACTCCCAATTTTATCGGTAGCGTTATCTATCTTAGCATATTATTATGTAGGTATTACAGGGGCCTAACCGTGTTGTGTGTAATTTGGTGTTAGAATATTAATAAAAGGCATTTTAGGAAGTTAAATTCACATAATTACTATCACGAATCGTATTTTTACATGTCATTGACTTTGATGCAAGCCTAGCTCCATCTAAACTTTTCTTATTCCAAATTTCAACGTTAATATATTTTTTTTATTATTATTTATAATGTACCAGCCAGTCTGTTTAAATGAGACGTAGCGGCAAGGCCGTGATTCTCCACGCGGTCCCAAGTGCGGGTTTCTGGATGTCACATATACCTATCTTTTGAAATTCTAGTTCTAGGACATATAAATAAAACTAGAAAAAACAATATCATGTCTAGATACGAGTACAAGCGCCAAGTAAGACGATCCGACATCAACCTTCATTCACCACTGGCTTCACAATGGGTATCTCGTTACAGTCCAGTGTGTGCAAGGCTTTTCCGTGTCGCGTATCGATTCGGATCGACCGAACATTGACCCGCTGCAGTGGTGGCAGCGGTTTATGTTCACATTAGACTGCGGTTAGGACATTTTTGTAGGAATTAGTTAACGAAATATCTTAATCTATCTATCTAGGAGACGAAGGTTATTGAAATGTGTGTGTACTTTAAAATAATCTTCTTTGAATTCAGTAGAATTTTAATCAAAGTACCTACCTACAACACACTTGAAGTCACGTGTGTTAACATAATTGAAAATTAATTACATTGAGGGGTTTGACAGCCAGTTTAAGTTCAAGGTATAAACAAGAGCAATAACACATCCTTGTAGGCAAATTCTTCAACAAGATTATCAAAAAATAACATAACAAATAACATAACATAACATCACGCCTGTAATCCCCGAACGGTTAGGCAGAAGTGTAGGTACCTTATAGTGCACACACATTTCACCAGTAATATTTTTAAGTCCCATGTAATACGAGCCTAATGCCATCAACCGGGCACAAATCCACTACTGGCTGCTGGCTGCTACTGAGAACTTCCTGATGGAAAAAACCAATATCACTTTGCCCGACCGGGGACTCTGAACCCAGGACCTCATGCTCAGCGGTCGCGTTTTGCGACCAGTCGGCATGACCTCATACTAATATCCGAAGATATAGCAACGTAACACAGCATGATTGACCCCTAGACGTCTAGACGAACGACGTAGTCAAAAATTATCAAAAGATTTTGTCCGTAAATTATAAATACGTACTTGGGATTACCAATCTAAACTATCAACCAAAGCACCCAAGTAATCCGGAAATGAAACCCAAAAGTTTCCCGCCGTACACCTCTCCACTCATGTCTTGCATACAAATGTATGGTATCGCGTGTAATCGACCCCACAACTCAGTGCCAAGGTTGTACGCACTCGGTCTAGTCTATGGTAATACAATACTTTACGCTTCTAGAAACAAAGTATTTAAAGGTACAGAAGTTATAAAATTATTAGCACCATAGGTACTATGCAGAACTTTACAAGTAAATAAATTCTTGTTTCTACTACATATCTTATCATTCTCTGATGAATTGATGATTGTTTAGCGAATTTCTAGTTATTTTTGTCGTGTCAAGGAAAACAATGCAGAGAATTATGTCATATTATTTATCGAAAACCCTCTTATGATATGATTTTCCCAAAACATGGAATACAATAAACACAAAACCTGTCTGATGTAGTTTAAATGGCCACTTAACTTACAAGACATTTATATCTAGGTGGGTACCTATCATTCATTAATCAATGTTGTCACTCAAAACTTTTAAAAATTGACATGAAAACGCCATGTCAATGTTTATTGTTTACCCTTACATTGCACTGAAGTAGATAAAGAAGACAGTGGTTATCGCTATTTACAAGTGAGTCTTGAATTAGTGAAACAATTTCTGGTATTTTAAAATCTCACTAATATAACACGTGGCCTCGTGTTTGTTTTCATCTATCCTAAATCTCGGTAATATCTTCCTGATTCAACATGCACCTTTGTCAACAGAGTCAAAAGAATTCCTTTCAGAAAAGCATTTCTTTCACAAATGCACCAAAAAGGGTTAAATATCAACATCCTATGCCCATAACCGCTTCCTTGGTCCATCCCAATTAATTGAACAGATATAGATCAGCTTCAAACGTGCGTCCGGATGCGGTATCTTACGATTTTGTAATCGCTTCGTTACTAGCTCTTTATGGCGTGTTAAAATATGTTAATTTTTGGATTAGAATTTAATGGTTAATTATTACTTTAGTTACCGTTGTTGCATCTGGTTTGGTAGGAAGCCTTGTCTACTTGGTCAAGACAAGATAGAGATTAGAAAAATAAAAATTATTGGAATAGAATTCGGCGCGCTTTTCTGCCAGAGCTTTTTTTCTAGGGATTTGATTAAATATGTTTCGGGTATCGGTCGTGTTGAAAATTCTAGAACTACAAATACAATAAAGGGCGACAATGAGATATCAGAAGATATTGTTTAAACAATCACACTAAAAACCTTAAAAATCATATAGTGATAATTAAGGATGATATAAAAAGATATCTTAGATCTATTGACTTTGAGGTTATAAATGATTTATTAAGTGCAAAGGTCGCAACACTGCAGAGTGTAAAAGCACTTAGTGATTCTGACTAATAGCTTGTCACTTCCGTGAATCAGTGGGACATTTTTATTAGTTGAGTCTTTATAGGTGGCGATTTGTTTAACATAGGAAATATTCTGTCCTACGTCATTATTAATGATTCAAACCCAAAGAAAACTTGTTGACAAAATACATTCGACCTAAATACTTTATTGAAATAATACATGATGTTAAAAAAACAGTCGAGGACAAATACTACGATGATGGATAACCAGTCGCTAATGACTTTCTAACTAGTCGCATTCTGACAAACGTGATTGTTTATCAAATCCTAGACAACAAAGAAACACGGATCCGTTAGAGCTAAATTCCCTTTCATACCTGTCATTTGACAAACGGTTTATCAAACGGATACGAAGACAACACACACTGCCATACATGCTCACGTACTGTCCACGCATAAGGTTAAGCTTGTATCCATTCATCATCATCATCGTGCTCATCATAGCCGTGTGCGAATCATATATTCTTATTCTTTAGTAGGTTATGCCCGCGGCTTTGCCCACGTGAAGTTTGATAATTGTCCCGCGGGACCATACTACCGGAATAAAAAGTATCCTATGTGTTAATCCAGATTATAAACTATCTGTGTTAAAAATTTCATGCAAATCCGTTCAGTAGTTTTTGCGTGAAAGAGTAACAAACATCCATCCATCCATCCTTATAAACTTTCGCGTTAATATTATTAGTGGGATATTATCTGAATATTGTTGGTCAAAAGGGATCAGCTATCAGTGGAATCTTCAGATTATTTTGTTTTAAACCGTATCATTCTTCCTAAATCAGTGTGCAGTACTGCATCCAGCTTTATACACTCACACGCACATAAACCTCCACCAATTGGTTTGTTCGTCGGTGCCGTGCGCGAGCGCATTCCAGCTTTAATTCCGATAATGGTAAATTGGCCGAGTTTGTTTGGAAACACGTCAGATCCGAATTTATAGGACATGTTTACACAATAAAGCTTTCGGTTACCGTTCTTACTGGTACTGCGAGCTATTTCTTAGGAACTGTACCGGTTTATGGGAAAAGGATTAAACACCAATTTACACTGTAGAAGTGCTTATAGTTTGGTTTGTTACTGTTGTTGGTTTACTTAAACTTCCGTTCTTATATTTCGTGGAATAAGGTGCAATGAATTTGCTTTTGATGGTCAATTTCAAACTTATTCGTAACGACCACATAAAAGATCAAAGATTTATAAACCATGTATCCCAAAATTGGGAAGAAAAACGCCGAAGAGTCTGTTCATGGATCAACTCGTAAAATCATTTTTGGAATGAGGATGAGGTTAGAAAAAAGGTAGTAATGAGTTCTACTATGGAAGAAGTATACATGCTGCAACGACCTAAAATAAATTAGGATGACGGCAGGAGAATGATTATAATAGCAGTATATAGTTTTAAAGCAACACAACACGCTAAATTCAGAGTCGGAGCTGTATTAGGACCTATGCTATGACCTTTACAGTAATTTACAAGTATTGTGTGGGTTATGTAAACCTTTGTTTGGTTGGTGCCCAGCTGTGCCGCCATATTGGGGCCGATTACTATAATAGCAACCCACGGGTATTGTATAGTAACACGGTTATGATATTGGGCCAATGTTTTGTGGTTGCAGCCAAATTAGTAAGGGAAACGCTTAGACAACATACCTAGCTTGAGTTAAGACGTAAAATAATACTTTTGCAGCAAAACTTAACTCTGTTTCTGAATGCGATATGCTCATGGAAATGTTAAATACTTGAAAACTTCCTAAAGCGTTAAACTGTGAAGTACAAATTATACTCCATTTGTTTAGGTAGTTAACTAAAGGTAAACAATCTTAGCATGTCTTTTATCTAAAAAAATGACTAAAAATTGTATCTAAAAATGTTTACAATTAGGTATTTACTTAAATAGATGTTAGGTAATTAACTTCATTTAAATAATCTTTGTATGTCTTTTATACGATTTATTTTACATAAAAAGACATATCAAGATTGTTTACCTTTAGTTAACTACCTAAACAAATGGAGTATAGTATATTAGTCGCTTCCGCTCATTTCGTTGCACATTACTTCAAGTGGAATTTAGCTAGAATTAGCGGTTTCCGTAATTCAACGAGAAATCCTTCGTATGACATATTTCGGAGTATTGTAACAAATGTTTGAGCCAACATTGGAGCAAGTAGGCGTTATTATTGTTTGCCATTTGGTAATAAACGTATGTTAATAATCTTGTCTTACCAAAATGAGAAATTATATCTTAATGTCATCATCATCATGGCTAATTTTATCGTAAAATTTATAGTATCTAAATGAATTAGTTATAACTGAAGTCTGTTTTACTTAATAATCCAAGACTTTGTATTTAAAACGATTATTATGAAGAAACTCTGAAATCTGCAGGGCAATTTGTGTAATTATGATGTCATTTCGTTCTATGCTTTGTGGTTCTTCATTTCTTCTGAACATTCTATTTCCTAATATAGAAAATTTCTCATAAACACGGAATTAAGTGACATTGAAACAAATTAAAGAAAGAAAATAATTAATTGCCATTATTGATAAATTAATTGATCCACATTCCATGTTTAATGGCGCTCGCTGCGTTAGTGCGTTTCATCCGGTTAACGTTATTTTTTACCGATCTGTTGCTGCAAGACTGCTTATTAGTGTCCGAATAGAGAGATCATTTCATTTGATATTCTCGATGTTCGGACAAGAGTCGACTTTAACGACCTTGAGATAGAAAAACAATTTGCGAAATATGTCCGATGATCTTAGACGAATACTAGCCAAGGGTAAAAAAGGCAATAAAAAAATGTTTGGAAGACAGAAGCTGTTCTATAAGACGTACTTAATAACAAGAATTTGTGGGTAGTTGAAGTGAGTATACGACTAAACGCCGACAGACACTACGCCAAATGACAACACCGACAAGACTTTACTTCGACGGGACTTTTCGCCGACAGGACACTTCGCCGACAGGACACTTCGCCGACAGGACTCTTCGCCGACAGGGCTTATCAGCGACGCAATTTATCTCCGATGATCAGAAATTTACTTTGGAAATCGATTATACTTTTCTTGTAATTATACAATTCATAAAAAATAAATATCTTGCACTCCTCCGAAACGGCTTGACCGATTTTTATTATAGGATTTTTATACACCTAATAGGGAGTATAGACCTCAGTATCTGGTATAAATTTTAACTTGCTAGGTCCACCCGTTCCTGAGAAAATTGGTGGTGACACACGGACAGACAGACGGACAGACGGAAAAGAGAGTGATCTTATATGGGTTCCTTTTACCTTTTGAGGTACGGAACCCTCCTGCCAGGGCTGCGGGACTGTTCGAAAGAGATACTGCGGCCCTGGAACATAAAGGGCAAAAGAAGAAACATGGATGGTTTGTAGTCAGTAAAAGTCTGACACTCCTTTCCGCTCCGCCCAGAGCGGGAGGAGTCATTTGATAATTTCCCATTCCAAAAAAAAAGGTACGGAACCCTAAAAACCCGACTACGGAAAAATTACGCTCTAATTAAAAGTTTACAAGGTAAAATCGACTCCTATTGTTGAAGTCGGTCAAAATGTAGACTATTTTAGCCGGGTCATAAATAACGAATCGATTGACACCTTATTCATCAAGATCTGATGAATTTTTATTCTTCATTACACACAAAATAACAAATATACATACCAATTGCAATAATATAGCTTATGCACAATGACGAGCTTAACCTTAACCTTTATGCTCTACAGAGGCATATACGTAAATACAAACATACATAAATAGACTTGTAAAATCATAATCCTTCCTTTTGGCTTCACCGTAGTCGGGTAAAATCAAAAATCACTCATTGACAGATAACGCGTAGACTAAACCCTGGGTCTAGTAGACATGCAACTTATCACAAGAGCACCAGGGAAGGATAAATGAAAACTTGTCCTTTAAGGAGGTTTAATAGAGGATGAAAGTGCTTCGTGGAAAACGACCAAGGCTCATGGCTTGTTAACTACTGAAACAACTTGATTGACGGCACGGATGTCACAAATTATTTTGTGATAAACCATAATTGATTTCACTTTGATTAAAAAGGCCAACCGAAACCAGCCTCTGCCAACTTCGGCAGCTGCGCCTTTAACATTGGTTGAAAGAGGCATGTTAATGAGGCGGCCATCAAATATTTAAGTGTTCCTCATACAATCAACCGGAACGGAAATGATTGCGACGAACAAATAAAGACATATCAATAGTGACGCGTGGACTCTTATTTGTATAAGTTCGGATATTATTAATGTTGTAACTTGTAAGATTGATGTCGCAATTAAGTGTAGAGATACGGTTACAAAACTTTAAGAAGTTAAGACGGAAGACGAATGTCACTGTATGGCAAGTAGTCAGTGTATCATGGTTAAGTGTTTTGATAATAAATACAATCTGATAACTACCATCAACAGTAAGGTAAGGTTATCCAATTTTGAAAGGCATTAAATCTACAGAACTCCTTTGAGATGGTGAAAGGTCTCATATCCCTTTTTGCACTGCTCATAGGTATCGAACGCCTAACCTAAATCGATGAAGCAGAACATTTTGTTTTCATTGCATCCTCAATCATCCACGTATGAGGATATACAGGTCCAATAAAACTCAGATTATAATTCGCCAGTCATTATCTGAAGTAGCAATCGATTGGCTCATTAAAATCTGATGAATTGCTTTATAATGTTGATTGATTACAGTTGTAATTATAATGCCCTGTTTAATGCTCATGTCAGTCACGATCGCTAGATAATTATAATTGGTGCATTCATTCAACAATTAATATTGTTTGTTCAATTTAATTGGATCGACTTTGTTTTGGGTAATTAGGGCATTATTTTTCGATATTAATATGGTTTGCGTGTTGCCAAGTGTTGAGTGTCAAAATTGAGCAGGAACATTAAAATTCACTTACTTTTAATCTTATACAACGATAGTGTTTAAAACTCTCGAACGAGATGCACTTAGAAAGCTGCATATTGTAGATAGATCCCACAGCGCGAGATTTCCCCTGCCTTCTGGGAAGCCGACAAAAACAATGGGTGCTCGCAAAAACTCGGGATTATTGTTCGACAGATGCCACAGCGTGGCGGATGCGCGTGCGACGGCCACGCCTGCGCTGCAGAAAGGGAGTGAAACAGTAGTGTAAGTTTCTAACACTTCGAAAGTATTTTGTTTCATCTACTAGAAAAATTATCTCTATTCATCTGCGATTTGTTTAAAATTTTGCAGTTGTCACTTTTGCGCTTAGGTGCAGTCTTGGCTGGCTCCAGACATAGCACCCTATTATCGCATAGTTGCTGTGCCTTTACTCTTTCTTCATCAATCTTATATTTCTCAAGATTCTACTCTTTCTAAAAGAGTCTTGTTCTAAAGCTGTCTTAGATAATTATCAGTTGCGTTAACCTTCTGCAACAATTCTATTCGCTCTGCACATGCTTCACAGAAGCGTTCGGAACATTTACGATGTTATCCATGTGCGAATAAAAACTTTACTGTCAATTGTATCTAAACTAAATTATTAAGTTATGAGCTTATTGTGTTCTGTTCCCACGTGAGATGAAATACTTTAGTGGTACTTACTGCAATAACTGGTTGCAGCAAAAATACATGTGAGCATTGTATCTCAAGATTCTTTTAAGAGTTATACATATTTGTTTTTTACTCATGGTGAAACTGACTAAGTAAAGTGACTGCTGAATTTAATCCTTAGATATTATAGTATCATAAAATGTGAATATGATTTAGTTCGCTTTCTAAAACAGTACCTAGATTTGATTTCACTGAAAGGTTTGTAGACCGGATTAAATATCCTAAACAATAAAATCAGTCTCATTATCATTGTCTATCAACTTTCTTTCATTCTCAATACTGTTGCTAGCGGTCTGCGCTAAATCTCACGACCTTTACAATACATCATAACTATGTATTAGCAAATTGGGGTTAGTATATAGATAGACCAATATACGAGTTCACTAAGGGCGCTCTCACGTTATGTGCCAACATTTTAGATTTTGATTTAGATGTAATTGACGAATTATCAGAAGTAATATTGGTTTTGAAGAACATAATATGCTTGGTAGATGTAGTGGTGATTTTAGTAATTTGTTTACAGTTTGAGAATGATTGGCGTAGATATAACGTGGTTTGCACCAATCAGAAGATAATATAATGACTGATGATAATGATTCGGCAGTTGAAATCATTTGTTGCGTAGTAGGTTCCGAACATAATTGTACGTATGTCTCATTTAACATTTATATGGTGTTGCAAATTTTTGCAGTTTGCAACGATGTATAAGATAAATCTGTTCGATACGAATAGAGGAATGGTAATTCAGCCAAATGAACCGATTCAGAAGTAAAAGTTGTTCATGTCTTCAGGCAATATTCGCAAAGCTGCAGCAACATCGTTAAGACCTTTATCAGCAATTTATTATTATGGGAACATTTATAAGTTCCTGGATTTTGTGTCAGTGAAATATAGTCTTGATACAATCGCGGTATGTTTTGTAACATTCAGTAACTGCAAACTGAGCTGTTTCTTTATCATTTACATTGTTAGTGTTATACTGCATTATGTTATAATAATAATAATAATATATCATTTATTTCAGGTAACAAAGACCCATAACATATATACCTTTTAAACTTACATACATATTTATAAAAACCAGAAAACAGATGTTATTATTGTACACGAAGATGATGATGACACGCAGATGTTGTTATTGTGTTGTGTTATGATAACCATCAGCTTACATATCTTTCTCGCAAATATTGCATTACAATCCAGATCAGAAACAAGATCGACATCAGTAAACAAGTAGATCTCACCAAAAAACACAATGCTACTTTTTTGGACTCTCTTTTTAATTTCACCACAATTGGAACACCCATCTTCCGGGCACAACAATGTACCACTACAATGGCTCGTCAGGTACTTGTCAGTTCCTAGAAGATACATCCGGCGCTATAAGGGATGCTGACATGTGCGTGCGCAAGTGTCATGCGACCGAATTAGATGGTGCTTTTGTTACTGAGATGGTTCGTTTAATCCATACAACGAGTAGTAAATTCCTAGATTTTATTGAAATTCTGGAAAATCACTTCGAAATGTGTATTGGGTACGATAACCAAATGATACTTTTCTTCAATCTTTATACTTCCAGCTTCTGTTACATATCTCGAATCCAGCGTATTATTCAAATTAAATAAGAATTTAGATTCAACAATCTTATCTTTGTTTTGGGAAAGTCTCAGATAATATCTCATTTTAATTTTATTATGATAACATTACGCTTGTGGTTCGCGAAGAGTTACGACACTTACGACTACAACACCCATATTTCTCCAGTTATGTCTAAGTTCCATCGTTTTAAGAACATACATATATTAAATCTTTCGTTTCTTTTGTCCCAGGGCCCGGCATGCTGAAACACGTGGCGGTGTCGCCGCACCGCGCGCGCGCAGACTCCGTGAGTCTCGCGTCATCCGCCTCCTGTTGCAGCCTCGGCAGTCTCGAGCATCGGCACGACTCCGTCACTGATCTGTCTCATAGAACGGTGAGTTTTATTACTATTTGAAACATTATCGAACTTACTTATAATATTATTTTTAGCATTAACCTGGGTGACGTCACTTTGATGAAGATTTTAAGCTAAGTTTTTCAGAGACAGCCTGTATATTGTAGATGGGTATATCTCTCATACGCCTTTTGTCTGCCACTTTTTAAGGCTAATCCTTTAATTCATTCATCATTCAATTATGGTTAATGATTAAAAACTGTTCCCACGTGCGTCTACAAGTTCGACGTAGAGTATAAGTATTGCAATCATAACTCAAGATGTGCACTATCTATGATATTTCTCATCTAAGTCTTAAAGTGTCTTTTAACCTTGCAATTTCAACTTTTACTATTACACGATTACCATCATCCATCATTCGGACCTCCCTAAAGATTTTTCTAATAACATGTAAAGTGACAGCGATACCATCGCTGTGCGTGCGCATCATTATTCGATTTCACTTTCTTGGCAGCTAAAGGCGGAATTTCCTATGTCTCCCATGAGATAATAACCACCATGGGAACCCAGTACTACGTATAAATATTATAACGACAGGAAATACTTTGTGGACTCACAAGATACGGTTATCTGTAATTGTATTTGAATATGTACGAGTATAAACGCTTCTGCGTTTCTGGTTTCTTATTGATACTTGATGACCAAACAACTTTTAATGTTCGTTTTACGCCACGCAGAATATGACAAAATGCTAATAAGGATATCGTCGTCACGTAACGTTTATATGACATCCAGTTTGAAATAAGCAATCGAGCGTAATTCCCTTACAAGTCTGTTTTAGTTAAGAAATCGGATGTCAGTATTGCGCGATGCCACATTAATTAGCCCCAGCGACCTTCTTATGACGAACTAGTGAATATTTGCAACAACTTTTGAATTGCGTCTTTTTTTAAAAGACGATGTATGATAACAAAAATTCCATTTTTCAATTGTGTGCAGACACACAGATGGTCGGCCACATCCTTTGTTCTTTGCTCACATTTCTGCATCACCAAGGTCTAACTGTTTTGAGCGAGCAAACCAAATATTTTCAACATAATCCCTGGGAATTTGCGCACAATGGGACAATTTCGACATTGCGTTCAGTCATTACCTTCTACCACCACTTCTTAATTAAGCTCGACACTGACATTTTGATGGTCGATAGAGATAAGAGATGATTTCTCGATTGTGTAGCCACATGTGAACTTAGGTTTAGGAGACAAGTCAGTATTGTTCTACGGTGGAAAGTTCGAGAATGGTGAGAGCATCCGAATTAGTTTTGACCGACATTTGTGATCGTTACCGTCTTTGTAATGAGACTTACGATGGCGTTAAACTTTGGTGGTTCACTGTGTGAAAATAGTGCGATAATGTGTAATTAAACTGATACTTTTCACTTCTATCTTAGAAATGCCTTTTATTATGTAGGTATATGACCTATTGTTAGATATCTACGAGATGATTTCTGGCCCTATCATGTCTGAGAAACTGTTACGAAGTCACTATGGCTCATTTGCAAGCGCGACTTTATTTTTCAACACTTAATATGTAAAAAATGTACCTAAACCATTTTTCAGGGAAATACGATTTCATAGCATCTTTTAAGTATACTACGCATTTACAAGAAATTATGTGATCTGTATGAAATCCAACTTTCATCTTGCGAAACCGTAGTTTTCTATCCCGGGGTATTTTTCCTTTTAAATGAGTACCCAACCGGATTTCCCAACAACGTAAACGTAAACGTTCTACGACCAATAAATAATAACGACCGGAAATGTAAACGATAAGGAATTTTATCTTCATACCTGAGTGCAGTTTTATATGAGTAATGTAGTTACTTGTATTATATGAATAGAGACTTGCGCTAAGCGGAGACGAATGATTGTTGAGATTGTGATTCACGACAACATCTTTAAAATAAAAAAATCTAACAAAATGTTTCAATAATTGAAGAATTTTTCCCGCGCGACGCGATTATAGTTTGTTTCTTTTTTAATTTTGGTTTTAAGACCAAAACTCGTAAGCTTACATTCAGCCTTGACTAATAGGGCTGTACAGCATCTTATTCGATTATTTTCTTAATCGTAAATTTATTTTTGTAGCATCAATTCCAGTCAAGTACAAGAGTTTCATTGTTGTTTCTGTATGTTTATGATCAACCATCAGGAGCTGGTGTCCATGTGTAGACTGTTTAGTTTATTACTAAATGGTACACCAGACACCTACTTAATGCTTTGTTATAATTTATATCTAACATATGCCCAGAAAATCCCTGTTAACGGCTTATTGCATCATTTTGATAATAAATATGTCAGTAATATATTGTGTAAAGGATTTAATTCTTTGTGTCTATGGTCATCTGGTATGTATCATCAGATTTCTTAGATTATTTTGTTTTTATGTAAATCATTGGGTGAATCATAATGTAATTAACATAATATCGTTTTAATTGAACACATGTGTTCCAAAAACTAGATTTTATAACAGAATTCGTAAGCAACCTTGACCGACTTCCTAAATGCAAACCATAAACAATTATAGGTTGTATGATTGATTGTTTTGATTACGTATCAATGTACCGTTTGCATCCGACATGGGTTTGCAGTGAGCATAATGATTAATTTGTAACAGACATTTCCGATGCGTTGTCTTGAGAACCTCATTTAATTGTAGAGGTGCTATGATTTTATACAGATAGACAATAGACGTTGAACTTAGTACTTATTAGTCCCATAAAGGTACAATAGACAACCACGCCCTCTATGTTGTACCTGTACTCACTATTGTTTTTGTTTGGTGATTATAAATGCTTTTCTAACGGGAATAAAGTGTACGTTTTGTGAATAATATACATGGTGCGATGTTGTGGGTTATCCTTTTTTTTGTGTCAATAAACTTAATAAATTACCTATGATTTATTTTATTTTAGAATTTATTGTTAGTAAGAAAGCTGGTAATAATTTCCGACAAGATTTAGTAATACAGGTAATTATAATAATTATTGTTTAATATTTGCACAAACACAACAAACCACAATAAATTTAAATATTCAAATGACACACCTTCATTGTTTAATATTATGCACAATGTGACCAACCTCATGTATTGGATTCAACAAACACCAACGTTGTGAATCGCGTTAAATCGACCGCCACTTTGTAAACTAACAAAAAACCGCTTCATATTTGGAACAGGACAATGCACACTTGCATTCAGCCACACATGCAAAGACTACTATGTATATATGGAGACATGTCATCGGTCCGTGGGAACGCATGCGCGCTGGCATGTTGCCGCTAATCATCCAGTTATTGAACAACAACATAGACAAAGGGGAGAAGTGCCACTAGATAATGTACAGGCAGGCCTTTTATGTTTATTTTGCCTGTTTCTGCATCACTGTCAAAAATACAGTGACCCTTACGAATGTTGGAATAAGGTTGCTTTTAGGTTGCGGCAGAAATCTGTCAATATCATAGTGGTCTTTAGAGAAGGTACTGTAAGTCTTGCTGCTGAAAAACGGAATTGAAAGGTCTGTATACTAGACTTTATTAGAAAACCGTCTCTTGCGTAACATAACATCACGCCTGTAATCCCCAAAGGATTAGGCAGAGGTGTACCTAATAGGACACACATTTCGCCAGTTATGTTTAAGTGCCATTTATATAATACTATTGCCATCTACCGGGCACAAATCCAGACTCCATGGCTGCTACTGAGAAATTCCTGATAAAAAACTCAACAAAAATTTGCTCGACCCGGGAATCGAACCCAGGACCGCAAGCTCAGCAGTCGCGATTGTGACTACTAGACCGACGAGGCAGTCAATCATAATGCATAAAAAAATGATACGTAGTTGAAACACAAGCAAAGCTTATGTTCATAATCATCTGCCTAGCCTTTTCCCAACTCTGTTGGGGTCGGCTTTCAGTCTAACCGGATGCAGCTGAATACCAGTAATTTACATGGAGTGACTGCCTATCTGACCTCCACAACCCAGTTAGTACTGGGTAATACTATACCCCTTGATAAGACTGGTTGTCACACTTTTTGGGGTACCTACTGACTACCTGTAACGACTGTCAAAGATCTACAAATGCCAGCTGGGACCAACGGCTTAACGTGCTTTCCGAGGCACGGAGGAAACTCGGTATTTAATGGGTGGTCACCCATCCACAGACCAACCTAGGCAAGCACGGCTTAACCTAAAGATCGATCTGAGCGGCTGTTATTGTTTTGCCACGAGCCCCTCTAAGCAAAGCTTATGTTTTACGGTGCAATGCATGTGGCATTGAAGTGTTATATAACTTCAGTAACAATAAATCAATGGATGGTTGTATTGGGTTGTGAAGTTTGGTATTCGATACTCAGTGTTCTTAATAGTCAATTCAATAAGAATTAAGAAGTTCTTCCTTTACTTTGTTAACTTTAACTATTATACGTTCTGTGTCAAAGACGGCACAACAACGGGGGCAATTTAGGACTTCTGTAGCTTTTATATCTAGTGCAGTTATTAGACGAACTACAAGCAGACATGTTAGAGAGTTTAGCGCGATATTGATAGGTAGCCGTATATTTCTGTGATGCAATATGGGATGTTCACTTGTACAGTTTATTTTCTCGATGCTTCTTTGAAGTATGCCTTTATGTTATGTATATTGTTTTTATAATTATTAAGATTCTTAGGGATTTTTATCATTTCTTACTATTAACATCAGTCAGCTGAAAAGCCTCAAGCCTATGAGTTTGATCTAAGGTGACAATATCCAGTCCTGTATTCCTCTTATCCAGTGGTTTTCCACGACCGTCATATCTTTTAAATAGCTTCGTTTGGTTTTAAACTTTAGGTATACAAGTTATAGTAGAAATAACTCTGTTTATTTATGAACTGTATCATTACGTACATTATTATTAATGATTTCATTCGCTTTTACCAACTTACACTCACAATCACGCTATAACTTTTTAATATAACAATCACATCACATAATTCGCTCCAGTATTATCACGTAGATATCCGGCGGGTATTGCGCAAGCGCAGCGGTAGGTCACACGGCTGTCCGTCACTTCCGGTCATTACAGGCTTTCTACCGCCCGGTGAAACTGGCCAGGCAGACACTAGCTAGGCTTTACAGACGAGGCTAGAATGTAGGGCTAATAAGTTAGGAATTTGTCAAAGAGGAAGTTTATGGGGAAAACTATGTAGCTCGGTCAATGTTAGCATAACACGGGCTACATGATCATGAGTGGTATACAAAAGTGTTCTTCGTTCTTATCAATGGTAGACTGGTCGTCTTGTCAAAATACTTGGTCCCAGTAAGTGGCCACGGGCAGATAAAGACTTAATTAAAGATACACTTTTTACACTCCAGCAAGCACGACCAGACCCTGGCCCTCTTGCTTCTTGCTGCCACATTCACACTTTCGATGGGATCTTAAACTTTCTCCTTTATTTTAACTTTGCAAGAAATAATCAGAAAAGTGCTTGTAAAAAATCTTCAATGAAGTTTTGTGACGATTGTATGCCATGAACACGTGAGTTTTATCAAAAGTTTTGTATTCAAATCTAGAGTATGTGAAAACAAATGAATGCTGCGATGACTTGCGTTGCCCATATCAATGCGGTACCTTCGGCGGCAGTTGTCCGTATCAACAACCTTTTGGCGTGTTTTCAAGCCGGATTTAACCTAAATAAGTTACACAACAAAAATCTATAGTTCATCATTATCTGCTTAGCTTAAATATAATATATTCACTATTCAGACAGCCAAATACGAGTATAATAGTACCTACTCATCATTATCTCCCTACATTTATGATAAGTCTTCTTCATCTTCTACTATAAACACAATATCACATTCGCAAAACAAATGCATGGAACAAAACTCCCATACACAAACCCTACAGACGTATATATCTCAGTCATCATATTACATTATTTTATTACATAAACAATATACAGTAGATCAGTTCTGTACGGATCATTAGCTGTTATGATGAGATGCTGAAACCTGAGTCTGTGCGTAACTGCCGAGTAAGACGAGATCGCGTCTCGAGTTATCTTTACTCATGTAGTCGTGTCCTGATGAGAGTCTGTACTTAGTGGTCAAGTAACGGAGGTGCTTTGTTAATCAGCTAATGTAATTAGAAAAGATTTGAATTAAAATGAGGCTGTAAACTGACCTTTGATTCCTCTATGTAGACTACCATTAGTAGTAAATACGAGATAAGCTAAAGAGCTATTATTTTTTAAGACTTGACTCGCTATAGAGCCTCTATCTGCATTCTGGGTACTGAAATAATAACAAACATGCTTTTTCAGTTTACCTAATTACTTGTCAGGGTGTTACATATTGTACCAGCGATATCGATGATGATAATGTCGAAAATGAATTGAAAGAAGTTGTAGAAATACGAAACGCTTGGAAAGCAATGGCCACTAGCCTAGGCCCTCTGAGCATAGGCTTAATAATACCTAGCAGTCTATAGAGTATCGATATCTATATCAGAGATAAAATATCTCACTCTATTCTCCACGCATGTTATTGTTTAAAGTCATTGAACCCTATTGTAAGCTAATCTCTCAACGGATCTAGGAACAACACCGCATTTAGCAGTCAGCTTAGACATAAACATTAAACACATCCTCGCAATAATCTAGATATGGACTAAAAATATCACCATGGTGGCTTGGGATGCACAGCCGACGGTGACTACGTGACCTCTCTGAACAATATATTTGCTGGTATGCGCGCGCGCTGAATTAATCGCAGTGACACGGATGCGGCAGGTGCTAGTACAGGTTAATATAAACCCGTCGTTGATATTTGCTTTGTGCTTTTACATACAGAAGATTGATAATTGATTTTTCTTTTGCATGCAACACAATGTATGCATCCGCTGAATGCGAGACGCACGAGACCGGTCAATGGGGAGGCGTATGTCCGGCAGTGGACGTCTTTCGGCTGAAATGGTGATGATTATGATGATGCAACACAGCTATTTGGAATTTACCTTCATGGCTATTGCTAGTTGTGTTGTACGAGTGTCCTCGACTATATTCGGTTCAATCGTAGTAGGTAGGTGATTAATGACTTCGAATAAACCGTAATAATAGAACTCTGATATCGCCAATCTTGCTAGAGAGAAATAATGAGTTTAGAATTAAAACCTAACATTGCATGGTGCCATTGGTAGCATGCAGTTGTGTATAAACTCTACCAGTACTGACTAACCCACGAATGTCTACTTTAGTTGTATCTTGGAACTGATACTTGAGTATCCGGAAAAAGTCAAAAATGTATTGAGTGATGTATTGGCACTTTGAACGCGCCATCTAGGTTTCCTCTGAGTTGTGGAAGCATCATACATCCTACTTCCCAAATATTCCGATGGATAAAAAATTCCGAAATGGATCCAATCATAATAACAGTAAAGACAATGTCACAAGACTCCAGCTGAGTTTAATCAACGCTGACTCACTGATCGTCACGTAGCAACGTCACATGTGGTAGTACTACAGGCCTTGTGCTAATGGATGCGCAAGAGTTCGCAATGATGTCATTCGCGAAGGGACACTGACGCATACGTTTATTTACAAGTTCTTGTACATAATAATTATTTACATAGTGATTGTCTGTAGGATGGGTTGGCTGGAATTGTACGGATGCTGCCTCTAGGATGTTGTTGGATTGTTTAAATGAGTCGGAAGGTAGAAAGGACATTGTTCGGCGTCCATACATCGTTCGCCTAAGAACCAACAGAGACGTGAATTTACTTTTTATGTTCTAAATAATGCAATAATACGATTTAATCTAAATTAAAATCGCAGACACTTTTGAGAATTGTAAAAAAAATCCAAAACAGTTTCGGTATTTGAGGTTATAATTAGGCCAATAGAACCGTAACTTACGAAAACTGTCATTCTATCATTAGTTTCATTACTATTAAACGTCAAAGTGTCATCGGTCAATTCATCGACTTTCAGTGTCGTTTTTACTGTTTTCACATAGCGCTTTCAATCGCTTTATTCTGTTTGTAACTAAAAACCTCAATTCAATTAAAAAAATAATGGCACCCGCACCGGGGAATAAGACAGAAGGAAGTGAATTACTTTTTAAAATGTTTTCGAAATTATGAAGTGTCCGTTCTATTGTAATAATTGTAATGTAAATTATAAAAAGAACTAGTAATTATTGTAAAGGTTTCATACGTGTTGATGCATAGGCCATTTTTTACAATGTCCTTTCCACTCATTGATGTATTAATCAATGTTTCCACTTATTTCTATTATCTTAGGACACTGAATCAGTGAATAATAGCTTCTCTTGCCAGTCTAGGAAAGTAATATAGTGGGCGTTCTGTCGTCGAGATGACCTGAGGGTTATTGTCCAGTTTGATCCTGATTCCAGAAGATGTTGAGCTATGGCCGTTTTTTGGGTGTCATGGTTCTTCACCACCTTGATATGATCTGATATTCGACAAGCTACCGTACGTTTCGTCTGACCGACTTACGACTTGCCGCAACTGCTGTCTTATTTACTACGAAAGTTGTCGTAACTAACAACTAAATAACTTAATAATTTCAGTTTATCCGTGATCATGGTATGTACTTGCAACAGCGCGGAAATTTCGGGAACTCAAAACAAACAGTAAACATCGTAAATATCCCGTTTTTAGTGTTAATGATAAGCCACAGAGTGTCTCCAATAAATTAAATACCTATCCACAAATTAGTCCATGACCTCTCCTAATAAAGATTCTCTTTATTGTGTCGACACAATGAATAGGTACCCACAGTCCACACTGCCTACACCTAACACGCGATTGTAACCAATTAGCATGTAGTAACAATAATTTAATTAAACTGCAGTGACGCTCAATAGAGGCAATAGATCGATAACCTGTGACTTGTACGAGTGTGGTTATGTAATGCTTTATCGAGTGATTGTAGTGCCGACGCGACGTGTGTAACTGGGGCTAGGGTTGGGGTGTGTTTTTCGATAGTTTTGTTTTTATTTGGATTTTCGAGCTTTCTTGAGAAATGGCTGAGTAAATACTTTAAGTTGTTTACCATTTACAGTTTTTTTTTTCTGTATTTTAGTAAATTATCTACTAATCTAATAAAATTAAGGAAGTAAATTTAAGATTACAGACAATCACAAATTCCTTAGTAAACTTATAAATTATTAGTAAGGTAGACACCATAACCGAGTTTTAATTGTAAAAGCGTTTACCTAGTTCTCAATGCATGTTATTTCGTTTATTTTTAACTTGATATTTCACGTCTAATAAAGTCAATTCACACAGATCTTAATACAATAACAAATACACTTATATAACTTTTAATCGTCATTGCCAAATACATACAAAAGTACATAAATGATTATCTAACAGCATTTCATGGCCAATAACCGCATTTCGGTCGAGTGCTTGTTTACTCCTTTATGCATAGCCATTGTGTAAACGAGGCTAGGGTTGTTCGTGATGGTCGATAATTGTGCAACGTGGCCCATCACGCTGGATTTGCAGACGATATGTTATGAGCATGAAGGATTTAATTGAATATTGCATGTGGATGTGGATGGTTTGGAGAGGGCTTGTTAAGATTTTTTGTGTTATATAAATGGTGTTAGTATTTAGGATATCCTTGTTAGCTGTAAAATTGGTTTTACACGAATATCTATCAAACTATCTTAGCAACATCCCAAAAAAACAGTACAGTGCAATTATTTGCCACTTACGATGTATTAAATGATTGGCCTATTTATGGCTTAGTTATCATATACGATGATTTTGGTAACTAAGGAAATTTTTTATCAGCAAAATGTGTTAGTTTTAACAAACATCGATATCGATAGAATGCCCTGCAACATTTTCCCAACCCTCAGCCCGGATACCGGACGAAGGGCAAGAGCCCTACATTTCCCCGGGACCAATAGGGCCAATTGATCCCAATATACGGCCGGAAGCTGATCATTGTACCCGGATATGCACTTGTAGCGTAGATCCGCGCGTGCGCACAAAACTACACTACTCTACCGTGAAATGTTAAGTGCGGCTATTATACTGTTTTTCTATACAAATATAGTTACATTTTGTTTCTTTTGTGAAGGTATTAGGTGAATAGGTTTTATAAGCTTTGTGTGGATAATTTATTGGATTTTTTATTGGTTATTGTATGATTTGCGGAACGAATTACATAGTTTACTTACGTACCTAAGGATTTATATTTTGCAATAATATTAATTTATATTATTTATAGTATTTTATATTCACATTAAAACTTACACGTAACTTCTCGTTTACCGTTCAATTCAATTAGTAAATGAACATTCATATCTACATTAAATTGATTGTTTATTTTTATAGATCCTTTCAAGACTTTAAAACGGATTACGGTTAGTAATACTATAAACGTATTACTAAGAACGAATCTCACAAATGAAAGTGAACACGATCAGCATACTAAGCCACGTTCTTAACAACAGTGTCTTGACACCGACAGCTCTTGAACGCGGTTTAGATGACCATGCTGACCGCCATTTTTTTTCGGGTTGGAAATCATTAAATGTCCTCCCGCTCTGGGCGGAGCGGAAGGGAGTGTCAGACTTGTACTGACTTAAAACCCACCCATGTTCCTTCGTGTTCCAGGGCTGCGGCATCCCTTTCGAACAGTCCTGCAGCCCATGCTGTTCGCCTTCAGTATTATTTTGAAATTCGCCCTCAAGCGAGATTGGCTTGTAATAACAATTAATCCTTATCCAGTACGTTTTATAGGTAGGTTAAGCTTACAGTTATAACGAAGAACTGTTATCAACAACGTGCATGCGCCATAGTACCACCACGGGCTGGCTCCGGGGCCACGTGCAAGCGCCGGTTATTAAATCATTCATGCAACGGTGACTCATACCAACGCATAATATTGACACATTTTGCTATAGTTAGGTACTCGATAACACCGATGACATTAACTTGTGAGTCCGCAACTGTGCACCGTACACTCAACGGCCTTGCGACTGAAAGTATTCAGAAACATGTCGATGTCGTAGTTCGTTCGGTGCGTACAAATGTTTGGTGGCTTACATCCTCAAATCAAAATCAAAGCATTTATTTGCTTGAATGGGTACAGATAAGGATGAAACATGCAACAATAGAGTTCAAAACCATATCCTACCCTAACAGGTCTGCAAAACGGGAAGTTATACATATATTTAAAATTACTCAATACATTACACTATGTCTTGTATGATTTCAGAATTAATAACATTTATCATTTAAGTCAGGGATACAGAGATGTTACCTATATCAGTTTAAATTCATATCGGTCAGAAATTCGCCAATTGAGTAATAACATTTATTAATTATTAGAATTGTCAATTTCTTTTTGAAAAGTGGAAATGTCTCATTTTTCATTACATCGGGTATTTTGTTAAAAATGATCGGACCTATACATATAATACTTTCTTTAATTATTGGAATCGGTATTGGAACCACTACTAATTAGCAAATGTTCTCATAACTGTATTTGGTGACGACATGGAATTCATCATAAAACATAATCGTTGACTCTTTGAATTGTTGACTTATCTTTTTGTGATTTTTTGTAGAAATTATACGTTTTTTTAAAATCACAAATACCTATACGGTAGTTAGTTATATGTTTGCATTTTATCATATCTTCTTGTTCGAGGATTTATTTGCTCAAAGAAAGTTTACGAAAGTACGGATATTTCTGCTTATTTATGATTGGAAAGCTCCTATTGTCGGTCGGGTAGGTAATGGGCAATCACTTTCAACTGGAATCGCTTGTTTCTCGCTAAAACCATTTATTATATTACTAGCTGTTGACCGCGACGTTTGTTCGCCAGAAATTAATATAAAAAATATTACTTGCCTTTTTTAATCGATTTTTGTTACTAATTTCAAGGGTTTTAATTTTTTGCACGGAACCCTAATATTTTTTCTAAAATAAAAGTAGCCTATGTTAGACCTTATAACATCAGATATCTGCCAGTAAAAGTCCCGTCAAAATTGGTCCAGCTGTTTTGGAGATTAGCCGGAACAAAGGAAAGACAGACAAAAATTGAAAAAAAAAAACATTTTGGTATAAGTGCCGTTTATATTTTCATATATGCATTGTAAGAAGCTGTTATTTTAATATTACAAACAGACACTTCAATTTTATTTATTTGTATTGATGATGTTGATGATGTAGTGATTAATAATTCAGTACTTACCAAGAATAAAATTTAATGTCGTTGTAATTAAATAAACTTAAAAGGGGTTTTCCAGGAAAATATTAACAAAACAAGCCTATGACGTCTACGCAACTTTAAAGTCTTGGAATATCCACAGCAGGAAGCGTAAATGGACGATAGCTCTAAAGTTGTACAGCAACGGTGACGCAATCAATTACATAGGCATGTATCTAATAATAATAATAAATGACGTCATAAAATTCATGACTTAAGAAATTTTCTTAAATAAATTTATAATCACTACTTGGTTGAAACGCATGTGACCAAAAGTGATGGACATAAATGTTGATGGATGTAGAGGGAGAGGAAGGTCAAAGAAAAGATGTATGGCTTATGTGAGGAATGATAAGAGAAATGAGTAAATGATGCCGTGACGTCTGACAGGGGAGAATTGAAGAAGAAACCGAGTTGCTCCGACCCCAAATAGAATGAACCAAGGGCAGGAAGATGATGATGTAGACCTATTGGTTGATTATTATATACCGCGTTATTTTTCAATGACCAGCCAAATTCTAAGATATGATGCAGTACATCATTCTGAGCCCGGCCATATAGAAAAGTTTCATCAAAATGTCATTAAAAAAACAGCTGTTTCCTACAAAAGTGCAATACTTTTATGACATTTTGATGATACTTTTCTATATGGCCGGGCTCAGAATGATGTACTGCATCATATCTTAGAATTTGGCTGGTCATTGAAAAATAACCCGGTATATTGTAAACCCATATGGTCGGCTGATTTATCTTATAACTAGTAATTTTACACGGCACCTATTTCATAGAGCAGAGGAACACCTCTACTCTATAATTAAAGTTATTTAATTATAAGTAAGTATATAATAATTATAATTATTTTATTAGTTAGTAGGTATTACAACAATTTCCGGTGAAACTGCATTTATATTTGTCATAAAATAACATTCCTGAGTGCGTGTTAATTACTACCTTATAGAAAATTATTACTGAGGGCAATAATGGGAAACATAGGTCATTCCATTCAAATCGAAGTATTATTTTCAGGCGTTGGTGTCGTCAGTCATAAAAACTTACACTAGGCGCACTTATTACCAAATGATTAATATCAAACTTGTCAAGGAACTAATAAATACTTCAAGCACTGTAATTCCGTATTATGCAACTTCGCGAGAACTGTCATTGTTCGAAGTAATAACTGGGAAATGGTATCCACTTCTCTTCCTACCTTCTTTAGTCCACGACACAGTAGCTATATGTCGTAGTAACTTAGTCGTGCAACAAATTAAATCGCCGGCCTTGTGAGTGTGACTGTCCGTCTGAGTATCCGTGTCGGTATAGTAAATAACAGAATAAGGTACTTTAAGGTTGCATTAGAATTGAATTACGGGTATAATAAGATTGAGGTACGATTCTTAATTGGGATTTATAGAGTGACTACAATGGCTAGGTAATTGGAGGCGTTGTTATAAGAAACCACACTGTCTCTTACAACATCAGTAATTCGACCACACCGAAATTGCCTGCTTAGATTCAGTCTGTTGTCAAGTCTAGGACAATCTTTTCTCCTATTCGAAATAGGCAACATTCTTTGGATCCACTGATTAAAACAGGATTAAAATAATTGACTGCAAATTCATCTACCTATATGATTGCCTAATTAATAGCCCTTGGCAAAACATGAGTCTCTTTGGTATGGCAGGTCTTGCTGGTGTCCGCAACTCCAGGTAGGTACAAAGCGCGTATTGTTTAGGTACCCTTTCCAGATTGTTTTCCTTTTTAGCTTATATTGTCCCACTGCTGGGCAAAGGCCTCACCCAGAGCCTTCCACTCTACTCTCTGTGCTAAGTTATCACACCTGGTTTTTTTTCCCTCGGCATTCCTTCGACGTTCATTCTTTGTTTAATCTTATTTTTTCTTTTAATAAATTACCAATAACGGGTATATAAAATGGTACGCGTCGTGTGGCGCCTACCGCATAGGTAATCGGCGCGCGCGCAGATTTACGAGTTAATTAATCAGCAAGCAGTTAGTTATGGTTAACTATGTCCACCCGTGTTCCTTTGTTTTACGAGTCAACATGTGTCTGTGGAGGTGTTTGAATATGTTAGACTGGTGTTCATGAATAACTTTGATGTTATCATAGGTGTGAATGCATAATTTAATAGTGTGCCTGAATATGGAAGTACGTACCTAACTAAAAGAAGCTAAGCTAGAAGAATTTGCCAAGAAGAAGGAATGGCTAGATTTTAGAAGACTGTTATTGTATTTATTGAAATAACAACACACTACGCCTGTAATCCACGAAGGGTTAGGCACAGTCCGTTGATGGCTAAGTCCCAGATTATAGGCTCACCCCCTATTACTTCAACATAACTGGCGAAATCTGGGTTAGATGTTAGGTAAACCTTAGACTTTTAAGAGGAGCTTCAAACATATGCGTCAAAAGAAAAAAAATCGTTAATATACTGAACCCACAAACACAAAACATAAAACAAACCATCTGAGCCGTCTGCACTCATGAAACAATTAAAGTACTTTTGGGTTGCAGATCTTGAGATAGCCACATGGCACTAAGTACATTGCTAAATTGTCCTAACAAGTGACGTCACGAGTCCGATTTGTCTCTATTTAGTTAATCGACGTTTAAGGAAGTTTGCGCCTGACTCATGCAGACATTGTTAATTTTTTTTTTGCTGGGTCACTGACTGTTCTAAAACCTTATGTAGTAGAAATGATTTACGTACTGTATTGTTTGTATAGTATTAGAAGTTTAGACGATACTGGAATCAGTTGACTAAGCAAAAGCTTCCTTAAAAGCAAGAAGAATGCTGAATTCTGGCTATCGTGGTGATTGATCTTTATATCATTGTGTTCCCTTATAGGCATATTTTTCCATTTAATACGCACCTGAGTAGGTTGCTAGTAGGTTTAATTACTTACTTAAACTTCATCTGAGTTTACTGTGTACCTTTATGACTATAGAATCGTTAAGATTCTGCAATATTCTACCCCGACATTGCAATTCAATATTCATTGCCAATCACACAATACCACAAGTTACCTACATATTACAACCACTATCTCTATTACGTACCGATTGACATTTCGATACATTAATCAACACCACTGAACGCCGCGCGGGCGCATTGCGCACGAGTTTCCGAGCAGCGGTGACCTCTAAACGTCAGAAGTTCTCGGAACTATAGGTACTGTCGCAAGCGTTCACCTCTACTCTAGAGGATTTCGAGCGCATGATAATAAGCTGTTCGGAGAATATTGAGTATTGCCGTAAATGTCGATATTGCTAAGTATAGTCATGATGTTCGAGGAAAAGATTGGGAAGTATTTGTGGTCCAATAGGTGTAAAATGTATTGGTCCAAGACTCCAAGATCCCAGTGCCGTCAGACCTACCTATTTTCTGATTTCTGATGAACAAAATAAGTGGCATCGAGTAGTTGTTGGTATGCACTGTGTATGTGTATGTAATTTTTAAATATCAGGTGTTAAAGTTGCCTAAAAATAATACAATTTTTTCTTAAAGTCTGTGTGCTGATTTTTCTATACATATGTATATTGCAGAGAATATTGTTAAAAATTAATAATCAACACTGCCTGGCACTTCCCCTTGACGGCTGCCAGACACTTCAAACCTCCGAAAAAGGAACTAATAATTTTTCAGTTCACCTATTCCGTGGGGTTAGTAACTATTACAAAAATATCTGAGGAAGCATTCTAGCCGAGAGCAGTTGAAATTAGCAGTCGAAAGATCTTCAAATATAATGAAGCTTAGCTTAGTATTAAATTCTTTCATGAATACTGAACACTTTTCAGAAAGCCTTTTTAAAAATCCAATTAATGAAGTAAATTCGGAAAGTCGTTCTTATCTGTATAATCTATGCATTTGATGCTGGTAATTTTCAAATACATGTATGATCCTCTGAATTCGCCGCTAAGCTGCTAATCACATCACATCATCCACAGTTGTCAGATGTCTGATTGAGACGCTACCGACTTGATTACTGAGCTAGTGACGATGACCGCCAATTGACGAGATGAACATGTTTCTCTAATGGGCTCTTGTAATTGCTGTAATGCTGCAGTTTCTTCTACGCGTCAATCGTGAGAATGTTCGATATGGTTCGATTGGATGTAATAGTGTAAATCTGGAATAGCGGAAGGAAACCAATATTTTTCTTGTTGGGAATGTTATGAAATCCACCTTATCCTAAATAGGTAATGTTCTTTGTTAGAAAGACTCGTCAATTTTTAATGAAATGTTAATTGTTTTGACGCATTGTTTGAAACAAGTGTGAGGCTTGATGAGATTTTACCGGTGTGTAAATATAGACACGCTTTATATACAAATTAGTTCTCTAATTGTATATAACCTTAGTATAATGAGCGGTTGAGCATAAGCAGGTAATTAAAATCATTGTAGCGTGACATTTTTTCTCATTTTTGTGCCCAGAAATTCGGGTTTCGTCAAGTAAGAAACAAATTATTTTGCGTCATTGTCATAACATTTTACAAAGTGTTGCTAAAAGTTTAAAATAATTAACTCAATTGATTTTTAACGCGTTTCACCTCTTTTAAAATTAATTAGACCGTAACAGTAGCTACGTATTTATTGAAAACTTATAGCTTTCTGATCGTGGACACACAAATACATCTTGTATACTTTAAAACTTCATAAATGCGCGTAAATAAAACTCGCCCTTACTGCAGTCACATAGACCGCGTCTCAACCGGTTCTGAAGGTTGTGAGCTTTAGTTCGCTACTGCATAATTAAAATCTAAGATGTACACATTATGATTCAAGTTTTTATGCTTACGGTGACTTAAGGTTCCTTACCAACATGGAAGAGAAAAAGATTGGATGCAAAGTCTCGTCAAGTTAATTGAAGGAAACGAATCAATGAGTGGACGACAGGACCAAATAGGGACCACATGTTATACTAATTACGAGCATTTAAATTACCACTGGCGAACTTAAGCTTGAAGTACATCCGTGATTGCTCAATGTTTGAAATAGCGGTATAATAATCACAGATAAATAATCTCGTTGACATTTCGTTACCAGAACTGATACAAGATTATTATTCATCAGTAATATCTCAGTATTTCGGTCACAGTCATGGTCTGGCTGTCGTGAGGAATGCCGCCGGAGATCTGTCTAGGGCTTGCAGGAGACGCGATCAGCCGTGCGACACACACGACTTGTATTGAGGGCGAACCTGATTGGAATACAAGGACCAGTTAATGTTAGGGCTTGTTTGCGTCTCATAAGTACCTTTTAGTTGATTACGGATCTTTAAAACAAAAGAAGTGATCGTGCAATTCAATGTAAAGTATATAGTAAAATCGAAGTAGGTACGGTGTGCATTAAGGATAACCCTGATAATACAATAAAAGGATAAAGCGATATAAAGACCTTGTTTAACATTCAAGAATTCAAGATATTAACTGCGAGGAAAGTCCTCGAGAACTCGGTTTGGAAAATCATATTATTATGTCAAACCGATTTCAAACTTGGAGTTTTCACGGCATATGGCAGAATGCAGAATGTAAATGTCATGTCATGTGTGTCGCTATTGTCATTTTTGCAGACGTTTTAAACCCAGATTCAATTAACATTTTGTTTCACATGACTGTAATGAAAATATACTTTAAACAAGTAACAGTAGGCACAGCAATTTACACCTAAGAATATGGGTAGTGTTAAAATATAACCTATAACAGCAGCCTTACAAAGGACCAAAAAGTTATTTAACATCACCTAACGTAAGACCTCGGTTACGGACGTAGGCGCGCCGTGGGCGCAAGGCTTGTTTCTCGTTATGTGTCCAACATATTCACATCATGGTAATTGGATAAAGTAAATTGGAAAGGAGTGTTTACTTTGTGATCTTTCTGATATTATCAGCGAGGTTGCGGAAGGACCTTTTTTGGTTTACGGTAAAAAAACATAGTAAAAGGCGGCACGTGTAAAAACAGTTTTGTTGCTCTACTTTGATGCTACTGCATTGTTTGCTATAAACGTGGAATCATCTTAATTCTTAAGCCCTACAGTAAATCCAAAAATAAATACTCGTTTAGAACCAGACGGTTCTTATTACCACTTCGGTTCTTTGTCTCGAATCTTTTGAAGTTAGAGATCATTGTTTTCTTTCTCTTTTTAAGCACTTTGCCTTCATGGCCAAGGGCGTCTTTTTATTTGGTTTACTTTTATTTAAAGAAACCAATTGAATTACTCTCCCTTTTCATAGCAGTGGCGGCTCAGAGTTATCTGCCCCTGCTAACGAGTTTCAGAAGAGTTCCAGAGTCCAGACCAGCATTTAGTGTTGTTTCATCAGCACTGCTCACAAAACAGTTAAGGAAAACATAATATTTGTGAGGAAACCTGTCTAACCCGCACAGGACCCGCGTCGTGGATTTCAGCCCTCTACGTCTCGCAAGGAGTAGGCTAGTATCCCAGCAGTGGGAACGCTATAGGGCTGATTATGCTTTACAACAATGTGTTTATTTAATTTTATCTCCTTAAAAATAGTCATACAATACAATGTTGCATAGTTTTCATTTGTTTGTTGACACTGCCCGGAAGTGCGGCACAGTATACCGTATCCATCACACTATATCCGCGGTGGGATGAATACTATTGTATGTTAATGCAGCACAAGTGATTATGATGGCCGACTGGAGATTTTTACGCTTCGTAGTTTTATATGGGGTGGCGATTTATGTGATGATTGTATCTCTCTGTTTGGTTTATTACCTGGTACTACTTTATGGGGTATTTCAATTTTGCTTTCAGTGTATAAATGGAGTTTCGATTTCGACAGCCATTATCCAGAAAAAGTGGCAATCGCTTTCATAGCGTTTACTATTTCTACAAGGATTTTCATTAGGGTTGGGATTAGTAGTTAGATCTATACTTTTATTTAACTTTTCTTAATCCTTATCATTGAGAGAAAAAACACAGTAATCTTATCCTACGCTTGCGGGTGATTTTTTATAGTAGCTTAATTTATCTCGCAGAAAAGTAACAAAATCTTAAAACGTTTTGCATGAAACCTTAAACGGTGATCATTCTACTGATACCGGTAACATATGTTTCGCATGAATATGGCCACTGCACTGGCTGCAGTGGTTACGGCTCGTTAAGACGCGTACGCGCAGCGGCAGCGGCGGCGCACCCAACCGCGCATCTCACGGATAAGGAGACTTTGCAAATGAGACATTGTTGTATCTCTTTTTTGGGTGCAGACAATTGAATTTGGGGCTTTAATTAAAGTTTTGGGTACAGAGTAGTGTATCTGATAGGGCATGGTCAGAATATTTGTAACAGTAGCTTTAAAATATAATATGATTTAGATTTGAGATTATCTATTACTGAAAAACACAGGTTTTATAATAAAACCTAAAAACCTTTGAAATGGGTAGGTATAAAGAAACAGTTGTCTCCTATTTGAAATGAGACTGAAAATTACTGGCGTAACGTGGGTGTACTAGCATCCCTTACCCAACGGCCCCTTCGGGTATTAAACACGTGATGTAATGCAATGATATTTTCAATAAACCTTTTCTTATTATTACATAATTTACGAAAGAATCAAGTAAATATTCAACCATCTTCGTCACATTACATCATAACAATTGCTCATCTCCGTCATTCATCCATACAAAGTAGTGTCCATTATGAAATGCCGCGATAAATCATTAACAGGGTGCTGCAATAATTTATAGATTCCGAGAAAGGTCGTGAGGGCAGGTCGGTAGGCGGCGCGCGGCGGTCGTGACACCGCTTCGGTGCATGCGGCCGCTTTGAATGCACTCTGTATATGCAGGGTTGGCAAGTATGAGGCTAGAAATAATTGTGGAAGTAGGAACCTGGTTTATATTATAGTGAAATAGTTGCTTTCACTATAAGCAGGATATTAAAAAATAACTGTAATTGTGGTTACTAAAAATACTTTTAAAGAACCATTTTGGCTGTCACAGGATGCTTATTATTTTAGAAAGTTATAAAAGAATTAAGACTTTATTAATTTTGACAGAACATTGCACTACAGAAATTAATGAAGTGTCTTGGAATACGGATAACTTTATAAAAGTTACAGAAGCTTATTTACGAATTAAATACAGTCTAGAGTCCAATAAATGAATGTTTCCTATTGCCAATTTTTGGCATTTAAACATACCAGTTTTTTGTTGTAATAACTTTGGGATGTAGTATCCGGTAACGACTTTATGTTTCCTGCGTCTTTAACAAATGGACCTGTAATTATATGCAATATTTTATATCTTAAAAAGTCTTTAATTGCTACGTTGCGTCGGTTGCATTCCTCTGGATATACGGTATCTTCAGTCTTTGGCAACTTTCCGATAGACGGTATAAGCTAAATAACGTTTTGTTTGGCGGAAACTGATATCCGAATCGTGCGTTCCTTTCATGTTTTTATTAACTGCTTCCTGCTATCGTGTAGGAGCTTTCAGTTAACAGTAGTGCCTCCGAAACCGACTTGTTCTAAAATCTACTTTCCGCTGTCGGAGTCGTGGTAAAACTTTCAATACCATTTGATGCAACGAAACTGGACTCGATTAGATTTTCTAGACAAAATCCCCTATTAAACCCTTTTATGGGATGATATTCTACAAATACTTCTTTATTGCTAACGTTACAAAGGTACACTTGTGCAGAATTTCATACTGCTAGACCCAGTGATTTAGGATGTGCTTGTTTAACAGCGTAGTAAACGAGCGAATGAATTTTAAACACTTTTATTTAGAAGATGTGATAAAATGTGTGGTGATGTGATAAGGAGTGAGCCAGCCCTATGGATCTTCAAACAACAATGTCCGCCTTTGAGCTATAAGACGATTCTCATATTACTGCAGCTCATAACGATCCCTGTATCGTGCAGTGTAGCGTCATGTTGCATGCATGCGCGTGCGCGTGCGCAGTCATTCGATGCCGACCTTCCGTGGCGCCATATTTGTTTTTTTATTTACCGAACATACCATTTTTGAATTCTTTTGCCAACTAACGTTTAAATATTGATTTTTGAGAGATTTTCTTAGATAATTATTTGTTTGGCAAACAGTAGTGATATTTTTGGACGTTATATTGGTTTTTAACAATACTTATGTCTGCAGTATGAAAAGTGCACTTTTTAACTTGAAGGTCAAAGCTGCGGCCAGACTTTATATAGAAGCTTGTCTGGAATTTAACTTAAAAAAAAAACAACTGTATTCGTAATCGACACGACATGGTAGGTAAACTTGTATAATATGGAACTTAACTCGAAAACGATTGAGCTCTGTTTAATACGGTTTTCATAGTCATATAGGTAGTATTTTGAGGAAGGTCATGGTCTCGATATCTTTTGAAACAGACGAAGCCGCCTTAGTTAAAATGTGACATGCTTACATTATTATGAAATGTAGTTCATTATTATGATCAAAGAGTCGGTCGGTCTGTGCGATAAGTTCAATGTCACACACAGTGGGTAATTGTTATGTTTCTCAGAAGTTTAAAAAACCGTATTGTTTGTTAAAATTGATAAACTGATTAGATTTTCTAAACACTACATTGTTATACAAATATAAACCGAATTATACTTAAGAATAAAAGTCTACCAAAAAAAAAGTGTGAATAAATTGGTTACAAATTAAGCCAATGTAATGTATACCCGAGCTTTGGACAGGCAAGCCTGTTAAAAGTACAGTCGCCAGCACAGTAAGTTACCACAGACAAATTTGTAACAAATTTTCTCATTCGATTTTGAACTGAACCGACAACATTTTATGGTTTAAAATCATTTGGAGACATTTGACAGGTTGTGGCAACTTGATGTACTGGCGACTGTTCCTATATTTTAAGAGTGACCTTTATTTAGTGTTAAATAAATGACTAAAGTCAATACTTATTATTTTTATGTGTGACTGACATTGAGTGTAGAATGGTTTTAAAGAGTTACAAGCACTTGCATTTAATTTGAGCTAATAATTTAAAACTAACGACTACAGCATTCTTCTCCTTAGAGATCTACGCTTTGTGATGGGCGACTACAGACACAGATTATGCCTTGTGACTGGGATTATAGCTTCATATTTATGTTTTTGACTAAATCTTACTTTGACAATTCAAAAGTGCCTGTAAATGGTTTAACTGAAATAAACGTTTTGAGTTTGAGTTCGTGCTTTTGTTTCTACTCAAGTTTGTTAAAAACACACTCTTATGGTCAACTAGCAAATAACACGCCATTGAACATAGAAACTGTTAAATTCATAATAATAGTGAGCAAGTAAAGCCGGTCGTACAATACCGGCTATTGAGTTTATCAATCGCTAATTGTTCGTATAACAACACAATCGTACTCGAGATGGGACCGGTCACGAAGACACAAACCGGACCGGCGATAGTGCTGTTACAAAAAACCGGGATTAGAAGAGTGGAGTGAGTTTATCAAAATTGCTTGTGAAGCTTTACAGGATTACTTGTAAGTTTTCCAAAAATGCTTGTGAGAATAAAGTGTTAGGGCTAGTTAAAGGTAACGAAAGGCATTCAAAGGCTGATGAGTAAACGTAGGTCATAAATAAATTATCATGACTAATGTAGAACCGTTTATCGGAAGGTCATATCTTAACAATCACTTTGCCTTAAGTAGATATTCAGTTAAAAAATATGTAGATTATAAAAATGGACTAAATCTCCTGCTTCAAACCGGGACCAGCCCCATCACTACTTCAGTCCGACACTCGTATGTCTATGTACAAAGTTGCGCTCGCGCTGGTCTCGGTGCTCCTAAGCGCGTGCGTCAATTAGCGCACATCTGTCAACTTGTTGCGCACACAGTACGGCTGCATATTCATGTATTTAGTGGAAGCTTATCCCGCAGCTTTGGTGGAGCCGGTTTGCATTGTTATCGTGATTTACGGGATAAACTGAACAAAAAAAAAATACTGGCCTTTCAGGATGTTGGAGGACCAAAGTGAGAAATTGGTCCTATGTTCCGATATCGATTCTAAAAGATTTCCAGTCTATATCTACTCAATCTAAAAAATAAATGATGGTTGGCAATATATTGTAAGTCTTCCGTAGACAACAATCACACATTTATTCAGAAGATGATACTTTAAGATTCTCGCGATGTTTTCCTTCACCATGCGCCGCGTCGTTCTGAGTCCAGTGGTTTAGTGGTCTTTCTCTCTCTCTATCTATTTCATACCCAGTTACGTCATATTAACGTAGTGACATTTTAAAACTGGTATTAGTTAAACTATAACAATACTAGTATCAAATATCGCTGTCCAAACAAACCTACTCTACATAGTGCTATGTGCTAATAAATGATCTGAAGTGTCGTGGTTGCAAATCGGCTGAAACACAGTATAAAGATAACCAGAAAATCAACTAGGCTCTTTAGGGTTTTCAACTAACTACAAAACCTCAGACATAGCGATGCGACAGCCCCGACGTACTCACGAATAACCTGTTACCAAAAGCATGCTTAGCATTCGTGTAATGGCTTTGCATGTCTGTCTAAGCCGATTCAGACCATTTGTTCCCAGTTAAAATACTGAATCTCTAATACTATGTCTGAAACATGTTTATTGGCAATTGGTTTCGCTTTCGAACATCTGGGTTGTGGCCGTACGAACCAAATGTCTCCTTATTTCCTTAATTGCGTAAGTGCTCTGCGACCAATCGGTAAACAGTTGTCGTAATTGTTCACTATTCCTGTTATGGGACTTAAGGAATATGGGACATATGGAATGTTAAGCCGTTATGGCAAGTTAAGGAAGTTTGTTGGTTTTGTGCCGTCTGGTGAAGCTTGGATTGTCCGAGTGATTGAACTCGACCGCCATTGTCACATATACGTACATGTATGTATGTGACAAGTAAGCGCGGGCCCTTTACGCCAAACGACACAAAAATGTGACAAAATGGTAGGTGAAATTGTGGCTTGGCGTGGAGGGCACGCGCGTGCAATATGCTCTGGCGGTCAAAAAGGTTAATTGTTGTTTTATTTTATACTTACAAAAGGTAAGATCACACCTGTTTTACACCAACAATCCCACCACTTTCAGATAAATCTGGTATTATTGACAAAATAATACTCAAACACCGGTCTTTGTTTTTAAAAACTGTAGTGTCTAGCGATAAAACAATCAATGGACCGTCTTATTTTAAAATAAAAAGTTGTTAGTTTAAAACATTCAAGTGGCTTCCACAGTGAAACATGTTTGAAAAACTGACTGTTATCTGTAAGCAATAAAAAACGTTACTAGAAAAATAATGTTTCAAGTTTAGATCTTAAGATGGCACGCATCATTTCCATTCTACCGCCATGTTGGTATGGTAGCTACGTCTGATACGTCTCAGTTTTTTCTAACGCTTTCATCTTTTCTATCTGAGTATTTCGTGATTCCGGTTATAATTATGACTAAATGGAACTACGCCGTATCTAATCTAATTTACGTTGCCAAAGAACTTACTAAAACTATTAAGTCGTTAAATAACCCATCATCAAACGAAAATTTTGTGACTTAATCAACGTTGCATCAAAAAATGGTTTCTTGTGAAAAACTTTATAGTTTATTGCTTATTTTCTAGATTTTTCAGAAGCAAACTCTTATTAAACAATGATAATTCATCAACATTGGTCCTTATGTACGAGCCTTTAAAGTCAACTAAGTAGCTTTTAAATGTCCATCCTCATTGACAGTTGTATTCAAATTTGACAGTTGAAACGAATGGGTTTCAATTACTGCTTACAAACGCAAAGGCATGCGTTCAAACGGCCAATAATGCCAATATAGATAAATGGGCTGCCCGGCTGCAAGCATAACTGTTATGGCAATAAATTGTATGATCATTATGTCGTAAGCAGATTCTGTTCAGACATGGCAACACGCTTAACAATAATGGTTCAACTAGATAATTAGGTTTAAAAGATAAGTCATATTGTGTCAAAATCAAAAAGTCGTTAATATCCCGAGGGATCCTGTCGATTTGGGGCGGTGATGTCATTTTTAGTTCGTGTTATTATCTAACAGAATATTATTAACACGGTTTAAATGCTTTAGTGCAAATCGTTGAATATCATAGAGAATAAAAAACACTATGATAGAAGATTGTGAAGCTCTTAGATGTTATTGTCGCAGTCAATTAAAGTGTTATCTATCTGTGTCAATTTTAGTTTAAATAATGGGTTATAAAGTTTAAGTAAGTTACACTACATTTTGAACAACTGACTCGGAATGACTTAAGATTATTACCTGTATCCTCGAGTTTATTGACTGCGTAAAAATATACGGATACACCAAATTCAGGTTAATTGATGTCCGTTCTGTAGTAGTCTGCTGTAGTTTTTCTGCACATTTTTTTGTCCAACTCAAGCCTTTCATAACATAAGTTTTACTGTTGTCCTACAAAGAAGTTATCACAAAAAGGTCGTTGTATTGTAAGAATTTTCATGTCACAAAAATTATTAAGTTTTTCGTCACCTCGAACCGTTAGTAGGACAATCGTAATATATTTTTTTTAAATAAAATCGTTGTACCTACGTGGATATTATTTATAGGCAAAAAATTAAACGGTATATTGGTCTGAATAAACCTTAATCTATGTAAAAACTTGGCGGGTAATCGGATAACTTTTAAAGCTCTATTCAATGCTAGACAGCTTGACAGTGATTACGGCATTGCTTTTATCGTTTCGCATTTATGGCGGTTCATGATTGTAAAACGCTAGTTTCCTAGATAAAGTTATATCAGACCCAAAATACTGTAATTGTAGGAGAGATCTTTTGGGCTTTTTTTTGTATACTTAGGGCGAATTTCACCAATGAAATTGAACGCAACCAATATAATATTGAAACCGCGCTGACACTGACAGCTCGAGCTGTCACCAATGAAACTGAAGAGAACTCTTTAGTGGTGAAATTAGCCCTTAATGTCTTCTCAGCAAAGAATAAACTACATTTCTCCTTCTTAACATTCCGACGCAATCTTTTGACGTCTCTTCTGACGTCAACCTCAGACGATACACAGTAGTATCTTTTTGTCTTCAAATAGCAACTTACCATTACAAATCGTGTGATTGGCATTTCCTTTAAAACTGTCTGCTGTAATACTAACGGGCCTTTTATACATTAGGTACATAGTAAAAAAACATGCTCAGTTAAGCGATTACCAACAGAAGCCTTGAGATGGTAGTGATTGAGCGCGGCTTCCTGCGCCCGCGCACCTGGCCCATCGCACGTGCGGCGCGCGCACGCCGTCGCGTTTTTTGCGCTGCTGTTAAGCGGCTGTCTTTATGTTATGGTGTGAGTAGGGTTGAGCTTTTATCTCTATGAGAAACTAGTGTGACTTTAGCGGTATGTGTTTTCAAATTCAAAAACTTTATTTCGAGGCTCATAAGAGTCATAAGTAACATAGTCCTTAAAAACTAAGTGTTAGTATACAACACGAAACGGTGACACATGTAACTGACAGCAGTGAACTACCTGTGGACTGTCCACTCTGACAGCAATTATTTCTAGAACCTGTCAGGGCTGGCCATGACCCGAGCCACCATCGATGCTGCGCGCTTGCGCATTATTGTGTATTTTACTAGCATTCCTTTGGTACCTATGCTAGTTACCAATATGAGTTTGCAACTGAACATTATGCTCTAAAATTGCTCAAAACTATTATTTTTTTAAAACCAAATAGTTCTTTGTGGGTCAAACGTGGCTAGAGATCGCACAAAATAGAAAGGAATTTGAAGGATAAAAGGGAGGACTTTGCTCGTCAGTGGAACACAATGGGTAGTAAAACAAGGTCAAAATTTGTTTTCACCTGAATGTTGAAATTGTTAGTTGCCTTTCTGCAACCATTTAAAATTAGCAGTTGATGTTCCTAAAAACCTCTGTAAAACACTGTGGCCCTGTTGATAAGATGAAAAAGCTTTAACTCAAGATCTGTCTTGTCTATTTTTAGTCCAATTTCTATAGAACATAGACAACCCTTACTTAAAGAACAACTTATTGCTTACAAAGCTCTGTGGTTTTCAAAGGGCTGCCAGCATATGGTATGTTATAATGATACGAAGCACCGCAGGTGAGACTCACGCGCAGCTGATGTTAATGAAGGCTTTGTTTACCAGTAATTATTGTTCTGTTGGAATACTAGGTTAGATGGAGGACAGATGACTGATGTATAATGATATGTTTGCCGTAGTGACATCCTGAATGGATGGAAATGTGTTCATCTTGATGATGGTGTCTGCAATTATTAAATGTGTGTTTTGAAAAAGGTGGTCCTTTGAGACGCGAGACGGTTGTTTGTGATAAAGTTAAGAGATTATTTAGAAAATCTCAGTCAAAGCAAATAGTTATTTGTAAAATTAGACTATCGGCAACCATAACTTGACTTTGCACTCTATCAATGAACTGTTATAGTCTGCGTTGATTGATGGAATAGTCATTAATTTAATTTAATGTTCGTAGATTGCGTCATAATAATCTGCTAATATATAATCATCATTAACGATTCCTTTGTAGATATAATTTGTTTGTTTGTATCCCAGATCTACAGGACAACTGTCTTTGTCAAAACGATAGGTATAGTGGTTCAATGGCAATTGTATTGTGCTACCCTCACTTAATGCAGTATCTGTCAAAATAATTTCAGGGGTGCACAGATCTATTTAAGCTCCTTACATAAGACTCCTCTCAGCAACTCCCGTATGTTCTATCTTGTTACGAGAGCACTTATCATCAAAAGGGCTGTTTTACGACATTTACGAGAACGCAGCGTGCGCGGGCGCCGGTGGGCCAACACCTCAATGTTGTTCCAGTTGTCAGGCGTATGTGACTGACGAGCTGTAAAACTTAAATAGAAATGGATCACTGTTATAAAAGGCAGAAGGACCAATTCCGGCAAAACGAGGTCTGGGAGCTTTTGGATTAGTCTTTGGCTTGAAAACGTATCAGTTTATTGAAGACTAGCTTTTGCCCGCGGCTTCGCCCGCGAGGACGGTGGCGAAAAATATCCGACGGGAACGTACTATCGGGATCAAAAAGTAACCTATACAAGTACAAGTAACAAACATAGTTACATACTTTCATCCCCCTTTTTAACCCTTCTGGGGTAGAAATATCAAAAACGCTGAGACACATAGAAATCAATTTTCAATCGTCAGCCTGAACATAAAATTTGAAGATCCTAACTTCAAAACAGACGGACTTTCATATAAACTTCAATCCCCTATTTTACCCCTTTATGGGTGGAATTCTCAAAAATCCTTTCTTAGTGGATACTTACTCTTCACAAAGAACACACCCTCCAAGTTTAATATCTCTAAGACCAGCGGTTTGGGCTGTGTGTTGGTATATCACCCAATCAGTCAGTTACCATTTTTCAGTTTCATTTCGATATCTTTGCCTAATATTGGTCTCACCGACCCTAGAGTTATAAGTAGGTAGTCTACAGTGATAGGTTTTGGTTGCTCATAGTCTTCATCTCTGGCGATAAAAAAATCCGAGTTATTTAAACTCTTCTTTTTCTTGAGTAGAAATAAACTTGTTTTCGTGCGATGCATAGATTAAACCACGGTTTATCGTTGGCAAGTTGTTCAGTTTATAAAAATAATGCTCCTTCTGTCCTAAGCTTTTGCTGCTGTAAGTAAGTCCGTCTTAGATCAGGTCAGGTCTCAAGTGGTCCATGATTTCGTAAGAGGGCCTTCTAAATTTATATTCAATTATTTTATGATCCAAACGTTCACGTTTCGTAACGCGTGATTGTTTTAACCGTGTAGCTGGAAGGAGGGTAATGTTTTTTGCGCGTTCATCTGTTTTATCACTTAAATGTTTTAAATGGATGAATTAATTGGGCTCAATTGTGACGTTTGTGCACCGGTCAATGAATGCGATTACTTTTTGGCCGACAAAAAGGACATAGGAACCGGCCCAGGTAAACGACTGTTGAGTGTAGGTATCCACTATTTTCATTTCATAACATCACGCCTGTAATCTCCTAGGGGAGGGCAGAGGTGTACCTATTAATACACCTACATTTCGCCAGTTATGTTTAATGCCCATGTAATAGGGGTGAGACAATTGCTATCAACCGGGCACAAATGTGGTAGTGGCTGCTACTGAGAAATTCCTGAGGGGAAATCCTACTAACACTGTCCGACCTGGGAATCGAACCCATGGCCTCATGCTCAGCAGCCACTAAACCAGCGACGCAATCTCAGTAGTATATTGATTTTCAAAAAACTGTAATTGCCCACTTTTTGAGCTTGACTAAATCAGTAATCAATCAATCAGCTCAGCCTGTCGCAGTCCACTCTTGACATATATCTAGGTATCTTCCCAGCTGCGCCACATAATCCTATCAGTCGCCAATCTGTCCCAGCCTCCATAGGAGGTAAACTCCCAAGTGACGACGATGCAGTGAATCATCCGTTAATCACTTCCTAATTGATTAACTCCTGCAGTCATTTAACTAAGCTCAATAGGATTAAAAGGATTACCGCGGGTTATGATCGAGACTTCGAGAGCATATCAAATCACATTACATTTGTGATCACGACCATTTTCTTAGTCGCTTTACTCTTGCGACACTTCAATTGAAAACCAACATTTTACATTCACTTTAACTAACCTTTATGGTAAGCGATTAGAGTTAATATTTGGTGTGTTTAAGAGTGGTTTTAAAGTTGTAAATGGGACAAAGTTTCCAGAGGTTAAATGTCGGGTGATGGTACTTTAGATTGGGTACAGTTTTAGAACAGTTTCTAGATAATGTCAAATATTTTTTGTAAGAGGTTAAGATATTCGGCCTAGTTGTGTAGCTTTTGAATATTTGTAGTTAGTTGTATTTATGTTAGCTGCGTTAGTGCCTGGTGAAATGTGGTTCAAAACATCTGCCTACATTGCCAAGAAAGTTGGCAGGATGTTTTTAAAAATTTAATCATCATTGGCCATTGGGTCTTTCGATTTTGTTGACAGTTAAAACTGATAGCAATTCGTTGTATTCATCTTATAATAACTTTACGTGGGTCCCGCCATTTTCAGCGACAGTCTTATAAATTCTCACACATGGCACGCGAAACAAAATCATTATAATTAGCCATAAACAACAATTACCAGCTTCCTGTGCAGTCGCGCGCCATTTTCCCGTAATTTCTACATTATTGTTATAATTGTAACGGCCTCGCTAATTTCCGCCGCACGAGACCGATGGCGCTGAACGAATGGTTTTTTTTAACTATCGCTACTTTCTCTGTTTCATAATCACGTGGATTTTCATGGAAATGTCTGATTGTTTCTGCTGAACTGTATGCACACTGCACTTTACTTTCGTGCTTAACGGATGTATATGAATGCTCTTTTATAGTTGGATTAACTTCATGTATTTTTTGGATACTTTTGCCTTCCAGTATGTGGTCGCCAATGTTGCCATCCTAGAACCTTTCATTCACATCAGTCAGCTGTTCTGATAAGATAACTTGTGAAGGCCGCAGGAATCCGCTGGATGCGAGAATCACAGGACCTCGACCGGTCCAAGTGGCAACGCTTGCGTCCCGGCTTAATCCACAGTTGTTTGGTAGTCTCTCAACCGAAACAATCATTTTTTATGGCTTAGAGGATTAAAGTAGAAGGTTAAATAGATTTACTAGTTGTTTTTTTGGTTTCTGTAGGTCTAAACTAGCATTCAGCATAAATAAGAAAGGATTCAAATCTAAATGGGACAAACATTTACGATTTAAAACCTATTACTTCAGGGCTCCGTGTATTTCAGCACCTAAGTAACTACCTATAGCCTACTACAAGATACAATTCAACCTTTTTAGATCTAAACTCGAACTGCATTGCATCGACGTTGCGTGTTCACTCAATTGCAGAAGTGGGTTAACTATGGTAGGCGTAGGAGTAACCCGTGAGATGGGCTATTAACCTGTCACTGCGCTGTTATCATTTGAACTAAACGCTTAAATTCTCACCGTATCTACGGCTTTGAGTGCAATCTCACGAGTTATGGTACAGCTATCTAGTTATTGTATCGCTGGGATGAAATATGTGGGCGATGCACATCAGATAAGTATTTATCTGATGTAGTAACAACTGCCTATAATTGTCAACGACTTTTACACACTTATTTGGTGGGTAATGGACGGATGTACCCACTTGCCAATGAATGCCTAAACGCAACTGGCATTAAAAAAAACACTTAAGCAAATACCATCTCAAACCCACCTCAATTAGTTGCATCGCCGGTAATCCTGAAATCAGTGGGTAATCAAGTATAATTAGGTAAGAATCGGTCCGGCGGATACACGCGCCGTGCCGTTCTATAACCGGGCCGGACAAAAACCGTCACGATCGGGCGTGCTTCCCATTTCCTAATTTCCTGCTGTTAACGTCACACCTCATTCACCCCAATTTAGCGGCGTCCTGTCGCAAGCGACACGAAGTTAGCGTTGATTGGATAGAAGGAGCTAGTTCTAGCATTTTTTGGTTGTGGTCTTGTGGTTCTTTAATACATGAAATTTTCCTAATCACTGACAGTGAACTTTCACTAGCTGTAATAGTTGTCCCTATGGAGCACAATAGTGTAACAATGTGTGCAATGGAATTTATAATAGCCACTATCATACAGTTGTTAATTTTGTACATAAGGACCAAATATCTAACGGACTAATAATAAAATTCCATCGTCAGGATGATAAAATTTCTGAAAATCATTTTACAGCATCTCTTTTACCCGCTTCTTTCGTGGCTTCTGCATCCAAGTCCATAACGCGTGCTACTGTGATGTTTTCAATGAAATTCAGCCGCTCGCCGCTCGCTGTCCAACTAGTTTACGATCCCACCGACAGAATAATGGACAGGAAAACATTTTACTCAATTTTCCACATTAGACTGTCAGAAATATTTAAACGCGCATATTTTCTTCACGAAATTACTAAATGACATTAGATAGAATTGAAGCCCTTTGATATATTTTATTTTTAAATGTAAAAGCTTTAATAAAAACAGTACTACGAATATTTTTCTGATGGTCTGTCGAAATTTCTTTGATTTTTTATGTCAAAAAGTCGTAAAGGTTTAAAAAAGATCATTGATCTTTAATGTGGGTGTGTACATAACTGTAACAATATTATGTAACATAACATCACCCCTATAATCCCTAAGGGTATTGGTGTAGGTATTACTATACCCACCTTTTTAGTTCCATGTTAGCTGGCGAACCTTTTGCCATCAAACGTGCTTTACGTTTATTTATCTCAAATACTGCGGCCTGCTACTGAGAAAAACCCAACAATATTACGTGAATGTTAGATTTAATTTGGGAATTAATAGTATTTAGCATGAGAAGACCTTTCAAAGTATATAAGAATTCTAAGTACAAAATGGTCCTTCTGTCCGCGTTAATTGAGCCGGGACCGGCGCGTGCGCGGCTCGTCGGCGCCTGCGCAGCGGATGTTTGCTCACTTACCACTGTTACACAGTAGCCCCGTCATATTTGTTAGCTCAACTTATGGAGTGAGTTAGGAATGGCAAATTTAATAGGTGTCAATGACCTTGTGTTTGACAATTCATTTGTAGCTTTGATTGTTTGATGGTCATTATCTGTGTAGTCTTTTTCCCGCTGCAGCTGTCGACTTTTTAGTCGGAAGCAGCTTAATACTAGTATTTTACATGGAGCAACTACCTATTATGGTCACCCATCTCCTGACCGACTACGGGAAGTGTTACTGAAACCTTGAGGTTAACTATAACCACGAGGCTCTCTTTTGAAAATGATTGTTTAAAAATGTTCATGATTATATAAATACCAAGTAAATTTTCATGTTTGTAAACTTACCGATCAATGGAACAAATTCTGTAGGTAGATAAAGAAAAGAATATAAAAATACTGAATGTATTTTTTTACTCGTTGTATTTCTTCAGCGTCTGAAAACAAATTAACACCTCGCCTTTGTATGGAAGTACCGTCTTATTCAAACAAATCCATCATCTATTTATCGCATTCCGATATAAAAACCAGGCATTACCTCACTGTAATGATGTTGTATGCCGATTACGCGTACCGAAACACTCTTAACGGTATTAAGTATTATCCTGTTTGGAGTTTGTTGCTAGTCTAGTTCAAATTAGATTTATTGTTGCCCGAGGGTAGTGTACTCCGGCCAATTGTGTACCGTTACTGTAACGAATAAGTGGAACATCTGATAGCTTAGTTGGTTTGTAACAATGCGGATTGTACAACTAAATGTGTTGAGGTTTTGGTCGGATTAGTGTAGCAATTGTTTAATTTTCTAGTCTTTTGCTTCTATTACATCGTACCAGAATGAAATGGGTCTCAGACTTAGACCGAGACGATTCTTTATTAACCTCTCTCAGTCTCAGTCTTTTGCTAACGGCACTTCCGTCTATTTCTGGAAGGCCAATTCTCAATCATTACTTTTTTTTTAGCTTTGAATAGGTACTGGGAGATATGAATGCAAATATAAAACGGGTCTACATAAGTACTCTACTTACTTCAACTTACCGTCATTAAATGAGCACGTGCATTCAAACCTAGCACTTACATTAATAACACCTACAACCGTAGTTACACTAAACGCCTACTACTACTACACAAGCGGAGCGGAGGAACCGACCGATCACATGCGTCAAAAATCCACATCGTTTCTTTCGCCACTCCTTTGATTGGTCACATCTTGCATATCTTCTCTCCGCTCCGCTTATTTCTGGTTCTCTATTTTTGGTTCAACCGGGCCTTATAGAACCTGCGCGTGGGCAATACAAGTAGACTGCTTCGTTAGCAACACGTGCTGCTGTCACGAACCGACATCATTATAGTGGTTATCGACTGTTTTGTAATGACCAATTGAGGTCTTTACACGTGCCCACACAATGGTGAACCAGAGCGGACTATGTAGGATGCTGTAATGAATGAATATTAATTAAGCAACCTTGAAGGCAGCCCTTGTCTGATCTTAGTGATAGTGATTAACGACTGTCTGAGTACCTAATACAACAATTGCTCACGTATACGTCCTTAAGCATTTACGACTACAGGACACAGTTACTTGCAAAATTAAATTGCAAAAAAGTAAAAAAAACAATCATGTTTTTGCACAGCAAGCCATTAGTAAAATTTCAAAAAACATCAACAAGCCCAAAGTGAACAGCTTCTACGGCTCGATAAACATTGTTGTCCACTTACAGGCAGTACCCATCACTATAATTCACTTGTGTCAGGCAATGTCTGTTAGTAGACAAATGCTCATCCATCAAAACATCAATCTTTATAAAGCAAACAATAACCACACAACGCCATCTATGATTACGCGTACAAACTACGTCAACAATGTTCAATTACCGCGATACTCGTGCGCGACGCTACATGCGCGGGAGTCGACGCTGCGGGCGATGTGGTCACATTACGAGCAATTTGAGGCAAAGGACCATTATTGGTCTTTTGGGACTTATTGTTTTATAATGGCAGCTACTTGATGATTGTTGCGAGAACGATAGAGGTATTGACGATAATTTAAAGAATGCTGAAACTGGTGTGGTTTTGACATATTGTAGCTTGCCTGAGGCAGTTCGAAAAAGTTTAAAAACAACTTCACACATATGAACTTTTTGTGTAAAGTATTCGATTGTTTGCTGCTTAGTATAATACAAACCGAAGAAAGAAAAATAAAACGGATGTTTTGACATGTTCTTGTGTTCAGAACGGAACAGGAGATTGGAACGGACAAGTTGTACCGCCATGCTCGTTAAAATCCAAGCATGCACTATCAAATGGCCATAACCAATAGCCTTGTGACAAGGATGTCTAATCCGCGGTATAAAACTTTTTATCGCCACATTTTCTAACCTGTCGCACGCCAACTTAAGTTGAGACTTACATCGGCGCTAGTTGTCGGCCATTGCCTTTCAATTTGTAAGGACGTACTTAGTTTTGGTTTTTGCCGCGGGCGAACTTAGGCTGGCCAGGTTTGGCTGCGAGTACCGCATTCCTGGGCCGCTCGGCCGTCCGGTGACTGTTTTTGCGTTTCCTTCAACAGTCACCAGTTCAAGTTCAGTGGTTATCGACGAAAGATGACCACTTTTACCGGTGCTTTCTTCCCAGTTGGTATAATCCGGTGCTTTCAAAAATGTTAGGTTTTCATACCATATGATTTCTGAATTGTATTGTATGTAAATTGTGCGGGTACCGAGAACCTAGGACGTGATGGTAGAACAATGGCTGTTGGATTTTTGTTTAGTTCCAGGTCGATCGGAACGAATTTGTTGGCTGGAATGTGTTTCATGAATAACAATTTGCAAGGTTCCCTGTTACTAAGAGCAGTTCAAAAACTTTTTCTTTATCGGAAGTTGTCATAAAACTTTCTTCTGATGACATGTTTGGAAGGACCAAGTATAAAAGTGGCCCTAAAAAGTCTGACCAAAAAAAACTACAAGCTGCAAAAACACTCCCATTTTCAGTAGCCCCTAAATCATTATCAACAATTCCCACGTTTAACATATTTTTTGGTCCTTGAAGCACCTGGCCACTTGCAAATTGTGTTCCAAACATTCACACGGTGCCTCCGATATTTCAACATTGCCGGTACAATCGATCGGGAGTCGGTTCGGTTTCCGTGACGGGACAGGTGTCTACTTACCCTTTGTGTGGGGGCTGGGGGCTTCCGGCGCCAAACCAGGTCTTGTTGCAAGTCCTATGTTTTAAATTACACTATCTGTCGGTATCGTGTTCAATGTTCGGAAATTAAAGATTTTAATTATGTATTGTGTTGTGCGACACTGCGATTGATTTCTGCGTGTATACCTCTACTATTGTTTGAAATTAATACAACCAAAATATTTAATTTGTTTCAAAGATATCCTCCTTCTGGCTGTTGAGTGCCTCTTTGTGAATTTACTATATCACTAATTTCAAATCCTAGCTCCTAGTAAACTTTCTTTTTTTCTTTTCCGCAAGAATTTTTGTCCATTTTTAGTTTTGCGAGCGACGCATGCTCAACATTCACTTCACCTTACCAACATCTTGAATCAGTAGAAATCTCGACAATCCCGGATTGTGTCCTGTTCCCATCAATAAAATGAGGAAGTAAACGACAGATGCTTGCAATGCAACCCCCTGTAGAGTTCGAATGCTCTACTCAAGGCTCTTGGGCTCAGTGTCGCCCGCGCGTCGTCGCAAGCGCACGTGTCATGGCCGCCGCGTTCGAGTTCGCGCCAGTCCCAGCGCCGCGCATGCGCCTTGCGCTGCACCCCCATAACATTCACGTGAGTCACATATAAGATTTATAACATGGAATCCTCCAATATCATTTAATTTCGATGTGTCTTTTATTCATAATTTTTTGTGTTATTTGTTCTTATTGTGCGGTGGGAAAAGCTCATGTGGGAACTGGATATTCTGCAATCTTTGCATTCTGTTACACAGAATAATAAAATTATTGGCTGTTAGTTACTGTACTTGACTATCTTGTTTTGTGTCGTGATTTGTTTGGCGGTTCTGGTAGTTTCGAAAGGATTGGCTGTTGCATACGAGTTCTTTCAAACTATATCCAAAATTATTGAGGGTTTTAATTCAGCAGTGATCAACATAATCACTTATTGTTTTATTGCTACATGTTTTTCTTTGATCACGGTGCATTGTATTGTGTTACTTGAAACTTCTGAAACATACCTTGAGTAATAAAATACTATAGGTACCTAGGTATTTGAACATAACCCTGTTAATTGATCGATTACATTATAATTTTCCATTTTGGTCCCCTTACTCTATCATCGCGTTCCACTTATCTAGGTAACTCTATTTGCTAAAATATTTTACATTAATAATCTTCTGTTTGCACTTAGATAACAGATTCAGCAGTACCGCATAGACTACTCCCTAAAAACGGAAGTTTGATATGTTTGCCTCGCTTATCAATAGCAGTTGAAAATTATATGTATGACCTAAAATTTGAACTTTATCAGCCCAGGATTTGTGCTGGAAACGATTATATTATTTTATCTAAACCGGTGTTTGCAAAAAAAAAAACAATCTTTTATTCAAAAGCGAAATAGAAAATCAGGACTATATTTATGAAATTTGAATTCTAGATAAATGATGTACCTACCAAAATCAGGAAGTTACGATTATCACCCTACCTTGTCAGCCAACCATAGCGACATCCACCTGTTTCACTCCACGCGAGGGAGGCCGTTCAACAGTGGAAATCTTCCGGTTGACATTGTAAAACCGACTAAAGATAACATAAAACATAATTTGACATTGTATGCAAATATGTTCAAGTAGAATAATATCGGAACTGAAGCTTTGTTACGACCTCTGTAGCAATAATTAATAATTTGGTCCTTTGCAAATAAGTTTTAAAAACTTTGGTCCTTTTGCTTCGAGCTTTATTTCTCATTTTATTTCATAACGGTCCGGTACGGTAATTCAACTTTTATTAGACGGCACAAATCGTAATCTACTCGCAAGCGCCCACTGCACACTGGTTGCTGTCGGGACAAGTCTTATACTTGGCAATGCATTTTGCTTTATGCCGTCATCGTCATGGAGCAATGGGATGACATTTTTCTGACTTTCTGACACTTCTGCTGTTAGATATTTCTTAAATCTCTTTGCATACGTGTAACTAATATATCCATTTCTTTGTCCACAGACGACAATAAAAGTATACGCACGTCGCCTCCGACCGGACATCGAGTACAAAACTCTCTCCGTAACGTGGGGCACTCGTGCGCAGGAAGTGGTGTCTACCCTCCTGGGCAAGTTCCGCATGCGCCACCGGGACCCGAGGCTGTTCTACCTTAGCATGGAAGTGAGGGTCAGGACCGCGGGCTTGAGGACCACACTGGTGCTAGATGATGATGCAAGGCCTGCCGCGCTGCAGGCGTGCCATCCGAAGGGGTATTCTAAGTGAGTATTGTTTGTAGTCTTATTTTTCAAGACCTTACTTCATAGGATCATTTCAATTTCAATAGTAAACTCTCGAAGGTTTCACAGCCTGTGACTCCTCACTGTTTTGGAGTTGATTATTGAAAGTATTGGGTAGTTAATCAACTGTTACCGACTGTATACCGTCTTATTATAAAACTTCCGTTAGTACCAGGTTTAAACCAGGACTAAAAGGTCTAGGTTTGTTACGGTACTAACGTTAATTCTGTCATTCGTATTACAAATCGTAGACCAACAAAGGACTACTTAGTACCAAAGATAGTCCCTGGTTTAAACGTTATCCACAGATTATAAGCAACAAAATATTGAAACTGTTCAATCATTCGTTCAGCGTTCTATGCGCCGTTCCTTTTTACAAAATGTTGTTACGTAATTGAAAGAAAAAATATTCAATAAATTGCTATTTGTAGTGGTAAAATATGAAGTTTTGCTATTTAAAGGTAGTTAAATAATCCGACTTTTAATTTTTTGATTGCATGTTCACAATTTAATTGTTCTGGTTTGGATCATCTGTCGAGATAACACGTATAACGAAGTGAACTTGACAGCGCGCGTAATTCGAGTAATGTTATCGAAATGTTTATGTTACAACTTAAAAGTAAACTAGATGTCCGGTTTCACATCAAGATTAATTATCTAAATAAAGGCACAGTTCTTTGGGCACTTTGTGGTGAGATCGTGTGTGCATCGTTTTAAGAAAATGGAACAACCAAAGAAAAAAAGGGGTGTTAATTGGACTCCAGAAGAAAGGTTAGTGATAACGGACATGTTAGATTACGTACACACAAATCTTCACGTAGTAAATCGACAATCCTTTCGCCAAAACGTTTACTAAATCTATATTTATACCGAAAATCTTCGTCAGGTAACTCAAATGGATTTCGTCGCTGACGAACTCTGTTAGGTCCCCGGGCACTCTCAAGTATCCAACAACTCCAAATCTTCCAAATCAACTATATCAATCATGTCAATATCCATTTTTGGTTAAAATCACAAAATAATAATTTCCGAAAGCTAACCTCAAAATAAAGAATTTGACGTGTAACAATTTAGTACCATAGTTAAACTAGGGGTCACGATGGTCTAACTTTGGTACCATAGATAGTTCTAGGACTAGCGATAAATTTCTTTTTGTAATAACGTTTATTCAAGTTCATGGTTTAAACCTAGTACTAAACCCGGTACTTTTTTAAGACCACGTTTTATAATAAGAGGGATAGTGTCTAATCTTTTCACGATCTGTGCGCGATGGAGAACACTATTGTTTGAAATAAATGCTACGAACTGATTTCGGTTCGTAGATGATTGATGTTCGATGTTTGAAGTGTTCGAAGGCAATGCCTGACTGAATCGTTAAAAGCTTTAATGTCAAGAGCATTATAATGAGGTCATTTTCATCTCAACCATGGGTTGATTTAGATATCACCATTTTCCTTTTTCATACAACACAACAAATGACGTAACATTTGTATCTGCATAGTTGTGTCATTATTATATCACACTTTGTTTTCAAAGCCACATTTAAAACACTCACCACAATTCCACAAAACAAAATCAGCGAAAACTCCTTTCATTAGAACTTTATTTTTAACCCGCCATCGGTCAACAGAAAACCCTTCACTAGTGCGTCGTTGGTACCGGGAGAACGGGACCACCGGCCGGTGTACCGAAAAAGATCCACTTTTGTCCCTTCTTCCGGCACGAGCTATTCCCGTACAGTAAACATGGCGGTAATAAAAATTATAAAAACTTTTAAAAGAGTCCTCTTAGCTTTATTGACCATATGTATCGTGTTACTGTGTGTTGACAGTTACAAGTAGATCGGTAGAGGGATCAACCTTAGTTGTTATTGAGTATTAAATGGAGTGTTATGTTATTAGCTTATTACGGTTAAAGTAGTGTGTTTGAAATATATTACTAGGTTTATGGCCGTTTTGGAAATAGTTTAAGATCTCGGTTGGAAAGAATTACTTATAAATAGGGATTCCCTTTCAAAATAAACAATAGATTATTTACGTTCGGTTCTTATTTTTAAACCAACACGCACTATTATGGCCAGCGTTATTGTCATGACAATTGATCTTGTAGGTAAATGATATTGGGATGTGCCTCTCTTACATTGCTAAACCGGAATTGGTTTGACTTCAGTATAATTGATAGGAAATATTTAAACAAAAAAAAGGCGTTTAAAAAAGTCGTCATCTCATATACATATATATAGCATTTAGCCAGTAGGTATATTGTAATATTTTTATTTAAAATAATTAACTAAAATAATTAGCATGCCTAAAAATGAATTACAGTTAGGTATCTTTTGCGTTAGAACGACCTTCGAGACTGAGAACAAATGTATATTGCTCGTTAAGCGAGACAACTCGTGAGAATGATCTATTCAGGCAAGGCTTTGCGGACAAACTGAATTGAATAAAGCTGAGAATTTTAGCTATTAAAGTGAATTAAGTAAGATTCGTAGGATTTGAGCAATAGTTTCCAAAATTAATAACCCTACTTAAAAATGGTAACCGCTACAATTACATATTTTATTGGACTAACAAAAATATCTGATTGCAACCAGCTTTGACGGCACGGTTGGAGCAGTGGCTGAGCGATTGACTGCTGTGCTTCGTGTTGCGGGTTCGATTCCCGCACGGAACAAATGTTTGTGATGTGAGTTTAAATGTTTGTAAACGCACACAGGAGAAATTCCTAGTGTGGGGCAACTTTTTTAATCAACAAAGCTTTTTCTAGTCAAATTTGCACGCAGGCGATTCACGAATTCTATAATAACCTAGTAAGCACTCAAGCCACCACCAACTAGGGAATCAGGGATACCTATTTAACCCTCGTGTTCAACGAACAAGACTGGCGAAATGTTCGCCAGACGCCAACCCGTATTGGGCTAGCATAAAGCGCAGCGACGCGAACGACTCCCTTGTCATACTTTTGTATCGCTGACGTGGTAGCTCGGATGTTGGCGGTGTGAACCAAAGTATGAAAAGACGTGAAACGATGCGTCGTTCGCCCGCCAGCTGGCGGTGTGGCCTGCGCTTAATGGCCGAAGTACAAATCCTATTTATAAACATTCAAACCTCTTTTGATGTAGGTCACAAGAAAATCCTTCATATTCTAACCAGTTCTCTGCCAATTTCCAGGTTCTCACTGCAGATGCGTCCAGGTGGTCTGATCAAGATCTACGACTCGGCGCTGATGTCCTCGTCGCAGTACAAGTGCCTGCTGACCAGTGAGAGGACCACGGCAGACGAGGTGCTGGCTATCCTACTCCACTGCTATGACTCCAACGAGGGTGTTGAGAGGTTCTCGCTCTATGAGGTGCGTACTGAACAACTTCTATTCAAATACCAAGCTTGAGGCTTCAACCTGAGAATACCAAGTTGGATGAACAATTTCTTGTTCATCCAACTTGGTATGGATGTCGAAACTGATTTAGAAGAAACTGGCTTGACCTGGCGCTTTTACTATTTTTTGGAACTACGAGTTTTTTTGTTCCTAACATTATTCCTGAGACCCAAATGTTTAATGAAAGCCAGCTGCAGCTGCTGCAACTGATGTTTAACCACCAAAATTATTCAATTTCAGGTCAGTCCCTCGCAGGAGTACGAGCGAAAATTACACCCCGACGACCTTCCTTTAATGGTGCAGCGCGCCTGGCCCGCGGACAGCGACTGTCACTTCCGGGTGCGCAGGAACCCAAGGGCGCCCCCCCTCCCACCGCGCACGCAGCCTCCCCCGGAGGAACCCGTCTCCGAAGACGAGGAACCTTCCAGAGCTCTATCAGCTCTCTCCCTCGAAGCTGAAGGCGAGAAGAGAAGATACAGCCCCGTGTACAAGTTCCCCAGCATCAGCTACTGCAGGGAAACCAAGAATGACTACCTGTACATCTGACTAGCCGTGTACTTAGCCAGGTTCAGACGATTACGGTGCCGCGCCAAAGGTCGTAAGCACCTCGATGGAACAGTGAGAAAGCGACTCTTGTGAAGTGTTAATACGGTACAGTTTTGTGTAAAGTGTAAATATGGATATTGGATTGAGATATTTGGTGTAAGCTTTGGGCCCTTTCTGATGGAACGGAGTGAATCGTTGTGAACCTCTGGTTAATTTAAGGTGGTCCTTTAGAATTTGTGTTATAGTGAAAGGACCATGGGTCTTCAAGGATCATTTAAATGTTGCCTTATATTGGAAAAACGATTTATTTTTCGTACGAATCTCCAAGGAGTAGTTTCAATTAGCTAGGGTTCTCAGTGAGTGTGAAACCAAAGAGTTGTTGCAATCATTCTTGTAACTAACCTAACGAGGCAGTTAAAGTAATTCGTAAGTCACAGAAAGACCCCGAATGTATTCAGAATTCTTGGACAAGACACCCTGTATGTAAGAGCTATTTTGGCTTGCAATTTAAACACAATATTGTCAGAAGTCACAAGCTATTTGATAGTGTTTAAGATTGTCATAGCTTTTGCCATTGTAATACCTAAGGCACTATTGAAAATACATGGTACATAGCCATGGTATAAACGTACATAATGTCGAAGCTATATGAAAAAGATGCTAGAATTTAGAAAATTTTTACTATCGTATGGTATAACCCCTTCCAATGTATTGTCACAAATATTGTGTACCTGCACTAAAACCATAATTCGAGATATTTGTAAGGAATCGGAATTTTTCTTTCGGTAATATATTGGAAGGTAAATATTTTTTTTCTCTTGTAATAATCTCCACGAAAATGTTGCAACTATTAAAATGTAATTCTATGAGAATGTATATAATTATTGTATTATTTAGCTAGTAGACACCAAAGAGGCACGCAAGCGATAATATTATGAAGAATTAGATTTATTTAACAACTGTTACGCGATTTAATGTTTAATTTATTTAATGTGGCAACCTTGGTGTGCGCCATTTTGACATGTTGAACGTCATCGAATTTACTTCAAACACGTCTGTAATAAACTGCGATATGTTTTTGAAATGAGAAGTTTTATTTAAATGCTCTAAAACGTCTGACCTTTAGTTAAATGAGAATAGCCGCCTCCCTAAAAATCTCTTTTCCAATTAGCTCCGACGTCACAACTACGATGGCGGCGGCATTTTTCAAATCAAGTGTTGCGGAACTCAATAACCGATTACCAAAAAATCATTTCACACAACTGCCAGGATCTCTTGGTGCTAGAATATGTCAAGAAGGAGCTATTGGTAATGCGCAACAACAATCCCACAAATTCTATAAATCACATCCGGATTTAATTAATTACTGAATTTAATCTTTCCAATTCCATCCAATAATGATGCGGTCGGTTTCCAGTCTAACCGGATGCAGCTGAATACCAGTCATTCGAATATAGTCCTGCATAAAAAAGCGACCTCGGCAATTACCGTTAATAACTTTTACACCTTACATTCATCATCAGCAACCAGAACAAGCCGGATTTCGCTCTAGTTTCTCAACAACCGACCACCGGACATACCTTGAACCAGCTCCTAGAAAAGTATGCAGAACTTAATAAACCACTCTAATGAGCCTTCGTAGATTATAAGAAGACCTTCGATAGCATCAAACACCGCAATATTGAAATCTTTAGAAAATCAAGAATTGGAACTGCAATATACCTACTGAGTTATTCTGCTGTCCACAATAGGGGGAAAACCGAATCCATAAGAAAACTTTCATAGGAAACTTTAGCTGTTTTTTTGTATAAAAACAATTTTGGCTTGGTTAATTTTTTGTTGACTGCCTCGTTGTTCCAGTGGTCGCAAAACACGACTGCATAGCATGCGGTCCTGGTAAAAAATTGATGCGCTTGTAAGATTGTTAATAAAGGCTATTTTGATTAGATTTCACTGGGTATAGAGACCAGCTAACTCTACGCTCCTGTGCAACCTGCAAGCCTGGATTTGCACTCAGTTATTTATTTTTAATGGAAACTAGCTGTTGCCCGCGACTTCGTTCGCGTGGAAATTTTGGTGTGTATGTGAGAGACTGCCTCGTTGGCCGAGTGGTCGCAAGTGCTACTACTAAGCATGAGGTCCTGGGATCGATGCGGAGGTCGGGCAGCTTTAAAAAAGATGTTTTATTTTAATTACATAATTTTATAACGCACATGATCTACAGTCAAACAAGCATCTCCTTACTTAAAAGGTGATCTCCAAATCACCTTTTAAGTAAGGAGATGCTTGTTTGACTCCGCTCTTCCACTTAACATTAAACAATGTATGCAATTGAAAAAAAAATGTAATTGAGTTATTCCATCAGGAATTTCTCAATAGCAGTCACGGAATCTGGATTTGTGCCCAGTTGGTGTAAATAGGCTGGCCCCCTATCACATTGACTTCAACATAACTGGCGAAATGTGGGTGTACGATTAGGTACACTTCTGCCTAAATCTTCGGGGATTACATGGCGTAATGTGTGAGAACTGCATGGCTGATCAAAATGTGATAATGTGGGTGATAACTACAACAAGAAGTTCCAAACAAAATTGAATGGCGACGATATGGCTTAAATTCGTTTATTTTGGCGCTATCCAACTTTCTTTTCAAATTGAACCATCACACGCCTTGTTGGGATTCAGTAAATATTTCGGAGATGGCGCTGTTCTCATGTTTTTAAAAACAAAGCCATTGTAACTCAAAAGAACATAGGGGTACGTATTTGATTATCGAAGATTAAAATGCCTACGCTTAAAATACCAATGTTCAAAATGTCGAAAGTTGTTAGGTTAAAACGTCGAAGATTGAAATGGCGAGTGATTAAAGAAGATTGGCGAGTTGGGTACCTCATCAAATCCAAACGTTCCAAAATATAGTTATATGCAAATTATAGGTCTTATATCCGTAGTTATTTTCCAAGTTAAAATGTGTTATTAGTTGTTGGGAGAAATTAAAAAAACCATGATTGATGATGGGTGCAGCCCCGTTATGGAAACAAAACGCATAAAATAGAGCCAATTAAAACTTATTACTACAGTGATATTTGGCAACACAGCTGTCAGTTAAGTATGTCAAATACGAAAAAAAATATATACCGTCATGCGCCGTCATGATATTTTTTGATTTTTTGACGTTTGATAAGACTCACTGTTTTGGTAAAAATCTACGAATATTGTTCATGCTAAAACAATGTCTTTTGCTGTATTAAATGCATTTGGAACTCGATTTACTAACCCAGAAAACGCTCAAATGATATTAAATACCTATTATAAATGAACGTTTATTTCTAGATAACGAATTAGCCGCGATTGTAGCTATGGAGCGCCTGAATCGTCGCAGTATTATGTTTACGAATATAGATGCCTCAAATATATCATTCCCACGGCTCTCCATAGAAGAATTGGTGTTGTTTACGTGTGGCACATACCAGATCCGCCAAGCTAGATCATACGTTGGAGAACATTTCCGCTTTCACGGAATTTATACACTAGAAATAGGTCGCGACCAGCTGGATTTGACCAGTTTAGGAGGAGAAAATCCTTTTTTGTTAAGAGCAAAAATAAAATCCGGGAAATGTGGGACGGAACACATATTTTGTTTTCGTAGCCGTTGAAAGGGAACAGCAAGGTCGGAGCGCCATCATCGGTTACTGCTGTAATTGTATAGTAGGACTCAGAACCGTGGGCTGTTGTTCACATGTCATGAGTGTAGTGTGGTATTTAGCTTACGCTCGACACGAAGGAACAGCCCCCCCTGCGGCGTTTATTGACAATGTATTGTTAAGTATAGAATAAAAAGTTATTATAAATACTATGGTTTTGTTTTTTACCTATTATATTTTTATTCATTTTCTTTTATCCTGTTGACGACCATCTTATGGATGGACCATGAACCATCTTGGATGCGGATTCAAATCCCGCAAAAGGTACGTTCAGAATGAGAATCATTTATTTGTTAAACATAGGTGTATAAACATTAGGGATCTTATAAATAGTTAAGGTTCTTGCTATGTTTTGTCGTTAATTACTATTATAAGTGACGTCATAGCAATCGGATGGCCTAAAATAATTCAAAATCTTATCTGTATTTGCTGTTTCCTTATCTCATCTTAGAACTAGTAAGATTTTAAAGTAACCCACTTTAACCACTCTGCTCGACAAGATTTTGACACATGACACATCAGCTGAATCGGGGGGGGTGATTCGAATTGTCATGAATTTCAAGAATTTTCGTGAACATTCAGCATTCGATTTTATGATGATGAATATGTCACGGCAGCTGTTTCACACGATAAGTTTGTGTTAAATATCTTCAATACCGTGTTGAGGTTCGTAAAACGGCGTCAGTCTATTGCCAAATATGTGTAAAATACATATTACGGCACGCTTCCAAAAAATAGGTAACTTAGATGCGCTGGAAATAATGTACATAGACAAGTTTCTCGTTTGCTAAAAAACTCGAAAAGGAAAAATAAATACAGTAACATTCTATCTGCGTTCTTATTTTTGCTATTATTCATACATAATTTCATAAAAAAACACGATCAAAGTCTTGACAAATATTACTAAAAAACTATGTTGCAAGTGTTGCAAAATGACACTTCTTAGTGCTGACCGTAAACCCAAGTTCTATCATTACGATTAAAAAGTGGCATTCAGCCTAATCGATACTCGCAATGAAATCGAGTTTAGAAAAAAAAAGTTGAGACTAAATTCTTGGTATAATTTCGAATAATAATTAATCATTTAATTTTATCTTTTTTAATAATTTCATTTAGTAATTATTCGATGCTTTTGGTTGACTTCAAGAGAAGGAGATTTACAAATAATAAAATAAAATAAAACTTGCTTCTATGTAATCATTTTGATGATTATCTTTCTTTCCGTTGAACTAGCAGCGTGAAATTTGGCAAGAAATAAGTCTCACAGTTCAAACAAAGAAAAATCTGAAAATGGATCGATTTTCAATTTAACTGCAAGCACGGACAGAACCTATGGCTTAATACGGGTCGATATTTTGTTTCAAAATTTAAATTAAGAATACGCTCGCAATTCATAATTTTAAAGTGCATATTTTAATTTACTACATCATTTATTGTGAATTTGGTTTTCTAATATCTGGCGGTTGGACTGGAAGCCGACCCCAACATAGTTGGGTAAAGGCTAGGCAGATGATGATGAATATCTAGCGGTTGGATATAGAATGCCCAGGCTGTGGCCCAGGATCTCGGTAGGCATAATAAAAAATTAGTTTGATCCGTCAAAGATACATTATAGGTATTACTTATTCTACAAAATTATGTATAATACGGTTTGGTTATTGTGTTAGGTTGGGACAAACTTTTGTTTTGTTTAGATTATTCTTTCCCACTGCTGGGCAAAGGCCTCGCCATACCTTTTCAACTCTCTCGGTGTTTTGCCTTCTCTGGCCAACCAGTCAAGAACGAGTGAGTCCAAATCGTCACGCCAGTGTTTCTTGGGCCTGCCTCGGTGACGACGACCGACAAACTTATTGTCCTATATTTTGCAATCAGCAGTGCATAGGCCGTATCCTAAATAAACATTACTTTCTTTTTTCAAAGCGGTTCACTGTCCACTCTAAAACCTCTTTTTACAACTGCAAAGTTCAGGTTATCATAGGCCGTGGGCTGTGTCACTTGAGTGAGGCCGTGAACAGCTATAAGACAGAACCCTCAGGGCAAGAGTCCTACTCGCATTTCTAGAAGTTTTCTTAAAAATACAATTTTATAATTTTTGGGGTTGCTACTAAACCAAGCTTATCTACGCATCAAAAAATAATGACGAGGTTTGCCCAGCAGTGGGAGAGAACTGTCTGATAAAAAAAAGTATTTGTAAATAGTGAATACCTAATAACCAATCCATCTAACCATAACCCAATTTTGTAGACTAAATATAATTTATCTTGGTGGGAACCAAACAAACACTATGGCCTACCAAGATCCTTGGCGTTCTATATTCAACCAACCAATAGAAAAATAAAACAATAAATTATCTAGTAACTATAAATACAATATAAATTGGAACAGCGAGTGCATTCCTAATTTAAATTTTGACATGGAAACAAAATCGGCGCGAATTTAGCCATAGATTAATCTGTTCTGTTTATTGTTGGGTCGGTTTTAATACCTACAATGCACGAAAATCTATTAAGATTACCATTATAAAAGCTTTAAAAAATATTATAACATTTTGTATTGTATTTAACGCTTAAAACAAAATTATTTTAATTTCTATCTATCGATTTCTTAAATTCCTTACATTTAATGACTCGATTTAATTGAAATTTACAAAACAAGAATCGATTGAAATAATCGCTTTCACACATCCCAAAAATTAAAAAAAAAAAAATGGTCGTCAATTTCGAATACAAATTGAGTAGTGGTAATGAATATTACGTGTTAAGGTCCTGAATTAGTAAATTACACTAAGATCTGGGCATTTTCATGTTGTTTATAATATTTGAAATTATATTTGTCACATTTGTTATCGAATCTTTATGCGTTTGTGTGATATAATGTCAAAAATAAAAATGTAAACACGCACTATTGGCGCGAAACTTTGACTTTAGATACCAAAATTCATCATTACTACTGCTTATTTAAATTGAACTATGGATGAATTCGTCACATAATTAAATGACGAGTTAATTATTATCAATAAAGTGCAGTTTGGATGTCCGAAAACCACAATTTTTATGATTTTTAGCCTCGGCCAGCACTGCTGTCAAAATGGCGACGACCGTATTTACGAACTTGGATTTTGTAAGGTGAAATTAAGAAACTTGCCCGCTAAATACAGAAGTTTTAATGGCGTTGACATATGAGCTTTTTATCCAACTCTCTTAATTAACGCACACTCATAGTATTTGATTATCAGAATATTAAATATTTACATAAATAATGAGGATGTCGTATGACTTAAATGCTAGCCCCTTTCGGGGCCGATACCGAGCCAGCGGAGGTTTGTATGTCAAGCCCCCGAAGGGGCCCGTACCGAACTATATGGTTAAAATCTTACTAGTCACACAAAAATCCTTCTATAGTTATTAAAGTACAATCTATCCACTTTATGATCAATAAGGGACTAGCTTGAGTTACATAAGTAGGTCAGTAATAATACTTACCTACCTACTTAAAAAACCACCAAAAATAATTTTGGTGGTCCATTTTGAGGTTATGTATAAATCAATTTAATATCCCCAAGTTTAATGTATGTCTTACCATTACATATTTTGTTATACTCTATTCTAGCATTCAAATCCATATATTCATTCTATGAAACGGTAAGCCTGTATGTGATACTGAAAATACATGGGGTTTTGCCAATCTCCTTTCGAAAGATTCAAAATATCGAATTACATTATGCCTAAGTTCAAAATATCAACATTTAATACATCTAAGTTCACAATATCTACGTTAAAAATAAATCATAGAATATTGTTTCAAATAAAATACAATGTTTCAATACTAATGTCCCTGTAATAAACATGCGAACAAGCATACACCATGCGTGCAGCAGGCATGCAAACAAGCATACACCATGCATGCAGCGGACATGCAAACAGCATACACCATACATGCAGCGGGTATGCAAACAGCATACACCATACATGCAGCATGCAGTATGTAAGCAAGCATGCATGCAACATGCATGCGGCATGGTTTCTGTCACGGCTCCGACACTGCGGGGCTCCGGCGGTCCTATGCGACTTTATCGTCACAGATGGTTTCACGCTCACCAGCCTTTAAACCACCTGATCCTTAGTTCGCGGGCCGCCTCGCCCCTCCGCGCCTACGCGATTTTAAATAACACTCTAGGGGTTGGGGGACCGACAAACCGACCCACCGACCGACCAACCGACTCCACGTATGGAGTCGGTTTTGCAGCGATACGTTTCTGTCACTAACTTTAGTAGCACAACATATTGACTTTCAAGAATATATTTAAATTTTAAGACCTAAATAATACCTTCACGATTGACCTATGCTTGTACACTGGTCACTGATTTTCATGAATAAAATAGGTCGAAATTGTTCCAAAACCGAATTGGGGCACCCCGAATTTACTGAAGCTGCGGAGGTGAACATGGGTGCCTATCCTTTGTTACGCAAGCGCGAAGGGGTTGCACTTCCCGTAGCGCCGGAGACGATGCAGAAGCAACCTTTTTCCACTCATACTACTTATATCAAAATTTGTTCGATATTTTAACTTGTACATACGTATTTTTAGGTTGAAATAATTAATGTATTAAATGTTGAAAATTAACCCATTTTTACACGTAGGTATATTAATTTTCGATATTCAAATAATTATGTACCCATCGATATTTAGGACATTCGATAATCTGTATTTCGATATTTGGTAATTATTTTACCATGTTGTTATTATGTACCTATATTCTAGCAAATAAATAAATTTCATTTAATTTAATTTCAATTTCATTTTGTATCTTTCGATGTAACTTTTGTAGATATTTAGATTTTAGGGTTGTCTATTGTTTACCCGAAGATTATATACCATAATCATCATATTCCCGAATTTCATTTGCCCGAATGTTTTGTTTGCCCTAAAAGACATATGACATACTTTTAATTGCCCGAAACTTAGATACCATAAGATACGAGTGCCATACGTATTGTTTTTCATATTTTTAATTGCCTTAAAATGATTAGTCATAATATTTAAACGCCATAATGATTATTAGACATAATATTTAAATGCCATAATAATTATTAGACAAATATTTAAACGCCATAATAATAACCTAAAAACCTTAAAATATTCCATGCATGGTCGAGGGTGGGCTTGGTCGACGGAGCCCCGCTAAGCGGGGCTCCTACTTCTGGGTGGTTTATAACAAAATAACCACGAAGGGGACAACGGGGTCTATTCGCTCGCTTCGCTCGCTCAAACGACCCCGCCATCCCCTTCTAACCTAACCTATCCGAGTCGGGGTGCCTTAAAGTCCCGATTGCATCCAGTTTCTCCTAATATAACATCTGTTACACACCCAATGTCGATGGCAAATGATGTTATGGCATATAATAATTATGGCATGTGATAATTAGGGCATGTGATAATTAGGGCATGTGATAATTAGGGCATGTGATAATTAGGGCACGTGATAATTAGGGCTTACAATGATTATGACAAATGATGTTATGGTAAGTGACTTCATGGGAAACGAAGCTTCGAGCACGTGACTAATATAGCAAATAAGAGTAGGGCAAATGAATATTACGTCATATAATATTATGGCTGATGACTATTATGGCAAATGATATTAGGGCATAGGGTTTTATGGTCGTTCGATATTTCCATTTTCGATATTTTAACAGTAGGTATTTTAATCTTCGATATTCAAATACGTACCTACCCGAACATAGAGGAGGATCACTCAAGTCTTACATAATTCAAAGGTCCGACATAAGTAATGGCGTTGTATTTAGCTTATTCGCTAACCTCAGCAGGATTTGCATATTTTCAATTTATATAGCGTTTTCTCATTTATTTCCCCTCTGACAGCAACTTAAATAAAAATCATCAGTCATCTAAAATCGGAGGTGAAATTAGTGTGAAAGGACTGTCTGCGTGTTTTAGAAGTACATACAGTATTTATGTCGTAATGTAAACTGAAACACGCTTTTCATGTGACATTAGGCAGTGGTTACCACTGCCTGCGTACCCGAGCATTTTTGTTTCTTTTTTGGTAATTAACGTTCAGTTGAAAGAATAATTGGCAGCCTGCGCCCGCCACCGTCTCTGGCCGAACAAGGTAAAATATCAGGGATACCAACGGACTTATAAGAGAAACAATTGAAACGTCAGTCATCGATATAAAGTATTTTATTTACAAATGATTGCAACATGAAGTACAGACGATGCAATATAATTACAGAGTATGTTCAAAAAATGGGAAACGGATAATATCTAACGGTACTAAACTTAGCTTGACATTATTTAAAATTTATACAATCTCCGCGAGTAGCGGCGTCGCAGCGGGACGCGGCGCGGCGCACGGCACGGTGCGACACGTGGCGCGCCCGCTCGGTCGCACCGTGCGCGGCGCACTGCGCGCTGCAGCAAGCGCGGTGCGGTGCGGTTAGACAGCGTTCAGCGCGCGACGCGACGGCCCGTAGTCGTCGGGCGGGTCGCGGTCGCGGCGCCGCTCCCGTTCGTCGCGCGCGTACTCGCGGCCATACTCGTCACGCGCGTAGGCGTCGCGCGTGTAGTCGTGGCCGTACGCATCGTGCTGCGGCGGGGCGTGCGCGGTGTGCGCGCGCTCGCGCGTGTACTCGGGCCCGTAGTCGTGGTACTCGCGCGGGTAGCCGCGCTCGTACCGCTCGTTGCCACGCGGGTAGTACTCCTCCTCCAGGCGCTCCGGCCGCGCCGCGCGGGACCTGCCGCCTGTCAAACGAACATTACACTCGTAAAAAGATTTTGCGATTTTTTTCATGAAATCGAAAGAAAATAAAACCGTTGAAAACCAACACGCACTCGAACACAACAAACTCAAAAATAATCAGGACTATCACGGTCCTGGAAATCCATCCAGCCTTTGCATCGACCTGGGTTTCAAGGACCAAAGAGCACACACATCACACGGGGCGAAAGGAGCTGGACCACTGGAACTGCCGGAGCGAGGAGGGGGCACCCACACTTACGGCTGCGACAGACCAGACACGTCTACATGATGGACCCGCCGGGAGTGCGCACTTTGCCCGGCACAGGGATCACTACCTGCGCCGCTGCCGGAACCGGCGTAGCTGCGGAACAGTTCACTTGAGATGCTGCAGACTACGAAACTCTGACAAAGGCTCTCTGCCTTTAAAAAAGTGTCTTGCTTGATGGAAGATGTTCTGCTTCGTGCTTGACTGGACGATCGAACGAGTTGTTACGGCAAAACAGGTTGCGATGAGAGGGCGCAAGGTATATGAGATGACCATGTGACCAGGAACACACGAGACTATATAGGATCCGCTCACGTTCAATGAAAGCAAGGTCGTATCAGAAGCAGCGTCAGCGGAAAAGGTACTTTTTTTTTAAAATTATTTATCATAACATTTTTCGGAAATTCAAATCGACAGATTTCAGTCATATTTGAATATTATCGACCGAAGATTTCCACAGCAAACCGCTAAAACTAAATCTTCCAACGCCCCAAAATCCAAACTTATTAAAACGCACCACAGTTAGCGTCATTCTGAACCGCTGTTACGTGTTAGCGGGCGGAATCCAGCAGCTTTATCCAGCTGTCGGATTCTGAAGGGTTAGTGAAGCGTCACCCTGAAGCGATCAAGCGGTTAGAGGGGTGGGGGCCGCTAGAAATTGTATGCAACCTGGACGGGGGCCGGTGCGTCTGACAATAAACACCTGGAATTTAGTCTTCGGCTCGGTTGTTAGTGGGCCTGCCCCGACGCTTGTACTGAAATGAACAGGAGGATCAGTCGAGTGGCGTCCTCTGGCGGGGAGGGACAACATCTATCTACTACAACATCTATGTCTTACGTTGTTTGCACACCACTGCGTGCCGCCGCCATAATCCTGCGTACGGCAGCGGTGGTCTGCAAACTTCGTTGATACTAAGAGGTACAGTTATGGACATTTCTTAGCATAATAAGTAGTCAACTTTGTAGTATTTTCAAAAGAGAAGTTCTCTCTTAAGGTGAATGCTCCAACCAGCCCGCGAAATTCAAATTTTCTTGCGTTTTTTGCAATTTGCAGGCCAGTCCTAGGTTGTATGTTGATTAAAATATTATTCGCGGCTGTAAGACGTATGTAGTTACAGAATTATAATCATCAAAATCACCAATACAACCTTCCAAGTTCATAAAGGCGTAGGAACAAAAAAAAAACAGAAAAAGTCATTCCTACAGCTTTATGAACTTTTGAATTTCGCGGGCTGGTTGGAGCATTCCCCTTAACGTGCCGTCGGTTTTCCGAAGACGCATTGGTGCATGATCGTGACTATCACTTATTTGTGCGACGATGTCTTATATTGTGACTCGGCTTTATTCTTGTCTTTAGAGACTAGTCCGTGACTGTACCTTAGATATTAGTAGACATTGAAAATAGATTGAGAATGAAGTATGTAATGAACATGAAATACAAATCTCTTTTTTCTAAACTGCATAATCCTGATCGTATAAAAAGTACATAAATGGAGCGTTCAAAAAATAATTATACCCAATTTTTACTAGTAAGTATACAGGGTGTATTGACCCCAATCATTGCATAAAAAAGTATTGCATTTTGGATAAGTTTATTTTGCAGGTTCAAGAACTTTAAAGGGGTTCAAACATTTTTTATATGAAAGCTGATGCAGTCAACCCATCGTCATTTTAATTTTGCTGGAAAGTAGCGGCGGCGCATGATGCCACTAACGTCCAACCATTTTTTAATTTGGTTTCAAATACACCTTGTTCCACTTACATAATTATAAATATTGTTAGTTACCTCTTTCTCGCTCGTAGCTATACGAGTCGGACCTCTCGCGATGCCCTCCAGTGTTAGCAGGGGGTTCAAAATATTGCAGTACGCGGTTACATACGTATACAGTAGTATTTATACTAATATTTGTTATACATTTGTGTAGTATGTGAGCTGAGTATAAAGAATATCAGATCTGTCTTAGCACAGGCATATTGCCGGTTTCTGTATTGAGTAATTGAATGTTTAGGGCTAGTCAAATTCAATGTTTTAAAGGAATCATTTTAGGAGGAGTTTGACTTGTTCTTTATTCAAATACTCAATTTATAAACTGGCAGATAGTATACAGGAGAGTTTTTGAGCTTGGGCTCTGCATCCCCATCTCAAAAACACACCCTGGAAATTCAAGCCTTCATAGAAAATTAAGTTTTGTTATTTGTAACAGGTAGATGTTTATTTGAACTGAGTGTAAAGAAGCACAGAATTGACTTGGTACACACGGCGACACATCCAGCTATACATTTCCAGTATAATGGCCTCGCTAGGTATAGATTTCCAATACAATGAGGGATTTGGATAAACTGGTTTTGTACAGCATGATTGGTCGCCGGTCGTAGAATACAGTATGAGTTTTTGAGGTTAGGCCCTGCAGCCTTATGTCAAAAACACACTTAGTAACTTCGGATTTACAAAGTTGCTTGCTTTGAAAGTACAACCAAAAAAAAAAAGACTCAAATTGAAAATCTTTTGTGACGTAAAAGTTAGTCCATTTTTATTTATTGTCTTTTTTACTAGCGGGCGTAGTGTTATTTAGTCCTGAGCGAAAAAAATAAATAGATTTGTGTGGTGCATTGCATGTGTAAAATGAAGTTTACCTATATTCAAGCAAAGTTAATATTATCACGACATCGAAGTTAACTTTGGTAACATTATTATTAACACCATGACGCTTCAATAATTCGTTAATAACGAGATTCCCTTATTAAGTCAATTGTGATGTGTTTGTTCTACATTTCTTTCTTCAGGGACCAATTAATCTGGTTAAAAAGATACCAGGTTACACCTAAAACCCATACAATAACCATTTAAATATTGCTGATTAACCAGAATAAACGGGTAACGTTTCGGTCCCTGTTTTTTTGGGTGTATCATGTCCAAAGGTTGGTCGAATCTGTGTCGACTGTGGTGGGTACTTGGCTAGTATAACCCTTTGCAGGCATCAGATTAATCATAGTATTACGTTAGAACAACAACGTAGTGTGATGCAGCGTGTAGTGAGCAGTAATTGTGCCTCTGTGTGTGTGTGTGTGTGTGTGTGTGTGTGCTCACCGGGCATGGCGTGCGCGTTGTGCGTGCGCTGCATGGGGCGCGTGGGCGCCGCCTCCTCCGGCACGGGCGGGTGCGTCGCGCGCCAGTACGCCTGCGATACGATAACACCATGGTTTAGCTACACTGGACTGTGTTACAGGCAACTGCTACAACATTCAATGCTGTCAATGTCATGAAAAATATTACCACTGATGTGCCATTCAACTGAACTATGACCAAAAACTATACATTTAAGGAATTGTTCATTTGATTTTTTTTAAATTCTTGCTCCGCACTACATAAAATGTCTGTTTGTGATGTCCCAGACATTACAAACAGTCATTTTTTTTATGAAAAACCTCACAATGCCTCATACGGCAACTGATTAGGTTCGAATCTGTTGTTTTCTTCCTGATAGAGTAGTTTCTATATTTTTTCCGGGAAATACATTAACACTTCTTCATACCAGCAGCACGAAGTTGCGTATTTTTTATTTGAAATCATGTAAACTACATGCTGACCTCTAAATATTCAGCAATATGTTCACAAGCGTCCTCCAGCTGGTTCTCATCGAGAATCACATCAAACATGTCTGTGGGGCACTGGCCCAGCTTCTCTGCAGCCACCATCTGTACCGACAGGTTCTTGCTCTGTCCCTTCCCGCGGGACTTGACCAGGCGCTGCAGCACCTAGCAAACAAGACAACAGACATTGTACCCGCTGTTGAGAGCAACCGTGACATCGAACACCACGCAGAAGAGGAAGTGGATAGACGTACCGAGGTACATACAACATGTAACTAACTAAGGCGTTCTTGCACTACAAATCACTAAATGCTTTTAACGTTAAACATATTAAAAACATAACTCTGTCTCTGTTATCTTCAAACATTAACAGATTAGAAAATACCATCCTCCTTAGAAAAGGGAGGATCCTCCAACCAGATGGGTGTTGTGTCTGGTGGGCTACTGCCCGACGGCTGTTAGTTTCCATTTTTGTGTGGCATCTCGCATGTCAACCTTGGAGGTTATCGTCTGCTTAACCGGACTGTACCCGCCGGTTGTGCAGGTCGGGTTGTATTTACATTTATACTTATCTCGCGGACAGCGTGATGCAGGATTTTAGTTCTAATTTCCGGAATAGACGTCGCTAGTGTTCTTTTTGTAAAGATACCTTTGCTATGCAGAAATAGGATGTATTATTAATTAACTTTACTTTATAAATATAATGTTTTAAATGCGTTAAGCGCTTATTGCTTTAAGTGATTCGTGGTGCAAGTGGCTCTAACACCCAAAACATCAAATCTAACTGTAGGATACAACAGCGAATCTTTAACTAAAAACTTGGACTTACAATGGGTCCTGGTTACAATGAGCTTAAATAAGAGTTGTTTTGAATAAGATGTAGTCTTTATCATAATTTTAATGCGCTTTATTTTGGACTTTTCACTGTCCCCTAAATTGAAGTTTATATCCAGGTTCCTAAAGCCCATATTTGGATAGCACTTATGCCTATTTTCGTTAACACTTGGCGACATTTAAATGTATGCCTAAATCGCTCGAAATCGGGCTCGCTGTCGAAATTTCAACTCTGTGAGCAAGACGTTAAAATCCAACAGTTTGTTACGTAGGCATTCATTTAGGTCTCGTTTAGTGGTCGTAAACAAGCTGCGGCTCTAAAATTTCAGTGGTGGAATGAGTAGCGAACTGTTAAGTCAAAGTTTGAGGAGCTCCGCTATTTCAAATTCGCTACCACAGGCCGTCTCCTATTCACCCTGAAGTATCTCAAAAGGATTCTGTCAGACATATCGTCCTGCGATCACCTCTTCCACCATACAAAAAACCAAGGTTAACCTTTGACGCTTCGAATTGGGGCCATAAGAAACATCTGGTGATCATACTACTGTTATGTTAGAAAGGCACTAGTAATACCACCTTGGCACTGGTGATCTTCAGATACACGATGGTGGGTGCTAGTGAGGTCTTCGCCAGCTGCGAGGGGTGGTTGATGGTGTCGCAGTCCAGGACGACTAGCTGCAGGGTGCGAGCTAGCTCGAATATCCTCTCGATTTCAGCCTGGGGTGGTAGGATTAATAAAGTTATTGCATGATTTATGTTATGTAAAGTTGGGGACATCTATGAAAGCTCATGTTTTGTATGGAGACTACTGATGTCAACCGAATGTGAGCTCCATTCACAGTTACCTTATTGCAACTAGTGGGTGTAAAAATACCCTTAACGAAGCCGAAAGGCACTTGCTCTCCCTGTCATTGCGATATTTTTTTTGTTCTAGACCATACCTGGGATCCTTCTAGTTACAGAGATATTGGGGGTCAAAGTTCCAAGTTTTTCTTTTTATACAACCTTTTATTGTTGTACTTTACTTTAATATCTCCTTGACCACCGTACTATTCAATGCATCCAACGGCACAATGTTTTGACTGCACTACATTGAGTCCTACCGCCTAAAGTAATTTTTCACCGCAAAAAAATCTTTTCCCAGCAATAATATTTCCGGAGAGTTACTTAATTTGATGTACACATAATGCTTCTCTGTCGGCTTCGTGAAGGGTCCGTTTACACCTTCTATACACCATCACATCAAACTACCCGGAACTGACAAATTTTCCCAATCAAGCTTGAACCTAAAGCTTTAGCGATAAAAATAAAAAATCTATTAAAGAAATTTGACAGATTGTAGTAGCTTGATGCGCTGGCGAGTGTACCTAAAATAACTGTTCAAGAACTGCATCGTCATTTTAAAACAAAACTTGTTTCACGTGCTTCCATAGATGTCCCTACAACATCAAGACTAGACTGAAGCCCTCTTGCACCACAAATGACTAAATGCGTATAGCGTCAAATGCACTGAAAACATCATGATGTCTTTGTCAATCTTTGGAAGATGACAGCGATAAAGACGGAAGCGCCAGAGTAGGCCGCAAAAATCCAATTTTCTTACGGTTTGTGCAATTTCTGGTTTGTTGATTAGTTTTTATTGTATGTTGAACTAATCAATTTATATTACTATCAACATACAACCTGACACTGACCTGCTTATTGCAAAAAACGTAAGAAAAATTGAATTTCGCGAGCTACGCTAGCGCTTCCCCCGTAATGATGTCCTAAATACGTGTAGCGTTAAATACATTTGTGGTGCACTTGGGGTACTGACAAGCGTAACTTGGTTTTACGAATAGCAGATTAAGTAACTCACTCAACCGACAGTTATGGCGGACAACACCGCAAAGCGAATATCGATCGTGAAGCTCACGGGGCGAATACCTACTTATTTCCTAAGACTAACAAAAACAAACAAATCAAATCAACTTAATAACCAGTAAGCATATTTTAATGTGTTAATCAACTTACTACTGATATCTACATACAGGGTGGAATGGACACCGACGCACAAACGCTTACCACGTATTGAGTACCTATATCATTCTGAATACACAGAAATTAATCATCGGTAATTGAAAAAAACCGGCCAAGTGCGAGTCGGACTCGCGCACGAAGGGTTCCGTACCATTATTTATAAAAACGGCAAAAAAATCATATGTTGTATGGGAGCCCCCCTTAAAAAAACATTTTATTTTGTTTTTAGTATTTGTTGTTATAGCGGCAACAGAAATACATAATTTATGAAAATTTCAACTGTATAGCTATCGCGGTTCATGAGATACAGCCTGGTGACAGAAAGACGGACGGACAGACAGCGAAGTCTTAGTAATAGGGTCCCGTCTTTACCCTAAAAAACGGTCAAAATGCACAGCTGACTTTTTGTTAAATTGCTAATGAAAAATTTCTACGTGGTGGGGTTCAGAATGATGTACTGAATACGTGGTACGCGTCAGTGCGTCGGTATCCCATCCGTCCTGTATTTATTTAGGGACAATCAGTTTAAAATACATAAAAATCAATCAATCTTTACAACTTAAGAATAAGGTAACGTGGACAGTAACGTGGGATTCTAATAATTATAATGTTTGTGACCTCCTTTGCTCTAAAACGCTAACATCAAATTACAAATGGAAATAAAATAGTAAAAAGTCTAAAATCAACTAAAATGCAACCATTTTCACGTCAAACAATAAACATTACGTAATAATAATACTTATTTTAAAGTTATTAATTGAGTTAAATCATTAATTATGCAATTGTTCACCAGAGAAATGCAAGCTGTTATATCATTATCTGACTTGCGATAAAGTTTTAATAGTACAAAAAAATTCTTGAGCACACAAATTGCATTACAGGGTCAAACTAAATTACCACAACACGACGTTGTAAAATATTTAGCTGACGGGGTAAAAACCGCTGCTTGGTTATGTGGTCACTTGGAATGATGAGATGAACATGGCTATCAACCCACCACGTCTTTAAAGTGTCGCTAGTTAATTCAATTTGACCTTGTATAATATATTTTGGTTTTGCAACAAAACATCAATGCTTGCTACTCGGGTTATTATGCGTATTTTTGTAGTTATATCGGCAATCAGATTTTTTTGGCGTTAATACCTATATTTTTCCTCGTGATTATACCTCCACACTTTAACCGTGCATCATTCTCTCACTTTCACTGTTTAAAATGCAGTACAAGGCGTAATGTTATACCCTTAATTAAGCCGAAGGACACTTTTGTTCTCTCCGTCATTGCGATATTTTTTTGTTATGGACCATACCTGGGAACTTTTTAGATACGGACATATTGGGGGTCAAAGTTCCAACATTTTTAAATGTTTATTTTTTATCCTAGTTTTTATTTAAATATAACTTTACTTTAAATACCTCCTTGACCCGAGTACTATTTATTATTCAATGCACCCATCAGTACAATGTTTTGAGTGTGTTACATGGGGTCTTACCGTAAAACGTGATTTTTCACCCCAAAAAAAAGTCGTTCGCCAGCAATAATTTTTGCGAAGAGTTACTTAGTTTGATGTACAGAATGCGTGAAGGGTCCGTTTACACCCTGTATAATTAAATAGACTTATTTTATTGACTGCCTCGTTCGTCTAATAGTCTAAGTAAGTTTTTTCATAAAAAACAGGTACATTATTAAAAAAAAAGTTGCAACTTTGACCCCCAAAATCTCCGTAACTAGTAGGTTCCCAAGAAGTGGGATCTAAAACAAAAAAAAAATGATCGCAATGACGGGGAGAACAGTGGCTTTCGGTTTCGTTAAGTGTCTTGATACACCCTTTAGATGCTATTTTTATCATGACAAAAGAATATTGCCTAACAATTGAGAATTCTTTGAAATAGCCGTATCGCTGTCAAAGAGTAGAGGTAAGTAGAGGCTTTGCAAATAAATAAATTTTTAGCAACTGTTATGCCAACCATTCATGCAGATTCACTCTATATTAAATACTTAAACGACATTATTTTATATTGTAGGAGAGGGATTAAGGCTGGTATCGACTGGTTTACCTTATTATATCGATAACAAATAATGACAGGTGTCTCAGCACTATTAAATGTTAGTTGCTGAATGAGACTTGCTTGAGCATGTTTGTTTCATTTAAAATGTTTCTTTTTACGTTTTATTATGAAGTACAGTGTAACATCGAATGTTTGTGGGGAATTATAGGAAACCACTTGTAATCTAATCATATCATTTTAAAATATTTTTTTAAATAGTAAGACATTTGTGGGGTAAACTCAGGAAGCTACTGTATCAGACATAAGTAGAATATCTAGATACTCTTTCGGGTATGACTATCCAGGATTCAATGACTATTCAGGGATTCAAATATCTATTGCAGGGAAAAACTCGGGAAGGATGTTTCGGTATGTTAGTTACTAGTCAACCATTATATATTATGTTATAAATACCATAATAATGAGCATGTTTGGATCGAGCGAGCGTAGTACTAAAAAATCTCTAAACTGTAAGTGTGACTAAATCTAGAGATATGGAAGAAAATGTGATTAAAGCAAGATTTTAACGCAAACTGGCGACAAAAATATTAAAAGACAAGTCTATTTTGATTTAAAAAAAAACAAAACACTATTCAGTTCGTTTTGCAGGACTTTTATCAGAGGTGTGTCTTCCATCCAGTTTTCAGTTATTGAACTATCAGCTGTGAAGCTACCTTTCATAAAATAAATAAATCCCAACTGAAACTGTTCAAAATCTATAAGTACCACTGTGATAGACCGAGGAAGGACTCAAACTGTATTTGAGATTTGTCTAAAGAGAGCAAGAAAAATACTTTATACTGCACATATAAAATGCACATTATGCATCAATAATACTAAAGTATAAGCCCAGTATTCCAAATTAATAAACAAAAAACCCTCTTTAACTAAAACATCACCGGTTCTATTGCTCAAAATCTCGCGAAGGTCCGCTAAAATTCTAGGTGCTCCGAAAATTCCTACGTGATGTTCCTAAAACACTCCTATATTTGATAATATCGAGGTCAGTGATCTAGATGCACTCATTCCAAACACGCCCACGACAAGTCACGTGCCTCATACAACAACATCACGGCTAAGGCCTACTAATTAATTCGCACCTGGACCTCGGCTAAACAGTTGGTCCTGTTACCGGCCCTCTCTACGAACGGCTTCTTAGGCGCGTTTTGCGTTCGTTTGGCCAACGATATATCAGACTGGACCCTCGTGATGATGATCCTGCAACACGTCATACCTGCACTTCAGCGAGGCAAGTGGACCGCGAGTTGGAACGCTCCATGATGGCACGTTTCGATGGGTTGTTGAGAAGAGAGCGCTTCGCGAGAGATATGTCGGCCATCACGCGCGTTATTATAATCCTGCAATGTTAGTCCCGTTTGGTCAACTGTTAGTTGTTAGTGAGTTAGCTTTAGGTCGGAGCCGGTTTCTGAAATAAAGGGTTAGTTGGCTTTTAGGCACCTTTTGAGGCCTCTGTTCGTTCTATACTCCGGGTTGAAAGTAATTTAAAAAACAAAGCCAATTTGTTATTTTAGAAGGTTATTGCCAATTCAGTAAGTTAATTTTGGGACTGTTTTGACAGAAAGAATCTTAAATTCATAACAGGACATATTTCGGTCGTTTTAATAGTTTATCAGCCAAATAATCAAACGGATACAATTTTGGGACTCTCGATGCCGACATTGGGACAATACACGACAGATAGAAATGCTATGATACCACCCTCACCTGCCTTCAAAGCGTCTTTTGAGAAAATCAAACAAAGCCTTCTGCATCATGTCGGTGACCTCGTAGCCCTTGAGGCTGGGCCCCACGATGACGACGGGCCGCATGGACGGCACCACGTCGTACGGCGTGCTGGTCTCCGCCTTCTTGAAGAACGGCTTGCGCTTCTCCTTGCCGCCCCCCCCCGCGCCGCGCCCGCGCCCCGCGCCGTCCGACTCCTCGCCTGCGCATACGGAACACTAGAAAGTTGCTGCCACGCCTTGTAGCTTGACATACGTAGACCCTGGCTATTTGCTAGGATTTTCTCCCAGTCACTTTCGAAGTAAAATCTTGCTCTTTTTTCCATCGAGCTTTGATTTATTTGCAAAAAATAGAAAAATAGTGTTTCAAGAAATATTTCATCCACCACCTAACCAATAGGTATAAAATGACCATTGAAATACTTACTTTTACTTTTGTAGCGCTCAGAAAATGTAAAGCTAACATGCTCTCATTTTTTACATAAATATCTATATTTCTTGGGACTCGAGCAGAAAGGAGCAAATTAAATTTCATTCAAAGTACAAAACATAAACTTTGATAAATATCTGCTACATACACATAGACAACATCAAGACTTATTGAAGACATCCCAGGTTACAGAGTAGAGGAAAAAACTCAATAATAGTAAGAAGAGTAAGGCATATAGTAGAAAAACATAATACTATAGAGAAATCTTCATCTTTGTTTAAATCCCTTCTGTGTTTGTCACAAGATCAGCAAATTGACTTTATCAGACTTCTTCACGTTCCAATCATCAATCCAAACTTTGCACGGTAAGTGTGGTAATTATACCGAATAGTTATATCTGAACTAATTTCAGTTAGTCCACATTTTATTCCGAGCAATCTCATTATTTAGTCCAACCGTACGAGTAATTTAGTCAGGATTCAGGACACAGGATAGTCAATTCAATCGTAACATTTTCCTCTACTGTGTATAATTTTACACAGAAAAATATAATACAAATACCCTTAAGACCCTTGCCAACATTCAAAAGCATAATCTCAAGTGAAAATATTACCATTCTGCCCAAAATATAACCATACCATACCAGTTCAATATATTACACAAATAAAATAAAATATAAGTTAGCTAAAACGTTCCTGTAAAACACCAAGAGATATTAAAGAAAATATTAAAGAATATTTTAAAATAGATAAATTAATAATAGAGGATTCATGCAGTAGATAATGGAAAATGTGGGATGGCAACGGTGTACAGTCTCGAGCAAAAATATCTACTAAAATTAATATTTAAATTGTAAGATTGTATTGGGGATTTTACAGTACCTATAGATATTGGTACTGGTAGCAAAGTTTTCAGCAAGTAAATTTTAGTCAGTCATTATTTTCCGTTTGTTAAATTAGATTCCATATTGTTAAAAAAATAAATAAGGTTTAATAAACCAGTCGGGTCAACAATATCTATTACAGGGGGATAATTTAGTCGGGGGTTCCATAAAATAATAAAACATTTATGCGAACAAATCCACGGGTAACATCTAGTAATTATAAAAAGGTGTAAATTTACGACATTTCCTGGTGTCGACGATGAGTGCGTGAGCTTACCTCGATCGAACGATGGCACATCTGAAAATGTGGCAAACGTGAGTGCTAAGTACACATTATTCGATGTATCGACTATTGTGCTGGCTGACTATTCGAATTAGACGATATTAGTCCCTTGAGAGCGTTTAAACGTCAACAGATTAGTCGATTCGATCGTTTATCAATAAAACATTTTTAATTATAAAATTAATAATTTTATTTATAACTTATTTTATTGACAGAGATCTGAATAGGAATAGTATATTTGCCGAAACTTCGACGAACTAAGTAACATGTGGAGAAGCCTCACTCTAATACCCGGGAATATTTCTGTTCCACAATAAAACAATTTAATCTAAAACTATTATTCACATAACCACATAATGAGGCAGACGACAGTGCTGTCCAGGTCTCTACGATTCGAGAAAAAAAAGAGATTTTCCACAAGTTACAAATTTCATAAACGTTTCGGTAAATAAACACTACCTATTCCAATCTCTGCTTATTAAATATAAAAAACAGGTAATATACTTGCTTTGTTTTTTTGCGAACGGATTGACTAACTACTGATTAAAATTAAAGAAGTCTATAGTCGATTTTACTCAATAATCGATGCATCTCTATAGACCAGGAAATTCCAGCAAATTCCACCGAATTAATGAGTGATATGAATGGCTAGTACAAAGCAGTTATACATACCATTTTAATATAGTATAGTAATATAAAAAAATTGTTTGTGACGAGATAAATAACAATTTGGTTGCGAAAAATCGAATTTAGTGCAAGAAGATAATCATTTTGCTAATCTACAGAAAATATAGATAATTTGTTCGTTACGTTTCTTCAGAGTTTAATCGTTTAAAAGTAAATAATCTAAATATATAAAACCAAGAGAATATACTCCGCGCCGAGGTGCAATTTAGTTTATTATTGTTTAGTAAGATATTTACAAAAGTATTGTAAGATGCCAATTGTAACACCGAAACACGAACTACAAATATTAAAACCGTCTTGCTTTTTAATATTAATAATTTTGTTAATTTAGAAGAAATTTTGTTAAAGGCCATTATTTTCGTATCGGTGAGTCCAGAGTGTTAGAAAGAGCAAGACGATGTAAAAAGAGAGAGATAAACAACTGCGTTGTACGTTACAGGCACTGGATAAAACGACATACAGTACAATATAAATAAGTACCTACATCACTGTCATAACAATTTGCTCGATATGGTGCTAACTAATATAGAAAAGAAAATGTGAGAATTGATGTTTTTCTAGCTGCCGGTGTCATATTTCCAAAATCTCTGAATGTAATTAGTCAAAAGGTAAGGATAGTCTCCTAAAAACGTTTTCCTCTTTTTACTCAAGTTTAGGTACTTGCAGTAGTGCAAGTCTCAAAACCTATCTTGTCATTTTTAAGATCCTACGGCAATAAACTCATCGAACAACTTTCAAAGTTGGGTTCGTATGTCTTTTTATCCAGTACATGATAAAGCTTTTAGGCAGGTGGTCACTCTTGCTTCTAATATCCCAATTTACCTTTTTGGATTTATTTAACCAACAATTATAATTTCAGCACATTCTTTTTAATTAAAAAAGTAATTGGGATATTCTCATCGAACAGTGAAAATCAAGAAATTTAGCTTTCATTTTCACTGTGGCAGCAAAATTTCAGATTCGCGTCTATCGATTTAAAATCGACTAAATAAATCGAATAGTGGTGTCTGAAATATTTATTTATTCCAGAAAAATGTTATCATTTTTCTTCAAAAAGAACTTCCATACATTTAAGGTGCGGTCAAACCAACTGGAATGGGCTCCGGACTGGCTGCGGACAGGACAGCTACTTCAGAATCATGTATACCAGAATTCGGTTTCCGGAGTCCGGTCCGGTTGGTTTGACGTCGCAACTTCTATTTGCTTGAAATTACTTAAAAATCTTGTACGAATGGTAAAAAAGTTAAATTGTGAAAAAGGAGGGTATGACATCCCTACGCTGATAATAAAACACATCAGACACCAAAAAATCGATAGCCGCTCATCGTGTAGCGTGTTGACCACGTGTGCGTGCACTGCGCGTGAGGCATGAGGTATGCATGACGTACCGGGCGTGGGAGGGGTGCTACCTCGGGAGAGGGGCGGCGCGTGCGGCGCGGTGGAGGGGGGGCGCGGGTAGCGGCGCGCCGTCATGCCCGAGCGCACCGCCTCCAGCTTCACGGGTGACGGGATGAAGCCCACGTCGGAGCCCTCCTTCACGAGCCGCCCGATCCACCAGTTGTTGTCGTACTTCTCCTGGAACGTTTAACATGATGTGTGTGATTATTCGCGACCTGGAAATCCTGATAGATACTCAAAGTCTAAACATACGGAGTGTTTGTTGGGATTCTACCCATGACGTAGTTCCTCCTGAGTTCTTTTCAGAGCGCACGATTTGCTGTCTTACAGCTTCAAAATCAATGAAGTTATTAGACACATTTTCTCAATTTAGCTAGCTGTTCCTTTGATTGTTACGGGGTTAGGGCTGGCCATGTCCATCGAAGCACAGACGGCCTATGGAGCAAACGATTGGTAAGCTTAGTGTGGGCCCCCAAACTGGATAGAGCGATAATCTTAAAGGTTACTCTGAATAATTCATGGTGCCCATGGCAGTAAGTATAATATAGCAATAGTCAACACCAGCATCATACCAAGAAATCAAAGTAGCAGTGATAGCCTAGAGGTGTGACCGTCGGACTGCCAAGTCACAGGTCCCGAGTTCGAACCCAAAACACGCACCTCTGATTATTCGGATTCATACGTGTGTATTATCAGTTGCTTCGGTGAAGGAAAACATCGTGAGGTAACCAGCATGCCTGAGAGATATTTCTCGACGGCATCTAAAGCTAAGTCAGATGCCTATGGGGGGCATGAAAACTCTGACACCAGGTTAGGCACTAACCACACGATAAAGAAGAAGATTCAAGAAATAAATGCAATGGCACAGGGCCTGGACAAATAGAAATAAAGAACTGATTAAGTAAATAGTAGTACCTTGATGTGGAGAAAATCGCGCACCTCGAAGGAGATCGCGCTGCCGTGCACCGGCGAGTCGTCGTCAACGGTGCCATCGTACGACACATTGGTGCGCACCGCAAACGCCACTGGCTTCTCCTGGAAAACAAAGAAGCATGGTTCGAGCATTGTTTTAACTTGAATTAGAAAACATTTTTCAGATGTCTACTCACCATAGGCTGTCCAATTGAAAAAGCAGCACAGATAAGCACATGCAAAGAAGTAAGTTGTAAATCTAGGGCTCATACGTCTTAAGCCACTCCAGTGTGACTGTAACTTACGTAATGGTTAAACTTGACAACGTATAAGAATATGAAGAAAGAATTCTTGAAACCTCAGCTTCAACAGAATTCCGGAGAGGCAGGTATGCATTGAGTTACTGTAATACATATATCGAGTCTTCCATCTTGAATAACTAATTAAACGATGAACTCACCCGTCCTAGTCCAGCTGTTTGATAGCCTGCACTTCTTTCTCGCGGTGCAGTGCCTCCTTATCTTGTTTCTAGCCTATCTGTCTACCTCCAATTTAAGAGCACTGATGTCGGTCTACTCACCCGTGCCTTGTCCAGCTGTTTGATAGCCTGCGCTTCCTTCTCGCGGCGCAGCGCCTCCTTGTCTTCGTCAAGCGACAGTTCCGACGATGGTTGGGAATAGTTTGAATCTGCTGAGCCCTGAAAAATTAAAAGACACATGGTTAGCAACAACGAATGATGCAGGAAAGTAGGACCAAAGAAAACAAATAATCTATAAAATATGTAAGGGGAGAACAATTACAAGGGAGCCTATTTTGTAGTAGCCAAGGTTTCATTGATGTATTATCTATACTAATACAAGATTTTTAGAGAATAGAGTCTATGGAAGAAAGCTGTAAAGTGGCAAGACAACATGGTCCCGTAAGATCAAAAACGAGTTTCTAAAAATATTTAGAAGTTTTGAAACCTGGAATTAAATGTGAAAGACTAGGGTACTAGTACGAGTCACTGATCTCGTTTGTTCGTAAAAGTCGAGTATAAATTAATGGCAGTATTAGGCCCGCTTCCACCACGAATTACTAAACGTTTCATACTACCTACACGTATTTGAAATATTGTTCAGTTTCTATAAATCGTTTGAATAAGATGAAGCATTATAGAAGACATTACTAGATTTGATTACCATGAGAATGAGGTCACCAGAACAGCTTCAAACTCAATATTCAACACAGATATTTAATCTACATCCCCTATATCTGCAATAGATGACGTCACCACCTCATTTGGTGTCAAAGAGTTCAAGGTTCCATTCCTTTAAATTTTTGGAACGGTTCCACAATTTTATGACAGTGCAACATTTTAACCATCAGTTAATTTATGTTTATTGCATGTTTCAATTGCTGTTTAACATTTATGAGTTCATTTTATGATCATGTTTAGCAATACGTGTCCTATCGTCGGCCATCAACGTCGTTGTAGTTTTACTGTAAATGGTAGGTAAGTTTACCTACTTTTTGTTGCCGAGTCTAGTCTGTGCCCTACCCTCTTGAAATCTGGTTCAAGCACAGGCTGAAGGAAAGAAGAACCAGATAAATACCTCCTAATCGAATCGTCCTCTTCTGCAAATCTTGCAATCGAAATTCAATTCTGGGTTAAGCTCGCCATTGTAAATAAGCTATATTATTCAATGCAATTTGTATGTATATTTTTTATTTTGTCATAATTCGAAAGCCTAAATAGGACTCACTGGCGTCTCACTCCATATAAAGAACCAGTATTCAGCTGCATCCGGTTAGACTGGAAGCTATTGGGAAAAGCCTGATAGATTTTAGATCTCATGGATGGATTCGTCATTATAATGGGCCTTACACAAATAGATGAAAATACTTAAATCTGATTATAGTGGTTCAATATCAGAATAGTATAGTCTGTCTATAAAACTTTACGATGAAAATCGCTTAAATTTTTTCATGATGTTCTTGGACGTGGTGAGTCATTGTCTGAAACGTGAGTGAACGCAGTCGTAAAGCTGTTTTATGTTGTGAGTATACACACGCACGACGTGTGTTTCATTTCAACTGATGGGGAGCTGGGCAGACAGCTATCGCAACTAACCTAACGAGATTCAATAGAATAAAGTAAAGAAAAAATATTAATATTATGTTTTTAAATGTTCAGACATACATTTTTCATTAAAATTTTCCTAAGAAATTAACAGTTACATCTTGCATTTAAATACTAAACTATTAACAATGTGTTTACGTATTTGACTGATTCCGTATAAAGTTTTCTACAATACAAAACGTGAATTGAAACTCCTCTGGAAAACCACTAACCTACCCGGAATAGAACAGCTCATTTCTTCGTATAAATAGCGCGTTTACAAAACAATTAAACAAAGTTTACTCAAACAAAACTGTCAGTTATAGTTGAACCAACAATCCATAAGTAGTGCAAATATTTTGGCACGCGGTTCGACCGGCGCGCGCATGCCCGCAATGCTTTGCAGCAATCATGCAGTTTTTACCATGGAATAAATGGAGAAGTAATACCCATGGCACGCTTTGAAGACTAGGCTACTTTCTTTTAAAGTTCTGTGCCAAGCTTTAGGTTTCTAAAAGGAAGTATTACTTACGGAGAAGCAAGACATATTCGTGACTAGGGTGACCATTCGTTCGGATTTTTCCGGACACGTCCGGTTTTCATGTCTCCGCCCGAATTTTGACTGAGGGGTTGTTTTTTTTTAAATAAATGTATTCATTTGTATACTTAAAAAAGAAAGACCAAAAGTATTATGTCCGGATTTTTTTGAAAATGTCCGGCGCCAGTACTTTTCTAATATCGTAATCACCATGACCTAATTCTTTGGGGAGACTTAACACCCTTCTATTCATCATTTTCTCATACTCTTAGAAACCTTCCTCGTAATATAGCATACACGAGTAGGTATATACCAATAATATTTTATAAATCCTCAACCGTCATTTTGTACTCTTGAATCAACAGTCAGTTGGGGTCTCGTATCAGCCTACGAGAAAGTCAATGGTTTGAGGAGTCTGAAAACTTTATTGATCTACTCTCCGTGTGTAGTCAGTTACGCTGAAAAGTTGAAGGTATGTAATTTAGCGCCATGGTTTGGTTAAGGACTTGCTCTGTAACGAAAACTATCACATAATTTTGTGTGACCGGTACCTACAGTTGACTAGTCTTGTTCATTATCCTTCTCTTGCCCTTATCCCAATTTATTTGCGGTCCGCGCAGCATGTCTTCTTCTCCCATACTTCTCTATTACTCGTCATCTCAACAGTCATCTCCTTATAGCCTTTGGACTAGTCTTAATATGTAATTTTAAGTAGTCTTCCGTCTGACCTGATAGATTTTAGTAATACTTATCTTACAGCAGAAAATCGTCATGATTATCTACACTATTTAACTAACTTAGTCAGGTTTTATCTCATACATGTTTGCGTATTTTTTAAATTTATTTTATGTAGTTTGAAATCGATTGCTCGTCTCATGAACAAGGGACACCCGACTACATAAAATCGTCACAAAACACAACACAACACAGGTGAAAAGCACATAGATTGAAACAAAAAAAGAAATACAGTGGTGTCTTACCAGGGGCTTGTAGTTTGTCATTGGTTGGAGTCAGGGGTGCCGACTGCATGCAATGCGAGACACAGACAGACGGAAAATCAGACAGACATGCTTGGACCTAGTACAGATAAGCCACAGATTCAATAATAACTCTAGAAAGTTCCTATAGTCTTTTCAGGGATATTTTACTTCTGATTTTGGTTCACTGTCAAAGTTACAGAGACAATGTACTATTATGCTAGGGTTGGGTTACTGCCACTGATAAGTCTGTCAAAATATCAGTGATCTTTACTCTCGATAAGATAAGAATATTACTTGTGGGTTGCTGCTGTAAGAGGTAAAATAACTTTGAAAAGACTATAGTTCATTTTTTTCTGGAATAATTTTAAATTGATTCGTTTTTCTTACGGTTTCTTTTGTTTGTTTAATTCCGTCACTGTGTCTATGGTCTATTTTAAAACAGGCAATTATAATATCATGTACTGAGTTGCATAGAGTTATTATTTAATCAAAGTCACATTATTTGGACTTGTGGCGCTGACTGTAGACAAAGTAATGTCGGCACATAAGTAATCTAAAAAACAAAACGGTTAGTTCATGCGTTAATCATTAACTGTGGGTTTGATTATGTTAGTATCATCTCAGAATTTTGGATCAATTTGGAATTTTGAAATCTTTTTCTTAAACACCAATTTTAGTCAAATTCGGATTCAGCCAATTTAATGTTTAACATAAATACAAAGAAACAAGAAAAGAAACACTAAATTCTATAAAATAAAAGGTACAAAAAGGTTTTTTGAAAATACTACAAACAAAAAAAAAGAAAATGAAATAATACAGACGCTTATGATTTTTTGACTGAGATATGAATGTGGATCTAACAGCAAATGAGATGAAACTACCAAACTATAGCGTTTTAAATATGAACTAAAAGCATCTAAATTAAACCACACAAACTAAAAAACTACAGACGACGCTCACCTTAGCCAAAGCTTCCAAAAATATTTAAATAAAACAAAAAAATCGTCTTCACACTTACAAACATTTTACATACAAACTACAAGACGAACCGACCAGTACTTTAGCTAATATTTTAGAAAAAAGGAGTTAATCCGTTGTTATCTATTTCGAATTTGAATTTAGAACTCGGATTAAACGTCAGCGCGATAACTTTCTCATTCACAGACTAAGGGCAAAGGTATTAACCCATTCAGCCCGGGAAGGAGGCTTTATCTGGCCGCGATTGATCAAGGCTTGAACAACACTGGCACGACGGTTTCGGCGGCAGTCTGGCGGGTCGAAGTAGTGACGTCATTGCCTCCCCCTGCCACCCAGCACTGGCTCGATAACCCCCACTGTGCATACTTTACGCCCTTGTTTTTGGGGCAGCGCCAGTAGGGGATTTTTTATTTATCAACCACTGTTTTGGCTAGCGTTACTATGTTTTTGCGTGGGTAGGTAAGTTATTTTTTATCATGCGGATTTTTCGTGTTTGGCTTGGCTTACGAAATTCTCTCTTAGTGGAAGAGGGGATGGGATAGATGTAACCTCAATACGAAAGATTCAAGGACTTTTGTCCAGTCATCCAACAAATCGACTAAGACCTCGAGTACAATAATTGAATATTATGAACTCATTCCTATCACGATCACATTAAGTTCAGAACAATAAAACATGAATATGAATAATGCATTAGGCTACAAGTCCTTTCACAACCACTAATTAAAGCATCCCTAGTAACGAGAGTTTAGTCGATTTTCTTTAAACGATGAAATGCCACAACTCTAAACAGAACATCCTATATTTGACATACTTTCAAATTTAGAACGGTCTGTTAAATATAAAAAAAAATAAACATCCATGTTTGTTTTTGATACTGCTAAACAATATAACATCGACGTTATCACGTTTTTTTTTTAAATAAATAAACTATCTTTACGATATAAAAATGTATGCTTTGATGGAATGCTTATTCTATATAATCTGCCTGCCTATAAGAATCCGACTATCAAACAGACTGGTATTCTCAACAATCCGATGACGTGCACACGATAATAGTTACGTGTTTTTATTCGTCTATTTTTGTTCAAAATGGACTGATTCGGACCCAAGTGCCGCTTACGATGGCAAAACAAATGCATGGAATAAATATTTACCATCACATCAAATATAAATACGGCGTCACTAAAGAATTTTCGATAAAGGATTAGATTTCCGAATCTAAAGATTTCACAAATATTTTACGGTTTTATGTTTTGCAAAAGTCTGAGGAGCTAAAGAGGTATTTACCTAGTAGAAGAGTGGTAGTAGTGTGGTTTAGGTTTCCTACCACGAAAATCAAGCGGTATAGTGGTATTGTTAGACATAGTCTAAGTTATTGTGGAGCAATCGTATTTGCAAGCCCTGAGACTGAGAACAAAGAGGCCAGAAAGCGTCGTGGCAGACCTCATAGGAGATGGTGGGACAAAACCATTTTAGTGGTCCACATTAGTCCTGCGAAAGAATTTTAAGTCATGAGGAGAGGTCTTTGCTTCATAATGGGACGACACAAGCTATTAGTAACAGTTAACGTAAATAAATTATAATAGCGCCATCAAGTGTAGCAAGAGTTACAATGAAGGTGTCTTTTTTCCTAATAACCAGTGCCCCATCGTAACAAGAAACAGGTAAAAAGACAATGATAGACATCATCAAACAGTATGACTGACGAACTGAAAAATCCGTGTGCATGATTTAAAAATAAACCTCCAATCAAAATGTTATTTTGAAACCGATTTAACGGCAGGACTTTACAATACTAATATACGAATCGAATCAAGAACAAACAGACATACTAATACGAGATAGCTATCGTAAAACTCCATCGTGAATACAGACTTCAAAGAGAACAATTTACTGCTTATAAACGTATAGAAACCCGTGCCAAATTCATCATTATCCTATGACAATGAAGTTGGAGTAAATACTCAGTTACTCATCCCACGCTTGGGCATATTATGATGTCATAAAAAGACAATAAAAATAATTTGGAGGCAAATGACTTAAGTGATGCCAAAATGGCAATTTTGACGTAAAATACAATACATAACGCAAGCTCAAGCGGCAATGGACTGATCGTATTAGCGATAGAACCGATGACCGTTGGGGTAGACGTGTTCTTGTGTGAAAACCGCGATTCTTTTGGAGTGACAATATTCATAGGGTGGATGGTAGCAGCAGGATGAGAGGTGTCAAGAATTAAGATGGATGGCAGGCATGATTGGAGAGGATTGCGTCCAGCAGTGAACTGCCGTAGGGAGATGAAATAACCCGAACAGTTAATATTATGGTATCATTTTGATATAAGTGGGGAAACCTTGTTATTGCATTCAAGGCGAAATTAACACCCGAGCTGCAGGCGGGGGTGTTATGGAGCCGAGAACTGCAGTAACAAATCCCCACGCGGATCAAACGGCGTTTTTCAATACACTTTCAAAGAAATAAAATATTAGAACGGAAAGTATTTTTGTCAGGAAACTGATGTAATTTGATTTTTTTTCCGCGTCGGTAAACAACATATTATTATGAAAAATAGAAAAATCAATTTTTTTTGAATTTAGAACACAAATAAATGTTAATTTGTTCATAAAAGTAAATATTTGTTTAAAATGATCATGTGTGTCTATGATATTCTATTTATAAACACAATTTAAATACTCAAAAAATATTTACGCCGTAAAGACGCACATCTCTATGCCGAGATTTAAACAAAAAATCACCACCGACTATCCATTAAACCCATTTGGACTTAGTATGAGTATAGTTATCTGTGGAATTTTTTATTTCCGCACGTGTGCGAAAAAATATTTAAAATCCACGCGTGTGAAATAAATTGTATGTTGAACCTAAAGGTAGTGCGATAAGAACATTGATATAATGGATAAGAACCAGTTTTTGAAAACTGTATTGAAAAAATATTGTCAGTCAGCATAGCGGGCTGACTGCCTCTTGTACATTCATAAAGTACATTTAACGAAAATTCAGTGAAAGCGAATACTTATTAAATCCACTCCACATTTTTTGTATCTATATCGTGGCCATAAAAGACAATGAACATAATTTGGAGCCAAGTATTCGGCTAAGTTGCAAGTATGATGTCATAATATACAATTCAGAGGAATTCAATTAGTTTTATGGGCCAAGATGCTATCGAAGCATTTGGCAATGCTTTGCTGAACCTTGGAAAAGACATCCATTTTAACTGTAAACGGCTCTAAACTAAGCCAGTTTCATGCAACTAATAGTACAGACGACAGCACATCAAGCTACTACAATCTGTCAAATTTCTTTAATAGATTTTCAACTTTATCTCTAAAGCATTAGGTTCAAGGTTGGTTGGGAAAATCTGACAGTTTCGGGTAGGTTGACCTGCTGGCTTCTGTACATGTTGCCAACATCAACAATCTAACATGAGTATGTTGGCAACACGTAATACTGGTGTATGGATTGTGGCAATATTTTAGCCGACCAACATTTCTAAGAATTTATCGGCTATTGAATATAGTAGGATTTATTGATAAATTTATTGTTAAATGTCTGCCACTGACAAACTATTCACTTCGCTAATCGTAAATCTAATTGCATAGTTCCTTGTTTTGGTACTCCGCGTATTCGTTAGTTGGGTACCAACGCATGCATTCAACAGAATCAACTTTTCGAGATATTCTGCTCCTTTTTATCGTTTATTTAGTGCCTAACCAGGTGTCAGAGTTTTCAGAGCTTTTTTGCCACCCAAGGGCCCCTGACAAACGCGGGCCTGTGGACGGCGAGTAATGGGCTAGCTCGCCGTCCGTCCGTCGTATGACGACGGGCAGGCCGTGTCGACGGCGCGTTCGTGTTCCACGCGCGCCTCAAAGAGATGTCAGCAAACGGGAGGGGCCCGCAAGGGCCGGTGCCTGCCAGGGCTGCGGGACTGTTCGAAAGAGATACCGCGGCCCTGGAACATAAAGGGCCAATGAAGGAACATGGGTGTTTTTTAGTCAGTAAGAGTCTGACACTCCCTTCCGCTCCGCCCAGAGCGGGAGGAGTCATTTGATGATTTCTCACCCCACAAAAAAAAAAAAAAGGGCCCCTGACAAAACAAGGAACATGGATGGTTTTTAGTCAGTAAAAGTCTGACACTCCCTTCCGCTCCGCCCAGAGCGGGAGGAGTCATTTGATGATTTCCCATCCGAAAAAAATAAAAATAAAAAAGGGCCACTGACTTGGCTCTATATCTTTCAGGCATGCTGGTTTCCTCACGATGTTTTTCCTTCACAGAAGCAAATGATAATTGCGTGCGTGCGTGTCTTATGTTCGAACTCGAGACCTATGGCTTGGCAGTCAAACGGTCACACCACTAGACTATCAATGCTATTGTATTATGTTTTTGTGTTGTTGATTGATTGGTTCTGTAGTACAGTTATCAGAAATTAGAATCCCTAAACCTATAAAATGCATACAAAATTATCTACTGAGGATTATTTGCATTTAAATATCCTTTATCAGTTCAAAAATAAAGACCTAACACCTAGATTTAACTGTAGATATAGGTTTGTCACGGTTACAATAGTGTTTTTCAGTTCGCAACTAGTCGGAAAATTCTAGTTTGAAGCCAATAGGACAGTGTTTCTATGAATCCGGTGTAAAGACAAATGTACGTAGGTAATGATTCCATTGGAAACGGTTTTATTTGACCGTGTGCTTGTTTAATTAGCTTTTTGTTTACTTAATATGCCATTCAAATGTTTGAGATATTGCTTTTACAATGCTGAAACGTATGAAAATAACTCAATGATCCGTTAAAATGAATGAAACGCATTACACAGAGCCAACAACAGTTTTTTTAATGAAATTTCAGAATAGACAGCTTGTAAAACAGCTGTTTATCTTCATATTCTTTCCTTAATGTTTAGATGTTGAATTAAAACAGTTTAGTGGTACTACAAAGCGTTTTGTTCGTGTCCATTCGCCGTATCTCTGCTCGTCCAATGATATAATGGGGATGGGGGAATTAGATTGTGTCATTTCAAAGCAACACAGACGAACACACACACACTCGCACTCATTCGATCTGTCTCTACTCTCAATATGGGATGAAAATATCTAGTCTTGTAGACACTTACATACAAGTTATTCCGTGATAACTGTCTATTCTTCTTCTTTATCGTGTGGTTAGTGCCTAACCTGGTGTCAGAGATTTTAGCCTAGATTTAGGAGCCGCTCATGGGCCACTGACTTGGCTTTACATGCCGTCGAGAAATATCTATCGGGTATGCTGATTTCCTCACGATGTTTTCCTTCACCGAAGCAAGTGATATATACAATACGCACATGAATCCGAGAAATCAGAAACTGACAGTTAAAAATAAACTTCTTAAACTGTTTATTTTAGAAGTTTAACAGTAGTTTTCGAACTATTTTGCAAAATTACGATAATTTTCGACTATGATCAGGGAAATCTAAACTTATTGATGAAATTCCTTGTTTGAAGCCATATGTTTAGCATCAGCTGAGTTAATGTGATGCATCATACATACACTTCATGTACTAAGATAATAAATTGAGATTGATAACAAGATAGCGTTCTAAATTCATCTACCTTATCAGTATCAAAGATTATTAAACTGCAAGTATGGTAAGTCTGTGGTTGCCGATTTATAATGAAGTTTCAAGATTGAATCCAAAAGTGTAATGCTATTAATATCATTGCTCGTATTTATCAAACATTGAGATGAAAATAGAGAAACAAACTAGGTTAGGCCAGCCTTTATGAAAACCTATTTCTTATAGAGTAAGATAGGAAGATTGAATTCTAATTAAGACTCAAAACTAGTTTTAAAGCGTAATTTTAACTGAGTATAATATCTAGAATTTTGGCCTTGATAATTCTAACGGGTGTAAAAACACCCTTAGCGAAGCTGAGAGTCACCTGTTCTTCCCGTATTGCGATCTTTTTTTTGTACGGGCCCTGGGAACCTTCTAGTTACGGAGATATTGAAGGTCAAAGTTTGAAGTTCTTGAGAGTCTTACTATACTATACTATAGAGTCTTGCTATACAACAAGTTACCGTTGGAATTTAAAAGCATAACCAGTGCAAATTTATTTAAAAACAAATTAAGGACATATTTATTGAGGAAGGGAAATCTATTACAGTATTGATGAATTCGGTAGTTGACAAATGACAATGAAGTAATTCAGTGACCATTAATTTTATTACATTATTTTTTTATTGACATTATGTTTCTTTATTAAATGACTATTAATTTTATTATTTAAATTTTTATTTTGACATTATATTTCTTTATTAAGTGACTAGTTTTATTATTGTAAAAAATGAGTTATTTTAATTTTTACTATTACTAATCCTATTAATCTTATTTTAAGTTTCTACACAATGTATTTTGTGAAATAAATGACTTATGACTTATGAACTTTTTCACACGTTGTAACTTTAAATACCGCCATGGCCCCTTGTACTATTAAAAGCATGCATCAGTACAATGTTCTAAGTGCGTTACATTGAGTGCTAAAGTAAATCGTGATATTTCACACCAAAGTAGTAATTCGTTTCTCAGCATTAATTTTTTGCGCATTGTTACTTAGTTTGATATACAGAATGCTTGGTTGACGGCTTGGTGACACGTCCGTTTACACTCTGTATAGTCTTGAAGAGCTTTTCGATATGACTTTAAAAAAATAACTGGGTTTTAGCATTGTGTTCTGAAGGTATGCTCCATGTAAATCATTAATAAAGAAAGATTAAAATAAAAAAGGAGAGATATATACCTTGTTTTTGCATAACCACAGGACGCTATCTCAAGCAATGAGAGTGCTATTGACAGTTTGTCATTTCATGAACAATATCTACTTAAATAAATCCTTTACATTTCATGGGTGGATGCTACTCAGAGACAAGACTAGAACAAGCTACGTCACGCTACGTCATCCGTAACTGCCATTCAATACTAAGGCTATTTTAGAAATGGAAATGGAAAATTACATTTTACAATGTTAAATAGGAGTATTTTTGGATTGAACTAGCTCACAGTAATCACTGTTACAATTAATGAGGTATAGTCGACCTCCCTATGAGGTGCTCGTGACTAAATAATAACTGTCATTTGGATCAATCTTCAGGTTCAGCCGCACTTGCCTAGGTTGATCCGTAGATCGGTAACCACCCATTCCATACCGAGTTTCCTCCATGCCTCGAAAACCACGCTATGCTGTTGGTCCCAACTGTCATTTTTAGATCTTTGACAGTCGTTAGTCAGTGGCCCGAAAGTCTGACAACCAGTCTTACCAAGGGTATCGTATTACCCTGTACTAACTAATGTACCAACTGTCAAAGATCTAAAAATGACAGCCTGGACCAACGACTAAACATTTCCGAAGTACGGGAAACACGGTGTGTAATGAACGGTCACCCATCCACGGACCGACATTGCCAAGCGCGGTTTATCCTGAAGATCGGCCTGTGTGGCTGTTATTAGTGTAAATAAAATAATATGGATATGATACGATAGTATTCGAATGTTAACATAACAGAGTTCTATAAATGCTTGTCTATGCTATTTGCTTTTTAAATTAATTTCTGTGTAGATTGTGCGAGGTCGTTTAGCTAATGACATCTTAGAACAACATTGAGGAGCTCGTGGTTTAATAATAACAGGCGCTCGGGTTGATCTTTAGGTTAGGCCGTGCTTGCCTAGGTTGGTCTGTGGATGGGCGACCGTATTACATACCGAGTTTCCTCCGTGCCTCGGAAAGCACGTTAAGCTGTTCGTCCCGGCTGTCATTTGTAGATCTTTGACAGTTGTTACAGGTAGACAGTGGCCCGAAAGTCTGACAACCAGTCTCACCAAGGATATCGTATTACCCAGTGGACCAACTGGGTTGTGGAGGTCAGATAGGCAGTCACTCCATGTAAAAACTGGTATTCAGCTGCATCCGGTTAGACTGGGAGCCGAACCCAAAATAGTTGGGAAAAGGCTAGGCAGATGATAAGGATCTTAGACCAACATTTGAGAGCTTTTGTGTTTTAAAAATATATAGAGAATCGACAGTGAGGCATTAGCTTGACACATTACATGACTAATGTCACGTTTAAACATGCGATTTTGATTTCTGACTTGTTTTGCTACTTTGTAATGGGTTATCTGCTTTTGTTTTCCTAAGAATGCTAATTGGTGTGGTCATTATTAGTACAGTATGTACTATAAGAACTTTTTGTAACAGTTTTAGAGTTAATGTCATGTACGTAATGTTTTGCCTTCAGTGTGGATAGGCTGTTGTAGATATTGAAATAAATCAATGTCAAAATCTAAAAACAAGAGTCATTTATTCAAATTAGTCGGATAATCAGCACTTTTGAAGTCGAAGTTTACAAGAGACAGACCCCTAAAAACGACCGCCCTACACTTCCTAGTTTTTTAGCTCTGTTTTCAATTCTGTACATAATGTAGGATGCAAAACTTGCAGGCCATACTAGCATTATTTACCACATTATTCTTGAATGCAATGAATTTATTAATTTATTGCATTACAACTGTTCAAACTGCAACATTAAACAAACATTGTTTTACTTTTCAAAGTAAACGTAAATCGAAAACTATTCCTAACAAACAATGATTTTGTTGCTAATAGTTTCGTTGAAACAGAACATACAACACGTGGCCATACGTTTAACTATATTAGACTCAACGTTAGCAGTAATGATAAACAAACAAACAAACCAACAGTACGCGTCGGAAATAGAGTCCGTTCGGAGAACACACGCGAGATTGATGCACATTCTCGTGTTGTGGAAGGTAGAATATACAAGCCAACGTACCTGGTTAGAATCAAACGTCGATTAACGACTCCCGTCAATATTTAGGTGAGAAAGAGCAAAAATTCTTACCACAGACATGATTTCAGAGCCGAAAAAACACTATCAGGAAGCAAAAAGCACAATTCCGTATATTCTTAGCCATAACTGCATAGAAACACGTCTAAATATGGCTTTATATCCAACGATCGTAACAGGGCAGGGCCCAAATAGCACTGACACGAATTGCATCGGTCCCGCCTCGACCAAGTTATAGGTCACCGCCGTCGGGGTGGCGGGCGGGTTGCAACTGTTGCAAGCTCTCGCAGCAACAATGACGTGTGTAAACAAACAAACAAACAACATTATCAGCATTACGTAAACATTGCGACATGGCGACCCTTATCATCCACAAGCCACAAATCAACACTTTGTTAGGCAACAACACAACACTTGCGCGCGCACCTGCGTAAACAACTTGTTGTATCCGTGCCCTTGGTTGTTGTATCCCATCACGTTACGGCTTTGCGGCAGGTGGTGGCCGCTCCGGACCACCAGTGGGATCGCGTCTGGGTCGGCCGTGGTGGCGGCACATCGGAGCAGCCGCACTACCGTCCGACGCGACGGTCGCGAGCGAATAAGCCCGAATCTCTCCGAAGTTCGGATCTGAAGCCCCCCTCGGATTGGTGGACTCTCCCCCGCCGTTAGGTGAATGGATGCGCGCGCACGGGTCTGCTCCGGTTGACGAACCGTGTTGGGAGCAAGATTAGGGATTACAGCAAGTGGGTCACCTCAGATAATGGAGGGCCAATTGTTTCCAGCGTTGACAGTCGCTGAGAGGTTGAATGGAGTTATGAAGCCAGGACGCAGTCAAAGGGTTGGATCTAATGTAATTAGTCGACAGATTGATTGATATGAAATTGACGATATTCGACTGCAATATATTCTCACGTGACTCAAACAAGGTATAAATAAGACGCTTGACTTTACGCAGGAAACATAACTTGAGAAAAATATCACTTGCCATCATGAAAACGTATGGGTAATTGGCATGCCTCAGCCAATTAAAATCCCACAAATTTAAGATCCGCTCTCGCATGTAAGCAGAGCAATTAACATAAATCTTCTCTTTAAAATGCTGGATAAGCACCATTAACTATTTCACACATACATATAAGTACGCGGAGTAAAAATATAACTAGCGATGTAATGTACCGACAATGTTGCTAAGATGGCGGGAGACGATGGTAGGTACGTGCTGGACAATCCCAACAATAAATTGACAGTTGCATTGTCGTCATTCTGAATTTTTGGTGGACCGAAGTAAGTAAAAGTCATGAGGTTTGCCCAGCGGTGTAAAGAAGCCTGATAGCCTATATATAGGGTGGTAGGGACATCGACGTACAAACGGTTACCACGGTTCATTACATCATTCTGAACCATAGAAATTTTTGTTCAAAAAACCTGTGGGAACTCAGAATGATGTGCTGAATACGTGATGAGTGTTTCGACGGTCCCTACGTATATAAAGACATGTCGAAAATGGCATTTTTTTTTTATTTTGTCATTGGCTTTAGATTAACTATGCGCACATACTGACATACGATTTTTTTTTTAATTTTATTTATTATCCTTGTTTTACAAATCGTATAAAAGAACAAGTATTATAAAAACAACGAATAAGTGTCGTAGATGCGGACATCTATACATATCTTTTTGTACGGTGTTTTAAAATGCGTGCCACTCGGTGCGAACGCGGTCTTGTCAGACTTATCGCCATTTACGGGAGTTAAATGACAAATAAAACTATCTTAATCATACACAATTACCTACTGCATGTTTTATTAGTGACATAATATTTTCTTAAAGATATGCTTAGACTGACTACAAACCATAACTGCAGTAAAAGAGTGACTTATAGAGTTATAGCTTTTCAATTAGTGTACATACGTAAAAAAAAACACAATAACTTGGTTATATCTATAATATATCAAAAAGAGGTAAATGATACAACTATTTTATTTAAAAAATGTATTCCAAATAAATCTTAAAACAGAAAACATTAAATAAAATCTTTAAAGCCGTAAACTTTTCCTTTCTTTTGTAAAGATTGCTAAACTCTGTGATGAAAACTGTCAGCAGACATAAATGTATGCCCTGGTTCGAAAAATTTAACTGTACGGAAATCAAGTTGCTGTTAATTATGTTAACTAAGAAAGACAATATCGCCCAATTTTTTTTTGGGCTGAACAATTATCCATCCACAAAATAACGTGATCTTCGTCGTGTTTGTTATCTAAAATTATTCACTAAACATTATTATTTATCATTACTTACTAACAAATCATAACAGCAGCAAGTGTTCCTTACTGCGCTTCTTACTAGTGAAATAAATTATGTTCAAAAAAATACTGGAAGGCAAAGAGCAGTAATGTGTCTTACTGCAGTTGTGCTTAGTAATTTACTTCTCAGCAAGAAAAATACTGCAGTTTGGCTTACTAAAAGTCCCACTTCTGGGACAGCTATCAAAATAAGGATTACATCACTATACAGAGCTCATTACGAGGATTCCGAATATATGAAAAACTCAATTTCCCAAAAATCCTTCCTTACTGCGTTTCTAATTAGCACGGCAGTATAGAAACCTTAAGCATAGTGAGGAAGGACAGGGCAATGACGAAGAAGATTGTTAAATTTATCTTTACTTTTTTATACATTTTGTTTTGTTATTTAACTACTAAGGTAACTTTATTAGTAATAAGATGAATCAGTCTGAATAAAGCTGTGATGATCGTTAAATGTTACCAATTAGGTGTTAAAGATGAGGCACATACTCAAACAATGCTGTGATGATTATTAAATTTTACTAATAAGTCGATAGGTAGTTAATTAAGCTGAGGTACCTACTTAATAAAACTGTGATGATTATTAAATACTAGGTACCAATTGCATTGCTAGACATGATTAGGCTGAGGCACATGCTTAAAATTAAGATTGTTAATCACCAATATTAGACAACAGTGATTTTTTATGTTTAGTTCCTCCTTCAGTGAGTCTATATAGGTTCCTATTATTTAGATGTTAAGAAGATTGTTTTTTAATAATAAATAATGTTGAATTTATAAACCTTGTTTAATTAATAAAACACAAACCTGATAATTTTAAAAGACATGTCTTTATTTACAATACAAGAACTTGTCCTACCCCGAATTACTAAAACCACGTATAAAGTGATATGTCTTCATTGAAGTACTTTTTATATCCATGGGTGACGATTTCAGGATGTTTAGCGTATTGATTTAAAAATAGTAACATAATCCTACATTTTCATAAAACATTTTATTTAAATTCTATATCGGACACTGTTTTTTTGTTTCCTGCGTATAAAAAGGTATCATAGACATGACTGACATACTTCTATTTTATTATCGGCGTAGAAACGGTCATCTATCGGTTTTTTCAAGAAAACGTAAAAAAATAAAATATGTGTAAATAGCATTATAAAGCTCTTAAAACTGTTAAAATATTGTAGAAAGAAAATATTTATTATTGGTCATAGAATTATTTCTAGGTCGTGTTGAACACAAATTACGCTCTCCTGTAAACCTCGGTTTTTGACTTGACTTTATGTACGTAGGGACCGTCGGTTTGTGCATCGGTGTTCCCTCCATCCTGTATAAAAACCACTAAGAATTTCTTATTGTGGGTTTTTGGATAAATCATATAAAATATAATCATATAAAAATAATTAGCTGTCACGGTTTATTTTAATTACTTTATTTTTAAATTGTTAGTTTAATCTTTTACTCTGGACGCTCTTAATGTGCACGTCTTTGTACATCGTTCTCACATACTTATATGTACCTATAATCTCAACATGAATGATGTTACCAAGATTTTGTAACAATATTTTGATTAAAAAGAGTGTCCATGGAGTTTCTTGCCCATTCTTCTCCATAGAGATCTACGATTTGGAATGTGCAACTACAGTACTTTCGCAAGTTATTATGCCTTGTGAATGTGACTGTAGCTTAGCTTTTTTGTTTTTGACTTTCAAAAGTGCCTGTAATGGTCTAATTGAAATAAATGCTTTGAGTTTGAGTTTGAGTTTGAATCGCCTAACTAAAAGATAAGACTTAAGTCAAGGCCATACTTGACTTTATCACAGATTTATTTATGCGACTTAAATCTTGAGTTACAAATAATATGGTGGCTGTAAACGTAACTAAATCTAGTCGATTGTGATTATATAGATAGATCATATTATAGCCGAGAGATGACATATTGTTGTGTACATAAGTTTTATAGACCGAAGAAAAAATAATTTGATTAGGCATCGCCCAAAGCCATTAATTTTATCACCACGCCATATCATAAACTGCATAGGTAATTAACGACCCCGAATTTACTTTGGAGGCCCTTTACTCATGTTTAAGGGTAATCAATATGCTTTCAATGAAATACAGCCGGGTAATATAGGTATTCACAACATGTTTAACCTTCAGGTGATCACAGTGATAAAAGGAGAGAAGAAATTCCTTCCATTTCTCCTCCAGGATTCATCATCATCTGCCTAACCTTTCCCCAACTATGTTGGGGACGGCTTTCAGTCTAACTGGATGCAGCTGAATACTAGTATTTTACAAGGAGCGACTGCCTATTTGACCTCCACAACCCAGTTAATACAAGGTAATCCGATAGATACCCCTTGGTATGATTGGTTGTCAGGCTTTCGGGCCTCTAGAACGACTGTGAAAGATCTAATTCTGCTCCAGGATTGCCATGAAATATTTCGCTGTTTTAGCAAATATAACTCAGGAGGGTTATGTTCGTTCATAACAGATAACACGTTTCTCTTCCTTTTCTCACACACTATTGTCTACATTTCACCTTTCGTGGGAATGCTGGTAGAAATTTCTTAAGAACTAAGAAGTACCATTGTACCTACTCAAGTATTATATTTTATGTTCATTTGTGTATTGCCGATTGAGTGTACATAATAGTAAAATAAACAACATAGCTTTTAATCATAACATCATGCATGTTTGTCCCCAAATGGATTCAGAAGAGGTGCAGGTTTAGTAAGACTAATATTTTAGGCGTGAGCTGTTGAGTTCGATTCCCACTTCAGGCAGTGACATTAGAGGAGTCAGGATTTGTGGTTGGTATTTATTCCCAGTCACTATCTAAGTTTTAATCCTTGGGCGGACTTACTCAATATATCCTTACAGCTATAAACTAAAGTGATATATACAGAATGTGGAAAGGATTAATGAAACTCTATGAAAAAAATTGTAACAAGTTGATTTGCCGCTATGAATGAGTGAAACATTTAGTTGCCAACCAAACTGAAGTGCGTGTAAAATCAAGATTGGGAACATGCTCAAAGGTCAAATTAATCGTATAAATGAATGAAAAGTGAAGTACGTTAGAAAGCAGAAAAAAAAACACTTTTTTTTTCAACTATCAAATACCTACTTAGCCGCTAATTCTGGTCAGACGTGGGGACGTTTACACAAAGGTATACAACATATTCTTCAATTTGTGTCTACTGAATTCGTTTGTCTTATTGTTGCAAAGACTAGTTGCATAATCAGCCTGTCAAAAATGTCATCACCAAAATTAAAAAAGTTTTAATAAAATCTGAAATAATGTCAACACATAATTGTATGGCACCTACCTACTACATACATAAGACTTGTTGGACGTAACGTAACAACATCGACCAAATACAGTAGCTTTTTGAGTTAAAGGTGTGTTGTATTTCAGGCCTGAAGTCTAGCCAGCTAACTTCACAGTAAAAGTTGGTACAAATACGTAAGTACTTCCCGACGTCCTCAGTTCACAACGCTAGAGACTCAGGCTTTTATCGGGCGCTGTTCCAATATTGCACTACACTTACTAGTAACTGCATTATCGGAACAAGTACAATGAAGTTATACCATCAGAGAGCTAGAAACATGCATTGTATGTTTTATTTTTAGTGTATTTTATTTTATAATAAAATAAAATAAAATAAAAATCTTTATTTCAATTACATAAGGCTTAACGCACACGATTTGGAGATCATATTTTAAGCAAAAAGATGCTTGTGTTAGGTGACTCCGCTCTTCCACTTAAGAGGACGCATTGGAAATTTTGGCGCCAATGATCTCAATTTTTCTCAGTAAATACAAAACGGATCAAAATACAAGTTGGTTACCTGAAAGTACATGATAAAAACCTTATTTTGTTAGTTTTCATTACATGATTAGGTAACTTTTTTAACAGAGAAAAATATATCAAACACACCTCTTTTTAAAAAGAGATTCACATTTTATGGGCAAACGGGACCGATTTAAGCCTCTCAACTTTTTTCGTAGATGAGTCTGTACATACTCTTTAAAATAGTAGAAGGAATATTTCTCAAATTATCATTTCTAACTAAATAAAATAACAAAACCATTTTGTCGCTTACGTCCTTTAATTATAAGCTAGCGCGCGTATGCAATCCTCGCCCCGCTCTGACGCTCAGTCCCCTCTTGACCATTGTCAGTTTGTTTAACAATTCGTCGCCTTAATGTTATAGTGTATGCAATTGAAAACAAACTAAAAAGCAAATATAAACATTCGAAGAATAAAGTTAAAATTAAATTAAGTTAAAGAGGGGCGCATTTGTATGATGTATGCGAGTTGGTTATTGTGTGTGAGTGTGAGTGGGGGTGTGTGTGTGTGAGAGTGCATTGCGTAGTATATGAGTTCTGTAGGTACGTTTAGCTTTTAAGTTTCGTTTTAGGTTTAGGTTAACCCTGCGACAATGTCTTGGGATCGGAAGAAGCCAGGCACGGCTTCCTCCACTAACGATTTCATTATCACAGCCATATTAATTATTACTTGCAAACACTAAAGGGAAAAATCAACGGCATTTGCATTATTCCCATTCTACGTATGGATCCCTCACTTGGTCTTTGACAAACATTCAAAAGTCCAAACTCAGGGTTTACCAACCTAGTGCAATAAAACGTTGTAGGCTAGTCAAGTTTGCAAAAAAAAAACAGTATGATGAGCTGGACAAAACCAACCACAGTCGCGCAACTATCGCTCATGTGCCTCTAATTGGTCCGTGCAACGTGAATTTCCTGACCTACAAGAGTTGCCTGACCTCGGCAGAAAGACTCCGCCGTAGTCGGCCAACAGTTCCTCATCTGTCACCGTCGGTGTGACGGGAATATTCTAGCATATTAGTAGGCTAAAGTGTGATCTGGTGTTAAGAGCTATTTCTTGTTGTGGAAAGGTCAATATTTCCTAAACAAGCAACATTCGGGCAACTATCGCTCACCAGACGCCGTTTAGTGGGTACAGGAATATTCTGGCGACTAATGAGGAGCGCAACTCGGAGCAAGGACGCTATGTGCGAGTTCCGCAAACACGCGGTGACTCATACCGCGTAGTCGTAAGGTATAGCTTTCGTTTTAATACGATTTATTTTATTTTACGAATTTATGATCAGTAGCGGTTTTATTTCATTCAAGTTTTTGGTTGATGAATGCGGTGTTTTATTTGTGGCAGGATATAGTAGATAGATTTAGTTAATTTTTTTTTGTTTGTCCCTGGTTATGGTGGCTTGGAGACGTTTGTGAAAGATTGGCTGGAGACGACCACGAATAGCAAAGAGTGGAAGGCTTTAGGGGAGATCTTTGCTCAGCAGGCGGGCCTATAGGTTGGAAAAAATAAAGTGTTTGCCTATAAATAAATGTGAAACGTAGTTCATTCTTAAATATGAAATAGCGTTCCATGCCATGAAAAAAAATCAGCCCAAAGTTGCAAGTAGAAGTCATTCAACTTCATGAACTCCAATAAACAGAAAAAAACACTACCTATTATAACTAAGCAAACCAGTAGTTGCAATAATACACCAACATGATAAAATAATTCAATGTAAATACGCGAAACGCCCACAAACACCAGCCTACGCAAGTGCTACGCACTCGTAGCGCTGCGTAGCGGTCGTAGCACTGGCGCAGTGCCGTAGACCTTTGCGTAGACCCGAGTTTACGTAGGCATTTTCTGAAGAGACTACTGCAAACTATTTTTACATGACAGAATATTTTTTCTACTTATTCAAAGTTTGTTTTCGAGTTGTTTAGCTTTACCAAGTTATTAAAAGTTTAAGTTTTCTTTGGTGATATATTTTGTCTGAATATTACCGCCTCCTATTGTAAATTATAAAAATAATTAGCTTAATCCTACTACATAAAAATAATTATAACTTAAAAACAGTTTTCTATTCAGAATTCATTTCGTCATTGAGTTGTGTGTTTTATAAAATCTTGATTAATATTAAACAAACATGAATTACATCATTCCATTATCAGCTGTTCTGCAACATACAGGAATCAATCTATACATAGACTCATACATAATACGCAAAGATTGACTGGTAGAGAATGCTTTTGTGGCATTAAGTCTGCCTATGTACCACTCGTGTGCATGAACTTTAAACAAATATGCCAAAGCAAACAAATGTAATAAATTGCAAAACTTAGGAAAAAACAACAGCGATAAAGAATATTTGCACAAAATTCACAAAAGAGAACAAAAAGCTATTTATGATAATAACTGCCGGCTCCAACAGTGAGTGAGGCTCCGTCTCTTGTCTGTACCCATCTCACATCATTCCCCTTTCAATATTTCAATAGCTTTTCAGGAAGATGTCTCCTTTACAATTCATTATAAACATGTACAACACCATCGCACTACCTCCACAAACGATGTGTCCACAACAGCAAGCGACAGTTCCTTACTTTTTACATAATTATCTGCACAAACTACATCGACTGGTCACTTATTAATTCCATAACAGCATCTCACAACAACCATCAATTGTCAACCTTACTCCCTTGTAACACGACCCAAAACGACCGCATCCTATCTTGCATTACCAAATATAACCTCACAACTGTTAAAGGAAAACGAACTCTAAGTCCATGTAAGAAGGGGTTATGATAATTTTGTGGTGTAAGTTCGGAGTTGGCATGCGGTAAAACATTCTGTGTTTGGGATGAAGGAGAATGGGTCTTGTTTTGATGCGGGTAAGGTTGTTGTTTGTTTGTGGTGGGGTGCGCATGCGCGTGGTTCGGATCGATGTCCGCCGCGCCGCGCCGGCGACGTCTGACCTAGTTGGGGAGACGAGTGCGCGGGTACCGGCAGGAGTGCAGGACACGCGTGAAACTACGGTGCGACTACGTTAATTTGGACACTCACTTAGCCGGTATATGTCACAAGTAAATACTGCCACCATCAACAAGTCAAAAAATATAACTATGAAAAAATTGAAATTTCAGTTCTCGAGCTATAGACGCACGTTCACTAACGGATGAACTAAGTCGGCGTTTTATGTACATTTCTTAAAACACCGACTGTTCATCCGATAAGGAAAATAAGAATAGAACGAGTTCTGCTAAAATCGTTTAGGGAGATAGGTAACATATAAGATCTCATGGGTACTTTATTAAGTAAGCAGAAATGTTGTAAATTAAAGACTCGAAAGACAATTTTGTTGTTTAAATGCGGGGTGGAAGGGACACCAACTTAATCACCAAATTCTTACAACTAACATAGTTCTTAAGTACTTATTCACTAACACATACGGACCTTGTTGTTCGAAATAAATAATAATTATTATTTGTTCTGTATCTGGGTGTGTAATTTATCTATAATATGTATGTATTTAGAAATATATAAGTATGTTTATCAGTTGTCTGGTTGCCATAGTACAGGCTCTACCTAGTTTGGGATCAGATGGCGGTGTGTTGGTTGTCCCAAGATATTTATTTATTTATTATTTATTTATTTTATTTATTACCTATTTTTTTAGCTCTTCGTTTACGTTCATACATCTTTTCATAATCTTGTGCACATTTTGACAAATAAATAAAATCATCAATCTGCCTGGCCTTTCGCAACTGAATAGGAACTGGTTCCAGTTTAACCTTAAGCAGCTGAATACCAGTATTTTACATAGAGCCTCTGCCTATCTGACTGCCACAAACCACTTACTGGGTAATACGGAACTCCTTGGTAAGACAGCTTGCCAGAAACACGGGAATCAAAATCAAAATATTTTTTTCACACTTGCACTTCGCCCGCGACTTCGTTCTCAAAAATTATGATGTCTCGGCTAATTTGTATGATATAAATATAATTTACAGCCTATGTTACTTCCTGATAATTGAACTTCCTATTGCTGAAAAAATTATTAAAATCGGTCCAGTAGTTTTTGAGTTACAAACAAAAAAAATACAAATCTTTCTTCTTTAAAATATTTTATGTCACATAGGCCTACAGGGGCACTTATAAAAAGCCGACAAAAAGGTGCACGGTTCGGATTGGTCGTTTCCTATGCAGAAGAACCGGCATGAAACTCCATGGTTACTCTTTCTGAATTAAATACACGTTATGTTATGATTGCCAAAGATCTACGAATGACAGCGGAACCTCTTCGACCGATCTATAAGAGTCTCAATTAATAAACTTGACAAATACACTGTCATTACAATTGGGTTTTGGGTAGTTGCCTCTCCATTCTTTTAGTAAAAGCTCGCACCGTAACCCCGCGTTCGTACAACTTCCTCAACGAAACACAAACATTCGCGCTCCATTACGCGCTGTGTTAAGGTCGACAACCGCTACGTTCACGTTCAGCCAGCTATGTAAGTGTTGCAGTTGTATGTGTTGTTCGGCAGTCATTGTCTATTCGAAACGGTCGTAGTATGAGGGTATACTGTACTGTTTTTGCTTTTAGGTATACTCGACCGTTGTTTTTTTTCTTTTCATCAAGGATTTAGTAACATGTGGCGTTCTGCAGTTTCTGCCTAACCCCACGAGAAAAAAGCGTGAATTTTTGTATAACACTGGCATTTTTAGTAGGTATTCTTTATGTTATATGGATTGGAATACAATGTGGGATGACCCCTGGCTAAAAACAGATCTAACCCGATCTGTTTTTAACTGAGGCCATGCGGAAATCGATCGTAGTAGAGAAGATTCGTATTGTTGAAAATTAAATTGGCTTATACTCAATTAATCGTATGAAGGAAGGATTGAGGTAGGTACTTATAGATAAAAAATAACGTAAAAAGAAACGAAAATGATTATTTTTGAATAATTTTTCAATTTCAACAGACAAACTGTGTTCTTCAAATGGAAGAAGATATCAGAAAAAATCTAGTTTTATTAAAATACTCACGTCATGATGTGTTCTATGAATGTTATGTCAATGTATTGGATGGCTTACATACATTCACATTTCAAACTAGGGGGACCAATTACTATCTGGAACTCGTATATGACAATTTGAACTTTATTGTTATAAAGCAATAGAATATTTTTGATTAGCAGAAAGGTGGGTAGATCAGTGGTTATGGAGTTGCTGTCGTTCGCGATATGGAAATGTAACGAGTTTTCCTGTTCTAGGCGTCACGGTATAATGTAGAAGGAAAATCTCGTAGATGAGAAGAATATATGACTATAATGCCCGTTGCTGCTGGAGTTTCGACTCTCAGTACTGAGATGAGGATTGAAAATCCAACAATTCCCGTTTATTTAGGCATTCATTTACAGATCGCCTAGTCTTCGTGTGAAAATGGGTACTATTTATATATATCCTGGCTAATATTTTCTTACGACATATCTATAGAACGATAAGCAAGTGTAAGCTATCGGCTAGCAGTTCAGTAGTTCAAGAGGAGGCACGGAGTACAAATTATGTTAGCTACAAGAAGAGCTGGGTCTAATAAGATTTATCTAAGGATACCTTCATGTACTTATAAGAGCAGATAGTTTAAAAATCCGACAACCAGTCCTACCGTTTTATCCGTCACTTGAGTTGTAAAGGTCAGATAGGCAGTCGATTCATGTGAAATTCTGGTATGAGTGTGGTTAGTGATGATGATTGATTAACCGAAACGTGTTGTTGCTTCAAACAATCATACACTAATGAAATACAGAATTGCTACTGTAAACGCACAAACCGAATTCAGATACCAACAGCCATAAGACAAGACAATAAACTTTGCATAGCCGGAAAGGAAACACCAGTAACACGAACTGTTATTTTCCACAAGCATCGAACAAACAAGAGCTCCCTATTTCTCCCTAATGTCAGTAAATATGACCAAAGCGAAAATAAACAAGATCATTAAAAATATAGGGCGCAAGAAAATAGCACTGTGGCGGGGCATGATCAAGTAGCTATGGATATGCTCGAGGGAGTTGTGCATTTGTGGGGCGCTAGTTGTAGCGGGCACGTGGACATAAGCGGGGCGGAGAGCGAACTCATTTTTTTTTTTTTAATTAAAAGGTATGAGAAGTTTCAATGGGCTTTAGTTGCGTGGAAATGAAGTGATTGATTGATTTATCGTCCATAGAAAAGGTACGATTCTCCGAACAGGCTGCACTGTGTCTAATGGTATACTACCCGATGATTGTTGTTTTTTTAGCAATGGAATATTGCAGGTCAATTTAGGAGGTTTTCGGCTGCTTTACCAAGCTATCACTGGATAGCTCTTTTAAATATACTTTGTTTGTTGGGCTGTTTTATATATCCTTTCTTGTTGATAACTTTGATTGCGCGATGACGGATTTTGACGTCAGGATAGTGAGAAATTCCTATGCGGCGATGTAGATGGCGCCACAAGATAATCCGTTGCTCAATGCAATGTTCGTAATGGGATGGAATTCTTAGAATTATAGAGTTGTCATACCTATGGAAAATCGTTCAATCAAGGGCTAGATTCCTAGGAACCAATGTAGTGACACATAAAACTGCTCTGTTATACCTAATTGCTATAAACTATTATTGGTTGCGACACATGATACATTCATTTCAAAGCATTCGCCATGATGTAAAATCTAACTGAAAGATTAATTGCATGAGTAAGATTTAATCAGAAAAATACATTGCCAACATTCTGTAAGCTGTGATTCACACATTTTTGGAAACCAGAAACATTTGGCTTCCTTCAGGTCATGAGTATTTAGCTAAATATATTCTGAAACAAAATGAAGTTTGAAGAATGAGCAAACGCCAAACATGCATGCGCCAATCGGACAACATTCAAGAAACCACACACCATGGAAATAAATCTCGGGAGATGTAATAAATAACTAAATATAGTCAAATGAGGGTTTCTATTTTATCAGCTGTAACATAATATATTATTGTTATCCCAGAAGAGTCAGGCAGAGGTGTGCCTAAGTATAGTTTATCCACACTTCACCAGTTTTGTTATGTCCCATGCAACCATGGTCCATGTCATGGTACCATGGTCATATTGTCATCAATAAAAAACATCTTAAAAACCTATTTTACTGTTGAAAACTCTGAGGAGCGTACGTGTGGGTCCACTACCAGACAAAAACCTGTGAGTGAGTAACCTAAATCTTAATCGATAGCGCACATAATCTTGCCTCAAAAAGGTAGAGCGTTATTTTTTTACTGTAATAGTTTTGATGAATGCATTTGGAAATAAATAGATTGTTTTTTTTATCAACAGTCCAGGCTGCTGTTGAGAAATTCCTGATGGACAAACCCAAATATCAGCAACAAGTAACCTTGAAATGTTCTAACTGATTGAAAACAAATCCTCAGTTCTATGAAACGCTGCATAATTTCATAAAAATACTATAAGGTAATACTGAATTAACAGAAACCTAGCTGTGCTCTCTGAAATTCTGTGGAGTTGGAGATTGTAGATTGACTCTACTTCTGCAAAACTTTTGAACGCAAGCTCGCGGTCACTGGAACCCTACAACTGTAAAATCACTGACTCTAATATTTTATAAGAGGCCCATCTTGTTCGAGGGTTCACTTTGACCGTGGTAGACGATACGGGCATCTGAGGGCTTCTTCATAGCATGGACAAGACCTACCAGGGTTGCAGAAATGGAGAGAAATGTACTTAGAAAATATTGGCAAAGCATTTGAAAGGTCAGGGCTAAAAGTATTAAGTTATTTTTAAAAGAAGACTTGTGAAAGGTTACGGGTAAGTTTTATAGTTCTAAAAATATTACTTTCTATCATTTAACAGAAAGTTTATTAAGTGGTAGGTCTACAGTTGTTGTAGGTCTAATTAGGAGCAGAAAATGCCTCACGGTGAAGTTAACATACGGAGAAAACTTTACTAAGTACCTAGTTTCCATGAATAAATCCAGTTCAGGCAATACAGTTCAGGTCTAGCTAGTGGCTGCAAGCGCTACTACTGAGTATGAGGTCTAGGGTTCGATTCCCAGGTGAGGCATCACGTTATTTGGTTCCTCCATTACGAATTTCTCAGTAGCAGTAGGTACAGTGGAGTTTGGATTTGAAAACTGGCTAAATATAGGTGCACTATAGGTAACCTCTGTCTTTCGGAGATTACAGGCCTATGTTTCATGTTATGTGAGGTTTACATTCGGAGAAAACTGCGCTAAATAGGAACATAGTTTCCATGAATGAATCCTACAATACAGTCCAATTTCAAAAGCATGAAAACCTTCAAACGCTTACTCACAACAAATCTCTCACTAACACGTTTATGTTCAGCGTTGTATACGTTCGAACTCGTACGCCATTCGTACGCTGGTGACTCATGCGCCATTCATGAAATACCGAATTACTCGACACACGCTATTTACTTAAAACTGTGTACCTTTTATAATTTAAGTACTTAGCTACGCACGCATCGGGACCTAACTAACTACTATGACGTGGAACTCCTCTAATGAATGAATTTATATTTGTCCCTCTGAAATTGGATTAAACAATCTTTTCATGAATAATGTAGCGGTACTGTTATGGTTAAAACTTAGTATCGTGTGTTTGCCATTATTAAAATCCCTTCAGTCCTTTAAAGAACCTCATATAAGCAAATAAGAACCCCAAAAGTAAAACAAAAGAAAGAAGAATGATATGTTAGAAAACGGAGTACATGATACCGTGGCGGCTGACAGGGGACAATGGAAGAAAGAAATATGGGACACGAGCAAGAAGATAATGAAGATGATCCTCTGAATAACTATCTGTTAAGAAGGAGGCCCGTTCCAATTTAATGGTCAATTTTGTGCCCTTGCTTGGAGTAGTGCTACTGAGTGCAACCGATGCACAGTCAAGTGCTTCTATGACGTACACAAACACAAACAAAGAGCAAGATGCATTACTGACCTAACCTTGATGTATAAAACTGCACGAACGAAGGGATTCAGAATCGAATACTGAATGTAAATCTAGACATTCATATTCTTCTTGTAGATAAATGTATCAAGTAGGTACATGGGTCAAAGCTTTTGAATCAATGGACGACCTACCCCGAATTTACTTAAAGTCGAAAATTGAATCTATACTTTCGCCAAGATCTCTACCTGTGTGAAGCCTGTAGTAGGATATAGCTACGAATGTACGTATGACTTTTATAGCTTCGGCAAACGAATGACCTGCTGGTTCAAGTTCATTCAGGTTCAAGAATTCACCAGTTTACCTACGTCACTGACTGTTCAGCAAAAGTAAATACTTGTTCCATAAATCTCATCAGCCCACTATTAGTCAAAGCGAAATATCTACGAACATACCACTTCTGTTTAGAGTATTATTATAAATTCAACGCCACGTAACGCTATCGTACTACACATAATAATTAACGTTTACAAAATTGGCAACACACAACTAACACCTGGCAACATTGTGCAGACACGTATACAGACTATTTATGAGAAAAACTTGTAAATTTTCCTTTAAATAAAACTCCGAAATGATGGATTTTTCATTCATAAACATGATAACAAGTTAGAGTAAACTGTGAAAGTCGAAAACGTAACATAACCTCAAAATTGTTGGCGATTTTTTTTGTCAACGCTTACCCTTCGCAGTTTATATCGCGGTCGTCGTCTAAAGTGATCCATGGTAGTTGAGCCTTCGTCATAAGACGCACATTTCACTGTATACACTTAACACTATCACTACTACAATAGCTAGGCGTGATGCATAATATTGTGATGACCACGGCCGCGGACTGAGCGGCTGTGTGCTAAAAATAATGGCGCGTACGGCGGGAGACACGGGATGCGCGCGAGGCTTTTAGATGGGAGACGTACATTGATTTGTCCACCGTCAAATATCTACCTAAACTTTTCCCAACTCTGTTGGGGTCGGCTTCCAGTCTAATCGGATGCAGCATTTTACATGGAGCGACTGCCTATCTGACCTCCACGACCCAGTTACTGCGTAACAGATATCGTCGGCAATGCCGAGCACTATAAAGATGAACTATCAGAACTAGAACTAAAGGGTCAGGTTCAGCTTTGGTACGCAGATAGATAATGCATTTATTCGGTGCACACAAAAGACACAGCACAACACACAGAAGCAAAACGCACGTAACGCACAAACGCACGTAATGTTCTACTACCCACATTTTCTAGTCAGATTGTCAACTCATTGTTTACTGACAGATAACGCTCATCCTAAACTGCTGGATGGAAGCATGTCCTATGCACCAGATTTCCAAATACATATAACGAATGTACTAAGGTTGAAAATTCATTTCTACAGCGTTAGCAGAACGGTGTGATCACAATCATCATCACCATCATATCAGACCCGGAATCCCCCACTGCTGGGTACACTGTTGGTCACAACGGAGGGTGTGATACAGGCTCACAAACGGAACAACTTACTCTACGGGACCAACATCGCAATCGTGACAGAATAATCGCCGGACCCGTACTGAACTTCAATACCTCATTGACCTAAATCTATTGGGCAGCTGATTATTTGAAAGTTGTTCATTTCGACGGTCTGTACTTACACCCTTTAATATGCCACCTATCTGATACAAGTTGTATAGGGGTTAAATAGGGGATGGTCGTAATTTTGGCCGAAAGCCTTGCACATACTCGTATTAATAAGGTGACGGCAGAGTACAACTATCCTGGTAGACACCACCTCACCACGACAGTAACTAACCATGCCAAGGCGTCACAAGTAACTAGTACTGAGTAATGGCTTTCCGACCACGACTATCCATCTATATTCCATGAGTACATAATCTCTTCAAGGTGAATGTAAAGTTTTCACTTCGGAGAATTCTGCATTATGCATCAGTCCTTGGAAGTTTATTTTTTCAGTTTAAAATAATTAACACTGTCAAAATCTCAAAATGTGGGTAGTTATCTCCGTCATTTATAATTGCATCCTCTTTCAGATGATTCATCAATTATTTTCAGATGTTTATCAAATGTCGGTGATTTTAGGGGTCCTTACTCAAAACGGGTTTACGATACCCTGTTTAGCTTAACTAAAGCGATTGGTGTCGCGAACCATCGTGTCATTAAGTTCAGCGAACTCACACGCGTCGTTGCGATCGTCGTACCGATGGGGGACAACTTCCGGTTTTCGGAACAAATGAGTATCATAGATATGAACGCGACCTGTAGTGTAGGTACGCGCCACTTATCGATTTTTTTAGGACATGGAGTCATATTAAGATTTGCCTTGGCCGAGGTAGTTCTCAGAGATAGTTTTTGTCTATTTCAAAGGACATCAACGAGAAAACTAACCCTTTAACGTTTTGTAATCTACTCTTCTTTTTAAGATGTACCTAAAATGTTCAGAATACTCATTCACGTTCCTACTCCTTATCACCTAACACAACGCACGATGGAAATCAAACATCACAATATTTTCATACTGCCAAAACTGTCTTCATATTACCAGAATACACCCCAACAACTTTACTCCTGCATTTAACAACCAACTTAGCTCCACTACATAAATACTAGATTTGCTTAAAATGTCATGTTTTTATGTTGGTAATTATGGTTGAGAGTTGTGAAGCCAGTGGTTCCGCCTCAATCGGCATTGATCTGTCAAGAGTAGCTGGCAACTGATGTCATTGTCTTATTGTTTAATTATACATGTAATTTTAATGGATTTTTAGTGCAAATGAACTAAAGAATTTTTTTTCAAGTTGTTACATTTATAATAATATCTTGTCTCTCTTAGAAGGTTTATTTATTCATATCTGAAAGGAATTTCGCGTATTCATTAAATACATCACTGAAACAAATTGAGTGATAATTAACTGAGATTGCTGAAAGTCTAATCTGAATCATATTAGTTCGTCTACCTATAAAAAAACAACACATTGTAAACTCATGAAACTTCATTGTGCATTCAATTTTTCCCAGATGCTGGATTGTTACTCAAACTGAAATATGAAAATAATATAGTTTCCTCTGAAACCATCTGAAACATATTACTATCTGAATAATACGAAACATGAAACAATCATCGCGCCACAACAGCGCCCTCTATCGCAATTAGCGGGCACTAGCGGAACGAGGCTGGAAAATGAGTGTTGAATTTACGTTTCACGGAGGTTCTACTTCAAAGCTTCATGCAAGCTTGTTCACGCTTGCGCTAGGTGGCGCTATTTTCAATCGAGGAGCTTTAGTTCGAAGAAAAGTTAGTAGATGGCGCTAGTAGTAGCACAACAAAATCCTGAAAAGTTTGAAAAAATTCTAATGATTTCTGTAGAAATTTTGATATACAAAAAAATAATATTTTGTAATAAAGCTTGGACTCATAAATGACGCGATAAATGAGGCGATAATATTTGATTAAAGAAGAAATTATGGTCACAAACACATTTCAATGTCCATCAATAAAATTCTGCTGATTATTAATGAATGGAGTGAAAAATATTAAGAAGTTACTTCTGTTGGAGGAACGCCAGAATATTATAAAGTATTCACTCAGACGAAACAGTAGGCGATGTGTCGTAGGTAACATTTGCGCAATAGTAACAAGAAATTAAATAATACACGGGCAAAACAAAATAGTTTTTTACACATTTTAGCTATTGGCGTATCGCCCAAACTACGTAGAATGGCGTCTGAATTGCAACGTTGATAGAATCCCGGGACATTATTTCTATGACCCATTTTTATGAATATTTTTTATGATATTTGCCTGTAATATTTTACGTTGTTTACGCGATCACTGTTCATTAAAATGAAGTTGAATTTTATGGATTGTTTTGCGTTTATTGTTGGATATCTGTTCCACTGCTGCCCTATGGTGCTGGCGCCTGTGGTTACGTGTTACGACTGGGACAAGATTGATGATAGGAAACGCTGAGCTTTAAATTCAGTGGAAAATCAGCGAAGAAATGAATATGAAATTATTTGTAACGTTTGTTTGCCACAAGAATGTTTTGATATATGAGGTTGTGTTGCTTGTTTCCAAATAATTTTTGTACTGGTAAATGGATTTTATTTTAAGAATTGCATTTACAATTTACGTTTAGATTGGTTGATTTTCCGAGTAGGATAGCGTAGGTATTCTGCGACGGTGCAGGGGATATCCTTTTTTTGTTGACAACATCATGTAGGTAATGTCTTCCGTTACTAGACTCTTGTTTACTACTGATGTACATAGACATAATACTTCCAAAAAGGCTAGCTAAAAAAAGTGCCATCGCCTCGACAGAAAAAGTCTCAAACATAACTCTAGCTCAAATTCCCGTGTCACCACGCAACTCTACAAGGTATCTACTTATATCAAATAAGCCAGTCAGTTATATATAAACGGCAAGTTAACCAAATACGTCGGCGGGTGAACGACTCGCGTCTATTTCAGAAGTTAATAATTATATATACGGCAAAAGGAACGAGTTGTCTTTGCGTCCGCCGCACTTGTGAATGGGTCCAATATTGTGCTTGCTTACTGCTTGAGTGTTTTCGTATGGGCCGAAGGGTTTAGACAAGGAGTTATTGGCTATGTGCGATGACTAACATGGGTTATCATAGCAAATTTAAAAAAAAAACTGGAAATAAGATGCATGTATGACCAGATGGCGTAGAAATTTCGAAGATATGTGACATCAATCAACCCGCACTGGGCCCGCGTTGTGGACTATTACGGTGGGGATCTCATTTAGAGAAGGCTTGTCATGAGCCCCTCCAGTGGGAATATTACAGGTTGATTATCTTTAAGAACATGGACGAAGCAAAACGAGATTGAAAGGATTGTAGAAGCTAGTGTTCTGTAGTTTCTGCCTTTAAAAAAACGCCCAAAGGAATACTATTATTGTTTAAAAAAAAAACTAAATACACGCTTTAGAGTGATGTAGTTTTATTTCTCGTATTATTCTAGAAAACCCTTACATTTGATACCCATATCATGGGAATGCACAAAAAATAACTAGTCCGCCATCTTCGATTTAGAATGACATCACTTAGCTAACCATGCATTGTCATCAAAACTTAACATGAATGCAAAATTTCAGCTCAATCGGAAACCGGGTAGTGGGTCAAAAAATTCCAAGATTTTTTTACATATTAGTTACAGGTGAATCTAATGAAAAGCCGTTAGTTTATGAATAATAGTTGGTACGAAAGAGATGGCAAATCGTTTCTGTACAAAAAACTAGCAAGCTACATGTATCTGAAATCTACAAGATGTTTAAATGCATGGGAGGGTACTAATTTGCTTACGGTCTGAGAATCGCAGACGGAGGGTAAAGTGCGGGGGATGTAAGTGGATTCCTCTTCACTCACACCGCACACGCGGTGGCTCTCTTTACCGATATGGAGGGAGACATAAAGGAGACAGAAATATCTAGCATTGTTCTACAGACAACTTCACAATATTTTGAAGGGTGAGGAGGAGGGTGTGAAAGAGGTTTAGACTCCCTAAACTTTAAGTAGTCCTTTCCCTGACAGTGTAATTAATAATTAAATAATAAATAATCATTATTTTTGCATACATTTTAAGTTCCAAAAACGGGTTAAGACACTGATTCCTGTAACATAAGTCTCACCTAGCTCAGGAGACAGGGTTTATAATACAAATGTAGATCTTTTGTCATGTTAATATTTTTCTTTTTTAGTTTATGACTTGTGTGTTTGTGGCGTGGCGCATCTGTAGTTACGTCAAGTCTTGATTTTTTGAATAGCAAAAGAAGTCACTACGAATATGCAATAATAAAATTGTGGGGACAGAAATAATATCAATAACTATCGACCTATATCTATTTTACCAGCGATATCAAAAATACTTGAAAAAATTATAAATATACGACTAGTTAAATATTTAGAAAAAAACAAACTGCTTTCAGCTAACCAATATGGTTTTCGACAAGGAAAATCAACTGAGCAAGCCGTAAATAAATTAATAAATTTTGTAACTTCCAATTTAGATAAAAAGAAAAAATGTCTCACTATTTTTCTAGATCTCGCCAAGGCATTCGATACCATTTCTGTTCCCCTCTTACTGGACAAACTCGAAAGATTGGGAATTAGAGGTACACAATTGCAACTTCTTACTAGTTACCTGACTGGCCGGTCTCAGTGTGTTCGTGTAGGAAATTGTAAAAGTCCTCACCTTCAGATTACACATGGTGTACCACAGGGTAGCATACTGGGACCTAGTTTGTTTCTTGTGTATATTAACGACCTCACGAGTCTTGAACTTACCAATGGTGAAATTATTTCTTTCGCGGACGATACTGCCCTCTCTTTTGCAGCCGATACATGGGAAGAGGCTTTCGATGCTGCGCAGCGGGGCTTTAATATCGTGGGAAAGTGGCTTCAGAGTAATATTCTTACATTAAATGTCGACAAAACCAAGTATATCTGCTATAGCATAAAAAATGTAACTGGAGATGGCATCGTGCGAAATATCATGTCGCACATGTGTCACTCAGGAACAAACTGCACGTGTCCTTCACTAGAACGCGTGCATACAGTAAAATATCTAGGAGTTAACATAGACAGCAATCTTAATTTTAAGGAACATGTTAAGCTGCTATGCGGAAGAATACGAAAGCTCATATATATTTTTAAAAACCTGAGGCACATTGCTGATTTTAAGTTGCTAAAGCAGATATACTATGCTCTCTGTCAATCGCTTATAACATACTGTCTGTCATCTTGGGGAGGGACATCAAAAACAACTTTGAAGTCAGTCGAGGTCGCCCAACGTGCAATATTGAAAGTTGCGACGTTCAAGGCTATCCGATTCCCTACAGCAACATTATACGAGGAATGGGAGGTCATGACCGTGAGACAATTGTATATACAAATCGTTGTCCTCCAACAGCATAGCAAACTACACTACAACCCACTACTCCTCCAAAAACGAAGAAAGGACATAGTATGCGAAGGAACTAAGCTGTCTAGAACTAAATTTAGCCAACGCTTTGCCCACTCCATCGGTCCATTAATTTACAATAGATTAAATAGAATCCTTAATATATACCCGTTAACAAAAATCCAATGCAAAAAGAAACTTTCCGAATATCTGAAAAGTCTTACCTATGAACAGACTGAACTTCTTCTGTACATAGTATCCTAATAAAAACCATTATAATACAATATAACATCATCACTACATACACACAAACGCGCGCACGCTCACTCACACCATAACACACCCCACAGCAGAACACTACACAAAACTACACACATCCTCTAACACATCACACACGTACATCCCCTTCTCACACAAATTAGAGGCACTGCATGCAAACACTACACAAACTCTTTTTCTTTTTACATTTTTATTTTATTTTTGTATTTGTTGTTTTATTTTTTCTTTTTTGTTTACTTTCTCTAATCCACAATATTAAAGAAAATATATTATTAATTGTTAAAATGTTTATTGTACAAGATACAAATGAAATGTTACTGGCAATTATATTTGTTTAATACTCGAGGGGTTTGGCGCTGATAGTCGAAATACAGGCTCTGCCTAGTTCGACTACAGATGACTACACCACTTAAACTGTCCTAATTTAGCTTGTTAAAATATCTTGTAATTTATGTCTAAGTTTCTTTAAATAAACTTTATTATTATTATTATTATAATCAGCGTATTTTTGGACGTCAAAATGCTAACAAACGCCGGCCGTCACCCCTTCTAAGTGTTTCGTCTGGGGAGCAGAAGTGACACAACAGACTCCCGAGCAACACATCACACAAAGCTACCTTAGCAGCTAGCTACTGTAACTGTAACAACATAACATTGAGGTACACACGGCGACACACCAAGCTATACATATCCCATATAACCTGACCTCGCTTTATATGAGCTTAATCAGCTTAATTTGGTTTTGTATAACTTGATTGGTTGTTGTGCGTACTGAATATGTATATGACCTTGCATATACAAATACCTATATATATATATGCAAGGTCCTAGTTCTAAATTGAACTGAACAATGACCGTTGACAATATTTAAAAACTACGATAGTAAACGATTATGTTAATAGGTATGGTGTGTGAGAACAACAATGCGAGATGCGTACGCGCAGGGCAAGAGTGTTGGCGGAGACGTGGGCGCAATAATTAAGTACATTGTAAATTTTTATCGTTAAAACTATTCTTGTTTATCAGTACCGCATTTAAGAATTTTCCGGCTGGCAATAATTTGTATGATCTGCTCAACACACACATTTTGTAACTAAGGCTTAGCTTTCAGCTTACCCTTCAGTTCTAGAATATAATTTTCTGTTGCCCTTTAAAATATCACCAAGATCAAAATTATTCCACACACTACTAAATCATTACAGAAGCAGTGTCATTTTCAGGATATACCTTTCAGTCGGTCACTTTGCCACGACATCATTTGCGTCACACGAGAGAAATAAGTGACGTACGTAGGTGTATTGCGCAATTTCACAACAGTTATTTGATCTGCACAATCGGGATTTTATAAACCTGGACGGTATTGAAATTTTTCTGGAAAATCATTGTCACTTCGTCAGGCATCCTGAGCAAAATCCAAGTTAGGAAAAACAAGTCTTATCTTCTTCAAAATAGGGAAAACTGTACAGCAAAATTTGGAAACATATTCTGTCTAGATCTAGATCATAGTAGTGAATCTATTACCACATATTTTCATTACTTGTACTTGGGTTTGGGTATGACAAGTTTCAGGTTTTACTAAAAGCTGAAATCAAACCTCCACAGTCAGCATGAAAATGCAGACACATAAAAAACAAGCGAACATCTGGTCCTCTAGAAACTGATTAAGAAAAGAGGATAAAACTCGGAAAAATCAAAGAAAACATCAAGCTTATCTTTCAAAGCTGAAGCTTCTATAAAACGCGTGTCCTAAAAAACAGAAGTACATGAAAATCTAAACGCGTCTGAAAACAAAACAAGAACGTCTTCTTATCCGCCGGTTACATCCTATCTATTAACATTTCCTCACGACAAGTGCCATGAGGGGCCGCCACGACACCTCTATTTCGAGCCCGCTGCAATAACAGTACCGATGGTATTTTTATTACTCACTCCAGTTTATTTCAGTTACAATTTGACAAAATAAAAATAAGAAGGGCCCGCGTTGGCGGCGTAATGTGACACTCTGTTTTGAGTACATCGACGGCCCACTTCGCTGTGGAAATTGGGTAAGGGGACAAAAGTGTCGTTGGATGCCGTTGTAGATTTAAAACCAGTGGCCCTTTAATGAGAGTGCGTTCACCTCAAGTGGAGTAAATGCATGCGTTTTTGGAAACAGGAACGAGACGTTTCCGTGTTTCAGATTTTCTTTCATATGAAGTGGAAGATTTCAATTTTATTTTTGTTTACTTTAGTGTAGGTGTTTATGTTCTGTTTTTGTTTGAAATATTGTTGTCTGCTGGAAAATGCATTATATATCATGTGGTGCGTGTGACTCTTATGCTCTATTTATTTGTATGTATCAATCTATTCTAGGATTTTATAGAAGGGGACTATGGAGCTTGTCAAGTGAAGTCATATGCTAACAATAAGTACCTATTTTAGTACTAGATCCCCTTGCGTCTAAACATATACCCACCTAAATAAATAGAAACTGGAGTAGTTACTAAGAAGGTAACCTAACTTTGATCCATTGATATCGTAACAATACCTAAAATACTTGTACCTGTTGATATACTTTGTCAAGATCGACACAATAATATAAAAATAAGTGTCAAAGGAAGTATCAGATAAAACCGATACAAATACCATTCAGAAAAGATATCGCGCCGCATATCGCACCCCGACACACCGAACAAAAAGTGAAAGAATCCAGAGAATTTTACATAAAATTAACATTTATGAACGCAATAAAACGGCGAGCAGCACTAAACAGCCGACGGAGGCGCTTCCACGATACTTAGCGATGCTATCGCTGAGATATAAACACGCCAACTTATAAATTTAACACCTGTCTGACTGTCAGAACTATTGTTTATTACCCGTACGTATCGCTGAAGCTACATGCCCCCGTAAGCTAAAAAGCAGTAACTCCATAAAGGCATGTTTCGAGGAATCGGAAAAGCAGGCGAAAATGTATTTCTCTTGATAAGTATAACTGAGATTTGCGCATTTTTCTTAGAGTCTAGAGGACGTCGCAGCAGTTCTCGATGGAGATGACGAGCTGGACCTAACAAAGACCATTGGTTCACAATAGACCTGGATCGAAAGAACGTGGGGAGAGGCCTTTGCAAAGCTGCATGATGCAGACTAATAGTATAACTATCAGTTTACTATTTCATTAGTCGATCTGATACGACGTCAACGTTTCAAGCTGTCAAATGCAATAAAATAACAGATTTATTTGAGATGCCGCTTTTTTTGCTTACAAGGGCAGCATAGCCTTCATACATTACTACTTTGGTAAATGATCGCAGGCTAAGTTGTGAAATAGAATTTTTCATTTTCGGAGATACCGTTTTTTGCTTACGAGTGTAGACAATATAGTCTGCCTTCATACTTTGCCACTTTCGATAACGGTGGCGGGTAAAGTTGTAAAAGAAAGTCGGCAATGTTGCGGTCTGCGTCGCTTGGATCGCGGATCGCGTGGCCACCGGCGGCGCGCACGCAAGCGGTGTGACCGCAAAGGGAACTTATTTCCGCTAAATAATTGCCAGTCATCAAGAGTTTCCAACAGTTTTCGTTATAGTGCGTAATGTTTCTATTTCTGATTGTTTAGGGGTCCTTGGAACAAAGCTTTGTTGTATTGTCATTAGGGGCTGTTATTACTGTAACTTCTATTACTGTTCTTGAGTATGTTTATTAAACTGGAGGTAACGTAAGGTTTTCTCGAAATGCTTTTATCAATGAAGAAAACAATGTCAGATATTATGTATAATTTCAGAAGCTTATGCAGCTAATGTTTCAGTTTTACGAAATTGCCAGAAATCATACAAGATTCAGGTCCTGATAAATTATTATAATTCAGCCGGTAGATAAAATTCCAAGTGCTGCATGAGACGTGGGGTTGAAACACGTCTCATGTAACACTTGGAATGTCAGTTCCTTTCATCATGATGTACCGAATAAGACCGAAACGACATTTTCTTAATTAAGTATTGAACTTCCAATAAACTAACGCTCTAAAATCAATACCATCAGGTTTCTAACATCATTCTTTACACCCCTAACAAGCCAAACACATTTGACCAAATAAAGATCGTATTAACCATTAAAACTAAGCCATAACATCACCATTACTACCTATATAACCTTAAGTTAGAAGAGGTGATAGCCGTGTGATCGTGTCTATTTCACACAATCCGCATTTCCCTGAAATAAGTCGGGTAAGTATTGGGCGCACGCACTTGCAATGGACCTGTTTAGAATGTACTAGTTACTGGAGCCAGTTGCTAGACTATTGAGGAATACTAAATTCTTTCGTTTCTAATGTTATCTTGCTGTTTGGTCATAAGGATCAGTGTCTTTTGTTTTTAAACAAAGAGTGAAGAAAAATTCAATTTTTTTTTTAATATGGATTTTGTTTAAAAATAAATATTTGTGATTTAGTTTTTCACTGCTAATCAAATCAAAAGAATATTTTCACCTTCAATTAAATGTAGTATTGTTGAATCCTCCGGAAAATGCATTTTCTTAAAGACTGAAATTTTTGAGGTACTTAGTCTTGTCGGAGTCCAAATTAATATGAAAAATAAAAAACAGTAATAAAAAAAAATGGCGCCAACATTACAACTCGCACACATTTCAACAATCAATCCCCTAACGCATTAAAAATTTGAAATATTCAAAAAGAAAGCCCAATTAATCTTATGTTGCAAACTTATGAAAGAATTCTCCTGTGTCCCACATATTTAGAACACTTGGAATCGTGCATTTGTTTACTAAAGAATCGGATGAGTTGCCAACTGTTACTGAGATGAGCAACAGTAAGATTAGATCGTCTACTTAATAATTGTATGGAAAAACAAGCGAAGTATTATTAGAGACGAGAAAGAACGGAAATATCTTTTTATTTTGTCTGTTGTTATGTGTAAACCTATTGTTATTTGTTTTTGTACTTATGTATAAAAAAAAACAGTTTTTGCGAAGATAAACTCAGTGTCAGTGTCAATTCACCTGGCGGTGGAAACGTCTTTAGATCAAATAGACCAAAATCAAGCATTTTGCGACTTCCAAGACCAAATTATCGCTCAAGGTGAGCCTCTACTTACAATCAAGCCTTTCCTATAAAAATCATACCCACTTTTCACTAGTTCTGTTTAAGTCTCATGTAACAGGGGGAGCTTATTGCCATCAACCGGACACAAATCCAGGCTCCAGTCTACTACTAGGAAATTCCTATCGTCTTCATTCCATTTCTTTCATAACGCGGTAATAAAATAAAACACACACAATATTCCAGTAGCAAAAACTACCCTCACCACTTACATGCAAACGCAGCACAGTGCGTAGGTAAGTTGTGTACAAAGTTAGGCAATTAGGGTGGCACGCGAGGTAGCGACGTCGCCGCGTCGTTTCCACGTGTCAAGTAGACTTGTAGGGGATTTTTCATTAATCTTTATGGCATTTTCGACACTATTTACATGCAGTTTAAATAAGTGATTCTTTTGAATATTTGGTGAGGAATAAAACTCTATATTTTGTAACCAGAAGTGTGGTAAGCGCAGAGTTGACGGCATGTCGACTTTCATGCAAGCTATTTGCTCCTAAGTCAGACAAATACAGATGTGATTTTATTTGAAGATAGATAAAGCATAGTAGTTATGCATTTCAGTTGGTGATGGTAGTACTTGGTGACGGGAGGCGTTTATTGCCGAAACGCTATCTTACAGCTGTTGTGATTATAATTACTAGATAATTTGTTTAAGATTTTTCAAACCAAACAGCACTTCGGAAAAATTAGAGGAAAACAACCTATTATGTCTGATTTTGCAGTAGCTGAGGTGTTGTGGTTATTCTACGACCGTTTACCCGACTTTTTTTTCCGTTATTCTAAATAAAGTAATCAACAACAGGAAACTCATCACTCCAAGAATAAGACGTTAAATGTATCACTTAACAATTAACAATACAATTAAGATACACAAGCCAATCAACCGTCGTTTTCGCAACTTTTTATAACAATTCGTCTAGCCATTAAACTGAACGTACGAAACACTTTGACTGATAATAATAAGTGAAAAAAATAATAGTTTTCTAACGGCTTGGCTATCAAACCCAACGTAGTTTTATTGACGGGTGTGTATGAGCCATTAACGTTTTGCTGATTGATATCATTATTTTCGCGAATTGCGCCAGCACTTCGCGAAAATACCGAGACTAATTGTGTAAATTTCGCTAAATACGATTGTTGTGTGTAGGGGAAATAAAATTATTTGTTTGTCTGTTCGTCATTGAGTGAAAAAAATGTGCCTGTGTAATATTTAATGCATGTGAATTATAATTAAATGAATCAGACCGCTGAAAACGAAAACCTCATTCATGATTTCCTAAAATTTTTGTTTTCAGCCTAGGAGAAGCCATCCCAACTATTATTTGTTTCCTGTAAGTCTCAAAGGGCCAACGTTTTTTTTTTTATATTGTAAGTAGATCATTCATACATCTCTGTTATTAAGTAGAAACACAGACCTATGAGCCATTTCCTTTCTGGAAAGTTCGCTGCATTTTGAAACCAGACAAAGTAAGGTGCGAAAACTAACACATCAATTTATAAAAATAATAACAAAACATTGTTCATTTAACGTAAGTTTTAGTGCGAGTACCGTTAGCAAGTTAATTGGGACTATAAAACAAAAACTTGATTGATAGAACATCGCCAATTTTAATAGTTTGCTGATGGTACGTAGAAGAGATACTCGCAATTTATATACGTTTGCCAATTTATGTACTATCAGGATAATGGTTATGACTGAAAGTAATGACGGACACCTAAGGGGCTAACATTCGAAGGAACAATTATTTTTATTCGAATTTCGTGAGATGTACGAAATTTTATTTTCTTGGTTTAAAAGCCTTTGGCGATGTCCAGTACAAGAAAGAAGAATTTGTGTTACTTTAACTGCTCAACTTATAATACTTACATTTTGATGTAAGTGTATAATGTTATATGCTCACGCATTTTGAGCAACGTTTTTCAACACACTTCCTGGTAAATAGGTAAACAGGATGGAAGACCACGACGTATTCAGTACATCATCATTCTGAACAGTTGGAATTTTTTCCTCCATCATAGAAATTTTTCATCGGCAATTTAAAAAAAGCATCAGCTATCCATGGGATCCTGCCGTTTTGCCGAAAAGATTTTGCCAAATTTTCATTACCCAAACAAATTTTAGCAACCTTTTTTTATGCCAATGTAACATTTGGAATAATTTTAGTACGCACATTTTCATTTGGTCAAATGTTTACTTGGCAGATTATTACTAAGCATAATGTCATTAAGGCTTTTGGTCTTTAACCAAATGATTTATTACAGCAAACAAAATTAAGACAATAAACGTTTAGTCAAATGATTTGTTATGACAAAAAATATAAAGGCAAAAAATTTGGAATGAAGACATAACACAAATTGATTAAATATAACGTAATTGAAATTTAACAGATGCTGATAGAAACCCTAACCCTAGACGGTCGACGTCAGGGGCACCCCGAGGTTCGGTTAGTTAGGTTCCTGTAAACCTTGCAGACAGAAATAGGAGCCCCGCGCAGCGGGGATCCGTCGACCTGCTGACGGAAACGCTAACCCTAGACGGTCGACGTCAGGGGCACCCCGAGGTTCGGTTAGTTAGGTTCCTGTAAACCTTGCAGACAGAATTAGGAGCCCCGCGCAGCGGGGATCCGTCGACCTGCTGACGGAAACGCTAACCCTAGACGGTCGACGTCAGGGGCACCCCGAGGTTCGGTTAGTTAGGTTCCTGTAAACCTTTCAGACAGAAATAGGAGCCCCGCGGAGCGGGGATCCGTCGACCTGCTGACGGAAACGCTAACCCTAGACGGTCGACGTCAGGAGCACCCCGAGGTTCGGTTAGTTAGGTGCCTGTAAACCCTGCAGACAGAAATAGGAGCTCCAACCGAATCCAAATAGGAAATTCCAACTAGTTAATAGTGCTTTTGACTGAAATGGTAAGTTTAAAATTGACGACACCAAATATTTGGCTTATTTTATTTTATGTAAAATATGTTATACCAACTGAAATATTTGACTAGATAAAAAATGGTAAAAGTACTAGTTGGTGAACAAGTTATTGTTCAAACGTTCACTTGCCAAACATAGGTTTTCGTAACAATTATTTGTAAAGAGATTTTTGGTAAGTAATAATTTGGCAAATGAAATTATGCGAAAATTTGTTTGGGAAGTGATAATTTGGCAATTTCTTTTCGGTCAAACAAGGGAGACCCGCTATCCATACATTTTGACCGTGTAGGTAGTGCAGTTTTGTAGGAAATTATTAAATTATTATTGGTATTTTTTAAATAAACGACGTTTCTATATGGGGGAGGGGGGGGTTAGAATGATGTACTGTATACGTGATAAGGGTTACCGTTTTAGCGTCGGTGGTTCCCCCTTGTGTAGGATAGGTGAGCATAATAATGAAATACTTCTGGTGGCCTACTATAACGTCTTAAAGCAGGAGTAATTCCAGTGTGGGAAGAGATGGCGCTAGACGACTTGTATAGCTCTATCTCTTTCCCACACTGGAATTACCCCTGCTTTATGACGTCATAGTCACCCCCCAAGATTTGAAACTTGTACATTTGTACAAATAAACGTCACATTAAACTAAGTACGATTGATTATGCAAATTAGCGAAATTTGGATGGGCCTTTATCTCTGCCTAATCTTTTCGGAAATATAGGAGAGATGTTAACATATGCAAAAAAACTCACCTCATATTACTCTTGAACAAAATACTAAACTTTTTTGTCTCAACAGCTAGAAAACTGTATCGTGTCTAGAAGCAGTCCATAATAAAGTACTTTCTTAAAAAACTTCCATACTTATGTCAAGAGTTAATACCCTCAAACACGACGACTTTTATATAAGTACTAGTACATGAAGACTTTACCACGAAATAAAGTTTATTTTTAGCTGAAAAATAAGTCGTTCGCAGTAACGAGACACTAAAGTCACTACACATAATTTAGAGTAATTTTTATAGCGTGAGTTATAAAGAACGTGTGTACCGATCTATAAATACTGCGTTTGCGCACATTTCTTGTAATTCAAACATTTGTCACATTTTTATTCACTTACGCGGTACACGGCGTGATGTGGATGGTTACAGAAGAATCAGCTGACGATACAAAACTACTAACGCACCTTAAAAATTACCGACTGCCTTTAAATTCGTTAGTATCAGGCCGGATAGTCAGCCCTGCTACCGATATTACAAATTAGTGTCTTGTCCATATACATGACTAGTCTTGTATAGCTACTGCAACTATGAAAGAAACATGTATAGTCTGAAATTAGATCTTCTATTAAACAGCTTCAGTCAACAGATTTCAATTGGTGATCTTCACAGAATATCCATATCGTTCGAGGCATAGTACAGAATTGAGTCTTCTGAATCTCAACTACAGTCGTTAAACTATTATTGCCCTGTTGGCAGAAAGAACCTTATGTTTAAAAGAGTCCACAGTCAGTTTTAAACATAAGTCTAATAATGCTCAGTAGATTTTTGAACGTAGAATATCACATTGGACTTGCAAGAGTACAGGAATGAGAATGGGCCTTCTGAATCTCCCTCTGTCTCCACATCTAAGAGCAGCGCCCGCGCACGTGGTACCCGCCATTATTAAAAGTTGTTATGATTGAGCGCGAAAACGAATATTATTGCGTTCACAAGTGTTATTGGTATTATTTGAGTATAATTCTTTCGCGATTTGAGGTAATTTAGCAGTACAGCGTATGTGGATAATGTATTAATGTTAGTGATTGAAGAATGTGGTGTTCATGTTGATTTGGAAGTTTAAAACATATACAGTTGTACCTAATGAACTGAAGAACTTCTGTATTGTATTGATAAAGTTATCTTTGCTGAAATGAAGATTCGCCATAAAGGACCAAACAGAAGAGCATTTGGTCCTTCATCCATTAATTATTTAGAATGTTTCAATAATAAAATATTGGGATTCTTAAACTTTCACGCAGACCTGGTGACAATAGGGGAATGTAATCTCGAGGCTATTTGACATTTCGCCCGCCGAAAAATCATCTGCAAAACGCACGTAACGCACGCTAAAGAACCAAATATTATTATTTTTAAAATGGCTTCACAATAAGAATTGTAAACGTTGCAATCGTGCGCGTATGCGAAATGTTCCTCGTAATCTCGACCAATTCGATCATGGTCTCGAAATTTTGAAGTCTGGAAACATGGCTCGTAATCTCGTGAATTCCCAGAGTGACAACAAACCCATAATTATCGCCAAATGCACAACTTTTCTCAACTTTCCTTTTCCTCTCAAACTAACACACAAAATGACTTCACCGACATAAGGAAGTCATCTTGCAGACGAGACAGCACTTTGCTGCGTCAAAACAAACATTTTATTTTTACAATTACGTAGGTATATAGACGGGCTATTTCGGTGGGTACCTCGTAATCTGCCTGCCTCCGCACTGATCACGTAGCGCGGTGGTGTGGGATTATTTTTCAGGTGATTTTATAAAATGGGTATATTGAAATCATTTACCAAACGTCAAAGCGCGGTTCAGTAATTCGTCAACCAAGTGTGATGGTAATAGTGATATTTTTATTGAAACTTTAAGATGCTTTTGATTCGAAAGATTATGACGATCAATCAGAAACCATCAGGATACTCAACGTCTACGTAATGGTACCTGATAAGTCCTTAAGCATGATAGATGCAGTCATTTAAATAGAAACGAACAGATAGGTATCTTTCAGACTGAAAGATTTGTGTATGGATAAGGCAAAACTAACATAAATGGTACAATATAATTATTACGTGCAGAGATTGAAACTTAATATCAAGTACAAAAATATAATCTAGAAAGTACAGCACAAACAAAACATACAAAGAAGAACCGTAACCAGGAGATCACATCCCTATTACAAAACTGCCATTAATAATTCTCAATAAAAAATCATTTTTACTCTCAAAACGAGGCGCCAGAACTAAATCAAAGGAGGAGCGTAGTGCTGTCCAATCGAGGGCCGAGTGTATATCGCTCAGCGGCCGGTGAATAATGCTAGAGACCAGATTAAACTTACAGAGACATTATAAAAATACTTTAATGATGGTTGGCGAAGGGCTCGGTTGGAGGCGGCAGTGTTTGTCACGAATTGAGAGTAAGTACTTGGGCTAGGATCAAGTTTCAATTGCTTACAACGTTTTAAAGGTCGGAAATATTGCAATCTTTACCAATTCTAACAATCATTTGTAGGGTTCGCAGAATATATAGGATGTTCGTTCAAGGGCTGATAGTCACGCCACTAAGACACCACCAAGTACACCATAAGATACCAGTGACAGACTGCACGCGGACGGTGGAGGCCAGGGTGTTGTGGTGCAGTTTGGGAAAGGCCTATGTCCAGCAGTGGACAGCGATAGGCTGAATAGTAGTTTAACAATTTAAATAGGCCCAAGTACAACGGTAACCGGTGTCTTTTTTTTTTTTTGGTCTTTACATACGCGAAGTGTCTCATCCACATCCTAAACTATTCTTCTTGGCTCCTCGTCTAGGCGAGTGCATCCCACCCACACATTTCTGTATTATTTCGGTTGGCGACGCCGCGTTGCCACACCGCCGTGAAATATGTACCCGCGGTCTACTTGTCCGACAGTTCCGATGTATTAGTACCGAAGATCGAAGAAATTTTACATACACGAGAGAATATGGCACTTTAGATTAAGTATTTTACAAATTAACGCAAAATTATCAAGAGAACTGGATAAGAGTGGAGCATTTTCTGATATTTAAGAGTTTTGGCAAGAGACAGGACCACAGAAAATCATGCCATTATTTTGAAATCTCCATTGCACCAGTGGGTTTGTAGAAGAAACAATGCAACTTCTTAAAGAGGCTTATAAAGATTCGTTTATAACAGAACTTGTCAATAACAGCCTGTGTAAGAAAATCTACAAACTATTCTGAAGCAGAGATCTCGATTATCGCGCATAACATAGCATAACATCACTGTAATTTTCAAAGAAATTGGCGGAGGTGGTAATAGTACACCCAAATTTCGCCAGTTCCGTTTTTAAGTTCCCTGTAGGTAATAGGGACCTATCCTAGTCAATAACTGGTCACGATTCCTGACTCCGGACTAAATAATAACAGCCGCTCGGGTCGATCTTCAGGTTAACCCGCGCTCACGAACCTAGGGGGTTGGTACGTGGATGTGAGACCACCCATTACTCATGCTGAGTTTCCTCCATGTCTCGGAAAGCACGTGAACCCGTTGGTCTCGGTTGTAATTTATAGATCTTTGACAGTTGTAACAGGTAATCAGTGGCCCGAAAGTCTGACAACTAGTCTTACCATGGGGTATCGTATTACCATGGGGTATAGTATGACTTACACCACCCAGTACTAACTGGGTGGTGTAGGTCAGATAGGCAGATAGTTCCATGTAAAATGTTGGTAGGTATTCAGGTGAATTCGGTAAGACTGAAAGCCACACGAACATAGTTGCAAAAGGCTAAGTAGATGATGAAAAGACAGGTTGGCAGGCCAATGAGACGGTGGGCTGATGACATTATTCAAGTAGCAGGAATTGAATGGATAAATTCTGGTAGGGATAGGGAATTATGGAAGAAGATGGAGGAGGCCTTTACCCTAACAGGGGTCCATATTTCAATTAAAGATACTAATCCTACTAACATAATTTAAACAAACTTACTAACAAAATACTAATAACATTTGAAATGTAACTTAGAAATATGGAATAAATGGCTTATTTATTATTATTTATAAGTAGATGATGATGATTCCTATGGCAATGGCAATCTAAATTGGTTAATCCCATAATTTGGCGACGAGTTTGGCTCTTGGGCTGCTACCTTTCTCTCTGATAACTCAATAGTATAACACATCTCCCAAACTTCTATACTCCTAGTACCAACATTGCTGGTCAGTTAGAATTTATAAAGATTATACCGCCATTATGAGTGTAGTTGCTGGATTTACGGGTCCCTGTTACCTTGGTAATGTCAACGATAAATCGAACGGATTCCGTATGCAAAGTACTCCACAGTACCTAAGTAACAGTACATGCGTTGTGGATGTCGGTATTAATCTTGGGGATTATATCGATTGTAGGCAGAGGTGTGGGTATAGATAGTGTGTTCAAGAACATGGTCGATAGTGTGGTTAAGTTATATGAAAAATGGCTCTGTCCATTGTATTCTAGAGTAGCTACAGTAGTTAGTAACTTTCAGTGTATTGATGAAGAGATGAAAAATTTTAGAAGTGGGTCTTAGGAATGATTCTACATGCCTGAGGCATAAGTTTACTGATTACATACATACATAACCTCGCGCCTTCTGCCAATGGGGTTACACAAAAACGAGAGAACGCCACCTTTATTGATTATTATTAAAACTATCGCCATTGATTCTACTCAAATAGGCGAAGTTTTATTAAGTAGCGGACCTTTTAACCTTTACAAGCGTTTACGGAAATAAACGGACTTTCAAGTACATCATTAGACTCTAAAGAATAATTAATCATAGAAAACACTTGGAAGATTAATTGATTGCATTTTCATCGTAAGAAAGTCAATAAAAGTGCATAAGATTTCTTCTATTAAGACAAAAGCCTTATATTTCTTTAACACCGTATTGATTTGCCCGATATTACAGAAAATAAAATTTACAGTTTACCGGGTCATACAAATAAATCAAAGTCATCCGGTATTTAAATGTGCAATAAAATTGATTTAGACTCCTTGGGTACAGAAGTTTTCTCTGTCTATATATTATTACGAAAGGATTCATGATATTCCATATTTGGCAGAAAATCAACAAAAAGCTTCGAGCTTTTTAGTATTAACCTACAATAGCGTAACAATGAAATAGTACTTGGTTTATGAAAAAATAAAGATTTTTGTTTGCAGAAGAGCACATATCTGCATATAAAGCCAAGTTCTACCACTTATGTGACTCAAACCTGAAAAACTAGAAAAAGTTTTAAATCACTGAAAGTCAACACCCAAAAAGTTGTTTCTAAACCGTTAATTAACTTTTGATATAAAACAAGTACCTACTTTAAAAGAAATGGTCCCTTCAATCCATTCATACAACAAAAGCCAACAGCAATCATTCAATATCACTTTCATTCATCTAACAAACTCACAGCTGAGCACAGACCACATTAAAAAGGAGATGCCTATCCAAAAATTACTCATAACTACCATCGCCATGTAAAAGACAAAAAAATAAAAGAAAAAAAAAACAACGCAAACGCCACGTGCTCCCGCGACGGAAACGTATATGTCCCCCCCCCTCCCTCTGAACTCTCCTCTCCTCTTACCCCGCAAGTACTTCGCTTCCCCCCCTTCACCCCGCAGTAGTAGCAGCTATTTCTAGTAGCAGAGACACTTCACTTGTACTTTACTGAATATCTCGATGTGACTTTTCATGGTGTAGAGTTATGAATTTGTTAGAGCGGGCAGAAATTTATACATTTTTACGGGAAAAACAACATAAATATTTGAAAAGCTTTAGTGCGGTTGAAAGTCTATTCTGAAAGCTTAGTACTTGAAACCCAAATATGTAAGAGAAAACACGAAAAACAAGGGAAAATAAATTGTATAATATTTGTACAAATATTGTCATAAATGGTATACTCATTCTTTGTTACGAAGCATTTAGTTCCAAAACCCTGGAGGCTTCAGTGATCAGTCGCAAAGCCTATGAGTGTACAGTACTTCATTTACATCTTATTTCAGAACAGTGATGAGTAAACGAGTGAGAGGAAAAAACTTTTTCGGGAAACTTTCCTGCATCATCTGTCAAGCCTTTTCCCAACAATGTTGGAAACGGCTTCCACTCGAATAGCTTGCAACTATGGAGCGAATTCTATATTGACTACTACCCGTAACGACTGTCAGATCTACAAATGACAGCCGGGATAAACGGACCAATTATGTACAGACGCCAGCACAACAAGCTACTACAATCTGTCAAATTTCTTTAATAAATTATCAACTTTATCGTCAAGCATTAGGTTCAAGGTTGATTGGAAAAAATGACAGTAGCTTGATGTGCTGGCATTTCATATTTCTAGTTAAATAAATAAATCTGCCGAATCTACTCCATCTGGTACCTATACGTCGGCATGCCCGCATCCGGACGGCGCGCGTCGTAAGAAAACAACGTCGCGCGCGCACCTACCGCGACTGACTCATGTCCATCGGTTTTAGCTTCATGTTCGTATTAATTGTGGGTTTGATTCCATTTGTTTTGTTTTATATGTTGAGTTTTATTTACTTTTGAAATATTTTTAGGGTATTCGGCTAAGGAGGAATTCGCTGAACGGCATAGAGTGGTTAAATGAGGAATTAAATGCTAGAAAGGTTCCGTAAATGGTAAAAGCTGTAAATATGAATGTGGAAGGTGGACTACCTCATTGATCTAGTGGTTGCAAGCGCGACTACCGAGCATGAGGTCTGGGTTCGATTCCCAGGTCGGGCACAGTGTTATTGGATTTTTCCATTGGGAATTTCTCAGTAGCAGCCACGGAGTCTGGATTTGTGCCCGGTTGATGGCAATAGGCTCGCCCCCTATTACATGGTACTTAAACATAACAGGCGAAATGTGGGTGTACTATTAGGTACACCTCTGTCTAACCCTTCAGGGATTACAGGCGTGATGTTATGTTATATTATGAATGTGGAAGAATATGGAAGGAACGCAGATGCATGCGCGGATGATGATGAGATGCATGATGTTTGCTCTAGATCTCGATCTCGTCCGATGGAAAGCGATGGACGAGTTCTATTGAACAAGCGTGCCTTGAAAATGCCTGTTCATGCTTTAAAGGCCGATGTGCAGCAGCACGGATGCCTGCAGAGAGTCCCACGAAATTCATATAAATATCCAAAGGAAAAAGGCTTTAAAATTATGTAATACCTGTCGCTTTTTCGCATTTCCGTGGTTTCACATAAAGAAAAAGAAATGCTGACCGAGGACTTCATAACTTACCTAGAACAAAACTCTTTGCAAGTCTGCTTCTTCTTCGCCGTGTCGATAACTCCATTTTTTATAATAAAATTTGTTTTGACCACAACTCTACCACCTCGACGGCGTTAGTGGCTTCGGTCAGTGCAGGTAGAACTTTACAAGTGACAAGATATTTTATGAAACTTGGTCTTTGTGTTGGTCCTTGGAGTCAGGACACTTAACCCAGCATGACAAAGCAGAAAAAAGTAAGAACAATTATGATGATTGATTACTTAAGCTAACATGACGTCACAAACAGGCAAATATTGCCGAGAGGTAATTTCACCTTCGCACCTCTATTGACAATCGCAATGAGATGTAATAATGACAAAGATCTATGTACTTACGCCATGGAGTAAGAGAAAATGGAGTGCTAACATGCGGGTGGACGATGAGTGTGACGTGCCCCGCCACTTGAAAGTGAAAGTTATCCTGTGTATATCAAGACCTCGACAAAAACCTCCTCGACTTCTACTTCTGCACTACAGCAGTCGTAGAATAGACAGGAACACGTCTTGTCTAATAAAACTGCTTTCACACTGATTGCCAGTCGCAGTACTGCCAATTTCTCCTTTCAGCTTTCAAAACTAATTTGTACAAATTTGGCTAAAAAAAATCACTTTTCGAACTTCAAAATTGTTCATATAAATGCCAGCCCTTCACGACTTCCTAAAATATTTTATTTATTAGGGACACGGAACAGTTACATGCTACCGAAAATAAAATAAAAAATCCTTAAAACCTAAAGATCACAAACCTAAAACCCATACCAATATCCACGTCTTAACAAAAGAATAACAGACTATGATAGATTTTACAGAATACAGAGCCTTCTGTGACAGCTTTATTTGTATTTTATTAATTAAATTAATTTATTCCTATTTAATTCAATTAAACTTATCTTAATTTCGTTTGATTAAGTACAAATTATTTCAATTCCTTTAAATTATATTAATTCAATTCAATTCAGTTTCATAAAATTGAATTCAAAATATATGAAATAATTTTAGGATGTAAGTAGATATTAAGTAACACACGCATTATCACTCCATTAATAAAACTTCAAAGATATTACTCATACCTTAACCACGCCAATTGCGATGAGTAATATGATCCGGATGCAATGAAACATTGTTCAAGTGAAATCTCGCTAGACTCGAATGACTAATTGTTTGAGATATAATTGCGATACGCCAAAGGTCGTGCTTGGGAACTTTTAGACATTTGAAGTTTTTATAGAGACGGAATTTGTGTAAATATTTTGATAAAGCGTTTTATGTTTGATGTGATCTTTATATGTTTATTAATATAAAAGATTTTTTGAACGTTTGTATTCTGATATTCTTGATTTGATAATATGTTTACTGTTACAGTTTTTAGTTACTAGCTGAAATGTCATTATCGTAATTTTCCTATCCTATTCCAATTTATTTGGGGTCGGCGCAGTATGTTTTCTTCTTCCATACTTTTCTTTTAATCGCTATCTGAGTATCCCTTTATAAATAAGACTGCTCATTCAATATCTTTTTTAAGTAGCAGATAATCAAAAAAACAAGTAAAAAAGAAGAAAGAATCCGATGAAGTTCGGTAAATAAATATCTGAAGGATATTAGACTTCTTAGACGAGAAGTCATATTTGGAACCGAGGAATAACTTGCGTTATTCACATCCTATATTAATTTCACACGTACCTAAGCTGACGATGACTGTACATATGTCTTAGTAACCGAATCATTTAGTTACTTTTAAATACAGGAAATTACTCGACAATGAGTGGTACGACAGCTTTTTGAAATTTATATTTGGGATTTACTAGAATTTTACTAAGGACGATGACTATTTGTTCAATTTATTTAAATGTGTGAATGTCTGACTCTGTTTAAGCTTTGTGAATGACGTAAAATCATATTATCATGTATGTTCTCTTCGTAGGGTTTGGCGGGGGTGTACTTATAGTACGACCAAATTTCGCCATTGTAAGTCCTACGTTATAGAGGTCGCCCCTATTATCCATTGCCATCAATGGGACACAAATTCAGACTAAGGGATGCTACTGAGAAATTGCTGATGGGAAACCCCGATAACGCTTTGCTTATCCTGGGAGTTGATCCCAGGCCCTAACGTTCCGAAGTAGCGTGTGTAACCAGTTGACCAAAGAAGCAGGCGTATGACGTATCGTTTTAAATATAAGTAAATTTTTTGAATCAGCAGTTTTTGAGTATCATGTTATACAAATAGTAAAGCTTTTAAAAATTAGAATCATTTTATGCGATTAACAATTTATAGTTATTGCATTAAGTTTTAATTTATATTTATTATGTTTTACGTCCAGGAATACGAAAAACATGAGGTTTACGAGCTGTTTATGTATATCTTACGTAAGAAAGTAGTAAAAGTCTTCTACAGGAGAAAATGGGTCATAAATGCGGTGGACGTCGGGCTAACCACGGATACTTTACACGAGTAGGTAAGTATCCCTGCCATTTTACATTTGCATAAGCATAATCAGCCTATAATGTTCCCACTGCTGGGACACACGGCCGCACACATGGGCGCCACCACGCGGCCACCACGCGGCCACCACGCGGGCCCAGAGCGGGTTTGGTAGATGTCACATGTCTTCGAATTTTTGGTTCTAGGACATGCCGGTTTCTCCACGATGTTTTCCTTCACCGTTTTGAGAGCAGTAGTAATGAAATAAATTACGCAAAGTAATGCGCCTGCCTGGGTTCGAACCCAAGACTGACTGTTCGTAAGTCGGGGCCGCCACCATCGCCACCGCTGCTCTCCACTTTTACATTTGGTTAGTGAAATATTTAAGTGTAATGACACAGGCTGCAAAGATTTCAGGATATTGTTAGTGCTCCTGGAGTCATTGATACAGGATTAATTTAGTCCAGGTATCCAACATTGTATTTTAATACCTACATTGATTATACTATTATGTATGTATTTTACCTATTTTAATTTTGAATCCAGGTGTTTTTTTAATTAAAGCAAAAACAAGACACTGAAGAAAATTGCAATGCGAGTTTTTGCGCCAACCAGGACCAGAATTTATAAGATTTTTCTGCCTAAGTATATTAATAACATTTATCTAACACATTGTAGAAATCTTGCAACTTTTAAAGGTTTATTTAAATAATTAAATTAAAATGAAAACCTACAAAAATAATTGGCCATAATTTTATAATTATCGCAAACTACGTTTTATCGTTTCAATAATTTAAATATTAAAAAGGTAATTAAGGTAATAATTTTAATACAGGTTTTGATAGCTCATTATTGGAAATAATTTACTTTCGACATGTTTATGGCTGTACTGAATAACTACGGTAGTTAAAACATGTTGGTTTATTAATGTTGAACTGTTGGTTAAGCAATCGACTCGGCTTATCAGTTAACTGAGATCGGTATTTGATCTTCTTTATCTGAACGTTTTCTCGATCTATTGATAAGTTGGTTTTATTTTAATATTTAACTCATTAAAATCACAACTATTTAGTTTGAGTTTTTTATGCTATGTTTGAGGTTGTTTTCAAGTTAGAGTTTAAGTTATTTGTTATAAGAATATAGTTATTTTTTGAAGAAATACAATAAAAACTATTTAACATTTGATTTTAAAAGCTGGTCTATTAATTTATTAAAAGCTAGGCAACTTTATCAAGTTTCCGTTTAAAACCAATCATCTGAATTTCACTTATTCCCCGACAAGTAATAAATAAATTATACCTACCTATGAAATGATTAATAAAAAAGACAACACGAAAAATTGCTTAAATAATTCATTTTTAAATATTTTTATTACTGACATATCAAACGATAAAAATTGTGATATTTCAATATTTATTAATCATTTAAATAATATATTTGGAATACTTTCTAAAAGTCGATAGGCCTAGTAGGCCAAAACAATATTGTTGACGAAAAGATCGGCAAATCGCATCGTTCCATTGACGTAGGTCATTTTATTACCTAGTTTGAAGATAGGGATGGATGAAAATATCGATACTTTGATAGATTCAGATCGCAACTAAGCGATACGATTCTAGCAACGTATCGAATAGCTTCGATCCGATTCTGCAAATATCGAATTGTTTCGTATTTATTACCCTTTAAGAATCTAGGCTTTCCAGGGCTTGTTTTGTTTCTGTCTTTTAAATTGATCGATCATGCAATTTAAGGCAATTTAGTACGATATTATCTATTAATTCGATACCGGTACGTTTGTATAGAACCAAGCCAAAAATCGGAGTATCGTGTCGATCATGTTGTATCGATACTGTACATAAAGTATCGGATCGGATCGTACATCACTATTTGAAGCTATCCACATTCGTGGCTTCGTGGGACAACTATGGCCTGGTTTTGACAATTTCACTAATTAATATTAAAACTGCGTATTAGCGAAATAATCACCGATAGTTTGATTGCCGCCCGCCGCGTTTCAAATACTCAACTCAACTTGTTTTAATTAAAATATATTAACACGGGCGAGCGTGCCGCCCGGTCTGCCACAGGCTAGATTAATCAGTAAGTTCATTTTGATAAAATAAAGTATCCGAATCCACCAATCAATACTACCCTAGATAAGCCTGTAGCCTTAAAATGTGTAACTAGAAAATCAAATTCACAGATGATTGTTATTGACTGTGTTAAAAACTCCGATAGGATGTAGTTTTAATTAATATTGTTGTGTTATTGAAATAATTTTCTCTTCCTCGCGTCTTGAAATCATGATCTTTGATTTGTATAAGTTTCTACGTTCTCAAGTTGTAATTCTGATAGACAGAAAGTGCACATAAAGCTTTTTATCGAAATTAAAAACAAAAAACACCTGTGAAAACCTTTAATAAGTACTTCATTTGCTAGACATCGCGGACAGCACAGGCTTGTCTTACTGGCTCTCCACTGTGTTACATGTAAACAAACCGGCCTCACATAACAGTATCATAGCAGTACTGCACAGAATCAACAGATATAATCATTAAGACGAAATTCTACACTGATAGCAGACAGTTTACCATCTGTTTGGAGAAATTTGTAGAACTTATTATATACCTACTTATGCAATTCCCTGTTCCGGAAAATCTGCATGAGAATAACACAGCCGAAAAACAAATGAAGCAACATTTGTTTTTTATTTTTTATTTTGCGTATGTTCGGCTGTGTATTATACAGCAAAATCAAAATCAAAAGTCATTTATTCAAATTAGGCTGATATCAGCACTTTTCGATGGCAAAGTTTATAAGAGACAGATCCCCAAAACAGCTGCCCTTCGACACTTCCTAGTGTTTCAGCTGGGAAGAAGAACTGGCGGAACAAGCTCCCCAGCATCACACATCTGTCTGATAGTCCATCAGTTCATCTAGCAGCATGGGTATAGTCAGGCTGTGGATGATGATGATGAATGCCCTATTCCTATATTCAATCAAGGAGTCAACCTTTGAGTCAGGAACATATTATTGTATAGTTTTAGTGTTTGTGTTTTTTTTGTTTTTTTTTTGTTTTTTTTTTTTTGTTTTGTTTTTTTTTTGTTTTTTTATTATTTAGTTGTTTGTTCTCTAGTTTTGGATTTTCTTTAGTTTTGGGTGACCTGTTATTCATAAATAAATAATTTGTTCAAGAGACAGTTTAATATTCATATGAATAAACAAGTTGCGACGGTTACTTTAAAATTGTTTTTTATTTGAACTTTTCATAAAAAGTTATTATTATCACAGGTTAAAAAATCAAAGTTAGTCGCAATACCGAACAATTTCTTCACAAATATCGAAATATTTTTATCTTTGTCGATATTTTTCCACAAATAGGCCGAGAAAAGATTTGTTTTCATCAATTAATTAAGCGTTTGGAATATCCATCGGTTATCTCTTCTTTGATCTGTCACAATATATTAATATTTAATTAATAATTCGCTACTAGATTGACAAACCTTGCTAATTAAGGTGGACAGTCCCATGATAACAAAGTATACAAGTTTTTATTTAACAGCTTATGGACCATAAATTTCACTTTTATGAACACTTTTATTGGACCAAAACTGCGTGAAAACGGTACAGATACCTCCTAATTAATTTATGAAACAAATAAACTACGTGATTTACGCGATTATGTTAAAAGCGTTATATTTAGAATAGATAGTTTTTACTGTTCGTTCTGTACAACGATTGGTCTGGTTTTATTAGCGCTGTTACTTCAGAGAGAGATTCATTTCGTGATTTCTTCATTAATGTTGTATTTATTTTTAAATCATTTTTTTTAAACTACTTCTTTTGCCTTTCTTTTAATAAGCCTTTATGCTAAATAATTATACTTTTCAATAATCGGTATTCTTTAATATTATGTGCCTAAATCCTTCACATTCAATAAATACTTAATACAGCGTCATAAATTCTATACTTACATCAAAGTAATTCGTAAAATAATTTTTGTCAATTGTAGATATTATAAATAAGGTCCCATTAAAATAGATGGACAAATTTTTACACAGTAGGTACGTCTGACCAAAGATATTCAAGCAAAAAAAGGGTCAATCTCCAAAACGGGCGTATTCGTGTGATCGCTCTGGTGCTTTTCATATATTGATATTTAATGGTAATTATGTATCTCATTAAAAAGAATGATATTCAAATAGTACATTTTTACTATTGGCCTTCAATTTACACAAACAGTTAAGGAAATATTTAAGTTCTAAAAATTTGGCGACCAGAGCAATCATAATTGGTGCCAGAGCGATCATAAATGGTGAAATCAGTGAAACAAAAAAAATTATATTGATAAAATATTATTTATTTAGCCATTTTCAGTCATATTCAGTGTACGTGTAACAAGATTATATGTAAGAGAAATGTATTATTTTAGAAAAAGGTCAAGGCAAGGCAGGTCAAAAATACGGAATATCTATCTATTCTTATTCTTATTCTTATTCTTTATTGCACACAAAATTAAAAGATATACACACAACATTACAATATATAGCTTATGTACAACGGCGAGCTATAATATAAAAATGAATCACAAAATGTGTTGGTAAGCGCATAACTCAACAACGCCTGGACTAATTTGGCCAATTCTTTTTTTTAAATGTTCATTGAAGTTCAAGGATGGTTTCTACGGCGAGAAAAATTAAAAAATGCCTGGATAAGTCTAAAAACAACACTAGAATACTTTTATTTTTTGGTAGGATTAGGGTAGGAGTAGTGTAGGAGTAGGTTAGGAGTAGGGTAGGAGTAGTGTAGGAGTAGGGTAGGAGTAGTGTAGGAGTAGGGTAGGAGTAGGGTAGGAGTAGGGTAGGAGTAGGGTAGGAGTAGCGTAGGAATAGGGTAGGGTAAGAGTAGTGTAGGAGTAGGGTAGGAGTAGGGTAGGAGTAGGGTAGGAGTAGGGTAGGAGTAGGGTAGGAGTAGGGTAGGAGTAGTGTAGGAGTAGGGTAGGAGTAGGGTAGGAGTAGTGTAGGAGTAGGGTAGGAGTAGGGTAGGAGTAGTGTAGGAGTAGGGTAGGGGTACGGTAGGAGTAGTGTAGGAGTAGGTTAGGAGTAGTGTAGGAGTAGGGTAGGAGTAGTGTAGGAGTAGGGTAGGAGTAGTGTAGGAGTAGGGTAGGTGTAGTGTAGGAGTAGGTTAGGAGTAGGGTAGGAGTAGTGTAGGAGTAGGGTAGGAGTAGTGTAGGAGTAGGGTAGGGGTACGGTAGGAGTAGGTTAGGAGTAGGGTAGGAGTAGTGTAGGAGTAGGGAAGGGTAAGAGGTAGGACTTAAAAGGTCTCTGGAAGACAGGAACTTGTCTGAGAATGAACTTTTACACGATTAATAATGTTAAACTCATTTTCAACATCTTGTGTTACAGTTTGCAGTATCTCTCTGTGTTTTTTTACATTGTTGGTGCTTAAGGTTGGAGATGATTGAGGAACATTTAAAAGAGGCTCACGGTTCTCAGACATTAGGTTCTTCATTTATTGGGAGCTCATCAGTTGCTGGTAACTTATCCACTTTTTTCTTTAAATAATATCGTCGAGAACTCTGCCTACTTTTCTTCCTACGAACCTTTTGCTGGGTTGGAGTCAAATCACTCATTGGTAGTACTGTGCCCCGAGCTTTTTTCCTTTGGTAACTCTCTCTCTCTTGACTTTACGAGCCATTGTGCGTATAGATCTGGATCTATATCTGTATCTGGATCTATGGATTTTTATCTTGGCCATTCTACGACGCTCAGCCAATTTCTTCCTAAGTCGTTTTACTTCAATAGATAATTTATTTCAAGGCATGATTTCAATCTGCAACAATAGTTGCCATTAAATTTTAGAGAAGAAAGGGTTACAGTTGTGGTTAGCTAAATGCCAATATAATAATATTATCAAGGTAAAATAAGTCAAAATCTGTTTATGGGTTTAGGTTACCCAAAGATACCCAGGACAGGTTATAAATTAAAGGTTATATGTATAGTTCATCGTTTGTCATTGTTACAGTCCGGTACTACTACTTAAAATAGGTTTATAACGTACAATAATTGCAAAATATCATCGCTCTGGTCTTTTTGGACAGAGCAATCACAGCCATAGCGATCAGAAAAAGTCACTAAATCATAAATATAGCCGAATTTAAAAGCAGCAGAAAGTTGTGATTACGTCTCATAAAAAACATCATAACGATCACTTAATTCACGTAGCAAACACATTCACAAGCTTACTATTTAATTTAAATAACGAGCCATAGCAATCATAAAATTCGAGAACCAAATCCAGAGCAATCATAAACTTACCTTCGTAATGTTGGAGCGCGGGAACATGGCACACAGGTATCCTCCTCGGCGGTTAGACCACTACTGGTGTTGCCCCCCGGGAGGGGAATAGAGTGTCTATAACGCGTAACTAGGGATGAGCGCGATGTTTTACCTCAGCGCAGAGCGATGAGATAAAATGCCCGGTCACGATTTTAAATTCAAATTGTGGCAAAAGTATTGTTAATATAACTAAAAATATTTTATTACCATGAAGATTAACTATTTGTTATGTAATCTAAATAAGTTGTTTCATATGAACCTTCTCATTAAAAAGTTAAAGAATATTTTTTTCATTCAATCGGGAGTTGGGTCAACCCAGAGCGATCAGGATTTTAGGGTTTAAGATTTTTTTTTCAATATTTAAAATAAACTTATTCATAATATTAGCCTTGCATCATGTAGATTAGACACCGCACTGTATATAAAAAAATATTTTGAAAACGTTTTTCGATTTTAACATGGGTTTATCCAGCCCGACACGGAAAAAATGGCCTCTGGAGATCGACCCAAAAACACTGATTAAAGTGATTTTATTTTGACCTAAAATAATAAATTGCCGGTAGGTACTCTAGAATAAACACATCCACAAAACGGTCAAAATAAAATCAATTTACTTATGACTAAACTACCACTATTTACCAATTTATATACGGGGAAAAGACTACTGACACTACATTGCTTCTTCTATTTATTCACTACACAAAAAATATATGTATTAGCAGCACATACCTATACGACCCGCCGAAACTTTGACTATGTACTTCCGACTAAAAATATGCACATCAAATAAGATACAAAACTTAATAAAATACATCTAACACTCATACATTTAAATACACCAAATTAGCATACACAGCAATGATGATGATGAATGGCATCTACGACCATGCAGCACAACCCGCCCCGAAAATAATACACAAACCAAAAAAGTACACAGAAAAACAAAAAAAAAAACACAACAAAAAAAGAACGAAAAAAAACGCAGGATATTATTTGTTTCTGGTCAAGCAATGACAATGGATGATGCCAATGTTCGATTTTTGAAATACTCACCTTTGACGAAAAAAGCGTCAATGTTGGCGATGACTCCTGTGAAAGAAACAATAAATATCCTGCTTTAATAGCCCAATATTCTTTTTTTTTTTTAGAAAAAATAAAATAAAAACGTAAATAATCAAATAAAAACAAGTTTCAGAAAGGTATTTGTAATCACAACGCTTAAAAAGATTATTCTAGTTAAAAGTAAACCATTTTTGTAAAAATCTTAAGTAACTATGTTCACACGCTCTTAATTTAATAACTAACAAAATGATTTGAACTAAATGAATCGAAACTGATGATATTTAATCCTTATAATAATATCATATTTATTCCGTCATATTTTAGTTGTTCTAATTCCATTCATTCATGTAGCAGTAGGAAACATTTCCTGTTAGAACTCAAGGTTCCAATCAGATAATTGATAGCCAAAAAATCTCATCGGATAGGTAGATAGGTCTTCATTTCCAGTAATATTAATCGGATACCATTCCAATTTTCCTCAATGCTAGTCATAGGCCTAAGCTTTCTTCTGTCACCTTTGGAAACAGGATATTTGTATAAGATTCTGTAGGTTTCTTAAACTGTGAGTAAGATACTGACGACATAACATTGCAAAGTTACATAAATAGTAATACGTAGGTGCCCTAAGTATAACATAAGACCCTGTACTTTACGTATGACTCATATACTTGCTCAAATTATTTCCAAGAAGAAAGCTTTAGAAATTACAGACACAGGCAGGAGGAAAAATCCTTACAAACACGTCATCCCTCGGTTCCCAGTACCTACTGAAAGCCTTTTTATTCCTTGTCTTTTAATAAGATAGTCCAATTCGTGAGAAAAAATCAGAACACATTTAAACAACGCATCGGTTGAAACCGAACTTTTTGGTGACGAACGGCTGCGTTCAAATAAAGAATAAAGGAGACTTCTTTATAGAATCTATGATCGTTCTGTATTGGAATCTTTTGCCGCCATTTTTTTGCAACGTACCAATTGCTTTTTTTATTGACAACATTGAATGATAGATTAACTCGGATAATAAAATGTAATTGCAATATTTATTACTGATCGTTGTGATTTTTTACTAAAAGAAACACGTGAGCAAATTACAAGTATAACAAAATAAGATTACAAGGTTTTATCCTTACGTCGAAAAAAACGGATACATAGACGGTAAACAAATCTTATTGCACGTCTTGGATAAAAAACTCGACGTAATTATACCAGAAACGAATGTTAAACGTTAATATTTATTACTTCAATACCTATTAAACGTAGTACAATAGTCGGCAAAAAATCAGCAAAAACAATGGCCGACACTTGGGAATCGCATGCGCAAAGCATTGAGCAAAAAAAGTAAAACCGACTCTTTCCTAAATTATCCTGTCACGCTCGCCTATAAAATGCAATTGGTTGAAAAAACCGAAATCGGGACTCGTTAAAGTAAGGTCTGTTCACACTTGGTGGAATTTTTAACAGATTGCGTCAAAGGTATGGCGTTATAAGATTCTTGTAAGATAGGTGATGGTAGAAGAAAACTGCGTGTCATTGAATGGGATTTAAGAGAAAAGTTGCCATTTTAATATGTTTTATTTTTAAGGAAATACTTCCTTATTGGAAAACATATTGTTATGAACACCAAACCAATACGAAGATCCATTCATCCAACTAGGATTAAAAAATAAACTTTCAATTCAACAAACCGCATCAAATTCCGATCGATAAATCAAACCTAAATCGATACTTTTACATTATCGAATCGATATACCAAAAAAGAAATCTGATACCTAGATTTAATCTTTGAAATCAATAACCGTACAATACCGGAACCGTGTGTGCAGCCCTAACAGGAATTGGCGTCAATCATAAACCAACCTTAACTTTTAACGAAAAGTTTTAATTTCGAGTGTGCGGTTTAGAAAGGTTAGTTGTGCGGAGGACTTACCACCATTTAAAAACCGACTTTAACTTTTGAAATTAAAGTTTAATTTCGAGTGTGAGGTGAGGAAAGGTTAGGTGCTTGCAATAGGCGCATGCGCGTACCTGTGCAAGGTGACCTGCGCAAGGGCACGGCTGCGCAAGGGCAGCGCGGCCCCCTCCCGGCGAGCCCGCGGGCCCCGGCATCGGCACGCCATTACCGAAATGACCATTATGGGAGAATAGGGACGGATCCAGGTTTGATGATCGATAGAATGTAATCGATTTTCAGGGAGCTCATAGATATCGATATTCGGGGAGTTCTACATTATTGTAATGGAAACTTTCAGAGAAGACATACTATTAGAACAGTTGTGACGTTATTGTTAAGGTAAATGCCAGATTTATATCTATTGTGAGATCATCATAAAAATCATAAAAGGTCGCTGAAATATGGTAGGTATAATTTACAATCCTAGTATAATAAATTAAAATGCACGCCATAAAATGAGATTAAGCAGTTTTATGCCTACCCAATAAAAACTATTGCCTTTCACTATAGAAGGGTCATAAGCACCTGGTATTTTTTGTTAAATAGAGGTTAAGTGCCAATAGGTTTGAGATCAAATAGTTGAAAGGAGAATAAACATATCATTCGATCAGGTCACAGATATGAACAAAATCAAATATTATTAATTGAAATGGGCATTTAGGCCGAGAATTAGTCCTTTTTAAACGTCAAATAAACCGGCCAAGTGCTTGTTGGGCCACGCACAATGTAGGGTTCCGTAGTCTTACAACGTCAATTTAATCCACTCCCTACGGTCCGATTTGCCTCCGAACGATGATTTTTAATGTAATAATAAAAAACAAACTTATATTTGAAGTTGAAAAACCTGTGCTCTATGTATTATGTTTAGGAAAATATTATGTTATCCAAGTATATTTTATAAGTTGGTCGACTATTACTCGTAAACTTGACAAGCCTACTTAGCTGTGATAGTTTTTCTTTTAACTTCGTTATATATACTGTCACCGTGAATTTTTTCACGCACCCAAACACCACCGTTAAGCTGGTAGAGTCTAACAAAAAATAGCACTTTAAAGCTTAATATTTCACAAAACGAATCCCTTAATCGAAAAATTATTTTAACAACTCGCAATATTTTTAAAGACCTATCCAACGACATCCCACACTATGGGGTACGTGAGAAAAAAAAAACCTCACTTTACGCGTAGGTAGGTTGGACTGGAGATACGAAAAAAAAATACTTTTCGAGATGTTATTTTTCCACTTTGTCGGCGTACTAAGAGTGAGAGAGAGAGAGCTTTCTAGTACTAAGAGTCTTTGAGCTAAGCTACGGACAAACAGACAGACAGACGGACGGCGAAACTATAAGGGTTCCTTGTTTGTTAACTACGGAACCCTAAAAATTATATAAGGTAGGCCCCAATAACGCCTGCTCTTCGCCTTTTCCTAGTGATATAGTTAGGGAGCAGAAGTGGCTGGACCAACTCTCCAGAAACACAAGCGATACGTCATTGAACTAATTAGCGCTGCCGACGATTTAGGCGCCAGATTTTAGTTTTCATCTATTTCAATTTGCACCAATAAGTAGAGCACTGACTTATGACTATTTGCACGCGAACAGTGATTACAAAAACTTTGTAGATCAATTTTAATTAAGATCAATATCTATCACAAAAAATCCAAGATTGTTAGGTCTCTTCATTGTTCAATCATTGGGCGAATACAATAGGTAAGTATTTTGTAGAATTTTCGCTTTCGGTAATTGAAAAAGTTAGAAGTATCGATGTCGGAACCTCATTCGTGATAACGGCCTGAAATCGTGCCCCATCACTAAACGAAAAAGCAGCGGTATACCCTTCTGAATCACTGGATATGGTTCGGTTACAAAGGCCATAGTAGTAGCACTAGGACTAGTCTTCCTGATAGTTTTCGATCATAGCGGCCAATCTCAGCAGATACGACGTGAGATATACCACAAGTGTGTGCGCAAACGCAGGTGCATTCTTTCTTCCTTCGCCCTCATCCGACTGGACGGCAATCCGACACGGCCAGGGAGAGATCTGGTGCAGGACCAACGGCAAGGCCCGGAGTTGTCACAATATCAACTCTGAAACCCCGGGCTGCTACTGAAAAAATCCTAATAACACTTTACCGAACCCAGGACCTCATGCTCAGCAGTCACACTTTTGACCACGAGTCCAACGGGACACTTGGTAAACTACCAACTCAATACTTGAGTACGTATATTCTACAATGAACAGAATATAATATCGATACCAAATCTATCTACCTCCCCATCTCTAAGCACTGGGCAAAAGTCTAAGCCAGACAAACGGAGCTCGCAGCGACAGGTGTTGACGCCGACGCCGACTAATCCCGAACGTTTGCGAACCTTGCCGAATTAATGGAACCCGACTCTAAAACATAATGCCATACTGGTAAGCAATAACTTCGCATATGCTGGTAAATAAGGTTGACTGAAGAAGGTTTTGCTCTAGGAAGAAACGTTTACATGATAAAAATAATAATTCTTACTTATTGGATAGAAGCATAATGGTTATATTATAGTTTATAGAAGCAGGTGCTGTATGAACCTCTTACAGCTAATCAGAATTTGTGCGAAATACCTATGATAATCTGACCATTCAATATAACCCCTCTGTTCCTCAAAAAGCACGTCCTCGCCGTCATTGGTAGATCTTTGACAGTTGTATAGTCAACCAGCCACTCCAGTAACTATGTTGTGTGGGTCAGAAACGCATGTAAAATAATGGGATTGAGCTTCACCCGGTTGGCCTGAAACCGGCTATGACGCTGTTGGGATAAGGCTACGTAGATGATGACTTAAAGATGTGAAATAATTTAAAGGCGTGCCATATCCCATGCAGAATCCATGGTTCTGATTTGGAAATGCACAGCGGGAAAAACACAATAAATCATAAAAAAATGGCCATAAAACGACGATGCTCTGAATCAAGCAAAAGATATAACGATCATAATAAAAACCATTCACATTGAAGAAAGGCTAGCGTGGGTGTTGCCAACTATTTAAGATATAAAACTATTTCACACGCTTCGTACCATAATGGTGGATAATGAGCAATGTATGCAAATCAATTGCTCGGATGTATTCCGACGATAGCCGATGAGTCACGAACGTAATACTTGTGCAATATCTTGCGAGATTTGACGGTATTTGGAACGTTCGAGATTCAATTATGTAAATTGATGAGTTGTTTTGTTACTAAGTATGTTCTGCTACTAATGTGTGTAGTCGATCTAGTAATTGTTTTATATATTTTTTAAACAATTCTCAGTAAATGGAAACTTTACTAAAATACCAATTCAATTCACACATAGACAAATAGACCTAGTTATTTTATAACATGCATGTGACATTCAATCTTAGGGTGGTAGAATATTGCGAGGTAGACCATACCATTTACATATGTTTTTGTTATTTACATTAATGTTAATACTTATATAAAAATTGGTAAGAAAATTTATCAGAATTCTAAGAATAAAATAGAGGAAAAGATAACAAGGAAATAAAATATCCTGCCAAAAAGCATTAATAAATGAAACAAACACCAATTGTTATTCCCAGAACCAATTCATACTCCATTTTCCTCTATTCACGTCAAATAAAACAAAAATTATGAAACTGTCTTTTGCAAAAGAAAATGTCTACCGAAAAACAGAATTAACGAAAGCGGAAACTAAGTAACCCCTTCCCTGCTGCACTTAATTTTTCACTATTAACCCGTAAATGGGGGGATGAGTGACAAGTGTGGGGGATGAGAATGGGGGATTGGGGGTAGCACTGACAGCTCTGCTGACCCAGTTTTGGAAGCTCGCTTCCGCCCTTTCACTCAACGCTAAAACTAGTGGAAACCAACGACAGTGTAATTTAAATTCCCGTTTGTTGCAGTAATTAGTTTTAAAATGATGGATTTTTGTTTGTTCCAGGTGGTTTTGGTTAGGTATTGGAAAATGGTACATAAATTTGTTTACAGGATACATCATTAGGTATCACTTGTTTTCCTTTCGAATTAGGCTGAAAATCTTATAAGAAGCGACGAGTTTTGTTGTCATATATTGTCTAATGTATTTTCATAATTTTGACATGTCAAGTTTACATACCTACACAGTATGTATATAGCAAAGTTTTTTCATGACGATGAAAACTGTCGCAAGAAGCTTTTCGTATAGTTCCAATAAAACGCAATAGATGGCGCTACCAATCTTCCTAACTCAAGAAACAAATTATTACAAGCCGTAACTTCTGTATCTTTTAAATCTAAACAATAATCAAAATACGGTTTACAACGAGGTCAAAAATTAGTAGGTACTCTCCAACCTTAGATATTATCACCCTTTACGCAATAAGTCGGTAATAACATACATGCCTTGATTCAAGCAATTTATTGCTACTTAAATAAAACTTTAATAGCCCAAATTAAGTCCGCACATGCCAAGTACAGACAGCAGGGCAGGTGTCGGCGCCGCGGTGTGTAAATCATTTTTTGCAGACTGTACATTGTATCGTAAGTTATTTCGGTATTAGGGAGTAATATTTCTTCAGCTGCCTGTGAAAAGTCGAAAGAAGTGAATTAGAATAAGTTAGGTCTTCTGTTTTGGTAACTTTAGTTAGATCATTTTGTATATTGTGAATGCTGCTCAGTTGAGAGATGTGAGCAAGTGAGCAATATTTCTTTAACTCCTAATTAGAAGATAATTAAAATAAGTTGTAGCTTGGTCCCTTTAGCTAGATTATCGAAGGTAGTACTCGGTAGCACACCGAGTTCACTGACGGTTGACCACTTTTCACCCTTAAGCCCTGAGTAATAAGGTTGAAAAGTGGTCGACCCTAAGTGAGCGCGATAGTACAGACTGGAGCACATCAAGATAATACAATCTGTCAAATTTCTTGAAGAGATTTTCAACTTTATCGCTAAAGCATTAGGTTCAAGGTTGATTGGTAAACATCATGATCTCTGGTCAGTTGAGAGTTCTGAGCAATAATCCTACTGGTAGATATTGCATTAGATAGTGTCATACGGACAACGAGTGCCAAATGGCTAGAGAAGCTTCAGAAACCGGCAAATATTTTGAAGAAAATTGTCGGCGAAGATTGTCACAAAAAGATTGTTACGAAGTCCTTGACAATTTCAAAGTGATTGAAACTGGAATATAAGAAAAATATAATTCTATTGAAGAAAGTATGAAGGTTGCTTACTATCATTGCTGTAGGTAACGTAAAATTATCGTGTATGGCCGTAACCGACATTTTTTTTTTGGCATGTATTATTCCCATATCGATTCTAGATTGAACAGCTACATTCAATAACTTGATATTCCCATACCTATCAATATTGTAATATATTAGTTTTATCAAATTTCCTATATAATTGAACAGCGTCATATAAATCTGCGTACGAGTGATTATGCCGACTGTTAGTTTAGAGGTCGCCCGTAATTGGCGGGTACAGACTCGTCCAAGTTTTTGTACGAAAAGTGTTATATTTATGTACCTATTTATGTATCCTGAGTTTACAATTTAGTTTCCAAAGATCCGTTTTTGTCTCACTCCTGTTTCTGAATTCAACTTTATTTGAGCAGACGTAAAGTTGGTATTTGTCTAAGTGGAATTGAAATCTACTGAAGACATGGACGTGACTAGACTCTACATTTATGAATGTTCGTACAAGTATGTAATTAATACATATAGTTTTATACACACGAATTATTAAATTATCAATGGTTTTGAAACCGGTAACCATTTGTTTATGGATTTGGTAAATTATATGGTTTTTGTTTGTTGAATGTTTGAACTTTGTGTGCTATAATTAATTAACTTTGTAGGTCACGTGTGCATCATGGTTTATGGTGTGCGTCAAAGATTCAATTAACATGATTTATCAAATTCAGAAATTATTGAAACCTTCTAAATTATATTTTTTTCATTGCTCTATGGAATGTGCAGCATTAATTACCGTTTCGGTTTACTCTATAAGGCACTATGAATGTCTACATGTTATTGCACTGTTAGCTTGGAATTTTACCTTTCAGCACCGAGCCGAACTCAGCTGAACTTTTATTTAGGCATTGAGTTTGGTGTCGCCTAGTATACCATAACATTTTAATTAGTTCCTTACAACCGTTTCAATTTTGTCCACTACCAAAATCCAGTACAAAAATCCTATTCTCAAAAACACAACTACAAAGCCACAAAACACCAAATAAATCGTGCGCCTAAAACAATTTGTGTCTAACCCTTCCCCCTCTCTCCGAACACCCCCTTCCTCCCCCGTGCATCGTAAACCTACCCTATTAAATGTTTACAGCCTTCTAAAAGAACGAGGTGCAAGGGGCGATAAAAAGTGTAAAAAACTTACATTTATGCGTAAGTATAAAGATTTTGTTATTGTAAGCGTAAAATATGGTGGCTACGGTAATGGTACGCATGGTGGTGATAGTTTTATAGGTGGGGGTGAAGTGGGGTGAAACATTACTGTTGTTTTATATGTAGAATTGAATAATTTCGTTTCTGAAGAGACAGACGCAGTAGAGAAAGAAAGGGATCAGGGGCAGGTATTGTGTTGTGGTCAGATAGGCAGTCGCTTCATACTGAAGCTGCATCAAGTTAGATACGAAATTTAAACTTTGTAGTCGGCGACGCTAAAGTTTAAAAAAAACAGTACATTATTCACTTCAAGCCAATCTTAAACTGAATTTCTTAGTGTTATTTAATCCTCGCCGCGGCTACAGCAAGAAGGATGGGATAAACTGATTTATCAGTTTCGGTAGAAATCGACCATCGATTGGTTACTAACAGGCGGAAACATCCGAATATCAAGCCATCCTCTTCAAAAAGAAACGCTTGAAAAACTCCTTAAAGAGTCCTCATCTCTAACAACAAAACATCATTGCCACAGTAAAAAAGACACAAAAATCATATTTCTAATTTCATATCCTGCAAAAATTTGCAACAGTGGTTTAGGGTTAGGTTGGCGGCGGCATCGGCATGGCATCATAAGTTATAATATACAACCTATAGTCATGTACCATAACATATACAGCCTATATGTAGTACAGGCCGGCCCCGCGAAGGACGACCGGTACCCAATGTGACCCAATGTGCTATATCGAGTGCGTTCGCTACATCGTACATTGGGTTAGTTGGCTTTTTGTGACTGGCTGGCAAATTCGAATTTGAAATGGTTTTGGAAGGATTTGAATTTTGAATTTATATTGAAAGGAGTGGAGGAATGAGTGAACAACCATTTTGGTGCTGAAGACTACGATATATTAAAGTATGGCTCTATTTGTATTACATGGTCAGGAGGACGCAACTGGCCAGCATTAATGATATTGTATTGAACAAATAAGGTGGTAGTGTTACTTTCGATCGAAAAGATCCATGTAGAACTAAGTATAATGAAGAGGTAAAACAAAAAGAATAACAACAATGAACTAGGACATGCAGCAATTATAAAATTTAAAAAAAGACAGTGAGAACATTAATTGTTGATTAACACTTCCATTCTAAATCCGTTACAATTGGAAATTCTCTAACAAACAAATGACCACAAATTGACCTACAATCAACTCTAGTAATTTTGCAAAGTTGCGTCGTAAAGTTAATTGTTAACTTTCACAGACCGCTACACAATGCCTTAACTATTCCACAAGGTCCGTGATAAATATGGCCGAAGTAAAAAATAAAGCGTCGAAACTAATGTAGCGTAAGAAATGACGTGATGGTGCACCGTGCAAGCAATCCCATATAATCCCCATTAGTGCACTTCGCGAAAGATCCTCAAATACATCTGTCCCTTTCACACACCGACAAAAAATAAGTACCTAATGCCGAGCGCAATCCGATGCATTCCATACCCTTCGCCATTACTGACCCATGCTTCCAGGAACAAAGAAAAATACACTCTATTTTAATAAAATCAGAAGTCAAAATAAATGCACCAGCAGGATTGTTTTAATTTTTTCAAACGCCAAGTGCGAAGGGCCCGGCAATTCTTAACTTAATATAAATAACAATAACAAGTCGGCTCGGGTCGATCTTAAAAACCTTTTAAAAACATTGAACGGATTTGACAGATGAGGCTGTACTTCATTGTCTTGGCTCGGAATTTTGAATTAGGAATAACGCCTACGTTCGACGGCGATACTTATGATGTTGCCATAATGCAAAAGGATTTATTTTTAAGGAGCCGATATTATGTTGGTACCGAAACTTAAGTACAATTAGTATTTGGAGAAAAAACGGTGGCCATGTATTTTTATGAATGCTTGTTTGCATGCTCCAACCATAAAAGCTGCTACGTACTTTGAGATTTAATCAAATGTCAAAGGTGAATGAGATCAAGATGCATTCAGAACTTAACGATAAGTCACACCCACAGCAGATGGCGCTAAAAGCATTAAAAAAATACTATTTCTATTAAAATATTTAAATGTGACCATGTAACAAGATATCAAATAGAGCACATTGAACATAAACCAAGATATATAGCGGGACCGTTAAAGATAAACATATTTTGGAGAAATAATACTAAATCTGCGCCGGTACCACTACACGAATAATTTATAATGAACTCAGCGTTTGAAAATGTTGAAATTAGCATAAAATAAATATAATATTCGTACAATTGCTGTGACATCGCAATCAAAATGGCCCCGTATGGAAATGTGGCCAATACAACATGTTGTTTGTTCATAGAACTAAATACGGGTTTGATTATAAATAATTGTGTAACGGATATCAAATGTAGTGATGTCATCCTTTTATGATTGTCTTAATTACTTATTTAAATTCTGTTTTTGACGAAAAATATGACTTTGTGTCATATATATATGTTGTTTGAGAATTATTAATATTATTAATAACACAGATATTGCCAACTCAACAAGTATGTAGTTTTGTGACATCCTCTAGAATAATTTTTAAGTTCGCTCAAATACCCTTGGACAGCGGATGTTTTATTATAAAACTTTTATGCATATAATATTTAAATGATATTTCAACATCATCTTAGCATTTTGATTACGTAACGCGCGTCAGTCTGTCTGTGAGAGACGACATCAAAAACGGATGATCCAATTTTGATACCGGTGGATAGGCTAAAGATGGGTGTGAACATGAACATAAGATTAGCCGGCTAAACATTAAGCGGTGAAAAATGCCTAACGCATACCGCAACATCCGAGAAGACGGTTTGGTTATGTAAAAAAAAACTTACGAGTATCATAACCTAACCTAAGTTTAGCCGGCTAATATTAAGTTTATGTTCACACCCATCTTTAGCCGTCACAGATATATTGAAGATGCTACGAATTCTGGTAACCCTGTTCACTTAATTGAACGCAATGATAAATGATATGCAAATATACAAATAAATATACAAATACTGACGTTTAATTCTAATAAAGATGTTTTTAAAATAATAAAACGTGAAATCTCAGACTTGATTGGTCAAAAAATACTTTATTAGTCATTACCCGTGTTTTTACAAATACCATTTTATAGCTTTTGCAGTAATATGCAAATCATAAAACAAATTAAATTAGAGACACTCTCAAGCATATACCGTTATAATAAAACGAATAATCAAGTAAAATTTAGATGTGCGTATTAGAAATACAACAAAAAAAATATGTCTTTTTTTAATTTTTTAACAATTTGACAAAATAATTCGTATAATTTATGGAACTGAAGATCAGTATGTAATCTCTGTCAAACATATTAAAGATGGCGGTAAACAATTTACATATTATTTGAATGTTATAATTAAATCACCGATAATCACGCTATCCCGTTCACAAGTCGTAAATATGCTGTGGTGTTAATGGGCGAAAGTAACCTCTGCTTTAACTGACATACTTGACCCTAATGTGTGTGAAGAAAATCCCATCAGCTTTCCAAGAACAGGAAAGGGTAATTTTAAAAGTGACAAATTTCTTAAATTTGTGACTGAATTGTATGCAGTTGCTGCATGCAACCTTACTGCACACGCCAAAATTCCTATAGGTACTTCATTTTATTTGCACCATTAATAAAACAGTATCCAATGACCAAGCGAAAATTTGAATTTCATGCAATGCTAAATCAAGCAAACTAATCATTTACCCGTCTCTATGTCTACAGTATCGCCAATTGTCATAGCATATAAACCACCAAAAAGGAACAAAACAAAACAAAACAAAGAACGAAAGGATAGTCCCCAAATCAAAAGCCACAAAACAATATTATTCCTAATCGCGTGCCTCCAAACATTTGCAGCCCACGTCACGGCCTTATCACCAAACTTATCTACAATCATAACGCGAGTTTCACCTCAACGCGAGACATTTATGTCATTTCATAAATCTGTGTTGACTACCCGCCTCGTTTCCGGTGGATCATTTTAATTAAATGTATCAGCATCAACGGAGTCGTTAGCATACTGGACCGGCGATCCGGTCCGTACAATATCGAGTGCACTTTACATAAGACCAGTTCGACAAACGAGTTATGTGCTTTATAGTAACCAATATCCTAATTTCGTACGCAGAGCAATATTGGCTTTTTATCTCTGTTTTTTTTTTATTACATGATTGTGAATATTCTGATTGCTGTTAATGGGTTTCGTTTGCCTAGTTCGAGACAAAGAAATTGATTAACGGATACGAGTTTGTCTCTTTGATTAGCGTTTTCTCTTTTGGTGTGAACAGATTTCTAAGCCGTAAAGATAAGATGTACTGTGACGTATCAAGGTCCGAAACTGAGACCGTTGTGAAATATTGTGTTAGTAGAATGGTGGATGGTACCTTTGAGAAACATATAGATTATAAAGTATAATGCACATACTCCCATCCTGGTATTGATGTATGATATGGTACTACACTATTATAACAGCTTGCTTCTAACGTTGGAGAGGTTTCAGGGCAAAGTACAAAGGACCTTACATTTTAAATTTATAAGGAATCCCATTACCACCCAATGTTTCACCAAATATCTATAAAGCATCCAACTCCTTCGCACTACCTTCAATTCAATAAAAACAGCTTAACATAATTATATATCTAATTCCTTTACATAACCCGATACAAATGAGGTAAGTATCATCTTCACTATATTTATTACAAATCCATGGTCAAACTTTAATGTCATACATTTATCATATCTTAAACGTTTACGATGTGAATCCGTCAATTCTTGTTACATATAATTTTAATATTATGTTAATTAGATCTTGAAATTAAAATGTTATTAGATGATACGGTGATTAACTTGGTTTGGTCAATCGATTGGTTTTTTAATGAGGCAAAGGTGAGCTAAGCATCCTTATTACGATTGATATTATTGTGTAAAGTTTTAGCAATTTTGTGTGGTGCGTTATTGTCGGATTTTGCGTCATTTACTGTCTTTTAAGTAGGTGGAAAACTTTAAAGACTTTGTCAGAGGTGTTATTTTGTTTCATTACTTTCACATCTTGCATTATCTGTTGCTACTTCGTCATCCTATTCTTTTACATAGTCAGTACATTTATCATCTCTTGTAAGTCGTTTATATTGGTTTATTATAATCATGGGTAATTGAGTACTGTTGGTACAAGTTTGCCTTCTAGAAAAACCAGTGATAGGTAATATGTTCTTCTCCCACTTGATGAACGATATATTCGTATCTAAAATTCGTATCGAAAAATTGTGTGCGTCAAAATGGCTGGTTGCCTGTATCGGCTCGCGTCAGGCTGGTGGCCAAAAAATGCTACCGAACTTGGAAACAATATAAAGGGATTTCAAAATGATCAGCCATTCTGATATACTGGGTGGAGATGCCTGGTCAACTCTGCGTTTGTGTAAACTATTCAAATTCGTGTTAATATATTTTGTACTTGAGTAATTGCTACCTGATTTCTACCATCACTTCTTTCAATATCCACCTTGTAGCTTTAACAAGTAAAAAGTTATGATCATTTTAAATTTTTACAGGGAATGGATTAAGTTTTTGTAAGTTCTGAAACTCTTCATTATAAAATGGTGCAAGATATGTTTTCGCAAATTTCGATTAACTCGAGTAATTAAATTAGTGAATTTAAGAAATCGTTAGATCGAAATTAAAATAATTTTGTTTCAAATAACCAGCCATTTTGATATCAGAATGGCTGGTCATTTTGAAATCCCTTTATATTGTTTCCAAGTTAGGTAGCAATTAATTGGCTTTATGCAGTAAAATATAGCAAACAGATAGCAATTTTTGGCCATCAGCCTATCGTGAGCCGATACAGACACCCAGCCATTCTGACGCACACGAAAAATCGAACGCCACTGGCGCCAAATCGCAATTAAAAAAACAACCATTATTGCGCAGAGCACAAAAAAAGTAAGTTCTTTTTTTTCAGAAGCAAACGCGCGCCGCATAGACAATGGTCACCATTATTCGTGACAGTGCACTCATTACCGTTTTTGCTGACGGTACCGCAGCGCATTGTTCGTGGGCGTCTACCTGTGCTATCGGTACATCGCTCGTAATGATTTTCGTATGCATTGTTTGGTTTTGAGAGTAAGGCAGGAGAAATGAATGAGGGAATGATTTATTTTGTACTTTTTGCGGGATAAATTGTGGGTGATGGTTGTGTTACTTCCGTAGTCTACAGATTTAAAATAACTAAGATTGGGTAAGTACTTATGTTATATTTCAGGAAGCCTATACTACATTTGACCCAATAACAGCCAAGTGCTTTAGCAGAAAAGGATTATTTTTATTTTATTTTTTACATTTTAGAAAAGCTTACAGACTAATAACATTATAATAAAATAATATATACCTAAATTGCTAATAACAAGCCTCCACAGATAAATACAAAAAAAATATTAGTTCCCTAAAACATAAGTTACTTCCTAAATTATATTGTATCACAAACTTTCAAAACCTACAAAAAAAAATCTAACACTATAGTACCACAGATAGTACTCTCAAATTTAACTAATTAAAGAAGTTGGTTCATTTTATTTAGCTGTTATTAATTTAACAGCCAACTTGAAAAATAAACGGTCCAAGTGCAGGCAGAAATTTATTAAATTATGCTGCAAACCTTCATTTGCTTGAAGTACTTTATGTGCACGATTCTAACTTGACTATTATCAGCCCATTTTCTGGCAGACATTTGAAATAATCAAAAATTTATTTCACCTTACACATGCATTTAAAATATCTTACCAACATCACCAGATATTGGTCAAAGACTCAAAGGACCAAAAAAACCTCCGATACAATTACAACCCTTTCCCGAATAGACACAAGTGTCGAAAAGCAACGTAAAGAATAATATCAGTTAACCCACGCACACACGTCTACGGGTAAGTAATAAAATAAATTCCACATATAAATTCGGTTGGGTCGGTTTTTTTGTCAATTAAAAATTACAGTGGGGTCTAAAACGCAGGTACTCGGTAATGTCGGCCGGTACCACTAAACGAGTATGGCACGATTCACATTTTACCGGTTGCTGTATCTAAAGTTATATTGATGTGAGATATCGACGGCTGCTTTGATGGAAATTCGTAGGTAAGATAAAGAGAATAGTATACTTAAGAAATTATGAGTAAGATTAGAAACAGAAGCTCTATTTGAATCAGATAGGTTCAAACAGGAGGATTTATTTAAAAATGCATGCTCTGAATTAGATTATTCTCAAAGAATTCCATAGTCAATATCTCTTTACTCAGTGTTATACATACTTGAAGATTTCTTAATTTCGAAAACAAAAACATCCAGGATAATACAAAAATACCCTTAAATGAATCTGGTGATTACACCACTCGACCTCAAGAATATATTTACCAACAACAAATCATACACTTTTATGACCTAATCATCTGCTTTGCCTTACTTTTATTACTAACCAGAGTTATTTAGAACAGTCATTCAAAGTATCCAATAAAAACAAAAGAGTAGCGCAACAATACGCGAACGTGAATCAAAAAATATTTTTTATAAGTAATCTGGGGCCGACCTAACTCTGAACTCAGATCAGGTAGAAAAATGAACATTGAACATACGAAGGCAATTAACTTTCGGTACCTGCGTTCACTCACACATACAAGTGAAGGATTACATATAGAAGGAAAGTATCAAAGGACCAGTCCGTACGATTCCAAATGGCGGAGCATTTCGGGAATGCCCAGAAGCTGTATCTATATATGAATGAAGGGAATCTGACAGGAGGGATCCTGTGGGAAATTATAAGTATCTTCTCATCATAGCCTAATTTTTCCCAAGAATGTTCGGCCCAGGTTTCAGCACCTCTAAACGATGGAATAATAATCCTCTGGCCGACCAAAGCAACCATGTCCGATATCTGATTTTCTGGGCATGGAAGATAATAGACATATTAACAAATTCTGTCGTTCCATTTGATTTTCGCAAAATACGCAGGATTCACATATAACTGTGCTGATTTAGAAATGCTAGTGATTTGCTAAGAGTGGATTTTCTGCTTGTTCTAATTCTGTGCAGTCTGCAGACTTGCGTACGCGCAAGCTGCTTGCATGTGTGCGTGCGCACAACACTTGCGCAAACATGGGGGTGTAACGCCTTTACGGGGTTCTAAAGATAAATCGGTGTGCTTTAATGGCATTCGGAATTTATGTTCGGGTTGAATTTGTTTAAGTTATATTAAGTGCGTACCAATTGTAGTTTCGAGACAAAAGGAGGAGAGGAATCTTGTAGGGTTTTAATAAGCTTTAAGTGTTATCGGGATTTTAAATTAATTAGCGTTGATTCGTGGAAGGTATTGCGGCTTCCATTAATGTACATTATGGAAAGTTAATTTTAAATCTGGGTTTTAAGAAGATAAACATCATGATATTTATGATATTTCATATAAACACAAAGAAACATGCAAATTAATTATGAATAACAACAATACAGCTATATAGTCTGGTCCGGTGCGGATTTGGTGCTATTTCGATGAAGTCACGTGTGACTGCGGTGCCTCAACGCAAACTATGGCTCACCTCCTGTCCTGAAGTATGTGTGGTTCCACGTGCACTTTGAGACCACCAGCAATGCCGTCGAGGTAGCAGAGTTCTGGTCAAAACTAATGTAATAAAAAAAGGGAAATCATACGATGGAGAAGAAGAAGCTAAATAAGGAATTATTAAACATAATGTTAATAAATAGAAACAAAATAACGATGACCACAACAAAGAATGATAAAACACTGGTCAAGGACATTGGATTGGATTGTAGGACCCAAAATGTTAGAATCACAGCTAAAACCTCAGAGTCCTGACCATAAGGACCAAAGGCATGATTTGTAAATCTATATTATTTCATGCTCCTTTGTACACCCAAATTACGATATGCTCCAACACGCCATGAGCAAGCCAAATCACAAACACATCAACAAAATCTATTTGAAATACAAAACTAAATCAGTTTGAAGGATCAGTTAAATTGCCCGAACGAAAGTGCTCTCACTTCCATACAATAGGACAGTTGCAAAAAATGGCTCCTTGGTTAGAGTCCCAAAAAAAAAAGAAACCATGTGTGCTGGTCAGTTCGTTTGTTTAAATCTCGACGACTGCAGAATGATTTTAATGAATTTTTGAGTAAATAACTGGAGTTTCGAAATTCATTGACTAGGAGCCGTTTTTAGCCGTCTCATATTCTTCTTCCCTTTTCTTATGTCCATCCGTATCTGTTTCTAAATGCACTTACAACCAATCGATTAATTTCTAAAATCGAGCGTGTTATAGTAAATTATTTCCATATTTTTTTCTTTAGTATTATAATTTATCACGACCAACATCCTTATTGTAAGCGACGCCACAGACAGCTACTAGTGCAACCACAGCAAAAACAAAAGACAATTTAAACGCATTGTTCAGCGACATGTGGCCAGAATATTTAAAATGATCTACTGTGGCGACGGTTATTACCGGCCGGAAGTCACATGTTATTGGCAATCGCCATTTTGGATCGGCGTTCAATAGAACTGGGGTTAAACTAATGATTTATAAGAAAACAAACGTATCGGCAAATTAAAGTAATTACAGACAAGGCTTGTTGATGATGAATTTCTTTTCATGGTTTATTTAAATGGAAATTGGAATGGTTTTGATGAAGATCCTAAAACTTGATGAATATAAATTTCACTCAAAGAAAAAAGGATTAAAATCGTTGAATTCGTCCTACCGCATCAGAAAAGGATCATATTTCTGTTTTGTGACAATCGTTTTGTATCACTCATTCATACAAAACTTGGCTCTTCTCAGTGTAAACACTTCTTCGCAAGACCTGTACGGCGAGGACACATCTAACTATGTCGTAAATAATTCTGATACAATCGCTAGTGAATCTCTCAATATAACAACTAATTCGTACAATGATGATCGAAATCTTGTTAATCGAAATTCAATTAAGTTTTAGCAATAACAAGCCTTGAGGTGTAGGGCAACGCACAAATCAATATCATCAAGTGCGAATTTTATTCAAGTAGTTAAAACTTAATGTGTTTTTAAACTGTTTTCTACTACTTCATTAGAACTATTACTTCAATGATTCCATCAGTTTATATAACTAATTGACATAGAAAAAACTACAGTTAATACAACTCATTCTCTTCACTATGTAATTTTTTTATTACATTGTTCTTTCCTAATTCTCTATTAATTGTCATCTAAGTAATATAGGCCCCACTATTCTAGCCATATTATCTTTCACATACCTAGTCCATCCATCGTTTCTTTGGTCTTTTCCCTACCTTCATAGTCATCTTAATTCATACTCAAAATTATCCTCACGAGACTTTTCCCATTCCTCTTCATCACATGACAACCAATACCCCAACAACTGTTTACTCACTTTCATTTTCAGACGTCCTCTTACAGGTTCTTATAGCTATCAAAAGTAAAGCATCACATGTACCCACACTTGTTTAAATCGCGTCATCTCAAATGACAGTGATCAGTTTCACATGCGAATCGAAGCAGACAAGTGTGATTAGTTCGCCAACCACCCGCGGCGCAAGCGTACCCGACGATACAGCCAATTACCAGACCTCCGAATTTATGCGAACTACAAATAATAGGGCGCCATTACTGATTTATGAGCGAACGCGTTCTAAGAACATCAAAGGTTGCCGGTAAAAAAGTATCTACTTATTTTAAAGTTTTAGGATTATCGCGTGTGTTCTTGTATGAATCATTTTATAAAGTAGATTAATCAGCCTGTAATGTTCTCACAGCTGGGACACATGACATCTGTCTATGAGAGAGGTCTGTAATCCACCACGCTTGACCAGGACGGGTTTGAAGATGTCAGTCTTTGAATTTTTGGTTTTAAGACATGCTGGTTTCCTCACGATGTTTTGCTCCACCGTTTTGAGAGCAGTGGTGATGAAACAAATAACACCAAGTAACGCGTCTGCTGCCTGGAATTAGTTTATATTAGCCCTAGATCGAGAGAACTAGAAGTCATGAAGTCTTTGCCCAGCTGTGAGATAGTACAGGCTAACAGCAACAGTAACGCCTGCTTGAGTTCGAAATGAAGACCCACCACTCGTAAGCCGAATCCGTTACGACTGGAGTACAACTTCAACTGCTCTAAAGTGCAATAAGGTTGCACTGCAACAAATGTTGCCAGTAAAAAAATCCGTTTATTTTGAAGTTTCAATATCATCGCGTGTGTTCTTCTATGAATCACTTGTAATGTAATCGACATGATTCAAGCGCTAGACGCGAAAAAAATTCAAAAAGCTTTATTGTAGAAGGCCGTACGCGTCTTGTCAGTGCTTGCGGCAATTAAAAATAATTAGGGAACAAGATGGCGTGTTCTCGGAAGGACTGGCGGTACATTTACATATGGCGGAGGACGATCTACCGGGCGCGGCGCCAGTGCCGGCGGAATGCACTGGGAATTGGGTTATATGTTTTTTGACCTATTATTTGCTTTGATTCTAGCGATACCTTGATGTCAAGGTCATTTTCAAAATTTAAGTTTAGATAAAGCTATAGACAAACATAGTTTTAACAGTCATTTACTTTTCCAAACATCGTCAGCCATATATTTTTCTTATAATTGAGTATGCCCCGTACACCTAAGCTGTGATCAAACTAATAGCCACTTGTTGAAGTGTCCATACAATTTAGTGAAACCAAAAAACTTAAAAATTAAAACAAGAAGAAGATTTCTAAGCCTCGCTTCCCGCTCCTAGTGGCACCACAACGCACTTGTAAACTAAATCGAGCGCGATTAGGGGCAATAGTGATTGAAAAGGGTAAAGAAACCGACCAGTATTAATGTCCATCTTTTATTTGTTATTTTTCGACCAAATAACGCCGGCCAAAAGTTTAATTTTGGACTATAGAGTCTAAAGATACGTATAATATAATATTGTACACTACTTATATTATGAATTAACGTTCGCGAAATCACGAATGCTGTTTAGTTTCGAACAGAATTTGTATAAAAAGTAAATTGCTATGAATGTTTGATTTGATTCTGAGTATAAGAAGGAGAAATGTATTAGTGAACACCGTCCTTGTATCCTATGACCATTAGCCGACGTGAAAGGACCAATCGTTTTCTGGATGGATATAGAAATAACTAGTACCTACTCATCTATGTATATTTCACTAGATTCTACCTGTGAATTTGAACGCGTACAGTTTATTGTTTTAACATTAAGAGCGTTCATCCAAAAAGTTGGCAACTCCGGAAATAGCTGTCAAATATTTACCTGTTTTATTAATTTGGAAATAATAATGAACTGCAATTAAAACACTGAATTTGATGTTGTAACCGTTTTAGGTGTAAAAAAGGCATTTGGAAAGATTCCAAATACGATACGTTACGATATTAATTATTGCATTTCAAAATCAATATTTTAGTTCACAAGTTAGCCATATTTTTTAATTCCATACAGTAATATTGCCAAATTAATCAAAACAGCGAAATATTTGACAGCTATTTGCGAGGTTGCCCACTTTGCGTATAAACGCTCTTACGCGTCCTATGTCAGTCCAATAACCTAGCTTTCTATCAGTGAAAGATTTTTAAAACCGATGAGTGTTTCGGGGGTTATCTAGAATAGACTCTTAAACTTCTAGACTTCTTTTAAATAAAAATGTTACCTACACAAGAATCTAGTAACTGCATCTGAAGCTACCTAACTAATATTATAAATGCGAAAGTAAGTTTGTTTGTTACCATTTCAAGCCTATACCACTGAACCGATCATCCTGAAATTTTGCATATGCGTTGTCATGTGTACAGAAACGGATATAGGGTACCTTTCATCCCGAAAAAAGGACTATTCCCGAGGAAAACAACAATAACGTTCTTATTAAATGGCGCCACGTGTCTTCCGAATCATGATTAAATTATATTATTGTACAAACTTTAGTAGTGTCTTAAGAGTTTGATTGTCAAATTATAAATTAACACGAGCGAAGCCGCCGGAAAAAGCAAGTTATCCTATAAATCTCTACGTTACCTATTGTAGAGAAAAACTAACATTTCTCAGCGTACATCCTTGACCTAGTTGTTTCTGGAGCAAGGTCATGCCTCTGTTCAATGAAGTGCTCCAGTTTGAAGGATGATATCAAAGACTACACTACCGAGGAGATTGCAGGCAGAGAAGATACGATTGAGCATTACAGGTATTCTAGTAATTGTTAGAAATCTAACAATTTAGTGAAGATACTTTCGACACCACTCTTTACGTTGCTAAGGTTTCTGCTGGCCATATGAGCTCTACGTATTGGGCCCCAGGCACGCCACCGGTTGTGCTTAGCAATAATGAACATAATTTTGCTATTCTTAGGCTTTGTTTGGTTTCTGTTTTTTTAAGGTGAGATATATAATATATATGTATAGGACGGTGTTTTAAATAGTGTAAAGCTAAACGCGTGTAGATTTGACGAGTAGGTAGTCCTAATTTTCTTGACTTTTCTGTACATAATTATTTTTTATGGTGAATGTCATAAGTCATAACAGTGTGTCTGGAAATTTAATAGTAGTCCTACTAACATAGTTTCTAAATAGGAACACGATATGACGCGAATGCAAGTCGCGAGAAAACCTAGATGGCATAGTTTAAGAATTTAACAACATTTTTATATCCAAATAATTATGTTAAAATTTTTAAATAACGATATTTCGAATGGATTGGTTATCGATCCCTTTTAAAACGATGTGATTTATTACGTATTACTGTGATTAATTTAAATATTAAATCTCCAAGTAATGGCAACCAATTTGTAGAATGATGTTAATCAAATCAAATGCCAAGAATGTGATGACACTGAATCATCGAAATAGTTACGTTTTTGAATACTTTGGCTTTGTGTGATTATTTGAAGTTCCGCGAAAAGTTTTTTACGATAATGGTATGGCATTGTAATTGAGGTTTCAGATTTTGAGTGATGATTCTTAATGACTTCGGATAACGCCCCGATATAATTATTTAAGATATCCTGGGAACTTAAGGAATAAGTAGGACTGTAGCCCAATAGGTCTTTTTTTCATTGAAAGCTGACTGCAACATTGCAAATGTAGATAGATAGAATTTATTTTATTGAACACCCAAACACAGACAGCTATTTTAATGATTGTCTTCTAAAATTAGTTAGTCTTCTATATCTTGCAATTCGAATTTCTTTAGAGCCTTTTTTAAGCTTTGAAAGCTTAATAAACATAATTCGTCGAAATCGGTCTCCTCTCTTGTCGTTCTCATTTTGCTTTTTTTCCTACAGAACCCCCAACGACCGCTACCGACTCGATCACATAATTTCGACTCATATTTGCATCAAATATGACTCATTCGGGCAGTGGGTCGGCTGCGCTGCATTCTTACAACAACAGGTTACTCCTGCGCACCTCTCCATTCATCGTATGAGTTTTCCTCTTTCATGTAATAGGTGCATTCCAAAACATCATACAAACCTGGAGGAGGCAATCGAAAACCAACCTTAAGGCTAGTATGGGTTAAGGTTGAGTTTCTTTTGTTTCTGATACGGGAATATGGCGGGTTTGTCCAAGTAGGTGGTAGTAAGCTTCTGAGTAAACTTGCAAGTCTTAATTTTTATTTTTACTCCAATTATGTGACTGTGGGAAAGTAAGCCCTTATGATTCAGACTATTGAAATGATTGAGAAAAGATACAGGTCTATGGAGCTGCGCGTGAGTGTAATCACGCGTTTGCGCATGCGTCAATGCACGTACTCATGCAATAAGTACTTTTTTTTTTTTTTTTGGGGGGTGAGAAATCATCAAATGACTCCTCCCGCTCTGGGCGGAGCGGAAGGGAGTGTCAGACTCTTACTGACTAAAAAACACCCATGTTCCTTCATTGGTCCTTTATGTTCCAGGGCCGCGGTATCTCTTTCGAACAGTCCCGCAGCCCTGGCAGGCACCGGCCCTTGCGGGCCCCTCCCGTTTGCTGACATCTCTTTGAGGCGCGCGTGGAACACGAACGCGCCGTCGACACGGCCTGCCCGTCGTCATACGACGGACGGACGGCGAGCTAGCCCATTACTCGCCGTCCACAGGCCCGCGCCTACGGTGGCCGAGAGCCATCACGGCGTGGCCCCCGACGCCCGGTGCTTCTCCCGCGGCGGCTGGGACGTGAGGAGGTTCTCTCCCTCTCACGTTCCGCCGCCTCCTTCGCTAGCATGACTGCTTCGCAGAAGGAGGCGACGGCTTCCCATTCCCTCTCGCCCCGGACCATGGCTTGAACCAGGGCCGGACGCGAGAGGTCGCCGCCGCCAATCATGCAATAAGTACTTACGTAGTAGAATGTGAACATCCGGTCTGAATGAGTCCCTGGTATTGGCACAGAATATATAATAGTACAAGTAGTGTGACTAGGAACCATCAAGGATTAATTGACGAAGGATCATCAAGTTTGGCTGCAAACATATCTAAGCATAAAGTGAAACTTTCTGAAATAATTGGCCTTAGAAAGACCGGGAAAGGGCATTTTAACAAACTAACCACCGGTCAAACACCAACCCTTAACGATAAAACAAGAAACACAAATCCCACAATCATTAAACACAGACAGGCACTCACAATCGTAATAATAAAGATAATCTCAACGACGAGCGATCAAAGGCAGTCTCCATTGAGTTGAGAGCACAAACTGCACCGAAGCCGCGCATCTGCACCAAGCCTTTGATGTCAAAGCTAGAGGAACAGACTGTGTGTACCGAGCGGAAAATCTAGCTATTCGTTAAGTAACCTGTGTAGTCGGGCGGTTTAGTTTTATAGCTGATAGGTAGTCAATGATTTGGAAGCTGGAGGAATGGTTTAAGAGGAGCTTTTCTCTTAGTTACTTAATTACATTTGAATTTAATGGTATTCGGAGAAATAGAGATGGTTGATTAGTTAAAATATGTAAAAGTTGTTTTTAACCTTTTGAACGCCAGAGCATAAACGCACGCTCGTGTCTTGTAGGTCAAACGACATGTGTAACAAAATGGTAGGTGAAATTGTTGTTTGGCGTGGAGGGCACGCGCGTGTCTTTTACATATTTTGTACTTGTCACGTATTTGTGACAGTGGCGTTCAAAAGGTTAATGATTAGTTGTATCAACCTAGGTAAGTCTTAAAAGTTCTTATCGGTATTTGTAAGGGTGTATATACAATTACAGGTTTTCCATTCACAAAACTATTAATTGTTCTGGTCAGGAAATTAACACTATCTGTGATGTGATGTGTCTCAAACACAGCCGGATTTTCTGCTGCATTTATACGACTCTAACATCCTCCAAAAATCCTAACAGAAAGAACCAGAAATCAAGAAATCACAATTCACCGATCAGGCACAAATAATGCCCGTAACGTACGTAATTAATTAGGTATGACCTCATTACGTTCAAACATAACTGACGAAATGTGGGTGTACTATTCTGCCGTGCTAATTAGAAGTGCAGTAAGGAGGTTATTAGAAGTTTCGAGTAAATGGCGCCTAAACATTTTTACTTTGATTTGGTTTTTTTAGGTATTATTTTGAAGTTTCGCAAAAATGTTTTTAGCTACATGTATAGCTTAATATGCAGTGTTTCGTAAGAACTAACACAATTTTCTATAAGTATAATACAACTATCATAAAACAAAAAAAACTGTTTATGCTTAGCAGGGTCTTCATGACTAAACCCAATATTACAAGCTATAACAGCAGTAAGTTTGGAGTTACTGCGCTTTCTACTAGCAAATGCAGATTACTGCGCTTATTTCATTTAATTCAATTATTATTATCACTCCGACTACAAATTAAAAACGCAGTGCAGTAGTGAGAAAAAGCTATTTAAAATAGTATTTAAGTATACAAAAGTACACTTATTTGGTTATATTTATCCTAACCATTTCCTAATTTAATATAACGACATGAATATTAAAAAAATACGTTATTTGAAATGACAAATAAATCTTTCTTAACCATACACAATTACTGCATTTTTTACTAGTGACATAATATTTTCTTAAAGCTATGCTTACACTGACTACAAACCATAACTGCAGTAAAAGAGTGACTTATAGCTTTTCAATTCGTGTACATACGTAAAAAAACCACAATAACTTGGTTATATCTATAATAATATCAAAAAGAGGTAAATGATACAACTATTTTATTAAAAAAATGTATTCCAATTATATCTTAAAACAGAAAACATTAAATAAAATCTTTAAAGTCGTAAACTTTCCTTTCTTTTGTAAATATTGGTCGACTCTGTGATGAAAACTGTCAGCAGACATACATTTAAGTGTGCGGAAATCAAGTTGCTGTTAATTATGTTAACTAAGAAAGACAATATCACCCAATTTTTGTTTTGGGCTGAACAATTATCCATCCACAAAATAACGTGATCTTTGTCGCGTTTGTTATCTAAAATTATTCACTAAACATTATTATTTATCATTATTACTAACAATCATAACATCAGCAAGTGTTCCTTACTGCGCTTCTTACTAGTGAAATAAATTATGTTCAAAAAAATACTGGAAGGCAAAGAGCAGTAATGTGTCTTACTGCAGTTGTGCTTAGTAATTTACTTCTCAGCAAGAAACATACTGCAGTTTGGCTTACTAAAAGTCCCACTTCTGGGACAGCTATCAAAATAAGGATTAAATCACTATACAGAGCTCATTACGAGGATTCCGAATATATAAAAAACTCAATTTTCCAAAAATCCTTCCTTACTGCGTTTCTAATTAGCACGGCAGTATTAGGTACACCTCTGCCTAACCCGTCATGTTATGCCGTCGTGTTGTGGCGTGACGTTATGTTATGTTACTATTACTCGTTCCAATAAAACATTATTCACAGAGAATTGCTTATAAACGACGACGCTTTGAAATAAGCGATACCTTTACAAAACGAAGGATACGACTCAAAAGCTTCAACAAAAAACATAATACCACAATACTACCAGTTAGTATTATCAACCAGTACTTACTACTGTAGCACATTGCACAAACCGACATAATCCTACCACAATGACGTTGAGCCATTCATAGCCAACAATACGGATTACTCCTAATTTTGTTATGGTATTATGAATATTGCAAAAAGAGGAACGCTTTTTAGAGTTCCGCAATTGGGATTTAGAGCGAGACAAAATAAGGATGAAAGTAGATACAACTAGACGGGTAATGATGAGTTGAAAATGAAAAATAAAGCAAGATGGTGAAGAATATTTATGTAGTTATTAGCAATTCTTTGTTATATATTTTAAGTTTTTAGATAGCAGTAAAAAAAAAATTTTTTTTTCTTGTAGGTACTTACAACTTCTTTATGCGTCCGGTGTTTAAGTGATTGTTGCACTGATATATGTATGTTAATTTTTTGCATGTACTAGTGTGGACAATAATTGTTGGTAGACAAATGAAAAAATATAAAAATTAAGAAGAATTTATGGTACCTAAATTATACTAAGATTTCTCACCGGTCGTAAGTAGATGTTGTTTATAAACACGCCAATTACAAATACAATATATCCTGTACGCCGGATTTGCAGATATTACATCCGTATTTTAGCTTAGTAACGCATTCGTGTCCATGAAAAGTGTCTTGGAAATACACGTAAGCTTTATTGTTTTACAACAATACACAATAGTTACTAGATACCTACATGCATTTCCTTAAAAACATGACGGGAAGAGATATCAAAGCCCCTATAGGTACTCGTAACTACGTGCCCATAATAATTGTGATTTAATTGTATGCTCCAAAGTTGGTTGAAATAAATATATGTAATATAATATATATGTAAAGGCTGCCCAACTTAAATGGGACTAGCAGGACATGTCTGTCGCATGCCGAATGAACTGTGGGCCCGTAAAGCTCAGGATTGGTGCCCTGAAACAGTGACACGGGGTCGCGGCAGACCACGAAGGAGATGGCGGGACGAACTGAATGTCTTCCTTGAGAATTGGAAAGTAGTAGCACAGAATCGTGACCGTTGGAAGGAATGGAGGGAGGCCGTTGCCCAGCAGTGGGACAATATGGGCTAGCTATACTAAGAAACCTGAAAGATGAAATAGGACCACACAGAAATTCTCAATAACACTTCCCGGACCTAGGAAACAAACCAGCTCAACTCCCGACTGCAAGGACCAGACAGACAAAGAACCATCGAAAAAAATTGCTAATCTGCCAATGAAGTGTAAATTACTTCAATAAAAAATAAAGCGGTTCAATATCGTACAAACTAATAATAAGTACAGTCAGACACAAAACGAAGAGCTTTAAGCTGCGTTTAGCTGTTAAATCGAGTGTGAAGCTTGCGGTGTAATGTGTTATCGATTGTACGTTTTTGTGCTCAGCTCGATCAAGTAAGACGGTTGCATTCGTTGTAAAACCTTTGTGGATTTTTTAATACTTTTTTGTTAGAATGTACGCGGTGTAGGTACTGCTACGTGGGTAGGTAACATGGTGTAATCATTATAATTAATTATTGTATAAAAGGTACAACAAGACCCTTAACGAAGCCGAAAAACACTGGTTGTCCCCGTCATTGCAATATTTTTTTTGTTCTAGACCATACCTGGGAACCTTCTAGTTACAGAGATATTGGGGGTCAAAGTTCCAAGTTTTTCGCACATGTTTTTAATGTAAGATTTTTAAATATCTCCACGCCCTTTGTACTGTCTAATCCATCCATCAGCACAATGTTTTAAGTGCATTGTCCTACCGAAAAACGTGGTTTTTCACCCAAAAAAAAGTCGTTTCCCAGCAATAATATTTGCGTAGTTACTTAGTTTGATGTACAGAATGCTTGGTTGACAGCTTCGTGACGGGTCTGTTTACACCCTGTATATTGAAACGTAGCTGAAAAAAGATGAATATATAATAATAATAATATAATAATATATCTTTATTTTCTCTCTTCACAAAGAATAAAAATATAAAATAATTAAAATTGAAAACCAACGATCGTTTTATTTTACTAACAACGAAATAGGACTCATACCACGAGGATTGTGAAATGAAAACATATCAGGCCATAAGAAGATGACTTCACAAGCTGGACCCTCATGTTATTAACGTAGTCTCTATTGGGAATATACCACGTCTAGTTAAAAAGATAGACGAAAATGCAGCCTTTGATCCGCATCCAGGTAAAACTAGTCTTCTCTGAAAATAAAAGCAACAGGAGGGAAAAATTCCATTTCACGTCATCACACAGGCACAGAATGTACAATATGTACCTAATCAATTTAAAAAAAAAATGTCTACCTATAAATGTATTTTTTAGCTATTCAAATATTTATTTATTTCGATTCCGACAGCCGCTTAAATCTGCAAAAGTTATAATAAAAATGGCTTGATAATATTATAATTCTGGTAACACGTACTGGAGCCCGAATCGTTTAAATCCGCCATTACCAGCTGTCCGCAGTATTTAGATCAGTTTGTTTTTAAATTACAATGTACAGAGCACGTTTACCCTGAATTTCTTATTCTAAAGTCCCATGGTAATGACCATGAATGTTTTGAGTGGATGTCGATGTTTAGGGAGAGAAATGAGGTCAAGTCTATTCAGCCTATCGTTGTGGGAGACATAGATGCCTACGTCTTCTCTTTTACCTGGGAATTCGGCACAGATGAGGCAAATACCTACAGAGAGAGAGGAACACTCTTTGTTCATGTTTAAAAAAGTTAATTAACTTCTGAGAGATTACATCTTCATTATATAGGGTACTTGGTTTTTTCACAATCCTTTGCATCATTGCTGGAGGACATTTACATGTTCTAAGGAAGTTCTATTAACCAATACCTAAAAAAAAAGTTCAAACATTAAGTTTCACTGACGTTATACTTAATAAAGAAATATATCTTGTCATCTTTAGCATATCGACAGTACTGCCTCCTCACTAACTTCAAGCTAAAACATGACTCCAATCCAAGCACTGTACCTATGAGGTCATTGAACATGACAGTCTATAGAAAGTTCTGGATATTGCCCCCATGTTTGTGGGCATATGGAAATGGGGTCTTATCGAATTGTAATGAGACTTGACAAATAACGCATTAAAGCGTTTAAACATAACATGTTTATGATTATGTTAGGGCTGCTTCCGAGGTCCCGCAGGATTTGAAATGACACATAAATAGCAATGAAGATGGAAACTGTGAAACTATTGGCCCTAGCATAGTTAGTTCAAAGCATCGTCACTGTTGAAAATCTATTAAATACAAATTTTTCCTCTTTATAATAAATAATATTATAAAGAGGAAAAATTTGTATTTTTGTGTGTGTGTATGTTTGTAATGAATAAACTTAAAAACTACTGTGCCGATTTCAAAAATTCTTTCACCATTGGAAAGCTACATTCACCCTGAGTAACATAGACACCCGTGCAAAGCCGGAACGAGCTACTAGTTTTACATAAATCTATAATTGTATGAAGAACAGGGTGTAAAGTACTTCATCACCTATAGAAAAGGGAGGATGCTCCGATCAGACGGGGTGTTGTGTCTGGTGAGCTACTGCCCGACAGGAATTTTGATGATAGTTCTTAATGTGTGCATAGATGGCGCTGTTGTACTTTTTGTACTATGTTGCTGTAGTACTTTTTGTAGTGCCGCTATAAATCAAAATAGCTGGACCTCTATCGTCAGATCGATACTAAGCTTTGACAGACCACATTACTTTCAAAGAGTTTCGCATTAAATTTCTACAACGATTTTCGAATGTAAACTTAAATGTCATTTCAATACATTTTTTATGGTTCCATCATCTTTATTCGTGATAGAATGATACTTTATCTAGGCCTGAATAGCCTGGATATTCTGAAAGCTTCAGACATAGCTCTCAGAATAAGCTAGCCAAAGTCGCCAATATTACCTACCCGTAGACCCGATGATAAATCGGCAAACCTAAGGTAGGACTGGACGCCTTCAGGCTGATTGCAGGTGGAGCAAAGGGTTGTACCAGATGGATGAGAATAGCAGTGCAGTGCAGTGTGAGGACGAGGACATCATCTGTTTCATTCGTGTTAAGGAAAATAAAACAGTGGTACCCTTATTACAGAAATTAAAAAGAACTGACCGACTGAACTTTGAAAAGTTGCAGAAATTGTTGAAACGGTACCGAGTTCACTCGGCATCATTTAAACAAGCAAAGTTACATTCTAAAAAACTCATTTATGACAACTTTTTAGCCAAAATTTGGAAACTAGAATTCAAAATCATATGTCGACGACCTCTTGTTAGCATTGATCAGAAAAATAAATGTTTTTAGTCTTTCATAAAATCATCCAAATAAAATTAAAGACATGGTTTCAGTTAAGATTATTTTAAAGGATTAAGGTACAAGACCCTAGTATTACAAGATTAAAATGTTGATAAATTTAAATGATATGCCCAAACGCATGATCTGGCACAGTGAATATTTAGCAGAAATTACAATAGTGAACGGGCAATCACGCCATTTTGAATTGCATGAGGTTAAAAGTATGAAATTTTCATTAAGGAAATGTTGCTGGCTTTTCGTTTTGGTAAGTGTTTTTAATGTATGTGCACAATCTTGAGGATATTTGTAATTGGCAATCCGCGAGAACTAGATTATGTATTGGTAGGTTGTCTAACGACCGAGTTTAATATTTAATCATTAAAACCCACAAAGTAGTAAAGGCTGATTGCTTGACGAAAGCAATTAATGTAGATCAAAAACATAGTTTCTTGTTATAAATTCAAACTGAAGTGTATTTTAATGTATCTATCCAACGTCTTATCTTAAACCAAAGCTATCATTCACAAATCTTGGCAGGAAAACTGATTTCCACGTCATACGAAAGTCGACTGCCTCGCTGGTCAACTGGTCGCAATCGCGACTGCTGAGCATGACGTCCTGGGTTCGATTCCAGCGTCGGGAAAATTGTTATTAGGTTTTTCCATCAGCAATTTAACAGGAGCAGACACGGAGTCTGGATTTGTGCCCGGTAGATGGCAATTGTTTGCCCCCTATTAAATGGGACTTTAACATAACTGGCGAAATATAGGTGTACTATTAGGCACACCTCTATGCATACGAAAGTCGAAATACAAAAGCTCAGGACATGATAAAGGAAAACTGCACTTATCAAACTATTGTCCATAAACGATTCAAAACTAATCAGTCTTTTGGTTCATTGGTTCCAAAAGTGACATGTATCATAAATTAAAGTAGAACTTAAGGAGAATGCGCAAACGTAGCCCACGAAATTCATATTGACTTTTTCATGAAATAGTCATTCGATGGGATTAAATAAGCTAAGACGGTTGTATTGGTGTTTTTAATGACCATAATTCTGTAAACACATTACGTGTAACGAATCATATTTTGTTCTGCATACAGCCTGACACTGACCTGCAAATTGCAAAAAACCATAAGAAAACTAACCTGGCGCTTCCACCTCTTTATAAGTAATATTAACTTCAAGTAAATGAGTAAGAGATCTAACACGCCAGGTCACATATCCCTCCGCTCTCAATTCGCGGCATCAATACGAGCTACTTGTACAAGCTGACATGCACTGTGGGCTCTTTTGTCCGGACCCGGGAACTGGGTCGCTGCACAGTGGCACACTTCAGCTTGCGCTTACGTCACTGCGCCTATGTACCCTCAAGACGCGAGCTTTTCAATGGCTGCTGTAAGCGGGTTTTAATTAAGTGTCTTCTATTAAGTGTGATCGGGTAGTTTTAAAATGTATGGAACTTTTTCATTGATGGGCTCATAATAATAGCCGCACGGGTTGTTAAGCTACGCTAGAGGAGGTCAATCGGTGGATGGGTGACCACTGACCATCCACCATGTAAACAATTTGTCTGCTCAATAACATTTATTAAATTATTATAATGAAAGGCATTGCCAATGCAAGTATGTTACGAAATTAACCAGTTGATTCTGATTCCTAGTTGGCGTAGTTTTCAAATTGTATTTGCATACTAGGACTAAAATACGACATATTTTGGAAACTTTTGAGTACCAAGTTTGTTTCGAAGGAAAAACTAGTTGGAAAAACGTTCAAAACTGAAACTAAGAGAGATTTCTTTAGAAATAAGCATCACCTTTGTAGTATTTTCTGTTCCTTTCGTCTTTTCTATATTTAGTGTGTACATAAATTGTTAAATAAATAAATAAGATCCTAAATTGTAACATGTCAAACGGATCCCTCAGTGAAAACAAGCATTTAGATTTAAAATTCCATTATTTACATTAACAATCTCAACATCTACCTACCTGCACCGTTCACCACGAACAAATGTGACACGTACCCTCGACCCCGCTAACGAAAACATTGTTTTTTCCTCTGCCATACATTATCGCATAATAGTGTAACAACGACCCATAATTGGGGTAAATACGCCAAATATCGGCGCTGGTCCTAAGCAAACAACGGGGGTACCTACCCTGCGACACCGGGATATGCGCGTGTAGATCTACGTGTTAGATGCGTTTTTGTTTTTTTGTAAAATGTATTATATTCAGAAGCTTTGAATTTTGATGTAAAACTTACGGTCGATTTACAGAGTTGTAGGATTCATCAAATCATTTAAAAGCAGCTGTTTACAAAGTATTTAGTATTATTTTGGTGCTGAAGGATTTTTTTACTTTACGAGGGCTGACGTGGGAAGTTTTAAATTGTGACTCTACAATAAAAATTAATAGGCTCCAAGGACCACTTTTATTGAAAATACCAACGCCAATAAAAATAAACTAATCTACGAAAATGGAAAACTTTCATCCAAACACTGAAAAATATACAATTTCTACATGCTAGGTATTTTCAGAAAGCTTCTAGACTCTTCTAAATCTAAACAGACCTCAACATTTATCTTACCCTGGAACTTAATAATAACTGCAACCAAAACCTTCGACAAAAACTTGAAAATTGCGCAAAATGTTGCAACAAAAAGTCGCAATGTCCACATGTACATGTGCACTATGCAACACACACGTGCAATACATGCGATCGCCAAGTGCGTCGTATTCTCACGTCTGACGCGAATCTAACAAAAAGCGAAACGTGATTTATCGACGAGCGAATTGACACCCCCTCCCCCACACACCGCTCACTCGTCTAAACTACCCTTAAGGAGCTTGGAGAGCAGGCGATGCAATTGAATTGTGGATATTGCAAGAATTTTTAAGTTAGAAGTGCCTTCAATATATTAGCAAAAACAGCGGAAAAGTAGCTAATGAAAAAAGATCGACGCCGTGGTAACACTTTGCTTAAAAATTAGAAAATAACCTAATTATAAAAAAATATGTAGGTAGGTATATCTATTTCAAGCAGTGAACTGCAATAAAGTGACGTCTGACAGGGGAGAATGGCAGAATAAAACGTGTTGCGCCGACCCCAAGTGGGTACTGGATGATGATGAACTTCAATATAGGCTAATTTGATTTTCTTGCTTGATTAGTCTGCAATGGATAGCCATTAAGAATGATTATAACAAAAAATATCAGAATAACAATTTATAATGAAAATTCATTATAATATTATTCTAATATTTTTGAATACGTGTTGTTTTGTAAATTTTTAATAATTTAGCATGGGATAATATAATATAAACTACATTCCATTAAAATTCAAAGATTAGATTAAACGCTGTTTTTAATGCAGCAACACTAAGAATCAGTCAGTTAAATTAAAATGACAAAAAATGTTATCGAATAACAAATAGGTTAGTTACAAAGAAGATATAATTATAATAGATTAACAAACTGATTCAAAAGGTCGAATTCTACATATTCATTAAATCAGATTCTTTAGCGCTGCAGGTGTAAAGACGTCTTGAAATATTAATGTGTTTACCTGATAACGTGATAAAATGACAATGACAAGTCTAGCCAGATTGCTAGCCCATCCCAGATTCTAACAATTATAACGATCCCTTAGAATATAGGGTGCTAGATTAAACGAGGGACATACTCAAAGGGTGTGTAGAACTCATAAAAATTAACAACTTTTAATGCAGGACCAACACTGAAAAATTATATTAAAAAAACCTGCCGTTCCTTACAAAATGACTACGCAATCAAAATACAGGATATTGGCAGCTGTTTTTTGTAAATATTTCAGCGTTGGTTCCATAGTAGATAATTGTATGAGTACTCACGATACACTAGTTAAATGTACTTTTTGGGCAATTCTATTTTTTTTTAATCTAAACCATACAGGGTGTCCAAAAAATTGTTAAACTTTAAACCTTCATTTATTTATTTATTTATTTATTTATTTTACTATTTATGTACACACAGTAGATAACACAGGAAAATAATATATATATTTATTTCATTTCACGTACATGTATCAACAGTGTCGAACGCAACAACTTCAACGGGACTACCTGTGATCCACCCTCGCGTTTTGTCGCAAAAAAATAACGTGCATAATCGTGATCGCATTGTCGCGGCTGACTCCTCAGGTCAGTTTCCTTGTTCCAACAGTGACGCAATCTCAACCATACCATACAGGAATTATGGTTTCAAATAGTGTGGCACAGTGATGTTGTTTTTTGAACGATAAAATTATGTAGCGTAAGAATCAGAATCGTTTGTTTGATAAAAGTATTATTATTTGTAATAAATTCTGTCCGTTTTGTATGGATTTTTGACAGTGTAATTCTTAATGTTTTTATTCGTTTTTATGTTGGTGTAATGTCTCATAATTCTGTGACGATTTAGTCGTGGGAGAATATCGCAGGTTCCTATGATATATTGTGCAGTTGAGATAAATAAATGATGATAAAGTGAATTGTAGTATTTGTAGTAGAAACATAATTTATTTTGGCATTATATTGAAAAACTTTTCCCGTTGGATATTTCAAGTGGGAAATTACGCTACGAAACAAATAACTTCTAAATTAAAATTTGGTACAGGACACACTACATACAGTAGATCTTAGACAGTCGTTACATGTACTTAGAAGCTCGAAAATAGGATAAATAGTCTTTCCAAGAGACATCTAACTACCCCGATTCTGGTAGGAGGCCAGATAGGCAGTGTAGAGGTCAGATAAACAGTCACTCCATATTAAATACTGGTATTCTGGTAGCTGTATTCAGTTAGAATGGGAATCGATCCAAACATATTTGGAAAACGACAAACAGACAACGATGGTACAGGAAAAAATACTATTCAAAAATTCATATAAACACTCAAGTAGCCATCTTAAAACCAAATACGGTAAAAACTGAGCTAAACACATCTGCACATACATACAAGTTTAATTCCAAACGACATCCAGTTTTACTAACAAATATAAATAGTATATTGACATCTGAACTCGCAATTCGCAGTACATAAAAAGACCAATGAACTGCGTTTGAATTATTTAAGAAAAAAACATATACATATATATATACCTATGTTATGTTACGCAAATGTAGAAAGCTACATATATGAATGCGTAAGCCAGCGACTGATGAAGATTGTATGTACGAAATTAATCGGTTGATAGACATAGATAATTGTTTATTATTCGGATAATACATAAGCAGGTGCTGTACACATAAAAGATGTCATATTATTATGTGGCTTAAAATATTAGGTACCTAAAACTAGTTTGTACATAGATAGAGCCACCAAACTACAAAGTGTGGCCTAATGAGGTAATAATTTGATAAGGAATTAATAATTTAATTTATTGTAATTTTATGATTTTAATAAGTCATTTTTTAAAGGCACGGTCCTTTTTCAAAGTATGTACCTACTTTTTGATATTTTTTTTTTTGAATGTGTGTTTTACTGTTATTTTTATAGAATTTATTAATAAGGAAAAAATAATTGGTCTCCTGAGACGAAATCTTATTAACGTAGCCAACTAACTGGTTATTATTTAAATTAACAGATAATTCAGCGAATATCAAGTATATATAATAAAAAAAGTACAGAATAATATTTTAAAGTAAAGAATATTGCGTTTTTGTAAAGTGTTTTACGCCATTTGTATGTTGTAATCCTTCTTAAATAATTGGTAATGTCAAACGTACTGCGATCTTTGACGTCGACATTAATTAAATTCTTTCATTACAAGGAAAATAATGACTGGATACTCGTACACAAAAAATATTGGCAAATCCGTCGTTTGCCCTCAAATCAATGACTATTTTATTTATTAATGCTGTTTGCATTTTTTCGCAATTGTTTCTTGGTTGGGTTTTTCCTATAGTATTTACTAGTTTTAAGATTCGTAAGTGCCTAGTGCCTTCATTGATTTAGGACTTCAAGTTTCCTATCGTACCCGTATCTAAAGTCAAGTTAGAGTTATTACTTGAGTTTAAGTAATTACTTAAGCAAACATTTTCATGCAATAGACAAGAATTCAAACGAAGTAAGAACCGTCAAAGAAAGCAAAGCTAAGAATTCTAACATTTGATGCAGAGGTTTCTCTAATAGTACACCCACATTTCGCCAATTATGTTTAAGTTTTTAAACTGTCATGGTCACTAACATTATAATTAACACTAGAAACGGGATATTTACCATGTCAAATACATGGTAAATATCCCGTTTCTAGTGTTAATTATAAATTATGTTTAAGTCTCATGTATCTAGTAGATAGAGGGCGAGCCCTTTGCCAGGAACCAAACACAAATCTAGATCAGTGGTTGCTACTGAGAAATCCCTCATGAAAAAACCCAATAACACTTTGCCCGACCTGGGAACCAAACCCAGAATCTCAAGCTTAGCAGTACAGCTTACGACCCTTAGACGAACGAGGCGAGTAGAATGGTAAGATCCAAGGCCCACCCACTCAAATGATACCAGTGTCATTTAGCCTATGTGGAACTGAGCAATACCTTAAAGCGGAAGCGTCAGGATAGCCAGCGAAATTCAAAGTTTCTTACGTTTTTTGCAATATGCAGGTCATTGTCAGGTTGTATGTTGATTAAAAATGAGTCGCGCCAGTAACACGAATGTAGTTACAGAATTATAATCATTAATACAACCCTCTAAGTTCATTTAACCCCATTCAATAAGTCTTTCATGAAAAAGTCAATAATCAACATACAACCTGACACTGACCAGCAAATTGCAAAAAACGTAAGAAAATTTGAATTTCGCGGGCTACCCTGACGCTTCCCCCTTAACTTGATAAATTAAAAAAAAATATAAAAACTAAATATAAACATTTCCCAGCACATAGCAACCACACGATAGTTGATAGTCGTAAAAAAACTTAACCCAAGCGCTATAATATCTACCTGCTTTGTTCAAACAGTGCTATGAATCTGGAATAATACTGCCATGTCGCAACGACCCGTGTTACATCGTTAAATATTAAAAAAAACACTACCTGTAGCTTTGATACGACGTAAAACTATTTGACTATCGCAAAAAATATTAACTATGAAAATCAAACCTTATCTCAATACGATTACGTTGATTTTTTCGATAAGTTTCACTTTTAGAACTGCATCTTAGGTCTATGATGAAAAGGTTAGATGTCCAATGCAATTGTAAATTTTCGAAATATTTATGACTTTATAAAGTGTTGTTTATGTCTAGGAAATAAGATTTATTTTCGCTTAACAATGAGATAATGTTCCAGGCTTGACAGTGGCTCTATATAAACCGTTTGTGATTGTAACCCAATATTGTGCACGAGCGATTCAAAAAACTTTGTTATCTTTAAAAACATATTTTGAAATAGTCTAAATTTTTCTAGATAAAATATAAGTTATTGTTAGATCTTAATCTATTCCTATTAGCAAGAAATCTGAAGCTATTCACACTTACAAACTTAGACAACAATTAGTCACTAGATGCACAACATAACATAATATCACGCCTGTAATCCCTGAAGGGTTAGGCAGAGGTGAACCCACTAGTACACCCACATTTCGCCAGTTATGTTTAAGTCCCATGTAATAGGGGGCGAGTCTCTTGAAATCAAACGCGCATAAATCCAGACTCCGTGTGGCTACTGAGAAATTCCTAATGGAAAAACCCAATAACACTTTGCCCGACCTGGGAATCGAACCGAGGACCTCATGCTCAGCAGTCGCTAAACCACTGGCATAAGTTACTGATGAGCAACAAACCTGAAGCTATTCACATTTACAAACATAGACAACAACTCACTAGATGCGTTTGGAACATCATTTTGTCTCTGTCATTTTCAAACGATTGGCAGAAACAGAACGATGTTTTCAATACTTATAAACGCGTTGCAAAAATTCTAGTGGGTCTTAAAAACAATTAAGCTGCTGTAGCATGAACCCTTCCGTTATTACGTAATTCCTTTTAGTGCATTGCGAAACTGTTTAATCACAGAATCTTACAACTCGACTCACAGGACCAATAAAACAATAAATTATAACTTCACGTCTAACAAACTTAGCTAGAAGTCCCACGCAAATATTTTAAAACGCAACCCGGAATTCAGACAGATAAAGTCTTTTTTTTCAATTCCACAATTTTCAATAAAAGCTTTTAGTACAAAAAATGTCTAAAAGCATTGCTCTACACTGGCCTTACCCGACCGTGTTAAAAAAAGATGATTAATGATGTTGGAAATTAAATAATTCGAGCGCAGGTACAGGGTAGTGGCAATTTTTTAGCTATTGTCCCTACGTTACAGAACAGGGTGTAATTTCTGGTCATGTTTTTTTTAGTTACCTAATTATTAAATGCTCAAAACGTTTTTGATTACAGAAAAGATTTAAATCAGAATATTTGAAATGTATACATATTTAATCTAACTGATTTAAATCTTTTCTTTGAAAGCATTCGGTGAAAGGACCAAAGTAAGGTGCAGTTCTAACTTTGTAATTATGTCAATAAAGCACAGCGAATTGAGCAAAATATATCTATGTATTTCTACCGTTTCAATCAATTCCAAATCAATCTACAGCCCATGAATTTAGGTAAACTAGACAGGTACAGGTTAATCGGTCAGTAATTGCATTTTTAATTAACAATCCGTGAATAAACGAAATAAATCAACACACATTACGATACCGCAATGCGAAAGGACCAATAATCTAAAACGCTAACATTCTGCAATCAAAAATATTATTTTTCGGTAAAAAAATAAGCTGCAATATGTGTTGATGATAGGCAATCAACTTTAATTATAATAATTGACTATTGAAAATAACATTGCGGTATTGCGAACAACTACGGGCGAAAAAACTAGTATTAACGTTTAAATCACAGTACAATAAAGAAAAAAAAAGGAATGCGGCTTGTTTGATTTGAATACACGTGATTTCGTATGTTAGAAAAAACTAGATATTGAAGCAATTGAACATGCGTAAAATTAGGCAAGAACACAGATCCTGAGAATAATCGTGTCCAAAACCAAAGCAAATTGAAAAAAACCACAGTAAATGGGGGCAAATCAAAAAGAGCAAGATATAATACATAACATAACATAAACATCACGCCTGTAATCCTTGAAGAGTTAGGCAGAGGTGTACCTAATTGTACAACCACATTTATTGAAAAACACACAAAATATCCTATCCTAACATAATAATATTCTAAATGTGAAAGTAAGTTTGTTTGTTACCTTTTCATGCCTAAACTACTGAACCGATCGTCCTGAAATGTTGTATACGTTGTCTGGTGTACAGAAACGGACATGGGGTACCTATAATCCCGAAAAAAGTACTGTTCCCGAGAAAAACAACAATAAATTTCTTTTGATAATAGATGGCGCCACGTGTCTGTCGAATCATGATTGAAATACAAGCAGAATATAACCCGAATTGATTATCAAATTCTAAATTAACGCGAGCGAAGCCGCGGGCAAAGCTGTAGCTACAATAAAAGCCACATACCGTTATGAATGAGACTCACACTGACTAGGGAAGCGTGACAAGGGAGGTGGTGTATATTAGCAGTGGGTAGAACAAGGCTACCTACGATGACAATCTTGATTTAAATAATGAAAATTATGTCTATGCAAATAATGATGTATTAATAAAGACAGAAACGGAATAAAACAGCTCGTACCATCACTATCTGCCTAGCCTTTTCCCAACTATATTGGGGCGGGCTCCCAGTCGGATGCAGCTGATTACCAGTATTTTACAAGGAGCGACTGCCTATCTGACCTCCACAAGCCAGCTCGTACCCTAAGACCAAAATAACTGCGGACTTCTAACACTCCCTATAAAACACCAAGTATAGAACGCATACCAAACATTTAAATAAAAAGTGGTTCCAATAAGCTTTCGGGGTATAAAGCTGAACAATTACAGCGGGCGAGGATTGTAAAATTTTACAATCTGTACGAATGATGCCCGACTGGTGTTATTGTGATTACCAGCGCCGAATTCTAATGGCGTATAGACAATATGGACTTGTTTTATGTAAATTCTGTATATGGTTTTTTTAATAATATGTTGTTTTTTTGTTGTTTTTACTGTTAACAATAAACTAAGAATATGTATGTGTATTTCTCTTCCACTGACAGAAAACATTTCCCTTAAATCTTATTCTTTGACCGACGATGTTCATAATGTTGCTGGGAAAGACTGGTTGCGGAGAGGACTATGTCAAGCAGTGGACTGCAGTCGGCTGAACTGAGTTAAGAAAACCCTACTGTTATCACCACTAATTTTAATTATCAGGGTTTCGGGGAAGCCCAATGTTAATATACACAAGATAATTATGTTGAGTTCATAGTTACCGACGTTCAAAATCTGGTTGTGCTGGTAAATTACATACAGATAGTGCGTAGTTTGCCCTGCTTGATGCGGACTAAAGACAAGATGTCCCAATTGCATTGCAATTGTTGGTGAAGAGCTTTTTTTACGGAAAAGTGATTGTTTTCGTATGATTTTTAGTTTGTAGTTAGTATTAATCGGTCTTGTTATTTTGTTTCTAATTTATGTTATGGTATATTGTACCTACTTTTTTTTGTTACCTTTTTTTGTGTTCAAGTGTTTATCAGTGGAAAATTGTAAATGGCCTTCAAATTCATATTGTATAATAACACTGTTTATATTAGCTTCAATAAAATAAACTAATTGGGACGTTTTCGAGTCCTCAGACACAATGCGCGCTAGTAACATATCTGCCTCATTTTTAAATAATATCATTGCAAAATCTCGTTTTCAGTAGCACCTCCTGACTCGTAGTAACAAGTCGTGTCTTATACGTAACCAAGACTAATTGCAATTAATAAAAATACCTAACTCTAACAGCACCTAATAGGAAATATTTTTATGATCATAAGTAACCTCGCATCACAATTTACGAAATAGTTTAAACAAAATTCATCAAATGAAGCTAACCGCACCTAAAATACTTGAACACATAGTTGTATCATTAAAACATAGGTATAGTAAAACAAAAAGTATGTTTACGACATGACTATCATGCTAAAGTTCAAGATTATTCGGGGTACAATTATATCTAGATTTTTTGCAACAATTATCGTCAGTTATTACATCTGGTAAAGGTTATTATTTTGGTATCGAGGAAACATAATTCAAAATATAAGTACGTCATTGTTTTAATTGTAAGTTATTAAATGACTGACACTGATATCAGTGAAGAAATACATCGTGAGGACACCTGGAATTGTAATGAATAGAAGTCTAAAATCGAAAACACGCCTTAAGTAAGCGTAATGATCCTGTTGTAGTAAACTTAGTATTATTAAACATCAGTAAACACGTGTAAGGCTGATGTAAAAAAAAATACTTATCGGGCAAGCATATGCAGGAAGCGAAAATAACACACGCTTTCAATATTATGAGATTAGTTACGATGCAGGTCAAAAGACCAAATTCTTTTCCTGTATGCAAGGACCAGATAATTATAATTTCTCTACAATTACTTTAGTCTTGACCTCCCCTATAACCAAAAGAAACAGTAACAATTCCGTCATGAGTTCATGACACTTCACATTGCACCCCGGTGGGTCGAGCCGGGTCGAGCCTGTAACTCGACCCAACATATGGCACGCTCCGCACTTCCGACAATTTCACAAAAAAAGGATGCTTAAGATTCAAGCAAAAAATTAAGAAGCCGAGTATGGCACGCTCTTTGGAATCTAGGGATCCGTATAGTACGTTGTGTATTACAGGCTTAAGAGCCGCAGGAAATAGGATTGGTTTCTGGCTATCGAAAATAAAACTAAACTCATCCATAGGATAAGAAATGTGAAGATTCCAATTTTGAGCTAGAGAATCGAACTCGGTGCATCTGCGTGAGTGCGTTTCTAATACCTAAACTTAGTCGATGAGGTCTGTTTATGGACGACAAGGATGTATTTGAAGACCAAAGAATCAAAGTTGGAGGTCATAGCCAATTAATTACTTATCTACTAGGTTTACTGAATTTAGTAATATTTATTATTTTTCGTAGTCATTGGTTAGTTTGGTTAAGTAATCCGTCTAAGATAAATTAGAGTCAATTTACATCGAATTGTTTTATTGCTGTTATTTCTGAAGGACGTAATAATAAATCTCACTTTTTGTAACGGTTTTTTTTTTTATGTGTAATGTGTATGTTGAAACTAGTCTGTATAAATTCTCTTTATAAAAACATAAGACACTTTTCTTTTTTCGCCTTTTATCCACGGATCTCCAAAACGCTACACTATGTAAGGACGAACATACTAACTGCATGTGCGGAACATTTGTGCATATGCGCGGCGCAATGTCGCGGTCGTCCATCTGTCTGGCACAAAAAATATCAGCTACCTACCTACTGAGTTATTCTACAGCTACGTCACTGGTCAGGAAGATATTAATTGGAGTAATTAAGGAGACAGTCACTGGTTGGTGATCGAGGGACTTCTTTCAAGGTTGGTCTATTAATACTGAATAAACATTCGCAAATAGAATGGAGAAGAGGCCATGTCCAGTAGGCTGCTTAAGGCTGAGTTAATAAATTTTGTTAATTTGAGTGCAAAAGGGTTTTAAAAGAAAAGTTTCCTAGATATCAATCAAGAGAAACCTTAATAAATAGCTGTAGCTGATTTCAAGACTTTGTATTGGCTAACTCGAAATAAAATATGTATTTAACTTGATGAGCTTCGACACACAGGTTTGATCTATTGTTGTTACCTGTCATCTCCATAAATTAACTTTTCTAAGAGCCAATTTCCTTTTACACACCTCAAATCATCATAGACAAATCTCTCGCCCACCTTCGCCATAATTATAATACCATTATTTATGGCAAATGGTCCTAATGAAAACGCTACTGCCATAAACCCATCAATCATATCTATTAAACAACTATTTAAGTTAAAAATCACTGAAAATTATCATAACCCGAACATTACATTGACTGTGTCAACGATCTACCAGTTACTTTAATGAAACGTTTAAATAAATAAATATGCAGGCAATTTATTTTAAACGCGTCAAAATGAGGCTCGTTCCACTACTTTAGAAAAGAAATTAGCAAATATTTATGTATATTATAGCCATGTACGGCCCCATGACCGATTCAACTGAATCATAGGGAAAAATACAGTTATACAGCGTTTAGAAGAAATAGAAGCGTTTAAATGATATAAATCTATCTGTGTTGCTTAATTAAAATCATTTAATCTGCAATCGGAATATATTATGGCAACACGGTGCCAATAAACCACAGTAATGTGTGGAAACATACGGGCAGTAATCGCGAGCGTAGACTCTGAAACGGTAGAAGTATTTATTTTTGTAGTTGGCGAAATAAAGAGATAAATATGTAGTAGAATCCATTTAAAGCATACATATGGCTTGTGCAATATAATTAAGGAATATAACATAAGTATGAATATCCGAAATAACTGATAGCCCAACTGTCTATTTTTCAAAACAAAAACTCTCATTTTTGGTACTGTTTTTTAAGTAAGGAGGAACACAAATGGAAACTTCCACTTCATATCATTCCTATACAAAAACTCACGAAAGGAACTCATCCGTAACGGAAGATCGAAACACGTTCCGAATTCAATTTGCCCTAACATTTTTATTTACCTTTTATAGCGTCAGGAAATACGAAATACCTTTTTACCGTGCAAGCGACACAGCCAGTCACTTTTACCGGGATACAATTGTTGACTGCGCTTTCCTTACTTTGTTGAGGAGAATCAATTGCGATACAAGAAATTAGATGTATCACCGAGTGTGGTGAATGGTATCTAAGATTCTGTTCTTATCTGTCTGTCAGAGTTAATTTCAACTCAGAATGAGTCATTTTTGTTTTTTTTTTTTGTAAAGCTTGCACAGTTATGAATGACAAATGATGATGAGTGAAGAATACTTATGTCTATTCCTATGACAATACTTTTAATACTCAGTTTCCATCAAAGCAAAACGGAGTAAAGACGCGTAAAATTGGACCAATCACAGGCAGGAGAGACGCGAAACGCAGCTGTTTGTAGATTTCGTCCGGTGTCGATACACGCTCATCTATCCGCTCTATTCGGTGCAAACGGGGTTTTAGAAGTTTTACTTTTAAAATGTAATTAGCATATGTTTCGTAGATAGTTTCAATATTTTAGATTTAGCTAGTGCTGTGACCAAATGGCGTCGAAGAAATCGAAAGAGAAGTGTTTCTCGACGATTTTGTTGCCATAGCGTTCTCGACGATTTTGTTGCCATAGCGGGTAAGACCTAGAGGAAGCAGGCACAGGCTCGTGGAGATTGGCTAAGTGAGTGTAGTAGGGCTGTGGATGATGATGAGTAGCTAGTGCTAGCGTTTTTTATAATCGTAACTCCGTAGCGTGCCCTGTCGCAACAGTCTCCCGCATAATTTCATCGCGACATGTCGTTCCACCAGTACGTCCCCATAACAGCCAAGTGTTTCCGCCATGTTCCACGAATCAGCATATAAATGAAAAACGTACATAATATCATCAAATTCGAAAGTACCATATTGAACCGGAATCATTACCATACCTACTGATTTACGCAATTAGTAGGAATTTTTAATTTATTAATAGACATTTGGGCTTTATTGATTTTGCCCGCGGCGGCCGTTTTACGGGTTGAGCGAAATGTAAGGCCCCTTCATGCATAACTTAACAAGATAAATTACCTTACTACGGGAAGTTAGAAAGGTTTAGTTTTTCTGGTGGACGTTGAATCTAAGGACCAGGTCTGATCTACTTTCGTGAAATACGAATCAATTCTGTTTCCTTGTAAATGACGTTTAAATGTGTCTTTTAATGGCCTCATTAAAAGTAAACGGTTTAAATTAGAATTTGACGAAAAAGAAAACTGGAAAATGCAATTTTCATTTCCCTTATTTCATCATAAATGCATTATAACTATAAAAAAGCCAATATTTTTCCATTTCATTTCTTTGACTATCATTTTTACCAAGGAGTGTTAGATCCAGGCACCCCTAGGATTGTCCGTCCATCCATACGGTGATAAACAGCTACATTAAAAATAAAATTCCCTAAAATAGAATGAACATAACTTATCAAAAGTTAAATAGGTAAGTAAATAAAAAACTATCAGTTATTTATAGTCAAAATTAGCACCAAAACACGTGTTATAATAAATGTTAAATGATTAACAAAACAGTTATTTACAGGATCGTATAGTTGTTAATTAGACGCTAATTAGATAGAAAGGCAGTTTTGTACGTTAATTACAGTGATGTATTGCACCCATTTTTATATTTTATAGCATAAAACACCGACCGATCGAATTTAGAGTGAACCTGTTGAATATTCAAGAAAATCAAGTGACAGTTAGGTAACAACACTACTTACTTGATACCAACTTAACTTTACCGATCACAAACCGTTTGTTCCTCAAAATTCAACTTTAACACTTAGAAAACAAGGTGTTTGTCATCGAAAAGGCGATGTTTAAGTAAATTAGTGTGCGGATCATCGCTGTCAGATCACTACGCTGAAAAATGCCTCCAAGTGGTCATCGGCGACTATTGAAGTGTTAAAAAACAATAAATCACCAACAACCGGGTGATTAATTTATAGATCAACCAATGTAACTGTATCATATTTACTAACTCACTCTTAACAACGAGACAATAAGGTTGAGAATTGCTCCATGAAATGTGACATAAAGGTCAGACTATACTGGTTTCAATATTTTACGATTTAGTTTATGGTCGTGTTATGGAGGCCTGTACAAGACTTGAAATAGGAAAGTTAAGTGAAAGGTCGCCGAGATATATTGTCTCGCATTTGAAACACAATTTATTTATATATAATCAAGTCACCGTGTGTTTTTATATGTGAGACTAAAAATAAAACTTTTTATACTAAATAAAGTAAAGAAAATATGAACTGTTTTTTTTTTTTACTTTTCAGTCGTACCGGGCAAGGGGGAACTTTCAATCATTCGTGCTGAAGCAAACTAATAAAGAAATTAAGAGCTGCTCACAACTGTTACCTTACCTATACTACCAACTTCATCTGCCTAGCCTTTTCCCAACTATTTTGGGGTCGGCTTCCAGTCTAACCGGATGCAGCTGAATACCAATATTTTACGTGGAGCGACTGCCTATCTGACCTCCACAACCCAGTTAGTTCTGGGTAATACGATACCCTTCAGTACTGGTTGTCAGACTTTCGGGCCACTGGCTACCTGTAACGACTGTCAAAGATCTACAAATGACAGCCGGGACCAACGGCTTAACGTGCTTTCCGAGGCATGGAGGAAACTCGGTATGTAATGGGTGGTCACCCATCCACGGACCAACCTAGACAAGCGTAGCTTAACCTAAAGATCGACTCGAACGGCAGTCATTATTTAGCCACTTGTCAAAAAATCTATTATTATTAAGTTAAACTATTATTTTTACAAGAATTTGTCTAGTATACGGGGACTAAAAAACCCGATTACTGAAAAATTATGCTCTAATTAAATTCTGGGTTTACAAGGTATCGACTCTATTGTTGAAGTCGGTTAAAATGTAGCCTATGTTACCCGGGCCATAATAACTAATCGATTGACACCTTATTCATCAAAATCGAATGATTAGTTTAGGCGCTACGGAGGAACATACGTAAATACATACATACATAGACTGCTAAAATCATAACCCTTCCTTTTGGCTTCGCCGTAGTCGGGTAAAAATATGGTGGAAGTATTGTCAGACAGCTTTAATCTATACAAATAAATAAAATTGAAGTGTCTGTTTATAAATTCTAAACAACAGCTTTTTACTGAATGCATATAAAAGTACATACGGTACTTATAAAAATAAAAAAATTGTCTGTCTGTCTGTTTGTTCCGGCTAATCTCCGAAACGGCTGGACCGATTTCGACGGGACTCTTACAGGCATATAGCTGATGTTATAAGGACTTACTTGTAACTTAGGCTACTTTTATTTTAGAATAAGAATTAGGGATCCGTGCAAAAAAAAATGCCTTGATTTTGTTAAAGCAATGTGATTCAAATATGGAAGGCTTGTCTCATAATAAATTACTGTGCGCAAATCATTAAATGCTCGATACCAAACTCTTCCACGCAATACTTTTCTACGATTTTGTCGAACTCTGACAGCCAAAAAATGTTCTCGACTTAAATCTCATTACGGCACGATAAATTAAAGCGAGCCTCAAGCAATGCACAACAAATGTTAAGTCGGCGACGATATTAATTGTAATCGAAACCGGTTTGCTCCGGTTACAACCGCTTATATCCGGATAACAGTCGTAAATAACTAAGATGTCCGGTGAATTTAATGCAGTGACGCAATTTGACGGTAAGACACAAAAAAGCAATATTGGTGTAACGGGTTTTCTTCAAAGAAAATTATTGCTATGTCCAATTGATTTATACTGTCTCAGAGACATGCAACTGTACTTCAGAATAGTAATATTTCAGTGATGGTGAGACTAAATTGCAATCGTCTTATTTTCTGATACTGTCATGATATTTAAAAAAATATCACTTATAAAGAGTGACTGCCTCGTAGGTCTAGTGGTCGCAAGCACGACTGCTGAGCATGAGGTCCTGGGTTTGATTCCCAGGTCGGACAAAGTGTAATTGGGTATTTCCATCAGGAATTTCTCACTAATAGCCACGGAGTCTGGATTTGTGCCCGGTAGATGGCAATAGTTTGCCCCCTATTACATAACTGGCGAAATGTGGGTGTACTATTAGGGGCACCTCTGCCTAACCCTTTGGGGATTACAGGCGTGATGTTATGTTATGTTAAAGGGTGATGAAGTAACCTAGTAACTAATACATTATTGCAGCTGAATATATCATACTAGTTTAGCGGTTTGGGTTGTTCTATAAGGGTTGCAAGGTTGGCTGCGGGACTGTTCGAAAGAGATACCGCGGCCCTGGAACACAAAGGGCAAAAGAAGGAACATGGATGGTTTTTAGTCAGTAAAAGTCTGACTCTCCCTTCCGCTCCGCACAGAGCGGGAGGGGTCATTTGATGATTTCCCATCCCAAAAAAAAAGTGTTGCAAGGTTTTCTTTAGGTTTCCTTATGTCTTTAGGTAATCTTTATCTTCAGACTTGGCTAAGGTTCAATTACAGAAGAAGAAAAGAGCAGAAAAGCGATTCTAAAGCAACAGCATCAGATATATTAGTAAACAGTTACAAATACCCTCTTATGACCTCGTTATTTACACATTTCAATTTCCTTCAAAAGACTAAACTATCATAAAATATTCCACTCATACCGATCTCCATTTATAACTACATATTAGTAATATCTTCGTACATTAGTATTCAGATAATCGCTCTACCCACGACCGCTCCAATTGTCCCACAATATATGTTTTGTTACACAATGATGACTGATGACGTCACTTATACATATATATATAGATGGTGTTTAAGGTAAACTCACAGTTGTAAAAACACAGTAATAAAATTAGAAGAAAAAAACAAAGCGCCTGTAATTTCTGAAAGCTAAGGTAAGGTAGAGGCGCATCCAATACATAGTGCACCTACATTTCGCCAGTTATAAAGTCCCATATAATAGGAGGTGAGCCTATTACCATCAACCGGGCTTAAATTAAGACTCCAGGTAACTGACGAATTCCCGGTAGAAAAGCCCAATAACACGTTACCCGACGCGGGAAACGAGCCCAGGACGTAATGTAGTACCGCTTGCGATTACTAGACCAATAGAGGCCTGATCTTTATAAGAAAGGGGCCTGTGTGCCGGCCTCGACAGTAGCAACAATATAGATAGCTTGTTCAAATGTAAATAAGCACAACACGGAGTCAGCATCGCCTGAACAGCCGTACGGGACTTTTTCTAAGAAATTCCATACTGCAAAGCACTTATAGGCACCGTAACAGCATCGTCTCAGACCGGGATCAGCTAGTCACAATAAGGTGATGTGATATCATTCCGGTGCAGTGCTTACAAGTGTGAGTTGTCTTCGGGTTTTTACATTTGAGACAGCTTTGAACATTTGGGTGTCTAACGGTAACGTCGTAAAAGTTTATAGTGAGCTTAGATTGTGTGAGAATGTGACGAAATTATTGCTCCGATTTAGTTAAAGATTGTGGATTAATCTAGTTTAGTTAGAGAACAATAAAATGTCTTATGGAGAACTCTTTTGAAGTTAGTTTTTTGCATTTGCTTAACGATAGTGATCATTAGAATTAGATAATTACAAAAGGTCAAAATTTGACTGGTAGAGAATGCCTTGTGGCATAAAGTCCACCTATGTATCAGTATTGTACATGAAGTTTAAATAAATAAATAATTATTCAAATAATCAACTTATTTCTCGGAAACATAACCCACAATATAAGTAATCAACACATAGGTAAAGTTCAGCTACTTCTCACAGTAATGACGTTAACACTCGATTTACGTAATCCCATTAATATTATAAGTACTTCTCATACATATTATATTATACACCTGAGATACTAAAATTAATATCGTTTCCGTAATTAGATATTTAAGTGTCTTTCAAATATTTTGTGGTTTATCTGCCTAAGCTCGTGTTCTAACCAAAGCGACCGTCAACATAACTCGCTACGTGTACAACGAGGCCTAATGCGTGGTCGCGCCGACAGAGTGCGCCTTCCGGTTTTCCGAACAAATGAGTGACATATGAACGACGAGCGCGTTTTCACGCGACTGATCGTTCTGAGAGGGGTAAGATATTGGATTTTAAGTTTTTATTAACTGAATTGGTATATGGATAACATACGAGCAGTCACATTTTCAGCACATCAAAACATCGCTCGAAAACATAACCTCCTCGTTTTGTAGAAGTCGCTTAAACAGCAAAAGCAACGAACAGGCAAGCTATGCAAACGTCGTTAACATTAAAATAGTTAATATTATTCAGTATAAAAATGAGGCAATAAAAGTCCCTCTATGATTAAAGCACACAACGCCAATATACATCATTTGATGCCACACTCGCCACAGATGGCACTTTCGATTTACATTTAAAAAATAACGACCATATTTCATAATTAGATGTTACCAAACCAATGGCGACATAATATAGTATAGTTCACCCATTACCTAATGTATACCTAGTTTCTTCATTTCAAACTTAAAACATTTGAAATTATATAGCAATATATAATTTATTATACACTATGGGATGTCAGATTCATTATGGTGGGCAATAAAAATCACTTAGTGACGTTTATTGAGCTTGTTTTTAATTAAGGTTGTGTCAAAATGAGGAAGAGTCATTAGTGCATTTACGATGTACAAATTATAATTGTACTTGTAGACGTTAAAGGTTGGGGCACAAAACGCCCGCGTTTTGTACGCGCGTCTACGCCCCGGTTTAGACGCGCCTTACGTAAATTCGCGCGATTAAGTCAGAGGTTAATGCCTCCAAATATTTGAGCAGATTATAATATGTATAAGGTACATTTTAATCAATGAATAGTAGATGGAAAATCTTAATGAAAAAACAGATTAAAATATTCACCAATAATTCCGTTTTCTAATTATTCAAGCTTGTCCCCAATCAAAGGTAGGTATGTACCTGTTCGTACCACACCAAATGTATCATCAATACCCCAGACATATTACCTTTTTTATTACTTAATAACTCACATTTATAAGCAATTTCTTTTAAGAAGCTATTCGGTTCGCCCACGTAATGGTATGCGCCAATCTTCGCATTAATAGTCGTCTAATGCGCTTCGATTATTCGTAAAACTGCAATTATATGTTGCTAAAAGATAGCTTGAGGGCATCGGATGTTATTGAAACTGATATCAGACTTCCATTCACAAATCATAAAGTTTAGTAATATAATATATCAAGTTGGAGTATTTAAGAGGTCTAAATTATGTCTGAGTAGGACGCGCGTCTAATTTTTCATACTTGTATGTGTTTTGAGATACATTCTCTGTAAATGATTGAATGCTTAGCTTTCATCAAGGTATTTTTTTGATTTAGTATTTTCTTGTCTGTCAATATATTAATCAAAAACTGCTATCATATTAATCTTAATTTGTCATTACATTAATATTAACATATCATCTCAATCTTGCAAGGCTATTTATTCCATAATTGGTTTTATATACTCGATCGGATAAATACATCAATTGTGTTTACTCAACACATTGCAAATCTAACCGAAGGAAACGGAAAACTCAGGTAATACTGCTCAAGCGCACCTGACAACGACCAACCCGCATTGGGCCCTCTTAGAAGAAGCCACTCCCTCTCATAGAGAGGAGGTGTATCCCAGCTGTGGGCACGTTCATCATCTGCCTAGCCGTTCCCTTAGAGGTTGATTTGAAATGTAAGTTGTGCATCAAATAAATCGCCACAAATTGCTTTGATTTAGGATCGATATTCCATCACACTTCTTAATTATAAGTATCGATTACCGTGAGAAACAAAACACTGGCCAATCACAATAAATTACAATTATTACGCAGTGAAAGGCTGGTACTGTAACCTGCTTACTAATGCTCGTTTCCTGTTTCCGATTAGAGGCCATTCTTTATTGTATGTTGTAAAAATGGTTATTATCTGTTTGTATTGAGGATTGATCGTCTTCTAATTTTTGGTCTAAAATATGTGAGATTTTGCTCTCAAAAATACACATTGTATTGGTTTCCTAAAGGTGTTCTTAAAAGCCAAACGTTCATCGTTTGTTCAGAGTTCATCTTCAGAGTCTATTTTCCGGAAATCTTTTGAAGTGAAACATTAAGTACGAAATCAGTATTTCAAACTACGCATTTTTATATCTGTTAAATAAAATCTATTAACATGAAAAAAAACATGTTATGGACCCTACTACTCTGAGTACCTTCCATTTCCTTTAACAAATTAACTAAAACACACCAACTATGTGTTGGTGTGTTTTAGTTACAAAGAACACAAACATTAAATTAATTATAAAGAAAAAATACTCATACTTGTTAGAAAAAATCTGAACATTAGTAACGTGTATACACCAACGCAATCAGTTAAGTGCGACCGGTTTTAGAAGATTTAAATAATAAAGATATGGGATACTCGTAAACAAGCATATGCCACATACCTACCTACCTACTTATCAATTTCAATTCTAGTGGCGATAAAGACTTGACAATGTGAACAGATAGTGCGGTATTGAGTTCATTAATTTGTGTATAATTTTTGAAAGCCTCTGGGAGGTTGAGTTGTTTAATAGAATACGATCAATGAGATAAACAGTCTTTTATAAATTGATTGAAACTGTTGTGTGCGCGTGAGTAGCTTTTGATAGGTAAACATTACCCTCTATGGTTTGTTATGAAAAAAACATGCTGTATACTTTGAAAAAAATTAACGTACGAAAAAAACACGCTGAAGATAGATAATAAATGCGTTGATTGCATTTGTTTTAATTATACTTATTAAATCAAGTAACATTTACTCTTATCTCCAAATAACTAACAAAAAAACATCGGCAATAACACTTTAATCACTTCGTCACACAAATGCCGTCCAAATTCTTATCATAAGAAACTATCCAAAAAAATCTTAATCTATGTAAATTTTACCGTAGTAAAGCGCTAAGATCAGCAATTGGTGTGTCGCAACTTGGTCATTATGTATTCATACAATAAAACAGAAATAACGAGATGTCCCACAACCAGCCGACATACATACAAACATATCTAAGTAGGTAGATATAACTACGTAGTTATAGGCTAGGCGGAATATTAGGCTGTTTTGTTGTATAGCCATTGACTTTAAGATGCTATAAGGATTTTAAGCTCGGTTTTACAAAATTACCAACGCTTTCACTATGTACAAATAGTATGATCGTGTCATGATCTTATCGTCTGGCCTTATTTCAAGACAGCATTTATGAGATATACCTAGTCTACGGTTCAATTCCCAGGTCTGGCAAAGTGTTATTGGGTGTTTCAATCAGGAATTTCTCAATAGCAGCCACGGTAGTCTGGATTTGTACCCGGTTGATGGCAATATGCTAGCCCCTTGATATATCTGCCTGCCTAGCTTTTTCCCAACTATGTTGGGGTCGGCTTCCAGTCTAACCGGATGCAGCTGAATACCAGTATTTTACATGGAGCGACTGCCTGTCTGACCTCCACAACCCAGTTAGTGCTAGGTAATACGATACCCCTTGGTAAAACTGGTTGTCAGACTTACGGGTCACTGACTACCTGTAACGACTGTCAAAGATCTACAAATGACAGCCGGGACCAACGGCTTAACGTGCTTTCCGAGGCACGGAGGAAACTCGGTGTAATGGGTGGTCACCCATCCAGGGACCAACCTAGATAAGCACGGCTTAACCTAAAGATCGACCTGAGCGGCTGCTCTTATTTAGCCACGAGCTCTTATGCTAGGCCCTTGATATGGGACTTAAAAATAATTGGCGAAATGTGGGTGTACTATTAGGTACACCTCTGCCTAACCCTTCGGAGATTACAGGTGTGATGTTATGCATGTATGTAGGGGTACGCTGTTTAGATTATCTCCATTCATGTAGACAGAAAGTTGATTATGTGCGTGTTTTGCGACTAAATAATGACTTCTAGATATTTAAATATTCATGTACATAATGCGTAACATAGAATTCAAAAGATAAGGTAAAGTGCTTAATGTTAATTGATAGCAAAAAAAAAAACTTCAATGTAATTAATGTTAAGTTTTTTAATCAACACCATCAGATTTTTGATAGGTCGTTAACCTCGGAGAAAATGTTTAAAAATCTCGTATACCGACGTAGAACTTCACAGAACTGAAATATGGTGACTGCAAAGTTACAGTGGTTGTTGAAAACATTGTGATATCCGTCACAATGTTTTCAGTTTAGTGGAATATTAGAATTACAATTAATTGTCACAAATCCACAGTTCTCAGCATTGTACCACAGTTTATATCTGCATCATCCACAGTTGACTGGAAGAAAATGATTACGACATTTAATTCAGCTGTGTACATTTTCGAGTACTCAAAGAATTAAATTAATTAATTCATACCTAAGGCTATTGGATAGAAAATCTTTCCGAAATCTACTTTGATCATCAGCTCAATAATAGTTGCACATAAATCACGATGACGTACAATATAAAGTACCTATAACATTAAAACCAGAAGAGCACACACTTAAACATGAAACATCATACCCGTATTATTATCTTGAAAACGAGTTTTAATGACAAGTAAAGTAATTAATGTAAATCACAGCGGTGTTTGTTTCGAAATAATTAAATAATGTTAGGTATTATACATTTCGTAGGATTCCATAGATTTATCTAGAACAAGCAGGTAAATGTTAAAGACGTTAGTGTTCTTGTAATTATTGTGATTCTGTTTAGAGGAACGAGTTCTGAGAATGTTTGATTAGAAGTATTATGTTTTGTGTATTGGATAGTGATCTATGAATTTAATTGCGATAAAATATATAAGTTTCTTGTAATAGTATTGCGTTCTGGGTAAAACGCCGTGCAGTCTCTAGGAAGGAAGCGTTCGAGAAGTCGCGCATTTGCAATTTTTAGTTACTAACAACATACCTGTAAACACTTACTAATCCCTCTGCAAATGATTAGTTATTAAAAATGTCAAATAAAGCAATATCTGTATCTAGGATGCCTATTTTAGAACAGGGCCTTCTTTATACTTCTGTCCAAATGTCACTATCGACTAGTATCGACTGTATGTTTTTAAACACTTTTTACGATAAATCATTTTATAGCTTTGCGAATGGTCGTACGGAATATTCCATCACCAAGCAAAGTATGTAAACAGACATCACAAAAACTTTTTCCATCTCTTATTACATCACACTTAACTCACCTAAGCAACAACGAAACAAACAAGAAACCATACGCCATAAAACAATACCTAAATACCAGCCATACACTTCACCCATGCCATAAAACTAGCTATTCGAAGATAAACATCAATCTCATCGGAATCATATAAAATTGTACTTTTATACCAGTTATTATGCTTCTATAAAACGGGGATGAACTGTTTATAGGACCAGTGGATGCCGCAGCCAACATCTGATAATAGGCTGACGAATAAAAATTGTTTACCCGTAAATGTGGGTATAAAAACTATTAATGTATAGAGAAGTAATTAAGAAGTTATGTCTGAGTATAACAAGGAGACAAATAGTGTTACTGTCGATGCTAAGTTGATTGTCTGTCCTTCATCTCAATACTGTCTCCATAACTTTGTTGATTTCTGAAAGGTCTGGAGCTCAATTATAATAAATAATTAGGGAATCGGATCTTAATTAGCAAGGACACTAAGCGAGCCGGGAAGGCAAAAAACAAGACTGAGCGCCTAATTAGGAGCCTAATCGACATTACTCTTTTAACACTATACCAAATCATAATTACAATTTTTGAAATCGGTGTAGTATTATAAGCGCTTTAGTGTAACGTGGACATGCACTTTCTAAATTGTCAAAGAACCTTTTGATCGAAATCCAGATCAACACCCAAGAGAAAGACTATTGTCTTTTAATTTCCTCCGTGATATTGATCTTAGACCAGATACTCTAGTCTTACCACAATTAGCTATGGCTTGTAAAACTGCGGTTGTGCTTCTGCCCTCAAAAATGGAGAACATAACATCACGCCAGTTTCCTCGCAGAGTTAGGCAGAGGTACATAAAGTACAAATAAGAAAAACACTCGCTCTAATACCTATCTCATCACCACAACACATAAACGCTTACACAGCAATGTTAACGATCCATACTGTTACAAAGTACCCATTAACTACTAATTTAATAGGCCCAACTCATTAACCTGCCCAACTCGTTAAAAACTTTAATAAAAAGAATACTCCCGAACAAAATAGTCATAAATTCGACATTAATAACTACAACTTTCAGAGTTTTATTGTCACAGTCAAAGACGGTAGTTTAAGTTTAGCAGGAATCGCAGGTACAAACTAAAGTTCGTTAATGTTAAAACAATAATAGTTAATGATTCGGAAAATGTCGAATTAATTGTAAAATAGGAAAGTTTTTAGGGTATGTTAAAAAGTTTGCAGGTTATGTTTTGTCGTTTTATGTCTGGGGCATAATCGAAGGGTAAAGAAATAAAATTTATTTCAGGAACTCTGTGTTGAACTGTGTGTTGGTCTCTTTTCGATCTTTTATTGGCTGTAAAATAGTCTGGCCTAAGTTAGTTTTGGTTGCCAGACTGACGGAAAACAATGATCTATTAAATAAGGCAACTTGAAACACACTGGTCGTTGGGCCTTTGAACCATGTCCGGCTCTAGAGAAGTCGATAGGAACTTCTAGAGCTACTAAACAAAATTTTTTTAGTGACTTAGTTTTCAAGAGGGGTGCACACAACTCTTTCTTTATCGTGTGGTAGTCCTTGGGCATCAGACTTGGCTTTACATGCCGTCGAGAAATATCTCTTAGGCTGGTTTCCTCACGATGTATTCGTTCACCGAAGCAAGTGATAATTATACAATACGCACATGAATCCCACAAATCGTGAAAAGATGTGCGTGACTTGGGTTCGAACTCGAGACCCATAACCTAGCTATTGACTAACTTCGCTTGATCAAAATATTTACGTTTACATAATTGCAATTGCAAAAAGGCTTGTGACACCACTTCTATACTTTGCATTCTTGACAATAAAGCGTCGATTACCTATTTAAATTCTTCAAGAAGCCCATAACATTTAATTTTACAATCTTTCTCTAATCTTAACCGAAAACCCGATTTATACGGAATCCTTTACCACGATTCTTTCTTCATTAACCGTTCCCATTAACTGAGTTTAATCGTGAATGATAAACAGTTACATTACTATTGTACAATACCGATATCGTGTGTGGTCCAGCAATTAATGAGCTCACTCGAACACATACATACGTACGTGTGTATGTCCGTCTGTCCCCAGTCCCTATCTCCGTAATTTATCTAGAGCGCATACGTTTTCTATTTTATGAAGTTATTAAAGTTTTAGTGAAGTTTCTGTTACAAGTTTCTGTGGTAAGGCGAAATCGTGTAGGCTGAGTTTTGGGTAAAAGTTCTGGTGTTGTTTAAAGGGCTTATTTAGTTATGTTTTTGTGACTTTATAGGGTAATATCGTTGTGGTTGAACGTACCAACAACGTGCCAATAATTTGAAGGCGTGCTGTGTAGCATTTGTTTTTTTTCTATTATATTCTAAATTCCTGTCATTTTTAATTGGTTGAGAGAAATTGTAGTTGATATCTCAGTGTTTTCTATTAACCAAGCATCTTTATTTACGCAGTACTTGCTTTATCGATCATTTTTTGTCTCGAAGGTGTATTAAAGAGTAAGTACTCATTCGTAGTTAGTTCAAACGTCTTGTTCCATGACTGACTTATACGATATTATTATTCAGACCTAAGGCCTACCTATTTGTTTGTTATACTGAATTACGAGGACCATTATAGCACTGAAAGTTTACGGGCAGTTATGCATGTGTGTATCTACTAGCATGAGCAATAACATGAGTTTATTAGCGCTTCCCAGTGCCATGTGCTATGATTGACGCAAATAGATCAATGCCAGCGCTTACAGTAACGACTAATACCCAGAAATATGATTGTTTACTCCGAAAGAATACTCGTAAATACTTTAATACTATTCGACCTCAGTTCTGCATAACAGATTCTCTGTTTAAGCAGGCAAATAGCCCACTTAATGTCAGAAACAAAGATTTAACAGAGAAGAGCCGAACAAAAGCTCGCCGCTTTACAGTTCTAACCTCGAAATTTAATATTTAACATATAATTAATCCTCAAAAACTAAATTGCCATTGCGAGACCACTTCGAAGCCCGAACGCTCATAGACATAAATCATTTGTAACAAAAGCCGTGCGGTACACAGATTGCGAGCCCATCGCTAATTGGGCGTCACCATAAACCGGCCACATTCGTAACAAAAGTCAATTCTCCCAGCAAAGAGGTTGAAAAAACCTGTGGGCCCACCGTGTAACACAATCTGGTACCGCGAAAGAACATAAAAATCTGTTGGCTATTAGATTCCGCGCCGTTCGGTACGAGGAGCAAACGACATTTTTATATTTTTAAGTGAACGGCCCGCGCCCGCGCACACTCACACACTCTCACACTCACACACACTCACACGTCCATAGTGCAGGTATAAACAAAAATGTGCTAAGTAAAAAATATTATTATAGCATAATGCGCCATAAAACACGAGAGCGTCGGTGAACGGCGCCGGTTCTCAAACTGTGCGAGTGCTACGCGGCGTAGCACTCCCGTAGCGGCGTAGCTGGCCGCGTAGCACCTGATGTTTTCATGCGAAAATTGTTTGAGCTAATTATGTTTTGGTTGTGAAAAATATATCCGTCTCTTTCTTATCTACGGTACTTAAATCTGCATATTTATAAACAACTAACGATTCGTCATCGTAGTGACGCGTTAATGATTAATAGATCAGAAACAATGTACATTATTTTGACGTGCCGCACCTTATGATGATGCAAAACTGAACTAATCTGCATTTGCGAGCTTTTTAAATCGGTATTCACATGAAACAAACAATAGATAAATGAATTTTGGTTTTTACCTTCTCTTTCCTTATACTCGTCACGAAGAAGAATTATATTTACTAAAAAGTATTAATTTTTTCATACCTTCTCAAAACGATTTATTTTTTACTAGAACGAATTCACGAATTTCAATGGTGAAATAAAATTGCCCTAAGTAACCGAAAAAAACTCCTCAAACATTAGTTTGAATTAACATTAGCAAATTAAAGTACCAATTAACATAATCACAACAAGTTTGAACACCACAGCTGTCCGGTACTTCAGCATAAACAATGTCAATGATTTCTATTAAAATCGGCCGGCATTTCGATATATACGAATTATATTAGAATAACGTCTGGGAAATCTACGCCATGTGCAATAAATAAGTCGAAGACATCCCACTACTAATACACAAAACTCTTATATTCATTAAAATAGAGTTCAATTTCATCTAGCAGCAGTTTAGGTAATAAAAATGCTTAGTATTTGGTAAGATGTATCTGATATAATAAAAGTTTAAGGACTAATAAACTTGATCTAATATTATAAGTGAATGCAAATTGTTTTTAGTAAAGGTAAACAATGTTTTAAATTTTGTTGTTCGTTAGAGACTTTAGAGTAAGCGATTTTGAGTTTTAAGACGTGATGGTAGAGTTTGAGATTCCATAAATGCCGTTATCTTAAGCTTTGCTTTATATAGTTATAGCGATTTTTTAATATTGCAACTGAAATTGAACATACCTACGTATCCATATTGGCATGGTTAGAACTATGGACACAGCAGTTTTATATCATGTAAGAAATTATAAATGTCACAAAAACCCTGTTGTTCCTGTTAGGGACGTATACATTTACCTACAAGCACAACATTGATGAAGTTATAATTTAAAAAAATTAAGCATTGGCCAGTCGAGAGGCCAAAATCAAATAACTATTAAAATCGACACATTCAAAAAAATGTTTCGAGTATCTGATTTTACAAGTACATCTTTATTTCGCTAAATAGCCGAGCTCGGCGGCTTCCTTTGACGCGACAGAAGATGCCTAGAAATCAGTTAAACCTTACAAATATTAATATTTTTTTTTTTTTTTTTATTATTTTTGTTGACCGTTTTTTATAAATGACTTCCTTTATTACGTGTGTATACCGATTCTTAAAACGTAGGTAGAAGGAACAACAGGGTTTTTGTTACTTACTGTATAGTTATAGCGATTTTTTTATATTGCAACTGAAATTGAACATACCTACGTATCCATAAGTTATTGGCATGGTTAGAACTATGGACACAGCAGTTTTATATCATGTAAGAAATTATAAAATGTCAATTCCACAAGACGTAACATCCATCCCCTCTTTGACATTTTTAGGGGATGACTTTTCAAAAAAAACATTCTCAGTGCTCACCTGCGCTAAATAAGGAATCCTTGTGCAACATTTCACGTTAGCAGAATTGCATTTAGAATTAGCAGTTTAGACTAAGCACTATCTGTTAGTGAGAAAATAATAATTATAATTCTCAAAAAACTTTCTAATATTTTACAGAAAAAAGTTTGACAGTATTAATTTCTAATAAATGGATGTAGCCACTTGAACCGAACTAGGCAATGTCTGTATTTAAATGATAGTGTTTAAGATTTTTAGTAAGCAGATAAGATTAATATCTATTTAAATTACAAATACCTAATAGAGCTTAACATTGTGCAACATTTGATCAAGTTATATTATAAAACTCTTCACACAAACTAATTGATTAGCTTTTTAAATTCCAAAATGACGCTCCGATGTCATTTCTCTTCGATGAAAACGTCATAAAATCCCACAAAATGGCCGTTAATTAAATAACGAATTAATTAATAGGATTATCATTGTGACCTTATCAAGTTATTAACGTGAGAACTGGAATTTTACTGACGTTTTTGATTCTAAAAGATAAGATAAGTATCACGAAATGTAGTTGTCATTTTTTAATTTACCGAAAGTAAACATGATTTTACTTTTAATAAAATTATTTTTATGCGAAATAATAGAATAATTTTAATAAATTAAAGTTATTTGATGCGGTTTTTGATCTAGAAAACTACACAAATATTTTTATAATGCGAAACAAAAACCAAATAATAATGTGTTTTACCTAGTTAAGTATACGAAATTAATCGGCGACTGTTTGTTCGAATCGGAAAGAGCACTTTAATTAGTTGGACACAGTTTCCTCATCTAACATTCTTCAAATTTTATCATAATCTAGTCTTCATCAATCGTTTTCATGAAATATATATAATATATTGCAGTATTTAGCAGTTTTTAAATACATTTTGAAGTTCATATTAATTTAACAATACAAAAATATAACAAAAAACTTGCGAATCAAAGCGTGTGACGCAATGCAAGTGTTAAATGAAGTAATTAATACATTCATTAAGCGTTGCGTGATGATTGCATATCCGTCAATCCCAATGTGCTCGTACCTATATTTATGTACTGATGTAACCTATCCTTTAAAAATACAGAACCTTGATGAAACGGTAAAAGCCTGCATATGTAGAGAGAAGTATGGTTCTTGTAACAACATAAGCACAACTCCAAGCCGCACCAACACCAGTAGCTAACTTACCTTCGCACCAAAGCAGAACGCTATACCAAAACAAGCCACAAACAGTAGGCTGCAAGCAGAGGGACCACATCACCAACACACAGATACGAACCCAGAACACTGGAAGACTCGGCTGCTGTCTGCTCTGGAGGTCAGGGTCGGAGATTGCACCCCTGCCAGCGAGGGAACCCGTCGAAGATGCCGAGAACCTCTTGCTGCGCCCCGCACGCGCCTCGCCACCACCCTGTGCACGATCACCGTCATACCTCGCACCGGCATCACACACTTCGATGGACCCTGGGTGGCCTGGATCTAGGGTACGTACTAGGGTCAGGTCTATTCTAGGCCAGGTTCGCAAGTGGATTGGCTGCTGGGTTGTTGTATCTAGGGCTACGGCTATCTACGTTGTACTACGGATTGTTTTTGGTCAACCTGTGACTCACGGTTTTTTCCATTGGTTTGTAGTACCATGGTGTTGCACCGGCTTCTAAGAGGTTGGTTGGAGTTAGCTAAGTATATAAATTAAATAAATAATAAACTTAAAAATAACTATTTATATAAATGTACCTACTAGATTGAAAATAATACTAAAAACACTATTTAATTTGTACAATTAAGGAAACCATAAAGAAATTAATATATTTGTGAAATAAAAGAACAATAATTTCATAGTCTCATCTATTAGAGCTCTATCACTGTTTAGACTAAAATATTGGTTATTCATAACATAAATGAATAATATAATCATTGAATAAATGATTAATTAAAAAACAAAACACATTATTAAATAATGAATCATTATGATTTTTATTTTTTAACTGTCAATTGAAAACGACTTTATGGATTAGAACACGTTTATAATTCGAACAAAATTCAAAATTTAATTTCCAAAAACATATTTCAATAATTTAATGCGTATCACAGCATTTTTCATAATAATAATATTCCAGTCTCAACAGTTATAGTAAGAAGTAATGCTCTACAAACACCACCTAAAAATACTATGAAGCCGTATGTTATGGACAGTGGTACATGCAGAAGTCATGAATGAAGAATAAAATTGAAGGAAGACAGATTGCCCAGTGCCCAGTGGGAAGCATCGAAATGTGTGATCGTGTTGCGACTAAAAAGCATTCTATTAGAACTAAATAATTGTGCAGACGACACGGACTTATCTAAATCAGAAAAAAAAAACAAAAAACCAAACCGCGAAAGACGTCACTAGTTAGAAAAAAAAAACTTGATTGGCGTCACAATTCGTGTTGGGATAACTAACAAAATAAATAAGTACATTCCAATGATGGGTCAATAAATACCTTTTTTCGTATCAACGACGATTTTTCAATTAATTTACATTACTTTGAAATAAAAAAGGTTGATAAGGAGCAATTTAAGAAACTATTGAAAAAAATACCGTATCGTCTGCACATAACACCTGTTTTTGGAAGAGACGGTAAAATATATTGACGTGGCGTGACCAATTTAGGCATATAGATGACGTAATAAAACCAATATATTTAACTTTCTCGTCTTCTGTACACAAATAATACAATAAATTAATAAATAACTTCTGTTTAAGATCACTTTCTAGCGTTTTGTATGGAAATTACCCATTAATGTACGGAAAAGTACGGAAGATGTCATAATATTAAAACAATATTGTTGTTCTTATAATTTGATGTGATCTTTGACATAATGGTGCAAATTGTTATTTGTTATTAACATAAAAATCTTTTAAACAAAATGCTTTTAATTTTAATAAACTCCTGCTAGGAGTTTATTAAAATTAAAAGCATTTTGTTTAAAAGATTTAAAACTGACATAAACTCCGACTTTTAATAGTAACAAATACATATTTTTAATGCATTTAGTACTCAAATATGAAATCCTAGGACTATATCCAGTGCTGACCAAGGCTCTGGTAAATATTAAAGCTGCTTTAAGTAAGGACAAATCTTCAGGAAGAGCTCAGAAACGATTTAAAAAGTACTATCTCATCATCATCACAAAACTTCCTAGGTTAAAATAGTTTGCAGACGACCGACAACCGCAATACAAAATGTATTTATTCTTGGAAACTAGACCAATATGTATTTCAGTAACCTGTGCCATTTCCATTTAAGGTTTTAGCCTGACCCGAATCAATTATATGAATAGTAGGCCAAACGCTAAAAAGGGACGCAGAAATGTCAGCAATTTATAACTTTGTGCACTGGAAACTTTATTATTTCCACACAATCAAATAACATTTAAAACACTTAGGACGAATTACACCAATGGAACTTGCGGATTTAAGAGTATAATGTCGTGGAAAACTTAGACTGACAGCTGCTTGCATTCGATTTGGATGTGTTGTGGTGGAATTGCGACTTAAAAAATACGCCTACGTTCTACACCTAAAATAATCATCACAATCTTCCGCGACAATAGCGATTCCTTGTTAGATAAAGACCTATCAAACTGAACGCCGCTGAATCCGATCCAACGCCTCTCTCATCAATCCATTACCACCCTACGAACATTCTCTTTGCACCAAGCCTGGGGTCTAAGTGTGCTAATGAAATCATGCCAGACTGGCCAATCATTGACAACATAATCCTTGCTTTTGACAGTTTTATCTTTTAATTGTTAGTTATCTTCTAATTGAAATGCGTCACTTTGTTTTTGAATAAGACAATGATTGCATTGTCCTGGTATAGTTGTTATAGTAACATTAATGAGAATCATTGAAACTAGCAGACTTAGCCCCATTTTCTTTTTTTTGTATGGGAAATCATCAAATGACTCCTCCCGCTCTGGGCGGAGTGGAAGGGAGTGTCAGATTTTGACTGACTAAAACCCATCCATATTCCTTTTTTTGCAGTCCCGCAGCCCTGGCAGTGCAGACTTAGCCCCTGAAAGCATCCTAAACTACGTTTTCATTGGTTCCTCAGCCAATATAGCCGCCTAAAAATAAAAAACTACAAGACAACATCCCACCCAAATCGCACTAGTAACAGGATCGTTTAAAACAATACTGGGGTAGTAAACATCGCCGTATTGCACTAAAACGTCCATTCGTAGTGTAATGGCGCTGTAAATCTACCAACAGCTCTTTACAAGCGCAGTTTCACACACTATTTGTGTGAAGAAGTGTTCTGTAATGGATATTGGCGTGGTTTTTGACGGGTTAATTGTTATGGGTAAAGTAAAGCTCAGTCTATGCTCATCAGTTGTATGTAAAAGCGAACGCTATGAAATTAGCTAGGTGATAAACAAAACTCCTTCGCAATTCTTGTCACAAAGTCAAACATTAGGACGCGAATAAATATCAATGTAATACTATATATAATACTAATACAAATACTATAATACAAAATCAAAGTTAAAATAAGTTACGTTTGGCCTTTACTTATTTATGTTTTAGAACAAGCCCGCCAAACTATTCCCAGACCACTGCAACTCCTGAAAGTCAGAATCAACAGAGCTGACCACCAGAAAAGCGCCGAGACAATGAAGCTCGACGAAGTTCCGGAGAAACAATTTAACTGACTTGGATCCCGCAACGAAATTAATTAGAAAAGAATAAAGGAGGAGTAGAAAAATATTGCTTGGCCTTTATATATTAGCTGCGTTTGATAAAAGTATACATGTTGTTCCCAGCGACAAAGCGAGGAAGGCCGACCTGATTCCCACCATGCCAGAACAAACGAAAGAAAAGTCTTCTTTTACAACCATTAACAACAACAGTCCCTAATCCTCCACCCACACACAAATTATAAATTACAAATCTACACGACCTTAATCATTAAAGCCATAAGCCTTCCGACGCACAGGACCGGTTCCGTAGGACTATGAGCTATCAATGAACGGCGATCGTGCCAAATCCGATGAGATACGAGCGAGTCATTGATTTGCCAGACGCGTCACCTTCCGGTCTGGCAGATCGTCTGCCATCGTGCCATGTGCCAGCTTACGTACCGTTATTAATTAGGAAATATAGGATGTTAATATGATGAATATATGATGCAAAAAGTGTTAGAAGATGCGGGTTCTTGGCAAAGGAAAGTACAAGCCAACACACAGTGTTAATTTTAGTTGTTGACTCTTGTATAATTCCAGTAGTGCAGCATCGCCCTCTTATTAATGGAGTTAGGGATGAAGTTACTTCTTTCCATAGAAGTTATTTAGCTCGTGGTTTGACTAGACATGTTCTTGTCTCTGTCTCTGTTCCTGCGACACTAGCAGAAAGCTGTTTTTTTATTATAAAGCTGTGATAGCCTAGTGGTGTGGCCGTCGGACAGCCAAGTCATAGGTCTCGAGTTCGAATCCAAGACACGCACCTCTGCTTTTTCGGATTCATGTGCGTATTGTATAATTGTCACTTGCTTATGTGAACGAAAACATCGTGAGGAAACCAGCATGCCTCAGAGATATTTCTTGACGGCATGTAAGGCCAAGTCAGAGGCCTATGGGCGGCATAAACACTCTGAAACCAGGATAGTCACTAACCACACGATAAAGAAGAAGCAACGAAAAGGTTAAGCCGAAGTACTTGCTATTAAGTATGGTTCTTCATGTCTTAGGGAAATTTTCAGGATCGTATCGTATCGCCATCTATCAAAAAAGTGACGAACACTAAAAAAACTTGCTCAAATTTATTCTATTTTATTAAAATCTACATTTGGCACTCTCGTATTGTTCTAGAAAGAATCCAAGTAAATCATTTCACATTTGAAGGCGGTGTCCCAAAGCGGACACATTATTGTCTCCAATGACATCATGCATTATTATATTAAAAATGCTACAGATAAAGTAATGCTTGCCTAATACGGAGATGGACTGGTTTCTCCCAAACACAATACATGACAACTTTAATACGTAAATGCCATATTTACCTCAAAAAGTTGTTCTTGGCAAAGTGTAGATGTTACTAAGAATACATTAATGATTGCTTACGTAGATTCTCTTAGAATTACCTACGTTACTAGTTTTTAAGCAACAAAAAGGACAAAGAGGGCATTTTTTTTAGTTTGGCTATTCCAAAGTAGGTAGGTGGTAGTCGGCTATTTACCTTATCGAAAAATAAATTTCGGGTTTTGCTTCAACCATCAAATGACCAACTAACATTCTATAAACTGCTGAAAATTATATATCTACACTAATCTTATCTTACCTTACTACTACATTTTATAAAAAATCAGTCATTGGTAGGATACTGAGTAATTTTAACAAAAGATTCTCTCATCTTGATATATTTAGTACTATAAAAGGTATATTCAGGAAACAATTAATAACGTCAGTATGTGACGAACTGACAAATACATCTAAAGTAAATAAATAAAATTGAACAGAAGGTATACAGACCATCACCACACACACCACTACACACTACTAACATACTCACACACCCATTTTTGCAACTCCCCAGGCACACTCCTACACACTCATCCACACTGTACACTTAGTAATGTATTGAATAGCTATTAAATTGTAAATCCGTAATTGGCTGTAAGATTAGTTATATATTTTAAGATAAAATTTCAAAGAGAATTTGATGGATTTTGTGAATAATAAATAAATAAATGCAAAAGTTTGTGAGGATGGATAGATATATGGATGATGAATAGATGGTTGTTACTATTTCACGCAAAAACAAATGGACGGCACACAGATAGTATAACCTGGATTAACACAGGATACTTTTTACCCAGGTAGTACGATCTAGTTGGACAATTACTGAACTCCACGCGAGCGAAGCCGGGGGCATAAGCCAGTTATCAGATAATATGGTGAATGGATTTTTAATGGCAGTGAATTGACGACAAGAGGAAGCTTGACGTAATTCTTAAAAAACTGCATACTGGTTAATATTCGGGTAAATTCCAAGTAAACAGATAAACAGGTAAATCATAATTTAATCTCATTTAAAATGTGAGTATTATAAGTTCTATAAAGTAACTTTTATTATTAATGTTTTATCGTCAAAACATTCCAGTTTTCCTCCAACTTACGGATCTTTATACGTGAACATTAAAAATTCAAGTTGTATAACAATTTTATACGCGAACAAATAATATTTAAACGAATAGAATTTAGCAATCCTCATTGTAATAAAAATAGTGATGTAATCCTATAAAAAATACTCGACAATTACTTTTGTAGGTACATCGAAATTTGAGAAGATAGCACTGTGGCGACATCGGCCGAAACCGGTATGAAATACATAAATTTTATTTAAAAAAAGACGGGCCGTGCCCACACTTAGCTGAATTGGTTATTATCTCATTCCATAGGTACTCATGAGATTCATTACACACTTATTGGCTAGAGAACGAATAAAACCATTTTCGTAGCGGACTAGTGATGAGATGGAGGTCGATATCTGCCTTTTATAATAATTATATCGATATGTTTACCGAGATATTTTTGAGCAAGCTTCGAGGCTCGTGAGGATAATTTACGATTGTTATAGTTATAAGATTTAATTGACCTACTGTTAAGTATGTAGATGAGTAATCTGTACCTACAGAAATAAAATCACATAAACTTTTTCAGGAAAGTCGATAAAAACCAGTTTTAAGCCGATAGCCGTTTTCAGTTTTCCTTAAAGCTACATTTTTGGCAATCTTTTCCCTTCTACTATTCGACAGATCCAAATTCTATCGACAAAACTGCACTTAACAACTAATCCCCATCACTATGCCGAAACCAGTTCGCGCGTTAATTGCGGTACCAAATTCGTATCAGAATCATTTGAATATCCGTAATTTATGGCAACGGGCGACTGAGTATCATCTCAGTACGATGTGTGTTAACGTCCGCATACATTATGCTATGTTGGCAACCCGACCATATGCTGTGGTATTTGAATATTTGTTATTATGTTACATCTAGGTGGGGCTGGCTGATTATTTCTTTGACTTTTTTGTTAAAAGAGGCATTATGTATCTCTTTTCTTGCGACAGCGTGTGCTTTATGAGAAGTTTTATGGCGAATTGTGAAGAGTTATAGGTAATTCCATAAGCTTGGTATGGCAAACTAACAGAAAGTTTTGGCAGACACATCAAAGTGCGTAGGTATCATTACTATAGGTGGCACTAGGTTCTTCTCCTGTGTTTGTTTCGCCTTTTCTTCTCAGGGGTGGTGAGATACGAACGACCAGAAGGGTTAATATGACGTCTTAAAGCAGGAGTAACTCCAGTGTGGGAAAGAGACTGAGCTATACAGCTCGTCTAGCGCCATCTCTTTCCCACACTGGAATTACTCCTGATTTAAGACGTCGTGTCGTGGTAGGCCACCAGATATGCAATAAAGCGTTCTGCTACGAAAGGTTTAGTTTTTGGACACGTTATGTGTCTTCACAGTTATATATCAACGAAGGTAAAACTATAATAAGAATGAGAAGATAATTGAAGGTGAATGTCACCACTGCAGCTTTGCATCTTACATCATAATGAAACAAGCCTCGACAGAAACATATATTAGTAAAAATATCAAAACTAAGTACACAGCTGCTTTATAAAAAGTTAAATTCAAAAACAACCAGTTGTCACAATTAACATATATGTAAATACAATCTCTACAAAACTTATAAAGAGAACGATGACCATTTTAATGTTATTTGTGTCTCAATGTTAAAAGTATTGCTAGGATTTTAACGAAACTTGTTCTCTCAGACATTATGAACCCACAAAAATATGATGATGGTTTTGAATACAGTTCCTCGCAAAACTGCACGTGTGTTTTTAATGTTTTGTAACAGATACATACTACGTATCTTAAAAGCTAGACCGAAATAGACAGAACATTAGAAGCTTGGGAAAACTACTGTTTGTTAAACTGATTTCAGTATACGGTTAGACTTCACTGTGTCCTTGTTAATCTTAATCTGCCTAGCCTTTTCCCAACTATGTTGGGGTCGGCTTCCAGTCTACCCGGATGCAGCTGAATACCAGTATTTTACATGGAGCGACTGCCTATCTGACCTCCACAACCCAGTTAGCGCTAGGTAATTCGATACCCCTTGGTAAGACTGGTTGTCAGACTTTCGGGTCACTGACTACCTGTAACGACTGTCAAAGATCTACAAATGACAGCCGGGACCAACGGCTTAACGTGCTTTCCGAGGCACGGAAGAAACTCGGTGTAATGTGTGGTCACCCATACACGGACCAACCTAGGTAAGCACGGCTTAACCTAAAGATCGACCCGAGCGGCTGTTCTTAATTAGCCACGAGCTCCTCACTGTGTCCTTATTAATATGACCATTACACCAAAAAAAAGTCCTCACTGACTGACTGACAGCGTGGACGGCACGCCCAGCCCAAACCCTTATACCTAGAATGCTGAGATCCTATATGAGGTAGACAAGAAATATGGGAGATTTTCAAAACTATTAGAGGCGGACAAGGGCTCTGGCAAAGTGCTAGTTGATTTTAAAGTTCGGTATGACAGAAACCTGATATATGACCGGGAACAAATCCAGACTCCGTGGCTACTACTGAGAAAATCCTGAAAGAAAAACCCAATAACACTATGCCCGACCCGGGAATCTAAACCAGGACCTCATGCTCAGCAATCGCGCTTGCGACGACTGGACTAACAATGCTGTCCTGATATATTCGTATCTGAGAATTCTCAGATTACCTACAGAATCAAGCCCAGAATAATTGCAAAAAAGACATAAAACACAATTACAAAGGTCGAGTGAAGCCTTCCCAAACCCGCACCGGTGTACAATTTCATCAAATTGTGACTCACTGGTGACGTCATCGGGTCTTTCACGAGAAACAAGTGAAATAACTCCCGACCTTTAAGTATGACGTATCTATCTTAGATCTACATTATACTTACCTAACTTCGACTAATCTGCTAAATAAAGCTCCAAGAAAACACTTTGCTTAAGTTTCAAACTCTCTACCCACACAATTGGACATATTATAACTGCTCTAATCTGCAAGAGCACTCCAATAAAGGCAACTTGTGCGACACCAGTGTGACATGCAAGGAGGCAGATGGCAAGAAAACTAGGAAAAATCGTCACCGACAATCGTGTAGGGTCTTACAGTAAATAACGAAACCAACAAAATTGCTATAAGAAAATTGTAGAGGACTTCCACAATAATCAGCATCATTCAGATGTATCAACGTGGACATAGGAAGAAGAGCATGTAAGGATCGTAGTTTCTGTCTAGCCCCATGGGAATAGGCGTGATATTATGCATTTTCCATATTATTGAAGGAAAATGGCGAGGTTTTAGCACAAGAAAAAGTTAACAATATAACGAATCGAAAACTCAACCAAATGCGCTACCAGTCTATCAAAAATCACCATCTTTATGCCGAACATTTTGTCCCCATTAACATAACATTCACTTAAACACAAATACATAAACATATAGCGTCCGTCCGTAGGTGAGGCGCATATGGCAACATTATACAAGAAGACATTTATGTACTTTTTCTAACTGTACACCCATTGCAGACTGCGACATTCTACGACATTTTTTACTTAAACCGGTACTAGTGGTTTAAGAATATTGTATGTTCGTGCTTATTATAAAAATGTTTGGAAGTTTTCGTTTTTCCCACATTGAATTAGAGGTAAGTAGATATTAGTTAGGAAATCGATTGTTTTATAGCGGTCGAACGAGCGTCTATTCGTCTGTGATTTGTAGTTTACAAGAGGCTCTAACTGTTTTTGTGTTTTAAATGGATTTAGTCGGTAAAACTATTGTTGTAACTCGGTTTATCGTGTATATAATTTAATAAATTAATGGTAATGATAAAATGTTTCTCGAATTAACCACAACTTGTAAACTTTTACGAGTAGATAATTTAGAAGATGTCAGAGTTTCCTATCTCTCTAATTCTAAGAATTAACACCGAACGCAGCACGCAGGTCAAAGGCCTCTTTCAAAGTCTAGACTTTTATTGTCTTTAACTTTACTTGATCAAACATTTGTTGCATACTTTTTACCATACTTATAGTAATGCACGGTTCTTTTTGGACTCACTTGAATGGTATTGTCAGGACGGCGCTGTTGGTAAAATATTGTGAAATTATCTGTGGAAATTGTATTGAAAAAAAAAAAGAAAAAAAAGATTTATTTCTCGACTTTGACCTCTCGCCAAAAGAACCATACTGCATAGTGCAGTATGGTTCTTTTATTGTTTTGACAAGCGACTTTTACCCGTACCTTTAAATAAGTCAAATTGATTACTTAAGTAAAAGTAATTACTTCAGATGCGATTTTTATTCTGTAGTCTAGTAATTGCTTGAAGTTAGATACAAATCTAACTAACAAAAGTTATAATCCTTAAGTTTTTGTCTATTGCATGAACATGGTTGCATAAGTAATTACTTAAACTCAAGTAAATACTCTAACATGACTATAGATACAAGTGTTAGACTTGATCAATTATTTGTTTCGCAGTTGGTAGGTATAGTACAACAGGAGCATTTTAACGATCGATCAAGCTTTAACTTAATTATTTTTAAGCCAAGCTGTCAGTCGTTAAAAACGGATGAGACTGCAATGATGAAGGTCGGATCACTTCGACGAAAATTAACTTCAAATACCTACTCAGATGAGTAAGTGGCGTATTGGTTGGTACTTAAAAATTACGTTATATTCTGCTTAGTAATTTCGCGGTTCTGTTGCCTTATTTATGAGTAAGGAATTAGAAAGATTTATATTGCAATTATATACACCGTGACTTTTTAGTCGTCTTACAACGGCAGCCCACTTCATGTAACCAATGACTACTAAACATTCACGAAAAAAAAAATCGTATTTATGTGATTTTAATAATTTAAAAATAAAAATATTATTCAGTATTATGACGCATGACGTTGTTGAAACACCCTGTTGCGAGCGATGATCTACTCGACTCGTGTTCTCAGTGCTGGGTAGGTATGTTCTACCGTTTGACACAAACATTATTAACAGGATGTTTCATAATTCTAATGTAAGGATTATTTATTTTTCTTTGTACCTAATGTCATAATTATTAAAGGTTAAAAAAAATCGCGCCTATAGGTATTTTATGTCGGATACATTGAGTGTACCATCTTTGTAAGACGACTAAAAAGTCACAGTGTATAACTAAAAATGGGAAAAATAATAAGATTGAAATGCTTCAGAGGTATTTGCAACGGATGTACATTGGGACGTTATGCAGGTATAAAACCCGGTAAGGGTCATTTTATATATAAGTGATACTAATTTAATAAGGTAAAAAGGTTTACAAAGGCTTTTGAAGGAATGTGATATATCAAATTGGTCACCCGATGCGCCTGTGGCGGATAATTTGGATTGAACCAAATTCATTTCCATAAAGTTTAAAGTGGAGTCAGTTAGAGATTATATCAGCCGAGGTTTCACAAAACTTGTTAGAACACAGAAACGTAGATTTCATAAGTATGGATAAAACGGTGGCCTTTGTCCAGCAGTGGGCAGTATAAGCTAGCTATAATAATATGAATAGGATTTCGATATGGTACTAACAAAGACAACTACGGGAAGAGCAATTTTAAAAACCAAAGATAATAACAATCACACTTCAAAATTCGAATTTAAAAAAATCCACGCAAAACGGCGACCCTCAAAAAAAAACAATCCGACTTCACGTCACAAATCAAAACCGATTCCATTTTTAATTTCAAACGTTTTTTACGTCACTACGAGTATCATCCATAAGTTTTTTTTTAAGTATTTACGCCCAGGACAATGCAACGAATCATGACTTTAGAGATAAATGGAATATGAGCTGAAAAAAAGGTCCGTGATGTCCAATTTAAAGTGGATACAGAGGGCTTTATAAAAACGAAAGTGCATACAGGTATATTATTGTTATGTGGGACGATGGATGTGGTAAAAAATGTGGATGTGGTATACTGTGAGGTTAGGTTTTAGTCGAAATTATTTTGCAGATTGCCTGCACTTTAAAAAAAATGCAAAAACAAAACGTGAAACCGTGTATTTCCTAGTTTAGTATGAATTTAGATAGGAATGCCATAGAACATGAGAAAATTCAGTGCATGATATGAAACGTAGACTTAATGGCCTGCAAAATCAAATATCAGGTTGGTACCGATTCTCATTAATAGAACTCTTTCTAGTCAATTAATTACAACTTTTGTCATATTTATGGTCTGTTATTTAGGTAAGATACTTTTAAAAGGCCTCAATGGATTCGATTTTAAGAATCACACGATTTTGCCGCATCCAAACTACCACACTCTCTAAACCCCAACAAAAGGTAGATCCAGTAACGAGATATGATATTATTTTTTTGTGCTTCGTCTCGGGGGTGGCCGGGGGTGTAGGTACCCCGGCACAGGGATGCGGGGGGGGGGGCAGGGAACCGTCAGGTGGATTCCACTTCGCAACGCATTGTCGTATTGTTAACTTATCGCGGCATACGATAATTTATGAAGGGTGAGGTGAACGTGAGAATCTCGGGCCAATGGTCCTGATTCTGGGGTGTTTAGTTAGGTGTCCGTACTAAGTTTACTAAGGGCTAAAGTGTTATGTGGTTTTGTTAGGTATTTTGAGAGAAAAAAAAATCGAAGGACCAACACCAAATCATTGGTCATTCGATTTCGATATCAAATGTTTTCGCGACAAGGCACGAGCACTCTAAGATGTTTGGCTGGCGGCTGGCGTCTGTAAATTCATACTCTAGTGCTGGGAGTGATCGGCCAGTTGGTTTATCTAAATGGTAACTTTAGGAAAGGACCTTGGAAATTTGTATTATCTACCTTTTTTTTCGGATGGGAAATCATCAAATGACTCCTCCCGCTCTGGGCGGAGCGGAAGGGAGTGTCAGACTTTTACTGACTAAAAACCATCCATGTTCCTTCTTTTGCCCTTTATGTTCCGGGGCTGCGTTACTCAACTCAACTCAACTCAAAGCATTTATTTCAATTAGACCATTACAGGCACTTTTGAAAGTCAAAAATCTTATCTCTTTCGAACAGTCCCGCAGCCCTGGCAGGCATCGGCCCTTGCGGGCCCCTCATGTTTGCTGACATCTCTTGGAGGCGCGCGTGGAACACGAACGCGCCGTCGACACGGCCTGTCGTACATAAGACGGACGGACGGCGAGCTAGCCCATTACTCACCGTCCACAGGCCCGCGCCTACGGTGGCCAAGAGCCACCACGTGGCCCCCGACGCACGCTGCTTCTCCCGCGACGTCTGGGACGTGAGATTCTCTTGTAGTATCTACCTGAGGCGAAAATTAATTCTTCTTTTTCGATATTTATATGAAAACGAAATGTATCCACACAGGTATACCTAACTAGTGTATACCGACTAAAGGTCTACGGGGCATAGACTGTATGTACTGTTCGTTCCCTGCTATAATTGACCTCTCTTCCTCTTTAAAAGAAGGGTTAAGTGATGAGGATACTGACTATACATACAAACTGACTGTACATACAAAAAGGGTGTAAAAATACCCTTAACGAAGCCGAAAGGCACTTGCTCTCCCCGTCATTGCGATCAGTTTTTTGTTTTAGACCATACCTTGGAACCTTCTAGTTACGGCGATATTGGACGTCCAATTTCCAACTTTTTCACAAGTTGTTTTTAAATACTAGTTTTAAGAACTTTACTAAATACCTCTATGACCCGTTTACTATTCAATGCATCCATCAGCACAATGTTTTGAGTGCGTTACACTGAGGTTTACCGTAACACGTGATTTTTAAAACCAAAAAATTGTCGTTTCCTTAGTTTGGTGTACAGAATGCTTGATTGACGGCCTCGTGAAGGGTCCGTTTACACATTGTTTAGCATTTGCGACTTCTTTCAGCAGAAAATGAGCCAAAACACTTACCAACATTCCTAGACTCAGAACATATTTCAAATCTAATCTCGCTGCTAAATCCAAATGACTGCAGACAGAAGTGTAAACTTTCAAACACAACACAAGTAGGTAGGTACTGCAAGAGTCGCGGGCGTCGGGTGACGGCGGCGCATGCGAGGAATCTTAATATAATATCAATTTCGCTGCGTTCAACTCACTTCAAATTCGCGGATGTATAGGGCTGGGGAAAATTAAATGCATTCAAAATATTATCTGGCCTTTTTACTGCAAGGGTCCTGTCATATATTATGGGCCACCCCAGTTCCAGACTGGGTCGTAGTCAGAGACTGTCGAAAGGAAACCCACGTGTACCCAAGCGGAGTGGTATTAGTGCAATAGGTTAAAGACTCCGGGATATAGACAGGTCCCTACATGGATAAGAAATAAGGGAAAATCGAGGTTGTGGTCTATAAAATATCTAATTCCACCACTATTCTGTGTTATGAATAATAGAAAGGAATACTAGCATTCAGAGAAAAGGCTAATGGATAAAGACCCCGTTCCAAAAAATACAGAAATTTTAGACTGGTTATGAAATCCTCTTGTAGGTATACTTCTCAATAAACCCCCTATAAATAACAATATGACACCCAAGATCATTAAAATAAGATTCCAAAAGACTGATCGACGCGATTTAGTACAAAAACGTGACAATAAACCTACCAATCGCGGTCAAAATAAAAATCAGTTTCGGATCGAAAACGGCTTGCTGATTACAATCACACATCCCTCTGAATCATCCATAACCGGAGAAGTTACAAAAGTCCATTACCGAAACATTTTCCACAAAGAAACGCAAACGGTACAACCCTACGAGCACTCAGGTACCTCTTATCGCGCCATCTTTCCACTCATATTGTTTATTTCCTTCACACTTATACCAAATTAAACACACTGAACACCACTCAAATAGCACTCTTATTTTAAACAAGTTAAGGTGTATATAAAGTGTGTATTAAGTTTGTGATGCAAGTACAGAACTTCATCTTTGTCGCAGCGTGACGTTTCATTAGAGCTTCAAGATTAACTTATTAAAAGCATTCGTGTTCTTTTTTCGAAATGTTCGTACGCTTTGAAGTATCAAATGCGCGCGCAAATGGATATTTTTGAAGGGATGATGTCACTCTATGGTTTTATATTTTTTTAAAGTGTTGCCAGTAAGTAGTACATGTATTACTTTATATTGGTTATGGCTAAGTTGGTGTGGGAATGCGATTCCGTTTAAGGACAGAGAAGTTACTGATTGAGTTTTGTTTCTTTTTTTGCTGAATAAAAATTGTTTGCGGATTATTTTTGGTGTTTGTTTTGTTTTTTTAAGTACCTCACTTTTTGAACGAATGTAGCGATTCAACATAAGACTAATGTGAATACCTTTTTAAGTAGCTAATAGTGACTTTTAACCCAAGATATATGTTTACAATGTACTATGAATACATCATCATCATCGTCATCCTGCTCTTGTCCCATGTTACTTGGATTCAGCGCAACACGTATTTTTCATACATTCTCCCCTGTCAACCATCACGCTATCATTTTCTCCTTTATCTTTCATATCATTCCTCACACAATCCATCCTTCGTTTCCTTGGTCTTCCACTCCATATCCATCCATTTACATCCATCACTCTTTTAGTCATCACATGCGATTCATCCCTCCTCATTACATGCTCATAAGTCATACCATGACAATCGATTTCCTGTCAACTTTTATGTAACTGGTGCAACTTTCAAACTTCCTCTAATATACTCATTCCTTACTTTATCCATTCTTGTAACACTACACATCCACCTCAACATTTTCATCTCCGCTACATGTGTAATCTTTATTATACTTATAATATGAATTCATACAAATTCATAAAAGCTAGCTGTAATTACAGTAACAAAACAACTTCTAAGAAACGAATGATTACATAAAAACTCTAACACATCAACGTTCAATCCTTTATTCCTATCAAACAACTTTCACTCGGCGAATCCTCGCCAACTGTCAATATAGGCAGAAATCAAAAGATGCGCAAGCGCAAGATTTGCTCACGCCGCGGCTCCACCTGCCGCCGGCGACGCTTTGATCGTTAATAATAACAATTATCGCGTGTGCCCGCGACGCGCCAGAAGGTGACCCCCGGCGAGACGGTGTTGCCAGGACTCAATTGGAAATACTCCTATTGGGAAAGGGTTAAAATGGGAATTTGTTAGGGGATTCTTCTTCTTTTCGAGTCGATGGTAAATAGTACCCAATAGGCGAAGTCTCACCCAGATTTGTAGATTTTAAAGAAGTTGAAAGAATTGAAATGGGAAAGGCATTTTCCTACTAAATGGCTTAAAAAACAGTGAAACTTCGGATCTTCAATTTACTAAGATAAACAAAGACAAACCATTAACTAACACGGTCAGTAAACAATACATCTCGGAACTGCATCGTCTTGTCCTAATCCTACGAATACTACATCTATCAAATATAAGACTAATGTTAACAAATCCGTTTTTCTTAACACTGCAGGGAACATAACGCTGAACTATTCTATAAAAATACACACACTCCACCAAAACCCCAGTTCAACTGGCAACCCATCAAAAAATTCGCAATTGTTCCACAACGCCCATTGCCAAGGCCACGCAGGGCGGCGCGCGCGCAGCCGGTCTGCGCTCTTTTTGTTTCTCGTGCATGCGCCCCGCGTAAGTCAAGGGCACGCTGACCCACTTCCTGCGCAGCCTTCGCCGCGCGAGCACGTGTCCCGAGCAGATGCTACACTTGTTTGTTTTTAAAATCATTTTATATCAGGGGCTTTTTGGAAAGGCAGGTGCTGAAAATGTTTGTATAATTTTAGTAAAAATAGACAAAAAAAATGCTTTTGGCGAATCTAGATGATTGGTATCATGATAATGTATGTATAGGCTGTGGTCGCTCAATTTATTCTGTTATAACTTTGAGAACAGAAGGATTAGGCTTGATAACTAGACGCCGCTGTCGTCGACAGCGAATTCTGTACCAAAAGAAGCTAGAGCTACGATTACTCCTTCAATACTAAGTTATAAAAGTAATGGCAAAATGCTGTAACTACTGGCAAATTCCCAAGATATTTGGTTATTTTATCCAGAAGAAAACCTATTCTGTTATAAGCAAGTGGGCCCAAAACTAACTTATTATCGAAGACAAAAAACCCAAAACCGAATCAACCAAATCTTCTTACAGCTTCAAGCGACAGCTCATTACAAACTAGCCACAAAATCCAACTCCTCTAAAAACCACCGAAACAAGACCTACAGGCCTTTTAGCGTACAAGCCTTGCACCAACAAGAGGTATCCAATCACACCTACATATAGACAATAAAATTTTTAACATAGCCATATAACACGCACATAAACCGACGTAGCGAGGCAATAGATGGTGTAATGCCTTTCACAGGAGATTAGCCACGTACTGCCGTCGTAAATATATAGATATCTATAAAAAAAACTTAAGAGTAATGGTGTTTCGCAATTAGATGTGGTATGGCTTATGTTTTCGTTGTTGAATTAAGCTGAGAAGTGAGATTTGTTACAATATTGAAATATATCTGGAAATAATATCGACTATGATGTAAGGGACATACGACCATCATGTTACCATTCATTAAGCACAATTATTTGCTAAATTCATTATAACTGATACAGTTTGCGTGTCGATGCCCTTTACATATATCTCAGTAGATTATATTTAAATGCTTATGTAAATAAATTTATTTCAACGGGCGTATGAAAAACTTTTAATATCAAAAAGTTTGTAGAGAACGAGATTTCTTTAAAACCTACGCAGTACGCTTACGAAACCCTGGTGCGAACATAATTGAATACAACATAACCATCGAAAATATACGCGATAATATATTTTAATATCCGCATTGGGCTCACAATCAACCTCATTTACGAAAACCTATAAAAACCCAAAGAACTTTAAAAGATTAAATAATCAAGAAATCTAACAGTAAACTATGAAAATGTTGCCATCTTCTTGCATAACTGTTTGTACTTATGCAAAGATAATCCGCTTATTCTAAAATGTTACATACACTAAATAAATGTCACAGAAGAAATTTACATGACGGCCATTACGGGTATTGATTTCCAAAATTCATAAATTACAATTCTGTGTAACGGTGAAACCAATAAGTGTGATCGTCGCGATAGGTATACGTTGGGTCATTAGAACAGCGGTAGAGAGCATGTCAGAAGAAATATTTATTATTGAAAAATAGTGATCCCTCTTTTTTCCAGAAATGTGTCAAAAGATCGTGAAGTCTTTAGCGAGCAAAACGATATCAGAAAGGTACTTTTATGAAAATTCTGAAATCTCGTACAAATGTGGCTCAGAAAAGATAAAACTTTTGTATTCGTTGGAAATCACAGATGAATTCTGTAACTAGCTAGGATGCAATTTATTTTAAGAAATCCTAAAAACACAAAATTTTCCAGTAATATCTATTAGATCTGAATTTTCCAAACCGTTACTCCTACAAATCGCTGAGGCTTATCTCTCAAATATCAATACCACTGATTTCTTGGCCACCTATTTACTTGATTTAAATAAAAAACAGTACGAAACTACGGCCACAGTGATAGAACTATTTATATTATAATATATAATATGTTTCCTGTTCTGTGTGCGACTTTCTATTGTGCTTCGATAATTTATTTAATTTGAACATCTCCGTGACATATTGGAACCAATGTTGGGCAATATGGACAGGCTTAAATTATTTTTGACGTCATGAGGCTATTAAGAAAATACCGATTTGTAAACTTGTAACTTTGAGCCATTTTCTGAGCGGGTTATATCTAGGTATAGTTTATTATAGCCATGGGCTGATAGGAAACATACTTATATCAAGGTCCCATACAATAGCACAAGCGTACAATAGATCAAGAGCCTTGATTTTACAATAATAAATAGGAACACATAGTTCTTGCAAATGTAAGTTTATTTTCACTTATAAACGACTTGTATATTGTATACCCCTCTGCAATCATAAATCGCAGCCATTTCATAATTCACAAAAATTATTGTATTTAAAAAATAAATTCTTGATTTACAACATGTCAGAGTTTACGCAACCAATAAATTCAAAATGCACAGTGATAGTTGTCTTGCAAAACAATATTACTGCACCGCTCATCAAATGCTCTACTTTTACGTCGTAAACACCCCAGACGTTGGCCACAAACATTGGCCTTACACAGACGACCAACAACCAATATACCAATACCCATCTATTGGTTTCAATACTACTCTTGAATTATTCATGTAACGCGAAACTCACACATCTTGAGTTAAATCTTATTTATATTTATTATTTTTATTAGAAATATCCTACGTCCAACGCACCTGCCTACTGTGAATATAGGCAAAAATTACAATATGAATAAAATATTATTTTTAACATGAATAACTATAGAGCAAAGCAGTTTGATTTTGAATGGACTCTTCATATATACGTATAAAAAAGTCGCTTCTCATGTCTGTTTGTGTGACCGCTCGAATCTTCAAAAATACGCACTGGATTTTGATGCAATTTTCAACATAATTTTTTTTACCCATTACATACCGGGTTTCCTCCGTGCCTCGGAAAGCATGTTAAGCTGTTGGTTGCGGCTGTCAAGTGTGTGGCCCGAAAGTCTGACAACCAGTCTTACGAAGGGGTATCGTATTACCCAGAACTAAAAACTAACTGAGTTGTGGTCAGACGAGCAGTCGCTCCATGTAACATATTGGTATTCAGCTATATTGAAGGTATATTGTGTAGAAGGTATACGTGAATATTTATCTTTGATATACAAAACACACAAAAACGCACACAATGTAATTGTTTGTGTGTGTGTGTAATTTAATAGTGTATGTGTAATAGTACAAAACTCTCAATGTTACGGCATGTCGCCACATCAGGTAGATAGCACACTCACAGAGTATGATAGAGGTGCTAGGTTGCTACGTGGGAGAAGTCCTTATTATAAATGCGATAGTAACTGTATCTATTACCTTTTCACGCGGCCGCTGTAACGACAGAATGGTTTTCGATGAAAGCACACAGTAACACCCGTATCTATAGTCAAGTTAAAGTAATTACTTGAGTCTAAGTCATTACTTATGCAAACATTTTTGTGCAATAGACAAGAATATAAACAAAGTAAGAACCTTCAAAGAAAGCAAAGCTGAAAATTCGAACTTTTGACAGTTCTAAATTCAAGCAATTACTAAACACAGATTAAAAATCGTATTTTAAATAATAACTTTTACTCAAGTCACTTTGACTTGTCTATAGATACGGGTGTTAGAGCATAACCAGGGTTAGGACTGAGGATTTATCCTATAGGATAATTTCCGACCACCACACGAGCGAAACCGCGGCAATAAGCTAGTATAGAATAAATGGCAATGAACATATTTATGATATCTTTGGTCTAGACTCAGACCACCGCGTTAGATAGTAACGGTCATTATGTTAGAAATAACTAAAACAAGTTTATTGTTTTATGGACTGTCTATGGGAAAGAATAGAGAGATTTTATGAATAACAGAAAAACTATGAGATGCTGATTGGTTGTTTTTGATGTGAAGTTATACAAAGCAAAGGATACTAAAATCGCCTTGAGAATATCTTTATATTAATACTAGCTTTTGCCCGTGGCTTCGCTCGCGTTAATTTAGAATTTGACAATTCGGATTGTACTCTGATTGTAATCCTAACTTCCACATCCTGACTTTCTTATTCTTATCTTATTTCTTATCTTATCGTATATTAATATATAAATGCGAAAGTAATTTTGTTTGTTACCTTTCAGGCCTAAACCAATGAACCGATCATCCTGAAATTTTGCACATACGTTGTCAGGAGTACCGAAACAGACATAGGGTACCTTTCATCTCGAAAATAGTACTGTTCCCGAGGAAAACAACAATAATGTTCTTATGGTAATAGATGGCGCCACGTGTCTTTCGAATCGTATTGAATCATTTTATTACAAGCAGAGGAAAACCCAAATTGATTGTCAAATTCTAAATTAGCACGAGTGAAGCCGCGGGTAAAAGCTAGTCATATATAATTCAATCATATATGCAAAATTTCAGGATGATCGGATGGATGGCTTAGGCGTGAAAAGGTAACATACAAACTTAATTTCGCTTATATAATATTAGTTTGGATGGATGTTATAAAATTTAACAGAAGAGGCTGGGTTGAAATACTCCAAGACATAATTCTTATAATAGGTAATGATTAAGATTTTATTTCTACACATTCGAAATCATTGCCTACTCCATCTCATAGATGGACCAATCTCTTGCCAAAAACTTATTATTTCAGGGTTCTAACAAATCCATACCCATAGCGACTGGGACCATATCCATTTATTCAAAACTTTGGGTGGTCTCTCACCTGCCTTAACACTTTTTTACACCCCTATTATGTTACATTAGAAAGAAATAAACAACACCATATAACAACAAGTGCATCAAAAAAAAAACACAATCAGAACGCAATTCAAAAAGATATCATTAACATAAAAATAAAGGCCTCAATACTCTGCGCACACGCACCGCGCACGCACCTTGCCATTATCATCCCACTACTGTTCAAAGAAAAGCTTTCCACCAACAAAAAACGGGAACTGGTTCACGCAGGATCCCGTTGCGTAGCGGGATATCACGGGATCGGCGCAGGCGCAGGAGTCTACGCACAAACCGACACACGCATACCTTTGTATAGTGAAAACTGGTTTCGGACGTTATCGTGGAAAACTGGGTTAATTTTTTGTTTCTTATTTTTTAATTATGAAGTGGGCCCTGTGATAGGCAGGATTTTATTCAATTTGATGACTTTGAGAATTGAGAATTATGTATTATTTTAACACGTCTATGATTAAAGCCTGAACTTTAATACGCAGCGTTTCATAAAATAACTTTGGCGCTAGTTTAACGGAAAAAGTTTGCACTTTAAAAAAAAATTCTATTCAGTAAACTTAGCAGCTGCTGGCCAGGAATTGCTAGATGTAAGCACTTTTGGAAGCAGCATGTGCCGAGCAGTCCAACCTGCAGAAGACCGGATAACTTGGAGATACCTCATATTACAGTGTTTCCCTGCATTTAAGCCTGTATGCTTGGAACCTTAAAACCATTATTTGTTTTTTTTAACTGCCAAATTTGAAATTAGAAGAATAATTAAAAAGTTAGTAATTTGATTGACGGAAATTGTCATTCGAGAAAATTATCAGCAAGCGTGATGTGAAATTATTTTGGATAGAATGATAAAACTACTTAACTGAATTTATTAACCTGCTGAGCAGTGAAAGTATAGTTAATCTGTGCGTGCGACCTGCAACACTAAGTTGCTGTGGACATCTATTTAAGCGAGTCGAAATAGCCTTGACCACGTATAGATGAATTATGAATTTTCTAAACTTCAATGCTGTTGTTGTCGTATTTTCCATTAACATAAGATTACCCTCGTCGGTGGTCCGTAACCGTTTTTTTTCTATTCGTCATAGGTTTAAAACCAGTAGACAGGGCCGTATTTAATTTTGGCCTTTTCCCTCTAACCCTCAAGAACTGCGAACTACCGAACGTGAAGTCCGAGTGACATTACACGGAGCCACACCAGGCCAGGACTGTGTACCAGAAAGTACCTTATAATTATCATAAATCGTCCTCAATTTGGATAGAGTCGGCCCAAAATTTGGTGAAAAGTTCAACATTTTCATCGGGCAAACTGAAATTGGTATTTTATTACTATTTAATCAAATTATGTTTAATTTAAGTCATTGGATATCTCTAAACCCTTATTGCCTATACCCTATGATAAAAGTAGGATTCTTTTCCACCAAAAGCAATTGCAATCGCGATTTGGTAAAAAATTATTCCTATTTACACTAAATTAAATTTTCACGAATAGACGTTTTTTATATATATCTATTTTATTTATCTTACTTTTTATTTAATTCTGCTATTTTTTGTTTTATCATGTAGCAGAAATTTGGACTATTTTTCGTTACAGTACGTGGCCACGGTCTTTGGCACTGAGGGAACGCCGAACAAGAAGAGTGCTAACACTATAGATAGGGATCTTACATCGAGAAATACTGTATAAAAAAATTACTACCATATCTAGAAAACTAAGAAGCAAAACTAGTTGTCACTTCGATTAGCACGTCTCCCAACACTGTTCTTAATATATCTCTACCCACACTCGGTAAGATCTGCCTACCATTAGGGCTAATATTAGCACATATGTCACGCTAAAGACTGCTCCCACGTAAAATAGATAAAATTGTTAACAAAGCTGTTATAAAATGAATTACATGTTTTGTTTTATTGTTTACTTGTGTTGACATGAATCATATAATTTTGACGGTGATAAGTTTCATACGCTATGTACAGGATGTTGTTTCTAAAATGATAATATTGTAATCTATGGCCGAGCACGTGTCATGGTTTATCCGTATGTATGCCAATTTCATACATATTCGATCAACCGTTGACTTGAAAAGGTAACAAACAGACACACAGACCAAGAGTCACAGTAACTTTAACATTATTAATATTGGTATGGACAGGTCCTTGGAATCATTGGTCCTTGAATCCATAGACATGATCGTGACAGAAATAGGCTTACAAGAATTATCCACCTTTATTAATCAAATGCATCAATAAAAGTTATTTCTTTTTCATAATTGTCACAAGATCAAAGTGTCGATGGCACCGACAAGTCTGCTCTAAGTATTCAAAGAATCTAAAAATAACATCGTAAGCTTGTCCATAGAGTTACAACGTCCAAAAGTGCGGCAGAGTATAAATAGCGTGTTCATTAAAATGGCGACTTAGCTTTGAATCCAATTAACTTCAAAGGCTCGACGCGTCGGTGCAATTACGCGCATGTGCGCACGGACTGCGGTCAAAAATGTCATACATTTCGTAAAAAAACTAATAAAGATGTATGTTGGGCTTCGATGTTGGGTTTTTAATATAAAGTTATCTTATAGCTCTTATTTCAATAACGGTTAATTATGACTTCAGCAGAAATAAAAAAAAATTACCTAGCAGTAATTGATGAAATACTTGTATCACTATTATTAGACAGTAATTATTAAGATGAAATATGGATTCAGGATTAACTTAGTTATAAGTTTCCCAGCTTTAGAGACAAGACAGACTCATGTTACGATATGTCAAAAATGAAGTTGACGTTTGTATGACACACTGTTATTGACGTCTGTCAAAAATAAATCGTAAAAGAAAAGGTAACAGAGATCAAATTGCTAAGTGATGATAATGAAGATGACGTTTACACGTCGTCAACTTAACTAGGTATAGTACACGCGTAAAAAAAGAAGTAAAATCAATAAGAACTTGAAACTGTAAATCTCACAACAATAAATAGATAAAAAGATAGACATGTATTCTTTATTTTCATAGCTTTTATTGTGTCTCACTACTGAGCAAAGGTCTCCCCTTACTCTGCCAAACCTCTCTGTTTTGTGCAAATCCTCCTTTTATAAACTTCAAACTATGACAGAACGATACTATACTAGATAAAACTGGACACAAAATCCGCATAGCAACACAACACCAAATTCAAATCTACAAACAGAATCACACAATCCAAATAATCCAACAATCGACTCCCAAATAAGACATTACAATATAACGTGACGACTCAAAACAAAATCATTAGAATCAAGGAAACGTTTGTCAAAACAACATGAGTCAGAAACGTTCGCACTTGGACATGAATCGTAAAGTTATTGATCGCGAGTTCGAAGACCTGCTATAAACAGACTTACATAGTAATTCGTAGGATAATTACTTTTAATTGGATACCAGTGTTGAGGTAGAGGATTTGGATTTTATTTGTGGTGTGATTGCAGACTAAACAGGCGATGAATATAATGAGTGGTTTTAGGATTTTATCATGGTTTTACGATTTTAAAAAGGATTATGCAACGGCAACCATTACAAGGGATTTAACATAACATAACACCTGTAATCCCCGAGGAGTTAGGCTGAGGTGTGCACTATGGAACACCCACATTTCACCAAATCTAGACTCCAAACCAGGGGAAAAATTTAAAAATAAAAGTGGACATTATGTTTATTTTAGACTTTTATTTGAAATTCTCCTCATAACATCACGCGTGTTATCCTAAAAAGGTTAGTCTAAGGTCCACCTCGAAATAGTTCATTTGTTGTTGAATTAATTCTATCCCGGAGAAATTTGTAGCAAACGAAAGACCACCCGTCATTACATTTCCGAGAAAGTAAGCAATCAATAAACCGAACAGCAAATTACAGTATCGAAACTTGTGTTTAAAAAAAACGAAGATTTACATGAAAAATAAAACCTAGCTAAGTTATTAGTAGATGCCAATAAATCCTGTTTACGACTGTGCAGACAGTAATAAAAGTATATTATAAAAACCAAGTGCAAAGAGACGTGAAAGAAATAGCAAAATTTACTATGTCTTGTAAATTATCAGCTGAATTAAAAGTTCGAGATGGACATTCTAAGAAGGATTGCGAAGAAATGAATTTTGTTTTTCGAAATCGAAAATAATGATTACATCGGTCTAGACTCGATGTCTGGTCCTAATTAAGAATAAGGTATAAGTTTTTAAACTGTCATGGTCACTAATATTATCATTAACACTAGAAACGATCAGTAAACATGGTAAATATCCCGTTTCTAGTGTTAATGATAAGAAAAATGTAAATTGTTTATTTCCTGCCAGTTTAAAAGTAGCAAACTGGAGTCGAACCTGTGGTCGGTTAATGGCGATTGGTCAAACACCAGCTGTCGCCAGATATGATTGGGATAAACAACTGTTACCTGTATAGTTATAATGTATGTGTACCTAAGATGAATCTCCACAATTATCGGGAATTCGGGACCAATCCTAGTCGTCTATGACTATATTTAGTATTCTATTTTTTCTGTGATTATTTGTATTTAACTCTGATAGTCAAACACGGATTCATACGCAGCATGTATTCAAAGAAAGGAATACAGAAACACTGTTTATTCTGCACAAATAACAGATTTATACATTCACTATACGAGTACATGCAAATTGGACCTCATTTGCGCCATGAAGAATAAAAAGTCATTTGATATATGAATAACAATCTGTACTTCTTAATAACTAGTCTAGGCATATGCGCCGACGCAGGCTGGAGTCGTATAATTGTAATTAGCCAATTTAACGCTATAAAACTTCGACTGATTTAGCTTTGGACTTGATACAAATGACTGCGAGAACGTTTAGGCTTTGTAGGTCCCGCTGATTAATCTCACATAATTAATACTTAACTGGCAGTGAACTGCAAAACAGCTTATAAAGTCAAAATCATCAGATTAAGATACTTATTCACATTTTTTTCTTATCTTTGAAGGAGTACAATATTTATTACGAGTCTTACACCCGTATCCCTAAACAAGTCAAGGTGATTACTTGAGTAAAAGTAATTACTTCAGATACGATGTATTCTGTAGTTTAGTAATTGCACTGAAGGTAGGCCGCTATCCCACTGGCGTTTTACGAGCGTTGACGTTTCTCCAACGTCTGCGCAGCGACAACGCTACGCAGACGCGACGAAGACGTCACGAGTCTCTAGTGGCAAGCGTTAACGTTGCGCACATGCTGCGATTTGAGGCGTACAGTCATAGACAAAATGGATACCAACGAGGAAACACTACCGTCGGCTTTGCTACTTCGACGAAATTTACGTAAAAGAAAAAGAAAGTGTCATCGTCAATTTTGGGGGAAATCCTTATGGTCTAATCGATTACAAGAAAATTAATATTTCGCACTGTACTCTAATAATATTAAAAATAATGAATCGGAATTTTACAAATATTTGCGAATGCCAGAGACTACATTTTGCAAATTGACAAACTTTTAGAAGTGATTCAAAATGACATTCAATATTTAGACACTAATCTCAAGAGTTTCACTGTAACCAGAAGAGATGCTTATTATAACTGTCGGCGTTTTTGTACCTGAAGTCGCAGCGCGAACGCTTGCCACTAGAGACTCGCGACGTTAACATCGCGTCTGCGCAGCGTTGTCGTTGCGCAGACGTTGGAGAAACGCCAACGCTCGTATAACGCCAGTGGGATAGAACTGTCAAAAGTTAGAATTCTTAGCTTTGCTTCATTTGACGGTTCTTACTTCGTTTAAATTCTTGTCTATTGCATGAAAATGTTTGCATAAGCAATGACTTAGAGAAGTAATGACTTTAACTTGACTATAGATACGGTTAATCATTGCCGAAACTTTTTACCAAGAACCATAAAAGGATCCAATTTCGGTCCATGTCTAAACTATCGGATGGACTGGATGTACACCCTTATGGTCATTACGCGTAAGTAACATTATTTATGGTCCATAAATCCGCGGCAGCTCATTAGGCCGTGTGTGGGCACCTTTATGGCGACCAATGAGCTGTTTACATTTTATATTTATTTCTAACTACGCCTGTACTTCAGTTATTTACGGGTATAGAGGAGATAACAAGCTTTGTGGGCTAGTTGAAATGGGATATTGATTGATGGAATAAGAATATAAAAGATTCCGTAAAATCACTTAATTAATTTACACCCTGAAGGAAAACTGGCTGAATTCTGACATATCTACCTAATTATTACTGAAAGGACCTTTTTACTAAAACTATTTTTCCGACTTGGATTCAGACTTCAGACTTAACATGAAACATCTTTTTACCTAAAGCTTGATCCCTATCACATTGATAAGTAGCCTAACATAACCTCAAACGCCGTATAGAGTGGTCCATCAATGAACTCAAAAGTTATGTTGAGCAGATTTGCACAGGATCATGACTCAGACAATGAAAAAAAAAAACTCTTTATTACTAACCAATCAGTAGGGTTACTGATTGGTTAGTAATAAAGAGTTTTTTTTTTTAATACTGCGTAGGAATAACGCAGGTACCTACATACAGCCAAAAACATTCACTCCATGTCCAAAAATTTCCCGCCTCAAATTACAGCGAGTTAAACTTTTTGCTTTCAAGCCATTAGAATATTCAAAGTTTTTTTGCACAAAAACTCCGAAATAGAAAACAATGCGGGCCTGTTTTGGCTCTGCGATTATCCGAACAAGTATTTCTTTTGGATAAGGAATCGCGAATATCCCGCTACATAGTATTATAATAACTGTTAGACATTAGGGGAGGTGCCTCAGTTAATAGTCATAGCCATACTACCTAATAAAAATCTTAAATTCATTAATTAAATAACTCAGCCGTTGAGTCTAGAAATATGAAATTTTGCACAAGAGTTGTCCTTTTAAAAGAAGCGGGAGGATTTAAGGGATTTTAGCCGATGATAATGCCATAGTATAAAGCTCATTGTTATAGTTATACTGTGGTAATGCCATGGGATACACGGCTTATCAAATAATAAATTAAGAGATAGAGCTTTTTAAAGAAAAAATCAGATGTCAAAGATTAAAACAGTTTCCAGAATAAAAAGCTACGAACAACAATAATACAGTTCACATGTGATACTTAACGTGCCTGGTGGCTGATACACATCAATGTTAGATATATAATTCAGATATTAAAAACACAACAAGTTGTAAGTAACATTACGTAATTATAATACTACTTTTTACTATAGTTATTAAAGATTTTACGATCACATTAAAAATCGTAGCAACGCCGAACTGAGCCGAAAGACTCTTTCAAAGTAATTATAAACTTCTTCTTAATTTTGTTCACGTATCAACTTCGGTATTTAATATTTAATGATTAATTAAATCAGCATCTTAAAATACCAGTTAACAATAAACAAGATAAGATCTCAAACATAGAACCTTATTAAAAATGCAATCCTAACCTCAACTCCATATTTATAAATTCGTCTCTCCCGATAACTGTTGCCTGCACCTCAGTCGCCAAAAAATCAACAGTTGCCTCGCCGCCATTTTGGGTCGTATTTAATTGACTTAGAAAAATGCCTGGAATAATGCTAGAGTCTTTTATTTGTGTCTCCAGTGTCCATTTGAGCGCTTTGTTTCCGCGTCTTATTTAGGGCTTGCAAACTTTGGGAGACGGTAAAATGTATTAATAAAGAGCTGGGAAGGTATAGAATAGGAAGACAATAAACAAGTGGCTTAAAAACTAAATTCAGAAAGATTTTCACGATACCTTGATTGGTATGACAGATCATAAGTAACAGTCGCTTGTACATAAAGCGACTGTACGCAGGTCAGTGAGGGTTTCACCCTTATTCCTAAGTAATAAGGTTGAAAAGTGGTCGACCGTCAGTGGACTCGGTAGTACCTATTTTGGTATCGTTTGATTGATTCGTGAATGAAAATGTTTAAATTGGCTTAGTGAATGTTTATGGTAAAGCGTTGTTATAAGCTATAATCATACTGTTTAACTAAATCTGTCAAATCAATTAAGGTGTCTTAAAATAGGTACAAGTATGCCCAATTCCTAATAACTTTCGTATCGTTGTATCCAAACATGTAAAACTTTCTTTCTTGGCAAAGACGATTGACATTAAGATAGGAATGGGGCATTAAAACCATTTTTGACACACAATTTTAAATTCGCGTTTGAAGCTAAATGATGTGAAAAAGAAGAGAAGCATGCAAAGTGTCACAATGTTTCAAAGAGTTGAACAAAAACCGTCGACATTTCCCGATGTTTCCCGAAGCAGCTTCACGATGTGTTGCCAGTTGTGAAGCTAACGACGACGGTCATACAGACGGATTGACAAGCTGACCGTTCGTAAGGCTGAAACTATATGAGCGGTCAGTTTGCCGGTCCTTCCATAGGTACCCGAGTGCGACGAGTGCTGTTATAGCATTAGAATAGAGCGAAAATAGCGCCTTTTAGTAGAAATTAGTGAATTGTAGCTTTAAATGTGAAATTTAAAATTGTGTGTTAAAAATGTGTTTAATGGGGTTAAAGACATTTTTGATACAAACCATAATGTGAAAAGAAAGAGAAGCATGCCAAGTGTCACAATATTTGAAAGGGTTGAACAAAAAGTGTTGACGTTTCCCGATTTTTCCCGAAGCAGCTTCGCGATGTTACGCTTCACTCTTCCTGCTGCGAAGCTAACGATGACGGTCATACAGACGGATTGACAAGCTGACCGTTCGTAAGGCTGAAACTATATGAGCGGTCAGTTTGCCGGTCCTACCATACGAAACCGAGTGCGATGAGTGCTGCATTTGAAAAAGCGAGAAAATTTGTGAATAGTAACTTTAAATGTGAAAAAAATTGTGTGTCAAAAATGTGTTCAATGGGGTTAAGGACATTTTTGACACAAACTATTTTAAATTCACATTTGAAACTTAAATAATGTGAAAAGAAAGAAAGAAAGAGAAGCATGCCAAGTGTCACAATATTTGAAAGGGTTGAACAAAACGCGTCGACATTTCCCGATTTTTCCCGAAGCAGCTTCGCGATGTTACGCTTCACTCTTCCTGCTGCGAAGCTAACGACGACGGTCATACAGACGGATTGACAAGCTGACCGTTCGTAAGGCTGAAACTATATGAGCGGTCAGTTTGCCGGTCCTACCATACGAAACCGAGTGCGATGAGTGCTGCATTTGAAAAAGCGAGAAAAGCGCCTTTTAGTAGAAATTTGTGAATAGTAGCTGTAAATGTGAAAAAAAAAATTGAGTGTCATAAATGTGTTTACTGGGGTTAAAGACATTTTTGACACAAACCATTTTTAATTCGCATTTGAAACTAAAATAATGTGAAAATGAAGAGAAGCATGCTGTGTCACAATATTTTAAAGGGTCGAACAAAAAGGGTCGACGTTTTCCGATTTTTCCCGAAGCAGCTTCCCGATGTTACGCTTCACTCTTCCTGCTGCGAAGCTAACGATGACGGTCATACAGACGGGCCGACAAGTTAGCGGGCCGTAAGGCTGAAACTACTATATGGTCAGTTAATTTGCCGGTCCTACCATACGAAACCGAGTGCGATGAGTGCCGCATTTGAAAAAGCGAGAAAAGCGCCTTTTATTAGAAATTTGTGAATTTAGCTTTAAATGTGAAAAAAAATGTGTGTCAAAAATGTGTTTAATCGGGTTAAAGACATTTTTGACACAAACCATTTTAAATTCACATTTGAAACTAAAATAATGTGAAAAGGAAAAGAAGCATGCCAAGTGTCACAATATTTTTAAGGGTTGAACAAAAAACGTCGATGTTTCCCGTTTTTCCCGAAGCAGCTTCGCGATGTTACGCTTCACTCTTCCTGCTGCGAAGCTAACGATGACAGTCATACAGACGGATTGACAAGCTGACCGTTCGTAAGGCTGAAACTATATGAGCGGTCAGTTTGCCGGTCCTACCATACGAAACCGAGTGCGATGAGTGCTGCATTTGAAAAGCGAGAAAAGCGCCTATTATTAAAAATTTGTGAATAGTAACTTTAAATGTGAAAAAAATTGTTTGTCAAAAAAGTGTTCAATGGGGTTAAGGACATTTTTGACACAAACCATTTTAAATTCACATTTGAAACTAAAATAATGTGAGAAGAAAGAAAGAAAGAGAAGCATGCCAAGTGTCACAATATTTGAAAGGGTTGAACAAAAAGCGTCGACGTTTCCCGATTTTTCCCGAAACAGCTTCGCGATGTTACGCTTCACTCTTCCTGCTGCGAAGCTAACGATGACGGTCATACAGACGGATTGACAAGCTGACCGTTCGTAAGGCTGAAACTATATGAGCGGTCAGTTTGCCGGTCCTACCATACGAAACCGAGTGCGATGAGTGCTGCATTTGAAAAAGCGAGAAAGGCGCCTTTTATTAAAAATTTGTGAATTGTAGCTTTAAATGTGAAAAAATTGTGTGTCAAAAATGTGTTTAATGGGGTTAAAGATATTTTCGACACAAACCATTTTAAATTCACATTTGAAGCTAAAATAATGTGAAAAGAAAGAGAAGCATGCCAAGTGTCACAATATTTGAAAGGGTTGAACAAAAAGTGTTGACGTTTCCCGATTTTTCCCGAAGCAGCTTCGCGATGTTACGCTTCACTCTTCCTGCTGCGATAGCTAACGACGACGGTCATACAGACGGATTGACAAGCTGACCGTTCGTAAGGCTGAAACTATATGAGCGGTCAGTTTGCCGGTCCTACCATACGAAACCGAGTGCGATTAGTGCTGCATTCACTAATATACATATTATTACTATATATTTATTTGATTTTTTTGATTGGTGCTTGGATTTGTGGATGAAATGTTAATAATACAATTTTAAAAAGTTGACAATTTGTGAAACATGAGCGAGAAAAGAGCATTTTAGTAGAAATATACACTGTGTAATCAATAATCATTAACACTAGAAATGGGATATTTATCATGTCCAATGTTTGTGTTAATGTTAATGATAATGTTAATGAACATGACAGTTTGAAAACTTATAAATACACTGTGCTTCGGTTTGTGGATGAAATGTTAATGATACAATGGTATTTTAATCAGTAGAAAACTTGTGAAACATGAGTAGCCGTGAAAGAAATACATTTGACATAGAAGGTTTTAAAGAGGCAGTTCAGAATGCGCGATATAGGTATTAACATACATATAATCGTTATTTTGATAGTAAGTAGTAAGGTAGTAAAATTGTGCTGCGCTTTTGTTTCAGATATCAATCTTATTCGAGACCGATGGCATAACTTGTATATTACACCGTTGCACGATCTGAACAGCCTCCAAGTGTAAAAGGTGCTGACATCGACGTGCAAACCATACCGTGGATTCAGGAAATGATTACAGCCTGGACCCGTAAAACAGACGATTTTGCGCGTCGATGTCCTTTACAGTGTTACACGTGTATACTGTTTACAAAATTTACAATTCACATGAACTCAAAGCCCTCTCTATTCCCCATACATCCTGTGCCCCAAAACAATAGTCGGATTCGTAACTTTTTATTCGGCAAACTGTATGCCTTCGGAATGTAGGCAGTACCGCATAATGAGGAGACCGAAGCTCTAAATTTATTACAACGCCGCCACCGTTTCTCAGAAACTACTGAATTATTCGCGAGCGGCGCGGCTGCGGAGGTATGCGCCTTCGGTTCCCGGCACAGGCACAGTTATGTACGATATTCTTACGTAAGACGGAGAAAAACTTTGACAAAGTATCGACTGTCTAATTGGGTTATTATGTGCGGTCAGGATATTTACGGAACGTCCATGTTAGAAATAGCTCAAAGCTCTTCCCAGAAAATGTAGATGGGTAACATGATTAATAGAACAATGCCCTTATTAGATTACAAGTTAGACCTCCCAATTAAATCGGAGAATAAATGCATTGGAAACAAAAAATAAACAAACATTCTAGTCTTGGGGTAGACGCATTTGTAACCTTATAGGAACTGCAAAAGTTTGACGTCTCTTCACACGACCTTAGAGCGCATTCGACAAAAAACAAATAATCCTAAAATCCCGTAGCGATGCCGCGATCTAGAACCATATATAACACCTATTACCTGAGAGCAGCCAACGGAAAATTAGGCAACATTCATGTTCATACATTTCCTTAGCGGGTCTGTAGACGACGCACACAAAGACAGGCAGACAGAAGAGTACAGCAATACATTACTACTAAGATAATTCTTGGCACACACACATGCACCCCCCTTGTTTATTCTGAGGTCTACGCAGACATCCCGCTCCAATCACCCTTCTTCCATTTTAAACTCAAATAAACAAGACTTACGTATGTGTGCGTGCGATGACCGCCGTCCCTAACAAGTCTTCATGCAGATTCTTGACCACAGACATCACACGCAGGCACGCAGACGGACCAACACAGCAAAGAAATTATATCAGTAGGTCAGACGGCCTTGTGCGATTCACGGAACGGCGCTCGCGCATGACTTGCCACGCCCACCGCGCACCCGCCGGCCGGGAGGGGGAGGGGGGAGGTCGTTAATTAACATGTGTATACCAAAAAGCAATTGAAACTTAATGTTTGCGGACAGGTAATTAAATTAAACGGGTAAAAAATGAAGAATTTTTGGTGATGTTATGAGGAAATAACTGATTAAAACCTTCATTTATGATTTGACCATGTCTTATAATCATATCAAAAGGTTTTACTCATAAACAAAAAAAATAGCGTTCTTCGAAACTTCAGTCATAAAAGATAGACAGACACAAAGTACTCAAAACTCTCACTTGTAAGAATCCCTGAAATCCTATAAACCTAAGATTAAACTGATAAACCTATTAAAGAAAGAGGTAAACTAACAATCAATTAATCAACTATAATACTATGCACTGGAAGACGCAACACGAAGGAATGACCAACAAAAGGATTTGCTTACATCGTCGTGTCCTTCGGCACGGCTGCATATAAACGTTTTCCACTCCACACACTCTTGCAATGAAATGAACATTAAAACCTCTATCAAGATAACCCGGTATTTAAATTCAAAAGAATTATCGCGATAAATTGAGATAGACATTAAAATTCGGTAATAATACGTCTAGTAAGAAACATAGCACACTGACATGAAGCAATTGAAGTTCTTGCGATACAGATGAGCTAAATACTACATGTATGTAAGTGTAACCTATGACACTAGTCGGTAATGGTGGTTGCTATTTCAAAGCAAATAATTCAATTGTTTACTACAAAAAAATCGGTTGGTATACTGTACAACACTTAGTACTCTTGTTATTAACCACATTTTGTTCGTTTAGTTTACCTGATTTCCACAACAAATAAAAAGTAAATAAATAAAATGGCATCTTACTTGGTGTGGGGTTGAGCACTGTTATCAAAAATCTCGAATGTCAAATACTAATTGAGATCCATATTCACTAGCGCTATATTAGTTCCATTGTGATGGGTCTCACGATGGAACTAATATAGCGCTAGTGTCGCATTCGTGCAAAGCCAAAAAAATCACTAATCAAGCAAGAAGTAAAAGAAATAGTGTCGCTATAACGAAACAATCAATAAAACACACCAAAAATGTGTTGTACTTGTGTAATGACACAAAATCTGCGCAGAGTAAGGATGTCAGTTAATTGCTCTTGCGCAGAAATATGACGACTTTATTAAGGCGATGACACTGAAATTAAACTTGATAGATAGATACAATTTACAATTTTTTCGTATACCAAAATTGTTGCATAGATATTTACTATATTGCTTGTTAACTTAGTGTCAGACATGTTGATAAATTGGCAACATTTTGAAAGTGGGAATGAAAATGTCATTTGCCCAGGAGTTGAAAAATACAGACTAAAAAAAGCGGCCAAGTGCGAGTCGGACTCGCACATGAAGGGTTCCGTAGCAGCAAGTAACATAATATAAAAGTTATTGTAGTTGGTTGTAACTTTGATCGATGTTTTTTTTATATTTGAGTTGATTGAATGAATGGTAAATTGCGGTTTACGATCTTAGACGTATTAAAAAAAATATTTACTAGATCTCGTTCAAACCAATTTTCGGTGGAAGTGTTCATGGTAATGTACATCATATATTTTTTTCCGTTTTGTTATTCTCTTATTTTAGAAGTTACAGGGGGGGGCACTTATTTTACCACTTTGGAAGTGTCTCTCGCGCAAACTATTCAGTTTAGAAAAAAACGATATTAGAAACCTCAATATCATTTTTAAAGACCTATCCATAGAAAAAATTAAGTCTCATTTATTGTTAAATGTTGGGAACCCCCAAAATTTACTGTTTTTTTTTTCTATTTTAGTGTGAAAATCTTAATTCGGTTCACAGAATACATCTACTTACAAAGTTTCAATAGTATAGTTCTTATAGTTTCGGAAAAAAGTGGCTGTGACATACGGACGAACAGACAGACAGACAGGACGAATCCATAAGGGTTCCGTTTTTTGCCATTTGGCTACGGAACCCTAAAAACTGTACCAATTTGACAAGTTATTGACTGACAAACCGAAAGGTTTATATTTCTATTAACATGGCCCAACTATTCGCTTTGAATGTTGATGCATGTCATATTATTTAAGAAAGTGTTCTACTGTTACATATAGGTAGACTTACACTATGTGTATTACTGAGGACACTCCTGCGCACTAGCAAGATGGCGACGATGACGTTCAATTGAATAATATGGGTGAAGAGGAAATTGCACATACCTAGAAAAGTGTTGCTTCGTGGAGGCAACGATTTATGATTCATACCATACTATTCATGTTACAGTGAACATGTATCATCCCACTGTTGGGAAAAGGCACGATGATTTCCAGGTCTTTCATCCAGGGCTAATGGGACATCTCGATCACCCAATACCATATTGAATTAATATTTTAGCTAACTAACCATATGAAAACGCATTTATTCAATAACTTATTTTATTGTAGCTTTTTACATAATATTAATTTATTGTTTATCAGCAATTATGACACATGTCAATGGATGAAAATTAAATGTTACATATTACCTTCCGTCGAATGAGTTATTAGTGAATGTGCTAACAGAAACCTGTTTTAGTATTTGCTAATAACGATCCTAACTGGGCTTTAGTGATTTATGGCTTTTATTTATAATATTTAATTTGTTCCTCAATAGTCGAACTGTCACCTAAATGCAGTAATTTCCATATAAATTTTATGTTATGATGATTTTCTGAACAATGTTTCATTTCCGATTAGACTTTTATTGAACAGCAATAATTTTTGGTGCATCTAATATCTGTCATTAAATTAATTAAGTAAGTATTACCGATGCTCAATGTTGTGAAAAGCCCGCAAGGCACGAAAACCAATTTGAAACGCATTGAAAATAAATCAATTGCAATCCGACATCAGCAATACCATATGACCATGTTTTGAGGTTACAAATTATGTAAGTAAATACTACAAAAACTAGCGAAAAAATAATATTATTGTAAGTACTAAAACATCCGAAAAAGAACTTAAGAACAGTAAAACATAATAAGCTTTCTAGGACAAAAATTCGTCATATTAACAATTAATCAATACTTAATGAACCAAAAACCAATCAAGTCTAAAAAATCACCTTCGCCTTAACAGTGTGGGTGTCGCGGAATGGCCACTAAATAACACCGGCGTTTTATAGTCTCCTATAATTCTAATTGTAAATCCGTTTGTCAATTAAAAACAAACGGAACGGATTGATATCGCGTGCGTCGACGCAATTTAGACATGCTGTTTGGGCGCTCGTGCCAATTCTGAGAACACGTAGTATAATAGATGTAGTTGCTTAAACAATGGTCGGTGCAAAAAATAGCGTAATTTCAGTTTGTTTATTCTAATTGTTGCTTTTTGGAAATTTATTTTATTATGGTATGGCATTGGTCCATCTTTAGTAGGACTTAACTACTGGTTTTACTCGTAATCGTAACTCTTTACTTAAAATAGAGAGTAATTTGATAATTTCGGTCGAAAGAATTAACGAGATTAATGGCTTCGGAAAGATGTATTTATGTGTTTACATAATTTATTTTAATCGTAAATTATCGAAAGACCATTACAGGTTTTGGTCAGAGGTCAGTTTAAAGATTTGGATCAAATTTTACTGAGTTCGTCATGATTGTGTTCAGTATTATTGCTAGCAATGTTAATAATTCTAGTTTGCAGTCTATGCCAAATTAAGTAATCACTAAAGTATAGCGTTATATCCTCAGCTTGACAGCCTAACTACAATATCAAGATCACGTAATTCGTCTCGTATAAAAAATTAAGTAGGTATTTTGAGTAAGGTAGGTATGAGCACATACCATTGTGATTTAAGATGTTGTATGTAGAATAATTATAGATATCTTAGTACAGGTAGGTATGTATTTTACATTTGGTCTTAGTCTAAACCCCATTCCGACAGTTTTTTCAGTGTTATAGACAAATATAGACAATAACAAAGTAAGTTATTCAGCGTGATTCTTCCATAGCTTAGTAAATTCCCTAGATTAGTAATAATTAATTAATAATCGGTGTGGGCCAGAAACCTACCCTAACTGGCTAACCTTGTTACCCTTAGGTTCGCCTTAGAGTGACTGGCTAGTATCAATTCAGTTTTCAGCATTGCCGAAGCAAATATTAAAATATTGAAAATTAAATATCTGTTCCTAATTTCTGGTTGTCGAGAGAAGTAAGTTGAAGTTACTACTCCTAGCAAAGGAAATATGAAACTGAGACCACGTAGGTACCACATTGTCTTGCCACTAATGATGAGCTTATAAAGTTATCTAATTCCCTATGTAAAACAATTCGAAGTTCTTACATTATTATAAATACTAAATATCTCGCAAAAAGTTAAACTCTTACTACACCCCCCGTTCCTGGACGCCTAATCCAGTATATAGTCAGGAAATCTACTGGTGGCCGTCAATACAGGGTGGAAGGGACACCGACCCGAAAACGGTTACCACGTATTCAGTGCATCATTGTGAGCCTCCTACAAAGAAAATTTTCATCGGTTATTTTAAAAAAAAGCTGTTCCATTCATTTTGACCGTGTAGGTATTACACTTTTGTGGGAAACCGGTGGTTTATTTTTTAATAACCAATGAAAAAATTCTGTATGGGGGGCTCAGTATGATGTAGTGAATACGTGGTAACCGTTTTCGCGTCGGTGTCCCGTCCACCCCGTACAAGAACAAAATCAGTCCTTAGTTTACCTAGCGTCTACTCTAATTAATGGAACTATTAATTGGAGTCTTGCGTCATTTTATGAATTTATCGAATAGGCTTTCAGAAATCGAGGGATAAGTAAGTAACCGTTAGTTACCCTTACACTAAACAATATAGGTAAGTTACCTGGGGGTGCTGGCGGTGATGGCGCGGTGGGTCGCGGGGTTCCGGCGCGCGCGCCGCGCTCATGCCTCAGCGCCGCCGGCGCATGCCCCCCACGGCACCGCCGCCGCTCTGCAACCATGAAATAAGGTGTTATTAGTCATCAGGATACTTACATGGTAAGGTATGTTTTCAATTTATATTTCGAAGACAGTTTTTCGGTCAGTACTTTCAGGGGAGACTGGAAGAAGAAAACGTGTTACGCCAACCCCAAGTAGCATAGGATAAGGGCAGGAAGATGATGATGACTTTCAGTGGGTACTAGATACCTGAAGAGTTCAAATTGTAGATCAAATGAGAGATACCTGAAGATTTTTCTACAATTTTGTAACAATGATTTAGTGGCTCAGACAAGGGTTAGGATAACTAGCCATGACAGTCAGGTAGGAATAAGTCAGAAATCTCCTAGAATGGGCATTGTACAAAAAATATAACCTGTAATATTTTTTTTCAGTTTCATTATTTGTAGGTATAGTTTTTTAAGAAACTAATTTGAATATTTTTGAAATTTAAGGGCTAGTTTAATTCTTATTTAATGTTAAAGTTGGGTGATGACGTCATTACTGGAAAAGATTCCTTTGCTCAATCACCGATATAATACGTGAGTGACACAGTAATCACATGCAGCTAAGAGGTCGTTCAAACACGCGGGAACCACGCGATTGCCATATCCATATCTGAACGCAGGCGTATTTCACGACATTCTTTCTTGAGATACGTCATTGAAGGTCAATTAAAAGGTAACCACATTTCTTCAAAAATATAAATGAATACAGAGTATGAATATGGAGTTCATTTTAATGAGAAATAATTATTAGAGACCTTATTTCTCGAAATAGTTTTGCAATTAGCACAATTTTTGAAAACTGACCAATCCCATTGCATTCGCAAATCGGAAATGACCCCCAGAACCAGAAAAGCCTCCTTCTAAGGAGAAAAAAGGATAATTGCTTTCGAATAGAAAATAATCCCGGCCCCCAATACATATACATTGTGTCACACATCAATGACATGATTTTGTTGGATATACATTCCTGTCAGTAATAAGCCGAGTTAAGATAAACTATTCATAAGTAAACACAAACCAAACCATTATTAAAAAAACCTGTGTTGTCTAACAAGATTATAAAGAGATATCTTGGTAATTGACAAGTGTTAATTAACACTCAATGGACTGTGAACCTTACGTTTGGTGAAAAGTACCGTTTCCCATTACTTTTCCTTTTAAAGCTAAGCACACATAACAGCCGCGGAATCAGCAGGCCGCAGCGCTTCACACCATTTTCGTATTTTAATTAACCTTAGCGCACTACAGACGGCGACACATTGCGATGCGGCAGTGTGTGATCATCATCACCATTAGCATCCCTGTTCCACCCATTGCTGAGTATAGGACTTCTCCCATTCATGGCATTCTTCGCTGGTCTGCGCGAGTCTCATCAGACCCATCTGACTGTTGGTTGGTCCGCCAACACTTCTTGCCTCACTCATTAAATAGTTACCGGGATATGGTAGAAGAATGGAACCCGGGATATGGTGGTATGGATGTTAGTGACCATGACAGTTTAAAAACTTATATGGTAGAAGAAGTTGAAGTGCGCGATGGTTCATTAAATTGTGTGACAGTGTCCCTGGAGGATTTTTGCAACGCGTTGCCACGCGGCCCGCCCTAATCTACACTAGCCTTATCTGCGACACGCTGGGATTTGCAAGCATTTTACTTAGGAAATATGTAGATTTGTGACATAATTATGTGGACGAAGAAAGAAACATTTGGATTTTCTATTCTGTCAAGTAATTCAATGCATGCTTTTTAAATAAATTATATTTCATTATATTTCTTTCTTCTTCCACATAATTATGTCACAAATCTACATATTTCACAGTTAGTCAATTCTGAGAGCACACTAAAAGTCATCTAATTAATCACACAAAAATATGACACGAAGAAAAATTATAACCAAAATGATTATCTTTATAACAAAACCGATTATTTATATGCAAATTATGCTATATTAGTCGCATTCGTTAGGTCTTTTGAGTCGCATAAATTGTATCAGAATGCCTATAAAGCACCTACCGGTGCGGATCGAGAGATGAACTTTCTCGACGCACCCACAGTCCCACACTATCGGTAACTCTTCGAATAAAAGAAAGTAAACATTTTAAACTCGGAGGAAATAATTTATTGAACGTAATTCATTTAGGAGGAGGGTGAGAACACCTGTTATGGGTTGTTGTCAAGTGATAAACTTTTTTTCTCAGGATTCTTTTATTTTTGTCGTTTTGTTTATTCATTGTTTTTCGGTGTTTTTTTTACTATCAGCAAATTTTGAAATGCTTTGCTATTTTTTTTATTTAATTTTAAGCAAGGCTATGACAATAACACAGGGTATTTGTTTTATGCGCTCGCGCATTCAGATGTAGCATTGTGTGAAATTTAGAAAAATAATTAAATAAGTATTTTGTTGACCTCATCATTGCTTAACATCGGCTAGCCATGTTTCCTAACGCTAACAAAAATCACAAAAATAAAACGAGTTGTCACCAAAAGAAAACAATGCAGCCAATGACCTATTGCTAATCTCCAAATAGCAGAGATATAAGAGGGACATCTCGGCTGACAACTGTTTACTCGCCCCTAAGCATAGCGTCCGCGGTGCGTATCGTCCGCGGGACAGAGGTCATACGACGCACTACGTTCGAAAGTTGTTTGTCCGCTCACCCATCCGCATGTCCCCACAATCGCAGCCCAAAGAGTTCACGTCAATTCGACCCAAGTGTGACCATGTGATTAATATCAGACGACCATTGATAACGGCCCTTAAGGCCCTTGACCAAACGAAAATTAATTATATACATTACTTTTTCTATTAGCTTTTTCCATTATAAATGGGAAGAGTAGTAATCTCTTTAATAGACCGACAGAGGCATGATTTGCATGCAAAACAACAAGTTTGTTTATCCACAAAAACATTTCAAATGTCAAAGTGTCATGTATTTGAATATTTAATTATCAGTTCCAAAGAGATATCGTTAGGACAAAGGCTTTATGCAAAGACCACCCACATTCCATGCTCAAAATTAAAAACACATCGATTCTCTAATTAAATATTCAAAAATGATCGTTCTATTTTCAAGTCCATCCTTTTCACACCCGCTGAGAGCTTTCAACTGTCACTATGACAGCTACTGTCGGCCAGTGATGAAAGGCCTCCCTCGCCCCTCTGTGAGCTTAGTAAATAAAGTAGCGGAAGAGGTGAAGCGACGATTGAAAGGGGTCTAAATGAAGCGGCCATGTTTGCCGCTACTGCAGCGCCTCCCGCAGGCTTTTATGTAAATTGGTCAAGGTCGGTTGAGGTGTTTCAAAATAGATACTCTCAAAGGTGAGGGATTAATTCATAATTGAGGAAAAAATGTATCGATTTTTTCCTAGGAAGAGTTGACAGAGGCTACAAGTTTATGACAAAGAACATGGTCACATGGCATTAGCAATAAAAGGGCGTTTCTATAATGTTGCATACTTTACAAAAGCTTAGATAGATACCTACGTGTTCATTCGTACGCTAGATTCGATAACAAAATCAAAGTATTATCAACAAATTGAACGCCTGCATAACCTATACTGCTCATCCGAAGTCCACAAAGGTCCGGATATAATCTAAATTAAATATAAGAAAGCACTTCGTTTAAACCTGTTAAATAATAACATTATTTTTCCGTGTTTGCAAAAGTTGCAGTAAAACAGAAAATGATAGATAATAAGACGTATGACGCAGAGCACTCGCGCTCGGAGCATGCGCCCCAGCAACCTCCCTGTAATTATATTAATTTTCTTTTCTTGGACATCACTGGCCTTTGTCTATAAAAAACACACACACATTTTAAGATGGCACACCACACCCCATGATCCATTTATGACATTCCTATCCATTCATGAAAATATTCATTCACAATGCGAGGCATGAGGGTCTGCGCAAAAAGGCTTGAAGTATGAACCACTTTTCTCGGAAAAACCAGGGAAAAACTGACAGGAGCCATCGAACAGACCTTGGGTTCCAAAACAACGGGATAATTCTAGCTCCGGATAGCTCAAAACTGGCGCAATGAAACCAAAATATGGATCGGGGTACCCTCAAGTATGAACTGTCAAATACTCACTCAGCACACAATGTTACGCGGAGTTTTCACAAACAATATTCACTATGTACAACGGATGCACAATACAGTACAACACACGTATGATTATATGCACTTTTCTAATGAATTTTCACAGTTTTCAGGGAGGCCTGAAGGCTGCAGAGCCGTATCACAGTGACATTTGTCATGTACGGCGCGCGCTCGGCGTTCGTCGGTGTTCGTCGGGAGCTTTCGGATGTTGTCGGGGTGTTCCGCGGGTGTTCGGGGTCCGTCGGGCGGTATTGATCGGGCGGTGTCGGCCGGCGCCCGGCCGCCGGTCGCCGGTGGCGCCCCCTCTCGGCGCTAATGAAAGCTGATGGCCATCCATTATTTAGCAGCCTCCAAGACTGTGCGGTACGCGAAAATTAATGGCGAATTTATTGATTTATTGCAAGCGAAATTAAAGATTGATTGGTTAAGTGAGTTTGCTTCGTCTGATAGCGATTAATCTGTTTGTAGCTAAACAGTTGTCACGTTAGTGTTGCGGGTATATTGATACCTACACAGCTACACTGATAAGTGATAATGGCGGGTTCGCGCATTATCTGTGGCTAAAGATAAGCTTAGCGAGAGGACTTAATTGATTGAACGTTACAGAAAACTAGTTCACTTTTAAGTTTAGTACTGTACCTAAAACATTCATGATACAACAGAAAATAATAGCACCTAGTAGTTAAACAATGCCTAGTCTAAAATCACCCACCCAAATGTGTTATTTTTACGGTACGGTGTTCCTATTTTTACGACAGTAACATTTTATAAGTGATGACACTTTTAATTAATGAATTATCTTTTAATTCTAGTTTGAACCTTAAAAGCGCATATTTAACATGAAATACGAAGTTATTCCATTCATAATAATAAAAAACAAAACAGCACGTTATGTTTACGAAAGAAAATAAACAAAAAGAAAACTTGACAGGTGGTTTCGATCCGATTAAGATTGTTAGGTACAAAAGTTTGTTCTAAAACTTACATGTTTCAATATCTAAATATAATAGATAAGGCGCAATCTGGCGCATATTAAATTAGGTACCCATCTATGCATATCAAGCTACTAAAATTTGTCAAACGTTAATAGGCTTTCAACTTTATCGATAAAGCATTAGGTTCAAGGTTGATTGGGAAAATTTGACAGCTTCGGGTGACTTGATGTGCTGGCGTCTGTACCTGGTGGCAGCTGGATGCGAGTCACCGAGGATCGAGTTGAACAGCATGCGATAGTAAAGGCATATGTCCATCAGTGGACGGCTGTGGGCGGATGATATGCTATCTTATCAATATCTGACGAAGAAAGTAACAATGAGCTTTGGCAAAGAGGCCAAGTACGTTTACACAGAAGACAATTGATAGAATTCATTGATCACTAGAACCTCACGTCCCAGCCGCCGCGGGAGAAGCACCGGGCGTCGGGGGCCACGTGGTGGCTCTCGGCCACCGTAGGCGCGGGCCTGTGGACGGTGAGTAATGGGCTAGCTCGCCGTCCGTCCGTCGTATGACGACAGGGCGTGTCGACGGCGCGTTCGTGTTCCACGCGCGCCTCAAAGTGATGTCAGCAAACATGAGGGGCCCGCAAGGGCCGATGCCTGCCAGGGCTGCGGGACTGTTCGAAAGAGATACCGCGGCCCTGGAACATAAAGGGCAAAAGAAGGAACATAACATGGATGGTTTTTAGTCAGTAAAAGTCTGACACTCCCTTCCGCTCCGCCCAGAGCGGGAGGACTCATTTGATGATTTCCCATCCGAAAAAAAAAGAAAAAGGGGCTAGTGGCTAAATAAAAAAAGCTGCATTGGTTTATTCATTTTTTAATCATTTTAAAAGAGTAACCATGGAGTTTCTTGCCGGTTCTTCTCCATAGGAAACGACCAACCCGAACCGTGCACCTTTTTGTCGACGTTTCATAAGTGCCCATGTAGGCCTATGTGAAATAAAAATATTTTGATTTGATTTGATTTGATTTGATTGAAGGTTAAGTTACACTTGCCAAAAATCACTTCATGGATGGGTGACCATCCTCCATCCATCAATAATCTTAAGCACAAGTTTGGAGAGGTCAAGCACACTAGGCCACATGTCAGTGTCACTTCGACCTGGAGCTGGCCTAGCGTAGTACGAAGATTCAACAGAATAAGGGGCCAGCTTATACTGGCACTAGTACCACAGACGTGTGCTCGAATGTACTACCGAGTAAAGTAGAAAGTACCGAGTAAGTAAGAAAACCTATTACTTTTCAACCATATTACTAAGAGTATAAGGTGAAAAGTGGTCGATCGTCAGTGAACTTCGGCAGTACGTTGATGCCAATAATATAAATTGGCCGATACAATAGATAGGTAGACTAGTAAAACTGAGATTAACTATAATGCAGTAACTTAGCTTAAAAAGAATTAATAGGACTACTAAATTGCCAGCTGATTGTCAAATAGACTGGATTGCGTAAGGTAAAGTATTTTGTTGATATGGATATCAGTCATACCATAGGAGGAGCTCGTGGCTAAATAATAACAGCCACTCGAGTCGATCTTCAGGTTAAGCCACGCTTGCCTAGGTTGGACCGTGGATGGGTGACCACCCATTTCATTCCGAGTTTCTTCCGTACCTCGGAAAGCACGTTAAGCCGTTGGTCGAGGCTGTCAAATTGTAGATCTTTGACAGTCCTTACAGGTAGTTAGTGGCCCGAAAGTCTGACAACCAGTCTTACCATTACCCAGTACTAACTGGGTTGTGGAGGTTAAAATACTGGTATTCAGCTGCATCCGGTTAGACTGGAAGCCAACCCCAACATGGGAAAAAGCTAGGCAGATAATGATGGATAGCAGCCATACATTTGTCAATCGTACTTATGATATTAGTATCATACCTTGACAAAAAAAGGGTTCGTATACTTATAAAAACGGCCAAGTGCGAGTCGGACTCGCACGAAGGGTTCCGTAACATTATATATAAAAACGGCAAAAAAAAAGCCATGTCTGTTGTATGGAAGCCCCACTTAAATATTTTTATTCTGTTTTTTAATAATTGTTGTTATCGCGGCAACAGAAATACATCACTTGTGAAAATTTCAACTGTCTAACTATCACGGTTCATGAGATACAGCCTGGTGACAGACGTATAGACAGACAGCGGAGTCTTAGTAATGGGGTCCAGTTCTACCCTTTGGGTACGGAACCCTTAAAATAACTTGAAAAATTCAATAAGATGACTTGCAAAATCTAAGTAGGTGCAGTAGTCTCGTAAAACACAGGTTTGTTTACATTTATAAGCGATAGGATCCACGGTCAGAAAGTAAATGAAGAATGTCAGAAAAATAATAATTGAAAAGCTTAATTTGTCTGTCTGTATCGCCACTTCTAGTTGTAAGCCTAACCTGTACTATTTTTTGCCTTTTTTATTGTTTCAATTTGTTCGTTTTTATGCTGGTGTCAAAGAAAACCATGTATTTCTTTACAAAACTGAAATAAATTTAGTTAATGACGTTGTCACTTGATGTTGTTGATGTGTTGCCTGCCTTGTTGGTCTAGTGATCCCGCGCGACTACTGAGCATGAGGTCCTGGGTTCGATTCGCGGGTCGAACAAAATGTTATTGGGTTTTTCAATCAAGAATTTCTTCAGTAGCAGCCACGAAGTTTGGATTTGTGCCCGGTTGATGGCAATAGGCTCGCCCCCTATTACATGGGACTTAAAGATTACTGGCGAAATGTGGGTGTTCTTGTTAGGTACACCTCTGCCAGCAATTACAAGCGTGATGATGTTATGTTATTAATAATGAATCAATTTACTGAACTAGGCATTCAATCCAGTCCATCTCAATGGCGAATTGCTCGTCTCAAATACAACAAGAGCCTAATTGACAAGAAAGTACCCTCCCTCCATTACGGTTTCAGAAGTTTATCATTAATGTAGATGGATGTTCGTATACTTTTTTGTTAATAAGGAATTTAACTAATTAAAAGTTTCCGCCGGAAGTTTACCGAGGATCCCCTGAAACACCAGTATGTGTATAAAAAGAACTAGATACAAAACTTGAGAACGTTACAAAAGAGCGCAGGATGTCTCCTCTCTGTCTCATTGTGTTTCGTCTTTGATACTTATTGTTTATTTTGGAAACGTTGATGAGTAATGGTGACTGTAAAGAATAATGGGTTTTATTGATCGGTGTTTTCCACTATGAACCAAATTGAGGAAGAAAATGAAGAAAAGATTGAATGTAGTTAAAACTCAAATAGGACAAATATTTAAAAGTACTTCCATCGTTTTTTTTTCTTCGTCTTTTGTGTTAAATTTGTAGACTATGCTCTGTAAAAACTTAAAGTACTACGAGTATTAATGTAGTGTAGTACGAGTGACTAAAAGTACTCTGTACTTTTATCCATGTTTTTAAATCTAGTCGCACTCAAAAATAAACTAACCACCCTTACCAGTATTTGCACTTTGACACTCCAAAACAGTACAGTACAAAGCTGACAGCTACACAAAAATCGAACGCACACCCTTAAAAAAATCAAAACAAAAAAGCTCTTCTAATCGCGGCCCGAGTACGTCGGTGCGTTATCGATGAGCTCGCGCTCTGTCGAGTCGGCGGGCAGATCGAGTGCACTTGTTTTTCACTGTCTGCGGGGCTAATTGCGCCATTTTTCATTTGCGGCCCTTCCGCACCCCCTCCCGGGCCCTACGCGGTGGTGGGAGGGAGGGGGAGGTCCACCCCGTGACCAGACTTGGCTATTCTTGGCTACTGCGTGTTTACTAAATGGATGCGTGAAATGGTTTGCGTTGGATTGATACGGTGATGAGCTTCAGTGATAAGGGTTGGTCGAAGATGTGCTGAATTTTAGGGCAGATTTCGACAGGGATATTTTCATATTTGAATGATTGACACTGATAGATCTTGAACGGGGTTCAGATTTGCTGATCGCGTTCGGTTTCATTGGTGAACTCCGCACTAAATGTTGATGCGCAGTAGATTAGTAAATGAAGACGACAATCAAATCCGAAAACATCTGATGCTAAGTTTTAAACCCAAAAAAATAGACGAAGTATAGATCAATAACAGTAACAGGTTTATTTTTTTACACTAAAAAACAAGAATATGATGACCAATCAGTGCAGCTGCAACAGCTGCCTAGCACGCATAATTTAAGCAAGTAGCTAACGTTTTTTTTCTAATTAAAATGTAAACGGGTCTTTTGAGACAATAAAAATACAATATCCTATTATTTCAATAAAGCACACATTTCACTGTTAAAAACTTAATAAAATATTTCGATTCAGAGATGAGATGAGTGACCAACAAAATATGTATATTTATTCCGCTACTTATAATTGTGTCACTCAATTCAAACCAGACTGATGAGATTAGGTAGCTGAATTGACTTGGACAGCAACATTTTGCATATCCATATTGATCCGGCCATCCGGGTATGCAAACGGACAGTTAGTGAGACACCTCTATGTTATAATTGTAATTTGCGAATGAATAGGACATTTTAATTACGGTTTAAAATATTGCGTACGAGTAAACAGGTTTCAAGTGTTCGATGTGCTATGTTTCGGGTAGTGTATGTGAATATTAAAAGATTTAAATCGATCAGATACTGGACGCAGTTATTCAATATTCACCCCGACACGGAAAACAAGAATAAATTTTGTGGCGGGCTGAATATCATTACAGCATTTAACAAAAAAATCTCAGTGCGAAGATGATGAAGAAGTTACACAAAATAAATAATGGAACATTCACTTTTGGAAATTGTGGACGCGTTTGCAATGGTCTACTTCCTGAACGTATTGATAATTCCAAATTATATGACTTTTGGCCGGAATTCAGACAGATAAACACATTGAATAACAGTCTCTAAATTATTACAACTGCAAGACACATCGAGAATTTTCTAGAATATTTTTGTCCAAACAAACAGAGCAGTATACTCAAAAGAGTTCAAGAATGTAGTTAAATATTAACCAAGAACCCATAAATCCGGTACACAGAGCTCTCTGACGTAAATATGGCATATTAAGATAACTTTTAATAGATTAAATACTTAACAATTAGAGGTCCGGCATTAGCGTAGTCGGTACATCAATATAAAGTTAATGTCATTAAAATAAAATAATGCTAATGAATCTGAAACAGCCGCCAAACATATCGCACCGGATACATATCTCACAGTTTAATGTTTCCATCTAATTGGTCATACTAGCTTGTAGGTCGGGAGATAGCGTGCGGGGAGAATGTGGTATCTAAGATCAACTTATCTACATAATTATTAAATTATGCATGTAATTCTGTTAGCTCTACGCAGGTGCTAAGTTTAACAGTGATATTACGAAAAATTGCAGGAAAACCAGCAGAATTTTTGTAGACCTAAGAAGGTGCTACGAAAATTGCAGGTAAATCGACAGAATTAGTAACACGATTATTAAAAAGATGGAGTTATTAGTAACAAAGGCTGTCTTGTATTGAATTCCTATACTTCTCATAGATTAGTTTTAATTACAATAAGTGGTTCTTCTTTGGAACCACACGGGTTTGAACGTTCTCTTAAATAATTGGCAGAGGTTTTGTAGCACCTTTCTCAAATACAAATTTCAATAAATGCATATATACACAGCACCGTTTTCTTTCAATCTTGAAATTATTACGATATTGTGCTGCTCAAATAGTTAACTGTGATCAATTTGCATACAGATTAATTAAATGATAACTATTTCTCAGTATCCGGTCTCCTAGCCTATCCAGTCTCCTAGACCACGAAGCTGGTGTCGAGGCACTTTCCAATATACCGAGTTACCGGTTCAATGAACATTATGATCCTTTGGTGTCTCTGAGTGACACTTTTTTCACAATCAAACGATTAATAGGGTTTTTTCCTTGAGCTGAGCATTCCAAATACCTTAATAGATATTACTGTACCAGTGACCTGTGTGACCTTTCAGGGAAAAGAAAATCGCAACTTACAGAAATAATGTTCATTCCTCTTCATTTACCAATGTCATTGTTTTTCAACGAGCCAGGACATCGACGTGCAAACTTACCATCAATTAAGATGAAATCTTTCATTGTTTGAAAAAAATCTGCTGTTTCTACCAAAAGAACAATACGGTTACAATGGAAGGAACATCAAATTTTTTATCGTCACGAGCTGAATTCATGAGCACCAGTTTCGCAACATGTTTCAACGCACCTAATAATTATAAAAATGATTAGATTCTTGGATTCTACATATAAAAGTATGTTGTCTCGTAAGCCAGTTGTCGCGGTAACTTTCCAATAGTGCGCGCGCGCCGATAACGGTTCAATGGACATAATTAGTGACGTACCAGTTTCTTAGTGTATTTACATTTTTATGCGATGGCGACCGACACGTTAAGCGGCTAGTCGCTGGTCAAACGCATATTTTGATCTCGGAAACGAATTTGTTGATTTTTGTCGCTAAATCGAATTTATTTATTAAGTCTCCAGTTCAATAGCTTGTTAATTTGGAGGTTTAATCGCTAGAGGAGCAATCTACTGTGCAATATATTTTGTGATTGGCAAAACATCATTAGCTAGGTATTTCTTTACTACTCTCATTAATTAATTATATATTAAGTTGTTGCTTAGTATTCGTAAAAACAGGTATTTATGAATATTTTGCAACATTTCAAGTATTATCGCATTTTTTGATTTTCTGGAAAACCGGCATAATTTTATAAAAAAATATACTTTTTTTTAAATGCAGTTTCCTGCTTTTAGTCCTACCTTATTCTAAGTACCTATCTATTAACTCATCTTTAGGTCAACTGCTCCCCAAGTCAATTGAATGTCGGACGTGTCTTAACACAGAGCTGTCTCATTCTAGTCGTCGGTTCTCGCCTCCTGGGTCCCAATTTCCAAGTAATTTCCAATATCTGAAAAAGAAAAACTAATTTAATTATCAGGGAAGTGCATTTAATGATATTTCATATGCTAAAAGGTTAAAATTATAAACTTATCAAGAGTTATTCGCAAAATATTCTATCCTACGGAAGGTCTAGTTTGCTTCGCTGCCGTATCTCGCCTGACGCCTAATAACGATAGTTCACGCCTCTTGGAATAGATGGCGTTTGCACTAACAGTTAGCTCCTTACGACTTCAAATAATAGATCAGCAGATACCTAGTAGGAACTTATGTAATCAATTTATATATCATAAACACGTCATATACTTGTTCTTTTAATCGAAACTGGAAACCGGAAAATTCATCATAACTTTTCTGTCAACTCTTGCTGTCAACGAGGCAACCCCATAATCATCAAGACTAAATGAAGCATGTTAAAATTTCTATAGAAAACCTGAATTTGTATTCAGATTGATTAGTTTATCCTTGAGTAAGAAACAAACGAAGAAAATCTGTCTCACTTATTACATTGTTTCATTCTGGAGTGACATTCCAGTTTTCACTAACCATTCATTGATTTATCTGCCTGCTTTTATTTCACTGTGTCGTTAGTCCAGTGATAGCAATCGCGACTGCTGAGCATGAGGTTTTGGGTTCGATTCCCGGGTCAAGCAAATTGTTATTGCGTTTTTCCATTAGGAATTTCTCAGTAGCAGCATTCTCAGTAGCACGGAGTCTGGATTTGTGGTTTGACAATAGGCTGACTTCACATCCGGACCGAGGTGATCCGACAGAGAACCAGAGTTGTCGACATAGCCCACAGAATAAGTAAGCTGAAGTCGTAATGGGTCGGTCATATTAGCCGCAGGACCGATAACCGTTGGGGTAGACGTGTTCTTGAGTGGAGACCGCGAAACAGTAAACGTAAGGTAGGACGCCCTCAGGCTCGGTGGAGTGACGATCTTCGCAGGGTGGCTGGTAGCAACTGGATGAGAGTTACGGAGAATCGAGTTGAATGGCGTGCGATTGAGGAGGCCTATGTCCAGCAGTGGACTGCTATAGGCCGATGATGATGATGATGATGATGATGAATAGGCTGGCCCCCTATTACAGTCGACTAAAACATAACTGGCAAAATGTGGATGTACCTACCTGTTACCTTCAGGAAGGTTACCTCTTAACCTTAACCCTTCGGAGATTACGGGCGTTATGTTATAATATATGTTTCATTCAGTTAGGTGACGTCCAATATTATTGAATACTAGCGTAAGTTTAGTACCCGCTTTCGTACCTATATGCAACATAGCAGCTGCACTTCTTTAGTGTCTAAAGAAGCAGCTTGTCTGTTATTCTTTCTACTTTTATTGTAAAATCGTGAATAAACGCCGGAAATAATAACATCCATGTCGGTTATGAGGTCAGGGGCCCGATTCTGCTATTACAATAGTGTCAGAATGGTCCGTCATTGATTTCATAATTGTTGATTTTGACAAGTTTGGTAATCTACTAATATAATGGCGTCATTATGACTTTCCAATGGTCAACCACTGACAGTCCATTGAAAGAAATGGCATAGAATGGTAATCTTGTACATAATGACAAATGAATGACTGACTAAGGCGGTAATCTGCTAAAATTTTGACAGTTCCTTTGATCACTGACCTACCATTAGAACGTCATCGTGCAGTCATTGCTTTTATTTAGTTACGAGTAAGTGTTTGTGGAATATTGAATGGAGACAATGTATTCTCGAGCTAGCCAACGCAGTGGATGTTAGATAAAGAAGATGGGTGGAATGCAGAAGACGTCGTCGGGCCCATAACTTGACGAGAATGAATACGAACCCATGATATACCCGAGGCGGAATTTGTAAAAACTTTTCGCCTTTGAAAGGATTCAGTAAGGGGGTTAATTAAAGAACTCATTCCCCTTATGGCCAGACCGCGCCGAAACGATAGCGTAACGGCAGAAATGAAGGTGAGAAAACTGAATTTGACATTGATTTATTATTCTATAGCTATATACACGAAATAGGTTGATTAATGTTGATATTTTTTATTGCAGATTCTAATAGCACTTGCATTTTATGCATCAGGGTCCTACCAAAATTTGATTGGACAGATTGCCCTCCATAATGTTTCACAAATTACTGTATCCGGAGCAATTAATGAAGTAACAGGCATTAGAGAGGTATTGAATGAATTTCTTGTTATAGAACTTTAGATGCAACAGTTCTTGTACCTATATGTCAAGAACAGTGAGTATATAAAAGTAATAAGACATTCAGTAAAATGGGGTTGTATAAAAGTAAATTTATTTTTTGCAGGTGTTTGCTTGCAGCGTTGCAGCACATGCTTTACGTTATAGTCCAACAACTGCAGGCAAGATTGTGAATGCATGTTGCATATTGCACAATATTGCAAACATGGCAAGAGCACCGTTGCCACCTGCCTGATGAAGTTTATGCAGAAGCAATTGTTAAAAAATCAACATTTAAATTACTTTTTATTTATCATAAACTAAATATTTATTTAACAATATTTAAGTTGACTTTCAAGCCAATTGAAAAATGTGAAAATCATTTAAATAATAAAACAAATACAAGTTAAATTATCATAATATTTTAATCATCATTTCAAAAACAAATAACAAATTTTACCATATATAATGAAAATAATAACAGTCATGTCATTAATCACTAATCAGTCTTTTAATTTAGGAGGAAAATAATTAAGCAGCACCTAATCATCAAGACCATCAAAGGGTGAATCGGGATCTTCTTGAAGGTCGGGCACTGCAGCAGGCTCTTGTTGACAGATTGTGGAGAAATACATAAATTAAATTAGCAGATATGTAATGTAAACCCACCTCAATATTCTAGTGAAGTGCGAAAATGCTCTAATTATTATTAAAATGATTTAATTCTTTTTTACAGATCCACAGTATTGTACTAAATATGATTTAAAATAAATTAATACTATTTTTATAAACACTGTTTCATTTAATCATTTATCATTACAGCCATTTGGAATCCACTGCTGGACATAGACTCCTCCTTAAATAGATTTCATTTATCTTTTAATAATCTGACAAAACCTCTTGCATACTTTAGAAAACATTAGTCAGACTCAGAATCTGATAACATTATAATTCTGCGGAGTTTCTATGAAAACAAATTTAGCTTTAATACAATAGTTACAACACTTCAATAGGATGTGTAACCTAGCGCTCAGTATCTGATCTGAGTTACAATCAAGATGTCAAATTCTGCCCAATGTACTACCACTGATGTGAGTCTACACCTAACAAAGGTTTTAAGCTTAGCTGGAGGGGTTATATTAATTTTTATTGTATTGTTTTCAATGCTCCTTAATACTTATTGTGGGTATGTTTGTAGGTACATACAATGAGTAACCTGTTGCACTTATGTGACTCTTCTGTGATTTAATTTTCTTTAACATTTTACTCTTATATTCATTGTACTTAGAACTAAAAAAAGTGTAAATATTACAATAATGATACATTTTATAATGCATACCTAATTATACTGTATTTAGATACTTACTGTGCGCCACTCTGCCGGCGTTTTATTGGGGCAGTCCACCGATACCCAATTTAAAAATTGGGCGCACTTCATACAATATCGTTTCGATGAACTTCGCCCTCCAAGAGTCGAAATTTGCTCAATTAGCACCATTTTGTATAAAATCAATAAATATAGGCTTCTCTGTAAAGGGAATTTAAATATACAAACAAAAATCTAATAAAAACACTTAAATGTAAAACATAACAAAACACCGGCTGCTAGAAATAAATAAACAGATAAACGTCAAAGTAATGTCACATTTGACTTTGACAGCTAAACATGACATAAATTTAATGTTTTTTTGCTATTTACGAACTTCTTACTACTTCAGATTGCTTATAATACTAATAAATAATATGTAAAAATATATATAAATAAAATCTCACATGAATAGATGTTCAAATTTAGTAGTAGTTTTTCGAAAATCATTTCTACCAAGGAATTTTATAATAATGACAATACTACAATGTCATTATAACACAATTCTATTACGAGACCACTGACCGACCAATGATCGACCATTATGAATTTAGCAGATTACGAACTTTAAGCAAAATGACAATGGGATCGTGTTGGAATGTCGAATTTTATAAAAATAGCAGAATTGAGGCCCTGACAAAACGACAATTAAAATTAAATATATTAGTAAAATAACAATTTCTAATTGCTTGCAAATCATCAGTCTGCAGAAATCCGGTCGCGAATGAGTTCCATTGCAATTTGTACGAAAATAACAAAAAATAATTAAGATACGTTAATTAGTTTTCGTAATTATGTTTCAATAAATAATAATTGATTTCTGTGATTCGACGCTTGAGGTCAGAGAGTTAAATACATAGGTGTGTTTTATTTTATTCAACCCCGCCTTAGTTTTGACAACTTCATTATATTTAATTCATCAGAAACGAGGCGCTACCGTTAGTAAGATCCTCAGTTTGGGTTTCAGGTCAGACAATTTATAAAATCCACGAGTCCAGTACTTTTTAGGGTTCCGTCTTCCGTCATCATAATTTGAATACAAATGTCAATAAAAACGAGTCAAATTTATTGCAGCTCTCTTACATATTCTATATGATGATGCAATGTTAATGAAGTATAGAACTAATCTTCTACAAAACAATGGGCAGAGCTCCCAACCTAAACGACGAAGAATTTACAGAGACAGAAATGACTAAGTCATTGAAGCCCAAATGCAGTTATTAACAGGCGAAATATCTGTGGGTCATTTTTTAGATAAACTTCGTTGAGCGCGTACTGTAGTAAATATAATGAATCTGAATCATACATGAAAAAAAAAATGTTGATTTTGTTGAATATAATTATTATAAAAACTAAGTGTTTTTAACTCCACTGTTTTTACCACCCTTAAAAATTTCACAAGTGCCTAAAATAATAATGTGGAACTAGTGATATCTGCAAATTCAACATTAATTCGATTCTTTTCATAGTCTTTTAAAAATGGTACTAGTCATAATAAATTCAACATTAGTTCCATTATTTTCAGATTCTTTTAAAATGGAACTAGTGATAAAAAAATAAAAAACAATCAGTAGTTCCATCATAGAACTGTTAATGGTACTAGTGACAACGAAGGAAAACGGGACCCGATTACTAAAACTCCGCTGTCTGTCTGTCCGTCTGTCACCAGGCTGTATCTAATGAATCGTGATAGTTAGGCGGTTGAAATTTTCACAGATGATGTATTTCTGTTGCCGCTATAACAACAAATTTAAAAAACAGAATAAAAAATATTTAAGTGGGGATCCTTTTTTGTAGATAATGGTACGGGGCCCTTCGTGCGCGGGTCCAACTCGCACTTGTTTAACTACAGGCCGATATTTAAAAAAATAATTAAAAAAACAAAAAAAAACAGTTTGCATAACAAGGTAGGTACTATATTAAAAAGCTAGTAACAAAAGAAAATTCTCCTTAAGCGCTAGGTTTTTACAAATTCCCTGGACTTCACACTAGGATACCCTGTGTCGTGGGGATTTCAGAAAAAATATTAGGAAGCTGGCTTACAAGGAATCTTTGTATTTATGCTATTTGGGCTACCTCCTGAAACAGAAAGTCCGCCCAATAAATGCCAAAAGCCCAGCTTCCTCATATGGAGGTTATTAGTGGCGAAATGTGATGGTATCAGTTTACTCTAAAGTCTATTCTATCTACTGCAAAAGCAAAATCAATTTGTATTGACGGGCTGTAGTGCGTAATAGCAGTTTCGGCCCGCATTATTCCGCCACACCAATCATCGCAGTGTCAATCGGTCAAGTGTCCGCCACTCGCTTGTTTTTGCCCTACATTCTGTTGATACGGATTTAAACGTGAAGGGTCGAAGGATCGAAGAACAAAATACACAGTGGAAGATACATGGTGACCAAAATTTTTATTATGGATTTTCTACATGATTCTAGAACCCTAGATTTTAAATTTTTCAATGCAATGCGTTGTCTATAATCTATTGTAAAAGTTGTATTTATTTCTAGTCCTTCAGTGAAATGAGTTATTTTGTTTTTTTTTTATGTAAACATGTCAATGACTTGTATCACTATGACAAGTTTTTTTTGCACAAATGCTTTATCTTGCTTACCCTACAAAAAAAAACTTGCACCCCCTCGACCATCATCTACCTAACCTGCTGGCTTGCAGTCTTACCGGATGCAGCTGAATACCAGTATTTTAACCTCCACAACCCAGTTAGTAGGTACTGGGTGATACAGTACCCCTTGGAAAGACTGGTTCTCAGACTTTCGAACCACTACCTGTAACGACTGTCGAAGATCTACAAATGACAGCCGGGACCAACGGCTTATCATGCTTTTCGAGGCACGGAGGAAACTCGGTATGTAATAGATGGTCACCTATCCACGGACCAACCTAGGCAAGCACGGCTTAACCTAAAGATCGACCCGAGCCGCTATTATTATCTAGCCACAAGCTCCTTGCGCCCCCTCGACCATCCATTTAAATAAAATAATTTTGACCACGTGTGCTAGTTGTGCCTATGTAATTTTATGGGATTCATAGTGACTCACGATTAAGTATAAACGCCTTTCAGACAATTATAATGGCGATAAGAACTATAATAATAATTATTATCATTCGCAGACTTAACGGCGATGTACACCGAATTCGTTATGATAGAGGGAGCGCTGCCCTTACGACTTTAACAGCCGGGAGGGCAATCACCGCTCCCTATACATTTATTTTGCAGACTTTATTGTGACCATAACCAAATTATTTATTTTTTTGGACTTTTTCGGTTGATGAATATGAACTTTTTGGAGTTTCGCAATTATATTCTGGGCTATACTTACAGGGTGAAAGGGACATCCACGCACAACCGATTACCACGTATTCAGTACATCATTCCGAAGACCCCCACTAAAATGGTAATTTTAAAAAACTTGCTGTTCCATACATTTTGACCGTGTAGGTATTGTACTTTTGTAGAGAACAGCATTTTTTAAAATTACCGATGAATCATATCTTCGTCCTTCCACCCTGTATTGTAATGGCCATGGCTTTACCGCAGCATTAGAGTGATCAACTTATAATGTTTTCACAGGTAGGACAAAGGTCTCCTCTCTGAGAAATCGAGTGAAGAGGACCAGTGTGGTTTCATGGATGTCAATGTCTTCGTATTTCTTGTTCTAAGACATACTGGTTCCCTCACGATCTTTTTCTTCACCGTTTTGAGAGCAGTTCGAACATAAAAACTACGACGAGAAGTCCGCGGCTGTTTCCATAAGGTCACCACTGCACTCAACACCAGGTTTACCTTTTTTTTTTTATTAAGCTGTGAAAAATGTCTATCGCATACCGCAGCGTCCGGGGAGACGGTTTGGTTATGTGGGGCTTGCACCCACTAAAAAACACCGTGAGCCTACTGTCGCCTTGGCGGATGGGCCGCGAGAACTGCTACGCATGGCATTCGCGACCAACACCAGGTTTACCTACTGCAACCCCTTGTTAACCTCCCAGCTAAGTAAAGCTGGATCTTCTGTCTTCTTGAGAAATTAGAATATACTTTGATGGCAAAATTATAGCAAGAAGAGTCTGGAGGGGCGCTGATATAAATACAACCACATTTCATTCATCTTTCATTAACGAAACATCCAAGGTCAGGTTATCGTAAGGACCTATTATAATCTTTTCTTGATTTCAGTGAGTGTATTGTGGGAGACGAATTAGGATGGACGCACATCTAACGGAAGCGTCCGTTGCGTATGTTCAATCGAATTTAAATCTTTTACACAACACTACTACTCAAATAGTACGCTCGACGCACAAACGCTTCATCGGTAAGTGAGTAACATTGGATGTTCTATTATGTATTTTACTGTTCTGGTGCTCTTTCCAAGGGGTATCGTATTCCTACAGATAGGCAGTCGCTCCATGTAAAACACTGGTATTCAGCTGCATCTGGTTTCACTGGAAGCCGACCCCAACATAGTAGCTAGGCTGACGATGAACAACTGCGCTTCTTCCGACAGATCTCGTCCACCCTTAGGTAGATCCTTATTAACTTATTAATACTTACAGACGAGACGATATTAGACAGTTTATCCTTTTCTTATCCTTAAATAGTTTCTTAATTAATTGGTATGAGTTTCCCACGTCGATGTGGCGCAAAGAAAAGAAGCTTATCAGACTGGGCTAGTTGTAAATGTCAAGAGTTAGAAGGGCATTGTTGTAATTGAAAGAAATGACTGTGACCTGTGTGAGTGTTAGGTGACTACAGGCAAAAAATACGCAGAATTTAGTGTACAATTTTTCTTACAGCGCTTTGCTATTTACTATTTAATTAATGCCAAACGTTGTAATGCATTTCTGCTCATTGAAACTTTGTTGAACCCATAAGGACCAAAATGAATGACCATAAGGACTAGCTTGATTGACTCCAAGAAAACAATTTAAAAAAATACAGAAACCAAAACAGCGAATCGTAAATATCATTTGTATAACATGACGACGTCAATTAAGTCACCCCCGCCCGAACTATATCAAAGCACTTAGCAAATAAAACATCGCGGCATCACTCGGCAATAAGTCGGTAGATGCCGTGACGGGTCGACATTACCGCCGAAGACAACGGTAGGTGCGGCCCGAGGCCTATTGACCGCGGTTTGCGCGTAAACACCACCACCCAATACGATCCACCCACCGAACAAACTCGCCAAAACCTTTCGCGTTACGCAACATCCATTGAGCATATAAAATTGATTTCCTTATACCCAACGGCACCACACCAGCAATGGTTATCGAAAACACCCAAACAACAGTCAATGAACTTTCGGTAAGCCGCAAGCTAACCTCTAGATGAGTGCGTACAAATCACGTTTCGCGCGAATCAATACTTAAGTTCAGGCGATCGCCCCCCCTGCAATAAACAGTGGGGGAGTAGTTAGGGGCGCAGGGGGTGTGGGGGGTGAGTTATCGACCGCCCTCCGCTGCGCCCACCTGACCGTCACTAATCAGGGCTCATCCCGCGGACACCTAGAGTAATTGTACGCACTTTATTGCTCGAATGTACTTTTGTTATAGTAGTGTGCGTGGCCTTTGTGGATGTATTAAGGAATCCTGTGGCTGTGTGGGTGAGGTACAGGCGTCGACGTAAACATAGATATAGCAGCGGATGTCCGGAATGGTAATTTGCTTTATTGGGGCGGATTTGGATGACGATAATTAGGACTACGATTCCTTGTTTTGTTAGTATAAACTTGCACCGTTCTGTACCTCTGTACACAAATGGGATCTGCTGAGCAAACAGGGGTCATGGAAGCGGATGGACCTTTGACTAATTATTTTCTACGTATCCGAGTGCTGCTAACGTTTAATTCAAACCCGGAGGAAACGAAGGGTACCTAGTTTTATCTGAAATTGATAATAGAGGTACCTATTAACTTGTACTTGTGTTGAGAAAAACAGACTATAAATTGCTACTGAATTTCAAAGTGGAAAATTGCGTTTTTTTTTTCTCTGTTCTTTCATTTGCACTTATCGTCAGAAACAACAATCTCAGCGTAAATGTTGACCTGCATTAAAATAGTTTCGCCCCTGCCACAAACGACCTAATTCCAACATATGGAATAGAATAGGCAGAGCATCATCCGCATTGACTCCGTTTAAGACACAGACTAAATACATAACATCACACCTGTAATCCCCGAAGGGGTAAACAGAAGTGTACATAAAAGTACACCTACATTTCGCCAGTTATGTTTAAGTCAAATGTATTAGGGGCGAGCCTATTGCCATCAATCGGGCACAGATTCAAACTACGTGGCTGCTACTGAGAAATTCCTGATGGAAAAACCCAATAACAATTTGCCCGACCCTGGAATCGAACCTAGGACCTCATGCTCAGCAGGTCAGACTAAATATCGTCAACAACACATACCTGCTATACCTGCCCTGCAATAATTTCAAATCAAAATCAAAGACCGTTTAACCGCCCCTAACCTTCACTACACACACACACACACATACATACATACACCTTCTAAATCTATTTCGATCGTTGTAATTCGACGTGTAATTTAGTTGCGGAAGTAAGCTGGAGTCATGTCCGCCGTCACGCGAGCGACGCCGCGGCGCAAGCTATGTACCGATATGCTTGTTACTTTTATAATTTGTAATCAACGGAATATTCGTATGGGTTCCGTATGGAGGGGGGTGTACTGCAACTGTTTGAGGGTAGGAAAATAATTGAGTTTCTAATTGATACGAGGGTTCGCGTTTAAAGTTGGTATGTTCTTTGATGTAGTGCTACTGCTGCCAAATGCCAGTTGATTAAAAATAACAGAATAAAGGAAAGTGCCCCGTGACCTTCAAACGTGAAATTATTATAAAAAATCTGTTACTTCCTTACAAATTCAAAAATCGGATTTTGTTAACAATATGAAGAATTTCTTTATTTTGCACTTTGCCTTATAACATTTGTTATCTGCCAGTAAAAGTCCCGTGAAAATTAATCCAGCCGTTTCGGAGATTACTTAGCGGGAACAAACAGACAGACATACTTTCATCTGCATTTAAAAACATACACTTCAATTTCATTTATTTGTATAGATAGATTAACACTAGGCATTTTTTGGGTATGCTCAATCCAAAAGTATTTTCCATTGTTTTCCAGCTGGACAAAAATTAAACTTATTTGCAATTTGATTTGATTTCGTTTAAAAAAAATGAAACAGTTGACTTCCAACACTAGTTCCATAATCACCCGCTTGAGGCGCTACTAAAAATCTACTACACCTCCTTCAAACCAGAACAAGTAAATTCTCTCGAAAGAACTACAATTAGATTTAATCAAGCCAGCTCGGAACCCCAAAGCGAACTACCCCTAGTTACGGTAAACACGAACCAATTTACATTATTACGGTCGGTAATTACCGCGGCAACAGTAAGTGTTACCAGTTACCACGGAGACCAGCTAAACTGGCGATGGCGGTGATACCTCGATATATTATGAAAGTCTGGTTTTTATGGTGACTGTTAATATATATCAACGTCATTATTAAGCCTTTTAAAATGTCTTTATTTGAACTATTTTGGTGTTGTGCAGCTGAAGTGCAGTGGAAGAGGAGAATAGACTATGTTCTGAAAAATTGAATCTTATGTCCACTGTTCACAGAGACGAGCTTTTTATGATGATTTTGTATTACCAATGTTTTAATAGGTATATCTCCAGACATCTATACATTTAAAATTGAAGTGTCTGTTTGTAACATCAAAATAACAGCTTTTTACTGAATGTTTTTGAAAGACACGGTACGTATAACAAAAATACGTTAATTTAAATTTTTCAATCTCCGAAATGGCTGGACCGATTTTAACGGGCAGATAGCTAATATTATAAGATCCAACTTAAGATGCTTTGATTTTTAGAAAAATAGCTAGGGTCCCGTGAAAAAAAATTAAAAACCTTAAAATTGTAAACACAATCCGATTCAAATGGCTAAGCTCCGAAACGGCTGGGCCGATTTTAACGGGACTTGAACTGGCAGTTGATGTTGTAAGGAGTAACTAAGGCTACTTTTATTTTAGAACTAGCTGCCCAGCGCTACTTCGTTCGCGTGGTATCCTACCCCTTACCCTACCCTACTCCTACTCTACTCCAACACTACTCCTACCCTACTCCTACCCTTCTCCTACACTACTCCTGCACTACTCCTACCCTACTCCTAACCTACTCCTACCCTACTCCGAACCTACTCCTACCCTACTCCTACACTACTCCTGCACTACTCCTACCCTACTCCTAACCTACTCCTACACTATTCCTACCCTACTCCTACACTATTCCTACCCTACTCCTACACTACTCCTACCCTACTCCTAACCTACTCCTACACTATTCCTACCCTACTCCTACACTACTCCTACCCTACTCCGAACCTACTCCTACCCTACTCCTACACTACTCCTACCCTAATCCTACCAAAAAAAAAGTATCCTAGTGTTGTTTTTAGACTTCTACAGGCAATATTTTAAATTTTTCTCGCCGTAAAAACCATCCTTGAACATCAACGAACATTAAAAAGAAAGAATTGGCCAAATTGGTCCAGGCGTTGTTGAGTTATGCGCTTACCAACACATTTTGCGATTCATTTTTATATTATAAGAAGATAAGAATTAGGAATCCACGCAAAAAAAAAATGTAACCCTTGAAATTAACCAAATCCAATGCACAAAGGGAAGTATTTTTTTTTTGAATAATTTCACGCCAACGATGATAGCGGGCACCAGCTAATTTTTTTTGAAATACATTACGCTTGTAATGAAGGGCCATGCTGAAGTATATAATGCGCCCACATTTCGCTAGTTATGTTTAAATCCCATCTAATAAGGACGAGCCTATTGCCATTAACCGGACACAAGTCCAGATTCCGCCAAAACCCAGCAACACTATGCTCGTCCTGGGAATTGAACCCAGGACCTCATGCTCAGCCACAGCTTGCAATCACTAGAACGAGGCAGTTGTTTTGTCCGTCTTACTAAAGACAGAAGCTTTTTCTTTTGGCCCTTTTCGCTCGGGCATTATGTACTCGAAATAATAAAATGTATTACCAGTCACGCTTAGCCCAGTGTAAGGGCATGAGCCTTTACACTTAATGTTGAATGTTAATAAAATAAATGTTAATGTTCAAAAAGGTATTTAATACGAAATTGCACTAAAATACTATTACAAGAAAATAATAGAAAATGTTACAAAATGTTACAAATGTTGGATGTTGCGCGAGCTCGATATTAAACCGAAGACTGACGTACTTGCGTACGTGATAATACTACATTTTATAAATTAACTAAATTTGCAGTATTTTACTAGGCCAAAGTACAATGTGCGGTTGGCGGTTGCTGACCGTACACCCAGGACTAACCCCGTGACATTCTCTCCGCGGATGTTGTTTACATCCCTGTCTGACCGCGTAAACAAAGCGATTTGTCGCGCTGTTGTAAACACCGCCTAATGTGCACTAGCGACGCCATTTTATTTGTTTTCGCGCCAAAATTAACAATATATCGGTGATAGATTCAACCGAGTTCGGTAGTTTTATTTATTTTGTTTTTTTAAGCCTTTAACTTTGATCTGAATGTGTGAAAGTTCTTCTTTATTTGAACAGTTGAGATGAAAATATCGACAATTAGTTTTGTTGGTAATTTACGGTGTTTGGGCGAAAAAAAATTGTCTTGTATTTTCTATTACTTAGCTCTACCTATCTTTCTTCGTATAGTAGCTTGATTCTAAAGGAGTTGTTAAGAGCATTGGAGTAACCCGAATTTCCCGAGGGCCTGTAATGGCTGATATAGCAGAATCTAAATAGGATAATAATATGAATCACATTAAAATAAATCATTTATTTGCTTATTTTATGGTGTTAAATAACATTAAAATACGAGTAGTTCAAACATGTTTAGCTAAGATAGAACATAGCATGCAAAATTTTAGGGTTTATCAAAATGTTACAAGGCATCAACATTTTTATCCATGAATTCTTTTAGACTATAGAAATTATATTCACTTATCCACTTGTGCAATTTAATCTTTGATAATCTTGAATTTAATATTTTGAATTGCCTTTGTATCATGTTGTAAATACGTACGCACATTGCTTTAGGGAGTTTTTGTTATATTTTGCAAGTCTTGCCAAATCATTCAATACCAACATAAAAGAATCTCGACTGTTCCGAGGATTCACATCGTTTGCTGTCTTAAATAGTTCTTTATTCCTAATTACGAACACACATATTACATATTATATATATTATATTACATTAAAATTCTTTAAATTGTCACAGATGCACGTCACCTTGTGACCATTTTACGAATTGTAACGTAATTCATATTATTATCCCATTATGGTTTTACTAAAGCGGCCATTTTAGCCCCCCTGGTCAGTTTTCGTAATAATTAAACATACAATCCCCGAGGGGTAGCGCAGAGGTGTCCCTATAAATAATATTCGTAATATTTTCTAACTAAATACCAACTTATGACAGCCGTCACGTCTTTGATCCCCCGAGGCCACCATAGGTGTATTGTCTTACACCCAACAATTTGTATTTCTTCATACAAGTTCCCACGAGACGGGGGGGCAGTCCACATTACCTACGTATTATCTTTCCAAGTAGGGTAAGCCTTCGGACATAGCAAATAAAGAGCGGCAAACTGCCCCGAAAGACTTAAAAACTTATAAGCCCAGAAACCGACTCTCGTTACTAATATTTTGGAGTTTAGATGTAGGTAGGTTATCTCCGACATTACGAATCCGATTTCAAAAATTCTACAAATCACTGATACTCACAAGATAAATTAATATGTCCCCGAATTTGGATTCTTCACTTGTTTCTGAAATTATTTTGAGGTGTCAATTATATTAGTCGTTACTACTTCCAGCCCACAAATCAGATATAACGTTTTAACAAAATATTTAAAAGAAAGAATATACTAGAACTCATCAAAGACTGCAGCTAAGCTTTCAGACAAAGTGACAGTCTACCTGCAATCAAGATGTAGAAGATGGACATTGGACATACACCCGTACCTATATAAAGTCAAAGTAATTACTTGAGTTTAAGTAATTACTTAGGCAAACATTTTTATGCAATAGACAAGAATTTAAACGAAGTAAGAACCACCAAAAAAAGCAATGCGAATAATTCTAAATTTTGACAGTTCTAACTTAAAGAAATTTATTACTAAACTAGTCATATAAAAAACAGTACCCATCTTAAATAATTACTTTAACTATGTACTTATTTTGACTTGTTTATAGATACGGGGGATAGACTGCCAGAGAGCTTGAGTCAATCCTGTTAGGTAGTTTTGTAGAAACATGAAAGCGATGTGCACTTGCCCTCGTGTCAGTCATTTGTTTCAATAATCCCGCTCCGCCCATCGCCCCGCTTCAGCGACTAACCATAAACAAGTCGCAACTTATGATATTTTTCCAAGTAATGTCTATATAAGTGTTCCAATGATAGGTTGTTTGCAGTAGTGCATGAAGGACGAGGCCACACGTCCATCAAGCATGCATTATTGAGTACAGAACTGCTATCGATCTGCTAGACTAATAGACGTAACGTCTATCTAACTACGTTCTTACAATTTTAGAGAATGTAATGATAAATGCATTTTAATTTTCATGTTTGGCCAGAAAAACAACGGCATTTGACCTTTTTTGCTAGCCTCTCAAGGGTCCCACTGCTGGGCAAAGGCCTAGGAAAGGAGTTCCTGTGCGATCTCTAGCCATGTTCGGCCCACAAACAAGATTTTGACCTTAATATGGAATATGCATACATGATATCACGCCTGAAATCACCGAAGGGTAAGGCAGAAGTTCACGTATAGGATACCCACACTTCCAAAGTTATGTTTAAGTCCCATGTAATAGGACAAAAAGATGGAATATTACACGAATTAGTAATAAATGCATGGCACTTGCGAAATAAGGGTTTTTTTTACGTAAAGAACTTTCCCTTCTCCAAAAATACAAGAAACAGAACAAAGAATACCAAAATAGAGATATCTTCTCCACCTAATGTATAAACCCACCCAAAACTACTCAAACCATTTGAACCCACCAAAATATTTAATAAATCCAATATCAAAAACTTGTAGTTGTACGTGCGTCCGTCAGCCGCCCACACGCCGCCCGCCCTGGCATCGCCGCCCGCCCTAACATTGCCGAGGGGCGCACTCACGCACCGGAAGTACCCGTTCAGCCTTCTTGCTTCCTATTCATATAGGAACGGTTTTGTTTCTATGTCTGTGCGTTGGAAAATATTGGTAAAGTTTTCATTTCCTGGATTTTGGGGTAAAGGGTTGTACGATGTAAGGGATGATTTTATATATATTACAAAAATAAATGAATCTAACTTCCTCATGTACCCACGGTCTCGTAATGGCACAGTGATAAAGGCCTCGCGTCTCGTTCACGACGTTGAGGGTTCAAATCCAGGCAAATACATACCAATCTGACTTCATCAATTTGTAATTATGCACTTTCTTATCGAAAACATAAAGTTGACATTCATTTAAGGGGAATTAATGTCCCCTGAAAACAATGTTTTGAAAAGAATGTAGATTTATGGATTCTAAACGGAACACAAACTCAATTTACAAATGAAAGCTCCTGCCGGCTCGTCGACGAACATTTATCGTAACGGACATTTCATCGATAAAATATATCGATACATTCGACATACCTACCATCTCTCGATACAGCGCTCACTCGATGGACGGATCCCCTAAAGAATTCTATGGCTCTTGCTATGCCGACTGAATGACGATAAACCTTTGTCTAACTTCATAAATATTTAAAATGTAGACTTCAGAAAGTATTTAGTTTGATCATTCGATAATTTCGGAGATAGTATTGTTTGATATTCCTATATAGAAATAGAAACTACATAGTCTTCATGCAAGTAAGGGTGGTTTCAGATTAGCATATTTTTGGCGCGTACACGCTAGTTTTTGGAGGCGCGTATAGACGCGCCTTCATTTGTACAAGCGTTGACGCGATTATAAGCTCGTACAAGCGCGGTCTGAAACTGCTCTAAGTCTAGAAAACACATCTATGTACGTTAGATATTGATCGATAATGCATTGTATGGGAGAGCGGTAATCAAATAAACATTCTGAAATAAAATGTGAATGTAGACCATCATCTGCCTAGCCTTTTACCAACTATCTTGGGGTCGCTCCCAGTCCACAGCTGAATACCAGTATTTTACATGAAGCGACTGCCTATCTGACCTCCACAACCCAGTTAGTATTGGGTAATATGATATCCTTGGTAAGACTGGTTGTCAGGGTTTTTGAGCCACTGACTATCTGTAACGACTGTCAAACTTTACGAATGTAGATATTTATCTAAAACATGTCGTTCAGCAAACTTGAGCTATTTTCTTACACTCATGCCAGCACCGGAGAGTAGAAACAAATAGCATATTTATTCATACTCACCAACGCACATTTCCAGAATATTCTTAATCGCACCATGATTATAACCATACACGTACGGGGTGGAGGGGACACCGACACGAAAATGGTTACGAGTACCAAGTATTCAGTAATTTTTCTACGGTTTTTTTTTTAATAATGTAAAATTTCTATGTGGGGGGCTCAAAATGATGTACTGAATACGTGGTAACCATTTTCGCTTCAGTGTCCCTTCCACCCCGTATAAATATTTAATTTAATTTATAACTGGATATAAAAAAATCACCATGTACGACCATCCAAATTGGCAATGTACCTGCAAACTAAGCATGAAGGTTTATAGGTAAAACAAAATAAAAGCCTTCACAGCAATGAGGATGCTATGACTCACGAATTCGGGTTATTACAACCTGCGAATGATTCACGGAATACACTTTCATGAACGTTAGTAACTTAGTACCAATGTCTTGCCAGAATGGCGCGATTTTACATACGAATGACGTCATAATATCATGTTATTGGAGAAAAATATATATTTATTTGGTCATGAGTCATTTGTTCACAAAAAATCGAGGTTGACCGCAAAAATTACATTAACTTAATTTAGGAGATAGTTTATCTTAGAAACGGTATTTTTTAAGTCTTGTATGTTTTCCTTATTGCCAATTACATGTTAAAAGTTTGCTTAGAAATATTTCGAAATTTGCGACCTCACAATCGCCGCTTACGTGAAACTTGAAGTGCGTACTTTGATTATGAACGCAAACACTTTTCTGATTTCTATTTCATTGTTACAAATTTTCTGACGTAGGGGGTTATGAAAGGAATCGACGTCATTCATTTCTTACATTCAGACGTAACATTATTTACAATTCCTACCCGTTACGTAAAAACGGGCAAATAGCCTGACACTTAAATATTGTCTAAACAAAACCGCACTGTTGATGGATTCAAGATTAGCTTAGAACCGATAAATGAAAACCGAACATTTCTGTTAGTGAAACAGCATAAGACCATGGGTAGGTAGGTATTATAACTCATCTTAAAAACTACCATTCCACATTCCTCTCACAACTAGAATCCAAAAAAAATCCATCTCCTCACATCCCTTTCCCGCAAAATAAACGGGCGATATGAACAATACTATCTCATCATAACCACTACACATCAATAACATTTGCACAGGACCGGACCTCCCCCTACGCCCCCCCGGGTTCACCCCCTACTACCCACAAGTGCGCACAACGGTTCAAATCAAAAGGTTTCCAGTAAACATTGGAGGGTACTTCCTCGTTTGTTATAACTCGCACTTTCTATGTATTAGTTAAGCGATATGTGGTATTATTTTAACCCATGTTATATAATTTAAATTGTATATCATTAAGTTGTAATGGTATTTTAATATGTATCATTATGAGATAATTTTAGAATCGAGTGACATTGGCAGGTTTATCGCTAGGAAACGGTAAAATGTTTTTGGGGGACTTTTCTAAATTATTAATCCATGTGGATACCAATTTAAATCAAGATTTTGTCTTTGATTTAGATCTAAACCATTCGTGGTTAACGTGCCCGAGTAAGTTAATGACGAAAGTAGAAACAAATTCGCTCAATGTTGTTCAATCTGGATCCTTCTATACTGGTAGAGTTTTTGCAGATTCGTCAAAGATGGACAGTCTTCACGACTCAAATCCGAGCGCAATAATAAAAAGGATGTGCTCTGACCCGACCGTTTGTCTTGTGATATGTGAGGGACGGTGAGGGCCGAGCGAGGGAAATAGGTCAACTCCGCGCTTGTACAAGACAAGTTGGAACAGCGGCTGCATAATATTGACCTTTCTTCATAACATCACTTTATGTTGGGATAAATTGATCTGCGATGAGTTTATGCAATAGATTTGTGGAAAAACGTTTTAGTTGACAACTCGGATTGGTACATCGTATTCATTCCTAGGTTGTAGTTATCTTAACGACACTTTAGTTTTTGCAATATTTCGAGTCAAAACGAATGAAATTTTTGCAGTATTTTTTATTTTATTTTAGGTGATACGCCTGTTTCCATATAGAAAACTTAAAACCATAAGGTGTTCCGTGTGAAAAAAGTGATAATATCCCTTAATGCCATCCCCGATTTTTTTACACAATTATCTTCCACCTAAGTTCACTATAAAAACTGCGTATCATTCTTACACACAAACCTGCAGCCCACAAGGAAAGCAATGATGTGGTGGAGTAATCTTTTGTTAAAAAACATCATTAGCCCCCGCCCCCCCCTCATACGTGACACGGGTGGCGGGCGGTGGGGTACGGGGCGACCCCAGACGCAATAGTAAGCTGTAATAAGCTCGGACTTTTCTCCGCCACTTTGAGACTTTATGTGCAGTGTTGTACGTTTAGATATTTATTTTCGGATTGTGGCTTTATTTTTGGAGTCAGGGAAAGTTCTGAGAGGGAAAAGATTATTTTTTAATGTGATGTGGATGAACGAGCAAAAGATTGGATGGGACGTTCGATCGAGCGATTGTTAGATTCACACCCTCGCAGTGGCGATGCAGACAGTGATAGTAGGTGTTTATCGATACTTCTGACGTAGCGAGAATATTTGGAGAGCTTATAACGCGCTGTAGTATTGAATGGGTTAACTATAGACAGATGAACACGCCATATTTGCAAACCATTCTCAATAAAACGTCTCGATAAAAAAAAAAACAAAATGTTATTCGCAATTCACACCAAAAAAACGGACATTACATCATTAGGGCCAAACATGAAATCGCCGCCAAAAAAATACCAATTTTAATATGTCCCCCGAATGAAGTAAAGCATTTGTCAACAGCAGCAGTCACCGTGACGGATGAGCCGGCGATGACGGCCCGGTGGGATGGCAGGGGGTGTACAGGGGGGCAAGGGGGTCGTCTTATCCCCACTTTGAGTACGTGTGATGCAGTGCAGCCGCGTCAGCTGAACCTTGGCTTCTTTTAATTGAAGATGGATTTATTCAATTTTGAAGCAAGTAATGCATATGGGAAAATCAGACTAATTATTTTAGTTACAAACTTTTCGAATTCGGTGAGGGACTTGTTCTTTGGGACAAAATGTCCAATTTATTTTTTTACATTCAAGTTGATTGCATCGTTACAGCCTATGATTGCTCCACACGATTGCAACCAATTCATTTTTGCGAAGCTCACTTAGATAAACACAGGTGTCAGACTTACATCCCCTTTTAAGACCTGCTTCATACAACCTTTTGTATCACTTAAACGTTTGGTAAAATGATACATTGAGGGTTTTAACCATAACAAAACTGCACCGTACAAGGGTGCTAGACGGTTCCCTTTGAGTGTTACAGCTACCCTCACTTGACTTACAATTTGCGTAACAATTGAAGGGGTGGTAATGGAAAGTAGCGCCGATAGGATTTCTTTTTAACTCCCTTCCATTATATTAATGTAAAATTCTGTCCATTTAATTTTTTCAAGGGATAAATTAATTGTTTACCATTCAGAATTTTGAAACGTCTGAGTCTATAAAAATAGTGGAAAGTCTGAAAAAATAGTTGAGTGATCTACAAAATTGTTCATTATTAGTCAAAGAATTAACGACTTGTTTTTAAAACTTAACCATTAGCCAACTTCTAACTCTACGTCGCGCGCCGGCTAACAACAGAACCCAACCGTACAAAATCTTGTCGCGTCCGAATCCGTAGCAGATCCGCGCACCGCTCAGCGCATTTACGATTACACTACAACTATCATTACAAGCGCACTATTGATTCCTAATCCGCACTTCCGGATGTTACGTAACCCCCCTTCAGCCCGCGGGCGGCGGGCCGCGCCCTGCCCCGCGCCACCCCTGCAAAGATTTACAACCGGCCGGGTAGCGTTTGACGAATGATTGGCCGGCCGTTCGCTTGTTACAGGAAGGCTTTACGGATTGTTTTGTTTTTCGACCACGGATATACGTACGAACATAGATATCATGAGGCTGCCGAGTTTGGTACGCTTGTTGTTGAATTGTTGGGTTTAGTAAACAAGCTGGCGAGTTATTTTTGGCACGTTTAGCTAAGCTTTTTAAATACCTTACCTATTTATCATTAAGCCCCTTTAAAAGGTACCAAAGTAGTAAAACTGCAAAATGCATCCAAATAGTAATTTTCCAAAAAGTTCCGGTAAAATATTAGGTAATATTGTCATTTTTTGAACGAATTATTATACTTTTGCAATATTGGGAACAGTGTACCGATTTTCGTAACATCCATCTTCAGATAAACGTAGATACATAGTGGGGTTAAATTCTGCCGTCCCCCAAGTGGGAGTCCGAGCGTGAGGATAAGTCCGTTTATAGCCAGGGCCGTGCGTAGGGTTGAGTCCATATCTCATTTAGAAAGTATTAACTGATGAATGTGCTATTTTGATAAGCAAACTATAATAAATAGCAAATGGAAGATTATCTTTTGGCATGATTGTGTACAAAGTATTAATCTTTGCTTTTCGGAAATACTTTTTTAAAGTTTAGATTGCTGTTCTACAATTGATATCATGCTTTCTCTATCTTCCAGAGACTAAGACTGCCATTAACGTAACCATAAAATATTAAGGTCGTACATGGTGTAACTTTAAGGGACATTGTGACACTAACTTTCACCAAAGATTCAGTACAACTATATATATACAATTAAAAAAATTCAATGCTGGGGAGCATTGAATTTTTTTAATTGTTGCAAACTGTCTGGAACTGCTGATTTTTAAATAACCGATGAAGATGTTAAATCTTTAGCAAAATGCCTCTTACGGTGTATGGCATACACTTGAACAACGCTATGTCGTCACAAAACTCGGGTTACCTCAGAGTGTCAGAAGACCAGTTTCTCTCAAATCCATAACTTCGATAGACCTATTCGTGCCTGAAAGCTATATATTAAAGGGATGGTAATAAAATTAAATGGTGGAAGGCGGGTCACCTTCCAAGGAGTAATGATGACAGGCGGAGTAACACCAACTGTGGACATGGAACCGTATTTATTGTAGAGCCATGGGAGAGGTAAGCAAAGCAATTGAATGAAGCAAGGGAGAAGCAGGTTTGTGAAAAAGCAAGCAAGCGCAGAAGTGTGAAAAAGCTTGAGATTTTTATTTAGCTCTATGTTCAAAGCCCAATTGATTCTAAAAGTGCAGCAGGGATTTTGTCACTTACCTATAAAACTCCAGGACCCCAATTGTGTAACGAATGTTTTATAACACAATCCGAAGAAATTTAAATGAAATTCGTATCCTATTGCTTTCTATTTTTGTAAAATTCGTCTCTTCGACAGCGTAAATCACGCAACGAATATCGTTGAACAGTCAAAATGAAGACATTAGATTTGAGAGTGTGTTTTAAAATACCCCATACGACACCAAAATATTTCTGCGAATTACTGAGCTTTACTTAACTCGAACAGCTTTCAGGGCTGACCTCAGAGCGCGTACATATTTTTGGCCGTAGCTCGACACTGACTTCTGAATCCTGCCCAACGACCAGAAACTTCTAAAAAAATCCTTAATCTCTTTTAAACCGACACCCACGCTATGGGTATTCTATTTTCGTCTCACCTAATGCCAAAATGTTTTTCATAGTAAAATCACTTAGAACAATTTGTACAAAATATTTATACAAAAGATCAGTTACCGTGTGTAACGTGTTGGTACATCAATCGATTGGTCGTCCATCGTCAGCGGCGCATTAAGGTGTAATGGACGATATGAAACAAGTTCACTATTGTTACGTAACGTATACCTATGTAGATATTGTTTATGTGTAGATTAATGCAGGGTCTTCCGGGTGTGCGTGACTTTTGTAGGAAAATGGCACTTTTCTAGCGTAAATAGCGCGCACTACCGTGGTATCCCTGCATAGTTTTGTGCAAGGATCGACGTCAAGACGCTTGGACGCAATTTAATGTTAGTGTCGCATGGTTTTCGTTAGAGGTCAGTAAGTCTGTCGAAAATGCGACCACACTGAATGTCGGGGACGTCATCATGAAATTCACTATCTGACTAGAGAGCGCGGCGAACTTTCAAATGAAGAACACTGCAGGATTTAAGGCAGTTCTAAGACTCTGAAAGGACTTTTCCGCCTGCCAAAGGGCGTAGGACATCCACGAGGATTTCCACACGCAAATAAAATATAGAGAGCTGCCTGTCAGCGCTGAAATTCCCTAAAATTATTCACTCCCTGGAAACCGTATTTTTTAAAACATGTAGCATATGTGCTCCTTAAGTTCAAGTTCCGTTGCAATCGTTGATAACTCCCAAAACACTAAAAAAATCTCTCCCACAATGTAAAATACCCACCCAAATTCGATCTCAATGCACACACTACAAGACAAAGCTATTTCATCGCTCGATAAAACAAAGGACTACAGACATAAGTGATATTACAGGGAGTACTCGTCTCGTCTACCCTCGGGGGTGAGCAGATACGTAGGTAGTGGTGTATAGGTACCACATCACCTATAGTCCGCTGCAGACAGAGTCCCTAGCGATGGGGGAACGGCCCATCTATATTAATCGGGCAGTCCCTAATTTTGGAAATAGGAGGTAATATTGTTTTTAGATCATTGGTTGGTGATTGAATAGATACGTTTATAAGTATTAATTTAAGAAAAGGGTTCTTAGAAGCTGCCATTTAACTTACGTTATCAAACTCTCATTGTCATTCATATAGAGCTAGAAAATGCCTGTTTGATATTATCAAATGTATGATATAAATCGTCTAGTCCCTATCCCAAGGTTAAAGGTGTTCCCTCCTAAATAAATAAGACCTTAAAGAAACTCTTTAGACCAAATGAGAGACATATTAAGTAGTAAAAAGATACAAATTCGCGCATCTATACGACACTTATTGATGCACCTACACTGAACTGGTTTCAAAGTTATTTCTATCCTAAGTTCAGACGGTTTAATATAGTCTTCATTGACGTCAGAGACCGTGCACTTAACAAAACCTAAGCATAAGCAGGTATCTATCTATGATCACAGCAGTAACGATCGGTCCGTGTTATGCTAATTCTGAAATAGATTCAACGTTGCCTAGAAAAATCACAATTGGAGAACTCCATGAAGAGAATTGATTTAGTGAACTAAATGAAGGCGAGCTTTTAACAACCCCTGATAATAAGGATGGGGTGGAAAAATCTGACCTTATTTGAATAAAAACACTATCAATAAAACTAACGATAGAGATCATAGAGGAAACGTAAATGTTAACATTAAAACCTAACATACTCGTACAATATCATACGAATATGGTCTCCTAATCACAAATTTAGAATAAAACCGGATTTCATTAATACGATTACAGAATGATCATTTGTCGACCAAATTAATTACCAAGATGTTCTCAGTGAATATGAGATTTTATTGAGCCTGTCCAATTTATTCACAAATCTTTTGATATCATTTATTTTAATGCTACTAAAGATGTAATAAATGATTGAACTAATTTCCTGTTGGAAACTTGATTCGTATTTCTACTTCGTGGTGAATATACAAAGTGTATAGTAAAGAACAAGCGAAAGTCCTGCCACGAGGCATCGCAGCAATAAATTGTTAGCGCTCGCGTTTTTGGGCGACGAGATGACACGCGTCGCAGTGCGATGACGTCCTGAAACATCCATGTTTCATCGGCGTCCGACGTCCGGCGCGCGTCCGGCAGCGTCCGTGTGCGTCCGGCGGCCGTGGGCGGCCGCTGTGGGCGTGCAGGCGCTGCACCGCCCCGCCCCCCGCGCGCCCCACGCTGTTTATTCTCGGGACGAGTGGCGGGGCGCGCGACAGTCGCCCGCGTGACGCGCACCCGAACGCACGCGTGCGTCAGGTATAGACCGGACACGGTCGGCTCGAGCGGTGCATCCAACACCGGACATCACCAAAAAATACAGTTGTCAACATTTTCCGATAAATTCGAGTTAGTACGGTGACGGAAAAACGAGAAGGGTGTAGGCAGCGGAGTCGCGGAAAATGCATTTCCCGTGTGCATGGCGCAGGCGGAGCGGGCGGGGGGGTGGGTGCATGCGATGATGGACATCGTATTGATTTCTATCTGCCCGCTCCTCCCTTATTGTGGCGGTGCAGGGAGCGCCATCGATCGTTGCACCGGCCCTTTACATTAACACCCCGCGGTTCGGCTGGACACACGATATTTGGACTATATTGTAAAGCGTTGCAGTGTCGTGTGCGTGTATCAAGTGCGGATTGAGTTTTAAAATTTATTGCGTCACGTGGATGCCAGTACGTGAGTTATTTAGTAAATTGCAATTAATGCTAATTACTTATTAATTGGAATAGATATTAACTGTGTAGTATATTAACAGTTTAACTCATTTATGTTACAAGTTAAATTGACTGTTATAGTGTAACGAAGTTGTTCCGTAATATTTATTTACTACTTAAATGTGTTGTTTTTACGCGTTGAATCTTCATTATTCGGGAAATATTTTACGATAAATAGAAAATTATTTTTATCGCAAGATAACTTTGTACAGTTAATTAAGTTCAGAACTTTGACAATTTAAATTAAATTTTAACCGCAAAGCGAACAAACTTCCGCTACGTGTAAATTATAAATATTTATCGTCGCTCCTCCACCCTCCTCGTCGCACACAATCATAAATTACGCACGAATTACAATAATTAAACACGGAGATGTCACCGCTCGATCCTGCCGGCACAGCGTGAAACTATTCATTATTTTTATTCATAAAACTAACGTGCAAACGAATTTTTCAGAACAAAAACATCCAATAATTCGAAATACTCAAACAAAAAACAATCAAGCTTTAAAAATAAACTTCCAATTTTTGTAACTGACGGAAAAGTTTGTACGGATCAAGAAAAAAAGGAAAGGGGTGCAAGTCGTGCAAGGTGCACGGCTTAGTTAGCAGATAGTCTTGGTGCGAAGCTGTGTGGAAGGCATTACGGTGGCGGCGACACTGGGCGCCCGGTTGGAATGCGCGGGATTGGATACGTTTAGCGCGCGCGCACGCCCCGACACGGTGCCGCCTTCGGAACACCCGGCCATGGCGACCGACACCGGTAAGTACTCAACACAGCATCACAAGTGCGCTATTCATCATCTCAAATCATAATCGTCATATGACTTTGCCGTAATCGGGTAAAAACTATCAAATAATGCAAAAAAGGAGAGCATTTGTCTTGAATCGGAAGATGTATAGCGCACTTTATACCATTTGAAACTTTAAATTAGAAATAAGAAAATCTGGCTAAAATATCTATTTGGAAACATTTGCTGCATAATATTAAGAAAGATTTTACGACGCATTATGAATAAAATGATAAGATAAAGATCTAATCTTAGACAAGCAAATGATTCGAAAGAGATTTTCAGCATGATCAGAGGTCTTCCACCTCTAAGAATTTAAATTTAAAAAACGTATAGGTACATACTTTGTTTCGAATTGAATTTGCATTAGATTTTAAATCTTTCGTTCGCCCCGAAGTTACTTGTAAAGCATCTATGATTTTAAGTTGAGTTTTTTCCTTTTAAGTTGAACTTAAAGTAGAATGCCCTATTGTTTAGTAGAAATATTCATCATTTTAAATCGACTTGACTTTAAAATCGAGCACCCGATTAAAATTCCGACCGATGGCGTTTCTTAGAAATCTATCAAGTCTTTAAAATCGAACATTAGTCAATTACAATCGAACTAATTGCAATATCGCCTACAAAGCATATCAATCGCTTTAAATCCAGAAATAAAAAGTAAAATGACTAAACCCCTTAATAAGTCTCACAGTCCATACAATCATATCAATGCAATCAAACACGTCAGCCAAATCCAAAAAAAAAACAAGTTCCAAATTAAAAACGCAAATTGCAGTGAGACGCAATTGTTTACCAACAGAATGTATACTATGGTACGTACGCGTGGCTACGTCACACGAACGTATGAGTTCGTTGATATTCGCCCCCCCCCGCACCCCCGCCGTCCTGCCCCAGGATCTACCCCGCAGGATAAGGGGATGGGGCGGCCGTTCTTGCTTAATGACGTCGCTTCACTCGAGACCCGAGTTTTTCTCTTTTATTTTCGCCAAATGCATTTACAAATAATTGTTCGTGGTAAAATGTTTTTGGTGTTCTGTTCTTATTTTTAGAAGCTTGTTTCGGAGTATAAATGGCGTTTTGTTGGGCAAATTGCGTGTTTACTACGGTTTTTCCTTTTTGCTGAGTGTTTTAGTAAGACTCGAATAATTTTACAATTTTCTGATAAGAATACTAACTTATAATTAGCTTATACAAACGCTATTATCCTTCTAAAAAGCCAATTAGAATCATACAGTTCGAAATCCAAATCAAATTCTAATGCTCCATTATTCATCCATTCGAGCGCACTATTGTATCCATTTTTACTGCCGTAAACGCGTTCTTCGCGCCGCGATTTCGCCGTTCATAGGGTTAATACTGCGCTGGCTACAGATATACGCGTCATAAAAACGCTCAGCCCGCCGCCTTCGAAGTCTCACCCTTCCCAAGGGGTGGCATGGACAGGGGATCAAAAGCCGTGCATTCACACTCAAAATATATCATGACCTTTTTGATACGAACCTTTTATGAACAGTGTGAATGAGTATTTAGGGACACTGTTTAAGTATATTGATTTTAGCTAACCGCTGCTTCAAAGACATTAAAGACGGTTGACTCTTGAAGAAAAAACAAAGATTCTTGGAATTCTCAGCAAATCGGCGATCTAATAAGAAAAGTTATTTTAAGGACATCGCACAAGCATCTATTCTTTTGGGACAGATAAAGTCCTTTTAACAAAAATCCGGCTTCTCCCTGGGATGATAAAGTTACTAAATAGAAATAGGAAAGAATATTATTTACCAATTGCAAATGCTCCTTAATAATCAAAAATCATTTTAATTCTGTCATTTTACTTCCATCTAAATATAAATTGCGCGAAACTTAGTAATAAATTCAATCCTTCAGTGTGACTCTCGACCGGATACTCTGAGATTAATTAGATCCCTAAATCTTTGTAACAGGACCACGACAATCCCAACATCGCTGGGTTACAAACTTCCATTAAAATCTTAAACTTCGCCGATAATCCCGAAGAATTTCTTATTAAAATAAATTCTTATTTCAAGATTTTTATAAAGTAGAGGTGTACCATAGGGCAGCTACATTTCGCCAGTTATGTTTAAGTCCCATGTAGGGCAAGCATATTGCCATCAACCGGGCACGGATCCAAACTCTGCGCTGTTACATTGCCCGACCTGGGAATCGGACTGAAGGGCTCATACTTAAGGGCACGCCACGATAGTGGCGGTAAGTCCCCTCTTTGAGGAGTGGCTTGAGAGGCGCCACGGCGCCCTCACCTTCCGCCTGACGCAGGTCCTCACCGGACATGGATGTTTCGGGAGGTACCTGTACCGAATCGGGCGGGAGGAAACGCCCGGATGCTACAATTGCGAGGATCGACCGGAGGACACGGTGGAGCACACCGTGGAGGTCTGCTCTGCTTGGGCGGAGCACCGCCGTGTCCTCGTAGCGGCGATTGGCGGCGGCGACCTCTCGCGTCCGGCCCTGGTTCAAGCCATGGTCCGGGGCGAGAGGGAATGGGAAGCCGTCGCCTCCTTCTGCGAAGCAGTCATGCTAGCGAAGGAGGCGGCGGAACGTGAGAGGGAGAGAACCTCCTCACGTCCCAGCCGCCGCGGGAGAAGCACCGGGCGTCGGGGGCCACGCCGTGATGGCTCTCGGCCACCGTAGGCGCGGGCCTGTGGACGGCGAGTAATGGGCTAGCTCGCCGTCCGTCCGTCGTATGATGACGGGCAGGCCGTGTCGACGGCGCGTTCGTGTTCCACGCGCGCCTCAAAGAGATGTCAGCAAACGGGAGGGGCCCGCAAGGGCCGGTGCCTGCCAGGGCTGCGGGACTGTTCGAAAGAGATACCGCGGCCCTGGAACATAAAGGGCCAATGAAGGAACATGGGTGTTTTTTAGTCAGTAAGAGTCTGACACTCCCTTCCGCTCCGCCCAGAGCGGGAGGAGTCATTTGATGATTTCTCACCCCCCAAAAAAAAAAAAAAAAAAAAAAAAGGGCTCATACTTAGCGACGAGGCAGTCTTACTTTACAAGATCTTTATAAATCATATCGAAAAACAAATTGAATTGGATTGAATGCAAAAGCCGCTTTAACAAGTCGATCGGAGCTTATCAGATTATGAATGGACAACAAAAGACCAATGAATTTTAATACAATAGCTTGTAAAAAAATAGCTCCAAGGTTCTTGATGACACACAGTGTGGAGAAAAAGATGATCTTTAATTTGTTGATATTTTTGAGAATATTATTTGTTTTGGATGTTGATTTTGCGTAATCAATTAATAATTTGCACATTTGGGCATGTGATGCGGAGGAATGAGAAAATGTCGTGAGAATAGTTTTGAGTATGACTGTGGATGAGTATAAGAGTAGAGGAAGACCAAAGAAACGATGGATGGACTGTGTGAAGAATGATATGGCACGAAAAGAGGTGTCTGATGAGATGACGAGTTATCGAGAAGTACCTATGGAAGAAGTAGACATGCTGCGCCAACCACAAATGAATTGGGACGAGGGCAACAGAATGATAATGAATTAATAATTTTCACAAATGAATAGTTTAGAGTTTTAATCAAACAGTGAATAAAGTTGATGAAGCTTCATGTTTTAAAAAGATGATACAATACTAACATTGACTTTAAAATAAAGACTCAACAACATAAAAAAGTTTAATCGTGGCAAAGGAAATGCCGATGTTATTGACTCATGCAAAACGGTTAGCATTAATAGTAAGTACAATACATTATTTATATCGATCGGGACACTCGTAAAATACGCCATATTTATTTTAAAAACGCTCCCGTTGTTTCCAAGATATGATTGCGCCGATCCGTGCGCAAATTTCTAATTTATGGTATTATATCCAAAGAACTATGGACATATTAGTCTTTTGGATGTTTAAAACGCAATTCGAACTACTTGGACAATGTTTCATATTTTTGTTATTATTTAAATTGGTTTCTAAAACTACAAAGTCATTACGACGACAAAATCACCTAACGAGATAATAAAATTACCATATTAGAACTAAAATTAGACAAAATCACAATGATTTTGTAAGTTTCAATTTAATTGTAGTCTTGCATTCAATTTTATTCTTTTTTTCGATCTATTATGACCAATCTCGTGTGTTCCTTATAAAACGATTTCATTTTTATGCACATCGTCATATGAGTTTATCATAGTTAGGGCTTTGATGTTATTTGTAAAGGCTATCGATAGTATTAGTTGGTTATCTAAATCATATAGACAAACTGACGGGAAATAGGTATAGTCCAGTAGGTAGGTACCTACGTAAGTGAGCATCTTCGATACTATCAAAATTATTGTCGATCGGAAAATTCCAAACTTTATGCATTTCTGTAAAACCCATGTAAAATTATCTGTTAGAACCAAAAAAATGAGGAAAACATTGAGTATATTAATGTCAAAATTCACCACGTACGTAGTACCTACCTAATTAGCGTTAGTCACAACCTGTGCTAAGATCCTTGACATTTCCCATTATTAACTACCTGTGAGTGCTCATCTGTATAAATACCATCAAACCTTGTTTTTAAATATTACTTGTCTTTATTATAAAAAGCGCACAATTCGTTAGTCATTGCAGTCAAGTTATTTTTACGAGTCCTCATAAGTTGCACATTTAAATAATTTCGGTGTTTCGATACCCTTAACATCATTGCCTGTTTTATGTTTTAATTTTATTTTTCTCGCGTTTCAAGTTTGGGTTTTTGGAACTTTGTAAAGTTTTAAAGGAAGGCTTCTGAGTCCCTGGTAATATTTGCACAAGTTTCGTTAAAGAGATAGGATCAATTTAAACAATTCATAAACCTAAGATCACGCCTGTAATCCCCGAAGGGCTAGGTAGAGGTGTCCCTAATGGTACACCCACATTTCGCGAGTTATGTTTAAGCACCGGGCACAAATCCAGACTTCGTGGCTGAGAAATTTCTAATGGGAATCTTAATATTCGTATTTTTAAATAATACAATTGTATGTACCTATTAACTACTAGTTAGTACAAAAGGCCACATTGCTCATATATCTCTACATTGCTAAAAGGTACATAAATTGTAAGCTACACCTATGGTGACATTTAAAACTTTTTGCGAGGTCAAATACTATCATAAATTGTATCTTTTAAAAAAAAAACAATAAATTAGAAATACTTATGTAATTAAAAAAGATAGTTATGGTTCCTAAAACATAGATAGTAGATTATAAATTGCCAGCGATCATGTGGCACTTTTTTATTGCTCTGAGGTATTACACAACTGCTTAAAGATATTTATCATATACATTAAATTAAATCTAACGTTTCTTCTGCGAACCATATGACCCGTGAGTTGTGAAATGTGCTTTAGGAATCTTTGACATCGAGCGTTTTCACTTACGTACGAATAAATCAAGTGAATTACAACAAAATTGTTTTATTTTTTATTAAAACAAAGTTTAAAAAGTCCTCACTTAAGAACTATGCCCCACAAAACCGTTTTCACGGTTTGTCTGTTTATCAGTATATCTTATTTTAGTTAATATTAAAAATGACTATGAATTTAATTAAATAAAATTATATTATAATTGGATAGCTTTCAAGTAATTTTGTGTGCGTTACGTAAATTGTTGGAAAAAAATTCATGTCATTTGCGATAATTTAAATTATTTTAAGACTAAGGCCCCCATGCTCCACAACTCAACTAAATGCGTTAAACGCTAAACTTACTCAAAACATCATCCCGTCTCTGTCATTTACGAACGATTGACAAGAACAGAACGATCTAAATACGTTTAGCGCTAAACGAATTTGGTAAGTTGTGGTGTAGCGGACCCGACCTACTATTTTAGGGGTTTATTTTTAAACGCTGAATAAAGTTACAAAACGATTAAACGTCAAAATTCACTGCCAAACAGTCGCCAATAATGAGTTAACTTTAAACAGCGTTTTTGAATAAATTCCATTCATTATATTAAGGTGAAAAGCGTTCGTAATTTCAAAGCATTACGAATGCTTTTCAGCACACAACCGACTCTTTTAAATACAGCTATTTTACGACTAAAATAAATTTGTAAGGTACACTGACCGCTCTGTATGGCGCAGGCGGCGCCGCGGCCGGCGGCGAGCAGCAATACTCACTGCGGTGGAACGACTTCCACTCGTCCATGGTGTCCTCCTTCAGGCGCTTGCGTGATGAGGAGGATTTTGTCGACGTCACGCTTGCGTGCGCCGGCGCTACCTTTACTGCGCACAAGGTAAGATTAAAAAAAAAACATAATTCTGGGAAATTAGAAAATATATGTATCATGTATAGTGCTGAACGCGTAATTTGGCGCGTAGCTTTAATAGAAATTAACGCCGCCATCTTTTTTTAAACTCCAAACAATTTCACAAGTGTTTATCAATAGCGCTCTCCTGACAAAGTCATTCAAGCACTAAAATAACCATGCGGCTCTGTACAATATTGAAAGAACAATTGTGACGCAATAACTAACACGATTCCGTGAAAGTTCGATATTAAATCGATTTACAACACTGTACCTACTATTTCCGATAAATTATTTGCATATTTAAGTCTTGGAAGGGCGAGCCAACAATATTGCCTGTCAATACTGCATGGGAATCGGTCTTGATACTTTCTTACAATTTTCCGAGAAATATCAAGAATGTACATCACGAACATGGGACCCACGATTGTGCAAGACATTCGCCAGATTTATTTTATTTGGTCCAACTTTCACACGTGCATTCTTGGGATACATTACTTATTTATCTTTTGTTTACCAGGTCGTATTGTCAGCGTGCAGTCCTTACTTCCGGAGGCTATTGAAGGCGAATCCCTGTCAACATCCCATCGTGATTCTGCGTGATGTCCACGACAAAGACATGGAAAGTCTTCTTAGGTAAGTTCTTATGAATTGTTGAAGATCTCCTATGTTTTCGCAACTATTAGTATCGGAGAACTTCTGACTTGACTACGCACTACTTATATTTAAGTAAAACAAGATTGAATTTGAACAAATATTTGTCTTCTCTTTCAGATTCATGTACCAAGGAGAGGTACACATCGGCCAAGAGCAACTGAAAGAGTTCCTGAGAGCAGCCCAACTGCTACAAGTGCGAGGCTTGACTGACGTTCCAGCACCAGCGCCCATGGCCACTTTAGATCAGAAGGCTTCACCAGTAAGACTATACTATTTATTAGAACTTCTTATTATGAGTCCCGTATCATTAAGCCGTTTTGGTATCACGTTGGGTGCCAAAATAACTTTGTGGCGCCCAGCACAGAAGAACCTAATAACATATTTCCCGTATCTACAAATGTTACTTTATAACAAATATGAAGAGATTTTTTGTCTGAAAATGAATGGCTTCACCAGTACGAGTTAGACTTGAAGTTTAATGCTGGGTGTGTTTTTTTAATATTATTAAAACTTTGTGCACAAGTAAAACTGTACACAGACGGACTTAATGCCTTGGGCATTTTCTACCAGACTACCTTAAGGTGATGGTCAATACACAATAGACACATAATATTATGTTGGGCGCCATTACGAAGTTTTGGCGCCCAGCATGTTACAATATCATTAACACTTTATGATTAAAAAGCCATATATTCATTTCGGATGTGATTATGTGATTACCAAAGAATATAGTTTTCTCCAAAAATTACACCATTTATGTGGGAATAATTTCAACAGTCAGCGTCTTCATGGACTGAAACCGGAAGCGGAGCATCCCGCGAGGGCAGAGAGGGTCGAGAGGGTGGACAACAGCGCGAAGGCAGGAGACCACGAAAACCAGACGATGGTGCTGCCAACACACCGCCGCCGAAGCGAGCCAGGTCCTCAGACCTGTACCAAGCGCAGATGAAGTCCAGGTATTACTGAGCTTTCCATGATTGCGAAACTGACCACTGTTCTTTTTTTTGCTCAAAGTAGAGTCCAAACCTGATAACTGAATGCAACGATTATTACTTATAAACTAAGTCGTTAGCATTATTAAAATATACCTACTCACATTTTCTGACCCGCCCTTTGCTGTAATTTCAGTAAAAATACCCTAGTGATAATATTATGTAGTTTTTAGTCTACTTTCGACACCTCACCTCAAAAGTTAGCTGTGTTTTTCTACATCATGTAATGGGAGTTAGTGGTATTTATGAGTGTTTCAAATTATTGGTGTAGGACGGATCAGCTACTGTCGGTGCAGGGAGCGAGCCCGGAGCGGCTGGGCACTAATGGGCATGAACTGCTGTTCAGCCAAGCTATGGATACTTCGCAGAACCCACATCTGTCTGGGGTCTCGAACAATTTGGTAAGTTTATGAATATATTTTCGTTGAGTTAAAGACGTTGAACTTTTCCAATCCAGTACCTAAACTGTGTTAAAACAAAATAATTCTTGAAAGTCGAAATATAATTGAGAAACCTCCAAATTTTTCTATTCCTCTGTGCAGTCTGGAGACGGTGAGGAGTCCTCATCTGACGCCGGTGCCAGTGACACAGAGGGCGAGACCCGCGCCAAACAGGAGCCCATCGACTACGACGACCCCGCTACCATGGCCAACACCAACGGAACCCTGCCACACAACTTCCCCGGACTACTCAATCTACCAGGTATTAGAACAAGATAAGGTTAAATGGGTCACTAATTTACCTTTTATTTAAATGGCTCTTTGGTTACATGCATGTATGATTGTAATTTGAAATGAATGTAAATGTATTAATTTCTAGGTTTCCCCGGCTTGCCAGGACCATCAGGAATACCCGACAATTACGGTAAGTGCATTCCTAACTCACACTAATAACTCTTATGATATATGACTCAATATCACAATCAACGACGAATTGGACTGAATAATTAAAATCTATTAGAATAATTTCCATTTCCAATCAACAATATTAATGACGTCCAAAAGAACAAAGGAAGCAAATCAAATCATTAATTGTACATTATTGAGTCATGTACCTATTGCATGTAATAACACTAACAATTAAATAACGAGAACGACACCAAAGCGCTTAATTACTCTAGTATAATCGTTTCGATAAATACGTACTTCGCCCCCAAAACATAATACGCATAAACGCAGTTACAAAATTTTTGGCAACCGTGGAAGTTACGTAGCGACCGATCGTCCTAGACGTGCCGTCAAAAGTCAGACGAGTACAGTCATGGTAGGAGCGCGCACTGACGGAGACCTCCCTGCCCCAGGAGCGACCTGGCCGGGCGGCGGCGACCGGCCCGACGAGCGGCCCGCGTACCCCGCGCCCCCCGCGGCCCCCGGTGAGCCCAGCAGGCCCGCGTGCCCCGAGTGCGGCAAGCTGTACAGCAACAATAGCAACCTCAAGCAGCACATCCTCAACGTGCACGCGGCGCACGAGCTCGCGCACTCGTGCCCCGTCTGCGGCAAGGCGTTCAAGACCCGCCAGTACATGCAGATACACATGAACTCGATACACGGCGTCAAACAGAGGAGGCGCGAGCCCGCCCCGTCCGCACCGTGCGACCGATACACTCACCATAGCGTTTAACGATGTTGTTCGGATCTGTGTCTAACCGCCGCCTCTGTGTTACAGGGGCGGCTCTCGCGGGCGGGGCGGCGATGGGCTACCGGCCGCAGTGTCCGCTGTGCGGCCGAGTGTACTCCTCCACCTCCAACCTGCGGCAGCATATGCTCAATGTGCACTCGCAGACCGACCGTGACCAGTGGTTCCCTTGCCAGCACTGCGGCAAGAAGTGCAAAACTAAGCACTACCTCATCAACCACCAGCTGCAAGCCCACGGCATCCGGCAGCGGCAGAACTCTTAGAGACGGCGCGACGCTGAGCTCCCACCACCCGTCGCGCTCCAGCCGCCCGGCTCGGTCGGCTCGCTCGGCTCGCTCAGCGCTTGGTGGTGATCGTCGCCGCTCGCCCCGCAAGCAACACGCCGCGACGCGCGTTACAATAATAGGGATAGATGTGCCAAGGACCTACGTGAAGCGAAATCGGAACGGGATTGTTTAACGTATCTATATATTGTATTTTAATATGACGTAATATTTTTAGAGAGTTTATTGCGTTCGGACGGTTCGGGAAGTCGAGTTTAGGGTCGGGTTTGCCAACCGCTTTGCCCGTAGATAGTATGTATAACATGGTGCTGTCGGCATTGCAGATGCCGCGGCGCTGGGCGCGTTGGCAAACCCGGCGGTAAGCGATACCGTGCCGAGTGGGGGAGGAGAGAGGGAAGAGCGAGGGAACGAGTTGCTCAGGTACCTGGAGGCGAGCGCGATGGTGAAGGGCGCGCGGCTCTCGTGTCCGCTGTGCGGCGCGGCGCTGGCGTCGCTGGCGCAGGCGCGGCGCCACCTGGACGCGCACTACCCGCGCGACAGCCCCGTGTGCCCCGTGTCCAGCTGCGCGCGCTACTTCGCGCACCCCAACTCCGTGCGCAACCATATGCGCATCAAGCACCGCCGCCAGTGGGAGAAAATGAAAACGCTGAAGTGGAGTTGTGGCTGGGCCAACTGAAACCGCACTGACCGATCGGGAACGCGACTCGTTTGATATTCGGCTTTCTAAAGTTAAAATTTCAACGGCTGTGAAACGGAACTAAGTCGAGAGGGGCTCGTAATTGAACCAGAGAATATAATGATCTCCTGGATGCATTTTTTCATATAACGCTATCATGTTCATAAAACATTGTATAAAGCAGTAGGTATAAATCGACTGAAAATTATTTTTGTAGTAGAATAGACTGATATTGTTTAAGTAAGGTTTATATTATAAGTGCATTATGACATGTGATGATTGGTGCCATTGATAGAATACGAAGTGCAACTAATGAATGTCGATCATTCTGATCACTTCCTGAATGCCTGTAACTTCCATTGTTGCTTCTACGGTTTCAGCCACTCTATTATAAGCGTGGCCTGGCGAACAATTTGACGATAGTGCTAACTGTAGTTCCTGAAGAGTCAACAAACGCCCTATTTGATCTGTAATCTGCAGGAACAGTCAGGCAAATTATTATTCAATAATAACTCTTGCTGATTATGCGTAAAAATGGGGCTGTTTGACGACCATTGCAATTGAAGCTATCCCAAGTACGTAGTAGTAGTAAGTTCAGCTTTTGTAATAAAGCTTAAGTCATGTGCCAGATTCGCTTGTCCAGGCGACGCTTATAAGCGATTGGTTTTATTCTTCGATTAGCTGTTTGTCTTAGGCTCTGGTGTCCTGGTATAAGCGTAGCATTAGTTGGTTCGATTCGCGGTGGGTTCAAGCGCCCTATAGACGGGACATCATTCTGCCACTCTACTTTTTCCTCAAACATAACTGGTGCAATAGTTTCAACTACTTGGAAGTTTTATTTTTTTATATTTGTTATTTTTATTACATTATTGTTTGATATTATTATTTTTTAAATGACTTTATATAACGATATTTAAGTGTGAAAGAACTTCTATACAAGATTTATGGTTTATGATGAACGATTGCACCAGTGTGTGCTACTCTTAATTCTTACATGAATACTTTCGACCATAGATAAGACAATACGAATTAGATTGTAACGAAAGTGAATCTAATGCCTTTGAATGCAATAGTTAAGAATAAGTTCACTTCCAAATCATAGAGAATTTATTTTCTAAATGATGTTTGTTCGTGATGCTCTGTACGTGAGTCGTGCACAATCTAAAACATATCTAGTCAATGTAGACAACCGGAGGGTTTATTTTAAAATGTACATATTAATCGACGATTCCATTCGCATATATTTTTGTAAAGAAAAATGGGGAAATACACCAAAAAATATAAAACTTATTCTGTTATTGAATGTTGTTGACATATTATATAGCGCAAGTATTGAAGCGCACAGCTCCTGAACAAACATGAAATGCTTTTGTTCTAAATAACAGCATGCCTGGGTACTACTGCCCAGCGCTGCTGTCTGCCAAAGATTATACCGCTCCTACATGGAACACTTAGCCTTAAGAAAGCAATAAATACAATGGTATTCCAATGTTAAACCATAGGCCTACAGATAGACTCGCACATTTTATACTTTATCCACGAACAAATAAGTTGCCTTAGCATAAAATATAAAGTATCTAGGAAAGTCTCAAAGTCCATTTCGTAAGCTCGTGTAAATATTAACGAAGATGCCTTCAAAATATATGCGATGGAAACGGACACATTTCATAGATCTCCAGAACGAATAAAAAATAAAATTGGTTAAATTAGCGAGTAGATGAAATTGTTCCTGACGCCTGAGAGGCAATGTCGTATATCTTAATAACTATAAAAAAATAAAAACTAATAAAAAAATATTTGTAAGCGTAAACTTAGTCACTCAATAACCAAATGTTCAATGTGAGTAAACGATTCTAGTTGCGAATGTATTAGTGATACGATATATACGTAATAACTTAATTTTTACCAGAAGAAAGTGTCTGCTTATATAAATACATAAACAATAAAACTACCAAGTAGAAAGGTGTCTTTTATTTCGATCAAACCTTTAGACAATAATTGACTCTACTATTTATGCGCAAGAAACAGATTACTAAACTAAATCTACTAACAAATTAATTCTTAAGTGTAGTCTACATTTCTAGAGAACAAGGTAAGGACTACTCTAAACGTCAGAGGAATGTGTCCCATAAGCCTCAGATCATAAAGAGTATTGTCTGTTGCAGGCGGGTGTCGAAGGACTCAGGATCTACTGCGCGTGAGAGCGACCGACCCACGGCCCTGCCCCAAGTGCGGCAAGATCTACCGATCTGCGCACACGCTGAGGACGCATCTTGAGGATAAACATACTGTCTGCCCTGGATATCGGTTAGTACCCACTTACATACGAGATATTTAGCTTAGGACGCACTCATTTATTACCTATTAGTATAGGTATGAGTTCCCACTACAAGGGAACGTTAAAGAGAGCACAGAATTGTTTACACCAGATATTATGGTTGTACATACTCGTACATCTAAAAACTATTTTAAATCGAGAAAAATGCAGGGTCACCAGCTTTTGACCTGTGCAAGCCAAAAGCTGGTATGACCATGTCAGTCCCGCGGAACCATGGACATGGTTGTACACCCAGTTTATGGTCAAACATAGCTAAAACAGCCTGGCTTTCTTATGAAAGACGTTCCAACTTATATCTTAGGCCTTGCCTAATGCAATGTTCTCTTTCCACAGTTGCGTGCTCTGCGGAACGGTTGCAAAATCCCGTAACTCGTTGCACTCGCATATGTCGCGACAACATCGCGGCATCTCCACCAAGGACCTGCCCGTGCTGCAGATGCCCACCAGATTTGATCCTGAACTCGCCAGCCAGTACGTAATCTTTAGAGCTTACAGAATCACCATCTGCCTAGATTGCCCCCAACTATGTTAGGATCGACTTCCAGTCAAGCTGGATACACATAGACATATAGGATAGAGGTTATAGCCTGACTGGTTTATCCTATGTTTAACGAACGCTTTTTGGCAATCCCAAAAATAGGTTCCAATTTCTGCCTTTGACTGAAGTATTTTTAGGCAAACCTAAAAGTACCTTACTTTTTACAAATTAGCTGCCAGTGCCGTTTATTGAAATTGCTACCGGCGCTGACTTTGGAAAAAAAGCGGAAAACTGTGTTGGCAATTTGGCACAAAGAGTAGAAGTAAATAATAAAACAAGAAAAACTTAGGATGCCAGAGCGAGCGAAGCGAGCTCAGGACTTCGGCCACTCCGACCATGTTAGGTTACTTTAAACCCTGCAAATATTGATATTTACCTTGAACTTAAGGTCAAGTTAACTTACTGGCCAAACTCCGATTTAATCGTATTAAGTTTCGGTGTTGGGCTATCCGAGTTGGCCTCTCGTAGGATTAGACATTCGTTAGTCAAAGGCCGAAGCACGCTATTGATTTGGACTTGGCTAAGACTTTTTGTCAAACCAGAGGTTTGGCTAGCCAAACCTAGAAGCGCCGGAGACATAATGCCAATATTTTTTACATGGAGCGAACAACTATCTGACCTCCACAATCCAGTTGCTGGGAAACACGATACCCTTTGAATTATACCACAGACCACTGGTGTCTTTAATAACGAAACAAATGCTGATCATAATTTGACTCCAGATAAAGCATATGAAAGGAAGAACAGATCTAGCCTTTGCGTTTCCAATTATTACCGAAAATATTATCATCATCATCTTATATGCTCAAAAGACGTCCTCTGCTTCTATCTGATCATTTACCCTACGAATTGACGATGATCGAATACTAAATTAATATTTCTAATCCCATCAGGTTACTTGCAAAAGCCGGTGTGAAAGTATCACCAGAACAACTCCGAGCACGCGCTTCGCCCACCGGACCTCGGCGCTCAGACATCAAGCTGGACGCCAAGTCTGCCGCCTCGGAGAGCAGTTCCATCTGCGGAGACAATGATAACGACGACCTGAGCCAGTCGCGATACCAGGACAGCATACCCGTGTCGCCACCACGTAAGTAACAGAAGACATTGGTATTGACAAGTATTTTAAGGAAGGGAAACTATTGCGATGCTGATGATGGCGGAGACCTCCATAGTCGCCAATAACTAAATTAATGTGGTCTACCTATGCTATAGCCGTCAAAAAACTTGGTTCGTAAACTGATGCTTTATGTGAGGTTTGAATCAACTCTTTCAATACTTGTTTAAAAATAACAAGAGCTCAAATTTTTGGGGCATCAAAAGACCAAGTTCACAGGACTCAATGATTCTAAGACTTTTTTTATTTTTCTCTTCAGATATAAACAACTTGGCTAACACGACAATCACAAAAGTCCCGGCTGTGCGAGCGTTGACCGCTAAGACTGTGGAGAACCTTCCGCATGGACTGACTGCCGGCATGAAGCATGATGACTACCCACCGGGATACGGAGGCAGCTCGGCACTGCTTGATACTTATCTGCAGTACATCGGAGAGAATATGTTTGGTACGTAACTATGTCCAATTATAAGAGTAAAAAAGAATTTTCAGTTTTTGTTCTAATTACTTTTTGTTTTGTGCTTTTTCTATAAATTACCTTCTTTCCAACAGGAATGAACGCGAAACTGGCACAAATGAGTGCAATGCACATGGACAGGAAATCCTACGAGGAACCGTCTCCACAAATGGGATCTCTGCCACCTCCACCGACCAACCTTGCACACCAGCGCTTTCTCAAGCAGATGCAGCGCCAGTACACAGAGAACATGAGCAAACCTGACATCATGCGCGACTCCGACGAACCACTCGATCTCGGCAAAGAGAGACAACGGAATGACAGCATAAGCGAGACAGACACTGACAAACACGACATGACAGACAAGGACAACGGCAAGGATTACTACAAAGATTATAACGAAGATGACCGGAGAGTGGTCTCCGAGGACCCGGAGAACAACGGACAGGACGACGGCGACTACTCAGAGGACGAACACAACAAAAACTCATGAAATGAAGGCGTGTTAAGTATAAGTGTGTTGGAATAGTCACGTAGACTACGAGTAACACGGATAGGACAATGTTTTGTTGAAATTATCAAAAGGTGCTTGAGTGTTATGTTTTGTGGTCATTAGCTTGATTCGTTTTTGTAATAACGGTTTTAATTGTTGACCCGTGGAATGTCGTTGGTGCCATTTCCGATATTAATGTAAATTTAAAGTTTTAGGGTTAGATCGGTTGCAGCTAGGTTGAGTCTGGTTACTTTGCATAGACATCACGGATCTGTACTGCTGGTATTATGAACCAACAGATACGTGGTTTAGAATCTCTGTGGAATGAACCGTGTTCGTTCTAGCACGCCGTTCGGCGGTCGCGGACAGCCGCGCCGCTGTTCGTTTAATATAAACCTGTTAGTGAGACATTATTTTTATACCCGATGTGATAACACAGCCATAATTCACTTTAGCATTTACCTGACACATTAGTTCAGATCGACTCGCCACATGATTGTGAGATTGTTTTAGTAGATAATGAAACTAGTGAGTAGTGTTTTTTGTATTGTGTATGTAAAGGTCCCGGTCACGTAGTAGGGCCTCTTACATAGTAATTCCATCCATCTACCTCAGCATTTGGGCCAATGCGGCAAACGTTATAAAGTTTAAAAAAAAATATCCACACAAATTGTGAAATTCCATCCATCTACCTCACTTCAATAGATTTTATTTAATATTTTATACAATTTATAGATATAAATAACTGTTGTTTTATGCATTTTGCAGATTGCATTTATATATATACTATATAGAGTATATCGTAGGTAAATATATGCAAGTCTTTAGGTCATTGTTAGTGCTGCCCGTAGGTAGTCGTAACCATTATGTTATAGAATACGCACTCACTAGAGGAACATTAGACTGTGTCACGACCGTAGCGAGTAATGAACATAGACCTGATATCAAAGAGCACACTAACTTTATACGATGAGAATATTGTATACGAACAAATAAACAGAGCTTAAATCATACTATTATTAAAGTAAATATACATATATGTGCGTATACTGAATCGCGGACGGCGAGGTTTGAACGCGATATGAACAAGATGTATAACGATTAAAACATTTAAGGATCAAAATTTAATATCGGCAAGTTGCAAGCCTGGAAAGGCTTTCGTTCAATATGTGTAAGTGAACTGTACGTTACTCGCGAGTGTTCTGCCCTGTACCCACGACGGACAATCAAGCTATGAAAACCAGTAAACGCTGACTTCTCATTGTATTGGATGCTCATATAAAGCGAGGTCAGGGTACACTGGATATATACATATAGCTTGATGTGCCGCCGTGTGTATCATCACGTATCATCATCCTCCTTGAGACTGATATCATCCCAGGGATGAGCAGTTATCGCGTTATCAAACAGCGTGCGATTCGTCGAAAGTTCAAATTGACACTTTAACAATATATTATGATAAGACGATATTGTGCATGTATATAAATTGAGGTGATATGTAAAGTACATAAATAAATAAATAGTAACAAAAAGCAATAAATAAAGTATACCTTGACGTTGCCTTCGAATTTTTGTAAATACGTGGGTAGTGAACGGTTTGCGTTGGTATTGTTGTAATATGAACCTTATAGTGTACAAGTGAAGGTTTATTTTGTAGTAATGATGTGGGCTCGTTACTTACATAACAATTACTGTGATTACAATCTCATGTTAGCCTTCAATACTTATACATATTTTTTAGAGTACAATGTTATAGTTATTTAGTATATTTTAAGATATTCGTAAGCGAGTCACAAAATTATATTTACTTCCCGCCCCTGAACGTTAGGATTCACGTTATTTAAGTATTTAGAGCAATAGGTAAAAGCATTTAACCTTTTATATGAGAGATATTACATTTATGAATTTATTGAGATATCTCACTTTGCCACCGGGGCTTGTAAAGCTGTCATTTTGACACTTGCGTGAGTGTTGCCATCGCAAGGAAATTCATAGATATTATTACTAGGATAAGTTCTACGGGTTGATTGAAGATATTTTTTGTTTAGTGTGTTAGTGAGAATTGATGATTAAGTCAGTTTGGTTTGCGCAAATATAACCTTGTTGACATTTAACAGTGTTGCCATAGTGAGTAATGATTTTCGACTGTATATAAAATAAGTTTTGTTTGTTTAGGAAAATGAGTGCTTAATATTTGATTATTACGGTATAGATGCAAGTATCTTTTATTTAGATTACTCTGACTACATTCTACTCATTATAGTTCTTTTAGATGTCTAGAGTTGATGCACGTTGAATTTAACATTAAACAATAGTCAGTTACCAGATTGTGATTAAGGAAAGTATATATATTTTTTCAACACATGCCACTTACAATACAGATTATAATAAGGGGGATTTACGACGTTTTTTCTAAGGGGCTCTACACAACGATGTGGCAAGCAGATCAAAGATCACCAACTTGTTACTAAACAATGATGTTCTTGCAACAAATCAAACTCGTATTTCATCGCACAAACGCTGCCACTCATGTGTAGGCTCCTCACTAGACTCCAGCGAGTCTGATACTAATAAAAACGCTTAAACCCCCACCGCACTGTACAGTTGTTGATTATACAGAATATTATATACCAGTGAAAATAATGAATATTTAGGACTATAAGTCAATGATATGCTCTCGATATATTATAATACTTACGTTTAGTTACCTTGTGAACTGCAAGTTCGACATTAGTTTTTTTTCTTTATTTGTTTGGTTATACTAATATACCTCAGAGCATGACCTATCATGTAAAAACTTACTTTATTAGTTTAAACGCACAGTTGTTTTTTGTCTGTTCGAGTACTACGCTGTTTACGGTAACCATAGGGATATATATTGCCACATTACATAGTACAAAATAATGAATTGATGTAGTACAGATGTATAAAATATTCTTGCGAAATGTTTCCATGTTGTTGGTAGATGTGTATGTTGTCGTGAATGGCGTATCTCGAACGGTCTAGCTTATGTGTAGGGAGCACAAGACACAAGATATTAAGTTTGTTCACTATGTGACGGTACCAAGTAGTTTGTTTATTTCAAAGGTTAAGTTGACATCACAATTTTTAAACCTAAATATTTGTTTTGCTAGAACTAAATTTTGGAGGCGATAGAATCAATAAATAGGATCTTCTTAGCTTGTTTGTGACAAACTTAATGGAGAATCGGTCCAGAATTTGGCGCCATCAGTATTTACCAAAAAAAGAGATTTATGAGTTACTTACTTGGCAGTTTACAGATAGCCAAGGCAATCTAACTCTTCTTTTAAGTAGCATAAGCAATGCTTACTTATAAGGACCGAAAAAAAACATCCACTTATTGATTCTATCGTCAAAATCTAATTGAAACGTCATCACAATAATTTTCAAAATTTAGTTCAGATGATCTCGCAACGTCCCCATAAATTATTTGTCATCTTTATTTCATTGGTGGCGCTACTGTATACGACTGCTGCAACAAGCATAGCCACCATTCCTCCAAGATAATTTCTACTTTTTAACTGTACTAATTAGGTATATTTTTCAAAATCATTGGACTTACTTGTTAAGTATTTATGCAATAATTAATTAAGGTATGCATGAGATGATGCCGTACAAGCCGCCATATTGTATGATAACGTCATCTCATTGATGGACATTCAGTATTGTTATGATTTTGATAGAGATATGCCTAATTGAGACAGGAGATATTATTTTATGTATATTTTTCTAGTTGGAAACCACGCCTGAGCCATTGTACATTAGAGTACTAGCTGTACGCTGCTTCATTACATTATATACAAGAATAATAAAATAATTGTTTTGAAATGTGTTGTTTCATTACTTTTTAATGACGCTGTTAATTTATGAAGTAATTATATTAACGTCAAATGAAACTGGGTAGTATGAGTTACACTAAAATAACCCTTCGTCACATCATAATAAAGTAGTGTACCTATCAGACAGACACATGAGTCAGAGGTTAACCTATTTAATTTTATGTGTGTCATATAAAACTCAGCATTACCCATTATTTCGAAAACTACATAAATAAGATACTTACATACTTAAGGAAGGGTCTTACAATATAAGAATATTTAACCAAAACAAAAAAGTGTATTTATTTAATGGAATCTTTGACAAACGTTTCCTCTTCTCAATATATTATAACCATTTCTTACATATACAATAACTCCTAAAGCTATAGAAATAAATATAGTACACAAATATTATATTATTCCATACATTATACACTAACTATTTGCTATTTACTCTTAAAAAAAAACTATACTACTTAATCAAAAAACCACACAATATTCTTTTTTTAAATCTAAAAGCGTTTTGAACATATTTTAATTTTGGAACAAAATATAAATTGTCATAGATGAATTTGTACATAGATAATAAATAAATCTAAGCTGCGTACATTTTTTTTTTTAAAGAATATCATTCGAGCTCGGCCTTAATCCTCTTTTATCATCTTCTTCATAAAGAGGTAATGAGCGCCCAACAGAGCGTTCATTCTGGAACAATGGAATATGTTGCCTATCAGAAGATTGTAGTACGGTTATAGGGAGATGAGATTGTTCGATATTCTAGATTTTTTATATATTAAATTACCAAGGTTGTCTCGTTAGTCTAGTGAACACAAGCGTTACTGCTAAGTTTGACGTCTTGGGTTTGATTCCCAGGGCGGACAACGTGTTATTGGGTTTTTCTACCAGGAATTTGTCAGTAACTAAGTCTGGACTTGTGCCCAGTTGATGGCAATGAGCTCGCCCCCTAGTATTATTCGAGACTTAAAACATAACGAAATGTGGTTTTACTTTTAGGTGCACCTCTGCCTTACCCTTCGGGGAATACAGGTGTGATATTATGTACGATGTATAATAACAGAAACTGCGATTTTAAACTAAAATCCATAATAAACAGTTTCCCATCAGAACACACAAGAGTAGCACAAAAATCATCAACTGGTATGGGGAAATGGTCCGGAATTTCCCTATTAATTTGAGATCGACGTCCTATCATCTTTCACAGTCACTTCATGGTTTCCTTGGTCTACTCCTACTTTTATAGCCATCTACATTCGTGCTGAAAACCTCAAGTAATTTTCTCCCTACCCATATAATTATTCACGCCATCCACCCACCTTAAACCTGCCTCTTGCACTACAAACGTTAAGAAAACACATCGATTTTTCCAAAAATACAGTCGTGCGTTTATTTAGTAGTCCAATTCCCCCGGTTAGCCGTTTACGATGTTATAAAGGTGATAAACGCCGCGTGTATTACTAGATCGCGTGCTAGCGAACAATAAAACTTTAATAAAGACTGCACGGTATATACAAATGTTCAGTTTAACTGTTAAAAGTTTAAGGCACTAGAAGAGAAATTGAGAATCAATAGTAATAGCACTTTGGAAACTATTCCGTTGAAGGTTTAGTTTGCATTGGTACTCTTTGTTGTTCACGTAGGGTTACCGAAATTATGGGCCATCAATACGGGGTGGAAGGGACACCGACGCGAAAACGGTTACCACGTATTCAGTACATCATTCAGAGTCCAATTTTAAAAATACATACATACATTTTGACCGTGTAGGTATTGCTCTTTTTATTAAATTACCGATGTTAAATTTCTATGTGGGGGGGGGGGACTCAGAATGATGTACTGAATACGTGGTAACAGTTTTCGCGGTGGATCTTCCAGTGGCGAAGTTCTAAACAACTCGATTCCCTTTGAAAAGAGGCACAGTCAGTATTCTATAGACAAATAATAAAATCACATTAAGGACACATTGAAGATATGTACTCCGGCTTACCTCTTACAAAAATTGACCCTTCGCTACTGGTTACTTCCACCCCATAATTATATCTAGGAAAATTAGGGTGTACTATAAAACACTCTAATTTTAAATTACCCAGTATTTATAGTGTATTTTTTTTCGCGAGTCAGGTTAATTTACACCAATGCCTATTCCAAACGAAAAAAGATACATGTTAATATGTTATGTGTTATTTAGGACAATTCTTATCACCAAACTTTATCCTATTTGGATAAAGCATTAAATAGCCATGGCTTATCAGACCTTATCATAAACCTACACTTTGATACTTATATATTTAGACCTAAAAATGATTTTATTTAACGATACTGACAAAATTTGGTTATTCCTACTACTACCTGTAGCCTCTACCAATTCTTTCAGAAAATCCAGCTTTCATTTTATTAACGTTTACCAATCTCATCTCCACACCTAGACATACAATAATATTATAAAAATATCCCAGAACCGTCTTAAGTCCTGTCACAGTTATAATACCTCTGACTTCTTATAACCACCAAAATCACAATCAACTTTATTCTTGTTACAATAATGTTACTTCTCAAGCCACAATTATATCTGATGTACTACCGAGTTTACTAACGGTCAACCACTTTGCAACCTTATTACTAAGGGTATAAGAGTGAAAAGTTGCAGACCGTTAGTGAATTCGGTAGTTAATAATAAAGAGTATTCTATTCTGTTACTGACGGGGCTGCCAATATTACAGACATTTATTTTCGTTACAATAAGGTTTGTATAGACGTGGACGAGGCGAAAGGTACATTTACATACTGTAAGGATTGTAGCAGGGAGGGTTCTGCAGTTACTGCTGCCAGAGGTAAAAACTATGGCAGGACTACTACAGCATAATAAAAACTCTACAAGCACCAAAAAGTATTTAATGCAGAGAGATACTCACAGGATGGCCAAATGCTATTTCTTGCTAGCCAGTGCTATCCCGAGTCCGACGATGCCGCCGATGGCTAACACGGCGCCGCTAGCGACCGCGATGCCTATCAAACCTTCTTTCTCCATTCGCTTGTTGACCTGGCGCTGGAATTGGCGGAAGGTAGCTTTTGAGTAACATTTAGTTGAGTTAAAGATGGTCAGTTAGACACATCCCGTGTGAAATGTGAATGCTATTGTTACACTGATTAAAAGAAGACAATTGTCATTACGTATGTGCTACGCAATTAGGCTGCTTAACTGATCTTTGTCTAGATTAGGTCTCAATGGTAAATTAAGTGACTGTTGTGCTATAATTTAATTTTAAGAATGTATTATGTCACTGAATTTAGTGTGAACAATTGTTGGTAAACCTAATATATTAAACAAATTGCGTTATTAATGCACAGTTCGTGCAACTGGGCGGTTTTTTTACCATGAACGACGCAAATGGAGTATGTAATCAATAATCGTAGTAAGCGGCGACTGGCGCCCTATAGTTTCTGCCTCCACTTACATGGAAAGAAGTCTCAAATTGATGTAAAAGAAAAGATAATTGACATTTTCAATCAGCTCATAATGGTTTCTTATGTAAACATGAGACTATGGCACACAATAGAAACATTCTCGTAATACATAGAGCTGTGAGCATATGGATACCTACACATAGCTATAGCTACAACTTGTACAGGTGTATGACACAATACATGTTTAACGAGTTAATAATTCAATCAATGCTTTTTCCTTTTCATTGCTAAAGGCATAAAACCCAACAACGCAAAATATGGTACAGAATTCCATAGGAAGGTTCCGTAGTAAGAAAAACAACTGTAGGCAAGAAATAGAATAAATAATAGCATGTGAGAATATAAATCATCACTGGAATAAACAAATTAGGCACATAACCAGCCTGTAACATTCACACAGCTGGCACAAAGGCTTCACTCTATGTGAGGGAATGGGTCGGTACCCACCACAAAGTCCCAGTGTGGATTGGTGGTTGGTTGATGCGTTCATATGTTTCAATTCGCACAAGCTGGTGGAAGAAACAATATGAGGAACATGTTGTATCTCCGCTGTTTTGAGAGCAGTGGTTATAAAATCATTCACAAAAAGTGCCTGTCAGGGTCAGACCTGCAAATGTTCCACTACCTCTGGGCCACCACTTCTCAACTACATTCCACTATGTACACATTTCATTAATTGAAAATACAAATTATTAATCAAAAGAGTGACAGAAAAGTAACACCAACCTCTAAAGCCAAAACTTGTTGGTTAGCGGGCTCAATTTCTAGGAAGGACTTGACATAATGCAGCGCTTTGTTGTATTCCTTGATTCTTGCATTGCCTATGGCAAGGTAGAACAGGTAATCTCGTTTGCCATCTGGATGTGAGTTGAACAACTCTTTGAGAAGCAGGATACCCTGAAAATCATTATTGGACATACATAAAATCATGCCTGTAATCACCGAAGCGTTAAGCAGAGATGTACCTTATAGTACACCCACATTTCACCAGTTAACTGAAGCAGCCATATGCCCCCAGATGTGGGGCGAACCTATTACCATCAAACAGGCACAAATCCAAACTCCATGGCTGCTACAAAGAAATTCCTGATGGAAAAATCCAATTACATATTACATGACCTAAGAAACAAACTCAGGAGCTCACGCTTAGCAGTCACCCTTGCAACCACTAGATAGAATAAAGTATTAAATGTTTGGTACGCACAAGGAATTGAATTTGATTGAATAGAGTTAAGAGTTAGGCTGGATCAAATAAACAATGGAATGGTTAGATGTATATTGAGTGGGAAAATTAATAAAAAAAACATTCAATGCAGTTGGAAATGGTGTAATGGCTACTAGCTCCATTTACAATACAGTTTCTAAAATAACATTATGTTCTCTTATCACCTTTCTGTGATTAAATATTTTTTATCTGGTCAAATTAATCCAAAAAATATGAGGAAAAATGGATTATTAAAATTTTATCAACTTGGTTTGTCCTTTACTTATGAATGTTTTAAACAATCTATCATTCTGGCTATATTTGAAAAATTTTAACAAACTTTGCTTAGAGTAACATTTTGTGGATGATCTTCACTATTATTTAACATGTCGGAAATATGTCTTGCTAACAAGCATTACTACATTTACCTTGGGTATGCCGTATGTGGTATCCAATGTGAATTCACAAACTAAAGTAGCCATATAAAAAAATGTGTGATGTCGCTTTTTTGTGGGTCTGCGTTCCAGCACTATAACAGGATTACGCGGATCCATTTTCATACCAAAGGTTAAGCAGACATTGTTATGATTGTCAACAAAAGAGAAAGAAACTGTTGTCATTATACCTACACATTTATACACATGTAGTTACCAAAGTATAATTATCATCATAGTATTGTTCAAAACAGGCTTTGTTTTGACCTTTATAACTACACTAGCCCAGTTTTGTCTCAGTGTTTTTAGATCAAGGAAGACATGCTCTGTCCTCTAACACCTTGAGGCCTCTAATTTGGCAAACATTGATATGAATAAGAAAATTCTATGAATGAGTTGCAAAGCTTTAAATAGCAACCATGACTTTTGTTTTTATTTTTTTTACTGCCAAAAATATTTATGTTAGCATGCCCAATTTCAATACTTTGTTCGTATCGAGCGAAAATATTAAATTGTATGTACAACAAAGGCAATAAATGACGTCAAAATTCTCACGATCAAAATAATGATACGACAAAGTTGTGCAGTACCTTTCGTATGTCTGTGGGGTATTTGCTCCGCACCAAGCACCACGCATACTCGAACTGCGCCTTGTGCGTCACGTTCCCTTGGTGGAGCTGCTCGTGGAACACTTTCTCGAACTTCTAAATCATAAACCAACAATAATCAGTATAATATTCAATGACTCACGAATACAACGTTGCACAAGTTTTCACATTACTTGCAAATCTTCCGAAGATACTATCTCATCCAGAACGTCTTCCATGGTAATTTCAATACACAAATGTTATATAGAATTCAACAATGTTACAATTTATTTGTCGAAAAGGAAAATTTTCATTATTTCGCGTTAACGATGAAAATTGAAAAATCAAAGTTTTTGATGAATTTGACGTATAGGTTTACAGTTCTTTCAGGCCTTTGACAGCTACGACAATGAAACACAGTAGAGTTGAGCCACAATGGCTCTACTGTGTTAATCACTATTACCGCGGCGTTTATTAGTCGATTTTTGAACATGTGGCATGGAAAAATAAGGCTAAAAAGTGGGCATCATAGAGTAATAAGTTATAGAGTTGACAAAGCTGGGATTTCCCTTCTGCCAAAGTACATTGGCCTTGTAACCATACACGTAATATCAATTGCTTTGATTACACTCATCGCATACAGACGTGTACATCAATGCAGAATAAAAATAAATAAATTAACGCCTGCAATAATTTCTGACCCAGTTTAAGTGTATTAGCGTGATATACAAATCATCGTAGTAAGTGGTTTTTACTCAAAATAATGGACTAACTGAATTGTAAATAGTTATTATAAACGGAAAAATGGACAGCAGCCCCTTTAATAGGAGTGGGATGACGCCACGCAGCCCTCCGTCGACACCAACACCGAGACCACCTCAACAACCAAAGCAGTACCAAGAAGAAGCCGTTGAACCAATCTCTACTCCGAAGATACAAAATTGGTTGGGGACCATTGAGCAGTACCTGAATGAGGTCTGTGTTATTGCTTCTGAGCGAAAACTTAATTCTGACCAGAAGCAAAGAATTACCAATCTTTGCCGAAAAGTTGGACATGGCTGTTCAATACCAGTCGATGAAATCAAGAGCCCTACAAACACATACGGCCTTGAAAACTATGACCGAAGCTCGAGACCTAGCGGACTGTCTTACAGAGATGAACCGCACGATTCAGGAGTCCTGTGCGAAGCAGCAATCTGCAACTTCTACATCATTTGCTGATATGGTGAAGAAGGGGTCCAGCAATTTTATTCGCCCTAATAATCTCAGCTCCGTGGCGATTTTTCCATGCGACAACACAAAGACCAGTGATGAAACTAAGAACATGGTACAAAAAATCATATGCCCTGGTGAAATGAAGCTGAAACTACGAGGCGTACGTAAAATAGGAAAAGGAGGACTTATCATCAGCACTGAGACCAAGGATGACCTAGACAAGCTCAAAAAAAACAGTCCCAATCGCTTCGTCATGCATTACCGTCGACGAACCTCGGAAGCGCAAACCTCGCATTATTGTAATAGGAGTTCCCGCATCAATGGCTGAAAATGAGGCTTATAAATGCATTTACGACCAAAACATAACGGATAAACTGCCTATGACCCTAGATACATTTCTGATCTCAATAAAACTTAGCCACAATATAAATATGAATTGTGCAGTTTCCTGTTTTAAAAAACGATCTGCCACTTCAAATGTGCAAACCCATGGTGTTTCGTATAACATGCAAGTACTAAATAATATATGTACTAACATTTTTTTATTTAAGTACAATGTCGAAATCGTGTCGTCGCGCGTCGTTACGATAGAACATTTTCTTGAAAATTTTAATAGGTTAAAGGTAGTATTTCCTGTACTTCGTTTAACTAACAGGTGGGTGATTAGGCATAGGACAGAAACAATGAGAACTAATGAATGATAAAATACATGTTTTTCAGTTCAGTTATTAGTATGTTCATTAAGTTGTATAGTTTTCCTGAGTATGTGTCTGAAATTTTTAAATAATATAATGAATTAGTGAAGTACGTTGAGCATAAGCCCTTTGCGGCGTCATTCTTGTAAGAAAAGTACAGGCCCAGCCATGGGGTATGTTTTAATTTTATATGAAACTAATGTTTTTCAATAAAATAAATCAATTTTTATTATATTATCGTAATAACTGACCAACATAGGAAGGCTTCGCTGGTCACTTATCATATTGTGTATTTATTTATTTGTGAAATTAGTCAAGCATTGCTAACAGAAAATAAAATATTATTATAATATTGTTTATTAAAATATTGATAACGAATGAAATACACATTGTTTGCACCACATCTCTAGCACTTTTTGTTTGTTGGCATAGGACAATATTGTATAAAAAACACTATAATTTGTCAATGTGTTTGTTTTTCTTTATGGTGTTGTTGTTTTTTCTTCGTTTGCGTTTGTAGCAATAGGACGCATGTGTCTGTGTGTGATTGTTAGTTTCTTATATGTGTTTACTTCGCTTTCTGTAAAAAGTAGCACAACATTTTCTTCAGTGTGTCGATAAATACACATAGAATGTAGTAGAAAGTTAGAATCAAACAAGCATACAGCCCGCGCCAAACTTTGTGACCGCCTTAAATATAGTCGCGAGTAGTACATTTTGTGTTCTGCGCAATACAATGAGCCTAGTTTCGGGGCGGCCACAAAGTTTGGCGCGGGCTGTACCAATCCATTTTAAGACCAGCAGAAAATCAGCAAAAACAAATTTATATAATATATAATAGTAGTATCTTGCAAGTGTGTCAAGCACTTCAGCAGGCACTACCGGACTTCAATAATTTAATAAATTGCCTCAACAAGTTTCAAGTATACAGTACAGACGCCAGCACATCAAGCTGCTACAATCTGTCTTTCTCTAGTAGATTTTCAACTTTATCGCTAACGCGTTAAAGTTAATTAGGTGCAAGGTTAAGAGAAAATTCGATTTGATTTGCAGATGTGAGTTGATACACCGCAAGGAAGGCAAAACCTAAGACTGTGTAGTATTCGGTTGTATTCGCAACCGATAGATGTGTTTGTCCAGAATCCAGATGGTATGAACGTAGACGAAACAAAATATGTATGTAGGGATCCTAACTAGTGGTGTTCTGTAGTTTCCCATGAGCAAAAGCCTTAGTTTAACTTGTTCAAATTCAATAAAATCATCTAATATACATTAATAATAATATTCATTTATTTCAAAGATTATAAAATTATTTACAAACTACAAAACTATAATCACACACTTTAATAAAACACATCTTCTTGAAACTTATATAAAGCTAAACTCAAGCAGTACGTCACTAACAACACAAAACTATTTAGTTAACAATATAGGCTACAGTAGTCTTTCACACAATAATATGTCGACATCGTACCTCCCTACACAAAACTGATAACTGCTGGACTACACTTTACCTTAGCTATGTAATTATCTGCCAGGGCTGCGGGACTGTTCGAAAGATATACCGCGGCCCTGGAACATAAAGGGCCAATGAAGGAACATGGGTGGTTTTTAGTCAGTAAGAGTCTGACACTCCCTTCCGCTCCGCCCAGGGTGGGGGGGGTCATTTGATGATTTCCCACCCACCAAAAAAAAAAAGCTATGTAATTATTCGATAAATGAACAATGTATGTTCTTATAGAATAAATAAAGAATCTTTAAACCCAATAGTAATAAATATGTACAAGTAGAAAAGGGTTACAGGATGTCCAAAAATTCGTCCGCATCGCTCATATACATTAATTAAATATTACTAAGGCGAGCAGAAATCGTAACTACTCTAATCCTTCCAGCCATCAAATGTCAATGTCAATGTCAGACTTGCAAATCAACTGGATCGCACAAGGCTCTTTTGTGGAGTCCATCATACATTTTATAACAAAAACGCCGTAGCTTGCTACTGTAGCGCAGTGTTGGGAGCCTGTGATCATACTGCACTAAAATGCAGAGTATGATAAACACTGTAAAGGGCACAGCCCTCGGAGTCGCCGGGTATTTGACGCCGGTGCTCAAGGTACCTTATCTTCGTAATTATAATGTTTATCACTGTTTACAGTAACTTGATGCCGTGTAAAATACATTCATATGACTGATATGCTTATATATTGATTATTCTTCAGGTTGACTCCAAAATTTTGTGTTGTTCTTAGCACTTTCTGTTTTGAAAAAGTAATAATGAACAGCTGAATAAATTATATTCCAGAATCGTGTCGATGTCTTTTAATGTCTATCTAATCGATGAAAATAGTCTTATCTTTGTTTAAACAATAAATCATTGTCTGTCTGAAGTTAAACAAAACAAATAGTAATTCAAATACAGTTTAGTATTTTAATCCAATGAATTAATTTGTGTATTCAACTGTGCTAATATTTATTCATTGACGAAATGCTTCGTAATCATGCTATAGTTTAAAACCTAGTTTTTTATTTTTACTTAACTAGGAGTCAAAGTTCCAAGAGACAGGAGTCCTAACTCCTGAGGAGTTCGTGGCTGCTGGAGACCACCTAGTTCATCACTGCCCCACTTGGCAATGGGCCAAGGGTGAGGAGGCCAAGATCAGGCCTTACCTGCCTGCTGATAAGCAGTTTCTTATCACTAGGAATGTGCCATGTTACAGGAGGTGCAAACAGGTATAAAGTTGAATTTTTAAGCCATATTTATATCTGATACAATTATTGAGTTATTTTGGGATATTGTGTTGCTAAAACCTATGATGATTATAATAAAATCTTAAGTTTTTATTCATGATACAAATGTTTTACGAGTGTTTGAAAACGTGATTTAAATGTTCTGGAAACTTTAGTTTGTTTTTAAAAAATATGACAATAAAAGTGGATTATATTATTTTAGGTACCTTACCTATGTAAGTAGAATAAAATATAATTATATTTTATTTCCTTGTATTACTACCTGTAGCCTGTTCTGTAGTAGCAGTAGCAAGTGGCATTTGGTAGGTTGATTTTGTATGATTTCTGATCAAGGTAAATTTGTCAGTGCTACATAAACATGTTATGTTCTGAAATAAAATTATAAATAAAATAAACAGCAGTCCCTTAAACTTCTTATCCCTGCAATAATGACACACTATGTCTCCATCTCTTTTTTTAGTATCTCCTTTCGCAGGTATGCTGGAATAGATTTCTTTAGAAATAAACATCACCTTTGTACTTATTTTTCTGTTCCTTTCTTCTTTTCTGTATTTATTGTATATTTTTTTTTTATTTGTACATAAGGAAATAAAAAATTACCTAACACACAGTGGATAAAGTTGTACAGTGTAGACATATTAAAATGCAAACTTCTGCCTCCTAAACTAGGCTGGAAGCCTGTGTTTTAGGAGCCAATGTTCCTTCATATGATTGGCACAGTAATGGTATTGTCTGTCATGCATGTAGTGACTTATCAAATGACTTCAATAAATTCCACAAGAATAATAGTATTTTCTCTTACAGATAGAATATTGTGAAGATAAGGAGAAAATAATAGAGGATGAACAAGATGAGGATGGAGGCTGGGTAGATACACATCACTACGACAATGCAGGATCGCCCACAGTTGAAGAAAAGGTAAATAAAGTACCATGAATTTCAACTTTCCTTTTGTTTAATGTAATATTTTATACCTATATTTTTTAACTGAGAGTAAACCTACTTACTGTGAATTTAGGTACCCCAACTGAAGTTTTACTATTTCTACAAACACAGTGCTTTTTCCTGTTGTGTGTTTTGTTTGACTCAAGATGATTAATTAAAGTCTAAAATTAAAGTTACAATATTGTTTGAGTGCTTTATAATGTGCTTGTTTAATTTATTATTTTGTGGCTACTCACATAATTGAATTAATCAGTGTAAGATTCTAAAATCAATCATCAGAGTTCAGATAAAACAGTCTTTATAATGTACAAACAAATTACAGATATTACAATTTAGACCTTATAAATAGGGTGACACAATGGGCGGACTTATCCTTAAAAGTGATCTTTGAGAAACTCAATAATAATTACTCTTTTAGCATTTACGGCATTGCACGCGATTATAAATAAAGAGTTTGACTTCCTTTTTAATCTAATATTAGTTGCCAAAACTCGAAAACCAATAGTTTTTTGTTTTCTACAGGTATGTGAGATGACATTAGATGCTGCCGACACGGGTGATAGCGACGGTGAAGCCGCGGCCGGCGACCATGACGATGATGACGAAGAGGATGATGAGGATGGAGAGGCAGAGGACATGGAGCAGTTCCAGGAGTCGGGGCTGCTGGATGAAGTGGACCCGGTAAGAGTGACAGCCATTTCATCTTTCTGCCATATTATGTACTGGCAATTTTCATCTTAAAACATCTAGTTGTGACATGGAAAAATAGCCTGTAAAAGGAAACCGGTGGATCGGCTACTTTTTAAATATCTCCAATATTTGAATCAGTACCTCTTCATTCATCACCTCCTTTCTAGCCATATTATCCTTCACAGTCTATCCATCATTTCTGTGGTCTTTCAGCTAAATAAGAACATACTGTACCCTCAAGACTGAGTTTTATTCGAGTTGAAAGTTATATTTCGTGACACTAAATATACTTTTATCAATTCCGATTTCTCCAGCCGATTCTGTAGTACAGAATCGGCTGGTTGCTTCTATATATGAGTATATTTAAGTCACCTATTTATCGTGTCGTCATGACCTTGATTACATGTTTGTATAAATATTTACATAATACATACAATGTAGAGTAGTTTCAGGGTTTCACCTTAATTTGTTTGTTTCTAATTTATCAGTACCTACTTCTGTTTTAATATAGGCACAGTATATCAATGTTACTCATGGAGATACAGATTGATATATTATAGATAGACTTGTGCCCGGTTGATGGCAATAGGCTCGCCCCCTATTATATGGGATGCAGAATTCAGCACCGCCCTTCCCCCCAATAAAATTTATCCCAAACCTATTCATTCGCCTTTCGCGCCGCTACTGGGCATCCTCAGATATCGTTTTACTTAAAGTGTAAAAAAACAAAACCTTCTTTTCCAATAAAATTGCATTTTTACTTTTAGTCAACAGACCTAGCGCAGCGCAAAGAGCCCAAGCCGAAGTCGGACAAGAAGTCGAAGTCGGATGGCGACGACATCATCCACACTCGGACGTACGACCTGCACATCACGTACGACAAGTACTACCAGACGCCGCGGCTCTGGCTCATTGGATATGACGAGGTTGGTGGAGAAGTTTAGTTTTATCAATCAGATATTATTATTGTGGTTGATTTATGATCAGTAGAACCCAAGGTTTGGCAACAAACTCTTTTCTAATATGGGATTGGAGTTATAAAAGAACCTTTTTGAAGTTGGTTTAAAAATTGTCGAGAATTGGATTTTCTATTTAAAATTCATCTTAATTTGCCCTTCTTCCATTATAGACTTTTTTTTTTTTTGGTGGTTTGGAAATCCTCAAATGACCCCTCCCGCTCTGGGCGGAGCGGAAGGGAGTGTCAGACTCTTACTGACTAAAAACCACCCATGTTCCTTCTTTGGCCCTTTATGTTCCAGGGCCGCGGTATCTCTTTCGAACAGTCCCGCAGCCCTGGCAATCCATCCATCATAGACTCAATTCCTTATTTGTACCAGTCATATTGAGGTCAAAAGTTTAAAATAGTATTTATTATGCTCTATAGTATCAAGTTGTCACATATGTTATAAAACGCGACACGTTCTATTCTGAAAAATGTTAACATGTTCCGATTACTATGACACAAATACAGACAAAACAAAACAAGAATTCCCACCGCACCAAGAGCCTTCTAATTAACAATTATTTGATGGTTAAGATTCCCGCCGCGTACCACGGAAATGTTAATAACATCTTACATTGCTTACTGTTCAAGATGAACGCATTCTTACGTATTATGACCTTGAATAAAGATGAATTCGCAAGATTCTGTTCAAGCGATTACGCGATATCATTCTAAAATAGTTCTTTTGCTTTAAAATAGATATCGGCAACAGCTATTCAAGACTATCTCACGTTGTGATGTTCTGAAAAGCCAGTTATCTAGTTTAGTAGCGTGGCTGACTATTTTTATTTATTTTTATTACAATATGGGCCTGCTCTTGACCTCGATCACGCCTGATGGAAAGCGATGGATGACGTCTATGACTATCCAGTAATATTCAGGGTGGATAAGACCTGGGGGCCAAAAACGGCGGGTTTAGCTGAATCATAATAGGATAATAATTTATGAATTACGTTACAATTTGTTAAATGGCACAAAGTTACAATTCATAGTACTAACTGCGTACCTATGTGACCATTTTAAGAATTTTAACGTGATTCATCCTGTTTAATTATGAATTATCATTTATGATATAATATTGTACATATGAGACATCCTAATGTTTTCACTAAAGCTACACCTAAACGAATCCTATATATAAAGCGAGCTTTGGATTTTCTACCTTCAGTTGGAGTGTCCGGCGCTGAGCTGAACGTTGAAAATGTAACACCGTGCTGAAATTGAGGCATTGATTTAATTGATGGTCTCACGTAGCTTTAGTAAAAACTGGCAATAAGGTACTAAAAATATAACCGAATCGATTGTTTTTGTATTGTTTCCTCCAGGACCGCACCCTGCTGAGTGTGGAGCAAATGTACGAGGATGTATCGCAGGACCACGCCAAGAAGACCGTCACCATGGAGTCGCACCCGCATGTCTCGGGACCTAGCACAGCGTCTGTGCACCCTTGCCGGTAAGTTACACATAATACAGGTCAAATGGTTCAGTATTTGGCATAATTATTAATTTTGGTTCCTCGAAGCCTGCTCAGTTTGAGTTTTGGTCAACCTAGGTACTAATTGAAATTCTACCAACATAAGATCAACCATTATAATTAATCTCTAATTCTCATTTAAACAAGTAGATCGAGCGTTAAAAAATCGGAGATTAAGGGCCGATTTTACCAGTTGCCCATTAAACGGAGTTCAATAAAACTAAGTTCAAATCGATCGCGTTTACATAAGCGTTCGATCTTGGTTCAAGCGCAAATTGATTTTACCGGCCACATTTTGATCGCGTTTACGAAAACTAAGTTTACTTCCAACATAGAACGTAAACTCGCAAACAATTGCAATAACCATAGACAAAACTTGAAGTGACAGTTGGCAAAATAGCCGTCACGCGAAAAAATAGTTTGACAATTACAATTTGTTACAAGATTACAAAATTGTTCCTCGACAAAATGGAAAATTATGTATGTGTTATAATAATTTTTAATTGAATTATATTATTACATCGCTATAAATATATTTATTATTGGTAATTAAAGTATAGAGTAATTTTATTATACTTAAATACTATCAATTTGAAGTTTAAATAATGAAATCATGTTTTGTTCCGGAAATGTTATTCTTAACTGGCAATACTAACCTCGCTTTTCGGGAATTTTTGAATTAAATTAAATTTAACCACTCTGCTCGACAAGATTTTGACACATGACACATCAGCTGAATCGGGGGGGGGGGGGGTGATGCGAATTGTCATGAAATTCAAGAATTTTCGTGAACATTCAGCATTCGATTTTATGATGATAAATATGTCACGGCAGCTGTTTCACACAATAAGTTTGTGTTAAATATCTTCAATACCGTGTTGAGGTTCGTAAAACGGCGTCAGTCTATTGCCAAATATGTGTAAAATACATATTACGGCACGCTTCCAAAAAATAGGTAACTTAGATACGCTGGAAATAATGTACATAGACAAGTTTCTCGTTTGCTAAAAAACTCGAAAAGGAAAAATAAATACAGTAACATTCTATCTGCGTTCTTATTTTTGCTATTATTCGTACATAATTTCATAAAAAAACACGATCAAAGTCTTGACAAATATTACTAAAAAACTATGTTGCAAGTGTTGCAAAATGACACTTCTTAGTGCTGACCGTAAACCCAAGTTCTATCATTACGATTAAAAAGTGGTATTCAGCCTAATCGATACTCGCAATGAAATCGAGTTTAGAAAAAAAAAGAGTTGAGACTGAATAAAATTCTTGGTATAATTTCGAATCATAAATTAATCATTTAATTTTATCTTTTTTAATAATTTCACTTAGTAATTATTCGATGTTTTTGGTTGACTTCAAGAGAAGGAGATTTATAAATATATTAAAATAAAGTAAAAACTTGCTTCTATGTAATCATTTTGATGATTATCTTTCTTTCCGTTGAACTAGCAGCGTGAAATTTGGCAAGAAATAAGTCTCACAGTTCAAACAAAGAAAAATCTGAAATGGATCGATTTTCAATTTCAAAATTTGAATTAAGAATACGCTCGCAATTCGCAATTTTAAAGTATTTTAATTTAATACATCATTTATTGTGAATTTGGTTTTCTAATATCTGGCGGTTGGACTGGAAGCCGACCCCAACATAGTTGGGTAAAGGCTAGGCAGATGATGATGAATATCTGGGGGTTGGATATAGAATGTCCAGGATCTCGTCGGTAGGCATAATAAAAAATTAGTTTGATCCGTCAAAGATACAATTTTATAGAATAAGTAATATAATGTCATTAGGTATATTACTTATTCTACAAAATTGTGTATAGTACGGTTGGGTTATTGTGTTACGTTGGGACAAACTTTTGTTTTGTTAGGATTATTCTTTCTCACTGCTGGGTGCTGGGCAAAGTCCTCCCCTTGGCCAATCAGTCAAGAACGAGTGAGTCCAGATCGCCACGCCAGTGTTTCTTGGGCCTGCCTCGGTGACGACGACCGACAAACTTATTGTCCTATATTTCGCAATCAGCAGTGCATAGGCCGTATCCTAAATAAAAATTAGTTTATTTTTTCAAAGCGGTTCACTGTCCACTCTAAAACCTCTTTTTACAACTGCAAAGTTCAGGTTATGCATCATAGGCCGTGGGCCGTGTGACTTGAGTGAGGCCGTGAACAGCTATAAGACAGAACCCTCAGGGCAAGAGTCCTACTCCTATTTCTAGAAGTTTTCTTAAAAATACAATTTTATAGTTTTCGGGGTTGCTACTAAACCAAGCTTATCTATAAAAAAATAATGACGATTAAAAGTATTGGTCGGAGAAGGCAAAAGATAAAGAAAATAGGAAAGCCATGGGGAGGTTTGCCCAGCAGTGGGAGAAAACTGTCAGATAAAAAAAAAGTATTTGTAAATAGTGAATTCCTAATAACCAATCCAACTAACCATAACCCAATTTTGTAGACTAAATATAATTTATCTTGGTGGGAACCAAACAAACACTATGGCCTACCAAGATCCTTGGCGTTCTATATTCAACCAACCAATAGAATAAAAATCACAATAAATTATCTAGTACCTATAAATACAATATAAATTGGAACAGCGAGTGCATTCCTAATTTAAATTTTGACATGGAAACAAAATCGGCGCGAATTTAGCCATAGATTAATCTGTTGTTTATTGTTGGGTCGGTTTTAATACCTACAATGCACGAAAATCTATTAAGATTACCATTATAAAAGCTTTAAAAAATATTATAACATTTTTTATTGTATTTAACGCATAAAACAAAATTATTTTAATTTTTATCTATCGATTTCTTAAATTCTTACATTTAATTACTCGATTTAATCGAAATTTACAAAACAAGAATCGATTGAAATAATCGCTTTCACACATCCCAAAAATTAAAAAAAAAACAAATGGTCGTCAATTTCGAATACAAATTGAGTAGTGGTAATGAATATTACGTGTTATTGGTCCTGAATTAGTAAATTACGCTAAGATCTGGGCATTTTCATGTTGTTTATAATATTTGAAATTATATTTGTCACATTTGTTATCGAATCTTTATGCGTTTGTGTGATATAATGTGAAAAATAAAAATGTAAACACGCACTATTGGCGCGAAACTTCGACTTTAGATACCAACATTCATCATTACCACTGCTTATTTAAATTGAACTATGGATGAATTCGTCACCTAATTAAATGACGAGTTAATTATTATCAATAAAGTGGAGTTTGGATGTCCGAAAACCACAATTTTTATGATTTTTAGCCTCGGCCAGCACTGCTGTCAAAATGGCGATGACCGTATTTACGCACTTGGATTTTGTAAGGTGAAATTAAGAAACTTGCGCGCTAAATACACAAGTTTTAATGGCGTTGACATATGAGCTTTTTATCCAACTCTCTTAATTAACGCACACTCATAGTATTTGATTATCAGAATATTAAATATTTACATAAATAATGAGGATGACGTATGACTTAAATGCTAGCCCCTTTCGGGGCCGATACCGAGCCAGCGGAGGTTTGTATGTCAAGCCCCCAAAGGGGCCCGTACCGAACTATATGGTTAAAAAAAAACTACAAAATAGAACTTACATATTTGTAGGAAACTCTAGTTTATTTTCAATAGATTCCAATAAATCTAACACTGTGTGTTTCGTGAGACGAAATCTTGTTACAAAATCCTTATCATCAAGGGTGTCAAAATGTTCTTCTCGCTCACGTATCCATCTTGGTCGGCGATGGCGAATAGTATTTTCATCGTAAGTTTCATCAAATGCAAGCGATAGAGCCCTTTTCATGCTTTTATTTTATTAATAAAAGCCGATTTCTTCGAAAATACGAAATCTTTCCACAACAACAAACAAAACGATGACAGATGACGAATGTCATTTGATTGCGTTTAACCACGTTAACCGTAAAAAATTGGGCGTTCAGAAATTAAACGAGTTCAAGCTCTAACTGAGTTCAGTTTGTGTTGGTAAAATCCAATTTGGGCTTTTGAACTCAGTTAAATGCCTAAACTGAGATTAGCTTGAAGTGATCGCGTTCAATTGAAATGATAAAATCGGCCCTAAGAGTTGCTCCCAAATCTAAGTTTAGTTATAAAAACCGGTCAAGTGTGTGTCGGGCCACGCACAATGTAGGGTTCCGTAGTTACACATCAAAATATGCGGATTTGCCTCCGAACGATGATTTGTTGTAATAATAAAAAACAAACTTACATTTGCATTTGAAAAACCTGTGCTCCCATACATTATGTTTAGGAAAATATGTTATCCAAGTATAATTATATCATAAGTTGGTCGACTATTACTCGCAAACTTGTAAAGCTAAAGATAGTTTTCTTTTAACTTCGTTATATAAACTACCACGATGATTTTTTTCACACACCCAAACACAACCGTTAAGCTGGCAGAGGGGGGACATTTGAGTCTAACAAAAATTAACACATTAACGCTAATACAATAGCTAATATTTCACAAACGAATCCCCTAATCGAAAATTTATATGAACAAACTCGCAATATGTTTTAAAGACCTATCCAACGACATCCCACACTATGGGGTACGCGAGAAAAAAAACTACTTTACGTGTACTGGAGATACCCTAAAAAAATACTTTTCGAGATTTTATTTTACCACTTTGTCGGCGTAACTGATCTGCATATTCATGCCAAATTACAGCTTTCTAGTACTAATAGTCTTTGAGCTAAGCTGCGGACTGACGGACGGACATGGCGAAACTATAAGGGTTCCTTGTTGACCACGGAACCCTAAAAATCAGGTCAATATGGAAATATTTGATGCTAATGCCCGTCTTGCGCCTGACCCACTAATTACGCTAGTGTTTTATAATTGAATGACAATGATTACTTCGTTGGTCTAATGGTCGCAAGCGCGACTGCTGAGCACGAGATCCTGGGTTCGATTCACAGGTCGGGCAAATTGTTATTGGGTTTTTCCATCAGAAATTTCTCAGTAGCAGTTTGGATTTGTGCCCGGTTGATGGCAATAGGCACGCCCCCTATTACATGGGACTTATATTGGGTGTACTGTTTAGGTACACCTCTGCCTAAACTTTCAGGCATTACAGGCTTGATGTTGTGTTATGACAACTTTGAATTATCCACAGGCATGCCGAAGTAATGAAGAAGATAATAGAGACTGTAACAGAAAGCGGCGGCGAGATGGGCGTGCACTCCTACCTCATAGTGTTCCTGAAGTTCGTGCAGACCGTCATCCCGACCATCGAGTACGACTTCACACAGAACTTCGCCATCAACTAGGTACAACACACTGCTTGTGTATTGTGTAGCTTTTTTATAAGGCGCGGCAAACGATTCGGGGTATCGTCTAAATATTTCAAGAGGATTTCATGCCTTGTGTAACAATAATTCATTATTAAGTTGAGGTAAGCAAGAACACATCATTAAGGTGATTATATCAAGACAGCAAAGTATTTCAAAAGCTCAGTTACATTAAAATCTTGCAATTGTTAAGCCTAGTACGCATTACAAGACATTGTTTTAAAACATAGATCTTCTTCTCGAATCGATGACTCAGATTTTGTCCGACCAGTACGTAGAAACCTGACAGCTCTGTTGCTCGTTGATTCAAGTCCTAGAGGGTGCAATTAGAGAGGTGTGGCATATCTTGTGTTGGGGCTCCACACTCGCATTGTGTCCGAGATGGGTCGATTACACCCCATCTAGCCAAATTCGGATCGGCAGAGGCCAACTTGAGCACGCAGTCAGTTCAAAGATTTCCATATCGGCCACTGCAGTTCGTGACTAGGGGGTAGTTTTTCTGCCGGTGCGATGAAGTGTGGAGTGCGCGCTAGGGAAACAAACACCCCCCGTGTTTGTTTCCCTAGCGCGCTGTCTCCTGAAGAGATGGTGTGTTTGAGAAACCACGTAATGGTCTGTCTTTTTCGGCTCTTCAAACGGGTTCGTGGTAGAAGGGGTGTCGGCTGTCTCGAAGAAGAGCACATACATCTCAAAAGCGCGAGACTTGTCTCACGTGAAGACTACAGGACTGTCACAGTTGCTTTTTTAATCGACTTAAAACGGAAGATACATATGAATTCGACCAGCAACTTTGTTTAATTCAATTTAGACATTAGCAGAATAGTCGACCTCGACTTTGATTGCCATGAAGACATTTTAAAATGTATGTATCTTTAATTAAGAAACTAACAATAATTTGCAGACATTTAAGTTCGTTATGTAATCAAAATATTGTCCATGTTACTATGTACTTAATTAAGAAATAGAAGACCGTACAGTCTTGTAATGTGTACTGGGTTATATCAGTATTTCTCTTTTTACTGTCAATATGCATTTGCCATCGTCGTGACACTGTCTAGTAAAAAAACGAATGAACATCTCGCCGCGTCTATTTATTTTATATTGTATATTATCGTAGTGTAGGCCAGTCTATATTTTGCAATTCGATATATCGATGTGGTAAATTATAATTATAGAGTTTACAAATTGGAGGTGATCTTTTTAATAAAATATTTGTAAAATGAATAAATTTTAATCACAGTGATTTTTTTAACTGAGCCAGTGCAATACCCAATGCAATATTTTATCAATAGCTTTAATTGCAGCATTTCTTTGTTTACAAATATTTTTAACCGACTTCCAAAAGGAGGAGGTTATTAATTCGTCTGATTTTTTTTAAGTACAATTTGCCTTCTACATCCTTGCCTGTAATATTATATAAGACATTGTTAGTTATTTCTTAATAAATAACATGGCTAAAATTTTGATAATCTTTGCGATTAAATATATCATTGGTACTGCGCACAATAAACTGGTGAGTATCGTCTCATCATAAGGATGTCATCGTAAAATCCCCATAATCGTAAAATAAATGCAAATTAAAATATAGTGATTTGCCCTTTCTTTTCATTGTCAAGAAAATGACAAGGACAGCTGAATTCATAATATGCCTATCACTGTGTCGAATTATGCTTAATGGGGGTAATTGTACATAATTTCTCAATACTGTTAAGTTACTGGCACAAATCATTTAATTTCTACAAAAGACATAAGATTTTCCAGTACTATTACGTTGGGAACATTCCTATGTTAGCGCCATAATATAATTTAGAGATATTTAATATCAACTACTATGTCTATTTGTTAATGAAGATGCCCCATATTAACTTAAACGTAAATGTTTTCCTGTAGCTTTTATACCGACTGAGAAATATAGATTTTATGATAGCAGCTATTCGAACACCCGTCTTGTAACCCGTGTTTACAACAAAACAAGTTATAAAACATGTATTCTACATGTTGAAAAATATTTTTTTTTTTCAAAAAATAAAAAGAGGTGAACAAAATAGTTAACAAAACATGTCTGAAATGGCGTCAATACATCTACGATACATGTTTTATCACTTTTATACAAGTTTCTTTACAAGAGTTGTTAAAAACATATATCACATCTAGTAACCGCGGGGTAAGGACAACAATGTAATTAATTTATTTCGTCTTAAGGTACCATTTTAACTGCGAAATGGCTAATCCCTTTCGAGTTTCCAGAACTTGTTAGAGCTTATAGATATACAACTTATGTTTTATTTCAAATTAATACAACGATAATACATAGTGCTTTCTAAAACAATAATTTGCAGACATTTAAGTTCGTTATGTAATCAAAATATTGTCCATGTTACTATGTATTTTATGAAATTATGTTATAGATTAGTACATGGCATTGTTAGGTAAATACTCTTATGTTATTTTAAATATAAATATGTGCACTGTTTGGTTTATTTTTTTATATAATATAAAATATTTTGCCTATGAACATGTTTTATTTGTTGTTTGACATTTTTTAAACAGAGACTTCTTGGCTGCGTCCACTTTTGTTCCAGTTTACGCGCGAACTTCAGTACATATGCTTAGTGCGAGTTTTTTTTACGTATCAAGCACGTTAACGTTTACGAGCATTTGTATGGCGCTGGGTAAGAGCCACCTAGCGTCATACGTGAGAACTAAATTTTGTGTGAGTTTTAAAATTTACGTCGTCGATGGTGACGCGTGACTGCTTCTCACTAGTGAGGACCGTTTCGAGCATTTTGCTTGTGTAAACGCGAGTGTAAGTTACAATTTTGACAGTTTTGTCAGCTCGATTAAGAAACGTAGTCACTTGCGAGCGCGTAAAGTTGTCACGTAAGATTTTGTGGTGAGAGCGTCGTGAGAGTGGTGAAATAATAAAGAAATTTAATTCAATTTCACATTGTGAATTAAAATTACAATGGCATCTCGTATGTATTTCGCTTGGAGGATGTTTGCGACCGCGAGAGCACAAGATGAGCGTAATTTAACGTCCAGTGGTCGTGCAAGAGCACGTAACTCGAGCAATCCGCCAAGAGACCTTCTGGAGGCTGAATTTAAGAGAAGATATAGGCTTCCTAAGGGACTCGTCAGGTTTTTGTGCCGAGAGCTTAAGCAGCTGGCTGGTTTAAGGTCTCTGCACACAGCGGGCGCGGCGCGGCGGGACGGGACGGCGACGCGACGCTGAGCAGTTGTAATGTACTAGATATTACGGACGACACCACACAGAGCGTCGCGTCGAGCGGGACGGCTCATCACTGAACAGTTGTAGATATTACGGACGACGCCACACAGAGCCGTCGCGCTCGACGCGACGGTAACCGCCGCGCCACGCCGCCGCCGCGCCGAGCGTGAATACAAGTCAGAAGCGGCGGGGACGGGAATAGCGTCGCGATACGGTCGGCGTGAATATGGCGTGAATGGGCGCGGCGGGACGGGATCGCGCCCGCAGTGTGACCGATGCCGCCGCGCCAGCGCCGCGTCGCCGCCCCGCCACGCCGCGCCCGCTGTGTGCAGCGACCTTTAGTCGTCTCAACGGGTATCTTTGAAAAATTAGGTAATCTATCAGTACTTTTGAAACACTTTTTTTAACCTGCCCCCTGGCACACTGTCCTTATTTTCCATGTTTATTATTTCAGGTCCTTACAGCCCTCTTTTTTATGCAACTGGGTCTTACCAGCGCCCCGTGGGAGGTGCTAAAAACGTCTCACAAAAAATGTAAACACATAAGAACGTACTAAGAAAATGTATTCGGTTTTCTAATACTTCAATTACCAGGCAAACAATCAGTCAAAGGTATGGTCTATATGATTTAAATACTGTAAATAATTATACATATATCATTGTAATATGAAATGTATGTTGTTTGTTTCAGGTTTTGTGACAAATATGGAATACCTGGAGTAATCGGGTGTATTGATTGTAGCCATTTTAGAATATTTGGCCCACTAAAAGATGAAGAACATCTGTATTATTGCCGCAAGCACTATCATTCAATAAATGTTCAAATGGTAAATAATAATTTAATTAGATATAGTTAGTTATGATTTATCCTTCTTTAATGATTTATTTTTCTTAATAAATGTATTTTTATTTTACAGATATGTGATGACCAATATAGAATTTTAAATGCAAATGCCAAATTTGGAGGTGCAAATCATGACTCTTTTATATGGGAAAACAGTGACATCAACCATTATATGGGAATGGGGAGATAGTTTGGCTTTTAGGTAAGCTCTACCCAATAAAATATTGTTTGAACAACATTATGCATTAGGCTAAGGCAAATACACTAATACATTGATCATCATTATAGGAGACTGGTTATCCACAACGACCATGGCTGATGACTCCGATTTTAGGCGCTGCTCCGAACACCTTGCAAGCCAATTACAACGAAAATACGTTTGGGTGGTTGAAGAATCGATGGCGATGTCTTAACAAAGATCTCTACTACAAGCCACTGAAATGTGCAAGCATTATAGGTACAAGCCTGCTGTATTTTACATAATATTGGCATTGATCTAAATGTTGTAGAAGATGACATCACTGGTATTCATTAATTTTATTAATCATTCGAAAAAGTAATCAATGGCACAAATGAGTAGGTATTGAATATTAAATTATTTTTGTTTTTAGGATTGGAACATGAAGAACAAGATAACACTGAGCCCATTCCCACAGAGAGAGTAATAGGTGCTTCAACTGACCTAATCAGAGGAAGGGTTCTAAGGGAACAATTAGTTAGAAGACTTGAACACATTTAATTTTAAAACACCTAATGATGTTTATGATATTCAGGTTGTTGTACATATTAGTAGTTTTTTTTTTGGACACCTCTATAGAATGGAATAGAAATTGTTTATTTTTTTATTATACCACCTTTATTTTATAAGCACTTGTAAAAACTGTAATATAATTTTATGCTATTTTAAATTAAGTCTGTTATTGTCTGTAAGATGTTGTTTATTATGTAATTGCATAGCACATGCCTAAGAAGTACCATGTTCCTACTATGAAGCTAGTATTTTCCAGATATTTGTACCTTGCCGATGGTGGCGACACATCATCATCATCATCCACAGCCTGAATTCACGCACTGCTGAGTGTAGGCCTCTCTTTTCTTCTGCCAATCTCCACGTTCCTGTGCCAGCCTCATCCAGGTTTTTCTCTCGATGGCAACTATGTCGTCTGCCCATCTGGCCGCCGGACGACCCACATTTCTTTTCCCCGTTCTTGGACGCCATTCGGTTACAGCCTTAGTTCACCTGTCATCACAGTGCCTTGCTTGCCTTGGCGACACATACAGTTCCCTAAAAAGGTTGAGACCTTTGACTCTTATCTAGTTTCTTAAATTAGATTTCTATATAAGTTAAGGCATTGTAATAGTGAGTGATTGATCTAGACTAAATTATTAAACACTTAGGCTAAGCGCGCACTACGATAAAAAATCGTTGCGAAAAAATATCGCAAATCTGTGAACCACAGAAATACACTACAATCCGCGCATTGCGAAAATAAATCGTTTGATCGTAGTGCGTGTATAGTTTGCGATTTTATTTCGCATTAAAAAAATCGCAACGATTTTTATCGCGGTGCGCGCTTAGCCTTATTCATCACAATAATCTTGTGTTCGTAACCAAAATCAGACGCTAAGGCTTGCCCAACTATGTTGGTTTGCAGAATACCTATGGTAGGTACTTTTATACTGAGCAACTGCTTGCATAACATAACACACTGCATATTAAGTAAAATTAATAATACTAAGTATTTCTAAGTTTCAATTTGTAAGAATAAATACCTAGTGACCTCATTGTAAAATAAAGCTAAGCTACTTTAATATATAATAGAGGAACAGTATTAAAATACCAAACACTAAGGTTGCAATACTTTTATTAACATCATTCTTTCTTGAAATAATGGTTCAAACCAGGAACTTTATTTTGATATTTATATTAGATAACTATTTACACTATACATAACACAAAAATTACAAGTTAATAGTTCCAAACACGAGAAAAACAAATTAAATATACACACACATAACACCTGCTTTAGTATAATATAATTGTCATTTGGTTCTAATCATTTGGTAGCATCAAACTTAACAATTTTGCAACATTTACCATGACAGTAAAACATAAGATGAGTGAATGCCAGTATAAGTCCGTTAATACGATCGTGACAATTTACAGAGGAGTTCGCACTTCATCATAGTTTCAGCATTTAAAGTAACATAAACAGTTATCAAGGAAACACGCCAATCTGTAGAATGTAAATTGCATCAAGTGGATTAACATCATAAACCACTCAAGTAACACAATTCTACAAAAAAAATTAAAGTGATTCCCTAATGCACTCAAACATAATGAATTGCCCTCTTGGACTAAATGTAAACGTTTTTTGTACCCCTCTCATAAGAAACATACATTGGAAACACTTGTTTTTGTTATCGCGAGTAGAATATGCAAGATAAACGCGATTCAGTGTCGCTGAGTGTATAATAAAGATATTCTAAATAAAATAATAATAATACCAGCCTGTAACTGTCCTACGGCTGGGCAAAGGAATTTATTATATTACATATTTCTCTATTAACAGGATATAGCTGATAAATACTGTAAAGATGATTTTTTGTAATTAATCTTTACAGTATTTATCAGCTAGTTTTTCCAAAACATTTACAACTCTTCTGCCTATTGCTTGCCAGTCCCTCTGAGCCTGTACCTCCAATTCCCTTATTCGGTTCTGCTCTCTTCTTAATTCGATGTTATCTCTGTGCTGCTGTTCTATGAAATTTCTCCAAAATGAATCAGCTTGGAGAACGTGTAGTGCTGGCCTCGCTCGTCTGCGAGGTGACCCTTGAGTTCTCCTTGCACGATGAGGAATGGATTGCACAGAAGGAGCAAGCCCAACTCGAACTTGAGTTGACGGCCTAGTTGGGGAGAGCAAGCCCGTCTCTATAAAAATATAATAGTAATTAAGTAAATATTCTCAATAATAATTGTTGTCTTCAAAAGGCTTTAAACTTCTTCTATAAAGTCTCTCTTTAAAGTTAATCTTACCTTCCACTTGTGGTTCCACTAATGTATCATGTGATGCAGCTGTGGTAGGTCTGTTTCTGGATTCTAATCTTGAAGGCTCAGGCTCATGCCAATTAGGTTGAGAACCTAAAATATAAAAAATATAAAAGGGTTTCTGCTGATGCCACAAAACCACATGTCATCACAAATTTATCAAAAATACTAAGTAACAAATTGACTTATTTTTAAGTAAACTTTATTCATATTTGTGCTTACATACAAATATGAATAATTGTATGTAATGCTTTGCAATGAATTTCATATTTTTCTTGAAAAAATTGTGTAATTATATCTTACTTTCAACTTCTTGCTCCACAAACATAAGAGGCGGAGAAGATATACCCTGCAAGAGTGATGGTGACGGAGTCTCGACTTGGTTCGCATTCTGAGTATCTGAAACTGAAAATATTTAATTAGGTATGTACATGTTTTATTAGAAACCATATTACCAATTTATTAAGAACAAGGTTATATTCCAGGCAACTTACATTCTTCAAGCTGATGGAGAGTTTGTGTGCTTTGCTCATCATCATGGTTAGGACTGGGCTGAATGTGAACTTCCTGTAAGAGAATACAATTTATAAGACACTAATGCAGGTACCGCAATGTAATAGCCATGTATTTATTTATTTATGTACACACAGATACTTAACAGGACAATATATATGCAATATATATGTTTGTGGGTATGTATGTAATTTAAGTATAAGAATTTAAAATATACCTGTGACAACCCAGCCTCCTCCACTGCCAATCCTGTAGCCACTTGGATACCCATCAGATTTAGAACTCTTTGCTCTAAATCTGATAATTTGGCAAAAACTGCAGGCCCACCAGTACCACTAGCTGCTCGATGCAAACGAGCAGACTTTTTTTTTGTATTATTCTTTAAGTCACTCCAAGCCTTAAACCATACAAAGAAGCCAACACTTTATTCTCCACCACACCCAGTTTAAACCAAAATGGGTTAGCAATAAACCTTTTGACTAACCTTCTTCCATTTCTCAGTGGTTTTAGTGTCACCAGCACTATCACTGTTCAATAAAACAGTCAATTCCTCCCAATTCCGTATGCTCGTTATTCTATCTCGGGCATTAGCCGTTAATTTGCTTAGATCTCCATGCCTAAAAAGTAACAAACTTAGTCTTACAAAGTTCACAGATTGGATCAAGTTCACTACACACCAAATTATATGAATTACACTTCACTTACTGCTCCATATACGTCACCAGCATTTCAAATTGGGAGGGGCTAGTCTTCATTTTTATTAATAATATTTAAAAACTAGGCAAATCACAAACTTTTGTAAACACAAACAAAAATTAACCTCTAACTTCGTTGTTTAACCACCACTATTTGAATAGGCAGTCGCTTCTACCATGAACACAAAATACGAATGTCGATTTATTTTGGCCGGGTTACCAACGTTCGTTCGGTTGTTCGTTTCGTTCGTTCACCAATCGTCACTTCTCACGGTGAATGAACGCGATGAGTAAGTTGTATGTATTGTTAAGTTAACGGTGGTCGATGCGTCTGACGTAAACTCGATTTACGCGATCGAGACGTTACTCGAATTTTAGTATGAGACTCACACTAAGCATACAGAGCGAGTGTACGTTCAATGACTGAATCCATACTCCATACATATACACATATACCCAAATGCTCGCACGTTGTACGCTCCTTTAGGACGCAACATCGAATTGGCCCTTTGTACACAAGGGCTAAGGCCAAACGCGTGTAATAAACACTACCATGCGAGTCACAACCCACACGCACACCCACATTATTATGTGTGTGGCGGCACTCATAGATACTATCTACATTAATGGGTATAACAGATATATTTTTTTACCCTGAACTGTCCCACTCCGAGGGAAAAGCCTCCCCCATTCCTTCCACTTCTCTCCATGGCAGTGTTGGGCAAAATTTAATCGCAAGGTACAATTAAAAATAACAATTGATTAATTTTAATTGTGAAATATCAATTAACAATTGATTAATTTTAATTGTGAAATATCAATTAACAATTGATTAATTGTTAAATGTTAATTTTTCAATTAACAATTAATCAATAGTTAATTGTTCCAGCAATTAACTAATCAAATTTAAATGATGTAAATAGAAATAATATAGGATGGAGGGGTGGCTCTGGTTGACTGATGATCTCGTAAAGTCAGCAGAAAGCCGTTGGTTCCAGTCCGCGCTAAATCTTTGTGGGAGTTATTAGGAGAGGCTTATGTACACCAGTGGACGTCTTTCGGCTGATATGATGATGTTTATGTTTCTTGTAAATAGAAAAAAGGCCAGTTATATGTAATCAGATAATATTTTTTATTTCAATTTAGTCAGTCAAACTATACTTAAATAGGTAGACGACAAAATACACACATTTTAACTACATACGTCTTACAGCCGCGAATAATATTTAAATCAACATCAGTGCCGGATTTCGGGCAGGGCAACAGGGGCCCTTGGCCCGGGCCTCCACAAGGAAGACTGAGAACTCCTTTGCGTCCAAGAGTTCATCAAAGAGTGTTCAAACACTCCCCGAAATCTCGGATATCTACCTATACCAGGCAGAATACTAAAATTTTCTAGCTCGCTACGCTCGCTAATACATCCTAGTCCTATCTCAATTCAATATTAGTTGACAGATTTACTCCTTTTCTCATTTCTAAATGAATGAGCAAAAATAACGTAATTAATTCGAAGAGGGTTGTGTGGTTATTATGTTACACCTTCTTTATATACTTTTTCGGCTGTCCCAAAACAAATTTCGGTGCCTCCACTTCTAGATTGCCCCAGGGCCTCCACACCCATAAATCCGGCCCTGATCAACATATAACCTAGCACTGACCTACAAATTACAAAAAAACGTAAGAAAATTTGAATTTCGCGGACTACCGGAGTTTCCACCTTAATTATTTTGTTTGAGTGTCAAATGTTATATCGTTCACATGGCTGCCCTTAGCTTCTTGCAAAAATGTTATAATTTTAGCATAAACATTGGGCAGTAGGCAGGGCTCTATGTCGTCTAAACACGACTACTATTTTGGAAAAATTATAGTTCTTTGTTTTCGGGTCGCTCAAGTTTGAGCGAGAGCTTACAACTTTGTCAAACGATGAAACGGACGGAAAGTTTCGCGGCGACACAAGTAGCAACAAGAAAGATCATATCAGTGGCGTGCCCGCAATGCCCGCGATATTTGGGGGAAAAAAAGTTTCGCTCTCTGTTCCGAGTTCTGACATTGGTTTTTAATAACGCCGGTTTTATTTTCCTAATTTTTAAATATGCCTAAATATAAAAATACAATGGTGATAACTTGTCGTATTAAATATCCCTTCACAAAATAAGTAAATGATAAAAGAGCCAAGAAGAGAAGAGAAAGAGTTTAAAAACAACTGATAGTTGCATTCCATATTTTAAAAAGTTAAAAATATTATTACCGTGTCTCTTTACATCCTGGAAACTGCTTTGTTTGTGAAGATAAATCCGCATTTGTTCAAAAAACTATGCTCAGTAAAGAAAACTCCGATGCGTGCTCAATATATTAATGAACTGTGCCTTGTTTAAGAAAACGCTTAATGGGTTACTGCTTGAAAAATGTTGGTATTATACTCTAGACGAGTTTCTTAATGATGCATCTCTGTAACCGACATGAATTTTAATATTAATTTTTATCTTAATCTTAAATTAATTGACTTATTTTGACATGAAATGAAAATGTAATTGACTTTAAATTTTGACATGAAATGAAAATGAAATTGATTATGAATAATAAAATTTAACTTGTTTGCATGTGTTTATACAATCATAATATTATTAGGATGTTCAGTTACGTTAATAATTTTATTGTAAACCCACTCATATAATCGTTGGTGTTTTTTTTTTTTTTGTAATTTGTATGTCCATTGGCAAAACATAGCACACTACATGATTTTTAAGATCTTGTTTGTAATTATTACCTTTGTTGACGAATAAATGATTCTGATTCTGCCTTCTATTGACTTAAATGTAACAACTGAACTCTACAATTCAATTCGTAATTATTTATTTCTTTATTTAATTATATTATTTAATTCTTTACCACGGACAGATGACAATCAACAAAGCACACAGTAGGCATGCTATTACTAGATAGATTTACAGATACATATCAGCAATGACATACCTCCAGTGGCTTTGAGAAAAGCCGTTTGTTGTTGTCAATTTGTTTGAGTAAATGATTTTGGTGCATGCTTTTATTGTAATACTTCAATGTATAATAAAATTACTTAAATTACTTTCTGTATTCTAAATCAAAAGCTCTATCTTTCTGTAAAAATGATTTTATTACATCAGCATAAAATGTTGGTGAACGTTTTAATTCTACCAACAGCTGTTTTTCTATAGCAATTGTCGATAATTCGGAAAGCCGCACTTGTCCTTGAGTATTTCTTAAATATGTGTGAATACGTTTTAAAGATGAAAAAGCGCGTTCCGCGGAACAACTTGTCGCGGGAATTGTCACAATTAAATGTGCTAACTTTAAAAGTTCATGAAACGCATCCTGAAGGGAATTCTCTTGTAGGAAATCAATTAAATTGAATATATGGAGTTCCTTTAGTTCAGGTGATGAATACAAACTTATCAACTGAATCTTTAAAGTTTCCCTATCAAAATAGTTTGCATAAATGCTGAGTAAAGAATCGAATGCTGCTGTCGGAAAAGCTCGATTATAATTATCAAACTGTTTGTTATTAAGCAATTGGAAAAACTGTAATTTAAACATTTCTGAATATGTATCTTTAATTTCGGAAGATATGTTATCAATTACTTGCACAAAGAGTTGTTTATACTCTGTACGAACGCAGGTGACATTACGTCTTAAACGAGGAGCAGAATTATTTATCAATGCACCTTCATAAATTGTACTGAATTGGGCAAGGAATTCATTGTACAACCATGAGTCAAACACTTTTATTTGGTTGACACAAAAACCAAAATCGACTTGTGATTTTTGAATTATGTTGTACAAGTCGTCGGTCTTTTCAAATATCTTGTGAAAAACGGAAAGAAAAAAATTAAAATTGAATGATGTTAGCAAACTGCAAAAGTTTTCCGCGGCTAAAATACTATCACCATCCCATTCCTGCTGCGTGTTGTCAGCCATTTCATTAAACAGTTTGATAAGGTTTTCTTTTTGTTCTGAAACCGTGTTTACAATACGTGGTGAATATGAACAACGAGTCGCAGAAAGGTGAGGTAATCGTTTACTACAATGTGTGTCGTAAAAAGCAGCACGTTTCGTACTGTTACTGAAAAAACTAATCATTAACTGAAGGGCAGAAAAAAACGAACTGACTTCACTAATCCTACCACATGATTTGGAAAGTACCAAGTTTAAAATATGAGCATTACACCATATGTAAATAGCTTGTGGACAAACATCCTTGATTTTTTGTTGAACTCCATTTCTTATGCCTGAAATTACGCTTGCACCGTCGTAACTTTGTGCTACTATTTTTCCGATGCACTCGTATTCATTAAGAAAATCTAAAATAATTTTAGATAAAGTTTCTGAGGTACGGCTTTCAGATACATTAACGTATCGAATAAAACGATCATGAATGTCGTTACCATAATGATACCTAAGAATTACGCACAGTTGCTCTCTGTTGCTTAAATCTGGAGTTTCGTCAACAATAATAGAAACAAATTCTGTCGTATTTATCTCGAGTTTAATGCGAGATTGAATAACTTCGGATATGGAATGAATAATATCATTTTGAATTTTATTTGATAAGTAACTGGGCCCTGGCTTATTGCCTTCTTGTTGCTGAGTATGTCTTTCTAAGACAAGGTCGTACTTAGAAAGCAAAGAAACAAGCTCTAAGAAATTTCCTCTGTTTAATGAGGATTTAGACTCATCATGACCTCGAAAAGGTTCCTGTTGTGCTAAAAGACACACAACATCAACCAACCTTTGAAAAATGGCGCGATTACGATCGACACGCATATTGTATTTTATTGAAATTTCGTCAATTAACTGACGAGATAAAGATGTTTCAATTCGTGTTTTACCAAAACTACAGAATGAAATAACAGCACTCAAGTGCTTTTGAGAATTCTGATGTCTTTTCATGGCACCAGAGAAGTTATTTAAATCATCGTAACCTGATGAATTCCAAGCATTCTTATCATTAGAGAAAAATATGCAAGGCCAACAGAAAAATTTGTTTAAATGAGAGCAGCCGACCAGCCATTGAATACTGTACGCTGATCGTTTAAAATACCTATTATGGTTTTTAGCTTTCTGAGAAATATTCAAATCAGGGGTAGGTTTAGGTGAAGTAACGAGATTATATTTTTCTGTAGAGCTCAAATTATTTACCTTGCCCAGTACCGATTTCACACACTTTAATCCTTCACAAGGAACAATTGCATGCGTTTCCGAATTCATTTTAGTTTTAAAAAACTATAATCACTTATATCAATGACACTAAACAACGTTAATTACAGCAAAAACTAATCACAAAACTTTAAATCACAAGAAATTGAAAAAATAAAATCACAAAAAAGAAATGCACGTATCTATCCACAGAACATATATACTCTTGTATCTATCGCTCAAAACAAAAATTGAACTGATATATTTACTGATTTGAAATCGACAGTTGCAACAGTGTTGCCAGAGCTCTTGAGTCGTAAGTTACGTTTCGTTTCCTTAAATGTTACATTTTTGCTGCAAAAGTTACATTATTGTTATTTTTTTAATTTACGTATTTTTGAAGTCGGACGCAAATTGAAGTCACAGACAGAAGAAGTTGCAGAAGCTGTTGTAGTTGTACTTGTTGTTGTGGTGTTAGACTTTCCACCTTTTATCAGAAAATTCATCTTCGCAGAGTTATTTTAAAGTTTTCAAACATTTGCTTTTGACTCATACGCCATGCTTGCTGCAAAAAAATGCAAAGCACCACATCCATAACTCCATAAGACACACATGCGACAAGTTTTAACCCATGCAAAATAAGTTTCATTTTGTCAATGGCACCTTCCATTCAGAGCGTAGACAGAGAATGCTATAGACTAATTGATATGTTTTGTCGCATTCACACAAGAAAAAGAACAACTTATGCCGATGTCGTGTAAAGAAATGAAACAGAACGATAAAATTTTTTGTTTCATCGAGCGTGCCACGTTTTTTCAAGGTCAGCACACTAGTTTGCTAAACAAAGTTTGACAGCTGACGTGCAGCTAGCCATCGTCTACCTTTAAAATACAGTTTTTACGTGTTATATGTTAAGTAATTTATGTTATATTTTGTTTTGAACAATTTAGACTTACTATTTCAACCATTTATACAAAAAAAATGGTGTGGTGTAGCGTTAAAGGGTGTAAAAGTGATAGTGGAACGAAAATCCCAGGATTGTCTTTTCATTCGTAAGTATGCCACTCTTTATCAGTTCTAGGCATTCAGTAACATTTTATTATGTTCATATATTGTGTATAATGTACGCTAGACGTACGATTCATCCTTAAAAAGCACAAAAATAACAATTATTATTAAATTATAAATTCTAACCTAAAAACGTTGGTGTTGCCAACTTTTCTATAAATTATTACCCACTATTATGGGAAATAATAATATGATGGCTTCTGCAGTGAGAATTAATTAAATATCTGAAATATTTAATGACTTTTTGCAGTTTCCCTGAACCTGATAATTTACGTCAGAATTGGATTGTAGCTACAGGACGAACAGATTGGACACCAAAACCGTCATCAAAAATTTGCAGCAAACATTTTGAGAATTAAAAAGAAGAATATAAGTTAATTAGAAAGAAGAATTCATAAATAATCATTTTGAAAGTCAACCTTTTATTGGAAACCACAAAGTTTTACTTATTAAGGCAATTGCCATGCACTATTTTGAACTGCGTATACATCACGTAACAAAAGGATTTGAACCTAAGCAAAAAATTAGAAACATACGAAGTTTGTTTTATTTAAAGGACAATAATGTGTTAAATCAATAAAAGCTTATTAAAAATAAACATGTTCTATTATTTACCCACAAACCCAGAACCTACTATCACATCAGAAATGGCAGTAATTTATTTTTCATCATCCATCGTCACTCCTGCCCTCATCTATACTAATATTATAAAGAGGTAAAGTTTGTGTGTTTGTTAAATTGTCAGGGGTAATCTCGGTATCTACTGCACCGATTTTAAAAATTCTTTCACTAATAGAAAGCCACATTATCGCTGAGTGTCATAGGCTATATAAAAAACCGAAAAATTAAAAGGTTTTTACGTGGTAGCCCGTTTTGTAAAGAGAATCGGAGATACGTGAAGGCCACAGCAGCGCGGCAGCGGCGCGCGATGGTTTCGGCTTATTTCGGTTCGCGTTCGTGCTCACTTCGGAAGAAGGAGGCGTGACCTTCCTTTTACATCTGAGAGGTAGGTACCCGCGCGGCTCATTCGCGCGGTCGGCTCTTTACGCAGCGGACGTCCCCAAAATTGAATTTTTCGTAACACACTTTCGACATTCATTAATTTTATTTTTGGTACATTAAAAAAAAATCTTTTATGTTTATATAGTTTTCATTTAATTTAGGATATAGATAGGCATTAAGTTTGTTTCATGTACCTAGATATTAAATTAGGTTATAGGTATTAAGTTAGTCATGTAGATATTAATTTAGGTTATAGGTAGGTATTAAGTTTGTTTTGTGTAGATATTAATTTAGGTTATAGGTAGGTATTAAGTTAGTTTCATGTAGATATTAATTTAGGTTATAGGTAGGTATTAAGTTTGTTTCGTGTAGATATTAATTTAGGTTATAGGTAGGTGGGTTCGAATGAAAACGTTTCTTACGAACGCTGCCTTAACTATGAAAGATATATTATTTTTGAACATTATGCCCAACGAAGTGGGCACGGGTCAGCTAGTCGCAATTAATTTGAGTTCGGCAGCATGTCTTCTCCGCATCGCATGCCTTTGCGTACCGATGGTAACGGATATGTCATTGGCATATTCAGGCTTTGTCTTACGTACTAATTTCTCATAAATTGTGGGGTAAATTTTTCCTCACCCGGTAACCCTAAATTCGTGACGTATTTATTTTTTGTCTCTTTTTGCGACACGCTTTGCCGGTGTCTATAGGATACTCTGTCTACGATTCAGAGCCATGGAGTGAACCACTTTTTAGACGCGCCAGTTTTAAGTGCGTTCAATTTGGATGCGTTCGTAAACTGTTTGCAATAAAAATCTATACAAATCTCTTTCTTCTCAAAAGTTACGAAAATTGCCTTAAAGGACATGGCCAATTTCTGTATGGGCGTTTGCATAGTTATCAAATTTAGTGTACAACGATAATTTTTGGTGTTTCATATTCGTGATGTAGTTACAGAATTATAATCATCAAAATCATCAATAAAACGCTCTAAGTTCATAAAGCTGTAGGAATGACTTTTTCTGTTTTTTTTTTGTTTCTACGCCTTTATGAACTTGGAGGGTTGTATTGGTGATTTTGATGATTATAATTCTGTAACTACATACGTCTTACAGCCGCGAATAATATTTTAATCAACATACAACCTAGCACTGGCCTGCAAATTGCAAAAAACGCAAGAAATTTTGAATTTCGCGGGCTGGTTGGAGCATTCACCTTAACATAATTTGAACAAATGTTGCTCGCCGAAACGATTAATATGGTTCATTCACCAGATAAGAAAAAGTTCCATTCCGATACCTACCGACTTTGCGGGAATGAGCGGCGAATATGGGGACGAACCAAACGTACGTAGCAGGTCGCAAGCGTAAACAACCGGATTCGGATTGGATGCAAGCCATTAATAAGCTGACCATGGAGTTCAGGAATACTCTAAATGAGTGGCGACGGGACATGGAGACAAGCTTAGATAAGATATCAGAGAATGTAGTATCGATGAAAAACGAACTTGCTTCACTAACTCAAGTAACGTCAGATATTAGAAATGATATCAACTCTCTTCGATCAGAGCAAATAATGTTACGACAACGAATCTCGGAGTTCGATGTGAAGTATGACGGAACGTGTCGATACTCTCCAAACCTCGGTCCAGTTTGTGGTGACGAGCACACCGATCTTAGCAAGAAAGTCGGCAGCCTTGAAAAACGTATTCAAGAGACCGTTGATTTGAAGCCTGTAGTTGCTGAGCTTGTGGCAAAGATTGACGGTCTAGAGCAGAACGCACGGAACTGTAACATAGAGATATGCAATATCCCGGAAAGGCGTAACGAAAACCTTCTCTCTCTGGTGAAAATGATTGGGTCCGCAATAAAGTGCAATATTGCACAAAATGATATAATATCCGTTCACCGTGTCCCCCACGCACGCACACCCACCAACAGAGCAACAGGCCCAAAAATGTAATACTGATTTGTCTTCACGTATATTGCGCGACAACGTCCTTAGTGCCCATCGATTGTGTAAGGGACTTGTCAAGTTGTCACTGAACAACTTGGCATATCAGGAACATCACTGACAGTATACATGCATGAGCATCTTACCTTAAAGAACAAGCAATTATTATGTGAGTGTCAAGATGCTGCCAAGAAACACAGTTATAAGTTCCTCTGGGTTAAGCACGGGACCATTCTTGTTCGTGAAAAAGAAGGGGCAAGGGCCTTTGCTATTCGATCGCCGCACGACATCGCTAAAATCAAGCCTGGTTATGTGGCGCCGATTAGCAACCAGCCAGGGTGCCCCACGCGTCGTTCAATAACTTATTTAATGCCTTTAAACATGTTGATACATATTCCTTTCTTATGGCGGAATTTACTGTTTTGGTATACTGTTTTGCCTGCGTCATTATTGGCTATGTAAACGATTATGTGGATAAGATTGCTGTGAGTTTTTTGACAGGCACTCACGTGAGTATAACTTGCGTATTTATAGTTTTATTCAAACATTCTAGGTACTGGCTGGTATGTTACTTTTTGTGGTTGTCCTATTTTCCATATTATTTTTTGTTTCTTGTTGCCCTGTTAGTCAATAGTTTATCATCTATGCTGATGGTCACGATTACGTTTATAGCGGATAATGCTTATATCACTATTTCTTGTAGAATTGTACCCTATAATGACTGATAACCTCATAATATATTACCAAAATTGCAGGGGAGTCCGTACCAAATTACATATTTTGTATTCGAATATCTTAGCTAATTGTTACGACTGCCAGGGCTGCGGGACCCTGCCAGGGCTGCGGGACTCTGCCAGGGCTGCGGGACTGTTCGAAAGAGATACCGCGGCCCTGAAACATAAAGGGCCAATGAAGGAACATGGGTGGTTTTTAGTCAGTAAGAGTCTGACACTCCCTTCCGCTCCGCTCAGAGCGGGAGGAGTCATATTTTGATGATTTCCCACCCTCCAAAAAAAAAAAAAAAAAGCTAATTGTTACGACATTATAATTCTGACTGAGACCTGGTTAACGCCCGAGATATTTAATAATGAGTTAATTGACGAACGTTATGAAGTATATCGATGTGACCGTGATCGCAAAAGTACTAATAAGAAAGATGGAGGCGGTATTCTCGTGGCAATGTTGAAGGGACTACGTTCGGTTAGACTGATTCCGCGCTCATCTAGATATAAATAAGTACTCATATGGACACAAACATCGAACAAATCCTTGTGCATTTACCGAGCTCAGCTAAAGGTAAGTGCCAAGCCAAATGATTGCGGCAGTTTATATACCACCTAAGACACCCGAGAGTGTTTATGTTGAATATTTTGACTCATTACAAGGACTTCTTGATGACACCGATGTCGAAAAATGTTACTTGTTAGGAGATTATAATTTGCCAGAGGTCGACTGGGTTGCTAGCACAGACAGTATTTCAATTGCAGCGCAGATCTGTACTGGTAATTCTCCCATATGTAGTCACTTGAGTGTATTTATGTCCTTCTTAAATGCTTACCAATTTAATACCATAAAAAATTTAAACGGGAAGATATTGGAAGATATTGGACTTAACTGGTCATAAGTAATGACGATTGCTCAATTTCTACACCTACCAATAATTTACTACAACTTGACAACCACCATCCCCCGTTCTGTGTATTCATCTCACTACGTTTACCTCACAGCTCAATGGTACGCAAAGAAATTAAAAAATATAATTACTACAAGGCCAGTTATGACGAAATTAATGACGACTTAAAGGAAATAAATTGGAAAGATGCCTTAAGCAACCAATCAGTTGACGAAGCAGTCAACACGTTTTACAATATTATATTTGGTATTATTAAAAAATATGTACCATTGACAATCTGCAGATCCTCTAAGTTTCCCGTGTGGTTCTCAAAACCTCTTATACATATTTATAAAAATAAGGCCAAAGCGTGGGTTAAATGGAAAATGTACCACAACGTTTCGGATTACGAGCAGTTTGCACTTTACCGATCTAGATTTCAAGATGAATGCACGAACTGTTATAATAACTATATCAATAGTGTTGAGGATGGTATTCGGAACAATGTCAAGCATTTCTGGACTTTCATTTCCAATAAGAAAAAATGTGGAGCTGGCATTCCATCCACGATGAATTATAACAACCAGTCAACTAGCGACCCAGAAAACATATGTAATCTTTTTTCAGACGTTTTTAAATCCGTTTATGAACCTTCCACTTTTTCTAATATTCCATCCACGTATGACTGTTCCGAAACTTGCACTCTGCTATGTGATATTCAGTTTACTACTGATGAAGTACTTAATGCGCTCAAAGCATTGGATCCTGCTAAAGGGCCTGGGTCGGACGGTCTACCAGTAATTTTTATAAAACATACAGCTGTTAACTTATGTATACCCCTGCACATTATATTTAATCTCTCTATCTCTCAAGGATGCTTTCCTCAAGCATGGAAACTTGCAAATATAACACCTGTTTATAAGTCGAGACCTAGGGATGATGTGCAGAATTACCGCCCTATATCAATACTGTCAGCTTTGTCAAAGGTTTTCGAGAGATTAGTTCATGATAAAATATACCCTCTGTTGCACAATATAATCATTCAACAACAGCATGGATTCGTCAAAAGAAGGTCAACTACAACCAACCTGGTGACTTTCGTGGACTATTTATTTAACAATATGGACTCCCGTATTCAAGTTGACACTATATATACCGATTTCCGCAAAGCTTTTGACAAGGTTGACCATCAGCTGCTAATGAGTAAGATTGCATTCAATGGTATACGTGGGGACCTTCTGAGATGGTTCTCTTCTTACGTGTCTAATAGGACTCAGAGGGTTGTCATAAATGGTTTCATTTCCAGCACTCTAAGTGTTACTTCTGGAGTGCCACAAGGCTCCATTTTGGGACCTCTTTTATTTATTAATGACATTAACAAATGTTTTCAAAATTCAAAATTGTTACTATATGCAGACGATCTCAAAATTTTTAGGTCGGTAAGGAATTTACAAGATTGCCTACTCATACAGGAAGACCTAGACAGATTTTCTGCATACTGTTTAAATAATAAACTACAACTTAGCATAAATAAATGTTGCTGTATAAGTTTTACTAAAAACAAAAATACTATCATGCATCCGTACTCCTTAAATAATATAACTTTAACAAGAGAAACGTTAGTGCGTGATCTTGGAGTTCTATTAGACGACAAATTTCACCTTGACGCTCATATTAGTATAATAGTGAATAATGCTTTCCGAATGTACGGGTTTGTTATGAGATCAGCCCTTGAATTTGTCCGCCCATATACATATTTATACCTTTATAAATCGTTAATCAGGTCCCAGTTATGTTACGGCCACACTACTGTGATATGCCAATTATTATTGCCATAACTTCAATAACGCCTAGGTGTAACCACGATTTATGGTCATAATTTTACAATGCCAATCAATATGGCAAATGACGGTAGACAATAGCTCCAGCGGCGGTCTTTTTTCGCACATCAAAGAAGATTACCGCAGTAATTATGGCGTTTATGGCCACACTACCGTTTGTCCAGTGTGCATCATGAGCTTAATGTCGACGCACGTATCGACCGACATGGAGTGGTCAAATGAAAAAGCGCTCGAATTTTTGGAATTATTCCAACCCGAACCGTCTCTTTGGGATACCCGACAAAAAGCCCATAAAAATCGTAGTGTACAAAATGATGCTTGGCGTCGGATCAAAGGACATGGCCGAATCCTGCCCTCAGAATCAATTTATAATTCGTAATGTACACTAATTATTATTATATTAAAGTTACTTCTAAAATAAATAAAAATTAATCGCAACAATTACATATCTCTAGAACAGGCGACAAAAAATCTCAAAATAATAAGTGTGTTAATAGTTTTTTGGTGGTTTTGTTTCATTGAATGCAATACAAAATGCATCTACGTTTGAATACACGCATGAGACAAACACTGTATCTATCTGAATTACGCCTGAAGGTCAGACTAAAATGTATGTAAAACAGCTGTGACTGTCAAATTGTATTTGTAGGGTACCTTAAAAAGTTAACGGTTTCACGATTATCGCAGACACCACTTTTCGACCTGCCGCGCGTCTTGATGAATATATTCAAATATTTATTTTCAAGAGTGTGTATCCAAATATCCTAGAGTTATTTTGACGTTTCTACGCTCAAAACCAAAGAGCTCAAAACTATCTGTGCAGTCTTGCGTTGATCTTATCACGTAATACTGTGTTGTCTTTTCGTTATTGTATGACAGGGAGCCATTTAGCCCCAACCCCTTCGATGCCATTTTAGGCTATTGTTGTAGTTGCCTAGTTGGTAAACGGACAGTTGGATGTTGTTGCCATGTCATGACGTTGTTATGGTATTTAGGCTGGAGCAGGCATCAAGCAAATATAACGGCACCAGTTTCATTCCTTGATAATATTTTGTTGATTTTTGAAGATGAATAGGCTTAAAAGTGGTTGAAAACAATGAATGTGTCTTGTCTGAGTAATTGCAATGATTTTTTTCTTAAAACGTCAGTAAAAGAAGTAGAAGTAGATAATTATATTTTATACTTTTGCAAATGTAGGTATATACTACCTACCTAATTAGATATTCTTAAATAAAAATTCAAATACCATTTTAGTGTTTTATTGCCTATCCAATTGTATATTTTTTGCTAGTCGCTTGGGTCGCTTGGAAGTCATAATATCCAGAAATATCTGTAGACGACTAGTACTCGCTCTTCTTCGATTTGAAATGTCGTGTCGGTTAGTGAAGAAACGGCTTTTAAATCCATTGGTAATAGCATTTCTCGTATTGTTTCGTTTCGGAATTTATGATCATTGCTATTCAAAATGTTTAGGCACATTTTTTGTATCCTATTTATAGTATCTCTCGCTTCTTCTCTGATCATAAAACTTAAACTATTATGATTACACACCTGTAAGCTTTAATTTGACGTACTGTATGTCAATGTACATGAATATTTTTTGTAAGGGCACAGCTCTATACAAATTCCGGCCAAGTCATTTAGTCTTGCTTTAGTTTTGTAATAATTTAAATGATTCATGTAAAAATAATTGGCACTCATAAAATACAACACAGCTGCAGCTTCAACCTCCATCTTGAAAAATGATATTTTTACCGCCTAATTTATTGACATATCTAGGTAAACTCTAGTGTAACCATACCACTTCACGCAGTAATTTAAACGGTAATTTAATGCCATAATTATTGCGGAAAACGGGCGGTAGACGGTAATGTTACGGCTACACTACTGTGATATGCCAATTATTATTGCCATAACTTCAATAACGCCTAGGTGTAACCACGATTTATGGTCATAATTTTACAATGCCAATCAATATGGCAAATGACGGTAGACAATAGCTCCAGCGGCGGTCTTTTTTCGCACATCAAAGAAGATTACCGCAGTAATTATTGCGTTTATGGCCACACTACCGTTTGTCCAGTGTGCAACATGACCTTAATGTCGACGCACGTATCGACCGACATGGAGTGGTCAAATGAAAAAGCGCTCGAATTTTTGGAATTATTCCAATCCGAACCGTCTCTTTGGGATACCCGACAAAAAGCCCATAAAAATCGTAGTAGTAGTACTACTCATAAAATACAACACAGCTGCAGCTTCAACCTCCATCTTGAAAAATGATATTTTTACCGCCTAATTTATTGACATATCTAGGTAAACTCTAGTGTAACCATACCACTTCACGCAGTAATTTAAACGGTAATTTAATGCCATAATTATTGCGGAAAACGGGCGGTAGACGGTAAGGTAGTGTGGCCGCAGCATAAGGTAGTGTGGCCGCAGCATTAGGGTATGCTGTTGCGGTATGGAGTCCCTTCTATAGGAAATACTCAGACGCGATCGAAAAAGTTCAAAGCAAGTTTCTGAAATCCATGCATTACCGTTGTTTTCGTACTTATGCTTCTTATAGTGATCTTTTGAATAAGTATAAACTACATAATCTTAAAGCTATACGTATTATTTTGGAGACAATGTTTTAAAGACATTTTTGGAGACATTATTTAAAAAAAAAGCATTAAATTTATTCTTTCGTGTTTTTTTTATTGTTATTTAAAAAAAAAATAGTCCCAATCGTTTCGAGTTCGATGATCGAGTTCATGGTATTCGGCTCCAGAACGACCTAAAAATAATGGTGTATAACGAGATTTATAGCGAGTGAAGCTAATCTTACGAATATGACGATGGAAGATCTTCTGGAATATCAAGTTGAACTATTAGAAAGCTTAAAGAATACAGAGAAAACTACAAAAATACACCGAAGGATAAGATGAAAAGATCTCATTTGGAGACGAGGCCGAGGTTAGAAATGCTTGAAGAGCTTTGGACTAACTTCAAAGACGGACACAAAAGTATTATTTTGAGCATTACCAGTGAGGAGCAAAGAAAAGATCCGTACTTTAAGGAAAAGTCATACGAGATGTTTCAAGAGTTGTAGGTACGTGCAATATAGGTCGGCTATGAAAGAGGCTCTTCAGCCATTCTTGGATGCAGTACGACAAACTTCAATGCCTAGTGCAACTGAAAGTCAAACGTCATCCTCCTCATCCTCGGAAAGCAACGAAATTAAATTGCCACTAATCAACATACCCACATTCAGCGGCAAATATGAGGAGGGGCAAACATTTTGCGACTTACTCACTTCTCTCATCCATAACAATACGAAACTGTCTCCAGTACACAAGCTGCATTATTTGAAAAGTCAGGGTCGGATTTAGGGGTGTGGAGGCCCTGGGGCAATCTAGAAGTGGAGGCACCGAAATTTGTTTTGGGACAGCCGAAAACGTATATAAAGAAGGTGTAACATAATAACCACACAACCCTCTTCGAATAAATTACATACGTTATTTTTGCTCATTCATTTAGAAATGCGAAAAGGAGTAAATCTGTCAACTAATATTGGATTAGGATTAGGATGTATTAGCGAGCGAAGTGAGCTAGAAAATTTTAGTATTCCGCCTGGTATAGGTAGATATCCGAGATTTCGGGGAGTGTTTGAACATTCTTTGATGAACTCTCTTGGACCGCTTGGACGCAAAGGATGTAATTTTTTCTTAACCAAGATGTGGAGGCCCCTTCCTTGTGGAGGCCCGGGGCAAGGTAAAAATATTAGTTGCATTATTTTAAATGTATCTTGCAATTAACATGAGTTAATTTAAATAAATTAATTGCAATATGCAATTAACATGAGTTAATTTAAATTAATTGCAATATGCAACTAACAGATTAATTGTAATTAAAATAATTGTGATTAATTAATTTAAATTGCAATTAAATTTTCAATCAATTACTAAGAAAATTAAAATATTAATTGATTAATGCCCAACACTGCTCCATGGCGCGCCTCTTCTCGACAATTAGGGGTAAAAATGACAAGATAAAAATAAAAACACCCAAATAAATTCTAATAATAATTTATTGATATCTATCACATACAGTATGTACAAATCACCATGCTTTAATAAAATATAATCAGTACTATGCAACGAAGCCCTGCCAACCTAACCTCTACCGCTATGATACAAAATAATACAACTCATCCGCAAATAAACTTATAACTTTGTATTGTATAACAGTACCTACCTGTAAATGTGTCGCATCGAGCGTAAGGCGCTTTCCTACTGATGAGCCAGCAACTCCGAGTTGTTTGTTGGACAGAGTTCTCGATGTGTACGAACAATACGATCAACTACTGTAAACCGGGGTGGATAGAAACCCAGGGGTGAATTGAGACGAAACTATGAAAGGTATTGCAACGTTCTGGTATTATGGTATGTTGCCACCAAGGTCTTTAAACAGTTAAGTATAACTAAGTAAGTAAAATGAGAATATTTGTAGGTAACATAAATAAAGGGTGTAAATAGACCCTTAACGAAGTCGAAAGGCACTTGTTCTCGCCGTCATTGCGATTTTTTTTTGTTCTGGACCGTACCTGGGAACCTTCTAGTTGGAGGACAAAGTTTTTAAGGTTTTATCTTTACCTTTACCCGTTTACTATTCAATGCATCCATCAGCACAATATTTTGAGTGCGTTACATTGAGTTTTACCGTAAAAAATGATTTTCACCCAAAAAAAAAAACGTTTCCCAGCAATAATTTATCCGTAGGGTTAGTAAGTTTGATCTACAGAATGCTTGGTTGAGGGCTTCATGACGGGTCCGTTTATACCTTGTATATGAATTTAACGTTAAAATCCTTAACAAAGTTTTGTTTCGATTCACCCCTGCGTCTTTATTTACCACGTTTTATACGGTACTGACACGCGACCTACAATCTTTTGTACGTTTGTTGAGCGAGAAAATTGTCGATAGTTATTCGTTTCCTCGTCGGTGGTGGGCAGGCTCCTTAGCAGGAGAGTTTTACGAATTTATTTGTGACAATTTTTTCTAAAACTCAATGTGGCATTTTTACGGCCAGATATTGTACCTTACTGAAAAAGCCCAGTGAATGATAAGTATTTAGAACCTCTAACATAATGTGACATTTTTATCGTATCGCCAATTAAATGTTCAAATAAATAATTTCAATTAAATGGAATTTAAATCAATAATAATTCAGGTATTATAACTGTAATGCAATTATAATTTAAACATAATATTTATATACATTAATTATACATCAAGGAATTTTAAAATAAAAATAATCATAAATGGGACTAATCATGAACATATATTAATTCGGAACACATTTTGATAATAGCTGCCTCAGGATTGAATTAAAATCATCGGCGCAGCCAGGCGGCATGACCTCCGACTCCGTACTGTGGGTTGTACGAATGTGTTCGCAATGAACACAACTTGCGCAGCGAAGCGGTCGTTCCGCCCAGTCGCGCACTCGCGTCGTATTATTGAATGTCTTGCTTAAGTTAAAATTATGATTGGTTCCAGTTTTATGCAGTGTTCGTAAACAAACCGTCACGAGGGTGACACGAAATATAAATTAGCCCTTTTCTTATGTGTATCCTCATCTTAAAATAGTTACAACGGCTTGGACAATTCGCCAGTTTTCGCAAAGTCACCAGTTTTAATTGACTCCAAAAGTTCGTAATCAGTCCCATTTTACAATCCAAAGTTAAAACATAATATTGTGATGAAATGGACTCGTATAACGTATACTTTATACATATTAACATAAACTTAATATAAAAAGTATTTATTACAATAAACATTATTTATTAGGATAATAACCAGAGACAGTTACACTCGCATTTAATGTTATTTCTTTCAAAAACTCCCCAGCCGTCAACTTTCATACATCGAGAAAATTTTATGACGTTATTTGTTGTTTTTTTGCTTCGGATTAGATCCGTTTTTCTAGCTATTTTTAGTTTGACAGTTGTGTGGCAGTAAAAACTGATAATAACGCTTACCCAAATCGCTATTTATTTATCTTGACCAAAGCATTCTTTAAAGGAAACGACTTTAAATACGGATGTAATCTGTCAATCATGTAATAAGAACCCTCAGGTACGCAAATGGCGCTACCGTCCCTAAACAATAAAACCGAGGCCACACCCACGCCACACCCACGCCACTCAACTTAACACCTACTGCATTCACAATAATCACAGAATATTCCCGCCTTAAACAATAAGCTAACAAAATGTGATGGAACATGATTTGGTCGCAAATTAAAACTAAGGATTATAATATACGAACTATGTAACTAGAGGGACCTAAACCGCCAACGGACGCTGATGTTATTCGCTGTGATTGTTTTGGGTCAAGGGCAGGGGGTCTAAAATGGCCGCTTTAGCAGAATCATAATAGGTGACAATTCATAATAGTAGGTACGTCTATGACCATTTTAAGAATTTAAACGTAATTAATTGTATCGTAATTATTATCCTATTATGATTCTGCTAAAGCGGCCATTTTAGACCCCCAGCTGTATTCTTTGCGGTCAAGTCTTAGAGTGAATATAATGCGCAGCATGCTGGAAAACGCTACACAGGGAGTCATGTCTTGCATGCTATTTTGAACTCTATTAGTTGTAATCAAGTTATTTCTGATTGATATGGGTATGTGCAGATATGATTCGCTGCGCAAGGTAGACTATCTTTCTGCTGGTAGCCAAGACGGATAGTATACGCGCGAGGCGTCGCTTTGATGTTAATTACGATCTGCCTGTCTGTTATCCCTAATCTGAAATACCCTCGCTATATTAAACTTTTAACTACTCATAGGAAAACTTTACTACATGGATGGCTTTCTAGAATGTGACGGTAATAGAAAAATCTCCATTCAAACAATTTTAATTACTGCCCAAAAGGTTTTAGTGAACCAAAAAGATTTTTCTTCTATACAATAAAGAAATAAATAATTTCGCTAATTATTTTTATTTACAAGTTAATTACTCAATGAAATGCGATCACTTTTTGGTGTAGGTATTTTAGTTCACATAAAATTGTACTTTTTGTTAAAATTCGATTATAATGAATAGATTTTTTGTATTTTTCAACTTTATAAGATAAGGGAATGCTAAAGACAAGTTATTTAACTGGTTAATTTCATATTTTCTATGGACTATAATATAATATTTTATATATTTTTTTAATTTAAATTAAAGGACAATGACCAAAGTTGGTACCAAAAAGTCTCGCGCCTCAAAACCAAAATATTATAGTAATTAGTTTCATATTTTTTTACGGCATTACGCGTCGGGGATTTGATTTTTGAACTGGAAATATACTTTTCGAGTTTAAAAGTATGAATATTGTTTTACTCCCTTTATATGACGTTCCGTTTCAACTGAATATAAATGACGTTCCGTTTCAATTGAACAAACCCTTGTCTGTCGAGCGGACTCTAAAATTAATTACAATTAAGTAAGATCAGTACACCAAATCGATTTAGTTTGGTTTATTGCTATTTGCAACAAAATAGATTTTCTCAGCCTAAAGATTTTGATTTATCGATTACATCCCTAAATCCCGACTAGTTTATAGCACTTACTATACTCTATGGTTTATAGTTATCTTATCTGTGGCATCTGACATTTGTACTGTACTGACTGACTATTGGCAATGTAAAGGTCTAGAATAAAATCGAGTTTCAGTCAAGCATACTGTGGATGTTACTTTAACTCGTAATTCTTACTAATATTAGTGTATTACGCTGTTTTTAGAGCAATAATGTAATGTATGTGTGTTAAAATACGTCGTTGGTAGCGTCGAAAAAATAGACCTACTTTTTAGGTTAGTTTCGATTTTATAAAATAACTCTGAAACGCGGGTTTTTTTTTCAAAAATAATTTTTGTAGGAGTTAATACGATCAGTGTAGTCTATAAAAAACAAGGTTTGATTTTGATGCAGCATGGTACGGGATTCCATACTTCCATGAGCATTCTCTTTTCCTAGCTACTTTCTCTGGGTATAAGCAGTGACAAACATTTACTAGGCAGCACGAAAATTTCAAAATACAATAATATCATTTATATTTTGATAATGTAGACACATACACAACTTCACATTTTATAACAGTGTATGCACATACATGATACAAGTTTTAGTAATAAAAATAATCTCATACTCATTCATTTTCATTCAAAATCAGAGTTTTTAAACTCCTTCTCATAATTTATCTACTATACATTGAAGAATAATATACTCTTTGTTTTAATTTCGTCTAATTTTACATTTAAATGATGTATACGTGTAGTAAAAACAGTAATTCTCTACATACACTACAAATACACACCAAAGGCCATCTTCGTTTCAATAAAACTATTTCTTTTATTACTGTCGATCCCTCAACCACAGCACATACATTCAATTTTCAACCTTATCGTCTGATTATTATAGTCCATTTTAAGTTTAGGAATGTTGGAAACGTCGAATTATATAAAAATGATTCTTTGGACAAAATTATACCAATATTTATGTCATATGATAATTTCGTTAGCGCTAGGTGTTTCAAGCCTAAGGCGCTTCAATAAATCATTCATTCGTTTAATGTCGCTCGATTATCGATAGATGTCAATATTCTAAAACCACGTTGTCAATCCGTAACTCTTTGGCTGATTACACAAGTAACCAAACCAATGATAATATTTCACATCATATATTCTTAAAAAAAAGTAATCATGTTACCTCGACGGTGTCCTGTTGTAATTGCAACCTAATTTATTTAGTTGTAAGGTTTAATATCACTTGTGTGGCACGATGGCGACTAGCCTGAGGAGTACCAGAGACAGTAGCTTGTCGAGCGGGTCCAGGGTCCCGCGCTGGAGCCACTTGGGGATGGTGGTGCGCGCGTGGCTGAAGCCGAGCTTCTGCAGGATGTAGTCCACTCCGTATGGCTCGATGGACTTGCCCGCCCAGGACAGCAGTCTGGAGAACAAATGTATAAAACATGATTGTTGTATCGCCGTACTAACCTCACATTGTGTTTACTCCTAATTCAAGAAAAAAAATCACATAGTTAAAAGAAAATAATAAAACAGACCATAATTATTATGGTCACATAGGAAATGTCAGATATTATGTACACGGTTCGTGTTTGTCGTTTCCTGTGTAAAAGATCCGACAAAAACTCCACGGTAACTGTTTCAGTTACCGTGGAGTTTTTGTAAAAAAAGAAAAATAATAATGAAAAAAAGTTCAAGCATCTTTAATTTCATTTCTGGATCTTCTGGTCTTCAACTAATGTAGTTAGAAATTGATGAAGAAGCTACTTTTTAAATATCAGAGATATTTAAAAAGTAGCGGCTCCGCCAGTTTCCTTCCGCTGTAGTACTTCTGTTTCTTCTGGTCTTCAACTGTTGAAATCGGAAATTGTGAAGAAACTACTTTTTAGATATCGAAGATATTTAAAAAGTAGTAGCTCCACCAGTTTCCATCCGCTAGTAGACCTTCTGTTTCTTCTGATGAAATAAGAAATTGATGAAGTCCACCAGTTTCCTTCTGCAGCCGTACTTCTATACGTTTCTTTTACAACGTAACTAGGTATTTATAGAACTAAAAAGGTTTGTATTTGTGTGGGACACTGTGCTAGTTAAAGTAAAGAAGTTTCTGCAATTAACTATTACCATTTATTTAGCACATTATTCAAGCACTAAAGTGTCATCGGTTATTTAAAAAAAAAACTGCTGTTCCATACAAAAGTGCAAATCCTGGACAAGTGAAATGTATGGAACAGCAGTTTTTTTTTAATAACATGTATTATGTCCTATTACGCCGTGAAAAGAAATGGAGAAAGAAATATCAACGTGTAATAGACTTAAGTACCGCATCCACAGAACACATTTCAATAAAACAAATAAACATAAAATTAAATAAAAAATTGAATTATGTGGCTCAAGGCCAAGCCAAAAAGATACGTTTTGCCGATTTTGTTTTCATCAAAATTGTCATCAGAAGACCCATACATATAAAAATTAAAAAGAAAAATTTCGAGCTTGGTATTTTACCCATTCAATTATTCAATGATCCAATTATTATTATTTTTATAAATTGTTTGATATTGTGACACTCGATTGCTTTTCTCGAAACTGAAATTTTTCAAGAACTTCCTTTGCTATTAGGAAGGCAGAGTAATAGTGAATAGTTGTGACATACCTGACAGTGGGCTCCAGGTGCCACGTGACACAGCGGTAGTCCCGGTAGTCTTGCGGCGGCCCGTCGGACCGCGGTCGGGTCACTCCGCCTGCGGTCGTGTCGGCCCACACTGCGCGCGTGCCGCCCGGCATCTACAAACACACATTCATATATCCCGGATAATCAACTAAAGGAATTTAGACAACATGCTCATCCTGAAGACCACACGACTTAAAGACACGAAAACTTCATGTATATCATCCGTTTGGGGCGAGTGGAGAGTTATGTCGGACTCTTACCGACTAAAACCACTGGTCCTACTACTGCCAAGTCTCGGGGGCACGGGAGATACGTGTACATACACGCGCACTCCCGACTGGTATCAGCCGGCATGCCCGGCGGGCCCCATTACCACGTTCTTCATGAGGGCCTGCAGGAACTACTGCGTCACCTCTTTAGTCCAGGCTGGTCGGACGACGACTCACCTCTAAGTTCGCCGCCCGCAGCCCTCACGGCATCACCTAACGATCACGTGATGGTGGCATGGCGCATTACCGATAACGATAGACGCGATAACTTCGTTTGGACGTCATTAACAATATGACTGCTACATAATTGCTAATTATTAATTGATTATTATAATTCACTCATTATAATAATCAGTAAAATTCGTTAGCTAGATTTCATTTTATTTCGATTATTTAGTTTACACACAAAACAAACCGTAACACACTATAAAAGGAACAAGGCCAACAGTTATGAGGAAACTAAAGTCCAAAATCTTAGATGAACTATAAAAATAAGTACAGAAATATTTTTTTATTTTTACTGTTTTATCTCCACATTAATAGCTTAGAGCGGTTGCACATTAGGCTGATTTTATAGTAACGCGTTTCAGCAGCGCCGTCGGAAGCGCGCGCGCTCGGATATGTATTGGGGTAGTAGTAGCGTTTCAAATTCGCGCGCTTGAGCAGCGCCGTTCGGTGTTCCTGTTCAACAGCGCGCTGCCCAACGGCGCGTCTAGCGGCGTGACTATAAAACCAGCCTTAGCGTATTTTTCGGCGCGTTTCGGTTTACGAATTCACGCGCCACATTTTGCGTTTGTAAAAATCAAACGCGTGTCCATGCGCTCATTTCGGCGTGTTCGCTCGAACGGTGGAATCTATTAAAAGCAATATGTCAGTATCTCACGCGGCTCGGGCTTATACGAGCCTATAAGCGCGTCAACGCTCGTACGAGTTGCGCATGTGACACAAGGCGCGCCTACACGCGCTGCAAAAAATGAGCTTATACACACAAATAATCGAAAAGCTTCCCTAAATATGACTAACGTAGTTTGAAGATAAATAATTAAATACTAACAACATAACATGCAAAAACCTAGTTTAAAATAAACGATTTCTATTTTATTTTTAATAAAATTATTACTAAGACTCACCACTCTGTCTTTCTCCTTGATATAAGAAGATATGAGGTCGTGCAAGAACAGGAACGCCTCAGCATCGACCGAGACGAATATGTGATCTTCAAACTCTGTGATGAAACTGCACTCCACTACGGGCTTTTCATCTACAACAAGATATAGTATTGTTTATTATAGTTTGAATTTTACTTTATTATTAAAACTAGTTTGCGGAGGTCACTGACATAATTAAAAGCTGATTCATCCGAAATCAAGGTCCACGCTTGATCCACATGTTTCAAACTAGTGGTCGACCGAAACGAATTATAACAATCGATAACAAAGCGTGTTTTTAAGGAAAAAGTGCCTAAAAATTAACAGGAAGTTTAAGTTGTATGTTCATTTTAGCTGGTTGTAAATGTGTTCGTGTTCATAGAATTGTTTATTTTTGTTAAATTTTGTTTAATCGCTCAAAAAAATTATATTTGGTATACGTTGGGGTAAGATAAGTATGTAATTTGTTTAGAAAAATAAAAAACCTTACAGAAATCAGTCTTAATTATTTACTAACCCCCGATGAAAAACAGGGATGCTATATGTTTTTAAACGTGTGTATCTGTCTGTGGCACCACAACGGAGGTATCGATGTGTAGTGTACTGACCGGTCTCTGTGGGCGGTGTGTGCGCCTGCAGGTGGTGGGTCCGCAGGTGCAGCTGCAGCGAGGGCAGCGCGAACATGTTCTGTACTGTTGTGTACAGTATGTGTAGTGTACTGACCGGTCTCTGTGGGCGGTGTGTGCGCCTGCAGGTGGTGGGTCCGCAGGTGCAGCTGCAGCGAGGGCAGCGCGAACATGTTCTGTACTGTTGTGTACAGTATGTGTAGTGTACTGACCGGTCTCTGTGGGCGGTGTGTGCGCCTGCAGGTGGTGGGTCCGCAGGTGCAGCTGCAGCGAGGGCAGCGCGAACATGTTCTGTACTGTTGTGTACAGTATGTGTAGTGTACTGACCGGTCTCTGTGGGCGGTGTGTGCGCCTGCAGGTGGTGGGTCCGCAGGTGCAGCTGCAGCGAGGGCAGCGCGAACATGTTCTGTACTGTTGTGTACAGTATGTGTAGTGTACTGACCGGTCTCTGTGGGCGGTGTGTGCGCCTGCAGGTGGTGGGTCCGCAGGTGCAGCTGCAGCGAGGGCAGCGCGAACATGTTCTGTACTGTTGTGTACAGTATGTGTAGTGTACTGACCGGTCTCTGTGGGCGGTGTGTGCGCCTGCAGGTGGTGGGTCCGCAGGTGCAGCTGCAGCGAGGGCAGCGCGAACATGTTCTGTACTGTTGTGTACAGTATGTGTAGTGTACTGACCGGTCTCTGTGGGCGGTGTGTGCGCCTGCAGGTGGTGGGTCCGCAGGTGCAGCTGCAGCGAGGGCAGCGCGAACATGTTCTGTACTGTTGTGTACAGTATGTGTAGTGTACTGACCGGTCTCTGTGGGCGGTGTGTGCGCCTGCAGGTGGTGGGTCCGCAGGTGCAGCTGCAGCGAGGGCAGCGCGAACATGTTCTGTACTGTTGTGTACAGTATGTGTAGTGTACTGACCGGTCTCTGTGGGCGGTGTGTGCGCCTGCAGGTGGTGGGTCCGCAGGTGCAGCTGCAGCGAGGGCAGCGCGAACATGTTCTGTACTGTTGTGTACAGTATGTGTAGTGTACTGACCGGTCTCTGTGGGCGGTGTGTGCGCCTGCAGGTGGTGGGTCCGCAGGTGCAGCTGCAGCGAGGGCAGCGCGAACATGTTCTGTACTGTTGTGTACAGTATGTGTAGTGTACTGACCGGTCTCTGTGGGCGGTGTGTGCGCCTGCAGGTGGTGGGTCCGCAGGTGCAGCTGCAGCGAGGGCAGCGCGAACATGTTCTGTACTGTTGTGTACAGTATGTGTAGTGTACTGACCGGTCTCTGTGGGCGGTGTGTGCGCCTGCAGGTGGTGGGTCCGCAGGTGCAGCTGCAGCGAGGGCAGCGCGAACATGTTCTGTACTGTTGTGTACAGTATGTGTAGTGTACTGACCGGTCTCTGTGGGCGGTGTGTGCGCCTGCAGGTGGTGGGTCCGCAGGTGCAGCTGCAGCGAGGGCAGCGCGAACATGTTCTGTACTGTTGTGTACAGTATGTGTAGTGTACTGACCGGTCTCTGTGGGCGGTGTGTGCGCCTGCAGGTGGTGGGTCCGCAGGTGCAGCTGCAGCGAGGGCAGCGCGAACATGTTCTGTACTGTTGTGTACAGTATGTGTAGTGTACTGACCGGTCTCTGTGGGCGGTGTGTGCGCCTGCAGGTGGTGGGTCCGCAGGTGCAGCTGCAGCGAGGGCAGCGCGAACATGTTCTGTACTGTTGTGTACAGTATGTGTAGTGTACTGACCGGTCTCTGTGGGCGGTGTGTGCGCCTGCAGGTGGTGGGTCCGCAGGTGCAGCTGCAGCGAGGGCAGCGCGAACATGTTCTGTACTGTTGTGTACAGTATGTGTAGTGTACTGACCGGTCTCTGTGGGCGGTGTGTGCGCCTGCAGGTGGTGGGTCCGCAGGTGCAGCTGCAGCGAGGGCAGCGCGAACATGTTCTGTACTGTTGTGTACAGTATGTGTAGTGTACTGACCGGTCTCTGTGGGCGGTGTGTGCGCCTGCAGGTGGTGGGTCCGCAGGTGCAGCTGCAGCGAGGGCAGCGCGAACATGTTCTGTACTGTTGTGTACAGTATGTGTAGTGTACTGACCGGTCTCTGTGGGCGGTGTGTGCGCCTGCAGGTGGTGGGTCCGCAGGTGCAGCTGCAGCGAGGGCAGCGCGAACATGTTCTGTACTGTTGTGTACAGTATGTGTAGTGTACTGACCGGTCTCTGTGGGCGGTGTGTGCGCCTGCAGGTGGTGGGTCCGCAGGTGCAGCTGCAGCGAGGGCAGCGCGAACATGTTCTGTACTGTTGTGTACAGTATGTGTAGTGTACTGACCGGTCTCTGTGGGCGGTGTGTGCGCCTGCAGGTGGTGGGTCCGCAGGTGCAGCTGCAGCGAGGGCAGCGCGAACATGTTCTGTACTGTTGTGTACAGTATGTGTAGTGTACTGACCGGTCTCTGTGGGCGGTGTGTGCGCCTGCAGGTGGTGGGTCCGCAGGTGCAGCTGCAGCGAGGGCAGCGCGAACATGTTCTGTACTGTTGTGTACAGTATGTGTAGTGTACTGACCGGTCTCTGTGGGCGGTGTGTGCGCCTGCAGGTGGTGGGTCCGCAGGTGCAGCTGCAGCGAGGGCAGCGCGAACATGTTCTGTACTGTTGTGTACAGTATGTGTAGTGTACTGACCGGTCTCTGTGGGCGGTGTGTGCGCCTGCAGGTGGTGGGTCCGCAGGTGCAGCTGCAGCGAGGGCAGCGCGAACATGTTCTGTACTGTTGTGTACAGTATGTGTAGTGTACTGACCGGTCTCTGTGGGCGGTGTGTGCGCCTGCAGGTGGTGGGTCCGCAGGTGCAGCTGCAGCGAGGGCAGCGCGAACATGTTCTGTACTGTTGTGTACAGTATGTGTAGTGTACTGACCGGTCTCTGTGGGCGGTGTGTGCGCCTGCAGGTGGTGGGTCCGCAGGTGCAGCTGCAGCGAGGGCAGCGCGAACATGTTCTGTACTGTTGTGTACAGTATGTGTAGTGTACTGACCGGTCTCTGTGGGCGGTGTGTGCGCCTGCAGGTGGTGGGTCCGCAGGTGCAGCTGCAGCGAGGGCAGCGCGAACATGTTCTGTACTGTTGTGTACAGTATGTGTAGTGTACTGACCGGTCTCTGTGGGCGGTGTGTGCGCCTGCAGGTGGTGGGTCCGCAGGTGCAGCTGCAGCGAGGGCAGCGCGAACATGTTCTGTACTGTTGTGTACAGTATGTGTAGTGTACTGACCGGTCTCTGTGGGCGGTGTGTGCGCCTGCAGGTGGTGGGTCCGCAGGTGCAGCTGCAGCGAGGGCAGCGCGAACATGTTCTGTACTGTTGTGTACAGTATGTGTAGTGTACTGACCGGTCTCTGTGGGCGGTGTGTGCGCCTGCAGGTGGTGGGTCCGCAGGTGCAGCTGCAGCGAGGGCAGCGCGAACATGTTCTGTACTGTTGTGTACAGTATGTGTAGTGTACTGACCGGTCTCTGTGGGCGGTGTGTGCGCCTGCAGGTGGTGGGTCCGCAGGTGCAGCTGCAGCGAGGGCAGCGCGAACATGTTCTGTACTGTTGTGTACAGTATGTGTAGTGTACTGACCGGTCTCTGTGGGCGGTGTGTGCGCCTGCAGGTGGTGGGTCCGCAGGTGCAGCTGCAGCGAGGGCAGCGCGAACATGTTCTGTACTGTTGTGTACAGTATGTGTAGTGTACTGACCGGTCTCTGTGGGCGGTGTGTGCGCCTGCAGGTGGTGGGTCCGCAGGTGCAGCTGCAGCGAGGGCAGCGCGAACATGTTCTGTACTGTTGTGTACAGTATGTGTAGTGTACTGACCGGTCTCTGTGGGCGGTGTGTGCGCCTGCAGGTGGTGGGTCCGCAGGTGCAGCTGCAGCGAGGGCAGCGCGAACATGTTCTGTACTCTTGTGTACAGTATGTGTAGTGTACTGACCGGTCTCTGTGGGCGGTGTGCGCCTGCAGGTGGTGGGTCCGCAGGTGCAGCTGCAGCGAGGGCAGCGCGAACATGTTCTGTACTGTTGTGTACAGTATGTGTAGTGTACTGACCGGTCTCTGTGGGCGGTGTGTGCGCCTGCAGGTGGTGGGTCCGCAGGTGCAGCTGCAGCGAGGGCAGCGCGAACATGTTCTGTACTGTTGTGTACAGTATGTGTAGTGTACTGACCGGTCTCTGTGGGCGGTGTGTGCGCCTGCAGGTGGTGGGTCCGCAGGTGCAGCTGCAGCGAGGGCAGCGCGAACATGTTCTGTACTCTTGTGTACAGTATGTGTAGTGTACTGACCGGTCTCTGTGGGCGGTGGTGCGCCTGCAGGTGGTGGGTCCGCAGGTGCAGCTGCAGCGAGGGCAGCGCGAACATGTTCTGTACTGTTGTGTACAGTATGTGTAGTGTACTGACCGGTCTCTGTGGGCGGTGTGTGCGCCTGCAGGTGGTGGGTCCGCAGGTGCAGCTGCAGCGAGGGCAGCGCGAACATGTTCTGTACTTGTTGTGTACAGTATGTGTAGTGTACTGACCGGTCTCTGTGGGCGGTGTGTGCGCCTGCAGGTGGTGGGTCCGCAGGTGCAGCTGCAGCGAGGGCAGCGCGAACATGTTCTGTACTGTTGTGTACAGTATGTGTAGTGTACTGACCGGTCTCTGTGGGCGGTGTGTGCGCCTGCAGGTGGTGGGTCCGCAGGTGCAGCTGCAGCGAGGGCAGCGCGAACATGTTCTGTACTGTTGTGTACAGTATGTGTAGTGTACTGACCGGTCTCTGTGGGCGGTGTGTGCGCCTGCAGGTGGTGGGTCCGCAGGTGCAGCTGCAGCGAGGGCAGCGCGAACATGTTCTGTACTGTTGTGTACAGTATGTGTAGTGTACTGACCGGTCTCTGTGGGCGGTGTGTGCGCCTGCAGGTGGTGGGTCCGCAGGTGCAGCTGCAGCGAGGGCAGCGCGAACATGTTCTGTACTGTTGTGTACAGTATGTGTAGTGTACTGACCGGTCTCTGTGGGCGGTGTGTGCGCCTGCAGGTGGTGGGTCCGCAGGTGCAGCTGCAGCGAGGGCAGCGCGAACATGTTCTGTACTGTTGTGTACAGTATGTGTAGTGTACTGACCGGTCTCTGTGGGCGGTGTGTGCGCCTGCAGGTGGTGGGTCCGCAGGTGCAGCTGCAGCGAGGGCAGCGCGAACATGTTCTGTACTGTTGTGTACAGTATGTGTAGTGTACTGACCGGTCTCTGTGGGCGGTGTGTGCGCCTGCAGGTGGTGGGTCCGCAGGTGCAGCTGCAGCGAGGGCAGCGCGAACATGTTCTGTACTGTTGTGTACAGTATGTGTAGTGTACTGACCGGTCTCTGTGGGCGGTGTGTGCGCCTGCAGGTGGTGGGTCCGCAGGTGCAGCTGCAGCGAGGGCAGCGCGAACATGTTCTGTACTGTTGTGTACAGTATGTGTAGTGTACTGACCGGTCTCTGTGGGCGGTGTGTGCGCCTGCAGGTGGTGGGTCCGCAGGTGCAGCTGCAGCGAGGGCAGCGCGAACATGTTCTGTACTGTTGTGTACAGTATGTGTAGTGTACTGACCGGTCTCTGTGGGCGGTGTGTGCGCCTGCAGGTGGTGGGTCCGCAGGTGCAGCTGCAGCGAGGGCAGCGCGAACATGTTCTGTACTGTTGTGTACAGTATGTGTAGTGTACTGACCGGTCTCTGTGGGCGGTGTGTGCGCCTGCAGGTGGTGGGTCCGCAGGTGCAGCTGCAGCGAGGGCAGCGCGAACATGTTCTGTACTGTTGTGTACAGTATGTGTAGTGTACTGACCGGTCTCTGTGGGCGGTGTGTGCGCCTGCAGGTGGTGGGTCCGCAGGTGCAGCTGCAGCGAGGGCAGCGCGAACATGTTCTGTACTGTTGTGTACAGTATGTGTAGTGTACTGACCGGTCTCTGTGGGCGGTGTGTGCGCCTGCAGGTGGTGGGTCCGCAGGTGCAGCTGCAGCGAGGGCAGCGCGAACATGTTCTGTACTGTTGTGTACAGTATGTGTAGTGTACTGACCGGTCTCTGTGGGCGGTGTGTGCGCCTGCAGGTGGTGGGTCCGCAGGTGCAGCTGCAGCGAGGGCAGCGCGAACATGTTCTGTACTGTTGTGTACAGTATGTGTAGTGTACTGACCGGTCTCTGTGGGCGGTGTGTGCGCCTGCAGGTGGTGGGTCCGCAGGTGCAGCTGCAGCGAGGGCAGCGCGAACATGTTCTGTACTGTTGTGTACAGTATGTGTAGTGTACTGACCGGTCTCTGTGGGCGGTGTGTGCGCCTGCAGGTGGTGGGTCCGCAGGTGCAGCTGCAGCGAGGGCAGCGCGAACATGTTCTGTACTGTTGTGTACAGTATGTGTAGTGTACTGACCGGTCTCTGTGGGCGGTGTGTGCGCCTGCAGGTGGTGGGTCCGCAGGTGCAGCTGCAGCGAGGGCAGCGCGAACATGTTCTGTACTGTTGTGTACAGTATGTGTAGTGTACTGACCGGTCTCTGTGGGCGGTGTGTGCGCCTGCAGGTGGTGGGTCCGCAGGTGCAGCTGCAGCGAGGGCAGCGCGAACATGTTCTGTACTGTTGTGTACAGTATGTGTAGTGTACTGACCGGTCTCTGTGGGCGGTGTGTGCGCCTGCAGGTGGTGGGTCCGCAGGTGCAGCTGCAGCGAGGGCAGCGCGAACATGTTCTGTACTGTTGTGTACAGTATGTGTAGTGTACTGACCGGTCTCTGTGGGCGGTGTGTGCGCCTGCAGGTGGTGGGTCCGCAGGTGCAGCTGCAGCGAGGGCAGCGCGAACATGTTCTGTACTGTTGTGTACAGTATGTGTAGTGTACTGACCGGTCTCTGTGGGCGGTGTGTGCGCCTGCAGGTGGTGGGTCCGCAGGTGCAGCTGCAGCGAGGGCAGCGCGAACATGTTCTGTACTCTTGTGTACAGTATGTGTAGTGTACTGACCGGTCTCTGTGGGCGGTGTGCGCCTGCAGGTGGTGGGTCCGCAGGTGCAGCTGCAGCGAGGGCAGCGCGAACATGTTCTGTACTGTTGTGTACAGTATGTGTAGTGTACTGACCGGTCTCTGTGGGCGGTGTGTGCGCCTGCAGGTGGTGGGTCCGCAGGTGCAGCTGCAGCGAGGGCAGCGCGAACATGTTCTGTACTGTTGTGTACAGTATGTGTAGTGTACTGACCGGTCTCTGTGGGCGGTGTGTGCGCCTGCAGGTGGTGGGTCCGCAGGTGCAGCTGCAGCGAGGGCAGCGCGAACATGTTCTGTACTGTTGTGTACAGTATGTGTAGTGTACTGACCGGTCTCTGTGGGCGGTGTGTGCGCCTGCAGGTGGTGGGTCCGCAGGTGCAGCTGCAGCGAGGGCAGCGCGAACATGTTCTGTACTGTTGTGTACAGTATGTGTAGTGTACTGACCGGTCTCTGTGGGCGGTGTGTGCGCCTGCAGGTGGTGGGTCCGCAGGTGCAGCTGCAGCGAGGGCAGCGCGAACATGTTCTGTACTCTTGTGTACAGTATGTGTAGTGTACTGACCGGTCTCTGTGGGCGGTGTGCGCCTGCAGGTGGTGGGTCCGCAGGTGCAGCTGCAGCGAGGGCAGCGCGAACATGTTCTGTACTGTTGTGTACAGTATGTGTAGTGTACTGACCGGTCTCTGTGGGCGGTGTGTGCGCCTGCAGGTGGTGGGTCCGCAGGTGCAGCTGCAGCGAGGGCAGCGCGAACATGTTCTGTACTGTTGTGTACAGTATGTGTAGTGTACTGACCGGTCTCTGTGGGCGGTGTGTGCGCCTGCAGGTGGTGGGTCCGCAGGTGCAGCTGCAGCGAGGGCAGCGCGAACATGTTCTGTACTGTTGTGTACAGTATGTGTAGTGTACTGACCGGTCTCTGTGGGCGGTGTGTGCGCCTGCAGGTGGTGGGTCCGCAGGTGCAGCTGCAGCGAGGGCAGCGCGAACATGTTCTGTACTGTTGTGTACAGTATGTGTAGTGTACTGACCGGTCTCTGTGGGCGGTGTGTGCGCCTGCAGGTGGTGGGTCCGCAGGTGCAGCTGCAGCGAGGGCAGCGCGAACATGTTCTGTACTCTTGTGTACAGTATGTGTAGTGTACTGACCGGTCTCTGTGGGCGGTGTGTGCGCCTGCAGGTGGTGGGTCCGCAGGTGCAGCTGCAGCGAGGGCAGCGCGAACATGTTCTGTACTGTTGTGTACAGTATGTGTAGTGTACTGACCGGTCTCTGTGGGCGGTGTGTGCGCCTGCAGGTGGTGGGTCCGCAGGTGCAGCTGCAGCGAGGGCAGCGCGAACATGTTCTGTACTGTTGTGTACAGTATGTGTAGTGTACTGACCGGTCTCTGTGGGCGGTGTGTGCGCCTGCAGGTGGTGGGTCCGCAGGTGCAGCTGCAGCGAGGGCAGCGCGAACATGTTCTGTACTGTTGTGTACAGTATGTGTAGTGTACTGACCGGTCTCTGTGGGCGGTGTGTGCGCCTGCAGGTGGTGGGTCCGCAGGTGCAGCTGCAGCGAGGGCAGCGCGAACATGTTCTGTACTGTTGTGTACAGTATGTGTAGTGTACTGACCGGTCTCTGTGGGCGGTGTGTGCGCCTGCAGGTGGTGGGTCCGCAGGTGCAGCTGCAGCGAGGGCAGCGCGAACATGTTCTGTACTGTTGTGTACAGTATGTGTAGTGTACTGACCGGTCTCTGTGGGCGGTGTGTGCGCCTGCAGGTGGTGGGTCCGCAGGTGCAGCTGCAGCGAGGGCAGCGCGAACATGTTCTGTACTCTTGTGTACAGTATGTGTAGTGTACTGACCGGTCTCTGTGGGCGGTGTGTGCGCCTGCAGGTGGTGGGTCCGCAGGTGCAGCTGCAGCGAGGGCAGCGCGAACATGTTCTGTACTGTTGTGTACAGTATGTGTAGTGTACTGACCGGTCTCTGTGGGCGGTGTGTGCGCCTGCAGGTGGTGGGTCCGCAGGTGCAGCTGCAGCGAGGGCAGCGCGAACATGTTCTGTACTGTTGTGTACAGTATGTGTAGTGTACTGACCGGTCTCTGTGGGCGGTGTGTGCGCCTGCAGGTGGTGGGTCCGCAGGTGCAGCTGCAGCGAGGGCAGCGCGAACATGTTCTGTACTGTTGTGTACAGTATGTGTAGTGTACTGACCGGTCTCTGTGGGCGGTGTGTGCGCCTGCAGGTGGTGGGTCCGCAGGTGCAGCTGCAGCGAGGGCAGCGCGAACATGTTCTGTACTGTTGTGTACAGTATGTGTAGTGTACTGACCGGTCTCTGTGGGCGGTGTGTGCGCCTGCAGGTGGTGGGTCCGCAGGTGCAGCTGCAGCGAGGGCAGCGCGAAGATGACCTCGCGCACGTGCTTGTCTGCGGCCGCTTTGTTCCTCTCCGTGCTGTTGGTGTTAGTGCTTGAACCGCTGGCGTTGGATGAGGTGGTGCCGGTTGGGTCGCGCTCTAACGATGGGAAGAGCTCGATTGCTGGGGAAAAGATGACTGTGTCAGTAAGTGAAAATCTCTGGAGAGAAGTGGCCTGTGTTACCGTGTCCCAGCAGTGGAAACATAAGTGGCACATTTTACTGCGATTATGGTATGTAAAAAACCTGTGTACCTAATACAAGTTGTGTTTATTTAGTTGACGGTAATACTTAAAGATTTTATTCTAGACCCATACACGACCTAAATTTTTTTTTTTTTAATTATAGAAAGTTTTTAATTCAAGAAAAGAAATCATTATGATGGGTAGACACCCTTTTGCAAGTGACATAATAACTACCGTAAGAGGCAACTTAACTCACCATCAATCTCACTATTAGCGAAGGCATAGTGGAACCACTCCTTCAAGGTCTTGAACTGCGGCGGGAACAGCAGGGCTCTGGTCATGCGGCACACGGTAGCCATGGACACGTGCCCACGTGCGCCTGACCCGCCCGGGCCCAGCCCGCCCAGGCTGGCTGTCAGGCTTTGGACCACGTGGACTTCCATAGAACCTGTACGCAACATATTTTTGTAATGAGAGCGCATTCACATCTCTAGTAGCAATCGATAGAGTAGGCGTTCACCAAAACCGGAAACTTTACTTTAACATTACGTCATTTTGACATAATCACGTCTCCGTGAGTCTAGTGTAAGGTATGCATTTATGTGTCTTCAACAAGGGCGAGAGCTTTTGCGACTGAATCTAGTTCAACAGAATAACTTGTAATAATTTGGCTAAATTCTATGATGCCTTCGAAGCAATCAAGATCATTCTTTAAACACACATGATGGAAGATACCCAAAAGCTAACTCACCCTCTTCACTGGCGACTTGCTGTGCTTCAGTCGCGAAGCTGATGCATGGATCCTTGAGACTGAACAGCGCCCAGGATTTTGACTTAAAGCTGTTGCCATGGAAGCACGCTAGAGATATGTTGGTGCCGTGGAGTTCCATTGTACCGCCGAGTACGGTGCCTAGAGAGAAAAGCGCGTAGAACGAAATTATGATATTGTTACAATATAAGTATGTATTTTTTAAGTTTATTTTGAATAGATTTGCCGTGGCCAAAAATCATATTTAAATAAAAATTCTCTAGTAGTTGCAAGCATCACGTTGTCGAGATATCTCTAAAATATAACAATTTAGATCATCGCTTAGGACAATTGCAGACGTGAGTCGTAACTTTGCAGAAAAACATGGCAACGCCAGACTATGCTAGCTTCCAGAGAACATAAAAACATCAGAATTTGTTTCTAAACCTGAAAGAGCAATGAAAAAGTCCAATATTTTTGTGTTATACTGGGAACAATCTTTTCATTAGTGCTTAAATATAGTGAGCTACAATACCATTAGCCGGCAGCGGCGTGGGCAGCGTGGACAGCTGCATGCCCGACACCAGGTGCAGCACCTTCTGCCAGTGCCGGTGGTGACGCAGCTCCGGCGCGGCCGCAGGCGTCGCGCCCTCGCCGCCTGCTGCTGCCGCTAGGGAGGGGGGACTGGTTACATTTGCGTGTGTGTGTACAGAGTTTCTTTAGTCTACAAAGAGTAATATCCAGTACCTACACAGTGCTACAAGGACCTTTTAGCCTTAGAATAATGTTGCCTGTGTTAGTGTGTACGATTATGAAATGGTTGCAGGGATATCGCGTAATCGTGGTGACGCAGTGAGTGGAGGGGGCCACGCAACGTGAGCGGTGCGCTCTCCGAGCTACTACGGGTACTTTTGCTCGGGAGCTCAGATGTGATGGACGACTATTAGGAACTGTAGATTTGAGTGATTTCGGTGTCTAACGATTTTTCATAATTATTGTGTTCATTTCGTGATTTGTTAGTTAAAAATAAATAGTTCTAGGTAGATTTGATTTTCTTTAAAAAAAAATGAGCTTCTGATCTATGAGACTAGTTTATTTATATAAAATTGAACTGCCGTGTGGTCACACGGCAGTTATTTGACAATAGAGACCATGATCTGGAATAGGACATAGAACTTTTCACGTTATTTCGTCCCCGTGGGATTATTTCCCGAAACTATGAACAAAAGTAGTTCTAAGTTTAAATGATGATAATACTTACGTTCCCTCCGATCTCGCCTCGAATTAGTATAATTCGGATGCAGCGAACTGAACACCCTTTTACTCGACTTGAACTGCTGCGTGAAGAACTCTTCAAGTTTCAGCTGCATCTTCAGCAAGTCTGGCGTGGTACTCCGGGACATCAGGATCTGAAGCTGGTGCCAGCTTAGAGTTCCGTGCGTGAGGATTATTGCTGGTCTGAGGGGAGAAATATGGGGTTAGAAAAAGAGCGGTGTTTAGCGCTTACTGCTTAATATGAGAAGGCCCTATTTTATTGTTTTTCGTGTTTCGTTTTAGGGTGCAACCAGACTACATGTAGGTCCACGACATTGTGACGTAGTTTTGAGGTATAATCGATCTTATTACAAACCAAGATTAATCCTTATTATTATTTATCTTTATCGTGTGGTTAGTGCCTAACCTGGTGTCAGAGTTTTAATGCCGCCCATGTGCCTCTGACTTGGCTTTACAGGATAAAGAAGATAATGATAAAGATGCATTTATTTGTATAAACATGTGTGACATGATACATAGATATATGCACATATGGATGGAAACGAGTTTAGATTGCTGGTTCAACATGTTTTGCCATAATCGGCGTACAAAATTGTTTTTATTAATGAATTGGAAATTACAAATTGAACAAGAATTAAAAGAGAATGCTCATGGAAGTATGGAATCCCGTACCATGCTGCATCAAAATCAAACCTTGTTTTTTATAGACTACACTGATCGTATTAACTCCTACAAAAATTATTTTTGAAAAAAAAACCCGCGTTTCAGAGTTATTTTATAAAATCGAAACTAACCTAAAAAGTAGGTCTATTTTTTCGACGCTACCAACGACGTATTTTAACACACATACATTACATTATTGCTCTAAAAACAGCGTAATACACTAATATTAGTAAGAATTACGAGTTAAAGTAACATCCACAGTATGCTTGACTGAAACTCGATTTTATTTTAGACCTTTACATTGCCAATAGTCAGTCAGTACTACAGAGTACTTGTCAGTACAGTACAAATGTCAGATGCCACAGATAAGATAACTATAAACCATAGAGTATAGTAAGTGCTATAAACTAGTCGGGATTTAGGCTGAGAAAATCTATTTTGTTGCAAATAGCAATAAACCAAACTAAATCGATTTGGTGTACTGATCTTACTTAATTGTAATTAATTTTAGAGTCCGCTCGACAGACAAGGGTTTGTTCAATTGAAACGGAACGTCATTTATATTCAGTTGAAACGGAACGTCATATAAAGGGAGTAAAACAATATTCGTACTTTTAAACTCGAAAAGTATATTTCCAGTTCAAAAATCAAATCCCCGACGCGTAATGCCGTAAAAAAATATGAAACTAATTACTATAATATTTTGGTTTTGAGGCGCGAGACTTTTTGGTACCAACTTTGGTCATTGTCCTTTTATATGGTCAAAAATTCAATTAATTCAAATACATATTAACAGTCAATACAAAAATATGGTAAAAAAAGAATAATTAAAAATGAAATCGCATATTAAATTATTTAAATTCAAAATTTCAATACATAATTATAGTCAATACAAAAATATGGTCAAAAAGAATAATTAAAACAATAAAACTAAAATCATATATTAAATTATCTAAATTCAAAATTTGTCATTCAAAAACTCAGTAACATTATAGTATGCCTTACTAATAAGCAATTTTTTTTGTTCTCTTTTGAATGAATTGATATTCAATGTCTTAAGGGAATTGGGTATTTTATTGTATATTAATGGGGCCATGCATATTACACTTTTTCTCAAAAATGCTGTTTTAGCGGAAACTGATTGGACCCAAAGTCTGTATTTCTCACGTCTATTTCTACCAGTATTATTAACCAGAAGGGGAAACAATTTAGGATTGGTTTTCACAAATAGCGATATTTCTAATATGTAAAGTGACGGAAGTGTTAGAATTCTGTGCTGCATAAACATTGGTTTGCAACTGTCAGTAGTTTGCAACCCAAACATAGCCCGTATACAACGCTTCTTTGAACGCAGTGTCCTTCAGAGTTGAGTTGCCCCAGAAAATTATTCCAAATCTTAACACTGATTCAGCAAGCCCGTAATATGCTGTAAGTAAAGTATCTGCATTGACAGTCGGCGCCAACTTGTAAAGAGCATATGACGAAGTACCAATTTTTTTACAAAGTTCATTAATGTGAGTTTTCCAATTTAATTGCTTGTCAATGATTAATCCCAAGAATCGCGCTGTTTCTACGTCTTGTATTATATTATCCTTATATACTAAATTAAATTTTGATGTATTATGTAACTTTTTTCGTTGTCTAAAATGCATTATGTTTGTTTTACTAAGATTAATTTTCAAATTATTATCATTAAGCCAGGTAATTATAGAATTCAATGAATCATTAGCATCGGAATGGTAGATAATCATATTTTTAGGTGCAATGGTTACAGTACTGTCGTCAGCAAACAATGACATGGGTTCCTTAGTTGCATTTGGTAGATCATTAATGTATAGTAGGAACAAAGGAGGGCCCAACACACTTCCCTGGGGAACACCATATGAGATGTACCGCTTATCGGAGGAGTACACCTGTTCCCTTTTAGTTTTAATATTAAATTTTGATATTTGGGTTATTTGTTGGCGGTCTGATAAATATGATTTTATCAATTCAAGGACATTCCCTCTTATACCATAAGCCTCAAGTTTATCTAGCAGAATATCATGGTCTACATAATCGAATGCTTGTGACATGTCACAATAAATAGAACAAACAGGTAAAGATTTGTCAACTTGTGAAGAAACTACGTGTAAAAAGTCATACACTGCCATATTGATGTTTTTATTTTTTCTGAAGCCTTTTTGCTCATCACATAGGATTTCATTTCGGTCTAAGTAGCTATTTATTTTACTGTAAATATATTTTTCAAAGATTTTTGAGAATACCGAAATTAGTGCTATAGGTCTATAGTTCTCCATTAAGTATTTATTATCTTTTTTAAATATAGGTTTAATAATGGTCAATTTGAGGTCTTTTGGGAATATCCCACTCTGTATGCAAAGATTCAGAATATGGCTTAAGTGGTGAGAGATATCTTCATTTACTGCTTTGATTACTTTGGTCGAAATACCGTCATTCCCTACACTGCTAGTATTTTTGAGATTTCTTATAATTTTCTGCATATGATAAGGCAAACAGGGTGGTAAAAACATTGACAGGCCGTCAAGAAATATCTCTCCGGCATGCTGGTTTCCTCACGATGTTTTCCTTCACCGATGCAAGTGATAATTATACAATACGCACATGAATCCAAAAAGTCAGAGGTGCGTGGGCTGGGTTCGAACTTGAGACCTATGATTTGGTAGTCCGACAATAACACCACTAGGCTATCACTGCAATTATTATTTTTAAAACAAGTTGACGTTCTAAATACAAATAAGTCGGTTTAAGACTGATTATTTATTTATAAGTAAAAACTGTACAAAGGCGGATTTAATGCCTCAGACATTTTCTGCCAGTATACCTTAGGGTGATGCAGAGACAATACACAGTAGGTGCAATAACAGAAAAAGACTACAAAATATTTATAACCAAAATATAAGAATAAATGTTTGGGGGTGTGAAGAACAGGGTGTAAAGCTCTTCATCCCCCATAGAAAAGGGAGGATCATCCGACCAGACGGGTGTTATGTCTGGTGTGCTACTGCCCGCCAGTTGTTGTCGGGTTCTTCTATATAGTCTTAAGTCGCGAATAAGTTTACTTGCGCGAATGCCGGTGTAGCGATGACCGCTACAAATGTATATATACATATATAAAACAAAATAAATAAAGATTATAAATTACCTAAATACGTTAATATATGATAGAGATAGAATGATGTTTTAAATATGTTTAGCATGAAACGCATTTGGTTATTTGTGGTGCTTTATATATGTCCAAATAAAACAGATGGACAAATTTTAACAAATTTTATTTTAGAGTGCCGGCAATTTATTATTTTAGATATAAATAAAATCACTTTAGTGTTTTTTTTGCTTGGATATCTTTGGTTAGACGTACTGAACGCTGTGTTAAAATTGGTCCATCTATTTAATGGGACCTTATATAATATTTACTAGGCACCTTTACTTCAGTCGGAATAGGGTTTGAAATATTATTAAAACAGGCTGACAGTTTGTGTCAAAGTTGAAACTTGTTTCAGTATGGGGATCCCTCTCACAAAAGAGACCAAATCACGTATGACGTTCCTACGGCGCGGGCGGTCTGGTTGCACCTTTACGGTTCGTTTGGAAATTCTTTTTTTTTGTCACGGTTAGGGCCAAGCATTGAATGGACCATGGGTAATAAAATAGGGCCTTATAGCTTACCCGTCTTCCGGTTCTTGATCTTCTTGGAAGCTAGTGAGAGATCGTGCGAGTTAGTTAAGCAGTTACAATGTTATATTTGTGCACTGTGCATGCCCTGTCACCTAGCATACTGAGACTACGCCGGAAGTTAAGTATCATTTTAATATTTAAATATATCTTTTGATCACTTCAATATAGTGCACTAAGTTTTAATGGCTAAGATTTTTTTTTTAATTTTAGCATCTCAGAACTTACTTGTGTTATGTATATTTAGTCGTTTTAAAACTAAACAGTAAATATGCACAATAAATGTTGTCTTGGCCTAACCAAATGACACAAAGGAGTCAAGATACTTATGTGAAGAATTTTACTTTTTCGCTGTGAGTATGAAATCACATTTGCATGCACCGATCACTATTTTCGACTATCTCTATCTCATTCTGTCACGTAATCATTTGGTGGAGCGAGAAGTCCGGTCGTAAGCATCCGCATTTATTTGCATCGGAAGAACTTTAGCGTGCGATTGGACCTCTCACTTTAGTGAGTTGCAATTCTACGTGACAGAAAGAGAAAAAGATGCAAGAAAATGTGCGTGTAAACATGATTTAACCCTAAACCCTTTATGCTTACAACCGTTTGTTTTTAGGTATAGCAGGTAGAGGAAGGTTAGCCTATCACTAAGACAACACAGCTTTAAGCAACACAAGTAATGTCCCCCTTACCTAGACGTGGGTCTGTGCGGATGGTGCGCGGGATGCCGGTTCCTGGCCAGCCACTCGTCCCGCAGCGCGGCCTGCAGGCGCGACACGCGCGCCATGAGGACGGGCGTGCCCATGTACTCCAGGCGCAGCTCCAGCGCGGCCAGGCGCACGCCGCACACGTGGCCTGGGTTGCAGCCTGCTTCTTCTTCGATGTGGACTGACGGAAGGGATGGTTGAAGTAAGTAATAGATAACACACAAATAAAAACACCACTGTTTAAAGATTTTGTGAGTACGAGTAAAGGTACTTCATAATCAAACTGAATATACCGATAAAGGAGATTGACCAAAACCAGTCTTGAAAAGTTGCATGTATGAAAACCAAATTAATATAAAAATTATTTTCTTATTTTTTACAAGCTTTTCACTTCAGGAATTTTGTTTTCGTATCCGGAATTATGATTTTAAGATAAATAGTAAATTAACGATTGCTAGGTACATTTCCGTATAGTCATGATGGACGTTTCGTTCTCTTCATTTGTACGAGTTACGTTAGTAGGTATGAGCCTTTACATAAAAAACATCACAAAAATGATATTAAACTCATAAATAGCTAAATTATTAGTAATATCATAATCATAACGTAGGTACTGTATATGTATTTCATAGTTCCGTTATGAAAATATTTATTTTTGTGTTTCGTCTCACGCAGATGCAACTGTCAAGGCAAATGACAGACGTACCGGTAGGGATGATGACTGACTGAAGTTGTTTCATTTTGATAATGTCACATCAACGCTGCGAGGCCATAAAAAGCACGATTATTCGTTATTCACGATTATTCAGGTTTTTTGTTTCAATTAGCAGCTGTTCTCTTATTTTGTTTTTAACTATCTTTGTTGTTTTGTACCTACATGATTGATCTGTGGTCATTTTATAAGTTGCGAGTAGTTTAGACATAATTTTTAGGTTATCTCCGAATTTGTTTAATTACTTTAAAACTCGGATACTTGTGTGAAAATGAACACTTTTATTTAATAGTATATAAAGCGCAGTCTATAATAAATAAAGATTTATTGTGTTTCAACTTAAGACGGATTTCCATACATCGTTGATCATGATCCTGTGGTTTATGTCTTTAATAGTAGTTGAGCCTGCAGTTTTATACACGGTTACTTTTAGGTCGTTCAGAAATCAAAAGCCATAAACTCGATCATCGAACTAGAAACGATTGTGAATATTATGTTTAATAAGTATCAATCAAAAAATCACGAAAAATGTTTTTTGTTTTTTTTTTTTTATGAAAAAATGAGAACTCGAAGTTACGCTTCTTTGCGGTCAATGCATGTGTGTGTAAAACGCAGTCACGATCGGTAACACATGCGAACAGTACCCATTGAAAAATCCATTCATCGCTCCGACAGCATGACGCGTAAGTCAAGGCCCCGGCCAGGTAGGTACACAAATAAAAATACGAAAAGCGAATTCAGACTTTATTTCTTAACCGTAAACAGTGAAAACAGAAATTTTATCAAAATGGGTAAGTAGGTACGCAGTTTACTAAAAATATTCTGAAAATCCTATTGTGTCGCGCCCGACCGGACTTTACAACTTTTAGGATGCACAACCGAATTACACGGTTAATTTTATAAAAATGAGGTCTTAATAACGGTTCAATATTTCCATAGAAAACACGTCCAACTAATAATGAACTCTATTAGACAGATGAAACGATTCATTTTTTCTGTTCGAATTGCCTGCCTACGTAAAGCCGCTGCGCGCCGCTCCAGACTTAGTACTTGTTCACGTTGACTCGCGGGCGCGGTGGCGGGCGCGGTCACGAAATATCAAACATATGGCGTAATATCCAAGTGTTCACGTACGAAACGCACGTGCGGTGTAAGTAGCGGGCAAGCTAGCGACTGGCGCGCGCGCGCCGCTCGCGTCAATATCAAACGCGTGAGATGTTTGTGTGTGTTCACGTCGAACTAGCGGCGGAGCGCGCGATTCACTCGCGACGTCAGGTAAGTTCAACCAGTATGAACTTTTCGCTAGAAACGTTAGCGCGTCTTCATCATGTCTTTCAATACAGAAGAGTTTATTAGTGCTGTTCAGGCTAGAACTCCGATTTGGCAAAGCAACAACACGTCACACCCGCGCAAACGCCTGGCGGCCAATGTGAACACGAACCCGCCACGTCTTCGCGACCGCACCCGCCACCGCGCCCGCGCGTTCCAACGTGAACAAGTACTTACTTCATCCGTCGGCGCCGCCCGCTCGAGCAAGGATAAGCGTCCCACTCCCCGCGCGACAGCCTACCGCGTTGCTAGAGAGTGCGCACGTTCGTTCGTGGCGCCATACCTAAAGTGTCGTACGCGAGCCCTATACCGCGTTAGGTAGTTAATAAGTTACTCAGTACATAATATATGTGATGTTGTGTGCCCGAACACTACAATACACTAATATTACCATCCCGTGTCGCTTCGTTTCTCTGCCCGCTAAAGCTACCGCCATTAGAGGTATGCTTATGGAGTACCTACTAGTTCTATTGGTCGACAACTCGACAATCGATTCAAGGCTGTAAATATAACTCCTAAACGTACTCATCGTGTCTTGTTAAATACACTCGAGAGCAATGAATCCGGGTCACTTAAAGAATCCTAAAAATCTCGGAAACTAAAAATGCTAGGTTAATGCAATAAATTGTATTTAATAGACAATGTAATACTCCTTAAATGAAGGTATTAAAACTTCTTAGTTATTGTAAAGTTATATCATAAAAAAATCAAATTTGAAAAAGGGCCACTTTCGAAGATGGAAGTACGAAATTACAGCATTTGGTTTTGCTTTTGTTTGTAATCTGTCATTTATGTGGGTACATAAACCATGTTGATAGTGCTCTATATTCATTATTCAAGCTGAAATTATGTCGCTTACGCCTGAAGAATGCACCAGAATACTTACAATGCTGGAAACCGGCCGGAGTCAGCGCGATACAGCCAGGACTGTCGGTGTGTCGCTGTCAACAGTACAAAGAGTTCTCCGACGTTACGAAGAAACTGGTTCTAACCTACGCAGACCAGGAACGGGCAGAACCAGGTGTACCACAGCACGAGAAGACCGATACTTGGTGAACACCATGCTTCGAAATCGCTTTCTCACAGGAACTGAACTCACAAATCAGTTTCGACGCCTCGGAGGAAGTAACCCAAGTGCATGGATAGTAAGACGTCGGCTTGCTGAATCTACCTTAAAACCCCTTAGACCTGCAAACGGCCCTAAACTGGAGCGTGGGCATCGTATTTCAAGACTAAGATATGCCCAGAGCCACGTAAATTGGAGTATTGAAGATTGGTCAAAAGTTATGTTCTCCGACGAATCAAAATTTATGCTCTACAAGCACGATGGAAGACACAGAGTGTATCGAAGACCAGGGGAAAGATTCAAGCAAGCATGTATTGAAGAAACAGTAGCCTACGGTGGTGGGTCTGTACTTGTGTGGGCCGGAATTTCTTCTGAAAGTCGCACAGAGCTGGTGATCATAGAAAACGGCTCTTTAACTAGCGTAAGATATGTGGAAGAAATCCTCAATGATCACGTTGGTCCATTTATGGTCAATTTAGGTGAGGATGCTATATTTATGCATGACAATGCCCGACCTCATACAGGTAGGATTGTGAATGAACCTTCAAGAGATGAACATTACTCGTATGGAGTGGCCAGCGCGCAGCCCGGATATCAACCCGATCGAGCATGCTTGGGACGAGCTAGGCAGATGCGTAAAACAACGAAACCCTCCCCCAATCACGCTTCGTGAGCTCAAAATTGCTCTCACAGAGGAATGGGAGAATATTCCCCAAAATCGTATAAGGAACTTGGTGTACAGCATGCCAAACCGCGTAAACGCAGTAATGGAAGCACGAGGAGGCAATACGAAGTATTAAAATTCAAGAAAATCGTAATAAAGTTCAAAAATTTCATGTTTCCTATTTTTGTTTTAAGGAGAGATCAGCAGTTTTTTTCTTTATGTAATTTTGTGTTACTAAAATGTATGGCGACTCATATTTTTTTTACTTTCATTTAAGGAGTATTACATTGTCTATTAAATACAATTTATTGCATTAACCTATCATTTTTAGTTTCCGAGATTTTTAACATTCTTTAAGTGACCCGGATTCATTGCTCTCGAGTGTAGGAACATAGTAACGAGTACTAGTGATTTCGTGATGCGAGAGTAGTGAATAAAATGTCAATTAATTTCTCTCGTTTACGAGGTTATGTGATAATGGTAAATAAACACTGTGCCGTGCTTCCGAAACAAACGAGAGATGATGGAGGTAAATGAACTTACACCAACCTAAATCATACCTGAAATGAAATATCTGTTTGCAGATACTTTTGCAGCTGGTTATTCGTCCGTTGCGTACCGCGAGCGAACTACCAACTGCCTCGCATGCGCACAGCTGTGCCGCGCTACGTCATCACCGAGATCACCGGATCGCGTACGATATTGCGTTTATGAATGAAATAGTGGAAGCGCTACTAAGATTTAACTCGAATGACAATAAAAAGGTGATAAATTTCTTTATTTGATGTCTTAAAAAAACAATAATAATGCCAATAGTAACTATTACTCGACTGCAGTTATTGTGTTTCGGCTCTAGAACGATATAAAATTAACCATGTATAATAATGACAGACATCCGACTCTTTATTTCAATGTTTTTTGCGATGAGCCTGCTAGGTATCTGCTGTTCATAAACCTTGCTGTGGTGCTTTTCTAGCATAAAGCTTATGGTCACGCCTACCTGCGTTTCGCGGGGCCGTACTGGCACAGCTTGGGTACATACCGTAAGTGTCGATGGAAGACAGTGAGATGGCTCCACCGACGATGCCGCCGCGTGCATCCAGCTCCGAACTAGCCAGCGCCACGCCCACCAGCATGTTGCGGTGTCCCGTGCTGCCGATGCTCAGTCGGCCTGTGCAGTTGAAGTCACGGGACTGCCAACTGAAAATAACGCAAACAATTGGAACCTCAGAATTTATCCTATTTTTTTTTTGTCAGGTGACATAGAAGAGTCTCCATCTAAGAGAAGTAATAGAAATAGAGATTTGAATGAAGTACTTTTATGGTAAATAAAACTAGATGTAGTAGTTACCTGACATTGCCCATGACGTTGCCCATGTTCATGTGCACGTTGAGCTTGGTGAAGTTGACGGCGAACAGTACGAGCGTCTCCCACGCCGCGCCCATCGCAGGCGCCGACGCTTTGCTACTATCTGTATACAACAACGAAACTAGAGTTACGGCACTTGTTTAATATAAAACATGATACTTCCTGTCGAAAAAAAACGTGTTGTTGGATTGACAACGTTAGGCGCTAAGCGGAAAGTTCAAAATCCAACAGCGCGCGAGTATTTATACAAAGGACTTTAAACTTAAGAGAGAGCCAGTAGCAGAGGGTAAGTGTATGTGCAGCTGCGTTTTACGGTTCAAAGTTTTATACTGTACTGTTACTGTACCTTTGGATTTTTGATGCTCTGGAACAGTCTTTGTTTTCTCTCTCTGTGGCAGTACGGGTGATACTGGAGCATTGCTGCTTGATGGCCTGAGAAAATAAATAATGATAAACTTAGCCCCATGTAATAGGGGGAGCCTATTGCCACCAACCGGGCACAAATCCAGCCTCCATGGCTGCTACTGAGAAATTTTGATGGAAAAACCCAATAACACTTTGCCCAACCCGGGAATGGAATCCAGGATCTCAATCCTAAAGTTGATCTTTTTCAAGTGGAAATAACGTCAAGAATGTATAGTAGTTGTCTTGTAGTTGTGGTCTTCTTACCCATGATCACGCGTGTCGTGTAAACTGAGGTCGCCCAAGAACATACGCCTTACGATCGTTCGTCTGTACCACGCCTTCGGGAAGGCGAGGATCTCGCCTAAGCGACGCATGTCGTACTTGAACCACGCCGAGCCCACGTCCACGATGGCTGCAGGAGAACAGGGAGTGATATTGAGAGATGATCAAATAACAGGAAAATCATTTAAAGTGTTTCCAAACTTAAAATAGATGAAGTAGAAGAAGTTTTTGGCAATTTTTAAAAGTTTAAAAATCTAGAATAATTTATTAGTAACACGGAATGAGGGATCATTTGAAATCGCAGCACACACGTGTGCAATAAAATAAGTATTACACCATGAGCTTGCCTTTCATAATTATTTTAAAAGTGTAAGTTTCATAAAAAGATATGCTCGACTTGGCGAGTTATACAAGGTCGTTATAGCGAGATGGCAAAATATACATTTGATTTGGGCGCCCGGCCTGCGCCGAATCACGTTGATCCGAATATGTGTGTAGAGAGTAGAAAAGTTCATCACAATATTTATCCACAATTTCAATTTGCGTGGAAATATGAAATTACACTTACTTGAGAACCTCACAGTAGCCTTCGACTGATCCTGCTCCGTCTGGAAATCCAACTTCCTGGATCTCGACAGATGGAACTTGACAAACTCCACATTGATGCTCAGCGAGTCTTTCCTCTCGGTATCAGAGAGCGGGGACCACTGCGCCTCCTTGAGGCTGGACTTCTTGCCGCCGTACGGGTGGAACATGTTCACTGAGAAGTCGGCGAGGCAGCCTGTGACGCTGAGACCGCCCATCGCTACTGCTGGTTCCGCCATTTCTCTGTGGATTTGGAGGATGTCTTAGTAAACGATTTAAGATGATGAAGGCGGTAGTTGAAGTGTACACATGATACACAACACATGACATGATGTACATGTGTGTGTTGTTGTGTATGTGTTGTGTGTGTGTATGTGTTGGTATGTGTATGTGTGTGTTGTGTGTGTGTTTTTGTTGGTGTTGTAATGTGTGTGTGGTTGTGTGAATGTGGTGTTGTGTGTGTATTGAATGTAAGGACCTGAGAAAAGTTGTAAGAAACTATGATGCTGTTATTAGATATTTTCTTGTTTGTCGTTGTGTTTCAGTCACTTTTTGTCGTTTCTTTCGTCGTCATGTGTCATCTCGATTGTCGTGTGTATGTTCGCGCGTGAGGACCACACGGGGTGCATGTGTGTATATTGTACTCACTCGTCGCTCGCCCGCTTGGAGCTGAAGACGATCTGCAGGCTAGGCAGCTGCAGCAGGCACTCCACGCGCGACGCGGGCAGGCAGCTGAAGCGGAAGGTGCTGGGCTGCATGTGGAAGTGCACTATCACGTCCACCGGGAACGAGGCGTACACGTACTGCCCGTACGAGGCGCCTTCGACGGAGCGAGAGCGGGAACCGCTTTCTGCTTCTGTTGGGGAATTTAGAGGATTCTGCTGAATGCATCGCAATGAAGATTGTTGTTTTGCGACGCTGAAAGTGTCCGTGTAGCAGATGCAGTTATAACTCGTCGAAACATTAGGACGGGACTTATGACTGAAACTCCCGCACTCTTCACCGTTTTGGCTCGTCTTTTTTGCCGATGTTTGAGGTGCTAACAGAAATTATTATCTTTACACAAACTATTTACATCCAGCATGGCAGCGCATCAAGTTACTACAACTGTCAAATTTTCTCATTCGATTTTGAACTTAACCATCAACATTTTATGGTTTAAAATCATTTAAAGAACTTTGACAGGTTGTGGTAACTTGATGTGCTGGCTACTGTATTTTGGCGTGAGAGTTAGGGACATGAAATGAATGAAAAACTACCAATGACGAAGTGCTTTTTAATTACACGGTGGAGGGCTGGGATGTCAGCATCTGCCTAGCCTGTTCCCAGCTACAATGATCCTCTTCCCTTTTCGTCGTCTTGGAGAGACATACAGCACTCACTTTATGGAACTAAACATATTCACCTTATCTAATTATTACCCAACTTTTACTATACTGTCTAATATAAAGTAAATTGGTAAAATTATTTAAATTAAATAAAGCCATCACAAAAAGTTAGCAACTGCCCTTCAGTTCTACAAATTCTTATAATTTCTTCAAAATGTAACTATCTTAATCAACTTACCCGGTGTTGGCGTGGAGAACGATGCTTTCGTCGGTATGGGCTCTAGCGTCTGTTCCAGGAACTCCAGTATGTGCGGGCTGATGATGGTCTCCTCCGGTATGCTCTGCAGCGTGATCCACGCGAACAGCGACGCCTTCTTGATGCCCACCTTCCGCGCGCCCACGCTCAGGGACGCCAGGGAAGGGACTGTTTGCGGAGAGTTGGCCTCTTCGGGGAGGGTTTTTGATTCGTAGTGAACCTATTGGAGAAATTTTAATGTTAAAATAGAAATCTGTGAAGTAGGATTCTGTTCAAAGGTGTGTGATGTTTTAGTACACGATCTTTTTTGTAAAATTGAAGACATTCTGGCGATCACTATTTTCTTCAGCTAATTTCTAACAGCTATGTTGTTCGCGTTTTTAGAAATGTTATACTTAATTATCGCTATCTTTAATCTTCCTTTATTAAGTTAATTTTCAGTCACCACAGACCCTCTTGGGAATATTGACGTATTTGGTGTGACCATCGAATACAACGGTGACGGTTTAGCGACATTTATGTCAATATTCTTCAAAAGAAATGTCATTCATTCAGTTTACGCATTCTCGGGCAAAAAACCTACAATAGTCAAATAAGTCAGTACGAAAAATAGATACAAATTGAATTGTATAAAATAGAAAGCGTCCCTTACCTTGAGATCCAACCCGGGTACTCTGAACACAGTAAGGTCTAACACAGGCTGGTGTCTTGCATGCGGCGCCTTCCTTCGTGCAGCAGTCGGTGAGCTGCTGCCTCCCGTGGCTCCTTCCGCCAGCCCTCCTGATGCAGACCGGCCGACTCGCATACGGCCGCTAGGAAAACAAATATAAAATTGGTATAGCAATTTTATTTCATCAGTATAATCGATCTCATACAAATAAAATTATCCTTCACATCTTGTATAAAACAGAACATTACGGTATCGGGTGGTATCGTTATCATGAGACGCGTATTACAAACATTCACAGGGCAGCAGTAGCGAAGGGTCAATTTCTGTAAGAGGTAAGCCGGAGTACCTACATAATCTTTAATGTGATTATATTATTTATCTATAGAATACTGACTGTGCCATTTTTCAAAGGGAATCCGGTAGGAATCGAGTTGTATGGAAACTTCGCCACTGCAGGGCAGATGATGCGCAAAACAGATCTAGGTGACAGTGTGACAGTATGCATTCGGTTGAAGTTACACTTGGGATAAATCGCCTAGAGGGATGCCAGTTTCCGGCAAGCTGGTCTAAACTGGCGATCATTCAGATGTATCTAAACCGTAAGGGTGATGAATTGGCAAAGTGAACAAATGTAATTTTCAACAAGTAAACAAATAATCTGGTAACTTTTAGTCTAATATTATTATTATTGCTACAACACTGTATTTAGTCATTCTTCGACTATACCAGTGTATGGATATATCCCTAACAAAAATGTGAGCGCAATAAATCAAGCGACCGTCCGGTATAAGGTTGGTTTATTACTGGTGACGCGAGCGGCCGGCGGACCCGACCGCGTGGGGATGCAAATACATTATTTTAAAATGTTTAATGGGCCTACACTTGACCTCAATCTAGTCCTGAGGACAGAGATACATCAATCCCTCCCAAGCTTTATCACCAAAATGTGCTTTAATAAAACTAAACAATACTCACATCTTAATACTATCATCCTCTTTACTCGGCTCCTTGGTGTGCAGCACACACTTGCCGCTGTTGATGTACACCTTCACGTCCAGCTCGAAGTCGATGTTCGGCTCAGTGGTCTTGGACTTACTCGCCTTGTTCTCTGAGCTCAGCCCTTCTGATAGTATCGCGCTGTCAAAGAAACAATGAGACCGTTCAACTAGTGGGGGGTTACCATGACGATTTACAGCAGTATTGTTTTAATATCACTCCTGTGTGGAAAAGAGACGGAGCTATAGAGGACGTCTAGCGTCATCTCTTTCTAACTCTGGAAAAAGATTAAAACAATACAGCTTTAAGACTTCATTGTAGGCCAGCTGTGTTAAAAAAACGTAGTAGGTTTCTTCTACTAGATGGTACGGAACCCTTCATGCGAGCCTTTAATTTTTTTTTTTGTTGTTATAGCGGCAACAGATATACACATACTGTGAAAATTTCAACTGTCTACCTATTACGGATCATGAGATACAGCCCTCTGACAGATAGACGGACGAAGGGACGGACAGCGTAGGCTTAGTAATAGGGTCCCGTTGGTTACGCTTCGGGTACGGAACCCTAAAAAAGAGTGAGGAGTTTAGGATTAGGGCTAAACGATAGATGGACTCTGTGAAAGATGACAAGGGTAGACAGGGAGTGACTAGTAACACTATTAATAGAGAATTACGGAAGAAGATGTGACCCCAAAACAAAATTCAGAATGATGAACAATAATTCGTTCTTTGAGAGAAGAACGGGCAAAGAAATGTAGTGCAATACTTATGTTGCACATTTATGTATGACACACACACAAAAAAAAAAAAAAAAATCAGCTGTTCCCTACATTTATGATCGATTAACTCGTCAAAATGTAGGGAACAGCTGATTTTTTTTCCGCGATTTCAGGTTTCGTCCCATAGTAAAAGTTGTTCATAATGATGAATACAATGACCTCTTAAGAGGTTGCTGGTGTTTTACAAATAACCCTGTATATGAAATAAATATCATTTATAGCCTATTGCACCTATGAATAATGTAAGTTTGTAACCGTAAAAATTTTTAGAATTGGATCATTAGTTCCGAAGAATAACACCTACATACAAGCAAATTTTAACTCTTTATAATATTAGTATAGATTTGATGGACATGGTATAACTTCGAAACTATAAAGGGCAAACACGACCCTTAACGAAGCCGAAAGGCACTTGCTCTCCCCGTCATTGCGATCATTTTTTTGTTCTAGACCATACCTGGGAACCTACTAGTTACTGAGGATATTGGGGGTCAAAGTTACAACTTTTTCACAAGTTTTTTTTTTTAAATACATGTTTTTAATGTAAGATTTTTAAACACCTCCACGACCCCCGTACTATTCAAACCACCTATCAGCACAATGTTTTGAGTGCGTTACATTGAGTGCTCTTGTAAAACGTGATTTTTGACCAAAAAAAATTAAGTAATTTCCCAGCAAACATTTTTGCGTAGAGTTAGAGAGAGTTAGAGTGATGTACAGAATGCTTGGTTGACGGCTTCGGAGTCTGACAGCAACGGTTCAGACAACCAATAACCCAGTATTCACATACCCATGATCATGTTTCCTCCTCAGTTCCACACCTTCAAGCTCGTCGGGCCAGTGGTCGGGGTGGGCAGGCAGCGAGCTCTGTCGCTGTACGGCGGGAGGCTGGAGCGGCCGGGAGCTGCCCGTGCCGGGACGCGGGCCGCGGAGGGAGGCTGTGCGGGACGGACCTAAGCAAACAGAACATTAGATTAAGTTGGTGATATGATGTAAAAGTATGGGCATGGAAGTTAGATATAGTTTCAACCTGAAGGCGGTTTATTTATATTGACTTTGGATTTTTCGAATCGCTATGCTGCCAAACAGTTCTTCTGTGCGATGACTGATAAAAAAAAGGATTAAAATAAAGTAAAATACTTTGCACACATAATTTATAATTTAAAACAACAAAATGTCAATAAATTAATAGCAATTTAAAACGAAAACTACCATCAAAATATGTAATAAAAGTCGAACACAAATTATAACAGCACTTACCAGTAACCGGCTCGCTCTCCATAGAACTCCAGCTGCCACCTTCAATGATGTCTGCGAGCCTGTTGTCTTCATCTTGCAGGAGTAGAGTCTCACCGGAATCCCCGACACCGGGTGACATCGCCAGGTTCGGTTCTACGAGACTGTAACATGGGTAGATAGTCAGTTAAATTTCATTTTTTACCCGGATTCAGAAAGCTGTACCACGATTTCAAAAATTAAAAATCCCATGTGAACTGTTGCTATTGATTGTCAAAAATAACATCGGCTAATATGACAGAATATGGAGAATAATTGATTTATAAAGTGCACATTTAGGCGCAGTAATATTATTTCACATACAATTATATAATTAGTGCTTACAAGTTTAGTAAACTATAACTAAAATATATATAACAGTTGCAAGTAATTATAATGAGGATGTCAAATGTTTGGTAGCTACATACCCGATCTAGGTGTATTTAAACCTGTATTTCAGCCAATACTTTAGATGGTACAATTTCATTGGGACAGTACTTGAACTTCGTCTGGCGGGATCTATTTTTCCAAATGAAGGAGGCAGTGTTATAGGGTCAAATATACACCAACGAATTAAAGATTTGTTCAGATACAGCAAGCAAATTTAAGTTATTTACTAGTAATTTTTTAAAGCAGTGTTATTTAGTAAGTAATTCTTACCCTTCAAAGTCCTTCCTCTCCTGCGGCGGCGTGGGCACGACGAAGGACTTGCTCCTGTTGGAGCCGAGCCCCAGCTTGCCCTTGGTGATGGAGCTAGCGCGCACGCTTTGACGGCGCAGCTTTTGAATCATGTCCCTGGGGAAATACACATTTTGTAGTTTTTCGCGGATAAAGGATAAGTTGATTACTTAAAGCTCTACAGATATCGTACTGTTAACATTAAAATAAACTTTTAAGATGCATTTTTACGTCCAGGCGCTGACTTTTGCAGCACCTCTTTTTTACTTGAATATTCGACAATCGTTTTATCGCTTTTGAGTCTGACAACAATTCCCACTATATTGAAACCTTCAATAGACCCAGTCATTTCATGACGTGCAAGTTTAGGTGGTAAAGCAGGTACTACCGAGTTCATTAACGGTCGACCACTTTTCAACCTTATTACTTATGGCATAAGGGTGAAAAGTATAAATATGCGGTAATTTGTCCATCGGTGACACAAGCTTTTTATTCATGGTCTGTTTGTTATTCTGTCTATCTCTATAGCTACCTTCTAAAGTCCTTGAACACTAGCGCCTCCAGGTCATGCAGCCTCTTCATCTCGTACTCGATGGTGGTGTGACTGGCGCCCAGTGTCCGTAGGTCATTGATGATCTTGGCCTGTTCGTTCATCTCCTTCTCAATGAGCTTGGATCGCTTCTTGGCGTCGATGCTGGTGTCAAACACGAAGGCTGGGAGGTGGTCCGTGTATTTCCGACGGAGGATTATGCTTTCCTGATAGACGGAACGAAAACTGAGTGTCATTTTATTTAAGTTTTGAATCAAAATCACCTAGAATCGAGCGATATCGTGTGATAAAGGAGAGGGGAGGGACATATATATTATAATATATGGTTCTGTGATGCTATTTTGGAGAGAACTATACATACTTGTGCAACGTTTCATCAAATCCAAGTACCTAACAAACTTAAACCTTAATTTGACATTCTGAGAATATTTATTGATCGACTTGCTTTGACATCCTTGTTTTAATAATTTTAATTGATAATTGATGATAATATTTGTCCGCCAAATAGCAAAACATAGAGCACATATGAAAATGTAACAGCTCACACACTCTGTAACTACCTATGTTAACAAATAAACATTCTGATTCCGATTCTAAGTGTCCATGTATTTTGCTCCATTACATTTTAAATAGAGCCTTTGAACTACAATTTACAAAAAATTGTAGTTCAAAAACACTTTAAACTTTAGTAGTACTTTTTGTAGTTTGGAAACTTTAGCTCGATAAATATGTCCATACCTGAGAATCTTTGCTGTTGTCAGCCTCGTCATCTACATCACTCTCGTAGTCCATCTTGAGCGGATCCTCCTCCTCGTAGCCCGTGAGCATGGTGAGCGTGTGTCCCAGCGCGGACAGCTGCTTGCCCACGTTCACGTCCAGGTGGATGTCCACGCCTTCCATCTGCCACGACACGTTCAGGAACCATTTCGCGTTTTCTGGAAGACACCATGTAACAACATTTTGGGGTTAGGTTTGAGAAGAGTTGTTCAGACAAAATCAGCTGTTGTATGGGACAGCCAATTATAGATAGATATATTCCGTTTTATATGGAACAACAGGTTTATTTATAACTAGCTGCTACTTGTAATTGATTGATATAAACTTACCATTATGTTTAGCAGCAGTAGTCCTACTGCACACTTCGTAGGTCCCCTCGGACACACAGCACACATTCAAACTGGGTTCATCGGCCCGGGGCTTCCAGTCATCCAGCGACGCTTCGAAGTCATCCGCGAAGCGCAAGCACAGCCCTACGAAGCGGCCCTTCGACACCAGCGCGCCGGACGAACACGCGCCGATGTTGGTGGACTCCAGGGTCACTACGACAGCCCCCCGGGCTTCGCCCTCGCCGCACCACGCGCCCCAAGCGCCCCGGCCTAGACCCCAACGAGCCTGGGACAACAACAAAATTTGATGACATCTCGTATTCTGATATTTCTTAAGTAGACTTTCGCAAGAGGACGCCTCAGAAAAATGCCGCGTATTATTAATTTGGGTTTTGTGATCAATAATATATAAAATAATAAATGCAACTTTTCGCTTTTATACAACATTTTTAGCTAATACAATAGGACTTACCATTGGTGGCTGATTAAGTGGAAGACATATTCCAATATCGTCCACATTCAGTTGTAAGAACAACGTGCTTAAATGCGGCGTTGTAATTTGAGATGTCAGTTGTACCTGTTACAAAGAAATAAATTAAATTCAGTTAGTATAGTTGGTATACCGACACTGTCACACACTGGTCGGTAAAGACCATCAAATAATTATTTAACCTGCCCAATAACATTGCCATATAACATATTCTTAGAGGATTCGTCAGCCGAAAGGGCGGGGACATCGTGCGATCGTGGTGACACAGCGAGTGGAGGGGGCAACATATAAGCGGTGCACTCTCAAAGCGCGGACACTTTTGCTCGGGAGCTCGGAAGTGATGGACGTTATCGTGAACTATAGTTTTTATTATTTCTGTATCTAACGGTTTTTATGATTGTGTTGATTTTGTGATTTGTTAAAAATAAATAGTTCTAGGTTGTTTCGCTTATTCTTTTAAAAAATTAAATGAGCTTCTGTTCTATAAGATCAGAAGTTGGGATAAGTTTAACAATACACGCGACTTTGATCGTTCGCCATCTATTTTTTATTTTTTGTTTTACTGTGGAAGTTTTAAAAATAATTTTGTAGTTTCGTTTTAAAGTGATTCCAACCACGTGTTGTGTTTGAAGCCGTGTGTTGATTAGTTTAAAAACAATTTAAAAGTAACTCGCCTCGTGTTAATTATTTTATCGGTTTTTAGTGCTTGTGCGTTTTTAGGTTAACGCCCACGTGTTTGTTTTGGTTTACGTTTTTAGTTAATCAACGTAGTGTGCTAACTGCTATTTAATCATGTCGAGACCGTTGTCGTGAAATACGTAGCAGATCCTCTAGGCGTCGTCGCGATAGATCAGCGAGTATCGAAAGTCAGCGTAGGCGCCGTGATTGTTCTTATGGGCGTCGGGACAGCCCTCGCCGCAACCCTTTAAATGAAGTGCTTGATCGCTTGAACGCGGTTGGTTCCAAGCGCGATACAGGCGTCTCCAATGTCGGCGCACCCGTGCACGAGAAGCTACACGCCGGTGCCAGTATCAGCGGCAACCGAGGAACCTGTTGCTAATATGGAAACACGTGCTACGGGGACCGCCGCCTTCGAGGCATCGCGTGAGGTTGACGCTGCGGACAGGATTGTGGGTGCACTTTCATCCCTGATTCAAGTAAGATCGAACCATTATTATATTTCGAATTTTGGTCCCAGTGTACATGACTTTGACGTGTGGTGCGCTGAAGTAGATAAGGGGTGCGAATTAAGCCACTGGGGCGATTGGGAATGCCTGGGACGCATTGATGGCTGTTTACGTGGTGTTGCTATAACGTGGCTCAACGATTGGGTGACCAATGACCGAAGGTAGACTTTTAAAGTTGTTAGAATTTTAAAGCTGAATTTCGGTCATTATGTCCGCGTGAAGTTAGTGAGGAGCTCGTGGCTAAATAAGAACAGCCGCTCGGGTCGATCTTTAGGTTAAGCCGTGCTTACCTAGGTTGGTCCATGGATGGGTGACCACCCATTACGTACCGAGTTTCCTCCGTGCCTCGGTAAGGATGGTAAGCCATTGGTCCCGGCTGTCATTTGTAGCTGTTTGACAGTCGTTACAGGTAGACAGTGACCCGAAAGTCTGACAACCAGTCTTACCAAGGGGTATCGTATTACCTAGCGCTAACTGGGTTGTGGAGGTCAAATAGGCAGTCGCTCCATGTAAAATACTTGTATTCAGCTGCATCCAGTTAGACTGGAAGCCGACCCTAACATAGTTGGGAAAAGGCTAGGCAGATGACGTGTCCGCGTGAAGTTGATATGGCCACTGTGTTGTACGACGTGATGAGTACGAATTCAAACAAATTCACCACGTATGCAGAATATGCCCAAAAGTCCTTGTTGCGGTTGATTATCGTCAAGGGGCTTCTATGTTCTATGTTAGGGATTTTGGTTTCCGCACTTAGTCCTTAAAGTGGACCATTCTGCGTGAGCCTTGGTGGCCGTTACTCCAACCAGCACACCTTCCTCCAGAAGCAGATCAGACTTCCCGGTCTTCTCAGGGCATCCGCAAGAGATCCTGGCGTTCCAAGGGTCTCCTCGCGTATCTGGGTGACGCCAGTACACTCAAGGAGTACGTGCGCTATCGTTTCCTCAAGGTCCACCACTTCTCCGCTTGTGTTTGAGTGTGATCCTTTAGCCAACTTCTGAGCAGCTTGAAGGGTATGGGGACAATGGGTTCGGGTCCGAAAGCTTTTGTGCTGGATCCTCTTCTGGCGAGTTCGTCAGCTGCATCGTTTCCAAGCGATCCACTGTGTCCTTTGATCCATTGTAATGCCACCGTGTTGCGGTTTAGTACCGTTACTCGTTCTAGGGCATTATGGCATTCTAATATTAGTCTCGACGTGATCTGATTTCTCTTTAAGGATTGGAGGACTGAGGCACTGTCTGAAAGTATACGGATGTGAGTATCCGTAACTTCCCTGGCCTCTATGGCGTGTGCCGCTTGGATAATGCCTACGCACTCTGCTTGATATACAGAGTTGGGCATTCCCAGGGGTCTGGATATTTTGATGTTTAGATCGTCGGAGAAAACTCCGACACCTGTTCCATCGTCGGTTTTCGATCCATCAGTGTAGATCCTTAGCTCTTTTGGGCCTGAGTAGTCACACATCTCCGCTGTGAGCTCTATGTTGTAGTGCTTTTGGAAGCAGTGGGTCTTCAGGGTTCTGTCGCAGGGTGATGCCATCATGGGCTGTTGTTTGATTGCGTCGTCTTTTATGCGCGTATGTTTGATTCTGGAATCCTTACTTAGGGTGCCGGATATTTCGAGCCTGAAGGTCGCTAGGGCCGCCTCCTCTCTTACGACGAGGTGTAGAGGTGGTAACCCCAGCATTACCTGTAACGCGGCAGTGGGTGATGTTCTCATGCTGCCGGTGATTGCTACACAGGCAAATCTTTGTACCTTCTCGAGGTCCTTCTGGGCTGTGCTCAGATTGGTCCTGGGCCACCAAACTATGGAGCCATATGTAATGATTGGTCGGATGACGGTGGTGTATAGCCAGTAGGTGATTTTGGGGCTTAGGCCTCAATTCCTGCCAAGCAATCTTTTGCATTGCCATAGGGCTATGCTGGCTTTTGTTGTGATGTAATCAGTATGTTTTGCCCAGTTCAGCTGTTTGTCCAAATAAATACCCAGGTATTTGGTTTCAGTCGACAGGCTTAGGGTGGTCTCAAAGAATCGTGGCAATTGTCGGTTTTGGTGGGGTTCACTGCTAGTTTGTACTCCTTGCACCAGTCTTCCACCACCCTCAAGGCTTGGCGCATAAGGTTACATAGTGTGTTTTCATGTGTGCCATAGTGCGGATTCTGTTGATTTTCCTGTGGAGTAGGCGTGTTGGTTCTTGTGTAGTGGTAGCTCCCGAAGAGGTCCGTCCCGGATGTGTCGGTCACAGAGTCTCTCGAGGGTTTTCAGGAGGAATGATGTCAGGCTTATTGGTCAAGGGGCTTTCCGATGAACTGAAAGCCGCCATAGTGATTTGTGACATTTCTGATCACCAAGTTAAAGCCGCGACAACCAACGCTAAACTACAGTCAAAAGGTCTGGTAGAGACCATGGAGACGTGTGGGACTCTGCGTTCTTGAGGAACGTAGTATAACAAACAGGGGTTTGTTGGAGGGCATAAATGTTTCCCATAGGCCATATGTGTTGATTAGATGGATGAAGAGGTACTTGGTTGCTCTAGCATTTTAATTGACCTAATTGTTTGTTAGATCTGAAGTATGCCTACAAACATGTACACGGTAGGCTAAAGAAGATGCCAGCGGGTCACGTACCAGTCGATGTTGACAAGGATTTTGATGATGATGAGCAAGCTTAAGTGTTGTAGTAGAAGGTCGAGTAAAGCAGTCTATCGGCCGTTGTGTGTTCGACGTTCGTAGTCATAGCCCGGTAGAAATAGGTATCTCTTGAGGCAACTCAATAGTCCGTGGGCACGCGATAGGCGTTTGACTCTGACGGAGGTTGGGATCTAGAAAGACCGTACTGTGTAGTCAGTGGGTGACCCATTGCACATGCACACGGGCGATCCATTTGATGGATGTGCGAGTTTTTGATCCATGCGCTGGATGTGTGAGAGCAATGAGATTGCTGGTCGGCTGGAGAGCCGTGGCGTTAGAGGTTTTACTCGAAAGTTTCTATAAGCTTGGCAGTTTTGGTTGCAGTAGAGTTTAAAAGGTTGATTCGAACGACTATGGTACATGGCCCAAGGGTTGACCCATTCTCGATTATTCCCAATTTGACTGTGTTTGATTTAATCAAAGAGTAGAATTTGGTTAAAAAGAGTTAGTAGAGTTCTTTACCTTCACTGACCCGATGTATGTAAAGTTTGGTCAGGAGTGACCGAGTGGAACAAGATTCTGTCGTAGACTTGTTTGTTCGCAGAGTAACCATCACACCAGGACGTGTGGCCGTGTCTGAGACTGTCATTGGTACGGGCTTAAAATGAATCGCAAGTACGCCAGTGGTGACATCACGCGACCGAGTTACAAACCTGCGGTGCGAGTGGTGGGCCCCTGCGTGCTTTGACAGAGCCCTGTTGCTTCAGCTCGAGGCGACAGTGGACAGTGGAGTGTCAGATCGCAGCTGAGTTGAGACGTCCTGGAACTGTTTGCCCCGACATTGTGGCAATTTTATTTCGTATAAGCCCCGACATTGTGGCTGCTTGCCCCGACATTGTGGCAATTTTATTTCGTATAAGCCCCGACATTGTGGCTGCTTGCCCCGACATTGTGGCAATTTTATTTCGTATAGCCCCGACATTGTGGCTGCTTGCCCCGACATTGTGGCAATTTTGTTTTTATAGCCTCGACATTATGGCTATCTGATTGCCCCGACATTATGGCCATCTGGAACCCCCATGGTGGTTGCCAGGCGATGTTGTGGTTGTTTCAGTAATGATTGAGGTCCGGAACTCTTTCATTGGTGATACAATTTACAAACTGCTGCCTATTTTGGTGCAATTGCTAGTAATTTCATTACAATGGGCAGTTAATTGTTCAAACTTTCAGAATACCTCATACAAGTCTTTGCTTTGTTATGTTTTAGATGACGAGTCTACCAATGAGGTCCAAGCCAGTGAAGACCAGGCGCAAAACATTATTTGTAGAGGATGAAACAGTGCAGCAGGCAATGCCAGAGAGCCAAGCTGACGAGGTCGTTCAGCTGTCAGGAACGGCCGTCTTAGAGGATTCGTCAGCCGAAAGGGCGGGGACATCGTGCGATCGTGGTGACACAGCGAGTGGAGGGGGCAACATATAAGCGGTGCACTCTCAAAGCGCGGACACTTTTGCTCGGGAGCTCGGAAGTGATGGACGTTATCGTGAACTATAGTTTTTATTATTTCTGTATCTAACGGTTTTTATGATTGTGTTGATTTTGTGATTTGTTAAAAATAAATAGTTCTAGGTTGTTTCGCTTATTCTTTTAAAAAATTAAATGAGCTTCTGTTCTATAAGAATATATATATATTTTTTGTTAAAATCAAATCAAATGAAATCATTTATTTTCGCAGAAAATACTGTTACAATGGTGGTATAAAAATTATAATGTTTCAAGTGATTCTACCGTAAGGCATGCAAAATGTATACAATCATGGTTATGGACATGGTGGTTGGTTGGTGGTGTATGTGGCGTTATCCAGTATTTTTAAAGAAATAATATCACTGGGTAACATATTATTATTACACCAATTTCAGCCTTGTCACAGTATTGAAAAATCGAGTTTCAATTGCTTACGCTTAGCACCAAAAGTTGAATAATAATATGCAAAAGTACGCTATTATTTAGGTGTGGCTAGTAGTACTAAAAAGTACCATACCTTCTCAAACACCTGCTGCGTAGCAGTCAGCACCTCCTTGTTCAAGTTCAGCCGCTTCTCGTTCCAGTACTCGTACGCGTTCTTATAGTTGAGCCACACGAGGATGGCCTTGTCCACGGCCACCGGCTGTATGTATATGAGAGGCCGCTTGAGAGTGATGAGGACTACCTCCTTGTCGTCGCCGCACACCATCTCGTCCTGGAAGGCGTTGCGCATTGCTGGGAAAAATGGAAAGGGGGTAAATACTCAATAAATACACTAATTTCTAGTGATAACACCACTTGCACGTGTTTCGGGCAGTTATACAAAGGAACAACTTTTATATAAGCTACGAAAATCATCCACCGGCTTCCAGTCTACCCAGATGCAGCTCAATACCAGTATTTCACATGGAGCGACTGTCTATCCGACCTCCACAACCCAGTTAGTACTGGGTAATACGATACCCATTGGTAAGACTTGTTGTCAAGACTTTCGGGCCACTGACTACCTAACGACTGTCAATGATCTACAAATGACAGCCGGGACCAACGACTTGACGTGCTTTCCGAGACACGAAGAAAACTCGGTATGTAATAGGTGGTCATCCATATACGGACCAACCTAGACAAGCACGGCTAAAGATCGACCCGAGCGGCTGTCATTATTTAGCCACGAGCTCCTCTCAATTCGGTTGACTGCTCTTGATCTGCGGGACGCTTAGTACCATCACTCCAGATCATCTTAGGGGAAAATTCAGTATGATATTTTAAAAGCTAAATATTTGTTTTAAATAATTGACTTACATATTCTCGTGTTGAAGAAGGCATACTGCTGGAACTCTGGCTCTGCTTCTTCAAACATCGCATTGCGGAGCAGCTGGCCAAGACTGAGGTTAACATCCACCTGCACACGAATATAAATATCAGTATGTTAAGCCGAAACTCCTGATGCCTGGTTAAATTACGTGCAAAGACACGTTTTTCTGGAAATAAGCTATAGAACGAATGGTCAACTGATCGAGTTTCGGACACAAACAAGAATAGTTTACATATTATGAAAATAACAACTCCAAAATTAATCGAATATTTTCAAAACATACCATCTTAGCATTAAACGAGATGGTCAGAAATGACGAGTAATAGAGTAGTATAAAAAAAGCTGCATGCTGCCCCGACCCCAAATAAATTGGGATAAGTTGGGGAAGTAATTATTGTAAAATACATTAGTTCCATAGAATATTTATGTTGGTTACCTGTGCTCTAGCAAACAGTCGCACTTCATGCGGCTCTGTCGGTTGTTGCACGTTCTGCACGCGATTCGATATCTCGAACTCTACCGCGCCCGTCTCTAGCCGAACCGCTGAGTTACTGGGCGTTGTTGCTGTCAGTTGAATACGCTGAAAGAATAATAAAAACGTGAACGATATGCTTTGGAGACCAGCTAAAAAGAGCACGAGGAACCTGAAATTGGGATAAACAGAATAAGGTAACGAATGTGTCTTTAGACCGCTTAATTATGATTCCAGATTTTTTTTTAATAGTTTAAATGGGCATACGCTTGACCTCAATTTTGTCCTGAGAACAGAGATGTGTTCGACGATGAAATGAGCTAAACGAAGCCTATTATCTCGCGACTTAAATAGATTGGGGTCACTTTGGAACACAGACGCAGGCAGCGAATTCCACTCCTTGGCTGTGCGCATAATAAAATATGTAGCAAAACGCTTCGTGCGAATATGTGGAACATCAACAAGGTATGGGTGATTCTAGATTTTGATGTTTTAAACAGTGGCGTGCCCGCAATGAAAGGGAGGCAAAGCCCAAATTAAAAACTGACATGAACAATACATTTTTATATTTCTTACAGATAAACCGTAGTAAATAGTTAATTTTTGATGCATTAAGAAACCTGTTACTGGGTACTTCACCTATAATTACATTTGTATTTGCAGTTGACGATAACCAACGATGTAAATTTATATCGATATCAAGAGGGTTTTTATCGCAGCATCCGCCCAATATAATCACGTAGTCGCTTTTTGTTAGTGTGCTTATTTCACTCTTCGGGTATTCTAGGATCTTACTCAATACAGCACCTGGTTTTATATAGGATACCACGTCGTAATCAGATCCAAGCAGGTTTTGTAGTATGGTGCGTAGTCCCCGACCTTGCCCATCACCTAGGATGATTACTTTGTGTTTGTTATTCTGAGTCACAACTGGAGCCGTACTTACAGCATAGTGTGGTGTTGTTGTGTTGTACACTTTTTTGTCAGCATTGCAAAGTTGGCTTTCCGACTGAACGGCTTTAATGCATTCTATATGATCGTGCTGGGTTGAACGAGGGCTGGGGCTTTTTATATATGTGCTTTTAGCTAGTCGTAGAGGAGAGTGGCGGGGAGTGTTCACTCTCATACTTAGTATTCGTTTCGAGATAGGAGACGAGTTATTTTTGCGCTGAGGGGTAGTGCAGGTAATTTTTTTCAGAAGCTCAATTTGTCGTTGTTGATCCTGTGTAACCTGCATCAGCTTAGTATTTTCACAGTTAAGATTTTCGATTTCATTATCAGCCCTCTTTAATTTTTCTTTTATTTCATTTATTTCTCGCCTGAGATCCTCTGAATATGACTGATCGTGGTTTTGCGTATCACTCTGGATACTCATCATAATAGAATCGAACATGGTTGAATTCAATAAGTCTTTGCAAGTTGAAGACGATAAGTCCATTTGTGATTGTGATCTTATCAATTTATTGCGTACAGTTATATTGTCCATCCTGCTAAGTAATTTTACTTTCTAAAAATATTGTTTACTATTTGACTCACGTAGCGTGGCGTATGCTAAGTCTGCTACAATCGCGTAGCGTAAGCTCAAGATGTTGAAACAAGGTATATAAGGTTTTGCTACTCGACGCTAGATGGCGTGATAACAGTCGACAAAACAGTTCCAAATTTGGTGCACCTGAGGCGATGTCACTATATTTTGCTACTCGACGCTAGATGGCATAATATCGGTTGATAAAACAGTTCACAATTCTGGTTCTGCTACTGACCACCTGCGGCGCTATCAATGCGCGCTTTTCAAATATGTGAAAAATAACCGTCGTTAAAAGAGAATGCTCATGGAAGTATGGAATCCCGTACCATGCTGCATCAAAATCAAACCTTGTTTTTTATAGACTACACTGATCGTATTAACTCCTACAAAAATTATTTTTGAAAAAAAAACCCGCGTTTCAGAGTTATTTTATAAAATCGAAACTAACCTAAAAAGTAGGTCTATTTTTTCGACGCTACCAACGACGTATTTTAACACACATACATTACATTATTGCTCTAAAAACAGCGTAATACACTATTATTAGTAAGAATTACGAGTTAAAGTAACATCCACAGTATGCTTGACTGAAACTCGATTTTATTTTAGACCTTTATATTGCCAATAGTCAGTCAGTACATACTATAGTAGTCTTTGGTCAGTACAGTACAAATGTCAGATGCCACAGATAAGATAACTATAAACCATAGAGTATAGTAAGTGCTATAAACTAGTCGGGATTTAGGGATGTTATCGATAAATCAAAATCTTTAGGCTGAGAAAATCTATTTTGTTGCAAATAGCAATAAACCAAACTAAATCGATTTGGTGTACTGATCTTACTTAATTGTAATTAATTTTAGAGTCCGCTCGACAGACAAGGGTTTGTTCAATTGAAACGGAACGTCATTTATATTCAGTTGAAACGGAACGTCATATAAAGGGAGTAAAACAATATTCATACTTTTAAACTCGAAAAGTATATTTCCAGTTCAAAAATCAAATCCCCGACGCGTAATGCCGTAAAAAAATATGAAACTAATTACTATAATATTTTGGTTTTGAGGCGCGAGACTTTTTGGTACCAACTTTGGTCATTCTCTTTTACTTATCACACAAATGCACTTTATTATATTGTTTGATCAATAACACAACGTCCACTGGTTAATTTGAAAAGTATTGTCGTACCTTGCTTTAAAACAATCGTAGTTTTACACTTGTTTGTTTATGTCCACTCTCACTTACGAGTTTAACGATTACTATTCCAGACTGTATATAATTTGAAGATAACACTGGTACTATATATTTAGGAGTTAATGTTCACTTTGAAACTTAAAAAGAGGTGGTAAACATGTAATTAATAATTAAAATCAAATAATAATAACTTCTGACACGAACTTAGTGTTTACGCTCATTTCCCTATTATTTAAATACCTATGCTTAAATATAAAAATACAAATAGTGGTGATTAACTTTTCCTATTTTATATCCCTTCACAAAAGAAGTAAATGATATAAGAGCCATCTACTGACATAAATGTAACAACAGAACTCTTCAAATCAATTCGTAATTATTTCCCTCGCTTTGGCGAGAGATGGCGCTCAAATAAAAATTGGTTTCTGACTACAAATTGTTGAAAACAGTTTTATTTTTTTTTTAGTTATTACTATTATATATTACTTTAATTACTTTCTGTATTCTAAACCAAAAACTCTATCTATCTGTAAAAATAATTTTACTCATCATAAAATGTTGGTCAACATTTTAATTCTACCAACAGATGTGTTTCTGTAGCAATTGTCGATAATTCAGAAAACCGAAATGTGTGAACCGAATAAGTACGTTTTAAAGATGAAAAAGCACGTTCCGTGGAATAACTTGTCGCGAGAATTGCCACAATTATATGTGATCAGGTTTATGTGAAGTAACGAGATTATATTTTTCTGTAAAACTCAAAGTATTTACCTTGCCCAGTATCGATTTCACATACTAATCCTTCATAAGGAACAGTAGCATGCTTTCCGAATTAATTTTAGTGTTAAAAAACTATAATCAAACTAAACAACGTTAATTACAGCAAAAACTAATCACAAGAAATTGAAAAAATCTCAAAACACAACTAACAAACCTCTTGGCGCGAACCGCGAACACACATTCTCTCTCAAACTAACACTGACTTACACGCACACATTAAAAAAAGCCCTGCTTTAAATTCAATACAAAATGTTCAAATAGTTACCTACCGATTTGATAAAAAAACAGATAACTTGCTAGGAGCAAGCGAGAGGTCAGAAGCCAAATGCAAGCCAATGGGTGTGAAAGAGAAAGCGTTAGCACTGGCCGTAGGCCGTAGGTACAGACGTCAGCACATCAAGCTACTACAATGTGTCAAATTTCTTTAATAGATTTTATGTCTAAAGCATTAGGTTCAATTTTTATTTGTGTAAGATTTTTTTATTTATTTTTTATTTTTTGAGTTTGATTGTAAGGCAAGCCGGGCTTTTTGGCTTGTATTATAGATCCGCCACTGGTTATAAAACTATAGTTACCTTGATTCTGATAGTAAGTGAAAACAATATCCTGCTAAGTGCAGATGTGGACGCTTCCTCTTCGTTCCATAGTGGCACCGGCTTCTCACCGCCGTACACTTTCTGTACGACTTCGTTCACTTCCTGCAAAATGAGAATAGGTATGTTACGTCTTCATTATGTTATTGTAGACATTAGAAAAGGTGTAGTTTATTGTCTCAAGTGGACAAAGGAGCTAGATTATAGGCAGATACTGGACAAAGATAATTATAGCAAAAGTGTTATTGCTTAATGCGGTTGAATATGTTTGTTTTGTGAAGTTCTAACATTATTGTGCGTGGTTTTTTTCGTATAATATCATGTATTTTTAATTAAATTTTGTGGGGGTTTGGTTCATCATACTTATATTTAATATACTTAATAATTATTACTTATATTATACAGAGATAAAGTCTGTATGTAGGGAGTAATCTTCAAAGTAACTGATTCGAATCCGAAAATTCTTTCACTAATAGGAAGCTGCATTATTCCCAAGTGTCAAAAGCTACATATATTTAAAACGTTCTCGTGGGATAATTACCGATCAAAACGAGTGCGAAGCCGCGGGTAAAAGCTAGTTATATGTATAAGGAACATAAAACTCAGGAGAAAAACAGGGGACGGGGAAACAATTAGTTTAAAACTTAGAATAAAATATAATAAAAGCGTGTATTACCTTCATAAAAACCTTCTGCACGAAGACGAGATGGTTGAGCAGGTCGGTGGACAGCGTGTGCTCGAACAGGCCGATGTCTGCGCTGGCGGCCACGTAGCGGCCCGGCGCCAGCAGCGCGCCCTCGTGCCGCGCCGCGCCGCGCTGCTCCAGCACGCGCCCCGCCACGTGCACGCCCGGCAGCCACAGCGCCGCCGCCGCCGGGATGTTGGCCTCCGCCACCTGCGGGAAGTGCTGCCCGTGGCCTCATACGTTCAATATTCGACGAAAAAGAAACAAACTTAAAAATAAACTAAATAAAAATGTGTGAGAATCCCTTAAGGCGAGGTTAACCCGAGCTCCGTAGCCATTTAACGCTTGCCCGCGCAAGGAGACGCGATACGAAACAAATCACGCTGCGCGGGAAACGCGTGCGCTAAGCGCACTGGTCATGAGTTCACGAACTCGAGTAGGTTACTAAGTTGCGTTACAGAGTAGAGCAATGCGATAAATCAACTTGAATTATTTTTCTAGAATGTATTGGTTATAGATAAATTAGGAACCTACGTTTTGTATGAACTTAACCTAATTACTAATAATTAAAAATAAGTAAATATACTTATTTATTTTTGTGAATAAATTCAATTTAAAATGACTAACTGCCCAAGTAACACAGGAAGCATTTTAAAATACGAATAATAAACTTATGTAAAACTTAAGGTCCGTATAAACTCTTATAAAAGTTCACCGAGCGTCTTGATGCTTTATATTTTTCAAAACCATTATGATGCTATACAATGTATAACAGTTGGATAATAGCCTATCAAAATGCTTTTGTAAAGTCTTTAGTTTTAGTGAAGCCAACCACAATGCAGCTGTACAGCTTTCAGCTGTTTTTACTGCATTTGGATCTACAATAGCATTTTAAGTAGTAAAATAAATGCTTCATGATGATTAACAGCATAAACGTGAACCATTATAATGCCACGTAAATTCAGTATACAGCTTTCAGCTGTTTTTAGTGTCTTAGGGTTTACAATAGCATTGTTAAGTAGTAAGATAATGCCTATTGCTGCTTAATAGCATTAACCTGTACCATTATAATGCATCGTAAATCCAGTATACAGCTTTCAGCTGTTTTTAGTGCCTTAGGGTTTACGATAGCATTTTAAGCAGTAAGGTAATGCCTATTGCCGCTTAATAGCATAAACTTGTACCATTATAATGCACCGTAAATCCGTTATACAGCTTTAGGTTGTTTTTAGTGCTCTTTGTTGTGTTATAGCACTTTTAAGTGCTAAGTAAAAGCCTAATACTGCTGAACAGCATAAACGTGAATCAATATAATGCTTGCATTTTTAAAGATCAACTGAGTGCTGTTGGGCGAGTAACAGCTCTTTAATCAAATACACGTGAGTTATTGTAATGCGTAAAGCTATATATACATTCACTTTACTGTATTCTTAAAACCATTTGTCGGCCATATTGGGGAAAAGCACATAAAATATAATATTTGTATACATCAACAAATAACAGCATTTTTTATGGTGTGTTGCCTAACCGTGTGTGTAATGATTATGATAATTATGCTAATAACAAAATTAAGTTGTGATTATTCAAGTAATACAAATTCTGAAATGAGTTTTATTGTTTTGCTCAAGGATCCCCAAAATAACTTTCAAGCAATGGCACTATTTCAGTCTACATCAAGTCTATTGGTATATCGGTGAAGCCTTAGAGAACTACTTTATAGCCAATGGCACTACGGTGGTTCATTAAAAGTCTTCTCTCTGGCCTCTAGCTTAACGATTGTTCACGTGTGACTATTTATACTGCTGACGGCATTAATTGGCCTTTATAAAGGTTCACCGGGCTATTGTAGACTCACGCCATTTTGAAAATATTTTATAACCAAAAAATATTATCATTCGAACCTATTTATAATAGCAATAGACCTTTATCATAATGATTTAACTTAATTTAATACTGCCCAATCAATACTATTACGTTAATTATGCAAAATTCATTCTAGACCAGGAATAAAAATTGTTTTGATTATTTGATTCATATTTTTATATAACATTTTTATCAAAACTACAAAATATCGAAGGCGCGTGAAAATTTTCAATGAAACTTATATAGATACTAGCTGACCCGCGCAACTTCGTCTGCGTCACATGAGAAAGAGAACATAATATAAACTACCCTACCTACCTACCCTACCTACCTACCCTACCTACCTACCCTACCTACCTACCCTACCTACCTACCCTACCTACCTACCCTACCTACCTACCCTACCTACCTACCCTACCTACCTACCCTACCTACCTACCCTACCTACCTACCCTACCTACCTACCCTACCTACCTACCCTACCTCTCTTTTCTCGCTTAAAATGTAGCTTATATGACACGTTCGTAGATTTACCATAGCAGCGCCATCTATTGATTACTTACTCAACCCAGTCGAAAGGTATCGACATCTGTTAGAATCATTTGGAGTTAACAGATAATTGTGACTGTCAAATAATAACAGACAAATAATTAGCAATAAATTAAAATTGCGACTAAAATTTGAGATTTAAACTATCCTATCTCTCAAGTTGGATCGAACTGCACATGGTGTGCGAATTTTATTATAATCGGTTAAGTGGTTTAGGAGTCCATTGAGGACAAACATTGTGACACGAGATTTATATATATTAAGATTTACAGTAAACTACATTGCGTTTAAAATAGGCATGAAATAACAAAAGAGTCAAAAACTTAGCCAGTATTATTTTTATTTTGATGCAAATACAAGTATGGTGTCCCTCAGTTTTGACGATCTTCGTCCATATTATATTGCTGGACAAAGTAGTTAAATTACAACGTTAATTGAATTATAACATTTGTGCCATGGTATTAGAGATGTTTTTGCAATGATGATTTAAGTTCTAACTGTGAACACTTAAATAGCCTCAATCATACTTTTAGAACAATCTTATGCTAGTCTAATGCTTTTGTAATGTAATTAACATCTTCATTATCAATCATATTGCTAGTATAATGTTTCTGTAATGCGATTGGCAACTTCATTGACCGTAATAATGCTTCTATAATGCGATTCGCAACTTATTTGGTCACAATAAGGCTAATATAATGCGCCTGTAATGCAATTAAACAACTATTTGTGAACTTATTTATGATCTAAAGCCGTATAATTTGTGCCCAAATTAGCATTACAGTAGCCGTATAAACGTTTGTAATACTATCATAGAACTAACTCAAAATGCGAAAACGATACAGAAATGCTGTAAGTCGGCCGATATAATGCTTTGATGTGTTGGGTGACACTAAGATCATGAATACGGAATAAAGTTATGGCTGGGATAAATTCTATATAGCCAAACTAGCCAAATAGTTTTATTTATTTATTTATAAGCTTGTCATAACTTGATACAGTGTTTTGTTGTAGTAAGGGAGTTGATTCTAGTGTACCTATTGCGCATAAAAGAGCTTGAGGGTAAACGTTACCGAAAATTATAAATAATATTCGAACGAAATGGTCACACTGTCACATGTCTACACTACGGCCACAGAATACACAATAGTACGCACGACGGCCAATCAAGCTATAAAAAACCAGTTTATGCGGATCTCTTATTGTATAAGAAATCTATACAAAGTGAGGCCAAGTTATACTGGAAATTGCTTCATGTGCCGCTGTGTACAAGTACAGAACATTCAAAATTCAAATGCGAAATCATAAATGGCGACTTTTGCCACGACACAATAAAGTGCAGTTCAGGCCGCACAGCACTAATTACCTACAGTTACAGTCTACATAATATTCACCTACAAGCTGCCTTCCTTTCTATTGCGTAATCTGTTCTGAGTACGTTGCCTATTGGGCATTGTACGTTTGTAAACAAATGACGTTTCAAATAAACCTAGGCTCGGTGTTTACGTAGTAATATGTGGATCAGAGAATTTAAATAATTATAAAGTAGGTAAGTAAATAATAATATTGTCAAAGCATCCTTTTTTTTTTAGTATTGTCCTTTTTTTGACAAACTTAAAAGTAAGTACCTAACAGGGGCGTAGCTAACGCCGTATCTGCCGTATCATTTATACGGGGCCCCCGAGCCACGGGGGCCCCCAACGTGCGTAAGCAAAAATTAATAAAAACGTCTAAAATTTTTTTTTTTTCAGAAATGACAAAAATCAAAAAAAGCAATTTCTTTCATAGAGGCAGAAACTGTAGAAAAACTAAAGTCATCATCTGCTATAAATGATTTAATAAATCAGTTTGCCGAAAAAAGGCAAGGAAAGTGTATATTTAATTTGAATTGTTTGTAAAAATTTTGGAAAAAGTGACATAGATAATTATTATGATGAATAAATATTTCTTGTAATGTTATGCAAACATTTTTTTTTTCTTTTGTGAGAAATCTTTACCCTTCCTAAGGGCCCCCAAACAAATTTTTATACGGGGCCCCGCGAAGGCCAGCTACGCCACTGGTACCTAATGAAATAATATAACTATATGAAAACTAAATTATATACAGATATTTTTTACAAACTATTGTGCTATTTTAAACTGTGCTATTTTTGGCTCAGCTCGTAACAGAACTTAGCGGCTAGCGGGGTGGGGTGGCGGGTTCGCAAAATTGGCACACGTCCGACCTCCAACGCGTTCCGCTCGGGACTAAAGCACGCGGTGCGAACGCATGAAAAGTTGAAAACAGTTGATTTTGGAATTGGTGGTATAGGTATTTTCATATTTCACATGATGGTTGTTTTTGTCACATTTTTTACGACCTTTATTATGGTATAAGTTTTATTGTTAAAAGCCTAATATAACTCAAATGAAATGATAATTAGACCATCATTTAGACTTGTCGTTGCGATTTAATTGGATGCAGTAAAGTGCAAGTAATCGTGTATCGCACGGCCGAAACATCTAGATCGAAGTGTGAAATATGTAATATATTTTTTTCCGAATTTAAATCCGTGCTATCTACGAATAAAACGCAATACAATACGACGTTTATCAGGATAACCTCGCCTTAAGGTTTATCTTTATGAAAATTGAGGGCTACTAAGTTAAATTCAACATTTACTCTAAATAAAATAAACTTTACCGAAATTCTTACTCCTCAAGCATTTTTTAAATTATTTACAACATACATTGGAATAAGGGCAGGAGAGTGATCATGTAATATAGTCGATATTACGCTGGTTTTTGATGAAGCGTCATAATCAATTAACTAAACATAGGCAAAAAGGCGAACGCCATTTGGACGTATAATTTGGGACATTTTGAACGTCGAACATATTATACCCAGGCCATAGTTTACCTGTAAGCCGTGACGAGGCGTGAAAACATAACAAACAGGCAGAATTACTTTCACATTTATAATTAAAATACGAATTAAATAATGTTTGTTCATAAAGATTATATTTACCTGTAGTTTAGTGACGAAGCTAAGCGAATGCTGCTGTAAATCAACGGTGAACTGCGCTTTGTTCCCGGTGACGCCAGAACTTTGTACTTGTTCCATCTTGTACTGCGCTTGTAGCGATGGCAGGAGTGCTGCTGTTATGCTGAGACTCTGCAACAAGGTCATAAAATAAATAAATATCCCTGGACATTTTCACACAGCACCATCTCGCCCCAAGCTAAGCAACTTAATGCTTGTGTTATGGTAGCTAGATGGCTGATAAACTACATATATACATTTTTTTTTGTAAATACATACATATTATAGATAGAAAAACACCCAGACCCGGAACAACTACTTGTAGGTCATACAAATATTTGTCCCGTACGGGAATCGAACCCGCGACATGCAGCGCAGCAGTCAATCGCTTGACCACTGCGCCAACCGTGTCGTCATAATTGGGTGAGATCTGTATGGAAATTTAAAGGTTGCGGACATGATGTTTGAGAAGTCATTATGCTTATTGAGGTGGATCCAAAAACAACAATCATTTGTGGAATATTGTAGTTTTTGGTAGGACAGCGCCTACGAGGAATTTGAAGAAACTATTGCCGTCACGTTGCGTGAAGCCTGCCCCCGTAGAGTGCGATAGAGACAGATGCAGCTCAGACCGATTATATCATAAAAATATAGGTGGACAATTCATAATCACTTCATGAAGTGCATTTGATTATAGTTGAATGAGAAGTTTTTTTTAAAATACATAAACACAATAATATGTAATCCCGTTTTTTGTAAAAAAAAAGACCTTAAATAAATACATATCAACATACCTGCAGCAATACAGAGAAGTGCAAATGCAGAGGGTTCAACAGCGGGTGCGCGGGCGGCGGGCGCGGCGCGCGGGGGGGGCGCGGCGCGGGCGCGGGCGAGCCCTCCGACGACGAGCCCGAGCCCGCGCCCGCGCCCGGCGCCGTGCGCGACAGGCGCGACGACGTGCGGGTCACTCCTAGTTCCTGTACGGAGAGAAGGAGAGAAGGGTCAACGTCATAATCAATTGTAGCAATCAATTTTAGAAATCACCATGTTTTTAAACAATACCACTTCACTAGATTGCACCCGTGTTAGATAAAAACGGGTGGATAGTTTAACAATAAAAATAGTTTTACGACGAAATATAAAAGCATATTTTTTATCGAAAATAATGTTACAGTTTACTGTACTTCATTTTTAAAAATACGACACAAGAGAAATATGAAATTAACATCACTTGGTATGATATGTTTGGATAGCTAAATAATTTACCTGCAAGGTCGAAGACAGCTGTCTACTAGACCGGGTCATGACCCCGTGCAGTGCTACAGGATGCTGCGGCAGATCTACCCTCACTCCTCCCACAGAGAGGAGGGCAGTAGCACCTTGCCGACCTGCCTCCCATCCGTATAGAGCTTGGGATTTGCCCACACTCACTCGGACCACCGTTCTAAAAGCAAGATAGAATAGACTGATAAATACTAGATAAATAATACCTGTCAACGCGACAATATGGAAAAAGGAGGCGGGCGAAAGTTCATAGAAAGTTGGGCCTGATGTTACAGTAACGATTACTGCATTATTTAATTTATATACTAATACCATTTAAAAAATACCAAAATATTTACGACTGCACCATGGTAGAAAGAAAATATAGGATGTTATTGGTTTGTACAAAATAACCTCTAAGGTATTCATACACCGGGCTCTCACGCTATACCTACTTTAAGAAAATAATTATTTGACTTTATTGTAAACTAGAATTAGCCTGAACTCATTGTAGGACATTCACACACTGAAGATTCAGACGCCGTTCAACTAGATTCTAGAGGTTTTAGACAATTATAAAAAGCAGAGGGAGTATGAATTAAAAATACTTCCACTTTTAATGATTTATTCATCTTCCACTTCATCATAAACAATTAAAACTGAGCAGGTGATATTAAATTCTCTTGATACCTTGCCCAGCGTAGGTACCATACTATGGACATCACATGACAACAGCAGCCTACTGTTCTTTTTCCTGCCAAGCAATTACAATAATAATATTTGATGGCCTCTCTACCATTAAGAGAACTGTGAACTAAAGTAAAATATATTTTTGAGCTTACATGTCTCGATTTTTTACTACCTCTGAACAGCCAGCTAGAATTATTGGATATTGACAGTTAAAAGTCAAAGTCGTTCAAGAACACTAATCGAATAATAATTATTACAGCACACGAAAACACAACAGAAAATATTCACTAATTTACCGCCACAAACTCAAAGACAACGAACGAAGCAAATGATTTGTTTGACGTTTGAGTTTTTGACCTGACATTGACATGAGTTCCGCTTTGTTGCCTGTATATTAAAACATTGACAATCGAATGTGAAATCGACTCATTTTACGATTTTTTTTGAAACGTTGGAGTGTCACGAAGAAACATTAAAAAAAAATGTATTTTTTATTTAAACTTATGTAAAGAACAAAACTGAATCACGTTTTATAGTATTTTAAATATAATTAATTAACTATTCTATTTTTGTAATAATATCGATTAACTTTTATAATTCATCTGGCAACATTGTTTCAAAGTCAAAGTAAGGGAAGTCAGTATTATTTTGATTAAATATTTAATTTCTTATGCCATGATAAAACTGCTTAATATTTTATGATTAACCACAAAAAAACTAAAAAAAAATATTGATAAATATTTCATTTGTGTAACGTTAGGCCCAGATTCGCCCGTCTCCTTTAACATCTCTATCCATATTCACAGTCGGGACCATTACCGCTGTGTCACCAAAACTGACCTGACAGAAAGACAAGAGATACACTTACTGATGGTTTGGAGCCACTCCTTCCAACAGAACAATCATGGTCCTTCCAAGGTTGCCGGTTAGCGACCACTGGCGGGAGCGGGACGCTGAGAATGACGCCTGTAGCGACGTGATCTCTGCTTCCAGCTTCAATCCTGACAGAGAGGCTAGGAGACGCGTGCGGTGGATCCTGGTGGAGAAATATTTAATGAAAGTTTCTGATGTCGGGAATAAGTTTTGTTTAAGTTGAAAATACGTTTATAATTGAAATCTTGACAACTTAAACCCGATTTTTGTAAGAAGCTCGGATATAAAAATATAAAATTGCAGACTTGAAACAAATATCGTTTTCGACAACCGATTCTTCATAAATGTAAATTAAGGCGAATTTTAAGTGTTCACTACAAAAGATATAAGTACAAGAGTTTTTTAGTCCTTGTTGTAGATCGAAAGTACCTATGGTCTGGTTTCGGTATATAACATATTAAAGATTAAGATTGAAAAAAATATTTTTCATTTAGTTGCTTACCTGGCAACTCCAACAACGACCATGCCCATATTGGCAGCACTGGACGAGGAGTTGCTGGCGTTCTGTTCTCGTGAACTGGGGCGTTGTGCGGCGCGGCCATGTCGGTAATGTTCCGGGAGATCGGTTGTCACTGAAAACCTGAGGAAAAGAAGTATGTTCTGAGTACACTAGTATAATAATATCCTTCTGTTCGAATATTGGTCATGGCGAACAACATTAACGGAGACTATCTAAGTATGCAGGATATATAATAGTGTACAGTTATTTACTCTCTTAGTCTGATGGGACGGGAATCGAATCCAACTGGAGAGAGCTCATACACACTACACTCTTTGCGCTGTAGCATGGTGCGGGTGACAGTTTCAGTAACATTTCATTTCACTCTTGAAAATTGCCGCAATTTACAAATTATGACTTAGTATTTGAGCTGTATCACATTCGTAATATATTAAATCATTAATAACTGTAGTAAAATAATTTAAACCCAACCAGAATGTTCTAGTTCACAAATGAAATCAAATTGAATGAAAAATTAAGCAAAGTGTTATTCGTATAACGTAACGCCATAGACTTATTTAGTGATGGGATGAACTGCTACGATGGATAGTCGATATTTTATATAATAAAAACGTATATTGAGTGTAGGTAAATTTTTTATAGTTAAAATCAATCAATTGTTAAGGTCAATTTTTTGTTGCCGTCGCGCCGATGCGCCATAGAGCAAAAATATTGTCACAAAAGAAAAACATAAACCGATTTTGATTATTTTATATTGGTACAAAGATACTTATGTAGCCATAAAACATTTATATTGACAAGTTTATACACGTAGTTACACTGCGCAACTGAATAACACACTAACTTTCGTATCAATATTAAAGAGAACTAGATCTAAGCTGCGAGTATCGTTAGCGAAAACATGAATTGCATAATGTCACATCCCTAGTCATGTGGTACTGACAGATGTCAACGTCATATAGGCAACTGTCACCCGCACCATGCTACAGCGCAAAGAGTGTACATACACACTCGGATACGCTAGGGTCTCGAGGGACCGCCCAGTTTTCGTTGTTGAGACAAATTGTTGGCAATTTTTCACAGTTTCTCATAGTGACGGTATAACTGTGGCCCCTTGCACTTTCCCAAGAGAGAGGAATATTGCTAAGGCGCATACTTTTCCTGGGAGATCTGCATTGATGATATTATCTTCACCGATATGACTAGATTATCGACCTACCTGTGCGTGATAGTCTCGGCGTCCGGCATGTTGGCGTACAGGTCGAGCAGCAGGTACACGGTCCGCCAGCAGCGCGGCGCCAGCTTGCCGTCTGCGGCGTCGGCCGAGGGCGAGCTGAGCGACGCGTGCGGCCCGGGCCCCGGGGACGCGTGGGCCCCGGGGCCCGGCGACGCGGCGCCCGCGGGCCCGGAGCTGGCCGCGTACTGCGGCGTGTGCGCGCCTTCGTTGAGGGAGCTGTAGCCTGCAAGACCGAAAATAGTCCCGTTAAACATGCACATCAACTAAATTAAAAATCACACGCAATTTAGGGTTGCAGAGCGGCACTGCGCCGTCACAAGGTTAGGTAGGCTCCGGACGGCTCGGGAGCCAGGCCCGGCGTGCTACCCACGGTCGCATGCATCACAAGACCTACCAAGACGCATCATATAGTAACTTGACCTATTGTGTGTCACCCGTGCTAGACACAGTTTTACAACAACCATATTAATGTATTAGACACGTAAATCTTGGATAATATTTTTTCTGAATAATGGTGTAACCGTACAAACATCCGTTGCGTAGTTAAGAATAATAAAAAAACAACGCGGTAAGGTACTAGGTCCTACTCGGTGGGATATTTTCCAAGACACCTCAAATCGTAAATTTATCTTTCAAGTTGAGAATCATAAAGATATATCACTCACCCAACTTCCCCTTCACACTCTTCCCCGTAGACCTCAACTTCTGTGCGAAAGACTGTGGTCTAGGCCTGGTAGCTGGCTGAGCCAACTTTTGCTGACTCAAAGATTGAGGCACTGCAGCCGCCAGCTCAGGAGTCAGGGTCGGAGCCATCATGTCCCACTTGGGCTCTAAGGTGGCGTACTGGACTTCCTTCTCTAGGGATGTCACGCTTACTAGGTTTTCCCTGAAGTCTGATACTGGAATCGAAACAAAGACAACAATGAAATGTAGCTACAGTCCCAGTCACAAGGCATAAAAACTGTGAAAGTACTGTAGTTGCCCATTCCCTAACGTAGATCTCTATGGAGAAGAGCGGGCAAGAAACTCCATGGACACTCTTTAAAATAAGAATATTTTTACAAAACCTTGGTTACATCATTCATGTTGAGATGGTGCATTATGTGAGAGCGATGTAGCAAGATGTGCACGTTAAAAGTGTCCATAGTAAAAGAACAATTCAAAAATAAAATAATTAATTAAAATAAGCCGTGGCAACCAAGAGAATAAGAAGTATAAGGAGTAAAAACATTTTCGTCCTGAGTTTACAAACCCTTGTTTTCGGGTTTTTCCACTAATATCTACTAGATGGATTAAGAAGTGATGATATGAGCTTTTCTTTAATTAATCGACAGATTTCAACCAATCTTGAAATAAGCAGTTGGTAAATCAGGATTTGAGTGACTTACCCGATGACGACGTGTGTTTATTCTGACGATGCGATATCTTGGTCTGTGTGCGCAGTTCAATCTGCGTGTCCTTTACATTTTGGTACATGTTGCTGATCTGATGTAGTAGCCGGAGCAAGGGCATGTTAACCTAAGAAATAGCAAGAAAACGCTGCACATAGGTCGATTTTAGGCATTTAGGCGGTCAAAAATATTTTACAGTGTATTTTGCTTTTTTTAGCTTTATTTTATAATTTAGTGTTGTTCTTTGTGTAATAAGCATGTTTTACTGACGAAACACGGAAATAAATCAACAAAAATTAAGAGTATTACCATATTTTTATTACATAAGTAGTTATAACATTTTTTTGTATTTGTATATATGTATTTCAAAATAATATAAATCAGCTTTACACTTCATAAAATTTTATAGAAAAAAGCTATTTTATTTTTGTATGACTTCCAATCTTTAAAAACCTTTAAGTCGGAAATTCGCGGCCATTCGCACTTAAAATATGTGTCGTAAACTAGCCTTATATGTAAAATATTTAAAACCAAAAAAAATATTTCGCGAGAGAAGGCGATAACATAACTTAATTATATTTGAACAAAAAAATTAACCAAAAAAATAAATTGTTTATAGACCCTCTTTTAAAATTGAACCGATACTATAAAATGAAGTTAACACACTTAAAATACATTAGAATATAACAACTCATACCTGAATTACTTGAATCCATCACAATCGTTACGAAATATCAAGTAGAAAACACTAAAATCTTTTTCTTTAATTCCGTCAATTGAGATCGCGGAGAACAATAAATTACAATTGCGTGAAGATCAAGTTCGAACCTGCGCTGTCGCAAGCAAACGAGGCATGTTTAGTAGGTTGGGGGAGTAAATTCTTGTTACTGGTATATTTCTCTTTCTATCTTAGCTATTATTGGTTGATAACCTTTTCATTTAAGAAATTGACTTATGACCGGCTAATTTTTAATAATCGACGTATGTGCGCTGATCATTGAATCACAATAAAGTCCTAATAGTTTAATACCAATCACGAGTTGTTTAGCTTTTGTAGTGTATTAGAGCCGTCAATGCCACTAGGAATAAAATATGTTCAAACAGTCTAACAGTCATGTAACATCTACGCACTTGGCTCACACGAATGCTATATGCTTCAAAGTTTAGAAGATTTTTTATTAGATATTTAATATGTGAATTTAACAAGCGCATTAGTGCAACCTGTAAGGAGAGATTTAAAGTGGAAAAATAAATAAATCTCGACAATTCCGAAAAATTTCAACACTATTGTGGCCAATTCTAATAAGTTATCATTTAAATACAAATTAAAATTACTTTTCACACTAACCTGCTGCGAGATAAACCGTATACTGATATTGAAATTCAGCATCGTACTGATATGCTTCTTGAGCTGTCCCCTGGAGATGTACAGGACATTCTGGCGCTGTATGAGGTCGTCCACGGCCATGTCCGCCACCTTCTTCAGGTCCACGTCGATGGACACCTTCTCGCAGAGGAAAGCGGGTGTCTCTGATGGGAGCGCACCGTGGGGTTGGGAACCTGGTTAGTGGTGGCTTGTGTTTGACTGGTTTATAGTTAGTAGAACTTAAAGAGGATGATGAAAATGCATTGTAAGTAGATGATAGAATAATATTTTAAGCGCAGAAACAGGTCCTCAGTACGGACAAGTCGGAACGGGTATCGAACTAAAATAGCCCCATGTTTTCTTTACGCACTGTTACAGTACCTGATACTGGATACACCTTATTATGTAAACAACTATATGAATTAAACGAATAAAGATTGTACGGTCAGAGTGGTCAAGTTGCAGTGAGGTGAGCTGACGGAAACCACAGACTTCACGATCCCAAGTAGTTTATTGTACAGTTACACAACGTTATGTTGGATGCTAATCCGTGGTGGCGCTAAGGTAGCTAATGGACAACAACTTTTAGTATAATAAAAGTATACAGGGTTATTTGTAAAACACCAGCAACCTCTTAAGAGGGCATTGTACTCATCATTATGAACAACTTTTACTATGGGACCAAACGGCTGAATCGCGGAAAAAAAACAGCTGCTCCTTACATTTATTATTATCGATTAACTCGTCAAAATGTAGGGAACAGCTGTTTTTTTTCGCGATTTCAGATTTGGTCCCATAGTAAAAGTTGTTTAAAATGATGAGTACAACGACCTCTTAAGAGGTTGTTGGTGTTTTACAAATAACCCTGTATAAAATGTATTCACGAAAGTAGGTCGCGGCGTCAGTGAATGATTAGCCTGTACGTAAACCGTACCAAGATCCTGAAGCTAGAATAATATGTATAACCGAATAATTAAAAACTATGTTTTTAAATCTATACTTATCTGGGATATAAACAATGCAGAAGAAAAGTGTAAGTTAAGTTAAAATAACTTCATAAAATAAGTTAGATAACATGTTCTCTTAAGAAAATTTTCCAACAGAATGAACAGTAAACTGTCCAGCTTCTTAACAACTCACCCTTTCCTTTCCCAGCCTGCCTGCGGTCCCTAGCGGCCAGGTCACTGACGACGATGTCGATGCGGAACATGTCCATCCAGGCGATGAGCGATAGCTTGGAGCCCAGCGAGTCCAGCGCGGGCGCCCCGCTACTGTTGACGCCGTCGCCTGAGCCGCTCTTGTTTTTGGACTCGCCTGAGAGAGACATGGCAGTTATGGTGGAGGCATTTTTTTTATAGTGCATCTTGGACTATTTAGCTAACGGTATATTGACAGATTCTGCTTGGCAATATTATCTTATCGCTATAGCGCATGGTCCCGCTTCCTCTTATCACTGGTACCGTGTCGTGATTGATACCGTGTGCAGTATAGATCTTTAAAGCGTGGTCTTGCCTCGAGAGGAATACGCAGCTTCCACTTGCTTCTAATATCTAACGAAATAATGTTTTTATCCGTTTCTGTAAAGGTGACCGAGTTTCTATCAAAACTCAAGTTGTGTTAAACATCAACAACCTATTATTTATACCTGTTTTTACTAAGAACTGGCTGACATCTAAACAAATGCTTAAATAAGAACGCGTTGTTTGATTTTGCATTTTCAGTGTCGATTATTAAAAAAACGGGATATTTACCATGTTTACTATTCTATTTGAATTTCCGGAAAAAGTGCTGAAAAAAGGTTCGCGAGTGTCGGTACCGAGCGCGTAAAACGTTCAAGGAAGAGGATAGTTCGATTTGTCTGCTCATAAACATCCGAAATAACTTCAGTTTATCCGTGCTTGGTTTCATGGTGCTTGCAACAGCGCCGAAATATGGGAAAATCAAAATAAATAATAAACGTCGTATTTATCCCGTTTTTAGTGTTAATTATAGTGTTAGTGACCATGTCAGTTTAAAAACTTATTTCAGTATCGTGTTGTGCGTTAAGAATCTAACGACGTATTGTTATATAGGCAATCATTTTTTTAGGCTAATCTAGGTAGGTGTTCATATTCAAACTACACTACAACTACTGCCCACACTAGCACACGCACTAGCCGGGGATCGTGGAAGGCGCACTAGTTCCCATGATCTCCGGTGCAAGTGTCGGAAGGGAACACCGGGGTGGTTTTTAGTCGGTTAGAGTCCGACAGACCCTTCCACATCCGTGTGGATTTTTAAAACAGGGATAAAGTTCATAAAAACTGAGGCCCATTTTAAAGTGTCCGAATTAGCATTATCTACCAGATAAATTATAAGAGTAGATCAACTTTATTTTCGATTGTCTGACTGTATAATGAAATAACCGAAAATCATCTAGAAGTGGGGACTCAGGGCACACATTAACATCAGTTGTAAACACTTCGCGCAAAGAAAATTCAGGAACTGAAATATCTGAAAATATCGACAGCAACAGGATAAAATGCAGCATTTTTTTTTAAATTTATTATTTCATAAACACAACATACCCTGCGTAACCTGATGCGGCGAGACTCCCAACGCAGTCAAGAAGGGCTGGAACACGAGATGAGCATCCAGCAGCATCAGCGACCCCTGCAGCGGGTACAGACTGCAGGCCGGCATCGCCGCAGCCACCGCGCGAGGGTTCATCTTCGAAGGAGGAATTATTGGCTTCTTGCTCTTTGGCTCCTGGGTTAGTGGAATTACGTGACTGTGTTTTATAGTTTACTTCGTAATGTGGGGTCAATAGGTTAGTGTTTAACCCAAGAATGAGTGCATGCGTGTGGTGGTGGCTAGGTCATGCAGTGTCTTTAGCGTCGATTGTGGGATGAAACGTGTTCTGACCTTTCTTAGAGTCTTCACTTTTGATCTGACTTTTCGTAGTCTTCTATCTTGGTCTTACCTTTCTTAAAGTCTACTTTCTCTTTGTCTTATTTTTGGTTACAGTACAGAAGGGCTATGGGCGCTCTCTATCAATTATATAAATCTGAAGTCTTTGACAACACACTACACTACAGCAGTTCACAAGGTTTGCAACCATCAATAAAGGAACCACTAAGTAAGAAACTGTTTTGTTTCTTATTTACTTTTAAGTTCATATAATCCCATTGAATGACTATTTCATGAAAAAATCATTTAATGGGATTAAATGAACTTAAGAGGGTTGTATTGGAGATTTTAATGATTATAACTCAGTTAAACCATATTTGATACGGTCGCGAATCATATTTTAATCAACATACAAGCTAACACTGTCCTGCAAATTACAAAAAACGTAAGAAAATTTGAATTTCGCGGGCTACCCTGACGCTTCTACCTTAACTTGAACTTTATTTCTATGCGCCTGAATGTCACAACGACCTTTTATCATTTGTAACAAATCGTTGACAGTTCGCAGGGAGTTTATTGTTTAATTTCTACTCTCCAACATTACCTAGGTACTGATTAAGGGTATGTGTTTTGTTTTGGATGTAGTCTTTTGTAACTGGAACACTGGAAAACTGCAGATTTCATCTTATCCTAATTCCAATAAACTAGTTTGAAATCTAAAGGAACATGCACCATCTCCATCTAGTCATTCACTAACATATTGTAAGACTTACCACTTTAATGGGCTCCTGCTTAGCCATCCATTGGTACAGGTCTTCTCTAGCTCGATCATTCTTGATGTTCTCATCACTGCCGTGTGGAGAGTATAATGATGGGTTGGATCCCACCGTAGGTAGGTCTTCTTTTAGGGTCCCGTAGTCAACTGGAGTTTGAAAGAAAGTCAGGTTGGAAGTACTATATGACCAGTAAAGGACTAAAAGGTTTCAGTAGTAAGTGAATTAAGATACAATAAAACTCTTGTATATGTCTCTCTGTTAACAGCACACACTGTTCTTAACCCCATTTTGGATTTTTCTTTCCAATTGCCTCAAATCCAAAGACGTCGATGGAAAAATCATCGTCGTAGAAAGTCTGTCTCTAATACTTAAGTCCAAATCTGACCAATAAGGTAAAATAAATAAATAAATATCTTGGGACAACCAACACACCGCCATCTGATCCCAAACTAGCCAGAGCCTGTACTATGGCAACCAGACAACTGATAAACATACATATATATTTCTAAATACATACATATTATAGATAAATTACACACCCAGATACAGAACAAATAATCGTACTCATCGCACAAAGATTTGTCCTGTGTGGGAATCGAACCCACGACCTCCGTCCTAGCAGTCAGGGTCACTAACCACTAGACCAACAGGCCAATCGAATAAGGTCACGCTGTTGTGAAGTATCAAATGTCATTAATAAATTTTCAACCAATGACGATGCTTGGAACAAGCTATACTAGCGCCATTAGTTACTATCCCCATTGCAATATGCGTTTATCGACTACCTACTCAACTAGCGCGTTGAAACTTCTTGACACAGAATACCTGACAAATGAGCGATAATTATTCTGTGTATTTTTTAATGTAATCTGTCTGCTCTTCTTTGTAACTTACTTGGTTTCTTGGACGATATACATTGATGATCTTGCAGCGCATACTTCCTAAAACCAGGTACAAAACTAGCAATATATCTACTCACTAGCAATGGCGTCGTCGTGGAATGTCGGCTTCCTCGTGGAGAATGGCAGCGAGGGGAACACGAGGCTCGCGCGACTGCTTTGTGCGCCGCGCACTGTGTTGGAGAGGGTATTAGCACATCACTAGTGTAAGGAGGTTAGGTATTGTAGGAGTTTGAAGAATGAGCTAGAATGTATGAGCTTAGAAAGTGCTATGGAGAATCAGGGTGCCATCATATCCAACATCTCCTGGTCAAATGTTAGGTATTTCATAAAATTTAACTTGTTAAATATCATTTAGTTAGGTGACCAGTCCAGTTGTGAAGGAAATTTTTTTATGACAGTTGCCACAATACACCCATCGGAAAACTAATTTATTTGATACAAAATACCAAGACCAATTTAAAGATTTTCTATTAGGCATTCAAAACTTATAATTATACTGTATGATGGCACCCCCTCAGAAATGTGGTAGAGAAATACAGATGTAGCTACGGTTTAAAAACTCTTTAGAACAGAGAGTTTACACTAACATCAACATGCAAACCTTTCAACATTAATTCGAAGCGACAGCCCTAGGACTGCAGCTTCATATTTATTAGTGACTGGTCACAAGGCATAATAACTTGTATAAGTACTGTAGTTTTCATTCTGAAGCTCCATAAGTCGTTTCGACTCGTGCTCGGTTACTGTGCGTTCTTGATAATTGTTGTGTCACAATTTTGTTAGTGGACATTTTAAGACAATTTGAATGTTGTAGTACTAAAGAAGTATTGTGGGGGTAGTTGTTATGATAACAAGAATGGTAAATCTAAGAAGAATATAGTTATAATAAATGATAATATAGGTGTATAAGAAAAGGTGCATCAAATAGCGATAGCTAAAATACATTTCCAGCATTTAAATAAGAGCTTTACATATTTGTGTATAGTGAAGTATTATATTGTTATCAATTTAGAGTGCATATTATTAAGCAAATAACACTAGAGATTAAATAGTATTATTGTAGTCATGTGTATTTCATTTGAAGCGGATAACATTGATAAGCGAAGCGACGGCCAGTCTTTTTAATAAATATATTAGATAAGGAATTGGATATACACATAATATTATAATTATTAAGTTACACACTAAAACAATAACAAGGAAAACAACACTACAAAATCATTCAAACATTTGTTACAAACATTGATTAGAGGTTAACATTTTGTCACAAATGTACTTATTATGAATGCATGAAAGGTGAAGATTGGCATACGTCTATAGTGATGGACGTTGGACTAGATAGTTAAATAATAGGGAGAATATAATTATGTAGATAAATATGTTACCGGCCAAACCCGATTTCATGCCTTTTTTAACTTTTTCAATCAAAGTTAAGGGTTAATGAGGTTAGATTAGAGCTGCGAACATCAACGCGCGAGCCGAACGAGCGAAGCGAGCGGTGCCACGGCAGCGGCCGGCAAGCGCTATATTCCAGTTGGTTGCTGAGTAATTACTTTATTCGAGTTAGTGTATAAGATAAACGCGTTAGGCCTAGGCCAACCTAGTTTGGCCTGAAATAGGGTTTGGTAGGTAACAGATAAACTAGATTTTAATTAAACATCAGGATATAACATGTAACATACATGAGGTCGATGAAAGGGTCACGCATATGTAGGTATATGAACACTCCATGCAGTCGTCAACAAAGGCAAGACAAACAACATAACAAAAAACGCATAACACACGCTGGGAAATCGTTTGTTATGAGATTTTATAAAAACGTAAGAGAGTTAAAAAGGTAAGTATTATTTTATACATAATTATATTGAAATTCAAGTATTCGAGCAGTTTGTCCGTGTACACTGCTTAAATACTCTTTAAGAAATCAGCGAGTGCTAGATACTCTCAGTTAAAGTTTTTTCGTTTTTGGAGGTAACATAACAAACGACTTTTAATTTAAGGACTTGTGAACTTTAAGTAAAAATTGTTTAAATATTCTGTTATTTTATTATATTTAAATATAAAAAGTTTTGTTATAGACTTTAAAAGATCCGGCAATAGAGTGTATTATAATGGAGTGGTTGGAACAGAGTCGAATTATACGAGTATTTAGGTTAGGGTATAGTATCAAAACGACATGAATTTCGAATTCGACTTGACCATCGGCTAGGAACACGACGCTGCTGTAGCAAAAAAGCAATGAGTCCAGCCAAAATGAGTTCTGGGTCTGACAGCTGAGTGATGAAATAAATTTTTGGACTGGCTCTGAAATGAGGTGAGCCGTACCCTCGGCTGGACGTGGTGATGGCAGTTGGAGCAAAGCCTAAACGGAATGGTTGCCGAGATGTAAGAGTGAGTATTGGCCGACCAACAGTGAGCTAGAAAGACGATCTACAGAAGTGAATGAGACTCGCATAGACCAGGGAAGCATGCCAGAAAAGGGACTTGCCAAGAATGATGATGATGAAGAACTTTTAATTCCTAATTGAATTCCAATTCTAATGGTCCAAGCATAAGGTTCACAAGCCCCTGTGAGCACAACACAAAGTGTGTACGAACCGGAGGGCGGCGTGGATGGGAACGAGTGCGGGCGCGGACTAGCCTCCACGCCGGACGCTTCACCCATAAACAACGTGTTATTAATATTACTATCAATGCCAAAGTACTGTACTGTATGGGGTTAGATTTACGGATTATATTGTAGCAAATTAATATCAGATCTGACATCAGCACCACACATTTGTTTTACCATACTTGGTCTCATATTTTAGTTCTAAAATACCCCCCCCCCCACCCCCTGTCCAGGTTCTACAGGTCTCCATGTTTCTACTAGTAGCGAAGGCACAGTAGAGAGGCAAAATATACGTTCGATTTTTCCTTCATTTTGTGCTGAATTAAGCCCAACTGAACATAGTGTGTAGCACCTACGTAGGCGTATGCTTGACCATAAATAAACCAGACAGACTTGCAGTAAAATTGCAACACTTCAAGTTTTTGTACAGACACACACAACAAGCACACAAGCACATCAAGCTACTACAATCTGTCAAATTTCTTTAATAGCTTTTGGATATTGCTAACGGATTAGGCTCAAGGTTGATTGGGAAAATTTGACAGTTTCGGGTAGCTTGGCCTGCTGGTGTCTGTACCATGGAAATCTAGTTTAAATTATCAAGTTCATAAAATACCAGATTCATTAGAAATTAATTTACAATACAATCCGTAAAACTAAGCTCGACTATTCAAATAATATTTTACTTAAAAGCCAATTGCGAGATACTGTGAATTTAGCAGTACTTACTGATATTTATATGATTGGTTTTATCGTGGAAATTGTATAAAAATATATTACAAGTTCTTTTAATAAAAAAACAATAACTGTGTTATTTTAAATTATTTAAGCTCGAATTTCAAAGAACCATTTTTATTTTATTTTTTCTAATGAAAACACTGCTTTTACTTCAAGATTATTTTGTATCAATTTAAATATTAAGATAATTACAGCTGCTTTTCTTTGAAATAAGACCTTATCGACTTAATAAAGTACATTTTACTCTGTGTTCTATGTAAAGATTTCAAATGAAACATCAATGCGTACTCACCAGGAAGGTTGACTTTATCAACATCCATGTTGAGAAGTAGACAGTTCTCATCCAACGCTTCAGTTTCCAAAGGATATTCTTGCCATCCTTCGACGGAATCCTGAACCACAGAGCAAATGTTTTTGAGCAAAGAATCAAATCCAAACAATACCTTAAACTAGGCACGGCGTAGACGGAGAAGGCAACAAATAATAATAATTTATGTTTTTGGAACGTAGTTCCATATCGCGCGTTGCGGGGCTAGACGGAAAAAATTCAGACGAAAAGTGTGTACGACACTTTTACCCGACTGCGCGACGCAAAGGAGGGTAATGTGTTTTTGATAGAAGAAAGCTATTATACTACTACTATAGCTATATTGTAAGCCGTGCGGCGTGCGCATGTTATAGAAAGCAAGTCAGATATTTTCGTTTCGTCTTTGGTCTGTGGATGGGTAAGCAACGACTGCCTGTGGATGGGTGATCCAAGTTAAGCAACGGTTGCCGAGGTCTGTCTGTGGATGGGTGATGGTGGTGGTGGTGGTAGTGATGGTGGTGATGATGGTGGTGGTGATGGTGGTGGTGATGGTGGTGATGATGGCGGTGATGGTGGTGATGGGTGGTGGTGGTGGTGGTTTTTTTTGTGCCAATTTTTTTTTACAATTCCTTCACTACTTCATCGAAAGGAACTTCGTTCCATCCGGGTGTCCCTTGACACCTCTTTAGTTTGTATTGTATAACGGGTGAGAGTGAGAGGAGCTCGTGGCTAAATAATGACAGCCGCTCGGGTCGATCTTTAGCCGTGCTTGCCTAGGTGGATGGATGACCACCTATTACATACCGAGTTTCCTCCATGCCTCTGAAAGCACGTTAAGCCGTTGGTCCCGGCTGTCATTTGTAGATCTTTGACAGTCGTTACGGGTAGTCAGTGGCCCGAAAGTCTGACAACCAGTCTTATCAAAGGGTATCGTATTACCCAGAACTAACTGGGTTGTGGAGGTCAGATAGGCAGTTGCTCCACGTAAAATACTGGTAGCTGCAAACGGTTAGACTGGGAGCCGACCCCAATATAGTTGGGAAAAGGCTAGGCAGATGATGGTGAGCCTCATTGTCCCTCATTGTTTCTGTCACTTTAAGATATATTTCCGGGACACAAAGCCTTCACTTAAAACGTGTTCTTCGGGAATTCAATAATTGAAAACAAGGCAAAAAATCGCAAAAACAACATCGGTATCCAAACAAATTCTCACCTCCAACAGATCAGGTAAAGCGAAGGTCACATTGAGTGGCTTCATCACTTTGCTCTTGTAGTTGTGTTCCAGCAGTAGTGGAGTGTACAGGATGTTCTTCCATTGACGACTCAGAACTATCACACCCTGGAATTAAACGAACACATTCAGGATCTTGTCCAAAATAATAATAATATCTTGGGACAACCAACACACCGCCATCTGATCCCAAACTAGGCAGAGCCTGTACTATGGCAACCAGACAACTGATAAACATATTTATATAAAAAAAATAAGTCGGGTTTTCCTTCCTGACGCTATAACTCCAGAACGCGCGAACCGATTTCCACGGTTTTGCATTCCTTGGAAAGGTCTCGGGCTCCGTGAGGTTTATAGCAAAGAAAATTAGGGTAGGTAGGGTAGGTAGGGAAGATAGGGTAGGTAGGGTAGTGAAAGTAGTAGGTAGGAAAACATGCATTGCAACGCATAGGCACAGCTAGTATTTATATATATTTTCTAAATACATACATATTATAGATAAATTACACACCCAGATACAGAACATATAATCGTACTCATCGCACAAAGATTTGTCCTGTGTGGGAATCGAACCCACGAAATGTTTGATTAAAGTGCCTTCCATTGCAAAAAGCAACGATCTGGACTCGCTCTTGCCGGAGAAAGCGAAACAACGAGCTCTGGATGAATTTTGGGCAGACTTTGCCACGGGCCAACATAAGGAAACAAATAAAAATGTCTTCCAAAACCTTGATTACATTTTTTTTTGGGGTTTTGAAAACTTTGTATGCTGAGTTACAAACCAGTACCACTCAAGCCCGGACGATGTTTCAATACATACATCGGTCTACTTTCTGGGACAAAAACCTATACAAAATAATTCATTTAGACATTCGACTTTGTCCTAGCTAAGAACCTTTATTTACCTGTCTCAGCGTAGACAAGGACGGCAGATGTCGTTCAGCGAGGTCTGCTTGTACGGCCGCAGCGTCCGCTTGCAGTGCGTACCGCAGTAACACTGCACACAGCTGTAGCGACGGTTCCTCACGTAATTGCTTAGCCATCGGCGTGTGACGGCCGTAGCGACTCTGTAAAATGATATTTTTAAGATAGAGCATAACAAAACATCACGCCTGTAATCCCAAAGGATCAGACAGAGGCGTACCTAATACTACCTCCACGTTTCGCCAGTTATATTTAAGTGCCATGTAATAGGGGGGAGCATATTCCTATCAACTAGGCACAAATCAAGAATTCGTAGCTGCTACTGAGACATACCTGATGGAAATAACCCAATAATAAACTCAAAGCATTTTTTTCGTGCCATTTGCCCGTGACAGTCTTTTGCATAGTCAAAAATAAACTACCTACAGTCCAGCCACAGGCATAATAACTGTGAATGGACTGTAGATCTCATAGAGAAGAATAGGCAAGAAACTCCATGGACACTCTTTTCAAATCAATTTAGATAATAGATAGTCCCTGGGTACAATACTGTTGCTTCTATATGTGAGCACTATGTAGGAATAGAAAAAAAAAAAACAATTAATACATTAAAGATTAGGATAAGCCCTACTAACCTTAATAGAAAGTCCACATGGTACTCACATTTACAAAAAAATAAATAATGCTTCTAATTTACATAAAACAAGAGTACCTAATTAAATTAATTAAATATTAAAAAAAAAAAACAGAGAAAGAACTAGAGGGGGAACATCTCTTCAAAACAGTTTGTGAGCCCAAGTGGCTGTGGAGTAACACAGCATTGAGCCAAGCATTTTTATCCACGATAAGTCTTCCAACTTATAATATGCTCGTTTACATAGTGTGCGATTTATGCATGTTTTAAATTTCTTCTCATTAAGTTGTAGAATGTCAAGTGGTATTTTATTATAACATTTTACACAGTACCCCATAAAAGAAGTTCGTACTTCTGACAATCTGAAACGTGGCTGATCTAATTTGTCCTTATTTCTAGTATTAACATGAATGCACTATGTGAATGTCTATATTTTACTAAAAGATGTATGTTTCGTATTTTATCGCTTCATTAGGTTTAAGGTTGATTGGGAAAATTTGACAGTTTCGGGTAGCTTGATGTGCTGGCGACTGTACATAATGTTTTCATAATTATGACAAGGTACCATCATGATGTGATGATGATAATTTGTTTAAGAGTGAAGCGCCAGGGCAGACCGCGTAATTCAAATTTTCCTTCGTTCTTAGCAATGTGCAGGTCAGTGTCAGGCTGTATGTTGAACAAAATATGATTCGCGATCGTAACACGTTACGTATGTAGTTACAGAATTATAATCATCGATACAACCCTCTAAGTTCATTTAATCCCATGGAAATAGTTTTGATAATTAGGGGTCTGAATACGCACACTTTAACAACATGCTGATCATTTTGCAACCTGAGAATCGAAATCAGAACCTCATGCTATGCAGTAGCGCTGGCGACCACTAGACCTACGAGGCACTAAGACAGAGACTACAAAACAAACCAAAAATAAAAAAACTTTTACAAAACTTTTTTAACTTAATGTCCAGTTTCCGGTATTAAATTTAGTACTACCGCGCTCGCTCGACTCAGGACATAAGGGTGAAAAGTGGTCGACCGTCAGTGAACTCGCACTGCATTGCCAAAGTAATAACCTAGTAGAACCATCAGCGACTAACGTCAAGTAGGCAGTCAATATACTTTGTGTAAATTAATTCACCACCACTGCTTTTCAAATTAGTGAATGAAAACATCGTGAGGAAACCGGCATGTCCGAAGTTTAAAAGACATGTGACCAACTCGCACTGGTCCTCGTGGTGGATTACATCCCACTCCTCATATAGATGACGGGTGTGTCTCAGCAGTAGAAACAGGATAGGCTATGCTGCCAAACGTGTCTTCTGTACGATGTCGACGTACAGGTCACGTTGCAGACGACGGAGAATAAACACAACAAACAATAACTTTGAGTTGGCGTGTAAGCAACTGACAACGCAAAGTTGCTGTCTGTCGTGTTCATCGCAAGGCGGCTGCCGACGACAGCTGTGATACTTCACTCGTATACAGGGTGGGAGGGACATCCACACACACACACACAGTTACCACGTATTCATTACATGTTTCTGAAACCCCCACATCGATATTTTCATAGGTAATTTAAAAAAAAAACAGCTTGTCCGTACATTTGACCGTGTAGGTATTGCACTTTTGTAGGCAACAGCTGATTTAAAAAAAAAACACCGATGAAGAATTTCAATGTGGGGGGTTCACAATGAAAAACTGAAATCGTGGTAACCGTTTTTGCGTCGATGACCCTGTATACGAGTGAAGTAAATCACAGCACCTAAAATACTGTAAAACATTTTCAAAGATAAACGTAAACAAAATACAGTAAAACAAACTGAAACAGTAACAATGGCCACGAAATTTCATCATGTGTGTGGTACACATGATGAAGTTTCGTTGCAAGTTTCGTTATGTGTTGCAAGGTTACAGTTTCACTTACCTTGGGCGGAGTATGATGTGGAGCCAGGTCTAACGCAGCCGCCATGAGACTGGCGGCGGTGGCGGTGAGGCGTCTAGCGTAGGCGCGGTACAACGCGACTACTCTGATTCCTAGTCGGTTGCAAGGGTTCATCCAAGCGTTGATGGCTGGTGATGCTGTGCTTAGGAGGTTCCAGTCAAGTCTAAAACGGTTGGAAAGCAGGTTTAAGTAGAGCTTGCGAAACTGGTTTATAATGACTTGGGGATCCTATGCCTCGGCATACGAATTATCTCAAAAACTACCGGCCAGATTCTGCACAGGCCGCCCGCATCCGGCTGAGCTCAATCATGCCGATCTGCGCAAGTATGCAGCACCACACGTAAAATGTACAAAATATTAACAGTACAACGAAAATTACAAAAAAAAAAAAAATGTAAATAGACCAAGAAATATCAAGTAACAATTTGTCTAAAATTAACATCGAAAGCTACTTTACCTCGTATAATCTATCTTCTTCGTAATAGGCGTCCTTGGAGGGGCAGCAAAGTTAAACCACACGACTTTCAAATCAATGGCACAAGACGACGTATTTCCGTTATCTTTCAAAGGCACCACAGTAGCAGTGCTGTCGTTTTGCGAAGGCTCATCTGGCCCAGGAGTGGAAGGCTCAGGAGGCGGTGGAACGGGAGGGGGCTGGGCATTCCCAAGGTTAGGAGTACTAGGCTTGGAGCTTGAGTCCCTCTTTCGGAACAGATCTTCAATCCCTGAAGTCCTGCTTTTAGTATTCCTTTCCTTTTCTGGCTTCGACTCTTCAGCAGATTTCACAGATTCCCTACAACTTTCATTATCAGGTCTTAAAGGCTTCTTCTCTTCGGCCTGAGTTTGTGGCTTGTGAGATTGCGAGTGCTTGGCAACTTTTATTGAGATCCCTTCAAGGCCACATTCGAACATTATGAAGCCGATTGGACTGTCCTTTTGGGCTTCGGCTGGTGCTCCATTTTGACAACACTGTGAATACACGGACACATCATCATATAAAACTTTACCTTATGACTTCGAACACAAGGTTCAAATTACAATGATCCTTATATGAGCAGTTATTCAAGGATAAAATAGGAGATTCATATACTTGCAATTATAAAATCATCCGCAAAATTTACAAATAGAGTTTAAATTACACTGCACTTACCATGGATTCGCATCCTTTAGCACAAGAGTCAATTCGAATAAACTTGAAAGATACTTTGGAATGTTGACACGGTATGCCCGTGATTGTCACGTCTTTCAGTTGTGAAGACTCGTTGCGTATGCGTCGTAGTTGGCCGTGGACCTTACCTAGAAATAAGGGCAAAGTCTTTGATTATACCTGGTCAGTTGAATTCAATGACATCAAGAATGACAGATACTCATTGACTCAACAAAGATAAGTTTCAACCAACCAAGAACTAAATCGATTATTGTTGGTGGTATTTCTTTTTTTTCTGCATGTGAGTGAAATTGCAATTTTTTACTTTTAGTTCATATTCAAGAGTACTTTCACCTCTTAGAGGATGCTAGTCACTTCAAAACCAGATCGATATACTTTGTTACTCACCGACATTCAGCGTTATAGTAGTATCTTCACACTGCTGCTGCGATGCTTCAATATAAACAGGCTCTCCTCTTTCCGGCCCCCTTCTCTTCCCAGAAGTCTGCGCCGATATCAACGCGCGAGGACCCTTCATTATCCCAAACGACTTCTTACTACCTAAAGCCCGTAACGTAGGCCTATAATACAACTGCACTGACTCCAAATTCTTCCTAGTACTGACATATTTCGCGATAATGTTCTCCACTGATACTCCGAATAGGGAAACACAGGTCAGGTCTTGAATATTGTCTAAAGCTGAGAAAGATATCATGTCTTCTACTACTGAGGATTGTATGAAGATCATGTTGACTTTAGGTATGGTTACCGTTGCTTGCAAACATTCTAGAATGCTCTCCTCATAGACGTTTGAGTGAGGAATGGTTGCTAGCTTGCATTTGTCGTCTTTATCTGTGACTAAGTTAGACTGGCTTCTGTCCTGCATCTGTGGTAGCCAGTTTTGGACATACTGCTTTTGTTTTAACACATTTGCACTGGATACCGACGATATACAAAGCAAACGTAAGTGATTAATCACTGTAATCGGATGTATATTCGATAATACTGGTGTTAGAGACTCGACGAATTTCTGCGTGCTTTCCAGGACTAAAGGAGTCAACATTATATCGATTTCTCCTCGGAGTTTCACAAATAACCCGCTTTTGGAGTCACTTGTGGTCGTAACTGTCGATGTGGTACTCTTTTCAGTGGTGTTTTCTTGACTATCTTGCACAGTTTGTTGAACATCCCACCACCCTTGCGGATAAGGATGGGCTTTGACTTGAGAATTGAAATGCGGAGGAAGATTTGAGTATGGTCCATGCTGATTCTGGTTGTTAAGATCTTTCTTTGATACCAATCTGAGGACGTTAATTTTTCCCAACGGCTCAAAGCTTGGTAGATATTTCTGTCCAACATAAACTAGGGTACCATCATCGGCCCTTTTGAAGAGCGGCAACGTGAATACGTCACTGCCACTAGGTAGAGAGCAAGAAGACCAGTTAGGGCACTTGTATTGGGGCAAGTTATGCATGTAACTGGCCATTAAAAGAGGTGAGTCTACTATGGGCTTGTTGGTTTGCATGTGAAGGTTGACCAGCGTCATGTCTTCTTGCGAAGATATCGCTGAGATAAAGGAGGTTGATGATACCGAACCACTTTCTGAATCAGGCTGGACTCCTGCGCTCATATTGCTTATTGTATCCGGAAGGTCTACTGCCTCAGATTTAGGCGCCGAACTAGACCATTTCTCATTGGTTATGTCGTTTATTCCAAAGGAGCTCTTGTCTCTAGGGTTGCTATGGCGACTGCCAAACGAATGCTTCAAGCTTGACGATCGACTTGGGAACATGTCTTCATCAGCCGAGAAGAAGGCTTCGGAATGGTTCTCGCTTGTTATAGACATTGTTCTTTGCACTTCTAGGTTCAAAGTCTCTTCCGGCGGTACTTGAGAGTTTAATGAATAATGCGATTCGGATACTGCAACACTCCTCACAGGGACTTTCGGTACAACAAAGGACTCTTCTCCCGGAGCAGGTTTCTTCCCCGTCACATTAGCATTGTCCTTAACCCCACAACTAAGAGCTAGCTTCGAATCAGAAACGCTGCTCTCCATCTGAGGAACGTTTAGAATACTCTTGTTGAGTTTCGAATCGCTGTCAATTTTGGAATTCCCCAAAGGCACGGAGGAATCGACTAAGCGTGCGTAAGGAACATCGCTTTTGGTACTGGATACTAGTAGGTTGTTACTTCCTTTGCTCATACTTGTGTAGGAAAATCTTCTGGTTAGGCTGCGACGTTCAACGCTTTGTGGAGACTTGTTCAAGTTTTGAGGTAAAGGCGATGGTATTAAAGTAGCCACATTGGTAGGCTGAAGACAGACGTTCAAGCTGTTGTATGGAGGCGTATGGAACACAAGCTGTCCTGAATGCAATAGACTCTGTCCGTACCCGTACTCTCCCGGCGTCGTCTCTATGACATTAAACATAGCCACGTTGATCCCTTCATTCAAATCGCTAGGGTTTGGCTTCAAAAAATTAGGACCGTTCCTATTAGACCCAAAGAACGCGCAACCTCCGGTACAACCGCACTGCGAACTCTTCCCTTCAACTGGCCACAAGAACCAAAGTCTTTTCGTCTTATCATCGTGAAGTTTCAAGAACTTCTGTTGAACTAAGTGAAGGTTTTTCGGAGTTTGAGGCAGCGACGACGCAGCTTCGATTAGCAAAGGTCCTAAGGCGACCGATCCGACACCGACCCAGTTATCACTTTCAGGCGGTTTGTTCTGACTAGTATTACTACCATTAGAATGATGGTGAGTGTTCGTTTGCATGTTTGTTTGTGTGTAGAGAGCTAGTTTTATATTTGGCAGCAAACCGGTCACACCAGTTCCGAAACCCGAACCGTGTAAGTTACAATAGCTTAGTCTGACCGGCGAAATCCATGACTGAAGCGTAGTGTTTGTATCTGCGATATACACATCAATGAGATCGATCGCGACTCGAATCATCTTGTATTTGATTTCATTGGCTGTTGGACACCTGTATTTCAACGTGAGGTCTGTTTCTTGACACATCACATTGTTCATTCCATGATGACACTGTCTAGCAGGGTTAGGCGGCACTAATTCATTCTCACTGTCGCAAATGAGAAGCAAGAACGTTTCTAAAGACGATATTATTTGGTACAGTTGGGGTAGAGTTAGGCGCCCAGTTAGCTGACCTAGTTGAAGTTCCATCATCCACGCGTACTCTACAGTATCCTCTTCGACATTTCGGTTGGTGTCACTGAAGAAACCATTACCTCGTAGTTGGAATGACGAGAGCATCAGATGACCTTGATACAAGGCCCCCGAGTTCGTTGGGTTAGATCGCGAAAGGTTATTCGCCGATACTAATATTGAAGGACTCAATAGGAGTTGGAGTTTGGTCTCTCTAAAGCTTTTGTCCATTTCAAATCCGAATCGTTCGATCAGCACGACTGGACAAGGCGGTTCACTTTCACTACAGTTCTTTACTAAGTGCGCCTGTATGTCATGGATGATGATCGATACCGTCACATCCAGCGGCCTATAGTGCCGCGGGTCAAAAGGACCCTTGCTTGAATCTGTGGAGTCGTCCATTGATATCTCAGTATGTTGATTAACACTACTTTTATCATTAGCTTTCGCATTATCACTGGACCAGGAAAAAGTTTCCGTACTTGGAGATTTTTGCATGTCAGTGAATGTTTGGTCTTCGCCAAATATATTTTCTAATAAATTCATAAAGCTTGTGATGATAGTTCCATAGGCCAGAAGAATGGAGGGTCCCACTTCCAGTTCGACGCTTACTTTGTCGGGCGGCAGTGTTGTTCTGTCGAATTTGTTACCGTCCAAGGTCCAGTTGATTTGAGGCTGTTTCCTCATCCTTGGTATTCTCATTGGTGATAATAGAATTTCTTCTTTCTCTGGTGTGGTTATGTCTGCTTGGGGCTCAGGGCCTAGTGGTGGAATGGGGTGATAGTTATATCTGACACTCAGGGCGACAATAGGAACGGACCAACAGTCCACCCAACCTTGCGACTTAACGCATTTTCTTCTCCATTTCGAAGCTTTCAGTCTGCAGGGGACCAACTTCATATTCTTATCCAGTGATAGCAGAAGTAACTTTGACGTGTTTACTTCGGGCAAGTAGAGACTCATGTCGACAGCTTCACCTTGGACCCAGATCTTTAGTGGGATGAAATCTGGCAAGAAATCGACGAACGGTAAATCAAAAGAAACATCAAGAAGATCTCCGCAGAAGGCGACGTGGTTATTCTCCTGATTGGTAGAACTGCAGTCTATCCAGTTGTATTGATTGCTCACCGTCACTACCTCACATTCTTTCAGTAACAGAGATATTTTCCAGGTGTAAGGTACAAAGTGTAGAATATCCGGCCGAACTTTCGTCGACCAATCATTTATGAGATCTTGGAAGAAATCTATGTGTGTGTACACCAGGTGAGTGGTGGCTTTACAACCTGTCAGACTTAACTGCCAACATTGATGATGGTTCCAAACGAGAGGATAGTGGCATTTGACTGTGTACTCCAAAGTTTCACTTTCAGCCATACTTCTGTACTGAAGACTTGTTGTGGCTTCTAAATGTAATAGCTGCCCTGTAATTTTTGTCGTATATCCATCTTGCAACACGATCCATGGAAGTGTTACTTCTAGGTATGAACCTGCACCAATATTTATATGCACCGCATTTGTTTCCTTATTTTTAGTGAACAGAATATCTATGGTAGCTTCATTTAGAGTTGATAATCGTATATCAAACGACTGTGTTTGTCTTATGTCTCCAGGTTTAGGCTGTGGCGTTACTTCTAAGTTTTTATAATTCGGTGGGAAGAAGAATTTGAATAGATTGTCTCTCTGCCTGTCTGCCCACGGCCCATAGCTGAAATCTGTGCCTTTACCACACTTTATGTCAACACCCCATATTGGAGGAGCTGACTCTACAATATCTCCATTGGCTAGTTGGAGAAGAACAGGTTGTTCCGGCACCAAACCTGGTTCATCCATATAGAAGTACACCTCGATATAGTTGGAGCTCATTACGACGAATCCTTCTCCCATATACCGTGGCGGTTCATCGACCATCGATGTGTAGTTAGGACTGGGGGCGAGCATCACTTTACAATTCTCTGCTTTGGCTTTGACAAAGTGCATCAGATGGTCAAGGCTTGAGGCGGGAGGCTTTGTACTGTACACTAAATGGGACTCTTCTACGCTTATCGACAATGTTGTGGGGACTAATCTGTTACCGAAGACCACTCTACCGGAGCAGATATCGATTTTGATGACGGGGATGAGATCTCGCCATGTTCTTGCCATAGCAGCCTCGGACCTAACCGTCTCTTGCGCCCTTCTCCGCTTCTCATTAGCATCATTCATAGCTTTATCTCTATCTGTATAATCGTCATCGTTCTGTTGTTTGATGACAGGTTCTAAACCGAATATTTTCTCGAGTTCGTTGTATAAGTCGCAGCGATTATAGAAATGTAGCTCGAAACCGTTTAGCATGATTGACAGCCGGGTGTCCGAGTGCGACAAGTCTGTGAAAAATGACAGGTGACTTCATTAGTATGTTGTTCTACAAGGAAAAGTATGCGCTTGGGCAATCATCGTCTAACTTCGGAAATAAGAACGTGCGATGTTGAGGTCTAATAAAACTAGGCAAGTGCTTTGTATTGCCATGAATTATTATGATGACATTCCGCAACTGGACAAAAATTAGAAGCTTTGCCTCCGTGAGGAGTCAGTCTGTGACATGACGTTCATGCTAAGTAATTAATTACTGTATAATTTTAGTAATTAACAGGATTATTACCGAAGCGTACCTGTTATAGTCTAACTGTAGGTACTTAGTATTGACTGATCATTTTCCTGTAGTACAAGGATGGATAATTAACGCAACATTGAAAACAATCTATTTTGAGTACAGGAGTAAATGAGTCACATTAAATAATATATTCTGTTAAGCCCATTAGGTAGCCTAATTATGATGTTAATTAGCTGAAACCTTTTAAAGTGCCAATTAGCTTAATATTATGGTCAGAATGTTGTATATAAGGATGCTTTGACCACTTCAGAGGTGACAAGCGATTTAGTAATAGCACAATATATATATAACAACAAATAATATCACCATTCTCTTGCCTTATCCCTACTTATGTGGCAACATGTAATATTTTCATATTCATAATGGTTTGGTTTCTATTAATGGTATGTTTTACTTCACAGATGTTTAAAATAACTTGTTCAAAATAGACATAACAGGGTAAATTTTATCCCCATGTAACATACCTTCGGAGACATCTTTAGGCACATAGGACCTCCACCACCTGAATATCAAGTAGCCGTCCTGTATCCGCAACGTGTAGTCATAGTTGATGTACACGATGTCCCGGAACATTATCTTACCGGACAAGGCATTGAGTGTGAAAGAACCTGCAAGTGGAAGAGAAAATGTTGATGAGTAAATTATCAACCTTAAACCCATGACTGCATGGATACCATTTCATAGTGACGTTTTTAGGTACTGTCCAATGTAGGCTCATTTAGGAAGTAGTAAAAGTTATAAATAACTGAAAGATGTTTAAGTTAAAAAGTGAAGCATGATCACTTTTGTTGTTGTCGTGTTTGTGTATGTTTCATTTTCTTTTGTTTTAAGATAAGACCATCAACACAGTATATTTTTAAAAACTGTCATGGAGGCTTTTTAATTCATTATTTTTGTGTGACTCACGAGATTCATTCATCAATACTCATAATATTTCTCAGATGTTTTGATAACATTCTTACTGTCTGATAAGCAAAATTGTAAGCCCATAACATTCAGCAGTTCCTGGTGTGGCAAAATATGTTCAGGGTTTTTTCCTTAAACAAACAAAATATGACAAAGATGGTCCTTATTCCTTTCTGTTAAATAAGAGGATTTGTTCAGATTTAGATTGTCTAATGTATAATTGCCCTTCAATGCTTCACCGTAACAGCTGTGACATCATCTGCCTAGCCTTTTCCCAACTATGTTGGAGTTGGCTTCCAGTCTAATCGGATGCAGCTGAATATCAGTATTTTACATGGAGCGACTCAATCTGTAATGACTGTCAAAGATCTACAAATGACAGCCGGGACCAACGGCTTAACGTGCTTTCCGAAGCACGGAGGAAACTCGGTATGTAATGGATGGTCACCCAGCCACGGACCAACCTAGGTAAGCACGGCTTAACCTAAAGATCGACCCGAGCGGCTGTTCTTATTTAGCCACAAGCTCCTCCTCATAACAGCTGTGACAGTGACTTAATAACTAATGAAGGTGTTGAATTCGAGAATACAGCGTAACAATACAACACTTTTCATGAAAGCATAAATGCAGTAAAAACTCCATGTACACCATAAACAGTTCGTAAGTCATTTATATTTAACCAAACTGATTTAGAAATGGACAGATTGACTCCTTAATCAATAATACTAGTGATAATAACACCATGTTTTGCTATCTCTCTGAATAATGTGACTGCATCCTCTAAATAACTTTTAGAGCGGAAATAGGTAGTCTAATGTAAATAAGCACCCTGCAAATAATGTTTACTTTGAAGAATGAAGAATTCTATAAAATTTCCATTTCATTATTAAAGGTAAATATGAAATATATTATTATGAACAATACATAACTGAAAACATTGTTCGTCTTATTATTGTTGAACATTAGTAAGATAAATAGATGATGACACTATGTATTTGTTATGATACATGGGCATCCTGTTAGACTGGAAGCGGACCTGAACACAGGAAAATGCTAGGCAGTTAAATGATGTTCTTTACAGTATTTTAAATTGGATTGGCCTGTTGGTCTAGTGGTTAGTGACCCTGACTGCTAGGACGGAGGTCGTGGGTTCGATTCCCACACAGGACAAATCTTTGTGCGATGAGTATGATTATTTGTTCTGTATCTGGGTGTAATTTATCTATAATATGTATGTATTTAGACATATATATGTATGTTTATCAGTTGTCTGGTTGCCATAGTACAGGCTCTGCCTAGTTTGGGATCAGATGGCGGTGTGTTGGTTGTCCCAAGATATTATTAATAGATACATTTTTTGTTTTATTTTACAACAGTTTTTATTGTCATTATGCCTTCTGACTGTACTGTAGCCTCATCTTTCTGTTCTGACCATTCAAAAGTAACATGTTTGTTTTTCGAGTGTGTGGCACTCGTTGGCTGCAGCTGAAAATCAGCGTCAGGTGGTCCTTGTGTTGCCATCTGGCATTATGCTGAGCTGAGGCCATTTTTGCATTAATAGCTTTGTTTATTTATTTTGTTTAATTTTAAAGTGCTTCTGTTTGTAATAATGCCAATAAAGACAATTATCTTTCTTTCTTTCTATGAAATCAGTTGGTTTATATGAAATTAGTTTCGAGTTTATTGTGAAATAATAGTAAAACAACTAAATGAACACTTCATACAATATCAGGTGTCAATTGTTTGCATTTCATAGGGATAAACTGATTCCTATAATAAAATAAATAAATTATGATATTGTTGTCATGATTATGAGTATTATTTGCTTTCTAGTTTTTGTGCCCGATGCAATTAGATTTTTCATCATCAACCAAACAGTTCCTGCTTATATGTGAGACTTGTTTGTTAATAACTGTACTGCAGCAGCCAAGAAAAAGTATTAAGTTTCAGAAAGACTGATCACCTTTTTGATATATGTTTTTTTTGCTGGTCAAAATAAATAATTTTACATATTTTTGCCTCATGATTTACACTATCTGTTATCTCTCAGATAATCTCATATTCTGATTATCTAAACATTCAAATATTGAATCATCTACACAGCACTGTAGTGTTTCAATGCCAATAGTAGTAAAAACATGCACAAAAACCGACATTGATAAGACATTATTGAATATTATTATCCTATGAAGTGGACATTTGAATATTTTAGTAGGTAATTGATGTTGTAGCATGAGAGGAACCAGTTTTTGAAATTACTGCTGAAAGAATGAACGTATAAGAGCGTGACCTAGTAACTAAATATAGTTTGGTCATGAACATGAACTATGAAATCTAAATAAATGGGTCACTCACCTATTTTGAAATTGTCATCTTGGAAGTAGAATTTGTTGATGAGCCTGGTGAGGATGTAGCCCAGTACGCGGCTGTTGTAGTACGTTATGTAAACGATCCATAGTATCGCAGATATTAGCGACACGAGCAGCAGGACAAAGTTTCTGTCAATTGTTAGATCCGCGAAGTCTATCGACGATGAATTCCATCTTTGCGCCACCGGATCGTCCATAGACCCGGTGAAGTTCTCCCTAAACACAATCATAACACGTAAAAACACTCAAACAATAATAAAACCATCCAAAATAACTCTAAATACAAAAATAAACATCACCAAATTACAAGGCTACGCAAATCGCCGTAACTTACATGATGGTAGCTTAATTACTACACTGACACTTTTCACATTTTATACAATTAAACTGCCCTAGAAAATCATACACTATACACATTTCTAATACTATTTTTCTGTCTTTCTTATCAATATCATAAATCACTGCCCATCCGTGGTTCAGAACTTTGACAGATACGATTACGTTCCGTTTTACATAACTCTAATTGAGTTGTGTAACAGATGAAATTAGTTTAGACGAAAGTTGGTGGCAAAAATATTTTAAAAATAACATAAAGTTATTTTAAAATATTCATAAAATCAAATGTGCATCCATCAAAAATGAATCCTACCTTTTATCCGTAAAATAAAAAAAACACAACAATAAACTGTTGCTAGGTAACAAACATTTTGTTACCGTTATTAAAATAATTTCACAAGTCACTGTTTTGTGTAGTACTGTTGCGTTTAATTAAAAACAACTATAGGTATTCAAAAGTTGTTTATTATAAATTAAAAATGGCAGACGCAGAAGAAGCAAATGTTATTGAACGAGAGGCATTCAAACCTAAAGTCAGGTATTTTCAACTCTCAAAAATACAACTTCAATGGGGAACACGGTGACGGAGCTGGGTTCTGTTAATAAAATATTCAGGCTCGCTAAGCTCATGCTCAGTTTGGAATAATACCTACTTAGATCAACGCGCTGTAGTTGTACAGACGCCAGCACATCAAGCTAATAAACTAATTGCTAATTTTTCAAACTTTAATCGATTTTCAACTTTATTACTGAAGTATTTACATGGAAGGTTGATTGGGAAAATTTGACAGTTTCGGGTAGCTTGATGGCTTGATGTGCGTGCGTCTGTACCTACAACACAACTTTTTTTTTAACTCACAGTGAAACTGGTGTATGAATTGTACAGACGCCAGCACACCAAGCTACTACAATCTGTCAAATTTCTTTAATAGATTTTCAACTTTATCGCTTAAGCATTAGGTTCAAGGTTGATTGGGAAAATTTGACAGTTTCGGGTAGCTTGATGTGCTGGCGTCTGCATAAACTATTAAATAAATAAAATGAGAGTCTGTACCTACCTAGGTATCTATGTCATGTACTCATTAATGTACTTATTTATAAAGCCGTACGACGCGGTACGAATGATAGAATCGAATTAATGCGCATTAATAAATTATTTGAAACCTGCTTGATATCATATAAGACAAGGTCATTTACTTGTAGTAGACACCGACATGGCATAATTCAAACTAGTCGAAAGTGTTACCACTCGCTCCCTTCAATCAGAATTTAGACTTTGTCGCGTGGATGGAAGTAACGGAACGTCGGGGCAACCCAATGAAAGTAAATTGTATAGCAAGGCCCTGCGTGAGTCATTCTTTTAGGACGAATAAAAAAGATAAGCACTGGAACTAACTAGAATCAATTAAGAGGCTGACAAACACCTGTGTACAATCAACCCCAAGATGTAAACACGGACTAGGAACAATTTTATTGTCTACAATCATTATTCCATAATTGTGTCTACAATATAAAGCTACAAAACATAGTAACAATTCATGTCACCAAACAGCGGCCTCCTACACAGGCCGGATACATCTTTAATATATATATAATATATAAAACAAACTCGGGTTAGTTTCACCATTTAAAACTCAAGAGCGGCTGGACCGATTTTAATGATACCTAATTATTTGATTTGTTGTATCCGTCTCCGCCCTGAAAGAATAACTATTAGGGTTTACCCACACAGGCGCGTTTTATCGTCCGATATTTTCATGAAATAATCATTAAATGGGATTAAACTAACTTAGAGGGTTGTGTTGATGATTTTATTACTTAATATGATTCTATAACTACATACGTTTTACTGGCGCGACTCAGTTTTTATCAACATACAACCTGACACTGACCTGCAACCTGCAAATGGCAAAAAAACAAAGAAAATTTGAATTTCGCTGGCTACCCTAGCGCTTCCACCTTAACGTACTACTAGTACTAACGATCTCGCAGCTGTGTGTGGGGTCCCATGAGTTCCAATACAAATGTTCTAAGCACTCATATCGGTATATCGGAGGACGGAGAAACGCAAACGTTCAGCTTCTATTGCGTCGTTATTATCGCAGCTTCTCATGTCTTTAATTAAGACCATCGGTTTAGGCTGTGCGTTGATAGGTATATCAGGCAGTCAGTCAGGACTTTATATTGGGGGATGATTTTGGAAAAACTGTGATAAGTACACGTATTTCTCAATTTTAATTGAAGAGTGTGTGACACCAATTTTCGAGTCATCGACCCAGAGAATATAAAGTTTTATGAGGATGAAGGCAGTCATTCAGAGTGTCATTTAACTTATTTTACCTCTTTGGAGTCGAATATAGGTATATCATCATCTGCCTAGCCTACTGGGAAATGGACTTTTTGAAACCGTTGGACATTTTGGGAATTGGACATTCTCAACCTATACGCTTTTTCCCAACTATGTTGAGGTCGGCTTCCGGGTTGGTCGGTTGCTGCTGAATACTAGTATTACATAAGTAGGTACTTACCTACCATACCCAGAAAATGAATATCGCAGCAGGTGGTGTTCCGTAGTTTCCACCTACCCCCATGTGGAGGACTGGACTCTAAATATGTATATAGGTATAGCTGATACAACTCCTAATGCCAGTCGGACTTCTAAAGCTGTTTTATTAATCCTATTTACCACTTTGATCGACCTATGATTCATAGGTCGAGCAAAGTGGTAAATAGGCTTGGTTGGATTCATAATATAGGCTATGAATCCAACCAAGCATTTATCGTAACGGACAAGATGTGAATGTGGGTACTATTGGGCCACCTCTACGGACTCCATCTTACGGGAAATCCAGACGTGGCGTTTTATTATGTATATTTTTTTCTGCATTTCCAGATGGTGTAACCCCCAGTGCCTGGACTCGATGACGTTCGTGGGCAATCATGTATTCGCCGTCGCCCACGACATCTACATCATTTTCTTTAACTACAAGACCAACACTGAAACTGTTTACCTAGCCAACGATCCACAGAAAGGAGATGGAGTGGATGCTTTAGCTGGTAAATAATATGGCGGCTAGATACTTACAGATTCAGTAGGAGTTGGGGTTTCTTGAATGGCGATATCAGGCAGGCAACGTTGCTCAATCATGAATCTGGACTTCTGGAGCTCAAATTTAATTTTAATCAAGCTTTTTCCCGCGGTTAGCTAACGTGGCGGTCGGTTTTTTAATATTAATTATTCCCCGGGAGCGTAATACTGGTGTAAAAACTGACTGTCCAGTGTCCTAACTCAGGTAACATCTACCTGTGTGTCTTTTACCGAGATTTCGTTCTACTGAGCGTATTCAATTTTAATTTTATCCACGCAGACCATAAGCGTTTCATGAATCCGCGTTTACGGTGCCGTAAAAGGAGATTCTTGCGTTTGCGTTAATAACGTTCGCTAGAAGCGCGTTTGAAGCTCGTCTGCATCGCCGCGTTCACGCGTTTGAATCCAATCAAGCAAGCATCGCGTTCCAATATCAGTGTTGTCTTAACCGACGACATTGTACTACTGCTAAAGAAATACCAGCTATCCCAAGGCGGAGTCGGGTACCTAGTACACAAATCCCTTTGTGACAACGTGGTAGAAGTTTCCAGTGTCTCGAACAGGGTAGCGAACCTCATGGTGAAGCTAACAGAGAGGTATGCCTCAGGATTGTTCAGGTCTACTTAACGACATCTGCACCATCGGACTACGTGATATTGGAAATGTTTGAGTACATCATCAAGGCCTTGCACTCCACTACTAAGGCCCACTACAACGTTCTCATGGGGGTTCTTAACGCTACAGTGGGAGTACTGCATTGCAGAGAATCGGTAGTAGTATCCTACGGGTTTAGCAGCAGAAAGGTGGCTGGTGGTAGAATGAGAGTTGCCGAGAATCCAGTTATGTGGCGTTCGATTCAAGAGGCCTATGTCCGGTTTGCTGCTGTAGGTTGATGATGATGATGATCATAACGCGCACGGCGCCATTCAATTTCTGAACGTGTGCTAAGGTTTAAGTACTGGCTGCAACTGAATGTCGCCTAAAAAAATACGCAGTAAGAATAGGCGCCGAGAGACAGAGTTTCACATTTATAATAAATAGGAAGGTAAGTCCTCAATGGGACACTGAGGACTTACCTTCCTATCGGAACTCATTCAAATTCAAAATAATGTGTTTTCCATTCCATATTATGTTTATTTCAGGACACCGTTCTCACATATTTGCCTTTGCTGAGAAAGTGCTAAATCCAAGGATATTCATTGTAGTGTATCCGATGTTCACAAAACTAGCTGAAATCAAAGGTGAGCTTTGTAGAATCGTAAAGTACCAATTAGTAGCAACTCATTCTACCGAATGGATAAATTTCCTATAGTAAGTTTTATCCTAATTATCGTCCTAAAAATAGCACCAGAGATCAATTATAATAATATATTGAAAAAAAATTGCATATTTTGTTTTTAACAATTCGACAGGAATGATGTGACTTTTGTCATGAGTGACAGTTTTTCTAAAACTAAAAACTTATAAACGTAATATCAAGTTATAAAGTACTAAAAAAAAAACAAAAAATATACAGAAATGACACAATCAGAACATTCCCGTATAATAAAAACTTGAAAAGTATCATTAGAAAATATTTTTGCCTGAGAATTTTGCAATTAGAATAAAACTGTTTCTTCAACAACCCAAGTCTTCTGTCTTCTACCCAACATGCTGTAGTACTCCGTGAAACTGGAGTCGAAGGAGGAGTGTCATCAATCAGAATTCTCTGCTCAGTAGCTTTTAATCTTTTTAACTTACTATTATTTTTGTGCTATTAGTGTAAAATCTTTGAATAATTTTATTTTCCCTGCTTCTTTCTCTTTTGTATATTTTCTATCTTTATCTTTTCGACTTGTTTTTTCCAGTTCGGCTTCAGCAATTTAATCTCTTTTCTTTCGTCTCCAAGCCTTCTGTTGCTGTTTCAAACGCTTTTTTTTCTTTTTCTGTTCGCCTTTTACCCGCCATAACTGTAAAAGCAAAAGAAAGCCATGCATATTATTTCTGTAGAGAACAAGTCACTTTTGACGATAAAGATAATAGAAAAGCAGTAAAGCGTGGAAAATGTTCTAATGTTGCTATGTTGCGTACATTCTACAGGATGTGAGCTATCACGTACCTACTGTACCTACTGTTAAAAAAAGAAATTAATGTTTAAATTAATTTTGTAAATTGTTATTTGAGATGTTAGTTAAGGTAATGAAGTTGAAAAATTTGGTTTTAAAAGTAGTTGAGTTGCGATATATTTCAAGCGAACAAAATTTTTGTTTTGGTAGAATGACCCAGCAGATAGGGCGTTGTTGCCAAATTTCTGCGATATAATTTCCGTATAAGTGTTGTTAGAGACTTATTTATTTGTAAATACAACTACAACGCCACATACGAACTACTTAGGTCTCACGCATCGCACCTGACGTCTAGCAGAGTTACCTATCTCCGAGATTTTTAAGGATTTACATAATTTATAACAGCCAGACTATGACCGTTGAGCCCACACCAGACCCATCACCCGTATGATCGGAGAATCCTCCCTCGTCGACAGAGGATGAGCAAAGCAACTTTGGGTTAGCCATGTTCCACCTCTATATCGTATGTTTCTAGAATCGGACACAAAAAGGTACAAGGCACTTGTCATGATGGAAGGCGACCTGATAGCAGGGTTCACTGGCTTCCCGAACTATCTGTTGACGGTGTGGTGTTGGCGCACCAACCAGCGGCTGTACCGAGTCACGACGGGCGTCAAGCGGCGAAAGCAGATATATTTGTGAGTGGTCATCACACTCTAGAACATTAAATACATTACTAGTACAAGAATTCATACCAGAAAACGGATGAAGACTGACTCCTGTAACACAGGTCTCACCTAGCACATGAGTCAGGGTTCCAAATGGAACTGTTTTTATTAACTTTTTTCATGGTATCATTAAAAATTTAAATAATTTAGTACAATAAGTGCCTTGCATTACTTGACACATTTACCTACCTCTCTTCTGCTTTGTAAAATGAGTCAGGTTATGAATATGTACTTGCCTTTTTTTCCGGTAGGGAAATCATCATATGACTCCTCCTGCTCTGGGCGGAGCAGAAGGGAGTGTCAGACTTTTACTGACTAAAAACCATCTATGTTCCTTCTTTTGCCCTTTATATTCCAGGGCCGCGGTATCTCTTTCGAACAGTGCCGCAGCCCTGGCAGGGTATGTACCTACTTGCCTTGGCTTTCAATTCATCGTCGTCGTCCATTGCCAATACACTTTGCTAATTTGCTTTTGCTAATTTGCTTTTAATGAGTTACTTACTTGCAATTTTAAAATTCTAAATTTTGCTATAAGTACTACTGTTTTAACGATATGATTCGTCCTTTTTGTGCCATTCTTCTTAATTGTCTTATGGGCCGGCTCTTGACCTCGCACTCGCGTAATAGAAAGCGATTGATGAGGTCTACGGTGTAACAAGCACAGCTCTGAAATGCGTGATGCCGGTTCACATCAATGGGCAAGCCCCTTTTAAGACTGTTTTAAATGACCAGGGCCAGTCGCACACACATGCTGATCTGTCAGTGCTGGGGCGATGGCCTCAGCGTGTGGGAGGTAGCACGCTGCTACAAGAAGTGCTTCGTTCTGAAGAGGCCGAGGAAGGAGATCACCGGCTGGGAGATCACGGAAGCTATGCTCACTGGTGCGTGCTGGGGCCTGGAGGGAACGCTGTATGTTATCGATCCTAAAGCTAACTTGTTCAGTGTAAGTTTAGTATTTGTTCTATTTTTCTGTGACCATCTTACTTGTGTAACTTGTAGCTTGAGTCTTTATTTGGAAATATTGAGCATTAATAAGGCGTCGACTTAAGAGTCGTGGATCAGGTTCGAAAGTCATGTAATTTATTTCGTCACCACTTCTTTCAAAACGTAAAAGAAAAAAACATAAAGAAACGGCATATCCTTGAACCAAACAAAAGTTCGAAGGCATGCGCATGCATGGCATGCGATATTTACCCGGGTTTCATCCATCATACTATCTTCTGAAAAGTCTTTGCATTACAGGCGCGCTGCAGCCGCATTACATTTTAATCATCATCATCATTTCAGCCGAAAGACTGCTGGACATAGGCCTCCCCCAAGTGTCGCGACATTGTCCGATCCGCGTCTCGCTTCCAGCGGATCCCCGCAACCTTCACCAGGTTATCGGTCCACCTAGTGGGAGGCCTGCCAAAGCAACGTCTTCCAGTTCGCGGTCGCCACACTCGCCACTCCAGAACTTTTCGGTCCCATCGGTTAATACGTTCTGCGAGCAATGTGGCCAGCCCATTGTCAATCACAATTATATACAATTACATTTTAAAATTTTAATACATTTACCTAAATCTCATACAGTTCTCGTAACGTAAAACTAGTAAAAACTTCTTAATCGAAACTCCTTCCTTGCTCTCGATCCTGCAGATGAGTTCCGATGGCATTGGATTAAACAAAGTGCTGGAGTGGTCAGACGAGAACATAGAAGGTAAACGCCAAACCAGCTTATGTTCCTTCCTCAGCGGCGTACTTATCTATGGACCTGATGAGCAATTACGGGTGAGTTGTGGTATATACATTTTTCACTTACTTGCTACATCCTTACCTTGTGGTGTCCGTGTGATGCCGGACTTAAAGAATACCACCACCCCTCGTCTTATCCAGTGCCCCAGTGGGTTTCGTAAGAGGAGAATAATGGAAAACTTACTTAGCATATATAGGGTGAATTTTTCAAGTGGGCGTGGACGGTCAAATCCGAAACTATGAGGAATTGCGAGATAGCAGGGGCAGCACTCGGCCACTGTGGAGAGTAGGCAAGAGTGGTCGCACCAGAACGGGCGTACGTAACACGCAAGTTCGGAGTGTAAGAGTAGTAATAAGTAATGAGGCGTACAAGTTGTAATGTAGGTACGACGACTGGAAGAGGAAGAGAGTTAACAGATATTCTTAAAAATCTTAGTAAAGCCAAACTTTGTACTTCAATTAGGCCATTAAAAGGCAATTTTGAATGTCAAACTCTAAGGCCCGTATTACAGAACGTCACTCAAGCATCATTTAAAACTAGATTCAAGCCATTTGATTGGTTGAAACTCGTTTTAAATGATGCTTGAGTATTGAGTGACGTTCTGTAATACGGGCCTTAAACAAATAAAATGGAATTGATTCTATTGCCCATTACAAGGGCCAATTAACTAGACCTTGAATCTATAAATGAAAGGAGATTGTCAATTTCGGTCCAAGTGTGTTGCAGATGTACATTGTACCTTAAATGAAAGGTGTCACCGGGTACAACAATATTTATTATGGCAGCAAAAAATAATATCCCAGAGGAGTTGTTATTTTTGCATTTGAATGTATCTTCTAAAAACAGTAAAAAGGGTGAAAAATATGTATTTTTGTTACCTGTATAGACAAAAAAAAACAAAACTAAAACAACACAAAACAATAAATAAATAAAACTGATTAAACTATTCTTCATCATTATATGGAAACATTTTAAACACAATTATTAATAAAATGAATTAATTAAAAAAGATGGTGTCAGAGTTTTAATGCCGCCCATGGACCGCTGACTTGGTTTTACACGCCGTCGAGAAATATCTCTCAGGCATGCTGGTTTTTAATGTAGGTAAATACAAATGCAAAAATATCTATTCCTCTGGGATATTTTTTCGCTACCGTAATAAAAAATGTTGTACTGGTCCTATCATTTAAGGTACAATTCATATCCGCAACACACTTGGACCAGCACACCTTGTAAAACTGACATTCTCCTTTCAATATTCAATTACAATTTACAACAATGCATCTTTTATTAACCACAAGCCAGTCAGCATGCGATCCAGTGAGTAATCGGAAACGTCGCTTCTGTTTAACCATCCAGTACCTAAAGAAACAACCGGAGAGCAAGACATGGAAGGTGGAGTGGACCTTCGTCCCTAACGACGTGGTGGCCCGTCTGGTCAGCAATTCAATCTGCGATATGGCGACCATGTGGACCGAAACCGGCTTCGTTTACAAGATTACCGCGGACTCTGAGGAGAAGATTGAGGTTAACCTCTTTACCATCAAACAGAGGTGACGAATTCTATTCCTATTTTAATAGCTGATGACCAGGGGGTGAGGGGGCCATTAATGTAAAAAGGAGATAGAGCTATACGTCCTTCGCGTTCAATCTGAACCAGTTATCTTTAAGTTGGTATAGAATATTACTTATTTTCCAAAGGACTTAAAAGCAATGTTTCTGCTACCTACATAATTTTAATGAAAACTCATTTTCGATAATTAACATAGCTACCAGTTTCTTTATATTCTAGGAACATAATGAAGATACAGCTCATTGCTCCCGATTTCAAATACATAGCTATGATGAACACTACCGGCCTTTTAAGTATTTACGAAGTGGAAAATCAGCGCCTTGTGAGTTACTTCTTATATAAGTTTTTAAACTGTCATGGTCACTAACATTATAATTAACACTAAAAACGGGATATTTACCATGTCCACTGTTTGTTTTGACCAGAGGGTGCTTGCAACAACGCCGAAATATCGGGAACTCAAAACAAACAGTGGACATGGTAAATATCCCGTTTCTAGTGTTAATTACTTCTTATAGTCAACATTCTTAGTGCTAATTTACTATCAAGTGTGTCCTTTGGCCTCTTAAACTGTTAATTTGCATCGTCGTTATGGTCAGTTTCCAGCAAAGCGGAGACAAACGGAGTGGAGAGAAAAGCGTGCGGGAAGCATCTAATATTGACGGATTTATTCTTAGTGAATTCACAAGGAATGCATTGTTTATTATTAGTTCTATAATGGATTGTCAGGATTTATTCCGTTAGACTCTGACATAATCTGGGCAGAAGATGGGTTTCGTGCAACGAAAACAAAGTGGGTGTGATTCACTGCTTTTATTAAACTTAATTGAAATTACAATTTAATACAATAATACTGGCCACAGTGAATTGGGTACAGTTCAGCTGCGATCAGACACTGAATGTCATCCTCGCTACGACTCTGTAGAAGAACGCTGTAGTTGTGGGTAGATTTGTGGCGCACTTGCGATTGACTAATGACTGGATTCGATTGGATTGCGACAGATATAAGTTATTAGTATCAATTAAGTTAGGATTAATTAAGGCGCATTTATCGCTTTGTATCTTGTAATGGTAGATGTAAGTACCTAGATATAAAAAACTAAATTGTTTGAATCCACGTATTGAATTGGTGGAATATCGCTTGTCTCTTCTCCACTTCGCTCGTCTCTAATTTGGTAGGAACCGGACTTACCTATGCTAATGTGCAAAAAGTCAGTTAATCGCGCAACAGCAACGTGAATGCATCCACTACTCATAGAATTATGTACAGACGCCCGCACATCAAGCTACTACAGTCTGTCAAACTTTAATAGATTTTCAACTTTATCTCTAAAGCATTAGGTTCAAGGTTGATTGGGAAAAATTTCCAGTTTCGGGTAGCTTGATCTGTTGACTTTTGTACCTTTTAACTCTTTGCAAAATGATGCCAGTTTAACACCCTTACAAAATTTACAGGTCCTAATGAAGCTTGTGACAGGTTACGACGTGTCATTCGTAGTGAGTCCCGTGGAGCCAGTGCTCGCGATCTTTGGCGAGGTGGTAAGCGGTAACTACGGCGTCACGCTGTACGCCTTCAACCCCGACGAGCCGGAACTGAAGAGACACAGCCGCATGAGTCTGACGCATCAGATTGTGTCACTGGTGGCTTTTGCGCCCGATGGAAGGTACATGGTCGCCACTGCGATATCTGCGGGACATATCTTCATTTTTAAGGTAAGTTTTTCGTGGGTCAAAAAAGCACTGACCCTTCCCGAAGCCAAAAGGCACTTGTTCTCCCCGTCAGCGTCGTTGCGGTAATTTTTTTAGGGTTCCGTACCCAAAGGGTAAAACGGGACCCTATTACTAATACACTTTCTCGAAAACTGGTTCTCTAATCGCACTACGATTAGGTTCAACATGCAATGTATTTCACACGCGTGGATTTTTAATATTTTTCGCACACGTGCGGAAATAAACATTTCCACAGATAAACTATACCTACTTATTCCAAGTCCAAATGGGTTCAATGACTATAGTCGGCGGTGATTGTTTTTTTTTAAATCTCGGCAAAGAGTTAAAAGCGTCTTTACTGCGCAAATATTTTTTGAGTACCTATTTAAATTGTTTTTAAAAAGAGAATATCATAGATAATTATGATTATTTCAAACAAATATTTACTTTTAGGGACAAATTAACATTTATTTGTGTTCAAAATTAAAAAAATATTTGAATTTTCTATTTTTCATATTAGGCTGTTTAGCGGCATCATATAAATTTGCTTCTTCTTCAGCGCGGAAAAAAAGCATAAGCATAAGCATCGGAAACTATGATTTAAAAATCATAGTTTCCGAATCATTCCTATCCTGACAAAAATACTTTCCTTTCTAATATTTTATTTCTTCGAAAGTGCCTCGAATAACACAGTTTCCCCACTTGTATCAAAATGTTTGTAGGTAGGTACTATAAATCCATACACTTCCTCGAAAACTGGTTCTTATAGCACTACGATTAGGTTCAACATGCAATGTATTTCACACGCGTGGATTTTTTTCATTCATCACGTGTGCGGAAATAAAAATTTCCACAAATAACTATACTTATACTACGTTACATTGAGTAATACTGTAACCTGTGATTTTCACCCCACAAAAAACACTTTACTACTAGGTAAAATTATTTACTTACATCTTTTCAGCTATTTTTATTTTCAACTCACTCTATTTCACCGAGATGGTTATCTAAGTTGATTATGCACATAAACTATACCAAAATAAATTGCATCCATTTGGTGCAGGTCAGCCATGACTTGAAGCTGACCATGACGCGCTACACAGAGGTGGGCCGGGGCCTTGCCGACTGCTTCCTAATGATGGTCGGCAAGGACATGCGCTGCTTTAGTCTCGTTCTCTTCTCCGAGAAGTACAGCATTGGTAAACAAAACATGAACTTTGTTTAATACGTCATCGAACGTTACGAACTAACTCTAATTGTAGAGTTAGTTTCCCTTGGTGTTGTATTTGTAACTGTCTGAGTGTTTGCTATTTTGCCCAGCGTCGGGGAGTCGTTGAATCTTTCACTTAAGGTTGTAGCGCCAGGGTAGCCCGTGAAATTGAGTCGCGCAAGTAACACGTATGTAAATCATCAATACAACCCTCTAAGTTCAGTTAACCCCATTGTATTACTTTTTCATGAAAGACTTATTGAATGGGGTTAAATGAACTTAGAGGGTTGTATTAATGATTTTAATGATAGTAATTCTGTAACTACATACGTGTTACTGGCGCGATTTAATCTACATACAACCTAACACTTTTTTTTTTTGGATGGGAAATCATCAAATGACTCCTCCCGCTCTGGGCGGAGCGGATGGGAGTGTCAGACTTTTACTGAATAAAAACCATCCATGTTCCTTCTTTTGCCCTTTATGTTCCAGGGCCGCGGTATCTCTTTCGAACAGTCCCGCAGCCCTGGCAGGCATCGGCCCTTGCGGGCCCCTCATGTTTGCTGACATCTCTTTGAGGCGCGCGTGGAACACGAACGCGCCGTCGACACAAGACGGCCTGTCGTCATAAGACGGACGGACGGCGAGCTAGCCCATTACTCACCGTCCACAGACCCGCGCCTACGGTGGCCGAGAGCCACCACGTGGCCCGCGACGCCCGGGGCGATACAACCTGACACAGACCTGCAAATTGCAAAACGTCAGAAAATTTGAATTTCGCGGGCTACCCTGGGGCTTCCACGTTAAATCCAATAAACGTATTAAAGACGGTTTTATAATATAAATCAACATAGTGCGGGGTAATATCGTCCAACGGAGTTTTAGAAAAAGAGCATTGGCTTAATAGAGCATTGTCTCTGTCACTTGCATTCTTAGTCTCTTTTTTGAACACTCGATATTCCATGCCATGCAGTGCCTAGAAGATCTCGGCAAATGACAATAACTTTCAAAGATAATTTCTTCTTCTTTCAAAGCGATTTGCAATTCTACAAAGACTTACGACGATTGACATAGGTTTTCGGTAACCTATGTCAATTTGCCTAGGTCCTCGCAGGTACCTAGGTACTGCCAAAACCTCAGCCTAGCCTTTACTATGTTCTACAGGTGAGCGCATTATCTGCGTCAACGCCGAGACGGGTAAAGACAACAAGTTCGCGGGCAAGATGCATGGGCCGTACACCAGGTTGTTGCCGCTCAGCAGCAAGGATACCATGCTCGCCATCCCGCACCTCAGCAAACAGATGCACATCCTCAAGCTATCCGGAGAAGTGAGACACTTGTCCTCGTTTTAGTGCCATAGAAAAAAAAATTCGCGAGTTACTATAGTGAAGGGCAAGAAGTTGAAGGTTTCATCACTTAAAACATCACCACTGCTCTCAAAAACGGTGAAAGAAAACATCGTGAGGAAACCGGCATGTCCCAGAACCAAAAATTCAGACATGTGACATCTACCACCCCGCACTGGGCCCGCGCGGTGGATTATAGGCAATTCCGCTCACAGAGAGGAGGCCGTGTGTCCCATCAGTGGGAACATTATAGACTGATTATGCTGTGAATAAGCATAGCATAATCAGTCTATATTCTGTATTACCTGACCTCTCTTGGACAATATAAGAGGGATCATGAAATGTAGGGCGCTGACCGTACTAATCATAAAATTATTTGTGTTCAGAAAGGAACGACCGTATCAGTGAAAATGGGACCAATCATCGACACGGGACACGAGATCAAGCAGTTCGATGCTTTCAGGACCGACCATGCGCTGCTGACCTTCGCCTTTGACGGCACCGCTATATTGAGGCAACCTACTTGTCCAGAAAACTATGGTAAGACTTCTCATGACTCTCTTCGAATAAAATCGACAACAAGAACGTGCTTGTAAATATGGTTCAATCGATCTTTAGAAAAAGGATGACACACATTCAGACTGATAGAGATTCTGAAAAGTAATTTAACGATTTCCAAATAAGTAGGTATACATAAAGTCGCGCCTTTTCCTATGGACCTCTTTAGGCAAAGGAAGAAGCTACATAACTCCACCTGCTACGATCCTTACATCTTTATTCATACTCCTTTTGCCTACTCCAAGTTCATACATCTCATCATACACACTCGCCGGTTGCGAGTACAACGCACCTGACCTTTTTGAAAATGATATGTCCCGCTTGGATGTCCCCACCTGGCGTTTCTACTCACATCTGTCTACCTTTAAAGATATCTCCACCAATTTATTAACAGAGCTGAAGATGTCCGTAACGCATCGCTATAATAATGGCATCAAGAGCGCGTTGGTCGGCGGGAAAAACCGGTACATCATGCACATCGGCGCCAACGGCACGGTGGCGTGCGTGTACCTGCACCAGAGTGACTACCCGACCGAGGAGCTCGAGCATCATACACCGGACAACTCCCTTTTTAAGATAGACCAAGAAGCTAAGATTAACATCATTAACATTATTCACAGAAGTGATAGTGAGTGTTTTTTTTTTACTATATACCTCTATACTTATTTATTTATTAACGACGGTGATGATCACTTACATTAAAATATCATCAATTGTATGTTGTTAAAGACAGGCGTTGCTAGAATAAGCTTTTAACTTTTTGCTCAGAGGTCATCCAGAGTGAGAGGCTCAGTTATACGCTTATCAATTATTCTGTCCCTTATTCTGTCACTTATTATGAGTAATCGGTAAAGAACCAGTTAAACAGGTTGCGGACTTCGGAAAGTGATAGATACTTCAGAAAGCATTTTTATGGAGGTGTCCTTGTCTAGAATGGCGTCTGCGATTTGTCCGCGCCTAAAGGTTTGATCAAACTTAAAATAGATAATTATGCTATTTTGAGAAAATAAATACATAGCATATTATGCTATTATAAGTCACTATAAATCAAAATCAAATTAATTCATTATTTATTTCGAACAACAAGGTCCGTATGGGTTTGTGAGTATTGTTAGTAAGTACTTAACATAGTTCTCAAGTTATAAAAACTATGTTAGTGGCAAGAAATTTGGTGATTCAGTTACATTCATTAAATTCATTCATCTGATAATAATTAACTACTTCATTAGATTGTTTTAGTCAGCACCCTGATGTGATGACTTAGAATAGGGCAGTTATCCGCAATAACCGCCAGAATGCCATTGCTGCTCGCATGAACTGTACTCCATGAGGAGGCGAGTTTTTTGCGTAAAATAGCTGCGGATCCCTCAGTACGACCCTCCATAAATACCTACATATAGCAGATGCGCTGCAGGAACGTGGGTGCCGCAAGATCATTTTGAAGACATTGTTATATTGTACACGCAAGGTGTTGAGGGTTTTTTGAGAACATATTGTCCAAAAGCTACTGCAATAGACGTTTTGACAAAATGCCTTAAAAGTATAACTTTTAATGGTTTTGAACAAGACGCAAATCTTCTGAACAACATATAGGCCTGATCGTCAACGCCCTGCGCTCAGTGAAATACACTGAGAGAAAAACATGGCGAGAACACGCGGTAGATGTGATCCTGCACACTGCAGGAGGTGGTGCGGGGGAGTTCAATGCTAAGACCATAATGGCCTGGTGATTTACCTCTACTCATGTTCTTAATTTGTGTTTCTCACCTCCTTTGCGGTAAACCTAACAATACACGAGCACGACATGACAACCTGCACCGCCTCGGCACTGAACACTTGCGGTGTACTTGTCCTTAAAGGTGATTCGTCCAGAAAGTTGTCTATAAATAAGTTCGCAATGTCTTTAGGTTCCCTCTTTGCTGCAATGTTAACAGGGAGACCAGGTTTCAAATTAAGCTTATTTGTGCTTTTCCAGAATTGAGAGAAGTTTTTGCGGACCTAAAGCTAGCTATTACATCCATTTTTATCTGATCTTGATTTTTCATCATCATCTGCCTAGTCTTTTCCCAACTATGTTGGGGTCGGCTTCTAGTCTAACCGGATGCAGCTGAATACCAGTATTTTACATGGAGCGACTGCCTATCTGACCTCCACAACCCAGCTAGCACTGGGCAACACGATACTCTTTGGTAAGACTGGTTGTCAGACTTTCGAGCAACTAACTGCCTTAACGACTGTCAAAGATCTACAAATGACAGCCGGGACCAATAGCTTAACGCGCTATCCGAGGCACGGAGGAACCTCGGTATGTAATGGGTGGTCACCCATCCACGGACCAACCTAGGCAAGCACGGCTTAACCTAAAGATCGACCCGAGCGGCTGTTTTTTATTTAGCCACGAGCTCCTCTTGGCTATCTTGATTTTTCATACACCATTTTAATTCATTATTGCCTTCACTAACTTCTCAGAGAACTACCTCCAACTACTAGAAGATAAGAAAGTCCTGGAGGAAACTATCGACTACAGACGCCAACGCGAAGACGTCTGCAGGGTGTTCGCTAGCCTCCAGAAGAAACTAATAGAGCTTCTGGAGGAAAATATAAATGAGCAGCCGCTGCATCAGCTCTCGCTGTCAGAGTTCAACCTACACCAGGAAGCGAAGAAAGAGAGGCTTAAAGCGGTAAGGTGGACCTAGAATTAGGAAAGTAAGAATATTTTTGCTATTTAGCGAGGAGTTTGTAGTAAGTTTTAGTTCCGACTTATTTTCACAGTTTTTAGATTTAGTTTAAATTAAACCTAATTTCTAATGCTCACTTCCATTACTTCTGCGACTAAGCTACAGTTTTAAATCCAAATTGTGACGAAACTAAATGACTGTGTAGTCACTTTTAGCTACTCAGTCTTCTATTATAATGAACTCGTGTACGCCGATCTATTTGTAACCGTACTGTGTATTGTTGTGTAATATTTAAGTTGTTTCGTACTTGATTCTTCAGGCCGAAAAAGAGCGTGAAGAGATCCGTTTGCACACAGAGGCTCGCATCCGCGCCCAGGACAAGGTGACCGCGTGGATCAAGAAAACTTGTTGGGACAACATAAAATCGCCAAGGATCAAACTCTTTGCAATACACAGCCACTATCATGTAATCATTCTTGGATATTTATTTGTTGACACTACTGTCTACAGAATACCTGATTTTCAAAACTGTAAGAATTACTTAGCATTTGTCACGTTTGCATTCACGTTCGCCATAACAGACAGCTGAGGCAAAAAATGGCTCTTATATTTCGATCTCAGAAACTTTACGATATGATCATAGGATGAAATATTGTTGGGCTGCGGGACTATTCGAAAGAGATACCGCGGCCCTGGAACATAAAGGGCCAATGAAGGAACATGGGTGGTTTTTGGTCAGTAAGAGTCTGACACTCCCTTCCGCTCCGCCCAGGGCGGGGGGGGTCATTTGATGATTTCCCACCCTCCAAAAAAAAAAAAAAGGATGAAATATTGTTATGGTATTGTAGTGTATATTATTATTTTGTGAAAGACACTGGGTATAGGTTTAGGCTGCACGTCATGTCTATAAAAATATTATACTTTTCACAAGTTTGGTCAATGTTTTTATAGGTTCCCTCACTTTTAATGTTTGTTCATATATGCTTGAATAAGTTTGTCAGTGGCGGTACCTCCATCCCCCAATAAGCTTAAAACTTTGAGCTATTGTTTAGGTGGAAAACTTCGGCACACTGCCAACGCAACGCGACACCTGGCCGGAGCTACAGCAGCTCGAAGCTCTGCGCTCCATCGAGATGGAGAACGATACCGACCTATTCAAACCCTGGCTGGAAAAATCGCTGGATCCTATTAGAGCTTCTTCCGAAAATAATCACATGTTGGTATTCTTCGATCTTTCTTCTGCGGACCTACCACCTGTTATAGCAGTATTATTTTAATTTTACTCCAGTGTGGCTGACAGATAGAGCGTCCTGCATAGCAAAAGTGGGTGAACCTATTGCCGCCAAACGAGCAGGAATTCGATTCAGACTCCGGATTGTAACTGAATTCCTAAATCCAAATCTGTTCAACCGTTGTGAGGAAAAAGGTCACGACCGTCAGGCAAACAGACCTACAGAGTTGCTTTCGCATTTAGAACATCAGTATACAATGTATGGCTAGCTTATGTCTGCGGCTTCTGCCCGCGTGGAGTTCGGTAACTGTTCCACGGGATCTAACTACATATCTGGATAAAAAGTATCCTATGTTGACACATACAAGATAAAAACTACCTGTACGCCAATATTTGACCTAGATATATTCGTTTAGTAGTTTTTGCGTGAAAGAGTAACAAACATCCATCCATTCATCCTCACAAACTTTTGCATTGATATTAGTAGTAAGATAACATTATACGATAGGAAGATAACGATACGCACGCCAGGTCATCAGGCAGCCGCGCGGCGTCGGTGGCGTCGGTCCGCGACGCGCGGCGCGGCAGCCTGACGGCGGGCGCGGCCGACGTGGAGTCCGCGGCCGCCGTGGCCAACCCGTACGTGCTGGCCGGCTCCAGCGCGCACTACTACGTCGACATCCCCAAGTGCATGATCCCGCAGACGGAGGCCTACAGCTTCTTGCAGATGAACTGGCTTTACGAACTTGTTAAAGTAAGTTCGACGCTCACTTTCTTCTTGTAAGAGTATAAAACAAAATGTGGGTTTAGGCTGATTTTATAGTCACGCCGCTAGACGCGCCGTTGGGCAGCGCGCTGTTGAACAGGAACACCGAACGGCGCTGCTCAAGCGCGCGAATTTGAAACGCTACTACTACCCCAATACATATCCGAGCGCGCGCACTCCGACGGCGCTGCTGAAACGCGTGACTATAAAATCAGCCTTAGTAGATAAAACCCACATTTCGTCCGTTATATAAAGATGCATGTCACCGAAGACATCACACCGAAGAAAATTGGGTAATGGGTTGAAAATTACTTAGGTACTGTTTTCATGTTACAAAATGTTGCTCTGCAAAAAGTAACTTTGCAACTTTAGTCCTACTTTAAAGGGGGCAAGCATATACTTACAAGGTGTAAACGGACCCTTTCACGGAGGCTTCGTGCCTCAAACAAACATTCTGTACATCAAACTATATAACTCTACACAAAAATTATTGCTGGGAAAAGACTTTTTTTTTTGGACGTTTTACGGTAGGTAGGACTCAATGTAACGCACTCGAAACATTGTGCTGATGGGTGCATTGAATGTAGGTTGTGGAGGTATTTAAAGCTCTTCTCGGCTTGGTTAAGAGTAATTTTACACCCATTATAGTGTCCTAAGTGAGTTTACATTTTTAACAATAGACATGACGCTTCTACCTCCTTCTACAGCTGAACACCCAGAACATGCGGTTGTGGTTCAACAAGCAGTTCGACGAGCTGTTCGTCTTGAAGAAGCGGGAGGTGGGTCTCGTTTCTGAGAGGAACGACAGGCTCCGCTTCATCATTGAAGGTTGTTTGTTAATTTTTTTTGTCTTGATTCTGTTGAACGATTGGTGAATATGGATCACTTTAGAGGTCGTATGTTAAAGACTGTATTGAGCCACACGAGCAGGGCGGGGCGCGGGAACTTCCTTATTAAAAAAAATATTAAAACAAAAAGCTCATCCAGGGTTTTTGGACGATCGGTATACACTAAGATATCCCCATAAAAAATAATCACCGGGTGCTAAATCTAGCTCCCACGACACTTCCCCGAACGTCTTATCTTTTTGAGGGTCTCTATCTGGCGAGCGTGCTGACCTTGAGAAGCCAGCACGCTCGCCAGATTGAGAACCCGGTGATTATTTTTATGGAGATACTTAAAATCCTTGGTGTATACTTCTATACTTACCGATCGTCTTAAAACCTTGGATGAGCTGAAGATCATTATTCGTTAAAAAAAATATGTGATGTACATACGAGTAGGTACGAGTATGTAAAATAAAAAGAATTGAAACTTTAAATTTTAATTGATTAAAATGGGACCTGCAAGAAGGAATGGATTCTACCAAGAAGAAAAAATACGTATTAAAGGAGCTAACTCATAAACTTCTCAAGCAAAGTTATTAAAATTTTATATGGGATCACCGCGCGGCCTTCCTCTAAGAAATGAAAAAAGAATCACTTAAATCGGCCGAGTAATCACGGAGTAATCGGTGTAACATACATACATGAAAAAAAAATTGAGAGGTGTCAAGGGACACCCGGATGGAACGAAGTTCATTTCGATTAATTAGTGAAAAAAAAGAAAAAAAAACCTTGGCAGTCGTTGCTTAACCTTGATCACCCATCCACAGACCAACCTTGGCAACCGTTGCTTAACTTGGATCACCCATCCACAGACTGACCTTGGCAGTCGTTGCTTAACCTTGATCACCCATCCACAGACCAAAGACGAAACGAAAATATCTGGCTTGCTTTCTATAAGAGAGAGAGAGAGAGAGAGACAGACAGAGAAACATGCGCACGCCGCACGGCTTACAATAGCTTACTATAGCAAAAACACATTACCCTCCTTTGCGTCGCGCAGTCGGGTAAAAAGTGTGACGCGCGATAAGGAACTTCGTTCCAAAAAGATGCTGTTGGAATTCCATAACCTCCTTCTTTTCTAGAAGTCGGTTAAAAATTAAAATATGTTTATTTGTTTTTTAAATTCATTTTCGATCTTTCAGAACTAAATAAGTTGTCCGACTTGCGAGGCAGTTTCCATCATCTGAATATAGTGATCACCGATCCGAAGTGGAGACAAGAGGAACATGTGCAGAAGCTTATCAAAGTAGAGCCTGAGGAGGTAGGTAGCCCTGGAAGGCTAGGCGTAGATGCCTTTGTAAAGAAATGAGCAATCTAGCCTCGTGGTGATGATGAACATTGTTTCGGTCATCATTATCACCATAACGCATATATATTTTTTGTTAAAATTTGAATTACGTCCTCAGTCGAACACTGATACTGATAATGTTAGCCTGCATAATCCCACTGCTGGGCAAGGACCTCTCTTCATGACTTCCCAGTCTGTTACTGTTTCGATCCAAGACTAATATGGACCACTGGTCGCTGGTCTAGTCCAGTTCCAGTCGAACGGGTGTGTAATATGTATACCTATGCCATAATAACAGATAAATATATTATCGCTTGAAATAACGTTCACATGATAGGTATAATTTTCATATGCTATAAAAACAAATAACCTAAGCTAATTTCATGTGATCTAATATTACATTTCATATAAACTTCTTTTGCTCTAATAGCATTTAGTATAACGTTCATCTCATATAATTTTCAATTAGTATATTGCTCTTTTACTAACTAACCGAACTTCGGGGTGCCCAGAGTTTGAATATAACTAAATATTATACTAACTGAATATTAGTTCAAATGTGCATTATAGAAAATGTTTATTAAACCATATAAAATTAGGTAAACTGAAATGATATCAATAATTCATTAAGTATATCATTTCATCATTTTCATCGTTATACTAAAAAAAAATATTAAATGAAATTAAGTCACGTGATCGTTAGAACTTTTGTTATTATGTCAAATGGTACGCACCCCAGTCGAACACACCACATATTATTTTTTTTCTTTTCAATCTAATATCAAACGTTTCCTGCCAATCAACCACAAGAAAACATAGAATGAAAGTTACCAAATCTATTTAAAAAGGCTTATGGCTTATATATTAACCTACCAATCAACCAACCTAAAAGAATGCAACGTACCTTTAACCTAGTTCTAATGTTCCCTACGCAGTGTGAAATCGAGCCGTACATAAGCCCCAGTCAGATCGTGATCATCCCGCCGGATCCGGGACCGAAGGACGACTTCCGCGAGAGAGCGCTCATGGATATGATGGACGGAGTGCTGGAGAAGCTGTGGCATGAAGAGATCAAGAAGCCCATCCCAAAGCCGCAGTGCATGGTCTGATAACGCTGTAGTTCTTTATCAGTTATTGTTACCACTGACGGCAACACCACAATAGTAACCTTTTTTGACGGAAATTTAAAATACATAACTTAACTTGACGTCTGTAATCTTCGAAGGGTTAGGCAGGGGACTATTTAATAGTAAACCTACATTTCGTTAAGATCAGTTATGTTAAGTCCTATGGAATAGGGGGCGAGCCTATTGCCATCAACCGGGCGCAAATCCAGGCCCCGTGGCTACTACTGAGAAATTCCTGATGAAAAAACTCAATATCACTGACCCGGGAATCGAACCCAGGACCTCGTGCTCAGCAGTCGCGCTTGCGACTACTAGACCAACTGTACCAACATTTTGTTTATATTATCACGATTTACGGTAGGACTCAATCACACTTCAGGACCACAAATGGAGGTATTTAAAGTAAAGTTAAAAAACTTGTTTTTTTATTTAATTTTATAGGTAGGTTCTACTCTTAAACTTTCAAAAATGGGGAATATACTGGGGGTATTTTCTCACTTCACACATACATTAATTGTATAATTATCCAAACATGAGATATTCTGTAAAAAATGTCATCGAGTTGAAATTCGATAACTAACATTTGAAATCCTCAAGTGCCCTGGGATCTAAAGCTGCACCGTTTGTTAGGAATGATTTCCAAATCTGCAAAACCTGTCAAATCCAGTACATTTATGGTTTAAGAACTTTATTTCTCAAAAAGAATTACATTCACTTAAATGAGAAAAAAAAACATATTTCTACTTCGAATACATTAGCACCGCGGCGGTTACACAACAAAAATAGGTTAGATTAGTACACTACCCGAAGATAGCTTTCATGATTTCATTATGTTATCACGTTCAGACCCATATTATAGCAGTCTACCTTCCTATACACAGTTAGAAAAAGACCCAGATCACTACAACGAGGACGACCTTCGGCTAGTGTTTGAGTACGAAGCGAAGGTTCGCTTCCGTAACGAGGAGCGGGACAAGTACCGCAAGATGCTTCACGCGGAGTACGCGAAGCTCTCGCAGGTGCTCAATGAAGGCATCGTCAAGTTCAACCAGAAAGTAAGACTGGCCAAATTATGTTTTTATTCCTCCCAGCTGTTCTGTTCTGATTAATTTCGTTGCAGGATCCCTTTCTGTTTTTACCCGAGTTTCATTGCTTCGGCGCTTTTCTGGTGATGACCACTGTTGATTCGCGGGCTAAGCTTTTAGTGGTTGGGAATACATTGGCGGACTTGCCTTAAAAATAAACTGTCCTTGGCTTTCACCACTTCCTAATAATATTGCTGGGTAGAAAAAGTAACGCAGCAGTCCCCAACAACACATCTGACTATTAAGTTAGGAAGATCTAAGATCTCTTATTAATACGGGGATAGTGACTGAACAACTTTTAGATTTGAGTGCAATGCAAGTGCATTAAAAGGTTATTCAGTCACTTTTTATTTTACAAATTGTGCCACAAAACTAGCAGAAGTCACTTCTGCCACTTATTCTTACGTAGAAAACGTTTGTCTGTTTCTGAAGAAGAAACAGAATTACTTAACACCCTAAAGTCATGGCTGATCCAGTCTGATCAATCAGATCCAATAACTTTTTCTATTTTATAGGTGAGGGAGACCTGGCTTTTAAAGATTAAGACGGACTCCATCATTGGTCAAGAAAATTTAAACCTTATGCGTTTGCGCAGAACTAACCTGGACCGAATTGAAAAGGCGGAACTTCTAGAGGACATGAGGTTTGCGCACTTGAAATGCTTGTCATGTAGATTATTATACGAGTTTATGTTATTACAAATCGCAGATTTATAGCCAGATACAACCATGAGGCTAACATTAAAAACTGCGACTTAAAATTGCATCGGGGTCCTGCTGGATTGGTGTTTGTTTGTTGGTTCTAAACCGTAATTTCTCTCAGACGAAACTTATACTGCTCGAATCCTATAACTGTGCATAATAATCAGCCAATGTAATAAATAATGCATTATGCTGCCACTGCTGGGACACACGGCCTCCTCTCTATGAGAGGGAACGGGCTATAATCCACCACGCGGGCCCAATGCCGGTTGGTAGATGTCACATGTCTTCGAATTTTTGGCTCTAGGACATGCCGGTTTCCTCACGATGTTTTCCTTCACCGATTGAGAGCAGTGGTGTTGAAATAAATTACACAAAGTAATGCGCCTGCCTGGGTTACTTCAAACCCACGACTTACTCAATACTCAATAGTTTTATTGCATTCCACGTGTAGGTATTCTTAACTTTTTTAAGTGGTAAACTTATACCGACTGTTTGAGTCGCGGCCGCCACCACTGGGCCACCGCTGCTCTTCTCTTTCCACCTATTTACTGTAACCACACATATTTATCTTTGAAATTTAAACATCTGGCGTTTGTTCGTAAACGCTGCTTTATGTAATTTAATCAGTAATTGTTTAGCCATTCATTTTGACGTTTAAGCGTCTCATAAAAACCACCGTCATGAATAGACCCCTCTACGAGTACACTCACGTTTTTGACAGTTCTTATCATAAAAACAGTTTTTGCATGCTCCAGACATCCATGACAATTCTCAATTGTTAAAACCTATTCGTATATTTCCAGAGACGACATAGCCCTCTACGAGCGACAGGTGGAGGAGTTGAACGCACAGTTCGCAGAGATACAGGGACAGAATGTAGAGTGCCAGGCCGCGTACGATGCCCTCATTGCCAAAGATAGACAAATGGAGAAGACCTTCAAGAACCATTTCGGTGATATGCCACCGATCATTATTGAGCAGGGTTATAAGTTTTTCAAGTAAGTTTTATTTGGCCCACTGAGTAGTAGGTACTATTGTTATTGAGCACATGATTTGCTATCGTTCAGCAAAAATAAACCTCGGAGTAAATCGCGTATCGTCCAGTCGAATCGTCCGCGTGAAACCGTGCACCCTGGGAAATCAGTTTTGCTACAATCGTGCTGACTGGCTTAATCAGAAAGTTAACACAATTTTCGTGTTAGGTCATGGTGGCGCGAAAAGAAGAAAAATATTTGTAAATCCTTTGTAAATTAAAATATGTTAGGCCTCTTGTCCACACGTTCTGTCCCGTTGAAATCACTACGGAAGAGTGCCGCCTACTCCGTGTGCCTGTACAAGCTGCCGTATTCACTAGTGATACGAGTACATACAATACTGACAACCGTGCCCTAGACACGGCGAATTACCCGTAGATTTTTACTGAAAAAAAAAGAACGCGTGTGTACAAAAGGCCATAAGCGTAAAACAAACAAAAATCCAACCGGACCAAAATTCCGTGACTGTCAGACTTATGTCATTTTATAAAAGTTGGCACTTTTTCTACGGAAGTACCTTGCTACAGGTAAGAACGATTCGCTATTATGAAAAGTTAGTGAGCTTACGTCAACATAACTTGTATAACGGGCTGGTGTCCGCAACTCCACGTCCAATGCGCGTATTTTGCGTGCGGGTCAACATAACTTAAATTCAGTTACAATTTATCATACTTTCGCAGAAAAAGTTTCAGCTTGTATAAAATGATCGTAAGTCTGGCGGTCGCGGCATCTCCCTCTAACAGAGCGTGCTCGGGCGCTGCTCGTGTGTTGCCGCCGCACTCCCGAGCGGCACCCGATCTCTGTTTGTTTGATTTAATGTGTTGTTGTGAGTTTGTGCCGTTGTCAGGAAGCGACCGAAGTGGCACCAGCGCACGACCCTGATCCCCGTGGTGCTGGCCGAGCTGGCGCAGGCCGTCGCCACCGGCCAGCGCTCCCCGCTGATGCACCCAGACGTCTTCGACTTCTTCAAAGGGTTAGCTATCATCATCAATCAGATGAAATCAGTCCACTGCTGGACATAGGCCTCCCATCAAGCTACAATGACCTTTTCAGCGATATCCGAAGTCCTTCGAGCGAGTGGTAGCGAGAAGCGAGTAGAGCTAGCAATACTAAAGACTAGTTGTTAACTTGACATAGTCCTTACCGGTACGGTGCATAGTGTGAACAGTCAGCGATCAATAATTCATATAATAATGTATCTCTTTTACTGATACGGGACCTACAATCTTTTTGAGGATTGCTAGGTAGTCACTGCGCCGTTGGCGGAGGTGCAGCTACCCGATGCCTACACATGCACTTTTCGGCCTCCTCCGCGTTCCTGTTACATCGGCCTACATTCTGTAATTTAATTTAAATTTTATAGAGTAGAAGCACTAGACCACATCAGCAATATGCCCGCTGTGTTGGACGAACATTTGTGGACTACCATGTGCAGGCTGAGAAGAGCCAAAATTGAGAACGAGATTAGGGTAAGTAGTGATACTATTAAGATCGTGTAGTTGTGTGGATGTGAAACGTCTTGAAGAAATTTTTTAGAGAATAACATATTTATAAGGAAAAACAAAGAAACAATTTGATGTACCTATTGTATGTATGAAACGTTATATGGCTGAGTAGAAAGGGGCCGACAACTGATACGACAGCTAAAGAGACATGTAGTTAGACGAAAACATTCTGAACTGAGATAAATGCAGGATGTTGATAGATGAAGCTTTTCCGTAGATGAGAGCGTTGGTCCAGGACTTGACGTACGTGGAACACGCTAACGGTGTATGGAACAAGGCCATCCAGACTCGACTCGCCTACCTCGCCGCTGCCCAAGCAAACGTATTGAGACATAGGGAGGAGGTGGAACTCGAAGCCAGGAACAAAACTGTTCAGGTATTGGATTTTTAGGCAGAGTTGTAGGTACACACAGCTCCATTAAGTGGTTACCCCTCCAAAAGACATGTGCGTTCAAATCCGTGATTGGCCCAAGTTGGTTTTTGTATTTTGAAAAAACGTTTTATTATAATTAATGTATTGTTTTAGTGTATAAATAAGTTTTATGCCTAAAGCCGCGTTGACACGATCAGAGTATACTCAGACCGAGTGGACTCTGATACCTACTCGGAAGCAACTCGTAGGTATTGTGGCAACCCACAATCCAAGCTAGTACCTATTTTTTTTTTATCTGTTTTTAATAGTTTTTTTTTCTTCTATAAAACGTTAATACTTTTATTATTGCGTATAACGACAAGCAAAATAAATTGATTATTTATCGAAATAACAATCAACCAAATTTTATGGTTTTGTAGCGGCACTACAAAAAAGTACTTCAGCAACATTGAACAAAAAGTACTACAGCGCCATCTATGACGCAGAGGACAAACTAACCATCTAAATCCTGCATCGCGCAAGTAAAGATATTCGCGACTTAAGACTATATAGAAGAACCCGACAACAGCTGTCGGGGCAGTAGCCCACCAGACAATAACACCCGTCTGGTCGGAGGATCCTCCCTTTTCTACGGGGGTTGAAGAGCTTTACACCCTGTTCTTCATACCCCCAAATTGGTGACCCCGAAATGGACGTCAGCGCAGCCTTCGAGCAACGTGATGTCATCAACATCACTTCCTCAAACTTCCTCAAGCTTCCTCAAAAAAAAAAAAAACAAGCTTTCGAGCAGCGAGTCATACAGCCAGCCAGCTTCAAATGGGTATTCCTGACCACCAGCATGCAGCAGAAGCATTCCTGGTCAGCACCCTTAGCCTCATCAAACTACCTTGGCACTGCACTTTCGGCCGGTTGAGTGCTCATCCTCCCGGTCGACGCGAGCAGTCAGCCACATCGCGGCGCTGTACTACGTCCGACGCAACGGAGCACATGCAGCGCCGACCCCGACTCAAGGGGTTCGCACCACCGCCGCAGACAGTTCCGACTCACCGTAAACAATGCGGCAACGACTTTCTACTGGCCTGGCAAAAACATCACCAGATGTTACGACTCATTCTACAACCGACCCTGGTCTCCGGGGGGGAGTGATGTAGCAGCACTACAAAAAAGTACTTCAGCAACATTGAACAAAAAGTACTACAGCGCCATCTATGACGCAGAGGACAAATTAAACATCTAAATCCTGCATCGTGCAAGTAAAGATATTCGCGACTTAAGACTATATAGAAGAACCCGACAACAGCTGTCGGGGCAGTAGCCCACCAGACAATAACACCCGTCTGGTCGGAGGATCCTCCCTTTTCTATGGGGGATGAAGAACTTTACACCCTGTTCTTCCTACCCCCAAAGTTTATTTCGAACAAGAGTCCATATGGGTTAGTATTGAGGAGTACTTAAGAACTATGTTAGTACTTTTAGAGAAATAGTTATAAATACAAACAATACAAAACAAAACTAATTCAACAGAACTACCTAAGTACCTAACTGGCTAGTTGGTAAGAGCTTGCGATAATCAAAGGATAACCAATGATTCGATGGTTTGAATTTCGTCCGGTCCGAATAAGAATACTTTTTGTATTATTCTTAAGGATGTATATGTTTGAATTAAGAAAGATGTTGTATTGTAGCAAAGTTAATTTTAATACAACTGGGGTTACTTAGTCATTTTAAGGGAACTTATAGGTACATCAAACGTTGTAGTTATAATTTGAGGGTATGGATTAATTTTATAACGAAAAAGTAAGTAAGTAAAATGAATGACTCCCCTCAAATTAAAACATCTATCGATTAGACAGAGACCTAAAGATAAAGTGACTCGGACGATAGTAAATAACCATTTCATCGAAATTCATATGGGCTCGCTGGCTAGTTCGTTAAACTGCCGGTATGAGTGTATGTACTCATACCGGCAGTTCGGTTCGGAATAAGGAATAGTTCGATGGATTCGAACTATTCCTTATTCCGAACCGAACCGATTTGAAACAATTAACTCTGTTTGAAGTATTCTTTAGATTATTCGTAACGAATTCAATGTTGTGGCAGAATAACATTTTAAAACTGGAGGGATTATTACTTACTGACGCTGTGTGTACAAATAGTGGTTTAAGCACAAACCATATTTTGCCTTTTTAGAGCATGTAAATAAGTATAATAAGAAACATATGGACTACCCGCTAGATACAAAATCATGTTGCACAACTTTTGTTAACGATTTTTTTCCATGTTCTTACTTGAATAGCTGGTGCTACCAGCGGGACAGGTCGAGATCGTGACCACGGGACACATGCAAGACTTCGAAGACGCCACGCTTATCCCCAGGGAGGATGTCGAGAAGATTAATAACCTCATAATGGTAACACTAGCTTTTCGTCGTTATTTTCTAAGCTTGTCGCTCTTGAGCACATCCCGAGATTTACTAGATCGGTTGAGCTTCGCTTCGTTTCAGTTCCAAGCTTTTTAAATTAAGATACAAGTCGGCTTGCTTGGCTATCACGTTATTTTTAGTGTTGGTGTAGTGTTCCGTATTACAGAACGTCACTCAAGACTCGAGCGTTACATAAAACTAGTTTCAACCAATCAAATGGCTGAATCTCTACAATTTTATTAAAGCTCAATTTGCTTTTAGGGCATCAATTTGCTATCCAATGTTTGTACCAAAGTGTGCAGGTTTCAGGTTTGTGTTTTATCTCACTACTAGCTTTTGCCCGCGGCTACGCTCGCGTTAATTTAGAATTTGACAATCAATTCGTGTTGTATGTACTCGGGTTGTTGTTTGGCCGTTACAATCAGGGGCTAAGAACGGAACATTATTCTAAGACGCTCCTATACACAATGTTGTATGTCCTTCTATTTGACGCTAATACATAATATAAATTCTGGGCATTGGACACACGCAAACATGCTACATATAGCTGGCCATGGGAAAAGCATGGCTCTTCCAAATGCACCCCTGCTACCTGTTGTGCTACATGATTGCCCTTGCGCTTTATTAATTGTAATAGCAAAACTTAGTTTTATTGGAAACTGAAGTCTTTTAAATTGAAATGTTCAGTGGGAATTATTGGGATTCGAGGTATAATAACGCTTTCCCCTTTTCCCACACCAGTTAAAATAGTCGCACCGACTATATTTTGTCCTAATTGTGTAATCCGAAGCGAAAAGCATAACGGGTACACCTAATTTTAATTGAAGTTTATGCGAGGGTACAACTGTCAGCACAGTTGTACCCTCGCATAAACTTCAATTAAAATTTAATTTAAATAATAATATTATATTAAAATAATAATATTATAATAATATTATTTTTGTTTATTATATTTTTAATTTTTTTTTATTTTTTTATTTTTTTTTAATTTTCTAGAGCTGTCTAGAAAATTAAAAAAATCAGCGGAAAATTGAGTGCTCTGTTCTGGGTTCATGATGGTATCTATTGACACATACTCCTTTATATCTCCCTGCACCTTATTCAAAATGTCAGTGTTTATCTGGTTAATAGTTTCGTTTTTAGGTTATTGCTCTCGCACATAGCCCTGATCACAATTTAAATTTACTTGTAAGTCTAGGTAAACTTTAGCAATGAGTTTCACACTGTTTTCTACCAAATTACAGAATTCCCCCGTCAGTAAAATACAACCTTCAGCATCCGTGTTCAAACGTCCATCGCCAATTTTTAAGAGCAGCTTATTGTCCCGAGTCTGCGTCATTTTAAAGGTGCACTCTTATTTTCGGTGATAAGCTTATTTTTTTCAATTTGACCATAAGCTTGAGATAGGCTTTGTTTTCATCTGCAGGTGTGCCTCTCTGAATCACCGGTAGAGTTTGTCGGAAGTCACCAGCCAGTAAAACTACCATGCCTCTCATAATTTCAGTACTGTCTCGCACGTCCTGCAGAGTTCGGTTTAACGCCTCTATAGGTTTTTTGTGGGACATCGTTCTTTTTTCCCTCGCTAAAAGTTTACACTGTCGTAGTATTATACGATGAGAGCTACATATTTTTACTGAAATTGCAGATGGGTAACTCATCCTGTGCAAGATTTAATGGCAGTTTTAGGACGGAATGTGCAGTGCGACCGTCGTTCAATTTTCTCGTCTTTTCTTATGATCTAGCCAATACTAAGTTTAACAAAAACGTTTTTCTGGCTCTCCAGGGGCGTCGAGAAAAAGAGTGCACCATTCCCAGACTCTACTTGACTTAACACCTGTTGAAATACGTGACTTTGTTCTGGAAGCAACCGAGGAACCAATTCGGCCACTTGCCGTTGCAACGCTGTGAAGTCGTAGTTTAATTCTCGAGCAATTTCATCGTTTAAGTCACTTTCGCCTGGTCGTCGAGGGCCAACCATTCCAAAATCTTGTAGCTTCTTTCTCGTCATTGTCATAAATTTGTTTTCAATCTTTGTCAGCGCGTCGTTGTATAATTATGATCATTAAAAAACATATCTGCATGTACCTACTTGCTGCATCGCCACAATATGTCTTCGGCCATGTACGCTTTGTACTTATCTCATAGCGTTTGAGGATTGGAAAGGCCGCAAGATATGAGAATTGCGTAAAGTTTCCTAATTTTGTCTGGTGATCGGCACGGCACGGCTTCTTTCATAGTTTCGTCCCAATCGATGTAGAGCTGCACATGCTTCTCTATAAGATCCGCATGGCTGACCGTTAAAAATTTTAAGCTCCTTAAAGGTAGTTGCACCTCGAACTTGAAGCAATAACATGCGCAGACAAAAGCATTCAAAGTTCGTTACATGGACGATATATACACGATCAAGAGCGTCCGATGATTTTACCCCAGGCCGATCTTCAACAGGCGTACCTTGAACGCGGCGTTTCCACTCCCTTGAGGTGTTCCATGTATAATAACGGGGGACTTCAGAATATAATAATGTTTTTCACTTCAATGATTGTATTCAAATCCAGAATTAATAAATACGGACCAACTGTGACGCATAAAAATCCGTCGGCGTTCGGTTTGGATTTCTGCAAGAGCGGTCCTTCTCGCCTGCGACTGTTCTGGAGTATCTGTCGCTCTAATGATTGCCTGCCACTGGGCTTGTTCTCTGAGATGGAGCTGTGTTTAAACAGGCGTCTCAGTTACTCATATAGCTCTCTGGCTTTCGGTTTGTTCCTCTAAACGCAATTGAAAAGGCGTCCCAGACGCTCTCAGAGACGTTTGGCGGGCGGCTAGGCCCTCCAGTCATTCTTGGCTTTGAGAAGATGTCTCGTCAGTTCTCAAAGCTGCTTGTCGCTCCGCTTGTTCTTGCCTTCTTAATTGTTCTTCTTCTTCTTGGGATCGAGCAATTTCCGCTGCTCGGGTTCGCGATGAGCTCCTACCTAAGTTGGAACCACGTTTGCGAGTCATTTTAATATAGAAAAAAAAGACAAAGAAACCTAACTTAATAGAAACACACAAAGAAACCCTAACCTAATAAAAACGGTTAAGCTAACAAACTAACTGAAAAATAATAAAGACAATATTAAAAGACATTTTTTATTTTCAAACAAACAATTAATGATCGAGTCATCGACAACGCTTAATTGAGAATTAAGTACCGCAGACTTAGACAACCAATTCTAGTGAATAATGTTTACAAATATAAGCAATTTTAATAACTAACGACAATTTCAATACCATAACTAACGGCAATAATTATGAACAAAAAAACCTTCGATGGTCATTCCTCTACAGAAAATCTTAACACCACGATTCAGAAAACGGCATCAATCAAGCAAATTGTGAAACTGTTGATATTATGCTACAAAAATGCTGTATTCTATACTCGACTCACAAAATGTATTTGTTATCCTAACTAATATTACAAATTCAAAAATGAGTTTCGTTTTATTATTTTTTTATGTTTTTTTCCTGGATGAAGGGTAGATTTTTTTTTCAGTATCCCTGACATCGTATATGTATAAAATGTCATGATGATTGTGTGACTGTTCCTAAATGACCCTACGCTGATAAAATTTTCGTTTTTCCTAAATCATGTAAATTTGTATTAGTATCGGCTCCCCAATAAGAAAGGGAAGGGCCACGCCCCGACACCCGCGCGGTTCTGTAAGGTTCGTCCAAACTGGTAACCTTTCCACCGAAGTAAGGAAAGTGAATTCCAGTCCTGCTCCGACTTTAGAAGCTAGAGAGCAGGACTATATTATTCATGGAATACCCATTATTCAAGGTGAAGTTAGTATTGGGAGTTCACAGTTAAGACTCATACAAGAATAATATCACATCATATAAAGCAAAACAACAGTATAGTTTGAAGCTAATAAGACAAGAGGACGTAAAGATATGGTATATGATGAGAAGGGTTGGCGAAGGGAAACGTTACGCTTGTGCTTAAGAATTCCATTATTTATTTGTTACGTTAACTTATTTGATTCCAAAATACAATATGCCGTTTCGCAACCGCAAACGATTCCATGTTACAGCATGGAACCGTTTTACAACGTTTTTCCGGCGTACGTTTACTGTTAGACCTAAGTGCATAGTCCTACTGAGGACACTACTGCGAATTCTAACAGGTCACGTTCCCTAAGCACTATCTACATGTCTTTCCCAATCCTAAGGCAGTGGGTTGTGAGGCCAGCCGCCATTGAGGAAGGCAGGTTTTCAATATTTCTACTTATACGCGTACTCACGTTAATAACACCCTTACGGCCGTCTATCCCATGTACTATTTCATAATACAATTTGCACAAGCGTATCGTAGACTTAGTCTGTAGCAGAACATATTACGATAGTTATTGGTGGTGGCTGAAGTGGAAATTATCGTCACTTCACATTTCTTTAATCTACCCCATGTCGTGGTTGCGTGTCTCGCTAAAAAGTGTCGATTCAGTAATAGGCATATATACCATTAGCCAGGTTTTATTTTAACGAGACACAGTCCCTAGCGTTCATTAGAACGTAGCTATCAATTCAGTTTAGAATACTTAGTGAAGCCTACCCCACGCTCCCGGAAATGTGGGCCAACAATCTCTATTCAATGTTTCTGAGCTAGACCTTTATAGGAAGCAATATTCACCATCAGAGCTTGGTTACTTTGTACAACAAGTACACTTGTACTTGTATTGGCATTATAAATTACTGTTTAACACGTTTACTGCGGCAAGTAAAATCATAATTCTTCATCTGGTGCGGCGGCGGGCCAAAATGCGCCCCCAATGATATTTCCGCCAGTGCGTGGCAGGTCTTTCTAGACCCACCAGCACTAGGATAGATTAAATTGCTATAACTTTGTGGAAACATAATGTATACATTTTCTTTTTATATTGTTAGAATGACCTTGAACCCAACTTCCTTAGGTTTGATTCGCCCCGGGATCTGCCAAACAGGAAATGAGAAATAAAGCAGGAAAAGCGGCAGGCCGATATCGACCTGAACCGCACTAGAAAGTATTTTTAGTAGTGATGGGACAGAGAAAAATAAGGGGATATCGAAAATAAAACAGAATTATCGTAAAAGAACTGAAATATGTTTTTATTTACTTATGGTCTTGGAAACATGTTGGTTGCATTTCCTGAAATATTTTTTTATTTTCTTAACTTTTTGTTTGCTTGGGTACTATTAAAGGTTTTCCGCAGTCTGTCGTAGCACCCTGCACAATTTCTTCGTTTAGCGCTCATCTGAAGGACATGGTCATTGTCCTTAGGTTTTACTTGATTTTCTGATATGAATTTTTTTTCTTAATTCCGTGTGATTTATTAACCATTTATGAGTTTTACCACAGAACTCGCGAAACTGAACAAATAAGACGTTATCAAGTCAAAAATTATACAGGCTGTTAGTGTAAACACCGTTATCCTTGAAACAGTTTGTTCAGAATCGGCTTCTGAATCGATTTCCGTCATCAAAAATAGGTGTTAAATTTTGACGGAAAAATCTTTTAAATGACTTAAATTAGAAACACAGTAACATGACAAATTAATACAATCCTTAATTCAAGGAAATTGAAACCTTAACTCAGAGCAATAAAGGCTACATAAACGCACGACATTATTTGTATTTCGCTCACAGGTCGTAATAGACACACGTAAATAATATCAATGCATTTTACAATTAAGGTAGTGTGCGTCAAATAAAATAGGTAATTTACAGGAATTTCAACTTTATCTCCAATGAGTAAGGCTTGTTTGAATGCACGACCAAACTTAGTGCGGTCATCAGAGTAGCCCTACACAACACAAACAAATTTTAGGCATTAATACAAAATAAAATTATTGAATTTGAAGAAATTTGGAACTTATTGCAAAGAAATAAAGCATTTGTCGGCAACCTCTTTGACGTTTCTGCGAAATGCCGACATACGCGCCGCCCCTACCGCCGAATAACATGAGTACCTAACAGCCTGGCCACGGGACATTCGCTGCAGCGAAAATTCGCGCGGTGCGAACGGCGAAGCGTCTGGCGGCTAAAACAAATGTATAGAAATGTACTAAGCATGCCACGCGTAGCGGCGACCGGCGTCGCGACTGGCGAAATTTGCCGAGCGAATCGCAAGAGCGACTGGCGGCGCGGCGGGCGGCAGAAACAAATGTATGGATCAGTACGGCGCATGCCACGGTGTCGCGCGGCAGACGCGGCGGTAGACGCGGCGAAGTGCAGGAACCAAAAAAGTTTAGTCGTATTCGCCGCGAATAATGAACACTGAGACTTTTATTGCTGAAATAAAAATGATTTCTCGTACTTTTTATGAAATTCTCCATCTATACCTCGATTCCTATTCAAATCATGTACTCCACAATCTCTTCCAAATATTATGTCTTGAACCAAAAATCTATTACTTTCTAAGCAATATTGAGATAACTTTGAAAAAGACATTTCGCTCTCGGACTTCCTTACTGGTCGCGGCAGCGAACGCTACTGCCCGTGGCCTGCAAACTGTGCCGCAAGAATTGCCGCCCCGCCAGACGCACCGCCGTTCGCGTCGCCCGTTCCCGTGGCCAGGCCGTAACATTAAAAAGCTAGTCATCCGCCGGTAGCGACCTAGTGTAGTTGTTCTTCAGTTTACTTCCGTGACATTTTTGATCCCGTGCGCGATGGCTTTCCGGTACACCAACGTACAATACACGGAGATGGTGAGAACCCTGGCTCGCTGTCTTGATAATGTCGCGTTAGCTTGTCGGGAGTTCAATGACCGTTTTGGCTGCAGTGTGAGTGCCAGGACGATGCTGGCTGCAACTCAGCGACTGAGGGACTCGGGAACGTTCCTTCCTAATACGGCTTTGGACAGAGGGACGAATGTGCGGACTACTCGTCTGCAAGAGCGTATTCTCGACCATTTCGACGAACATCCAGAGGACAGCTCGAGAGAAACAGCACCCCAGTTCGACTGTAGTCACATGTACCTACGTGTGGCGAACGTTGCGTGCTGATGGTGAACACCCATACCATCTTCGACGGTGTCAAGACCTAACGCCGCAGCGGAGGACCTGTGCCGTGGCCTCCCAGATCGCCAGACTTAACACCGTTAGACTTTTTTTTGTGGGGTCGCATAAAATCGCTCGTGTACGTCAGTCAATCTACAAGTGTCGAGGAGCTAAAAACATAAATTCAACAAGCATTTGTGACGGTGAAAAGTGATGCTGAAGTGCTTACAAAATTGAAATACAATTTAAGAAAGCGTGCTAATAAGTGCATAGAACAAGGCGGCGGTCATTTTGAAACTTTAATGAAAGTGGATCGCAGAAATAGTGCAAATTAAAGACCTAAGTGTTAAGTGTAAATAGTCCAGTTCTGTAAGTACCTACTTCTTCCTATCAATATCTACGATTGTATTGTAACACTCCCTCGTCTCTGCATATTTTTGTAGTACAAACAATAAACTGGACCTACCTAAACACAACGAACTTATCAGAGGGATCGCGGGATTCGCGGGGGTGCAATCTTGAAAGATAGGAAGCAGCGGCGCGCGGCGCGGTGCGTAGAGACTAAATTCAAAGCCTGTGAAAGTTTAATAGAAAAAAAAATTACCTACACGATCAAATCGCTTAACAATATAGCTAATGTTCGGTAGGTAATTTAACTATCGTTCATACGGCCAAAGGTAATGCCTACATTAGAACTAGGCACTCACCGTTGGCGCCGCTAAAATGGACTTTAATAAAACAGTTTGAATTAGAGCGCGTTTAATAAAACAGTTGATGTAAGAGAATTTAAACCGTCCGTCCAAATAATAAGGCTTATTGAAATGCACGATCGATTTGTATTCCGCATGTCTCACTAATTGATTTGTTGAGAAATGTCGAAATAGGTAGTAGACAATTTTCTGGTCCCTACGAGCTTACGTCCTTTGCAAATGTACCTACCGTAAGAATAATGTGAAAGATAGAATGCACAAAACCGGCGACCCTTTGAGATAGCGCGCGCGCGCTACCTCCGGGCTGCCGGCCGGCCATATTCAAAGTAAGTAGGCGCAGCGAAGTTTGCTGTTCGTGATTAAAATCTTGTAAGCACTGATTTTTGTTTCACGTAATTAGCAGTAAACACGCTTATCAGAGGTAGTTAATAATATCGCGAAAGTTACGCATTTGAGATAAATACTTTTTACCCGCGTGTGCCACACGGAGTCCGGGCGCTTCGCCCTTCGTTAGTTTCGTAGTTCGGGTAAAAAGTCGCGGTTGTAAATGCATCCCCGTTAAGTACTAAGCGTAAAGTCTTAGATTCATGTTGATAATTTCACTTGCTAGAAAATTATCAATCATTACACTGTAAACTCAATTAAGTACCTATCAAGTTACCTATTCATTCATAATATCAGTCTGTGACATTTTCGGTACGTAGTAAAATTCGTTCATTGAACTAACGCACATCTAATGCCTACAGCTATGGTCAGCTGGCGGGCGCTCGAATGTGCGTGTCGCGTCGGCTGCTAACATTGCATGAGTGTGTTAGTACTTAAAACGGACGGCCAGTGCAGCAGGTCAGCGCCCTTTGCGCCTAGTATCCATGAATTTACGGACGGTGTCGGACAGAAACTTCTTACATTTTTGAAAGAAAATTACGTTTATTTATTTTTAAATTCAGATAAATATTTTTATAATTAAGCCAACTACCTATAGTTTTAGTGACAACGGTGTTTACACTAACAGCCTGTATTGCAAAAAACTATTTACTGTAGGAGTTAGCTAGTTTTTAAGAATAATCATTTTCATAAAGGATGATATTACTTAAAAAATCCCCACGTCATTATGAGTCTAAGGCTAATATGTGTAGATAGTAAACAAAACTTACCGCTTGTGCTTCGTTTTCCTTGCACATTTTGTTTCCAAATTCTTTTTATTTTTCTTAGTGGAAAATATTTCTTCACTGCTGTCACTAACTGCAGGGCGAATTACTCTATTTTCCAAAATTTGTATTTTTCTTTTATTGCTTGTCATCGTTGATTATATCGAACGCTACGTCAGATCAGTTAGATAGCACAACACTAAATGGCGGGGCGCACGCTCTGTGCGGTATCGGGTCGCTTGCTGCCTGTTGGGAGGGCGGGCCGAAATAGGCCCACTGCCGCACTCAGCGGATGTTTTTCACCGTCAGTGCGTGGTAGGTCGATAAAAGCCTGCCGTTATGTTTTGATGGGGAATACCTACATTTTTGACCGCAATATGAAATATATATTTGTCTCTGTCGAATTTTTAAAAACACCTGAGATAATCGTTTCGCACAAGCGAGAGGGACATAGTTTTCTTCGTCCGCACCAGCTGAAGTACCGCGGCAGGCCGATATCGGCCTGTTACGCAGTGAACGTGTTAATATCATTTGTTTTAATCAAACTGTGATTATAGTGTTGCCTTCACCACTGACTGAACAATATAGATTGTTCTACTTGAAATTTGAATATAGCGGTTCTGCCTTCCATTTGTGGTGCGTCAGAATATAAGTCAACTTTTGTCTATATACATTAGTCGTTCGTATTAGTCGAAATTGTACATGTCGTTATGAAAAGCGAACCGTCCCTAGAATCAAGCGCAGACGGTAGATATTTGCCAAGGTACGGAATAGGAGTTGGACATATAACACATGATATAATTATATACATCGTGGCTCCACAGCACCGCTTTGCAAGCTATAATAAATGAATTAGGCTGGTGCATTATATTAACAGTTAGACATTGTGATGATTGAGGTGGCTGCCCCGCCTTGTTGGAATAAATGGGTCACGCGGTTACGCTTGGGCTTTATATTAACAGTTCCTATACGCTACCGCTAAACTGCTACTTAAGCTAGGGTTTAAATTATAGTTAACACTTACCACGTGTTCACTGAAGATGATTAGTCTAAAACTAACTTACAGAGTACCGCTCACATCACCAGTCTTGTCCCACCTCTGCTCGTCTCCTTGCGCGTCAAGACAACTACAACTACCAACTACCAACTAGACTTATTACTACTACTTAATATATATATATTAGATATTTAATTTATAAAATATTAATCGCTCTATTACGACAGTCCACTGGGACATGTGCATCTTGGTACCAAGGCTACGCTAACTTCACGAGACTAACCTAGGACGACCTAGTACTTTAACTATTCTCTATGACTTAGCTTAGCGACTCCCCTAAGTTTCCGGACACTACCGTGATTTCAAACCAACTGCCAGCTACCATCCCCACGTTTCTTTACCGGTCTCCTACTCGGTCTTTGCCCTTTTTTGCGTAAAATGTCTCAATAGTTTAAAAGGATCCCTTCGGGCGGCCAAGAGACTCGCACGTTGCAACCAGATGTTGCGCTAGTATTCAGGAATGCGTTTAGAAATCGTATATTTTTATCGTTTCTTAAGAATTTTTTGAATTATTACGTTTGCCCTGTCAATAAGCCCAAGTGGGTTTCCCCTTAAGTAAAGAATTTATGCGTTCCTAAGAAATCCAATATTGTTTTACAATTCAATAAAAGAAAGAACGCCTCGCCATTAATTGTCAAGCCATAAAGTAGAGGTTTAAAGTATTTGCACGTGGCTGATATCGTGTGAAGAGTTTTTGAAGCAATAATCGAGAATAAGATATTTGCTTAATAATTAGGAGTAGGTACGTGAGAGACAGTTACAATTGGTTCAGCGGTTTAGGGCGTGAAAAGGTATCAAGCAAAGCAACTTACTTTCGCATCTACAATATTATAGTTAGGAAGGTGAAAAACTGGTCTATCGACACTCTCATTACAATTTCACACTTACTTTACTAACAAAAAGCCATATACACAAGCTATTTACCCCATTTTTCTCATCTCATTCGCCTTATCACGAGTATCCACATCTACAACAAACCGTTTTTAACCACTGGCGGCAGGATAGTACTGCTTCCATAGGCATGTACATTCTGACGTTTGTGTTTTCCCAATGTTTTTACGTACCCCTGTTTGTACTATTAATAAAAAATGGATGATTTAAACACCATAAATACCGAGATTGAGCAGATTTCTGTCTCCAACTCGTTCGTTTGCTCGCCCGAGTACAGCCACAACTATGTTAACTCATCTTGTTCTCTAAAAATTCTACATGTTAATATTCGAAGCATAAACTGTAATTTTAACCACTTATTGGTACTGATAACAAGATTAAAGTTCTCACTTGACGTGATATTATTGTCAGAGTGCTGGCTAAGCAAGTGTCCAAATATTCCCTCTTTACCTGGGTATGTAACCCACGCTTCCTCTTTTAAAAATCAAAACGAAGGTGTTGTTGCCTTTACTAAAAATGAGTTAAAGTGTTCTATGGAAATCCCCTCTTTCAATGACGCGAATTGCCTGGTCCTCAAATTCTCCAACAAGTTTGCACTTATCGCTCTATATCGATCTCCCTCGTATAGAGACTTGTCACCTTTCCTTTGTAGCCTGGATGATCTACTACACCAGCTTTCAACATTCAAAACAATCGCACTTATTGGAGACATAAATATAAACATCGTGCCAAGCAGTTTCGACTCAAATGCTGATGAATATCTAAATACTGCGGCATCACACGCAATGCTTCCGGCACATACCCTTCCCACCAGACTAACAAATTGTCTTGACCATGTATTGTTGAGATCCCCCAACATAGCCACTACCCTGGTACTTGACTGCCCTATAACAGATCATTTTCCTGTACTTCTTTTCTGCAACCCAAACATGACAGTAAATACACCCAAAAAATCAATTTTAAAAATTGACATCCCTGATCTTATAAATGATATGGAAAGTGTTGATTTTTCTCCTATACTTCACTGTAATAACCCAAACTTAGCAGCCGAACTTTTCGTATCTCTTCTGTCTACCACCATAAAATCGCACACTCACTCTTCGGTAATTCCTAGCAGACTGCGTATTAAAAAACCCTGGATAACTCCTGGCCTGTTGAGATGTATACGACATAGGGATAAACTATCCCGGACCTTTCTGAAAAATCCTGAAAATGACTCACACAAACTAGTCTTCCACCGCTATCGAAATTACTGCAATAATCTGCTCAAAAAATTAAGACAAGACTATGAAACTTCCGAGTTCTAAAAGGCCAGGAATAACTACTTTTAAATATCTTGGACATGTATTAACCGCTGACCTGGAAGACGATGCAGACATTGAGAGGGAACGTAGGGCGCTGTCTGTTCGTGCGAATATGATAGTCCGCAGGTTTGCTCGGTGTTCGAGGGTCGTCAAAATAGCCCTATTTAGGGCATTTTGTACGTCCTTTTATACTGGCAGTCTGTGGCTGGATTACACACAGAAACAGTACAGCGCTCTACGTGTCCAGTACAATAACGCGTTCAGGGTGCTGTTGGGGCTGCCTCGCTTCTGTAGCGCATCGGGGATGTTTGCCGAGGCGCGTGTGGATTGTTTCCACACAATCATGCGCAAGCGGTGCACATCCCTGGTGCGTAGGGTGCGGGCCAGCCGTAACAGTATCCTAAAAGCTTTTGCTGAACATTTCGACTGTCAGTACGTGAACCACTGTAGCATGGTTCACGTACTGACTAATTTTAAGATATTGTTTTGATTTTTTTATTTTTTTATTTGATGTAATTTAATTTTGGTTTTAATTTTAATTGTGATTTAGATTTTATTTTATTTGTCATTTTGAGTTTAGTTTTAATGGTTGACTTTGATTGTGATTTTAATTTTGATTTTGGTTTAGATTTTAATTTTGATTATGATTTTAATTTTAATTTCAATGTTGACTTTGATTTTGATTTTGAATTTGATTTGAATTGTAATTTTGATTTTGATTTTTATTTTAGTTGTGATTTTGGTTTTGTTTTTGAATTTAAGTTAATTTTGATTTAAAATTTTAGTTTTTGCTATAATTATATACTAATTGTGATGTATTTTGTATGATCCACTTGAGTTGATTGAAATAAATATATATTATTATTATTATTATTATAACCCAAAAGCGACATGGCGACTTATCGCGCAAGTAGCGAACCTGAATCAGGGTAACAAAGAACCTGCCTCGGAGTTGCTCAAATGCTGTGACGATCCCACCCAGTCAGTGAACGAAGTCAACCACTACTTCGCTAGTGTCGGTAGTAATCTAGCCTCTAAAATCCGGCAACCTACTCCTCCAACAAACAGTACAGATTCTCAACTTGAACCTGTAGTGCTGAGCCCTGCCAAGCCGTCCCCATCCGGTTCAATGGTTCTGTATGACGTGGACAGTGATGAATTGGAAAAAATTATCCTAAATCTAAAAGATAAATGTGCTGCTGGGTATGATGGTATCCCGTCGTCCGTTGTAAAGGCTACTAGACACACTATCATTCCCATTTTAGTACACATCTTTAATCTGTGCCTTTCCTCAGGTGTTTTTCCGGACGTTTTTAAGACCGCGATGGTTCATCCTATATACAAAGCTGGGGACAGGGACGGTGTCTCTAACTACAGACCTATATCCGTCCTTACTACCTTGTCCAAAATTTTCGAAAAAATTATTAACTCTAGACTTGTGAATTTTCTTACAAAAAATAATATTTTAGCTTCCAATCAGTTTGGCTTCAGAGCTGGAAAATCTACGGAGGATGCAGTTCTGGAGCTCACAGACACAATAATTGGCCATCTAAATAATAAACAAAAAACTGTTGGCATCTTCCTAGATTTATCCAAACCATTTGACACCGTTTCTGTTCCCTTACTACTTTCCAAGCTAGATAGCATTGGAACTCGCGGTATTGCTAACGATATCTTCCGCAGCTATCTAACTGACCGCCAGCAGGTAGTAAAAATTGAAACCTTTATTAGCAAAGAGGAGACGGTTACGTTCGGTGTGCCTCAGGGTAGTGTCCTTGGACCTACTCTCTTCCTCATTTATGTGAATGAACTCTGCAAATTGTCTCCTCTAAACTGTAAAATCATCGCATATGCCGATGACACAGCGCTAATAATTCACGGCAAGAACTGGTCTGATACCTTCAATAAAGCGGAGATGGCCCTCAGTATGGTTATGTACTGGTTAAATACAAACCTCCTCACGCTAAATATCAGCAAAAGCAAGTTCACACCCTTTACCCCGGGCATTTTAAGCCAGCCCCCCAGTACCCTCAAAATTAAAGCTCACGCTTGCACACTTAATGATTTCTCTACTTGCAAGTGTACACCTATTGAACGTACTGACAACATTAAATATCTTGGAGTAATCATCGACAATCTCCTTAAATGGAAAAAACAGATCGACAGTACAGTAAAACGAGTGCGAAGATTAATTTATATGTTTAAAAAACTTAGGGGGGTTGCTGACTTCAAATGCCTGATAACTGTCTACCTTGCGCTCGCTCAATCAGTCCTTGGGTATTGCGTGACCGCGTGGGGTGGAGCGCACAAAACTACCATGCTACGTCTAGAAAGGGCGCAAAGGGCCGTACTAAAGGTCCTATCAAAGAAACCCATCCGCTTTCCGACATCTGACCTCTATTCTCTATGCAAGGTCCTCACAGTTAGGCAGCTCTTCGTACTACAGACTGTACTCCGAAAACACAAACAAATTCACTACGACCCAAATTACAGTACTGCAAAACGCCTCTCTGACAGAGTTTGCAAATATTTACCCTGTGGAACAGCAGTAGCGAGAAGACATTTCAGGTTTATCAGCCCCAGGCTCTATAACAACTTAAATAAGACTCTAAATATTTATCATCTGCCCCGCAGTCTCTTGAGAAGGAAGTTGACTGAGTGGTTGAAATCATTGGCATATGACGCTACCGAAAAGATTGTGGAAACTTAGCAATAAACACTGGCACACACTCTAACTCTCACTCACACACACATTCACTCCCACACTCCACACAAGCACTCACAGACACTCACCTACACATACCCCCTCATACCCACCCACACACACTCTCCCGCACCTCACCCATGCTTTTCTACTTTGGTTATACACTATTTATTATTAAGGTCTGGAACAACTGTTTTCTTGTTTGGTTGGGCGTTGGTAACTGCGACACAGTTATAAACTTTTGTAGCTATCATCGTTTTCTTTGTAATTGTGCCTTGTATATGTTCCAAAATAAAAACTTTTTACTTTTACTTTACTTTTACTCTAGACTCGCAAAATGTATGAGGTATTTAAATTAAAAAAAAAAACTTGACACACTACTAAAATTTCTATAGGTAATATCATAATTCAATCATGATTTGAAAGACACGTGGCGCCACCTATTACAAAAAGAACGTTATTGTTGTTTTTCTCGGGAACAGTACTTTTTTTCGGGATGAAAGGTACCCTATGTCCGTTTCTGTATACCTGAGAATTTATATATGTAAAATGAGTGTATGCAAAATTTCAGGATGATCGGTTCAATGGTTTAGAAGTGAAAAGGTAACAAACAAACTTACTTTCGCATTTATAATATTAGTATGGAAGTATGAATATCTTTATATTAAGTCATTGACTATACCCCTTTTTCACCATGAAACGTACTGCATCTTACACATAGAGAATGTTATGGCGTTAAATTAAATGGGTTTCGTAATAACCATGCAATATTACAGCAAGTGGGTGATATGAAGCTGCGTATGATGCGCAAACAAATGGAGTTCCGCAAGGGCATCCTGTCCAAAGAGTGGGAGCACTCGCAGATGAAGATGAAACTGAGGCACATGAAACAGGAGCTGTACTCGTATAAGAGGCTCAAGGTGACTACCGCGCACTTGATCATTTGAAATATCTTAGTACATTGCTTTAATAAATTGCGTTTATACTTAGCTCTCGATAATCTAAACGTAATACTTACACGTTGCTTTTCCACAAAATTAGTCTTATCACAAGGACAAATCTACAAAATCTGTGTTTTCATGTACCGTATTCATGGTATCCATTTATGCGTAGATACTTCTTACAGCCATGGTTGTATGCAAAACCTTTTTTATTTATATAAATTGCCGTCGTTTTCTATTTCGTGAGTTTTAGAAAAGTTACGGCATTGTACAGACGCCAGCACAATCATAAAGCTACCGGAAACTGTCAAATTTTCCCAATCAACCTTGAACCTCATTTTGATAAAGTTGAAAATCTATTGAAGAAATTTGACAGATTGTAGTAGCTTGATGTGCTGGAGCCAGTACAGCCTCATCTTTCCAACACCAACATTGTTGCAATGAAAAAAAAGTTCACTAAGATTTGGAGAGTGATGCAACTATGAAAGGAGTACCGTGGCTCGTACAGGGTCGGTATCGCCTCCCCAATCCCCACAGAGTTGGCAGAGGTGAACTTAGAACACCCACATTTCGTCAGTTATATTTAAGTTCCATGTAATAGGGAGCGAGCCTATTGCCATCAACCAGGCACAAATTCAGCCTCCGTGGCTGCTACTCAGAGAAATTCCTCACGGAAAAACCTAATAGCACTTTACCGCACCTGGAAATCCAACCCCAGGACCTCATGCACAGCAGTAGCGCTTGCGACCACTAGACCAAAGAAGCTCGATGAGTCATATCTAAAAGCATCCGGGGGATACTGTATTCTCTTCCACCAGATCCCAAAAGAGCTGCAGCGATACCTGAAGAACAAAGAGCTTGGCTACACGGATGAGCAAGATTTTATGATTATGGAGAAGGAAAACGAAGCTTCTAAGGTGGGCGTCGACAAGTTACTCAACCACCTGATGAATGTATGCGGGGAACTTGAGGTAAGAGCTGCAGATATCTTCATAAAACATCTCACTTTATATAAAACTAGCTGACCCGTGCCCACTTCGTTGGGCGGTAAACATTTTCGACCGTTTTTTATCCGACTTACTTTGCAAATTCGACTACCACGAAAAAGTCTTTTCATTTTTCGGGTTAATATAGTTATAGCCTAAGACACTCAAAAATAACGTGGCTTTCTATTGGTAAAAGAAAAGAATCTTCAAAATCGGTTCAGTAGATCCAGAGATTACCCCCTTTATATTAGTACCTATAGATCACGACTATTTATTCCCGAAGGGTTCACGTATTAGATAGGTCAGCCTATCATCTATATTTCACAGGGATGTAATGGCTATGTATGTCAGATAAGGGGAGTGGAAGAGTACCCATAGTATAGATATTTGACGGCACGGTTGGCGCAGTGGCTGAGAGGTCCACTGCTGCGCCGCATGTCGCAGGTTCGATCCCCGCACGGAACAAATATTTGTATGGCCTACAGATAGTTGTTCCGGATCTGGCTGTGTGTGTATGTGAGTTTAAATGTTTGTAAACGCACCCACGATACAGGAGAAATGCCGAATGTGGGGCAACGTTTTTATTAAAAAGAAATAAAAGATGAAATGGCTAGAAAGAGATATAACTACTGTACAGATTACGGCTGATACAGATACAGAAAGGAAAGATAGAATTAGCATCAACATCGACACAACGAATATTAAAATATAGGTAAACAATAACAAAATATACCCGTCTAATGGCATCTTAATATATAGATATAATTATTTTTTTTAGGTAAAAATAATGGAAATTCAAGCAGAACGCACCAAGATGGAGAATTTAATAATAGCACTTAACGTAAAGGTTTCCGACAAGAAATTGAACGAGGATGCACTGGAGCCCATAAGGATCCGTCGGGTGTTTAAGAGGAGGTAAGCACTTTTATATCAGGAGGAATCTCTAGATTTCGTAGCAAAAGTTTGAAAGAAGTTTTAAACGTTAATAAAAATATTGGGTGTTTCAAAGTATGCACTACCACGCTCACTGACGGTCAACCACTTTTCAACCTTTTTACTAAAAAGTGAAAAGTGGTCGACCGTCAGTGAGCGCGGTAGTACCCACATCCCTTGCCCAGTTATTTTATTTCTGATAGCAGCAAGCAACCCTATTGTAACAAGAATAAAGATAACTGTAATATTGGCAGCCTTTTCAATGGCTCCAACCCAACAACAATCTTATTGTCATAAAAATAAAGAGCATTGTGTAATTCTGACAGTGACGCTAAGTCAGAGAATCCCCGAAGGATATGCAGAGGTGTACCTAATGGTACACCCACATTTTGCCAGTTTTGTTTAAGTAATAGTGCCTATTTTCGTCAAGCAATAGATTCGCCTCCCAGGTACCTGGCGCTAAATCTAGATTCTGTGGCTTCCACTGACAAATTCCTGGAGGAAAAACGCAATCAAAATTTGTCCGTCCTGGGAATCGAATACGGGACTGCATGCTTCGCAGCCGCACTTGCGACCACTACACCAACGAAGCAGCCTGTATCTACACGCATGCATTCGCCACACCCTTAACTTGCCTTTCCCTGCATCAGGCAGAGATAGAGATGATATGGTTTTCTGTCAGATCAGAAAGCAGAACGGGTCTGAAAGTACACCTGACTAGGTATTTAGATCGAGTATGGTATCAGCCCGTACATCGTTTCCAAAATTCCAATGTCAGGGATGTCCATGTAGCGCATCTACAAACCCGACAAACGAATAACGCATCGCCTGGCGATACGTAAAAATCTAAATCGCGCAAGCAGATCTATCCGCGGGATAGAATATTCACAATAGCCCAACAACCGTCGGACAGAAGCTCAGAGCACCTGTCTAGTCGAAGGGTTCACTCTTTTTCGTTGAAGGGTACGGAACTTTGCACCCTACTCCACATTCCACATGTATCTCAATGACAAAATCATTTGCTATCAGGATGGAGACGCTGGTGATGCGCAGCCGGCTGATCCGCGAAGTACAAGCCAACCACTCCACCATCGTGATGCTGCAGACTGAGCTGGAGTTGCTGCGGCTTAAGACTTACCCTACCCTCTCCAGCTTCTGCACTTACTAGGATAGTAGCTTGAGCTTCTTATTCCTTCTTGTTATTGAATTTTCTTCGTTTAAAGCCGAAAAAGTAAAGCGATTTTATTAGATCACCGTAACAATCGACCTTACATTTCAACCAACTTAACTGTGTAGGCGGCAAGACACAGAACTAACATTAAATGCACTGAATTTGACATACTGTTTGGCAGTTTGCATGGTTCTTTGACAAGCAGCCTTGAACTGCAAACTTAAACTGGTCGTACTGTAGTTTTGTGTAAGACGTGGTTGGATTGTCAGCTGGAGCTTCTGATTGCTAGACTGAGAATAATGTGTGTGTGTGTGTGTTGTGTGTGTGTGTGTTCACCTGCATTTTGATCCCACATTCACACGAACTCTCAGCGCTAATCTGAGCGTTGAAAATAAAAGTTCGCAGAAAAATCGCCCGTGTGTACGCGGGATATCGGATTTATGATTGCATTACAACGTACAAAGTATTGAATGCACTGTGTCGACTTAGTTTTATTATTTATTTATTACGATTGTGTCACTAATTAAATATTACATTTTAAGATGGCAGGTAGGATTGGATTTAAATAAATATGGAAAGAAAAAATCTGATTTTTATTTTAACATCTTAGCCTTAATTCACGGTTCATTTTAGGGTCGTCAAAATCACAAGGCAAAAGAAAAACGCTGATTACAAAACTTTTATTTTCATAAACAAATCTACAGTTACTGATAAAATACATTCAATTATAATTAGTAATAGTTCGATACAGCTCAACATTTATAGAAAAACTTAAGAAATTCGCCTAGTCGTGCCTTCGTTAGAACCTTCCATTTTAATGATATAAAATGGTGGGGAGATTCTCCAAGTCAGAAATCACGAATATTTAAAATGTGTAAATTCGGAGGCAACACCGCCTTTTCTGCGCTTACACAGTAACAAACTTAGGTACAGTCGTGTACAAATGCTATGCTTATTTTAGAAGCAATCTAGGCACTACACGTTATTATGTAAAGGTATCGGTCTGATCTGACACTTATGTAGAAATCTACGGGATGCAAAAGCTATGTTACTGAAGGAAATGTGAATTAATTCCTAAACATTTGTCGACGACTGTACCTAAAGATTTTTTTCATAAAAAAGACAGTATTAGGCCACAATTTCGTTTTAAAAAAATAATCTTATCACACAATTTTCCATCACAATTTCGCCAATATTTACTCAAAAATAAATGATTATAATTTACGTTTTTAGAATTTTGAATTTTGGTTGCAAAATCTTTTGAATTGATTGTTTCTGATGTGAGAATCGTATTAAACTGCAAATGGCGTAAAATACGCTTGAAATGTTTCAAGAAAATGTATTGCAAACCTATTAGTTTGTTTGGTGGGGAAAAAAGAACGACCTATGTGTCTTACATTAGATAAATAGGTACAGTCAGCCACACATCAGAGCGCCGCGGCCGTTATTAAGTCGTACCCGTAAGTGCGGTTTTCGCAGTGCATGTGCGGTTGACGTCGACTACTTTTCGTGCAACATTTCAAACGCTTCGTTTACAACTACGGCTGTGCGCATTAAACTATGACGGTACAAACCTCATTAAAACGGTACATTATAATACTGCTAGTTTACTAAAGAAGGTAGATATGTAGGGTTGGGGAGGGGTGTTAGGAGATACTTTAGGGATATGAAGGTAGAATTTTTTTTTTATTATGACCAGACGATACCATTCACAAGTTCATTGATCTAACATGAGATGCTGTGAAGAGCGCAGTTAAGGTTCCTTAGCACCCAATGTTGGTCCAGCCAGCGTAGAGGCTAAACAAACGCGACGGTAACACCACGATAATGAGACTAGTTTCGCCATCATTACGTCTAAGTGACGCTAGTTCTGCGTCTTTGCTTCTTCTTCTCCAATCGATCACTCAGATTTTGTCCAATCAGGACTTAGCGACCTGGAACGTTCTGTCGTTTGTTTACCTCTAGTCCTTGAGGATGCAAGTAGTTCTAAACGGAACGCAGAGACTTTACTAAGGCTACTTAACTGTTTAAACCCGAAAAATAAACTGGTGAATGGAATATGTAGGGCTGTTGTCATATCCAGGTTTTTCAATACCACACATAAACTATACAGCCTGTAACGGAAGGGGGGTATCAACCCTGAAGGAGGTGAATGTGCTCATGAAACTCAACAACTTTCCCCAAAGAACATAGGTCGAAATATGGAAAAAAAAAATTTGGCCCTCCCTTACAAAACTGACTACCAGCTGATTGATTTACTATGGGAGGGCCAAATTTTTTTTCTCTCCTCCTTCCTCAGGGTTGATACCCCCCTTCCGTTACACGCTGTATATGCTCAAGATGTGGTATTATCTTGAGGATAATATTGAAATACCACATCTTGAGCATAATACTATGTGATTCCGTCGTGGTTTATATCTTATGAGCCATCAAACAGACCGTTTCGCAAAAACTGACTGACTGACCTATACATATGTATATGTATGTATATCACAATCGCTCACATTATTTGTGCAATATTCGTGTCCAAACATCATTAACCATTTTCTCGTCTTCTGTCTGATACATTTCCCATGGCATTTAGCGCTTTCTTGTTTTAGCATAGTACATTTTGACAAGCTATTAAAATCAGTGCTACTGATCCCATTTGCTTTAAGAATTTGTGGATGGGCTCCTCATTATTGTACAATTTTAATTTCGAAGTCTTTATTAAACCTGGCAGCTAAATAATTAATACGTTAGCGTTTTAGCGTTCTTATAAGCAATTCAAGTATATTTAGGCCGTATGTCCAAGATGTTCAAGTTTCTATGATTAAATAATCCATGTATAGGAATGGATTATTATACAATTGTCCTAGTCTTTTTGTAAATTTTTTCTATAATATCATTTAGTTCTCTCGTCATACGCATAACGGTAACCACTTTTTTATCTTTTGCTATTATTTTGTCCTATAAAATATCGTAGTCTGTCGAAATATTCGTTTGTAGTTCCCAAGAAGCAGACGTTTTGAGCAATTTTTCTTAGAGTGCAGTCCTCTGGTCGTAGACTATAACGGCATCGGCGTCAAAGAACTGGCTGTGTGACTTACTGAGCGCGATGATAGCCGCATGCTCGTTGCGCATGCGATTCTTGTATTTCTTGCTTAAATTCACCTAGAAAATAATGATTATGAACCAGTATGTATATGCGCGGTAAAAGCCTATCAAAACATACTGGACTATCATGCCCTACTTATTATATCTCTGCCTGCAACCATTCAGTACTGAACAGGATCAGCATCGCCTTTGCTCAAGCCATCTAGGATTCTTTCTTTGAAACTCCATAATATACCTAATGCAACGCATAAAACAGTAGGATCAGCCAGTAAAACTGGGGTGAGGTAACACTGACCTGATGCATCCTTTTAAGTGTGCTAACGCAGTATTTTAATGATACCGGGATCCAAGACCATCAGAGACTGACTGACATCATTGTGTTGGCAAATTTGCTCAGGCTACTAAATTAGCTATCTCTAGATCCTGAGCTCAGTTGTGGATCAGAAAAGTTACAGGTGAACACAGGAGAAACGAGAATCTGATTGATTGATGTCTGTGTGCAGGACTAACGCTTACCTTAGCATACAGTTGTTGTAGGTCGTCTTCTGTAGAGAGTGGTCGTGGTTTGGGTCTGAGGAATGCTGGTAACGATCTCGTTTTCAGTGCGTCGATGTTTGCAGCATTGTCTATTTCGTCTAACACTGGAACACAGTCACGTGTCATACAGTTACATTCTATATCTTGTACTTAATTGTAATAAAATCAAAAGATTTCGTATTAGAAACAATATTGGGCCTAGAATATTTCCCAGGGGTACACTATATTTTAATTTTGTTGAATTAATGGCATCTGATCCGAATGTAAATAGTTATTGTTTTCTTCGGAAACATTAAACATATTTTGATTTTACGTGAGTACAAATGTGGATGTTATTGTGTTAAGTTCTGTTTCCTTTACGTTACCTGTACGGGTACTGTCAAATGCGTTAGACGAATCATCAAAAATGGGAGACCTAGTTTCAAAGTCACAGATTAAATACAACAACTGAGTTGACTATTATTTATGTCTCCTGACTGACAACTTAAAACAAAAAGAAATATTTTTCATCTCAAAAAATGAAAGAACGCAATTGCAAATGCATAGGTATGTACATTCAGTTATCAAAAATAAACTCACTACTGCTTGAGGCGTACTGCACGCACTGTTCCCTCGGGTCTGGTACGCGGTTGACGTAGCACTGCGGAGGGTGCCGAGCCTCTCGCGAAGACCGACACTCCGCATCGCCAGCGTAGCTGACTGGGCGAGCGTGACGCTGGATTTGCACCTAAAACAATTACCTAGCATTGTTTTAACCGAGTATTGTGTAGAGCGATAGGTCTTTGTTCAGCAGTGGGGTAGTACAGGCAGTAAGTTACCTACTTTGTGTAACAGTGTTGTGGCGTATGGTGCAACACTATAAGTGTTGCCAATAAAAAACCACGCCCTTCCGGCCGCCGCCATATTGTAAAATTACACTAGCTCTCACGACGCGACACGGTGCGTGTACTGTCTGTCTGTATCTGTATTACTGCTATAATAGATTGTTGTGAACATTAAACCTTGTTCCCGTATCCACGAGTTTTATTGCGAAGAGTGGGTCTCAAAGTACGACCCATACCTCTAAATTGGTGACCCCGACGTGATTGGAACAAGCAACCGCACTCAGCAGTGAACGTGGAATCGGACTTCAGCAGTGAGCCACGCTGAGAGAGATCTTCAGCCTGCTCCATTCGACGACGCCGCAACGCTCCCAGGCTGGTTTTACAGTAACCGCCGGGAAATATACGAGAAGTTGCCGAGTGCCGAGTAGATACCTAACTACCTACCGGCCCACTCAGGCACGCTACGCGCGCCTCTCCGTAAGCCGGAAGGTGCATCAACGGATAGCAGCGAGTTTTAAGTATTAGTGCATCATTTACAAGCAGTTTCCAACATTAAACGCGTCATTTTTTGGGTTTGGTGAAGTAAATGCTCAGTGGTCATCAACCCGGAAACGGAACCCATCGAGACTTGTGACGCCATTCGCCATCGCCATCTGCCGGGGAGTAGCGAAACTTTCCGGTTAGTGATCGGATATTTGAGCTGCCATGTCGGCCCGATACGTCAATGTCATCGAGACGCGGGATCTGTGAAATTCGACAAACTTTGTTTGCAGCCTAATATAGAACTAACTTGTGGTGTGCTTGGTGTTTTTATCTGTAAATATAACAAAATCCTAACCAGATATATCAATCATAATATGACCTAGGTTCATGTTTTGTTTACATATTGTGGATGTTGGTTTTATTTTTTGTGGTTATGGTTTGAGGCTTGTTTATTAAGTCGCTGATGGTACAAGGTATTTGCACGCTATTTCAATAAGTTGTAACATTTGCTTAGTGTTATAGATTAATTGTATACATAATTATCTGCAGCACATGCTTATTAATCTTGTTTATTCTGTACAGGATTTGTAGTTTTAAGTCGGTTGTTATAGTTTTAAGTGACCTGACTGAGTGGTAACTGTAGTTATTTAACCTTGGAACATAATACTGGAGAGATGGAGGCCCAACAAATTCAGGAGAGGCTTAACCAAATTTTGGCCAATAATGAAAGATTAATTCAACAAAATGCAGACTTGCAGGCACAGTTAAATGCCCATAGTGTGCAGAATCCGGCAACATATGCGGTCCGCCCTAAACTGCCTCCTTTTTGGCACGAGCATCCCGCGGGGTGGTTTGCTCACCTTGAATCACAGTTTGTTTTATGCCAGATTACAGTGGATGAAACTAAATATAATTATGTGGTTTCACAATTCGATTCTAGGATTTCACATGAAGTCGAAGACCTGGTGACGAACCCTCCTGCCAAAGGTAGCCGATATGAGTGGATTAAGGAAGAAGTGATCAAGCGTTTTTCCACCTCCGAGTCACAAAAGGTCAGGCAACTGTTGTCAGGTGAGGAGCTTGGTGACCGGAAGCCCACCCAGTTTCTCCGTCATCTGAAGTCTCTAGCTGGTAAGACTTTTACAGATGATAAAATTATTAGAGAGCTGTGGCTACAGCACCTGCCTAAAAATGTACAGGCAATTTTGACAGCCCAAGGTGATCTCACCTTGGACAAAGTTGCTGACCTGGCGGACAAAATACTGGAGGTCAACCCGGTGTCTGTCCATGCTGTATCTCCTGCCCCAGCTAGTGCTTGCCCGGACCTTGCTGCCATTACTGCGCAGATTCAAGAACTTTCACATCAGGTGGCCGCTTTAACCACAAGTCACTCCAACTCTAGACAACGATCTAGTTCTAGGTCTAAAAAACCTAGGTCCAGATCTGCATCCCAGGTGGCCCGACAACCTCTTTGTTGGTACCACCAAAAATTTGGTGAAAAGGCAAGAATAGATAAATGTAATAAACCGTGTTCTTGGTCGGGAAACCAGCAGAGCAATCTGTAGCAGCGGCGACTGATTGTTCTGCTAGTAGCCGCTTATTCGTAGTGGACAAGGAGACCAAATTTAGATTTTTAATAGACACAGGTTCGGACATTTGCTGTTTCCCTAAAAAATTGATGACTAGCAAAGTAGCAGATGCCAACTATAACTTATGTGCCGCAAATGGCAGCACCATAAAAACTTATGGCTGTCGTTCATTCGCACTAGACCTTGGTCTACGCCGTTCATTGAAATGGAATTTCGTCATTGCTGATGTTGATACTGCTATCATTGGTGCTGATTTTTTGGCTTTTTACAATTTACTTCCTGACTGCAGGAACAAAATAATACGCTGCGGAGTTACTGGGCTTACTGCTCCAGCTTTTGTAGCTAAAATTAACCAGCTCAGCGTTAAAACTATTAAAATAGAAAATTCTGAATTTCACCAAATCTTATGTGAATTCCCAGTTATCACGAGACCCCCCGGCATCCACCGCGAGTTGAAGCACAGCACGGTGCATTTCATTAAGACGACCGACGGCCCACCAGTGGTGTCACGGCCGCGCCGCCTCGCGCCGGACAAACTGCGCGCCGCGCAGAAGGAGTTCGCGGATATGGTGCAAGCTGGCACCGCGCGCCCCTCCAAGAGTCCGTGGTCCTCGCCACTGCATCTGGCCCGGAAAAAAGACACTTCATGGCGTCCCTGCGGTGACTATAGAGCGCTGAACGCTCGAACTGTACCGGACAGGTATCCCGTGCGCCACATAGGGGATTTCGGTCACGCTCTCGCTGGTTCCACCATATTTACCACGATTGATTTGGTTAAAGCTTACCAACAAATTCCGGTGGAGCCAGCCGACGTCCACAAAACTGCCATTACAACACCATTTGGTTTATATGAATTCCCCTATATGACGTTCGGTCTCAGAAACGCTGGGCAAACATTCCAGCGTTTCATTGATGAAATCGTCCGGGGCTTGGATTTTTGTTTCCCATATGTCGATGACATTCTTATTTTTTCCAAGGACGCGGCGGAGCATCGCAACCATTTGCGCACGCTCTTTGAACGATTGACTGACTACGGTGTAGTAGTCAATCCAACAAAGTGTGTGCTAGGTACATCTGAGGTTATTTTCCTCGGTTATAAAGTCTCCAGCGAAGGCATAAGTCCCCCGGAAGAAAAAGTCCAGGCCCTGAAAGATTTTCCCCTGCCCAAAACAGCGCAAGGTCTCCGCAGGTTCTTGGGCATGCTTAATTACTACCGACAGTTCCTGCCCAATGCTGCCGAGTCACAAGCCCCGCTCATTGATTTCCTTACGGCTACGAAGCTCAAAGGAGCCAAGCACATGCCCTGGACCCCTGAACTGGAGCACGCCTTCCATGCATGCAAGGACAGCCTGTCACAGGTCACCAGATTAGCACATCCTGAACCTAACGCCCCGTTGGCGTTGTATACAGATGCTTCTGGCACTCAGGTGGGCGCCTGCTTACAGCAACAAACAGAACAGGGCTGGCAACCACTTGCTTTTTTCAGCAAGAAGCTTACGGCGAGTCAGTCAGTGTGGCCGGCGTATTATAGGGAACTGTTGGCAGTATATTCGGCGGTGCAGCATTTTCGGCATATATTAGAGGCGCAACACGCCACAATATATACGGATCACAAACCTCTATTGTATGCATTCAAGCAACGTAGAGAAAAGCTGCCACCCAGCCAACTTAATCAGCTCACTTTTATCTCCCAATTTACTACCGACATACGGCATGTCAAGGGAGAAGACAATGTGGTCGCCGACACGATGTCGCGCATTGAAGCCGTCTCGCTGGAGTATGACTATGCCGCGTTGGCTCGAGCACAAGAGGCCGACGACGAGTTAAAAACTTTATCTGACTCGTCTCTCAATATGCAACGTACTTTAATTCCAGGCACGGACACCATCATTCAGTGTGACGTCTCAACAGGCAAACCGCGCCCCTATCTGCCGGCACCGCTGCGCCGCACCGCTTTCGAGCGCTTGCACGCGCTCAGTCATCCCGGCGGTCGCGCCAGCGCAAGCCTCGTGGCACAGCGTTACGTGTGGCCTGGCGTGGCACGCGACTGCCGCGCTTGGGCAAAGGAATGTCTCCACTGCCAGCGTGCCAAGGTGACGCGCCACGTGTCCGCGCCGCTTGGAAGTTTCGCCGCACCATCATGCAGGTTTCGTCATGTCCATATAGACATAATCGGCCCCCTGCCAACATCGAGAGGTTACTCCTACTGCCTGACGGCGATCGACCGTTTTTCTCGATGGCCCGAGGCTTGGCCGATGGCTTCGATTACCGCCGAGGAGGTAGCTGATCGGTTCGTAGACGGTTGGATCGCACGCTTCGGCGTTCCTACCACCGTCACGACAGACCAAGGCCGCCAATTCGAGTCGGACCTTTTCAAACGGCTTATGAACGTTGGAGCGACCGAGCGAAGGCGAACGACCAGTTACCATCCTCAGGCCAATGGCATGATCGAGCGCTTCCACCGGCAACTGAAGGCTGCTCTGATGTGCCACAGCGACACCTGGCACCGAGCCCTACCGATCGTGCTGCTCGGCATTCGATCCGCTTTAAAGGAGGACCTCAAGTGCTCGTCTGCCGAGCTTGTTTATGGGGAGCCACTACGCCTACCGGGAGAGTTCCTGATAGCCAGTCCCCCCCTCACCACTGACAACGTCAACGATTTCGTGACGGTACTGCGCGCGAAAATGGCAAATCTGCGTCCAATTCCGGCGTCGCGACACACGCGACCGACGCCTTTTGTTTTCAAGGACCTTCAGGATGCCTCCCATGTTCTCCTTCGTGACGACACTGTTCGCCGTGCGCTGCAGCCGCCCTACACTGGTCCGTACAAAGTAATGTCACGGACCGACAAGTTAATCGACATTGACATGGCAGGTAAACGTGTGACGGTCACCATCGACCGTGTGAAGCCTGCATACATTGCACCTGATCCAGAGAGCGACCTCTCCCGGGTAGCTGTCCCGCAACAGACCGCCGCGCCCGCGCTTGCCATGCATGCGCCTTCCGCGCCCGCGTCATCCGCGCCCTCCGCGACCGCACAGCCAACTGTGCCCCCCGTTGCACTACAACCAGTTACCACCCGGTCAGGTCGCACTGTTAGATTTAAGGATAGACTAGATCTTTAGCTTAAGTATTTTTCCTCAGCTGTTTTGTTGCCTATGTTGTAATGTCTACGTCGCGTGTATTTTTATTGTTGTTACGTTGTTTGTATTATTATTATTTTTTTTTTTTTCTTTCTCTGTATGATTGTAAGTAACTTGTTATTTTCTCCGTAGGGGGGTGGTTGTGGCGTATGGTGCAACACTATAAGTGTTGCCAATAAAAAACCACGCCCTTCCGGCCGCCGCCATATTGTAAAATTACACTAGCTCTCACGACGCGACACGGTGCGTGTACTGTCTGTCTGTATCTGTATTACTGCTATAATAGATTGTTGTGAACATTAAACCTTGTTCCCGTATCCACGAGTTTTATTGCGAAGAGTGGGTCTCAAAGTACGACCCATACCTCTAAAGTGTCATAGAAGAAGGAAGAAGAACAAAAGAAGGAGGAATAAGAATAAGGAGGTTTTTTTTATATATTAAATGGGCCTACTCTTGACCTCAATCTATAATAGTCCTGAGGTAAAAGAAGCATGGACATCACCATGGAGGTTCTTATCCGTTCTAGACCTACTTCACTTACTTACTTACTTTTTGTAGAATTGAGAAAACAATAAATCTCATGCAGAATCCAACAAAAAAAAAAAAATTGAAACTAAATGAAACCATTTCAGAATTTAGGGACTTGGAGACTGAGAATATCCTTGTATCTATTAACTCTTAAAACACATTCTGTTCTCATTAGGTTACCCACCCATATAGACCAAGTACCTTTGTTCACTAAAATAATAGAAAATTTTTGTGTCCAGTTCGACCGCGCGGCCATAGCGTTTTTTTTAAAAAAAAACCATGTCAATTTTTTGTAAAAATTTGTCAAAGTTGATTCCCAAAACCATAAATTTGTCAAAGATACGGTTAAAAAGTTATAAGGGTTTGAACATGGCCGCGCCATTGAAACGCGGCGAACCGCGCGGCCACTGAGATCTTTAAAACTAAGCCTTGTAGAGACCTGAAATTTACGCAAATGCAAGATTTAATTTGTAAAAAATTTGTAAAAATATAAAAAAAATACTCAGGTTTATAGTTTAAGAGCTATAACACTAAAACCGAATGGCCGCGCCATTGAAACGGTGGAGAAAACGCTATCGCCTGTATCTCGCTGAAAAAGCATCGCAGAGGTCTGGAGTTTTTTGTAATACCTAGATTTTAATTTGTCAAAACTAGTAAAAATACAATAAAAATTCTTAAGGTTATATTTCAGAAGCTGTAGAACATTATCAGTATGTGGTGCGATAGGGTGACCATGTCTTATTGTTTACAGAATACTTTCTACTTATTGTTACAGAAATTATAATTCAAGGATTCTAAATAAAATTAAAATGAAACCATAAATATAAAAACAATTATGTTTATTGGTTTAAAAGTCACATAAATCACAGAATGTTACAAATAAAAAAAAAAAACTCAAAAATCACAGATTGTTTACTTACACTAAGATATAATCAAAAATCACAAATTGTTTACTTACACTAAAATATAATAAAAAATCACAGATATTTTACTTACACTAAGATATAATCAAAAATCACAGATTATTTACTTACACTAAAATATAATCAAAAATCACAGATTGTTTACTTACACCAAGATATAATCAGAAATCACAGATTGTTTACTTACACTAAGATATAATCAAAAATCACAGATTTACTTACACTAAGATATAATCAAAAATCACAGATTGTTTACTTACACTAAGTCAGATATAAAATGAAAAATAGAAAAAATATAAACATAATTTACTTATAATTTAGTTGCGCTATCATTAAATATAAAGTGTTTTAGTCATCATCTATTAAACCATACATTAAATTATGAATTGTAAGAGGTTGTGCAGAACTTTCATGTGTTTCAGTTTTATTGTCGTCGTAGCAAATAAATTTAGAATTATTTATTAGACAATGACGCGATGATAATGACGCGGGGGTGGCGCGTGTGAGATGCAATAGTGTGCATTACCAATCACATAGCTTAGGGGCGGAGTTGCGTCATTTAAACCAATCTTAGGGCTAGTTTTTCGTAAGTCCACGCGGACTGTAACTGTATTATTGACTTTTCAAGCAATAAACATAATTGTTTTTATATTTATGGTTTCATTTTAATTTTATTTAGAATCCTTGAATTATAATTTCTGTAACAATAAGTAGAAAGTATTCTGTAAACAATAAGACATGGTCACCCTATCGCACCACATACTGATAATGTTCTACAGCTTCTGAAATATAACCTTAAGAATTTTTATTGTATTTTTACTAGTTTTGACAAATTAAAATCTAGGTATTACAAAAAACTCCAGACCTCTGCGATGCTTTTTCAGCGAGATACAGGCGAAATAACGTTTTATTCACCGTTTCGATGGCGTGGCCATATCGTTTTAGTCTTATAGCTCCTGAAATATAAACCTAGGAATTTTTGTTGTATTTTTCCTAGTTTCGACAAATTCAAATCTGGGTAATTACAATAAACTACACACCTCTGCGATTTTTTTTCAGCGAGATACAGGCGATAGCGTTTTCTCCACCGTTTCAATGGCGCGGCCATTCGGTTTTAGTGTTATAGCTCTTAAACTATAAACCTGAGTATTTTTTTTATATTTTTACAAATTTTTTACAAATTAAATCTTGCATTTGCGTAAATTTCAGGTCTCTACAAGGCTTAGTTTTAAAGATCTCAGTGGCCGCGCGGTTCGCCGCGTTTCAACGGCGCGGCCATGTTCAAACCCTTATAACTTTTTAACCGTATCTTTGACAAATTTATGGTTTTGGGAATCAACTTTGACAAATTTTTACAAAAAATTGACATGGTTTTTTTTTAAAAAAAACGCTATGGCCGCGCGGTCGAACTGGACACAAATTTTTACCTCAGCATGGTGTTTCATCCTATAATTTTCCTGACTAGTATATGCATGGTTTTCTTTGATAGCATAATTTTCTTTGAGATATTGTTCATCTGGAAAGCAATACCAACAATCATAAATCAATATCTCGAAGTATTCTAATTATATACAAAGGATTAATAAAACTCACCAAACGATTTCTGATGACGCGGCATTAGGCGGCAGTAACAAATTATAACTAACAAAATAACAACTCCGCAAATACCTCCTATAAGCCAAGATAACCAAACAATTATAACACGACCCTGCAAATAAACATTTTGGTTTGTACTCATGTTCTTGATTAAAATATTGATTAAAAGTGCACTCAACACACCTGCAGAAACATTTCAGTTATTAACACGAAAGCGAAACACGCTTGTTTTTGATCCCTTGCTGTAACGTTTTCCTAACATTTTTAATACTTATCTAATACAAATCCTACTTAAATATAATAAAATTAAGTTAAATACTATGTCAAAAACATGAAGTGGAAATGTCCATTTTCGAAATGTCCGCGCCTGCGCCCTGGCGTTAACAATTTTTGTTCAGAAATGATTAACAACTACAACAATAACAAAAGGTATTTATCCACATCTCTTAGAAATCTTGAAATTGTAAATTTAGCTGTAAATTAGATTTTTATAGTAAGGTCAAAAGTATTACAGAAATTAAGACACAAATAATAAAACACTGGAATTGCAAACTTTTCAAGACGAATTCAGCCATGTCACAAATTTGATGTAGGCGTTCCGTAGTTCCTTTCTTGCTTTCTTATATATTTTGAGACTTTATCTTTTATTTCAAAACATAAAATAAAATGCTATAAAACTGGATGTTTTAAAAATAAGATACATCAGATAACATAATTTTTTCAAAGAAATAACAATGTATTTACCTTGTAGCAGTAATCATAATGTCAGTAAATATTCAGTCACGAACGTATCATCATCATCATCATCATCATCATCATCATCATCATCATCAGCCTATAGCAGTCCACTGCTGGACATAGGCCTCCTCAATCGCACGCCATTCAACTCGATTCTCAGCAACTCTCATCCAGTTGCTACCAGCCACCCCGCGAAGAACGTCACTCCACCGAGCCTGAGGGCGTCCCACCTTACGTTTGCCGATTCGCGGTCTCCACTCAAGAACACGTCTACCCCAACGGTCATCGATCCTGCGGCTAATATGACCGGCCCATTGCCACTTCAGCTTACTTATTCTGTGGGCTATGTCGACAACTCTGGTTCTCTGTCGGATCACCTCGTTCTGGATGCGATCCCTCAGAGAGACTCCAAGCATAGCCCGTTCCATAGCTCGCTGAGCGACCTTAAATTTATGGACCAGCCGTACCGTCAGTGTCCACGTTTCGGCTCCGGAACGTGGAAACCGTAGACAGAGAATGCTATAGACTAATTGATATGTTTTGTCGCATTCACACAAGAAAAAGAGCAACTTATGCCGATGTCGTGTAAAGAAATGAAACAGAACGATAAAATTTTTTGTTTCATCCAGCGTGCCACGTTTTTTCAAGGTCAGCACACTAGTTTGCTAAACAAAGTTTGACAGCTGACGTGCAGCTAGCCATCGTCTACCTTTAAAATACAGTTTTTACGTGTTATATGTTAAGTAATTTATGTTATATTTTGTTTTGAACAATTTAGACTTACTATTTCAACCATTTATACAAAAAAATGGTGTGGTGTAGCGTTAAAGGGTGTAAAAGTGATAGTGGAACGAAAATCCCAGGATTGTCTTTTCATTCGTAAGTATGCCACTCTTTATCAGTTCTAGGCATTCAGTAACATTTTATTATGTTCATATATTGTGTATAATGTACGCTAGACGTACGATTCATCCTTAAAAAGCACAAAAATAACAATTATTATTCAATTATAAATTCTAACCTAAAAACGTTGGTGTTGCCAACTTTTCTATAAATGATTACCCACTATTATGGGAAATAATAATATGATGGCTTCTGCAGTGAGTATTAATTAAATATCTGAAATATTTAATGACTTTTTGCAGTTTCCCTGAACCTGATAATTTACGTCAGAATTGGATTGTAGCTACAGGACGAACAGATTGGACACCAAAACCGTCATCAAAAATTTGCAGCAAACATTTTGAGAATTAAAAAGAAGAATATAAGTTAATTAGAAAGAAGAATTCATAAATAATCATTTTGAAAGTCAACCTTTTATTGGAAACCACAAAGTTTTACTTATTAAGGCAATTGCCATGCACTATTTTGAACTGCGTATACATCACGCAACAAAAGGATTTGAACCTAAGCAAAAAATTAGAAACATACGAAGCTTGTTTTATTTAAAGGACAATAATGTGTTAAATCAATAAAAGCTTATTAAAAATAAACATGTTCTATTATTTACCCACAAACCCAGAACCTACTATCACATCAGAAATGGCAGTAATTTAGAACCACATCATCATCATCCATCGTCACTCCTGCCCTCATCGCAATTAATTTGAGTTCGGCAGCATGTCCTCTCCGCATCGCATGCCTTTGCGTACCGATGGTAACGGATATGTCATTGGCATATTCAGGCTTTGTCTTACGTACTAATTTCCAATTCTCATAAATTGTGGGGTAAATTTTTCCTCACCCGGTAACCCTAAATTCGTGACGTATTTATTTTTTGTCTCTTTTTGCGACACGCTTTGGCGGTGTCTATAGGATACTCTGTCTACGGTGGAAACGGAACGTATAGTGATTAGTGCCTGTCAAATTCACAAATTGTCATGTCAACATTGTCAAATCAATTGCCATTGCCAGCCAAGTCCACGCCAAACGCCAAGTCGCAAATCGTTACTCGTCTCAGACGGATGTTGCATGATTATCGTGTGATCGTCGTTCTTCACGGTCGTGTTTTGATTTCTCAACCAGTATCAAAACAATGTTGTTGACACGAACGCTAGCCAGCTGACTGTTTACGCGGTTTTGAACTGTAGTTATCAGTCGAACGCTTACCCCCGCCAATTTCAAGTTATCATCGTCCGATCCTGCTACGTCACTGCTCACTGCACACCTCTTGAACTCTACTGCGGCTATAGTTATAAACATCGGCACTGGCAGTGGTCGGACGTACCGCTTATTGCGTAAAACCATTTATAAATAACTGTTTACACTACGTAATTCTGTGTAGAGATCTAGTGTTTTATGGAAATGACGAGTACTAAATTAAGTTTTCTCATACTGTTTACTTACGGACTGCTTGCTCGGAATTCTCTTGGTCTATCGCCTGTTATCCTCAGTGAGTATCGTTTTACAGTTAGTATTCTAGAATACTTATTCATGTAGTTACATATTATAGTTCTTAAACTTCTAGATTTCCTGAGTTGTACTAAAGTAAGCCAACTAATATTTGTTGTTCATTTTTATATTATTACTTTTGGATTGTATACAGGAAATAGTGCTAATTTGTATCATGTTCAACTTCATACCTAAATAAAAAATTTAACAGTAAAATATAGATTATGTAAAGGAAATACATATTTAATTATTGATTTTGTGACTATCATATATTTTACCAGCTGAAACTGGTCATATAACTTTTTGCAAATAATTGGATACACAAAGTGAATTTTAATGATGTACTTTATTGAAACATTATTGTCATCAGACACCGTGACTTGCATAAAACTTAAAGCCACATTATTGTTAAGACCTGTTTATAGTCTGAACTATCAATAAGTATTTACTTAATTATAAATCAAGGATTATGTATTACAAAGACAGCATTGAATTTGTTTACTTAATAATAAGTAATAGGTCTACAATGTGTGTTAACCTAAGATTCACATGTAAATAGGTAAACTAACAGTTGTTAAACATATTTTTGGTAAAAAACCAGGCTTGTACGAGTATTTGTTTTGGGATTGTAACTACCTCAAACAACATGAGAAAACCTGTGTCTTACTCTTACCAACAAGCATCAAACGAATGTACAGAAAAATTGCTAAATTTCAATATTGGCACCTTCAAAAAATCCAAGTCTAAAACAAATTCAGTTCTTAGTTTCATCTAATCACTCTTAGCACTGTGGTTGGCTAGATATATTTTGAATGAAAATGTATCTTTTACTGTAAACTAAAGTTTTACTCATTCAACAGTCCCTGGCGACGGAGGAAGCCAGCTCGAGGCAAGACTAAACAAAACAAGTGTGGTGCACTACATCTGTGCAAAATCATCACCAAACTACTTCAACATATGGCTAAACCTCGAACTCCTCGTGCCGTTCGTCATTGACTGCTGGGTAGACAACTTGAAGCTAGAATATGACAATGTTACAAGAACAACAAAATGTCCCGATGGGGTCGATATCAGGATCCCGGGTTGGGGAGACCCGGAGCCTGTGGAATGGTTGGACCCATCACATCAGAGTACCGGAGCGTACTTCAACACAATTGCTGACTCACTAGTCAAGATGGGTTACACAAGAAATGTGTCTATCCTCGGTGCTCCTTACGATTTTAGGAAGGCTCCAAGTAAGTACATTTTTGTTACATTGTTTATGGTTTCGGTTTGAAAAAATATTTCTCAAAAGAACATGTAACATACATTTTACAAATTTAGTTCACTTAAATATTAAAAAGGTACAAAATTAAATGTATATTGTAATATTCGTAAGTAACAAAATAAAAACACTTAGAATAGAATAGAATAGAATTTTATTTTGCAAATATGGGTAATACACAATAGTTGTTATGAAATATCTAAGCTCAGCCATATTTTACCATTCGGCGTGCAAACATTAAATGAATTGAATTACTTGAATTTACTTGTTTGTGTTGGGACTGCCCCTAGTTTAGAAACAGCTTAAAACAGAATCTTGATTTTTATTAAGTTAATGAAGTTGTGTTGCTCAGCAACCACTCAGTAAAACCTGTAAAACAAAAACTGTGTCATTATTATTTGTTTGTTGATAATAATTTCTTTATCTTTTTAAAATTCCCCAATAAAATGGATTAGATAGTATTAGTAGTAGCACCCAGAACATCAAATGTAGATTAATTATATTTTAACTATTGCTAGATAACGGCATAAAAAAAAATCTTGTTGGATAATTAATTAATGCTGATGCATAATAATTAACAATTGTGCAGTAGAGTGAAAGTTTAAATTCTCTGATAAGAACAAAATATTATAATGTTTTTGTTATGCTTGCTTGGTGCAAAAATAACAATATTAATTACGGACTTTCTTCACCACTTTTATAGCTCAGAAAGGGTTCATTACCTTAAAATGTTGATATTGATAGTTACGTAAAATAAAATAAAACGTTTTAATAGGCAGTATTATAAAGGGTGTTACAAGATCCTTAACGTAGCCGAAAGGCAAGTGTTCTCCCTGTCATTTTTTTTTGTTCTAGAGCTAGGCCATACCTTCTTGTTACGGAGATATTGGGGGTCAAAGTTCCAACTTTTCACAAGTTTTTTTTTTATGTAAGATTTTTACTTTAAGCACCTACACGACCCCCGTACTATTCATTCCATCCATCAGCACAATGTTTTGAGTGCGTTACATTAACTCAAACCGTAAAACGTGATTTTTCACCCCAAAAAAAAAAGTCGTTTCCCAGTAATCATTTTTGCGTAGAGTTACTTAGTTTGATGTACAGAATGCTTGGTTGGCGGCTTAGTGAAGGTTCCGTTTACACCCTGTATGTACGATATTATGTTACTACAAATTTTAAACAATGGCTGAATATAAACAGGTACTCAAATGATTAATCAGGTGTTGAAACTAGCTCAACTTGTAGTAATTCTGACTAAAGCCACTGACCCACTTTAATTGATGACCTATAATAATACAAATGACGCAGTTAACCTTTCTTTCAAGTGCAAACACTAGTATAAGTTGTTGATGATCTGACTGAACTGATATGGACCGGTTTGTTCTGAGTTTGGGTGTCTACCGACGCGACTTATTTGCATGTCTGAATTTGGCATGGTTAAATGTGTCATTATTTTAACTCAATGGCTTTGTGACTGCAGAGCATTGTCAACATGTTTTGCCATTCTTCCCAATTTGCGACAAACTTGTCCAGGCATGACGAACAACGGCCATGTTATTACATATTCTACCTACCCTCTTAGTGCCCAATCTACACGAACTCCTGCTAAGGTCTCATCTCTCAACACGGCATCAGTGATTTTCGTATCTGATGATGAAGAAGCTGATGGTCAACTTTGGCCCCCGTCTCGCTTACTATTTTAACTTGGTCCATTATTCCTCTTCTCTTCTAGCCCATTCTCAAAGAGTAACATCGCCACAATTTCCACAGACGAGAACGAGCAATTCTTCACGAACCTGAAGACTTTAGTCGAGACATCATACGCGGCCAACAACAAGAGTTCAGTTACATTGCTGGTGCACAGTATGGGCGGCCTGATGGCCATGCACTTCTTACGGCTGCAGCCTCAGAAGTGGAAGGACCAGTACATCCGGAGACTCATCTCGCTGTCCACGCCCTGGGCCGGGTCCATGAAGGCTGTGAAAGTGTTTGCAATAGGTATGTTGGAATTTTATATATGGAAAATTGGTTAAAAGGGGCTGAGCGTGCATGCTTCTGGTTTTATACCTTTACGGGGTGGAAGCGTCAGCGTAGCCCGTGAAACTCAATTTTCTTACGTTTTTTTTTAATTTGCAGGTCAGTGTGGGGTTGTATATACAGTGTTATTTGTAAAACACCAACAACCTCTTAAGAAGTCGTTGTACTCATCATTATGAACAACTTTTACTATGGGACCAAACCTGACATCGCGAAAAAAAACAGCTGTTCCCTACATTTTGACGAGTTAATCGATCATAAATGTAGGGAACAGCTGATATTTTTGATGAGTACTATGACCTCTTAAGAGGTTGCTGGTGTTTTAAAAATAATCCTGTATATTGATTAAAATATGATGCGAAATACAATTGCGCGAAAACGTAAGAAAATTTGAATTTCGCGGGCTTCCGTGGCGCTTCCCCTTAATATCCCGCTGACCGAATTTCCACCACAACGACATACAATTTTCTCTGACATCATCATCGTCTATCCAGCCTTTTTTCAACTTGGGGCCGGGTTCCAGTCAAACCGAAGACCAGTATTTCACAAGGAGGTGCCCATGTGACCTCTACAACCCAGTACAACACAACAGCAGTACAAGACAATTTCCTTTGATAAACGGACTAATAAAGCAAAAGCTCGTTGGGTCGACAAAATCGCAGGAAATACTTGGATAAGGGACGCACAGAACAAGGAAGTGTGGCAGAAGAAAGGAGAGGCCTATATCCAGCAGTGGGTGATCTGATATGATGATAATGATGAACTGGACTAATTAGTTATTATTAGATAGGTAGGTACTTACAAAATAATTTTAGGTTCGATATAAGCCAGACAACATGCATACAGCTTTGGAAACCATAACCAGACGCACTCGCAGCCTGAATAAATAAACACATTTCAATTTCAGTAGTTTACGGTACAGAGCCGAAGCCACATTTAACATTCGTAAGCTAAGTATGTCTGAGACCGATACTAAAAGGTCAGAGAGTGATATAGGCTACCAAGGATCTTCGGAACATGATATGATCCAAAACAAAATATTCTACAACATTCATTTAATCAGTTTTACGATTGTTTCTTTTTTAACTATAAATACGCAAATTATGCGTAAAATGTATCTTGATAAGCTATGGCAAGCCTCCAATATGAACATTATAATTTAATAACAATGATAAACATTAAAATTGACCTCACCGTGACGCGATGCAAACTTGCGGAAATGACATTGAAACATGTGTTTATGTTATAAAAATTAAATTTTAAATTTTACGTAGTAGGAATATGGAGCCTGAGTATTGCTGACGATTTGCGTTTTAAGATACGACTTTTTTGTAGTTTTCTTGCGGTACAGTCGGCAACAAAAAATATATCTAGGATATGAAGAACAGGGTGTAAAGTTCTTCATCACCCATAGAAAAGGCAGGAAATTCCGACCGGACCGGAGCTATGTCTGGTGGGCTACTGCCCGACATTTGTTGTCGGGTTTTTCTATAGTATTAAGTCGCGGATAACATTAACGGCGCGATAGAATTTTGATTTTAGTTCTTAATTTGTATCTTATATGGCGCAGTAGTATTTTTTGTAGTGCCGCTACAAATTTTAGCATCAAAAGTTGAAGCACCCAATTTAAATAAACAACTTTTTTCGTTATTGTATTGTTTGCCACCACGACCCCTTTGCCCAGCAGTCGGATGATGCAGAGTAGCAGTAACCAGTAGCTCATGTTAACCGACTTATCGTTGCTAACGGTAGCTAGCTAGTATTCTCATTGAAACATCGTTCAGGGCAAATAGGCTTAGCTTAGAAGTCGTAACATCATCGATTGGGCTCTGACATATATTATACCCACCGACAACAAAGCCTCATAAATAATAACATAACAACTAAAATGTAGGATATCGGATTATAAAACAAAACAATGAATCAGAATGTTATAAATACCAAACAAATTACCTATGTAAATGACGATTTCCGTTGTTTACAAATAAATGCACATTGAACTTTGCTTACAGGCAGAAATTGAAACAAATATATGTTGTATTTAGGTGTCCGCTCATGTGGGACAGTTGTTAAATACTTAATCAACAATGCATATTTCTTACCTACCATAAATATAGATGCGTAATGGTGGCCTAGACAAAAGGCAATGTTGAGTCAATATTTTTATATAATTTTGTAGGTTGACTCAAATACTTCTGATATATCATAAAAAACATAAGCATCATTCAGGGGTTAATTTTGCACTAGAGTGAGTATAAAAAATATGGTTCACTATCCATTTGCATAAAATGTTAAGACCTAATATAACTTAGCATAATTTTGTTTGGCATAATTATATTTTCGCATAATATAATTACGCATAACAGCTTACGCATAATTTTTTAAGCATAATTTCTCTAACCATAATAATGATGAAGCATAACATTCTAAAGCATAAATTTATTAAGCATAAAGTTCTAAAGCATAACTTTTTTATACGGCCTAGCTTTTTTGCCCGAAGAGGATAATTATACCAATTTTTTAAAAATTTGGAAAAAAGCCATAACTCCTGAATCAGGTAATAAATAACATATTAATATAATATACCGTATTGAACAATTTTGTGGGTTCTTTTTTCGCTGTAGGAAGCATGAAGCAAGCAAGCATACAGCATGCAAGCAAGCATACAGCATGCAAGCAAGCATGCAAGCAAGCATGCAAGCAAGCATGCAGCAAACAAGCAAGCATGCAGCATGCAGCATTCAAGCGAGCATGCAGCATGCAAGCAAGCATGCAGCATGCAGCATTCAAGCAAGCATGCAACATGCAGCAGGTAGGGTTTCTGTCACGGCTCCGGCGCTGCGGGCCTCCGGCGGCCCCACGCGTACTAATCGTCGCAGACGGCTTTCACTCACCACCGCAGCTTCGGCTTGTTGGCCGGCTTCGCCGGCCAGCCTCAGCCGCGGCGGCTCGCTCGCAGCCACCTGCTCCTCAGCCCGCGGGCCACCTCGCCCCTACGCGCCTACGCGATTTTAAATTACACTCTAGGGGTAGGACAAACAAGACTACGTGGAGTCGGTTTTGCAGCAATTTGGTTCTGTCACTAACTTTTGTTGCACAGCATATTAAATTTTTAACCAACAATATTTTGTATGCCTAAATATTATTATGCTAATAGTCATTAGGCCTACTAACGTTATGCGAATCAAATTTATGCCAAAACAAATTAGTCTTTAAGATGATTATGCCAACATAAAATGTATGCCTAAAAAAATTATGCCGAAGTATTATTATGCCAAAACAAATTGTGCCAAAATCGTTATGCCGAAGTATATTAGGACAAAGAACATTATGCGAAAAGAAGGGATCCCAAAAAATATATGTAAAATTTCGTAATTTCTTATTTTTAGGTACCTACTTTTTGCTTATTTTTCAGGAAAGTTTATTTTATAATTTGATAGCCTCGGCCTTTGCTCTTGCAATATAAAGATCATTTGCACGTCTCTAGGTCTCTTAGATTCAAAGATACTGTATTGAACATACTCTAGATTAGGGCTTTCAATACCGGTATTCCGGGATCCCGTAATACCGTGATCACGGATTTAATATGGGCTTTTGTCAATACCGGTATTTACGCCCCAATACCGTGATTACGGTATTACAAACATTAGACGTCCTAATCTTATTCTCTCACTTGTTGTCACCAGCACAAGCTTGATGAACACAAAACCTTACATCTGATAAAACACATACTAGATATTATCGTAAACTTGCACGTTTAAAAATAATAATAAACCTGCTCAGGTGGAGATTCATTAATGACTCTGCCCTGGAGTGTCCTGCGTGTCCTGTTGTTTGTTCACTACACAACTGATGGACGCTACTGAAAGCGCCAAACTAGTAGCTCAGTTGTGGGCTGATACAATTTAGATTGCCATCGATATGCTAAGAAGAAGAATATAATAATGACACACGAAACGCTCAAAGAGACAGTGAGACAATGACTGATCATGAACATGGTAGGACGATAGAAGAACTTTCTACTTCATTGAATATGAGCAGTGAAAATGAAAACACGTCCAAACAGAAACAATTAGTGAGGGAGATATCCAAATTGTCTAAAACCAAGAGTGCTACCTCAGCTACGAGCACCGTTTTTAAATCTATTATTATAATAGATTTAAAAAAAAATTAAACGTCTAAAATTCAGAATTTTTTATTAAAACTTTTTATATTATTGTGTTACTTTTACTTATATACTTTTACATTTTATTATTTATTATTTTGTCAGAATGTTTTATTATCGCCTCATTTATTTTGTTACTTGTTTAGTTTTAGATTGATTGTACTTTTTATTGCATAAATACAAGAATGTTTCTAAAATAAAAAATTGTAATAAAAAAATTCTTCTTTTTTCTTTTTTTCTATTTTATTCTTCTAATTTTTAATTTTATATGTGTTAAAGACCTGAAATAAATGAATTTAATTAATTTTAATTTAATTTAAAATAAACACCAAATGATTGCTAGCTAATTAAGCTATAAGTACTTACATTTCTACAAATATTTATAATGACGAAATTTCGATAATAATAAGAAGTTTTAATTTTTTTTCATAATGTACTTTACAAAGTCTATGAGAAATACCTTCCTGCAAAAAGACTCGATTAAGTTCAAGTTTTTATTACGTCCCTAATTCCTAATCCTACCTAAATAAATAATCAACCAATACCAAATTGTTATATAAGAGTAAAGAGAGCTATTTAAAGACTGATTGATGATGATTTGAAAATAAAAATTCGTATTTTAATGGTTTTATTAACGTCCTAATTGAACTTGTTCAATACCGGTATTAATACCGTGATCACGGTATTGACTTCCAATACCGGTATTGATACCGGTATTGAAAAAATCCGGTATTTGAAAGCCCTACTCTAGATCAGCCGATTAAAAAAACAAAATTGCTGCCATTCGCGGGGTTAGGTTAGGAATATTTATAAACGTGTATTTGTTGATAGAAATGAGTATATAATATGCCCTTAAAATATCGGTAACCGGTAGCCAAACACACGGTATAGTGTAGGGGCGGTCCCCTACACTATACCGTGTGTAAACCTACGTGTGTGTACCTAGCGCTAAAATATGAAATTAAAGTATCACTGCCATGATACAACCACTAAAACCTATTAGCAAACCGGAATCATGATGATGATGATGTCAACTAGCCGATTTCGGCCACAACGACTGCATTCGATGGCTTTCTGGGGTGGTTGTCGAGAGTTTTCGTGAGCTGCCCTTTCATGTCCTCTCGTGGCCAGCATATCCAACTTTGGCCGAAAAACTCCGAGTACACAGCGGACAAGTCAGAATACCATTGACGGAATAGAACCTAAACAACATCACGAATTCGTTACCACATACTCTACAACTCTAGCCGATTATCATAACTTCATAGTAACAAGAAACAAATATTGCATCAAGTTCGCAACGCATCTTGTTTGCTAAACAACGCATCAAAAACAACAACGTCAACGGAAGTCCCGATCAGCAACATTGCGCTGTCGGTAGGGTAGCCCACCGTCCGGTTTTGTTACGACATCTCCGGCGGTTTGACCAGGTCATTTATCCAGGGTTTTCGACTTAAAGAGATCATCATCATCACAAGCCTACAGCAGTCCACTGCTGGACTTAGGCCTCTTCAATCGGACGCCACTCAACTCGATTCTCGGCAAGTCTCATCCAGTTGTTACCAGTCACCTTGCGAAGATCGTCGCTCCACCGATCCTGAGGGCGACCCACGCTTGCCGGTTCGCGGTCTCCACTCAAGAACACGTCTACTCCAACGGCCATCGGTTCTACGGCTAATATGGCCGGCCCATTGCCATTTCAGCTCACTTATTCTGTGAGCTATGTTGATAATTCTGTTCTCTGTCGGTTCACCTCGTAAAGAGATACAAGGTACAATATGTTATATCTTAACAGTGCTGTGCTGGGCATAGGCGTTTCCCAAGCTGCACCACGACACCTCCCCTGCCCCTGCCAGTCTGACCCAGACACCTTTTCAAGGTCGTCCGGCCTTTCCTTTAAAACAAGATGTCAGACATTTTTGCAAGTTTGTGATTTTTGTCAGGACTTTTTAACTGGTAACCCTATTTACCAGACACTCTCACAATGTCCCCACGCCTCGACCCCGGTGGAACATTGATTCATCAGTAATTTGATGTAGGTACTTACACCGTAGACGGTTGGCATGGAATGTAAACAATATAGTATTGTGTAATGTGACTGATGAGTAGTGATGAGTCTTTGTCGTCAAATAATTGGTAATCGAGATTGTATTGGTTACTGGTTGATTATAAGGGTATGAAAGTGGATATAAGTATGTACTTTGTAGCTGCTAAGTAACTTCAATTACTTTGCATCCATGTTTTGTGGTTAAAAAGATAAATCTATATTGTCGCTCATGTGTAGTGGGTAGTTAAAAAAAAAAACGCAAGTACAATTCAATACAATACTTGACTCTTTTGTGTGCTTTTGTTGACTTTAGTAGTAGCTAACTATGTATTTACTTTGTAAGTAGGTATATACTACCGAGTTCACTAACGGTCTGCCCCTTTTCACCCTTATGCCCTACGGGATAAGGTTGAAAATGGTCGACCGTCAGTGAAGTTAGTAGTATCTACGTTATTATAAAAGTTTACAATGCATATTTTACGGAAAATACGTCTAGCAAGATGCCCTTTGTAACTTATAACGCAATATTACCAGAAATTTTCTAATGTTTCTAATGCAGACCTAAGTTCTGAGTTATTTCTCGTAAGTAAGGAAAATAAATAAATAGTAACCGTTATTTTTATGCAATTACAACAACTTTGTGGCTATACATTTCCCACAGTTGATAAAATCTTGTGTCCAAGGGCAACGAGCTTTGTTTATTTACCTCTGTGCCCTAACCATGACATATTGCCCTGGATATATACACGTGGAAGGGACATCACAAATTGTTCAGCATATGTTCTATGTTAGGGATTTTGGTTTCCGCACTTAGTCCTTAAAGTGGACCATTGTGCGTGTTGTTCAGCATAATTATGTTTCTAGCAACTCCATGGGTTGAATTTTTAGTCTGTTCTTAATTATTTGATTTGTGATGAATTAAATATAGGAAATATTGATATTCCATCCAGCCATTGTTAGGTATTGGTAATACCGAAATTGATATATGACTATTCTGTTAAAGCTATCATGTTATCGTCTTTCTGAATATGAATATGAGGTATAATAGGTGTAAACGGACCCTTTACGAAGCCGGCAACTAAGTAACTCTAAGCAAAAATTGTTGCTGGGAAACGACTTTTTTTTGTAGCTGAAAAATCACGTTTTACCTTGGGACTTGGGACTCAATGTAACGCACTCAAAACACTGAGGATGCATAGAATAGTACGGGAGTCGTTGAGGTATTAAAAGTAAAGTTATAACATTATAAACTTGTATTTAAAAAAAGTTGTAGAGGTTCCCAGGTACGGTCTAGAACAAAAAAAGATCGCAATGACGGGGAAAACAAGACCTTTCGGCTTTGTTAAGGGTATTTTTACACCCATTATTGAAATGAAATCTGATTTGTTTAGGGCAATGGGGTAGACGTGTACTTATTTGTACACCAAAAAAAATGGTAATAGGCTCGATACGCCATGTCAAGGGCTTGACCGGGGACTTAAAACATAACTAGCGAAATGAGAGTAAACATATCTACCTAACCCTTGGGGATTACTGACGGTTTTGTGTGTGTTTGTTATATCTAGATAGAATATGCTAATTCGACTTTTCTCTTCCAGGTGACGACCTAGGCAGCCTAATTCTGCGCGAGAGCATAATGCGGACGCAGCAGATCACATGTCCATCGCTGGCGTGGCTGCTACCCTCCCCCCTGTTCTGGAAACCCAACGAGGTGCTGGTGCAGACCGACAAGTACAACTACACTATCAACGACTTCCAGAAACTCTTCACGTGAGTATCTTTAATTTTATTGTAAACGGGTAAAGTTGTTTAAACAACGTGTCCCAAAATTCAACGATAAGCGCCACCAGAGGGTGGACTTGGCCAAAACTTTTTTTTTTTTACTTAGCCTCTATTGTCCCACTGCTGGGCAAAGGTCTTCCCCGTAGCTTTCCACTCTTCTCTCCGTGCGGTTTCTCTGGCCAATCTCTCATAAACGCCTCTAGGTCATAACTACTCGGGAGAAAATAAAAAATAAAAACTCTCAATTAAATAAAATTATAATTTTAAATATTTTAAATAAAAACTTGAAGTTTGGTAGCCCTTATGATATTTTTAACTACCATGACCACAATTTTTCAAATATTTCGGTGTTTTTTTGTGTATCGGCAACCTAAGTAGCACTGCTATCACATACAACTCTTAAAAATCCCAAAATGCCTGAAGATTTGACACGAAAAACAATCAAAATTATTTTTGCCCTAAAATTTTGAAAGATTTTTACTTCCACACTTTCAATTATCATGGTGTAAAAAAAGTATGGACACTACTATGGCAAGTTTTTTTTAAATATTGACGCAACTAACCAGGATTCCAAATGGTATAATACTTTAGGAAAACTAGCTATAAAAATAAAATACGTATTATTCCTAAACAAAATCCAAATTTCATAAATTGTTGTTGTTGATAGTAATCAGTCAATCACTCTCTGTAAATTCTTGGAATTTGAATGGGACATGTGTGTAGAAATATTTGAAAAATTGTGGTCGTGGTAGTTAAAAATATGATAATGGGTGTCAAATTCCACATGTTTTTTTGTAATTTAATAATAAAAATGAGAAAAAAAGATCGCCCGAGTAGTGCCCGCTTATCGTTGAATTTTGCCACACGTTGTATAAGATAATTATAATCTCTAGAAAAATATGAATACTTATTTCACTGGCAGAAAGCTTCAATAGTATACCCGAGTGACATAGAACTTTTTATTTATGCCAAAAAGACACGATCATTCTATATTTCCTTTTTAAAGTACTAAAACAATTGCGGATGATGACACGATAAATGATAGAGAAAATTGATTTGAATACAAATTATGACTACATATCAGCAAACGTAAAGTAACAAAACCGCAAAGCGAGCAGTTCGTTCACGACACATTAATTTAATCAAAACATTTTTCCTCGTTGTTGCTTTTTGCAGTCAATCAATTAATTACTGCTTAATTTCCCATTTTGATTTGGTGATTCAGATACTATGCAGTTTTTATGTTAATTTTTTGGAACTGATAAATATTATTTAAATGAATAAAGTATGTAGGTAATGGTAATTAGCTCGACTCGCTAAATTGGACTGCTCGCAAGCGCTACTGCTGAGGCAGTCCTTACGGTCTTCCTAACTTCGATTCCCAGGTCGGGCAAAGTGTTATTGAAGCAGCCCGGAGTCAGGATTGGTGCGCGGTTGATAGGCTCGCCCCTATTACATGGGACTTAAATGCGTCCGGCATGTTTGCGGAGAACATAGTAGATGGTTTCCATGCTGTATTACGTAAAGCGAGGGCCTCCTTTATGAGCCGTGTACATGATTCTGACAATGGAATATTGAGAGCAATATATGAGGCTAATTATTCTATAGCTAACAATTTTAATTACTTAATACTATTATTTATAATGTAAATTTATTTCATTTTCTTTATTTAGTTTTTATTTTGAAATTTGTCCTTAAATTATTTGTCTTTTGAAATGTATCTTTTGTATGGCCTCTTGCCTGAAATAAATGAATTTTATTTATTTACATTTAAACATAACTGGCGAAATGTGATTGTGCTATAGTTACACCTCTGCCTAACCCTTCGGGTAATGTGAGCGTAATGTGTAAAAATATATTTTGTCTTGTTACAGTGACATGGAACTCCCCGACGCGTGGGAGATGCGCAAAGACACGGAGAAGTACACGAAAGACTTCGGCGCGCCCGGTGTAGAAGTACACTGCATTTACGGATACAATATCACGACTGTTGAAAGGTTAGTATTTTATAATAATATTTTTGTAGTACTTCTTGGTATAATATTATCATGTTAGATATAAGAAACTCACGGGAACGTTTGGAAACTAAAAAGAAAGTTTATGGACAACTCCCACTTGACCAAAAAGATAAATATGGCAAAACAAATATTTTTTTATGAAAAAAGAGCATAAGTTTCCTTTTATTTATTACTAGCTGTTGGCTGCGACCTTCGTTCGCGTGAAATAATTATAAAAAAATATTAATTCCCTTTTTGAATCGGATTTTGTTACCAATTTCAAGGATTTTATTTTCTTTGCACGGAACCCTAATTAATATTCTAAAATAAAAGTATCCTTAGTTACTCCTTATATTAGATATCTGCCAGTAAAAGTCCCGTCAAAATCGGTGCAGCCAGTCCAGAGATTAGCCGGAACAGACAGACAGACAGGCAGACCGACAGACAAAAATTCAAATAAATGTGTTTTTGTTTTATGCGCCATATATATTTTCGTATACATTCAGTAAAAAGCTGTTATTTTGAAATTACAAACAGACACTTAAATTTTATTTATTTGTATAGTATAGATAGATTCGGATTTCCCTATGTTTTCCCAGTTAAAAGAATCACTCTGTATAGCAGGTACTTGTTGTTATAATATTACCATGTGAGATACCGCGAAATGGCTGCGGGACTCTTCGAAAGAGATACCGCGGCCCTGGAACACAAAGGGCAAAAGAAGGAACATGGATGGTTTTTAGTCAGTAAAAGTCTGACACTCCCTTCCGCTCCGCCCAGAGCGGGAGGAGCCATTTGATGATTTCTCATCCGAAAAAAAAAAGATAGCGCGAACTGAGCGATCTGATGAAAGCGAAGCCATGTTATACTGGAAATGTATAGCTTGATGTGTCGCCGTGTGTGTAATGTTCTAAAGGCATTCTAATGAACATTTCCCTGAAAACAAACTTGTTTATTAGTTTACCAACACGCTTGCCATCTCTGACATGACAGACAGTACTCATGGTTACTCGTAATACATATATCTCGTAGATCCAACCAATACCGTCTATTGTCGATTAGAGATAGAAAATCTTTCGGTGGAAATTATCTAAATAGACTACTATATTTTTTTAATTCTAAATAATATGAGAAAAGTGACTGGCCGATAAGTCACCTACGCCCTGCAGTGTACACCGATAAGCTACCATCGCGTGACATGACGCGATATGATCTCGTCAGAATGTCAATGTATTTCGGAATTAGACCGTGACCTATTCGATACCTTTACATTCGATGGCAGATTCATACGCCCAGAACGGGCTCTTTACATTTGTGTATTTTTTAATTCATTTATTCGTAATCTGTATTAACAATAACATGTAAAAAGTCTGCCAAACTACAAAACAGGTTGCCGGCAGTTGTTCACAATATATATATTGAAAATTTCGATTAAAAAAAAATACAAAAAAATTTAGAACTTTTTTTAATTTTATACCCGTGGAAAATGGCTACTGACCATAGATGCAAGATGCCAAAGCTGGTTACAAAAAATCTTCATAAAACTTATCGATAAGTTATGGTACACAAAGAGAGGTAGCGCTTTTTAAGAACATTAATAAGATGGTCTTAAGATTTGACATGCGTTATCAACTGTGGGGGCAGCTCATTCACTAATGTCGGTACTACAAACTTTTCTTGTGCGTTTACCAAAATAGTGACTTTAGGAACAGCAAGTGTCTTCTTTTTAGATAAAAACGCATGCATATGCTTAGGTTACCTACGTTTCTCCTTATATTCATGATTAAATTGTTCAGTGAGGATATTTAGCTGACTGAAAATTGAGCGTGAGCTTCTGGGTTCATTTCCCAGGTAGGCCAGTGTTATTGAGGTTTTCCACCGGTAATTTCTCAGTAGCTCGGAGTCTGGATTTGAGCACGGTTGATGGCAATAGACTACTACATGGGACTTTAATTTATCTGGCGAAGACACTTCTACCGAACCGTCCAGGAAAAACCGGCGTGATGGAGTTTATTTGTTTCTTAGCTTGCTCGGTCCCATTCCTGAGTAAAGACCTCCCCTCACTTCTTGTTCCTCCTTCTTATGTTAAGAAAATAAGCAATATATATTCAAACCTCTTTGTCCAACTTCCAGACTAGTATACAAACCAGGCACCTGGCTGGACGGCTACCCAACCCTCGCCATGGGCGACGGCGACGGCACAGTGAACCTCCGCTCACTAAACGCGTGCGAACACTGGCGCAAGCTCAGGTTCCGTAACGGCAACACAGTCAAGTCCCTCGCGTTGCCCGGCGCGGAACACCTGAAGATACTCCATGATCCACGGGTGCTGGATTATCTCGGACTGGTCATGAAGAACTGAAGGTATTGTGGGTGTGTTGGACTGTGTGGAAGGCTTCCTTTGATATAAGTAGGTGCTTGTGTTATTTGTGAAGAGTTTGGTTTAATATTTTTGGTATGCTGTGATACCTAAGATCTAGGGTATTTTAATAGTTTATATCCATTTTTTATGGTGTCTAATGCTATCCTCGTAATTGCAAACACAGTGGCTAAGGGGCCGTCTCCACGAGCGAGAGAATCGCGGCGATATTACGTATTTGTATGGGATAATATCTCCGCGATTCTCTCGCTCGTGGATACGGCCTCTAAGAGAGTGTATAGAAATACGTGGCAACGACGATAATATCGTCGCGATTCTCTCGCTCGTGGAGACAGCCCCTTAGGGTGCTGTTTAGCTGAAGTTACTATTTACGATTACAAGGGCAAACTGTACCTTAACCCATTTCCTGTCCCATGAACCACATATGGTTCAGGGCGATTGTTTAGCTATTGTGTCTGCTTTGCGGACGGTGAAAGTGTTAAGTATATCAGTCAGTCAGTGTCAGTTTTTTGAACTGATTACAGTACTACGCCAACTGAAACTTAAAATGGCATGATCGACCCTGATCCTCACCGATCGGCCTGATCGAATGCTTCTCCAGTCGTGTAAAACAAGTTAATGTTAGCCATCGCGAACGTTCCGCGTCCGATGATACAGGCTAATCGAGTTTGTCGAGAAGCACCTTTAATAAACTGTCCACAATGTCTCAGTTTTGTTAAACTAAACTCTTCATAAAACGTATCGATAAGTTGTGGGTAATTTTAAGTTAATATTAAGGAGAAAGATATCAAGAAGCGTATGAATTTGGTTGTTTTTTGACAGAATAGCAGTATTCTTTTGTTCTGTTATTATTTTAATTCTTTTGCAGAGTCGCAATTGTGTGAAACTCTTATAAACCGAAAATAAAACTAAGTTTTTCTTTGTTTTTGATTAAATTTAAAAAAAAAATGTAAACCATAAATTACATACCATAGTAAATTATTTAAAAAAAAGTAGATATATTATAGACACTTTGAAATAAAATACTTATATTTCTTGCCAGTTACCTTAAATGCTTTAACCAGAGCTAAATATTTAGTTAAATACATTCTACACACACTTGATAAAAACGACACAGTTGCTCTAAAAAAAACTAGATCTAAGCTCTCTTAAAAACTAATCTATAAGTAGAAAAATTAACCTTGTCACTTTAGTAATATGGTTTAAGATTAGGATTATTGTATGAATACTCCTACATCTATAGTTCTATCTTCACGCCTCAATATATTAAGTGACAAAGCCAAGCTTTTACGGCTGTGATACTCTCTAACATGTTATATTTCTTTTTGAAATTATTTAATTTACTGTATTTACTCATTTGACTTACGTTCCATGACGAAAGTGCTTTTATTTTTATACCATTTGGTTACTATGTATTACTCTCAATTTTAATTAAGATAAAAAATGCAATTATAAACAGTTAATGAGTGATTTACTTAACTTCGTACTAAACTCTTTACATGGACTTTGCATATTAAAAACTTACACGCAATAAAATACACTAGTCATTAAAAATTGCAATTTTATAACTATCTAATATACTCTATGAGTAATTTGTATAAGACACAGCTTAAGGAACAGGGGGGTTACTATGACGTCTTAAAGCAAGAGTAATTCCAGTGTGGGAAAGAGACAGAGCTAAACAGGTCGTCTAGCGCCATCTCTTTCCCACACTGGAATTACTCCTGCTCTAAGACGTCTTGGTAGGCCACCAGGTCACCCACATCGAAGGGGCATCGACTTAAGGTGAAACGTCAGGGTAGCTCGAGAAATTCAAATTTTCTTACGTTTTTTGCAATTCACCGGTCAGTGTCAGGTTGTTTGTTGATTAAAATATGATTCGCGACCGTAACAATATGGCTTAAGGTGAATGCTCCAACCAGCATAACAAATTAATACAACCCTCCAAGTTCATAAAGGCGTAGGAACAAAAAAAAACAGAAAAAGTCATTCCTACAGCTTTATGAACTTAGAGCGTTTTATTGATGATTTTGATGATTATAATTCTGTAACTACATATGTCTTACAGCCGCGAATAATATTTTAATCAACATACAACCTAGCACTGGCCTGCAAATTGCAAAAAACCCAAGAAATTTTGAATTTCGCGGGCTGGTTGAGCATTCCCCTTAACTGAGTTATAATAATCAATACAACCCCTTTAAGTTCATTTAACCCCATTGAATGTCTATTTCATGAAAAAGTCATTCAATGGGATTAAATGGACTTGAGAGGGACGTTTGGGGGTATGAAGAACAGGGTGTAAAGTTCTTCATCCATAGAAAACGGAGGATCTTCCGACCAGACGGGTGTTATGTCTGGTGGGCTACTGCCCGACAGTTGTTGTCGGGTTCTTCTATGTCGCTAATAACTTTACTTGCGCGATGCAGGATTTAGATGTATTTCGATGTTTAGTTTACCCTCTGCGTCATAGATGGCGCTATAGTACTTTTTGTTCTATATTGCTGTAGTACTTTTTGTAGTGTCGCTACAGACGTATTACGGCCGCAAATCATATTTTAATCAACATAAAACCTGTCACTGACCTGATAATTGCAAAATACGTAAGAAAAATTGAAATTCGCGGGCTACCCCCACCGCATTTGCCGTAGTGTGTGTGGTCGCTCCGTATAGTTACACTTATCTCGTAAAAAGTCACGCTGAACTAAATAAACTATACTCAAAATGCTCAGAAATGTTTATTTTTTGTTATGAATTCAATTATATGCATGTATAATGTTACACATTAAAAATAAACTCGAACTACCGGAATTAAACACTCATATAGATCTACTTACGAATTGTTTGAAAAATAAGTACGATGTTGTTATTGTTTTGTTTATATTCCGATGTCTTGTATTTATGTCGACGAAATGTTTTTATTTTTGTAATGAAAGTGTATCCTATATTTTTTGTTTAAGGGAGTGATCATGTGTCACCAGATTTGTTGCATTTGGTCCGGCTCGGTGTCGGGTCGCGTTTCCGAACGGAAACGGATACGAGGTCCTGGGTTCGATTCCCAGGTCAGGCAAAGTATTATTGGGTGTTTCCTTCAGAAATTTCTCAGTAGCAGCCACGGAGTCTGGATTTAGGTTGATGGCATTAGGCTCGCCCCTTTAACGTGGGACTTAAACATGCCTAACCGTTCGGGGATTACCTACAGCCTTGATTTTATGATACGCATGGACACAAGCGTTGTATGATCGGCTTAAGCCGATCCGCGTCGAGAAGAATGGTCACTCCTTAACACACCGCATTAATTTTTTACGAAGAAAACGCAAATGATTCAAGTAATGGGGAAGACCCATAAAAGCCCATTGCAGATGGCGCGACCATAGCTAGCAATCTGACCAATGAAGTCAAGCTATTTTGAAAGTAAAATGACATTAACATATTTTCAACCAATGACAATGCTTGAAACCAGCTATGCTAGCGCCAATCGTTACACAGTTGCCATCCCCATCAATTTCTTTTTGTCATTAATAAGGTATGACGAGTTTGTTCTGTGTAACTAAGATTCATAAATACTGAATGTATTTTTTTTGTTTGTCCAGTTTTTATTTGCATTACTTAAAACAATTTAGTTATTAGCGAAAATATTGTTGAGTTTGGAAACTAATTATTTTGATGAAATACTAATAATAAGATTTTAGTAGAAATATATGAAATAACATTTTGTGTTCACGTAGTCGTATATTTTAAATATTACTTAACCTTTTCACCGCCACGGACTTCAATAGAAGTTCCAGATTTTCGTGCCACCAGCGCCACGACTTCATTAGAAGCTCTTCATTTTAACTTTGTTATAAAAATAAATTTACATTATTTAACAGGTTTTTCTTATCATTTTATTATTTAAAAGCACTGTCTAGTACCCTGTTTTGTTATTTTTCCACACAAGAAGCCCTTAATTGTCTTAAAATTGGCAAAAACAAAAACTCCGAACATTTTAATATCCCCAGAACGCCAAGGGCTTCATATATAGTCGGCCAGTGATGTGACGCGAAAGTTAACACTGTTTGATTTCACCCGTTGAAATATTTAGAAATATATTATTGAAAACAATTTGAAGTCAGTAAAATATGAATTAAGATAACTACTTTATAACAAAGGGATAATGGACAAATTTCGACCGTCGGATAGGTGCCGAACCGGAATTAAATAGTTGTTGGCAATCCTTATCGATAATTATATTCCCATCTCTACAAAATAATTGGTTGTAAGCTATAAGTCCATGGTTATGAGTGCCCTGGGCGCCACGGACTATTATAGAAGACGTTCTGTGACGTCATAAACGTATGGCTGTCAAAGTCACTTTGTCATAGTGCAGTCTGCACCAATATTTGTTGCACTTTTCATTGCTTCATCATTAATAAGTAAAGAAATAAGTAAGTTATTGATATGAACGAAGAACTGGATAAGGATGAGCTTTTAAGCATTCTACAAGGTGGGAATCGGACTCGGGAGTATTTTGTGGAGAATGTTGGACCAGAAGACGATGATTCTGAGGTATGTCCAGCTTGATAATAATATCGTTTATTCAATAAAACATTGTACCTATTTGTGAGATTCAATACTGAATGAAAAATAAAAAATAATGGCTCAGATATCTTGTGCTTGTACACACACCATCACATGGTGTGTGTGTGTAGGTATTTTGCTGTGTGGGTATTTTGCTGTTTGTTACGTCCGGGCTAAATATTAATTTTATGAATGGAGATTGCACAGAATTAGAAATATTTGAACATTTTTTTTTTTTTTGCTTAGATATATACCTAACGGTAAAAAATGTCGACTGAAGTAGTTTAAAAAACACGGGCGTAGACAAACATAGAAAAAAGACCATAGACCACATCCCTAATCAGAATTGAATTTAACGTGTTCTGAGCGCCAAGGACTTGAAATGAAGTCAAAGAATGACGTCATGAAGCAATTAGAGATGTACCTCATTTCATGTATATCAGAACGTTCGGCCAGTCAAGATAGGGAGCTGGCTGCTACTCCAGTTTTTAGTGACGATTATGTGACGCATAAAGATGCCAGCCAAAGAATTTGTGACAGAACAGTTCGAAAGTTAGAAGCATTTATTTATGGCCGAACGACCTGATATCAGAACGTTCGGCCAACCTGAATCTCCATAACTGAGGACCTTAGAGAAACTGTTACTGAATAAATATTTTGTGACGATTTAGTGACAAACAACCACTGCGTTACTTTTACTCGTAATGCCACCGGTTAAAAGTAAAATTAATTTTAGTTCCTGGAACATCAGGCCGTTCGGCCAACGTAAAATCTCCGTAACTGAGGACCTGAGAGAAACCGTTAATGAATAAAGATTTAGTGACGAGACTGAAACGTATTTTTATTGCTTTATTTTTTTTTGTGACGGTCCCTTTATATAGTAAAATGAAAATTTAACATATAACCTCAAAACATTGGGATTATCGATTCCTCCGCAAGGAAGAAGCCCAGAGAAACCGTTAATCAATAAAGATTTAGTGACGACACTGAAACGAACTTTTACTGTTTTATTTTTCTTGTGACGGCCCCTTTTATAGTAAATTGAAAATGTAACATATAACCTCTAAACATTGGGATTATCGATTCCTCCACAAGGAAGAAGCCTAGAAGACTCGTAAAACCCCTGATGTGTTTTAGGTTTTCAGTGCAATGGTGTCAGTATTTTTGTTAATTCAAGATTAATCTATAAAAATGCACTATGGCGGATGGCGACTGAAATAGGGTGACCATGTATTCTAACGAAACAAGTATTTATCGACTAGGTACTTAAATACCTAAACAATGAAGCAAAACACGTATTATTTTAATTTTGTATTATTAGTGATTTTTATATGATAGAATCTTTACCTCGCTAGAGTATATATGTTCTGTGGTCTCAACGTCAGAAAAAAAATACACCAGTATATTTGCTTGCCCTTGCGCAGTTTTTCGTGTAAATTTTGGTGTTTTTATGAGCTTTAGTTCCTTCGTATAGTCCAGAAATACCGATATTCCAGCATAGATTGTACTTTGTGAAAGTGTTAACACAGTGTAGACATATCTTTGTACCTTTCATTTATTACTTGTTATGAAAGCAATGAAACCGATTCCATCTTCCTCTGGGCTCGAGTACATTATAATAAAACAGAACCCCACAAAGGCCAGGATAAAGGTGTAATAATTAATGTTTAATAAATTTATTCAATAATATATTTTTATTTTATTATTGCCTCATTGCAATAACTCCATTACCCAACATTTATTTATATTTCGTTTATTAGATACCTACATGTTTTAGACACACAAGTTTTAAACTTGTGTGTCTAAAACATCCATAAAGCAATACGCATATTATTATGTACGTTAATAACACAGTAAACGAAATACGTAGCGATAAATATTGATATAAGTAGACGCACCTACCTATTATAAATATTCATTTAGTTCATTGCTTGGCGTTCAGATGGCGCTGATCAGTAACTTCCCGGAACATAATTTGGTAACTAATCTGCACTCCTCATATTCCTCCGTCCGCGTATCTATTTATTTTGTTGCAATACCTACATCGTTACCTTATTTCAACTATTTCGACGTGTTTTGTTTCATTGTTTAGGTAATTAAGTACCTACTCGATAAATACTTGTTTCGTTAGAATACATGGTCACCCTATTTCAGTCGCCATCCGCCATAGAGTATTTTTATAGATTAATCTTGAATTAACAAAAATACTGACAACATTGCACTGAAAACCTAAAACACATCAGGGGTTTTAGGAGTCTTCTAGGCTTCTTCCTTGTGGAGGAATCGATAATCCCAATGTTTAGAGGTTATTTGTTACATTTTCAATTTACTATAAAAGGGGCCGTCACAAGAAAAATAAAACAGTAAAAGTTCGTTTCAGTGTCGTCACTAAATCTTTATTGATTAACGATTTCTCTGGGCTTCTTCCTTGCGGAGGAATCGATAATCCCAATGTTTTGAGGTTATATGTTAAATTTTCATTTTACTATATAAAGGAACCGTCACAAAAAAAAATAAAGCAATAAAAATACGTTTCAGTCTCGTCACTAAATCTTTATTCATTAACGGTTTCTCTCAGGTCCTCAGTTACGGAGATTTTACGTTGGCCGAACGGCCTGATGTTCCAGGAACTAAAATTAATTTTACTTTTAACCGGTGGCATTACGAGTAAAAGTAAAGCAGTGGTTGTTTGTCACTAAATCGTCACAAAATATTTATTCAGTAACAGTTTCTCTAAGGTCCTCAGTTATGGAGATTCAGGTTGGCCGAACGTTCTGATATCAGGTCGTTCGGCCATAAATAAATGCTTCTAACTTTCGAACTGTTCTGTCACAAATTCTTTGGCTGGCATCTTTATGCGTCACATAATCGTCACTAAAAACTGGAGTAGCAGCCAGCTCCCTATCTTGACTGGCCGAACGTTCTGATATACATCTCATTTCTTATGACTCTAATTGAGTTACGTATTTGTTTCTTTGATACTTATAATTTATATTGTTTTTTCTTAATATTGATACTGTGAAATAAAACAAATATGGAAATAGTTAATCAGTTTTTATTTATATCCATAAAATTATAAATAAAACATAACTTAACGTGTATAATTTTCATTCATCGATATGACGCTACCCACAGCACTACCGTTTACTATATATTTCGTTATACGTGTATAGCTTGGCGCTAGGCGAGGCACCGCGTTCTGTGTACGCTGGCGGTGAAAAGGTTAAATATTCTAAAGTTAAAAGCAATACAAGCTATGTAAGCAAAGACATATTTATAGATAATGATTTCTCTCATCAAATCATACCATTACACTAAGGATTTTACGTAATTTTATTTATTTACCTCTAACTATATTGGTTTAAGGTTTAAATTAACTTAAGAAACAATGCATTGTTCATTATGAGATTGTTAAAAGGAATAAACATAAACCCGAAATAATTATTTATTTTATTATTTTGTACCTCGATCCCGTTCTTATAATCAACAGTCATAACTCCAGGCCATTTTCCCGCCGTCTGGAATATTCGAAAACAAAAGAAAAATATCAAAATGGTGAACTTTGAAAATGGAATTTTGGATTTTGAATTGTTAGTCATTGTGTGAAAAAGATGCAGCATGTTATTCTAGTCCTTTTACAGTAATTTTACCTCGACTCAATAGCAACAAACATTAAGTGCTGGATAGATAAATCACCCTTTAATGATAGTACCTGTGTGCAAAATAGGTGATTGACCAAGAATGAAAATTCACCCCATGAACTGCAATATTAAGTTTGAATTATTTTCATTATGTTTAGCTTTCACAGTTTCTAACTAAACTTACAATGTCACTTGCGGGATATCTCCCGTGATTTTCAATTATTGCGAGCTCCCGATATTTCGACAGCTCCTGATATTTCGACGCTGTTCTAAGCGCCATGATCGCGGGATGACAGTCATCATGGCTCACGGAAGATATAACTGACAGTGTAAGTTTATTTTCATTATACCTATCTGTAGCAGGAAAACTAATCTACGAATAAAACACAGCAATCAGTAATAATCATGTATTTAACTGCATTTCATCAATCAGCCGTCTTGACTATAATTCCGTTAACCATGCTAGGGATGAGCTCACATTTGTGCAAACTCAATCAGTCTATTGCAAAACGAGAATTTATCTTTAGTCCCAGACCATCGAGCCATTTCGAACTTTATTCCAAAAACTTTAAAGTTCTTAATACAAAAACTGAAACCTGACTAGTCAATATTGTATTTAAAGACTTTACGTCGAAATATAAAAACTGGCTTTACTATAAAGTTAGAATCCGTTTTGTAATGAGACTGAATGACATTAGTTAGGTGAGTGTTGCACAAGTATGAACGCAACGTAACCTACAGCGTTTTCATGCAAAATCAATGACGCTCTAAATAATTACACCTTACATAGCCCGTTGTAAATCTTAATATAATTATAATACTATGGTAAAACGGCTGACTAGTTTCGATGTTTTAGGCCCTGGCGATTAGATAAAAAAGTAGAGTTTTTTAATTGCAACATTTAAGGTAGGTACAATTTCCAAAGCCCCCAATCGGTATGACAGATGCAGTTACAACTGGCGTACATACGTAACTAAGAAAACGGCCGCTGCTGTTCCCGGTAGCAGTCGCCTTCAAAATTTTACTTTTATAACACAAATATGAGTATTATGACTATTTAGTATTAAATACATGGGAACGGACGCCGACGCACAACGGTTAACAGGTATTCAGTACATCATTCTGAACAAAATAGAAATTTGTCATCGGTAATTTAAAAACTAACAGCTGTTTCCTACAAAAGTGCAATACCACTGGATATTGCAGTCAAAATGTTCTTTGAAACAGCTGTTTGTTTGTGTGTGGGTGGGAGTGTCGAATGATGTACTGAGTACGTGGTAACCGTGTGCGCGCCGGTGTGCCTTCCACCCTGTGTCCTTTGTTATTCGTGGAATATCATGATTCCTAGTGATGTATACATATTTTATTTTTGTAAAACAGTTTCTAACGGAATTAATTTCGCGTTTCTTATACAAACCGATAGCAACTAATATTTTACGAAATCTCCTGAGCCCTTTTAGTCAGCCGCTATTTTCTAAAATCAAATACAACGACCAAAAAATCCTTGTATTCGCCTTTAGAAACACTTAATTGGGAACAATTTAGACTCGCTTCCTCAGAACTAGCTACGTTTACATTCAGATTCAATCAATCTCACTTCGTTCTCTTTATAAACCAAACGTCAACAACACTGCAAACAATATAAACAACAAAAAGACAATTATTATGTTTATATACATATAGATATTTACACGAAGACTTTTAGCAGAAATCTTTTAGCTATGTACTATCCAGTTCACTGAAGGGCGACCACTTTTCAACCTTATTACTTAGGGTATAAGGGTGAAAAGTGGTAGACCTTCAATGAACTCGGTAGTATCTGCATCGGCTGCATACCTGATATTGCCCCTTTTGAACAGACGCTCCTCAACTATTACCTAAAATATGTTATCCACTTTAACTTCAGGGCACATCGCTAAAAGATTTAACCTAAACGACCCTAAAAAAACTAAACTTAATTATTAAAGTACAGTCAGACACAAAACATTTATCACATTGCTTTTAATTTTTTATAACAATGCGATAAAAATATTGCTACTTAGGAAAGACGAAAATATTTAAGGGCTCCATCATATTTTTTTGTTTTTACAATATTTATATTTTTTTCTCATTCCATTATAACATAACCTTAACAAACATTAAGTGTTTCAGTTCTACAGTGCATATGATAACAATAAATAGTAAATGCTTATATTCCTCTTACATCACGATTCAGCACCAATGAGACTGGTCGTGAGGATATAACAACTAGCGAGGAATGAACAATGTTAACCTAATTTTATATTAAAATTAAGGAAATATCACATTTTTAACCAAAATCATGATGTACACACAAATATAATAATTTACAAAAAAAAAATAATCAATAGTTTTTCAATCCGATATACAAAGAAATTTAATTTAGCTTCTTTTTATAAATGCCTCAACTAAAGCGACCTATTATCAAGTAACGAAAATAGGAAAATATAAATTCATAAAAGATTCCATACTCATGAAATATACAAACATACACGTATCTTCTATATCAACTTAATAAGTACAAATAAATAGAAATCGATGATAAAAAAATACGAGGCATTTATAATATTCTCAAAATAACATATTCCGAATTTTCAAATAAATCAAAACATTCACATCACTGCCTTCTTAATTAATAAGTTTAACTTTGTTGTTTGTTTGTTTCATACAAATAACATCATTTCATACAGTTTCCATACAAAAGGTCTCTACTTGAAACCTCATAAGAAACCCCTTCACATTGATTACTGTGCACTTTCTAACTACACTGCGTTTAAAGCCGATGTTACTTTTTGATGACCATACAAAACTTTTGTATGATCTTGGAGTTAAAACAGTACAAAACATTATAAAATTGCGCCTCTCTAATTTAACAGCAATATAGAAATTGTTCAGAAATACTTTCATTGTACAATCAGCATAAAAACCATGTTTTATTGATGGTACAAAATTTCAAAACTGTGAAAAAAGTTCATTGACTTTTGACGCTGACTGTACAAACTAGACACATTCATGGAGGCACTATTTAAAACGTGTTTTTAATTTACTGGCACGTTTAAACTTCATAGATATTTCAACTGTAATAGCCATTAAGTTAATCTAAACTCTAAAGTATTGACTGCATCAGTTACACATTTTTTCGCTTACACCATTGTAAGGCATTTTTTTTACAATAATTTAAGTCTTATGCTATAATTCTAACCTTTCTACACTAGCGCGTTTGGTTAAATGTTTATTATTCGAATTAAAACATTGATTGCTGTTTTCAGTACCACTAATCGACACTCAAATGAATACAGTATTGCAATTTCCACTCTCGGCGTTGAACCGAGCATTGAAAACCCAGCAATGCTTTTTTTATTTAGGAATTCACTTTGGGTGTCGTAGTATAATTCAAAACTATTTTTTTTTTAAGTTTAAAAGGTTTGCACGTCGATTGTCGAACCGCGTTTTGGCGACACCACGTGTTGGCTCGCGACTGTTTAAATCTATCTCTGCTTATTTCCATTAAATTCCAATAAAGCCTGCAGCAGGACTATGAGTCACATAGCGAACTAAGCTATGATTCCCTCGGATGATCTTACACTATGAAACTTAACAATAAAGGACACGGAGACTGTTTTCTTGCTATTTTGCACACAGATACGAACATTCAGCCAAACGGGCTAATACTACGATTATAGAACGTTTCAAAACAGAGTAACACGTGCAAACGATCAATATTGATCACGTAGTTATAAATCCATGGTCAAAAGGAAAAATTTAATCTCGTTAAGGTGAATGCGACCAACCATCCCGCGAAATTCAAATTTTCTTACGTTTTTTGCAATTTGCAGGCCAGTGCTAGGTTGTATGTTGATTAAAATATTATTCGCGGCTGTAAGACATATGTAGTTACAGAATTATAATCATCAAAATCGTCAATACAACGCTCTAAGTTCATAAAGCTGTAGGAATGACTTTTTCTGATTTTTTTTGTTCCTACGCCTTTATGAACTTGGAGGGTTGTATTGGTGATTTTGATGATTATAATTCTGTAACTACATAATTATGTCTTACAGCCGCGAATTTCGCGGGTTGGTTGGTCGCATTCACCTTAAGTTTTCAAATGGGGAAGCACAACAAGAATGAGCTAAATAAGTAAACTTTGAATGTTTATAAGAGGTCTTCTCTGTCCTTAAACATTCTATAATATTGTCTGTTTCTAAATTAGCTTTACATGTCTCGTTAAAAAGCAGTAAACGGGAATTTATTTCAATCCATTCAATGCGATGGTGATATTAATCTCTTTCTAGCACTTGACAAATTGATAACTGAAATGGTCAGTTATCCTATTTGATTCCTTACGTTATTTACCATGTAAAGTTATTTGTGAAACAAACCATACCAACATTATTACTAACCCCACATTATACATTAGCAAGCATCCCAATGGTTTCACGATAACGTCCCTTATGCCATACCCGTTAGAGCGCATTTTGCTCTAACATCAGTTTGTCCGCCATCTTTAGCCTATAAGCGATGACACCCACACTGCCCAAGCACCATGTCTTATGAAAAACGCACTACCGACTTGAAATAATCAAATTGTATTTCTATCTTGACGAAAATTCCATCTGAACGATAAAAAATCTAGAATTCAGCAAAGTATTTTTAATTTGTTATAATCGATTACCACTAAATCCGGGTAATATTTTTATTAAATTGTAAATTAATAAACTCGCCATTAAAATTGGACGACCTGCAAGTCACTAGTGCAATTACGAGTACAATCTTTAAGGTCATTACAAAATATAGATATTATGGGATGATACAATGTCAAGCCAGTGATTTTTCTTCATTTATTTCAATAAATGAAGACAAATCACTGGCTTGACACACTTCATCAATCGCAATGACTGTATGTATGCAAAAATATTGCATATTATTCCTTGAATATTATAAAATGAGATATTCAATGACTATAAGCATCATGAATGAAGTAATTCTACAGAGAATTTCAACTACATTTTCTGAATTCCTTTTCAAGCATTATATAAGTGTTTCAATTGGCTCAATGAAAACCATAACCCAGTCTATGACATTATTCTCTATGAAGACGCTTACACACTTGATCGATATTTTCGAACAATAAAATCTTTGTTGGGGATATATTTATCGACTGAATATATTCAATCAAGTATACAAGACACCAATGATTATAACAAAGCAGGTTTGTTACGCCACATGATACTGGGTAAGTGTGAGATGTCAATCGTATGCTGTTGGAATTGTTGGAAATATACCCAGATAATATGAGATCAAGAAATACTGGAACTTAACGTACGAAAATAATTGTTTTGTGGATATTATGACTGCAAAATAATGGTTACACAAAGAAAATGAACACAATGGATTGACAGAAAAGCTAACACAAGATATGTATCTCGATTTTAAAATCATAGTAGAAAGTGCACTTAAACAAATTTGAAGAAAATGTAAAAAGAAATTAAAATTTTATTAAAACTTTGGTTATGATTCAAATTAATTTCATTCTAACTGAAATCAATAAATCTAACATAATTATATTGAACAGATCGCAAAATCTATTTTATTTCATCAGGTAAGACATAAATTATAATTACAGTACTAAATTAGCTCTTATTTCAGGAACCCAAGAGATAGTACAAAATAATAGTAAATACTACTATCACATTTTTTATCTACTTATCCATAGAGAAAAATGCAATAGCAGAATTGACTTTATGATCATGGTACTATATGGTTACCATCAAAAAATTATGTGTGTGTAAAATTAATTTTCAGTAATTAATAGATTTTTATAAATTCTATTCAAGTTTCAGCTCGTTTTGAGGATTATTATTTGTTTTTGGACTCTACCATACTCCTCAAAATTACAAACTGAACAGGGAAGCAAATTGTCAAATTGTTACTATATAGATGGCGCTTAGCGTTTGTTACTTTCATTAAGCTGCCATGGCGTACGATTTGATGCGAGATAGTACTGTTGTTGCTGGTTGGTCGCTTAAACGACTTTTACAAGTGACAAACATAGTTTTCTTGAGGTCAAACAGCTCTCTTGCCAGAAAACAGTCCAATAAGAAATATATACATTATTATTACCGGTCTCTCAGACCTCTGACAGTAACCAAACAGTACCTTGATCGCTCAACAACAAAAAAAGGACACACTAAACCCAAGAACGGCCCCACAATTCCAACAAGTCCCCCAGCATCGGCCACTAAAGACGGAAGAAGACAAACTGATAAGCGTGGCGCTACCTGTTGAACAGCAGGTCGGGGCGGTAGTACACGTAGATGCCGAGCAGCACCGTGGCCGTCGCGAACACGGCGCGGCGCGACAGCGGCACGCGCCGCAGCGCCCGCGGCACGCAGCGCACCAGACGCGCGGACAGAGACGCGCCCGTACCCGCACCTGCGCCCGCACCCGCTCGCGCCCGCGCCGCCACCTGGCGACGCTTGAGTCGCTCCTCGTCGAGGCGGCGTTGTTCTTCTCTGTGACGGGTGTTTAGGTTAGTATTTAACATTGATGTTTGAAAAAGCTTTCTAAAGAAGTGCTACCAACATTCTCGTTGTATAGAGTTTTTAAATTAATTGGTGAAACTTCACACATCTTATGGGCAGCAACTATGTATTTCAAACAGGTTGGTAATTTTTTACTCGACTGCGATGAAGCCCAAACGGAGGCTTATTTTTTGACATGTAGGTATGTAAGAATTTTACTTATAACCAGCAACATTCACGCTCCTAGGAATACAATCTTAACACAAAAAGAAATCCTAAGCCCACTAACACACGGGTGATATTTCGTATTTTCCCGAACACTAAATTTTCTACCTTTATCGTTGAGCCAAACGTTGGAAATCCAAAAAATCTGCCAGAATACTTTTTCAACACACAAGAGATAAACTTAGTTAAATTCTCAACACTCAACTAAACGTATGAAAATAGTACGCTCGGCGACCATTCAAGCTATACAAAACCAGTTTATGCGGATCTCTCGTTATACGAGAAATCCATACAGAGCCAACCAATGTTATACTACAAATGTATTGTTTAATATGTAAATAAAACGTCGCAATAAAAAATCGCCCGTGCAAATCTGGGCTAACTTCAATATGTCAATAGTGAAGATATAAGCTGCATAAACTTACTCTCTCCTCTCCAACGCGGCGACTTCAGACTCGAGATCAGTGGGGTCGTTGTCTTCGTACACCTGCTTGGCGGTCACTAGGATGTCTTCGAACGGTAAGTCATCTGGTAACTAGAACATTTACAGGAAACTGCTTTATTTCCGTGTTATCTTGACATGAGAAAGGCCCATCTACGTTCAAGGCCTAGTACCTACTTGCTCTGTTAAGGGTGCAAGACAAGTTCGGCTTTAGATCGAGACGCGAGTTTGAATAAGGCACTACCGAGTTCACTAACGGTTTGCCATTTTTCACGCTTATGCCTTAAGTAATTAGGTTTTGCCTCTTGAGTCCCTTTATTGCTTGCCTTTATCGAATCTATGAGCTTTCTATCTAGCACAATCTTAAAGTGTAAAGAGAGCATGATCTTCAAATGCATTGATTTAATTGAGGTTTATTTATAATCATTGCATTCCTTCCGATAGGAGAAGAAAAGACCTGGTTTGCACAAAGCAAAGACTATAATACCACTTGACTGCGCATACAGTGCCCCGGCGCTCGAAAACTATTTGTGTTTTTGCACCTATGTATAGGCTACGGTACGAGTAACCATTTTAGTTGTGTCCAATTGTTAGACCTGTGTGCACGTACAATTTTTACAAATAGGTATGACTTTTTATGCAATTTTAACGCATCAAAATGCCTTCATGCGCGGTGAAGTGGTGTGGGAAACATTCCAAGACATCGAATTACAAAAAGGATGGTATTACTTTTCATAGGTAATAACACAGTAAAGAAAATTATGTTTGATTTAATCAGATTATGATACCACCGCAGGGGTCTAGTTAAAATGGTGGCTGGGTGAAAGAGCACAAAATTTGAGTATCTCGTTGATGTCTTTTGTAACTGTCTTCTTCTTTCATCAGGCAATTCTAATACGTCTATCCCTTTCTTTCCCTTTGTATGTTTATCGTAAAAATCAGTGCTGTTACCTTTAATAGCTGAAGTCGATATCGAAAATAGTAAAATTAAACTAATATTTATTTAATTCAAATACTGCAATAAAATACCTATCTACTTTTAACCGACTTGAATTTGATAATGTTCTATTTCTTGTTTTGTGTAGCTATTTTTCACTTTATAGTTTTGAGGTCTTTGGTGTAAAAGTGAAGAAAAAAAAGTGGTAGAATATAATATGGCAGGCTACATTGTCCATTGACAAACTTGCATTGGGGCGCTGATTGGTATACGGATCCATCACAGTAATAGAAATTTGCCGTTGTTGTGAAATTTATATTAAGAGGACGATCAACGAGAGTGGTTCGAAAGTTTTGTCTTCGAAATATAATACCGATTATTTTATAAGATCGGTTTTAAAATCTCTGATTGGGTATAATTTATTCCCGGGTATTTATTTTTATCAATTTGAAATAGAATCAACCAATCATTTAATTGAATTAGCAAGATGCAGAATTCAGAAATATGTAGACGCTCGTTTGTCATTTTTTACAAAGAACAGTCAGGACCGTTAAACTTTAATTCGAAAAACATATACCAAAATAATTCATTTTAAAAATCAATAAGTGTCGTGGCATCAATGCCGCAAGAAAAAGTAACGAAGCGAAATTTGTACGGCAACAAAAAAAAACAGCAACGCCATCTTTCCCGCCAGTAACGAACTACTAACGAAATCCTACATCGATCCTGTTGTCACACACATAATTATTGATTGATTTTGATTAAATATTATCTATACAATTTTAATTCGAGTAGTTTTCATTAAGTATGTTAAAATCCATTTTATCGATATCGACTATTTTCTCCTTATCAAGTAGAGCAGCCCTAACGATATGCGTACCTACGCAAATTGACCAATTGCAGCCGCGCATTCTTCCCCGTCCCCCGGCCCGCGATGGTGAGTCGTTTTCTTAGAAGAAATCGGCCTATAAGCTCTCTAGTGGTTATATTCTCTATGGCACAAAGCCACAAACTAGACATTCTTTTGCTAGTCGATTTTATGTGTTTTTAGGACCTTTTCTGTATAATAGACTCAAAAAGAAACTAAACTTCTATAGTCTAAGTTATAGGAAATGTAATTTTGTAATGTCGGATTATTTAGCGATGCTTAATTATACGGACACAGAAAAACTTCTAGAAGTCCTGGGGGCCAATTCTGCTATTACAATAGTGTCAGAATGGTCTGTCATTGATTTTATAATGGTTGATTTTGACTTGTCAAAATCAACAATTATGAAATCAATGACAGACCATTAGAATTACCATTAGAATGGTCTGTCATTGATATCATAATTGTTGATTTTGACTTGTCAAAACTTGTCAAAATCAACAATTATGAAATCAATGACAGACCATTCTGACACTATTGTAATAGCAGAATTGGCCCCCAGGACTTCTAGAAGTTTTTCTGTGTCCGTATAATTAAGCATCGCTAAATAATCCGACATTACAAAATTACATTTCCTATAACTTAGACTATAGAAGTTTAGTTTCTTTTTGAGTCTATTATACAGAAAAGGTCCTAAAAACACATAAAATCGACTAGCAAAAGAATGTCTAGTTTGTGGCTTTGTGCCATAGAGAATATAACCACTAGAGAGCTTATAGGCCGATTTCTATAACAATTATGAAATCAATGACAGACCATTCTGACACTATTGTCGTCTATTGTAATAGCAGAATTGGGCCCCTGGTTTGATTTGATATGTCATCCCCTCGTATTTAGTTGTACATATTGTAATTAAGTTAGTTTTAATGTTTAATGTTTTTGTTCCTAGATTTACTTTATTTTAAAACTTTTCCTGTCCTAATTAAATTATGCGATGTAAAGTGGTGGCCTGAAACACAGGTTTAAATAAACCTAGATCAGGCAGGTCGCTACCTAACATTTGATTTCGCCATTATCGAACTTGCAACAGTTATATTCATTTTAGTTATAGTTTACTTATAAGCACTAATTATACAATTGTTTAGAAATAACACTACTGCATCTAAATGTACACTTTTGTAATACCTACTTTTGTTTAAATAAATTATTCTTATTCTTATTGCTTAAAGTTAGATAAAATGATTAACGTCTGCTAAACCATACATTTTTTAACTAGATTCGTCCTTCTGTCTGTCTGACTCGACTTCTAGACAGTTGAAAAGTGGCTTTCAGTTGAGTTATCTTAACCTGAAGTCTCTTAATTTTAAGCAACGTTTATAAATAAACCTCATTATGGTGTACTTAAATCTTATTCACAACGCTGCTTACCCTAGACAGCAAGCAATGCAACATCGCCATATCACATTCACAGTTGTGCACCTCGTCCGCCCTATACAGCACAATGGCGGCCGTGACGTACACCGGAAACAGCGGCGGGGCGCACAGGAAGTAGTCGTACAGCCGCACCACGTCTGTGTACTTGTTCAGGCTGTGCCCGAACCAGGTCAGGTACCAAGGTAAGGCGAACATCGTTCCTACTTGTGCTCTGGAAAATGAATTTTATTTTTTCAAGTGCGCGTGACTTTTATACCATCGGCATAAGGTTTAAATTGAAATGACTAACGCGGCCTAGAGAAATGTTGCAACTATACTTACTTTATATGATATAATTTTTTTTATGAAGCATTACTCATTACCATAACAGTCAAAGTTGTTAATTTCATCTGTGTCATTCATGATAAGAACATAATTTAATGTCTGGTGTAATGGTGTGTCATGTAAAAATTAGATTTTTCTTATCATCATCGACATAAGCATGTCAGTCATAAAACATTCACTGCAAGACACAGGCCTCCGCCAAGGGTCGGGTGTCGCCACGCCGAACTTTCTTGTGCTTCTCGCAACCAGCAGATTCATTGCCTTCAGCAGGTCATGCATGTCCAGTTCCACCTTGTGGTGGGCATTCTAGCGCTACGCCTCCCGATACGTGGTCGCCACTCCAGAACTTTTTGCCTCCATCGGCCATCCGTTCCTAGAGCAATGTACCCTGTCTACAGTCACTTAGGATAAGCCATTCTTCGGAAAATGTCGGTTACCCTTGTTCTCCTGCGAATTTCTTCTAATTTGATGGCGCAGGGATACTCCAAGCCCTCTCCAGAACCCTTTGAGTGATTTTCAGCGTTCTAATCAAAGCAAAAGCAAAGACAATCTCTGCAGATGGGGGTTCGTGGACGGCTCAGACCTCAAGTGCGTATGCGGTGTCTCCCCACAAACAATGGCCCACCTTCCATCTTGCACCGCATGCCCTATCACCTGCGCTCTTGATGATTTAATTACTGCATCAGAGAGCGGGGTTCGCGTGGCTGAATTTTGGGCTAAACATTTTTTTTTTTTGCCATTGATGCGCTAAGAAGAAGCGTTCTAATGAGACCTATTATGATCGACCATTTTTCTTTCATCATTAATTCTATGTCCACTTACTTGTCTAAACACTCAGCAAGTTTCCGATCCACCCTGCTAATGACTGGAAGCAAATAGTTGAGGAGGTGCTGCGTGGGCTGCATGGTGGTCTGCATAAAGGGCGCCAGCGGAGCCCCGGGCCCATACGACAGCCGGCACAGCAGTGGGAAGGAAGCCCTGTCTCCGCAGACGAGAAGGAGAGTGATCGCTACGTCGTGATAGCCCTGAAGACAAGCAAATGGCAGGATTGAGACTATGATACATGACAATTTAAGTTACTTGATAGGTAATGGTTTTTAACTCACTCAAGTTAAGTCATTTAAAAGTCTAGATTCTTGACTGCTATCCTATTTAATATTATAAATGTATAAGTGAGTTTGTCCGTTTGTTTGTCACCTTCACGGCTCAACGAATTTCAATGAAATTTGGCATACGGATACCAAACCCAGTCCAAACACAGGATACGTTTATCCCGGTTTTTAGGATAATCCGTGGGGTTAATTACCAACCTCTACGCGAGCGAAGCCGCGGGCAATAGCTAGGTTGAGAATATACCTACATCGATGATCCAACGTATAGAGTAGATGAGCAAGGAATTTTCCGGGAATGAATACAATTAATGTAATTTCATTACAGCATCGCAGACATCGTTGGTATTTTCGCCGAATCTATTTTTACATCGAATAGCTGGAGAGCTAAGAGTAATGACAAGTAATAAATTGGTTATTTACTTCGGCACACACAGATGATATATTTCTGGATCATTTTGAGCGATCTAGTTTTTACAAAGAATTCCTGTTGGGTCAATATGCGCACCCGCCAGACCAAATACATAAGTATATGATCATATTAAAAGTAATACCATTACTGTCCCATTACACGGAAACGATCTATTCTATTATAGGTAAAGCACCACCACCATGGTGGCATTGATCACCATGTTTTCTCAAGTGGTGTTGGGATTTCAGGCTTACCTATATCATTAAAAATTTACCGTCCCTACGCAATCAAACACGCCTATAAAAAATCACCCCATTAGAACATTGCAATCTGCGGCTGAATGAAATGTTATCAACAGTAAACCAACCAACCGTTAGTGCATTATTATATTTTATTTCTATTAGAATAGCTAGTTAAAAAAGAAATTGTATTATTTATATTTTCTATACCAGGCAAAGGCAACGCTTACATCACTGACCGAGAAAATAACAAAAGCGTAACGCTAAGGTATGCACAGTTTATTTGCGTTATGCACAAGCTTAACATAAATCAAACCGTCATCATACTTTCTGCATTTTTCTCTTTTAATCCAACGTTTTTTCGTTATTTAGCTAACTGTTAATAACAACACTATGCCGAAAGTCACAAGCCCTCATTGGCACAGGTGATTTTTTATCGCGTAGCTGTTTAATAATAAAAGCAGGTCGGGTCGATCTAAGACCACGCGATGTAAGACGCGTTTGCCTAGGTTGGTCGGTAGATGGGTGACCACCCATTACATACCGAGTTTCCTCCGTGTCACGGAAAGCACGTTAGGCTGTTGGTCCCGGCTATCATTTGTAGATCTTTGACAGTCGTTACAGGAAGTTAGTAGCCCGAAAGTCTGTCAACCAGGCTTACCAAGTGGTATCGTATTACCCAGTACTAACTGGACTGGAAGTCAGATAGGCAGTCGCTCCACGTAAAATACTGGTATTCAACTGCATCCGGTTAGACTGGAAGCCGACCCCACCATAGTTATGAAAAGGCACGGCAGATGATGACTAGATTTACAATGCACAGCTTGTACAAGGATGTTCTCTGTTGGAGTTTTATGATCAGCTCAATACTGAGATATAGGTACAAGGCGCCGTAACAAATCAACGCGAAAAAACCGCCCGGGTAAGAGCCCTTTCTTGCATTCCATCAACATCGCTTATAAGCCTTTAAAGCGGTAGTTTAAGCGGAGTTATCAGTTCTCATACCTATTCTGTACTAGCTTTTGCGCGGCTACGCTCGCGATAATTTAGAACTTGACAATCAATTCGGGTTGTACTCTGCTTGTAATAATATAATTCAATCATGATTCGAGAGACACGTGGCGCCATCTATAATTATAAGAACCTTATTACTGTTTTCCTCGGGAACAGTACTTTTTTCGGGATGAAAGTTACCCTATGTCCGTTTCTGTACACCTGACAACGTAGGTATATGCAAAATTTCAGGATGATCGGTTCAGTGGTAAGGCGTGAAAAGGTAACAAACAAACAAACTTTCTTTGGCATTTATAATATTAGTTAGGATGAGAAGTTGCATTTTCTCAACAGTGGAACAGTAATAAGCTGGTTTTGTTATCATAGGCTTAGAACTTGACTTCATCATAATCATCATGTCTATAAAGACGTCCACAGCTGGGCATAGGCCTGCCCCAAGTGTCGCCACATTGACCGGACCCGTGCTTCCCCATCCATCAACTTGACTTGATGTAACACAATACAAGTCAGTTGATACACCAGTTGCCGTCCCCAGGCAAGCGTAGTAGCGTACCAACTATTGTGTAACTGATAACAACTAGTAACAAGTTCATGTTATCAAGGTCGGCGTAGTTATCCGCTTTCTTCCGTACTGTCTGGCACAGATTCTGCTTGACTTCTACACCCGTAGTCTGAAACGTTTTCGCGAAAGATTTATTAAAGTTAGCGAATGGGGAGTTGACAAAACTCTGGAGTCGAGATGAGGGGCTGTTTAACAATTTCCGGATGAAGTTGAGCGTCCTGGTTAAAGTCGCAATGACTTGAAAACCGCGCACACATAGGTACACATACAGCGCCGAAACCTCGGCTATACAAAAAAAGATTATGATTATTTATTTGCGTAGGAGGAGGATGCATAATTATCCCGATGTTTGGTTGTGGAGCCATCTGTTTATAGAGGCATTAACGATACTGAGCTAGCGACTATGACTCACTATCAAATCCAATCACGACTTTTAGTAGGTTTTTTTCTTAACTAATTTTAATTTTGTTACTAATGCGAAAGTTGCCATCGCTACCAATATGACTAGAATAATTTGTTTACTACTTCGCTTTGAATGACGTCAAGTGCGATACGGGCGTACTAGAAAGTTAATTTATAAGTTTTATAAAATTGCGAAAACAGTAGAAGTTCTACGATGTTGAACATAAATTACTATAAAACCGTTAAAGACGGAATAACTACTGCCATACTACCATGCCTGCGGGAGTTCTCGTACCTAATTGGATAGTGAAATTAATATTCAGGTCACATCGGTATACGGTGACAGATAAGGACCGAAAATACTTCACACCTAAAACAAATATCGTGTAATTAGGTTCAATAATCGAAAACGACGCTTTTTGTTGGCAGGACCGCAATACGAAGAAAGATGGAACGCGTTAATCCGTTTTAGTAGGTCAAAAGGGATCAACGTTGTTAGGAAGTCCTTATGGTACGATCCAGTGATACCGAATGGGCGTAAAGACTATTAGATTATGAAGGCGCTTAATCGGTCTTTTGTTTATCACTGAACTATCTGGGGCAATTCCCGCAGCAGTCTTACTAGAAGACGGTTTAACTACGGACTCCAGCAATAGCGGAGACTAGCGGAGTGGAGACACGTGCGGATAGCGACCAACCATATTGGTTGAAGTCTACATCGCGTCTCTTGTCACTCCTGTGAATGGTCGAATCTTGCAAATCTCGGCGCTCCGATGGTCTCCGCTTTGATGGAGTCCGGGCCTTAGGCGCCTTTTAGAAAACATAACCGTCCCTCTTCTTATTTTATAAGAAGAGGGACGGTTATGTTTTCTACTGAGTTCTTTCGAAGCAAGAAGTAAATTATCACGGTCGTAGCTTCGATGTGTTTCTAGACCAAGAACCGCGACGGCAAACATAAGCAGGTCATATTGTGGTTTTCTGATATGGGCCACAAGTACACAGACCTTGGAATTGTGGTCGTAATCTACACTACACACATACACCTTTGTTACATCGAAGTTGTAATTTTGGCATTTCGAGTTTCAATTATACTTTCGCCGAAGCCTATTCACAAAATACTTTTTATCAGACTTGTATGGTGCATTTCTGTATTATGTTCATGATTGGATTAATGCCATGAATCGCATGTGACTAAAAGAGTGATGAATATAAACGTTGATGGGTGGAGAGGGAGAGGAGACCAAAGAAACGATGGATGGATTGTGTGAGGAATAATATGAAAGATAAAGAAGTAAATGATAGCGTGACGGTTGACAGAGGAGAATGGAAGAAAAAAACGTGTTGCGCCGACCCCAAATAACATGGGACAAGGGCAGGAAGATGATGATTGGATGAATGCCAGTACTATGATATAATTTCATGATAGAGTCCCATTTATGTAGTGTTTGATTGTAAGTGACTACTTCCTGTCGATTGAGACTCTCTCTCTACCCATTTCGACCCTCATACTACTAAATTGTACTGACCCGATTGGTTTCTAACTTTACTAAGCTGTTTCTTATAAAAGTTATTGAGTAGTAGTAGCAATAAATGTATACAGTGTGTATATGAAGACGATGGTCACATTTAAAGTTTTTTTTTTAATTCTTAATGGGCTTGCGTTTGAATGCAAGTAATGCAACCCGCCTGATGCGAAGCGATGACGCGGCCTAGGGTGGAGCACGCTTGCAAGCGAGATACAGAAAAGCCGGCAGGTGTTCTACAGACTATTAAACTAAACAATTTTCTCCATTGAACTAATATCTTCACCCCGAAATCAGCTGTCCTATACGAAATTTCAATATCTACTCGATGTATTGAAAGGGGTTGGGAGATTTCTGTAAGCAGCTTATATCTCGGAAACGTGGCGCTTTAGAAGATTTGGTCTTATGCAAAATTGATTGTATTGATGCCAGCTATTGATTAATACAGGTAGAATGCATGGTCGCTTTTGAAAATAAAATAAAGGACATACTGAATATTCTATCCACTCCCTTACTAACTTCATCTTTTAACCACAACTTTCTGATACATACTGTATAGGGAAAGGTATCTGTGGTAGGAGGATCCTCAGTTACAGATGCGAGGCTCTATTGGATATAATTACAGCTTACTAATTATATTATGGTGTTAACAAACTCAATGGTAAACACTGTCGAGATTTAAACTAATTTCGCAATTGCTCATATTATGTTTTCCTTAACTTATTATAGTCGTTTATTTCCGTTAATTAATTATATTGTAAATATTTTCTGTTTGAATTGATATTAACAACTCTTTATTTATTTAATTAACAATTAACCTGCACACATATGGACAGACAAAAAGGACACACAGAAAAATACGTACAAAAGAGATCCTTCCTGTTCATACTAATAAAAGATGATTTTGTTTGTTTTAATGAATACTACTGACCTGGTAGTACTTCAAATGCGGGTACTTCATGATTACCCGCAGTATAAGAACTGTGAGCTGATCCTGTAATGCCACACGCTGTTCATAAGGAATGCCTGGAGGGAACCGCTTTAGAGACCTGTTGACGTCCAATACCACCTGGTGAAAGAAATTACATAATGTTAATTGATATTGACCATTGAGGCACATACTTGTAATAGACTACAACATGAGGTAGATATTCTAATCATCTATTATTCTAAGATACGTCCTAAGTTCAACCTTCGCTGGTCACCCATTTGCTTACCAAATGAAAAATAATTTTTAGAAATCGTAATACACATACTGCAAATGGCTTGCCTGATGTAAGTAAGTCAAGCCTATCTTTGATTAAAAAAGTTTCACTTATTTTTTTAAACAGTGAAGGTCAGCCTGAGGCTGGATCTTAAGCGCAGGCCACACCGAGCAGGCGAAGCATCGTTTCACCTCTTTTCATAATTTGGTTCACACCGCTAACTAACTAAGCTCCGAAACAAAGCATGAAAAGAGGCTTGCTTGCTCGCTAGCTGGTGGTGTGCTATATTTATTGGCCCATTTTTCCTGGGTGCAGCTCAATATCAGAATTATACACAGAACAACTGCGTGTCTGATCTCCGCAGTAACTACAGGACACAATCATGCTCTCATTATGTTTAAGGAATTAGGGACTTAAATACTTTTAGAAGCAGTTTAAATAAATACAGTATTTGTTTTTTTTTATGTTTAATGGGCCTACTCTTGACCTCAATCTAGTCCTAGAGGACAGAGATGAAGTCGATGATGGAACGAGCTTACCCAGAAGAAGCCTATTAACTCGCGACTTAAATAGATTGGGGTCATATGAACTTGGGAACACTGACGAAGGCAGGGAATTCCGCTCCTTGGCTGTGCGCATAATAAACGATGTAGCAAAGCGCTTCGTGCGAATGTGTGGAACATCGACAAGGAATGATGTGGCCTGCGTTTTATGCTATATTTATTGGCCCATTTTTCCTGGGTGCAGCTCAGAATATACACAGAACAACTGCGTGTCTGATCTCCGCAGTAATTGACTACAGGACACAATCATGCTGTTATGTTTAAGAAATTAGAGACTTAATACTTTTAGAAGCAGTTTAAATAAATACAGTATTTGTTAAATTATGAAGACTGAAATCTTAAGCCCACAAAGTTAGGTGCTCATTACAGGCAGTGTTCCCGATAATGAGCGCTGCTAATAAAAGTTCTGTCCTAATATTAATTTGTCACATCAATTATTTTACTTTACCTGATTATATTCAATGTGTGTGGACAGTTCATCTAGTGACGGAGGCTCTGTCAACTCTTCCTGCGTCACACCAACTAACAATGGCCAGATTTTTCTTCTGTAGTCATCTGTCACACAAAACGATTGTTATAATTATATTTGCTTAAAGAAAGTTAATTTTATACACTTATTTATTGTTTCTTTATCATAAGCACAGTAAATAAATCACTACATAGTATAAAACAAAGTCGCTTTCTATGTCCCTATATCCCTATGTATGCTTAAATCTTTAAAACTACGCAATGGATTTTGATGCGGTTTTTTTAATAGATAGAGTGATTGAAGAGGAAGGTTTATATGTATAATAACATCCATTAAATAGTGGAGAAATACTGTTATTTTTGAGGTTTCTAATGTGATGTCGTAAATAATTTCATTTTTTCCGCTTACATTGCAAACGCAGGCTGAACCCTACGAGATTTATCAAAATAATGTACTAAGTATTGTACACATTGAAAAGGTCTACAGAAAACTCCGCGATGGTATATGTCTATCTCTTATGGATATCCCACAATAATTTTTTTTTGTCATTTACTTTTTACGACAAATAATGGCTAATTTTCGAAGCGATTTTAACCAATACAGCATTAATCCTTATCCAATTAAATACCTTAAATACATTGTTGATTTAATATAGATCTATATGGCCCTTTACAGTATATGATCTAAATGAATATTTTCAAATATATTACAGATTTAAAATGCAGGGAGATAGCGGTTGCGGCGATACCGGCCGGGGGTAGTATAATATTATTTAGTATCAGCATTGCACACAAGGAATAATATTTCCAGCATCATAATTGATGTGCAATATTGTTCCGAATTAAATCAAATCTGTGGCCTAACAATATTTTATGCACCTGAGATAAAATAACCAGGATTTTGATCAAATCTAGTGGAATCAATGACTTAAGACCGCTTAATTTTTTTTTAACTGTTTATAACCTACAGATTATAACTGACACTGACATTTGGGTATCAAAAAAATCATAAGTGCTATGGTGCCCCAACAATTATGTTCTTTGAAAACTTTACATTCATATAATGTTTACAAGATGTAGTCACTACTTTATCTCTAGTCACAAGTACAGCAGAGCATGACGACAGAGCCATTGTTCACAGCTTTACGACGTAAACAAATTGTACATTCACACTCACCATTAATCAGTCCTGCTTTGCCTTTTGCAAAATTCTGCCACTGTTCCAAGTTCACGCAGTCCAGATTCTCTAAGCATTTCTCAATATCTTTCTTCTTTTCCTTTACGTCAGGGTCTTCGTAATCAGGTTCTAAACATAATTGTCAATGACATTATCACATTACCATTAAGTACCTGGGACTTTCACTCACATTTTCTATAATAATATTCACGAATTACCCACACAAATAGGACTGATATCTCAGAGTAATATATCAAGAAAACATATAGATAGGAAGTAATCAAAATAGTCTAAATAATTGTTTACAATACCTTCATCGAATTTTAGCTCGGAAGGTGTAGAGATGTCATCAATATTTTGAGCGTTATTCAAGTCGAAAGATTGTTTTTTCGGCGTCGGTGAACAGTCGCCGTTAGTATTACACTTATCACCAATATCGCCGTCGGTATTATTAGATTCCATGGTAGAAAGTTAAAAATTAATTCAGCGAAAACATTACACCATCCTTCCCCATAGGGCGATGTGATGACATTTGAGAAAAATGTCATGTTCAAAAACTCGTTCCGTAAATAAAAGTGATTGTATTTTTCGATTTAGTTTATTTGTAATATTTTCAATTCAAATTAAGATTAAGACAAATTTATACAAAACTTTATCGTATTATCATATTTAAATTCATATTCAGCATTTTTTAGGAAAATTTGTTTGATGACATACGAATCTAGTCTAAGAAAAGAACGCGTCCATAAAATGTAAACGTCAAAATAAGTAACGCTTCTTTTTACACAGAAATCGTTAAAACCATGTAAACTATCGTACTATAATTATTTTTTTGAGAAAGGGCATTGGGTTCAAAAACTTGTAAATAATTATGACTTATTCCATCTCTTATTACTGATTTAGTGTAACGTAATTAAATGTAAGAAAAACTTCCCCAGTTGAAGGCAAAAGCCTATCGAATGCACAATTTATTTTTAAAAGTCATTAAATTCTAAGTTTTATTGTCAAAGTAGACCATCCTGATTGGAAAAAATCAATATAAAAATTTTGTAAAATAGTAAATGGTTAAAAATATTTTTTAACAATGGAGCTCAACGTTCATTGTCCAAATGAGAATATTAGAAAAATTGAAGACATCATTGATATACAAAAAGCAAATGGAAATTTTAATGTCCGACAAGTGGCCTTCAAACTTCCTTCAGAGTCGGGAAGCACAGTTTCGGCGAATGTAGCTAAGAGCTTAGAATCTGGCTTATCTAAATCTAAATCCGACAGTGGCAGTAAGAAAAAGTTTAAGAAATTGCGATCAAAGCGCCATAAGAGTCCTTTGCCGGACGTTATATCATGGCCAAGCGATTCCGACATAACCGTGCTCAGAATGAAATTATGCAGTGGTTTAAAAGAAAAAGTGGGTAATCAAATTCCTGGGGATGGACTCCATCAACCCGACAGCTCATCGATGACTAATTTAGCGACATTGATTCGGCAATCGCAACCACCGTCGAAACATAGCTTGAATATTGAAGAGTTTCTGTTGCCACTGACGTCCTGGGAACGGGAGCAAGAGACCGACCAGGAGCTGGAGAAGGAAAAGCTAATTCTTGAAGAGGAACCCCCTGATTATCTAGTGAAAATCAAACACGACTTTAATGCTTACAAAGCGAAGTGCAGTTACGAAAATCATGAAAACTTAAGTTCTAAAGACAGTCAGTCAGGATATTCGAAGCTGACGAAGAAGTCGAAAATGGCCAGGTTCCTACGCTTGTATTTTTGTCCCTGTTGCACCTGTCTGTATCGACTAGAAAAAATGCGTGACGAGCCTTCGGTTTATTTTTCGAACCGCACGGCAGTAATGTATTAGATGCGTGTACTGAACGAACTGGAATGTTATTTTGCATTGGCAAATTAAGGAAATTTCTTGGCAAAGTCAACATAATGTATTTTATTATATTTTTCAATTTGATATGGACTGTGTCTGTGAGTAGGATGATTAGCTAGAAAGGAGGTGTTTGATGAGATGACGAGTAGGTAATAGAGAAATATGAAAGAAGAAGACATGCTGCGCAGACCCCAAATAGATTGGAATATGGGCAGGAGACTGGAGAATGATAATGATGGGACGTTTCTGGATAATCTTGATTGATCACCATGTTAGTCAATGAACTCAGCCTATGGCAGTCCGGCGCTGTACATAGGCTTCTCCTAAGCTGCTCCACAACATCTTATCTTCCGCCTTCCGCATCCTGTCTGTCCCAACCATGAGTCACTTAATTTAGACTATTTGGCTTCCCACAATACGCTTTGCCGATGCGTGTACCCACATCATTTAGGTAGCAGAGCAAAAGATTATTCAAAATAGCATATTGCTAACGAACGTATTTCAGGCGTAGTGAAGTCAATATTACCGCGCATTACATTTATTTTCTTTCAAAGAGGGATAAAATAATCTGAAGGCTTTTAGTAAAAGCAATGCACTCTGGATTTAACATTTGACCTAAAAAAAAAACAAGTTTAAGGTGTCGGTTTTTTTTCAACTTACGAAACCTAGTTGTGTGATAGGTAGTAAGTATTTCTAACTAAATAGATAAATAACACAAGGCACAAATCAAATTAGATTAAAGATACGGTTAGATTGAAAACTAGACAATCCAGAAATAGAAGGAAACAAACGTAAAAAAATAATAGAATCGCAATTTAACTAGATAGGTACCTAAGTCGTGAAATCAACTCACGGAAAAACGTTGCATGCGAACGATTAGTTTTCATTTTTATTTTCGCGGCAATTTTATAATTAAATTGCTTAGCTTCCTTATTTAATGAAATGTACGAATTTTATCTGATTGATTTCTTATTTTCTACACTTCAAGAAGTAAACTAAAATTAATAAGATAGATTATGACAAAATACTGCAACTGGGCATCAAACTGAAAAGTGTGGAAGGCTCGGCAGTAATTGCCTCCTACCTGATCTACATAATGTTGACTTAGAAAGGCCGAATAGCAGACCTAAAGCCTCGGGGCAAAGACCTTGACAGCACCTTTGGCTAGGCAGCTGGAGGATACTTAGATCTCCATTCACCTTCTCGCGTAGGTAGGTACCCTAACTTCTAGACTACAAACTCTGATTCAGGAACGGGCACTAATAAATGTAGCAGGCGCTAATTCAAATGAGGCCTTGCGACGAAACTACGAAACGGACGTATTTGTATGGTAGTATTTTATTCTTAATTTTGGACTCAGTACTATAAACGCTGTTCTATAGTTGGTAGGTATGTCCCGCATAAACGGCATAAACCGTTTCTCTGTAAGCCGCAAACAAAAAACAAACAAAGCCCTCATTATCACATCAGAATGAATGCATAATAACTCCGCCATGATTGCAACCCGTCTTGTGCCTACCCACGCACAAATAGAACAATGAATGAACTTTTTAATCATTTCTTTGGGCAAGGTCCCTCTCCATTCACTTGAAATGATCATGATGGCTATCAAGACACACACTTCAGATTCATACTGTGATGATTACGAAAGGTCTACTTAGTGTAGGCCTTTGCCCATCGAGTTGACAATACAGTTTGATTAATATAGGTACTTTATTGAAGAAGGTTTTTCTGATCTACCGTAAGATCCCCAATTATTGGCACTTTAAGGATCCCTGTTCAAAGAAATCGTAAAAACTATCTTTATAAAGTGTTGCCAGAAAAACAAATGTATGTAAAAGGTAGAAAAATAGTTAGTAAACGTTTTTAAATAAAAGCAAAATCTACTAGATACCTCTTTAATAACGTTTTTATTTATTAAAAAAAAATAACACTGTTTTCCCAATTACTGGCATACTTTGACCAGTTATCTGCATAGGCCTAGTCCCATTTATTGGCATTTTAGTTTATTTAATAAATATAGGAAAATAGTATGTAGAAAACAAGGATGAAGTAAAAAAAACTAATAAATAAGTAATCATTTATATCTACATATGTTTTTAGTTAGACACCTAGCTTTCTTTAGCAATCATTTGGTTCATAAAAAGTATCAAAATCAACATTTAGTAAAAATTTTAGGACAGACAACAATAAGGTATACATTTATATCTTATCATTAGGCAATATCTTAATAGTAGGAGGGCCTGGACGTAACTGATGCTCAGGGTTCTTGATCCTATATTGCAGAGTAGCCCGCGGCACTTGATAAGTTTTAGCTGCCAATTTCTTGCTCATGCCATCCTTGACAGCTTGCAAAGCTTTATTTAAGTTTTCCTTGTCGTATATTTTACGTCGGCGTATTGCTTTGGGTTTTTTCCTAGACCTCTCAGTTGTAATTTTTGGTTTCATGGTTAAAAAAGTCGGGTACACTGAAAATAAAACCATAACATACGTAAGATGACCAATTATTAGCACATTTATGGCCAATTATTGGCGGTGGTCATAATTGGTAATTTTGCAGTTGGCACCGGTGCCAAGATTTGGAATAATGCGTTTTTATACATGTATTCATTAATGATGCAAAATAAGGTAGTCAAGGAATACTATAATTCACTAAATAAACCTCTGAAAAAATTAAGTTCAAAAATCCATTTATTGGCATTAGTGCCAATATATTAGAATTCGGTCATTTTTGTAATACCAATTGTTGGCACCTGGATAAAATAATAAAAACAATAAAAACCATGGAAAAAATATGACAAAAACGTAGAATAATATGTGTTGAATTTGCTATTCTTGATGAATCACAGTATAAAACACTTTATTACTAAGATTTGATGATATAACAAAAGCTCTTACCTTAACAAAAAAAACAGTTTTCACATACTAGATCGAGATACGCTCAGCTGTTGCTATCCTTCTGACGCCATTATAAATTCTTTTTTATTTATGTGTTGCCAGTGCGATAGCTCAAGATTCTACTACTCTATTTAAATAAGTTGCAACACCGCGAGATTAGATGTTTTCTTATAAAAACGGTTAAATCACAGAAGTGCCAATAATTAGTGGGGTGCCAAAATTAGGTCACTTTACCCTACATTCAATTTGAGTTTCTCAAGGTTTAAACTAGAAATCTGGTCTGAAATTCATCGACTGCGAATAAATAGTTAAGTACTAGGTTTCGGTTTGATTCACGAAAAATTTATTAGATTTCTTTGGAGTCAGTGTACGTTGTAGATAATCGACAAGTAGTGGCCTAGTGGTTTCGGCCCTATCATACGAGTTCTAGGTAGTGAGTTCGAAGCCCTGGCAGCCCTGGCAGAAACTAATTTATTTAATTTCATCACAACTTCTCAAGAAAAACTTCATAAGGATACTAACTTACGCCTAAATTCGAAGATATGTCCCCAACTCGCACTGGGCCCGCATGGTTGATTTCGGAACACTTCCTCTGAAAATTATGAGGCTTGTGCCGGGCAGTTACATTAAGGCTGATTGTTCATTGTCATGGACATGTAGGCACTGAGAGAAAGAATTTTCAGGAGCTACAAAATATTGTATACGTGCCAATACTTTGTTTTGTAATACTAAGTCAGCCTAGCCAGTAGCCACAGCGCTAAATATTAACTCAATTAATTTATTCCCGGTCAATTGAACGGCAATATAGTTTTGCTTCCTTTTACATGGGCCTTTTTATAATTGGCCAAGTGAGAATCCACGCAAGTACTTACACCTCTACTTAGTAGGTAAGCCACCTACATAATAATGTCATTTACTATTAAAGCATCGGGTTATGGTTTTATGATGTAACTAACACAATTAAATTGATGTTGGTCGCTCAGAAAAGTGCTTGTCACGGTGATGTGGAAAACCGTGAAGCTGTGACGTGAAGTCATAAACATAATTATTAGAAAATTCTACTTGGTGCACATAAAGTTATGTCAGTAAATGTTAATAACTATGTTGTAACATTTAAACACGAGAACTAAATTTAAATCATAACAATATTATAATTATTACACATTTAAAAAATAACTAACCTAAAGTAACTAGGTAACCTATCAATTCTCCTCCTCCTCAGCGCTGTCAACTGGTAATTATAAGTATCCTAAGGTATTAATTGAAAATACCTACGTCAGAACAAAACTTTGTGAACAAAAGATTTGTCCGACGGACACACATTATTGGAAATAGGTACGTGTAGAAGGACCTATGTTAAGAAATAGGATTCTATGTGAAGGTATATAACATAAAACATGACGCCTGTAATCCCCCAAGGGTAAGGGGCTGTCTCCACGACGACACTACGTACGTTATGTCATGTTATATTGAACGACACTGCGTACTGCTACTAATTAACTAGATACCTATATATATACAGGTAGGTGTAATAGATGATTCACAATTACCGCTCCCAATCGGTGTTGTGATAGCAATATTTTCACTTTTACCAAAAACAAATTGACTTGAATTTTCGGTAACTTTTCTATATTGATCGATTAGAAAGTTTCATAGAACTTTATAGAATATTTGTTTAGTAAAATTGGGTTGACAAGAGAGAGCCGGTACAACAGTTTACGAATATTTCTTCATTTAGACTATCTATTGCAAGTAACTATTGCGACTCTTACTTGATTTGTTTTTCACTTTTTCTAAGAAACGCATTGTCATAGTCTTATCTACTGAGGTGTCAGCAGTAGTTTATTTGGAGAACTAAAAAATAGGTACCTACTGTATATGGTTTAAAACACTTGAGAACAAAAAGATGGCAAAAAAATATTGCCTAGGTTTATCTAGCGCTCCTAGATAGAACAATATCATTTTGTTAATGTAGCTGCGATAATTATAGACTCACTAGTTTTCCGCCCGCGGCATCGCCCGCGTCGAGTTCCGTTATCTCGCGTTTCCAAGAGAACTCTGCAAAAGTCCGGGATAAAAACTATCCTATGTTCTTTCTCAAGGTCAACTCTATCTCTGTACCAAATTTCATTAAAATCAGTTCAGTGGTTTAGACGTGAAAGCGTAACAGACAGGCAGACAGACAGAGTTACTTTCGCATTTATAATATTAAGTAGGGATAGTAGGGACTAGCAGCAGCTAGAGAGAACATGATCAGGCAAAACTGAACGTACCTATCTGTCTAGTAAAATGTTTTTACTTTCAACTTCGCATGATCAGAGGGCTGACCTATTTCTCATCATCATCATCATCATCATTTCAGCTGAAAGACATCCTACTATTGGCAACAAGGCAACTATGTGTCCTTAGTAACTGCAACAACTATCGGTCGGTAGACATTATAGAAGATACTTTCTGCGAACAGTTTGAGTATTGCCATTATGTGTCACCTAATAGTAAAATAAAAGAAATATTCACAAATATTACGAACAAGGTTCAAGACTTTAACATGGACGACTATTGCATCGTAATGATTGGCGAAAAAGACTTTAACGATAACGAAGACCCCATCGAGCTTGTTAGACTAATTAGAGAATCCTTGAAGCAAACAACTCATACAAATGTGATTGTATGCTCTCCGGCATACGTAACGGGAGCCCTTATTCATAATTATCGAGTAGAATTGTTTAATAATTTACTTTACATGGACATACAAAACAATAATTATGCATATTTCTTTGATACGAATCGTGACCTCTCCTTGGAAATGTTCTCATATAAAACAGGAAAACTTAATAAATTAGGTATAAAATGTATATTTGGAAGCATTTTCAGTCACATACTTGACATCAAAAATTACCCATTGGATTATGACCATGAAAATTCACCAATATCACTTAAGAGTAAAGCTCATGTACAAAATAAGTTTTTTCGTCCCACCCTTTAATAACAATGCCAGTAAAGATAAGCAACAACTTATATTGTTCCATCAAAATATAGCTGGAATACTCAATAAATTAGATTTCTTTGAAGTTACAATATCTGGGTTGACGGAAGAGATGGGTGTTATAGACTTTATATGTCTTAGCGAAACCTTTATACAATCCGGTCATGAAGGTAATCTTAGACTTACAAACTATAACTTAGCTGCGAATTACTCAAGATCCAATAAAAAACGGGGCGGCACGTGCATATTGGTGAAAAAAGACTTAGTTTTTAGCCCTTTACAAATAACAAATGAAATGTCTAGCGAGTATACTTTTGAATGCTGCGGCATAGAAGTTCCGAGTCATAACTTAATATTGGTATGTGTTTATAGAATCCCCGATTCCGATGCAGGTATATTTTTAAAAAAGATGGAAGTTTTGTTACAAAAATTAACTCATAGAAGTAGGAATCGTATCATAATATGCGGAGACTGGAATATTGATATGCTAAAGGACACTACACATACAAGAGAATTAATATCTATTTTAAATAATTTCAACTTATTGACACATATTAAAATGCCCACTAGGAAAAAAGCTGCATAGATCAAATAGCCAGTAATGTATCGACTCTAGACACAAAAAGCAGTATACATAACCTAGCCCTCTCAGACCATGATACTGGGCAGTCATTAACGTTCTTTCTTCCGATAGCTAATAAGCCGAAGATTCCAAACTTCTTTTATGAAGTCAAAAGAGATTACAATAAAAACAATGTTAAAAAATTTCTTGATTGTATTTCGGCTTTAAGTTTTAATGAAATATATGAAGAAACAGACTTCAACAATGCATTTAACAAATTTCATGACCTATATATGCTTTTTTACAAACTTTGTTTCCCACAAATAACAATTAAAAAATATAATAAACCAATAAAAAATAAATGGATTAGTAAAGGTATAAAAATATCGTGCATAAAAAAGAGAACTTTATATTATAATTATCAACACGATGCCCTAAGCAAAAAATATCATAAAAGACGATACCTGACCTATTCTAGAATTTTAAAAACATGTATATCACATTCACAATTAATAAATAACAAAAAACATTTACATAATTCTAAAAATAAATGCAAAGCAACATGGTCAATTATAAAAAATAATATAAATAATGATGATAATTATAAAAATGACATTAAAGAGTTAATAATAAATGATAATATAATTAATGATCCGAATGACATTTGTAATCAATTTAATAACTATTTTATTGAAATGACCAATAAATTGAACCTTAGTAATAGTAATAACGTAAGTAACATTGACATTACCACTAACACTGACAGTATCTTTTTGACTCCGGTAAATGAACAAGATATTGTAAAAATTATTAACTCTTTAAATGATACTAATGCTACTGGATATGATGAAATAACCACAAAAATAATAAAACTAAGCAGTAAAAGCATAGTAGCACCTTTAAGTTACCTAATTAATCTGTCATTTGAGACAGGAACATTTCCTACTAGATTAAAACAGTCTATCGTCAAGCCTCTATACAAAAAAGGTAACCGCACGGATATGTCCAATTATAGACCCATTACATTGATCCCTATTCTATCAAAGATTTTTGAAAAGGCAATGTATGGGAAAATAATAAACTTTTTAAATAAAAACAGCATACTTAGTGAAAACCAATTTGGATTTAGGCAGAATAGTTCAACTTCACTTGCTTGTTTTACTTTGGTCAAACTGATATCTGAAGCCCTCAATAACAAAATGTCTGTATTATCAGTATTTTTGGATATGAGCAAAGCATTCGATTTTGTCCCACATAATCGCCTACTTTGCAAAATGGAGAAATACGGCATAAGAGGCAAGGCGCATGACTGGTTTAAAAGTTATTTATTGAGTCGCCAGCAAAGGACAGTAATAGCAAAAATTGACAATAGCACAAAAAAAACATACAGTTCAGAGTTAAAAATAAATAGTTGTGGTGTTCCCCAGGGAAGCGTATTAGGGCCTCCATTATTTATAATATATATAAATGACCTTTGCAAGAGCCTAAATCATGATTGTACACTATTTGCTGACGACACTACTCTCACAATAAAATGTTCAAATAGGAATGAACTAGAAGCTGACACTAACAATGAAATATTAAAAGCAATGGAATGGCTGGAATCTAATAATTTACGTGTAAATATTGAAAAAACAAAGTTAGTACAATTTCAAACATACAATTCCTTGGTAAAACCACCTCAAATACAATATAATAATTCAATTTTGAAACCCGTACCTTCAACCTTATTCTTGGGAATAGTTATTGACGAAAAATTAAATTGGAAAGAACACGTAAAAAGAGTCTGCACTCGACTCGACAAATTTGTGTTTGCTCTTCGAAAACTGAGACGAATAGCCAGTAAAGAAACAGCCCTCAATGCTTATCATGGCTATGTTGCATCTGTGCTGCGTTACGGTCTCGTGATATGGGGAAATTCAGTAGATGTGAACAGAGCATTCATTGCACAAAAAAAATGTGTCAGAGCTGTGTATGGAGCAGAATATTTAGAGCATTGTAAGCCATTGTTTAAAGCACTAAAAATTCTTCCACTTCCTTGCTTATATATTTTTGAAATTTGTATGTTTGTAAAAAGATATTCGCACATGTTCCCATTATATGAAAGCATTTCTAAAAGAGTGAAACGCAGAAGCCCAAATAAATTACTTGCACCTAGCCAGAGGCTACATTTGTATAGCAAGAATTCCAATTGCATGGCAATCAAAATCTTTAATAATTTACCCTCACGCATCAGAGTGTTGCCAACGATCAAATTCAGAAAATCAATATTTGCCTGGCTTTTAGACAACTGTTTCTATTCAGTTAATGAATTCTTAAATTATAAATTTTGACATTACATTTTATCAATACTTTGTGTGTGTATACCTATTGACTTATATTGTTTTTAATTTTTATTTCTTTTTTTAGACATTTGACATTATTATAATTAGTAAATTTTGACATTTCATTCATATATAATAAATTTAAAAATTGTACTTGTTATAGTTGCCCATTGTATAAAAATTAATTATTTTCATCTCAACTAATTTATAATTATATTGTTGCGGACTAGAACTCGGCCACTGAGTTATTTTGTAACTTAATTTAATATTTCTACACCGGCAACGGTAGTGTATGTGAAACTTTTTAATATTAAGATCTTAATGAATGTACCATATACTCAGAAATAAATAAATCTTATCTTAAATCTTATCTTATCTTGGACAAAAGCCTCCCCCAAAGGGGGGTTTTTAGCCATAATCGCCACGCTTGGCAGACAGGTTGGCGATCACAGTACGATTGTTACAAAACCGAACGCTGCTCCCCATTCTCTGGTAAGTCCCTTAATCGCCTCTTATGGCACCCACGGGAAGATATGGGATGGTGGTATTCTTTACGTCCGACACCATATGGTCCTACGACATTATACAGACCTATTTCTAGGGTAAAGAATCTTTGTAGCCACGTTGAATAGCAACACTTACTGCCAAACCTGTGGTCACTTTTCGTTTCTATTGGTGGATGATTTCTTGATGGCCAGTAGCAGCTCACTGATACTTGTGCATTATCCTATTATTCCTTTTCAACTGTGAGTTATATACAAGCTGGTTCTATCACTATGCTAGATCTAGATTATCTAACACAAATAGGTAGTAAACTTGCTGTTTAATTCGCGAAATCACTGTGTGAATACTTATGCGACAATGTTGACTCCGATACAAACCACTTGTGCTTTCATAACAGGTGTAAACGAATATAATGCCTACTTTATACGTATGTAGGATTGTATAACTGTATAACTCCGAAAGTATATTACTGGGGCTGGCTCATTTCTAAAGTAGACGCAATTGTGACTGATGTGTGGGGTTCGATTACCAAGTAGAAGGAGTGAGAGAGAGGTGTGATTTTATTAAATTATCCTTCTAGCATACTGTTGTTGAATAAGCCGTAAGCCGTTTTATATTAGGTATTCACGACCTGCATATGTCAATAAAATAAATACTAATTGAAGTTAGGCGGACTATAATATTTGTATAGCAATCAATTGCCGAAAAGTTTTCTTCAGTTTCTCACTCTCACGTAAAAATTTACCACAAGATCAAATAAGCGCCCACTTGACACAGTCCACTGGCACGTCTGCCACAAAAGAATTATACAAGCATATCCCATAGCCGGACACTGACACTGCCACCTAAGATACAGGCCTAGCCTAGTTTAGGTGACAGGGTTGAACCCAATTGTACTTTTGTCTAATGCTTATTTAAGAAGTTTAATCTGTAAACAGTGCAATGTACTTGAACTTTGTGGTAATAAATAATTTATTATTATTATATGTCATACAGCAGTGGTCCCAGTATAGGTCCATGGGGAACACCTCATTGTTATATTATCTTTACAAAACCAAAGATATAATTATTGATCTTCTTACTAGTTTATTAAGGGATTAATATCGTCAAACTTGTTTTTTTTTACTATAGTTGAGCCTTGTGTTAATTAGCCTCATTTGTGTGTTGTAGATATGCAGATTAAGAGACTCTTTTAAGGGATTTTTGCAAGACTCGAAGAAGTACCTACATTTACATCTTCTAAGTAGGTACCTATAGATTTTCTGTAGTTATTTTCGTACTGTCCAAAGTTAAAATCGGAATAGGAGAAATAAGACAAACTCTATAAATCAATGAAATAAAATTTTGCAATGGTTCACATTTGGCTAAGTAAAGGCTTTACTGCGTCACATACTCTGATTTCATATTTATTTTCAGACCAGCAGATTTTATGGTTTAAGTGCATCCAATCTGACCGTTGGGTCGACCATAAACAATGATTCGCAAAATCAAAAGCTATATTCATAACCGGTTACCGGCGACATCTGAAGCCAGAGGTACCCGACCCGAGTGATTTATGCCATGCACGGCGAAAACTCACTTTTGGAGATAATAAGACTGATGTAATGGAATAACCAGTAAAATTGTGCCACGAATTACGTTAAGATTCCTTTCATTATCGAAAGCTGGGGTTAAAAACTTCATGTAATAAACACGTGCTGGCTTCCAGTTTGTTGGACAATAACCTGCTGTATGAGTGGGCAATTTGAAAAGTATGGTGCCATTAGGACCGTTTTGTTTGGATCCCGAAGTCCTAGGAAAGTCTGCTGTGTTCAGTATGATGTATGTTTCCGTGTACTGATTATGGTTTACCTGATATAAACGGCAGTTAACACTACGTGGGTTGGGATTACCCAAGTTATGTCTTGCAGCTCAAACCGTGATACCGCACCGAATCCTAGAAAGCATCCTGGAAGGCTCGTGCCGGCTTGATTCCCGTATCTATTTTCTGTTGAGTATCCTGTTTCTGTTTATCTTTCGAACTTAGTGCTTTATAGCTTCAACCAGCCAAATCATACATTAAGAAGCTTAGCTATAGCGCATAGCTGAAATTCCAGTTAATATCACTCCCCCGATCCGTTCAGCTGCGATTGGCTACGCGAATACATGTAGGTACTTATACATATCTTGATACCTACTTGGTAATTATTGGTGACCGGCTCCACCATTCCTGAGATTCAGAAATTCAGTCCAGTAGGTAGGTACCTAACTTTATGCTTATGAGAGGGGAATTATCTAGTTGCTTGCCAATGTAATACCTAATACTACTAAGTTTATCAAAGATTATTTCTTGCCGGCTACAGCTAATTTAGGTTAAGTTTAAAGTTAGCCCCGGGTCCCTCAGAAGTTAAATTAGCTACCTACTAACAATGATCTTCCGCTATCGGAAAACGGATATTCAACGCCACCTTGAAGTCGTCGATTATCTGGAAAATTGAACAGAAGGTCGCGTTTCTAAACAATGTAGTCTCAAATATGGATCTCGAAAATCTGTAAGTAGAATTTGAATTAGTTCATAATTTATGTTATGAATGAACCCCGAAAATTGAACGCATCTTTAATTAGAAACGTAGTAAAATAAATCAATCGATTAGCGTCGTCGCACCGACACGTCACGTCACAATACGCTTCCGAAACAAAACGCAATAATAACCGAACAATTTCTGGGCGAAATAAATTCGTATTTAACAGAATTCTTAGTTTCGCGTACAATTGCCAAACAGTTTCATTTCTTCGGCCCCCCATGCAGCCAGCTCGCTGCATGTTATAAAGCGCGGAGAAAGCACAGCGGCCGAACAGTCTCGCGAGTCCCGTCCGTCTTTGTTGCGTTTCGTCCGTTTCGCGCCCTTTTTGACGTGCAGTCATTTTAGTGTTGCAAATTTTTGCGGATATAATTTTTATTTGTGTTTCACAATGGATATGAGGTAAATATTTTTTTTAAGTAATTAATTATTTTTGGATTAGAAATCGACAACGAATCATTGAGTGAGAATAAGTTTTTTTCTTAATTTAAAGTTAAAAATTAAATGCGATGATAAATATCTATCAGGAACTCCGAGCGTTTAACGACCAAATCAATATTTTTTACGAGTTTCTACTACAAACACACATTGAATCGATATGTCATGTCACTTAATTTGTATGTAATCATGAGAAATCGTTCGCTTTCTAGTCTCATTGGCAGTAAGTGCCGAGCTATATGTTTCGCATCTACTCGTATGGTTAGCGTAATTTTCTATAACCCATTATGCTTACAATCTCATGATACAACACAGTGACTTGTAATTATTGCGTACGCGAGCAGATACTAACGAGTTGGTGTGATTGCGCTAAAACTGGCAACAAATATTGAATGGACAGCAATGTTGTCTGATACAGTTTAAAAAATATTAATTGCGTTACGAATTATAATTGTTTGTTCCTAGTTTGTAAGTATGAACAAATTCTAAGTTTAAATGGCAGTATTTCAACCTATCGTTGTAAACTGTGTAATCCAATATATTAAATATACAATAGTTGCATGTTCAAAAGTTAGTGCAACGAAATAGTCTTTGAACAAAGTAGGTACTGACACAGTAGTTGAGTTTTTAGTGTGCTATAAAGTAAAATCATATAGGTACTAAAGCCCGATCAATTTCCTAACTATAAGCTTTGGTATCGGACTCCAATGGTCCGGCACAACACAATCTTCTAAGTTGCGACTTGCGCCACAACACCGGCAGCGGCAGCGTTTAGATTTTTATAATGCACTTTCTAATTATTTCCATGTGATCTGTTTTGTCGCATAGGTATTGAACGTTTAAATTTAAACCGAATTTACATGCTAGACGACACAGTTTAACATAACGGGTGATCTATACGTAACCGAAGTTTAACGATTGATCTTAATGTTACAGTAATTATCGGATAATCTCTGCATAACCAGTAACCGGTTCCAAAAGATTCGATCTATGGATGTATCGGCGTTTTGTATGAAGACATGATAGAACCCATATAACACTTTTTGGTCGCAGATATGATAAAGATGTAACAAGTCGCAACAGTTTCGTAACTGTTACGAAACATGGTGACTGTGTGGGGTTTGGTCTCTATGTGTGGTTATAGTTCGTACACAATTTGACCGGAAAACATTTCAGTAACTTTAAGTAGTCTTTGTGTTCACACGTAACGTAAACATTTGTGTAGACTTATTTTTAAACACTTAGTGTTCAGTTTGTAACATGTGTACAATCGAGTAAAAATGTGTGGTAGCGGTGTGGTCACCATTTTACTAGAATAATAACTTAAAATTTATATCTACACGAGGTGTCGTAATGTTACGTCATTATTACTGAACAATATATTACTGAAATGTGAATAACAAAAGTCACAATAAGACACTGTTTCTCAAACTGTTTCAACAAGTGATCAAATGATTGCAGTTGAAAATGAGTAAAGAACCGAAAAGATTCCGTCTCACATCAACTTTCTTGAACTAAAATCAACTACTCCATCTGAAATACATCAAGGAAGACTGAGAGAATTAGATACCCATAACTTTTGAAAGGTGTTGAATTTAAAACCTTTTTGTTAGGTATACTTTGTAGTGCTAAAAGAACACTTGATCATGTGTTTAACAACATTTTTTAACATTGTTCTGTGCCACCACTTTTTGTTATTCTGATGTTTATGTATCGTACCAGCACATAGCTGAAAAACTTTTTGTTGATTACATCGAAAAATTCGCAGAAATTTACGGTCATGATTCTGTGAGGAGTAATATTCATAATCTTTGTCATATTGTAAATGGTGTCTCAAAGTTCGGCTTTCTACCTTCTTTAATAATAATAAACGTTTAATTCAGATACAATCCATATAGCATAATGGTAATTAGATAGTCAGCTTACAAAAAAAAAACAAAATAAGATAATTCAATTAATAGCAGAGACAATAGAAATGAAGATATTTAGAACAATTATATAGATTATTAAATATACAATTTCAATATGAAATACTAATAGGTGCCATTAAATTAGAAATTGAACACACTTATATATAACACTACATCATCTGCCTAGCCTTTTCCCAACTGTATTGGGGTCGGCTTCCAGTCATGCCGGATTTAGCTGAATATCAGTATTTTACGCAGAGCGGCTGCCTACCAGACCTCCACAACCCATTAACTGGGTAACACGGTATTTCATGGCAAGACTGGAGTCAGATTTACTGGCTTCTGACTATCCGTAACGACTGCCAAAGATCAACCAATTACAGCCGGGACCAACGGCTTAACGTGCTTTCCGAGGCACGGAATCATCTTTTTATCAGACAATCAGGTGATTCAAGCCTGCAATGTCCTAACCAAACTGGGAACAATTTCACAAAGTATGCTTCCCGTAGGAATCGAACCCACGACCACCGGGTCACAAGGTAAACGCCTAAACCACTCGACCACGGAGGCACTTATATATAACACTACAAATAAACAAAATGATATGTCAGAACTAATATGTCAGAACTGTCCCGTAGATATACACATCCACTTTATGTTGGATCGGACAGGCTGTGCGGGAAGCAATCATCCTGAGGATGCTGATGCTACTGTCTCTCACTCGTCTCACCAAAGAAGCAACCTTTTTCCGGATTATAGCTGAATAGCCATCCGTTCTTGCTTCTGCAAACATTAGCGACGCACTGCAATAGGGAGGCAGCCGCAACAGCATCCTAAAGATGTTGTTATAAAGCACGCGCAAGACACTGGCAGCCCAACGGGTATGATTTACCCATAGACTGCTCGCGTAAAACGATTGACAGAATGCCTTAAACAAAGTGATTTTTACTGGAATGGAGCAGCGAGCAAATCTACGGGCAATCATGTTCCCTCGGACCGCCAAAGCCCTGCGCTCCCGCTCCAGGTCCACGTCATCGGACAGATCCTCCGTCACAATGTGCCCCAAATACCTAAAACTGGTTACTCTCTGCAATTCCTCACCATACAAATTAATTGGAGGAACACAAACCGGCCCGAATACATTAACTTTTCCCTTGAAAAGCAGAACTTTACTTTTTGCTACATTATACTTCAGTCCATGTTCCACCGCATATGCCTCACATATTGCTAATATCTTACGAATAGCACCCACCGATGGTCCCAGCAGCACCATATCGTCCGCGTAGCTATAAGTGCATATCCATTTGAAAGTATGTTGTTCCGAATTAAAAACCTTTTACGAAAAGGTGACCAACCCTTAGGGGCCATCTCCACGAGCGAGAGAATCGCGGCGATATTACGTATTTGTATGGGATAATATCGCCGCGATTCTCTCGCTCGTGGAGACGGCCTCTAAGAGAGTGTTATACGTGGTAACGACGATAATATCGTCGCGATTCTCTCGCTCGTGGAGACAGCCCCTTAGCGCAAGTAGCGAATCGCATACAGGAATTGTCAAAGCTAAACATCAAGGATTCTCATTAATAGTTCAAGGTCGCTGTTTTTTCTCGTCCCTGGCCAAAACAGGACAGAGTCATTGTTGTTTACCCATGTAATAGGCACAACCGATATAAGGTGAGACGAGCCCTCTTTAGTTAGTACTAAAGTAAACATTTTGATAATAAATGGCCGGTTCAAACGTTTGAGAATCGCTGGAAGCAATAAGCCATTTTGTGAATTCGATAACTTTGTAACTACTTCTGGTTTCACGTCGACGTATGTCGACATAATATAGTAACTTCCTGACCAGTTGTGACTAGAATATTTTCTCTAAATAAAAATACGTTTTTTAATTATTTAACAATTTTGTGGTTCATTTTTGGTTCCATAACATATATTTACTATTAAATATATTATAGCAAAAGCCTCCAAGCTCTGGTAATGTAAAAACTTGTTACTAAAAATATTAATAGTTTTTACAAACTATTGTTTACACAGGTTAAATCACAATTTTATGGTGGCGCATTGAAAATTTCAAACTATTTGAACAAATTACACAATGAAATTCATTTCCCATATAGATTTGAACAATATAAACGAATTTAAATATGAATAAAAATTTGACTTGATAAACAGTGATGGCTGATGTTTTCTTCTTATTATTTTTTAAGTTGTCAGTCACATAACAAAAAGAGAACGAAAACGAATGAAAGAACGAATGATTTCTGAGAAGTGGTTGCAGACTAAGAACAATGTCACCACACAGCAACGTAACTTTAAAACCAAATGTTACTGTGTCGACTGTTCCCCATTTTTAGTCGTAGCGACGGAACTAAGTCGACTCAGCGACCAAAAAATGTTACTAGAATGAATAAGTGTCGACACAATAGAGTCGAATTGTTTCGTAACGGCTACCAAAAAGCGCTATATGGGAAGGGCTAGGGTGAGACTAGAGATTTCATTTATCTGCTTGAAAGGTACCAATCAATGAAATGGAATCCATTCAGTTACAATAAATAAAGTACTAAAATTTAAAAATAAACGCAAACTGATAAATTGCCTAAACCTAATTTGAATATCGAATTCGATACGAGCTATAAAATGCCGAAATAAAATTCACACGAACATATCGAATGCAATGAATAGCACTTATAAATCAGTGACCCTTGTCCAGACCCATAAAAAAGCATTAGGTCTTGTGCATTGTCCACATATAAAATGCAAGCCCTTTTAAGATAAAAGGAAAAAATCATTCAAATTGGAATTCGCGAAAAAGGATCGGGGAAAGGATTTGTAATAAGTTTTAAAATGTCCCGACGTTCAAAAAGGTCCCTGGCATTTTCGGATATTTTGGGATTGCATTTCAAATATTTAAAATGCATTTTGGTCTGAGAAACAGGATGTTGTGTTACGTTATGCAAAAACGGTCACGAGCCTTCGTGGCTTTTGTTTGCGGTATTGTGGTCCACCTAACTTCCACAGGATTATTCAAGGATTCTGCGAACAATCAGAACTTACTACCTACAGATAACCTTTAGGAATATCCTTGTGGTTTTAGAGTAGCTCCGCTTTGCAGATCTAGGCAATTATGTAATGTTTTTTTATTTAACATCCAGGGTCAGTAAGAACTTGCGATACTGAGAATGAAAGTAACGTGAACTAAAGCAAATAATAACAAAAAAGTTGTATTGAATGACGATACCATAGTGTTAACCGTTACTAATCTTTCAATTATCTCTTCAATAAACTTTGTAGGTCAACCATTAATAGCAAGATCAAGTTCTCCGAAAGACCTATTGTACTATTCATTAAATATTTAACGATTTTACAACTCTTTATTGCAGCAATGATTTAATTTTTAGTTTTCGCAATGTAGGTACTTAGCATAACAAATTAGCGGGAAAATGTTGCGAAATGTCATAGACTTTGTGACATTTCTAGTGTTGTTCTAGCTAGACCAAGGAGTTTATACGACGGAACTCGGATCATTTGAATGTCGAAGTTTCATTTTTAACCGATTTTTCGGCAAAACCTTGATTGTGGCTAGATAAACCTTGACTGATTAGATTGGTCAGAAGCATAAACTAGTATTAAAACAAACAGTAACAAAATTAATCAATAGAAGATTGTCTTGATTGACTTCGTTGTGAATTGGACTACAGTTTGTTTAATTTGGCACCTTTACTTAGTCGTGACTCGTGAATGACTAATTGCGTTTTCCAATGCATTTACCAGCTAATTGCCGTAACTAATCTCATAATACTACAATCATCAATAGCTGTTAATTAGGTAGGTAACAGAATGTGTCTTTTACACAAGACACATTGTGTTTACATTATCAACAATTGATGAACTCTTTGAAACCAGCCAGTAGTTAGGCACCCATCTTCGGCCTTTGTTGATTCCGATGCTGTCACCATAGTAAGCTATGCAATACTTTACCAGAAAAACCTAGTTGCCCAAACCAGATTAGAATAAAAACAGCACAAAAAAGCTTAAACCACAATGTGTATTTACAAGTCAATAGCCTGTCTATGCGAGTAATGTTTTCAATGAAGAAAGCGTTTGCGTAACTTCGCATATGAGTTAACAAGTTCAGCTTTGCATCTGTTTTGTATTCAGAGCCTACGCTCTTTGAAGGAGATTGCACACTGTGTAAACCGTGACAGTGAAGGAATACGATTGTTTAAAAACTTGAGGAGCCTTTGATCTAATTTTACCAATTTTTGGACGCCCTGTAACCCTTTTATACTTGTACAGTCACGAGCACCAATATGTAAACACTTAACAATATTAAAAGAGTTTTTCTCCTACTGTTATGATTAAAATGTCATTTTGTTACGAACATTGTACCTATTCTGGAACTCATATTTTTATGAAAAAGATCATATCTCCAAGTTACAACCGTTGTTTCTCGCAATAATTGCTTTTAAATTTAGGAAAGTGTATACTTACATATTGTTGCTCGTGACTGTACATATTTATCTATTATAGTTTTGTAGTTTGTAAATAATTAATATTTTGATTAAAATAATTCATATTTCTATTAGCAAAATTTTACCAATGATACTGACAGCTTTCGAGTGCCACGCGTCGCGAATTTCACTACATAATTATTATAAAACAAAGTCCTCCGCCGCGTCTGTCAGTCTGTTCGCGATAATCTCAAAAACTACAGCACCGATTTTCATGCTGTTTTCACCAATGGATAGAGTGGTTCTCGAGGAAGATTTTAGTATATAATTTGTCAATATAATGACGTTTGTTGGAGGTGTTGGAAAAAAATAAGCTGTCTGGGAACTTTCAACGAAAACGCTGCCTAAATCCTTTGAGATATAACAAAATGATGTATGGTTGTGCATCTTATATAGGTCTACAGAAAAGTCCGCGATGGCATATGTGTATCTCTTAAGGATAACATACCTACTATATCCACTTTAAAAAAAGCTGAAAATTGGTACACCGATAGATTATAGCCTAGAATAAGACATAAGTAGGCTTTTTATCCCTGAAATAGGTTCCGATGGGCTGCGGGAACGGGATCAAAATATCATGATTACTTTTGGTCGCGATAACCGACGCGCAAACACCTAAACGGACCTGAGGTGAGAATAGAACATTTTTCATCCCGTCAGTACAGTCATGTGGGGTAATTTCCGAACACCACGCGGGTGACACCGCAAGCGAAGGCTAGCAAAAGAAAAAAATAACACTCTAGTCATTCTTTTGTTCTATTTTCTTATGACCGCACTCCGGGAATGTCGCTATGGACATGCTTCGGGTAATATGCAATTTGTTACAGTTGTCAGAAGTACTATGTGTGAAGGGCATGATTCATGACATATTGGTTTCGCAGCCGACTGAAATTCCTATGGTCATGGAATTTAGGTAACACTGGTTCAACTTAGAGAACTCTAGGTAGGTATATTTAAAATTATTTTGCGGCTTACTCGTTTCTAATTGGTTACTTAGGCCACCCTGTGGATGTCGAATTCTCATATTATGATTTGTATAGAAAGATAGCTGGCGAGGATTTGAACAACAGTTTCAGCCTATTCCACTTCTTCAAAATCTCTAACGATTTTCACAATTTCGTGACCAACAGCTCCATCAGAAATTTTAACATTCTCAATGACCTGCGCTTTGAAAATAGTAATGTCTTCGACTAACGTATTCATATCATGAATACGGCCCTTAACACTTCCAGTATGTGGGCCACGTTCAACTATTGTGTCTGCATGTTGTTTGCATACTGCTGTTATAATCTCATCTTAATGGCTTGTCGGAATAAAACAATTTGTAACCACTTTGCTGTAACTGGTACATGTTAAACAGTTGTCGGTAGTTTAGTAGGACTTGAGAGAGATCATTTTGAGCAATGATTTTCTGCGTAATACAAACGAGTACATATAGGTCTGGAAAGATTTGTTGACGCTTGAACGACATAGACAGGGCGCGAAATATCTTTGAACAACTATAGATTTGTGGTCAGACTTAGATCTAAACTCTTAAAAGCATTCGTTAATATTCAGTTCCTGGGTCAACATTAAGCAAATCCGGTCAATCAGATTTGCTTAGCTGCGTAACACAGTTGTCCAGATCGCTTAGGCATGCTCCTTCATGGTTACTTTATTGGCCAATTCCACGGTCTTTTGTACCCTTTACCGCCTGATTAACTCTGCCTTCCCAACAAAGAGTTGTCGTGAGGATACTGTGCGTAGTTCCTATAAAGATAAACGATTACTAGTGATATTACTCAACCACTTAAATCGAGATGCTGCTCTTATCGATATGCCATGATGCGGACCATTTGTGGCTAATTGAATAGCATTTGCTAAGGCAAATAAGTTTTAGGCTAGTGCGTTGATTATGGTATTTAATACAATTAAGATTATGATCCACAAGAGGACGAATTTTTTCGGCGGCAGATTATTTATCCATCTTTCCAGTTATCCATATTTTTTGTAGGATTGATTTATTGAACCCTACTGAAATTAGTCCGAACCAATTCTTTGTCGATACATTAAGCTCTTTTGCCACTCTTTCGTCTCCAATTATTGACACTCTAACTGCATATATATATATTATATTGACACAAATCTATCTTAAAACCACAAATCCATTCACCGGTAAATCAACAATAATCATCTTTCCTATACGGAACTGTTTATCCAAAGCCGCGCTTACATAGCGCGTTAATTTTTATCTCCGTCATCTAGACTGGTCAGGTTACTCTCAGTGTTGTAAATCCCGTCGGTTTTCATTTTCACACAGACTGTTCGTTGCATAACGTTGTATCACCGTCTTGCCGGCGACTGCTGTGACGCGAGTACATTTTACACGGCCTATGAACAATGTACTATGTGGATTATGTGCGGAAAATACATAGTTATTACTGATATAATATAATACGTAATGTCTGTTAAGCCTTGTTTACGGTTACGGTGGGTGATTTAGAAGAAAGTTGATGTGTTTTCTGAACTAAAATAAGTCATTTTCTTATTTTTATGTGCGTATAGGCTTACTTATGTTAAAAAGATTTTAAATGTCATAATAATGTTGTTAGTAGCGTAAATATTCAAACTGTAAAGGGCCTATGATAACGCCTTGGGGCATGACTGTGACCATGATTGCATTCCAGATATTTATTTATGAGTACGATACTGAATAGTAATAAAACAAAGGATAAATGCTAATAGACCATTTTAAGAATCATCATAGTTTCTAAATATAACATTTACAAACATCTAGCATTACGATAGGCACTTAGTTACTTTCAAATGCTTAGTCCAAGTCTTGTTTAATAGTCATCAATTTAGTAGGTATAAGCATCACTTTCATTTTCATACCTAATAATTAGCGGACAACCCGATAGTATCGTAATAATTTATAATTATATTGACTTCCTAGAGTACTAGCTACCTAGCGTGAGTGCGCTTGCGTGGAACTTGTAATCGTTTAAAACGTAATAATAAATACTATGTCCGTATTATATCTAATTATTGTTACCGTAATAATTTACAAAACGACGCTGTCTGAGTTATTGTTGGCATTTAAGTACCATAGGGTCTTAAAACCCAAGCTGTGCGGTGACTCAGGGATTTAGTATTCTCAATCTCAAGGGATTGGACGGGTCACGTCAGCCGCATGCACGATGAACGCTGGGCAAAAGTCTCTACACGATGGTTGCCAGAAGACGGACGGCGACGAGGCCGGCACAGAAGGAGGTGGCGAGACGATCAGAACGCGTACCGCGAGAGCTGGTTCAAGGAGGCATGGGAAAAGAGCACATGGAAGGAATTAGAGGAGGTCTTTGCCCAGCAGTGAGACAGTACAGGCTACTAAAAAATAAAAAAAACTCGAGGCTGACTTAATGCCTATGGGTCCTAAATGTGAAATACATAAACAGTCTTTTCCGGTTCTTTCTGAAAATCACGATTTCTACTGAATGGCTGATCGGATATGCACGTCTCGCTTCTTCGAAATCTTCCGATGACTACTTAAAATTAACCTTCAATTAAAAGATAATGGCAAAGAAATCTTCACGCATTACGAATAGGAAGAGAAACTTCAAACTCAGGCGGGAAAACGTTCGGAAGTTGGTTCCGAAAATAATAAAAACCTTAAGAATTGAGGAAACGGATGCAGGGAACGGCGACACGCGATCTAAAGTTCTTAATTACGAGTATAATGAGAAAACATTCAAACAAGCAACCTTGAAGTTCTTCATTAATCTGAGCAGGATTTTAGGTGGTATGTAGCATGTTTTGTGCCCCACCGTGTTTTTATGATGTTTATTTCTTTACTGATTTCATACCAATGCAATGCATCAAACGATCCAACTTTTGTTGGAAAGATGAATAAAGTCGGTGAAATATGAGTAAATAAAATATGGGATGAGCCTCAACCCAACTATGGCGTGTCGGCTTCCAGTCTAACCGGATGCTGCACAAAATCAGTATTTTACATTGAATGACTGTAACTGGGTAATACGATACCCCTTGGTAAGACTGGTTCTCAGACTTTAGGGCTTCTTACTTTATGAGTATGTAGATGCTGCTCAACCCAAAATAGACCCTTGCTTGCAACATCTAGTTGGAACACCCAATGATAATATGGTATAATCTATTCATACTCAGCCTCCATGCAGCAGCAAATTCAAAGAGACACATTAAATAATTGATTTTGATAAATGGTTGCAGCACACGCACCAGATCATACAAAGTTAAATCGTGTACGATCAAATGAACGAACAGCTCGATCAATTCACGGCCGGTGACACAATACGCACGTGCTGTTCAAATCTAGGGCTGCATTTGTCATTGGTAATTTGTAGGGTCATGTTTTTGAGTTTGCTTGTAACAGATTTGCAACACCCGATAAAGACCAGTATTTTCATTTATCCATCGTGAAACATGGTGGAATTGATCGCATAGGGTTAATCTTTTGACTGAGGAAGGCATCTCTAGAGATTCGTGCAATGTTATATACTGCAGCTTCTGGACAACCATATGATATAATTCCTATTCAAGCACTCACAAAATGAAAACTGTTAGAGCCTCTGAGTTAGGAACTACTGGATAAAACTTAATTCATATCTTCTGTTCTTCGCAAATTTTCTTATTGTGTTCCTCTGCTCATGGATGTCCTTCTAAATTTTAAATATGTGATGTGTGTTCTGTGTTGTATGATGTGCATTCTGTTGGTTAACCCTGGCACTGGCCATCTGTGTTATCGTGACGACACTGACACACATGTAGCACATGTCACCGAACAGGTTCAACTAGATCTTCATCTGTGTCGTCTGTCGTCACACTTGTAACGCTAATGATACGATTTTGGTCATTCGAGTAATGCTGATTAATTGATCGTGATGCAAGTGTGCGTTGCGGCATGTGGTGTTATGGACAGATATTGCGATGCGTCTGATATGAGACCACCTTGATGTTCTGGGTTATTTTTGTTGAATTCAATCAACGAGCCCCTTAAATCAGCTTTAAGGCCACTCAGGAGATCCCTCCCCAAAAGGTTTTATCCTAAAACATTTTATTGTTAATGGTCAGGTTTGATATTCTATCAATTTCAACAATAGATAATCTAGAAGCTTGTCTAAGATGATTAAGATTAAACCCGAAATGATTTAGTAACGTTTTATCGTTTCGGAAGCTCCAGCTGCGTGAAAATTATGATTGCTCATCGTACTGGAAAAATAATGATTGGAAATCATTGTCACTTCTAATGGTGAAAAATATTTGAAGTACTTTGAAGCAATATTACGAAAGCAAGATCTAAAGCTTTGTAATCGTCGACATTTTCTTTTCTTAAAGCATTTGCATCATCAGTTCTGTACCTTGCATTAGTATCTTTTGCAAACGCATTTACGGGTTGGTTATTAAAAGGCACGCATGTTACAGATGGATATTGAGTAATTCTATAAATCGTATCCACGGTATCGGGGGCAGGCGGTGAAATGCTAATATGATGGCAGCGAGTTTTCCTGCGCCAACACAACGTTACGTAAGTCGGGGCCACTGCAGATCAACGCAGAGAAAAGGCAGCATTCCTGGCTGTACATGAAATATGGAACCACCACTTACTCAGATAGAGAGAGGGAAGTGAAAATGTTTGGCGAAAAATGTGGAGGAAACACGACCACGTGTGTAAGTTCTCACGAATATGAGAATTAAAAATACATCATGAATTGACATAGCACTAGGTACTTCGTTACCTCCGTTAGGTACAATACTACGGTATTTTAGACTTTCATTTTCTGGTGCCGCTTTCACTAGATCCAATTAAAACGAATTGTTTGACTACCCGCAAATTAGCCTACCATCAAAGTCGGTCTAAATTGTTACAGTATTCGCAAAACTCGCACAAAATTATGAGCCACTTAAGTAAATAAGTTAGAAACACGTGCAATAAGCTGTAATTATGTTAATATTACATTACCTACATCAACAACGTAAATGTTAACTTAGGTTAGGGTTGGCAAGCTTGGAAATCTTGGAATGTAAAATATTGCGTAACACACTTATCTACAATGGCAATGCCCTTCAATTTGACGATTCAACAAAAGTCGAGTAGACGATTTTTTCAGCAATGGATTACTCAAAATCCTTCAGATTGTGATCGGAAGAGTGTTACACAATTTTATTGGGCTGCAAACCCCTTTCACACGCTCGGCTACAGAAATAAGATTTGACTATTATGAATTTTGTGGTCGATTTTCATGATGTTTTGCATGCGAATTCTGCGTTCAAAATCTTTATCCCTCCATCTTTCTGTGGAACTTCGAAATTCAAACAACTTCTTGAATTTGACAACCGTACGCCACCGACTCACGTGTCTGCAGTAATATCACGTAATACTTACAATACACTGGAAAACCGGTAACAGTCACAACCATTACACAATTACCGAAAACAGGGGCAACCTCAATGCCCTGCACGTGTACTGGCCACGGTTCACACTCATGGGTGCGCCCGCGCATACAGCGTGTGGTAAATGGATCATACGTGTCGTGTTCTTGCGCACTGTAATTCACTGTACCTAAAACCGGATATTCACAAGCGGCCTAAAACTGTAGCACAAAACATGCTCCCCTAATAAACTTATACTGAAGATATCCCGATAACTTCCGTGTGTTTTCTTAATACCGGGAGCATAAAATAATGAACAATCACGGAGAAGATATACCGTAGCTCCGTAAGTGACAGAAGTTTAGTTTTGAACCATGAAAGATTAAAACAGTGTTTAATGTTCCCAATCCCATATTGTATATAAGTATACAGGGGTTTGTGTACTCAAAGTTTTCTTTCACTGAGAATCGCGTCTACAATGTTTCAACAATTTTAAAGGAATCCTGCCTTCGTGTTACTGGCACGACAACTTTGACTGGCATAGAAATTCGTCACTTCCACCGCTTCCACGACATCATGAATGGCAGCGCAGTGTTTCACACTTTGAGTAATGTCGTATTCTGTCACAGTTACAGCTCACTAGTCTGTATCCAGCTTATGCTGCGCATGAGTCTACGAGTAAGTGGTGTTTGCATGGGACTGTCGTAGTTCTGTGTCGAGATAAATGTGATTAATTGACCTAGCGCGGATTAGATTTGATCTGCGTTTAAATTGCATAGTTTGGACTGAACGGTGATGACATGTGCTTAAGCTTAATTGGTTCACGCCTTTTTAGAGTGGCGGATTCTTTATTAAATTATTAGTAAAGACTGATCTAGATGAGCTCTATTAATTGTGTAGTAGAATGATAGTTTCCGCTGCTACAGACACAGTTAATAACAGCTATAGTATTGCATAGTAACACATCGCAAATGAGATTGGCACAGGAACGTGGAGATTGACGCAAGCAAAGATAGACCCAGCAGTGTTTGAAGTCATGAGGATGGTAATGATGATGCTGATAGTGAAGTATAACAAGAACATCTGATCAAAATTCCGAATATTATCGGTCTCTAGTCATAATCTAGCCGATGTATAAATATTTATGTTCAGCAGCTACACAAACGGATGCGTCTTTACACTCTTTACATAACAGACCCACTTCCGAATGCCTTAGTAATAAAATTATCTAATTTTGCATTAAGCTGCTAATGATTAAATCATCTAGGTAATACGTTTTTGTTCTAGAAACCGGAACACATAAGAATATGTAAAGACAGTTAATTTTACATACAATAACATTATAGACGTACATACACACGGTTTTGTTTCAAGAAATGGTATTAAGGCGAGATCACACCGACGACGTATAAGACGAAATATAGCGAATTCGATTATTTTATTATTTCCTTTATTTCTTAAATACACGTACCTAATCTAATCCTTCTGTTTTTAAATATTTTATTAAAAATATTAAAGAAAAGTTATAAAAATAGTAGGCCATACGGATTTTATGACGAATAGCGAAAACGAATAATTTATTCAAATTCAAATTCAAATACTTTATTTTGAACAACCAAGTCCATATATGGGTTAGAAATGCTTAATCGATTATTTTTTGCGATCTTAATTATTAGGTTACATAATTCGGATAAAGCTATTACTGGAAGCATAATCAAGAATATTATTTGAAATTAGATTAATAGAAGTTGATAGTTATCGATCGTTCGGATGATTCGCGTATAATAGTTAATAGCCGCTAACGCTTTATCATATATGATATAATATGACATAACACTTCAGAGAAGAGCTATAATCTAAAATACGCATGTTTGATTTACAAATGTAGCGCCACAGTTTATCTCATTTTATTGACTCATGAATATTTCTTGAGTGATGTCAAACCACTTTCGTTCTCTAGTGTAAAACTAACCTAGTAAACTTAATAATTTAACAGAACTTGCTATGGATTCAAAAAGTTGCACCAGAAAATCTGTGTTTTATTTGTTAGTAGAGATCGATGTCTAAAGTCAAAATTTTAACCTTTACCACTTTTCACAAAAAAAACACAGTAGATGGAAGCATTTTTCAAATAGACGTTATGGCCGAAACAAGACTATTTTCAACAAGATATAAATAACGTAAGATTTTTTGCAGCTACATAAACTAACGTCTGCAAGACAGAGGTGTACCTCACAGTACACCTTTATTTCGCCAGTTATGCTTAAGACCCATGTAATAGTGGGCGAGCCTATTGCCATTAACCGGGCACACATCCAGACTCCGTGGCTGCTACTGAGACAGCCAAACTATTACAATTTTCACTTTTCCATCACGACATCGCAGCTAGAATATCACGTTATCTCAGCCTTCTTGTCGTCTAAGTACTAAATCAATTACCAGATCGACCTAACAATTATGTAACGAAAAAACTTTTCCAATATAATTTATAGGTCTCCCTTCGACTTGTCCTACTCCCATTTTGATCACGCACAGTCTTCACTGACATTTCCTTGTGTTGCCAGCATTTCTTCTGACAACAAATAGTGTTAACCAAGAAGGTTATTACACAATCGAAAGTGAAACCGAACAGAATGTCATATCAACACGCGATGTGCGCTTCTGTTTAATCAACGTCATCATGAAGAGTGACTGAGCTTATTTTCGTAGTAAGGGGCTAACGGAAAAATATTTACGGCATAGAGTGGTCGTCGTCGGTGCAACAAAAAACAAGTAACAACACTTGTTCTGGAAAATAAGGAGCCATGAAACCGTCTTTTTGGATGCTAGCTCTCGGTTCTGATCAAAAGGCTTAATATCCTCAGGTAACAGGGTCATAGGCCAATTTCCTCTGCCAGAATTTTTTGTTACTCAAGCTAACATCCTAGGAGCGACGAGATCAGAGTGGAATATTTGCAATTTGCATGCTCCGCAGTATTTAAAAGAAAAAACTTGATTTATTAAGCTCAAACTCAATGTGGTGGGTTCAGCTGCAAGTAATTTATAATATGACGGATGTGATTTTAAAGTCGGTGTTTGTTGGATACGTTTGATATAGATTTAGGTATAATTATTTATTTAAAGTTCATCTAGTTTCATGCCAAATAAGGCTTGGGTATATAAACCTTGTTTAGTTAACTTTGCGGCAGCAGGATTCGCTAGATAAACCTGCCACTTTTATACAGGTAATCTTTGTACCTTTTTCAGTATTTCTCAGCAAAAAAATAACAAACAAATATAGGTAGCGACTTAGGGAATAAAAACTTCAGGAATGTTCTAAGCACTCATGTTTTTATCGCCGAACGCATTGATTACACATCGTATTCGCATCACGTTGACGAGTCTAACAAGTTTCGTCCGTTGCACAAGTGTGTACCCGCCTCAAAACAAGAAAACGAACTCGCCACTTCTTTGTGTTGTAACTTTGTAACACTTATTTCCGCAAGATATTAAAAGCTGCCAATTTGTGTTACGAAACCAGACAAACGACATAATTTTTAATTTGGTATTCGGCATCATTCGTCGAGATCACTTTACGCAGTTTCTGTGCGAGTTTACAAAAATGTTGCCAACTTGTCGGCCATTGAACTTATGACGTCTTTATAATAGTATAATTGTATTATATGCATATAAGACATTTCGCATCTCTCAAAGATAGGGTCTTATAATACCGGAAATGAGAAAATCGTGATTTACGACTGAGACGTCTAAGTTAAAGATGAATCTCACCAACAGGAGATTTACACGTAGTCAAGCATATTATCTAACTTTAAGCAAACTGGTTCTGCTTCATAATAATTATTTGCGTAAAAATGACCAGAAGTTATGGTTTCCTACTCCATAATCATCATCTACAATTATTGACAAAACAATTCAAATGACTCAATCGTGATCTATCCACTTAAAGCTGCTCCAAATACCGTAAATTGCTTATTTGCATAACGTTCAAAATATTTGCAAAAATTACAGAATTGGATCAATCGAAGTATTTGTCGTCACGAAACGTAAAACAATTAAAAATGACGAAACGGATTCGTGGAGCGTTGCGTTATACTTGACAATGAAACTGACGCAGCACGATATGCGCCCACGCAGCCTTCTGAAACGAGCACAGGGTTGGCAGCAGCAAATCTTTGGAAAAGGATTTCAATTGTAACAAGATTTAATAGTATGAAAATGTCTATAATTAAGCGAATTAAGAAGCAGTGCTTAATAGACGTAAGTAATTCAGTGACACGATACAAAATACAGCAAGGAATGGAGAACTAATAAAAACTGGCACATTTAAAAAAGGCTACAGAATGAACAGAAATAATAACATGATTAAAATAAAGACACACTAGAAATAATTGAGTCTCTTCATCAAAATCAAAATCAAAGCATTTATTTCAAGTAGGCCCGTTACAGGCACTTTTGAACTGTCGAAACAAAGATAACAATGAAATTTAGCTACAGTCCCAGTCACAAGGCATAAAAACTGTGAAAGTACTGTAGTTGCCCATTCCCTAACGTAGATCTCTATGGAGAAGAACGGGCAAGAAACTCCATGGACACTCTTTTAAATCAGAATATTTTTACAAAACCTTGGTTACATTATTCATGTTTAGATGGTACATTATGTGAGAGCGATGTAGCAAGATGTGCACGTTAAAAGTGTCCATCGAATCCCGAATTAGTTGGATAAAAAGAAAACAGATTTATATGCGTTATGCAGCAAATGCCCAAATACTCAATCTCGAGTCAGCAATTTACATTAAAAATCCCTCCATGATATTAGGCAGGATGCAAGAATTGCCAACCCTAAGCATATTTGAAAACAATGCAAGTCAAGCGTGCGCCAGCGCATTAGTAAAGCTTAGCAAAGCTGTGCTGACCTTCGATGGACGGATACGAGAGATAGTGTACGTTATTACTACACGAGTTTGCTTGTAGACTGGGCTAACAATAGGTGACCTGAAAGGAAAGGCAATGACAACATAGCTGAACCCTGAACCATGGATGATTGGATGTTGGGTACAGTAAAGGAAGGAAGAATTAATCAGAAGAACTAAGATGATTAAGACAGAAGCAACCTTTTATTCGAAGCAGATGTAATAATAGAAAGACCAAGAAAAGACATGAACAGCACATGGAGGAATAGAAAAAATAACAAAGATAGACATACAAGCAGCTGGCATGGGTTTGTATGAAAATTGTTTCATCAACCCTCTCAACCTCAGGTATCGTTTGATGAATTGGAAACTGACCTCAAGACCGGCAATAGAATCTGAATCTATTATGACTGCAGTGCCCGTATTTCCAAGTGAGGAGTTGACGCAACCACACATTTAGCAGTTCCATATCCCGAATTCCTCAGAAGAATTCACCTCGCAAATAGCAGTACCTACCGACATTCCAAGTCGCGAACACAGGTGCAATGGCCAAAACTCGTCACGGACCAGATCGCAAGCATTACTATTGTTCAGCCAACACCTACCTATTGCGACTGCGGTCTCAACGAGAGCCAGCTGCCAATGCGCAAGCGCAAGCTTCCATTTCACGACTCGATGATTTTGATGGAGAAAGCACTAGCTCGCATTGTTTGTGTGACTGCGTTACACCCGTTCGATAATAGTACCTATACAAGATGATTTTCTGGTCTATTTGCTTTAGTAACAGTTTTTAGGTATTTCACGGTCTGTAAGGCTGAGTGATCGATGACAGGTTGTGTGATTTAATATCTTGTTTATAGATTGTTACGTCTTGGATTCGCATAACAGCTATGGACTCGTGCATTCTGTTCTAAGATCTGTCATCTCTTTTAATCTTTTATCAACTGGATACGACTCTTAATAAGTATTCGGTTTGTCGAAGCCATACGTGACATTTAAGTATAAGTAATATTACAAAACTTAGTCTTTTGTCACAGTCCCTTGACACACAGACATTCATTTAATTGCTAATAAAATACATTTATTAATGATTTCCTAATAATATTGCAGTCGACTCACAACATGATAGGCAATTTTTCAACGAAGTCGCATATTTTCTTGAACAACAGGCATTTAGCAAGATTATAAAATTTCGTCAATCGCTATACGCAATTTTAGACACTAATTGGTAAAAAACATTGCAACTCACTTAGTAATAGCAAAATTAAAAGCTGAACTGCGGAAACTATAATTGCAGTTTATATTTCACTGAAATATTTGGAAAGACTTGAAAGTTAAATATAACGCCTACGTCGACATGAACAAGTGAGGCTATCGTCCAATTTATCTAGTAGAGCCTTCATGAAGACATAACTTTGTTCTCAAGAGAGGTTTTGGAGGTTTATGAGGATAAATTTTGTTCCTCTGCCTTTAACAGTCAACATCTGGGGGTCTAAAATGGCCGCTTTAGCAGAATCATAATAGGATAATAATATGAATTACGTTTAAATTCGTAAAATGGTCATAGACGTACACTGTTATGAATAGTCACCTTGTGACCATTTTACGAATTAAAAAAAAGCAAAAGCGGCCATTTTAGACCCCCTGATCATGTAGGCGTTCTCCTATGTCCTTGTCCCTACATCATGAACTTATTTCATCTTCACCAAAAGAGCGATGATTACCAGTAGCAGGTAACATTGGCAAGGGTTTTTCACAAAACGTTGACCCAAAAAGGTTATCCCACATCTACGTTTGGTACTGAATAACAAACAGTTACCCATCTATTTTTAAACCCGGAAATGATCCGATCTGCAACAACCACAACCTGAGCGCAAAACAAACCATATTTAAGAAAAATAAAACAAAACATTTGTTACACGTTTCTGTCATAAATAAAGGTCAAGTTCTTGGTTTTAACCATATAGTTCGGTACGGGCCCCTTCGGGGGCTTGACATACAAACCTCCGCTGGCTCGGTATCGGCCCCCAAAGGGGCTAGCATTTAAATCAAACGTCATCCTCATTATTTATGTAAATATTTCATATTCTGATAATCAAATACTATGAGTGTGCGTTAATTAAGAGAGTTGGATAAAAAGCTCATATGTCAACGCCATTAAAACTTCTGTATTTAGCGCGCAAGTTTCTTAATTTCACCTTACAAAATCCAAGTGCGTAAATACGGTCATCGCCATTTTGACAGCAGTGCTGGCCGAGGCTAAAAATCATAAAAATTGTGGTTTTCGGACATCCAAACTCCACTTTATTGATAATAATTAACTCGTCATTTAATTATGTGACGAATTCATCCATAGTTCAATTTAAATAAGCAGTGGTAATGATGAATTTTGGTATCTAAAGTCGAAGTTTCGCGCCAATAGTGCGTGTTCACATTTTTATTTTTCACATTATTTCACACAAACGCATAAAGATTCGATAACAAATGTGACAAATATAATTTCAAATATTATAAACAACATGAAAATGCCCAGATCTTAGCGTAATTTACTAATTCAGGACCAATAACACGTAATATTCATTACCACTGCTCAATTTGTATTCGAAATTGACGACCATTTTTTTTTTTAAATTTTCGTGATGTGTGAAAGCGATTATTTCAATCGATTCTTGTTTTGTAAATCTCGATTAAATCGAGTAATTAAATGTAAGGAAATTAAGAAATCGATAGATAGAAATCAAAATAATTTTGTTTTAAGCGTTAAATACAATAAAAAATGTTATAATATTTTTTAAAGCTTTTATAATGGTAATCTTAATAGATTTTCGTGCATTGTAGGTATTAAAATCGACCCAACAATAAACAGAACCGATTAATCTATGGCTAAATTCGCGCCGATTTTGTTTCCATATCAAAATTTAAATTAGGAATGCACTCGCTGTTCCAATTTATATTGTATTTATGTATTTTTATAGTTACTAGATAATTTATTGTGATTTTTTTTTCTATTGGTTGGTTGAATATAGAACGCCAAGGATCTTGGTAGGCCATAGTGTTTGTTTGGTTCCCACCAAGATAAATTATATTTAGTCTACAAAATTGGGTTATGGTTAGATGGATTGGTTATTAGGTATTCACTATTTATAAATACTTTTTTTTATCAGACAGTTCTCTCCCACTGCTGGGCAAACCTCTCCATGGCTTTCCAATTTTTTTAATCGTCATTATTTTTTGATGCGTAGATAAGCTTGGTTTAGTAGCAACCCCAAAAACTATAAAATTGAATTTTTAAGAAAACTTCTAGAAATGTGAGTAGGACTCTTGCCCTGAGGGTTCTGTCTTATAGCTGTTCACAGCCTCACTCAAGTGACACGGCCCACGGCCTATGATGGATAACCTGAACTTTGCAGTTGTAAAAAGAGGTTTTAGAGTGGACAGTGAACCGCTGAAAAATAAACTAATGTTTATTTAGGATACGGCCTATGCACTGCTGATTGCGAAATATAGGACAATAAGTTTGTCGGTCGTCGTCACCGAGGCAAGCCCAAGAAACACTGGCGTGACGATTTGGACTCACTCGTTCTTGACTGATCGGCCAGAGAAGGCAAAACACCGAGAGAGTTGAAAAGGTATGGGGAGGCCTTTGCCCAGCAGTGGGAAAGAATAATCTAAACAAAAGAAAAGTTCCAACATAACACAATAACCCAACCGTACTATACACAATTTTGTAGAATAAGTAATATAATGTGTCTTTGACGGATCAAACTCTCGACCTGAGACGCATAAGGTCGAATTTCGAGATTGGAGCAAAATAACTTTAATAGACAGCTGAAACCGGTATCTCGCGCTCTTTCTAAGCATATAACAATCATAATTCTATCTCTTTTTGTTCTGATAGATATACAAGTTCATAAGGTCGTATCTGTCGAGTTTTTGAATTTATATCGTGGATTAAGGCTTGTTATCAACTACAGTGTTTATGCTTAAAATTTTGGTATAATTCGAAGGTCGAATATTGACTTGAGCATTTATGCTTTTAAATTATTTTACGCGTAAGGGAGGGACTATTTTGTCATTCGACTTTATTCTACAAGGATTGTTGCTAAAAATAATACGGATTGTCAGATAGAACTTTTATGCCTCTTGAAATTAAATAATCAGATGACGTACCTCGAGATATACTGTTATGCCTCAAAAATTTTATTTGTTTGGTTAAGGTCTACAAACATAATTAGTCCTTATGCCTTTAAAAAGTGCTACTTTATCGTTGTACAGAAATGCATATGTGAAAAAGAAACACTATTCCATTGACTTCGTGACCGCACAACGACGCGATAGAGTGGCTTCGGACATTATCGCCGATCACTCGGCCGTTTTCGGCGCCTCGGTGGCTAAAGAACACGACCGTCTTTTTGATACAATGACTCCGCAAATAATCCCTACTGTTTATTCTTCGGTAGATAATCTCAATGAATCTTCGTCATTTGATCAAGGTAGTCCTAAAAGTGCGAATTCCAATAATATGATGATGATTCAAGTACGGGCGAGTACATCTGCTAATAAGAATGATCACCTCAGAAACCGTAATTTAACAGACAGAGATACAGGCTTTTTGATTGTACCGCATTTTAATGAAAGTGATAATATTGCTGATGCTACTATGAATGAAGATACAGTTAACTCTAACGGAATTCTGGTCGCAGATATGAATGGGAATATTTATATACCAGGTGACAGACAAATAAGACATAATGAAGACATACAGCAGATTGATAAAGCAGTCCCTTCAAAATCTAACACAAGAAAGAAAGTTAAAAACGTGACTAAATGGAAAAGAGTTGCTGCTAAAATTGCAAGGCTGAAAGGTTCTCCCTATCACTCAACTGTAGCTAAAAAAAAACCTGAAATAGAGGGTCGTGAGCTGAAACCTCCATGCATGTGTAAGTTTAAATGTTATGAGAAAGTACCTAGTGAAACAAGAATGCAAATATTCAACGAATTTTGGAAAAAATGTACCAGTTGGGATCAACGTCGCCAGTTTATAGTCTCTCATGTCACAAAGAAAATAAAACGCATGATGAGGACAGATGGGAACTTAAACACTGACCGAAGAAAGTTTTCCTACGAATATAGACTTATTGTCAATTCTAAGAGCGAAAAAATATGCCGGAATATGTTTCTTAACACGCTATCTATAGGAGAAAAGTTTGTTAAGGTGAGTTTGGAGAAACAGCTCGATGGAGGGTTGGTAGCTCCAGATCAGAGGGGAAAGCATATTCCTGGTAATAAATCATCAGACGTGGTAGTTCAATCAGTGTTAGATCACATTAACTTATATCCATGTTATGAGAGTCATTATTCACGACAAAAGAGCGGACGAAAATTTTTAGGACCGGACTTGAATATCCCTACTATGTATAAACAATATAAGGGGATGATGGAATCTAAAGAGATCCCTCCGAATTTGGTAGCCAAAGAATGGCTATACCGAAATATTTTTAACACCAAGTTCAATTTAAGCTTCAAACTACCGTCAGTCGACACTTGTGATGATTGCGATGCATTTGAGAGAAAGCTAACAGATGTTGTGGATGAAGAGCTGAAAAATAATATAGAAAAAGAAAAAGAAATTCATGTCAAGAATGCTGAAGAAAGATATAACTTGAAGAGAAATGACAAAAAAGAAGCAGAATCAAGTTCAGGTGAAAAAAAAGTATTGATGTTTGATTTGCAGAAGTGTTTGGCCACACCGAATTTAACTAATAGTAAATCTTTTTATCTACGAAAGCTTTGGACACTAAATTTGACAATATTTGATTCTACAGCAAATAGAGCTGCAAACATTTTATGGTCTGAAAATATAGGTGGTAGAGGAGGAAACGAAATAGCTTCTTGTCTGATTAGATGGGTTGAAGAAAATATTGAAAGTCTTACTAATGTGAGGGAATTAACTCTGTGGTCTGATAACTGTGCGGGCCAAAACCGAAATTTGATGGTAGTGATGGCTTACATGTGGATATTGCACGAACATCCCCAGCTGAAAATAATAAACCATAAATTTATGCTGAAGGGTCATACACACATGGAAGTCGATCAAATACACTCACAAATTGAGAAAAAGAAAAAACAACTGAAAACAATGCAGATTGCGATACCCCGAGACTGGTCTCAGTTTATTCGAACTTGTGGAGGAAAGAGAATTTTCAACGTCTATGATATGCAACTCCATAATTTTAAAGACGTTACGTCTTTATATAAAAAAATGGTCCTTTTGTTTCCAGAAAGAAGAATAAAAATGGTAAAGATTTTAAAATATCAGAATGTGTTTGGCTTCAGATTAAACAAGACCAGCCCGGAATATTATTCTATAAAAATACATTTGCAGAAGATTTTACCGAAATATCTTTCATCCGAAATGCTTCTAAGCGAATTCAGTTCCCTCAACATTTACCTAGTCTATGTCAAACTGAAAAGTCCATATCAACAGCAAAATACTATGATTTGATGAGTCTTTTACAATGGATTCCACAAGAATTCCATACATATTATAAAAATTTAAAACATTCCGAGAGTCAGCCAGATTTTCCTGAAGTTGATTAAATTTTTAATAATAATTAATTTTAATAATCTTTTTACATAATAAGGCTTATTATGCTATTCTTTTTTAGTTAAAAAAATTAGTTTGAAAGTCATTATGTTTTAGCTTTGATTATTTTTTAATTTCATTTTATTGATTCCGACATTATGTATTTCATAATAGTTGATTTAAAAGCTACGTACCTGAATATTTCAGAAGATCGGACTTAACTAATTTCTATTTTTTTGTCAAACATAATGTTACATGTTAAAAAAAAACTTACAATACGCATTGAATTTACCAAAAAATTGCAGGCATAAAGTTGGATCAGTAAATAAAATTAAAAGGATTGGTCTTTTAATAACTCTGTACAAGCATGAGGTCGGATGACACCGAAAAAGTAGTTTTTGATTAATAAATTATTATTATTATACTGTGACTAGTTTTATTACCATACTAATACAAAGGTATAAGACTTATCTAAAACATTATACTATTTTTGCTAGCCTAATCGATACTGAACAATAGTTTTGACACGATTTTGTCAAGATCTTTCTTTTGGCTCTCCTCTAAACTTGTGAAATACCAGATCAGACCTAATGCGTCTCAGGTCGAGAACTAATTTTTATTATGCCTACCGAGATCCTGGGCATTCTGTATCCAACCGCCAGATATTCATCATCATCTGCCTAACCTTTACCCAACTATGTTGGGGTCGGCTTCCAGTCCAAACGCCAAATATTTGAAAACCAAATTCACAATAATAAAATGATGTAGTAAATTAAAATACTTTAAAATTGTGAATTGCGAGCGTATTCTTAATTTAAATTTTGAAACAAAAAAATCGACGCGTATTTAGCCATAGGTTCTGTCCGTGCTTACAGTTAAATTGAAAATAGATACATTTTCTGATTTTTCTTTGTTTGAACTGTAATACTTATTTCTTGCCAAATTTCACGCTGCTAGTTCAACGGAAAGAAAGATAATCATCAAAATCTCTTTCTCTTGAAGTCAACCAAAAGCATCGAATAATTACTAAATGAAATTATTAAAAAAGATAAAATTAAATGATTAATTATTATTCGAAATTATACCAAGAATTCAGTCTCAACTCTTTTTTTTCTAAACTCGATTTCATTGCGAGTATCGATTAGGCTGAATACCACTTTTTAATTGTAATGACAGAACTTGGGTTTACGGTCAGCACTAAGAAGTGTCATTTTGCAACACTTGCAAGATAGTTTTTTAGTAATATTTGTCAAGACTTTGATCGTGTTTTTTTATGAAATTATGTATGAATAAGAGCAAAAATAAGAACGCAGATAGAATGTTACTGTATTTATTTTTCCTTTTCGAGTTTTTTAGTAAACGAAAAACTTGTCTATGTACATTATTTCCAGCGCATCTAAGTTACCTATTTTTTGGAAGCGTGCCGTAATATGTATTTTACACATATTTGGCAATAGACTGACGCCGTTTTACCAACTTCAACACGGTATTGAAGATATTTAACACAAACTTATCGTGTGAAACAGCTGCCGTGACATATTTATCATCATAAAATCGAATGCTGAATGTTCACGAAATTTCTTGAATTTCATGACAATTCGCATCACCCCCCCCCGATTCAGCTGATGTGTCATGTGTCAAAATCTTGTCGAGCAGAGTGGTTAAATACGAAAGTTCATTTCAACTGTTCGTTTTTATTTTACTGCTTCCTTATGGTCAAGATTTATTGATATACTGAAATGTTAAGTGTTTTTATTATGAAATATATTAGCTAGTGCTAATTAAGAGCTAAATTTAATAACAATTTTTTGTTGTAAAGTAATTGAAAAGTGTGGTAGTAGGTTTATAAAGAGATTAAAATACTTATACATAATATTTGAATGTCTTTGGTTTATATCCAGAGATATTGATGCTTGCAACAAAAATTACGAAAACATGATTTGTGGATTACCAAAACTAGGCCAGCCCTAGAAATATTCTGATTTCATAATGTAAACTGACTTATTAAAATATACGTTTTCCGATATGGATCATTGATTTATTCACGACTCCTTATTTATAAGCGTTTTACACATGATTACCAGTAACAGCTGCCGGCAGACAGTGAATATCTTAACGTTGAGCCCAGTGCCCACAGTTCACCGCACTGACTGAACTCGATTAACGATTACTGTTATCGATAGGTGTCTTGTTGATCGATACCAAAGGCTAAAATGTGAGGAATGTGATGTAAATCTGCATTAAGATGGTCGAAGGACTTATAGGGAATCAGAAAAGCGCGCAGTCAAAGGACAGTGGAACGTACATGAAGAGGCTTAAGTCTAGTAAACTATGGTTACAGAATACAGCGAAGATGTAGAAACTGCCTATTATAATGCTCTTTAGTCTTTGGATCTCTTGAGTTCTTTCTGGAGATCCATTTTGATTTTTCAGATTTCATAAAGATGAATTTAATGGTTGAAAAAGTTGTTACAATGAAATCTTTAATAATTGGCAGAGTAGTGAGAATAGGTAGTGTGTTTGCTAATATATCGATTGATTTAACTCGTAAAGAAATTTCGATATTTTACGATTCATTCATTAAGTGACAAGAAACGACTAATTATGTAACTTTATATCCTACCAGTATCATGACACCAAAAAGAATAAATTTTAGCACTGTACACCTTTCATCACCTTAATTACATGAGTAAATGCCGAAGGACCGCACCCAAAAGTGACGCCGATGTAATGCAACATTTAACTTTATTCGTAAGAAATATCTGACGACCTACTAAGGGTCCGTACTTAATAATATTCCTAGTATGGTCGACAACGATTCTTTTTCCGGTTATAGCCTATAGAATCTCAGGTTTTGGAAGCTTAAGCAATGAAGAATATGATCGGATAGTTAACCTAGAAGGGACAACATTTCGTTTTGACTGGTGGCTTTTTTTGCATGGATATTTTCGAATCGGGAATGTTAAAAACACGAAACACGGTATAAAAGACATCGACGCGTTCAAACTGTTACGATTAACTCTGCAAATGATTTGACTATAGATTTAAATGCAGCATACATGTGAGAAACACATAATGGCACTATAAGATTTAATGTAGCTGACTGGCCCATATAGGTCGTAGAACTTGTCGCACATAAAACCCAGTGGTTTATGCATTGGTACAAGTGTACTTTCGAAAGTTACAACTTCCGATTTTTTCTCCCAATCGCAGGAAATGTTTCACATGCCTCATACTCGATATATTATATCCGAAGCCAAGTTCACACATAAATTACCTAATCACAAGCTATAGTCCGTAGACTCCAGCTTAAAATTTCTCATATATGCGAACCATTTAGGACCACATTCTGACAGTGCCGTTGCCGTAATTGGGTTCATTTCGGACTATTATCTTGTCAGCTGACCAAAATCTTCCGCAAACTGGAGCGAATACGCAACTGTGGCCTGATCTCACAGACTCACACCTGCTTTACCATTGAACGTGTGCGAACCAGTTCCACTGTCATCGAATTAAATCGGCGCACATTACACAACGGCCCTGCGTCTGCGCACTGCAGCGTCCATTTTGGAGAAATTGCCACAATTACGTAACTCCGATACTCTGATCTTACCGTACATGCTTTAGACTTGATATTTATAGTGATTTATAAAGTTAATAGTAAACGAAAGTGAAATTTAGTTTAATTCTGTCTGCCAACAGCTGCATATTCGCTGCAAATAATTGTGATATGAGTACGGGAAGTAACGATCTACAAACTGTAATTGAATCGCAAGATTCGCAAGCACTCGATTAAACTTGCAAATAAAAGAAACTAGCATAAATTGTTAGAAGCAGTGGACCTTATATTTACGAGCTGTATCGGTACCATTTCCGGTACAGTGCTCTCATGAGATCTTCGATATCCTTGGTACCTTCGAATACTAAGAATGAATGGATGTAGTAGGAGTATTACGACTTTCATATAAAAGAGGAAGTACAAGCTGGTTGTGGTTTGTGGGCTACGTCCAGCAGTGAACATCTGGTTGAAAGATGATGATGAAGTATTTGTCAATATTTTGACCAAGCTATCCCTTGCTTCAGGTGGAGATATTTGCTGACGTTACTTCTGCTCGGCGTGGCGTTTGCTGCTGAAGATGAGGACAGCATACCTGACGCAGGAGTTGACGGTGATGAACTAGCCCTGGATCAAGAGGTGAGAATCGAATTTATAGAAAGAAATAAAACATATTTATTTGGCACATGCCACAAAAACACAGTAACACAATGTGAAATAATAAAAAATCTTAAATCTAAACAACAACAAAAAAGTAGATAATATTGTGTGTCTCACGGCTGCGCCAAATACGCCCAGAGAAACCTCTATAGCGGAACCTTCTGAAATCTCTTAATTTAATAAAGACTCGCGACGCTGTCTCTTACATGATGGTAAGCGGTAATGCGGCCAATGATAGTTTACCCATGGTTAGAACCTATCATCACTTTATACTTGAAGACTAAAGGGAAACTCAGAGTCCGGCAGGGAGTCCACCTCTAAATATAATTAGTTCCCAGCCAAGCATTGCTGCTTCTAAAGAATACTTATCTCTATTAGGAACTACTCCTATTGTTGCTCACCGTTGCTGTATCTTCATTCCTGAGTAACCACATTCAGTACTATCATCAAGACTATTGGACCTTCCCAATGTGGTCCGGATAATAAAGAGATTGTCTCTCGAATAACATTAGTCGAATTGTGTGATATCGATCACGACATTACTAGTCGACATATCGTGTAATTAACAGCTGATTGAACCTATCTGTTGATCAATAGTTTCACGGCTCCTTTACGGATTTCTAAGTCACGATTTAGCCTTGCTACTGCCACTTTCTTTATCTAGATTTAAATCGGATCGAAAAAGTTTTTAATGACCCACGATTGATGTCTATAGCCTCTAGCTGTACTTGCATTTAAACGAAGGAAAGATTGCAATATCCAGTAACGTTTTTAACTTTTTGCGAAATGATTTCAATTACTTTCATGTGGTTGGGACATTAGCCATCAATGTGATGGATGGCGGTAATTGCCATACATACATTATGTGGTTGCAATATTGCCTATACGGGGTGGAAAGAACAGCGACTCGAAATCTACTATTAAAAAAAAATCTGTTGTTTCATACATTTTGACCGTGTGAACTGAACACGTGGTAGCCGCGTCGTCGGTGTTCCTTCCACCTCGTATTTAAGGCGGTTCATTGTACTATTTAATTCAAAAAGCATTCGATTTTTAAAAACGAAGTGTTCATGGTCTAAAGTAGAGCTGCGCGTTCGGTTTTACTCTCGCTCAATAGTATCTTTGACTTGAATCTAGGTGCTGTAAGCAATTCTTTAGACTGCTACAAGATCAAATTAAAGATTATTTTAGTCAGTGGAAGTATAAATATATAATCTAATAGAGTAAAGACCTACTACGGTATTAATACGAGAGGAGAATACGTTCGTAGAAAACACTGAGAAAAAGGAAACAAGCATCGCGTAACCAGCTGCGAGTAAAAAAAAAACTTGCTTGATATTTGAAAACTTAGTAAAAATATCGATTATTATCGATACTAAGTTTTTACCCTCCCAAGTAATGTCAGTTATGCACTAGTTGCACATTCAATTAAATTTAAACTTTGTAAAAAAAAAACACAATAAAAGCAATAAAACAAACCAGGTATAAATAAAAACTTCACAGAATTCGTTTTCCCGGCAAATTGACAAGAGTCGTGATCGAAATCGAATGTTACAATATAGCCGTATTACACGATGCAATTTTTCTAACGCCATTCCGTGTCAATGTCCGCCTAGCAAGGCCATTGAGAGTGAAAGTCGAAAGCTAATCTGTACGATTTTTTCTTATTTTCTTCTTTTATAAACGTTTTCCGAACGTCATACGCCGCCATGTTGCTAATTTCGGCGGGAAAGTCTTCTAAAAAGATAAAGATATCAAAATAAAACTGAAAAGCAAAGGTTTCTAAATTCTTTGTAATCTTAATCTTCAACATAATCCCATTGTTCCGGAAACAAATATTTGCCTAATGATACATTTTTATGATACACAGATAGTTCCACATTTGCCGTTCGTTTTGCGTAATCGCGTGAGAAAAATGCAAACATCCCATTATAATGTATTCGTTTGAATTCGTTTAGAAACACGCGTCGGATTGCATGCGTGCCATCTGAGGAAATCCATTTGACGCGTTTCGTTAAAATTACTAATTTGAATTAATTAAACGCTTGTCAAAATGTTACGGTTGTACACGTATTCGTTCATGTACATAGTACTTAAAAATATATACATGCATATTGAAAAACAATTGCGTGAAAGTGAACAATTAAAGTCAATAAAGAAATTAAATCATTACAGTGCTATGTATCGAAAGACCGCAATAGTTGTTATAATGACTTGATGTAAGAATTCTAGCACGTGCCAATAAATTAATAGCTAACGTCCCCCAGAGCGATGAACGGCAATTACAGAACTAATGCAGCCGCTTCAAACAAAATTAATAACACAAACTCATTAACGAGTAAAAGTCCTCTCTCCCGGATCTGGTAACATGTAACAGTGATATAATACTCGATAACAACACATTGCCGTCGTCCCGCACGATTGCACACTCGTGTACCTCGGATTTTTTCCTTCCACCAACAATATTGCCGCAATGAAATTTTGCACGCGTTCGTCAACAATTGCAACTGTTTATAATACAAATTATCCACCGGTAATTGCGTAAATTATGTAAGTTTACTGTTACTGCTATACTTACTTCCAGTTTTTTAGTATGAACAAAAACTGATTATGCTCAAGCTTAATTGGCCGGAAAAATTTGCTACTAATGCGGGTACACGTGTGAATGTCTAGTCACTTGGTTTCTATTGTTTTATGCTATGATAAAATAGGCAAGTGTCGACAGTTAACGTTTTCTAGTCATTCACACTTATTTGAGAATAGTTCCTACATTTTAGGTCCTGTTCGGCGAGAACAGAACCTTGGAGCATTCCCATTTTTCTATTTAACTTGATGAAGAGAATGGTTCTACTAAATGTTACGTGTCTCTTTTTATTATATTTTAACAGGTTCACTGTCCACAGACCACATACGGTCTGTAGAGAGACTTCCATATCAGTCCACAGACCGTATGTGGTATGTTCGCCCATACAATTTCTAAGTCATCTGATACTGTGGACGTAAGGAGAAAGTCTCGTATTTAATGCGGACTTGGCAGGATAAACTGACTTTAAATAAAAACATAACTGGACTTATGGACCATTCCCACTCTGGAGCCTGGACAGTGAACCTGTTAAATGAATGTAGTTATTCACCTTCAATAGTCTTATACTGAAATTAAAGCAATATCTATAATATTAAACCGTTTTCTTTTAATTTCTAGGAGTCCCGAAACCTTCGGCCACGAGCGTACACTCCCACAGCATACAACGCATTGCCCAGTGGGTTCCGGCCGACGCCCTCATTAGCCGAGCTGGCTGGCTACCAGAGACAACAGGAGCAGCAGCAGCAGCAGCAACAAGAGGAGCAATATGTGCTGCAACCCAGGCCACAACAGCAGTACATTGACGAGCCCAGACAGCAACCACAGAGAGGTCCTCATAGGAAGGTAAGCGATGGGATATACTAACTTGAAACATAGATATTTTACTACAAAAAAACCACAACAAACTACAATGTAGATAATTATTATGAATCCATAGTCAGTACACATATCACCTATGTCCCGTTCCTTTCTAACTCCGTAAAACTTAAAACTTAATTCGTCACCGTCCACTAATTAAATAAAAATCTGACGACAACTTTCTATAGCCGGACCAGCGCCCCGCAAGGCTACAGCAAAGACCAGTCCAAGAAGTAGAAGAGGAATTAGAAGAGGAAGAGAAGGAAGAACCTGACCGTCTATCTCAGTTACTGCAGCAGTCCAAGTTCAACTGTGTGAGCAAACAGACTGGGTACTATGCTGATGAGGAACTCAACTGCGAGGTGTTCCATTACTGCCAGGACAATGTGAAGCACTCCTGGGTCTGCCCCGATGGATTCTCTTTCCACCAGGTATGTGTATTGGTTGTTATAATGAAGACCTTTACGGCATCTATCAGATGCAACGATCTAAGGCCCATGAAACCGGTAAGGATGCAGCGTTGTAACAAATAATGTATTGAAGTATCTCTCAGTGTCCGGTATTCCCAGCTGATCCGCGTGTGTTCCTTCGGAGTTGACCTTTACTCAGAATAATAGAACCATATTTTTGTAACAGGAATTTTACCAATACACTTTCACTATTCCAGGTCCACTTGATCTGCATGCCGCCAACACACGAAAACATCTGCCAGAAGTCGTCGAAGTACCACTTCGTGAACGAGTACCTGTACAGGCCAGTGAATGAGGAAGAGGTCCAGAGGAAGCCCAACGTGTCCCTCAAGTACTCCGACAGATACTACCCCGCGGAGGTGTACAGGGACGACAGATTCGACCAGGAGGATGAAGAAGAGGTAAGGAACTAAGGACTTGCGATATTAGGGGTACATATGACAAGAAGGTGAAAAAGAGGCTATCGGTATGTCGTAGGAAAATAAGTAAAAAAATGTTGTTGACAATGAAAAGGAAGACTTTACAGTACAAAAAGAAGGTAGAGAACGTCACTATCCTCTTATTAGTACCACAAGCCGCAGGCGACAAAATCGAAAGCCATTAATTTATTCGTATGACGAATAGCACTGTTTGAACATAACATTACTTTTTGGTCATCTCTCTTCTTTTCGTTAAATTAGACGAACTATCCTTCCTAAGTAGATCATATTAACCTAACAGTACCTAGGTCAAAATAAAGGGTGAAAATAGAGAAAACGAATTTTCCCAGATATGAGATAGGTCTCAAATCTGATAAATCGATTTCTATTAGCTAGGGCTAAATCGATTTTTCGCCCCCGTAAACCCATATTGTAACTTACATCGAAATCGTTTTCGAGAACATGACTACAGATAAATTTAAGTATATGTTACGGCTAAAAATGGTTGTGAAAATAAACTTAAGATTAGCCGGCTAAACTTAACATAACCTAACCTAAGTTTAGCCGGCTAATCTTAAGTTTATATTCACACCCATCTTTATCTGCAACATATACATACATACTATATACATATACAAATATTGCTCATTTAATAGTATAGGATAATGTTTACCAACGTACCAAACTCGCAATATGTAAGTAACAATGTAATGCCTGCGTGCAGGAGCAGCAGCCGCGGCGCCAGGCGCACCAGCCGGCGCAGCGGCCGGAGCAGCGCGCGCCGGCGCCTGCGCAGGTGTTCCGCTCCGCCGAGGAGGTGAACATCCCGCTGGTACAGAGGCGCCCGCAGCGCCCCTACGACTTCGATTTCTAAGCCGCCTCTCCATTTAGACGCCATTCTATGGCTATAAGCTCCTGGGACTGCACCACCACCTGTGAGAAAGAGATGCATACATCCTGTATGGCTGCATCTCGTTCGCACACTGAAGTAACATTAAAATACTTCTATATATTCTGAGATGGTGGTAGACCCCTGATATACACTATATAGGCAATCAGCAGGATTGCCTATTATCTATTCGTAAAGCCATTATATTTTCAACCGAGTAAAGAGAAAAAAACAGGTACGGGATTTTTGTCATCCAAAAAATTTTCAGATTTTTTGTTTGATGACTTCTATTCCCGATAAATGCAGTTTACAAGTTTTTAGTGGCTATTAAATTGAAATTATACTCTTAACTTAAGTCTGTTATGAGCCACTGAAATTAATTATTACGAACAAATCAGTGAGAACACTCGTGAGGTGCTATTACTTACTCGACTTTATCAATCGATCCTTGATTGATTTGTATCATCACATTTTGTAATATCTATTTAAGGTTAAGTTTTAATTAAAACTTATTTATGTTTCTGTACAATAAGTCACAAATTAGTTGTTAGCTAGTCTTTGCGTAAACTAGATATAATAAAGAAAATGAAAATTATGAATGTTTCGTTTTATTTATAATTCCTCTAATCATAACATCTCCGAACGGCGAACAGTTTTCTAAATTAATGGCTGATGTTTCTTCTGCTCTGATGTGTGGAAGACTGTAAGAATCTTTTCCATGACCATCTTGGGCGTCATCATTGAAAACCTAAAACAAAAAGAAAATGGTTTCAGTATTAGTACTAATTACATGTTACTGAATTTGTGTAAGTAGCACTAATAGCCGAGTGCAATTATACTCAAAAGATGTAACGAAGTAGAAAGTGGTCGTATTTTCATGAGACTTTATTCTTTGAGTTCTGAGACTGCCTCGTTGGTCGAGAGGTCGCTGGACTGCTGAGCATAAGCTCCTGGGTTCGATTCTCAGGTCGGGCAAAGTGTTATTGGGTATTTCCATCAGGAATTGCTCAGTAACAACCACAAAGTCTGGATTTGTGCCCGGATGACAGCAATAAGCTCGCCCCTATTACATGGAACTTAAACAAAACTGGCGAAATGTAGGTGTACTATTAGATATACCTCTGCCTAACCCTTCGGGGATTACAGGTGTGATGTTATGGTTATGTTATTCTTGTGGACCTGTTTATATGTTTATAACTTGAAATTCGGCATTTTATACTGTGGCATAATAGTGTGACCAGTGTGCATCCAATAAACGCCAATTTAGTATATTTATTCGTTCATTTTTTTAGCATTCTTCTCCACACCTCTAGAAACTCGATAAAAAAGTCCCATGAAAATCCAACCAGATAAACTTCGTTACACCTTTTTGTCTTATTCTACTAGACTGGAAAGGCGCAAGGTTTGCCGTATACATTGTTCAATCTAAATTAGTGATCTACACTGGCCTATACGAAAAGCAATCAATCGGCTGCGGATCCAAGTAGGCCCTGCAAGTACTACTTAGCGAAATGAGGGATTAAAGACCGCAACGACACCGAGTGCCAAATTGCGGTGCGTGTGACCAAACAGTGTCCCATATGGTGCAGTGTCCAAACACCAGCACTAAGACACGCCGCTGACACAGCGATTGGCGTAGCCACCTGCTGGGCTCCCGTCACTTAATATTCAGTATTTTTATCATCAGCATCTGCCTAGCCTTTTCCCAACTATGTTGCCTTCAGTTCAACCGGACGCCGTGCCAATATCAATATTTTTATCATCGATTCGAAAACAAAAAGTACCTATTTACATAAAACAATACATACCTTTGCGATCAGTCATGCAGCTACAACGGGCTCTACATATTGTTTATTTGCCCAGCAGCTGTTTTGTAGATTCTCCCAAACTGTGCGTATAATAGGGTATCACTGTTACTATCGCCGCAGAAAACACTGTTCGCAGCCTCCTCCGCAAGAACGCTTAGGTCGCTTTGGACTCGGTGGCGGCGAGCAGTCAGGCTCTGGACACTCCGGTGGTGTCGGAGGGCAAGGTGGCGGTGGGCACACTGGCTTTGGTGGCGGTGGGCACACTGGCTTTGGTGGCCCTGGGCACACTGGCTTTCGTGGCCCTGGGCACACTGGTTTTGGTGGCGCTGGGCACACTGGTTTTGGTGGCGCTGGGCACACTGGTTTTGGTGGCGCTGGACACACTGGTTTTGGTGGCGCTCGGCACACTGGTTTTGGTGGCGGTGGGCACACTGGTTTTGGTGGCGGTGGGCACACTGGTTTTGGTGGCCCTGGGCACACTGGTTTTGGTGGCGGTGGGCACACTGGTTTTGGTGGCCCTGGGCACAGTGGTTTTGGTGGCGGTGGGCACACTGGTTTTGATGGCGGTGGGCACACTGGTTTTGGTGGTCTTGGGCACACTGGTTTTGGTGGCGCTGGGCACACTGGTTTTGGTGGCGCTGGGCACACTGGTTTTGGTGGCGCTGGGCACACTGGTTTTGATGGCGGTGGGCACACTGGTTCTGGTGGCGGTGGGCACACTGGTTCTGGTGGCGGTGGGCACACTGGTTTTGATGGCGGTGGGCACACTGGTTCTGGTGGCCCTGGCCACATGGGCGGTTCCGGAAGTCGCGGGGGGCACGGGGGCGGGCACTCAGGCGGCGGACAAAACTCCCTCGAGTGTTTACATTCATTCGGGTTTGTGCAAAATCTATGGTCTTTAGGTTCAATAGTTAAACTAAAACCGTACCTAGGAGGTGTACAACTCGTAAATGATGCCTGCGAATCTGTCTGCGAATCTGTTGGCGAACAGGGCAGTGAGTTGCTTATTTGGCAACGATAGTCAATATATTGACATCCGAGCAGATTTCCTGGAGGTAGTTTTTGCTCTAAGCCAGTTAATCCGGTTATACTGGCCTTAAGCTCTTCAACCGATTTAGGTACATGATCTTTAAGCCGTGGTTCAATATGAGGTTTCTGTAATTTCGGAGGCAATGGCGATGAGCAAGCTTTAGCATAACAGTCAGAACAAGATGCAGAAGAAGGCTGTTCAGAAGGCTGTACTCCTTGTGAGTTGTGCTCACAGCAGGGTGTAAAGCAACATTTATGCTCGTGGGTTCCCTCTTCTTCAGATTCACAAGTCATCACCGGTGGTGTCATGTCTTCTTCTACCTCTTTGCAGTTGCAGATCTCGACAGATGGTGTGACACTATCGGGGATGGGGCAACTGACTGGTTTATGGTAACAGGTGAACTGACACAACTTTGGGAATTCTGGTGTAGTCGCCTTGGTGCAAATACAATCTGCCACAGAAGCAGACAACTTGATTGTTCCCGGCTTTGAACTAACTGGCATCAAAGTGCACGATTGTGAGCACAGTGAGTAGCTGATTATCTCGCTCTGTCGTTCAAAATTGTTTTCTTCGCTGCTCATTTTAACTTAATCTAATTTGTATTGAGTGATATCTTTCCTCCTCAAGAAAGATACGTTTAGTAATAATATCGGTAATTGTGAGGATCTCTTCTAAGAGCATAATTTTCTTGTCCGGTACAATCTAAAACAAAGAAAGGTTGTCAAGTGACAGGTGGACAACAAAATGATCTTTTAAGGGTACTACGGGTCTACCTTTTTTAGGCATGGAATCCTAAAAATGAGATCAATAGGTACTCATTTGATTTTCAGAATTCCGTATATACTCACGTGACGTTAAAGTCACAGTATCCAAAAGGTATTGCCAAACGATAAACACGTGCAACCAGTCGAGCAATTACACTAAAAAAGCCTGCAATGGTCTACGCGTTCAGTATAACAACGCATTCAGGGGTTTGTTGGGGCTCCCATGGCGGTGCAGTGCCTCCGGCATGTTCGTCGACCACAGCACGAACGGTTTTCAGGCGGTGCATCGCAAAAAAATGGCCTCCCTGCGGCCTCGGGTACAGGGTAGCGCCAACATGCTTCTAAGCATGGTGTCGGACAGACTGGACAGTCAAATCCTGAGGCATTAGTCGCTTATGCATGACCAAAATAATAATTATTTTAAATTTGACTAAAATAGCTATAATGTATCTACCTACTAAATTAATGTGTGCTTGGTCTGAAAAAAATATTTTCAATTTCAATTTCATTATAATAGATGAAACCCTTTCCTTCAAACAACACATGGAAGCTCTAAATAAGAGAATTCGTACGGTGATATTTGTACTCAAAAAGCTATGATTTATTGCAGATCCAAAATACTTAGCAAGTATATTTTGCTCTTTGCCAGTCAATTCTGACTTACTGTATTACTTCATGGGGTGGGGTCAGTAAAACTCTGTTATTGCCCATTGAAAGAACTCTTTAAAGCTATTCTCGAGGTGGTTACTTGCCACCCTTTCCTTTGCCCCACTAACCTCCTCTATAAATCTTGTGAATTACTAATTGCTTGTTTTCCTGCGCTTTGCTTCAATGAATGACAAAAATACTTTTGTTGTATTCTTTTGTTTCTTCTAAGTGTATCGAAAAGGGTCGTTTGTTACACGTGGACATTTGTCACTGCAGTTCTCGGTTCTATAACACCCTCGCCAACGGCTTGGGTCATTGGGTGTCGGATGACAAAGTTTGTCCACTTATATCAAAATGTATTGTGTAACCCTAAGTGCGTGAGTCCGACTCGACTTAGCTGGTTAAAAATGTGCGCTCAGATAAACTGTGAATAATTACTCCCTAGTACAACACTACAAGGATCTTTAGGGGGTTAAATGACATTGACAGGGAGTCATTGCTTACCTTCGATCAATAATAAGTAGTCTCATTTTATTCATTTGAAATAAGACCACGCAATTTTTCGTGGTCTTATGTGTGGCCATTTGTGTAGCGCCTATCGGGAATCTAGAGGATTATAGATCGATGTTGCTTACACATAATCTGTGAAATTGTATTGTGTCGATATAAAAAAAACAAGATGGTGGCATTCGTTCTAATTTTGCCCACGTGCCAAAAAATCCTGGTAGCTCTAAACCAACTTTTGATGAAGAGCGTTCTCCAGCCCACTGATTCATCCAGAGCAAAGGCCAAGTGCATAATTTTAGCCTAATAAAAATATAACCTAATGTCGTGTCGCGTCAGCCGCATTTACGATGACCGCTGGGCAAAAGTCTCCACATGATGGTTGCCGGAAGACGGACGGCGCCGCCGAGGCCGGCCCAGAAAGAGGTGGCGAGACGATCTAGACGCGTACCGCGAGAGCTGGTTCTAAGAGGCACAGCGAGAGCTGGTTCTAAGAGGCACAGCAATAGACCACATGGAAGGAATTTTGGGAGGCCTTTGCCCAGCTGTGGGACAATACAGGCTATTAAAAAAAATGTCGTGTCTATTCTGTGTGAACAGAATGCATGAAATAAGTAGTGGCAGTAAGGCAAAACGAGAATGATTGTTCTGAATAATTTCAATCTGCTTGGTTCACTTTAGACGTGAATAGTGCCGTGTACAATGTGTACATCCTGCTTTAGTTTTCAAAGTATTCATAGATGTTAAACTCGGTCTACTTATAACATACTTTACCTTTGCGATCGGACTGAATAGTTTCAATACAAGTCATAGAGTTGTGACCGGCTTTACTAATTATTTCTTTGTTGCTCATCTGTTTTCTTAGCATACTGTCAGACGCTGCGCCGATTACGTCTACATGATTTGCTTCAGACTTCCTGTTTCCTTCTGAGCAAGATTGATTTGGACACAGTGCTTCTTCTTTGCAAGTCGTTTCTTCTAGATCACTGAAAAGACTGCTAGTCTCTTTACAATTATCGAGAGCTTCCCTTGAATGGTTACTTTCCTTGGGGCGAGAGCCGATATCCTTTTGTTCCATAGTTAAATTCAAGACTAGCTTAGGAGTGGGTTCATCAGATAAACAGATCAATTCTTTAGAAACATTCGAATTTTGCACACAAGGTCTAGAGTATTCTATGGTGCTACGAAGATCCAAAACGTCATACCCGTAAAAATTTCCAGAGGATTTGTTGTTAATACCGGTTACACTGGCCTTAAGCTCTTCAACCGACTGAGGAGTTTTTATTTGACGTGATTTAATAAATACGGGTTTCGCGCATGGTTTCGATGACCAACAAGATGTGTTAGAAAGATTAAAAGAAGGTTGTGCGCTTTTTGAGTTGTGCATACAACCGTGTGTATAGCAACATTTATGCTCGTGTGTTCCTTCTTCTTCAGATCGACGGTCTGGAAATGTAGGTTCTTCGCGTTCATCGGCGTCCTCGTCGTAATGCTTAATAAGGCCAGGGGCGAAATTGAGACGTTCAGGTTTGTGGCAAGAGAATCGTGTCAGGCATTTAGGGCATGTGATAGATCTAGGTTGACCTTCCAACTCAAATGGCAGTGGTTTTGGGAATTTTGGTTTCGATCCGGCGCAAGAACATTTTGATTTTGTAGAACCAGGTAATTTTAAAATTCCTGGATTCGTGAGAGTATTCGACCAGATGGATTGCGAGCGCTGGGATTTACAAGATTTTTGTTCAGCGGGTGTATTAATATAATTCCACGCTTGTTCCAACATACCTCGCAAATATGAAGTTATTGATTCTAGTGAATAATATGAGCACTGTTTCGCGCAAAGCGGACATGTAATCTTGTGGTCAGATGTAAGTTTTTCAAGATAAACTTTAGCCATTTCTACCAGCGACTCTTTGCAAGAATTCGGTAAAGAGTCATTTGAAAAACTATGGTATAGACATGTTTTAGAGTTTGAACAGACTGTTTTAGAGTGTGGGCAGACTGGTTTAGAGTTTGAACAGACTGGTTTAGCGTTTGGACAGACTGGTTTAGCGTTTGGACAGACTGGTTTAGCGTTTGGACAGACTGGTTTAGCGTTTGGACAGACTGGTTTAGCATTTGGACAGACTGGTTTAGCGTTTGGACAGACTGGTTTAGCGGTTGGATAGACTGGTTTAGCGGTTGGACAAGCTGATTCAGTGTTTGGACAGAGTGATTGAAAGTTGGAATAGGATGAATCAGATGAAGAGTCCTCAGAAACACTGAGGTGTAGATTACTTTTGTAGTTTGGATGGGGTGACATAGCCTTCAAACGGGGTGTTTTAGCGTTGGAACTGGGTGAATCAAATGAACAGTGATGACAATCCTTGTGGTATGTACGTGTTTTACAGATTGGACTACAGTTAAGACTGGATTTTGCGTCTGGATAGGCTGATTCAGCATTAGGACTGGGTGGATCAGATAGAGAGACAGTACAAGACTTGTGGTATGTACTAGTTTTACAGATTTGACTACAATTAAGACCGGATTTTGCATCTGGATAGGCTGATTCAGCAATAAGACTGGGTGGATCAGATAGAGAGACAGCACAAGACTTGTAGAATGTACTAGTTTGAGATGATTTAGCGTTTGGACAGGGTGGCGGAGCTCGTGGACAGGTAGGAAAAGCTCTTTGACTGGGTGGTCTAGCGTTATGGCAGGGAGATATAGTTCTTGAAGAGGTTGGTCTATGGCTGGATGACAGAAAGCTTGGACTAGCTGCTGATGGCGTAGTCCTTTGAAAGAAATGTGTCGTGCTTTCACTAGGTGATTCATCGTCTGGAGGACGCCTTGTGTTACAACGTGGGCAAGCACTCATGTGTGTATTAATGATTGATTGTATGTATATCCATGCTTTCTGTAGCAGAGATTGTTCAAATGAATTACTGGCGCCTGGTTGTAGTTGACTCTTTGCTTCACTCGAACATACTTCAGCAACTCCAACTACGTGTTCCGTATTACACACAGATCCTACGTTGGATGAGTGTTTGCCGTAAGCCGACGCCGACCAGGGCCCTTGCTTGCAATTTTCACAAATGCTGTTTTGGTCAGCAGATACGTCGTCATAATTATAATTGTTGAGAACACATTCGTATGAAACACTCTTCGAGCATTTTTTTTCTGAACCTGCTTGATTCATTTGTTGATGTCCTATGAAACAAAATTAGACTTCATCACTTTATTTCTTGGATGCTGAAGACTTTTCGATGAAGAGAAGAAATAAAGGTAGGTAGGTACTAAGTTTTATAATGCGAAAGAAAATCGATAATATTATTGGATCGCAAACAGCTTCAGAGGGCTGAAGCACAGTCATTTTGGCAGGCCGCACAGCAAAGCAAAAATCCTCCTACACCAAGGCAGTTTTTTGACTTGAAATGCAATGCATTGCGGCTAGATTCGACTGTAATGTACGCTTGCCACAAAAGTTATAGGAAGTTACTGAATGTTAATATATTATGTTATCATGTTCCAAAATTTTACTAAACAATGAGTAACATCGGTGTGTGTGTATGTACTTTAATAATCATTATCAAAGTGAGCAATAAACGCGAGGTTTCGTTTCGATGTCATACGACTAATTCTATAATTATATTGTACACCTACTGACGCCGGCTCAACCGGTCGGACTCGCGCCCTTCATCCAGAAGGGTAAATACAAAAAATTTCTTTAACTTCTGGATCTGTAAGACATGCTGAATAGCCGATTTATTACTTGGGTTTCTTAAAGTACCAACGCATTTTAGGCTCTAAAAGCTTGCTACAGTCAAATATGAATCAGTTACAGTAACGAACCTACGTTATGATTTTTTGTTTATCCTACCAACTTTTCCAAAGTTACGAAGTCCGTAATCCGTATAATAAACCTAGAAAACGTTTAAGAGTTATCGTTTTTATTAAAAATACTTACCAGTTACCATCTGCATTTGACTGTCAATCTTCTTGAGAGGTCTCTGTTAGCCTCTCCAATACTGCGAATCCTTTCCAAATCCAAAAGGTTCTGCAATTAATACTATTAAGTGAAAGTGAAAACCAACTCTAAACAGACTATTTACTATGGAAAAAAGATTGAAACAGAGATTGATTGATTGAGATTGATTGTGGATTTATTTTTTTACTATGGAAAAAAGAAGGAAATTAAATTGAATTGTAGGTAATCTGACTGCAACAATGAATTTACCCAACTGAATGAAAATGACAAGGAAATGCGATAATATTTTACTTACATGTACGTAATAAAAACTCCACCAAACACTAGTAATGATACTTGTATTAACAAATTCTTACATGTTACACTAAGCAGACTCTGGAGACTAGCATCTTTCTGGGCCCTGACCCCCCTGACTAAGAATTTCCGCGCATGTTTAAACTGTGTGCCCAGTAGTTGCATGAATACTTGGTCCTATGAGTGAGGAGTGCTTATGTTATAAAAAAGACTGTATCATCTTGCTGGTATTTAAATAAGTATTTTCTGGTATTGGTGCCCCATTGTGCTATCTATTTGAGAGACGTTTGCTGACTTGTCAGTCAAATTGATGTGCGAATTTTTTGGAAATTTAGAAGAAGGATTTAAAGTTTTGATGAACTTTTTACTTTGAATTTTTAAGGCCATTCATTCATGTCAGTGACCATCATTCAAGTGCCAAGCCTACGTAGGTCAAACTACATAATGATCTGAGACATCATGTTTACCCAATATTTTCATTTAATTTTAAGCTTTCTATGAAAACTGTTCAATAGAATAATAATAATATCCCTGGACATTTCACACAGCACCATCTAGTCCCAAGCTAAGCAACCTAATGCTTGTGTTATGGTAGCTAGATGGCTGATAAACTACATATTATATACATTTTTTTTTGTTATTCCATACGAAATCAGCTCACTGTCCCCACACAACGACGCTTTGATCCTAGTGAATCATTGTGATATAGTGGGCACTGGTGCTTAATAATTCCATGCTGTGAAATATGATTGTAACATGTCAAAAGTGTCAAATCAAAGTCTGTGACACTGACATAAGATTGTTTTGTTTAGAGGTTAGAATGGAAGTAATTAAATGAATACGGTGATTTATTTGTTTTGGCTTGAAAATTTTTAGTTTAAGAACATAAAAGAAGCGAACGACACCTTTTTTCTGTTGACTGAACCTCTTTCTGGTGAACTTAAAGTGATAAGCCCGTCAAGTCAGATTATTTTAACGAAGAGATAACTTATCAGCAACTGCGATGCAGGCGATAGAATACAAGAAATACCATGAATCCTTCATGCAGAACAACCATGGCTCTACGGCAGTTCACACATGCGCCTGTATATTGTTCACAGTACAGTGTTCAATTTACATAGCTATCAAATCAAGATTCCCAGTCTGTTGCCAGTATGCTTATGAATATCTGGTGATTGTATTGCCTATGGTCATCGCTCACACCTTACTAGCGCAATACATTAACGTGCTAAACTTTATAGTCTTCATTCTTCTACAAATCAATTTGTTGTTCTATTGTCCAAGCATAGTAAAAAAGTTTATGCAAAAAAATGTCTTTCAGAACAATAGGATAGCTTTAATATCTTGTCTTAGAGGACTGACGTATCTTATAACAGCACTATGTATCTTAGCTGTAGACTTTCAAGACTTCCCAAGATACTTAGCCAAGACAGAAAGATTTGGATATAGTTTAATGGATACGGGAGTTGGATTGTTTGTCATAGTGAGTGGTTTAGTCCATAAAGACCTGCGGCACCAAAGATTAAAGGATATTGTGAAAGGAAATTTAAAAATGATAGGTATACTTCTAGTTCTTGGAGTAGGAAGATTTGTTTCAGTAAAGCAATTAGATTACCAGGAACATGTCACAGAATATGGTGTACATTGGAATTTTTTCTTTACAATAGCTGTTTGTAAAGTTCTTTCAACCATTGTATTATACTTCTCAAATAATGCTATATTACTATGTATTCTTTCTTTAGTTGTTCATGAACTTGCCTTATATATTGGTCTACAAGACTGGGTATTTGGTAATAGTCCTAGAAACTCCCTTATATCAGCAAATCGTGAAGGAATTTCTTCTTGCTTAGGATATGTGTCCATCTACATATTTGGTGTTCTTATAAAAAATATATTACTCGATAGAAAAGTTACAAAATATCAAACACAAATAAAACTCATTTTTGGAACAGTAATAATGTGGGTATTGACATATTTTGTGGATATTATTAGACCAACATCTAGGACTTTAGCAAATGCTGGATATTGTATTTATATGGACACACTTTTAATAACAATGACAACTGTGTTATACTTTGTCACAGTGTTAGTAGAAGATAAAGATAAACATTTCCAAGTCCCTGTTATTCTTTCCCACATAAATACAAATGGTTTGTCATATTTCCTTATAGCAAACTTGTTGACAGGTGCCATTAATTTATCAATTAGAACTTTACTAGTGCCTAGTTCTGTTACTTTTATAATTTTAAACATCTATATGATGGTCACTTTAGCTATTTTAATTTATCTAAAAGTTTTAGGTTTGACAATATAGAAACTTTCTAGCTAGCTACATATTTCAAAATTACTTACTTATATCGTGCTATGGACATGTGATGCAGAGGAATGAGGGAAATGTTGAGTATGAATGTGATGGTTATAAGAGTAGGGTAAGACCAAATAAATTAATTGATGGACTGTGTAAAGGATGATTCGGCTAGAAAAGAGGTGTCTGATGAGATGACGAGTAATAGAGAAGTATGGAAGAAGAAGACATGCTGCGCCGACCCCAAGTAAATTAGGATAAGGGCAGGAGAATTATGATGTATGTTATTATAATAGAAACATCGAAAGTCTGACAACCAGTCTTGCCAAATGGTATTGTGTTAACCAGTGCTAGCTGGGTTGTGGAGGTGAGATAGGCAGTTGCACCATGTTAAATACTGGTATTCAGCTGCATCCGATTAGACTGGAAGCCGACCTAAACATAGTTGGGAAAAGGCTAGGCATATGATGTTATTATAATAAAAACACCTTTAATAAAACATTATAATATTTATTGCAATTCATAATGCATTAATAATACATTCTTACAACAACATTTAACAAGTTAAAAAGAACATTAAAAGAATTATTACAGTACATACAGGGCAGAATTGGCAAATTCCATAAGTACTTAATAAGTTATTATTTTATTAATAACATTTTTATTGCATTTTAATCCCTTTTTTTAAATAAGTATCTAGCTACATACATTAATTAAAATTATGTTCAATTCCTGTTTAAGTGAATAAGTAGAGGTGCATAATATCATCATTAAATATAATAGATTATATTTTGTTATTAGATAATTGTTTAGTTTAGAGATCAAATTATTACATAATTGTTTAGTTGTAAATAAAAATTATATCATAATAAGTACTATTGTCTAAATAGAGAGATGATATATAAATGCAATAATTTGTAGAAAATGTCATGTTATTGGTTAATGCTGGGACCTATTTTATTTTAAATTGGTTTAAGAATTTAGTCCTTTATTTGTTGTAAATATTTTGTTTCAATTATTATAATATTAGCTTTAATTTGTTGATATATTTATTTATCATCTATAAAAAAATATTTTTGCTGAAAAAAATCCTTCAATAACCATCTTAGGCACAGACAGAAGGTTTAAGAATTTATAAATTCCATATTTAATTAAAAATTAAATCTACTCACATTCCCTACTATCATTCACTGTTTATTAATGTATAATTATTATTGCTATTTTAGAATGTTATGTTTTTTACAAAATATAATTTTATTATTAAAGTTTGCTATGACAGTCTCTGACTTTAAATGACAACCTAATAATTTTGTTGGAACTAGTAATGTAATAAAAAAAACATCGTTTTTTTCTTGTGCATTACATGTGAACACAAACTATCTGGAAATTGGGGGTTGTGACACTCCCCCTCCCATACCTCCCCATGATTTCTCCTCAGTCATTGCAAATACTTGTGCACTATAATGATCTGCATGGGTCTCCCTTGTTTGACCGAAAAGAAATTGCCAAATTATCACTTCCCAAACAAATTTTCGCATAATTTCATTTGCCAAATTATTACTTACCAAAAAATCTCTTTACAAATAATTGTTACGAAAACCTATGTTTGGCAAGTGAACGTTTGAACAATAACTTGTTCACCAACTAGTACTTTTACCATTTTTTATCTAGTCAAATATTTCAGTTGGTATAACATATTTTACGCAAAATTACATTAGCCAAATATTTGGGGTCGTCAATTTTAAACTTACCATTTCAGTCAAAAGCACTATTAACTAGTTGGAATCTCCTATTTGGATTCGGTTGGGGCTCCTATTTCTGTCTGCAGGGTTTACAGGCACCTAACTAACCGAACCTCGGGGTGCCCCTGACGTCGACCGTCTAGGGTTAGCGTTTCCGTCAGCAGGTCGACGGATCCCCGCTGCGCGGGGCTCCTATTTCTGTCTGCAAGGTTTACAGGAACCTAACTAACCGAACCTCGGGGTGCCCCTGACGTCGACCGTCTAGGGTTAGCGTTTCCGTCAGCAGGTCGACGGATCCCCGCTGCGCGGGGCTCCTATTTCTGTCCGCAAGGTTTACAGGAACCTAACTAACCGAACCTCGGGGTGCCCCTGACGTCGACCGTCTAGGGTTAGCGTTTCCGTCAGCAGGTCGACGGATCCCCGCTGCGCGGGGCTCCTATTTCTGTCTGCAAGGTTTACAGGAACCTAACTAACCGAACCTCGGGGTGCCCCTGACGTCGACCGTCTAGGGTTAGCGTTTCCGTCAGCAGGTCGACGGAACCCCGCTGCGCGGGGCTCCTATTTCTGTCTGCAAGGTTTACAGGAACCTAACTAACCGAACCTCGGGGTGCCCCTGACGTCGACCGTCTAGGGTTAGGGTTTCTGTCAGCATCTGTTAAATTTCAATTACGTTATATTAAATCAATTTGTGTTATGTCTTCATTCCAAAATTTTTGCCTTTATATTTTTTGTCATAACAAATCATTTGACTAAACGTTTATTGTCTTAATTTTGTTTGCTGTAATAAATCATTTGGTTAAAGACCAAAAGCCTTAATGACATTATCCTTAGTAATAATCTGCCAAGTAAACATTTGACCAAATGAAAATGTGCGTACTAAAATTATTCCAAACATTACATTGGCATAAAAAAAGGTTGCTAAAATTTGTTTGGGTAATGAAAATTTGGCAAAATCTTTTCGGCAAAACGGCAGGATCCCGATCTGCATACATGGCTAAATGGCTACTACTTACCCGTTGAGATTAACTATCGTGACTGAAATTCGGTCAGGAGGATATATAAAATATACATGGAAGAACATTAAAGCGAAAGTAGCTAATTTATTAATTAGTACCTACATTTTACGATGTGGAGTCTTACCAGCGACTCCTAGATACAAAATATATTTGTTTATCAGGAACTTTTATCAGATAATAACTGTTTGTTTTATTTTTTTATCTCTGTCCTCTCTACTTTAAAAAAAATTCGCTATGCCGGACAGGGTCCATAATTGTTTCTATTATTATTTTTTATTTACCACCTTTAACTGTACATTATGGATATAGCAATAACCGATTTGAGATTTCAATCTTTTCTATTTTTATTAAATGGCAAACAAAGCTGATGTCGACTATTCTGTCAATGTCCAGTGAATTGTAAAAACAAGTGTGCATGATAAAAAAAAAAATGAATAGAAAAAAACTACAACCGAAGTCACAAATCAAATTCTTCGATTAATACAATTGGACACAATGTGGATCCTGTTGGTTAGTACGTTATTAAATCTAGAATTCTAACATCTACATTATTTACTAAAATAAAAGCGAAGACTGATATTAAATACTTGAATACCCGCAATGAGTCAAATACATGTAAGTATAGAAAAGTGAGCATTTCCGAGCGTAGGTACTCATGTATGTAACTATACATTGTAATGTCAATATTCCTGTTTTTTTAAGTCATTATTGCTTTTATAAGGCCGACTGCATATTGCAGATTTAGATTTTGTTGATAAGTACATTATTAATTAAGTAAAAAGGATAGGTCGTACCCAAACTACGAAGCTAAGTCGTCGACGATCCGTCGGCATATGAGCACAACTGTTATCCCCAAATCTACAGGGTAGTCGGGGACATATCAAACACTAAAGGATGATTTCCACCAAACGGTTCGCATCGGATCGGAACGGATTTTACAATCTTAAAACCATATTAATCGTGTACACAGTTTTTAAAGTATTTTACCAAGCCGCGCACAGTAGCCTGACCGCGGGCGTCTTCAGCGACTCACTATCGTAGCCGAAAGTATGCTGCGAAGCGCGATCGGCTCCGTTCGCCTGTCGTCGTATACAATCGGATCATAAATATTCAATCCAAATTTTTCTTTTATGATTATTTTCTTCTACTACGTCATTTTCAAAAATTAGAACACGTCAAACGGTAGAAATGAAACTATTTGAGTAGGCGCAGAAATAGATACGTTCACAAGCGACGGTATGGAGCCAATCATATGCGTCGACATCCTGTATCCGTTCGTATACTTTCCGATCCGATACGAAGCGATGCGAGCCGTTTGGTGGAAATCTTTTACACCTAACGATAAAAAACGTCACGTAAAACAGGGTAGGCTTATTAGTATTGTCATAAACCGGACACAAACCTTATTTTAGGTTACAGTGGTTACTAGGAAAGTAGACACGGTCATTTAATAAAAAACACATTTTGTATGCGGTCGGCCTTACTTCCATAAAAACTAAATTAGTATCTAATTAATATCTAATTGTACAATGTTAGTAAATTAAAGCTTGTAAAATTAGGGCTTTTGTTAATATAAAGTTTTATGTTCCATAATAAACAATAATTTAGTACTCTCTGGCTAATTTGATTGCAACATTTAAGATATAATATTGTTCAATATCAATTCCTTATAATTAATTTAGTTAAGTACCTAAGTATATATATAATATAATAAGTTAAAAACATAATATACTAGCATCGACGGGCTTATTATTCATATTTTTTAAGCACAGCCAATATTGCAATTTGGGGTATTTTTTTTAAACCATCACTGGTTGAATTTTAAAATGGGGCAATCAGCACAACACTTAATTTCAATGTTGATGCCTGTTTTCATAACAGTAGGTTACACTTAGATGAATGCCCTAATCAAAACTTGGCTCATAGCCACACATAGGTAGGTACAGAGATAACGCAAGTATCACGATCCGTATGAAAATCAAGCGAGTCATTTTTTGACTACTACTGTGACGTCATAAGTACTATTTAGCTACTACACAAACAAGTTACTGTACAAAATAAAAACTACACTTTTATTTTGTAAAACGCTAAACTACGTTTTTGTTCTTTAAATGTCTAGAATTATTAAATTCTTGAGTTGTAACGTTGTTGTGTTTTAAACAAATTAGCTTGACATAAAATGCTTGCTCTTGCGTTATCTAGGTATATCTGTGCTCATAGACAAAAGCATAGGCATTAATCTAGGTGTCATCTAGTTTATGTAAAAATGGGAATTGATCCATCAGTTAATTCACTGGTTAAGTACTAAATTCCGACCTATCCCTGAACTGACCAAAAATCTCAATTTAAGTTTGCTCAATTCCCTCGATTTTTTAAATATAAGTCATCAGCTGACCCTAAACAACTACTTAAATTATAAGTACTAGTAATTACAACCAAATTGAAGCGTTAAAATCGCTTTTACAGTCCTTTGGGACGAGTGCTACATTCTTTCCAATAGAGGCGACATGTCTGCACTCTTGACAGAGTGTTTGGAATACCTGTGGCATAGTCTAGCAATACAGAATACTAGGCTGTAGACCAAGGAAGCGATCAGTATGCCAAGGTACAGGCACAGGTACGGAAACCTTGTCGGCGACCAGAAAACCGTGTATCTCATGCTTTTGTGGTTGTTTTCTGTAAAAAAAATAAAGTAGGTATTTACATTTGATTAGATATTGCAAAAAATGCTGCTGCAGGATTTAGTTTACAGTTTCTTGCGCGCGTGTCTTATCTTAGGGGCTATCTCCACGAGCGAGAGAATCGCGACGGATCCGCGCTTCTATCGTCGGGTCGTCTCCACGAACGAGTGATTATTCCGCCAGCGTATCGTCGCGACTGGTAACGGAATCGCTGCGTGCCCGCGACGGCTCGTAACGGAATCGCCGTGCGGCGTGCCGGCGCCACCAGTCACGACGATACGACGAGGTTACGCGCGCACATTGCCACTCGACGCATCGCCGTGTGGAGACGCGTTCATAGAGAGTGTATAGAAATACGTGGCACGACGATGTCGCGATTCTCTCGCTCGTGGAGACAGCCCCTTAGTCATGTAAATGGGTATTCTCACTGACATCACTAACAAAGCACCTTGGATGGAATTAAAATTAATTAACTCATTTAGTCTAATCAACACTTGTTTATCGCAGTCTACAGCTGAGTACAGGCGCGCAGGAAGATAATCACCTGAGTCGTCCCGCCATCTCTAATTTACTTATAATTATATGTCAATGAATAACTCTAGTAATTTAAGAAAAACCGGCCAAGTGCGAATCGGACTCGCGCACAAAGGGTTCCGTGGCTTTATACTCAGCAGCGAAACTGAATATGTACTCATGCAATTTTACGAAAAATTTATCTCAAAAAATAAATTCAAATCTTACTTGATTTTTGGAACGCAGGGGTGAATCGAGACAAAACTTTGAAAGAGATTTTAACTTGAATTGATATGATATGTTACTAAAAAGTACTCTATTTAGTTATACTTAATTGTAGGTACATGGCGCAGTTATGACAGGTGGACTAAAACAGTCACGGAATGGCGAACTGGGAAAAGAAATGTGGGTCGTCGGGCGGCGAGATGGGCAGACGTCATAGTTGCCATCGGGGGAATAACGGATGAAACTGGCACAGGAACGTGGAGATTGGCAGAGGAAAAGAGAGGCCTACACTCAGCAGTGGGTGAATTCAGTCTGTGGATGATGATGATGATAGAGGAGCTCGTGGCTAAATAATAACAACCGCTCGGGTCGATCTTTAGGTTAAGCTGCACTTGCCTAGGTTGGTCCGTGGATGGGTGACCACCCATTCAAATTCAAATTCAAATTCATTTATTTCAGGTACGTAACCCATATTGTAAAAAAACAAATACAAAAACAGCAAATAACACAATTAATTAATAAAAATAATAATAATAATTAATTTACAATTGTGTTAGTCTCTTACGGGCGACACTATATGTGACTTGTCTATCACTGCAGTGTCGCACATAAGGACAGTCCAACCTATCAGCAATCATTCTCAGAACGGCATTGGAGCTGGCACGCACCCTGCGCACAAGGGACGCGCATCGCTTCCGCATGGTCGCATAGAAGCAGTCCGTGCGGGCCCAAGCGAACATCCCTGAAGCGCTGCAGCAGCGAGGCAGGCCCAATACCGCCCTGAAAGCGTTGTTAAACTGAACGCGGAGGGCGTTGAAGCATTTTTGAGTGTAATTCGCCCACAGGCTACAGGTGTACATAGACGTACAATAAGCTCTGAAAAGAGTTACTTTTACGCCATCTGAGCACCGTGCGAACCTGCGGGCCAGCATATTAGCTCTAATGGATAACGCCCTCCGCTCCCGTTCCAAGTCAGCATGATCCCTGAGGTCAGCGGTGACTATATGCCCTAGGTATTTAAACTGATGCACCCTATCTAAGGGTACACTATTCAAACTCAAAGGTGGTACATAGTCCGGGCATCTAGCACCGCCCGCCTCAAACACCATGTACTGACTTTTCTTAACATTATAATTAAGTCCATGCGTAACAGCGTAATCCTCACATGTCACCATCAACCTCCTTAGGCCACAGATCGACGCGCTCAGCAAAACCATGTCGTCTGCATAGCTTATATTGTTGACACACACGTCGTCTACATGACAGCCGACGTGCTGCCTGCTCAGCGCGACGATCAGCGCGTCCATGTAGAGGTTGAATAATGTGGGTGAGGTCAGTCCGCCCTGTCTTACCCCGCATTGTAATCGATATGGCTCCGACATTGCCCCCGACCACCTGACGCTGTTGACCTGGTGCGTATACCAATACTTGAAGATGGTAATAAGTTCTGGTGGTAGGCTGATACTCTCAAGTTTTTCCCACAAGAGATCATACGCCACCAAATCAAAGGCCCTGGACAGGTCGAGAAAACACGCATATACCGGGGTTTTACGGTCATTATAGTATCTGACGGTATGCTTAAGACACAGTATAGCACTTTCCGTTGATAATTGGGGCCTAAATCCAAACTGATTATCATGTAGAGTTATATAATTACTTAACTGTGTATTAAGCAAACCGTCAAACACCTTCGCTGTAACTGTAGCTAGAGATATGGGCCTATAGTTACATTTATCAGCTAAGTCACCGGTTTTATCTTTAACTATAAGCACAACCACAGTTCTCATAAGATCCGGTGGAAGATAAGAGTGGCTCACGCATAGTGAGTAGAACATCGCTAATACTCTGTTTATATGTGGGCCAGCGTGAACTAGGTGTTCAATGGACAGAGAATCATGACCAGGACTCTTGCCTTTAGCCATGCTCTTAAGGGTTACAGCCACATCCTTGGCACTAAACCTCACCCCTACAATCCCTTCAGGTAACTCATCATTGTTAACCTCACACGCCGGACCCAGCGGTGACTGCACAGAAAATTGACTCTTAAAGATATCAGCAATGCCTTTACAATCACTCACCCCATCGACACTCACCGGAAGTCCAGGCTTGGCGTTTACTTTGTTGGTGCTTTTCCAAAAGTCTCGAAAATCACCTTTGGCGTGCTTTTCCGCAAGACTGTCCATTTTAATCTGGGCTTGATTATCTTGACACCATTTTAACTGTGATTTAAAAAGTCTCCTGCTGGCACACATGTCATCGTACATGGAGCCAACGCTAGGTTTACCGCACGATACCCACTCCGTAAACTTCATTCTAGCCCTCCGGTGAGCCTCGCTGACGTGTTTATTCCAACCCACCACGCGCGGCCCACTCCCATTCCTCACAACGCCCTCCCGACCTGCCAAAGACGCAGCACGAAGGGCGGACACAATGTCAGAGTACATCACATCAAGAATACGATGGTGACCATTACATACCGAGTTTCTCCTGTGCCTCGGAAAGCACGTTAAGCCGTTGGTTCCGGCTGTCATTTTTAGATCTTTGACAGTCTTTACAGGTAGTCAGTGGCCCGAAAATCTGACAACCAGTCTTACCAAAGAGTATCGTATTATCCAGAACTAACTGGGTTGCGGAGGTCAGATAGGCAGTCACTCCACGTAAAATGTATTCAGTTGCATCGGGTTAGACTGGAAGCCGACCCTAAAATAGTTGGAAAAAGGCTAGGCAGATGATGGATGATGATGATAGAGGAGCTCGTGGCTAGTTAAGCTGCACTTGCCTAGGTTGGTCCGTGGATGGGATGACCCATTACATACCGAGTTTCACCCGTGCCTCGGAAAGCACGTTAAGCCTAGCCGTTGGTTCCGGCTGACATTTGTAGATCTTTGACAGTCGTTACAGGTAGTCAGTGGCCCGAAAATCTGACAACCAGTCTTACCAAAGAGTATCGTATTACCCAGTGCTAACTGGGTTGTGGAGGTCAGATAGGCAGTCGCTCCGCGTAAAATACTGGTATTCAGCTGCATCCGGTTAGGCTGGAAGCCGACCCCAAAATAGTTGGAAAAAGGCTAGGCTATGATGATACTTAATTATTTAGAGACCTTGTTGGCAACATAACATATTAATTCAAAGTTAAAAACCCTTTCAAACTTTTTTCTCGATTCACCACTGCGTTCCTATACACCCCGTTTTACCCGATGCTTGAAAAATTAGACGCAATTTTTACGGCTTTTAAAGCGAATATCTCATGAACAGTGATCGGAATAGGAAAAAATTCTGTCGCTTTTTCTTAAGTTAATAGTTCATGAAGTGTGGGAAGGGAACACCGAGCTGGTTTTCAGTCTGTTAGTCCGACAGACCCCTCCGCCCACCCCAGGGCGGAGGACATCCGTGTGGATTTTCCAAACCGGGAACAAAAAAAAAAGTTTACTAAAACCCTGCAGACAGAAATAGAGTCACTTACCTAAAATTGCGGCTCCATACCCAATTTTGCTTGTCCCCATTCTATAAGAGCAGGTTGGCACATAGATCTCATACAGTGAGTAGTCATCGAATGTTATGCTGAGCGTCGACTTCGGCGTGTTAAACCAAGTGGTCAGCTTGTGCGTGAAGTCCTTGTATTGTTTTATGTACTTAGACTCATGGTCGTGTGCGCAGAAGAATATTTGAGGATTTATTGTATCCATAATCTGGGGAAATAAATAGTTGTGTTTATGATTAGAATAAAGATTATAGCCAGATCGGCAAAAGAAGTCTGGAATATGTCTGGAACTCATAGTGCTATAGTCATGCCATTTGCTTTTTAGAAGACACAAAGTGAAGCCTAACTTACACGACAAATCAGTGGAGGATATCATTCACGTTTCGAACAAATTGTACCCAAAAAAAGAAAAATTTGAAGTGCAGGCTACAAAAAATAAATACAATTTTCCTATGACACCCTCTACATTTTTTACTGTTACAACGAGAGTCTACCATTAACCCTTCCGCTGCTATTTAAGTTTGCGAATACTAACTAGGTAGGTACCTACTCTGTTTTTACTGTTACAACATAAGTCAGCAATTAACCCCTAGGTATCTGCTGTTTGAGTTTAAAAGTACCAAAAATCATATCTTTGCCAACAATATTTTGGCCATTTGTTTAAAGTTTTCGGTATGAAATGGCTGATGGCCAATCATCATTCTATTTCTATGAATTATTTGAATTTGACAGAGGTAGAATTATGTTTTAAATATTATAATATGTTTATTGTTGAGTGATAAATGCATTTGTATAGCCAGTGGACCTTACAAGACAAATTCTTCAATTTCTTCTCTATTCGAAATCCTTATTATCCTTACTAATATTATAAATGCGAAAGTAAGTTTGTTTGTGACCTTTTCACGCCTAAACCACTGAATGGATCATCCTGAAATTTAGCATACTTATATGTTGTCAGGTGTACAGAAACGGACATAGGGTACCTACCTTTCATCCCGAAAAAAGTACTGTTCCCGAGGAAAACAATAATAACATTCTTATAATAATAGATGGCGCCACGTGTCTCTCGAATCATGATTGAATTATATTATTTTAAGCAGAGTACAACCTGAATTGATTGTCAAATTCTAAATTAACGCAAGCGCAGCCACGGGCAACAGCTAGTTATGTGATAAAATACTTACATTCTTAGTAAACATTACTCTCAATGTAACAGGGTAATGAGAGACAGCAATTTTAAAGTTGTTTTCAGTGCCTTTCGGCTCATCAGTCTTCATGGGGAACGTATATGTAATAGCATTCACTTTGTATATGGAAACATTGGAGTACGTTATCACAGACGGTTGTTGGAACACTTTCTCAAACTCCTCTATCTTGTCATGACGGATCGGTTCGTTCTCACCACCAATGTCGTTGTCACCTGGTATCCAGACTTGCTGAAATGCACCGTTAAACAAATAATCAACCAATTCAGCATACATTATAATTTGTATAAATGCATAACATGATATTACTGGACTTTGTAGTGCAGAAAATGAATTCATTTAAAGTAAATAGAATGATAAAAGAAATATGTTTTACAAGTTAGAGATCAGCTAATTTGGATAGTTCTAAATATGCAGTGAACATCTCAATGACGTTTGCACAGAAGTGTAGCAGAAATTAAAGGAGGCCTATATCTAGCACTCGCTGACTCTAGGCTGATGTGATAAAGGATGCAGACGATGGTGATAATATTACAAGTTTACAGCTAATCTGCCGTCATAATAAAGAAGGTCGTAACTGACAATTTTGACAAAAATGAGTTATTAACATATTCGGAATCAGCAAAGAAAATGCTATCTTATAGTCTTACACACAAAGCTGTAAGTCGTATTAGATCAGAGATATCATAAGGATTAAAGCCTTAATCACACAATTAACAGCCTTTTTATTATTAGTATTTTCATATTGCTAGTCAGGAAGGCCGCAATTACCAATATTATGGCTTTTTTAACTAAGCAAAACTTTAAATTGACTACAAGAAAAAGCCCCAACTTCGCAATAAGGGCTTTTCATATAAGTATTTTGAAGGGACAAGCATGTCTGAGTGAGCGCAGGGAGAGTATATTTGAATTAATAATAATAATAAAAACAATATAATACAATATAATTCAATCCGCGTCGCTCAGTTGCAGATTATTTTAAGTTTGACTGAATAATTCAACTTATGAGACTAAAAGATTTAATAAAGTACCTATTTTATTTAGTAAATATTCTTGGTTTAATTTTAATAAGTCTTGTTTACAATCGACTGGCAAAGGCTTTTATTTCTTTTAGACAAAAAACCTATGCTCCAATGCTTTGAAAACGATTCGTAACTTAAAGGCGCAACGGCACATTTAACTTGCTTTAGATGCTAGGATTTCGTCTTTAGGCATTACATTATATGCAATTACACCTTTTCATTAAGTATTTCACAATTTATTATTATATTTTTGCTAAAACAAAACGGAAAATATAAAATAAAATTAATAATATAAGCATGTATGAATTAAAAAAAAAATATGGTTCAAAACAACGCCTATATTTTTTGATGTTTTATAAAACAAGAATAACTAACTAAAACCATTCAGTGCATCGCGGGCCTTCATTTTAGATAAAACTTTAATTATCTCGGAATCAATGTTGACATAGTTATGGCCTTTTTTCTAATGACAGCAGTAATCCCCACCCAGTAAAGCATCTGAAAAACGATGAAGGATTGAATCAAGTTTACTTTAAACATGATTCAATCCTTCTTGGTCTGTAAGACATCAACTTATGAGAGGAAAATGTAAAAATAATACTTTGCTTACCACAGCACGATGATCCCAGTCAAATATTCTAGACAGTCTCTTCACATAGCTGTGGAACTGTGGAAGAGTGGAAATGGAGCCCTCATCCATGAGGTCGCCCAAGTACACCAGGATATCAGGCTTGAAGTAGTCAGCTACTACGTTGAATGTTGACTTTAAGTAACTGGAAATATATTTGAATTTCTATCAGTAAAATCACTAAGTACTGTTAAGTATATTTATTTTGAGTTTTCTATCTCATCAAGAAACACATTTATATATTTTGGGTTTACAAATCAGATAAGCTGTTGATGAATTCAAAATGTTATCTTACATTTTTAGATAAATGGAAGAAAGATATCAGATAAGAAACTATGTTGTAAGAGTTTCTTAGGAATATTTTTTACCTATTTTTATACATACCGGTCACTATCCCAATTAAAGATATAGCTCAAAGGCGGCGGGACGGCTTCATCCCCTTGTATTTGAGGGTCAGCTATAAACAATATCTTTACACAACTGGCATCTTGATCACTGCTACAATCGAATTCTGTCCAGTGAGACTGTTGAAGGAGGTAGATAAACCATTCGCAATAGACAACAGCTCCGAAGAACGCCGCTAAGACGTATTTTACAGTCGTGCTACAATAAAAAAGCCATAAAACCAACCAAGTGTGAATTAGTTCAAAAGAAGTAGTTTCTGAGAGATTTTTACTCAACAAGGTAAATTTCTCACCTTCGCCTTGAGTACATTATTTCCAAGGTCGTGCCGTTTTTCGTTTTTTTATTAAAATAAAATTAAGTACTACCTACTACATCATCCCAAAAATTTGAAATATAGAACTATAGAACTGAAAAGTCAAAAACTCAAAACAATATCGTGGAGTCTTCATTTTACGGAGAGTAAACATCTTATGATAACAAAATAGTGATCTAACATTTAACGTACATGCATAATAAAATAAAATAAAATTCATATCATAAAAGCTTGACTACTAAAACTAAAATTTGTCCAAACTATACTTCCAGTATTTGCTATTATCCAGTAATTTAACTACAGTTTCTAATAAAAAAGGAGATGAAAATATGATTGGAACGGAACGTTGAAGATAAACGATTGTTGACATTAGATAAGGTACATTCACAATTACAGAAAAATTATAAAAAGCTTTATAATTATTTTAAGATAAAAACATATTCAAAACATCTAAACTGCAAATAAATAGCTATTCTTTTTTGCAATACTACTGAATATGCAACTGATATTGAGTTTGTTTCGGATTACACCCGTGTACGCCATAAAATCTGACGGCTTTAGTATAAAAATAAACCGGAACGCTTCTCAATTGCGGCGATTTGACAGGTCAGCTTCGAGCCACTTTTTAGCTTTCCGAGTAGCGTATTTTCATTTTATTTTCTGTTATCCTATAATTTACGCGTACTAAATAACATGTATGTAGTTGTAACAGTAGCGTGATTAGTTTATTAGACTATTTGTAAGTGCACTTACAGTGTTACATAAACAGTAGAGGGCTAATCGGTTCGGCAATCCCGATGCATATAACTACATAGTACGTCAGTGAACGAATGGTGGCATTAAGATAATGGATGTGGATGCTCCTAACATATTAAAAAGGTGCAGCAGTGCACCGTTAATCAATGAGGCTGCTTCTACGACGGCCACATCGCCCACGACAAACGTAGCGCCCAGGTAAAGTAATATGTATTGAACACGCCTCCTACGGCTGTGTTATAGTTGTTGCTACGCTGCTTACCTATTTTTGACAGCTGCTGAGTCGCCAGTGGGTGCTGTGCCCGTATTTAGCGATGTTTGTGCATTATTCACAGTGTATACTATAATATTATCGTTACTAGTTGGTTGTATATTGTTATGGTAAAAGTGCAGTAGCTTGGCGTCATTTTTCGGTGTTGAGTTGCAGTGTGTTGACAATGTCTAAGTGCAGCAGTTAGTGCTGAGCTATCAACTTGATACTGTCCTAATTTTTTTTTGTTTCATGATTTTATTACTTAGTCTTAATTTTTTAAATTGCCTCATCTGTTAGTGTTATCATGCATAATTAATAAAGTTTCAATTGGTGATAAAAGTGCTAAATACTGATTTTATTATTAGTTTGTTGCCAAGTTGTTGATTGGGAGTTATTAACCCGGAGACTAATAGGTAAAGTGCATAAAATAATCACATTTTATCTAGATTCACTCAATAGGTTAATATATAATTGAACAAAATGAACAGTGATTCACAGTATTATAAATGGCAAATTCAAGCTTCCATAAAAGATGTTAATTAAAATGCATTTCAACTCATCAACACCTACATTGACCACCACATGACTTGGCTATGACATGTTTTTTTTATTGATTCCAATTATGTAAACAAATGATTGAGTTCTTTTTATGTTCTGAATGTAAATAGTATTTTGAATGCCTTTATTAGTTAAATGCAGACCTTGATAAAAATCAAATATTTTGAGGTTTGATGTAATACTTGTTTGCATTGTTAGAATTTTCATAAAAAAAATGTGTGCATCATTTTTGCACTTACTAACCCGTAATATCCAAAACTACTCAACCAATAGTGATAAAAAAATACCAAACAATTTATCTTGGGACCTAACTTTTCATCATTACCTATTAGTAGTTATATTATAGAATCATAATTTATTCTATGAATGTCTATCTGACTATGCTATCAGAATAAATTTCTTTTGATAATGTCTGATTCTCTGATAAATTGTTTGGTATAATGTTTTAAGATTGTTTGTGACTGTTTTTATCATTGGTATTTACCGTGAAAAATGTTATTGACTATTCTTTGGCAGTATACTTTTAAACTGAACAGAAATACTGTATTTTGATATGTAAACTGGTTGAAAAAATCTGCTAGCAGGACAAAGAGATGAGGGTGTAGGATATTAATAGCGGTTTCATACCGGTTTACAAACTTTGGTTTCTTTTTTCAAATAGGCCTACTCAGGATCTTTCAAAATGTTTAACTCATAGGCATGGAATTATATTAGTGTGCCTGAAATACTTCTAAATAAAAAAGTTTTGTCAGAAATGACTGACTCGGCTAGAGTTCTTATAGAATACAAAAACCTCTGCTTACATCAGCTTCTATTGTTTCTTATCTAAATTCGTGAGATATAAATAAATAAAATTCATTTATTTCAGATAACTTGATCCATACAGTCCAATTAAAATAAAAATAAAATGAAATAAATTAACATTGAAATCAACATCAAAAATTAAAAATAAATTAACATTGGAATTGTTATAAGAATAAGAAGAATTGATATAATATGCTGACTGTACTTTGCCCATTGAAAACCACAAAACATTATATTTTCCTTCATTTAGTAAATATTGCTCATTCACAAGTATTTTGTACCTCCAGTGACAATATGCCAGACTATTTATTGTATTTAAATTCAAATTCGAAAATTCAAATAGTTTTATTTGTAGAACATAGGTAAACAAAAGTACAGATGTCAATTTTAATAAAATGAATGCTATGTCTTGACATCAACGGCATACAAATATTTTAATTACAATTTATTGAATAATTTCAAGAATAATTGGTAAAAATAGTCAAAAATAATAATGAAACTCAATTATAACAATTAAAAAAAAAATGTTCCATTTATTAATTAAAATAACAATAAAGGAGAATGAGCAAAAATGTATATAAAGAGTTTATAAATAATAGTCAAAGGCTGGCCTATCACCTGTGGGGACAATTAAACTTTAAATTATAAACATTGCATGTTATACTTTGTATACCAAGGAACTTTTGTGCGAACAAATGATCTGATCTGCAAGTTACTGAATATACCAATGGCTACTGCGACCCAGTTGCAACTATTACTTTTCCTTTTTTACACTCAATGAAGAGGGGTGTAATGGTATAGTATAATTATTGTAAAAAAATACATTAATGCATATGGCTAATACATAATTATATTATATAGCTGCAATATCTAATGTTTTGATTATCCTTACAAATAACACTGATTGTGTGGAATATTTTTAAGAAGACAACATTCAACCAATTGTCGGCGTAAGGTTCCTCCATTCTGAGATCTTTCCCTGAGTCTGGATGTCAATGCATAATTTGTGAGTACAATGGCGCCCACAACCCGTCAGTATATCTAAACTGGACCATGTATATCCGATGAGCCGGCGACCTTTCATTGCATAATACAATGAATACATTATCGTCTTTTAAAGCTCTGTCGCACCAAATGCAGCACGATTGCGTCTGACACGTGTGTAATGGTGACAAGAACGTACTGATATACGACATATTGATGTACAAGAACGTACTGATCCCTTGCTATAATAGACGACGATTTTGGACGCACCAAACTGCGCAGATATCCATTGACGTGCTGCCAATGTTATCAATTCCTTGCCATATTGCATGCTTTACATCCATACGTACTTCTCCATCCACAAAAACTAAACGAAAACATTTATGAAAGTGCAGCATTCGAATATCTTGCATCTCTAATACAGGGTGTAAACGGAGCCTTCACGAAGCCAAAGCATTCTGTTAGGGTTGTCAACCGTACTATAATATATAGTACTATACTTAGGGGCTGTGTATTTTTGCGTACTATATATTTATGTATACTGTTGAAGAAATATATAGTACGCAAAAATACTATATTTTTAACACCGAAATCTAACAAACAAATCCTACGCCTTTACCTCCCCTTTCCTTTTGACTGATGCCAAAGCATGTATCCGAAGCAAAGACATCAAAATATTTATAAATCTCTTTGATCCGAAGTCACAGTTTGACAAAGTAAAAGATTGTACTGAGTTTACTGACAAAACAATAGGCAATAATTTAAAAAAAATACTGAAATTCACTTAAAAACGGCCGTACCGTTTTTTATCGTAAGTGATTTTCGGATTAGGGATTTACGGTACCGGTCACTCTCCATTTCCGCCTCTTCGACATTCATAGATTGGATATTTTTGGTTATGAATTCGAAATGACGAAAAGAAAGAAACAGAAGTAGTATCTCATCATCTTCCTGCCCTTGTCCCATTCTATTTGTTGGTGCAACACGTTTTCTTACTCCTTTCTCTTTCATATTAGTCTTCACACAATCCATCCATCTTTTCTTTGGCCTTCCTCTCCATCACTCTTTTAGTAACATGCGTCTTATCCCTCAAAACAAACGACTTCCTTTCAATTTTTCAAACTTCCTCTAATATACTCATTCCTTACTTTATCCATTCTTGTCACTCCACACATCCATCTCAACATTCTCATCACATCGAATCATAACAAGGCGCGGTGGAACGCTCGGGAGGAGTGAGGGAAACCGTAGTTTGGAGGGAATCTAGGTTTGGGGTCGTAACAATTAAACAACAGGTACCTACAATGTGAATTCAGACGGCCATATCTCCGCAACCATAGATTTGGCCTTGTGCAAGTGGTAAGGTTGTGAACTTGTGAAGATCTGATGGCATTTTTTGTCTTGTCAGCATTTGCCTAGAATGGTTTACTTTATCGAGAAAAGGACAGTCATGTTGCGCCAATCCCTCCCGTTAATTAAGTATTACCGTAATTTCATGGCAGTAGGTATACTTGTCATTTGAAGATCGTGATAGATAGTAGTCTCAACGATAATAGTTGAAATAAAACAGTATTATAAACACTGAGTAATTGTTATTGAAGCACGCAACTCTGTCCATGTTATTGTTGTCTCACGACCATCGCAATATATGTGTAATGTTATGGTATCGGAATATATACGTGTTTTATAAGCAAGTGTGTTTGTACCTCGCTGTCTAGGTACTTTACTCTGGTTTGCAATAGGAAATTCCCATTAGCAGCTAGTAGTCTTGGATTTGGGCCCGGTTGGTGGCAATAGGCTCGAGCTCGTCCTACTACGTGCAATATAAACACAAATGTGAGGGTTAAAACTTTTTGGTTCGGAAGTTAGCTGCGAGTGGCGGTCTGCACATAATACAGGCAAGACGATGAGTCCTCTGCGCCCCGCTGATACCTAAAACTGTGTTATTCGTAGCTTTACGTTAGATGTTCCGAGCCCCCATAAAGTTTGAACAGAACTATATGCCACTGCCTGCATCTTTGAGGGAATACACAGGCGAATGGTGTTTATGTGTTTAAATATGTAGGTACATCATAGGCTTATCACCATAGGCATCGCAGTAATTTCCCAGCGTTTCTCATATCTCCTAGATAGGGGATTCCGCCATTAAATTTATTAGTTTGAGATTCCACGCATATTAGTCTAATATAATTTATGAGCATAATTCTTTATGAGCGCGCAAGTCTTGTTTGAAACAGATATTGCCACTTTGAATGGAATTGGCTATCTGTCCTGCTAGTGGACTGCTTTGAGGACACCATTCAATTAAAATAACTAATTTAATCTTATCAAAAGCTCTTAGAGCTAGAAAGAGTTATAAGGTTTTCCGAATCTGTAGCATCACTGCAACCAGATCAACCGATATTTTACTTCGCCTCGATACACAATCGAAAGCTGATCACAAAAGACAGTCGCTCCACCACAGCTATTTAGGTCATCGGTATAATTTGTAAAACTCCTGGAACTCCGCCATAAAAAGAAAATCTTCGACGCTTTATATTGCCTTAAGGGGTAATAAAAAATTCTTAATCGAATAACATAAAAATTTTTATTCAGAAGCCGGGATATAAAAACTTCAATTCGTACCTACGTCTTCGTCTACTTTCGACTATCTTCGTTATTTGCGGGCTCGAAGTCTTTCTAGAAATCTAAGACGATGGATATAAACCTATCGGGTTGCGCCAAACAGTCGAGAGTAGCTGTGACTTGGTTTTTAGGGTAATAGTGTTCTGCGGTTTCGTGGTATTCTAACGTGGTTGCGATACCGTAATTTAAAAATCATTAGTTAGCTAGTGTTAGTAGACTCGTAGTGATATAGGGCTCATTTTTATAAATGGAGAAATCCGCCACACTATACCCAAACCACTGTAACTCCTGAAAGCCAGAATCAACAGTGGCGACCACCAGAAAAGCGCCGAGACGAAGTCCTACAATCGACGAAGTCCTAGAGAAACAATTTAACTGTCTTAGTTCCCGCAACGAAAAGTATAGCGGAGGAGTAGGAAAACAATAATTTCCACTTATCGGGATAGAGATGTTACTAAATGGAGAAGGTAGTTTTTAATGGACTTCTAAAAATAGAGGAGATTACGTATTCCTCCATCATTTTTGTTTTCTTGTATTTACAACGATGACTCTGTGATTACTGGGTCGATTTACGTGATTCTTTTTTCATTTGGTAGAGGAAGCAGCCTGCCCGGTGGTCCTATTAAAATTTTATTCACCTGAGTAGTTTGAGTAACCTCTTCTTATAAGTACGTATGTTTTCTTCTTGGCCTATGTTGATTATTATATGATGGTCCCTTATTAATAGCTTCTAACTACAATGTAAAATTAATTCATGACAAGAATTTGTGTAGTGCATTGTACTGTAACAAAAAAGGGTAAAACAAAAAAATTTTTGCAAAAACTAAAACCGGCCTCACAAAACAGCACCAAAATGTCTAAAATTATTTTACTTTCCGAAGTCGGTGGCAAAAAAGTTTGGCGAAAAACATTTTGGTGTTTTTTGGAAGTCGGGCTTTTTTGCAAAAAAGTTTTTTTTTTCGTCATTGTATAGGTTGTAGGTTGATCTCTCGTGACGCACGGAAATAGGAATATCGTAGCCAGTTATATGGAGATGTGACTGTGCTGAGTGGTGGTCCAATGGCTACGGCTCCGACTTACGAACTCAAGTCGAAGTAGGTAGTAGCCGCACGACGACCAATCAACCTATGCAAAACCAGTGCTGATCTCTCATTGTACGGGAAACTCATACAAAGCGAGGTCAGGTTATACTGGATATGTATAGCTTGATGTGTCGCCGTGCGCACAAACTCAGGCAGTTGCTTTATTTATCGTAGTTTATCTCATCACCACTGCTATCAAAACGGTAAAGGAAACCAGCGTCCTATATACAAAAATTCGAAGACATATGACATCTACCAACCCGCACTTGGCTCTCGTGGTGTATTAAGTAGAGCCCACTCCCTCTCATAGAGAGGAGGCCAGTATCCCAGCATTTGAAATAGGCTGATTCTGCTTATGCTAGCAGGATAGTAGCGCGGTTGGCTGGCGAGCGGGTCTCAGTGCAGAACATGAACAGGATTTTTCCGCCATGGCGGGATTCAAAATCGTTTTGTCACGTAGAACCGTGCAGTTACACAGTTCATTCCTGCTAGGGGGACCACGCATTTGTCGGAAGGCTATAACTTAGCTATAATTTGGAGGAAACATAATGTGGACTTGTCAGTTTGATAATCGTATGTGCATGAGAAAAGAGGGATCTAACTATTGATGATGATATTTTACTGCTTATCCCAAGGTTTTCAACTACTTCCTGCATTCCGGGGGGAAACTTCTTTTATCTGCAGACAAGGTCTTCCGCTGAATCGTTTTGAGTACGCCTCTTAACTTTTTCATGATATTCTGCATACTAACGATGCAGATGGGTCTAACTCAGCTCGCAGATGATATCGTACCAAAACGTACTATACCTACCAGTATTTCTATGTATCCCAGCCTCATTGCAATCAATTCTACTGCTCTCAAAGCATCGGTTCGGGAAGTCTCGGCTTTATAATCTAATTGAGTGTGCCGGCACCGATGCGTCGCCAGTCGCTCTCAATTGATGCCAATTCGCTTGCAGAGTGGTGGCGTGCAAGATTGCACAAAATTACCATGAACGCAACAAGCCCCGGGAATGTTATAGATGCTCGTCGTGGTGGGTAGTATGAGTTTATTGTTAAACTGTACCTCTTTTGGGTAGGAGGAATTGTTTTGGCGTGGTACAGGCTTAGGTAAACTTTGCATGTTTAGAAATTTTGTAAAAATATCACACATATATTTATTTCTTTTTCCACACAATGGTGTTTTATCTGCAAATAAAATGTAACATAATATTTTTTAGTTGGTACCCAAACAAAAGGGGATGGTATCATTTACCATTCTCTTGTTGGGTTTTGGGTCGTTCGACCCCTTAATTTACCCAACAAATAAGGTTTTCAACTACCCCCACACTACACGATTCGACATAGAACTTACAAATAACCTTCGGTACTCCGTCGAATACTTCTACTATGTCTCTTTAAGTTTGTTGATGATATTCAACTCTAAAATCTAACCTTATCTACAATATTGTTTCAGGAACACGTCGATATTCAGCATGTTCTCCAACAACAACCTGACGCGCACGCGCAGACACAGTGGTACCTTCGGACCTGTCACGTCACCGGTCAATGTGGCCGTGAGTATCTTGTATTCTTGAAAATGTAATATACTTAGTTGGTATTTATTGAGGAAGATTGACGCCAGGTTAAAGGTTCAAATGCTGCATCGTAAGTTACTAACAATAGTTCGTAACTAGAAATAATATTTGATATTTTTTGTACTTACATAGTTCTATGTAAATGATATGTCTCAATGCGAAAATCACAGTTTTTTATGGCAAATGCTAGAGGGATTCCTTTTACGATGTTGATTTTGTATTTGTGTATTTTTACACGTAGTTTGTGGTTTTTTGGTATAAAATATGACTATAATAAGTGACGCTTGAGGAATAACGAATCTACAAAAGAATGTCTTGCCCCTAAATTAACCCTTTGATCCAGAATTTGACACATTTTTCTAAGAAATCTCTTTCATAACAGGTGCTTATTTGTTGCTACAGAGCTCTTGGGCACGGATGGCGCCGCGCGTCAACCAGCTGCGACTGGAAGAGTGCGCCGACGTCAGCAACACTCGCGAGGTGGCGCACGAGAGGGAAATACACACGGCCATGCAGATGGGCCAGTCTTGCGAGGACCTTACGCTAGTCGCGGGGCTCGCCAACTCACCCACTAGGATACCTAGGTACTGAACTAATTATAATAGTTCTCCTGACTGAATTTCGGGCGATTTCGGCGTAGACTAGCCACCGATGCGGGAGGACACAGGTGTACTCTCTCTACCCTTAGAAATTAAGAGAAATCTCATAGTCACGTGATAGTATCGGAGTGTGATCAGGAGCAATATCAACCACTTTTCCGAATCACGGGTTATCGCATCGCCAACCTCCAAACACCAGGCAGGTACTGACATATGAATACACAAATCCATGGAGATGAGGTAATCTGGCGAGGACGTGACGCTAGTCCGATTCATCTGGGCTAGGATACCTAGGCACCTAGGTTCTGGTCATTCAAGGTCTTGATCACAGATTATTATTGATTTATGATCACAGTTTATTTAGCTAGTGCAAATATGCATTTTTCATATAGGATTTGTTGAATTGTAAAGTGTGTGTATTATAAAATTGAATCTATAAATTCTTTATTTACTCACTTACGAGGCACTTACAGTGCGTTTTAAATTGAAACTTATCCTCAGAAAGGACATTTAGGTAACTTTAGATGTCAATGTCAGATAAAAACCCCGATATATTCGCTTAGATAACTGAATTAAAGTGTTGATCATAATACCGGTACTTAGCGCCGTGTGATATCGTCACTTCATTGTTAGTACCTACTATGCTAATTTAGTTAGTAGTATAAATACAAAATATGTTATTTCTGACTTAAACCGGTTAACACCACGTTATCTTCTTCCAGTAATGTAGGATCTGTAAAATTGAAATTCTACTTTAGATAATACGGTAGCTTACCTTTGACGAAATCAGTCATTGAACTCCTGTCAGTTATTGATTTTGTCTATTGATATTGACTTAGGAATTGACGTCACGTCCGGACGTTACAAGAACAACTTACATTACCTAATGGATTCTGAAACTTACCTCCGACAAACGTTTATCTGCCGAACGAGCCGCCGACAGAATGTTTCGTTTATGAGTTGTTCAACGACACCCTTCCAACTGCGCACGATTCGCCGACAAAACGATTAATTCATGAGCGAATCGACGACAGAACCTTTCCACTACGAACGATTCGCCGACAGAACGATTAATTCATGAGGGAATCGACGACAGAATCTTTCACCAAAGAACGTCGACAAAGCTTATTTAGGCATGGTTTGAAACTACTACTAACTAAATCTAAAGATTATACATACGTTTTGAAAGGTTAAATGAAAAAAATTGCATACTCAGAATCAATAAATGTGTGTTAAATTATTAGCTAAAATCTAAATCTTTCTCGAGATATCATCATAAAGGTATGAGCAAGTACCTGTGTTGCAATGCAGCTTTTTCTACCTGCTCCTTGCGGTTTTGCTACTCTATACCTACCTACTGCCTACCTACTCCCTACCCACTGCCTACCTACTACTGTGTTTTACTCAGTATTATACGAAAGTAATGTTACAAAGAAGATATTTAATGTGTGACGGGCAGTGTTCTACTATTGTATGTACTTTTAAAATATATTTGGTAAAAGGGGGAGGAGCAAAAATTAAACGTTCTATTAGCTATTAATTTACTACTTAAATACTACTTACAAGAACTTGGAATGTACTATAAATAATACTAAACACGTAAAATTAAACATTGCACTCATAGTCATATCGAAAGATTTTATAATTTCCGGCTAGCTTATCATTTAACTGCTTACATGTATGATTCAAAATTAAATGCACAATGCATGCTAGTATTATTATTATAATGGTATTTAAATGGTAATTAAAGACATAGGTACATATTAGATATTAAAGCATATTCCCTTATTTGTAAACGAAAACAATTAAATAATATGAATGTTTGGGTAGTCCTCGGTTTTTTACCTGTCTACGTGCCTTGTTACGTTCAAAAGTCTGCGCGGAATCAATTACCAACGTGTGAAAAGCTTTAGATTTGTTGTTAAAAAATGAGTGATTATGTAATTTAAAATATGAGTGATTGTGTAGTTAAATATTAGTGATTGTGTAATTTTAAAAATGAGTGATTGTGTAATTTTAAAAATAAGAATTTACCAATTATTCCCAAAGATATACATGCTGTTGTGATTTCCAATGAATTACCCAAAATTTGCAATGAAAAAGAGAATGCTCATGGAAGTATGGAATCCCGTACCATGCTGCATCAAAATCAAACCTTGTTTGTTATAGACTACACTGATCGTATTAACTCCTACAAAAATTATTTTTGAAAAAAAAACCCGCGTTTCAGAGTTATTTTATAAAATCGAAACTAACCTAAAAAGTAGGTCTATTTTTTCGACGCTACCAACGACGTATTTTAACACACATACATTACATTATTGCTCTAAAAACAGCGTAATACACTAATATTAGTAAGAATTACGAGTTAAAGTAACATCCACAGTATGCTTGACTGAAACTCGATTTTATTTTAGACCTTAATAATTTTATATTGCCAATAGTCAGTCAGTACAGTACAAATGTCAGATGCCACAGATAAGATAACTATAAACCATAGAGTATAGTAAGTGCTATAAACTAGTCGGGATTTAGGGATGTAATCGATAAATCAAAATCTTTAGGCTGAGAAAATCTATTTTGTTGCAAATAGCAATAAACCAAACTAAATCGATTTGGTGTACAGATCTTACTTAATTGTAATTAATTTTAGAGTCCGCTCGACAGACAAGGGTTTGTTCAATTGAAACGGAACGTCATTTATATTCAGTTGAAACGGAACGTCATATAAAGGGAGTAAAACAATATTCGTACTTTTAAACTCGAAAAGTATATTTCCAGTTCAAAAATCAAATCCCCGACGCGTAATGCCGTAAAAAAATATGAAACTAATTACTATAATATTTTGGTTTTGAGGCGCGAGTCTTTTTGGTACCAACTTTGGTCATTGTCCTTTCCTTAACGGTCACTCCTCTAATAATGAAGAATCCGTTGTCGTATTTAGCACAAATGAGAATTGCAGACTCTTAAGTTTAGCAAATTATTGGCTGATGGATGGAACGTTTAACTGTTGCCCCTCCCCGTTAATACAAATATATTCTATACATGCGGTATACATATAGTATGGTACCAAAACGTAACGGAAACGTTCGTAGTGGAAAGGTTCTGTCGTCGATTCGCTCATGAATATATCGATCTGTCGGCAAATCGTTCGTAGCTCATAACTCATAAACGAAACATTCTGTCGGCGGCCCAATCGGCAGAGAAATGTTTGTCGGAGTTAAGTTTCAGAATCAACCGCAGGAGGCACGGGAAAAGAGCACATAGAAGGATTTGGGGGAGGCCTTTAGCCAGCAGTGGGACAGTACAGGCTACTAAAATAAAAGCGCAGTAGAATGATGATGACGAAAGGGCCTTAGCCATTCTTGAGGCTTCCAGCCGTGAAGACTGGATGATCGGGACGGTCCACCGCTTAAGCAATAAAAATAATAATAAACCTCGTATCCTTTGCAGGTTTTCACCAGTAGTGTCCCCCTCCCCAACGCGGAAATACACGACGCGGCGGAGTTTATCGCCCATCGCGATCCGCGCGTCCAGCTTCAGCCCGGTCAGCCGTCCCAACATGCTCCCCGGCAAGCGGCGCTGCGACGAGGCCGACTCGCCGCTGTCCAAGCGCATGTGCACGTCCGACAGACTCACGCCGTCCACGCCGGGCACCCCAGACTCCGACTCACTCGAGTGCACCTTCAGGCCAGTCTCCCCCCGCGCACAACCCATGAACGAGTGCTCACACGAGTCCACAGATGTCCAAAACCACAAATCTTCAAATCCTAGCTAATAGTATGTAATCATTGTTTATACTGACAGTTGAAACTTTTGCGTAAATAGTTTTGTTAAGATAATCTCTTGCCAACTTCTCCGGATTTACAGTCCAAACTTTTATTGTTTGGACGATCTTTTGTATAGCGTTTAGAATAGTAGCTTTTATAAAAATACAATTAAGATCTAATATTCGTCGTGGATAGTTTTACGCAAAAGATTTCAACTCAATTCTTAAACTACGGGTTTTAATGGCTTTGCTATGCTGAAGCGTCTTTTATAATGTAAGTGTGGAAGTATAGCGAGCTATTATAAACCCAGTATTACTCTTCATAGGGTTCAAATGCGCGTATTTGTTCCGATACAGTAGCCTACCCTGTTGGTTCCTAACGAACTTGAAATTATTAACGTAGTTGTATAGGAATGAACTGTAAAGCTTGTCTTGTTTGGTACTTGTACTAATGCTTCATTAGTGTCTTATATATTAGCAAAAATAGCTTACCTAGTGATTTCTGCCTAAAATGTTGTCTTGAGGCTGGCTGGAGTCAATGACAACTTTTTAGCCATATTGAAAATTAAAAACCATCTTTTTTATCACGGTTTATCATATCAATACAAGGCATCAGGTATCTAGCGGTGAACCAAGTACCATATAAGACAGACTTAAAAGCGAGTGCCCTATTGTTAGCCAAAGCATCCAAAACTTTATTGTAAATATAACTAGAAGCGTTCACATGTATAGAACGCGTAATGTATATAATGTATGTCGATAAGTTAGCGTAGCAACACTCGAAAGCGTGTAGGTATTATTACAGGAGCGATATCGTCGTGTAGTTTTGTTTATAGTCATTGGTATTTAAATATTTGTATCTCGTTCGCGTTGCGACAATAAGTTGCGTGCTTTATGCCCGATTTCTTCTATAATGGAGACGAGCGGGAAGGTGAGGAGACGTGCAAATTTAAACCAATCACAGGAGAGACGAGAGACGCGATGTGGATATCGACGAATGTGATTGGTTGATTCACCGCACGTTTCCTCTCCTCTCCGCTCGTCTTCGCTTTGGTAGAGGCCGGGCCTTACACTATGTAAGAAAATAGCCGCCGTTCCATATATCCCTACTTACATATCCCCGCTGGTAGGGATACTCGGAGATTTTATTCCAATATTATCGCTACCGGTTGGGCTATATGTAACTTTCTACTCCATATATCCCTACTGATCGGCACTGGTGGGGATAGTTGTTTTTTTTCCATTTATCGCTACTAGTAGGGATAAGTTTTCAAGGGTTTCTTGATATCGTTCCCAACCGGTACCTTCTAATGATTATAATTCATCAAATAAAAATGAAAATATCATCAGTGTTACTGGCTTGGTAGCGATAATAATTATGGTAAAAACAGCTCCAAGTATCCCTACCAGTGTGGATATGTCAGTAGGGATGTATGAAACGGGTGGAAACTAGCTGGTTATGTTTTTGGTCGATTTTGTGTAATTTGGAGATCAGTCGAATATTTCTGTGATTTGAGGTTTATTGTCGTGATGTGAATTGGTTTGCATGGATCCAGAGACACGTAAAATATCATAATTTCTTCTTTGTAAGTAACTATCTTATTTAATTTTAAAACATCAAGGAATTTATTAATTCAGGCATGTAATTTACGTTTTTCATTGCACAATCATTATTTTTAACGCTCTTCGCTACAGAACAGCACAAATTAACTTTCATATACATATTTACCACATAAAAGGATTTACTGGAACCATGCAAGCCGCATAAATTAATGATTTAATTAATCCGCCGAACGTAATTTAAGTTATAACCAAAACAGTCACTATTACTGACGAAGTAAACGGTGTAACAGACTTACTTATTGTGTCGCCTCATGAAATATTAAGGCATATACTAATTATAAAGGTAGACTTACACGTTATGGTTAGATAGAAGTGTTTTATCTGCGCAAACAGTAATAGCAAATATTCTGTATTTCTCCAAAACTTATTTGAGTTTATTACAAGATGACGCATAGGTTCAAACTGTAAAACTAGCAAGTGTATGTTCCCTTTGGATCAAAATAAAATAAATAAAAACCGGTCAAGGGCGAATGAAGGTTCCGTACCATCGCATCGTAGTAGTCCGGGTGCCCCCTTTAATATTTTTTTTTGTTGTTATGGCGGCAACAGAAATACACATTCCGTGAAAATTTTAACTGTCCATCCAATTACGGATCATGAGATACAAGCCCGCTGACAGACAGACGGACGGACAGTGGAGGCTTAGTAATAGGGTCCCGTTGGTTACGGAACCCTAAAATCGTCCTGGGACTGCCTACCACTCCTTAGTATTTAACTTATGAAGTTTGTTACAGAGATTTGCCTTGAAATAGTACAAAGTTGTGCTCTTTACCATAGAAAAACAAGCACTTATATATACTGTATATTAATTGCGTCAAAGAAAGGCACTTCTATCGTTTTAAATCCGGCCATGCCCTAGCGTGTTCGTACGATGTGCAATATTTTATATCAAGTTAAACCTCCGATATACTATAACGTGTACAGCTGCCTAGTCATTGCCTTATCTGATTTTTGATATCTTAGGAAATGTGATCTACATATTTTTAGCTATAGATGACCTAACTATTATTTACACAATTTAGATCTATGGGAATTGTAACTTAGGGGAGGAAGTTAGATAAAGGTATATAAACTACAACTGTCTGGCCGTATCGATGGAGGCATCAGTAAATAGTCATGATTGATGTGTTTTCTCAATTTGCAGTTTTATTGTCATCTTCGATGCGGGCGTAGTATTCAATGCCAGTAAACAATTCCTATACTACTTTCATTATAAGACTGGCTTTCCAGCAGCGGTCTGCAAAAAAACAGATAAAAGGTCTTTTAAATATGAAGCCAATTATAATGCTGGATTTTCTAATAGTCCACTCAACTCTGGTAGAAAGCCAGCCAAATGTGATATATAAGCTATAACCGCGATATTACTATCATTTTTAATAATTATCATCTCAATAATTTGTAAATACGTTTCTAAATTGATGAACCTTCTCGATATCAGAAGAATATGTATTGTGATAAATATTTGATGTATCAATTTGTAATTTTTTGAGCAAAATTGCTGTCAGAATGTAATCAATTTTTCTCGGAGTACCTTACGGTTACGGTCGTGACCCGAACCTGCATTTTGTTAATATAGTTTGTGCTATGTATATAAGTTAGTCCACGCATCTCCCCACGACATCTTATACCGAGCGTGATTACCTATGTAAGTAGGTATTGTTTCGTAATTTTTTGTATGTATTAGTCGAGACGTCAAGTATGACTGCTGGAAAATTTTGTTTTCAAGTGTGATTAAATCACAACATGAATAATTACCTTCGTTTTATTTCAATACGCATGATTAACTACGCGCGTAATACCTAGTAAGGTGTTTAAACGCTATTTTACTTGGTGTATGTCTATGTGGCATGGTGTTTTCTCGCTCCTATTTCAATCAAAAACATATTACCAAACCAAAATCACTTTTATTTACAAGTTAAGTTTTACATTACCCTTGTATAATTAGACGACAAATGTTATCAAGAAGAAAACAGTTTTCAAAGTGACATTTTATTCTAAAACTTATTATTAAACGAACAACATTATTATAACATTCCAATATTTTGTACTCTTTAAAATGTGATAAATTACAAAACATATGACAAATGATGCGAATAATCTCACAATAATTACTATGTAAATTAATTATATTAAAACATTACAAAAATCCATTAATAATAATTATAATTAAAAGAGTATTAGCAAAGCTTGCCAAGAATACATAATATTATGTATAAAAACGTTTTCACATCCGGCGCTCGTTGAACCTACACAGTACCGTCGGGGACATAAGTGTTACTGCAACTACGTAATATAACCTAATATAAAATCTAGAATTATGAAAATATGATTAAAACAGTAATAATGAAATTCATTTGAGTTATGATGATTTTATGCAAAACACTTATGATCGCGACTGTACAGTCCAGGCTTCCGATTCTAAAGATTCAACAAATCCTAGTCGTACAATATTCCTAAGCATTGCATATTTATCGTAAAAGCGAAAGCACCCCTGTACAGGATATACACTTTGATAACTTTCAAACTAGTTACGCGTTGAGAATTCAAATCTCAGTCCCGGAAATTACCTATCAAAGTGTTACAATATTCGTACATTCGTGATAAATATACATTTCGATACATGAGCCGATTAACACCCATTCCTACAGCGCTATTCTAATTAAATAATAAGCAGCGAGGCGGAAGTAATACAATATTGGAATGTGGATTTTAGGCATTGATTTTTGGTAAAAATTCTATTGAGGTCAGACAGGACATGATGAGATTTTGGTTTGAGTTTTTTATTCAATTTATTCAAACGCTTTTGTTTTGTGGAAACTTAGTTTCTCCTTTTAACTGGGATTATTTATTGAGGCTCGATCCTCTAGTCAAATGTTCCGAGTTTCACTTGCCATAGCAGTATATGGCACATATTTGACAATTCAAATTGGTCAGCTAATCCTGACGCTTCTTACGATCATGTCAACAAACATTTCAGTCTTTATAACATTAATTTACCGAAAGTAAAACTTCGCATAAACAACTCATACCATAGTCTAAAACGCTTAACAATTCGTGCTCTTACACAAATTCTTAATTGATCTAGTTTTACACTACCTACACATTCATCTAATGGCAGTGTTTTTATCTACTCGGGTGGTTAGCCCAAGGAAAATTGTCTACTTTAGTCAAACTACTTAAAAATAGAACGTAGCACTAATGAGCCAATGTGGCACCTTACATTTTACTGGTCTTTTTAGATGGCTGTCTTTGTAGCTTGCTCAGGGGCCCGAATTTTGGTCTGTTTTGATTCATATTTCTTGAACGAGCTACACGCAACATTGGAAGCGTTCACACATCTCAAATTGGACAGCACATAACAATAATTAATTAACACAAGTTATCAATTGCGATTTCTTAGTCTATGGCAGCGCGGACCGAGTTCAGTCTGACGCAAGATCACTTTTTAATTTGTCATAAAAAAAATATTTCTAAACATAAACTCTAAAATAAATTGTTAATTCTATTAGTTAATAAAGGCACAGATTTTTTAGTCTGTTTAATTCATAAACCTTCACTGAGAAAAATGTTATTCAATTATTCAGATTTACCAATAAAATACATTTACAATCAATCACAAACGAAAAAGTTATGCTAACAATTAAGGATAAGAAACTTTGATAATGAAGCTAGAAAATTAAACAACAACAAAAATAATAATTATTATATAAATACGAACACAGGAAAAGCGTGAATTTTATGTACATTGCAATTTGAGTCAGACATCGTTCGTCCACTAGCCTCCCAAATAATATACACACACCTTTACAAATGTATTTATTAGAAAATTTGGACCCACCTTAGGATAGTCTGTACAGCATGTAAAGCGCCACTGGGCTTTCCTCAGCTGGAGAGCACGGAGTCTTCGATGAGAGGTACCTTGGCTACTTCGAAAAAGATGGTGTGTGAATACTTGTTCCTGACTGTGCTGATGGCGGATTTTGGCTTCTTGTGTAGCGTTGCGTTCTGTGCGATCGCGATGGGGAGGATGTCCTTGACGTTGTATCCTGCAAAGTCAGGGTTTAACAGTGAGATCTGGAAACTCCTATCTATTAGCTAGATCGTCTAGACCAGGTCAATGATTGCTAGCGAAATTTATATACTCAAGTTTTGATGGCCTGTTGATCGAAATTTTTCAGTTCACGAAATGTTGGCTTGACAATTAATACAAGTGTGCCTTTGGGAAGAAACTGCAGACCATCTATCTTACTTTTAACCCACATAGGCGCAGTTCTCTACTAACTACGCTATTGGCTCAATTGTAGATCAAATTCTCCTATACCTTTGTAGTCATGGCTTAGGACGGTCTTATTTTGCTATTTTATAATTTCCCTATTGGCTGAACTGTAGATAAAATCCTCTAATACCTGTGTAATACTGTAGGGTAGGCGTCCATTGTCCGATGGACTTCATCTTGAGCGCGAGGTAGAGCGCGGCGGCGGCCATCTTACTGTCAGAGTACTCCAGGAGACTGTACTCCAACAGGCACTGTTCTAGCACGAACCGCGCCAAGGTAAGTGTCGGCATCGACACTCTTGCGCACTGGAGCAGAAAATATTGTGCCCTATAGTAACTGCCCACGTAATTTTACAGAGGGTATTTGTGCCCTCACTGAAGATTTTATTAGCCCCAACACCAAAATTAAGCTTACGGGATAAAGTGGCGTTATGCGAAGTCTTCAATCATTCATCATATCGTTTGATTTAGGCCCCATTTACGGACTCAGGCGATGCGTCCAGCGCGCGAATAAATCGTTCCCTTCATGTGAGTACCGTCACTCCACATGTCGGGTCGCGGTGATCGTGGCATGTTCTATGTATACACCATCATAAATTTGTTTTCACCACAGTCACTCTCGAAATAGTATGGTAGCTCGTGGATCGGACGTTAAACTGGATTGCAGGTAAACAGTAGCCCCAAGGATCAGAACCCTGTTCAAGCTTCTGTTGCTATGATTGTTTCACTGTGACAACACACCAATATTTCATAACAGTTTTTTTCCTGATTAGATAACTAACTAGCACCTTGAAATCGACTTTTAGAGGCCCTTTTTCTCTTTTGTCCAGTATAATGTGTTAGCCTTACCCTGGCGTATCTCCTGAGGAAGCGATAGGACAGCGGGATGCCGAGGTCGAAGTCCACGACGCGTAGGATGTTCATCTCCATCTTGAGCAGTTGGCTCAGCGTGTACGCGCCGTCGCAGATGTACAGGAAGTCGTCAACAAGAGGGGGGATACGCTCCTGTTGGAGTAGACAAATTTTAGGGTATAATAAAACTCCATTGACAAAACAAGTCACTTTATGCTCTTTTTTAGCAGCAATCCCTACTTCCCTACTAATATTATAAATGCGAAAGTAACTCTGTCTGTCTGTTACGCTTTCACGTGTAAACCACTGAACTGATTTTAATGAAATTTGGTACAGTAGTTTTTATCCCGGACTTTTGAAGAGGTCTCTTGGAAACGCGATATAACCGAACTCAACGCGGGCGGAAAACTAGTAGGCAATAAAATAATAACTCCTAACTGTTTTATCAGGTCTGGTCAGCCTCAATCCTAAGTCCTACTACCTGGTCCGGTCGTAGTGGCGGTGTGGTCTATGATGATTTGTGAAAAGCAAATAAAAAATTACTTCGAAATTGATTTCCCAACCTAATTAACTATAATTGGCTGGGCTTTCGAAATATTTTTTTTTATTTGCTTTGACAAATTATGACTAAACATAGTATAGTTGGATCGCGTTTGTCACATTTCCAAAGGATTGCTCAGTAGTTGTATAATAAAGTATGTACACACAGAGTAAACTCACGTCAAATTTAGAAGCAATAAACAATGCAGAGGCTCCGAGCAGCTGCAGTTCTTCCTTCGAGAGATGGTCCCTTTCGGGCTGCGTCTTCGTAGACCGCGTCAGGTACAGGTCCACTAGCTTCACAGCCAGGTATAGAGTCTCGTGGTTGAGCTCGAAGCTCTCCTGGACCTCCACCATCCAGTCCACGAGCAGTGCCCGCATCCACGACGTGATCCCTTTCATCCGTTGCAGGTAGTCGTCGATAGGGAATAGTCGCTAAAATGGGGAATTTAAGAGTAAAAAAGCGTACACTTAGCTCGTGGGGGTGCATGGTCCATGCAGCATGGAGCATGTTTCCGCTGTCAAAATATCCATAAAAACCGCACGCGCCCGAGCGTCTTTGCGCTCCTTGTACTATTTTTCAATACAGACACACGAGCGTGTGCCTTCACCTGCACACGCGTTTTTTAACGAGCACCCTTAGATGCTGGCAACGCATGCCGCTCACCGCAGTTTAGAGTTTATGTACAGACGCCAGCACATCAAGCTACTACAATCTGTCAAATTTCTTTAATAGATTTTTAACTTTATTGCTAAAGCATTAAGTTCAAGGTTGATTCGGAAAATTTTACAGTTTCAGGTAGCTTGACCTACTGGCGTCTGCACATTCACTGTTAGGGACTAAGCACACTTATTCAGCTCTGTTTAGCTTTTGTTCATAGAAAACAACGATTTTGTATGGAGATGCGTACGCATCTGGACAGTCGCGGAAAACTTAAGCGGACAAATTTAAACAGAGCTGAATAAGTGTGGTTAGTCCCTTAAGCTACTAAGGCGCGGCACTGCAAATCAAAGAATCGCGATATCCATGCCTTGGAGTCGCAAGGCGACATGTCGCGCCTGTTGGGGGAGCCTTTATGCTTTCTCACACACAACTCAAGTTTTCTACATGTATTGCAATTGATTTAGAAAGTATGAAAGCTGCAAATGTAATAGTATGCAGATGAGTCTTGGTTAACAGTCAAAAACAGCATTACATGCAAAAATGACTTAATTGATAAGATACCATACTCACTTCTCTGCTCTTCAAATAGTTGAATATGTCCATAGCATAGTTGGAGACCTGGAAAGGATCATTCCAGTTCTCGTGGTCGAAGTCCGGGACATCAGTGGGGGGCTTGTGAGGCACCTCCGTCTCTTCGTCCAGAGACCGGACTGTGTCATCAAGGTTCACCTTGTCTAGCTTCTCACTAATTGTCTTGTATTCCTCCTTTGAGGTTTCTGAGGGGCTGCTAAAGAGATAGTTGCTATCAAGTACAAGGTGATGCAAGTCAAGGGAGGGCACGTCTCCTTGTGACCAAGTAAAGTCAATATGCTTTGAGAGTACTTCTAAAATTGACAACTTGAATAAATATACAACGGTGAAGTTTTAATGGCTTGAATACCACTGAACTAAATATAACAAGAAAATGTGTTGGTTGTTTAAATTAGGAACAAAATCACCATGAAAGTGATTGGAGAGCATTGCTAAGTGGGTCATTTAATTAAGGTCAAAGAATATCTGGGCCACAGGAAACAAATGACCTTAAATTGGTTCAGTGATGCTAGTTTTAAAACTTGAGATATGTGAAAACATAAGAAATACTTTTAGCAAAAAAAGTAATGCAAACACATCATTTGCTGCTAGAACACAGGTAAATGTGATATAAAGGAAAAGAACTGTTATAGGTAATTGGAAACAAAAATAACAATACTCTTTCCTATTACTAACAAAAACCTACCAGAGAATACAGTAGTAGATTTGTACTAAAAGTAAATATTTATATAATAAAGTTTCTTCAAATACTGCAGAATGTTAGCACAGCATTCAGGAGATAGTCTTGAGAGTATACTGTTATGTAAATACCAGCAGCTAAGAAACATGCACTCTAGAACATAGGCCTCTTTAAAACTGTTGATGTAGGTACCTATAATAAGGGAAAATTGATATCATCTGGCAAACAGGGGCTAGGCGCTTATCCAATTTGCAACAGTACCTCTCAAACATAATATAACATTGTCTCTATCCAAGAATGGATGGGCAGAGATGATCTACAACTTCTTTCAGAAATTGTTGAATTAAAAACTGTTTGGTGATAAAATAAATGAAAACTAACGTTGTTTCTAAAGCTGTCATATACAGTGATGGCTCAGACACATCACTTCTTGCAGACTTAGCAGAGTTGTTGCTCTGGTTCTGACTGATATTCTTATCCTTCTTCTCCACAATGTTCTTGAGGATGCCATTCTGAGCCCGAGTAGCCACTGGCTTGGGGGGGTCCTTGGCAAAGTGCTTCTGAACTGCATCTATGGCATTTGTGGCCACTCTCTGCAGTGTCTTTGCTTTGGAGGTCTTACCATTCAGTGTGGTTGTCTGTGGTTTGATACTCTAAAAGGAAAGAGCTTTGTTAATCGTGGGTTGAAAAAATTAAATAAGGTTTATTGTTATAATACAAAGTCTTCTTTTATATTGGTGATAAATCTTAACCAACTGCTTGGACCCATTATAAAAAGAAGTAAGGAGCTTCTTTCAAAGACATTTGTTTGATAACTAAGATCTAACATGTACTCCTTTCAATAAAATAATGTCTCAGGATAGTGAAAGAAAACTTAATGAACTCAAGAAAACTTAATGAACTCCTTTTCTGTTAAAAATAAAATTGTACAGCAGGAAATCTAATGTAAATAAAATAATGTTTAAAACTTTGTTATCTCTGCAATTGGTTAGCCTTGGCCCTATTTACTGTGTACTTAAACAACAATAAAATGTCGGAGAAGCTATTTATTTATATAAAAACTATATTCTTTTAAAAATCACCAAGAAAATACCTAGATAGCATTGCACATCCTGCAGCAAAAAGTTTTGGAGGGAAAGTTTATTGACCCTTAGTACACTTGCAAATTTCAATATTTTTGTTAGGAAATTACACCACATGGATTCGGACTGACTTGTCACCGTCGTAGACGCCCATGTAGATTTATTACAGGGGGAAGAAGTACCCTCGACAAATAAATTGTTAAAAAATGGAGTAAAACCTTCACAGTTGGGAGCATTTTGCTCTCCACAGTAACCTTCTTCAGCCCCATGACTTTGTCTTTGTCCTGGAGCGCGCTGGTCTTGTTGAAAGCGTTCGTGATGTCCCCAAACGCCGCCCGCTTGGCCGTAGCATCTTTCAAAGGACTGTCAGCTTTCCTCTTATTAGGCACTTTCAAAATGTCCTTGTGAGTCTTCAGAGAAGCCAACTGCTTACTCCTTGTCGTAATCCCATGCCCCAGTAAACCATTCAAGTTCTCATTGACGCCGATCGGCTTCGATGCCAACCTTGTTGGCGCCATTATGGAGGTACTGAAACAATCCCACAATTATCACGTGCACTCGTTAACGTGGTAAAATCACACGGTTTAACTACTATTTAACGGTCTCTCATAGAAAATTACAATGTAAACGTAAACAAGCTTTTCAAAATCGTCACATCTCAACGACTGAAAATGGAGGCAAAACAAGCGAACATCGAGACAGCGTCAAACGGTTACCTCACGTTATTTTTGTACTCACATTTTATTTAAACGGCGGTGGCCGTTTTGATTGAATTTTGGTTACTTTAGGAGTTGCACGGCCTGATATTAATTTCAAAATGATAACTTTTAGCTGATTTTTAAGATAAATTCAACAAGACACCGGACTGATGAAACGTCTTCAAAAACCGTTGAACTACTTTGAAACTTTATTGGTCCAACGGTAAACCAATGGGGAGGGAGGATGCAAATTAACGTTCCGTTTCACTTGTATACTGCAATCAAAGACTGAGATGATGAGAAAGATAAGTTTTTTTCTCAATCCAGCCGTTTGAAACGACTGATGCCACTGAAGCGTAAATATTTAACTGTTGTATGTGGGCTGCTGCGTTCGAATTTCACTTAGGTTGTGCTGGTGGAAATTAATATAAGTATTTCAAAGGATTGCATTTAAATAAACATAATTATTTGATTTGATTTTAGTTTTTTTTTTATACTTTTCTACCAACCTTAACAACAGCAAATTATTCAGTAGAAGCAACTATGCAAGCAGTAGCAGCACGTGTTAATTTGCTATGGCTACAGGCTTGCCTAATTGCCTTTGTTTTTTTTTTTAATATTTTCTTTGAACTAGAAAAATGATTTTCTGACCTATAACTAGCCTAGGCTTTTTGGGAATTTTAAATATTCTTTTCCGAAATGGAAAAAAATAAATTAATACAAAATATAAAGGATACATTTTCAGAATTATTGGTAGCTTTGGAAATTCGCCTTTGCCCACCAGTAGGATGACACTGGCTAACAGTAACAGTATGGAAAATGGAACGTAATCGTAAATGTCAAAACACCAAACTTTCCGGAGGCGTTCCAAACTGAGCAAACTACTATACTCTAATCATGAAACAATTTTAAGCTTTTGGAAATATTTGTATGTAAACAAAATTTAATTCTTTAATACTCTGAAATATGGTAACACATCAAAAAAATTACATGAATTGCACTTAATCTGAATAGTTTTCAACCTAATTTCGATCAGTTTTACTAAGAAAAACTTGCGAATAGCGATCTAGTAATGCTCGATAATTTAACACTGTATAACACCGAAACGCGAGTGATAAGTTGTGGTCATTGTACTCGCTGTTTTTAGTATTTAACATAAATAATAATAAAGTGATAACAAAAGGATTGTTTTATTAACTCAGGATACCTCATGAAAGTATTACAGTGCCTGCAATAAAAATGTTGGGTGGAGTGAAGCTGAAAGTAACATTTACCCATGAGAAGACTTGCTTTGCTTATATCAGTCCAAAGTACAGCACAAACAACGAACAGGTGATTGTTTTGGCCATTATATTGCAAGGTTTAAAAGCGTTGACCTTTAATGTATAGTTTTAAAACCCACTTAATTGGTTGAGTAATGCTAATCATTGAGGTTAGAATGTTGTTTACTTCTATGCTGAATGTTTCTTTTGTTTCCATTGCTTTTGTTCTTGTAAGGAAAACGTATTCCAATGTTAATACATGTATTCATACTTAAATAATACTACATAATATCACCGTCTTTTCAGCATCGACCTTGGCTATAGCACTGATTTATTTATTCTTCGCTTGTATTGGCAATGAAATTGCAATTGGCAATGAATAGCTCAAAAATATTATCAAGTAGGTATATGATAAGATTAGAAACTGTGCAATACTGTTGCAGCAAGATGATTTCGTATAGCTGGCAATATTTTGCATACAAATTAGTATTGCTAGCACACTACTAACACAACCACAAAAAAAAATACATGTACTTATATCAATTTTGTGTAACTTTTTTTATGAATACATAACACAGCGTTTCTTCTAGAACATACATTTTGACATGAACATACACAGAAACTCAATTTTCTCAAAATTTAATGGTGTTTATTCATTTCTTCCAGACTCAATGCGTCCAAGTCCTCTGCAGGGACAAACAGATCCTCCTATGGGTAGTGTTCAACAGTGGAGTCCCAGAGGGCCACATAGCCTGCAACCCCATATACAGCCGTATGGTGGGGCTAGATGAGGCAGCTGATGTGTTTGTGTCCCCGTTTCCTGATGTCAAGGTGCTGGACAACCTGTATGTGGAGACTGACAGTCCTGATGATCAGGAGATCTTGGTGAGTAAAGAAAGAAAAAATATTTATTGAACTGTGAGAAGTATGAACAAAGAAAGTAAAAACTTTAATTGTACTATGTCTACCAATTAATTTGAATATGTTGATAATTACATACATACATATACATAATATCTTGCCTTTTTTCTCATGGGGATAGGCAGAAACCACAGAGCGCCACCAGCTACGATCCTTATACACTTTTTGCCTCGTCCATGTTCATTACATCATGTTGATAATTCTCATTTGAATATCTATTGTAGCAGACAATGCCGGGCCAAATACAAAAGTCTGTCATTATAATGATAATAATGATCCTTTGCTACCTACTTGGTTTTGAACTTGGAACACTTTTTATGGTGTTTTGTATAAAGATTGTGTAAAGCAGACTCATTGTTTACTTTTACTGATTACTTTGTTTAAATAAATAATATATGAGGTTTTTATTTGGAGTAGATTATGGGTTGTACAAGTCTTATGTGATGACAATCTTAAAACTAATTTACATATTTACATTTATTTCAGGAACACAATGTAGAACTCCTACAAATGCGGATACTTGACCAGCTACGTCTCGTAGTAGCCAATCAAAAGACAGTAGTGTGGATATCATCATCGTTACCAATCGTATTCACACCGAAACAGACGGGCATTCTAGTCAACCACAGCCAAATCATTGTCAAAATTGATCCTTTCAACAGCATACATAACTACCCGCCTACCACAACCATCAATGTACCAAAAGATACTGAGCATTTTAAAAACATTGGTGCTATAAATAAAGGAATGCTAGCTCCATACTTAAATGTACCAAAAAAGTTAGTCCTACGAGCAGTACCCATTGATAGTGATGGCAAAAAGAACTTGATACATCCCTACACAGTATTTATCCATGAAGACCTTATTGATGAAAAGTATAAAGACTTCACCATTATACTATCTACTATGACAAGTATACCGTCTATCCTAAGTGATACTGATGATGACAGTGAGAACAATAATATAGTCATTGACGATGTCTGTGTAGAAATAGTTCCAATAGACTCCGTGATCTACAGGAGTTTGTGTAGAGAAGTACACAACAGGAATATTCCCACAGTACTTGTACCAAAATCGTTGAATGCCATTATTAATATAGAGAATGGAATGAGAATAATCTTCACGCTAATAGGCGATAGCATAGACCAACCTGAACATATAGATATAGTGACATATTCAGACCAAAAACAATTGGACACGGATGTCATAGAGAGTTTTAAGAACTGTGTTATAAGTAGCACACATTCCGGCAAAAAGTTTTTAATAAACAATGGATTGATAAAACAGAACACAGAAATAAGTACTGGCTTTATACAATTTAAATTAAAACCAGAGAAATTGAAATTCACGATGTTGAATTCGGAATCTTTTAGGGGCTGTACCATAGCTGCTAAATGTTTGAATGATACGGATATGGTAGTAATACCATCGAAATCCATTTCGAAGATGGATTATGATTATAAGAATTATTGTAGAACAATGAAATCTATGGAGAGTTTGGTTGAAAAAGTTTTGTCTCATGTTAACTTCGAGATACATAGAGAGGCAACTTTTAAAGGTGCATCGGAGATTAAGAGTAATGTTTTAATAACTGGTAAGTCCTACTTTCTATTGATTAGTTTTTATAATTCTCCAGAGAAATGCGATTTATAAATTGTTTTGTTCATTTATTTCGACAAAGAAACATGTAGTAGAATGAGACAAGGGCAGATGATGAAAGAAAAATCTTTTTAAAATCTAAGAAAAAATTTCCGCATTATATGAATTTCAACAACTATTTGAAACTCTTGAGAAGAAAAGAGACAACATCAGCAAAATGTAGTATTTATTTATGTGCTTAATGACTCCTTTTATGTAAGGCGGCCCCTACGCACATGTACATGTTACAATAAGTTCGCAAAATATTTTGGCCCGCTTCAATAATGCTTTTAGGTCGCAACAAATAAAACACATGCGCTTTTTTTCGCAGGTTTAAGTGGCACAGGAAAATCCACATTCTGCCAAATAGTCCAAAAAGAGCTAACAGTTTGGTCCCACATCCTTCACTGCCGGTCCCTGAGGGGTCGTAAGGACATTCCGGAAGTGCTGGGCAAGGCTATACTGATGTGCCAGGAGCATAGCCCGGCTGTGCTCATATGTGATGACGTGGACGCGCTGGTTCCGCCAAATATGGAGGGTGCTTCGCCTCAGGATATTGCTTATTATCAGAGGTAACAGCATATAACATTTCGGACCCTATATCCCATCGAATACACTTGTTCGAAAAACCAGACCACGCGTTCAAGTTCGCCGAACTGGAACAAAATGAAAGAGATGTCGGCGTGTTCGCGCGACTATCGCTTTTGTTAGGACATGCCCGGAAAAGCTACAAAAATAGTTTCTAACTAGTTTTTCGTAAAACTTAATCTTGATCGACATTACTGTCAACATATTCTAGGCATACATCTATGCATCTAGAATTTTGTATGCATGTCTCATGCAGGTTTTGCGATGACGGTGGTTTTAAAGTAACCGACTCACTTATTTGCATATTTCCATAATTGTCTGTTTTTTCGAGTTTTATTTGCAACTATATTTATCTGTATTTGATTAACCGACTTTCAAAAGGAGGTTATCAATTCGTCAGTTTTATTTTGTGTGTTTTGTTCGGCGATGTCTTCGCCAATTGTGAACCGATTTCGATGATGATTATTTTTGTTTGGAAGAATATTAATCTGCGGTGGTCCCGTTTAAATTTGGTGAAGATCTGATGCTGATCTTCGGAGATAAGCAATGGAACTTCAATAATAGACAGCAAATCTGTCGTGATTGCTGCAATCGCTTGGATGTTTATTGTTTACACAATATCATAAATAACATCACGCCTATATGCTCTGAGGGGGTACGCAGATGTGTACAGTACACCCACATTTCGACAGTTAGGTATGTTTATTGGGGACAAACCTATTTATAACCATGACATGTAGTGTTAACAATATAAACAAATGCATAGCAAATATTTATATAGGATATTATAACTAAAAATAGAAAAATAAATAAGCTTTTTTGCAAAAAATAAAACCGATTTCAAAAACACAAAAAAAAAAATATGGAAAAATAACTTTAGCTTCAGAAGTCTGTGACAAAAAACTGAATCAAACAAACAAAAGTCATGATCATCATCATCATTCCAATTCAATGTACGTATCTTTTATGATGATGATGTTTTATAGATAACTAGCGACCCGCCCCGGCTTCGCACGGGTGCATGTATTATACATATGTATAAACCTTCCTCTTCAATCACTCTATCTATTAAAAAAACCGCATCAAAATCCGTTGCGTAGTTTTAAAGATTTAAGCATCCATAGGGATATAGGGACAGAGAAAGCGACTTTGTTTTATACTATGTAGTGATGCTTAACTTTTTTTAAAATATTTATTTGATTATATGACGATAAGCTAAACCCTTTTAACGTGGGATTTTAGCTCGTGTACACCTCTGCCTACCTATTACATCTCCGATGCTCCGACCGCCGGCCTCCTGTCGGCCTGCTCCTGACCATCACGCGGCATCACGAGATATCCACCAACTTGTATTTCATTTCGAGAAATATGGCATGATTTTATGTTACATTTTCCATTACAGATTAGCAGTAGTAATAAAGCACCTGCTACAAACTTGTGCTGGCGTGTGTGTGCTGATGACGGCGCTAAGCATGAAAGATCTACATCCAACGTTACGACAGTTCAGCGGGAAACCGCTGTTCACTGCTCAGTTTGATGTGCCGGAGTTGGAAAAGGTATTTAAAATAATAAAATAACACGGATTTTAGTCATCATCATCATCTGCCTAGCCTTTTCCCAACTGTGTTGGGGTCGGCTTCCAGTCTAACCGGATGCAGCTGAATACTAGTATTTTACATGGAGCGACTGCCTATCTGACCTCCACAACCCAACTAGCACTGAGTAACACGACACTTTGGTAAAACTGGTTGTCGGATTTTCGGGCCACTGACTACCTGTAACGACTGTCAACGATCTCATCAAATGACAGCTGGGACCAACGGCTTAACGTGCTTTCTGAGGCACGGAGGAAACTCGGTATGTAATGGGTGGTCAACCATCCACGGACCAACCTAGGCAAGCGCGGCTTAACCTAAAAATCGACCCGAGTGGCTGTTTTTATTTAGCCACGAGCTCCTCAATTTTAGTGATAACAACTCATTGATTGATTGGTGGGTTTTACGGATGGGATGGGGAGAAAATAAAAGATGAATACAGCTAAAGGATCGCTGAGCTCGATTGATAATCTCTTTGTTAGGAGTAGGTGTCGTCATAGTGTTGTGTTGGCAGACAACAAACCTTTTGTTGGACCACTGACGGACGAGACAGACCTGGAAGCGCAGAATATACCATCATCGATCACCTTGAATCATCAGCATAGATGCAGGCACGGGGCCGCCCGACCCCATATAAGTTCCGAGTACGGCATTTCGAAGAAGCAGTAGTGTTATGTTAGCTATACTTACTTTCCTCTTTGTTTTTAGGCAGAAAGAACAGAGTTATTCAAGCACTTACTAAACGACAAGATTTGCCAGGAGTTTGAGATAGAAGACGATGACGTCATTAAGCTAGCGACGGACACCGCCGGGAGCAGCGTCAGAGATATCATCGACTATTTGAATAAGAAAATATTCAAAGCGGTGAAGAAGAAAAGTAAGATTTTGTTTTCAATCTTTGTGTTCAATAATCTGTTTAGGCCTTCAGATCTTATCATGTTTAAATGAGGCACGCGTGGCACAAGACCACAAATAACTAAATTCATTTGACGCTAATTGTAATTAAAACAGCACGTTATTTTCAAGCAATTGACAGAAATATAAAAAAAAATCTGAAATAAAGACCTGGTTGCCTTGAAAGTATTTGGAAATATAGTTATTTTTCTGAAAAAGTGATTTGTGTATTTTTACCTACTCATTGATTGTGTTTAGATTGTTGTTTTGTAATGTAAACATTGTCAACTTTCTTGACTTAGTTATACCAACATTTTTAAAGTTATTAAAAGATGCATCGGACGCATTCATAGAGTGTCGATTAATGCGTCCATTCTCTAACAGAATCAAACCCAAACGACCCCAAGCCCCGCCTAGTGGAAGACATAACGAAGGACGAAGAGAAAGCTAATGAGTTTGACATCTGGGGACCCGTCGGGGGACTGGAGGAGGTCAAGCAAGAACTTACTGAGTGTATATTTTGGCCGATTATGGTGAGTCAACTACTTGTGGAAATTGTCATTTCTCAGTAACCCCGAATTAGTGGGATGCTGTGAATTACCAGGACAGTTAGTATTTAGGCAGTTAGTAGTATTTTTATGTTATTTGATATTTCTAATTACTGAATGTGTACTGCATGCGAATAGCTCGAGATGTAAAATCTAAATATTTGTACGGCTGAAATGCCAAATATAGTGAAATCCATATATATTAAGACCTTAGCTACCTATATTCTTGCAAATAAATGTCTCATTCATTCATTCACTCACTCACTCATTCATTCATTTATTCATTCATTCATTCAGTTCTGGCCAAGTAAAACAGCAAAATTGACAAATCGCCCTTTTTGGGCAAGGACTAAGGCAGATCGCACTGTCGCCGTCATCTTCAGACAATTCAGAATAGAAAATCTTGTGCAGATTATCAAAGTGGTGAATCACTTGGGGTCGATTCACACCAAGCATACGGATCAAGCACATTCTATCAATGTCTGTGGCACACAGGCAAAAGGCTGCCAAAAAAAAAAAAAGTACTAAGTCACTACAAATATTTCCTTCCTTTAGTTTAGTGGCTGCGGGATTCTTTTATTTTATTTTTTTTCTTTCCCCAGTATCCAGCCCTGTTCCCATCTCAGTCGTGCGGCGTGCTACTCTACGGCCCTCCTGGTACCGGTAAATCCCACATAGGCTCCTGCCTAGCGCGCCTCACCAATATGAACATGATCACTGTGAAGGGGCCCGAACTCCTGTCCAAGTACATCGGACAGAGCGAGAAGGCTGTCCGCGATATATTTGACAAGTGAGTATGTTTCTTACTACCACCTCCCATGAGACTTGTGTTAAGTTGACAAGGAGCATTTTGGAAGACAACACAGAGGAGCTTCGTTCAGTCGCTCGGGTCAATCTTCAGGTTAAGCCGCACTTGCCTAGGTTGGTCCGTGGATGATCATCCATTACATACCAAGTTTCCTCCATACCTCGGAAAGCACGTCAAGCCGTTGGTCCCGGCTGTCATTTGTAGATCTCTGACAGTCGTTACAGGTAGTCAGTGCCCCAAAAAGTTTGACAACTAGTCTTACCAAGGGATATCGTATTACCCAGTACTAACTGGGTTGTGGAGGTCAGATAGGTGGTCGCTCCATGTGAAATACTGGTATTCAGCGGCATCAGATTAGACTGGAAGCCGACTCCAGCATTGTTGGGACAAGGCTAGGCAGATGAGGAATAAAAAAATAACAAGGTTAAATTAGAATACAATTTTAAATGGAAATAATCTACTAAATTATCAAAGACCTATCCGATGGCTGTGATATAAGCCCTAAACGTGATAAAATGGCAAAATGTCAACAGTAATATTCACAAACGAAGCGATTTTTAAAGAAATATTGTTTTCAACTACAGCAAGATTTTTGGTCGCTTTTCTCTTTTATTACCTTTGGACCACCATAGTCACATATACGTGACAAGCAAGCGCGTGCCCTGTACGCCAAACGACAAAAAATGTGACTGTGTTTAAAATGGTAGGTGAAATTGTGGCTTGGCGTGGAGGGCACGTGCATGCGATTATCCTCTGGCTGTCAAAAGGTTAAAGGCTTTGGAGGCTAAAAGAGGAAAGGTTTGAAGGCTTGATTCAATCTATCTTAGTGGTTTCCTGGTCATTATTTTCGATGAAACACATGTACTTTAACAATGATCATAACTTTGTTCTCAGGGCAGACATGAAGAGGCCTTGCATCTTGTTCTTCGACGAGTTCGACAGTCTCGCGCCCAAGTAAGTTGTTATTGTAAGTGTCCACCTCGCTTCATATTCTGTACGCATTTTCGTCTATAGAACACTAATTAGCTATACAATATTAATTTCATTATACTGCAAAACAGTAAAGTACTTTCTTCGGTTTGCAAATGTAGGCCAAGGCCCACTTACACCACGAATCACTGAACTCATTTAACGCAACAAGAATTTTAATATTGTGATGATAGACCGATCAGCGCGTATCGCCGCTTGACGAGAACCTCGTGAAAACTGAGAAAGAGAACGACATGTGGAATGTAAACTCAGCTATTATTTTTATGTTCAAACGATTGACAGAAACAGACAGATGTTTTAAATACGATTAGCTCTGAACGCGTTTAGTGATTTGTGGTGCAAGTGCGCCTAAGTAGTTAATTTTTCATTTCAAATGACCTGCATAATTTTAGTTGATGATTACTGCTAGGTATTTATTGCTATCTTGTAGTGTTTTTGTTTCTCTTACAAGAAAAAAAGGAAAGTTTTTATTTGTAAACAAATGCCTAGCTATTTATGGTCCCATTAAAATAGATGGACAAATTTTAACACAGCGTTCAGTACGTCTAACCGAAGATGTCTAAGCAAAAAACCCTAAAATAATAAATTGCCGGTACTCTAGAATAAACACATCCACAAAACGGTCAAAATAAAATCACTTTAATCAGTGTTTTCTTTGCTTGAATATCTTTGGTTAGACGTACTGAACGCTGTGTTAAAATTTGTCCATCTATTTTAATGTGACCTTATATTTTGACTCCAACGATTTCGTCTCTCGTTCTCATGATATGGTGACAGGGTTGGGTAAACTAATTTTGAACTACATTATCAATAATGTTATCACCAGTTACATGCATTTCACTATTAGAAAACAATTTCATAGAGCCTTATTTCATCAAATGTTCTTGTGTTTTCGCACTGATCATAATTGGCCATTTTCTTAGACGTGGCCACGACTCAACTGGCGTAACAGATAGAGTAGTAAACCAACTGCTCGCTCGTCTGGACGGGGCCGAGGGCGGGGCCCGGGGGCCCGTGTTAGTGGCTACATCGCGGCCCGACCTTGTGGATCCCGCGCTACTGAGGGCCGGGCGGCTGCAGAGACATATTTACTGCGCCCTGCCTGATCAAGTAAGTACAACTGTTTGCTGGACGGGGTCGAGGGCGGGGCCCGGGGGCCCGTGTTAGTGGCTACATCGTGGCCCGATCTTGTGGACCTCGCAGTACCTACTGAGGGCCGGCCAGCTGCAGTGACTTGTTTAAAGTGCCCTTCCTGACCGAGATAGTACTTCATTTTATAATAGGTAATCGCATAAGAGATCCATAATCGCTCTTGGGCGATAATTTCTCTCAAAAAAGAATTGCTGCCATAAGTATTATTGGATTGATGATGAATTGTGAGATTCATTGTGATAGGTTCCAACGTAAGATTAGAACATGATAAGAGAGAAGATAAATAATAAGATGTAGCATCGATACAGAAGAAATCTCCAATTGTCATGTAACATTTGTCTTTACACCAATTGCATCGATCCTCGTTTGTCTCACAGCAAGGCCGCTACGAAGTTCTCCGAACATTGACTAAGAGCGTACTGGTAGACGAGGAAGTAGATCTTCAAGAGTTAGCAGAGCAAACCGAGGGGTACTCGCCGGCTGACCTCAAGTCTATACTCGTCACAGCACAACTGACCAGGCTGGAGACACAATTGGTAAGAGACAGATCTTCTATTATCATTCAGCCGAAAAACATCCACTGCTGGACATACCCTTTCAAATGCTCATCTACTATCTGGTCACCCTGACAAGATCGTCACTCCACCAAGCCTGAGGGCGTCCAAACTTTCGTTTTGTGATTTCAGTCTCTACTTACAGCACGGTTGGCGTAGCGGCTGAGAGATTGGCTGCTGCGCTGCGTGTCGCGGGTTCGATTTCCGCACGGAACAAATATTTGTATAGAGTTAGTTGTTGGGGTCTGGCTGTTTGTGTGTTTGAATGTTTGTAAACGCATCCACGATACAGGAGAAATTTCGAGTATGGGGCAACTTTAAAAAATCTTTAAAGCAAATTACCCCCACGGTCACCAAGTGTATTTTTTAATAAAAACATATCCCTCTGATGAACATGGGGTTCCCAAAGATCGTTGATCGGTTTAAAAGGGACGGATTTAGTCCTAGGTTCATCAAAATCATAGTTCACTGTTGTTATTTGTCTAGCTGGCAGTTAATTGCAATGTTAGACAACAGTGTAACTAAATGTGTTTATGTAAATTATAGACGGAGAACGAGGCGAAGTCGATGGAATCGGTGGTGGTGTACAAGGAAGACATAGAGAGTGCCTTAGCAGAGACCAAGCCTTCGCTTTCTATTCAGCAAAGACTGTTCTATGATATGATGTAAGTGATACCTAAATAATAGTTACAATACAGGTTGCACACGGAAGCAGCAATTTTCCGTCGGTTATTTAAAAAAAAAACAGCTGTTTCCTACAAAAGTGCAATACCTACACGGTCAAAATGTACGGACCAGCTGTTTTTTTTTTCAGGTGAAATAGTTTTATGTTTCAGAATGATGTACTGAATACCTGGTAACCGTTTTCGCGTTGGTGTTCCTTGCACCCTGTATAACCACGCGAAAACGGTTACCACGTATTCAGTACATCATTCTGAGCCCCCCCATATAGAAAACTAGCTGTTCCCCGCGGTGTCACACGCTACGCGGCTCCTAAGGGTTGTAGCGTAATGTTATATAGCCTATAGCCTTCCTCGATAAATGTACTATCCAACACAAAAAGAATTTTTCAATTCGTACCAGCAGTTCCTGAGATTAGCGCGTTCAAGCAAACAAACAAACAAACAAACTCTTCAGCTTTATAATATTAGTATAGATTTTCATCGGTTATTAAAATAAAAATCTGCTGTTCCATAAAATCCGGCCCGCTTCTTCGCTGTAATATGCGCCTTTATAGATTATAAAATCAGGCTACATCTGTATTCTATTTCTTTAAAGCTAAATTATTACGATATGCTGGCAAGCCTTCTTATTAAAGTTTAAATTACCTCATCTCTGTTTAATATTGGCAAACTAATATTTTGAAACATTCCAAAAAGTTTTATTTATTTTGTGAAACCTCTTTGCAGATACAAGAGATTCCGCGGTGAGAGTTTGACGGCTGAACAGAAGATGATATCGAGTTTTCAGCAGAAGCAAAGAGTCACGCTAGCTTAGAATAAATTGTGATGGTAAATAAATACACGCCTTAATAAAAAGTAGTATTGCTATAGACTGGAGAGGTACAATTCTTTAAACGAATTCGGTGAAAATGGATTTTTTCGAAACGTGTGCTAATAACAGCAACTTCAATGTAAGATGTACGAGTAGCCACCGCTACTGAAAAATAATAATTTAATTTAATTTATTTATTTATTATGTTAATAGAACAATAGTTGTTGCCTTGTAGCGTTTTACAATAGCTTTTAGTTATCCGTCATTTGAAAAACGTGAATAATGATTACTAGTGCCACCTAGCACCATGAATCTAAACATGTTTTACTTATGAAAAACCGTACACTATTTATTACAGAACAAGGGCAGTAATCGCTACTACTAGATAAGCTAAAATGCCAATGGAAAAATACCATGCTATGAACACTTTAAAATAAAAAAAATATAATAAAAAAAATGAGGTTAAAAACATTTTTGCTGTCTGTATCATGTATTAATAATAAAAAGTCACACTGTACACACGACGACACATCAAGTATACAGGGTGGGAGCGACCTCGACGCGAAAACGGTTACCACGTATTCAGTACATCATTCTGAGCCCACAGAAATGTTTCAACTGTTATTAAAAAAAATCAGCTGTTTCCTACAAAAGTGCAATACCTACACGGTCAAAATGTATGGAACAGTTGATTTTTTTTTAATAACCGATGAAAATTTCTATGTGGCCTGAGATGTATGATACGTGGCAGTAGCGAAGGGTTAATTTTTGTAAGAGGTAAGCCGGAGTACATATCTTTAATGTGATTATATTATTTGTCTATAGAATATTGACTGTGGCATTTTTCAAAGGGAAGCCGGTAGGAATCGAGTTGTATGGAACCTTCGCCACAGATACGTGGTAACCGTTTTCGGGTCGATGTCCCTTCCACCCTGTATTACTTGTATAATATGTTTTCTTATGATCTGACGAAGCCTTTCGGAGAGAATGGATCTCTTTTAAACCTTCCTTCCTTCTTCTTTTTTTTCTTCCCTTTTTTCTTGGGACTCTTTTTTATTTGCAGCGGAATCAGTGTGATTTTTAATATACATATTCAATTAGTGCTATAAGCTTAAGCTGTGATGTATAAGCTAGTAATAAATAGGTGCTAGGGCTAATAAGATAAGCGCACATACTTACTTTAAAAAAAAATGTTGATTGTATATTTTGTTGCGATTTTTTTATTTAATTTGTTAATTGATATGGATAAATCGGTTTTTACAAATTTGAAATGTTTTATTTCACTAAACCCTATTAAATAACTTTTAGCTGTTCAAGGATATTTTTGACGCGTGGCCAAAATTGGAGAAAATGCCGCCATTTTGGTTTTCAGTTCATTTCGCAAAATTATACGAATATTTACCCGTCATTGCCCCGAAATACTTGCTTTGTATCGGATACATAGTGTTTTTTTTTATAACACAATTCTTATAAGAAAGAATGGCTGCCTCGTTGGTCTAGTGGTCCCACGTACGACTGCTGAGCCTGAGGTCCTGGGTTCGACTCCAAGATAGGGTAAAGTGTTATTGGGTTTTTCCATCAGATTACTCAGTAGCAGCTTCGGAGTCTGGATTTGTGCCCGATTCATGGCAATAGGGTCGCCCCCTATTAAACATGTTACTTAAACAAAACTGGTGGGTGTGCTACTAGGCACACCTCTGCCTACCCCTGCGGGGATTACAGGTGTGATGTTATGTTATGTGTTATAACAAACATGACATAAATCCATTAAAAAGCAAAACTACCTATTTACTATAATAAGCCTATAGGTACCTACTTATTAATAGTTCTTATAAGGCGTTATAATAATTAAAACCTTAATTAGGCTCTTAAAAGCCCCTTGTTTCAAACAATCCTCTCACCAAAATCTCAAGACAGACATTCTACATTCCCACAGTTTCCTAAACTTGTGAAACCATCTAATAATGTTGCCAGTACTTGCCAGAGTTGCCAGTTGATGGCTAAACTTTTATCGGGCGCCGCTAACAGCGCTCCAAGTGGCTGTTAATTAGCGAGCGAGTACCAGGAGATTGAATATTGATAATATCTAATTGATTGCTTCGTGAAATGCAGCGGTATCGGTGTGCTATTAGTGTGAAGTGTCGTGGTAAATGAAAGACATCTGCTCTGGTTAACGTCTTGATTTATTCTCCTCTCACATCGACTCAGCGCACATCATCTTAGTATATTGCTTACTTGGCTAATCCTAAATAAGGTATGGCTACACACACTTACATAATAATACTAATAATACTTACTTACATACACTACACCTCCGGGGGTAAAAGAAAAAAAAAATAACAGAGCTCTTGTTTTTTTTTTTACATTAGGTTATTACAACTACAATAAGTAAAATACTAATTAATATAAGTATACTATTAACTATGGAACAATTTAGTTCTATCCTTATGAATCAATTCGATTTTATTTTGTTTTAGAATTTTGACATTTGGGCCCATATCCTCTAACACAATGTAAGGGCCTTTAAAAATATTATCCAATTTCTTTGTTCCTTCACTTTTGACTATTACTAAATCGTCTTTATTATATGTAACGGGATTACATTTCTTATCATATGCTAATTTTCTATTTTCCTTACTAGTCTCTAAATTATGTTTAGCTTCTTTTAGTGCTACCTGTAGCCTATATCTTAAATCTAAAGAGTAGTCATTGGGGTTATACAATGGATCTATTCTATTACAATTCTTAATATTATTAGGAATATTACATGGCCTGCCGAAAATGAGTTCGAAGGGCGTGTACTTCGTCTCTGAGTGGACAGTATTATTATAACTGAAACACCAAAACGGTATCCAGTGTGACCAGTCATAGCCATTATTGCCTGAATAAGTCCTTAGAAAGGCACCTAAGTGCTTATGAGCATTTTCGAGAGAACCGATTGATTGATGGTGGTATGCTGTGGACATTAATTTTTCTATTTTTAATAGTTTGCAAACTTCAACCATAGTGCTTGAAATAAACTCTGAACCTCTATCAGTAGCTATAACTTTAGGTATACCGAAACGTAAAACAAAATTTTGTATAATTGATCTTGCTACAGTTACGGCTTCTTTATTTTTTATAGGATATGCTTCAATAAATTTAGTTAGTTCACATTGAATCGTTACAAGGTAACAATTTCCATTCTCATCTTTATCTAAAGGACCTACCAAGTCCAAAAATATTTTTTCAAAACCTGATGACGCTGTCGTTGTGATCGTCATCGGCTGTTTTGTGTACCTACTATATTTAGTCTTCTGACATGTGGAACACTTTTTTACAAAATCATGAACATCTTTATCGATACCTGGCCAGAAATATCGTCTCTTGATGTTGTTCGTCATCCTGCGGACACCAGCATGTCCACTGGTAGGCAGTAAGTGAAAATCATTTAAAATGTATTGTTTTTTATTATCGTTATCTATTCTTTCTATTCCTCTTAGTATGCATACTCTCGGACCGGTCCAATCTTTTAATGTTTGTATTTCACTACACAAACTTTTTATAAACTCTTCATTTTCATTATTTTTAACTATGCATACTTCTTTTACATTTATATTATTGCTAAACTTCTCTAACTTAGTCACAAATTCGGCTCGCGAGAAATGTGCCCTAAAGTTGAGGTTTACACATAACAACATTTTACTAGGTATGTAAGCGAGACACTCGTCTTCGGCGCTTATCAAATTATCTCTTCTAAATTTATCCACTTTATCTTTCTCTAGCAAAATCATCTCCACGACATCACTCGGCTTCCTCAGTAACTCCACGACTCTAGGCTGATCAGACCCTTCGTCGGTGGGTTTACTAATTGGCGGTGATACATTCTTACTCTTCTCATCTATTCTCCTTTTTTGTGCTCTAGTCATAACATTAATTTCCGAAATTTTCTCATTCATACTCTTTAATTCACTGGAAGTCACATTTACTCTGGATAATGCATCCGCGACTACATTATCCTTCCCTTGCACGTACACAATATTAAAATCATACTCCTCAAGAACTAAACGAAACTTCAACAGCCTGCTAGAGGGATCTTTCATGCCAAACAAATAAATTAGTGGCTTATGATCTGTCATTATAGTAAAATGCCTACCGAATAAATACGGCCTAAAGTACTTTACTGCCCAGACTATAGCAGTAAGTTCTTTTTGTATGGTAGGGTAGTTTAATTCAGCCTTGTTTAATGGCCTACTAGTATATGCTACGGGTCTTAGGTCATTGTTACACAAAACTGCACCAATAGCTACACCTGATGCGTCGGTCTGTAAAATAAATTCGTTAGATTCTGAGAAATCTGGGTACTGAAGTATGGGTGGGCTAATTAACTTTTGTTTTAAGATCTCGAAAGAGTTTTGACATTCCACTGTCCAATTGAAAACTACATTCTTTCTGCACAATCGATTTAAAGGTAATGTTATCTCGGCAAACGATGGTACAAATTTGCGATAGTAATTGCAGAAAGCTACAAATCGTTTCACTTCATCTACATTTTTGGGTACAGGGTAATTTTGTAATACTATTGTTTTTTCTGGATCTGGTAATACTCCATCAGCAGAAACTAAATGTCCAAGATACAATATTTCCTTTTTTAAAAATTGGCATTTGTCCGGATTTAGTTTTAAGTTTACTTTTCGTAACCTTTCGAGTACATCTATCAAATTTTTATTATGAGAATTTAAGTTTCGCCCAAAAATAATTAAGTCATCGAGATAAATAAAACATTTGTCATACGTCAGACCAGACATAGCTATTGACATTACTCTACTGAAATTGCTACACGAAGTTTTAAGTCCCAGGGAGACGTTTTAATTGATACTGACCCGAGCTAGTGGAAAAAACAGTATATTTACGACTTTCAGGGCTTAAACTAACTTGATAATAACCTTGATTTAAATCTAAATGAGTAAAATATATTGATCCTGAAAGTGAGTCTAAAATGTCGGTGATGTTGGGTAGTGGAAACTTATCATCGACTATTACATCATTGAGTTTTCTATAGTCCACTACCAAACGCCACTTTTTACCACCTTCAGATTTTTTGGGAACGAGTAACACTGGACTGTTCCATTCGCTTGAGGACTCTTCTATTATATCGTCCTTCAACATTTGATTAATTTGTCTATCAATCTCTGGCTTTAATGATTGAGGCAATCTGTAAGGTTTAACATAGGTAGGACTAACGTTAGGTTTTAGTGTTATGGATTGTTCGTAAACGTTGGTGGTGGCTAACTTATCTCCTGGCAGAAAAAATACATCTGAATATTTTGTACAAATTGTTTCGAGAGTACTCTTTTCCTCAGAATTAAGATGATTTAATTTTAACAATGAAAGTAAAGTTTCGGCCCTATTGGCATTGGCATTAATCTTATCAAAAGAAAAAATATTATACTCGCTTAAAAATTTAAGTTCCGGATTAAAATTTTCTAACCTTACTTCTTTATCTCTTATGTTAAGTATTTTTATCGGTATCCTACGATTTTTTGGTCTAACTATAGCTCCTGCTAAATAAATATCTTTCTCTATTTCTCTCGAGCAAACAACACAATCATCTACTGCATCTATACTTAATTCTACGAAATGGGTCGATTCACTTCGGGCCGGTAATACAAGACAATTATTATTATTAAACATTAAATCAAGTCTAGGCGAGATTGGTAAATAAATTAGCTTATCCGCTTTATTAACAACTAACACGTTGTTAGCCAAATCGATATTACAGCCATAAGTAGATAGAAAATCTATGCCTAAAATACCAGTTGCCTGGATGGGTAAATTTTGAAAAACGTGAAATGTATGAGAAAACGTGTCATTATTTTCGGTAACAAGTTTCAAGGTTACATATCCCAAAGAGTTGACCTGCCCTCCTATTCCGTTTATAATAGTGCTATCATTACATATTCGCATCGAATCGGGTAATTCATTTTTCTTAATAATAGATATTGATGCACCCGTATCTACTAAAAAGGAATATTTTCTGTTACTACAATAAAATGATACAAATTGCCATCGTCCCTTGCAAGCCAAAATATAATTATTAAAATCGAAAAAACTGCTTTCTATTTAAATATTGGGAATCAGCATTTTCATTAGAATTTTGGGAAACGACCTCTTGCGCCGATGCTTGCGCGGGCTGTATTGGTTGCGTTGAAAAAACACTACGGCTGAAATTATTTCCTCGCCTGTTACCACGATGGTAATATCGGCCGTTGTTATAATTCGCCTGCGAGAAATTTCTGCCGCGGTTAGAATTTTGAAATGATCTTCCGTAACCTCGGCGGTTATAATTATTAAAAGAAAAGTAATTGCGGCCACGTTGTCCTTGACCCCTCGGTCCTGTGGAAGGTGTAAACTTACCTCGACCTCTTCTCGTATACTGCATGACGTCTGGCTTAGAGGACGTAGAAGGCGTTGATACATCCTCGTCCTTAGCACCTTGTATGGCGTCCTTGAGATTATCATAGTCGCGAGCGGCCACGATGGTGCTTAGCCTTGAATTTTTCAACCCATCTGAAAATTTCTTAATGGCCATTTTCTCATTTAACGGCTTTAATATCGCGAACTTTGACGAATCTCCTTCTGCCTGTGAGATGGTTAAATCGGTAAAAAGTTGTTCTAATTCAGAACCATACTCGTCAATTGACCTAAAACCTTGGTTCATATTTTGGAGGCGGGACTGAATAGCGGTAAAAGATTTTCTAGTTAATAAATGTTTCCTTAAATCCTGTATTAAATTAGGAACTGTGTCATAGCTATTCGATAAACGAAGCTTAGCGTTCTCAGATAGTCGACCTTTAATTACGAATTTTATTAATAGATCTTTTCCCGAATCGTCTAACATATCCGCATACATTTCAACTGCATCAATCAATCGTTTCGTGGTGTCCTCCCTACCATCCATAACGGGAATTAAGTTACACGCCGTTCGAATATCAAATTCCATTTTTACTATTTTTATTTCACTAGGAGGGGAAGTACACAATTGACTTATCTTTAAAAATGCACTCTTAATATTATCAAAGGTGGTGGACAATTGCGTCACTAATTCGGGTTTTAAATCATGCGATAACTTAGAATATAATAATTGGGTTTCCTTAATTAAATTCTTAGCCTCTTTTAACTTATTTATCGCTATTGAACCCGTAAATCTAGCTTGCCCTTTCTTTATTAAATATTTACGAATGTCCACCAAATCTTCATATATTCTAATAAAATCATCGGCCATAATCTATAAATAAATCATAAAGGAATGTAATGACATCATCCTAGTAAGTAATTATCTTCATTTCATTTCTTCGATTTGTCTTCCAAACATAGAAAGCAATGCGAAAACATTCCATATATGGCGCGGGGTATCGGTTTCGGCGAGTCGCCGGGCACGATTTTATGAAATGTTACATACCAATACAATAAAAGCTTATACTAATTACTTACTTGCAATTACACAATTATTTTTCTACATGCAATTTCTTATTCATTAGTCGTAAAGTTAATAATATTGTATGGCTATATGAGCATCACTGGACGCTATGTTTCACTTAAAAGTTAAAAGACACTGATTTTCACGATAGTATAATATGGTTTCTCATGTAGAAAATATTATATCTGTTCACTTATCACGTATCACCACTCTAATGTTTCTGCTATCTCGCACTAACCGTACGCGGCACTTAAATTTTTGGAAAAGTGTTTTTTCACTTACACGGGTATATCGCCAACATCATCACGGGGAGCGTGTTTCTTGAAATACACTGAGGTCTGCCTCCGACGTAAGGACCTGCGGTTCATCTGCCTCTCCATCCATTTGACATGCATCTTCTTGTAGTAATAACAGATACCATAGAATGCCGCTGCCAGTAGGACGATTGTGATTAGGGTGAGGAGGATATTTGTCGTGCTGATGCTGGAGTAGCCCAGCTCCGTTGTTGCACCATTTTTCCCATTACCAGCAGCCGTTTGCGCGATGATCGTCTCTTCTTTCGTTTGAGAAGACCCCATGTCTTATAAGCTCATGTATGTATACACATGATTTACTACACAAAACCACTTATATTTAAACTAATGTCCGAATTTAACTGATCAAATTTCACTCGCGATGTGACCTTAAATGGCAGGGTCGCCATGAAGTGTCGTGGTAAATGAAAGACATCTGCTCTGGTTAACGTCTTGATTTATTCTCCTCTCACATCGACTCAGCGCACATCATCTTAGTATATTGCTTACTTGGCTAATCCTAAATAAGGTATGGCTACACACACTTACATAATAATACTAATAATACTTACTTACATACACTACAAGTGCTGGCTGAAATGTTCTGGAATCTATTGGGTGTATGTAATTTTTTGTTAATTTATTTAAAACATCAGAAATTTTCAAAGTTCTTGTTCAAATTAGCAGAACGCTTTTAAACCGATTTCAAAATAAGGAGGAGTTTCTCTATTTTTTCATGTTTTGATTTATTTTTATGTGAAAGGATATACTCCCTGATTGGTCCCATAGAATCGCTGTTGAATGGCTCAACTTACTATTGATTTTACCAATAGATGGCGCTACCAAGTTACTGGACTCTTATTTTTGTAGGTTGGCTCGTTTTGGTGTCAGTATGAGGCAATACAAATGGATTTTGATGCCGACTATGCCGCATCTAATTGAAATGTAAAAACCCTTGTATCTACCAGGGTTGTTGCTGATGCATATTTTTTTCACATCAGCGGATGCTGATGCTGTTGCTGATCTTTTATCATTGACATCAGCGGATGCTGATGCTGATGCTGATTTAAATTATTTTCTTAAAAAAAAACAGCAAAAAGTGTTTACCATTGTAAAATACATTTAAAAGTTGCATAATTTTGCTTGGTGCGGATATAAAAGATTGTTTCAAAAATTTTGGGAATTTAAATAAAAATATAATCAAACATAGTAGTTTAGTAATAATTAGTACCTACTAGATTAGTAATTAAGTACCTAGACTACCTAATGCAAACACTGCTATCTTTCGTTTAATTAATATTGGAATTAGATCAAAGGCAAGTTGTATTTAAAAAAAAGTAGCTGTGCTGCTTTTCAGCTTACACTATACATATTATCAATTTATCACACAAAACTAAACAGTTTACGAAATAAATCAAAACTTTAACTCGCAATGACGTAATGAGACGCGTTTGTTTGCAATCGCAATCCCCCCGCGGTAGACCCTTTGATTGGTCAAAGCTTGCAAGCAAAAACTACTTGTGATATAAGTCCCGCCACCTCTGCGGTCATGTCAGGACTCGAACTTCAGCATTAATAATCAGCATCGATCAATGCGGATGCTGATGCTGAAGCTGATGTTGAAAATGATGCTGAAGGTCAGCGGATGCTGATGCTGATGCTGATGTTCGCAACAACCCTGGTATCTACCTATCTTACAATGTATACAGGGTGTTAACACAAAGACTATAGTGGTTATATTCTCTACTAGCTGTTGCCCGCGACCTTTGTTCGCGTGAAATTATTGTATATAAAAATATATAAACCCTTTTTTAATCGGATTTTATTATAAAAAAAATTCAAGGGTTTTAATTTTTTTTGCACGGAACCCTAATTATTTTTCGTAAAATAGAAGTAGCCTCAGTTAATCCTTATTGCATCAGCTATCTGCCAGTGAAACTCCCGTCAAAATCGGTCCATCCGTTCCAGAGATTAGCCGGAACAAACAGACAGACAAAAATTGTAAAAAATGTTATTTTGGTATATGTACCGTATATACATTTATATGCATGTAGTAAAAAAACGGTTTATTTTAATATTACAAACAGACACTTCAATTTTATTTATTTGTATTGTATAGAGTATAGATGTATAGATGGTGTAACATAATAAACGCAAGACCTCCCGTGTGGTGTCTCAGACCAAAAACTGAACAACTTTAGTTCTATGACTTTCGGTTTTTTTTTAGTTTTACCATACATGTGGATCAGCTGAACGTCAGTTCCCACAAAAAGTCCAAATCTTTTTTTGCGTATTCAAGAACTTTTAGAACAAAAGTTGTTCATTTTCATGGTCCGAGTTACCACACGTGTTCAAATCTGTCTAATGTGTTCTTCAAAATGATTTAAATAACAATTTCGTACTTACTTACTAAGTTTCCAAAATTAACGTAAAATCTTTCCAAGTCTGTAATTAGCTGTTTACTTACACCAGTGCGGGAGATAAGCGTGTTTTATTGAAAAACTTGCGCGCTGGCGCAGTTTTGATTAAGATTAGTTCGTAACTTGCACAATAATTTAGATTGAGCGGTGATTTGGAACGCGCCGCGAGCGGGATGCCGCGAAATTTCGCGGTACAAGGATTCCTAACGATTTTATCTACTGGATAGGGTAGGAATCAATATTCTTTGCTGCCTGAACACAGTTGGTGCGATACGGTATGATAACAAGTCTTAGCATTAATTATATACTTAGTAGCCTAATTACGCTATCAACTAATGTTTTTCCTTTTAGCAAAGAACTGTTGCCAATGAATTTTATCGAAATATTTTAGTCCGCTGACTTACAAAAGCTCTAGCAAAAAAATTGTAGTTAGAGTTTAGCTACAATTTTTTAAAATTAAAAGTTTTGATTGTTTCTCAATTCAATTGTTCTACAGCACAAAATTGAGGCAGCCCCGGTAAGTTATAAGGATACTTGTGATGGGGTTACCTCGCAAATTCCCATGGGCTACAATCTACAACGTTGAGACATAATTTAAAAAAAAAATGTTTAGGTTCTACGATGATACAAAGTTATTGTACACATACATTCAGTAACAATTAATAGAATGCTAGTTACAAACTCGAATCAACTTTGTAAATATTATGGTCTTACCCTATGTTCGATATAAAGTCATGTGAATGCGATCTGATTTGATGAAACTATACCATAAAAATTACCGAGACCTACTTCAGTGGCCGCTTCCAGCACAAACCACGCTGTACATCTCACCTCCCTGTTCCACCATCTTGTAAACTTTGAGCGTCGGTTAATAGCTTAACACGCGTTTGTAACGAGTTGCTTAATGAATTAAATCTGTATTAACTGCCGCCACCAAGACTGGTACCTATATTTCACTTGCATACGCCGCGGTTACAGATAAGTGATCTGTTAAATAAGTATCTACTTATATTCTTGTTTTAAAGTAATTTCCGCAGTTTGATGTTATTTATGAGGTTGTCTTGGTATAGTTGGCCAATCCTCTTCTTCGTGGCCTTTACCGCTTCGTCATTTTCACGGCGTCCTAGCTGGCAGCGTATAAGCCACTTTGGTGCTGTGTTTTGGGGCATAGAGAGCAGAATGGGAGGTGGAACATAGTTTGCAGCATAGTGAACCAAACGGAGTTTATCACCGGCTGAATTAAACCACAATATGACTGTGTAGGAATGCTAAGTCTAAGTTTATAAACTGACGTGGCCACTAACACTATGAGTTCCCGATACTTCGGCGCTGTTGCACCATGATCACGGATAAACGGGTAACCGTGAGTTTATCCGTGATCACAGTACTTGCAACAGCGCCGAAATATCGTGGACTCAAAATAAATAGTAAACATGGTAAATATCCCATTTCTAGTGTTAATGATAATGATTCAGATCGGCTTAAATACTGCAGAATCGGATGCTTTGACACGGCCACTTGTGCGCCCTTCATCATCATCTGCCTAGCCTTTTCCCAACTATTTTGGGGTCGGCTTCCAGTCTAATCGGATGCAGCTGAATACCAGTATTTTACGTGGAGCGACTGCCTATCTGACCTCCACAACACAGTTAGTTCTGGGTAATACGATACCTTTTGGTAAGACTGGACTGGTTGTCAGACTTTCGGGCCACTGACTACCTGTAATGACTGTCAAAGATCTACAAATGACAGCCGGGACCAACGGCTTAGCGTGCTTATCCCTTACTATCACCAAACCATTTGCTAAGCGCAATGATTACGATAGTTTTCACGACCCTTCTATCTGTCAATGGAGATCCATGCAAATTCGCAAGTCAATCTAAAAACAGTCTCCGGAAAAATCATCATCCCCTACATATTCACGACGCGACGCCTTCCCATCTAAATTCAAGAAGGATCGTTCCATGAATAAAGGAAAATAAAGCGGCTTTTGTAGTTAAGGTCCTCACCAAGTCAGGAGAGGTGGCAAGGTGGAATTAGGGCCCTTGTCCGCCTAAAGAAAGCAGTTTTTATTCCGTCTAAAGTAATTATTGTGTTTTTGTGAAAGAGTTTGTTAGCGGACCATTCAGAGTCGAGGACACGGACGCTTTCTTGATCGGGGGACGGATTTGGGACGGCGGGATATGGGATATAATATCCGTGTTTTGTTTCTCGCAGAACAGTTCGTCGTTTTCTTTTTTTTGTCATATTCTACAAGAACAATAAATTCCAAATTCATAAAAAAACCTACTTACAATAGTACTAAAACGCAACACAACTAAACCAAATTCATTTTTAAATATTATTTTAAAATTTTAAATTCTCTGTTAGACTGTCGACCGCAACTAGCATTCGTAGCGCGTAGCTAATTAGCGTAGGCATCAGTTCGTAGGCTCGTAGACATTGGCTACGACCGTAGGCCAAATCCGTAGACACCTACGACAAATATATTGTTTCCCGGTGTTACAAAATGATAGATACTGATCACATAGTTATTATAGCGATTTGACGGTGGACTTTTTTCTATAGATGGCGATGACTCTCATTACTTTTGTATAATATAATAATAACATTGTTCTATAACAGTACTAGCTTTTGCCCGCGGCTTCTCCACCGAATGGCGAAAAATATCCGACGGGAACGTACTACCGGGATTAAAAATTAACCCATAGGTTAATCCAGGTTACGATAACAAACATAGTTACATACTTTCATCCCCCTCTTTAATCCTTCGGGGGTAGAATTATCAAAAACACTGAGGCACATATCCTAAACACAAAATTTGAAGAACCTAACTTGAAAACTGACGGACTTTCATATAAACTTCCATCTCCTATTTTACCCCTTTAGGGGTGGAATTCCTAAAAATCCTTTCTTAGTGGATACTCTTCACAAAGAACACTAAGGTTAAGTCCTCCAAGTTTCATATCTCTAGGACCAGCGGTTTGGGATGAGTGTGACCCAGTCAGTCAGTCAGTTTATCATTTTATAAAACTGTATTCGTAAAACGTCTTTTAATCATCATCATCAACATTGGCAACCTTGTTGCACCCACTGCTGCGTAGGTTTAGTCCTCCACCTTTTTGTCTCGTCATCCAACCAGCTGGATGTTGGTCTCCCAAGACCTATTCTACCGTCTCTCGTCAACCATGCAGCGAGGGCTTAACTGGAACTGCTTTTCCTACTTTATAGCTATGTACATATTATTATACTGGGTGTATCAGAACAAGCGCAATATCTCTTGGGTGGTGATTGAGATCATCAAACTGGAGAATTTCCTAAGGAACATATGTTCCTTAGGAAATTCTCCAGTATGTGTCGGAATTTAAAAAAGAATGTACTTCCCGTAAAAAATATCGCATCGGCTGACGCAATTAGTATGAAGAGTCCAAATGTTTTTTTTTTACCATTGCCACTCGAAAAAGGGCATTTTATTCATCGATAACAGTGAATAAAACTCTCTTTTACTCACTGAGTGAACAACATTTTGAATTTGGAACAAGCACGAATAAAATTATGAACATAAAATAAAAACATTGAATTTAGAAAATTGTTCTCATATTTCTAGACATTTTTAATGTTTAAAATTAATATTTAAAAAGAATTAAATATTAATTCTTTCTTCTCTTATTATATTACCGATTAATTATAATAAAATGTGATAAATAGTCATCTGCTTAGCTAGACTTATCCCAACTTTATTGGGGTCATTTCCACTCTAATCGGATGCAACTGCATATCAGTATTTTGCATGGAGCGACTGCCTATCTGGCCCAGAATTCAACCCAGTTAGTAGTGGGTGGGTAATACGGTGCCCCTTGGTAAGACTGGTTTTTAGATTTTCGGGCCACTGACTTCCTGTAACGACTGTCAAAGAACTACAAATGACAGCCTCTCTGTGCAATGAAACTCTGTATGCAATGAATGAGTGGTCACCCATCACTATTGACACTATTGGGCGACCTTGGTAGGCCCAGCTTAACCTTAAAGATCGACCCGAGTGGCTGTTATTATTAACCCACGAGAAATATAAATACTATACTTCTATTTATTTTCTCGCAGTCAATGGTAAAAAGTAGAGTACACAACTCGTAAAAAAAATCATCTCGGTCCCTCGTTCCACTCAGGATTCTTCTCTAGAATCCTTCGGTGCTCTCAGGATCCAACTTAGTCCCGCGAATTAAATTCTATTTTTTTCACTTGTTGTTTATTCTACAATTTTTCAACCCATGTTCCTTAAGGAAAGTTGTCCAGTTTGATTATGATTCTGTTACCGCTGTACAAAATTGTACATACAATCCAAAATTTCTACAAAGTATCCCCACCCAAATCCGTCCCCGTCCATTGCCCGGAATATTCTTGTTTTCCTCGAGTTTTCTCAGCTTTTCTTCGCGTTTTCTTTCGTTTGCTGCCTTAATTAGCTCATTCAGTGGCCCCTCCTCGCCGCGCCCCTACCGCACCCCCTAAATTATCTTATTTATTGAAAGCACTTTTATATTACATTTTGACAACCCGAATGGAGTATTTAGTGAGCATTTAAGGATCGGTGAAGCCCCAGAAAGCGAATAAGGTGATATTTTATTGGTAGGGCGATGAACTTTATTCTTCGCATTTTTTTTTAATAATCAAATATTTATCGGTTTTCAGTTTACGTTACGTTACGTATCTGGATTTTTATTATTTAGCGTCGTTGAGATGGTGACTTAAAAATGCGTATCTGTCAATATTTTATTTTCACATTGTAAAAATCTGATGACCTATAAACTGTGAGATAATGTGTAAACCTAGTTACCAAGAGCAGAAGTATCTATTTACAAAATATTGGTACGATTCCCTGATTTCGTTATTTAACTATTATATGCCACAGCCGTTGCCTCCAGAGGTCCGACTAGAACAGTTTTATCCTTCTTTGTAGAGGCATCTTAAGTGTTATGAGAATATTGTGTACGGTATATATGTATTGTTAGGTCGATACCGTGATAATAGAAAGAACATAGATCATACAGGGTTGATGTAAGATGTTAAAGCTTTGGTCTACTGGGCTGGTAGACTACTAAGCTGGCCTACATAATAAAAAAACTGTTGACGAAGGTAGGTCCCAATTGTAATCTATAAAATCTTGCTATAAGCAATCGTACTACATCCTATCCTTTTATCGGCGATTTCCATTATTCTGACTTTTGTAGGTTTCATTTCATGGGCACATACACATAACATCACGCCTGTAATCGAAGGGTTAGGCAGAGGTGTACCTAATAGTTCGCCCATATTTTGCTAGCCATGTTTTTAAATCCCATGTACTATTGGGCGAGCCGATTGCCATCAACCAGGCACAAATCAAGGCTCCGTAGCTGCTACTGAGAAATTCCTGATGAAATCCAATAACACCTTGCCCGACCCGTGAATCGAACCCAGGACCTCACGCTCAGCAGTCGCGCTTGCGACCACACGACCAACGAGGCAGTTCTTTTCATGGACGTTCACAGATAAGGTGAATCTCAGACTATAAAAAGGTTCAAGATCTTTGATACCTTTGTACCATCGACACCTTAGCAACCTTTGTAAAAAAACCCTAAAATAAACAAAACAGATAAAAATTAAAGCGAAGAAAACGTAAAACTGAAACCACTATCTCCACCTGAGCCAGACGTGCCCGTAAAAGAAAAAGGGGCGAAGTCTTGGCGGAAGTGTCTCTGATAAGCCGCCATAATGGCCGCCACTGATAACAGCGCTCCCGCCTTTTTCTCCCGCCAAAACAGGGCGCCATTGTTGACGTAGAATGGCGACACAAAAGACATCTCGCGACACAATGCCTCGCACTCACACAGTGAAGTAATAAATTTTTTGTAGTCTATTCACAGTTTTATGCCATTTTTATAGGTGGTTCAGGTAAGTTTGATTTTTGAGGTCGTATATGGTAGGTTAATGGGTATTGAAATTGAGTGATACTGTTAGTTCTTGAGAATATAGTGATGCGATATGATAAAAACAAAGTCTAAATGTGCATCCGATGTTGTGTGAGAAGGAGTTTCCTATTTGATTTTTCCTTAAGACAACAATCAACAATAGGTAGATAAATAAAATTTTAATAATATTCTTAAATCTATAGTCATTTGTTGATGTTTTCAAAGTTTTCATCATTTGGTGAAAAAGTTTCTGAAAAATTTTATAATGATTTTTGAAAATTATATCATACACACTTTAAACTCAGAAATATGGAAACACGACATTGTTTCAAGTTTTATAAGAAGATACAAATAGGATGGAAAGGCTATATATAAGATATTAAGATTTTTGTACAGAATTTGTGAGCACCTATAAATATCAATCTCCAAATAATTCATTGAAAAACGACCTTTTACCTTGTATAACACAACATAAAACCGCTCATATAATATACTCAGTGTCGTTAATTTTCTTGGAAGCAGCATAATAATCTCATAACAAACCATCGACATTATTAAAATATTAATAAACCGTAACATACACATTCAAGTACGTTCAATTTGTGGTTTTAATAAAATTTTAATTGACACGTATTAGGTTTTCAAGTAAATTATAAAGGAGGCAGAGTGGCCGCTTTCCTTTGCCACTCCGGGAACATTAGTGACGGGGGTGGGTGCTGGGACAAATTTTTGTTTTTCACTCGCGTTAGAGACAGCGATAATGGGAACACAGCGTGTAAGAAAGAGACAACAGCAGGTGCACACATTGCCTTTGTTAAAGAGCAAAAATAATAGAGAGAACGGTCGTTTATCTCTTTTTATGGCGGGAACGCTATCTTCCCGCCGACGCTATTATGGAAGACAATTTTGGCGCGAAAGAAAACTGCTTATTACTTCTTATTCTTGGTGGCTGGTTTGGCAAATTTTTCTTTTTTTAAAAAGCTGGTGAACGTCAAGTGGGTCTTTAGAGTTCCGTTTTCTTTTTTTCTGTTGTTTGTAGGTACCTGATTTAGTACGAGTATGAGTAATCAGGTACCTGGTTTTATCTTTACATACTTGATATCTTTTTCACAACACTGAAGTAGTCAAATCCTATGGCTAAATCAAACCTATACGGAAAAATTGCGGACACGACTCCGGACACCTCTGAGTGAAAATAAACTAAAATATCCGTCAGTGTCCGGTGTCTGCCAGTCTGCAATTTTCCCAGTTTAACCGAATCATCACTGAAGCATAAAGTCCAACCTGATTTACTTATCTATTGATGATCTTATCATTACCCGCACTTAATAAACGATTTCTTTATAATTATTACGAGACAACAGTGTAACTTTTCCTCAACATTGTTCTCCTCCTCTATATCTTTGGTAAAGCAACATAAACGCCTTATTTTCTCTCACAACAGATAATTATTTCCAATAGCTTTGTCTCATCTCAGTGGGATGTTGGCTCTGTTCTCAATAAACCGAATTAATTGATCGCTGACACTTTTGTGGTCTACGAACAATGGTTCTGAAGATGGCGCAATCTTGATACTTGAGATCCCTGAGAACATTTTTGTTTATGTGAGCTGGTTATTAAATGATGAGCAGAATAGCGAATATATCCAGAAAAGGCTGATGTTGCCTTTGGCTAGATTCATAGAGCTTTTAATTTATCAGTTCGATTTCTTAGGCGTAAAAGTGTGTGTAATATTTTAATTTAGAGAATAAAAATCTTTAGCATTTATCGTTCTTACTTCAATTTGTCTCTTTTCTGTCATAAACTCTGCGGTAAGAAGAATTGATAACGAATGAAGCTAGTCTGATTATTTACTTTTGCTTTTAAAATTCGTTATTTATAGATGTTAATACGTTTTTTTACGTTTTTTCGGAAAATGCTCCTCATTTTCCAACCTTACAAGTATCAAAACCGCTCACACCTATCTACCCCGGCTCTCCGCTTCCATTGTGGCACCATTCTTCTCATTTCTTATTATCAGTGAATTAGATCGTTCCCGCAAATGGATTAAAACGTTAAGTATTTATTTATCGTCCACTTAATCTGAGACCGTGCGGTTATACAAACAGACGGTTAAATTATACGCTTTGTTAATGTTATAACGAGGGTTTTACGCCTGATTTTGTGGTTATTTTTAAGTTTGCTCAGCTAAGTGATGACGGCTGGTGTAATTGTGTTTGTTGGGGGCTAGTGTTGTACTTATAAGTGATGGTAGGACATTAGTTGTGGCGTGGTTGGTTTCCTAGTTTATTTCATATTTAGTAGCCATTATTTTGCATAATTTGCTGCAAAGATAGAATATTTATTTATTTATGTCTTCTTCTTCCATAGTTTTGTATTACTCCTCATCTCAGCAGTCACCTCCTACGAGTATCTAGCCATTTCATCCTTCACACAGTCCATCCATACCGATTTAAATTTTGTTCCCGGGGACCCGAAAATGACCTCACACAATTTACCAGCATTCAGGGACCTTTACTTATCAATTTTTTTCCTTTTCAGTTCTATTGTTTTGTCCAATAGGTACAATACATACACGATGTAAGGGAAATTGAGGTGCAAGATAATTCTAGGCCTCCAGATTAGATAAGAAATTTTTCGTAGATTAAAAAAAAATCTCCTATTCCATTTATTTTGGTTGCTAGGTTTTACTTATGTAGAGAACAGCATGACACTTACACCCTGTGAATTTTAATTATTTTCAACTTTACTACGTTTTCACCCATACTGAACCATAAACTACCAGCTCTACCCAACCACTCCGACGGAGCTGAGGCAATCATTGGAAGTCCCCGTTACTTAGCGTTCATTCAGCACCATGTTGACACGGCCCCGCCATTACACGAGGCGTTTGCTACCAATTGTGGGATATTAATCTACTTTTTAATGTGGTTACCTTGGATTTTGTTCGGCACTTATGTTATTTAGTTAATTGGAATTATATGGTGTGGGTGATTGAATTTGATTGAAAGGATTTAACAACATTTCCAGGATAATAACCAATCGAGTTGAGTTCCGCGGAAAGTTTTTTTACGCAACCTCAACTCAATTGATTATTAACTTTGACACTATAATGCTTAAATCGACTTTGCTTGACTTTGCAGAACTAAGAACCTGTTTTTATTATTAAGTAGGCTTGCGTTTGACCACAATTAGCCTGATGTGAAGCAATGATGCGGCCTAGGCTGGAGCACGTTTACCTAGAAGAAATCGATTCACTCGAACTTTGAAGAGATCTAGATTGTAATGATCGGAAAACAGAAACGCCTTTACCGGTTTTTACCTTCAGTAAATGGAGTTGTATTTCCGCTAGGTTTATTTTCCTTGTTTGAGATGTTTGGAACATAGCTATAATTATGTACAAACTTATCTTTTCAATTAAATAAAATATAATTTAATAATAAAAATCTTTATTTATCAAAAAGCCAAATACAATTTGGCCATCTCAATCAAAACATAAAACGCCATTATATGAAATACAACGCTATGCATTATTTGAGACAGAGTGAACGACTGTGTCTGTGCTAGTATAAACTGTGTTACAGACAAGAAAATAACGAACCGAAGAAAACACAACCCCACAGATACCAGCTTTTCTAGATTATAAGCCAGCATTTCTGGTCTCCTAAAATACAGGCCTCGGCTTAGCTTAGGCGCCAGTCTCCCACAAATAAAATACTTTTACCTGTTGTTTATATGTTACAACATAAGTACCTACTGATGTTCTTTATTTGTGGAAGAGAAATAAACAATTTTATTATTATTATTATATTATTATTTCCAATTTAATGTTAAAGAAATTTTCTTTTTTAAATAAAAAAAGCCCAGGTACAGTTCTATATCTATGGGTGTTGCAAATAAAAGTACTATAAGATTAAATAAATAAGGTGAAACGCGAATGTTCACGGCGGCGGCTGGGCATTTGGTTGCGGGCGAGGAGTTAGATTGAAGTCAATTTAATTTGTACAAAATGGGAATACCTCCCGTCTGCTCAATCTCTGGGGAGTGTGTTTTTTATTTAATCTTTTTTTCTATATAAGAAAATTTATTTGATATCGCTCGGGCCCGCGGCCTCTGCTGAAATCGTATCATTCAATTGTCAAAATATGAGAATACCCGGTATACTTATGCTATATTGGTTTATAGATTTATCATCAAGTTGTAAACGGACTCTTTACGAAGCCGGCAATCAAGCAAACTGTACATCAAATTAAGTAACTCTACGCAAAAATTATTTCTGAGAATCGACTTTTTTTTGGTGTTCAAAATCACGGTTTACAGTAGGACTCAATGTATTGAATAGTACCTACAGAAGTCATGGATTTATTTAAAGTCTTGATATAACATTTAAAACGGTTACATTTAAAAAAAAGTGTGGTATAGTTGGAACTTTAACCTCCAATATCTCCGTAATTAGAAGATTCCCAGGTATGGTCTAGAAAAAAGAAAAAATATCGCAATGACGGCAACAACAAAAGCCTCTCGCCTTCTTTAAGGGTCTTATTACATCCTTTATGTAGGTAAGTCCCGACCCAGTATAGACTTCAGATCACACAACGGTTACAAACTTGCTGTAACGATAGGTACTTAGTTATTTAACAAGAATGCTAACGTTATGTTAAAATACAGTTCATTTTCTCCTTCGTTTCCGGACCTTCACACATGGCCAGGCATGTCTGTCGAATACCTTACGCTTAAAACAATATACCTAACTCCTATGATGCGATTGGGTTGAATGGGTTGCAATGCTTTGTGATCTTCGCTATTTTTAAACGCTAGCGCGACAAACACAGATTGATTGGCTTTCTATGGGCAACCATTTTGAAATGTGAATATTTGTATAACTTAAATTATAGGATACAATTCAATATCATGACTGTGGAAACAAAGATGCCGTGTCGGGTTCTGATATCCAAGCATTTTATCTCTATTCCTGACCAATGGTGCTACTTATCATTGCACCAAATGGCAGTTATTACAGAAAAGAGGAATAGTAATATCCATTTATTGAACCGGTGCGAAAACAGCGAGATTCACACACGAGACAGAGAATCGATCGAAACGTAATGTAATTTATAAGAAAACCTCGGCGTCTCACCGTTTTATGCGAAAAGTAATGACATACTGTAGGTGGGCGCAGAAGGTCCATTCCAATCATTACAGCGCTTTTATAAAACTTACATAATTTTAAATCATTGCAACTTATTTGTCTACTGTGCAGCTACGAATACTAAAGTTCATTCACATCACTAGAAATAAAAATTCGATGGAGAGACTGGTGGTTCAGGGCCAGGTGGAAGTCAAGAGATCACGCAGACGATCACCAACTCGCTGGACTGACCTGATCAAGAAAGCTACTGAGTCCACCATGGTCCAGTCACCAGTGTAATCGCAACGTCTCCGACCGGTAGAAATGGAAGCACATCGCTGAAAGAGCAATCCTCGGGGAAGTCAACGACCCACCGAACATCTCTCCGTGTTCCTCGTCTGCGCAACCACGACCACTCTAACAAGAGTGTTTCTACTAAGAAGAGAAGAAATCATTGTTGACTGCCTCGTTGGTCTAGTGGTTGCCAGTGCGACTGCTGAGAATGAGGTCCTGGGTTCGATTCCCAGGTCGGGCAAAGTGTTATTAGGTTTATCCATCAGGAATTTCTCACTAGCAGCCACGGAGTCTGGATTTGTGCCTGGTTGATGGCAATAGGCTCGCTCCCTATTACATAAGACTAAAACATAACTGCTGAAATGTGGCCGTACCAACATAACATAACATTCAATTATTCTTGGATAACCTTACAGATTAACATAAATATGATAAAATACAACTATGGTGTACTATCAGGTACACCTCTGCTTAACACTTCGGGGATTTCAGGCGTGATTTTTTGTTATGAATCAATGTCAGTAGTGTAGTACCTAATTAGTAGGGCTTTACGGGTAGAAACTCGTCCGGATAACGTGGCACCACCAGCATGGCTGCCTTAACTTGGCTATTAAAGACTCATGACGCATTTTAGCATTGTGTGCGTGATGGTAATGAACGATGGGTAAGACTATAATATCTCTGCTAGATACCAGAAGCAATAGATTACTAAGCCGAATGAATGCGTGGAATTGACTGATACCAATACCCTAGGTTAGACGTGGCAATTTCGCGACAAACTTAAAAAAAAAATAGTATTGTGTGGTGTGTATTTTGTCTCTGATTATTTACTAACATTATTTTTTAAGTATAGGTACTTACTAACTAAAATATGGATCGTGGATCTGATGCAAATAAATAAATTAAATTAAATTACACAGATGTTGCTGTGACGTACTACCGAGTTCACTGCGGCGATGACGGTCTGCCGCTTTCACTCTTATTCCCTAAGTAGTAAGGTTGAAAAGTGGTAGAGGCCAAGCACATAAGGCAAGCAGGCTGTTCAGAAACCCATACATCATGAAGAGCCGTAGGTTATAACGGTAGGGACGTAGAACTTCTGATTCTCTCTTCATAGTGGTAATGAGGTGTGTCGGATCAGACAGAAATCGTCTTTATCACCACAAATGTGGTTCTATTTTGCGCACGATTCATTTGAATGTTATAGCGAGTGACGCAATTCATAACCGAGGACACTTCATGAGTTGAATTCAATATTTTTAGAGATTTTGAACTCCAGTTGCATATTTAATTTGTTTTCAACTGGATGAGTATGTGCGGTGAACTAAAATAAAATTAAATCTTGCAATTGTAACAAGATTTAATTTTATGTTAGTTCTAGTTAGTCAGAAGGCGTAATCATGTGGCGCCATTGCTTTCGAATCATCATTAATCGTTCAATCCTGACTGACATAAGTTTTACCGTAGCTTATGACGTTATCGCAGATAGAATGTCTATTTGTCTATGCCCTAAGAGATGATCAGAAATTATGCGAAATATGGAGCCACCACTTTTGTTTTTACACCATCTTGATCATCTCTATCGACTGTCTTTACTTATGAAGCGAAAACCTCTTTTCCATGATTTTTACTATAGTCCACGTAGGGTATATTAGGAGGGAGGTTTTCTTAATTTTTCTGGTAGATACGTTTGTTTTTCTTACTTTCATTTAAAATTAAGTCTTCAATCAAAAATAAACATGGTTTCAAACAAGATATATCTTTCTTAATTGCATTTCATAAGCGCAGTCTGATATAAACTAAACTGTGTCACCCAAAGACGGCAGAATTACTAGCAGACAGGACACAATTTAGTGAGACCAAGCGGCTGCCTCCAGCGAAATTAAATGACGCTGCATTCGCAAAGAAAATGCAATCACCGCCCCGGTATATTCCCCGATGCAAATCTCAATTTCCGAGTCAGTGTGCCCCGCTATTCCTTACGCTAATAAAACGTGCACCAAACTGAGATGCTGTTTCGCTCGCTGATGAACGCCAAATGACGTTATGACAGCGCACGCCGCCATTTAACGCCTATTTGGTTCCAATTTCAAATCTCCCGCGCTCCCCTGCGGTTCCGGACACGAACGGGGCATAGATAATAGCGTTTTGTTTTATAAGTTTAAATGTTTTTTCGGCCAGTATCGGATATTAGATTAAGGAATGGAAGGAGTTTATATTCGGCTTTGCAAACTAGAATTTTAATTAAAACAGTGTTCTCATCAAAGTTTGAAACATAAACCGCTCGCATAGGAGTTTTATCCAAATGAAATTTGGATGGACTGCTGTATGTGAATGGCGGACAAATAGGAATAAAAATGCTTCGCTTTGGGTGGAAAAAGAAAATGAAAGAAATCAATATGGCCGAAACAGAGAGGGGTAAGCCGCTAGCTGTTCGTCGTACTGATACACAAGTTATTTTTGGGACTGAGATTGAAAGTACTTTTTTGTGCGACCTTTCTTAAATGTTTTTTGTTTTGTGCCTGATTGGGTCAACTAGGTTAATACCTAATTTAAATGGAGTAGAATCCTTTCTTGGTTATTATGATTATACAAGCGTATCTCATCTAAAAATATTGTGGCTACGGGTATGCGGCGATGTGTTATAATTTAAAACTTTTAAAGTTAATTGAATCGCGATTCAGAGTTTTGTTTATTGATTACGTAAATAGATAATTAAACGTCAATTTACGTTATTTTCAATTGATTTGGATTGACACTAAACATTTCTGGAGTTTATAAAATAGCTGATTTGATTCCCACGTTGGGCGCCAAAATCTTTTCGAGATTAACTTTATTTATTTAAATACATGACATATTTTAAGAAAACAAACAAGAAGTAGAATGTCTTCCAAACAAATAGAACATTGTCTACAGCGTTTTCTTTTATTCGTAGCGCAGCGATCGCGTTCCGAATCCCGATACACGAATATCCGTTCTGCCATTTTGGCGCGCGGGCGGCCGGAAACCCAAGGATATAAAGTTTCGCGCGCCTTTCTGCCCGCCATGACACTTTTCAATATTTTTACTCTTATTTACCGCTATTATTTATGTGCGCCATTCTTTGGCGAGGGAAACCGACCGGCTATATTGTCTGTTGTTGGTTTTCTATCGCTGAGTCCTTTATGTTTTGTTTGTGTTTGACCTCTGTATTTTTGTATGGGGCGAGAAAAAATGTTAGGAATAACTTCGTTCCAGTTTTTGGGGTAAATAGATGGTTCGAGTTCGATTGCGATATCATCGTATAAGGGGTGTCTTTTAACAATTTTTGTACAGTGGACTTCAGTTTCTCCCTCTGATAACTCATATTGATTGTCGTTGTACGGACAAGATATGTAAAATTATCTCTCAACAACTAATACGTTTTCCAGGGTGTTCCTTCGAAAAATTAAATGATTTCACAAAGTTGAGTAAGGGTTCGAATCATGGCTAAGAATAAGCAAAATAAAAATATTTTATTTCACATGAAAGCAAGGGCACTTATTAAACGTCATAACCAGTACCGGTATGGAACTCCAACCAGCACTTTCAGATTCAAAATCCCATATTTGAACAGTTCCTTTCAAACCCTCCGTCACCATATCTAAGTTTTCTAACACAAGTTGCTTCCCAAGAAGAGAGAATTGAAGAGACCCATGTAAGAAATAATACTTTACACCAAGCACACCTAGCACCTTGAAAATCAAACCGCCAAAACTAAATATAAATATAGACATTTGTCAAGTAGATCACCAAAAGATTCCCTCGCCATTCATGATACGTAATCGCATAGAGATTTAAAAAGCTAAGTTGCGTCCCCAAACTGGTCGGGATGTTTTTTATTCGGACAGAATGGCTCTTTTCACATCCACTGCGGCGTAAGGTGGTCACTTTCTGGAGGTATAGATGCTGGATGTGGTATCAGCGTTGTGGAGAAATTTGATGTACTTCTGATGTTCGTGAATTGTTAATTGATTCAGAATTATTTTCAGGTGAGGGCTAGTTTTCTCTAGTTAATACCAAATTGTTCTTCCTCGTCATTTAAAAACAAAAGTTAACGATTCACAACTACTCACAGCTTCTTCTAATATTGTCAACATTTTAAAAGGGATATCGCAGTGTTTTGTTTTATCAAGAAGCAACTTATACGGACATATTATTTATTCGTTTTTCAGACTAAAAATAGGTCCACTGTGTTAGTAACAATATAACTTAGTCTATGTTAGTACTTAATAACTAAAACAGATCGGGTGCGATTGGTTAGCGCCTACACTAGCGGGCTGTCTGCGCGGGCGGCTATCGATTGATAGAGATGACTTTTTCCTTTTTTTAGTCAGGAATATAGTGGAAGTGGTGAAAGCACGTTAAGTCGGTGGTCTCGGCTGTCATTTATAGATCTTTAACAGTCATTACAGGTAGTCAGTGGCCCGAAAGTCTGACAACCAGTCTTGCCAAAGGGGTATCGTATTACCCAGTACTAACTGAGTTGTAAAGGTCAGATAGGCCGTTGCTTCATGTAAAATACTGGTATTCAGCTGAATCCGGTAAGACTGGAGCAGATCCCAACATAGTTGGGAAACGGCAAGTAGATGATGATGAATATAATGGAAGTAGTGTAGTTTTGAGTCGGTGAAAATGGATACTTACAGCTTTTTGCGCAGGACGATTCCCTGATATGGTCCGACTTAGAATAATCTAACCAGCTAGGCTCTTATTTTCTCATACTGCTAACTAGGTCGCTACCAAAGATCTGAATTGAACATTATCATTACTTGCAACTGTTGAATATATTTTAGGTAAAGTTTACTTATAAGTACTAATTATACTATTGTATGAAAAATAATACACTGCACCAAAATGTACACTTTTTGTAATAATTTTTATTTATTTCATTTTAACAACTTTATCCACTGAAGCCTTCGTTTCTTCCAGAAATTTCTACATCCACGTCCGCAAGCAATGAGATACACAAATAGGACTATGAACACGAGACTTTTATACGCTCATCCGATTAGACTGTCGTATATGCTTATGAGCTCTTTGTCGTGCGTTTTTGTGATCGCAGTTAATCGCAGCGATCGTGCGCAACCGTGCGGCAACGCTTACGAGTCCTCAAAGCGACGACACAAAGTGCGCTTTATGTTATTCTGTATTGGGATGTTTGGATGTACGTACTGACGTCATCGGATGAAACTGTATTGAGAATTGGAAAATGTCGAAGTAAAATGTGGTGGAAGAAAGATGGCGCAGGTAGTCTTCGAATGGATCTCTATAATGGTATGGCTCATCATCTCCCTGGCCTCTTTGGAAATATGTTGGGGTCAAATGGTTTGATTGATCTTTTAATAATCGGTGTGAAGCATATCACTATGCCGCGTCAGATAACGTCAAAAGTTGTTTTTTTTTTCTATAAATGACAATAAATTCTAGATAATTCGATGCTGTGACTGAAAATTGCTTAGCTACGAAGTCAATCTAAGTAAGTTTTTAACAATAGCCGTCATGCAGGTTTACAAGATAAAAATTACACTTTTAAACGGGATATTTACCAACATGACACAACCAACCAACAACAACATCAACAACATGATGGATATGGTAAATATCCCGTTTCCAGTGTTAATGATAACATTAGTGACCATGACAGTTTAAAAACTCATAAGGTACTACTGTAAACTAAGCACGTAAAGGATTCCTAAGTACTTATGACAGGACCTGGGCTAAGTAATAGATGCCCTAACTCTATTTTTTGTCCTGTAGATAGCTAAATATAGATTAACCTTTGTAGTTTACAGAAGCAAACCGTTCGCAGACCAACGCAGACTGTCCTAATTTTAATCCTTTAACCCCATTTAAACTTCAATAAACTAATTTTCTACCACCACAAATTCACAAAACTGACTTCAAAATAACCACAAACAGCTAATTAACCACATACCAACAAAATAAACGGAACTAACAAAACAGTGTAGGCAGTAACACAATTATCCGCCCACAATTCGTAATAAAAGATCGTTTTATCGAATTACAGAGCGCTTTGCACCCTGCTATTATGCGAAGAATCGTCACAAACGAAGTATTGTTAGGGACACTAGGTGCCATTGTCTGTGTTATCGCTCGCAGTCGGTTTTTGCCGTCTCTCTTCCGTTTAGCTAGGGGTTTAGGAGACAGGGAAGTAGGTACATTACTTATTTGGTTGAGGTTAGGTTTGTTACTCTCTTATTGAAGTTTGTAAATAGTTTTTTTTTTGGCATTCAATTATTTATTAGCGATTACATGCTCTTCTCAGTGTACAAACCCCAGCACATCAGGCAACCCGAAACTGTCAATTTTTTCCAATCAACCTTCATGGTTTGGAAAAATTTAGCGATAAAGCTTTAGCGATAAAGTTGAAAATCTATTAAAGAAATTTGACAGACTGTAGTAGCTTGATGTGCGCGTTTGTACCTAAATATGGAGTTACTTCGAGGACTGTCTTTGGGTTATATCGAGTTTTAATATGGGTCTGTCTGCGACAAAAGTATTATAACTGTACTTATAAGGATATTTTTGCCTCAAAGCGGATCTACCGCCGCCATCTTGATTTACATCGATTTATCTAATTTACTCTTTTCCAATGTCATACAAGCGCCAAATGATTCTTGTTGCAGTTCTTACTTACAAAGCAGAGGCTAAGTTAAAAAAGTTAACATAATTTTAGCAACCAACTACACAATTAGATACTTACAACACAACTCAACGAAGTCTATCTGATGTTAAATGCCTTTCTCCCTCACAAAAGCTTCACCACCATAGGCACAAACCTATAAACCTCATTCCATTCTCCCCGCTTTTATTCAAACCCGTCATTGATTGTCGACCTAACGCCCTAACAAAAACTTATCGCGACATTTGTTCAGTTTTTATTTTCACTACGATATACACCTTTGCAAACTTTATGATGCATTAACGCGGGGGTTGCATAACTCTTGTAGCAGAGGTTTTAAGGTCGATTTTCCTGTGTCTTTTTGTTTGGTATATAGAGGTATAATATGGGTTTTTGTAGGCAGAGTTGCAACGGAAATAAGCTCCTTTGTATGACACTATCGTATCACATCGTCAACCGCTTCCTTTCTGAAGATTATTGTAGACGCCAGAGCAAATAAAAGTTATCGGCCTATGTTTGAATATTAGTTTTTTTGGGTTTATGCTCTGGTACCATGTTAGGTGTTTTCTTTTGTGTATACAGCTGGGGTCGAGGTTTGTTGTCTTCGAATTCGGAGTGTAGATTGTAATGTAGGTACTACATACATTGATAGAGGAAATTGATTCACCATGCTCGCTGTAGTATTCACTTCTAACAGAGCTAATAGGTTGATAACACAATTTACCACTATATCACAGGGTCACCAACTCCACCAAGCTAGTCCAGGGTCCGCTTCGCCTCCTGACTTCCCGCCATTCGTGGTGACTGACAGTTGTCCTACGTGACAGCTACCCGACTACTTGTGGCCGTGAGACAGTGTTGCCATATCTATTAAATAGATACACTACACTCGCATTTGGAAGGGTTTAATATACGAGTAGTTTAGGTACCTACTTACCTAATTCCGAAGGTGTTTTGTTTTAGTGTTGATAAGATTAATTTTTCTTAGCTCATTCTCTATTTTCAAAAGTGTGGCAAAAAATGGTCTGAATTCGAACTGTTTGTCTCTCTTCCGGGTGACAGAAACTGGTCATAATCCGCATTTCCTGACAGCTACTTATTTTGATTCATATAGAAATATTTGTTCCAACTTTTCCCAAAAAAACTTAAACTTATCCTAAACACATCAATAAGCCCAGCGCAACATTCGGGAGTCAAACCCCGAACCCTTTGATTCGCAAGCCGTGAGTACGGGCCGCTCGGGGCACAAACAAATAACCCGACAAAGTGACTACAGAAATCGCTATGATTGAAAGCGAGTCCCTATTACGTGTCATCTTAGCGATAGTTATTGCCAGCCTTTTGTTTTCCAACCACTTGGAAATAGATGAGTTTTTTAGGCTTGCAACTTTCGCTACCTTTTAGAAATCAGGTAATTATCATATTGATTAGGTTAGGGTTACTGGGACAACGCGCACCGGACGGATAGACGAGGAAGACAATTTCTTCCTCGTATTTACAGTATGCCATTCATCTGCGGTAGTAACAATTTGACGGTGGTAACGCCTTGATGCTGAAAGAGTTAGGGTGGTTTTTGTAGTGCAAGCGTTACGTAGGTACCTCTTATGTAAGGTTTACTGTTCATATCTTCATTCTGTTTCTGCTCCGTTATCAAGATTGTTTTCACATGGACCGAGTAATAATAAATTCAACTAAATTATAATGTTAAGTATGATCTCTAGATTGCAGAGAAGACATTACTCGTATGCAGTAGTTCTATTATAGTCTAAGATACCTGTTCAACCGCATAATTTTTCTCTTCTATTAATTACCTTTCTCCTTTCCTATAGTATGACGTTGTTTTGCCTCAAGTTTGACACCTCCAACCCAATTCCTACCCATCAGTCTCCATCCAACATCACCCAAAAGCCTCCACTTCCCATCAGCACACGTTACCCAACAGCCAGCTAAAATGCAGGTCACGCACGCGACTATCGGACACAAAGGCGTCAAATTTGCACGTCGGCGGCCGTTTACTCGACATCTCGCATTCATCGCATTGACGCTGTGTATACGAAAAATTGCCATTATGCGCCCCCGTCGCCATGACACCCAGTGACGGAACTTTTTTTGTCGTTTGTTCTTTTTTTGAATGTTTCTTGTTGTTGTTTTTTTTTATGTGAATTTGTTTTATGGTGTCTGTGGATAGTAGAATTGTAGTAAATTACATTACTAATGAATGAATTTGTTGCTTCAATCAATGCTGTCGAGATAATTCAGCATTATTGAATACGATTTGTCTTAGGGAGCGATTTTGTTAGGTACAGGCAAAGTTGCCATAATCAACCAACCACGTGTGTTTGTCAATTTTCATTTTCAGCTTTGTCGTAAGTCACAACATAGCTACAAAAATGAAACGTAAACCTGTTGGATAAAATACGAATTGCAATACTTGTTCTTGTGCTTATTAATGAATTATAGTTTGTAAGAGTAAAAAACATAGAAAAAAACCATTGTTACTTCACACCACCAACTTCTCCACGTTCATAATTTGTTCCAAATCGGATCTATCACTTACCGATCATAGAACTGCATAAATCAAACGCCGTCGAATGAATGGCCGTCGTTCAGGTTGATCTGAACGTCAGACTGTATGTTAAACGGTCTGGGCGGCTGGCGTCTGACAAATTACTGTCATTGTCAGCATTGTGGGCTCACTTACTAGTGTGTGCTGCACTTATTGGGTTGAGGATCTGCCGTTTTGGTGATTTATTGTGTGATGCATACTAGCAAGGAGGCAGTTATGCTTATTTTCCTTTTAGTAAATTATACAACTGTAGCACCTATAAACATTAAACAGGATATTGTGCTTAACAATCAGAGTAAAAGTTGATGAGTCGATATATTTTAAACTAGCGATCCGTCCCTGTTTCGTATGGGTGGACATTTTATAATTTATTTTTTAACAGTTTATTTACACACTAAATACAGAAAAGATGAAAGGAACAGAAAAAATAGGAACAAATGGTCTAGTAATTAGTAGAATTTTTTTTTAACCTATTACTTACACTCAGAAATAACGTGGCTTTCTATTGGTAAAAGAATTTTCAAAATCGGTTCAGAAGACCTAGAGATTACCCTCTACAACCTCACAAACTTTACCTCTTTATAATATTAGTCTAGATATATATCAGAATAATGACACCTAACACCTACTTGGCAGTATAAGTAGATAGAATAGGACTGACCTGCCTACATACGGAACTGCGAAGTTCTACTTCAATCAATATTTTTTTATAATTAACACTAGAAACGGGATATTTACCATGTCCACTGTTTGTTTTGAGCCCGCAATAACTTCAGTTTATCCGTGATCAAGGTGCTTGCAACAGCGCCGAAATATCTGGAACTCAAAACAAACAGTGGACATGGTAAATATCCCGTTTCTAGTGTTAAATTATTATTTCATTGAATATCGGACATTCAATGTTTCTCGATAGCATTTTAAGTCAAGTCCGAGGCCCATGGGCGGCATAAAAACTGTGACACCATCTTAGGCACTAACCACACGATAAAGAAGAAATAATGTAACAGTAATTTAAGTAATTAATTTCTTTATTTATAGAACTAAGTATACTGCCTTCCTACCTGAAAACTCAGTAACTTAAACATTAGTACAGACTTTCTAACCTGTGACCAACCCTTATCAATGAAAAATACGAAAGAAATCAACCTTCTAAAACCCATAAAAAAAAATTCCCTCGAAATTAAATCACAGAAAAACCGTTTAAGCGCCATCGATGCGCGATAGAGAGGACAGTTAAGTTATCGGCAATTAATATTTTATTCATGTACAATAAAAAGACAATAATCACGGTTTATGTATCGGCCGGGGGCGATTAAAGGGCGAGCGCGGCAGGGTGCACCCGTGATGCTACTGGTTGTAGGGTCACTGTGCTAACAATAGTAGCGGGACTGGGATTCGGAAATAAGTGGAAGAGGAAAATGTTCTAGTTGTTTGTAAAAAAACTAAAATAAGTTTTGTAACTCAGGAGATAAAAATTGTATTAGTTCCTGGCTGATGATGATGTTCTTCGGATGGGTAAGATGAGAGTAAAAAAGAGGTGTATGTAAGATTCCCAGCTCTGAATTATAAAAAAATCGATGACGCTATATTTAAAGCTGATGTTATAAGGAGTAAATTAGGCTACTTTTATTTTAGAAAATGGATTAGCATGCCGTGCAAAAAAATGAAATTAAAAAAAAATAAAACGAAATTGTTAACAAAATCCGATTCAAATAGGAAAGCAATATTTTTATAATAATTTATAAAAATACTTACACTGAAATATTCATCAAAATTCGTACAACATCAAACCCTGCACTTATCCCGCTCTCTGCTTCAACATGGCCACCCCCTAACCCCACAAACAAACACCCTTTGGCAGCTAATTGCGGAGGTGGCGCGATCTCTATTACATCCACCATCCACCATAAATCCACGGCTTTACCAGATCACCCTGTCGCAGATTTGTGGTGGATGTACTTACGCCGTTTTATTGTACACGCAATTATGGTGCTTAGGAGTTATTGGTGTTTTAAGGTGTGATCGATAAGTGTTACATTTTTTATTTTTATGTCGCTGGATAAGTTATAGGAGACATTATTTTTGATTGAGAGGTGAGCTCTGGTATACGCGGTGGAAGGGATACCGACGCGAAAACGGTTACCACGTATTCAGTACATCATTCTGAGCCTCCCCACATAGAAATTTTTCATCGGTTATTAAACAAAAACAGCTGTTTCCTACAAAAGTGCAATACAGCACAGCTGAAACAGCTGATTTCTCAGAATGAAGTACTGAATGAACCGTTTTCGTGTCGGTGTCCCTTCCACCGTCTATGAGAGTGAACACTGCTATTTTACCCTGCAACTGAGATAATAATTTTACCGAATTGACAATACTTCACTATGATTCCATACAACAAACTTGGTTATATACATCACAAGTCAATATTTTCACTAGGTATGCGTGGTTGTCACATAATGAACAGGTAAGTTTTTTTTAGCTAAACGTGTTTTGAAAAGATTGTGAGAATGACTATTGCCCGACCGATAGTGTAACTAAACAACTAGCAAGAAAAAAACCGGCCAAGTGCGAATTGGATTCGGGCATCGAGAGTTCCGTATAAACTTGTAGGTATTTTCTAATTTAACTAAGTACATATTTACTGTTTTGAGATTTTCCCCTTACATTGTGCTGTAAGACATTGCTTTTTGCCAAATTTCATGATTCTAGGTCAACGGGAAGTACCCTATAGGTTTTATTCGATTGTGAAATAACAAAATATGCGGTATAAACGGCCATATCCGTTGACCACGTTGACTTACAAGTTTGAATTTTTCACTTCTCCAAAAGGTAGCAGACTTGAGTGTTTGATAATACTCGCGTTCTTGAGAAAAAGCGTCTTGACATGGACAGACAGACAGACAACACAGACAGTTTTTGCCAACTGAGGTACGGAACCTTAAAAATAACAAAACTCACACCCATACCTACTCGAGATTTATGCCAGAGAATCTTTCCATTCGCTTCAGAATAATCTTAAAAGAAACTTATTTCTACCTCGTTATACGGTCCTGACATAAAATAAGTATGAGCTAACGCGGTTAAGCTGAGGAGATTAAAAATAAAACTATTAGAAGAAAAATGCAATCCGCCGGCGGGCACAGACGGACGTGATTGAAAATTATCCTGCAGGGAAATTATTATATCAAGTATTAATCTACGACTTAAGGGGACATCTCGGCTTTTATAGGTTTTTAAACAGTCTCGTGCTGTGGTCAGAAATTTTAAATCTTCCTCGGTGGTCTAGTAGACGCAAGCGCGATTGCTGAGCATTAGGTCCCAGGTTTGATTCCCAAGCGTTATTAGGTTTTAGCATCAGGAATTTCTCAGTAGCAACCATTGAGTCTGGATCTGTGCCCGGTTGATGGCGATAGGCTCGCCCCCTAATATATAGGACTTAAACATAACTGGCACAATGTGGGTTTACTATTAGGTAGGTACACCTCTGCCTAAGCCTTCGGGTATTACAGGCGTGATGTTATATTATGTATGTTTAAACATAGACCAAGCTTAGCTTAGGTTTCAGTTTTGAGCTTGACCAATAAAGAGTTAAACGCACATGCAAGTATGAAAACAAAAAAAAAATGGTTTTTAAACTGTCATGGTCACTAACATTATAAAATTGTACTATATTGTTAAGTACAAGTGCAGTATACACCATTATTTTTAGGTCGTTCTGGAGCCGAATACCATGAACTCGATCATCGAACTCGAAACGATTGGGACTATTTTTTTCAAAAAATAACAATAAAAAAAACACGAAAGAATAAATTTAATGTTTTTTTTTTAAATAATGAGAACTCAAATGCATATGTGTGTGTAAAACGTATCCACGATCGGCAACACATGCGAACGATACCCATTGAAAAATTCATTCATCGATCGATTCTCAAAGAAGAATCGATCGATGAATTTATCGCTGTCAATGTGGTGAAGCAGTCAACTGCCTCGGACACCATGGCCTTTCATGCAGTAAAAGTGCAGGTCGGATTGCGCGGCACGCTAGCATTAATGATCTCATCCGTCGTGCTCTTGCCACCGCCGCCGCGCCGGGGTGCCAGCTGTCTTAGAACCCAATGGCTTGGCACGCGTCGATGGGAAGAGACCAGATGGTATGACCATAATGCCATGGAAGTTGGGTAGGCCTTTGGTGTGGGACGCAACTTGCGTCGACACCCTTGCGCCATCCCATCTTCCTAGCACAGTGGGCTGCGCTGGGGCGGCTGCTGCAGGTGCTGAAAACCTCAAACGGCGCAAATACAATAATTTAATTGGTAGTTATGTGTTTGAGCCGTTTGGGGTTGAAACACTAGGGCCATGGGGTCCGAGTGCCCACCTAGTTTTTCGGGAAATCGCCAAGCGGTTGGTCGACTCTTCACGTGACCAGAGGGCGGGCCTATTTTTTGGCCAAAGAATCAGCATTGCCATCCAACGTGGTAATGCTGCCAGCCTTCTGGGCACTTTTCCTGTTGACAGCGATGCGGACGAATTTTTGGATGCCCTGTAACCCTTTTATACTTGTACATATTTATTTCTATTATAGTTTTGTAGTTTGTAAATAAAGAAATTTTGTTTTTAGAAAAAGATGAGTCGGATATTGGAAATCTGAATGGTAAAAGAAAGAAGAAACACTGAATTGATAACACTAATTTATTTTTATTTTTATTCGAAACAGAGTGTCGCATATTGCGATAGGCTTTTTTAGCAATTAAAATAGAAAAGCTCAGTATTTAATCAATCATCATCATCGTCATCATTTCAACCGAAAGACGTCCACTGCTGGACATAGGCCTCCCCAAGTGCATCCAGCGGATCCCCTCATCCTTCACCAGATCATCGGTCCACCTAGTGGGAGGGCTTCCAACGCAACGTCTTCCCGTTCGCGGTCGCAGTCCAGAACTTTTCGGCCCCATCGGCTATCCGTTCTGCGAGCAATGTAGCCTGCCCACGGCCACTTAAGTTTGACAATTCTTCGGGCTACATCGGTAACCTTGGTCTTCTTGCGGATATCTTCATTTCTGATTCGATCACGCAGGGAAACTCCGAGCATAGCCCTCTCCATTACCCTTTGGGTGACTTTAAGCCTTCTGATGATTCCCATGGTGAGCGACCCGTATGTAAGATTCACTGGCAACACAAACTGGTCATAGACTTTCTTCTTCAGACACTGCGGTAAGTTTAATCATCATCTACTAATCAATCATCACCACCAGGAGGCTACTGCCTCCTGTTCTACCCTCTGCGTCACAAAACATGTAATCCTAGTGACTTTTACGCTACAGATGACGCCGGGATTGTTGCAAATTTTTGACCTCACTATGCTGGCGGCGAGATGGGCAGTCTACATAGTTGCCGCCGGAGGAGAAACCTGGATGAGGCTGGCACAGGGACGTGGAGATTGGGACAGGAAAATTGGATTATGATGATGATGCTGCCAGCGACACGAAGAAGATGAATACGGTCAACCTGATTATGTTGTTATTTCCACCTATATTGGTGTTGTTCTCTCGACTCTCATAGAAAAACTACCAGTGTCTCCCTTTATTTCCCTCAAAAACTAAAAACCGTGAAATCCTCCCCGGTTCCCCCATGCTGCCATGTGTCCCCTTATTGTTCACACTCGAGTGTTTATTCGCCGATAATTGAGTATGTACCGTATTTAATCCTGAGCCCCCTTAGCCCTTCTAAGCCCCTCTGTTTAAAGAAATACTCGCACCACTGACTTTTTGAGTGGCTCGTTCAACACATGGCGATTGGGAGTTTAATCTTTTTGAAATTTGTTTTGGGAAGTTAATAAACTGTTACTTGTGTTAAGTGCATTGTTTGTAATTAAGCGGATTTCAGACTACGCTATAATATATAGCATATAGCTCATATCACAACAATATTGCGCACCATAGATTGTTAATACGTAATTTATAGTACCTACAGTACAGTGTGAACGTGTCCATAACAATCTATTAGTTTGATAACATGTCTGGAGTTCTGGATGTTTGTTACTTACTCCATTTTCTGACCATACCTATTATTTGCCAGCCTTAATATTTCAAAATGTTTATCTAATAATAATAAATAATAATAATTTTTGTTGTACCTAATTAATAATAATAAATAAATAAATAAAATAAATCTATTATTTATGTAAGTAGTGAATTACTTTCAAGTATTCGCGTCTAGTATATTTTTTTTGTTTAATTATTCGGCAGGATAACCTTCTTGAACCTCTGAGTATTTTTTTTTTGCTATATAAATCCTTATTATCGGCTGGACAGATATCACAACTCAATTCAAACTCTGAAGGGTGTTGGAATTGGCAAAAATACTTGGATTTTTAAAAGGGTTGAGACAAAACCAATATGCATTATTCTGATGTATCGTTTATTATTCGTATCATATAAAAATCAAAAACATTTGTTGAAAACAACTAAAAACTTCAGGAAACCTATAAACTTAAAGTTCAACAATAACATAATATCAACAATAATTCATTCATTCGTAATATACAAACATTATAACTATTAAATAAGACCAATTTAACTACACTATTGTTCGGTGGGTAGATTAGACATAACTAATTATGGAAGAGATATTTAAAATTAACACATAGTATCGTCGTATCTCTAACATCAAATTGTAAAAAAAAAAATAGAAAACAAGAAAATAGAAAAAAAAAATTGAAAAACTGTTTGAATTCGGTTTCGGCTTCTGAATGCACGAACAGCCCTATTTATTTTTATTTTTAGTATTTTTGTCATAGTACTTTATTGTAAACGAAATTACCCGTTTTCTACAAAATAACGTTAAAACCAATCAGTTTATAATGGAACGAAACTCTGTAACCAGCTTGTCATACATTGCTCTCAAAATCAACTTCTACACTTAATTAAAACATAATAATATCTTTAACTTAAATTAATTATATTAAATCCAGCTTAAAATAAACACACTGTCCCGAAAATATTTGCAAAGAAAGGATAAATTAAAAGAAACACAATCCTGCGTTTGAACATGTTTGCAATAAACTGATTTGATTTTTGAAAACCTAATCTTAACAATTTATGCTCAAATGTCATATTTATCTAATTGCTTTTTTGTATTTTTTTAACTAAAATTACTGGATCAGAAACTTGATTAGGTAAAGCAAGACACAGAGAGAGTGTCTAGGGAGAAATATTATAAACAATAATTTAAAAATGAACTCTACAATTTTTTCCGTAGATAATGTTTGTAACAAAATAATCAAAAAATCATTTATAAAGTCATTAGTTTAGTACGATATACATAGTTTTCATAAAAACAAAACAATTAACTACAGATTACATATATACAAGTGCTATTTACAAAATATTAAGTTCATTTTAACTCACACTATCTTCTCCTATATGAAGTTATCAAATAAGTATTTTTTGCAATATCAAATCGACAATATATCGAGAAAATAGTGTAAATTATTTCGTCTTCTTATTTTAGTATAATGATTTACTTAGGTATGTTTTTTGATTACATAATTACATTATTGCACTACAGTTTATTAGTGATTAAATACATTTAATGCATTAGTGTTGAGCTACATTTATTGACCAATTTGTCGATACCAAGAGTTTTAGAAATACACTGATATTATTTTAACAAATAAACGATGTGGAGACAACAAACAATTAAAATAGTAAAGAACAACAATCTATTAAAACTGGGATCAGAAAAATTAAACTCGATGACACTGTGTTACGCGTCATACATACAATAGTCTTTTTTTACAAAATTGACATTAATTCGCCTAACTAACGTCTATAATTACACAGTTGAAGAGTAAATTCTATGATATGTTATCTATTCAAAGTGCAAAGTGCTCCTCACGAGAAACAAAAATAAGGTACATTGCTCATTAACATTAATAACATTGATTGCACATTAATCGAAAACTTATGTCACGATCAGCACCATTCCACCATTCAACATTTTATTTTACCAAGATTCATCATTAATTATGATAATTTTTGTTAAACTAAGAATCTGCATAATATGTCACTGTCCAAATAAAAACCGAAACCACTTATCACCGAAACCAATACACCGGCCGATACCAAAGTCCCATCCCTATACACTGTCAAATACCAATAAAAGTCAATAACCTTCCATTCAGTCTTACACGCTGTCAGGCGAGCTGGTCTCGCGCTCCTGCGTAGAAGTGGAAGGTCGCTCCCAGTGCGAGGGCCAGACCCTCGCCGGGAGCGCGACCGGCCTTCAGATGACATGCTGAGGCGGTTCCTCGTCGCTCTTCATGAGGACGTAGGCCACGGGGCGTTTGACGTCGGCGGGGGGAGGGGAGGGCGTTCGGCGAGGAGGACAGCCGCAAGGGGATAGGGCGCTGCTGTAGAGCGCACTGCTATATAGTGCGCCGCCGTATAATGCCTGGGGAAAAAAGATGTTTTTAGAGCACATGTTTTATCTAGTCAACAATTCAAGCGAAAAAAAGAACTGTAAAGCAAAAGTAAAGTTTTTCTTTAGATAATTCTGCGGATGCTCAACATTGAGAATCCCATTTCAAGACTAGGCTGATCAAATACTGATCAAGATAACCATTTTACGGGCTAGATTAGACTTTAATGTCGCCAGCCGGATTCTCCAAAATCATTGTTGTTAAGAATATATTGGTTCGAATCATAAAGTGTTCAAGATAGTTTCCTGTTTGGTTAAGATAAAACAAAAAATGAAATTCAAAATTCGTAACTCAATACCTTATTGAAGATTACCTGCAAGTGCGCCAACTCGGCTGCCAGTTTCCCATCATCAGACGGTATCTTAGCAAACGGATAGAACGGGTACGGCAGTGGTGGGAATAAGGCTCTGCTTAACTCTGGTTTATCCTGCAGTAAGTGATGGGGCATCGAGTGCATCTGCGGATGTACCGGGTGTGGTATCGATGGCGTCACCAGTCTCGGTACCGGCGCCATCAAGCCGTTGATACCGAAACCGAATTTAGGCTCCTTCTTGACAAGCGGTTTCGGCTTTCGTCGTGGCCGGTATTTGTAGTCGGGGTGTTCTTTCATGTGAAGTGCCCTAAGAAATAAAAAAAATGAGTTTTCTAATCACTTAATATTAACTTAAATGATGTATCTAGGTGAATTATTCACCTAGATACATTATACCTATTATAGGTTTAGATTTAAATACCACATCATATTATTACAAATAAATAATAATATACTCCAGTTGCCCTTGGATTGTTTCCGGCGGACCTGAGTCCCTATCCCTTTCCGGTGTCATATTATAAAATGTGACACGATAAGTAGTAGTCATTAGTAGGTCAAGTGAGGTTTTAGAAAGCACAAGAACAAACATAGACCGAGCTTAATCTAGTATGCAGGTGTAAACCCTCCTTTAATGCCAGTTTTAAACGTTTTTCTTCTACAAAATTACAACGTAAGATTTCTGAATAAACTTTATCTTTCGCATCACGATTGTTTGCTCTCACGTCGACCTCTCTATCCCCTTCGCTCTCCACAAACATCAACACTTCGTGTATTATCAGCAAAAACAAACGCGGAAGATATCCGATACCTCTGAAATCGAAAGGATAACTCAATTCGCCCCACAATACTATAAGTTTAGCGTCAAAATGCCACAATGAAACGCCGCTGGGCGATATAACATTATTATTTATGCAATAAAGCGTGCAATTGTCGCGAACGCCTGGCCGCCCTTAAAACAACAATGTCGATTCAACAATGCACGGATTATTGCATTGTCCCAGTCACAATCGGCTGTCTGTGTATACCACTGCACTATGTGCATTCCAAATGTAGGCAAAATTGAATTGTATTGTTATGAAATAGAGCCGAATTTGGAGCGTGGGTGTGTGTGTTTACGACATGTAGTGTTGGGAATGAGTCGACACAGCGTCCGATTATGCGAGCTTTGTGATAGAATCGCGATTGTCAGCGAGTCGATTGTAATTATTCGAGTGGACCACGCGGCCGGATGATAGTTCGTCATTGCGCTGAGGCTTGAATGTGAATGTTTGTTGAGTCTGATTCTGTAGAGGATTTAGATTTATTTTTTTATTTAATTTGCAATAAATGCTGCTGTGTTTACTGTTATTTGACTTGAGATACGTTTGAAGATTGCAATGACAATAAGCACTTCATATGAATGAAGAGCATTCAGCGGATTCCACGAGGTATGTTGAGGTTGGTAGGTTGAGGTTACTATTTATTTATGTGATATTATTTTATTCATTCACAGCTTGGTTTTAACAATAAGTTAAAGCTAAAGCACGTGGTGGTAATGGTGGTATTCCCACATAGAAATTTTTCATCGGTTATAAAAGAAACAGCTTATAACTGTGCACCATACATTTTGAACGTGTAGGTAATGCACTTTTGTGGGTTTTTTTTTAATCACTGATGAAAAAATTCTGTATGGGGGGGGGGGGCTCAGAATGATGTACTGAATACGTAGAAACCATTTTCGCGTCGGTGTCCCTTCCATTATCTTGTACTTCTTCCGTATACTTCCTTTAATAAACAAGTTATAATAGTATAACGCTTTCTCTATAATCTCTGGATACACCAAAACTACTTCCACCGTGCATAAATGTCTAGTTATCGTTAAATATTAACAAGATATACCCTCAGTAGATCACAACATGACCTAAAGTGGGCAACTAGCGTCGGCTTCTTAAGAAAGCGTGAACTTTTATAGCCATAAAAAGGGTGATCGAAAAATCTCTCCCTTTTTGTGTCTAAAAAGTTACGAAAGTTACTATTGACCGCCATGCACAACTTTGATAGGCACTTTTTGATGCTTGAAATATGTTCCAAAAGATTCTCCCCCAACAGGATGAACTTACTTCGGAATTGAAAACGCCCAGTAACAATTATTATCAGGTATCTCAAAATTACAACATAAAACCTTCAATAAATCCTATCACCTAAATTTTCCATTCATAAGCAGCCACCTATTCACCACCAAACACGTTTATCAGCATTGACAGAAACTGTCCTATCTCCAAAACCAAAAAACCTGAGGTCATCGAACCGTCACTATCACGTCTTTCATTACAGTTTGTTAACCAAATAAACACGATATCGCCAAGGAAAATAACACAATAATCTTTGGTCAAGAAAAAACCTATCGACATATTTTTATCTGACACGTTTTGGCGTATTTTTTCTATAGAGCTAATCGAATTCGGTAAATAACGATATACGATGTATTTATACTATGATTCTCGATATCAAGGAACGCTTGTATATTGAATTTGGAACGTCAATAAGAAGTTATTGGTTTTTTTTTAATAAAACCTTTTTGGTAAGTATAGATAGTGTTGTGTTAGTGTTATACGTCTTTAAGTTTTTTTTTTTCTAGAATTTTGTGATAATTCAGGGGAGAACTTGTGAACTATCATGTAGTTTATCTTTACCCATATTTGTGTATTGAAGGCTACCTGCTACGTTAATGTTTTTGGGGTGGCGCCTTTTTCCGTTCCTCCTTGTAGACTACCATAACTGATATTTAGTTACATCCGGTTAGACAGGACATTGGGAAAAGCTAGATAAATTATTTCGATGATGGAAAGGCGCCTTTTCAAATCAATGCGCTTCTGTAACACTATCTACTATTGTTCATAAGATAAGTGCGCTTTTTTATACTAACTTTGGCAATTGTTTTCGCTTCTATACATTTTTTAAATCCGAATCAAATTCGACACAATAGGTGTTGTATGTATAAATCTTCACTTATTCTTTATTTAAGTACTTATTCCTCTGCCTAACACGAAGATTACCTACAAGCATGTTGCTGTTTGTGTAGGCATACAGTGACAATTAGGTATTCTTTTTTTTTAATTTTGATTATCTCATGCTAATTTGCAAATCCCAAATAAAAATCTCAAAAATCTTTTCATAATATAAAATCAATATAGATTATATAGGTAGGTACTTCACTATTGATCTAAGTAACGCTTAAACTTGGAAGATCATGGTGTCATCCTTATCGGTCAACAGAATGGTGTGAAGGCACACCTGGAAATCAATCTATAAAAAATGTTTAAAAATGGTTTTTGCTCTATCGATGGTTCGAAAACCCTGGATGAGGTGAAGAACAACACTCGTGCTGCTATTTCGTGGACATTTTGGACGTAATAGACCGTAACTTTCGGTTTCCACTATCCCAATGTATTAACTAACGAAAGGAGGCCACCTTCAAGATATATATATTTTTTTTTTTTACCAAGACAGTTGTAGTTTAAAAATCTGCTTAAATGTACCAGTACGTAAACAAAAGAATTGAAAGGATACATCTATTACTTTTTGTTTCATGTTTTTTAAAATAAGAACTTAATTATTGATTTTTATTTATTGAGCTTTATTATTGCAATTTATATGTAAATATATTAATTTGTGTGCAATCACTACATAGTATAAAACAAAGTCGCTTTCCCTGTCCCTATCAATCTAGGGATCTATGTATGCTTAAATCTTTAAAACTACGCATTTTGATGCGGTTTTTTTTAATAGATAGAGTGATTGAAGAGGAAGGTTTATATGTATAATACATGCACCCGTGCGAAGCCGGGGCGGGAATCCCGCGCTGCAACCTGTATAAATCGCAATTTTGGAAGGTAAGGTCGGTATTCGGTAATAAGCTCGTGGCTGAATAATTACAGCCGCTCAGGTCGATCTTTAGGTTTAGCCGCGCTTACCTAGGTTGGTCCATGGATGAGTTACCACCCATTACATACCGAGTTTCCTCCGTGCCTAGGAAAAGACGGTATAGCTGTTGGTCCCGGCTGTCATTTGTAGATCTTTTACAGTCGTTACAGGTAGTCAGTGGCCCGAAAGTTTGACAACCAGTCTTACCAAGGGGTACCGTATTACCCACTTTACCCAGTTTACTAACTGGTATGTAGAGGTCAGATAGGTAGTCACTCCATGTAAAATGCTGGTATTCAGCTGCATCCGGTTAGACTGGAAGCTGACCCCAACATCGTTGTGAAAAGGCTAGTCAAATGATGAAGGTAGGAAATAACATTTTAAAGATAAATTAAACTTTCTTTTCTTTTTTTTCAAAAAATTGACAATAAACATCAAATAATATAAAAGACCTCACTATTGAATATTGATCTAAGTAACACTTAAACTCGGGACATCATGGTGTCTTCCCATCCTTATCGGTCAGCACAATGGTGTAAGGCGCGCCAATGTTTGCCGCCATACTTATTTTATCACGTTGTTTGATCGGCCATAATCGGAGTATTCAATAACGGTCACTAAATAACATTCGATAGGCTGTCTGGTGCTATTGAGCAATCGTTTATAACTTATAAAGAAGGTAGGTATGTTTCTTCCTGTTACTGTCTTAGTCATAGTTTTACGGACTTTACGACCATTTTTTTCTTGTGTTATCACTTTATTCATTTGTTGAAGGTAACTCACAGGTTCCTCTGTGTACCAAAAATCTTTAATATTTAATACTCAATACTTTATTGCATTCCATAATGTAAAATAAAACAGTTGGTATGTTAAAACATTGAATCAATTATGGACCCTGTCGGGCACAGCAAAGTTAATTAACAGGAGAGAGGATGAAGGCGCTTAGCTTTAGACTTGTACATTACAGGTGTACCAGCATTCTTATACTAGGTAGATAAATGACCAGACAACCAATTGGTAGCCAAAAGGCACTGCCCCAGGTGAAATAATTTTAGTTGGTTGCAGTAAAAATGTACTTTTGAAATGCTTCAGCTATAACATTATTTCCAATCTCATGCCAATTTTTATGAAAGGTAGGTAGCTTTTAAGAAACCGGTGTCGTGGCATAGATGTGTAATCATTCGGCTGGTAAATCAAGTGTCGTAGGATCGAATCTGCGCCGCTGGCGTCAACTTTTACGGGAGGGGCCCGCAAGGGCCGGTGCCTGCCAGGGCTGCGGGACTGTTCGAAAGAGATACCGTGGCCCTGGAACATAAAGGGCCAATGAAGGAACATGGGTGTTTTTTTAGTCAGTAAGAGTCTGACACTCCCTTCCGCTCCGCCCAGAGCGGGAGGAGTCATTTGATGATTTCTCACCCCCCAAAAAAAAAAAAAAAAAAAAAGGTAGCTTTTAAGAGCTAAACGTGCATTACTGTAGTTTGAATAAGCACCAACACCGATGACTTTATGGCACTGCAGTTCTATTCTAAAAAGTTTTCGATTTGACAGTTTTAAGAAGAGAATTATGACTTTGATGTGATGTATTCTCGGTAGTGAAGAATCTGTTTTGTGTTAAGATTTTATCAAGAAACTAGCTTTTATTCGCGGCTTCGCTCCAGCTGCGTACGGAAATTAACCCACGGGAACGTTTTAAATGTAACGTATAGCACTCGGGAATAATGTCGCTTCCCGTTAGTGTAAGAATTTTCGAAATCGGATCATTAGTTCCGAGGATTACCCCCTACATACAAACTTACAAGCAAATTATGTAAGTTTAGATAACGCAATATAGATAAAATTATCATTGTATTAAATATGAAATTGGGCTTAATCTTATTTTGGTTTGCAGGACTGCTACAACTCTTAAGATCATCTTCGTGTTGCTGGTATGAGAGTATTATAATAGACTACGACTATAATACTCTCAGGCCATTAGGAGAAAAAAAAACGGCAATGCCAAAACGCAACTATGACATTGCCGTTTTTTTCTCACATTTTGTTCTGGTTATAACTTTGACGTACCTATGGTTATAATTTTTTCCTAATTCCATTTTTATTTGAATAATTGTTAAATTACGTACCTTTTAGAGTTTAAAGACCATACTAGTAGTTGCATATCATAGGGTAGTGTGACAAAACACCTGTTTCAATGTGCCGTCGGTTTCACTACTTCAAGTAGGTATATTTTTTTCATAGACTGTGTTTTAAGAATTTAAGATACGCAGTGCAGCGCAGCTTTTTTCATTCTAAGTATAGTTTGCAATCATACATAATTGGTTCAGACATTTCCAAGACAATAAAAAAAAAAGTTGGTATGAAAATATCACTTCACGACATGGTACATACAAATCGGCAATTTCATACCCCTAATATTTTGTTAACCCAGAACTTCGCCCCCTCACGGCGTCATCGGTGATAGCGCAGAATTCACTGCGCTTGCATAGTTTTGTGCTAAGCGGGCAGGAGACGAGGTGGAGCTTAGTTTAAGACACAGCTCCGCGCCACGCTGCTCCACTGACGTAGCCCCACTTAACAATGATGGAGTTACATTTTCCCACTTGAGTCCGGAGACAGTTCAGGGTCATATGTGGACCACGTGCACCACGGAAGATTAGACAATGCAGGAAGATGCGCACTTGGTGGTAAGTAGTGGGTGGGAGTGGGACAGGATTTATAAAAACTGTGCCTGTTTTGACAGTTGTGCGCCATATACCTAGCGGGTGTCTGGTGTCCGACTCCTGTTTGTGTTTCTAGGTGATAGGTCTGTATCCCTTTAGATATCTTTGATTCTTGTTTTTAATACTGTTCTCTATTTTTACATCACTTTTACCATTACAAAGTTTGTCATTGAAGAGCGGAATCTCCTAACACAGGTATATATTTTACTTAAAAGGAGGTCCCTATGTAAGATTTACTGTAAATGATGTACAAGTTTTTGCAATAAACCTTTGAATTATTATTTATTTATATTTTTGAGTTACCCAAAAGCCTCATATACCTTGAAGGATTGCTTCACCAAACATTTCCTTGATTCATGAAATAATGGGTGTAAAAATACCCAAGGCACTTGTAGTCCCCGTCATTGCGATCATTTCGTTGTTGTGGACCATACTGGGAACCTTCTAGCCACAGAGATAATGGGGATCAAAGTTCCAAATTTTTCACAAGTTTTTTTTTAAATACGGGTTTACAATTAAATACCTCCATGACCCACGTACTATTCAATGCATCCATCAGCACAGTGTTTGACATTGAGTCCTGCAGTAAAACGTGATTTTTCACCCCAAAAAAAAGTCGTTTCCCAGCAATAATCTTTGCGTAGTTACTTAGTTTGATGTACAGAATGCTTGGTTGACGGCTTCGTTAAGGGTCCGTTTACACCTTGATAGTCTCTTTAGTACAAAAAACCGGCCAAGTGCGAGTCGGACTCGCGCACGAATGGTTCCGTACCATTATCTATAAAAACGGCAAAAAATCATATCTGTTGTATGGGAGCCCCCCTTAATATATTTTTTTTAAAATTTTTAGTATTTGTTGTTATAGCGGCAATAGTAATACATCATTTGTGAATTTCAGCTTTCTAGCTATCACGGTTTATGAGATACAGCCTGGAGACAGACAGACAGACAGCGGAGTCTCAGTAATAGGGTCCCGTTTTACCCTTTGGGTACGGAACCCTAAAAACTAGGAAAATAACTAAAACACCTCATTAGAGAACAGTCATCATGAATCAGATAACCTATATTCTTCCTCCCCACGTTGAAATCAAACAAACGTCTCCACAATACCTTTAAACATCATTTATCAATAACCGCACATATTGTTATCAACTTATCACTGACAAATAAGTTAAAATAACTGTAGCCTTTACAAAGAACGATTCATTCTAACTTGTGACGTCACTTACTATTGATTCTAACAATGAAATCATTTGATTTGATATCTTCAGTCAATGGTGGTTGAAGGATTGTGTGTTTTTAAACAATCCATCATTTACCTTCACATCTTCATGTGTATGTACATTGTACATTATGTTTTGTGTAAAAATAAAAACATATATACGGATAAACGTGTTTTTCTTGGTATAAAGCTGTTGTCGTGACTGTTATATATATAATGATAATGTAAAGGTAGGTACCTAAGTGTAAAGCGTTATCACTAGTATTTTATACCCAATTGATATTTAAATATGTTACGGGTAATGCTAGAAGAAGTAAACCTAGGTTTACCCGGTTAAACTTTGTACTACTCAAGCTTTTTGGGTAAACTAGTAATTAGTACGTACATTTGTGCCAAGCATAATAGGAGCCTGCGCTCTTCGCAAAACCGAGTTCTTCAATGTCCCTGTCACCGCACTGATTTCTTTCATCATTCTTCGTTCTGTCTATTTCTCTGTGGAATGCACTTACCCAGGAAATCAGAATGGCAAACAATCATTTATCTTTTAAAATTAAAGTTTGCGCTTAAATTCGGAAAGCAGTTTCGTCACAACGGTAATGTTTTCCTCACTGTCTGTCTTTTTATTTTTGTATATCCGTATAAATGTCTATTTACATTTATATATATTTATAGTATTTGATATATCCTTGTAGTCTATCTTATAATTAAATCAAAATTATTCTCAGATTTTCAGCTACCACTGCTAGTCTCTGCATCACCGAAAGGTTGACTGGTAGAAAATGCCTATGGCGTTAAGTCCGCCTCTGTAATTTGTGCTTGAAGTGTTAAATAAATAAATAAATCATTAAAATCAATATAACCTAACCTAACCCATTTGGTCGGTGTGCTTTAGCAATTAAAAGAATACACCTAAGTCTAACCAACTGATACCGGCCGCACTTAGGTTTGGCCTGCTAGATCTAGGTGTAACTGTACTTTGTCTGTTAGCCGTAACATAGTTACTTTTCGAACTTTACCCAAAAAGCTTGAGTAATACTAAGTTTACCGGGTAAAGATTTACTAGATATACTTCTTCTTCTAGCATTTCCCGTTACAGATATATCAGAATAGGGATAGTTCTTTCTTTTCATTAAGAAGGGTACAACGATAAACAAAAGCAATTTACAAATAATACTTTTGGTCGTTTAAAACATTGAAAATAAGAAAATTTTATCCGTATTGTTTACTTTCCAACCAATTCGTCTAGCGGAGCTTACTACACGCGTGATGTTATGTTGTGTTTATTAAATTTCCAAATAATTTAAGATGCTGAATTGTGAGGTCATCAACAGCTAGGATATCTCCGAGAGTTAACTTTTAACTGACAATCATCATCAGCCTAGACTTTTCCCAATAATTTTGGGGTCGGTTTCCAGTCTAACCGGATGCTGCTGAATACCAGTATTTTACATGGAGCGACTGTCTATTTGCCCTTCAACTGACAATAATCGGTGAAAATTAATATTTAAAGTATTAGATACCCATGATGCACGGATATTAGTTGTGATACAATAATTATTATTTTCAAATTTTGGAGTAGTCAATTTTCATGTAATTATCATAATGTGTTCTTTTGTGGCATACGGATCAGACGGAAAAAGAATGAGCATTCTTCACCAAAACAGTTGAGATAGCTCACAGAATAAGCAAGCTGAACTGGCAATTGGCCGATTATATTAGCCGTAGAATCGAGTACAAGTTGATCTGGAGTGAAGCCATCGGAATAATAGGTAGGACGACCACAGGTTAGGTGGAGTTACGATCCTCGCGGATGGGTTGTTGCAGCTGGACAAGAATTGCCGGGAATCGACTTGAATGAGATGTAATTGAAGAGCCGTAAGTTTAACAAAAGTCTGCAGTTGATGATGACTCAGCGCTACTAGCTGAAGCTTATGGCTTAGGCCCTAGAGTCCAGAATCTATTGCTATATCCAATTCCAGAACATCCTATATAGGATCGTCGTTTAGAATACCTTTGTTTACACACACACACACTTCTAAAAGAACTGACCCTCTTGTCCTCAAACTTTCTTTAAAAAATATTGATTACGTCTATCAATAATTTAGAAGTTAGAGAGAGTGAGTTTTTAGTTTGTTAACTTAGTTATTTTTCTTTATTTACATTTTCGCTCTGTTCTTTTGTTATTCGTTTAGTTAAAGCTAACATGTTAGCCTTACTTGGGAAGAGACTGGACACGACACAGGCTATCCTAGTGTGGAGTCCAGGGATTATCTAAAAATCTAGCGCTTAAGGCTCATTGTTGTTTTTTTACTAACTTTTTAATATTATTCCATGTTATGCGAACTGAATTGAAATTATATTTCTAACAGACACGGTCAAATTTTTTCAATAATTTATTATCCTCTATTATCAAACTCATTGAATGTTAAGACCCGTCGCACAATGAGCGTTTAAATAAGATATACGTAACAAATGAATCCTGACGTGAAGCGTGCGCCCGGCCTTGCGCCCCACTAATAAATTCAACCCTTACAAATTAATTCTAACTGTTCGACCTTATATAGAAATGTTAATACAACTGGCTGTTATAATGGGTATGATAGTTTTCTAATACTAACTTATGAGCTTACATATTTAGGGAGATTCTTTGTACCAAATGGATGGACTGTGTGAAGGATGCTATGGTAATAAAGGAGGTGTCTGATGAGATGATGAGTAATAGAGAAGTTTGGAAGAAGAAGACATGGTACGCCGACCCCAAATAAATTGGGATAGGGGCAAGAGTATGATGATGATTCTTTGTACCTAATCAGGAGAGTACATTTCCTTGTCACAAGTTTATTTGATTTTTTTGTAGTTTAATTATAATTGTATGTTTTGAAGAATATTGTGGTTTTGCAACATTAGCTGGTATATAACATTATTCTTGTAGTTTTTCTTTCGAGTTATCTATATTTCATGTTGCGCCGTTGTAGAAAATGTCTTAGCCTATATGTATTAAAACCCCGATAGTACAGTATGTTTTTACTTGTGCACAAGAGTAAAATAATAATGGAAAATACAATTTGAAAAAAACTGTAATTGCAATGCAGGTTCTGCAAAAGCAAGACATTGTTTCAGTTTTATCACATTCCTACTAGCGACCCGCTCCGGCTTCGCACGTGTGCAATGTGTATACATATACATAGAAACCTCCCTCTTGAATCAATATATCTATTGCTGAAAACTGCATTAAAATCCGTTGCATAGTTTAAAAGATCTAAGCGTACAAACAGCGGGAGCGACTTTGTTTAATACAATGTAAAGAAAACTGTCAAAATAGCTTAGTCAATATGTTAATAATAACATTACTATTCCTGTTTACAGTGATGTGAACGAATTTTTTGTCGCCTTTAATGCTTTTCTTCTTTTCTAAGTGTACATATTTTTATTGTTATTGTAAGTTTGGCTATAGATAATTATGTAAATTGAAAATAAAAATTTAAACCATTATTAACAACTATCCCATTTGTGGTTATTGCATCTCGTCTGCTCTCTAAATCAGATCCAAGTAACCCTTTCAGTACCGTAACCCAACAATTCCTTACAAAAACAAAGCACAAACTCAAATTTCCAGTAAAGACAATTAAACCCAAATTCGCAACAACAGCTCTATATTCTCCGCCCGAGTTAGACTGGTGGCATAAGCTCATTTTTATGGTCCTGCCGACCCCCGATAGCGCGCCCCCAACAATGCAAAGATATTATTACAATGAATAACAGATAATTGTAGCCTCTCACCAACCTCTATGGATAGATTAAATTGATTTGTTACGTATTTGTGATGCGTAGTTACGTTTTTAGAAAGGGTTGTTTTCTTTTTTGTGAGTGCGACTGCCAGGATCAGCTTTTTTGGGAGATAACTGCTCCTGTATTATGTTTCGCTCAGAATAAAGCTTGTCAATAGATTTCATGATATGTAGGTACTGGAAGATGTAATCTTGCGACGCGTTTTAGTAGCTATTAAAGATGTCTGTAAATTGAAAACGTAGAAGAAAATAATTCTGAAAGTAACACCGCACAAACGGTAGGAAGATGGTTACTTTTGATTCTTAATTGAAATGTGTTAAGCCTCGTTATCATAGTCAGAGCTTAGGATACAGCATTAATGGTACTCGTACAATCCTAAATAATATACATAAGCAGTAGAGAATATCGGAGCCCACAAGATTATCACGAAAGATATCCCGTAAATGACAGTATAAGTGTAGTTATAAACCATGAAAGTTTGAAACAGTGTTTCAGTAGAGAATCATTATGCGTGTTTAAGTTAAACACAAAAATAAGAAAAAGTTGTACTTAACGATAAAGATTTTCATCCGTACTGATAAAAAAGAAAAAAAAAATTAAAAAACACGCCTGCCATATCAAAAAGTGAACTAAAAAATTAAAAACAAGTTACATGATTTTAGTATTGAATGGCCAAAAGGTAGGTACTAAATAGATTATATTATTTACTGTGCAATTAAAATGCCATTGTGCCCAAAAGTGGAAAACTGAAAACCAAACTTTTCATCGAAGTCGGGGGACCTGTTAAGAACTATTCCAAGGAACCGTCCCCCGACTGCAATGAAAAGATTGGTTTTCAGTTTTCCTTTTTTGGGCACAATGGCATTTTAATTGCACAGTAAATAATATAATCTATTTAGTACCTACCTTTTGGCCATTCAATACTAAAATCATGTAACTTGTTTTTAATTTTTTAGTTCACTTTTTGATATGGCAGGCGTGTTTTTTAATTTTTTTAATTATTTGTTTTTATTTCAATCCTTTTAGTGATAAAACAATATTTTTCAAGCGCACAATGTGCCACAAAAGGTAAACTTATTTTTTTAGGAAATCAATATCACGCAAAATATAACTTACTGGCATATGCCCGCGGCTTCTCCCACGTGGAGTTCGGGAATTGCCCACGGGATCTTACTTCTGGGATAATAAGTAATCTATGTGCTGTAACAGACTACAATCTATCTCTGTGCCAAGTTTCATCAAAATCTGTTCAGCCGTTCTGGCGCGATTGAGTAACAAACATCTATTCATCCAAACTTTCGCATTTATAATAGTTTATTTAAGATACATGTATTGAGTAGTTTTTACTTTTAAAGTTGAATAGGTAATAAAGAATAGTTAGTGTAAGTATTTAATTTTATTTGAATAATGCAGACACACTCGCGTTTTTTTACATGTACTTACTTATTACTTGCAAATATTAGTTCATAGTAATCAATTATATTACAGTGAAATATTGATATCTTTTTTTTGGGATGAGAAATTATCAAATGCCCGCTCTGGGCGGAGCGGAAGGGAGTGTCAGACTTTTACTGACTAAAACCCATCCATGTTCCTTCTTTTGTCCTTTGTGTTCCAGGGCCGCGGTATCTCTTTCGAACAGTCCCGCAGGCCTCTCCTGTTTGCTGACATCTTTTTGAGCCGCGCGTGGACCACCAACGCGCCGTCGATACGGCCTGTCGTCATAAGATGGGCAGACGGCGAGCTAGCCTATTACTCACCGTCCACAGTTCCGCGCCTACTGTGGCCGAGAGCCATCACGTGGCCCCTGACGCCCTGGGCGTCTCCCGCGGCGGCTGGGACGTGAGGTTCTATCCCTCTCACGTTCCGCCACCTCCTTCGCTAGCATGACTGCTTCGCAGAAAGAAGTGACGGCTTCCGATTCCCTCTCGCCCCGGACCATGGCTTGAACCAAGGCCGGACGCGAGAGGTCGCCGCCGCCAATCGCCGCTACGAGGACACGGTGGCGGTGCTCCGCCCAAGCGGAGCAGACCTCCAAGGTGTGCTCCACCGTGTCCTCCGGGCGATCCTCACAATGATAACACCCGTGCGTTTCCGCCCGATTCGGTGCAGGTTCCTCCCGAAACTCGCGTGTCCGGTGAGGACCTGCGTCAGGCGGAAGGTGAGGGCGCCGTGGCGCCTCTCTAGCCGCTCCTCAAAGAGGTGACTTATCCACTATTTATTGTGGCGTGCCCTGCACGGGGTTGCGACTGTCGCTCTCTTCATCTCGCCATGACATTGCTCCGTAGGTCTGTCCGCTGAGCGACAATTTGCCACGGCAGCGGAATTCCCCCCAGCGTAGTGTCTCCGCGCGCCACTTGTGCAGGCGCGCGAGAACTATCGCCTATAGATCCCATGGCGGCAATCCGGCAAGGAGGCTCGCCGCCTCGCCGGAGATCGTGCGGTACCCTTTTTTTTTTTTTGGAGGGTTGGAAATCATCAAATGACTCCTCCTGCTCTGGGCGGAGCGGAAGGGAGTGTCAGACTCTTACTGACTAAAAACCACCCATGTTCCTTCATTGGCCCTTTATGTTCCAGGGCCGCGGTATCTCTTTCGAACAGTCCCGCAGCCCTGGCAGGCACCGGCCCTTGCGGGCTCCTCCCGTTGCTGACAACTCTTTGAGGCGCGCGTGGAACACGAACGCGCCGTCGACACGGCCTGCCCGTCGTCATACGACGGACGGACGGCGAGCTAGCCCATTACTCGCCGTCCACAGGATCGTGCGGTACCCACGGACCAGCCTTACGGCTACCACCTTTTGGGGCGCGTTCAGATAGTGGGCGGCTCGCCGCCTCAAGGAACGCGCCCATACCGGAGCCCCGTAAAGGGCCGTGAACCGCACGACCCCGCGTAGAGCCTCCGGCAGGAGGCGTTTGAACCCCTCAGGTTGGGCAAGAGCCGCTTGAAGGCAGCAAATATTGATACCTCTGTTTGAGATTGGACACCGGTGACGACAATCAAATGATTTATTAGGAATCTACTTACAGACGATACTTTTACATAATAAAATTAATATCAATGTTGCGTATCACGAGTCAACGCGAAAATCGGGATTTCACACATATTTACAGACACGTCTACCTCAGAAAAATCCTACCTACTTACTAATAGGTAAATACTCCCGCGCCCTGTACGCCCTGTGCAACGCTGCGCGCCATGCGCCTGTCTACGTGAGTTTGGTAGCCCTATTTGACAATGTTGGGGAATGATTTTGGAAAATAAAATTCCGATACACGCGTCTCATAATTTTAATTGAAGTGTGTACACAAATTTTCGAGTCAACGGACCCAGAGAATATAAAGTTTCACAGAAAATTCTACCCCCCATTTCTTAGTGGTGGAATTTCGAAAACACCCTTTCTTAGTGGACCTACTCTTCACAAAGAATACACCCTTCAAGTTTCATGTCTTCAAGACCAGCGGTTTAGGCTGTGCGTAGATATATCAGTCAGTCAGTCAGGATTTTGAATTTTATATTGGGGATGATTTTGGAAAAACTGTGATACACGTTTCTCATCATTTTAACTGAAGGGAATGTACACAGATTTTCAAGTCAATTGACCCCGAAAATAAAAGTTTCACAGAAAGTTTAACACCCCATTTCACCCTCGTAGGGGTGGAAATTCGAAAAACCCTTTCTTAATGTATACCTACTCCTTACAAAGAATACACCCTCCAAATTTCATGTCTCTAGGACCAGCGGTTTGGGCTGTGCGTTGATATATCAGTCAGTCAGGTCTTTGAATTTAATATGTAAAAGATTTAATTTCATTTTTTTTTTATTACTGAACGAATGCATATTGAATACTACTGTTACATATTTTTGTTATGTAATAAGCAAGTTCTAGACGATGATAGTATACGTAGGCAAATTTTCATGAAAAAACCAAAAAAATTCAGATTTTTTCAGGAACCATGGCTCCCCCTTTTCATTTTTTAAAATTTTCACTAGCCTATGTTACCCGGAATAACTTAACGCTTCTAATGATACCACATACATTGAAATCGGTTAAGCCGTTTAGAAGTTATGGTGGAATAAAGAAACTCACAAACATACATACATACATGAACCCTGAAAACATAACACTCCTTTTTTTGGGCAGTCGTGTAAAAAATAATTGTCTTGGATACTGAGAGCCTTTGTTATTGAAATGATGTAATTTTATTTTATCTCATATTATAAGATTCAAAAGGTGTGGTATGTACCAACTTTAATATTACAGCATAAGTACACCGGTCAACAATTCATTCTGATTCACCATCGGAATCTTAACAAAAACATACTTTTTTTACAGAATGCTCTCACATTCTTTTTTAGATTATGTACCTTTGTTTTTAAAAGTTAAGGGTACGGCTATTATCCGTCTAAATACATTTCTTTTAAATTATATTGGAATAATTATTTATTAAACTAACTAGATACATTACTAGCATTTCGCCCGCGACTTAATTCTGATAGCTCGGCTAATATGTATGATATAAATATAATTTATAGCCTGTAACACCCACAAATAGTGTAGCTTTCTACAAATGAAAGAATTTTTAGAATTGGATCATTAGTTCTGGAGATTACCCCCTACATACGAACTTACAAACAAATTTGACCTCTTTATAATATTATAGTATAGATAACAATTAAATAAACTAAAGTAAAAGGGCATCAACAAACTCCTCCTCAACGCTGTCAGCTGGTAATATGCCGAAAAGACTGGCGGCGATGCCACGCTGTATGGCAACACTTAGCCTCTGGCCAAGGTATAAGCCAGCCCTTGGGTCACGGGAAGTAAATATGCATTAGTATTGACGAGAACCTCGTGAAAGAGGAGAAAGATAAACAATTCAAATATCTAGATCTGGCTCGCGAGGTTGTCGACATGTGGGACGTGAGTACAACAGTCATTGTGCCGATAATTGTGACGGCCAAATAATAATAAACATTTATTTCAGACGAGGTCCATTTCATTCATTCATTTAATAGCCAAGAGCCTCGACCAACATCTGAGGAGGCTCTCGCTGGGCAGCTGGATCAATGGCTTGATTCAGAAGGCAGTTCTTCTGGACACGGCGCGTATTGTTAGGGGGTTCCTCTCTCAAGAGCCCTGACCACCGGTAGCTCGGACCCTGTTCCCAATGCCGGTGGGCTACTATTTTTTATATTTTTAAATGTTTTTTTTTTATAATCGAATATTTAAAAATGTAATCATATGTTAAAAAATGAATAAAGGAAATAAATTAATATTTTTATTTTGAAATTATTCAAATCTCATTTTTTTTTTTTTTTAATGAATGCATAGTATTAATTGAATACATGAAGTAGGCTCCTGTTGTAAGACGACTAAATAGTCACTGTGTATATATCTCTTTGACCCGACGACGCTGAATGAATGTCATTATCAGAAAGTAAATTAAATATTTTAAAATTGTGCTAGTATAAACAGAAAGTAAACAACTTAATAAAACCCTCTCGTTTATTATGGTAAGAAAGAAAGAAAACTCCACATTTATATCTAATTAGTAAGAGATAACCGCTACAAACATCCGGCGGCACCATTTTGTTTACACATTTAATTGTGTCGCTAAACGGCTGTGTGTTTTATAAATTATCATTGCTATCTAAGCACCTAATATTTAAGTTAATCAAAAAAAGATTGCCTTGCTCTTTTAATTGTTTGAGTGCCACACCACATCTAACCCACAACGTAATCGAAGATAACTCAAAAAAATGTAAAATTGGTAGTTATGTGATTGAGCCGTTTGGGGTTGAAACACTAGGGCCATGGGGTCCGAGCGCCCACCTAGTATTTCGGGAAATCGTCAAGCAGTTGGTCGACTATTCACGTGACCAGAGGGCGGGCCTATTTTTTGACCAAACAATCAGCATTGCCATCAAACGTGGCAATGCTGCCAGCCTTCTGGGCACTTTTCCTGTTAACAGCGATGCGGACGAATTTTTGGACGCCCTGTAACCCTTCTCTAACTGTATATATTTATTACTATTATAGTTTTGTAGTTTGTAAATAATTTAATTATATTGAAAACTAAATTTCGTATTCCTTTTGCTTTTCAAATAGAAAAAATAAATAAAATAAGGTTTTGATCTCGTGTCGTCGGCACAAATTGTACAAGAAAATCTGTGGTAAGATGTGATAGTCGTACCACAGATTTCAGATTCAGATTTCACATCTAACTACAGATAAATAATAATTGATGCTGATGATCATAATAGTTTGTGAGCCAAGCACTCAGGAAGTGCAGGACGTTCCCAATGAGCGTAATGATCAGAAAAATATCCGAAAGTATGATTTTTTATTTTTTGTGGACGTTCAAGCAAAATACTAATAATTAAAAGAGTGCTTTTATTCTGATAATCTACGTCTTGGATCTTATTAAATGTGGCAGAAGTTCAACAATGTCATTAAGGCTCTGTTCTTCAGTTAATCTCTATTTAATAGTAAAAAATAACATTTATTTAGGACTGCGTATCAAAGGTACAAGTTATTTATCTTCTTCCTACACTGCATTTGATATCTTGGTAGATGCATCTGTTTTATTTAGGACTGCGTATCAAAGGTACAAGTTATTTATCTTCTTCCTACACTGCATTTGATATCTTGGTAGATGCATCTGTTTTATCATCAATTCATCACCTACCAACCGACTTACCAACAAATGCATCAATACCTACACAAAATGCAATGTAGGTAGGTATATAGGTATGTATTTATGCTGCAAGTTACTGTGAGGATCTCTAATAAAAAAAAAAAAACTCACCACTGGTTATAAACTTATGAACAAACTAAGAAATATCTCTTGAAAAGGAACAAAAAGTAAAAAGGTAGTGAATTAAATAAAAATAATTCTAAAACAATTAAAAGCGCGGTGTCACCCGCGCGGAGAAATGGTATAACTAAACAAATACAGCTTTTTGTTCCTCAGATAACGCAATACAGGTGTGTGGCTTTTGTCCAATGTTTGTTCAAAGATATGAAATTAAAAAAGATAATGAACGAGACTTGAAATTAAATAGTTTTGACTTGTCTTGTTTGCTTTACAAATGAAAGGTTAGCTGTGTGTGGTGCGTTTCTTTAGTTTAATTATCTTGATTTTTTTGTGTTCGTTAAAACAGTCGTTTTGGTGGGTGACAAATATTTGATTTGTTATTAATAGTGATGAGATAAGGCGTAGACAGAGATTTTAGAAATTTCGTAATTAAATAGATAACAATCTTGCAGTCATAAATAGTTTATCTTGCTTTTTATGGTCCTTTCAAGGTTTAATAAATAATGTGATAGAACCCGTTTGAAGTAGCATGAATGCAAATAATTTGCTATAGTATACAGATAATTTGTTATAGAGAGAATCAACTTTTAATTCAGAAATGGCCAAACCAGCCTTATCTACGATTGAATCAATAATGGCTCTCATCGCTTGAGATTTTTAATTAGCACAAGATGACAATCAACTAAATCGTATTCTTGCTTATATTTTGTGACGCACATGTATCCGTTATTATTTAGTTTTTTATTAGGATTTTAATAACAATTTCTAAATGTATCCTCTTTTTCACAAATGAGACGGTAAAAATAAAGTAAATAAAAAAACACACGCACTTAAAATTACAGTAGTTTCTTTTATAAAGCTATAAAAATGTTTAAATAATAAATAAGGAAGAAAAATCTAAATAATAATGTTAATTTTGTGAAATACTGACTCGCTTTGTGGATAACATTTCAAATGTCAGAGCTGTTTCATAACTTGGAGTATCTTTTTTTATTCCAGTCAACCCAAACTTTACAGGGAAAAACATTCATTCTTTATAGGGAAATGAAGTGTGAACCAATTTTAAACATACCTTAATCTCTTAGCCTCGTCGATAAAGGGCCTTTTCTCCATCTCCGTCAGCAGCTTCCACTCTGCCCCCAGCCTTTTGGAGATCTCGGAGTTGTGCATCTTCGGGTTGTCTTGCGCCATCTTACGCCGCTGACCCCGTGACCACACCATAAAGGCGTTCATAGGCCTTTTTATGTGATCATTGGGCTGTTTACCCAGAGACATTGTTAGATCAATTTTGACGGATTTTTAATAACAACTTTTCTCAAAAAATCAATTTTCGCCACACCGAAACTCCACGCGCATTATTTTCCAAACTTGACTTGTTACTGTTCAGTTTTAGAATTTTTTGTTTTTAATTTTATGCGTTCTACATTCAAAAAATATCGCAAACCGATTAATTCCCGCGCGAGTAGTGAAAAGCTCGTCGAAAGCTCAATGCGGCGCTTTTCTTGCTAGTGTCATGTTAACGGCGAACTCTGCCTTGTCCCCCCTCAGCTTTCCCCCTCTAAAGTGACTGGCCAATGATGGTGGGCCGTGGGCGGACGCTGGGCGCTGATTGGCTGAGGAATCGTTTGTCTCGCGCGCTTCAACAGGTAGCCGCTGCGTTCGTGTTTGCATGTTTATTAGCAAGATTAAATTTCTTTTTAAACCACAATCTTGGGGCAAAAAGAACGCGCCTGTTCGCAATCGAATGCTGATTCGATTGAGAGAGCGACCGGTTCGCGGTGATTTGCACAAATTAATTGTTGACATTAGAGCGAGTTCACACTGTGTTGGGAAAAACGTTAATTCTTGGCTTGTTGATTTTGTTGATGTAGATTTGTTTGATATTGGATTCGTAAGAGGTGGATGTAATTAAAGGTCTTTAAGAATTGATGTTTTCTCATTTATCTGTTGGTTGGTTTCATAAACATAGATTGTATTTTTTTTTTAAGAAAATGAAAGACATTGATTTATCTCTTTACTTATACTTTATCGATTAGATTTCTATCAACTACATTATATTTTATTATTATTATTTTTTTTTTGTATCAAAATTTGTTATTTTTTGTGCAATAAAGAATAAGAATATTTTCTTCAAACAAGTGGTTACTCGCTTTGAAACAGACCAGATGCCCACTGGTTTTTTAACACCTTCATTTAAAAGGAACTTAGCCTATAATACTAAATCGCTCAGCATTTTAGTACCTACCTACATTATTTGGATACCCACAGATATGATAGAGGATCATAAAGAAAAAAAAATGCCTGTCTCGAAGGAACAATATAATTCATTAGCAGTTGTAGTCTAAGATCCCGCCTAAGGCCGACCTTCACTCATCTGTTGACCGAATGAAAAATATTTTTTAGCAATCTTAATACAGAAACAAATATATTTTACGAATAGGTTGCCTGATTTAATTAAGTCTAGATTATTTTAGTCAACAACTGTGAGTCTAGACCATATTTTACTTGACAACCTAATACTAACCAAAAATGTTTGTAATAAAATTATCTGTATTTTAATATATACTTCAATAAGAAAACAGATAAGTGTTCATACATTATTTCAACTGACCTATTTATGCCTGATAACCCTGTCGTAGGGACAAAAATATAGACATTACAACAGTTTCTGGTTCCTTATGTTTTATACTTTCAACCAATATTGATTTCGTTTGAATAAAAATGTTTTTAACTTTGAAAGTTTTTTTAATAAAAGTTAGACTTAACTTAATTTCATCAGGCAACCCATTAGCAACATGTTAATTGTTGTATTAATTAAGATTTCAAAAAAGTATTTTTATTTGGAAAACATTGTTCAAAACACACATTGATTAGAACGGTTATAAATTATGGTGTTTATCTTAAATAATAAGAAGGAGTTATATGTGATTGAGTAAAATATAAATTATAGAAGGCATATAAATTACAGTAAATACTCGATAGTAGTCATAGTAGTAATCAAATACTAATACCAGGGTTTTATATAGATGAAAATACTCCTTCCTCAATGAATAAATAATACTTAATTATAAATGCTTGGGTAATAAACTTAAGTTCTGAATTTTTTTAAGAGCTTTGTTATTGGTAGGGACATAAAAAAAATTTTTGGTTTCAGCAATAAATCTACCTTAGTCAGCAATCATGTTATTAAATTTGTCATTTTTTTTTTTTTTTTGATAACATCGAATAAAAAATTATTAAAAAAAATAAATTAGTCTGTCAGTTAGATCACCCAAAAATGTTGGACACATATTTTTTCTTTTGTCACATAATCAAAAAATTACGACGATACAGCGCATCAAAGTTCAAGAGAGGGGGCTTGTGACGTCACTGGCTAGTAAAAAGTAAAGGGCTTGTGACTTCACGCGAGATTTCAACGAGCTGTATCGTGGTAATTTTTCGTTTACATGACAAAAGAAAAAATACGTGTCCAATATTTTTTGATAATCTAACTGACGACTAAATAGATCTTTTCAGGCAAATACCCTATTATGATAAAAAAAAAATTGTTTTCTTTTCCTATTAATCACAGTCACCACGAAATTGGGATTCATGACTGTTGATATAGAATCATCTATCTAAATTCTAGTCATTAATTATTTTTCTATACACTTTGTCGAAAACTGGTTCTTATCGCACTACGATTAGGTTCAACATGAAATGTCATTTCACACACGTGGATTTTTTATATTTTTCCGCACACGTGCGGAAATAAAATTTTCCACAGACACTAAACTTATACCAAGTTCAAATGGATTCAATGACTGTAGTCGGCAGTGATTGTTTTTTTTAAAACTCGGCAAAGAGACATGACATGATGATTCGGCAAAGAAGTTAACACCCTCCTGCAGCTCAGGTGTTATTCCGCCTCGAATGCAATAACAAAGTTTCCCCACTTATATCAAAATGTACTATAAACGTCTAGTAAAACAGCTGTAACTGCTACCAAGCTTGTTTAGTCCCCTCTAGGCAGGCTCAGGCCTAGGCATAGTGTACAAGTGAAGTGTTACTAACATAGTTTGAAGGTTCTATTTACTAACACAAATTGAATGTATATACACTTCTCATCAAAAAAATCGAAACACCTCGCAGTTTATGATTTGATAAGGATTATCAGAAAAATGTGTATATTTAGGAATAAATGTAAAATATCATTTAATAGTGAGTAGTATGAGGTTTTTAAATCCTAATGTTATTGTTCTAAATTCAAATTAAGTCTTCATAGGTTTCGTATTTTGTATAATGAGTAATTTTTACCCTGTATGGAATATGAAGGAAATGGGTAAAACAACACGCGTAAATGAAAAAAAAATGTAAGAAACGTTTATTTAATAACTTGTATTCCCTCCGCGAGCTCTTATTACTGCTTCCATACGGTTCTTCATCGATCGGATGAGAGTCACGATCACATGTTGTGGTATATTATCCCATTCCTCTTGGATTGCATTTTGCAGCTGGCTAAGTGTTTCTGGGGCTGGATCTCTTGCTCGAATTCGTCTCTTTAATTCATCCCATAGATGTTCAATGGGATTCATGTCCGGGCTTCTTGCTGGCCATACCATAATGGAGATACCGACTTCGGTAAGATAATCTCGTACGACGCCCGCGGTGTGAGCTCTAGCATTGTCGTGCATGAATATGAAGTCGTTGCCAATAAAATGTGCATAGGGCATCACATGAGGTTCAAGACACTGTTCGATGTACCGATGAGAGTTTAGTGCAGGCAGCCGTGGCCCAGACACAAAGGCAAGTTCTGTCTTACCGTCGGCGCTGATTCCTCCCCAAACCGTCCACGAACCGCCACCGTAGCTGACCTTTTCTTCAATGCAGCATTGTGCAAAGCGTTCTCCATCTCTTCTGTAGACCTTGTTCCTTCCGTCGTTACCATACAGCATAATTTTACACTCATCAGAAAACAGTACTTTGCTCCACTGAAGGTATGACCAAGTTAGGTGCTCGCGTGCAAAGTTAAGGCGCGCTCTTCGATGGTCTGCAGTTAATTTTGGCCCATTCGCTGGCTTATGCGGTGCCAATCCGCGTTCCTTCAACCTTCTTCTTATTGTAGAGTCACTTACAGCTACTCTTCGTACAACGCGAAGCTGCTGCTGCAGTTGAAAAGCGTTAAGGCGTCGATTTCGTAAAGAAGTTGTTACAATAAATCGATCATCTCGCTCAGAAGTGACCCGATTCCTGCCAGATCCTGAACGGCGCGTGAACGAACCAGTCTCCCGATAGCGTTTGTAGACTCTATGAACAGATGATAAGCTTAGATGCAATCTTGCAGCCACAACACGCTGACTAAGTCCAGAATCCAGCAATGCCACCACTTGGGCGGCTTCTGCGGGCGAAGTATCCATATGTTTTAGAAAAAAAAGTTTTTTCAGACGTCCCAAAGTCACAGTAAATGAAATAAGAAACAAAAAGTTTAAAGACAAGCGCTAATTTTTAGTTTTTAAACGAGAAACGTACTCCAACCCTAAATACACATTTGTCTCAAAACAGTGATTAATTTCATTTATAGGATAAACAAATGAAATTCTAATTTCGAATTTTGATTTTTTTCTTCTTACTGTAATGACCAAACTGCCAGCTACACAATAATGTTTTTTTTTTCATGGAATTAATTCTCTTTTGTAAAAAATTAGGACAAAAACAATAAAAACGAAAGTGTTTCGATTTTTTTGATGAGAAGTGTATATATATATATATGTTTATATATACTATATATATATATGTTAGTCTGTAAGGTATATCTACATATCTATGGGCCAAATTTGCCTGAGAATAAATAAATGAATATGTTATGTGGAAAATCCAAAAATGTATTGATAGATTGAAATTGATAGCTGGAAGTCGTTCTAGAAATATTTTACTATTTAAAATTTGCTATAGTGTAATGTTGGGTCCTTAAGGTTCTTTATAATCAAAATAGAATGTTCTTTATTATGTACAGACAGCACAATAAGGTCATCCGGATCTGTCATAGATTTTCAACTTTATCGCTGATAAAGGTAAGAGGTTAAAGAGAGGAAGAGAAGAGGAAGGAGAGTGGAGAGAGGGAGATGGAGGGGGAGGGGGGGGAGAGAGGGAGGTTTAAGATTGATTGGGAAATTTGACAGTTTCGGGTAGCCTGATGTGCTGGCTGGCATCTGTACACCATACAAGTAACATTCATAATAGAAAACATTTCACATAGGGTGACATAGTGGGCGGTCTTATCGCTAAATGTGATCTTTTCAAGACAATGTTTGGATGGATTACTGAAGAAGAGAAGAGAAGAGGTAGAGACAGTACTGCACGTAGTCTGTGGTGTGTGGTGTGGTGTAGAATTTTAGGAGAATTCTTCCAGGTTTTATTCAGTAACTACTTAAAAAACACATAAAAAACAGAGTATCACTCAGGTTAAAAGTACTTACTTAGAATACAATCTGACATATTGTTCACAGGAGTGTACATACTGCGTTCATTGTTACATTGTTATGGATTCACTTCACTTTTCAGTAGTATCTATAGTAACCGAACTACTAGTGTTTTTTTTTCACAAACGGTTGCTACTATTTTCTTTGACAGAAAAAATTTTTGAAACTAACTCACTGTTTTACTTTAAAATTATTAATCGGTCTACACGGTTTTATCGGTTCCCCGACTAATCGGTTGCAAAAAGGCCGACTAATCGGCCTACTAGTCGGCCAAGCCGACCATTGTTACCGATGGAGTGCAGAGGGCATCAGAAATGTCCCTGGTGGTATCATGTAATTATGTATAGCTGAGTCGCTCACATTGAGTACATCATAAAATATGCTGTCATAGAAACTTAAAATTTTGTCATCGATATCAAACTTGTTTCGTCGTCGGCGCTTTTTGCCGACTATTCACCTACTCCAAGTGAGACCGGATAGTCGGCATTCCCGACTAGTTCTTCCTCCCTATTAATTTTACCCAAAAAAATATTTTTCTATTATGTTTAACGTAACGAACGTCAAAATTTGCCTGTTTGTACGATACGGTTGTTTGAATATGGAACACGATCCATATTTTCCCTCACCGTTGAAAACCCACCAAAAGCCTGCCAACCACATGGCAATATACACACGTTTGCCACCACACGGTCTATACGCCATACAACATACGCAGACGGTATCCAATTTGCATGAGACAAGCCGCGGGCACAAACAATTCCTGCCTGAATGCGGACTAATGGTCACCTCTGTTCATAATTGTGGGCATACGGACGTGTCCCTCGAACTATCTGGCTGCGTGGTTACTCTAGTGCGGCTTTGTTGATAGCTGAACATGGACATTATTTTGGTGAAAAGATATTGGTAGGTTAGTGTTTGGTTTGTTTTGATGGTTTCATAGACAAAAGATTATTTTTGTTGGTAGAGTTTCTTCCACCTTTTGGTTAATTTGACTTCTTCAATTTGAAGGTACCTACAGTACTGATAAAAAATCCTCTAGGGACTTGTAACTCTCATTAGATTTTTGAGGAACGCTAGTATTGTCGAGGATATCACTGGATCCCATATAAAAATATAAGGTCATTATGTATCTCTCCACCATACTTGGTTGCCTGGATTTCATTCCTAAGGCCCTTAGGCACTCAGTCCATCTTTGTGTACCTATTAAAACTTACCGCTTACTTGGCTTAAAGTTTAATAAAAATCCAAAGTAAGGTATTCTAATTTTGAATTCTGAGACAAAAAAGTATCGTGATACTCTACTAGTAGACCCGTGAATGCTGAAACCTCAATCAAACTCCTCCTATCAGAGTTTTTGTGTGAATAAATCATTGGGGGAGGGATCCTTTGCTCAGGAGTGAAACAACGCGGGTTAACTAAAAAAAAAGCCGACCAAGTGCGAGTTGGACTCGCGCACCGAGAGGGTTAAACTTGAAAAACTTAGGTATAAAAGTACATATTTACGGTTTTCAGATTTTTCCCTTTACTTGTAATTACGGAAATAATTGCTATAAGACAATGCTTCTTGCCAAATCTCATGATTTTAGGTCAACGAAAAGTACCCTATAAAAATTGACTCCTTTGAGAGTGTCGAAATATACGTTTTTTTGCGGCATAAACAGCCGTATCTTTTTTTCACAGCTTCAAGGGACTGTAGACTTGAGTATATGGTTTTACTCGGTACCTCTACGCGTTCCACGAGATAAAGGGTCTTGACAGACAGACGGACGGACGGACGAACAGACAACAAAGTGATCCTATAAGGGTTCCGTTTTTCCTTTTTTGAGGTACGGAACCCTAAAAAAACCTTTCTGTCTTTACACTACTCACTGCTGGGTATTATAATTTGAGTGAGTTAATCAGTCAGCTCTGAATCCACACATAAACATGTATGTATGGATAGATGAAGAGCTCTGCTATGAAGCACTCTGTTGTGGTTACATAATAATTATTTTTCAATACAAGCAAGTTTCAAATATATGTAGAGGAGCTCGTGGCTTAATAAGAACAACCGCTCGGGGTCAATCTTTAGGTTAAGCCGTGCTTACTTAGGTTGGTCCGTGGATGGGTGACCACCCATTACATACCGAGTTTCCTCCGTGCCTCGGAAAGCAGGTTAAGCCGTTGGTCCCGGCTGTCATTTGTAGATCTTTGACAGTCGTTACAGATAGTCAGTGACCCGAAAGTGTGACAACCTGTCTTACCAAGGGGTATCGTATTACCTAGCACTAACTGGGTTGTGGAGTTCATATAGGCAGTCGCTCCATGTAAAATACTGGTATTCAGTCGATCCGGTTAGACTGGAAGCCGACCCCAACATAGTTGGGAAAAGGCTAGGCAGATGATGACAAGCAAGTTTCATATCTTATTGTCTCAGGTTTAGTCAGTAATGACTTGTACGAGCATACTGATTGGTAACAAAAGGGCTTGATGATTTCCACTCATGTAACTACGAACCTACATAACAAAAAATTATATAAGTTGATATTTATTTATTTATTGCACAATGTACACACCGTTACAAGCTTGGCTTAAAAACAAATGAATACATTACCCTGTTAGGGCGCAGCAAAATAACTTAAGACTAGAATATACTTACAAAGAACAGTTTAAATTATTAATATCAGTAGGTACTAGTATCATATTTATTATAGTACCTAATATCATTAGGAACTTTAACAAACACACACTATATTTGTATGGTATCTATAATATATATTATAGTATCTATCTAGCTTTATAATCAAAATAATCAATAATCAAAAAAATACAGCAAATATAAACTAGATAATAGACTTTAATCATTACATAATGGGCTCTTTAAAGTGAACTATAATGTAAATAAGCTATCATCCCATTTTATATCACTCCTCATTTTTACCGCTTAATCATCCGTATAAAAAATATCCCATGAATCTGATATAATTTGACACAGAATGTCATTATGGCGGCGTGGCGTTTGATTGGCGGGCGCACGTGAAATTGAAACAGAGCGGCCGGCATGATTCGGTTACGGACAGGTCGCTGTGGTACAGGCGGATACAGCTGGTGGGAAATGAGGAAAATTGCTGCAGAAAATCTTGGCTTTCTTCTTAGAGATAATTTGAGACTTTAAGCGATACTTTGCCGTCGTGGTTATCAGGTGAAGGTCACCACAGAAATAGAATAGAACAGAATAGTCTTCATTTTGTACATCATACAAGTAACATTCATAAACACCTACCACCCACCTACCACCTACCTACCACCCACCTACCACCTACCTACCACCTGCCTACTACCTACCTACCACCCACGGCACCCACCTACCACTCGAACCACAGAAAACATTTCACATAGGGTTTCATAATGGACGGTTTTATCGTTAAAAGCGAAATTTTCAAGATAACCTTTGGAAGAATTACTAAACTGGGTAGGTCTCACTTCACGAGGATAATGTTCTGTCTATTCGGGAAGCTGATGGAATAATTCAGGAATGATTTGAATTGTTGACTAAGATGGAGGTGTTTACAGAAGCACTGCTGCATAGCATTAGCCTGTAGGGTGGGTGGGTGACCGTGGGTGGGTTCTCACTGCAGCTGGGACTAGGGTTGCCAGCTTCGGTTTTATGTTTTAGAGGATTTGATAAGATTAAATAAAGGACATAGGATGAAAATAAAGGATAAGTATCATATTATTTTTAATAAAATGCTGATATGGTATCTTAAGCGACATTTATTAATTAAAAAACAATGTTAATATTATTACGCATTATAACGTAGTTCGTAATCTAATTAGTCTTTTTGTACTTGGTGTTACTTTTGGCTGCTCTAAGAGCTTCTTCGTTTTCTATAATGAAATGATAAAATTGTTTGCATTGCATATTGAAGTTCGATTTTATTTGTAGTTCTGCTTTTACAGTGTCATTGTCTAACTTATTTCGGTTTTTGGTCCACGTAGGTAATCGTACACAATGAAAAAATCCTTTCGGCTTGGGCGTTAGAAACTGGGATGGAAAATACGTATTGTATTATTTTTAGCAGATTCTTGTTTACGTCCGTTGATTTGAGAATCTGAATCCAATTTTCAAGAGCATTTTCAAACTTCTTATCGTCTATAATTTTCGTCAAGACAGGCTTTAATATACAGAACTCTTCATACAATGCATCAAGGTTAATATTAGGTATCTGTAGTTTTGATACCATTTGCACAAATCCTGGTACTGAATTGATTTACGCGTGTGTACATTTTTCACAAAATAAAGGACGAAGTATTGTCCTCTATTGAAGATTTTAAATTAAGGGACAAATTCAATTTTTAGGTCTGAAAAAGAGGACGTCCTTTAAAATAAAGGACGTCTGGCAACCCTAGCTGGGACATAGTTTCGGAGCTTATTCGGTACAAACAAACAAAAATATCTTTACTCCTTATAATTTTCTTTTGTGTATAAATAATAACAGCCGCTCGGGTTGATCTTTAGGTTTAGCCGCGCTTACCTAGGTTGGTCCGTGGATGGGTGACCACCCATTACATACCGACTTTCCTCCGTGCCTCGGAAAGCACGTTAAGCCGTTGGTCGCGGCTGTCATTTGTAGATCTGTGAAAGTTTGACAACCAGTCTTACCAAGGGGTATCGTATTACCCACTTTACCCAGTACTAACTGGGTTGGTGGAGGTCAGATAGGCAGTCGCTCCGTGTAAAATGCTGGTATTCAGCTGCATCCGGCTAGACTGGAAGCAGATGATGATGATGAGGTATCAGAACACATAATTTCCCAAGTGTTTTGCCCATACATGTACAGTAAACAATCCGGGTTCCCGGCCACAATATCGTGTTATGTACCGTTTTGCCGCGTCGCCGCGCCGCGCCGGCCCCGGGCTACAGACGTCCACCTACCTACCACTGTACACTGTACCTCTGTTCTCCACAATACCGCTGTTTTATAAGGTTTTTAGAGGGTCATTTAGTTCATGAAGGTTCTAAACGTATTTAATACCTATAGTTCTCTAATGTTAGGTGATTTTTGGTGATTGGAACTTGAGAGGACTTTATTTCCTGGTAGCGGTAATTGGGTCTCATTTAAACATTCTCAATGATTCTCCTTCTTTGTTCATATCGGTATTCATCACGTATTGTCAACCGCACATTTCTTTTATTTATTTAAATATCAATTTTATTAAGTTAGCCACACCAACGACATATTTACAGGAATGGTAATAAAGGTAATTACGAGTCTCTAAATCTATATAAGTAATACAGAGTGGAAGGGACACCGACGCGAAAACGTTTACAACGCATTCAGTATATCATTTGTAGCTCCCACACATAGAAATTTTTCATCGGTTATTTAAAACAAAAACAGCTGTTTCATACATTTTGACCGTTACTTAAGGGCATGACAAAATGAAAGACAAAGTATTTATTCGTCCGCAAATGACAAAAAAGGGTTAAATTAACAGTAAAACAAAATTATACCAAAACAGAAAACATAAGAAAAAAAAAACAATCGAAATTGGTCCTGTACGAGGCCAAAAGGCATATATCAGCATGCATGCACAACATTCTTATAAAAACCGGCCAAGTGCGAGTCGGACTCGCGCACGAAGGGTTTCGTAACATTATCTATAAAAACGGCAAACAAATCCTGTCTGTTGTATGGGAGCCCCACTTAAATGTTTTTTATTCTGTTTTCTAGTATTTGTTGTAATAGCGGCAACAGAAATACATCATCTGTGAAAATTTCAACTGTCTAACTATCACGGTTCATGAGATACAGCCTGCCCAAGTAACACAGTCTTGAAGGTTTAAAACAAATCTGTCTATTGACAGTCTAGTCGTGGTTAATCTTTAGATAGGGGCTTTCTAAAGATGGTTTCAATTAAGAAAATATATTCTTATAGAGTTTTTTTTCTCAAGCTGGTTTATTTTTAGAGCATTTGTTCTATAGCACACTTATTTTAAGTACGTTTATAGGCATATTGAATGTTTTAAGATAAAATGCTCTACAAATAGAAAATAAAGCCTAAAGCCTAAATAATAAAGCCTAAAGGTACCTAACTTGAAGTAATTTTATAGGTAAGATGATATATTTTAAGATAAAACATTCTATTTTAGCTATTGGTACACTTATCTCTGTCTATAAAGTGACTTAAGTCTGGATAAAATACCTTAATAGATATTTTTCAGTTTGTCTAAAAACATCATAGTGAAAACGGGTTTATAGTGTTTTTTTTCTTAAAAATGGCTTAATTAAGTGCATTTCTATTAAATATTTGACTTGGATGGCTTTATGTAATGGAGACAGTGAAAAAAATTAAAAGGTCTGGTGGCTTTCGTCGAAAAATCGGCAAGTATTTAAAAAGGAAGAAAAATGAAGAAGAGTTGCAAAATAATTTAGATTCAGATTCGAAACTTTCCAGTAACTTCCTTCAAAACGCGGGAAATTGTTCTACGACAGAAGATACAACTGAATTTGCAGTGTCCCCTTCAACATCACAAAATTGTGTTAGTGAGCAGTCCGATTCGGATGAAAACAACACAAATGACGATGACGACGACGAAAGTCGATCATATTGCCTCAAAAGGGATCTGCGCCAGTGGTCAGCAACTCATGCTATAACTCACATAGCCTTGAAGGACTTATTTCAAATAATAAATAATTTTCAACCCGGTACTCTACCAAAGGATCCGAGAACATTGCTCCAAAGTCCAAGAACGATTGAAATAAAAAAAATTGGTAATGGCGAATACTGGCATCACGGGCTGAAGAATAATCTCACAAGATATTTTCAACATTTGACAGAGAACAAAATAGTGACAATCGATGTTAACTTTGATGGACTACCTACTTATAAAAGCTCGAAAGTTGAATTCTGGCCCATTTTGAAAAAAATTATTGAAATGCCATCAATCCCTGTATCCCTACATGTCTAAACATGCGTTACTCATCTATTACTCGGTCAAATTACGGGCTTTGTACACAAATCTGCGAATATGCACATTACAAATTAAATACGAATAGGTACGCGTTAAGTTAACACTGCGTCTTTGGCACCGCCGCCGGCGTATATAACTAGGTACTATTTTTCACATTGTCTATAAATAAAACAGAAATATCTTTTACTTACCTCTTGAATTGATTAATAAAATTGCTTTGTTAGGTACTGCATAAAACGGTCTTCCGTTCACAACACATCAAATTACCTGTTCACTAATGAACGTCTAGAAATACTGTGAGAAGATAAAAAGGAATACAGAGACGACAGTCACTAGGTAATCTTAAACCATTCATAAATCTGTTTATTCTATCACTAGATAGTTTAGTATGTAGCAAGTGAAATTATTCTTATCATGAGCTAGAGCCATACTACAGAAAATTATCTAGAGTGTTTGTTCTATTAAATTCGTTTTCTAGTTAATTTTATCTTAACGCCATTTTTATTGCCTATTTTTGTTTCAAATGATTTTCGTTACATATTTTAATGCTTGTTTTTTTATGGTTTTATCATTCAATTATGTCAAATTAAACATTTAACATGTTTTAAATTACTATATTTTAAATAAAATGAGTATTTTAAACATTAAAACGCAATTTAAAAAATTTGCATATACCAAATTAATATTCATATTTGGTAAAAAAATATTAAATCTTGCATTTACAGCGGGCGCTCTTATTTTAAGAGAGTTTTACATAATATTCGACGATAGAATTTCAATTGCACATAGATTTGCTACTAGCTATAACACAAATAATATAAGAAATAAGAAGTAATAAATTTATTACGCCATGATACAATAATAAGTTTAAATAACTCTTGTAAGTTCTGCGCCATTATCTGTCGTTGTCTATTACAAATCAAATCTAACTTAAAGTTGTTAGTCTTGAGTTAATTTGGTTTTAAAACTTACGAGTAAAGAGTTCTTTAAAGGTCTCAACTTTATCTATAAACTATCTACTAGTAAAACTTGTGGTCTATAAACAGTTTAGTGAGACACTAGATGAATCTCTACAGACGATTTGAAAATGTACAACTCTTAACTCTATCTATTCATGTTTTCTTAACTCATTCTTATGAGAGCGGATAAGGTTGTGCCCACTTTTACTAAACTGTGTCTATAAGCGTTCTTGAAGATTACTTGGGGATATTTTACTCTTAAGGTTGACAATAAAATAAAATTCTATTAGATATCTAATAGTCAGTTTTTAGAGACGATTGTGTTACTTGGGTGGTGACAGACGGACAGACAGACAGCGAAGTCTTAGTAATGGGGTCCCGTTTTACCCTTTGGGTACATTCTAAAAACATGAGTGCTAACAATTTGAAACTGTCAACGTGTCAACGCCTTTGTTAATTTTCAACCGCAAGGAAGTAATAAGGTAATTGTTAATGTAGGGAGACAAAGCTTGTGAATTAAGACAGGGAATGATTTTTGATTTATTAAAAACTAGTTTTTGCTCCCTGCTTCGCTCTCAGTATGTGCGGAAGTTAACCCACGGGAACGTTTTAAATGTTGAATATGACACTCGGGGATAATGTGGCTTCCCGTTAGTGAAAGAATTTTCGGAATCGAATCAGTGGTTCGGAAGATTACCTCCTATATACAAACTTACAAACTTCTTTATATATAACTTACCTTACCTCTTTATTACTATTTACTTCTTTATTTTACTTACCTCTTTATTATAGATTAACTTAAACCCACGGTTTCGGTCGCATTGTGGTCGGAAATTATCCCGACATAATAAAAAATAAAAGCTTCTCATTAGTGAAAGAATTTTCGGTATTCGATCAGTAGATTGCCCGTACATCTAAACTTAAAAAATAATATAGTGTTACAAGTGAGAATAATCAATGTAGATGTAAAGATGTACAAAAAAAAAACAATTTTGTAGAATAATCTAGATGGTAGCGGGGCACTATCATTGCCACTACCCTTTGCCCGCTGGTCACTGATCAGAGTGTACCGTACGTAGCAACCCGTTTGTTTCGAGTTCCTAACGTCGAAATCCGAAGACGTACAAAGGTTTTCGACATTGGAAATCGCGTTACGGAACTCAAATGGAGTTGAGCAGGACACCTAGCAAGGCACAGTGATGACAGGTGGACTAAGGCTGTCACCGAATGGCGTCTAAGAACGGGGAAAAGAAATGTGGGTCGTCCGGCGGCCAGATGGGTAGACGACATAGTTGCCATCGGGAGAAAAACATGGATGAGGCTGGCACAGGAACGTGGGGATTGGCAGAAGAAAAGAGAGGCCTATACTTAGCAGTGCGTGAATTCAGTCTGTGGATGATGATGATGAATTCGTTTGTTAATCATTGCTAGATTGCCAAACAACATTTCACCTCATACCCCAATCACTAAAATCAGTAATCAAGGTAATTAACAAACGTTTCCCAGTCAACAAATCATGTTTATCGATGTAAATCTGTGTCGACCTGTCATGGCAGCCACTATCGAAATAATATCGTTTGAGGCAGGCAGCGGCGCGCACATCACTACCCACGCGGCAATTTTGTTACGCGACACCTGCGCAACACTATTTTGCTATCGACAAATGTACTCGGATTTTCAAGTGGATTTCTATAAGGTCAGAGTTACGGGTGACTGTTATTTCTGTTTTCTGTAATTGCTGGCTCGTGTATTTTACATGTCGGAACCGGTCATTAGTACGGACATGGAATGAATCGCGCCAGTGATAACATCACGTGACCCACTTACCAGTTTACCCACACCTCAGCGTGCTTCTACAGAGTCGTGATATTTTGAGATCTCAGCGAGGACGACAGTCAGTGTCTGATCTCAGCGCAATTAGACGTCCCAGAACTGTACCCGATTAACTTTGCCTAGTGTTAGGCTGCGTTTCCACCAAAGATGAGCGAAGATGCGTAGCGAGGGATGTGTGTGGAATTAACCAATAATATCGCTTCTTTATCACAGCTTCAGCTATTCTAGCTATGTGATTGGTCAGTTCCACACACATCCCTCCCTACGCATCCTCGATCATCCCTGGTGGACATGTAGCCTTACTGTGGTAAATTATAATTTTAAGTAATTTGTGAGCTTATAAAAACAGTGTATCGCAACCCAGTGTATTTTCATTATACACGAAACCCATAATCCTGACAATCCAACATATACATTGTATAATTTTTCACAGAAATTCAACCGAAACTGAATTCAATAAAGGCACCTTTTATTGGCAGCAGTAAACATTTATACTGATATTGATGAGTAGGTTCAAGAAAGGGCAGAATACCACGTAAACAATAAGTGAATACCCTACATGTCCACCCGTGGGCCAGTACGGGTCACGTCACCGTTATTGTGCCCCGGGGCTAAGTCGTACGTGTCGTGGGCTGCGATTGACGCTAGATTGTGTTATTGTGGCAGTGTGGAAAGGGTTTAATTGCTTTGTATAAGACTGTGGTTGAGGATACATTGTTGTGGAGTAATGAGTGGTAGTTCTGATGATATTACAGCAGTTTATTGTGCGGGCAAAGAGATTAATTAATTATGCTTCTTTTTCTTGTCTTCGTACATCTTCTTACCTTAATTGCAAAATGCGAGACAGTAATTCAATTAAATGAAGCGAATTTTATTTAATAAAAAAATATATATATATATGCGGTCGAATTGAGAAATCTCCTCCTTTTTTGAAGTCGGTTAAAAAAATAAAAACGATTATTCATATAAACAAGCTTTTTTTAATAAAAGTAAAAACATAGAAATTATTTTGGAACGTACTTCGAAAACGTTCGAAAAATAATTATATTGTCTCATTATATTCTGGACAGACGAGCAAACTAAACGTTAACGTATTTCATAAATTACAGGCAATACGAAGTTCTCAAAAATATCATTGTCGGCTGTAGAGCTGCGCGTATAACAGTGGCTACGAAATCTCGTAGCCGCACCGTAGCGTGCCGTAGCGTCGTAGCTTTGTAGCAGCAATACCAATTACGTAGCGGCAGTGGTCTTCTACACACGATGTTTTGTTTTTCCTAAATAATCATATGAATGATGAACTGTTAACAACATTTTTTTATTACAAAATGGTCCTGCTCTTGACCTTGATCACGCCTGATGGAAAGAGATTTTACGGTTAGCAAGATGTGTTCCTATTTATAGTACATCCACATTTCGCCAGTAATGTTTAAGTGTGATTTAATAGGGGGTGAGCCTTTTGCCAACCACTAAGCACAATTATAGATTGATCTGCTACTGAAAAGATCCTGATGGAAAATCCGTGTTTGGGATTCGACACAAAGACATCATGTTCAGCTGTGCCTCTGCGATCATTAGACCAATAAGGGAGCTTTATTTTAGTTTTCTTCTATTAATTATTATCAAAGACAAAGAATATTTTCCATATTCTTCTTCTTTAATTATAAAAATCAATAGCCGTGCGTTAGTTTCGCAAAAACACGAAAATGGCACGAAGGATTTAAATTTAAAAAAAATTGCGGTTTATTGTCAGGACGAGGTTTGTATGAAAGAAGGTTTTGAAACAAAAAAAAACGAAAAACTAAGTTCGCGTTTTCGTTAGTAAATAAATAAATAATAATAGTAAATCTTTATTTATCAAAAAGCCAAATACAATTTGTCCATCTCAATCAAAACATAAAAACGCCATTATATGAAGTACAACGCTATGCATTATTGTGCAAATTGTGCGAAGCCGCGGGTCGCTAGTTGCATACATTTTTGAACAAGCTTCCTAACTGTGGAGATTAGTAGTGGTGATGATGAAGGGAAACAGCCAGTTCTTGATAAGATTTATTTCACCAAACACGTGGCAGTTATAGGCAAGGTCGGAGTATGCAGCATGTCCTATCGCGGACCCGGTTTGTGAGGAAGTGAGCGATGGTAAGATTTAAATGTGGCGACCAAGCTAGTGTTGTTACCACAGACATTACTAATTTAGGGTTGGGATTCCAACACTAACTATTACTTTAAACATCGGAATCTTAAAAGGACCCGAATTTTTATATTTAACTCTTACTGAACTTATTACGATAATATGTTATGCTACAAAGTGTTATGTTGAAGTTGTATTGTGTGAACTCGATCACGCTCAGTATTGAGCGGCGAGGAAATAAAAATATCGCATCAATAGCGACATAAAAGGGACTTCTGTTGTTGGGTACACATGAGGTGACGACCCGGAGATATGGGAATAACCTGGTTACATAATTTTTACATTTTAAGAGAGAAAAATGCTGATGCTACTAAATCTATATCTATATAAAACAAAGTCGGGTTTGTTACAACACTTATAACTCGAGATCTGCTGGACCATTTTTCATGGTTTTTGATTCGTTGGATTTGTCTCCGCTCCGAATAGCAGAATACATCTTAAAAACAATGGTAGGTAGGTAGGGTAGGTAGGTAGGTAGGTAGGGTAGGTAGGTAGGGTAGGTAGGTAGGTAGATAGGTAGGTAGGTAGGTAGGTAGGGTAGGTAGGGTAGTGAAAGTAGTAGGTAGGAAAACATGCATTGCAACGCATGCCGGGCACAGCTAGTGAATGATAAAATACATAACATAATTTCACGCCTGGAATCTCCGAGGGGTAAGGCAGAGGTGTACCTAATAGTTCACCCACATTTCGCCAGTTTTATTTTTAATCCCAGGTGAGCATATTGCCATCAACCGGGCACAAAATAAGACACTGACTGCTACAGAGAAATAACTAATTGGAAAACCAAATAACACTTTTCCCGACCCGGGAATCGAACCCAGGACCTCATGCTCAGCACAAGACCAAGGCAGGCAATTAATACAATTACAAAAAATATACCCGTGGCACTTTTCAAGTCGCGGGGATACATGCAACTTGCGCTGGTACGATAATTAAGTCAGGACAAATAGCTCTCAATTAGAAGTCGAGTCATGGTAATTAATTATTATTAGGTTTTTTGTCTTTTATTTTGCTATTTGTTAAAATATTTAGTACTTTATTTTATTTATATTTGTGTATTAGTATCAATATAAGTATATAAATTTTCGAAAACAAGAAGTTATTTAATTAGATATTTATTGTACCTATCACAATGTTTTCTTATTTAACCCAAAGGTTGACTGGCAGAGAATGCCTTGTGGCATTAAGTCCGCCTATGTACCACTATTGTACATGAAGTTTAAATAAATAAATAATGTGATGAGGCGAGATGATGATCATATGACTTAAAGAGTCATGAACATATGTACATGGAAGACGGAAAAACAGGCCGTGGACGACCACCGCCATGATAGCGAGCGACACAACAAAACAAACAATCCACAACCGGAAGGTGTGGTGCCGAAGTGAGTACAAGGAGGGGCTGACCCAAAATAAATTGGGACAATAGTGACAAAAGAAAAAAACGATTCCAGTACTTATTTTTATTCTTTATTGCACACAAAATAACAAATTTGTATACAAATTGCAATAATATAGCTTATGTACAATGGCGAGCTTAACCCAGAATTGGGTTTTCTTACAGCAAACATAACTTTGACTGCGAGATTTGCAGAACACACAGTACTTACCAGTACCAGTACTTTATTTTAAGGTGGTTTCCTGACTATAGACGATTTTTACCAAGGTAACTGAACGCAGTCAGCATATCCAAATCCAGTTCATCCATTTTCTTTATCCCTACTCTTACCAGAGTCACATAGGTTGTAAGATCATAATTATTGTACCTTCGTCTTTACGTGGCGATGAACTCAAATTGTGTTTTAGACCCCTATGTAGCCACCTGCACAGTTATTATAAAAATTTGAATGTGAATTTAAACTTCACATTTATCCTGAGACATATCCCAGCATGCATGCTCCCCATGCATACCAACACCCATTCTGTTATAGAGGGTGGTGGAATAACATTTAACTCTTTTCTATTCGCCGCAGTATTTATATTTGTTTGTTTGTCTGCTCGTGCTTTGACTGCCGGCGACGATCCCTCTTTATGTGTGATGCCTTTGCTTTTATGTATCAAGGTTTTGTGTGAAGAGGATTTCTCTTTATGATCAGGCTGTGGTATGAGAGGGTGGACGCATATATGAGGTAATACTCGTAGTAATAGAGACTATAGAGCGGCGACAAAAGTTAGTACTGTAGTTTAGCTTTAGCTGAACGTTTCTGAATTAAATCAAATAATTTATTACTGTCAAGAAGTGCTAATAGCTGTTAAAATACGAGTGTACGGTTTTTTCATGATTTTTTAATGAAGTGCATAGACGTAGCTTCGGATTTGAGGATTCACTTCATAAAGACACATCCCCATTGGAAAATGACATACTCGTATCAAAACATACATTACTAGAAAAAGCTCTTTCTGGCATTACTCATAATAATCCTTTTCATTTTCAGAATTAAGAGGTCCAGACTCCACTAAAGCGTAGACGAGCGGAGATGTGCGAAGCGGAGCGGAGAGGAGATATGCAAAGCGGCACGCCACTCACAGTACGCCGCTCACAGGACGCCGCTCACAGGACGCCGCTCACAGTACACCACTTACCGTACGTCACACTTCTCGTCTCCGCTGGCCTTAACAATTACGAGACACCTCTCCAGTCTCCTCAGAGTCCGGCCCAACGCCTAGGCTCAGCTAAACACTTCCTTATCATTATTACACACAGATCTCTTTCTCAAAGATACCAGATATGCACAATAACACCTAAACAATAATATATAAACGTAATAACATATACATAAATCTGTAAACATCTAGGCCACAAAAGGTAGCCACTTAACGAAGCCACAAAAATTACAAAACAGTTTACTAGCACACAACACCAGCTTTTTCTCACATCTTATCAGACATCGTCCACAAACTGACCGTATTTTATCATTAAAGACTTAAGTTCACCTCAAACGTCCTCAAGTGTCCTCACTCCTTGGCAAGCCGCCAATAAATCTATATAACGTAAATAGATGCAGGCTCGCCGATCCGCACATAAAACTAAGGCTTAAAACTTGCAATAACAATAAGTTAAGACTAAACGAGAGTTTTATAGTGGGCGATTTTAAAATGGGGTGTGTCGATCGATCGTTTCGAACCCAGCTGTTTGGTATGAATTGTGTCAACCACCATTATTTTTCTGTGTAATTTTAAACTAGAACTATTATGGGAACGAAAAATTGATTTCTTCAAAAGGGAAAGTTAGGTCAGTAATCGATGTTTTTTTTTAATCTAAAGGCTGTGATGAGGTTTCCTAGAGAAAAGCAACTATCTTTCTCTATTAGTAATAATTGTGAAGGCACAAACGCATAGAATATTCAAACGATTTAAACATTAAAAATACTCGTTTTGTTTTTAAATGCATTTAGTTAGTTTTAAGACATTTTTCACACTGTACTAGTTATTTTGCTTGTCGCAAAAATTTAAGCCAAAATGCTATGTAAAAATTTGATAGGACAATTTTGTCGTATTTTTTTTTAAAGCAAAGTTTTCGATTAAATAATTGTTCATGTGGACGTTCCAGGTCAGACCGAATTAGCGCAGATTTATCCTTTTTTGTTGGTCTTTCGTCTGCCGGAAAAGCTTTCGTTATCCGCGATCTTGTAGTGATTCTCTTACCCTTTGTTTTAAGCAGTGTCAACTTTTTTTTTAGGGATCCGTACCTCAAAAGGAAAACTAAACCCATATCTATAGGATCACTCGAGTGTCTGTCCGTCTGTCACAGTCAATTTACTCCGAAACTACTGGACCGATTGAGTTGAAATTTGTTATACATGTGTAAGTCGGTGACCCAAAGACGGAAGTGTAACGTAAATACTTAATTTTAAACATGAGGGCCAGTTTTGCAAACTACATCGTGTTACAAATGAAAAGACTTTTTATTGTGAGCATCTCAATTTTTTTTTAAATAATTTTAAGATAAACAGTTTTGAACTTATTTTAGAAAATAGGTGAAAATTGACCATTCTCTCTCAACCACCTTAAATCCAAAACTACAGGGCCGAAAATTTAATAAATAGTTCTTTGCTTATAGATTACAGGAAAACCTATAAAAATGTATGGAAACTGGGTCAGATTTAAAACAAATTTCGGAATTTAGATAATTAACACGCGAGTCGAACTCGCACTTGTCCGGTTTTTTTTAACCTCTGATCTATGAAACATTTAACAAATAAAAATCTCGAAATATGTCGATAATGACCATTATACATATTTTCTAAAAGATTCTTTTACTTATGAAATACCTTAGATTAATCTTCTTTCCCAACTACCTACAGTGTTTTGTTATTAGGTATACCACGTTGTATCTCATAATTATTTCACCGATCGTATCGCTGTCGTGTCGTTCCATTTAAACCGCATCTCCCCGCCCGCCTTACGACGGTCGGGGCGGGCGCTTTTTGTATTTTCCATTATGGCGCCAACGGTCTTATTATCATAAATATGGCGTTAAATACTCCCCTTTATGTCGCCCCGTGATTTACAAAGTCGCCTCCTGTTGGTTATAGATTTATCTCGTGGTTCTCAAGTGGGTATTTATTTCATTTTGATTCTGTGGCTTATCATTTTTATTGCTTTTATTTTGGATTTTTTTTTTGTTTGATGTCTCGTGAGTAGACAATAACAGCCACACAAGTGCGTCAAGTTAAAACCGCGCTCTCCTCAAGGTCGGTCTGTGGATGGGTGACCATCCATACATCCAAACCGAGCTTCCTCCGTGCCTCTGAAAGCACGTTAAGCCGCTAATCCCGGCTGCCATTTGTACATCTTTGACAGTCGTTACATGTGGCCAGTGACAGTGGCCCGAAAGTCTGACAACCAGTCCAACCAAGGATATCGTATTAGTATTATTTATCGTGTTTGGCAAACCATAATAAGTAAACTTTATTTTTAATTTTTCCAAAGTAACAATACTACAAAACTGATTTTTGAAGATTTTATTTTTATCATAGTTTAAAACCCCTCCGATCAAGTCACCTTCCAAACAAAAATAACTAAGTTAAAATCGTTTAATCCGTTTAGGAGCTACGGCTAGCGGCTGCGGAAGACAGACACAGATACCTACCGACGCACCCCTCTTTGCGTCGGGGTTTAAAATATCAAAAAATAAAGCATAAAAAGCCAACGTCACGCGGTCACCCATCCGAGTACTGACCGCGCCCAACGTCCCTTAATTCCAATATCTTACGAAAATCGCTTTATTCAACGTGGCAAGGTCGCAAACCTTTTCAAGAAGTGGTTATTTATTATTATTGAACAATCTCTGAATTGTTTACAATTAATAATTATCTGTAAGAGGTATCCAATAAAGTTTTAAACGATTGTCTTTTATTATCTAAATGAAAAACCACAAATAACTAGAAGTTACTAACCACTTTTGGCTCTATGCCCCAAAAACACAGTTTCAGAATGAACAGATTTTTTGTATTACAAATATTTTCGTGGAATAGAAAATAACGGATATTTAAAATAATGAGTGAAGCAGTGAAGATAGACGACTAGCGCCATCTGTATAAAAAATGTCGATGAAACTTTAACAGCGTATTCCCTGCCATCTTGTGGCGACAGATAAAGCCTTCAGATTAACTGGCGAATCATGAATGCACGTAGTACTAGTAGTTGTTACTAGATGGCGCGCTTAAACTTAAATGGAAAATGTCAGAGAACTGAATGTTATATTATAATACAAACTTATAATTAGGTAAGATTTTGGTGACAATGTCAGTCGAATTAGATGAATTTCATAATGTTCAGAAGCAAATTTTCTGACGGGAAAGTTTTTTTCTGACAAGTTCGGAAGAAAACTGGATTAAAAGACCAATAAAATCGTTTTAATACTTAGTGCGTCAATAAAATACATGCCATTCAAATTTAAACTATGTAAGTACATCCTTAAACTAGTCTTTTGTAACCGATTGACGATAAAACGAGTTGTATCTATCAATGGTCATCAATTCACCATTATGTTGCAAGGATTAACCGCTCCTCAAATTCATTCTGAGTCCCAACAATGCACAATCACATACAAGGTACTTAGTTTCTCTATTCGCTTTGAGAGTTGCAAAATCTAAGGTGTGGATGAGAGCGCGTAGTGAGTAGAGACATCTAGCGAAGTTTCGTGTTATTAAATGGGGAGCAGAAAGGGTTAATGTGTAGGGATGGTAATCGAAGGAAGCCCAAAAACAGGGTGTTGGATCTTGTAGATTTTTAATAACATACAGAGATGTCGTAAAATTATGGAATCGAGTAATTTCTTATAAGAGTTTAGTATTAGAACGCTATAAATTACAATAAAATTTGTAAAAACAACTACAGGCAAAACACACAGTTAAAATGATCGACTAGCATGATTTTTTTTTTATTTTAACCACACATCACAATAAAACATTCTTTATGAGATGTGTTTTATTTTAACTTACTTGCAGTGTCATACTATTTTCATTTATTTGATCTTACAGAACAAAAAATAAATTAAAAAAAGTACGGTGTACCAGTTACAGCGCCACATACATAATTTGTTAAGGAAAAATAGACAATCGTCTATCCATGGTTCTACATTCGGGTGCTTGAAAAACTCTCCACAATGTCCCATAGAGTAACGTAAATCTCTGCTCACTGCTTTTTAATCTTGATAGTGTTCGTATGAATTCAAAAAGTGTCTAGGTATAGTTAAGCCATTTGAAAGCCACGTGTAAGGTACGGTTTGAAAACAGTGCACATTTAAGAAAATCTTTGGTTCATAAGGGTTAGTTCTACAATTCCACAAGTCTTCTACACAGCGTGATTATTGATTTTCCAATTATTATAATAAATAATAAATATTATCCCTTAAATATAATTCTATCATCATTAAACACTAAAATCCTCTCATTACGCTTAGCTTTTTCCCAACTATGTTGAGGTCGGATTCCAGTCTAACCGGATGCAGATGAATGACAGCATTTTACATGGAGCTACTGCTTATCTGACCTCCACAGCCCAATTAGTATTGGTAATATGATTCCCCTTGGTAAGGCTGTTTGATACTCTAAGCTGTTTTCGTAGATACAAAAAGAGAATTGAAAGTACCATGTTGTAAGAAAAGCTTATTAACAAGAATATGTCAACATCTTAAAAATTAACGGTAATAAGTACGGTGTTTTCAATTTCTCTTAACAAACAAAAAACACTTGTCTTTTCATTCTCCACCAGCACATTTCACACTCCGGTCTTCCAATTTGTAAAAAAATCAATTCGAACCAAAATTTTTTGTGTACCGTACAGTTAATAGATACCGGTGCGCGGGCGCGGCTTACACAAAACATACGACGAGTATCATTTGACAATTTGCGAGCAATCAATGCATTGTCACCGCTCTTTATTCAACTCCAAATAATACATGGAAAATTGTCCATTCCAATTGTGATCGGCCCATTGTTGGTCTAATGACACGATTCAGGCTTAGCCCGCTTTGAAACCGACCATCAGTGCATGTTCGGACGTGTTGGAGATGAGTATTACTATATTCTACACTCGGTTTGGTATTTGAGACAGTTTCTCCGTAATATGGACGTCTACGTAATCGTATTAGAGCCTTAAGACCTTTCTCATCTCAATGTTCAGTGTTTTGAAGTGAATAATCAAAATTTCGGCCATTATAAACTACAGAAAGCAATGAAAGTAGACTATCTGACATAACCCAAAAGTTTGCAGATTACAAAACTGAATACTCAATAATAACATCCGAAAACGACAAATGACGTAACATCAATGGCATATCAACTGGATCATCAATCAACGAGACACCTTCCAAAAATATCAAGACACTCCAATCCTTATCACATAAAGAGACCCATGAACGCTTTCATGGTATGGTCGAGGCTGCAGCGGAAGAAAATATCAATGCTGAACCCGAAACTACACAACTCAGAGATATCAAAACGCCTAGGACTGGAATGGAAGAGCTTGGATGAATCAGAGAAGAGGCCATTCATTGACGAAGCAAAGAGGTTAAGGATCAAACACATGCAGGATTATCCGGACTACAAATACCGTCCAAGGAGGAAGAATCGGCTGGATACAGCGGCGTTTTCCAATCCAGCGCTTTACACGACTAGGGAGACTTTTGTAGAAGTAGAACCTCGTCAAGAAGCGAATTATCAAACGCTGTCTTACCCTGACCAGTTTGTGTACAACAATATGATCAGCTACACTGTGCCTTCGATGCCTCAGCCGACGTTTGTTCCAACATCTATGAGGCCTAAGGAGGAGGCTTTGCCGAGTTTGGACCTGAGGCCCTTGCCTTCGATTGAGAGCATATCCCCGAGGCCTTTTGCAGTGGTGAACCAGCAGATGATGGTGAAAGCTTACCAGGACCTGCATTACGTGCCCAGTGATGTTACTAGGATCTCATACCATTATCCGTTTGGGGTGCAGTAGAGTCTTTTTTAGCTACAAAGTTTTTGAGGCCATAATTTATTGTATAAGCCGTAGTTAGAAGTACAGCTAACAAATTGTTGTTTTATATGTGATTGTATAGTGTTTTTGCTTTAGTGAACAGTGTAGAAGATGCACTGTAGTATTCTAATCATAGGGTATGTGTAGAGTTTTCTCTCATTGTATAATTGACAGTGTTCTGATTGAATCTAATAGCACATGTTACATTAATGCACTTTTTGTCCTCTTTGTCAACTTTTCAAAGTCATCATCATCAGGCAGGAGAATGCCCTTATCTCAATTTATTTCGGGTCGGTGCAGCATGTCTTCTTCTGCTTCCATACTTCTCTATTACTCGTCATCTCAGCAGGCACATCCTTTCTAGCCATCATTCACACAGTTCATCCATCGTTTCTTTCTTAGCTTTAAAAAGCATCTTTTCAGAATTAAATTATTTGGAATTACGGTTAATATTTTATTAACCGTAATTCCAAATAATTTATCCTAAAATAACATCATAACCCCACTTAGTTACATCTTCTCCACATAATGACGATATTTATCAACATTTTATATAATTACACACTCATGAAATGTACAAACTAAGTTTTTAACATTGGAACAGATATAATTTTCATGGAAAATGCTATAATTTCGAGTAAAATGAAGTCTAATGATAGATAAATAACATAATATTCTGTTGTTGGTATACCTAGTGTTGTTTTGCAGTGTCCACGGGATTCAAAGTACATACGTATAGAATATAAGATTAAAAAGTCATGCCAGGACTAATATTTATAGTGAAAATAAATTATTTTAAATGATTTATTGTTTTTCTTGCGCTGCTGGTCGAAAAAGACTGCTTAAGATACACAATGCTTGCGGTGACCCCAAATAAATTGAGTCAAGGGACAGAACTAACTAGATTATTTTGGGCTAGTAGGTGGCTATATTTACCAAGTCTTCTTTTCTCTATGTCTTTAAATGCATACTTGAGGTACGCCATGCAATTAATGTACACTGAATTATCCAAGATATAAATCGAATTAAAAGTAAGATTTATAGAAAATTGAGAATGAGAGCAAGGTTTCAGACTAGTACCATGACTGTACTGATAAACAAGGTTCAGTCTTACAATATTTTCCAGTATTTGACATAAAATCACGCCTGTTTTTCAATGGCTAAGCAGGTTTTGATGTCTATAACTTGCTTAAGAAGTCGTGTGCAATACATAGCGCTAGACGTTACCTCTTGACCCTTGTTTTAAACCCTTGTTTTTCTTGTTTTGACCCTTTTTTTAGAGTGAATTATTTTAAAATAACGTTAACTTGAGCGTCAATTATACTGTTGCATAACGTAAGTTGTTTTAACCACTTAGAAACACATAACCCCATACAATGATATCCCACACAGCTGCTTCGAAAAAAAATCTTCTCAAATCAAATCCATCGTCTTCACCCGTCATATCCTACAGACGGAGATGTCGCGAAATGCCGACGGAAGCTGTGCCAGAGATAATGTAGCAGCAATGACGCGACACTTCATAGATTGATGATCTTATCGCTATAGGTACTGTAATTGATTCATTTCTTCTATATTATGGTGGAGCCGCTCGTATTTTTTCGGGAATGACGATTTGGTGAATCACTGTTTTTCGTTGGAGATTATCGTGTGATGGTTTGCTTTTCGAAAATACTTGGAAAAAGTTCGTTCAGCGCTTGTGAGTAATGTACACAACCTTACGCCTGTAACCCCTGTAGGGATAGGCAGAGGGTACCCATGTAGTACCTACACATTTCGCCAGTTATGTTTTAAGTAACATGTAATAGGGGGCGAGTCTATTGCCATCAACAGGGCACAAATCCAGACTCCGTGAGTATTATGAAGTGTATTCAGAAAGTTTTCTACAATTCCAGCTAAACTCCTACAGACGTTTGGTTCAGATGATGTTCACATCGGCTCAAGAAAGAAACGACTGGAAAGGAGAAAGACAGATAAAGAATCATCAATCTAGATTCAACTTGGGTAGTTTTCGTTCACTCCTTGTGGACGCAGACTCGCCAATTATTGTTTCCGACCAGGATGAGTATGGTCATCTAAATGGTCAACGTCCTTTCAAAACTTACTAATGATTTAGAAGTGTAGGAATGTATCAAATACTTGAGTACACTTACCATTCTCCTTATTGTCGCAATGAAAAAGCAGCGGGGTGCTGTTGTGGAGCCGTGTCACAAATTATGCTCCACCTCCCATCCTGCCCCCTCAGCCTAAAAACATGCAGCCGAAGTGACCTCTGCGCGGCCACCGATGACGCAATGAAAGTTAATAAAATACTACAGATTATTTTTCATAGAAATTTATTTTAAACAAGCTGTTGCCCGCGACTTCGTTCGCGTGGAAATGTTGGTGTATGTGAGAGACTGCCTCGTTGGTCGAGTGGTCGCAAGTGCGACTACTAAGCATGAGGTCCTGGGATCGTCGATCGATGCAGTGTTAAAAAAATTACAACGTCGTGGATTTTATCAAATTTTACTCGTAATTTTGTTTTGTTTTTAAAACTTTTTGAGATTTTATTTCGTAATGGGTTGTAAGTAGTACTTATTACTTCCACGCAAAGAGTAAACACAAAAGGAAAAGTAAAACCAAATTCATTTTCAGCCATTCCGACTACACTAAAACCTATTTACGTAAATAATTTTTCTCATAGAAATCGCGTATGAGGTTAGTAACTAAATTTTAAACATTAATACCTTTTGCGCCTGTTGGTCAATTTTGATGAAATAAACGCTAAATGTTACTCGGAACAATGCTTCTTACGTTTCAATATTTCAATTTTGAAAACAATCAGGGGTTTTTACGTGATGCGCGCACAAACGAACAGACAAACCGAGAAACAGACAAAAATTCTAAAAATGGTAGAAATGGGTTCTGTGTGTCATCCTTTAACACCCCTACTATTTTTTTTCTAAATATTTTCAATGTACAGAAACGCCACGTCTACAGATTTATTATATGTATAATATACATAAGCTCATGTTTCAGGCAGTTCATTTTGTATAAATTTTTCGGTAATTCATAGTAACACAGCTTTTGATTTTAATTTGATTTTGATTTTAATTTATTTTACTTTTTGATTTTAATTTAATTTATTTTATTTTAAATTTTTGATACGGATTCTAATGTTAATTTATTTTTAATTTCCGATGTTCTTTTCAATGTTAATTTATATTAGTTTGTTTTAACTTAAATCGGACTATAGATCAAGTTAAATAAATGTTTTTTTTTATTAGTTATTACCTATAACAGTCAACCACAGATCGTTGGTAGTTAATTTGTTTTTCGGAAGCTTTATTTTTTCCCAATGGAATTTTACCACAAAGATTTTCCATTCCCATAACCAATTTGTTACATCTTAAGGAAGCCCAACATTGAGAGAAAACCTGAAGGCTGTTATGTATTAAGCCCTATATGTAAATAATTTACCCAAAAACAAACAATATAACCAATCACAAATTATCGAATTTCGATTTATTCGATATCCTACGTTTTGAATTATTATTAGCAATTTAATCGAAGAAAGATCACAGGGTTACATAAAGGGGTGTTTAATTAAATTTATTATTGTGCACCCTTCACCCCGTGTTGGGGGCGAAACGATTTTTCTATAGTAAGCTTTCCATTAATTGAAAACTTGATTGTTGGGGAGTTATATGGAGCTGATGATTTTTACTCGTGGATAGCGTCTTTGCCGTTAGCACTGATAGATCATAAGAGAAAAAAATTTTTAGTAATATTTAAAAAAAATAAGTGACTGTTTGTAATTAAAACATAATAGCTTTTTACCGAATGCATATGAAAGTACATACGGTACTTATAACAAGAAAACATATACTTATACTGTCACTTACGAGAGGGATATCTGACGTGATTGTAATTATACACCATTATTTTTAGGTCGTTCTGGAACCGAATACCATTAACTCGATCATCGAACTCGAAACGATTGGGACTATTTTTTTCAAACAGTAACAATAAAAAAAACAAAAAATAACAAGAAAAAATAAATTTAACGGTCGGTTCCAGAACGACCTAAAAATAATGGTGTATAATTACAATCACGTTAGATATCCCTCTCGTAAGTGACAGTATAAGTATATGTTTTCTTGTTATAAGTACCGTATGTACTTTCATATGCATTCGGTAAAAAGCTATTAAAAAACCGTGAAAGCTTACAACAGTGTAAGAAAATATATTTTCACATTTTTGTATGTCTCTCTGTCCGTCTGTCTGTCTGTTTGTCTGTTACCGCTAATCTCCGAAAGGGCTGGACAGATTTTGACGGTACTTTACTGACAGATAGGTGATATTATAACGAGTAACTTAGGCTCCTTCTATTTCTCAGCCTCACGTCCCGGCCGCCGCGGGAGGAGAAGCACCGGGCGTCGGGGGCCACGCCGTGATGGCTCTCGGCCACCGTAGGCACGGGCCTGTGGACGGTGAGTAATGGGCTAGCTCGCCGTCCGTCCGTCGTATGACGACGGGCAGGCCGTGTCGACGGCGCGTTCGTGTTCCACGCGCGCCTCAAAGAGTTGTCAGCAAACGGGAGGGGCCCGCAAGGGCCGGTGCCTGCCAGGGCTGCGGGACTGTTCGAAAGAGATACCGCGGCCCTGGAACATAAAGGGCCAATGAAGGAACATGGATGGTTTTTAGTCAGTAAGAGTCTGACACTCCCTTCCGCTCCGCCCAGGGCGGGGGGAGTCATTTGATGATTTCCCACCCACCAAAAAAAAAAAAAGGCTCCTTCTATTTCAGAAAAGGCTTAGGGGTTCCGTGCAAAAAAATAATGAAATTGTTAGAAGAAGGTACAACATGTAGTTTTCAATATAATGCTATCAATATACCAGACTCCATTTAGACTACGGTTACCAGATCTATGAAGTTTATTTCGGGACAAAAATCCGGACCGATTTTAAATGGTGCAGTACAATTTAACTGAATTTATTCATTTTGTTTTGTTCAAAATAATTTAAAGTTGGTATAAACTATTTGTTATTTTCTCATTTTTGTAAAATTTCGGACGTATTAGAACTCCCACACACAATTTAAAAAATCAGCTAAGTGCGAGTCGGACTCGCGCACGTTGGTTTCCGTACCATTATCTATAAAAACAATACAAAAAAAAAATCAACTGTCTAACTATCACGGTTCATTAGATACAGCCTGGTGACAGACGGACTGACAGACAGATAGACAGCGGAGTGATATCAATAGGGTCCCGTTTTACCCTTTGGGTACGGAATCCTAAAAAAATACAAATATTATTAGTTGACTGCCACGTGGGTCTAGCGGTTGCAACCGCGACTACTGAGAAAGTTCTGCTGGTTTTAATTCCCAGATCGGGCAAAGAGTTATTGAGTATTTCCTTCAGAAATTTCTCAGTAGCAGCAACGGAGACTGAATTTGGGCCCGGTTGTTGGCAATAGGCTAGCCCCCTATTATATGGGACTTAAACATAACAGGCGAAATGTGGGTGTATTATACTATTAGGTACACCTCTGCTTAACCCTTTGAGGTTAAAAACCGTGATGTTATGTTATGTTAAAAATATTAATCTGTCTAAACACACTCCAAACGGTATCATCAGCTCTATATCAGCCTCCACCGTGGAAAAGTCTCCAGTTATAACTAAAATAGTAATTAAAGAAACCTCACCGGTGCAATGGTAAATTGACATTTTGTTTCTACAATAATTTAACCCTACATAACAAACAAGCCGTCACTTAACCACCTCGGAATATTCTGTATTTTACAAACAGGGTCTTTCACGGTTTGTTGTGGAATTTTCTAGTAAATTCAAAGTTGGAGGTTATTTTCTTTTTAATGTAAAATGTTTTTCCTCATTCTTTTCCTGTTTCTAGAATGGTTCGTTGATATTTTTTTGTTTGTTACGTGGCTTGCTTTTGTAATATGACTCATAACTTCATAAGTTGCATATTTTGTAATTTTGTTGGAAACTTTTTTGGGTCTTCATTTAAACCACGTGCTTTATGGCTTTTTTAATGAGTCGCAAAAGCCAACCTACAACAAACATTGAGACGGATACCAGCTGAAAACATAACAGATAACATCACGCCTGTAATCCCCGACGGGTTAGGCAGAGGTGTTCTCAATAGTACACGTGGGTGATTTCGCCAGTTAGGTGTTTAAGTCCCATGTAATAGGCGAGCCTATTGCCATCAACCGGGGAAAATTTCAAATCGGTTTGGCCAAAACCGAATTCCATACATAAATTGACACCTATTGTACACAAACGGTTAGGCAGAGGTGTAACTATAGGTAATAGGAACACCTACATACATTTGACCAATATTAGAGGGCAAGCCTTTTGCCACCAACCGATGCACATCCAGATTCTGGACGGCTACTAGAGATTTCTGGTGGAAATCTGGACGTCAAGTAACGAGAGAAAATAAAAAAAATCCAAGAGTCTGGCTGATCTTACTATTATTAGGTACAAAATCACGCCAGGACGGCTGAATGGATTTGAATGAAATTTGACACAAACATTATAGTCTGGATATAACACATAGACTATTCTTTTTTCTTACACAAACACATAAACTTTCCTCGCGTACGAAGTCGCGGGCAACAGCTAGTGAAACTTAAAATCAAATCAAATCATCATTTATTTGTCAGAACATGGTCGGTATGTATATTACATTACATGGTCTTGAGTTTATGTTGTCTCATCACATTCTACCACATGGGCATACAAATTTTACATACATAAATTGTTACATTAGTCATACTGATAAATTATAATATTTTTAATAATTATAGTTAAATTCAAAAAGGAATGTCAGTTTTGTACGAATGAAATAATTAATAGTTGAATTAAATTAATTGTCAGTGTCATTTAAGTAGTCATTCAAATTATAATAGCATTTATTACATAAAAAATCCTTAAATTGCTTCTTCAATCCAGCCAAATCTAACTCTCTAATTGATTTTTTTATTTTATTATAAATTTGCGGAGCTCTGCAGAATATGCTTTTCCGCATAAGAACTGTATTGGCTCTGCGTCCGCGTAGCATGTCATTTCGCCTGTTACGTTGTACAGTATCAGATAGGTGAGAAAACAAAGTTGGATTCAATCTCACAAATAAGGCAGTTTCATATATATACAAAGCTGGTAGTGTCAGAATCTTATGCTTTCTGAAATATGGTACACAACTGTCGGTCACCTGAAGCCCAAACATAGATCTTATGCAGCGCTTTTGCGCTTTAAACGCGGCTTCCCTATTTGTCGAGTTACCCCAAAATATGATGCCGTATCTTAACACAGATGCCACAAGACCATGATAGGCTGTGAGTAGTGCATCCGTGTTAACGGTTGGAGCAAGTTTATATAGGGCATAGGATGAGCAACTTATTTTCTTGCATAATGTTTCAATATGATTCTTCCAGTTAAGCTGTCTATCTATCATAAGTCCTAGGAATTTAGCACTGTCTACGTCATTAATTATATTGTTGTTGTATTTTTCGTCCATTTTTGTATTAGATTTTCTATGGCCAAAGTGCATAATTTGAGTTTTATCTAGATTAATTTTTAAGTTGTTATTGTTGAGCCAAGAGATTATTGAGATTAGCGCGTCATTTACATCAGCTTCGTATTGGTCAGGTTTATTACTAGCTACTGTTATTGTGCTATCATCAGCAAATAGGGTTATGGGGTAATTTATCGCTTTGGGCAAGTCATTGATATAGATTAAAAAAAGTAAGGGCTCCAGAACACTGCCCTGTGGTACGCCAAAGTATACAGTACGTTCTTCGGATAGGTATACAGTAACTTCTTCTTTTGTCTTTAAATTTAGGTCTGTTATAGCAGTTTTTTGTTTTCTATTTGTTAGATAAGTCATTAATAAATCCAGAATATTACCTCTTATACCATATGAGTACAGTTTGTTTCTTAAGATATTGTGGTCAACATAGTCAAAAGCTTGTGTCATGTCACAGTACATTGCACAAACTGGTGTCTTTTTATCAATATTAGTCATAATTGTATTCAAGAAGTCATAGATTGCCATATTTATAGTCTTATTTTTCCGGAAACCTTTTTGCTCGTAGCAAAGAATCGTATGTTTTTCTAAATATGCATATAGCTCGTTATAAATATACTTCTCAAATATTTTTGAGAAAATTGGCAAAAGCGCAATAGGTCTGTAGTTTTCCATTTGCTGTTTATCCCCTTTTTTGAACACGGGTTTTACAATAGAGACCTTAAGACGGTCAGGAAAAACACCGTGACTGATACATAAATTAAGTATATGACTCAGATGGACAGAAATTAGATCAGCAACATGTTTTATGATCTTTGTAGAAATTTCGTCATATCCTACGCTTTTGGTGTTTTTTAAACTTTTTATAATATTAAATATTTGCATTGGATGACATGGTGCCATGAACATGGACTTTTGTTTGTTTATAATGTGCGCAGTCGATTTTTTGCGTTCCCCTGGTATTGGAATAATTTTATCAATGAAATAGGCGTTAAACTTGTCAGCAATTAATTGAGGTTTATTAATTGTTCTATTGTCAGCTTGAATTGTATTTTTTAAGTCATTTGGTAGATTAAATTTAGAGTTCTTTATTAGTTTCCATGTCATTTTGCTTTTATTGTCCGAGTTTTTAATATTGTAGTCATTTTGAGATCGCTTGGTCAGTTAAATAATTTTGTGTAGTTAGAATATTTCATTTTATTTATTTGTGTCGGTTGGAGTCTAGACGCCCATAATAGTTGCCTTTTCTTTAAGCTACATAATTTGATACCACGCGAAATCCATTTTGGCTTTTTACTTGTTTGCATTTTAATGAGCCTACTGGGGAAGCATAAGTCGTAGAATAATTTAAATTGATCTATGAACGAGTTAAAAGCAACATTTGGATCATCGCTGTCATAGATTTCAGAGAACGACAGCTTCTCAAGACAGGTTCTGAATTTAATCATAGACTCCGGGCTAAAATCCCGTTGAGATTTGTACCAATATTTCAAAACGGCGCGGTGTTACCTCAATATTCCCAAAAATTGGTTTCTTAAATAGTCGAGTATGACGTAATGCAATGAATATATGTAACGCAAAAATACAGTGGTCAGAGAAGGGTTTAAAGAAAAAATTTAACCGAAAAAAATAATAAATAAAAGTTTGATATTCCCAATAAAAAATTGGGAAGTTGCGGGACAAAAATAAACTTTGGCGTCAAAGATCTCTGTATTTCCAGCGATAACAACAGTTTTTTTTTAAGAATTTAATAGAATTAGTATTTTTCTTAAACTTTAACCAAACAATTATTTAATTTAATGTCTATATTTTAAATAATCTAAAGAAAACCTGTAAAATAAATGCCCATTCGCAGCTTAGTCGCATGTCAACACAAATACATTTATGATTTTCAATTTTCAACCTTATTTACGCTCCGTAGTGGTGACAATAGTTTACGCGGTCTAGTAGCGATTAAAATCGTAGTCAGTCCGCGCCTTAAATTGGAAAACGGCATGACCACTAAAAATCATCACATTCGTTTGACCTTGAAGAACGCACAAAACGCTTATTGTGACATCACGGTACGCGTGATGCGGAAACACGTTTTTCACCGAAAAACGTGTTTAACCCTCGTTTGAACTAAAAGTTTTGCGTGAACTCTCGTAAAGTTTGGGAAATTAAAAAAAAAAGACAAATGTCGTAATATAAGGGTAGCTCAAGCTTATTTAGGTGTAGCGGTTTGGTTCCAGAGAAGAATGAGAATGTCGAAATGTGTTTTTTTTTATGTATTTGTACTTCGTGTGATTTTTCAACTGAAAATATGTAGATTTTTCGGTAAAAAAATAACAACGATCTAGAAGACAAGATCCAAAATTATGACAAATTCTATCTTTTATTGAGAACTAGGGCTATTCTGTTACATGTTATTGTATTCTGTGTATTGTAGGATCTCTGAAATAAAACGAGGTAAGCAATATTTACGTCTTGTATTAAATCTACCGAAAAATATTCTTACAACAGAACGAACGTAGCGTCCATCTCATGTGTCCTTGACACAGTGTTGTCACTCCATCATCTTACATTCCCTTATTCAATCAGTGTTGCCACTTAACTAACCTTACATTCCCACATAATTTTCTTACGATATTCTATCTTTTGATGAGAACGAAATTTATAATCGGATTAGATTTATTAATAGAATACTATCAGCTATTATTTATGAGTCAAAATTAAGGTTCATCAGCATTTATTTAGTCATTCATTCAACTCAGCGTAAGAACTACCCAGAAATTTCTTTGTTACAGGAAAATAAAATAAAACTCAAGAACAAATGCCTACACGTTATTTTTTCCCTCTTGTTTACCTCGATGATTTAATGGTTTAACACAAAAAAATCCTTTCTTGCGTAATACTTACAAAGTTCGCTTTACTTCACCTTTTAGCAACAATGAGGTAACAGTTACGAAATTACGAAACAATATTATTACTTCGTTGAGCACTTGACAGAGCCGTATCAGCTTTTGATGCAAAAACACTACGTTTCCTTTTGATACGAATCTCTTGTTCACAAACACTCACGTCTCGTGTCATTCAATATCATGCGACGCATTCAGTCAAAACATCTCTGCAAGAACTAAGAACAATGCTAGACAACTGTCTAACGCCTATCTCACTGGGCTTAAGCACTATCCGTGTGTTGGCAAGGAAATTTCAACCGTACGCGAAAGAAGAAGAGCTCGCTTTAGTCTGGAAAAGATCACGAAATGCAATTCTGACGAACAACTGCTACGTATTATCAAAGCTTCGTTACACTTAAGTGTTGGTAGTAAAATGGTTTTCAGTAAAATGTTTAATTATTCGAATTTCGAATCTATTCGTTTAACTATAAAGTTTAAACTCGCCTTTGAAGGAAAGTTAGAAACGACGTTCCAAAATGGAAACGCAGCACAAAAGTGTTCAAGGTACAACAAACTTGGAACGTTGCATTGACAATCAAAAAACGTATTTAACACAATTGTGTTAAAGGCTTCGTCGCCAGCATTTGCCGCTGTCACACCGAAGCGCACGTCATAATCGTCACAGACGTCTTTCACACCGCACATGAAGAATGAATGATGGATGAATCGCAGCATGAGAATCCAGCTTTTTCCATGTATGGAAACAAATTGTCGTTTTCCGGCTAAGAAACCGTTTCCTAAGCGAATTTAAACCTTAAAACTTGAGCATCAAAGGTTGCTGTGTTGTTTCAGGGTTGTAAAGTAAGTTGGTCAGGCAGATATTTGTGTATATTCATACGAGTTACAAATGGGCCAAAAGTTGTACCTATGCTGAATGTGGGACGGTCTCCGATGTAAAGAAGTTTGCAAGAAATGATTTGACTGAGTCTACAAATGTTTGGGAAGGATGATTGCTTGGCCTTTTGATGTTCACTGGTTCATGGAGGCTACTCTCTAAACTAGAACCTGTTTTGTGCTGAGTCCTGACTAAAACTATCGATTGACATTGAATTGGTACAATGATGGTACCTACAATCTTTGTTTCTTTATCGTGTGGTTAGTGCCTAACTTGGTGTCAGAGTTGTATGCCCCATGGACCTCTGACTTGGATTTACATGCCATCGAGAAATATCTCTCAGGCATGCTGGTTTGGTTTCCTCACGATGTTTTCCTTCACCGAAGCAAGTGATGAATATGCAATAAGCACATGAATCCGAAAAATCAGAGGTGTGTCTGGGTTTGAACTCGAGACCTATATGACTTGGCAGTCCGACAATCACACCACTAAGCTATCACTATTGTGCTAGTTTATTTATCAGTATTAGAAAATGATAATGTTGTAATTTTTTTGCGAAAGGGAATTTCGTCTTAACACCAGGATCAACGATATGGAATTAGCAATTAGGGAGGCTCATTCTTCGCAAATTTCGTGATAATAGGACACCACTGACATAGGTTAGGTCTAAAAACCAACTCATCATCTGCCTAGCCCTTTCCCAACTATGTTGGGGTCGGCTTACAGTCTAACCGGATGCAGCTGAATACCAGTATTTTACGTGGAGCGACTGCCTATCTGACCTCCACAACCCAGTTAGTTCTAGGTAATACGATACCCGTTGGTAAGACTGATTGTCAGACTTTCGGGCCACTGACTACCTGTAACGACTGTCATAGATCTACAAATGACAGCCGGGACCAACGGCTTAACGTGTTTTCCGAGGCACGGAGGAAACTCGGTATGTAATGGATGGTCACCCATCCATGGACCAACCTAGGTAAGCACGGCTTTACCTAAAGATCGACCCGAGTGGCTGTTTTTATTTAGCCACGAGCTCCTCCAACCAAAAACCAACAATCTGCCACAATTACTGCCGTTTCCAGGAATTCCCACCTATCCGTTCCATCACCACGACATTCGGGTATTTTCATATATTCAACTTCGCCAGTTACACGGTATTTTTATTCGTTTGTAATGCCTAACAGCTTCCCTGCGCGTTATAATATTGCAAAGGCGTGAATGTTCGTGAATACGATTCGTAAAGGCTTTCACGGTACAATGTTTTTAAGGATTCAATGTGTGTAGGCAGTGGAGGCAGTTCAGGTTTTTTGTGGAAGAATGTGGGTGGAAATGTTACGTAGGTATGTTTTTTTTTTATATTTTTTGTTTTCAAATGTTTTGATTCAGGAAAATGTGTGGGTTTTAGAAATAATGAGTGTTTGGGCTGCCTCGTTGGTTGAGTGGTCACAAACGCGACTGCTAAGCATGAGGTCATGTTTTTTGATTCCCGGCTCGAGCAAAGTGCCTCAATAGATTTCTCCATCAGGAATTTCTCGGTAGCAGCCACAGAGTCTGGAATCGTGTCCGGGTCATGGTAATAGGCTCGAGGTATTGTTTGGGACTTAAACATAACTGGCGTAATGTGGGTGTACTATAAGGTACCTCTGCCTGACCCTACGGGGATTACAGGCGTGATGTTATGTTAGGAGTGTTTGGTTATGGTTCGAATATTCAATGAAAAATTGTTTTCCTTGTTTTAGACATTAATTTTCTTTGATTAATCTGATAAAGTTGTGGTTTTGATGTTAAGACGGTTCCATCATCGTATTTTATTGCCTAAATCATGTTACGAGGGCGGCACTGAAAATTTCGGGAATCAAGGAAGTGACACAACATTACTATTTAAAAATGTATTTATTGCTTTTCGAAGTATTCTCCGCAAAATTTGACACATTTTTCTACACGAGGAACCAATCATTGAAGCAACCATTCCATTCGGAAGTTGGGGTCTCCAAAATGGCCGTTTTGTAGGCGTCCACAGCTTCTTCAAGTGATGAAAATCTCTGACCACGCAATTTATTCTTTATTTTAGGGAAAGTATAGAAATCATTAGGGCTCAGGTCAGGGCTCTACGGCGGATGGTCTAATAATTCTATGTTTTCTTGCTCTAAAAACTGTTTTGTTCTGAGCGCGGTGTGAGAACTCGCATTGTCGTGATGGAGGATGATGCGGCGGTTGCATTTCTCTTTACGGAGTTCAGAAACGACCCGTGGCAAACGAATGCTAGCATACCATTCTGCATTAACCGTTCTTTGTCCCTCAAGAGGAATAGTCGCAAAATGGCCGGTTTTTGAGACAAACGTGGCCACCATTTTTTTTGCAACACTCCGTGAACGAACAATTTTTTTTGACTTTAACTCATTTTCGAACACCCAAACTCGTGATTGGTTTTTTGTTTCGGGTTCGTACGCGTATATCCAGGATTCGTCACTTGATACGATGTTGTATACAGCATTTGAGGATCCTGCGTGGAATGTTTCGAGAGTTCTGACGCACCAAGTAACGCGAGCCGCTTTTTGCTCTTCACAGAGCGAATGCGGTATCCATAGGGAAAACAACTTTTTTACGCCTAACGGTTCATGCAAGATTATTTGTATTTGACTCATGCCAATGTCTAAAGTTGCCTGAATTTCGCGGTATGTCACATGTCGATCTTCCTCAATCAGCTTACACACAGCATCAACGTTTTCTTGGGTGACTGCAGTTTTTGGACGACCTTGACGGGGATCATCACTGAGCTTGACACGTCCACGTTGAAATTCAGCAGACCAGCGATAAATTGTGGTTTTGGATGGGGCTTCATCACCAAATGCAGAAATCATCCGGTCAACACACTGTTTTTGTGTTAAACCACTTTGAAAGTCATAATAAATCATCGCTCTTGAATTTTCTCGAGTCAATTCCATTTTCTCAACGACTAAACAAGTTTGACAAAACCTTGTGACAAGACCGAGAATCTTTTTTTAAATAAATAAATGGTATTCGATTTTTAAAACCAAGGAGTTTTCAATTAAAAATATTTTAATATGACAGGAACAGTGGAAATATTCCATTCCCGATACTTTTAGTGCAGCCTAGGTATAACTATATACCTTAACCGGTAAATTTTCCTGGTCAAACTGTAGGGGAAGATCAGGGTGTAAAGTTCCTCATCCCCTATACAAAAGTGTTTCCAATACGGGGTGGAAGGGAAGGGAAAAAAAATCAGCTGTTCCATACATTTTGATCGTGTAGGTATTGCACTTTTGCCGGAAACAGCTGCTTTTTTTAATACCGATGAAAAATTTCTATGTGGGGGGGCTCAGAATGATGTACTGAATACGTGGTAACCGTTTTCGCGTCGGTGTTCCTTCCCCCGTATAGTTGTGGTTAACTTGATTATGCTACCTTTGTACTGTCAATATACCGGAACCGACCTTTAATATAAAATCAGCGAGCAGATTAGACATTATATTATTTTCAAAAATAGTACGATTCAGGATTTTGTTGTTAGTTCGTCCTTTGTGGCACAGATGGCGCTGTAGTACTTTTTGTACTATGTTGCAGTAGAACTTTTTGTAATGTCCGCTACAAAACATACTTACAAATATAACCTACCCCGACAATAATCTAGATTTCCGACAATAATATAGAGTTAACGTTAAATAAAATGTTTTAGTTTAATTCTCTATTTTAATTAAAAAAAAAACAACAAATTCATCATCATCCCTATTTGTCAACTAACTTCCCAAAATCAATTCATTAACATAAACCATTAAGTTGTTGCTGCACAGTGGCTCCGATAACTAAATAAGTCGCCAAATACTGCTCTTAAGCATCATGTCCCCCAATAATAAGCGGTCTAATGGCCGCACAGTGCGCAGAAACGACGCTCTTGTGTGCAAAATGAATTGTGTGCGGAAACGTATTAACGGTGTGTCAAATGACTCGGAACTAGGGATGGCCGGATGTGGGGATAGTTGGCCGGGATTTTGAGATACTGGATGTCTTTTTCACAGATGCAGTAACTTTGCACCGAATCAGAATCATTTATTCGTAAACATAGGTAATAATTACAAACAAGATCTTAAAAATCAGGTAGTGCGCTATGTTTTGCCAATAGACATACAAATTACAATAAAAAAAAATCCAACGATTATATGAGTGGGTTTACAATAAAATTATTAACGTAACTGAACATCCTTATAATATTATGATTGTATAAACACATGCAAACATGTTACATTTTATTATTCATAATCAATTTCATTTTCATTTCATGTCAAAATTTAAAGTCAATTAATTTAAGATTAAGATATAAATTAATATTAAAAATTATGTCAGTAACAGAGATTCGTATTCCCGATTACTCTGACTGTGTCGTTGGTCGAGTGTTAGCAAGTGCGACTGAGCATGAGGTCCTGGATTCGATTCCTGTGTCGGGCCAAGAGTTATTAGGTTCTTCCAACAGGAATATCTCAGTAACAGCCACTGAGTCTGAAGTTGTCCCCGGTTGATGGCAATAGGCTAGACTTCAACATAACTAGCGACATATGGGTTCATACTGTTAGGTACACCTCTGCCTAACCCTTCTGGGCTTACAGGCGTGATGTTATGTTATGATACTCTAACGCCAACGACCAACTGCATCCGGTTAGACTGGAATCTGTCACCGATGTAGTTGGGAAAAGCCAAGGCAGATGATGATGACTCCAACGCCACCGGCTTATTGTCAAACTGGCATTGGTCAAGAACACAAGAAAATGGGGTGTTCGGTAAATTATTTATGTTTTAACCACAGATACTCGTACCACGGTAGGGTTGGTCAATGCGAGTGTGAGCAATGAGCAAATGCAGCGAGCGTAAACTCTTTATCTCTAGGATGAAGTAGAATGTAGCCGTGTAAGGGTAAAAGGTCACTTAGGTCTTACACCTCAGAATGAGTACCAGCTTCAACTTTGTCTGCGTTAAAACAGTGCATGGGAAGAATGAAACTCACCATAACTTTATATAGCATAAGAGTTAGATCAAGTCAATTATGTTATGTCATTAGTAAAGTTTCACAGTGTTGTACGCGTCTCTCCCATCTCGGGAAAAAAATACCGGGATTCTCCGCAATCCCGTGTTACCCCATCCCTAATAGAAACTTATGTCGAGTGCCCGGAACTTCGGAGCATGATTTTTTGTTTACATGTTTGTGTCATCCCATGGGGGATAACTGGTAACTATGATGTTATTTATAGGAGCTCTAAAAGGGTGGCTGTGTCTTCTTCTCATATGGATATGGTTCATGACCCGTGACGGGTGTTAAAGATAGCAGATTTGTTGTAAAAGTTTAGTTATTAGAGTATTTTAGTGATGGAACTAGTTGAGAAGGAAGGAGCTTCGGATATCCCTGTTTTCAAACAAAAATATAGAAAAAATGTGATTTCTAAGGCAAGAGCTTGAAACTAGATAGTTTCGGTGGAAAGATTATTTTTTAAGACCTTATTTATTTGGTAATTCCAGAACAATATGTACAGGTTTGTCATTTGTGTTAAGTATGATATGGCAAGAAGTATGGAAGAAGAAGAATGCTGTGCCGACCGTAAATGAACAAGGGCAACAAAATGATGATGATGATGATGATTTACAGGTTTGTCATTGTTCGGTATAATATTTGCAACCGAACAGCTCAGCACTTTTGCCTTCGTGCATTTCCATAAATGGCATGTATCGCAATATTACCAAGTTAGTGCGTGTTCGGTGTGTACCATTTTATTACCAGTTTCAATATAAACTTAAAACCATATAATTTCGTATAATTTAACCAGTGGTCATAAACCAACAATCAAGCCATAACCAATCAACTAACCCAGGATTTAGAGCTAAACCAACCGAGCGCTAAATTCTACAGTCATTATTTCCTTTAGTGCCTTAGAAAATGTAAAGAAAGTCATTTCATTGTCAGTCACAAAGGTTTTAGACTCGCACACAAGTTACTGCCCACAACACATATTGAGTTAAACTTTTCAATTACAGCAAAACACAAGTATTCTATCAACCCAATTCACTTACATCACAATAAACAAAAAACGTCCCACAACAGTATTACAGACAGACAATGCAATTTAAACACAGTGCGCCCACTGCGCCAGATGTTCAAACATGGACAAAATCAACACTAATTCTATCGAGTTACGTACCGTATGCTCTCAATTAGCTCGTTTTACATTATTTATTTCACACCACCCGATTGAAGCTTTCGATTTGATTTGTAATGGTTTTTGGATGTAGTTTAGGGTGAAGTTTTTGATATAATTACTTTCATTTGTTATTTTTTTTTAGAATCACGGCCCTAACAATAATTGTTTTGTCGTGATAAAAAAACTTTAACCTTACCTTAATGAAGATATGATGCCATCACTAATTTATATAACACGATCTGTACTGCGCTAGTTATACTATACCGTGGTCCAAGCAATATTTTTTTCGAGCCGTATAAAATAAATAAATCATTTATTCAGGACCACAGTTTTGTATGTATGTACAAACTTACATTTTATGCACCCACCAAACTGCGTAACAGTTTTTTGTGGGGACTCGAAAGGCAAAAACAATCGAAAATCATAGAGGGTCTGTTAATTTATGCATATTTTAGCCTTATAAAATAAAATGAAGAACTCGTATATTATTCTTTACCATCGAGTCCTTATTCATAAAAAGTATAAATAGTTGTTTTTATAGAACACTATCTGTGTATAAGGGGTGGAAGGGACACCAACGCGAAAACGGTTACCACGTATTCAGTACATCATTCTGAGCCCCCCACACTGAAATTTTTCATCGGTTATTAAAAAAAAACAACAGCTGTTTCCTACCAAAGTGCAATACCTACACGATCAAAATGTTTAGAACAGCTGCTTTTTTTTTTAAATTATCGATGAAAATTTTCGATTCACCCCGTATTGTAAGTATTTGTAAGTAATCATTGTTAAATGGGCTAAAAGCAATTAGGTATCTACTGTTAAAAGAACAGCTTACTTCACTAATTTACCAAAACAATTTATTGCTAAAAGATACCATTTAAATACTGAATTATACTATTTACAGCACAAAATAGCCATTATCTTCTCCCTTCGATATTAAACACAAAATATTCACAAAGTGTAAGCTGGTGATAGGAAACCCATTCGACCGTCCAATCGATTGGAAAATTGTATTATTTTTTCCAAACCATTACAGCTTTCGTCTCACTGGGCTTCAAAAACTAATAGTAGTTGGGAGATTAAGTTTGTAAATAAAAATGACATCGGAATGGAGGTTTGATGCGCAGTATCCTGATATTTCAAATTGACGGCACGGTTGGCGCAGAGGCTGAGCGATTGACTGCTGCGTTGCGTGTCGCGGGTTCGATCCCCGCACGGAACAAATATTTGTATGGCCTACAGATAGTTGTTCCGGGTCTGGCTGTGTGTGTATGTGAGTTTCAATGTTTGTAAACGCACCCACGATACAGGAGAAATTCCTATAGTGTTGGGTAAAGTTTAAAAAAATAATAATTGAAATCTGCGTTTGTGTAGTTTTGATGAATGATGATGAATTTTGGCTTAGGTAAGGATAAGCCATAACCTGGTTTAGGATATAATATTATCCTAGTAGTACTCGTACGTCCCCGTAGGATAAATTTTCCACCTCCAAGCGGGTGAAGACGCGAGCGAAAACTAGTAAAAACATAACGCTTTCTAATCACTTGAACTTATGCAGGTGAACGTGACAAATACACCTACATTTCGCCAGTTATGTTTTAAGTCCCTTGTAATAGGGTGAGCCTATTGGCATCAACAGGCCACAAATCCAGACTCCGTGGCTGCTACTGAGAAATTCCTGACGGAAAAACCTAATAACACTTTGCCCGACCCGGGAATCGAACCCAGGATCTCATGCTTGTGACCACTAGACCAAGGAGGCAGGCAGCTAGTAAAAAATAAAACTTAGATAAATAACTATGTTTGAGTAAATAAGTTAATGGATCGTTGAGTAAACTGTGATAATAAACAGACAAAATGGCCGCACTTTTGTGAAATATTGTGTTTTTGTATCGTTTACGAAAGTTTGTTAGAAATGAAAACGTTTTGGTTGTCGCTTTTAGTGTTAGTTATTGCAAATGGTGTTCGTGTTTGTGCCATTTAGCTTTTTTCTTGAAAAGTACCTAAGTTACTCTTCTTTTTATCAGACTGCGGCAAAGCCCAAAGAAGGGTAATGTGTTTGTTCTGTATCATCATTTACCATTCTTCTTAACCCAATTTATTTAGGGTCGGTGCATGTCTAGGGTGCCTTTGTCCTGTATTTATGTATACCTAATAAATAGTACCATGTAACTGGGTGCGAGCGTATTGCCATCAACCGGGCACAGACCCAGACTCCGTGGCTGCTACTGAGAAATTCCTGGTGGAAAAACCCAATAACACTTTCCCCGCACTGGGAATTGAACCCTGGACCTCATGCTGCAACCACTAGACCTACAAGGCAGTCAAACAGTCAACGAGGCTGTATTTCTTACGTAAAACACAATCAGCCTAAAATCTTCTCATTGCTGGCCGACAGACCTCTCTATCACATTGTCTTAAGCACCATATAATGAGTGTAAAATTACCGTTAACGAAGCCGAAAGCTCCTTTTTCTCCCTGTCATTGCGATCTTTGTTTTTGATCTAGTCTAGACCATACCTGGGAACCTTCTAGTTACGGAGATATTGGGGATCAAAGTTCCAACTTTTCACATGTTTGTTTTTATTGTTATAACTTTAAATGCCTCCACGACCGCTTTACTATTCAATGCATCCATTAGCACAGTGTTTTGAGTGCATTACATTGAGTCCTACCGTAGAACGTGATTTTTCACCAAAAAAACGGCGTTTCCAGCAATAATTTTTGTGTAGAGTTGTTAGTTTGATGTACAGAATGCTTGGTTGCCGGCTTTGTGAAGGGCCCGTTTACACCTTGTACGGGGGAAATCGACCTTGATACTAATATTAACATGATTTTGGGAAAAAAGAAAATTTTATCAGCATAGGGTTATTTCGGAACAGACATCAGTTGTATTTTACAAGGAGTAAAATACATTGTAATCATCCACGACCACAACAAATTAAAAACCTTTCAACTACGTCCTCTAAAGCGTCCAATAAAACTTGGAGTCCCTCAACACTTATCTAAGTGGTGCAGACAAAAGCATTCAATGTATAATGCAAATTATCCCTCTGGGAGGGCTGAGGACAACCAAGTGCCTTCGGAATATTTTAGAGGAAGTGGATAAGATTCAGTACTTATAGTGTGGTTGGAAGAAAATGGCATAGGGTAGGTTACGCAGGGTTTTCAATTTCACTGAAGTATTTCAGCGTATACAAGGTGGAAGAGTCACCTCCGTTTCATACATTTTTAAAGTGTAATACACTTTTTTAGGTCATCATCATCTGCTTAGCCTTTTCCCAACTATCTTGTCTTACCGGATGCAGCTGAATACCAGTATTTTACAAGGAGCGACTGCTTATCAGACCTCCACAACCCAGTTAGTACCGGGTAATACGATGTTCAAAAGAAAAAGCAAAGAGAGGCCTATACCCAGCAGTAGGTGAAATCGGGCTGTGGATGATGAATATGATATTCTTGGTAAGTCTGGTTGTCAGACTTTCAGGCCACTGACTACCTGTAACGACTGTCAAAGATCTACAAATGACAGCCGGGACCAACGGCTTAACGTGCTTTCCGAGGCACGGAGGAAAGTCGGTATGTAATACGGTCATCCACCCACAGACCAACCTAGGCAAGCACGGCTTAACCTAAAGATCGACCCGAAAGGCTGTTATTATTCAACCACGAGCTGATTAAAAAAAAATACCGTTGAAGAATTTCGACGTGGTTTAGAATGATGGTAACCATTTTCGCATCAGTGTCCCTTCCACCCTGATGATGTCTGATTAATGATCTGGTGACTCCTGCTTATTATCATTACGACGCACGCTATTACAGTAATTTTACATTGTAGTGTGTTCAGTCTGAAGAGTCCTGAACAGTGCAGAGAGGCTAGGGGAAAGACCAAGAAGCCGACTACCAAAACGGTGGACGATGCGATTTTCCACTCTTGGGAAGACAGCCCTCGAAGAAGCCTCAAGAATAGTCCAGGATTTTTGTGCCAAGCCAAGACAAGAAATTAACAAGATTGACGGACACTGAGGGACCAAGTTTAAAGAGGAATTGTGTTTTAAGTCTCCATGAATACCGGACATTATTTTATTAACATAAAATACTGAATAATGTGATCTTGTTTTAAGAAAGACATAGATATTGTGGTGCTCTTTTAATCGATTTTACAATCATTAATTAGTATTTACACGACTGCCCAAAAAAAGGAGTGTTACTTATCAAATTCAATTCATCCAATAATTAGATGGTGATGTTTCCAGATCTCTGGAAGCTCTGTGCTCTGGTAGCTAATTAGTGTGTGTAGAAGCTAGATTTTATTGATAGTGTCAAGTGTGTTATTCTGACCTTCCCTTTGGCTTAACCAGATTGCTGAAAAAATTCATGCCATTGCAGCCCCACCCCACTGCACAATCTAGAGTCATAGAAACAAAGTGATTGAATTGGAAGAAGCAACTCTGTCTTAACCCATTCACTGCTGCGAGATTGGCAATAAACAGCATTTTAGTCAGATGAACGGTTAAACCCGTTTAGTACCGACAGCTAGGCTACAATGTGGATGTAGTTAAATGTTAGTGGTAGTTTATTGAGCTTTATAACTATGTTATGTGGGTATTAGATTGAATCGAGTGGAGTAATTGATTTTTTTAGCGATAAAAAGATGATCGTTCAAATATTTGTTTGACACAAGCTTTTGACCGTGGCTTGACCGTCTTGAGGTGCTACTGGGATAAAAGGTATCCTTTGCAGTTACTTAGGTTATGATCTACCTGTGTGCCTAATTACATCAGAATCCGTTAATCCGATAAAGCATGAAATGGCAGACATACGGACAGAACGAGAGACTATGGTCTTAATCACTAATGGTTAGATGTGGGTGTGTTTTGTTTCTATCTTTCTTTGTGCATTCAGAAAAACTTTTCGTAGTTTGATGTTCAGTTTTTTCCACTGCTAGGAGGGTTCTCCTGGGAGGGTTCTGGGAGTGAGGTATACTCCAATATCCGGGTCGACTGTGGAATTGTAGCTAAGCAGTCTTTTTGGTTCTTTCTTTTCTTTCTCAGTTAGTGCCCAACCTGGTGTCAGAGTTTATATGCCGCCCGTGGGTCTCCCACTTGGCTGGTTTTGGTTCTTATACTGTTGAATTAGACAAGACTGACAATACGTTTTGTAAAAAGAAAAACAGCTCCATTTTCTAAAATTGCACCATTAGTTGAATACAAAACTGAAATTCACAGAGAAATAAAGCAACAAAAAGTCTTGGATACTAAACATAATATTAATGTGGGGGAACGCATTAGGGAGCGGAAATGGCGGGGTACACATTCAGTATTGTGCTCGGGGAAAAATGATATAATATCGTAACATCCTTTTATGACCATTACTGGGCTGGCCCGCCCAGCATAGATGAGGGACGGACAGATATGAAAATGGAGGATGATACTTTTGTGCCTAATTTGTGGAAACCTCTGGGAGGACATTGTGCATAGTCAGGTAATAAAAATTACATCTTTAGAAATCGGGTAATTCACATAAATACAAAGGACATTCCGGGTGGCAAAGTGTATGTATCTGAAGTATGATTAAAAAAAATGTTTTACGATCATTGAAGATTTAGAACGTCTAGGTATGGCTCATGGAATGTCGTTCAAAGACTTGTGTGTATCAAAGATGAATGAGAATGTCTAGAATACTTTGCAATAGATCAAGTATTGAGTATTAATGACGATGAAAGCACCAGTTTTGTTCAATAGTAAATAATATATATTACAAATAGTTAATAGAATTCTGTTCTGTACATTACGTAAATTTAAGTTACGGAAGAGTGGAGTGTCCTAATACAGGCATTTACTTGCTTAAAAGGACACTTCTATCACTAGCTATTTAGTACAAACCTTGTGAAAGAAAATAAACTATTTGTATTTGTGGCATGATAATCTTCTTCTTCTTCGTGTCAATAATTCCTATAATTATTTAATTAAATTTTTTTCGACCAGAACTCAGCCACATCGACGGCGTTGGTAGTGGCTTCGGACAGGGCCCTTAAAGTGCAGGTGGAGTTGCACAAAGAGCGGGTCAGATGGTGGGCCATGGTTTTGAATGAGACTTTGCAGTCGCACTTAGCTTTATCGGAATACCCCCAGTTGTACTTGCAGGGACCCACCTGGCTTCGAAGTCGAGTTTGTAACCTAGGCATCCACTTTCTGCTACTCCGCTGTGAAATGTATCAAAGCAATTACCTACTGTGAAACCTCAGTGAACTGTGAACAAAGGAATCCCATCCTTAGCAGTGGATTTTAAGATCAAAATTCAAAAGGTTAGTAATACTTCACGTGACCAGAGGCCGGGCCTATTTTTTGGCCATATAATCAGCATTGCCATCCAACGTGGTAATGCTGCCAGCCTTCTGGGCACTTTTCCTGTTGACAGCTATGCGGACGAATTTTTGGACGCCCTGTAACCCTTTTCTACTTGTACATATTTATTACTATTATAGTTTTGTAGTTTGTAAATAATTTAATTATCTTTGAAATGAAAGGTTACTCCGAAATAATATATTTTCTTGACTTCTGAAATTACTCTTTGCCGTCACCGCCCTACATGAGACAAATCGTCCAGTTGGCCATTTGTCAAAAAACCTGCATCCGCCCAATGAAAGCCGTCTTTGTCGACACCACAACCTTACTTACTCACTTCCTTTTTCCTTATCACAACTGCGTAAGATTCAGAATAACCTTAATCACCAGTAAATGATTAACAAATCTGCTTTGTTTTTTAAGCGATTGAGGTAGATGCTATTGCGATGTCTTAAGGTTGTTTTTGGCATGGTTGATGGTAATGTGGTTTTATTTAAGAAGAATGGTAATTGTTAACAAAGGTTTCTTTTTGAAGTTTTCTGTTAAAATGCGTGCGGGTGTGTCTGTTTGTTATAATGATGGCTTTGATATGTATTGTGATGGAAATGATTTCATCGTCGTTTTCATAATTACGATGATTTAGTACTAGCAGGGGTTGGATCGTGTTAAGTGCAGATATTTATTTAAAAATAACCGTTCCGAAATTGGAACACTGGGATGATACGAGTTAATAACATACATAACATCACGCCTGTAATCCCCTAAGGGTTAGGCAGAGGAGTACCTAATAGTAAACCCACATTTCGCCAGTTATGTTTAAGTCCCATGTACTAGGGTGCGAATCTATTGCCATCACCAGGCGCCAATCCAGACTCTGTGGCGGCTACTGAGAAATCACTGATGGAAAAACCCAATAACACTTTGCCCGAGTCGGGAAACAAACTCATAATCAGCAGTCGCGACCACTAAACCACACGAGCAGTCTTATTTACCTAATGTCTGTGGAATACAGGTACAGAATATAGAGTCGAATTCTTTTAAGAATCTTTGCGAGAAATACATTGTAGAAACACAAAGGTTTACTTGTACAAAGGTTTTTATCCTCAATTTATTAGTCTTTGTTTTTTACCGACTCAAAGACGAGTCTCTATAAAGTAATTTATTTAGTCAATGGATTTCCGTGTGGAAACTTTCCACAGAACAAGAATTGTGTGCTAGAAAAATATATTGAGAAAATTGACGAGCAACGTTCCATTTTTCACAAATATATAACTTTGCTCTTTCTTTTTGAGCAGGAGCAGCATTTCTTACATTGTTCCTCTCTAATTTAATTGAGAATTTCATTTGACCAAACACAAGCAAAATATCATCGACAAAAACATATTCATTATCCATCCATACTACAGATACAACACAATGCTGCTTACTCCTGTTCGCTCAACCGGCGTGAATATACGTCGTTCGCAAAAGTTGGCTTATCTCTGGCGTCACGGTTTGACGTCAGTTAATATCGGGATTCATTTCACCGTTCACATCTTTCTGCATCCGATTTGTGTCCTTTTTGAATGACATTTTTGTATTCTTTTTTTTAAATATTATTTCGAATAAATTGTTTTCTGTCAATGGCGGTAAACTAGAGAACCATGGTAAAGCGTTGTGGTGAATTTACTCTTTTTGAAGGATTTTAATAGATGAATAGGATTTATTGTTTGTGTTTGTGGAGGAGCTCTTTGCTTAATAATAACAGCCGATCGGGTCAATCTTTAGGTTAAGCCGTGCTTGCCTAGGTTGTTCCGTGGATGGGTGACCACCCATTACATACCGAATTCCCTCCGTGCCTCGAAAAGCACGTTAAGGCGTTGATCCCGGCTGTCATTTGTAAATCTTTGACAGTCGTTACAGGTCAGTGGCTCGAAAGTGTGGGTTATGGAGGTCATATAGGCAGTCGCTCCATGCAAAATACTAGCATTCAGCTACAAGCCGACCCCAACATAGTTGGGAAAAGACAGGCAGATGATGTTGAATAGGAGTTGTTGTATTCTGATTAATGTTGTGCGTGTTTAATTTAATAATTTTGATGTAGTGATTAATTTTTTTCGGTTTCCAGGGTATGGTGTAGTGCTAGTTGATAGTTCTTATTCTTATTCTTTATTGCACACAAAAGTTCGTTAGAAAGAAAGAAAGAAAAAAAAGAGAGAAAGTTGGTTTAGTGTCGTGGTTAGTTCTTGGCATTAACGGTTTTTTGACCGGATCAAGTAAACCAAAATGAATGAGAACGATACTAATTAAACGTTTTTCTTAATACGTCAATCATTAGCAAAACTAAATTCATAACAATCGTACACAACACAGGTCCTCATAAAACCATAACCACAGCCCAAGTCAAAATTCACACAAACTCACAAAGTCAGTCATCTTAAGGCACCCCTAATTAAATTCGTTAGAGGTTCTCAATATCGTTTGCACTTGAAACGCCACTTGAAACTTGTAAGGGAACCGTTTTCATCAATAATATAGTGACCGAAAACAATGCCATAACTGAGGTAGGCGAACAAAAAAATGGCGCGATTGCATCTTTGAGTGGTCTGCTTTGGTGCGTGTTTCTCATGGGGCTATGTTTTGGTACTGACGCTAGAGGGAGCCACGGGGTGTAGGGTGGTTATGCGGTTTGTGGTTTCGGAGACATTCCTGGTATATTTTACAATGCCAGTGACTAAATGTGCTGGCTGCGATGTTTAGTGTAACTAATTTAAATATAAAATGTTTGTTTTTTTGAATTTAGCTCAATTTGTGTTTTGAAAAAGTTGAAAGCAAATTATGAATTTAGGTTTTACTGAACGAATTTTGATTATTTTTAAAAGTTAGCTGTTTTTTTATATGGTTGTGGTCAATATGTAGTTGAAAACAATCGATATTTATCACTAAAATAGGTAAAAATTATGAAAAACATAATTAAAATTCCAATTTATGGAATTGTTCGAAATAAAAAATAATCATGCAACGGTTTTCTGTCGAAGCAATTACTGCAACGATGCAGTTTTAACGAAGGTGGACTTCAGATAATTGCCAGAACATTCCGTCTCTCGTTTATTGGATTATTTTTAATAAAATATAATGTTCCTGCACTTGCAGCGATGATCTGTTACTTACCTACGTAGCGTCCTGTTAAAATAATGGGCTTTTGATGATCAATGATTAAGTTAATTAGTGTTATTTCTGTTTATTTGAGCTGTTATCTGTAATGATAGCTAATCTTAGTGTCTCGTTTTGCTAGTGGTTTTATGTTGAAGAAAATTCTTCTGGCTGTCTTTTTCGACACAACCACAGCTTTGTCAGTTGTCCTATTGAGAGGTACAAAATACTGCAAATCATGTTATACAACTATCTCCGGACACTAAACTTTTAGGAGTCTTTTTTTTTGTTATTGCTTTTTGAATATTTAAATTTTATTGAAAATAAGCCAAGCATTACAAAGTTTCATCTCCTGTTTAAAATAATGAATTTCCAAAAATCCTTTCTTAGTGCTCACATTCATAACATAAGGAAATCTTTTATTAATTATCTAAGCGACTTAGAATGTGCGGTGTGTAAAAATCTTAATTTAACTGACAGGGTTAATTTAAGATGTTTATGAAGTAGATTGAAAAACAACAAGTCAGTAAGTTGCAATTCTATTGCATGCGCCTTTTTCTACATATCCCTCAATCCCCAATCACGATGTACTTATTTGCGTTCTACTTTTTTGAATATCCATCATCCCTCATAAGCAATGGTCTCCCTACTCCCTACAGACGTCTCCCAGCGGTGGCTCCCACGGGTGCGGTGCACAAATTAGAGCTCAATTTACTGCATGATTCGATTTGCCACCCGACTGAGCAGCCAGCTGACCGGCTATCAGTGCCATTTAGGCTTCCTGACGACACTTTTGTGAGGAATTAAGACTATCGTGGGTAATGAGGAGACGATTGTGCTGAGAGGTAGTATGGTAATTTATACTACTTACCTAATAAGTTACTTTGCGGAAAACCATGACATTAAATGTTATGCAAAATATATAAGTAAAATAAAATAAAAAAATTAATGTATGTGTGTTATATGTGTATAATGATTATTATTATTATAAGTAGTTTGAATTCCGGGAAAAAGATCCAGGCCTGGATGGCAGAATACAGCATCGCCCTCCCTTCTACATATTTTGCATAACATTTAATACAGTAGTAGTAATTGTTTCAGTTTTTTTTACACATCTTCGTTGTATGAGACTTGTGGGGTATTTTGTAAGATATATTGTTTGATTTATATTCTGACTAGCCTGCTTTAAACAAGTAGGTATGTATACGGGGTGGAAGGGACACAGACGCGAAAACGGTTACCACGTATTCAGTACATCATTCTGAGCCCCCCCTTCTACATTCAAATTTTCATCGGTTATTAAAAGAAAAACAGTTGTTTCCTACAAAAGTGCACAATACCTATACGGTTAAAATGTATGGAACAACTGTCTTTTTTAAAATAAGCGCAGACAAATTTCTATGTAGAGGGGCTTAGAATAATGTACTGAATACATGGTAACAGTTTTCGCGTCGGTGTCCATTCCACCCCGTATAGAATGTTAAATAAAAGTACTTACCGAAAAACCTTGCAAATGATTGAACATTGAATCAACGCTTGGTATAGGTTGGTTTCGTGGTTAATTTTAACCATCATTGTTAAATTACATAAGTTACCTGCAATAACACAGATTTTTCCTACAAAACTGTAATACCTACACAGTCAAAATGTATAGAACAGCTGATTAAAAAAAATACCAATGAAAAATTTCTATGTGGCCTAAGATGTACTGAATACGTTGGAACCGTTTCGTCGGTGGGATTTTCCACCGTGAATATTAAATTTTAAAAAGTACTTATATTTCAAAGCTACAGGTGTTTATCCAATTCATTTGATTAAGTAACTTTTTAAGAACAAGGGTGAGATTCTTAGAATAATAAGTGGAACAAAAATTAAGAAACAGCTGTGTTGTGACCACCGAAGTTTTTACTCAAAACATTACATCAACAAAGCCATTTCATAACAGGTAACATTTATTTAAATTACACAAACAAGTGGCAACACTCAATAAACTCGTTTCTTTTATTTGACTGTAAACATTCATAATACCGTTTCTTTGTAAAAAGTAAAACTTTAACATTACTTTTAAAATCTTATCATTAGATCTCACAAAACAAATAACATTATATGACCAAAGAAACCAACTTTACAAAGGTATTTTAACTCTAAATCAGCGACTTGAACTTTAAATTGTATACCACGGCAAAATACACCTTATTTTTTTTGAGTGATAGTTTAATTTCTTTTGCTGCTAAAATAGTTTTACTACCTTTTGAGTACATTCTTTCATTCAGAAATCAACTTAGTGTTTCAAAGCAAAGGGTTGATTTTTCAATAACCAGTGTAAGTATATTTATAGTCCCATACAAACTTTAGGTATAAATGTTATCTCCGAAATCTCACTACAGTTAAACAAAAGGGGTGAAAACAAAACGGGGTATTTCTCGAATAGGGGTGAACCGTGAAATACAAGGTACTCGAGAACTCGAGTCGAGGGCTCTCGGGACTGGCTGTAATCGATATTACTGATTCGATTCAAGAAACAATTCAAACAATCGAGTGTGGAATATTATTTTTGCGTGTGAGTTTTTTTTTAAATAGAAATATGTACCTACTGTACTTCTGAATTCTGCAGTTGCATGGAAGTAAGACAAAGAGTATTAATATCATTTGTAGAGCAGTGGGAAAATATGTAATGGGCACCTTTTATTTTTTAATAATGTCCATTCTTGCGTTGTTCTAAAAAATGATATTAATATGTACAGTAATAATTATAACATAAATATACTGCTGGAAAAAGATTGAAAGTTTTAGCTGTTAATATTTAGGTTATATAAATCTTATCTTTGACAGTCGTTACAGGTAGTCAGTGGCCCGAAAGTCAGACAACCAGTCTTACCAAGGGGTATCGTATAGCTCAGTACTAACTGGGTTGTGGAGCTCAGATAAGTAGGGTTGTGGAGGTAGTCGCTCCATATAAAATACTGGTATTCAGCTGCATCCGGTTAGACTGGAAACCGACCCCAACATAGTTGGGAAAAGGCTAGACAGATGATGATGGAAAAAGAAATGGGAAGTCTTTGCCCGGCAGTGGGACAGGGTATGCTATCAAAAGAAGACGCCATGTATATACATACATAGTAAGTACAACTTTAAAGTTATTTGTTCTAGCTATGTATGAATCCCAATCAATGTTTTATAATATCATTGGTTTTAATTAGCGAATTACACCTCTGTCTAACTCTTTTGGAAAGACAGGCGTGATATTTTGTTATAACATATTGACCCAAACTAGTTCAGCAAAGACTTAAAAGATTTTCCGTGAAATTTCATCGCTAATATCATAACCGTAAAGAATGAGAATGTTCGTAGCAAGGTCTACGGTCGTAGCTTCGTAGCAGTCATCTGACACATAGATGTTCGTAGCGCGTAGCACGTGTTGTTAAGATTGAGGATACACTGTTTTATAATTATTTAGCACGTAAGGTTATGATAGTTGTTCAGTTACATTTACAGCAGTGATAGCCTAGTGGTGTGCCTGTCGGACTGCCAAGCCATAGGTCTAGAGTTTGAACCCAAGGCACGCACCTCTGATTTTCCGGATTCATGGGCGTATTGTATAATTATCACTTGCTTTAGTGAAGGAAACATCTTGAGGAAACCAGCATGCCTGAGAGATATTTCTCGACGACATGTAAAGCCAATTCAGAGGTCCATGGGCGGCATGTTTTAGAGGCGAAGAACTTTAAATTGAAAATGACTTGATTGAATGATAATTTTATGGCATTAACATCTGAATATGATTTCGGGCATGTTGCCACCGCGCTGCAGAAATTAAGTATGGATTCGAATTCTATTAGGTATTCTTTATTTTAAGTTGAAAACAGATCTGGAAAAATGCAGGTGTACTATTAGGGTACACACACCACGATCTCACACTTTGGGATTGCAGGCGTTACGTAGTGAGGTAACAAACAAACTTATTTTCGCATTTATAATAATTATTAGTATTGATTTATTTCAGATAAAAATCCATACAAAATCCATAAATTGTTAGGTTATGTTTATTTTAAGACACATTTTATGTATCTTGATTAACATTCATTTAACATGCATTTTAATATGATTTATAATCTACAGTTGTACTCAAAGGGCCAATTATTGTGGTCTGTATCTTTAAATGCCACAATAAGCAGCAACTATATTTCGCACTCAAACATATAATTTATGCCCAAACAACGTTTTATTGACCTTTATTTCTTACAAAAACAAACAATAAAACCGTTTTAAAAACGTAACAAGAAACCTAGCATTAGGCTGGCCGCACACCCGCGACACAAAGGCGAACGCGCGACAATGGGTGCCGAAACAAACGCGCGAGCTAATTTGAAGCGGCGACGAATTCTGATCACACGTCTGTACCGCAAGTAGCTATTTGTTGTTGTAGGTATACGCCCACGGGTGTGTGGGTACGTTGTGGAGTGTAATGCGGTACGGGATTTCCTGTTGAGTATTTTATAAGACTAATTAGGAAGTAGATTTGTGTGCATATTCGAGGACTGGATTCAAATATGAATTTAACCAAAAAATAAATAATTCCACCATGACATGCATTCGAAATTCTATCACAGTTAACAGTCTATTAGTTTGGTTTCTTTATGAATCATATTAGAAATAATAGAAATGACGGATCATTTAAATTAAATATAATATGTAAGATTAGATGGTTTAGGATATACTGTTTCGTACTGTGTGGATCGGAATGCTGGGCGGTGAAGAAGATGGATGAAAAAAGATTGCATGTAGCGGAGATGAGAATGTTGAGGTGGATGTGTGGTGTGACAAGAATGGATAAAGTAAGGAATATACATTAGAGGAAGTGTAAAAGTTGCGCCAGTTACAGAAAAGTTGAAAGGGAATCGACTGTCTTGGTATGGACATGTGAGAGTCGTTACAGTAGTCACTGGCCCGAAAGTCTGACAACCAGTCTTACCAAGGATATCGTATTAGCCAGTGGACCAACTGGGTTGTGGAGTTCAGATAGGCAGTTGCTCCATGTAAAATATTGGTGTCCGGTTAAACTGGGAGCCGACCCCAAGATAATTGGGAAAAGACTAGGCAAATGCAAATGCTGAAATTGTTTTAAACAATACAAGTATCTACCTATCCCACAACACCTTAACTCCTCAAGTACCTTAATAGAGTCATTTACACTTATAAAACATAACATACCATCACGCCTGTAATTCCTGAAGGGTTCGGCAGAGATGTACCTATTAGTATACCCAAATTTTGCCAGTTATGTTTCAGTCCCATGTAATAGGGGGTGAACCTATTACCATCAACAGGGCACTAATCCTCCGTGGCTGCTACTGAGGGAATTCTGATAGAAAAACCCAATAACAATTTGCCTCACCCTGGAATCGAACCCAGGACCTCATGCTCAGCAGTCGCGACCTATAAATGTCACTTTTAAAGTAGCTACGATACAATAAGAGAATAATCAGCCCAAAGTTCCCGTATAACAACGCACACGCACATTCTAAACATCGTTTACCAACATGTAATCATTAGCAGACGCGTGTGAAAACAGCCAATTTTGTCGCGATGTCGCGCGACTATTGTGTCGCGCGCGGTTTGATTCGTCGCCAATATTAGTCGATACGTTGGCGTTTGACTTACGTCTGCGGAATAATTGCTGCGACGTAATTACATATTGGCGTTGTAGCTTGTATACTTAGTTGGTGTGATAGGTTTAGAATATAATTATGTTTTCATCGTTTGTTTAATATTTATTTACTGATAGATGCAGAAATTATTGAAGCTCTTAACTAACGAACTATATCTTATAAATGTAGCTCTATTGTCTTGTCTTTGAATGTGCTAAGTGTTTTTTTTTTAGTTTTGCAATTTTTCGGTGTCTATGATTTTTTTATTTACTCATTAGAAGAATTTGGTCAAGGTTTGTTAACATCCGTAGTATTCACAGGAACTTTGTAAAAGTAACATTAAATACTTACAATGTTTTGATGGAAAGATGCTGTTGCTCATGTTACTTCTCCTAAAAACATAATTCTTCGATGAATAAAAGTATTCAAAAATCATTCATAAAAGCGATGTTTAAAAGTTCAAATGATTGTTCCTTAATGCAGCAATACGAACACCGCTTACAAAAGGTCATCAAGTGTGCAGGTGATAGAAACCTTCTTCTTTCTTTTAAAAATATGTCCTTATTTTGTTCATGGAAGCGTCGTATTTTGTCAAAATAACCTAGTTCAAATAATTCTAATAGTTAATCAGATTCAATTCCATCGCTCACAATATCATCATTAATTACTGAATTTACACTTACAGTGGCTAAACGAATTTGTCCCAGTTCTAGTAACTAGTTTTCACAAACACACGTACCTATATCGGCAAAACTGTATAGCCGTGATAATTAGTTGCTAGTGAAATGTTAGCGACATGACTAGCCAAATCCAACATATCCAGAACTAAGCGGTGACCACATTCACCCGTTCACTTGTTCATAACAATGCTTCCGTGATGTTGATCCACCGGATCCAGGTCAGTCCGGATCCCGGTGGATCCCGCCGGATTTTAGACCGGTTACATTCGGATTTCGCCTCGATAGATACACGCGGTGGTCTGGCGCCCATCCAGCGTGTATTTTAACCACATTTCTAAGCGCATCGTGTTAGAATTTCAAATTTATTTGCATACGGATTAGAAATTTCAAGTTGCGACATGATATTTCCGATTTTGCATTAATGTTATGGCATGAATTTTGAAATGTATTTATGTTGGTATGGAAATATGGTTGTTATTAGTCTGTTTGTGTTGCTGGGGTATAATTTTGTAGTATGCTTATGATGTTTCGTCAAAGAATTTGGTTGAAATGGCCGTGGACATCGTCGCTTGAGGTAATAACGTAGGGAACAATTTTGGTTGAAAATCTTAATTATCTATTCGTAGTTGATTTGTTGACAGTTTGTAGTGGATAGTAACACCTTTCCCACAGTTTTCCTCGCAGTTAGCTTAACTAGCATTAGCAGCATTAACATCTCGGTCCAAGTAGTAAATATTTAAGCACATTTTGAGAAATTATTATCTGCCCAGCCATTCCATTTGCGTTGACGGTCCTGTTTACAACGGTTTAATGACTTTTCTATTTAATATCAAAGTTACATTTATCCCACACTCGACCAAAAAGTGATCAATACTGTCCTTAATTTAAATCACATTCAATTTCAAGTCCTGAGCCCAGTTTAACGTTGTCGCATTTCGTCGCTGTCCACTTCAGACGAAGCTCAAAAGAAACCACCCTTATTTCGATCCCTAATGAGTAAGTATTATTAACTAACAGTCTTCCACAAGGAAGGCGCGACACCGGAAAGACTCAGGGTTGCCACACTCGCCCCCCGGCGTACACTAATTGTCTAAGTGCATAATGAACTTGTTGGCAACCCTAGAAGCCAACTTTGATATCAGAACGATACACAGACGGTGACTTTGTTTTAATATCTTAGAGTGAAATTTTGTTTGACGAATTCTCTTGAGCGACAACCCTTAACGACGAAGCTGCTACGCGATTTCCAATCTTGACTTATTTAAAATAGGGTTGATGTTAGGTTGTAAGGAAAATTAAACATATTAAGGGTTATACAGCAGCAGTCCCCCTCAGTCTTTCTGTATGTATGTGTCGCACTTTCTATTGTCTCGTTGAGTTAATTAGAAAGTTGTGTCGCGCAAAAATGGCGGAGTTCCAAAGAGATGTAACTTTGATAGTTACGATGCGAATAATATTTTTAAGTTTTTTAATTAAATATATGTTTTAGTGGAACTATCCCAGGTTCCTAATTTGGAAATATAATGTGATATTATAATAATAAACATGTTATGCATGTAAAGCAAGCAGTTACGATTTTGGATGGTCTACATTGTGCATAATTGTTTTGGCACGTGATATTCTTTCGTTGTTCATATTCGTGTGAGTTATTTCTTTCTCTTACTTCATTCTTCTCCATTATAAATCCTCTTCTAGATATAAAATACATACATGTGTTAAGATTCGTTCAAAATCTCGTCTTAAGATGTAATAATGTCGTTGCGATTAGTTGGGGTCAGCAGTCAAAAGATCAGGTTCTGTTCTCATTAGTTAGCTCAATGACCAGTTTGACGGTCAGTGAAATGGGGTGAAGCTTTGGATCACCCCATCTCGTTGCATGTGAACTAACTGCCGGAAGACTTCCGGGACTGTTATCACAATCCAGTTTTTACCCTAATGGTTAAGATTATTCCAGTCCAGTAATCCAGAGAGTTAATCCAGCCAAGTGCTGAACTGGATCTTATCGTTTACGTTATTCTAGTGATGTTGTAACGTGTTTCCAGTCATTATTAAGTAGGAATTAAGTGCGTAAACACAAAAACAACAATGCTAGTACACTGTTCAACGTTTAATCCGTCACTGGATTGACCGTCTACACTATTCCAGTTGCCCTGGAATGGTGCGCTGGAATCGAAAAGTTTTTTTGTATTGTTCTAGTTACTGGACTGGGTCTCTCACTGGATCCAGTGCATTCCAGTGACGGTTTAGATTATTCCAATTGCAATCCAGCGCTGGATTAGGTCACTGTACTCGAATAATGTGAACCGAGAATTACTGACAATACGAGACGTTTAGTTCGTATTCAGTACATCAGTCCAAAACCTCAGTCTCCCACATAGAAATTTCTAATCGGTTATTAAATAAAAAACAGCTGTTTCATACAAAAGTGTTTCCTATACGGTCAAAATGTCTGGAACGGGATTTTCAAAATTTGGTTCAGAATGATGTAATTAATACGTGGTTCGAACCCAGGCAGGCGCATTACTTTGTGTAATTTATTTCATCACCACTGCTCTCAAAAACGGTGAAGGAAAACATCGTGAGGAAACCGGCATGTCCTAGAACTAAAAATTCGAAGATATGTGACATCTACCAACCCGCACTGGGCCCGCGTGGTGGATTGTAGCCCATTCCCTCTCATAGAGAGGAGGCCGTCTGTCCCAGCAGTGGGAACATTATAGGCTGATTATGCTATTATGCTAAGCGTTTGTGCATCGGTGTCTCTGCCACGCTGTATACGAAAAGCGTTGTTTTAACCTGTTCACATTTCATGAGCACCGGTCATTTTAGTAAAACATTCAAAAGATTACCTGTGAATGTCACCAAACGCTGCCTTACGCGAGTAAAGTCATCATCTACCTATTTGTTTTGTAGAAGGACAAGCAATTGTCCGTGCCTTTGTTTCATTTCAATGAATCAATAATATCCCTTTCAAGCTTTAATTTCACAAACGACGCCGCGGGTAAAAGTAATACTCAAAAACAAAGCAGCATCGGGTTTACTTCCTTTCAAAGTTCCCTTTCTTGACCTCTGGAACGAATCTACTAATATCTTTTCAAAACAAAAATTATTCAGTTATTATGAGTAAACTGTTTGACTAAATACATTCCGGGAATCGAACGGTCTACCTTTTACTCTACCGCCTTCACAAAAACAAGAAACGGTTGTTCATTGTTTTGACATTTGACAAAACTTATTGTGTCTTCGTGACAATACTCCACCTTATACGGGGCGAAATAAATCGTTTGATCCGTAAATGTAATTTGATTTTTCCAAACCGTTATTTTGGAAACAAAGATATTTATTGCGGTTATGAAGACGTCTTGTTTTGTCGTTTGTTTGTCGGCGTTTATTGGTTTTTAAAACGTATTGTTTTTGTATTGTTTGTTCGCCATTTGTGTGATAATGTGGGTTGCTTGAAAGTTATTGTTCCTCGAAGACATTTATTTGTGTTCTTAGTTATATTTTTATGATGCCCGTGATTATCGCCATAACACGCGTGACTTTGATGAAAATCAGATAAAAACAGTCTTTATTTATGAGTGACTTGTGCACGAATAAATATTCAATTTACTAACTGATCGTTATTGGTATTATTCGGAAAGTAGGCTTCGTCTTTCATGTTTCAAAAGTGTATTTTACACGAACTGATAAACTATGACAAAGATTTACCAAAATAAGTCTAAATAATAAGGTTCATTACGTACCACCATACGTATTTTATTTAAACATATACACTGTCACTTACGGGATATTTTCATGTCGGAAGACATCCCGTAATCGACATTTTAGTTATAAACCGTGAAAGTTTAAAACAATGTATTTTATTTGTTACATTCGCTTGAAAGGTCTTTTTCTATGAATTAGTTATTTCGACGGCCCTAACTGACTGTTATCTGGATGTCATTCCACTGCTCGGCGTTTCTCCCCAAGGCTTCTAGTTCTTTTGATCCAGGGTCAATGTGGACCACTGATCATTAGGCGACGTGACTGATAAGCATAATCTTCTACTATTGCTACCTTCAAACGTTCATCTTTTCTACTATCAAAGAATATTACTAGGTCAAACTCAAAGCTCAAATCTATTTCAATTAGAAAATTACAGGCACTTTTGAAAGTAAAAAAAAAAGCAAAAAAAGCGACAGTCACAGACACAAGGCATAATAACTTGAGAAAGTAGTGTAGTTGCACATTCCACAGTGTAGATTTCTATGGAGAAGAATGGGCAAGAAACTCCATGGACACTCTTTTAAATTAAAAATTGTTACAAATTCTTGGGAACATCATTCATGTTGAGATTATACATGTACGAGTATGTGAGAGGTATATATCCCCACATTCTTACTTACCAACAAATCCTCAATATGTTGGCGCGTTCATGTTGGCTCAACATCAGCATCACTGAACATAACATCACACCTACAACCACAGTTACTAATCAAAATATAAACACACCCTACACCGTTCATTAGTTTATTAAAAAATCTATCTATAAATGAATTTTCTTGCGCACAATGCGAGCACTATGATGATTGCCTGCGCGTAGGCATCACAATGGGGCATTATCGCTGGGAGGTCATTAACTGAGTGCATTCTTGGTGCAAGATAATAGGTTCTGCAAAAGTAACGTATAGGTTAGAGGATGCAGGAAGGCCCGGTGGCATCGGGTTGACGGAAGTTTAAGATAGAAGTGCAAATGTGTTAGTTTGCTGCAGTTTCTGACAGTTTAAGCGATCAGAGTGAATATTGTTTTGTTGTTAGCATAAAAGCTATGATGTTCATTGAAGCTCTCTTATGTCTGATTTTTATGGCTTGGTAAAGGGTTTTGTTTCTTTGTTTTCACAGTTTATTTTCTACCTGTATTGTACAGAACTAAGTTTACACATCATAAACAGTGCGTATTGTAAGCTACGCATGGTTCTTTAAGTACAAACAGAAGAATGGACGCTCCGACTGGAGGATTAAAGTTTAGTGGTAGCCAGACTAGCTGAACATTAAGATTTGATAGAGTAACACGTATAAAATTGAAGGACAATGAGTTAAACCTTCATATCAGTGTTAACCGTTGATTAACTTCAACTAACCAAAATAGTAACATCCCGTCCTTTAAAAAATCAACCATAATGGTATGTCGGGTGAAGTGTCATGGGAAATTTGCGTAAATTAAAATAGGAAGATGGGCGAATAGGCTTTAAGCCCATATTGTGCTCACCCCGCTTTTGTCACTATTCGAAGCTCAACGGCGTTCGAAGACTAACTAGCTAATATTCCCCTCTCTTTCTTTTATGACGGGTTGGAGAAGGATGGAGATACCCAGGTCATGTCTGCAGGCAGATTCATTGTGGCGGTGTCGAGAAATAAGTAATTAGGTGCGATGTAGCTTTGTGTGATATTTTTTTAAAACCTCGTTATGTATTTTTCTTGTTGCGGTTTTTAATTAATGGTGTCTATATACTGCGTATGTTAGGGGGAGGTTTGTTTTAGCTGTGATGTGTGGATGACATTTTTTTCATAGAAATATGTCATGTTTTCCGCGTGGCGTCATTTTATAAAGACACCGAAAAAGTTTTTGAAGAAAATTATGAACAAATTTTATTTTTATATATATATTTTTTTAATGTAGTGCTAAATAAATGTCGATGTTGTTTAAAATTGTTATTACTTATTATATTAATTCAAAGAGTTCAGTAAGACAGCTCTGTGTACAGTTGATCCTAAGCTATACCTATTATACAGGGTTATTTGTAAAACACCAGCAACCTCTTAAGAGGTCATTGAACTCATCACAACATTCACAGTCATTGAACAACTTTTACTATGGGACCAAACCAGAAATCGCGAAAAAAAAATCAGCTGTTTCCTACATTTTGACGAGTTAATCGATCATAAATGTAGGGAACAGCTGTTTTTTTTTTCGCAATTTCAGGTTCGGTCCCATACTTAAAGTTGTTCATAATGATGAGTACAATGACCTCTTAAGAGGTTGCTGGTGTTTTACAAATAACCCCGTATATTCTAAACTGACACAAAATCTTATCATCAAGTCATTTGACTATCCTAATTTCCTGATTTAATCCTCTTAGCTAGCAGTTAGTAAAATTATGCCACCATTTTGAAAATTACCTGATAAGTCAGACGGCAACTGCGATGCAATGTTTATTTTGTTATTCTTAATTGTTCTTTTATCTTAATTTTTATATAATAGGCATCATCAAATAGTAAAAATTTTGTAAAATATCTTTGTTGTTTCATTTTGTTGTTCTATTGTTTTCACTGTTTTGTTTTTTATTGTTTTATTTTTGACACAATGAGGTGATAAAATAAGACTCACTTTTATTTTATTGGGAGTTAAGTTCGTGCTTACTTTTTATTGAGGTCTCGTGTTGGTGTTTTTGCGAAAACAACAATAAAATTAACGACTTTTTTAACTGAAAGGTAAATATAAAGTTTAGTATATTGCCATAATTTGTTTTGTTGAATAATATTCGCCTATTCGGACATATTTTTACTAGGTTACTTACTTATTGCTTAAAGCGTGTGCCGGCTGCCTTCTGCAATAAATAACAGCATGTTACTTTGGGCCGTCCTAAAGCTCCTTATTGGGTCGACGATGTCGTCAAAATCGCAGAAAATACCTGAATAAGGGACGCACAGAACCGAGAAGTGTGATAGAAGATAGGCAAGGCCTGAACCCAGCAGGGGGTGATTCCGAGCTGATATGATGATGTTACTTTGTCTAATATTTAATGTTTGATGAGATTGACAAAAATAGATTGAGGAGCTCGTGGTTTAATATTAACAGGCGCTCGGGTCGATCGAGGTTAAGCCGTGCTTGCCTAGGTTGGTCTGTGGATGGGTGACCGTATTACGTACCGAGTTTTCTCCATGCCTCGGAAAGCACGTTAAGCCGTTGGTCCCAGCTGTCATTTGTAAATCTTTGACAGTCGTTACGGGTAGTCAGCGGCCCGAAAGTCTGACAACCAGTCTTACCAAGGATATCGTATTACCCACTGCGTTGTGGAGGTCAGATAAGGCAGTCGCTCCATGTAAAATATTGGTATTCAGCTGCATCTGGTTAGACAGGGAGCCGACCCCAAGATAGTTGGGAAAAGGCTAGGCAAATGATGATGAGATTGACAAAAAATTTACATGTTTAACTTATTTTTTATTAATTTTTGACTTATTAAACGCAAATTATATGTCTCTAATATTGGTGTATTAATGAGTGTAAAATGAGGTTGGCTAAAACAACCACTGCAACGGTTAACAACCACAAACCGATGATGAGTGTAACTGATTGTATTATTAATATTAATTTCTTATTTTTTTATGTTTTTATTCTGGCGGTTATTGCTGATAAATTTGACTGCCCCATTCTAAGTCATCACATTGGGGTGCTGACTAAGACGACTATCAGAAAAGTGATGAATTGATTTGTAAAAGGTTATAAATTGAAGAATGATATTTAAATAATTAATGTCTCTGAATCTCCAAATTCTCACCACTAACATAGTTCTTAAGTACTTATTCACTAACACATATGGACCTTGTTGTTCGAAATAAATAGTTATTTGATTTAATTTGATTTTGATAGTTTAAGATTGACATGCATGTAAATATTGTACACCCAATGGGTATGTTACAGTGATACTATAATGCAAATTGTAAGATCAAACTTTTTTACCTGTGACAAACAATAAATAAATGAATTATTTCTTGGCTTAATTTCTCAAGTCTTCCAAAAGAATTAGTTGTCTTTAAATAATCACAGCGTAATGAAACATATTATGTCATTCTACATTGGTACCTACACCTTTCTACAGCTGTGAAACGAAATATAATTAGGCAAAAAAATGTTGGCCAAAAATTGAAGCTCACTTAGTTCGCACTTTACGCGTCGCATCAATAGATGGCGTTAGTAGTATCAGCCGACCGTTTCGAATCGTTATAAAGTGATTGTGTAGACTTGTGAGTTCCTGAGTTCTTTTTCCGTTTATACGTAGTTATTGGTATTGGAAATAAAGGCATTATGAAAGCATGGATTGTTAGTAAAATAAAATGCATTATTTTCGTTAAGGATGAGTAATTCACTATGATAATAAAAGTTTAATTTAAATAAAAATTGTGATGAGTTCTAATATAATGAACAAATTACTTAACATGGAGTTACGTTTGTGGTAGTACCTACATGTCTTGTCTATAAAAAGAAAAAAAAACTGTATTTAATTCCTAATAATTCTGCACATTACTTTATTTCCTTTGAAATTAAGTACCTATCCGTGTTCAAGCTTGAGCCAGTTAATAAATTATTGATCACTCTTAATTATTGAAGCTTCATTAAGGTTTTTTGTAGGTATTAAAGTTTTCATGCCAACTTTGCTTCTTGGGAGATTCTAAAATCTTAATATAAGTACTTACATACTTACATCAATCCAAAGGGGATTGATGTAAGTACTTATACAAATATAAAATTTCCACGTTAATCAACTATAATACTGTGTATTTTCAACTTAAATGTCTTCACAGCAATTAAATTTAGCTAAGTAACTGTGTTTGACTATAAAAGGAAATTATTAATTTCCATTAGCCATTTCGTTTTACGACTAAGCTGAATTTCGAAAACTTTGATTACTAATAAAGTTTTAACAAAACGCGAACAAACTGAAGTTTCAACTATAAAACATAGAAATTACTCACATTGAGGCTTGTTATTATTTTATTATCAACGACTTCTTGGAAGTACTTTTAGATCTCAGTAAGACAAAAGACCAAGACCTGTATTTAGACATCACCCAACCTGAAACCAACTCTACAAACTCAATCATAAAGTTACAATTCCTATGTCAGAAAAAAGACTTAAGTCTTAAAGTGTAAACAGGGTGTATAATGAAAAAGTCATTTCATGATTGTAGAATGTGTTTACGAGTATAATCTTAGTTATTGGACACTAGTGTCGCCACAAACCATTCCTATGAAACAATGACAAAAAGCATTTCCGATGTGATCCGTGAAACGATCATTTTTACGACCATCTTATAAAGATTCGATTTATAGTTAAATCTGTGAAGGTTTTCTTGTGTTCCTGTTTTATGTGAGACTCGTATAGTGTATTGTGTGGCGTGTAGTGTCTGGTACTGTGGCCACTCGGACTGTGATTGACTTTAGATTAAGTTTATCTGCTTAGCTCTATAAGGTTATTATTTATATGATTTATAGTTTGGTATAGGTCTGGGGGTCTAAAATGGCCGCTTTAGCAGAATCATAATAGGATAATAATAAGTACGGTTAAATTCTTAAAATGGTCACAGACGTACCTACTATTATGAATTGTCACCTTGTGACCATAGATATGCTTTTGAATTTTGGTGTGAAGAGGCAGAGTATTGCATATTTGTTGTATTGTTAGTCTCGTTGTACAGTTATAAAAAGCTGTAAGTATCCAAACATCTCCGGATAATCTCAGATATATGTAGATTTTTTCCAGTTAGAATACTGATCTATATTTTTAGAGAAGTACTAAGGAGAAAAACGAGAATAAATTACAAGATCCAGCGATGATTTTTTAATTTAAACAAATTAGGTTTTTTTTTAAACGTAACATATTAATTTGGTATACTGTGAGCTCGCCTGCGAGGTGGCAATAAAAAAGTCTACTTTTCATATATTTAAGGTAAAGACAAACGACGTCGGAACTTAAAAAAAATAAACATCTTTTTCAAAATTACTTATCCTTAATAATGAGTCAATACCTAAGTCTCACATTAAGTTGTCAGTTTTCATGTTCATTGCATCATTCTTATTTCGTGATACAATAGAAACTTCACTCACATCTTTATGTTAACACTAGCGGCTCGTCCCGGCTTTGCACGGGTGCCTGTGTGTATGTTACTCAGGGTGAATGTAGCTTATCAATGGCGAAAGAATTTTTGAAATCGGCACAGTAGTTTTTGAGTTTATTCATTACAAACATACACACACAAAAATACAAATTTTTCCTCTTTATAATATTAGTGTAGATAGTATAAAACAAAGTCGGTACCGCTGTCTGTACGCTTAGATTTTTTAAACTACCCAACGGATTTGAATTCAGTTTTCAATAATATGCATTTTGCTAAATAGAGTTATTCAAAAGGAAGGTTTGTATGTATGTTATCCACATTGCAATCGTGCGAAACCGGGGCGGGTCACTAGTAAACTATAAACCAAAAAGTGAGTAGTACATAATTACCACGGCCCCATTACCATTGCGCTTTAAAAGTAAAATGATCATCATCGTCAGCCTAGCCTTTTCCCAACTATGTTGAGGTCGGCTTCCAGTCTAACCGGATGCAGCTGAATACCAGTAGGTACTTCACATGGAGTGACTGAACCATCATAATAATCACCATCATATCAGCCAAAGTACCACCGCTGCCACCATAACCACTGTCCACTGCTGGACAAGGGACTCCCCCAATAGCGTCATCTCAACGACCGGTCCCTTCTTCCATCAAGAAGATTCCTACGGTCTTCACCAGGCCTTCAGTCCCTGTCTGTATCAAATTATTTCGCAACTCCTTGCATAGCTGGCTTGATAATTATCTCGCCCAATTCCTTACGAAAACAAATACCATTGTAATGTTGATCATTCACTCAAACACACATACATACAAACATATCATCACATTATAACTACATTCCAAACCGTGGTCAAGGTCAAAGATCTGATTGAGATCAAGTCAAGCTTGTAATCCGCAAATTGTTACGCTTACATAGTTATGTATACATATAGTGACACCACAAGATTCATAACGTGACTCTAGATCATATAGACTGAAGAAATAAGAAGTAGGTATAGATAAGCATTTATTGGGTAACTTATGTCCGCGGCTTCATCCGCGTGGAGTTTGGTGATTGTCCCACGAGATCGTACTAATGGGATAAAATATGTTGGGTATACACCCATTGCCGGCGTAAGGGCCACTGACACCCCGGGCGAAAATATTGTGGCGCCCACTTGAGGGAAGCAATATCAAGTGTTAGTTTTTTGCTGATCCCAAGTAAAATTATATTAAGAATTTAATCTTTCCTTTAGCGTTACCCAGAGCTAACGACGCGGACGTAGAAAGTTTTGTAGCTCCTCTTTTATTATGCACAGAGCGTAGAGCAGTTTTGAGGGTTTTCACCAGGGGAGGCCAGAGACTCCAACTCCAGACCTTGGCGCCCCCCAGAATTTGTCGCCCTGGGCCGTCGCCCCATCGCGCCTCCCCCTAACGCCGGCACTAATACACCTTCTATTCAGTTTTCACATTACTCAATATAACCGTGAGTAAGCATAAGACTTTTATTTACACTTCTGTATTCTCTACACTCTCAACAACACCTCCATAAAAGTATCCTAAGGAAACTTTTCAGGTTTTATACTGCCAGTGTGCCTAATTTTATCCAAATCCGTACAGTCGTTTTTGCGTTAAAGAGCAACAAACATTCATTCATCCATCCACTCACAAACTTGGGCCATTTATAATAGTAGTTAAATACACAATAAATAAGCACCACCCTCCTTCATGATGTAACAGGAAAGAATGTAAGTATTCCCCGACCTTTTCTCAACTTTGTCAGAACCATGTCTTTGTAATCTTACTTTCAAGCTTGATGTTTTTTGAATGAATGAAGGAAGAACGAAAAATATTTATTATTATTTATACGAAAAAAATAAGATAAACATAGGTACTGATAGTCATGTCTATCAATTAGACAAAACTATCTTTACTTAGATAAATATCTTATTTATCAGCCACAATTCTTATCAAAAAGGTCTACAAAACGACACTCTGGAAAAAGTCTGACATTTTTGAATAAACCGGAGTCATGAGTGCTGCTGAGGAGCCTCACAAAGGACAAAGAGAAAAAATGGTAGTTTACAGTAAATGAAAGGGCATCATCATCTGCCTAGCCTTTTCCCAGCTCAGTTGAAGTCGGCTTCCAGTCTAACCGGATGCAGCTGAATACCAGTATTTTACATGGAGCGACTGCCTATCTGACGTCCACAACCCAGTTAGTACTGGGTAATACTATACCCCTTGGTAAGACTGGTAACGGCTTAACCTAAAGATCGATCTGAGCGGCTGTTATTATTTTGTTAGTAAATGAAAGGGCACCAAAAAATATAAAGAGACGTAGCTTCCTTTTTTTAAAGTAGCAGAAATAACGATTTTAGCCGACTTAGTGTATTATATTCTCTGCTTAGTATTTGAATCATGATCATCTTCCTGCCCTTGTCCCATTACATTTGTTGGTGCCACATGTTTTCTTCTTCCATTCTCCCCTGTCAGACGTCACGGCATCATTTACTCCTTTCTCTTTCATATCATTCCTCACAGTTCCTGCTTAGCATCTGAATGCAGGAGCACTATAATCTTGCAGTAAAGTTGCTACTACTAAACCAATAAGATTAAAACAGGTTTCAATTTAAAAAAAATCTAGGTACCGGTCACTGCATTGCTTACAATGTTACCGATACTATCATCAGTACCCTCGCCATATTCCTCAACTGTACCACTCAGCACCTCAACTTTAATTTCATACTTTCTACGGTTTGCCTCTGATTCACCTCAAGTTGCTATTTTTATTCGACCCTTTTCCTTGAGCAGCTTTGTCAGTACAACGTGATGAAATACAGCTGATTGAGACATTCTTCTCTAACCAAGTTCGGCGTAAAATAAAGTTTTATGTCCATCACGAACAAAACAACAAAAAAGTAAGCTTCAAAGCAGTAAAAGTTCTATTACATTTGATACCAATTGAGTATTACGTCTTACGATGTTATGATACGAAGCTTACACACCAAATAAACATTAAGAATGAACCGCTGTATCCGAATGTTCTCTTTAAACGTAAACCAGCCAATAAAAAATGTTTAATCGCTTATACCTTAAAAGCTCAAACGTTTTATTACTACGAATATGTCGAGTTTTAGCACAAAAAAGGTGACATTCAAACGTTCACTCGTGGTCTATTTATATCAACCATTTATTTGGTACACAACCAAATTCCACAATACAAGTGTGTAAAGTATTCTATTACTACAGTTACATCATGCATTGAGCCGCATTCAGTCGCTGACATGGCTCCGAACAGCTGCACGCCTGTTCCGCGCCACGGCACGCCGCTCTATTGTTGCGATAGAGCGAGACACCTCACACCCATTGTGTGCGCGAGCGAGACCGACGTTGCGCGCGAGGAGGGGCGCAGGCTGTACTCGCTGGCCCCTCATTGGCCCGCGCCTCGCCGCCCAAAAACCCCACCCCCCGCACTTCGATACCCACAAGGCCCCGATACTGAGTCGCCAGTCTATCGTCCGTCTCCGACGTGACACAATCACCTGCTCGTCTGTGCTTATTCACCGCTTTGTGCCATACATCACCATAGAGCTAATGCTCTAACAGAACTTACGACTAAGTAATTACAGTTCAATCGATATGTCGACTTTGAGTCATCATCCGTACGCGTTCTCCATGCACCCGGGCATGTTACCGGAGTACCCCAGCGCGCCGCAGCCGCTGCCGGCGCACTCGCCGCAGTCCGAGGGACACATCAAGAGGCCCATGAACGCGTTCATGGTGTGGTCCAGGCTGCAGAGACGTCAGATCGCTAAGGACAACCCGAAGATGCATAACTCAGAGATCTCGAAGAGGCTCGGTGCGGAGTGGAAGCTGCTGTCAGAGATGCAGAAACGGCCATTCATCGATGAAGCTAAGAGGTTGAGGGCGCTGCACATGAAGGAGCACCCAGACTACAAGTACAGGCCCCGCAGGAAGCCCAAGCCTCCCACGCAGGGAGGAGCCCCCGGTGCCGGTGCGTTCCCAAGCTTCCCGCTGCCGTACTTCGCCGGCCCGGCTCACGGCATGGGTCACCTGGACTCGCTGTCATACTCCGCAGTGCCGCCGTACTTCCCGCACCAACTGGATCACCTGCAGTTCTCGAAGCTGATGGCTCCGACGGAGAAGCTGCCGACAGTGTCGTCGTCGGCGGCGGCCGTGGTGTCATCGTTCTACTCGTCGCTGTACACATCCCCGACGGCGCCTCCGAAGCCCTTCCCCTCGTCGCTGTTCCCGCAGTACGGCGCCGCGCCCTCGTCGCCCGTGTCCCCCATCACCCCCACACAGCACAGCCCGCATGACGACCAGCTCAGGCGGCCCGTCTCCGTCATATATTGAAGGCCAACCTGCCTTCCTTGAAGGACTCCGTCCTCCGAGGTTCGGCAACCCCGCACGAGACGGATCCAGCAGTTTAAGTGCAACGGACTGTGAACAAGAATGTAATGAACATTATTTATTTTCTAGAGTAACAATTGATGATGTAAAGTGCGTCTCATATCAAGTGGCTTGTAAATATGTTAAGCTAGACCCGCGAGCGGGCGTATTGAGTTAAACTGTGATTTCTTTTGTTTTTGATGCGTCTATGCATATTGAAGGTAAAGTAGCGCCGGTTCGTTAGTTATGTGAAGTGAGATTGGTACCAAAAAGAGATTATGTTCTATAGGTCTCATGTAGCCGATTAGTTAAGTCTTGGCAACCCTGTATTTTGTTTTAGTGCTAACATAACGTCAGTTTGTTGAGTTATTTGTTTCTCCCCGTGTCTCCAGGGTTGCTCCGCTTTACTTTTCCGTGTATAATTTATTTATTGGTTCCAACTTTAGATGTAAATTTAAGAACTAGTTGTCTTAATCTTAAGTCATTAGTACATCTCGAAATGTATATAATAGTGTATTAATTGAATTATCGATGTCAGTACCAACGATGTATTATAATAGTATTTGAGAAAATAACTTTGTTAAATGCCATACAAAATAAATACTAAATTGTTTTTATTTACTTTTATCGTTTTAATTGACGCCCTTTTAATTTTGTTGACGTGTTCAGAGGTCCGAAGTGATATAATTGAATTAACATTCACTTAGGTGATTAGTTCGAGGAATCATTGACTTCAATGATGGATAGACTACAGTAGATGGATGGGTAGGCACATTCCGGATTCCGGCTTGAAACTTTCAAAAGATTATCTGTATCGTTAATTTCTCTTCTTATTAATTTATTCACATTTAGATTATTTATATCAAATTCCACACACGTTTGGATTTATTTTAATATCACATGATTGTGTCATCAGTTATTTTGACAGTTTTAGTGTTAATTATGGCGGGTTCGACTTCCGGGCCACTCTTTGAACTTTAATGCCGTTATATAATTAAATGACATACAGTTCCTATTAACGATAATTGGTCTCAACATGATTTAATTTTGATTATGTTTTGACAAAGAGTTTTGTTGGTCGTTTTACATTCAATTAGACTTATAGGTTCGATGGTTTGAAGTATTTTAAATAAAATTAATAATTTATTACTGAATAAATACAATAAATTCAGTTTAGGATAGTTTTGTTATGAGTTCAATAGTTTGTATTTATAAATTAAACAGTAATGAAAAGCAAAACATTACACAATCAAAGTTTTTGAGCATGCAGATATAGTACGAGTATGTACATTTAATTAAGTACTTGGATACTTTCTTACTAAATTACGAATACCTATCTATGTATTTAAATGAAGATTTAATACAAAGGCCTATGACTTAATAAGTTAACTTAAATCATAACAATTGTTAACTTCAATTGTTATTATGTATGTAACTTAATATAAAAAATTACAAACAAAATCTGAGTTTTAAATCCGACGGAAACTTTTAACAAGAATAAACTTAAGTTTTTAACAGTTTAGTTTCTTATTTTATTCATTAACTTAGTAAATCTAGATTAAAGTAATAGAGAAGTATGGAAGAAGACTTGCTACCCGACCCCAAATAATTTGGAATAAGGGCAAAAGAATGATGATGAATTTGGTGAATCTTAATAAATTGCAGAAAGTACAAATCTTAAACGCATGTGTGCTAGTCATGCTTTGAATAACTGTAAAAGCTTTATGCTTGGACCAATGATTTGACGCAAATACAGTATGATTCGTGGTTGTAATATGTACAAAAACAAATATCAATCATCATCTGCCTAGCCTTTTCCCAACTATGTTGGGGTTGGCTTCCACTCTAACCAGATTCAGCTGAGTACCAGTATTTTACATGGAGCGACTGCCTATCTGACCTCCACAATCCAGTTAGTGCTAGGTAATACAATACCCCTTGGTAAGACTGCTTGTCAGACTCGGGACACTGACTACCTGTAACGACTGTCAAAGATCTACAAATAATAGCCGGGACCTCGGTATGTAATGGGTGGTCACCCATCCACGGACCAACCTAGGCAAGCGCGGCTTAACCTAAAATCGACCCGGGCGGCTGTTATTATTTAGCCACGAGATCGTCGAGAATTTGTTGATTATGCTTATGCTAAATATACAAAACCATACATTTATTAGGAACACCATATTATATTTCTTGTACAAACACGGCAGGTGTCATTGCTCTGTATAATTAATCATGATTAGGTATATTTATTTTAGCCATTCAATATTATTTTAAAGAAGGTTTTTAACATGTACGAACCGGCTTTGGGTTTTTTGACAATACCGAAATTATTTGTTCGGTAAAGATCAGACAATAAGATTAATAACCGTACAAAGGCGAATACTTATGTCATATTTTATGTTGCCGCGATTTTTTTTTTTGAGAGTGCATTTTATAATTCCTTGATATTAAGAAAAAAAATGTTTCCTTGTTAAGAACTTACAACCAAAAACAGATTCATAGTTTTTTTTTTTGTAAACGATCACTGATACCTTTTTCATTAAAAAAAAACATCTACCACAGAGGTTCTTAAATTGCAGAATCTACCAGACGAAAGCTTCGAGAAAAGTCGTACAGTGTCACTTAAAATTTTATATTTAGCTCTACACCACCCGATAGATGGCGTTGTGCGCTTACAACCAAACTTATGATGAGAAACATTGCCCCATATCCATATCGTAGCAACATAGAAGCAAAATAATATAAACTAATATTAAGAACTTTGGAACAACTAGGTATATAATTGGAAGTAAATAATATAAAATACAAACTATTCCATCTAAATATAAAATAGACTTCTCCAAAGACAAAAGAAGTTTATCCTAGTCACAGTTTCCAGACTCGAAATAATAATACCAAAGAAATAGTTTATCAAATAAATCCATAGACACTAATATAGCCTGCCCCAGATATAGACACAATATTGTAGATTAGTTTCTGTAAAACTTGGGGATCCATTCGGTCCCCAGCCCCTGGATTGTAAGGATAAAACAGGGTTTTCAATTTAATAATTAGGGACCCTATTATGTGCGGGGGCGTTTTTCAAATCAATTGTTTTATTTTATACCGTTCTAAGCTTTTACGATGGAGCCGTAAAGTTAGCGGGGGAGGGCAGACGGATAACTTTGTTGTATGTAAGTGTTTAATGTACCATAAAATGGAAGTGTTACTGTTATTGGTAGGTAGTACCTAGTAACATACATCAAAATAGAAAAAAAACTGTGGCATTTTTTTAGTTTATAATGGCATTTGTTTATATTATATACTTACCTAAAATTCAGTTAATTTCTGGTAAAAAGTATTATGATGTTTGGATAAAACATTCTTAGATTTTAATAACATAAAAGTGAATAGGTACATAACAAACACACAATACAATAACTAGATGGCACGGTAGGCGCAGTGCCTGAGCGATTAACTGTTGCGCTGCGTGTCGCGGGTTCTATCTTCATACGGAACACATATTTGTATGACCTACAGAATTGTTCCGGGTGAGTTTAAATGTTTGTCAATGTACCACGATACAGGAGGAATTCCTAGTGTGGGGCAAAGTTGTCAAAACAAAATACCTTAGTTGGCTTCAGAAACCTAGTAAACTATGATTTTTTTTCTATATTGCAGGTTGACAAGAGTATTCTTATCGCCCTTTCTCTAGCCCCAAAATTGAAAGGAATCCAACGACTTTTGAATTAATCATTAGTTTGGTAGGTCATTGTTTAGATCTACGGTCCTTAAAGGGTTTCGGCGATTTCGCTGTCGAATTCGTCAAGTGGATTTGTCTGTCGAAAAGTAAATTAATTTGTCAATTAATGAAGATTTTGTGTTAATTTGATATTTAAAGGAGTTGAAAGGAGGTTAAGTTTGGAATAATGAAGCTTATTAATGTTGATTGTTTTATAATTCGAGAATATATATTGGTCATATAATTAAGTTAAAAAAAATAATACTTGATTTTGAATAAATTGATAGTTTAGTTTTGTCTATAGTAAATTAATTGCTTTGTTTTTAAAGTTTCGTCAAACTAAAATAGCTAAAAGTTTAATAAAAATAAATGAACCAGAAAACCTTCTATATTCAAAATCATTCTACACAAACCAAGTATTATAATTGGTCGATCACCGCCACAAAATACCCAATAATATTCAAATTTTCAAAAATGGAATCACGAATTAAGCCCGAGTGTTGCCAGCATTCGAGCATTTTCTCCCGTTCGAGTGTGCCCCATTTTCCCCGTTCCCAGCGAAGGTATTGTAGTGAAAATATATTTTGTATGGAGACGGCATCACAATGAGAAGTCCGTGTTATTTATTTAGATGTATTTCATTGTGCGGACCGGAGTTCGATTCCGGCGTACTGCCAGACGGGAGGCAATCGAGTCAGGACCACTGTGCCCGTACAGGTAACGGATTGGCAAATAATTGAAATCTAGCCCCTGCTTTTGTTAGAGAAATCTAACGAAAAGTGTATTTGTGCGTTCTTGCGTTGGACTTGGTAGTGTAGGAAGATGGAGCACCTTGTATAGCGTAATGCGTCATGTAACACTGTGTTACCCCTGAAAAGGCATAATGCCATTGGAAATGAAAAATAAACGAAATATAGAGAGTGGAAAAGATACGTGCCGTAACATTTCTCATTTTATGGAAGTCGGTTAAAATAAGAACGGAGTTAAAATGTAAAACTTCTTCCTTTCTCCCAGTCCTTTTCATTTTCCAAACATTTTTTTTTTTAATTGCGGCTAATACTAGAAAAAGCAAAACATCTACAACACGAGTACCACACATTACACTACACCCACCAAAAAGTTCAATATCAAAACAAAAAACCTACAATATTCAATCAACATCATCAATCACGAATCACACAGCAAAAATATCAATAAAAAACGCAACAGAAACAGAATCATTTCAAAATGATTCGCAAACATTTCTCTTGTCAATGCCACAGACCAAACGTCGTCAAGACAAAAGCTTTGATGGCCAGTGTTGCCAGTTATAAAATAAACTGCAATAATGGCGGCCGATCGTGATTCGAAAATTTCCCGCGTCAATACCTATTGAAAGTGATAAATGATATTTATTAAGTACAATGGCGTTGTCAAGATTAATTAAAGTTAGTGTTGCTTAAATAGTTAGTTAGGCAAAGAACGGGTGCCTTTTTGTGTTTCTATCAAAAGAGGTTGCATGGTATGAAGACCTTTGTTATTCATTGCTTTGTGGGTTTGTTTAAAACTGTTCAGTTTGAAGCTAACCGTGTTTTGAAATCGTTGCTTTTTGTATATATTCTAAAACATATTGAATGTATTCATATTTGTTGGTTTATTGATTAAGTAATTTTATTGTAGGTTTGTCCCTGTACGGCAGTGGTTTAAAATTGACACGAAGAAGCAAACGGTTGGATAAGAAGGACATTGCCTTTATTGATTTTTTTTTGTACTTTTGTGTAGATATTGACTTCAGGGTTATTTATTTCACCACATTTTTGTTAATGAAGTGTCATTGTGTCTTTAAAAGCATTTATAATTGGTCAACTTTAGAGATCGTATTTCATTTGGTTCTGAAAAACTCTCACGTTTTTAAAAGTACCATTATTGAAAATATGATTCTCATCAAGTCACTTTCAAGTTACCAACTGACGGAATAAAGAAAGAAATATGAGAAAAAGTGGGAATAGACAACATTTTCCAAGAGATGCTTCAACTTAAATCATCTGAAAGTGGATTCATCATCGAAGGACATCAGATTTTGAAGAGAACTACACTCAGCATTGGATGGCCAAAGGACAAGAAGAAGAATTCGTCCGAAGCAAAAATTATAACATTTCACATGTTATAAGCCAAATCAGAAAGACACAAACAAGAAAAAACAATCCACAAAACCCTTCAAACTAATACCACAAATAAAAGCACGCAAAAAAAAAATGAGGACGCATTAACATTATTTTCCGAGGAAACGAACACACGAGCCCCAGGATTACTCCCCCTTCGACAGAGAGAAATAAAAATAAAATATACAGTACATACAAATAAGGCATACGTTATATTGTACGACAACCCTTATCTTCAGACTTGTGCTTTGAATTTAATACCATCGATTTTCTTCTAAGGAGACGTGTTTGATTTTTGTCACAGGAATGGGTAATGAAATTGAAGTGTTTTGTTGATTTTATTTTTAAAGAATATGGTGATATTTTTCTTGTTTGTTTTCTTTTTTGGTAAGTGTTGCGTTTTCTTCGTTTTCCGATGGTGTGTTAATTGATTGGTTGTTGAGCTTTTGGGTGTTTGAGACCTTTCTTTTATACTGCACTTCTTCTAGTAGTTCAGTACTCTTCATTCTCTTCTTCGTTATTGTTTAATGATTTCCATAATTATCCTTTGTTGAGTTTGAAGAATTTCGCTTCATCTGAGTTATCTTGTTTCGCAGCGATTTTCATCAAGCCATTTACGAAAGCAGCATTTGAGAAATTGATACACTGTAGCAATAAGGATATATTACTACAGTGTTTCAAATTCTCAAAACAGTAGTACTTGCACGAGCCCATAGAAAATATTCAAGGGCCAATTTAAATTGAGAGCAAACAATATCTATACAAATCATCAAGGCATTGAAAGTTCAATTAAAATGCATTATTCATTCAACATTTTTAGATAAACCACAAATAATAAATACATTGAGCGCAACAAAAAGCTTTTGTCGCCACCAACGATTATACTGCGCGAATCGCATTAGTGCCGCAAATATGTCGCAATGAAAAATCGCAGTCGAATCATTGTGCATTACAATTATAATAATAAAAAGTGTACCAAACGCTTCCCTTATTCGCTTTTGTCAAACAAAAATAGCCCTAAAAGCAACCTTTTACGTATCACCAAAAATTAACATATCATCCAGATAAATTAGAACTCTGTCTTCAGTTTTGTTGGGTTCAAATTCGTGTACCTTTCCTTTTTTCGGCTGCTGACCTTTGTGTATGAATAAATTAATTTGTAGTGAGTGCCATTGTGCTATAGTTTCTATTATTGGACGATGTTAATTGTTAAAGTTCTCCGCTGACAGTTACGCGTTGGGTTAATGGGTATACGGTGTTTCAATAGTTATTTATCCCATTGTAACAATGTTTTAGGATGAATAGTATTCTCTGAATGTGGCTCTAGAATGTTGCGGAGTTCATTTTGTATTGAGTGAGTGATTGACCCGGACTTTTGGTTCTAAAAGGCTCTTACGTGCATTTTAACAGTAGTAATTATAACGCTTGCTATAATGGCCGTGTTGTAATCTTTATTATGTTCATCTACAATTAGATTTGTAAATGTATTTGGTTTTAGATTTTAATTGTTTTCATTTCGATTTGCATAACGGCTTTTTTTAGCCGTGACTTGTATAATTAAAATAACTTCTTCATTATTTCCATCCTCTGTCTTTGTTTTAAGACTACTTGAGATCTTGTTGTTCAAAGTAAAGAAGACACCCAAGAGTGTGTGAGTGTCTCTTAGATTTTCATATGTAACTTTTGATAAAGCTTCGAACTTAGAAATTAGGCTTAAAATAGACTCACTTGAATGTTATGCGATTATAGAGTATCATCATAATTTCTGAGAATCGTTTGAAGTGTTCCTTCATTTGACTATATTTCTCCTATTACTATGAAAAATATGTATAACAGCTATATAACTATTTTGCTATGTGTTAATTATTCTAAACTACCTCTATGACGCAAGGAATATCATAAAACCATCAGAAAATCAACTGTTACTAATTCGGTAGATTATTTTATTATCCAGTAGCAATAATAAAATATCGTCTATAGATAATTCTTTCAGCTTGCCACATATCTCATCCTCCTATGTAAAGAAGAATGTCAAGTTTAAATCAACAATAGGCGATAGATGCATTGGTAGCAGCAAAATGTGCTATTGTTGGTTCAAATAAATATTCTTAATTATGTCTAATGATAGTACCAACAATAATAACATGTTCTATTCATACGTTAGCATCAGGAGCGGGATTTGTGACGTCACACGTGTCCACATCGCCATAAACGTCACCACCGTGTCTTGCATGATTTATCTTTTCAACAATCATTTTTACAACGTTTCCCTCCTACCCCTCTTCGCTGTGATTAATGATGGATGAATTCCTGAATAATTACCAAGACTTTTAATATTCAAGTGATTCCGTAAACGTCTTTAGCGAGGGAATTTGTATTCTGTGTTGTTGGGTTAGATTTGATTTTGGTTTGTGATATTCGGATGACCCTTCAGAATATGCTTGGTTTTAAAAGGATGGAAGAGAGTGCCTTTGTAGAGAATGATTTTGGGTTGTAAGATAAGGGTGAAAGAGTCGGATTTTGCTTACCAAAGTTAAGAGTAACCAACAAAAAACGGTGAATACCGTTCAATGCAAATCTCACTCGAGTTTTAAGGGTAGTGTGCGTAATTTGTTATAATTGTCCCCCCATACTCATGTTTGTTCGCATGTGGCATTTTTATTGCGAATTAGTCGCAATCATTAATTTTGTTTTTCTTTTACAAAAGTTAATATATCGAGTACACTTATTGTGGTAAATGTAATTAGAATGATTTTTATGATCGTTCTTTGTGCGGTTCTTGAATGCGAGCTATCGTTTACAATGAGTTTCATTGTTAATTGTTTAGTTGATTTTTGTATGAAATATGAGGTATTTTGCTGTAGTATGTATTGTATCCGTTGTGGGTACTGAAGTATTTGATTGTGATTCAGAATTAATAATTCCTTTTGAAAAGTTATGAGTAGTAATATTTTCTTGAGGAAGTTGAATTGTTGTTTTCATTGAATCAGTGTTGATTACAAACTTTTAGCTTAGTATTTCTTTCAGTTCAACAGTTCTTTCTTTCGGTTTGTTGAATCAATCTTTTTTTTGGATGAAAAAGAACATTGCCCTATGTTTCTTGAATGATTTTTGTTTACCTTTTGTTTCTTCTTAGATGACAATTTATATTGAGTCAACCAAAAATTTGGCGACAAGTTTGGCACTTTCAGTAGCGTCCTGTGATGTGCAAACAACAGGACAGGCAGGACACGATATCAAGTGGCCCATCGTTTGTGGGGCTTCACCAAATTTACATTCCAGGTCAGAGTAATCTCGTCGGGGGCCACGTGGTGGCTCTCGGCCACCGTAGGCGCGCGCCTGTGGACGGTGAGTAATGGGCTAGCGCGCCGTCCGTCCGTCTTATGACGACAGGCCGTGTCGACGGCGCGTTCGTGTTCCACGCGCGCCTCAAAGAGATGTCAGCAAACATGAGGGGCCCCTTAGGGCCGATGCCTGCCAGGGCTGCAGGACTCTTCGAAAGATATCTCTTTCGCGGAACTGGAACATTAAGGGCAAAAGAAGGAACATGGATAGGTTTTAGTCAGTAAAAGTCTGACACTCCCATTCAGAGCGGGAGTCATTTGATGATTTCCCATCCCAAAAAAAAAGGTCAGAGTCATCTATGGATCTTCACCTGAACAGGTTTTCCTTGTTACGACCAACCTGTGTCCGAAGTCTATTTAAAGACTTCCAGGTCAGCCATGGCAGCGCGTGTCCAACCTTTGCTTTCATTTCTCATGTAAGCATTCTTATGCAGATGATGTTGCAAAGGTAGATTCTAAACATATCTTTCCCAAACATCGTTCTTTCTGACAGAACTTAAAACGCATATAAGCCAGTTCTTTTATCTAATTGCGAACATCCCTTACCTCTTGAGAACCGGATACCACCGCTTCTTTTCGCTCGGTTGGACCGCTATAGGGACCTCTAATATACGTTGTATATCTTTTTAATAATATAATAATAAATACATGAATGATACCCCGTGTGGAACAAAGGGTAACAATAACTATACCTATGTGTGTCCGCTTCGAAATTCAATGGATTTTTGAGTGGTCTCGTTTCGTAAGCATTGTGTTTTGTAAGCGATATTGTGATTTGTGAATTAAATTATGGATATTTTTCAAGTGTGTGTTTTGAAGTTATGGGTTGAAGAGCTGGTGTGCCAGTAATGCCAAGTAGCTTTGAACATTGGAGTGCAATTTTAGGACTGTTTCTTTCTAAGGTGGATAATTTTTTCAGTTGATTTTCAGCGTAAATTGTTTTAAATTTTTGAAGGAAACTGTTACTATGGATATGTTTTTTTTGGGGATCGTCAAATGATGACGACGAGGTGATCCTCATCTTCTCAAAGAAAGAAAATACCTGGTACTGTTGGACAAAGGCCATGAACGGTCACCTCGACCTGTCCTGAGGTTCTTGCATCCAGCAGATTCTCGTGACCATTTCCGTGCATTAAAAATTTCATACCTATCGGCGGAACAGCCCTGAAATTGTCTCATTTAAGAGTTCACAGAAAACAGTTACAAAATTGTCCTTCAACGCAATAATCGTTCCAGATCTCCTCATCCAGTTCTCAGGATTTAAAATGAATCTGGTTTCATTTTAAATCCTCATACAAATAACACATGAACCCATACATACACAAGTACATAGGCTCGTTATTCAGTGGTACTCATGCGGGACACTTGGTGACAAGTCGGTCGTGAACAATTTGCGGTGTGCCCCCCTCCATGGGTCGTTAGCGTGATGGTTCGAGGTAATGAAGCCACTTTGGTTAGGCATGAAATGGTCTAGAATATAGTAGAAGACTTGAGGTTGACAAGATTATACCCAAGTAACACATCAAAGCATTATATCGGCCGACTTACAGCATTTCTGTATCGTTTTCGCATTTTGAGTTAGTTCTATGATAGCATTACAAACGTTTATACGGCTACTGTAATGCTAATTTGGGCACAAATTATACGGCTTTAGATCATATATAAGTTCACAAATAGTTGTTTAATTGCATTACAGGCGCATTATATTAGCATTATTGTGACCAAATAAGTTGCGAATCGCATTATAGAAGCATTATTACGGTCAATGAAGTTGCCAATCGCATTACAGAAACATTATACTAGCAATATTATTGATAATGGAGATGTTAATTACATTACAAAAGCATTAGACTAGCATAAGATTGTTCGAAAAGTATGATTGAGGCTATTTAAGTGTTCACAGGTAGAACTTTAATCATCATTGCAAAAACATCTCTAATACCATGGCACAAATGTTATAATACAATTAACGTTGTAATTTCACTACTTAGTTCAGCAATATATTATGGACGAAGATCGTCAAAACTGAGTGACACCATACTTGTATTTGCATTAAAATAAAATTTATAATACTGGCTAAGTTTTTGACTCTTTTGTTATTTCATGCCTATTTTAAACGCAATGTAGTTTACTGTAAATATCTATATAGGTTTCATTGAAAATTTTCACGCGCCTTCGATATTTTGTAGTTTAGATATAAAATGTTACATAAAAATATGAATCAAATAATCAAAACAATTTTTTATTCCTAGTCTAGAATGAATTTTGCATAATTAACGTAATAGTATTGATTGGGCAGTATTAAATTAAGTTAAATCATTATGATAAAGGTCTATTGCTATTATAAATAGGTTCGAATGATAATATTTTTTGGTTATAAAATATTTTCAAAATGGCGTGAGTCTACAATAGCCCGGTGAACCTGTATAAAGGCCAATTAATGCCGTCAGCAGTATAAATAGTCACACGTGAACAATCGTTAAGCTAGAGGCCAGAGAGAAGACTTTTGATGAACCACCGTAGTGCCATTGGCTATAAAGTAGTTCTCTAAGGGTTCACCGATAAACCAATAGACTTGATGTAGACTGAAATAGTGCCATTGCTTGAAAGTAATTTTGGGGATCCTTGAGCAAAACAATAAAACTCATTTCAGAATTTGCATTACTTGAATAATCACAACTTAATTTTGTTATTAGCATAATTATCATAATCATTACACACACGGTTAGGCAAGACACCATAAAAAATGCTGTTATTTGTTGATGTATACACATGTTATATTTTATGTGCTTTTCCCCAATATGGCCGACAAATGGTTTTAAGAATACAGTAAAGTGAATGTATATATAGCTTTACGCATTACAATAACTCACGTGTATTTGATTAAAGAGCTGTTACTCGCACAACAGTACTCAGTTGATGTTTAAAAATGCAAGCATTATATTGATTCACGTTTATGCTGTTCAGCAGTATTAGGCTTTTACTTAGCACTTAAAAGTGCTATAGCACAACAAAGGGCACTAAAAACAACCTAAAGCAGTATCACGGATTTACGGTGCATTATAATGGTACAAGTTTATGCTATTAAGCGGCAATAGGCATTATCTTACTGCTTAAAATGCTATTGTAAACCCTAAGGCACTAAAAACAGCTGAAAGCTGTATACTGGATTTACGGTGCATTATAATGGTACAGGTTTATGCTATTAAGCAGCAATAGGCATTTTCTTACTACTTAACAATGCTATTGTAAACCCTAAGTCACTAAAAACAGCTGAAAGCTGTACAGTTGCATTGTGGTTGGCTTCACTAAAACTAAAGGCTTTACAAAAGCATTTTGATAGGCCATTATCCAACCGTTATACATTGTAAAGCATCATAATGGTTTTGAAATACCAATATAAAGCATCAAGACGCTCGGTGAACTTTTATAAGAGTTTATACGGACCTTAAGTTTTACATAAGTTTACTATTCGTATTTTAAAATGCTTCCTGTGTTACTTGGGTATGTAGCTGACCGAGGAATTAAAATAAAAAAAAATCAAATCAAATCATAATTTATTTGTTAACATAGGTAAAAAAATACAGATCTTATGTTTGATGAACAGAGCGCTATGTTATGCCAGGAGGCGTACAAATATGGTGTGCAAATCTAGCTGAGGATTACAATCATTTACTAAAATATTTGAAAATCATGCATAATTATGGTATAATTGATATTGAATTTAATGGAAGTTTTTGGCTGAATAGCTCAAAGGAGAAGGAAGAAAGTTTTGTATACCATAAATATGTTCTTTGCATATGAAATTCAGGTAAAGTGATCCCATTTCAGCAACGATATTTGGTTTGTTTGTAAATGTATTAAGCATTTTACTGTAATATATCGTGTGATGTCTTTTTTTAGACATCAGAAAAGCACATAGAGTAGCCGTGACATCATCAGGTATGTGCGTGTAATATTCCATCCAAAAAACAGGTAATATACTCCCAGGAAATCGGCTTGCAGTACCACCCCCAGATTAACATACAAACCAAGAAAAACATGCCATTTACCAATAAAACTTAAACCACAAGACTTCGCGAGCGCGCGTTATAACCGTAACGTAAACACGTCGATTTTCGAACTGAAAATATATTACAACAATCCTGTAACATTTTGGTTGTTTTTTTTGCGACGAGCACAATTTGTATTTAACCATAATTTAGAAATTTTAATAATATTAACATATAACATAACATCAAGCTCGTAATCACGAAGGGTTAGGCAGAGGTGTACCTAATAGTACACCCACATTTCGCCAGTTTTGTTTAAGTCCCATGTAATAGGGGGTGAACAAAATGGACTAAGATCATAACGGAGTGGCAACCTCGTGATGGTAAAAGAAAAAGAGGCAGGCCGGCAAAAAGATGGATGGATGACATAAGGGAAGTCGGAGACGCTACCTGGTCAAGAAAAGCTAGAGACAGAAAAGAGTGGAAACAGCTGGAAGAGGCCTATGTGTCACAGGGCACGCTGATCAATAAACCGGAAAACAGATGTGTTAAGTGTATAAGTTTGTTTAATTATTAATTTTGTTTAGTTGCAGCAATAAAGGCTTAATAATAATAGGGGGCGAGCCTATTGCCATCATGCACAAATCAAGACTCCGTGGCAACTGAAAAATTCTGATGGAAACACCCAATAACACTGAGCCCGACCTGGTAATCGAACCCAGGATCTCATGCTCAGCAGTTACGATTGCGACCACTAGGCCTACGAGGCAAGATACGTGACACGCCAGAGGTTGTGTAAAAGTATTTTCAATTTTAAAATCACTCATAATAACGTTACATTTACAATAATTCTAGAGCCTCTGTACCGCAAGCACCAGACAATTAACCCTCACAAAGAAGAGATAAAACACGCTATTTAATCACGAGCGATCGACCAGCATCTATTATCTGGTGGCAAATACAATTAAGCAAATAAACAGACATACGCATATTGACGGCGACATCCGAGGGGCCCATGATTCTTATGCAAATGGGCCCCAACAAGGGGGCGCTTGTGAGAATAGCAATAAAAATTATTGCACGCCGAATTAATCTTGCAGCCTTGTTTTGAAGTTAAGTATTACGTCTGTTAATGATCATTATTTTATGGTTATTTTGAGTTTTTTTGTAGAAGGGGAAGTGTTAATGTAATTGGTAGTGTGTTTGGTATCATAAGTTAATGCTGTTGATACCGTCCGCTTTCCTTTTCGAGGTCTTTTTAAAGAACTACCTTGGTTTATCAAGTATTTATACAAATGAATAAAATTGAAGTGCTCGTTTGTAATTTCAAAATAACAGGTTTTTAATGAATGCATATGAAAGTTTATGCGGTACTTATACTTTTACCAAAAAATTTTTTTTTTAAATTTTTGTTTGTTTCCGTTTTTGTCTGTTTGTTCCGGTTAATCTCCGAAACGGCTAGGCCGATTTTGATGGAACTTTTGCTGACAGATAGCTAAGGCTTTGTCATAAGGAGTAACTTAACTTAGGTTAATTTTGTTTACAAATTAGGGTTCCGTGTAAAATTAAATTGATTCGAATACGGAGTAATATTTTTATAATCATTTCACGCGAACAACGATCGCAGGCAACAGCTAGTACAAATAATAAGCCTCCACGTTATCGTCTTTCATGAATCATTAGTTTGGCTACCACCTACCATTTGACATAGCATAATCAGCCTATAATGTTCCCACTGCTGGGACACACGGCCTCCTCTCTATGAGAGGGAATGGGCTATAATCCACCACGCGGGCCCAGCGCGGGTTGGTAGATGTCACATGTCTTCGAATTTTTGGTTCTAAAACATGCCGGTTTCCTCACGATGTTTTCCTTCACCGTTTTTGAAAGCAGTGGCGATGAAATAAATTACACAAAGTAATACGCCTGCCTGGGTTCGAACCCACGACTTACTGTTCGTAAGTCGGGGCCGTCACTACTGGGCTACAATCAACCCAAAAGAACCACATTGACGAATGATTAACAAAAACCGATAGCCTACTTAGTACATAACAACAATTGTAAGTACCTACTAATATTCCACTCGCGATATTTATGTACCTAAGTGTTTTTGATCATGACTTCCACATCTACTCAACCACGGCTCGAGGAGCTCGTGGCCAAATATTAGCAGCCGCTCGGGTCCTAGGTTGGTTCGTGGATGGGTGACCATCCATTACATACCGAGTTTCCTCCGTGCCTCGGACAGCACGATAAGCCGTTGGTCGCGGCTGTCATTTGTAGATCTTTGACAGTCGTTAAGGTAGTCAGTGGCCCGAAAGTCTGAAAACCAGTCTTACCAAAGAGTATCGTGTTACCCAGTTCTAGCTGGGTTGTGGAGGTCAGATAGGCTGTCGCTATATGTAAAATATTGGTATTCAGCTGCATCCGGTTAGACTGGAAGCCGACCCCAACCTAGTTGGGAAAAGTCTAGGCTGATGACGACATCGACTAAACCACGGAAACATAGTCACACTAGCTAATTATATTCCAAATCATAGCAAACAGTTTATTATAAGGTTTCTTCAATACTCGGCGTCTGCGGACTGCATTTGATCACGTTTAGAGGGAAATATATCATGAATGCAAGCGGTTGATTAGGTTTCCTAAGTGAGACTCGATGGGAAACGTGTAATTGAATGCTTAGAGTTAAGTTAGGTTGATTCTATAGGTAACTGTAAGTTGATTGATTAGTTTGTACTGAAGAGAATGAAAGGCATCGTATAATAAGCGTGCAATGTTCCTACTGCTGGAACACAAAGTTTTTCTTTATGTGGAGTGGGTAGATATCCACCACGCGGCCTCAATGTGTTTTGATGGATGTAAAATGCCTGCGAATTTTTAGTTATAGGACATGCTGGTTTCCTCACGATGTTTTGCTTCACCTATACACACCTTTGTAACGGTGAACGAATCGCCTCTCTATTTCCCTAAATATAGAAGCAATCAATAGAAAATTACCGAATAGAATGGAATGGAATGGAATTTAATGTTGTTTCTTGAAGATACATTCATGAACCCAACGCCTTTTACATCTTAGGGTAGGAAAACGACTGAGTGACACGTGTTACGATGCTGTCATACTCCTTGTACTTCGTCCACGTGTCCGGTCATATAGGTGTGCCAATATTGAGACTACTACGCACCTGACCTATTTTGAAAACACATTATTATGAGCACGTCATTATTGAGGTACATCATCAATGAGGTCATGCCTATCTTTGTCCAAAGTTGTTCCAAATAAACTTTAATTGTTATCTAGTATTGGCGTCCCCTCCTGGCGTTTTCAATAGCATCCGTCTTCTCATTTTTTTTTGTATTGATGACCAAAGCATCTAGCGCGGCCAACATTGAAAAGCTATCCAGGACACTATTAGACCATGTATGTTTTTAATGTGCGTCTCGTTTGTGCCAAATTAACAGATTCGATTCTCAAAATTAACTCGATTCTAAAATTGTTGCAAAAAAAACAGCTGTTCCAACCTCAAACATTATCCAAGAAATCCTCTAGAAACTTCACACTTGTCTACTTCAAAAATACACACTCATCGTCCATCAGTAGGAAACTTGGCTCATCCAAACAATTATGTGCTATCACAATGGTGATCCTAATCGGGGCTCACACCCTAACAATCTCCAACTATGCATTAAACGGTTCCGTACCCTAGAGACTGGACCGGCGTGACTGGACCGTTTATCCCTAAAATCTGAGCGCTATGCAAAAAGGGTCTTTCCCACAGAGCACGGAAGCTTCTAGAAATAGCATCCGCAATATGCTCGTCGGTTCGTTAGTCGTATCAAAAAGAGTGTAAGTTGGCCTCTCTTTCTATTGATACTCCGTACTACACTAGGTCAGCTCAAGCCTAAAGCATTAAAATTGATGTGCGGTCTACTGCACTAATAAAATTCGTGCTGCCGAAACTGCTTTCAGTGCTCAACTTCTGTCAGAAGCTGGCCTTAAAACTGTAAGTTTGGTAGTTCGTAGTGCGACTGGTATTCCACTGCATCTGGTTAGACTGGAAGTCAACGCTAAAATTGTTGGGAAAAGACTAGACCGAACATGACTAGTAAACGGTGACACGCTTGACTTGTATAGAAGGAGTTGGAGTGCCACTTCTATCCGCGGCCGCCGAGTCGTCTCCTTGCTCTACGGTCTGTCTGAAGATTGATTGTTTAGAACAGTTATATCAAGAGTATAGTTGGGTTTCTTAAAAGCCTGGTCAGTGAGTTCGATTTACATTTTAAGTGGGCGTTGGTTCGGTTTGTGGAGTCATTGTTGTTTTGCATGCGTGGAAAAGTGTTTGAATATCTGAAAACGCTCTGAAAACATACTAGTCTATAAGTGAAATTTTGTACCTTCAAAATGTGTCAAACTTTTGTTTTCTTCACCAAAATGAATGGTATTTTACAGCACACGGGATATTTGAAAAATTGAAACGTCAACTGAAAGAAACCATGCAACCTGGCCTCTAACAAAGTGGAAAATGTTGAAGATTACAAAAGTCCACTCAAAGGTACTATTGTCGTCAAAAAATATTGTGTCCTTTGTACCAACTACAAATGAGGTATACACGAACTGAAAAATCCACAAATATTATTCAGAAAAGCTAAACGCGGATGTCATAAAGCACTTGACAATGACTCTCGTGCCGGCCGAGTTAGCGCACTAATTACTAACGAAGTACGCCTTGACAACGTTGAATTTACCGATGATAATTTACCAAAAGTCATTATTGCAATCGAATAAGGTTGAAATTGTAATGTTCAGAAGCTAGATCATTTGCAATTTGGACAATATTTGACGAGCGTGTTCGACAATTTGTGTCAAAAAACACGCTTGGTATTAATGTCGTTATTAGTGAAGTTACGTAAACTTGGGCCTGACGAATCGCCCCGCCATTGTTGCGACCCGTAAGTGAACATAATCGACTATTCGAAAATATTAGCGTTGGCAACTGATATCTATATTGTTGTTACGATTTTGAAGCAATTAAGCAAATGAGTCTGACATTCATTGTGAGAAAACTCGATTATTCACAAGATTCGTAAGTGGAGATAATTTCTAAATATTTTTGGCACATAATTCGCTTCGAATACTTTGACAACTTTGTTATTGTTCGATTTGAATATTCATCAGACGTTATTATGAGTTAAAACGTTCTGAGATATCTGTTTGATAAATTGAATGTGAGGATAAATCTAATAAATCAAGCATTGTGATCAAATTATACTTACTCAAGTAGATTTTGTACTTCTTTTGACGATTAGCGTTTTAGATGTTAAACAATTATAGAAACTATAAATACAGATCCTTTATTGTACGTAAATAGTTCACGTGTAAGCAAGTCTCCCTTTTACAAAGTATCATAAACGCCATTACAACAAAGTTTCAAAGGCTCATCACGCTCTTGTAAAGGATAATTGTAACCGCCAACATCCTCCAAGTTTGTATGGTCATTGTTCAATGTCTACACGACACGCAATACCACCTATGTATGTATTATTAGCCAACAATTATATATTGTCGTCAATAGCACATAGTGCCATGTTGATGTTAAATACTCTAGCATGTGTTAATATGATAGATTTTTTAGCGTTCATTGTTAATCACCACGAAAAGTAAATGTGACAATTTTTATTTTGTGGTTAGAGGTCGCGGGTTGAGTTTAAAGATGAAGCGTGTGGAGGCTTCTACACGTTGTGGTGCTCTGCCAAAGTTTAATAAAATAGACATTTGTGTTAGCAATGTATCTATGTTCGTTATAGTTAGATAAAAATATAAAATTGTAGTAGATGGATATTGTTACTCAATCACGCCAGAACGGCTGAACGAATCTGGATAAGATTTGCCGCAGGGATAGATTATGGTGTAGAATAGCACATAACTCACACATACACATCAAAATTTTCACACGAACGAAGTCGCGTGCAAAAGCTAGTACTTACATTATTGTGCCTTCACCTGTAAATATTTTGCAGTAACCAAAAAGACTATGAAAGAGGGGAGAGGCATTTGATGATGTAAATGTCGTTTGTAGGCATTATTTATCTAAAGTTAAAGTATCCATCACCCGAATACGCGGCTCCAACTAAGCCTTCAAAAGTAGGTTCGTCTTGGTTTACTTTATGAAATCGTCAATTTGTATTTTCGTCAATTTGTATTTTCGAGGGAAAGATCCCTCAATCTTAGACTTTCTTCTTCGTCTACAACTAGAACCAGCAGATTCAGCATCGCAGAATTCTGCTTCAATACAATTTCCTTCAAAACATGTCTTCTCTCCGCTTCATCTTCTAACTTTGCGCCACCTCCTCAGTCGTGTCCACCGAAGCCTTTGCTTTTATCCGTCGATTTGCATCGGCCGCGTTATAAAGGGGCTGTTTGCGACAAAAGCATACAAGCGACAATATCATTTAGCGACGCCACACTAACGCATCTGTCATTTTGTCAAAGTTATGTAAGATTGGGATTGTGAACTTGCAAAAGATACAATTGTTGTGAATCAAATGAAGCAAAGTGCTAATTTGTGAATTGGATTGTGATTTTCTTCAATAACTATGGAAGTACAAGACATGCTCACATAAATACGGACAGGATAATGACGGCGATGACGACATGAAATCTTATCTTTTTAATTGTCTTCTGCTTGTATACTTATTATTTCAATCAAAGAAAGATGGTTAATAAGATTGACGGACAATAAGCCTAAGAAGACATTGATTGTATACTTCTTCTTAGCGTATCAATGGCAAAAAGTTACGCAAACTCCGCTCATTGATACATTTAATAGATCATCAAATGCGCAGCTGATAGGGCTGCGGTGCAAGATGAAAGATGAAAGGTCAGGTGCGTAGCACTAAGATCACACAATTGTTTTCCTAGAAAGTAGCCCTTACAATCACAATCACAAACCAGGCTACCCATTCCAACATACTCTTAAATACATTACTACAAAGCTACTATCTTAATAAGTATTCCGATCCATTTCAATCGATCAGTGATTGACGTGGGCACAAAAGGACACTCCTTGCTCCAGCACTCTTATCGGCATCAAGATTACTGCAAGCAACGAATGCTTTAACGACCATATATTATTGTTCGATGGAGGTCTAGAGAGTGAGGCATTTGGGTGAAAGTTGGAGCTTTCCCGTTGTGGTTATGTTGGTTTATAGGTGTGAGCGTTTATGTCGTTGTAGGCAGGGCTGGATTAGAGATAGCAATGGTTACACTAACTTGTTAGTGAAAATGAAAGTGCACTGAATTAAAATTCAGGTATTTTGTTGCAACACACGATATAGATAGGAATTTAAACTAATCTAAAAGATTAAAATAGAGAGATATTGATTTATTTATTTTAATTATTGTTTTTTTTTTGATTTGGTTTTGTTTTTTGTCTTGATTGATTTTTTTTTCACTATAATTTTTTTTCATTTTTTTTTTAGATTCTCTGTCTCTGATCTCTTATCTTTTTATCTCCATAGGAATCTTGTTAGGATCTTTATTCCATAATGCTATACTGTGGTGTTTGATACATTATCATTCTTTTGCCCTTATCGTAGAGACATTCTAGAATTTACTAAACATTTTACGTTACAGTCTCAATTTTATATAGGCGTGCAAGGAGCAGATCATTGCTCAAGTTCGATGTACATAATATATGAGAGTAAAATATGAATAATCCTATTTTTTAATTATCCCAATTTGTTTTCGTTGCAAAAAAGTTGCAGCCACAAAAAAACTGTCAAAATCGACGTGAGATTTACTGTCTTTCCTGAATCCTGTTGTCCAAGGGTAAAACGACTACGAGTCTTCATCATCATCGTAATCATCATAAATTCAGTCCCAAATCACTTTCACTTTCTTCTACCATTCTTTTCGGTTCGTCCGTCCCTTACTCAACTATTACAAGTATCCCACTGCTGGGCAAAAGGCCGCCCTTTTTTCTTCCGCTGTCTTGTACGATCTCTGACCATGTTGGCCTCGCAAACAAGATCAGGTCAACACCACCTTCACCGCGGTCTACCTCGAAGGCGATGTTTCTCGATCAGTCTTACTCTACCCAAATCCCTCCCTGTAAATATGACAAGTGATGGTCATCATCTTAACACGGGTATCGCTTTAATGGCGCATTCGATCTGATAAGGAGATATTTTTTGTTTCCTGCCCTTTACTGAACAATGACGGCCGATAATCCTGTTATTACGAGAGCTGTAAGACAAATGAGAATGATGGCTCGGTCGCCATTTATCCGAGTGTTTTATATGTCAGCTGTGAGTATTGTTGAGTAATTTTTATGAATACTTACGTAACTGCTTTATACTGGAGAGAGATTTTGGTATTTCCAGCGATCATCATCTGCCTAGGCTTTTCCCAACTATTTTGGAGTCGGGTCCCAGTCTAACCGGATGCAGCTGAATACCAGTATTTTATATGGAGCGACTGCCTATCTGACCTCCATAACCCAGTTAGTACTGGGTAATACGATATCCTTGGTAAGACTGGTTGTCAGAATTTCGGGCCACTGACTAACTGTAACGACTGTCAAAGATCTACAAAGCGATGGATGAGGTCTATGATGAAACGAGCGTGCACAGAAGATGCATGTTCACTCTTGCTTTGAAGGCAGCCGGGTTAAATGTGTGAGGGAACACAGATGCCGGCAGAGAGTTCCACACTTTGGCTGTGTGTTGTTAATGATAAATAGTCTCTTTATTTATACAAATGAAAAAAATTGAAGTGTCTGTTAGTGATATCAAAATAACAGCTTTTTACTGAATGCACATATGAGAATATATACGGCACAGCAAAAACACATTTTTTTCAATTTTTGTCTGTCGTGTCTGTTTGTTCCGGCAAATCTCTGAAACGGCTGGATTGATTTTGACGGGACTTTTACTGGCAGATAGCTGTTGTTATAAGAAGTAACATTTATTATTTAATTTATTTTAGAATAAGAATTAGGATACCTTGCAAAAAATTAAAACCTTTGAAATTGGTAACAAAGGGAAGTAATATTTAATTATCTGTTAGCGTTCCACAAAAGACAAAGATAATAATTTTGTTTGTAATCCATACTTCAACTTAATGAACACCTCAAAACATATTTACGACTTTGCAATCCATACAAAACTAATATTAGCACTAATTAATCCAACCCTCGAAACGCGACACGGGGGTCTCTTAGACCACCATTTACTAAAAAGTATATTTCACGAAGATCTTAACACTGAAGATATAGGGGTGACATTAGATTGCATGTATCCCAGTGTTGGGCACAAAGGAGACAGTTAATATGAAGTACAAACAAATAGTTAAATATTTTTATGTGATATCGCTCGTAAAAGTTGATTGAAGGATATTTAATGGCTCTTCCAACAAAAATAGGTCTTATTGGGACCTAAATGTGGTCCTTTATGGATGTAACAGCTATAAAGGTGGTTTTTGATTCTAGTAATAATGTTTACGATGATTGTGTTGGGCGTTTATTAATCAACAAGTGTATAAATATGGTGTATGTAATTTGATGGTGATTAATTTTCTGAGAATGTGCGTGGTGGTCATGTGTCCTAAAACTTCTTAGCCGGGGAACCTGGGCAAATCTTCTTCTTCTTCGTGTTGCTGGCAAGAGAAATTTTTATATTTTGTTAGACCATAACTTCGCCATTTCTACCGCGTCGTCGGTGGCAGCGCAGAGGTTACTTCGGCTGCATGTTTTTGGGGTTCATAATAATAATAATTCATAATAATTCATTTATTTATTGTTTGTCACAGGTGAAATAGTTAGATCTTACAATTTATATTAGGTATAGTATCACTGTAACATACCCATTGGGTGTACAATATTTACATGCATGTCAATGTCTAAGCTATGTAAAGAAATAATTAATAATAATATAATCAGTTACACTCATTATTACACCAATATTAGAGACATACAATTTGCGTTTAATACACTCGAGAGCAATGAATCCGGGTCACTTAAAGAATGTTAAAAATCTCGGAAACTAAAAATGATAGGTTAATGCAATAAATTGTATTTAATAGACAATGTAATACTCCTTTTTTTTTATTACAAAATGGGCCTGCTCTTGACCTCGATCACGCCTGGTGGAAAGCGATGGATGAGGTCTATGATGAAACGAGCGTGCCCAGAAGATGCCTGTTCACTCTTGCTTTGAAGGCAGACGGGTTATATGTGGGAGGGAACACAGAAGCCGGCAGAGAGTTCCACACCTTGGCTGTGCGCATGATAAACGTGGAGGAGAAGCGCCGAGTACGACTAGTCGGGATATCAACCAAGTGTGGATGGTACGCCGCAGTACGTCTGCTAGTCCGGTGGTAAAAGGGTGATGGTGGAATCAAATCGTGGAGCTCCTGTGCACACTCTCCGAAGTACAGTCTGTAGAAGACCGACAAGCAGGCGACATTACGCCTATGAGCTAGGCTGTGAAGCGAAGCTATCAAAGTCTCGTCGCCTATGGGTCTTTTAGCTCTGCGTTCCACCGAATCAAGTGCAGCGAGCTGGTATTTTGCTGAACCATCCCACAAGTGACTGCAATACTCCATACAGGAACGGACCTGTGCTTTATATAAACTTAAAAGCTGTCCAGATGTGAAGTATCGCCTCACCTTATTCAGGATGCCCAGCTTCTTAGCTGCGGTCTGAGCTTTCGACTCGATGGTTGAGCCGAAGTTGAGATCCGATGTCAACTCCATGCCCAAAAGCTGTAGGCGGTCGGTGACTGGTACAACTGTACCTCGGAAAGCTGGAGACAACTGGAACTGGCTCTTTTTAGCCGTGAAAAGACATGCCTGTGTTTTCAGAGCATTGAATCTGACCAGATTGTCGTCGCCCCACTTGGAAACGAGATTTAGGGTCAGATTCATTCGCTCCACCATGGCCTCTCTATGAGTAGCAGTTTCCTCTCTGCTGGCTCTTGCACTGGACAGGTATCTTTTCGCGACTGTGCTGTCATCAGCGTACCCGATTGCACCAAGCTGTAGCAGGTCGTTGATGTGTAGCAGAAATAAAGTTGCGGAAAGAACAGACCCCTGAGGAACACCGGCATCAATGGCCTTATGATCCGAAGAGCAGCCATCTATGACCACTCTGATCGAACGGCCACTCAGGAAGTCGGAAATCCAGTTGCAAAAGTCAGCAGAGATGCCAAATGCAGGAAGCTTAGCCAACAGACTAGCGTGCCAGACCCTGTCAAAGGCCTTTGAGATATCAAGCGATACAGCAAGGGCTTCGCCGTGTTTCTCAATGGCCTCGCCCCAGTAATGCGTAACATACACAAGAAGATCCCCAGTTGAACGACCACGACGGAAGCCGTACTGGTGGTCACTGAGGAGCTCATTGTCTTCGAGGTATGTTAGCAGCTTATTGTTCAGTACCCTTTCCATCACTTTGCACAGTATGGAGGTTATGGCGATTGGTCTATAGTCAGCAGGATCGGCACGGTTACCCTTTTTGGGCACTGGCTGCACATTAGCAAGCTTCCAGGACTCCGGCACCAGTCCGGTTTTTAGAGAGAGGCGAAACAAGCGCGTCAAGACAGGAGATAACTCAGGAGCACAGCTCTTCAGGACTCTTGCAGGTATTTCGTCAGGTCCGCTGGCTTTATTCACGTCTAGATTGCATAGGGCCTTACGGACCTCTTTTATGTGGATTGAGATCACCGGCATTGCGGAGCCACAGTGAGATATGTTAGGTGGTATGTTTGAGGCCGTGTCTAGGCGTGAATTTTCGGCAAAGATGGAGGCAAATAGATTTGCCTTCTCTAGAGCCGTATGAGCCAGCGTTCCATCAGACTTCAGCATAGGAGGCAGCGTAGGACGGCAGAAGTTCGTCTCGACTGATTTCGACAGGGTCCAGAACTCCTTACTACCCGAGGGGCAGGACGCCAGCTTAGCCCCAATTCATCCAACATGATCGAAGCGCGCCTTCCGTAACACCCGTTTGCAATCCTTGGCGGCTGAATTGTACGCTTTTTTCGTTTCGCGAGCCTTCTGACTACTGCACCTGTCACTACGGGCCGAAGCCCAGGCCTGGTATGCCTGCTCTTTGAGCAAATCGACTTGCGCACAAGACGCGTTGTACCAGGGTTGAGCCTCGCAGCCAAGTAAAACATCAGAGAATGGGATAAAATATTCCATTCCCTGGCGAATCACGTCGACAATTGAGTCAGCGCAGTCAGAAGGGTTAAGCGAAGAGAAGCAAGTCTGCCGCCATGGATAAGATGCAAAGAAATGCCGCATCTCATCCCAGTCTGCCGACCCGTACTTCCAAACTCGCCTCGTGCCTCCTTAAATGAAAGTAAAAAAAATATGAGTCGCCATACATTTTATTAACACAAAATTACATAAAGAAAAAAACTGCTGATCTCTCCTTAAAACAAAAATAGGAAACATGAAATTTTTGAACTTTATTACGATTTTCTTGAATTTTAATACTTCGTATTGCCTCCTCGTGCTTCCATTACTGCGTTTACGCGGTTTGGCATGCTGTACACCAAGTTCCTTATACGATTTTGGGGAATATTCTCCCATTCCTCTGTGAGAGCAATTTTGAGCTCACGAAGCGTGATTGGGGAGGGTTTCGTTGTTTTACGCATCTGCCTAGCTCGTCCCAAGCATGCTCGATCGGGTTGATATCCGGGCTGCGCGCTGGCCACTCCATACGAGTAATGTTCATCTCTTGAAAGTAATCCTACCTGTATGAGGTCGGGCATTGTCATGCATAAATATAGCATCCTCACCTAAATTGACCATAAATGGACCAACGTGATCATTGAGGATTTCTTCCACATATCTTACGCTAGTTAAAGAGCCGTTTTCTATGATCACCAGCTCTGTGCGACTTTCAGAAGAAATTCCGGCCCACACAAGTACAGACCCACCACCGTAGGCTACTTTTTCTTCGAAGCATGCTTGCTTGAATCTTTCCCCTGGTCTTCGATACACTCTGTGTCTTCCATCGTGCTTGTAGAGCATAAATTTTGATTCGTCGGAGAACATAACTTTTGACCAATCTTCAATACTCCAATTTACGTGGCTCTGGGCATATCTTAGTCTTGAAATACGATACCCACGCTCCAGTTTAGGGCCGTTTGCAGGTCTAAGGGGTTTTAAGTTAGATTCAGCAAGCCGACGTCTTACTGTCCATGCACTTGGGTTACTTCCTCCGAGGCGTCGAAACTGATTTGTGAGTTCAGTTCCTGTGAGAAAGCGATTTCGAAGCATGGTGTTCACCAAGTATCGGTCTTCTCGTGCTGTGGTACACCTGGTTCTGCCCGTTCCTGGTCTGCGTAGGTTAGAACCAGTTTCTTCGTAACGTCGGAGAACTCTTTGTACTGTTGACAGCGACACACCGACAGTCCTGGCTATATCGCGCTGACTCCGGCCGGTTTCCAGCATTGTAAGTATTCTGGTGCATTCTTCAGGCGTAAGCGACATAATTTCAGTTTGAATAATGAATATAGAGCACTATCAACATGGTTTATATACCCACATAAATGACAGATTACAAACAAAAGCAAAACCAAATGCTGTAATTTCGTAGTTCCATCTTCGAAAGTGGCCCTTTTTCAAATTTGATTTTTTTTATGATATAACTTTACAATAACTAAGAAGTTTTAATACCTTCACTTAAGGAGTATTACATTGTCTATTAAATACAATTTATTGCATTAACCTAGCATTTTTAGTTTCCGAGATTTTTAGGATTCTTTAAGTGACCCGGATTCATTGCGAGTGTATGTCAAAAATTAATAAAAAAATAAGTTTAACATGTCAATTTTTTGTCAAAGTGTTGGAGGTCAGGATAGGAGGTGGAGCATAGTTTGCGACACATCTCCACAACCACAACCTTAGGGGGTTCATAGTATACTCACACTCCCAATACAATTTAATTTGACAAATCAAGCAGATTTATTGCCAATTTTTTTTTAATGTCCCTTAGACGATGATATCCATTCCACTCTATGTGAAGTAATGGATGTCTTTCCAAATCCTCCTTGTTGTGATAGAAAAGTGTGTTACGCAATTGGGCTGCAGGTAGAATTACAATAATGTTATTGTTATGTTATGTACTGCCTTGTTGGACTCGTGGTCGCAAGCGCGACTGCTGAGCATGAGGTCCTGCGTTCGATTTCCGGGTCGAGCAAAGTATTATTGGGTTTTTTCATCAAGAATTTCTCAGTAGCAGCCACAGAGTCTAGATTTGTGCCCGGTTGAAGGCAATAAGCTCGCCCCTATTACATGGGACTTAATTATAACTGGTGAAATGTTGGTTTACCTACTTGTTGGGTACACCTCTGCCTAACCATTCGGTGATTACAAGGCTTGATGTTTAGTTATGTAATTAAAATAATAAGCTTCTCTTTTTGCCGAAATTGTAGAAAATAAGCAGGTATATCTACTTGTATTTATATAAATAGGATTCGGCGTGTTTTTCTAAAATTATATCATTAGGTAAGATTATTGTTCTTACTATAATTAATTCCATTCGACTATACTTAACTACTGACTAATGACTATACTTACTAATGGGATAAGGTGAAAAAGTATTCTAGTTCCATGGAACTACTGGGAGAAAATATCCCAACAGTCCCTTAATGGAACTAGAGAATGGAACTACTTGGATACGGCGGATTTTTTTAATCAAAGTAAGTTTCCCAACACAACTTCTCTTACAAACAACACCATCCTCTTAGCACTAAACAAAAACACTAAACCATGAATTTCAAAACCTTCACAAAACGAGCTGTCAATTCGAATCTATTTAAAATCAAATTCACATAAACGTCAGTCGTGTCATAACTTAAGAAAACACGTCACGAATATTTTGAATCAACATGATTTACTTTTACCCCAACAAATCGATACCTTTGTCGTCCGAAATAATGCATGGGAATCTCATTCGGACGTCCCTGAAACAGTTACAACAATGGGCAGTGCCCCTTCAACTGGTTTTAAATAATACGTATTTAAAATACATGTGTCCGTACGTCTGTGTCCACATTATTGATATTATATGATAGTTTATTTTAGTCTCTTTGTTAGTTGGAAACAGAAGTTGGACGGGTCAGCGTTTGAAGGTTGGTAGGGTGGGTATGAGTTTAGGACATCATGGGATTTGTTTGGGAGTGTTGTTGATTGCAGCGATTTGAATTTCATTATTCATAGCATTGATTAGCTTGAAATGGGTGAAACGAACCATCTACTGCTTTTAGCAAGTACAGGGAAGTCGTCTCAATTAACCTGGAATATCAATTAATGATTTCCAGGAAATCATTCCAAAATTATCGGAAATACTATACATTTTTTGTGATTAGTGATATTAGGTTTTATTTCTTTCCAGGATTCTCATGATAACACATATTGCCACGGCAAAATTACATTTTAATTTCACACGATTTCCCAAGCTTTCCACTCACCTTGAACCAAATACATCGTCACCCTACATCTTAGGGTTGCTTCTAACAGGAGTCTAACGCATTGTGACGGACGTCGTCGTGACGACAAAACAAAGTAAGGGATTTTGGTCTACATAGTTAGTTTGGGTCATCGCGCCCCGATGCGATTTTGGACAACTTTTGACGGGTAGACGTCACTTATTATTATTAAAACTTGATTGACAACCCTAGTGACGAGTATGTTTAGTTTCGTAACAATAATAAGAAAGGTAGACTTTGTATTCTTAATCCTCGTGACCGATTTCGGTTACGGTGGCTAATCACAGCGCGGTGACTAGTTAGGCAGGACTCGGAGATAGCAAGCAAGTATGTGGACTCCCTTTTCTCTATTAGTACAATGAGACGGCAGCGGCAGTCCGACAAGATCGGAGGGACGCACATATTTCACTACTTAACACGCTCTCAGTGGCTCAGGGGTAACACACCACCAACTTGCTAAATCCAGGATGCTTATACCATCATCATCATTATCACTGTTCAGCTTAAAGACGTCTACAGCTTGACTATATCCTCTCCAATTATTGCCACGAGTAGATAGAATTATGACTGGTTCGTTGGACCAGTGATAGCGGTATCGCATGCAACATGAGGTCCTGCTTCCTGGGCTCATCGGGTCGTGCAGTGTTATTGGATTTTTTCCTGCAGGAATTAGCAGCAGCCCGGATTATGTATTTGTACCCGTTTGGTGGCATTAGGTTTGCCCTTTATTACATGAGATTTAAACACGACTAGCCAAATGATCTCCTCTGCTTAACCTTTACGGAAGATACAGGCGAGGTGTTATGTTTTTTTAATGTATTTTCTATCCAAGTTATCATTGGACTGCCATATAAGTACAGATAACCAGTTAAGTTAAAGTTATAAAACATAACATGTTGTGTTTAGTGTTAAGCTCAGATTCTGACGGATAAAGCTCGCACTGACATTTATTTGCTAACATATTACACAAACATCCTCACGCTATGATGTCATCGAGTGTGTACAGAATCAATTAGCACCGACGCTCTATGAGTCTTTGTGATGGCTGGCGTTTATTAAAGGAAACTGTACGAGTAATGAAATCTCTTTATATCTGGTGCATCTCCACTTTATGAAGGCTACACAAACACAGTCCCAAAAGGTCAAGAAGCCCCTTCAGTACTTCTTTGTGTTGAAGGTGTGAAGAAAAAGTGGTGATTAGTATAACTGATTCTAAAGTAACACCACTCCCAAAGTCAAAGTACCACTTTGGAATATTTACTATAAAATCTGCCGTTTTGTGGTGATGCTGGAGCAGTAGTGGTGGCCGCATCTTGCAAGATATACAGGGTGGAAGGGACACCGACACATAACCAGTTACCACGTATTCAGTACATAATTCTGAGCGCCTACAAATAGAAAATTTATCGTCGGTTTTAAATAAAAAAACAGCCGACAGCAGTGGGGAAATCATAGCCTGGGTTCGAACTCAGGCTGGCAACGAACATATCTTGAGAAAACCGACGAATTGAGAATACGAGAATGCATAACGAACTCAATATCAATAGAAGACTTGTAAATATTTTGCCTAATCGTGAGTGCCAGCCCTTCAAAGATTGCTAATAAACTACACTCAGCCTGTATACCCAGCAATCCTCATACTCAAACATTACGCAACAACGAGTTTCATCAAATTAATCGCAGTATATAACGTCACGTTTCGTTAACGTGCGTCCTTTTGTTGCGTTTCAATAAACGCATTGTTGTGCGTTAAATCTTGCGTTGTCAGACGTGGCGTGTTCGATTTAGTGGCCGCGATCTATCACGGTGGAATGTGGTGTTAATTATTTATGTTGATGCTGTTGAGGGCAGTAATCTAGGTTTTTTTCTGTTACTATTAAGAGTTGTAATTGTGTTTTAAGAATAAAGGAAAAATGGCATCCCCTGGGTTCATAAAAAGCCGCTTTAGTAGAATCTTAGTAGGATAATAATATGAATTAAGTTACCATTCGTAAAATGGTCAAAAAGTTTAAATTTATATATTTTTTTTATTGGGACAAGCCCGCCACACTATTCCCTAACCACTGTAACTCCTGAAAGCCAGAATCAACAGTGGCAACCGCCAGAAAAGCACCGAGACAATAAAGCTCGACGAAGTCCCAGAGAAACAATTTAAAATGCTAATACGCCAAATTTATAATATCTGTGACTATTTTAAGAATTTTAACGTGATTCATATTATTATCCTATTTTGATTCTGCTAAAGCGGCCATTTTAGACCCCCTATTGGGGATTGCCTTTCATGATTTTACCTTCATGATATTATTATCAGATCAGCATCGAAAATTAATTCATCTTCAAGCTTAAAACAAATGCAATTTTGAAACTGTTGGCCTTTCCTTTACGACAAATTCTAATACCATCCCTAAAATATCCAGTATTTACACTATTCGCCGTAATCACATTACTATCAATCCAAACAGAACAAGATCAATTCGAAATTGTTCACTCTACATTGCTTATCAAGTACAACCCCTCCAATCCCTGCCCAGTGAAAAACCAGCCATGTATTACCAACCTATCAAAAGCAATCAGATCACAAGACAAGTATTTCTCAATATGATACATACAAAGCCGCGTTTGTTTGGGACTATTGACATTTCGATGACATCTGTCAGTCGGCCATTTTAGAAAATAGTCGTGGGAATGTGTGGGTGATCCGTTATTGTAATCTTTTGTTGAGATGTAATTTGATTGTTTGTGTTACTGCCTTACGGGACAGATAAAGGTGATTACATCAATTTGTGACGGGAGAATTGTATACATGATTGCAAACGCTTTCTTAGTTCCAGATAGATGTTTGGAGAACAGGCTTTAAACGTGAGTTAGGACAGTGTTAGCAAGTTAATTAATACCTTTATTGCCTTAGCTTAAAATGTACTATTTACAGTAAACATAAAAAACCTACGTCCAAGCAGAACAAGAAGACCAGTGCCAAAATTTTGGTCATAGTTAACTCAATTTAATGAAAAAATCAAAACTTTCAGTATCTTTCCACTAAAGCTTCATGTCGTGACACTAAGAACTGTCTCACAATTCCACACACACATTTCCGGTTAGACTGGAAGCCGATCCCAAAATAGTTGGGAAAAGGCTAGGCAGATGAAGGTACTATTCATTAGAGCGTATGTATAATTATGTTTTCTGTAGTAGTTAAGAAGACCCTTTTAGAAGTTAAGTTTTGGGTAAATTAAATTAGACTAAATAAAATTATTTAAATTGTATTAAATTAAATTGGATTTTTATTAAATTGGACTGTTGTGTGACTGCTGTTTCCCTAAAAGTCGTACTAACATAGTTCTTAAGTACTCACTACCAACCCATATGGACTCTTGTTCGAAACAAAGTATTTGATTTGATTAGTTTCGACGTACAGTAAATTGAGTTTCATGAAACTAAAAGGTAACCTGCAGTTCTACACAACAAAATTTTTTGAACACAGAAATGCACTCTCGATTTCAACACACACAACTTTTCAAGTTCTAGGAAGACAAGAGTCCAGCTACCAATATTACCCACCGATCCAATTCCCTATTTGTTCAACATATTAACACTGGCTGTTAAGGCATTATAAGACAAACAGACTGGCTCGCTAGCCTTGTTGTTACTGCGACAAAATGACCGATGACACTCGACTCTTACGGCTTATTCATAATCATAACGAAAAAACCTAATGTAAAACATAATTGGTACAAACGCCAGCTCATCAAGCTGCTACAATCTGTCAAATTTCTTTAATAGATTTTCAACTTTATCTCTAAAGCATTAGGTTCTAGGTTGGTTGGGAAAATCTGACAGTTTCGAGAAGGTTGACCTGCTGGCGTCTGTTCATGCAATCAAAGCACAGAAAAAATACTGGGTTTCGTTTTTTCTTTTGGGTATGAAGCCTAAAGGAAAGAGCTTGAAAAGGCTTTATTGTATACCAAAAACACTGTTCTTGGATAGACCGAGAACAGGCTAACAAGACAAAACACTGCCCATATTAAAAACAATAACAAATAAACTTTAGTTTAGAGCATCATACTACATCAGTAGATTGAGTTGCATGACACACTAAAAGGCACCAAAATTCTAAAAGGTCATGTTTTTAACCTCATGAATCCACTGTCCATTTCAATCCCTACCTTCAAAGAAGATAAAAGCTCAGCTACCAATATTACCCACCGATCCAATTCTCTATTTGTTCACCACATTAACACTGGCTGTTAAGCATTATAAGACAAACAGACTGGCACGCTAGTGTTGTTCTTAGTGCGATAATTGGACAGATAAAGAAAGGAATTAGATCTGGTGTAGTTAACGCTTGTTATATTTGTGTTACATGTTGGTTGGAATTTTGTTGATTTGTGAGCCATTTTTGTGAAGGTTTTAGTGAATTTTTGTAGGCTGTGGTTAGTTTGGTTTGTTGTCATGGTTTTAAATAGTTCATGAGCTGAGATGGAGCTTAGGTGGTGATTTTAAAAGGTGAGTTTTGTATCGGATCAGGAAATGGTCTGGACCTTCAATTAAGTTTGACAAAACTTGAAGTGCAGTGCATGTGTCCATCCACTCTGCACTGGCAATGAAGTAAAAATCTAGAAATGACAAAAATTACTTTGTAGAGTAGCATTTCGAATACTGTATTGAGACTAAGCATAAGCCAACTAACTAACTTGCTTGCTTGCTTGCTATCTTAACTTGCGTTTTTCAGATATTACCGACGACCTTGTCAGACGGTATGTGACCTTTACCATTTCTTAATTGCTTGGAAAATAGGTTATTATTCTCTTTTACCGTTATTTTTCTTCTCCTGTCAATACATCTACATAGCGACCTGGACATCAGTCGCCTCATTCACGTCATGGAGGGTGCACTACTTCTCGTTGCCTACATTCGTTCTAATAACGTTGATACAGTGAGAAGTTCTGGTCCAAAAATCCCAAGACTCTATTCGCCCTATAAGGCAAAAATAGCGTGAAAATTAGTACAGAAGAACAAGAACAAATAACTCCTAAAATACAGGAAAATAGGGTGGACGGGGCTATGGTTAAAAGTGTTAATTTGGTCAAATAATGATGATAGACTTAGAGGCTGGGTGACGCTTCTCAGAAGGACACACGTTTACAAAATAAACGACGACTTCTGTAGTACGCGCCACCGCCGTATGGGACAGAGGGATGGAGTCGACTTTTACATTATTTTTTTGAGAGTGGTTTTTCAGTTCTAAAGATAAAGCCTTACTAAAAAACGCAAAACAATTAACATTTCCGCTAAACGGATTTACTTCCAGGTATTTTGTTAAAATCAGATCATGATAAATAATAGTTTGAGGCTGACTACTGAAACATGAATGAATGAGAATTGGTTTATGCTGATCTTTTCGATTTGTAGGAGAATAGAACTGTGTACGTTCATACACTGTAATTGACGATTTAAGACCATTCAAGTTTTCTCGCAAAGCCTTCATCGCAGTCTGAAATTAAACTACTCAAAAAGCACCGAATGCATAGACAAACAGTTATGCTACATGACAATTTCTTAACAACACAAAGTCCTCTCCATACACGCCCCTATCTTGTCAATGCTCCTGGCATAGTCCATTACTTAAACAAACCGGGGATTGTGTGTAGTGGCCACTTTACACCCACGTGGGCCAGTTTGTCTGTCTGTCTACCCTCACGTCGGAAACTGAGGTGAAATGAGTAGCGCTGAAGATTGTCTTCATTATCCTTTGAGATGAAATTAAGATATTTGCTTGTCTTTTGAGGATTTTGCAAATTTCTAAAAAGTGTGATCTTGAATTGTTTGTGTGTTTGTGTCAGTATTATTTTGATTTTGCAGCACAGTGTTGTATATCTTTCAACATGATCAGTGCTAAAACTGGTTTCTTTGAGATCACCTTTCTTCTCTCTTCTAGAATATTTCCTCCTAGGAGACGGCATGGGCTCTTGTAACACAGGTTTATCACCTAGTATAGGAGTCAGGTGCTTCACACAATTTTGTAACCATTATCATATCATAACCTTTCTTGTGTAATAAAGATGATTGATTATTGATATCACTTTTTGCTCTTCTGACAGAGAACTAACCTGACAATTTTATTTCTACAATTGTTTTTTTTGCCTAATTACATAGACCGTAATCTTCGTGTAAACTCTTCAGCTTTTCATTGACTTAAACCATTTCTTATGTTAGAACTGTATGATCCAGAAGAATAAATACCAATAAGCTCACATTTGCCAACATCAACGTATCATTCATCTTACCAGCACATTACACCTCGCGACAAGCTTTCCACTTCATATCAAAACCGACAAATAAAATCTCAACTTTCACAAAACCACAAAGAATCGTCGTCCATAGAAAGCTATTTCCAACAAACTATATATAACGACTAACTATATTATTCAACGCGAACACAACTATTATGTATTCCCGTTTATGGAAAACGATATTTACCGGCGCTTCGTGTATACATACAAGCTTATTTAATCAGTATTTTTGACAGGAAATGCATTGTTGACACGGCTGCTGTGACCAGAGGTGCCTGGCTGGACTAGTGGCGGCGTTTAGGTCTCCTTCAAATATTATGACATTAGCTCTTTGTCATTTTGGGCGTAATGTGTGGGACGGTGGGACAGTGGCAGCGACGCGGTAGACACGCGAAGTAATGTAATTGTCGGGGCAAGAAGCTGTATGTTGAAAACTTTTGGTAAGAGAACACTTGGCATGATTTACAGAAGTTCCATGCTGTTATTATTATATGGTTAAATAGATTTCTGAGTGGTTGACAGATAATTATTTCAAAATAAAAAAAATAATAAATAAAATAATCAAAAAAGTAATATAATATCTCCTTTTTTTAAAATAATCTTGTTAAAGATTATTTCAAAACTGAAACGAAACCTACAACTCCATACATATCTTCATTATCGCTTCCACTACACCCCACCCTTACCCCACTCATTGTCGACTCATAATGAACTCAATAATACCACAACGCAAGTACGGGAACTACACGACAACTAGTCCCGAAAAAGGAAATCACGACATTTTCCAAGATGGCCGCCGTGTGTTTGACAAGTCGCGCCCTGTTCAATGATATATGTTTGTTGAACATGTCACCACTTACACCTATTTAGATGTGTATTAGACTATTAGTTATTTGGAAAATGTTTAGGGTGCATTTTAGTAGGTTTCGAAAGTAGATGTGGTTGGTAAAATTATACTTAGAGTAGACAAAATAAGTATTATTGAAAAAAAATCTTCATGTTCGCAATTTGCAGGACTACATAACTTTAGTCTTGTATATTGATTATAGTATGTTACCTTGTCCGTTTTGAAATATCACAGAAAACATTTTAAATTATAGGTACTACTAGATATTCCGACTGCGTCAAACTTCATGTAAAATATTTCACGTATAAGTATTTTCAGGAACAGCTGCGTATTAACTTCGTGATCGGTATCAATTAAAAACAGAAAAAAGTTATGTATTATAATACTGCTTAGTTGCACTTATTCAACACACTTTAATACACTTAACATTTCTCTCTTTACTCACAAAAACAGTTTCCCGGCTAGTTCGGATCTGAAATTCACTTCACGCGACAATATTATGTATAAATGTACCCCCCAGCCAAAAAGCGCTTAAACCCAGACAGCGTTTCTGCACTAAAAACTTAATTCTCTTCGAAACCCTAAAGAGTTTATGGCCTCTAAAGAGTTGTTAGGAAACTGACTCTTGGGCCATAAAGCACTGTGTTTATGTGGACCAAACAATGGTAGATAAATAATGAAACTTATCGAACGTGTTGGTTAACAAACATGGGTATTTGTTGCGGTTACAAACGTTGGTGCCAATGCTGGTGGTGGGATGAAGAAATTGATGGTGTTGATGTAAGTGTCAATATCTTGTTTAACATCTTAGACAATGTGTAGTAAAAGATGCGAAGGAACTTATTGTAAACTGTTCATCAGCAAGTATGATATCGATAATTCTGTAAAATAATGGTTGGTAGTTTTATAAATGTTACTTTTGAACTGATTCGGAACGTCCTGAATGCAGAGGAGTCAGGGTAGCAAACGAAACAAATTCATCAGAGTAAATCAAAATGGTTTCACTAAATGCTTTTAGGCCTTGCGAGGCTTGCTTTGAATCTTTGCCCGTCCATTCATCGTCCCTTACATTTATCTACTCCAAATGACGATCTGATCACCAAGTATAGCAGTAGCATCGGTAACCAAAACGCACAACAATTTCAGCTCCACGAATCAAAACCCATTACTGCACAAATTAATGACACCGATCGCTTGGTCCTATTAACGGCAACCGAGGATAAATAGCTTATCCGCGTTTAAAGCCATTTACGGTCGTTTATCGGTATTTATGGGCACCTGACGTGGCTTGCCAGCTTTGGCCGTGTTTATAAGCCCGTTGTCAGTGGACAGGCAACAATGCGCGTATAGATTTATGCCCGCATTGAGTGTTTTTCTTGGTACGGTCTGGTGGGTTGCACCGTGGTCGATGTTTGACATTTAAAGTGACGGTTAGCGTTTAATTTTTGTGTTTATCGTTGAGGTAGGGATGTCATTGATAGTGCAGGTGGAGCTGTTGTCGTTGTCATGCAACGTGACGGATTTGGCTGATAGATTTCAGTACATAGAGGCTTTTATTTGGTTGTTAAAGTTGTTGAATTAGTCGTAATGTCGTCTTAAACTTTTATCCATACGCGATATTATTATGACTGCTATGTGTGGTATAGTATTTCTAATCTATTCTATTACATTTTCTACTATTTTGATGCTTCTATCTTATTTCCTAACAAAGTATCAAAGTTAATCCGCGTTCCTTTAACAATCTAAGTGCCGTTAACCAAACGACAGATTAACATAAAAATCTCGATGTAACCTTTCGTCACAGGATTTTTGTTTAACGCCCGTCATCTTTTGTGCAAGAATAAAGACGGGTGAGGGGCGGGCAATGTCAAGCTCGGATTAGCACTGATTTAGTGCCCATTCGCACAGGACGGACCTTTGACGTTCAGCTTTAGAGTTTTGGACCCTTGACTGCCAGCGGTAGATCCTTGACGGTCCATGGCTTTAGACCTTTCGGTGTTTATAGTTCAAACCCGGATTGAATTTTGTTGTAAAGGGATTTTGGGCGATGGATTGGTCTTTGAATCTTGTGAATCTGGATTCAAGTTTTACTGAAGCATGGCAGTGAAATACAAGCTTTTGAAAGTGGGATTTAGAGAACTGAATTATGAATGAACGAGATTTCTTTGAATTCAATTCAGTACAATCTGTCCAATTTCTATAATAGATTTTCAAATTTATTCCTAAACGATTAGGTTCAAGGTTGATTGGGAAAATTTGACAGTTTCGGATAGCTTGATGTGCTGGCGTCTGTACATTGTTTACAAACTACAAATAGATCCAAAATAATAATAAAATATGTTGAAGTATAAAAATAGAAAAACAATTACAGGTCGTCAAAAATTCGTCCACATCGTGGTCAATAGGAAAAGTGCCCACAAGGCTGGCAGCATTGGCACGTTGGATGGTAATGCTGATTCTTTGGTCAAAAAAAATAAAAATGAGATTTATTATTTCCTTATTTGTGTTTTGACATGAACAGGGCAGAATGCAATCTCCCCTGTTCGTGCTGTTGTTGGCATCGTATGATCGCTCTCTATATTATAGTTGTAACCCAATTTCAATGGAGAAGGTAACTGTGAAACTAATGGCGTTGTCGTAGCTAGTTCCAAACATCGCTTTTGGTTGAAAATTACATTCTAAATTTAAAAAAAGCTTGAGCTCGCTGGTCAGATTGGGACCTATGGACACGCCATCTACAGTTCTTTGACCGACCTTTCACACACGTTGATTAGAGTACAAACTTTTGTTTTAGACAAAGATTTGGCATAATTAGATAATAAAATCGTGTCACTGATGCAGCAGCTTAGCACCTTTTCACTGTTAAACTTTATCTTGAAAATTTCATCATTATCATCTTTCTGCTCTTGTTCCATGTTACTTGGAATTTGCGTAACTCTTTATCTTCTATATTTGACAGCAAAATTTATTTCGTTTCATATTACTCATTCTGTAACCGCAGCATCGTCTCAATAAGACATTCCTTCAGCTTCAACTTGAGACAAATATCAATTTATCTTCTCAAACATATTTGTTTTCGATTCGAAAACCTAATTACACGTTCACAAACCCACACCACATTGGATTATGAGAATGGACAACGAGATAACCCCTCGTAAGCATATTGAAATATTGTGTCGTAAAAGTCGCATCCCCAACTCGTTCAGGTTAACCGACCGTCTCGAGATTGACGGTTTTGACGTATGACTTCATTTGTCCGACTTCGATAAAATTGTGCCAACAGAATTTTGCAGCATTATCACTGGTGGAACTCCCTGAGTCTGAGTAATAAGGTTGGTTATCGTGTCGGCTTTTGTTTCTGGGTTCGTAAGCCTTGGCAAAAGGTTACTTTCAAGAGCATCTTTTTCGACCGCAAGGTTATGAGATCTCCCTTAGAGTTTGAAAACAAAGATGCATTCTGATGGGTGCCCGTGATTTAGTGATTTGCCTTTCGCTGTATATTCTCTGGTTGATTGCAAAACAAAGGTTTTAGGTGTAATACTTTCGGGCATAGCTCTGTTGTGCTTTTTGGTGTTATTGTTTTTCTTGTGTCGATGAATTTGTTTGGAAATATTTTTGTGAAGAATATTGGTTATTCACTTAAATGTGGTAACAACCCCAAAATGGGTTTGTCCGTAATGGGCAATAAAAGAAATGCTGCTTAAACGTCTTTAGGCTTCGCTATGCTATCGCTTCGTATGGTTTAATTATGATAATTGAAATGTTCACATATTATGTAACTATTGTAATAGCTAAGATTGCCTTGTTGGTCTAGTGGCAATGAGGTTCTGTATAACATCATTGTCTAGTGGTCTCAACAGCGACTGTTGAGTATGAGGTCCTGGGTTCTGTTCCCGGGTTGGGGAAAGTAATATTGGGTTTTTCCATCAGGAATTTCTCAGTAGCAGCCACGGAGTCTGAATTTGTTCTCGGTTGGTAGCAGTAGATTCGCCCCCTATTACATGGGACTTAAAACATAATTATGCATTTATTAAAAGTTTTCTCGTAAAACTGACAACAGTTTCTTACTATCCTATTCACCACCTTATCACCTTCAAAATTAAGGTTGATATTTCTTTGTGTGTTTTAAAGGAGTTAGGACGTTTCAAAATTGGGTGATTGCAGTAATAAAGGGCAAAGTTAGTATTTTTCTCTTAGATTTATACTGACATGGCACGGGATTGCATTTTTGTTCGTCCATTGTTGTGGAACAAGTGTACTTTAGGGTTTTAGCTCTTCAATTATATAACTTATTGTTTTCTTGAAGTGTTAAGATGTTATGTGGGTCAAGATGGCTGATAAATTCGTCAAGATTTGGTAGGAATCTTCTTTATGCTGGCAAGTATTACTTTGTTTGATGTCAGTTTCCTGGAAGGTGCTACGCATTGCGAGTTGGCAATTGGTATTCAGGTTTTTGATTTTATCCAGAAGTAAACTATCACTAGGAGTCATGAGGTCTTGGTCGAGAGGTCCTTGCCCAGCTGTGGATGATACAGGCTTACAGTAACAGTAAACTACCACCATTTGTTTTTAATCTTCTTCTGAATTGCGACTGGGTTAAGTTCTGCTTTGCGGTCTTCTCAGAAACGATGGACACACTTCTTATTTAATTTTAGTAATACCATCAACGGCTCAACTACTTACAATCAAAATATGTCCAACACAACCCTCACCATCAAAATGATCAACACAAAACCAAGTCTACAAATCCTCCAAACCATCTATCTCTTGATTCCAAAGTCCTCCATCTAAATCATTATTATAAATCTATTTAGCTACAATAATTTCTTTAGCAGCCATCTCTTCGGCTGGCTGCGTGCCTGGTATCACCGTTGCATGTTAATTCCTGCCTGGGGCCATCACGGGCAGTTCTCGTAAATTCTCGCAATTTCCTTATCGGGGACGGTAGCCCGCTGGGAGCTTCGGGTCAGGCAGATATGTTGGTAGAAAAGTAGCAAAAATTGTTAGTGAGGGGGGTCATTAACCCGGGCTGAGTTAAGTGTTTACAGTCTACGTTTATGGTGTTGTGTCATAATTTAAGGTATAGTTTTATGTTCAGCGATCTGAAGATAAGGATCTTCATGAGGTAGAGGAGGTAGAGGTGGCGTATCGAGTATGTTTGAGAAGTTCATTAACAACATTTTTAGATCGTTTCTAGATTTTGTTACTATCATCATCAGCCTAGCCTTTTCCCAACTATGTCTAGCCTATTCCCGGATGCCGCTGAATACCAGTATTTTATATGAGGTAACTGCCTATCTGACTTCCACCACCTAGTTAGTACTGGCCCAGTACTTCCAGTACTGTACCAGTGGGTGATACGACACCCCTTTGTAAAGACTGGTTGTCAGACTTTCGGGCGACTGATGGCAGCCGGGACCAACGGCTTAACGTGCTTTCCGAGACACAGAGGATGGTTTTGTTTCAATCAATATTTAAAAACGACTTTTTTCTGTTGGGGAGGGCAGAAACAACAGAAGACGGTCCGTATTCAATTTTATAAATTATCCAAAATATTTTTTTTTTATATTCTGGGCCATCTTAACAAGATAACATGACGTAAAGTGTTCTTGTTTTGAGATAGGTATCTAAATATGTATTGTAATTAAACAGTCATACATAATGTACATCACGCTTGTATTTCCCAAAGGGTATGGCAGAGGTTTACCTAATAGTATATCCGCATTTCGCCAGTTTTACTTCATCATCATCATCATCATCATCAGCCTATAGCAGTCCACTGCTGGACATAGGCCTCCTCAATCGCACGGCATTCAACTCGATTCTCAGCAACTCTCATCCAGTTGCTACCAGCCACCCCGCGGAGATCGTCACTCCGCCGAACCTGAGGGCGTCCCACCTTACGTTTGCCAATTCGCGGTCTCCACTCAAGAACACGTCTACCCCAACGGTCATCGGTCCTGCGGCTAATATGGCCGGCCCATTGCCACTTCAGCTTACTTATTCTGTGGGCTATGTCGACAACTCTGGTTCTCTGTCGGATCACCTCGTTTTACTTCTGTCTCATGTAACAGAAGGCGAGTCTGTTGCCATCAACGGGACACAAATCCAGACTCCGTGACTGCTACTAAGAAAGATGGAAAAACCCAATAACAATTTGCCCGACCCGTGAATCGACCCGAGGACCTCATGATCAGCTATCGCGATTGCGACCACTGGACCAACAAGGCAGTAGGGTTTGTAAGCAAACCCCTCTGAAAACACCTGAGAGATGCACCCTTTAAACCTATAGATATTGTGTAGCAACTGTTTCCTTTTATTCTCTTTTAATTTGCAAATCGCCATGAAATTCACAAACAACTGCAACCAGTTTAATTTACATTAGAACTGATTTGATGAGACGATAAAGAATTTATTCATACAAATCTCATTCACCCTAAAACACTGATAACAAAGGAAATAAACAGATATTTTGCTAAAATGCGGCTTATTTGTATTTTTACATTAGGGTTGCTTCCCAGCATATCTTGGCCTGCAGTGTATCTTTAAATATTAGAAATGAGAGACCTTATTACGTTGGACCTTCACCAGTATAATTTGACACGCCCTGCCCTTTAAGTTGCCTTGTAATAAGGGACTGGGAAAAGAGTATAAGTTTTAGCACAGAGGTCTTGATATTTTGGTGATTCGGTACCCCTGATTCATGATTGCTTACTAATATTATAATGCATGCAATCGTTTTGTAGGTGCTTGCGCTCATTTTTGGTTATTCCCAGTGAGTTTGTGGTATTTTGTTCAAAATCGGGATATTTTTGTCACGAATGTGCTGTTTTTAGTCTTTTTTGTATATACATATTTATAATTATATTGTGTTTGTGTGTTGTTATGTTGTGTTGTGTTGTTGTTGTCTTTTTTGTAAAAAAAATGTTATCATCACTGTACTAATTTATCCTAAATAAGTATCTATTACATTTTTCTTTTCAAGAGTAACTTTCTCTAGAGTACCAACTCAAAATCAGATTTCAGATTTGTTTTTTTTTCAGATTATGAGTATTCCAAAGAACGTTACTACTGTGTAACTTCTCTACATAAATCCCCTTTCGTAGTTAGTTTATCTACCTCAATTTTTTCGTCTTCATTCTCTCCACAGCCATTTGTATCAATTCTCTTCTCTTCTCCACACACTCGTCTCGTATTAATATAATCATCATCATCATCATCATCAGCCTATAGCAGTCCACTGCTGGACATGGGCCTCCTCAATCGCACGCCATTCAACTCGATTCTCAGCAACTCTCATCCAGTTGCTACCAGCCACCCCGCATAGATCGTCACTCCACCGAGCCTGAGGGCGTCCCACCTTACGTTTGCCGATTCGCGGTCTCCACTCAAGAACACGTCTACCCACGTCTACTACGTCATCGGTCCTACGGCTAATATGAACGGCCCATTGCCACTTCAGCTTACTTATTCTGTATTTATATTATGTCTCGCGATAATATCATGTCTAGTGATATTAATTCTACACTCATGACGTCACCGACACGAGATACAGTAACCTGCTCAAGAGTAAGTTTATTTCGAATTTCAAACCTACTCAAAATTCTAGGCCTGCTGTCTTAACTTCTATTTTGTTTTCGCTTGTGTGTCTCACTCCTGGTCAAATGCCTCCCTCCACGTCTCGCAAATCTGTACGTTCTCATTCTAGTTCTGAGGGAACCTATACAGTTCGTTCTGCTATCTTATCTTTTTTGCCATCTAGTTACCATAACACAAGCATTAGGTTGCTTAGCTTGGGACTAGATGGTGCTGTGTGAAATGTCCAGGGATATTTATCTCTTATTTTTTTTGTTGTTCTTTTTTTGTTTTTTTTTCACTTTTTGTTTGTTTATCTAGTTCAATTGTTTCGACTTCATTCTCTCCACACACTGTGCTCGTACTAATACTTTCCCAACGATTGCGTCTGTCAGCTCGCGTCAAGTCTCGCGGTATTAATTCTACACTCATGACGTCACCGACACGAGATACTGTAGTAATCCTCTTCCCATGGCCGGTATATAGGGACAGCAGAACAATCTAATGGAAAAAGAAATGAATTGAATCATATTATTTATGAAGAGTAGATTTTTCCTTCAATTAACCTGTGAATTAAATGTTGTTTAGTAGAATACGGCAGGTACTGGGCCTTTTTTAAACCTGAACATTATAAAATGTAAAATTGTTATTCTGAGAAAAACAATAATAAGAAGTCTTGGTGTAGTATAAGTCTGTTGTAAAAAAAATTGTGTGGCGAATATTAAAAGATAGGTACTAATAATAAACAAAGGTGAATTTTCCCGATGCCGGTGGGCTACTATTTTTTACATTTTTTTTATATTATTTTATAACCAAAATATTTAAAAATGTAATCAATGTGTGTAAAAATAAATAAAAAAACAGAGGTGAAAGACATCGTACACAATTCACTAGAGAACTGGTCAAGGAAAGAAAAAAAATCATTATCACTCACCATCTCCGTATCAGTTTCACACAACAGCTTCCAGATAATTAATATTCTGCTAACGCTCCTTGCAATCACCCTTATCTACGGACCTTTGCATAAACAACACTATTCGACCATTGTTGCAAAACGGATACTTTAAGCGCATCCCTATTGTGTGCCGCTTGAGTGACAGCTAAACACAGCGCTTTTGTGCGCTTGATCTAGAGATCACGTTTGCACACAAATTAAACGGTGAATTATTTAAGAAATGTAGGAATTGTTGAACATAAGGAGGTGAAGATGTTGCAAACCAGCTGCTCTTAGAAAACGATGAATGTATTGTGATGTTGGCATTGGGCCACTGTCCACTATCCACAGCGTAAACTATGAACATTAACAAGCAACAGATAATCATGTCCTCTGCATTAGTCAAATTGACTTACTTAATATCGAGTCCTACCTGTTCTATTGTCTGAGGAGCTCATGGCTAAATAATAACAGCCACTCGGGTCGATCTTTAGGTTAACCCGTGCTTGCCTAGGTTGGTCCGTGGATGGATGACCATTACATACCGAGTTTCGTGTCTCAGAAAGCACGTTAAGCCGTTGGTCCTGGCTGGTTATTTGTAGATCTTTGACAGTCGTTACATGACGTAGTCAGTGGTCGGAACGTTTGACAACCAGTCTTACCAAGGGGTATCGTATTACCCAGTTCTAACTGGGTTGTGGAGGTCAGCTGGTATTCAGCTGCGTCCGGCTAGACTGGAAGCCGACCCCAACATGGTTGGGAAAAAGCTAGACAGATATTACCTGTTCTGTTGTCTGAACATTACATAAGGACAAGATCTGATGGCCGCTACTGAAAGTACCATACTTTTCGCCAAATTCTGGACCGATTCAATTTAGATTGCCATCGACACGCTGAGAGAAGAAGAAATTGACAGCAGATTAAAATTGTGTTTAAAAAAGACAGCTCAGCAGAAGATGCTCTATGGTTGGAGATTGATTTCAGTAGTAAATATTTGTGAAAGACGTAGTCATTGCCGATCATCACTGATCTCTTTGTTTTACTGCTGTAAATACTTAATTTAAATCTTTAAATTAATTATTTACAGCAGAAGAAGTTCAAATTGAGATAATTGTAAGGACAACACTCCACATCATCAAAACAATATCAACCAACAATTACCCAACCAAATCAAAAATTGCTAACACAAACAATACAACACACAGACAGACATGAATACAAAACACTACATATAGAAGTACAAGCTAGAACACGTAGTTTTACTGACAATGCCACTTATATTCATAACAAACAATGAGATGAGAATTGAGACGTCCATGGACAAAGTCACTCATTAATTTTCAAAGTCTGTAACAAGGATGGCGACGCTAACTCGGGTAGCTGGTAGAACAAAGCGACAAGATTCCGGAGGTTACTGTGGAGGTGATGCAGTAGATCAAGTGGGACGTGTGAGTGAGATGAGGCCTGCCTATGTGATTACTGCAAAGTGGTTATATAAGGATGTGTGATTTGTCGTGAGAAAACCATTACAGCAACGTTATACACTGCAAAAAAATCGGGAATCAGATCAAAAACAGATTCATGTAATGTTTTAGTAACATTCGAGAATATAAAAACGTTGTAATCTTGAATAACTAATCAAAATGTTCCTTGTTACCTGCTATAATGTTGCTTGAAATAATTAGGTGCTCCTTCGTTCTTAGCTATAATTCAATTTTACAATCGTCCCAGGCAAGTGATTCATATCATTTTATTAATGTTATTATACTTCAATTGGATGTGCCAAACGGTTTACTGTATCAATATCAGATAAATCTTTAATTATTTATGTCTGGAGTCAAGTTACTGTAGAACACAGTAGCGGTACTAGAATGTTCAAATGCTTTGATACTATCGTTTTTAATTCATATTCACAGTGGTCTATATCATTCGTCATCATCATCTATTATGACGTAGATAACATTTTAAGCTACTCAGGTCGTTTAAATGTCTAACCTATGTACCTGCTTACTGTATTACCCGGACGGCAAATTATTTACTATTTCTATCATCATTACTAGCAGTCTTCTTCCATTGTTTAGTTAAGCTACCTTTTAAGCCATGCTTTCCTGGTATGTATTTCTTAGCCAGGTCTTCCTCTTGCTGTAGTAGTGCAATTTGATTGTCTTCATCGTTCTTTTCCCGTAGTTCCTAAGTGGACCTATTCTTCACAGCTCTGCAACAAATGAAAATCAGTTCCAAATCAGCCCTAACCTACTGTTTCTTACCAACAGTGCCAAGTGATTGTAATGACAAAAGATAGCCGGGCAAGCCGCGTTACACGCTCGCATAGCCTTTGTCATTTACGAGTAGATGTTATCGCCACAGATGCTAATGCTGCACGTACAAACGCCGTGAAAGCCTTTTCTTGGTTCAATCAACCACTGCTGACCACTATTGTTGGTTGAGGTTCCGATGAAAATGAATTTTAGTGAGTCATGTGGGTAGGACACGATTTCAGCTTGCGAATTGGTAATAGATTTGCTAGATGATATTTTGCTTGTAAGGGTTACTTTTGGGCTGCCAGGGCTGCGGGACTGTTCGAAAGAGATACCGCGGCCCTGGAACATAAAGGGCCAATGAAGGAACATGGGTGGTTTTTAGTCAGTAAGAGTCTGACACTCCCTTCCGCTCCGCCTAGAGCGGGAGGAGTCATTTGATGATTTCCCAAACCCCAAAAAAAAAAAAAAAAAAACGGTTTCTTTTGGAAAACAAGTCAATGATTTAGTTAGTAGACGTAAACTGTTGGGGAGGTGTGTAGTCAGCAATTTTGACATAATAATTTTAATTAAAATGAGTACCGATATTAGACAAGACAGGTAAGAATTATCTTTCTATGAATAGTGTCACATTTAAAGACCTTTCATTTCAGTCCTTATACAGCCCGTTAAACATTCACTGCTTAAAGATTTGTCGCAAGAAAATTGTGCAATCCAAAGCCATTAAATCTTTTTGTATACTTAAGTAATCTGTACTACCATTCCAGCTACTAGCTCCCATTACCGTAACATCCCAAAAGAACAAATCTCCAAAATCATTATCTCTTAATACGTTCCCATTATTTTTGTAAAGATTCTTCAAATTACTGGTCGAAGTGGAACGAAGGGTCTTAAAAAAGTCGTTAAGAAACAAAAGGATGGACACAATGTGTGACAAACTTCTGTTTCGGTAGTAAGTAGTCGTAGAGTAGTTATCGAGTAGCCAGGTACCGCACGTGAAAGACAGACGTTTGTCATACGCTTTGTTTTTAGAGGTACGTATATGACAGGTGCGTGCTACGTTTTAAGCAAACAATTTGTTGCAGTCTAAGGAGTTGTGTTTGGGATTTTCGTTGAAATTTGATCGATGGAGAATTTGTGTAAATTTTGGATGAAGATTGTAGATTTAGCATCGAGTTATTACACCTTGCCATTGCCGCTTGGATGGATCTTATGCCGCGCTTGGCTAGGTTAGTCTGTGGATGGGTGGACCACACAGTAGATCTTTGACAGTTGTAACAGGTAGTCAGTGACCCGAAAGCTTGACAACCAGTCTTACCAAGGGGTATCGTATAGCCCAGTATTAACTGGGTTGTGGAGGTCAGATAAGCAGTCGCTCCATATAAAATACTGGTATCTAGCTGCATCTGGTTAGATTGGAAGCCAAACCCAACATAAGTTTGAGAAATTGCTAGGTAGATGATGATATGAGACGAAAAAATTAAGTCGAATATGTAATGATTTCATAGTAGTTTTTATAAAGACTCATCTCATATGGTTACAATACATGTGTCCAATGGGATTTCCTATCAGCGAAAATGACATACGAGATGAAAGTTTGTTTGGAAGATTGCATTTACAATTCAAATCCTTTAGCGGATTTTTAAAAATTATTCCTCAGTTTTGTTGTATAATGAACTATTGCGCTAAGTTTCATGCTTGTTGACCCAGCGGATTTTTACTAAGCAGATTAAATAAGAGCTGCTTTTGAAGATCTTCTTCTTCTTCTTTATCGTGTGGTTAGTGACCAACCTGGTGTCAGGGTTTTTATACCGCCCATGGGCCTCTGACCTGACTTTACATGCCGTCAAGAAATATATCTCCGGCATGCTAGTTTCCTCACGATGTTTTTCTTCACCGAACCAAGTGATAATTATACAATACGCACATTCAATCCGAAAAATCAGAGTTGCGTGTCTTGGGTTCGACCTCGAGACCTATGACTAGGCAGTCCGACGGTCACACCACTGCGTATCACTGCTATAAAATGCAGTTGAAGATAATTTATAAGAAAAAATATAAGGAACCACAAACAACCTTGACCCTCAAATTCAATCCCTCTTTATTCACTAAACCTCCAAATCGATATCGTCCTCTCAATACGATTTCCAACAAACATAAGGGGCGTATCACGCAAAATACAAAAATCGGTGTAGCACCATCGAAATCAGTTCCAATTGAATCTTCACCCCTTAAAACGGATTAATGCAACTCCCTCATGGATCTTATTGTGTGAGCGACTCATCAATGGTAATGTTTTGTTGGATGAATTCCATTGCTGGTTTTGTTAGTTTTTTGTAAAGTTTAGCTATTCTTCTTAGCGTGTAGCTGACAATTAAAATTGAGTCAGCCCAAAATTTGGCTACGAGTTTGGCACTTTCAGTGGCGTCCATCAGCTCCTGTGATGTGCAAACAACAGGATAGGCAGGGCACGATCAAGAGTCCCATCGGTTGTGGGGCAACACCACATTTATACTCCAGGGCAGAGTCATCTATGAATCTCCACGGAGTCAGAACAGGTTTTCCTGGTTTCGGCCAACCTGGGTCCGATGACTTTCGCTATTGTTTCGTTGATACAGAGGCCATTTTGCTATATGCAATAATTGATATTAATTTCAACATCGTTTCCAGAATATCATTACTGAAAATAGATGTTTCTGTGCCACTAGAATTGATTTAAAAGGTTAATACTGCAAATACCTACGAGAATGGGACCAAAAACTATTGGAATCTGGTCCAATTATTTCATGTGTTACCGGTTCCGTTAACTTATTCCATAATAACATTGAAATTACTTGCATACTTTACATTATTTGCTTTTCAGTTAAAATGGATAACGCCTATGAAAAACAGTTTTGTTTCTTTTCAATAAAAAAAGAAACGACAGTTTTAGATATTTGTAAAATTATTCTTTCTATAGTAAAATATGCCGTCTCCATTGATATATTTCAATATTTTCAATTCTATGGTCTGGCGGGTCCAAAGAACTTATATACTTACTGGAACTAAGGGTCAGCCTTACTACATTTCTAGCCACCAATGTACTAGAAACAAATTAAAAACATCACTTTACATTTACAGACTACCCTCTACAAAAGGGGACATCCATTATTGATGGTAACTTAAACTATGGTCCAAACAATATGCTTCTAGCTTCGTTAAGCCCACAAGTGGGACCAGTGGGGTGTAAGCAGAGAGCGTGGTGATAACTGGCTTGTAAACGATTTGTACGGAGCTTTTTAATTAATTGGTTGGATCTGTTTTGGAGCCATGGGTGTTTAAAATGTTCGACTTGTATTTTTATTTCGATGTTTCAATTGGCGGTATGGTTATTGTTTGCTGTTGTACGATAACATCGCGCCAGAGAGTAGTTGGTAGTTGGGCAGAGGTGTACCACACTACACTCACATTTCGCCAGTTAAGTATTTTTGTATGTTTATTGACTAAATTGATGACAATAATTCTTAATAGATAAAGCTAATGTTTAACGATAAAAACTAAGTAAAGATTTTGGTCTCTTATTGTCTATAATTTTCAGTTATTTAGCAGTTTGACAAGATTATCATTATGTACAGCAAATTGTAAGTAATTAACGTGTTCCCATGCAATAAAATAATAACACACCGATTAGTATTACATTCCCACCAAACAAAATCACTCAGCGAATAATAATAATAAAACCAGCGCCAAACCCCACTTCACACTTCCATTTGTAAAACTGCAACGAAAAACCACCCCCGATAATACGCGATAATCCATCGCACTGTGTTTAATTTTATTTGCGATTTAATTGTCCGCCAGTGTACAGTGCGTGCCAAATAAACTGGCTCGTTGAGTCGAGAGCGGGTGGTGAATGTTCAAGTGTTTGTTGTTCCTAATGAGATTAGATTTTAGGTTATATTTTTTTTCTGCAACTATGTGTAATTTTGCTGTAGTGGAGTGCAAATATATTGGTGAATGGTGATGTTTTGAGAGTATGTGTTAATGGAAATGAGTATTGTTATTTATCTGTGAGAAAAAGAGTTTGTTTATTTTTTTGTCTATTACATTTTGGAGTAGTGTCGATCAATGAATGTCAATGATACAAGAAGTGTCACTTCATTTCTTTCCATGAATTCGTCATAATTATCATTTTTAGTAGGCGTAAAATGTTTTATTTCAGTAAAGCGGTATAATTTATTAAGGTTTCGCCAGGATAGCCCACGAATTTCAAATTTTGTTATGTTTTTTTGCAATTTGCAGTGTCAGGTTGTATGTTGATTAAAATGTGATTCCTACCCTGGCGCTTCCCCTTTAAATCAAGCCATAAATAATAATATAAAATAACAATAATAATGTAAAAAAATATAATAATATACACCATTATTTTTAGGTCGTTCTGGAGCCGAATACCATGAACTCGATCATCGAACTCGAAACGATTGGGACTATTTTTTTTCAAAAAATAACAATTAAAAAAAACACGAAAGAATAAATTTAATGTTTTTTTTTTTAAATAATGAGAATTCAAATGCATAATTATGTGTGTGTAAAACGTATCCACGATCGGCAACACATGCGAACGATACCCATTGAAAAATTCATTCATCTATCGATTCTCATTATTTCACAAAAAAAACATTAAATTTATTCTTTCGTATTTTTTTTATTATTATTTTTTGAAAAAATAGTCCCAATCGTTTCGAGTTCGATGATCGAGTTCATGGTATTCGGCTCCTGAACGACCTAAAAATAATGGTGTATATATTTTAATTCACTAATTGACATCATAAGTTAGTCCCACAGTAGTTTCATATCGAAGAGACTCTCACTTCTCTTGTATAATTATGACCATGACCGTTGGTTACAGTTATTTTTTAAGAGTTAGATAACAGTAAAGCAACAAAGTCTATTCTACCATTCTATTCTCTAGGACGAGAATCTAAGAATAAGTTACCGACCACAAGAAGTGAACCTAATTAAAAATATTAAGTGCACCACAATCAATTTTAATTTACCGTACAATCGCGAACAAAAGTGAAAAATACGCGCCATCATTCAGACTAGATTACGTGCAAATAGCGCGACATAAAAAAAGAAAGAAAAAATAGAAAAAAAAATCACCAAAAAATAACTCATCACAACAATACTTCGTTAGTTTACCCTTTATAAGCAAATGAATAGTTGAGTACAATGAGCTAGGACGCATCCTTCCACTTACTGTCTCACGTTCATGTTTACATATATAAATCTTAGAGAAGGACAATTGTAACAAAATGCATGTGTCACCTTCGTTATAATATGTTAATTTATATGTAATGTAATAAGTTCTGTGTGAATGGGCCCGGGCGAACGTAAGGGTACTGTAGACACGTAAGGGCAATTCAATTGCGTTAATCCATTTTATTGCGTGTCACGAGCAGTTGGTTTTTTAAGTTACATGTACAGTCGTAAAGTTTGATGTGGTTGGGAAGGTGCGTAAAATTGTATATGGCGGAGAAAGGGTTGCGTAGTGGTTTCATTGTCCGGTAAAAATAAATAAAATGAGGAACAACAGTTGGTTTCGGACGCTGTCCAAAACTTGTGATTTTCTCTGATTTGAGACAATCTGAAAAATAAGATAATTAATCTGCAATAATTTATGTAATGCACCCTACAGCAACCTTTTATTTTTGTTTTGCTGTTTCAGCATCGAATTTTAAACTCGTAAAAATTAAGCTTTTCCCACAACACTTTTGTGCGCGCCTGTCCAAACTAGACACCTCTTCCTATCCACGGTCCACGTACAGAATTCCGGTCACCCTAAATCACTCTCAATTGTCCCAAAAAAAAACCCCATGCAAATGCCATAAAGGCCTAGTCGAGATTAGTTCCCTATGAATCAAGTAATTAGGGGATTTATATGCAAAGTCCTTTCTGTGGTGCACATTATTAGTTCATAAAAGGCTATGGTAACACGGCTTAATGTAATTTTGAGTACGGCATATTGTGGGACGAGGTGGTCACTCCCGTTGTCCTAGATTTATGATCCGTACTGATTTAATAACTGAATGATAACGGATAATATTTATGGCCCGGAGTGTACTATTCCCAGGATAGTCCGTTGGGTCAGCATCTCATTATGAAGTGAATTTTTTGGATGTGAAAAATTCGTATTAGTTAACGTTACTTCTATAATTTATTTTAAATACTCCTCTAGACCGTTTTTCGGCTGTAGCGGCACATCTCAGAGATGCACAGGAAATACTACTTATTGCACAAGACGTGTGTGCACAAACACAGATCATGCCCTCCTCTTTTCTCACACTCTCATATTCCAATGCAACGAGATGAGATTAGATGGATTTGGTTTTATTTCTATTAAAATAAAGACGAAAAAGTCAAGGCACATATGGATTGCTTCAATAATGATAGTTATGCTATTTTTTTTTTGATGAACTCTCGCAGGTCAACAACACTAGAATGAAGTAATTGCTTAACCAGACTATCCTGTGGTGGCCAAAAATTACTTAAGGCCCAGCCAGGGCTTACAAACTATGATATTAATTAATAAAATACTATGAATAAAATTATTGTTTAAAACTTAAACCCTGATGCAAGCACTGAATTTCATGACGTAATTACTTAAAAAAAAAACTGAACTATTGCACAACAGCTGTTTTATTCTGACTTATTTGACTTCATGTAGCCACTATACCACCCTTCAACCACTAAACAAAGGATTAGATTAAAATTAGTCCTATTCATGATTTTACACTCCCATTCATTCATATCAATGTATTGTTCTTCGATTAAGACAGCTCAAGTTATGCATCATAATCGCCACATCTAACGTCTGACATTATTAAACATTGTCCTTGTAATTTTTTTTCGTATCGTGTCTTATAAAATTCCTTTCCATCACCTTTATTTTACCATCTTTGTTCCAAAGCGCGACACTGTCTTTTTGGACAAAAGAAGGTCGGTTCCCTATAGTCAACAATACGACCTATGAACTCAACTATTGTCTGATTTACAAACATTTCTATACACATGTCTACGTCAATCAAAAAGTCCCGTGTCAATTTTTTTGCTAATGCGACTTTGATATGAGATGCAAACTCTTTGGGGGCTGTGAGAAGTTTTGCCAAGATTGGGGGAAGAATTAAGGAGCATTCACGAATGTAGGGTAAGTACACAATGTAGATTGTTTGTTAGTTTTGTTATATCAGATACCTACACTGACGCTTCCTCAACGATTGAGCCGTGTATAACATGAACGATATAAAAAAAATCCAGTCATGTAAGATTTACCGTTCAAAAAGTTTATAGTAGCGGGAAAACGTAGCTAAAACATGAATTAAATACTCCAGAGAAATTAAAAAAAACCAAAACAACTTATTTCGTTCGAAGTCCACGAGTCAGACTAAACTTACAGTGAGTAAATTTTAAGGCAACTTACATGAGGGAAACTTCCCTTAGCCTTTTAAAATTTGAATCCTGACCAACGACGAAAAAGCGAGAAATTTCTTGTAACAACGTGCCTTGGGATTAGTAGGTATCCTCGGTCAAATATAGGCTTATTTCCTAAAGGTTTCTGCTACCAATCAATACATAGCAACATTAGTAGTACGGAATTTCTGAAGAACCAATGCGAAAGAATCGAAGACTGTTGAAAAGACTTTTTCAAACTAAAAGAGCTTCGATCGTAGTCAACTTTTTGCCAGCAACAGTTTCCAGCCAATGTTTATACACTAATTACGAGAAAAAAAGTTTTTAAACAAAAAGTCCGTACTCAAGTTCCGAAACTTTGCCGTAAGGCTACTGTTGCTGGTCAAAATATCCGAGTTTGGTTTCGGAATACTTCGTCAGAGTTCGGACAAAGGGTCGTGCCTAAAATTAAAAGTATTGTCCGTAAGGATATTGTGTGGTTTTTCGCGGGCATGTTACCATCTGGAGCATTCAAATTAAATATTTTGTTGTGGGAAATAAATTTTGGATTTGCAGAAATTGCTCGGGACAAGAATGTTTTACGATACAATTAACACATTTGATTCCAGTTTATTGATTGTCAGTTTAGTGAGGTTGGCGAGGGTAAGAGTTGTTTGAAGCTTGAATATTTGACCGTTATTGACAGTTATAAGAAATGGTAGCCGTTGCAATTTTGTTAATCAAACTATTTGACAAGTGCTGGTGACATTTTTGGGATTCTGGTTTGCATACGCTACGTAAAAATATGATCGTATTGTGTGTGAAGTTGTGAAGTTAACGTTGCTTGCTACCGCCCCTAAGTAACCGTGACTGCCTATAAAACTTCCGCCGTGTAGTTAAATTTGCTCTGTCAAATCAGTCACCCAAAATTGCGACAGCATACGTGTCTATCTCCATAATTAGACGACATAATACTCCCTAACTACCCGTCAATCGCCCAGTACGCTAGACGAATCGAGACACGTCAAACACTCAGGTTTTCAAATCTCCTTTACCCCACAATACTCTAGGACTGTTTGGTCAACGTGTCCAGTTTAACATGACCCGCGTATTCCTATGACAAGGCCCCTCCATCAGTTCGTTGCTGGATGGGCCAGAAGGGGGTGACAGGTCGTTTGGCAGTGGTGTTGTTCGTGTATTTGTCTTTAGGCCTAGACCAGCGTGCATGCTGTATCTGAGACAGGAAATTAGGTTTCGATGTTTGAATGTGGACGGTATCTGGATGGTGGTATGTTGTGTGTGCACGATGTATTCTCGGGGTGATTTGGCGCAGGTATACGTTAAATGGTGGAGTTTAAATCGGTGTTGGTAAATGGATGCTTAGGTTATTGTGTAATAAAAGATTTCTTATTTCACCAAATGAACTGGGACTCTATGTCTGTGCTCAGCATGATTAAATTCATTTTCGTCTTAAAAAAAGTGTTATTTTATCCTCCATTTAATATTGAGCTAGTTGGTCTTGGAACAGTTAAAGGCAATCCATTTTGTCAAAACGCGAGTAAAATGCTAAAATGGTGCTTTCAAAGTTTTTTGCAGGCCAAAAAACCGCCTCGGAAATTAGGATAAATCCTTTGATAAACTATTTTCTATTGACATTAAAATTATTCCTATTAAACTAACTGGTTCTTTCGAGCATGAACTCCTCACATCATTGGACATTCGTCGTCTTTCAGCTCAACAATGTTTTCGGAGATAGTCGGATTATAGACGGACTACATATCGTTGTTTCAGTGTATATGTACTTGTATATGAGAACATGTTTGTCGAACGTATCAGTGATTTATGGGTAGTCAAGTCTCAACAGATGTAGCTTAATACATACCATTATTTTTCATGGAGCGCCTTCCTATCTTACCTCCTCTCTATATCGTCATCACTTATTTTAATGAGGTACTTACTTACGTACTAGAGAATTGCACATGCTGGTTCAAATTCAAATTCAAATAATTTATTGTGGATCATAGGTTCATAAGATGTTGTGTTAATTAAATACAGATAAGTCTGCTATGTCCCGCCATTGAGGCATACAAAATTTATGTCACATGTTCTGTAAATATCTAGGTAGTTAAAGTACAAAATATCAAATTGTCATGCAATAAATTATTATTAAATTATTTATCTATGTCAAATTACAAATTACACTTTCAGCTCGTTGCATTTATGTATGTATGTATATTTATGTATATAAACTGACGATGATGATCTATAAAGCACTCTTTATATACATATATTTTACCTAAAACTAGTCAGTTTTCTAATCCTACTCATCTAAGTACCTCAATCAAAACTATCCAGCCCATTATGAACGGTACAATTAGTTCGCACTTTATATCACATTTTAGCACATTAACACAAATCTCACCTTTTCAATTAACGCCTTACGCAAAAAAAAAATCACAACCAAATCAATCAAAGCAATAAAATGGCGCTTCGACTAAAAAGTTTTATTAACTTTATAATTCGCGTGAAATTATATATCGCCTGCTAATTATTGTTCGAATAACACGTCAGAACAATGACGGCGGGTTACTGCTGCGTCATTTGGAGGTAGGCGGCATTTTAGCGCTCCCTTTGGCAACCTAATGATTTTTAGTTGTAATGTGTTCATTATTTTTTGGCGTTGAGTGAAAACTGATAGACTCTTGGTTCTAAAGAATAGGTAAGCGGTATTTTGTTTCGAGTGCTGTATACTATCAGCTGTTAGCTATAAAAATGTAGTTTTTCATCATTGTGAGTGCTGTTCTAGTGATTATTTATTTTATGAAAGGTAGCTTCACAGCTGACAGTACAATAACTTAAAATTATTATTTCAAACATTGCGCCAATTACGAAGTACACCAACAAATATAAGATAACCGAGAGTGACTCGAATTAATTGGCATTAAAAATAACAGGCACAGTGATGTCAGTGATGACAGTTAACTTGGTGTCATTTCACAGGATGTTGACATAATCATGTTATTTAAATTGTAGTTGCTAAAAAATAAATAACATAATAAATAAATCGATAAAGATACTTTTTATCTGAAAAATATGCTCCGATATTGAACCTTGGATTTCTTTTTCAATTAAAAATACAAGTACATATTTTTTTAATATTGCCAAATTCACGCCAATTACAGGAACGCCATCTGTTTGAAGAATTTCCAAAATATTTCGATGCCTATAATGAAATATTATTGAAAATATACCACGTCACGATACACGAAAATTACTCGATTCTCTAAGTTAATTTAACGGTAGAACATGGGGAGGGCAGGGGAACAAATTAGTTTTGTTTCGCGTTATTATATCCTGTAAACAAAGGTATCAATTATAGCAGGAAATAGACAAGAAAAGTGTTTTTTTTTCATATCTCAAAAGATTAGCTAACCTTTGCTTTAAATATTAAAACAAAATTATATAAAAACAGTCTGCTACAAAATCAATTAAAGCGGAAAAATATTGTTCATAAACCACTATTTTATTACATTTTTAATGAAATTGTTTTTTGATTAGACGTTTTTATTTCATTTTATAAATTCATTTGCATAGATTACAACACGAGCCTTCGCATTAAATAGACACAAACTAGTTAAAAGCCTATAAAAGGTGTGATTATTCGAATATCACCCCGATTTCATTTATCACACTAATGACACCTCTAATTTTGAATTTGGCACTAGTGTTGCCCATATCGGCGTAAAACGACACTCGTCGGCAATCAGCGTCCCCGCAGGGAGTCCCACGTGGACGCATCGACTACCGGGGATGTAAGCAGCCACGCGAGACAATCCGCCGATTGTCAAGAATCAAAATTATCTTCTCAATTGTCTACTCTATAATCGAGACGATAAAGACCATTCTGCACTGAAGGCAATAATAATCGCTACGAAGACGAATGCACATCGCACTGAGTTTTCCGCTAATTATCATGGTAATACCCGCTTCGAGTAACCCCGCTGAGCTGAATTTTAATTTAATGAAGATTACTTATACTCGTGTTAAATATTTGTATAAATTAGAATAACTTACCAATACATTTTAAATACAAAATATAGCCATTAAAATTTTTATGCGTATCTTAATAGCTTTTTACCGAAATAGGTGTTCGCGTCTTTATGGGCAAGAATAAAAGGAGTTCCCAAGCATTTCTGCAAGTAACGCACCTAATAAACTAACTGATTACTATTTTGCTCATCATAAAGGGAGTACAATACAAAATAATCTTTTAGAATAGAGGGGAGTGAAGAATGCTATTCATGGTACAATAAAACCGTGTATCAGTCTCAAGCCTGCCGTTACAACAGAAGCAATCCAGATAATTCTCATTACACACATTTCACTATTCGATGTTTCTAATATACCATTATGTGGAGCGGCGGGAGGTCTCGATTGTGGCATTCGGCGTCTTTGTTGCACATCACTACCGAGTGAACGGATCCCGCCAAAATTTAAATGTCATCGTTCCAATTCGAAATTCAATTACGTGTAATTAATGCGGTGTGTTCCAGTGGCGGAACTGGATCTTTTACCGATTTGAAAACAATGGTTCGAACGTCGTCGGCGACTCAAAGCTGTGGAACGCAACTCATGCCGTGTTTTTTTTCTTTTTTTGTCGATGATAGCTTTTATTATTATGATAAATGTGTAGGTGACTTTTTGTGGCGCCTTTTTGTGCTAATAATAAATTGAGATTTATTTAACTCTTCCATAATGTAAAGTTATGTATTTCTATTCATGGTGTCGACAATTTTGATGAAATTCCGCTATTTTACGGTTGTTGGGCAACGTGTTTTTTTATTCATTATTTTGCATAGAAAACTGGACATGTTTTTAGCATCAATAAACAGGGCACGAAACCATAAATAATTCATTATATTTTTACAGAATCGTGTACGTTGGTGAGTCCTTTACCCAGCAATGGGACAATATGGGCTAGCTATAATAATGTTGTTTAATTGAACTAGTCCGCTTTATTTTTCCTAACTCCTTTAAGATTTCGTAATAAATTAAACTTAGTCCATAATAAACCTGGTTTCCTTGGCAACGGTAGCCGGAAAAGTAATTATTCAACAGGCAAGTCCGGAATATAACTATTGAACAGAAGTTTAGTGTCGGAGACAATGAATCATTGTGTAGAACAGGTATAGGTAAGCGTCTCTGCTTAGAAACTCCATCATTTCAGTACAAGCCGGATTATGATTTTCCAATTTAATTCCAAATTTAATTTGGTTCCAATGGTAGGCCTTGTAGAAAGTGGCGCCTGTTACAGAAAAATTGAAAGGAAGTCGTTTGGCCTTGTATGGACTGAATGAGGAGGGATGAAACGCATGTGACTAAAAGAGTGATGAATATAAATGTTGATGGATGGAGAGGGAGAGGAAGGCCAAAGAAAAGATGGATGGATTGTGTGAAGACTGATATGAAAGAGAAAGGAGTAAATGATGCCGTAACGTCTGACAGGGGAGAATGGAAGAAGAAAACGTGTTGCGCCGACCCCAAATAGAATAAGACAAGGGCAGGAAAATGATGAAGAAGGTAGGTCTTATAGAGAAGAAATATCAATCGAATTAACATTGAGAAAAAGGAAAAAATGCATTTTTAAAATACTGTCCCTTAATTATTTCTATATTAATATCTCTGCTATATCTCCGCTTTGTTTCAATTTATTATTCATGTGCACCAATTAGCCGAAAGTCGTCAACTGCAGCTACGGCATACGCGATGGCCAAGCGTCGCCACGTCCAGCGGTTCTGTGGTCCATCCAATTTCTTAGTAGTAATTCTTAAACTCCTAAGTATTTACACTGGTCACTAAAATTTTTCACGAAAAAAGCTGAATCTGTCCACTTCTACTAAATATATATTATGTCTTATTTTTGCATGCACGTCATGTCCCTGCGACAAATAAACATAATTTCTTTTCTTCTTCTTTCTTCTAGAAATATCCATTCCAAAATCCCAGATTCCCAAACCCCATGGCCTCCCTAACCAAGTAGGATCACATATTCTAATAACCCCGCACCGTGGGTGTACGCGGTTCAAGAGTGAACTGGTTATAACTATGTTTAGAGCTAAACAATTGCGAGGCGGGGCTCCTACCACATCCGTCCGACACAGTGAGGTGTTAAAACTATTGTAGCGAGTGTTTTTAGGCAGTCCGACACATTCATTATAATTGTTAAGTGTGGCAGGTTTTGTTTTGGTAATGGAGATCGTAGTGAAAGAGAACTATTCCTATGTTTTTTTTACGACACCTAGCTTCATTGGTGTGGTTTGATTGACAATAATCAGGCACAGGTTTTTCATTGGTAGCTGAATTTTCTTTTTTTTTATAGCCTGTATTGTGCGCCACTGCTGGGCAAAGGACTCAATTTTCTCTCTCCAAACCTCTCTGTTTTGTGCAATTTCTGGCCACGCTTTCCCCGCGAATATGATCAGATCGTCACACCACCTACGCCGCGGTCGAGCTCATCGGCGATGTCCACCCTCAGGCGTCCAGTGAGTGATAATCTTTGCCCACTTCTCCGGGTGCATCCGTGGGATACACTCCCAGATCGCTGCAATTTACCTATGAAAAAAAGCCATGGAAGAATGCAGACCTTACCAGTAGGTATCCTTCACCTGATACTGGCAAGGTCTGCTACATTACCAGTATCAGATGATGAAAACCGACCAGTCTTTTACTTCAAACTTCTTTTAAGATGAAGAAGCTTTATGTTCTCTTGCAAGTTCCTTTATCATGTTTTTGGATTTTTGCTATGATTCGTGACTCTACTATTACCTTGATGTGCTAATGTTTTTGCCATCTGCCTAGCCTTTTCCCAACTTTATTGGGGTCGGTTTCCAGTCCTACCGAATGCAGCTGAATACCAGTATTTTACATGGAGCGTCTGCCTATTTAACCTACACAACCCAGTTAGTACGGGGCAACACGATATTCCTTGGTAAGACTGGCTGTTAGATTTTCGGAACACTGACTACCTGTAACGACTGTCAAAGATCTACAAATGACAGCCGAGACCAACGGCTTGACGTGTTTTCCGAGGCACGGAGGAAATTCGGCGTGTATGCTATTGTTTTTAACAATGTACAATATCAAACATGTAAGAGCGATATGATGAAAGATCATTTGTCATTTAAAAGTAACTGAATTTGATCTGCGCTTCAGACAGTTCCTGCCAGGCCTAAACAATGACGCTGTAAGGGTTGTATTAATTACTTACTTTAAGATCTGTATTATAATAATCTATGCACCTTTGTAACCATTTATATGCACTATCCTATGAAATATATCTCTAGCATTCGTTGGTTTCATTTACCATCAACACCGCACCTTACATGGCGACCCTGCCAGAGGAATCTATACGCGTTGCGCGAACTTGAGACGTTGAGTGTGACTTCATATAGGTACCATTCGATGAGTAACAAAAAACAATAGCGAAAATGGGACGAGTACTGATTTTTTGGACCTACGGACTAGACGTAAGCGGGACTGTACGAATCATCCACACCGCACCTTACAACGCATTTTATCAGCGAAAACGATCGTTCCAAATGTAAAGGAACGGCAAAAAGTTTATGACAATCTTGTTGAAAGTAGTTGCAGTAATACAAAAGGCTTTGGAAGCAATTTTCACTTGCCTGGTTAACGATCGACCGTTTAGTTGTGCCTAGTATGCGCCCCAGCAGCACAACCCGACTAAACTATCTGCCGATAGAAAGTCTACTGTATGCCTGGACTCTTAGTAAGCAATGAATGAAAACTTAACACAATCGTATTTGTTTCTTATTACATATACGACCACTACTACGGCTTCAGGCAATGTTCGTCAGGTTCTATGACCTCTTGTGTCAATAGACTTCGTGGTAAGGACCTGCCCTTGGTCAAAAGGAGTTCATGTTGGCTTGAATTTGTACATAGGGTTATAAACTTTAAGAGTGAGGAGTTTAAGGTTATAATTGCGTGGGTGTTCGTTGTGCAGAAGTGACCGGTCAACAGTCTAGGGTATGTTCAGATTTATGTATGACGTAATCGTTTAAAGAAAAGTGTAGTTTTGTAACAGTTAGTGGTTAATAATAATGGTTATTACAATAAATAATAAGCTAGTTCAATTAATAATGGTTTTATAGGCTCTTGTTATGAATGACTGTTGTGGATATTTTACAACGTCTGTAAATGGAGTACTATTTAGCACATTAAATGGTATAATATTACCATTATTATTAACTCAAGGTAATGCAGGTAATTTATTAGAAGTACGTTCACCACCGTTTTAGATAATTAAGTTTATAGTAATTTACTTATTACCTACCACTTACCAAGCATTGCCTTAATTGTTAACCTCTTTTTCAATAGTAATCAGATTATGTTAGGTCAGTTGCCCGTTTTAACTGAATTTTTGTTGGAATTGTATCTATGAGCTGAAATGCTATTGAACTTGTTTAAAAATAATCATGTCAATGTTGTCAATACTATAATATTCCCACTGCTGGGACAAAGGCCTCCTCTTTGTGTAAACAAGTGGTTCCTAATTCACCAATCGAACCCAGAGCGGATTATTATGTCTTCATGTTTTGGTTCTACGATATGCCAGTTTCCTCACGATGTAATCTTCACCGGTCTGAGGGCAGAGGTGTGTGGTTCTAACCAGCTAAACAAAAACCTCTAATAATTTAAGGAACTTTCTTCGTCACAACAAAACGCAGCAACCATCAATGAAAAAAAAAAATACTTTAATTGGCTTCAAAAGCAAACAGCCAACTTACAACACCCCCAAAGAAAAACCTTTACAGTTTACAAGATGGCGATACAAAGGTCGCTCAACACTCTTCTTTCAGCGTGCGAGTACGTCACACCTGCATCAAAGTGCCTTATTACGAGTTTAAGGGTAGTGTAGCTTATCAAGCTTTGAGGGCAAAAGGCTCGGTTTTAGTAAAAAAAAAACATCAAAGCTGGCTGGAATGTTTTCAGTCAGGCTTTCGCCTTTTTTCAATGGCAATTAGTTAGCGTTTCTGTCGACGCTTCCACCCGCGCCTTGTGCAATTATAACGTGGAGTAGTTGGGCTGGTGAGGATGTAGATCGGTGACAAATGCGGTATATTTTTTGTATTTTCTACTACGAATGTTTTGAGCCTGCGCTCTCAAAGATCAGACTTTGAAAGAACTATTGGTACTTTATTAAGTAACACCACAAACAGCGGAAGCTGGATCAAGACTGCAGATTGTGTCTACGACGATGGCTCTTCGTAATCCAACAAACAGCAGTATTGTATTGTATAACGGGCTGGTGTCTGTAACTCCACGTCCAAACATGAAACACACGCTGCCAAAGATGATCAGATTCACGCTGGTGCATATGATCTTAAATTATAAGGGTTTAGATCTGATGCATTAAAGGGTGATTTTTTAGAAAGAAGATACTTGTAACTAATTGTAACTTCCATAACATGCACGCCGTCTTTTACAAAGTAAGAAAAGAACCTCCACGAGCGCTCACTTCAAGACAGCAAAAGAAACCGTGCAACAGTTATGAAGCAGGAAGCTCTTAAATTCAAAAGTAATTCGAAGCTCTAAATGACTAAAAACAGTACCACAAAACGTACGCCCTTCACCACTTCCTAGTGTTTTAGCTGCGGACGTCGTCATCGAGCCATCTAGCTGAGAACTTCTAGATTCTAGTGCTAGCTCAGAAAAATATTTACAAGTATGGATAGACTTTTTCACGATTACGATGATAGTTCCAAGGATAAAGTTGTTCAATTTGATGGATAAAGCGGCACTCTTAAATATGACCACACTTTTCTTATACATGCTGTATTTTGTTTTGTTTTATTTTATTTATTCCGAAGAACCAACAATAATACATCATATATTACAATAGAATATAAGGAGTTATACAAATATGCAACCAACAACGTTCTCCACAGATACACAAAAGACATAGACAATGTTGATGAGGTAAAAGTGGGACAGAGCAGACAACTGCATGATATAGAATACACATAAATTACAGCCACTAAGGAACACTAAAGGCATATATTATACACATAGATTCTGGATTGTGTCGAACAATATTTAATATTATCTAAATTATACAACAGACAGCGCAAGTACATCCAAGTTAGAGAACACAGGTATCATATTTAGGTAGTAAATTATTTCAGATTACCACATCCAGAGCACACCAACTACGCACACCTAACATCACGACTCCTTAACCGCAAAGAGGGTGTCTTAAACTAAAAAATTATTGATATTAAAACCTCGTCGTTTTAATTAAGCTTTTCACTCGTTTAATTTTTTACTCAGTTAACCACGGAGTTTCGGTTAGTGCTAATTTATTGCATTAATTAGCAAATGTTTAATTTGATCGGCCAAGCGGCTGGGGAACACGAGATTGTGTTTACCTTCGTTTTGGGAGGAATTGTTTATGGTTGAGAAAGAAGAACTTCGCTTCTAGATTGAATTATAATGCGACAAATTTGGACATATTTTTATGCTAAAAAACGAAAGAAATAACATTAATTATACAACCCTCTAATACTTTGAATAAATCCCGAAATCAGATAACAAAAAAAAACGAAAATTACTGACAATTAAATTGAACCCGACACCGACGTAACACTTCCTATTAACTCGTTGTCTACCCAAAATAAAGGACACAACATTTTTACCAAAGATAAAATCTCATTAAAATCCTACAATCTAACCATTAACTAATTGGTGGAGGCCCTTGTATTATCCACATCGGTAGAGACAGACATCTTTCCGAAGCAAATTCTAATTAAACAGGACACTTCTCAATTTGTTCTGTTATTATCTACATCAAAGTTGACACGAAAGCCATTCAAAGAAAATCCGACTGTAACTCTGACACCACAAGTTTTAATTTCGAAGAAGACATTGATAAAGTCGTTTTAAGAGTTTCGGCGAAGTGACATTGCATCGTCGGCTTCGAACAAAGGTGACTTGAAAAGGCAAATGAGCGTCTTCACAAAGTTGAAGCGATTAGCGTTTTAGGCGAGAAAGTTTGTGACTGAGGGTGTAAAAATGAGGGTGTTGAGAGTGTGGAATCAAACACCATTAATAAATGTGACTGAGAAACGAAAAGGAAATGTGTGGTGTTGAAAAGGAAGAGGTTAAGAGATTATAAAGTGATTAAAAAAAAACTCATACCAGAACTTATTGATGAGGTTATTCAGAAAACTCAGGTTCGTGATATCGAAACCAGCATGTATTTATGACGATCAAATTCGAGTGAATCGGTTTTTTCTAGGTAAGCCTGCTCCACGTCATCGTTTATATCTGGCGAGTTGCGGCCAAACGCCAGCCTATTTAGCTGAAAAAAAGGAAAAAGAACTAAGGATCCAAGCAGGTGGCGTTCAATTCTGAAACTGACATTTATGAGCGAAAACAATGAGGAAAACGTCAAAAACGTATGAGACCTACATAGCTCCCGATAAGTTCGTCTCTTTCCTGACGAAACTGATTTTGAACGAATGAATCCACACCAATTTTTTTATTTTTATTTGTAGAACATAGATATACAAAAGAACAGATGTCAATATTAATAAAAGAACGCAATGGCTTGCCATCAACGGCGTAGAAATATTCTATTTATAATTTAAGAATAATTGGTAAAAATTACAAAAGCAGTCAAAAGTAATAGTGAAACTCAATTATAACAATACAAAAATTAAAGAAATATGTTCCATTAATTCATTAAAATAACAATAAATTTATCTAGAAAACAAAACATTTTATATTAAATAAAACAGTAACCATTGTTTGTTTTTCATTAATGCATCTTGAAAATAAACAAAGCCCTTTTGTCTCCTTATTCCTCTGAAACTCGACAAAAATCTTGACTAACTTTATCAGCTCGATTTCGTTAAAAAAAAACACCTTTGAAATATTATTTAATGTGAGCATAACTTGAACAATAACGATTAAAGTTTACTTTCAAAAGAGTTGTGTAATGAAAATCAAAAAAAAACCGGTGACATTTAACACCATCGGTCGACGCCAAAACTGTTGACAATAGAAAAATTCTTATGATTCAACAACTCGCTAAGTTGCATAAGTTACTCCATTTTTCTAACATAAAAAACTTCCCTTTTTTCTGTTATGAAATTCGTGTAACTTTTTTGTTTATTACACAATCCCCAAAAAGTCGATTATAATATCGCGTAATACTGCTTCGTTAAAAAAATATGGTAAACCCTCTCCCTTTGTGAAGTGAATAAGTTCCTGAAACTTCAACTTTCCTTATTAAGTCATTCCGAGTTTTGTTTTGTGTTGGCTAATGTTTTTCGTCTGTTATTGTTGTAATTCATAAGGAAAGTAGCTGGTAAAAGGTCAGGTGTATTGTTTCGTAAATAAAAATGTTTGGGTTTATCGAATTTTGGAAAATATAAGTCGATTGTTACGTATGATGTCACAGCGGGTTTATGGAGAAATTTTGCGGAAAATAATATTAATTATGAACAATGTCAGACTAAGAATCTTGGGAGTGAATTTGAGGTAAACGCCTTTCGTTTACCTTAAGCAAAAATGACACTTTAATACACCTATATTTCACAAGTATGATACTTTCATAGAGAATAATAGAGAAGTATGGAAGAAGAAAATATGACGCGCCGACCCCAAATGAATTAGGACAAGGGTTAGAGAATGATGATAATGTTTGTTTCAAAGAATTGTGGGAGACTGTTGCTATCAATCGAGCACAAAAGCAGACTTCGCGTGCTGCTACTGAAGAATTCCTGTTAACCCAATAACGCTTAGTCGAACTAAGAATCGAACCCAAGAACTAACACAACAGCAGTTGCTTGCGTAGCTTGCGACTACTAGACCAACCATACAGATAAAGTAGTTGAACATTACACAGTACAGAAAATAAACAAGGCAAAATCTCTTACTCCACGTCAAGAATTAACAAAGCAGCATTCTATGTTTGGTACGTATAAATACAATAACTAAACATTGAAGAAGGACAGCACAAAGAGTGATTGTATATTATTTATTTATCCAGTCATGTATTCGAGCAGAAAGTATTAGAAGCCTTTTACAATTTAACGGTACATTCTAACAGATACATGAATAACTATAATTACACGCGTAACTATATGATTACACACTGTTCCGGGTTCCGTCGAATCAGTCACGAGCTATGAATAGGCAATTTACTTCTGTACGCTGTCTGCCTTCTGAGGTCTTCATTCTACTAAATAAACCACACCAATCAACGTTTTCAAAATGCCTTTAAAATACCAAACAGTGTTGCATGACTTCGGTTACAACAAACTTTACATTTGCTGCTACGGAAACAAAAATGTTCGAGTTACTCAAGCAAATGTTAGGAGAGAGTGATTCGAGGAACAGCAAGCATTAGTTGGTACTAATGAAAGAACGCGCCAATTCACAATGGAGACGGACAATTGAAAATTTATCGTTTATAAAAACATCAGACATCGCACATAGCATGAATAGAAACGTCAATAGTAAAGAGCATCATTTGGATGGAAGCGCGCGCGCAAACCTTACTCACAAACCGTTTTTTACTTCCCTCCTAACTGTTAAAGAACTTTACTTCAGTAAAGATACAGTTCAAAATCATTCGCCATCTTACTTTAAAGTATGCAAATAATATAACATTCGCCTGTAACGGCTGATTTATGATGTGGTTCGGACACCCAAGGAACAAAAACTTGGTATCAATAGAACAAGAAACACAAATGAATGCCTGTTACAATACACACTGTAATTGTTTAGACAAAAGCATTAACTTAGAATCCATTGTACACAACTAATGAACTATTGTTGAATGACTTTAAACCTTAGGACAAGATCAGAGAGCTTACTTTAATGGAGGATGAGGAGGGTTGTTAGGGCGTTGAAGAATTGGTAGAAGTAAAGTAATATCTTGAACCATCAAAGCTTTCGCCGATGGCTCTAAAGTTAATTTTTATGACATCTATACACAATAGAGCAACATAATGAAAGAAAGACATTCCATGGCCATGTCAACTATTTCGTAACTGTTGTTTTAAGATCCTTTGGCGTTTCCACTGTGTGCTATTGAAATTTTTGGTGACTACATTATACCTTCATTGTTTCCAACAAAGATGTTTGTGGACATTTAATTATTCTTTCTTTCTTTTTTATTTCTGGAGGTCACAGTAGACTGCAGTTTTGAAATTGTCGTCTACAGGAATAAATGTTTTGCTGTCTGTACTTTTGAAACCATTTTCGGTTGCATTTTGGAAATGTCATGCTGTTTCGGAACCACAGTAATGAGCATTGTATAATTTCGTTGGCGACATTGTGGACAGAGAATAGCTAATTGCAGTTGACTCTGAAAATTTTTACGGTTAGACCCATTTTAACAATTCCTTGTAAAAAAAATTGTTTGTAGCTTGGTTTATTGAAGGATAATTTATTGAAACCCGTAACCATATTATTTCTTTTGTTTGGTAAATGGTTTTAGTGGCATACTTATTAATTTTAGGAAAATAACGTAACACCTTTTTGTTTAACTGGAAGCCATCATAGACAGGTTACCGAAACAGTACAAATAATGTATTGTGCGAACCTTTAAAATGTTATTTCTTTGTTTAGTTATTTTTTTTTCGGTTTCATAAAAATGATAGTTCAAGGGTTTTTCCTAAACATAGTCTTACAGAAATACTACCCTTCCTGCCCTTGTCCCATATTATTTAACCTCTTCTGTCAACCATTATGTTACCTATCATTTACAGTATATTCTGAAATCATGAAAATCTAATACAAAGTCCAAAGGCAAAACTCGAAAGTAAAAACTGAAATCCCAACTATTTATTAGACCACAGATAAACACACAATAGGTCTGTTTTCATTTGCATATTTCCAATCTCGATTTAAATAGTTGAATTCCCAATCATAACTTTGAGAACGGACTCAGAGAACGATTTCGATTTTTAAATTTCTCTCCAAGACGGAGGGAGGGAAAAAAGAAAATAGAAAAAAAACAATCAATTAGGTGAACTGTCATCGGCAGTGGCAAGGGAAAATGATAAAAGTCCAAGTTTCGACAAAGATCTTCGTTATAGCGGGGATATCATTGATTATTGATTTGTTTGGACTTTGTAGTTTGATCTGTATTGTTGTTTTGTTTGTGAATGTATGTGGAAGTAATTTGGAGATATGAATGTTTTTGTATGAATTGGTTTTTCGTGTCTGCTTAGAGGCTATCTGTAATTTGTCGTTTGGCACGGTTGTCAAAGATACATTTTCTAATAATGCTTCTTCATTTTTTTTTGTATACTTAATTTTTGTCCTACTGGGTAAAGGCTTGCCCCATTTCTTCCACATTTGTCGATGTTGTGTTCATCTTCTCCTCGGTCTACCGCCACCCCATCAAGTCTTAAATGCGGTGGTCAAAACCATTGTACTCTTAACTACTTTCGCGGAAGTTTCCAGTGCACTTATACCTAAAACATTTGCGGCCAGTACAAAATTAAAATCCTCCACGCACTCTAAAACCAAAACCGCTCAAAACTTCAAAATCAATTTAAATCATCTTTCCTCATTTTTTTACATGAATAATCCTTGACACAGTCACAATAAACTATCAGCTAATTGCACAAAACATTCCCCAAAATAAACAACAATAGACAGATTAGGGTACATCCAGATCGTATTTAAGATAAATGAGTATTTTCGCTAAGCGCGGCTTTAGATCGAAGACGATAAAGGGCAGATGTGTACCGGCCTTATGTGACGTCAGGGCAAGATATTGGGTTGTTTGAGAGTGTGAAAATAGAATACTTAATACTAGCTGTTGCCAGCGCCATACGTCCGAGAGAAATTCTTTTAAAAATATTATTTGAGTCGAATTTTTCGAACAATTTCAAGAGTTATTTTTTTTTCCACGGCACCCTAATCCTTTTTCAAAAGTAAAAGTAGCTTAAATTACGCCTTACAACATCAGCTATCTGCCAGCAAGTAGTAGTAGTAAATCCTGTCACAATCGGTCCAGCCGTTTCGAAGATTAGCCGGAACAAACATACACATCTATTTTCTCAATTTAAGGTAACATAATGACAAAAATATCTTAGTATAGTCCATTGCACATCAGTGGGAACAATTTATCAGCGAAAGTCGCCTATAAGTAATTGTTACGACTAATGTGCGATTGACCACGACTAGACGTACTGAAATTATGAAAAAGAATAGATTTTAGCTAAGTAAAAATTACTAGTGTAGTGATTCAATCCATTTTTATAAAAGTATTGTTCAAAATATTGTTCAATTCATGTAGTGAAAAGTCTCGCTCTGAGTAATATTTCCTTTAAGTATATAACACACTACGTAAAATATTACGTAAACGCAACATTGTGCCCGTTACAAACATGACCCAATTGTAACACAATGGCACAAACATTTTATTAGTACAATATAGCACAAACGCTCTTTATAATTGAGCTCACAATGGACCAATAGGATTAAGTCTTTTCGATACACTTCACCTAATTGGTAACAATGAACCGCCATTTTGAAATCGATTTATAGTTTAAAATTCGAATCACGTTTTTAACGGTTGATCAATGGCGTTAGGGACTATCATATTGGTTTAGAATAAGGATGAGCAATAAAGCCTCATTTCAAGATAAGGTGGTCGCCGTAGCATATTTTCTTTCATACTTCTTATGAGGCAATGACTAAGAAGTTCTTAGTCATTGCCTCATTCATTAGCTATCCCCTTTCTAGCCATATCATCTTCAACACAGTTCATCCATATTTCTTTGGTCTGCCGGTCGTCTTATAATGAGCAAGGCGGAAAGTGATTTTAACAGCGAAGACAATGTGCTTTGGCCTCTTGCTGTAGCATTTTATAATCAATCTGTACTGTTGCCACAACTGGGACACTGCGTCATTGTTCAGGGTGAACGGGAAACTGACGCAAAAATGGTTACCAAGTATTCAGTACATCATTCTGCCCCCCCCCCCCCAAACATAGAAATCAGCTATTCCATACATTTTGATCGTGTAGGTATTGGACTTTTAACATCAGTCTTTTTTTCAAATTACTATGAAAAATTTCTATGTTCAGAATGATATAGGTACTGAATACGTGGTAACCATATTTGCGTCGGTGTCCTTTCCACACTGTACACAACGAGAACTCATTGCAGGTTGAAAGACGACACCTATCTTCGTATTTTTGGTCTAATGCTGCTTGACAAAAGTTCAAAACGTGAGCTTAGATACCGAGATCACCAGTATCGTTACCGTTTTAACATCTTAAAGATGAACTTCGAGACCAGCTGCTTGAGTGCGTAGTCCCAGTCGTTCACTTAAGAACTCCAGTGCTCCAGAATACCACATTAATTCCACTGTCAAGCAACCTCTTAACATCACTTAATAACTTAAACGTAACTTACGTGGAATCTTTACAAATCCAGTCTGAATATAATGAAAAAGCCTTAACAAATGGTAAAGCTATCAAGACCCATTATAAAATAATTTAAGTTTCGCTTTAGGTACCTTTAAAAGCGCTTTTCTATCGTGTATCATGAAAAGCCGTGACCAAACAAATTATTGAGTCAAAAGTTGAATACGTCTGTTCGGTATGTTTGTCCCTCTCTCACATATAGCTTCGTCTCTCTCGTGTACACTGGCGGACACATTAAGGGTACACGTATAAGCTGCTTATTGTATTTTTATAGTTATTTTGATCGTCGCACACAGGGTTTATTGTGTGGATTATCCTATATGAATACGGAATGGGGGTATTACATTTATTGTGTCCCGATGTACACAGCTGATGTTTTTCGAAACAATAGCCTGCCGTGTTTGCGAATCGCCGGTACCACCTTTTGTAGGCATTTTTATTTTTTTAATAACTTGTAAATATGTTCTGTTTTTAATTGAAAACACATTTTGTATTGAATTTATTATGTGTTTTGTTACAAAGGATTATATTGTCAATAGAGAGAGCGTTATTGCGATTGGCATGTGTTCTGTAATGTAATTAACTTCGCAAAGCGTAAGTACATTGATCTTTTTACCTTATGTTCGTGTTCAGCTGCGGTTGGTCTAAGATGTAAAAGTAGCACATAAAATAATGTGTAAATAAATTAAAGAAGAGAAAGTCTAGAAAAAACGGGAGGCAAAGACAAAATCCGAGAAGATATCGCAAGGAAGCATTGAAAGAAAAAATAAATATGGAAATGTAATTTGTTTAATGTATTTGTTGGATAGAGTACAATAGGATAGCTATTGATACATTGACAAGATTGTCGAATTGATAAAGATGGACTTTAATCTCGAAAACACAAAAAAACTTTTTGTTTTTTTTTTTTGTAAGTACATAATTCTTACAACTATGGTCAAAAGCACATTATTTTATTGAGTAACTCTGAATAAACGAACTTATACAAACACTATAGAACCACAACAAAACAATGATTTCACACCTCAATCCAATAAAAATATCTAAAAGCCTAACACACCTAGTGACTTAAAAAAACCCTTTAGCGGCCATAAATCGAACGCAATAAATGCCACTGGCAACAATACCGAATTAAACGTAAACCCGCACTGGCAATACAAAAAGTAATGGATAACGATACAAATAGAAATATTCTCTTTACACGCATTCTACTATAGACAATTGGACCCTATAAATCATAGACTTGACAAGAAAACACGGCATTACAAACTTATAAACTCACATAACAAACTAAAACACACACAAACTTCAACTTTGATGTGTTAAACATAAGGGTTGTAAATCCAGGTGTGAATGGAAATTGAATCTGTGTGGACAACACGCATTCGCCGCCCTAGCGTTTAAAAACGACTTCAATCGAGTTTCGCGTAAATTATGGGACAACCCTGAACAATGCGAAGAAAAAACACCATTCGCTAATGGATTTTGTTCTCAAAAATTAATTTGGGGGTACTTGACAAAACTGTATACAGCCAATCGGATGTTACTATAACTTAGGGTTGAATTTGTGGGAGAATTAGAAAGGTTAAATCTTACGTAATCTTTTGGTGAAAAGTAACTTTTTTGTTAGTTACGGTGTTACTTTGTTCGTTCTTTGTTTTATACTGTGAGGTCATATTGCGTCAGTTTTTGTTTGGTATTGTTTTCGTGGTTTAAGGATAAGAGGACAAGGCTTCAGAAAAGCTCTTAAGAACACGACTTTTTTATTATTTTTCAAATCAGGTAGAATGAAAGAGCGTTCTATGGAGTTATATTCATCAGAAAAAAAATTCTGCAATTGCGATTTCGGACCCAGAAATCGACACGGAGAACCACATTTGATTGCAGTAAGCATACCGAATGATCTGCTGAAGCATTAACTAGATTTTTGCAAAGATCATTGAATAGAACTCAAAAGAGTCAAATCCCAGATTAATGAAGCATCAACTACGGAAATGAAATGAATTGTTCTAGAACAAGAGATGAAGAGCTATATCGCAACTTTGCGCTTAAACAACCCGTTACAATAGCAGTATTTCAATTCGGTTAGCTTTCATTTTATAAAATGGAATGAATAAATCCCCTCAAAAGGATTTTCATTAGTTCTTAATTTATAGCGGCCCTACCACCCTTATTACCTTAGGGCGAGAAAACTTAGATCTCTGGTAACAGGGTGAAGTGGTATTGTTTCACCACCCTAGCCAGCTAACTTTTTAATTTATTAACGAAGGGGTTGCCACTCGTAAAAATTACTTTTATTGTTTGTAACGACGTCTCGGCCTACGTGATAACAATGTATATTATAATTCACTTTGAAAACGGTGTTGTCAGCTGCTATATCTTGAACTGTGTGTAAGAAGTTTTTAGTTTCATCAAGGGGTTTATAGATTTGGTTGGTTTTATTAAAGACTCCGCGTGTGGCTTATAGATATAATGTCAAGTGTTTTGTTATTAAGTTTATGTGCCGCTAAAGGTTGAGACAACGGTCTATGAGGTTCAGAACCTGTTTGTTCCAATGAAACGAATGATTTAGTGCACTGGGAATGCTTTTTAGTGACGTCTAAATGTGATAGGTAGACAATGATACGGTCATAAATTTAATTTAGGAGTATTCATAGTTGTAGGCTTAAACCTGTTTGGGAATTGTTGTTCGCAGCTTGTTATTACTACAGTTACATGTAATTAGGTTGATTACGACGGTTATGTTTAAGTTCCATGTTATAGAGAGCGTGCCTATGGCCATCAACCGGGCACTAATTCAGACTCCGTGGCTGCTACTGGGAAATTTCTGATGGCAAACCCAATAACAATTTGCCCGACTCGGGAATTTAACCCAGGATCTCATGCTTAGCAGTCGGTATTGTGACCACTAGACCAACGCAGCAGTCACATCTGAACTGATTGTGAAAAAATGAAATGAGCCAGATTCATGCATTTAAAAGAGTTCGTAGATTAAGGGGCCGTCTCCACGCTGCGGGACTGTTCGAAAGAGATACCGCGGCCCTGGAACATAAAGGGCAAAAGAAGGAACATGGATGGTTTTTAGTCAGTAAAAGTCTGACACTCCCTTCCGCTCCGCCCAGAGCGGGAGGAGTCATTTGATGATTTCCCATCCGAAAGAAAAAAAAAAAAAGGAGCCGTGTCCACGAGCGAGAAAAACGCGGCGATATTACGTATTTGTATGGGATAATATCGCCGCGATTCTCTCGCTCGTGGAGACGGCCTCTAAGAGAGTGTATAGAAATACGTGGCAACGACGATAACATCGTAGCGATTCTCTCGCTCGTGGAGACAGCCCCTAAGTCTTTTTCTGTAAAAAGAACAAATGAAGCCTGAATAATTCTGATATGATGGAGAACGAAGCAGCATATTCATTTCAACCACCTCTTTGCCTAAATGAAAACAGAATCAACCAATGCCATACAGAAAAAAAACTAAATAAAATTCCGGTACCCACAAACCCTTCACAAAATAACAATCTATAACTTTTCCGGCGTTGAATTGAAAACGGGAACTTTGGTAAACCGAATTTTACTCCGCATTCAAACGGGTCTAAGAGGGGAAGACATTATCGATACGGCGACACCAGTACACCACTCCACCGAGGCCTACTGTTGATTCTATCAAAAATCTACTCGAAATCATGCGCTCCTGGTAATGCATGGAGATTTGGTCTTAGAAAGTGTTCGAAGAATCGGTAAAAGATTTGTGATGGATTCAAGAGAACATACTAGACGAAGTGACGATTATGGAAAAGTGCAAATTGTATTTGCTTTGACATAAACTGCCGAAAACTTTATGACTGATAAAAGTAGATGTAGAAATACGAACTGCTTTGAAAGCAATTGCCAGTATTGCCACTGGCCTCCTAGACTCAGAATTGGTTACTATGGGGATTTTGCTTCTTATTTTTCACATTTGGCGGACTCAATATCATTGTTGTCAAGCTGTTCTAACTTACCTCACCAATCTTCATTTTTGCTATGATAATATTAAATTCTGCTTCTCTGTTGTATTTGAATCTCGGAATCGCGTAGCGTAATTACAAGTCGGAGCTGAGCTCTCATTTTATTGAAAGTCCTTACTACGCTAGAGGAGCTCAGTAATTATTTTTAATTATAAAAACGTGATTTTATGTAGGTATCAAAAGCTTTAGCATTAACAGGAGTGTGGTCATCTGGTCCCAAAAGTAAAGGTTCTACTCGGGAAAAGGTCAGGTTGATGTGAAATATATTTTTATGTAAATGTCGTACCGATGTCGGCACAATGCCTCTGTAGATCTCTGTTTAGTAACGGCACACAATAACCACACGAGAAATTCCATATTTTCTAAATATAGAAAGGAATCTGACTATTCTAATATATAACCCAGAAATTACTAAGTAGGACAGGATTTTTATTTGTTCATTATTTATTTATGTTACAATCTAGCCTAGTAAGGGAAATAAGCTTTTTATTTGCCATAGGATGAACAAATTTTTATTATTCATCCATAAGTCATCTGTCTTTAACGGGTATCAGTTTATAACTTTTTTAATCATGCGTTTGAGAGGAACTGTTACCTTCGTTTCCTTACTTTCTCTAATAAGTAATTAACTGAATATTTTCTTCTATCACCTCATGGTCATGTGCTAAAGCACCTGTTTCAACGTCTAAACAATTACCATAATATAACAAATCAACTTCCTCAAAAATCCCATCACCAATGCCCTCGACAGTATTCTCAAGAGACGATCCATATTTCGCAACGAATCGGCCGTTCCAATTGTAAGAAAACCTTGCCAGATGTAAATAACATAGGCAGAACTCCGTCCAATTTAAATTGACATTAATGGGGCAACACCGCATTCTGAAGCAGAGGTCAAGTTATAATAGTCCATCCACGGTATTATTCAATCCAATTTAAATTGACCTGCATACTATAAAGATGTGAACTCAAGAGGGGGTCAAGATATCCTGGATGGAGTCCAGGGTACTTCGTGGTCGATATTTTATTCGTGCTTGTTAAATTTCATTGTGACTGTGAGATTTTTACGTGCTATTCCTAAGCTTACGTTATTTTATTTATGTGTAGAGAATTTCTGTGAAAAGGAAATATTCAAAGGGGAGTCTATGCTATGTAACTTATATTGCACTCATAAAATATAAATGATAAAATGGTGCAGAAAGAAGCCAATCTTATCAGTGTATTGACGTCCGTACAATTAATAAAAAAAATAATTATGATGAAAAACTTTGCAAAAGTTAGAATGAAGAAGACACTTTGAAGAGTCCAACGATAACCAAAATTAAGTTTCAGTTTCCAATGCTATTGTTACAACAAAACAGCCCTTCATTTCTACTAAAGGCCGGAAGTCCAACCGAATAGAACGCAAATAAATCACAACACAGTGATCAACAAAAGTGAAACTGTCCAACACGTTGCGCTTGCGCAGCTTGGATCTGCGCGCGCGACTATTGTGACGCTAATTGTTGTAGATCTGTGTTGTTTGGCTGTAGTTAATGGTGCACCTGCTTTTTTGATCAGAGATTTTATGGATTTTGTGAATGCAAAATAATAGTCTTAACGTTAAAGATTTCTTTAAGATCTTGGCAAACAAGACACATTTCAGGAGGAAGTACCAGGGTAGCCCGCGAAATTCGTTTACGGTTTTTGCATTTTACAGGACAGTGTCAGGTTGTATGTTGATTAAAATATGATTCGCGACCGTAACAAATATGGCATAACAGAGTTATAATCATTAAAATCATCAATACAACCCTCTCAGTTCAATTAATCCCACTGAATGACTTTTTTCATAAAATGGTCGCAGGCACCTTTAGTGTCTATTTTTACATTTTTTACTCCCGGTAGCTTTAGCTTAACTTTTGTGTATAACAGATTCAAATGCAAAGTAAAGATACCTAGCTTACATTTTGGAAGTTCAGCAACTAAAAAAACTGCAGCGGTTTGGATAATTGCAGTGGCTTTTAGAGCTACTGAATAAAGTTACATATTAAAATATTGCATGCAGTCATCTTTAATACCATTATCCTAGGACAAATGACATTGTGTTTGCACTTATACAAATAAGACATTCAAAAGCATTTAGTGATACAAAAGTGTACTAAATTTGCTGGTTTTATGTTTTAACCACTAGGACTCCCTGCTAAGGCGAACGGCTATGACGATGTATTTACAATAGTTGGTTTTCCAGACAATTTCAGCACTGATTGTGAAACAAAACCTAACAGTTATACTTTCTTTTAAGCACAAAAGTCTCCCACAGTTATGTGTCGTAAAAATGCTTTAACAATAGCTTTAAGAAAATCACTAAAATAGGACACAATACAAACAAATTGTGACCAAAATCAACCCGCTGTGACGCCCGCATCTGATGGGTAGGCAGGGTTGGCCACAAAACTAAACACTGGAGGTTAGCGGAAGCCACCCTTTTGTACAACACAATACATTATTTTTGTATTACAAACGACACAAATCGCCGTATCCAGAAAATATTCGCAAAACAATTGTTGAAGCACCCCGCGGATCTAGCCGTAATGACTAGGAAAGGTGTGGAAAAATTAACATATTTGCTGTTGATGGTGAAGTATTTTGAAACTTACACTCTTTGGATAAGGACGATAGAGCCGTTTGATAGGTGCATCTGAGAAGTTTGTCAAAATTCAAAATTGTCAATGCAGTTCTGCTGACGAACAAAATGAAATATGAAATCTGCGCTACGGTAGATAGGGTTGAAAATCAAAGCCCACCAGTAAAATATATCAGGAATAATGCTTTGTGTATTTATTTTTATTTCTTCACTTGTAAAGGATCATTACATACCATTGTTGGATAATTTCACGCGTTGGGCGACACTGCGGGCGTTTGGCGCGAATTTAGCGGGAATTCCATTACAAAGGTTTGTATGAAGGACAGTATTGTCCACCATTTTTGTTAACAGTGGCATTTGGTTACTGTGAAATTCACAAGTAAAGGTGAATGGAGTCATCATTGAAACTTGTATGAAAATAGAGCAGCTATATTTTAATGGGAATAAAATGCCATTTATGTTGTCAGTGAGTTGGTGTTTGTTGATTACGGTGAAATTGCTGGTGCAATTGAAATGAGGGTAAAATTGTGAAGCTTTCTTTTTGATGTAAGAATTTTTACCCACAATGAAGGTTGAAACTGGGTTAGCATTTGAGTCACGATTAACATAATGCATAACTGATGAGAGAACATTAGCCCCTGTGTTCGCAAACGATTCGATACGATTTTGATTCGGGAAGTCGTATGTCTATCTTTTTTGGCACATCGAAAGTGAGCGAGATACAAATACTGCATACGAATTTTCGAATCGAAGTGTTTGTGAATACAGTGGCTTATCATAGAATTCAAGACATTGTTTTTGGAAATTTTCCATGACAAGCAAAATCTGTTAACAGACGTACAGACTTAAATAATTTTCATGGAATATAATCTGTTTGAATGATGCAGATTATTTCAACAAAGCACATCAACATAAACCATCAAAACATCATCTAGGTACGCATATCTCATATAAAGTTCGAGCTGGTAAAACGTTAAGGCTGTCTCCATATTTATGTCGACATGCCGAGACGGGAATTATGCGTGTGAATGCATATTTATGCGAATTTCGCGTGGGAGGCTGTGTTGGTACACAATACCTGTGAAACTTATAAGGATTAATGTTTGAATTAGTAAGTTATTGGCTGTATAACATTTTTGAAACATACATTTTTCGTAGTGTAAATGTGTGAAATTATTTTTGTCATCGTAATTTTAAGTATTGTTGTCCAATCTACTGAGGCCTTCAAAGGTGGAGTTTATCTATTATCTGTATCGTTATTTTCCTTAGACCTATGCGTGGCGATAGGCATTATCCCCAATATTTTCTAAATTACATAAAATAGCCGCTTTAGACTCAGTCTTTGAATACCTAATTAACGAGAAAACGAAAACATAAGACATTACAATCTTTTGAAGACCTAACCATAAACTCCTCTAATTTACTCCATCTTGATAGTTTCTACCCCAATCCCAAAACACAACATAAACCTTATCTTTATGACTCACAACAAGGAACCAATCGGATCGCTGTTATAAATTCTGAATTCAAACACCTCTCTGCCTCCCTGCGTTCGCGCATGTGTGTGTGAGGCGACGGTGCGTCTGCGCGGTCTCGAAGGAATGCGGCCGTAGGGTGGGGTATCGAGTCCCGGTTTGAGTAATGTCAACGATTTCTTAAATGGTTTTTTTGTTTCGATTTTCTGATGGTCTGATTCGATTCGGGTTGGATGGCTTTATCTAATGCAGATCGGAGGTTTTAAGAATTGATTTTTGTTTTAAACAGATGTGTTAGAAGAATGATAGGTACAATATAATTGTATGATCTGTTTTCCTGGGTTAAATGTTCTATTACAAGATAATTTCGCTAAGTCTTTGATCCCGTCTGTCATTTGTAGATCTTTGACAGTCGTTACAGGTAGTTAGTGGCCCGAAAGTCTGACTACCAGTCTTACCAAGAGGTATCGTATTACCCAGTACTAACTGGGTTGTGGAGGTTAGATAGCCAGTCGCTCCATGTAAAATTCTGATATTCAGCCTCATCCGAACTGGAAGCCGACCCCAACATAGCTGGGAAAAGGTTAGGCAAATGATGATGAGCTATTAAATTAACGAAATTTTTAGTAGGTACTAATGGTAGAATGCATAATTTTTCACTAATTTCTGCCTATCTTCACTCATTAATGTCATAATTTTTTCCTTATTCAATTTATTTAAAGAGATTAAAAAAACACTTCTGCAAGTATATGTTACAATGATGATTCCCACATTCTGATGAGATCGTACTTGCATACGAGTCACCAATATTTTTGAATACACTACTTATAAAAAGGTCAATTTTTCAACATCGGCTCTACTTTATAAATATATTACTTTGAACCTTCTCAAATTAAATCATAATTTAACGTAACCCGACTTCGGACACTTAAGAAATGATAATACTCTTTGAAAGTTTCTCATAAGTAAATTATCTGCTTTGTGAAGTCGGTTAGGTGACATACGCTGCATCTGACTATCCTATGTTACAACTTTAATCTCGGCTTGAACCACAAAATGTTTGTATAGCTTAACTAATAATGGTTAGGGTTCCGTGATGCGGTGGAATCTCGGAGATTGGGAAAGTAGAGTGTTATACTAGCTATGGTGAAATATTATGGACAAGGGTGTGGTTGAGATAGAAACAGCGTTCTGAAAATTAGCTGTGAGTTTACATCGTTGATTTTTTTTTCACTTTGTCTTATAATTATGCGTTGGGATACTTAGTGCGGTCAGGTCATTGGTACTTAGTAGTCTTGACGAGCCTTAATGCTATACCTACTGATTTATTTAAGACATGGTTAATAAATTAAGATCATCCCCCATAGCAAAACCCACAAACTGACTCATACATGAAACGCGCTTGCCAGGATAATCCAATTCCTCCACATCATGAACCCTTTGAACTAAAACGTTCACACTTGACCGCTTTTATTACAATAAGAACTTTACGCTTACTCCTCCACCAACAGAATAGGCTATGATCACCAGCCCACTCGTTCCAAAGCCTCGAATAATAACATTATCATGAGAACCACTACTTTTTTCTTTTTACCCGACCTCAAAAACCAAAATCCAATCAAAAACCGACCTTATGATGGAGATGATAAAGTTAAGAGAGTTCGAATTGAAGAGAAGAGTAAAGTTGGTGTATTAGAGTACATTTTTAAGCGTCTTTGTCGTTTGATCACTGCCCGAAGTGCCACAATACTTACTATAGACGCATTCAACCTTTTTGGTAACAGTAACAGTTCACCTTATAAAACCTCACAGTGCAGTGAAAAGAAATAAAAGAAAAATCCCGTATCAGAAATATTAGACTTTTGAAGTTATTTAACCTCAATAAGTGTGTTTATTATGGCGTGATTTAAAAAGAATAGGGATTTTATCCGGTTTTTATGCATTTGGGAATCTGTTTTTGAGTGCCTTATGTTAGGCTTTTAGTTATTTAAAATTTTTACTTGAAATTATATGACTCTCATTATTTCCACTGAAATCTTCTTGATATCTTCTTTATAAAATTTCCCATGTTTGGAATAATCTCCATTCGCTTGCAGGTCTTATCAAGTAGGTACTTATTTAAGCTCTCAATTGATATAGAATCTTCAAATCTTTCAAAAGTACCGTCCAATATTATTAAAGGTATCGCACCTAAAATCATTATGACATATACACTTATATAAAGAAAGATGTACAAAAAGAACCGCGATTAGACCCTTTTACATCTAACCGAGATATTTGTATAAAGGAAATCGATAAAACAGATTTTATTCGAAACAATATGACACTAAACCGAGTCAATGTATCGATTTACAATTGTTTTGGAAATAAAATCGATTGTCATTGGATAGTATCAGTTCATCTCACGACTGTCATAATCTCGGTGTTGCGATCGACGCAAAATATTTACGAAAATAATATTATTATAAATGTTGGGCAGGACAGCGATGCTGCGGGATCACTTTTGATCTTATTAAGGTGGGGTTTCACTGATGGGAATTTAAACAAAATAATACAATTTTTATTTTATAGACTATACTGAAGAGAAAGCGAAGCCGGGAAAAGAAAATGAAAAGGTAAACGCTACAGAATAATAAGCATTTAAAATTGAGGTCGGTGTCCCTTACCCTGAAAAAAAAAAGTACCGAAAAAAAAATAGAATAATCTTTGATTTCTAATCCGTCTCGAGACTAAGCGAAAAATCTACTTAATAAAAAAAAAAATACTCATAATTTCATGAAAATTTTCGAAGGTTTTTCACAAGGGCCAGTAATCAATATAGATAACCATAAAACAATGTAAAAGATATTAAAATAAACTACAGCATCAGAACCACACCTGACCGTATCCGTGATAGCGTTGATAAGAAGAGCGCTTAAGATTCACTTATTGTTCGATCAGCTTTTAAGATGCGGCTGATAACGCGACCGATGTTGACAAAAGACGCGGCCGACACCCGCTTTGTCATAATTCAGGGTTCTGCAGCGAAATGTACTGATCATTTTGACTTGTAGGTACGCTAATCGATTAATAGTTGGTAGAGAATCAGCATTATCAAGTTGATTTTAAATTAAGACCTGATTTAAAATTAACACTAGAAACGGGATATTTACCATTTCCCAAGAGGGTAGACCGATTTATCTGCTCATAAACACCCACCCGCAGTTAACTTTAGTTTATCCGTGATCATGGTGCTTGCAACACCGCCGAAATATCGGGAACTCAAAACAAACAGTGGACATGGTAAATATCCCGTTTCTAGTGTTAATTATAATGTTAGTGGCCATGACAGTTTAAAAACTTAAGACCTGATTGGTACGATATATCCTTATTTTCGTACGATTAGCGATAGTTTTATGTTCGATAAAATGGTAGATCCATTTCCACACAAGCTTTCAATTTTGCAATTAAAATTCATGAATGTGCTTTAGCCTGACATTATTGGTTTCTGTCAAAGACTGTTCACAGATTTCTCACAATTTTTAATTACGTTAACAATACATTTGAATAAATTGGAATACGTTTTCTCTCATTCACTGAAGAAATGTCAGATCTGATAAATTAATAGTATTTCAAGGAAAACCCATGTCAATATAACGTGTTTCTTTATAATTGCTTTAATATCTGTAAATGTCACTGAAATAATTTAAATGTTTAAATAATTATACACTTCTTTTTATCATATTTTTGCTGTCCAAATAATAATAAATTTGTATGGAGCAGCAAGTTAATTCAAAAGGTTCAAATCGATAGACGTTAGTTAATACTTACTCCGTTCAAATGATTGAAATGGTGAGATATTAGAATCTGGTCTAGAATAGACCCGACGCGAGTATTTAAAGCAGTGTTGAATTGTTGGAGAGGCATAGACTAGACTTTAGAGCTGACTAAATTGAATGATTACGATTCCAATGCAGTACTATACTTGATGTAAATGATTACAGATCTACTTAAAAAATTCAAACAAAAATTAAACATTCAAGCACTGACAGACACCGTACAGTCAGATTGAGTATCTATTAGCTCGGAATCGCATTTATTCATGCTCCTGTCCTTTACGATTGCGATTCCGTGCCGATAGTGGTTTAAACCCTAAACCGATGGAAATTAAAGAATACGAACAAGAGAATGTATTTTATAATTCTCCCCCTAAACGGCTAATCGATGGAAGTTTATAAACTTTGCCGATGAGAGGTCTCATCGAATGCACGGCTTATTTGTTTCATAAATGATCTTCTCACATACTGAACCCTTTACACCGAACCACGTCGCACACAAAAATCTTTGTCTTACCGCCGCCATTATCTCACAACGAACTAATAATTCACCGGACACCGTATGATCGTCTGATTTATACGTGTTTGTCTTTGTTATTCTACCTGTTTCTGATTTGTTACGCTTTTTGTCCTCCACAAGAAAAACATTCGGAGTGACACAGATTTTGACATGAGTGTGAGACAATTGCAGTTTGGTATGCTGTTTTTCTATTATAGCGAGGCATAAAATGAAGAAGTCCGTTGGATGGAACAGAGGGTAGCCTTTGCCCAGCAGTGGGACAATATGGGCTAGCCTGCATTTTGAATGGCTGGCCACTTTACTACTACATCTGTTCTTGTTAACTACTGATATGTGCTAGAAGTGGTTATAAGGCAATGCTGTATAGTTGCGTATTAAGACTCACGACCTCTCGCTTTTTAGTAGGCATTGTAACCATTACTGCTTCAACTTTGGTATCAGAATAATCAGTCTATATATTTCCTACTGCTGTTACACGGGCATGCTCTTAGAAGAAGATAATGTGTGGTCTGGCACCTTAGTTATAGCTTTTGTGACAGACTTTGTATCTAGGGACAAAACTTTGACTGTAAATTTTAACTATAACTATTGTTGTGGTGCAAAATTGTTGAGTATGACTCAACAGTCATACTCATCATGTCCACCCAGATGACATGGTTTATAAATATACAAGCATTTAACAAAATCACCACATAGAAAAAATATTCTTCACTGTCTAATTCATCACAACCACTGTTTCCACATCTCAAAGCCACAATTATGTCAGAATTGGTCCAAAAACATCTTTGTCTCCTTCCATCATTTGTCTGGGACAGGCTAATATCTCATCACACACTGTATGGCCGATTGTGTCGGCCTCTTTATAAGTGTGTGTCTTTTCTTATACCTGTGTTTTGTCTGTCATTTGTTTAGTATCGTCACGGTGCATTCGTAAAGTGGCGTAAGCAATATGTTAGTCAGGTATTTTTGTGTCTTTTCCATCTTTAGCAGCGGATATTTTAGTTGATAGAGCTGTTTTTGTTTTGTTGTTTAAACTGCGTGTTAATTTATAATCGTCTTCATCAAATTGAGTTCCTGGGTATAGATGACCGCATATTAGTATCATTTTGACCAAAAGCTGGTCCAGCGTAGTGCGGAGTTGTAATAGCATAAGAGGCCAGCTTGTGCAGGTTTTGTTGCCACTAAGGTTTCCTTCTGTACGTAGTTATTTTAAACCACTACTTCGTTCTCGTCAGTTTATTTTACTTTATTTGCAAAATTCATCATTTCTTTCTGCTATCTGATATGAATGTTCATGGATAGAGAGGACATGAATGTTGATGGATGGAGAGGGAGAGGAAGGCCCAAGAAAAAATGGATGGATTGTGTGAAGACTGATATGAAAGAGAAAGGAGTAAATCACGCCGTGACGTCTGACAGGGGAGAATGGAAGAAGAAAACGTGTTGCGCCGACCCCAAATAGAATGGGACAAGGGCAGGAAGATGATCATTTGTTTCTGCTACCATGTTGTAGCAAGCTTCTTGTTTTACGCGGACAATCTGCTAATAACCATAAATCTTGAAGATTGCTAGTAAATTATCTAATGTGGTTTCTACCTTAATTAAAAATAACTCAGTCATAAAATAAAGTTATTTCTGACCCAGGAAGATGATTCGCCGACATTCCTTCCAAATTCTGTATGAACCATGGCTAATAATCAAATTATTATAATCGAAGCGGCTCAACGAACACCCATAAATCGTTTACTAGCCGACTTTAAAAGTGACAACCCTTTTCATTTGGATGTTTTATTTTAACACCAAAACAAACCGCATGCTGCCCTTGAATCGTAATGACTGGGATTATAATAAACTAGCGATCTGTCCCGGATTCACTTGGGTTTTTAGCATCTAGCGATACACTAAAATGCCCAACATTTGTTAATATAGCTCATACAGGCTCAGCCGAGCTTACGTGCTTGCTCATCTATTATCTTTAGTGCTTACTTCTAACTACATTTACTACAGCTCAAAGTGTTTTTAAGGAGAAAAAAATTAACATATTAATATTAACTTACTTGTTGATCGATTGAACCCATCTTAGATCTCTTCAAACTCGATGCTTGAAACGTTAGTTTTTGTAGGCGAATCGGACTGCAAGTCAAAACTTTTCGAAAACTCATCCTATTTGGTCTAGACAGTTGACATTCATTCACTTGTTTAAATCCAAAGATTTTAAGATACGTTATTCGTTTCCTGGCTGCATAATATAAAACAAACTTATTAACTGTCGTACCTGTCCCATTTAATATTAGTATTGAATATTCAAATAACAGCGAATCTTATGCGTCGTAAAATATATGAGATGTCCGTATACATTTTTATGACGAGATTTTACGCAGTCTTTTACTGAATGGTGTTCGAATTAATTAATATGCATTTATTGTCATTAAGCTGCTAGTGTCATAATCATAACGCAGAGAAAATGCGTTTTTGATACTTTTGAAAATTAATATTAGTAAGTATAAGTGACAAAGTCAGAATGTGTTTTGGTTTTCATTTATAACGAGCTTGTCGTTTGTTTGTCACCTGCACATTGAATACAACCTTTTTCCAAATAAAATTACCTTGGCACGACCAGAAATATACCAGTATTTTTGGTAAGACACTACGGGTAATACCAGAGGCTTCTATTAAAAAGTTCATCAAAAGAATCAATTAATTTCTTAATCAAATCGAATCATAAAAACGAAACTCTATCGATCGACAATCGATATCTACATTCCGAAGATGTTCGACATTCTTTTCGATTCGCTACACTCGTCATCAAGCATCGTTAACAGAATAGGGTCTTTCGACTCGAGCCATTGATACCGACTTTACAACAGGAGGTGTAATGTTATGCCAGGAATGTCCGTTCGACTTCTTGTAACAATTAATTTTAATATCAAAACTTTGTAGGCAACGCTCAATATGCGGTTTTTGTTAAAGCATACATAATGTAAAATATAAGATATACCTAAATAAATAATGTAGGTGTATATGTCAAAATGTTAGATACTTTTTTATGGTTGTCAATTTTTTATGACAAAGTTTATATATATTATAGCAGTTTAATAGCTTTGTCGTTTCTATTAAATGGGTTAGCTAGACCTCCCCGTTTCTTGGTGTGGGTGTTTTTTATGTCGAACCGAGAAAAAGGCCAGATTTTGAGAGTTTATTTTTCATCATCATTATTGATGAACGGTAAACGACTGTCGGACATTTCTAGTAGTCGCAAGCGCAACTGCTGAGCAAAAGGTCCGAGGTTCGATTTCCGGGCCGGCCAAAGTGTTTTTGGGATCGCCCCCAAAGAGACAGCAGGAGGCCTCCAATGAGGCACGGAGGAAACTCGGTATGGAATAGGTGATCACCAATCCACGGACCAACCTAGGTAAGTGCAATTTAACCTGAAGATCAACCCAAGCTGTTATTATAGAGCCCACGACCTCCTCTCCAAAAAAAATGCAATCCGTTAGTTATTAATGTAACTATACTTAGTTATTTATAGGAGGAGGAGCTCATGGCTAAATAAGAACAGCCGCTCGGGTCGATCTTTAGGTTAAGCCGTGCTTACCTAGGTTGGTCAGTGGATGGGTGACCACCCATTACATATCGAGTTTCCTCCGTGCCTCGGAAAACACGTTAAGCCGTTGGTCCCGGCTGTCATTTGTAGATCTTTGACAATCGTTACAGGTAGTCCGTGACCCGAAAGTCTGACAACCAGTCTTACCAAAGGGTATCGTATTATCTAGCGCTAAGTGGGTTGTGGAGGTCAGATAGACAGTCACTCCATGTAAAATACTGGTATTCAGCTGCATCAGGTTAGACTGGCAGCCGAACCAAAAATACATAGTTGGGAAAAGGCTAGGCAGATGATGACTTAGTTACTTATATCACTACAAACAATACCCACATTCAAAACGTCCAATTGTATTGTCAAAATCGATAATCTATTATAACACGATTCAGAAACTCAGCTCCAATGGTCGGTCTGTGGGGGGTGGGGGAGGGATGGGGGGCGACAAGACTAGGATAGACCTAACAAATATCACAGACGTAATCAGTTTTAACATACAGTATTTCAACAAGGAACGAATGATCGGAATAGGTTCTCTCAGAAACTTGCAAAGCGTTAATACGGATTCTACGCATGCCTCAGGTTACTCGTACTTCAGGGCTGTCGCATCGAGACGAGAGCAGCGGTCGATGAGAGCAGCGGTGGCCCTGTGGTGGCGCCCCCGACTTACGAACAGTAAGTCGTGGCTTCGAACCCAGGCAGGCGCATTACTTTGTGTAATTTATTTCATCACCACTGCTCTCAAAAACGGTGAAGGAAAACATCGTGAGGAAACCGGCATGTCCTAGAACCAAAAATTCGAAGACATGTGACATCTACCAACCTGCACTGGGCCAGCGTGGTGGATTATAGCCCATTCCCTCTCATAGAGAGGAGGCCGTGTGTCCCAGCAGTGGGAACATTATGCTATGCTATGCATCGAGACATGTCTTTAAGAGTAGAGTATAGAGATACTAGGTGGAAGGGACACCGACGCGAAAACGGTTACCAGGTATTCAGTACATCATTCTGCGCCGATTATTTTTTCGTTTTTCTTTTTTGAAGTGAAAACTTCTTTAGCGGCGTTGAGCACTTTTTCTGTAATGGGTATAAAATCTTAAACTCGCGTCAGGACACGTGACCTGATCGAAAAAGCGTAAGACGGAGGGAGTTCTGAAGTGTTAAATTTTTAATGTAATATAAATTGTCATGTTTGTGTCCGATAGCGCAATAAATGAATATTGTATTTTACCACATAAATGATAGTACTTTTATATTGATAATTAAAGCAATTCGTGCAAAATTATTCCCTAACCATTTCAAAATATCAAAAATGCACAACGTTAATATTCAAGTTTTCACTTCTGCCGGCATTCCCGGAGTGCAACCCGTTGTTTTTTTTTTTATTATATGTGGACACGTAGACATTTTTCATCGCATAGTAAAAAAAAACAGCTGTTCCATACCTACATTTTGCCCGTGTAGGTATTGCACTTTTGTAGGAAACAGCTGATTTAAAAAATGAATGATGTACTGAATACGTAGTAACCACCGTATGTGTGTTGGGCAAAATTGACGACACGGTTGGCGCAGTGGCTGAGCGATTGACTGGTGCGCTGTGTGCCGAGACTTCGATTCCCGCACGGAAAAATATTTTTATGGCCAGGTTGTTTCCAGGTTTGGCTGTTCGTTTGTGTATGTGAGTTTAAATGTTTGTAAACGCACCCACGACACAGGAGAAATTCCTAAGTGTAACGAATCGAAAAGGAAACGTTTTTTTTTAAATCACCAAATGAATAGTTGACAACCTCACACCCACGTCTGATTTCACTGCGTGATTGGTTCACTGGCATCTTTATTCTGTGCCACTGTCCTGATATCACCCTGTATAAGTAGGTAACATCCCATCCCCCTGTAGTGGAGCATTTTGCGTCGGTTAGGTGACCTAGAACTTTCTATTGAAAAGTTAATTAAAGTACTGTTTGAAGTCAAATGGAATGTTTTGTTTTGTTTTTAAAGGTGCTACAAAAGAATAAAACAAAGTCGTGTAGTGAATGAAACTCGAGAAAAATAAAAATTAAAAAAACTTTTAAAAGAGTAGGTAACCATGGAGTTTCTTGCCTTTTCTTCTCCATAGGAAACGACCAACCGTGCACCTTTTCTCGACGTTTTATAAGTGCCCTTGTAGGCCTATGTGAAATAAAATATTTTGATTTTTACTGAAGTCTATTTGTGGGCTACCTATAAATTAAATGATTTGATTTTCATTAGCCTTGTTGCAAATACGTATAGTATGTGAATCAATAGTCTTTTATTCTATTTTTGGTCAGCTAGACTATTTAGTAAGATTGTTTCGTCTTTGATATTGCAAAGTACGGCTGAAATTGCAAATAGCTTTTTGCGAAACAAAGATATGTCCTTTGCTCTTCCTAAACTTAGAAAACTTTTGTATTAACCTACTTGCTCAGAAAGCCTGAAGGATAGCCTTTTCAGGGCACTTTGGAATCCTTACTCAATAACTTAAAGCGTAGGCGTTTCAATATCCTCTACTTTAGAGCTTAAACACTATCACAGTTTAACAAGAGCTTTTACGTTAAGTTTAAATCTCACATTTTTTTACACAATATTAAATGAAATGAAATTACTTGGTCTATAAATACTAAATAGGACATGGAATGACTTTTACACGTCAACAATTCAACATGTCTCTAAATCGAATCTCGATAACGTATGGGTATTTGCTTTTTTTTCAGAATTGACATCTGATGGTTCAGAGAAAGTCATCAAAGAAATATCCTTGCAACTGTATATAGTGCTGCATGAATCTTCTGGGCGCTGTTGGTAAACATTGACAATGGAAATTGTCGTTAGTTCGGATAGCTGAATGTAGTTCTGATTATTGCCACACGCCAGAAAAAATACACCTACTATTACGGTATTCGACATCACGCACGTAATCCCTGAAGGGAAGCAGAGGTGCACCTAATAGTAGACCTACATTTCGCCAATTATTTTTAAGTTCCATATAATAGGGGGCGAGACTATTGCCACCAACTGGGCACAAATCCACACCCCGTGAAATTCCTGATATAAAAACCCAAAAACAATTTGCCCGACTCGAGTATCGAACCGCTAGACCAACGAGGCAATCAACATCAGTCACAGCTACTACACTAGTACCTACTTACTACTAAAACCGAAATAAAAACTTTTTTTTTTCTTAGCCTCTATTGTCCCACTGCTGGGCAAAGCCCTCCCCCATAGCCTTCCACTCTTCTTTCTGTGCTGGCCAATCTCTCCTAAACGCGTCTAGGTCGTCACGCCAGAACAAAAAACTATCTTTCTTAAAAAAAAAAACAACTGTTTCCAAAACTATTGTTTCCTGCTGTTTTATTCTAACAGATTACAACTCATAACAGATTGGGCATATAAACAAGGAGCTAGAGAGACTCGAAGGTGTTTCAACAACCATATTCCCTAATTGGTCGATATCACTCGTAAACTGGCAACCGATCATCGCATTCAAAACCTTAATTAAAAACTGTTTACTGCCCACTATAAATATGTCTGAATGATATAAAGGTTCTGTGAAACTTGGTGTTAGAATGGACATTTTGAAATAATTATTACAAACAGCGTTAAAGGCTTGAGAGTTAGAAAAGGGTGAGTAAGGAATTATTATGTTGGTAGAAATGGGTGAGTAAGGAATTATTAGATATGAAAAAGTGATATTCATACTTAAGAGGTGTGAACAAGTGAGAACACTGAGAAGAATGACTTGGCAGCAGCAGCACAGTCATGAAGCGATGGATATGATTTATATTATAAGTGAGAGAGACAATTTAATAGTATTCAAATGTCAACGAATCAGAAACGTCATTATTTTATGATAAGGTATAACCATAACGGAATTAACCTCTTTAAATATTGAATTGGTTGTGGAAAAGAAAAAAGTCGAAGTGTAATGTGAACTACACCACATTTTCAGGTTTTGCGTTGCTTACCTTCATTAGATGTGAGGAGCTCGTGGCTAAATAATAACTGCCGCTCGGGTCGATCTTTAGGTAAGGCCGTACCTAGGTTGGTCTGTGGATGGGTGATCCATTACATACCGAGTTTCCTCCGTGCCTCGGAAAGCACGTTAAGCCGTTGGTCCCGGCTGTCATTTGTAGATATTTGACAGTCGTTACAGGTAGTCAGTGGCCCAAAAAGTCTGACGAATAGTCTTACCAAGGATATCGTATTACCCAGTACAAAGTGGGTTGTGGAGGTCAGATAGGCAGTCGCTCCATGTAAAATACTGGTATTCAGCTGCATCTGGTTAGACTGGAAGCCGACCCCAACATAGTTGGGAAAAGGCCAGACAGATGATGATGACCTTCATTAGATGTCTATTGCGGTTTTTGGGGCAGACAGAATAAATTAAATTTTAAATAATAACAATTTAAATTATTTTAATTTTAAACGCCTGATACTATAAATTAAAAAAAAAAAACATAATCCACGTGTAAGGTGTTCACAATCTTATTTTTTTTTTCACTTTTGGATGTTGTCGACTCTACTCCTTTCCATACTCTGTTCGGGACCGCCGGTAGCCGTCATTAGTACGGCCGCGAACTTACGACACCAATTTAATTGGTGCCTATATATCATTCAGTCCGTCTGTCCGTCTGTACCGTTTTATTGTTGGGCACAGTAGCAACTATAAACATGTGAAACGATTGTTGTTCGTGTATGTCGTAAATGAGTTGTTCAGGTTTTTTGGTCGATGGAAACGGTGGTGAATGGTTTAACAAGGGTTTTAGGGAAAATTGTGAGTAAGTTTTGCTATTTTGGAATATGCCAAACATGTGCGTAGGTTTGTCTGCATTAATGATTCGCTTAAACTAACTTCCTTATTATTATTATTATTGTATTGCATAATGTAAGTAAATTAAATTGTTATTGATCTGATTTGGTTTTGTAGATATAACCAGCGTTAGGTTAACTTATTTATTTAATTTATAGAATTTTATAGAATTTCAAAACAATTGTTAATTTTGGTAATGCCCATCTAGTGGCAACCACTGATCTTTAAATATGTTCTATCTGTGGATAATGCAGTGGACTGCAACATTACTACTTAGTTTTGTTAATCTTTTGTTTTATATATTATGTTGTAGTTGTTTATTATCCCTCAATAAATAAAATAAAATAAAATAAAATAAACCGATACGGACAGATTGTGGACTTACTGCTGACACCGTGATTTTGACAGGTAACGTACTGAAGTATCTGTCAGTGTCCAATGGCTTCAATCTGTCGGTATCGCTTTGTCTATGCCTACCTTGTCTTTGTCCTTGTCCTTGAATATATACCTACTTTTACAGAGGTGAAAAAAAAACACCAAACCAAGTAATAAGTCTGGAAGCGGGGACACAGTTAGGAACACACTATGAAGATAACATAACACATTCGGCTGTTATATTACGGCTTCAAATACACAGTCTTCTTTACCAACACTGGTCGTGTGGACTATTAATTCCGATAATTATTCACCTTCTCACTGAAAATAAAACAATTTTATTTCCCCTTCATTATTTTCAAAACAAAAGTGTCACAATTACGACATTGTCACACACAATACTTACTTACTTCATTATAAGGCTGGGACCACATGAGCTTGACACAATGTCTTATTAACAGATACCATCGCTTTCGATTAACATTCCAAGATGGCTTCCGGATGTGTCAGAGTGACGTAAATGTCAAAATGCCATTTTTATGCCAGCTCAGGGCGTGAGAGCGGGCTGGTGGTCCGGCAGATTGGATTTTGATAATAAAGGTTTAATTTTTATATTGAACAAATGTATTTATAACTTTTTTTTTTTTTTTTTTGTATGTGTTTTTTTTTTTTTTTTTTTGTATGTAATTTATTTTTGTTGTGAACAATCAAATAGCCTGATTTTCTTTTCTTGTTATCTTTACTCGCGTACGCGTCATTCATTTATTTGTTTGTTTTGTGAAAAAAAAATAAGTTCTTAAAAAAATTATGAAGAGTACGGTATGTAGAAAAATACTGACTTAGCAGTATTTTGGAAAAGAACCACATCAACTGTCTAGACCAAGACAGTCTATATACTTATTGGTTATGATGATCAACGATGGAAAATCGCGAATTTTATCAAAATAAAAACATAAAACACTGTGTCAATTGTGGTTTTTTGAAAGAAGATCTCATCAAGAAGACCCAGGGGTCTTCTTGATGAGTCTTCTCAAGTTTTCGTTTTCTCTCTAACAACCAGCCTGCCTACCAAATTAAGTCGCCGAAATTATGTAGGTATAACGCTCAACTTAATAAATTAAAAGGTGACAGGACATTGGCCAGAAGTCAGAACAAGTATTCTAAAAATGTCGCCTCAAATCCATTTCGTGATTAATCAAACACAAAGCCATGCAAATTAAATTAGGTTTACCCAAACTTTATTTTACAGTCGATAAAGTATTTATCACTCTTAAAATCTAGAGGACAAGGTTCAATTTGGTTTTTGGTGTCAGCAAATTATGTAAAAGCTTAGGTGTGAACTTTTTTCAGATCTCAAGTAAAACAGATTTATGTCACACTAAGGTGCAGCTTTAGTTATAATGTTGATTGCGAATACAGAGGCCATTGATTGCGTTGTCATGTTTGTTCGTTTGTCATCAAAAATAATGTGAATAAAGAGCTTATGAGAATGTCTTGGAATAAATTCAATTGCAGGTTTGACTGCCCATGTATGACCAGTAGTAATACTCACATTGTGCGTATTTTGGACCAAAATAAATCGCAGAACTGGTCAATCTATCAGGCTTTTTAATAGTCGTACCTACTGTCCCTCTGTTGAACAAATGGTCCCTCCATCCCTTTTAACAATCACGACCTTGATTTTCATTATTTTCAAATTCTCAAGGAAGAGATCCCGCCGGCCGTCCTGCCATCTCTTTCGTAGCCCTGTTTCGCAAAATCAGGGCACCAATCTTGCATTTTCTGGGCCCACAGCTCGTTTTTACGGATAGATTATCCAGCTCTTAAATTTTATGCCCCGAGATCATGTTTTTTGAAAAAATATGCTTTTACCCAAAATAGCATTTTGATGTAAGTGGGGGAATTTTGTTATTGCATTTGAGGCGAAATTCACAACCGAGCCGCAGGCGAGGTTGTTATGGATTCGAGAACTGCAGTAAAAAATGCTCACTTATATCAAACGACGTTTTTCAATACACTTTCAAAGAAATAAAATAATAGAACCAAAAGTATTTTTGTCATGAATTATTAGGTTTTCCGCGCTTTGGTTTGTGTTGAACGAGAAGCAAAGGCCTGAAGCCGGTAAACAGCCTAATATCAAAAATCAAAATTCAAATATTTTTGAATTTAGAACGCAATTACATGTTAGTTTGTTCATGAAAGTAAATATTTGTTTTAAATAACCACGTTTATCTATGATATCTTATATTATGTAAACACAATAATATTCAAAAAATATTTATGCCGTAAAGACGTATATATCTCTTTGCCGAGATTAAAAAGAAAATCACCGCCGACTATAGGCATTGAACCAATTTTGACTTATTATGAAGTATAGTTATCTGTAGATTTTTACACGTTAGGATAGATGAAAAAAACCACGCATGTGAAAATACATTGCATTTTTAACCTAATTGTAGTGTGATAAGATCCAGTTTTGAGGAAGCGTATTGAAAAAATCTTAATTGCTTCATGTTGCATCTTCAAAAACCCTTGCCTCCCAGCCACCTGGTCCAAGCTACCGTGTTCAGTAATGACGTCACACCAGCAGGTTGTATCAAGAGCAGCCCGCTAATATGTCCCTGTCCGCCGCTACGAATGATGGCAACCGCATCATTATGGAACCATACGGAAAAAATATGAATTTTTTTCGTGTTATTGGTAAAGGAGATTGTACATTGGTGCAAAAATGATTGTGACTAGCATAAGAAAGAACATGACGTGCATACAAAATGACAAAATATAAAATAAACGTATAACGCATACAAATATATACGAGGGCGGCACTGAAAATTTCGGGAATCAAGGAAGTGACACAACATTACTATTTAAAAATGTATTTATTGCTTTTCGAAGTATTCTCCGCGAAATTTGACACATTTTTCCATACGATGGAACCAATCATTGAAGCAACCATTCCATTCGGAAGTTGGGGTCTCCAAAATGGCCGTTTTGTAGGCGTCCACAGATTCTTTAGGTGATGAAAATCTCTGACCACGCAATTTATTCTTTATTTTAGGGAAAGTATAGAAATCATTAGGGCTTAAGTCGGGGCTGTACGGCGGATGGTCTAATAATTCTATGTTTTCTTGCTCTAAAAACTCTTTTGTTCTATGCGCGGTGTGAGAACTCGCATTTTCGTGATGGAGGATGATGCGGCGGTTGCAGTTCTCTTTACAGAGTTCAGAAACGACCTGTGGCAAACAAATGCTAGCATACCATTCTGCATTAACCGTTCTTTGTCCCTCAAGAGGAATAGTCGCAACATGGCCGGTTTTGGAGACAAACGTGGCCACCATTTTTTTTGCAACACTCCGTGAACGAACAATTTTTGTTGGCTTTAACTAATTTTCGAACACCCAAACTCGTGACTGGTTTCTTGTTTTGGGTTCGTACGCGTATATCCAGGATTCGTCACCTGATACGATGTTGTATACAGCATTCGAGGGTCCTGCGTGGAATCTTTCGAGAGTTCTGACGCACCAAGTAACGCGAGCCGCTTTTTGCTCTTCACAGAGCGAATGCGGTATCCATCGGGAAAACAACTTTTTTACACCTAATTGTTCATGCACGATTATTTGTATTTGACTCATGCCAATGTCTAAAGTTGCCTGAATTTCGCGGTATGTCACATGTCGATCTTCCTCAATCAGTTTACGCACAGCATCAACGTTTTCTTGGGTGACTGCAGTTTTTGGACGACCTTGACGGGGATCATCACTGAGCTTGACAGGTCCACGTTGAAATTCAGCAAACCAGCGACAAATTGTGGTTTTGGATGGGGCATCATCACCAAATGCAGAAATCATCCGGTCAACACACTGTTTTTGTGTTAAACCACTTCGAAAGTCATAAAAAATCATCGCTCTTGAATTTTCTCGAGTCAATTCCATTTTCTCAACGACTAAACAAGTTTGACAAAACCTTGTGATAAGACCGAGAATCTTTTTTTAAATAAATAAATGGTATTCTATTTTTAAAACCAAGGAGTTTTCAATTAAAAAGATTTTAATATGACAGGAACCGTGGAAATATTCCATTCCCGATACTTTTAGTGCAGACTGCGTATAAATATAATCGACGTAATAAGAATATTAATCTACATAGACAAAAGCAAAACTATAAAGATAATTATGAGCCCCAAAAGTTACAATAAGATAGAACATTTTGCCTAGTTAAGCCAGCCTAGGTTGCAATCCTATAATAAGATTAATCAGTCGTTACCGTTTCCATTACTGAGGTTGGTGGATGTCTTTTAACTAGTTGTGACGTTATTTAGAGCGAAATTAATGAAAATGTCATCCACGTGTTTGAAATCTTTGATTTGATCGTTTATTGTGGTTATACGTTTAACTGTGCAGTGTGCAATGCTTGTTAGGCAGGCAAACACGACACTGTATTGATGTTTCGTAGTAATAATAAAATAATTATTATAATCTTTTTTACACAAGAAAGAGGTTACAAACTTGTGTGAAGTCCCTGACTCCTGTGCTAGGTGATAGACGTGTGTTACCGTGTGTTACAAGAGCCAGTGCCCTCTCTGATAGAAGATTTTTATAGATATTGTTTTGTAAAGTTGCGCCGTAAACCTTTACAACGTGAATTAATAAAATAAAATAAATGTTATACAAATAAATTGATAAAAATTATATGTGTGTGTGTTTTATTTTGTTTCTTTGTTTTTTTTTAATGTATTGATATTGGTATTGATTGAATTGATTTTTGTTTAGATAAAATTTCAAAGAGACACAGACAAGAAGAAACTAAACAGAATTGCTTATTACAAACAGAATTAGAATAAAAACCCTAATTATATTTTATTACAAAACACCAGTTGAAACAGACGCAGTAAATCAAGGGCCCTTTCTCACAAAGCAATATCTCATAAACGTCATAATAGTTCTGAAAACACAACATTGTTTCAAGTTTTGGAAACTATTTCAAAAAACACACAACACATTTTTTCTATCCGCCATTTTGCACTGGTCTGCGGCCTCCTTTAGGTCCATACTTATTTTATTTGTCCCATAATGGCCGTCCTAAGGCGAGGAGCGAACACACAGCGGGGTGGCTCGAAACCACTACAACCGCATAAATTCTACATTTGTCACGGCATTAACACTCGAAAAAGGGTTTTTTAACGTGTCACCCCCGTATCCGGTAATATTAAACTGATATTATGAATATTTTTGCTTTTTAAAATATGCTTTTGTTGTTGCCGTGGAAAATGGTTATTGTAAAAGGTCCGTTGAGGTAGCTGATCATTTTTGTGTAGTTTTTTATACATTAATTATGTTGCTTCAAGTTGAATTTATTAATTGTTGAAAAAGAAAGACTGGTTTATTGGAACATTGATTTTTCTTTTAAGTTCTCACATTCCTTTGCCAAAATTAAAAAGATCCAGCCAAACATAAATGATAGATGGTCACAGAAAATAAGTTAAATAAATCAAATATCAGAACAGCAACATTTAATAAATGCTCTCAATGCAGATCGTGATTTATCGAAATCGGGTAAACACGACCATTAGCGACCATCTGTGTAATAAAAATAATCAAATTTACACGCCGGCAAACTGATATAAAGCTTAGTACAAGCAATATTGTCTATGGAACAATAGTATGAATGGACGCGTTAAAAATCGCGGAAAAAAACTGTCGAATCGAGTAAAGAGCGATTGTTGTGCAAACTTATTCGATACGGTTAAATGGGGCGTTGTTAAACGCGACGTCATTTACCCGCGCATGTGAACCGTGTTTAATGATTTAGAAGTAATATTTTTCTATACCCCATCCGAATTTGTACTTTATTTTTGAGAGATAACGTTTGAGATTTGGTTGAGCTATTTTTTTTGTAAAAATCTGAAATTATTATAAAAATGAAATTATACTATTGTAAAAGAAAAAAAAAACAAGTACCTATCTACTTTTTTAGTAAATATCGGCGCCATTGATGGCTAATTTAATTCGGATGGTTGGAGTCGGTTTCTTTGCGCAAATCAACTCATGCGCATATAAGTAGGGTATTTTGGAGTTATGGATCATAATAATAGTTTCAGGATATGATATGATATTTCCGTTTCATAAGTGGCGGTGCCTTTAGAAGCATATGTAATTGTTTATTTCCTCTTTTGAAATATTGAAATCTATTATAATAATTAGAAAAGTATTTTTGTACGAGGTAATCTCTTGAATGATCTATTGTATAAAACCGGATAATAGGATTATCCGGTTCTCTCGGTATCTTAACATTATTATCATTACAGGCTTATGCACCAAAACGGTATTCATTTTAAGTACGAAATACAGTAAGTAGCCTCCGTAACATAATTAACGAAAAATTAAACAAGAAAATTTAAAGAATTCAGGTATCTGCATCTAAATATCTTTAAAACATCACATAATGCCGCAAACACTTTTAACTACCAAAATAAAAAAAGTACAAAAATAATCCATCTATTAAGTTCTATAACACCCATTTTATTGAGATACGATCAAACTACTAAAGATAGGACATATATACGCAATCAAAAGGAATGCGCCGCTCACACATAGAGATGAAAAAACATATGTAACTAATAAAAACAAAATAACATTAAGTAGACAGAGAGGAGAAAAAACCTTCAATGAGCAAGCGACGTGGACATCACTAGCTTACAACCAACCAATCGAAACAGAACTCTATCCAATGATTATGAAGTCTAAACTCCCAAAATGAGACTCAAAGCGGCAACTGCCTCGTATCGTACACCTGTTAAAAACCTTTAAATCCTTTACATATTTTTATAACGCATTCTTTCGAGAGCATTCTTTGTGTTTATTTTAAAAATGATTTTAAAAGAAGGTAGGATGATAAATAACGTATGATATTTGATTAAAATGACACAGCAGTTTGGCGGAGTTATAATGGACGGAGCTCCTGAGCTTCCGAAACAGACTACAATGAGCTTGATCATTGCTTTCTTACTGAATCTCTTATTCTTGATGGTAATAATATCGTATCTGTTTATATAAAAGAGAATAATACTGGTCGTAATGAATCTACTCAATTTACTATTGGTAGTTTAAGATTTTTCTTAAAAGAGTATGACTCGACTATTAATAAGTTTCAAGTTATAAAATATCCATTGATCCAGTAGGAATAACACAACCGAATTCGGATGACGATGATATTATTACTGTGCAAGACAACACTAAGATAGATGATGATGAATTGATCGAAATTGTTCTATTTGGTAATGGTAAAAAACAGCAAAAAGTTAGCTTATAATCTGAGCAACAAAAACACAATACTGATTACAATAATACGTTTAAAACCATCAATCAATGGATTATACTTAGACTTAGGCATTACCAATACATGAAGCGCCAATGCATGATTAAAAATAGTAATGAATAGGCTAGATAACGAACAGATCTCTACGAGGTCCTCGAAAACAACACTAATCAACATTAAATCTTGTTCAATGCATACCAAGCAAAGAGATCATACAATTCCGAGCAAGGATTGAAACCTCAATACTCCTAAATGTATCGGAGCGTGTGGCGACGATCCGTCTGGTCCGTCCCTAAACTTGTTTGTGCTACAATACGTTTATATAACTGGTAACACTCGTGAGCTATTGATGTCCTTTTTTGTTGGCCAAGAAGCTTGGAGACAATCGTCTAGTGAATGATTGTTAGTGTGTTGTTAAGAGTAGGATTGTAATTATATTAGGAAGGTGATTTTAGTATTATGGACATTAATTAGCTGGTAAAAAGACTTGGTAAAATCGACTTGTTGTCAGAGATAACGATGATAGAGTGGTCAATTTATTGGATAGGCATCAGTTACCGAAATGCTTATGATAATCAAGTTGAAAGACATTGTAGAAATACGAAACGCTTTGAAAGCAATTTCTAACTTTCACGACCCACAGGACAAACATAAAAACGATAGCTACGAGTATTGTCATGCGTGTAGTCAAATTCCTTGTGTGTGCTTCAATTGATGGATTTCGATGCATTTCTGGTATGAACTTGACCTTAGCCGAAGAGTCACCTCCTTTAATGAATAGCGATGCTCAGTAACACATAAAAGTTATTAAAGATTTCGAAATCTTATGAGAATACAATGAAGAAATTACTTAAACGTTCTTATACAATAAAAGTTTTCACCACACAATTATTCACTCCCACTAATGAATCTATTACGTCACACATAGAATAAAAGCAATCATCCAAACATACAAAAATAACAGAGTCACCTTTTTAAAAAGACGAAAAGCATTATTCAAATTAAAATACTGAACAGTAGGTACAGCCGAAGTAATTACTGACGGTGAATACGAACAACCAATTTTTAGGTCGACAATTTATCTGACATCCTAAACGTCAAATTTAAATAACGTATCTTTCATCACAATGACTGCAACCCTTTCGAATGCATCTCTTGTCACTCTTGCTACATCGTCTTACAGTTCAGAATCTTCTTCACCAGCAGTATTGGTATCTTTGTCAGCTACTTTACAAGTAAAGACTTTTTCTACCTGAGCCCATTAAACAGTAATGAGTGGACTATGAAGTGGTACTTTGCGTACCACGTGCCACTCACAATGTACCAAAGAAACCAACTACCGTTCGTTTTAATACAATAGTTAAAAATAATTGTACAATTAACGTCTTGGATTGTACACGAGTGGTTAATGCCTCTTGAGACAGTCCCGTGTATTAAATTGGAAGTCAAAACCTTGTTTCTTTTTTAAATATAAATTTTAGTTTCAAGTCTTTAAAAGTTAAGATGTAATTGTGAAGGTTTTTCTATTGAAGCTTTTGTGTACTGCTTTTTATTATTTCTATCGCTAAGTTGATCTAAAAGTACGCTATATTTCTTTTGATTCACAAAATTAGACTGCTAGAAAAACTTTTGTTCTGTGCGTTTGATCTATCGTCACAATTTCATTAAAATTATTAACTATATCCATAATAACACTTACAATAGTATTATTTTCATTTAGCCTAGTGGTATGGATTTTTATTTTCTTTATATCTCTAAATAAAATATTTTATTTATGTGACAAAACCCATAACATTTCCAAAATGAGACTCATATGGATCCCATCTTTAGTCCCCTACTCAAACCATAGAATCAAAGTTAAAGTCCAAATTAAAATCCCATTCAAGCCCCTTTGTTATCTGACCACGATCGTAATAAGACAAGAGAAGCTAATTCTATAAAAGCAAAGGGTGTCATACAATAGATAAACGATAACAAAATACCAACACATACCGACAGTTCAAAAAGTGAAGATCTAAACGAAACTAACCCTTATGTAGACGAAAAAGGAGACAATACAGAGTTTGATGATAGCAATAGCCCTGTGCAGCAAAAATAATTCCGTATGTTTTGAGATATAGGATCAGTTAATTTTTCTAGTCTAATGCCTTTTCTGAATTGAATGTTATAGTTTCACACTAGGGGTGTCTGATTCTAAGGATATTCTCACGGCAAATAACATTTTTTTTGCTACCAATAAATAATACTGTTCCGAATACGTCATCCAAATAAGCCTGTTAGCGATTGTGACAAAGAATTAAAACTCAGACATAATTTAGTTTCCCACAAATAAATTTCAAGGCTTTAAAGTAATCTTCAGAAATTAATTGAAATTCTGAAAGCTACTGGTCGAATCAATGTGAATGGAATATCTTCAGACAACAATATTATAATAGCAATAACGAATGAACTAAGTACATACACAAAATGGTGGCATACGTAGAAGCACACAAAACCAACAGCGTCATAATTGCTCATGTTTATATAACAGAAGCCATTCACAAACCTACAGAAGCCGAAAGGAGATTTTAAACAAACACACCTTAGAATTTCTTTACATGGCCGTCTGTACAAAGAATGCTTCAAGTGGCCAGGCCGGCCAGACACCACAATGGTGGCCAGCTCGTGAAAAAACTAAATATTATCACGCACAGCTTGACTCGAGGTTGTCGCAAACAATACCGGTGAACAGCTTTACTCCTCTGATAATACAAGGAACATTATTAACCTTTGTCATTGAAACAAAGATGTAAAATTGGCCAATCATTCTTAAGGTCACGATTCCGAACATCTGCGCAAGACGAGAAAATTGTGCGCCCCAAGCGAACTTCGTTAGCGTACAGAGACAATTCCAGTTTCGCGAATTCTGATGGACACAATAAGACTTCAACAATTCCTTTTCGACAACAATTGAGTTATTGTCATAAAATAGCCAATAGGTACGAAAATGACGGGTTGCGAACGGCTTTGTGTGTACCGAACTTTCGGCTATTATGATGAATTCTTTGTTACTGGATATCCTCGGGGAGACGCGAGACAACGTCCATAATACCACCGTGAAACGTATTTATAAACGTTATGATATGAATGGATAATATGCGAGACGCCATTGTGTTATTGTCGCACGACAATGGTGGCAAATCGAGGCCTTGAGTTTGTACAATTATGAGATTAGACACTCCACGAGCAAGAATGCTGATTCCACACCAGATGTTTTAAGAATTGACCCCTTTGTGCTAGCATTACAATGATATACTAAACGAATGTTCGCACTAAACATGATTTTAAGATGACGGTTTAGCTTATTATTCGCTGTAAGAATATCAGGCCAGAATAACTGGTAAGTTTACAAAAGGCATGTATTAGTCAACGGTCAATGTTTCTCACAGGAACTCTAATTTCTAACTACCCGTCTACCCCCTAAGATTCCCACTTATTTACTGGGACGAAAATTGGCTGTACTTCCTGTTACACCGAGCGACACGGAAATAACTCAACATTAAGACCGAGACATCAATCTTACAAAAAGAAGATATTAAAACTGCATAGTCATTAAATGTTTGGGACATATAGCAAGCAATTTTCTGTTGTGAACTTCTGGTACCTGGATCCCAATGAGTTTGTATCACCTCGTTATTCCGACAAAAATAGAAGGAATGGAATAGAGAGCTTAGTTTCCACATTCACAGGTGTAAAAACATAACATATTTTTTACCTCAGGATAATAAAACTCAACGCCCTCGAAAAACAAAGTGAAAAACATAGGTAAGTAAAATACCACGGGCACAGCGAGCCGCCATTGTCAACGGAATAGAATAAAAGATAAAAGAAAAAGGTAAAAAAAGATTGTGTCGTTTCTGTTTGAACAATGATGGTTGTCAGTGGCAGCCATTTTGGATTTGACGCGCGTGAGTCTGACAACGGGATCGTATTCTAAATATAGATGCAGTAATTGTAAAATATTATATTGTTTGTTGTTAAGATTTTTATTGTTTTAATTGGGTGGTGTTGTCGTTATCGACTTTTTGTATTGTTGGAAAAAAAGATCTTTTGCGCCAAAGCAAGCGTATGCCTGGATATTGTTTATCTTCCTCTTGTGTTTACGTGTTTTTGTAACCTAAAGCTTATCTGTGGCTAAAACTTTACATTTGTAAAATTTATTTGGAAGCTAATTTCATTCAATGTCACGCCTAGAATGATTATTTTATTTCCCCGAGTCTATAAGTATCTTATATTATTCTTAATATAAAAACTACTTTATCTTTAAAAGTCATTGGCAGTTCTTTGCTACGAAAACTGGCATTATCGAACGCATTAGGTATGTTTTCTTTTGTATTTTTCTTTTTAAGCTCTTCTACACACTTACGATTCCTCGTTTTATCATTTATTGCTTCATTGACACCAGAAATGTCCGTCGAATTTGTTATGAGTGCATCCATGGACATTAAACTTTTTCGGTCTTATTTGTTCTATTTTTACCAAATAGTATCTATCAGAAATTAGATTTATTTGGTCTTTTTTCTGGTAGTAAAAACAGAATGTTTTCAAAATAAAATAAGATCTGTTTCGCTCGGACTGACAAATCAATGAGCGTGCTTCACGAATTTATCGATTTACGTTTCATTTCCACTTAGTTTAACAATTTCGCGAAAACTAATGTTGGTTGGACACGATTCTTGTGTTCTTTTCATTGTACGACATTCAACTTTAGCACAGCACGCGATAAATGTAGTTTTGTTTCATTTCATGGTCTTTTGTCCACGACTGTGGAGTAGCTACGCGATTTACTTTTGATAAAGTAACTGCAGGCCAAACTCGGGACGTTGACTAAGTCAATTTCATACTAAATATGATTTCTGATTCAAACAGAAATAGAGTTAATAATATAAAATATAAAGACAAAGATTTGCTGACTTGCTAATGCGAAAATAGTGCAGGTATAATTTTATGGGCTTATTTGGCAACTGCAAAAGGAAGGAAACTTGATGGAGAAAATTAAGGTTACTTTCATCAATAGACAAGAAAATGGTTAGGCATGAAGAATTTAGATGACGTCAAGGTAAATGATGAGTCTTGGTTGCACAACACATTGCAATACAAAACCCCATATTATTGCAAATGTAAACCCCAAAATCGATTCCGTCACTGAAAAAACAGATGAATGCCTAATTCCAATTCTCACAGTAGCTTTTCTACCAAAAATAACATACGACATTGTGTCGCCATATTGGATTCTAAGATTGCGTGCACAAGCCTTTTGTATCTTTTTTCTTTCTTTTATCTTTTTAGTGACAAAGAGATTTGATACGTCGTCGGATTTCAATGAATAGGTTTTTAGTTTTTTTTTTCGCCACTTTTGACACCTGAATCCTGCATCCCTTTTGGAGTAAACTGCTGATCAATTTTATTTCTTTTGTTGATAGATTGAAGATTTTTGTCCGGATGCAAGGCTTTGGTTTTCGAAGGAGTATCTTTTCATTGATATCGAAGATGGTTAGTTACCATGGTAGCATTGAATGGAAACAAATCAAGGCAAGTATTTTATAATTAACACTAGAAACGGGATATTTACCATGTCCACTGTTTGTTTTGAGTTCCCAATATTTCGGCGCTGTTGCAAGCACCATGATCACGGATAAACTGAAGACCGTTTCTAGTGTTAATTATAATGTTAGTGACCATGACAGTTTAAAAACTTATAAGTCAAGTATTTTGTCTAATATGTCCTGAATGCGCGTTTAATTTGTATTGTTTTAATACGTTGGATTGATTTCTTAGTTATGAAAGTATTGGTTATGCTATGATCATGATGCACATGCTAATTAGTTTCTACTATTCAAGGTATATTCTTACATAAAATCGGTAGTATTGAAAACCTTGTACCATCTGTTCTTATAACAGATGCCATAGCTAAATCGCTTTTATTCACCTCGATTACTCTACAATAAAATTATTAATAAAGTCCAAAACCTGGGAACATACAAAGCAAGCCTTTCACACTTCAACATTGTAAAATTTTAACTTCTATAACAACAAATTCATTACTTTTATCAACCCGCCCATTTTTCTCATGAATTGTTATTGTTTTCCACTTAGCGTCTAAGTTAGTATTAACAATGTTTGTTCCTGCTTAGTCCCCAATCTTCTCTGCGTGAAGATACGCCTACCGAAAGTGAGGCGTTATGGTAAAGTTGCAAGATCTAGCCAAGAATGGGGGACGCCCCGCTGTCTTGTGTTCAATGGGAATTGTTGTACATTATTAGAGTTTAATTTATCGTTTTAAGTGACGAATATATTAATAAAATTATGGTTGTGATTATGTGTGTTATGGGATAGGTTTAGGGTCTGTTTTCAATTTATCTTCTTTAACTGATGATTTAGAAGAACGAGAATTTTGATACATAGTTCATTTAAGATATTGTTTTGCATGCTGGACTGGTGTCTGCAACTCCACGACTCCACGTCCAAGGCATGCACAGTAAAATTTCTGATAATGTTCTCTTGTATTTACAACAGGTGGCCAAAAGCCGTCATCTTGCTTTTACAACCTAAAGCTAAATAGATTTAGAGTATGAAATCATTTTATTTTGAAAAAAATAATATGTGCCATTTTTATATTTGCAAAATCTCCTCCTATTTTTTAATTCGGTTAAGACTAGTTCAGCCCGAGAGCAGCGGTGGCCCAGTGGTGGCGGCCCCGACTTTCGAACAGTAAGTCGTGGGTGGGTTCGAACCCAGGCAGGCGCATTACTTTGTGTAATTTATTTCATCACCACTGCTCTCAAAAACGGTGAAGGAAAACATCGTGAGGAACTCGGCATTTCCTAGAACCAAAAATTCGAAGACAAGTGACATCTACCAACCCGAACTGGGCCCGCGTGGTGGATTATAGCCCATTCCCTCTCATAGAGAAGAGGCTGCGTGTCCTAGCAGTGGGAACATTATAGGCTGATTATGCTTATGCTAGTTCAGCCCATTAAACTTAAATAATTCAACCTTTTCATTGACTTAAATCAACTTTGTTGAACTTACCAAATTGCAACACACCTTTCTAGATCTTTCCCCATAACAATATTTTCTCAGTCACCATGGCGTCACACCCACCACCACGGGATACCATGGGAGTGGTGTGAAGACCCACCCAGAGTCCTATATTGCAGGAATGTACCAGGAGTGCATGGGACCGTAGAGGCAAGGCGGTTCTGTCATGCTGGGCAGCCCGCCCATCGCTGTGCCCTAGGAAATTATATTCACACGATTAATTTTGTGAATTTGAAGTTTTGGTTGTGGGAATTTAGTTTTTGTGTAGTAATGTAATTCTTTCTTCTATTTAATTTTAAAGTATATGGTAGCTTAAAGAGTTTTAAAACGTTAAGATTTAGACGCCTAGATATATTGAAAAGAATGGAATATTTAAATTATTTTCATTATTTGAAAGGACATTATATTTAAATTATTTTAAATCTTTTATATAAATGTAGAGCTTAAAAGAGTCACCGTTGTTTAATAAGTTTTTCGAAGAGCTTTTATATTTAGGCCAGCGATTTTTATTACAGAGAACTAGTTTGATGAATTCCACAAAGAATTAGGCGGTTCTTTCATCCTTGCCTTTTACAAAAAAAATTAAACTGTCCTCAATTGAACCAGAAACCGTTTTAGTTAAACTAAACTACGCATAATACTTAATACAATTATGTCATTATGAAGAACCATAGTTAGCAAAACAAGTATACCTCAGCGAAACCATAAACAAAGTTAATCCTTCATAAAAAATATTTAACAACAAAAAAACTGTCATAAAACGACAATCTAAATCAAATAATCCCGCTAATGCAATCACTCTGACACTCACCCATTCAAATTCCCATACAAGACTCACTTCCATACAAAAATTATACACCCTTTGTAGAATTACACTATGGAATTACCATGAAGCATAATTAGGTGTATTATAACATAGTTAGTACGGTGGGCAGTTATTTTAATTCAAAAATAGACAAAATGGGACACAATACTTTATGTTTACCTAGTGTATGAATGTATAATTAATAGTGATATATTGGTGTGGTCATGAGAAAATGGAGTAAGAAGAGATTACATTAGTTTAAGTGCGCGCATGTGTTGTGTCGCGCCCTTTTGTGCACGTAAGTCGGATGCACGTGCGTGTTACTAGACAAATAGGTAAGGATAGATCCTGTTCGAAGCTTTCGTAGAAGCCGATGGATCAACTGTGGTATTTTTAGGGTTCCGTACCTCAAAAGGTAAAAAAGGAACCCTCATAAGAGCACTCTTGTTGCACACTTGTCTGGCTGTCTGTCCGTGTGTCACCACCGATTTTCTCAGGAACGGGTGGACCTGGCAAGTTGAAATTTGTACCAGATACTGAAGTCTATAGAGACTGTTACGTGTGTGAAAATCAAAGTCCTGAGTCAACACGATAAAAAGATATGGGCAAATTTAGATTTTCACGAAAACTTGTATGAAAATTTACTTTAAAATTCAACATTTTTTTATTTTTCGGAATTTTCCCTTTACTTGTGCTAGCTATAACACCTTGCTTTTAACCAAAATTGATAATTCTAGGTAAACCGGAAGTACCGATCGAAAACCTATATGGTGGTTCCCGTTGACCTAGAATCATGAAATTTGGCAAGAAGCATTGTCTTATAGTACAAGTAAAGGGAAAAATCTGAAAACCGTAAATATGTAGTTCAACAAAATACCTAGGTACAAGTTTATACGGAATACTCGGTGCGCGAGTCCAACTCGCCCTTGGCCTGTTTTTTCATACATTTCTCAATGTTTGATAACAGCTCGTGTTATTCAAAGGCAGCATACCGCTTGGAAACACAAAAAACAACATTTTACTAGCTAGTAAATCATACTCATGTAAAAAATTAACAGCTTGGATTCACCGAAATACTAGAATGGGAGCCACTACTGAAATTAGCACTAATAACTAGTTTATTCCCGTTTAAATGTATTATATGGATCCAGAAATCTAAATTTGATCCAAATCCGTTCAGTAGTTTTTACACGAAAGAGTAATAAACATCCAACCATATTTTCTCACAAACTTTCGAACAATTATAATAGTGTAAGATAAGATAGAAGAGTATGGAAGAAGACATGCTGCGCCGACTGCTAATTAATTGAGAAACAAGCAAGAGAATGATATAATGATAAAAGGCTTGCCTTTCACCACAATTACATACTTCCAGAACTGTACAAACTCGCCACAAAAACGGATAAAGACGAAATATGAATCACAATAAACACTAAATTAAATCTCGCACTACACTATCCTATAAACAATTTCCACAATGCACTTTAAAAACAAGAAAACGTACAATCGTAATCGTTTATTCCAATACGTCACATCTTCACGCCTTTGCCGTAAGAGTCCAAACAGCAGACAGGATCCTGAATTATGTGCTACAGAGCATGGCTCGGCATGGCCCAGCATGGTCACACAATGGATGATCAATAACAATTTAAAGACGAAGACGTAGAGTGATTTGTTGGTACACTAAAATGTTAGGTCGTGTGCATGTTGGAGGGCTGTGTATTATAATGATGTTGTCGAAATAAAAGAGAACTGTTTAGTTCCACGATTCGTATAATAATGTCAATAATTAGTGTGTGCAGTTACATATATAAGGTTAGGTGAGCTGCACACTACACCTCCCCTTTTTTTAAAAAAAAAAGTGGCTTTGTTATCTTAGTACATAAAACATTTTTTTTTTTTACAATATTTTCAAGACTACTTATTTTTAAATAATTATACTTTTTACCATTTCATTATATAAAAAAATAACATCTTATCAAAACCAAGTATATTAAGTAACAAACAGTTTTGTATTGTTTTTATGAATTAATAATTCTTTGTCACCTTTTAAAATTTTAACATTTGGTGATACATCTTCAATCACTCTATATGGTCCTAAATAAATTTTATCTAACTTATTTCCTACTTGATTTTTAATTAGAACTAAATCTCCACTCTTATATTTTAATCCGTTTTCATTTTTATCAAAATTATATTTTCTTAATTCCTTACTAAATAATAAATTATTTCTAGCTTCAGTTTGTGCTCTTTGTAGTCTGTATTTTAGTTCCAAAGGGTAAGAATCAGGATTATATAATGGATCAACATAAGAACTTTGTGCAATATTGGATGGTAAATTACAATTCTTTCCAAATACTAGCTCAAATGGAGTGTATTTTGTCTCAGAGTGTACTGCAGTGTTAAATGAAAAGCACCAGAATGGAAGCCAACTGCTCCAATCTGAGTTATTCTTGTCACACTGAATCCTAAGATAAGCTCCTAGAACCTTATGAGTGTTTTCCAATCCTCCCAGAGTTTCATGATGATAGGCTGTTGAATGCAGTTTATTTATATGCAACAAATTGCAAATCTCAGTAAAAACTGATGACATGAACTCTGTTCCCTGGTCTGTTATTATTTCTTTAGGGATACCATATCTCAGAATAAAATTGTTTACAAATAACCTAGCTACAGAAATAGTATCTTTCCTCTCTAAAGGATAGGCTTCAACGTATTTTGTTAAATCGCACTGTAATGTCAGTACGTACTTATAATTTAAATTATCTACATCTAAAGGACCCATTAAATCTAAGCTTACTCTTTCAAAAGCAGTGGATGCCGTTGATGTTATAACCATCGGTTCCTTTGTATGTCTATTGGAATGCTTTTGAATCTGACAACTTCTACATTTCTTTACGAATTCTGTTACATCATTAGTCATTCCTGGCCAGTAATAGTACTTCCTAATATTATTTAACATTCTGTTTATTCCTGCGTGGCCGCTGGTGGGTAATAAGTGGAAGTCATTCAAGATCACTGTTTTCGTGTCTTTGTCAGAAACTCTTGTCACATCTTTAATAACAAGTAGCTTCGGAATGTCATTCAAATGACTCATTTCCTCTAAAAAATGGTTAACATAATTTTCATAGCGCTTCGTTTTAATTATTATGAGCTCATTTATTTTGATTTACTTGCAAAAACGTTGTAATTCTCTCGCTAACACACTTACGGTCGATAACGATCGAGATATCACATAAATTGCTGATTTTTCAGGAACGAATTTGTAGTTGCCATTGTCACTAGTGTAATATTTTGATTTTTCTATCTGCTGTATAGTATTTTTATTACTAAATAATATCAATTCAATGCTGTCAGTCGGTCGTTTGAGGATTTCCACTACCTTAGGTTGATCAGGCCTTGGAGTAGAGGATACCTCAGTAGTCATGTCGTTGTTGTCACAGTCAGTGCGCAACCTTCGAGTCTGTGCCCTTGTCATGACTGATACTGCATGTTTGTTCAAATCCTTTAAACTGTTGGATGTAATAGGTATCCGGCTCAATGCATCTGCAGCTGCGTTGTGCCGTCCTGGGACATAGCTGATTTCAAAGTCGTATTCTTCAAGATATAATCTAAACTTTGTCAACCGGCTTGAAGGATCGGTCATATTAAATAAGTAAATTAATGGCTTATGGTCTGTTTTTATGTAAAACTTTTTCCCATATAAATAAGGTCTAAAATGTCGAACTGCCCAAACAATAGCAAGTAATTCTAACTCAATCACAGGGTACCGCGTCTCAGCTGGTTTCAAGTTACGGCTTGCGTACGCGACTACCTTGCCATTGCTATTAGACAGTACGGCGCCTAATCCTAGTTTTGATGCGTCAGTTTGTAACGTGAAAGTGTTATTGTCGCTAAAGTCTGGATAGTCAAGTATTGTCGGACTAATAAGAATCTGTTTTAACTTGTAAAATGCTCGCTCGCATTCATCACTCCATACGAATGCTACATCTTTTTTACATAACGCATTCAAATGATAGGCTATTTCAGCAAACTTTGGAATAAAACGTCTATAATAATTTGCGAATGCTACAAATCTCTTGACGTCGTCTACATTTTGCGGGACTGGATATTTTTGTAGGCATTCTACCTTCGATGGATCGGGAAATATTCCTTCTGAGGTTATTTTATGTCCTAAATAAACGATTTCTTTACGTAAAAATTCACACTTTAGCGGATTTAGTTTTAGATTCACTCTTCTTAGGCATTCTAAAATTTTTATAAGATTCTTGTTATGCGTTTCGAGACAATTTCCTACGACAATGCAATCATCTTGATATAAAAAGCATGATTTATAATTTAATCCTGACATTGCTATTGTCATGAGACGTGCAAAAGCACTAGGCGATGTTTTAAGTCCCATTGGACATCGTTTCATTTGATACTGCTTGTCTGTTGTAAATGCAGTGTACTTCCTAGACTGTTCTTCTAAGGATAGCTGATAGTAACCTTGACTAAGATCTAATTTTGAAAAATAGATGTTATTAGATAATGAATCTAGTATCTCAGTGATATTAGGTAATGGAAATTTATCATCCTGTATTCTATTATTGAGTTGGCGATAGTCCACTACAAGTCTCCATTTCCTTTCTCCTGACCTATCTGTCTTTTTAGGTACTAATAGAACTGGACTTGACCATTCTGAAATAGTCTCTTCAATAATATCATTTTTAACCATTTCATCTATTTGTCTCTGTACTTCGCCTTTCAATGCTTTAGGCAATCGATATGGCTTAACGTATGCTGGTGAAGTATTTTCTTTTAGTTTAATTGAGTGCTCTATTAAATTAGTTGTTGTGAGCGTATCTCCTGGCAAATGGAAAACATCTGCATATTTGGCACATACGTTTTCAATACCTCTTTGTTCCTCTTTATTTAAATAGGTATTTAGTTGTAACGTAGTAAGTAAAGTTTTAACTCTATCCACAGAAATGTTATCGTGGTCAAACTTGCAAACGTAAAAATTATTTAAGCAACTAATACTTAAATCTGAAGTATTTATGTCAACCGAACTATCAGTTGTATTTAATATCCTAACAGGAATAAGTCCATTATGTGGCTTCGATACTACACCTGCTGTAAACACACCTTCATAAATTTCCTTTGACAAAACGACGCAATCACTGTTGTGTGACGTCGGGATGTGTTTAATTACTTCACAACGAGGCGGAATTGTAAATAAATTCCTATTAACATGAACACTAACAGACTGGTCTCGGGTTTCCAAACTCAGAGTACCATCTTTATAGTTTAATACAGCGTTATACCGCTCGAAAAAATCTTGTCCGAGTATACCTTCTGCAGCACAAGATAAGTGTTCAAATATGTAAAACTTTTGTTGAAAAGTTACATTATTAATCATAATATCTAAATAAATGTATCCCATGGACTCTAAATTACCACTAATTCCTTTAATGACTATCTTATCCTGTTTTACTAAATTCAATAAATTCCTATGTCGCGACAACCATTCATACTTTAGCACACATAAGCTAGCTCCACTATCTATCAGTAAATTAAGATCAACATCACTATTTGTTAACTGACAATTAATAATACAAAAATTACAAAAACTAAAAATAGAATGCGTGTACGATTTAGGTACGAAAAAATTCTAGGCTTTCATTTGCTTGGCTTGTGCGATCATTGCGCAAGTTGTCATGAACATTGGACTGTTGCGCGTTATGTTGAATACGCTGACAACGCACCGGACGTCCGCGGAACTGCTGACGTTGTTCACCTGAGTTTTTACCTCGATTAACGCTGCTTAAAGTTCTTTGACCTGTGCTATTTTCATTATTTTTATCATAATTATGGTTATACGTTTTATTTCTGTTGTAAAATTGTCTATTTCCCCGGCCTCGAGAGCCTCTAAAGCTACCTCGTCTATAATTTTGGTTAGCCCTAAATTGCATAACCTGATCTTGTGGCTGGACTGACAGGGATTGTTCATCTACCGCAGCCGTTATAGCTTCAGGCAATGATGCAAACTGACGTGAGGCAATGATAGTGCTGAGCCGCTTATCAGCCAACCCATCACTAAACCGTTTAATTGCAGTCTTCTCATTGAGTGGACGCAAAACCTCATATGCATCACGCTTATCGTTAGCCTGCGCAATCGTGAGATTGACAAATAACTCTTCGATCTCCGTACCGAATTTTTCTATGCTTCTACGGCCTTGAGTTGCCGTAAGCAATTGATTTTGTAAAGCTACATACGATTTCTTCGGTAACAAATAAACACGAATATCTTCTACCAAACTTTCTATATCTGTGTAGTTAGTTTTAAGTCGCAATTTTGCACTAGGCGAGAGACGCGTTTTTAACACAAACTGTATTAATTGACTTTTACTGGCTTCATTAATAAGCGAACTATAAAGTAAGATACCATCTATAAGCTGATTTGTCACCTGCTCCTGACCATTCAACACTGGCAACAGGGAAATTGCAGTTTTAATATCAAATGCGTCAGCCATTTTTGTAAGACAATCAGTATATTCGTATTCTATTAAATCTTTAGAACTAGTTTGACAACTACTATCTACTAAAGAAAGTAAACTTTTTATTTTCTGATAATTTGATTGAGTTTCATTAATTAATGTTTGGAAAACCTCACGAGCATCTTTGCTTAACTTGCGATCTATAACTTCTTGGTTCAACTGAGTCAAAATACAATCCAATTTACTATATTCTTTTTCTGCTTCTTCTAGCTTCTTTAAAGCTAAATCTTTTCTACGCCTATCTGGACCTAGTTTTACTAAATATTCTCTTAGATATTTTAATCTAGCGTGCACATCTTGTAATTGTTGGGACATTCCTAATCTCCAGAACAAAATATAAAAAAATGTATGATCCAGTTACAATAACATGAAATATAGTAGAATATATAAAAAATGTTAGCGTTGCAAAACTTACATTGCAGTAGTTACTTATTTTACTGACAACGATTATGTAGGTCACGACGTCTCACGTGGCTTGGACGAATGAACTCCTCAGCACTGGTCTGGAACTGACTCCCAGCTGCTCCACATCGGACCCGTACAATTCAACTCCCAGCGCCCTGCATATCCTCTCATCACAAGGCTTGAGCATTCTCCCAGCACCCGGCAGCAACGTTCCTTTTCTGTCTTCTTAATTAATGATTTCACCTCTTCAAACTAATTCTTCTGTTGGGATTCTGATTCTTCTATAAATTTTTAAAATCTTCTTCGCTTCCTTTCTTCTAATTTCCGTCTTCACAAACTTCAACTTTTATCGGTATATCTTCATAATTTATTTGACTCGTCCGCAGTCTTTCTTATTGCGTAGATTGCAAAATTTTAATTGCTGGCTAAGGGTCGCCATGTATTATAATGATGTTGTCGAAATAAAAGAGAACTGTTTAGTTCCACGATTCGTATAATAATGTCAATAATTAGTGTGTGCAGTTACATATATAAGGTTAGGTGAGCTGCACACTACAGCTGGTAGGATGTGTTGCTTATCTAGAACGGATTACGCTAATGAATATGAACGCGATCAAAACATCTAGAGGGATAAAATGGCCGCACAGTTTAATTAATATAATGAATAGTCATTTTTTAAACATTTACATGTACCAATTGTAACGTACCTAATTCATATTAAATCTTATTATGATTCTGCTAAAGCGGCTAATTGAGGACCCCTGAACATTGTTCAGCGAATTTCAATATTCCATTGCAATTATTACACTAACAGCTCTTGAACACCGTTTAGATGTGGATATAGCCTTCCGTTTCTTTGGATTGGTACAATTAAAATCTTGTCTATGTAGTTAAAACCCAAGTGTGGAAAAAAATATAAGTATTATGAAACAGACAATGCTCAGCTAACACATTAAAGATGAGCACTAGGTAAAGTTTTAAAAAAATCATCTCCTAAAGGAATTAAATTATATTTCGGTTTTTCAAGTTTAATTCCGTTCACAATGTACTTAATCTTTTAAACGTATTAAAACACAACTAGAACTACGTAGGTACTTAAATGTTTCGATATTTCTTTTCAGTTTACTCTGAGAGTTAAAGATTCGTTGGACCACGAATACAAAAACACCGATTGAATTCCCTCCTAAATCTCATTCACTATATCAAAGAGAGATCGCACACAATACTTAAGCCTATAGATATTTACTTTACAGTCAATATTATTTATGTCCTGTCATTAATTGCCGACTCATATATCAGACGCGACCAGTCAACGCACTTGACGTCGCGACTTGCGACTTTGCGATCAAACCTGCGCCTGTGTGCTCACGACTTTAAGAATTGAAATTTAATTCTGCGTTAAGAGCTATGATCCTGAAAGTAAAGATGAGTGCATATTATTTTGTGTGTGGAGCTTCCATTTTGATAAGAAATTATGTGTTTTGGTGATTGACCGGGATGTTGTTTACTAGAGGCTGCAAAGAGAAGACCTGTCAAAAAATCTAAAACTTAAACAAAACAAAACAGCTCTGATTAAGTGATATAATATTATGATAGAAATTTCAAGTATGGGACCTTAGAAGGAGCAACAGAAAAGCTTAAAATATGGCTCATCCCTACAATTTTTGGATAGACGTAATCAAAAATGTCACACAATAAAAATACATATATTAAAACCCTGTAAAGGATTATATTTATTTAACATGCTTAAAATCATACTCAACGGCGGAAACATAAAAAAACAACACCAATAGACTCCGAGCACCAACATAAACTTCCAACACTATTTTTTACATGGACTTACATATTTCTTTCCCATTTTATTTCCCATGTCAATATGGACACTACCGAAGAATATCTTGGGCTATGGCCGTACCTCAGTAAATCAGGATTAGCGCGAGTCCAAGCAGTCTCATTTGTGTGTTATTTATAAAGTAAATCCGCGCTCCACGCTACGAGGTCACTGCGTGCGGAAAAATGAATAACTCCGGATTTTTACGATGTCTTCTCTCATAGTGTGCTTTTTGTTTTCGGGTTTTTTTAATGTGTTTTATTGGGTCGGAATGGTTTTATTTAACTGGCTGAGTTGCCCATGTGAGATGTGATGACTTTAAAATTTATGCTTACAGTTTTTCATGACATAGGTACACGCTACATGCCTCTGTCTGCGTTGAATTCGTTTTCAATGAATTCTTGAAAACATTTTGGCAGAGCCAGAAGCCGTCGCGGCAGACCTTGTGGAAGATGGCGGGACGAGCTGGACTTAACCAACGATCAGTGGTCCACATTAGACCTGTATCGAAAAAACTGGACAAGGAGAGGCTTTTGCCCAGGAGTTGGATGACGTAGGCTAACAGTATCAGTATCTTGAAAGAAAAAAATATTTTGTGAAGTTTATTTAGCTTGTTATTTGCACCTAATTAAGTCACTATAGAATTGTCTGATATTCAGTTCCAATTAAAGTCAAGTACGTTCTCAGTTATTCATACCTATAATAACTGCACTTTGAGACCAGTGTCCCTTTAAACCTACACAATCTGTTGTGATATTAAAATAAATATCATTTACCTACCTAGAAATATTTTATTTCTTTTACAAGCCAGTGTTGTGGCGGTTGTATTAAGAAAATAGCTTCATTTAACAGCGGAGCCCCTAAGCGAGAATTAGCGAGACAAAATAAAAAGCATATGGCGTCAATATAATAAAGCAGAAACACGTCAATTGTTTATTGTGTGTGCAAATTGCTGTAAAACTATTGTCCAGTGAGAGTGTGTGGGTGGTTTAAGAAATGAGCGGTTAGCGATTTTAAGTTTTGCATTTGAAGGTGCAGAGGCCTAGACAAGTGGTTTGAAAACATGAACACAATAATTATGTTTGAGCTATGCATCAACAGTTGAGTCAAACATTTCGGTAGTGTATGCCAATCATTTAACAAAAGATCTATCAAAAAAGTTTTCAATAACAGCCCCGGTTTAAGCTTTTTAACTAAAAAGCATATAGCAATTATACCGTCTCAAGTGTCTCTTGACGTTTGCTATGAAACACAATTTTGAATAACAAAGTGGCACATCATCCACACATCGATTCAATCGCTTTTGCTCGTAACTCACACCGACCACCCCAAGATGCCCTGAAGCGCTACACATGGCAACTTGAAGCGGATAATGCTTTTTTCACGAACAATAAATACAACCATACAACGAAGGAGTTCTTCTAGTAATTGTTGTAACGCGATGGTATTGTAATTGCAATTATTATTTTTTAAGTCATAATTCAATTTGGTTTGTTGAACGAGAATTTATCAATAGCCTATGAAGGATAATTACTAAAAGACAGAGACATTTGTGCCAAATAAATGGTTTCTTTCTATTTTTGCTTCAAGTGTTTGCTTTTTTGCATTATGTATATTAAAGCAACCTGTGTAAGTAGGTTTTATTTTTAAGTGTTATTGGAATTGACGGAATTACGATTTTTTGGTTGTTTAGTTTAGTTATATAATAACAATAGTTTGTGTTTATGTTTTTTTTTTGGTATGGAAGACTGTATTTGTCATGTTTTTTTATTGGAAATGAAGTCTTAGTGGATCTATATTGCTGAGGTTTGTAGCCATTTAAATTGAACAGTACCTTCCTTCCTTGCTTGAAGTCAAACCCGACGAAACATTTCCAAAAATCGTACCCAAATTAAATTCAATTGAATACTCCGTAACACTAAAAAAGAAATTTCATTGATACAAACATTTCTTTCATGAATCGAACAATCGAATTCTCGAAAATATTATAGTGTGTCGGTCGAAATTCAAAATTTTTAGTCCTTTGTGCAGCTAATGTCCGACAATTGGGCCCATCGAGCCACAGTGAGCCGGTTGAGCCCATATTTTGCGCATCTCTGCCCCCAGTTTGTGTCGGCGGCGGGTGGATGGCCGATCCGCATGAAAGGCCACATTGTCATCCGACAAGTAGTTTCGGAAAAATATACCACCCCGTATCTGGCACTAATTTGTACAGGGACGGATTTTGGTAGCATGGTTACGGGGGGATTCTTTTCATGGTTTAAATTGGTAATTTAGTCGAAATTATGTGTTAACTTCTGAAAGTTTCATTGTAGTAGAAAGCTGCGTAATTTTGTGAAAGTATTTGAGTTATTAGGTTTATTTTGTATTTTTGGTGAATATATTATGAGGAATTTAAATATAAAGGGCAGTTTCTGTTTGAACTATAAAAGTTTTTGTCGTAAAGTATGATTTTTTATTTAAGTTGTTCATTTTATTTATGTCTTGTGATACATATGTAACATTTGTTGCTGTAAGTAAGTCTGAACAAACACTTTTAGATTTTATTTTACTACATGAGTTCTGCCTTTCCTATTTGACTACTCTGAGAAAAAAACTAAAACTAATACAGAGGACATGTTCTTTTTAAAAGTCCAGAGATTTTATGACGTCTGCTGTACATTGCAGTCGTCACAATTTGCTTTCTTGCATTTAATTTGTTTTTGGAAGAAAGAGTCACACAGGTTTGATTGGACCTGTCTAGACACTGTAGGCATGTGCCAGTAATGAATAAGTACGTATAATGATATCACAATATTAAATCCTAACTATAAATTCCCCAACTCCGTCTCTGTGCCCCAAGGTGCAACCCGTTGCAAAAACCGACAGAAATTGTCCAAAAATTCTAAACGTGATCAAGTCATTGTGTGCGCACACCCGCCACAATGGCACACAATGGGCCATCCTTAGCCACTCTTTATTCGCAACAATGCCACTTTTACTAACAATAAAAACCCATTCAGTACCACACAGTCCTGTCTCAATTCCAAAATCCGAGCAAATATCGACTTTGGATGATCGATCATAGATTTAAATTTCGATATGTCAATCGATGACTTTTGTGACGTTATCTATATGTTTGGTGTCCATCGCGTGTTTGCTATAGTTGTCATTGTTACCTACACCTATTGTAGCATTGTTCGTGCTCTATTGAATAGAATCAATGAGAAACATTTTAATATTACTAAATTATAAACGTCTTCCGTGATTTGTGTGGCGGAAGTCTGTGGAGTCGACTACGCTGTGTTAAATATTTTTCTCAATTTATTTAGATTTGCAACTATCACAAAAAAATAATTTGTGATTATCATAAAGAGAGAAGACCAAAGAAACGATTGACTGTCTGAAGGATGATATGGCACGAAAGGAGGTGTCTGATGAGATGACGAGTAATAGAGAATGGAAGAAGTAGACATGCTGCGCCGACCCCAAATGAATTGGGATAAGGGCAAAAAAATGATGAGGATGCAAACTATGAATCATAATCAAGTGATATGATTAATTTGCATTTGCTTTAATATTCAATGTTTACCTAAGCATCTACCATGTTATCTAAAAACCACGAACCTATGTTTTCGTTTTAAGTTAAAACGAAAGTTCTGAAAACCATGGCGATGGTCAAAGTTCTATAAAAGACAACAGCTATGGTTTTGTCAGATAGTACCAAAATATAATAAGTGTTTGTAGTTTACCAACTACTCCACTCATTCCTCTATCCGCCCACGCAAACAATATTTATTGCAATACGACACTGTCCCCACATGCATTCATACATCAACGGCTCAAACACTGTCCCGACACGACACATCCGTCCCATACAACACCATACAACCCATACAATATCTTTGCATCACCTTTATTCAATCCAATCACTTTGTTACCATTCTAATTGTTACTCTTATTTTCCATTTCTTTACCAGAATCACCTTAAACTTGTCTGCCACAAGTTTCATATTCCTTTGCATAATTTTGGTCAAAATTATCATCCGGTCAACGTTTCCACTGATTGCACAATTGAGTCTTCTTCCACCGGAAGTCAAGTGGTTGAATTAGGGTTGTTTTTGAATGGACAATTAAACGTCAAAGAAGGAATAAGTACTTCTGTGAAATTGGCCCGCAGCGTTGACAGATGTCAAAAATTTGCAAGGTGCTGCAAGGTGTCGAATGCATCTGTTGAATCTACGAATAATAGTTACAGTAATACACTGTCCCAATAATAATTATTTCTTAATTGTTAACTACTTAGAGAGGAACTTTATTACATACCTCTCTAACAATCTGGCGAAATGTTGGTTTACTATAAGGTACACCTCTGCTTAACCTTTCGGGGATAAAAGCTGTGATGTTCTTATGATGTCATAGTTGCCTAAAGATTGTGGAAGAAATGTTGGTAGATCAACAACCAGATGAGTGGATGGTTCTGCGGAATGCGAGGACATTAACCTGGTTAAGACTTCATAGACCATGAAATTATTGCAATATATTCCAAGTAAATTGCACAAAATGCAGGAGTTCTAGACAAATAGGTATTGGGTGGAATAAAGTTGTCAATGATAATGTTTGCAGTGTCTAACGGATTGTTGTTAGGTTATTAAAATATCATAACATAACATCACGCCTGTAATCCCCGAAGGGTTAGGCAGAGGTGCACCTAATAGTAGACCCACATTTCGCCACTTATGTTTAAGTCCCATGTAATAGGGGGCGAGCCTAGTGCCATCAACTGGGCACAACTCCAGACTCCGTGGCTGCTACTGAGGAATTCCTGATGGAAAAACCTAATATCGCTTTGCCCGACCCGGGAATCAAACTCAGGACCTCATGCTCAGTAGTCGCGTTTGCGACCACTAGGCTAACGAGGAAGTCTTTATAAAAACAATCGGCTCATAGTTCATAGTTAGTCATAGTTTCGCACTTATATTTAAACGTTGTCACCGCTGTATAGAAACTTAAAGGTAAGCCCGCCACACTATTCCCAAACCACTGTAACTCCTGAAAGCCAGAATCAAAAGCGGCGACCACCAGAAAAGCGCCAAGACAATGAAGCACGACGAAGTCCTAGAGAAACAATTTAAGTGTCTTGGATCCCGCAACGAAATTAATCAGAGAAGAAACTTAAAGGTAATGTAAAATTGAGAGTATTTTCTAAAGATCATATCTACTTACTAAGTAGAACTGTTGTCATGCAAAACTGTTCGTAAACTTTGAATCCAAGTAAAATATTAAAATACAGAACAAGTTCGACATTTGTATTGATTCATGGTAATATTTTCAGCTTCGACTTGTTTTCTGTTCTTGTTATTATTCTGTTTTAATTTTTTACCTGAGATCGACATTTATTTACCCGTGTATCGATTCATTAGGTTTCAGTGCAAACCAACAAGGGCAATTCTATGTGTATACATATCAAAACTTGAATTTACTGCAGAAATGTAGAAAACGTGATAGGTACAGAAACATTAAAAAACTTAAAGATTTAAGTTAAACATTTTCTCAGAATATGTTATTCTGTAAAAATATGTTACCTAAAAACACAAATTGAGAAACAATACTTGTAAATTAATCGAGCATTTTTTACAATTTGATAAAGCAAATGAGCATTAGCATAATCATCCTTTAATGTACTGCTCGGACTTACGGCCTCCTCTCTATGAGTGGGAAATGCAAATGACAATAATAAACATTTCAGACTTGTAATTTCTATACACTGGATATACCACATTTATACAAAAGGTCGAGATAAGCAATAGTGGTAGATTGCTGCCCTTTTCGAAAATATTCTTTTAGAAATTCGCAACAGCCGTTACTTTGCCTTTCATTTCTAGATAAGTATTACTAAAGAAAGCCGAAAATAACAAGGAATTGCTACTTGGTCTCCTCATCCAAAGCCAACGTTATACATATAAGCCTTCCTCTGCATTGTAAGCGGTTCATTTGAAGCACCACAGAAGTACAGATCAAGCTTTAAAACGTCTCTTGTCTGAAATTTCATTCACAAATATTTACAACGCAGCTTTAATTTGACAATGCTTGAGACCGTTCCGTGGTTCATTCATAAACTTACGAGTATATTCAGTTTCATTCATGTTTGTCCAGGATCCAAAAGTTGCGTTCCTATAATCCTGGTATTGTCCGGCCGTTTGTGGATCCATTCAAACTTGTATTTGGATCAGTCTATCTGTGTTTGAGATCTAATCTCTATGATCATCTGTTTCTGGGTGGATTGCGGCTGCTAGTATTCCTGTTCCCATTTTTGCATCGATGTTACATGTAGGTATCGAAAAAGAGTAACGTCTATGTCAACAGTAATTACTTAAAGAGTAACGTCTATGTCAACAGTAATTACTTAGTGTAGATACAACACCAGCTTCTGTTTAAAAAATAAGTAGAAATACTTCACCAAACGTTTGAGTAAAAAAAACATTAAAATTATTTTTTTTAGAGACCTAAAAGGGCAGAGCAAGGTTATTTAAAAGAGGCGGAATTAAACAGTTCCGTTAACATTCGGAATTCATGTACACTTTTTACGTTCTATGTATTATAACTATACAATCATTTCTCAATACGTTATCAATATAACTGCAATTCTACAACTCATTCATTGATTCTAAATCTCTTTTCAAGCGACACCTTTCGTAGAACATGATTCTGTAGGAGCACTTACTATTCAGTTGCAATTTTACTCATAATACCATCGGCTTCAATTCGTTTGCCTGCAGCGTCAGACATAGCGGCACCAGGCTTATCCATATTGTTATCTGAAGTTTCATTAACATCCTCTGGGATATATTTTTTATTTAAAACCTTTATATATTTGTGTACGTTGAAGTGTAAACTTCGTATTGTGTGCAAAGTCGGATTAGGGAAGTCCGTTTGAGTCGTTTTTTTTTCGTTTCACTTTGAGCTACCGATACATTTGAAAGAATGTACACGAGAATTATAAAAGTAAAGCAAAAAAAACTGACTGGAAACGAGATTTTTAAAGGTATATTTAATTTGACTCTCGTATCACAGAGATTAATAATCCCAGATAGTTATTAGTAATTTTCATAAGTCTATGTAGGTAGAAAACGGAAAGTATGGATTTATAGGGTAATGCACCCAGGAAAACTCTCACAAGACCAAGAAGCTCTCTTAACTTAAATGGATAAACTGAACTGTAACTAACAAATCGTCATTGAAGTTCTGACACCACTTATATGTCATAAATAGCAACTGCCATGTAATGGTACAATACCATAATTATTATAATTTGTGTTCACTTCAAATTAGACAGGGACGCTTGTTTCTCTGATTGGCTGAAACAACGCGTCTTCCGATTCTCTATCAAACGGCATCATAAATTAAAACCGCCTAAAATGACTTACGTTGTGTTAGAACTTCAACGACGAAATGCAACCATATACTCGTACTTTTACAAATTTTATTAATTTTCAACGATCTACCAAAAAAAATGAACACTCGTTGACAACCGGCTTATACGCGTCCTATACACACTACCATTTTGTGTGACAGCATTCACAACTAGCCACGCGTAATCATCTATTCGGGTGACAAAATTAATTGGTTAAAGCCACAATAAAGTGCGTTATACACGATACGAGGACAATGTCGCTATTCAAACCCCCGGATTAGTCGGTTCCCGCAGCGACCAATTTTTCGCTTGTGAGAACACAGCTTTTGAACAGTAGCAATGATACTCTTATTAGAATGGGTGCCTGATTTGTTTGGGCGTTCCTTTTTTAATTTTCTGATTAGTATTTCATAATTATTTTCTTTTTGAATATATCATGGCTTAAACTATTTTTGATTAGCCTAATCATTCCCACTGCTGGGTAAAGGTCTTCTTCAATTCCTTTTAGAATAGTGCTGTCATAAATGCTGAAACGCTGGCCGGGACGTTTGTAATAGAAGAAGGGTAAACCATGCATGATGACGTGGGCAAAGTACATTTTTCGAGGGCTTCTGGGTTTGTGAAGAGAGTCGCCAGTTTTTTGCCACAAACATATATGATGATGCCGATGTTAATAAACAGAATTATCATAATTAAACGAAATCATTGTTCCAACTACTAAAATTTGTAGCAACCCAAAAATAACAATTTCTCTAAAATATTGACGTAGGTACATGGTAGTTAAAATTCTCAAGCAAGGAGTATTCACCTGAATAATTAAGTCAGCAATAAAGGAGGTGTCTGATAAGATGACGAGTAATAGAGAAGTATGGAAGAAGGAAATACCCTAAATGATGATGATGAATTTAAGTCAGCAATATAATAAAAATGAAAACAGAGTGTGAAACAAAATTTTATTTAAAAGAAAATACATAAATCAAAATGAATTTAAACGATCCAAAAGTATATATTTGTCATATTATTATTTCCGTCTGGTAAATGTAAACTCAGAGCACAGCAGATGACATACCTTGGCTCATCATTCCACATGATTCTTTGTCTTCACCACGTTCCATCATGAAGAAGCCTTGATCACCCCAAACCGTACCCCAAGAATTCTTTGCAATCCAGACTGGCAAGCCGTCTGAAACATATAGATAGGTGTAGTTTTAACACTTTTTTTTTTTTTGGAGGGTGGGAAATCATCAAATGACCCCTCCCGCTCTGGGCGGAGTGGAAGGGAGTGTCAGACTCTTACTGACTAAAAACCACCCATGTTCCTTCTTTGGCCCTTTATGTTCCAGGGCCGCGGTATCTCTTTCGAACAGTCCCGCAGCCCTGGCAGGCATCGGCCCTTGCGGGCCCCTCCCGTTTGCTGACAACTCTTTGAGGCGCGCGTGGAACACGAACGCGCCGTCGACACGGCCTGTCGTCATACGACGGACGGACGGCGAGCTAGCCCATTACTCACCGTCCACAGGCCCGGTGTAGTTATTATTTTGATCTTGGAAAAAAGATGATTAACATGAAAAATATATTTTAATCCAATGTGTATGTACATTATTTACAAACTACAATTTGTAAAAAGAATTTGGGAAAAGAATTGCAGGGCGTCAGAAAATTCGTCCACATCGCTGTCAATAGGAAAAGTACCCAGAAGGCTGGCATTGCCACGCCAAAACAATATTTCTTATAACGTTTGGTTAAGCGGCTTTAAAGGCATAGCCCAAAATTGACAAAAACCGACTTCTATGACCTAAATTATTATTAATCATCAAATAATACGCACTGTATGTTCCATATCCCACCAATAGAACTGCATGATTGACATTGCCCACACTGCATTGTGAATCCCTTACTAAACCCCCTTGAATGTTTCTAATACCGTCACACTTGATTGCTGGAAGGATACACGTCACGTAAATATTTTCAAGAAAATATTTAAGTCCAGATAGATTAATGTAAAATAAAAAACCGGCCAAGTGCGAGTCGGACTCGCGCACGAAGGGTTAAGTACCATTATCAATAAAAACGGCAAAAATAATCATGTCTGTTGTATGGGAGACCCACTGCTTTTTTTTTCTCTTTTTTTTGTATTTTTTGTTATAGCGGCAACAGAAATACATCATCTGTGAAAATTTCAACTGTCTGACTATCACGGTTCATGAGATACAGCCTGGTGACAGACGGACAGACAGACAGCGGAGTCTTAGTAATAGGGTCCCGTTTTACCCTGTGGGTACGGAACCCTAAAAATTATAAACTGCTATTGTCTTACAAATAGAGAGAGGTCCGTTCGAGTATAACAGTTGCTTCACATTCTCTTGAGAGGTAGGAGAGTACTGCCGACAACCAGATAATCTGACTTGCACTTTATTTGCATCGAAGCTGCATGGACCATTGTCAGAATTCTGGTATGGATAGTCATTCTCGCCCTCAGCTCCACCTACATCAATGAGATACCTAGGGAAAATGAAAAATTAGTTCTGCCAAACATTACAGGTATAAAAACTTTTGATTTGTATCCTACACTCGTGACTATGCTATCGATTGTTATATCGATAGCATAGTCCTTGGAGAGGCGTGCCGCGCCGTCTCGGGAGTCTGTATGTCCGGGAGACTCCCCACATCCGTCACCCGCAGGACAGAATCCTATGGTGGGAAGGAGCGAGTCAAAAGGTTACTTCCACGACGAGGTCTTAGCACTGCAATACTCAAGCTGAACGCTCGTCCGAAGTTCCATGTTATTAAGGTAGTTACAACGATGGTAGCTCCCGGCCTAAGCATTTTCATTCCAGTGCAAGCCATCTCTCCAGCTAATCCTTAATAACCGTAATCGCAGCTATCATATTTCGGTGTGTCCTAAAGTATCACTACTTACGCAAACGCGTTAACCATGAATCCAGCGTGACAACCTCCATTTGTGTGATCGCAATTAATAATCTGTTGTTCAGATAAATCTAATTGTTGTCCGTATTTGATGGCGTATTGGCTCTCAATGTTTGCTGAAATGAAAATGTTACTGTATTATCTAAGAATTTTAATATTCCGGAATCCAAACGCAAAACACCTAAAGAAGTTTATCTACCAACCCATGGTACTAAATGCGTAGCATGATCCACAAGTCTGTTGATCTTTAATTGGAGTGACGGCATTGCGTTCACGCCAATCAAATGAGTCCGGAGCATGAACATTTTGGAGCTCCTCGTCTGATCCATAAGAACACGAGGTGCCGTAATCAGTAGCATTATCTCTTACGTAACCAGTATGCCATCTGTGGAACTCGTCGAGTGTTAAATCCATAAAATATGTCGGTCCTGAAACCAAACACAGATTATTAACAGAGATATCTATAGATTCTGGTTTTTAATGTCTTAGAATGAGTGTTACCAAAAATTGTGATATTCTGCCCTTCGTTAGCTCGATTAACTTCCTCTAAGTTCACTTTAAATATTTCGAAACGGGCCTGCTTCTCATTTTCATCAGCGTATTGCTTGCCGTGTGTTTGTATGAAGTTCTCAAAGTGCTGCTCCGCATCATTCAGGTCGTATATCGGTGCCGACCGTATGGACCAAGCAGAGGAAACGCAAAGCGCAAGCAAAAACGAAATTAAAGCCATATTTGCTCCGAATAATGTTCATTCCAACAAAATCATTCGTTTTATACTAAGTTGCAATAAAACTATTCGGCATGGAATTTAGAGTAGCCACATATTTATCTACATAGTTAGGAAAGTTTTTCAAACTATTGCATACCTTGGGAGCCCGATGTAGGCTGTAATTATTTTTTTTACTATCTATATTTATTATTGTGTTATTAATGATATCGATAAGTTAAGTACGTAAACGCACGTGTAAAATTAATATTATATTACATATACAGTGTTCATTGCAGCTTTGCTTGTGTGCTGTCACATCAAATATATATTACGATTCGTATTCAAGAACGGCAAACTGAAGATCATTCATTTGAAGTTTACCAACAGAATTTAGCTTGAAATAAATAATGCTATTAAAGAATATTAATTCTTATTCAGAAAGTATTCCATAAAACACTTGTAATCAAAACAGAAGAACAAACACACATTGACGAATTAAAACATATTAAAGTTTCTTATCTCTAATATTTTTGAATTCATGAAAATAACGCAAAACTTAAATTTGAGTGTTATCAAAATTCGGTCAAAAGTATTTAGGTTTAACATATTTTCCAAATGATAAGGGTTATTGTCGAATTAACAATTACGTATAAAAGGCGTAAGTTTTCCTTTGCTTATCTAGATATTGACGGTGTAGTAGGCGACAATGTCACTATTATTGTTATTGTGGTGGTTTTGTTTAGCGTCGCTTGCGGCGACCAAGACTGCGCCTTAGTTGTTCTACCATAAACATGCCGAGATACACTTCGAACATTTCATCCAACAATATAACAAGCAATATATAGACGAAGAAGAAAAGCAAGCCAGGTTCGAAATATTCGACGAAAACTTAGAAAGGGTTAACGTTCTTAATCAACAAAATGAACATGCTGTATTTGGTACGAACATAGCTAAGTAGTAACATCTGTTAGGACACAGGCCTGGTTTTTGGCCGAAACGAACTGAAAGTTCTCGAAAATTCTTGAATTTCATGACAATTCGCAACACCCCGCCGATTCAGCTGATGTGTCATGTGTCAAAATCTTGTCGTGCATAGTGGTTCATAATACAATCATGGGATTGGTATGGTTATTTTTACCTCTAGTATTACAAAATAAAAACTTTTTATAGATATGGCAAGCTCACCATCTTACGTATATGAAAGAAGACGGCTTAGAATAAACCCTATTGGTACACCAATTTATTACTTGAGACAACATAGCTTATGACACGATATTGTAACACTGGTTTCACTTAGAAATAAAAAAAAATTGAGCTTGCTTCATTTTGCTTTTCTCATATTATCTCCTTCATATTAATATTCATATCATTGATATACAACTACTTCAACTAAGTCAAAAGCCTCACACATGTCACACGCGATTCAAGTCCGACAAAACGAAACGAAATTCCCTCCATAAATTGAACAAATTAATCAATCACAAACAGATCTATAAAAACATGTGCAAGTGTCAAAAGGGGAAACACTTACAGGGTGTCAAATAGTTTGTCCACATCGCTGTCATTACGAGAAGTCCCTAGAAGGCTGGCAGCAACGCCATGTTGGATGATGGAGAGCCCAATCGCATACATGTAGCGAGCTAGAAGGTTGTGCTACTTAGCATAGTGCCTATATTGTGTGACGGTATGGCCTGAAGCCAGAGGCCCGACTCTCACTCACCCAGAGCCAGCAGGTTTGCACGCTCAGCAGTATTGGTAGACGTATTATTATGGTTATTCCGTCTCAACCTGCAGAGTGACTCATCCCACTGTCTCTGGGAAACGAGTTCTCAGGCTGAGCTGTATTCGGGCAAGCCACTTTCCAGGCGTCCTCTGCGTGGGTCAAGCACGGCACTTCCGAGTCAACCAGGGAGAGAGTTGCAATTTTCCTGGTTAGCTTTTCAGTGATGTGGCAGAAGACAGGGACGCCGCGCCGGGTAAGCTTACACTAGAAACTTTGCGGATGCCACCAAAACGAATTGGTTGGCTTACAGCCACGCTCGGTCGTTAAGGGCCACATTAAGAATGGATGTTAAAGTGTTGCGAATAGTTTGGTCAATTTTGTCCAAAGTAGCGGCTTCTTCTAAAGAGGAAAAGAACGGAGAAAATACATAAAATTTAGACCAAAACAGCAATATTTGATAACGGTGAATACCGAATGTAAAGTAATTTTGGAGTCTATCCGAAATATTATTGAACTAGCTTTTGCCCGCGGCTTCGCCCGCGTGCAGTTCGGGAATTGCCCACGGGATCTTGCCTACTTCTGGGATAATAAATAATATACATCTATTTGTATCAGACTATAATCTATCTCTGTGCCAAGTTCCATCCAGATCTGATCAGCCGTTCTGGCGTGATTGAGTAACAAAGATCCATTCATCCAAACTTTCGCATTAATAAATAGTTTATGTAAGATATATATGTAATATTAGTATTTAGGGTTCCGCACCTCAAAGGGAAAAACGGAACCCTTATAGGATCACTCGCGTGTCTGTCTGTCTGCCTGTCCGTCTGTCACAGCCAATTTACTCTGAAACTACCGGACCGATGGAGTTGAAATTTGGTACATATATGTAAGTCATCGATTCAAAGACGGACGTATAAATTAATTTTAAACAGGGGAGCCACTTTTGGGTCGTAAATTAAAAAATGAAAATAAAAATATTTCTAAACTACATCGTGTATATCAAAAACTGTGATACACGTGTCTCATAATTTTAATTGAAGAGTGATGTGTACATTAAGTTTTGAGTCAACCGACCCAGAGAATATTAAGTTTCACAGAAAATTCAACCCCCATTTCAAAACAAAGAATACATCCTTCAAATTTCATGTCATTAAGACCAGTGGTTGATATATCAGTCAGTCAGTCAGGACTTTGATTTTATATTGCGGGATGATTTTGGAAAAACTGTAAGTAGAGTATGTAGACTTTCAAGTCTATCGACACTATCTATGTCCGTCCGTCGTATGACGACAGGCCGTGTCGACGGCGCGTTCGTGTTCCACGTACGCCTCAAAGAGATGTCAGCAAACGGGAGGGGCCCGCAAGGGCCGATGCCTGCCAGGGCTGCGGTACTGTTCGAAAGAGATACCGCGGCCCTGGAACATAAAGGGCCAAAGAAGGAACATGGGTGGTTTTTAGTCAGTAAGAGTCTGACACTCCCTTCCGCTCCGCCCAGAGCGGGAGGGGTCATTTGATGATTTCCCACCCTCCAAAAAAACAAAAAAAAAGGGGTGGAATTTCGAAAAACCCTTTCTAAGTGGACCCTTTGCCACTAGTAGGTACTAGTGGCGAAGAGTGAAAATTGAGTCAGGGGAAACCGAAGAAAAAAATGAGAATTGTTTTTTTTTCCTATGTTTATTTGGACCTCATTTTCGTTATAATAATAATAATAATAATAATAAATTGATTTATTTGGGACAACATAGGAACCATTTTTGTTAGTAAAACTCCTTATACACTACAACTTATACACTAGGATTAGTAACAAAAGAAGAATAAAATTAGTGAGTCATGTATTTTCGAGGCATTTCCTGCGGACAATGATTCCGCATGAGATGCCTCAGCACAGGAGCTCTCGGGTCTTCAGCCACGGCTTTCAGGATGCTATTGCTACTCCCCCGAATCCTCCTCACAAGCGATGCCAGCTTTTTTCTGATGATTGCATGAAAACCATCTGTATGCGATTGGGCAAACATCCCCGAGGCACTGCAGAATCGATGGAGTTTCAACATCATCCTGAAAACATTGTTATATTGGACGCGCAGTGCATTTAGCGTCCCCCGTGAACAGCTGAACCACAAACTTCCCGTGTACAGGCCTTGACAGTACGCTTTAAACAAGGTTATCTTGACCTGATCGGTACAACGATAAAATCTGCGCGCCAACATGTTCCCGCGGACTGCCAACGCCCTGCGCTCCCTCTCCACGTCATCATCGTCCTTAAGGTCGTCGACAAGTATATGCCCCAGATACTTAAACTTGGTCACCTGCTTTATATTAGAGCCGTTCAAAGTAATTGAAGGAACTGTGTCTGGGCACTTGCCGGCGGCCCTGAAGACCATGAACTCGGTTTTCCGTACATTATAAATCAGACCATGTGATGCGGCGTACCTTTCGCAAACCTTCAACATTTCCCTGATTGACCTCGCAGTCGGGCCCAGCAACACCATATCGTCCGCGTAGCTGATGCTGTTCACACAAACACCCCCCACCCGGCAACCAACACGCATGCCGCTGAGCTCGACTATGAGGTCATTAACGTACATGCTAAACAGCTTTGGGGAGGACAACCCCCCCTGTCTCACTCCGCACTCCAACCTGTATGACTCAGAGTGGCAGTTTGACCACCTAACACAATTGGTCTGATTCGAGTACCAGTATTGAAATATTTTCAATAGTTCCGCCGGTGTACCCCTGTCCTCCATCTTTCTCCAAAGCACTTCATACGAAACGAGATCGAAGGCCTTGGAGAGATCCAGAAAACAGGCGTACACCGGAGTCCTACGTTCAGTGTAGTATTGGACAGTGTGCTTAAGAGCCAGAATCGCGCTTTCAGTTGACAGTCCAGGCCTAAACCCGAACTGTGCGTCATGTATGTTGATATAATTGTCCAGAGAAGACTCAAGCAGACTATCCAATAGTTTTGCCACTATTGTCGCGAGGGATATCGGGCGATAGTTTTCCTTGTCCGATATGTCTCCTGTCCTGTTCTTCACTATGGGCACCACTGTCGTTTTCATCAAATCATCCGGTAAGTATGAATGACTAATGCACATATTGAAGAACAAGGACAGGACCCTCGGCACGTGTAACCCAGCATATTTTATGTGCTCAATACTGAGCCCATCGTGGCCAGGAGATTTACCTCTACGCATGCTGTTTATCACTTTTTTAAGTTGCTTCGCTGTAAATTTAAATAAAGGTTCCTCGCTCGCCACGGTGGGCCCACCACCTGGCATAGTGGTCGAAGGACCCAGAGGAGAGCGTACTTTAAAGTGCTCCATGAATAAATTTGCTATATCCTCTGGGTCATTTCGGCCATCAACATTGGCAGGGAGGCCAGGCTTAACACCAAGCTTACTAGTGGACTTCCAAAATTTGGTGAAATCTTTTTCGGCTCTTTGTTTAGCTATTACGTCCATTCTAGTTTGGTCCTGGTGTTTCTGACACCATTTTAGACGTCCTTTAAAAATTTTACGGGACTCGCACATTTGGTCGTAAGCGAGACCAGTACTTGGTCTACCCAGTACCATCCAGTCCTGGTATTTAATCCTAGCCTCCCGATGCGCTTCCCTCACATGTTCATTCCAGCCGCACACACGTTTATTATGCCGTTTAGGTCTCATATTGTTTTTAGATTGTACAGCCGCATCACTTAATACATCAATAAGTGTCTTATACATTTTATCTAAAACTAACTTATGATCAGATAAGGTACACGGCCCAAAACTACATGTTTCAAACTCTGCGGGGAAGTCTATGTCTCGCAACCCTTTATTACATAAATCTCGATATTTACTAACCTGAGCCTCATCCCTCTCCCCCCAGATCACAGCACTGCGCGGTGTATCCTGGATCGCGGCGATAGGACTAATTGAACCCAAATTGCACTCGATAAATATTGGCAGATGATCAGAAACAAAAATATCCTCAATTATTCCGACGTTAACTGTAGATTGCCAGGCCGCTTGTGAGACAATACAATGGTCCAACCAACTGCCCTTACGATGAAACGTGTCAAAATAGGTAAACGAGTTCGAATCAATCCCCAAAAACTCTGTGTCTGCGCACACCCAAGACCTGTCCGTACAGAAGCTGCTAAGCTCGGTAAAGAATAATTGGCCAGGTTGTGCATTTAAGTCTCCTAAAATAATAACAGTTTGAACATCACTACCTTCTTCAATTGAGCTGATTTCACTAAGAATATCTGTGAAAATAGGTAAGTTTTCCCTCACTTTAACTGGCATGTATACACAAAAAACTAGTATGGAACGACCACCTATAGTCACCTTGATAGCTAACAGCCTGTCACTGTTGCAATTTATAACAGAAACACTATCAAAAATGCCCTTTCGCCATAATATGGCCACACCCCCATACGGTCTACCGATCAATAATTCGCCGCTGTCAACTGAACTCTTACCTATGTACTCAAAATCAGGAGATACAGTACCTAAGAGTGACAGGTCGTGATTGAGTAACCACGTCTCCTGGAGACAGAGCAAGTTCGCTGACTTACATAATTTTCTCACATCATCCACGGAAGTTTTAAAATTTTTACAATTAAAACTAATGAATTTACAATTGTTATCTGTTGTCTTGTGACTATTATCCATTATGTAACACAATTAACTTTAACATTACAATCTCCTTGTTTCGGCCCATACATAAAATGCACGAATCTGCGAAACGTAATCAGTGACCTCAAAAACTATGAAAATGATAACCCTGATGAAAAATCTAAAAAAAATGGTTGGTGCCATTTAGAATTTTCATTTTGACCTAATTTTCGATATCAGCGACCCTGAAAACCATGAAAATGACATCGATGACGAAAAAACCAAATATTTTCGTCCGCACCATCTTGGATTTTCATTTTGACCACATTTTCGTTATCAGCGACCCCAAAAACCACGAAAATGACATTCATGAAGAAAAACCAAAAATTTTCATCGGCGCCATCCTGAATTTCATTTTGATCTAATTTTCGTTATCAGCGACCCCAAAAACCATGAAAATGACACTCATGACGAAATAACTGAATTTTTTTGCTGGCGCCATAATCGATTTACAGTTTGGCCACATTTTCGTTATCAGCGACCCCAAAAGCCATGAAAATGACACCCATGACGAAAAAACCTAAAATCTTCATGGGCGTCGTCTTGAATTTTTATATTTTGACCTCATTTTCGTCATTGGCGGCCCCAAAAACCACGAAAATGACACCCATGACGAAAAAACCGAAAAAAAAACAGGACTGAATTTCATACTGGGGGATGATTTTGGAAAAACTGTGATACACGTTTCTCATAATTAATCTCTTCTTAACTGAAGAGTATGTACAAAAATTTTCAATTCAATCGACCTCGAGAATAAAAAGTTTCATAGAAAACTCAACACCCATTTTTACCCTCTTAGGGGTAGAATTTCGAAAAAACTTTTCATAGTGGATACCTACTCTTCACAAAGAATACGCCCTCCAAATTTAATTTCTCTAGGACCAGCGGTTTGGGCTCTGCGTTGATATATCAGTCAGCCAGGACTTTGAATTTTATATTGGGGGATGATTTTGGAAAAACTGTGATACACATCTCTCACAATTTTAACTGCAGAGTATGTACACAAACTTTCAAGTCAATCGACCCCGACAATAAAAAGTTTCACAGAAAATTCAACACCCCAATTTACCCTCTTAGGGGTGGAATTTCGAAGAACCTTTTCTTATTAGATATCTACTCTTCACAAAGAATACACCCTCCAAATTTCATTTCTCTAGGGCCAGTGGTTTGGGCTGTGCGTTGATATATCAGTCAGTCAAGACTTTGAATTTTATATTGGGGGATGATTTTGGAAAAACTGTGATATACATTTCTCATAGTTTTAACTGAAGAGTATGTAGACTTTTAAGTCAATCGACCCGAGAATAAAAAGTTTTACCGAAAATTCAACACCCCATTTCTCCCCTTTAGGGGTGGAATTTCGAAAAACCCTTTCTTAGTGGATACCTACTCTTCACAAAGAATACACCCTTTAAATTTCATGTCTTTAACACCAACAGCTTAGGCTGTAAGTTGATATATCAGTCAGTCAGTCAGGACTTTGAATTTCATATTGAGGGATGATTTTGGAAAAACTTTGATACAAGTTTCTCATAATTGTAACTGCAGAGTAGGTACACAAATTTTCAAGTCCATCGACCGCGAGAATAAAAAGTTTCATAGAAAACTCAACACCCCATTTTACCCTCTTAGGGGTAGAATTTCGAAAAACCCTTTCTTAGTGGATACCTACTCTTCACAAAGAATACACACTCCAAATTTCATTGCTCTAGGACCAGCGGTTTGGGCTGTGCGTTGATATCTCTGTCAGTCAGTCAGGACTTTGAATTTTATATATATAGATAGATGTTTCATTTCATCATCGATAAAATATGAAAAACTTACAACAAATAGGAACCTAGTAGGTGCAGGGACCTTTTTCAGAAATTTTGATTTGGGGGCTATTGCATTAAATTTATTTATAGTCGGTAACACCAGAGGTAAATTTCGCATTTTGAGGGGTTAAGGTACAGGTCAATAGATTTCAATTGCTGTTTGAGGAGTTGTAGGTCATTCAAAACGGTGTCAACATGACCTATTAACGTCCCATCATCTAAATACCACACGTTAAATTTTGAATTTAGTTGTTGGATTATAGGATGAGTAGCCAAACTGAAAATGACAGGCCAAAGCAGGTTACCTTGTTGGCAACCAACTTCAGATTCGAAAACGTTGTCCTTGTACAGTAATTTTGATGGATGCCTATAAAACCATAAATTTCCGGTTGTACTTTTTTGATGACAGCCAACAAAGTGTCTCTATGATGATGATGACCTCACCTTTCTTTGAGTTTAGAACAGTGGATAAGGCAATGACGAGGTCTGATATTACAAGTAATAAAAAAGGTGTTTTTTTTATGGAATCTGAATTATCTCTTAAAATACACGATAACAGTAATTCCAACTATCCGAGCGAATGCGAATAAATGAAGTTATTGAAATTCTATGCAAACTATTTTATTTTACATAATACATTTTCTAAATGATAAGACACATCGTCGAATACTTCATTTACCAACAACTATAAAAGGTTCCCGCTTTCCTATGCCAATTTAGATTCTCAGGGTCTATTGTGCTACAATGTCACCGTTATTATTTTTGTTGTGTTCTTGTTTGGTGTCGCTTGCAGCGACCCGGACCGCGCCTGAAATTTTTCTGCCTGAACATGCCGAGCTACACTTTGAACGGTTCATTCAAAAATATAACAAGCAGTATGTAGACGAAGAAGAAAAGCAAGCCAGGCTCAAAATATTTAAAGAAAACTTAAATAGAGCTAACGTTCTTAATCAACAAAGTAAACACGCTGTATTTGGTACGTAGATCATGAATAATTATAGTTTGACTGAACCTTCTATTATAACAAAAAACGTCTGGTTCTAAAACGTCTAAATCTTTATTTTAGGTATAACACAATTTAGCGATCTAACTCAAAATGAATTCGTCAAAAAATATACTTGTGTATTACTACCTTCAAATTCCACTCAGGGTTTTTGCAGCGTTGTAACCGATGATCAGATTCCTAATTACGATGCGCCTGAGTCGTTCGACTGGCGTGAACACAACGCTGTCACTCGAGTCAAAATGCAATCCGATTGTGGATCGTGTTATTCTTTCAGTTCCAGTGGTAAGTACACTACATTTGTACACTATTTAATTTGTGATGCGAAATAATGCTTTATTACAAGATAAATAAAGATCGAGTATGTGCGTTTTAATAATTTAAATACAATTGTATTCTGGACTTAAATTCCTACTTTAGATGTACGTCAGCTCACGGCCGGGCGTTCTGATGTACTCGATTAAACTAGTCTCTCTCTCTTCATTTGTGACTATCGTTACATGTCGTAGTATGTCGGAGATCTTCGTGCTTTAATTTTCAGAGCATCGTACTGGGCAACGTCTCTTAAGACTCTGATCTCTTTATTCCGTTTACCATTAGTTTGCCAGGTTGTATTACAGGACCATCTAGAAGCAGATGCTTGTCTAAAGCATTTTGTTTACCAACACTACCTTACTTTCACATATTTTTACTACCCATGTAAAAGTGTAATGTCAGCTGAGATATATTTTGATGACCTGATGTATGCACGTGGCAGAGACAAAAAAAGTATGATGTAAGGTTCGTAACAGATGCCGTTCTGTAATTTCTGCCAACTCCCATGGGGAATAGGAGTTAGTTTATGTATGTACTTCTATTTTGAAGTGTTCATTTTACAGGTAATGTTGAGGGACAATACGCAATCAAGCATGGTCAGCTGATAGAATTTTCTGAACAACAAAGTATTGATTGTGATGAAAATTCAAATGGATGTGGCGGTGGATTCATGGCGTCAAATTTTCGGTAAATACAAAGCTTATACGTACATTTACATAGGGTATATGTATGTATTTTGTAAAGAGGTACACTGTTAGGTACATAGTTTGCCCACATATCATGCCAGTGATGATTCTTGAAAATTTCGGCAATGAAATCAAGCCCATTATTATTTAAATCTATGTTCTACCTTTTCAATCAATGTTCACGCAATAGCGTCGGAATTTTGCAGATAATCTTTTTATCTAGTTTTTCTTTTATCAACTTATTCAACGTAATCCATTGGGACGAAACGTCTTAGACTCAATTCACAAACAATCAGACGTATTGCAGTTTGTTCTGAAGAAACTCTGTTGCTTTTAGAGTTAAAAAAAATTGCAGAGCCATAGTAATAAGATTAATAAATTCATCCTTGAACTTTTTGACAGAAAAATGATTGAGATGGGCGGTCTTGAGACAGAAGCTGATTATCCGTACGCCGATGTACAACAAACCTGTGCGTTTACTCCAGGAAAGGCAGCAGTGAGGCTTACTGACTGCACACTGTACGATTTGTATTCACAAGAGAAACTAAAACAGTTACTGTACAAAGTCGGACCTATTTCCGTTGGTGAGTGCTACATAGTGCGGGTGTAGGGCACCCTGGTCTCCTATACCCATCAACGTGTAAGCTCTTACTATACCCAAGGTGGAGAAATTAATTTAACCGGATCAATTCCAGTCTAACCGGCTGAAAACCTGTATTTTACATGCAGCGATGCTTATCTGAACTCCACAACCCAGTTAGTACTGGGTAGTACGAAATCCCTTGGTAAGACTGGTTGTCAGACTTTCGGACCACTGACAACAGTAATAGATCAACAAACTTCATCATCAGCATACACGGTCGAAATGTATAGAACAGCTTATTCATTTTTCGTTAAATATGTTGGTACCTACTAGCAGTAAAATTAATTTATTTCCTCTGCTTTTTCTTATAGGCGTCCAGGCACAGCAATTTCAAAATTATCATGGAGGCGTAATGCGTGATGAAGACTGCAATTATGGCCAAGTTGACCATGCTGTTCTTTTGGTGGGCTATGGTACAGGTAAGTAGTGATGTTTTAATGAGTTAAGGGATGTACTAAGACTAAAACTTTTTGCGTTCAATTTCCAAGACGCTGAACACAAAAAGTTTGTGGTAGTATCGGGCTTAGGTTCTTGTCCCGAAAACCACGAACCACTTACGAAAAGATACACTACTTACATATACGATACTTACACGGCGGGCGGCGTCGCAACGTGCCACGATACGACAAGTTATCTTTTGTATGTATTTTGTCCCTCAAGCCCGATTTACATCGGTCCAGATTTTATTAATTCATTTATTTCAGATAATTATCAATTAAATCAAGTTGCACATTTATACTAACACTAAATAATTTACAATAATGTTTTACAAATAAATGATTTGAATTGAATAAAATCAAAATTGTGTTAGTAATGGACAAAAAGAAAATGGTAAAAGTGTTTGTGAGAGCAAAACAATGCATATCCATTTATTTTGGATAGGGCAATCTGTGCGAGACACAATCATCTGCAGGATGCTGTTGCTACTGCCTTTTAGTGAAGTAAATAAGTACAGTGGGTAGAGACGGTGCAGGTGTAAACCGATCGAACAGAAGCGAGTCAACTGTCAATAAATCTAGGTTTTCGCTCCTCCACTGTATAAATTGTAATCGCTACTCGCCACTGCCCTTGACCAATGCAAATCGGACCTTACAGAGAAGGAATGAATGTTGATCACTACATTACAAAATTACTTTTCAGAAAACGGCATGCCATACTGGTTAATTAAGAATTCATGGGACACAACTTTCGGTGAACAGGGCTACATAAAAATACAGCGAGGAGAAAACGCTTTATCATGTGGTATGATGCATAATGGTTTAATGTCATCGGCAACCATTATGTAATATATTACATTAAACATAAACAAGATTGTGATATTCATTAATTTCAGGATCTTGTTATAACAAGATCCTGAAATTAATGAATATCACAATCTTGTTTAATGAAACAAAAACTGGGATTCTGGATACATAATTAAAAATATAATATTGAGAAATGCTATCTTGGTTTTTTTATTACACTTTATGTTTGCTTTCTGATTAAAAATAAACTTTAGAAAGATTATTTCTGTTTATATGTAGCCAGAAGTAATTATTTCATGACATTCGAAGTCTGACAACACTTTATAAGTAGTAAATTGTGCCTCATTCGTCGACGCTCGAATAATTTTAATATATATATATATAACGTAACATGACATCACGCCACTATTGGCCCGAAAGGTTTGGCAGACATGTAGCATAGTACACTCACATTACTGCAGTTATGTTTAAGTCCCATGTAATTGGGAGCGACTGTATTATCAACTGGGCATAAATCTAAAACCAGGGATGCTATTGATAGAGAAACCCAGTTTGTAAAATACAATGCCAGGTATATTAAAATCGGCGAGGCGGCGAGCCTCCTTGCTGGATTGCCACCATGGGATCTGGAGGCCATAGTCCTCGCGCGCCTGCACGAGTGGCGCGCGGTGGCACTACGCCGGGGGCAAAAATCTACTGCCGCGGCAAATTGTCGCTCAGCGGACAGACCTCCGGCGCGACCTCATGGCAACATGGAGAGAGCGACTGTCGCAACCCCGTGCAGGGCACGCCACGATAGTGGCGATAAGTCCCCTCTTTGAGGAGTGGCTAGAGAGGCGCCGCAGGTCCTCACCGGACACGGTTGCTTCGGGAGGTACCTGCACCGAATCGGGCGGGAGGAAACGCCCGGGTGCTATCATTGTGAGGATCGCCCGCAGAACACGGTGGAGCACCGCCGTGTGGTCGTAGCGGTGATTGGTGGCGGTGACCTCTCGCGTCCGGCCCTGGTTCAAGCCATGGTCCGGGGCGAGAGGGAATGGGAAGCCGTCACCTCCTTCTGCGAAGCAGTCATGCTAGCGAAGGAGGTGGCGGAACGTGAGAGGGAGAGAACCTCACGTCCCAGCCGCCGCGGGAGAAGCACCAGGCGTCGGGGGCCACGTGGTGGCTCTCGGCCACCGTAGGCGCGAGCCTGTGGACGGTGAGTAATGGGCTAGCTCGCCGTCCGTCCGTCTTATGACGACAGGCCATGTCGACGGCGCGTTCGTGTTCCACGGGCGCCTCAAAGAGATGTCAGCAAACCGAGGGGCCCGCAAGGGCCGATGCCTGCCAGGGCTGCGGGGCTGTTCGAAAGAGATACCGCGACCCTCGAACATAAAAGGCAAACGAAGGAACATGGATGGTTTTTAGTCAGTAAATGTCTGACACTCCCTTCCGCTCCACCCAGAGCGGGAGGAGTCATTTGATGATTTCCCATCCGAAAAAAAATAAAAAAGGTACATTAAAATGGAGGGGTTCCCATCGGCGTCGAGTTGACGTTGAAGTACCTAGAACTCGTCCTCGACAGCCGGTGGAACTTCGTGGAGCATTTCAGACGTTTGGCTCCCAAACTGGAACGGGCCGGGGCTGTCTTCAAGCGGCTCTTGCCCAACCTGAGGGGTCCAAACGCCTCCTACCCGATGCTCTACGCGGCGGTCGTGCATGGCCCAATCAATGGGTAAACAAGCGTTTTACCTAGTTACTGGATTAACACGATATCGATTGGATGACAACCATGTTAACCCCGTCGACTGGTTTGTCAGATTTTCTGGCTCCTGCGACTAAATAATCGTAATGCATTTGTCTTAATTTAACATTTGTCAATTTTATCAATACCTGTCTGTGGATTTGACTAAACTCAATCAAATAAAGCAACTGCTTTTTAGGCACGTTAGCTCGGCAGCAACTAGCCATAGACACGGCCACGACGACACCTAGATGTGAGCGAGCTGACACCCCGATGTAAACTCCTTGACTATCTGTCCCCGCGGCGCGGCAATGTCATTACAGAGTTGAACAATGTGCGTTACAGCATTGGAATTTCACCAAAAGAATACTGAACAATTTAGTTGAGGAAATTAATTAAGATTATTTTTCCTAGATGAAAACAGAGCTTTTTATAACTTGACGCGCGCTGTCAGTCCTCCGGGCGGAATCTTTTTTTTTTTTTAAGTCTCTATCATTATACAAAGTCTAAACATACTCTTCACAAAGTCGTCAACCAAGCTCCCGTGCACCCTCCGCAAAAATTATTGCTGGCAAACGACTTTTTTTTGGGGTGAAAAATCACGTTTTACGGTAAAACTCAATGTAACGCACTCAACACATTGTGCTGATAGATGCATTGAATAGTAAACGGGCCATGGAGGTATTTAAAGTAAATCCTAAAAACCTTAAAAACCGGTATTTAAAATAAACTTGTGCAAAGTTGGAAATGTGTCTCCCAATATCTCCGTAACTCCGCTTAACTAGAAGGTTCCCAAGTGTGGTCTAAAACAAAAAACTGATCGCAATGACGGGGAGAACCGCGTGCCTTTCGGCTTCGTGAAGGGTCTACTTACACCCTTTATATACCCCAGTGACTTAAATATCCGTCGAGGATACATCTTCACAGTACCGATTCAGTGCCGAAATTATATATAAACCTTGACCTTGACCTTATAAGATAATTGTTTTAGGTATATCAATTCAATTCAATTCATTTAATTCAGATAAATTACATGACATATAATAATCCATACAGGTTTTAAATCATATAATGCGACAAACAAAAAACACAACAATGACAACAAATAGATACACTACCGCACAACTCGCTAAACAAAACTAAACTAAACTATTAACTAGCTAAACTATTTGGTACAAGATTATTGGCGATTACTAAACTGTGATATTGTAATATGAATTTACATAATTCTGTGGTTCTCAGCGTACTGCGAAACGAATAGGAAGTGGTGTTTTCATAGACACGTCCTGTCCTCTAGCAAAACATAACATGATATTATTATGTGACATAAATGGAAACACCCACCCAAATGTATAGATTTTTCTAGAATCTGCAAATCCTCATAGAGGTCCTCAATTTCGTCCACTCATGGGCGGAGGGAAACCTGTTATACTCTTAATGACAAAAGCAAGCTGCATTCTTAAATTCTGCTACGAATGAAGCAAAAGAAGTATGTATGATCTTTGAAGTTGGCGTTCTGTAGTTTCAGCCCTCTTCCTTGGGAAGAACGGATAAGTTTATGTAAACACTTATACTGTCACTTACGGGATATCTTCCGTGATTATCCATTATTCTGAGCTACCGATATTTAGACGCTGTTGAAAGCGCCATGATCGCGGGATCACTGGAGAATGCGGGTCGGTGGTGAATATACTGTTAGGTGCAGACAAATTTGTCTACCCTCTTTCTTAGTCTTTTGCTACGCGCACTACTGGAACTCGACACTAAGTCACAGCAAAACACACTCACAGTATCACTAGGTTTTGTGGAGTCCTTATTACGACGCCGGTTGTGACTTTTGACCATACTTAAAACTGGATTCCACGACACACAACAACAACAACCCAACACACACAACGGCACAACAACATCAACAACACAACAACCACAAAATACCTACATAATTACAACAAAACACATAATAACAACACAACAATTGAAACCCTCCTCTCGATTGAAATGGGATAATTACGAAGATATCCCTTATGTGACAGTATAAATGAAGTTATAAACGGTGAAAACATAAAACAGTGTTTAAGTAGTTAGTTTTGTAAACGCTCCAGAGCAAAACATTTATGTATGTTTTGTTCTGCTCAGGGCTCTGGAGCGTTTACAAAATTGTTATTCCTACCGTTCTCTCTCACCCATAAATTACAAACGAACCTCATCAGACTCTGTGGCCCCGACCCAACGGCACCACTTGCGCTTAAGAAGCTGTCTATGGTCTGTGTCTGTATAGGCAACAGACTCTCCAAGTCAGTGCCACAGGCAATTTGACGTAGCTTCTTGAAAAAAAAGGGGAGGGATTCATATATAAGTAACCCGATTCAAATGTTTAATGGCAATGTAGTAACTAGTACTGTCAGTATCAGTAGACACCCATCTTGTAAAGCTGAAGAGTAGACGATGGATCAAGAAGTGCATGGCACGTAGGTACTGTACTTTTATAAACAACCCTCCCGGATTTCAAATCAGTTTCATTAATAATTTTGGAAATAACCAGTATCTGAGCTGATTATTTACGAGTAGGTCAAAATACAAACGGACGGGGTCGCACCATTCTTTTTCAAGTCTAGAACTAAATTCTATACATCTATTTCAATTTTACAGAAACTCACAAGTGACTTATGGTATGAAAGTTAATCTCATAATAAAATCAGCGATATCAAAATCAATGGGCACTTATGAAACGTCGACAAAAAGGTGCACGGTTCGGGTTGGTTGTTTCCTATGGAGAAGAACCGGCAAAAACCCCATGGTTACTCTTTTAAAATTATTATATTTTACAATATTATCATGTTACAGTATTAGTACTCAAGTATGGGGGGACAGCATAGGCCCGTCAATAAGTCGTTGCTTACTACACAAAAAAACGGAAAACAAAATAACAGGTTAACAAAAGTTAACACACCTCTAGGAATCTACAAGGCCTACACTGTTCACACATTCACAAACAATCGTTAAAAATAATCTATACAAAGGCAAGAAAATATTATAAAAGACTAAATTAAATATGTGACAAAAATATTGTCATCATATGAAATATTTTAAAATGTTGACATTGCTAAAAGTCTTGGTGGATAACATTGTTTTCTAAATAAATTTAAAAAATATGGGCAATTAAAACATTTATTTATTACTAGCTGCGGCCTTCGTCAGCGTGAAATAATTATGAAAATATTATTTGAAATATTATATCTTATATACTTTTACGTACTTTGGTTTTATTTTGAAATTACAAACAGATACTTCAATTTTATTTATTTGTATAGATTAACAGTTCATCTATACAAATAAATAAAATTGAAGTGTCTGTTTTGAATTTTATAGTTACTATTAAAATTCAAATACTTTTCAAACGAATGCCAACGTATAAAATTCTTAAGCGTAGAAAAATGGTATATAACACTGTGATTACGCTGTAAAGGTACACTGTAGGAAGTGACTGTATTGTAAGCAGTTGTTCATCATGTCATCAATGTTGGCACTGTTGTGTGTGGGTTGGTTTTCGTTCGCGGCTGCGTGGTCAGTCCACATCCCCACGCCGTACGCCCACGAAGACGCCGACCTACACTTTGAGCGCTTCATACAAGAATTTGAAAGAAACTATGCCGACGAACATGAGAAACAATCCAGGTTCCAAATATTCAAAGGAAATTTGGAAAAAATAAACAGTATGAACGCGAAAAGCAAGCACGCTGTTTACGGTAAAATTATTTTTGTATTTATTTGATTTCAGTTGTTAAAATTTGATACTTTTTAGTAGCAATATTACAGAATTTTAATTTTATTTCAGGTATAACGCAGTTTTCGGATCTATCTCATGAAGAATTTAAAGCTAGAATGAAGTGTTTGAGAAAATACGACTCTCATGTGGACTATTGCACAAACGCATATGATAAAGATATCAACTACAACGATGCCCCGGAGTCGTGGGATTGGCGCGAACACGGTGCAGTCACCCCCGTTAAGGACCAATTAGAATGTAGTAGTTCATATGCGTTTAGCGCAATTGGTAAGTGCATGTTACAGACAGGAACTGGTGTGACCTTAATCTAATCTAATCGTATTCAATGATTTCATGATTTTTTATTGTTTAATGTGTCTTTTCGCCATTTATGAAATAGGTAATATTGAGGGCCAGTACGCCATCAAACACAACCAGCTGATAGGGTTATCTGAACAGCAGATCCTAGACTGTGACAACGAAAATAGGGAATGCTATGGCGGAGATGCGGATGTTGCAATGCGGTAATTATTTTTTTTTTTTTATTCAGTACTTCCTCATTTTAAATATTACTACCATAAAAAAAATATTAAAAAAAAAACTTAAATAAAAAAAAAAAAAAGAGTAACAAAAAAAAATTAAAAAATTTAAAATAAAAAAAAAATAGAAAAAAAACTAACAACAACAACTATTAACTAACAACTAACTACCACCAACTACTACTAACTACTGTACTGCACTACTACTGTACTACTTAACTGTACTGTACTGTTACTATTAACTAACTTTGTTAACTATTTTAACTTTATTATTAATAACAGCTGATTTTCGATACGTGTACTATGATAGTTCTGATCAGATTTGCAAAACTCAATTTTGAAATCACCTCCAAAACGCTAAACAATTGCCCGTAAACGAGAATTGACAAGTTACAAAAAAAAAAGATTTCTATACCTTTAAAATTAAGTTAAGTACTTACCGTATTTTATCTTCGTTAAAAACAGATTTATTTAATATTCATGTTTAATAATTATAATTAATGTAAAATTGTAATAATTAGAGTCAATATTACAATTATGTGCTTTAATAATATAATATAACATGTTATACAAAATTTGCAGTGCCCTTACATGGTACATGTCTTAATACTGTGTCATGAAATTTTTAATGCATGCCTACTAACCAGTGTTTTACATGTTTGGAAAATAAATAAATAACCAGTCTGAACTGAAGTTATCTATACATCTATATGTATATACAAATAAATAAAATTGAAGTGTCTGTTTGTAATTTCAAAATAACAGCTTTTTACTGAATGCATATTAAAATATATACGGCACTTTTTGTTAAAAGTGCCGTATATATTTTGGCTCTGTCTGTCTCTCTGTTTGTTCCGGCTAATCTCCGAAACGGCTGGACCGATTTTGACGGGATATTGGCAGATAGCTGATATTATAAGATCTAACATAGGCTACTTATATTTTAGAAAAATAATTACGGTTCCGTTGCAACATAATTAAAACCCTTGAAATTGGTAACAAAGGGCTGCTGATTGGCAACGCCATCACAGAGACAGATTGATTTTTGAAAAAGAAAGAAAGACAGAAAATACATTTGTTTGGCACATGCCACAAGTGCACACAGTATAAAAGAAAACCAAAAGAATAAAAAAAGAAACTTAAATCTAAACAAAAAAATGTGACACTGTGTGCCTCACGGGTGCGCCAGAAAAGCCCAGTTCAGCAAAATACCGGATAACTAGTGCCCGACGCTGGTTTTCAACTGGACCTGGATTAGTGAGGTTACGGATGTGAGACTGTTCGATTCTGTACGTACTGTGTTTGATATATTATATAATTGTGACAGGGTGCTGATCGATCAAGGAGGAAGCGAGACCGAAATTGACTATCCATACCGTGGAAAAAACCATAGGTGCCGGTTTGATGCCAAAAAAGTGAAGGTCAAGTTATCTGACTGCAACTCTTATCAGCTTACGTCACAGGAGAAGCTGAAACAACTCCTTTACAATAACGGTCCCATCTCGATAAGTAAATTAATTTTAATTTAATGGGAACTAGCAATTAAGCTATTATTATTTCCTTTATTTATCTATTTACACATTTTACATATTTTTAAATATTTCTCAAAACAACATAAAAAAACATTTAAAAATATAAAAAATAGTGGTCCGCCGGTGTCGGGAGCAGGGTCCAAGCTACCGGTGGTTAGGGCTCCAGAGACAGGAACCTCCTCACAATGCGAGCCGTATCGAGGAGTACTGCCTTCTGAATCAGGCCCTTGATCCAACAGCCTAAGGAGAGCCTCGATAGATGGTCATCAAGGCTCTTGGCCATAAGGCCATTGGCCGTCACGACAATCGGCACAATGATAGCCGAGTTCACATTCCACATGTCGACAACCTCGTGTGCCAAGTCGAGATATTTTATTTGTTTCTCTTTCTCAGCTTTCACGAGGTTCTCGTCATGCGGGATGGTAACATCGACTATCATTACGCGGCGCGCTGATCGGTCTATCACCACTATGTCAGGCTTATTGGCCACAATAGTCCTGTCAGTAATGATAGACTGATCCCAGTACAGCGTGACATGGTCTTTCTCGAGAACTGGGTCGGGCCCATACTTGTAGTACGGTACCTCAGATTCCACAAGTTTATATTTCAAGGCAAGTTGCTGGTGAATAATCCTGGCTACTTGGTTGTGCCTGTGCAAGTACTCGTATTATTATTATTATAATTAACACCCACAAACAATAAAAACGATAGTTTGTGGATATTGGTAATCAAACTATCTGTTTTTAGACCGCATGCAGTCATAAAATGCTTTTTTTTCTCAGCGTATTCTGTCCCACTGCTGGGCCAAGGCCATTGGAAAGCCATTGGGAAATAGCTTTCCAATTTTGTTTATTATTTGCCTTTTCTGACCAATAGTTTAAGAATGAGTCCAGATCGTCACGCCAGCGCCTATTCTCATTTTAGCCTCGCAGACATATCATCCTACCTAAAAACCCTACCTGCCTCTAAAAAATCAACACCTGTCATTTTGGTAAACCAATCAGTCAGGATCAGTGAGATTGGTTAGTTAATGAATGTCTGATTTGTCAGAGTATGTGGACAGTAAGGGTGTTTCAGTGAGTTTCTTGTGATGGCAATTTTCATGCACCCACAAAGTATGTCCGTAACGCTATCGCTCTCTGAACAATTTACTGGGAATATGACTTACTCATTTATTCGTTTTCTTGTATTCTGTCTTTCTTGCTTGTAGCGATCCAAGGTGACGGTTTAAAGTGGTATGCAGCAGGAGTCTTGTCCGATAATGATTGTGATGAAGGTTATATGAATCATGGAGTCCTTCTGGTGGGATATGGATCAGGTACGATTTACGTTTTATAATTAGGTAAGGTGATGTCCCGAAAGCGACAGACGCCGTTCAATCGCAACGACATGACGTGATGCGACTCTTCCACTGTAGTGACATTGCTCTTCTGAAGCTTTGCGGTAGTCATTTGACAAACAAAGACCAAAAAAGTACGCTTTGATGCTCTGTTCGCGGTTATTTATGTCACCGCTCGTCAGCGCGATCGGGCGGTGAAGCGGATCTCACGTCGAATTGGCTTGTATAAAATCCGTGGACGACTAACATACTGTAGCGAAATAAAAATTCGAATCCGTTTCGCCTCTGTTTAGACGCTTATAATTTCATGTAAAAATAAATTACAATTACAATATTTAAAAAAAATACAAGAGGTACAAAATTAGTTTTGTCGTGGAAGTAGCGATTGCAATTGCTTTTGCAGAATTACGTCAAGAGTTTCAATGAATCAAAAAAAAATACTTATGAACCGGGATTGGACGTGTGGATTTAGTTGTATCCATTGACAAGGCTATCAATATAACTGGTCTTATTTCTTGTTGTGGCTGCTGCACCCTATGGTTGCTGTAGCGGTTCCGGTGTCAGGGGTAAAAGGACTGAAAGCACTGTAAACGAGCTACAGCTGTCATAGTACAGTCATTTAGCATCTGCCTTTAAACGTTTCATGATCCTTTAAATATTTTTCTTCTAAATTTACTTTTTCATTTCAGAACAAGGTGTGCCATATTGGATCGTCAAGAATTCTTGGGGCGAAATATGGGGGGAACGTGGCTACTTGAGAATGCATCGTGGAGAAAATGCAACATCATGTGGCATGATGGAAATGATAATGTCATCAGCAATCGTCGTATAATGCTTTATAGCTGTACAAGGATATTTTGACGCACGAACAAAGTTGGAAATAACACCACCATATTTTTTCAATCACTTGACAATTTCTCAAATGTTTACCAATTGAAGCGATACCCAAAAAATGTAACTTTGTATTCGATCATTTTTGTAATACTGGGTGGATTTATTCCAATTTTTTTCTTTCAAAATATAATCTTTATCTTGGTGTCAACGGCTAGTTTTTTTTATTTCACCTTTACAATGTGGCATCAATTGCTACAGATTGCTGTCACAAAACACTGCTACACAAGATCTTCTTTTTGGAACGTAGTTCCTTATCGCGCGGTGCGGGGCTAGACGGAAAAAATTCAGACGAAAAGTGTGTACGACACTTTTACCCGACTGCGCGACGCAAAGGAGGGTAATGTGTTTTTGCTATAGTAAGCTATTGTAACTTTGTAAGCCGTGCGGCGTGCGCATGTTATAGAAAGCAAGCCAGATATTATCGTTTCGAATTTTGGTCTGTGGATGGGTGATCAAGGTGGTGGTGGTGGTGGTGGTGGTGGTGGTGATGGTGGTGGTGGTGGTGGTGGTGATGGTGGTGGTGATAGTGGTGGTGGTGGTGATGGTGGTGGTTTTTTTTTGTGTCATTTTTTTTTTTACAATTCTTTCACTACTTCATCGAAAGGAACTTCGTTAAATCTGGGTGTCCCTTGACACCTCTCTAGTTTTTTGTTCAAAATGTTCCTATATACCTTCTGACTGAACCAGAGGGTTAAGGAAAGGCTCCTATCTTGTATATACCATTCATCATCATCATCAGTCGGCGCAGCATGTCTTCTTCTTCCATACCACCCCATTCCCATTTTTATTACTCGTCATCTCAGCATTCATCATCATCATTTCAGCCGAACGACGTCACTGCTGGACATATGCCTCCCCCAAAAACTAGACACCGACTGGGAGCAATATCGACCCGTAATTGGTTTTTTATTATTGGATATAAAAGCATGCTATGAAATAAAACTGAAGTTGGATCCTGCTTATGGGGACCGTTCACCTTCTATAACGAATTTAAACGTGGTCGAAACGTCAGTTAAGCGGCCTGGCCGGCCGGCAGTGGAGGTTGCCGTGGAAATTGTTAAAAGTCCACAATATGATACTCGCTAATCGACGAACTACGGCGGTGCTGCGATTGCTCACGGCGGCAGACAATAAACTGATACAACTAAGATTGTCGATGCAGTGTTTGGACCACTTTATGCGAAATTCGCAGGAGTTTTTGCGTCGATTCGTCACCATTATTGAAACCTGAATGCATGATAGAACGCCAGAGATCATACGCCAATCGAAACAATGCAATTCCCCAAACCTATATATTGTAATTTTGTGTGTATATCTTTTAGTTTTGTGTGCAATAAAGAATAAGAATGAATGTTTTTTTTTTTCGGAAAATTAGCTCAAACGGGAATGTTATCGCCGAGACAGAAGCCTATTTTGAAGAATTTGACAAATCGTATTTTTGGAGGGCGTCATAGGTAAAGTGAGAGAATCAATGTGAAACGTGTACAGACCTCGAAGGAGATTACGTTGAAAAACAAAGCAAATAAATTGTAAAAATCTTGTGTCTTTCATAATCATAAACACAGCATTGATCAACTCATGTATAATGTGCTTAATTGTAGCATTTAATTTTCATAAGCTGCAGTCAGTTATCATTTTGTGGGATGTGAGGTAGTAATTTTTAAATATAGTAAATAAAAAAAATACGCCGAAAATTTTGATAGGAAACTTATAAACCTTTTTTTTTCGGGTGGGAAATCATCAAATGACTCCTCCCGCTCTGGGCGGAGCGGAAGGGAGTGTCAGACTTTTACTGACTAAAAACCACCCATATTCCTTCTTTTGCCCTTCATGTTCCAGGGCCGCGGTATCTCTTTCGAACAGTCCCGCAGCCCTGGCAGGCATCGGCCCTTGCGGGGCCCTCCTGTTTGCTGACATCTCTTTGAGGCGCGCGTGGAACACGAACGCGCCGTCGACACGGCCTGTCGTCATAAGACGGACGGACGGCGAGCTAACCCATTACTCACTGTCCACAGGCCCGTGCCTACGGTGGCCGAGAGCCATCACGGCGTGGCCCCCGACGCCCGGTGCTTCTCCCGCGGCGGCTGGGACGTGTGGTTCTGACCCTCTCACGTTCCGCCACCTCCTTCGCTAGCATGACTGCTTCGCAGAAGGAGGTGACGGCTTCCCATTCCCTCTCGCCCCGGACCATGGCTTGAACCAGGGCCGGACACGAGAGGTCGCCGCCGCCAATCGCCTCTACGAGGACACGGTGGTGCTCCGTCCAAGCGGAGCACACCTACACGGTGTGCTCCACCGTGTTCTCCGGGCGATCCACACAATGATAGCACCCGGGCGTTTCCTCCCGCCCGATTCGGTGCAGGTACCTCCCGAAACAACCGTGTCCGGTGAGGACCGGAGGTCGGTCCGCTGAGCGACAATTTGCCGCGGCAAACTTATAAACCTTATCTCTTTTTCTTATATGGCTACCAAATACCTTTTCTAATGGAATGTTAACGCTAACGCCACGCTAACGTCTGTCGTTAAAACATTAATTTTATCGGAAACTATGAAATCCAAATACTTTTCAAGTGAATGCCAATGCTCAGAATTCTTGAGAGTTCAAAAGTGGTATATAACACTGTGATTACGCTGTAAAGGTGTACTCTAGGAAGTGACTGTATTGTAAGCAGTTGTTCTCGTTAGTAACGACCATGTCATCAATGTTGGCACTGTTGTGTGTGGGTTGGTTTTCGTTCGCGGCTGCGTGGTCAGTCCACATCCCCACGCCGTACGCCCTCGAAGACGCGGACCTACACTTCGAGCGCTTCATACAAGAATTTGAAAGAAACTACGCCGACGAACATGAGAAACAATCCAGGTTCCAAATATTCAAAGAAAATTTGGAAAAAATAAACAGTATGAACGCGAAAAGCAAGCACGCTGTTTACGGTAACATTATTTTTGTATTTATTTGATTTCAGCTGTTAAAATTTGATGCTTTTTAGTAGCAATGTTAATGAATTTTAATTTTCTTTCAGGTATAACGCAGTTTTCGGATCTATCTCATGAAGAATTGAAAGCTAGAACGAACTGTTTGAGAAAATATGACTCTCATGTGAAGAATACCGCTTGCACACTCGTATATGATAAAGATATCAACTACAACGATGCCCCGGAGTCGTGGGATTGGCGCGAACACGGTGCAGTCACCCCCGTTAAGGACCAAGTAGCATGTGGAAGCTGTTATGCGTTTAGCGCAATTGGTAAGTGCATGTTTCAGACAAGAACTGGTGTAACCTTAATCTAATCTAATCGTATTCAATGATTTCATGTTTTTTTTTATTGTTTAATGTGTCTTTTCGCCATTTATGAAAATAGGTAATATTGAGGGCCAGTACGCCATCAAACACAACCAGCTGATTGGGTTATCTGAACAGCAGATAGTAGACTGTGACAAAAAAAATGCGGGATGCGCTGGCGGAGAAATGGATGTTGTTATGCGGTAATTATTATTATTATTTTTATTCAGTACTTCCTCACTTTAAATATTTAATAACTTTATTAATAACAGCTGATTTTCGATACGTGTACTGTGATAGTTCTGATCAGATTTGCAAAACTCAATTTTGAAATCACCTCAAAAAAGAATTGACAAGTTACAAAAAAATAAAAAGATTTCTATACCTTTAAAATTAAGTATGTACTTACCGTATTTTATTTTCGTTAAAAACAGATTTATTTTTTTCATGTTTAATAATTATAATTAATGTAAAATTATAATAATTAGAGTCAATATTAAAATTATGTACTTTAATAATATAATATAATATGATATATCAAATTTGCAGTGCCCTTACATGGTACATGTCTTAATACTGTGTCATGAAATTTGAATGCATGCCTACTAACTAGTGTTTTACATGTTTGCGAAATAATTAAATAACCATTCTGAACTGAAGTTACATTAATCATTACATATATCTATACATACAAATAAATAAAATTGTAGTGTCTGTTTGTACTATCAAAATAACAGTTTTTTACCGAATGCATATGAAAATATATACGGCACTTTTAACAAAAACACATTTTTTTAAATTTTTGTCTGTCTGTCTGTGTGTTTGTTCCGGCTAATCTCCGAAACAGCTGGGCCGATTTTGACGGGATTTTGGCAGATAGCTGATATTATAAGGTCTAACATTGGCTACTTTTATTTTAGAAAAATAATTACGGTTCCGTGCAACAAAATGTATATATAGTGTGTGTGTGGTGTGGTGTTATGTATGTATAATGTATGTATATATAGTATAGGAAAATATTTACAATACTAGTATTTTCAATTTTTTTTTTTAAGTGTAAGTATATATTAGTATGTATGTTTATTTTTTATAGATCTATTTTTGTTTTAAGTTAAGTTAAATTTCCTTGTTTTGTCTTTACTACACACTGTGTCTACATTTCTAATCCATGTTTCCTCTCCCAGGTCTGCTGGAAGAAATTTCTTATGAAATAAGCAGTACCTTTGTGCTCTTCTATGTTAATATATTGTCCTGTTAAGTATCTGTGTGTACATAAATAAATAAATAATAAATAAATAAAATTAAAACCCTTGAAATTGGTAACAAAATTCGATTCAAAAGGGGAAGTTATATATTGTTATAATAATTTCACGCGAACGATGGTCTCGGGTAACAGCTAGTTACATAAATAAATATTTTTGTTTGATATTGTAAGAAATACTAAAAAAGTGTAGGGCTGCTGATTGGCAACGCCATCAGAGACAGATTGATTTGTGAAAAAGAAAGAAAGAAATAAAATACATTTGTTTGGCACATGCCACAAGTGCACATAGTATAAAAGAAAACCAAAAGAAAAAAAAAAACTTAAACTTAAACAAAACAAAAAAAAAATGTGACACTGTTTTTTTAGGGTTCCGTACCCAAAGGGTAAAACGGGACCCTATTACTAAGACTTCGCTGTCTGTCTGTCTGTCTCCAGGCTGTATCTCATAAACCGTGATAGCTAGAAAGCTGAAATTTTCACAAATGATGTATTACTATTGCCGCTATAACAACAAATACTAAAAATTAAAAAAAAAAATATTAAGGGGGGCTCCCATACAACAGATATGATTTTTTTGCCGTTTTTATAGATAATGGTACGGAACCCTTCGTGCGCGAGTCCGACTCGCACTTGGCCGGTTTTTATGTTTAATGGGCCTACTCTTGAAAAGAAGCCTATTAACTCGCGACTTAAATAGATTGGGGTCATATGAACTTGGGAACACCGACGAAGGTGACATTGTTGATATCAAACAATTGTGTGCCCCACGGCTGCGCCAAAAAAGCCCAGTTCAGCAAAATACCGGATAACTGGTGCCCGACGCTGGTTTTCTACTGGACCTGGATTAGTGAGGTTACGGATGTGAGATTGTTCGATTCTGTACGTACTGTGTTTGATATATTATATAATTGTGACAGGGTGCTGATCGATCAAGGAGGAAGCGAGGCCGAAAGTGACTATCCATACCGTGGAACCCAGCGAAAGTGCCGGTTTGATGCCAAAAAAGTGAAGGTTAAGTTATCCGACTGCAACTCCTATAACCTTACGTCACAGGAGAAGCTGAAACAACTCCTTTACCATAACGGTCCCATCTCGATTGGTAAATTAATTTTCATTTAATGAGAACTATATTTTTTTAGACCGCATGCAGTCATAAAGTGCTTTTGTTTTCTCAGCGTATTCTGCCCCACTGCTGGGCCAGTTTCCAATTTTGTTTATTATTTGCCTTTTCTGACCAATAGTTTAAGAATGAGTCCAGATCGTCACGCCAGCGCCTATTCTCATTTTATCCTCGCAGACATATCGTCCTACAATCCATCTCGGTCACGGAGAAAGAATCTGACCACCCCATTTCGTCCCGTGGGTGTCGTAAGAGGCGACTAAGGGAGCTAAAGACTCAGTGCAAATCATACGAGTAAAGCAAGCACTCTGGGTCACACGCACGGTGGCGGGTAAACCACCAGCAAGCGCATTCCCAAGGAGGGTTAGTGTCTGGCAGGCGGCCGACTGTAAAATCAAAGCCAAAACCTTCTGCAACATGAGTGAAAATGAAATGTTGTGCGATAGGACTAGGGCGTACCCCGCAGGCGACGCGCAGAGTCAGCACCCGGCTCCTGCGGGAAGTGGACAAGGGATGTTGCACCACCCCGGGCGGGTGCGACGTAAGAAGCAAGCTCGGGAAGTGAGATTGAGGTATGCTTGTTGGAATGTTGGGACGATGACTGGAAGAGCCAGAGAGTTAGCGGATGTATTGAAAAGCAGACGAATAAATGTGACGTGTTTACAAGAAACGAAATGGAAGGGTACAAAAGCGAGGGAAATTGGTGAGGAATCCAAGTTTTTCTACTGTGGAAGTGACGGGAAAAGGAATGGCGTGGGAATAGTTTTAGATAGTAATTTAAAAGAAAGCGTGATGGATGTAAAAAGAGTTAATGATAGATTGATAGTTTTAAAGGTTATGTTCAAAAACGTTATGCTGAACGTAGTTAGTGTATATGCACCGCAAGTGGGATGTGATGAAAGAGTGAAAGAGAAGTTTTGGATGGAGTTTGACACCGTTTTGATGAACATCCCGGCGCATGAAGAATTGATAGTTGGAGGTTATTTCAATGGACATGCGGGAAGAATGAGAGGGATTTATGAAAGAGTGCATGGGGGGTGGGGAGTCGGGAATCAAAACAATGAGGGGGAAACTCTACTGTAATCCGCTACCGCATTTGATCTGGCAGTAGCCAATACTTGGTTCCAGAAGGACGACGAACACCTTGTTACATACAAGAGTGGTAACCACAATACACAGATAGATTACTTCCTAGTCCAAAGAAACAAATTAAAGTATGTCAAAGACTGTAAAGTCTTACCGGGAGAAGACTTGGTTACACAGCACAGACTCCTAGTCATGGAAATAGTTACAGAAATAAAAGGCAATAGAACCAAAAACCGACCTCCCCCTAAAATAAAATGGTATATGTTAGAGAAGGATGACTGTGCGAAAGAATTTATAGAACGAGTGGTGGATAACATGGTAGAGATGGGAGACATGAGCGAGCGTTAGGACCTGACGGTATACCAGTTGAAGTGTGGAATGTTGGTGGATAGATGGACGTGGTTGGCTTTATTTCTCAATAAGTTGTAACTGGAAGAAGCCACACCTGACGAATGGTGCAACAGTTCGCTGGTGCCCATCTTTAAAAATAAAGGCAAAGTGCTGGAGTGTTATAACTATAGAGGAATAAAGCTAATGGCGCAATGTATGAAAGTTTGGAAGAAAGTTATTGAAAGACGACTGAGAGAAGAGAGTGAAATTTCACGAAATCTATTCGGTTTTATGTATGGTCGGGGAACGACGGATGCCATTTTTGACATCCGCCAGCTGTGCGAGAAATACAGAAGTGCGCAGAAAAACTTGCACATGGTGTTCATCGACCTCGAAAAGGCATACGACCGGGTACCTCGTGAAGTTTTGTGGTGGGCCCTGAAAGAGAAAGGTATGCCTGGGAAGTATATGCAGTTGATCCAAACGATGTAGCACCCAAGTCCGGTCTACAGCGGGCACTACCGGCAGCTTCAATGTGGCTGTTGGCTTGCGCCAAGGGTTGTCTCTAAGCCCTTACCTCTTTCTGGTGATAATGGACGCACTTACGTCGGACATCCAGGAAGAGGCTCCCAAGTGTATGCTGTTTGCTGACGACATTGTGTTGGTTGCCGAGAGTGACCTAGAGGTCCAGAGCAGATTGGAGGTGTGGTGGCAAAGACTGGAGAATGTTGGCCTGAAAGTCAGTAGGGCCAAAACAGAATACCTATTCTGTGATTTCGGCGGTCTCTCCAGTCCTGTGCCAACTCTTGTCGGAACGCCCATACCGATCTGTTCCGATTTTCGGTACCTCGGATAGCTTGTTCAAGGGGATGGCGAAGTAGACCGAGACGTAACACATCGAATCAACTCAGGATGGATGAAATGGCGACAGATCACTGGAACAACTTGCGACCGACGGATGCCCTTCAAGGTAAAGGGGAAAATATACAAGTCCGTGATTAGACCTGTCGTACTGTATGGATCGGAATGCTGGGCTGTGAAGAAGATGGATGAAAACAGATTGCATGTAGGGGGAATGAGAATGTTGAGGTGGATGTGTGGTGTGGAGGAACGAGTATATTAGAGGAAGTTTAAAAGTTGCGCCAGTTACAGAAAAGTTGAAAGGGAATCGACTGTCTTGGTATGGACATGTGATGAGGAGGGACGAATCGCATGTGACTAAAAAAGTGATGAATATAAACGTTGATGGATGGAGAGGGAGAGGGGGACCAAAGAAACGATGGATGGATTGTGTGAGGAATGATATGAAAGATAAAGAAGTAAATGATAGCGTGACGGTTGACAGAGGAGAATGGAAGAAAAAACCGTGTAGCGCCGACCCCAAATAACATGGGACAAAGTCAGGAAGATGATGAGACATATCGTCCTACCTGAAAACCCTACCTGCCTCCAAAATATCAACACCTGTCATTTTGATAAACCAATCAGTCAGGATCAGTGAGATTGCTTAGTTAATGAATGTCTGATTTGTCAGAGTATGTGGACAGTAAGGGTGTTTCAGTGAGTTTCTTGTGATGGCAATTTTCATGCACCCACAAAGTATGTCCTTACGGACATACTTTGTGGGTATATATCGCTATCGCTCCCTGAACAATTTACTGGGAATATGACTTACTCATTTATTCGTTTTCATGTATTTTGTCTTTCTTGCTTGTAGGGATCCAAGGTGAAGGTTTAATGTGGTATACAGCAGGAATCATATCCGATGATGATTGTGATGACGGTGATATAAATCATGGAGTCCTTCTGGTGGGATATGGATCAGGTACGATTTACGTTTTATAATTAGGTAAGGTGATGTTCCGAAAGCGACAGACGCCGTTCAATCGCAACGACATGACGTGATGCGACTCTTCGACTGTAGTGACATTGCTCTTCTGAAGCTTCGCGATAGTCATTTGACAGACAAATACCAAAAAAGTAAGCTTTAATGCTCTGTTCGCGGTTATCAAATGTCACCGCTCGTCAGCGCGATTGGGCGGTGAAGCGGTTCTCACGTCGAATTGGCTTGACGGGTGTTTTTTTTAGAGGTATAGAACTTTAAGTTGGTAACACTTTTTTAACTGGCGGCCATTTTGTCAGCTGTTAAGTTATTTATGTTTAGTTTGGTTTGGCATTTCAACATGCATAGACTAACGCCTGAACAACGCTTGCAAATTGTGCATATTTATTTTGAAAATTATGGTTCTGTTCGAAATACGTATCGCGCACTACGTTCATTTTATGGTCAACATAATCGTCCATCAGAGCAATTAATTCGAATAACTATGGAACGTTTTCGCACCACGTTTACTCTAAATGATAATACGCATCCACATAGACGTCGTACAGTGCGTACAGAAGAAGTCATTGCTGCTGTAGAGCATAGCGTTGAAGAAGACCCGAATCAGTCTATCCGCCATCGTGCACAGGAATTGGATATAATATGTCCCTCCACTTTATGGAAGATATTGCGGAAAGATCTTGGTTTGCGTGCTTACAAAATCCAACTCGTGCAAGAATTGAAGCCACACGATCACCTGACAAGGCATAGATTCGGTGAATGGGCCCAAAACAAGATAGCCGTCGATCTTGTCTATTGTGAATTGGCCTCCAAGATCGTGCGATTTAACGCCTCTTGACTATTTCCTTTGGGGACATGTGAAGTCACTAGTCTACACCGATAAGCCTGAAACGATTGACCACTTGGAGGACAACATTCACCGCGTTATTGCCGATATACGGCCACAAATGTTGGAAAAAGTCATCGAAAATTGGTGCTCCAGATTAGACTACGTGCGAGCCAGCCGTGGCGGTCATATGTCAGAAGTCATATTTAAATTATAATGCCAGAAGATTATCTTTCGAATAAAGTAAATTTCATATCAATTAAAAAAAAACATCTTTGTTTTATTCCATTTCAAAGTTCTATACCTCTAAAAAAAACACCCTTTATAAAATCCGTTGATAACAATACTGTAGCGAAATAAAAATTAGGATTCGTTTCGCCACTGTAAAACCACTTATTTTTATGGTAACGAAATATACCGAGAATTAATCGGATTGGACGAAACTAAGGGCGCGGGTAGTGACGGCATTCCGCCTATGTTTGTAAAACGCTGCGCTAAAGCCTTAGTATCACCCCTACAAACTATTTTTAATAGATCTTTACGTAATGGTATTTTCCCAAAAACCTGGAAAGCAGCTCTAGTGATACCCATATTTAAATCTGGGAAAAAGCATTTAGTGACTATAAAAGACCAATCTCAATATTAGTTGCACTTGGAAAAGTTTTCGAAAAACTTGTCTGCAGACATCTGATGTGTTACCTTAAACAACACATAACTGAATATCAGCATGGTTTCGTCAAGTCTAGATCTACCAATACGAACCTATTGTGTTTTACATCGGCTTTGTCTAAGTTTCTTGACAATCGTATCCCAGTGGACGCTATTTATACGGACTTTAGTAAAGCATTTGATAAGGTAGATCACGGTCTTGTTATATAAATTGGCTCAACTAGGTGTGGGCGGGACAATAATAGGGTGGTTTAAATCTTACCTTGAAAATAGAGAGTCAAAAGTGGTAGTTAATGGTCATATTTTTGACAGCTATATAGCAACTTCCGGAATTCCGCAAGGATCACATTTGGGACCTATTCTTTTTAATGTGTTCATTAACGACATCACTGAATGCTTCAAAGACTCCCGTTTTTATTTGTTTGCTGATGACCTAAAAATAGTGAAACCAATTCAGAGCAACCTAGACTCCTTAATGCTTCAAAAGGACATCAATAGGCTTGTGAACTGGTGTACACAAAACAACATGCACTTAAATATCAGTAAGTGTCACTACATCCATTCACTCGTAACAAAAAGGTGGTAGAGAATAAATACTACATAGACGGGGTTGAAGTACAGAAACAGAGTAGTGTTCGCGACCTTGGAGTTCAACTCGACCTTGCACTGAAGTTCGATGAGTACATTCTAAATATTGTGTCTAAGTCCTTTAAAGTACTGGGATTTGTTTTGCGAAACAGTAAAGAATTTAAGAGACCATCTACAAAAATAAAGCTCTTCAACACTCTAGTCCGTCCAATCTTAGAGTATAGTTCAGTGGTATGCAATCCGCATTACGATGTTTACACCAAGCGATTAGAGAGTGTCCAAAAGCGGTTCCTTTACCATCTGTGCTACGGAGATCACTTGGCTAAACAACAGACTGACTAGCTACACTGATAGGTTGAAACATTATCACTTGGATACACTAGCCAGTCGTAGGAAGAAACTGGACCTCACTATCCTGCACAAAATATTTAGTGGAACTATAGATTGCAGTGAAATTTTGAGTTCATTAGACATTAAAATTCCAACTCGGACTCCCAGGCATAATAAATATGAGTTATTTTACATTCCTGGCTCAAAAACCAACTTAGGTCATTACTACGCTGTGCCAAGACTTTGCAGGCAATCTAACACATTAGCTAAGACCTCCAATTTTGACATCTGTGAATCTCTCGCAAATTATAAAAAATGTCTCAAAAACTTCTTATCCAATTGTTAATTGATTGATGATTATTTTAATAGTTTCTATTATTTTAAATTATTTGAATATTCTTTTAATTCTATTTTTCCAATTTTATTACCAAATGACATGTTTCAATTTTATACTTTTTTTTTAAATTAGTTCTTTATTTGTATTAGTTTAGTTATACATTTTAATGTGCATGCTGTGGTCTCCTGTAAGTGAAGGAGTGCTTTTGTCGTCCGTTATTTATTTCGTGTCTTTGTGTACATCCTTTGTTCGTACCTAAACAAATAAAGAACTGTAAACGAAATACAGCTGTCATAGTACTGTCATTTAGCATCTGCCTTTAAACTTTTCATGATCCTTTAAATATTTTTCTTCTAAATTTACTTTTCCATTTCAGAAAAAGGTGTGCCATATTGGATCGTCAAGAATTCTTGGGGCGGAAATTGGGGCGAACATGGCTACTTCAGAATGCATCGTGGAGAAAACGCAAGATCATGTGACATGATGGAAAGTATAATGCCATCAGCAATCGTCGTATAATGCTTTATAGCTGTACGTAAGGTTATTTTGGCGCACGACCAAAGTTAGAAATATAACTTTTTGCTTTTAAATATTTTTTCAATAACTTGACATTTTCTCAAAAAATGTAACTTTGTATTCGATCATTTTTGTAATACTGGGTGGATTTATTCCAATTTTTTCTTTCAAAATATAATCTTTATCTTAGTGTCAACGGCTAGTTTTTTTATTTCACCTTCATAATGTGGCATCAATTGCTACAGTTTGCTGTCACAAAACACTGCTACACTGGATCTTCTTTTTTTGTTCAAAATGTTCCTATATACCTTCTGACTGAACCAGAGGGTTAAGGAAAGGCTCCTATCTTGTATACAGGGTTATTTGTAAAACACCAGCAACCTCTTAAGAGGTCATTGAACTCATCATTATGAACAACTTTTACTATGGGACCAAACCAGAAATCGTGGTAAAAAATTAAAAAAAAAAAAACTGGTTTGGTCCCATAGTAAAAGTTGTTCATAATGATGAGTTCAATGACCTCTTAAGAGGTTGCTGGTGTTTTACAAATAACCCTGTATACCATTCATCATCATCATCATTCACCTGGTCGTATCCCAATTTATTTGGGGTCGGCGCAGCATGTCTTCTTCTTCCATACCACCCCATTCCCATTCCTATTACTCGTCATCTCAGCATTCATCATCATCATTTCAGCCAAACGACGTCACTGCTGGACATATGCCTCCCCCAAAAACTAGACACCGACTGGGAGCAATATCGACCCGTAATTGGTTTTTTATTATTGGATATAAAAACATGCTATGAAATAAAACTGAAGTTGGATCCTGCTTATGGGGACCGTTCACTTTCTATGACCACAGTTAGTTTTCGGTTTAACTAATTTAAACGTGGTCAAAACGTCAGCTGTTTTTGATGAGAAGCGGCCTGGCCGGCCGGCAGTGGAGGTTGCCGAGGAAATTATTAAAAAAGTCCACAACATGATACTCGCTAATCGACGAACTACGACGGTGCTGCGATTGCTCACGGCGGCAGACAATAAACGGATATAACTAAGATTGTCGAAGCAGTGTTTGGACCTCTTTATGCGAAATTCGCAGGAGTTTTTGCGTCGATTCATCACCATTAATGAAACCTGAATTCATGATAGTACGCCAGAGATCTTACGGCAATCGAAACAATGCAATTCCCCAAACCTATATATTGTAATTTTGTGTGTATATCTTTTAGTTTTGTGTGCAATAAAGAATAAGAATGAATGTTTTTTTTCGGAAAATTAGCTCAAACGGGAATGTTATCGCCGAGACAGAAGCCTATTTTGAAGAATTTGACAAATCGTATTTTTGGAGGGCGTCATAAAGTGAGAGAATCAATGCGAAACGTGTACAGACCTCGAAGGAGATTACGTTGAAAAACAAAGCAAATAAATTGTAAAAATCTTGCGTCTTCATTCATAATCATAACACAGCTATGATCAACTCATGTATAATGTACTTAATTGTAACATTTAATTTTCATAAGCTGCAGTCAGTCATCATCATCGAGCGCTTCATACAAGAATTTGAAAGAAACGGGATCCTGCCGTTTTGCCGAAAAGATTTTGCCAAATTTTCATTACCCAAACAAATTTTAGCAACCTTTTTTTATACCAATGTAATATTTGGAATAATTTTAGTACGCACATTTTCATTTGGTCAAATGTTTACTTGGCAGATTATTACTAAGGATAATGTCATTAAGGCTTTTGGTCTTTAATCAAATGATTTATTACAGCAAACAAAATTAAGACAATAAACGTTTAGTCAAATGATTTGTTATGACAAAAAATATAAAGGCAAAAATTTTGGAATGAAGACAACACAAATCGATTTAATATAACGTAATTGAAATTTAACAGATGCTGACAGAAACCCTAACCCTAGACGGTCGACGTCAGGGGCACCCCGAGGTTCAGTTAGTTAGGTGCCTGTAAACCCTGCAGACAGAAATAGGAGCCCCAACCGAATCCAAATAGGAGATTCCAACTAGTTAATAGTGCTTTTGACTGAAATGGTAAGTTTAAAATTGACGACACCAAATATTTGGCTTATTTAATTTTGCGTAAAATATGTTATACCAACTGAAACAACGTCCTGTATTAAGGGAGCTTCGGGAGCTTTTCAACTCGGTCCTGTTCTCTGGGAGAACTCCAGAAGCGTGGAGAAGGAGTGTGGTCGTTCTTTTCTTTAAAAAGGGGAACAAGACCCTACTAAAGAATTACAGACCCATTTCGCTCCTTAGCCACGTGTATAAGCTGTTCTCAAGAGTTGTCACAAATCGTCTAGCGCGAAGGCTCGACGACTTCCAGCCACCGGAGCAGGCCGGGTTTCGAGGAGGATATAGCACCATAGACCACATCCACACAGTGCGGCAGATCATACAGAAGTCCGAAGAGTATAATCGGCCGCTGTGTCTTGCATTTGTGGACTATGAGAAGGCTTTTGACTCTGTCGAAACCTGGTCAGTTCTGGAGTCTCTGCAGCGATGCCAAGTCGACTGGCGATACATCCAAGTGTTGAAAAACCTTTATGAGAACGCCACAATGACCGTCCAAACTCAAAACCAGCAAACGGAGCAAATCCCATTGCGTCGGGGGGTAAGACAAGGGGGCGTAATTTCCCCGAAATTGTTCACCAACGCACTGGAGGATGTGTTTAAGACGCTGAAATGGGAAGGACGTGGCATTAATATCAACGGCAAGTACATCCCACACTTGAGATTTGCAGATGACATCGTCATACTGGCTGAATCACTGCACGACTTGCAGCAGATGCTGGATGGCCTAGTTGATTCTTCTATACGCATTGGTCTCAGGGTGAACTTGGACAAAACGCAGGTTATGTTCAACGAACACGTCACCCCAGGACCTATTGTTGTCAATGGCGGTCCTCTCGAGGTTGTTCGAGAATATGTGTACCTCGGGCAAACTCTGCAGTTTGGTAAGAACAACTTGGAGAGGGAGGCTAATAGAAGAATTCAGCTGGGCTGGGCAGCATTTGGGAAGCTTCGCCGGGTCTTCTCGTCGAGTATTCCACAGAGCCTAAAGACTAAGGTCTTCAATCAGTGCGTCCTGCCTGTTATGACTTACGGAGCCGAAACGTGAACAGAACACTGTCGGTACGGCTAGTCCATAAATTTAAGGTCGCTCAGCGAGCTATGGAACGGGCTATGCTTGGAGTTTCTCTGAGGGATCGCATTCGGAACGAGGTGATTCGACAGAGAACCAGAGTTGCCGACATAGCCCACAGAATAAGTAAGCTGAAGTGGCAATGGGCCGGTCATATTAGCCGTAGGACCGATAACCGTTGGGGTAGACGTGTTCTTGAGTGGAGACCGCGAATCGGCAAACGTAAGGTGGGACGCCCTCAGGCTCGGTGGAGTGACGATCTTCGCGGGGTGGCTGGTAGCAACTGGATGAGAGTTGCTGAGAATCGAGTTGAATGGCGTGCGATGGAGGAGGCCTATGTCCAGCAGTGGACTGCTATAGGCTGATGATGAACTGAAACATTTGACTAGATAAAAAATGGTAAAAGTACTAGTTGGTGAACAAGTTATTGTTCAAACGTTCACTTGCCAAACATAGGTTTTCGTAACAATTATTTGTAAAGAGATTTTTTGGTAAGTAATAATTTGGCAAATGAAATTATGCGAAAATTTGTTTGGGAAGTGATAATTTGGCAATTTCTTTTCGGTAAAACAAGGGAGACCCATGTCATGGCATAGCGTCATTTAAATTGGTTCCCAGTTAATACTGGCTAATTCGTTCTTTAGTCCCTCTGAGTTTATCTTATTTACGCTGACATGATACTTTTCGCGTTCATACTGTTTATTTTTTCCAAATTTCCTTTGAATATTTGGAACCTGGATTGTTTCTCATGTTCGTGTGCATAGTTTCTTTCGGGTCTCCCTTGTTTTACCGAAAATACACATACTTCATAAGTTATATCCAACGTGCTATAATTTGTAACTCTGTCATAATAGAGTTATCAAGAAGAAATAAAGTCATTAAGCCGTGGATTACACCGGGACTAGTGCGATGTATGAGACATAGGGACACGCTCCACAAAAAAGTCAAACAGTCACCAAAAAATGAAACTCTTAAATTAACGTATTGCAGATATAGATATTTCTGTAATAATTTGTTGAAAAAAGTTAAAATAGCTTATAATAAAAAACTGTTAGAGCAGGCGGGTAAAAATAATAAAAAAATATGGGACGCAATAAAAACCATCACAAGCACAACTAAAGCACGAAATGACGCTCTAGAATTAATTGACACTCCTTGGCCAACACAATCGATTGAAGATGTGAATGAATTCTTTGTCACGGTAGGCAAAACTTTAGCTAGCAAGACCATCAGCTGCCAGAATCCTCTTCACTCCTTTGCTTTTAGTTCACAATCCACTAGTTCATCAAACTCTTTTGTAATGCTTGATACAGACGAATCAGAAATAGAGCGCCTGATTTTGGGTCTCAAAAATGTATGTTGCACAGGGTGGGATTCTATCCCAAATAACCTCCTTAAAGAAAACAGAAACGTTCTTATCCCTGCTCTGACTCATATTTTTAATATGTGTTTAGATGAAGGAACATTTCCCACTGTATTAAAGAAGTCTGTTGTTCATCCGATCCATAAATCTGGCGATAGAGACCGCGTCACCAACTACAGGCCCATCTCTATTCTCCCAGCTGTCTCCAAGCTCTTGGAACGCATCATCAACAGCAGATTGGTCAAATTCATTGAAACGAACAACCTTCTCTCAAACAATCAGTTTGGTTTCAGAGCTGGTAAGTAAACTTGTGATGCTGTCCACGAGCTTGTAGATTACGTGGTTGGGAATATTGATTCCGGTAAAAAAACAGTTGGCATATTCCTGGACCTGGCTAAGGCCTTTATTTATTTATATTTAATTTACAAGTAACAGGACTCAAGTATGTTAGTAACAATATTTCTTAACAACTATGTTAGTAAACTTAACCTACACACTAAACCTAACACTGCCCTAAAGATATGAGAATCCCTGCTACAAGCTCAACACCGATGTGGAAAGCTTGCAGCAACGATTCACACACAAGCAGTCCAGTCTGCTCGCTACACACTGCAGTATAATGTTGGGGCTGGCCCGCACCCGGCGCACCAGGGAAGCGCATCTTTTTCGCATCATAGTGTAGAAACAATCGACACGAGCATCAGCAAACATCCCTGATGCGCTACAGAAGCGGAACAGCCCCATCAATACCCGGAACGCATTGTTATATTGGACGCGAAGGGCACTGTACGATTTTTGAGTGTAATCTACCCACAGGCTGCACGTGTAAAATGAGGTACAATATGCACGAAATAAGGTTCTTTTTACTACCTCAGAACAACGCGCAAACCTGCGAGCGATCATATTAGCTCTCACCGACAGCGCCCTCCTTTCCCTTTCAATATCATCATCGTCTCTGAGGTCAGCGGTCAAAAGATGTCCTTTGATACGGTTTCTGGGCCACTGCTTCTCAGTAAATTAGAAGGGTTGGGCGTAAGAGGTAAACAACTAAAATTGTTTGAAGATTACCTCTCAGGTCGCTGTCAATGTGTTAACATTGATAAACTCGTTAGCAGTGACTTACCTATCGCTTTTGGTGTGCCACAGGGCAGTGTCTTGGGACCCAGTCTCTTCCTTGTGTACTTAAATGAACTCTGTGGTCTTACCTCTGTAGGTGGAAAAATAATTTCCTATGCAAATGACACTGTTCTTCTGTTCTCGGCTGACACGTGGGAACAGGTCTATGAGGACGCTCAACGTGGCTTTGATATCGTGTGCCACTGGTTGAGGAGTAACATGCTGACACTTAATGCTGATAAAACGCAGTACATAACGTTTTCAATGCGCAATTCTAGCTCTCCCCCTACATTACTCTCTCTAATTGCACACAACTGCTGCAATAGTGTCATCTGCGAATGTCCAAAATTGATCAAGACCAGGTTTGTAAAATATTTAGGAATAACAATAGACAACAATCTCTCTTTTAGACCACATATAGAACTAGTCACTGCTCGACTAAGAAAACTGATATACGTTTTCAAAAATCTGAGACATGTTGCAGACTCCAAACTAATAAAGCAAGTATATCTCGCACTCGGTCAATCAATTTTGTCGTATTGTTTATCTGTATGGGGAGGTGCACCTAAAACCATACAAAAGCTACTTGAAGTAGCACAGATAATTATTCTCAAAGTAAGGTCTTTCCGTCCGTTTTTGTTCCCAACTTATCAGCTGTACCAAACTTGTGAGGTCCTCTCTGTCCATCAATTGTTCATACTGAACACTATCTTGAGGCAGCATACGAAAGTGAACTTCAAAAAACCAGATATACCATCCAGACGACGAAAACCTATAGCCAGCACCGACATGCATGTTTAAACACCCGTTCGTTAATAGGTATTTCTGCTTTTTAGGCCCGTACCTTTATAGCAGTGTTGATAGAATTGTCGACATACAAGCTTTAAATAGCAGAAGATGTAAGAATGAAGTGTTTGAGTACATTCGCAAACTGACATATGACGAAACCGAAAACCTCCTAATTGTGCCACGTTAAGTCTCACATACTCACCCTCCTACACACACTCACTCATCTACATTATACACAAAAGGAGGTCTCCTCTCCACTTTGCTATATTTTACTTTTCTTTTATTTTTGTTTAATTGCTCATAAATTATTTAAAACTAATGTAATGTATAATTAAATCTAATCTGAACTTCAAGCCACATGTTATATCTTTAAGGAAGAGCGCTGTTGTCTGAGATACAGATATTCATTTATCTAGTTCAGACACAGATGTCTTGTCGAATTTCTGTTTATATAAGCTCATATAAGATAGTTTTTTTAATTATGTAATGTATGCATCTCACTTGAATTGAATTGAATAAAAATTATTATTAATGAATTTTAATTTTCTCTCAGGTATAACGCAGTTTTCAGATCTATCTCATGAAGAATTGAAAGCTAGAACGAAGTGTTTGAGAAAATATGACTCTCATGTCAATAACACCCATTGCACATGCGTATATGATAAAGATATCAACAACAACGATGCCCCGGAGTGGAAGTTGTTATGCGTTTAGCGCAATTGGTAAGTCATCCAAGGTTTGTCTTAATTTTGAGCCTTGGTGGCTTATCTCAGCGAGATAAGCCATGCGGTGGCCAAGCGGAGGCTAAACCATGAACACTGAAGCATCACTAGACAATTAATTTTTTTCTATAGTGCACTACTGTGCACACAATCACGGATGCACTCTTCTCTCATTCTCATAGTCTGATAGTGCGACAATTCAACACAATTGGGAAGAGATCAGGCGCAGGGCCAAGCGCTAAACATGCTATCCGAGGCATGGGGCAAGAATTATCTTAAACTTTCTTTCGAAATCAATAAAACTGTGATATAACAAGAAAAAACCTATTCATAATTATTATTATTTATCACAGGTAATGTTGAGGGCCAGTACGCCATCAAACACAAGGAGTTGGTAAGCTTATCCAAACAGCAGATTGTAGACTGTGACGATGATGAATTGGGATGCTATGGTGGAATTATGGTCGCTGCATTACGGTAATAATTGACCTTTTTGTATGACAGGACTGACGAGCTTATAAAAAATATCATAAAAATGTAAATTATTTAAATATGGAATGGGTCCCGCCTGCTTCCAAATGCGCTGGTGTTTTGCTTTTCAGTCGTGTTTTTTTAACTTTTATATTGGCTTTTTTTACAGCTTTTCACGTTAGTAATTATTTAATAATACATAGATTTCACAGACGATTAAGCTCGTTGATTTTTTGACTCAAATGTGTTGTCATTCCGAAAAACTTAAATCGAAATAAATCCTACATGGGGATTCGAGAAACCTCTCACTCAATATAGTTCGTCCGCTTATTTTTCACAATATTGCGTCTGGTGGTCGCCACATTGAATTTTGATTACTGCAGTCTGTAGTGGCACTCGCAAGGTTGAGACAAATCGATTGACGTAAGGATCAGCATAATCGGCCCACGCGTTTGGTCTCTAGAGTGCCATAAAGGAACAAACATAGGTACATAAACAATATGTTAAAAAAAAACCTGTGACATCCAAAAGGGGTATATAAAACATAACGTATTCATGAAAATAAAGATATGAATGAATTTTAAAATGCATGATTTTGTGCCCAAATGGCCACCATTTCCTTAAAATCTAACAAACTTTTAAAACGTGGCAACACCATCTTCGGCGTTGGTTTGTTCGATCGTCAATTGTTTGCTTATGACGTCACTACGCGAGAAGCAGCCGGAATGTCGCCCGCCCGCATCCCTATGTTGCCAGTTAATAAGATTTCTCATTTTATTTAAATTTTAACGGGGATTTTTTTTACTTGCTATCCATATTTAGATACCTAATAATACCCTCACGAATCAGACAGGGTTTTTTTAAAACATTATATAGGCCAATAAACTCATTACCCTCCTGCAGTCGGGTAAAACAGGTCCCGGTTCTATAGACACTGTACTTGATGGTGATGTTGGCAGGTATCTGATCGAGATAGGAGGTAGTATGTCTGAAGCTGACTATCCATACATAGGAGAGGTTGACGAATGCGATTTTGATATGCACAAAGTGAAGGTCAAGTTAACCGACTGCCGTTCCTATAATCTTACGTCACAGGAGAAACTGAAGCAACTGCTGTACCATAACGGACCGATCGCGATTGGTAAATTGCTGAAAAACCGTTCATCTTAATTAAAATGTTTTAATTTTTCTACTGCTGGGAAACTGGCCTCCTCTCTGTGAGAGTGTTATTCACCACATTGGTGGATTTCACAAGTTCCGCATGTCAGTTTACGCGTGATGTTTTCTTCCACCGTTTTGAGGTCTGTAGTGATGAAATACAATTACACAAAGTGCCTGCCTCCGAAACACTTAGATGGCAAAATATCACTGCGCCAGACCACAAGGCTGCTGGGCGTACAAATGAAATACTTTCCTACGAAAACACTTACCTAGCTTGTGTTTTTCTTACCAACGTTACACGAGTGCTACAGGGCACATATACGGTTGTGGCTCATTATTTTCTAAATGAACAACTACCGTACCATTCCCGACTCATCGCGATTGACAATACTGTTTCATAAACATAGATCGTATCAAAATCCCATAAACAACCCAAAATATATGAGTTACACGTATGCTGCCTTTAGAGACCTTGTTCACTGTCAAAGTCTGGAGCTAAAAGAGTGCACTAAATTATGTTAGCGAATCTAAGGCTCGAATGAACGAAGCCAGGTGGAGACTGAGTGACCAGGGGCGCAGGGCATACGGTTATTGCCACAGAGTTGCTTAAATAACACTTTGTATCCCACAACAACTGACAAGCAATTGAGTCGTGATTGTGTATTTTTCTTGTTTAAAGCTATCAAGGCTGATGCTGTGATGGAATATATACATGGAATAATAGACGATGACTTGTGCGACTCAGGTTCTATAGATCACGGAGTCCTACTGGTGGGATATGGATCAGGTACGGTTTCTTCGTTACACATTAGTTCGTTCTGTCAAAGAGTACTAACGTAAACCGGGACTTAATTTCCCCGTAATATTTTTTGCGTAAAATGTGTATATTTAGGTGCCTGATGAGATGACGAGTATGAGTTTCTTGCTTGCGGTACTTATGTCAAACTAGCCTACCTTCACCAGACCAGCTTCGCCCGGCGATGGATTTTCATACAAACTTTCAACCAACCCCGATTCAACCCCGATTTCACTCGATCATGGATTGAATTTTCCAAAATACTGTCTAAGCAGATGCCTGAGTCGTAATAGCTTTCTGTAGATATGCCAAATTTTAGTTCGATTCGTAAAATAGCTTGAGCTGTGCGTTGATAGTCAGTCAGGACAAACGAGTGTAAACAATAAAAAATTAAGTCCCTTTGCTTATTCTACCCTTTCAGAGAACGATGTGCCATACTGGATCGTCAAGAATTCATGGTCCACATCGTTTGGGGAAAAAGGCTACTTCAGGATGCATCGTGGAGAAAATTTCCATTCATGTGGCATGCTGAATGAATACATGGCTTCAGCCATCGTTGCATAAATTTATGACTTTTAAAGTTTTGATTACATAAAATGTTGTAACATGATAACTATGTCTCTAATTTCTTCCCGCCCCCATTTATATAATATAGTAACTGATTTCAAATACTATAAGCATTAGGTAACGTTTGTATTTTTTTTGTAAATTTTCTAAAAATGTAATATCTATATAATAACTTCGTAATAAGTGGAAAGAATGGAGGGAGGCCTTTGCTCAGGAGTGGGACAGTGGGCATAATTAAAAAAAAGCCGGCCAAGTGCGAGTCGGACTCGCGCACGAAGGGTTCCGTACCATTATCTATAAAAAATAGGTGATATAACCAAAAAAGGTTAAGGTTTTCGGATTTTTTCCTTTAATGTGCTATAAAACATTGTTTCATGCCAAATTTCAAGATTCTCGGTCGACTGGATGCTTCCAGTCAACCGAGAATAAAAATTAAAATTAAAAATAAATTAAACGAAAAATTTTAGGTTTTGATTCCCTTGCGAGTAGTTGCGAGTTTGAAAATATGCGGCTTAAATTGCTGTTTCTGTTGATTGCGGTTGACACAGAAATTTGAGTTTGTTACAGCTTAAAAGTATTATAGACTTGAGTATTTGATATTAATTTCAATTTAATACCTCTACGCGTTCATGAGGAAAGGGGTAGTAAGTTTAAAATTATTAAAAATATTTTTATCCTATGATGTAACTAAAAATATACAGTTTTCGCAATTTTTCCTTTATATGTGCTATAAAACATAGCTTCATGCCAAATTTCAAGATTCTAGGTCGACTGGAAGTACCCTGTAGGTTTTGATTCCCATGCGAGTGTCGAAAAGGACATTGCTCTGCTCTCATACATTGTTCGCCCTGGAACCAACAGCATCGGAATATTGTGTGTTGTTTGGTTGATCATTAGTAAACTCCTATAAGATCAAACTTTTATAGCGGACTAGCGGCGGTATAGATATATTTAAAAAAAAGCATCAGATTTTGAGGTTATTAAGTAATAATCGAACCATAACAACGATAATAGGTATAGTTTTAGATAGCTCGAAGTGATTTTTAAGAAACTGAAACACAATTTTACAATACATTTAACTATTTTTAGTACCTGCCTAGATAATTAGGTACTTATGTAGTTTTTTTCTAAAGCCTAAGTGGTACCTGTATTTTTAACATTGGTTTTGGAATGATGTGGTGTCCAAGTTTGAGGTTGCACAATAAAACACTGTTTTCAATATTACTGCGTTAGGCGTGCTGTCGCTTTGGCTGCGGGACTGCTCGAAAGAGATACCGCGGCCCTGGAACATAAAGGGCAAAAGAAGGAACATGGATGGTTTTTAGTCAGTAAAAGTCTGACACTCCCTTCCACTCTGCCCAGAGCGGGAGGAGTCATTTGATGATTTCCCATACGAAAAAAAAAAAAAGGCGTGCTGTCGCTACGACTGCTCGGACAAGACAGCGAGTGCGGCGCATCACCCCGCACTCCCTCCACCGCGCAACCCCCACTACAGCACGTATAACTTATTTATTAAACGTCACATCTCTACAAAATGTAAAGAAACAATAATACAATATTTGCTTATAGAATAAATGGCTCATTGAATCTTAACATATTTGCTTTTTAATAATCAAGTTAATTCCTCACATATGCAAATCAGTCATGCATTCTATTATATGATCTAGTCTATTCTAAACATATTTGTAAAGCTATTTTATACCGTTAACAACACCAACCATTCCAACAACCAACCATCCATTACCAATTAAATGTTGGTCCTTCTCAAATTATAGCAATTTATCAGCAAAAAGCAAAAGCAATCTAAACCATATTTATAACAAATAATTCTAGCTCATAATTATCAGAATATTCATGGTATAATATCAAATAACTTACATAAACATTGTAGAAACTTAGGGTTATGCAAATAGGTTCCAGCTTTACACATTTGGTATCAACCTTCGACCAAAACAAAAAAAGGGTACCTCCCGATATCCTTGATGAGAATCCATCATCATGAGGATCAAATCATCCTGTATTTCCCATATCTTTCTCAAAAAGTGTGACGTACTCAAGTCATTGCTGTCCTTGGATGTAAGTAAAGGGCCTGGTCCAGACGGTCTCCCACCTACATTTTTTAAGCATACAGCACAACAAATCTGCATTCCGCTCCATATCCTATTCAACCAATATTTAAGTGAAGGGGTATTTCCGTGCATTTGGAAAAGAGCTTTTATCACTCCCATTTATAAAAGTGGAGATAAAGCCAATATCGAAAATTATTATCGACCTATTTCTATTCTATCCACCTTGTCAAAGCTTTTCGAGAAATTAGTACACAGTAATTTGTTTCCACTCCTGAGACATCTCATTATTCCCGAACAGCATGACTTTGTTCAGTCGTGTTCTACCAGTACAAAATTACTGATTTTTAAACAATTTTTATTTGAAAATATGGACAAAGGCACGAAGGTTGGTGCTGTGTACACTGATTTTCGTAAGGGTTTCGACAAGGTGGAACACAAACTGATTTTAGACAAAATTGCCTTCAACGGCATTAGAGGGAATCTGCTCAGATGGTTTGTGTCGTATATATTCCATAGAACACAGAAAGTTATCATCAATGGATACGAGTCTGATTACACAGTGGTCGAATCCGGTGTGCCCCAAGGTTCAGTCCTGGGTCCTTTATTGTTTATTTTGTTCATAAACGACATAAAGTCCTGCATAGTTAACTCTAGATTCCTTATGTACACCGATGACATCAAAATGTTTAAATCCTGCACAAGTATGCAGGACTGCTTGCTATTACAAGAGACTTTCGCAATATTGTCTTGAGAATAAACTTCATCTCAATTTACCAAAATGTCATTTTATTTCTTTTACCAAAAATAGAACAACTATTAACTTTTTCTCATACTAAATGATATAAATTTGAATAAAACTGATTGCACTCGTGATCTTGGCGTACTACTTGATAGCAAGTTACATTTTGACATCCATAATGACAACATTATTAATAGAGTTTTTCAGATGTATGCTTTCATACTACTCTACTTTCCTTTTCTTGTATAAAACTTTAGTCCGTTCCCAGTTGGAATACGCGGTGCCCATTTGGAGCCCATTTTACGATAAATATAAGCAGACTTGAAATGGTACAGAAAAAATTTCTTCGCACTACATTATAAATGCTACCATACCAAGAATTCTTATGCGGATCTGGTGAAACAGTACAACATATTAAGCTTGGAGCATAGACGTACACTGCTGATGGTTATGATGTTGTATCGCATATGTAACAATAGGTTTAATTGTATGGAAATTTCAAATAGATTATGTTATACACCATAATTTTTAGGTCGTTCTGGAACCGAATACCATGAACTCGATCATCGAACTCGAAACGATTGGGATTATTTTTTTCAAAAAGTAACAATATACAAAAACACGAAAGAATAAATTTAATGTTTTTTTTTTGTGAAATAATCGAGTTAATGGTATTCGGTTCCAGAACGACCAAACAATAATGGTGTATAGTACCTAGGACTGTTCATCGGCGGGAAGTGCGAGTACCCCGCTTGTTCTATACAGAAAAGTGTAGAACAAATGCTGGGGTGAGAGCTCCTCTCCGGCGATTGTTAGAAACGTATAACACACATTTTATAAATTTAGATATTTTCGCTCTTAATCAGAAAAAAATTAGAAAAATGGCTATTGAATTACTTAAGTTGTGATTTGATTGATAACCATAGACTGGACGGGAAGCGCTGTCCAGAGTTGGTTAGTGAGACTTTTCTGGTTTCCTTTTTATTTTTCCTTACTGTCTCTTTCTGTATACGTCCGTTTCCTTATTTCTCTTAAAATCGATATGATTCCGTGGACAATAGTGTGGGTATACCTAAGCTAAAATATTAATATTGTAACGTATAACTGTATTTGGTCCCAAATAAATAAAATGAAATAAGTATATTCTTCGGTAGAAGTTCACTTTGCTCGCTCGCTCTGTCCCCCGTCATATCACCTCTTTCGTGTAAGTTTTCTTTAAATCCTACACCCACAAATAGATGACCCACTAAGTGGCGAGTTCTAACTTAAAATAAGACCAATGCATGGTTGTACTTTAATTTTTGTAATTAGTCAAGCAATAAGTAATCACAATTTGGATATGAGACGGTCATTCTAAATTAATGGCTTTACTTCACGAATTAAGGCTAAGCTTAGGCTTTGAGCCAAATTTGGAGGGTTAGGGGCTCCCACTGACACTACCTGAACGCGCCCCAAAAGGTGGTAGCCGTAAGGCTGGTCCGTGGGTACCGCACGATCTCCGGCAAGGCGGCGAGCCTTTTGCTGGATTGCCGCCATGGGATCTGGAGGCGATAGTCCTCGCGCGCCTGCACGAGTGGCGCGTGGAGGCACTACGCCAAAGGGAAACTCCGCTGCCGCGGCAAATAGTCACTCAGCGGACAGACCTCCGGCGCGCTCTCATGGCGACATGGAGAGAGTGACTGTCGTAACCCCTTGCAGGGCACGCCACAATAGTGGCGATAAGTCCCTTCTTTGAGGAGTGTGCCGTAGCGCCTCTTTAGGCGCCACGGCATCCTCACCTTCCGCCTGACGCAGGTCCTCACCGGACACGGTTGTTTCGGGAGGTACCTGCACCGAATCGTGAGGAAATCATTGTGAGGATCGCCCGGAGGACACGGTGGTGCACACCGTGGAGGTCTGCTCCGCTTGGGCGGAGCACCGCCATGTCCTCGTAGCGGCGATTGGCGGCGGCGACCTCTCGCGTCCGGCCCTGGTTTAAGCCATGGTCCGGGGCGAGAGGGAATGGGAAGCCGTCACTTCCTTCTGCGAAGCAGTCATGCTAGCGAAGGAGCTGGCGGAACGTGAAAGGGAAAGAGAACCTCACGTCCCACATCTTATGAACTGTTTAATCTCGGTTAAATCACGAATTGATATTGTAGTTCTCACGGAAGTGGGGATATCGGAACAAATTGTATCTATGTATCAATTGGATGGATTTACACTGTATAGTATCCTGCGTAAAAGCAGGAATGGTAAGGGGTTAATATCTATGTTAGACACCGACTGGGAGCAATATCGACCCGTAATTGGTTTTTTATTATTGGATATAAAAGCATGCTATGAAATAAAACTGAAGTTGGATCCTGCTTATGGGGACCGTTCACCTTCTATAACGAATTTAAACGTGGTCGAAACGTCAGTTAAGCGGCCTGGCCGGCCGGCAGTGGAGGTTGCCGTGGAAATTGTTAAAAGTCCACAATATGATACTCGCTAATCGACGAACTACGGCGGTGCTGCGATTGCTCACGGCGGCAGACAATAAACGGATATAACTAAGATTGTCGAAGCAGTGTTTGGACCACTTTATGCGAAATTCGCAGGAGTTTTTGCGTCGATTCATCACCATTAATGAAACCTGAATTCATGATAGAACGCCAGAGATCATGCGGCAATCGAAACAATGCAATTCCCCAAACCCAATTTTGACCCAATTTTGAGTTAAGCTCGCCGTTGTACATAAGCTATATAGTGTTATTTTGTGTGTATATCTTTTAATTTTGTGTGCAATAAAGAATAAGGATAAGAATGAATGTTTTTTTTTTCGGAAAATTAGCTCAAACGGGAATGTTATCGCCGAGACTGAAGCCTATTTTGAAGAATTTGACAAATCGTATTTTTGGAGGGCGTCATAGGTAAAGTGAGAGAATCAATACGAAACGTGTACAGACCTCGAAGGAGATTACGTTGAGAAACAAAGAAAACAGTTTGTAAAAATCTTGCGTCTCCATTCATAATCATAAACACAGCATTGATCAACTCATGTATCATGTACAGACGCCAGCAGGTCAACCTACCCGAAACTGTCAGATTCCCAACCAAACTTGAGCCTAATGCTTTAGAGATAAAGTTGAAAATCAATTAAAGAAATTTGACAGATTGTAGTAGCATTTAGTAGCATTGTAGTAACATTTAATTTTCGTAAGCTGTAGTCAGTTATCACTTTGTGGGATATGAGGTGGCAATTTTTAAATATAGTACTTGACGTATGAAAATACGCCGAATATTTTGATAGGGAGCTTATAAACCTTATCTATACATATGGCTACCAAATTCCTTTTCTAATGGAATGTATGCGCGTCTGTCGTTAAAAAAATTATTTTATCGTAAACTATGAAATCCAAATACTTTTCAAGTGAATGCCAATGCTCAGAATTCTTAAGCGTACAAAAATGGTATATAACACTGTGATTACGCTGTAAAGGTCTGTACACTGTAGGAAGTGACTGTATTGTAAGCAGTTGTTCGCGTTAGTAACGATCATGTCATCAATGTTGGCACTGTTGTGTGTGGGTTGGTTTTCGTTCGCGGCTGCGGGGTCAGTCCACATCCCCACGCCGTACGCCCTCGAAGACGCGGACCTACACTTCGAGCGCTTCATACAAGAATTTGAAAGAAACTACGCCGACGAACATGAGAAACAATCCAGGTTCCAAATATTCAAAGAAAATTTGGAAAAAATAAACAGTATGAACGCGAAAAGCAAGCACGCTGTTTACGGTAACATTATTTTTGTATTTATTTGATTTCAGTTGTTAAAATTTGATGCTTTTTAGTTTATTACAGAATTTTAATTTTCTTTCAGGTATAACGCAGTTTTCAGATCTATCTCATGAAGAATTTAAAGCTAGAACGAAGTGTTTGAGAAAATATGACTCTCATGTGAAGAATACCGATTGCACACCGGTATATGATAAAGATATCAACTACAACGATGCCCCGGAGTCGTGGGATTGGCGCGAACACGGTGCAGTCACCCCCGTTAAGGACCAATTACAATGTGGAAGTTGTTATGCGTTTAGCGCAATTGGTAAGTCATCCAAGGTTTGTCTTAATTTTGAGCCTTGGTGGCTTAGCGAGATAAGCCATGCGGTGGTCAAGCGGAGACTAGACCATGAACGCTGAAGCATCACTAGACAATTAAGATTTTTTCTATAGTGCACTACTGTGCACGCAATCACGGATGCTCTCTTCTCTCATTCTCATAGTCTGATAGTGCAACAATTCGACACAATTGGGAAGAGATCAGGCGCAGGGCCAAGCGCTAAACATGCTATCCGAGGCATGGGGCAAGAATTATCTTAAACTTTCTTTCGAAATCAATAAAACTGTGATTTAACAACAAAAACCTATTCATAATTATTATTATTTATCACAGGTAATCTCGAGGGCCAGTACGCCATCAAACACAAGGAGTTGGTAAGATTATCCGAACAGCAAATTGTAGACTGTGACAAAAAAGATGCTGCATGCCATGGTGGACTTATGACCCAGACATTACGGTAATAATTGATATTTTTTGTATGACAGGACTGACGAGATGTCAATACGAACTTATTAAAAAAATCATAAAAATGAAAAGCGCAGAAAAAGGTGGGACCCATTGAAATATAAAATTCTTTAAATATGATTCCATATTTAAATAATTTTCAGGGCCCCGCCTGCTTCCAAATGCGCTGGTGTTTTGCTTTTCAGTCGTGTTTTTTAACTTTTATAATGACTTTTTTTACAACTTTTCACGTTAATAATGATTTAAAAATAGATTTCACAGACGATTAAGCTCGTTGAATTTTTGATTTAAATGTGTTGTCATTCCGAAAAACTTAAATCGAAATAAATCTTAAATGGGGATTCGAGAAACCTCTCACTCAATATAGTTCGTCCGCTTATTTTTCACAATATTGCGTCTGGTGGTCGCCACATTGAATTTTGATTACTGCATTCTGTAGTGGCACTCGCAAGGTTAAGACAAATTGATTAACGCAAGGATCAGCATAATCGGCCCACGCGTTTGGTCCCTAGAGTGCCACAAAGGAACAAACATATACAATGTGTTAAAAAATACCTGTCCCATCCGAAAGGGGTATATAAAACATAACGTATTCATGAAAATAAACATATTATTAATGAATTTTAAAATGCATGATTTTGTGCCCAAACGGCCACCATTTCCTTAAAATCTAACAAACTTTTAAAACGTGACAACACCGTCTTCGGCGTGGGTTTGTTCGATCGTCAATTCTTTGCTTATGACGTCGCGACGCGAGAAGCAGCCGGAATGTCGCCCGCCCGCATCCCTATGTTGCCAGTTAATAAGATTTCTCATTTTATTTAATTTTTAATGGGCTTTTTTTACTTGCTATCCAAAAGGGATTACATATCTAGATACCTAATAATACCTTCACGGATCGGACAGACTTGTTTTAACTTATTGTATAAGCCAATAAACTCATTACCCTCCTGCAGCCGGGTAAAACAGGCCCCGGTTCTATTGACACTGTACTTGATGGTGATGTTGGCAGGTCGCTGATCGAGCAAGGAGGTAGTATGTCTGAAGCTGACTATCCATACAAAGGAAAGGCTGACATATGCCAATTTGATGCCAACAAAGTGAAGGTCAAGTTAACCGACTGCCGTTTCTATAATCTTACGTCACAGGAGAAACTGAAGCAACTGCTGTACCATAACGGACCGCTCGCGATTGGTAAATTGCTGAGAAACCGTTCATCTTATTTAAAATGTTTTAATGTTTCTACTGCTGGGAAACTGACCTCCTCTCTGTGAGAGTATTATTCACAACATTGGTGGATTTCACAAGTTCCGCATGTCAGTTTCCGCATGATGTTTTCTTCCACCGTTTTGAAATTACACAAAGTGCCTGCCTCCGAAACACTTAGATGGCAAAATATCACTGCGCCAGACCACAAGGCTGCCGGGCGCACAAATGAAATGGTTTCCTACGAAAACACGTACCTACCCTGTGTTTTTTTACAAACGTTACACGAGTGCTACAGGGCACATATACGGTTGTGTTCATTATTTTCTAAATGAACAACTGCCGTACCATTCCCGACTCATCGCGATTGACAATTCTGTTTCATAAACATAAATCGTATCAAAATCCCATAAACAATCCAAAATATATAAGTTATAAGTACTTATTTATTTTGGACTTATTATAGGTACTTATTATAGTAGTCGTATTATATTAGTTGAGTACTTATTAAAAGTACCTTGTTCACTGTCAAAGTCTGGAGCAAAAAGAGTGCACTAAATTATGTTAGCGAATCTAAGGCTCGAATGAACAAAGCCAGGTGGAGACTGAGTGACCAGGGGCGCAGGGCATACGGTTATTGCCACAGAGTTGCTTAAATAACACTTTGTATCCCACAACAACTGACAAGCAATTGAGTCGTGATTGTGTATTTTTCTTGTTTAAAGCTATCAAGGCTGATGCTGTGATGGAATATATACATGGAATAATAGACGATGACTTGTGCGACTCAGGTTCTATAGATCACGGAGTCCTACTGGTGGGATATGGATCAGGTACGGTTTCTTCGTTACACATTATTTCGTTCTGTCAAAGAGTACTAACGTAAGCGGGACTTAATTTCCCCGTAATATTTTTTGCGTAAAATGTGTATATTTAGGTGCCTGATGAGATGACGAGTATGAGTTTCTAGCTTGCGGTACTTATGTCAAACTAGCCTACCTTCACCAGACCAGCTTCGCCCGGCGATGGATTTTCATACAAACTTTCAACCAACCCCGATTCAACCCCGATTTCACTCGATCATGGATTGAATTTTCCAAAATACTGTCTAAGCAGATGCCTGAGTCGTAATAGCTTTCTGTAGATATGCCAAATTTTAGTTCGATTCGTAAAATAGTTTGAGCTGTGCGTTGATAGTCAGTCAGGACCAACGAGTGTAAACAATAAAAAATAATTCCCTTTGCTTCTTCTACCCTTTCAGAGAACGATGTGCCATACTGGATCGTCAAGAATTCATGGTCCACATCGTTTGGGGAAAAAGGCTACTTCAGGATGCATCGTGGAGAAAATTTCCATTCATGTGGCATGCTGAATGATTTAATGGCTTCAGCCATCGTTGCATAAATTTATGACTTTTAAAGTTTTAATTACATAAAATATTGTAACATGATAACTATGCCTGTAATTTCTTCCCGCTCCCATTTATATGTATACGTATGGTAACTGATTTTAAATACTAAGCTATAGGTAACGTTTGTAATTTTTTTGTAAATTTTATAAAAATATAATATCTATACAGGGTGACATCGAATACATGCGACAAATTTAAATATACAATAATACGTGTTGTCAAGAAACTGTATAAAATATCAAATGTAAAATTAAAAAAAAATATTTGACTATGAACGGCAACGTCTAATAACATGAGTACTCCACGACGCGCGACAATTATTGAGCACTGCGATGAGTCGGACGAGATTTTTTGATACTTTAATTTTTCTTATTTATTTTGCATATTAATTTTGCTGGAATAACGATAATTCGTACTTAAATAAAGATAATAACATCAATGGACCTTTTGATAACGATAATCGCGTATTTTTTTTTTTAACGATTTAGATTGTAGAAAAAACAGTTTATATTTACTATGTTACTGTAACTGAAGCTCCCATTTCATTTTGTCGCATTAATTCAAAGTCACCCTGTATAAACTATATAACTTCGTAATTAGTGGAAAGTATGGAGGGAGGCCTTTGCTCAGGAGTGGGACAGTGGGCATAATTAAAAAAAAACCGGCCAAGTGCGAGTCGGACTCGCGCCCGAAGGGTTCCGTACCATTATCTATAAAAAATAGGTGATGTAACTAAAAAACGTTATGGTTTTTGGAATTTTTCCTTTATATGTGCTACGAAACATAGCTACATGCCAAATTTCAAGATTCTAGGTCGACTGGAAGTACCCTGTAGATTTTTATTCCCATGCGAGTGTCGAAAAGGACATTGCTCTGCTCTCATACATTGTTCGCCCTGGAACCAACAGCATCGGAATATTGTGTGTTGTTTGGTTGATCATTAGTAAACTCCTATAAGATCTTACTTTTATAGAGGACTAGCGGCAGTATAAATATATTCCAAAAAAAGCATCAGATTTTGAGGTTATAAAGTTATAATCGAACCATAACAACGATAGTAGGTATAGTTTTAGATAGCTCGAAGTGATTTTTAAGAAACTGAAACACAATTTTAAAATATATTTAACTATTTTTAGTACCTGCCTAGATAAATAGGTACTTATATAGTTTTTAGGGTTCCGTACCCAAAGGGTAAAACGGGACCCTATTACTAAAACTTCGCTGTCTGTCTGTCTGTCTGTCTCCAGGCTGTATCTCATAAACCGTGATAGCTAGAAAGCTGAAATGTTCATTAATGATGTATTACTATTGCCGCTATAACAACAAATACTAAAAATTTAAAAAAAAAATATTAAGGGGGGCTGCCATACAACAGATATGATGATATGATAGATGTTTTTATAGATAATGGTACGGAACCCTTCGTGCGCGAGTCCGACTCGCACTTGGCCGGTTTTTTTTCTAAAGCCTAAGTGTATGTAATTTCAACGTTTAAATGCATAGAATATAATTAACATAGGTACCTGTATTCTTAACATTGGTTTTGGAATGATGTGGTGTCCAAGTTTAAGGTTGCACAATAAAACACTGTTTTCAATATTAGGTGGTTTTTAGTCAGTAAGAGTCTGACACTCCCTTCCGCTCCGCCCAGAGCGGGAGGGGTCATTTGATGATTTCAGAAACTCCAAAAAAAAAAAAACAAAGGCGTGCTGTCGCTACGACTGCTCGGACAAGACAGCGAGTGCGGCGCATCACCCCGCACTCCCTCCACCGCGCAACCCCCACTACAGCACGTATAACTAATTATTATACGTCACATCTCTTCTTTACAAAATATAAAGAAACAATAAAACAATATTTGCTTATAGAATAAATGGCTGATTCAATCTTAACATATTTGCTTTTTTAATAATCAAATTAATTCCTCACATGTGCAAATCAGTTACAATCATGCATTCTATCATATGATCTAGTTTATTCTAAATATATCCTGTAAATAACTATTTTATACCATTAACATCAGTACATCCCATAAAATTTATATTAATGAGCATCTCACTTTATATAACAAAAACGTATTTCGTGAATGCCGTGAGATGGCTAGCAAGTGTAATGTCAAATATGTGTGGATTAAAAATGCCAATATTCTTATTAAAGCGACTGACACATCTAAAAAATTTGCTGTACGTTGCCAAAATTATATCAGTAAAATTGTCCAATGTAAACAGAATGAATAGTCTATTTTTTTGTTATGCATGTTTGTACCTAGGTAGATTATCATTTTCCAATAGAAAAAAATATGTACAATTTATTACCTTTAACAGTAATTATACCTCACGTCATATTTACATAATACCTGTGAATGTCGCAAGAATATCTCATAAACCATTGTATTTTAAAAAAAACTTTTTTGCAAAAAATAAAACCGACTCCAAAAACACAAAAAAAGTGAAAAATAATTTTAGCTTCAGAAGTCGGTGACTTTTGTTTATTTGATTCAGTTTTTTGTCACCGACTTCTGAAGCTAAAATTATTTTTCACTTTTTTTGTGTTTTTGGAGTCGGTTTTATTTTTTGCAAAAAAGTTTTTTTATTTTTTTATTTTTAGTTGCAATATTCCATAGAAATATTTTTCATCATCAGACCTGTAATGGCACTTGTAACCCAGATGGGTGCAAAGTTTTGATCAATATACATGAATTAAGTCCAAACGCAAGGTAGCTACTGTAAACAGTTGAGGAGTTCCCTTAACTGTCCTTCGTCATCATCAGACCCCTTATGACAGTCACAACCCATCTAGGTGTAAATTTCTCATCAATACAAATTAATCAAACCCAAACACAAGGTGACTGCTGTAAACCGTTGAGGAGTTCCCTCGACTGTCTTTCGGTTCCATCATCAGAGCGACTCCAGACCTTCTTTAAATTGTAGTGCTTTAAAATACTTAATCAAAAAATTTACAAACGCACTAGTCGCCACTACAATTTTTGAAAGCTCCCCTCAATTTCTCTTGGATGCCATCATCAGATCCCGGTTTCCTTATCATGGGACCACCCTTGAAGTATCTCCTTTCCAACAAAAAAAGAAATATCAAAATCGGTTCATAAACGACGAAGTTATCCGCGAACACACATAAAAAAAAAAAAAAAAAAAAAAAAACATATATACGGTCGAATTGAGAAACCTCCTCCTTTTTTTGAAGTCGGTTTAAAAAGTCATCACTGTTATCATTATTATAGTACTACTGTTAGAAAGCATATTGAAGAAGTATCCTATATTTTTCTGTCACACCATTCCGTACTTTGCTTAATCTGTTTGTTGTCAAAATCACGCATACCTCCTGTTGTAATTAGTAATAACAATGTTTTTAACTATATTCCATACCACAAGCCGTTGCGATCTGTCTCCACGCTTTCAAATACAACTGTAACCAATATTGCTTACTTTATTTGTTGTTTGCTCTTTTATAACCCGACTAGACACAATGCATAAGAACAGTTTATCTTTTTTCTGTCAGAACTGCAGAGGAATTCGTACCAAATTACACACTCTTCATACTAATATTCTTTCCTTGTCGTTTGACGTAATTATATTAACTGAGACATGGCTAACAGCCAATATAATGGACAGTGAAATTATAGATGACCGCTACTTAGTTTTTAGAGACGACCGGGACCGGGCCGCTTCAAACAAGCGTGAGGGCGGAGGGGTTCTGAGTTCTGATAGCCGTACTGTGCGAGCTCCGGCCCATACGAATGTTGACACGTCCTCTCACTAGCATCGAACATGTTGTTATAAAACTGCCTGCGTCGTGCTCCGATAGGCGATAAACACCATATAATTAGCGCTGCCTATATACCTCCTCGCACGCAGGAAGACGTATACTTATCTTATTTTTGCGTATTGGAAAATGTTTTCACTGATCCATGCACTAAATCGTTTTACCTAGCGGGTGATTATAATCTACCCGAAATTGAATGGCCTGTTGACGGTAAATATTTGTCTACTCGGCCGCAAAACAACGTTACCCGGTGTTTATTTGATTTGATTTCTATTACGAATGCTTCCCAATATAACAATATAAGAATAACTTGGGTCGTGTCTTGGACTTATTCATTAGTAATATAGAATCTCAAATACAGGCTGACATCACACTGCTCCCGCCTGATAGTCACCATCCCCCATTTTCGGTTTTGACTTTACTTGAAATTTTTACACCAATGAGACGTCAGTCCACTAAAAAATTATATAATTATTATAAAGCTAACTATCAAGACATTAATGGTGAACTAGACAAGACGAACTGGGATGAACTTTTTTTAAATCTCACCAGTGAACAAGCAGTGGATGTTTTATATGAGTACTTAAATGGCATAATTCGCGCACACGTCCCACTCAAACGTCCTAAAAATTCCAGCTTTCCCGCTTGGTTTAACACTTCACTTATTAAAATCTTCAAAAATAAAGAACGAGCATGGATAAGGTGGAAAAAGCAGCAGAACCTTTCAGATTATGAAAGGTACTCTTTATATCGTAAACAGTTTAAACAATTATCGGATCAGTATTACAAAAAGTAGATGAAGTCGGTCGAAGACAGCATTCCTCTTAATGTCAGTCACTTTTGGTCGTACATATCGAACCACAGGAGAAGCTCCGGATTTCCAGCAAACATGTACTACAAAAATATATCATCTAATTGCCCTCGCGAGATATGTTTATTGTTTTCCACGTTCTTTAACTCTGTGTACAAGCCTTCAACCTTCGACCCTAACAAATGGGTATCTCCCGATATCCTTGATGAGAAATCATCCTGTATTCCCCATATCTTTCTAAATGTTTAAGTGAAGGGGTATTTCCGTGCATATGGAAAAGAGCTTTTATCACTCCCATTTATAAAAGTGGAGATAAAGCCAATATCGAAAATTATTATCGACCTATTTCTATTCTATCCACCTTGTCAAAGCTTTTCGAGAAATTAGTCCACAGTAATTTGTTTCCACTCCTGAGACATCTCATTATTCCCGAACAGCATAGCTTTGTTCAGTCGTGTTCTACCAGTACAAACTTACTGATTTTTTCACAATGTTTATTTGAAAATATGGACAAAGGCACGCAGGTTGATGCTGTGTACACTGATTTTCGTAAGGCTTTCGATAAGGTGGACCACAAACTGCTTGTAGACAAAATTGCCTTCAACGGCTTTAGAGGGAATCTGCTCAGATGGTTTGTGTCGTATATAATCCAAAGAACACAGAAAGTTATCATCAATGGATACGAGTCTGATTACACAGTGGTCGAATCCAGTGTGCCCCAAGGTTCAGTCCTGAGTCCTTTATTGTTTATTTTGTTCATAAACGACACAAACTCCTGCATAGTTAACTCTAGATTCCTTATGTACACCGATGACATCAAAATGTTTAAGTCCTGCACAAGTATGCAGGACTGCTTGCTATTACAAGAGGATCTACGTAGACTTTCGCAATATTGTCTTGAGAATAAACTTCATCTCAATTTACCAAAATGTCATTATATTTCTTTTACCAAAAATAGAACAACTATTAACTTTTCCTACACACTTTAGTGTGTAGGAAAAGTTAATAGTTGTTCTGATATAACCTTGTACTTATATGATCATAAAAGCTTGTCGCGATAATCAATATTTAATTAATTGAAATTTTATTAATTTGTACTTAGCAGATTTTACATAAATGAATAATTAGGTACCTACTAGTTTATTTACACAAGAAAATCGCGCGACAAGCTTTTATGATCATATAAGTTGTGTATAATGAGGTTGTAAGTTCATAGTTAAAATTTAAAAGGAAAATTTTATTTTCTTCTTTTTAGAGCGTTTAAATAAAACCTTTTTTTAAAAGTTTTTTTTTGCTTTTAATTTATTTTTTACTTTTTAGTTATCGCTGGCTTGGTTTCTTAGTCTGTTCATCTCATTCAACGCATCATTGTTGCAAGGTCGTTTGCCGGTTAATTTTGAACAATCCAGCGCTTCAATAAGGAGACCTTCTAATAATTTTACCCTACTTAAGGCCACGTATGCTTGACCAGCAGCAAACAGCTTCGAGCCTAAGTATATAACGGCGTAGTCGACAGTACTACCTTGCAATCCCAAAATAATACAATTGGCAGCATTCTTCGTTCCGCGGTTCCGTGACTATTATTTTGCTGGAAATTGCATAGACTTAGGCTGAATTACGTAAACGCCGTCTTCACCGAAGTCAATACGGACGGATGGTATATCAGTGTCATACATTTGTGCTCTTCGAAAGCATGGCCATATTATTTCTGTAATATGTCCAATGTAATATGTCAATTTTATAATGTAAGTTCTTTTTTGATTTTTCGCGACAATGCTCATGGATGTATAGAATCCCGTACCATACTGCATCAAAATCAAACTTTGTTTTTTATAGTCTACACTTATCATTATTAACTCCTACAAAAGTTATTTTTGTTAACAAAAGCCGAGTTTGGAGTAATTTTCTAAAATCGAAAATAACCTCAAAACCAGGTGAACAATTGATACATCGGTTTTGCCGGGTGACTGACGGCGTCATTCCGTTGACCCCACGGCACGGCAATCTTTTATCTATATATATAAAATTCAAAGTCCTGACTGACTGACTGAGATATCAACGCACAGCCCAAACCGCTGGTCCTAGAACAATGAAATTTGGAGGGTGTATTCTTTGTGAAGAGTAGGTATCCACTAAGAAAGGGTTTTTCGAAATTCTACCCCTAAGAGGGTAAAATGGGGTGTTGAGTTTTCTATGAAACTTTTTATTCTCGCGGTCGATGGACTTGAAAATTTGTGTACATACTCTTTATTTAAAATTATGAGAAACGTGTATCACAGTTTTTCCAAAATCATCCCCCAGTATAAAATTCAAAGTCCTGACTGCCTGACTGATATATCAACGCACAGCCTAAACCGCTAATCTTAAAGACATGAAATTTGAAGGGTATATTCTTGTTCAATAGTAGATATCCACTAAGAAATTTTTTTTCAAAATTCCACCCCTAAGAGGGTGAAATAGAGTGTTTAATTTTCTGTGAAACTAATTACTCTCGGGGTCGATTGACTTGAAACTCTACATACTCTTCAGTTAAAATTATAAGAAACTTGTATCACAGTTTTTCCAAAATCATCCCCCAATATAAAATTCAAAGTCCTGGTTGTCTGATATACGAGTATCAACGCACAGCCCAAACCGCTGGTCTTAAAGGCATGAAATTTGAATGGTGAAATCTTTGTATCTTCTTCTTAAGGCACCTAAGAAGCCGATTTCTGCCGGCTTCCCTTCAGGAACAAGGCGCTCAGACGTATTGTCTAGGTGCCTACTATAGTCAAATAGAATATTATGAACACATCTGTGGGTATCACATAGGATTAAAAAAATTTCAAAAATGAAAACTTTTTTTATGTCAACAAAGAAAGCAACAGTTGGCTCCAAATAAGCCGGTGCTCGGGTGTCAAAATTCAGAACTAAAATCGTATGGACGCGTACACGTGACTTCGCGGCTGGCAGTACCGTTTTGTAGGGAGCTCGGTAAGCCGAAGATTATCGAGTTACTACAGGGGCAGAAAAAGAAAGCATGCTCCCCGAACGAGATAGAATAAGTAATGGTCGATATCGTATTTGGTACCAACTAGATTTTATTTTATTTTGTTGGCTTATTAATGAGATAAATTCACTTTTATTTTTTTCTGCATTTTATTCTTTAATTTTTTTGTTTTTTTTTTGTCATGGGTGTCGTTTTCGTGGTTTTTGGGATCGCTAATGACGAAAATGTGGTCAAAATGAAAATTCTAAAAAACATATATAAAATATCATTCTCATTTTTTTCTTCGGCTTCCCCTGACTCAATTTTCAACCTTCGCCACTGGTACCTACCAGTGGCAAAGGGTCCACTAAGATAGGGTTTTTCGAAATTAAACCCCTATGAGGGCAAAATGTGGTGTTGAGTATTCTGTGAAACTTTCTATTCTAGGTGTCGATAGACTTAGGGCACGCCACGATAGTGGCGATAAGTCCCCACTTTGAGGAGTGGCTAGAGAGGCGCCACGGCGCCCTCACCTTCCACCTGACGCAGGTCCTCACCGGGCACGGATGTTTCGGGAGGTACCTGCACCGAATCGGGCGGGAGGAAACGCCCGGGTGCTATCATTGTGAGGATCGCCCGGAGGACACGGTGGAGCACACCGTCGAGGTCTGCTCCGCTTGGGCGGAGCACCGCCGTGTCCTCGTAGCGGCGATTGGCGGCGGCGACCTCTCGCGCCCGGCCCTGGTTCAAGCCATGGTCCAGGGCGAGAGGGAATGGGAAGCCGTCGCCTCCTTCTGCGAAGCAGTCATGCTAGCGAAGGAGGTGGCGGAACGTGACAGGGAGAGAACCTCACGTCCCAGCCGCCGCGGGAGAAGCACCGGGCGTCGGGGGCCACGTGGTGGCTCTCGGTCACCGTAGGCGCGGGCCTGTGGACGGTGAGTAATGGGCTAGCTCGCCATCCGTCCGTCTTATGACGACAGGCCGTGTCGACGGCGCGTTCGTGTTCCACGCGCGCCCCAAAGAGATGTCAGCAAACGGGAGGGGCCCGCAAGGGCCGATGCCTGCCAGGGCTGCGGGACTGTTCGAAAGAGATACCGCGGCCCTGGAACATAAAGGGCGAAAGAAGGAACATGGGTGGTTTTTAGTCAGTAAGAGTCTGACACTCCCTTCCGCTCCTCCCAGAGCGGGAGGAGTCATTTGATGATTTCCCACCCTCCAAAAAAAAACAAAAAAAAAAGGTGTGGATAGACTTGAAAGTCTACATACTCTTCAGTTAAAATTATGAGAAATGTGTATCACAGTTTTTTCAAAATCATCCCGCAATATAAAATTCAAAGTCCTGGCTGACTGACTGATATATCAACGCGTAGCCTAAACCTCTGGTCTTAATGACATGAAATTTAAAGGATGTATTCTTTGTGAAGAGTATATCCACCAAATAAAGGGTTTTTCGAAGATGTTGAAATGGGGTTTGAATTTTCTGTGAAACTTAATATTCTCTGGGTCAGTTGACTGAAAACTCAATGTACACATCACTCTTCAATTAAAATTATGAGACACGTGTATCACAGTTTTTGACATACTTGTAACACGATATAGTTAACATTTTTTTTATTTGTTTATTTACGACCCAAAAGTGGCTCCCATGTTTAAAATTCATTAAATTACGTGGCACATACGTCTTTGGATCACTGACTTACATATGTGTACCAAATTTCAACTCCATCGGTCCGGTAGTTTCAGAGTAAATTGGCTGTGACAGACGGACAGGCACACAGACAGACACGCGAGTGATCCTATAAGGGTTCCGTTTTTCCCTTTGAGGTGCGGAACCCTAAATATTAATATTACATGGATGTTTGTTACTCAATCAAGCCAGAACGGCTGAACTGATCTGGATGAAAATTGGCACAGAGATAGATTATAGGTTGAAACAGATAGATATAGATTACTTATTATCCCAGAAGTAGGCAAGATCCTGTGGGCAATTCCCGAACTGCACGCGGGCGAAGCCGCGGGCAAAAGCTAGTATCATATAAATTGTGTCATTACACAATTTACGTTATAAGTTGATAGTAAAAGTTCTAAAGGAAAAGCTTATTTTATTATTTTTAGCGCACTTTAAATAAAACCTGTTTTTTAAAAGTATTTCAAATTTTTTGTTGTATCGTAACCATTTCTGATAACGCATAATTACCTTAACACTTTTCTTGTATCCGTGCTATTAACAATTGAGGAGTTCCCTCGTGAGAAGACGATCCTGGTTGCAGGTTGAGTTCATGATAGAAATCCTCTTCATCCATCAAATATGAACGCATCTACAAATTTTCGAATCCATGCTATTAACCGTTGAAGAGTTCCCTCATGAAAAGACAATCCCGTCTGCAGAATGAGGTCACGGTAGAAACCAACTTTTTCTATCAAAGTTGAACACGTTTACAAGTTTTCGTGTCCGCACTATTAACTGTTGAGGAGTTCTCTCGTGAGAAGACAATCCTGCTGCAGGTTGAGTTCTTGACAGAAATCATCTTTATATCTATCAAAATTGAATACGTATACAAAGTTTCGCGTCCGCGCTATTAACTGTTGAGGAGTTCCCTCATGAAAAGACGATCCTGTGTGCAGAATGAGGTCACGATAGAAACCATCTTTTTCTATCAAACTTGAATACGTTAACAAGTTTTCGTGTCCGCGCCATTAACTGTTGAGGAGTTCTCTCGTGAGAAGACAATCCTGGCTGCAGGATGAGGTCATGCTAGAAATAATCTTTATCTATCAAAAGTGAACGCGTATACAAAGTTCCGCGTCTGTGCCATTAACCGTTGAGGAGTTCCCTCGTAAGAAGACAATTCTGGCTGCAGGTTGAGGTCATGATAGAAATCATCTTTATATCTATCACAATTGAACACGTATACAAAGTTTCGTGTCCGCGCTATTAACCGTTGAGGAGGTCTCTAGTGAGGAGACGATCCTGGCTGCAGGATGAAGTAATGTCTGTCATAAAAGTGAATTGTCACCAAAACCAAAGGTGTGTGCAAAATTTCAACTCAATCGGTTGAAGACATCTATTTCAAAATTGAGTTCAAAGATTCCACCCGAACAAATTACAAACATACATTGCAAGTTAAATAAAAGCTTTTAAAATAATAATAAAATCTTGTGTCTTCATTCATAATCATAACACAGCATTGATCAACTCATGTATTATGTACTTAATTGTAGCATTTAATTTTCATAAGCTGCAGTCAGTTATCATTTTGTGGGTTAAGAGGTAGTAATTTTTAAATATAGTTAATAAAAAAAATACGCCGATGTTGATAGGAAACTTATAAACCTTATCTATACATATGGCTACCAAATTCCTTTTCTAATGGAATGTATACGCGTCTATCGTTAAAACATTAATTTTATCGTAAACTATGAAATCCAAATACTTTTCAAGTGAATGCCAATACTCAGAATTCTTAAGCGTAGAAAAATGGTAAATAACACTGTGATTACGCTGTAAAGGTACACTGTAGGAAGTGACTGTATTGTAAGCAGTTGTTCGCGTTAGTAACGATCATGTCATCAATGTTGGCACTGTTGTGTGTGGGTTGGTTTTCGTTCGCGGCTGCGTGGTCAGTCCACATCCCCACGCCGTACGCCCTCGAAGACGCGGACCTACACTTCGAGCGCTTCATACAAGAATTTGAAAGAAACTACGCCGACGCACATGAGAAACAATCCAGGTTCCAAATATTCAAAGAAAATTTGGAAAAAATAAACAGTATGAACGCGAAAAGCAAGCACGCTGTTTACGGTAACATTATTTTTGTATTTATTTGATTTCAGTTGTTAAAATTTGATGCTTCTTAGTTTATTACAGAATTTTAATTTTCTTTCAGGTATAACGCAGTTTTCAGATCTATCTCATGAAGAATTGAAAGCTATAACGAACTGTTTTAAAAAATATGACTCTCATGTGAAGAATACCGATTGCACACCGGCATATGATAAAGATATCAACTACAACGATGCCCCGGAGTCGTGGGATTGGCGCGAACACGGTGCAGTCACCCCCGTTAAGAACCAATTACAATGTGGAAGTTGTTATGCGTTTAGCGCAATTGGTAAGTCATCCAAGGTTTGTCTTAATTTTGAGCCTTGGTGGCTTATCTCAGCGAGATAAGCCATACGGTGGTCAAGCGGAGACTAGACCATGAACGCTGAAGCATCACTAGACAATTAAGATTTTTTCTATAGTGACTAGAAGAGAGCATCCGTGATTGCGTGCACAGTAGGTGCACGCAATCACGGATGCTCTCTTCTCTCATTCTCATAGTCTGATAGTGCGACAATTCGACACAATTGGGAAGAGATCAGGCGCAGGGCCAAGGGCTAAACATGCTATCCGAGGCATGGGGCAAGAAATCTTAAACTTTCTTTCGAAATCATTAAAACTGTGATTTAACAAGAAAAAACCTATTCATAATTATTATTATTTATCACAGGTAATGTTGAGGGCCAGTACGCCATCAAACACAAGGAGTTGGTAAGATTGTCCGAACAGCAAATTGTAGACTGTGACAAAAATGATTTTGCATGCGATGGTGGATTTATGGCCACTGCATTACGGTAATAATTGATATTTTTGTATGACAGGACTGACGAGATGTCAATACGAATTTATAAAAAAAAAACATAAAAATGAAAAGCGCAGAAAGAGGTGGGACCAATTGAAATATAAACTATTTAAATATGGAATGGGTCCCGCCTGCTTCCAAATGCGCTGGTGTTTTGCTTTTCAGTCGTGTGTTTTAACTTTTATAATGACTTTTTTTTACAGCATCTCACGTTAATAATGATTTAATAATAGATTTCACAGACGATTAAGCTCGTTGATTTTTTGACTTAAATGTGTTGTCATTCCGAAAAACTTAAATCGAAATAAATCTTAAATGGGGATTCGAGAAACCTCTCACTCAATATAGTTCGTCCGCTTATTTTTCACAATATTGCGTCTGGTGGTCGCCACATTGAATTTTGATTACTGCATTCTGTAGTGGCACTCGCAAGGTTAAGACAAATTGATTGACGCAAGGATCAGCATAATCGGCCCACGCGTTTGGTCCCTAGAGTGCCACAAAGGAACAAACATATACAATGTGTTAAAAAATACCTGTCCCATCCGAAAGGGGTATATAAAACATAACGTATTCATGAAAATAAACATATTATTAATGAATTTTAAAATGCATGATTTTGTGCCCAAATGGCCACCATTTCCTTAAAATCTAACAAACTTTTAAAACGTGACAACACCATCTTCGGCGTGGGTTTGTTCGATCGTCAATTCTTTGCTTATGACGTCACTACGCGAGAAGCAGCCGGAATGTCGCCCGCCCGCATCCCTATGTTGCCAGTTAATAAGATTTCTCATTATATTTTATTTTTAATGGGCTTTTTTTACTTGCTATCCAAAAGGGATTACATATCTAGATACCTAATAATACCTTCACGGATCGGACAGACTTGTTTTAACTTATTGTATAAGCCAATAAACTCATTACCCTCCTGCAGCCGGGTAAAACAGGCCCCGGTTCTATTGACACTGTACTTGATGGTGATGTTGGCAGGTCGCTGATCAAGCAAGGAGGTAGTATGTCTGAAGCTGACTATCCATACAAAGGAAAGGCTGACAAATGCCAATTTGATGCCAACAAAGTGAAGGTCAAGTTAACCGACTGCCGTTCCTATAATCTTAAGTCACAGGAGAAACTGAAGCAACTGCTGTACCATAACGGACCGATCGCGATTGGTAAATTGCTGAGAAACCGTTCATCTTATTTAAAATGTTTTAATGTTTCTACTGCTGGGAAACTGACCTCCTCTCTGTGAGAGTGTTATTCACCACATTGGTGGATTTCACAAGTTCCGCATGTCAGTTTACGCGTGATGTTTTCTTCCACCGTTTTGAAATTACACAAAGTGCCTGCCTCCGAAACACTTAGATGGCAAAATATCACTGCGCCAGACCACAAGGCTGCCGGGCGCACAAATGAAATGCTTTCCTACGAAAACACGTACCTACCCTGTGTTTTTTTACAAACGTTACACGAGTGCTACAGGGCACATATACGGTTGTGTTCATTATTTTCTAAATGAACAACTGCCGTACCATTCCCGACTCATCGCGACTGACAATTCTGTTTCATAAACATAAATCGTATCAAAATCCCATAAACAATCCAAAATATATGAGTTACACGTATGCTGCCTTTGGAGACCTTGTTCACTGTCAAAGTCTGGAGCAAAAAGAGTGCACTAAATTATGTTAGCGAATCTAAGGCTCGAATTAACAAAGCCAGGTGGAGACTGAGTGACCAGGGGCGCAGGGCATACGGTTATTGCCACAGAGTTGCTTAAATAACACTTTGTATCCCACAACAACTGACAAGCAATTGAGTCGTGATTGTGTATTTTTCTTGTTTAAAGCTATCAAGGCTGATGCTGTGATGGAATATATACATGGAATAATAGACGATGACTTGTGCGACTCAGGTTCTATAGATCACGGAGTCCTACTGGTGGGATATGGATCAGGTACGGTTTCTTCGTTACACATTAGTTCGTTCTGTCAAAGAGTACTAACGTAAACCGGGACTTAATTTCCCCGTAATATTTTTTGCGTAAAATGTGTATATTTAGGTGCCTGATGAGATGACGAGTATGAGTTTCTTGCTTACGGTACTTATGTCAAACTAGCCTACCTTCACCAGACCAGCTTCGCCCGGCGATGGATTTTCATACAAACTTTCAACCAACCCCGATTCAACCCCGATTTCACTCGATCATGGATTGAATTTTCCAAAATACTGTCTAAGCAGATGCCTGAGTCGTAGTAACTTTCTGTAGATATGCCAAATTTTAGTTCGATTCGTAAAATAGCTTGAGCTGTGCGTTGATAGTCAGTCAGGACAAACGAGTGTAAACAATAAAAAAATAATTCCCTTTGCTTCTTCTACCCTTTCAGAGAACGATGTGCCATACTGGATCGTCAAGAATTCATGGTCCACATCGTTTGGGGAAAATGGCTACTTCAGGATGCATCGTGGAGAAAATTTCCATTCATGTGGCATGCTGAATGATTTAATGGCTTCAGCCATCGTTGCATAAATTTATGACTTTTAAAGTTTTAATTACATAAAATATTGTAACATGATAACTATGCCTGTAATTTCTTCCCGCTCCCATTTATATACGTATGGTAACTGATTTTAAATACTAAGCTATAGGTAACGTTTGTAATTTTTTTGTAAATTTTATAAAAATATAATATCTATATAAACTATATAACTTCGTAATAAGTGGAAAGTATGGAGGGAGGCCTTTGCTCAGGAGTGGGACAATGGGCATAATTAAAAAAAAACCGGCCAAGTGCGAGTCGGACTCGCGCCCGAAGGGTTCCGTACCATTATCTATAAAAAATAGGTGATGTAACTAAAAAACGTTATGGTTTTTGGAATTTTTCCTTTATATGTGCTACGAAACATAGCTACATGCCAAATTTCAAGATTCTAGGTCGACTGGAAGTACCCTGTAGATTTTTATTCCCATGCGAGTATTGAAAAGGACATTGCTCTGCTCTCATACATTGTTCGCCCTGGAACCAACAGCATCGGAATATTGTGTGTTGTTTGGTTGATCATTAGTAAACTCCTATAAGATCTTACTTTTATAGAGGACTAGCGGCAGTATAAATATATTCCAAAAAAAGCATCAGATTTTGAGGTTATAAAGTTATAATCGAACCATAACAACGATAGTAGGTATAGTTTTAGATAGCTCGAAGTGATTTTTAAGAAACTGAAACACAATTTTACAATACATACATGCATACTCTCTGCCGGCATCTGTGTTCCCTCCCACATAAGAAAGAATAAGAATATGAATAAGAATAAGAATAATTTATTTCAAAAAAGTAGGTATTACAAAAGTGTACATTTAGGTGCAGTAGTGTTATTTCTAAACAATTGTATAATTAGTGCTTATAAGTAAACTATAACTAAAATATATATAACTGTTGCAAGTTACGATAATGGCGAAATCAAATGTTAGGTAGCGACCTGCCTGATCTAGGTTTATTTAAACCTGTGTTTCAGGCCATCACTTTACAATGCATAATTTAATTAGGACAGGAAAAGTTTTAAAATAAAGTAAATCTAGGAACAAAAACAGTAAACATTAAAACTAACTTAATAACAATATGTACAACTAAATACGAAGAGATGACATATCAAATCAAACCAGGACTTCTAGAAGTTTTTCTGTGTCCGTGTAATTAAGCATCGCTAAATAATCCGATATTACAAAATTACATTTCCTATAACTTAGACTATAGAAGTTTAGTTTCTTGTTGAGTCTATTATACAGAAAAGGTCCTAAAAACACATAAAATCGACTAGCAAACGCATGTCTAGTTTGAGGCTTTGTGTAGGGTAGAGTGCTGCTGTAGTATAATGTGAAGAATAAATAATTGCCGTACTGTGAGCACATTACATGCTTTGTAGAGCAGATGTGTAGGAAATCTAAACGGACGAAAGGTAGCAACCTTTAGAATTGCTCTTTGAGCACGTTCTAGAGGGAGAAGAATCGAATTTCCCGCCCCCCCCAGGATGTTATGCAATAGGTTAGAATAGACTGACACAACGCTAAATAAACCTGTTTTATTAATTTATAGTCGGCTACATTACGTAAATACTTAAAAACATAAATTAGTTTGCGCACTCTAGCACATAGTAACTCGATATGTTTACGGAAATTTAGATTGGAGTCAATAGTGACACCAAGATATTTTAAATGGTCAGCTTTTTCTAAAGTAGGGCAAGAACATGCAGTGTGTGTGTAGTGTGCGACATATAACCCGTCTGCCTTCAAAGCAAGAGTGAACAGGCATCTTCTGGGCACGCTCGTTTCATCATAGACCTCATCCATCGCTTTCCACCAGGCGTGATCGAGGTCAAGAGCAGGCCCATTTTGTAATAAAAAAATAAAAAAAATAAAAAATACATTTAACTATCTTTAGTACCTGCCTAGATAATTAGGTACTTATATAGTTTTTTTCTAAAGCCTAAGTGTATGTAATTTCAACGTTTAAATGCATAGAATATAATTAACATAGGTACCTGTATTCTTAACATTGGTTTTGGAATGACGTGGTGTCCAAGTTTAAGGTTGCACAATAAAACACTGTTTTCAATATTAGGTGGTTTTTAGGCAGTAAGAGTCTGACACTCCCTTCCGCTCCGCCCAGAGCGGGAGGGGTCATTTGATGATTTCAGAAACTCCAAAAAAATAAAAAAAGGCGTGCTGTCGCTACGACTGCTCGGACAAGACAGCGAGTACGGCGCATCACCCCGCACTCCCTCCACCGCGCAACCCCCACTACAGCACGTATAACTAATTATTGTACGTCACATCTCTTCTTTACAAAATATAAAGAAACAATAATACAATATTTATTTATAGAATAAATGGCTGATTTAATCTTAACATATTTGCTTTTTTAATAATGAAGTTAATTCCTTTTTCGAAGATGTTGAAATGGGGTTGAATTTTCTGTGAAACTTAATATTCTCTGGGTCAGTTGACTGAAAACTCAATGTACACATCACTCTTCAATTAAAATTATGAGACACGTGTATCACAGTTTTTGATATACTAATTACGTTTGCTGCGATCGGAGTATCGAAAAAAAACCGAAATGATTTTAAATTAATTTAATTACTGAATTAATATTACAAAATTAATCCTATGAATGATGATTCCAGGTCGAAGTAGGACAATAGAATAATCATTCTTACAATTTATTGAGCAAACAACGGTTTGCGAAATCGATTGACGTCATAGATGCATCAGCAATAATAAGTATCGGCGCGGATGCAACATCAGCGATCTTCATATAGTAGCGCTATGTAATTCCTCCCCCCTTAGAACGGCGACTATTTTAGCACGTTGAGTGAAAATGTTGCCGGAAGTTCGCCAGGACTTCCATTCTCTTCCAGGGTTGCAGCTGGTGATTGCTGTTTCTTTTCCATAGCTTTCGTACGCCTGAGTAGGTAGCGCCGGGTCATTACGATGATAACGAGTACGCTTGCACTCGATAGTATTCCATAGAATGGGATTGTAGTGTGGTAAAGTCCGTCGGAGTGCATGTTCTCAAGTTGAACAGGTTTCTGGATCATGAGTTGGTCCTGGATGCTGTGTAGTCCTTGGAGATCAATGGAGTTCAGATTAACGTGGGTAGCTGTGGTGGCCTGCTTCTCAGCGTCATAGGGTATCTTCATTAACTTCAAGGGTTGGCCGTTAATTTCGTCGTAAACGTTTGCAATGGTGAACTCCTCAGTTTTCAGATAACATCCAGTAGGAATCGTTGCAAGGTAACTACCCTGAAGCGATGTGTAGTCTTTCCGGTTACAGGTTAGTTGTATCTTCGTTTCTTGAGGAAAGAATAGGACGTAATGTTGGTCGTCGAGCTTCTCCATGGCTTCTCTCATCAAGGTGATTGTGGTAAACCTGCAGGAGTCCTTTAAAACTTGGTTGGTGATTAACTCCTGGACGCAGTCAGCTTTGGTGCGAGTCTGGTGGGTAATATCTTTCTCACAGAGGTACCAGTCTTTCGACTTCGGGCATTCAGCCTCTATGTACACATGTGACATCTCGTTAGTTGCAAGGAAAGGAAAGGATGGAATAAGAGCTTGTGCATGTTTATTAGGTACCACAGAAAGTCTATAAATATCGTAACTATTTTTAGAAAAGATTGGAAATTTAAATACGAATACTATCTGCTTATCTACATAATATGATCCTGGTTTTATAATATCATAGTTATCTCTGAGTTCTAGATCTAAAACTTGCTCTTCGGCGTAAATAGTCTTGAGTTTTCTTACCATTGACTCTAGTATTTCTATGTCTATCATGGAGTGATGGGTACTGCCCGCACGAACGAAAGCTGAACTATTTTCTATCCTGATTAATTCCTGAGTTAAATCCTCTACATTATCGCTTATAACTTCTAATAGTTGGGCAAAATGAGCATATTTTATTAAACTATTCTCAGTTAGTGCATTACTTTGTAATATAGTCTCTAAGGTAGTGTTGATTTTATTTGGGTTTTGTACTATCTGTGTGATTATGCTATTACATTTAGACATCCACTCCTTACTCATACTAATATGATCATTGAATTCGGTCACTAATTTATTTTGGTTACGTTCTAAGATTTTAATTGCCTGATTATATTTTAGTGCATCCTCGTGATCTAGGTTCCCGGTTAGGCTTTTTATTATTGAACCTAGTCCATCTACAAGACCTCTTTTGGCTCTATTGGGTTCTAATGATCGTAATTGTTTTAGAACATTGCCAAGTTTGCTAGCAAGATATTCCAACTGAATTTCGTATAGCGCGTAAGTATTATTAGTCATTTGATTTTGACAGTTCGTTAGTTGGGTCTGTAGGGAGTGAACATTGTTTTCGATATCACTTAGTTGTATGTACTGAATAAAGGTATGATGATGAGTCGTGATTTTCATTTGTCCAAGTTTAAAGGGTAGAAGTCCTGGTCCGTCGTCGAGGCTTTCAAGTCTTATCTCCTGAGATCGCGTCATTGGGAGCATTATTACCTGTAAGGTCCCGTAGTAGTTGGTACCTTACACTTGTAGCTTTAAGTAAGAAGTGGTAAGTCAGTACTTGGAGTTAGGCGAGTTGATGTCAACACACACAGACTTTGGTAACACTAAAGGTTTATTAGAGTACCGATCACAACAAAGTAAAAGTGGGTTGGATGCTAATCCGCGGTGTTCGCGTAAGTATGTAATTTGTCAACTAACTCAAAATCATATTAAACATTGTTTTAAATACCAAAGAGAAAAGTAGGTTGCTGCGTTTGCAGCCTGACGGAATGTACGTAAACCGTACAACCAGTAGGATCCTGTAACAATTTTGCTGATTTAGGTATGCGCTTAAGTCTTGACTTCGCTATGGGGCCACGTTTTTTTGAAGTATAAATGTGGATCGGCAGGTCTGCTAAAACTGTGTCCTGGGTATATCGCGGGGCAGTCTTTTGTCGACTTGCAAGAGGGTTTGTTATAAATACTTGCTGTTGGGGGGCGTATTCTATCTCGGGTTCACGGGTTTCATTTCTTTTCTCAATTATGGCGGTACGATTGGCCAGTGATGACGAGTTAATGATGTCATAAACATGTTTCATTTTATCTCTATGGGCTTGCGTATACTGTTGTAATAGATGCTGTGTAAGGTCAATGTCTTTACAGTCTCGGGGGTCAAAATGACCAGTCAGTAAGTCAAAGGGTCGACATCTTGTGAAACTATATATAGAGCTATTATAAGCTATTAGAGCATAGGGCACAAGATTAATTATTGGTTCGTCTTTAAACTGTAACTTTAGGAGTCTAAGGTGTTCTAGAAGGGTTGAGTGTAGTCGTTCGATATTTCCGTTGTCGTTGGGTGAGTGAGCTAGTATTCTATGATGGTTGATGTTATGAAGCCTCGTGAATTCCATGAACAGTTGGTTTGTGAACTCAGTCCCATTGTCTGTGATTATAGTTAGAGGGACGCATGGTGGGTACAGTATTGCAAAAGGGCTTGTAGTATGCTAATAGCTGTTCCGTCACGTAGGTGATAAGCTTGACCGTACTTTGTAAATACGTCGATAAATGTTACATATTTCTCACCCTGTACAGTGAATAGATCCATGTGGATTGTCTCAAACGGTTTGGTGGCCGGTGGTACAATGTTGAATTGGGGTCTTATCGGGTTTCTGTCGTATTTGGCCTGACCGCAAATCGTACATTCATTTATAAATCTAGTTATCTGGTCCTTCATCTTTGGCCAGTAATATTTACGAGATAAGGCTAAGTGACACTCGGTAATTCCACGATGGTTAGTTTTACCGTCATGATAGTGTCGTATTATCTCCTGTTGTCGAAGATAATCTTTGACATTTTCTAATTCAGTTTTAGCTAAAACGAGATTTAAGGATGAACTTTTAAATTTGTCCTGCATAATTGGTATAATTGAATGCAGTCTTTTCTACATCCTGGGGGTGCATTTCCACCTGGTAGAACCCACTTGCCAAATCCAAGGTCGTGAAATAGTGGCATTTACCTAGTGTGTCGAGAACGTCATTAATGTTAGGTATAGGGTACTTATCGTCTAGGGTCTTCTCGTTTAACTTACGGAAGTCAACTACGAGACGCCATTTTTGCTTTCCTGAGGCATCTATCTTCTTTGGGACCACCCAGATGGGCGAGCTCCACGCGGATTCTGATGGTCGTATGATACCTTGATCAAGCATTTTGGTTACTTGGTCCCTAACTTCCTGGCGGTGTACGAATGGATACCGGTAGCTTTTAGCGTGCACTGGAACATCATCGGTAGTCCTTATTCGATGTTTTATCTTGTTTGTAAAAGTTAGACCCTCACCTTCGATGTAAAAAACATCCGAGTAACGGGAACAAAGAGCTAACAGGTTAGCCTTTTCCTCCGGGTTCAGGTGATCAGTTCTTAAACGCGATACTACGTCCTGAGCGCGTGTCGATGTTTGTTGGGTACTACTGCACTTAATATTAAATAACTCCGCGTGCGCCGGGCGATCGATTGAAAATATTACGTCGTTTAGTGTCGGATTTTCGATTTCCAAGTAGCCACGATTATTACTTACGGTAGTAATACATTCATGAATTATGCAGTTGCAAAGGATTTGTTCCCGAATAAAAACGTCGCCTTCTGGCACATCAATGGGGATACGGGTAACCTTAGTACTCCCAGCTGGTATAATATCTTCGTATAAATTTACGTTACACGAGTTATACATTACAATTGGGTTCATTGCGGATCGAGTCACTAACATGTTTTCTTTCAAATCTATACGAGCTTCCCAATCATTTAACAGATCTAGACCGATGAGACCATCGAAATAATCATGGAACCGATAGATGAACAACTTCATACTTTTGGCGTCATTAAACTCCGCAAAACATGGCAAGGTTATAGAGTAGTCGTTCCTGCTTGTTGCGTGTATGTTGGTTACCTCAAAAGGGTCGAAATTCAAGGGGTATTCGGCGAAATATTTCCCTACAGCTTCGGGGCTAATAAAGGATTGATTGGCACCTGTGTCTATTAAAAGTTTTAAGGGTGGGTCTCTAGTTTGTATATAGGGAAGTTGCCTCTGTGTCTGAAGATTTAATTCTATTTTGGTTTTTGCGACGTCGAAGCATCCTGAAAATCCTGCTGAGCATGGTTGGTTACACCCGCTTGCGATTCATCGAATACTTGGTCGTTCGTTGACACGTTATAATGAGTCGAGTCAGCGGCGAGACTCAGGTCAGAGACACTGTCATTGTAGTCAGTATAGTAATTGTACACCGGTTCGTAGTAGTAGTCGTAATATGAGTCGTCATAATGTCATGCACTCATTCATATTCATTTCTCGGGCTTTAAAATAATTTGAGGGTGGTGGATTTCCAAACTTATTCCAATCATGAGCGGTTGGCTGATTTATTGGAGGTAAAGGTCTGGGAGTAAATCGTTGAACACCACTCATTGGCTGAGGGCCTTGAAGTGCGTTATTTCGGGGTGTTAATCTAAATATGTTACTACGGGGGTTGTAGTTAGGAGGTGCCGCACTGAACATTCTTTGCGTGTTCGTCGGCATACGTTGTTGATGCTGTGCTGGTGCAGGGAATTTGAAAGGCTGAGGTGCGGGCCCTGCTGGACGCTGGCCCGTGGGTAATGGCCAATTAGGTACTGGTGTCGGGAAGTTATGAGGTCGTGGGGTAAACGCTACAGGTGTTAGAGTGGGATGAGCGACTTTGGGAGGAGCTTGGGCTTTTGGGGTCTCACGTTGTTGCAGGTACATTACATTGAGTTCCTCCTGAACGAACTCGAGCGCCTTTTCTATTGTAGGTGGGCGCATGCAACGTATACGGGATCCTAAAGGTTCTTTTAACCCTCGAACATATGCCTGCATGGTAACCTTTTTATACAGGTTGCGTTTCGCTTCTACAGTCGTCGGTACAGTCTCATGTAAAGTCACGTATGTCATGATCGTACTAAACAACGTTTGGCAATGATCATAGAATTCTTGTGGCGTTTTATTACCCTGAGTGGCTAAAGAGAGGTCGTTGTACAATGCGGTTTCATCACGCTGATCTGAAAAATTATTAATCAAGGCAGTTCGAATGCCTAGCCAGGTCTCTGGTATTCCATTGGCGTTAATAGTACATGCCGCGGTCCCAGTTATTTTATTAAGTATCCCGTTTAATAAGCATAAGTTGGAAAATTCACTGCCAGGTGTGTTACTTAAGTACTGCGCAGCTAACGAATCACAAATTTTAATGAAACGGGTAAGGATGTTTGGGTTGCCGTCGAACTCTGGAATAAGGCGAAGAGCCTTGTAGATAGTATCTGGGTTATTCTGAGCTTGAGTCATACTGCCTAATTCTAAGTTATCTAAAGTTATATCTCTATTTATATCTACTGTACGTTGGCGAGCCTGTCGTGATTCAGGCTCCCGCGCACTGGAAGCCCTTGGATGGTAAATCTTGAGGTTTTAAGATTCAAAGGGTGCAACACGAGAATGATTCAAGTGTACTTACAGGTATCTCATTTCTGGTTCCTCTCCGTGAATTGATGGCTGGATTCTCCACGCGACTCCGCAGCTTCACCGTAGATTCTGGATACTCGTGACGTGACTTGATAGCCGCCCGGGTGACTCGCGATCGTGGTGATCGATATGAGATGGCTCTAACGCGATTCGCGAACCGGCCCGCGAGTATCCTACCGACTGCGCCAATTACGTTTGCTGCGATCGGAGGATCGAAAAAAAACCGAAATGATTTTAAATTAATTTAATTACTGAATTAATATTACAAAATTAATCCTATGAATGATGATTCCAGGTCGAAGTAGGACAATAGAATAATCATTCTTACAATTTATTGAGCAAACAACGGTTTGCGAAATCGATTGACGTCATAGATGCATCAGCAATAATAAGTATCGGCGCGGATGCAACATCAGCGATCTTCATATAGTAGCGCTATGTAATTTACTCGTAACACGATATAGTTTACATTTTTTTTTTTGTTTATTTACGACCCAAAAGTGGCTCCCATGTTTAAAATTCATTAAATTACGTGGCACATCCGTCTTTGGATCACTGACTTACATATTATTATGTGTACCATTTCAACTCCATCGGTCCGGTAGTTTCAGAGTAAATTGGCTGTTACAGACGGACAGGCAGACAGACAGACACGCGAGTGATCCTATAAGGGTTCCGTTTTTCCCTTTGAGGTGCGGAACCCTAAATATTAATATTACATGGATGTTTGTTACTCAATCACGCCAGAACGGCTGAACAGATCTGGATGAAAATTGGCACAGAGATAGATTATAGGTTGAAACAGATAGATATAGATTACTTATTATCCCAGAAGTAGGCAAGATCCTGTGGGCAATTCCCGAACTGCACGCGGGCGAAGCCGCGGGCAAAAGCTAGTATCATATAAATTGTGTCATTACACAATTTACGTTATAAGTTGATAGTAAAAGTTCTAAAGGAAAAGCTTATTTTATTATTTTTAGCGCACTTTAAATAAAACCTGGTTTTTAAAAGTATTTCAAATTTTTTGTTGTATCGTAACCATTTCTGATAACGCATAATTACCTTAACACTTTTCTTGTATCCGTGCTATTAACAGTTGAGGAGTTCCCTCGTGAGAAGACGATCCTGGTTGCAGGTTGAGTTCATGATAGAAATCCTCTTCATCCATCAAATATGAACGCATCTACAAATTTTCGAATCCATGCTATTAACCGTTGAAGAGTTCCCTCATGAAAAAACGATCCTGTCTGCAGAATGAGGTCACGATAGAAACCAACTTTTTCTATCAAACTTGAACACGTTTACAAGTTTTCGTGTCCGCACTATTAACTGTTGAGGAGTTCTCTCGTGAGAAGACAATCCTGGCTGCAGGTTGAGGTCATGATAGAAATCATCTTTATATCTATCAAAATTGAACACGTATACAAAGTTTCGTGTCCGCGCTATTAACTGTTGAGGAGTTCTCTCGTGAGAAGATGATCCTGTGTGCAGAATGAGGTCACGATAGAAACCATCTTTTTCTATCAAACTTGAATACGTTAACAAGTTTTCGTGTCCGCGCTATTAACTGTTGAGGAGTTCTCTCGTGAGAAGACAATCCTGGCTGCAGGATGAGGTCATGCTAGAAATAATCTTTATCTATCAAAAGTGAACGCGTATACAAAGTTCCGCGTCTGTGCCATTAACCGTTGAGGAGTTCCCTCGTAAGAAGACAATTCTGGCTGCAGGTTGGGGTCATGATAGAAATCATCTTTATATCTATCACAATTGAACACGTATACAAAGTTTCGTGTCCGCGCCATTAACCGTTGAGGAGGTCTCTAGTGAGGAGACGATCCTGGCTGCAGGATGAAGTAATGTCTGTCATAAAAGTGAATTGTCACCAAAACCAAAGGTGTGTGCAAAATTTCAACTCAATCGGTTGAAGATATCTATTTCAAAATTGAGTTCAAAGATTCCACCCGAACAAATTACAAACATACATTGCAAGTTAAATAAAAGCTTTTAAAATAATAATAATAAAATCTTGTGTCTTCATTCATAATCATAACACAGCATTGATCAACTCATGTATTATGTACTTAATTGTACATTTAATTTTCATAAGCTGCAGTCAGTTATCATTTTACGGGTTAAGAGGTAGTAATTTTTAAATATAGTTAATAAAAAAAATACGCCGATTTTGATAGGAAACTTATAAACCTTATCTATACATATGGCTACCAAATTCCTTTTCTAATGGAATGTATACGCGTCTATCGTTAAAACATTAATTTTATCGTAAACTATGAAATCCAAATACTTTTCAAGTGAATGCCAATGCTCAGAATTCTTAAGCGTACAAAAATGGTATATAACACTGTGATTACGCTGTAAAGGTACACTGTAGGAAGTGACTGTATTGTAAGCAGTTGTTCGCGTTAGTAACGATCATGTCATCAATGTTGGCACTGTTGTGTGTGGGTTGGTTTTCGTTCGCGGCTGCGTGGTCAGTCCACATCCCCGCACCGTACGCCCTCGAAGACGCGGACCTACACTTCGAGCGCTTCATACAAGAATTTGAAAGAAACTACGCCGACGCACATGAGAAACAATCCAGGTTCCAAATATTCAAAGAAAATTTGGAAAAAATAAACAGTATGAACGCGAAAAGCAAGCACGCTGTTTACGGTAACATTATATTTGTATTTATTTGATTTCAGTTGTTAAAATTTGATGCTTCTTAGTTTATTACAGAATTTTAATTTTCTTTCAGGTATAACGCAGTTTTCAGATCTATCTCATGAAGAATTTAAAGCTAGAACGAAGTGTTTGAGAAAATATGACTCTCATGTGAAGTATACCGATTGCACAATGGTATATGATAAAGACATCAACTACAACGATGCCCCGGAGTCGTGGGATTGGCGCGAACACGGTGCAGTCACCCCCGTTAAGAACCAATTACAATGTGGAAGTTGTTATGCGTTTAGCGCAATTGGTAAGTCATCCAAGGTTTGTCTTAATTTTGAGCCTTGGTGGCTTATCTCAGCGAGATAAGCCATACGGTGGTCAAGCGGAGACTAGACCATGAACGCTGAAGCATCACTAGACAATTAAGATTTTTTCTATAGTGCACTACTGTGCACACAATCACGGATGCTCTCTTCTCTCATTCTCATAGTCTGATAGTGCGACAATTCGACTCAATTGGGAAGAGATCAGGCGCAGGGCCAAGCGCTAAACATGCTATCCGAGGCATGGGGCAAGAATTATCTTAAATTTTCTTTCGAAATCATTAAAATTGTGATTTAACAACAAAAAACCTATTCATAATTATTTTTATTTATCACAGGTAATGTTGAGGGCCAGTACGCCATCAAACACAAGGAGTTGGTAAGATTGTCCGAACAGCAAATTGTAGACTGTGACAAAAATGATTATGCATGCGATGGTGGATATATGGCCACTGCATTACGGTAATAATTGATATTTTTGTATGACAGGACTGACGAGATGTCAATACGAATTTATAAAAAAAAAAAAACATAAAAATGAAAAGCGCAGAAAGAGGTGGGACCAATTGAAATATAAACTATTTAAATATGGAATGGGTCCCGCCTGCTTCCAAATGCTCTGGTGTTTTGCTTTTCAGTCGTGTGTGTTAACTTTTATAATGACTTTTTTTTACAGCATCTCACGTTAATAATGATTTAATAATAGATTTCACAGACGATTAAGCTCGTTGATTTTTTGACTTAAATGTGTTGTCATTCCGAAAAACTTAAATCGAAATAAATCTTAAATGGGGATTCGAGAAACCTCTCACTCAATATAGTTCGTCCGCTTATTTTTCACAATATTGCGTCTGGTGGTCGCCACATTGAATTTTGATTACTGCAGTCTGTAGTGGCACTCGCAAGGTTAAGACAAATTGATTGACGTAAGGATCAGCATAATCGGCCCACGCGTTTGGTCCCTAGAGTGCCACAAAGGAACAAACATATACAATGTGTTAAAAAATACCTGTCCCATCCGTAAGGGGTATATAAAACATAACGTATTCATGAAAATAAACGTATTAATGAATTTTAAAATGCAAGATTTTGTGCCCAAATGGCCACCATTTCCTTAAAATCTAACAAACTTTTAAAATGTGACAACACCATCTTCGGCGTTGGTTTGTTCGATCGTCAATTGTTTTCTTATGACGTCACTACGCGAGAAGCAGCCGGAATGTCGCCCGCCCGCATCGCTATGTTGCCAGTTAATAAGATTTCTCATTTTATTTAATTTTTAACGGGCTTTTTTTACTTGCTATCCAAAAGGGATTACATATCTAGATACCTAATAATACCTTCACGGATCGGACAGACTTGTTTTAACTTATTGTATAAGCCAATAAACTCATTACCCTTCTGCAGCCGGGTAAAACAGGCCCCGGTTCTATTGACACTGTACTTGATGGTGTTGTTGGCAGGACGCTGATCGAGCAAGGAGGTAGTATGTCTGAAGCTGACTATCCATACAAAGGAAAGGCTGACAAATGCCAATTTGATGCCAACAAAGTGAAGGTCAAGTTAACCGACTGCCGTTCCTATAATCTTACGTCACAGGAGAAACTGAAGCAACTGCTGTACCATAACGGACCGATCGCGATTGGTAAATTGCTGAGAAACCGTTCATCTTATTTAAAATGTTTTAATGTTTCTACTGCTGGGAAACTGACCTCCTCTCTGTGAGAGTGTTATTCCCCACATTGGTGGATTTCACAAGTTCCGCACGTCAGTTTCCGCATGATGTTTTCTTCCACCGTTTTGAGGACTGTAGTGATAAAAAAAATTACACAAAGTGCCTGCCTCCGAAACACTTAGATGGCAAAATATCACTGCGCCAGACCTCAAGTGTGTCGGGCGCACAAATGAAATGGTTTCCTACGAAAACACGTACCTACCCTGTGTTTTTTTGCAAACGTTACACGAGTGCTACAGGGCACATATACGGTTGCGATCCATTATTTTGTAAATTAACAACTGCCGTACCATTCCCGACTCATCGCGATTGACAATTCTGTTTCATAAACATAAATCGTATCAAAATCCCATAAACAATCCAAAATATATGAGTTACACGTATGCTGCCTTTAGAGACCTTATTCACTGTCAAAGTCTGGAGCAAAAAGAGTGCACTAAATTATGTTAGCGAATCTAAGGCTCGAATGAACGAAGCCAGGTGGAGACTGAGTGACCAGGGGCGCAGGGCATACGGTTATTGCCACAGAGTTGCTTAAATAACACTTTGTATCCCAGAACAACTGACAAGCAATTGAGTCGTGATTGTGTATTTTTCTTGTTTAAAGGTGTCAAGGGTGATGCTGTGAAGGAATATATACATGGAATAATAGACGATGACTTGTGCGACTCAGGTGTTCTAGATCACGGAGTCCTACTGGTGGGATATGGATCAGGTACGCTTTCTTCGTTACACATTAGTTCGTTCGGTCAAAGAGTGCTAACGTAAACCGGGACTTAATTTCCCCGTAATATTTTTTTGCGTAAAATGTGTATATTTAGGTGCCTGATGAGATGACGAGTAATAGAGAAGTCTGGAAGAAGAAGACATACTGCGCCGACCCCAAATGAATTGGGATAAGCGCAAGAGAATGATGATGATTTTTAGCGTAGAATTATTTGATGTACAGAATGCTTGGTGGGCTTTGTAAAGGGTCTGTTTCCACCTTGTATATATTGTTCTAGTTAATTTTGTTCAAATGAGTTTCTTGCTTACGGTACTTATGTCAAACTAGCCTACCTTCACCAGACCAGCTTCGCCCGGCGATGGATTTTCATACAAACTTTCAACCAACCCCGATTTCACTCGATCATGGATTGAATTTTCCAAAATACTGTCTAAGCAGATGCCTGAGTCATAATAGCTTTCTGTAGATATGCCAAATTTTAGTTCGATTCGTAAAATAGCTTGAGCTGTGCGTTGATAGTCAGTCAGGACAAACGAGTGTAAACAATAAAAATTAAGTCCCTTTGCTTATTCTACCCTTTCAGAGAACGATGTGCCATACTGGATCGTCAAGAATTCATGGTCCACATCGTTTGGGGAAAATGGCTACTTCAGGATGCATCGTGGAGAAAATTTCCATTCATGTGGCATGCTGAATGAATACATGGCTTCAGCCATCGTTGCATAAATTTATGACTTTTAAAGTTTTGATTACATAAAATATTGTAACATGATAACTATGTATCTAATTTCTTCCCGCCCCCATTTATATACGTATGGTAACTGATTTCAAATACTAAGCTTTAAGTAACGTTAGTAATTTTTTTGTAAATTTTATAAAAATATAATAACTTCGTAATTTATTTATTTATAACAGCTTATACTGTCATTACTGGGATTACCCTAATGCGACAGTTAAGTACTTAGACTAATAAACTAATCTATAGACTTACAATAAAATATGAAATTAGAAAAATTAAACCTAACAACATAATTAAATTATAATAAGTGGAAAGAATGGAGGGAGGCCTTTGCTCAGGAGTGGGACAGTGGGCATAATTAAAAAAAAGCCGGCCAAGTGCGAGTCGGACTCGCGCACGAAGGTTTCTGTACCATTATCTATAAAAAATAGGTGATGTAACTAAAAAGGTTAAGGTTTTCGGAATGTTTCTCTTAATCTGCTATAAAACATTGTTTCATGCCAAATTTCAAGATTCTAGGTCGACTGGAAGCACCCTTTAGGTTTTGATTCCCTTGCGAGTAGTTGCGAGTTTGAAAATATGCGGCTTAAATTGCTGTTTCTGTTGATTGCGGTTGACACAGAAATTTGAGTTTGTTACAGGTTAAAAGTATTATAGACTTGAGTATTTGATATTAATTTCAATTTAATACCTCTACGCGTTCATGAGGAAAGGGGTAGTAAGTTTAAAATTATTAAAAATATTTTTATCCTATGATGTAACTAAAAATATACAGTTTTCGCAATTTTTCCTTTATATGTGCTATAAAACATAGCTTCATGCCAAATTTCAAGATTCTAGGTCGACTGGAAGTAGGTTTTGATTCCCATGCGAGTGTCGAAAAGGACATTGCTCTGCTCTCATACATTGTTCGCCCTGGAACCAACAGCATCGGAATATTGTGTGTTGTTTGGTTGATCATTAGTAAACTCCTATAAGATCAAACTTTTATAGTGGACTAGCGGCGGTATAGATATATTTAAAAAAAAAGCATCAGATTTTGAGGTTATTAAGTAATAATCGAACCATAACAACGATAATAGGTATAGTTTTAGATAGCTCGAAGTGATTTTTAAGAAACTGAAACACAATTTTACAATACATTTAACTATTTTTAGTACCTGCCTAGATAATTAGGTACTTATGTAGTTTTTTTTCTAAAGCCTAAGTGGTACCTGTATTCTTAACATTGGTTTTGGAATGAGATAAAATATTTTGTGTAATATATTTATAAACTTACTTATTTATAAACTTTATAAACTTTGTGTATGCCTCATGTACTGCAATCTTCTGTTTTATGAAATAAATTTATTATTATTATTATATTATTATTATTTATATTTGCGTAATAGCGCTAGCATTAATGATCTCATCCGTCGTGCTCTTGCCACCGCCGGGGTGCCAGCTGTCTTAGAACCCAATGGCTTGGCACGCGTCGATGGGAAGAGACCAGATGGTATGAACATAATGCCATGGAAGTTGGGTAGGCCTTTGGTGTGTAGAGCATAAATATTTGAAGTGAGAAGTCAAATAAGAAGGAGAAGTGGGTTTGTCTAGAAGAGAAAACAAGGTTGTCAAAGCCCTTAACGCTCTGCGCTGTCTGATGGGTAACAATTTTAAGCGTGACCGATGTGCGGACACATGATCATACTTACGGAGATTAAATACGAATCGTTATTTAGAAGTCGGTCAAGTTTATTGAGGAGATCTGCATTCAGGTCATAGTAACACACATCACCATAGTCAAGTATGCGGAAGACAAGGGACTGAACCAGCATTACCTTTATTTATTTATTTATTTATTTATTTAAACTTCATGTACAATAGTGGTACATAGGCGGACTTAATGCCACAAGGCATTCTCTACCAGTCAACCTTTGGGTTAAATAACCCAAAAGCCAGTCAGCCTTTGGGTTTTGGCTTTATGTGTGATGGAAGAATATTTTTCAATCTATAAAGTGACTGCAACGTCCCGGTGACGTTTTTGCTCACAACCGGGACCTGCTTACGCCAGTCCAGGCAAGTGTCAACGTATAGCCCCAGATCCTTGACGTCAGAGCTAAACGAGATGACTGTACCGTCAAAGGTAACCGGCGGCACCGTTAATCCATTCAGCTTCCGTAAGCTATGGGAGCTCCCTACAATGATAGCCTGACACTTGGTTGGATTAACGGCTACCCCGAAACGATCAGACCAGTTTTTTACCACAGCTAGATCCCGGTTTAGCTCCTCAATCGCATCAGATAACTTGTCAACACCTGCCCGACTGTAGAGCTGTAAGTCATCAGCATAAAGATGATACGCACACTGACGCTCGGTGGTTATGAGATCTATGTATAAAAATAGAGAACAGAAGTGAAGATAAAATACCGCCTTGAGGGACGCCAGCATCAAGATCACACCAGCTGGAAGAAGAGTCTCCCGCAAGAACTGACTGCTGACGCCCCCGAAGATAGGAGGAGAACCAATGCAAAACCTCGGGAGAGACCATTCGATAGAAGAGGATGGATAAGAGGACTTCATGACTGACGGTATTGAATGCATTGGAAAAATCTATCAACACTAAAATGGAAACCTTGGTGTCTTCCATTCCCCGTCTTCACTTTAAGGAGAGCTGAAATGGTACTGCGGCCGGGCCTGAATCTGGATTGGAATGGACTAATGAGAGAGTTTTATTGAATAAAGTAAGAGAATTGTTCATGGACACAGGCTTCGAGTGTGATGTAGTATGTATTTGACATATGTATGCTTGTGTGCGTGCTTATAATAATATTTATTGGACTCAATGTTCAATCAGCATTACAGATGCGATTGTGTCTAAGTCCCGTCCTTATATGGCGACCGTGACATTTGATCTTGGATCAACTTAATCGTGGCAGCGATTAGTCCGGATTGTGTCAATCTGTGTAAAAGTCGTCTAGTTACGTACTTTATAAAAAACAATCATCATCATGTGCCAATCTAAGGTGCAAAGTGAGGAAATCTTTTTAAACCAAAACAGTGCCAGTGGAGTAAAAATTCAGCCACAGTGGAAGAATTTAAATTTCATCTGTTAGCAATAAGCATAGTGCTGATGGTCATAATGTACAATATTGTTCCTCGGATTTTTGTATATTGGCTACAGGCTATATAAAAAATGCCATCAAACTTGGATGAGAGACCAATTAACGCGTCATGTCCTGAGGCGTTCTGATCGAACCAGGCATTATCGGAGTCCAGGAGTACCAGTTATATGCGAAGATTGTAATTGCAGAGCTACCAATTCCTGCAAGGGAACTCCAGTAAAGTAACGAGTGGAAAGGCCTATCTAAAACGGGAACCAGATGACTACGGATAGAAGATTTTGTGTGATTGCGTAATAAAAATGTGTCAAAGTGCTTTACAGTGAATCGGTGTATATGTAGAAATCTAAGTGAATAATCATATCTATATCTGTTTTATAATGGACCGTAATGTATGAACACATAATTAATTTAAGTACTGAACTTAATAAAGTAAAAACATATTTGGTGAAAATTGGGCCAGGTAGCCGTAAAGGTGAAATTGTGTTGAAAAAATTAAAAGAAGCTGATAATTTAGTTAGTCAGTTTAATTGTAGTTTGGAAGAGTTAAAAGCGTTGAGACCAAAATTAAAGGAGGATGAATCGTTAAAATTTAATGAGCAAATTTCACAGTTTTACACTTTATACGACAGCATATTAGACTTATGCAGTAATTCATCTGTATATGGCTAAATTCGATCTGAAGGTTGCATTGAATTTATTACCAGTTTTGAAAGATGATGGGGCTAGTACAAAGCAGCTCATTGACGGTGTAGAATATTATCAATCCGAGCTCGACCAGGAAGGCCAAAATAAATTAGTTAACTTTGTTTTGAAAAGTCGTTTGTCACAGGCGGCTAAACTAAAACTAGACAATAAATATGAATCAGTTGACGGTTTGATTAAGGCTATGAAAACTCATCTGTTGCCCAAAAAGTCGGCAACGGCGTTTCAATATAAATTATTTAATTTGCGACAAAATTATCTTTCTATAGACGAGTATGGTAAACAAATTTCAGACTTATTTGTAGATTTAACCATCTCTCAATCCGAATGCAATGAGACCAGTTTTAGTGTGTTGAAGCCAATAAATGAAAAACAAGCTATAAAAAGTTTCGCAGATGGTTTGAGAAACCGGCGGTTGAGCACCATAATCGAAATCGCTAGGAATTATTCGTCTTTGAGTGATGCTGTTCAAGCTGCTATAGATGAACAAATGACATCCCCGTCGACATCAGGTGATATTTTGGCTATGCGTTATAATAACAGAAATAACTTTTATCAACCCAGGAATTTTAGGGGTCGGTTCAGGAATAGAGGTCAGCATACACCAGGGCGCGGACAGGTGCCAGATCAGGGTATTCAATCTCAGGCAGACGACAGCAGCTGGACAGGTGGTCAATTCAAAGGACGAGCTGCACCAAGGTCATCTCCAGGCAACAGAGGTAAAATAATTTACAGTCGCTCTAGAAATGCTGAGGGAGATGAACAAGAAATGCATATTTTGACAGACTAGGTTCACAAGAAAACAAAGAGTCTAAAGAGTCAGAACACGATAAGTTTTTTCGTGAATAAAAATGTAATATTGTCTTGTAATAATGTATGTCATATTAATTTGAACATTAATCCTTGTGGGGACTTACATAGTTGGCTTATTGATACCGGGGCTTCTATTTCGGCCATAAAATATGAACACGTGATCGAGAATAATATTCCTACCCAAAAAGAGACACTTGTTGTTGATGGTATCGCAGGCAAAGTACAAGCAATCGGATATGTTTATATTAATCTATATTAGGGTGATCACACTGTAAGCAATAAATTCTTCGTATTTAAATCGTTACCATGTAAGATTTTCTAATCAAATATAAATCGGTTTTAAACTTGGGTAACAATTCTATACAACTATGGAATGAGACCATAAAAATAGATTTACCTATCACTTCGGAGAACAATTTATTAACTATACCCACTGTCTAGATCTGAATCAGTTCATCTTATCAAAACTGAAATTCGGCAGGAATGCGTAGTTTGCGCTACTGAAGTAATGGAAGGATTATATTTAGCAAGTACTTTATCAAAACTGATTAATGGGCGAATACCAGTACGATTTTTAAATACTACGGTAAAAGATATTGATTTAAAAGATTTCAAACACACGATACTCTTAGCTAATGATTATAATGTTTGTGTATTTGCCGAACCCACGACAAAATATGCGGAAAGGGTAAAACATCTTTTCCCATTACTCAATTTAAACCACTTGAAAACGGAAGAACGCGATAGTATTCCAACATAATGTGCAAAATATAACGATCTTTTCTATCTTAAAGGGGATAAATTAACTGCCACAAAAATATACAAACACTCGATAAATTTAAAGCCACAAACCACGCCATTGTATTGTAAGCCTTATAGACTCCCACATTCACAAAAAGGGGAACTAAGGAAACAAATAGATAATATGCTCGAACAAGGTATCATAGAACCATGTAACAGTGAGTGGTCGAGCCCCGTTCTTTTGGTGCCTAAGAAAGCAGATATCAATGGATTGAAAAAATGGCGTTTAGTCATAGACTATCGCAAATTAAATAACTGTATACAGGTGGTCGAGCCCCGTTCTTTTGGTGCCTAAGAAAGCAGATATCAATGGATTGAAAAAATGGCGTTTAGTCATAGACTATCGCAAATTAAATAACTGTATACAGGATGACAAATTTCCATTGCCTAATATCAGTGAAATAGGTATTAAATTCTTTATCCGGATGTATTTATTTTTCGCATTTAGACCTCAATCAGGGATTTTATAACGTCGAACTTGAGCCGGATAGCAGGAAGTATACAGCTTTTTGTTCGGGACAGTTTCAAATGACCAGAATGCCGATGGGGCTTAAGACAAGCCCCAGTTCCTTTTCGCGCATGATGACTATGGCTATGACTGGTCTTTGTTACGAAAAATGCTTGTGTTATCAAGATGATCTGATAGTTTTTGGCCGAAGCCTGGCAGAGCATAATAGAAATTTAATTGATATATTTGAACGATTACGTGAAGTTAATTTGAAATTAAACCCGGTGAAATGTAAATAATCTCCACAAATTGATAACCCTGCACTGCATTTCATTCATCTTGACTGGCACTGCGCTGGCGGTCTCCTTACGACGGAGTTCCGCCCATAATCTAAATGTATATCATCGCCTCCCGTTCTACAATACCCCGATTTATCAAGTAAAAACACATTTATTATACAGACTGATGCATCGGGTTACGCAGTGGGAGCTATTTTAGCAAATTCTAGTACTGTACGCTCGTTGTTTTATTTTAATTATGTCATGGTGTTACTATACTTCTTTACTAAATATGTTTTTCTTTTTTTGTTGTCCTTGTTTTTATTTATGTTCATGTAATTTGTTTCATTTAATTGTGCTTCAGTGTGTTGTGATGTGTCTTTTGTGTGCACCGATAAAATGCTTCAGAGTCAAAGTTAAAGATTTATTTGCAGATAAATATGGTTACAAAATCACCTAGCTTTATCTATCTACCATAGAGTACTCGCTTCGAAAGCGTTTGGAATATCTACGAGTACAACCACACGGATCGACAAGCTAAGCTATCAGTAGAGCCTCCGCTTTGTATGTTACATACATTATGATGTTTCCCTTATGTTACGTTATCTTTGACTGATGGCCAATTAGTAGAAACTTAATTGTGTGCATTATCTAGAATAGCATTGATTTAATTTTAAATAATTAATAAAACATTAAAGTAACACTTGTATACATTATATTATGATATGATTACATAAATAAACACATAAACTCACACCATTTCCCCATGGGAGCAGGCAGTAACATTATAATTTTTATATCGATTTACTGGAAATTCTTACAAAATTGATGTCGCCATAAGATCATTTAACATTTTACAGGAAGAGGCACCTTCTCCTCTATGCATCCTAAAGTATCCATCTTCACCAAAATCTTCACCCCAGGAGTTCTTCACGGTCCAATAATCCACTCCATTCTCTGAAAGAATTACAACTCTTTAAAAAAATATGGCTCTACACACATTACATACATACACACACATACACACATACACGTACATTTTCGAACTTTCCACCATGGGCATCGCTGATAAAATGTCACTTCTAACGCCTCGACTTATTTAATTAGGCTCACAAACATAAAAAATAATATCCAAAACTGTGGCAGTCTTACCTGTTCCGTAGCCAACGAGCAGTACAGCATGAGTGACCGGATACTTGCTGCATAACTCGTCATCAACTATACCATTCTTATATTTTCGGATCTCATGTGAAGCGACAGCTGAAAGTGTATTAAAAAAGTTAGTTAGAAATGGAACACATTACTTTAAAAGTCATACTTCCGCATCCTCCTTAAACTTAAAGGGAAGATTTATAAGGCTTAGGTTAGACCTGCTGTCTTGTATGGATCAGAATGTTGGGTAAAATAATAAAAAATGAGTATACGCGGTGGAAGGGACACCGACGCGAAAACGGTGACCACGTATAAGTACATCATTCTAAAATTTCTATGTGGGGACATAGAAATTTTTCATCGGTTATTAAAAAAAACACCGGCCAAGTGCGAGTCGGACTCGCGCACGAAGGGTTCCGTACCATTATCTATAAAAACGGCAAAAAAATCATATCTGTTGTATGGGAGCCCCCTTTAATTTTTTCTTTTTTAATTTTTAGTATTTGTTGTTATAGCGGCAATAGTAATACATCATTTGTGAAAATTTCAGCTTTCTAGCTATCACGGTTTATGAGATACAGCCTGGAGACAGACAGACAGACAGACAGACGGACAGACAGACAGACAGCGAAGTCTTAGTAATAGGGTCCCGTTTTACCCTTTGGGTACGGAACCCTAAAAACAGCAGTGTCCCTACCACCCTGTTTATGTGGAAGTCTGAAAGTGGCACCGGTGATTGGTTGTCATGGTATGAGCCATGTGATGCGGACAAATGAGTACAATGTGATGGGGACAATTTTGAGTATGAATGTGGAAGGCTATAAGAGTAGATTAAGACCGAAGAAACGATGGAGTGAATGTATAAAAGATGATAATTATGGCTAGAAAGAAGGTGATAACTGCGAAGACTAGTCATCATCATCATCATCCACAGCCTATATTCACCCACTGCTGAGTATAGGCCTCCCTTTTCTTCTGCCAATCTCCACGTTCCTGTGCCAGCCTCATCCAGGTTTTTCCCTCGATGGCAACTATGTCGTCTGCCCATTTGGCCGCCGGCGCCGGACGACCCACATTTCTTTTCCCCGTTCTTGGACGCAGACTAGTAATAGAGGAATATGGGAGAAGAAGTCACGCTGTGTCGACCCCAAATGAATTAGGATAAGGGGCGGAAAATGATAATGAATACTTCAATCTTAAGAATGTCATCTACTTTGACATCCAACCTATCAGATTTGGTTGTACCATCAGATCCGAGAAATGATGGTCCGGAGAAACCGAATGTCGGATCTAGTGAGCATCACATAACCTCAACTTACGTAGTCCAGACCGTGTTTTGTCTATGACGGCCAGGTTAAACGGAGACCAGCCATCAGAATCAGAATCAGAATGTTTATTTGTCAACATAGGTAATTACAGAATGTGTGAGATGTTACATTTTCGTATGTGCTCTATGTTTTGCCATTTGGCGTACAAATATTTTTATCAATTTTAATTAAATTCAGTTAATTACTTGCAACAAATACCTGCATTATATAAAATTATAACAATACATTAATTAAAAAAAAATACAAAAATCAAAGCAAGTCGATGAATAAAAATATTCACAGAATGTCAACAATAAAATTTAAGAAATAACAAATGATAAATGTCAGAAGATAGTGTCAATTATTAATAAAATTTAAAATTAATAAAGGAATGTCAAAGAAATTAATACAAATCAATAAACTATTTCTACAATGTTAACAAAAAAATCTAAAGAAATTCTTAGATGTTATCTACACGGTATTATAGTGCAGTGTGTGCGAATACACATTTGCAATCTTTTTTACCTCTCGTTCATAGTGGTTCCATCCTCCTCCAGCCTCCCGTCATACAAATAGTAGTAAAGGGACTTCGGCCGGTCATTTCTCGGATTCGAATAACCATAACCAGATCTGATAGATCATGACGTAATCTAAATCGATCGTTTTGTTTCAAGTGAGGTTATTATTCTATAACAATATTCTGTAAATGGTTACCAATAGCGAGAGGTCCAGTTTTGTACAGCAGCTGCTTCACCTTCTCTTGGGAAGTCAGATTGTAAGAACGACAGTCAGATAGTTTGACCACCACTTTGCTTTGGTTAAATTTACAGGAATCATGTTCTGACATGTATGGATAATCTGCTTCAGACTCAGCTCCACCCATTTTTATGAGCTCCCTGGTAGAAAAGAAAAAAATATTTTACAGACCGTCTTACTAATCGTACTTATATTATATTATTATATTATTTGTGAGGATAGACGGATGGATGTTTGTTACTCTTTCACGCAAAAATTACTGAACGAATTTGGATGAAATTTAGCACACAGATAGTTTATAACCTGAATTAACACATAGGATACTTTTAATCCCCGTAGTATGATCCCGTGGGACATTGGGATTATCGAACACCACGCGGGCGAAGCCGCAGGCATAAGTTAGTTATCTATACAACTGGCCATTCATTGATAAAGGAGGCCGTAATCATTTTACAAAAGTTGAAGTAAATTATTTATTTCAATCATCAGTAAAACCATTAGCGGACAATTTTGAAAAAATAAAGTAATAGAAGTTTGCAGCAGTAAGCAGTAAAGTTACATATGATCTTTACATAGTACATGTACATAGTTGTAATTAAATTTCTTAAGTACCTAAAAGACTGGCTTGCTAATCCACCATAACACCCCAGCATATGACCGCAGTCAACAATCTGCTGTTCAGAAAACTCCAGTAGCTTCCCTGTATACTTCAAGGCGTACTGACCCTCAATGTTTCCTGAAAGATAAAAAAAGTAAGATTATTCAAGCAGTCATTTAAATGTTAACCGTGTTCAGTCGTGGCGGCCAGTCTCAGCGAAGACGAACCATAAACGTGGGAGAAATTGTAGTGCACAAGTGAGGGAGTAGATCAGCAGACGCTGTTCATTCTCTCTTCTGCAATTCTCACACTCTGACGTAATATCAATCTGACACGACCGAGAAAGACAAGGAAGAAAGGCTTAATCTCCTTTCACAATGGTGGTGAGAGTAAAAAAAAAACAGCACGTCTTATATTTCATTTATAAGTCTGTTGGGCAGTCATTGGGCGGTTTTTTAAAGGCAGTACTTGAGATCAATGATATAACAATCAGTAGACATGGCGATCACAAACACATCGAACTAAAACACAAATGTGTAGCTTGAAAACGAGATCCAAAACAGGTTCCTTGAATGAAACCCAGACACCATATTTTTGTTTTGCTTATCTGGGTTTTATGTTGGTTTCATAAAACACGAGCTTTGACCAAATGGTGACTAATGTTAGACCAAAGAAACCAGGGTCGTCAAGAAGCGCTTTAGCTTGACAATCGTAAAAGTTGCAGGTAGTATCTGGATAAGGAACGTATGGAATAGGGAAGTGTGGCTGAAGAAAGAGAGGCCTAATACCCAGTAGTCGATTTCTGGGTTGATATGATGAATGATGATGATTACACGAGAATATCTGGCTCTTACCAGTGGCAGCAAAAGCATAACAGCTTCCACAATGTTTTTTTAGGTTTTGGTTCTTCACACGAGTGACTACGCCGTGTTCACGCCAGTCGAACGACGCCGGCGCATCTACATGAGGGACATCAGCATCGTACAACATGACACAATCGGGATCAAACGGATCATCATTGTCATTGACGGATGTTCTCAAACCAGTGTAAGTACTTATAAACTCTTCTTCAGTCAAATCCATGAATTTCGTTATACCTGAAATATTATTTAAATTTTTTGGAGTTTTATTAAAAGTAGTAACACTGTTACATAATATTTCATCTTCATGGCAAACGCTTGATTAATTCAGGGTGCATTGTAAATTCATCTTTTGTACAGAAAATTTTCCGTTTTCTCAATCAAAGAATTAAAGCCAAGATCTGTTTAGTCTTTTAAACGTAATGGTACGTATGTACACAAACGTATCTTTAAAATTGCATTATAAACTCATTTAAAAAAGATATTAAATTTTTCTTACCAAAAACAGCGTGATCACTTTTCTCGTTCATTTTGTTGACACTTTCTAAATTTGCTTTGAATATTTTGAATCTGATTTGCTTCTCGGCTTCATTAAAGTACTGTTTGTTGTGTTGCTCTATGAAGCGCTCAAAATACAGCTCGCCATCTCCGAGATCATAGGGCTTTGCTGACAACGCGGTAGCCAGCGCAACCCCACAAGCACACAGCAAGAACAACATTGGAGACATGGTGACTGAACTGAATTGGCAGTAGTACAATCATCAAACATTTTGCTTTCTTTTATACCATCAATAATTTTACGAGTAGGTATCATTTAAAACAGATAAAACTGAAGTTTTGTAGATAGTCTAGAATTCCGTTTATTTATGCGAGTTTTTTAACATTAGGTACACTAGTTACACGTGTTTTAAACACTTATATATACGTTTTAATGTTAAGCTGATCTAAACGTTTATAAAACGTCAGAGATCAATAATTGCGAAATAGAACAGTTCCAAAATTCGATGTCTGTGAAACCCTTTTTTTTGTTTGGGTTGCGAAATCATCAAATGGTTCCTCCCGATCTGGGCGGAGCGGAAAGGGAGTGTCAGACTTTTACTGATTAAAACCCATCCAAGTTCCTTCTTTTGCCCTTTGTGTTCCAGGACCGCGGTATCTCTTTCGAACAGTCCCGCAGCCCTGGCAGGCATCGGCCCTTGCGGGCTCCTCCTATTTGCTGACATCTCTTTGAGGCGCGCGTGGAATACGAACGCGCCGTCGACACGGCCTGTCGTCATAAGAGGGACGGACGGCGAGCTAGCCCATTACTCACGGTCCACAGGCCCGCGCCTACGGTGGCCGAGAGCCACCACGTGGATGTCTGTGGAACCCTGTGGCTAGATCTAATGCAGGTGTTTTTTTTTCAATATTGCAACATCATGCACCTACTATCTATAAAAAGTGTAAACAGACTCAATCAATCATTCTGTACATCAAACTGCGCAAAAAATTATTGATGAATTAAACAGTCATGGAGGTATTTATAGTAAAGTCGTAACATGGTTTTTAGTATGACTTAAATTCCACTCCTGGGCAAAGGGCTCCCCCATTCCTTCCACTTCTCACGATGGTGTGCTTCTTCTCGCCAATTCGCGAGGAAGCCATCCAAGGCGTCTGGCCACCTTCTCCTCGGTCTGCCACGACCCCGTCTGTCACAGTGTTCCAGTCTTGCGATATTCGGTCCCACAACTCTGCCGGCATCCGGCAGACATGGCCTGCCTAGACCCATTTTAGTCAAATCAAAATTGCTGCGCATTTCTGCAATTAGAATTATCAACATTGTTGTACTTAATTCACAGCTCTTTGCTTAGTACCATTAACATTTTTGACATTTTTACCATTTGACACTTACCTTGAATTGGCACGTGTATAACTTTATTTATTCACACTACTTTACCTGTGTGCTAAAAATTGTAGGGGCCATCTATTATCATCATTATCTGCCTAGCCTTTTCCCAACTATGTTGGGGTCGGCTTCCATTCTAACCGGATGCAGCAGAATACCAGTATTTTACATGGAGCGACTGCCTATCTGGCTCCACAACCCAGTTAGTACTGGGTAATACGATACCCCTTGGTAAAACTGGGTGTCAGACTGTTTTTGACACAGTTAACCATCAGTTTAACACTGTGTCAAATACATGACTGATACATACTGTGTGACATAAAAAAAGTTAACTTACTTAACTTTTTTATGTGGTAATTAATAGGATAACATCATATTTATTTAATATTAAACTGTGGTATGCTGGATGACCATGGGATTCTAACTGGAAGTTTGTTTTAGTCTATACATAGCAGAAGCCCGGAAGTTACATTAAGAAAAATAATGTCCACCTGTATTAGATAGCTCTAATACAGATGGACATTTTTCGATTAATTGCTTTGAGTTAGACCTGTGAAGTGTACCACGAACAAACAAACAGGATATTTCACTTAAGTGATTCAAACACGTGTAACTAACGCTGTTTTAAAATAGCACGCAAAAATAGACAGAATTCTACAATATCTACAAAACTTCAGTTATGTATTACATATTTATGATACTCGTAAAATTATTGACGGTATAAAAGAAAGCAAAGTGATGGTACTGCCAATTGAGTTCAGTCACCATGTCTCCAATGTTGTTCTTGCTGTGTGCTTGTGGGGTTGCGCTGGCTACCGCGTTGTCAGCAAAGCCCTATGATCTCGAAGACGCCGAGCTGTATTTTGAGCGCTTCATAGAGCAACACAACAAACAGTACTTTAATGAAGCCGAGAAGCAAATCAGATTCGAAATATTCAAAGCAAATTTGGAAAGTGTCAACAAAATGAACGAGAAAAGTGATCACGCTGTTTTTGGTAAGAAAAATTTAATATCTTTTTTGTAATATAATATAGTCTATAATAGCAAAAATACAAGTTCGACACATTAAAGTACCGTAGTAGTCACTAGGGGACAGAAAATTTACAAACAGAAATAGTGTGCGAGAGATGGGTCAAGTACAGTCAATACAAAATTTGAGCCCTGACTCCTAAACTAGGGAGATCCTGTATTTTGGGAGGCAGTGTCTTCGCATAAATAGTGGACGAGCAAATTATGAGCGTACTAGCAGACTCGGGTAAATTTACACTTTTAATTCATTAAGAAATTGCCATGAAGATGAAATATGTAACAGTGTACTATATTACAATCGTTAAACATTATTTCAGGTATAACGAAATTCATGGATTTGACACAAGAAGAGTTTGTAAGAACTTATACTGGTTTGAGAACATCCGTCAATGACAAATATGATTCGTTTGAACACCACTGTGACGTGTTGTACGATGGTGATGTCCCTCATGTAGATGCGCCGGCGTCGTTCGACTGGCGTGATCACGGCGTAGTCACTCGTGTGAAGAACCAAAAGGAGTGTGGAAGCTGTTATGCTTTTGCTGCCACTGGTAAGAGTCAGGTGTACTTGTTTTAGTTTCTTCTTCACTGTGCCGCTGGCACGACATACTTCAGATGGATTTGGCCCAAAACCAAAGCATTTAATTATACTTACTTATGATAGAAGGGACAGTGTAAAGCAGGCTCCTACTGAAAAATTCTTGATGGAAATGGATCCTTGCTAGCGGGATAAGTCCTCATTTTTATTAATATTTTTATCTTTCAGGAAACATTGAGGGCCAGTATGCCCTAAAGTATGGGACGCCACAGGAGTTTTCTGAACAGCAGATTGTTGACTGCGATCTATCGGAATCTGGGTGTCATGGTGGACTAGCCTTCCTCTCTTTTGAGTACTTAGATATTTACTTACAACTATTTTACCTTCACCTGTACCATGTAAAAATGATAAATAATTTTACTGCTGACATGCATATCACTATTTCTTTTAAGTCGCATCGTGACCTTAAGCACGTGCTTAACGTGGCATCCTGGGTTCGATACCGTTAGTGGGTGTTTGAAAATTGACGATGTGATACCCCCCTGCTGAGCCTCGGAAAGCACGTTAAGACTTTAGTGCTGCGCCTGCGCCTGATCTCTCTCGAGTCCTGTCAGTTTGCCGTCCTATCGTACAATGAGAGTAAAGGAACAGAGAGCACCTGGGTTTGTGCATACTCTTGATCACTATAATGTAAATAAATTCAGTGAGGGTTTTCATAAGTTTGTTTCAATATGACCGTTAACGGGAATGGTCATATTGAAACAAATCAATTACTTCTTCTACTTTATCTTCCAGCCTATTTGACTTGTGTCACCAACAAAGTGGTCAGTTTAACAGACGACGGTCGCTAATGGACCGCACTATTCATTTAGTATTCAGCTACTTTAACATTTCCCTCCTCGCAGGCAGCTCATACAAGTGGGTGGAGTTATGTCCGAAGCTGATTATCCATACAAGGCAGTACAAAATTCCTGTAATTTTGACCAAAGCAAAGTGAAGGTCAAACTGTCCGACTGTCATCGTTACAATCTGACTTCCCAAGAGAAGGTGAAGCAACTGCTGTACAAAACTGGACCTATCGCTATTGGTAACCATTCATAGAATAATATTGTGATCCGAAATATCAAGACATCACGCCCGCAGTCCCTGACAGGTTAGGCAAAGTTCTACCACATTTTGCCAGATGTGTTTAACTTCTATGTAATAGGGGACGAGCCTATTGCCATCAACCAAGCCCAAATGCGGACTCCAGGCTGACTGAGAAATTACTGTTGAAAAGATCCTACAACCTTTTACTTATACTTCACCATGCTTTGATTTTTTCCATTTATGTTGGGGAACTGTATCCGGTTGAACTGTATGCGACTGAATATCACTATCATTTTGTGCTGCTATATTAAACTGACTGTTATGATACATTAACAGCTGCTTCTGGCGCGCCATTCCAAACACATACGAATGGTATCATAAATGATGACTTCTGCGTTGGGCAGCCTATCAACCATGCTCTCTTGCTCGTTGGATACGGAACTGGTATGATTGGCAATATTATGATTTTTTAAAATAAAACTGTAATTTATTGAGTTAGCCTAAGGGCTCGGATAAAGTAACATTGTGTCAGCGACAATAATGGTGGATAACACTATATATTGTCAGAGCCCTTTGATAGTAAAATAGTGAATTGACGACCGCCTATCGACATCTTCAATAACAGAGGAAAGCCTTTTGTCATCCGGAAAAGCTAAAAAATATCATGTGACTACAGAAATGAAATGACACTGGCAGGCGACCATCCCCTTCAAACCTGGACACATGCAGATAATTATGATACGTTGGTCTGTTTAAACAGGATCAAATCAAATTAGACTTCACAGACGTGGTCGATATCAGTTAATTGCCATGCCCTACTGCAATCGTCAAACGTCAACGAGATAATAACCCCTTACTTATCATCATCGCTTAAAGTTAAGACAGGCTTAAAAATGTATAGTTATTTTACTAATTCTAATCAACCTAAACATTGCTCTACAGTTAAAACTTCAATGCGCTTTTATTTGGACGTGTATTAGTGAGTAAGCTAGTCGTACAGGCGCAACGCCTTCTGCATAAGTAGTGTAGCTATAGTGTAGCACACATAGCTTTCGATAGTTTACAATCACACCTGCAAATCGATTTATTTTGCACCAGAGCAAACAAAATTTCAAAGATTTTAAACAAGGCAATCAATAGCTTTTAATTTTTATTTTGATATTGCACGACTTGACATACCTAATATATACCTACTCGTATTATCTCGACATACCTAATATGTCTACATAGCAATGTCTACATTGTAATTGTTTACTTACTGAAATCGCTGTATCTGGTCAACGCAAATAACTCTTAACTAAGTAGCTTGTAATCAGAAAATTTCCCTACTTAATGATATTTAAGATTGTTACTAGTCTGTAACCTTTCTTTAAAATAAAATTTAAAAAAAATGTTTCAGAGAATGGAAAGGATTATTGGATATTGAAGAACTCCTGGGGTGAACAGCAAGGTGAGGAGGGATACTACAGGACGCAGAGGGGTGAAGGTGCTTCTTCCTGTAACATGATGAATGACTTTATGGTGATGTCAACCATTTTGTAAGAACTAAATCTAAATTACAATTATAATGTTTCCGCTTACTCCCATAGGAAAAAGGTGTGACTTTATGTATTTAAAAATAATTATGATATATTTTTGTATGTATAAATATATGCGTGAATAAAGTATTATATTTGCAACTGTTCTTTTAATGTTTTCTTAATGAAGTATTTTAAAATTATTGATGCTGACTATTCTCTTTGTTAATAAATATTATTCCGATTTCCTCACGAGGTTTTTCTTCACCGTATTGAGAGCAGTGGTAACGAACATGAAGATAAAGGGACTCGTGGACAACTACTAAACAGTCGCCAACTTATCGAAAGCTTACGAGTTCTCTACATCCATCATCTTGTGTTTTATAGATTATAGAAAGGTTTCGAATGTGTTGTCTGGCCTGCCTTGTGGAAAGTATTGGAAGAACTCGTACCAAAACATTTTGTAGCTATAATAAGTCGCTTTATCTGAACAAAACGTCGTGAGGGTTGAGATTGCTACTTCTGGGACCTTTGACTTCGGTAAAGGCATTACACAAGGCGTTCTTCTATCCCCCTTTCTCATTGACACGTATGCAGTGGATATCACAATAGGTGACACCAAAATTGGCTGGCTTCCAATGAAACTGAAATGACCCATATACCCGGCAGAATGGAAACGATCAGTATGGAACTGTCTCAACTCAAGATCAATCACGCTAAAACCAAGTGGATGGTGGTAGACAGCATCAACCAACTGCAACTAACAGGCGCACTGTCGTGAAGATTTCGTGTTCCTTTGAACCAACATCAACAATACAGTTTCATGCGAGAAAGAAGAAATAAGGCATTTAGAAAATGGCCAAAAATGCGATGCCCCAACTGCAACGAATATGAAAAGACCGCAACATCTCTCGTTATACTAAAATAAAACTTGTCAAGTCCTTGGTGTTCTCCATATTCAGTCATGGACTCTAAAGAAAGCCGAGTTTTGGAAATTTTCGGTTAAATCGCAAGAAAAGATAGCCGTACCAGCTGACAAAGCAGCTGATGGTTACTGGCAAGGTGGATAGCAAGCGTTTGACCAAATTCGCTCGTTGCTGGACTGGAAACGCCACGACGCGCTTCATAATGACAAGGATATGAAGGTAGCTTAATGAGGAACACAACGGCAAGAGGAGGAGGTAATGGAATAAATTAATGCGCCTGCCTGCTCTCGAACAACCTTTACAAATCAGTAAATCGGGACTATTACCACTGGATCTCCACGGCTCCTAATAAGCCACCACCATTCCTACCACCGCTCCGCTAGACCATCACCGTTCACAAATTGTGTTTGGCAATTGCTACAATCGTAAATGGCTCATTGTTGCCAAGACATCAAAAATAGTCACAATTGCGAAGCAAAACCTAATCTAAGGTAGTCATGTTTTAAGGGCACGCCACGATAGAGGCGATAAGTCCCGTCTTTGAGGAGTGGCTAGAGAGGCGCCACGGCGCCCTCACCTTCCGCCTGACGCAGGTCCTCACCGGACACGGTTGTTTCGGGAGGTACCTGCACCGAATTGGGCGGGAGGAAACGCCCGGGTGCTATCATTGTGTGGATCGCCCGGAGGACACGGTGGAGCACACCGTGGAGGTCTTCTCCGCTTGGACGGAGCACCACCGTGTCCTCGTAGAGGCGATTGGCGGCGGCGACCTCTCGCGTCCGGCTCTGGTTCAAGCCATGGTCCGGGGCGAGAGGGAATGGGAAGCCGTCACCTCCTTCTGCGAAGCAGTCATGCTAGCGAAGGAGGTGGCGGAACGTGAGAGGGTCAGAACCTCACGTCCCAGCCGCCGTGGGAGAAGCACCGGGCGTCGGGGGCCACGCCGTGATGGCACTCGGCCACCGTAGGCGCGGGCCTGTGGATGGTGAGTAATGGGTTAGCTCGCCGTCCGTCCGTCGTATGATGACAGGCCGTGTCGACGGCGCGTTCGTGTTCCACGCGCGCCTCAAAGAGATGTCAGCAACGATGAGGGGCCCGCAAGGGCCGATGCCTGCCAGGGCTGCGGGACTGTTCGAAAGAGATACCGCGGCCCTGGAACATAAAGGGCAAAAGAAGGAACATGGGTGGTTTTTAGTCAGTAAAAGTCTTACACTCCCTTCCGCTCCGCCCAGGGCGGGTGGAGTCACTTGATGATTTCCCACCCGAAAAAAAAAAAAAAAGGTAGTCATGTTTGTGCACCGTTACGTGGTAAACGGTTTTAAATTTATAATAAGGCGAAGATATGATTGAAATGGTCTGGTAAATATGAGAATAATAGTAGATTATGCACCAAGAGGATAAATCTGTGTATTATGAGCTACAGAGGTATTTTGAATTCCGAACCGATTATCTTCTACCCTTCGTGGATTCGAAACCCAGGTAGACACATTCATCATCCACATACTGAATTCACCCGGAATTCACTGCTGGGTTTAGGCCTCGCTTTTCTTATGACAATCTCCACACACCTGCGCAAGCCTTATTCAGGTTTTTCCCCCGATGGCAAATATGTCGTCTGCCCATCTCACCGCCGCACGACCCACATTTCTTTTTCCAGTTCTTACACGCAGCGTTCTTGACTCGGTCACAGATTTATTCTACCTGTTATCACCGTGCCTAGCTAGGTGTCCTGCCCAACTCCATTTGAGTTCCTTACTGCGATTTACAATATCGGGGATTTTTTTTTACGAGTTAATTTTACAAGTATCATTTGAAATATATAAAACTGATGAACTTTTGTTGATAATCTAGAATTCCGTCTATTTTTGCGTGCTATTTTAACAAAACGTTAGTTACACGTGTCAGAATCACATGAGGAATATCCTGTTTGTTTGTTCGTGGTAAACTTCATAGGTTATAGTATTATGCTGATGTGAACGTTTATAAAACGAAGGTCTAACTCATAGACAATTATTACGAAATAGAACAGGTCCTAAAATGGTTACCTGTGGAAACCCGTCGTTAGCTCTAATGCAGATGGACATCCTGGCTGCTGCTATCGATAAAGTAAAATCAATCTTCCTATTAAAATCATATTTACCTTCAGCACAGTATCAAATACTTACTTAATATTAATCATCAAATAATTATTGATCGTAGTCCGTCGCTATGACTTTTAGCATACGGGTAAAATGGCATGAATTGTCAAAGTTATACACGTGCTAAATTATTCTTATAATCAAATGGTAAAAATGACATAAAAGAAAATATTTAGCATAGAGTTGTAAATTTAATCCAACAATGTTGATAATTCTGATTGCGCAAATGCGCAGCATTTTTGTTTTACTATAAAAGAGTTGATGCGTCTTCTAATTATAACTTTCGAAAGTAATCTAATAACAATGACAACGTCTGTCTTGTTTCTGTTTGCATTGTGCCTCACACAAGCTGTTTGGTCCAAGGTACTGATCGACCTTCAAAATGCCGAGCATCACTTTGAAGTTTTTATAAAAGAGCACAACAGACACTATGCTGATGAAGAAGAAAAGCAAGCGAAGTTCGAAATATTTAAAGACAATTTGGAAAAAGCATTTCAAATGAACCAGGATAGCGAGCATGCAACTTTCGGTAACACTATGAAATTATTAGATTTTTCTTATGGTGGAGGCGTCAGGGTAGCCCGCGAAATTCAAATTGTCTAACGTTTTTTGCAATTTACAGGTCAGTGTCAGGTTGTATGTTTTAAAATGTATGTAGTTACAGAATTATAACCATTAAAATCATCAATAGAACCCTCTAAGTTCATTTAACCCCATTGAATGACTTTTTCATGAAATAGTTATTGAAAAGTTCAGTTTTAAATAATATCGGTAAATAAAACCAATATAATTTAATGTGTCATTATATCTAAGATATGGAAGAGCGGAGTCTCCTAACACAGGCATTGTTTGCCTAAAAGGAGGCTCCAAACACAATTCAGTGTATATGAAGCTTTTGTAATAATAAAATATTTTTCATTTTTTTTTTTTTTTTCAATAGGGTAAAATGAACTTAGTGGGTTGTATTAATGATTATAATCTGTAACTACATACGTGTTACTGGCGCGACTCATTTTTCATCAACGTACAAACTGACACAGATCTGCAAATTGCAAAAAAAAACGTAAGAAAATTAGAATTTCGCGGGCTACCCTGGCGCTGCCACCTTAAGCAATATTAGTTTTATTGTCTGAATATAATAATTTTGTTTCATAATATAATTTATTTTAAAATTATTGAATACCAGTTCATTAAGCTACATTGATATTTTGCTTTCAGGGATAACACAATTTATGGATCTGACTACTGAAGAGTTTTTGAGATTGCACAGTGGTATAAGAACTCAAGAACACCATATCGGGAAATCAGAACCTTGCAAGATACTGGCCGATAGAGATATACCCTACATTTCCGCGCCAGATTCTTTTGATTGGCGAAACTATAATGCTGTCACGCTGCCTGGGATGCAAGGTTTTTGTGGGAGCTGTTACGCGTTTAGTGTAGTTGGTGAGTAAGGCATAAAACAAAAACACTAACTTAAGAAACCACTGTTGAGCCTGCTCACGAGTGAAACTCGCATAAATCTAAAATAAACAAAACACTAAAGCAGAAGCAATTACACTTGTTTGCAGGAAATATAGAAGGCCAATATGCCATAAAATACAAACAGTTGATAGAGTTTTCTAAGCAACAAATTGTTGACTGTGATGAATCGGACGATGGATGTGACGGAGGAAGAGAACTTGGAACAGCTATCAGGTAACGTAGGACTTGAAATCTATATATAATAATAATAATAATATCTTGGGACAACCAACCAGATAACTGATAATACAGATAAATTACACACCCAGATACAGAACAAATAATCGTACTCATCGCACAAAGATTTGTCCTGTGTGGGAATCGAACCCACGACCTCCGTCCTAGCAGTCAGGGTAACTAACCACTAGACCAACAGGTCAGTCATATATATAAAATGATAAACTGACTGACTGACTAACTTGGTGATATATCAACAAACAGCCCAAACCGCTGGTCCTAGAGACATGAAACTTGGAGGGTGTGTTCTTTGTGTAGTGTATGTATCCACTAAGAAAGGATTTTTGGGAATTCCACCCCTAAAGGGGTAAAATAGAGGATGGAAGATTAAATGAAAGTCCGTCAGTTTTGAAGTTTGGATCATCAAATTTTGATAATTCTACCCCCGAAGGGTTAAAAAGGGGGATAAAGGTATGTAACTATGATTATTACCGTAACCTGGATTACCCTTTAGGTAACTTTTTAATCCCGGTAGTACGTTCCCGTTGGATATTTTTCGACATTACGCGGGCGAAGCCGCCGCAAAAGCTAGTTCTTCATAAGCTCAGTAACTTATATCTAGTCGGAAAAGCAGTAACGCATTATTGTTATGGGGAGTAAGTTTGCTCCCGGTTTGCAATTGTTGCCCTGTAACAGCCAAGGAATACCACAAAGGAAATGAAGGGGCATCCATGTCTTCTTTAAGTCTTCGAAAGAAGTAACAGAGAATTATGAACGATGGATATAGTCGCTACGATTGATGAAACAAAGCTATATTCATCATATCGTCCAATTCACCAAACTATTCCGCTGTTGAGTCTACGCTAGTTCTTCCAAGGTGATAGGTCAAATTGAAAGTGACTGGCTCACACATGGTTCAAAGTACTTTGTAAGCGAAGGTAAAAAAGCGAAACACTTCGAAAGAGTGTGTCATTGATCCCCAGATGGCTGATTGAAAATGGCGGTCTTCAAACCGAAGCGGATTATCCTTATACCAGTGTAGATGGAAATGAAACAATGTGCAAATTCGACCTGACGAAAGTGAAGGTGAAGATTGCGGATTGCTACGTGTATAACATTACTTCAGCAGAAAAACTGAAGCCGCTGCTATTCCGAAATGGACCTTTATCCATTGGTGAGTAAACTACAACCTATTATAAAAATGATATGGTCTCTAATTACCTATTACACATCAGAAAGAGCGGTTCAAAAAACATGTTCAATATCCCGTTTTATGTGTATGTCAACTGTGTACAGGAAATTATGAATTAGGTGATATCGACCCTTGATTTTATTCGAATCGTAGGTCTTTCATTTGCCTTCTACGCGGGGATCGTGCGGTCCATGGCCCTTTACGGTACTATCTCCCGCGAGGCGGTGAGCCTCCTTGCCGGATTGCCGCCATGGGATCTGGAGGCCATAGTCCTTGCGCGCCTACACGAGTGGCACGCGGAGGCACTACGCCGGGGGGAAACTCCGCTGCCGCGGCAAATTGTCACTCAGCGGACAGACCTCCGGCGCGCTCTCATGGCGACATGGAGAGAGCGACTGTCGCAACCCCCTTCTTTGAGGAGTGGCTAGAGAGGCGCCACGGCGCCCTCACCTTCCGCCTGACGCAGGTCCTCACCGGACACGGCTGTTTCGGGAGGTACCTGCACCGAATCGGGCGGGAGGAAACGCCCGGGTGCTATCATTGTGAGGATCGCCTGGAGGACACGGTGGAGCACACCGTGGAGCGCCGTGTCCTCGTAGCGGCGATTGGCGGCGGTGACCTCTCGCGTCCGGCCCTGATTCAAGCCATGGTCCGGGACGAGAGGGAATGGGAAGCCGTCACCTCCTTCTGCGAAGCAGTCATGCTAGCGAAGGAGGTGGCGGAACGTGAGAGGGAGAGAACCTCACGTCCCAGCCGCCGCGGGAGAAGCACCGGGCGTCGGGGGCCACGTCGTGATGGCTCTCGGCCACCGAAGCGCGGGCCTGTGGACGGTGAGTAATGGGTTAGCTCGCCGTCCGTCCGTTGTATGACGTTGACGACAGGCCGTGTCGACGGCGCGTTCGTGTTCCACGCGCGCCTAAAAGAGATGTCAGCAACGATGAGGGGCCCGCAAGGGCCGATGCCTGCCAGGGCTGCGGGACTGTTCGAAAGAGATACCGCGGCCCTGGAACATAAAGGGCAAAAGAAGGAACATGGATGGTTTTTAGTCATTAAAAGTCTGACACTCCCTTCCGCTCCGCCCAGAGCGGAGCGTCATTTGATGATTTCCCATCCGAAAAAAAAAGGTCTTTCATTTGCCTAGTCTTTTCCTAACTATCTTGGGGTCGGCTCCCAGTCTAACCGGATGCAGCTGAATACCAGTATTTTACATGGAGCGACTGCCTATCTGACCTCCACAACCCAGTTGGTCCACTGGTCGAATCGCAGGTCGATATGTGTAAATTATGTCATTCTTTTTCTAAGGATTTTACCAAGACGTTTGTATGTAATATGAACATGAACATTTTGCTCAACTTTAATCAGAGCAAAGCTAATCAGGATCAATATCAGAGAAAAATAACTCATTAAATTAATTTTTGTTTCTATTAGGTGTGGTTCAGCATTCCTTGGCCTATTACCCAGGCGGTGTACTTATGGACAAAGATTGTATAAAGGATAAACCTATTCATCATGGTGTTCTGTTAGTGGGGTATGGAACCGATGGTAAGTACGATAAACACATAACGGCCGATGTTCCCAGAGGTGTATAAAATTTATTTTAAAAACCTAATAACACTTAAGCCATGTTTTCCTACTCGTTAATTTCGTTGCGGGATCCAAGACAATAAAATTGTTTCTCTGGGACTTCGTCGAGCTTCATTGTCTCGGCGCTTTTCTGGTGGTCGCCATTGTTGATTCTGGCTTTCAGGAGTTACAGTGGTTTGGGAATAGTGTGTCGGGCTTGTCCCAAAAGAAACAAAAATAAAACTTAAGCCATTCTTGTTCAGGAGTCTAAATTCAACCTTAACTATTAAGACTTGTGATCCCTTATTAACCTATAACGGGCCTATTAAAACCGGCCAAGTGCGAGTCGGACTCGCGCACGAAGGGTTCCGTACCATTATCTATAAAAACGGCAAAAAAATCATATCTGTTGTATGGGAGCCCCCCTTAATATATTTTTTTTTAATTTTTAGTATTTGTTGTTGTAGCGGCAATAGTAATACATCATTTGTGAAATTTTCAGCTTTCTAGCTATCACGGTTTATGAGATACAGCCTGGAGACAGACAGACAGACAGACAGCGAAGTCTTAGTAATAGGGTCCCGTTTTACCCTTTGGGTACGGAACCCTAAAAAACGAATGCAATGACTACTACGCTCGATGATGAACTAAGTAACTTAGTATTGTTTTTATTACAGAGAAGACGGGCGTGCCTTATTGGACTATAAAGGATTCCCAAGGGCCATCTATGTATGAAAATGGATTCATCCGCCTCCAACGAGGTGAAGGTATTAACACTTGTAATATGTTTGGCCTCGGAATGGTTACAGCTGTAATTGCATAAAATGATGTCAATATAGTATTCAAATGATAACTACATTTTATTTAACTTATTCCTCATCATTGTTTCTACAGCAACAACATCTTGTTGCATTTAGGTGTACCTTTTCACAACTATGTTGAGATCAGCTTCCGGCCGGCCGGCCTGTCGGGCCCCAGCTCCAGCTGAATACCTGTATTTTACATGGACCGACTGCCTATCTGACCATCACAACTCAGCTAGTACTGGATAATTCGATGCCCCCCGGCAAGACTGGTTGTCAGATTGTCGGGCCACTGACCACATCTACAACTGACAGCCGGGATCAAAGCCTTAAAATGCTTTCTGAGGCACGGAGGAAACTTGGGTGTTTGCAAAGTAATTTTTATTTATTTATTTAACACTTCAAGCACAAAATACAGAGGCGAACTTTATACCATAGGCATCGTCTACCAGTCAACCTGTTGGTGATGCAAAGACAAGCAGTGGTAGGTGCTTATCTGAAAATAATTTTAATTAATACTAGGATAAACTACAAGGATATATAAAATACTATAAATAATCTCTATTTACCGTATCTTTCTCGTAAACATAAAACTCTTGTTGCCAGCTTACTAAATATACTAAGAAACGGAATAGTAAACTTAGCATTTTAAAACCACAAAGAAAATAATATCAATTTCATTTCTCCCAGTTCTTCGGAATATTATACTTCTCCCAAAGTTAACAAAGCAACAAAATCCAATATAATTTTCGATAGCAATTCAAATGATATCAAACGCATTAAAATCGAGACAGCATTATAGCAACACAAAGTTTAATTTAACTCACAATACATTTTCAAGTAACAAACGCCATTATTGGCTAAACATCGGCCAAAGAACCCGCTCTTGTGTCAGTTTCATTTGATATTTCCATTAAATTTCAATTTCGAGACTCATCTCGGCTGACAATGGAATATTCCACAAAGGTTTTGGACTGCTACTGTTGCACCTATAGTATTTGTCTTCAATGTAATGAGAGAGTGGGTACCGAGAAAGAGCAAATTTCACGCCAGTCCATGTATGGAGTAAATCCTGAATTCTGAGGAACGTATTGTTGCTCTTTCATTGATGATTTTTTTTTCGTGCTCCGCCCCACAGGCTATTGTGGGCAGCGATGGCGGTGGAAACAAATTCCCTCACATCTTTGGGGTTCTGTACGTTAAGAGTCAAACTAAAATATCCTTGTGCTATTGGAAATACTTTTATTGAAGAAATTAACAGGTGTGCTATGCAGTGATAGGGTGTGTTATGTTTACTTTCAATGAACAATTTTTAAAATAAAGTTGATTAAGTGTGCTTACAACAGTTAAAACAGGGACTTTAGATAGGTCAATTGACTCATTGAATTTCTTCATTAATAAGTGAGGAATTACGATTCTTCTATTTATTTAGTTCATGTTATTAGGAATTCATTATGATAAAATATTTAGGTATATTAAAATGATACTGAAGAAAACATGTCAATGAAAATAAGATGCGGAACCTCCAAAAACCTGATCCCATACCCGCTGTTTCCAACAATACCTCTCCATTGTTACATTTGTATTTTAATACACACGACAAAATTGGTATAGATAAATAATGCTTAGTTTTTTTTTATTCTTTGTTAGTGAATGGTCGGTTCCAGAGAGTCTGGCCGGACCGCCATATTGACGTTCATTCATCATCAGCGTGGAATATATTCGTCATATAATGTAGTACCACAAAAGTCCTTTGTATCTGTTTTATTTGGTCCATAATGTATTGTGGGTGTTTTTGGAAATTATTTGAGTCGAGTGGTTCCTTTTTAAAGTACCGATATTTGCTTTGAGGCAGAGAAAGACTGCAAACGTATCATCAAAGTCATCATCATCATCATCAGCCTATAGCAGTCCACTGCTGGGCATAGACCTCCTCAAGTGCCATTCAACTCGATTCTCAGCAACTCTCATCCAGTTGCTACCAGCCACCCCGCGGAGATCGTCACTCCACCGAGCCTGAGGGCGTCCCACCTTATCGTAGCGTATCATCACTTTAGTCTATCATCAAAGTACCGTACTTCATTTCAATTCATTAGTACTGAACTTTTAGTAAATAAAAAATCAACTAGACCCAGACAATTTTAGGGATATCGGACCAGAAATAAATCCCGTCTCTTCCTGCAATTGAAAATAGTGAAAAAAAACTGTCTCAAACTCGAAATTCTATCGCAGGGTGTGAAACTCCCCTGTTCATATTATCTATATTATCATACACATCCGGTGCCCGCCCACCAGTAATGCTATCCGTACACTACTCACAATGTGTTACACCATACGTTTTTTGTCCATGTAAAACGATATTGTAATCTGCTTTGTTAGTGTCGTGTCGGTCTTTAATAGGTAAGGTGTTAGTCTTGTCGTCCTATGAATTGTAATCTATTACTTTCTGGTTTCTATCTTTATCTACATTGCTAACTGTGTCAGTTAGATTAAAAACGTTCGTGATTTTGGTTGCTATGTCCGGCATATCAGTTAATGCCTTCTTCATTGTAACTTGGTGGGAATTTATATCTAAATTTTTTTATCCAGTATAAATCAGACCTTGGAGATGGAATACAATACATCACATTTTGGCATAACAATGATCTTTTGTTACCGTCACTAAGCAAACTTTGACTTCTAATAATACCTCCACAAAACAAAATCAAGAAACGGCGTTATACGTAAAAGGGTGCTTATCATATTTATCAATGTCTGGTCACCCCCTTAAAGATAGGCGTCGGACCGTGTCAGATCCTAACCAAACTGCCCGCGGCAAAGATTAGGAAACGAGTTGTATCTACCATCCTTGTCTAAATTATTTAAAAGGAAAGAGAGAGGTGGATACAGCGACAGGGTATGAGCAGGTTTGGAAAAAATCCAAAGTTACTTGTTCGACAGGTTATAACAAGGAACGTGGGTGCCATTGTGCATTTAGTAACCGATTGTTATGGACTTAAGGTATTGAGGGCCGCCCTGAATGGTGAAGGACATTAGGAAGTATCATGTGAATGTAACAGAAAATTGTCCGACATGTATATGTAGATGACTTTCTGACCTTCGTAAGCATCTAAATTGTAGGTATTATAGGGATAAGGATTTTTCTCGTCTGTATAAAAACGATAACCCTTGTATACAATGGGTAGGTATAAGTTTTTTTTAATCCACTTTTTGTTAATGCATAGGTGACTGTTTTATGTTTTTTTGAAGAGCAAGTTTGTTAGTAATTAGTGTCAGTCAACTAATGAGAACATGATTTTACAGTTAGCTGAACAAGAGTTGATTTGCTTAGATGATTTAATTTACTTACATTATAATCATCGAACCTAACAAACATTAATTGCTTATAGAAAAAACAACTAGCCTTTGAAGTCTACACCTTTACAATCGGTCCAGCGAATCCAAAGCGACTGGACACCAAACCTCAAGAGCCCTCATATTCAGAGAAGGGGAGCTTGTTCCAAATACCCATAGATTTTCCATATAGATCAAAGCCTGTATGGAAAGCCACTTGGCTTTAAACGCCACTCACACAGCTTTGATTTGCTGAATAGAGCCTATTATGGCAAACGTTGTACGAGTGTTATTTCAATTTGATCGTTTGCGGGTCTTAGAAATAAAAAGGATCTATTTTGAGTTGAATAGCCTTGAGTGTATGTGCTGGTTCATTTTCGGATTCGTTTGAGTTATTTCTAGGCATTTCAAGCACAAATTTAGCTAATTCTTCTACAAAGGTCTTTGGTTGATTAACATTTATAATATTTTTCTCTGAGAAAGATCTCGCTATCTACATGTTCAATTATTTTCGCTTGAACATCCAATCCACCTCTTCAATAGGTATCTCTCCCTTCTTTTTTTTCTCCAAACAGTCTATTTTCCAACAAATAAGTCTAAAAATAGGTTATTCATCGCCCACAATGGCAGCAGTAAACCTTTTCCACATATTTCTTTTTATACTAAAAGAAATTACTGCTAGTATATTTTTAATACATGCTTAAGAGCTTTGAATGTTAGATAACAATATTGAAGGTACAAAAATAGACATTTGTGTGATCGTATCAAAGGCAAATAGAAACATGTGGTGTGTGACGTCACGGCCGCCATTTAATTTGTAATTAGATTTGATTACGATTGTGTTACGTAAGGATGTCACAATTTTTGATTATTGGAGTCACTTTTAGGGGCAGTTGCATTCATGCATCAGGGACTAACTAAATGTTTTACGGTGTATTTAGATGTTCACTCTTTTTTAAAAGGTGTAAAATTTAATTAACACTTTTAATCTGACATTTATTTGGTTAAGCGTCAATAACCGAAAGTGCTTTTGAGGAGCCATAGAAAAAGTGAGTCTTCATGCACCATTTATCTAGAATTTACTCCTATTATTTCCGTCAAATGCATTCGTCAGCTCTAAGGTCCCTTAGGGGCTGTCTCCACGAGCGAGAGAATCGCGACGATATTATCGTCGTTGCCACGTATTTCTATACACTCTCTTAGAGGCCGTCTCCACGAGCGAGAGTTTCGCGGCGATATTATCCCATACAAATACGTAATATCGCCGCGATTCTCTCGCTCGTGGAGGCGGCCCCTTACTGGACGTATATCGAAGTCTCCGTTCCACAAATTTATCACCTGCACGTGTTTCTTGACATTGTCTCGACTACTACACCAATCGAACTGTTTTTCAGTTCTGCAAAAAAAAACAAAGTAGAACCAGAAATCCATCCAACTTAAAACTATTTTGTTTCGTAAAAACTTAAATATTTCCAAAACACATTTCATATCAAAAATGTTTATTACAACAAACCAATTAATAATATCATAGATAACACAAAAAAATATTCCAGAATTTAAATCCAAATGCTGGTGCCATTCTGTCTGCCGTGGCAGACGTTACGGCACCTACCTGGCTCCCAATCCTTCTTCCATCTCACTTGCACACACACGTTTGTTGTATGCGTGAATGAAACAACAAGACATCATTCCTTTCATTTGAATGAAAAGGTGAAAAAAAGCTTGGCGCGAGTACGATTTTGTTTGTTCTAGCCGCCCGAACTGACCCACGTCATCGTCATTATAAAGTGTTATCTCAGATGAATATATTTTTTAATGCAGGCTTTTTTTTCTTTTTTAAATGTGTGAGGAATGATATTTCTGAATATATCGAGTATGAAGTACAGTATATGTGTGGTTTTAAGACAATTTTTGTATGTTTATGGTGCATAAGTTAGCCAAATTCGTATATTTTTCTAATGGCACCAATTTCCTAGATTTTGTGGTGGTCTAGTACTTACCTATTAAAAAAAGAACCAGCACTATAGCTGGATGTACTCCTACTTTATTACTTAGTTAATATTTATAATCAATATTACAATTTATTGTAACACTTTTCTAGGTTGAAGATTGTTTCTAATAAAATATTAAGCTTTATTGTTGTGATTATTACTTACACCATTTAAACCACCATATAATTGAGTAGTAAGAAGCCAAGAATTTTTTTCAAAGACTGCATCCTCATGAAAAGCACTCACAGAACATAATGCATAACCAATTATTTTTCTCTCAAGCCAATTTCTTTTTATCTGTAAATATTCCACATACTACGGCCACCAGCGCCCGCGCATCGCAAAGTGATCGAACTTCATTTTATTAAAGGTTTTATTAATGTACAAGGATGGTCGGAGGCATTTTTATATCCCTGCCCTGCTCCCGAACGAGCTAGCGTGACGTGGGAACTGTGAGCGGTGACTTTACATTTTTTTTAGTGGTATGTAGATAATATTATGTCGCGTTTTTAAATGTGGGTTTGTTAGTAGTTGTGGGTAAACCTCTAACACGTGGTAGATAAAAACCCGTAGAGGGAAAGCTAAATACACCTATTAGTTCACCATAATGTGGATTTAGAAACAACGATTTTATTCTGGAAGAAATACGTATTTTTTTCTTTTTTTTAATCTAGAACTGTCAGTTAGTGACATTGAGTAGATTCTGTTATTTTAAAGCTAATTATTTGAGTTGTTTTTGATCGCTTTCAATTGAAATTAAAATTAAGGAAGATGCGCTAAGGTAGACCAAGAAATCCTCTAATATTGAATGACTTTTTTTATAAAATGGTCATTTAATGAGATTAAATGAACTTTGGAGGACTGTATTGATGATTTTAATACTTATAATTCTGTAAATACATACGTGTTATGGTCATCGCGAATCATAGATTGACACAGTCCTGCAAATTGCAAAAAAACGTAAGAAAATTTTAATTTCACGGGCTACCATGACGTTTACACCTTAAGCTCCAACTGACATAAATAGGTAACTAGCAGTGCACCTTTATAAAGAAGTGAATACACGCCATGAAACTATAAAACACGCAATGATTTACACCACCAACAAAATTAGACCTAGGGTTGTCACTATCGTTTTGTTACACCAAGGGGCGGCGCAACCATGTCAAATTAAATTGCTGCAGACAAAGCTACAACAATGAATAATAAGGCAAACATTATTTATGGAGCGTGTTTTAAATCTTATTTTATGGGAAATGCGGTCGAGGAGCTTAACGGCAGCTTAGCAGGTGAGGGGACGTTGTCCATGTCCGTACTTGGCCGGTTTTGTCCGGTTCGCCTAGATAAAACATTAGGGGACTTTTTGCTAGGTCATTGTGATGTTAGAGTCAGGGAAAGTTGGTATTGACGACATTGTTGGGTCCTTTTTGCGTCAATGGCAGCTATGTCTTCGACTGTACGTTTGAAGGTTCGTGTAAGTAGAATTGTTGGGTAAGTTTTCATTTTAAATACATCAAGAATATAAGCAAGCTTATTTTGTCAATGTTACTTCATGTTACCAGAACAACTGTTAAAGATTCATCCAAAATCGATTACAAAGATACTGAAGAATGTTTTGAATAAAATAAAAGACTCGTAACTTAAGTAGTATAAGAAAATTTGAAGTCTAGAACATATCATAAAAAGGAAACTTAAAAGGACTTAGACTTTAAACGTATCGAAGAAAACATAGGTAGCCAAGTAGAAAGTGATATACCTACACGTCAGACTTCATAAGCAGTTTTTATTGAAACAGTCATAATTTACATAAAGAGACGCACTGTCTGCCGTGGTCGGGAGTTCGGGGCTGTTTACGGCAACCTACTAATTATAGGAAATGTAGAGTGATGGTACAATATAAGAACTGATCGCGAAAGAGACAATGGTGATTCTATACTCCTTAATAACGTAACAGATGTAAGTACATTCAATCAAAGACGTACAGGAACCTATGACACTAGTATTAAATCCTCTACTGTAGAATTCCATTGAATTGTGTAAATTATTTTATTATTACTACTCTCTAAACGAGGAAAACAGCATGTAGGATCTGAAAATTTAATGACATCTGACATCCAACTACTGGCTCTGGGTCTGCGTAATGGATTACGTAGTGATTGTATGCTCCCAATATAAAACAAAATGCAAACACTGATACCTACATTTCGAAAGACTTTGAGCAGGTATGTTAGTCCTCATCATTATCGAGCCCTTACACAGTGGCGTAGCGTGCCTTGGCGGGGCCCCGTATAAAAATTTGTTTGGGAGCCCTTAGGAAGTGTAAATATTTCTCACAAAAGAAAAAAAAAACGTTTGCATAAAGTCACTTTTTCCAAACAATTCAAATTAAATATACAATTTCCTTGCCTTTTTTTTGGCAAACTGAATTATTAAATCATTTATAGCAGATGATGACTTTAGTTTTTCTAAAGTTTCTGCCTCTATGAAAGAAATTGCTTTTTTTGATTTTTGTCATTTCTGAAATAAAAAAAAAATTGAGACGTTTTTATTAATTTTTGCTTACGCACGTTGGGGGCCCCCGTGGCTCGGGGGCCCCGTATAAATGATACGGCAGATACGGCGTTAGCTACGCCCCTGCCCTTACACCAATTTAATAGGTGCAGTTCAAATTCTACAGCCGGTCAGATCGATCGTTATGTTAAGCCGTGCTTGCCTAGGTTGGTCTGTGGATGGGTGACCACCCATTACATACCGAGTTTCCTCTGTGCCTCGGAAAGCACGTTAAGCCGTTGGTCCCGGCTGTCATTTGTAGATCTTTGACAGTCGTTACTGGTAGTGCCCTAAAAAGTCTGACAACCAGTCTTACCAAGGGGTATAGTATTACCCAGTACTAACTGTGTTGTGGAGGTCAGATAGGCAGTCGCTCCATGTAAAATACTGGTATTCAGCTGCATCCGGTTAGACTGGAAGCCGACTCCAACAGAGTTGGGAAAAGGCTAGGCAGATGATGAGTTCAAATTCTACATAGATTTTCAGAGGAACCCTGATTTGAATTATTATCATGCTTTTCTATCAAATATTAGCATTACCATGTTTTCATGTCAGCCGCTGTCGTTTATGACTTGGATCTGTATGAAAAAAAAATATTATACTCATCCCGCAGACAACGGTTGATATTTACGACTGCAGCTAATAAAGTATCAGTTGTTTATGATTTCTCAAAAACATGGATATATAATCCATGTTTTTGACCGTTGGACCTCAGTATTAAGTGATAATAAACCTAATAAGGTTTCAAAATGAGTCATGTGAACAGGATAATGTAAGTGTGAATCAGATTGAAGAAAGGAATTCATTAGTGAATTTATTGTGTGGAAGGCTGTGTTTATTTAATTAGCTTAAAATAAACCAACACCTTTGGAGTATCATTGATCATTATTAATGATCATTTCACTAAAGTGTAAAATTACAAAAGAAAAAGAAAACAGCGATTGGAATGGTTAGGGAAAGGTAAGCACCGATTTTAGATTCTATTGCAGCCAATAGATTAGAAGTTTATAATAATATCATTTCAGTATTTTAAGGTACTTTCTAGGGCAAGTACTCTTATTAGAAAAACAGCATACATCGTTTGGCAGGATCAGTTATATTCTAACTAGAATCTGAGTTACTTAATAAATATTCTGTGAAGAGTAGAATTTGTAAATTAAAGCTCTTAAAATGAATAAGGATGTAATTTGGATGGTCGTGGAACTGACATTTAATGGGGTTGTATATATTACATTTGGAAGATAATATGTAACTAGTCGAACTAAAATTACAAATAGATACCTACCTATCTGCCAGGGCTGCGGGACTGTTCGAAAGAGGTACCGCGGCCCTGGAACACAAAGGGCAAAAGAAGGGACATAGATGGGTTTTAGTCAGTAAAAGTCTGACACTACCTTCTGCTCCGTCCAGAGCCGGAGGAGTCATTTGATGATTTTCATTCCCAAAAAAAACAAATAAAAAGGTACCTACCTATGTAAGTTGGCAAACTGCGATGTAACTGGGACAACAATTAAAAAGTAGGCAGCGTGCGATCTAATGTGTGGTGGTTTCAAAATATTGGCATAGTGCTACCGATTACTTGAAAGTACAAAAAAGTAGACATATTTTTTTTTTTTTTATTACAAAATGGGCCTGCTCTTGACCTCGATCACGCCTGATGGAAAGCGATGGATGAGGTCTATGATGAAACGAGCGTGCCCAGAAGATGCCTGTTCACTCTTGCTTTGAAGGCAGACGGGTCATATGTGGGAGGGAACACAGATGCCGGCACAGAGTTCCACACTTTGGCTGTGCGCATAATAAACGTGGAGGAGAAGCGCCGAGTACGACTTGTCGGGATATCAACCAAGTGTGGATGGTACGCCGCAGTACGTCTGCTAGTCCGGTGGTAAAAGGGTGATGGTGGGATTAGATCGTGGAGCTCCTGCGCACACTCTCCGAAGTACAGTCTGTAGAAGACCGATTATTGCGAAAGTAGGCATCGTGCTACGAAATCGTTGCATCGCCCATTAGAAATATATGTTTGACAATTAATTACTACATACATAAATCGCCTCCTGCAAAATTTTAACAAATTCTTGATTAATGATAGGATAAACGATTCCATTAATTGAATTATTGACAGAATTTATGATCCTACACAATACATTACAATATTTTATATCTGAATCGTGCCTTACAAAGTGGTTCACAGTAAAAAATACATCAGACAACTATATCTTCCACTCGATTTATTAAAACTGACATAAAGTTCCGCCCACTTAACCCTAACGCGGTGCGAATTTACTAATAGTAACCCTTTTACTGCAATTTTATATGTCTGCCTTTGTTTAATGTATGGGGTTAGAGAGGGAGGTGCATATATCCCTTGAAGCAATAAAGTTGTCAGCACAAAGTTACAAATTTGACGTTTATTGCAAAATTATACAGGAACACTTCCTCTATTAGCTTTTTGTTGATTTGTGTTACTGATATTGTACCCGTATGTTTGGCATTGAGTTTCTTTTACTGAGCAAAGGGATTGTTAACACTAATATTATTCATACCTAACCCTACTGGTGATGATCATGAGTGTCTATGAAAGTATGTTCACTAACCCATTTCTTTTATTCCTGAAGACAACGGAACATCTTTCGCAGGAAAATAATGAGAAGATAAAGACTAGAAAACTTCTAAGGAACCCAAAGTAAATTGGGATAATTTCACGAATATGAATATCTTAAGTGAGAGTATAATTTCTGCCCTTGCTATCATTTTAAAGTGAATTATTTTTAAAAGAACAGTTGGCATGTAAAGCCAAGTCTCTGACACCAGTTTAAGCACTAATCTTAAGATAAATAATAAGAATAGAATAGCTAGCTTCTCAGAATTATTAAACATTGTATATTAAATCCGGAAGAGGCTCGTGGCAAAATAATAACAGCCGCTCAGATCGATCTTTAGGTTAAGCCATGCTTGCCTAGGTTGGTCTGTGGATGGGTGACCACCCATTACATACCGAGTTTCCTCCGTGCCTCGGAAAGCACGCTAAGCAGTTGGTCCCGGCTGTCATTTCTAGACCTTTGACAGTCGTTATAGGTAGTCAGTGCCCCAAAAAGTCTGACAACCAGTCTTACCAAGGGGTATAGTATTACCCAGTACTAACTGGGTTGTGGAGGTCAGATAGGTAGTCGCTCCATGTAAAATACTGGTATTCAGCTGCATTTGGTTATACTGGAAGCTGACCCCAACAGAGTTGGGAAAAGGCTAGGCAGATGATGTATATTAAATCCGGATCAGTACCTACTCAGAAAATCAAATAAACAGAATTCCTCCAAAAAATAACCAGTATCATCATCTCATTCATTATGTAAAACCACAGATCAAATCTGATGAAAGCAGAATACTAACAAATGTCAGAAATAGAGAACATGACGAAATAAATTATGTTAAACGTTACCTTTAAGTCTATATTAAGCTGAGATTAATAAAACTGTACGTCACATTACTTTTACTTTATTCTACTGAGAGTGAAAGTGTCAATTTCGGTTTTTATTTATTTAAGTATCTTTGGATGTGCGGCTGAGTTATTTTGATAACTTTGACCCATCTACTTAATGATTAAAATTCGCTTTTGTTTTGAATATCTTCTTCGATAACTCACAGGTTCAGCAGTTCTAAAAAAGTCGGTTTACGGACGATAGATTTACGTGATAACGTCATAATCATTATTTTATGTAATACAAAAAAGGAGTTAATTGAAAATTACAATTTTTTAGAGCGCGCTCTCGCTTGCTCGCACAGGCTCAGGTGGAACGTTACTATGGAACGTTACTATTTTTCATGAGTGTTGCTGGTATTATCAATTTATAAGACGTTATCACGTCAAAAAACTATTGTAAGGGAATCTTAAGGCGCGGTGTTACCTCAATATTCCCAAGAATTGGTTTCCTTCTTAAATAGTCGAGTATGACGTAATGCAATGAAAATATCTAACGCAAAAAATACAGTCGTCAGAGAACGGTTTAAAGAAAAACTTTAACGAAACAGAATAAATAATAAATAAAAGTTTGATATCCGCGGCACAAAAATAAACTTTGACGTCAAAGATCTCTGTATTTCCAGCGATTTATAGTATCAATTGCGTCTGTGACCACCGCTAAAGCGGCTATTTTAGGCCCCCAATTCACATGGATCCTATTTTAAAAACCAGTACTTACGAAATCTTACTGTTTTAAGTTGACATTCAAAACTAAGGCCCACATGCACCAAAGCTCACTAAATGCGTTAAACGCAAGGCATATTTAAACCGTCCTTCTAATCCTTTCATTTTTAAATATTGACACGAAACGAAGTCTTATATCACTTATACGTTCAGCTTTAATCGCATTCAGTGATTTGTGGTGCAAGCGTGCTTTTATAATATACGTTATGATTGACTAGAAACCTACCAAATAGCACGTAGGGAATAGGCAGATGGTGGGACAAGACTTTAGCAAAGCAAGGACCTTACTAAGATGATGAAAAAGCTTATCATTCAATTTTGGAATTGATGAAACACCAGTTCAACAAAAACACTTTCTATTAAAACGAAAAATATTTAAATCTTCGATTTATCATAATTATTTAAATTAGCATACAACTTAAAAACAAAGAACAAACTACTTTCACTGGTTCTAGACAAAAACGAAGGCTAAATCTAATTTATATTATTATATAAAAGATCTATCAGTTCTAAATTGGGTTAAATAAGTAGCTAGATATTAATATTCATTGAAAAATTAATATGACGAGCATTTTAATGGCTTTTCGTAATATATGGGACCGCTTCCACCGAGGAGTTCTATGCATAGGCTTGGAATCTGTTTTGAATAAAAACGTATTCGGTATAGTATCTTTGTATTAATCATTAGCTGGTGATCTACTTCCAATCACTCCGTGATCTGGTATTTCTTTATTTAGTTTCCCTTTTTTTTTTCTTCTAAACTTACCAGTCCGCAAGATAATCTATTGAAAGGAGTAATTACATCTTTCTGGTAGCTGACTAAATACTAACTGATTTAACGACTGATTCAACAAACACAACCCAACCAACCCGCGATCATGGCGCTTGCAACAGCGTCAAAATAACGGGAGCTCAAAATCATGAACAATCACGGAAGATATCCCGTTAGTGACAGTATAAGTTTAGTTTTAAACCATGAAAGCTTGACGCAAAACTGAATTTAATACAAGTAGAGGTGAACTGTATTTTATACCTATATTGGTGAATCCTACAGCCACTAACCATCTATGAGGGCCATTATTTCCTTTCTATCATGAACCTAAAGTATCAAATAATTAATTACGTGTGCAAGTATACGTCATCCTTTTTAGGGTTCCGTACCCAAAGGGTAAAACGGGACCCTATTACTAAGACTTCGCTGTCTGTCTGTCTGTCTGTCTCCAGGCTGTATCTCATAAACCGTGATAGCTAGAAAGCTGAAATTTTCACAAATGTTGTATTACTATTGCCGCTATAACAACAAATACTAAAAATTAAATATTAAGGGGGGCTCCCATACAACAGATATGATTTTTTTGCCGTTTTTATAGATAATGGTACGGAACCCGTCGTGCGCGAGTCCGACTCGCACTTGGCCGGTTTTTTTAAATGAATGCGTAAGTGTACTTTAGTCTAGTAATAAATTGTATAAGTATTTATGTTTATCATAGTGCTAAAATAATGTTCGTAAACTTTTTATGTCGTGATAATTATAACTGAATGATGATAAATTATATTGCACAGGTAAGTTACTTAACTGACTCTTAACGAGTGTTTAAGTGGACGGTTAAGTTTTGTCTTGATAATTAATAATAATGTTTACTTTTTATTTTATTTCGTTCCATATAACATTTTCAAGAAATGGTACACTGAGGTCTACGGCAAATTGGCTTTTATAATACTCTGTTTTTTTTTTTAAAATTACGTGTTCTCGGGCTTAACGGTTAACCAAGCAACGTGAAATTTACAACCAAACGACATCTTTATTAGAAAGTCCTGCAGCCCTTTAGTTACATAAGATTTGCCACTTCACAAAACCGGCTACAAGCATCTAAAATATAAAACAAATAGCCATCGCAGTCGCCATTAAACGACCGATCACATACATAATCCTTAAGCCGTCTCCACACTTTCGCCACCTGATGATTTCTCCGGCTCTCCCGCCACGCATAATCTAAAGTAAGCAGCCAGCCTATTAACTTTTATGGCATATTAACGAGCCAACATAACTAAAGATTAGCCGAAGATTATCGTTTATGTAACGGAGGATTAAACGCTGGTTAATGAGCTATCGATTTAATGTATTGTGGTGGTGGGCTTGTTTAGTGTGTCTTTGGGTAATGGAAGAAAGAACGAGAGAAACAATGTTTATTTGTTGCAAGGACATGACGTGCATACAAAAAAAAAACAATAAAAAACAACGCTTAACAAATAAAAGGGAAGCGTGAAGGCAAATTTTTAAATATAACTACTTACTCAAGTATTTTTCATGCTTATCTATAGATAGATACCCAGATATAATATGTAATTGAACATTTTATTAATGTACTGATTTCATACATCTGGCATCAACATCGGTCCAGGCGTTTCGGAGATTAGCCGGAACAAACGGACAGTCAGATAAAAAAAAAAACATTTTTGTTATACGTACCGTATATATTTACTTTCATATAAAAAAGTTGATTAAGTAACAATCTGTTATTTTGAAATTAAAAACAGACACTTCATTTTATTTATTTCTATAGATGATGACTTGGCCAAAGGTTTGTGCTACAGGAGGACCAATTGTGGACAGATTTTAAGATGGTGATAAAACTCATCTTTGACGACATACACCCATTGCTTAACCTACAAAAAAGTTAAATAAAAACCATACTTGAGAATTAAAAAAAACTACATAAATTTTATTGAACAACCGTGAATCAAGGATGATTACGTTTTCTATACACACGCCTTAAAAAAGGGTGAAAATAACAGAAAATTGTCTTTACCAATTCTTCCTTTTTTTGCTCAAATACAAAGGACAAATAAGAAATTGGGGACAGATGCAATTGTACGCAAGACCCGACAATGTGCCAAGACAGAAAAAAAATTGCACAATCGCAGAGAATTCGCAGTTCTTGTCATTGTGCTCTCCCAATCGTAGTTATATTAAATTTAAAACCCTTTTTAAATACAATCGAATGATATTTATTGCGTTTTTTTTGTCTCATCGATTCGCTTTCAGCGTGTAATGCTCCAGATACGGACAATTGGGAGAAAGAAGTCGTAAGGGTGCGTTATGGGTAACTTGAGGTCATACTTGCTCACACCCCTATACTTCCTGTTACGAAACGCAGGGCTGTCACTCACAGGTATATGTCCCTGGTTTATTCATTTCACATTCTTTCATATTTAAAAAAAAAATATATAAAAATAGGCTAATAATTCCGCCGGTGTCTGTTCCTCGTTTATTCATTTATCATTACACATTCTTTATATTTTTACATATTAAAAAAATAAAACACATAAAATAGGTTTCCGCCGGTGTCTGTTCTTTATTATGATGCTAATTTTGAAATTTGAATAGACTTAAAAATAATATTTTTTTTTTCATACTTACATGTGACTAAACGAAATATATCTAAGTAACTTTTGCCCGTGGCTTGGCCCGCGTGGAAAGAAGTACCCAGGTCATGGTCTATTCATTTGCCAATCCCGTTCAGCAGTTAAGGAGTGAAAACGTAACAGACAAACAAAGTTATGTCGCATTTATAATATTGAAAAAGATTTCCAAAGATTTGAAAAAAATACAGAAATAGGTATAGAAATCAAAATAAGCTATAACAATTATGAAGAGGATAATAAAATCTCGTCTTTAACAATCTTAAAAGATTCTTATCTTTGAAGATACATTTTGAATACGTTTTTATAATATGAAAGCACAAAAACATAATATTATTTTCCCTCTATAACTATAATCTAATTTATTCCAATAATACCTACTCATCAGAAATAGTCTGCTTTAGTTATAATAACGTCATTTTAATATTTAAAAAAAAATCTAATACCAAAGATATTAGTGTTTTACGACCACACAATCTTCGTCTCTATTAATGATATTAAGTTTATTAGTGAAAACGAACTAAAACAGGTTTGACTCTTGAGAAGCTGAGACTTCAACATAAATCAAAACGCTTTTAATTAATTATTGTAGAATGGACCACATTCTCTTTTGATATAAAAGACAATTTAAATATAAATAAGAAATTATGTGAGGTTTGTTTTTGGGAAATCCAATTTTTTAGTTAGCGGACTTAATAAAAAATAATTAAATAGATTTTTTTATTTCAGTTTGCTAATAAACCACCCTGTTATTTAAAGGAAAGCGAAAAATATTATATTTAGCACAGAATTTACTTTACTAGACTATTTAGAGACACAAAACATACTATATTTTGCAAAATATGCACAAGAGGAGGTAGATAAGTCTAGAAATTTAAACCAGTTTTAATAAAAAAAAATAGCTGGAAACAGTCATTGAAGATTTCAATTTGCTGTTTCTAAATCAATAACTCATTAAAATGTTAAATTAGAAAAAAATTACTCCAACTTTAAAACTATTTAAAACTCCTTTTGCCAACCCTAGCCACAACAATCGCACGCAATTCGCAAGTACCTACAGTAATTCCGCGACAGGTCACACATACGACAACTCGTGAGAATGCGCGCACGCAGCTGACGGAGACACCCGAATCGAACCGATGACAGCCGGAGAATGATCCGCATTGTTCGAATTTTAATAATAAATTTTGTTTATTTGGTAAATAGCTTTCGATTATTCCTTGAGGAGTCAAACAGAGGATTAAGTGAATGATTCCTTAATGGAAGAAAAATAGAGTTGATGATACAGCTGCTTTTAGTCAAGTTGCTCAAAGAGTCAACTGATTGAGTCAGTGGCGTTTGCTTTAGGTTAGCAACTTGTCTTGTGAATTTGCACAACGTCTTCGTACCTGCAACTCTTTCATTCATACCTTGAGAAGACGGTTGGTTTTGTCGGGAAGCAAGCACATAATACTCCTCTGTGCCTTGGACATGATAGGCTAATGTAATCTTGATGGTTAGTAGAACCTACTGATGCTTTTATTAAGTTACGCCTTTTGCACGTCCTAGATTAAACTTACTCACAGTTACATCATTATCATTCTCTTGCTTCTTTCCCAATTTAGTTTTGATTAGCGCAGCATGTCTTCTTCTTTCATACTTCTCTATTATCTATGTGCTACCTGTGCTATGTGTATACTTCTCTATTAACCTGTGTCACCTTTCTAGCCAAATCATCTTTTACACTGTCCATCCATTGGATGTTCACTCATCGGTCACTTCATCATCATAATCATCTTCATTGGCAGCCTTGTTCCAACCAGTGTTGAGTATAGGTCTCCACCCATTTGTGCCATGCTTTGGTCACTTAACTAATACCTTGGTAACTGCTACTTCTTCTTCGACCTTTGGCCACTCACTCACTCTTCCAAATCTCTCCATTTTTGGCGGTTTTGTGTCATGGCCATCATCCAGTTTTTTCCGGCTACTTTGATAAAATCGTCTATCCATCTAATCGGTTAATACTAGTACTTTTTGATTTGTTTCCAAATGTATCCTTCAATTTGGCGTCATCCCAAAGAACGTGTTCTTACACACTACTTGAAAACTTCTACAGCAGTCTATTTGAATATTACGTACTTATGTAACCAAACTTACCACAGTTATTGAACTCTATAACCAATACATTTGACCGGACAACAGTCAATGGCCGACCCTGACTGTTACTTGAACTGAACTTCATTAATTGTTTTGGTGACCAGTTAAAGTATGGGAGGTACACGTGCCCGTTTATTGGAATTTACTGTAGTATGAAATGTAGAAATAACATCAGTACGATGTGAAAGCACATTTTTTTTTTTTTTTTTGGAGGGTGCGAAATCATCAAATGACTCCTCCCGCTCCGGGCGGAGCGGAAGGGAGTGTCAGACTCTTACTGACTAAAAACCACCCATTATGTTCCAGGGCCGCGGTATCTCTTTCGAACAGTCCCGCAGCCCTGGCAGGCACCGGCCCTTGCGGGCCCCTCCCGTTTGCTGACCACTCTTTGAGGCGCGCGTGGAACACGAACGCGCCGTCGACACGGCCTGCCCTACACGACGGACGGACGGCGAGCTAGCCCATTAATCGCCGTCCACAGGCCCGCGCCTACGGTGGCCGAGAGCCATCACGGCGTGATGTGAAAGCACTTCACATTAGGATCATGATTTAAAGATCTGCATCCCAATTAATGATATAATGAGTTATTGAAATTTTAACTAAATTACAGTGGCGAAGGTTCCATACAACCCGATTCCTACCGGCTTCCCTTTGAAAAATGGCACATTCAGTATTCTATAGACAAATAATGTAATCACATTAAAGATATGTACTCCGACTTACCTCTTCCAAAAAATTATCCTTCGCTACTTCGCTTTAGTCTTTATTATTATAGCTTAAACTGTTTGTATGCCTTAGGAGCTGTCTCCACGAGCGAGAGAATCGCGACGATATTATCGTCGTTGCCACGTATTTCTAAACACTCTCTTAGATGCCGTCTCCACGAGCGAGAGAATCGCGGCGATATTATCCCATACAAATACGTAATATCGCCGCGATTCTCTCGCTCGTGGACGGCCCCTTAGGGTAGAAGGTAGTTAGTTTAACGATCATTTTAATCTTAGCATCTCTAACTTGCAGGTACCTACTTTCTGTGTAAATATAGAACTAAAAACTAAGTAAGTATGCTATTCTATTGCGTAACCAATTTCCTTCACTGTCTACTCGACTACGTAAGAAATATTGTTGAATTGAATCAGTCCTCTGATAATCAGAATCAGCACTAACCAGGGCTGTATCAGCGCTTTGCTCGGCCTCTAGTCTCGGACATACGATCTTGGGGCGCTTTTATGATCTGATCTATCTACTATCAACCTCTCTGTCCTTAGAGAAACGTACATAAATTAGCTGTTTCCTAAAAACAATTCAATTTGATCCAGATTCATATCTACAACAAGACGCCTAAGCGTGTTGGTTATTTTGTATAATTATTATTAGTCCCTTTTTTTGTAAATACACAATTAGTTTTTTATACTTTATGTAGCTTATATATACATATTGCTGTGTTTATTTATTGACAGCATTAAACCGTCTTCAACAAGATATTTTTGCAATCTGCGTAGCTTTAGATTCCCAATGCCCAAATGGTCCTTCCTAAATACTTTTTTTTTTTACAAGCCCGCCACTCTATTTACAAACCACTGTAACTCGGAAGTCAGAATCAACAGTGGCAACCACCAGAAAAGCGCCGAGACAATGAAGCTCGACGAAGTCCCAGAGAAACAATTTAACTGTCTTGGATCCCGCAACGAAATTAATCAGAAAAGTATAGTGGAGGAGTAGGAAAACCATAATTTCCACTTCCCTCCATATCAGCAGGAGACAGAAGGCCAATAGGCACAAGGGACGTTTACAACTGGGATAAGCCCAGTTGCCTAGCACCACTGATAAATATTATTATCATTAATGGGTCCTAAGTTGTGAGCTGTTATATTTGATTCCAATAATAGGTAAGTATGTCAAAAACGCTTGAACGCACGGAAATTTGTTCTAGTATCTACAAGGTCTTATAGTAAATTACTCCGGATGTAACCTGTACACTATCCAACATAATATTGCGTTCATTCTGCCAAAGACTCCCATAGAATATGACGTGCAGATTGTTCATATTCGCAGTCAGATGTAGAACACTGACAAAAAGGCGAGGCAGCAAGCTTGAAGGAAAATAATTTGCTTTTAAAGTTACCATGACCCGTGAGGAATTGGGCAACACAGTCATCCACCTCCAGCAAAGTCCTGGCCAGCCGCTCACGAACGGATGGAAAAAACTGGTGGAGGTAAACCTTCCTAAAGACTGCAGGATACTTTAGTAACGGAACAGTTCAAATAGGTAGTTGCAGGAACTGAAACCCTTTCACGTTGACCACCGGAACTTGTACTTACAGCCGACAGTCGGAACTATAACTCCTTCAAAGGCTTCACAACCTGACATCCAACATTCTTCCCTCCATTGTACTCTCTCGACTAAATATTATAATATCTACTCACCCACTTCCGTTCGCAGCGTTATACTAATCAGGTACAATGAGTTTCTCGTTACTGCCCTTAAGCCTTCCTTATAGATTTTGTCACACAAAAGAAGCTAGACTTTATTTTGCGAGCGGGAAGGTTGAATTTCAATTCTGACGGAATTTGGACCCCAACAAGAAAAGGGACTTTGAATTGTAAATTAAAGGGTTTTAAAGTTGAATTTGGATTGTAGGGGTGATCAAAGTAGATTGATGAATTTCCGTTATTTTTTTTATGTTTTCAATTTTTTTTCTGTGATTTAAATCTGTTAGATTGTATTTATATTGAGTATTAAGTGGTTTTGTCAATAGTGGTTTAATAAAGATGAAGGGTTGATCTTCCAGGATAGAGGCTGATGGCACAATAGTACCAGATAATTCCACATAATTATTATACTGTGTTCAACATTTTGAACGATCCGTTTGACCAGATTCTCCATATTTGAAGTAGGTAAATAGAGATATGTATTCCTTATGTCCTCATATTACTCAAAATCTTATGTGTGAAAGTTTACCCACAAAGCTTAGCTCCGAAAACTCCACAAATCTTGTTTAAGTTATAAGAATATAAAATCAAGATGAAAACATTAACTAACCAGCATCAAAACTTAAAACTTGTTCCGAAAACATTTCATCGCTTAAAATCTGAATATTCACAGTTCACACACAATCGCACAAAAGTGAACCAGCTGTACATTCCTGTAACAATACGCAACACCATGTATACCGTCAAAGCTGCCGATACAAACAAAACCTATGGGAATCTTTAACGAAAATCGGACATCGATAATCCTCCCAATGAACGAGGAGTTTTACCCACTTATTTTACAGTTGAACATGGGATATTCAACCTTATGTTGAAAGCAACACAATCCATTGTAATGCTGAAGATATCTTTGGCAAACCAAAAGCTCAGTAGGAAATTACAAACTTTTGTATTACGGCCAATGAAATACTATTGATACAAAAAGCGACCGTAGGTCAAGGCGTTAAGAACTAGAGCGCTGAATGGGGGAGATTAAGTAAAAACCAGTAGTCGTCCGTCAATAGAATGCAATCCCGCAAATCTGCATTCAAAATTAGATTGTTATCTGTTAATGTGGCCGGTTCCACAATATCCGGTTGAAACCAGTTATTGTTGGTAAATTCTACGGTAAATAAAATCGGGATTAACGAAAGAAAGTCCTTACATTTTTATAATGAAGTACTTAATCTTCGGTTAATTGAATTGTGCGAGTTAAGTGGTGTCATCTGCCCCTTTGGGAGCACCATTCACCTTACGATATAATGAGTATAAAAGGTTGCTTGAATAACATTCTGAAGTCGGAAGTCCTGTACTTACAAGCAAAAGAAAGTTCCATTCATTAGGCTCTTAATAGATTTTATCTTATGTTAAGGGAATCACACGGTTGGTTACCACATTTTGTTGCATTTCGGTAGTAAGTACTTAATCTTCGATCAGACAAAGGTCTGCGACTAATCGGAAGATGAATGGTGCATACAGCTTTAGTGTGGCCAATACTGAGTTTTAATTTCTTTATAAGAAATGGACAGATGGGAATGGATTTACTGTAAAGTATTTAGGTCATGAGAAATGGCCAAGAGATAAGAGTTTTATCACGTTTTACTGTCTACTGAACACTCCATAATGCATTATTTTGATTTTTCTATTTCCCGATAGACATAGTTTCAGATTCAGATTCATTTATTTGCCGGAAATATGGTAGGTATTTTACAGATTTTATAACACATAGGTACACAATAGTCCTTCATATTCCGCCTACTAAATTCGGCATGCAAATGTGGCAATAACAATGTTACTAATTTATTCAATCTAAACAAAATAATTAAATTCCAAAGTCAAAACAAAACAGTACTAAATTAAAAATTGCCTACATATACAATTACAAATATTAAAGAACAATGATTGAATTACAAATTTTCTAAATATCAACCAAAGAAATTACATTACACATTTCGAAGACTAAGTTCAGTTGGGAGAAGGGCAGTACCTTCCATACCATGGATACTAATCAAAATGTATTCATTGGCTTTTCATTTATGGTTTTTTTTTAAATTCCAGAAACCCTGAATGTTGTAATTGTTGTCATCTTTCCAACATTATTATGGAAATATCCACGTTTATAGAATGAAACTATTGATTTGAAAGTATGAAAATTGAATAGGTTTGCATGAAAGTTTTAATCACAGTTAGCACAACCACTTCTGAGATAAAAATGACATTGAGTCAGTTGTTAGGTTAGGTATCTTTCTATTTTAATTACAGTTGTTCTGGCTGCCTCTTTAGTAAATAGATGTCACAATGACGATAGTGCAAATAAATTAGTAATTTATTATTTACTTATTTTTGTAATTTTCCATTTTTACTAAAAGTTATTAGCAGATTGTCCACATAGACACAAAAGAGAAATATGTACCTATTGTACTTGGTGGAAGGGACACCGACGCGAAAACGGTTACCACGTATTCAGTACATCATTCTGAGCCACATAGAAATTTTTCATCGCTAATTAAAAAAAAAATCTGCTGTTTCCTACAAACGTGACACGGTCAAAATGTATGGAACAGCAGATTTTCTGAAGAAATGTCTATTTAGGGGGCTCAGAATGATGTACTGAATACGTGGTAACCGTTTTCGCGTCCGTGACTCCACCCTGCAGAAGTCAGATAACTTATAAACCACAAGAAGCAATGTGAATATAATTGCTACGGGACCATCGCGCAAGCTTCCTCTACCAAATGAGAAGAATCACGAAGTTTATCATCATCTGCCTAGCCTTTTCCCAACTATGTTGGGGTCGGCTTCCAGTCTTACCGGATTCAGCTGAAGAATCGAGAAGAATCACGGAGTTACGAGGTAAAAAACATTAAAAGAAGACAGCTGAATTGACAACCTCCTCCTTACTAGTCGGTTTAAAAAAAGGTTTTAATTATAAGTTTTTAAACTGTCAGTAACTTCAGTTTATCCGTGATCATGTGCTTGCAACAGCGCCGAAATATCGGGAACTCAAAACAAACAGTGGACATGGTAAATATCCCGTTTCTAGTGTTAATTATAAGGTTTAATTAACTTGAGTTGCAACCCTTTCCCTGCTGTTGCCAGTAAACCATTTACAAATATAGCTTAATTTTTTGCGGCAATTGACAACTATCTCAGGGAGATAAGCAAACGATTGTATGGTTTCCTTAACCCTCAAACAGGATCAGATCCGTACACATTGACATCAGACGAGTTTCGGCACCGAAACCAATCTTCCACTGGATTTAACACGGTACAATTAAATTCATTGCACTATTTGATCTTATCATTGCACCTAAACAAACAGAGGACATGGTTATTTAAATTGAACGGAATCAGAATGACTTTCGACTGTATTGTTAGAAGGATAAGGTTATGGTTTGTATGGTGGTGGAGTGTCTTATAGGTGAAAAAAAAATATATCTCATTATGTATTTTTATTGGCGTGTGGTCTAATGAGAAGCTGAAGCGACTTATTAAAAAGCGTTTTAAATTAAATGCTTACACTTATTGAATTAAATATAATTGTGGTTCATAGAATGTCGAATCAAACTAGGCTCTATGCAAAACGCTACTTTATCGAAATTGTCTAGGAGGTTACTGTATATCTTATTAACCGTGCATAATAAGAGAACTGGCAAATGCGCCCTTGTGAGCTGCTTTAAAGACACTTGGATAAGTACATAGTTAACATTAAAATTCATTGATTTTGAAACATCCAGTTGATAAATGCCTGGAATGGCAATATTCTGAAGACTTGGTTGTGGAGGCCAGATCGGCAGTGACTCCATGTAAAATAGTGGTATTCCGCTGCATCCGGTTAGACTGGAAGCTGATCCCAAAAAGTTGGGAAAAGGCTATGCAGATGATGACAATATCCTAAAGACTACAATTGACCCCATCACTGATGTTTCTCCAGATCTAAACTTATCTCCTCCCTCAGTCGCTCACATCTTTCAACTTACACCACACCACAGTTTCGCACATCCAACCAATTAATGATCAGCACGTATTCGACACAGATTAAGTTCCAGGTCTTTCGCTCGACGGAGTGCGAATGCCCACTCGATCGACATCCCATAGCCCATTGTCGAAAGCTAAAAACGGTGATACAGCGAACTTTTGTCGGTTGCCGTATTGTTTGCGAAAGTGATCGAATTAGTGATGTGTCTCTGTGTGCTTTCGCAGTGAGGATTTACAGTCCTTTTACATTTTTTTTTACTTCTGACATAAACCTTATAACGACGAAAATAAAGGTCAGCGTATGTGTACTGCATTAGAGGGAAAGGACCATACGTCAATGTCGTTTTATTGCTATTGGTTATTAGAGCGTTCTATTACTTCTAAATTTTGATGAAGTTCGGTTGTCATTTGTTTTTTTTAGCTTGGGAATGATGAGTTTTTTCAGTGATTGAAAGTGTACGATAGGTGACTGGTTGTACCTATCTAGAATAATCTAGATAGATAGGGATACTTACAGTCGCTGATAACACCTTGCCTTCGGCACAGCTTGGCGCAGAGTTTCAATCAACAAATTGTAACGCAGACATTGGTCTTACATTTTCTTATTTTTATTTGCTTTGTTAACAGTCTTCAATCTGCAGTCTTTGCACGTCAAAAAACGTACCGAATTCACCATTTATTTGCACAACACTCAAAACACACACATCACAAACAGCCATCGTGAATCTGACATAATTACACTTCAATAGATCAGACAATAAAAATTACCCACCCCAAAAAGACGCGTCGATAAGTATCATCAATCGAATCAATCATGGCAGACGCACTTCCACTCGACGTACGGACTACGGCCATTATATCGATAGGTAGTCGAGCTTCGATATGAGACGGAATTGAGTGGTAACTCTGCGACCAAGCATTTCGGACTAGTTACCTCATTTTCAATACATCATCTGTCTAGTTTTCAAACTATAGGTAGGTATAGATAACTGGAATAGGTAGGTAAGTACCAGTATTTTACATAGGGCGACTACTTATCTGCCCCCTTTTTTTTGAGATGGGAAATCATCAAATGACCCCTCCCGCTCTGGGTGGAGTGGAAGGGAGTGTCAGACTTTTACTGACTAAAACCCGTCCATGTGACACCTAACTGCGTTTGAATTTCTACTTTGGACCCTACAAGCCTCCGTAGGCAAATTGTATAAGTAATAATAGCTTTAAAAATCTAAATCTAGACTTAGGTACCTACATAACTCGTCCAAAACACTAGGTTGCAGATTAATAGATACACTGCCATCACTCGATTACGTCTCATAATCAAAGCTATCGATATAATGACGTTGAGTGGACGTGCGTCGGATCGATTCGATTGATGTTAAGTATGTACTTAATAACTCCTGTATAATGTGTTCTTTTGAATAGTTTAAGATATAAATCTAGGTTATAATTGTAGTTAACTAGTCCATCGTGTTACCCTTGTAATAACGGGTTATTCACCAACTCGACACAACAGACCGGACACACGTGTGTCCAGTTGGTGAAACTCAAAATTAGTATCACTTATTATTTCGTCATCTGGACACGCCAAGATTTTTATTCGTGTCCACATAGTGAAACTTAAATTAAATCACTTTTATGTTTTCGCCAACTGGACACATGTTCGCATTTTACCCGAATTCAAGATAAAGTACAGTCAAGCACATAAATGTTTTGTGTCACAATCATCATCGGCATCATTGTAATAAAAGTACCTACAGGTAATCAAAAAAAGTAACATTAGCTAAGTATACTTTTCTTCACATTAATAAATCATCATAATATTATTTAATTGTTACATATTTGTTTTATTTCAAAATTTGTCTGAAATAGAAGCTAATAAGGTTTTTCAAGTAAAAAAGTGAGGCAGCTTTTTCATGAAATCGAGGCGATTATTAACCTGACTGTACCCTTTTTTGCAAATAAACTGGGTGTGTCCAGTTGGCGAAAACATAAAAGTGATTTAATTTAAGTTTCGCTATGTGGACACGTGTAAAAATTTTGGCGTGTCCAGATGACGAAATAATAATTGTACTAATCCTGATTTTCACCAACTGGACACACGTGTGTCCAGTATCTTGTGTCGAGTTGGTGAATAACCCGTAATAACGGGTTATTCACCAACTCGACACAACAGACCGGACACACGTGTGTCCAGTTGGTGAAACTCAAAATTAGTATCACTTATTATTTCGTCATCTGGACACGCCAAGATTTTTATTCGTGTCCACATAGTGAAACTTAAATTAAATCACTTTTATGTTTTCGCCAACTGGACACATGTTCGCATTTTACCCGAATTCAAGATAAAGTACAGTCAAGCACATAAATGTTTTGTGTCACAATCATCATCGGCATCATTGTAATAAAAGTACCTACAGGTAATCAAAAAAAGTAACATTAGCTAAGTATACTTTTCTTCACATTAATAAATCATCATAATATTATTTAATTGTTACATATTTGTTTTATTTCAAAATTTGTCTGAAATAGAAGCTAATAAGGTTTTTCAAGTAAAAAAGTGAGGCAGCTTTTTCATGAAATCGAGGCGATTATTAACCTGACTGTACCCTTTTTTGCAAATAAACTGGGTGTGTCCAGTTGGCGAAAACATAAAAGTGATTTAATTTAAGTTTCGCTATGTGGACACGTGTAAAAATTTTGGCGTGTCCAGATGACGAAATAATAATTGTACTAATCCTGATTTTCACCAACTGGACACACGTGTGTCCAGTATCTTGTGTCGAGTTGGTGAATAACCCGTAATAACTAGGTCATAGGGGGCAGATAAGTCCTGCCAGGGCTGCGGGACTGTTCGAAAGAGATACCGCGGCCCTGGAACACAAAGGGCAAAAGAAGGAACATGGATGGGTTTTAGTCAGTTAAAGTCTGACACTCCCTTCCTCTCCGCCCAGAGCGGGAGGAGTCATTTGATGATTTCCCATCCCTAAAAAAAAAAAGGTAGTGATTACTAAGATCTGTTTTGTGACTAAATAGTTCAGCTTGTGGTTATGCTCCCTAGCTCTTTTCAAGGGATGATTTACCTACTACGGTTTTGAAGAGACAGTAAGCTCTTGTGACACAAATAACCAGGGAAAAGACAGAGATTACACGCATTAAAAATTATAAACATTGTGTTCCATGATTTTTGGTACACAGTACCTATAATATTCTAATTTCTTTTATTAAACTGACAACCTTCTTCAGTAGCCAATAATTGAATCGAAGCGTGATAATCCAATCAGACCATATCACGCACTTATTTAAATATCAATTAATCAGTTAGGTACTATCGTTCCATTGTTATTTTACCTCTGGTTCGCAGAACAGCGATCTTTATAATCGTTGTCATAAGGTTTATAATTACTGTGAAAGCACTGTACAATAACGGATCGATCACCTTGACGTTCGATCCTCAAACTTTTGCATAAGAAAGCTGCAATCAATCAAAAATTTGAACTCAGAATAAACGTTTCTAAATTCAAATTTCAAAAATAGTGCGATCCGTTCACGCCCGATCATGCACAAAGGAACCATCGTATTCAATCTATGGTTGTATCGATTTTAAATTTGTATAAAATTGAATTAGCATGAAAATATAACGGATTTGTTAATAGTACAATGTGCGACAAATACGCGAAATTATATCCCTTTGTAAACCAAATAAATTAACATATGACATTGTGTCATGTGCAAGCAGTGTTACAGAGTTCGATATGCTAATGATATTTTATTGTGATCGGTGTGTTGAATCGGTGAATCGCTTTGCCAACGAAATTATTTGTTGTTACGCGATTTCATGGAAAATCTGATAGCTTTATAGCTGACTTATGGGGTATTACGAATTTCTTGAATAGTTATATGATACTTTTATAGCATCGTAACAAAGAAAATAAAGATATTTCATGCAAGAATAATTAAAAAAAAGTATTTTAAGTTAATGTAAAAATAAGAGGTTCATTAAGATTTTTGTTAAAGAATAAAACGAACAATTTATTTTCAACATACATAATGTCGATTTTAGTTCTATCGACTATATCTTCCCTTCTCAATTCCTACTTTACCTATTTGAAAAAGTATGAAACAGGATCTGCACAAGAAAAGTTCTGTCTGCTATGTTTACTATTTTTGCCTCGCCATATTTAATATTTTTGTTCAATTCATAATTTGTTTATTTTAAAATAGATAAAGACATAAATAAATTCATCAACGGGTTTTTAACGGATATGGGAGAGTGCTTATAAATTAATTTGCTATATTATCGGAGAATTGGCAATTCAAGTGTAAAATATATAACATGACATATTAGTCATTATCTAGGCAGATATTTATGATCAAATCAATAACATGTTTTATAAAGACATGCTCACAAAAATGTGCTGATTGAATATAAGGGTATTATTAGATTTGAAAAACATTATTATTCAAAGAGTTTTCACTAATGGACCATTTGCCTATTGCTAAATTAAGTATTTATATCACTTTGCCAATAAACGAATTTGTAACGGTCTGTTGAGTTCCGTTGTGGATCGTATTATGCAATTTAAATCACAGTAGCAGAAGCAATAAACGTAACAAAGCTACCTGCATTTACACATGTTACGAAATCTGCATACATATTTTCGTGCCCCAGTCATATGTAAAAATCATTTATCGGCATTTTAAATTCTTTTATCAACGGCACATGTACACTGCGACGCGAATCGCTCAATAGATTTTTTATTGCCAATAAAATGTGTACGTAGTTAATTTGCGTATGTTGCATTGTAGACCGCACATTGTACGTACACGTCACTCCGCCACCCTTAGGGCGCGACCCGCTGCCCTCGTGTCGCCAACATTTCACACAACGTTACAATTCAATTATCGAACACTTTCATTGTGTCATATTCATAATTTTAAATGGCCTTCCACGTTTTGGTGGCCATGTCGATTTCTCGACAAAACCTAATTTGAATTTGAAGCAAACGGATGACATTCCTGAATTTTTTAGCGATTTCGATGGGGACATCTTGTATCACTTACAAATTTGCATTTAACTTGGTATTGTAGTTTTATTGGATCATATCGTACATGATAGACATATGCTAATCTTCATAGAAATTATATTGATCCTTAGCCGTTGGAGTTATTGCCTCCTTTGATACAACAGAATGTTATTCTTCAATCTAGCTTCCGTTATGATTTCTATTGATGTTAAAATTGCATTATTGTAGATCGATTCTTGACCTTAAAATATTCCAACGGTCTTCTAGCTTAGAAAACGATACGTTATTGTGTTTTTTTTTAAGTATATTGTCAGAAATGATATGGAATAATTTCTTATTCAAATTTACGATAGTAATTTTACAATATTCACGTACTTGTACAAGTAGATAGTTGGTTGCGATTGAAACTTTAAAGAAAGAAAATTTTTTGAAAAAAAAAAAACATCGTAATATCTAGCTCGCTATCTTATTGCAATTGAATCGATTGGAAAATATCTCTTATCTTCAAAAATAGACCAAACCAGCAAAGCAATCCAGCAAACTGTTACATTATTCAGTTAGTAAAATAATTGTCTGTACCTTTAGTACCTACTTACGTAGGTACTTAATCCTATGAAAATTTGTATTCTTTATTATGTCCTTTTTTATTTAACATTCTTAAATATTTCTTTAAAAACATAGAAAATGGCCAAGTGCGAGTCGGACTCGCGCACGAAGGGTTCCGTACCATCTATAAAAACAGCAAAAAAACCATGTCTGTTGAATGGGGGCCCCACTTAAATATTTTTTATTCGGTTTTTTAGTAGGTATTTGTTGTTAAAGCGGCAACAGAAATACTTACATCATCTGTGAAAATTTTAACTGTCCAACTATTACGGTTCACAGACAGCGGAGTCTTAGTAATAGGGTCCCATTTTACCTTTTGAGTATGGAAACCTAAAAATTAGATTATAGTATCTTCATTATTAGCCATCTGTGTGCCACTGCAGTGCAAGGGCGTCCCTTCGTTCCTTCCACTTATCCCTATCCGGCGTTGTTCGTGGTCAATCTTTGTGATAAGAGTAGAGTTCGTCCAGCCATCGCCATACATACTACGTACATACATATACTACGTGCCATTGCTGCCGGGGCCTGCCGCGTTGCCGTTTACTGCTGTTTGGGACCCACTGGACCATGACGACGTTCCATTTAAGCTTGACAGCCATGTGACCTACACTATTGAGTTTAGGAAGAATGCACATGTCCATGAGTTTTCTCTCTAGTGAGAGAGGGAGAGGTCCTTTCATTAATCATTATTGTTTCGTCGACCAATAGCTCTTCCAGGCGTTTTAGGTGCGAGCGACTTTTTTATGTTGTCTTGCCTGGAACTGTAAGGAGTCTATTTGGTGTTTAGTTTGGTAGAATATTCTTTAGAGTTTAAAAAATCATCAGCTTGTCGTAATATCACGCAAGCCGGTCCGGTTCTTGGTCTGGGGCTGCGGGACTGTTCGAAAGAGATACCGCGGTGCTGGAGCACAAAGGGCTAAGAAGGAACAAGGTAGTCAACAATCACCGTACCATAGCATTTGATATAAGTATTTGAATTGGTATTGAAAAGGGAATAAAATTTAAAACATGAAATAAAATTGAAAACGATTCCAATAATAGTACTTCAGTACTTTGCGAAGCTATTTGATTGAGTAATGAGAACTCCAAAAAAAAGCTGCCAATTGGTATTTTAGCATTTTTGGTTTTTTTTCCAATAAGTTTGTTAACTACCCTGACTTGAGACTCTCCCCTGTTGGTGGTGGCAATAAGCTCACCCTCTACTACATAAGCCTTAAATATAATGTGAGTGTGCTAAGATACACCTCTTTCACCCTTCAGGGATAGCACAGATGTTATGTTATGAAAACTGTTACTGTATTTTTTACTAACCAAGCCAATTCTTTAAGTTGTCTTCATCTGCTCAGAGTTATTTTAAAGGGAAAAAAAATGGTTTACATATCCTGTGACAGTCGTGTTCCTATTATTAATTAATATTACATGATATCAAACCGAAGAGGGTTACAAATATTGTATAATTTGTCCTAGTAACTATTTATGTAAATATTTAATAAATTAAGGCGAGGTGGGCGCACATTTGAGTTTTTTAAAACCATCTGAGACAAAGAATATAGTGTTTACAAATTTAAAAAAAATATATGTTATAGTTAAGGATCTTATCTAGTCACAGTCGCATTCAGTTGCAAGATCTGATGAACTTCACTCGATAGAAAAAAATCGCAAAGTTACCCCTTTTTGTAACTTTTTTTCAATATTATGACTAAATTACTGATGTTTTACATTGTATTTTTATACTAAATTAAAGAAACAAATTAGTTCTAGACAAAGTGGCAGAGTTTGACTTGATAACATTATTTTCTTAATTACTATGTTTTAAAATGAATTAAAAGTGTTCGCGGCGGCTCGGACAGGCCCGATTAGTCGCGCGCTGGCGCTTACCGACGACGGACCTGTGTCAGTTTTTTCCGCGACAATTTCGCGTACCATACCGTCTGTTTTTGACGAAGTTTATTATAATTGTTGCAAGTTATAATGGGCAATAAACAACGCAAGCGAAAAAAGTCGTGTAAAGCAATAAAAGTAACAAATAAAAAGAATGCACTCCAAAGATATGTCACAGTACAAATATATACAGTATTGTGACTCGGCCCTGTCTTTGAAATAATAACCTACAGCCGGGTGGTACGTACGCGATAGGGCTGCGCCGGGCCTATAGTAAATATTTTAATTTCATCTACTTAGTTGAGTTTCTTTCTAGTTTTGTGATTGTTAATATTATACTTTTATTAAAAAAAATGAAATTTGTTTGAATGAAATAGGAAGGTTCAATAAAAATACACTTATTGCAATTTACACAAGAACACATAAACAAATCAAAATTTTATCTTTACAGTTCTCGAACCTACTAATAGCGAAATGGCTGTTTATTTTCAATTAGTTACTCAAACTGCCGAATTATGATTATTTTATATTCTTATATTTTATAGACAATTATTTTATTTATTAACAAAGCTCTAATTTATCGCTACTAGATAGTAACAAATTTTGATCATAGAAAAAATATTTCATAAAAGTCAAGTAATATTACTTATCCAACTGCATATTTCTATGCTGTGTCGCTAGGCAAGGTCACGCGAGTTCACGAACGCGCTGTGTCCACGAGAAGTATTTTGCGCGCAGCCTACAGCGCTAAATGCCTACTTTTGCAGGAATACCTCGCCTTAAGTGATGCCTTTCTTATTTATCAGGTGTGAGTGTGACACAAGGAAAATATATTATTTTCTACTAAGATATAAATCTTGTTTGACTTTACACCACAGTTTTGTTCAGCTTGACTTTAAGGTGCCTACTTTGCCTATTGCTGATCAATTACCTCTCTATAGTGATAATTTACAGGGTCTCACGTTTGACCTCTCCTTAAGCAATATGTCATAATATTGTAATTTATAAGCTAGTAATGTAACATAGTATTACTTAGATAAATATTTTTTTAAAGACTAAAGAAATCTCCGAAACTTTTTTTTTAAACAAGACGTAATTATTTTATTTATTTATTTTTAATTTGTCTTTCGAAACATTCGAGGTTACACGCATACCTAAATAACTAAATACAAGATGCGTAGATGTACCTATTATTTATCAAGAAATAAACTAAATATTGGTCGCCAGCATTGTTTTCTCAATAAGCATTACAATGAAAACGCTAAGTGGCCATTGAGTGGTTCAGGTGTGTGAGACTGAGACGACAGGTAGTGTCATACGAATTTATTCTTGTTTCGTACACCAACTCATCATAAACAAAAAAGACGAAGCATCAGAGTGAGACCGCGGCTCAAACCCGCGCAACCAATTTGCATTGTACGCCCGGCTAGTAAACGTTTAAAATTCTTATTTCGAACTGTTGGTCTCGTTCTGCATAATAACATCCGTAAGGCAATGGCAGTTACTTGGCCAATGGGGAGGCGCGGCGCGCACTCGTGGGCGTAGTGGAGCGCGGGGATTGGTCCGCTCGCTCGGGTTTATCACTCGATTTGTCGGTAGCGGCGTCACCGCAGTCGCGGCGCGCGATTGTCGATTGTCGCCATTGTGTCGAGCGAACGACGGACGCGCGGAGCTCGCGCTTGTTTGATTTGCAACACGCGATACGATAACGTAAATCGAGAAAATCGATCGTGTAATATTATAATAACAGTTACGTAAACAATGACAACAGTTGTTTATAATTATTGAGTAATTTGTTTATTTTTTCGAAAAAGATTTGTGTGTGCAGTGCCGCCGGGACTTTGTTTTTTGACGTGATTCCAAGGCTTCATTCTGGATCTGGAGTTACACCAACGTGCCAGCGGTCACTTTATGAGGTAAACATAGTTTTTCTTTGTAAAAAAAGTTGTAGTCAACCGTTTTTAATGATGGCGGCTGTGTCTGAGGTTGAAACACTGACGATGGTCGATGAACTTGTGACCAATCGATTTGTTTTGCTATTTGTTCCACGATTGAAGTTTCCTGCTTTTTTGTTTAGTGAGTAAATCCCTCGATCTATTTTCTTAGTAAAGAATGTCAAGGCCAGCGAAAAGTTCAAGTTGAACCCGAAACTGAATGAGGTAAGTATTTATTAAAACTATGCACCTATTGTAGGTACGGTACAAAGGCGGACTTAATGCTTAGGTATTGTGATTTTTTTTTATTTATTTGTATCGAATCGCATGCGCCTGCTTTTGATTTTGTTCATACTGTTTTCATTACAAATCTACGCTAATCAGCTGTAGTTACTGTAGGTATTACATTATGTAACATAGGTACCTATTGGTACATGTAGGTATATTGTAGTTGTAGCTAGCTACCTACATTATGAGTAAATGTGCTATCTCAGTGAAACAATAAAAACATCAATGTTCATATTATTCTTAGCGGAGTGCAACCTTCCCATTTTTAATTAATTCAGGGCGTGTCCAATTTTATCAAATTTCTTTTATTAACGGCTTATGAATTGGAATTTATAAAAATCAGATTAAGTCGTTGTGTCACGTCAAAACATCAAGACTATTAGGTAATTAGGTATACAAAATCAGTTAAGTAGGTAGGTAGCTACTTTTCTCTGCAATTAGGTATGGGACCGTTATGGTAGTTCCCTCGTAAAAATGCAGACAATCTAAAGCAACTTTATAATTATTGAAATGTAACTAATCAAGCTTTACTAACATCATTATACCTAGGTAGGTATTTCAACTTGCACCATCCGCCTTCTAAATATTTCACCCCCTGTAACTAGGTACGAGTTCGCCCGGAGATGATCCTCTGACCCGGCTGCTGTGCTTACCCTTTTACCTTACCGAAGACATCTAACTAAGTCAATATATAAGTAGGTACCTACTGTCGTATACCTATGAAAAGAGGCTATAGCCGTGTACATAATAGACCATATGATAATAGACTGTAGACAATTTGAGATAGGTACCGACTCATTTGAGTAAGTAGGTACCTACCTACTTAACTTCATAAGAGATGAAATGGAATCAGATCTGTGGTAGGTACGGCACGGTAGGTAGGTACCTACCGAGTTACCGACGCCGTCGCCGGCCGTCGCGATTTTCAATATCTATCACTCCATCGGTTTAGGTACCTAGTTAACTAAATGTAAACAATCTTAGCATGTCTTTTATCTAAAAAAATGACTAAAAATTGTATCTAAAAATGTTTACAATTAGATATTTACTTAAATAGATGTTAGGTAATTAACTTCATTTAAATAATCTTTGTATGTCTTTTATACGATTTATTTTACATAAAAAGACATATCAAGATTGTTTACCTTTAGTTAACTACCTAAACCGATGGAGTATAGGTATATATACTTATAATGATTTATTATTATTTTATATACATAGGTACATAATATTATAAAGCTGAAGAGTTTGTTTGTTTGCTTGAACACGCTAATCTCAGGAACTGCTGGTTCGAATTGAAAAAATGTTTTTGTGTTGGATAGTCCATTTATCGAGGAAGGCTAAAGGCTATATATAACATTACGCTACGACCCTTAGGAGCCGCGATCTCTAGCAGAAAGCAAAAGAAATTTTAGATTCCAACTCACTGTTTAACAATAAAACAATAAAAATAAAATACGCTTTCGCCTGTGGGTACAGGAAGGTAGGCACTTACAAGATTCCAGTTGGTGGAACATTACTTATTATTTTAATACGACAGTTTTTTAGGATATGGAATCTTAACTGTGATAAGTATGAAAATACTAACTAGTTAAGTAATAGGTACCTATATCGTGTAAAGTTGTCGACTGGCACCTATCATAACTTTATTCTTACTATTTTCAGTAGGGTGACCATAATTTTACTTGAACTCTGAGACATGTAATATTTCTTTAATATTATTTCGTGTTTTCGATGACGATGAATTTATTTAGTACCTACTAGCTTTTGTCCGCGGCTTCGCTCGCGTTAATTTAGAATTTGACAGTCAATTTGGGTTGTACTCTGCTTGTAATTCAACCATGATTCGAAAGACACGTGGCGCCATCTATGACCATAATCAGGTTATTGTTGTTTTTCTCGGGAACAGTCCTTTTTTTCGGGATGAGAGGTACCCTTTGTCCGTTTCTGTACACCTGACAACGTACCTATATGCAAAATTTCACGATGATCGGTTCAGTGGTTTAGGCGTGAAAAGGTAACAAACAAACAAACAAACTTCTTTCGCATTTATAATAAGGTATTGGATGGATGGTAAGGAAGTAAGGGTTTTCAATGTTGAAACTTATTTGTTTTTTCTTAAAAACACCTGTATCAATGAGAAGGTACTACCAGACAACGTCTAAAACGACGACATCCAAATCCAAATTACTTAAATGGAATTTAGTTTTTTTTTGCTAATAATGGTTTATTTTATACTAAAAGACAATGGCCGTCAATCAAGAACTTAAAATCTGGCAAGCGCGCAATTGAATTGTATAGTGAACTTAGTCAAAGTGTCACTCTTTCTGCGATCAAAAAGTATTTCCAATAAGAACAAGTAAGTATTGAAATTACACAAACGCCACGCCAAAAAGGCAAGATTCGCTGATTTATTTGACCATGGGACAGATATTTCGTTATTTTATAAGAAAAATACGTAAACTATTTATTAAAAATCATACATGCATCCATGGTATACACTTTCATAACTTTCTTCAAAAAAAAAAGCGAACAAGAAAGGAACCACGAACCAATCATAAGAACAAAAATCGCCATGACACGTTTACTGACCACTACAAATCGGCAATGTTTTATAAAACCAATTAGTGCCTGAACTGATGGCCTAATGAGGCCACAATCGCCTCTCCTTTACATCGGGTCGTAAAGGACCCGTATTTACACGTTTACAATGGTGATTAGCCTTTGTGTTAGGCCGACGATTTTTATTCTGTTATGAAGTATTCAGATTAATATGTCGGTGTCTGTTGTGGTGGAATGTGAGTTCTTGCTTTGTTTGGTTGTTGACGTCACTGACGAACGGATAATTAGTTTCAAGTTGCTGACTAATTGACCGACTTCTTGACAGTTCATAATTGCCTGGAAGTGGTTTTGTTGAAATAAATGCTTAGTCTTTAGAGTCTTTTAAATTTGGAGACGATCACCTCCACGAAGCTAAGCATACCAGCATAAACCACAGCAGAAAATTTAGTTGTATAAAACCTTTTTCCTGTAAGAAACTGACAAATGCAGCCAAACCTTTGATTCTTATTGGAGTTCTTCCGCCAAAAGACACCCAAGCCAAGGCTTTTCGGCTGTAGCAAGTGCTCACGCTCCTTTGATTCTCCAAATCAATTCATACAACATCGGAAACATCAAGTACGTCATCTCTTATTAGCACACAATTACTTAGTACCTTCTTACCTTCTATGACATAAAGACCAACTTCAAAATCAATAGCCAGTCCACCTCTAATTCTGATTACCACCTTTCCGCAGTCGGTTACATTTTAACATGGGCTTGTGTTCTCGCCGCCAGCAAACAGTAGATCATGCGTGCGTTTGCGCATTCAATTAGAACCTCTCAACGAGCGCCGATTTCACTTAGGAACGCACTGACAGACGACTGTTTTTTTTTGGTGAGACAAAAGTCGTGGTTCTCTTAAGGTTACTTGGCTGGAATGTGGCATTTCATTCAGATGTTCCTGACTCCTATTAAATTCTTGGCCCTGACTGGTTTGAAACACAATTTTGTTACAGTGTTGTTTTTTCTGGACTATTGCTAGGTTATGATCAGCTGAATCTGTTATTTCCAACAACGATACACATAACTAGTTCTATAATTTGTTGTAATTCTTAAGATGGACTTCGATTTCTCCATACAAATTTTGATGAAATCAACGTTTTTCCCCTTTTTTCTTCGTGAATTATCACTAGAGTTATCATTTTTTTCCTTTTTTTTTCAGTTAGGTACTAACAAGTAAAGAAAATATGAGCCCCCGAAATTGTCAATAAATGCCCCATTTTTACGGCCTTGATTAGAGGACTACCAGACAAATTCTAAAAGTTTTTAACATAAAAGAAATTGATAGGAACCTAGACATAATCTTTCTTAAAATGTGAATGTCGAAAATAATTGAATCGGCTCAGTTTTCGAGGAGAAAAAAGGGAAACATGAAACGTCGATCTCGTCAATTTTTTTGTGATATAATCGGTCTGAGCTGCAGCTGTCCCTATCGCACTCTACGGGGGCAGGCTTGACGCAGCGCGACGGCAATACTTTCTTCAAATACCTATTTTTCAAATTCTTCGCAGGCCATGTCTCTTAACTCATTCGGTAATTTCATCCTGTAGTAGCGACTTCCTGATGATAGAATTTGTTCACCCTGCACTAAACCAGTGCCCCGAGGGAAGCAGTTACTTCTGCACGTAACTTAGCGTTAATTAGATTTCAATTACAAATGCCAAATTGTGACCAAATAGTGATACTAAAATCTCAGCTACAACAATGGTTACCAGCAGTACCTTTGTACTTTTCTGAATATAATGTCCTGTTAAGTATTTTGTGTGCACATAAATAAATAAATAAATACATTGTTCAAAAACATATCCCATCTTCAAAATCAGTCCAAAACATACTCCTACAATTACTCAAATTCCCACAAAACACTTCAAAAACCGACGGAACCTCCACACAAAGAATGTCAGCACATTTTTCGAGCGTCCAAGCGAAATCTCAAAGGTTCGACGTCTGGTCGTTAATTGTCAAGACAAATTCTCTTGTTGTTTGCATCGGCGATGTCTTACGGGTCGTAAGTAGTTTACAGTAGCTTATTTGTTCACTACCGTGGTTTAGTTTGGTCTTTCGACAACTTGTTTAAAAGAGACTGGGGTTCTGCTGACAGAGATATTCAGAAAACAATTGCATAACGATAACTTACGTGTTCAAAGGACTATTTCACTGATTTAAGCAATACTCAATACTTTAAAAATAGAGCAGAATTTGGAAGTGGGTAATGAAATACATTTTGAAGATCCTATAAGGACCTTCAAGACTCAGATGGTAGAAAATATCACACAGATTTACTTTCATATTCCAATTGGATTGGAAAAATGAAATAATGGCGCATGAAGGAAACTCCTGCGCTTGCTAATGAGCGATAATGGCAGGTTAGGTGTCAGAATCACACCTTATTTAAACCCTCATTATGGTTCTTCAATTTGCACGGGGAATCAAACAGTTGGAAAATTCATAAAAAAATATTTTGTTGAGAAGGAAGTTCAATGAAGGATGAAATGCAATTCTCAAATCTTCTTGCTGAACTTATTTAGATGATAACGCCTTATGGTCTATTAGTATAGTAGACAATCTTAGTAAAATTGGATTAGTATAGGTACCTATTTTTAAGTATTTTCTTCAACCGCCTACAGTAGCTACTTATACGTCGATTGTCAATGTTTGGTGACATATTCACGCATTGCTGTCAAATTGTCAGCCTTGGAGGAAACCATTGGCGTTTTGTTTTGTAAAACAAACTATAGGAATAACGAAGTAGAATGTGTTAATGTTTTGACAAATATTTTGAGGCCATGGAATTACTCTTGTTTCTTTGGGTAATATAAGCATGGTAGACTTATCAAATTCATTCATTTGACTGGAACAGAGTTTAAACTAATTCTAATTCACAAAAAAATATTCTAAAATCTAACTGGAGTTACGGTTCACCGGTCCTGTACCCTTCTCGACTTGGTACAAATTGTTTTTTTGACATTGCGGAAGAGTAAAGCATTGTTATGGTAATCTTTTTTACTGTTTCAACTATGTTTATACTTACCATAACACCTTCTTCTTTTATTATTCTATCGTGATATCAACCAAAAATAAACTTCGTCTGATTCTTGAATGACATTACAGTTAATCAATTTGAATAATCTGGCCCTGAAAAAGAAATAAAAATAAACATCATAATCGCATGTGACTAAAAGAGTGATGAATATAAACGTTGATGGATGGAGAGGGAGAGGAAGACCAAATAAACGATGGATGGATTGTGTGAGGCATGATATGACAGATAAAGTAAATGATAGCGTGACGGTTGGCAGAGGAGAATGGAAGAAAAAAAGTGTTGTGCTGACCCCAAGTAACATGGGACAAGGGCAGGAAGATTATGATGACCACGTCAACCAATAAACATTTTAAAACACTTAGGGAAACTATAAAACAATACTTCATGCAATCACCATCAAACGACGTTAAAACTAGAAAAAACAATCCTGTAGTTACGTTAATTGCTGTTAAAACTTCATAATGCCTTCTAACAGAGCGTCCGGAATCAAGAATAACATGACCAAATAGCAGGCAGTAGCGCACGGTTGCACAGTGACAAATATTGACACATTCTGCGGACAAACACACAGACACACACCCTTTTTGACCCAAATGCAGCCTTCCAGGAACATGAAACGTTAATTTTTAAAAGAAAAACGTTCGACTTTTGAAATAAAGTTCGATTGATAATACGGGATTTGAATTTTATTAAGTGGGTCACCCTAGTTGTGCACACTGGTGTATTTTACACACACCGTAATTAAGGGTGTGGTAATAAGGTGTTTTCCTAATGTGACACTGTGTCACACACACTGTGTTTTGATACACTGTCAGTTTAGTGACGGAAACGCATGTCACTATTGTGTCATGTTCTTGACTTATCTTGTTTGAGTTGTTTGTTAATATCAACAGTGTTGCAACAGTACTATTTGTATGGTGATGATTAATTGAACTAGTTTTTTTCACATCTTGTCCGCTGTTTATTTTGTAGAAATAAAAGTGTGTTTTGTTATCATTTAAGTGACGTGGATCAATAAAAATTAACAGTAGCAAAATCTAATTGAATGTAGTGACATCGTCCATAAACCAAACATTATACTCCCCACATAGATAAGACAACGAAAATACAAACATAAACATATCCACTACCAATCGTACCAACCAGCACTAGGGTGACGATCAATCGTTGCGGACATACGTTTTCATATATTTGTCATAGTACAGTACGCCCGTTATAAATGATGGATTCACCCTATGTCATTGATTTGTGGTTGGAACTGTTTTCTGTACAATCTCCCTGAATTGATATGTTTCATGCAATCGTTTTGTTAATATCTCATCTATTAGTGATGAATTGATGATCGACTGGTCAGCCAAGATTGGGTTTTTGTGACGGTTGCTGACTGTTATGGTGCGTTTAGTATCTTATACTGATAAACCAATACGGCAATACTTGCTTTAGGATATGAGTATCTCCAAAAATAATTACTTATGAAAAGGTACATTTTGATGAATAAGTGTGAGTAACAAAAAAAAAGTCGCTAACAAACACCCATCCATCCAAACTTTCGCATTTATAATATTATTACCTATAAAAGTTATTTCTTAGAAGCCAACCCTTAAAAACCTTTTCTTCCTCCCTTAATTCGCTTTCATCCTCTCACACCCTTAACAACATAAGCTTTTCATTACTTCCACTGCGCATTTCACTTCTTGCCGTCTTACTTAAGGAACCACCGGCTCGAGGGGAGAGCCAATCAGAAGCGAGCTCTTTAAAACCATCCCCGCGTCATAAGCCATTATAACACCCTCTTTAATATTAATATTTTCCACATTTTTGAACACGATAATTGTCAGCCATATTAAAAGTTAGAAACACGTGGTGGACCGTGTGTTGGGGCACTAATACTCATGTTGTTACGTGGAAACGGTTATTAATTTTTAAGGGGTGTCACTTGAAATTTTTTGATGATTAAAAACATGATTTTGCAGTTATGTAGGTAGTGTAATAATTGATGTAGAAGGGATGTGGAGGGTAAATATAGATTAACAAGGTACTGTCATTTTTAACTAGATAGTCTATTACATTGCATTGGATGAATGGCGAGTGCTTCAAGGACTTCACTGGGTGGTCAAATACTCCAAAAACTTACAATTGGGTTATCAACTTACAACTTTAGAACGGTTCACTATCCATTTGCATAAAATGTTAAGACCTAATATAACTTAGCATAATTTTGTTTGGCATAATTATATTTTCGCATAATATAATTACGCATAACAGCTTACGCATAATTTTTTAAGCATAACTTCTCTAACCATAATAATGATGAAGCATAATATTCTAAAGCATAAATTTATTAAGCATAAAGTTCTAAAGCATAACTTTTTTATACGCCCTAGCTTTTTTGCCCGAAGAGGATAATTATCCTCTTCCGGCAAAAAAGCTAGGGCGATCCAATTTATTTCGACGATTGGAAAAAAGCCATATCTCCTGAATCAGGTAATAAATAACATATTAATATAATATACCTTATTGAACAATTTTGTGGGTTTTTTTTTTCGCTGTAGGAAGCATGAAGCAAGCAAGCATACAGCATGCAAGCAAGCATACAGCATGCAAGCAAGCATGCAAGCAAGCATGCAGCAAACAAGCAAGCATGCAGCATGCAAGCAAGCATGCAGCAATCAAGCGAGCATGCAACATGCAGCAGGCAGGGTTTCTGTCACGGCTCCGGCGCTGCGGGCCTCCGGCGGCCCCACGCGTGCTAATCGTCGCAGACAGCTTTCGCTCACCACCGCAGCTTCGGCTTGTTGGCCGGCTTCGCCGGCCAGCCTCAGCCGCGGCGGCTCGCTCGCAGCCACCTGCTCCTCAGCCCGCGGGCCGCCTCTCCCCTTCGCGCCTACGCGATTTTAAATTACACTCTAGGGGTAGGACAAACAAGACTACGTGGAGTCGGTATTGCAGCAATTCGGTTCTGTCACTAACTTTTGTTGCACAGCATATTAAATTTTTAACCAACAATATTTTGTATGCCTAAATATTATTATGCTAATAGTCATTAGGCCTACTAACGTTATGCGAATCAAATTTATGCCAAAACAAATTAGTTTTTAAGATGATTATGCCAACATAAAATGTATGCCTAAAAAAATTATGCCGAAGTACTGTTATGCCAAAAAAAATTGTGCCAAAATCGTTATGCCGAAGTATATTAGGACAAAGAACATTATGCGAAAAGAAGGGATCCCCTTTAGAACTGTCCTTAAAATGGGATGTATAAGTGCTAAGGTGCAAAATATTTACAGTATACAGCTACGTCTTGAAATCTTGTTGGAATGGCAACCAACCACAACGAAATCCAAACGATGACTAACTCCAATAACTTACCAACAACTCCCTTTGTTTCCAGTGCCGCTGGTGCAATGTGCGACCGAACGGGCTTCGGGACGTCCATGGGCCACTTCCCCATGGGCCCTATGTCCGCCATGGGGGCCATCGGAACCATGGGCTCGATCTCCGCCATGAACGGGCCCCAACAGAAGAAGGTCCAGGAGGAACATATAAAGAGACCTATGAATGCTTTCATGGTGTGGTCAAGGCTACAGAGGCGGAAGATCGCACAGGATAACCCGAAGATGCACAATTCGGAGATTTCAAAGAGATTAGGTGAGTGCCTTCAATGATTTTCTTACTGAGTTATGTAGTAATTTCTTCGTGAATCTCTGCATCATCGAGGAGCTCGAGTCATTTTGTAACGGACACCTTCAGTTTCCACTTTCCACTGGATTTTTTGTCTACACAAATTCCACTGATACTAGACTAGATAATATTACCATGAATTAAGTTGAAAAAACAAGGACACTTACCCGTTACCGCAACCCATGGGAAGTTGGGAACCTATTCCAGGGATAAAAAGTAGTCTATGTCTTATCCCAGGCTATAATCTATCCCTGTACCAAATTTCAGCAAACTTTCGAAGAAAAAAAAAATTAAAATGGATATAGGTAGTAGGTAGTATTTTATCTGTAAGGGATAGACATACGCCATCACGGACTTTTCTGTAGACCTATATAAGATACACAATTCCACTATACATCATTTTGTTATATCTCAAAGGGCAGCGTTTTCATTGAAAGCTCCCAGACGGCTTATTTTTTTCCGACACCTCCAACAAATATCGTTATATCTTAGCCAGTGTATACAAAAACTTGACAAATTGTATATTAAAACCTTTCCCGAACTACTCTATCCATTGGTGAAAACAGCATGAAAATCGGTGCAGCAGTTTTTGAGTTTCTCACGAACAGACAGACAGACGCGGCGGAGGACTTTGTTTTATAATACGTAGTGATTTCAGCAACCAATACAAAGAATTTTGTTAAATATTTCATGTCAATACAAATATGGTCGTGTTTCAACACATGTGAAACAGTAACGTTATTCGATTATAACTACAAACATAGTGTATTATGTGTAGGTACTGTGTACTAAGCTTATTTGAATGTAGATCATAATATATGACGGTTATTTCGGAAGGGGAGGGTATTTGTTTTGTTGTAGGTAGTTAGAAAAGAATGATGATTCCAAACCTCTATTTTTGAAGCCTTCCTGTGGTCTACAAGGCCACATATACATATATGAACATTTAAAGTTCCGGTGGGGTAATTGCGTAACACTTACAAAGGCAGTGCCTTTCATTTTTATAATTCAAAACAATTATTGCGTTATTTACGCTATCAGGCTACTTTTTTTTTCAAACACAAATGAATCGATGCAAAAGGAACTTCATTCCAAATTCACAGGGAACAGCTGAATATTTCAGGAGATTTTATGCTATGACTACCTATCATAGATACTTGAAGAATATTTAATTAAAGCAAAACCGAATCAGATCAAACAAAACCGTAACACTAAACACGAGTTCCTGTTTCTAAATTAACGTTGTGAGTAACAAAACACCTTTGTGTTATAACTATAGTAATATACGATTACGTCACTCCTCTAAGACACCATTGTTCCACACAATCCATTCAATTCGGCACAAGTAAATTACTATTATGGTAAGCGATGGATCCCACTCCATAGTTTGTAAAGGGCTCATTTTGATTGCAAATTGATCATTCTAGGATCTCGTCTGGATTATGATTTATTGAATCAATTTAATATTAATTTATGAAGTGAGAATTAGTTCCGTAGGTGGTTTGTTTGACAGTATTCTCTAGTTCATTGTCGCTATTGAGCTTAGTTAAGACGACAAGCGCTTGACGGGCTTGCTAGGCTTTGCTTAAAAAAATGTTGCGCACCTAATTTAACGTGTATGTGCCCAACACTAGCGTCCTAATGATAAAGTTTAAAACACTGCCAAAAACAGCTTGAAAACAAGTTAATTCCAACATCCACTCCCGAACAGTCCATCGCCCTTCCACAGAAACGAGTCCAAAATTCTGAAGCACAAATTAAAAATAAACTGCAACCTAAAGACGAAAGAAAAAAAAATGGCCGCAATCAGCCAACAGAAGCTTACACAGCGGGGGTATTCTCGAAAATAATCAACAGCTCAAATGTAAGCACAGTTTCGTATTCGAAATTTAAAAACGCCCAGAAATAGGGATGGGAGGACACGAGCGGAAGAGTATGGAAATACGAGCAAAACCGGCCACGGCCATTCTGGCGGTGACGGGGAGAGGAAACGACATTTTCTATTTTTTCCCCCTCTCCGCTTTTTTCAACTCGGCCCGTGCGATGCGGTGTGTACTCGGTTTTAGACACCTATTTGTTAATATTGAAGATGGGGTTTTTACAGTACGGTGTACGGTTTTGAATTGAATGAATATATTTTAAATAGAAGAATAAAATAATAATAGTCTTTCTACTTACGTGAGTATTCAGTTTATTAAGAGGTTTTCCTTACCTACAGAGACTGCGCATATAATTCGATAAAAACAGATTTCATCATGAATTTGAACGATCATCACTAGCCATCAAGATTGAAAAAAGTCTTTTTCAGAGAGCTTTTGGAATTACTCGGTTATTAAGCGTGACTAAATTCCAGACAGTATTCTGAACCGCATGCAGACTAAATAAGACATTTCATTCGCCTAAATTAGTATTACAACCACATCCCTCTTCAAAATTCACCGAACAGCCAACGCCATCTATTGTCGAAAGAAAACAACGCGTTCAATATTAGTTTTTCCTTTTGCAAGTGAAGCGAGGGCGACAAGGCTTTACGTAAAACTGGTATTGTCCTGTTCAAATACAGGGCATGCATTATTCATAGTGGCACGTTTTCGTCTTGCGTTTTGTGTCGTATGTTTGGATTATAGAGGGTGAGGATTAAAAAAGAAAAGTAGGTATTTTTCTTTGTGACGTCTTAATACTGTTTGATTTTAAGTACTTAGGTATTTTTCAACGATTTTTGAAAGATAAATTAAAGGCGGATTAAGCCACCTATCGGAAGTTTCTTAATAAACTTTGAATACCTTGAAATTAGTTACTATCAGCACTTTTAATGACCGAAAAAAGAAGAGAGTCCACAAAAACAACAACCTGTAATCTGTTGTTTAGAAAATTACACGCTTCGACATCAAATCAATCATTTCAATCAAAAATCTTTTCCACCCTCTCAATTGAAGACAAAAACGCACAAAACACGAGACATATCGTATTCCCCAAACATGTGTAAACGCATCTGCGTTGTGTATAGTACGCAGACTACGCAACCTGTCGATAAAACGCGCATTGTTTCCCGATCGCGCACAAATAAGTGCGCGTTTTGTACTTACGTCAAATCAATCGTTATGTCGATCGGTACAAAGGTACGGTACACAAAAGCGGGAAAGTTTTAGCGTGATTTACTGGCGAGTGGCGATGGCGAGTGTGTTCGCGAACTTGTTGGTCCAAATTTTGTAGTTTGAACTGTGTGAAGTAATGCCTGGGGGTCTAAGATGGCCGCTTTAGCAGAATATAAATAAGATAATCATATGAATTACGTTTAAATTCGTAAAATGGTCACAAGGTGACAATCTATAATAGTAGGTTCGTCTATGACCATTTTAAGAATTTAAACGTAATTCATATTATTATCCTATTATGATTCTGCTAAAGCGGCCATTTTGGCCCCCCTGACTGTATAACCTTTCTGCTGATTTGATAGCATAAACAATCAACATACAGTGCTGTATGGATATTTTGGCGCTTCAGTGACATTATTAGCAGAGCGCGGTTAGTAGGCATTTGTGAAACTGTCTGTGTTAATTGTATTGAAAAAACAATATGGCCGCTTTAGTTACCGACTTACGAGTATAGCCACGCGCTAAAAGTACTATGCAACACTTGTTTTTCAAGCATTAATACTTCTATAGGAAGTAGGTTTATTGTAATGCAATAAATGGGGTTTTATTCATTAATAATGCTGAGGTCGATTCGTGAGTAAAAGTGGCAATAATTTACTAGATGAGCCTTTTTGTTTTTTCTTTATGTTTTTTTCGCAAGTACGGTCTATGCTTACAGCGACAAAATGCTAGTATTTAATGAGTAATATTGATCGTAAAAAGACCTGGTCTGTGCTATTGTGTAGACATTACAAAAGTTTAGTGTTTTAACGTGGTTTCCAAAGATAAATAATTGGTATTTCCAAATAAGGTAATATTGTGTTAAACAGCTGGTTAGTTTGTACTGAGGCTCATCAAATGCCTCGGTACATTGCAATTTATAGCCGGACTATGTGTTTTCTGGGAATCCCGTAATACCTGTGGTTAAAGAAGAGGGAAAACGGGTTGACGACCGCTGGGCCATTCTTAGCGCACCGCTGAACCTCGTCGCTAAGGACAATTTCTTTTGATAGGTTTCTTAAATTGCTAGCTTGAATTATGAACAATATTTACCCTTTTTTAACTCCTTAAACGTTGATATATCTGGCAGATAATTTTGTGTGAATTTAATTCCAATTTTGACTCTATCTGTTAAATGCCTATCTGATAAGTGATAACAGTACCCGAATTGCATAACACACCTATATATAAACTAAACTCCTAATCCGAAGGATTTTGAAGAAAACTAACAATTCAGTTTGAAAAAATTCTCGGTAAGAAACGCATTGATCACGCAATGAATTTTGATTAATTGACAAAATAGTAACATTGGAAATGTATTTTAATAAGCAATTAACCCTAAAGCTTTTTGTCATCAGAAACTTATATTTTTTTATGATTATTTAGCATCCAGGAGGAAGAAACGGTTTACTGTCCTTTTTTCTAACACACAACATGTTCCTTTAATTGCTCACCATCCTACATCCCCGTATGTCACACATGTTTGTTTTCATCAGTGTCTGATGCATACCCTTAATAGTTTACACGTAGGGGCGTTGCAAGCCAGTTAATATTAATTAAGGTAGGGAGTGGGCCATTGTGTGATGTGTAATGGGGGCCCAGCTATCGCCTGGTGTCGTGTACTACTTGATTACTATGTAATGCATATTAATTGTAAGTTCTAAGTCACTTGGGTTGGTTCGTTGCTATGTAAGTAGCCGAAAGGTGGATGAAAGCCTCTTTTCACGAATCTGTTTTCACGAACCTGTTTTCCAAATAACAACGCATGACCCCAACGACTTCCAGTCTAACCAGATGCAGCTGAATACCAGTATTTTATATGGAGAGATTGCCTATCTGACTTCCACGATCCAGTCATTGGGTAATACGATACCCCGTTGGTAAAACTTATTTTCAGACTTCGGGGTTCCGAGTGGCTGTAACTTCGGCTGTCAAAGATCTTCGGATGACAAACGGAACCAACGGTTTTACATGCTTTTGGGGCATTGTAGGGTCTTAGTATGTAATGTATGGTCACTCATCCGCGCACAGACCGCGGCAAGAGTAGCTTACCCGACGACCGACTCGTGAGGCTTTTATTTCTTAACTAAAAGCCAGTTTGTTGCTTCTATTATAAGTTTAAAAGGCTACTACAGTTCAATTCGTTACTGAAAATGCTAAAAGAACTGTATCAAAGTGAGTAAATTGGAACTATTGATTGTGAACTGGCGTTAAAGACATCAATTGTTCGACTGTTTGTGATACAGACTCAATTGAATTCACAATACAGTAATTCAGGTCCTAAATGTAACCAAGGTGTATAGTGTACAGTGTTGAGCACCTCTAAAGAATCAAGGAGGAAAACGTAAATGATGACAAATATATATAAAAAAAACCGACCAAGTGCGAGTCGGACTCGCGCACGAAGGGTTCCGTACCATTATCTATAAAAACGGCCAAAAAAATCATATCTGTTGTATGGGAGCCCCCCTTAATATTTTTTTTTTTTTCATTTTTAGTATTTGTTGTTATAGCGGCAATAGTAATACATCATTTGTGAAAATTTCAGCTTTCTAGCTATCACGGTTTATGAGATACAGCCTGGAGACAGACAGACAGCGAAGTCTTTGTAATAGGGTCCCGTTTTACCCTTTGGGTACGGAACCCTAAAAATGTCGGTTGTGCTGCTGACCATCACAAAAATGTTGAGAAATAAAAGACTCAAAAAAATCATGTAAATATAAATTGCCTGAAATGCCATCAAAATCAGCGTGTTTTACTCTACAATTATTTGATCATTTATCGTTGTATCAATGGTTTTCACAGGACCTCGTGAAACCACAAACAGTGATCTGACAAACTCCAATCATTAAAAAACGTTCCAATTATTTCCACGTCCGCCATATTGTGAACAGCGAGAACCTTTCTGCTACCTTGACATAATTAAAGGAACACATGACATCGTGCCATTCTATTCCCCACCTTTCAAGAAATGAATACCACGACAGATGCCCCATTGTATTACATAACAACAACACATAGCTAATACCTAATTTACGTCGATTTTCCTCGCTCCAACTATCGTAGGCGTATCGGGCTTTTTTCGGCACTTTTTTGTTTTCAAGACTTTTTTGTCCGAAGCAAGTAATTACTGGCTACTATTGGATATTTTGGAACGACTACAACAGGGGCACGGCCAATCGTAGGACCGTGACGAATTCCCACAAAGAATTCTCTTCTCATGTAACAGTTGAGGCTTTTTTACCAACAAAACAGTGTATAGTCCGCACAAATAACCTATACTCTTTGTAAAGATTCTATTAAAGTGATACTGTAGTGAATTCTGTGAGAATGACTCTTCCGTTTATAGTCAGGGAGCTCATCTATTATAAGTAACTGATACAAATTGCATAATACTTTTTTATTCTGTCGAAAAAGGATGAGTTATTCATGTCTCGACTGGTTTTGTGTTCAAATTGATTTAAAAGGTTATTGTCCTTTTGATGTCCGGTATTGACGCCGTCTTCAGATCTGATAGGAGATGCCATGTTTTTTACTAATTAACTAAGAGTTTTTTGGCGTTTTCGAAATTTGGATGTTACTCTAACGTTATGGTACAGTCCTTAAGGAAGCACAAAAGTTATTCATTGCTTTTATACATTGTTTCAGTGACAGGTTGCACTTTATTTATTCTTAGTCAAAATTAAAAACGATATGCATTGTGAAAAATTATCTTGCCCTCAATAAGAGCAGCGGTAGTTACTGTAGGTTCGTTTCTGGGGTTTGCATTACTTCAAATTATAAGTACTTCCAATGTTATCTACTATACTCCAAAAACTTTGATTGTGTGTGTTTAATAAATAAATAAGTAAACTTTTTTTAGGAAATTAGTTACTGAAATTGACTTCAATTGGCAGCTTTCGACTCAGCAACATGTTACTTCTCAATTAACAAATAGTATTCATCTTTATCGAACTCGCTATACTACATGCTCAAGATTTTGTGTTCCTTTCTGTCCACAATACAATATCAAAGTGGTTCACATATATTATCTTTTCATTTGATCGTTGCTAGATACGGGATTAGTCCCATAATAAAAAGCAAAACCCTCCCTCAATTCATAAAAATGAGACAAAACACAAAGAGTTTTCCAAGAAAAATTGTCTGTACTTAAATTCTACTTTTGCCATACGAGAAAAAACTCAACAATAAACCTACTTCAGTCTGTAACCAGAGATTGATGTTAGTTTAAAAACGATGTCTAGTACACACGTAATACATAGTTATGTGCTTGAAACGGGGCGCTTATCGCCCCGTCGCAGGCACTCCGCCCCGCCGGGGGTGTTCGCAACAAAAATACTGTTGTTTCCTTATTGTTGCTGTCTGTTGTCGACTGTTGCCGTTGTTGCCGGCAAGGGCCCCTGTTGTTTGCTGTTGTTTAATTACTAGCGTTTTTGTGACGGTGTGTAAATGATGTTGTATTTTTGTGGAGTTGAGCTCCTCGTCTACTTTTTGTTGGCGTAATTTATAAAGCCTCAATGGTGTCTGGTTGACTGTCGTGAAAAGCCTGAGTTTTATTCTATGTTTGATGATGTAAAGGGTACTAAAATAGTCTCGTGTAACGTAAAGCAACTCTATAAATACGATATGAGGATCACGACTTAACCTTTACGAACTACCTTTGAACTTAGTAACATATTACATTCATCGCTGTATGAACTCCTGAAACTAGCAAGAACTAACGCAATATCCGAACTCGATACAACTACGTCACAACTTTAATACCCCAACAAAAGTACAACTATCAAACATAATGGTAACAGCGACACCCCTCGAAAAAAAAAATCTATTAACATTTAATAAAATCATGACCTAAATAACGTTTCTTACCATTTCAATTTTACGGACGAAAGGGTGGTGGGTGCTCCTTCGCCATGCGTCTTTGTAAACCGCCCCCTACTCCTGGTTCTTCCCCCCTCCCCGTTCTTCTCCCCCCGTCTCACCATTGTCGCATGGCACACAAGCTTTCAGAGTAATGAAGAGCATTTTCGTCCGATTCTGAACACAATAGCCTCTTTAATACTAGGTAGAGAGGAAACTTCTTTGTTGACAAGAGTATTGTACCTACCCGTGTGTGTTTGGTGTACGCTTTGTTTTTTGTTATGTTTGTTCGCGTGATTGTGACACACAATGCCGTTATGTATGATCTGTCTAATGTTAGGTGTTTGATGTTTTGTGCGTGTCCTAAATTTAGAGGTGGTTTTGTGTGGGGGTATAATGGGTGAAGCGTATTTTCAGTTGATTTTTTTTTAATTTGTTCGGCCAATGATATTTTTGGTGCCGAAAATATGTGAAAGGGTTTTTAAGGGTTTTTTTCTTAATGTATGTACCATATACTCAGAAATAAATAAATTTTATCTTATCTTACGACTCCTAATGGGCGATACAACAATAGGTTGCTTACCTGTATTCTAGAAATATGGTAAAGGCTTACCTCTCTCTCGTTCTCTTTGTGATTCTTTAAAACCTCATATTTTCTGTACAAAAAGAGTATAACACAATCATGCTTCTTTCAAAGAAAATGAAAATATCGGAAAGGAAATCCATAAATATATATCACATGTAAAAGTGACAATGTTATTATGTACTTTCCCGTAAAGAAATACTTAAGTACTTGTTTACTGATGTGCTGTTTCTAGGAATTTGAAGACATTCCATTTCTTAGTAACGTTTTCTAGCTAACCGTACTGTACTGAGAAATGTAACATCACTATTTTATACGAGCATATCCATTTTTCAAGTTCAAGAGAAAATACAGGAAAGATATTCTCGAAAACTTGAAGCTTTCATTAAATCTACTGCTAGTTAGACTTTTAATTAAACCTACAATTTCTAATTTCTCAATACCAATTAGACACAAATATCTAATAACAATTTATACCTAATTCCACAACTGAATACCGGACAATCATTGTTCTGTGTTGCCATCCCATTGCCATTGTTTTCCCGTAACGAACGGGCGCTGTAGGAAATAATTATTGTGTAGTGGCAACACTTTAGTAGTATCGACACGTGCGTATTGTTGCTACGATTGTTAGTGTTGCCGTTAATTAAGAATAAATAAATACCTGCAGGGTTGACAGACCGAAAAATGTGGGGGATTGAATTGTAAAACGAGGATGTCTGAATTGTCGTAAAATAAAATATGAACCGGCTTTTTGTGGGTGTTATTGAAAGTATTGGTAACGGTCATATTAAAATTTATTTCGTGTAGGTGTTTATTGTGATGATATGATTGTCGTTATTACATGAAATTCAGATGTAATGAAAAAACAATGAACACTTATTCCGAGTCTGGGAAACATTCAGTATAATAAAATTTACTCAGTGTTTTGTTTTTTAAATATCTTCAAGGATTGCATTGTCTCCAGAAAACTTTTGCGACCGTTAAACCGTTATTGGTCCTTGAATGAAAAATAAAAAAAAGTCGACTGTCAAATTAACTACACGACTACACTAATATCTATGCTAGTAATCTAGTCTATTTAAGTCACAGCCATTCGGAAACACGTCAACAATAATAACATTGTAAGCTCGTCAAGAAAACTTTCACGAAACACAAGAATTACGTGTCAAACAACAAAAACATGCAGTTGCTATTAACATTATAATTTAGCATTGTCTTAAAAACAATACTTCAAGAAAAAAAATCTTCCGCTCCACAGCTTTCCGTCACAATGTGCACAGTGTTACACTTGTAAAGAAATTGTGACACTTGTGTTCCAAAATGGCGGTGACAACCGTGCACAGTGGCCTGTTGGAAAGCTACTCGATATTTACAAAAGTATTTGTTCTACTGTGTTGAAAGGTTTGTTTTTCGCTTTGTCTTATGCAAATGAATGATGCAGTTGTAATTAGCTAATATTGAATGTGTGTTTTGCGTTCAAAAATGGTAGGTGGTAGGCAATTGAATAAATAAAGCATGGAATTTGTTATTGTTTGAAATTTCTGTTGGAAGAAAAATAGTGTCACATGAAGCTAGTTTAATTAGGTGATTAAATTAGACTACAAGAGAACTTGAAGGTTTTATTGTAGGTATTTATAATATCAAACGGATATGACGTTGTGTACGATGGGTTATTAGTTTATATGTAATAGCACTAAATGAAAAAAAATATAGTTAAGGTACAATGTATCTTTTGTAAATGTACGAACCAGAAAAATAGGTTTATCAATCAAACAATCAATAAAGTCAATGTACTCTTCATCAGAATAATTAAAAACCATTGAGCATTTCCATCAATGAATAATTAATTAAATCATTAATTAATTCTCATAACAGGTCGCGTAAATTACAAATGCCCGCCGACGAACTTTTCCAACTATTGAACTTGTGAAAACCTATTCGATTCCAGCGCAGACAATGGCTGCAATGCCCGGTCACAATCGAATAGTATCAATCATTGTTCTCAATGCTTTGTTTGAGACCCAGTTAATCGGCCTTTGCGAATTTAATTTATATTTAGATTGAGCGGTTTGATGTAAAACTACACGCTCTGTTAAAATTGTGAGTGATTGTTATCAATAATAAATATTTATTGCTAGAAATTTTGGTTACAACTTATCGTAACAATGCACACTGTGTGGTTTTTCCAAAAAAATGTCGTTTTGTCGAATTAATGGGCTTGTGAAACAAATGTGCACGGGTTTGCTAGATCTTACCCTCAAAGAAAATATATCAAAGCAATTTGTACTTATAACACTAATGCGACATTTTCTTCTCACTAGAAAAAATAAAGCCGATTTTTCCCGGACAATCACGAAACCGTCAACGTAATTTTAATAGAACATTAGTCTTTCATACCATTGTCGTTACTAAGCACACGATCCTATCATCCGCGCCGACAAAAGATACGAACCCACCCCAAAGTATCGACATAATAATGAGGAACCGGGAAAAACTTCTGTTGTGGAATGAAAAGCGCAAATTCGTCATTAGGCGGCGCTTTCCGCCATTGTTGTTCCTATCTCTTTCATTCTTAGGGGCTTTTGCTCGAGAGCGAGCGAGACTACCACTGGTCCTTCGAGCCGGATTGTTCCTTTCTATGTTAGCGACATTGTTTTCGCTTTTATACCCGCCTGAATTGGGATTGTCTTGTCTGTTTGAATGGACGCTGGCGCCCCTCCACGGTGGATGAATACAACCTTCTATAACTGGGGGGAGACAAAGGGTTGGTCTCTTGAATCGCGCTGGGAGACAGGTCGTTGGTGCCTTCGATTATATTGTATCGATTCAATGCCATTGTTTCAGCAATGAAGGATGGTTAGGGCAAATTACTTTTCTGTTTTTGTTCTGTTTTTATAGTTTATGGCCGTTGTTTAGGATAATTTACAGCATAACACATACTAAATGATAACACATTTATTTTTCTTTTTGTTGTTAGTTAGATCTGGTCACGTAACCTAATTTTAGCAACGTTAATTTTGAAATGCAGAGAAAAACGATTTGAGAGTCCGCCCGACACGCTTAAAATATTGGCATGAAACATCGATGTGACATGGCACGGACCGAGTGTTTATTACGTCTGGTGTCTACACTGTTCATGCGATATTTTTGATATAGTTTAAAATACCTTTCATCGTCTATAAAATATTCCTTCCTAGCTGTTATCTACCTGCAAGCTTTCGCGTGAAATTATTATAACAAAATATTACTTTTATAATCGGATTTGGATAACAATTTCAAGGGTTTTAATTTTAAGCACGAAACCCTAATTCTTTTTCTAAAATAAAAGTAAAGCCTAAATTACTCCTTATAACATCAGCTAGCTGTCCTGTCAAAATAGGTCCAGCCAGTTTCCAGATTCCAGATCAGTAAGTTTCCAGATTACCCGGAACAAACAGACAAAAATAAAATGTTTTTTTTTTTTGTTATTAATATAAACGTTAATTAATATTAATATAAACTTTCATAAGCATTCAGTAAAAAGCAATTATTTTGAAATTACAAACAGACACTTCAATTTTATTTATTTGTATAGATTACATAAGAAAAATCGTCTCCTGGGGAGTGACCACACTTAGACTCTGGTCAAAAAGAGGATATTATGAAAGCGACAACAACGTCACTCAACTCGTTTCGCTTCGGACGACACGACCCCGCACCGAACTAAATGCGTCAATTATGTGATAGCCGATCCCGCTTCGAAAAGTCTGTTATAATCATTTTAAATATCGAATGGAAATAAGGAATCAACACAAAGACGTTTAAAATAAGAATGGTCGAATAATATACAGAAGATGAGTGCTAATGGCTATAATACACACGGTGCTGTGAATTGGGCAATAAAAGACGAAGTTTCAGCATTTGGGACCTGTTAGTGAATGTGACACTTATGTGAGTGCGAAAAGTTATGAAATTTTGGATAGGTACAAGAGTTTAAATTTTTACGTGAGTGAGTGTGAAACTTTTCGTTGAAGCAAATAGTTTCAGTGTAGCCGTTGACTTTAAATTAAATTATTTCAGTTCTCCTACATAGTACAAACAAAATGTGTAAACAGATCCTTCACAAAGCCGCCAACCAAGCATTCTGTACATCAAACTCGGTAATTCTACGCAACTTTTTTTTTTGGGGAGCTAAATTCCGTTTTACGATAGAACACACTCAAAATATTGTGCTGTATAGTATTTAACGTTAAGTTACTTATAACATTAAAAACTTGTGAAAAAGTTAGAACTCTGACAATATCGATATCCTACAATATCGCCGTAACTAGAAGGTTCCCACCCAGGTATGGTTCAGTACAAAAAAAAATTATGAGAACAAGTTCCTTGAGACTTCGTTAAGTGTCTTTTATATCCATTAAACCAGAGATCAGATTAAAAGACAATTAGTATAATATACGAAAAACTAGCTATAGTTTTCTGGAGATAACAATAAAATTAAATGAGAAACATCGTAATGTTTAAGAAGACAAAACGAGTTGATTGTTTTAACAATGATATTTTAATTCACTAAGTCAACTCATGAACGTGCTCGTTGATCATTACAATCATGTTATCAGAAGCCCTGTGATAAAATCGCATTCTCTCAGCGTTAACGATGACAGAAGAGTCAAAATGTATTGTATTGAATCTTCTTAGCGTGTCGATAGCAAATCTTCATCAAATATATTTTAGATTGGCCTGTTGGTCTAGTGGTTAGTGACCCTGACTGCTAGGACGGAGGTCGTGGGTTCGATTCCCACACAGGGCAAATCTTTGTGCGATGAGTACGATTATTTGTTCTGTATCTGGGTGTGTAATTTATCTATAATATTTATGTATTTAGAAATATATAAGTATGTTTATCAGTGGTCTGGTTGCCATAGTACAGGCTCTGCCTAGTTTGGGATCAGATGGCGGTGTGTTCGTTGTCCCAAGATACTATTATTTAGCCCAAAACTCAGGTAGGCGAACTCCGCTCGCTGATGCAGTCATAAGATTGTCAAGTATTGTATTGAATAACCTACCGTATATGCCAATTCTGTTAAGTTTATTAATACCACAATCCATAGTATACCTAACAAAAATTTCATTTCCTTTAGGAGCCGAATGGAAGCTTCTCTCCGAAGACGAAAAACGGCCGTTCATAGACGAGGCTAAACGCATCAGAGCCATGCACATGAAGGAACACCCCGACTATAAGTACAGGCCGAGGAGGAAGCCCAAGACGCTGCGGAAAGAGGGTTACCCGTACTCCATACCGTATCCCAGTGTCCCCATGGATGCGTTGAGAGCTGGTGAGTTTTGACCTATTTTAATTTACTACTATAATCCTTATAGATAATGATCCTCCTGTCTAGATCAAGTCTCGGAGTTGTGTAAAAATGTGCGAGACATAAATCTCGTAATTTTAAAACTGTGCTGTGATCGAATCCAAAAACTGTTAACAATTATTTTAGTACCAGGCTCTAAATATTCCAGCAACCCTTCATAGGTATAAGAAATAGAGCGAAAATTTAAACAGTTTGATTTCTGGTCCTTAGGTTCCCAAGCAACTTACGTTCCAAGACCAAAAAATAAACCCCACTGCACACTAACACGCAAGTCAACGACACTGTCGCTAATGATAATGATTAACTAATCACGATTTTGTTCAACAATACCCAGTGACTGGATTGTGGAGATCAGATAGGTAGTCACTCCATGTAAACTTATATTATTCAGGTGGTTCTGGTTTAACTAGAACTAGGAGCCGAGCATAACATAGTTGAGAAAAAGGTAGATGTTGAAGTAACCAAACTCCACTTTAAAGTTCTACGAGTACGTAATGAGCGTAAAAACACCCTTAACTACTCGTATCATTTTTTTTTCTTGACCACACCTGGGAACCTTTTAGTTACTGAGATATTGAGGGTCAAAGTTCCAACCAACATTTTTTTTTAAATAGGTATACCGTTTTTAATGTTTAAACTTTAAATACCTCCACGACCCCCGTACTATTCAATGCATCCATCAGGACAATGTTTTAAGTGCTTTACATTGAGTCCTACGGTAAAACGTGATTTTCACCCCAAAAGGTTTACACCTTGTATAAACACACATAAACTGAAGCCTTTTCCCATGGGGGTAGGCAGAAACTACAGATCGCCGTCTACTACGATCCTTACAAAACATATTCTTTCAAGTTCGAGGGACTCACAAACCCCATAACACCTTACACACTTGAAAACAACATTGTCGCTAATGGCGAACTAATCGTCATTGTGTTCAACAGAAAGTAATTTTACTGCGTCAAGAGCTGTCATTATGTGTTGTAAAACCTTTGTTTATTGCACTTTATTGTTGCTGCGGCCTGATGGAGGGATATCACCATTGTAGTACCGTTTGGAGGTTTATTTGACAAGATGTGTGATGTAAAAGGTGTAGTTAGTAGTTTAATCCTATACTATTAAATGAGCCATATTTGTCATTAACAACATATACATTATATATTGTTGTTAAATGTTGTTGTTTTGCTGTTGTTATGTTTTTTTTTTATTTATACCGGGAACTCAAAACAAACAGTGGACATGGTAAATATCCCGTTTCTAGTGTTAATGATAATGTTACTGACCATGACAGTTTAAAAACTTAAGAGCTATACTTATTTGTATTTATTTTTAATTATTTTCTCGAAAATTGCTCTAACAATTTCGATGAAAATTGCGAAATAGGGATTTACGAGCGCGAAAAATCGATCTAGTTTGGTCTCATATCTGGGAGCATGCATTTTCTTTATTTTGACCCGAGCAAAGCCCGGTTGCCCAGGTACTAATAAATCGAGTTAAATTGACGAACCTTTGCCCGTTTAAACAATGCATTACACTATGCGAAACCTAATTGAATAGCTAATATTATTGATTTATTAATCAAAACTTAACGTTGAAAATCCAGTATTATATCAATATTATCTTATTTCTTAGACCGTGTCAGTTTCGGCTTACGTTTTCTAAAACCTTGCGTATCAATGCTGAAAGTCTCTTCTTAGATCCATTTTTTTGTTCGAACAGTCAGTACATTCATTAGCTGATCCATATTTTCTTTATGAGACGAATCAAGTTATTAAGGGCATTGACTAAAAGGCCTGATGCTTGTAGCCATAATACAGAAAAAAAAACATAATCTTGACAAAACACGTAACAACCTTATCACACTGACATCTCAACGTTTAATTAAACAAAAACACCTAACGTCTGCTACCACAAAAACCATCACAGATACTTCCAATTTTTTCCTCAATTAATTTCCCTCGTAAGTAACGTTCCAAAAACTAAATCAGTCAAAACTCTCGTTCCGCGCCAGTCCACAATCCAATATCGTATTCCAATACAATTTTTTCAGATCAAAACAATATTCGTGAATGTTATAAAAGTTTCTGTACAAATAGCGAGATAGAAGCTGGTTACAAAAGGGCCAGTTGTACTGACGTTATCAGTCTATTCATTCGATGTCATCGAATCCGCTGGTCCATTGGTTCCCAACCTTAAGCTCCACGGACCACCAGTGGTCCGGTGAAACTAAAATATGATCCGCGGTCAAATTTTATTCTTGTACAAAAGAATTAAGATACAAATTCAATTTCATCAATAAAAATCGAATTTTGAATTTCTTTTAGAATGTTTTCTTTATTATTATAGTAGCGCTACCATATAGCTCGTCTAGCCTCGATGTTCCTCGCTTGATCTCCACTCGTGTCGGTGTTTTGCGAGATGTCTCGGGAGAGTCATAGGGACTGGTCGAGATTGTACAGCCAATACTACTTTTGAATTTAACGACTATGTTAAAAGTTTATTCTCCTCGAACGTTATAGTCCTTGCCAATAAAAATAAAACCATAGTGGTCGTAGGTCAAAAAAAGGTTGGGAGCCACTGGGCCAGCCGAATTGGGATTACACAATTGCTCGTGCCTCGTTTTGACGCAGTGGACGAGATAGTGGATTGAGTCGAGTAGGTATTTGTACTCGCTTTTGTGAGGGAAAGAATGGTTGTTGTTGAAAGAAATTACTGTTAGTGTTATCGAAGCTTGATATCTTTTTCAGGTTTCATGGGTCCGTTATGAGGAAAGTTCTTGTATCCATTTGTTTACAGTCCAGCTACGTTGTGGTTACATTTAAATAATTTTAATAGGCTAGGTATTTTTTGGTTCTATTTTTACTTTTTGTAGTTGGCAATTACCGTATTTATTACAAATAACATTTAATTTGATGGCATTGGCTAGTAATGGTTAGAATGGGGTGACTACTGAGATGAGTAATAGAGAAGTATGTATATTGAAGAATACATATTGTGCAGACCCCAAATAAATAAGGATAGGCCAGGAGTGAGGTGAGGATTCACTACAAAATTCAAAATTGTCGTCAAAGTCAAAGTCAAAACATTTACTGCTAACTTGCCGTCTCCCAACAAGATATCAACTAAACCACTATCTTCCAGTAGCACCATATTACAATCAACTGGCTCCTAAGCTACACTAAATGCAGCAAGCAGGGCAGTCAGCTACTGCCGACAAAAAACTACGCCCACAATCACGATCATATCCCGTGACTCCTAAAATAAAACGAACAGACGTAGACGTAAAATTTTTACACGTACACTATATAAAACGTTTTTATATCAAAATCTATATATTTGATACGCTATTTACTGATACAACGTTGATACCAACACATAAATATCATTATTTATGACGCCTGGCGATAGTTTTTGATTTGACGTCATCCAAAACTTGTATCGTTTTATTTTTAGAAAGTTTTGATACGTCCTTTTTCAAAGGTGTTTGAAACGTTTATTTGTTGTCATCAAAATGTCCACATATCAAATCTGTTTCATTGGATGTACGACTGTAATGGCTTCTATGTTCGTGTTGGCTGCTTTGTAGTTTGGCGGTTTTGGTATTTCTTGTAATATTTTTTTACTAAAGTCAAGTTTTACCTAAAGACAAGTTTGAAATAGCAATTGCAGCAAACGATACCCACAATACGATTTCTATCTGGCAATACTTTCTTCTCTATACAACCATAATAAGAAACAAGATGAAAAAAAAAACAATTTCATAAGCAATACAATTTAAAAACACGCACACTTAAATAAAGCCTAGTACACATAATCGAAAAAGCGCTTACATCACATAAGAGCGCCCGCCGCGCGCTCAACAAAAGATTTCCAAATATGAAAAGCGAAAATGGAACGCATAGTTTAAACCGTCTTGGCTGCTTTTGACAGTTGACAGTTTTCACTGTCAATGTGAAAGTGACAATAGGGTTAGTTGGGGTGCGTCAAGCCTCGTCCGTTCGGGGTTGCCCCATTGACATGCGATTAAAATTATTGAAAGATTTTGCTTTTTAAACGATATGCGTGTTGTTATTGAATTTTAAAGGGTTGTTTGTGGTTTACTTAGTAAGTTTATAAGGTTTCTTGTGTTTCTTGTGTAATCAGAAGTGAAAACTTAAAAGTTTTAAAACTGTTACGAACTTGACAAGTGTGACAAAAGGTTGAAAAACAAATGAGTCTAAAATAAATACAAAAGAAAATAAATGAATAGAGTTTCACGTAACTTATTTTCTTTGATATATGGCTGAACGCTCTGTTAGCTTTTGAAAAAAAAAAAAATTAAACACAAGTTTAGTTTAGAAATCATTGTTTTACAGTTGGCTATTATAAAATATCAATGGGCAAGTCAGTAGGTAGCTAGCATGACGTCAATTATGTCACTTTTATCCTAAATATCCTGCTTGTTATGAAGACTCCACAAACACCAACTTTTTACATACCATTCGTAAATTACCCAATTCACACTATTTTTCACTTGCCGTTAACATTGCGGTCGCCGAACTAAAACGTGGGCGGAGTCGGCACGTGTGTCGTGACCCTTATTTAAGGGTCGAGCCACATTTTGCACTAACATGGCTTTTAAGTTAATTGCAGCAGTGAATTTATGTTCTGAAATAAAACTGGGGGTGAATAATTACATCGCGAGTTCGAAATCATTTTTAATATGGCTGCGGATGTTTTAATTAGTAATATTTTTTGTTTTGTGAAAGTACTTCGCGGTTTTTTTTTTCATTTTACGAGTTAAACTAATTAAAATTTGAGTTTGATGGATATGAGCATGTGGGGTGGTAATTAGTAAAAAAAACCTGCTATAAAATGCTGGTAAACAAATAAGTTTTACACACGATAATTTGACAGGTACAAATCTACGCATTTATTTACTCAGCTAAAAGAATACGCTAAAAAGGTGTTATTTATGTTATTTTATTCCCTATGAAACAATGTATCTTGGCTTAAAATAAAACATTTGAAGAACTTACCACCTACTCATATATTTTTTTTAATGTCTAAGGACGTCGAAATGTAGAGAGGCGCACTAATGCCCCCATAGGCATTTTCTGCCAGTCAACCTATACAAATGAACATGGATCTTTTGACTTGTGGCTAAAATAAGTTCTTTCAGTACAATATTAAAAAAAAAAACCAATAACGCTACCCTGTTAATCTTGTCCAAACGCCGAAAGATAATCTACCGCAGCAGTACCTTAAACTTCTTTTTCTCATATTTGTCACCAGCTACACGAATCAAAACAAAAAACAGTCGCAGCAAGCCATTCCCGAAAAAAAATAATTCACAAAAATATATTTTATCAGCTTAAAAGCCCTTTAATTCTAACCGGCACGCGGCCAACACGTGACGTCACTGACATTAGGGCTCCACACTTCGTCCTAAGAGGCTGCGCACGCGCCGACCCCGCCCATTACCGGGTAATTTGACCAGAACTTGATAGGTTCATGTTGGTGATTTGGTCACAAATTGTGGCAATTGCTCTGATATGGTTAGAGTTTGTTGATTATATTTTAACGCGTGTTAGGTCAAATGTTTGAAGCCAATGTTGGTTGTGTGTTTTCGGTCAACATTATGGAGGTGGATTTTTTAATAGAGTCAGGATTTGTGCCCGGTTGATGGCAATAGGCTCGCCCCCATTACATGCTGCCGAAATGTGGGTGTAGTTTTAGGTATACCTCTGCCTAACCCGTCGGAGATTACAGGCGTGATGTTATGTTATTATAGAGGTGGTGAATGGTGGTATCTTAGAATGCTACTCTGTAAGGATCTAAGCAAGCTGCATAGGCAGTATTATTGGGTATTTCTATTAGGAAATTTTCAATAACTGTCCGGAATGTTAATTTGTGCTCCATTGATGGCAATAGACTCGTCCCCTATAACATGAGACTTAAATATAACTGGTGAAATGAGGGTGTAAATATTATAAGTACACTTCAGCCTATGCCTTCAGGGATTACAGGCATAATGTTATTTTGGATCAAAGAAAGCAACACAAAGCAACACCAAGTTAAGCCATCGGCAAACTGACATAGACAAGATGATTGGTGGTTTTATTGTATCTAAAAAAAAAAATAGAAGCACATAGAAATAATGGATAGGTAATAATAAAGAAAAATACAGGGAGTACTCCTAAATACGGGTCGCATTGTGAGGAGGTTCCTGCCTCTGGAGCCCTAACCACCGGTAGCTTGGACCCTGCTCCCGACACCGGCGGAATGCTTTATAAATAAGCAACTCATTTTTTATTTATTTTTTAAAGAACCAATTTCTTTAAACGAATGTAAAAATGAGTTGTAAAATGAATAAAGGAAATAAGAACAATACAATGTAAGAGACAGCTGTCAGAAGAATAAGTATTAACTAGGAAAATACACATGCTGCTTACTTTGTCGGCATTATTTTAATCAAACAGCCAATGGGAAGCATTTATACTGAAGATATTATTGCTAAGACAAATAGTGACGTAGGCGCGGTAGGAAACGTTCGTTTTTCTTTAAAAGAAAACGGTTTACAATATGGCGTTGATTTATATTATATTATAACTGAGTTTTAAAAAGGAGGAGGTTCTCAATTCGGCTGTATTTTTTTTTTCTTATATGTTTGTTACCTCATACATAACTCTGTGGTTACTGGACGGAATTCCTTGATTATTTTTTTTTAGAACTAGAGTTTGTTTCCATCTGGTTACTATGACGTCTTAAAGCAGGAGTAATTCCAATGTGGGAAAGAGACAGAGCTATACAGGTCGTCTAGCGCCATCTCTTTTCCACACTGGAATTACTCCTGCTTTGTGACTTCAAGGTAGGCCACCTGTACTCAAAATGCTGAATGGTGTTTTACAGTTAGACAGGTACTTGTCTCAAAATGGTAATGAAAAGTCTTGAGGAAATCAGCTTGGGAAAACACTAAAAAAAATCATGAACATGTGACACCTCGTCAACACGTCAGAGACGAGGCTTGTGTTTCAGGCCTCGTCTCTGATACTGCGGTGCAGGTTGACGAGGTGTTTCAGCTGTGCGGACATTAGAGGCTAATTATGTGGGCGTCTTAGTTCCGAGTCTCTGTTCGAAACTGGACCGGTTTAGTAGATTTCTGTTCTGAAATTTTCGAACAAATGAAAAAAGCGCATAAATAAAACCAATAGTTGAGTGACGAAAATTTTCTGACGTTACAAAAAAGACAGGAGGACTTAAGTTTCGTATTTCTGCGACGATTTTCATTAACTCGACTGACGTAAGGTTTCTGACCAGTCTCATAATTCCATGTAAAAACACAATTCCAACACACATACTAGTGATGTTCCCAATCATAATCAGACATTGTACACAAGTAGCGAAGCAGAGGGATTCATTCCATTGGTCATTGTTGTCACACAATACAGACAGGGCTCCGCACGAATTATGTTGAACACAGCGGAGGAATCTCTTGAACAAATAGTGTCGGGTTGTGGTCAGTGTGAAGGCGTTTAGCGGGAATAGGAAGATATTTTAAACCTAGTAGCGGATTTATTTCATTAGTCATCATTGTTGTGGGCACAATACAGACAGGGCTCCACACTTATGTTGAACATAGTGGTGAAATCTCGTGAACAAATAGTGTTGGGCTGTGGTCAGTAAGTGAGCGGGTAGCGGAGATCTCAAAACGGTTGAGGCGGTCGGGAACCGATTCACCATAGATAACGGAGACTTTAGAGCACTTCTGACATACAGCCATATCAATGGGTCGTGTCACCAATTCACTGGGTTGTGTGGCCAGATAGGAAGTGGTTCCATGTAAAATACTGGTATTGCATCCAGTTACATTGGAAGCCGACCCCAAGATAGTCGAGAAAAGAAAGAGAGAGGTCATGGTTATGAATGATTAGACTGTAGAACATGGACTAGCGTGGTTTCCCGCTGTCTCTGAAACCTGACCCTTACATTAAACCGATATAAATACAAGGACAATATAAACACGTATTACAGATTATGTAAGGCAGTGCTTTATTACTTATCTGAACGAACTAGTTTTGAAATATTTAATTTCCAACAGAAAGCTTCAGGATGTAAATATTCTAACTTCTATAGTTGGGACAAGGCGATCTTAGCTCCTTATAACACTGGTTGGTTGGTGTCCGTAAAAAGGTAACGTGTAAAACTTGGAAATTACATTGGACATGGCATTACAGAATTTCTTCTACAACTTCTTATTTCTGATAGTCTCTCTCTCTCTCTCTCCGGTCTATCTCTATCCGAGTTTCCTCCGTACCTCGGAAAGCACGTTAAGCTCGAGCTAAGCGATCTTTGACAATCATTACAGGTAGTCAATGGCTCGAAAGTCTGACAACTAGTCTTACCCAAAGAATATCGTATTATCCAGAACTAACTGGGTTGTGGAGGTCATATAGGCAGTCGCTACACGTAAAATACTGGTTTTCAGCTGCATCCGGTTAGACTGGAAGCCGACCCCAAAATAGTTGGGAAAAGGCTAGGTAGATGATAATAATGTCTATGTTATCACGTTTGCTGCCAGTTTTCTGAATGGTCAAAAAACGGAATTTAAAAGCATCGATGAAAATTCCACCTCACGTAAAACCACCGTCAAACGTCCAAAATTAACTCATTTCATACTAAGACTGCCTGTGTCTTGTTACCATAGATTTGTCGCAGCTGCCTGTTAATCAATTGTCTCCTTTACACTAGAAATAAGATGATCTGTCAAAAATCAATACTAGCATTACCTTTTTAAAATTCAAACTCAGACATTACTCATGTTCTACTCAAACAAAAATAATTTGAATGACGAAATAGAATAGTAAATAATTCCTGACAAGCATTACTTATATTTTCACAACTGTGTGTACCAGCCTTATTGTCATATACAGCGTGTTTCATAAAATTGGTCTATTGTGTCGCAACGCCCATACATAAATGTTTTATTATATCTACAAGTTAAACTTATATTAATTGTTATGTAAATTAGAACATTACAATGCCATCTTTTCATACAATTTACGTTTACATATTGGTTTTACATGTTTTTCAGTTTATTGTTTTGCACAGCTATTAATAATGCTAATAACAATTGACGCAGATATTCAATTGTTTATTGTTTGTATTGCACGGGTGTTTTCTTGGCGGTAGAAGCATAATCATTATTGTTGCTACTGTTATCTGGTATTGGAAACAATAATTTACCATTGGGATTTATAATTAACTCGTTGTTTTTTTAGTCTACTGTAACTCTCTGTAATTGTCCTCTTATGTGTATAGCAAACCTTACCTTACTGTTATATAGGAATAAAAAAACATCCAAAACAAACATCATAAACATCTGAAAAGAGTATGATTTTTATCCGCAATGCTCTCAAATCCGAGCATTTAAGGTTCTGTTATCATAATGTTTGTCATTTTATGCCTGACAAAAAGATATAAAACAGTTACAACAAAAATCGGCACGATTTTTAGCCCATTGTAGACTACAATGTCATCCAAAAAGTTCGCCAAACTCAGTATTTTTCCCTAATTAAAAACTGTGAAGAGTTTTTAACAAATTATGGGAGACGCCGTTTTTTTGCTCGGCAGTGTATTTTTCTAAGAAATTCTTGTTTATTCAGCTAATGATGTTGCATTTTTCTTAACTTTGAGTGTAACAAGTAACATAATCGATTTGTCTCCTTTTTGTCGCGAAAAAATATTTGCTCAAGATTTCTTAAACAGGCGTTCAAATCCATCTAAAAATTAAGATGAAACTGGTAAAATCGGGTTTGATTAAGGTGCTGTTAATAGGTATGAAAATGTCACGGTACTACAAAAAATGTACTAGTTACAGTTAATTAATTTAATGACAATAGTTCAGGTACTGACGACAAAAACTTACTGTATGTAACCAATATTTTTTCTAACACACATTTCTAAAAATACCTTAAGGCAATCATTTTACGGAACTTCCGTCTCTTGATTGGTTTGCAAAAAACATGTTTACTGTTAACAAACAAAAAACGGTCGTAATAATTAAATGAATACACAATGGAAAGTAATAGACGTTTGAATAAAAAAAAGCTATGTACAAATGTTGGAAGAAAAAAAAATCAGTCAGTCATTTTCATAATGTTCGGTACCCGAACATTTTAATACCGTTATTTTCTTCGTCTTATATGGTACAACAAAGTTCGTGTTATCGCCAAAAAATCCAACATAATCCTCACTTACAGGCAAAACAGGCACCGCTAATCCGTACAATAATCCAATAAATTGCTTATTCACGATTAGCATATTATATACCAGCAGTTTGTTACCGAACGGAAGTGTCCAATCGCGTGCGTCGCCGGAAGACCCTCCCCCCGCCAAACTGCTTCCGGTCACGTGACGTCATTTACATGACAGTTGAGCGCGGGACGTTGGGGAGAGCGGACGTGTGGAGCGAGAAATTTTTGTTTATGGCTCTAGGAAATGACTCGCCGTTTTGTTTATACTTTTGCTTTGATTTTTTTTTTGGGTTTACGACGCAATGATGATATACTTATACGTGAGAATTTTGTATTCTTTTATGATGTAGAGAGAACAATAGTCCACTAAAATGTTCTTACTGTTAGAGTTAGAACATCTTTTCATCTTTGTACTACCACTAAAAGCCTTAAATTTGAACTGCAATCAACAACCCAGGCTTTAGCACTCAAAACCTATAACACGCCACATGAAACTCGCTAACAGTAGCCATTATGAATCACTTCAAATCAACATTATTACCATAATCCCAACGAGATAATTCTATCACTCAACCAAAATCCATATTACTTTATATCCATAACTGCAAACAAGCAAAAACGATGAATTGCACAAATTGTGGCTAATCTATCAATTTAACCACGGCTTGTTAAGTACGTCTGCGGACAACCCTCCCCGTGCTATGAAACGGCGAAAATATACCCCTTGTCATTTGTTCCGATCGGTTTTGAAGGATAAATGGAACTGCTGAAGGTTTTTAGGGTTCCACGGGATTATGTTGTGATCTGATTTCGTTGGTGATTTGTTTTTTTTTTTAGTAAGAACTGGAATATGTGGGAGAATGGAAATTGTTTGAAAGTTTCATTGGGATCTTTGCAAGTAAAATCAAGCTTTAGTTACCTTAAAAATGTCTAGAATCTACTGTGTCAGTATAGAATTGGATACTTTATGTTCCATACGGATTTTATCATCTGTCCTCGACCCAGGCAAATGAACCCAAAAAAAATAAGTACGAACAATTCAGCAACCCAAAACTCATTCCGACCAAAACTCCTGAAATAAGCCACACATTCAGCCACTGATACCATCTAAGGTCACTCTATAAATCACCTTACCTACCTGACGGGACAGAAAATACGCATTTTTCCGAGAAATTTAACACATTCAAATATAAAGAGTGGAAAGAAAAAACGGGGGCATTGAAAAGGAAACCCGTACGAAAATCCCATTTAGCCCGGTGTCCGACCTTTCTGTCGATCCGGACAATGCAGGGGCTATATTTACATATTCAGGGGCCGGTCGGAAGATGGTCATTATGAACGGTATGGATTGTGACGGAGGTGAATCGTGTTTGAAATTACATCCATTGTAGCCCAGCTTCTAATTTTTGTGGAGGTCGGTCATTGATGAGAAATAATTGTGGAAACAATTCTTTTGTATATCTATATTTTCCTCACATTTTAGTACAAAATATTCACGGGACTTAAACCAATCTTCTCCCCCGTGAGATTTGGAAGTTCTAAGCTGATTGATGCATTCGTATGTTTTCCACGTGGAAGTTTTTCTTAGAATTCCCCGAATTTTCCATATTTTATTTATTTCTCTATTCAAAATCGTAAACATTTATAACCAAGGCAGGTTTGCTTTTCTTTTACTTTACAAACTTCGACAAAGTAACAAAAATCGCGGATTTTAATAACCCTTTTGAACCCTTTCAAGAACTTTTTCAACTTCTAAACCAAGTTTCGAGTCGAAAAAGTCCCACGTAACGAGAACGACTCTCTAAGGAAATTTTCGTTTGTTTTATTAATTAAAATTAGCCATTTACAGTTTAGATGTTGCATTTAAGCGGTTTCTGTTTATACCTACTGTTGGTAGAAATTAATTGAGTTTTTGTTGTGGGTCTGTTCGACCAACAGAGAGTTAATTTAGGGTTATATGCAGCCTTTGATGAACTTGTGAGAGTTCGCTTCGAGAAAAGAAAATCTAATGGTGTTTCCACGTGAGCTAAGAGCTTAAGTATTCAGCCTTGTCGGTTTTCTTCTTACTAGTTTAGAATCAGACGGGTAGCTGTAATTGAAAATTATGCTAAAAGTTTAGTTTCAAAGTTATGTTTTCCGCATATTATGCATATTTTTGCGGGCGTGAGGGCGGTGGAGACCTGGATCTTTTACGTGGAATAAAAACTAAATATTTTGACATTGAATGTCATGGATTTCCGCAAACTAACGCCTGATTCTACAACTTATTCAAAGTTTTAGAGTTTACCTTAATTTAGAAGTACGTTAAGAAGGTAAGTACCATAAATACTATTAAAGCCCATTATAGTAATTATGGTTTTAAAAGTACATAGTTGTATGTGTTTTTACAACATTGACACCATATCTCGTCCCGACTACAACAAAGTCGTCAACATATACCACAATGGTCCGCTTTCCTCAATTGGCACGCGCGCCTTAATAAGCACTTACACCGTATTATTCTTTCACACTCGGATAAGCGTGTAAATAGTCGTATAATTTATAGGCACGTTGAATACTGGCAACCACTACATAAGCACCTTGTATGTCAGTTACATGTAACTGATAATTTCCTTTCAACGGTGCCGGCAGATTTGTGAGTATAAATGACGGTTGCATTTATACTCGAACAAATCTGCCATTTACCAAGGAATAATTAATGATGGCCGTGCCGTCAATCAACGTCATTATTACCAGTCTGAATTCATTCATATTTCCTACGAATTAAATGAAAACTTGGGAAATATGAAAATAAAAATCCATCTGCGAACGCCAATACCAGGAGGCCAGATACCAAAAAGAGATGACAGGGAATTTAATTATAAATATAATAAAAAATCTCGATCGTCCCTTTCTAAAAACCTTGACGTACCTATTTGCGTTCCTGAAAATAAATTCCCAAGCGATATCGCACCTTACTGCTTTTACGGAGAACTCATTGTCCTTTTAATAAACTGCTTTATAATTTTGCTGCGGTTTATAATATATTGTAGATTCGACTGACGTCACCACAATAGGGGTGTCTCATATATTTTTTATTTAAATTCTATATTCGAATATTTCACGCGAGACATGAAGTGTATTTCGATTTTCACGTAATAGCATTACGAGTGGTTAGATTGTCGTGACATCCTAATTTGGTTGTATTATAAATATTTATCGCAGTAAAATTTGACAGTTCCATTTTACCGCTGTGACGTGGATTGCTGAAGTAATTTATAGGTTTTAATTTAATCAAATAAATTATTTATGCTGATCCCTCTTACAATACTTCAAATCAAATCAATATTCAAACATAATTGAATTTTATTGTATCTTGCAACAATGTCTTTTTATTTTATGATCTGTATAATTTATGTCCATATATAGATCAGTAAGAAAAATCACATTAAAAAAACAGATTTAAACCTAATAAATCAGTTGGTCTAAATTAAATTCCTAATCCGAATTCATTAGTTATCAATAAGCGAGTAAACTAGTCCCGTTGAGGCGTATTTAATAAACACGTCTAAGGAACTGACCGTTAGTTAATGGCACTCGAGGGCGGGATTATTCGTGGCACAATGAAATAATTAATTGGTGCTCGAATCAGAGTTCCCGGAGCGCCATTATGAGAGTGCGTCGGTCTATAGAGCACTGTCCATTACGGCGGCCACTTGCCCACTGGCTGGTGTGAATTAGACATTCCGTTCCAGCGTCTGTGGATGTTTTGAATTTAGAATTGTTGTGGAATTTGGTTTGAATAGTTTGGTGAGATTGGGGCTTTTTGATACTGTTGGATTGTGTTGTGTGTGGTTAAAGAATGAGAAGAAACGAAATATCTTTAAAAAATTGAAGAAATAAATATAAGTTTTCCATATCTAAGGTACAAATAAGTAACCTTGAATTTGACTGAATCGTTGGTTTAGTGGTCGCAAAGCAACTGCTGAGCATGACGTCCTGGGTTCGATTCCCGGGTCGGGCAAAGTGTTATTGGGTTTTTCCATCAGGAATTTCTGAGTAGCAGTCCCGGAATCTGGATTTGCGCCCGGTTGATGGCAATACGCTCGCCCCCTATTACGTAGGATTTAAACATAACTGACGAAATGTGGGTGTACTATCAGGTACAGCTCTGCCTAACCCTTCGGGGATTACAGGCGTAATGTTATGTTAAATAAATAACCATTTACCTACATGTCCAGGGGGTTAGTGAGCCAAATACCCACTAGGCCACGTCATATTAGAAATCAATGCACTAATACTTTATCCGTGCCAGTCAGACTTACTGCCACACTCAGAGATTTCTATACTAAATATATACTAAGGATCGATCTAAGTAATCATTAAACGTCTCTGAGTGTGGCAGTTAGTAACCAATGTTTCCTACCAGAGCAATGACCCATAGATTACTTTCTTCAAGTTTGCAAAGAATCCCTACAAAGACTTAAAAGAGGTTGGAAGTCTGAAAAAGTTTCCTTCCAGTAAAGTTTAAAAACCTCTGCGATGACGTCAACATGTATTGAGAAAAATAAAAGCTTGTAATAAAACAATAAGTTCCTTCTTACAAAGCCTGGATCCTGATGGGATATTTCTTCGGAAAAAAAAAAAATAAGTTGCAAACTAAAATCCAACTAGGACAAAAATGGCAACTAACAATGTATAAAAAAGACATTGATGTAGTTTTTTTTCGATTTTGGTGGAGAACCAGGGCCTCCGTCATTAATAATTATGTAATTTTTTACAGATACACAGGTACATAATTATGTACGTGCGCCTCCGGTCAAACCATCCTTTTGGATGTGCCGTAGTCGGGTAAAAATGCCAAACTTGCGTACAAACCGACCCCTGTGAAACCAATTTAAGGGTTAAATTTTCAAAAATCCCTTCTAAATGATCATTTTCTTTAAAAAAAAAGGAACTAGTGCATAATTTCATACTTCTAGACCAATTGGTTCGGTGTTTGTCAGTAAACGATGTTTTAGTAATTGTTTTTTTTTCTTCTACAGGTATGGCAGGTGGAGGCATGGGCCAGGCGATGGGAGGGTATTATGGTGCGGCGTATGGGCCACTAGGAGCCAGCATGGCCGCGGCGGCGGCTGCTGCAGCCCAGCAGAATGCTATCAATGCTGCTTTAACGCCCAATCCACAGGTAAGATTCAGCGCATAATCAACTAATGTTCTTACTGCTCAGACAGGCCTCCTTTCTCTGAGAGGATGATTATTTTTGAACTTATTGTTTCAAAGTATCTGTTGGCAATTTCTTCCTGATGCAGTAAGAGAAAATGAACTTTCTTGTTTGGTGGTTTCAAAGACATATGGTTTTAAAGATCCACAATTTGTAGATAAGACAGTGCTTTTGCTACTGCGGGTATTGTAGTCTCTAATTAAAACCGAAATTTACCTCTTGTGACGCTCTAGGTTCCTTGAATGAACTTGCTTATCAATTAAACAGAGTACCTACAACTGATCGGCTTAGTAAGCATTCCATTCATTCATTTCGTTTGCAATTCGTTTAAATTTAAACTTACGTAATAAAGAGGCCAAATAAATTCCAATAGAAAAAAAAACAACGATAATTACCGAATATTACCGAGGAATGCCGAAGTATCGCCCCATCTAGGCGCTAATTATATGATCAGCCAGTTAGCGCAAAGGCATGAAATCTTTAACGTTTTGCTTAAACCTATTATCACCATGAAATAGGACGCCGTGCGGAAGAAATATTCTCAAAAAAAAAAATGCTGACACATCATAATTATGAACCGTGTTAATAATTTTATCTAATTTACGAAAAATTTGCTACTACTTAAAAGAAAAAAACTTCGGAGGTGCTAGATGAGCGTATAATATGCTTGGAATTGATAAACCGTATGTTAGAAATTGATGGTTTTATGAAGGATGGGAAATTCAATTTGTAAGGGGTGGGTTTTTAATGCCATAGAGATCAATTTGGAATCTAATTTTAACGGTGTGTTAATACTTGGGAAGTTTAAGTTTTTAACGTAGGACATTTATAAGGTCTTATTAAAAAGATGGATTTTAACATAGCGTTCAGTACGACTAACCAAAGATATTCAAGCAAAATAAACACTGATTAAAGTGATTTTGTTTAAGTCTCAACTTCATCAAGAAAACGCTCTCCTAACCGGCTGGACCGATTTTGACGGGACTTTAATTGGCAGATAGCTGATGTTATAAGATGTAGCTTTTATTACCTATAGAAAAATGATTAGAGTACCGTGCGAAAAAAAAACTTTTGAAATTGTTAAAAAAATCCGATTCAAATAGGAAAGTCGCGGGCAACAGCTAGTGAACAATAAATTATTGAAAGTTCTTTGCGCAGATTTCGGGTACAGAGGTGAATCATAAAAATATTCAACACTAGCTTTTGCTCTTATTAAACACTAGCGACCCGCCCCGGCTTCGCATGGGTGCATGTATTATACATATAAACCTTCCTCTTCAATCACTCTATCTATTAAAAAAACCGCACCAAAATCCGTTGCGAAGTTTTAAAGATTTAAGCATACATAGGGATATAGGGACAGAGAAAGCGACTTTGTTTTATAGTATGTAGTGATAATACAACGTTACATTACAATTTAATTAAAATATAACAGGTACTAAGATTAATATCCCACAATTGATTCTGATTCCTTCCCTCACAGGACCAACCCCTGTGCGTAACAGCGGGTAGTTGCGAAATAATTAGTGGTCGAGGGGTTGTTCCTGATGTTCTAATAAATGTAGATCGGTGTGGTTCATATGAATTACATTGGATATTAATTGTGGTCATTGCTATGGAAAGACTTGATAACTTCAAGATTTTCTATTCCGGCCCTACGTAATTTCTGTCAGCTAGAAGCCCTAGCATGAGTTTTGAAGTTTTTCGTAACGTAAATACCTAGGTACGTCGATTTTTTAATCGAAAATACAATTCAACATTTTAATTAAATTGTTTGCTACGAGCACAATCAGTAGCATCCATAGATATGAATAAATTCTTAAAATTGTGAAACGTAGGTATTTTAAAATTGACGTACTTTTACGTTTTTATCAAGCGCTCGTGCCAGTCTAGGGCCTCTGATAGGCATAATCCCGATTCGTCACTGTTCCGAGTCGTCATCGAAAAACAAAAGATTACGATTCACAACTTTTTCAAAAATTTTTGTTTCCGTAGTACCGATTCGTCATCGATTCTAAAGTATCGTCAAGTGTGTGCAACTATGGGTATTACTATGGGTAATTCATTTTTATTATAAGGTAGGTAGGCACGGATCATTTACAAAAGTTTTGCTAACTGGACGACATATTATTAACTATCTACTAACTACTAACTAACTCTATCTCTCTATCTATTATTAACTATCTGTTATCTTCGTCCCCATTAACACTGCCTAAATTTATGCATATAAGTGTTCCAATTCTTTCTTCCCCGATCTTCTTTAGTTGCTGGTTCTTAATCATTTAAATTTATCTTGAATTTCAAGTTATCTAATATCTGTTTATGAAAATATCAACCAACCATTTCCAAAGTCAATTTCCCTACTCTTTTGTCGTCTTTGTCTTATTGTTACAACTTTTGTTTTATGTTTGTATCTTCTCTGTCTTATTGTTACAACTTTTGTAAATCATATGCATTTTTCTTCCTTCAAGATACCTTCAGTATAATCACACAAACCAAGCCATTTGGAAAGCCAACACTGAACAAACATCAACATCTCAAATAACACCAAATCGACTCACATTTTGCAAATAACACACTGCCTAAGCCAACAGAGAACCCTTTTTCAATCATACGTCAAAAAAATAAAGGATTACGTCCAAAACGCCTACTTGTTTAGTACATGTCATTGATTCGCGATCTCTTCCCCCATTCTCCTTTGGTAGTTGAAACTAAACACCCTACAAACCATTCGCTCCCTAGAACAAACTCTGGCGAATTAAGGCGAGGTATTCCTGCAAAAGTAGGCATTTAGCGCTGTAGGCTGCGCGCAAAATACTTCTCGTGGACACAGCGCGTTCGTGAACTCGCGTGACCTTGCCTAGCGACACAGCATAGAAATATGCAGTTGAATAAGTAATATTACTTGACTTTTTGAAATATTTTTTCTATGATCAAAATTTGTTACTATCTAGTAGCGATAAATTAGAGCTTTGTTAATAAATGAAATAATTGTCCATAAAATATAAGAATGTAAAATAATCATAATTGGGCAGTTTGAGTAACTAATTGAAAATAAACAGCCAGTTCGCTATTAGTAGGTTCGAGAACTGTAAAGATAAAATTTTGATTTGTTTATGTGTTTTTGTGTAAATTGCAATAAGTGTATTTTTTATTGAACCTTCCTATTTCATTCAAACAAATTTCATTTTTTTTTAATGAAAATATAATATTAACAATCACAAAACTAGAAAGAAACTCAACTAAGTACATGAAATTAAAATATTTACTATCGGCCTGGCGCAGCCCTATCGCGTACGTACCACCCAGCTGTAGATAAAATTATTTCAAAGACAGGGCCGAGTCACAATACTGTATATATTTGTACTGTGACATATCTTTGGAGTGCATTCTTTTTATTTGTTACTTTTATTGCTTTAAACGACTTTTTTCGCTTGCGTTGTTTATTGCCCATTATAACTTGCAACAATTATAATAAACTTGGTCAAAAACAGACGGTATGGTACGCGAAATTGTCGCGGAAAAAACTGACACAGGTCCGTCGTCGGTAAGCGCCAGCGCGCGACTAATCGGGCCTGTCCGAGCCGCCGCGAACGCTTTTAATTCATTTTAAAACATAGTAATTAAGAAAATAATGTTATCAAGTCAAACTCTGCCACTTTGTCTAGAACTAATTAGTTTCTTTAATTTAGTATAAAAATTAAATGTAAAACATCAGTAATTTAGTCATAATATTGAAAAAATGTTACAAAAAGGGGTAACTTTGCGATTTTTTTCCATCGAGTAAAGTTCATCAGGTCTTGCAACTGAATGCGACTGTGACTAGATAAGATCCTGAACTATAACATATATTTTTTTTAAATTTTTAAACACTATATCCTTTGTCTCAGATGGTTTTAAAAAACTCAAATGTGCGCCCACCTCGCCTTAACACAGTCCTTGACACGTAAGCACCCTGACAATTAAGATGATGGTGAAACATGATGGTGAAAATTTGACCCTTCTTTGAACAATTTTACGTATGGAAATCACTTATTGAGGGATACTCTTTTTTTCTTTTCTGATAGTTTTACATTGACTTGATCTGGCTAACTAAACAAATTCTGAATTTGTTTCTTAATACACAATGAGGACAAGCCCAAGTTCAAAATAGTAGTTGCTGCAGATACGGAAAAGTATGCAGTTGTCATAAGTTATTCAATAACTAATCTTTGGTTAAACCTTGAATACATTATTGAAAATTGGCTACATCTCCAGTTTTCTACTTCCAAATAACTATCCAAGATTTGACGACAACTTATTACAGCATCATTCAACCAGAAAACCTCACTCCAAATTCTCAATCTTCACCATATATTATGACAACACCCTAATCGCTTGCCCCTGGGACTTTGCCCTCCGATTTAAAAACCTCCTTCCCTCTTCTGTTTGACGTTTAATCTTGTGAAACTGACGTCTAAGTATGGTGAGGGCGGGGGCGATCGTTGTTTCAGCTTTATTACATTATGTTGGGATTATAAAATTATTTGTTTGTAAGTACGTGATAGAATTAAAGATGTGGGGAAAATAATGTGGGAGAAAGTTTAAATATTAGGTTGATTGAATTGAGGGAGGCCAAAGAAAAGATGGACGGATAGTGTGAGGAATAAAATAAAAGAGAAAGGAGTAAATGTTGCCGTGAAGTCTGACAGAGGAGAATGGAAGAAGAAAACGTGTTGCGCCGACCACAACAGAATGGGACAAGGGCAGGAAGATTATGTACTCTGACGAAGCAATTGTTGATATATAAATAAATAAAAATAAATAATCATTTTAATTCAGATCTTTCCATCCATATTAAGTGTTAGTAAAACATAACTTTAAAAACTACGTTAGTAAAACATGTAGGTCAGAAAGGAAATGCATAAACGGGCAATCAAATTTCCCCGCAATGACATTCAGGAGACTGTTTGAGCTGCCCCGGACCCTCTGCAGCAGCGACGCGGCACGCTTACGTCTGACCGCTAAGAAGCCATCAGTATGGGCATCCGCAAACATTCCCGACGCACTACAGAAGCGTGGCAGCCCCAGCAGCATCCTGAATGCATTGTTATATTGAACTCGACGAGCATTGTTGGATATAGGAGAAGAAATTGATGCTACAGAAGAACTCTTTGATAACTTTGGGCCTTTTTTGAACTTTCATAAAAACAAGATTGAGTAAATTGAGATTCTGGTGATAGATACGTTGTACTTGTTCTACTTTTCGTTAGGTATGTTCTTGAGTCCATCTGGTGAAATCAATTATCATGCACTTTTAAATTAAAGTAGGCAACTCTCTTACATTTTATTTTACTTTTTCTTCAAAATTACTCTAGGATCGGTCTCTTACAATTTTTTATACCTACACGCATTCTTAAGCCACATAAGTCACATATTTTAACCATTACGAGTCGGTCAAGTGAAAGTACCGATGGTATTGATAAACCGTTGTCTGTACCGAATTCAATTAGTTGATCACATTAACTGATAAACCCGTGTTTGGGTAAATGCTTTTAGCTCCAACTTGAGCTTTCTCGAAAGTTAAATGATAGCTGTAAGAAATTGTTTTGAAATCTTTATAATAAAATTGTTGTGTTTTCTTCTTTCATAATTATGTAAGAAGAGGAAGAATTACATACAGCTTATGAATTTGTAGGTTTTAAGCTTGTTTAAACCCAACTTTCTGCGACAAACTCTTTACTTCTTCTTTTATTACTCTTAGGGCCTATTTCACGATGTCCGAACAGCCATTACTTACCGAATAAATTCAAAAAGGGAACAGAATTTGTATGAAATTATCTGTCAAGTAAGTTAACGGGAACTTAATCGTTGATGGTGAAACATGCCTTAAAAATGACGAATTTATCAATTGTTATGTGATAGGGGACAATGCCATCTTTCCCAAATTTCAGGTGGGGCTTCAGTTGCCAATCACCACCTGCCTTAATTCCCATTTCATGAAGACTATGTTCTGCTCCTTTCGTGTTCTCCCAGCCAACTGTTATCGTCTTCTAAGTGTCAATTTCTGTCTTAACCAATACATCTTTCATTTTTTTTTAATATTTAATGGGCCTACTCTTGACCTCTACCTAGTCCTGAGGACAGAGATGAGGACGACGATGGAACGAGCTAACCCAAAAGAAGCCTATTAACTCGCGACTTAAATAGATTGGGGTCATATGAACTTGGGAACACCGACGAAGGCAGGGAATTCCACTCCTTATGTGCGCATTATAAACGATGTGGCAAAGCGCTTCTTGCGAATGTATGGAACATCGACAAGAAATGGATGATAACCCGCATTACGTCTGGACTCCCGATGGAAGAACATACGATCCATTCGTCCTCTTTGGTTTGATTCTTCTTCTATAACCATCCAAATACTTGCAACATTTACTTTTGGATTCTTTATTTTTGGTTATTACTGATCACTTGAACTTAAGTAATTTCATAAAAACAATAAGGTTATTGACCATTACCTATATGTTTACTTAATTTTGATTTTTAAACGTCCATATCCTGTTCTTTTACTTGTAGTATACTTCCCAGAATTTGATCCCTATTAGCGACACTATCGAATGGTGTAATAGGTAATAAAGTGTGGTTTTTTTTTTCAAAATCAACGGGTTCGATTCCAGGCTAGGAATATTGATTTTTACAAAAATCTACTGATGCAGTTTTAGTTTTCATCAAAATCTAGCTCGAGACTCGTTTGAGTATTTTTCGCTATTCCTCATAGTTTCGGATATGGCCATCCACGCCCACTTGAAAAATTCATCCTGTATAGACAAATTATTTTAATTTATATTTTCGCCACATGTTTTTTTTCCAATGGTAAACCTTGGATCTGTATTGGTGCCCAAGGTACAGGCTTTTTCTAGTTTGGGGCCAATGTAAAACCTTTTTGTAATATTTTAAGCAATAAAGTATTTTGTATTTAAGTATTTTGACGAGTATATTCATGTACATAGAAACTTTATATGAAAAGATTTAAGATTTACTCATTAAGATTACGAAATATGATTGCCTATCGAAATAATTGAAGACAAGAAAAGGCTGAATCAATATGATTGTTATTTGACATTGACACAAATCTGATAGCAAATTAAATTACTTATATGAAGCATTGATTGAAAATGTTAACAGAATTGGGCATTTATTTAATTAAAGAATAGGTAATCATTATGTTTGGTATTGCTTCAGTTTATTTTAGAATAGTGTGCCGTTATTATGTTTTATTGCACAGTACTTCACAAGCGCGACTGCTGAGCATGAGGTCCTAGGTTCGATTCCCGGGTCGAGCAAAGTGTTATTGGGTTTTTTCATCAGGAATTTCAGTAGCAGCCACGGAGCTGGATTTGCGCCCGGTTTATGGTAATAGGCTCGCCCTATATTACATGGGACTTACATATAACTGTCGAAATGTGGGTGTACAATTAGATATATACCTCTGCCGAACCCTTCGGGGAATACCGGCGTGGTGTTATGTTATATTTGAGTGCATGATTCTAGACCTTGCCGTATCATAATTATTTATATGACAGTTTCAACGTCGATGTTTTTCACATATTTTGAAATTTATCCATTTAGCTACAAAAACAGTATTTTTTTCTTTTGGAACTTGTCTAATGATACTCAACACCCACCTGCTTGGTAAAAGGTCTTCATGACTTCCAGTCATTTACGGAATTATAATATTCATGACATCATCATCATCATCTGCCAATATGATACCCTTGGTAAGACTTGTTGTCAGACTTTCGGGCCACAGACTACCGTACACATAACGACTGTCAAAGATCATCAAATGACAGCCGGGACCAAAATGCTCTCCGAAAACTCGGTACGTAATGGATAGTCACCCATCCACAGACCATCCTAGGCAAGCGCGGCTTAACCTGAAGATCGAGCCGACCGGCTGTTATTATTATACCACGAGTTCCTAAATATCCAAATAATCTAAATTCGGTATACTTCAAGGGTTACTTAGAACAATCAGCCCCAGCACCATAAAAAACTTAAAAATATCTGTAGAAAAAAAAAAACATCTCAACATCATAACTCACTCATCACCCAAAAAACCTAACCTTAAACTTCCGAGGTGTGACCAAAACATTTAATTAACCCTGCACCCGTCGGCATGGGTCTTTCGCACCCCCAACCTTAATAGACCAGCTATTGGATGATACCGCAGTTTTCCGATTACCGTGACGAATGCCCACGGTACCGATACCAGGATATCGGTAGTAAACAATATAATCAGCCACTATTCATATCAACAACTGCAACTTTACCTGTGTTGTATTAAAAATGGTGATTGGGCGTTTTCGGCTCATTAGGGTTGGCTGTTTTGTATGTTGCAGTGATAAAAACCAAATAATTTGATTATTATGTGTTTCTTTGATTGCAACCACTCAACTAGGATGAAATAAATACAACAACGATATACGTAAGCAGCTTTTCTTGGCCCTACTCTTAAACACAAAGACATTATCAGACTGAAGTCAAAATAAGCCAAACCTATCAGTGGCGAAGGTTCCATACAACTCGATTCCTACCGGCTTCCCTTTGAAAAATGGCACAGTCAGTATTCTATAGACAAATAATAATCACATTAAAGATATGTACTCCGGCTTACCTCTTACAAAAATTGATCCTTCGCTATTGAAACCTATACACTACCACCAAACGTTAAAATTCATTTCAAAGTGAAAATACTCAGGTACTTTCTGTAATCATAACCATCATTGGCGGCCTTGTTCCACCCTCAGTTAAGTATAGGCATCCTCCATATTGCCATGCTTCCCTGGTCAATACGAGTTACCATAACGTCTTGACGTTTGTCCTGACGTCTCAGTATTGTTTTAATGTCACTCCAGTGTGGGAAAGAGACGGAGCTATGGAGGACGTCTAGCGCCATCTCTTTCCCATTCTGGAATAAGATTAAAATAATACTGATTTACGATGTCATGGTAGGTCTTTCCCGCGATCTTCTGTAGGTCGACTACACAGGCTTATTTTAGTTAGTAGCAAGGTAGCCTGCTTTAATCCTCACAATAGTTTTAATGATTAACTAAACTGTATTAGGGCGACCTTGAAAAAAATACATCGGTAGCAGCCCTACCTTACTTTCCTACCGCCAAATGTCGAGTTCTTTAATGAACCATTGTGATTTCAGTATTCGATTATGTTGATAGATGATTTACCCATGGTTGGTTATCGATGGGTGATATGGGTTACTTGGTTACTTTCACGGTTGCTGGTGGTTGGCGACTCATTAGCTATCTTGATGCAGTGTGAAATCAGTTTTCGAGTAATTTTGCTAGTTTGCTACTTTTCTTGTAAAAAAATGTGTGGTGAGACGTAGATTTAACGGTTAGCTATATTTTTTTTGTCTCATTTAAAAAATCTATTAGATGATGTCTTCTTTAAACTTTGAACCTCTCAACATTTTGTCAGTCAGGGCGGTGCAGAATTAAAATCTAATCCCTTTGGGAAAGGAAAAACATGAAACACTGAAATTGCAACCTAACACTTTACATTTTACTGTCTAGATTACAACGAAGGGAAACGAAAAAATTTCTAAAATTGTTTATGGTCCTCTCCAACATTCCTTTTTCAAAACTTCTCTTTTCAAATACCTGTACAAAATCACCCTATTTCAACTTTGATAAACGCCGCATAGTTTTCCAGGACAAAAAGTCCGTGACTCGTATATAACTGGCTTGCAATAAAATAGCCGTAAGGGTGGGCAGTAAACTCCGTACATGATGCCTGGGCGTCGGACTAATCCTGATTTAGCGTTCTAGCTGTGACCGGCCGCCGTATGTTATGCTCAAACGGGCGCTGCACACGGGGAGGAAGATGGGATAGCTTGTGGGCGAACTTGTTGGGGACATTTTGAGGCCTTTGGTTTTTGTATAGTGATTTGATGTCAAAAATGTCTGTTGATATTTTGAGTGGGTTGCCTTTGGTACTTGTATCGTGGTTTGATGGTATAGAAGTTCTATTGTTATGGTTTTTAGTACAGGATTTGGAAAGCGATGTATGGGGGATTAGTTAAGGTCCTTAAATAATTTTATGGATTTTCAATGGTACGTTGTAGGTACTGTGTGGATAAATGTCAAATTGTGAAACTAATCCTAATTTAACGTAGTAGTGAAACGGTTAAATGAATCCATAAAGAGACTTATTTTTATTTGTCATTATTACATGAAAAAAAGAACAATTTCTTTCTTTAAATAGTAACCCTATGCAAATATACAATACCACTACATTCTTCGTAGATTTCATGTCAATATTTGAATAAGACAGAATAGTCCACTACAATATTGCAGCTACATGAACTATTAACGCTACATGTCGAGCTTCGTAAATTATAGCTCACGTAACTCCAACCTGTATCCTTTCTTTGTTCGCCTAACAAAGTGTTCGTGTGTGTCACGTCCAAACGATATTTTCTTCACAATATTGTGTAGGGCTCACTTCATTAAAAAATTTAAAATTCGAAGCTTTATTCGATTCCATTGTTACGTGTGATTTGTGTGTCTGAGCGTGTAAAATACAGTACTGCATTACGTCCGTACACAAATTCGAACCTTATGTTTAGACTATAAAGTAGGATATCGATTGAGTGTTCTTAACACGTAAATTGTTAACGAAAATTTATATTTAATTTCAGTTGAATTATGTTGTTTGTGAGTAATTCTTGTTAAGATAGATTATAGTTTACTTACAAAGGTTGTATGAAAAGATCTTGGTTGGCTGTTGACTTGTAAATGTTGGGCAATGCCTCGATTTATGATTTGTTTGCGGCCATTTCATTATACATGAGGTATTCAGTGGTTATCCGATATTTATGACGAAGATATTGAAATGAAGACTTTATTCATTTTGCTGCGTTCTTCTCGAATTCTTGACTCTTGATAAGGTCATACTTGAGTTTCGTTATTTATTTGGATTAATATTTATTTTTAACTGCAATCATTCATGTTAATGGGATTAAAATAAATATAATTGGCTAGGTACCTTCTTTGAAGAACACAATTATTTTCAATAATTTAAGATAAATTATAAGTAACACGCACGTAATTCCAATAAAAAAATAAAAACTTACGGTTTTATTTAATCGAAATTATTGGCAACATTATTTCTTTTCTAAAAGGCATTGCTTTCAAACTGCTGGACAGTAACGAAATATTGTCCACATTTTCGTTAATTTCAAGTTAAAATGTAACTAACCAATTTCTCCGCTTGTTCCAGGTTGGCTCGTCAATGGACATGTCAAAATACTCCATCGAGGCTGAGAAGTACCGCAGTTACGGCATGTACCCGGACCCTTCCCGCGGTTACCTGGACTCTGCCGCCCTATCCAAGGCATACATGTACATGGACCAACAGCAACAGCGCTCCTACCCAGTAGACATCAGTAAGATGTACTCAGAGGCTTCAGCAGCAGCTATGGCAGGACTTAGCTCCGTCAATTCAGCGCCGTCTAGCCTCTCTCCCCGCTCCCCCGCAGAGTCCCCTGATATGACGCCCAAAGCACAGGACAGGACCGAAGGTAGCTCATCATCAGGGTCAAACCCCTCACCTTCCCTTCCCTACTACCAAGGATCATCAAGTATCCTCATGCCACAGTACCCTGGCCAGTATCCACAGGCTACACAAGGAGGGCCGGAGTTCAGGCGACCCCTCACCGTCATATTCTGACCTGAAACCTAGTTTGTTGTTGTTGATTTTTATTTATTCGTTTATTTTTATAGTTTTTCGACTGCGAATTATTTGGAGGTTAGAGAACGTTTATTTCGAATTCTAGAAACGACAAAATTTATATTTCGAAAGGCGAAATTCGATATTTAATTTTAAAATTATAAATTGGTTCTATTATTATAATAAAAAGATTATTATTATTCTATTCAAACGAAGAATGTTTTTTTTTAATGTCTATGCGACTTTTCACGGACTAAATTGATTTCGTCAAAATTTTTTGGTCTTTTTAAACGACGTGTTGGACTATTTTCTTATTTTTATTTTGTGCTCCAAAGTTCCTTCTTAGTTTCCTCGGAAATAAATTATAGTTATTAGATATTACTATGTGTATAGGAGTATGTACCTATCTGTACATTGTGAATATAGTTGTTAAAATAAGGCGTGTTTCTTTATCGATGACAAGTTTTTTGTAAAAAAAAAAATATGCGGCGTTAATAGCAAAAAGCACTTCAATGTTATTAAATTAAATCAGTTTTTCACATTATTTTCTATAAAAAAAAACGGTTTGAAATCAATGCGATACTTGGAATCGCAGGAATTTTAGTTAAATTATAGAAGAAATATCTATACTTTTGGTCACGTCTTCTTTAGTCATCAGGCAAGATTAGTTTGGTACGTGTACCAAAATGGATATTAGCGGTTTTTCAACTTTATGACTCGGGGCATTAGAGTGAAAAGTGGTCAACCGCCGTTGTCCGCGGAAGCACTTATTTATACGTGATTTAGACAAAAAGTTAAAACCTATCAGATAGAAATTACAAACACAGAAAACAACCTAAACCTCGTTCATCGATAAAGGAATATTTAATTCAATTATTGTAATGGTAACAAATGGTTTCAATAAATTATTTTGAATAATAATTTATTGAAAAAATAATAGCGTGTTATCATTACAATAATTTATGAGAATTTAAAAGTCCAAACTTAATTACAACGACTTTTGATATTATTTGTAAATATAGTTAAATAATTGTTAAATATTTTTGTCTTTAGATTCGTACGTGTCATTTTTGTAAAATAATAAAAATGTTTAAATGTCGAAACTGCTTTAGAGATATGGAGTCATTTCCATTGACGTTTGTACCTATAAAAGGGATTATTCTGCTTATATATTCCCAATAATAAGTAGATCTGATTTTGGTAGCTATTTAATTGGAAATCATTGACTGATTTAATTTTGTTATAATTTTAAAGATGGCTTCGTAGATATTCTTTTTCGTTGTTTCAATTAATAAATGTTAAACTAAAGATAAATAGATGTTGTTAACCCGTAGTTTTTAGGACAGATTATTTTAAATAATCTCTAGCTCATAATTATTTCCCTGTGTACACCTACATTCCGTAAGTTTTAATTTAATCTGTCGTTTGCAACTATGGGGTCCAAAGCTTTGAAATCGATCTTGAAGTTTTATAATTATCAATAATTTCAATTTCTACGAATAAATAAATAATTAAATTACTAAGTTTCTACCTAGGTACTTCTCCTTTGGCCATTTATTTCCACTTTTTAATTTTTTTTACTTTGCATTTATAAGTTGCCATATAAAATAATAATTTCATTTTTGTATTATTGCAACCCACATTTCAGTAAAATATATCCTGTAAGTTAAAATACAAAATAACTTTTTAATATCTATATTTAGGTCATAAATTGTAATTTATGGAAAAATAAGCGTATTTGTAAAAAATATGTTGTAAATTATAGCCGATTGTAATGATGGGACTATTATCTCTATTAAAAAATATTATACGTAATTAAAATGATTAGAAATTTTAAGACCGAATTTTTATTTTACCAAATAATTATCAATCCCTCAATCAATTAAAACACTCGCTACTAAAACAGGTAGCCGAGAAAGAAAAACAGCTGCTCCTTATCCTAGGAAAACATCATAAGAGAAAAAAAAACGACGAAATTTTACATTCACCAACCCTCACTGGACCCGCGTGGTAGATTATACAGGGTGGCGCCGACAATACGACAATCAAAAAGACCTGCCTGATAGCCTGCTTCCACTCACAGAGCAAGCCTGCGTCCCAGCTACTAAAACTAGACCTAATTAATAAAAGCACACCGTCCAATTCCTTTTATATAAAAAGATCCCATCCTCTCATACAAAATCAACATATCAATTTTTGAAGCAAAACAATCTATTTATTCAGTCATTATCACTGCTGAGTACACAATTTTAAAATTTATTAAAATAATAAAATGTCCTACGACAGTTGCCAAATTATTTTTCCATCCCCTTACTCTAAAGCCAACTTTACTGTTTCAAAAAATAAGGTATATTTTCACAGTGACGATACAAATTTTGAGTAGCAAAATATTGAAACTTAAAAAAAACTTTATTTCGTTACTGACAAAGTTTATTTTCGCAGTGACGATAAAAGTTTCGAGTAGCAATCAAGTTTGAAATTCGTGAAGGCGTATTTCCCCTATGTTTTTTAATAAAATATGGGCTCTTGATAGATATCATTGCGCTGTGCGCACAAGGGTAGTGATTTGGCATAAAATAAACAACTGGGCTGTCTTTTGTGCGCCAAATACGATGGAATAACATAAACAATACAGCCCTAGTAATTGAAAGGTGAAAATGTACAGGGTGGTTCTAAAATTACGAGCCGTGAAAAAGTGAATTTTACATCCAGAACTATTGTGGTGCACAAGTCTCTTGGTGAAGCAGATGAAGAAAAACAGGACGCTATACTCGTAAAAATGGTGAGTAGCTATTATTAGGTAATTAATTAATGTAGGTTTACGAACAGCTTCTGTATTCTAACAATGTATTTTAAGTATAACACAGTCGCCATTACAAACTTAGCCAGCATTCTCAAAAACACGTCGAAAAAGTTAAAACAATAAATTTCCAAAATAATTATAATTAATTAAACTTACACTACTTCTTGGAATAGCTACCTGGTAGCAACAGAGACATTCCCAGCAATGTCCTTATTGTTATTTTATGCTAAGCTAACCTAGTATGTACCTACATAACTTACATAAGAGTATCGGCGTCCTATTACAAAATTTAATACGGTTATAGATACTCTATGTAGCATAGAATTGATTTGCATAGGTATTCTAGAGGAGTTAATACGCCTCCAGTCCTCCGGAGTGTACTATGTAGTATAGTATAGTTTAGTATATTACTCTATGTTGTTGATATTACCTCGCTCGCTCGTCGGTTCAGTGATACGTGGGAAGTTATCTAAGCATGCCCTCTCTCTAACATTATTATAACGATATTTGATTGGTAGTTCTTGAGATCAAGAAACATAGGTGTATTTGTAAAAAATGCTTACGTATAAATGTTGGAGAGTGTTTTATAAAAAATATTGTAATTTTACAATCTGTCTATAAATGTCATCAATTACCGTAGTTGCCGTTTATTTATTTGATTAGTTAGTTGTTTATTAAAAAAAAACGTATTCTGTTAGCAAATATTTAATTTTAAATTAATTAACAAAAATAAGCACACCCTGCATGTCCTACACCCCTGCCTATACCATTACGACAAAACGAAGGAAAATAAACAATCAACGCGTCGGATGCAGTTATACAGCGATTGTTTTTAGTATAAACAAAATCAGCATTAATATAAAATATATTCGACGATATAATATTACTATACCATAATGAGGGTCTTTACTACTTCAAATTGAAGAGAGTGGATAAAAAATTTGGTGTTGTTCAAATGCATTTACATAAGATAAAGTATCCTACTGTTTTGTTAAGGAAGCAACGGGTTCTGCAAAGTAAATAATAACAGTAATCATCCTGTGAATAACAGTTAGTGATCAGGGTTTAAAAAGATATTAGGACTCAACAAACATTGCCTGTTTTTGCTATCATTTACGCTTTCAAATATAATTTTCAGATCTTCATACCTACTTGCGATGTATGCAATAAAGGCCTCGTAATTATTAAACGCCCTCCTAGTTGATTGTAAGTAGGTATACGTCACAAAATGAAAGGTGGCCTATGGGACAGTTAAATATTTTCAACCCGAGAAATGTTTGTATTTCAATGAATCGTCAAAAGTGATAGAGCAATATAAGATCAGCGTCGTCACCACGTTTCATAACTCATCATCTGCCTAGCCTTTTCCCAACTACATATTTTTGGGGTCGGCTTCCAGTCTAACCGGATGCAGCTGAATACCAGTATTTTACGTGGGGTGATTGCCTATCTGACCTCCACAACCCATTTAGTTCTGGTAATACGATATTCTTTGGTATGACTGGTTGTCAGACTTTCGAGCCACGACTACCTGTAACGATTGGCAAAGTTCTACAAATGACAGCCGGGACCAACAGCTTAACGTGCTTTCCGAGGCACGGAGGGAACGGTATGTAATGAACCAACCTAGGCAAGCGCAGCTTAACCTAAAGATCGACCCCAGACCCAGTGGCTGTTGTTATTTAGCCACGAGCTCCTCGTTTCATAACTATCCCTCCTAATTTCACCAAAAATAAAACCTTAAAAATATAATGAAACCGCATTCAGAAATATTCCTACACAACAATCCTGCCCACCAGTAAAATTAAATATTACACCAATATTTTCTTCACACATTTTCATTTTCCACAGTAATTATCAATAATTTTCCTATAATTCCGCTGCAACCATAGCCTATTAAATTCACACATGTAATCATAGAACCTAGAGGTGTTACTAGGTTCCAATGAAAACAGTTATTAGTATTGCGCCTAATTAACAGTTATTACGTGACCGTTATTTGCTAGGAACCGTTTCAATAACGTTACGAATGCAGTGTGGAAACGTGGACAGGTGTGTTATTGTGATAGATTCTTAGAAATATTTGTTATTGATAGTTCAATTGATTTATTTGGCGGAGTTTATAATTAAGGGAAGCAGGAAAATCCGGTATTATTTTACTTGCACTCTTGGGTTCGATTCCCGGGTCGGGCAAAGTGTTATTGGGTCTTCCATCAGGAATTTCTCAGTAGCAGCCATTGAGTCTAGATTTGTGCCCGGTTGATGGTAACAGGCTCGCCCCCTATCACATGGGATGGGACTTAAACATAACAGTCGAATTGTGGGTGTTACTATTAGGTACAGCTTTTCCCAAACCTTCTGGGATTACATGGGTGATGTTATGTTATGTTATTTGAGATTCCAGATTCGCCAGTTTCGACAGAACCCATCACGCCTGTAATCCTCGAAGGGTTAGGCAGAGGTGTACTTAGTACACCCTCATTTCGCCAGTTATGTTTAAGTCCCATCCCATGTAGTCATCATCATCATGGGACTTATCCCATCTAGGGGGCGAGCCTTTTGCCATAAAAAAAAATAGAAAGCGAATGATAAACATTGCTTGCTACCTTTTTCCTAAAATATCTTGAATAATTGTATCAATAAAGAAATAGGGTTAAATGAACCCACATTTAACACTTTAATAGTAACAATTTTCTTGTCACCACCAACCCCTGTGGTCAAAAGTCAATTTAAAAGAACAATAACTTGACCATTCGCTCTCTATTGTCAAATTTGACAGTTCCCGACATGTCAAATGTCAAAACGGCACGTGTCGGCGCGTGCGCTTTAAACTGTTATCGGATTTTGACAGCATCCTGTCAAAATGTGCTCGTATTTTGAATTGTGGGTGACGGCGCGCGATAATCATTTTGGTTTGTTATTATTATTGTGTGGTGTGAATTAGAAATGGGATGGAAAAATTATGAATCACTAGATAGGGCATTGTTTAAAACTTTCATTCTGGAGGTTTTAGTTCTTGTTACTGTATTCAGGAATCAACTGGACAGCGTGTTAATTTTTTGATCAATTTACCCCTTTGTTTAAATTTGTACTGATCATACCTACCACAGGTTGACCACTAGAAATTCACGAAATTGGAGTTACTTGCGGATGGCTGCGTCCTTTACTGAATAACAGACGTATTTTCTCGTATTATCTCTGATGCAAACATGAGAGAGACACTAAAAATAAAAAACTTTTTGAACGATTACAAATATTTAACAGTCAGCTCATTTAGCAGCGGATTTAAGCAAAATAAAGTAATTTTCGATGCTTCTTTCAGTTTGTAAGCATTAGGTACGATAATATTTACGCCACGCGAAAACTGCACCAAACATCTCCACACCACCTCACTCCGCGAACCTACTCGCATATTTTAAACAAGAAATACAATAAATCTATGAATCCGAAACTTGGTACAACTTTCTGTACAAACACATAATTTAGGTGCTGTCTGACATGTATTGTGTCCCTCCCCACCCCTCTGTCACTCTGGAAAACATCCTTTGTTAGACCCCCAGAGGACTTTAAAAAACCCTCTTTTATACCTTAAAGATTGCCCCTCTAAGATTGTTATTGATTATGAGTGATATCAAGTATTGACGTGAGGCTGTTGTTCTTTGTGTTTTTTTTTCAATCAGAATAAAGAGTGAAGGCAGGGGAAATTCGTTTTTTCCTTTTGAATTTGGAACGAAAAACGGTTTTGCTTTTGTTTAACTTAGCTTAATTTCACATAATAATCTAATTAGATTCTTGTGTGTTAATGTGAAAGATATTGAGTTGCTTAATAATTGGTTGAGTGTCATCTTTAAGCCTATTGTCGTTTTTGATATTTACAGATCGATAGGTCCCGGTTGACATCACTGTTCACCGAAGACTTTTTTGTAAATTGGAGTTCTTTGAATCCTGTTGAATGACTTTTTCATGAAACAGCCATTAAATGGGATTAAATCGCATAATCGCGAATCATAATTATTTTGTTCGACATAAAGCCTGACACTCACCTGCAAATTGCAAAAACGTAAGAAAATTTGAATTTCGCGGGCAATTCTGATTCTGTGTTCCTTACATTTTTGCTCGTTACATTATCCTCAAGTCAAAAATGTGACCAACATGGGCCACTGTGTATAGTGTCCCCAAATTAAAATCGTTATCAACTCATCACATTGTCGCTTCACCCCCTTGATCATTCACACCAACAGCCAACAAAAGACACATACATTGTCAACCAGATCCATAGACTATCTCCCACAGACAGACAGACGGATATTATCTATGAGTATGTGACACAAAAGTATTTAATTATGAGGCTTTTTATCACTCCTTGCGGAGCTGGGGAGTTTTGAGTAGCTGGGTGTTATTGCGGTTTGAAGGGAGCAAAAAATGGAGTGTGTATTTGAATATTTGTTTCGATGTGTCAAAAAATCGCTTGGTTTTTCTCTTCATTGGTTTCCTTAGGAATGTGTAGAACTGGATGATAGATAATGTTCCTTTCTGACTGAGATTGTAAAGAAAGACAGTTATGCTCAATCATCTCATCAAGCTACTACAATCTGTCAAATTTCTTTATTAGATTTGCAACTTTTTCTCTAAAGCATTAGGTTCAATGTTGGTTGGGAAAATCTGACAGTTTCGGGTAGGTTGACCCGCTGGTGTTTGTACTTTATCTCACTAGAAAACGTCCAGTTTTCCAATGCGGTCTCTGGGTTTTTTGACTATCCATTATTGTTGATTGTGACATAAGAAATGATAAATGATTGTGCCGTATTGAGTAGATTTTTTCGAGGCCACCATTAGAAAATACTAATCATCTCTGTCGTTGCCATTATTTAACAACTAGTTTTCCGCCCGCGGCTTCGCCCGCGTCGAGTTCGGTTATATCGCGTTTCCAAGAGAACTCTTCAAAAGTCCGGGATGAAAACTATCCTATGTTCTTTCTCAAAGTCAACTCTATTTGTAGGGAAGTAGGGATATTTTTCAATCTTTCCCGCAGCTCGAAGTTTTTCTTTGATCTTGTGGTTAGTGCCTAACCTGGTGTCAGAGTTTTCATGCCGCCAATGGGCCTCTGACTTAGCTCTACATGCCGTCGAGAAATATCTCTCAAGCATGCCTGAGAGATATTTCCTCAGTTTCCTCACGATGCTTTCAGTTTCCTCAGATAGTTCCTCACGATGCTTTCTTTCACCGAAGCAAGTGATAAGCAGCTCGTAGTAACTTCCTCAAGTATATTCCTCGCAAACGGCGTGCGTGTATGACCAGAATGTATGAACGTGGACGAGGCAAAAGGAGAATGTAAGGATCGTAGTAAGTGGCGTTCTGTGCTTTCTGGAAAAAGGCGTATGTTTATGTATCAGTATTTACTTGCCTACTGCATGGGGTCCTTGTTTATATGACGAACTACTTAATCATAGACCTCATCCATCGCTTTGCATCGTGATCAAGTTCAAGGGCAGGCCCATTTTGTAATATAAAAAAATGTAAAAAATCTTACCTACTTCCAAGTATGGTGTACATTTAATTCAGATAAAAATCCATAAATTGTTTGTAAAGACTTAAAACTATGTTAATAAAACTTATCTAAAATGAAAAACTGTTGGCCTGGAACCCGTGTGCACACTGTCCCAGTACTGCACAAGAGGGCAATCAAACCTTTCCATAATGTTAAATACCATTAGACATACGATATTATTTAATCTTTGCAATTCTCCATGACCTTACAAATATATTTTACTGCGACTATCGGAATTTGAATGTCCAAATCCCACACCAACTAACATGACTGGTTGTGCTCACAACAGCCAACACAAAACTCCAGAGAACCACTGTTCGATCCTGATCAGTCCTCGAGAAACGATCAACCTTAAACGAAAAACAATTCAATTATCCAGCACGAACTAAAACAAAACAGAATTTAATTAAAAATCGAAATCTCTCGAACGAAGAAGCCGATGTCGTCGGTTTTAATTATTGGCCTATTGAACCCTGGCCTGCCTCTGACGCTGGGTTCAGTACACCATAATAAAACTTGGTAGCGTTGAATTGGCCTCTATTCAACATAATTGGTCTGTACTGGGCCCAAGTGGAGCCAATCAAAGTTCTGCGGCGACAATCGTGGTGAACTCCATCTAATTGGCTGAGGTTTGATTAAAAATAATATATAGATAGCCAGTGTTTTACTTGTTGGTGGAGTTTTTGTGTATTGTCGAGGTTTAGGGCTGGACTTGAATGGGGGACAGAATTTTGAGGGTTTGGAGGTAGTTTTGAATGGATGAAGTATCATGCAAGCATGTCTATGGACGTGGGTGAGGAATGATTTGGCAATTGCTATATCTTCAGGTTGAAGATAGTAGTTGAAGCTCTGAATAGCGTGTGGTGATATCTAATTGTAAGCACATCCGTTTTATACCTCTCTACTTGTTGATGGTCAGCTCTGTTACCAGTACCACCTTACTGCATAATCAGCCTGTTAGGATACCACAATTGAGAAGAAAGGTTCGTAGATGTCTTCAAATTTGAACCACCATGCTGACTGGCTCAATGCATTTATCGGGAATTGTTCCCATACAGATTGCTGGCAGCCCAAAAAGAAACCTACGTGAAAATAAGATTAAAAAAATAGTAGAAATTCTGAAATTTTGTAAATTACTGTTGTGTTGTATTCTAAATATGAGAATTCTTATCATTATTGCTTGCACAATAGTTACAACTATCCTTTTAAACTTTTCAGCTGCTAATGGATGTACAACACAGGTCTACAAATCTATGGCGGTTGTCAATAAAAAAGGGTCATTGATAGGACAGTGGCAAGGAATTCCCGGCTCCCATGGAGTTTTTATGTGGTTCTCTGGCCGTAACTAAATGTCCTTGTGGGATTCTGACTCAGCAAAGTAGGTGCTATTATTTTCTTTTTTAAATTAAGTACTTGTTGAAATGGTATTGTGGTGGTCGTTAGATCTTTTTGGGGTTTAATTTATAGGGTTTTTGGAGAAAGTATGCTTATTGTTGATGATTTTGATGACATATTCTGAACAAAAAGTAGATGATGAACCTCTTCTGTTGCTGGCTCTGTACATTGATACTTAGAAACCGTAGTAGATAGTAGAAACCGGTGGTGACCCGCAACTGTTGTGGTTTGACCGAAGTTTACGGAGGCCTTCTCTATTATCTAATACTTACCTTATGAACTTGCGTTAATTTTATTTCTATCTCTAAGCAAACGATACAAAAACATTTTCATAATCTGTATGAATTCATCTGTCTACAAATAGGTAGCATTGGAACCTTGTAAACAAAGAAAATCAAATACTCTTTCGTAATCGTAATATTCCAAATACAAAAAATATGGAACGCGAATCCCAAACACAACCGAACTTTATGAATGAAAATTAAAAAAAATAAAGTCAAGTCCAAGAAGTTTTATGGTGTCAGTTCTAAGGGTTTTTTATCACTTCCTTTCTATTCAAAAGGGGGTGTTTTTTCGATATATTTATAGTGGATATAAAGACGCAGGTGCTAAGTTATAAAGTTGCACCCTTGCACCCAATGATTAGCCAAACGGTTGGCTGTTTGTCAATGCACCTCTTTAGGAACGCCGCTTCACCGCCGCCATATTTTTTCTAACCTATAAACTCGACCATTCATGTAAATGATCGGTTGTATTTTTTATATTTTTTTACAAGATTGATTAAGGAGTTTTTGTGTGGGTTGAGTAAGAATGTGGCTTCTATTTTATGTAGGTAAAGGGGAAAATAAAGTTTGTCAGAGGCAAAGTTAGAACTGTTACCCAATGTGTCTTCAGAACTTTTTTTAACCTTCTAAGGTTACACAACGCGTAGAAGCTATCTATTTTTTCACCTGTCTTGCCATTAACAAAAATTTTAGAGTCGGTTGTTATTTTATCATTGATAATAATGTTGATGGAAAGTTGAAAACGTAGGCAGGCATTGAGATGTCAATTCTGTCAAAAATCGAGTTCGGAATACGAATCGCTTTGAAAACGATTGCCATTTATCTCAATACCTTAAGTACGTGGTTATTAAATTATTGTTCAATGTAAAATTAAAATATTAAATACCTAAGTCACTTCTAAGTTTGAGTGCAAAAAGATTCAAGCATTATTACAAGAACATTATTTATTACCTATAAAGTTTAAGTTTAATAATATAATAGTAGGTACAAGAGCAATTAATTAAATGAAACATTGAGCACATTCCACACACAACACAACGCGCTAAGACGCTGAAACAGCAATGGCGTAGCAATGAAAATTTTAAATTTAATTAATGGCAAGTGGCGACAGACGATTATATTATTACGCGGCGCCATTGTGTGCCAGACGGCCCGGTCTCCCCGATAGGGTGGCTGCAAGAGTGAGCTGGGACAGGATAAATTGGTACAGGAACTTTGGGGTAATGAGAGATTTAAGAGGATTGAAGAGTGTATTGGTTAAGGAGACACATTTACTGTGGTGGTCTTTCTTTGGACTACCTTTATCACATCATCACCTTATTCTTCGAGAAGACTTCCCTAGACGTCTTACATCTCTATAAGAGTGAAGAAAATACCACAAAATTAAACATTCAATTAGAAACATTCAAAATATACACAATATCCAAGGCATTTAGTACGCCCTTGTACATTATGTGCATAAAGTTTTAATAAATAAGTACATAAATAAATATCATCTTAGCGATAAACAATATCAAAAACTTCTCAAACATGTAGGGAAATCAGATATGATTGAGTTTTAACAGATTGAGTTCGTAAAAAATACGCGACTTGCTCCTATGTTTTTTTAAGGTTTCTAGTGTCCCATTAACTAATCATTGTGTTAAGTCACGAGTTTAAACTTGACGAGTCTCTGTTTTTAATGAAACCATGGTCATACTAACACAGTTCGCCCCCACCCGAGACGCGTTAGGCGTCGCTTTGTTGAGCAAATCCGAGCCAAGCTACCTCAGCTCGCTAAATTAATACCACTGATAAGTGATATCACGCAGTAATAGAATTGTATTCAGCATCATACTCCATCACGCTATATTGCAACTGTCTCTAGAATCTGGACAGGGTTCAGACCTTGTCTTGGCTGTACAAAACGTACGATGAGATGCATTACCCGTCACAGGAATTTTCATATTATACCCTGGGTTACCGTAGCCCCACTACCACATTGTTGACTGGGTAATACGTTTAACACTGCATGCTACATACTTATCATATCATTAGGCCTGTAATCTCTGAAGAGTTTGGCAGAGGTGTAGTATGAGCTATTCCTTGATATGTATTTTGTGCTGAAAACCAAAAAGTTTGAGAGGCATTTGGTCAGTTTCACAAGTACTATATACTTCTTTATCTATTTTATTCAACAAGGTTTGTATTGAACATTGAAACAAACCGTATTTATAAGTGTGAGTGAAATTGTTAGTACTTTGGGGGTATGAAGAACAGGGTGTAAAGCTCTTCAACCCCCGTAGAAAAGGGAGGATCCTCCGACCAGACGGGTGTTATGTCTGGTGGGCTACTGCCCGACAGTTGTTGTCGGGTTCTTCTATATAGTCTTAAGTCGCGAATATCTTTACTTGCGCGATGCAGGATTTAAATGTTTAGTTTGTCCTCTGCGTCATAGATGGCGCTGTAGTACTTTTTGTTCCATGTTGCTGAAGTACTTTTTGTAGTGCCGCTACATCACTCCCCCCCGGAGACCAGGGTCGGTAGTAGAATGAGTCGTAACATCTGGTGATGTTTTTGCCAGGCCAGTAGAAAGTCGTAGCCGCATTGTTCACGGTGAGTCGGAACTGTCTGCGGCGGTAGTGCGAACCTTCTTGAGTCGGGGTCGGCGCTGCATGTGCTCCGTTGCGTCGGACGTAGTACAGCGCCGCGATGTGGCTGACTGCTCGCGTCGACCGGGAGGATGAGCACTCAACCGGCCGAAAGTGCAGTGCCAAGGTAGCTTGATGAGGCTGAGGGTGCTGACCAGGAATGCTTCTGCTGCATGCTGGTTTTTTTTTTTTTTTTTTTTTTTATTACAAAATGGGCCTGCTCTTGACCTCGATCACGCCTGGTGGAAAGCGATGGATGAGGTCTATGATGAAACGAGCGTGCCCAGAAGATGCCTGTTCACTCTTGCTTTGAAGGCAGACGGGTTATATGTGGGAGGGAACACAGATGCCGGCAGAGAGTTCCACACTTTGGCTGTGCGCATAATAAACGTGGAGGAGAAGCGCCGAGTACGACTTGTCGGGATATCAACCAAGTGTGGATGGTACGCCGCAGTACGTCTGCTAGTCCGGTGGTCAGGAACACCCATTTGAAGCCGGCTGGCTGTATGACTCGCTTCTCGAAAGCTTGAGGAAGTTTTGAGGAAGCTTGAGGAAGTTTGAGGAAGTGATGTTGATGACGTCACGTTGCTCGAAGGCTGCGCTGACGTCCATTTCGGGGTCACCAATTTGGGGGTAAGAAGAACAGGGTGTAAAGCTCTTCAACCCCCGTAGAAAAGGGAGGATCCTCCGACCAGACGGGTGTTATGTCTGGTGGGCTACTGCCCGACAGTTGTTGTCGGGTTCTTCTATATAGTCTTAAGTCGCGAATATCTTTACTTGCGCGATGCAGGATTTAAATGTTTAGTTTGTCCTCTGCGTCATAGATGGCGCTGTAGTACTTTTTGTTCCATGTTGCTGAAGTACTTTTTGTAGTGCCGCTACAGTACAATTTTATTATTAGTTTATACTAGTTCATACACTTTTGACTGAGTACAGAAAGTGTGTAGACTTTTATTTTTTAAGTACAGATCATAATTGATGATTATGCTGACCCTTGACTTCTTTCTCACGGCTGAATCGATACAGTGGGTACACCGCCCGAAGAATTCGAGCTTTCGATCAAGCTTGTTCACTTCCTAATGTTTCGAATTCAAAATGACGTATTACGTCGCTTTAAGAGTAATCTGTCTTTACTTACACAGGTTTACGTGTATAATACAATTAATACATTAGTATTGAACTTAGATAAAGCACAGAAATCTCGATATTTTGTTTGACAGGACGCTATTGCACCCATTTGAAGAAGGGGGACGCCCTTGCTACCTAATTGAATAATAAAAATGGTAAACTGAGTGACTGGGAGATATATATACCAACACACAGCCCAAACCGCTGGTCCTAGAGACATGAAACTTGGAGGGTGTGTTCTTTGTGAAGAGTAAGTATCCACTAAGAAAGGATTTAAGAAAGGGGTAAAATAGGGGATGGAAGTTTATATGAAAGTCCGTCAGTTTTGAAGTTAGGATCGTCAAATTATGTGTAAACACAAAATTTGCTGGCTGACGATTGAAAATTAATTTATACCTACGTGTCTCAGCGTTTTTGAAAACTTAACCTGGATTAACCTATAGGTTACTTTTTAATCCCGGTAGTACGTTCCCGTCGAATATTTTTCGACATCCACGCGTGCGAAGCCTCGGGCAAAAGCTAGTATGGAAAAAAAAATCGCGATGACGGAGAGAACAACTGCCTTTCGCCTTCGTTAAAGGATTATTTACACACTTTATGACTAACCTTTTTACTAAAAATAGGTAATGACAGGTTTATTTTTCCTGAAACAAAATCTAAATCCAACTACTTACAACAAAATTACTTTTCTTCTCCACAAAAAGACAGGCTACGTATAGGATGATAATAACATCGGTATTGATATCAGAAGGTAATCCGTTCATCCCAGACGGTCAGGCCATTCAATCTCGCGGCCTCGGGAGGCTGTGGCTTATAAGAGTGGACAGTGGGTAGCTGTGAGCTTGCTAGCTTTGTTGGGTAGGTAGAAAAGTCGGTTTTAATGTAAAAGGACTTTTGTTTTGGAAAATTATTTATTTTTTGGACTATGTTCCCAAATATAACACCTTTATCTGTGTGCAGGGTAGGCACTTTAGTTTACCTAGAAACAACCTACATCTAAATATCTAGTATTATGTTATCACCAAGCATAGCATCATGTTTTCATTTGTTTCTTTTAAAACAATCGAAAAATACAAGCACATGTTACCCAAACATTGACCAAGACTTGTAAGAATTTTCTTCCCAAAACTTTAACTAGAACAGACCCAAAAATGTAAAATAATCAATACGACAACACAGGTGTACTGTCGTGGGGTATTACCCATTGAACGTGTCACAATACCCCGCAGCACTATACAACCCCATAGATCCCTATAGAGCCCCATAAACGGCGAAGCGTGTAGGCTCTTGCATTATTAATATTTTGTGCCTTAATACTTGAGTGGAGCTGAATGGTACCCCGATTGATTTAAAAAGGATTAGTATGGTGGAAACTCTTTGGGGAAATATCTTGTTTTTTCTTTTAGTTGTTACGGAAGTAGTAATTTTTGCTCATGTTTTTCTCCAGATTTGATAAATTTGTCAGCAGTCAGTAGCGCATACTAACTGTCAAAGTTGCGACGTACCGGAAGAAGTTAGGGCGTCTTGAAGGCTTTTTATTTAACACTAACTGTTGCCCGTGACTCGTTCTCGTAGAAATTTTGATATGTAGGTACAACCGAGACAAAAAATTATTGCCTTTATCCTTCCCCAGGAAATACTCTAGCTCCTTACCAAATTTCAAAAGGTGAAAAGGTAGCAAACGAACAGACAAGAGTTACTTTCGCATTTACAATATTAGTAAGTATGGATTTCCTAACTTACTTGGGTATGTCTACAACTGAGAGGAATAGGTAGGTAGGAAGCTCTTCTTACGCAGTTTTGTCTATAATAGAGAGTCCAATAAGTATGTGGAAAATTAAATTATCACCAATCTTGGCAGACAATTTAGTGATAGCTGTCTCTTGAGATAAGGAAACGCTAGAAAAAGTCCTCCTGCCTCATTCCTGCACTTTTAAATTCAAAATACAAGAAACTACACAATTGTGCAGTACCTTTATCTCTTCTGCGACATTTACAACTAAACCCTCTCGAGTTAATAACCAAATTCCAATCGCCAACTTTTACCAAACTGTTGATCATCCAAGTCTCTTATTTTTTAAACAAAACAGTTTAAAAAACAAAAGAATCATACAATTCCTCGTCCTCCACAGCTGAGCTCAATTGTTTCCGAAAATGTATTTAAACTATAACCATGTAGTCACGCGAGGTAACGTACGGGCGTCTCGCAGCGCGTTCTCGTGCGATCAATAACAATGTCTGGCTGACACCCGCGAGTTACGTCACTTTTGTTGCTCTGTGTTGCTCTGTAGCGAAGAGTGGAGTGAGCTGGTTTGAGGAGCGTGTGGGATGGTAACTGGGAGGAAGATGCTGGTGCCTTCGTGACTCCAAGTGGGGATTAAGAAAGAAACTAAGACAATAACGTAACACCTATAATGTTCAGCTTAGGCACAATGACTCTTTCTTGTTACGGCACTTTTGTTGCTCTGAGGAGTCAGCTGGAGTGAAGAGTGTGGGATGGTAGCTAGGACTGATGAGGAATATTCAAACAGGAATATTTTTTAATAATTTGTTTCGTTTATTTAATTTTCTTACATACAGTTATATTTTTATCAACAAAAATTATATAAAAAACATTAAAAAATATAAAAACTAGTAGTAGGAGCAGGGTCCAAGCTACCGGTAGTTAGGGCTCCAGAGACAGGAACCTCCTCACAATGCGGGCCGTAATTTGTTTTAGGTATTATTATATTTTGAGGATTTAATATTGCTGGTGTCTTGGTGATTCCAAGACGATATTAAGAAAAAATCCGTATATAACAGGTTGTTTAGTAACCTTGGCAGGGTAGTTATACAGACGTGTACTATCAATGAAATTGTATGGGTGATAATCGCGGGTTACAGCCCTTTTATTGCTCAGAAGGAAGTGACTGGTTTGGCTGAGGAAGTGAGTAGCGTGAGGGATAGTAGCTAGGAGGCAGTTTGACCAAAAATCTTACTCTAAGCTATGATTTATGGTGACCGTGACGCTATTAAAACCCTTGGGTATAAGAAGGAAAATCTGTACCATAAGATACTAACATCATGCTTGTAATCCCTGAAGGGGTAGGCAGAGGTGTAACTAAACAATCAATTGAAGAAATAATATTGTCTTGCTGACATTCTCTTGTTACGTCACTTTTATTGCTTGCTCTGTAGCATGGATTCATGGAGAGTTGGAGACCATGGAGTGAGCTGGTGTGAGGAGTGAGGGGGTAGGAGAGTAGCTAGGAGGAAGATTTTTGGTCAGATATCCCTAAGATGACCTAGGAATAAGTGACGAGATCAGTTTACTGCTTCCCACTGCTGGGTAAGGCCTGCCCCAAATTTGGAAAATTGAAATCCAGAAATCTATTAACATTAGATAATATCACGCCTGTTATAACCGATAGGTTAGGCAGTGGTTATATAATATAAGAAAAAACTAATATGTCTGACATTAGCTTGTTAGCTGGTTGTGAGGACTTAGGAGGAATAAGAGGAGAGGGCTGTGAAGGATGGTGAGATAATGTACCTAGTACCTAGTCAGCTGCATCCGGTAAGACTAGAAGCTGACCCCAACATCATCTGCCTAGACTTTTCCCAACTATGTTGGGGTCGGCTTCCTGTCTAACCGGATGTAGCTGAATACCAGTATTTTACATGGAGCGACTGCCTATCTGACCTCCACAACCCAGTTAGCGCTAGGTAATACGATATCCCTTGGTAAGACTGGTTGTCAGACTTTCGGGAAGCTGATCCCAACATAGTTGGGAAAAGTCTAGGCAGATGATCATTAGGTACTAGTACTATGTAAAAACAGCTCGGTTATAAGGCTGAGAACGGGTGAGTCAACCAACTGGGGGTGAAAATCTCCCCCAAATCGAGAAAACTGCACTTGTAATACGGGTTAACTAAGGGTTAGGTATCGAGTTAGGGGGTACTCAATAAAACTCATGTTAGACACGGCGAGTTACATTTTTAGATAACTGTATAGATCTATTCGTCAATTCAGATTAACAGAATCCACCTTTTTGATGGACCATCTATTTATAAGTAGTTTTAAACTTCTGAGACGACTTTTTGGTCGAGTAGTCGCAATCACGACTGCTGAACATGAGGTCCTGGGTTCGATTCCAAGGTCGGGCAAAGTGTTATTGAGTTTTTCCATCAGGTATTTCTCAGCTCCACGGAGTCTGAATTTGTGGCAGGTTGATGGCAATAGTATCGACCCCTATTATATGGGACTTAAAACGTCACTCGCGAAATGTGGGTGTATTTTGTGAGGTGTGTGGGTGAGGTACACCTCTGCCTAACCCTTCGGGGTTTACAGGCGGTAATTAACTCTCTATAAGAGTTAAAACAGAGACTCCCACGCCACCTAATCAGTAATCACCAGTTCTATTGTACAAGGCACCTCTCAAGGCACTGTTTCCCACCACACCAATCAAAACAATCTGACTTTAGGTAAAAACGAATTTTCAGCACATATCAGACTCGCCCCGCCCCCCGTCTCTGCCTGCCAACCACACAATAGACGAACAATGCCCCCAACAATGAGCACAAAGGGACCAACTGTCATCCCATTGTGGGGAACAAAGAAAGCCACGCCCCCAACAAAGGCGGCATTGTTTCATCTCAAATACAAAGATTCTGATTGGAGGAGAAAACGGTCGTGTGTAGGCCACCCGCGGTCAAGAATGTTTCGGAAAAAATATCATGTTGCTACACACTTGCGAGGTGGATCGATTGATTGTTTATCTTGTGTGGAGGAAAATAGAGTCGATTTTTGTGTGGAATGAAAGAACAGATGCTTTTAATCGACCAGAATTTGATCCGAATTAAATTGACAGCTCTCTATAAATAGTATTTTTTTGAATGCGTTGTTTTTGTCGTAAGGGGAATTCAAACTCTAGCTGCTATTTCATAGGGTGGATTTTGGAACGTGTGTGAGATTGACTTCATTTTTTCAGTTTACGACTGGGTGTATTGGTAGCCAGTTGTTAGATTCTGACGGCAGATACACGGGAGTCGTAATTTATAACTTATGAGTAGGTCGCTTTTAATTAGGTAACTGTATAATTAGGCAATATTTTACCAATTTAGTACAGGTATGATACCTATAACATGCCTAACGATTCAACAATAAGGTACAAGGGACTGGATTCGAGGAATCTTTTGAACTGTTGAAGATATACGACCTAGATTGCTTCAATTCGCAATTCCCTGAGGTAGCCTTATTAAATAAATAAACCCTATGGACTATGCCTCTATGACCTATGGTTAAATTGATACACCGTCTCACAAATGCTTACCACGTATTCAGTAAGTAGGTACATCATACTGAACGTCCACTCATAGAGATTTTTCGTCGGTAATTAAAAAAAAATGCAGCTGTTTCCTACAAAAGTGCAATAGGTACTTACACGGTAAAAATGTATGGAGCGGCAGATTTCAGAATGTATTGTACTAAATATGTGGTAAGCGTTTGTAGGCCGGTCTATTCCACCCTGTATATTAGGTATATTTATCCTATTAGCGTTTGTAATGAGGTCTGTGTTAATTATGGCAACTTGTTGATTCAACATCGTCTTCCTGCCCTTGTCCCATGTTATTTGGGGTCGGCGTAACACGTTTTTTTCTTCCATTCTCTGTCAACCGTCACGCTATCATTTACTTCTTTATCTTTCATATCATTCCTCACACAATCCATCCATCGTTTCTTTGGTCTTCCTCTCCCTCTCCATCCATCAACGTTTACATTCATCACTCTTTTATTGACATGCGATTCGTCCCTCCTCATCACATGTTCATACTAAGACAATCGTTTCCCTTTCTTGTTGAATGTTGGGCAATAAATTTACATTCAAAAGTAAATCATAGTTTAACACAAAAAAAAAACACATTTTTTTAAGAGTTTATTTCGATTTTTGTGGAGGCGAATTACAAAAGATGTTTATAAGACAGATGTGAGTGGCAACACCGGGATGGGACGCCCTAGAAGGACATATAAGTACTGACCCTATCTATTGGTGGTCTTGGCAACCGGAGTACGTATGACCAGATATATGAACGTGTACGAACCGCAAGGAGTCCCTACATACGACGTTCCGTGAGTATGTTACTCACCAATAAGATGGCATTTTGTAGTATATGGCCGTTTTTTGGTTCCGTACCCAAAGGGTAAAACGGGACCCTATTACTAAGCCTCCGCTGTCTGTCTGTCTGTCGCCAGGCTATATCTCATAAACCGTGATAGCTAGAAAGCTGAAATTTTCACAAATGATGTATTTCCGTTGCCGCTATAACAACAAATACTAAAACTTAAAAAAAAAATATTAAGGGGGGTCCCCATACAATAAACGTGTTTTTTTCGTATTTTTAGGGTTCCTTACCCAAAGGGTAAAACGGGACCCTATTACTAAGACTCCGCTGTCTGTCTGTCTGTCTGTCTGTCTCCAGGCTGTACCTATCTCATAAACCGTGATAGCTAGAAAGCTGAAATTTTCACAAATGATGTATTACTATTGCCGCTATAACAACAAATACTAAAAATTAAATATTAAGGGGGGCTCCCATACAACAGACATGATTTTTTTGCCGTTTTTATAGATAATGGTACGGAACCCTTCGTGCGCGAGCCCGACTCGCACTTGGCCGGTTTTTTGTTACTTGCTGAGATGTGGAAGCTGGTCCCAATATTTTCGGTGCAAGTTTTCTTCTTTATGTCTATGATTCCTGTACTTATTGAAGTTAAGTGAGCTTCGACCAGAATTACTGCTATTGTGTGTGTGCTTTGAACTGCTCTGCCACATCGAAAACCATAGCGGTATTGGCTTTGGACAGAACCCTTGATTAAAATGCAGATTGTATTGCATAAAAACCAGGACAGGTGATGGGATATCGTTAGCAATGTGGCTCCATTGACCACACTTTGTTTCATGGGAATCATTAGGGACAATCTCATCAATGAAACAAAATAAAATAAACGAGATCGACACATCTGAACCGCGTTCAAGAGCTATTCGTGTCAATATTCTAAAACGATGATGAGACTGTTAGCTCTTGAACGGGGTTAATTAAATGTGTTGATCGCGTTCAGTTGCTTTGGTGAAAATCGCCCTTACAGTCACCGTCGTCTCACCGTACTCTTACGTTATGCGAGAGAGAAATACCTTATCACTAAATTAAATATTACTGATAATCATCATCATCATCCACCCGAATCACCAGCTACTCCTTGTTTGTGTCAATCTCAAAGTTTGAGCCTCATGCAGGTTTTTACCCCCGATTGCAACAATAGGTACTTAATATTTGTCCATCTCGCTACTGGACGACTAATAGGTACTACTCTTGGCTTCAATATTAGTGTAGTAGGTGGTATGGTGCTATGGTGGTTATTAATAGAACAGTTCACCAACAAAGAACTGCAAATTCAATTCAATCATAGCATAGCAACAAGATTAGCAGTCCAATCAAAAATAAATACAAACAATTCTTTGGCTCTCTCTGCAAATGCATCATTCTGTTTAAATTTCATTCAATTACTAATTAGCATCGACGCGATGTCTGACCCGCGCTGTCGTTGTTTTTGTAGTCTTTCTTAGTTATTATTTACGAACTACCTTACAATTTGTTACTTATAAACTATGTGTTAACCTTATTAACAATGATTATTTGTTACGTTAGTATTAAGTTAAAAGTGTTTCAAGTTCAACATCCGGACAAACCTATTGAGGTTTTTGTGATGTTTCTGTTTATATTTTGTTTTGTTCTTTAAGTAATAAACAAAACTAGAGAGGTGTCAAGGGACACCCGGATGGAACGAAGTTCCTTTCGATGAAGTAGTGAAGGAACTGTAAAAAAAAATTGGCACAAAAAAAACCACCACCACCACCACTACCACCACCACCATATCCACCACATCACACCCATCCACAGACCAAAGACGAAACGAAAACAATATCTGGTTTGCTTTCTATAACATGCGCATAGCTTACTATAGCAAAAACACAGTACCCTCCTTTGCGTCGCGCAGTCGGGTAAAAGTGTCGTACACACTTTTCGTCTGAATTTGTTTCCGTCTAGCCCCGCAACGCGCGATAAGGAACTTCGTTCCAATAAAAAAGGTACGTCTTGTAGGTATGTACCTACTCCTACTCACTAATCTCAACTTTATCTCCTTTTTCGTGTGGTAGGTAGGTACCTAAGTGTCTAACCTGGTGAGAGAGTTTTTATGCAGCTTCTAACTCGGCTTTACATGCCATCTAGAAATATCTCTCTGGCATGCTTGTTGCCTTACGATGTTTTCCTTCACTTCACTGAAGCAAGTGATAATTATACAATACCTATGCAAATGAATCCGAAAAATCAAAGGTGCGTGTTTGGGCTCGAACTTGAGACCTATGACTTGGCAGTCCGACGGTTACACCACTTGGTTATCACTGCAAGGTGCCGCTGCTGGTTATCATAAGTATGATAAATAAGTACATGGCTCATACAAATAAGTTACCTACCTACATGCTTCATAACACCTATCTGCTGCCCAAGCTCTTCTCAATGTTCGTACTCAATGCACTGTACCAACATCAACATGACGTTAATAAATCATAAATACGCGTTATAATTATGTAGGTAACACAGCAGGCTACTAAGTTCTAAAATAACCAAAATTCACGTACACTTAAAGCCAAATAAACGGACGCCACTCGAGAATGGCAAAATTGCCAAGTTGTCGTTAAACGTCGAGGGCACGTACTAAGGGGCAAACACATTCGTCTAAGTGTTCCAGGGACTGGCAAATTGGCACTCAAGGCGGACGATGGTGCCAAGTCAATGGGTCGAGCCGCCTAATGATTTTGGCCCGGGGAGTGTATTTGGGTTTCTTGAAGACGTATTCTGCTACTGCCTACGTTTCTTGAGAAAACAATTTAAATGGGACAATAATAAAAATCGTAAAAGTAAGATATTTTGTTACTTGGTGTGAAAGAATAAAATAAAATAATAGGTAATAATAAGATTTTAATTAACTTACATGTATAGCCCTGCTTCGATTTTTATAAACCCGTATTTAAAAACTAATTTGAAATCTTGACTCAATAAACGCGTCGAACATTTTACAAAGAAACCTCTCCTTACAATGAAGAAAAGTAGGAATCGAAACAAAAGAACATAGAATCGCATAGTGACATCTAGCGGAATATTGAATAAACTTTTCAACGCCATCTGTTCACACTGATTAGAACTACATCAACAGCTAGTTATAACGGATCCTTTTGGTGCACGTAGTAAATAATGGCCATTGAGTTGTTTTAATAGTTTTCATCATAATTGATAGATGGCGTTGTACTAAATTAAAATGTTCATTGTTTGGTTCCTATGAATGCCGTAATTTTTTTTCTTGTTATTCTTAGGAGTTTATCTTCCAATTTATAATGTTAACGTGAGCTTCGCTATGATTTAAAAACAAATAAAAACGAAGTAGGTACCCAAATATATTAATGTTCCAAGAATCACCACTTATTTTAACTACATGGTAAGATTACTCCTTACACAGGGGTTGTAATATACAGATAAGAAATATGTTATTGAGAAAATAATACAAATTGAATGTAAATTGTGGCAAAGATAACGAAATGTTATCGTTTCTAATTCTTGCTGTACAACAAATAACAAGCAAATCAATTTAATGCCTTGTTATGTATGGAAATAAACAAAATATTTAAATAATAATTTTATTTTAATTCAATTAACCACAAAAGATGACCGATCGATTAAAATTCGAATATAAGTAATAATTTGGAAAGAGATATGCAAGGACCGTGTGGCCTAATGGATAAGGCGTCGGACTTCGGATCCGAAGATTGCAGGTTCGAGTCCTGTCACGGTCGAAATATTCTTTTTGACTTTATGTATGTTTTGTGCAGAATACGGAATATTTTTAAATTTGTGTTGTTTTTTTCCACGATATAATAGAACGACATTTATAAAAAAAGGATCTAGAATAGTATTTTAGAAATTTTCTTTTATGGTAGTTATATTTTATGTCTATGTTTTACTTGATTGCTTAAAGTAGGGTCGTTTCGCCGGTAGCGCGACCACCTTCAGTAGGCGACCATTTGACGGACTAAGTTTCTTTAAATCAAGATAATAGTATTTGTAGAAGAAACTTATATAAAAGATAAATCTAACGTGATTTATGAATAATTAGGAAATAAGAATTTACACAGTTTGAAACAAATGGGTTAACCCAGAGCCGAAAAAAAATTGCTCAATGCGCGTCTTGATTCAGTGGTGCCTGGGCGTACCGCGAGTTAGAAAAAAAATAACACGACGCGCGGCGTTCAAAGGTAAGTTTTATTACTTATTTCATGTTTTACACACAAGTTAGTTGTTAAATTGTACAATCGATAAGTTTTGGATAGTATTTAGTTTTATTTTGCTATTTTTTAACTTATTATTAAGATAAAATCAAGTGGTCGGTAATCGAAATGCTTATTTATCAAAAACGTTAGATAGCGACCACGTGGTCGCAAACCGACGTGAACCGCATTATTTTGTTTTGATTAGTATGACCCTAATGCTTTATACAGGACTGTTACAATTTTGAATGTAGCATTGTAAAAGTATTTCGTTTTAGTTCTTTGGTAAGCGACCACCAGTTTCTTTGAAAGAACTTTGTACAAAATTGGGCTAAACAGGTGGTCGTAAATCAAAATAATCGAAATAAAAACACTGGTTTTCGGCCACCATCGGAGTTCCCAAATAATTCAGTCAACTAAACAAAAAGAAAAAGACTGTCCAGTACACTGAAGAAACCCTGAAAACAGTTCTCGATGATATACGAAAAGAAGGGAAGGGAATAAGAGAAACATGTAGACTGTATCAGATCCCAAGGACCACGATACAAGATCGGCTTAGTGGGAAGAGGTGTATCATTCATAATTATGAATAAGAAACGCGGAATATGATTTCTAAAATAATATTAAACCAGATGATTAAAAAATATTAATGTTGATTATTTTTAAATGTTATACTACATACTTTACTACATACAACTATGACTAAGTTCCTACAAAATGTAAGATTGTTATTTTTTATTATAAGAAAACATTACACCAAATGATTACCATATTTGTTTTTATTAAGAGGCAAAAATTAAAATATTTTTAAAGCGATTATAATTGTTTTAATGGCATATTTTTCATATTAAAATAGTGGTCGCAAACCAGCTCACTGGTGGTCGTAAACTGATAAAAATGGTCGCAAACCGACGTTTTCGCTATATTTTCACTTTTTCAGCATTTTATAAATATTTTTGTATTAATGTATTTTATTTTACGTTTTATATCCAAACTAGACTATATTTGGGACAAACTCACATTAACATATACTATTTTGCGTGTAGACAACATTTTTTTTTCCTCATCGTTTGTGGGCAACCCAGCTAACTGGTCGCTAACCGGCGCAATGACCCTACTTAGTAAAAAGTGGGCACCTCCGTTACCACCCTAGGCTTAGGGTACCTAAATTATTATTAAATTTAAAATGTATAAAAAATTTGGATTGTGGAATCAAAGTTCGTAAAACATTGCTAACAAATGTAGGTATTAATCTAAGTTCATTTAACAAATACCTAGCTGAAAATTTGAATAGAAAAAAATATTGCCTTTACTAGATTGTTCCCTGTCTACGAACAGTATTGATACTTCTATTTCTAATAGCCATTCTTGTCTCAAAGATGTTCGAATAAAATTCATTTAAATCAGTGTTCTTGAGCTTTCATTTGTTGCAGTGCCTACTAGGCACTGCAACAAATGAAAGCCCGAAAGGATAATTAAATACAAGGTGGAAGGGACACGTGTTCAGTCCATCGATAAGCCCTTATTTTTCACCGGTTTAAAAAAAAATCAGCTGTTCCAAACATTTTAACCGTGTAGGTACCTATTGCACTTTTGTAGGAAACAGCTGTTTTTTTTAATAAACGATGAAAAATTTATATGTGGGGGGCTCAGAATGATGTACTGAATACGTGGTAACCGTTTTCACATCAGTGTCCCTTCCACCACGTATAAGAAGCAAGCTGTTGTCACTTCAGAAACTGAAGACTAGCCCATTAAAACTAAAGCCTACTTATTTAACTTTAATTCAGTTACTTAGTTCTTTTTTCTCAAGTTTAGAATAATACAGGCATTCAAATTAGGATTTTTGAACTTTTTCAGTCACTTGTCACGAGGACATTAGCGAAGATATTTGTAATTTTCCTTTTTTTGGCAAAATCAGGTTCAATTTGGCCATAGTACCATTCAGCCTCTAAAAAGTATGGCCCCTATGACGCATCGTTCTCGAGATGTGGGTCTTGGTAGAGAATTTAAACAGAAATTAATGACTATAACACATATTTCGAGCCAATAAAGTTTACGTAGTAGTTCAACACTTTGCTATTATGTTTTGGTGAGGGAAACTTTGTGATTCTTCTAGGTACTCAATCTAGTACAAAAATGGACGTGAAATATCAAAACAATAAAATTAATGACGTAGACAGTGTTAAATTCCTAGGACTTATGATAGATATACAGCTTAACTGGAAGAATCATATTGAAACATTATGCAAGAAAATAAGTTGCTCATCCTATGCCCTATATAAACTTGCTCCAACCGTTAACACGGATGCACTACTCACAGCCTATCATGGTCTTGTTCATCATATTTTGGGGTAACTCTACAAATAGGGAAGCCGCGTTTAAAGCGCAAAAGCGCTGCATAAGATCTATGTTTGGGCTTCAGGTGACCGACAGTTGTGTACCATATTTCAGAAAGCATAAGATTCTGACACTACCAGCTTTGTATATACCTAGGTATATACTTATATGAAACTGCCTTATTTGTGAGATTAAATCCAACTTTGTTTTCTTACCTACCTATTTGATACTGTACAACGTAACAGGCGATATGACATGAGAGCCAATACAGCTCATAAGCGGAAAAGCATATTCTGAAAAAAAAAAAAAACAATAATTTAGAGTTAGATTTGGCTGCACTTAAGAAGCAATTTAAGGATTTTTTTATGTAATAAATGCTATTATAATTTGAATATACTTAAATGACATTGACAATTAATTTAATTCAATTATTATATTACTTACTTCATTCGTAACTGACATTCCTTTTTGAATTTAAACTATAATTATTAAAAATATTATAATTTATCACCAATGTACAGACGCCAGCACATCAAGCTACTACAATCTGTCAAATTTCTTTAATAGATTTTCAACTTTATCTCTAAAGCATTAGGTTCAAGGTTGGTTGGGAAAATCTTACAGTTTCGGGTAGGTTGACTGCGTCTGTACTTATGACGCAATTATTATGTATTTAATATTTATATGCCCATGTGGTAGAATGTGATGAGACAATATAAACTCAAGACCATGTAATATACATATCGACCATGTTCTGACAAATAAATGATGATTTGATTAGATGATTTGATTTACTCCAATGATTTGACATCGTTGCAACTGTTGATCTTTCCGATGGTAGGTAAAAATATTTCGGAAATATTTTGACTTGAAATCAGGGTTAATTTTTATAATCATTAGAAGACAAAACAATTTTTATTTCTGTGATATTTGAATGTGTTTATTTCCGTGACCATGGTCAGAACTTGCCATCTAGCGGTACTTTATAAAACTACGTTCGACGTGCTCTACCACTGTACTCACAAGTACCTCAGTTCTTAATATCGATACTAGATGGCGCTAGCTTAAATTGTCTTGAAATAAAACTGTGAGCATAGTTTTTCTAGGTGATTTAAAAATACTAACATTTAAGTTATTATTTTTAATGCTGCTGGAATACTACAACTAAAGGTAGTGTGTGTCTTATATGGCACTATGAAGAACGAAGTGATAAGCTCCTTGATATTTTCATATTTAAAAATGACTGGTATGAAATTTTGCGCTTGACGTTTTAGTGTTAGCAATTTATATCTGTACATTTTGCTGCTCGTGTCAAGGCGAAGTTAGTCAACTGGCTCATTTTATGCCCTACCGTATTTTTTGCTGTTCATGTGCAAGTAGGTAGGGTGTCTCGTGTATTATGTAAAAAAAAACTAAATACCTTACTTTGTTATTGAACTACAGTTATAGTCCTACTACTATTGTTCCTCTTTAGCGTGTCGCTGGCAATGTAAATTGTGAGCCACGAGTTAGGCGCTATCAGCAGTCGCATCCATCAGTTCCCGTAATGAGCAAGCAACAGGAAACGTGGGACACGTTATTAGGTGCCCCATCGTTTGTCGAACAGCACTACAAACACACACGACACTCGTGGCGTCCAAGAGATGAAACGCATAGCCGGCCACACTTCTATGGATTCACGCTTATTTCCGAGTTCTGTTACCCAAAGCACAGTATCGCTGTGTGTGCTCCTGGAGTCATGCCGTAAGCATATTACTCACCAAAATTCAACTACTGTTGGCTAGAACCTACTTACTTCTTAGAATAGGTTAGGCGTAACCATCCTAAATTGTGCTATATGACGATGCTTGTTGCCACATTTCGTGATTTTAGGTCAACGGGAACTACCATTAGGTATTGGTTTTCGACCCAAAACCTATAGGGTACTTCCGGTTGACCTAGAATTGAAAATCACCAATACAACCCTCCAAGTTCATAAAGACGTAGGAACAAAAAAAAAACAGAAAAAGTCATTCCTACAGCTTTATGAACTTAGAGCGTTGTATTGATGATTTTGATGATTATAATTCTTTAACTACATATGTCTTACAGCCGCGAATAATATTTTAATCAACATACAACCTAGCACTGGCCTGCAATTTGCAAAAAACGTAAGAAAATTTGAATTTCGCGGGTTGGTTGGTCGCATTCACCTTAAGAGAAAGGTTTCACAGCACAAGTAAAGGGAAACATCCGAAAAATAAGAAAAGTTGAAAATTAAGGTAAATTTTGGCACTTACAAGTTTTCGCGAAAATCGAAATTTGGCCATATCTTTTTATCGTGTTGACTCAGGACCTTGATTTTATACACCTAATAGGGGGACTATAGACCTCAGTATCTATACTTATTAATATTATAAAGCTGAAGAGTTTGTTTGTTTGTTTGCTTGAACGCGCTAATCTCAGGAACTGCTGGTTCGAATTGAAAAAATATTTTTGTGTTGGATAGTTCATTTATCGAGGAAGGCTATAAGCTATACCTATAACATTACGCTACGACCCTTAGGAGTCGTGCAGCGTGTGACACCGCGGGGAATAGCTAGTCTGGTATAAATTTCAACTTGCTGGGTCCACCCGTTCCTAAGAAAATCGGTGGTGACACACGGACAGACGGACAAGAGAGTGATGAGGGTTTCTTTTTTACCTTTTGAGGTACGGAAACCTATTATGTACGTAGATTCTAAACAATACGTTTAATGCAGTACATGCCTTATCCGGATATAATAAACTGTAGACAGCCCTCTTTGCTTCGACGTAGCACCAAAATTGCCAAAAAACTTTCTCGAACTCGTTCAAAAATAAACACCGCTTGTAACACTGACTGCTCAGTACTCGCTGTAGGAACTTTATATACTTATATCTACGTTCGCCGGGCAGGATATAACTTGGCCGGTCAAAGGGCATCTCATATCCGGGCCTTTATATCCGCGCCAGACGTCGGGGTGTAAGCAGGGACGGTGGTGAATGCATTTTACTTATGTAGTCGGTTTTTTGTTGGTAAAAGTTTGTTTTAGAGAATATTGGTGGAGAAGAGAAGTTGCGTTTTTTTTCTACAATACTGTTTTTTTCTGATTACTTGCATTGTGTGATAAATAGCTGTCTGAGACTTATCAGAAAGGTCACGTGTGGAGTTCTCGCAAGAACAAAACAGAAGCATTAAGGATCGTAGCCGTTCGCATTTTGTAGTTTTCACTACGAGATTTACGGACACAGCAAAAGCGATAGCAAAAAGATAGTGGAAGTAGCAGAAGCATACCTATATGCCGTAGACTGGATGGAAGATGGGGGAAGATAGTGCTGGACTGGAGACCACGGACGGGACGGAGAAAAGTGGGAAGACAACCGACTGCACGTTTCTTCGACGTTTTATAAGTGCCCATGTAGGCCTATGTGAAATAAAATATTTTCATTTTGATTTTGACTAGGAGGACAGACGATCTCAATAAATTAGCCGGAAGAAACTAGCCATGACACAAACAAAACCGCTAAAAGTGGAAAGATTTGGAACAGACCTACATTCAGCATCGGGTGGCACAAAGCTTGAAGAAGATAAAAGAGAGTTTTTGTATACCTACCTCCGTTTGAAAACGGCGTGTTTTTTTTGTTTATTATAATAATCTAAGTAGGCGGGTGTCAGCGGCTTCTAATTGGTCGTAGTTGTAGATTGTGGCTTCCCGGAAGCTGCAGAGATTCATCACGTTCATTTTCAGCCTACAGCAGCCCACTGCTGGGCATAGACTTCTCTAATCGCACGTCTTTCAACACGATTTTCGGCAACTCTTACCCAACTGCTACCTGCCACCCTGTGAAGATTTTTTTTTAAATATTAAATGGGTCTACTCTTGACCTCAATCTAGTCCTAAGATCATTGCTCCGACTAGCCTGATGGCCTCTTATTTTTAATTCCATTGTAAGTAGTCTTAATTCGTCATAGTCCATTGAGTGGCTAGGAAGTATAATTTGACGACGTTGTTACCAGGTTGGCCCCTGTAGAAATAATCTGGCCGAATGGGGTGTCATCGACCCGTGCCAAATACAATGCCAGAGTGGAGCCTCCTTTCTTGCCCACCTTGCACAGCCTCCTGCACGTTCCAGGATTTAAAGGAAGCCAACTAAAGAGCTGTGCAGGTGGCTATATACTGGTCGGGTGTTATTTGAGTCTATGGACATGCAAAGAAGGAGATTGTTATCAAATACAGGACTGTGTGGAATGTTAGGACCGTAATAAAAAGCTATGTCTTTGTAAAAATGGTTCTTTATTTTGGAAAACGCTGCATTTCAGAAAAATATCCTTCACTGGCCTACTTATCATACAATTTCATTCAATAATATTCACCCACTTTATAAATTTCCGAAGAAAATTCTATCACTTTTACTCAACTTATAAGAAAACTATGATCCATACGAATGACGTGGGCTTATACAAGAAGCGAAGGCACATTATGCAAACAGTTTTCAACTCCCAAACGAAACGAGACGATAAAACTTTATCACCAAAAATATCTCGAACAAAACCGCTCTCAAAATTCACAGTATACCAATAAAAATGTATGGAACTATTCTACTCTGTGGCACGCAGTAATTTTTTTCGTATCAACTCAGAGTTTGAGAAATGGGACGATTAGAAAATTGATGGCGAAGTCTCGGAGACGTTTATTGGTGAAACGATAACCAGGGAGCTTTCTAGAAATATATTGAGATGATTTTTTATGTAGGAAACGGGGGTGGCGGGGTTTGGAGTTTGGGGAGCAGTAGCGCCATCTATCGGTAGGAGACGTAAGTTATTTCTGTTTAATAAAAATATTGGTGCATAACATAACATAACGCCTGTAATGCCCGAAAGATTAAGCAGAGGTGTACCTTACTACACCCACATTCCGCCAGTTACGTTTAAGTCACATGTAATATGAGGCGAGCCCATTGCCATCAACCGGACACACTTTGTCCGACCTGAGAATCAAACCCAGAACCTCATGCTCAGCAGTCGCGCCAGGCCAACAAGGCCGGTTAGTAATTTGCAGAAAATAAATTTAATTGAAGACGCACCTATTACCAATAATATAACGAGACTTGTCCAGTTTTCCTCTATTTAGAAGTGTAGTTCATTAAAAAATAGATATCCTTGCTAAATATCAGTCAAATATCTACTTGAGTTTGTAAGAATATCCCTGTCCAACCTGTCTATATACCTGTCCAGTTAAAACTGTCAAGAACCGAATTAGCATATAAATTAGCCCGCCAAAAATAATAGCGCTAACGAAAAATCCGAAACGCGACACAGAAAATTAGGAGTGAAAGTTTTTCTATATAAAAATGAAGGTCTTACATTAGACGTACCGTCCCTTCAGGCGATCGCACCGTTCATAATAAACTTTAAGGTATAAGGAATATTTAGAGTAAAAAAAATCCCTTGGTATTATTTACCCAAAAAGGTTTGAAACATAAAGAAATTTCGCGCCATTTGTAAACAAACGACGCTTGTGTACCAGGTTTTTTTGGGTTTACAATTCGTCCACTGACCATTCTATGAATGAACATTTAGCTGTTAATCCTACAACAGCTCTTTATGCTTCTTTTTACCCGACTGAGAAGGGTATTGTGTTTAGCAGCCTATAGCGCATATAGCCTTTGAAATCTTTCACATTATTAAATTGAAAAATTGGAAATAAAAAAAGTAATAATAAAAAACCCGACTTAAAAGCAAAAAAACAGCGCATGGAAGCAGACATGACACAAACATAAAACATGGAACGGCCATGTTTTACCAATTTTATATTTCAATAGGTCCCGCCTGCTTCAACTGAAACCTGCTTGATTTTAAATATGTGTGTAATTTCATTTATTAGTGGCAGCCTGCATGGTCTCGCCGAATAATAACTGGCGAAATAGATGTTCTAAAGGCTTCCACGTCCTAAAATACACCATGTTCTTTAAAAAACCAACAAGGAAGTATCCCACACTTCAAAAGCCCTTTAAAAATCCAACTTTAAATAAAAAAGGCCTCTTTTATAAGGAAACCGATGCCACATTTGATTTACGTAACATTTTCCGAGCCGCCATAATATGCTCGACCGGACCGGGACGTAACCGGGCCGGATATAGAGCCTTTTGACCGGAGCACGGATCATCGGGCAGGTTCGCGTTAACCGGCCCTCGATGATAAGTAAGGATAGATTACTTTATTTTAAACTAACTTCGCCCCGCAGTTTTTACCGCGTAAGTTTCGATCACATTTTTTTTTTTAAATAAATAATAGCCTATGTTACTTGCTGATAATTTAGCTATCTATTGGTGAAATTGTTAAAATCGGTGCAGTACTTTCGGAGCTTATTCGATATAAACAAACAAAACAATCTTTCCTCTTTATAATATTATAGTATAGATAGGGAAACGATTTTTGGTTTCAAATAGGTATAAACGTATAAAGGAGGTGAAAATTATGAGTTTGAGAACGTTATTTGACTTGATTCCCATCAAAGATTCAGAGCAATTGTTATTAGAAAAGGTATTTAGCCAGATGAGGGGACGCCCTAGAAGGACCAATAGAAAGCCACGTTATTTGTGAGTGTCATAAGCTATACAGGGTTATGTGTAAAACTCTTAAGAGGTCATTGTACTCATCATTATGAACAACTTTTACTATGGGACCAAACTTGAAATCGCGAAAAAAAAATCAGCTGTTCCCTACATTTTGACGAGTTAATCGATCATAAATGTATGGAATAGCTGATTTTTTTTTCGCGATTTCAGGTTTGGTCCCATAGTAAAAGTTGCTCATAATGATGAGTACAATGACCTCTTAAGAGGTTACTGGTGTTTTACAAATAACCCTGTATATTACCCGAAAAATGAAAACACTTTTTCGTGGTAGTCGGATTTGCAAAGTAAGTCGGAGAAAAAACGGTCGAAAATGTTTAACGCCCAACGAAATGGGCACGGGTCAGCTAGTTAAACTAAGTATAATCTTATTCTTCTTACATATCAAGACTTTTTTCTAACTTATCCACCCAATATCACATGGATACACATAAAGTGGAGGTAGGTAGGTACTTAGTACTAACATGTTGATATTAAACTAACCGGTAAGTTATTAATAACGCCATCAGCCAGCAGGCACCGGCTGATAGGAATACGTTAGCACATCTAAGACATCTGTAACTGATAAATTACTACTATTAATTCTATTACAGGGCTCAGAATTGATGTCAGCTGCCTATTAATTTTGAGAGTTGATTGAGTTGAGGATCTAATATTGCTAATTCGTGATGATAGGCTTCAAAGTCTATATCAAAAAATCAAACCTACTCGTGGAGTAAGGAGATTTGTGGAACAATTAGTCATTCATTAGTCGTTAGCTATTTATTTCGAAACATAATGTAGAAATTTTATCTTCCTCTTCAGTTTTGTGGTTGAGATTCGAATGGTCAGTATTGAGGACAGCGCGGTTAACGTTCCAGGGAGAAGAATTCGGAAATTTTCCTGTACTGCTCCTATTGGTGCTTCTTCGACGGACTCCCTTGAGGTCCTCTCATTAGCTGTCCGAGGATGATGTGGTAAATTTAAGTCATAACGTGTAGGAAGGTGCCCCAAAGAACGGAACGCCTACGATTTCTGTGATAGCAATAAGCACATCGTCAACATCATGCGTGAACAAAAATAAAATGTAAAATAAAACATTACCATTGAAAAACATAATACAAATAGAATAAAACATTTGAAAAACATATTGTGTTAATAAGATTAATAACTAATTAAAAACTTAAATAAGTAAATAATAGATTAATTAGAAACTTTTATTCTAATTAATAAGACGCTACCAAACATTAGAATTCCTCATTATCGTTACTTGTAACTGTTTCATTTATTATAGTTTACTTTTATGCACTCAAATTATACAATTGTATGAGCAATAATACTACTGCGCCTAAGTGTACACTTTTTGTAATACTTTTAAAATAAATTATTCTTATTTTAGTACTCTTGATTTCACTTACGTTTCATTGCAATGAGTAACTAGTGTACCTATGCCTTTATTTGAAAATCGTAAGACTAATGATTTGACAAATTCATGGTGGGACATTTTGACACAAATTTTCAATTCAGTACAATGATGTTAAGAGTTTATTAAGATAATAAGAACGGTGGTTTTTAAATACCCTCGAGAGCTCGTGGCTAAATAATAACAGACGTTCGGGTTGATCTTCAGGTTAATACGTGCCTAGGTTGGTACGTATATGGGTGACCACCCATTACATGCCGAGTTTCCTACGTGCCTCGGAAAGCACGTTAAGGGACGTCACGCTCTCTGGCAGTCGTTACAGGTAGTCAGTGGCCCAAAAGTCTGACAACCAGTCTTACTAATGGGTATCGTACTACCCATTACTAACTGGGTTTTGGAGGTCAGATAGGCAGTCGCTCCATGTGCCTAAATTACTGGTATTCAGCTGCATCCAGTTAAACTAGAAGCCGACCCCAACATAGTTGGGAAAAGGCTAGGCAGAAGATGAGATTTTTAACTGCTTTCCGTGATGGATGAACTGCCACATTTCAAAGCAAATCTTTCAATTACACAAGGTTTTTTGCTTCACCCAGTTGGCATGCATGTACACTTCTTCTCCGTACAACCTGCTGGTATCCATATTCCATACCAACCCCTAATTTCACCAAAGCATGAAAATCACAGCAAAAATACTTGAAATGGAAGCAAATACTTGAAATCCTTCATAAAATCACTTGATATGTAATGCGGTTCGCATGATCCCAGCAATTGGACCGTGAGGGTATATCTGCTGGATTTAAATAACTATTCGCAAAGATTTGTATGTTTATTGAACGAATATGGAAAAACATTTTTAGGATTGACGTAATAAGCTGGTATGTAGGGATGGGGGATTTTTTTGGGCCAGTTTAGAAATAACATCACACCTGTAATCTCCGAAGGGTTAGGCTGAGGTGTACCTAATAGCGCCAGCGCAGAATACACCCACCTTTTGCCAGCTATGTTTAAGTTCCATGTAATAGGGTGCAAGCCTATTGTCATCAACCGGGAACTAATTCAGACTCCGTAGCTGCTTCTAAGAAATTCCAAATGGAAAAACCCAATAGCACTTTGACCCGACCTGGGAGTAGAACCCAGGACCTCATGGAGACTTTCAAAACTTAGAAATAGAAAAGTTTTTTTGGAGAGCTGGCGTAGCAGAAACGGCAGCGTCGAAGTGGGTTTCAAAAAACCCGTGAGGATATGGTAAGTAGAAGTTGACGTCATCACGAGATGATATATTTTATACTAATTATTACAAGATAGGAATAATATTGTATAATATCATGCCTGAGTACTCTCCTACTCTCTCTCAAAATTGTCGATATAGCTCACAGAATAAGTAAACTGAAGTGGCAAGAAGCCAGCCATATTAGCCGAAGATCTGATGACAGATCGGGTAGACGTGTTCTCGAGTGGAGACCGCGAATCAGCATAACGACGGCTCGGTGGAACGACGATCTCCATAGGGTGGAGGTAGCAACTGGATAAGAGAGAGAGCCAACCCGTCATCAAGTTATTTGTACTCGGATCAGAACCCGAAATACAACAAGACTACAGCATTTTGTCCGAAATGCTGGTCTAATAAACAAGTTTGCTTACCGCTTCACGATACTAAGCGTGATGTTACACAAGTATGATTCAAACTAAAGTCATCTCCCTGCATAATCGCCACACCATCAAAGATTTACATTATCAGCGAGCAAAGATAATTTTATTCATAAGGAGCGCCGGTTACCACTCGTTGGGGCCGTCGCGGCTCCACATTATTATAGAAATTTCGGCGATACATGAACTCCTGGCAGGAGGACTACTATAGGAATCGAGGAGTCGAGTTTAATACGAAAATATAATAAAAAAATCTGGATGAAATGCCATTTGGTTCGTAAAGAACCAAATTATGATGGCGATTTGGGAATCGTTTTGATTTAAGTGGACTGTATAAAGGATTGGTGGTCAACGCCTGGAAATAATTAGATAATGGACGGGAGGTCGTAGTATTAGGAGTTGGAAGGAGATCACACCTCCATGAATTCTTCGTCCCTCGCGATGTATGGGCAGGACAAAATGGTGGCTGCTGGCTGCTTCAAGCACTGGGAACTTGACCACAGGAATTCATATTGCACCAACTCACTCGATCACACCCACGGGCGGTTCATCTTAGGTCAACCACAGTTTATGATGGATTTCTATGCAGAAATTAAGCAGTAATGATGCGGTACATCACGTGCGCGGCGCGGAAGCGACATCGCCGCAGATACACGGCGTGACAGTTGGTATAGCACTCTTGCGGTCATTCGCTCATTCTCTCATTCACAGGGAGAGGGAGATATCATCGCCTGATCTCACACATTAGTGTGCAATCCGCAAATTAGATGGCGTTACCACCATTTGTTAGATTTTGTGAGACAGGTCCTCATATATCGCCTCGCTGTAAAGTATTATTGCGTCTCCACCAGGATTTTTTCAGTAGCATCCCGAAGTCTGGATTTGTACCCGATTGATGGCAATAGGCTTGCTCCTTATTACATGGCGAAATATGACACACATATCACATATATGTATAATCTCAACATGAATGATGTACCTAACCAAGATTTTGTAACAATATTTTGATTTAAAAGAGTGTCCATGGAGTTTCTTGCCCATTCTTCTCCATAGAGATCTACGATTTGGAATGTGCAACTACAGTACTTTCGCAAGTTATTATGCCTTGTGTCTGTGACTGTAGCTTAGCCTTTTTGTCTTTGACTTTCAAAAGTGCCTGTAATGGTCTAATTGAAATAAATGCTTTGACTTTGACTTTTGACTTTGAGTGTACTATAGGGTACACCTCTACATAGGGGGGACACTGCCTTACCTTACCTGCCTTACTTTTTTCTCCTCTCGTGTTTACTGGAAAAGGTGATAATGGTAAAAAGATAAACAAATATATCTTTCGTAGGGGCTGACTATGTCTACGAAAACTTATAAGCCCGAGAAAAATATCAGAAATCCATTGACTTCAATTCGACTTCCCATGGTAGCTCCCACTTCACTCGCTACACGTCTGATGGCCCCCGAGTGGCCGTTGCGTGAAGCTCCCGTAACCGCACGATTATGACTTTATGTCGCCCGCTATACGTTTATTATTCGCGTACGGTACATGTACTCAAAGCTTGCCTTCAGTTTTGAAGCTTTGTCGAGATATTTGACTTGATTGTCCGATAAAAGCATGTTATTATGTATTTTGGAGATGTAATCGTAGTTGAAATTCTGGAAAAAATATTGTTTAAAATACCATAACATTACGCCTGTAATCCGCAAATGGGTAAGGCAAAGGTATGCCATTTTTTTTTTTGGTGGGTGGGAAATCATCAAATGACCCCCCCCGCCCTGGAAGGGAGTGTGAGACTCTTACTGACTAAAAACCACCCATGTCCCTTCATTGGCCCTTTATGTTCCAGGGCCGCGGTATCTCTTTCGAACAGTCCCGCAGCCCTGGCAGGTCGTCATACGACGGACGGACGGCGAGCTAGCCCATTACTCACCGTCCACAGGCCCGCGCCTACGGTGGCCGAGAGCCATCACGGCGTGGCCCCCGACGCCCGGTGCTTCTCCTGGTGCTTCTCCTCCCGCGGCGGCTGGGACGTGAGGCTATCTCCCTCTCACGTTCCGCCGCCTCCTTCGCTAGCATGACTAAGGCAAAGGTATGCCTAATAGTACACTCACATTTCGCCAGTTATGTTTAAGTCCTATGTAATAGGGGCGGGCCTATTGCCATCAACCGGACACATTTCCAAAATCCCTATTCAGCGATGAACAAAACACAGAGACAACGGACATATTTCCATCTTTGTCCCATGTAACTAGGTCCTTTCAGCACTTATCCCATGTTACTTCCTATTCTCTTGAGATTCCATAATAGCATAATTACCTTAATACAGTACTGCATTCTTCAATGAACTCGTGAAAACTATAGATTCTGAAAATTAACTTACCTACTTTACTTCTCCCGTGATAACTAAACACTTCTAAGATACTGCCAGAGCCCACTAAAGCAAAAATATTTTCACAAACCTTCAAAAAAGCTGTAAGCTAAAATTTACACTGAAACCAACTCAGTTACCAGAAAAAAATTAAAAATACTATCGTATTTACCCCAAAAAAATCTAGCAAGCATTTCAGCAGTTCGGAACAGCTGACTTCCATCTTTGGTAACGAGTCCTGAACAAATAATATATGTAAGTATAAAGTTGAGGTACTCACGAAAGGCCATAGGCTGCAGTAAACGCGTTTAACCCCAAATATTACAGAATTCGTTCACGTATTGGCGAAAAATTCGCCTTTCTCGGATCAACAAGAGATCTGGCTGAAAATCATCAGAGCGGAAAAACTCACAGGATTCTGCGGTGAGCGTGTGGTGTGAAGTATGAGAGGAGCGGGTAGCGAGTGAGAAATATCTTTAAGTTTCCTTTTATTGTTTGGTCCCACAGCAGGGCAAAAACCTACTAGCTCGCCGTCCGTCCGTCTTATAACGACAGGCTGTGTCGACGGCGCGTTCGTGTTCCACGCGAGCCTCAAAGAGATGTCAGCAAACAGGAGGGGCCCACAAGGGCCGATGCCTGCAAGGGCTGCGGGACTGTTTGAAAGAGATACCGCGGCCCTGGAACATAAAGGCAAAAGGAACATGGATGGTTTTTGTCAGTAAAAGTCTGACACTCCCTTCCGCTCCGCCCAGAGTGGGAGGAGTCAAATTTAATGATTTCTCATCCGAAAAAAAAGGGTAAAAACCTAATTTTCTGTTCTCATGCTCTAGCGATAGTGGACCAATCCTGCTGTAGGGTTGACGTTTGTCCCGCCACCTTTGCCAGGGTGGGAAATATGAGAAATGTAGCTTCGCATTTGGGGTCAAAGCTGACCATTTTGAAGCTAAACAGTTCAAACAATTCAAAATAGCTTTGTTGAACATAAGAATGTTGTAGGTTATAGGTAAGGCATTTGTATGAATTTACGGAAAGAAAATCACTTTCCGTAAACTTTTGAAAATTTAAATTAAAAATCGCCAATAACGGAAACAAAACTGAAGTTTTATTCAATTACGTTTTCGAATGTTAAAACTATAAAGAAATATCTAAAATTGACAGAAGAAGTTCCGTATAGTTCATTTAGCTTATCACTTGCATCTACGACAGCATTTCTATGATTCTTATCACGTCGGCAAAGGTATCCCTGTCAAAAAGTTAACTCGTGCGTCGTCGGCACAGCCCCTGCAAACATTCCTTTGAGAAATCATGAGTCCTTTTACTTATATACCTTCTGTTCAAGAGTGTAGGGTAAAAAAATAATACTTTTTTTGATGTTTGCCCCCCGAATTGGGGGCAACGCGTGAATTTTAATAGACAGGTTGGGACATGCCATGGTTTTGATTGCTGGGGTAGTAATTAAAAGGCGGTTAAAAATTGTGGAGTGTTGCTTTTTTAGTAATTTCTGTAATTATGTAGGTACTGGTAGAGTTTTCGGATCGATCGGGAGCCCTCTTAGGTAGGAAACTCCCTAAGAGTGTACCTACTCCCTAAGAGTGTAACTGTAAGGTACATTATTATAATGTACTAGCTGTTACCCGCGACTTCGTTCGCATGGAAAATTTGATGAATAGGATGTGAGAGAAAAAAAGGAGCAAATGTGCTATTCCAGACTATAATCTATCTCTGTGACTAATTTCATCCAAATCCGTTCAGCGATTCTGGCATAATTAAGTTACAAACATCCATCCATCCAAACATTTATGAGAGTAGTAAGATGACGGAATTGGATGATAAGTCGCTGGTAGGTATACCTACTAAGCTTCTAGTTTCAAGGTTGAAAGAAGCCCCCGACGACCCTATTAGCCTCTTCCAAGAAAATAGTAGGGAAACCATACTCTTAGGATATACAAATACAGACCGCAGTCATTCCGACCTCGCCGTAGAGGTCCGTCGCGACGTCCCAATAATCTCCCCTCCCGTCCCTTGCCAGAACCAGCCCGCGACGCTGAGCCAGTAGATTTAAATCAGCCTCTAAATAATCAAAATCAGATCCAGCCTGTCCCCAGCGACGCCCTAAGCCGAGGCTCGTACCCCACAGGGGGTGCCCTTAGCGAGTGGTCGCTTAGTTTATAAGTTTAGTTTTACGCCCCTGGCTCCTCCAGCCAGGGGCGTAAAACTAAACTTATAAACTAAGTGACCTTACATTCAAGGCATCCACAGGATTGTCCGGTTAAGCAGTAGCCAACCTCAGAGTTTGAACTGCGAGATGCCCATCCAAAAAAAAATTGTTGAAACAAGTTTCCATTCAAGCAAATAATTTAGTTTATTTAAGTTATAAAAAGTCATTTTTATTAACTAGTGAAAATTCGTAAGCATACTGCTTGTAAAGATGCTGCACAGACAAACACAAGCTTAAGCTTAATCACTTACTTTAAGCCAGACCAACCATGCCATTGGATCTTAAAAACCACCTAAACAAGCGCCTCCTAGCTGTTCACCCCTGGCGTTAAAGCATTTAAAAATACATTAACACGAAGCATATTTCTTTCACTTCAAAATCACAAAAAAAGAAATATCGTGTACCAGGCCAGCATGAAATGTAGCAAATTCCTTTTTATGCGCATTCCAATGCGGGGTTTACTCCAAAGTATTTTGACATTGATTAATGACCTAACATAGAATGTGCAATGGACTGTAAAACGGTACACCAAACTTCTGGGTCGGTGTTTCGTAACAAGTTTCAGAGGAGAAATAAATATACTGAGGAAGTTGTGTCACACTTGTTAAAGATGCCTTTAACAGTTTCGTCTGTATCTTTGGGAAGATTTAGTAAGTTAGGTTAGGAATAAAATCTTTTTGAATCGGTCTTGAAAGCCCACTGCTTACGTCGAATAGATAGATGTTAATACTTGTATTGTATTGTATTGTATAACGGGCTGGTGTCCGCAACTGTTAATACTTGTAATGTTTCGAAAGAAAGGCATATTCGCGTCATGTGGCAGTAGGTCTGTCCCGTGTATTGCAATGTTTTAAACTTAATATAACATCACTCCTGTAATCCCTGAAGGGTTAGGCAGAGGTGTACCTAATAGTACACTCACATTTCGCCACTTATGTTTAAGTCCAATTGCCATCAACCGGACACAAATCAAGGCTCCGTTGCTGCTACTGAGAAATTCGTAATGAAAAAAAAAACAAAATATGTTTTCAAAACAGTGAAGAAAAACATCGTGGGGACACCGAGACCCTTAATTCAAAGACCTGTGACAACCACCAACACGCATTGGGAAACGCGTGGTGAGCCCACTCACTCTTTCTCTCTTTACTCTCTACTCTTCTTTCTGGGCCCAAACCTTTCATATGGGAGGACTAGCTTATGCCCGCGGCTTTGCCCGCGTGGAGTTCGATAATTGTTTCACGGGATCATACTACCGGAATAAAAAGTATCCTTTATGTTAATCTAGGTTATAAACTATCTGTGTGCTAAATTTCATCCAAATCGTTTCTGTAGTTTTTGCGTGAAAGAGTAACAACATCCATCCATCCATCCTCACAAACTTTCACATCTATACATATAAAATTCAAAGTCGTGACTGACTGACTGATAAGCCAATGCAAAAATCAGGATTTCACATATATTACAGACACGTCCACTTCATATAAATCCTACCTACTTACTAATAGGTAAATACTTAATACTCCCGCGCCCCGCACGCCACACTGCGCGCCATGTACCCGTCTACGTGAGTTTCGAAGCCCTATTTGACTCTGTTGGGGGATGATTTTGGAAAAACTGTGATACAAGTTTCTCATAATGTTAACTGAAGAGGATGTAGACTTTCAAGTTAATCGACTCCGAGTTTAATATAAAGTTTCACAGAATATTCAACACCCTATTTAACCCTCTTAAGGGTGGAAATTCGAAAAACGGTTTCTTACTGGATACCTACTCTTCACAAACAATATACCTTCCAAATTTCATCTCTTTAGGACCAGCTGTTTGGGATGTGCGTTGATATATCAGTCAGTCACGACTTTGAATTTTATATTGGGGGATGATTTTGGAAAAACTGTGATACAAATTTCTCATAATGTTAACTGAAGAGTATGTAGACTTTCAAGTCGATCAACCCCAAGAATAAAAAGTTTCACTGAAAACTCAACACCCCATTTTACCCTCTTAGGGGTAGAATTTCGAAAAACCCTTTCTTAGTGTATACCTACTCTGCACAAAGAATACACCCTCCAAATTTCATTTCTCTAGGATCAGTGCGTTGATATACCAGTCAGTCAGGACTTTGAATTTTATATGTATAGATGACATTGAACGAGAGGATATTGATGTCTATTGTGTCACTAAAACTCCATATTTGCCTTCTAGATACATCACTATCGCGGAAAAACCCATTGTAAAAACCCAAACCGCTCTGCAGATCCAATGAGGCGCTAGGCAAGTCTTCTATCACGTGCCAATTGACCTTGAACTGGATAATGGCCTACTTAAATACCAAAAAGAGCATTGAACAGTACATCCCGCCAAGGTATTAACCTAACTCAGGTAAACGAACCCAAACGGAGCCAAAAAAGATAAAAGAAAACATCCGCTCGGACATCTAATTTAAAACGAGAAGTCAACAAATGACGGTAGGTTGAAATAACTAAGCGTTGCGGTCTCCCCCCACCACGGAACTCATCAGTCTCGCATCGACCGTCCGCGGGGTAAGACCTGCGGACTGTCGAATTAAAAATTAACTACCGTAAGGCGCTAGACGTGAAAATTTATCGGTCAGTCTACTTTGTTTATGGACGGTCGGACCTTTTAGGTGATTAGTTTTAGCTTTAAAGTGATTTAGTGTGGGTATGTTAGTTTTAAATTTTGCGTTTATTTTAAGTTCCTGGTCTGATTTAAGGGTGGTTATTGGATTAAACTCGGAAACTATTTATTGTGTAATTTTCTATTTAGTCTATGTATTATTTATTTAAAAAGTCTTGCTATGTGTAGTTTCAAATTCAAATTCAAGTTCTTTAATTCGAGCGCAGGCTCTTAGAGGGTATAGTAACATAATCCTTAAAAACTAAGTGTTAGTAAACAACACGATACGGTGAAAAATGTAACACACTGTACACTGTACTGTGTGTGTACTGTAGTACACTTCTGGGTCCAATGTGAACAATTTTGTTTTAAATAATTTTGTTATTTTTATCAAATTATTTTAAGGATTTTGGGATTTTATTATAAATATTAAAAAAATGAAAACTTTCCCAATTTCGCTGTGACTAAGACTTCACACCATAGTTTTAGTCAAAAATCTCATATATTTATTTATTTATTAATAAAGGTTTACCAACAGTTTCTGTGCACAACATGTCTTGAGTACTGGTTTTACAGTTTTGAACTTACACAGTCGCCAATTACTGGTTAACCAGCACTCACAAAGAATATCTTATATACGTAAGTAGTACATAAGATATTCTTCCCTTCATATAAAATCCAAACAACATAAATAAAAAATAACCTAGAGTCAGATTCTCGTTACTTTTTACATTGCTCTGAAGTTTAACCGAATCTTACAGGAGAAGTCAAATCGGGTTCCCCACAACACCAATTCAAGAGAATTCAATGTAGTACGATAGAAAATTGGAGCTAATCTGTAACGCGTCGGTTTCAACTGAAATACGACCCTGAAGTATCGTAAGCGCGCCAATCGACGCCAACCGCACTTTGTTATACTGTTTTTTTGCCAAAGATTAGATAAACAGATGCGAAACTAAATAGCTCAAACCATTCTGCCTAAAAGGGTTTGGCTTATAACTCTTCATTTATTTTTTTTGTTACTTTAAGCTTCTTAATTCTCAAAAGGTTTCAAGGTTTTGTTTTTTAGGAAATTTTTGTACATATTTTTTTTTGTTTATGTATGGCTAAGTAAAGGTGGTGGTAGTGGCTGTTTGTTGCGTTTTGCAGATGAGGAAAATGTTGCTGAAACTTAATAAATAGGTAAGACCTATTTATTAAGTTTCAGTATCGCGTCGTATTATCGCGGATATTTTGTGTTGTCACTTAGATTTATATCAACAATCAATAAAACAAACAAAATTGCATATCATCACGCAAATTACGTAAACTGCAGACGGTGGATCGAAAAAAAACCAAAGATATTTTAAAACTAATTTAATTTAAAAGAAATTACTACAATTAATATGGTGAAACCTATTCGATGCTAGAATATGGAATGACAGAAAAAATACTTAAAAATAATTAATTGCTATGATGAATTTCGCTGCGTCGGCGGCTCGTGGCTGGACGGATGTCGACGCTGCAGTTTTCGTGTAGTTGGCGTAAACATGCAGGAATGTGCGAGATCGGCGATATCCATTAGGGATCCGTATTTAACACCTCCACCCGCAGAACAGCAACTATTTGCTCATATTGAGAGAAAATGTTGCTGGGAGTTCATCTCGTTTTCTGGTCAGGTCTTCATACGTATGTATCTTGAGGGTTTGTTGCTTCTCCTTGTTGTCTGTTCTAAGGTTCCAGCATTTGTATCTGCGGCTTATTACCAAAATTATAAGTATAGTTGCGCAGACTACAATGATGTAGAATGGTATGGTGGTGTGATATAGGGCAGCCGGTTGAGTCTGGTTGATCTGAATAGGGCTTTCCATCAATAGTTTGTTCTGGATGCTGTGAAGTTCTTCTAAGTTGACTGAATTGAAGCCGATGATGTGAGTGGAGTCAGTCGTTTGATTCATGTCGTTATAAGGGATCTTTGATAGTTTTAGTGGCTGTCCTTTTATCTCGTTGCTGTCGTTGATGATTGTGAATTCTGTTGTTTGCAGATAGCAGTCCATGGGTATGGTGACGAGATAACTTCCCTGTAGAATATTGAAGTCTTTTCTGCCGCAGGCTAACTGTACTTTGGTCGGCAGGGGCAATGATAAGACGTAGTGTTGATCGTCCAGTTTTTCTACTGCTTGTTTGGAGAGTGAAATTTTGGTGAATTGGCAGGTATCTTCTAGTCCTTGGTTGATGATGAGCTCTTGTATACAATCAGGCTTCGTCCGGATCTGATGACTTGTCTTCCTTTCGCAGAGATGGATGCTACTGTACTTCGGGCATTCAGCCTCTATGTACACGAATGATTTCTCGTTTGTTGCTATATAGGGAGAGGAAGGAATAAGGGCAAGTTGTTGCTTATTAGGTACAATGGATAGTTTGTATAGATCGTAAAGGTCTGTGGAGACTATAGGAAAACTGTATACTATTACTATTCTTTTCTCAATAAAGTAGGAACCTGGTTTTATAAGATTATAATATTCTCGTAGTTCTAAATTTAAGACTTGATCTTGGTTGTATATGGATTTTAATCTATCTATCATGGATCTTAAGACTTCTATGTCTATCATAGAATGATGGGTGCTGGACGCACGTATGAAAGCCATTATATTTTCTAATCTAATTATCTCTAACATTAAATCTTCTACATTATTAGTTATGATTCCTAAAATTTGGGCAAACTTTGCAAATTTTATTAAGCTGTAGTCTGTATACGCATTTTTCTCTAGGAGTAGTTCTAACGTTGCGTTAACTTTTTCCTGATTTTTTGTTATTTGGTCTAAGACAGTGCCATGTTGAGACATCCATTCTTTACTTAAGCTAATATGATTGTTGAATTCTGATACCATTTTATTTTCATTATTTTGTAAAGTTTTAATAGCCTCGTCATATTTCAGGGCATCTAGATAATCTAAGTTGCCAGTAACACTTTTTATTACTGACCCAAGGCCATCTACAAGACCTCTTTTGACTCTAACGGGTTCCAAAGATTTTACTTGTTGTAGTACCTTACTAAGTTTGTTAGTGAGATAGTCAATCTGATATTCGTAAAGCATGTAAGTCTCATTAGTAAGTTTAGTTTTAAAAGTCTTTAGTTGCGTCTGCACGGAATTTATTTTATCTTCTATGTCGGTTAATTGTATGTACTGTATAAATGAGTGGTAATGTGTAGTTAGTCTGGTCGGTCCTAGTCTGTATGGTAACAGTCCTGGTCCATCGGCTAAAGTCTCAAGTCTTATCTCTTGAGGATGAGTCGCACGGATTGTCAGTAGTAGCAGGATTCTGTAACAATTGGCTTGTTTTAGGAACACGTTTCAGCCGTGCTTTGGCTATGGGGCCACGTTTTTTCGAAGTATATATGTGTATAGGCAGATCGGCGAGTACTGTGTCCTGCGTATAACGTGGTGCAGCTTTCTGGCGACTGGCGAAGGGGTTTTTAATGAAAACTTGTTGCTGAGGGGCATATTCTACTTCAGGCTCGCGAGTTTTATTCCTATTGTTAATTAGGGCTGTACGATTTGCAAGAGATGAGTCATTAATGATTTCATAAACTTGCTTCATCTGTTGTCTATGATTCTGCGCATATTGTTGTAAGATGTGCTCAGTCAGGTCTATGTCGATTGGGTCTCTGGGGTCAAAATGTCCGGTCAGTAGGTCGAACGGTCTGCATTTCGTGAAACTGTGGATTGAACTATTATATGCTATGATGGCGTATGGCATAAGATTAACTACCGGTTCGTCTTTATTTTGCAGTTTTAGAATTCTAATGTGTTCCAATAAGGTTGAGTGAAAACGTTCGATGTTTCCATTGTCGTTCGGACTATGAGGTAGAATTTTATGGTGAACTATCTTATGAAGACGTATGAATTCTGAGAAAAGTTGGTTTGTAAACTCAGTGCCATTATCGGTGATAATGGTCATAGGTAGTCCATGGTGGGTACAGAAACGTAATAGTGCTTGTATTATGCTAACTGCGGTACCGTCTCGCAGATGATACGCTTGGGCATATTTCGTGAAGACGTCCATAAAAGTTATATATTTTTCATTCTGAACTGTAAAGAGATCCATGTGAATAATTTCAAGTGGTTTCGTAGCTGGGGGCACTATGTTAAATTGAGGTCTTATTGGATTTCTATCGTATTTAGCTTGACCACAGATGGTACACTCATTGATAAACTTGGTGATTTGTTCTTTCATCTTTGGCCAGTAATATTTTCGTGAGAGGGCTAGATGACATTCATTTATACCGCGGTGGTTCGTCTTACCATCATGATAGTGACGGATGATTTCCTGTTGTCTGAGGTATTCTTTAACATTCTCGAGTTCTATCTTAGCTAAAACTAGGTTAAGTGAGGAACTTCTAAATTTGTCTTGTATAATGGGTATTATTGAGTACATGGCCAAGGGTGGATTAATCAAGATAGCGGTTTTGACTTTAGGGTTTACGTATTCTTTGATAGCATTTATAATGTCGTTCTCTAGGTTGGGTTCTGAAATTTGGACTGCGATTCGAGTGTGATTTTCAAATGGTTTAGTTACTGTCGGTCGACGTTTTATGTCACCTACTATGGTAAAGTAAATCTGTCGATGGAATTTGTTGAGAGGTTCGTCTGTAATGGGGATTTCTAGTATTGGATGTTCGTTACTGGTATGCACGGTGTCAGTCGAGGAGTTTGTTGGTGGAAGTGGTGCCTCTGATGGGTTGTTGATCATTGACCTGAGGTCATTGGTACTTTGGGTCAATGGGTCGGTGACAGTCGAGGAGTTTACTGGTGGAGGTGGTGCCTCCGATGGGTTGTTAATCATTGATCTAAGATTCTTAATATTTTCGATCAATGAGTTGATCTCATCTGTTTCTTCGTTATGAATTTCTATACGGGAAAGAGCATCAGCGTTGGTATTGAATTTTCCTTTTTTGTACACTACAGTAAAGTCATATTCGCTAAGTCTTAGTCGCCATCTGGTCAGTCGTGAATTTGGTTCTCTTAAGTTCATCATCCATTGCAAGGGTTTGTGGTCAGTCAGTACTTTGAATTTTCTACCGAAAAGATAAGGTCTAAAGTATTTCGTAGCCCAGACTATGGCTAGCAACTCCTTCTCAATTGTGCTGTAATTTAGCTCACTTTCGTTAAGTGTGCGTGAGGCGTAACAGACGGGTTTGTCGGAACCTATAGGTCCTTGGGATAGCACTGCTCCAATAGCGACATTCGAAGCGTCTGTTGTAAGATTAAATTCCTTTTTGAAGTCTGGGTATTGCAGAATGGGGTCATTGGTTAGTAAAGTCTTGCAGGTTTCAAAGGCATTGACATATTCGGGGCTAAGGGTGATTTTGCTACCTTTCTTAAGGCATAAGGTAAGTGGTTTGGTGATGCGAGCAAAGTCGGGGATAAATTTTCGATAGTAGCCTAAAAGTCCTAAAAATTGTTTAATTTCCTTAGGGGTCTTTGGAATTGGATATTTTTGGATTGCACAGATCTTGTCGGGGTTTGGCTTGATGCCATCTCTGCTAATGATATGTCCCAGATAAGCAGTTTCGAGTTTAAGGAATTCGGACTTGTCCATTTGAATTTTGAAGTTGGACTCTCTAAGTCTTTGGAACACCTTTTCCAAATTGTCCATATGCTCTTGAAGAGATGTGCTATACACTATAATGTCATCAAGATACACGAGGCAGATATTATTTTGTAGGCCTCTTAGAACATTGTCCATAACTCGTTGGAAGGTGGACGGTGAATTTTTAAGTCCCATGGGCATTCGAAGGAATTCAAAATGCCCGTGTTCCACATTAAATGCTGTTTTTGGTATATCCTGAGGGTCCATTTCTACCTGGTAGAAGCCACTTGCCAAATCTAGGGTCGTAAAGTATTGGCACTTGCCTAATTTGTCCAGGACGTCACTAATATTTGGTATGGGGTATTTGTCGTCTATCGTTTTCTCATTTAATTTACGAAAATCGACTACGAGACGCCATTTCTGCTTTCCAGAAGCGTCCATTTTTTTTGCCACAACCCAAATGGGTGAGCTCCATGCGGAATCGGAAGGTCTTATTATACCTTGTTCCAGCATTTTGGAAATTTGGTCCCTAACTTCTTCCCGATGAACGAAAGGGTACCGATAACTTTTAGTATATGCGGGAATTTCGTCTGTTGTTCTTATACGATGTTTAATTTTGTTGGTGAATGTCAATGGTTCCCCATCAATGTAAAATACGTCTGCATAGCGAGAGCAAAGGGTTAAGAGATTAGCTTTTTCCTCTGCATTAAGGTGGTCCGTACGTAACGAGATAATACGTCGTCTGTGCGAGTTGATTGTTTCATTTGCGTGCACTTAGCATTGAACAGTTCTGCACGAGTTGGTTGGTCTAATGAAAATATGACGTCATTAGGAGTTGGATTTTCTAACTCCACATATCCACGACTATTGGTAACAGTGGTAAGGCACTCGTGGATGATACAATTACAAAATATTTGTTCGTTTACTAAAACGTCGCCATCCGGGGCATTTATAGGTATTTTAACTAACTTAGAACTTTTAGCAGGGATAATATCCTCATACAGGTTAACATTACGAGAGTTGTATACTTTAATCTGATTTGTAGCGGTACGCGTTATTAATTGGGAATCTTTTAAATCTATTTTAGCCTCCCATTTGGATAATAAGTCTAATCCTATTAGGCCATCAAAGTAATCGTGAAACCGGTAAACGAATAATTTTATGCTTTCGGCCTCATTGAATTCATTAAAACATGGCAGCGTTATGGAATAATCATTTCTGCTAACGCCGTGTACGTTTGTAACTTCGAACGGGTCATAGTTGAGAGGATAGTCACAGAAAAACTTTTGTACAGCCTCGGGGCTTATAAATGACTGGTTAGCGCCAGTATCAATCAAAAATTTTAAAGGAGGGCAAGAAATTTCTATGTAGGGTAACTGTCTTTGGGTCTGTAAGTTAAGGTCTATTTTTGCTCTTTGGATGTCCTGTCCAACTGAAAATTCTGGTTTTGATTCTGATTTGCACTGCTAGGACCTGGGTGTGGCTCTGTCTCGCCAGCCACCTGATTATCGGAAGTTGTAGTCAAGTTGGAATCAGTCAAATTGATGTTGTAGTCAAAGTCACAAACAATGTAACAGTCATTACCGTCCGTGTAGTAGTCATATACTGGCTCATAGCAATAGTCAGCAGAATAATAGGAACTATCAGGCAAAGCAAGTTCGCTGAGGTTTAATTCACGCGTTTTAAAATAATTATTCGGTGGTGGGTTCCCATTTCGTTGCCAATCGTGCCCTGGCATCATTGGTAATGGTTTCGGAACAAAGTGTTGAACACCGCTCATGGGTTTAGGACCCGAATTTTGTGGTGGATAAGTCCTATTTTGTAATCTAAAAACGTTACTTTGAGGGTTGTAGTTTGGTAATGGTGCACGGAACATTTGTTGGGTTCGAGTAGGCATGCGATTTTGATGCTGGTTGGGAATACTGAATTTAAAGGCCTGAGGCTGGGGTTGGTAGCCACGCTGTCCTACTGGAGCAGGCCAGTTAGGTACCGGGGGTCGCGGAACATTTAATGAGTTAAACGGCACAGCAGGCATCATAGGAGGTTTATATAAAATTTTGGGTACGCTCTGAGCAGTTTGAGCCTTTGGGGTATCATTACGCTGTTGCAAGTATATTATATTTAATTCCTCCTGCACGAATTCCAGAGCTTTTTCTATGGTTTCTGGGCGCATACAACGTATACGTGAGCCTAAAGGTTCCTTTAGTCCACGTACGAAAGCCTGCATTGTTACTTTCTTATAAAGTGTCCGTTTCGCTTCAATGGTCGTTTGTAAGGTCTCATGTAACGTCACGTAAGTCATAATTGTGCTAAACAAAGTCTGACATTGATCGTAAAATTCCTGTGGGGTCCTATTACCTTGCGTAGCCAACGAGAGGTCATTGTACAAGGCCGTTTCGTCCCTCTGATCCGAGAAGTTATTAATTAGAGCTGATCTAATACCTGCCCAAGTTTCAGGAATGCCATTCGAGTTGATGGTGGATGCGGCAGGCCCTGTTATCTTGTTTAAGATGCCATTTAAAAGACACAGGTTCCCTAGCTCGTTGCCTGGCTCAGCGCTTGCATACTGAGTTACTATTCGGTCACAGATGTTAATAAACCTCGTCAGTACATTGGGGTTTCCGTCAAAATCGGGCACAAGGCGTAAGGCCTTGAAAATTACGTCGGGATCGTAAGGCATTATTAAAGGTTCAAATAAACTGTTTAAATTAAAATCTAATTCACTATCTAAATCTCTACTAATATCTACTATATGTCGGCGTGCCTGTCGCGATGCAGGTTCCTGACGATTCGATCTTTCGTGATGAAAAATCTTGGACATAAAAGTAACTAGGAATAGAGAGGAAGCAACACGAGAAAGATTCTGATGTACTCACATATATTTCATCTCTGGTTCTTCGCCGTGAATCGATGTCTGGATTCTCCACGCGGCTCCGCAGCTTTACGTAGATTCTGGATACTCGTGACGTGACTTGATAGCCGCCCGGGTGACTCGCGATCGTGGTGATGTGATCGATATAAGATGACTCTAACGCGATTCGCGAACCGGCCCGCGAGTATCCTACCGACTGCGCCAATTACGTAAACTGCAGACGGTGGATCGAAAAAAAACCAAAGATATTTTAAAACTAATTTAATTTAAAAGAAATTACTACAATTAATATGGTGAAACCTATTCGATGCTAGAATATGGAATGACAGAAAAAATACTTAAAAATAATTAATTGCTATGATGAATTTCGCTGCGTCGGCGGCTCGTGGCTGGACGGATGTCGACGCTGCAGTTTTCGTGTAGTTGGCGTAAACATGCAGGAATGTGCGAGATCGGCGATATCCATTAGGGATCCGTATTTAACACGCACTAAGATATATTAGTCTATGGATACCGTACCTAGTGTAAGCAATTACAATTTAAGTATAATATTTCAATATGACTTTAAGTAAGTTCAGGCATTTAAAAATGTTATAAGTGCGCAATTTGACTCGTATTAGCAAGTAATTGAGTTCAATAAAACTTAATAAATACATTAAATATTATTTAATGATGAAATATTTACAAATTAACTTAAATTTAATTTAAAACTATTAAAATTATGTGTTTATCAAATAGTTCTGAGTAAAAATTAACTTCGTCCTCCTATTGGCTAAAAATGGCGCGCTTTCCCTCTCTTTGGTAAAGTAGACAGAGCTGACATGTAAATCGAATACTGTTTTCGGAGCTTGTCTTTTTGTAACCGTCGAGCTGTACAGTGAAAAACATACATACATACATGAACCCTAAAAACATAACACTCCTTTTTTGGGCAGTCGTGTAAAAATAAAGTGTTTATCCAAGTCTCAGTGTCTTTTCTTTAACTAGCTACCTACACTCAGATATGCGTGTTATTATACAATAAACCGTGATTCGATTTAAATCACAGACTAACTGCCTAGTTTGGGCAGCACTGATAAATTCAACTTGGTAATCCATGCTGTAGATAATATTTAGAGCTGCTCATGACGTTTCAATGTAACATACATTACTGGCATACTGTAATATTACCTGGACAAAATACCATTTTGAGGAGAACAGAATATAAGAAATAAATACATATATAAATAATAAATAGATAATTTATTTCCACACTAGCTCATGCCCGCGGCTTCACCCGCGTAAGTTCGGTAATTGTCCCACGGGATCACACTACCGGGATAAAAAGTATCCTATGTGTTAATCCGGGTTATAAACTACCTGCGTGCCAAATTTCATCCAAATCCAGTCAGTAGTTTTTGCGTGAAAGAGTAACAAACATTCATCCATCTATACTCACAAACTTTCGCATTTATAATATTAGTAGGATGTACATTGCACTGTTTACAGATTAAAGTTCTTAATTTAGCATTAGAAAAAAAGTACTATAGGTTCAACCGTGTCCCCTAAACTAGGCTAGGCCTCTATCTCTTCTTAGGGGTAATACGGTTGGAGGAACACCTCTGTCTTACCTTTCAGAGACTGCAGGTAAGGTTATGTTTCAAAAAATCTTAATTTACCACTAGTATTCTTACCTCTAAAGTATGCAGTATCACTGTTTCACTTAATTCCCTACTCTATGTCGGATGGCGCAAAATGGTTAATATTCATGACAGTCTGCGGGCGGCGAGTGAAATTGCTTCACATTTTTTATGTCTACTCCTGCTACAGTCAAACAAAAGTCTTGTGCTAAACTTTACGGGTTCAGTAGCTGGGTATTGTCAATTTTGTACTAGTTTTTATAGGTAGGTCTTTCTTATTGGGATATATAATATCTTTTCATCTATTTCATGTAGAAATTTTTAGAATCTGAAATATATCTCTAGTTGTATTTAGAATGTACGAGGTGACTGCTTCTTAAGGCACTTTTTAGTACCAAAGAGTTGGTCAGTTAGTCAGAAAGTTGAACCTAGTTGTCTTAGGCAAAACGTAGATCTCTATACAGAAGAACAGATTGGGAACTCGCAAGTATCACACAGTCTTATCTCTGTTTCTGGTACTTTGTCGGATACTCCACTCTAGCTCTCAACTAAAGCCGGTTGCAGACCAAGAATTAGGTTAGGTAGGTTTAGGCCAGTTTCTTAACAATGTTCTTTTTTGTCTTTTCAAGCTTTAGGTGGAGGTTTGTATAACCTAAACTAATTTAGCTTAGGGCTTGGTCTGCAACCAACTTTGGCAATTCACTCAAGAGTCAGAAACTTGTAACGGCACTACAAAAAGGACTACAGCAACATAGTACAAAAATTAACACAGCGCCATCTATGACACAAATGTAAAACTAACATCGACATTTTAAATCGCGCTATTAAAGTTATCAGCGACTCAAGACTACATAGAAAAACCTGACAATTATTGCAGTAGCCCACTAGACACTACACCTGTCTGGTCGGAGGATCCTCCCTTTTTTATGGGGTAAGTATCACCCTGTTCTTCATAACCTTTTACATTCTTGAACACCATGTAACATTTCTACTTACCCTCTCACTGTAAAAGTGAAAGTTTCACTTCCAAACATTAGTCGACGATAACTTATCAATCGTATGACAGATTTGATGAAATTTCCGGTGTTCGCTGGACGCCCGACCGGATATTACGTCTGCCGGCCAATGTGGGTCACAGACCATTCAAATGGCCCCAATGGACGGCCCATCGATCTGTTGTGTTGAGAAAAAAAATGGGGAAAGCGCTGGGAAAAATTGGCGAATCGGTTGGTAAGTTTTTTTTCAAAGAAAAATAGTTGTGTGGCTTACGTAATAGATGATTTTTAAAAAATATTGCCGTCTTTTTTAAGGCGCGGGCCCACCGCGGCGCATGCTGTGCACGGGCACGCGGCGCATTTTAGCTGCGTGTATTAATTTGTTTGACAACGTGGGTCTACGTTTCCACTGGAGTACACGAATATGACCCACGACTATGTATAGCGTGGCACGGCGCACGGAGAGGCTACGCACGTGCCACTGCAATATTCATATTCATATTCATATTTATTTGCGTTCCACAAGGTAAACAAGGTGTTAACAAAAGGCTTAGAGCTAAGAACCGTTGTAGACCCTGTCAGGGCACAGCAAAATTCAGTATTATATAATCTAATTCAACATTCATAAAAATTCAAATAAAATATAACATGAAACCAAACAATTACAGATTTACAGTAGCAAAAAAAAAGAGGAGAAATGTCAAAAGTTAATAGTTAAAAGTTAAAATGTCAGTAACACGTGCTAAAAATTAAAATAAAATTATGCATGAAAGACTAAATAAATAATTAAAATACAACATGAAACCAAACAATTACAGTAGCAAAAAAGACGAGAAATGTCAATATTTAAAGTTAAAATGTCAAAAGTTTAAATGTCAATAACACAGAGCTAAAAATTAAAATAAAATTATGCATGAAAGACTAAATAAAATACAACATGAAACCAAACAATTACAGTAGCAAAAAAGAAGAGAAGTGTCAATATTTAAAGTTCAGTAACACAGAGCTAAAAATTAAAATAAAATTATGCATGAAAGACTAAATAAAATACAACATGAAACCAAACAATTACAGTAGCAAAAAAGAAGAGAAATGTCAATAGTTAAAAGTTTAAATGTCAAAAGTTTAAATGTCAGTAACACAGAGCTAAAAATTCAAATAAAATTATGCACGAAAGACTAAACAATTCCATATAATTCACAGAAACCCAATAATAACAATTATATCCTTAACAAGCAAATAAAACATATATGTAATTCTATGATTTGATAAGCAATTAATTATAATCTTTCATTCATGTATTCGTTCACATCATAATAGCTTTTGTTTAATAGAAATAATTTTAATTTATTTATAAAAATGTTGTTTTTATTGATATTTCTTATTTCTTCCGGTAACTTATTATATATTTTTATCGACATGACATAGGTACTTGAAGAATGCATTTTTAATCGCGATTTAGGTATGTTTAATCTATTTTTATGTCTTAAAGTAATCTCAGCCTGTATGTCTTCTCTTTTTGTGTAGAAATTCGGGTATTTACGTACAAATTTACAGATCTCAAAGATGTAGAGGCACGGTAGGGTTAAAATTTTTTGTTCCTGAAAGTGAGGCTTACAGCTATCCGTTTGTTCAATATTTACTAGAATTCTAATAAGTTTTTTTTGTAGGGTGAATAGTGTGGGCGAGTCTGTACTATTTCCCCATAATATGACACCATAATTAAGCCATGCATAGGCATATGCGTAATATGCTACCAACGCAGTATTTATGTCTGTAGTTTTTTTGATTTCCCGAAGGGCATAAGAAAATTTTGAAAGTTTTGCTTGTAATTTTTGGATATGCGACTTCCAATTTAGATGTGTGTCTATGTCTAGTCCTAATAGGGTGAATTTATTTACTGTTTCTAACTTGTAATTTTTAAAACTGAAGTTTACATTTATAGGTTTTTTTTGTCGTGGGTGGAATGTCATTAGTTTAGTCTTAATATAGTTTATTTCCAGGTTATGTTCCTCCATCCAATCAGTTGTAGCGTCAAGTATTGAATTTAATTTGTCATTAAGGTTGAGATTAGTTTCACATGAGGCAAGAATAGATATATCATCCGCAAACAAAACACAAGGTTCACTGATATGCTTCGGGAGGTCATTTATGTAGACTAGGAACAGGAAACAGCCTACTACACTACCCTGTGGGATTGAAGCGTTTATTGGGACGTTTTCAGATCGGAACAATTCTATTTCGTTACTTTTTTGGTTAAAATATTCTAATTCTACTAATTGCTCTCTATGTTGTAGATACGACGTGAACCATTCATGACATTTACCTCGGATCCCTATGCCATACAATTTGTTTAGTAAGATGTTAAATTGTACTCTATCGTAAGCTTTCGTCATATCCAGCAGTAATCCTACGGCATATTTTTTGGAGTTAATAATGTCGAGGGCTTCTTGTATGTATTTGTAGACGGCGAGGGTTGTAGATCGGTTTTTTCTGAAGCCATTTTGACAGTCATTAAATATGTTGTATTTTTCACAAAAAGCGTAGACACGGTTGCACATGGCTTTTTCAAATAATTTTGATGCAGTTGGTAGGAGAGCGATTGGGCGGTAGTTACTTGGGTCAGTTTTTGAATTCTTCTTATGAATTGGCTTTACAAGGGCCTTTTTCAAGAGGCTGGGAAAAGTACCTTCCTCGAAAGATTGATTGATAAGTTTGTAGAATGGAAAAGTTAACTCATCTGCACATTGTCTAAGTAATGTAGGTGGGAGTTCATCAATGCCATAGCTTGACTTATTTTTTAGGTTTTTTATTAATGCATTCACCTCGTGAGGATCGACTGGGCTCAGAAAGATCGAATTCTCCGTTGTAGACATTATAGGTGTTTCTTTTCGTTTATTGCCAGACGAGCTCGTACTAGCTTTCCCAATAGAAGCAAAGAAATTATTGAAAATGTTAGCTACCTCTTTGGGCTCTGAAGTCATATTATTATTATTTGTTTGTATAGTTATATTCTGTTTTTCGCGTGTCGTTTTTTTATTTGTCCGTTCATTTATTATACCCCACATTGTTTTTACTCTATTGCTTGATTTCATCATTTTATGTTTAAAGTGTTGTTTTTTTGCTGTCACTACAGTTTTCTTTAATATTTTTTCATACTTCCTGTAGTATTTTGTTAATATTGGGTTTTTTGTTTTGGTAATTAGTATCTTCAATAGTCTTTTATTTTTGCAACAGGTTTTTATACCTTTTGAGAGCCAATATTTATTATAATTTGTTTTTAATTTGTATTTTTGTAATGGGATACACTGATTTAGGATGCCAATTAGGATTTCGTTAAAAGCTTCATAATTTTCATTAATGTTATTTTCAGCCCTTATTATATCATTCCAATTTATTTCGAGCAATTTTGATTTAAATTTTAACATATTAGTATTGTTGAATCGCCTTTTTGTTGTGTACCAATTTATTTTCTTTGTTTGCTTGGGCAATTTTAAGTGTAGGATTATACTATTGTGATCGGAAAAGCCTAACTCTTCTACCGTTGTATACATATCTTTATATTTGAAGTTTGTGAATATGAGATCTAAGCATGTTTTTGTAGTAGGTGTTATGCGTGTCGGGGTTTTTATGTGCTGTGTGAGTCTAAATTCCTGCATAAGATTTAAGAATTGATTTGATTTTAAATTTCCATGCAAGATATTTATATTAAAATCGCCTCCTATAACAACATTAAGCGTAGAGTATTTCATGTTTACATATCTTAGAATTTTTTGTATTTGTTGATAGAATGTTTCTTCCTTCCTTTTGTTCCAATACATGGTTATAATTAAAAGATTTTCTTTAGGTAGTTCTGTAGCACATACCTCTAAAACATATTCTATAGACATGTCCGTAATGTCGCTTCTCTGGATATAGTCTATATGATCCTGAACCAGGATACAGACTCCTCCTCCCGTTCGAGTGCTGCGGCAGTAAGATGCTGCGAATTTATATCCACTAAATTTAATAATGTCCAGCTTTTCTTGCGTAAGCCAGGTCTCCGAGATTCCTATTGCTTTGTAGATTGAATTGTCAGTAATGAAAGCTTCAAAAATGTCCTGTTTATTATAGAGACTTTGCAGATTCTGGAACAGTATTTTAAATGCTGTTTCGTTGTCAATTTTATTTACGAAATGTACAATTTTCAGTTTCATCCGTTATGGATGTGCGGCAGAGTTGGTCAATCTTGCTCGATGATATATCATTTCCCTGGTAGCTCGAATTTATTTCTTGATTTTTCTGTTTGGTATCTTTAATGTCGGTGGGTTTGGTGGGTTTTCCGTCTATATATAATGTGTTATTCCTTATAATTGCATGGAGGCCATTTTTCCTGGCCTTAAGTAGTTCTTCTCTAAGTTGTGCTCTCTCCCTCCGTGCAGTCGCATCCAGGAACTCAGATATAAACAATCCAGTTCCTTTAAAACATTGGCTGTTGTTCACAATATATTTCGTCATTCTTTTGCTGAGCAACTCAATAACCAGTGGTCTGTTCTTTGAGCTTTTTCTTCCCACTCTATACATATCTTCAATGTACCCTGATAGGTCCATGTTTGAAATATCTCGGAATAGTTCTATAAGTCTATTATAAAGCTCGCTTTGGGGTTCTCTATAGTACTCAGCAAGACCGTAAAGTACAATTTTTTTATGGTTTATTTCAGGAGTGTGTGATGATTGTGATGGTTGTATTGGCAATTCCTTTATTTCCTTTTTAAGTGCCTCGTTTTCGATACGAAGTTTTTCCAGTTTGGTGTTAATTGTTTCTATTTCCAGTTTTCTGTCGTTATTTTGCAGGGTTAAATCGGTAATCTTTAGCTCAAAATCTTGTCTTATATCGGCAATTGCTTTTTTGATTTCAGTTTGTATTGTACTTTGCAGTTCTTCTATTATAGATTTATTATTTTCCTTCAAACGTAGTATTATTAATTCGCTTAAACTTTGCATCGATAGTTGGGTATGTGTATCATTACAAATTTCAATACTTTCTTGAGTTCGCAGAGTATCTCCTATAAAGCTAAGGTTTTCTGAGCAAGTCGTGTCATCACTTGGGTTTTTTATTGTTTTCCTCATGGTGATATTGTTTTCCTCTACTGGTGTGGTTAGGTACTGGGTACATTCCGGGTCCCTCGCAGAGCGTACTGGCGTGTCAGTGTTGCCGGTTTTTGGTATTTTGCAAACGCAAGTCTGGCATTTCCAAGACTTTCTATGTTCCAAAGTCATTATTTTGATATAATGATCTTTAGAGACACCAGCGCATTCCAGATCATATCTGCACTTGCATAGCAAACAAGTTAGATTTTCTCTTATCGGTACTTTTTGTTGACATCCTGGGCAAAGCGGGGTAGGCGCCATCTTGTGAGGTGTTTGGTTACTACTAGTTGACAGTTGGTTTCAGCCTCTAGTGTGGAGTAGCGAGAAGTTTTCGATTTATTGACTGTTGTCCATATATTGTCAATAGATGGCGTTGATTGTAGTCAATTTATCGAGATGATAGTGCCAAATTGTGATTATTGTTATATTTGGTATTTATTATGTACCTTTTGGGAAATTTCCTCCTTCTTTGTTTCGGAATGATGCAGTTTCGGAAGTAATTTAATAGTTTTGTAAAGATTGTTTTGAATTCAAAGTTCGTTATTTTTCTTGTCACTTTTTAACAGTTTTTCCCGTTTAACTGGATATTTCACAAGGTCTCCAATAACACTCACTATTTGTCATTTAAGTATTCACTAAAACACTATATCTTTGCTAAATGATCACTTGAACTATTTTTATAAGTTTAATATACGGAGCTGTTTGTTTACGTGCGCACTGCAGCGCCATCTCCTCTCTCAATCCACGGTGTATGACTGAAAACTGCGCTGCGATAAGTGCTGTACATAGTCGTGGGTCATATATTCGTGTACTCCAGTGGAAACGTAGACCCACGTCGACAGCGTTGAGCTATGTAACCGCCTATTCGAGCAAGCCAATTTTCTTACAAAGCGAAGCTTAAAGGCGCGGGCCCACAGCGGTGCACGGAGAGGCTACGCACGTGTATTAAGCTTCGCTTTGTAAGAAAAATTATGTGGTTGTGTCCACTGCAACCCACGGAGAGGCCGCGGCCCCATGTCCACGGCGCGGCGCCGGCCGCCGTGTGACGGCGCGGCGCCGGCCGCCGTGTGACGTTGCGGCGCCGCCGCCGTAACACGGCACGACGTCGTGCCGCAGCACGGTACCGCGAACGGTGCGCCATCCATTGCCCCTTTCAGTCGATATTTCGCAGTTGATTCGATCGACTGAGGGGCAATGGATGGCGCACCGTCCGCGGCACCGTGCTGCGGCACGACGTCGTGCCGTGTTACGGCGGCGGCGCCGCAACGTCACACGACGGCCGGCGCCGCGCCGTGGACATGGGGCCGCGGCCAGAGGCTACGCATGAATTGACGTCATTGATACATGCGTGGCTTGCTCGAATAGGCGGTTACATAGCTCAACGCTGTCGACGTGGGTCTACGTTTCCACTGGAGTAGGTACACGAATATATAGCCCACGACTATGTACAGCTCACTTATGGCAGCGCAGTTTTCAGTCATACACCGTGGATTGCAGTGGCACGTGCGTAGCCTCTCCGTGCGCCGTGCCACGCTATACATAGTCGTGGGTCATATTCGTGTACTCCAGTGGAAACGTAGACCCACGTTGTCAAACAAATTAATACACGCAGCTAAAATGCGCCGCGAGCCCGTGCACAGCATGCGCCGCGGTGGGCCCGCGCCTTTATACACGTGCGTAGCCTCTCCGTGCACCGCGGTGGGCCCGCGCCTTTAGCTCCACTACGAGGGGTAATCTTCTTTCTCTCTTCTTCTTCTTCAACATTTGACCACCCAATGCTGAGTGGTCTTTCCACTTTTGGCGGTATTGTGTCATGGCTCTCCAGTTTCTTCCGGCCACTTTGATGAGATCGTCTGCCTACCTAGTCGGTTGTGTAGGGTTAAAATGGTCGAGGCAATGTGACTACGAGCTTCTGATACTGTTGTCCACAGATTTGAATGCGTTCGCTTCTTTTTGTTTTTTTTTTGTGCTTTTAAGCCGTGATAATTATATTAGATAACTCGAGAAAAAGTCTTGTGAGATCGTTAGAAAGTAATACAAAAATCAGAATGTAGGTGCGTTACCTACATATGTCCGATTATTCTTTATTAGATTCACTGACTGCCCCGTTGGGTTGGTTTCGTGGTCGCAAGCGCGACTGCTGAGCGTGGGATCCTGGGTTATATACCCCTCTCATCTTTCTCGGGTCGTGTCGGATTGCAGTCCCATTGGATTAAGAGAGAAAAGAAACAGAGTGCACCTTTTTTTTTTTTTTTTTTGGAGGGTGGGAAATCATCAAATGACCCCCCCCGCCCTGGGCGGAGCGGAAGGGAGTGTCAGACTCTTACTGACTAAAAACCACCCATGTTCCTTCATTGGCCTTTTATGTTCCAGGGCCGCGGTATCTCTTTCGAACAGTCCCGCAGCCCAAACAGAGTGCACTCCGCTAAGATTGGCCGCCGCGCCTTGACCGAAAGCGGTCTAGAGGATATTATTATTATTTTCTCTTTATTCATTTTTTTACACATTAATTACATTTTTGAATATTGGAATATAAAATAATATAAAAACATTTAAAAATATAAAAAATAGTAGCCCACCGGTATCGGGAACAGGGTCCGAACTACCGGTGGTCAGGGCTCTTGAGAGAGGAACCTCCTAACAATACGCGCCGTGTCCAGAAGAACTGCCTTCTGAATCAAGCGCTTGATCCAGCTGCCCAGCGAGAGCCTCCTCAGGTGTTGGTCGAGGCTATTGGCTATTAAGCCATTGGCTGACACGACTATCGGCACAATGACTGCTGTAGTCACGTCCCACATGTCGATAACCTCGCGAGCCAGATCCAGATATTTGAATTGTTTATCTTTCTCTGCTTTCACGAGGTTCTCGTCATGCGGGACCGTTATATCAACAATCATTGCGCGACGCTCCAATCGATCTATCACCACAATGTCAGGCTTATTGGCAACAATAGTCCTGTCAGTGACGATAGGTCGATCCCAGTACAACGTGATATTACCATCATCGAGAACTGGGTCGGGCGCATACTTATAGTATGGCACTTCTGATTCCACAAGGTTGTACTTCAAAGCAAGTTGCTGGTGGATAATCCTGGCAACGAGGTTGTGTCTATGCAAGTACTCTCCGTTAGCTAGACGAGAACACCCAGAAATAATGTGTCGAATCGATTCTCCTGGACGGTGGCATGCCCGACATATGTCAACCGTACCATCCTTCACAATGTATTTCCGGTAGTTATTCGTCATCATAACTTCGTCCATTATTGCACAGACAAAACCTTCGGTTTCCCCGAAGAGGTCACCGAAACGCAGCCAAGATACGGACGCTAAGAAGTCTACATCGGGCCCATGTAGGGCCCGGTAAAAGCGCCCGTGCAGCTCCTTGCTCTGCCATACCTCCTTGCGGTCATTAGTGTCTAATACTCTAGGCTTGCGCCAGTTCTCGTTAGCCAGGGAGAGCGGGGTAAGGCCCTTATCCACTGAGACCACATCTCGGTGCATACCCACGTCGGCTTCTAGGAAGTATTCCCTGAGACTGCATACCTCACGGTTGTGCAGGGTCTTAGCATTTAAGAAGCCACGACCCCCGCACTTCCGCGGGATATACAGTCTCATCACCGACGACCGTGGGTGATGCATCCGATTTGCGGTCAGCAGTGAGCGGACCCTCCTATCCAGGGCATCAAGTTCCGTCGCAAACCGGCATGACCCAACCGTTGAAGGCGCGCACCTTGTTTCCGCCTGACAAAAGACTGTTTAGAACCTTATTCAGGCGACCAAAAAAGCGCTCCCTCAACGATTGTTTCATGTCGGCAGTGTTGATACCTAATGCTTCCGACATACCCAAATACTTGTAGGTTTCTGTTGAGGAGAGGGATCTAAGGTTTATGGAATCCGAGAGTTGAGTTCCCACGGATTCCATAATCTCCCCTCGCTTCACATGCATGACTGCACATTTGTCCACACCAAATTCCATCCTGATGGCGCTACTGAAAGTTTCTGTTACCTTCAGTAGCTTCATCAGTTGCAAATTGTTGGGGGCAAAGAGTTTCAGATCATCCATGTAAAGAAGGTGAGATATGACCTGACCACCTCTCCTCAACCGATAGCCTAGGCCTGAACCTTCCAGCAGTGTACTGAGAGGGTTCAAGGCTAGACAAAACCACAATGGACTCAGACTATCACCCTGGAATATACCGCGCTCTATCCTTATCGGTTCGCTGTTCCCCTGGATCTGTCGACATCCTGGATAGCGAAGGACCGTTCTCCAGTGCCCCATACATGACATCAGGAAGGTACGCAGAGTTGCATCAACTTTATACAACTCCAGCACCCTCATGAGCCATGTATGAGGCACAGAATCATAGGCCTTCTTATAATCTATCCAACATGTAGACAGATCCCTTCGGGAGCGGCGAACCTGCTGGCTAATGGCCATATCTATGAGGAGCAGCTCCTTAGTACCGCGGGACCCGTTCCTACATCCATTCTGAGAGGCAGACATGATACAATTACTGTCTATATGTTGGTTGATTTTAGCTCTCAAAATGGATGTAAGAACTTTATAGACTGTTGGTAGACAAGTGATTGGTCTATAATTTTTGGGCTCCGCAGTACTACCTGATTTATGGAGCAGGTGGGTAATTCCTGTCGTCAAGAACTGGGGCAGCGACCCTGACTCTAAGGCTGATTGAAACTGGGACGCCAAGCGAACGTGCGATCTCTGAAACCATTTGATCCAGAAGTTGTGCAGTCCATCCGGCCCTGGAGATTTCCAGTTAGGCAACGGACGGACTGCACGAGCTACGTCTTGGGGGCTGATGGTGATTGCCCCCATTTCTGGTATTGGATCACACGCTCGTTCAACCTCCCGTGTCCAATCGCCCTCAGTGTGACTGACAGGCACCGACCAGATGCTGCGCCAGAACGAACACATGGCGTCATCATCCGGCAGACGCGTGTCAGTCACACCTTGGTCCGGTCGTTCCCAAGCCCTATATACCCACCTTTCATCGCTTTGGAAAGTGCGATTCTGAGTGTATCGTTCCACTCGCCGCTTGTACCGGCGAATACGGCTTGCCCATGCACAGATCTTCTGCTTCAGGAAGTCGATACGCTCTGTGACGCGGACCAAGTAGTCTCGAAAACTAATATCAGTCCCCGAGAACGCCCGCCTCACAAAGCGCATCACTCTAGGACGAGTATTGCCCTCCCTGAAGCAGATTAACTTGCCGATGAGTGCTCTAGCCTCACCGATGCGCCGCTCAATCCTGCACTGCCAAGCTGGAGCAGCTAATTTTGGTCGTGTAGCTCTGTCATTGTTAGGAAATTTGACCTGAGCTACACGACATGCCGCTACAGCTCCACAGTACAATATTGAGTGAGTATCGGCGAGGTCTTTGCTGCTGTCAAAGTAGTTTGACAGCTGCGAATCTAGAGCACACACCAGCGCCTTATTTTTATTGTGCATAGGCAAACGAGGTAGTCGTGGTCTAAGTTCAGGCGGTGTGGAACGGTACTCCCGGAATGCACCCTCCAAAGCACTCCTCAATTGTGCGTTGCACTGGGTACTCACGGATATAACTTCATCAACATCCTCTTCACCACCGCGGTCGGATCGCGGCGAAGCACTGGTAACATTTTGTAGCTGTACCGCGATCATAGGTGAAGCAGGCGTAACTAGGTTACTCCGTGATTCGGAGCGAAGTCGATCAAGTACAGTGTCATCTAACATATGGTTACGCTGGATGACCCGCACCTGATCCGACAGTCGTTGCGCCGACACGCTGACACCTGGCTCAAGCACCTGAAACAGAGAGAGCATCCGACCACGGTACGCAGTCAAGTTGCTTACCCCCTCAGTAGCCCCATAATATGCGCACATGACGTTCTCATTAATGGACTGAGTCCATCGCATGCGCGACACATTTCCACCGGCAGCGGGGACCCTGTTCGGGGCCGGTTGGCCTCGAGGTCCCAAGCCCGCTGGTGGCCGTCCTCTTCCTCGTCGTCGTGGTGGTGATGGAGTCGACGGCGGGGAGAAAAACTCGTCGCTTGAGCTCGACGCAACTGCAGCGACCGGCGACACGGTGTTCACGGGTGTGGCGCGTCCCGGCGGTTGCGAGGCGGAGCTGAGTGACGAGCCCGGAGATGGTGGGTGTGCCTTTTGTAATTTGGCTTGGTGTCTCGTCAGCATCGGTGACATATTATTTCGGAATTGGTGATATGAAGTTTCGAATTGTTGATTTCCATTTTTATTTATTAAAGTCCACTTTTATATTAGTCTGGTACGGTTTTTTTTTTCTTTTTCATTATATGTGATTAAAATCAGTTTTTATAAAGATAATGTGGTAAAAAATTAAATTAAAATTGGTTAGAAAAATTTTTCGTCACGTCAGTTTGACACTCAAGCCACAGATATTATTATTATTATTATAGCCATTGATGGAAAATAATCATTATCTTTATTTAAAAAAACGTACATTTAACACAGCTTGCTCATTGCATAAGACGTAGGTATGAGAAAATCCATTTTATCTCGCGGTATTTCCTTCTACATACAAAAGCATAGCTCAATGCTAACACAAATATAGGAAACGTCACAAAAATCGTCCGATATCAGACAACGCACACACTACGTCAAAGTACTCAAACGCAGGACATTTCAATCAATGGAATCGCGCTACGTCCGCTCAAACGTCCGGTGGCCACGCTGTGCCGGTTTGAGAGACTTTTCAACTAATTGGGGACTTTTATTTACAACCCATGTGTGGTAGAAATGTGTGTGATTTGTTGGTTTAGAATTTAGGTTCCGACAGGTACTAAAAAACTTTTACCGGACGGGATTTTTGGGACTCCCGTTTTGCCGAATTTAAATAATGAGAAAATCCATCAAATCAGCTCTGCTTATCAAAGTACACTCAGACTCATCAGATATTGGCTTCTCCTAATCTGCGCCATAGCCTCCTGTCTTCAAGCTCCTGCATCCAGTCTGTCCCAGCCAACTTTATAAGGTAGTCAGTCCAACTAGCTGTTGGCGTCACTTCAAGACTGCCCAGTCCATCTTTATAGAAAAATTACGGCTCTTGGTCTATTCTGAGTAAATGTGCTTGATTTTCTTTCTTTCTAATCAAGATGATTTGATCTATTTTTATTGCTTTTTATTTTTACGTTCCGAAAACAATGCTTATTTATTAAACTAAAATATTGATGTAGTGCATTATGTTTCGAATTACATTATGTGTCGGATTGTCAGGTTTGACTCCTTTAGGCTTACGGGTAGGTAGACGAAATTTCAAAGAATCGCAACACAATAACACAACATATTAAAAAATTATGAAATTCAAACAAACGAATTAGAACGTAAAAGTAAAAAGATGAGTATTTTTGTCTAATTGCACTCGGCTATTTCAAAAATTTACCGTCACTGATTGGTTATTGTCACTGTCCCCGCGTTTGATTTCATTAGCACAATTTATATCCCAATTCTGATGTCGGATGGTCATGATGTACATACAAGCCTAACGTAAATCCAGACAATCCGACATATGTACATATTATATTAGGTATTGCGTTATGTGTTACATCAATATTTCGGTTAAATCCAGAATATTGAAGGCTTACCAGTTATCGTTGAAGATTTAGAGGCCTTAACTTTGATAATGGTTTAACTAAGATAGTGTTGTAACCATAAATATAGCATAAACCGTTAAACTAAACGTAAGTATGATCTCAGAATTTTTAAAAGCGTTTTCACTCACATTAAAAGCGCATCAACCCTGGGCTCTAGACGTGTTTCGCTCGATTGTTACGTGCTCAGTTTATTGAGAAGTTATTAGGTACCTATATTTATTTATGTTTTATTTAACTCAAGTCTAAGCTAACGACCTTTATCTGAATTCAAAATCTACACCTGCTTTATCGTGGGTAGGTTGTGTGTCGTCAGTCACTCCATGTAAAATACTGCATCCGGTTAAACTGGAAGCCGACCCCAACATAATTGGGAATAGGATTATGATGATGATGGGGCTGTGTAGATAAGCCAAAAGTTAGCTGAGGAGAGCTTCTGCAGTTGAAAACATATTATAACTCCTACCGATTAGGTCTACCTCCTTTTACACCCGAATTACCATAACCGGTGAAACGCAGAACTTCTGCCTACACCCTCAGGGAATAGAACCGTGATGGCCCGTATTTATAACACCCTCAAATCTAAGGGTCTGTCCTTCCAACTATGCCGGTAGCGGTGTCAGTACGTAATGGCGATTCAGGTATGCAAATTGTTCATCAGCTATTCAGTGTTTGGGCATTCGTTATGCGCGTCCCACGTCCAGGCTGTGTTACGCGCTCACTGCGTGACGTTGTGGAACGAGTGACCAGCGGTAGCGATGAACCGATGAACGGGATTCAGTATCATCATAAATAGCCTCTAATGTTTTTACTGCTGGGATATCCCACTGGCTTCTTAGTGAGGAGGATGAACGGGAATAATACATACGAGTGGATGTAAGATCTCGTGCTGCTTCTTCGATTACGTTGTGGCATTTTGTTTGCCTGAAATGTGCGGTTTTAGGTAAAGGCTCTGGTTTTTCCAGTATTGTAAGCTAGAAAAAAACATATTGCTACGCCTTAAATTCCTAAAGAAAGTGTGCGCAATTTGCGCCAGTTACGTTTGTCCTATAAAATAATGGACTGGTCTATTGCCATCAACGGGTCACAAATCTAAGCCTTTCCTATTTGTAAGCTGCAGCTGTCATAGAATTAGTAACACATAAAGCGGAGATAACGAAGCAATGTCTACTTAGATATATATCTAAAACTCCAAATGAACATCAGCCGTTACTCCGCTTCAGAAAAAGTTGAGCCGCTATAAGCAGCGTGCATGAAACAGGCGTGGGAATGATTCTGACCGTCAAACTGGGAAACATCCCAGTAGAGTAGTAATTGAAGCTTAAGGACAGCTGCAGTGTGATTCTGTAAGACCTCATTCTAAACTTCGAATATGAATCCGCTGTGAGTTTCTTGATTGGCATTATATAAACTCGGTTGATAATTCGAATTTACACTAGCGCCACCCTTGCGAGCGCGTCAGTGAGTTGAACTAAATTAACAAGGAGATTTTGACAGATAAAGTATGAGATGACGTAAAGTGGCATTCTGTAAGGTCCCCCGTCACTTCGACGCTCACTTCGCACTCGAACCCGATTCAAAGTGTCAAATAAAAAGGATCATTATTTTTCGTGATTGGTTGGTAACTTTGAGAAAGTTGTTCATGACCATTGACCACATCTTTCTGATACATGACGAATACGATATCGCTTCCTCCCGTACCTGCACCACACCCCATCCGAACCACTCAAAACGGAATGTTTTATGTCGTATGCGTCCAAATCGCCTACGGAACCATTTGATTGACAGATTTTATTTAGGTTGCAGCCCGGATGTCAAGCTGCATTCACTTTTTGATAAAATAGCACGGTACAAAAACATTGTTTGATTTTGATGGTAGTGTGTATTTTGTTTGGTACAAATGGAAAATATATTATTTGTGTTTCAATAATGTGCTCGTTGGAGTCAAAACATACTCAAAATATTTTGTTTTAAATGAATAAGTTTTGTGCACTGTTAAATTTATGCCAACTTTACCATTTTTGGGCTATTTGGTTGAATGGTCGCAATAGCGATTATTAATTATTTCCCTTATTTATCTTTACACATTAATTATTATTAGCGATAGTAAGCATGCAGTCCTGAGTTCGATTTCCGGGTCGGGTAAATTGGCATTGGGTTTTTCCATCAGGAAATCATTTCTCAGTAGCAGCCACGGAGTCTGTGTCTGTGCCCGGTTGATGGCAATAGGCTCGCCTCCTATTACATGGGATTTAAATATAACTGGCAAAATGTGGGTGTACTATTAGGTACACCTCTGCCTAACCTTTCAGGGATTATTGGCGTGATTGTATGTTATTTTTATACGTACATGTCTTCGAAAATCGTATTATTTATTTATTTATTGGTTCATCAACAAATAAATAAATAATACGATTTTTGAGAATGTATGCTAAAAGTTACATGCAATAATGTAAATGCAATAGTGCAACAATCACTTACAGGTAAACTCCAGATGCGTAAAGAAGTTGTACAATTTATAATATTAATCTAGTTTTAAATAATAATATTATGGGCCCGTACCAGAGCGCCGATCGATCAATTTTAAAAGTTAAGCTTTCCGGTGTTGGTCTGTATATGGGTGACTATCTTAAGAGGGGAGAGGGTCTGCGGTTTCTGCATACAAATTTTGACGAAATCAAAGTTTCGTATTCCCCTTTTTTCTTCCTGAATAATGCTTCTAGAGCTTTCCTTTTTTTTCATAAAATCAAGGACTAGTGTAGACACGTTCCTGTCCTTGTGTATTTCCTTTTATTCAGCAACTAATAAATACAGAAAATAGGAAAATTGACCCGTCTTAAGGCCGTAGTTAGACGACTACTAGACAAATCCTAAAAGTGTTTAACATAAAATCAATTTATAGGAACCTAGACATACTCTTTCTTAAAAAAATTGTTATGTCAAAAATAATTGAATCGCCTCAGTTTTCGAGGAGAAAAAAAGGAATACAGGGAACAGAAGGGTCAACATTTTTATGATATAATCGGTCTGAGCTGCAGCTGTCCCTATCGCACTCTACAGGGGCAGGCTTGACGCAGCGCGACGGCAATAGTTTCTTCAAATACCTATTTTTCAAATTCCTCGCAGGCCATGTCTCCTCTTAACATGTACTGAGTAACCCTCCGTGCTTCGAAAACCATATTAACCAGTTGGTTCTGGCTGTGTTTCGCGGACTTTTGACAGTCGTCACGGGTCGTCTGAAGCCTACAAAACTAAAGTCGCAAATCTGAAGTCTTACTAATGGACATTGTGTTATAGTATGACCACTTATAGTGCGCAGTGCAAGGTGGGCGGTGCTTGTCAAGAAAACATGCATCGATATGTCAAACTTGGTACGTTTATTTTAGTTCTGTGTTTTCCCGCCTGCGCAGATAAGTTTGTTGAAGTATACCTTTGTAGAAGTAAGGAAGATAATTCCTCCTCTTAATATTCTCTCTCTCTCTCGGTTAGACAGGAAACCAACCCATACAAGGCATAAATAGTTGCCGAAGAGCTAGATGGTGTTCTCAAATCCTATCGCCAAGTCGTAAGAAGTCTAACCAATCAGAAGTACCTACCAATCGACAAACTCTTTCAAAAACTTAGGTACCAAGCAGATTGTTATCTCAAAACAACTTTATTAGGATCCTGATCAGGTTTCAGGTTATCTAATACAATTAGAGTGGTATCGTCTGTCCAACTAAGTGAAATCGATGCCACAGGATGTTAGGACGTTGCCAGATTGCTAAGTCTCTGTTCAGCTTTTGGTACAATTGTCAAACTTGACTGATTTTGGTTGGGAATGGTTGTTGTTGATGTCACAAACTTGAAATGCGGATCAGTAGAAGCGGTGGTATTTTAAGGATGGGTATCTGTTGCGAAAGTCTATAGAGAAGTAGGACCAAGCGACTGATAAATTAACAAACGAGTTTTCTAATGCAACTTAAGTTCCTATTGGTAAATACTTCATTGCGAAACACAGTTTTACATTATCAGCTTTCAAGCTCAAAGCAGTAAAAAAAAAACAAAAAAGCGAAGCTACAGTCCCAGTCGCAAAGCATAATAACTTGTGAAATTACTGTAGTTGCACATTCCAAAGCGTTGAGTTCTATGGAGAAGATTCGGCAAGAAACTCCATGGACTCTATACAATCAAATTTAATAAAAACTTGGTTACATCATTCATGTTGAGATTATACATAGATATATGTGAGAACGACGTAGAAAGACGTGCAAGATAAGAGCGTCAGTGAAAATCAACAATTCAAAAATGAAATTAACCATGGCAGCTAAGAGATGACCAGTCCGGCGCCGTTTCCAAATATACCAAGTGCAGATAAATACCAGTATCTTACAAGGAGCGACAGTAAATTTGACCTCCTCAATCTGGTTGCTGGCTAACACGATGCTCCTCGCTTCCTCGGTAAGTCTAGTAGAGTAGAATACAATAGAATATTCTTTATTAGCGGCTCGTCCCGGCTTTGCACGGGTACCTACGTTACTCAGGGTGAATGTAGCTTTCCAATGGTGAAAGAATTTTTGAAATCGGCACAGTAATTTTTGAGTTTATTCATTACAAACATACACACACAAAAATACAATAGTTTCCTCTTTATAATATTAGTGTAGATAATGTACACTATACAAATGACAGAAAACATTTCACATATTAGAATGACACAATGAGCGGTCTTATTGCATAAAGCGATATTTAAAAGTCAACCTTTGAATGGTTTGGTAATCAGATTATCGGGCTTCTGACCAACCGTCGACAGCTGTCAAAGATCCACGAGTGACAGCCGAGACCAACGCCTCAACCTTCCCAGTCCCGGAGTGTTCTCAGAATGGAAAGATGGTCAACCGTCCCCAGATCGGTCTCACCATGCGTGGCTTAACCTTTACAAATGTGCTTAATACTTCAATTCTGAATAGCCTGTTGGTCTAGTGGTTAGTGACCCTGACTGCTAGAACGGAGGTCGTGGGTTCGATTCTCACACAGGACAAATCTTTGTGCGATGAGTACGATTATTTGTGCTGTATCTGGGTGTGTAATTTATCTATAAATATGTATGTATTTAGAAATATATAAGTATGTTTATCAGTTGTCTGGTTGCCATAGTACAGGCTCTGCCTAGTTTGGGATCTGATGGATAATGTGTTCGTTGTCCCAAGATATTATTATTATTATTCTTCAGACTGTGCCCAGGAATTCGAACTCACGGCCTCTTGTTAACCAATTTTCGCCATTGCAGTCCAGATTCAAGTTTAATCAAGAATCAAGATCACATACAAACTCTTAATTATACAAGTTAAACTGAAAACTTCATTAACAAACACGACAGTCTTAGTCGTGTTTGTTAATGAAGTTTTCAGTTTAACTTGTATAATTAAGAGTTTGTATGTGATCTTGATTTGCTAATCAGATTTTCGGGCTTCAGACCAACCGTCGACAGCTGTCAAAGATCCACGAGTGACAGCCGAGACCAACGCCTCAACCTTCCCAGTCCCGGAGTGTTCTCAGAATGGAAAGATGGTCAACCGTCCCCAGATCGGCCTGACCATGCGTGGCTTAACCTTTACAAATGTGCTTAATACTTCAATTCTGAATAGCCTGTTGGTCTAGTGGTTAGTGACCCTGACTGCTAGAACGGAGGTCGTGGGTTCGATTCTCACACAGGACAAATCTTTGTGCGATGAGTACGATTATTTGTGCTGTATCTGGGTGTGTAATTTATCTATAAATATGTATGTATTTAGAAATATATAAGTATGTTTATCAGTTGTCTGGTTGCCATAGTACAGGCTCTGCCTAGTTTGGGATCTGATGGATAATGTGTTCGTTGTCCCAAGATATTATTATTATTATTCTTCAGACTGTGCCCAGGAATTCGAACTCACGGCCTCTTGTTAACCAATTTTCGCCATTGCAGTCCAGATTCAAGTTTAATCAAGAATCAAGATCACATACAAACTCTTAATTATACAAGTTAAACTGAAAACTTCATTAACAAACACGACAGTCTTAGTCGTGTTTGTTAATGAAGTTTTCAGTTTAACTTGTATAATTAAGAGTTTGTATGTGATCTTGATTTGCTAATCAGATTTTCGGGCTTCAGACCAACCGTCGACAGCTGTCAAAGATCCACGAGTGACAGCCGAGACCAACGCCTCAACCTTCCCAGTCCCGGAGTGTTCTCAGAATGGAAAGATGGTCAACCGTCCCCAGATCGGCCTGACCATGCGTGGCTTAACCTTTTTAAATGTGCTTAATACTTCAATTCTGAATAGCCTGTTGGTCTAGTGGTTAGTGACCCTGACTGCTAGAACGGAGGTCGTGGGTTCGATTCCCACACAGGACAAATCTTTATGCGATGAGTACGATTATTTGTGCTGTATCTGGGTGTGTAATTTATCTATAATATGTATGTATTTAGAAATATATAAGTATGTTTATCAGTTGTCTGGTTGCCATAGTATAGGCTCTGCCTAGTTTGGGATCAGATGGCGGTGTGTTCGTTGTCCCAAAATATTATTATTATTATTCTTCAGACTGTGCCCAGGAACTCGAACTCACGGCCTCTTGTTAACCAATTTTCGCCATTGCAGTCCAGATTTAAGTTTAATCAAGAATCAAGATCACATACAAAATCTTAATTACATCTCACAAGGTAAACTGAAAACTTCATTAACAAACACGACTAAGACTTGCAGCCTTGCAATGTGACTACGAAAGCTGTAACTACCAATTGTTAGTAAGAACCACACCCGTTTCATGTAACTATGAACATTGTCCCCGGAGGGTAGTTAGGAGGTTCAGAGTTATGGCTCTATCTCGTTGGATAATGAAATCATTGTTGAATATTAATATTATTTTGTGGAGTTGTGATTTGTGATTTATTACAACGAAACATAATAGCACGCTTGTAATCCCCAAAAGTTTAGGCAGAGGTGTATCTAATAGTACAACCACATTAATTAATATTAATTACTTTATTTTTGAATTGTTCTTTTCTTTGTTTTACTATGGACACTTTTAACGTGCACGTCTTGCTACATCGCTCTCGCATAATGTACCATCTCAACATGAATGATGTAACCAAGGTTTTGTAAAATATTCTGATTTAAAAGAGTGTCCATGGAGTTTCTTGCCCGTTCTTCTCCATAGAGATCTACGTTAGGGAATGGGCAACTACAGTACTTTCACAGTTTTTATGCCTTGTGACTGGGACTGTAGCTACATTTCATTGTTGTCTTTGTTTCGACAATTCAAAAGTGCCTGTAACTGGCCTACTTGAAATAAATGCTTTGATTTTGATTTTCTCCAGTTATGTTTAAGTCCCATGTAATAAGGGACGAATCTATTGCCATCAACCGGTGGTGGCAGCCCCGACTTACAAACAGTAAGTAGTACTTTGTGTGATTTATTTCATCGCCACAGCTCACGAAACCGATGTCCTAGAACCAAAAATTCGAAGACATGTGACATCTACCAACCCGCACTTGGCCCACGTGGTGGATTATAGCCCATTAGCATGAAGCTATTTCGATCTTATTTACATAATAGACGTCAGTTTGTAGAGATAAAGACGGTAATGGATGAAGAACAAAAAACATTGAACTCGAATTTAACGACAGTATTTCGAGGTGTCCCTCAGGGATCTGTTCTAGGCCCAATTTTCTTCATCCTATTCCTAAATGATTTAATTGAGTACATAAAAAAACGTATTACAGACACTAGGCTCGTTATTTTCGCGGACGACACTAATGCAATAGTGTCTGCAAATAACTTAAATAATTTAGAATTTAAAATTAATAACTTATTAAAAGCTTTTGAACATTGGTTTGGTACAAACAATCTTAAGCTCAATGTAAATAAAACAAAATGTGTACTATTCAAGTCTAACGTTCGGAACAACGCTAGTCTTGAAGTTTTGTCATGTGGCAACAAAGTTGAAGTGGTTGACTATGTAAAATTCCTAGGTGTTCACATTGACGCATTGTTAACCTGGAAGGTTGAGACATCGTCTGTAACGAAGTCTGTTAGCTCAGCATGCTATGCAATCAGAAGCCTGAGGGATGAACTGACATTGGCCCAGCTTAGGATGGTATACTTTGCTTTGGTTGTGTCTAGGCTTAGATACAGTATTGAGTTTTGGGGCAACAGTTACAAGTATAATATCCACTCGGCGTTTATAATTCAAAAAAGAGCCTTAAGGACAATGCTCCGTTTAAAACAGACGGATTCGTGCAGAGACCATTTCATTGGACTTAATATTTTGACAGTGCCATGCCTTTATATACTGGTAATGCTAACCAGTTTTGTTAAGAACTTGCACAAATTTGAAACTGATGATCAACGACAACTTAGAGTTAATACACGTAGGAAAGACTTGCCTAATACAATCCAACCGAAAATAAACGTGGTTCATCACAGTCCTAGGTACCAATCAGTATCTCTATACAACAAGCTTCCCTTAGAATTTAAAAGCATAAATAGCGCAAACTTATTTAAAAACAAATTGAAGACATATTTATTGAGGAAGGGCTACTATAGTGTCGATGAGTACCTAGATGATAAGCGACACGAATTTTAAATGGTATGTTGATTATTATTATTTTGAATTTTTTATACTTAATATTGTTTTTTTTTTTTAATTGTAATTTTGTTTTTATTACTCGTGGATTTATTATATGACATGTTTTTCTCCAGTAATAATTTTAAATTCTATTTTTGACATTCCTTTTTCATTATTATATTTTACAATTAGATGACATTTTATTACTGACCTTTTTATAACAATTTGTTTTATTTTTATTTTTTTTATTTATATTTGACATTCTATTTTTACTAATGATTATCACCGAAAATTAGATGAAATATTATTATTATTTTTACACAATTTGTTTTTTTTTTAATTTGTTATTCTATTGTTGTATTATATTGTATTATGTTTTTTCAATCTTAATGTTAGTGCTGCTGTTTTGTTTTATTTTACATTTTATTTTATGGAATTTCTACACAATGTATATTGTTTTGAAATAAATGACTATGACTATGACTATGACTATGACATTCCCTCTAATAGAGAGGAGGCCGTGTGTCCCAGCAGTGGGAACATTATAGGCTGATTATAATATGCTCATGCTTATGCTGGTTGATAATCCAAAATAAATAACTAAATAAGACCAGTAAATAATCTGCATCAAAATAATTGCTAGTGTTAATATACACCGTGAAACTAGATGATGATGATGATGATCAAATTCCACAAGATACAAACATTTGTAAATATCAAAACATCATACCTCCAAGCTCCCAAAGACCCAGAGCAGCTAGTAAACAATATAATCTTTTATCGGCCACATTAAGCACAATGGTTCCAGAGCGCCCAGGTGATCCCAGGCCTCCGAGCTGTTATAAAGGTACAATTTGCGCGGCTGTAAATACATCAGCTGAGTGTATTTATGGCGACGAGCATTAAACTTGCCCCAGCGACTAATGTTACTTCTAATACTGTGGAGACTACTATGGTTACTCGACAAATTGGGTAGCTAGAAGAATTCTTCTTATTGCTGCCAACCGACATAAATCCAGACTCCGTGGCTGCTACTGAAAAATTCATGATGGAAAAACCCATTAACACATTGCCCGTTATGGGAATCGAACCCAGGAGCTCATGCTCAGCAGTCGCGCCTGCAACCACTGGACCAACGAGGCAGTCGGATTGTGAACAGATTAGCAGTATCTCAGATTCAGATTGTTTTTTGGAATGAAGTTCCTTATCGCGCGTTGCGAAAGGGGGCTAGACGGAAATAATTCAGACGAAAAGTTGTAACGACACTTTTTACCCGACTGCGCGACGCAAAGGAGGGTAATGTGTTTTTGATATAGTAAGCTATTGCAAGCAACGAGCAACGACTGCCAAGGTCTGTCTGTGGATGGGTGATCAAGGTTAAGCAACGACTGCCAAGGTCTGTCTGTGGATGGGTGATCCAAGTTAAGCAACGGTTGCCAAGGTTGGTCTGTGGATGGGTGATAAAGGTTAAGCAACGACTGCCAAGGTTTTTTTTTTCACATATTAATCGAAATGAACTTCGTTTCATCCGGGTGTCCCTTGACACCTCTCAAGTTTTACCCTTTAGGATTCAGAACAAAGATTTATTTATTCCATTTGTCCCGGTTAAGCCGCATTTCAATTCCTTTCAAGCTAACTGGATTTAATTTGGAAGAAAAGTCAAATCTTCTCGAAGTCCACTCGAAACTCACTTACCAAATTCAGAACCTGTTGATAACCAACAGTACTGCGACGCCGTGGTCAAATGCACAGCCAGCGCAACTATTTGGGAGAAGAGTTGGCTGTTTCGCTTAAATGCTTTCATGTATTGTTGGGGTCCAGCGATGCAGCGCTGTAAGGATTGAGTGTACAAATGGGCGATTATTTGCGATTGTGAGCGCTTAGTTGTTTAAGTTCTACGTGTTGATGAGGGGTTACTATTTGAGTTTACTTTCTCTGACGGTTTTAGGTAAATGGTTGTTAAGTTACAATAACATAACATCACGCCAGTAAACCCCGAAAGGCTAGGCAGACAAAGGTGAACCTAATAGTAGACCCACATTTCACCAGTTATGTTTAAGTCCCATGTACAAGGAGAGCAATTCCAAACTCCGTGCCTGCTACCGAGAAATTCCTGTTCGAAAAATCCAATAACACTTTGCCCGACCTGGGAATCGAACCCAGGACCTCATGCTCAGCAGTCGCGACCACTAGACCCACGACGCAATCAGGCAGGAGGTTGTTAAGAAAAGGTGCCACTTACCCCAAGATTGGTATATCTGAAACTTCTTTTAATTTGCAGCAACCCTCTTTACCCCGATGGTAAAATACTGATACTGACCTGTATCCGGTAAAATGGAAGAACCCCAATACAGTCGGAAAAAGGCTAAGCAGATGATGATGTCTCTATCCTGAAACCATAGACAAAATATCATTCTACCATCAATCATCTGCCTAGCCTAGGATGCAACTGAATACCAGTATTTTACATGGAGCGACTGCCTATCTGACCTCCACAACCCAGTTAGTTCTGGGTAATACGATATCCTAGGTAAGACTGGTTGTCAGACCGGACCACTAACTTCCTGTAACGACTGTCAAAGATCTACAAATGACAGCCGGACCCAACGGCTTAACGTGCTTTCCGAGGCACGGAGGAAACTCGGTATGTAATGGGTGGTCACCCATCCACAGACCAAACTAGGCAAGCACGGCTTAACCTAAAGATCGACCCGAGCGGCTGTTATTATTTAACTGCGAACTATCACTCTACCATCAACAATGATGAAAAAAAATTGGATTGGTAAAAGCCATCCAAAAGCATGCGGCAATCCTGTATTAAGTTGTTGTAAGAAGGAATAACAGATTTTTTTTTTCTCTGAATTTCTGGCTTTCAATTCGTTTAAAAATATGTTCCCTTATTATTAATTTTCAAGTCAAAATGTACGTCTATATCCACAAGTGTCGTCGACGTCGCATCCTTGTCGTCACGTGCACGTCTCGCTCCACTGACTTCGGAGCACTTCGGCAGGTGCTCGGGAAATTCAAACTGTTTTAAACGTGGGTATTTTCTATTTTACACGTTTATTAGGAAGGCACTGGTGCGAGAGACAGAAAGGTGTTTAAGTTTGAGACAAGTTTTTAAAAATGTGTGTGACTTGATTGTTTTTTCATTTTCTTCTCAGCATACCCTTTTAATTGATATCTATATCATGGGGTACATAAAAAATAACTAGTCCACCATCTTCGGGAGTCCCCCATATTGGATTTAGAATGACGTGACTTATCTAACCATGCATTGTCATCCAAACTAATCGAGTATGCAAAATTTCAGCTCAATCGGTTAGGGATACCTCTTTTAAAATTCAGCTGCAAGATTTGACCTGAACAAACAAACATAAAAACAGCAAGTCAAATATTAGCTTTTAGATCCTATGCTTTATTTTAACTTTATTTATTTATTTAATCACAACCAGTTTTTTACTATATCAGTTATATCGCATCTGCTCTAATCTAAATAAATTTGTCTTCGCGTTAAAAAGGCTCAGGAAATTGTAAAGCATAAAACCTACTATGGCTGCGTACCATGGCTACGTTGGGTCTGTCATCAGATACGGTCTACTCATATGGGGCAACTGCTCGTTCGCCAAAAGAGTTTTTATAACCCAAAAAAAATGTATAAGAGCCATCTGTGGAGTCGGGCCGTTGGAATCATGCAGACCCTTATTTAAAAAATTAGGATTACTCACTCTCACTAGTCTATACATACTAGAAGTGGGAATATTTGTGAGAAAACACCTAGATATCTATGCTAAAGCCTCAGAAAACAAAAGATTTGTCTCAAGAGATCCCACTGGTCTTGCTATCACAAGATGCAGGAGCACACTTTTTCAAAATAACTGCTATAGTATGTCTGTCAAAGTCTACAACAAAATACCTAAACAAATAAGAGAACTCCCATTTACTTATTAAAAAAAAAACTAAAAAGATGGCTGTTTAATAATGGTTTTTACACAATAAGTGAATTTTTAACTTTCAAGCCCAACTGTACCTAATGGTTTCACTGTACATACCAACCTAACTATGTGTAAAAATACTACATAATATAAATATAGGTAATATAGGTACTCTTTAGTAATAATTTTAAGTTGAATTTGTAACTTTTAACACTGTTTGTCATCTAAACTTTAATTGTTAACTTATATTTTAGATACCAATATTTGCATGCTGAATTTTTAGTAAGCGGAATATGTAGAACCTATTCATCTTTAACACCTCAATGTACCATATTTCACGCAAATAAAGATTACTCTACTCTACTCTGTACTCTATTTTATAAACATTTATTGCAGGAATAGTGACGCCTGTGGAATTGCCAAAAGTTTATATTATTTTGTATGTAATATGTCTCAATGACCTGAAATAAATTAATATTATTTATGTATTTAGGCCGTTTGTTACACCCACCAAAGACAGAGGTAGACTTTCCCTTTATTAGACAATGCAATCTTTTTTTGTAACCCTTTAACACTATATTATCTCAAGAAAAGAACATGTTGGGCCATAAAACCATTGTTTTATACTCATCCACGTACCGACGCATTCATTCTCCCGACATTTCTACAGTTCCTTCGTAAAAGCGAATTTTCCGTAACATTAAGCTGACCCCACGCTTGTTTTATGGCCCACAACAAATGTATTGCAATACACAAAAATAAAGAACACCAACTGTTTATTTATATAGAAAATGGAATTTAGTTCTGGTAGTTCCGTTGTGGAGAAATATGGAATGTAGTTATGAAATTATTGGGCTATAAGCGCTTGCCTCTTGCCTGTGACTTCATCTGCTATCTAGGATGAAAAGTATGAAGCCTATATCGTTTTCTAAGTTCCAGATTACCTATCTGTCGGTTCAGGGGTTAATGTCCGAAAAGGCAGAGTACCTATAATGTTACGTCGTTTGCTTTACGAGAACATTCCAGATTACGTGCGAGTCTCGAATGTTCTACTAAGGACCTGTCTATAAGATTAGAGTCTAGAATGTTCCACTATAGAACTGTCTAGAAGATTCGAGAAAGTTGTAGAATTTTCTCGAAGGGCAATGTTCTACTATGGAGCTTTCTAGAAGATTCGAGATAGTTGTGGAACCTTCTCGAAAGATGATGCTCGACTATGAACTGTGAAGAAGGTTCCTGAAAATTGTCGAACCTTCTCGAAGGATCGGTCGGCATATAAATAGACGTCGTGTTTGCGGGAGTCTGATTTTGGCTACACAACGAAGTGAATCGAAGTGAACTAGAAGTGCGTATTTTTTTTCCTGGGCTTCGGGAAAAATCTTCAACAAGTTGAAAATAAGCTTTATTTAAGATGTGTATAGGCTATTTTTAACTAAACTTGCAATTAACAGAGACAGAAAGTGGAGACTTCCATACGACTATATCGTATGGAAGTCTCCACTTTCTGTCTCTGTTCTCCGAAGTTTAGGAAAATAGAGTTAGCCTATTCCGATCACTGCTAATTACTTAAACTCAAGTAATTACTTTAACTTGACTATAGGTACGGGTGTAAATATCTATGTAAGTCGTATCTTAACTTCCATAGAGAATTCTTTATCCTTTTTCCAAGTGATTTTATCTAAAAAACTCCACTACATTCAAACATTCGTAGTAATAAAATTTTCTTTAGTATTCCTAACGTTCCAGTCTAGACGTTGGAAAGTCAAATTATAAATAATATGAAAATGTTATTCGTATGTAAATGTGTTTCATCACATCTAAAGTTTGAACTTCACACAAGAGGAATAGAATGCTCACAATCTGTATAATAAGGGAAATAATGCTGCTTGCATGGTGGGACACATTTGTATCTTAATTATAAAATAGAGCAGCGGTGGCCCAATGGTGACAGCCCCAAACTACTAGCAGTAAGTCGTGGGTTCGAACCCAGGCAGGCGCATTACTTTATGTAATTTATTTCATCACCACTGCTCTCAAAACGGTGAAGGAAAACATCGTGAGGAAACCGGCATGTCCTAAAACCAAAAATTCGAAGACATGTGACATCTACCAACCCGCACTGGACCCGCGTGGTGGATTATAGCTCATTCTCTCTCATAGAGAGGAGGCCGTGTGTCCCAGTAGTGGGAACATTATAGGCTGGTTATGCTAATTATAAAATAGATACGCGCCTAACATAGGATAATTATAATCATGCATTTATAGATACACTGTTGATTATCATGGTTGTCATACTTGTACTTGGCAAAACAAAGATATTTTCTTTATTAAATATCTGAGTTAATAAAATTAACATTCTTTAGAAGTGTGGCAGATAGTGGTTATTAGTGAGTACCTATAATAGTTTTGTTAACCACACACACGGGCTACTTAAACTGAGACGCTCATTATGACTGCTATTAAACCATCATCCCCGTGTCCAAGTAAAGGTACAATCAGTATAAATATCCTTCAGATTCAACTTTTTTTTGAGGTTTAAGTTTGTTATTTTAACTCCCAGATAGGTAAAAAAAATCCGTGAGGGTAATTACTAGGTATCGAGATTAGATTATGTTTATGTAATTCGTTTTGGATAACGAGTAAAAAAATACCCCGATAAATATTAAGTTAAAAGTAATAAAATGAGGAAACTAACATGGCAACACAGGGGCGCGGGCGGTGACACTTCGGTTGCTTCTCGGGTATTGACGTCATAAACAAACAATTGACGATCGAACATACTAAGGTTCGGCCTTAGTATGTTCGATCGTCACGCTGGTGTTGTCACGTTTTGAAAGTTTGTTAGATTTTAGGCAAATGGTGGTAACTTGGGCACAAAAATAAAATAAATTAATATGTTTACTTTCATGAATATTTCGTATTTTATTTAGTAATATCATTGGTATAATTATGTGCCCTTTTCGGGTCAGACAAGGTATTTCTTGAACATAAATTGTACCTATGCATAATACGAACCACCTTATTCACTAAAATCGAATCAAAACTAAAACTAAACCATAAAATACTTCATCCACAAACTTCCACACAACTCACGAGATACTACAACGCCGCTCACGTAACCCACATAACGTGGCTTCACTCACACTCATACGCTGTCCCGTTCACACTCGCACGTCTCGCTTTCTGTTGCGCCGTGTGTAGCCAGCCTAATACCGTGATGCACAAAATATGGCCGCGCTCAGCACAATTTCGCTACTCAAGCGAACAGCGTGGTTATTAGCAGTTTCGCTACTAGAAAAGGTGTTGGTTAGTTTAAGAGTTTGGACTGAGGATGGTATGAAGGTAGATTGGGAAGCGTTTTTGGATGCTAAATCGTTGTCTTTTATTTGAACCGAGAATGTTACTAATGCTATGCATCATAATTATCAGCTGAAGCAATCCACTGCTAGACATGGGCCTCCCAAGGTTCGCCACGTCGACCAATCCAACACTTCTCGCATCTTCACTGGATCATTGGTCCAACTTGTGGCCGTCCCTCCAAAACCTTTCAGCTCCATTGCCTAAAGTGTAGTGCCTACAACCACTTAACCGAAGGCAGAGGTTAGACAGGGATGAACCTAATATTACACCCACATTGCGCCAGTTATGTTTCAATCCCATCAGTCCCATGTATAGGGGGCGAGCCTATTGCCATCAATCGTTCACAAATCCAGACTCCGAGGCTGTCTGTTGAGAAATTTCCGATGGAAAAACCCAATAACACTTTGCCCAGGACCATGCTCAGCAGTCGTGCTTGCGACCGCTAAACCAAGGAGGCAGTAACTCTTCGGACTATGTCGGTGACCTTAGTTCTGCTGCGCTTATTTCCAGACATGTGTCTTTTAGACGATCGCAATAGCACTTAGGGTAACGTTACAACAGTTAATTACTTAGTGCCATACTTGAAACTTAATTTAAATGGACTTAAATTGAGAGTTTAAAGTTATTTTTCACGATAAAAACTTCAGCAGGAAAAATAATCGGTCTACTACCAGCATCTTACCTGGCGTATTTTATACATCAGGTACTAGGATCCGGTATTACGTGCAAGATGGAGCGATAGCCCGCTCGGACACGTTTGCACAGAGTTTTACAAGAGACACCGATGTGGAGGAGGGCCGTGTGTTAGCTCATTTATAGCGGCGCATCGAGGAGAAGTACCGGGGTAAACAAATTTTGTGAGCACGTTCATGTCTTGGTTATATGTATGGATGGTGATGTGAGTTGCTTGATGCTTGGTTATTATTTTTCTAAGATAAAACTTTTGACTGTTGAATGTAATATAATACAACATAATGAATGAGCCTTCAAAATATTTTATTATATTGTTTGGTGCTACGGAACCGGTGTGTGCGTGTGAGAACGACTCGCACTTGGCAGGTTTTAATTCATACCCAAATCATGGGAGTACATAAAAATAACTAGTCCGTTATCATATTTAGGAGTCCGCTAGTTTGGATTTAGAATAACGTCACTTAGATAACCATGTTTTGTATTCCAAACTAAACGTGTTGCTAGATTTGACCTAAACAAACATACAAACATTGCAAACTTCTATTTAAAGCTTGTAAAAAAATACATTCAAGACCAATTAGGCCTCTTCTTTTAGGAATTTTCTAGAATTTTTTAAAACCTAAAAGTAGAACAGCTAAAAAACCGCCTCAACCTAATAGATTGATGTTCAGAAAATTTCTACCGAAAAAATCTCCAACAAAAATAGTCCACTCTGTATAACAAAGTGAGGTATCGGGCATTTTTCTAAAACAACTCCCTGTAGGAGCCTTCATTAGCTATTCATTAAGGGTAGCCGCGCGAGCGATCTGCTCATTAATTCAAAGCATCGTCTGCGGCCAATCTTTACAATGGTTTTGGGAAACACTCACATTGGATGCGTTGGGAATAATTTTTTATAACAAAAATTAAATAAATTTGAGCTAGAAAAAATTTAAACAAATTGGCTAATTGGACTACGCCATCTTGTTTTTACAATTCATTTTCCGAAACCATTGCCAAAGGATTCTTGTAAGTCTGCCGAGAAATGCCTGCCTGCATCTAGCCTGCGCACATACTTATATATTTTTATAGTGTTTATTATATTCCCCATAGTTTTTTACATTATAATCCAAGTACTGTTTATTTAATTTAATTTTTTTCCTAATTCATGCAATCAAATATTTATGCTGTCTTGATTTCCGTACGTTTTTTTCTTCTCACGGGTGACCACTGAAAACCAGCGCTGTGCTGTGGGCCCTCTATAGCACAGCATCATGCTGAGTGGTAACCTGCTTGTCGCAGTCACGACGTGTAAGCTGTTAACTTTTCTTTTTCTGTTTCTGTCCTCTTGTATTTAAAATATTAAATGCGCCTCATGATTATTGTTATTTTTTTTTGTATGCACGTCATGTCCCTGACAAATAAATATTTTTTTCTTTCTTTCTTTCTTAAATGATGAATAACTGAAAAAATAACATGACGGGACATGTGAATCAAATACAAATATATACATAGGGATTCTTGCAAGAATCTAAGGCTGGTAATATTGGATAAAGAAGCCATATAACCCTCTAAGATCACACCCAACAACAAGATACTTTACGTGGGTACATTGTTTATTTGGTAACCGTACTAAAACAGTGTGTTTAAGACACATCTTGGAAAACCTATTCAAACAGATAGATATTACAATAAAAATCCTTGATAAACACATATTTTACTCAAGTTACCAGATAAAAGTAAAGTCCAAAAGACTTCTAAAGTTCAAACTGACACCAACCGCCCACAATTCCTAAACTTAAGCTTCTACGAACTGGTGTGAACTGGTGGAATCCGGTAAAAACCGGTTAAATCCGTGTGTCCGCTGCCCCTATAAGATAAAACGGAGCTCTCACTTAATCTTAAGATTTCATGACTTGTTCGTTCGAGGATCTTCCAAGACTTGTACAAAGGCAAGCATTAAAACAGAGTTTAAAGCAAGGATTACGTAAATACCTCGGGATTTTGATCATGGAAACAATGGAGATGTGTTGTTTTGCAAATGGAGATAGGTTAATAACGTCGACTTTTAAGTGATTTTTACTGTTACGGTCGGGAATAATATTTTGTTCAATATACAGCCTGGCATTGTCCTGCAAATTGTAATAAACAAAAAAACGTAAGAACATTTGAATTTCGAGGGCTACTCTGGGGCTTCCACCTTAAGTGTAAATATTCGATTAATTAGAAAAGTTCTAGTTTGATTAAAATTTTTGAAAAAAATATTGTAAGAGATTTATACCTTTTTTTTAGCCTTTTCCCAACTAAGTTGGGGTCGGCTTCCAGTCTAACCGTATGCAGCTGTATACCAATATTTTACATGAAGCGACTGCCTATCTGACCTCCACAACCCAGTTAGTTCTAGGTAATACGATACCCCTTGGTAAGACTGGTTGTCAGACTTTCGGGACACTGACTACCTGTAACGACTGCCAAAGGTGAACAAATGATAGCCGGGACCAACGGCTTAACGTGCTTTCCGAGGCACGGAGGAAACTCGGTATGTAATGGGTGGTCACCCATCCGCGGACCAAGAGAGATGTGTTGTAAGATGTAAGAGATCTATACTATAATATTATAAATCCGAAAGTTTGAATGGATGGATGGATGTTTGTTACTCAAACACGCCAGAACGGTTGAACGGAACTGGCACATATCTGAGATCTGACGAAATCTGACACAGAGATTATAGACTGAAATAGCAAGTAGGATACTTTTTCTCTCTCACTCATACACATCAAAATTTCCACGCGAACGAAGTCGCAGGCAACCGCTAGTAGGTTAATAATGCAGTCTTTTAAGTTTTTCCTTACAGAGACGAGCATAAAATAATATCTTATGCTACGCAAAATTCAAGGGCGATTTTTATTCAGAATGTTTGATAATTTTGGTACACGTTCACTCGTAAACTGACTTTGTTTCAACACTGTATGGTTGACCTATTTTTCGTTCGATTGTTGCAACTTTGTTTTCTTAGTGAATGCAATACCTTTCCCAAAACATGGCAAAAAACTCGTCACGTCATGATGAACAGATCATTAAGAGCCTACTATTGTACCAAGGCATCTCGATTCTTGGCAGTCTCATCCAGCTGCTGTGAGGATCGTCACTCCACCTAGCCTGAGGGCCTGAAGACCTACCTCTCGATTACCGATTCACGGTCTTCCCTCAAGAACATGTTCACTCCAACGGTCATCGGTTCTACGGCTAAAGCCGAAATGAGAACTGAAAACGGCTTAGTTCGTTTTTTTCGATTTATTTATTTAATTAACTTACAACTCAATTTTAAAACAGTTATCCCCAACAGATTGAGCTGAAATTTAGCACACACGTTTAGTTTGGATGACAATGCATGGTTAGCTAAGTGACATCTCCTAAAGCCAATATGGCTGACTCCCAAAGATGGCGGACTCACACACACACCCGTAACATGGGTATCAATTAAATGGGTTAGATGAGGAGAATTAAACAAAATTACGTCACACCTATTTAAAAGATTGTTTTTAAAAATATTTTTTTACTGTATCTTTGTTTAATGTGAGACCAGCGGTGACCGAGAGCAGCGGTGGCCCAGTGGTGGGGGCCCTGACTTACAAACAATAAGTCGTGGGTTCGAACCCAGGCAGGCACATTACTTTGTGTAATTTATTTCATCGCCACTGCTCGCACTCAAAAACGGTGAAGGAAAACATTGTGAGGAAACCTAGAAACAAAAATTCGAAGACATGTCCTCTACCAACCCGCACTGGGCCCGCTTCGTGGATTATAGCCCATTCCCTCTCATAGAGAGGAGGCCGTGTGTCCCAGCAGTGGGAACATTATAGGCTGATTATGCTTATGCTTGTTTAATGTACAATAAATACCACCTTCAGGCAGTTCGGAAATCTCACGACACTAAAAAAACACGGCTTGACTAAACTGAGAGTCGAACCTGCACCCTCTTTTTAGCGTATATTGCGATATTGATGTCACATCCAAATACTTATCTTAATAGCATATCTGATTTATTTCCACCATCTGAGGTAAATACCTATTAAATTGTCAAAGGAAAGCCGCTTTCAGCGGAGTGCGAATAATCCCTATTAGAAATGGCTGACGTGCTGTTTTTATGGGTAATTGAAGGCTTTTATTGCAGATTATGGGGTATTTTCTATGGTGATGATATGGGGGAGAGTATATGGAGCACGTAAAAAACGTTGAATTTACAATTTTGGGGAATTATTCTTTAACAAGGAGCACACAATATTTCTATGAATTTTATTTGTTCGGTGTATTTACAAAAAAAAAAATACAAAAAAAAAACAGAATAATAGTAAGTAATAGTAACTATAAGTGAATTGTATTGTGTTGTTGTTGTTGTTGTGTTGTGTTGTGTTGTGTTGTGTTGTGTTGTTGTTTGTTGTTGTGCTGTATTGCATTGTTGTTGTGCTGTATTGTATTGTTGTAGTTTAAAAAAAATATTTGTAAAAAAATTGTACGCGTCTTAGCGTACCATAATCATTTAATTAGCTTTTACGGTGTCCGTAACATAATCTCAAAATCATAACACAAGACAAAAATCACAACCCTACTATTAATAACTGATACAGGCAAGACTTACTAGGAAATGCTACTAACACAATTTACACGAAAAACAATGTGAGCTGCCCTATCTTTTTAAGTGTCATATGTACGAGACAGTAGATAAGCCATGTAAAATTGCTAAAAGGACTTTTCAATCTTAAACCCAGAACGTGCGAAAATATCCTAAAAAAGTAGTCTCCAAGGCTAAGAACTATTAATATCAGTCCTTCCCTATTCCACAGAGGCATCGGTGACCGTTCTTCTCAAAGAATAATTCGCACAAACGCTGTCTGAAAAGGGAATAGCTCAGGACTGACGTTTCGTGAATTTTAGTGTAGACTAAATAAGGGGTGGGTTTCCTTGTAACGACTTGATGTTCAAGTCTTTCGTTTTCATTTGAATTACTTTCAAAATGTTAGATTTTATATGAAGTTAGTGATGCTGACCTTAGAATTACAGTGCAGAAGAGTTTTGCCCATCAGGGGGACATTCTATCTAGCTCCGTCTTATGACAACAGGCCGTGTCGACGGCGCGTTCGTGTTCCACGCGCGCTTCAACGAGATGTCAGCAAACTAGTGGGGTCCGCAAGGGCCGATGCCTGCCAGGGCTGCGGGACTGTTCGAAAGAGATACCGCGGCCCTGGAACACAAAGGGCAAAAGAAGGAACATGGATGGGTTTTAGTCAGTAAAAGTCTGACACTCCCTTCCGCTCCACCCAGAGCGGGAGGAATCATTTGATGATTTCCCAACCCAAAAAAAAGGGGACATTCTATGCTTAGAAAAAAAAAGGAAGTTGTCTCTTATACCGCAAGCTGGGTGGGGCAGCGGTTTGTAGAAAAAAAACGTAACGTAAAATAGCGGCACATCGTATTACCCAGTACTAACTGGGTTGTGGAGGTCAGATAGGCAGTCGCTCCATGTAAAATATTGGTATTCAGCTGCATCCCGTTAGACTGGGAGCAGACCCCAAGATAGTTGGGAAAAGGCTAGGCAAATGATGATGGAGGCCTATCAGAATAAAATAAAATTACCTGGTAGTAGGTATTATGACCACATCTTCAGTGTGACACACCTTCCAACAAGTTAGTTTAGTAAAACCTATTTTACTTTAATCGCAGCAGTGAAACACACCCCAAAAATAAGGCTACTTTTGTATTCCCGCACCGTTTCTAGCCACAGTGGCTAATGGCACCAGTCGTCATAGTGTGTGGCCTTATCTTCACACTTCGTCCCAGGAGGGGTGGTCAAGTGTGACATTCGAACTAGTTCTTAGTTTCGGAGAAAAGAGATAAAATGTTGCAAAAGAAGTTGTTTATAGACTTGAATTTGTTTGGTTTCGTGAGAATATTCATGTATTTACAAAGAAAAATGTGTCAATATTATATACCTTTCACAATAAATTATTATGATGCTAAAGACTTTGTCTTTTCTTCATGGAGATGGCCCCGCCTCTCCTAGCAAACGTTGTGGGTTCGAATCCGTGCAAGTATGTACTAGTATCACTTTCCTTACTTTTTGTTTCATATTGGTCATCATCACTATTTATGAAAGTTAAACCTTATTTTATTTATTTTTCACTTCCTTTGTTATTTTGTAAATTTTAACGTGTTATAAATTAATTGTCTCTTTTATTTTATAACTAGCTTTTGCCCGCGGCTTCGCACGCGAGGATGTCAAAAAATATCCGATATTTTTCGGGATATTTTCCGGGGTCAAAAAAGTAACCTATAGGTTAATCCAGGTTACGGTAACAAACATAATAAAAACATTAGGTAGGTTACTATGTTATATATGTACATACCCCTTTTTAACCCTTCGGGTGTAGAATTATCAAAAACGCTGAGACACGTATAAATTAATTTTCAATCGTCAGCCTAAACACAAAATTTGAAGATCAAAACTGACGGACTTTCATATAAACTTCCATCCCCTATTTTGCCACTTTAAGGGTAGAATGCCCAAAAATCATTTCTTAGTGGATACTTACTCTTCACAAAGAACACACCCTCCAAGTTTCATGTCTCTAGGACCAGCGGTTTGGGCTGTGTGTTGATATAACACCCAGTCAGTCAGTCGGTCAGTTTACCATTTTGTATAAATAGATTTTGGTTACTGTAATTGGTTGTAAATACAACGGTTGTAATTAAATAAATAAATCACTAGCCGACATTATTGAAGGAAAATTACGGAACTAATATAAGTCTTTAATTACGAATCCGTCTGGAGCAAGCGTTCTCTCTATACAGGCTTATTTGTAAAACACCAGAAACCTCTTAAGAGGTCATTGTGCTCATCACTATGAACAACTTTTACTATGGGACCAAACCTGAAATCGCGAAAAAAAAATCAGCTGTTCCCTACATTCTGACGAGTTAATCGATCATAAATGTAGGGAACAGCTGAGGTTTCTGGTGTTTTACAAATAACCCTGTATATAATAGGCAGGTTTTGTATTATAACTAATTCATACAAAGCCACATCTCAAACCTACTTTAAAAGGATAAAAAACCATTTAAATTTTACTATTAGTATAAATACTTACCACAATTTACAAACACAGCAACACCCAGCATAAACAAACTCCTACCCTTGGCGTAGAAAATGATTTAACTCTAAATACAGGCCGCTAGAAAATGACTTTTGCTAAAAGCCGCCTGCTAAAAGCTAGCATCCGCCATATTAGCTTGCGGTAACGCGCTGTCGTGGCGCACTAGGGAGATAGTAAACAGAAGGTTCATAGGAACCACTGAAATTACACCCTTGTATCTTAAACTTTGTGTAAGGGCGCCCACACAGAACCGCGATGCGATGCGATACGACGCCGCATCGTAGGAACATCTTCGTGCGAGCTCGCAGATATTTGTGATGCGTCGCGAATTCGCAGTTATGTGTGGGAGCCCTAAGTAGTAAGACTTTTTTGTGAAACTTCGTGAAGTTTCGTTTAAAACTGTGAAAATCTGGATGAGACAACCTGCAATAACTAGGAGATTTAATATAGTGATGAACGGATCCCAAGAAATTATTTTTGTGAATTATTTCATAAAACTGAACTATAACTCTGAACGATAAATTGAGAAATGACTATAAAGTCATTTGACATGAGAACGATGCGGTTTAAAAGAAGAAGTCGAAGAAAGAGTATGCTTAGATGCTTTGGTGATGTGGAGAGGATGAGTGAAAGGCGACTAACAAAAGATATTTACAAGGCAGAAGTGAGTGGCAGGGCAGGGAGGGGACGCCCTAGATTCTAGGGTTAGTGTATATCCTTCTTGGGCAGAGCAGCGGTGACCCAGTGGTGGCGGCCCCGACTTACGAACAGTAAGTCGTGGGTTCGAACCCAGGCAGGCGCATTACATTGTGTAATTTATGTTATCACCACTGCTCTCAAAAACGGTGAAGGAAAACATCGTGAGGAAACGGCATGTCCTAGAACCAAAAAATCGAAGACATGGACATCTACCAACCCGCACTGGGCCCGCGTGGTGGATTATAGCCCATTCCCTCTCATAGAGAGGAGGCCGTTTGTCCCAGCAGTGGGAACATTATAGGCTGATTATGCTTCTTAGGCCTAGAAAGGACATACACTGACCTTATTGGTGAGGTTCTTCAGAAAGATCAGGTGCGTAGTACTAGCAACCGGCGTGTGTGTATGACCAGATGTATGAACGTGGACGAGGCAAAAGGAGTATGTAAGGATCGTAGCAGGTGGCGTTCTGTGCTTTCTGCCTACCCCCATGAGAAAAAAGGTGTGAGTTTATGTATGTTCATAAAACTCTTTATGCAGTTTAAAGGCTAAGTTTATGGTAAACCAGGTCCTAAGGTAGACCCTCACGTCCCAGGCGCCGCGGGAGAAGCACCTGGCGTCGTGGCCACGTGGTGGCTCTCGGCCACCATAGGCGCGGGCCTGTGGACGGTGAGTAATGGGCTAGCTCGCCGTCCGTCCGTCTTATGACGACAGGCCGTATCGACGGCGCGTTCGTGTTCCACGCGCGCCTCAAAGAGATGTCAGCAAACTAGAGGGGTCCGCAAGGGCCGATGACTGCCAGGGCTGCGGGACTGTTCGAAAGAGATACCGCGGCACTGGAACACAAAGGGCAAAAGAAGGAACATGGATGGGTTTTAGTCAGTAAGTGCGACACTCCCCTCCGCTCCGTCCAGAGCGGGAGGAGTCAATAGATGATTTCCCAACCCAAAAAAAAAGGTCCTAAGGTAGATGATTTAGTGATGGATTTGGAGCCATACAAAAGAAAGCTGCTGAGCATCCCTTTGTTGAACAGCGTTTATATTTTGCTATATTCTATTCGTTACCTATCGAATTATCTTTATCCTGACCAGGCCTTCTGCCATTTCTTCAATTGCGATGTTAGTGCACTTACGTTTAGCTTAAAATGAGCCATCATTTTTTAATTTGGGATTCCTCTTGTATTTTTTTGCTCGGGCACGAAATTGAAGTTTATTCATATGTGCGCAGTATTTGTTAAATTGAAAGTTATTCATCCGAAAGTTTTTCAAAGAAAGAAAGTGATAGTTTTTCCCCCGTTTCTTCCACTTGGTAGGCGCAAATGGTGTATAAAGACATCTGGATCGATGTATATTAATAATAGTAGCAGTAGGTGATTCCTTACAGCACTTAGTGAATACTTCTAAATACAATGACATGCCCACGATTGCAAACTTGCAGAAGAACATGAGGCTCTTCTGCAAATCTCGCAGTCAAAATTAGGTTTGCTGTAAGAAAACCCAATTCTGGGTTAAGCTCGCCATTGTACATCCTACTATCCTACTAATATTATAAATGTGAAAGTTTGTGAGAATGGATGTGTGGATGTGTGGATGTTTGTTACTCTTTCACGCATAAACGGCTGGACCGATTTGGTTGAAATTTATAGGTATGTAGATAGGTTATACCCTGGATTAACATATAGGCTGCTTTTTATCAACACACCACGCGGGCGAAGCCGCGGGCGGAAGCTAGTAAGCTATATTATTGCAATTTGTATGTAAATTTGTTATTTCGTGTGCAATAAAGAATACGTATAAGAAGAATGACGGACTGCCCCGTTGGTCCGAGGTCGCATGCGCGACTGCTGAGCATGAAGTCGTGGGTTCCATTCCCAGATTGAGCAGTGTTATTGGGTTTTTCCACCAGGAATTTCTCATTGGCATTACTGGTGAAATGTGAGAGTACTATTAGGTACACCTCGGCCTATCCCTTCGGGGATTACACTCGTGATGTTTAGACGATGATGTCACAATGCCATTGCAAAGGTCCTATATGCCTTCTGTGGAGTTGACTTAGAAGTCCTCAAAAAAAAGGTTAAGTATAGTTACTGCTTACTGTACAGTCTCCTCCCATGGCTTCCAGGTCCAGCTGTTTCGGTCGGACTGGATTGCATCAAAAGCTTGACAATAATTTCAAGTTCATTACTTCCTTCTACTTGAACTAAGTATCACCACTAATCTCGTGAAGAACAACAATTCATCATTAAAACGTATCAAGGTAAACCGCATGCCCCAGATACCAAGGAAACTGTACAAAAAAGCGCTTGAGTCGCTTTCAAAGCGTAATGCAATGTGCATAATTGTAGTGTTGTGGCGACACACGTCCGTTGTCACCGTAACCCATTTGCACCGTTCCATAAATCATAGCGCAGCACTACGGATGTTGGGGACTTGGGGAAATATGGGGTAATGGGGGAGCTTGGTGTCGGATCGATATTTGTTTTGATGGACGGTTATAACGAAGTTTTTGCATTTGCAAAGATTCTTTGTACCGAAACAATTTTAACCGACATCTAAAACAGGACGAGATTATGAGTTCTATGTTCTATGTTAGGGAATTTGGTTTCCGCACTTAGTCCTTAAAGTGGACCATTGTGCGTGAGCCATGGTGGCCGTTACTCCAACCAGCCCACCTCCCTCCAGAAGCAGATCAGACTTCCCGGTCTTCTCAGGGCATCCTCAAGAGATCTTGGCGTTCCAAGAGTCTCCTCGCGTATCTGGGTGACGCCAGTACACTCAAGGAGTACGTGTGCTATCGTTTCCTCCGCCTCCATGCACGCCCTGCACAGGGGACTGTCAGTGATACCTAGGGTGTGAAAGTGTTTGTTTAGTGAGCAGTGTCCAGTGATGGTCCCCGCCACCAGTCGCAGGCTATCTCTATCCAGGCGCAGAAGGCGCTTGGTCAGCTTTTTGTCCAGAGATGGCATAGCCTCCTTGGATTGCCTGCACCCTGGTGTCGAGGTCCACCACTTCTCCGCTTGTGTTTGAGTGTGATCCTTTAGCCAACTTCTGAGCTGCTTGAAGGGTATGGGGACAATGGGTTCGGGTCCGAAAGCGTTTGTGCTGGATCCTCTTCTGGCGAGTTCATCAGCTGCATCGTTTCCAAGCGATCCACTGTGTCCTTTGATCCATTGTAGTGTCACCGTGTTGCGGCTTAGTACCGTAACTCGTTCTTGGGCATTATGGCATTCTAGTATTAGTCTCGACGTGATCTGGTTTCTCTTTAAGGATTGGAGAACTGAGGCGCTGTCGGAAAGTATACGGATGTGAGTATCCGTAACTTCCCTGGCCTCTATGGCGTGTGCCGCTTGGATAATGCCTACGCACTCTGCCTGATATACAGAGTTGAGCATTCCCAGGGGTCTGGATATTTTGATGTTTAGGTCGTCGGAGAAAACTCCGACACGAGGTTATGAGTTCCACCAGCATATTTTTTTTCATATGTACATATAATATATGTATGTACATATGAATAAACCACCAGTTATCCCAGTTATCACGAAGAAATCGGTAAACATATTATGTTTACCGATTTCTTCGTGATAACTGGTCCGATTTAAGTGATTATTTTTTGCATTTGGTCACGATTATGAGTTATCCTACATAAAATGCATTTTTCTACTTCGTCTGTGTGGTCGAAGTGCTTAATAATTTCTAGTTACAATGTAAAATTGATATTGACAAAGAAGCAAAAAAGTCAATGAAACAAACGAAATTCGCCGACTTCCGAAAGTAAAGTTATTTTCCACATTTCAGTGTTTTTTTGGGAGTCGGTTATTTTTTTTTTTAAATATTTTTCAGTTTGCTATAGTTTCTTCAATTATTAATGTATGAGTTCTGTTACGACCCATTACAATAAAAGTTATTTTCCAGCCTACTAATCCTGTAATAAAAGATAAATAATTAGGTTTGTCTCGTCAGGGAAACTTCTTAAGGGAAATAAGTAATGATAAGATTATCCAAATGTCTTTTAAATTAACATTACAACTTAAAGATTGATTGTCATTATCTTGTCTAAGTAAAGATTTAACGTTACTTGAAAACGCCTGTAAGCACATTGAACAATTTAAAAGTTCGGAGAAGTCCAAACTCTTCGCACACACCCCGACAAGCGACAGATTTTAAAATGGATGACAACCATCGTTTCGCTTTGTCCCCCAGTGAGTGACTATGCAATTTGGTGGCGCTCTTCTTCTCTGTCATTCATTTGCGGATTCCAACTTATGTGTCAGCTGTCAGTGCATATGTAAGTGATAGGAGAGATTTTTTGGTGAAACGTTGGCTCTTTGATGATGAGTTTCTTAGGTTTTCAGATGTTGTGGTAATTTTTTGGTGCCTGTATGTACAAACAAGTTTAAGGCTTAAGCTCATTTTTATAAATCTATTGTCAGTACAACAATACTCACCCTTTGTGGCCTACTTGCTCTTCGATAAAACATTATCCCTTGCCACTGATTGAAAATTTTCAAAACTAATTTTCCGGATTTTCTATATCGTTGGAAACTGATTACCCACAAGAGCAGCACTCCCGCTACACAAACAGATAGGCACCAAGCTAGACAAAGGGTGCTAAGCGATATCCCATGCATGGCCTGTCAAGCGGCATGGCGGTCTATATCTATTTATACACGAGGGTGTGAATTGACTTGTGCATCATATAACAGCTCCGGGCAACGCAGTCTGACTGCGCTAGGGGTGGACAACATTTTCTGCATTGTTTTTAGTAAATTGAAGAATAAAATGATACTTAGTGCATTGAAGGTGGAAGCAGCAGGGTAGCCAGGATTAAATGAACTTAGAGGGTTGTATTGATGATTTTAATGATTATAATTATGTAACTACATACGTGTTCATTAACATACAACTTGCCACTGACCTGCAAATTGCAAAAAACGTAAGAAAATTTGAATTTCGCAGGTTCCAGCTTCAGGCATTTCACACAATGTGAATTTAGGTTACAACTATATGATCATAGTAGAATTTGTCAGGCACAGGAAAATGTGAGAGAGAAATTCCTCAATATGACAACTCAATCGTAATACTACGTGAGGATATGTATCACTAGATTGTACCAAATACCAAATAGGTACCAGATTTCTAGTTCGTCACTAGATTTTAAAGACCGCACTAGGAGAAAATGGCTCATGTTGAAATCCCTCTTTTATCTTGTCTTGTACTAAATGAATGTACATAATATCATAATGATCACGACAAACCCGTACTGCGTGGTGCACTATGGTTCACTCCGTCTCATAGAGAGGAAACCCGTGTCCCAGTAGTGGGAACAATATAGCTTGATTATGCCATACGTCACAACCTTTTTTTGTCAAACTAAAGGCCGGTACTGTTCTTAGATACTAAAATTAAAAACTTTAGCTCAGTGTTTTAATACTTTTTGGTGTCTGTTCAGTGTTTCAATGTATTGTTTAACCTTGAAACGTGACTACAGCTATCGTTCGCTTCCATATTCCTCATATTTCTTTGACTAGGTAATAGCACAATTTTCCATCTTCTTTCCTTACAGTTAAAGAAGAAAACTGAGCACAAATAAACAGTCACACGGTTTTATATTGAGATGTCTCCCTCGCATGATATTACCGCCTGAGGCGCCGAGATTGTCAACTGCGCTGCACCAGCCTCGAATATTGAGTGGAGTTATTAAAATACGTCTGGTTTTTGAGGAAAACTGCTTGTCATTCTAGATTATATGTATATACTAGCTGTTGCCCGCGACTTCGTTCGCGTGGAAATTTTGTATGTATGTGAGAGACTGCCTCGTTGGTTGAGTGACTCGAGTGGTCGCATGTACGACTATTAAGCATGAGGTCCTGTGTTAAATTTATTTTTTATTTTAATTACATAAAGCTATATCGCACATGATTTAGAGATCATCTTTTGAGCAAGGCGATGCTTGTGTGACCCCGCTCTTCCACTTAACATTAAACAATGTATGCAATTGAAAAAAATACTATAAATAATAGTGTTATTGGGTTATTCCATCAGGAATTTTGCAATAGCAGCCACGGAATCTGGATTTGTACCCAGTTGGTGGAAATAGGCTCGGCCCCTATCACATGGAAGTTCAACATAACTGGCGAAATGTGGCTGTACGATTAGGTACACTTCTGCCTAAACCTTTGGGGATTACATGGCGTGATGTGTGAGAACTGACTGGCTGATCAAAATGTGATAATGTGGGTGATGACTACAAAAAGAAGTCCCAAACTAAATTAAAAACCGTTTATTTTAGCGCTATACAACTTTATTTTCAAAGTGAACCATCACACGCCTTGTTGGGCACTATTTATTCTAGTACCGTTTTGTATACAACATTAAATGAGTTATTATTTTCCGCAAGCACGTGCAAATTTTGGCCACTGAACAACCAACACATAATTGACCGTCTGTAATGCATGGAGTGCACAATTGAATGCCGGTCACTTTTTCACGGTTTTTTGGTTTGGCCCTGGGATCTGTTGATCGGTTGCATCAAGGTTTCGCATCACCAGAACTGGAACGACAACTTTAAGCTCCAGCTGATGGGACGCCTCGCCTTTTAACTCCACGGAGTTGAGACACGGTTTGCGCAGTAGCTGAGCAAATTGACTGCGGCGCTGCACACACACAACGTCGTGGATTTTATCAAATTTTAATTTTGTTTTAATTTTTAGAGATTTTTTTTCGTAATGGGTTGTACGTAGTACTTATTACTTCCATGCAAAGAGTAACAAAAAAGGAAAAATAAAACCAAATTCATTATCAGCCATTCCGACTACACTTCGACTAAAACCTATTTACATAAATAATTAAAATTATCATAGAAATCGCGTGTTGAGATTACTAACTAAATTTTAAACATTAATATCTTTTGCGTCTGTTGGTCGATTTTGATGAAATAAACACTAAATGTTACTCGGAACAATGCTTCTTATGTTTCAATTTTTCGATTTTGAATATAATGAGGGATTTTTACGTGATGCGTGCACAAACATACAGACAAACCGACAAACCGACAAACAGACAAACCGACAAACAGACAAAAATTCTAAAAATGGTAGAAATGGGTTCTGTTAGTGCTCCTTTAACACCCCTACTACTTTTTTTCTAAATATTTTCAATGTACAGAAACGCCAAAACTACAGATTTATTATATGTATAGATTTTTTGAGTTAGCGGAAATATTGGTCGGCGTAGTAAAAATAGTGTTGGGTTTGATGCAATCACTACATCACCATTTGTTATAAAACAAAGTCCTCCGCCGCATCTGTCTATCTGTTCGCGATAAACTCAAAAACTACTGCACCGATTTTCATGCTCTTTTCACCAATAGATAGAGTGGTTCTTGAGGTTTTAATTTATAATTTGTCAAGTTTTTGTATACATTGCCTAAATTATAATTATATTTGTTGGAGGTGTGGGAAAAAAATAAGCCATCGGAATGTTCAACGAAAACGCTGCCTAAACTCTTTGAGATATAACAAAATGATGTAAAGTGGAATTGTGTATCTTGTATAAGTCTACAAAAAAGTCCGCAATAGCATATTGTCATCTCTTAAAGATATCCATTTTAATACTTTAAAAAATGGGCAATTATAAAGCGGTAATTGGAAAGCTATTTAATTTGGTACAGGGATAGATTATAGCCTGGAATAAGACATAGGCTACTTTTTATCCCTGGAAGGATCAGAATTTCATGATTACTTTTGGTCACGATAACCGACATCCACGCGGGCGAAGCTGCTAGCATCAGCTAGTATTTTATAAAGTAAATGGGCTGTGTGTGTGTGTATAGTTGCTAAACATGTGGTCCTAGATTCGATCCCATCGGGCAAAATGTACATAATTAGGGTTTTACAAGAGGAATTTCTCAGAAGAAGTCTGGAGTCAGAATTCGAGCCCAGTACATGGTATAATATTTGGGTTATGGGTTGTTACATGGGGCATAAAAATTGTCGTCTGTAAATTCAAAAGACAATTCTCAAATAAACCAATTCCTGGCAATTTGACTTGCCAAAGAGTTAGTGTTCTCGTGTTCGATTCCCGGGTCGGGTAAAGTGTTATTGGATTTTTCCATCAGGAATTTCTAAGCAGTAACCACGGAGTCTGGGTTTGTGCTCAGTTGATGGCAATAGACTCGTCCCCTATTACATGGGACTTAACACTGGCGAAACGTGGGTGGGTATACTATTAGGTACACCTCTGCCTAACCCTTCGGGGATTACAGGCGTGATTTTATGATGAGAGTTAGTCAAAAACAAAAAGAAGAAGCATTTTAACTAACACTTCTGCTCTACCCTTCATGGATATAGCGACGTAATGTTATGTTTTGTGTAAAAATAAAACGTTGCTTAATCGAACCACTATGTTCTACGTACAAAACAAAAGGCCTCAAACAAAATGTTATGCACCCCTGTCGGATGTCGGGGCTCACTTGACCATTCAAATTTATGTGTTGTCGCCGCCATCGGCTTACAGGCTGTGTTTAAACTATACCATTATTGATTAACATATTATTTGTACATGAATATGTATGTTTACACTGGTGTTGACTTCCTGATCGAGAAAGAAGGGGTTTTGGAGAATATTTTAACGAGGAAATTAATATTTAGGTATTCACTTTTTTAAGTACAGATTCCAGCATATCAAGGTACAACAATCTGTCAAATTTCTTTAATAGATTTTCAACTTTATCGCTAAAGCATTAGGTTCATGATTGATTGGGAAAATTTGACAGTTTCGGGTAGCTTTATTTGCTGGCGTGGGTACATGTAGAAAAGAAGAAAAGCATTAAAAGACGTCAAAAAAATCGTCCACATCACTGTCAACAGGAATAGTGCCCAGAAGAGAAGAGCTGATTCTTTGACCAAAAAATTGGCAAGACCTCTGGTCACAAGAACAGTCAAACAACTGCTTGGCCAATATTTATTATCATTAATATTTTTTTTAAGAGAAATATATTACGTAAATTGTATTATAAGCAGTCATTGTGGTAAAATATATCATCATTTATCATTTATCAAACGAAGTTTTAGAAACGTTGAACTGCAAAAAAACTAAGTATTTTTCAAAATCATTGGATGCTGGCTATCTTTACTTTTTGTATAGGATTTGAGGTGACTGATACTGTTACTCTTCAACCAAGTTATCTGTGCAGGCGGGAAAACAGAGAACTAAAATAAACGTACCAAGTTTGACATATCGATGCAGATTTTCTTGACAAGCAGCGCCACTTTGCGCTGCACACTTAAACTGGACACACTATTATGCTGTACTGTATGTATTACTGACAGTTAAGCCGTTGTTGGACCCGGCTGTCATTTGTAGATCTTTGACAGTCGTGACAGGTAGTCAGTGGCCCGAAAGACTGACAACCAGTCTTACCAAGTGGTATCGCCTTACCCAGTACTAACTGGGTTGTGGAGGTCAGATAGGCAGTCGCTGCATGTAAAATACTGGTATTCAGCTGCATCTGGTTAGACTGCAATGGAAGCCGACCCCAACATAGTAGAGAAAACGCTAGGCAGATGATGATGTATCACTAACAGTAACACTATTACTTTTCAAACTTATACACTGTTTGTGTTTGTATGTCGACAATAACTTGGTTGTTAAAGAAAGTTTGAGCAATCCAGGCGAATTTCTGGCGTAATTACGAAATTCTCATCAAAAATTAATACCTCACTATAGAACGTACACTATGTTGTAATACGTAAATAAAGTGTTAAAATGTGTGGCAACTAGTTAGTGTTGCCCCGCGACTCGGTCCCAAGGCATCGAACTTTTAATTAGCTCTACTTCAACTCTGTATTATTCAGAGTTCGCGCTAAAAATGGGCAAAGTTTTTAGAATATTTTTTACGTCTGTTACCGGCAATCTGTATAAACCCGTATTCTATACAATACCTAGGCAATGTATAGAATACCTAAAACGAGTAGGTAATGAATGAAATATTTTTTTTTATACTTTGCCTAGGTATTCTATAAAATACTTAAAGTCAGGAAAGTCTGGAGGTCTGGTTGTTCAGGAATGGGTCAATCTTTGCCACAATCGAAATATACAAAATCTATTTATTTTACACATTGCCGGTGGACGAGCAGGTACTCTATGCAATCCCGAATTGTATTCATTATAGTATGTAATGGACAATAACATTCATAATATTTCATACAATCATAATAATAATCGTTTGTTTATAAAAAGGGGCACATTTACAATGAAATATCTTAACAAATAAAATAGAGCACAGTTGATTAAAGCCTGAACTAGGTTGAACCTATGTTTCAGGCCACAAGGTGCATAAATACCTACTTAAAATAAATACATTAACATTAAATGAAAAGTAAAGTACTAAAATTAAAACTTACATCAAATAAAAATAAAAAAACAGCGTGTCAGCAGGGGCCCAATTCTGCTATTACAATAGACGACAATAGTGTCAGAATGGTCTGTCATTGATTTCATAATTGTTGATTTTGACAAGTTTTGACAAGTCAAAATCAACAATTATGATATCAATGACAGACCATTCTAATGGTAATTCTAATGGTCTGTCATTGATTTCATAATTGTTGATTTTGACAAGTTTTGACAAGTCAAAATCAATAATTATGATATCAATGACAGACCATTCTAATGGTAATTCTAATGGTCTGTCATTGATTTCATAATTGTTGATTTTGACAAGTCAAAATCAACCATTATGAAATCAATGACAGACCATTCTGACACTATTGTAATAGCAGAATTGGGCCCCAGTTTACTTGCAGACAACAAGTAAGTCTTCTATCTGTGCATAAGATAAGAGTTGTAAAAAAGTAATTATAGACTTTTTACAGCTAAAATAATTTAACTTAAATATACTTAGTTATCTATTTAATCTATTGTACAGAAATGGGCCTAAAAATGAAAATAATCTTTCCACAAAGACATGTTTGGAGGTTGCATTAGGAATGCATAGTATATCATTCCGTCTCTTGTTAGTATTGTCAGCATTGTACGTGAGAATGGTGTGCTGTTTTAAAACTACACATACATTGCCTGGGTATTGTGTAGAATACCTGAATTATACAGATTGCCGGTAACATATCGATATAATTAAAGTGTTGCTAAGTTTTATAGAATGAGTTTGGGATTCATTATTTTTCATGTGTTTTGTAGTTTTTCATTGTGAAAGTAGGTTGGTGGGTTTTCTTTTTAAATTAGTTTTATTCTTCAACTTATAATTTAAGTTCCAGAGGACTGGCTGTCTCTTTGATCAAAGAATTAGCATTCACATTCGTGCCAATGCTGCCAGTCTTCTGGACACGTTTCTGGACGACAGCCATATGGTGGAGTACCTTGTTTTTGGATAGTTCAATGTTTTTTTTGCTATGTTTTTCTTTGCGTGTCGATAGACTCAAATAATACCCGACAAGTATATTGCCACCTGCACAGCTCTGTCGTTGGCTTCGTTTAAATCCTGGAAGGTGCAGGTGACTGTGCAGGATGGGCAATAAAGTTTTTTACTGTACATATCGTCGGTGTCAGTATAAGACCTTGTAAATGCAGAATACCCTTTTTTACCGGAAAAAGATGTTTTAAATATCATCCAACGAACATGTTAAAGGATCTAGATTCGTCTGTTTTACTGAACGTACGTGTTGACTAGATGCTGTTTTGCCGCTCGATGGCAAGCTACTTAATTGATCAAAGAAAAAAAAAATTGCCATACAAATTTTTGATACAAGGTCCTGTACTGAAGCCGACGATATGCAAACCTAAGCATCAATTAATAACCCACTTATTATGGAAGTTATAAGTATTATTTTTATCATTTTTTAGAAGCAAGGAAGCAAGAAAACCTAAAATAAATTCTGTTAACTCTGCTACGCGCCCGTCTACGCTTTGTCTACGTAGCTGCCTACGCTGCGCGCCGCTACGACAGTGCTACGAACTCTCTACGCCGTCTCCGGTATGCCGCTACGAGCGAAGTACCCTTCTACCAAAAGAAATATAGTATTTTAAATTTTTCAATAAAATCGTATTTTTGAATGACGTAAAATGTACGGAAGAGTATTTTATACAATTTTAATATCACGTATATTTTTAGGATTATCTATGTTAATTCGGAAACAGCAATAGGAAAAGCTTAAAGAGATACAAAGAGCTCAAAATAGTAATCCAGGTGCAAACATAGGCTTAAAAGTAAAAACTAGCTGCACTGGCTAAAGGCGGGAGAGCTAATGCATCCATTAAAAGTATGCGGATGTGGTGAGCTCCCAACAGTGTTTTAAAAATCGCCTTTTCTAGGGTTGCGTACCTACCTCAAAAGGAAAAAACGGAACCCTTATAGGATCACTGGTCTGTCAGGTCCCTTTATCTCAGGAACGCGTGAAGGTATCGAGTTAAAATTAAAACCTTGCTCAAGTCAACAGTCCCTTGAAGTTGTAAAAAAAATCAAACTTCTAAGTTAACGTAAAAACAAGATACGGCCGCTTATGCCGCATAGAAACGTATGTTTCGACACTGTCAAAGGAATCAAAATTTAAAGGGTTCCCGTTGTCCTGAATCATGAAATTTGGCAAGAAGCAATGTCTTACAGCACATGTTAAGGAAAACATGTGAAAACCGTAAATATGTAGTTTAATGACAAAATACCTACAAGTTTGTACGAAACCCTCGGTACACGAGACCGACTCGCACTTGGCCTTTTTTTTTCAAAACAGTAAAGGATTCTTTTGCATAATCATTTTGTTAAAACAACATGCCATTAGATTGAAAATAGAAATTTCAACCAATCATTCATTTTAAACACATGTATGATTAAAAACTAATCTATGTTGAAAGTCTTAGCATTTGCTACTTGTATATTATATAACTAGCTGTTGCTCGCGATCTTCGTTCGCGTGAAATTATTATAAAAATATTACTTCCCTTTTTGAATCGGATTTTGTTAACAATTTCAAGGGTTTAAATTTTTTTGCACGGAACCTTAATTATTTAGCTAAAATAAAAGTAGCCTAAGTTAGACCTTATATCATTAGCTATCGGCCAGTGAAAGTCTCGTCAAAATCGATCTAGCTGTTTCGGAGATTAGCCGGAACAAACAGACAGACAGACAGACAAAAAAAAAAAAAAAAATGTGTTTTTGTTATAAATGCCGTATATATTTTTATATGCATTCAGTAAAAAGGTGTTATTTTGATATTACAAACAGACACTTCAATTTTATTTATTTGTATAGATGTATAGATATGTTGTACTCTCTTGTTACTTCTGGAGATGAATAGGAAGGACTAGTTTATGCCCGCAGGTTTACCCGCGTGGAGTTCGGTAGTTGTCCCATGTAAAAGTATCCTATATTATGTTAATCCAGGTACTATCTGTGTGTCAAATTTCATCCAAATCTACGCAGTAGTTCTTGCGTGAAAGAGTAACAAAAATCCATCCATCCATCCCAGGTTTTGTGTTTATATTAGTAGTAAGAGTATGAATTCATGTCAATCTTCTGCTATTATCATTTAGCTGCTACAGCCCAAGATCGTCGCTCCACTTAACTTGAGGACGTCGAGCCCTACATTTGACGATTCGCGGTCTGCACTCACAAACACGTCTACCCCAACGGCAATCGGTTCTACGACTAATATGGCCGGCTTATTGCCACTTCAGTTTGCTTATTCTGTAGGCCACGTCGACCACTGTGGGCATCTGTCTGTTCAAGTCATTCAGGAATTCATCCCTCATAGAGTCGTACCAGTATTATTAATATGAATAAACAAGATAATTATAGTTTAGTTTTTAAAACATATTCTGATTTAACATAACTAACTAGAGCGTGTGTATAATTATGTTTTCTGTAGTAGTTAAGTTTTTGAGTAAATTAAATTATATTAAAGTAGATTCTATTATATAAAATTGGATTAAATTAAATAAGAGTAAATTATATTACGTTAGATTAAATTGAATTATTAATTGTATAAAATAAAATAAAAATTGAATTGAAGTCGTACTAACATAGTTTCTTAAGTACTCAGTACTAACCCATATAGACTCTTGTTTGATTTGATTTCGATAACATCACGCCTGAACTCCCCGAAGGGTTAGGCAGAGGTGTCCTAATAGTACACCCACATTTCAGCAGTTATGTTTTAAGTCCCATGTATCATCAACCGGTCACTTATCCAGGCTCCATGGCTGCTACTGAGAAATTCCTGATGAAAAAAACCCAATAACACTTTGCCCGACCTGGGAACCCAGCAGCGCCGCAGCCTCCCTAGAAGCCCATTCCCACCGTCTTCCCTTCAGAAGTTTGGAACACAACCACTCTCTCAACAAAATTTGCTCTTCAACAACATATTGCTATAAAATAAACCGCAGGAGCGATCGGCTTATTGGCCGATAAAAAGTCTATGCAAAAGAACGTCATGACGTCACTTGAAGGTCACTACCCACCCAGGACCTCATGCTCGGCAATCGCGCTTGCGACCACTAGACCCACAATATCCCCCAGTCCCAGTGATTTAATCATTATAATAATCCTCTTGACCGAATTTCAGGCATGGGCACTATCAGCTCTGTAGTAATTAATTAAATCTCTATTCAAGAAACATTTCTGTAAACTCACACTTTAATTACTCACATAAGATTCCCATAGCCCTGAGTACAAAAACACAATTTCATAGCAGCTTTTTTACATAATAAAAATCTGCATGTGTGTATCCTAAACTAACATCATATTAAAGCTTCTTTTCTGCTTCTATGTTACCGAAACATTTTACGGCGAAGTTGCACTTAAGTATATTAAAAATGTAATGTTAAAAGCAGTGTATGATAAGCAGTTGTTTTATTTTACAACGTTTTAAGTTAAAAGGGATTTTAGGAGGTTCCTGTATAGTTCTTTTTCGTTTTTTAAGAGTGATATTGTAAGTTTTTGGTGTGTGTTTTACTGTTATTACAAGTTATATTCATTTTAAAAGAGTAACCATGGAGTTTCTTGCCGGTTCTTCTCCATAGGGAACGACCAACCCGAACCGTGCACCTTTTTGTCGACGTTTCATAAGTGCCCATGTAGGCCTATGTGAAATAAAAATATTTTGATTTTGATTTTGATCAGTTTATCCGTGATCGTGCTTGCAACAGCGCCGAAATATCGGGAACTCAAAACAAACAGTGGACATGGTAAATATCGCGTTTCTAGTGTTATTGATATAGTTATATTCGTGTCAAGTTACGTTACAATATTTCGGAATTTTATTGCACTTAGCCAAAAATGGGACTTAAACATAACTGGCGAAATGTGGGCGTACTATTAGGTACACCTCTGCCTATCCCTTCGGGGATTATAGGCGTAATGCTATGTTATGTTAGCCGATCTCCAGCTACATAATTATAAAAGTTTTTTTTACATCTTGTATAAGAAAGATCTTCCAGAATGAGAAACAATTTAGATCCTTATTTTTAACTATAGTGCTATTGAAGATGGTTGATGTATGTTATTCGCTCGGAACAAAAATGTTACCTAGTCTTCAAGAAATTTAATTGTGTAGGTAAGATTTGATGTCTTGATTTAAGTTTTTGCGTAAGGTCGCTCTTAGCCAAGACTGTATTCGCGTGATCAATCGTTTCGTTCAGGACGCGAGGTCTTGTGTTTTTGTCCATAAAAACATCAGGTGGAATTTTATTATAGTCTGACTCCATGTCCATAGTATGACTACCTCGTTGGTCTAGTGGGTTCGATAATGAGGTCCTGGGTTCGATTCCCGGGTCGGGCAAAATGTTATTGGGTTCTTCCATCACATATTTGTCAGTAGCAGCCACGGAGTCTGGACTTGTGCCCAGTTGATGGCAATAGGCTCGCCCCATATACATGGGACTTTAATATAACTGACGAAATGTGGGTGTACTATTAGGTACAACTCTGCTTACCCCTTCGGGGTTTACAGGCGTGATGTTATGTTATGTTTATGACATTATAGTATGTGAAAGTCGTGATGCCAAGAATGAATAACCTGCAGTGTACCTACTACTACAGTTCATAGCACCATAAATTCCTTTCAGTTTAGACCACATCATTACTCCGTGCAGGTAAATGCTAACAGCCTCCTTTACCTTGCCTAGGTGCCAATCAAGCGTTGATGACATTAGCAATTAGCACACGGAGTTCGCGAGGTGGAGGAAAATTAGTCGCAAGATAGTGCCGCGGTATGTCTGGAGAGATCAAGTACCTAACTTTAGTGAATGGAGATGACTTGAGTCAGTATTAATCTTGGAATCTGGACAGTGTAATTTTTAAGGACAGTGACCTTTTCCTGATATGTCACGTGGAGATGAACTTAGTCTCTTTTCAGGTTTAAATAGTATCATGATATGTGACAACCCCTTTTTCCTCCTTTGACTCCTCCCACTCTGGGCGGAGCGGAAGGGAGTGTCAGACTTTTACTGACTAAAAACCATCCATGTTCCTTCTTTTGCCCTTTATGTTCCAGGGCCGCGGTATCTCTTTCGAACAGTCCCGCAGCCCTGGCAGGCATCGGCCCTTGCGGGCCCCTCCTGTTTGCTGACATCTCTTTGAGGCGCGCGTGGAACACGAACGCGCCGTCGACACGGCCTGTCGTCATAAGACGGACGGACGGCGAGCTAGATGTGACAACCCCCTTTGCATGTGATTTAGGGGAAAGATCATACTTAGGATAAAGATGCATGGATGGGTTTAGGATGCTGCTGGGGCTGCCACGCTTCTGTTTGCTGATGCGCACACTGATGGCTTCTTAGCTATCAAATTTAAGCGTGTCACGTCGCTGCTGCAGAGGGTCCGGGGCAGCTCAAACAGTCTCCTGAATGTCATTGGGGGGAAATTTGATTGCCCGTTTATGCATTTCCTTTCAAACCTACATGTTTTACTAACATAGTTTTTAAAGTACATGTTTATTAACATTTTATAAAGATGTAAAATGACATCTGAAATAAAATGATTAATAATTAGAAACGACCAAAAGATGTATACACAAAATATGTGATATGGCAATATTTTTACCGAAAAAATACTTAAACATAACGCCCGTAAGCCCAAACGGGATACACAGAGGTGAGCGTACCTAAGCATGCTTCCTGAAATAATATAAAGTTGGTAAAAAAAGACGTCACTCACATCTCACCAAAATTAAAACTGTTTTAAATCTCATAAAAGAAGATGGGTATCTTGCGCTCGATCCAGAGATTAGTTTTTTGTACAGTTTGACCAACCAACAATCTTTAGAACTATTATTATTTCGGCTCACCGTCCTAGAATAGTTTATTGTTAATAAAATACTTCTTCAGAAAATTCGTTTTACGATGTAATTTCCATACAAAAATATCTCATTTAGTTGACTATAGGCAAAATGTTTAGTGTAACAGCTCTATTTAAATTTTCAGTTTACGACGTAAGTTTAGTAAGTCGTATATCATAGTAAGTGACATTGTGGTTGTACCCTCAAGTGTTAGGGAGTCTGTAGTTTTGGGGAGAAACGCTGCGTGTATAGTTCTACATCTGTGTCAATAAGACTTGGACCCCAGTGGGTTGAAGGAGACCATCCGTTACTATACTATTAATAATAATACATTGTGATTTTGGGAGGTAACAAAAAATCTTTTCGAATTGTTATGTTTCTGTGTTGCCTTGGCCAAAGGCATTCAAATTCAATTTTCGAGCGACAGATTAGGGCATATCGAAGAAAATCGTAATCCCGTACTTATTACTACTTGGTAACAAGTCTGTCTAGTGTTATACGCTCTTGCCGGGTAGCATTCGTGAGTCGAAATCGAAAATATTCGGGATCAAAATGTTTATATGACAATAATTATTCCCAATGTCTGCTCTATAAGTTTTTTTAAAGGAGACGGGGATTTTTGGGCCAAATTGTAATAAGTTGAGATGTGGTTTAAAAAAGGCGTTACATTTTTCTATTTCAAAATATACAAAAATTAGCCGAATTCACAAATAGGAAGACGAGAAACCTATATATTAATGAATGAGTTTAAACAATTGAACATATAAACTTTGCCTTCAGCTAAATGCGTCTAACAATCAGGTCTACAAAAGATTAATATTCAGGCATAGGCAGGCAAAACCGTCTCGTATATCGACAAGGACTGTCAACAGAATTAAACGACATAATTTTGCATTAGCTTAAGTCAATCGATTGCAATGTTTCAATGTTTTTTTCATTTCCATCATTTTTAGCGCTGAAAGAAATTCACTGGCTCTCTGGCTTAGATATAAATTGCAGTTGATTTTCTCTTCATAAATATATGTAGGTTTTAAATGCTGCCAGTCTTCTGGGCACGTTTCCAGATGACAGCGATGCGGAGGAGTACTTTGACGCCTAAGACGTGTCCTATTGTCGTTGTTGAATATATGTATATATAGGTACTGTATTTTAGTCTTTTTATTTTAGTTCTATTTGTAGTCTGTATATAATGTACACATTATATTTGGTTTTAAATTACCGATGAAAATCAATGTGGGGGTTCAGAATGATGTACTGAATACGCGCGTCGTCCCTTCCACCCTGTCTAGACATATTAAAGTGTATACCAGTAGCAGCGGTTTCCACTGTGCCACACAGTCACTCACAGGTACAGCATACCTTAATGCAATAGCAAAAAGTATTTTGAGCTATAATAGTTATGTTGTATTAACATTACCAACCAAAAGTTCCTGACCACCTCTATTTGTATGTATATCCGCGCTAATTTCAAAAACGACTGTTTAGTTTTACAGTTGTTGTTTCACCACAAAAGTTTTGGTGCATTAGTTTAACGCGTACGCCCCGCAAACGGACCGCCAGTGCGTTTTGTATGTTAATGTGTTGTCGCCTTTATAGCTTAAAGCTTAGGTAACAATATCGTGAGCACCTAAGTGCTAAGTTTTAGTATTTTTAATGGAGGAAAATGGCGGTAATGTTTTTGTTATTATATTTTCATGAAGGAGAGAAGCTTTGACGGCCTAGTTGGTCTAGTGGTCGCAAGCGACTGCTGAGCATAAGGTCCTGGGTCCGATACACAGGTCGAGCAATTTGTTATTGGGTTTTTCCATAAGGAATTTCTTAGTAACAACCACGCAGTCTGAATTTGTGCCCGGTTGATGGAAATAGGCCCCCTATTACATGGGCCTTAAACATAACTGGTGAAATGTGGGTGTACTATTAGGTACACTTATACCTATCCCATCTGGTATTGTCCGTGATGTTATGTTATGTTATGAGAGTGGCTTTATGTCGACACGTAAAATGCCGACGTTACTTCAGTAAGTAACACAAAGTAACACAAATAAATTGAGGTTAACAAAATTAAATGATGGCGGTATGTATGGCTTGCAGATAGATCTGGGTGTGAAAAATATACATAATTATGTGAAGGTTGTACTATCGTAATCATACAAAAAGGAACAATGAAAGGTATCTAGAACATTTGATAATGGTCCCATTTATTCTTAAGACACAAGATTTGTTTATTTCAAAGATAATTAAATTATTTACAAACTACAAAACTATAATAGTAATAAATATGTGCAAGTAGAAAAGGGTTACAAGGCGTCCAAAACTTCGTCCACATCGCTGTCAACAGGAAAAGTGCCCAGAAGGCTGGCAGCATTGCCACGTTGGATGGCAATTCTGATTCTTTGGCCAAAAAAATAGGGTCGCCCTCTGGTCACGTGAAGAGTCGACCACACGCTTGGCGATTTCCCGAAATACTAGGTGGGCACTCAGACCCCATGGCCTTAGTGTTTCAACCCCAAACGGCACAAGATCGACAACAACCAGGTACCGCATTGTCACATATTTGTGTCGTTGGCGTACAGGGCACGCGCTTGATTGTTACGTATATGTGACAATGGCGTTCAAAAGTTTAACTAGGTTATTCACGCTAGTCGTCCTGTACTTTCCTTCCAATTCCATGTTTCCTCATACTGGCATCTAAGCACATGTACGTACACAAAGAAACGGACAGAGTCCCTACTATATTATATTCATTTGTCTTATACCTACACCGTATTCAAGGGTTGTCAGCTTCAATTTCCATAGCAATTATGACACTGACTGCTCTTGATCCCGGTTATGATGTTCTGAGGACTTATATTCACGTAATTTTGTAATAATAATTATAATAAACATTTATTTCAGAATCACTTCCATATTTGTTAGTAACAATAAAAACTTATACACTAGTGTTAGTAGTGGTGTAGTGCTAGTGTGTTGTGCTAGTGTTAGTGTTGTGTGGTGTGTGTGTGTGTTGGTGGTGTGTGTGTGTGTTGTGGTGTGTTGCTTCGATTAAGTTTTAGTGCGTTTATCGAATTAAAACTTATAAGCTGTCATTTTGAGACGTCAAACGAATAGTAGAATACCGATCATATTGCGTTCCGAAGCACGCACCAATGATGCAACAGAAGAATGACACGCTCGCGTGACGCGAACTAGACGCGATCGTGTCTGACAGCGGTAGAGAACACGAAAAGCGTTGTTTTGAGCGAAACTTAACTTCAACTGCACTGCAACAGCACTTATTTAGTTACGTGAATTGGCCTACTGATCGCGTTTATTTTCTGCGATGAAATTCGCCCCAAGTTAGAACATTATCTAATTGCAATATTCACAATCACTAATATTGTAAAGTCCGGAATAAAGGTACAATGTTGCTGATCAGACACCGTCGTTTACCATTGTACCATGGCTTGCCACGATTATTATGTAAAGGAGCCAATTTGTCTTTATAAGTGACACACGGACGATAAAGTTAATTGAATGTTACAATTTATTGTTGGAAATATTTATTTTATTTGCTTATCACGTAATGTAATAAAGGGTAAATGTAAATTATTGCTAGCGATTGCCAAATGTTTGTAGCAGTGCATAAAGACGTATTTTTAAACGGCTATGCTAATAGTTTGGATTCTTTCAAGAACATGATTAAATGTAAATATTGACAGCAATAGAAAAACTATAAATGCAGCTATTCTCGTCATTTGTGACCTGCTCGCAAAGAGAACTGCAACACAGTTGTCCTGTTGCCATTACGAATCACAATTTTTACACGAACACTTAATAGTGTAAGTACGTGTAATCATGTTTCACATCGTTATTTTATTTAATAAACCTTTATGCACATGTAAAAAAATACTGTACAAAGGCGGAATGAAAATCGCAGTTGTAAAAAAAGAGAAAAAAATATCCGACTTCCAAAAAAACACAAAAAACACCGTACGTATATGTTTGCCAACTTGCTCACCGAACTTACCACCGGTGTGTATCACGTACCTGTCTTTAACCACCGGGATCCCTGAGTCCTGGGAGCCCGTGCTTACGACGCCGTTCATTTGTTATCATTACCAATGACGTCACGGATTTAAGGGTTTGTTGTTAGGCCCGCCATTTCTCTTATGTATTTGTAAGCTTTGACAGTGGTGAGCAATGTTTGGTTGTTTGGGTGGGTTTGTGATCCCTGATGTTGGGTTGAGGTCTTGTGTTGCTCGGTGGGTGGCAGTATGAGGTACCTGAGGGAAAGGAGTCTGTATGCGTTTGGAATTTCTAGCTAATATTAGCTTTCATTTCAGCCATAAGAAGGTTTATATCCACAGATATAGATATACTTAGATAAAGCAAGAGCACCTACTTCGCGTGCCCGGCTTAACCAATTTATTAAAGAACTTAGTTCTAGACAGTTTAAGAACAAAAAAGTTCTTTTTGTGCAGTAACTTGTTTATATAGTAACTACATAGTGCTTATGACGTCATAGTAGATAGTCAAAAAATGACTCGCATGGTTTTCATACGGATCGTGATACTTTTTCTTTTTTTTTTTTTGGAGGGTGGGAAATCATCAAATGACTCCTCCCGCTCTGGACGGAGCGGAAGGGAGAGTCAGACTCTTACTGACTAAAAACCACCCATGTTCCTTCATTGGCCCTTTATGTTCCAGGGCCGCGGTATCTCTTTCGAACAGTCCCGCAGCCCTGGCAGGCACCGGCCCTTGCGGGCCCCTCCCGTTTGCTGACAACTCTTTGAGGCGCGCGTGGAACACGAACGCGCCGTCGACACGGCCTGCCCGTCGTCATACGACGGACGGACGGCAAGCTAGCCCATTACTCGCCGTCCACAGGCCCGCGCCTACGGTGGCCGAGAGCCATCACGGCGTGGCCCCCGACGCCCGGTGCTTCTCCTCCCGCGGCGGCTGGGACGTGAGGAGGTTCTCTCCCTCTCACGTTCCGCCGCCTCCTTCGCTAGCATGACTGCTTCGCAGAAGGAGGCGACGGCTTCCCATTCCCTCTCGCCCCGGACCATGGCTTGAACCAGGGCCGGACGCGAGAGGTCGCCGCCGTCAATCGCCGCTACGAGGACACGACGGTGCTCCGCCCAAGCGGAGCAGACCTCCACGGTGTTCGGATCGTGATACTTGCGTTATCTAGGTATATGTTGTATATGTCTATAACTGCGAATATATCGGATTTTTTTAAATATAAAACCTAAACAGAAATAAAAACTTAATGGACATTCTTAGAACCTCTCGAGAGTCCGGGATGTGCAATGGAAGGTTCTTGAAATGCCCTCTGTGGGTCACGCATCACAGGGATGGGGCTTTTCTTTGGTAAAAGGTTAAGGTATATATCAGGTGGAAGATATCTAGCTTAAATTGAGTGTAAGGTCAAAATCCGTAGCGAATTTAAGATGGGCAACATATAGACATGGAAAAGCGACTTCATTGTATAATATACACTTAACATATAACGTATCATCACGCCTGTAATCCAAGAAGGGTTATGCAGAGGTGCACCTAACAGGACGCCTACATTTCATGAAAATTCATTCATTATTTTTTTAATTTCCTTATTTTTTATTTCATGTAATAGGGGGCGAGCTTATTGCCATCAATGGCACAAATCCAGACTCTGTGGCTACTGAGAAATTCCTGATGGAAAAATCCAATAACACTGCCCGGCCTGGGTATCAAACAGAACCTCATGCTCAGCAGTCGCGCTTGCGACCACTCGTCCAACGATTTTACGCATACTCTTTTGTGTTTGTATGTATACCAACGCACTATGTTTAATCCAATTTGTCTATCACAGATCCACTCGATAAGTGAGCATGCGAGTGTGTGCAGCTAACGAATCTGCATGGAGCCATCTATTTACGTATTCCGTCAGTGAATGGGTTGTTTGTTATCCTTTATTATGGCGATGGCGAAAATTATTTTGAGGTTAGAATAACATTGGAAATTTGGGATCTAAATTAGTTGGGGAATATGTTCCATTTAGGTATCAAATAATGGGCTGCGGGACTGTTCGAAAGAGATACCGCGGCCCTGGAACACAAAGGGCAAAAGAAGGAACATGGATGGGTTTTAGTCAGTAAAAGTCTGACACTCCCTTCCGCTCCGCCCAGAGCGGGAGGAGTCATTTGATGATTTCCCATCCCAAAAAAAAAGAAAAAAAAAGGTATCAAATAATAGTGATGAAAACCATCATGTGCGCTGTTGGGGTCGGTTTCCAGTCTAACCGTATAAAGCTGATTATCAGGATTCTACATGGAGCGACTGCCTATCTAACCTCCACAACCCAGTTAGTACAGGGACGATACCCCTTGATAAGACTGCCAGTATCCACTGTCAAAGATGTATATATATGACAGCCGGAACCAACAGCTTAACGTGATTTCCGGGGCACGGATGAAACTTGGTATGTAATGGGCGGTCACCCATCCCCGGAAAAACCTAAACCGCCATAGCTTAACCTGAAGATCGACCCCAGCGGCTGTTATTATTTAACCACGAGCTCCTTAATACAGTATAAGCATAATCAGTTTTAAATTTTCCCATGTACCTCAGATACCAAATTATTGTTTTTTCCGTTTTGATTGAGGTTATTATTGAGTCCTTTTGATGGCAATAGGCTCGCCCCCCTTACAGGAGTCTTAAACAAGAAATGCTGCCTAATCCTTCGGGGATTACCGACGTTATGTTTTCATAACTTGTGATTTACATAATATGAGGTCACATTAATAATTATGTTTCTGAAAATAAAACACGTTACCCTCCTTTGCGTCGCGCAGCCGGGTAAAAACACGAACAAAAAACAACGAAACGAACAAAAACACACAAAATTGAAAATAAAACACGTAGGTAGTCAACTTTCAACGTTGTAATAGTTCAGTTCCTGTAACGTGCCATGATTATTGTTTAAAGCACAAAATCTTCCTCATGCACAAACATCTCCGCACCATATTCATACCGAATGCAATCATAGAAACACACAAACACACAGACGCACGAATCGCCTCCAATAGCGTGTTTGCACGGAGTTCGTTAATCTATCCAGTTTGCACAGCCAGCCGTCTGATCATCTTCTAATTGTATGCGAATGCTTAATGCGAAATTATGCCAACTACAAACTCAGCGCTTACATTAGACGGTGACTACGTTAAATTGAACTGCAGTGTAAAGTCTGAGTTCTATAGAATCTGGCTGGAGTTTAAGTATAGGGATATCATTGGGAGACCCCAATCCCAGTAAAACTCTAGTAGGTAGATGAAAGTAGAATTTTTTACTGGTACTACCGAGCTCACTGAGGGTCATGTGCGAATTGTATAATTATCACTTGCTTCGGTGAAAGAAAACATCGTGAGGAAACCAGCATGCCTGAGAGATATTTATTTATGACATGTAAAGCCAAGTCAGAGGCCCATGGGCAGCATAAAACTCTGACACCAAGTTAGGCACTAAGTACATATACATACGATAAAGAAAACTGACGGTCGACCACTTTTCAACCTTATAACTTAGAGCATAAGGGTCAAAAGTGGCAAACCGTCAGTGGACTCTGTAGTACTATAGGGACCGACGATAAATGGATGGCGTATTCGATAATAAAATAAGTAATTATTGGCTTGAGACATTTTTACATCATGACACATTTTCTAATTATTAAATTAGTGTTTTTCTCCTTTTAATATAGCTTGCCAGTAATGCCCGTGGAGGTTATATCTCTACAATACTGTGGGGTCCAGGGCCCTAATTATATATAAAAGAACAGTTTCGAGCCGTTTGGGGTCGAAACACTTGAGTCCCGAGTGCGCGTCTCCTTTTTAAGAAATCTGTCGCCGACTGGTCGACACTTCGCGTGACCAGAGGGCTGGCTTATAATAATTACCATTGCCATACAATGTGGCAATACTGCCAGTAATCTAGACACGTTGCCAGATGACAGCGATGTGGAGAAGTACTTTGACTTCTAAGTGGCCTATTGTCAGAAAGCTGCTGCGACAACCTGAATCTAGATTTAACAATCATACTTAGCTTATATAATTGTGATCCAGCATTACTGAATTCATTTGCCAGATTGAAATGAGCCTGAAGCATCTTAAAAGTTTATTTAAATATTAGGCTGTCGTAATTGACTGCTTAAATTGTGGCTCCACCTACCTGATTGCGTCTACTTAACTTAAATTCAGTTTCGTACGAAAAATCTGTAGAAGTCAGAAATTGATTTACTGATGGTCCATGAAAAAACAAGCTAGCAGAGAGGTGGATTAATGATTTCCTGGTAAAAAAATAGTTTTTACTCTATCACAGTCTAATATTGAAGTTTTAAACAGGTTGGTGTTGTTTTTATTACGGAACAGTTAATTGTATTTTTCATTTGTTTGAATAACCGGGCGGTGTTCCTGCATTATTCAATATCCGGTAAATATGAATGCTGTGTCCGATGAGTTTAGCAGTCGTTAGAGTGGTTGCCGCGGCTGTGATCATGGATCTGTTCTTGGATCACGCAAGGAGTTGGTTGTTGTAAGAATTTTTTCGGAAAAAAATGTTCTTCCAGTTTTAACTGTTTTAGGGTTCCTTAACCAAAATGGCTAAAACGGAACCATTATAATTTTGAATAAAATATATTAACCAAAATTATTTTTCAAGCACATTTTAGCTATAAAAAGAGTCCTTGCGCGCCTGCACGAGTGGCGCGCCGAGGCACTACGCGCCGGGGGAAACTCCGCTGCCGCGGCAAATTGCCGCTCAGCAGACAGACCTCCGGCGCGATCTCATGGCGACATGGAGAGAGAGACTGTCGCAACCCCGTGCAGGGCACGCCACGATAGTGGCGATATCGATAAGTCCCCTCTTTGAGGAGTGGCTAGAGAGGCGCCACGACGCCCTCACCTTCCGCCTAACGCAGGCCCTCACCGGACACGGTTGTTTCGGGAGGTACCTGCACCGAATCGGGTGGGAGGAAACGCCCGGGTGCTATCATTGTGAGGATCGCCCGGAGGACACGGTGGAGCATACCGTGGAGGTCTGCTCCGCTTGGGCGGAGCACCGCCGTGTCCTCGTAGCGGCGATTGGCGGCGGCGACCTCTGGCGTCCGGCCCTGGTTCAAGCCATGGTCCGGGGCGAGAGGGAATGGGAAGTCGTCACCTTCTTCTGCGAAGCAGTCATGCTAGCGAAGAAGGTGGCGGAACGTGAGAGGGAGAGAACCTCACGTCCCAGCCGCCGCAGGAGAAGCACCGGGCGTCGGGGGCCACGTGGTGGCTCTCGGCCACCGTAGGCGCGGGCCTGTGGACGGTGAGTAATGGGCTAGCTCGCCGTCCGTCCGTCGTATGACGACAGGCCGTGTCGACGGCGCGTTCGTGTTCCACGCGCGCCTCAAAGAGATGTCAGCAAACATGAGGGGCCCGCAAGGGCCGATGCCTGCCAGGGCTGCGAGACTGTTCGAAAGAGATACCGCGGCCCTGGAACATAAAGGGCAAAAGAAGGAACATGGATGGTTTTTAGTCAGTAAAAGTCTGACACTCCCTTCCGCTCCGCCCAGAGCGGGAGGAGTCATTTGATGATTTCCCATCCGAAAACAAAAGGTATAAAAAGAGAGAGAGACAGAATAATTCTAGTTAGCCGTTTTATAAAAGGTCTAGAAAAACCTCACACTTCGATTTATTCGACATAAAAAAGACAGACATCTGCTGGACACATCACCTACAGACAGCAGTATTCTTTTTTATTCCCTTGTCCAAGTAGGTACTAAAACAAAATGCGAACGATCGAGATGCGATCAAAACACTATTAAAATCGCAGTAAAAATTATATCTACTAAAACTAGTCGTGAATGAAGGCCCTAAAATTTTCAAAAGCTCCCTAGAAATTGGCCGTAAAATTACGATTTCTTGACAAAACCACGCCAATTCAAACATCTAGAAACTAACTTATTGCCTGGCATTAAGGTTGTTTTTTGTTAAAATAGAAAGCACGTTTAGGATCTAACTTTACACTGTCTAGCAATTGAAAGTGCCAAGTTTACGAGCGAGCACTGTAATCGATCGATGACGTGACGAGTGTACCAATGTTTTGGCACTAAGTGTAAATTTGATGGGTGTTTTAAAATTCCATGAAGTGTAATAAAATTTATTGTTGTATTGATTGTAGACAGGGTGTTACTTTTTAAACCCATGTGCTTGCATGTCCTTTGCAAAATCATTAACAGTTGGCACTTATTCTGGTATGGCTGTTCCAATTGCTCTTTTTGGTGATCAATTGATAATGCAGGAATAAATCAAGGATCTGAAGGGATAAATACTAAAAGGTTAAGATTTTTCTTAAGTCATTAAGTGGTTGCCGTTTTCGAATAATGAATTTAGTCCACATCCACAAAATTTCGGTTCCGACGCTGCAGACCCTTATTATGAAGAAGAACCCCCCTCCCTCTCCCCCCCTCTATTCATCAGGCGGTACTTTACTTTAAGTTAAGTACCTAAATAAATTAGCAGTGATAAAGATTTGCTGACAAGCTGAATGTAAAATTGACTTCAGGAGAGATCACCAAAGCGAAGCTGTTGTTAATTTCAGCATCCAGAGCAATGAAACCGTTTACTAACACAATAAACGCCGTAGTCAACCTCAACGTCAACCTCTGATTAAAATCGCTGTCACATCTGCTTTCTAAAACAAACATATCAACTACATATGATATCCGATTACAAGAGAATTAAACGGCAAATTCTGACAAACGAGCCATCGTCCAAACATTGTTTGAGCAATTGTTTGTCCGACACGTCAAAGCCAACCCATGACAATCCGACGTATAGCAAATACACCAACCTGTATATAACATGCCTACTCTTTCCTCTATTGAAAATTTAACTCTATTGTTATAGAGTCATGGTGTAATTTCAAATGGGTGGTTCCTAGATATATGTTGGTTCAAGTTAGCATATCTGTAGTGGAAGTTTGCAATGCAGATTGGCCAGTTGTATGAAAATGCAAATAATGTGCGCCCATTGTACATGGTTCGGGTCGACGCTGAAGTGATATCAATTCAATTTTCTGTATGTCAATTTTGGGATTTATCAAGATTTTACTGATGTTTTTTTTTGTGTGGGAGTATTTATTTACACTTCAAGCACAAAGTACAGAGGCGGACTTGATGCCTTAGGCATTTTCTACCCGTCAACATTCATAAAACCGTAAAAATTTCTTTGTTTTTATAAACTTATAATAATACTTTTATTCATTATTAAAATTACAATAAAAAAACTTTCAAAACTACATTCTTTTACGAAGAAAGATGATGAAAAAAAAACGTTTGTGAAACACTAAAAATGTATTTAAACACATAAATGACATCATACATACATACATATTGGTGGTGGTTACCTTTGTATAGATTCTTTTTAAAGATTGTTTTTGAATGTGTGAACTGTGTAGACCTTGTAGATTCCTAGATGAGTGTTAACTTTTGCTAACCTCCTTGTTTTACGTTTTTTGTGTAGTAAGCCACGACTTACTGCCGGGCCTATGCTGTCCATACTTAAGTACTAATGCTGTAGCATGATAATATTGTAAAACCAAATCATTTTAATAGAGTAACCATGGAGTTTCTTGCCGGTTCTTCTCCATAGGAAACAACCAACCCGAACCGTGCACCTTTCTGCGACGTTTTATAAGTGCCCATGTAGGCCTATGTGGAATAAAATATTTTGATTTGATTTGATTTGGTATTGGTGAGATACACACTTGATTGATTTTAAATTTTATTACGGTTTAGACTGCATCGCAAAAGGCACCTTAGTAATGAATAATGAAATGAAATGGTTTTTATTATTCATCATCTGCCTAGCCTTTTCCCAACTATGTTGGGGTCGGCTTATTATCATGGAGCGACTGCCTATCTAACCTCCACTACCCAGTTAGCGCTAGGTAATACAATACCCCTTGGTAAGACTGGTTGTCAGACTTTCGGGTCACTGACTACCTGTAACGACTGTCAAAGATCTACAAATGACAGCCGGGGCCAACGGCTTAACGTGCTTTCCGAGGCACGGAGGAAACTCGGTATATAATGGGTGGTCACCCATCCACAGACCAAACTAGGTAAGCACGGCTTAACCTAAAGATCGACCCGAGCGGTTGTTCTTATTTAGCCACGAGTTCCTCAAATGGTTTTTTTTTATTATTGTTCAGATATAAATCCACATACACACACATGAACTTTAAATAAATAAATAAAATTTCCTAACCATCAAAAATAAGGCATTCCGACCATATCAAATCTCCATTACGGACGCTTCTCATTCCCAATCAGAAGTTTACAACCCAAACACATTTTAAGCAATTCACTTAGTCATAACTTTAAAATAATTAAGCCGGCTCCCTAGGGAGTCTGGCAGAGGGAGAGGTGTTCAAACAAAACTTGCTGCGATCGAATTATTTGCAATATTAATCATATTTGGACTGCGGCTCCTTGGGTTCCGTATGAAGGGTACGACCTAGTGTGGTAAAATTAAATCATTGAACGAAATTGTTTTATTAATTTTGTTTTGTTCTGACGGCCTTGTTGGTGTAGTGGTTGCAAGCGCGGCTGTTGAGCCTAGGTTCGATTCCCAGGTCGAGAAAGTATTATTGAGAATTTCCATCAGATTTTTTTCAGTAACAGCCACGGAGCTTGGATCTGTGCCCGGTTGATGGTAATAGGCTCGCCCCTACATGGGACTTTAACAAAATTGGCGAAGTGTTGGTGTACTATTAGGTACAACTCTGCCTAACTATTCGAGGATTACAAGCGTGATCTTCCTAATTAGTGGATTTAGGTGACTGGGTGTCTTTTATATAGATTCAGGTTAAGTAATTTTGGATGTATCCATCAGGATTTTTTTCAGTACAAACCTGAATTTTGGATTTCATAAATACTGGGTATGCTGTAGGTAGACTTCTGCCGAACCTTACAGGGATTACAGGTGTGATGTTAACTTGGTATAGATTGCATCGAAGACTTTCACATTTGCTGTAAAAACCATCAGTGATGCTATAACAGGCATGTTTAACATTATAAACATTATTTGGCTTACATACTCCTTTTGTCTTGTACATGTTCATAAATCTGGGGGTCTAAAATGGCCGCTTTAGCAGAATCATAATAGGTTAATAATATGAATTACGTTTAAATTCGTAAAATGGACATAAGGTGACAATTCATAATAGTAGGTAAGTACGTTTATGACCATTTTAAGAATTTTAGACCCCCAGGTCATGCAGGCACGCCACGTACGCACCTGACCTTTCTGATGAACCTCACCAATAAGGTCAGTGTATGTCTTACTAGGGCGTCCCCTCCTGGCGTTGCCACTTACATCTGCCTTTTACGAGTACATGCCGTAAGAATTTATGTAAGGGTAGTAGCAATGCCGCGGGAGAAGCACCGGGCGTCGGGGGCCACGTCGTGATGGCTCTCGGCCACCGTAGGCGCGGGCCTGTGGACGGTGAGTAATGGGCTAGCTCGCCGTCCGTCCGTCGTATGACGACAGGCCGTGTCGATGGCGCGTTCGTGTTCCACGCGCGCCTCAAAGAGATGTCAGCAATCATGAGGGGCCCGCAAGGACCGATGCCTGCTAGGGCTGCGGGACTGTTCGAAAGAGATACCGCGGCCCTGGAACAGAAAGGGCAAAAGAAGGAACATGGATGGTTGTAGTCAGTAAAAATCTGATACTGAGGAGTCATTTGATGATTTCACATCCGAAAAAAAAAGTGTCGTAGCAATCGATTCTTTTTAGTTTTCATTATTTTATTTTAAAAGCACTGTGCCCAAAGAGAACCATGGGGAAAAAAGACGAATTTTCATACAAACTTTCATCAACAACTCCAAAGGGAATAAATTTTCGAAAATCCTTCCATATTGCACAGTTCATTAGTTACATTAGGAACATCATGCAGCAACCTCGGCAATAATAATTCACATACAATATAGTTACGTAAGCTGTTTTACGAGAACATTCTAGATTACGTTCAAGTTTAGAAAGTTCCACTATGGAACTGTTTAGAAGATTCGAGAATAATCAAAGAATGTGTCCATTATGCAGCTGTGAAGAAGGTTCCAGAAAGTTGTGAAACTTTCTCGAAGCATCGGTGGACACATAAATAGCCATCCTGTTTGCTGGCTAGAAGCCTTACACTCAAGGCATCCACGGGAAAGTCCGGTTATGCAGTAGCCAGACTCATAGTATTACCTGCGAGATGCCATTAAAAAAAAAGTAACGCGACCAATCAGTCTGATTTAGGCACAGATATAGATAGTTGGCTATACAACGAAGCGAATCGAAGTGAACTACAAGTGAAATAATCATCATCATCTGCCTAGCCTTTTCCCAACTATGTTGGGGTCGGCTTCCAGTCTAACCGGATGCAGCTGAATACCAGTATTTTACATGGAGCGACTGCCTATCTGACCTCCACAACCCAGTTAGCGCTAGGTAATACGATACCCCTTGGTAAGGCTGGTTGTCAGACTTTCGGGTCACTGACTACCTGTAACGACTGTCAAAGATCTACAAATGACAGCCGGGACCAACGGCTTAACGTGCTTTCCGAGGCACGGAGGAAACTCGGTAATGAAAAATCTAAGTGAATAGTGCTTAGTGGTGAATTTGTGATTGAGCTATAAGTGTTTTGTGATTAATAAAGATATTTGATGTCTAATTGGTAGCATTTCAATTTATCCCATATCCAGCTCGTAACTCGCCCAAACTATACCAAAATCCACATTCCACTTCACACCTACAAAACCGACCTACTAATAAATTCAAGTGACGTTCCGTTACAATACCATTTGGTAAACACAAAGACTTATTAGATTCCATTGTAAACCCATCCCAGCTCGGTCACATGCGTATCTATGGAAATTCAATTTTCCATGGACGACATGTTTTTGTCCCGCAGTGTACACTGTACAATGGCGGGCATCTATTAGTATTTGCATTGCACTAACGGGAATCTGCAATGCAAACTGGCATATGTAATGGTTTTCAATATGGTTACGTTAAATCTGTGGTTAGTGAGATAGGTAGATATGTTTACTCGGTATTTATAATGACAATTTCGGTGTGTAATTCAGGTGCTTTGTAAAGAAAGAAACAAAGAAAGAAATAGTATTTATTTGTGTCGTACAGGACAAAACAAAATTATATAATTAAACAAAAAGTAGAAAAAGTATAAAAAATAAATAATATTATATAAAAAGTAAACATAAGTGAACATAAAATTAAAAATAAGAAATTCATTAATTGGCCCCCTAAAAAAGGCCCCTTAACTCAGCATGGAGCTGTAGTATAAAAAAAGAGGTCACACTGCTGGTATTCTGATAGGGCCCAAAGTGATGTAACGCAACGGTCAGTTACAAAAATTAATAATAAAAAATAAAGTGTACAAACGAAAATAAATATTTTATAGATATAGGTACACTCATACATACCAGTTGTTCTTAAGCAAAAATCAATACCTAGTCGGCCCAAATGTATGGAACACAGTAGCGAAGGGCCATTTTCAATGGAAAAACGGAACCCCTTATAGGATCACTTGCGTGTCTGTCTGTCCGTTTGTCACAGCCTATTTATTACGAAACTACTGAACCGATAGAGTGGAAAGGTACAAAATATATAAGGTCCCGTTAAAATAGATGGACAAATTTTAACACAGCGTGCAGTAAGTCTAACCAAAGATATCCAAGCAAAAAAAAACACTGATTAAAGTGTACACACAACTTTTGTTAGATATCAAATGAAAGGGTTCATTGTGAGCATCTCAAATATATACTTATTTCTAATTTTAAGATAAATAGTTTTTGAAGTTATTTAAGAAAATTGCCGAAAATTTTGAAAAAAAAAGTACAAAAAATAGTTCTTTGCCTATACATTACAGGAAAACTTATAAGAAATCTTAGATTTAAAACAACATACACGGAATTTAGATATTTAACGTACGGAACCCTCTCCACGCGAGTCGAACTCGCACTTGGCCGGTTTTATCACCACACCTTGCTGATACAAGCAGTAGAAACAATTCATATAAACTATGTCCTTAAGCATTATTTCTTAAATTATTCCGTAGCTAACACACATAACGTAACTTCCGTTATATCTGCCGCATCATATTTAGCAGTAAATTCCGTCTAGCAGTGACAAACAAACATACAGTGACGTCACATTTACATGATAATAACACAACGAGCCTGATGGTACTAAGTAGTTAGAAACGCGCGACCCCTTTTAGTAGCACGGTGGATCTGCATGGTGGGGTAAGTGCGTATTTTGATGATTATTTTAGAAAGGTAGAATATTCTTTATTATTTACAGTTTACACCATAAAAATTACGAGTTATTCCACGAGTACGCACTTTTAAACTATTGCAATAAGTAAGCATCTGAGTACATCTATACCATCATCTATATCTGGGTTAAAATAGGCATAGGTTTAAGTTAAATTGAATTAAGCACTAACAACACTAACATAGCATATAAGCTCAATCTGTTACTAACCACTAACAACTTATGGACTGATGCAGGTCTGAAGTAAAGATATTTTTTTTTTTTTTTTTTTTATTTTTTTTATACAACTATTTATAAATTGAGATTATCTAATATCTTGAAGATAACAAATTTCCAGTAACAGTCGTCATCATTGGCCTTAGAACGCCAGGACTAGATAGTTGCCTGGATGGACGCCACACCAGAAGTCTGTTTCAGATTACCCTTAACACACTTCAAGCCGAGTGATCGCTCTAATTTTACCAAAGTGAAAGTAACTCGGTCTGTCTGCCTTTATACCTACCTTTTCACGCAAACGTCTAGATCACCTGTGTAAGAACATTACTATATTTTTCCCAATTTGCAGTTACGTCTATATGCCAGACGGCCCAACACGCAAGTACAGCAACATCGCACATTGCATGCAAGTTAACGACGTCATTAAAGCGGATGATTGCGTTACCTGTAGTCCTGTACTGTTCAGTGCTGTACAGTCGAGTCTATAACACCTTCGTCACCTTAAGGACTATTTTTGGCTACTCTATGCTTATTAAATCTGTTTTACCGATTCCTTTGAATTATAATGTAACTCCTAAGTCCGACTTTGTACCTTTTTGGTGATTTTATTGATAAAAAAACAATGGCTGTAATGCAGAATGATACATGTATATTCAGTTTCTCTCATCGATTCAAGTAAAACTATGACACTACACTTCAACAAACTTATCTGTGCAGGCGGGAAAACACAGAACTAAAATAAATGTACTATCTATGTATTTTTGCTTGAAAAGCAGCGCCACCTTAAACTGCACACTTAAATTTGTGATAAGTACTTATATAGGTTTTGATTTTGACCAAAAAGATTTTAGGCTAATGTTAACTCGCTATTGGTTATAGTTGTATGCCATTTTGATATTTATTATCACGAAATTAAATATATAATTTTTAAATTGTTGGTTTAATCTTTTACTCTGGACGCCCTTAATGTGTACGTCTTTGTACATCGTTCTCACATATATGTATAATCTCAACATGAATGATTTAACCAAGATTTTGTAACAATATTTTGATTTAAAAGACTGTCCATGGAGTTTCTTGCCCATTCTTCTCCATAGAGATCTACGCTTTGGAATGTGCAACTACAGTACTTTCGCAAGTTATTATGCCTTGTGACTGTAGCTTAGCTTTTTTTTTGGACTTTCAAAAGTGCCTGTAATGGTCTAATTGAAATAAATGCTTTGAGTTTGAGTTCATAACTTTCTATGCAACTGCATGCTCAGGAGCTTCGAAAAATCCTTCAAGGTGTACTAAATTTATAAAAGAAAGAATTTGAAAACTGACGAAGGAATGCAAAACTTGACTGTACGCTACTCTACATACACTGTACGCATAGTGTTAATTACCATTATGTTCACAGGACTAATTGTTAAGTGTTAGTGGGGGTCGTTTCAGAGGTGTCGCTTTACACGTTTTCCGGGAAAATGTTGGTAATGTTTTTGTAAAACTTTCGTCGTTTTTTTTAGTTATGATGTTTTGGTTTACTTACTAAAATGCTAGTTTAACTGAAATAAATAAATACAGAATTATTACTATTACTGAAAATATATGTATGATGAATCTTGGGTCTTCTTAAATCAATCGCCAGTGAACATGCAGTGCGCATTGTAAGTGAAGTTGACTCTCAATAAAAACAGGCTAAGTAGGTACGAGTAGGACTCACACAGGTAGTAGTAGTTTAATGTACGTTTGTCTTATTTTTAAGCTTTTCTTATGTTTACTTCTCATATTTTCTGTTTTATTGTAAACTAGCTTTTGCCCGCGGCTTCGCTTGCGTTAATTTAGACTTTTAATCATGATTCGAAAGCCACGTGGCGCCATCTATTATCATAAGAACGTTATTGTTGTGTTCCTCGGGAACAGTACTCTTTCGGGATGAAAGTTACCCTATGTCCGTTTTTGTACGACGACGGACAGCGGACGCTTAGTAATAGGGTCTCGTTAGGCCCCTTCGGGTACGGAACCCTAGAAAGGAACTATTTCCCTCTCTGTTAAAAAATCGATAGAATTTCCATTGCCATTCATAATCCTGAGAACATCTTATGATAACGACACTCATAAGGTTTACCCCCTCAGTGTGTCCTTACGATGCCATAGACTATGACATTCTATGGTGTCGTAAGCAGCCTCTAAGGTATTAGCCACTAGGATACCAGATGTATCCACCTGCGTAATACCACTAATAACCATGATATCACACTAATCCTTTTGTCAAGTTTATATGATTATGGGAGTTTCTCCCTTCTATGTGTGTTGGTTATGGTCTGGTAATAGCAGTCTGTGGTGCAAAGTTATGTTTTATATGGGATGTTGGCTGGTAATGCTAATTGTTGGGTTGTTTATTAAAACACGTACTGGAAGCTTTAATATAATAATGTGCAGAGTAGGTGTGTAGCATTAGCATAGCATAATCAGGCTTTAATGTTCCCACTGCTGGGACACACGGCCTCCTCTCTATGTGAGGGAATGGGCTATAATCCACCACGCGGGCCCAGTGCGGGTTGGTAGATGTCCATGTCTTCGATTTTTTGCTTCTAGGCGTGGTTTCCTCACGATGTTTTCCTTCATCGTTTTAGAGAGCAGTGGCGATGAAATAAATTACATAAAGTAATGCGCCTGCCTGGGTTCGAACCCACGACTTACTGTTCGTTCGTAAGTCGAGGCCGCCACCATTGGGCCACCTTTGCTCTCAAGGGCAGGTGTGTATTTCGTACTAAATTGTAAAACCCTTAACTTATCGCCCAATTTTGATTTGCTATAAAATTGTATAGTGCGTAACAGGTAAGGCAGTATATAGATGCTTGATTGTTTGCTTGTGTTGAACTATGGGTATTTGTAATGGTGCCTGAAAATACATAGTTTCAAGCTGAGCTTAGCGTATGCACTGCATTTTCGCAAATTAATATTTATACTAATACATATTATAAAGAGGTAAAATTTATAACTTTTTAAACTGTCATGGTAACTAACATTATCATTAACGCTAGACTTGCTGACTGGCTATTATTATATAATAATAAAAAAGAAAAAAAAAGAAAAAATAATAATAATAAAAATTAAAATAAATTTATAAAATTTGTTGGTAAGTTTGTATGTATGGGTAATCTTCGGAACTAGGTACTGATTCGATTCCGAAAATTCTTTCACTGACGGGAAGCCACATTATCCCCGAGTGTTATGGGCTACATTTAAAACGTACCCGTGAGTATGTACATGAAGGAGCGAAACCGCGAGCAAAAACTAGTGGTAAATATTAACAGTACAGTATTATTTGTTAAAAAGAATCCCCAACTATTTCCGAAGTCTTCAGATGGTTCCGAAAGAAGTCAACGTGACAAACGGAGACTTCGTTCACATGTAAGGTAAGAGGGTATTCTGCATGGCCCCAAAATTATACAACAAGTTACCTAAGGCATACAAAGATTTGAATATTAATAGTTTTAGTAAAGCAAGAAGAAACTTTTAGTAAATAAATGCTACTATCATGTTGCCGACTATTTAAATGATGTACTTTAGACATTTTTTTTTATTCATTTGATGTAACTTTTTTGATTTATAAATTTATAACTTTTTATTTTATTATATATTTTTTTACTTTGACATTTATTATTATTTGCTTTTTTTAAATTACGATTTGTTATGTTTATTCTGTTAAGTACTTTATTATTCAAATTAATTATATGGGACTAAAACGATATATTTAAAAATCACGATTTTAGAATTTCAAAACATTTGCACGCCACATTAGTGGCAAACATGTCTGAACGATTTTTTTCTTTTATAATTATGTTATCCTACATGCACTTTTATTATTGTATGTGACACATGTTTGAGCAAATAAATATATCTTATCTTATCTAGTAAATTAAACAAAAAATAGTGCAATTCTGTTTAAATATACGCCAAAACTGCACCACGCACTACCTCTATAAAATTCTCACCACTATAAAAAGACCTTTGACAACACCACAAAACTAGGGTCAAAATGACAACATAAACCATACGAACCCACTTATTACCACAGCCTCTCAACTTATGACCACTGTAATGACGTGTAATATTCGGCACGCGTCGGTAATACGCGGTAATAACCGGTAATGTCGGGTAATACCGGGTAATACCGGGTAATATTTTAACGGGACACTTGCGGTTGGTTCGGCAATAAACCGATACCTAACAGATGCCTGCTTGAGGGGTGGCAAAGAGTAAGTAGTGTAGATGAGATAATTTTGTAGCTTCAGTAAGAATTGTAAGAAAGTAACTCATTTTATTTTTATTTTTATTTTATCAAATAGGAACAACAAACAGCTACATTATGGGATATTACAACATGATAACATAAATAACTTAAATAATAATGTAGCCCACAGCGCTGTTCACAGATTACCATTAATAACTAAACTTTAAATTGCTAGGAGATAAGCTGTTCATGCATGACAGTCAAAATACATTATAAATACGAAAAGAAAAGAAATATACTAGTATTATGCCGACTAATAATGAAATTACTGACTAGGAATACTATTTTTAATCCTTGAGCTTAAGTGTATCATACAAAAGGCTACGAAACTTTTGCATGGAGCATGCAAATATGTCAATGTGTTTGAATTCTTTATTGAAAGATGATGGCATTCGCCGAATTGGTGAACGTTCGCCAGTATTAGATCGGCAGGTACCTATTGCAAATAGTGTACCTGCACGCACCTGGCGTCTATGAACAGTTCTGGGGACCGCATAACACAGTACATTATTTAGATCGATACAGTCAAATTTGCCATTTACAATATTATACAAGGTCATATTATACAACTCATGTAATTTTCTTCTCCGTGTCGCAGGAAAACTTCGCCATCTCCAACACGTCGTCGGTGGCTCGACTGCATGTTTTGCGGGTCATGCATTGCATCGTCTCCATTTTACCTTCATTCTTAAAAAAGGGTTAGCCAGTTTTTTTTAAAGCTATCGAGTTTTATAAAGAAAATCCAGTGTATGGAAATGGTAATGGAGCATTTTTACGCTAGTCCCGCTTTAAGGTTATTTTATAAAAAAAATTAAGAAGCTGTTTCAAGTTTTTCTGACAGCAATTAACAATGAGCCTTGAAAACTTCTCTTGGGTTCCAGCTACTAAAAGCTAGCTAAACTCCGCAGTCGGTATGGGTACTAATATCGTAAAACAAACAAAAAAAGAAATCATCACCTTTGTGTATTTTTGATAGCTAATTTAATTTGTCCATCCAAGTAGATTCGCACCATCATCATTTTTTAAACCATTGAACTCTATTTTCCAAACAAAATGGGTGGACCATCTGCACTTCCCATAATCTATGCCACAACCGATGTAGTCAAGAGCGTATGACGGATGGCACCGAGTGCGGTTGAGCCGCGTGACAAATGCGGCCGCACTGCGACCACGCGCCGTGACCGTGGCGTGATGGTGGAGTGAGTCGGACGTGTGGAACTATTGTGACGGGTATTTGTGGATTAAATCGATGGTATAGGATTTAGTTTTTTGTTAGCTTTGTGTGGGTAAGTATCTTTTTTCCCTAAACTGTTGTGTTTTCAAGTTAAAGTAGAGAGATACTTCCATGTCCTCAAATCATTTTGAAAAAAACATTATAAAGTTGAGGATAACATAACGACCGCTGGGCAAAGGTCTCAACACGAAGAGTGCCTGAGGATAGACGGCGCCGCCGAGGCTAGCCCAGAACGAAGTGCTGAGATGATCTAGACGCGCATCACGAAGGCTGGTTCGAAGTGGCGCAGGCGAAGAATACCTGGAATGATGTAGGGCAAACTTTTGGACAGCAGTGGGACATACAAATCTATTAAAAAAAGTTGAGAAAGACATTTTAATTTGCCTTCATAGAAGTTTTGAAATCAAAATATTTTTGATTTTAGGTTTTAGATGCATTTATAATGCACGTTTAACACGGCGTGAAACATAAGCATTTTCTGACAAAACAATATAACCTAATTGATTACCAAACACAAAATTGCAATCACTCCCCGTTCCCACACATTCCTTCCACGTACCTTAACGATTTATTACAAAACTAGAAGTGCGTACCACACATTACATTCCATAATTACTTCTTCTCCCTTCACTAACCGCCACGCGTCTCCTGCGCCTCAGATAATTGAATGTGAGCGAAAATTTATGGTTTTTGCACAATTTTTATAGGCTCCTGTGTTTAACGTGTCTGCTTCCAACGATTATGAACGGAGCTATGATGTTTGTCACCCTCTGGCTTGTGGTAGCGCGAGGGCTGCGATGTGTGTATAGAGTTTGGTGGGTGTGACTGGGTATCATTTTGGTGTGTCTGTGTATTTGTGTAGACATGTTACTGTTGTTATTGGAAGTAACGATGGTAGAAAAATGTTCACAACAGATCAATGAATCTTGATTCAGGAATCTGTGGTTGGTTGTAGATACTCGTAGCAGTCTACAGGAAGACCATGCTTCATGCAGTATCCGAAACTGAATATTAAATTATTAGGTTATTATTTGCCTAGCCTTTCCCCAACTACGTTGAGGTCGGCTTCCAATTTAACCGGATGCAGCTGACTACCGGAATTTTACATGGGGCGACTGACTATCTGACCTCCATAGCCCAGTTAGTACTGGGTAATAGGATACCCTTTGGTAACACTGGTTGTCAGACTTTCAGGCCACTAACTCGCTGTAGCGACTGTCAACGATCTTCATCACAGCCGGGACCAACGGCTTAACGAGCCGAGGCACGGATGAAACTCGGTATGTAATGGGTGGTCACCCATCCAGGGATCGACGTAGGTAAGCGCGGCTTAACCTAAAGATCGAGCCGAGCAGCTGTTATTATTTAGCCACGATCTCCTTATAAGGTACAGTAACAAAACGTGTCAAGCAATAACCACTCTAGCCGCTCTAAACTTACATCACATTACACAGTAACAACAGCTCTATATAAATCCAAAAATAGCCGTCCACCCCGTTGCATCACACCGCGTACATCATAAGAATGGCGAGAGAAACTCAACGTTATTTATATTGAATTATGAGGGGAACACCCCTGTGCAATGTGGTATGTAAGTATGTCGGTATGTCCACGATTGTCACTTATTTCTTAGACGATCAAATAGGAGGCATTTGTAGGCTGAAACCAAAGATATCCAAATAAGTTTTTTAAGTCTCTTTGGCTGAAAGTTACTTTGAGTATCCTTTAGCTGCTTTTCTTTTACATCTCGAGTAGATGGAACTGTTCAATGTACTCTTCATATATTCATCATGTACTCTTTTCCGACTGCCTCGTTGGTCTTCTGGTCACAAGCACGACTGCTGACGTCCTGGTTTCGATTCCCGGGTCGGGCAAAGTGTTATTGGGTTTATCCATCAGGATTTTTTCAGTAGCAGCTACAGAGTTTGGATTTGCGCCCGGTTGTTGGCAATAGGCTGGCCCCCTATTACACGGGACTTAAACATAACTGGCGAAATGTGGGTGTACTATTAGTTACACCTCTGCCTAACCCTTCGGGGATTACAGGCGTGATGTTATGTTATGGTACTCTTCAGGATTGTTGGGCCACATCAATAACAGCGTCAGTCGTGTTTATAAAGTCCTCAAAAGTGTAGTAGTATGGACACTGATTGTGTGTTGGACAGACATTGTCCTTTAGCAGGTTCAATATCTTTGATTAATTCTGTCAGATTGTAAAGTCTGCGATGGTGTAGGTAGGCACTATGTATTAAGGGCAATCAACCACTTAGTTGTACTGAATTAAAGCACGTCGTGGTTGTAAAGATCTTTTCAAAGCGAAATTCAGCGCTAGAAAAGTGTCATCTGATAAAAACCATAATTTAAATGAATGCTTGATTTTTCTTTTAAGGCGATACCACTGTAGGTTAGCTCATTCCATATCACAACAAGAAACACGAACACTCTTTTCTCACTAACCAGATATTTTCACAAAAAGATTTCATGCCAACACAAATTCACTTTCATGTTTACATTTCAGACCCACCCCTAACATAGTGGGAACCATCTTTATCACTCAGCCCATGACCAAAAGTGCTATAAAGGGCCCCAGACAACATTGTAAAATTTCCATAGCATTTCCTATTTCACCGCAGTAACCTATTTCCTGAGACTAACAACTTTGTGAGATGAAAAAGGGGAGGGTATTTTAATTTTTGATTTGTCTCAAGTCTCTAGCTGTATAATAGATTTACTGCCTTGTCGCTCAGAATTTTACTTGAGCTGTGACTAGAGTGACTGCTGAGCAATGGGTACTGGGTCCCATCTTCAAGTTATGTAAAATGTTATTGTGCAAAGCAATGATATTATAAATGAAAAGAGGTAGATGTTGCGCTAGCGCGCGCAAATTGTTGCAGACTAAGAAAGCGCCATGATCGCAGGATGCAAAAGCGTCGAAATATCGGGAGCTCAAAATCATGAACAATCACGGAAGATATCCCGTAAGTGTCAGTTTATGTTTTGTTGCAGACTAATTCAGACAATTGTCGTAATTTGATTTAGTCGGTTTATAGCAGCGAGCGTAACAAAGCGTGTCATTGGTATGACAATAGTATACCTTAAATGCCAAGTTGTGTGTATGCCATAAATAAGAGTGAAGGAGTTTCATATCATACGTAAGTATCCTAAAAGAATGTCATATTTGTATTTTTCACGATTTTATTATTTATCAATTACAAATAAATTTTGAGAGTGACAAGGACAAAAGTGAGACAAATAGTATGCGTCATAGAATAATCTACTAGTGTACTTCAAGTGCAACGCACTACAGATAGCTATCTCTTTCTATAACATTGTTCCGTATTATCTATCGCAGTCGTAGTTGAAAGTACTAAACACCTATTAGGTAAGCACTTTTAGGGGTATCTTTCTTTATAATATTTGTGCAAAGTGTGAGTGGGTTTTTCAAAAGGAATTCCTCGATAGCAGTTCGGAAACTAGAATTATGTATGAGGCTCGATTCATATTGCCTGAGACTTGACATAATTGGCAAAGGTGTGGTTTGGAATCTGCTGTACACCTCCTTCCTTCCTTCCACCTTGTATCCTTTTGAGGAATATAAGCGACATGTTAAATTGTGTATGTAGATAGATAGATAGATAGATAAACCATTTATTCAGTGCACACAAAAGACATAGCACAACACACAGAAGTACAATTAAATAATGAAGACATTATAAGAACATAACTTAAATAGAAACAGGGTGCCAATATACAAAAAGAAAAACATACTTACTAAGGAAGTATAGTGACACAATGACATAATTAAAAAAATTAAAAAAACGAGTATACAAGGTGCAGTGTGCGTCTCAAGGTTGCACCAAATGGGAGTCCAGCTCAGCATGTGTCAGGCATGTACCTGACGCTAATATTCTGCTGAATCCCTGTGGCGATACACGGACGTCGAGCAGATGAGACAAATTATGTCATGACGGAACACCAACAGATTTATGGAATGGTCTTCGCGACAGTAACTAATTTCCAACAACAGCTCGTAAAATTTTAAACACACGATACATACCATAGTATCTCGAATATCTTAAGTTAGATCGTAAAGCCGTAAATTGTCAATTTCCACTCAATCTCCGGGGCTATTAATTGAGTAATTTATAACCCAATTATAACAGAGAGTCGTCTTCCTAAGCAATCTAGAAACTGCTTTAATTAGTAAATCTGCCCCTTGGTAACAAAGTGACAAAAACAAAATGTACCGCATATTTAATTTAATCCTGTTAATAGAAAAAATGTAATAAGGAAATATACTCGTATAATGAATGCTGCGTAAAATTCATTTATTTATTCAAATACTAGCATAAGCCGGCCGGTTCCACCTGCGTGGAGGATAAAAAGTATCAGATGTGTTAATCCAGGTTATAAACTATTTGTGTGCCAAATTCCATCCACATCCGTTCAGAAGTTATTGCGTAAAAGAATAACAAACATCCCTCCATACATCCATCCATTATCACAAACTTTCGCATATAAAGAAGTAGTAAGAAAGATTGAAGAGACAGTTCAGCAAATGAACAGAGATAGAAATGAATGAGTGAATGAGTTACTTTTACCAGAACAAGTTATACGAATCGGGACCTAATAGGAAAGCATTTTCCAGAAATCACTAATTACGATGTTACTTCAATTCGAAACTCCAAAACAACTAACATTTAATTAAAAGTTTCAAAAAACCCGACAAAATTGTATTATGTCCCGCTCTGGGCGGAGCGGAAGGGAGTGTCAGACTTTTACTGACTAAAACCCATCCATGTTCCTTCTTTTGCCCTTTGTGTTCCAGGGCTGCGGTATCTCTTTCGAACAGTCCCGCAGCCCTGGCAGGCATCGGCCCTTGCGGGCCCCTCCGGTTTGCTGACATCTCTTTGAGGCGCGCGTGGAACATGAACGCGCCGTCGACACGGCCTGAAGGAGTCCCTACATACGACGTTCGCACGGCGAGCTAGCCCATTACTCACCGTCCACAGGCCCGCACCTTTTAAAACCCTGCATTTTGATACCCCACTCGGACAGGTTTGGTTATTTTTTTTTAATTAACGTGTATCTATTTCGCGCCAAAACTCTACCATTTTGTTTTCTTTTCAAACACCTGTCTAAGGACACTTGAATTTTAAGACAAATATAATGAGACCTTAACTGTCGAAATTCATCTAGCCGTTTGCAAGATTCGAGGTAATAAAGAAATTTATAAATTATAAGAAACATACGCGCAAGATACGCGCGTAAAACATAACCCTTTCTTGGCAGTCGGGTCTTGGCAACATCTTACGAGTATAAGTATCTAAAAGCACAACACGGAAAACGTCCTTGACAAAAAAGGCATCTAAACTCTAAAACACTCCTTATCTGTCCCGAAAACAACAATTTAAGCAGAACTGGAAACGTCGAACAAAACATTCAACAATTTGAATAATAACATTACAAAATTGCAAACAGAAATTCCGTAGAAACGTTATTACTACGAAAGTATGATTTTATCGCGATCGACGTCTCCAGCGAATCGTCTCTCTAAGTGACCAAGTTTCGCTAAGTTTTCGCATAAATTATGCTAGATAAGCGAAAATATTGTCTTCGGCGGCATATTTTCGGTATATCTTTGATAAGTTTTCGCTAACAATTCGTAAGTTGTCAGTCCCAATATGTCACGGGTCTCTACTTGTTTTGTTGAGTACCTATGGTGGAACTGTTTCTGTAAGGGCTTGGGTAGATGGGCGATTATTTGTCATGTGTTTGGTCCGTGTGTGAAAAATAAAGGGAAATATTAAAGCTTTCGAAAAGCAACTTTCCGAAAACATGGTCTGCTAAAATAATCGTTTTCTTATGCTGTATAACTTAGGATGCACGAGCGAGCGAAGCGAGCTCGAGGGGATCCTGCCGTTTTGCCGAAAAGATTTTGCCAAATTTTCATTACCCAAACAAATTTTAGCAACCTTTTTTTATGCCAATGTAATATTTGGAATAATTTTAGTACGCACATTTTCATTTGGTCAAATGTTTACTTGGCAGATTATTATTAAGGATAATGTCATTAAGGCTCTTGGTCTTTAATCAAATAATTTATTACAGCAAACAAAATTAAGACAATAAACGTTTAGTCAAATGATTTGTTATGACAAAAAATATAAAGGTAAAAATTTTGGAATGAAGACATAACACAAATTGATTTAATATAACGTAATTGAAATTTAACAGATGCTGACAGAAACCCTAACCCTAGACGGTCGACGTCAGGGGCACCCCGAGGTTCGGTTAGTTAGGTTCCTGTAAACCTTGCAGACAGATATAGGAGCCCCGCGCAGCGGGGATCCGTCGACCTGCTGACGGAAACGCTAACCCTAGACGGTCGACGTCAGGGGCACCCCGAGGTTCGGTTAGTTAGGTTCCTGTAAACCTTGCAGACAGAAATAGGAGCCCCGCGCAGCGGGGATCCGTCGACCTGCTGACGGAAACCCTAACCCTAGACGGTCGACGTCAGGGGCACCCCGAGGTTCGGTCGGAGGTCCGGGGCGAGAGGGAATGGGAAGCCGTCGCCTCCTTCTGCGAAGCAGTCATGCTAGCGAAGGAGGCGGCGGAACGTGAGAGGGAGAGAACCTCCTCACGTCCCAGCCGCCGCGGGAGGAGCACCGGGCGTCGGGGGCCACGCCGTGATGGCTCTCGGCCACCGTAGGCGCGGGCCTGTGGACGGCGAGTAATGGGCTAGCTCGCCGTCCGTCCGTCGTATGACGACGGGCAGGCCGTGTCGACGGCGCGTTCGTGTTCCACGCGCGCCTCAAAGAGTTGTCAGCATACGGGAGGGGCCCGCAAGGGCCGGTGCCTGCCAGGGCTGCGGGACTGTTCGAAAGAGATACCGCGGCCCTGGAACATAAAGGGCCAATGAAGGAACATGGGTGTTTTTTAGTCAGTAAGAGTCTGACACTCCCTTCCGCTCCGCCCAGAGCGGGAGGAGTCATTTGATGATTTCTCACCCCCCAAAAAAAAAAAAAAAAAGGTTCGGTTAGTTAGGTTCCTGTAAACCTTGCAGACAGAAATAGGAGCCCCGCGCAGCGGGGATCCGTCGACCTGCTGACGGAAACGCTAACCCTAGACGGTCGACGTCAGGGGCACCCCGAGGTTCGGTTAGTTAGGTGCCTGTAAACCCTGCAGACAGAAATAGGAGCCGGAGTGCTTTTGACTGAAATGGTAAGTTTAAAATTGACGACACCAAATATTTGGCTTATTTAATTTTGCGTAAAATATGTTATACCAACTGAAATATTTGACTAGATAAAAAATGGTAAAAGTACTAGTTGGTGAACAAGTTATTGTTCAAACGTTCACTTGCCAAACATAGGTTTTCGTAACAATTATTTGTAAAGAGATTTTTTGGTAAGTAATAATTTGGCAAATGAAATTATGCGAAAATTTGTTTGGGAAGTGATAATTTGGCAATTTCTTTTCGGTCAAACAAGGGAGACCCGAGCTCGAGACTTGGGGCACTGCAAACAGAAATAGGATCCCCGGAAGCGGGGCTACGTCGATTACGCTTTATTACATTTTGATATTTATCTTGACGTTGATTTTATTCCTGTTTTTAAATAAAACAGGTTAATTCTAAATTTAAATAATAGGTGAGTTACGATTAAAATGACTAACTGTAGTTTTCGATAAAACACAATTTAAGTGGAAAAATATTACGCCAGCAAATGCTGTATTGATTTTCGGAATTTCCAGTATTTTTGTCGTCTTTATTCGGACTCGCATTTAAGTTGTCGGAAAATTAGTACAATAAGAACTAAATTTCATATTGTGAATATGCTCATTGTTTTTTGGAGCTTATATTACTACCCAAAAATAAATAAGTATCAACATCTTCCTGTCCTTGTCCTATGTTACATGGGGTATATTATATGAGATAAGTAGAGAAATCGATAAATATGCGTATGACATTGGTTAGAAAGACAACATCCTACTTATAATATAAATTCGAAAGTTTGTGAGGATGTATGGATGTCTGAAACTTTATTACTCTTTCACGTATAAACTCTGACCGGATTTGGATGAAATTTGGCACACAGATACTTTATAACCTTTTTATCCCGGTAATACGATCCCGTGGAACAATTATGTGGGTGAAGCCACGGGTATAAGTTAGTTCTAAAGGACTGTAGCGGCACTACAAAAAGTACTCCAGCAACATAGAACAAAAAGTACTACAGCGTCATCTATAACGCAGAGGACAAACTAAACATCGAAATACATCTAATTCCTCTATCGCGCAAGTAAAGTTATTCGCGACTCCCTTTTCTATGGGGGATGAAGAATTTTACACCCTGTTCTTCATACTCCCAAAGGACCATTCGGTAATGAATCAATTATGACCAGAACTTGTGTTTTTATATAGGCGTTTTCGGGGATGTAATAGTGTAGCATGCGCATCAGCAAGAAATGGATTTGATGGCTTTCTGCTACTCTGGGCAGACCGTGTAAGCGGTCTTACGAATCCGTTAAGATGAGGTTCACAATAGTTCTGTGCAGACAAGATATGTGCAGCGTACGTACCTTAGACTGCGACCTGCACTAGTTAACCTCCCCGCTGCCGTTCCTGATGCTGATAATGACGATGGTGTTGGATGACGATGAATCTAATGGCTTAATCAAAGTTCACTCGAGATGCGCGTTGGTCGGAGGTAGGACACGAAGTGATAGAACAATGTTCTCACGATGGCGGATTCGGTCGTTCTAACGGTCGCGCGCTCGGTACCAATTTTGACTTTTGAAAATTGGCCAGTCAGAGCAGCCAGAGACAAGTCACTCTAGGTTTTGATCAGTACGTACGCGCATGACAGCCGGAAATATCGGCGTCTCGTTATTGCTATGTGCACAGGCGTACGTGAACCTCGATTCTGTATAAGACGTTTCGTTATGGTAACGGAACAAATAGCCTTAACCCAGACCTGTGACCAAGCAGCGCTGGTGTATCCCATCACTCATCTGCTGTGTCGCTGTAACCACAGATACATTTCAGTTTTAACTCTGGGATGACGACACATCGGAATTGCCTTTGTTAAGCAGTTGCGGTCCGCGTTGACTACTTACCATCAGTCGGACGGTCAGCTTGTTCAGTAGGTACATGCAGCCATCCAGAACATACAAAAATCTGTAGTTATAACATATTTTATTAATTTGTTTCAGACATAGTCCATACATTAACACATACACAACATACAGGTACCTACTAATTTCCTTTTTTTTTATTTCATAAATATTTTTTTGATTAACCTTCATGGCCACTTATGAAACGTCAAAGATGGGTGACATGTAAAATACATGATTCGGGTTGCTGGTATCCTTTGGAGAAGAACTGGCAAGAAACTCCATGGTTAATCTTATAAAACTATTTAGGTACAACAATGTTTATTCGACAACTACTTGAAATATGTTTTGACGTTAAACTAATTTTCTCACATAAAATATTGTGAGGGAATATATATTGGAAGGATATATATTATATTGGGAGGTCCCAACATAAAATATCACAGGGTCATGCATCTACCAGTGGCGACACCGCGACAGCGCGTCATCGCAGCCGCGCATAAATCCAGATGCGCGCAGACCAGCGCTTGGACCATTTGCGCGTGAAATAGAAACTCGTGCAGTGTAGCCTGTCGCTTGCATAATACATATTATTATTTACTGCCGCGGTTTTATTTTGAGGGAAGGTTTTATTGAAAAAATGTTCTAAATAGTTTTCCAATCCACACAAACTCACGCCATTTGCCATGGAATGGGCAAAATATAGACTGCTTCGTTGGTCGAGTTTCGCAAGCGGGACTGCTAAGCGTGAGGTCCTGGGTTCGATTTCCCGGTCGGGCAAAGTGTTATTGGGTTTTTCCATCAGGAATTTCTCAGTAGCAGCCACGAAGTCTGGATTTGGGCCTGGTTGATGGAAATGGACTCGCCCCCTTTTTACACGGGACAAACATAACTGGCGAAATGTGGGTGTACTATTGGGTGCACCTCTGCCTAACCCTTCGGGGATTACAGGCGTGTTATATGTTAATCTGAAAACTTTTCAGTTTTACGACTGCACTGATTACGATGAAGGCACACATATACTTAGTAGAACATGATCCCGGATTAGGATATAGTCTCCGTACCCAAATTATTGGTGAATGCCAATCGCCACGCGGTCGAAGTTGGAGGCAAAAGCTAGTTTTCCCTTTTCTGGCTGAGTGGATCTATCTACGTCATTTTCTAATTTACCCCCAAAAAGTGGGCCCCATGTTTCAAATAAATAATTAACTTTACACGTCCGTCTTTGGGTTACTGACTTACATATGTGTACCAAATTTCAACTCAAGCTGTGACAGACGGACAGACAGACAGACACGCGAGTGATCCTATAAAGGGTTCCATTTTTCCTTTTGAGATACGGAACCCTAAAAAAACTGAAAATTGTCATCCCCACAACAAAACATCGCAACTACCCTCCTCCCAACAACGATAAACCCTCATCACTCTAACCAACACAAAATTACTTCATTCCCACAGACCACAAAATCTACATAGAAAATAAAGCAGTAAGGAATATAGTAGACAAGTGAAAAACTAGAACATTTCCCCTGTTAAAACACACTATAACTCTGCCGGGTAGGGTCTGCATTTCCGCGAGAAGATGAGACCGAAGCGTCTGAGAGATTTATATGCCGCTTAAGGAAATTGACTGGGGAGCTAATACTGGAAACGTCGTCATGTGTTTTATTATTAGATCTTGTTGCGTTATTTTGCATATTTATTTGTTGGGTGTTATTGGAGGGAAATGGACGTTTATGGGTTAATCTGACGATATCGTTATGTATTAAGCTCATGTTACACTTAATAAGCAGCGCACCAGCCAACCATTATCTTGCCTTGGTAGATATGTATTGGTCAAATCTTGCAAGTGAATTTCAAACCAGTTCCCCCCAAACGGTTGAGCTAACATTTTGCACACACCATTGGTTCTGGTGACAGTACATTTGCATGACAGACATGACTACTTGATCCTGCAGACAGGATCGTTTCCTCACGAAAGAACTCCTCAACGGGCACGGATACAAAACTTTGTATACGTGTTCAATGTTGATAGATCAACCTAATTTTCTTCTTTTTACTTCAATAAAAGTAGGTTTTATTTACTAGCTGGTCCTGATTCGATGCCGTCAGTGTTATAACTTTATTAGAAGGCGTTTTAGTAAGTAAGGAGTTTCGTAGAAAGGACAAGGAATGGCTCGAATTGAGATGATGCTGATCAGAAAATCGAAACTGATCTACTAGGTTAAGCTCCTAACTCTGACGCAGTAAATAAGTGTCCCAAGTATAACTTGCAGCAAAGTAAAATGTGCTGGCCAACATTTTTCCGGCCAAAGAAAAATTCAGCATGAGTACTTAATTAAAAATATGCATTTTTCTGTCAAAATAAGACTGTTGCCCGGTTCTTTTGTGTTTTATTTTACGGACCTCGAGCTGGCTTTGCGTACTGAGGAGTTGTAATAGAATAAAAGGCCAGCTTATACTGGTTATTGTTAACACTGACGTGCGGTCTATCATTTTTTTTTTTTTTTTTTTTTTTTTTTTTTTTATTTAATTCACAAAACTGATGTACAATCACAAATGCAATAAAAAAGTTTCACAACAATATTTCTGATTGACATCTACTAGATGTGAATCTAGCATGCATATTATAAGTAAAACACTTACTATTAAAAATAAAAAAAGACAATTAGACAAAACTTGCTTACAAAATTACAAATTGAGAAATTTTCCGCAAACAATGAAAAAGTTTTGGAAAAGAAAAATTAAACATAAGAAATACAAAAAAATAAAATAAAAACAACAACATATCATTATACAATTAATACTCTAAGTTTAGTCCTAACTGAGGCTACAGAACCAGCAAAGACATCTATTTCACCACGAATAGAGTTGGCAAGAGAAAGCATGCGGTAAATGGGTGAAAAATTACCTATATTAGTTCGACTATGAGGCAGGACGAAAGTCCTTCGGTTAATCAAGCGGCTACTACTACGTGGGATACTAAATTTCACCTTTTCTAAAAGCTCAGGAGAATCTACTATACCATTTATTAGTTTAAACAAAAACATGAAATCTAGAGATTTCCTTCGTGCGCTCAACGATTTCATTTTATAATGACTCAGCCTAGAGTTATATGAGTTCAGACTGCGACACTTGTCATCCGAGAAACTTAAGTGGTATAAGAACCTCTTTTGAATACGTTCAATCCGATCAGAGTGCACCTGATAAAACGGGTTCCACACCGTACTACAATACTCCAGAATACTTCGAATAACGCTGTTGTAAATAGAAATAGTCAGAAGTGGTTCCTTAAAAATTTTCATTTCCCTGACGATGAAACCCGACAATTTAGATGCACGACTAATAATTTGGTCGTAATGACTCCTAAAACTTAAACTACTATCTACTAAAACACCGAGGTCCCTAATGGTATCAACTTCTTGGAGTGGGCTGTTATTAATCGAGTAACAATATTCACATGTTTTTCTTTTTCTGCTAAATTTGATAAAGTAACATTTGTTTTGATTTAATGACATTTTATTTTGTATGCACCAATTGTGTACGTTATTTAAATCAAGCTGAAGCTGAATAATATCGGATTCGTTGTATACAGTTCGATAAATTTTTAAATCATCAGCAAAAAGTTTATATTCTGAGTTAATTTTGCAACCCAAATCATTTATAAAAACTAAGAAAAATAGAGGCCCCAAGTGTGAACCCTGCGGCACCCCTGATGGTATGTAATATTGTTTGGATTTAAAACCCTTAAGATACACCAGTTGTGAACGATTTTTCAAGTAAGATTCACACCAACGCAGCAACGACCCATGAACGCCCATACTTTCTAATTTAGCAATTAGTAAGTCGTGATCTACCAAATCAAAGGCCTTTTTAAAGTCGGTGTATATTGCATGAACTTCTTTACCTTCGTCTAATGCAGATGATATATATGAAACATACTCGACTAGATTAGACATTGTCGATTTTTTGGGGCGAAAGCCGTGCTGGTTATCATCCAACATACTTTTAAAGTGAGAAAACATTTTTTTCTGAACAAGCGATTCAATAATTTTACCACAAGCGGATAAAATGGACACTGGTCTGTAATTTGCAACATCATCAACACGACCAGATTTAAAGATTGGCGTGATGTGCGCTATTTTCCACTGATCAGGGAAAACGCCTTGTGCTAAGGAATAGTTGAACATTGTAGTCAGAGGATCAGCCAGGTTCGCTGCACATTTTCTAAGGAAGAGAGGAGGGATTGAGTCAGGCCCGGGTCCTTTATCACAATCTAGGGATGACAAGTAATCGAGAACTTCTCTTACTTCAAGTTTGCACAGACTGAAAGTGTTATTGTTACAGGGAGTGGGTTCAACTGGTGTTGAACTGAGTGTGTTACTATCTACTCTGTATATGGACTGAAAATGATCGGAAAACATGTCGCAGATGTCTTGGCCGCCCCTGGCAAACGTAGTGTTATTCAAACTCATTTTGTTGGGAATATAATTGTTACCTATTCGTTTATTTTTTAAGTACCTCCAGACATGTTTAGGATTGGTACGCAGATGTTCAGCTATATTATTTTTAAAATTAACATAACAGCCTTTTATCAACTCACTACATCGCACTCTCAGGCATTCAAACGTAATTTTATCTCTGGGATTCCCGTATCTTTTATATATATTGTGATATTTAGCTTTTTCTTTAATGACTTTTAGTAAAGCTCTACTGTACCAGACAGGATAGCGTTCATCTCGTGGTTTTGTAATCGGAGTATGCAGTTTAATAATTGGCATAAGAATATTATAGAATTTTTGCAACATGTCGTTAATATTATTTATAGAGTTCCATTCATCAGACCAAGAAATTGTCGCAAGTTCAGCGTTGACCGCTTCATAATTACAGAGATAAAAGTTCAAATATGGGATTTTATTTTGCACAAGAGGATTGCTATTATTATATGTAAACGAGATCTCCAGCGCTGGATGATGAGGATCAATTGGTATATGCGGAATTGAGGCCTGAGATACCAGCACTTTAATGTTACTACTACTAAAAACTAGATCCAAAATACGATTTGAAGCGTTGAGTATCGTGTTACATTGATGTAGATCATTAAAGGCTATCATGTCTAAAAAAGTGTGTTCTATATTACTACTGGATCCTTTGGGGACCAATAGACCAGAATCCGCATTAAATTCCCAATAGATACTACCCATATTAAAATCACCGATTAGTAAATTGATAGAATTAGTTTTGCTCTTTTTATTAATTACTTCTGTAAAGTTTCGAAACAGTGCATCGATATAGTCTTGTTTGATTGGAGGTGGAATATAAATGGCACAAATATTAATTCTTAAACCACTCTCGCACTTGATTGTGATCCACAATTCCTCACAATGGGACTCCCAATTTAATCTCCGTGAGACCTCATATTTTTCTAAAGTTGCAACAAATACACCACCACCATCCCTTTTTGTAGTCGAGGATACCGTAGATGACCTATCGCGCCTGAACACTCTGTATCGGTTATCTATAAATTCATGATCTAACATCGTATCATTGAGCCAACTTTCAGTGCCGATAATGATGTCGTAATCAAAATTTAAAGCTGCTGTATAAAAATCCTCTGTCTTGGTTCGTAAGCCTCTTACATTTTGATAATAGATTTTAAAATTGAATTTTATTTATTAAAACACTATCAAGCGTGCAGAGTATGTGACTAATAAAATAAAAAGTTACAAAGCTTCTACACATGCCAAATTTTTAACAAGAAGAGATTTAGTTGTCACATCTTTCCTCACAAATATGCGACCATTCCGAACCCATACAAAGTTATATTTTTTTTCCTTAGCAGCGATTCTTGTCGCTGCATGTAGTTTTTTATTAGCCAGAGTCAGATTTTCCGTCACAAAAATCGGCTGCTTTACTCCACCAATGCCAATATGGCTGCTATTCAACTTCTCCGACCCATTCTTTTTATTAAAGTTTCTAACTGCAGCAAGTAGATTATCGCGAATACGAGGACTGGCTAACTTGACAACTATGCTACGTGGACGATTTGTATCTTCATTTAATTTTGCAACTCTATGAAATGACTGGATTTCATTATCCTGAAGTTCATTTCCCACAACTCTACCCACCTGTTTTACGACCATTAACAGATTTTCGGTTTTGTGTTCAGGAACGCACTGTATCTCGATATTGCTTTCACGTGCTAATTGATCAATTAGCTGCAATTTAGTCTCCAATTCCCTCACTTGATCACTCATCGTGGCGTTATTCTTGAGGAGTTCGGCAATATTGTTATTATTTCGGGCATTTAATTCGACTTGCTCGTCATAAGCGTCAGAAAGAAAAGATACAGTCTTCCTAAACTCGTCAAAGTCCTCGTACATTGAGGAAAATCTCAAGGTTAGGTCATTAACTTCCCTTTTGACCGTAGCTAGAGTGGATTCAAATTTTGCCAAAGAGGCTTGTTGACTATCAAACTTTTCATTCATTTCCTGCCGTAATTTACGAATTTCTGTAAGTATTGAGTCTTGCAAATTGATTTCTGTGCCAACGCATGCCACTCGAGGCGCAACTGGTGGTGATTTCTCAGCTGGCGTAAGTCTCTGACCAAGTATTGGTTTTGGGCTAGGTTTGTTATGACTACTAGACGGTCCCGATATAGAGGCATGCATTGTAGCCATTTCAGCTCCTGTACCCGTTTGGTCTGTTTGTACGGTGTGACTTTTAGGATGGACTGGTGTGTTAGTGTTGTCCAATTTAGGACGGCCAGAGGCGCAGATTGGACAAGTCCATTTAGACCTAGGTGTTGACGCTTCATCGTACTTAACGCATTCTAAATGGTACTGAAGGACACAGTTGCTTAAACAACATTTAATTCTCTTTTGTGTAACGAGAATAGTAGTATTACAACCAGCGCAAATCATTATGGCAAAAAAAAAAAAACAATAGAAAAATCCAAAAAGTAAATCTTGCACTGGGATTCGAACTCACAAGCTTTCACGTCTTAGTCTCCACTCATTAAATACTGCCACGGACGCTTTAGAACATAGCTCGAAATATCAGTATTGATGCGTTATTGTAATACTAACGATCAGAGTGAAGTTGATGTTGATAAGTTTATTTTCGAAACACCCACTTTCGTGTGAACTGGAACTCGCAAAGTCACTTTTTTTATATTTTCACTTTATGTTTTTGCCAAACTACAGTCATACGTGACAATGTATAGTAACACGAATACGACTCAAGAACAAACATTTTCTTATCTATATTCCCAAAGGAGTCGTGCGGGATCGCCGAAGGGGACAACAGATTGCATCTCAACTGACGTAGGTAGTAAATATGTGAGTCGAGTTACATGTCAGCGTAGTCGCTACAACATGGCAATATTATATGTGCTATATTTTAAGCACGAGGTCCTGGGATCGATTCCCGGATCGGGCCGTGTTATTAGGTTTTTCCAACAGGAATTTCTCAGTAGCAGTCACGGAGTCTGGATTTGTGCCCAGGTGCTGGCAACAGGCTCGCCTTCTATTACATGGGACTTAAATATAACTGACAAATGTGGGTGTACTATTAGGTACCTACACTTCTGCCAAACCCTTTGGGGATTACAGATGTGATGTTATATTATTTTTGAGTAAATGTCTAAAAGTGCGGTCATCATATTACAATATTGATCACCTTTATCAATGCATGAATAACAGCTGACACATACAAAACTTAATACCTACCTAGGCACTCGACCCAAATGTATGGGACATAAATGATTATTTTTTCGCGATTACGATGTAGGTCCGACCAAAACTGTTTAGTTTGATCGTCTGTAGCTACCATACCTAATGGGGTATGAAGAACAGGGTATAAAGTTCTTCATCCCCATAGAAAAGAAAGGCTACAACCAGACGGGTTTTGTGTCTGGTGGGCTACTGCCCGACAGTTGTTGTCGGGTTTTTCTACATGGTCTAAGTCACGGATAACTTTAACAGAGCGATTTAGGATTTTGGTTTTAGTTCTTCATTTGTGTCATAGATAGTACTTCTGTACCATGTTGCTGTAGTACTTTTTGCAGTGCCACTACAAATATGATCACAGATACCTATGTACTTGGTTCGTCTAAAAATAACTACGCAAATGCGTGTTGATTCTTTAAATCCTGACGTTATTTTCAAAAACAAACGGAGTCTGACAATTTTTAGATCACTGTGTAGACTGACAATATCTCAAATTGATGATGATATTAGATATCACGATTCCAATAATAAATCAAGTTTTTTTTTCAGACTTCCAATCCAGCCATCTGCTACCCAGTCATCCGAATATCGGTCACCATCCTTTATTATCTCAAAGGAAATCTTATTAACCTGACAAATATACCAAATTACATATTAAATCGTTTTCTTATATTAAAGGGCGAAAATCACCTCGATGTGGCGTTCGAAGGAAAATTTATAGTCAGCCGTCACCCCAAATTTTATCGTAGAAAAATACATCTTTTTCACCCCGAACGGTTTGTCAACGTCCCACGGCGATTCTGCGGGAATGGTCGACAGTTTATATAAACTCAATGTTGTTACTGCGAGCGAAATGTATTTTGAAGACTAAGTGCGTATTGTTAGGTTTCTGAGCTGATAGATTCAGGCTGTTGTGTCTGGGTATACGAGATACTACGTGTATCATTAATCATTAGGTCTGAGGTCTGACCTTGTCGATCGTTGCTGGCTGTCAAAAATGGACTATTCCTCTCTTGGGTGTCGTAAATCGTCGGCAAGGTTATGGTAACAATATCAATGTTTTGATAGGCCTGTTGGTCTAGTGGTTAGTAAACCCTGACTGCTAGGACGAAGGTCGTGGGTTCGATTCCCACACAGGACAAATCTTTGTGCGATGAGTACGATTATTTGTTCTGTATCTGGGTGTGTAATTTATCTATAATATGTATGTATTTAGAAATATATAAGTATGTTTATCAGTTGTCTGGTTGCTATAGTACAGGCTCTGCCTAGTTTGGGATCAGATGGCACTGTGTTGGTTGTCCCAAGATATTATTATTATATTATAATGTCTTTTTGTGTCTTGTAATTTAATATTCAGGATTTGAAACGTCCCTTAACAAAGCCGTCAACTACGTATTTTTTTACCTATCAAACTAATTAACTCTGCGCGAAACGACTGCGAAACCACTTTTTTTGGTGTGAAATATCATGGTTTACGGTAGGACTCAATGTAACGCACTCAAAACTGTGCCGATGCATACTCTGAGTAGTACAGCTGTAAAGGGGCCATGGAAGTATTTAAAGTAAAATTATAGATAACATCTAATATTAAACATAACTAGTATAAAAAAAAGTATGAAAAGTTGTTACTTTCAGTTTTGACAAAAAATGATAGCTACATATGTCGGGAAGAATAGGACGTGCTTCTCGGCTTCGTTAAGGTGTTTTACACCTGTTATAAAGATGTATGAGTAAATTACAATTTCAACATATCATCTATAAACTATAGTACAACCTAAGTCATCATCATCTGCCTAGCCTTTTCCCAACTACGTTGGGGTCGGCTTCCAGTCTAACCGGATGCAGCTGAATACATGGAAGTATTATACATGGAACGACTGCCTATCTGACCTCCACAACCCAGTTAGTGCTAGGTACTACGATACCCCTTGGTAAGACTGGTTGTCAGACTTTCGGGACACTGACTACCTGTAAAGATCTACAAATGACAGCCGGGACCAACGGCTTAACGTGCTTTCCGAGGCACGGAGGAAACTCGGTATGTAATGGGTGGTCATCCATCCACGGACCAACCTAGGTAAGCACGGCTTAACCTAAAGATCGACCCGAGCCGCTGTTCTTATTGAGCTACGAGCTCCTCCACAACCAAAAATACAAAAAACAATAGTACAACCTAAGTATCATACTCTAATTTCAAATCCATATACCACTACGGGTTGTCAATATACCGAACAGCCGGTTCCCCTGAAGAAACTTAACGCCGAATTAAACCACCGTTTGGCGTCCAGGGTGAATAAATTTGTGCCAATATGTTGCTTCTAACCTCTAAATGATAGAAGTTTAAATTGTTTTTAAACACTAGGTTAGTTTACCACATGTTGGTGACAGGGAGTTTAACATGGGGGACGTTTTGGACACGTGTTCAGTTATTGATTTTGTGTTATTCTAATGGTAAGGAAAATATTGAGTTTCAGTTAAATGTATGCTTTTCATTAAGAGCTTTTGTACAGAAAGTGGGTAACATCGCAAATAGCTGTCAAATATTTCACTGTTTTGATTAATTTGGCAATATTACTGTACGGAAATAAGAAATATGGCTAACTAGTGAACTAAAATATTGATTATGAAATGCAATAATTAACATTGTAACACCGAATAGTTAGTTTTAGATATAAAAAAAGTATTTGGAAACATTCCAAATGTCTTTTTACATCTAAAACGGTTACAACATCTAATTCAGTGTTTTAATTGCAATTCATTATTAATATTCTAGCTCACTAGTTAGCCATATTTCTTATTTCCATACAGTAAAATTCCAAATTAATGAAAACAGGTAAATACTAGCATTTGACAGCTATTTTCGACGTTGCCCACTGCGCTCGCACTCGCACAAGACTTTCGCTCGGAATGCACGAATAAGCTGTTGGTCCTGGTTAGTCATTTGTAGATCCTTGTCAGTCATTACAAGTGGTCAGTGGCTCGAAAGTCTGACAACCAGTCTTACCAAAGGGTAGTAATTACCTAGTACTAACTGGGTTGTGGAGGTCAGATAGGCAGTCGCTCCATGTAAAATACTGGCAGTCGGTTAGACTAGAAGCGGACTCCACCATAGTTGGGAAAAGGCAAGGCAGATGATGGATATCTCTATCATTGGCAATCTTGTTTCACTGTGTTGTTCCTGCTCCCCTGGTCTATGCGTAGCTAGCTCATCCGGGCCTTTCCCGCGATTTCCTGTGTGCACCGCTGAGGTACTTACATGAAATCTAGACCATTTAGGACTAACTATTTTTAATGTAACTGACTCGTTGGTGGTTGCACTTCGCGACTGCTGAGCATGATGTCCTGGATTCGATTCTCGGGTCGGGAAAAGTGTTAATAGGTTTTTCTATCAGTCATTTCTCAGTAGTCACGGAGTCTGAAATAGTGCCCGGTTGATGGGAAGAGGCTCGACCCCTATTACATGGGACTTGAACATATCTGGCGAAATGTGGGTGTTCTATCTATTAGATACACCTCTGCCTCGCCCTTCGGCAACTATAGGCGTGATGTTATGTTTGTGTATTTTTTATTTATGCCGTCAAATTGTTCTCAGATCCATTTTTCCTTGAATAATTGGCATAGAGTTTTTCATCAGCTGCAGCTGGCGCCGCCAGTGGAAAGCGTCGGGTAACCATGCGTTCATAATAAACCGGGACGTGTGTAATGTCTTGAGGAAGGCGACATTTTGCGTCACCTGCGATCCAAGTTACGCCGCGTTTCTCGGCTTTTTCATAGTCTGGTGAGTAGGAATTTAATATTTAAGGATTTAAGACGTCTTCTCTTATGTCTACATGATGTTTATTATATTATACAAGTATTTGAATTATGTAATGGTAATTTTTACAAAAAATGAGACGAAAAGCTAAATTTCAACAAAAAATGTTCAACTTTCTAAAAATGCGGGCCAAAGAACTTTTTTTGTAACACTGAAACAGTGATAGTATGTGAACGATTTAAAAATACGAGAATTCTTAGAGGATTTCCAATAAGCGACAATCTATAACAGAAATGTTGGAAGAAATTACAGGAAATTACAAAAATAATGTAAACAAATAGCTAAATAGGTAGGATATTTACTTAATCAAACGTTTTAGTGAAGAGGAAGGCACATGTTTACGTTATCTTTTACCCTCTCAAATTAATAATAACGGAGCCAATAGACAAGGTAAAAAAAAGATCCCAAAATAAATAATACGGAAGCAAAACCTACACTGCTGGCCCGAAAAATTCGGACACTACATCAGCAACATTGTCCGTACACTGTCGAGAGAACGGGCCGCAATTTCAATTTACGAGTGGCGATGCTATAAAATTGGCACGTGATCGCGTCGAGACAAATAAGTGGATATCGCTTATATGTGTATTAGTAATATTGCTCGGAAGTGTAGGGCTGGGTAGGGGAGAAACGGGAATATTGGTTAGGAGATGATTTGTGCGAATTCTTTGGTCGACTGCAAATGTTAATTTAATTTGGTGAAGAGTAGAATTTCTTGAAATATTTAATTTCTGATGAATGTTATTTCGATTGTCTGTAATTAGAATTTCAACAAAAAGGTAAGGTAAAGTTTTTTTTTTTTACAAAAAAAAACAAAAAAAAACGATTCAAAATAGCCCTAAGTACTACATACTGAAAGTTAGCTTTTCCACGACAGTTGTTCATTGAATAAGTTTCTACGTGGAGACCCTAACAAAGAAACATACAATGCAGTACGAAATTGGGTAACATATAAAAATATGTAACATATTTATTGTATTGGTACATTTTCCCAAATTGTGTCCAATAATTCGTTACATAAATAAAAGACAATGATAAAATAATAATGGTCCAACAAATGTTGGTGTAGTAAACTATGAGATATTATTTAGAGATATTTTCCTTATAGCTGTTTTATGATACTTGAAGAAATTGACTGACGGATACGGCTGTCTGTTGGTACCACTTCAATAATAAACGATTCTGAAATAATCTCTCACTTAAAGTTATATAAATATAATACATTTACTTTTTATATTTTTAAATGTTTTTTTTAGATTTTATTTTAAAGGCATATTTAAAAATGTACAAAATATGTTTGAAAATAAATGAAACGGAATATAATACATTAAAAATTGTATATATGTTATTAACTACACCTAAGACTTGATAGGGCCGTTAATAATTTAATACTATAGCAAACCCATACACATACATAAAGTTACATCTTTTTCCCATAGGGGTTGGCAGAAACCAGAGAACACGACCTACTACGATCCTAACTGTACTCCTTTTCCTTACTGTACGATAAATCTTTTTTAAAGTTTGAAACATTAGAAAATCATAAAATTTGACTCGAACTACACAAAATTATAATAACCAAACAGAGAGTATCAGCGTGTACAGGCCACTATACTGAACAACTTTTTTCTCATAATGGCGAAAAATTAATAACTACAGAACAAATAACACAAAAATAAAAGATATCGGGAACTCAAAACAAACAGTGGACATGGTAAATATCCCGTTTCTAGTGTTAATGATAATGTTAGTGACCATGACTTAAAAACCTATCACTGCCCAAATATATGGGACAGCGGATATTTTTTCGCCATTACGATCTTCAACACCCTTAAATATGTCCACATATATCTGATACTCGCTGAATAATGCACAACAATCAACATCAACATATTGCACCAACACAGCACCCAAATATAGCTCCACACAATACAATACATTACACTCATAACAGCCATAAAATTGCATCTCAAACACACACATACACTCCGTGACCTCAACTACGTAAGGGTCCTCCAAAATCCATAACTTTGTCGTGGGGTTCAAGCCCCTCACTTGAACAATACACAAATTGCAGTTCTAATGCTCCGGTACAATTTACTGCTCCTGGACTAGGAGCACAGAGTAGTTGTGAAACAGAGCCAACGGAATGGATTGTGTTGGTAATGGCGCCCTAGAGAGTAGGGAAATTGTTTAGGAATTGGATTGTTTTTAGATTAATTTGGTTTTATTTAGAGTTTTTGAGAAGGAAGGGAGAATTTGGAATTATTGATGCAGTAGATTGCATGAGAAAATTAAATGTGAATCCAGATGCTTCTGAATTGGTCTCCACATCCCATTTACTAGTGAGTGCCGATATTTTCAGCTTTTATTTATAAATAATTCTCAAACTTTTGGTCTGTCTAAAAAATAACAGGTAGGTTCTGCTTTGAATGTTATGAGTAAGTATTAAAATTAAATGATTATAATCTTCTGGTTGATCACTGTGTAATAAAAATAATAAATAATGAATAGTAAGTTTTTTCATCTCATCCACTGCTGTCAAAACGGAGAAGGAAAAGGCTGTGAGAAAAAATCGAAAAAATCTGACATCCATCAATCTGCACTGTGTCCTCGTGGTGGAGTATGCTCCATTCCCTTTCACTCTGAGGAAGCTGGAAGCTGCCCTGCAATGAGAACGTTAATAGATAATAATTAAATTAATAGTGAATAGTTAAAAGTATTGAAAAGCCCATAATATAGCTCATTACCCTATCATTAACTACTCTGTACCCCGACCTTGTGATAGTCCAAGAGGCCGGGTGCGAAAAGCAACAGATGCTCTTAACGCAATTTAGATAATCGTTTGCGTAAATAAATAGCTGTCGAAACTCAATTAGGGTCTTGTCGTGAATGGGCAAGCCACTCGTTCTGTGGGAAGGCAAGTTTCCTAAACATCTGTTGTAATTTATACGTTATTTTACACCGAGATCAAGATGTCCCGTGGTTCTGGCTGATTGGAATAAATTTAAATCGATCGCTACTCTTTATAAGATTTCCTATAAGACAAATCACTGCTCCAATACAGTCTCCCTCAGTCATGATGCGTTCAGTAGCCTACTAAAAAAAAAAAATGAAAAAGCGTTTATTCGTGGTGACATCCTAAATATTACAAAACATGTTACTTCTGCCAAACTGTAAAGCAGTTTGTTGGCAGATGCAGCTCCCATATACATTATTACCTATATTTTATACCTACTCGTAGGTACTTTTCCATCAATAACGAGGATATAACCATTAACTGTACCTACCTGTGTTTATTTTTCTCTTTATTATATTCTATGTGATTTTTTTAATAATTTGTAACAATAATGCATTTTTAATGAATTTAATTTGGCTTCCATGAACATAACTATTGTATGCCCTATGGGTGGGACATAACTGATGACAATTTAATTATTTAAGACATGTATTATGTCTACCTATGATCCACAATAAAGATATTGGTTGATTGCAACTTCTTTTCTTTTTTGGTTAGCAAGTTTCAGTATTTTTTCAGTATCGTCTAGTTAGGTAATGCCAAATGTAAGCAAGATACCTTGGCAACAACTCCCGTTTCATTCATTCCTCAGTAGAACTGGTTAGCTTCTTTTTTGTTGTAACTCGCCTTAGTGCCTCTCTATATTAATAGAAAGTTGCTAGGTAACCGTAAAAGTTGCCTTATCATTACGCATTGGCAAACCGGTGTAGTAACTTGAGTCCCACCTAGTGCTAAAATGTTTTTTGTTGAATATGACTGCTTAATGCGTAAGCAGAACATAGTCGTTAGTGAAGACATCATTCTTTTTAACCTATTTCTAACTAGCTGTTGCCGTCGACCTTCGTCCACATGAAATTATTGTAAATATATTAGGTACCTATTTGAATCGGATTTTGCTAACAATTTCAAGGGTTTTAATTTTAATGTATGCACCACTTATACTTTTTCTAAAATAAAAGTCAAGTTACTTTTATCTGTCAGTAAAAGTCCCGTCAAAATCGGTCCCACCGTCTCATAGATTAGCCGGAACAAACAGACAGATCAAAATAAAAATAAAGTCTTTTTGTTATAATTACCGTACCTATACGTATACCGTACCTTCATACGTTCAGTAAATAGCTGTTATTTTGAAATTACAAACAGACACTTCAATTTTATTTACTTGTATGTATAGATTTATGACTTTAAAAACTTTACTTAAACCATCATACAACAACAGAAATGAAAGATTTATCCCTAAGCCCACTTAAATCCAACAACCATCAAGATATACCACATACACATCTAAAAAGTCACAACATCATAGACAAAGCAGTGTTGCCAGTTGAAATATACCCAACACACGCATAGACATGTTTAGAATTAGTTACAGACGTTGATATACGGTTACAGATCGCTCCGTTGCTCCTGACCTTGCCCTTGGACTTGGCACATGAAAAACGAGAAAAACTATCTTAGCTTGGCTCCAAAAATTGTTTATTAAGGTACGATTCCGAAGACTGTCGCGTTCGTCTAGTAGTCGCAAGTGTGACTGCGGAGTATGAGGTCCTGAGTTCAATAGCCAGGTCGGCAGGATAATGTCATTGAGTTTTTCCGTCAAGAATTTCTCAGTAGCAGCCGTGAAGTTTGGATTTAGGCCCAGTTTATGGCAACGGGATAGCTCCCTATTACATGGTATGCACACACTCTACCTTACCCTTCGGTGATTTCAGGCGTGATGTTATGTTCTGTACAAATGCCGACATTCAGCAATGAAGCCGCCCAGTCAACGACAGACCGCAGTCAGGTTTGGTTTCAATGTGATTCCACGAAAACGACAACAGGCAGCAATGTTGCCTGTTGTCGTTTTCGTGGATGTATGGTACCGTTTCATAGAGTTATGATATTTTAGGATGTGGTATATGTTATGGACCAAGTGATAAATTTGGCATTATACATAATGCCCAGTCATTATGAAAAATGCCCAATAGTGCAATTTGACAAGAATTATTCAAATAATCAAATTGACCGGGCATTATACATATTGTCCATCACCTTTTGGGCAGAGTAATACAAACATAATATTTAATTACTACTTTTTTTGTTATTGTCATTTAACTTAAAATAAACCGCCGTTTTTTCGTGGTACTACTATTTTGTCCTACTAGTAGGACCACGAGGGAGACTAGTAGGACAAAATAGTAGGACCACGAGAAAACGGGTAAATAAAATAAACATTAAACCATTTAAATAATCAGACTCACTATTTGGATTCATTATCAAGGACTTCTACATTCATATTAAAAATATAACATAAAACATATTAAAAAAATAAAAATTTCACAACATGTCTAATATTGTTTTATAGAAATGACTTATTATTATAAAACATAAAATAAACTTTAGTTTAAGCAATCAGACTCATTATTTGGCATAATTAGCATCTTCTTTAGCTTTATTATCAAATTGCCCAATTATCATGTAGCAATATAATAATGACCGTGCAATGTGATAAATAATGAAGTTAAGATAGTATTAATCACTTAGCCCGATAGAGCTAGACATTATTCATAATGCTCGTACATTATGTATAATGCCCGCATTAATCACCTGGTCCATTACATATATACATCCTAATCGTAAAAACAAAACAGCTCTATAGGAGAGCTGTTTACTTTCTCCATGGGCCTAATATCGTAACCGCCCCATACATTTGAGTCGAGTAATGTATGGGACATTACTCGACTCAAATGTATGGGACAGTTATTCAGTTCGCTGGTCTATACCGCTTCCATGAATATGAACACACCCTTCTGTTACGTGTTGTATACAAACCAGCAGTGTCGCTGCGGTCTCTCATAGGTATGCTATTTGCCGTTGCGGTCCCCTTCGGAACTATACCTTTAGCTTTGCTCCAAAGATTGGTTAGTAACTTCGCAAGGAGTTATTTTGATTATCTTTTATGAGAATCGCGGGAAAACAGGACGTGTATGACCGTTATTATTCAAACTTGGAACATGGGAGTCTTGATAATAAATTTTGGTATTATTAGGTTGCTGCCAGAAAGTATTTAATAAATTATTGAAAGAATTGCTGAAGATGCCTTTTAACTACATTAACTGTGTGGCTAAATTCTAGTCCAAGAATAAGTAGAAATAAATCTAACAATAAGCAAAACATGGCCTAAAAAAAGAATCTCCATGTACCTACCTGCAGCCTGTATATTTAAATGCTATAAATATAAGAAACATAACATAAAATAATAAAATCAGTTGCAAGATTTGACCCAAAAACAAATACTGCAAGTTAAATAAAAACGGGTAAAAAAGAATGTTGGAATATCACCCAATTTAGTGATTATTGTGACTAGAATCACAATGAAAAGTGCGTTTTCCGTACAGTGAACAGTCACGGTTAAAAACATAACAGGGCTTATTATTATATATGCTGCAATATGTTGGCCCGCAGATTCGCACGATGTACTACAGATGTAAAACTGTTACTTTTCAGAGCCTTCTGTCAGTCGTTTTACACGTGCAGTCTGTGGATCAACTTTACGCGGCGGGCTTACAACGCCCTGCGTGTGCAGTACAATAACGCGCTGAGGGCAGTGTTGAGGAAACCTCGGTACTGGAGTGCTTCCGCAATGTTTGCGGATGCTTACATAGATGATTTCTTCTCCACCATCAGGAATAGAACTGCATCGATGATGAGCAGGGTCTGTGGTAGCACCAACACTGTCCTCAGGACGTTAGCGTGCAAAATAGACAGTCCTTTTACTGTGTACTGGGCAAGTGTACACCTGCACAGAAATAGGAAATAGATCAAGTTACTATTGTGGAACTTGTTTTGTTTACTAACAAATTACTAACACCTTTTTATTGTTTTTATTGTTTCTTATTTATTTTTTTGTGTGTACTACTAACACCCCTACTAACGCTTTCTGTGTAAAAATGTCAAAATCAAAATCAAAATCAAAGCATTTATTTCAAGTAGGCCCGTTACAGGCACTTTTGAACTGTCGAAACAAAGACAACAATGAAATTTAGCTACAGTCCCAGTCACAAGGCATAAAAACTGTGAAAGTACTGTAGTTGCCCATTCCCTAACGTAGATCTCTATGGAGAAGAACGGGCAAGAAACTCCATGGACACTCTTTTAAATCAGAATATTTTTACAAAACCTTGGTTACATCATTCATGTTTAGATGTTACATTATGTGAGAGCGATGTAGCAAGATGTGCACGTTAAAAGTGTCCATAGTAAAAACAAGGAAAAGAACAATTCAAAAAATAAAATAATTAATTCAAATAAGCCGTGGCAACCAAGAGATGACCAGTCACAACCGACAGCGCCCGTTCACGAACATGACGCATGTATCAGCACCATTCAACTCAACCATTTTGAAGGGAACTAACTGATCCGACACACGCGCCACCATCAGCGAGACATTTGAGTGAGCATGACATACACTTAACCGCCAGGGCAAATTCAAGTCATAAAAAAAAAAAAAAAATGACGTAGGTTATCAACGAAGGATAGCTTTCTATTACATAGTACTCACATAATATGGGCTATGCGGTTATATAATACCAAAAGAAATTGAATCTATACAATGCAAAGATAGTTGTACAATCTTCAGCAGCTCCAACAATACTATTTAATGCTATCCATTAATCAGTTTATGCGCCCCTGTCCATGTGGAGCAGGACCGGCATTGAGCCAAGCATTTTTATCAGAGATATAATCGTCCAACTTGTAATATGCTTGCTTACATAGTGTGCGTTTAATGCATGATTTAAATTTCGTCTCATTCAGTTCAAGAATACTTTGTGGAATTTTATTATAGCATCTTAAACAATACCCCATGAAAGATGAGTCTACTTTAGCGAGTCTGAAGCCCGGCTGAACTAATTGGTCTCTAGTTCTCGTACTGTAATTGTGTCTGTCACCTCTTTTATTAAAAAGATGTAGATTTTTGATGTATGGACGTATATCTGAAATAAAGTTAAATTATTATTATTATACAGTTAAAACGGTCTATCATCAGCACTAGATAAAAGCAATTCAGTTTACAAAAAACTGAGTCGCTGTTAAAGAACACCTAGATATTCCTCCACTCATTTAAAACACCCAAAAAAACATTGTTTTCTCGTTAACACACACGCTCGATAACTCACGTCAAAAACTCGAAATAAGTACTTGTATGGAGTTAAATTCATTTATTTTTCGCGAACAGCAATCTATTAAGGGGACGATAAGCGGGGGCCGCGTTAAAATAAATTGATTTTATTCAAATTTCTATTAGGGCACCGGCTCGCTGTGTTTCTGGAGATTGCTACGGGCCCAGACTTGTTTCTGGGGAGTTGAGAAGCTTGGTGATGGCTAGATGCGGCTTTAAGGTGAGGTTGTGACGAGAAAGTAGGTACTACCTATTCCTACTCTGATATCTTGAGTAAAAAAAAACCATTTAAATGTTTAAAGTTAATTTTAGTACTTTAAGAGAACATTTTCTGTGAACATGATAATAATACTATTATCATGTTGACAGGTATAATAGTATTTTATATACATGTATTGTATGTATTAGTTTAGTTTGGTTTATAAAATAAGTTAATTTAAGTTTTTAAATTTACTGTTTATGCACATAAGGATATCCTCTTCTGCAAATCTCAATCGAAGTAAGGTTTGCTGTAAGAAAATCCAATTCTGAGTTAAGCTCGCCGTTTTACATAATATGCTATAAATTGCAATTTTTGGGCACATCGTCAGTCACTTTTACTCATCATCATCTGCCTAGCCTTTTCCCAACTGTATTGGGGTCGGCTTCCAGTCATGCCGGATTTAGCTGAATACCAGTATTTTACGCAGAGCGGCTGCCTTCCAGACCTCCACAACCCATTAACTGGGTAACACGGTATTTCATGGCGTCAGTCACTTTTACTATTAAAATTAAATTTTCTTTGAAAATATTTGTCGCGATCAATAATAATTGTCACGTTACAGTTGTCCATAAGTAAAGAGGACATTAACCCATTAGCTGATCCTTTCGGGAGTTTCCAAAAGTGCCGCATCCATTTTTCCACGTCCACCGCAGATTCCCACTCAAAGCTTGTAATTGAAAAGTTTGCAAGGAGAGATGTAACGTGATTTATAAGACAGACGAAATGTTCGTCCGGCGACCTTTTTATTCAACGAAATCTTGTTAGGTACTCTACTTATGTACTTTGAGTGAATTATGCAAGTTTTTTTTCTAATTGAGATTTTTTAGCTGTCGATTTATCTTTTTTTTACTATACACGATGTAAGCAACATCGGCGTACTACCAATTATTGCGAAATTTAGCACACGATTCTATGTTACCAGTGTAGAAATTTCTCGTCGGTTTTTATAAAATAAACAGTTACTCTATAATATAGAAAAATGCACTACCTTTACGGTCTTTTTATATATAAAATGTTGTATAAATAAAATAGTTTTTCATTAGGTTAGACTTAGGGCCTATTTACGAATACCCACTTCTCACCGAATAAATTCAGAAATGGAACAGAATTTGTATCAAATTACCTCCCAAGTAAATTAACGAGCACGTAATCGAAAGTGAAGTAATAGTTCCTTATTGTTTTAAGGCTGTATTATTATAATTTTAATTTTAATTTTTTAATGTTATTTTTTTTAAGGTTTTATTTAAATTTACCAATATTTGGACCACGAGGGCAAATTTGAAACATATACTTAGGTACAATCCGGCGGTAATTCTAAATCTCAACTTAAATAGAAACCAGTGACGGTGCAGTCCGTCGTCATAGTGATTGCGGTTTACGGTAGCAGCCATACCTTTAGAAAAATACAATACAATATATCTTTATTTTCTCTCTCCACAAAGGTTCACATAGTTGTAATAAGTATAATTGTAAGAATAACATTTTAACAAAATGCATAATATTATTTTTTCCTTTTGAGAGACTGGCGTCCATACTAGGACACATTGTGTGACGGATCCCCACGGAACCCCGAATAAAAATATTACTATAGTATCGAAAAATTTATGGAAGATAAAAAGTAAAAATAGAGTTCAAATAATGTATGTGTCGGATTGTCAGGATTTATTTTATTTTTATTTCGTGCAAATGGGTGCGATACACTGTTTCTATTAAACTAATAAATTACTTGAAATCACAATTTAATAAAATAACACGGGGCACAATTTATTGGGTACAGTTCCGGGACGTCTCATCTCCGCTGTGATAGACACTCAATGTCGTCCTCGCCGCGACCTGTAAACACCAGGACTCTGTAGAAGCATGCTGTGGTGTGAGTAAACTTGTAAGTAGGTCGCGTGATGTCACCACTGGCATACTTGCGATTCATTTTATGTCTGTACCAATGCCCGGATTCGACATATGTATGTGTTAATTATAATATATTATTTACTGCAAACAGCTACATATAAGTTTAATTAATATAATATTTTTAATTGTGAAAGTTCCTAACCTACGTGGTATTAGTTAATAGATTCTCACTGCAATATTATTAATATGAAGATATCTTGCTGCGCCCTAACAGGGCCATGTACTCACTAGTTTAAACCTAGCGTGTAGCTATAGTTGGGTACAGTCGCCAGCACATCAGGTTACCACAAACTGTCAAATTTCTCCAAATGATTTTAAAACATAAAATGTTGAAGGTTAAATTCAAAATCGAATGAGAAAATTTTACAGTTTGTGATAACTTGATGCGCTCGCGACTGTACATCGTGCGCTTAACAAATAAATGAATAAAATAAATATTTCTTGTATTCAATTCTAGTGCAATCGAAACAACCTAAAGTCACTTATTTCTAATCCTAAAAACCAGAGACGAAAAGTTAGCTTGAAAATAAAATATATTTTTCACAAAATTTTAAAACATTTTCACCAATTTCTTATATTAAAAACGTTATCACTCTCATTTCGATATCAGCATAAACTATATACATACCTCTTGAATATTTAAAACTACATTAATTTAAAATAAAACATTCAAAATTCACTTTTCGGTTTTAAAATGAACAAGTTTATTTTAAAACTTTGTGACCATAAATCAGTGGGATCGACTTTATTAAAATAATTTGCGTTATAAATTGCGTTAAAGGGCAATTTCGGGCATTATGGGACAAGCGATGGGAATAAACAGGATGACCGTTATTAAAATGAGGATTCATGGGAATAACAAACAGTCTAACAGAATAGTCTATAGGAAGTTGTTTCTATAGTGATGCCTCATAGTTTTTGCCCGTAAATGGCGGAACTGAGAATAGCTGTACCTCGACAGAAAACCATTAGATCTAGTCGCGACACCATAACTTTTGCCACCACTGCAAGTCGTACTAACCTTGGTAGCACCGCGCCCTTGAACCGTCTTATGAGTAAACATAATAAAATTGCTGCACGAACCAGTAGTATCGACATCTACTCTAACCCCTTCCGTCAATACCGTATGAGACTTTTTAACCAGCTCGGAGTCTCGAGACGTCTGTGCGATATTAGACAAAGTGTAATTAATTGCATCCACTTCCATTCTCTTAATTTTCAGCCTTTTAATTTAATTCTTTATATTTTATGCTTTGTTTTAATCATATTTTTTAGTTAAATAATCCTGTATTTCCCACCGGCCTAATGTACACATCCCATTTTTAACTTTTTAATGACCTTTTTATTTTATTGTATAGCTTAAATCATGTAATGGTATCTTACTTGCCCTTTTGTTATTCTGCAAGAGCTGTGCACTTCTATAAGTGACAAATTCACTATAACTAAAATAGTTTGTGATTTATGTTTATGTATGTTTTAGTGAGTAAGTCGTTGTTGTGCCATTTTAATTAATAAATAAATAAATCATTTATTTTGCAAATAGGTTTTTACAAGCACTTTTACACGTAATTTTTTTTTAAACTAGATGGGGCCGATGTTTCGTGCCGGTCCACTCTGAGAAGAAACAGTCGAAACAAACTCAGAGGTCTCTATGCAGATTAATGTCTGAGATAGCCTAACAGTGATAGCCTAGTAGTGTGACCGTCGGACTGTCAAGTATTAGGTCTCGAGTTCGAACCCAAGACCTCTGATTTTTCGGATTCATGTGCGTATTGTATAATTATCACTTACCTCGGTGAAGAAAAACATTGTGAGGAAACCAACATGCCTGAGAGATATTTCTTGACGGCATGTAAAGCCAAGTCAAAGGCCCATGGGCGGCATAAAAACAATGACACCAGGTTAGGCACTAACCACACGATAAAGAAGAAGACTGAACTGTTTGAGATAGTCTTTTTAAAAAAGAACTACACAGATTTGAGTGGACCTATCCAGGGCTGTCCAAGCAATGCAAGCATTTGTCAGTTATCGTGTAGCACTCAAGGATAGTGGAATCTAACGCTGCCATTTTGATTTATCAAAATATTTTCCACGGACAATTTCACGAATGTTTACCAATAGCGCCTCCTTGACAATACCAAACTCCAAGAAAACCATGCTGCCATATTTCCAGCCTGGAAGAAGATGGTTAGTTTTTTGTGGTCACTGAACCACTGAAGCATTTTTGTGATGCTCTGCCGACGTATCAAAGACAAAGACAATAAAGTTGCATGTGGTAGTATTTTCACCTGTTAAACTGGAGAGGAACAAGGCTGTCTTACGGGTAATTAAAAATTGCCACCATGGGTATATAATTGCTGCTGACGTGTACTTTAATGATTTGTCAATATTTATACCACGGTTAATAAATTCCAAGAAGAAAAATACCAAGATTGGACATTATGTCAAGATGAGACATGATGTCATTACGGAAGAATTTAAACGAAGAATAAGTTATTGTGGAAACTGCAGAAGATTGTAAAAATATCTTTGTATTATATAATTGCATAGCACATGTGTGAGTACTATGTACTGTAAGTCTACCATTTATATTTTGTTATCTTTCATTGACTTGAATGTGTCGTGGTGGCTGAGTGAATGTCATGCTCACTCAAATATCTCGCTGATGGTGGCGGGTGTGTCGGGTCATTTAGTTCCCTTCAATATGGTTGAGTTGAATGCCGCTGATCCATGCGTCATGTTCGTGGACGGGCGCTGTCAGTTGGGACTGGTCATCTCTAAGTTGCCACGGTTTATTTTAATTACTTTATTTTTAAATTGTTGGTTTAATCTTTTACTCTGGACGCTCATAATGTGCACGTCTTTGTACATCGTTCTCACATGTATGTATAATCTCAACATGAATGATATAACCAAGATTTTGTAACAATATTTTGATTTAAAAGAGTGTCCATGGAGTTTCTTGCCCATTCTTCTCCATAGAGATCTACGATTTGGAATGTGCAACTACAGTACTTTCGCAAGTTATTATGCCTTGTGACTGTGACTGTAGCTTAGCTTTTTTGTTTTTGACTTTCAAAAGTGCCTGTAATGGTCTAATTGAAATAAATGCTTTGACTTTGACTTTGAAACAAGATCTACGTGACAGTTCCCGGAATGTAACAGAAATAACGTAATCCAAAGATTCACCAAAACCATTACATTAGAAATTAAACCATTATATTACCAAAAATATCCTACAGTGAACCTGTTGCGTTCGTTAATTAATTCTTAGTTAAACTCACTCAAGAGAAAAGCGGGAAAAATGGCGTGATGAAGGAATTACTTTTTTACGGGCCGTCGGGTCCGTGGGCCTTCGAGCCGGATCCGTAATGATTTATTGTGGACCCGGACCTTCGGGCTGCAAATGTAGCTATCCATCATCGTTGGTACTGTGACCAAGTTTCAGATTAGTATTTTGTGGTTTTCGGTGACTGTGCTTCTATGATGGTGGATGGGGGAGTAGGTACTTTTGAGTTTGACCATACGATTCCACAGTTGGGTAAAAGATGAAGGACCGAACTAGACGGATGACTGCCTTAACGTATCCACGTTCCAAAATCTGATGTTGGAATTGACACTATGTCAGATTGGGACTGACGAATGTGTTTTATAATCATTTCAGCCACTAGTCGTCTACTGGTAGTATGCCTTCCCCAATGACCCACAACAACTGGGTGTTTGTCCCCGCATCCAACGTATTTCCACAGCCTGCACAAGGTCGTCTATGCAACTTTGTGTTCACCTACTTATTTCGTCATTCTGAACCACCATGTAAGATACGAAAATTCGTTAGGAACCACAGGCACTGGCCAGTAGCCATTGCAAACATTCTTGACTTAAGCAATGCCACCAACCCCCCGACAAGTGGTGGGGTAGCCCGTCTAGCAAACAACAGGAATAAAAATGAATACATCATCTGCCTAGCCTTTTTCCAACTATGTTGGGGTCGGCTAGTACAAAATACTGGTATTCAGCTGAATCCGGTAAGACTCCAGTCTTACCGGATTCAGCTGAATACCAGTATTTTACATGGAGCGACTGCATATCTCACCTCCACAGCCCAGTTAGTACTGGGTATACCTACCTGCGATACCCTACATAAGACTGGTTGTCAGACTTTCGGGCCACTGAACACCAGTAACCACCGTCAAAGATCTACAAATGACAGCCGGGACCAATAGCTTAACGTACTTCCGATGTACGGAGGAAATTCGGTATGCAGTGGGTGGTCACCCATCCACAGACCAACCTAGGCAAGAGCGGCTTAACCCGAAGATCGACCCGAGCGGCTGTTGTTATTTAGCCACAAGCACCTCTGAAATATTAATGAATACGTGATATCGACATTAATAATCTCGGGATAATCTAAGTTATTCCCATTAATTTGGTCGCACTACTCGCGCTGTTTCCTTAATTAATATAAATTACATCATTGTTGCAATGATTAATCGTATTAACGATTAATTTATTGTTATTGCAAACAATTGTTTCGTTAGGCGATAATTAACGCGTGAATGTTGTAAGTTAATCGGATAAGAAAAGAAAAATGAAAATTTTTCCTAAAATAAAGTTAGTACTTAGGTACTAGGTACCATAAGTTTTGGGAATATTAATAAAGATACTAAGGTTTTCATTTCAGGTAATCTATTTGCCTTAGAGATAATGTAAGCTTAAACCAAAGACGAAAAATGACATCAAGACCCAGGGCAGACTATTTTATATTATCTGAAAAAAAGAAAACAAAAAAAAAACAAAAAATAGACGAATTGATAACCACCTCCTTTTGGAAGTCGGTCAAAAAATGCGTCATAATCGAAGTGTTTTGCGTCTAAACTTATACTGTCACTCACGGGATATCTTCCGTCATTATCCATAATTCTGAACCCCCGATATTTAGACGCTGTTGCAAGCGCCATGATCGTGGGATGACTGGAGAATGCGGGTGGATGGTAAATTAATTGTGAGGTGCAGACAATCTCTCTACCTTCTTTCTTAGTCTTTTGCTACGCGCACTACTGGAACTCGACCCAAAGTCACGGCAAAACACACACACAGTATCACTAGGTTTCGTGGAGTCCTTATTACGACGGCTGCTGTGACTTTTGAGTATAATTAAAACTGAATTCCACGTACTTGACAATTTGAAACCCTCATCTCAAATGAAATTTTTGTGTTTTGCTATTTTAATTACTTCGTTTGTCAGCCTTGGTAAGTAATTAAAAAAACAGAGACAGTTGGTCAGAATATTGGATAATCACGGAAGAGAACCCGTAAGTGACAGTATAAGATTAGTTATAAACCGTTAAAGCTTAAAACAGTGTTTATTTTCCGTCTCTATTTAAACGGATAGGTTTTTCTCTGAAATTCTCTTGAACCCCTCATTTTAAGCATTTTTTTTTAAGAAAAATATTATGAAAACTGTTATAATTATTTTCTATCCCTTACTAAGTACGAATCCCATTGCGTGTCCGAAATAACTGCTTTTGATGTACGAACGCATCCCTAATTAATAAGTAAGCACGCAATGTGCATGATGAAATCCATCGAAATAACATCAAAAGGCCTTTATTAAAAACCTTGAAAGATAAATGAGCTAATTTATGAGAAAATTCATTGAATTTCATCTCAAGTTGTTTTGGAATGACTAAGGTTACCAGTAGGGTAATCGGGCAATCTAATATTGTTACTGCAATAAAGTTGTCAAGCAATTTTAAACAACAATATTTGAAATGTGGCCCGGCCAAATATACCATTATTTTTAGGTCGTTCTGGAACCGAATACCATTAACTCGATCATCGAACTCGAAACGATTGGGACGATTTTTTTCAAAAAGTAACAATAAAAAAAAAACACGAATAATAAATTTAATGTTTTTTTTTGTGAAATAATGAGAATCGATCGATGAATGATTTTTTCAATGGGTATCGTTCGCATGTGTTGCCGATCGTGGATACGTTTTACCCACACATAATTATGTTCTGTTCTCATTATTTCACAAAAACAAACATTAAATTTATTCTTTTGTTTTTTTTTTATTATTACTTTTTGAAAAAAATTGTCCTAATCGTTTCGAGTTCGATGATCGAGTTAGTGGTATTCGGTTCCAGAACGACCTAAAAATAATGGTGTATGTTATATCCACTAACTGAATGTTAGTACGGTCGATGTTTTTTTTTGTGTGTTTTCAAGACAACTGACAAATATATGAGCCTTACTAGTTTAGACATATCCTTTCTTTATCGTGTGGTTAGTGCCTGTCTGAGCAGTCCAACGGTCACACCACTAGACTATCACTACTTTACTATAGTTCAGACATTGCCAAGATATATTTCTCAGACGTCATCAGCATTAAAATATTCTTATGATGGCCGAACTATAGTTGCCAATATTGTAGCTTAACATTGCAGTAAAATTATTGTCTATTTAGACCAGGGATTCCCAAAGTGGTCTACATAAACGAAATTTCCTGGGGTCTTCATAAACGAAAATTGATTTTGGGGGTCCGGGTCGATGAGGTCTTAAAATCGACCCCTTTTAATTAACACAAGTTCTTATTTGAAACTTTTAAGATACTTTACAAGTTCTGATTTTAATGTTTTTTTTTTTTTTAAAACAATTACCTACTTAAGTATTTTTACGTAATTATTAATTACTCTTGATATTTACTGAATTTTATGTCTATTTATTTTGTTAAATTTTGATGAGAAAATGATGTCAAGTTTACTCACATCCAACCGCAAAGTTTTTAAATTGGTAAGTATTTTGTATCAATAGGAAAAAAAACTAGAGATAATATTTTTAAAGTAATTTAGCTGTGGGTCTGAGGCTCATTTTGGAAAAGGGGTTTCTTGCCCAAAATAGTTTGGGAATCCCTGGTTTAGACGCACCTTTACACACCTTACTATCGCAATGTCTTTCATTTTTACAGTTCAACAACATTCATTGCGTTATTTGTCGTACTAACGAACTTTTCTAACCTATGAAACAATGGATTAGGAATTTCTTCAAAATTCTTTGAATCGTTATTGAAAGTGTGTTACTTACACAATTGGAGTGCTGTTTGTTAAAAGTGGTGATTATATATATTAATAGATTTAGTAACTAGTTATCTTTATAGTTCTAACCATACAGATGGAACTGTTAAACTTAAGAAACATGTTTACCAACGCTAATTACCTTTCTGCCGTAAAATCTAAAATGTCTGATATTCCGCTGAAACTGATAATAGGTAGGTAGGTACTTGTTCTGACAAACTCTTTCACTACAATGCCCGCTTCAGCAAAATTCTTTGAATTTAGCGTACAGAAGAATATGTTTTTGCCTGTACAATTTGTAAAGATCCCAGCCTGTCTTTACCACAATAATATTTACAAGTATTCACATAACGCCGAGACATGGGATTTCATATGGCAGCCATAACATTCAAAGCTTAACAATCTCACATGATAATAAAATACACAAAATATACATCCAGATATCAATCCTTACACATTAAGTAAATACCATAAACCCATGTTATTTGTTCAGAATTGCGCCTCCATCCTACGTCAAACAACAAAATGCTTACAACCGTCATGCATATACTACACTTCCGTATTTTCATGGACCTTAAAACAGGGTAATAAAGTTCATTTTTGCTTAAGTTTTTTGGTAGTACAGTATATGTAAAATGGTGGTTTTTAGATAAAAGACGTTTGCAATTTGTCGTATCACGGAGGCTTGTTAGTGTGACGCGGGTTGTGAGTATTGTGACGTCAGTAGAGTGTGTACTAACAAACATATTGGTCGGTATTCAAATCCGGGGATCTATGTTTGGACGATAGTGTAAAGCTGGTTGTGCGACGGTTGTGCGATGGTTGCTGTGCACGAAAATATTAAGTAAGCCGTCAAGGAAGTAAATGAATGTCTCATGTGATTGAAAACTAGCACTGTATTCGGCATCATACGGTGTATAAATGGTTCACATAATTAGAACTGTAGAGTTACTTAAGTATTAAGTAATTATGATTTCCTTATCACAGCATTAGTTTCTGTCTTTTAATTTTTTTTCATCTTCGACACCCATCTTAGGTGCAGTTTTGCATCCTACTTAAAATTCAGGAGCTTGTCACAAAAGACATAAATAATCAATTTAAATTACGCTACCTGGTCAATAATTAATAAAGCTGGTATTTTAAATTGTTTAACCTTGACAGTATTTCAGAATCATACGAAAGTAAACGGGAATACAATAGCGAATAAACCATTGCGTGTGTGTTTGACGGCGCGGCTATAGGCTAGGAACAGACGGGCTGCGTTTAAAAACGGGTGGTTTACACTTACCGTTTTCCGTAAATAAGAAAAAAAATACCTATCCATTTTATTATCGATTCGGGTCGAGAAACATTACTAAAGATACCTCCTTGAATTTGACCAGGATGTAAAACGACAGCCTGTAGATGATACCTAAATAGAATAAAAAGGGACAAAATTCTCGATACTTCGTATCAAATTAGAAATTACAAAGTGAGAAGAACAATTTTCAACAAGCCTGTATTTTTAAAAACTGGTTTTAAAACTGTAATTATCGTTTGAATTCAAAGCAGCAACTAGTAGCAATTGCTATTTACATAATAACCCCAAGCGTAGGTAAGCTGAGTTACGATTTGTGAGGTTTTCGACTAATGATATATCATGGTGTTTATAATAGGGTAAACTAACAAGGGGACGCGCAGCATTCGAAAATGTACTAGATATTTTGGAGAAATGATTACTATGGTGGAGTTTACAAGTATGTCTGGTTAGTTGAACATAAATGTCCAATGTGTGTGTGTGTGTGTGATGTGTGTGTGTATGTATGTATATTTGTGTGTATGTGTGTGTGTGCTCCTCATTTTTTTGTGAATACAGTATGAAGTAGGAAACATTCACAAAAAAAACTGAGGAGCTGGTGGCTAAATAATAACAGCTACGCGGATCAATCTCCATGTTAATTATTCCTGATGGAAAAACCTAGTAACCTTTTCCCCGAGCCGGGAATCGAAGGACCAGGACCTCCTGTTCAGCAGTCGCTCTTGCAACCACTAGACCAACGATGCCGTATTTTCCATTTATAATATATTATTAAAAATGGATTGCTATGCCAAATCCACTAAAGAAAAAGCGTTTTCTTAATTTGTTTCCACAATCACTCTGCCTTAAAAACTCTTTACATTTTGTTATTTTTGCTGCTAACTATACATACATATAAATCAAGTCTCAGGTGATACCTACTGGGTAACAATACACTTAGAGCGCATTACCTCGCTTTTTTAGACACCTGAGTAACGCATGATAGATCGACCTTTACAAGAATTCACACACTAGTTGAGACCTGTAGTTTTGGTTGTGACAAACACCTTTTATCAAAAAGTGTGTTATTTTTGAGATACTCAAAACGTTTTTTTTTTTTTTTTTGAAACAGGTTGTTCTTATTTTGAAAGTTTTCGTACAGACTGCGTGATCAGAAGCCTCACAAAATACTCCAACTAAAGGTGAGTGTATCTTTATTTCTGTCAGAATACTGCATTGACTATCCCAGCGGATAGTACCTTCACTAGCTCTACGTATAAGACAATCTTATCATCATCTACCTAGCCTTTTCCCAACGATCGTGGGGTCGGCTCCCAGTCTAACCGGATGCAGCTGAATATCAGTATTTTACATGGAGCGTATGCCTGTCTGACCACCACAACCCAGGTTAGTACTGGGTTATACGATATCCTTAGTAAGACTGGTTGTCAGACTTTCGGGCCACAGACTACCTGTAACGACTGTCAAAGAGCTACAAATGACAGCCGGGACCAACGGCTTAACGTGCTTTCCAAGGCACGGATTAAACTCGGTATGTAATACGGTCACCCATCCACAGACAACCTAGGCAAGCACGGTTTAACCTAAAGATAGACCCGAGTGGCTGTTATTATTTAACCACGAGCTCCTCCAATCAGGACAATCAAGACAATTTTATCACTTTCATAAAATTAAATCGTTTCAGGAGATCTAGGAGGATCTAGCAGTAGTAGGTACCTACGTCTGATAAATTCACTTATCAAATAGACAAAACTGATGGGCTACAGGTGGACCAAAGGTCAGTTTATGCTTTGATCCCACCCGTTACGAGTCTAAATCTGGCTGTCAATTCCTCATAGGTATCTACAGGAAAAAAAAAAAATTAAAAGGTACCTTAATTAATTACACGAGTGAAAATTAAAACAAACGAAAAAAAACACTAACCCAAATTCTAAATCCGAGAAACGAAATAGAAAAAACAATCTTTTCGAGCTTTAGGTTGTAATGAAGATTCAATTAGAACCAGATTCTTTATATACTCCGAAGCGTGAATGGACCTCACTGAAAGGACGAGGCTCGTGTAAAAATAACGTAAAACATAAATAAAAAAAAACCTTCTAACAAACTTGTATTTACAACGTCTTCAATCAGGAGTGTATTGTAGCTTGCGAGCTAGATGGTTCAAATTCGAATGAGTTGTAGTATTCGGGGTGCGTGGTTAAGTTTGCAGATTTGCGAGGAAGGAGGGACGCTCACAAAGGCGTCCGAGTCCATATTCATGCAAGTCCGGATGAAAAAGTTGGTACAATGCGAGTTGCGTCATTAGGGAGCGCGCGCCTGAGTGTGGCTAAGTGGCAAGTTGCTGGGCTTACCGGGTACTCTGCGCATTCGAGTTTCGAATACTTTCGTTCTACTTTCGAAAAGGAATTTCGCGTTTCGGCTTGATTTCGGGTGTTAACGGATACTTCGCTCATTCGAGGACCGAATACTATGGAATGCTTGGTATTCGAATATTTTGACGCCCTGATTTTAGAAGTAAGTCGGGGTTTCGAACCCAGGCAGGCTTGAAGGATCATATATCTTTCAGGCCTGATCACCTTTTCAATAGAGTTATCTTAAATACAAGTCTCCAAACCACATAAAAAGCGTGCACCGTTTTTATTTTAACTTTCACTTCATGACTTCATGACATATTTTTTTTCATTCTTCTGACAAATCAAAACCATAGACGATGAGAAGTACAGAGGTTTTTATAAGTGACGCTACAGGCTCATTACTTTGTGCATTTATTTCATCACCACTGCTCTCAAAACGGTGAAAGAATATATCGTAAGGAAACCGGCATGTCTTAGAACCAACAATTCGAAGACATGTGACATCTACCAACTCGCACTGGGCCCGCGTGGTGAATTATAGCATGTGTTTGTTATATCTTGTTAGCAAATACTGCCAATGCTCCAATTCGTATGCAACAATGGAAGATTGCTGTAATGTTCTAATGGCTTCATTCCATTTGGATGCAGCGTAGACAATAGGATCTCAACTGTGAATTGTTGAGATTCTTGTTTGTCTACTGTTAAACTCTATGCTGAAAGTCATAGTCATACTTACTGACTCTTAAATACCCTCGCAGGTTCTTTTGTATTTATCCGGTATTCAATTAAAAATTTCTTGATACTGGTAGCTTAAAAAACTTGCACCATGCATACATAAACTCACGCACTGTTTCGATGAGGGTAGAAACCACAGAACGCTTCCAGCTTATGATCTTTACATAATTACTCATTTTGCATCGTCCAAGTTCATACATCTGGGGGTCTAAAATGGCCGCTCGTAGGACAATAATATGAATTACGTTCCAATACGTAAAATGGTCACAAAGTGACAATTTACAATATTAACTGGTAATGTGACAATTATTATGATTATGCTAAAAAGCGGCTATTTTAGACCACTGGTCAAAATAAAAAAAAATGGCTACATGGGCACTTATAAAACGTCGACAAAAAGGTGCACGGTTCGGGTTGGTCGTTTCTTAGGGAGAAGAACCGGCAAGAAACTCCATGGTTACTCATACAAGCATGCTGGTTGCGGTTCGTTGATTATACCTTATCAATAAACACAAAATCGTAGTTTCTTAGAAATTCTCTCAGCAAAATATTATAATCATCACTTCACGCAAATATCCAAGTGCGAACTTAACACACATCAGTGATTTCACAAAACGAAAAAAAAGATTTTACGACATCATTTTTATTTCTCTTCTTTCGCGAAAATATTCTCGCCAAGCACCTTTCGCGTGACACCGACTCTAACAGGGTACTGAGTACCATTGAAGACTCGTTTCGTTTTAAAAAAGCCCTCGAACTGTTTCGAGTGCGTCGATCTTGCCTGTTTCGTTTGGTCTCAGGCGCTCGATTCAAACGATTTCGGGATAGTGATGTACTTGTGATATCCGCAACACCGTTTGCGGATATTTTTCCGTACGCATCAGGAATTCTTCATTTACAGCACACTCACTCTTCTTTAATTGCAACCTACTTAAAGAACTATAATAATATGTGTTTGTGTGTTATATATGTTTCTAGAACATTTTTGTTTAGTACTTTAATGCCTAGTATTTTATAACTATCTTTCCAATCACAACACTGGTATGTGATTTGGAAAATAAATTCATAAGAATGCTTAATAGTTTCCTTTCCTCGTGATATGTGAATGTCAATAAAGCATTTGTATTAAGTGCAGTTACATAATAGGAACAAAGGGGGAGCTCGTGGCTAAATAATAACAGCCGCTCAGATCAGTCTTCAGGTTAAACCGCGCTCGCCAAGGTTGGTCTGTGGATGGTTGACAACCCATTACGTACCGAGTTTCCTCCGTGCCTCGCTTTCCGAGGCACGGAGGAAACTCGTGTCAAGGCCTTGGTCCCGGCTGTCATTTGTACATCTTTGACAGTATGACAGTCGTTACAGGAAGTCAGTGGCCCGAAAAGGGTATCGTATTACCCAGTACTAACTGGGTTGTGGAGGTCAGATGGGCAATCGCTTCATGTAAAATACTGTTACTCAGCTGCATCCAGTTAGACTGGAAGCTGACCCCAAACATAGTTGGGAAAGGCTAGGCAGATGATGACATAATAGGAACCAAGGACATCCTTTGAATAAAGAATTATCCGCTGAAATATACCCGCCGCGAATTCTCTACGACTTACCACATCACTATTTACATTCGAAATTCAAAGAAACACCTCTACGCTGTACGAGAATATCGTTTGATGTGGCGCGCGATCGATTCCGACTTGACTGTTATCAATATCGAGCTTATATAGCAAAGGGATATCAAAGAAATTGGCTAAGGTGTGAACGCATAAGAGGGTTCAAGGAAATCTTGTTAAAATAATATCTATAAGAATTTATTTTTTTGGTCGTAATCGTAAAGTAAATGTTATATGATTCCTGCAAGGAGGTAGTATAAACCGAGTATAAACAAAGCTCCCTCCATTTTTCTGTAACAATAAAGTTAATAGAAAAATGTTGCTAAACAAAGGTAAATAACATCAATTTATTGACTGAACAGAAAAGTTGTAGGTAATCATAATTACCATACATAACATCACGTCTGTATACATCGTGAGGAAACCAAACCAGCATGCCTGAGAGATATTTCTCAATGGCATGTAAAGCCAAATCAGAGGCCCATGGGTGTCATGAAAACTCTGACACCAGGCTAAGCACCACACGAAAAGTAGAAGCCGGTAATTTCCGACGGGTTAGGCAGAGGTGTACCTAATATTAAGATCACATTTCGCCAGTTAAGTAATCATAATATAACACAATTGTGTATAATATTAAACATAAGTATGTTTATATGTTTAATATTATATGTTAAGGAACATAAACACATAAGTAGTTCTCTTCCTTTTCTCACACACTATCGTCTATCGTCCTTTCGCAGGTCTACTGACAGTTTCTCAAGAAAAAAACAGTACCATGTACTCCCCCTATCCGTACCTAAAACTATTATTTTCTTGTGTTGTCTAATGTGTGTACATAAATAGTAAAATAAATAATTCATATTAATGAAGTAGTACCTACAAAAGAATATCCATGAAACTTAGCATCTTTAATGAGTAAGTCGCCATCTTAATCTTAGAGTACGTTATACAATAACAAAGTGAAAGATAAAGTTTGTTTTTTCTTAACCTATCTATGTCCCACTGCTGGGCAAAGGTCTTCCTCATGGCCTTCCACTCTTCTCTCCCTCTTTCTATCAAAGATAAAGTAAAAAAAAAATATTTAAGAAATAAACATAATTTTAAGCCTATTTTTGCCCAATTCGTTGGGCTGTAAACATTTTCAACCCGTTTTTCTCCGACTTACATTGCAAATCCGACTACCACGAAAAAGTCTTTTCATTTTTCAGGTTAACATATAGCCTATGACACTCACAAATAACGTGGCTTTCTATTGGTAAAAGAATTTTCAAAATCGGTTCAGTAGATCCAGAGATTACCTACAACCTCACAAACTCACAAACATTACCTCTTTATAATATTAGAATAGATTGGTTAGGTAACTCTTCCCAAAGAAAAGATATTCCCTTTAATCGACAGACAGGTCTATGAGTACATATTAATAACTTTCGGCTATAAAAACAATATGTTAGGAAACACCAAAAAAATCTCCCGCAAATTCCGCTCGTGTTGTAGACCGATATGACAAAGTCGTCTTAAGCTTTTCAAACATTTTCATCTCGGCAAAACTTGATATGGGCCCCTTGGGATGCTGAGGGAAAATCTAAATTTTATGCAAGAGAACCCGCGGGCGAGTACTAGCGAAACTAATTTACAGGGGTAAACCAAAGAATCACGGACAGAATTTTTAGATGTTATTATAATCAAAAAAAATTGTGTCTATAAAAGAGAATGCTCATGGAAGTATGGAATCCCGTACCATGCTGCATCAAAATCAAACCTTGTTTTTTATAGACTACACTGATCGTATTAACTCCTACAAAAATTATTTTTGAAAAAAAACCCGCGTTTTAGAGTTATTTTATAAAATCGAAACTAACCTAAAAAGTAGGTCTATTTTTTCGACGCTACCAACGACGTATTTTAACACACATACATTACATTATTGCTCTAAAAACAGCGTAATACACTAATATTAGTAAGAATTACGAGTTAAAGTAACATCCACAGTATGCTTGACTGAAACTCGATTTTATTTTAGACCTTTACATTGCCAATAGTCAGTCAGTACAGTACAAATGTCAGATGCCACAGATAAGATAACTATAAACCATAGAGTATAGTAAGTGCTATAAACTAGTCGGGATTTAGGGATGTAATCGATAAATCAAAATCTTTAGGCTGAGAAAATCTATTTTGTTGCAAATAGCAATAAACCAAACTAAATCGATTTGGTGTACTGCTCTTACTTAATTGTAATTAATTTTAGAGTCCGCTCGACAGACAAGGGTTTGTTCAATTGAAACGGAACGTCATTTATATTCAGTTGAAACGGAACGTCATATAAAGGGAGTAAAACAATATTCGTACTTTTAAACTCGAAAAGTATATTTCCAGTTCAAAAATCAAATCCCCGACGCGTAATGCCGTAAAAAAATATGAAACTAATTACTATAATATTTTGGTTTTGAGGCGCGAGACTTTTTGGTACCAACTTTGGTCATTGTCCTTTTGAATGTATTGCAGTTTTGTAGGAAACAGCTGTTTTTTTTTAATAACTGACGAAAAATATTATGTGGGGGGTTCAGAATGATGTAAGTACTGAATACGTGATAACCGTTTTTAGCGTTGGTGTCGCTTCCACCTTGTATTCGAAGGCTGTGAAAGCTAAATGTGGTTATAACCTTTCTATCACAAATACGTCTGGAGTACCCTTTTTTTGGGATGGTAAATCATCTGGGCGGAGCGGTAGGGAGTGTCAGACTTTTACTGACTAAAACCCATCCATGCTCCTTCTTTTGCCCTTTGTGTTCCAGGGTCGCGGTATCTCTTTCGAACAGTCCCGCAGCCCTGGCAGTGTCTGGAGTACCCTGGGTAGTAAATTTCCCATATTGCAGATCGTAGGTATAACTACTACTAACTGGATCCAAATGGCATTTCAATCAATTAACTCATTCTATTGTAGAATCTTTACCAGTCAGCAGTCATAACAACTAGCAAGTACGTATGAACGCGAACGAGGCGAAAATACTATGTAAGAATCGTAGCAAGTGGCCTTCTGTAGCTTCTGCCTGCCCCCTTGGGAAAAAGCGCGTGTTTATGTATGTGTCAACTGACTGTACCCTATTTAAAATTTAGACCCACACCGTAAAGTATACAAACGCCAAACAGATGCCAAACCACAAACAAAATTAACTTTCGCTTCAGAACGTGAAATTACAAAAACTGAACGATATTGCAGCAAAATATCAAAACAGAGGCAACACTCCAGTATGACGTCATTCTGTCAGTGGTGTCATGTGCCTGCCGGCGATATTATGACATCGGTTTTCAGCCAAATACTTATGAAGAACTGTAAAGCACACACAAACATCCAAAAATCAACTTTGTTGGAACTACTTTAGAGTTGAGTTTGGATTGAGTGGCGTCCACTGCACAAATTACATTCAAATAGGAAAAATCTAGGGTTGCCATCTGCGAAATTACTGAGAATAATTTTAAATTCTGAAGCTCTAATATTTTAATTTAAAATCACGCGTTTTTTTTCATTTGGTGGGATATTTTTGCGATGGATTTGTGAACTTGATGGAAAGGAAGAAAGTTGTTGAATTTATCAACTTTACAAGTTAGAAATTGATTACTGTATCTAGGTAATACTTTAATCTTACAAAGTCGATTGCTTCACAGGTGGCAAGCACTACTGCTGAAAGAGAGAAAACTTAAACACATAAGTTTTGTGTGTGAGAACGAAATGTGGTACTATGGAAACATCTCTAACTAACCCTTTGACGAATACTGGCATATTGATATAATTATTATGTTAGTTGAAAACTGAACACCATTGAAAGTATGGTGTGTATATCTGAACACACCTAGTCCTACCAAGTACAGCTCCAGTAATGAAAATTATTACATTGTATACCCCACGTTTCGACGATTTTTTCCAGTTTGTAGTTGATAAGAGAACCCTGGCTGTCTTGTCTAATTTCATCATCATTATCGATGTGATACTATGTCACTTTGTCTATTTCCCCGGTCAAGACTTGAGAGTAAGGCTCATCGATTTGCATCGGCTGATTAAAAAATTACATGTGGTGGGAGGAATGATAACTGAATAAGTGGTTATCGTTTGTGCGTCGATGTAACTTCCACACTGTATAATAATATGGACCACGTTTTCCAATTAAAAAGCGATCTTTGCTCCCAAACACACACACACTCAATACACATACACACACTACACTTACACTTACACACACGGCACAACACACACATACACTTATTTTACTTTTTACACTTTTTGACTGACCCAAAACTTGCATCCAAGTTTAAAAAACTCTATGGTAACCCTACCAACTTCAAAAGTAGGCTACCCCGACAGGTACCAGCTATTTTCAGTTAATTAGTACGAATTGCAAATTTTTATGCAGCCACTAAAAAAAAAACTACCAAGCTTTGACTGGGAATGAGCGATGTTGTGAATTTCGCGGCTTATTTACTTTAAAAATTCTGTTTATTTAGCCTACCTATGTGGTATTTTTTCCAGTAAGTTACACGTTCCATTAAAGCTGTTACAGCTATCGGGGTGGAATGAGGACTGTGAACGAATGTAGTTCATGGATCATTTTACTTACTTCCTTTACTTATCTCCTTAATTTATACGAATGAATTTGCACCTGTGAAGAAAAACAAGGTGGGGAAACTTGACATATCCTAGAAAACAGCAGAAGAAGACATGTGATATCTCCCGTGTGGTGGATTACAGCCATTCCTTCTCATAGAGAGGAGGCATGTGTCTCCACGTGGGAACATTTTAAACTGATTATGGTTATACTACATTAAGGAGCTCGTGGTTAAATAATAACAGCCGCTCGGGTCGATCTTTAGGTTAAGCCGTGCTTGGCTAGACTGGTCTGTGGATGGGTGACCACCCATTACATACCGAGTTTCCTCCGTGTTTCGGAAAGCACGTTAATCAGTTGGTCTCGGCTGTCATTTATAGATCTTTGACAATCATTACAGGTAGTCGTGGCTCGAAAGTCTGACAACCAGTCTTACCAAAGAATATCGTACTACCCAGAACTAAATGGGTTGTGGAGGTCAGCTGCTTAGACTGGAAGCCGACCCCAAAAAATAGTTGGGAAAAGGCTACGCCGAAGATGAGTTATGAAACGTGACGACGCTGATCTTATAATTGGTCTATCACTTTCGACGATTCATAAAAATACAAACATTTCTCGGGTTGAAAATATTTAACTGTACCATAGACCAACACCTGTCATTTTGTGACGTATACCTACTTACAATCAACTAGGAGGGCGTTTAATATTTACGAGGCCTTTATTGCATACATCGCAAGTAGGTATGAAGATCTGAAAATTATATTTGAAAGCTTAAATGATAGCAAAAACAGCCAATGTTTGTTTAGTCCTAATATCTATTTAAACCCTGATCACTAACTGTTATTCACAGGATGATTACTGTTATTATTTACTTTGCAGAACCCTTTGCTTCCTTAACAAAACAATAGGATACTTTATCTTATGTAAATGCACTTGAAAATCACCTAATTTTGTATCCACTCTCTTCAATTTGAAGTAGTAAAGACCCTCATTATGGTATAACTATTATATACCGAGTTTCCTCCGTGTTTCGGAAAGCACGTTAAGCAGTTGGTCCCGGCTGTCATTTATAGATCTTTGACAGTCGTTACAGGTGGCCGAAACCAGTCTTACCAAGGATATCGTACTACTCAGTAGTAACTATACATATAGGCAGTCGCTCGATGTAAAATACTGGTATTCAGCTGCATCCGGTTAGACTGGGAGCCGACCCCAAGATAGTTGGGAAAAGGCTAGGCCGAAGATCATGCTTATACTGCATGCCGCTGGTCCAAATGAGCTAAGTATGGGCCAAAATAACCATATTCTGGAGCCCTGACACAGCCAGAAGGCGTCGCGGCAGACCTCGTAGAAGATGTCGGGACGAGCTGAACAAAACCAACGACCAGTGTGGCCCACATTATCCCTGGATCGAAACAACTGGAAGTCATGGGAGAGGCCTTTGCCCAGCAGTGGGATGACGTAGGCTAATACTATCAGTAACACTATGCTTATGCTGCATCTGCCACGTTGACGGTAATAATATAACTAGTGAAATGTGTATTTTCCAAACACAACTTTTTGGGCAATAGAGGCTTGAATGCGTGGACACTATGTCTTTCATGTTTCACTAAGTGAATTGCTGTCATACAAAATGCCAGAACTAAGCAACAGACGCCTTTAATAATTTACGTTAGAAGTTTTTATTTTAAATTCTAAATAAGGAAACGCCAACATTAACTGATTAATTAATTTACGAGCTCCAAACCATTAGGACCATGACCAAGATAAGGAAATACCCGTCCCGTGGGTTTTCTAAAAGGTGAGTAATGGATTATTTTATCAGCCAGGTAAACGGAATAATCCATCTGTGTACCGGGTACTGGTAACTCAGAGCTCATTAAAATCAAAATCAAAATATTTTATTTCACATAGGCCTACATGGGAACTTATAAAACGTCGACAAAAAGGTGCGCGGTTCGGGTTGGTCGTTTCCTATGGAGAAGAACCGGCAAGAAACTCCATGGTTACTCTTTTAAAATGATTTGGTTTTACAATATTATCATGTAACAGCATTCAAACTTAAGTATGGGGAGACAGTATAGGCATAACTCGTTGCTTACAACACAAAAATTTAATTATTAACTTATTTTAGTCTCCGAAACATTGATAAAAATATTGGTATCTAGTGCGCGCACTTCTCCAGTTATGTTTAAGCCCCATATAACAGGGGCCGAGCCTATTGCCATCAACCGGGCACAAATCCAGACTCCGTGGCTGCTACTGAGAATTTCCTGATGGAAAACCTAATAACACTTTGCCTGACCTTGGAATCGAAACCAGGAACTCATGCTCAGCAGTCCCGCTTACGACTACTAGACCAGCGAGGCAGTCAACGGTGAGGTTATAATAAAGTTAGAACCACCTCATTATTAAAAACGCAAGCTTTCAATCTTTCAACACTACCAACAACTTTCCCTCCAGTATTGAAATTCATGAAAAATAAATTCCACTTATTGGGCGCACTTTAAAACCCCGCTAACTGCCAAGCTGGTCTAGCGGACTGCTATAACAAAGTACACTTAGTATAAAATCTAAATGAGCTGAAAACTTGCGGAATATTAAAAAGTAAGTGAAGAATAGACCACGGTGCGCGGCTGGGAGCAACGGAGTTAAAGAACACTGTACTGCCTTCGCTGTGGCGAGAGTTAGGGGTTCTGGAAGTGGCATGATGGTTTAGATGCTACAGGGCCAAATTCTAACACGGAAGGGTACGCCCTAGAAGGTCGCACTGACCTTATGAATCATGTTCTTGAGAAAGGTCAGGTGCGATTTACTCGCAACATGGACGTAGCATCGATAGCAGAAGGTATGTAGTTTCCGCCAATCCATGGGTGTGAATACATGTATCTATTTAATACTAAAACACTAGAACCATCGCTGGTCAGCTATAAGTAAGTGTCTCAAATAGAATGGTACAAAAAGGAAGTGACCTTCTTTGTTTCACCTGCATGTCTCTGCAATCTTGCAGCAACTGTAGGTAATGTTATCTCGTCATCAAAACAGCCTTACTATCATCCACATCATTGACGTCGTGATAATACTTAACCTTTTTAAAGAAAATTGACAACAAATTGACCGTTTTTTATAGCGGTGTATGCTCTATGATTTACTCCTCTAGTAATGTGCTTTCTTGTAGGGTCATAGGTCGTGGGCGTCGGGAGCCACTTGGTGGCTCTCGGCCACCGTAGGCGCGGGCCTGTGGACGGTGAGTAATGGGCTAGCTCGCCGTCCGTTCGTCTTATGACGACAGGCCGTGTCGACGGCGCGTTCGTGTTTCACGCGCGCCTCAAAGAGATGTCAGCAAACCGGAGGGGCCCGCAAGGGCCGATGCCTGCCAGGGCTGCGGGACTGTTCGAAAGAGATGCCGCGGTCCTGGAACACAAAGGGCAAAAGAAGGAACATGGATGGGTTTTAGTCAGTAAAAGTCTGACACTCCTTTCCGCTCCGCCCAGAGCGGGAGGGGTCATTTGATGATGTCCCATCCCAAACAAAAGGGTCATAGGTTGTAATAGCCTATATAAGACCAAACAATTCAAATTGTCATCCTTCCATTACATAACGGCACAACCATTCTTTGTATATCTGCGTCCTCCTCAAACTTTAAAGGGGAGTAGTTAAAATTTTCTTAAAAAAAAAACTTCTCGCCCAACTCAAAACCCTCTAATGGAGGGAACCATTAAGCATTCATCGATTCCTAATTTATCTTACTTCTTTAATTGTTCTTTCTTTTCAAATCGATAAGTTACTCCAGAAGTTTTTTACTCGATTACAATCGATTGGAAACTTGCAAAAGTCGTAAGTCTTTGCGATAATAATGTCTTAGAAAATTTTCGAGTTTGATTTTCATATTGATGGTGTCGCTTAATGACTTTTTGAGGAAAAATATTATATTTAAAAAGTTTAAAAGGGTTTGAGGGTTTTGTTCACAAGTCAAAAATTAAAAGGGTTTTTGGAAAAAATCACCAAACAAAATGACTCACGAAATCTGAATAAATACAAAAGCTTGAATTATCTTTAGCTGTTAAGAACCACTACACGAGTCTTTGCTTCATCATCTTCCTGCCCTTGTCCCATTCTATTTGGGGTCGGCGCAAAACGTTTTCTTCTTCCATTCTCCCCGGTCAGACGTCACGGCATCATTTACTCCTTGCTCTTTCATATCAGTCTTCACACAATCCAGCATCTTTTCTTTGGCCTTCCTCTCGCTCTCCATCCATCAACATTCATGTTCATCACTATTTTAGTCACATGCGTTTCATCCCTCCTCATTACATGGCCACTTTCAAACTTCCTCTAATTTACTCATTCCTTACTTTATCCATTCTTGTCACTCCACACATCCATCTCAACATTCTCATACAAGAGTCTTTGCTTGCTGATTGATAAAAATAATTGTAATAAACATAGTACAAAGTTCTTCATCCCCCATAGAAAAGGGAGGATCCTCCGACCAGACGGGTGTTATGTCTGGTGGGCTACTGCCGAACAGTTGTTGTCGGTTTCTTTTATATAGTCTTAAGTCGCGAATAACTTTACTTGCGCGATGCAGGATTTAGATGTATTTCGATGTTTAGTTTATCCTCTGCGTCATAGATGGCGCTGTAGTACTTTTTGTAGTTCCGCTGCAAGTACACACAATAACGTTTTCACTTGAAAAGCTAGTCTATTTGTCTGGGTGTGGATCTGTGCCGCAATCTATGCTGCACCTCCTATGCTGCCCGCTGAGCCCCAAATCCTGCAGTCAAAGCGACTTCTGCGCTGCCGCCGACGAAAATACGGAAGTTTTGGCCAGCGACACGAGAACTTCATATTTTTTTTGACGCATACCTTTTTTGGTTAACCCGTTCTTGATTATTTGAAGAAGATTGTAAAGAGGATCTAGTATTTCAAAACTGGCAGACTAGACAGAGAAATCAGAAAAAAGAGAAGCAACCGCCACTAAAACAAAGGAGTTCCAAACTAAAAGAAGACAAAATTTGACAGTGACAGCGTCCAAATGAAAATTACTAAAAATTATCCGTGATTTTTTGTATTACATGGTGTTGAGTTGTTAATCGTCAATGGAAGGCTATGGGTACCCATATCCAGCGTTCCCGGCGATGCGACCCCCGGAAGGAGAGTACCCTGATCATGGAGATGGGTTTGGCGAATATTATTCGCTTGGAACTTTGAATGAGGACCGGGAAAGACCCAGGTATTGAATCTGCTTGATAGCTTGCTTTTCTACGTCAATAATGAAAAGAAACAAAAAAAAATTATCGCAGGGACATGACGTGCATACAAAATGACAAAAAAATAAACAATATGCATAAAACGCATTACAAATATTGATAAATACAACAGAACAGAAAAAAAAAAGTTGATGGCTTGCACGTAGTGACTGCGACAAGCAGATTACCGCTCAGCATGGTGCTGTACCATGGGGTGCATACAGCACAGCGCTGGTTTCAAGGGCAGAGGTTTCAAACCTATTGAAGTCTGAGAGGTTTGTTAGTACTTTGAGACAAAAAATCGTGGCTAAAGTGTCTGAAACAATTGACTTTTGATCCCAGAAGGATATTGTGGGCCGAAGTTGACTGCTTTTCAAAGGATTGGCCAACAACAGCTATGGATAGGGATGGCATAAGTGGAAAGAAGGAAGTGAAGCCTTTGCCCTGCAGTGGAACGCAAATGGCTGATATAATATTAGGAACAGCCACAAACTGTCCCATTGCTGGGCAAAGGCGTCTTAAAATGTTTACAAATAGTGATGTTAAGGCCTAGATCTCAAAATTTAGCATTCATCTGTTACAGAGCCAAATTACTGCTAATGTTTTTATTTATTTTTCAGAAGAAGTAGATCAAAACAGAGAGAGCGGAAACACAGAGGGACAAAACGCTCTCGCTCACGGAGTACCAGTGTACGGGCCAAATCTCGTTCGAGGTCCAAATCCCGATCTAGAACGCGATCGAAGTCGCGGTCGCGGTCGAGAACAGCTTCGAGAACACGGTCACGGTCGCGTTCCCGCTCTAGAACGCAGAGTCACAGTCGCACACGTTCAGGCACAACACGTCCTCGCGAACTAACCTATAAGGAACCTGGATTTCTAGACGCTTTTAGAGTTTTGTATCTTACACGTAAGTCCATTTTATATCTGTTATTTTCTACCAGAATTGGGTAGTAAAGGTCCTTCCGGCGCACTGTATTAGTAGTACGAATGCGGTGTTCCTGACCAGAGCCATTTGCTGGATTGTCCAAAGTGTCCTTAATGCATTTAAGAGGACTTAAAAAATGCCACAGTGTTCGCGATTAACGTGGTCAAAGTCTGGATATTCATTTGACGTTCATCGACACGAAAGAAGAAGACCTGCTTACTTTGGCGTCATTTTATCCGCCGGAATCCGTCTGCAGTTGGACATAGGCCTCCCCCAAGAGTTACGGCGTCAACCGATCCCTTGATTCTCGCATCCAGCGACTTTCACCAGGTTTGTTCACTTGAGCCTTCCAACGCAATATGCCCTGGCCATTGGCCATTGGCCACATAAGTTGTTTATTTTAGAAAGTTGGAGTATCTTATTAAAAAAAAAACTATGAATTTATTCCTTACCATAAGAGTGTGATTTATTTTGAGGATCCCTATGTGTAGTTATCTATAAATGGTGCTGTACCTTATCGCAAGAAGTCATTAAAGCCACACATCATCTTCGTCCACAGCCCGACACCGACTGCTGGGTATTGGCCTCCTCTTGCTTGTGCCAAGCTCCACGTTCTTCTGCCAGCCTCATTTAGGATATACCCGCTATAGCAACAACTACAAACCTGTTAATTTAGTTGTCTTGCCCAAGTATTGTTAGACAGTTTTTTTTTCGACGCCATAGTAGGATTAACATACCAAATTATTATTTCTTTACAGCAAGCAATCACAAGAAACACCCATCAAAGTTTTTGGCAACGAAAAAGAAACAGGACCGCATCCAGGAGATCCTCAAACTTGATGGCTTTGGCTCCAAGAAGTGGCTGTTCTATCCCAGGGTCAAGAACCAGACGGAACCCCCTGCTGCTCCCGTCCCTGGTGTCAGGGATAATATCGATCAGAGAATTAAGGTGAGCTTTAGCATTATCATCCCATAAAGCTCGCACTGCTGGGGATGAGAAATGAGTGGTCCATAATTCACGTAGGTCCAGTGCGTGTTGATGGATTTTACATGTTTTCGAATTTTCGGTTCTGGGACAAGCCGGTTTCTTCACGATGTTTTCCATCCCCGCTTTGAGACCAGTAGTGATGATATAATGTACACAAATGCTAGTTTGTATACAAACCTACATCACACAATAGCTGTAGCTAAAATAATAATAAACCATCTATGATTTTTCTTTGTTGTTAAGTTTTGTGTTTAGGCAAAGAATCCTTTGGCACGAATACGAATAGAACCGATAGAAGTGGAGATGTTTGGGGGAAGCCTAAGTCCAGCAGTGGACCTCTGTAGACTGAAAAGTTCATGATGATGGAGTCGAAAGATTCCTATGATATCTTGTTGATTACCAAGTCATTGGTGTATTACCCACGAGTGACGTGATATAAGTAACATTTGTTTTCTTAAGAAACTGGATTTGGTATATAAGGGCTATTAAAACCATTTTGCGAAATATTATGATAAATCTTAAACAAAAACATAATACACGTTGTTTATAATAGTCCTCATTGCTCAGGTCGACGCAGACTTCTTCAGGAAATACAAAAAACGTAAGAAGATGGACAAGGATGCACCCATAAACAAGCTAAAACGGTGGGAACTGATATTCTATAAGAAGCTGGGCTTCATACAAGCCGTTTGACGATGTTTTTTAGTATTTTTAGTCCAATATACTTAGATTTTCGTTTATTTTGTATTTAAAAATGACATTAGTAATGAGAAAGAAACTTTAAAAAATAAAATCATGCACATATTTCTTGTTCTTTTCTTCGGCATTGATAGTACTTAACACAGAACAGATAAAAGATGTCCTCTTTTATATATTATACTTAGTAACTTATGACCCCGCGTCGTAACCAAAGCGATCGGTCGCGTGAATGTTAAACGATTGTTCATAGTCGCGGTCGTAGTCGGTGCGGCCACGCGTTCGGGACTTCGGGTACGCCAATTATAGTGAAAGTCCCGTTTTCGAATGAAGATCGCTTTGGTTAATACACGGCCTGAAGCTTTAAAGCTGGGTTCATGATCTGACATCTTATTCTGTGTATCCGCGCCTTTTGGTGTTTTGTAAAATACTTTTCCACCTGGATCAATACGCTCGCGGGCCTGTGGACGGTGAGTAATGGGCTAGCTCGCCGTCCGTCCGTCTTAATATGACGACAGGCCGTGTCGACGGCGCGTTCGTGTTCCACGCGAGCCTCAAAGAGATGTCAGCCAACAGTAGAGGCCCGCAAGGGCCGATGCCTGCCAGGGCTGCGGGACTGTTCGAAAGAGATAGCGCGGCCCTGGAACACAAAGAACAAGGGCAAATCAGTAAAAGTCTGACACCCCCTTCCGCTCCGCCCAGAGCGAGAGGAGTCATTGGATGATTTAAAAAAAAGGATCAATACGCTCCACTCTCAGCACCCTGAAGGATCCCAAAATTACAAGAGTGCTCCGCCATCTTTCAGTCAGCTTTTAATTTGACTTCTAGATTATTCTCCATCAATATGCAGTCACATAAATCTTGATTTTATGTCAAAGAAACCCCACAAATTCACCATCAAGGCCTACATAGTTTGGGGTCGTTTTTTTCCGTAGCAACGTCAATTTTCCGCACGATAACTCCGAGATTCGGTACTAATTTAAAAGTTTCGCTGTGTTTTAGACGAGCCATTAGATCCCCCACTCAGCTTGCATCCAGTCGGATTATGGCTGAATTTATGGGCTCCTGTGACTGTTGGTTATGTGGGTAAACGATGACTTTTCTTAGATCGATGATCCTTGGAAGTAGCGTTGTTAGTCAGCTTAACACTATGGTCAACATCTATGTGATATTTAGCATTTGCTTTGGTTTTGCCATGCCCCATCTCATTCTTGCACTAAGACTTAGACAGTTGCACGAAAGTGACAGAAATAACGTTTATAGATCGCGGCCTAAAATTTGGGCTGTACCTACCTTTTTCACAAAGTCCAAAGAACGTAATAATTACTTTTGATATAATTCAATATTCTGCTTAAATTTCTGATATAACACAAATCAAGGTCTATCCTAAAGAATTTAATAATCGCAAAAAGGTTGTTTTTGTGTTAAGTATATTTTGGGGCACTAAAACTACCTTTTTAAACACAAATAGAGCATGATTCATCAAGCAATATGGACATAGATACATAATTTAATGAATCGATCCAAAATTATGCTGTCAGCATTTCAAAATTTATTAGCCTATTGCCTAACCCTCCTGTTATAGAAATAATAGTTTCCGTTTATTACGCCCTTTCCGTTTGATTCCTCGTCAACTAAACCTACATTTCTGACACGCGAACTTTTTATATTTCCTCTATAAATGTTTGTTTCGAGGGAGTGTCGATATTTCTTCCTTGTTTATTAATAGCCCACGGCTTCGTCCACATGGATGTCAGAAGTTATCCCGTGGGATTGTACTGCCGAGATTTTAAGCGTCTTCTCTTAATACAGCTCATGGTCTACTTGTTTTAGCGTATGTACTATATCATAATCCCTCCAGCTTTTTTAGCGTAAAGGAGAGACACACAATTATACAAAACTTCCACATAGTACCTACACATATCATTATGGTAGTGTGATTTCTATAATGGGGAAGATCGGTCAAAGCTCATTGTAGATGGTGTGAGCTCGGTCCCAATCTGACCAATCAGGTCAAGCTATTTTGAAATTTCAAATTACAATAACAGATTTTTAACCAATGACTATGTTTGGAACTAGAGCTAGCAGCGTCATTCGTTTCATAAAGCATAAATGGGCTCGTTACCGCATTTATGCTTTAATTGGAAATAATGAGGAATGCATTAAATAAATAATTCGTTTCGTGATTGTCATTGTCTAATTGAGCCCCATTGAGTTCGCTGTCGCAGGAAATGGTCTATTCCTCTATTGTGATTATTTTATTCATCATTCATAGTTAATGTTGACACGCATAGTTGATTAGAGATTTGAACTCTGAATCGCTGAATTTCTTAATCAATTATAAACTCTGCCTTTATTTATTCAAAACATTAAATAAAACTTCTAGGTTGTGTTTTCAAAGAAACGTTTTTGGATTAGAATGCTCTTTTTTATTAGCCCAGAGTATGTTCAGATTAATCGTAATAGACTCGTGTGATGGGTTACTATTACATGCGACTTAAACGTCACTGGCGAAACATGGGTATTCCTACTATAAGCACCTACACCTCTGCCTAGACAACCGGGTATTACAGGCCTGATGTTATGGTTTTTTTTTACTTAAGGTAGCCGTCAAAAATAGTTGTAAACTAAAGTTTCAAGTAGGTACTCTGATCTTCTACTCGAAAATTCTGAAAGAATCTTTACAAAAATATCACAGTTGCTAAAGTCTAAACGATGTTGTCACCTTAAAGTGAAAATTACAAAGTTAAATGTAAAAACCTTTTCTCCAAACACAGTTTCACTTCACCCCTTCGCAAAAAAGTGTGGGGGAAAACTCACGTCTGCACACATGTGCTTTTTCCGCAGTCTCCAGAGAAAACACGTGCACGACGCATGCAAATATGCTACATGTCAATAAAATATAAATTGTTGATAGTCGGGCGCTGCTTAATATTCAGCTACTGTCATCTTTTGATGTTTTAGTAGACGCTCCATATTTTATTTTCTGTAGGAAACCATTTGGGACCAACTAACTAAAGTCAAATGTAGGATTTTAAAAGTTAGAGAAATTATAGGATTCCTGTTTCTGAATGCGTGTACATATGTAAATAACACTCAACCTATTTTTTATTTACTAATTACATACAATACAGACTCGAGGACTGCCTCGTTAGTCTAGCGGTCGCGACTTTTAAGCAGGGTCCTGGGTTCGATATCCAGGTCGGGCAAAGTGTTCGGTTTTTTTCATCAGGAATTTCCATGCAACGGAGTCTGGATTTGCGCCCGGTTGATGGCAATAGTCTCGCTCGGAGGAGGAGCTCGTGGCTAAATAAGAACAGCCGCTCGGATCGATCTTTAGGTTAAGCCGTGCTTACCTAGGTTGGTCCGTGGATGGGTGACCACCCATTACATACCGAGTTTCCTCCGTGCCTCGGAAAGCACGTTAAGCCGTTGGTCCCGGCTGTCATTTGTAGATCTTTGACGATCGTTACAGGTAGTCAGTGGCCCGAAAGTCTGACAACCAGTCTTACCAAGGGGTATCGTATTACCTAGCACTAACTGGGTTGTGGAGGTCCGACAGGCAGTCGCTCCATGTAAAATACTGGTATTCAGCTGCATCCGGTTAGACTGGAAGCCGACCCCAACATAGTTGGGAAAAGGCTAATAGGCAGATGATGATGATGGCAATAGTCTCGCTCCCGATTACATGGGAATTAAAATTAACTGGCGAAACGTGGATGTACTATTAGGTACACCTCTGCCTAACCCTCCGGGGATCACAGGCGTGATGTTGTGTTATGTATGTTACATGCAATACATACATAGAACAACTTCAGGTCCTACTGAACCATGCAAAATATTTATTCCGTAAGGAATTAGTTCGACCCTGTGTCCGAGGCACAGATAACTTGCAATCTGAATTTTCCGTTTTCATTAACAATAGGCGACAACTAAATCAATGCCTAAATGTTAGCAATTAGTACCTAATATTAAAGTATTAATTTTGGCGTTAGATTGGTGAAAAAGGGCATTGGAAATCAAAGATTCTTGTGGCACGCGATACGACAATTCTTCTTTATTTATTTCTCTTTAATCTTTAAATCTTCTTTATATACATATTTATCTTTTATTCCATGTTGAAATTCCGTAATAAATGCTAGTATAATCGACTAAAACACACAATAAATATCAACGTTTATCTTTAACTACTAATACTTATTCTATTAACTAAACAATAGTACATGCCAGTGGCGAAGGTTCCAGGCATTTCGATTCCTACCGGATTCCCTTTGAAAAATGGCACAGTCAGTATTCGATAGACAAATAATATAATCACATTAAAGTTATGTACTCCGGCTTACCTCTTGAAAAAATTGACTCTACGCTACTGGTACATGCACTGTGGACAGGTGACATTAGGTGGCCAGGTCAGTCTTACGCTAATAAGACTGACCTTGTGACATTGTTGCTAAACAATGCTTAGAAGAGCGTTGTCCGATGCGTAGTGAGCGGATCTTGTACGTCTTTATCTATGTAGACAAGGATTTATCATCTTTCTACCATAATCCCAACTTATGGAAGTACATCTGTCGAGATGTAAACATCATGTTTCAATCGAGATGATCCACAGACGGACATCCACATAATTCCATCTCACATCACTATAATTTACACGAAACCTAATACTTCACGTACATAAAATAAGTGGTGGTACTCGTTATAATTTTAATTCATCCCCCATGTTTACCCAGGGGACGCTGCGTCGGGGTGAAAGGGGGTATTTGAGGGCAGCGGGGGGTAACCAGGGTTCCTTTTTATATTTGCATTCAACTACAGAACCACCGACTTTCGTTTTAAAGTAATTGGTTGCATTTTTATTTGGATATAACTAGAGTTTCGCTGGAGTTGAATTATTCTAATGCTGATGTTTTTAATTTGAGTTTTTTTTTCTTTTATTATAATGGTTTATTTAATTATGGTGAGTGTGTGAGCTGGTTTAGCAAACAATTGTCTATTGTGACTGTGCTTAATTTTGTTTTAACTTACGTAGTTCATGTTTTTCTTTAGATTATTAATTTTTAACCGACTTCGTCTGATTTTTTAATTTATGCATGGTTGTCGGTTACTCCCAAAAGGGTCATGTAGGTTAAGTTTTTAATAATAACTTATTTAATTTCTCTTTATGACTCTCAAAAGTAGGTATTTAGGGGTGGGCACTATATTATTATTACTGTAGTATTACTTGCTATACTTAGAACACTGACTTCATTTTATTTTACTCAAAGTAATATAATGTGATAAATGAGGCTTCTACTGCACGCAATTTACTAAAAGCCGTTTACAATAATATACATAGGTATACCATCTTTATACCTACTTTGACTACAGTCACACCACTTAAAGATTGCACACCATCCATCTTGTACCAACACGATTAAGCCTGACACTCCAGCGCCACCCAAGCCATTACCAAAACAGTCATGATTTTAAACAAAAAAAAAATAAAGTAAAAAGTCACAGTCTCTTGGTCCAATCAATTACGTTAACGATTTAAAGCTAACATCTGCCAAAATGTCGCCCGATTTTGCCAAATTAATGCGGCCCGATTCTAAACCCTGCTGTGTGACTTGGATTTTAGAAAATGGATAAGCATAGACTGATGAAATTACTTTTAATGTTGTACTATTGCTCAAAATTGATATTTATATCTATTCTACGTTATAAACGCATAGAGATAGTTTTAATTTGTTAATATTATGTTGGAAAAGTGACGGTTTAGTATTCATTTTATTTAAATTCTCTTAAATACTGCGGGCAGGCACAGATAAAAAAAGAAAACGATGTCACGACGTCAGCCACAACTTCATCACAGTTCGTTGTATACCTTTATTTCAGCACCTTATTCGCCAACGTCCATACTACGTTGAATACACCGGTTCTCGTCCGATCACCGAAGTTAAGCAACATCGGGCGCGGTCAGTACTTGGATGGGTGACCGCCTGGGAACACCGCGTGACGTTGGCTTTTTTGCTTTTTTTCTTGTTTTAAATACTTGTATTATTCATTTTTTGATTTTTGATATTTGAAAATATTCCTTAAAAAAAAAAAAATGGATCTGCCGGTATCGGAAGCAGGGTCCAAGCTACCGTTACCGCTATTTCTTTTTAAATTGCGGTTCTTAATAAATCGAATACTTAACTTTACCCAGATAAAAAAACCTGACTTCAACAATCATAATAAAGTTCTATTCCAGAATTCTACATTCCCGCGTATGACCCTTCGAAATGGCGCAAATAAAAACATTAGATATTTACACTTGATCAGTTTTGCGCCCTTTGGTCTAATGCGCTTAGTTTAATGACCCTAAAAATGGTTAAAAAGGTCCAGAGGCCAGACACAAAGTGTTCGGGAAATTAATGTTTCTATTCAGGGAACTGTCGCGTGCTTGGAAGATATACGGAACCAACTGTATACACTGGAATACAAACATACAATGGGTGATAATCTTTTATTTTTCAATGATTAAATAGAGAGCATAATGACCCTCGTTGGCCTAGTGGTATGAGGTCCTGGGTTCAATTCCCAGGTCAGGCAAAGTGTTATTGGGTTTTCCATCAGGAATTTCTCAGTAACAGCCACCGGAGTCTAGATTTGTAACCGGTTGATGGCAATAGGCTCGCCCCCTATTACATGGGACTTGAAACATAACTAGCGAAATGTTGGATACACCTCTGCCTAAACCTTCAGAGAGGCGTGATATTATAAAATAAGAAAAGGCTGCCCATCTTAGTACTGAGCGCGCCTACAATAGCTTTTCTTCGATGAGATCAGATAAGAACTGGGGGTCTAAAATGGCCGCTTTAGCAGAATCATATTAGGATAATAATATGAATTCCGTTTAAATTCTTAAAATGGTCATAGATAGACGTACCTACTATTATGAATTGTCACCTTGTGACCATTTTACGAATCTGGTGTTATGAATTTAGTATAAGCGGTAGCAACAATAAACGTAGTATGGGTAGGAGTGGTCTGCTTAGTAAAACTTGTGTGCAATTAAATTATTGTAAAAAGCGCCTACCTATTTTCTAATAGCAAACATGCTCTTAAAACGCATTGCTCCATAGTTTTTAATAGTCAATTGTTACATTTTAAGTTCCTTTTGAATTTTATCTTTATTATAAACTAGGAGCTACTGAATTTATGATCAAAGAAATTAGTTTCGTTTGAAACAATAGTAAATTAGATAATACGTATGTGGAGCTTTTGCGCTCCTTGAGTTATGGTCACGAATATATGGATACTGGATGCGGTACGCTATGCGCTAGTAGTTATCTACTTGAATAAGTGTATTTTTTTCTTTCTGTATTAATGAAAGTTAATGAAACATAATCAATTCCCATTCTTGGAAAAACTGTAACCTATACGGTTTTTCCTCTCTTACCAAAATGAGAGGTGAAAACATCATAATTAAATACACAGTGTACCTAAGTGAAAAATCAGCTTGTCTAAAGAGTTTGGCCATATCAGTTGTTCTTTTGTACGAAAATGCAGTTTTTTTAATATTCATCTACATTTTTTTTATTATGGGGCTACATAATCTTGTGTACTTACTCTGTATTGATATCCAATGAAAAGCAATGGTTTCTGACAGTTTGCAATCTAAGTCTGCCTCACCTATACTAGGTCATTATACTAACATTATTTGCATTGCAATCTTCAAAATCTATCGTTAGATATCTTTCACATTTTCTCTAAACTCCACCACATGTCACCGCGCCGCTTCCATTCCCCCTAGATCTTGAACCACCGCATCCTGGTTATTCCCTGAGGTGATTCGGATGCAGAGTAACAGACACAAGTTCTGAGCATGCTGGGGGAACTACTGCGAATGTTTTGTACGCCACTTGTATACCGTAATAGCCACCTTGAGGGTACAGGGGTGGTGAACCTTTTTGGTGATACTGCTTGTTGAAAAAATCTTTTATAGTTGGTCACAAGGATGTTTTGACACGTGGTGAAAAACGGAATTAATGCTGCCGTATTGCTTTTTTTGAACCAATTTTGCAAAACAATTTCTAGGTACATGCCCCACTCAATCTACATTATGTACATATAATAAAAATCAATTGCTACATTTGGAGCATCACTTGAGGACGGCGCGACCGATTTCGTTATTCAGGACAAGGTTTGTATGAAAGAAAAATAAATAACTGGCCACTCATTTTTTTCATTAAGTAATTGTACACTTGCGAAACCGGGGCTGGTCACTAGTGTCATATAGAACATCTTTGTAATACATTTTATAATAGCAAGCGAAATGTGGTTGTACTACAGGTACCTACACCTCTGTCTAACCTGTCGGGGATTACAGTCGTAATGATACGTTTTGTTACTTTTAAAATTTCAAGTCTTTATAAAGTTTTCTGTTCTAGTTAAGTTTGTGTGCTAAAGTTCACCACCCCTGACAAAAGAGAATGAGTAATTCTCTATTGAGAGGGGTGAATACTAGAGTTAAAGATTTACGTGAATTAGGGTACCGTAAGGGTCGGGTTTGAATTCAAAGTCTTTGTTTGAATACTTTGAATGTCTTTGTGTATTAATTAACCGTATTATTTACGTTTTGTTTGTGTCTTAAGGGATTTAACGGCAGGGGCCGATGTAATCGAGTGGACAAGTCTATGCATCCTAACTATTACAATAAACGTGGAAGTGAGTCTGTTTATTTGTTTGCCACGCGATAACGGCTGCACGGAATTCGATGAAACTTGGCACACTTGTGTGGTATTTCTATGTCGTAAAAGGCAAGGGAGTATGTATTCTCTTAGAAAAAAAAATGGTGTGTGAAGTCGCGGGCAAAACCTATGTATATTGTGCATAATATTTTGCAATGATATAATTAATGTATGAGCAATGAGCAATTAATTTAAACCGTGTAAAGTTAAGCTAGCACAGCACCAGAACTGTCTTTATAGAAAATTGTTTAAGTTAGTAATTGCAATTTATATGGTGCTCAAATAGAAGTAAGTAACTAGATATAACAAAGTCCTTATTGTAACATAATTTTATCCTTTAATGGGTCGGTACTTTTATTACCTGAGTACACTTTTAATACGTTGTCCCTCACTAGGAATTTCTCGTGTATCGTAGGTGCGTTTACAAACATTTAAACACACATACACAAACAGCCAGCCCCACTAACAACCGGAAACTGAAACTATGATCTCGGCAGTGTTTAGCCATGATTAAGTCCCATTTATTAGGGGGTAAACTTTAGAAATTTCCGATGGAAAAACCCAATAACACTTTACCCGACCCGCGAATCGAACCCAGGACCCCAGGCTCAGCAGTTACGTTTCATCACTTGTATGATATTGCTAAAGCACCAGCTATAACTTTATCAAACGAATTTCTTAGAAATTCGACCGAGGAACATTCCTGTTTAATCTAGAAATATTCCAGTTATTCTAGTCATCAAACAAAATCTTAAGCCTAAAAACGTCTTTCTATGCTTTGATTGAAACTAAAAGAAACCTTTTATGCAGTTTAATAGCACGAGTAAGCCGATTAATTAAGATTTATCTGCAGAAATATCTTAATATTATACCTAATGCCATTGTACAAGACAAAAGTAACTTAAACAAATTAAGTCTGAACTTAATTTAATGTTTTGTGAAAAACGATTTATTAAAAGCAATTAAATTAACAACATTTTTTTTTTATTGGAATAGTTATTTCATATTTAAAATTTTTTTGGTTCGTCTTAATTAGTTTACTGATTTAAATTCCCTCAACAGTTAAATTAGAACCTAATTTGAATGGATTGAATAGTACGGTGGTCATGGAGGTATTAAAAGCAAAGTTATAACACAAAAAACTGGTATTTAAAAACAGATATGGTCCCCAAATGACATGCTTCCCAGGTATAGTACCTACTTCTATAACGAAAAAAAATATCGCAATGACGGGAAGAACAAGTCTTTTGGCTTTGGTATGGGTACTTTTACACCTACTTATTATTTACTTAAACTTGGAAACGATTCCTAAATCCAAATATACTTTTTTGATCTACCTCGAAATACTCCAAATACGTATTCCATTTACTCCTCACTCTCCACAAGCATCTCCTTAATAATATGTCGACTAACATTAACAATTTTAATTCGGCATACCTCATCCTGCATACCGCTTATCATAACGTCCCCTACCCATTTATCATTTCACCCAAAACTTGGTATTATGTGGTTCACAACAATTTCAACCAATTTAGGGGTACCCATGTCTTGCCAGCTGAGGGGAATCGTACACCATTATTAAGATAGCATGGAATATTTATGGGATAGTATCATCAATCATGAGAAGTGATGATTTTGTTTAAATTGATAGTTTTGGTTATTACATATTTAGTACAAGCTACATCAACGATTGCAAAGAGGTTGTGTGGCTTGGTGAAGACTCCTAACCAATGGAAAATAAAATAAAAGGAAGAAACTAATAGAAGGAGGATTCATTCTATTATTTTCTTCTTTTTATTTTATTATGATTATTTAGTATGTGCATATCAATACAATGTAAATAGTTCATAAGGTATCATGGGGTTGGCATATCCGTATGGACAAAAATCCCTTTATGTTCAAAAGAATAAAAAAAAAATAGTACAAGCTGTTGCCCGCGACTTTCTTGTATAAAAATATTACTACTACTAATATTACTAAAACGGATTTTGATAACAGTTCAAGGGTTTTAATTTTTTTGCACAGAACCCTAATCCTTTTTCTAAAATAAAACGCCTAAGTTATAAGTAGCCTAAGTTACTCCTTATGACATCAGCTATCTGCCAGTAAAAGTCCCGTCAAAAACGATACAGAACAAACAGACACAAAAATTAAAAATATTTTTTTTTGTTTTAAGTGCCGTACCTATATACTTTCAAGCATTCAGTCAAAAGCTGTTATTTTGAAATTTCAAACATGTACAGTAATTTTTATGTATGTTTAGAATGCCTTAGGAGTTTTGTAGACGAAGCAAAAATTTTTTTTTTATTTTTCGTTAATTTTTAGCATAATCTTCATATCATCAAGTATATTCTATACGTTTTTAAAGATACTATATAGCTGTAAAATTCGCACCGTGCATTTATCCATGAAGGCTACGTAATCATACACATGACGATATCTTAGTATTATGAGGTCTTAGTATTATATCTTAGTTAAGTATATGAAAATCTTGGCCCTATACTAAAACCTACGCAGCCAATTACCAACAAATGTGGCAAAAAAAAAATCGCCGACGCTCTCAATCACAAAAGGCCTCAGAAGATTCGCCCCATATTGGATTATATGGATAAAAAATCTATTTGTAAGCTTGGCAATTGGTGCCGGGCCCTTAAAGTGTCCAGTGCAACTTATAGGGGCAATTCACGGCAGATAACTCAAGCGTAAAAGGGGGCAGCAGAGATGTACTCGTGGGTGGCAAAAAGTTGAGTGAGATTGAGCATGTGTGAGTTGTATTAAGAGTGTTAGGTTTTCGTTTTTGTGTGATCCTATAACTATCCTCCTAATATTATAAATGTGAAACTTTGTGAGTATGGATGGATGTTTGTTACTCTTTCACGCAAAAACTACTGACCGGATTTGGATGAAATTTGGCACACACATAGTTTATAACCTGTATTAACACATCGGATACTTTTTATCCCGGTAGTGCGATCCCGTGGGACAATTACCGAACTTACGCGGGTGAAGCCGCGGGCACGAGCTAGTTTGAATATATAGTATAGTAGAATAGGTTAGGATGTCAACCAATGATGATGGAGACGGTGACGATGATGGATGGAGAGGGAGTGGAAGGCCAAAGAAAAGATGGATGGATTGTGTGGGGAATGATATGAAAGAGAAGGAGTAAACGATGCCGTGACGTCTGACAGGGGAGAATGTACATGCAATTGGTTAACTTAATTTACAAAGGATTAAATCGTTAGATTTCCGTTTAAAATATTACAACATGGTCACGTCAGCCAGGTACGATGATGTTAGATTGAACCTACTACTTAACTACTTAGAAGAGTGAGCTCTGATGTTTCGGACCGAAATATACGGTTTTCAGTATGAATGAGTGAAACAATTACCATGTAATGTTTTACTGAAAGTCGTGCATACAAATATCTCCTTAGCCAATGGTTTTTTACTCCTCCGCTATACTTTTCTGATTAATTTCGTTGCGGGATCCAACACAGTTAATTTGTTTCTCTGGGACTTCGTCGAGCTTCACTGTCTCGGCGCTTTTCTGGTGGTCGCCATTGTTGATTCTGGCTTTCAGGAGTTACAGTGGTTTTGGAATAGTGTGGCGGGCTTTTCCCAAAAACAAAAAAAAAGCCAAATTGTCACGGCGGCTAATCTCAATGGAGTCAAATGGTCAAGTGCGGACGAGATATTATAGAATACAAGTGCACTCCATGCTCCTGGTGCGAATGGGACGGCAGTATAACATGGCTGGCAAAACATCAGGCGCAGGACCAAAGGCGTTAAACTCAACGCATTTAATTCAATCAGACCATTACAGGTACATTTGAGTGTCAAAAAAACAAAAAAAAAAACGAAGCTACAGTCACAGTCACAAGGCATAATAACTTGCGAAAGTACTGTAGTTGCACATTCCAAAGCCTAGATCTCTATAGAGAAGAATGGGCAAGAATCTCTATGGACACTCTTTTACGGGCTTTTCAAGGCACGGGGATGTCATACTATCAACTCCTTGACAGCTACTGTTCTTCCAACGATACCTACGTATATGTATAGACGCCAGCACAGTAAGCTATTACAATCTGTCAAACTTTTTGAACCCCAGAGCATTAACGCACGCGCGTGCTATCCACGCCAAGCCTCTACCTACCATTTTGTCACATATTTGTGTCGTTTGGCGTACAGGGTACGCGCTTGCTTGTCACGTACACAAAGCAAACTTAATCGGTTTGCAGGGCACACCACAAAGATGTTGGTGTGCGTAAAATCAACTGGTGTATTACTTCGCCTATTTGTTAGTGTTTGCTTCACTGTATATGTATAATATGAGGTAAAGAATATGAAGCATCAATTTAACCCTATGACTAACCGGTGTCGTGGCATAGATGTGTAATCATTCGGCTGGTAAATCAAGTGTCGTAGGATCGAATCTGCGCCGCTGGCGTCAACTTTTTGCATTATTAAAAAACTTTTATTTTCATTTTGTTGAATTTTTATTGTAATTTACCTGATAATAAGAACATTATTCGAAAAAAAATATGGAAGTAAAAATTAAACAATTTGTATTAAGAAATCAACAACATTTATTGACTAGGTTTTTTTCAAGTGTCGTAGGATCGAATCTGCGCCGCTGGCGTCAACTTTTTGCATTATTAAAAAACTTTTATTTTCATTTTGTTGAATTTTTATTGTAATTTACCTGATAATAAGAACTTTATTCGAAAAAAAATATGGAAGTAAAAATTAAACAATTTGTATTAAGAAATCAACAACATTTATTGACTAGGTTTTTTTTTATATTATAATCACAAATTAAAAAGTTTTGTGCATGACAAATATTCTAAGTCGGACAAGAAATAACGTTACTTTTCTTATTCAAGTGGGTAATTTATTTATTAGTGAAATGAATAAACATGTTAATAAGATAGATATTAAGATACAGGTATCCTAAATTGTTATCTCACTAACAATAACATCACTCACATAAAACAAATCGAATTACCCCCTGATATTTTTATTAATATCCTATTGGTGCGCCTTCGCTATCTATGACTTATTCATGCACGAAGTAAATGTCTCCACTAGACCTGCATGGAAGAATATTTTTTTTTATGATAGCGCTCACCATCTTTTCGCCACAATATTTTGCGACCGTCCTTGTCTGATTTAAAACATTTTTCATCTCTAAATATAACTATATTATTGCACCAATCAAAATCTAAATATTCTCTTGCGAAGCGTACCCGGTTTTGCCTGTGAATATCTGACATTCAAATTTTCTTGGCTGGCCTACAACATTTCACACCAGCTGCTCGCAAGTGGTTTCGTACAGTTTGTAATGTCACGTCATGTTTAGTTGCCGTGGAACGAGTAGTGAGGAAGGGCTCAGCGGTATGCGTAGCAACTATATCAGATGCCAATCTGTGAATGCAAATCCAGCCTTTGGTCCCGGTCGGCAAGGATCAATGCTTCCCGAATCTGCATAACGATGGACCCACAATTGCACAGTCCTTCTCTGTGAACAATAATAAAATATTGTTACAAAAAACAACAATCAATAACATGTGGATTATTTAAACATATTAAACTTCTAAACATCATAATAACATTTTGTTACTCACCGATATCTTTAAACGTCTCGCAATTTCACTAATTGAAACATTTTGCTCATGCAAAAGAATTATTTCAGCTCATAAAAGTGTGGTTCAATGATTCATATTGATTCACAAATAAAAGCACTTCTCAAAAAACGCAGGGTATAATGTCTAAAAACGTAACGAAACCCCAATAGTCAATAGCATTATGACGATGAACTTAAACTACTAACTTAAACATGATTTGTCATTTTTAGAGGGTAGACAACTAATACATTCTAACCCAAATATAAAGAGACTTGCTAATAGTTAAGCAATAAATTGAACAAACAAATGTAAAATATTTTATTAAAACATACAAAAACATTATGCTGTTGGCAGTCGGATTCGATCCTACGGCGCCGGCGCAGTAAGTAATTATTTATCGCACGCTCGACTAATGCGCCACGGAGACGATTGTATGATAAGCTAAATTTATGCGTCATATTCCCTGCAACATTAGTGACAAGAAATTTTATTGTGTGTGCGTGGACAACGGGTAGCAAACACTAATAAATAGGCGAAGTAATACACCAGTTGATTTTACGCACACCAACATCTTTGTGGTGTGCCCTGCAAACCGATTAAGTTTGTTTTTTGTACATGTGACAATGGCGTTCAAAAGGTTAATAGATTTTCAACTTTATCGCTAAAGCATATGGATCATGGTTGATGTTCTAGTGTCTGTACAAGTACCTATGTGGTAGAATTAGAACAGATGCAGACAGTTACCACACTCCCTATTTTATTTAAATAACATAATGATTACAATTTTAAACAGTCACAACTTTAGGTCTTTCAGAATTTGAATACCAGATTAAAGGCATGTTTAATTGGTTTGCATGAAAGTGATTTACGTAGAATACAATGTTCATTGAACTCGGGTTCCTAATTGTTTCCGCGTGGTGAACATAGCCAACAGGACCAGCACTGGTTAGAGACGCATCTCATAAAAAATTGATGGCTCTAAGACAACATAAGTATATTACCTTTCCTTTATAAAAGCTTTTGTTTAACTTGCAATGTTTGTATAAGTCAAATCATGCAACTGAATTTTAAAACAGTACCTTAGTAAACACAATAAGTTAATTTAAAAGCCATATTCGCCGCCCCCTATTAAATATAACAAGTGCTCCAAAATAAAGTAATGCTTACTTTCATTTTGAACAAATTTTTTGATCGTCATTATTATACCATCTAATTTGAATTAAGTAATTGCTACACGTACTGCTATCAAAGTTCCTAGGGATTAGCTCATCATCTGCCTAGGTTTTTCCCAACTATCTTGGGGTCGGCTTCCAGTCTAACCGGATGCAGCTGAATACCAGTATTTTACATGGAGCGACTGCCTATCTGACCTCCACAACCCAGTTAGTTCTGGGTAATATAGGTAAGACTGTTTGTTAGACCTTCGGGTCACTGACTATCTGTAACGACTGTCAAAGATCTACAAATGACAGCCGGGACCAACGGCTTAACGTGCTTTCCGAGGCACGGAGGAAACTCGGTATGTAATGGATGGTCACTCATCCACGGACCAACCTAGGCAAGCGTAGCTTAACTTAAAGATGACCCGAGCGGCAGTTATTATTAATTAGCCACGAGCTCTTAGGTACTTGTGGACAGCGTTGTGGGTTACATTATATAACCAAATTGCTATTTTGTTAAATTTGTTGTAAGTTCTTATAAATTGACTGTTTGCTGTTCCTTTCGATTAAAAATAAAAATAAGATAAAACAGTTGTCCGCAAACGATTGAGTTGAAATTTTAGATAAGAACACGTTTATTATGGATGACAATGCAAAATTAACTGAGTGACGTCATTCTAAATCCAATATGGTGGACTCCCAAAGATGGCTGACTGGTTATTTTTAATGCATTCCCATGATATGGGTATCAAATGAAAGGGATACAAAAAATAAAATGGCGTGCCTCTAAGTTACTATAATATTTTATTGCCCGCGACTTCGTCCGCATAAATTGTGTAAGCTCGGCTAATATGTATGATATAAATATACTTTATAGCCTGTAACACCCACGAATAGTGTAGCTTTCTACCAGTGAAAGAATTTTTAGAATTGGATCATTAGTTCCGGAGATTACCCCCTACATACAAACTTACAAACAAACAAATACAAACAAATTTTACCTCTTTATAATATTAGTATAGATTTAAGCACATATCCAAACATAAACCACGGTTTTATAGACATTCTTTTGTCTGTTTCCTCGCGATGTTTTCTTCACCGTTTTGAAAGCACTGAGAAAATAAATGTATCGCGTAAATTATAATCATATTATTACCTATTAAAAATGCATAATAAGAAAAAATAAGAAATATATAATCGTTATAGCAAAAAGCCAACGTCACGCGGTGTTCCCAGGCGGTCACCCATCCAAGTACTGACCGCGCCCGATGTTGCTTAACTTCGGTGATCGGACGAGAACCGGTGTATTCAACGTAGTATGGACGTTGGCGAATGAAGAGCTGAAATGAAGGTATGTATAATTGAATACCGAACCATTTATAATTCTCGATGGATCTTGCGATTATTCGGAATCATCTGAGTCGGAAATTCTTAATTACTTACTTCAGAGTTATTGTTAAGCGTTGTCCTAATTTTATAAATAATTATTGCACAATTCAAAATCCAAGTGCTATGATATTATTTTAGACCTTCATTTGGTCTTCGTCTTGCGAGGATCTAATTCGTTATAAGTTTTCTAGGGCAGCCAACTTAACAAGTTTTTCCAAAAAATACCATTTGAAAAAAAAATTGAAAACGCATCAGTTGGGCACTAAACAAAAAAAACTTTATCAGCATGACATGTGTTCCATTCGAGTCCGGCCCACTCAATAAGAGACTTATCACCGCTTATTTTTGAGTAAACCATCAATAAACGCCCCTTCGAGAGTGGAGTGAACTGACAGAAAGAAATGGAACAGTATAATTCTGACGTTTCGACGAATCAATCGTCTACATTGTCTGTCTGGAAGGATATTGGTAATTGTTTACAATTTAAGAAAGTTTTTTTTTTACAATTTAAGCAATTTGTTTACAATTAAAGCAGAATTAAATAATTGCTGATTTACAGTGTGTTAGTTAGATGTTTAATTGTTCTTTTCGGTTGTTTTATTACTTAAACTCTGACAATTGCTTTGAGATTGGCTTCCAATATGTGTAACCAATTAGCTGCGTTACAAATTCATTGAAAAGTTTTGAAAAAATGACGGCCATTTTAGAAAAAGTTCAGTTATTCGTTATAGGTTTCCTGTTTGTTTTTCATTCAAAGATTACTAAATTTTCTTAAAAAAACGGGGCCAAGTGCGTGTCGGGTCACGCACAATAATTATAGGGTTCCATATTTGCCTATCAAAATATGCGGACATTTCCTTCGGTCCGATTGGCCTCCGAACGATGATTTTTATTGTAATAATAAGAAACTAACTTACATTTGCAGTTGAAAAACCTGAAAAACGATAATGTCGGATTTAGTCCGGACAAGAATCCTAAAAACCGGCCAAGTGCGAGTCGGACTCGAGCACGAAGGGTTCCGTACCATTATCTATAAAAACGGCAAAAAAATCATATCTGTTGTATGGGAGCCCCCTTAATTTTTTTTTTAATTTTTAGTATTTGTTGTTATAGCGGCAATAGTAATACATCATTTGTGAAAATTTCAGCTTTCTAGCTATCACGGTTTATGAGATACAGCCTGGAGACAGACAGACAGACAGACAGACAGCGGAGTCTTAGTAATAGGGTCCCGTTTTATCCTTTGGGTACGGAACCCTAAAAACCGGTCATGTCCAGACAAATCGAAACGGACGGTGACCCTGCAAACATGAGCGGCCGAATTTATAGGAAAGGCCCAATATCGGTTTGATTAGAAAGAGTTTGAACACACATTACACACATGCATACATAATATTATGTCCTAACGGTTTTTTGAAAACATAAACATCACTCCTGTATTTCTCTGAAGGGTTAGGCGGAGTGTACCCCAAATTTTGCGATATATATGTATGTCTTAGTTCCATGTAATAGGGGGCCACCCAAATACTGAGAAATACCTAAAGACTTGTTACTAGCTGGGAAATCCAAAACTTATTATTGTAGACAAAGTTTTGCCCAGCTTGGTGTACATTTTTTCTTTGTTTCTGTTGTGTTCTTAGAAAAGGAGGAACTGTTAATGTTACAGCTACTTTGTTTAAATGTTTTGTTTTCAACTTTATTAGTTTGGAGTATTTAAGGGGAGAAGCACCACGGTAGCCTGCGTTTTCTGTTTACATTTTTTCAATTTGTAGCTTAGTGTCAGGCTGTAGTTGGGGGTCTGTAGGGTGTAGTTGCACAAAATATGATTCACGACCAAAACAATTATGCTTTACAGATTTAGAATAATTAAAATCACCAATACAACTCTCTAAGTTCATTTAATCTCATTGCATGAACTTAGAGATGAAGTTACCACAAAATTTCCCTTACAAAACCAATAAACCAGTGTCCACACCATCCAATATGCCTTATCGATATCCTCGAAACATCTTTATGGTCCAAACAAAATCTTCCCCTTGTCATAGACAAACAGATGCTGCAGAATACAAGTTGCATACACTATGGTTCCCGAGAGACCATATAAAGAGCTTCCCTTAAGAGAAAATTCGGGAGAAATTTCTTCACTGTACCAACTTACCCTAGCCTCCCCTTACATAGTTACACCTACAGTCTATATAGCCTCTATTTCCTGAACGTCAAGGCTCATTTTTTAATGATTTAGGGTTTATTTAAGTCGGTTTTTAGAGTACATGTTCGCTACGTCACAATAGGGGTAAGTAATTTAATTGATGACGTGTTCGATTTAGAGAAATGGATGGTGCGTCGCTTTAGAATTAAAAATGCGATGTCCCCCTTCACAGGGTGATGTCTTTTGAGTGAACAGGGCGCGTCCGTTTGGTTCGGGAATACGAAATTGATGGAAGAAAATTGATAAATTCGAAGATATACAATTTGTGTGAAACTATATCTACCAAACTGCTTCGTTAGTCTAGTGGTCGCAAGCGCCTCTGCTAAGCTAGATATCCTGGGTTCGATTCCCAAAGTATAATTGAGTTTTTGCATCAGGAATTTCTGCCCGGAGATGCCAGATGATAGTCCGGTTGATGGCAATAGGTTCGCCTCTTATTTTATGGGACTTAAACATAACTTTGATGGAAACAACGTCTACTATATTATTATTATGTAGGTACTGGGTATACCTCTGCCTAACTTTTTGAGGAAAAACAGGGAGTAATGGTGGGCTTTACTAGATAAAGTAAACGTATAATGTAGTTGAACGTAATAATATTATGTACTTATACTTAGAATTGTTTACCTCAGTTATTAATTATTTCTTCGCGTATCCCAAAATATAACAATATCCACGACAAATTATAATATAGAATTACGGGAAATGGATATTTCTTATTCCGTATCATTGGGACCGGATTATTTAAGCGTAATTAATTATATAAATTAAGTACCCAATTATTATAAGATAAGTTTCATTATATAAATGGATTCATATTTCCTTTTGCTGGTTTAGTGTTAGCAAGCGCGATTGCTGAGCATGAGGTTCTGGGTTTGATTCCCAGCAAAGTATTTTTCCATCAGGAATTTCACAGTAGCAGCCACGGAATCTGGATTAGTGCCCGGTTGATGGCAATGGACTCGTCCCTTATTACATGGGACTTAAATATAACTGGAGAAATGTGTACTACTAAGTACACCTCTGCCTAACCCTATGGGAATTACAGGCGGATTGTTATCTATGTGTTCATATTTATTTCGATTATTATTTATTTTAATGGGCGATGGAACAGTCAAGTCCTTAAGTGAAATAAACATTACCAGCAAGAGTACCGTTGGACGCCTCCCAGCTAGATAGACTGACGACTTTGAAAGGTACCTGAATCAAACCAGTCTGTCCCAGATGCAGATGGCGGCAGGAGGTTGAGGTGCAGCTGTGTGTCGTAGAGGAATATGTCCAGGAGTGGACTTCAATGATTGAATATTTATTTCAATATATTAAGGTCTATGTACGAATGACGTCACCAATAAAAAAATCATCCCCGCGTCCCTAATACCGTATTGCACGCACAGTTGAAAAACACGTCGTGTGCCATAAACTTGTTCTATTTATCGCTCCCCCGGGCATAGGGACGCCCTAACTCCGCGCTCGTCACGCAACTGTTTTACAACTGGTTGTAAAAGTTACACTATGACTCATTGGGAATTTTAAATAGGTTTTTGGAATAAATATTATGTAAAGGAGGTAATTTCCCTTGGTAAGGCAAATATCTCTTTTCATAAAAGACACGAGGGAAGGAAACGGGCATTGATCAAGCTGATTGTACTTTCGAGATTCAGATTCAGACCAAAATATGAAAGCAATTCATGAATGAAATGCCTGAATGACTGAAAGATGAAAATGCTACTAAGGGGCAAACAATTAACTGAACTGGTTTATGATAAGTACAGGGGGTCTAAAACGGCCGCTTTAGCAGAATCATAATATGATAATAATATGAATTACGTTTAAATTCTTAAAATGGTCATAGACGTAGGTACCTGCTATTATGAATTGTCACCTTCTGACCATTTTAGGAATTTATACGTAATTCATATTATTATCCTATTATGATTCTGCTAAAGCGGCCATTTTAGACCTCCTGATGTATGAGATAATAAAACACACTGCACCAATCGTATACACTCGGTGTATAAACTGGGCCCGGATCTGGGTATAAGCCAGCAGGATGATGAAATCTGGGGGGTTACTATGACGTCTTAAAGCAGGAGTAATTCCAATGTGGGAAAGAGACAGAGCTTTACAGGTCATCTAGCGCCATTACTTTCCCACACTAGATTACTCCTGCTGTAAGATCTGATGGTAGGCCACCTGGGCTTCTTTTCTCGTAAATCAGGACCTCATTCAAGGCTTGACATAGATTTGATGACACATGATTTATTACACATCTACGCGCTGATATCACTTACCATCAGGTGGAATATCTTCTTGTTTGATGCTTAATAACATTATACGGGCCGGACTCCACCGAACCGGAGACGAGACGAAAAGAGAGATGTGTTGGATACCATCATCATCTGCCTAGCCTTTTCCCAACTATTTTGGGGTCGGCTTCCAGTCTAGCCGGATGCAGCTGAATACCAGTATTTTACATGGAGCGACTGCCTATCTGACCTCTACAACCCAGTTAGTGCTAGGTAATACGATACCCCTTGGTAAGAGTGGTTGTCAGACTTTCGGGTAACGACTGTCAAAGATCTACAAATGACAGCCGGGACCAACTGCTTTCCGAGGCACGGAGGAAACTTGGTATGTAATGGGTGGTCACCCATCCACGGACCAACCAAGGTAAGCACGGCATAACCTAAAGATCGATCCCAACGACTGTTCTTATTTAGCCACCAATACAATTACGTTATTTACGCTTATCGCCTCCGCTTAGCTCTAGTGAAAATAGTTGAGCAGAGAGCAGAGGAGGTGTATCGTAATTGTCTATGCCAGCCTAGGCCGGCCAAGCGCACAGCGGAGAGGAGGAAAAATATGAGCGGTGTGCTGTGAGCGGTGTGCGGTAAGAGGTGCACATCTCCTCTCCTCTTTGTACATCTCTGTACAGCTTCGGTAGATACATCCTAGCTCTTACGCATCTCCTGTCCTCTCCGCATCGCACATTTCGGCTCGTCTCTTCTGTGGGACTTCGTCGAGCTTCATTGTCTCGGCGCTTTTCTTGTGGTCGCCACTGTTGATTCTGGTTTTCAGGAGTTACAGTGGTTTGGGAAAAGTGTGGAGGGTTTGTCCCAAAAAAAAGCTTTTTCCCGAGTCTTACGTCGGGCTCAAAAATCATACGTGAATACACTACCAGTATAAAACTGTCCGTGTATTGTTTTCTTAGTCAGAACATGGTCGAACTTTTTTTTTTCGGATAAGGAAATCGTCAAATGACTCCCCCCGCTCTGGGCGGAGCGGAAGGGAGTGTCAGACTTTTACTGACTAAAAACCATGTTCCTTTTTTTTGCCCTATAAGTTCCAGGGCCGCAGTATCTCTTTCGAACAGTCCCGCAGTCAACATGGTCGACCTGCAAATTTCGTCAAAATCAAAGACATTCAAATAATCCATTCCGGCAAGGGGTGACCAGTTAAAAGACAGACGGAGTAACTTTCACATGTTCAATATTAGCATGGACGGTCATCTTTCGGGTTAATGATGCATGATAGGTACCTGCCACCGTTACCGGCACAATAAATGAACATATTACCTCGTCAATACCCGACAATCAATCATGAAGAACAAACAGCACAACAGCCATAAAAAACTGACGAAACACACGAATTTAGGAAATTCGGTCCAAATGCCATCCGTCATGCGACCCAACCCGTTAGCTTTCGCATTATACAGGGTTAAAAATCACTTCGCATAAATCTGCGCTATCGGGTCTAAATGACCCGCGGTGGTTCTGTGGGTTAAAACGTTGCAAAATGGAGACAGAAGGCTTACTCAAAACGAACGCACGATTTGCCAGTGTCTTCAGCCTGTAATGTTCCCACCGCTGGGACACACGCCTCTTCTCTATGGGGAGAGTGGGCTGTATGAAATACAAATACAGTTTTGGTATTTGTAATTCAAAATGTATTTTTTTTTATTTTTTATTTAAACTTTATGCACATAATGTACAAAGGCGGACTTAATGCCTTTGCCTTAATTTGTAATTGGTATTTCAAATACCTGACGCTGAGGTATTTTGTAGTTTGTATTTGAACATAAATACATTAAGCGATCTTATAATGGGAGCGAATAAAGAGCGCTCGATAGTTTTCGTAAGTAAAATGGCGACCGCTAAATAATGTCAACCTAAAATTGGCGACAACAAATCGTCAAGTATCTTGCATTCTTAAACGATTATTTTCACGAAACTTCTATGTATTACTTAAGTCTATTAGGACGAATGGGCGGCATAAAAACACCAGGTTAGGCACTAACTACAAGATAAAGAAGAAGAAGAAAGGAAGAAGTACGAATATCACGATGGATTATTCTATTCTATTTACATAACCAACCTGACCTGACTGTATTTTGTATTTTAAATCAAAAATTGTTATAATAGGTACTGTTACGAGCTGGGTATGGGATAAATTAAATACTACTGATTAAACACGAAATAACTTTATTAATCACAAAACACTTAAAACTTAATCACAAGTACACTACTGATCACTATTCACTTGGATATCGCACTTCTAGTTCACTTCGATTCGCTTCATTGTATGGCCAAAATCAGACTGACTCTTCAACACTCTCTGAATACATTCGCTGCGCCCCCGCTAGGGGGCGCGGCTGGCGGTCACGGAGCGTGGCTCCCTGGCCGCGGAGGCTCTACCTTGGCCCGTAACTACGGGCCCGTCCTTGTGTTGCCTCTCTAGGCGCGGCCTGTTGGCGTGTGAACGCAATGTCACACGCCTGTGAGTGGTTGCTATGTTTATTCCTGCAGGCGCGCCACAGCGCTGTCAATCACAGCGCTGATTTCTTCACGACGCCTCGGCGGTCTGTCCCCGCCAGGTGAGACCTCCGGTTGCCCGGAGGAGGCCCGGCGAGGGACGACCAGCGACAGAGGCGCCGACTCCGACGCACCTACGGTGATATGTGTGTGTGGGCGGCATTGTGTTGTGTAACACCACCCAATGTATGCGTGAGGGTCGCGAGCCCGCAGACTGACTCTCCCGCAAACACGACGTCTATTTATATGCCGACCGATTCTTCGAGAAGGTTCCACAACTTTCAGGAACCTTCTTCACAGTTCATAGTCGAACATCATCCTCAAGACTCGCACATAATCTGGAATTTTCTCGTAAAGCAACCGACGCGGCGACGTAACAATACTGTATTATGTATTTCAAATACACGACTTAAAAATATTTTGTAATTTGTATTTTAATTAAAGCAAAGCATGTATTTGGCCCAGCTCTGGCTGTAATACACAATATTTCTAATCTTTAACATGCTGGTTTCCTCACGATATTTTCCTTCCCCATTTTGTGATGACTTGATTAGAGACACACCCTTTATGCTACAATTTGGTCTTAAATCAGCCATATTGAACCCTGGGTGTCCCAGTCAGTAGGAACACAACAAAATATCAACTGTTTCTGTGGACAACATCACGCCTGGAATCCCCGAATGGTTAGCCAGAGATGTACCTAATAGTACACCCACATTTCGCCAATTATGTTTTTAAGTCCCATATAATAGTGGGTGGGCCTATTGCCATCAACCGGGTACAAATCCAAACTCTGTGGCTGTTACTGAAAAATTCCTAATGGAAAAACCCAATAACAATTTACACGACCCGGGAATCGATCCAGGACCTCATGCTTAGCAGTCATGCTTGCGACCACTAGACCAACAAGGCAGTCAGTGTGGAGAATTGAGCCTATGCATGTCTTTGTTAGCTGCCATACAGTAGGTGCATAGTAGACCTTCTGCGAACCGCTTAGCTTTGAAACCCCGTAACGTTATCTCAACTGTCAACTCTAGTTTTTCACCGCCGCTAATAGATGGCGTTGTTTACAACTCAGTTGTTCTGAGTTACAGTATTCAATCACGTTTTGACGGCCGATAGATGCAGTATTTCGGTTACCGTTTACGTTTCCCGATAGGGAATTACCGATAGCTTATAACTTTGATCGATTGTTTACCTGACAAAACCGGAGAGTGACTAAATGATATATGCATCGATTAATCTGGCGAGTTTTGCTAAAGTTCTGGCCAGGTGGTTTTTAAAACAAATTGACATCTCATTGTGACTTATCTGACATCTTGGTCCTACTTTTCGTGGACTTATAGTGTAGTCAGATATTCATCAATGAATGACACCTAATTTTATACGGGGTGGAACGGTTACCACGTATTCAGTAAGTACATCATTCTGAACCAAATAGAAATTTTTCATCGGTATTAAAAAAAAAACAGCTGTTCCATACATTTTGACTGTGTAAGTATGATGAAAAATTTCTATGGGGGGTTCAGAATCATGTACATTTTTGGCGAGGAACCCTAATATTTTTTCTAAAATAAAACTAGCCTATATTAGACCTTATAACATCAACTATCGGCCAGTAAAAGTCCCATCAAAATCGGTGCAGCCGAGCCGTCCAGCCAGTTCGGAGATTAGCCGGAACAGACAGATAAAAATTTAAAAAAATGTGTGTTTCTTATAAGTACCGTATATACTTTCATAAGCATTCAGAAAAAAGCTGTTGTTTCGATACTACAAACAGACATTTCAATTTTATTTATTTGTATAGATGGCTTTAATTCGGTATACAAGAGTCGTCACCCTATTCGAAAATCTTCCCCACAAAGGCCCTTTCACAGCTGAAGATGGCCCTCAACGCCATATTAAACTCCAATTTAAAAAGACAAAAAGATTCAACTAGTTTTCCATTTCAAGTGTAGTCATCCGAAGAAAGCGGCGCCCTCTGTCGCAGCGAATGAAAAACTAATCCTCATTTGCATCTATTAAGATTTCATTTAAAATCACAATGCTGCGATCTCGGGCCGCGACAGACGGTAGCCATCTTCGTTTTCTGAAACAAATCGAGCCTGTCTCCTGGCGGAAGTCGGCGGCTTTAATTTCCGACTTCGACTTCATTTTTTGTAGCCGCTTTAAGGAGATTAGACTTTTGTTGTGTCTCGTTGAGATTTAATAGGAATTGAAAAGGCTACGAAGTTGCCAATACTGCAATTCGATTTTTAAAGACTTTTGATTTACGTGCTTTAAAGAGATTTTTAGGGTTAAAGGATTTTTCTGATTCGGAAATTTTCGATCAAATTTCCGAATTGAATTGATTACGAATGATTGTCATGGTAAAATATTTACTTTTCACAATGGCAATAATTTGTACGAGGAGCTCGTAGCTAAATAAGAACAGTCGCTCGGGTCGATCTTTAGGTTAAGCCGTGCTTATCTAGGTCGGTCCGTGGATGGATGACCACCCATTACATACCGAGTTTCCTCCGTGCTTCGGACAGCACGTTAAGCTGTTGGTCCCGGCTGTCATTTGTAGATCTTTGACAGTCGTTACAGGTAGTCAGTGACCTGATCTGACAACCAGTCTCAACAAGGGGTATCGTATTACCTAGCGCTAACTGGGTTGTGGAGGTCAGATAGGCAGTCGCTCCACGTAAAATACTGGTATTCAGCTGCATCCGGTTAGACTGGAAGCGACCCCAAAATAGTTGGGAAAAGGCTAGGCAGATGATGAATGGCAATAATTTGTAATTCATGCGGAATTCCATATTTTCGATTTCGATTCAATCGAAATGGCCATTAAAATGAATGGGATGGCTTCTTGATGATTGAGTGGTTTCAACAGTTCACAAACTACTGAATTTGGAAGAATATGAACTGAATGGTGGTCGTGGCAATATTGGTGGTCTAAGTTCGGTAGTTGACATTTTCGAATTATCAGCGATTTATCGGCTGGATTTGTGGTTGCTGGCAATAGGCTCGTCCCCTGTTACATGAGACTTAAACATAACTGGCGCAATATGTGTACTATTAGGTACACCTCTGCCTAACCCTTCATGATTGATGGATTACAGGCATGATGTTATCTTATCGGCAGGTTAAAACTCATAATTACAGAGACCCAAATAATAGGTAGTTAGCTCTCTTATAATTAGCCTTTAGTGCCCTGCTGCTCAGTGCCTCACACCTTTTCCTATCTTACCAAACTACGCAAAAACTAGGACTCCTCAAAACTTATTATAAAACCCATTCACTATACCGACGTAATAAAAAACTTGATAGTTAAAACAATCAGAAGGCGTGCCATTAAATCGTCCAATAAGCAAGACCTCTGTCCTCCCCCATATTTCCCTTCCGCCCCCTGAATTTAGTAGAACATCGGGAAGGGGGAGAGGTCTGTGTAAAGTGGTAAGTTGACTATAACTTTCGTCGCTCGAAGCCATCAAGATAATTGATTAATTAAAGCGCTGCAGCGCCCCCAAAGCGGCTTTTTTCTTTTTGTTGTAAAATGGCGTTTTTATGGGAAAGACGCTTGGTGGCTTGACGTTTGCTGCTAGTTTAAATTATAGCTAATTGTGCAGGGATTATTGAGTGGATGGTTACAATAGTTGCCAGAAAAATAAATGTGTCCCAAAGTATATGCATTATGATAGAAAAATGTTGATTACGGTGCGTAGTACTCGCAACCGACGTGAGTGTAGGACCAGATGTATGAACGTGGACGAGGCAAAAGGAGTATGTAAGGGCTGTCACCACGAGCGAGAGAATCGCGACGATATTATCGTCGTTGCCACTTATTTCTATACACTCTCTGAGGAAGTCTCCACGAGCGAGAGAATCGCGATGATATTATCGTCGTTGCCACTTATTTCTATGCCACTTATTTCTATACACTCTCTGAGGAAGTCTCCACGAGCGAGAGAATCGCGACGATATTATCGTCGTTGCCACTTATTTCTATACACTCTCTGAGGAAGTCTCCACGAGCGAGAGAATCGCGGCGATATTATCGTCGTTGCCACGTATTTCTAAACACTCTCTGAGGAAGTCTCCTATATTATCCCATAAAAATATGTAATATCGCCGCGATTCTGTCGCTCGTGGAGATAGCCCCTAAGGATCGTAGCAGGTGATGTTCTGTGCTTTCTGCCAACCACTATGGGAAAATGACGTGAGTTTATGTGTGTATGTAGATATAAAAAGCACGCAAGATATTGTTCACACTGATATCAGAAATTTTCGAAAACATCCATGTCTTCATTATGTTCATCATCAAGTCCCTTACGCGGTGATTACCTATAAGTGATTATTGCATTGATGTATGTATACCTATTAATTTTTGGAATGTTATTTCATTGGTCTAGTGGTTGCAAGTGCAACTGCTAGGTATTCCCGGGTTCGATGACAGGGTAGGGCAAAGTATTATTGAGCTTTTCCGTCAGGAATTTCTCACCAGCCACTGACTCTCAATTTGTGCCCTGTTAATGGCAATAGGCTCGCCCCCTATTATCTACATGGAACTTAATAAACCTAACTGGCGAAATAATGCTATGTTATGTATTTAGTGAATTGTGGTGTTTATAATAAATCAGGTTTACATCGCTGCAAATCACAGTTTATTCAAAAATAACACTACAAAAACAAGATTTTTTGTGCTCAATCTCAAAAGAGTACTCTGCGACCTACCCGAACAGACGGGCAAAGCCGCTAGCATAAGCTAGTTATAAATAAACGAGAAAAGTCTTACGATTCTACACAAAAAAAAAAAAACAAAAATTATGATTATAACTTGTTTACCGAAAATTCCCTTTACAGCAATTGAACACTACTCCCATTAGGGTTCTGACGTCACAGGGAACCCTAATTCACCGAGTCCTGTGTCACATACACTGGCTATGGCAAAACCATAAAATTTTTGCCATGTCATTGGTTATTCCTAATTTTACTTTAACGTTGATCCAAGCTAAAAGCGGTGAGGTAAATCTAGAAATATTTTTTCCTGAATAAAAAGGTTTCATTTTAAAGGGGTACCGTATTACCTGGGTTGTGGAGGTCAGGGCCGGCAGTCTCGACATAGATACCGACATTGTCGCAAACTTTCGATCGCTTAATAATAACAGAAAAAATCGGTTGCAATAACGTTGCAAATCAAATCAAATCATTTATTTTGCTGAATATGGGTACATACAAAGATGAAATACAACAATATAGCTCAGGACCATATCCTACCCTCACAGGTGTGCAAAAATAGTTCATTAATATAATCAAAATTAAATAAAATCAAAATGCTTGCGAGAAATGCTAGTCTGAACATCCAAGATGGGTTTCTCGCAAGCATCGTTATTGCAACTGAATTGTTTCGTTTTTATTAAGCGATCAAAAGTTTGCGAAAGTGTCGGTATTATGTCGAGACTACCGGCCCTGATAGGCAGTCGCTCCAAGTAATACACTGGTATTCAGTTGCATACGGTTATACTGGAAGCCGACTCCAAAATAGTTGTAAAAAGACTGGACAGATGATGATGAAGGTGTCATTCCAATTCATTTTGGCTTGGGAGATGAAGATAAAGAATATAGATCTTTCTTGCAGTATTGAGTCTTCAGTATTGTGTTTTTGTCTTGTGTGTGTTGTTTGTGTTTTGTGTCTAATTATGAATGTGGCAGCCGGAGGACTTAAAAGAAAACCGAAATAAATATAAATATGAGTTTAATTACTTTAAAATTACATTATTAGAACTTAAGTCTAGACTTGGTCGATGCTTGTACCGAAGTGCCGAATTAATTATTACAAAAAATACATTTCTAAACGATTGCGAAACGCGGATGGGTCATCATCAGATCCGAAGGAGGTGGTCGGCCCGCCGTGGCGACACGAGGCGTCGAGTCAGCAGATTCCCTGTGTTGCAATTTTAAGTGGGAAACATCCGTTGTACGAAAATAACTACGAGTATCATGTCGCTATTCAGCCGATTTGGTGTAGGCAGGCTACGTAACAGCCTGTGTTTTCGAGGCCAGTTAGCAGCGTAGATTCAAGATTATATTTTCTTCTTCTGCTTGCTGTAGTCCTTTGTTACTTGAGCTCTCGTTTTCTATTTTGAAATCTCCCCCCTATCACCCTCTCCTTTTCATGTAAATCAGCTGACCTTGTATAATATCAACATTTTTTGTCTGGCATGGTTTATGCGTCATTTTATTGTTGACCATAACATACATAGATTTGGACCATAGATAATAAATAGGCACCATTATAAATATTTATTTATTTATTTTTCTGACCAGAGATCCGTAATGAATAAATAACTTGGCGCTTACTAACTAAAACTCGTTAAACAAACTTACTATAGCACATATCTGAATGACGGTCTTTGAGCCGCCATCCAGTGACACATTATTTGGCCATCCAACCTGGTGGCTCCAGCAGCCACGAGGCTGTTGGGGCTGTCACGCACCCGACGCATCAGTGATGCGATGCGCAGACGCAGCAGCGAGCCGAAATCTGCGTCCGCGAACATCCCCTACGCACTACAGAAGCGCGGCAACCCCAGCAATAACCGGAACGCATTATTATAGACCACAGATCGTCACGTATCGATACGAACTATTTTAAACGATATTATTATTTATTTAGGTATTTATTTAAACTTTATGCACACAATGTACAAAGGCGGATATAAGGCCTTGGGCATTTTCTACCAGTCTACCTTAGGGTGATGCAGAGACAAAATAGTAGGTGCAATAGTACAGAAAATTACAAAGAATAAAATATAATAATACATACATATTTACAAACAAAATATACAAAGTACCTAAAGAGAGTTATTTCATAAAGAAATACAACAAATTAATTGTGGGACGAGTCTGCCAACTTCTTAAGTAAATGTTCGCGAGCTTTTACTTTAAAAGTGAACCGACTGGTGGCCGTCCTGATATAATGCTGTAATAGTTCTTATAAAGAAACAGTTGGTTTCAAACTTTCAAAAACGTTTGAACAAAACAGTGATTTACCCAACCCGCTGCCACCTACAACTTCGACGGGTCCAATCGTCCTCACACCGTCTATAACTCAGTGTTCCGAGCGATTAACCGAACTCAAATGTAGTGAGAGAGGGTTAATGAAGTACGTGTGATCGGGTACAACGGGCCCCGGGACGGTGAACCTGATTGAACCGTCATTGCTGATGTGTGACGTGATTTTTCAGGGTTAGGTTTGTACTGGACCCGGAAAGGGTTTCCTTTTGAAAAATCTCTGACTTAAATAAGTAAAAAGCATAAACATACCTACACGTTTCAAAACAAACCCTTAATTTTTCGTCATTTGAAAACCAGCGTCAGGCACTAGTTTCTTTGTTGCCATATAGAAATATATTCTTTGTTTCATATAAGTTAACGTAGACCTTTATTTCTTTATGTGTTTACGACTTAGCGCATTTTATACTAAGTTTCAAGTTCTTTTTTTTTGGAATGACGGTACCGATTGGTACCTTTGGTAAGACTGGTTGTCAGACTTTCGGGCCACTGACTACCTGTAACAACTGTCAAAGATTTTCAAATGACAGCCGGGACCAACGGCGTAACGTGCTTTCCGAGGCACGGAGGAAACTCGGTATGTAATGGGCGGTCACCACAGGCCAACCTAGGCAAGCACGGCTTAACCTAAAGATCGACCCGAGCGCCTGTTATTACTAAACCACGAGCTCCTATACTATCTAACCCTACCATAACACTACAAAAACAAAATTATAATGAAACAATTAAAACCCTCATAATCCTCCGTATCGAATTAAAATCGCAAATGTAAGCGCGATGTCAATTAAAACAAAAACAGTACGGGACATCGCTTATTCGCCGAAAGCCGACTGCCGACGGCCGAAAGCCGACGATCCGATTAGTGCGTCCAATAAACAAAGAGCATGGGCCGTTATTAATTTTCGATTGGTGCAGACGTCGCGAACGTTCCACGATTTAAATTTGAATTGGGAATCGGGGATTATGATTGTTTGGAAGCAAAGGTGTGGAGATTTTCTGAACGGTTGTTTGTATTTGAAGGGGTTTTAAAGGAAAATAATGGTTTGGTATGGATGAGAGGAAAACTAGACGAATGTGGTATGAAAGTATTTTTTATTTCAACAATTACGTAGAACTTGTTGTGTCTTTGCGAGATATGTTCCAGTTTAGTTTAGTTTTTATGTTCCTAAGTAAAGAGAAAACATTACGTATTTTGTAAATCACTGCGGAACATTTTTGTAATGACAATGTAAAAGGGACAGCCGGCCCTAGAAGGACATACAATGACCTAATTGGTGATGTTGTTCAGAAAGATTAGATTTACGGATCTAAACTTTCAACGTCATTCATTCATTTTCATTTCATTTTTATTTATTTATTTATTTATTTTAATGCCACAAGGCATTAAGTCCACCAGCCTGACCAGTCCAGCCAGCCAGTCCAGTCCAGTTTTTTTTTTCGTTTTTTTTTCTTTATAATCTTTCTTTCTTTTTTTAGAACTACGGTTCTGAAAATACTGGTGTATGGCCAGATGTTAAAAGGTGGACGGAGCAAAGGAGTATGTAAAGATTGGAGCAGGTGGAGTTCTAGTTACTGCCTACCCCTAAAATATTAAGCTCCTAAAATGCAGAACTTACGTTGTTTTTCAAAATAAATTAATGTTCTATCTACACCATATTTTTTGAACTTGACTATTTTTAACCACGAATTTTCTCAATTCTAATTTTCTCTTTAGAAATATTCGGGTTCAAAATAACAAAATTGTATCTCAAGCTAGGAAATGTTGGTAAGCCCTGACCATGCTTCCTGGCTGACTCCGTGTGACGTAATTTCCTCTTTTGTGCTTATGTGTCACGTTTACCTCGCTTCGCTTTTATTACCAGCAAATACAGGGTTAAAATTGTCTCGATACGATTTCTTTGCTAGGGTTAGAAAGAAAGAAAAAAAAATTGTTGAAAAGACATGACGTGCACAAAATGACAAAAAAATCAAATAAACATAGAAAGTACAACAAATATTTATAAATACATCAGGACGCAATAAAAAAGTTAACAGCTTGCACGTCGTGACTGCGACAAGAAGGTTACCACTCAGCATAATGCTGGGTGGCAACAGCACAGCGCTGGTTTTCAGTGGTCACCCGAGAAAAAACGTACGGAAGCCAGCAGCGTAAATATTTGGTACAACTTCTTTTCGTATCGTCGTTATTATGAATCGTGTTTGGGCCCAGTAAGTCGACAAGTTACGTTGTTTAGATCTTCAAGATCAATCAAGGTACAGGTGTGTACGGACATTTGTGACACTCCAGCAGATGGGGCAAAGTCTGACCAGGAGCACCGCAATCGCACTTGCAATTTCCCATTTCGCCATGTAATCGACTCAGTGCTCTCCAGATTGTCTACCTTGAAAACTTTGAATAGAATAAAAATTGAAGGGATGATAAGTTCATTTTTTTTAAATCTACGAAATAGTTTATCAGTTTTTCGTATACAGTTTTTTCAGGGTAATAAAAATAAAAACAATATTCCCTTCTCTATTTACTGAACAACACAGAACAATCGTACACAACACAACAATATATTTTAGGAAAACAACGAGACGTCCCCGCAGACGAGACATGATTCGCTTTATCTAACGAACGCCGGAGGCTGTGTCCTCCCCATAATTAAATAATATGACACAAGACAGAACACGCCTCAGGAAAACGAGAAAAGATTAGAAAAGAAACGTAAGAACATTGTGTTGGGAGACGTTGGTGCTTGGATAAAGGCTTGTTCACACATTAGGGAGGTAGTTAGCTAATGGTAGGTTCAGTAGAGTGGCTGTGTAATTTATGTGCGTGGGTCTCTGAATCTGAGTGGTACTTTCTTAGTACTTACGTGATATAACATACCATTATGCCTGTAATCTAGAAACACACATGTTTCCCTTTTTAAGTTTAAAAGTTAAAGGTAGAACAGTTAACAAGGCTATTTAAATAATTGAAGTTTTAGTTGTCTCCACTTACAAAATACTAAAAGAAATACCTAAATTATGTCTCGTCTTGGTAAGCTAAATTCAGAAAACATATAATTTTATTAAAATGTAGATTTTTTGTGAAAATCTCCATTGAAATTAATTAATTTATTTAACAGTTTATGTACACACTAAATACAGAAAACAAGTAAGGAACAGAAAAAATAGGTACAAAGGTGATGCTTATTTCTAAAGAAATCTCTTCCAGCATACCTGCGAAAGGAGAGTAGAAAAAAAATTGAATAAAAGATGAAAAGAAAATTGAATACATAAAAACAAAGCAAATAACGAATCTAAATATAACATACAATACAAGAATATACTCACATATTTACTAGTAAAAAGACAAATATAAGCTACGATAATTAATTAATTAAGATAATTAAGTTGTTTTGTTAATTAAGTTTTCTTTTCATAAGATTATTTAACAATCTGTTAATACCGTGAAAACACTCATTATTTTAGAATGAATTTGCTAGAACGTCACCCTTTTAAGACTGTAGGTGTAAACAAAACATTTCATGATACATTCGTTCAAAATACAGAAAATTTTCCAACGTTGGTCTCAATTAGAGAAATGTGTCAGCTGCAAGTCGGAGCAAGTTATAAGAATCAACAGACGAGAAATAGGTTAATGTTGTTGCAAGCAGGCGGCTATTGTTAGTGTTCACTTGGATATTGTCGTGTTTCTGTACTTCGCTTTATGTTATTAGATGGCAGAGAAGCGAGTGGAGAGGCACCCTATGGTAGGTGGCCATGACTAGGATCGTCGGCCAATTCATTACCGGTGTGTTGCTTTCCAATTCCAAATTTTGGATCGATTTTGGTCATGGCAGCCCATTTGAGCCATCGACGTAGAAATGCCACCAATGCTCTACGCTGCTGCAGACGACGTGGTGGAATTGGCGAAGTTCTGGGCTATCAAAAAATTAAAATTGTCGTACCAGCGACACGAAGAAGAGGAGAAATGCCACAATGCACGATTATGTATGCAAACACACTCACTGCCCGTACTCCCAACGCCAAATGGCGTTTGATCTTCTTCTGGCACGACGGCATCTCTACCGTTCAAATCTTTAGAAGAATTTGTAGCCATTGATGCTGTACATGCTTTCGGAAGCACGAGGTTATCACACCCCCTCCTTCTAAATTCCGTACTGCCGTAGCTTCGTACAGTCGACTTTAGAGACGAAGCTATTCTTCAGGGTATTCCTTCCGGGCTGCGGGACTGTTTGAAAGAGATACCGCGGCCCTGGAACATAAAGGGCAAAAGAAGGAACATTTTTAGTCAGTAAAAGTCTGACACTCCCTTCCGGTCCGAACAGAGCGGGTGGAGTCATTTGACGATAAAAAAAGGTATTTCTTCCGCTCCGCCCAGAGCGGAAGGGGTCATTTGATGATTTCCCATTCCAAAAAAGGGTATTTTCCTTCGTTAAAGTCCGTATCATCATCATCTGCCTAGGTTTTTCTCAACTAGGATAGGCTCTGCTTTCAGGTTAACCGGATTCAGCTAAATAGGTACTAATATAATTGTACATGGTTTGACTGCTTCACTGACTTCCACTGCCAGAAATCAAGTAACACGTAAGTCCATACGTGTGTAGATTAAATGAAAACGCTGCACCTCAGCAGGTCTTAAACTTGAAAGCAGGTGGTAGCGACACTAAAAAAGTACTACAGCAACATAGTACAAAAAGTAGTACAGAGCCATCTATACCACAAATGAAGAACTGATATGAAATTCCTAAATATATATTAAGGTGATACTAAAAGACGAACCACAACACCTGGTCGGGTCGGAGGATTCTCCCTTTTCTATGAGGGATGAAGAACTTTACACCCTGCTCTTCATAGCCTATAAGGTGAGTGGTGTTTTAAGGTTACCATTAATAACGCAACATAGTTGATGGTAAATACTGGCACAACTGTACCCAGTGCTTTAGCAACATAGTAGTTTTATTATCAGATGCAACTTAACGCGTTGCTGAATAACTAAACGTACTTTTAGTAGAACTTGTAAACTTCAAAGTGCTTGCATCAAATCCACTAAAAATGTTTATTTTGTCTGTATTTTAAACGATATTCGAAACCTCCATAATATAAACCAAAAACCATAATATAAAACCAGGCCAAGGAATTTTGACAAGGAAATTAGTAATATTGCGTCCTTTGCAGACACAATTACCCACGTTGGCGATTATCAAATAATTATTTTAAAAAAATGGTGATTTTAAGGAGCATTATTAGTACCTAATCATCAAGCTTATCCTTTTTCCGATTTATTTGGGATCGGTGCATCTTTTTTCATACTCTTCTCTAGCGAGTGGAGTTGATATTTATTTGGTAGACTACTACCACATGAATATCAATAAACTTTGAATTTTTTTTTTTTGTTTTTTGATATATTTTTTTTATTTGACATAACATCATAATAGCACGCCTGTAATCCCCGAAGGGTTAGGCAGAGGTGTACCTAATAGTACACCCACATTTCGCCAGTTATGTTTAAGTCTCATGTGATAATGGGCGAGCCTATTGTCATTAACGGGCACACATACAGACTCCATGGCTGCTAGAAAACCCAATAACACTTTCCCGACATGGGAATCAAGCCCAGGACCTCATGATTGCTTGCGGCCACGAGACCGACAAGGCAGTAACTTTTTTATGTGTTCATTAGTATCTATCATCAATATCAAATTTCAAGAACTTCGCCCAAAAAATCACATACCACAAAACAATGTTCTTATAAGATGACAAACGCAAAGACGCATCCATTTCAACCACCTTCAAACTCAATTTGAACGGAAAGGGAAACAAAGAACTAACTCACAAACTCCAAAAAGGATTCGTAATCAAATTCCTAGTTGGTATAATTGAAAATAGAGACATCTCTGCGACGTGGTGGAGATGTTTTGAAGCCATGAAAGAGATAAGTACAGAAGGTTCATGGTATAAGCACTGATGTTCACTAATTATCAATAAGAAGATCATGTTGCTAGTTTGCGGCAATAATGACATAACTCGAAAAAAAAATACAGGAGAGCGTTTTTTAAATTTGACTAAAAATATGTGATTTATATTTCCAATTTTTTTTTTTTTGATATAGATACCTTTTATCAAAAGATGAAAGGTTTATTTAACGTATTTCGTTACTTAATTTGATACTTACTTTCGTATATAATTTTGTATTCAACTACAAACAACATCGAAAAATTTAAATTTTTGAGTTATCATCCTTGTCGCAAACGAGCGATGTGTGTTTGATGTGGCATTCAAGGACCAGCATGCGTAGCATGACCAAATCCATGATGATGCTTTGTCTATCTAGACAAAGCTCTTTCTATCCAAGTCGACATGTCTTCTGCCCGAGCATGGAAGAAAATTCTACGAAGACTAAGACAGAAATTATTTCCACAGCAGTTAGGTGACACTTACTGTTGGTGAATACGAGCATTAGGCATTGAGTTCAGTGTCACTTAGTGTTGGTGAAAACAAGAATTAGGCATTCAGTTAGGTGTCACAAGTGTTGGTGAAAACAGGAATTAGGAATTCCGTTAGGTGTCACTTAGTGTTGGTGTAAACAAGCATTAGGCATTGAGTTAGGTGTCACTTAGTGTTGGTGAAAACAAGCGTTAGGCATTGAGTTAGGTGTCACTTAGTGTTGGTAAAAACGGACACTAGCCATTTAGATACGTGACATTTAGTGTTGGTGAAAACGAGAATTAGGCATTCAGTTAGGTGTCACAAGTGTTGGTGAAAACAGGAATTAGGCTTTCAGTTAGGTGATACTCCATTTTGGTGAATACAAGCATTCGGCATTGAGTGAGGTGTCACTTATTGTTGGTAAAAACGGACACTAGCCATTTAGATACGTGACACTTAGTGTTGGTGAAAACGAGCATTGGGCATCGAGTTAGGTGTCACTTAGTGTTGGTGAAGACGGACATTAGGCATTCAGTTAGGTGGAACTTAGTGTTGGTGAAAACGGGCATTAGGCATTCAGTTAGGTGTCACTTAGTGTCGGTGAAAACTGGAATTAGGCTTTCAGTTAGGTGATACTCCATTTTGGTGAAAACGGGCATTAGGCATTGTCTGATAAAATCACACATCATCCATGTATCTAGCCGTACACAGCAAGCGCTCATACCTACCTCTCTAACTCTTCTTTCACTCGACCTAAAAACTGAGGAGACGGCGACGCGACAGTACTGATTTTAAAAACATTTGCATTTTTTTTTCGTATATTGATACGTCAATAAATACAGAATAGTAATGAAAAAAAATTGTCTAGGTCCGATGTGATGATCTGTTCGACATTTGTTGAGAAAAAATGTTTCTACCCTACCCCCAAAAGATGGTGAGATGGGGATGTCATAAGTAGAGAAAATAATAGAAATCTATCTACAATATCTTATTTTGTCGATTCTTCCGTCAACAAAACCCGTTTCCACGGTGGGCATGCTACGCGATCAGGTGGGTTACCATGACGTCTTAAAGCAAAATTGATATGTTCTTATCCCATAGGACGGGAAAGGGATGGAGCAATACAGGAAGGAACATCTCCTTTTAAACGCAAGCCGTGAAGGCTTAAGTGGACAAGGTTTGGGCGTGTCTTATTGACCACAGGAAATTCATTTCAGCCGTACTTCGACTGTAAAAGATTTGTTGCAGAAGCTGGTGGAATGTTTCTTTTGTTCTATTGCAATCCCATAAGTTGTTCCAAGTGGATTTTCTGTAACGTTCCATTTCATACGAAAGCTTTTACATGTCCAATGTTTGTATCGGAACTTAAAACGGAGTTTAAGAGGAACGTTCTGGATGTACGAGTAGTGCAACTTTGTCGACAGGCTTGTCTCGGAGTGAGGAATTACGTGTGGCCTGAACGGCTGGACAGTTCCCTTCCAAATGGATCCTAGTGAGTTGGTGTAAGATAAGGGTTTTTTTACTAGGCTACATCGTTTCCCACTTGGCCTTGTAGATTCCTAGAGGTGTGATAACTTTTGTTAACCTCTTATCTGGTTTTCCGTTTTTTTTTGTGTAGTAAGCAACGACTTATTGTCGGGCCTATGCTGTCCCCCCATACTTGAGTACTAATGCTGTGACATTATAATATTGTAAAATCTAATCATTTTAAAAGAGTAACCATGGAGTTTCTTGCCGGTTCTTCTCCATAGGAAACGACCAACCCGAACCGTGCACCTTTTTGTCGACGTTTCATAAGTGCCCATGTAGGCCTATGTGAAATAAAAATATTTTGATTTTGATTTTGACTGTTGGTGAAAGGCCTTCTCTTTCTCCTTCCATACCTCTCTATCCTGTGCATCTCTGACCATGTTAGCACCGCAAACATGATCAGATCGTCACGCCACCTTCGCCGAGGTCGACTTCGATGACGCTATCCTTCCTCAGGCGTCCAGTGTGTGACTATCTCTCCGGGTGCATCTGTGCTAGGTGGCCTGCCCTCTCCCACTTCAGCCTGGCTGTTTTTTCTCCAACATCAGCTACTTGAGGTATGGAGCGCAGTGTACACCTATTATGCTGCGCTTTGTTGCTTGCTGGAAAATCTGTGAAGGGTTATTAAGGAAAGAGTGGAGGAATGTCCGGTGGAGACACCTTCACTGCTAAAGAGGTATTTGGATGTGTAAGTGATACTCGTAATCTTCGGAACTACTAATCCGATTTCGAAAATTAAATTTATTTATTTATTTTTTAATGAAAGCTTCATTTTTCCCGAGTATCATAATGACATATGAGAAAACAGTAAAGCAGGATGTTCCCGCAGGATAATTTCCGATGATAACGCGAGCGAAGCTGCGCGCAAAAATATAGTTATAGTAATAACTTGGAAACAATTATGTAGTTCTTAGGTGCCTTTTAAAATTATAGTGAAACCGAGATAAAGGTGTTCAGCCGAGAATTACTACTAATTACTTGTTTGTTACTAATTAATTGTTTCTTCACCGTTAACTATTTATCTGGGATTTTACTTTTTTTTAAATATGTCGAATTGTCAGAATTTATTCATCACATCATCATGCGTGCAGAAGATGGGTATCGTGCAATGAAAATACACTGGGTGCGATTTCTATTAAACTAACAAAGTTTTTAAACTGTCAAGGTCGCTAACATTATAATTACTTAATAACACTAGAAACGGGATATTTACCTAATTTACCATGTCCACTATTTGTTTTGAGTTCCCGATATTTCGGCGCTGTTGCAAGCACCATGATCACGGATAAACTGACAGTTTATTCGTGATATCCCGTTTCTAGTCTTAATTATAAACTAACAAAGTACTTGAAATTAGAATTTAACATCAATAACACGGGGCACAATGAATCGGGTAAAGTTCCGGGACGTCTCGACTCCGCTGCGATCAGACATTAAATTTCATCCTCGCCTCGAGCTGTAAACATCACGGCTCTGTAGAAGCACGCTGTGGTGTGGAGAGACTTGTAAATAGGTTGCGTGATGTCACCACTGGCGTACTTGCGATTCATTTTATGTCCGTACCAATGACCGGATCCGACAAATATTTATATCAAAACTGAAACCTGGTCCTGCTTCACACGGCACCATCTATCGTGTCCAAAACTATCCCATCTTTCAAGCTGGAACTATAAATATTTCTCCATAAATTTTCATTGAAATCTGTTGGGTGGTGTCTGAGATTAGCGAATATCATCATCATCGTCATCAGCCTTCAACAGTCCACTGCTGGGGCATAGGCCTCGTTAATCGTACGCCACTTACCTCGATTTTCGGCAACTCTCATCCAGTTGCAACCAGCCACCCTGCGAAGATCGTCGCTCCACCGAGCCTGAGGGCATCCCACCTTACGCTTGACAACTTACGAATATAGTGGACTATTTTTAAGATTTTTATATGAGACAATAATAACATTAGCCTTTTTTTTTACATTATTAATAATATTAGCCTTGTATCTTTGGAAATGAAAACTTGAAAATATTGACATTGCGGAGAGTTTTGTTTACCTAAATAGGCATGTAGTATACCGTAGATAGCAGTACATAAGTATCTTTCAGTATATTTATTACATAAGTAAACTTAAAATAACTTCCCTCTTCAACATCTCAAAACTCATCTCAATCTCCATCTACACCTAATACAGCCTCCGTACGTTCGTTAGTAAGACACAACTCTCGCAAGCTTTTAATTCAGTTAAACCGGAAGTTGTTCAGAACGCAACCGGAAGTGACGCCTTCGTTATTTATTCGGCACTCTCTGCTGCTACTGTGTCAGAGTGTCGCAAACGAGATTTAAATTTTAATTTGTTTTGTGCCTTTTTTGAAGATTTTCAGTTTTGTGAGTTTTTTGGAGGGTTAGAATCAGAGATACAGTGCTCAGTGTGAAAATAGTTAATGGAGAGGATGTAGGTTAATATAACTTGTATTAAAGACTTAACATACTGTTTACACAGTCTGAAAGAGCAACGGGAAACGAAATAAGCTAGGCATTTGAAACGTATTCGATTTAAATGACGAATTAGATTTTTAGAAATTGTTCAACATTGCGTCTGTATAGAGGTGTCCTCTATATGAGACGAGATCGAGATTTTCGTTCAAAGTAAGAATTTAAATTGGCTAAATGTTCCTAGCATGTTAAAATTTGTATTTAGGTCCGTTTACCCCAAAGGGGGGGGGGGGGGAGAGCAATGAAAGATGATGGAAAGGAGGTGAACTATTAAGATGACGACTGAGAGAAGTATCGAAGTAGAAGATATGCTGTTCCGACCTTGGAATAAGGTCAGGAGAATAATGAAAGGCTGTTTTATTGCACACTAACTGTGCCCTGCATCCTTTGTCCACGTGAAGTTGTTATATAAAAATATTACTTCCCTACTATTTGAATCGGGTTTTGTTAAAAAATTCAAGGGTTTTAATTTTATTGCACGGAACCGTAATCTTTTTTTTTAAATAAAAGTAGCTCAAATAAAAAGTTACTCCTTATAACATCAGCTATTTGCCAGTAAAAGTCTGGTCAAACTCGGTCCAGCCGTTTCGGAGATTAGCCGGAACGAACAGACAGACAGACAAAAATAGAAAAAATATGTTTAATCTTAGATGTACCGTAAATACCTTCCTTCAAATGCATTCAGTAAAAAGCTTTTATTTTGAAATTACAAACAGACACTTCTATTTTATTTATTTGTAAAGATAAAGATGTAAAGATAATCAGCAATGCCTTATCTCCTATCACTATTAATTTAACAAAGACGTCGTTACAGCTGCTAAAGACACTTAAACAGCCAAGATAACATCATCAAATAAAACTGAAGTACGTCTTACCCAACAATTTTAAAATCACATCAATACACGAGCGATTGTGAGCGGCCGGGTAATGTGATAAAAGCTTGTCCGCGGTTGCATGCTATTGGCAATTTGCCACAATTCCACCACCTGCACTCCTGGCAGCTTGATAGTGTGCAAACACCCTTATTTGAGGTCTTTATGTGCATTTTGCATTATGATTTGAGTGAAGATAAATTATGGAAATTTATGAAAGGGTTGTGTTGCGTATTGACTTTTTTGATGGTCGAAACAGGTGAAGAGAAATTCAGCTGTTTTGGGTGGGTCTGAATTGGTGAAATAAATTACATCAGCAAAATATGTATTTTTTTATTTATTTTACTATTTATGTACACACAGTAGACAACACAGGAAAATAACATTATAATATCGTCGGTCGGAAACAGTAATGGAACATTTCAAAATGGCCTGTTCTGAGTAATTAAGGTTTAAAGTTTTAGAAAGGTAATGCTCTTTCACTCTGGCTCTATGTATGTATTTTACCTACCTCATATTAATTGAAGCTAATTTACCTGATAAGGTAGTAAGCCGAATGAACAACTTGGCATTAGCTATTTCAAGGTTATTGGAATGACGTAATATTGGCAATGCGCCAAGCAACACGTGCTTCCATTTCGAGTGATTGAGTTTTGATCGCGTGTTTTCATTTTTATTTTTATGGGTTTGTAAGGATTAAGCATGAATGTGTTATGTGGACCATCATGAAATTATTATAGTCGATATTATGAATCGGTAGACATACATAAAATAAACCCCCTTGTGAACCCCGAATGGTTAGGCAGAGGTGTACCTAACAAGTACACCCACATTTCGCCAGTTATGTTTAAGTCCCATGTAATCGGGGGCGAGCCTATTGCCATCATCCGGGTACAATTCTTATTTTCTTATTCTTTATTGCACACAAAATTAAAAGATATACACACAACATTACAATATTATAGCTTATGTACAACGGCGAGCTTAACCCAAAATTGGGTTTTTTTACAGCAAACCTTACTTGTACAAATGCAGAATCCGTGGCTGCTAGCGAGAAATTCCGGATGGAAAAACCCAGTAACACTTTGCCTGACACGGGAATCGACACCAGGAGTCCATGCTCAGCAGTCGCACTTGCGACCACTAGATAAACGAAACAGTCAATTGGTAGCCAGTGAATCGGTAGAATCTATCCTCTATCCTGCATCATACGCGTAGCCTTTCCTTATTAAGTTGGGGTCGGTTTTCAGTATAATCCGAAGCTGCAGCCTGGTTACATTTACACACATTTTTTTTTCTTGGAGCAATTATCTGTCCGATTTCAACAGTCCAACACAAAACCTCTTGGTAAGACTGATTGAGTATCTACCTTTCACCCCACACAATGAGCATAGCAGCCTAGAGTAGTAACATATGTTAGTATATATCTATAACATACTAATTTAATATTACCTTGAGAGACAGGAGATAATTTGAGGAGCAAGCTCCCAGCTGTTACGTTTCCGTTGTTTAATTGCAAACACGTTGCAGTTTGCGTTCTACGAGTATCATGCAGCTAGTGCAGGAACAAAATCATAGAGGTGTAAGACTGCAGAAGAACACTAATATCTTAGATACTGATATTATAAAAAGGTTAAGTTTGTATGTAGTGGGTAATCTTCGGAACTCCTTTAATGCAGCTTCCCCTTAGCGTTTTTTTTTCTCACTAAAATGGGAAGCTACATTATTGATTATTTTGCGTTAATGCGAACGAAAGTTGCCTCAATCATAGGCAAATTGGGGGGAAGCAGAAATAGTATTCTCAAGGTACTGCGCGGAAACGCTGGATGGGCTACAATTGGTAGATTTGTCAAGCTTCATGTCATGCATTGGGCTTGATACACTTACCAAGATGTTGTTTAATATTATAATCATAATCGTGTCTACTAACATAGTTTTAAGCAATTGTTTATACTCACACTATAATTATGGGCTATGTGGTCTGAAAAAAATAAGTTTTTTTTTTTTGTTATATTTTAATACGTTCCTGCCGGTTAATTTCCGAGCACAACGGGAGCAATGCCGCGGTCAAAAGTTGCTTTTGCTATAAGAGCTTGAGCTCCCTTAGGTTTGTTTGAAATATTCAGCATGATTAGCCTATAACGGTTCCACTGATGGGACAGAGGCTTCCTTCCAGTGAGAGGGAGCAGGCTTTACGTCTCATGTCCTCGAAACTTTAGTTCGATGTTTTCGCTCACCATTTTGAGATCAGCAGTTTGATTAGAACTGTGTGTCTGTTTCCACAGATTGATAGTAAGCTAAGGAACAGTTTCCAGAATAACTTATAACCCCAATCTATTTAAGTCGTTAGCTAATAGGCTTCTTCCATTAGCTCGTTCCATCGTTGACCTCATTTTTGTCCTCAAGACTATATTGAGCAGAGTAGGTCAATATAAAAAACACGTTTGCTATGCTTCAACATATATTGTGCGCACCGCTAGTCTCTCTCACACAGTCTCAGCGCCAGGTTATCTGTTCCCCGATTATTATAATCTAGATATCTTCAAAGTTGGAGTGAATCGGTTTCTTCTAAGCAAGCGTGCTCCACCCTCGCGCATCGTCGCTTCACATCAGGCGAGTTGCAGCCAAACGCAAACATATTTAACATTAAATATATATATATATCTAAACGTCGTCTAATCAGTGACTCCAATACTCCCTTAACACAAGTCCTTTCGCGACTAAATATTTGCAAAACAGTTTCATCTTTAACGAAATTCATCCTGCTTGCTTCCACATGCAGTAAGTATATCAAGTACCATTCATGCTGTATCCAAAGCAAGAGCAAACGAATCAACACTCTGACTGAGTTAATAAAGATCCCGTAAAACTGTTCTCGTCAGTTTAATTGCGAAAACTCTGAATAGTATGCGAAAAGTTTTGGGTGAGCTCGGGAGCACTCGGAGAAGTTCGGCTGTTTACGAATGCACTTTATTTTTGTTGTATGTATAGTTATTTAATTGCATGGTGTTAGTGTTATGGTTGGTTATGGGGTATTTGGTGAATTAGGGTTGAAAAAGAATCAAAATAGGAAGTATCAGTAGGATACGCTTTCATCATCTGCCTAGCCTTTTCCCAACTATGTTGGGGTCGGTTTCCAGTCTAATCGGATTCAGCTGAATACCAGAATTTTACGTGGAGCGACTGCCTATCTGACCTCCACAACCCAGTTAGCGCTAGGTAATACAATACCCCTTGGTAAGACTGGTTGTCAGACCGGGCCACTGACTACCTGTAACGACTGTCAAAGATCTACAAATGACAGCCGGGAACAACGGCTTAACGTGCTTTCCGAGGCACGGAGGAAACTCGGTTGGTATGTCGGCCGGTCACCACAGACCAACCTAGGCAAGCACGGCTTAACCTAAAGATCGACCCGAGCGGCCGTTCATTATTTAGCCACGAGCTCCTCTAACTGTGGCAAAAATGACATATTACGAGATATATAATTTCATACATTTTTATTGTTATGCCCCGCCCGAATAAACATAAAAGCCCAGGTCCTACATGCGCTATAAAACTGCAGTATTATTGTCTTCTCCATCGCATAAAATTATATGAGGGGTTACGTCGCCATTTTGAGCGTACACGACTTTAAAAGCTTCGTCTGAAGGGCATTGAAGGTTTATGGTTAAGTATGCTATATTTATTAGGATAAGCAGGTATTTAAGTGAAGTGCCTCTTTGGTCCAGCGGTTGCAAGTACGACTACTGAGTTTAAGATCAAGGTTCCATTATTCCATCAGGAATTTCACAGTAGCAGACTCGAGTCTGGTTTTGTGCTCGGTTGGTGGCAATAGGCTTACCTTTACTACCGTTACTACATCGGACTTAAATATAAGTGTTCTGGCGAAATGTGGGTGTACTTATAGGTCCATCTCTGCCTTTCCTTCAGGGATTGCAGTCGTGATGCTATGTTATGTTTAAAGACTTGACTTCGTCTATAAGGTATTAATGTGTAAGCATGTTGTATTTCACAGGATGAGCAGGTATTTAAGTGAAGCTTTGTTGGTTATGTTCAAAGGTAGAAGTGGGTGTTTCTTAAGCACATAGTTTTCATTAAACTACCCGTTGGCCCAGTGGTCGCTAAACGCTACTATTGAAGATTCGGGGGCCTTGGGTTCAATTCCTCCTAACAGCGGAAGCCGAGATGTCTCCGTGCTCTGTGCTTCGACAGCATCTTCTTATCTGCATCATAGATAACATAACCTCACGACTGTAATACCCGAAGGGTTAGGCAGAGGTATACCTCCACATTTCACCATTTATATTTTAAGTCCCATGTACTAGAGGGCGTGTCTATTATCATCAACCAGACATAAATCCAGACTACGTAGCTGCTACTGAGATATTCCTGATAGAAAAACCCAATAATAATTTGCCCGAGCCGGGAATCGAGCCCAGAACCTCTTGTTTAGCAGTCGCGGTTTGGACCACTAGACCAAGGAGGCAGTCATCAGAGATAATGTACTAAAATCGGTTAACAAGACCTTCACTCCATCGATTGGATTCGGCATCTTGGAGAGGCTCTTTAACCGCAAATGGTATTTATTTATTTATTTGTTTAGAATCTCCAACAAAGGATGTACACAAACACACGAAATAAATAACGGACGACAAAAGTATCACGCAGGTGTACTCCTTCACTTACAGGAGACCACAGCATGCACAATAAAATGTATAACTAAACTAACAAGAATAAAGAACTAATTTAAAAGTATAAAATTAAAACATGTCATTTAGTAATAAAATTGGAAAAATAGAATTAAAATAAGTATAAAGTATATAAAATGTGGACAAGTCTCACTTTCAGTGTAGCCATTCCTGGTACAAGAATAGAATCAAAATCTTTGAGGTCAACTACCAGACTGTCCAGGCTCAAAATTAAATGAAACAAAAACACGAATTCTTTTAAATTCATAAAGTGTAAGTAAATACTACAAAAACGTTTTAGAACTGTCATATTAATTTACACTTTCAAATTAAAACAAAAGGCTCCTAAGTTAACATTTTAAAATGAATTCAAAATTTTAAAATTATCCTCAAAAACGACATACTTAATGAAACACTGAATTGCGAAACATATTTTATCATTAAAGTTCTAATCCTGTAATACTGCTTTTATTACTTAATTTTAATTCATAATTTCTCCACTGGCTTTTAATAAGAGCAAGTTATTTCAATTTAAAATAATTAAGTGTTAATGTTTGAAATATTATGAGCGCAGTTTGAAATATTAACTAGTTAGTTGGTTTAAGAAATTATATCTGTTTCTCTTTGTAACTGTTTGTAATTTACTTCTCTGGACCTTTGAAAGGAAAGTTATTTCGTCATATACATAAATTACATAACATAATACACGCTTAATCTCCGTGTGTTGTTTAATGTAATTTAATGTTTAAGTCCCATGTAATAGGAGGCCATTTCCATCAACCGGGCACAAATCCAGACTCCGTGGCTGCTACTGAAAAAATCCTGATAGAAAAACCCAATAACACTTTGCCCGACCCGAGAATCGAACCCAGGACCTCATGCTCAGTCGCGCTTGATACCACTTGACCAACGAGGCAGTAACGGCCAGTAACGGGCCGTGGGAGTAGATAAGTTTACTGTTGATAATCGTGACTGATAAGTAGTGAGCAAGTTTAAGATTCAAATGTCTAGCTTGGGGAGCTCTTTTGTGTTTATAAGTCTCAAGGAAACGCCTATAATTTTTGGACACCGTCTACACCAGCCCGAATTCTTCAGTCGATTGCGATGATACACAGGCTGGCCGGCAAAATTGAATGTACATTTTGTCGTCCTGTTGCGCCAAATTAGATTGACCAGAAAATGTTTTTTTTTTTCGTAATGGCATCTCGCAGGGCAACCGATGACGCTGGTTTCTACTTAACCAGACTATCCTTTTTTTTATGGGAAATCATCAAATGACTCCTCCCGCTCTGGGCGGAGCGGAAGGGAGTGTCAGACTTTTACTGACTAAAACCCATCCATGTTCCTTATTTTGCCCTTTATGTTCCAGGGCCGCGGTATCTCTTTCGAACAGTCCCGCAGCCCTGGCAGAACCAGACTATCCTGAGGATACCTTGAGTGTAACGTTGCCTCCGTGTAGCACCCTATATGTACTTATAGCCAATCAATCATAATTATTTTCGATTCAAACTGTTTGTTTCATTGAAGTATAACCATTTACCATGACTTGACTGCCTCATTGGTCTAGTCGTCGCAAGCACGACTGCTGACCATTGGTTTGATGCCCAGGTCGGGCAAAGTGTTTTTGGGTTTTTCCATCAGATTTTCATAGTAGCACCACGGAGTCTGGATTTGTGCCCGGTTGGTGGCAATAGGCTCGCCCGAACTTTAAAATAAATAACTGGCAAAATGTGGGTGCACTATTTAGGTACACCTCTGCCTAACTCTTCGAGGATTACATCCGTGATATTATGTTATGTAACTGCCATAAATCTACTCAAATATTGTTTTTTGAAATTGACCTTGACACACGCTCTATAATAGATGCCCTTGCCTTGCCCTCTATAATAGATGCCTTTGTTTTACTACATCACCTGACCAAATGACAGAACTCACACACAAGTGTAGGTACCAACTGGTTTAGGAACAAATTGTTTCATGTCCTCGCCTAAGTTGCGGTCGTATTCATAATGCAGAGGACGAAGTTTTTATGGTCGCTCCCGCCATTTTGCTACCGGTGAAATAGGGATACGAAGTGCCCCGAAGGTCAGCGAGGATTGCCGAAGGATTATGAAAGGTTACACGTGGATAAAGGGTCACGTTTTTTTCTTCTTTTTAATATTTTTTAATTATAGGTAGATAATTATGATTTTATGAAAATTACCGTTAAACGTTATTAATTTCTGAATAGTTGGCTAATTCTAATAAACGTCATAACATCACGCTTGTAATCCCCGGAGGGATAGGCAGAGGTGTACCTAATAGTACACCCACATCTCGACAGTTATGTGTGTCCCATGTGTATCCAGACTCCGCGGCTGCTTCTGAGAAATTCCTCTTTAAAAACCCAATAACACTTTGTTCGACCTGGGAATTGAACCCAGGACCTCATGCTCAGCAGTCGTGCTTGCAACCACTAGACCAACGAGGCAGTCGAGGAATTCTAATAAAAGAGGTAATTTTTTTTTTCTTAAACACCAGGAAGGGCCTCCTAGAGGGACACGGACCTTATTGGTGATGTTCTTTTGGAAGATCAGGTCTTAGTGCTCGCCATCATCGTGCGTGTATGACCATAACATGAACGTGGACAAGGCCAAACCAGTAAGTATTGAAGGATCGTAGCAGTGTTCGGTAGCTTCTGCTTACCCCCATGGGAAAATCGCGTGAGTATTAGGTATGTGTAGTCGACACCCCATCAAGTTACTACAAACTGTCAATTTTTTTCATTTCGAATGTGAACTTAACCACTAACATGTTATGGTTTAGAATCCTTTGGAGAAAGGAGAATGCTCATGGATATATGGAATCCCGTACCATGCTGCATCAAAATCAAACTTTGTTTTTTATAGACTACACTGATCGTATTAACTCCTACAAAAATTATTTTTGAAAAAAAAACCCGCGTTTCAGAGTTATTTTATAAAATCGAAACTAACCTAAAAAGTAGGTCTATTTTTTCGACGCTACCAAAGACGTATTTTAACACACATACATTACATTATTGCTCTAAAAACAGCGTAATACACTAATATTAGTAAGAATTACGAGTTAAAGTAACATCCACAGTATGCTTGACTGAAACTCGATTTTATTTTAGACCTTTATATTGCCAATAGTCAGTCAGTACAGTACAAATGTCAGATGGCACAGATAAGATAACTATAAACCATAGAGTATAGTAAGTGCTATAAACTAGTCGGGATTTAGGGATGTAATCGATAAATCAAAATCTTTAGGCTGAGAAAATTTATTTTATTGCAAATAGCAATAAACCAAACTAAATCGATTTGGTGTACTGATCTTACTTAATTGTAATTAATTTTAGAGTCCGCTCGACAGACAAGGGTTTGTTCAAGTGAAACGGAACGTCATTTATATTCAGTTGAAACGGAACGTCATATAAAGGGAGTAAAACAATATTCATACTTTTAAACTCGAAAAGTATATTTCCAGTTCAAAAATCAAATCCCCGACGCGTAATGCCGTAAAAAAATATGAAACTAATTACTATAATATTTTGGTTTTGAGGCGCGAGACTTTTTGGTACCAACTTTGGTCATTCTCTTTTGACAGTTTGTGGTAAATTAATAGATGTGCTGGCGACTGTAGCTAATAAGGTAAGTATCGATTACAGTTCTAAACGATCCTTACAGAATTAGAATTATGAAAAATAAAAATAAAAACCCATCTCAACCGTCCAGAATTTTCCGAGAAAAAAAAATCTCAACTCATCAGAGCAATGCTCGAAAACGTTCCCGCGTCATCACGGTCCGCAGTAAAAGTTTTATTTATTCCGAAACTTGTTTCATTTTTCTCTGCGCACATTCGAAAGAATAAGGCCAGATGTACACCGCAGAAACACATAAATAACACCGCATAAAAGATGTATGAAGACAAGCCCACTTCAAGAATTATTTACTAGAGGCCGGCAGAAACCTCCTTCGATTTTTTTTCTACCCTTTTAAACAATTCCGTGAGTCGTACAGGATTAGGGCAGTCTAACTTAAAGCCACACTCCTTTTTAAGGCTACAGGAAAATTCCCAGCGAGTTACCGAGTTGTTAAAAAGTTGTAGCCGCTCGTAAAATGCGGAAATAGCTGCTTATTTTCACAGTTTGAGGAGGTTGGTCCATATTTTTGTTTAATTACTTCTTCTGTTATGATTTACTCGTTCCTTTGACATTAATCTAGGTATTATTACTCTTTAAGTACATACCTGAAATGCTCTAATTTGAATAAAGAACCGTCTTTTCCCGAACAAATCTACGTCAGTTCGATCAAAGCAAGCACAAAAGTCATTAATCTTTTATACAAAACTAAAGTTTCTAAATCCGTTTAAAAAAAAACAAATCTACATTGGAATTTAGAACAGTTATTTCCGAAGTTCGAAAAAAAAAACTCAAGAGTCCCAGAAAATCTTTGTACGAAAAATTCAACTATTTCAATTAAGAGTCTCGTAGCGTTCCATTTTCGAAACTTTGTTTTAAATTGCAGCGCCAGAAGTCGAGTTCCGAAGTCATTCCGAACGGTCCCATTCGACGTTCCGCCGGTAATAAGGTTCCGACACGTCCCGACCTTTTACGATCTTTAACGAAGTAATCGCTTCTGATCGGTGATAGGAAAAAGTGTGCAATTATCTTATAATGCCTTCCGTGAGTTCACTTTTTTCTGCCAAGAATTCATTTAAGTTTAATCGTCTGACATTTATTGAAAAGGGGATATTTTTAGAACCAAAGTCCAATAACTACGGCGGCTTCTAACTTGACATATTTATCGTCGACCAATTGAATCACCAGAATTTACAATTAATCAATCCGTAACATCTAGATTTCCTTCCCAGCCGCACTCTTGTCCTGAAATACATCCTCTTAATGTTTTACAATAACAGATAAACAGACAAAAACAACATATTTATACAACATTTTATACGTATCTAAATACCCATTCTTTTTGACGGCCGACAGCTTTCGCAAAAGTTATATTTTATGCAAAAACTTATTTCATATTTCTTATTCAAAGTTCTGCGGTACAGAAAAAGTAGCTACTATCATTATAAAGCGAGGTAACTTAAGGGTGTATGTGGAGAGTGTGGGTAGTCGAAAAAAAATCCTATTAAAAGTCCTGGGATTGATCAGCGTTTAACTTTTTCACGTGGCTGTTGGGTGAGCTGAAATTAGTCTAGTTATGAATTCACAAGAGGAAGGTTGTGTTTTTGGGGATTACGTAGTATGTTCTCTAATCGAATTTTCAGTCTTTTTTTATAAAAAAAATACATTTGTGTCTTATAAGCAGTCTTATAACCGAAAATGATGAACAGTCATACTATTTTTGAAGTACTTTATCAATGATTGCCTCGTTGGTCTAGTGGTCGCACGACTGCTGAGCATGAGGTCCTGGGTTCGATTCCCGGGTCGGGCAAAGTGTTATTGGGTTCTTTTATCAGGAATGTATTAGATACACCTCTGCCTAACCCTCCGGGGATTACAGGCGTGATTTTATGTAGGCATCAGCAGCAATACAGCGTGCATGCCATTCTTAAAAACGTAAATGAAAAGGCTGGTACTAAAAATATCGTTGGACCCATTTAATTAGGTAAGTAATCATTTGCTTTTCTATGCTAACTAAATTAGTATTCATTTTTCGTACCTATCTATATTTCTAATCTACATATAACCTCGAATTGAAAGTTACCCGTCGAACGGCTTTGAGTGGGACTCGGAATAGACCTAAGTCCTTTATACGTATTGCCGAAACAAAATAGATACTTATATTTTTCCAATAGTTTTTTGTTTAGAAGCCTTTACTCCAAAGTTTTGCTTACAGAGAGAAGTTTGAAGGAAAAAGAGATACATTTTTGATATATTGGTATCAAGTGTGACCTTGGACTGTTTATATTTTCAAGGTATTAGAGGAACGCTTTGAGTAGTACCAAGTAGTTTTGCAGACCACACCTTAAAGGTTTAAAGGTCACAGCACACATATCAACTCGGAAAGGGATCGATACCGTATCAACTCGAGCCGTTCAGTATTCTTTGTTTGAAACTCCCTACAGCAACGCACACTAAATGGAATCGTAACGTAATCGCCTCGCCTCGGGACAAGCTCACGAACCGCGGTGCGGTGCGTGGTCAACTCGCTTAAATATGTCTCTTCGTCCACCCTTACGGCCCATTCACGACTTCGGTCTTAGCGGCGAGCGGCGCGGCAGGCGGGGCGGCGGCGGCAAGCGGTGCGTTTTACACGCCACGTACCTAGTAGCGGCTAGCGGCAGCGGCCGAGGTGGACGTATTTAGGTAGTCAGAACGTGCTCAAAATTATGGCGTTATCTAAATTATCCCTTCTGTGTTTAGAAAGCAGTATATTTTTAAAACAAGATATTCTTAATATCTCCCGAACACCTCCTCTATGCCGACGACACAAAAATTTTCATGAAAATAAACAACACCAATGACTGCCAATTGATACAATCTGACTTAGATAGACTTAGCGATTACTATGCGTTAAACAACATAAAAGTAAATACTAAGAAATGCCAAATAATAACCTTTTCTAGAAAACGCAACAACATTATTCACAAGTACAGTATCAGTGACGATATTATTCCGCGAGCATCACAGGTTAGGGACTTGGGCGTGATTCTGGACGAAAAGTTAACGTTCGACGCACACATTGATCACATCACCAGTAAAGCATACAAGTCCCTTGGCTTTGTTATACGGAACAGCCAGCAGTTTAACAGTCCACTATGCTTAAAAACTTTATATTTCTGTTATGTAAGGAGCATACTAGAATCTGCAAGCGTTATATGGAGACCGTTTTTTAAGAAATATATTGACATAATCGAATCCATCCAACGTAAATTTATTAAGCATCTAAATTATAAAACTAAAGCTGACATTGTAAGTTACCCGGACTCCTGTCGATACCACAAATTAAATACTCTGGATGAAAGACGGCAGCTAAACGACATGGTGTTATTGCACGACCTACTTAATAATAAATTTTACTGTCCACAATTGCTCGGCAAAATATACTTTAACGTCCCACTCAGACGTACCAGACATACTTCTCTGTTAGCAGTTCCTTCGGCCTCCACTAATTATATGAAGATGTCGCCTTTTTTGCGTCTACCCACATTATATAATGACAAGTTCCCAACACTCGACCTCTTTAATACCTCACGGAACCGTCTTAAAAAAGAGATAATTGCAATCCTGGATCAAACGCGAGATTCTCAGTAACACCACGGGTCCCAGTTAGTCATAAATATATAGTCATACAAACATCATCACACACATTCACAGACACACACAGCCACAGATACTCACACGCACACAGGCACACAAAATAATTTTTAATGTCCGTTAATTCGAGTCACTCTCGGTTATCTTATATTTATATTGGTGTACTTCGTAATTGGCGTATTGTTTCAATTAATAAATGTAAATTATTGTACTGTCAGCTGTGAAGCTACCTTTCATAAAATAAATAAATAAATATGAGAGAAGGAGTGCACGAACTGAATATAGATCGATATTTAATTGGCGAATTTTCTGACCTATACGATGATTACAGAAAATATCCGGATAAGTTTTTTGAGTACACAAGAATGAGTGTGGAAACATTTGATTATTTCGGTTATAAACGCCTCGGTATCCATTACCGCCACAAAATCGTCTATTTTTTTTCGTTTATAAGTTCGCCACCGAGTCCGTCACCCCTACACCGCTATCCGCGCCGCTCTGTTTCGTGACCTCGCACTCATTCGCTTGTACTTTTGATCTCGCCGCTCCCCGCACCGCGCGCCGCTGCCGCGATTCGCTCCGACAAAACCGCGCGCGTTTTCGCTATGAGCGGCGACTCGTGGCGTGCTTCAAACATTTTCATACTTTTGTTCTTACCGCTCGCCGCCCCGCGCTTAGCCGCCGCTCACCGCGGCAAGGTCGTGAATGGGCCGTTACGCACACTACTGTTGCCACACGTGCTGTCATTCACATGACAACCTCCAGTCGTGTTGCCCGCGTGTTTTATTGAATTTGTAGGTTAGATTGTAGAAATATAAGTATAAAAATAGTAACAAGCGCCATATATTTTCTAGTTATTAGGATTCAAACTGATCTGCCAGGTCAACCAGCGGTCGGCGAGCCGTAAGCGCGGCGTCGCCTAGCCGTAGCCGAGTCGACGTATCGGAGCTGCTGATCCGCTTGCTTATGTTAGGTTGACGTCTGTTTGACGGCGAGGCGAAAGGCGATACGGTGCCGATCCTTTTCCGAGTTGATATGTGTGCTGTGACCTTAAGTCGGGTAAAACCTTTGGTGACCTTTACAGTAGTGTCATTTCAAAGTTGAAAACACGTAAACAACGCAATACATATATCTGTATAACGATTGTTAATTGGAGACAGGATCTTGTTCATAAAAATATAATTTCCAGAATACTATGTTCGTAACAACACGAAACTTTAATCAGAACAGTACGAGAAAAACTTAAAAGGCTTATCAAACATGATTTGGAGATCACCTTTTAAGCAAAAAGATGCTTGTGTTAGGTGACTCTGCTCTTCCACTTGACATTATAGTGTATGCAATTGAAAAATTGATTTGATTAAAGTGCAATTCACTAACATCCGTGGATTGCACTCAAATATCAATCCGGTCCATCACCACCTTGAGACCGAGAAGCCGCACTTGTTCTTTTTGACGGAGACTAAGTTAGCGACCCCGTTAGACGTGGCGTACCTCAACTACCCAGGATACTCACTTGAACATAAGTTTAAGAAGCAGGCTGGGGTCTGTATGTACGTCCGCGATGACATATGCTGTCAACGTCTCCGTTGCTACGAGGTTGCGGGTTTCTCCACTCTGTGGCTACTGGTGGACACCGGCTCTATTAAAACTATTTATGTCGGTGTTTACAGGTCGCACAGCGGTGATCAGGAGACAACAAGACTCTTTGACCATCTTACAGAGGCAGCTGAACTGGCCCAACACAAATATCCGACAGCGGAACTTGTCTTTCTGGGGGATTTTAATGCCCACCATAAGGATTGGTTGTTCCCGTACCAGAAAACTGACCATGCTGGAAGAGAGGCGCGCAAGTTTGCGATATCGCTAGATCTCCACCAGCTGGTTGGTCAAGCTACCCGCGTTCCGGATGTTGATAGCCACACACCCAACTGCTTAGACCTTCTGCTGACAACAGATCCGGACAGGTACTCTGTATCGATCTGCGCTCCACTCGGTTCGTCTGATCACTGTCTGGTGAAATCCGTGTCTTCCTGTTCTCCTCCAGATTTAAGCCCTAGAGGCACGAGGCGAGTTTGGAAGTACGGGTCGGCAGACTGGGATGAGATGCGGCATTTCTTTGCATCTTATCCATGGCGGCAGACTTGCTTCTCTTCGCTTAACCCTTCTGACTGCGCTGACTCAATTGTCGACGTGATTCGCCAGGGAATGGAATATTTTATCCCATTCTCTGATGTTTTACTTGGCTGCGAGGCTCAACCCTGGTACAACGCGTCTTGTGCGCAAGCCGATTTGCTCAAAGAGCAGGCATACCAGGCCTGGGCTTCGGCCCGTAGTGACAGGTGCAGTAGTCAGAGGGCTCGCGAAACGAAAAAAGCGTACAATTCAGCCGCCAAGGACTGCAAACGGGTGTTGCGGAAGGCGCGCTTCGATCATGTTGGACGAATTGGGGCTAAGCTGGCGTCCTGCCCCTCGGGTAGTAAGGAGTTCTGGACCCTGTCGAAATCAGTCGAGACGAACTTCTGCCGTCCTACGCTGCCTCCTATGCTGAAGTCTGATGGAACGCTGGCTCATACGGCTCTAGAGAAGGCAAATCTATTTGCCTCCATCTTTGCCGAAAATTCACGCCTAGACACGGCCTCAAACATACCACCTAACATATCTCACTGTGGCTCCGCAATGCCGGTGATCTCAATCCACATAAAAGAGGTCCGTAAGGCCCTATGCAATCTAGACGTGAATAAAGCCAGCGGACCTGACGGAATACCTGCACGAGTCCTGAAGAGCTGTGCTCCTGAGTTATCTCCTGTCTTGACGCGCTTGTTTCGCCTGTCTCTAAAAACCGGAGTGGTGCCGGAGTCCTGGAAGCTTGCGAATGTGCAGCCAGTGCCCAAAAAGGGTAACCGTGCCGATCCTGCTGACTATAGACCAATCGCCATAACCTCCATACTGTGCAAAGTGATGGAAAGGGTACTGAACAATAAGCTGCTAACATACCTCGAAGACAATGAGCTCCTCAGTGACCACCAGTACGGCTTCCGTCGTGGTCGTTCAACTGGGGATCTTCTTGTGTATGTTACGCATTACTGGGGCGAGGCCATTGAGAAACACGGCGAAGCCCTTGCTGTATCGCTTGATATCTCAAAGGCCTTTGACAGGGTCTGGCACGCTAGTCTGTTGGCTAAGCTTCCTGCATTTGGCATCTCTGCTGACTTTTGCAACTGGATTTCCGACTTCCTGAGTGGCCGTTCGATCAGAGTGGTCATAGATGGCTGCTCTTCGGATCATAAGGCCATTGATGCCGGTGTTCCTCAGGGGTCTGTTCTTTCCGCAACTTTATTTCTGCTACACATCAACGACCTGCTACAGCTTGGTGCAATCGGGTACGCTGATGACAGCACAGTCGCGGAAAGATACCTGTCCAGTGCAAGAGCCAGCAGAGAGGAAACTGCTACTCATAGAGAGGCCATGGTGGAGCGAATGAATCTGACCCTAAATCTAGTTTCCAAGTGGGGCGACGACAATCTGGTCAGATTCAATGCTCTGAAAACACAGGCATGTCTTTTTACGGCTAAAAAGAGCCAGTTCCAGTTGTCTCCAGCTTTCCGAGGTACAGTTGTACCAGTCACCGACCGCCTACAGCTTTTGGGCATGGAGTTGACATCGGATCTCAACTTCGGCTCAACCATCGAGTCGAAAGCTCAGACCGCAGCTAAGAAGCTGGGCATCCTGAATAAGGTGAGGCGATACTTCACATCTGGACAGCTTTTAAGTTTATATAAAGCACAGGTCCGTTCCTGTATGGAGTATTGCAGTCACTTGTGGGATGGTTCAGCAAAATACCAGCTCGCTGCACTTGATTCGGTGGAACGCAGAGCTAAAAGACTCATAGGCGACGAGACTTTGATAGCTTCGCTTCACAGCCTAGCTCATAGGCGTAATGTCGCCTGCTTGTCGGTCTTCTACAGACTGTACTTCGGAGAGTGTGCACAGGAGCTCCACGATTTGATTCCACCATCACCCTTTTACCACCGGACTAGCAGACGTACTGCGGCGTACCATCCACACTTGGTTGATATCCCGACTAGTCGTACTCGGCGCTTCTCCTCCACGTTTATCATGCGCACAGCCAAGGTGTGGAACTCTCTGCCGGCTTCTGTGTTCCCTCCCACATATAACCCGTCTGCCTTCAAAGCAAGAGTGAACAGGCATCTTCTGGGCACGCTCGTTTCATCATAGACCTCATCCATCGCTTTCCACCAGGCGTGATCGAGGTCAAGAGCAGGCCCATTTTGTAATAAAAAAAAAAAAAAAAAAAAAAAAAAAAAAACAAAATGAAAAGAAAAGAAAGTTGTTGTTGTTAAGTGTTTATATATTGGTGATCGTGACTGTACGTGTGTTTTACATCAACGGATTTCACAAAAGCCAAAATGCAACGTGGATCTCACGTTGCATTTGCGCCGATGCGGCGTGAGGGTGTCGTGTGATAACCACCTAAGATACACACTTTATGCAGCACCATTTTAAGTGCTTTTTCTCAAGTATGATCCCCCAATTCTTTCTCAGTTTACCAAACATTTGGAGTGCACTACACAAGTGCACATGATCAAATATTTGAGGTCGATGACAGCACAAACAGTCTTCAAAGACGGCTTTGAGCGCACAGTCACTATGATCGAGTTACGTACTGTTTACCGAGATGGTGTGGTCTTTAATTAGGCGAAAAGCCTGAAGTAGTTGATGATATAATGAGGACTGGCAGTTAATATGTCATAGCAATTGCTTTTTTTCTACGTCATCATTTTTTAAATAGAAAGAGGAGGTTAAATATTATCCGACGCACGGTTCGATCGAAGCTGGTCTGCTGCACCTGTCAAGGTCAGTCCGTGGATGGCTGATAATTCATTACATATGGAGACTGCATAGTCAGTGACACAGTGACACGAGCTCGCGGCAGACCACGAAGGAGATGGCGGGACGAACTGGATGTCTTCCTTGAGAATTGAAAAGAAGTAGCACAGAATAATGACCGTTAGAAGCAATGGACGGACGCCTTTGCTCAGCCGTGGGACAGTATGGGCTAGCTATAATAATAAAAATAATGGAGACCGCGTCGGAAAGTTTGTCCCAGCATATTGTTAGATCTGGGCAAACGTAACAGGTCAGAGGCTCTAAAGTCTGACAACCAGACTTACTAAAGGGTAGGTTTAACCCAATAACTGGGTTAGGCCATGTAAAATACTGATATTCATCTACATTTGGTTGAAGCCTACCTCAACATAGTTGAGAATAAGCTACACAGATTATGGGAACTCTCAGTAAATTTAACAACATGAAAAAATCATGTTTGTATATCTAACAAAGAAATAGTCTAAAATCCAGCCTACAAAACAAGCCTTACTTAATCATATATTTCTATCTAGACCCAAAATTAAAGGGTTTAAATTAAACGAAAGGCCGCACAGCCCACTTGTGGGTACTGAAATTAACATTTTTATCGGAAAAACCGTAAACATTTTTTTTTCATTACCAGTTATCTATTCATTGCAAAAAAGAAGCCATTTATTACCGAAAATATAATCGCAAAAAATTAAACCTTTCTAAAAACCTAGTCTGTGCTGGGGTTTTATTATAATATTTTCGTGATTAGTTATTTTAATCCTAGATCGTTATATTCCTAAAGGATTCATAAAATTAAGTTGTTATAAATTATAACGTTTGCTTGTACACGTTAAACCTTTATTTTCCCACGTTTTGAGGTTTCTTAGGGCAAATAACCAGTAAAAGCTGTCACGCGATATTGATAGATAGCAAATTCAGTTCTAGTTCCTTAACATACCGTCACTATTGTAAACCCCGAAGAGGTAGCTAGGGGTGTACCTATTGTCCACTCACATTTCGGCAGTTATGTATAAGTCGCAAGTAATGGGATGTAACAATATGCCATCCATCGTTTCTTTGGCCTTCCTCTGGGCATTTAGCCTATTACCATCAACTGGGCACAATTCCAGACTCCGGGTCAGTCATTTATTCATGAACAAGTAATTTGTATCTGAATTTAAACACAAAAATTACACAATTACAATAAATAACATTTAATTTGATACATAACATCAACAATTTAAAAATAATAATGGTTACTACAGACTTCACTAGTTGTCATCTAGTCACTCCCTTTCTAGCCATCATCGTTCACACCGCCCATCCATAGTTTCATTACTTTTTCCTTACTAGTGCATACGAAGGTTTCATTGGGTGGCCTTATGAAAGATTATTATTGTGTTCTTGAGTGAAGACCACGAATTGTCAAGAGTTAGGTGGAATGCCATCAGGCAGGTGGAGTGACGATGCGAGCGTGCTGGTACCAGCTTGGTGAGAGTTGCCGAGAATAGGGTTACATGTATTGGAGAGGTTTATGTCCAGCAGTAGACTGCTTATTCTTAGTGTGTCGATGGCGATATTAAATATGTTTGGCCCATAATTCACATATGCGAACTCCGCTCGTTGATGCAGTCATAAGATCGTCAAGTGCGCAGGTGTTAGGGCATGCAGCGCAAGATGGAAGATGGGATGGTTGTCTGCGGAGACACGCCACATACACATTTGAGATCTGAGCCGTCCATGAACCCCCATCTGAAGAGATTGTCTTTGCTACGACTTGGGTTCGGAGTCTGTTCAGAGATTTTCAAGTCGACCACGGCAAAGCATGCCCAGGTGGAAGGCTTTCAGATGGGTCGCTCCCGCCAAAGATCACATCTCGCTGTGGAGGCATAGCTATTAGCTGGACTAGCTGGGTCAACGCACCCAAAATAACTTTTACGGCTTTTCAGCCTCTGGGGCACTGGAACATAAAATTGTGCATTGGGTGGCGTGAGTCAGCTTGTAACTTTGACCTCTCGGTGCGGCTGGCTATGGTCCTACGAACTTTTGGAGGCACAATCCCAGTTAGTGGATACAGCATTCGCACCGGGGTCGGTTTGAGGCAACCACTAATAATCCGTGGACTGCTGTAGGCTAGTGACGATGATAGGTAGTAGTACATAGCAAGTTTCAGCACCTTGCGGAGATAGGGACTTTTTGGCCTCATAAGGAACACTTTAGTTTCATGTATGTCTTATTTTTTTGGTTGTTTTCTTTTTATTTAATTTTGTTTTATTGTTTCCTGTGCGAGTCAAATAATTTTTTTTTTTCTTCTTTCATCTTGCAGTGGACAAAAACTTTACTTATACAACCCTGTGGCATTAATTTGTTCTAGTCAAAGACAACCTCCCGACCTTGAACTTGAAACAATATCAATCAACCTACTTCTGATTAAAATATCTGCAGAACAGTGATAGCGTTTTTAAAAAAAGAACAATATTGAAAAATGTTTTTGAAATGATGATGAATTTTCAGATGCGAGATATATAGACTTTATTTTTGTTTTATAATTGAAAATTGGACGAGATTTCTTAATCTTGAAATTTTTTATGTTAAGTGGATAGACTCAATTAGATGCTCAGTAGGTTTTTCTTGATTTTATAATTAAATGCCGTTTTTTAGGGTAGGAAATAGTTTGTTTACCTTTCACCTGGCTGAAAATCGCAATATCTCTTTTTTCTTAGATCAATTAAGTAAGTTTATAAAACTTAAGACATGACACTCATAACATTCATATTTATAATCATAATAACACTATAAAATTGCTATAAAACCACGGGTGAAGTACGAGTATTTACACTCATAAAAGCAAGTTTATTTTCATATTTCTTTACATTACAATGTTTATTTCATGTCATGAAATCGTTTAGAAGACAATCATGCTATTTACATCATAGGTGTAAAGTGTTTCGTAGTTGAAATTGGAAATCTAAATACAAAATATTATTAAGTACCTATAGTCGTAGGTATCCCGTAGTGTAAAAAGCAGATAAGTTTTATAATTTAATGTCCCGCGGAGGTCATAATTGGCGCCATCTAAACGAATCCTATTAGCATTCGATAATAACAAATGAAAATATATCTGCTGCGTGTTGAAGGAGCTGTGGGCAAAAATAACCACTTAGTGGATCAACAGGCAGGAAACGACAACGTGGCCGGCCACTAAGGAATTTAAATCTAAATTAAAAAGAAAACAAATAAAAAAAATCAAAAGGGGCGCACATGTGTGATGTATGCGAGTTAGGGTTATTGTGGGTGTATGTGTAATAGTGTAATTGTGCATTGCGTAGCATATGAGTTATGGTCGTTTAGTTTTTAGGTTTCAATTTAGGTTTAGGTTACAGGTAGACCTTAACCAAGGTTCTGGTCTCTAGACCCTGTAGAATGTTCCCGTGGGAGAAAATCCGGCCTCCACGCGAGTGAAGCCGCGGGTTAAAGCTGGTACTTTCAATATCAATGATAACACGTGCTTCTTGCATACTTCAAACAGGAAGTGCACCGGTGTTCAAGTTAAAAGCACCAAAAGTAAACGTTCTAAACTATCGGGAATTTAACCTCAAATATTTGTTTAGGTGTTTCTTATTGAGTAAACCTGTTACGTCACGTTGGATTTGGTGCAGTATTATTTGTGATAAACTAAAGATAAGTATAATATCGGAGTGTTCTCAGCATCGAAAATAATCGAGCGAGTCAATCTGCCGAAAATAATCGAGCGAGTCAATCTGCCTTGGACCTAGACAAAGAGACTATCCGATTATCGTGAACGATGATGAACTGTTATGGGAAGGCTGATTGGCTGATTTTACATAAGTAAAATCAGCCTATGTTCCCACTGCTGGGACACACGGCCTCTATGTGAGGGAATGGGCTTATAATCCACTACGCGGGCCCAGTGTGGTTTGGTAGATGTCCATGGCTTCGAATTTTTGGTTCTAGGACATGCCGGTTTCCTCACGATGTTTTCCTTCACCGTTTTGAGAGCAGTGGTGATGAAATAATGACGTGCGTTGCTCGCGTTTAAAAAACAACTTTATGTTTTCGGTGTAAGTTCGAATTTTGTGTTTAGTCAATCAGAACTTGTGATTTTTTTTTGGTTTTATTTTGATTTATAACTTTCATGGTATTTATTACATAAACAATAGTTATTCTGCTCTTACAACCAATAGTTCTCCTGTTCTTGAATAGTACAAACTACTGTTATAAAAAAAATATGCATTATCGTCTTTATCAATGTATACCAACTACACCTCTTCAATCCAGCACTATTCTTCAAAACACAACCATACATAACTACTCGAACATAAGAATATACGACAGCATTATTAATACGGCGGTAGTTTTCAACGCTTTCACGTCCCCGAGTAGGGTGGCAAAGCAAGTGTCTAATTTAACTGAGACTCTCTAAGTTTGTTCATTAACTTTAACAAGATTTTGTTGCGTCACCCTTTGAGACTGCGCACTACGGTGAAATATTAACAGTAATTTTTAAAAAAGGTATATTTTAGAAGACGTAATTGCTTTCGCTACGAACGTTATTTTTTTAGTGGATCCTTTTATAGTGAGGATTTTTTGCCGCTTTGTTACTGGTTTTATGTGCAGGATTTATTTTTTTAAGTGTTAAAGGAGAGGAAGGTACACGTACTTAAAGTTTTTTCCGTGCAAAGGTTAATGAGTAAAGGTATTCTTTTGTATTTGTATACAGTGTTGAAGTATAGAACGTTAAATAAAGTAATTTTGACGATGAAAATTATCATTGTCATTTTTCTAGAATTAAGGGTAAACGGTGTTGGGCTGCGGGACTGTTCGAAAGAGATACCGCGGCCCTGGAACATAAAGGGCCAATGAAGGAACATGGGTGTTTTTTAGTCAGTAAGAGTCTGACACTCCCTTCCGCTCCGCCCAGAGCGGGAGGAGTCATTTGATGATTTCTCACCCCCCAAAAAAAAAAAAAAAAAAAAAAAAAAAAAAAAGGGTAAACGGTGTGATTTTGATGATATAAATGTACATAATTTTGATACATACATAGTTATTCATAGCTTTTGCATTTATAGTCATGATGATTATCTCTTTTTCGTCTTTCTAATTAAAATTCAAAACACCATCGAAAGCATGTTAAACTTTTCACAAACTTAATTTAAATCCCTAAAACTTGCGATGCTTTAACGGGTTAAAAGAAAACAAGTTTATAAAATCCGCATCGCTAATTTTACTCAAGCAAAAATGTTTTAATCTATTTATAAATTTACAAAAGGTGTAGCTGAAAAATTTTTCCTCAGTAAAAATGAGACTTACAAAGGCAGTTACGAACTATCGGACGAACAATATCCTTGCGTTGGAACTCTTAAAAAATATTGAGAGCGGAAATATTTAATTGCATTATTTTACAAGAGAAGCTGGTCGGGTAACGTCCTGCCTTCGACGGACTTTGTGGACGCCGTAACCGCTCAAAGAATGGTAAGAAAAACTTTATAAAAAAATAGTTTAAATTGTTAGAAGTTTAAGAGTCATGGCACTAGTAATTGGTGTGCCTTTTATAATGAACATGCTTTTTTCGTGTACCTACCGAAGATTGTTTGCTTTTCTGACTTATAAAAAAAAAAAAGTCAAAGTCAGTCTACATATACTGTTCCCACTGCTCGGATACTGCTGTCTCTATGGAGTAGTAGAGAGGATAATATCTAACAATTTGGCCATCGGTGTAGCAGGTATGCATACGTTCAAAGTACATACTAACACTACTTGATATGCCACACATTTTCTTAATGAGAAAATAAGTAAGGTCTGGCGGCTTGTTGATTTTGCATCTCTATAATTTTGTATATTTGCTGATTGGCTGGGTAAACTTTGTAGGCCATACTGAAAATTTTAGGTTAAGCCTAATTAATCACTAATTAATGTTTAGTATTCTAAGTACTAAAACAATTTTACACGACAAATTAAACTCGCTGTCGTAGGCGTTTCTAAAAAAAAATTGCTAAAGCAAACCCAGGGTCATCATTTCATTCCGAGAAACAGAAATAATAATAGGTATCCTATTGAGTTCGGCGATTACTACTCCCGGGGGTAAGAACGACATATAGGTCAAGAATGCATCGGCAATATGCTTTAGAACCGAAGTACTGTAGCGGCACTACAAAAAGTACTACAGCAACATTGAACAAAAAGTACTACAGCGCCATCTATGACGCAGAGGACAAACTAAACATGTAAATCCTGCATCGCGCAAGTAAAGATATTCGCGACTTAAGACTATATAGAAGAACCCGACAACAACTGTCGGGCAGTAGCCCACCAGACATAACACCCGTCTGGTCGGAGGATCCTCCCTTTTCTACGGGGGTTGAAGAGCTTTACACCCTGTTCTTCATACCCCCAAATTGGTGACCCCGAAATGGACGTCAGCGCAGCCTTCGAGCAACGTGACGTCATCAACATCACTTCCTCAAACTTCCTCAAGCTTCCTCAAAACTTCCTCAAGCTTTCGAGCAGCGAGTAATACAGCCAGCCAGCTTCAAATGGGTATTCCTGACCACCAGCATGCAGCAGAAGCATTCCTGGTCAGCACCCTCAGCCTCATCAAGCTACCTTGGCACTGCACTTTCGGCCGGTTGAGTGCTCATCCTCCCGGTCGACGCGAGCAGTCAGCCACATCGCGGCGCTGTACTACGTCCGAGGCAACGGAGCACATGCAGCGCCGACCCCGACTCAAGGGGTTCGCACTACCGCCGCAGACAGTTCCGACTCACCGTGAACAATGCGGAAACGACTTTCTACTGGCTTGGCAAAAACATCACCAGATGTTACGACTCATTCTACTACCGACCCTGGTCTCCGGGGGGGAGTGATGTAGCGGCACTACAAAAAGTACTACAGCAACATTGAACAAAAAGTACTACAGCGCCATCTATGACGCAGAGGACAAACTAAACATGTAAATCCTGCATCGCGCAAGTAAAGATATTCGCGACTTAAGACTATATAGAAGAACCCGACAACAACTGTCGGGCAGTAGCCCACCAGACATAACACCCGTCTGGTCGGAGGATCCTCCCTTTTCTACGGGGGTTGAAGAACTTTACACTCTGTTCTTCATACCCCCAAAGTACCTACTCGTATTACGAACGGTTGTCGACCAGACCAAGACATTATGGGAGTGTGTAAAGTGTTAAATTCTATTAGTATTCAAAGACTGTTTTAAACTTTCACGGTATAAAACTAAACTTATACTGTCAAAAGACAAAGAAAGGGTAGACAGATTTGTCTGCTCCTAACAATTTATTTTCCATCCACCCGCATTCTCCAGTCAACCCGCGATCATGGCGCTTGCAACCGCGTCGAAATATCGGGAGCTCAAAATCATATAATATCAATAAATATTAGGTGTTGAAAGAGCAATATAGATTTATATTAATGAACTGTCTCGTGTATTCGGTGAATATTCTAAGGTCAGATGACTATTTTTGTTTGCCGTGTTCTCAAAGAGACAGACCAGCAGTAGTTATTGATGGAAAACAATAAAAGAAAATATGCATGCATGTGCAAGAAATCAAGCATATAAGAATTGTACGTAACATATGGCGATCAAAACTGCATATTTGCTAGCTAGCAAAATGCAGAGATCTGTTATTGGAAGCAAAAATAAAATAAAACAAAACCGCTTTGTTTGCAAATTGATTAAAGTCTGCTCCGTTGCTTCTTTAACCAAGAACTATCTGTTCGCAACTGGGATATACAGGGTTAAAAAAAAATTCAGCTGTTCCATACATTTTGACCGGTAGGTATTGCACTTTTGTAGGAAACAGCTGTTTTTTTATGACATTTTGATGAAACTTTTCTATATGGCCGGGCTCAGAATGATGTACTGCATCATATCTTAGAATTTGGCTGGTCATTGGAAACTAACCCTGTATATTTCGGTGATAATTATGATAGGTAAGGAGGAACTCGTGGTTATATAATAACAGCAGCTCGGGTCGATCCACAGGTTAAGTCGCGCTTGCCTGGGTTGGTCCGTGGATGGGTTAACCCGTTAAATACCGAGTTTCTTCCGTGCCTCGGAAAGCACGTTAAGCCGTTGTTCCCGACTGTCAATTATGGATCTTAGACAGTCTCTCAGTCTCTGGGAAGGCAGATGATGAATTATGACAAGTACTTAAGTCTTTTAAATTTTTCTTCCTCCACTCCACTCAAAGATACCTATAACCGACCGGGCGTGTGCACCAGCAACGGTGCCAAAAAAAAACAGAAAATGCTTAGAGCATGTCATCGCAAGACGCCTTGCGATGACGCATCGGTTGACGCATGTCGCTTGACGCATGTCGATGACGCAGGTCACTTGACGCATATCGCCTGACGCATGTCGCTTGACGTATGTCGCCTCGATATCCTTTTATATGTAATTTAAGGTCGTATTTTTCACGGTTTTACACAAAATTATATTCACATTAGTTTAGATGTAAGTGCATAATTATCCGATTGCGGACCAGACCGTACAAAATATATATTTTAAAATACATTGAATCCGTGTCTGATTTCAAACAGTCTGCGTTCTAACCTAACCACAGACCTATTGTCACATCTGTCGGAAAACCGCACCTTTTGACCACTCTAAAATCATTGTGTGTATCATAATAATTTTAAATTGTTTGCGCTACGAAAAATAAAAATTCAAAAACGAATATCGCAAGTGCAATGTGCAGTCAGTGTAAACCGATTTAAAAATTCGCTTTATTGAAAATTCTATCCCTTCTTATGATGTTGGTTGATCAACCATGAAATATTGGTCTACGGCAACCCTGTAATTATTCTCAACCAAATACACATGTCTGGATGTGCTTTTAAATTCATTCAACAAGCGAATTTCTACTTTTTGTTAAACTAGTCAGGGTTTGATTTGCCTTTTTGGACGTTTTCAACCAAAAATTGGTCTCGGTGAATGGACAATACATCGAGGCTGCGAATTGTTCGAATATTAAAAATCATTGGAGCATTATTGAATTGCTCTTTGCTATTAATTCGATGTTGGTTTTTGGTGTTAGCGGTGGGTGTTAAGCGAAGTGCCATTCCATCTTTATAATTATGTACTTTTCATCAAACCGATGGCCTCTTCTGGTTGGCAAAGCGTAAATAATATACTATTGACATACATTGCTCTCATGCAATATTTAAATAGATAACAGTTTCCAAGGTTTATGACAGTACCTACATAGCTGGTTACTTCATTCAACGAAGCAAAGTATATATATGTACAGACGCCAGCGCATCAAGCTACCCGAAACTGACAAATTCTTCCAATCAAGCTTGAACTTAATACATTAGCGATAAAGTTTAAAATCTATTGATAACTAATCTAATCGATAACATAACCACCTACTAGATCCAAGAGATTTGATAAGACGTACTATCCATATGAAAGAATAAGAATAAGTCATCATCCACTACTGAAAAGTAGTGTATAATTATTATAAAGTTGGCACAAGGACAAGGCAAGGTTAGTACAAGGTGTAAACAGACCCATCACGAAGCCGTCAACCAAGCATTCTGTACATCAAACTAAGGCCCGTATTACAGAACGTCACTCAATACTCAAGCATCATTTAAAACTAGATTCAAGCCATTTGATTGGTTGAAACTAGTTTTAAATGATGCTTGAGTATTGAGTGACGTTCTGTAATACGGGCCTAAGTACCTCTACGCAAAAATTATAATGCTGGAAAACTACTCTTTTTTAGTCAGAGAGGTTAACGGGGTAATCACGGTTTACGGTAGGACTCATTCACTCTGCTGATGGATGCATTGAATAGTACAGGGGTCGTGGAGGTACTTACAGTAAAGTTATAACATTACAAACCTGTATTTAAAAAAAAAATGTTCCCATGTACGGTACACAACAATAAAATTATCGCAATGACTGGGTGAACAAGTGCCTTTCAGCTTCGTTAACGGTATTTTTACACCCATTATAATAACTGTCACGGTTTATGAAGAGATATTCAATTACTTAAATTTGACTACTCAAAAGTTGCACAAAGTAGTTACCATACCCGCTGTAACTAGCACCCCAACTCAGCGTAGCTCTAGAGTTTCGCACAGAGTGGCTCCGTTTGAACGATAATGGTTTTTAAAAGGGACTGCCGGTTTGTTTTGTCAAACTTTTGCTCATTGTACAACTGCTATAGATTTTGGATTTCTCATCGACATCTGTTTGGAGGAATTGTAGTTATTGATTGAGTATTTCGTATTGATAGGTTTTGATGTTGATTGCGTAGTTTTAATGGTTCCTTTATAGAAAATCATTAGATTTTGCGTCATGATAGCATGAGAAGAGCAAGGACGATACGTGCGCATGCTGAAAATATACTACTATACTTTAGTCGAATGGTTAAGGTGGTCCAAGCAAAGACAGCTGGTTTTTAGGGTTCCGTACCAAAAGGGTAAAACGGGACCCTATTACTAAGACTTCGCTGTCTGTCTGTCTGTCTGTCTCCAGGCTGTATCTCATAAACCGTGATAGCTAGAAAGCTGAAATTTTCACAAATGATGTATTACTATTGCCGCTATAACAACAAATACTAAAAATTAAAAAAAAAATATTAAGGGGGGCTCCCATACAACAGATATGATTTTTTTGCCGTTTTTATAGATGGAAAATGGTACGGAACCCTTCGTGCGCGAGTCCGACTCGCACTTGGCCGGTTTTTATCATACCTAAGCTACGACAGTAACGATAAAATTCTTTAAAAAAATCAAAATCCGTTTACATTAATAACTACCTCGTTGGTCTAGTGGTCTCAAGTACGACTGCTTACCTTGAGGTCCTAGGTTTGATTCCCAGGTTATTGGATATTTCCATCAGGAACTTCTCAAGTTCCCAGTAGCAGCCACGAAGTCTGGATTCTTGATATCTGTGTTCGTGTCCTGGTTTGATGGCAATAGGCTCACGTATCACATGGAACTTACAACATAACTGGCGAAATGTAGCTGTACATAATTCGTCTAAATTAACTTGGAAGCGGCAAAATTTTCTTGTTATTTAAATAAACAAACATTTTTATTTTAAAACAAACAGCTACGGTTATTCATGTACACTTTACCTGAAATATACAACTGGTGACTTAGTATATTTTTAGGGTTCCGTACCCAAAGGGTAAAACGGGACCCTATTACTAAGACTCCACTGTCTGTCTGTCTGTCCGTCTGTCACCAGGCTGTCTCATGAGCCGTGATAGTTAGTCAGTTGACAATTTTACAGATGATGTATTTCGGTTGCCGCTATAACAGCAAATACTAAAAACTGAATAAAAAAATATTTAAGTGGGTCTCATGCAACAGACATGATTTTTTTGCCGTTTTTATAGATAACTATTAGTGACCCGCCCCGGCTTCGCACGAGTGCATGTATTACACATAATTATAAACTTTTCTCTTGAATCACTCTATCTATTAAAAAAGCGGCATAAAAACCGTTGCGTAGTTTTAAAGATCTAAGCATACATAGGGACAGACAGCGGGAAGCGACTTTGTTTTATGTAGTACTTCGTGGTGATGGTACGGAACCCTTCATGCGCGAGTCCGACTCGCACTTGGCCGGTTTTTACTACCACTATTTATTAAAATCCTAATCTTCCAAAAAAATAAAACTAAACAACTAGATTTATGCAACTATTAGGCCCTTCGCACATGGAGCTACTTAAAAAGAACTAGTCACAAACTTAAATTACTAACGAGTTGCCTGAGCGTCACAGCCCATACATGTTCAATGGAGGTTCGCACACGACGCGACTAGTTACTAACTGGTCAGTAACGCGTTAGCAACCGATCACGCGCGACGCGTCGTACCGGTCACCACGCTACTGGTTTCCCGAGTTTCTTTGATTTTTGTTATAAAGATGAATGAGTAAACATTAAATATTCAATTTGTGAAGGTGGTGGAAAAATACCCGTGCTTATATAATTATAAAATAACAGAATATTCACGAAAGGATGTAACAGAAAGAGCTTGGAGTGCAGTGGGAAAAGTCTTTAATTTGACAGGTGGGTATTTTTTAAAACCTGCGAATATTCCTTCGACGTCTATTATGATAATAGTATAATACAATATCGTCGTCGTCCTCGCTCGATCCACTTGACATTTTTACCACTTGTTAACCGTGTGCTTTTGTAAACAGAAATAACAGAAGTGACTGATACCTTACAACTTGAGTAGCGACGTGTGCGAGATACAATTTCTAACTGGTTTGTAATCGTAATTACTGATCAGTTCAGTCATTTTTGAGTAGCTCCATGTGCGAAGGGCCTTACTCTTAAAATTAAACGTATGTTTGTTTAGAAACATAACAACTGTGACTCGGATATACAGGGTGAATTTTTGAAGTGGGCGTGGATGGCCAAATCCGAAACTGTGAGGAATAGCGAAAAACACTCAAATGAGTCTCGAGCCTGATTTTGATGAAAACTAAAACTGCATCATTAGATTTTTTGAAAATCAATATCCCTAGCCAGGAATCGAACCCGTTGATTTTGAAAAAAACCACACTGTATTATTACACCATTTGATAGCTTTCCCAAGTATGGTGTAGAACAAAAAAATCATCGCAATGACGGGGAGAACAAGTGCCTTTCAGCTTCGTTAAGGGTCTCGTTACACCCTTAATAGTTGTGGTATAGACCTAGCGGCATAGTTAGTCCTAATAGTTCCCTGTCTCGAACATTTTTGGGGGCCTTTTGAACTTGAGTTTGACAATGTCCAAAGTGTAACAATTATTGTTATATGTATAAAGAAAAAAACATCCTGACTGATATCCGGCGCACAAACGGTTAAGTACCATGTATTCAGTACATCATTGTACTGGTGTGATTTATTAACGATGTACTGAATACGTGGTGCCTGCGCCGCCGCGCCGGTGCCCTTCCACCCAGTATACTGTCTCGGTATCCAACATCTTGTCATCTTGTAGGTCTTTATGTTGCCTTAGACGCAAAATTATTTGATAGATAAAAAAAATAAAGGTACAGAACTCATATATCTAGAGATATAGGTATGCGATGTTTAAAAAAAAACTAAAAGGTTTTATTTTGGAATGAGCTAGATTTTAGATAAAAATCAATTGTTTGATCTTTTTAAAATACTTTCTGGCACTAATTTTCAGCGCCCTAACTCTAATTATACCCCGAACAATTATATACTTAGTTCACAATTCAAAAACTTAATTTACATACTAACTCACGCTAAGTCGAGAAATAATTACCTAAAGAAAATTACACACGTGTTACTTTGTCAAAGATCTACATCTTTATTATAATTACAGGTAATATATTTTACAATAAGGCACCCTTAACATATTAACATAATTATTCTTTAGAGAGTTTAAATTATATTGTTGCAGTCCTTTCATAGTTTCACCCCCTTTCATCACTGTCAAAATCACAATGAATCTTAACACTCATAACAATAAGATTGTTGTTATATTGCAGTCACTAGTAAGTCAGTCAAAATAATTGTTAACTTTATTGTCATGATTATAAGGGTGCTCTTGGACTACACCTGTCATAGTTAAAATACTCTGAAAGAACTGTACGTATTCAGACATCACGTTGTGAGCATTTTAATATGTATGAAGAGTAATAAAAACGCATTCAGTGCAAACCCGCAGGTGTGACACGCCTTAATTGCAGCTCTCATTATTAACTTTGTGTCAGTGTGTGCGCGCCTTTATGAGATTTAGTAAATTGCATTGCGGGGGTTGTTAGTATGTTTGTGCCTTTACACACGTAGAATTTGAATGTTAGTACCTAGTAGGTTTTATAATTATTATATTTACACTACAAAATACTCTAATAAGGGAAAATTTCACATGATGAGAGCCGGTGTAAATTATTTGACAGCAAAAGTGACATTGACAACTCTTGAACTCGGTTTAGATGTGTTAATCGCATTCAGTTTCCTTGGTGAAATTCGCCCTAAATGGTTTGAATAAAAGTCGAATTTGAAACAAATTATGTTTAGTAAGAAAAAAACAAGAGATGAAAGATGTAAAGTTGAGTTTTTTTTTTAAATAAAACTGAAACAAGTTAATACCATGATATAATGTTATAAGTTTATAACAGATCCCACACAATAAATCATAATGTCCAAGAAATAGTTTAAATAATTGAGTAAATTACTGTATTAAGATAATTGAAGGGAATTATCGAAATATCCCTTAAACGTAGCCTGCCCCCGGGCTAAGGTGGTCATAATAGGGGCATTTGGTGTAGATGCGTCATTCTTTGGAATTTTGTGTAAAAAATGACTGATTTCTGAGGTCCGGAGAAGTTATCAACAGGACCACGCAACCCAATGCTATCTTTTCCCTTAAAATGCGCAGGCGTTCAATTCGCTTCATGTCAATAAGGCTGGTGAGTATGAATGGCGATAGATGGCGCTAGTCGTCTCTTTGCCTGCTTGTCGCAGTCACGACGTGCAAGCTGTTAACTTTTTTTGTTTCTGTCCTGTTCAGCCCAGTTGTATTTATAATATTTGTTATGCGTTGTACGATTATTGTTAATTTATTTTTTATAATAATATGCACGTCGTGTCACGGCGACAAATATATTTTTATTCTTTTTTTTTAGATTTTTGAAAGTTCTCATTTGATAAGTATGAGTAATCATTTAATAGTTATTAAAAATTGAGTGTCATAAAGAGGTTAATAAAAATGGTCGGCACGGTTGGCGCAGTGGCTGAGCGATTAGCTGCTGCGTTGCGTGTCGCAGAGTCGATTTCCACACGGAAAAAATATTTGTATGGTCTATAGGTAGTTTTTCCAGGTCTGGCTGTTTGTGTCAAGTGAGTTTAAATGTTTTTAAACGCACCCATGACACAGGAAAAGTTCCTAGTGTTAGTTTAAAAAGAAAGAAAATCTACAAGCATTTAGCACTACTTATTTCTTTATTAAAATGGCACTTCAACGACTTCCTTACTAAAACATACATAAACATAAATCACAAACTATTTTAGGTATAGTGAATTTGTTGCTTATAGAAGTGCACAGCACTCGCAGAATAATAAAAGGGCAAGTAAGTTTTTTTTAAAGAATTTATTAGAATTAGCGTTTTTTTTTAAACTTTAACCAAACAATTATTTAATTTAATGTCTATATTTTGAATAATCTAAAGAAAACCTGTAAAATAAATTCCCATTCGCAGCTTAGTCGCATGTCAACATAAATATACCGACATTATTTTCAACCTTATTTACGCTCCAATAGTGGTGACAATATTTTACCCGGTCTAGTGGCGATTAAAATCGTAGTCAGTCCGCGCCTTAAGTTATGCAACAAAAAGGTCCATAAAATAAAAAGTTTACTCTACGCAAAAGTCACTAAACAAACAAAAATTATTGTTTCTTACAAATTATTTGATTTGTAACTTGATGAAGACGTTCTATTAAAATTGAAGACTTGCTAGACAAAATATTGCTAGAATTTAGTCTATACTTCCAACAAAACATTGTCTCTGAATTTATTATGGTTGCTAACTTACCTCCTTTCAAATTGTATAGAGGCCGAACAAATATGGAAATTATGAAACAATTGAAATATTATAATGACTTAGAATTGTTCACGAATTGAGACAAGTTAGTCTAGACTTCAAATTAATTAAATACCTAAATATTTCAACATTTCTACTAGTTGTCTCGAATTCTGTAACTCAAAACACTTTTTTTCTGAAGCACACGTATCCCGTTCTGCTACCCTTTGCATAAAAAAGCATGCACCCACTAGTTTTTTTTTTTCACTAATGATAGCCGGCGCATACAGCCACAAATGTCAAACATAAATTCTTTAAAAACACGCATTAATAAAGGTAAAACTATAAAAGGGATGTCGCCTGCTGTTTATACTTTTTTTTTAAATTGAAAATAATTTACGCTTTGGGAATATTTTTGGTTATCTGTGGCAGGATCGGCTTAGCATCGTGTAAATGTCATTTGGTATTACATTTTTTTGGGAACAGTGAATTAAAGTTAGTTTATTAATTAGACTTTAATTTTATGATAATCTTTTTATGGTTTGTTGCGTGTTTTCCATATTTACGAGTATCATGGTTTATAAGGATTAATCCTTATAAAGCCGCCGTTTTTTTAGGTTTTTATGCAGTGTCAAGTAGGAGTAGCTACCTACGATAGTTTTTTAGGGTTCCGTACCCGAAAGGTAACCAACGGGACCCTATTACTAAGCTTCCGCTATCCGTCCGTCCGTTCGTCTACCTGTCAGAGGACAGTATTTCATGATCCGTATAGGTAGACAGTTTAAAAAAATTCCCAGAATGTGTATTCTTATACCCGCTATAACAACAAGTAAATTAAAACTGAATGGGGACTGCCATACTACGATGGTACGGAACCCTTCATGCGCGATTTCGACTCGCACTTGGTCGGTTTTTAGGCCCGTTTTACCCAAAGGGTAAAACGGGACCCTATTACTAAGACTTCGCTGTCTGTCTGTCGGTCTGTCTGTCTGTCTGTCTGTCTGTCTGTCTGTCTGTCTCCAGGCTGTATCTCATAAACCGTGATAGCTAGAAAGCTGAAATTTTCACAAATGATGTATAACTATTGCCGCTATAACAACAAATACTAAAAATTAAAAAAAAAAATATTAAGGGGGGCTCCCATACAACAGATATGATTTTTTTGCCGTTTTTATAGATAATGGTACGGAACCCTTCGTGCGCGAGTCCGACTCGCACTTGGCCGGTTTTTTTTATTAATTACCTACTAGCTTTTGCCAGCTGCGTCGACCGCTTGGTGTTGGTAAATTATCTTACGGCCACGAAATACCGCGATCAAAAGTATTACGAGGGCGGCACTGAAAATTTCGGGAATCAAGGAAGTGACGCAACATTACTATTTAAAAATGTATTTATTGCTTTTCGAAGTATTCTCCGCGAAATTTGACACATTTTTCCATACGATGGAACCAATCATTGAAGCAACCATTCCATTCGGAAGTTGGGGTCTCCAAAATGGCCGGTTTGTAGGCGTCCACAGCTTTTTCAGGTGATGAAAATCTCTGACCACGCAATTTATTCTTTATTTTAGGGAAAGTATAGAAATCATTAGGGCTTAGGTCGGGGCTGTACAGCGGATGGTCTAATAATTCTATGTTTTCTTGCTCTAAAAACTCTTTTGTTCTGTGCGCGGTGTGAGAACTCGCATTGTCGTGATGGAGGATGATGCGGTGGTTGCAGTTCTCTTTACGGAGTTCAGAAACGACCTGTGGCAAACAAATGCTAGCATACCATTCTGCATTAACCTTTCTTTGTCCCTCAAGAGGAATAGTCGCAACATGGTCGGTTTTGGAGACAAACGTGGCCACCATTTTTTTTGCAACACTCCGTGAACGAACAATTTTTGTTGGCTTTAACTCACTATCGAACACCCAAACTCGTGACTGGTTTTTTGTTTCGGGTTCGTACGCGTATATCCAGGATTCGTCACCTGATACGATGTTGTATACAGCATTCGAGGATCCTGCGTGGAATCTTTCGAGAGTTCTGACGCACCAAGTAACGCGAGCCGCTTTTTGCTCTTCACAGAGCGAATGCGGTATCCATCGGGAAAACAACTTTTTTGCACCTAATTGTTCATGCCAGATTATTTGTATTTAACTCATGCCAATGTCTAAAGTTGCCTGAATTTCGCGGTATGTCACATGTCGATCTACCTCAATCAGCTTACGCACAGCATCAACGTTTTCTTGGGTGACTGCAGTTTTTGGACGACCTTGACCGGGATCATCACTGGGCTTGACACGTCCACGTTGAAATTCAGCAAACCAGCGATAAATTGTGGTTTTGGATGGGGCTTCATCACCAAGTGCAGAAATCATCCGGTCAACACACTGTTTTTGTGTTAAACCACTTCGAAAGTCATAGTAAATCATAGCTCTTGAATTTTCTCGAGTCAATTCCATTTTCTCAACGACTAAACAAGTTTGACAAAACCTTGTCACAAGACAGAGAATCTTTTTTTAAATAAATAAATGGTATTCGATTTTTAAAACCAAGGAGTTTTCAATTAAAAAGATTTTAATATGACAGGAACAGTGGAAATATTAAATTCCCGATACTTTTAGTGCAGACTGCGTATATGTCAGAAAGACTAACAAATGACCCAATAAAGGTCATGGTTAATCCCATTCAAAACCGTTCAGCAGTTAGGCGCGAACAGGCAACAAACAGACAGAGTTACTCTAACATTATTATAATAAGTATTATTATGGATGTCTAAAATTAATTTAAGTAGTTCATAATGAATAAAAAGGTTTTCCAAATAAACGAAATGAACTCTAAACTTAAATTTCATTGTTTTTTCACAACACTTATTTCGGACAGACTTCTTTTGAATTTTTCAGTACTCTTATAAATAACATAAAAGATAATGCACACATTGTATGTTTGTTTTATTAAATTGTCTAATTTGAATTAAATAATTAGTGCCAACATTTTTATACGCAGTCGTGGTTTTTATTTTATTAAAATCGAAATGCTTAACATTAAAATATATCTATGTTCTATGAATGTGTATTTTTTTTACTTTTGGTTCTTTATTTCTCCATAGATAGACGTAATGTAAAGGGTTAAATATTTGCAAACGTTTTTGTTTTAAGCTTTTTAACCAACAGGGATACATTCGGATTCATTATAAGCAAAACGAAATAAATACCTATTTTAAACCTTAGTCATAGGTATACTAAACTAGTATTATAATAATATGCTTAGAGGTTAAAATGCATGAATTCCAGGGTAGCCCGAGAAATTCAAATTTTCTTACGTTTTTTGCAATTTGCAGGTGTGTGTCTGTGTGCAGTGTCAGGTTGTATGTCGATGAAAAATGAGTCGCGCTAGTAACACAATTACAGAATTATAATCATTACAATCATTAAAACAACCCTCTAAATTCATTTAACCCCCATACAATAACTATTTCATGAAAAAGTCATTCAATGGCGTTAAATGAACTTAGAGGGATGTATTGATTTTTTTAATGATTATAATTCTGTAACTACATATGTGTTACTAGCGCGACTCATTTTTCATCAACATACAACTTTACACTGACCTACAAATTGCAAAAAACGTAAGAAAATTTGAATTTCGCGGGTAACCCTGGTGCTTCCTGCTTTGTGCTAGTATTTGAACTTAGAACATAAGTAAGTAAATAAATAGGTATACACAGCTCTGATGTATTATATATTGTGAGAGAGAGGACTTCATTGGTACACGCTGCGGATTTTAATCTACAAGACAGCTGTAAGGGTTTGGTTTAAGTCACAGGAGTGCTCCTCTCAGCTCCTGGTGGCCTACCATGATGTCTTCAAGCAGGAGTAATTCCAGTGTGGGAAAGAGATGGCGCTAGACGACCTGTATAGCTTTGTCACTTTCCTACACTACTACTACTTTATTACTCCAGTTTATTGCGTCTCCAATGGCCATGCAAATGCTCTGGTTTCAAGAGAACATTAGTTCTTTCTTTCAGCTTACCTTTGCATTCAGTTTTTCTGGCTACCCTGGCAAATAGATACAAACCTTTTCATGCAGCTGGCATGATTCGTTAGAAGTGGTGTTGTACTTAGTCCTCCGATAGTATAACAAAATTGAATAAGAAGAACAATATCAAGAGCAATTGAGACTGACTCGTTGATCTAGATATCGCAAGTGCGCCTATTGAACACGAGGTCCTGGGTTCGATTCCCGGGTCGGGAAAAGTGTTATTGGGGTTTTCCATCAGGAATTTCTCAGTAGCAGCCACGGAGTCTGGATTCCTGGTTGATGGCAATAGGCTCGCCCACTATTACATGGGACTTAAACATAACTGGCGGGCGAAATGGTTTATGATAGAAAATACTTAATTGAGAAATTCATGAAAACTTACCAGTACAAGGTATTTTCTGTTACCATAGAAAACATAATTATAATGATTATTTGTAATGATTAAGTATTACTTACGAAGTAGTTTAAAGTAGTAGTAGTTAGTTACTTAAAGTTTTCCTGCTATCTTAGTAGATACTAAAAAAAAGAAACAAAGAAAGAATATAAAAAAGTGAAGAGAGAGAGAGAGAGAATGTGTGTCAAAGTGATGATGTGAACTAATGATTCTATAGTTCGAATCATTACTTGACATCATAACTTTGGTTAAGGCAAAGAGTAAATCGCTTCCTCTTATGCCTTACACAGTCGAACACAGACGCTCCTATGGCGAAAGTAGACGATAAATCTTACCATTGTCACAGGCAGATGGCGTTCGTGTCCAGGTTTTTACCGCTATAACTTTGTAACAAAGAGCATCCGCTTTTTGTGCCACCTGTCTTTATGGACTGGCTTCGCTGTTTTAGCTTTTAGTTTTAGGTTTTAGTCTCGATCTCTGGCAGTTGGGTTTTATTATATAAATACTTATTTATTTAGCTTCTTTTGTTTTTAACCCTTAAGGTTAATTTGTATATTATACTATACACTAACCTAAAAAATAAAAAAATGAGTGTAATTTGTGCCGAAAGTTGAAAATCCAAAAACAGAGTTTCAGTTTGACATTCATAATATAACATCAGGCCTGTAATCTCCGACGGATTAGGCAGAGGTGTCGCTAATAGTATAAATACATTTCGCAATTTTACATTCATTTAGAGTTTTATCAAAATTAGAATTACTATACAGCAAGTTGAAGAATTGTTCGTAAAATCATGTTTCCCTTTTGATTTAAGATAAACTTGATTATTTACTTAATACGTTTAGTACGGATTTGTTTTATAAGTTCGAAAATCATTAAGTTTATTCAAAGAAAACATCAAATAAAGCCTTTCCAAGTACTTCGGTACTCACCTCAAAGAAAATCGTAAAAACTCACATATCTTCGAAACACATTCAGATTTACTCACGTCCATTTAAATTAATCAGTAAAACTCTAATCTTGATCTCAATAAGATAGTAATTAAGTACCGTATCAACGGGTGGTCCAATTAGTAACTCTATAAACTATATTCTTCTCGTTCTGTCTTCTTAAAAAAGATAAGGACAGGAATATGAATCCTGTGGTTAAAACGCCGGTAGCTTAAGTAATTGGGAGTCGTTTGGGACGCCATCGCCATATTGTTTTTAGTAGAGGTATAAATCAGTTGTTTTATCTCTGTCAGGCTATTTTAATAATTAATTAACGAATAATGTTACCTTCACGGTCAGTTTTGGTTCCAAACTTTCAAACTGAAATTGTTTATTTAATGGAACCATTTACAGTGACTTTTAATTGTCAAGGAGTCGGTGAAAAAGTCGAAGCCCGTTTAAAGGTGTGTAGATACCATGCGGGGCCCGCAAGGGCCGATGCCTGCCAGGGCTGCGGGACTGTTCGAAAGAGATACCGCGGCCCTGGAACACAAAGGGCAAAAGAAGGAACATGGATGGGTTTTAGTCAGTAAAAGTCTGAAACTCCCTTCCGCTCCGCCCAGGGCGGGAGAAGTCATTTGATGATTTCCCATCCGAAAAAAAAAGGTATGTAGATATCTATTTTGTAAAGCGGGCATGAAACTCCACTCTATTTTAAGGATGATCATGGCCAAATACTACCTTAAAAATTGCATGTTAATCAGGCTAGGCAATACAATATATGTTAAAAAAAAATCCGATGAAGTCAGAATAAAACATAACATTAATGAAACATTGTAAAATAATTTTCCATTTGATCAATATTTTCGCTAATTATTCCTACAAAAGCAACTTTTCGTTATTTTACTTTTTATTATGGTTCCCCGTGTAACTACGGTCAAACAGATCTACTTTAGCATAATATTGTCTTAATTACTTCAAATTCTAACATCATTAATTTATTTATACCATAGAAGCCGCTTCATATAATGAAACAAACTAGCACACTAATAAAATACAGCCACGAAAAAACCCCAAACTACACAATGAAGGTTTGATCAAAAGACTAAAAATATAATTTCTGAAAATGATTTTCAAGCTCCGACATTACTCGTGTTTCCAGCCAGTGGTAAGTAACATTTTTACAAAATACACAGCATAAGGCGGGCGAGACCTAGTTCCCGTGAAAGCGTTAATGAACCCATTCAAAAGGTTCGCAACCCCACCTAGTCTTACCTTCATTTATATTATAACAGAATAACTGTTTGTGTGTGTGCGTTTTTTTTTGTATTAGGCTAGTTTGAATGAATTGTATAATTAAGTAGATAAATATCTACTTCAATTATTTCAATCCTAAAGGTGTGTCCAGACCTGGCGAATGCCCCCTCGCGAGCCGCTTGCGAACTGCACGCGTGCATTTCATGTTCGTCCGCGCGCCGCTCGCACGCAAACTAGGCGGGGCGCCGCCGTACTCGAGCGGCGCAGGAGGTGCGCGCGATTTCACAACTGAGGCTCATAGTTCAAACGCCAAAGAAGCTATGGGGCTATCTCCACGAGCGATAGAATCGCGACGGACCCGTGCTTCTATCGTCGGGTCGTCTCCACGAACGATCGATTATTCCGCCAGCGTATCGTCGCGACTGGTAAGCGCGGCACGCGGCGATTCCGCGCCGCGTGCCCGCGACGTCTCGTAACGGAATCGCCGTGTTGCCATGTCGCCGCAGAACGTGGCCCTCGCTGCGAGAGCGCCACGTTCTGCGGCGGGCGCATTACCAGTAGCGACGATACTGCGGCGATACGACGACGTTATGTGCGCACATTGCCACTCGTCGTTTCGCGCATCGCCGCGATAACATCGCAGTGTGGAGACGCGTTCATAGAGAGTGTATAGAAATACGTGGCACGACGATATTATCGCCGCAATTCCCTCGCGCGTGGAGACATCCCCTATGTGCGCACGAGTAGTGCGCGCGCTGCTCGCACGCCCCACTCGAGCCTTGCCAGAGTTGCACTAGAGCGTAGGCTGTAACCGTACGCGAGCAACACGCGCACAGTTCGCAAGCAGCTCGCGAGCGGCGCATTCGCCAGGTCTGGACACACCTTTAGATACATCACTATCACAGGTCCAGTTGAAAACCATCATCGGGCACTAGTTGCCCCGCATTTTTCTGAACTGGACGTATTTGGCGTAGCCGTGAGACATACAATAATTATCTTTTTCTTTTTGTGTTTAGGTTTAAGTTTCATTGTTTTTTTTTGTTAATGTTGTGTGCACTTGTGGCATGTGCCAAATATACCTGTTTTCTTTTTTTGAGATGTGCCCTCACCGTACTATGGTTGCGCTAAAGTGTCACACGGAGAAAAATGACCTCGCAAGTGTGAGCGAGATAGAACTATTCTAGTGTCATTGTCAACGAAACAGAAACGTAGGTAATCAATTTTTTGACGCGTAAGGGCCGAATCTAATGATTTAAATATTTCATATGAATGTTATGTTGCATAATAATAATTGTGATCACATTATTTATCAATCGCAATAATGTTTTAATTAGTCTGCAGGACTTGCTAGAACAAGGAACTCGTCTATTGCTGAACCCTTGGTATTCCCAACTGCAAATAAATATGATGGACAAATATTATTTTAGTATTCATGATCTTGTGTTCTGAATTTTCGTTGATAGGTATTTCTTATAAGGATTAAAACAATGTGGGTATGTTGCAACAATCTTGCAATGTAGCCTGATAAGCGCTTATCGTGCGATGTCAAGCGAGGTCAAGTGTAAGATTTTACACGTGCCTAACGTGTAATGGATACTATTTGTGGAGAGAGTGGAAAGTTTCCAGCTACTTACTCTCCGTGGAGAATAGCTCAAGTTCCTACGCATAGATTCAGGATCTTGATACAAGATATTCTTTTTCATTGTTTTCCCCAGATTACTTGTTAATCCGAAAATTGCAGACAATTTTGAATGCTAATTTATTCATATTATTTCCACAAAAAAAGTGAAATTTCTGAAGCGTTTATATAAACGCTACGTTTCTTAGAAATTAAAATAGCAAAAACGAACGCCCCCGGGTGGGCTCGAACCACCAACCTTTCGGTTAACAGCCGAACGCGCTAGCCAATTGCGCCACGGAGGCGATGATGGGATTAGTGAAATAGTCGTGTGATATGTATAGCTACTATGTAAGCGACTAATATCATGACGTTTAGGCTAGGAGTTGTAAGGTTATCAGTACATGTGATTATGTGGTAAAAAAACAATATGAAACGGAATCTTTGAGCATTGAATCGATTTTATTGAAACAAGTGTTCGATTAGGTTCAAATTGTTTCATCCGTAAACGGTATTTCCAACATTATCTAATTTTGTATATCAATTTTTATAACGCGTGTAATTTACCATACAATAATGTTCATCAATCAAATAATTTAACACCTAATTGGTCGCGCTTAAAAAGTTAAGTAAACGGTCGCGCGGGGTGCGTGACACCCCGACCATATAATATATAAAATTCGAAACACATGCAAAATCACAATTAAAGGGTCACCTTAGTGATAATGCAAACAAACAATTACTTACTAGAGCTTTTAAATAAGTATGCTCACTCATTTGCCAGAAGAACTAAAAATCGATATTTATTTTATGAAGCTACCAGGAACTAGCCGCTACCTAACGCGCAAAATTCAGAAAATAAAGTTCAAAACCTTCAAAAATGCGTTGGGGTATTAACACCCAACGCGACCAATTAAGGGTTAATGAGTTCTGTTAGTGAATTAAATTGAAGAAATTTTATTAACTACACTACACTATTCATACTGTGAAAAAAAAACAGCTCTTGGCTCTGAGCCGAGCGTCGTTATTCCAACAAAACAGTTTTATTTACATATTAGTTTAGGTTTCACCTAGTGTTGGTGAAATCGGCTATAACAATAATTTCCTACATATAAGATGGAGGAAAACAGTGAATTAATAACAACCAAAGCAATTGACAACAGATCATAATCTGTCTAACTTTTTTGCCAAGTTTGTTGAGCTCGGCTTCCAGTCTAACCGGATGCAGCTGAATACCAGTATTTTACATGGAGCGACTGCCTATCTGACCTCCACAACCCAGTTAGTACTGGGTAATACGATACGTATGATAAGACTGGTTGCCAGATTTTCGGGCCACTGACTACCTGTAACGACTGTCAAAGATCTACAATTGACAGACGGGACCAACGGCTTAACGTGCTTTCCGAGGCACGGAGGAAACTCGGTATGTAATGGGTGGTCACCCATCCACGGATCAACCTAGGCAAGCAACGCTTTACCTGAAGATCGACCCAAGCGGCTGCTATTATTTAGCCACGCGCTCCTCGACCAGTTGACAACAGATGTTTTCTATAATTAATTACTAACTAAAATATGAACGGGCGGCGGAGTGTCGCCACTACCTACTAATTATAAAGTTTTTAATGTGGGTAGTAAAATTTAACACCGGTGCAGCTATTATGCATGTAACATACTTGCTATTCAGCGATAAATATCTGGTAATTAATTTAAATTATGTTTTTGGTTTTGATTACTGAAACAAATCATGCAAATCATCATAATTATTTTATTATCATTCTTATTTCTTTAAAAAAACCACCCAAGTCACTCGCGCATCACCGCGCATGAACGGTTCCGTACCATCGTAGTAGGGAGCCCCATTTAATTTTAAATTTATTTTTACTATTTGCTGTCATAGCGGAAACAGAAATAAACATTCTGTGAAAATTCCAACTGTCTAAATATTACGGATCTTGAGACACAGACCGCTTACAGACAGACGGACGGACGGACAGCGTGGGCTTAGTAATAGGGTCCTGTTGGTTACCCTTCGGGTACGCAACCATAAAAACCTTGCCCAACACTAGGAAACTGCGTCAACTGTGATCTTTTGGTCATCATGATCTTTTGGTTTCTGGTCTGCCTCCATGAAACAGTTGTAATTCAGGACTGCTGGGTTGATAAATCAGGCTGGTCTGCAAAAAACCACGCCCAAAATGCATATTTTTCAAAAAAAAACTGCATGGTTTACAATTATATCTTGAGTATTTATTTATTTAAACTTCATGTACAAGAGTGGTACATAGGCGGACTTATGCCAAAGAATCATCCTTCCACCCTCATTTCAATTTATTAAGGGGGTTTAGTAAGGGTTTCCCATAGATCTACATCTACGATATTAGGCGTCATCTCCGTGTTTTCTTGGTTATTAAACTCAGGCTATCCCTGTCCACTGCATGACTCAGGCGACTCCCAAGCTCTGCCGCAACACCCTGGTCTCCATCTTTTACATCCAGTCTGTTCTAGCTACTTTTTAACACATAACATAAAGTCACGCCTGTCATCTCCGAAGGGTTAGGCAGAAGTGTACCTAATAGTACACCCATATTTCACCAATTATGTTTAAGTCCCACGTAATAAGGGGCGAGCCTATTGCCATCAACAAGGCACAAATCCAGATACCGTGGCTGCTACTGAAAAAATCCTGGTGAAAAAACCCAATAACACTGCTCGACCTGGGAATCGAACTCAGGACTTTATGCTCAGTAGTCCACTTGCGAACACTCAACGAAGCAGTCTAAGAAGCATTGAAATGGTCAGCAAAGATGAAATCTGTTGGAGAATTCGATGGTAAGGGTTTGTGGGCTAAAATAGCAGGAAACTGGTGCCCTGACACAGTGAGGCGAAGTCGCAGCAGGCCACACAGAAGACGGTGGGACGAACTGGAAAAGTTCTGACAGAACTGGAAGGAGGACGCGCGGCTTCGCGAGAAGTGGAGCAAGGAGTGGAGGGAGGCCTACGCCCAGCAGTGGGACCGAGCAGGCTAAGAAAAAAAAAGGGTTAGTGTCACGATGACATCTCTTAGCTGCCACGGTTTATTTTAGTTACTTTATTTTTAAATTGTTGGTTTAATCTTTTACTCTGGACGCTCATGTGCACGTCTTTCTACATCGTTTTCACATATATGTATAATCTTAACATGAATGATGTAACCAAGATTTTGTAACAATATTTTGATTTAAAAGAGTGTCCATGGAGTTTCTTGCCCATTCTTCTCCATAGAGATCTACGCTTTGGAATATGCAACCACAGTACTTTCTCAAGTTATTATGCCTTGTGACTGTAGCTTAGCTTCGTTTTTTTTTTTTTTGACTTTCAATAGTGCCTGTAATGGTCAAATTGAAATAAATGCTTTGAGTTTGACCCTTCCAGCAGGTTTCCCATAATTATATTCATCTAGTCATGCGAGACTACCTAAGTGATTTTGTATCATTTTCCTGCTGCTGCGACGAAATTCGTCGAACACTGTCTTCAGTTTAGCATACCTAATAATTAAACAATAAATCCCAACCGTCTCTCTATGAGTCAGATACTCTTTTCACTAGGTATGTTTCATAATAGTCCGTGTGTTCTTAGGACCATAAACGACCAATGACTGTCCAATTTATTTATTGCTTCATGAATGAGCCTCTAAATCATCGGTGAGTAAGCACCTTGTAAAAGATTTTGCTTGGATTTTTTGTGATGGACTGGACCTCTGTATGTGGTTTTTATTGTTTTTCCCAGACAAATCTTAACTATCCCTTCCGTTCTTAAATACCGAGATGATGAGTCACTGTTGAATCCCAGCTGTAATTAATTGATACTCATTAAACACCAGAATAAGATTCCTGCGATATTTATTTAAGGCTGTCGTCTGAGAATTGAAGAAAATAGTATCCCAGATAATACACCTCTATGACCAGAGGCACGAACGAGCGGTGTAAACAAAACGTAAATAAGTTGATTAGAAAAAAAAATACGTTGGTTTATTTTTTTATTTCAAAATACTCGTTTCACATAGAATATTTTCATAATGGCGTCAGGCACCAGGCATCGGCCCTTGCTACCCCTTCCTTTTTGCTGACATCTCTTTGAGGCGCGCGTGGAACATGAACGCACCGTCGACACGGCCTGTCGTCATAAGACGGACGGACGGCGAGCTAGCCCATTACTCACTTTTCGACTTGCTTAAGTTACGTTTACACCGCGCACTCGTGCTTAGGGCCTCAGTTGTTGTATGATCGTTGACAAAATAAAACTGATACCTAAGTATCGTCATTCTGTAGTTTCTACCTATCCCCATGTAAAAAGGCGTGAATTTACGTCCATTTTTATACATACTAATATGTATATAAGTGTTTGTAAACAGAATTTTTATTATATTCTCACACTTTCTTATCCTTCTGCAACCGTTCCAAGTCGTCTGCTTACCTGTGATTTGCGCAAATCATTCTCCGTTGATTTATTTGAGACACCCACGTTGCTCGTTGATTCATATTTGTATTTCTGACAAGACTCAAGGGTTTTAGAAAGGAAAAGGAAGAAGAATTAATATAAAGTTAACTCCCATTGAAGGCTCATAATAATATGGCTAAGATCAAGATCCCCGCAATATAAAGTTGCATTATTTCAACCGAGAAGTATCTTACTTACTTATTTAGTGAAGGAAAATATCGTGAAAAACGAAGGTGTCCTAGAACCGTAAAATTCGAAGACATACACAGCTACCAACCCGCACTGGGCTTGCGTGAGCCACGGACCACTTACTCTCAAACAGAGGACATCTGTGTCACAAAAGTGGGAAAATTATAGATTTATTTGACTGCATGACATTCTTATTCTTCGTCATTCCCTCACTGTTGAGAATCGTGACCACTTATGGCACGTCTCCAAGCCATGCGGTCTCCTGCAGTGTGAACCTCTCGGTACAGGCTGCCTCCAGTAGCCTTTTTGATCGCGTTTGCCCATCTTGCCGGTGCTATGTCCCGGTCCAGTATTGTCAGCCTTTCCAGACAAAGCCTAGGCTAACGCATAATATGTCCGAAAAAGCAGAAGGCACGCACCAGGCAGATTGTGGAAAGCCGTTTGGTGATGTGGCGCTCCTCCAGTATGGACTCATTAGTTCTCATTACGGTGCATGGTATACGTAGCAGCCTCGGCCAACACTACATCTCGAAAGCGTCGATCTTGCTACTTTCACGGCCTTTAATGCACTACGTTTCAGCGCCATACAAAAAGATCGAGAACACCATGCATGGCATGCCTATGCCATGCATGGTGCTGGTGCATGGTGCTAAAAATGCTGAAAACTAAAGCACCTATGTGATCAATATAGCAGCCAGAACTTAGAACTAACTCGTTCCCCTTTTCGGGTCAATGGTTCTTTTTAGATTGGTTGGGATTGGTCCCTCTGGATGACCACGTTAGCTACTAGTAGCGTCAGAATTAAATATTCTTTCTTTATTCAGTACAAGCTACTAAATCAAAACTTCTTTGCCGCTTCACCGACCAAATTAATTCTCAATTTAAAGTTGCTTTTATCTTCAAAAGTATTATCTTAACTAAACTAAATCGAAATCAAATGATCGTGTCACCAACCCTAAGTTCACTTTTACGATTAGTGCAGGATCATTACACGCGTTATTTTTTTTATTTATGTAATCGTTCAAAGCGGCCTGTCACTTATACGTTCAGAAATATTCAGAACCTCTTTTATAAAGTCTAAGCCATCGATCATGACAATTCTTAGGTAAACCGCAAAAATATGTTCAAACAAATATTGCAAATTGAGCAAGAAGGTATGCAATCAAACCGGCTCCAAACTTGGATTGCTCCCAACTTGGCTGAGTTATAGTCAGCTTCCGTTAGTCCTATCCCCAATAAAGTAGTTGAAATCCCTCTCAAATCCGTTCACTCCAGACCTCTATGATTTCCCAGTTTTTGACGTTTCCATACAAGTTTATGAAGCTCTAACCTACGTTATGCATGAGTTGGATTTCAATTTGACTTGCAGTTACTTCTAGTTTTCGAAGTTCTATAAGTTCTGCTCCAATTACCATTTCAGATTTTGTGATACGACGGGATTTAACCATTGTTATTTAAAAGACTATCTTCTAATCTTGGGAATTAATCTTGATCTAACACAGCTTGGCTACGATAGATCAACAAGTACTTTGTGTGGTGGCCTGCTGCTAAGCGTTAGGTTCTGGGTTCATTATCCCGGTTGCAAATAATATTTCGTATTTAAGAGTCATAACATTGAATGTCCTTTTGATAAATAAAATAATGGTGCGTGTTAAACAAAGTTTACGTCAGTTACTTTTAAAATAGCTAATACAAAAATAAATAAAGCTCTCGTTTAACACTTCAACAATTTTCATTAATCATCTGAACTGAACTGAGTAAGTTTTTTTTGTTATACTTTGTTTAAGTAAACTTGTTCAATTTGAAACAACACTTGATATTTTTTTAACCAACCATTTATTTTACATAATTATTCTAAAGACATAGTCACAAATTCATATCTTTATGTCAAATAATTTCAGTGTTACCAAGTTTAAAAAATACTTTTTGAATTTCGTATGTTGCTTGGCAGATCATTTGTTGTTTCTTTTTATTTTGTTGCGCTAGTAAAAATGTTACCTATGTTTTAGTTTAAATATGGTTTGCATATTTACAAGATATTTCGATGTAGGTCTCATCTCTAATTTGTTATTTTCACAAAATTCTGTAAAAATAAATCTAATTCAGGTGTTTATACAATCACAATAAATAAGGATTATTGATTTATTTGTGTCGGTACGACTCTCAATATCGATATTGGCTTTGACCCTCAAACTCTTCAACAGAACATTACTGAAGCCTTACTTACTAACATACCTACATTACTTCAAAACATTTTTTTAACTACCTCTTTGGTCTAGTGATGGTAGCTCGACTGCTAAGTATGAGGTCCTGGGTTCCATTCCCGGGTCGGGCAGTGTTATTGGATTTTCCATCAGGATTTTTTCACCACAGAGCTTGGATTTGTGACCGGTTGATAGCAGTAGGCTCGATCCCTAACACATGGGACTTCAATCTAACTATCGAAACACGGGTGTACTATCTATTAGGTACACCTCTGCCTAACCCTTCCGGGTATTACAGGCGAGATGTTGTTTAATATTTTATTCTAAAAAAACAAGCCGTATATATCACACAAACCTACAATAAAATCCCTCCACATAACATTGACACACTAAAGATGGCCACTATAACAACACGACCATCCTTCACTCGATTAAGGCCATTCTTACCCTCTTTCCTCAGACGCCCGATAAAATAAATATGAACAATAATAAAAAAGGGGAAATATATTACGGCCTTGTTGAGGCCAATCGCGTTATGACAGGTGACGGGGCCGAAACCCAGAAACGGCCAGTCATCGCCAAATGATTATCGGCCTCCTTGGATGTCAGATCACTTTTCGTTATTGGACGTGATTGAAAAAAGAATTTCTTTTTAACTTTTTTTTTTCTTTGAATATTTTTTTTTGGCTTTTGGTAAAGTTGGCGGGATTGTTTGTGATTTTTAACTTAATACTGTGGTAAATATTTTTATGGATTTTCTTTATTTCATAGACGTGTGAGTACCGATATGATATTAAATACCTATAGGTCTCTATGAGCAATGAAAGTTGACCTGACAAGAACTAATTTTTGCATAATTTAGGAAAGTGCAGCATATTTAAGACAGTCAAAATCAGTAAATGATATAAATAAATTATTTTTATATACCTACCCTTTATGAAGATTCTGCAAATTTATTTTGTACACAATATTCGTTTACCAAAACAAGTTCAACATAATACAAAACAAAACAATTTAGTTAATGATCATAACTGATTAAAACAAAATGATTACGCTTAATTAAAATCCGGTAGCCTTTCAAAATTTTCCTTTGTAAGCTCTTATTTACACCTTAAGAAAACGTTATTAAGGCACCTTGCTTGCTGCGATAAAACCTTTGTAGAACCCCTATTGTACTGCCGACCCCCTAAATCTTTAGAGACGTAATAGAAAATATTGTTCGCAAAATTAAGTTATTCTCAGTTAAGGATAATTTTGCAAAGTTTTCGTTGTGATATTAAAATTAATGATTTTTTGTCGTCGTCAAATTAAAAATTGCAGTCAGTTGGAATTTATAGGGTAAAACATTTTTTTTTCTGTAAAAGAAGTTTAGATGAAACTGTAATTTTAGTTGGTAGCTAGCTTTTTTGGAATTGTAAGTAAAAGTGGTTTTTCGTGCAATTTTTATGCAAATATTATTCATTTTAGTTTTATGTTTTACTTAAACTTTGGTACTTTGAGTTTGTATCTAGACTACGATTATTTATGACTTGAAATTACAAACATTTTAAAACTCATTTGAATGTTGCAAACTTTTCAAATATATTTTTTAACGAAATTATGTAAAACCAGAGTGGTACAAGTTGTGTGAGTTTAATGACCTATTGATCCAGAATTTGATACTTACACGACTGAAAATGAAATCTTTATGTAGGTACTTAGGTAATAAGTGCCTACTACCTACTACTAGGCTTTTAATTATTTAAAATTTCATAATAGTTTATAATTCATTTATTTATTGTTTGTCACAGAAGAAGTAAGATCTTACAATTTGCATTATAGTATCATTGTACGAGAACGTAATTGGGTGTACAATATTTACATGCATATCTATGTTAGACTATGTTATGAAATAATAATACAATCAGTTACACTCATCATTGGTTTACGGTTGTTAACCGTTACAGTGGTTGTTTTAGTCAACCTCATTTTACACTCATTAATACACCAATATTAGAGACATACAATTTGCGTTTAATAAGTCAAAAATTAATTAAAAAATAAGTTTAACATGTAATTTTTTTGTCAATCTCATCAAACATTAAATATTAGACATAATTATTTCAGTCATTCGATTTTCATTAAAAAAGTCAAAAAAATAAAAATAAGTTTAACATGTCAAGTTTTTGCCAATCTCGTACTACTTTCATTATTAGACATAGTTATTATGGCTATTCTAAGGTACTTAAAAGAACAATGCAATGCAGCACAAGACCAGAAAGACAAGTACCGAGCCAGCCAACCAAACAGCAACAGAACCAACCTCGCTTGCTGCCAACAAGACATCTACCCAACCTACAACAGGCCAACCAACTATCAAAACGGAACCAATGTACAGTCTCCCACATCAACACGAAACTATTGAGTTATACCAACTGGAGCCTAGGACCTGAGAGGCGCCAGAATGTTCAGCCGTGAACATATCATAGTTACACGCGCCAACAACAGCATCACAGCGTCAGCATTAAGAGCGACATACATTCGTTCCACGCGCCGGCAACACCAGCACACCGTCAGCGTTAAGAAGTGGCCTACTGAGATCTTCGCTTCATCGGCTCGATACACACACAGCACACATGTAAATAGCCATCAATGTGTATTTACCACAAAATATGTATATAATTAAGTTCATTATTTGTAATAAATTAGTCATCAAGCTGGAGTCGAGTGTGATTCATCTCCTATACCTCCTCTCACTGTGGCCAAGACACCTTTAGCCATCATCGGTCCTATGAGTCTGTGGGATCGGCAGTGAGAAAACCATTTCCTGTGTACATTGCACGACGTACACGAACCCCTATTCCTACCCAAGTTCCGTCTGTTACCGTAGGTCTCCTTGTAACAGGCATCCCTCACGTAAACGGTTTGTATGGTAGGCTAGGGCGTTAGGTCAACTTAAACTAGGGTGATAGCTGAGTAGGTAATTACTATAGGACTAGGATTACTAGGGTGCTAGGTAGTTACTGTAGGGCTAGGTTTATAGTCAGTCGGGTTTTAGGTACGAACCAGGCTCAATTGTCTCAAAACCCAGCCACATCGTTCGCACTTGGAATAAACGGCCGTCCTAAGCTGTAACTGCCTAGCACCCTAGTAATCCTAGTCCTATAGTAATTACCTACTCAGCTATCACCCTAGTTTAAGTTGACCTAACGCCCTAGCCTACCATACAAACCGTTTACGTGAGGGATGTCTGTTACAAGGAGACCTACGGTAACAGACGGAACTTGGGTAGGAATAGGGGTTCGTGTACGTCGTGCAATGTACACAGGAAATGGTTTTCTCACTGCCGATCCCACAGACTCATAGGACCGATGATGGCTAAAGGTGTCTTGGCCACAGTGAGAGGAGGTATAGGAGATGAATCACACTCGACTCCAGCTTGATGACTAATTTATAACAAATAATGAACTTAATTGTATACATATTTTGTGGTAAATACACATTGATGGCTATTTACATGTGTGCTGTGTGTGTATCGAGCCGATGAAGCGAAGATCTCAGTAGGCCACTTCTTAGCGCTGACGGTGTGCTGGTGTTGCCGGCGCGTGGAACGAATGTATGTCGCTCTTAATGCTGACGCTGTGATGCTGTTGTTGGCGCGTGTAACTATGATATGTTGACGGCTGAACAGGCCAAGTGCGAGTCGGACTCGCGCATGAAGGGCTCCGTGCCATCGTAGTAGGCGGACCCCTCTTTAATTTTTTTTCTTATTTGTTGTTATAGCGGCAACAGAAATACACATTCTATGAAAATTTCAACTGTCCACTTATTACGGATCATGAGATACAGCCCGCTGTCACGGATAGCAAAGGCTAAGTAATTCGTACCTCAACGTACCGAACCCTAAAAATGTATTTTAAATTAAAATCTCAAACATTCAAAATACTAAAACAAAGATAAAAAGATTTTCCTTCGATGAAAATTCAAAAGTAACATTTTGAAGTATGCCAGTGAACTTATTGGGTCCTCAGTACGATCCGGTACGATCCGGTACGGATAGTTCGGACGATCCTTATTGGAAAACTTTTCGCTTTCCGATGTTATCTGAACGAACAGATATAATAGTAATCGTTTCTCTTGAGCGTACTTTGATTTTCATTCAATATTGTCTTTAAAAGTTGGTGTTTCTGCTAGAGCGGTGACTTTCGCGAAATCTTTAAGAACTTAGTAAGATTATCATCATAATTAGGTATTTCGAAGTAGATTATTTGGTCCTGGGAATTCCTACTACATTTTATTTCTGCAACCAAGTTACGTAGCTCTGTTATGTTTTAAAAGGGTTGGTGTACATATATACTGATAGAATTACAGCTCCATGAGACAATGCAATATTGTCCTCGTTGTGATTTTGTCATCGTTTATTACCTCGCTGGTCTAGTGGCCGCAAGCGCGACTGCTAAGCGTGAGGTGTTCGGTTCAATTCCGGTGTCGAACAAAATATTTCACCAGGAATATCGCAGTGGCAGCCTGGGATCTGAAGTTCGACAGATCCGAATAAAGCGCTATGTATATGCTATATTATACATTTATTGTGTGAACCCCCAGTCCGTGGGATTTACTGTCGTCTTCTCTCTTCCCTGGTCATTATAATCTGAATTTCTTCAATGTTCAAGTGAATCGGTTTTTTCTAGGCGAGCGTGATCCCTAGGCCACATCATCGCTTCCCATCTGGGGAGTTGCGGCCAAACGCAAGCCTATATAGTATAAAAAAGGCCAAGTGCAAGTCGGACTCGCGCACGAAGGGTTCCGTACCATTATCTATAAAAACGGCAAAAAAAAAACATGTCTGTTGTATGGGAGCCCCACTTAAATATTTTTTTTATTTGTTGATAAAGTGGCAACAGAAATACATCACCTGTGAAAATTTCAACCGTCTAACTATCACGGTTCATGAGATATAGTCTGGTGACAGACAGCGGAGTCTTAGTAATAGGGTCCCGTTTTACCCTTTGCGTACGGAACCCTAAAAAAACCTGTGCTGTGCCTAACTTACCGGATTTACACAACGAATATTATTTATGTTAGACTAAATGATAATAATCAACTAATAAAACTCGGAGCAGTTTTCAAACATCTGCAGGTAACCTGTCAGTGTCTTCGACCTCTAATTATGATACCGACAAATAATAGAACAGGGCCGGCAGTCTCGACATAGATACCGACGCTGTCGCAAACTTTCGATGACTTTATAATAACGGAAAAAATCGGTTGCAATAACGAGTCTCAACATCCAAGATGCGTTTCAAGCAACGTTATTGCAACCGATTTTTTCTGTTATTATTAAGCGATCGAAAGTTTGCGACATTGTCGGTATCTATGTCGAGACTGCCGGCCCAGGTGCAGTGTAACTTCCAATGTCTGTACGAACTTGACGATATTGATCTAAGGGAACGATAAGAATCGATATCTTATTAAACAATGATAGTTGAATGATGTTTGTTGCGTTTGTTTATTGACGCCCGACTTTCTTTAGACATGTCAATTATTATGGTCGATAAATCAAATCATTTAGTTTGTGGTTCAAGCAGTTTTTTTATTTCAAAATGATGGTAAATACTTTAATTTTAAAATTGAAGTAACGTAACGTAACCTTTATTTAGTTATTAGAGTAATTGAAAGAAATCTAAATAATTGTGGTGTGTGTCATAAATGTCATAATCAAACTCCGAAGATTATTGCAGAAACAATAAGGAATAATAATAAAATAGACGAAAAAAGTATTTTGGGGAAAGATAAATAGTAGATTATACAACAAGTGTAAAAAAGGGATTTTAATTCGAGGGACTAAGTTGAATCCCGAGAGCAGCGAAGGATTCTAGATGAATACAAGAACCGAGATGTTTTTTTTTCAAGAGTTGTGTCCTCTACTTTTACCATTGACTGCGAGTAAATAAATAGAAGTATAGTATTTATATTTCTCGTGGGTTAATAATAACAGCCACTCGGGTTGATCTTCTAGGTTAAGTTTACCAAGGTCGGTCTGTGGATGGGTGACCACTAATTCACCGTGCCTCGGAAAGTACGTAAAGCCGTTGGTCCGGCTGTCATTTGTAGTTCTTTGACAGTCGTTACAGTAAGTCAGTGGCCCGAAAGTCTGATAACCAGTCTTACCAAGGGGTACCGTATTACCCACCCAATACTAATTGGGTTGTGATCTGGGTCAGATCGTTGCAGTCGCTCCATGTAAAATACTGATATTCAGCTGCATCCGATTATACTAGAAGCGGACCCCAATAAAGTTGGGATAAGTCTAGGCAGATGAGTATTTATCACATTTTATTATTATTTATAATAGGTACCTAATATGAGAACAAAGGAATATAAACATACAAAGAAATATATACACAGGGATCTAGTGATTTGATTATACAACAATTTTCGAAATTTAGTGTTATATTCTTGTTGGCACGATTTATTTATTTTTTGTTCGTAATTCGTGCTTGTTCCAAATTCAAAATGTTTTTATTCACTCAGTGAGTAAAAGAGAGTTTTATTCACTGTTATTGATGAATAAAATGTCCTTTTCCGAGTGGCAATGGTAAAAAACTTATTTTACTAGGTAGATGGAACCACGGGTAATGAAAATTACCCGTGGACCCGGTAATGGTTTGACCCATCGGGACCACAGGTAACGAGTGAGCTGTTGAGCTACATTTTTGAAATAATTAAATTTGGAATACCAATGAAGAAAGGAATCAATGGTTTTTTATAATACATGGACCTACTCTTGACCTCAATTTAGTCCTGAGGACAGAGATGAGGTTGACGATGAAACGAGCTAACCCAAAAGAAGCCTATTAACTCGTGACTTACATAGATTGGTGTCATAAGAACTATGGATTTCGAGTCAATGCGAAAACATTTGCAATTCACGATAACGACTGCCTCATTTTTATTGACGTGTATTTCTTTGTTATTTCATGTTCATAATTATTAATCATCCAAAACCATTAAATTGTAATAAATGCGAATAAATGCGGCTACCTACTGCTTCAGTGACGTAATCTGCCCACCCCCGTAGCTAAACAGGGTAAAGATAAATGATATTTAAATGATGAAAGTCATTGTCGTGTGACATCTTGATGCTCCGAGACGGGGAGGGTTGACATTTTATTTTAATAGGGTTCCGTATGATTAATTTATTCACGGACGCGTGGATAAATGAATGTTGGTTTGCATAAGAAGAGAAAAGTAAAATAAATATTAAGGGAAACAATGATGAAGTGCCTACGTATGCAAAATAAAACACGAAATAATTTTCACGTTAAAAATAAGTTTTTATTTTTTCAAACTCAACTTTAATCTGAAAATACTAGAAATGTTTTAATGGTTGTAAAAAAAATTGTCATTTGTTTTACAATTTCTTATTTTCCTTTGTTCTCAATCAAAATACAGCTGGTAGTTTTATGCAGGTAATAGATGCTTCGATTTGACGATTCTGCTTCATCATTATGTTTTCATTAGAGGTCGGACCTCTTTGGTCCGATGGCTGACGATCTTCAAGATTGTGCTAATAAGGTATGAGGTAGAGAATGTCAGGTCATCATGACGATGACGTCACATTTCTGGTGTTTTAATCTCAAGTAGAATTTATAATAAGCAAACAACTTAAAATAAACAACTTGAAGATTTTTAACATTTCTAAAATGATTGAAAATATTTAAAACTAGCTGTGCCCGCGACTTCGTTCGCGTGGATGTCGGAACTTAACAATGTATTTTTTTAGTGCGAAGCGCTGTTGGAAGATTCCGACACAAATCATTTTTTTTTATTTATGCTAGTGCTTCCTTATAAACAACATTAGCTGTGGAACCATCTGGAGCGTACACAAAAAGGTTCTTGGGGTTGTTTACGCGAGAAAGAGCTACGTATAGTTGACCATGGGAAAAGCATCCAATACTTAGGTCCACCCCCGCAACGGATAATGTCTGGCCCTGAGCTTTATTAATTGTCATGGCATAACAGAGACTGACTGGGAATTGCACTCGTTTGAAAGGGAAAGGAAAGTTGTTTGGAGTTATAGGTATTCGTGGAATAAAAACAATATCACCAGCGCCGCAACCTGTTAATATTTCAGCTTCGATTATGTTTTGCTGCAGATTTGTGACTTTGAGCCGAGTGCCGTTACAAAGTATGGAGGACATAAATTTCTGAGGAGAATTATTGGTACACCGATTTTTAAAACTATTTTGTGGGCTGGAAGTCCGGGTGTGTTGAGGGAATCCAAAAATTCTACCGGGTAGTGCGTGGAGTCATCTTCTTCCATAACTGTATTTATAGAGGTGTATTCTCTACTATTCCCGGACACATGAATCAATATTTTTAAATTAATTGCCGCAGCTTGGACATTGCGAGGAGTGAAAATAGCCAAGAACCGGCTTGATTTCCCATGTTTGTGGAATCTCCGTACACAGAAGAAATTAGCTCCTGTAGTGATGTAACGCAAGAACAGAGATTATCAACCATAATAACTTCCACCACCATCTTCTTGTACGGGGTATGTGCCATCGCCTATTTGTAACAATAAATTGGGAAACTCCTGTGCATTTTCCCAGCCTCGCAACTGTGCACGCATATGTACACTCAGATGTGTAGATGATATATTGCGCCATAAAACAGAACTCTTCAGGCAGGCAGCAATTTCTTCGGCTCTCGTTCCTCGGGGTACTATCGGGAGTGTCTGCCGAAAATCACCGCAGAACAGCACCGTAATGCCTCCCATCAGCCGGTCATTTTGCCTTATGTCCTGTAAAGTTCTATTCACTGCTTCTACAGCTTTGCGGTTTGCCATAGTGCACTCGTCCCAAAAAATTAAAACACAATCGCATAAAACCCTTGCTTTATCGCTATTTCGCGATATGTTGCAAACCAGGCTTTACCGCACGGTCTAAGTCGATAGGAATTGTAAATGTTGTGTGTGCCGTTTTTCCTCCAGGCAATAATGTGGCTGCTATCCCTGAAGAGGCGACAGCAAGGGAAATTTTATTTTGGTTCTGTAGCGGCACTACAAAATGTACTACAGCGCCATCTATGACGCAGAGGATAAACTAAAAATCGAAATATATCTAAATTCTGCATCGCGCAAGTAAAGTTATTCGCGACTTAAGACTATACAGAAGAACCCAACAACAACTGTTGGGCAATAGCCCACCAGACATAACACCCGTCTGGTCGGAGGATCCTCCCTTTTCAATGGGGGTTGTAGAGCTTTACACCCTGTTCTTCATACTCCCAAAGTTCCTTATTCGAGCCAAAATGACGTTGGTTAGGAAAGTTTTACCTGTTCCGCCCGGTGCGTCTAAAAACAGGATTTCACCCGAGGCGTTTTCTACACTGCAGCATACCCTATCAAACGTCTGGCGCTGTTCCTCTGTCTTTGCGCAGCCATTTTGTAAAATTTCTGCTGGTTCACGTTCCACGGGTTTTAACTAATTTCTGATACGTATTCTCTGTTTATACGTTCCCCATCGACTGTCGGTGCGGGCAAACCGTATTGACTGATCGGGTTCCCTGGTATACTTATAACTATCTCTTTAATAGCAATAAGGACCTGTTGTGACAAATTTCACGTACCCTATAGGTCAGGAATTTCTCCATCAGTGTTTAGTTGAACATGCCTCAATCAGAAAATGACGTCACACGCACAATGCCATCTATCGAATATCTATATTCAATGCTGCACGCAGTTGAGCTCTAGATATAGTCCAGTCTGAGTTCGATAGATGGCGCTGTTTTAATATTTTACTTCGGAAACACTATTATGATTTTATTAATTTACATTTTTCTTTCTTTTCATTTATAAGGTGTGAACTGATTACGATGAAACAAAAAACTTAATGTTACTTCAATTTACGCATATATTGTTGTGTATAAAAGTTACGGGGAGTTGTGAGACCAAGTGCACATAACCCTAATTTTACTTCTGTAACACTTTAAATTCAAATATCTTTTGATAGACTGAACCGATTGCAATGAAACAAAAACTAAATGTTACTTCAAGTTACGCTCAATCGTTGTGTATAAAAGTTATCTACATTGCTTTTGTACATTTTACGTGATGCCCGAACAAATACACAGACAAACAGACAAACAGACAAAAATTCGAAAAATGCTGGAAATGGGTTCTATTGGTTGTCCTTTAACACCCTGGCTACTTTTTTTTTTTTTGATGTATAAAAACGACTTTTCTACAGTTTTATTATATGTATAGATAGCTATTATAATAACGACAACCCTTTCATTATTTTAATTAAATATGATAACTTGAATCTAGGAACAGTAAAAAATAATCCACATTTACAAAAAAACATGCATATGACATTCCAACTCATAAAATCACGCAAAGAAAAACACCACCCTTTAAAATCAAACAATATTTCCACGTCACATCCTACATGACTCTTTTAACCCTCCAAAATGAGTTGTATAAGATCCCCTATAAGATAACAGCGAGATACAGTTACTGATAAGGTTCTATACCCTACTGGAGCCACTTAATTGACCCCGTGAGTAATCAAATTCTTTTAACTTTGTCGATGCACAGTAGATACATTAGTATTAACATACAGTGTATCAACTTGGAGCAAAAAGTCGGAATCAGTTCAAAGTACAGAGTACAATAGTGTTCAGTACTACTCTTTACAGGGATAGTAGACATTAGTATTAACATACAGTGTGTCAACTACGAACAAATGTTCGGAATTGACTCACACATCCATGCAAAGCGTTTACACGAATTCAAGCATGTTTCACGTAAAAGGTTAGTCGTGAGTTACTCTGGACTTGCGTATCGAAACTAGTGGCTACGTTAGATGTGTATTGTGCAACATAAAAGGTGTAAAAAGGCTTTTAACAAAGCCGAAAAGCACTTGTTCTTCCTATCATTGCGATCATTTTTTTGTTCTGGACCATACCTGGGAACCTTCTAGTTACGGAGATAATGGAGGTCAAAGTTCCATCTTTTTCACAAGTTAAGTACTAGTTTTTACTGTAAATACTTCCTATGACCCGTTTACTATCAATTCATCCATCAGCACAATGTTTTGAGTTGAGCTGCGTTACATTGAGTCCAACCGAAAACGAGATATTCACCCCAAAAAAGAATTCGTTTCCCAGCAAAAAAAATTAAGTTAGGTTGCTCAGTACGTTTCATTCTGTACATCAAGTACAGAATGCTTGGTTGACGGATTCCGGAAGGGTTCGTTTACACCTTGTATAAGTCGTAAGTAATAGAAAGGGCCTAGTTGGTTTACTGGTAATATTTATACTGTGGTAGATGACTCCTTGATTGGAAGCTATAACATTTGTTTTTTGATTAAAATTATTTGTGTAGGGGGAAAATGAGCCCATTGTACTTGATAATGGGAATGGTTTTCATTTGTTTTAATTAAAAGATTTTTAAGTGGAATTAATCATAATGCATTGAATTTCCTGGTTACATACCCCTTTTATCAAAACTGGTTTAATCTCCTCAAAACTAAAATAAGGTAACTAATGTTGTGCTGTAACTTTTCTCATTGAAATATTGTAGGAAATGAGTTTCTTGAACAAAAACAATCAGTGGACCTAATCCACTTAACTAACATTGATAATTTACTCATAGTCATCTGCTTAGCTTTTTCCCAACCATGTTGGGGTCGGCTTCCAGTATAACCGGATGCATCAAATATTATTTTAAATAGAGCGACTGCCTACCTAACCTCAAAATCTAGTATCTAGATCACACTAACCAATTATTTACTAATTTACAAAAAAAAAACAAAACACTAGGTACTCATCTTTTGGGTTCCAAGGCAATCAAGCAAGCAAGGGCAAAAGTCAGTAATTCTTGATTAAAGCATCAATAATATAATTTATGATAAAACCTGTCAAAAATAATACGCCATATAATTCCGTATATCAAAGGTACACCGTATCTGAACCACCCTAAAACATCTTCAAATAAAACAAACACTGCGAAGTGGTAAATAACACATCCCCATTGTTGCTAGTCAAGCCACAATGTGACTTAGCGCTTGATGCTGCATAATCCCCAATGAAAGCTGGCTCCCTACTTCCCTCTTTATTTTATTTGATACGGATTGCGCTGTAAATGTTGAAGCGATTTATGCTGGATTGCGATTTGACGTGGAATATTTGGAACTTGGAACCAATAAGGTTGATTTCTGAGGTTTTATTTAGGTTTGTTTGAGATGGATTTATTCTAGAATTTTCTGAATAGGTTTTGTTTGAATCTATTCATTGGAATAGATATATCGAAAGTCTTTTAACGAAATGGGATGTATCGATTTTCTTATCATATCAGTCGTTTTTGTATGGACCAAGAACAACTTTAAATATTATTACAAAGGTTAAAAATTTGTTACAAAGGAATAATATTAATCACCCGATTCGAATATTATTCTGCGATTTATTCAGCAAATTACCTATGTTTCTATGATAAATAATATGAGGGCTGAATTACCTGAGGCGTAATGCCTGTTTATAAAAACCCCCATAATTATTTCACCGGTTATGTTTAAATCACATTTCAGGGTTATTCAGACTCTGGACTGCTACGAAGAAATTTTTGGGACCAATCCTCTAAAGATGAATATCACCAATGAACTGATTATCACCACATCTTGACAGCTTAAGAGCTGTCAGTGTATTTTTGTTGCAGAATGACACTTTCAGCTCCTGAACATCATATGCCTAGCCTTTTCCCAACTACGTTGAGGTCGGCTTCCAGTCTAACCGGATGCAGCTGATACCATATTTTACTTAGAGCGACTACCTATCTAACCTCCACACACCAGTTGGTACTGGGTAATACACTTGGTAAGACAGGTTATCAGACTATCGGGTCACTGACTACATAGCGACTGTCAAAGATCTACAATTGACAGCAGCAACGGCTTAACGTGCTTTCCGAGGGACGGAGGAAACTCGGTATATAATGGGTGATCACCCATCCACGGAGCAACCCAGGCCAGCGCGGCTTAACCTGAATATTGACACGAGCGGCTGTCATTATTTAGCCCTTTAAGATAATGTACTGACGTGTTCAGTTTAGTAAAATTACTTCGTTCCTTTAGTAACTGGAAGTTAGCAACCTTCGTAATAAATCATTATAAATTATTTCCCATATGAATGCGTGCTAGTTGGCGTGTTTAGCGTGCGACGTGCTTAGCAAACGTGTTTGTTTTGCGTAATACGTGTAGTTAGTTGTTACCCACTTGTTTCAAAGAGGGATGGGTGTTCTGCTCTTGGAGCTGTTTATTGAGCAGGGGTGGAATCGATTTACGAATTTTAGGTCGTGAGTTCGAACTCAGGCAAAAACTTTACTTCCTGTAGTTTATTTCACCTCAAATGCTTTCAAAACGGTGAAGAAAAAGTAGAAGTCATTTGTAATCCACCAACCAAAAGATTACGAAGCGCTTCTCACAGTAATATGACAGATATTTTAGGCTAAATGCATAAGACTTATACATAGGTTTAAACTACAAAGTGTGTCCATCTAATGGAAACTGGAAAACTCGAATGAAAGAGCCTCTCAATTTAAATTATTCCTAATGTTCTTTTGTTTTGTATTACAACACAAATTCTGGTCTTACTAGTAAGATACACTTACTAAAGCAATGTTCAAACGATGTTTTAAGCTTTCAAAAATTCAAATTCAAATTCATTTATTGGATGAAATGAATGAAGGAAATGAATGGAAATAAAGATAGCATTACAATGTCAAAATTAAATAAATATGAATGTCAAAATAAAATAAAAATCAATGTCAAACATAAAAAAACAAATCAAAATAAATAAATATCAAAGTCAAAATAAAAAAAATCAATGTCAAAATTAAACAAATCAAAATTAAATAAATATCAATGTCAAAATGAAATAGATTATCAATGTCAAATAACTTATAATTTATCATTAAGGAATTCGTCAATAGTTTCATAACATTTTTCCTATAATAGATGTCTTAATTTGTTTGTTTGTTGTTTGTTTTGCTTTCGCGGTTTAAAACTAAACATATACTGTCAACCACGGAAGATATCCCGTAAGTGACAATATAATTATGTAAAGCAATGTTTATGATTAATGCATTAGTGCATACTGTGAATAATCTTTCATTGCTACTTTCCCCGTAACAGAAGGGGTGTGATGATTGGCGTTTATGAATATTAATATAAGAGATTATTTCAATGTTGATCGGAGATTTACTCTTAACATAGGGTGCGTGGTTTATCGGCCTTATTCCTATATCATCCTCCAATTTTGTAATGAAGCAAATTGTTGGTAATAATATAACGAATTCACATGATCAGTTTTATACCGTAGAAAAGAAAGAATGAATCTTGGAACCTGGAATTGGGTCCTAAATTCTTTTGACAGTCTTAAGAAGCATATATTTCCCATTTCCTATTTAGCTAGTTAGGTAACCTGGCTGAACCTGGTTGGTCGATTGGTCACAAGCGCGACGGTCGGGCAAACTGTTATCGGGTTTTTTCATCAGGAATTTCTCAGTAGCAGCCACGAAGTCTAGATTTGTGTCCGGTTTATAGCAATGGGCTCGTCCCCTATTACATGGGACTACAACAAAACTGGCAACATTTGAGTTTACTATTAGTTACACCTCTGCCTTACCTCTCGGGGATTACAGGCGTGATGTTATGTTTAAATGTTATGTTTACAATCCATAATAACCCTTATGTGACACGCAAATACAGTAGATATTCCTTCACAATAAAAAGGAAACTTAACCATCAAATCCACAACTATCCCCATAATTTAATTGCACAAGTTATTTGAAAAGCCATAGCTCAAAAAGCTGGAATTGTACAAGGACTATCAACTGATAGAGCCTGCTCGTCCATTGTGCCGAATTGTCCGCGCTCTACATAGTTATTGCTCGTCAGAACCCACAATAGTGCTTGTGGAGTGAGGGCCTTATTCTGGTTACGGTGAGTAGTATAGAAATTGTTTTTTTATTAATTGGTTTTGCTATATTCCCGTATAAAGTAGTCCTAACAAGTAAAGAAAGTTAAGAAAAGTAAATTTTATTTGCATAGATTGCATAACGTTTTCCCAATTATGTTGGGGTCGGCTGCGAGTCTAACCCGATGCAGCTGAATACCAGTATTTTACATGGAACGACTGCCTATCAGATCTAACTCAGTGAGTACTGGGCTATACGATACCCCTTGGTAAGACTGGTTTTGGATTATAATAAGAAGTTACAATGGGTACCTAGATTCCATGCAAAATACTGGTTTATGTGTTTATCAGAAGATTGGCAATTGAAAGAGCGTGTTCTCAGTTAAAGGTCTAATGAACGAACGGTCTAATGAACGAATGCCGTTGTGTGCAGAGGTTGAGAAGATTTAGAATTAACTTGCAAGCTACGTCATACATTGCCTGAGATTAAAGGTATTTTATAGGCATATCCGCTAGGTACACTAGTATTCAGCTATACCCGAGTTGACTAGAAGCCACTCCATTATAGATGGAAAAAGTAAGGCAGATGGTATATGTCCTATCCGAATGAATGGGCAAAGGTGACACTAGCTGCGTACAAACACACGCAAAATTCGCGCTTGAACGTGGAGTTGCGGACACACAGAGACACATTTTAGTTTTGAACACTTCATTCGACTTTGTAATCGAATCCAGGTTGCTCAGCAGCTCTTTTCCAACGAGAATTTCTTACAATAGATATGATTATGCCTATCGATAACGACCAAATGCAAAATAGCAATAGGATTTACCATCCAACATACGCTATTCAGCCTCAAATATACTTTCAATATCGTTTCGACAACAGTACATTCCTCCCATAAATCTCCGAGAATACGGCTCCAGGGTTTCTGTTTAGGATCTGGCCCATGTCCGGCGTGTTAGCCCGGGGCATCGCTTTTGCGGACAACGCTGTGTCGCCGGCGCATAACACAATGCAGCTTAAAGGAATTTGTGTTGTCGATAACGATCGATAAAATGTTCTAACGTTAATATCACGTTGTTAGGATTGTTTGGATTCAGAATATTTGATTTATTAGCTTTGGGTTAGATGTATTTTGCATTGATTTGTTGTCGTTATTAAAGATCGTCTGAGTTTAGTTTATGATACGGACCGTGTGACCGATGATTGGAGAAGCTTTTATGCTGGCTCATTAATCATTAGTCACGAACCTAAAGATTCTGCATGTTTGGATTTAATATGTAGTACCTAGGTTAGGTAGCATTTCCTTGGTTTCCCAAACAAAGCTTTCAAAAATTGTCATTATTAGAATAGTGAACTGAATCGCGATGTTCATCTGTTTTGCCACAGGATCCACATGTATTTATGAGTTGATTATGTTGATAATTATAAAAGAGAAGTTGCCACAAGCAGCAGTTACCTATCAATATTTGATAAAATTAATCAATTTGTGTGCGGGTGATCACCAACTTTTCCATATTATGATACCCAAAAATTGATTACCAATCGCTTTGTTATCAGTTTATTTTACAGTTTACAACATAACAGACAGTTAATTTACATTTCATTCAACAGTTTGGCAAGAACAATTATTTTTAACTTCACAGTTACGGAACCATTCATCAAAAACAAAATCCGGAGAAAAGTGTTCAAAACTTGAAATTGGAGTTACAGCTAATAAAAAAGGAGAACTCGATAATTTCCCGCTAAACGACTTTGGAGCAACAGTGAGATTTTTTGTTTGTCCGTTTGTGTGTACCGGAAAATAGATTAAAATGGCCTGGAGCTGAAAGGAGCTACGTTGTGAAGGCATGCAGATTAAAAACAGAGGAAAATCTTGTATTTTTTACACAGAACAAAAGTACACAATCTGGTAGAGCGCCTTTTGGGTCTGAATCATCTAGGCTTCGTTTATCCTTTGAAACGTTTAATGAGAATGCAGTTTTTGTTATTTCCGTAAAAGAGTTGTATTTGGGAAATTAAAAACGTGGAAGAATTACTTCAACGAGATGCCTAATTGTGTGTTAACATTTTTTACAGTCTACATTTTGTGTAATGAAAACATCAAACGTATTCCAACTTTAAAACAGAAAACTACTTTGTATATTTCTGCTTGTAATTTCCACAAATTGTACAAAACTTGCAGTCACGACCTTTTTTTCCACATCACCATAAAAAGCCATCCAAGAAAAATCATTCAAAAATTCTAACCCATGGAGCATCGATTTCACCATCGATGCTACCAAATTGTCCACCGAGGTCAAACAGGCCATCGATTTCGCACCATCGCAGGGTTAACACGGGGTTAACCGAAACGCTACGTGGGAACGGGTTAACCGATCTTATTCTCACGACACTACGCCAATGCATTCATTTGCATTTGCCTGAAGAACAATAATATCGGCTGATCTCCGTAGCACACTGTTTTAAGAGTTATTCAAATTAAGCAACGGTTTCTGGTTTACTCTAAAAGGATTGCTGGATCTGGAGCGACGAGGTAATGAATTCGTGTCTCAGCTGGTGAAAGGACCAAGCATTCTGTACTACAGTTTAGATATTACTGAATACTAAATGTGTTACGGTATCATACAGTGAGTATAAAAACAATCATAAAAAAAAAACAGTCAAAATCTAGGCTTTGAATTGCGAAACCAAATCCGGAAAATGAAATTAAAAGACCATTAATTTTTTAATTGTCAAAGATGGCCGCGGCTTTTTGAGCGGGAAAACGCCCAAATTCAGTATGTTTGATTTTAATTGTGTGATATTATGGAAATCTGTGTCAAGTTTTTCGTAATATTAATGTGCTGTTACATAGTGGGTGGCCTGGACGTGGGTACTCATCCCCTGATGATCGTACATACGTAAACTCACGCCTTCTACCCATGGAGTTAGGCAGAAACTGTGGACCACTACCCGCCATTTTATTCTTACAAAGAAGTTTCTCTGTACCTACTCCTTTGCTTCGTCAATGTACAGATATCTGGTCATACAGGCACGGTTGCGCGACTACTTTTAAATTTTTAAATTTTTGGCTTAATCTTTTACTCTGGACGCTCTTAATGTGCACGTCTTTGTACATCGTTCTCACATATATGTATAATCTCAACATGAATGATGTAACCAAGATTTTGTAACAATATTTTGATTTAAAAGAGTGTCCATGGAGTTTCTTGCCCATTCTTCTCCATAGAGATCTACGATTTGGAATGTGCAACTACAGTACTTTCGCAAGTTATTATGCCTTGTGTCTGTGACTGTAGCTTAGCTTTTTTATTTTTGACTTTCAAAAGTGCCTGTAATGGTCTAATTGAAATAAATGCTTTGACTTTGACTTTGACTTTGACTCTTGATAATCGAGGTGTTAAATAAAAAAAAGTGCGAAGAAACTAACGACGCATTTACATTTCAGACACAGGAGTACCCAAGTACCTACTAAAAAGTCTCAAAAAATCCTAGGCTTTCCCTTTCAAAAAAGTCCTACATTTACTATCCATTCTTACTGTTAAAAAATCAAACTCCGCAACTGTCATCAGCAAGTGAACAGGGTCCGGGCCGACATTTGGTATTCATCCCGCGGGCACGGCCGTGTCACCTTGTCCAATAGCCTGGATGCGACAAAGAAAAGATTTATTGAGCACAGTCGTAGATGGGACAGCGATATCATGTGGGGCTTATATTCATTTGGGAAAAATATTTTATGATTTATAATTTTTGGCTATCTGTGGAAAACGTCAGATTAGTTAGAAAGAGATTTTTTTATATGTGATATTTAATAATTATAAATTGTAAAAACGCTCATGCAGCATGAAAGTTCACACGAAATCGGAAGAAGACAGTTCAGGGCCGGCAGTCTCGACATAGATACCGACAATGTCGCAAACTTTCGAGCGCTTAATAATAACAGAAAAAAACAACTTACATAACGTTGCTTGCGAGAAATGCAAGTCTCAACATCCAAGATGCGTTTCTCGCAAGCAACGTTATTGCAACCGATTTTTTCTGTTATTATTAAGCGATCGAAAGTTTGCGAAAGTGTCGGCCTTGATCAAATTCAAACAGATCTCAAAAATCCTTAAAATCAAGAAAAGTTATTCAAAAGATTAGAAATAAAATTAAAATCGAAACTCGAACGAAGTTTTTACCCAACGCCACATCTTTCCTTGGAATCTGTTTTCATCGCGGCTCTCGATAAGTTTGCGCCCTGAGGGCCAGGAAAGCCCTTCTGCGAAGTTCTTACGAAATTATTTGAACAAGACTTCCTATCCGACCTCCTAAAGCGACCAAACTATAATAGATCCACACACAAAACTAGCCCCTAAGGACTTGGAGTTAACGTTTCCCCTTATGATGAATTACACAAGATTGATAAAGACGCATTTCGCGTGAACAGGATTAAGAATAGAAATAAAATAGTAGGTTAAAATGCCAGTGCTTACTGTGACGCAGAAATGTGAGAGACAAATACGAAATATGAAGTTGAGGTTGAAACTTTTGTTTTTTGTTTCGAATATGTTTCTTGTTTAGCAAAAATATATTGCTGTCTACTTTGTGGATGTACGAGTATCTGGGTTTATTTTTTATTTCATGAATCCAATTCTAACTAATATGTATGACTAGAAAATGTTAAGTAATTAATGCCAAAATATACTCTTGGTAATCTAACAAAAAATTCACAGCACAGAATTTTATGCTTTTGTAACACCAAAAAATATGACGACCATTTCAAATTATTTCACGTACACCTCGTTTAGAAAATTCATTTGATTCAAGATTAAACTGAAGTGAGGGACGATATCATATTATACTTGTACCTCATATTATATTACGTTGGACGTGTTGCTCTGGGAGATTGTCAAACGTGAGCTTTTTGGGTGCCGACGAGATTAAAATGGGAAATCTTGATAGTGTGGACTTGAGTGTAGTAGCTGGTTAGGCCGTTATGTGAAGGTGTTTTTCTGTGCAGACGTAGGTGGAAGATTTTGATTCTATCGTGGTACTGGTAGTCACTAACGTGTAATTTTTTTTTGATATTAATGCCATGTTCTGAAACATTTAGATGTTTCAATTTTATTACATGGTACAGATGCCAGTAGATCAAGCTACTACAACTGTCAAATTTCTTTAATAGATTTTCAACTTTATCGCTAAAGCATTAGGTTTAAAAATGAAGGGAAAAAATAAGGGAAAATTTGACAGTTTCGGGTAGCTTGATGTTCTTGCGTCTATACATTGAAGCAATTTTCGGTATCAATGTGTAACACACTAACACAAAAGATTTTCTTGATCCAAAAATGTGTTTCTTGTGGCTTAGATGGCCGAATAAATTATTACGTCTAGACTCGATAATCACCAAATTCATGAATAACAAAATAAAAAGCTAAGCGTAAACAACACTCATCTACACATTACTATTAAAATATTATTATTAAAATATAGTAAATATTTAGAAACATTCGATGATCATTGAGGTAAGAAATCCTAAATTCCATACCTCTATTACAACCCAAAAATATATCATAACACCAATATACAACACCAATTACACACGCCCAAACATGGTTAAAACTAAACGTCTGATTATCGCTTAACCTTTCGATAACGATAAGCATAAACAAAAAAGGACATACACAAAAACCTCAGTAACAAATTCATTACGGACGCAACACGATACCAATTCCATTCACAGCTGGGCTATAACGAGGCTATTTACGTGCGTATATGTAAAAAGTCCCACCGTACGGTCCGGTGTCCCGCAGGGCTCTCTTCTCGGACCCCTGTTTTTTAATGTGAAAATATGGAGTAATGACACATAATAAAATTCCTTTTAGACCGGACACGGCCTCGTCGGTTTTATAAATTGGTCTAAAATTTTAAGCGTGCACTTCATTCTTTTTTATTGTATGTAATTTGTACGTTTTATTTAAGTGTGTTCTTGAATGAGTTGGAATACGTTTTTCTTTATTTAGAAAAAATACTAGTAATTAATGTTTTGCGATTTCAAGTCGAGATTCTTTGTGATTTTAGGAATGAGAAATTGCTTTGCGATCCCTTTTAACCCTTGAAAGCTAAGGTCGTAGCAAAGTTAAAATGAAAATGTATCTAGGTAACAGCAAACCATTGTAATTTGAAAATTAATTGAGAAATAACTTTCTTTTATGGTACTTTAACTAGCTAATTAAGCTTAAAACAATAACAGGGTTCTTATTTATTAACTTAAATGCAACAATGGATTGTTTCGGGGAACTAATCACGCAAATAGATAGAGAAATATGAGTGATGCCCCTCCTTTGTCGTGTATGCTCCCATGTGGTGTTAATTAGGCGTTGGGCGTAAAAACACCGGTAGTATGCGTGTGCGTACCGATACTAGGAATATTATTTCGTGCTAATAATGTGTGTATCGAATTCGTTTCCCTTGAATATGTTACTATATTCTAAATTTTATTTTCAAAATAACATATTCACAAACCTTTGTCAAATACAGTTTGGCCAAATAAAACAAACTAGAATATTGTAGCAAAAAGGTTTTTATTATTGGTATCGTTGTTGTAATTTCAGGACAAAAGATGTCCAAGAGATTTATCGTACTTACAATAAAATGTACTTAAATAAAATGTTTTAGTAAAAGAAAATTTTAGTAAACGAATAAAATTATTTCGCAGAAAATTTTGAAATAAATTAACTGGCCGACATTTTGGTAAAAGCTTCACAAACATATAATAAAATTTATGCTTGAAAAAGGGCTATTTATGAATCAAATTGATAATAACTCAAACTCAAACTCTCTATTGCATTCATTTGTACATTTAGTTGTTACCTAAATGTAAGTAAGTTTCAACATGAACCCCGGTTAGGGCACGGAAACATAATAGATTAGACAAAATAAGATATTTTATCGATGAGGTTCATTATTTAACTTGGAAATAGACCAAACCTATCAGTTCACCAAGAAATCAAATCTGTCAGTCTTGACCGAAGGGAAAACGTGTATTTAAGATTTGCGATTTCAGTAAGTAAAACAGTGGGAAACTCCATTGTAACGTACAGCCCAAACTAATGGAAGCAATTTCAGCAGAATATCCGAAGGTGTGCGCTGAAAAGCCACCCATCTTAACAACATGAAAACCGAATGTTTTTCTTACTTTTTGTGTAACGTACTTGTATGTAAATCAAGGGGTACAAATTTGAAACAATAAAATATGAAACTATGTTAATAATGTATCAAACTTATGATGCTTTGCAGGTTTTCTATGCACCTCTCAGTAAACTTCCAAAATGGCTGAACTCCACACTCCCAGTACTCGGCCCTACTTGTCAACATCTCAAATTAGATACCGACAAATAGCGGAGATACCCCGTCTTACTAATTAGTGCTGCAGTGTTGAATAACACGAATAATATTTAATGTACCCTGTATAGTTTTTGACAAAGACGTTCGTGTCTTTGTCTTTTATTTTATTAAGGAGATGGCTCAAATATTTGGACTTCGAGGGAGATTAAAAATAATATACAGACTATAGAAAGACTACAGAATATAAATAAAGATAAAAAGAAGACTAAAAGAAACTACCTTAATATACAACGATGACAATAGGACACGTCTTAGGGAGATTTAGTTTTGATAAATGACTCATTTGTAATTGAGATACACTAAATAAAATTAGTCGCTGTTTATATATTTTTTCGTTGCAACGAATAAATATATGTACGAATGTTATTGAGATTACTCTTAAGGAATTACTCCGTAGAAGGTCGGTCTGGAATTCGAGTCATTAGCGCCGTCCCCGTATATGGCTAGAATGGAGGTGACTGCTGAGATGGCGATGGAAGAATAATACTGCGCCGATATCAAATCAATTAAGATCAGGGCAGGAGAATGATGGAATCGTCCTTGTACAACATTTAACTTATCTAGCTACATTAATAATTCTTTGGGTACCTGACTACTGTAATTCTTTCAAGGAACATAGCCGTGAAGATGTTTTATGTTATGTTTTTTTCTATCCTTCCCCGATTTTGTCTCGAAACACCCACTCGAAATAAATCAAAGCTGTCTCAAGCAGGAACCGCCTGTCACCCAAGTTATCTGTCTCAACCATTTTAATTAGCTGGCAAAGGGTTTAGTACGCGACGTCTTAATACGTTGACCGGACTGCTGTCCGCTTGAGAGTACATGATTGATGATGTTGATGATACAGTAGTGTTGGGTGTATGTAGTGTTGATGTAATTGTGGTGGTTAGGACCATCGATAATAGAATTGAGGATTTGGGTTATAGGGAACTAACTTTTGACTAAACATGGTTGGAAATTATCCTACAGGAATGCAGGTATTACCAAGATGAGAAGTATCATCAGGTCATGGTCTATCTGTATGTCCATCGAAAGTCATATACTCGTTACAGTGTGATACAGAAATGCAGATCGATATACAGACTATGTTACTTTCGTATTCATACTTACTAATATTATAAATGAAAAAGTAACTCTTGTTTGTTTGTTGCCTTTTCACGACTAAACAGCTGATCAGATCGTACGTACGATTCTCCCTCATACACATCAAAACATCCACCCGATTGAAGTCGCGGGCAACAGCTAGTTTATCTTCTAGCTAGTACCTTTACTAACCATGTTGGGCTTGACTTTCAGAATGAAGTAAATCTATAGTCACCTGTGATCCAAATATAATACTAATGCTGCTAGCTCCTCCGCCCATAGGAAGTGAGGGAGTGACCTGCATTCTAAGAAGGAAGCCACTCGTTGAAAGATTAACTTAGCAACGCCCTGAAATGTTAACAATGTAATGAATAGTCTAATGGGTGTAAAAATACCTTCAACTGAGCGAAAGGCACTTGTTCTCTCCGCCAATGGGAACTAAAAACTTGAATTTAAAAAAAATCTTGTAAAAATGTTGGAACTTTGAACCCCCAATATCGCCGTAACTAGGTTTCCAGTTATGATCGAGAACAAAAACTGATCGTAATGTCGGGGAAAGTCTTCGTTAACTGTTACACCCATCATGTATGAGCAAAAGCAATCTTTGATTAACTTTGAATTTGAAAGATCAGTCCAAAGATACAATTTTAGGTTGGTTTAACTCCACATGGAGAAAAATAAAATGATAAAATTCATGTAATGATGAATGTATCCAGACTATGATAATAACATGTCACTAGTGTGAAATCTATCTTAGAATTTATATAAAGCGTGTCTTATTTATAGAGTAAAGTCAGCTTTACACTTAAGCACCTACTTAAGTTTAGCTTTGATATACTTTGGTTGGTTCAAACATTGCAAAGTTATTTTTTATCCTATTTGGTGTCCCACTGCTGGGGAAAGGCTTCCTCTTTCTCATTCTAAACCCTTACCTATTTGCGGTCACTCCACAAACAAGATCAGATTCTCACGCTACGTTCACTTCGGTCCACCTCGACGGTGATTTTGTCATATTCTCATAACTATTGCCAAAACCTGTACACCAAGAGCTTTAGCTACTGCTATTTATAATTAATCTCTTCCTTTTATCTCTTCCGTCATTTATCACTAATCAGTAGAAAAAATCCAACATTCCTAATTTTTAGAAGGGGACACGGTTCGCTCCTGGCGCCCCGTTGTGCACCTCGCCTTAGTTACGGCACATCAGTCTACTACCAGATGTATATCTGTGAATAAATTAAGCTGCGGACACATCGGCGGGATGACTTTTTAATGTGGAACTGATTGTCAGTGGAGTGTGTAGAGGGGTTGGATACCCCGCCTTCTTAGTACTAAGTCACTCAGTTATAGTAGTTAGTTAGTTAGTTTAGTTGTTATAAGTATTTTTTGAGGATTGTCCGTATTGCCCAGAGAGGCTCGCGGCAAAATAATAACAGCCGCTCAGATCGATCTTTAGGTTAAGCCGTGCTTGCCTAGGTTAGTCTGTGGATGGGTGACCACCCATTACATACCGAGTTTCCTCCGTGCCTCGGAAAACACGTTAAGCCGTTGGTCTCGACTGTCATTTGTAGATCTCTGACAACCAGTCTTACCAAGGGGTCTTATAGTATTACCCAGTACTAAGTGGGTTGTGGAGGTCAGATAGGCAGTCGCTCCTTGTAAAATACTAGTACTAAGCTGCATCCGGTTAGACTGGAAGCCGACCCCAACAGAGTTGGGAAAAGGCTAGGCAGATGATGATGTCCGTAATGCCCAGATACTGGCTTGTGGAGGTCTGATAGGCTGTTGTTCCATGTTAAATACATGTAGCAATACATTGAGCTGCATTAAACTGGAAGGCTAAGCAGATGATGACGATGATGGTAGATTGGCTAAAAATCATCGCTCAAACATGAGCGTCGGTACAACAAAACCGACAACCAACGAGTCCAAGAAATCTTTTCATCATTTGTAACCCATATTATTAGTACTACAAAAAACATAATGATACGTATCGATACAGAAATCGAGTCGAGAATCGAGTTGGATTAATTTTTTGTCGAAGTCCAAATTGGTATGGGAATCAAGTAGCACAGTAATGGAAAAAAGAGAGGATTAATTGTTTATTTGTTAAGAATCTAATAATAGAATGATTTATTTATTTATGAACAACAAAACTATAATAGTAATAAATATGTACAAGTAGAAAAGGATTACAGGGCGTCCAAAAATTCGTCCGCATCGCTGTCAACAGGAAAAGTGCCAATCCATTGGGTTCTAAGACAGCTGGCACCCTGGCGGTGGCAAGAGCACGACGGATGAGATCATTAATGCTAGCGTGCCGCGCAATCCGACCTGCACTCATACTGCAAGAAAGGCCATGGTGTCCGAGGCAGTCAGACAGCGATGTGGAGCCCCACAAGGAGCGCCCACTCGCAAATACATTTATTTATGTCATACGATCGATTAGGAATATTTCATTTTGTGGGTAAAAATCGTTCAAAACCTAACATCGCGCCTGTAATCTGTAATCGATGACGGGCGCCATGTTATGTGTGCAAACAAAGTTATCTCCTTACCAGATAGTGTAGAAACAATATTTCCATTTCATAACTTTCCAACGTAACTTCTACAGCCATTACAATTCTACATACAATCTAGCACAATACTGACTTCAACATTACCACCACACAACAGACAACAGAATATATTCAACATACTCAGTCGTTACAGTTTTTTATTGCCACCATAAAGCTCTAAAGACGGTTTACGCTTTCAAAACACGCAGTAGATAGTAGAACAGAGACAAACGATTATAAAATCGCGCGATATTACCTACACAGCACGATCTTAAACTATACTCGTAATTGCTGTATTACTCGTCACTCGCATGTCTCAAAATTACAATTATTGTCTATGTGACAGTTAGCTAGTTTCAACCTAAGTGGAGTTTCAACTTACGGGAATTCTTCTTAAAGTAATACGAGGTCGACTATAAAATACGAAAATCCGTAGATTTAGTATGTACATCGAGTTTACGGGAAAGTACAGCTTTGTAAAGCATTGTCTCTGTTGTCTCTTGAGACAATGTACCAGTATTTTCTAAAGTTAAATGTTTCATAATAGGGCTCGGTAACTAAACAGTATCTAGTTGATCTATCGCATTTAAGGCATTTCCCTTTTAATTTACAATGGTTTTTTTTAATGGTTCACAAATCATTTAAAAACCTTTTGTTCAGAATAGTTGCAGCACTGATGACAATATTTTTGTCACATGTTTAATTTAGTCTTTTATAATATTTTCTTGCCTTTGTGTAGATTCTTTTTAACGATTGTTTGTGAATGTGTGAACAGTGTAGGCCTTGTAGGTTCTTAGAGGTGTGTTAACTTTTGATAAACCTTTTATCTTGTTTTCCGTTTTTTTTTTTTGTGTAGTAAGCAACGACTTATTGTCGGGCCTATGCTGTCCCCCCATACAATGCTGTAACATGATAATATTGTAAAATCTAACCATTTTAAAAGAGTAACCATGGAGTTTCTTGCCGGTTTTTCTCCATAGGAAACGACCAACCCGAACCGTGCACCTTTTTGTCGACGTTTCATAAGTGCCCATGTGCCTACATGGGCACTTATGAAACTATGTGAAATAAAAATATTTTGATTGATTTGATTTAAGGCTCGGTTCGACAAGAAAATAAGTTCATTGTATTTAGCTCGCACTTTAGAAGCGTCGCCTCTGTCTTAATATCTACTCCATGCGCTCCCAACACAACATTGACGGTAAAACTGCGACTTTGTTACTTGTTACTCATAACGTTACATTGTGACCATGTTAATGACTTTACGCTCTTTTAAAGATGTTATGAAAAGATTGCTGACGACGCTTTTATTGGGGATTAACGTGTAATAGGATTTTAAGATCTTTGAGCGTTTTTTTATGGTTGTCTTTCATGTTGACAATGTCAGCTATTCTGCTGTTGTAGTATGTGCTAGGCTTATGAATAATGCGCTCCGATATTGGTCGTTTTCAGAGCTTTCAGAGATTGTTTTATAATTAAACGTATACTGTCTAATCTATACATCTATATATACAAATAAATATAATTGAAGTGTCTGTTTGTAATATCAAAATAATAGCTTTTTACTGAATGCATATGAAAGTATATACGGTACTTATAACAAAAACACATTTTTTTCAATTTTTGTCTGTTTGTTCCGGTTGATCTCCGAAACGGCTGGGCTGATTTTGACGGGATTTTTATTCTGGTAGGTAGATAGCTGATGTTATAAGGTCTAACATAAGCTACTTTTATTTTATAATAATAATAAGGGTTCCGTGCAAAAAAATTAAAACCCTTGAAATTGGTAACAAAATTCGATTAAAAAAGGGAAGTAAGTAACATTTTTTTTTAATAATAATTTTACGCGAACGTAGTAGCGGGCAACAGCTAGTAGACAATATTTCAGGATGGAACAGACTCACTAACACTCACTCATTGTCATTAGCAGCCACGGAGTCTGGATTCGTACCCGTTTGATGACAATAATATGCTCGCCCTCTTTTACATAGGACCTTAACATAACTGGCGAAATGTGGGTGTGGGTGCACCTCTGTCTAACCCTTCGAGGTTTACAAGCTTGATGTAACACTATGTGTTTCAGGATAGACTACGTCATTTAGTTGTGAATGACGTATACCTACTGAAATCAGATACTGTACACATCACCATTGTATATTCCACCATGCTCCCCATTCTCATCCACTAAAGTAGTAAAAAAAAAGTTTTCAACTCCCTCAAGCTACACAGAGCACACATATCGTATCGTATCGCTTCGATTCGTTACCGTTCACACAGTACACTTGATAGCAATTAAATTTTTTACTCAACTACCAGTATCGAAAGGTTTTTTTCACTACTATCGAATGCGTGGACAAATATAAAGCAATTGGTTGAAAAGCCATTTCGCTATGGAACGAGGGAGTATTTCGTTCCGTTGAAAACATTCGATTTTGTTCAGCAAATGTGATTTTTAGTAAAAATTGTACGTGCTCAGAATAATGGCATAATTGTTAAATTGATTTTGTTCCTTTTAATTGTGTGCGTTCTCTGTTTTGTTGATTGTAGCGGAAATTATTTTTGGATGAGATCCAGATCCGTCAATGCTTGTTTGACTACTCATTTGATTATTGAAATCGCTTCATTAGTTTCGAGTTTGATATTTTTTACTTAAAGTTTTTTATGTTATAACCATTATTTTGAATGACTGCCAATAATTTGGACTTCTGCTTGCCAATACATCGTCATCTCTTTAATTTATTCCTGTTATAGTGTAGATAGGTTGCCTTGTTGGTCGAGTGGTCGCAGGGACGACTGCTGAGCATGCGGTTCTGGGTTCGAATCCCGGGCCGGCAAAGTGTTAGTGGGTTCTTCCATCAGGAATTTTCTCAGTAGAAGCCACGGAGTCTGGATTTGTTGCCGTTTATTGGCAATAGGCTCGCCTCCTACTACATGGGACTTGTGTACACCACTGCCTAACTCTTCGGGGATTACAGGCATGGTGTTATGTTTTATGATTATTATAGATAGGTGATAGATTTAATCTCTGGGTAGTACTTCCATAATCCTATTGACTGTTACTATTGACATCTTATTTTGTTCTCCAATCGTTCCAATTACGTTTTTTCTGTCAGTATAAAACTCCTCGATCCCAAATAACTATCTCCACCTAACACTCCAAATTGAAACCCTTCCTACATCCCGCTCCCAACCACATTAGAAATTCAAAACATAATAAAACTAAACTCGTGGCCAACGACTCAATTAGACACAGTTGTCCCGTGTGCGTTAGCCCTAACCGCCGCCATTCGTGCGAGACGGATGGCTCCCTTGGGTGTGGATCTATTTGCGCAATGTACGCTGCCCTTGTTGGAGACGGTTCTGATGTAAACCCAAATATAGTTTGTGTGTTATAAGGGATGAATTAATGGATTTGGTTGCTTTGTTTATACAAGGTGTTGCTAAATGATGATTAAGGTCATTTTATTTTAAAGAATATTTTACAAAGTTCATTCATTCTGGCGATCAATGATTTAGCAGACATATTGCTATTTTGTGAGTGCTCGTTTTTGTCTGTGCTTGTTAACCTGTCTATATATACTTTTAAGTATCTGTTTGTATATGAGTCTTGTTACTTGAAATAAACTAATTTTATTTTATTTATTTATTACTATTCAAATAAATAATGAATTTTAGCTATTAGTTACGAAAATGATGAACTTATTCATCAACTAGCCAGTAGCGTTGACGACTCCAGAAACCTAACTTTGCAGTAGCACAATAAAAATTGTCTGTTTTTTGGTACAGAAATTAATTCGTTAACTTTTATAAACATCAGCTTCTAAAGGCCCGTGTAAGGTTCTCGTGGCTGAGGCATAAGGAATCATCAGATAATTAAGCTATACCCAATTTATTTTTAAGTTTTTAAGGAAGTGACGGATTACTTAAAAATCCCATCCCTCTATAGCAGAAATCCACTTTTACCATAACATCATAACCTGGTTTTCAAAGGTCGCGAAGGATTGCTCCCAGGAGTGCCAGCACTATGTTTGCGAGTGGTCGGCTGCCCTCAATCCTGGTCGTGAGAAAACTGACATAAACACAAATAGTTTGTTGAATTTTTTGGTTACAGTGCGGTGTAAAGGAGCGTGCGTGCGTGAGTTTGGTTTACTAAAAGTGATAGTTTGACAGCCATATACCCACAGATACACAAGGTGTAAACGAACCCTTCACAAAGCTGTCAACTAAGCGTTCTGTACATTAAATTAAGTAACCCTACGCAAAAATTATTGCTAGGAAACGACTTTTTTTGGAGTGAAAAATCAATTTTTACGGTAAAACTCAATGTAACGCACTCAAAAACATTTTGCTGATGGATCCAGTGGTGGTATTTAAAGTAAAGTTATAGCCTTAAAATTAAAAAAAAAAACTTGTGAAAACGTTGAAACTTTGACCACCAATGTCTCCGTAACTAGAAGGTTCCCAGGTATGGTCCAGAACAGGGCTGCGGGACTGTTCGAAAGAGATACCGCGGCTTTGGAACACAAAGGGCAAAAGAAGGATATACATGGATGGGTTTTAGTCAGTAAAAGTCTGACACTCCCTTCCGCTCCGCCCAGAGCGGGACCCCCATTTGATGGCTTCCCATCCCAAAAAAAAAAGTATGGTCCAGAAGAAAAAAATGTTCGCAATGACGGGGAAAACAAGTGCCTTTCGGCTTCGTTGAGGGTCTATAAATTATTATATTATTTTATATACCTACGTGGATAACGCAAGTATTACGATCCGTATGAAAAGCAAGCGTGCCATTTTTTTACTTCCTACAATGACGTCATAAGCACTATTTAGTTGCTATAGGTACACAAGGTACTATACTAAATAGACTTAAACTTTTTGTTCTTTAAATGTCTAGAATTAAGTTTTTGAGTTGTAGCGTTGTTGTTTTATACAAAAAAGCTTGCTGCGACAGTAGCCACGTTATGAGCAGATACAGAAAGTGGGCAACATCGCAAACAGCTGTCAAATATAATAATAATAAATAATAATAATAAAAAATCTTTATTTATCTCCACAAATTACATATTACATAATTACAGTCAGAGTCAGAAATTTGGGCAAAATGTGTAATTTGTGGGAGATCTGGAGTCTAAACTAAGCCTAGGCCTGTATTATAGAACTCCAGGCCCCCCATTAAATTATGTTGCTCAGACTGTTGACGTCGTGAGTAAGCAGATATGCAAGTGGATAAATGAGCTTAAAAGTGCGTGCGTGCTTATGTGTGTGTGCTGTACGTGTATTCGTGTGTGTGTGCGTGTGTGTGTGTGCGTGTGTGTGTGTGTGTGTGCGTGCGTGTGTGTGCGTGTGTGTGTGTGTGTGCGTGTGTGTGTGTGTACGTGTACGTGCGAGTGTCAGTTTGAAATACATTACTACATTATATTTGTACATATATAAATGTGTGCTTGTGTGTATGCAAAAAAACTATTTACTAAAATGCAAAAATCAAGTAACCATCTCAATCAATTTTTCAGTGTCAGTGTAGCTTAATTCAAGTAACCTTTTTCTAAGTTTATTATATCGCTGTTTGGATTAATTTGGCAATATTACTGTATGGAAATAAGAAATATGGCTAGCTAGTGAACTAAAATATTGATTTAAACAGTATTTTGGAGCATACCTTATTTTTTTTGCTAATAGATTTAAATAATGTAATATTCCCTAGGAAGACTTCTCACAGTACGTCTTTCTTGTAAGAATAGGTCGTCGACGAAAACTAATATAACAAATTTAGATGATTAAATGATAAACAAAGTAACAGAAAGTAAGGTCCAGGCTTTGGTTTCCCAGTTAGGTGTTTTGGTTTTAACATAACATAATATAACATTACGCCTATAATCTAAAGTAGAGTTACGCAGTGGTGTTCCTACAGTTCACCCACATTTCGCCAGCTATGTTTGCCATGTTACAAAATAAAAATCTTGTTAAAAATAAACTCTTTCAAAGGACATCAAAACCTTCTCGTCCATCATTTTAAGGTAAGAACTTTTATATTCATTGTTTGTAATTAATTTATTACAAATTGCATTAATTTGATAAATCCCCAACGTGAGCCGGCGTGGCCGTTGTATGCCGATTGTCATTTCATTACCAACCAATTAATAGTATGTATGAAATTAATTAATTCTGATATTCGTTGCCATTTCGGTTCGGTTTCGACAATTGATGGGATTCAGTTTTCTGCTGGTAAATGATGCTTTTAATGAGTAGAAGCAATTAAATTGGATTAATATAATTGGTATTGTGGTATCTAAATCCTTAGTAGTTGTAGGCCAGGGAAATTAATAAAACGAAACTTTACGAATATAGAGAATCGTCTCTGTTCATCTCGAAATTACCAGCCAGAGGTGGCCATCATGATTTTCCTTCCTCTGTCTAATGTTACTTGGGGTCGGCGCAACACGTTTTTTTCTTCCATTCTCCTCTGTCAACCGTCACGCTATCATTTACTCCATGTCCAGCCACAGTTCGCCAGTTATGTTTAGGAATCCTTTTCCAATAGTGTGCGAGATTATTTGCCATGAACCGGGGCCAAATAACTCTGGTGACTGGTGACTCCAGGCTGCTGCAGAAATTCCTAATCCTTAAATCAAAACTGCCTCATGCCGCACCACCACGCCTAGGTACGCCTCTGCCTAACCCTTCGGGGTTTACAGACGTGACTTGATGTTATGTTGAAATCAAAATACTTAACTGAGAAACCAAAGCCACATACTTGTGACGATTAGAACTACAAGGCGTGCATTAGCTCAATCTATACAAATAAATAAAATTGAAGTGTGTTTTTGTAATTTCAGAATAACAGCTTTTTACTGAATGTATAATATGTAAGATACGGTGCTTAGGTATAAGTTTTTTTTTAATGTTTGTCTATCTGTCGATCTTTTTGTCTGTCAGTTTGTTCTGACTAATCTCCGAAACGGCGCTACCGATTCTGACGGGACTTTTACTGCCTGATAGCTAATGTTACACAAGGAGAAACTAACGCTACTTTTATTTTAGAAAAATAATAAGTGACCCGCAAAAAAAATTAAAACTAACTGTTGAAATTGTTACCAAAATCCGATTCAAATATGGAAGTAATATTTTTACAATAATTTCACGTGGGTTAAGGTCGCGGCCAACATCTAGTAATTAATGGTTAGGCACTACCCATAAGATAAAGAAGTAATATAATGATCGTACACTATAAAATCTACAGAAGAAAACAATGAAAGTTTCAACAAGCAATCTTATCATTTCAAGCGATAACTGGGCTCCATGATGTTCCTAAACAGTAATAGCCGCCATAATCTTACTATAAATAATTACAATAATTTTATAGCAACAATAATTTACTATGAATTACACGGTACGGCAGCACGTAAGTACGAGAACAGGACAAGGAATATGAGCGAACACTTATCTTGTGGACCGCTTCTGAATGTTAAATAGACATTTTCGCCGTCTTCTTTCGCGACTACGTTTTATGTTGGTCGTAAGGTGCTCAGGAGTTTTATGCTTTGTGTGGTAGTAGTGGCTGGTACGTGGTCCTGGATGGCTTTACAAAACTTGCTGTAAAACTTCCGTGAAGCTAGATTTTTAGAAGAAAGATTGGGTTGTGCCTCAAAATATTCAGGTCAGTAAATGTTGGATACGGCGAAGGAAAAGGTTTTGGGGAAACCGACGAAGTAACTGCATATGACGACAATTCCAACAGTATTATTTTGAAAATCAACAAAACTCTTTCCGTTTTTTTACGTTGAAAATGTGTTACGCCATTTAGGTTCGAATTCCAACACACAATTTTATTTTCACCACGAGAAGACGAAAGTTTTGCCTTACCAAAAATATAAAAATATAGGTTGAAGTTTTATTATTTATATTTTAGGAAAGCTTACAGACAAATAACAAAAATACGTAATAAAAATAAATTGCTAATTACAAGCCTCCATAGATAAATACAAAAAAAATATTAGTTCCTTATTTTAAACAATGTAACACTACAGTACTGTCAAAATTATTGATTAATTTAAAAAGTTATAGCTCTTTTCTAATTCATGCGGAGTATAATGTGGGTTTACACGCAATTTATACTTCTATACTTATATCTATACCTACTTACCTACTAATATTACAAATGCGAAAGTTTGGATGGATGGATGTTTTTTATTCAATCACGTCAGAACGGCTGAACAGATCTGGATGAAGTTTGGCACAGAGATAGATTATAGTCTGGTATAGCAGATAGGATACTTTTTTTTCTTACACACATCAAAATTTCCACGCGAACGAAGTCGCCGGTAACACATAAGAGACGCGCGGGCAAGACATTTTGTAAAAACACCAGACGCCACAATAGCAAATATGGAATACCCAAAAAAAAACAATTTCGGGCCCCTCTCGCATGATGTTGTAATAGTCCTCGATTCTTTGTCTGTCTCATAAATGTTTAATACTAATTTAAAAAACAAACATTGGCGACCCTTAGGAACAATGTGCACCCTATTTCAAAAGGGGTTGGTATTATTTCTGCCGGACAATTTAAATTTTATATCACCCCTGATTAGATGGAGCACTTGGCGATGTGTCAGAATTAATTGTCAAGGGAAGCTTTTAGAATAAATTATGATAATGGTTATCGTAAAAGAGCATTGTTTTAGCATGATATCAAAAGTTTCGAAAGGGTTGCAATATCTGAGGATGACTACGCTCTCATACCACATACATACAACATGGAGGAGCTCGTGGCTAAATAACAACAGCCACTCGGGTCGATCTTCAGGATAAACCGCGTTTGCCTAGGTTGACCCGTGGACACACCGAGTTTCCTCCGCGCCTCGGAAAGCAAGTTAAGCCGTTGATCCCGGCTGTCATTTGTAGAACTTCAACAGTCGTTACAGATAATCAGTGGACCGAAAGTCGGACAACCTGTCTTACCAAGGGGTATCGTAGGGTAGGGGGGTTGTGGAGGTCAGATAGGTATATAGGATCGCTCCATGTAAAATAATAGTATTCAGCTGGATCCAGTTAGACTAGAAGCCGACCCCAACATGGTTGGGAAAAGGCTAGGCAGATGATGACTACTCTAACATACAGACCAGTTTAAAAGTTTTGGGGTACCTACAGACCATATTCGATTAAAGTCAACCGCTGTCTTAAAATACATCACCCATATGTCATGATTTCGTAGATCAACTGCAGTCTAATTTCATCTTTATATTTCAGAGAACATGGACTACTTGCTGTAGTGTCCCAAACTGCTCTTACACTCTTTATGACCTTAACGCCACTGAAGATGACGGCATGATAAAGCTACTGAACCAAATTAATTTCATAAGACGTACCGCACATACGAAAGAAGAAGTTCGATGTAACGCTTCTACAGGTAATGTCCTGGAACCTTATTACTTAGGGCATAAGGGTGAAAAGTAGCAAACAATGTAATCGGTAGTACAAAGATATGTGATTTATTTTCATTATCTGATTAGCGCGCGTCACATACTTACGAGGTTTAACTCCTTTTTTTCGCAATGTCAAATGAGTAACTTGACACGTTTCTTTAATAAAACCAAATGGTAGTGTTCAATTACACTCTAGACTCAATAAACCCCACTATTACAGTCTTCTCACATGACAATTCCACTTGAAAAGGTCCAGAGAGAGGACTCTTCTAAATAGCAACTGAAACAAAGAGTCCGATGAGCAAAAACCATGTAATTGTGCCGCCTCGCTATTGCAATTAAACTTTTTGTCTTTCCCGCTGTGACAATTGTCGCCCATCTATGTTGTTCTATGTTAGGGATTTTGGTTTCCGCACTTAGTCCTTAAAGTGGACCATTGTGCGTGAGCCATGGTGGCCGTTACTCCAACCAGCCCACCTCCCTCCAGAAGCAGATCAGACTTCCCGGTCTTCTCAGGGCATCCTCAAGAGATCTTGGCGTTCCAAGAGTCTCCTCGCGTATCTGGGTGACGCCAGTACACTCAAGGAGTACGTGCGTTATCGTTTCCTCCGCCTCCATGCACGCCCTGCACAGGGGACTGTCAGTGATACCTAGGGTGTGAAAGTGTTTGTTTAGTGAGCAGTGTCCAGTGATGGTCCCCGCCACCAGTCGCAGGCTATCTCTATCCAGGCGCAGAAGGCGCTTGGTCAGCTTTTTGTCCAGAGATGGCATAGCCTCCTTGGATTGCCTGCACCCTGGTGTCGAGGTCCACCACTTCTCCGCTTGTGTTTGAGTGTGATCCTTTAGCCAACTTCTGAGCTGCTTGAAGGGTATGGGGACAATGGGTTCGGGTCCGAAAGCGTTTGTGCTGGATCCTCTTCTGGCGAGTTCATCAGCTGCATCGTTTCCAAGCGATCCACTGTGTCCTTTGATCCATTGTAGTGTCACCGTGTTGCGGTTTAGTACCGTAACTCGTTCTAGGGCATTATGGCATTCTAGTATTAGTCTCGACGTGATCTGGTTTCTCTTTAAGGATTGGAGAACTGAGGCGCTGTCGGAAAGTATACGGATGTGAGTATCCGTAACTTCCCTGGCCTCTATGGCGTGTGCCGCTTGGATAATACCTACGCACTCTGCCTGATATACAGAGTTGAGCATTCCCAGGGGTCTGGATATTTTGATGTTTAGGTCGTCGGAGAAAACTCCGACACCTGTTCCATCGTCGGTTTTCGATCCATCAGTGTAGATTCTTAGCTCTTTTGGACCTGAGTAGTCACACATCTCCGCTGTGAGCTCTATATTGTAGTGCTTTTGGAAGCAGTGGGTCTTCAGGGTTCTGTCACAGGGTGATGCCATCATGGGCTGTTGTTTGATTGCGTCGTCCTTTATGCGCGTATGTTTGATTCTGGAGTCCTTACTTAGGGTGCCGGATACTTCGAGCCTGAAGGTCGCTAGGGCCGCCTCCTCTCTTACGACGAGGTGTAGAGGTGGTAACCCCAGCATTACCTGTAACGCGGCAGTGGGTGATGTTCTCATGCTGCCGGTGATTGCTACACAGGCAAATCTTTGTACCTTCTCGAGGTCCTTCTGGGCTGTGCTCAGATTGGTCCTGGGCCACCAAACTATGGAGCCGTATGTAATGATTGGTCGGATGACGGTGGTGTATAGCCAGTAGGTGATTTTGGGGCTTAGGCCCCAATTTCTGCCGAGCAATCTTTTGCATTGCCATAGGGCTATGCTGGCTTTTGTGGTGATGTAATCAGTATGTTTTGCCCAATTCAGCTGTTTGTCCAAATAAATACCCAGGTATTTGGTTTCAGTCGATAGGCTTAGGGTGGTCTCAAAGAAACGCGGCAATTGTAGGTTTGCCAACTTCCTTTTCTTTGTGAAAAGGACGAGTTCGGTTTTGGTGGGGTTCACTGCTAGTTTGTACTCCTTGCACCAGTCTTCCACCACCTTCAAGGCTTGGCGCATAAGGTTACATAGTGTGTTTTCATGTGTGCCATTTATTATTATGGTTATGTCATCTGCATAGCCCACCGTGTAGTAGCCTCTGTCATTCAGACGTTTGATAAGGCTATCCACCACGAGGTTCCATAGGAGTGGTGAGAGGACGCCCCCTTGAGGGCAGCCTTTCGCCACGATGGCTCTAGTCGTATCGTTCACCGTAACCTGTACGGCCCTGAGTCTTAGCATGTTTGTGATCCATCCTCGCAGGGTCGAGTCCACACCGTGATTCTCGAGGGCTGCGTTGATGCTATGGAAAATGGTTTTGTCAAAAGCCCCTTCTATGTCAATAAAAACAGCTAGTGAGGAGCACTTGTGGTCTACTGCACATTCGATCTTAGAGATCACACTGTGTAGTGCGGATTCTGTTGATTTTCCTGTGGAGTAGGCGTGTTGGTTCTTGTTTAGTGGTAGCTCCCGAAGAGGTCCATCCCGGATGTGTCGGTCACAGAGTCTCTCGAGGGTTTTCAGGAGAAATGATGTCAGGCTTATCGGTCTGTAAGCTTTGGGTTGTGTGTAGTCTGGTTTGCCTGGTTTGGGGATGAAAATAACTTTCACCTCTCGCCATTCAAGTGGTACATAATTGTGTGCCAGGCAGGCTTGATAGATGATAGCCAGCCACGGTGTAAGGACGTCTACACCCCATTGTAGCAGGGCTGGGAAAATTTCGTCTAAGCCTGCGGCTTTGTATGGTTTGAAGGTCTTGATTGCCCATTTTATTTTGTCTTCAGTTACTATGGTACGGGCTCTGGACCAGTCCCGGTCGTTTGGTGTGTGCATTGGCTCACTTGCCCATGTTTTGTCCTCAGAGAGGTTGCAGTCTGGGAAGTGGGTTTCCAAAAGAATTTTACTTGTTTCGTGGTCCGACTTAGTGTAGGTATTGTCTGGGTTTTTCAGCGACCCGAGGGTACGATCCTGATCGGTGGATAGGATCTTTCTTACTCGCGCGGCTTCACTGTTCGATTCGATGTCCTCACAAAATTTTCGCCAGGCTGCTCTGCTGGCATGCCTGACTTGTTTTTTGAAGGTGTATTGTGTTTTCTTGTATGAGTCCCAGTCTTCTGGGAGTCTGGAGTTTTTGGCTCTGTTGAATTCTTTGCGCATGGTTTGCCTGAGCTTACTGAGTTCTGCATTCCACCAGGAGTTTCCCTTGCTCTTGGTGTTTGGATCTGTTAGTTTGCAACAGGCGTGATACGCATCAATGATATATTCTGAGAGTTTTGTTACAGTATCTTCAATTTGTTTGGGATCTGTTAGAGTTAAGGGTATTTGGTGCTGCGCTACTAGAGATGCCAAAAGCCTTTTGTAGCCGGGTACGTTGGTACGGCGTGGGTTGCGCCTAGGTTCGGGTTTTTTTGTGTTAGCTACCAGTGAGAAACGAATCCTTCTATGATCAGAGCAAGAAGGCTCGTTGGATACGTGCCAGTTAGAGATAAGTTTTGTCGCGCTTTCCGAAGCCAGCGTTAGGTCAATGATTGTTTGACCTCTAGCCGTGACCCAAGTGGGTTCCGACCCGCGGTTTACGATGTTAAGGTTAGTGGAAAATAGATATGTGCATAATACCTCGCCTCTAGTGTTGGCTTTGTTGCAACCCCAAAGCGGGTGGTGGGCATTCGAATCCGTGCAGATGACCAGATCCAGGTTGTCGTCTTCACAGTATCTTACCAGGTCGGCCATCTCTTTTGGTGGGCAGTCTTCACCTTCGCCTGGCATGTACACCGAGGCTAGGACGATATCGGGTACATTGTCTTCGGTTTTAAGCCTGACAGCTGTCAGGTCTCTGGAACATAGTTGCGTGAGTGTTGTGGTAGGTACATCTTTGGGTATATAGGCGCAGGTTCGTGGTTTGTCTGTGCCCTGTGTGTCGAGGATTAACTTACCTCCAATATTGCCGAGTCCGCATATTCTATTATTTCGGATCCACGGTTCTTGGATCAGTGCAATGGTTCGGGGCTTCGTCTCCAGTGCCCTGCGTAGGCAAGCCGTAGCAGTCTGGCTATGCTGGAGGTTGGTTTGGATGATGTTCAGGGGACTGGATGTGGGCGGCGGCGGCGGTGGGATGGAGTTAGGAGGAGACTGATCCATCGGATAGATCCCCCCCCTCCCCCAATCCGTGCCGGTCGTCGCTCAGTGACGGTGACGAGGAGAGCAACTGTTCTGTCCACCCTGGTGGTGAGGTTGGCATGCTCACAGCGTCGGCATCAGCCATCGCCGTTCGCGCCAGCTCCTCTTCCAGTTGCGTCATGGTCAGGTCATCTGTCGGTGTCGATTGGGTCTGTGCGGTCGTGGTCGTAGTCTGGGTGTCGGAGGGCTGGGTTTTGGGGAAAAAGCGCACGTATATCGACCCCAGAAGGTACGATATCCGCCGCTCCCTCCCCAAGACCTTCTCGACTTCCTCCGGTGGGATACCCAGGGTCAGATAGGTCCCGTGGTTATCACCACCGACTGATGTCGCCCTGTACAGCGACCACCTCCCTATGTCATACCAAGTATTCTGACGAGTCAGAATACTCTGGAGCCGCGCTATGTCCCCATTGTACCTGGGTACGAAGAGCGCTGCTCGGACACGGGTCGGCACGTCGGACTGCTTCATCACCTTCAGTGTCGCGTCTGTGTTAGGCAATCTTATTTTGGGCACATTTTCAGTCAGCCAGGTCAGGGCACTGTCGTCCTCACACCACATCTGAACCGTGCCATCCGCTACCCGTGGGTAACCGCGGAAGGCCGGGAGTGGTTTGGAGGGGTCGGCGTCCATGACGAGGTTTTCGAGGCTGACCTTGATGTGCTCGGTCTCGTCTGTGGTCATGTCACGGGATGGAGGCGAAAGGCAGATCGCTACGGCGAGCCGCGCAGGAATATCCTTTGTGGCCCGTGCGTAGGTTCTCTGCTCCCCCTGAGCAGTCTGGATTCTGACACGCTTGGCGTCCCCCTGGAGCATGCTCGGCGAAGCCGTGTCGTCCGGGCGCACCCTCTTTGCCGCTCCCTGACCACTTGGTCCAGGTTGCGGTTCCGAGGGGCTTGGCACGGTGTTTTGTGCCAGGGACTCCACGTGCGAGAATCCAGATCGCTTGCCCCGCTTTTTTGTGGGTTGTCGCTTGGTCATTTCGGTGCGGTTCCGGTCGTTTCCTCCGGATGGTTCTGGTGCGGGCATTGACGTTTCGCGCTGGGTTTCCCCTTCGCGGACTAGTCCTTGCCCGCATGTTTCCGCGTCCGGCTGCTTTTCGCGCTGGGTTTCCCCTTCGCGGACTTGCGGCAGGTCGCGTACTCCCTTACAAGCAACCGTTTGTGCTTCGCGCTGGCTATTGCCTTCGCGGATTTTGCGCAAACGGTTGTTGAGATCTCTTACCCTGTTACCGATTTTTCCGCGCTTACGTTTCAGCATACGTACTTCATCCACAGAGATGAAACCAGAGCCACCAGATTCGGCTTCCTTTCCCGTCCCGTGGTCTTCAGAGTCAATTTCTCTCAACCTTGCTTCGATCTTCTCGCGCTGGAGTGCCAGCGCGCGGAGTTCGTCGTCAAGGCTGGAGAGTCGTGCTTTGTCAGTGTCATTGTCAGGGTTGTTCGTTACACTTTTCCGAACGATGCTCTGTTGCCAGGCCCTCGTGGAAGGTGTAACGTGCGTCAGGGTCGTAGGCGCGGTGGTCGCTGCCGTTAAGGTGTCGATAGGCGCAGAAATCGCAGCCATTTGTGTGTCGGGTGGCGCGTAAGCCGCAGCCGGTGCTATTGGCGCTAAAGCAGCCTGCCGCGCAGAAGGCGCGGCACATGTAGGCAGATTGGTGCCCCCCCCCAGATTACGGTGGGAGCTGGCCGACGGATCGGCGTGGGATTCCCCGGCATTGCCGGGACCCACCTGGGGAATATTTTTTCCTTTCTGCGACATTTTGGGTTTTGTGGGCTTTTTTGGAGTTGAGGTTACCCCTCCTCATGGACCGAAAGGAGAATAGGGAAAAGGAAGGAGGGATTGGGAGTTGGATCACGGGAAAAGGGGTTTGGGTTTCCCTAGGCCTGGGATTTTGGCTTTCGGGAAAGCGGAAAAAGCGCCTGGTGGTTTTTGTTGCGTCTATTTCTTATGGAATTAGACCAAGAACAGGGCGGCAACCTCGTGAAGGTGAATCCCCCAGACTTGCCTTGAGGATCTACACGACTGTAGCGCTCCCCCTCAAGACCCCGCCACCTTTCCACCTCTGAGGGAGGCAGTAAGGTAGGCCTGCATCTATACTACCAAGCAAAGCGTAAGCAAAAGCGTGTCGTTGTGCAACCGTAAAAGCATAAGTACAGGCCCTCCCCTTGTCGTCGTCCTCCTCGTGTCGCCCATCTTCAGTAGAATGATTAAAAAAGTTTCCAGTGTTGAAGAAAGTGTGGAACACTGTTTGTGTTGGTGTTGGCTCTTCTCAAGTGTGCGTTTTGAAGTTGTTACTTGGGGTATTAACTCCATTTTTAGTAAGTTTAGATGTGGTGTACGTGTCTTTGTAATAACAGAGGAGCTCGTGGCTAAATAATAATAACCGCACGGGTCAATCTTCAAGGTTAAGGCGCGCTTGCTTAGGTTGGTCCGTGAATGGGAGACCGCCTATTACATACAGAGTTTCCTCCGTGCCTCGGAAAGCACGTTAAGCCGTTGGTCCCGGCTGTCATTTGTAGATCTTTGAAAGTTGTTACAGGTAGCCAGTGGCCGGAAAGTCTGACAACACGTCTTACCAAGGAGCATCGTATTACCCAGTACTAACTGGGTTTGTGAGGTCAGTCACGTGTGAAATACTGGTATTCAGCTGCGTCCGGTAAGACTGGAAGCCGACCCCAATTTTGGTAAAAAGCTATAGGCAGATGATGGTGCAAGAGCCTAAGTAAGACTCTAATGGTTATGAACGAATTATTGTGTTATGTTAATTAATGTTCTCGACAGTGATAACAAATATTTTCAAATTGATACAGAAATATTGGATGCTTTTAATGGTCGAGAGTTTGTGTTTTTGTACCACGACTTGCAATTAAATGGTATCTATCAAGAGACTTACACTGGTAGCTGTATAATGGGTGTAAAAGTACCCTTGACGAAGCCGAAAGGCACTTGTTCTCCCCGTAATTTTTAGACATTAGGGGTCAAAGTTCCAACATTTTCATGTCATACTTTTAATATTATAACTTTATTTTAAATACCTCCACGACCCCCGTACTATTCAATGCATCCACCAGCACATGTTTTAAGTGCGTTACATTGAGTCCTACCGTAAAATATGATTTTTCACCCCAAAAAAAACGTTCGTACTAAATGTGGGTATTAAACATTATAAAGATATTCTCTCTTAAACTCTCAAATATATTCATTAACTTTTAAAAAAAACTAGTTTTAACTGAACACCATCCATCCTTCCATTCAAAATCTCTTAGCAAAAAGATAAAATCCACGTTGAATGCAGAATACACACTGAAGAATAAGTGGACTGAGTTTCCAAGGAGTAACCTGGTCCATCCCATAAATCAATATTTCAATTTAATTTAAAATACTGCTAAAGGACCCGCACTGAATCGAAAGCTTACCCGTTTAATGTAGCGTTGACGTAAAAACTTTGCTTCTTCTCCGACTTCAAAGAAGAAAAGGTGTATTTTAAAAGTTTCTGTATTTTTTAAATTATGGACGACTCCTTAAACTTTGTACTTTAGCACAATAGTTGTAACGTTGTATCAAAATTAAAAACCGAAAACTGTTAATAGTTCTTGTTTGTCTTACCAATAGGTTTCAAAGTCTTACTTTATGGATTAATGTTTAAATGAAACCACTGTTATTAAAAATTAAATCTTAAAGGCGTTCAAATTTATTTTAAATGTGTCTTTTGCTATCTCATCGAACTCATTACGTAACCCTAAACTGCAGATGTAAAAAAAAACTGGACAAAAAGTTTAAAAAATAAAAAAAATGTTCTCGAATCCTCTCCTATCTCTACTTATACACGCGAAGACCCCGGCGTAATTCAATTTTATCATAGTGATATTAAGTGTCACGACACCTCGACACTAGTTCTATTCACAGCACGTCCCCCGTATCTGAAACTTTTCTTTTTAACCATTTTTTAACTAAAAAAGAAGAGGTTTTTGTTAAAAAGTGGTAAACGTTTCTAAAACTAATGTGCCTGATATACATAAATTAGGGATTCTTGGATCCAGATGTTGCTAGATGGATCACTGTAATTTGTTACTGTTAAAAGAAATATGGCAAAAACAATAGTTCTAATAACAGTGCGAGGTTTTTCGCCATTTTGTTTTATTTACAAGAAAGTTGCTTAAACAAGCTTTACTGAAAAGCTTTTTTAAGCAAAGATAAATCCAATATTAGGATTTCTCAATCATATACGTGTCATTTTTTTAATGTTGGGCATTCTCTTTTCTTCTTCAGTATTAAAGATACTGTAAAAAAAGTACTTATAACTGTTGAAGTCTTGAATTCAAAAATAAAAAAACACATAATTATTAAATGACTTACCTATCTAAAACTAAACTTATAAAAAACGAGCAAACATTAACCCTGCTACTGTCGCCTCGCTTTCTAATTTGTACTACGAATGTTAAAACGTAGTTACGTTTCCCTCGCAAACGATACAAATAAAAAAGTACGGAGAAGAGCAATATACGACTAGGAGTAATTAAATTAATTAAAGTAGACGTGGCTGACGGACGCACCGTGTGTCCTTTTCTTGTTTTAAGACGTCATTTTATTTAATTGCTGGGGACTTTTTGACCCACGACCGCAGGGGGTGGGTTTTGATACGTAATTGGTTGTCAAAGGAAGATTTTTATCTGCTAACGTAATTAGATTTTATGTTTTATAATACGGTACCTACATGACTCTGGGGATAATATCGTGTGACACTTTAGCTTATTTTAATGTATAGGTATTTTAAACATGGATACCGCTGTCATACGTGTCACAAATCTGGCGTAAAATATGCCTTTTTGCTAATGTACTTAAGTAAAAATTAAAGTCAAAGTCACATACAATAAAAAACGATACACACTTTTCTTTTAAAAGTTATAAATGTGAAAACATATAATTTAATCACAACAAACAATATAAACCACGACATTTTTCTTAAATCAACAAAACCGCAGCAGATTGTCTCCAAGAGTTTAAAAAGCAATTTAGTCAAATAAAACAGTCTTGCAACAAATGTACCAACAATGGCTCATAATTTACCATTTCTGCTGTCCCCCTTATAATATTTCACGCTTTTCGAACAGGGTACAATTTGCGGTTTTAAATCATTCGTAACTGAACAGATGCGTTTGCGCACCTGTTGCAGGGAAAGGGTATAATCGAATGGCAGATGACTGTATTTATTATTGTACGAATGTACTTATTAGAGGAAATAGACTTAAAAAAAATATTCTCGTTTCCAGAGAACATGGTTCAAAATCGCTTGACAATTCACAAGGGAAACTAATTCACACCATGACAATATTATACAAATGTCATCATCATCTGCCTAGTCTTTTCCCAACTCTGTTGGGGTCGGCTTCCAGTCTAACCGGATGCAGCTGAATACCAGTATTTTATATGGAGCGACTGCCTATCTGACCTCCACAACCCAGTTAGTGCTGGATAATACTATACCCCTTGGTAAGACTGGTTGTCAGACTTTTTGGGGCACTCACTACCTGTAACGACTGTCAAAGATCTACAAATGACAGCCGGGACCAACAGCTTTAAGTGCTTTAAGTTTCCGAGGTACGGAGAAAATATTAAAAAAAATAGGTAATATTATACAAATGTAAAAAGTCAAAATACCGTGTACCTATATGTGTTGACAAGAATAACATGCCTTTACATGTTTAACAAGCGTTTATTTAACTTGCAATGTTTGTATGTTTGTTTAAAGGTCAAATGAATTTTAAAACAGTTATCTCAACCGATTGAGCTGAAATTTTGCATACAAGTTTTGTTTGGATGACAATGTATTTTTAGCGAAGTGACGTCATTTTAAATCCAAAATGGCGGAGTCTTAAAGATGATGGATTTGTTATTTTTTATGCACCCCCATGCTAGGATATCAATTAAAAGCGTTTGCCAAGAAGGATACGAAAAAAAATATACGTCACCCTTTATTTAAAGCTGGTTTATAAAAATATTTTTTAAAAGCTTGTTTATTCTTTTATTTTTAAGGGTTCGGGTCGGAACGAAAAAACGGAACACTTATAGAATCATGTCAAAAAAAAAAAACATCAACACACATAATAAATCTGTGACAGATTATAGCTTTGTCTCTTTCCCATACTGGAATTAATCCTACTTTAACAGGTCATAGTAACCCCCATTTTAAGCAAGGTTACATATCTTTACAGTGAGTCGAAAATGGCCACTTTAGCAGAATCAAAATAGGATAATAATCACGTTAAATATTTATGAATTGTCACTTTGTGATCATTTAACGAATACACATAATTATGTACATATTATGATTTTGCTAAAGTGGCCATTCTGGTATGCAAAGTTTGGTTAGAAAACCAAGCAATTGGATATTTGCAAAAAAATGGATCCTACTTTAGACCATCCACCAAAAACAATGATCCATCTCTAGCTACGCGTCATTCCTACTACTCTCGCATTCGTATCCGATGTACCATCACCCTAACTTTAAGCGCCAACCATCTGTCCTCCACAAAAAAACGTCGCCAACCGCTTTTCGTTTCACCGCCTAATTTGCATGAATATCGGCCAGTCTCCTTTATAATCGGCTCTCTTTGAATGAGTTATTTTCGGTTTTTGTGGTCCAAATTATATCTTCTGTGGTCTGTCTGAAATCTGTTTGGCTTTGAAATTTCAATGTGGTTGAAAGAGGGAGGAGCATCGCTTTTGTAGTTTTTGTTTACTTTTTATTTTTTTTGTTTATGCCATGCTGTGTTTTTGTATACATCTTAATATGAGAAGAAAAGTATTCAAGATTAATAAGGGGTTTTATAATGTCATATTTTGTTGAGGAAGTAAAGTCTGCCATGAATGTTCTTTTGAAATGATTTCGCATTATATTGAAACTTAAGAAATATTCCGTTTTTTTGTTATTTTCATTGGAACTTAACATTATTTTGTGTTTTCTGGCAGCTAATGACTTTTTCATCAAAAATCAAAGTCATAGAACATAATTATCACATTGTAATAGTCTTCTACACATCTATGTCTATTCATCTATACATTTAAAAAATAAATAAGTGTCTGTTTGTAATTTCAGAATAACAGTTTTTCACTCCATGCATAATTATGAAAGTGTATTCGGTACTTACGAGAAAAAAACATTATTTTGAAATTTTAGTCTGTTTTTTCTAATCTCCGAAACGGCTGGACCGATTATGACGGGACTTTTACTGGCAGATAGCTGATGTTATAAAGATTAACTTAGGTTAACGAAAATAAAAATATATTTTCGAAAAAGGATTAGGGATCCGTGCAAAAAAAAATTCTTGAAAAAAATTTCTAAGATGGTTTTTTTAACAAAATCCGATTTGAATAGGGGAGTAATATATAAATAAAATAAAATAAAAAGCCTTTTATTTCTTGCATTAAAAAAAAAAAGTTTTACAGCTTAATAATAGATTAAAAGTTGTTTGGAAAAGAAAAATTAATATATGCTAGTTTTTACAATCTATATCTTAATACTATTGTTCATTGCAAGAACCCCTCCTCAGGTGAAGGTGAAGGCCTCCTCTAAAGAAATCCATTTATCTCTGTGTTGCGCTATTTGCGGCCAGCAGGGGCCAGCGATTCTGACTATTTCGTCTTCCCATCTCGTATAAGGTCTGCCTCTGAGGCGCTTACCCTGTGGGCCCTTCCATTTAGTTACCCTTCCGGTCCACCTCTCGTCTGTTAGCCTCGCTACGTGTCCTGCCCACTTCCATTTTAGTTTTTTAGCAAAGCTTAAAGCATCTTTGGCTTTGGTTATTTGTCTAATTTTAGTGTGTCTAATTTTTTGGAGCTTGTTTATATTCAGCATGCTTCGTTCCATTCCGCGTTGGCAAGTAGTTATTTTGTTTTTTATTTTCGTAGTATATTTCCAGGTCTGACACGCGTAGGTAAGGCATGGTAGGAGGCATGAAGTCCATACTTTTGTTTTGAGATTAATTGGCATGTTGCTTTTAAATATTTCTTTTAAGGACCAGTACTTATTCCAAGTATTTTGTGCTCTGCGTTCAACCTCTTGTTCATTTTGTTTACTGTCGAAGCCAATTTGTTTCCCAAGGTAAATGTATTTATCTGTATATTTCAAAATTTCATTGTCTATTGATATTTTTACATTTGTGCGGTTTGTCATGACCATTGTTTTTGAAAGATTCATTTCAAGTCCCACCTCTTTGCTGGCTGTGTTTAGTGAATCAAGCATAGTTTGTAAATGTACGTGGGATTCTGAAAGTAGTACTAAGTCATCTGCGAAGCGTAGATGGTTTAAATATTTGCCATTTATGTTAAGTCCTATTTGGTCCCAGTTAAGTTTGCTTATTATTGACTCTAGGATCGATATAAATATTTTTGGGGACAGCGGGTCTCCTTGTTTCACTCCTCTTTTGATGGGAAATGAAGGGCCAGTAACTTCTAGTTTTATTTTGGCTGTGCTTCTCTTGTAAATATTTGTTATTACTTCTATATACTCTGGTTCAACGTCTTGAGCCTGTAGAGCAGTCCAAATACTGGAGTGGGACACGGTGTCAAAAGCTTTTTTATAATCTACGAACGCGATGTAGAGTGCTCTTTGCTTTTCCTTGTATTTTTCTATTATTAATTCTAGTGTGTGTATATGATCGATGGTTGAAAATTTCTTACGAAAGCCTGCTTGCTCGATTGGTTGTTTTGATTCTAATGTGACACTAATTCTTTTGTTTATGATGGTAGAGAACAATTTGTAAATACATGAGAGTAAACTTATAGGTCTGTAGTTAGCAATGTCTTTCGGATCTCCTTTTTTGTAGATAAGAATAATTTCTGATTCTAGCCATTGTGATGGTATTTCGGCAGTTACTAAGATTTGATTAAATAAATATGTTAAGGGTGGAATCAGTATCGCGTTTGCGGCTTTGATGGTTTCGTTGGAAATTCTGTCGGGTCCTGTGCTTTTTTCTGTCTTTAGTCTTTTTATCTCTTGTAAGATTTCGTTTTCGGATATTGGTGTTATATTTCCACTCTCTGTAATGTTTGTAGGATTAGGATAGCTATGGTTTGTGCACCCTTTGTCTTTGGCGCTATATAGAGCTTTGTAGAAATCTGTAGCTACCCCTATAATTTCCTTACAATTATTCACTGTCCTGTCTTCCCGGTTTAAACTATCTATCCAGAGCTTGTATGTTTTTAATTCTTTAAGAGCTTTTTTTGAGCTTCCTGCTTGTTTCAAGTGTTTTTCATAAGTCAACGATCTGTAAGTTTTATAGTCGTGTCTTATGTACTTACTTGTTAGCTTGTATAGTGCTGACAGTTCATTTTTTTCAGCTCGAGTTTTTGTCTTAGCATGCTGGAGCTCCTGTCTTCTTCTGATGAGTGCCAACGTACGTTCTTTTAAGACTCTATGGGTACCTTTTGATGTTTCTTTAGGCGTTCGTGCGTCACGTAAGCTCTGAGATATGGCATTTGTTAGTTTGTTATAATAGTCTTGTACTGATGTTTTTCCTTGGCACATAGTTATATCTTGTAGATGAGACAAGAGGCCTTGTTTATAGTTCGATATTTCTGTGTCTGTTTTCAATGATAAATGTCCCTTGTTTTTATATCCTGTGCGTTTCTTCTTTTGTTCTGTGATGGTCAGGGTTGCTCTGATTGGTCTGTGATCTGACGGATAGTTTAGGTTTAGGACTTCTATATTTTGGCATAAATTGGGTGTATTTGATAATATATAGTCTATTTCGTTTTTGTATTCTCCGGTTGGAGAGCGCCAGGTCCATCTTTGGTTGGGCTTTTTGAGATAGAAAGTATTTAGAATTGCTAGATTGTGTTCGAGGGCGAATTCGATAAGCCTCTGGCCTCTGCCGTTTCTTTCGCCGTAACCGTAGGGCTTCATTATTAAACGTTCGTCTTTTCTTGGTTGTCCTATTTTGGCATTAAAATCCCCCAATATGAAACAATTTTTATAAGCTTGGGTGATAGCTTTGTTGACATTTGAGTAGAAAGAGTTAATCTCGTCCTCGCTTGCTGCTTCAGTCGGCGCATATACTTGTATAAGTGACATGGCCAATCCGTGAATATCCAAGTTTAGTAAGGCGACTCTATCGTTTATGCCAGTGAAGCTTACAATCCATTCTTTGCAATCTTTATTTATTAAAAAGCCGACTCCATTTCTACCTGGTATGTGTCCGGTGTAGCATAGTATGAAATTTTCATGTTCTTCTATTTTAGTGCCTTTGCGCCTTATTTCGCACAAGCCAATTATGTCGTATATAATTCCTTTTATTGCTTCGCTTAGTTCGATTAATCGTTCGTGAGTAGATAAAGTTCTTACGTTATAGGTTATTATGTATATCTTGATGAATAGGGGAGTAATATTTTTAAAATAATTTCATGCGGGGGAAGGTCGCAGGCGAGTTAGTGGATATATATACTAATTTTGCCTTCCTAAGAACTACATATTATTCTTCATTCGTCTTTGATTATTTTAAATTTTGGCTATTAATGTAACTACGAACTATCTTCTTCACCAAAATCATCATCATCTGCAGCTTAGCCTTTGCCTTAACTCTGTTGGGGTCGGCTTCCAGTCTAACCAGATACAGCTGAATACCAGTAATTTACATGGAGTAACTGCCTATCTAACCTCCACAACCCAGTTAGTACTGGGTAATACTATACCTCTTGGTAAAAAAACCACAGGCTGGTTATCAGACTTTTTGGGCCACTGAATACCAGTAACGACTGTCAAAGATCTACAATGACAGCTGGGACCAACGGCTTAACGTGCTTTCCGAGGTACGGAGGAAACTCGGTATGTAATGGATGGTCACCCATCCACAAACCAACCTAGGCAAGCACAGCTTAACCTAAAGGTTGATCTGAGCGGCTGTTATTATTTTGCCACAAGCCCCGTTCTTCACCAAAATATACCGCCAAAAATAACTCGAATAGCTCACTACCATGTGACAGCGATCACCTACTTACGGAATACCCTGGCTTCCACAAAATCACATTTTATTCACTACAGTAACGGTTCTCCTGAGCTCGATAATGTACGCCTAAGGTTGGGACGACTCTCCCAGGACTTCGGATGACCATAAACTAGTGCTGGTTGTTCGGGATTTGAAGCCGAGCTATTTATTGCGTTCTGAGGATAAAAAGTGTGTCAGTGTTTTTCGAGCTGTAGGTAAAAATAGTGTTGGAACAATGTAGTGAAACTATGCAGTAGTACTTTTAATTAGAGCAATATTTTAAAATGCGATAATGCTACTTGTGTCGTGATGGCCCAGAGGTTAAGCGCTCCCCTCTCATGCACAAGGTTGTGGGTTCAAAAGCCGGGTAAGTGCCAATGTGACTTTTTCCAATCATATTTGTACTTTATAAGTTCATCTTGGACATATTATTATAACAGACATCAAGGAAGGAAAACATCGTGAGGAAACCTGAAATTATAAGTCTGAAATGTCAACCCGTTTTGAGCAAGCGTGGTGATCAAATCTCGTGCCTTCTACGATGAGAAGTGGCCTTTAATCAGCCACTGGACAGTATCAGGCTGGTATTATTATTTAAATGGTACTTAAATAAATCTTTCAATCTTCGAGGGTTTTGTTGGTATGGCTTCTAAGTAGTAGCATCACGCCGGTTAACCCCGCCATGTAGGATAGTTATGTTTAAATTCTTTGTAATGTTAATTGGGAATTTTAATGGAATTTGAAGATGTCTTCGAATTTGGGGGCAGCCTAGTATCATCAACCGGAAATGCCTTTTGGAAGAACCCAGTAACCTAGGAATCGAACCCAAGACCACACGCTCAGCAATATCTTCTTCTAGCTATTCTTTTCCCAACTATGTTAGTTGGGATCGGCTTCCAGTATTTTACATGGAGCGTCTGCAATAACGATTGCGAAAAACGTAAAATAAAAACAATCAAAAATCAAATCTAGTAAAGTTCCCGTAGAAATTTTTAATTGTCCCTATTATTATCTATACTGCCAACTATTAATATTATTACTATTATATATTTATAACTATTATATTGTACGATGGTGTCGCTATTACTTACTCGAAGAAAGTGAAAGATTTGGGTGTATTCTTGGACTGCAACCTATCTTGGCATGTTCACATTGCTGAAGTCAGCAGGAGGGTGTTTTGTTCGTATCGGTCTCTTAAGCGTCTTCAGAAGTTCCTGCCATTTGAAACTAAAATTATTCTTGCTCAGTCTCTCCTTCTACCTCTTCTAGACTATGCTGATGTCTGTTTTCTCGATGCAACTGAGGAACTTCTTAATAAGCTCGAACGTCTGCAGAATTTGTGTATCCGCTTCATCTTTGGGCTTCGTAAATACGACCATGTATCAGATTTTCGAAAGCGGCTGAAGTGGCTACCTATTCGGCAGCGTCGAGACTGTCACACTCTTTCTTTTCTCTTTTCCATTCTTCACAATTCTAAAGCTCCTTCGTATCTTCGGGAACGCTTTGAGTACCTTGTTCCTCGAGGTAAACCTTGCCGCTCATCATCATCTCTTCTGCTTCGTTTCCCTCCACACTCCTCAAGTCGGTATGATGGATCATTCACTGTTCGTGCTGTACGCCTTTGGAATTCACTTCCACACTCCTTGCGGGATAGTTTATCGTTAGAGGCGTTCAAGAAAGGAATAAAGGAACATTTCCTGTCAACATGAATGTATGTATATATATATAGCATTTTATAGGTATGTATATGCGTATGTATTGTATGTATTACGTATATTATATTGTAGGTATGTAGTTTAGTTTATAAAATTAATTAATTTTGTTAATGTTATTGCACCATAAGTGTACCCTCTTCTGCAAATCTCGCAGTCAAAATTTGGTTTGCTGTAAGAAAACCCAATTCTGGGTTAAGCTCGCCATTGTACATAAGCTATATTATTGCAATTTGTATCCAAATGTATTATTTTGTGTGCAATAAAGAATAAGAAAAAAAAAAATAAGAAATTAATAGCCCAAAAACTTTCATAGCCCAACATTCAAACAAAGCAAAAGGTTTACAGTCCAGGCGTTTAGTGTTGCAGTAAAAGTTATTTATTGTTTAATGATTATATTGCCCAGATTTGTGGTGTTATGTGATCCTAATCGATTTTTACTGCTAAGTTTTACGATTTGATTTGAACTATCGTTTTATTTGAAGGGGTGTAGACATGTGAGTTGATTTAGTTCCCTGACTTTTATTTTATAGTTTTTAACAACCCTTACATCGGTCTCGTAGATTTTGTGGTCGCGCTATCGGCGAGTATAAGGTCTCAGATACGACTCCCAGATCGGTCAAAGTTGTATTGTTTTGGTTAAGAATTTCCCCTCAGTCATTTCTCGGTAGTAGCTCAGTGCCCGTTTGATGGCAAAAGGCTCGTCCTATTAAACGGGACTTCAAAATAACTGGCTAAATGTTACTGTAATATATGAAGGTATACCAGTGCGTAATCCTTTGAGGTTTATTCAGACGTGATGTTATGTGTTTTATGTTCATTGCATTTTTTTAAATAGAATTTTAAGTACCTACACTAAATATGCCATTAAATTATAATTCAAAACATACCCCAGAATATTAACAATTCAGTAACAAAGTATCTACACACAATATAAATACTAAAGCACTGCAATCCAAAGACGCCATATAATTCATTGGCTAATAATAACTGGCTGTCATTGCGCTGCGTAGTGTTGCGTAGTCGACGAACCTATGGGAATTAGCCGTTAAGGACCGTCGCAGGACTTAAGAGGGAGACTATTTATCTATACAAATAAATAAAATTGAAGTGTTTGTTTGTAACGTCAAAATAACAGCTTTTTACCGAGTGCATAATTATGATACTTATAACAAAAACACATTATTCTCAATTTTTGTCTGTCTGTCTGTTTGTACCGGCTAATCCCCGAAACGGCTTGATCGATTTTGACGGGACTTTTACTGGTAGATAGCTAATGTTACAAGGAGTAACTCAGGTTTTGACTTTTATCTCCGAATAATAATTAGGGTTCCGTGCAAACAACAAACAATTTAAACCCTTGAAATTGGTAACAAAAAACGATTCAAAAAGGGAAGTAATATTTTTTTATAATTTCACGCGAAGGAAAGTCGTGGGCAACAACTAGTAATATAAATAAATAAATATATGCAATTTCATACAAGCTATACATCTTTGAATGCTCCGCCCTCAGAAGTCAGTTTTCTTCCAGAAAAGTAATACCCGTTTTGAGTGTCGGGTTTATTACATAGGTACCTAAGACTTTCTTTATTATACCTACACTTATTTTTAAGATACACGAAATAACACAAGTGTAGATAAAATAAAATTAACACACTTCAAATCAAATCAAAGCATTTATTTCAAATAGGCCAGTTACAGGCACTTTTGAACTATCGAAACAAAGTCCACAATGAAATGTAGCTACAGTCCCAGTCACAAGGCATAAAAACTGTGAAAGTACTGTAGTTGTAAAGTACTTTGACACCTAAATATCTCATTGTCATCGTTGTATATAATTGTAGGTACTTAGTTTTTTTGTAAATTCAGTTTGTTTATTTATTTAAAGTTGTTTATAATATTTAGCAGATTCTTGAACTTAGTTTATTCTTTGAAACCGTGGTGTTTATGGTCATCATCATAATTTTAGCCCGAGAAGACTTATATACCTCCGTTTTCCTCCTTCCCTCCCGGTTTCGTGCGTCTCTCATCCAGGTGTGACCCGTGACTATGTAGATGATAATAATTTTTAATTCAATAGATGCGTCTTCAACTTTGCCAACCTTTTACTACTGTTATAAATGCGTAAGTTTGTGGGGACGGATGAATGGCTGGATGGATCAGTGTTTGTTACTCTTTCACGCAAAAACTACTGAACGGATCTGGATGAAATTTGGCACACAGATAGTTTATAACCTGGATTAACATATAGGATATTTTTATCCCGGTAGTATGATTCTGTGGGACAATTGTCGAACTCTACATGGGCGAAGCTGCTGGCATAAGGTAGTATAAGATATTAAGTAGTTAAGTATCACAAATTATGTCTTCTCATACTTCCCCTTAAAATACAACACTTTGTTCCACAATCAACCTTCAGTAACCGTCTATTTATGGCAGACGAATTAGGGTAATTGCACCAATAATTGTCCTTTCGCCCAGTGGGAGCGACCGGCCGCGGTTCACGGGCTCTTTTGTTTTTTCGCTACATTCTCCACGACAATTTCTGATAATTGGGATTGGACGATAATTATACAGATACCCTTAAAGTAATTGGTAAAATGATACGTTAGAAAATTGTTGCTATTTATTTTATTGTTTTGCGTATTAAGTGAGTTTTACTGGTAATCGGAATTCTCAAGGGACAGGGAAAAATATACAATTATAAATTATTGTTCAAACAAAAGCAATATAAGATTGTTATCCCAGTTTTAACAAACGTCCAATTAAACAACAGCAACGACTACGACAACGGACTAGCTGTTGCCCGACCTTCGTCGCCGTGATTTTTTTATAAAAATATGACTAAGGATATTTGAATCGGATTTTGTTAACAAATTCAATGGTTTTTTTTTTAACGGAACCTTAATCCTTTTTCTAAAATAAAAGTAGCTTAAGTCCTCATAGCATCAGGTATCTGCTGCAGTCCCGTCAAAATCGTTCCAGCCGTTTCATTTATATACTTTCTTAAAATACTGTTTAAAATTTCAAACAGACACTTCAGTTTTATTTGTTTGTAAGTATACATTTAGGAATGATCGACGTAAAGAGATTCCTAAGCAACAACTTCCGCTTCTTAGTCCTTTTAACCCTTAGCACCACTCGCTATTTCTAGCCTCACAATTACATTCGTGGGGGAGCTAACTCCCCCGTTCATACAACGAATATTAAGAGCTTGATTGTAAAATAAAAATTGGATTTCTTTTCGAAAAATAAATTATAGGCTTATTACAAATGTGGGAAAAAAGTTTTATTTAAATTGGAAACATAAAAACGACATTCCTAGCGTCTAACCAAAAAAATGCCAAAATACACTGTCACATTTTCAATGCCTAGTTCAAAGGCCAAATACCAAATAAACTTAGTTACTAAAAACAAACTTAGTCTTTTCTCTCAATAGTCATATAATCTAAAATACAAAACAATCATAAAATTCTATAATTCTCATATAACATGCAAAATCACAGGGGTAACGTACATCTTTGTTCACTTATCAAATAATTATCGAACTCGTGATCGTGATGGTGGTGTTTTGGTCCACTTATACCGGTTTTTTTCCATAAAAAGCATTACATCCATCACCATGTTCTTCTGTGTTCTCTAATTCTTCATTTTCCGAGTCACTTTCAAGCTCTGCCTCGCTTTCTGTTTTGTGGTTGCTAAACTCTAATTCCGCGTCATTCAAGTCAGATAACACTCCAATAAAACCTCCTCATTTCCACTGTCAACCAACTCTGGATTATTTATTAGTTCTTCAAGCTGTTGAAGATTCATATTATTGTATGTAGTACGTCACAAATCCACAAAAACACAAATATATAAGAAATTAGTTAAAAGAATATTACTTACGTAACTACACTCGTGGGGGAGCTAGGTCCCGCAAAAGCACGTACCTGCTGAACTGTATGCGGTAGCCCGACGCTCGTCAGCCAATCACGAGCTCTCCTATGGCACTGGGATTACACGGAGTCGCGACCGCTTGACCGCCAAAATAAAAAAAATATTCACGCAAATGTGTGTGTTGGGGGACCCTACTCCCCCACGAGTGGTGCTAAGGGTTAAAACATTAATTTTTGACACTAGATTGTGTTCGAAATTGGTAAATATTGAGAAATACTGGGTGGAAGGGACACCGATGCGAAAACGGTTACCACGTATTCAGTACATCATTCTAAGTTCAGAATAATGATTATAAATTAACTCGGTTATCTATTACTAAAATCCGTATGAAACAATTCACTTAAAATTACTAGTCTAGGCTACCATTTAATGTCATTTACATATCAATGATAACTAAATAAAAATAAAATTGCTTATTTGCACCATCAAGTAAAAATGGTTTACAATTAAAATAAGCCATAAAGTAAGTAAAGTTGTACTTACCACGTAACGCAATTATCTATACTATGTACAGTAGAGTACTAAAAGTACGAATATTTAAAAAAAATATATTTGCTTTTTCTCTTAAACTACTATTTTTGCATTTTAAATAATGCAACGGTCAGTGAAAGTTACTGTTTTGTTCGCTGTTATGTATTTCGGGCGTTTTCCAAATCGAACTATACTATATCAGGCTCTACGCCTATTTGGGAAAAGATATTAGTATACGATAAAACTCTCCTACAAACAGATAAACAAACTATTTATCCCTAAACTAGACCGACCATAGACCACACGCAACAACAATCGATCATCCAATGAAAAACCGCACCCGCAAAGACGAATCGCCGTTCATAATTCCAATTTCGAACGCTGATAAACACAAAATGGCGGCTCGCAACCGGCATTTATTAACCCTTTCAGCGGGTCTACCACCACCTCTATAATTTGTGAAAGAGATGGAGCTATACAGTACGTTTAGCTATCTCTTTCCCGCACTGAAGTAAGAATAAAATAAAACTGTTGTAAGAGGTGGTGGTTCTTCTCAGCGTGTTTATGGCAAGTTATAATGAATTAGTCGCCCCAGAACTAAATTGGGCGCTATCACTAGCGTTCGTCAGTTCCTCTAAAGTGCAGGCATTACGCAGGATACGATATCATGTCTCCCCTTATTTGTGGAACAACACCGCATTTGCACATCAAACTAGAACCGTTTTTAAGTCCCTACCGGAGCCGGTTTCTTTTTGTTTTTCAACCAATCCGTCTCCAGTCTTTTTTTTAATTAAAAGCGTTGTCCCTCTCTAGGATTTTTTCTCTGTATCGTGGGCACGTTTAAATACATTTAAACTCACACAAACAAACAGCCAGTCTGTTCAAAGACTTAGCCAAGACAACTACATAGATGTGGTGGTAGACCCCCAAATCCGGTGTCCAGGGTGATAAATACGGGGTGCTTCCCTTAACTTTTACCCGTGACTCATTATGGTATTTAAATAATTCGTGCCAGAGTTGGTTATGATTTATGATACGGCTCCATGACACGGGTTTAATCTGTGCGTTCAACTTCCATGACAGTTGTGTGCGTGAGTTTATCTTGATCGCAAATGCGCTTGAAGGGTTGGTTTTTGTCGCGTGTTAGGGGTAGGTATTTTGTAAATAAGGTTTTTCATGTAAAAGCAGAGAGCAGGAGGCCATGTTCTAGTAAGATTGCGTGATATTATTTTTCTTTTAAAATATGTTTAATGTAGCGAAAAAACTTTCTAATGGTATCTAGAAAAAAGATAATATAAAACAAAACACAAATAAATAAATTAAATTAAAATTTCGGATGCCGCACCGAATATTCCTCTGTGTAAATAACTACTGAAGTATCTGTAATACACGGACACCTTAGAAATACTTGTTTAAGTAATTTTCACTATCTTTCCCAGCTTAAACACTAGGAAGTGACGAAGGGCGAGTTTTGGGGGACTGCCTTTGTAAAGTTTGACTTTGCAAAAGTTCTGATATCAGCCTAATTTAAATAAATGACTTTTGATTTTGATCTTGTCCAGAGTGGCGTCCGCAATTTGGCCTGATGAAAATAGATCGGCAATGCAGCCTCCAGCACACAGCAACTACATTTACCGACTGTGTTCTCTTTATAGGCACTACTAATCAATCTCGTCACGATTCTAAAGTTCCTCTTTGGTATTACTTTCAATAACCTCACACAAAACCTCGCCCATAACTATCAAAACATAGACCTCCGAACAAATCCTCTTCAAAGAAATCACTTCTATTTACTACTCCATGAGAACATCACAAAGACCCTAACCCCAGCATCTGCTCCCTTTGCCGGCTGGACTTAAACACCCACCTCACGTCTCACAAGATGTGTGGTATAGCACACCTAGCCCGTGCGACACTATTTTTACCTAACAGTTGGTAGTACATCGGTATGTCCTGAATCTATTCGCAACGGGGATGAGATCGTGCGCTTTGGACAAGGAAAGGTTTGGAGTGGATGCGGTATATTCAAATTTAAAATTTATTGTTCTGAAAAGTTTTCGGGGTTTCGTACGTTTGTGGCATTGTAAGACCAGGGGGTCTAAAATGGCCGCTTTAGCAGAATCATAATAGGATAATAATATGAATTAAGTTTAAATTCTTAAAATGGTCATAGACGAACCTACTATTATGAATTTTCACCTCGTGATCATTTTACGAATATAAACACACTTTTAAAAACTTTTAAACACTTTTAAAAATTTAAACACACTTTTAAAAATGATGATGTCATTATAGACCCGAGCATCCCTCACCCAGTTTTTATGCGACTTTGACAAAATATCCGTTCCAACCCGATTTATAAACACCACCCCATCCAAACCAGCTCCGTTGTGAGAAAAACACTCGGTGGAAGAATCTTCCCACATCTGCGAACAACAACACATTGACACCTCCACGGTTTCGGCGCGCACTCGGGTGCACTGCAAAGGACTGCGGTGAGACGTGATCGCCATGTCTATTGCACTTATTTACCCGATACTTCTCGATTCCGCTTCTCGATTATCGATGTTCGGCGAAAGTGGGTGTGGTGCAGCACTAGAGGTCATTTGCTAGGAAATATTTTGGTGGAATTATTATTGGATTTGGTATTCAAAGTCAGAGTCAAAGTATTTACTAGTGTGATTTTTGGTGATACACTATGTTTTATAGTTAGGTTATATGGGGTAGTTTTTTGAGTTACAATAGTAACTCAAAAAACTACCCCATATACACTATTTAACAATTAAAAAAATTGATATTACATACAAATTAACAAAAATTTCAATGTTTAGAATACAATCAATTTTATAATAAACATTTAGAATACAATTAATTTTTTAAAAAAATAATACATAGAAATATAAATTTGGGCTCCACGGGTAGTCTAAAACTTATAAAGCAGACTAGACTGTCCTATCCTGTCCTCTCCTAGTCTTCCACTTCCCACGATTCCCAGGTTGAAGCAACTGATTCCAGTTGACTGTTTTTTAACACACATAAAAATGTGTCTAAATTTAGAAGAAAAAAACTTGTAAAGACTTAAAAAATGCTATAACTTCAATGGATCATAATTCATTTTAAAGTACATTGTTGTTTTTTTTTTAATTTGATGTATGAAACTACCTGCCTATGGGGGTGTGAATGGCCTTATTAACTTCATGAGTTATCAAACAATCATGTTTAATAAAACATTTTGATTACCATCATTTAATTGACACTTCTAATTCCCTAATGAATATTGGGACTGCAATCCTAAAATATTAACAATAAAAATTACATATAACAGCTTTATGGGATACTATAGTCTCGAATTAATTGCCACTCTAAAAGTAATATTAAATAGATTTTATTTCCATAGTGCGCAATTCAAAAAACTTTTCGACATAAAAGCAAGGTGGCACGGGGATAACGCACGAACTTTGTGTTTAAAAAAAATGGTTCACAAGCTGCGAACAGATAAATTAGCCTGACACAAGAGTTTGTGGGGAGCATTTAATTTTTTTTTTATTTCGCCATAAAGTTTATACCTCACCTCCTAACCAAACAAACGATATAAATTTATAAATCAAACACCCGACAATCGAACGGGTTGGGTTTAAAAAAAAAGAAATCCTTAGAAAAAATATTCGTGAACCGGTTCGAACCGGTTTGTAACCCTCAAACGCTGGGCTTATTGAGATATCAAATAAAAAATCAGCAGTCTCGGGTGGCTAACAAGACCCCCTTCAACAATGCTGCTTGATTTAGCTCAAGTTTATTGTGCAACTTTATTTATACGTCTGTGTTCCCTACTAGACGCTATCCGATATTACCCTTCCCATATCCTTACAACCCAAATGCACTCACAACAAATCAAAATTGAACTTTAGAGACTTGAAAATACAGTCCACCTTTCCTTGTTTACGTAACACAACTTACGTCAAAATTATCGGTAAACTGAAATTTACCAACGCATTTTATTAAGAATCGTGAATGTGTATGTCGGTTTGTGTGCGGTTTGATTGGAAATATGTTTATGGTTGTTTCGGTGGGCGGCCATTGGATTACGTCTGCGGGCTGATTGCAGCTGAACATCGCTTTAGGAGTCTCTTTGAGGAACGGGGAACCTTTGAGAGGGTTACGATGTGGGTAACACGATTGCTTGATTGTTTCATTTATTTATTTTATCTACTTATCAATATTTTTCATCTGATTATCTGTAGATATTCAGAGGATTATGTTGTTGCAATGCTAAGTGAATTTGCGGAAATTATACTTGAGAGTTTATAATATTATGAGAAACGAATGTTTTCTTGTTGTTTTATGTTATTATAAGCAAGTTCGCGCAGTGGAAGGTATTGCAAGTAATAATATTATACTTTGCAGGTCTAATAGTGAATTTTACATTTTGAAGAGCAGATTGCACTAAAAATCGGCGTTCAAGAACTGTCAGTGTCAATATTTCATAGCTATTATGAAAGAAAAAATATTTGTTGGGCTCACACAGGACAAACAATAAAATATGAAAAATAAAAGAAAGGGAACAATACAAAAAAAAACAGACTAAGAAAAAAATTAAAAGTAAAACATAAAAACTAATTTATAGGTCCTATCGTGGCCAAAAAGCCACTTGTCGTTCACACACACGTTCTTGAACGCGGTTTGTTAACTTGCACCACTGCTATAAAAAATAGTACACTACTTGACATTTTGAGAAAGGTACCAATTTATTGTTTTTTACGTCTAAACCACTGAACTGATTTTAATGAAATTTGGTACAGAGATAGAGTTGACCTTGAGAAAGAACATAGGATAGTTTTTATCCTGGACTTTTGAAGAGTTCTCTTGGAAAAGCGATATAACCGAACTCGACGCGGGCGAAGCCGCAGGCGGAAAACTAGTACTTTATAAAATTATATTTTTTTATTTTCAACAGTGCCTCGGTTCCGTGTCCCCATGATCAATGGTTTCCATCAATCAAAGTGAAACAGTGGCCGGTAGAACGAAATCAAATTAACTGCTTTTATGACATTTAAAAGCAACGGCTCGGTAAGGGTTATCGCAAGGACATTTATTTTTTCCGCATTTATATTATTTTACATAGAAACCTCACCGTTGAACTTGGTAATGACCATGGAATCTATTATTTTTCTACGTACGAGTAGCTAAAACTTAGCGTTTTACATACTGTATTTGTTGATTCGTAGACATTTTTTTTCTTTAAAATAAACAATGTTTAGTTTGACAATGTTCAAACGATGATCTTTTTATGACCACATCCATTATAATACCTAATCTTGATGGTATGTTTTTTTTCTGTATAGCATCTTCCAGGTCAACTTATGAGGCTGTTGTCTGCTTAACAGGACTATCCTGTGGGTGCCTTGAGTATAAGGCCTCCAATCAGGGGTGAGAAACTTGACGGTACATGCTGGTGAATAGTACATTATATTATCAATTTAAAATTATTTCGTTGTCGCAGCAGATAAATTCCGCCCGGCCATTTTCTCCAATCCATTTTATTTTAATCCACAGCCAGCCCTAAGCTGTACAACTTTTTGCAAACAACACCGGCTGTATCTGTACTCTATACTGTCACTAACAAAAGTGCTCACCGGCTCTGTGTCTATTATTAATTAAAAACCAAAAACGTTCCAGTTAAGCCCGCGAGTGTACCAAAATCGAATCAAAGGAGTAATTCGAATGGAATCGCTGAATGAATTGATCGAATCGGGCGGTAGTGCAACACTGTTTACACCCAACCAATTTTAAACCTTATCTTTCTCGTTTTAAAGTTTAATTTAGATATGTAGTTTTGCAATACGAATTCGGGAGTTGTTGTGAAGAATTTTGAGCTTTATTTGTAAGTGATAGAGTTTGGTTTGTGTTTGTGTGTGTGGGCTGTAAATTTTGATGTAGCAAACGCAGTTACGTGTGTAAAAGAGTCGTGTTCGTAGGATTGTCGTTCGATATAATTCGGTTAAGAGATATTTTAGACACGTCGATGTATTTTTTGATTGCTATTTCCGTTCACTGTTACATTTTGTTGTTACTGTGTTTTCAGGATTTTGATTGGATCACAAATCTGGTATACGGACGGAATCTCCTTATCCATAATTAGTGCTACAAAGATTATATGTATATTATCTGTTTTGAACTTAATATAATTTATATCGTAAACGGTTTGTCGAGTGGTACTAACCTCAACGAAACAGCGGGGTGTGGGTGTGGTGTCACAAACTATGCACCATCCCCTGTCCTGCCCTCTTAGTCACAAAACATGGGGCCGAAGTGACCTCTGCGATGCCACGTCGACGTTGACGTCGATGTGTGGAAGTGGCGAAGTTCTGCGCTAACAAAATGTAAAAACTAACGAGCTAACGAAAGAAAAAGTAAGGAAATCTATTTATTTGTCTCGCACAGGACAAACAAAACTATATTAAAGTAAACATACCATCATCATCTGCGACATCTGCCTAGCCTTTTCCCTACTATGTTGGGGTCGGCTGCCAGTCTAACCGGATGCAGTTGAATACCAGTATTTTACATGGAGCGACTGCCTATCTAACCTCCACAACCCAGTTAGCGCTAGGTAATACGATACCCCTTGGTAAGACTGGTTGTCAGACTTTCGGGTCACTGACTACCTGTAGTGACTGTCAAAGATCTAAAAAAGTAAACATACAAAAAAAAAATATGACATGCATAAGACTAAATTGGCCCTGAACGAGGCCACAAGGACTCTGTCTCAGCATGGTGCTATAACATTAAAAAAAAATGACACAGCGCTGATATTCTTTTCAGGCCCAAAGTGATAGCAAAACGAAAGAAGAAGACTACGAAGAAACATAAACCGCCTAAAAGTGACACAAAGAGAACCTTTTTATTTAGTTTTCCATTTCCAATGACATAATACTTATTAGCTTATGAAGAAAACAATATAGACACGTCCATCTTCTCAATCCATATCAAATACTTCTTGTCCAAAAAAACCTTGGTTTTTCTTATTTCCCCACGTTATCGTGGTATGCGTTGAGTTTCCCATTGGTATTCATGAACAGCAAATCTGTGAAGATACGTTCAGAATCTTATTTCAGCTTCGGATTTTTGTATAAAAATCCGCGAGATCCGACAAAATATTATGCGCATCTCTATAGTTTTGTCCTTTTATTGTTTTTGGGGGAGATTGGTGTTACCCCGAAAGTGGATACACTCTAGTGTAAATATGATAAAAAAATGTGTGAAAGAAATTGTGATGTAGTTTGCACGTGGAGGCAGATGAGCACGAATTTTCTAAAAGATAACGCTTCAGGAGCCTGGCACCAAATATTTGATACATACATACATCACGCATGTTATCCTCGAAGGGTTAGGCAGAGGTGTACCTAGTAGTACTTACACCCACATTTCGCCAGTTATGTTTAAGACCCATGTAATAGGGGGCGAGCCTATTGCCATCAACCATGCACAAATCCAGACTCAATGGCTGCTACTGAAAAATTCCTGATGGAAAAACCCAATAGCAATTTGCCAGACCCAGGAATCGAAATCAGAACCACATGCTTAGCAGTCGTTCTTGCAACCACTAGACTAACGAGGCAGTCTAAAATATTTTATCTTTCTTAAATAACATAATATAACATGAATGTTTTAATCACATGTAATAGCGGACGAGCCTTTTGCCATCAACCATGCACGAATCCAGACCCGTGACTGCTACCGAGAAATTCCTGATGGAAGAACCAACCACTTTGCCAGACCCGGGAATCGAACCCAAAACCCAACCCAGTCGCGCTTGCGACCACTCCATCAACGAGGCAGCTTTACCAATTATTGTTGTAAAATTAGACAAAAAATGACGATGAATACAATTGTAAACTGTAGAAACGAAATTCAAAGTTTTAAGTAGAAAATTTATACCGAATTGTTGCCGATCGTGGATACGTTTTACACACACATACATTTGAGTTCTCATTATTTCACAAAAAAAAACATTAAATTTTATTCATTCGTGTTTTTTTTTATTGTTACTTTTTGAAAAAAATAGTCCCAATCGTTTCGAGTTCGATAATCGAGTTAATGGTATTCGGTTCCAGAACGACCTAAAAATAATGGTGTATAGATTGGTCTTACGATTAACATGGATTGCATTCTGAAACTAGTCGTAACTCGCTTATCGCCGGCACAAGTTTATGCAAGTTGTCAGCAACATCCCGCTGAAACTTGTTTCGGTGGTCGGTACCCACTCTGTACAATAACATTTAACAGATTAATTATATTGGATGGATGGTTGTTTATTTAAATACCGTTTAATATGCTTTCGTTTCTAGATGAAAATGCTCCTATATGTTTTTGTTATACCACCAATGCTCTCAAAACGTCAAAAAAAACGTAGTTCTAACGCTAGTCTCTACATCCAAGATCCGTTCCTCGCAAGCATCGTTATTGCAACCGAATTTATAACCGAGAACAAAAAACAGAAAAAATCGGTTGCAATAACGTTGCTTGCGAGAAATGCAAGTCTCAACATCCAAGATGCGTTTCTCGCAAGCATCGTTATTGCAACCGAATGTTTTCTTTATTATTAAGCGATCGAAAGTTTGCGACAGCGTCGGTATCTATGTCGAGACTGCTGGCCATAGAATCAAAACTTATAAGACTTGTGACATCCGACCCGCGTGGTAGCATTGCGTCCTAAACATAATCTTAATAGGATAATAATATGAATTCCGTTACAATTCGTAAAATCACTGTTTTAAGCTTTCCTGGTTTAAAACTAAACTTATACTGTCACTTACGGGATATCTTCCGGGATTGTTCATAATTTTGAGCTCCCGATATTTCAACGCTATTGCGGTGGATGGAATATTAAAGTTATTATTAACTGCGTTAGTAACCATTTTAAGAATTTTAACGAGATTTATGTTATTATTCTTGTTTCTATTATGATTCTGCTAAAGCGGCCATTTTGGGTCCTCTGAAGTATGTTCGTGTCGTCACTCTAGCGACAGCCTATCTGACCTTCTGATCCCAGTTTCTGGGAAACACGACATCCCTTGGCAAGATTGGTTCCAGTCACCCTTCCACGACTTCCGACACCAACTGTTAAACGTGCTTTCAGAGACACGGAAGCTGGGGTCACGGTGAGGATGAATGGTATCCCGGTCTACCCCTAACGAATTTCAAACCAAATCATAAATACAAACAAATACAGACTCCTGATTTCTAAATATAAATTCTTTAAGGAAAAACCATAACCCATTTTCCTTATCATTATCAACTGTAAAGGCGTGACTCCCACAAAAGTGTTTCTTAATTCCGACCTACCTAATCCTGGCCCTAAAACCTGGGGGTGGTCTCCCATCCATTTTTTCCGGAACATATTTGGGCTATACAGCGTTAGTTGGATGTATGAATAGCGTGAAGATGTATTTCATGGAGCAGGAAACGAGGCATGTTCCTGCCACACCGTGCCGCCCACAGGATTTGATTTGTTCTACTTTGGACTCGTATTTGAAAATTATGTAATTATTTATGATTCAGAACTTCGGAAACACTAAAGAAACGATGGATGGACTGTGTGAAGGATGATATGGCTAGAAAAGAAGTGACTGCTGAGATGACGAGTAATAGAGAAGTACAGAAGAAGAAGACATGCTGCGCCGACCCTAAATAAATTGGGATAAGGGCAGGAGAATTCATTGCAGTGGCGAAGGTTCCATACAACTCGATTCCTACTATATAATCACATTATAGATATGTACTCCGGCTTACCTCTTACAAAAATTTACTCTTCGCTACTGGATCATTGCATAAAGTAAGTGGTAACATAGCTCTTGACAACTAACAGTCTTTAGTTTTATTTATTTTACAAAGTATTATAGAAATAAAAGAAAATCGTTTTTATGTACATATTAAATAAGTTATGCAGAATACTTTACGACGCAAACGTTTTCGGGACACTGTTCAGTACGTATTTTAATAATTGATTTAAGCAATTTAAACAATAGGTACAATTCCTATAATGTAATTATGAATTCAAGAAATAGCAAACTGTATTATGAATTTATGATTGTAGGTATTTTATTTTCGGGCCTGTGGACGGTGAGTAATGGGCCAGCTCGCCGTCTGCGTTGCCTTTAGGCAGAGCGGAAGAGGTCATTTGATGATTTCCCATCCCAAAAAAAGGTATTTTATTCTGAAACACCAACCTATTTTTCCCGAACATGAGAAAATTCAACTGGCACAAATCTCTGCGCCCTAAACGGACAACACCAAAGAATCTTGGTGCGGCAAGCTTTTAAATATTTCCCCGTCCTTGATTTATCGCTCGCCTTATAAAAGCCTCCCGCAGGGCGATATAGCCTTCCACGGCGAGCTTTTCGGCATTTTTTGCTTTAATAAAAATCGCGTCTTCAGTTTGCTACAGGAGAATTTTAATTTTTCTGTCTAATATTCTTGTTAGAACATTTTCATTTGGAATCGTCCAGTGTGAAATTAAGAAGGAACGACTATGACGGTTGTAAGTGGAAGATATCATTTTGTAAGTGATTTATTAAATTCGGTGCTTTATTTTGAAATTATAATAGTAATTTGCGAATTTATTAAATTAATCAGAACCTATCTTTATTCAGCAGCTGTTTTATTAGAAGGTAGAAAATTATACTTCATCATCCAATTTGTTTTCTGGTTACAGTAAGCCCCACGTCAGATGTAACAATTCGACCTTGAGCAGGCCTAGTTTAGTGTAGACATTGGTTGACAGGTAGAGGTAAGTTAGGTGATAAGGTGATCAAGAGTGGCCTTAGGCATAAAGTCCTTCGTGAGAGGGAGAGAACCTCACGTCCCAGCCGCCGCGGGAGAAGCACCGGGGTCGGGGGCCACGTGGTGGCTCTCGGCCACCGTAGGCGCGGGCCTGTGGACGGTGAGTAATGGGCTAGCTCGCCGTCCGTCCGTCTTATGACGACAAGCCGTGTCGACGGCGCGTTCGTGTTCCACGCGCGCCTCAAAGAGATGTCAGCAAACAGGAGAGGCCCGCAAGGGCCGATGCCTGCCAGTCTGACACTCCCCTCCGCCCCGCCCAGAGCGGGAGGAGTCATTTGAAGATTTCCCATCCAAAAAAAAAAGGCATAAAGTCCTTTGTGCTTTGTTATGTGACTAGTGTGAATTAATATGGAGTATCAATACAATTTTTTGCGCTGCCCCACACAAGGAATTTCTCCTGTATCGTGGGTGCGTTTCAAACATTTAAACTCAACAGAATCAGCTTGACCCGGAATAACTACCTGCAGACCATACAAATATTTGTTCTGGGCAGGGATTGAACCTGCGAAAGGCAGAGCTACATCCAATCACTCAGCCACTACTACGTTTTGTGACTCATACTCAGTATATTTCCCAAATGTGAATATTTTCTAAAACAACTCTGCCTTTATCACTAACAAAGCAACACATTTCAAACAAAAATCCAATCCAAAATCTCTCGAGCTCCATTTTACACTACCCGCTACTTCCACCATACATTAATGAGTACCATTAAAATAGACTGCAAGACAAAGAGTTGTCGCAATATAGCTGTCGACTGAACGACCCTCGTCTTATGCTACACTATTAATCACAGTCAGTATTAGGATTACGAGGAGTTAGGAAGTTTTGGATGTGGTACTTGTATGACGTAGTATTTTTAAGGTAATATAACATCCCGCTTGTTGTCCCCGAAGGGTTAGGCAGAGATTTACCTAATAGTACACCTACATTTCGCCAGTTAAGTTTAAGCTCCATGTAAAATGCGAGCATATTGTATCAGCCGGACACAAATCCAAGCTCCGTGGCTGCTACTGAGAAATTCCTGATGAAAAAACCCAATAACACTTTGCCCTTTGAAATCGAATCTAGGACCTCATGCTCAGCAGTCGCGCTTGCGACCAAAGAATCAGTCCTTTTTAAGGGAAGGCCACAAAAAAAGTCTCTGAATGTCTTAGGTACTTATGGACGAGATAAACGTCAGATGATGTATCAAATACAGACAGAAACAGTAGGAACAAATTGGATAGTTTTTGGGTAAACTAACTAGACCCTCAAATTGTGATAAAGTGACATTCTACTAGCCATACCGATAATGAAAAAGTCAGAAATGTATGAGCCTAACAAACGCGACTGGAAAGTTTCCCCTTAGAGCATCCACGCTTCAACTACATTCGTGACTTCACGTTCAATACAAACTTAAGGGCACTTAAACACTTATTTAACTTACTTAACACGCTGTGAATTACGAGTCGACTACACATTTATAGAAATCGAGATGTTTGTAACTAACCTAATCCTATTTTGGTTTACGACTAAATAATCGCGCTTGAAGTCGTCTATGTTAATTTGTAGCTTTAAATACGTAGTTTGGAGGTCACTATTCATGGTTATATTTATGTGAGGTCATAACACACTTGCAATCTATTAATTATTATTCAGTTAGTTCAAATTTTAAAAGTCTATTAGTATTACGCAACGAAAACTTATAGCTTAGAATACATTTAATTACATTTACACCCGATTTTTCAACTTACATCCCTACTAATATTATAAATGCGAAACTAACTCTGTCTGTCTGTTACGCTTTCACGTCTAAACCACTGAACTGATTTTAATGAAATTTGGTACAGAGATAGAGTTGACCTTGAGAAAGAACATAGGATAGTTTTTATCCCGGACTTTTGAAGAGTTCTCTTGAAAACGCGATATAATCGAACTCGACGCGGGCGGAAAACTAGTTTGAAGAATAAATATGACAATTTGATATAAATTTTCTAAACAAATATTTATTCTTCAGATAATATCTGACCATTGAAAATTCCGTTTTGTAACGAAAATTACAATTACTTTGAAAAAATGGTTAAATTGGTATATTCAAGTCGTTTTAGTGTATCTGGTTCCAAATTAAGTATCGCATCAGATAGATAAATTAGATCACATCAATGTCTTCAAATTCAATACGTTCCTACGAAAATAAATTCATTCTCAGATTTTCAGACAATGCTAAGAAAAGGCCATACAGTGCCGTGTTTTATTCCTCATTCTATTTGCTAATAGCATTCAGGTTTCCACACCAATCCATTCTTTTAGTCTGTCGGTGTGTAGTCTTGCCCACCATTTACATGAACCTAAGTAAATACTATCTGAGACCATAAAATGTACATGTATTATCTGGAAAGAGTGCAAATAAAGTACCTTATTTTGTACCACAACGGTACATAAATCTTGCGAAGAGGATCGGAATAAATATCTTTGCATTTGCAGACCCAAAAATGGTGTAGTAATGCCTAAGTTTTCGATTGACCTTACTTATTTAGCCCTTCGCCTATAAGTCCGTACTATCCATCAACCCGCACTGGCCCCTCCTTTCCATAGAGTCGGAACATTATTAGCTGAAAATACTAAAGTCAGCAGAAATTAGGTTGACTTGACGTCTATAGAAACTGCAAACTAGCTACTCATATAGTAATTAATACAGGATATTACCACTTAGACCAATGTCCTGTATTCAAGAGACCATGAGCAAGACCTACACAGGTTTATTGTACCAAATAATGTACATCGTCTAAGTCTGTTTACGACATTGTTAAGGCAGGCCATTCACGATGCGACCGGCGTGTCTGCGGTCTAAGATCAACCGCATAATGGCGCCTCCAGCCACCATGTACAGGCTTGTACAATTAGATAATCTGATACAATGACGTATTAATGTAAGTAGGTATTTGTGGGTTAGGAAATCAGGGTATTATTAGGAAATCAGGCGTATGGGGCAGTGGCTGGGTAAGCCTTGAAGGTGCTAATTAATCAAATCATACAAACATACACATAGACAAACTCATGCCACCTTTTACGACCCTTACATTCGTTTGCTTCGTCCACAATCATGCATCAAGTCATATACACCAAAAGACTTAACGGTAGTGTATGAAGTAAATGATGTATCATTGGTATTGTTTTTTTCGCTCGTCACCCAAAACAGACGCAGAAATGTTGCACTTGGAGAATGCTGGCACAAAATTGTAGGTTGAGTTAGGGTTGTAGAGGTATCACTGCTGGGGTGATTGTGGAGAATGTATCTCCACATCCCACCCTGTGACGAGGAGGAACACCAGGTTCTGGTCGGTAGGAGTCGAACAGACCATCCGCCTGCCCCACGACGGAGGACATCCATTGAGGATTTCCATAAGTCAAAAAACGAAGAGGTCAGATAGGCAGTCACGCTATGTAAAATACCTACTGGTGTTTAGATGTATCCAGTAAGACTAGAAGCCGACCCTAACACAGTTAGAAAAAGGCGAGGCAGATGATGACCAGCTAAAAGTAGTACTTAATGTAATAAACATACTCCCTAAAATTTTAACGCGTCGCATCACGAGTATTAGGCTCTCCAACTGAATATTCCATAAACCTATGAATTTCTAAACGGAAACTTTGATAGTTGCTTTGTATTTATGAAGGGTATTATTAGGCTTTCATTAAAATTTCGTTCACATGGAAGTTTGTGCGTAATGGAGACTTCGAGTGCTGTTAGTGCCGGCTTGTGACTTTGGTTTGTGCATATTTGATGCTAATGTTCGTTTTCACACTAGTGAGTCGGTTTCCCTTTAGAGAGGGATTCCAATTATAATGACGTAGAATTTGGTATGAAATGTGTGCTGCCATCCTAGTTTGTAATTCGACATTACGTGACATATGTTGCTGGGTGCCAACTTCTTCGTCCCGGCTACAACACAAGAAAGTGTGAAACCAAGAAAATTACACAATACATTAATATACGTACACACACATTAACATTTTTTTATTTTTTTTCTGTATTATATAATCTTCAATAAAAAAAATGCTGATTTGCAGCCATATTTAAATTAAATTGATTCAGATTTTAAAGAATGTGTTAAAAACAAAACATCACACCTGTTTCCCCAAAATACGTAGGCAGTACAATAAGAGGCAAAACTGGGCACTTAAACTACAAAGATCTTATTTCTTATTTTCGGCCAGTTTGGCTCACTGTACCAATCATATAATCCCTTCATTAAATTAAGCTGTTTAAAAATTCACCGCTCAAAAAGAACACCAAACTAAAATCCATAGCTACCAAATGACGTCACAACAAATTTTCGGAAGTCGCACCCAAATAATTAAAACCGATATTGGATCATAAATAACGATTCTTAAAGTCTATATTTAAAAATAGTTTCTGACCGTAAAAATGTTTGAAGAAGTCTTAAAGAAAAATTAAAATTGAATGATGTATGGGTATAATTAGTGGGAGGGGTTAGTTTATGTTCGTCTTTGAAGAGCCGAAGGCGTCGAGAGTGGGCCAAGTATCCTGGGACAAAAGATAGATGTATAAACTATGGCTGTGGTGTTCAAAGTTTAGTGGTTTGGCCCCTTGTAGTGTTTAGTATTGTTTGGAGTTGAGTGGGGTCTGTGTGTTGTGTCTTGATAAGGATTTTAAATTAATTAATGTATTGTTTATTTGTTTCGTTCGATGATTGAAAGGTTCAGATGAAAATAAAATATGATGAATGTTTCCTGGATTTGTTGCAAAAGTAATTTTTGGGTGTCTGGCTAAACACACCTAAAAAGCGGATACCAGGATATTCAGTCATGATTTGAGTTGAATTCAAATTGAGGGTTATTTTTTGATCCTGAACTTTTGAGAGGGATGTCTCTAATTTTCGTAAATGACATAACACATTTCAAGAATCTGAATACCTTTTTATTTCTTTTTTATTGTTTTAGTTTTTAGACCATGAAACACACCTCTCCCAAAATACCAATTTGAGTACCATTTTTTTTTTGTTCCCTGGGTGGATAATCCACACGGATGTCCTCCGCCCTGGGGCGGGCGGAGGGGTCTGTCGGACTCTAACCGACTAAAAACCACCCCGGTGTTCCCTTCCCACACTTGCACCGGGGATCATGGGAACTAGTGCGCCTTCCACGATGATGATGATGATGCCATCTAGCCGATTTCGGCCACAGCGACTGCATTCGATGGTACGACATTCACGATACCAATTTGAGTACCATAGCCCAACTAGACAAGGATAAATCGACGTCAAAACACTATGATAGAAAGAGACAGATGATAGCGGTGTCTCAGTGTTTATCGGTACTGACACGACGTAGATTAGGCCTAGGGTAGACAGGAGCGGCTTAAATTAGATCACGTCCTATGTTATATGTAAACGGGGTAGGTAACGATAAAATATTACTTTATTTTCTGTTATATTTCGGTATACGGAAAGAAAAGGTTATGAGGTTGTGAAATGTTTACGTGTGGAATAAACTGTTTATTTTTTCATGGAATTTTTTCCGGGGCTCTTGATGGGTGCTTTGTCTTTGTCGAGCCTATCTTAGATAAGTATAACTTTTAACCTGTTTCGAATCTCTGGTCGCTTTACAATTTAACCAGGGTTCGAACATAACTATTTGTGTCATTTTATTCTGATTAGTTTACCTCAAACAAACAAACAGGCAAACAGCCAGACCCAGAACAACTGCCTGCGGGCCATAGAAATATTTGTTACGTGTGGGAATCGAACCTGCGATACGCAGCGCAGCCAATAACCTAGCCACTGCGCCAACCGTGCCGTCATCGTGCCGTTTCATTAAAGTCGAAAATTAGTCAGTTTGTCTGCCTGCCCAAAAAGTCTACGTACCTATGTGACAATCAGTGTCAAAGTGGTTCATACTTCCACAACGACTACTCTTGCGCTTTTTAACAGCGGTTCAACATGACTTTTGATTTTCTATAATCATTATCGCTGTCATTTTGTCTAGGCCTTCAGAGTGCGCCATATCCTAACCCTAATTAATATTATAAATGCGAAAGTAAGTTTGTTTGTTGCCGTTTCACGACTAAACCACTGAACCTGAATTTTGAAACTGAATAATCCTGAAATTATGCGTATACGTTGTCAGGTGTACAGAAACAGACATACATTCCAAGGAAAACAACATTAACGTTCTTACGATAATAGATGGCGCCACGGTCTTTCGAATCATTATTGAATTATATTATTACAAGCAGAGTACAACCCGAATTGATTGTCAAATTCTAAATTAACGCAAGCGAAGCCGCGGGCGAAAGCTAGTACATAATATTTTAAGTAAATAAATAAATAAATATCCCTGGACATTTTCACACAGCACCATCTAGCCCCAAGCTAAGCAACTTAATGCTTGTGTTATGGTAGCTAGATGGCTGATAAACTACATATATACATTTTTTTTTGTAAATACATACATATTATAGATAGAAAAACACCCAGACCCGGAACAACTACTTGTAGGTCATACAAATATTTGTCCCGTACGGGAATCGAACCCGCGACATGCAGCGCAGCAGTCAATCGCTTGACCACTGCGCCAACCGTGTCGTCAAAAGTTAGTATCGTTATCATAGAGGCTATTGAATGAGGCAAACGACAGAGCTGTCCGGGTGGCTACGTAATGGTTGGATAAAATCTGAGTCATCGATTCGAAAAAAACAATAAGATAGATGCTATTTAGATCCTCTCATGAAACTGAATAAATCATCACAAAAAAATGGTTAATGTTTTGGACAAGGGCTGTTGCACCAGAACGGGTGAATAAGACTTAAGACTCAAGCAGATGGCGATTATGAAGAAAAACCCGTCAAGTGTGAGTTGGACTCGCGCACGAAGGGTTCCGTACCGTTATCGATAAAAACGGCAAAAAATCATGTATTTTTTATTCTATTTATGTATTTGTTGTTATAGTGGCAACAGAAATACATCATCAGATGATGATTCTGTGAAAATTTCATCTGTCTAACTATCACGGTTCATGAGATACAGCCTGGTGACAGACGGACAGACAGACAGCGGAGTCTTAGTAATAGGGTCCCGTTTTACACTAGAACACTAGAAACGATGACAGAAAGAAGTTAACAAATGATTTTTTTTACACAACGTAATTCTGTGTTTTTTAGGCGTTTTGCTATTGATTCCATTCTATATAAATTGTTCTCATGCAGAAAAGTCTATACCCGTGTTCATGTCATTGCTATATATATATACCGAACTACATGTAAAGGCTCTCCGTCTTAGATGCAGTAGAATATCAATATTTTAGACGAAGCCCACACAATTCAATTTAGTGCGAGTTCCACTATCTTACGGTTAGATGGGTCGTTAGACTTTCAGGCTTCTGAGAGCCTTTAACGACTGATATAGATATTGGTGTCCAAGAACATTGATTTAACGTGCTCTTTGAGATACGGGAGCCGATGTACGGGGAATATTCGTTCTTGTCTGGTTGTCATAGAGGGAATTTGCCGATTAATTGAACAGGACCGTTGCCAAAACAGTATTTAAAACTTTTTCTATGCTACGTAAATCGTCGTCTATATATATAAATAGTATATTATGTAAAGTACCTCCAATACATATGACATATCAATCATATATTTGGGGTGCTTGGTCAGAAAACCTCCTCGTGGGCCCAGTGGCTGCCGGTCCCTCTCGATACGTCTGGAGGGAACAGCAGCTGCTGTGGACGGTGCACCCTGGGCGCGGCAGTATCCTTCCCCGATGAATGGGAAGAGATTCTTATTCCTCGGGGAATGTTACTGTCGTGGCCAATATTCTGACATGGTGGGGTCCAGACTGGACCAATGGGGCGTTCCTCCGCGCGACCCTCTGAAAAGCAGAGGGCGCAGTGGAGGAGCAAGGGCGGGCTCGGTGTGCACTTACCCTGCCGCCGGGCAGACAGTGAAGGGCTGCGTCCTTCACTGTCCCCGTCGTATATCGTAATCCCATCATCGGAGTGTCGTGGATCACGTCTCGCGGCTTCGATAGGGACCGAGGGTCTTGGCTTGGCCGCCCGGACCGCGAGGTAGAAAACCTCTATAAAAAGTTACCCCGAATCCCAAGCGGCGCCGCACCGCGAGGGGATGTATGGCTGACGGGTAAATCAGTCGCTAGTGCGTCCCCCCGCCAGAGTACCAGCCGACCCTCTGGCGGGTTATGGGTTAAAATCCGCAGGCTTATCTGGGTACAGGGGGTACCCCAGACGGACTTTTTAATTCCCCCACTACTCGTGGGAACAGCAATGGAAAAACCAAAACAAACACAAACACAAAGCATTGCCGAGCAGGGCAATGGGGAGGAGAGGAGGGATGCGGTGTCGGAGGCCGACGCCGCATCCAGCGATGTGAGCGCGGGAGGAGGCTCAGAGAGCTCCTCCCGCCGCGAGAGGACCAGGACTGCTGCTGCGGAGAACAGCAAGTTCTTCCGCAAGCGGTCCTGGCCGGAGGGCGACCATGGGTCGTCCTCCGAGGGCGAGCTGGCCTCGGCCCGAAAGATCCCCACCAGCAAGCGTGGTGGGATTCGGGGCAAGGGGCGGGGCCTCTCAGCGGCCCAGAGCGCGGCGCGGCTCGCCGAGGATGGGCGGCAACCGGGGGTGGCCGGTCACGTGGTGTCCCTCTCGGGCACCTCTGACGAGGCGGATGCAACTGGCGGCTCCGAGGAGGAGCGTAAGTCCAGGTTTGCGGCGGAGGTGGAGGCCGCATTAAAGGCGGTGGCCCATAAAATGAAGCCATCGACCAAGTTTGCGGCCATACCTGCGGCTTCCGCCTCCATTTTGGCGGCAGCGGAGGCCGCCTACGCGAGGCCTCCGTCAGGCGAGGTGGCCAAACTGCGGGCGGAGGTCGCCCGCCTGACGGCTGCTACGGAGCTTCTCCAAAAGGAGAATGGGGAGCTCCGAGCAGACCTGGCCGGTCTGCGCGAGACCGGCTCCCGCGAGGCGGCCCAAAAGGGGGGCCAGCAGCGGCAAGGCCAGCGTGTGGAGAACCAGGTGCTTGCCCTGGTTCGCCAAGAGCTGGCTGCCTTCCAGGCGCGGTTCTCCGTCCTGGAGGGCATTGTCCTGCGCCCCCCCCTGGCCGCTAACAAGGCCCCCCCGGGCCCGAGGGCGGCCTCATATGCCGCTGCGGCTGCCGCCCCCAAATCGGGGCCGCCCAGCCAGCCCTCCGGCAAGGCTGTGGCGGCCCCTGAGAAGCCGGCTCCGGCGAAACCGGCGCCGGCTAAGGGGGCGGTGGCTCAGAAGACGGGCAAGGCGGCGGCCCAGAAAAAGGGCAAGGCGGCGGCAAAGCCGGCAAAACCGCCAGCGCCAGCGGCGGGCCAGCAGCCGCCGCCGCAGCGGCAGCAGCAGCAGCCGCAGCCGCCGCGGCGGCAGCAGCAGCGGCCGCTCCCCCCGCCCCCGCCCCCTAACCCAGCCGCGGCCGAGGCCGTGTGGCAGGTAGTCGGCGAAAAACAGAGGGGGAGGAAGGCAGCCAAAAAAGCAAGGCGCGCTGAGCGAAAGCGCCAGCAAAAGGCTCGTAGCGTCGCGGCTAGGCTCCGCGCCCCGAAGACCGCAGCTGTAGTGATTACGCTACAGCCGGACGCGGAGAAGCGGGGCGTGTCCTACCGCGACGTGCTGGCCAAGGCGAAGGCGACTGTGAACCTCGGGGAGCTGGGGATCACCGGGGGACTCCGGCTTAAGGTAACCGCGACAGGGGCGCGAGTGCTGGAGATCCCCGGTGAGAACAGTGGCTCGTCCGCTGACGCTCTGGCTGAAAAGCTTAGAGCGTCCCTAAATGCGGACGAGGCCCGGGTGTCCAGGCCCGTGAAATGCGCAGACCTGCGTATCATGGGTCTGGACGACTCAGTCACCGAGGAGGAGGTGGTGGCCGCCGTCACAAGGACCGGTGGGTGCCCTGCTGAGCAGGTCAAGGCGGGCACCCTACGTCCGGACCACACGGGCATGCGAACCGTTATGGTAAGCTGCCCTGTGACGGCGGCAAAAATTATTGTGGAGGGCCGAAGGCTCCTGGTGGGATGGGTGTCAGTGCAGGTCAAGCTGCTGGAGCCCAAACCTCTGAGGTGCTTCCGCTGCCACGTGGGGCACCACGTGTCGGTGCAATGCACCTCGGAGGTGGACCGCAGCGGGCTCTGCTTCCGCTGCAGTCAGCCCGGTCACATGGCCGCGGCTTGCTCCGCCGCGCCGCACTGCGCTGCATGTGCGGCAGCTGGCAAGCCCGCCGATCACCGGGCTGGGAGCAAGGCCTGCGCCCAACCCACCAAGGCCAGGGGCAGGGGAAGGCGGAGGCCCTCCGCCGCCGCCACCACCCCCACCGTCGCCACCGCCGCAGCCGCCGCCACCGTCGCCGCCGTCGCCGCTGCCGCCGCCACTGCTGCCACTGCTGCAACTCCTGCAGCGGGGCCCTCACAGGGGGCCCGGGAGGGGGCTGAAATGGAGTGCCAATAATGGCCCCATTACGCCTCCTCCAGGCGAACATCAACCACTGCGCCTGTGCTCAGAGTCTGTTGCTCCAGAGCATGGCGCAGTGGTCGATTAACGTCGCCGTGGTCGCTGAGCCGTACTTTGTCCCTCCCAGGGAAGACTGGGTGGAGGACCTTAGCGGCTCAGTGGCCATCATTTCGTCGGCCGCCGCCGGTACCCCGACCCTTGAGAGTGTCAGGAAGGGTCAGGGGTGCGTAGCAGCACGGTTCGGGGAGATAGTCGTAGCGGGAGTCTACTTCTCCCCGAGCCGAACTCTCGCCGAGTTCCACAACTCCCTCGCGGAGTTGAGTGTCGTCATCGGAGGCCATTCCCTCCCCGTGCTTGTGCTCGGGGACTTCAATGCCAAGAACTTGGCTTGGGGTTCCCGTTACACAGACGTGCGGGGAAGGATGGTGGAGGACTGGGCTCTGGAGTCAGGCCTGGTCGTCCTAAATCGGGGTTCTGTCCCCACGTGTGTGCGGATGCGGGGCGAGTCGGTGGTGGACATATCGTTCGCCAGCCCCGCTCTGTCACCGCGTGTCCTTGACTGGCGCGTAATGGAGGAGGTGGAGACCTATTCCGACCACCGGTATATCCGGTTTGATGTCTCTGCCCCCTCAAGCGCGCCGGTCCGACAGGCCCCGAGTGGTCCGCGATGGGCGCTGAAGCAACTGGACCGGGAGCTCCTCCTGGAAGCCTCGATCGTGCAGGCCTGGGTGACACCACCGGGCAGGCCTGCCGATGTCAACAGCGAGGCGGGTTGGTTCCAGGAGGCCATGTCCGAGATCTGTGACGTGGCAATGCCCCGAGTTCGGCCAGGAAGCGCCCGGCGTCAGGTGTACTGGTGGTCGCGAGAGCTGACGTCTCTGCGCGAGGCGTGCGTCGCCGCGCGGCACCTGTACGCCAGGCATCGCAGGCTCCGCATTCGACCTCCGGATGCGGCAGCCATTGAGGCGGAGCTGTACGAGGGATACAGAGCGGCGAAGACCGCCCTCCGAGAGGCTGTCCAGCGGGCCAAAGATGCGGCCCGCGAGGAGATGCTGGAGACTCTCGACGGCGATCCGTGGGGGCGCCCTTACAAGATGGTGCGGGACAAACTCCGCACCTGGGCCCCCCCGCTGACGCAGAGTCTCCGGCCTCAGCTTGTGGAGGAGGTGGTGAGCGCTCTGTTCCCTTCGCGAGGGGAACATCCTCCCCCGCCTATGGCTCCGCCGCTTGCGGTGCCGGAAGCGGACCACGATGACGATGACGACACTCCGGAGGTGACCGGGGTAGACCTGAGAGTGGCGGTAAACCGGCTTAAAGCCAGGAATACCGCCCCGGGACCCGATGGCTTACCTGGCAAAGCCTGGGTCCTGGCCTTGGAGGCTCTCGGGCCCCGACTGGAGGGGCTCCTAAGCGCATGCTTGGAGAGAGGCCAGTTCCCGCTTCGTTGGAAGACAGGGAAACTGGTCCTCATCCGGAAGCCGGGGCGCCCTGCGGACTCTCCGTCCGCATACCGGCCCATTGTGTTGCTCGACGAGGTGGGCAAGCTCTTTGAAAGAGTAATTGCAAATCGCCTCGCCGGGCACCTTGCGGGGATTGGGCCGGATCTTGCGGACAACCAGTTTGGTTTCCGCAAGGGGCGCTCGACGGTGGACGCCATCATGCGCGTGAGAGCCCTCACGACGGGGGCTGCGGTGTCCATGGGTGGGGTGGTCTTGGCGGTGTCTCTCGACATCGCCAACGCCTTCAACTCCATGCCCTGGAGCTGCATTAGGGAGGCACTCCGGTATCACCGGGTGCCGACCTACCTTCGTCGTGTGGTCGGGGACTACCTGACGGACAGGTATGTCATATATCCCGGTCACAACGGAGAATGGAACCGGCGAGAGATGTCGTGCGGTGTTCCACAGGGATCGGTTCTAGGGCCGCCCTTGTGGAACATCGGCTACGACTGGGTGCTGCGTGCCGACCTCCCTAGCGGCGTCAGCGTAGTTTGCTACGCTGACGACACGCTGGTGCTGGCGCAGGGGAGGTCGCACGAGGCGGCGGCCGAACTGATGACACGCGGGGTTGCGATAGTCGTTGAGAGGATCCGGCAATTGGGTCTCGAGGTGGCATTGCACAAGTCCGAGGCCATGTGCTTTCATGGACCTCGGAGCGCGCCACCGTCGGGATCCATACTCACGGTAGGAGGGGTTCCCGTCGGCGTCGAGTCGACGTTGAGGTACCTCGGACTCGTCCTCGACAGCCGATGGAACTTCGTGGAGCATTTCCGACGTTTGGCTCCCAGACTGGAAAAGGCCGGGGCTGCCTTCAAGCGGCTCCTGCCCAACCTGAGGGGGCCAAACGCCTCCTGCCGGAGGCTCTATGCGGGGATCTTGCGGTCCATGGCCCTTTACGGGGCCCCGGTGTGGGCGCGTTCGCTGAGGTTGCGTGCCAAGCACTACCTGAACGCGCCCCAAAAGGTGGTAGCCGTAAGGCTCATCCGTGGATACCGCACGATCTCCCGCGAGGCGGCGAGCCTCCTTGCCGGATTGCCGCCATGGGATCTGGAGGCCATAGTCCTCGCGCGCCTGCACGAGTGGCGCGCGGAGGTACAGAGCCGGGGGGTAACTCCGCTGCCGCGGCATATTGTCGCGCGGCGGACAGACCTCCGCCGTGATCTCATGGCGACATGGAGGGAGCGACTATCGCAACCCCGTTCAGGGCACGCCACGATAGTGGCGATAAGTCCCCTCTTTGAGGAGTGGCTTGAGAGGCGCCACGGCGCCCTCACCTTCCGCCTGACGCAGGTCCTCACCGGACACGGTTGTTTCGGGAGGTACCTGTACCGAATCGGGCGGGAGGAAACGCCCGGGTGCTACTATTGCGAGGATCGACCGGAGGACACGGTGGAGCACACCGTCGAGGTCTGCTCCGCTTGGGAGGAGCACCGCCGTGTCCTCGTAGCGGCGATTGGCGGCGGCGACCTCTCGCGCCCGGCCCTGGTTCAAGCCATGGTCCGGGGCGAGAGGGAATGGGAAGCCGTCGCCTCCTTCTGCGAAGCAGTCATGCTAGCGAAGGAGGCGGCGGAACGTGAGAGGGAGAGAACCTCCTCACGTCCCAGCCGCCGCGGGAGAAGCACCGGGCGTCGGGGGCCACGCCGTGATGGCTCTCGGCCACCGTAGGCGCGGGCCTGTGGACGGCGAGTAATGGGCTAGCTCGCCGTCCGTCCGTCGTATGACGACGGGCAGGCCGTGTCGACGGCGCGTTCGTGTTCCACGCGCGCCTCAAAGAGATGTCAGCAAACGGGAGGGGCCCGCAAGGGCCGGTGCCTGCCAGGGCTGCGGGACTGTTCGAAAGAGATACCGCGGCCCTGGAACATAAAGGGCCAATGAAGGAACATGGGTGTTTTTTAGTCAGTAAGAGTCTGACACTCCCTTCCGCTCCGCCCAGAGCGGGAGGAGTCATTTGATGATTTCTCACCCCCCAAAAAAAAAAAAAAAAAAAAAGTACCTCCAATAGAGACTGAAGACTGACGAATTAAAGAATGTGTTACTCATTGTATGGAATCAATGTTATTATTTCGGTGAAAATAAAGTATAGCCAGCCATATTGATATCGTTATAACATAATAATCATCTTATAACATCACACATATAATCCCCGAACGGTTAGGCAGAGGTGTACCTAATAGTACACCCACATTTTGTCAGTTATGTTTACGTCCCATGTAATAGGGGGCGAGCTTATTACCAACAACGGGCACAAATCCAAACTCCGTGGCTTCTACTGAGAAATTCCTGATGGAAAAACCCAATAACACTTTGCCCGACTCGAGAATCGAACCCAGGACCTCAATATTGGGTCAAATACATAATTAAAACGCTTTTACTAGGTTTTAGCCCTGTATTTCTCCATAAAAATGAGATAATTAATAAAGCCGACAGCAAAATATGCCGTGCCGGCCTTCGCAAGTCACGTACGCGGGTTCGGTTCCGTATCGGGGACAAATTGATGAGACATTACTAGGATTACAATTGAGTAAATAAACTTGTCTCCTCCTTTGCGCTTTAAAGTTTCCCGCTTCACCCTCGTTTTGCTGTAGGGACGTGAGCAGAGATCTAAGTGACTCCACGTCAAGTAGCGCTAGACTTCCAACAGTCAAACGTGGCAGATAGAACTGGTTTACCAGGATATTGTAACGGCTAATGAAGAAAAAGTGGTAGAAAGGGGTCGAGAATTGTATAGCTCTGGTTTTATCGTGTTTAGTTTGGTGACTGCATCTTTGGTTTCGAAGCTGCAAGCGGGACTATTGAGCTTCAGGGACCTGAGTTCGATCCCTCAGATCGGGTATTGAATATGCCATCTGGATTTCCTAAGTAACAGGCCATAGTCGGGATTTGTGCCTAGCTCCTTATAACATGCAACTTGAACTTAACTAGCAAAATCAAGCAGCACGGTTGGCGCAGTTGCTGATCGATTGGCTGCTGCGCTGCGTCTCGTCGGTTCGATTCCCGCATGGAAGAAATATTTGTATGGCCTATAGGTAGGTAGTTGTTCCAGGTATGGCTGTTTGTTTATGTGAGTTTAAATGTTTGTAAACGCACCCACGATACAGAAAAAAATCCTAGTGAGGGGCATTGTTTAAAAAAAAATGCAGGTATGCTGTCATAACTAATGTTTCATGAAAAGTCTTAACTGTTGTTTCGTTTCTTGTTTATGTCACTAGTATGTTATAAACAACCGATCCTATATTTCTAGGATGAAAATGTTGAACTTAATGTGTTTTTTTTTTCGGATGTGAAATCATCAAATGACTCCTCCCGCTCTGGGCGGATCGGAAGGGAGTGTCAGACTTTTACTGACTAAAAACCATCCATGTTCCCTCTTTTGCCCTTTATGTTCCAGGGCCACGGTATCTCTTTCGAACAGTCCCGTAGCCCAACTTAATGTGTTCTTGCTGTAATCTGCCATTATTCACAGTAGGTATACAGATTGCCAAGTCCCAGCGTCTGTTGTTGACAAGAGCTTTATTTTCGACCAGCAAGATGCAAAGACTGCAGGTGAGGATAATGTTTCAGAAGGCAGCATTACTCCTCCATTTACGTCTTAATTATAACAGCAATCAGTCTTAAAAATAACTATCTTATGCCCGCGGCCTCGCTCGCGTAGAGATAGACATGAGAACATAATCCTACTACCGGAGTAATAAATATCCTTTATTCTAATCTAGGTCATAGAGGAACTCGTGCCTAAATAATAACAGCCACTCGGGTCGATCTTCAGGTTAAGCTGCATTTGCCTAAGTTGGTCCGTGGATGGAATAGCGGAAAGCACGTTCTAGCAGTCAATTGTAGATATTTGATACAGTCAGGACAGTGGCCCGAGAGTCTGACAACCAGTCTTACCAAGGGGTATCGTATTACCCAGTACTAGCTGGTTCGTGGACGTCAGACAGGCAGTCGCTCCATGTAAAATACTGGTTTTCAGCTGCATCCAGTTAGACTGGAAGCCGATCCCTACATACTTGGGAAAAGGCTAAGGAGATGATCCTAATCTAGGTCGTAGTGTATCAGTGTGCCTTTCATCAAAATTAATTCAGTCGTTAATGCGCCTTCAAGGCGTAATAAAAAAACTGACTTTTGCGTTATTTTATACCTAATATTAGTTACGACCCTTAAGATGGCTACTAAGAAAAATAATCTGTCATAAATTAAAGACGCCATTTTAGCCTTGTATCTCTATTCCCGAGTTACCTTATCTAAGCCCCGGGCATTTTGAGCTACTATTAAATTATGATATTTTACGATGCTTCGTGTTTTATGGCACTTGTGTTTTTAGTAGGTAGTTATGTAATTTTGCGTCAGTGCTATGGCTGAAGTTAGAGAATCATGCTTTTTCTTTCGTTTCGGTCGAGAACAACTGCAAGGAAGTAGGTGGAAGAAGTAGCTGCCTGGAACATTCTAACATCTTGTTGTTTCTTAAGTCAATAGTTATAAATTCGAAAGTACCTAACTAAAAAGAAAATGTTGGTGGGAAACTGGGTTCTATTTTAAGGTGGTTAGGGTTTTCAATAGGATTTTCAGTAATCACTATCAAGTTTGGATTTTACAGTATTGACTTGACTTGGTGTAATAAGGTTCCACTGTGCTATTGATTGATTGGACTGCCTCGTTGTTCGAGTGGTTGTAAGCGCGACTGCTGAGCATGGGGTCGATTCCCGGGTCGGTCAAAGTGTTATTAGGTTTTTCCATCAGGAATTTCTCAGTAGCAACCACGGAGACTGAATTTGTACCCGGTTGATAGTAATATGCTCGCCCCCTATTACATGGTCATTAAAAACATATCTGGCAAAATGTGTATTATTAGGGACACCTCTACCTTTTTTTTTTTTTTGGAGGGTGGGAAATCATCAAATGACTCCTCCCGCTCTGGGCGGAGCGGAAGGGAGTGTCAGACTCTTACTGACTAAAAACCACCCATGTTCCTTCATTGGCCCTTTATGTTCCAGGGCCGCGGTATCTCTTTCGAACAGTCCCGCAGCCCTGGCAGGCACCGGCCCTTGCGGGCCCCTCCCGTTTGCTGACAACTCTTTGAGGCGCGCGTGGAACACGAACGCGCCGTCGACACGGCAAGGGACACCTCTACCTAACGCTTCGGGGATTACAGGCGTGATATTTTGTTAGTATGTTACGAGTAGATGTCCTAATTGATGCCAATAGGCCACATGAGATTTAACATAGCTGGCGAAATGTCGGTGGTATGTACCATATACATTTGCCTATCCCTTCGCGAAAAACAAGCTTGATGTTTGCGCCCAACTACGTCAAAGCACAACACCATTATCTAGATATACCTTCCAGGCAAGTCCCCGTAAGAAGCTTGTATCTCAACCCATTATACTTGGCATTTTACTTGTCTTGACAGATGACAGATTGGGAAGACATTCCCGCAGGCTACCTCACTGTCGACTGTCAGATATTCTGCTGGGTTGAAGATAGCGCGCGTTGTGATATGAAGGATGAATCTGTTTGTTTACATAATGTTTGCAGGGCTTAAATACCGAGCCAAATAAACGATGTTCTTATCAACTTAAAATGTTTATTTCTGTGAGATTTTATATATAACAGCAGGTACAATTGTTTAATAATTATAAAGACACATAATTTACAGGGAGGATAGAGTTCGTATAACTATCAAGCTTGGTTGTAATTAAAAATTTAATAAGGTCGAATGACTGTTACTAGCCTGACACGACAATCAATTAGTGAGAAGTACGTGAGTATGCGTTTGTAGGTACACGTAACATATTATACGTCGAGTTTTGAATCGAAAATACAATTATCCTTTAGAAGTTTAGTTAAATTGTTAATTGGGTATCGTATTACCCATTACTAACTGGGTTGTGGAGGTCAGATAGACAGTCGCTCCATGTTAAATACTGGTATTCAGCTGGATCCGATTAGACTGGGAGCCGACTCTAACATAGTTGGGTAAAGACTAGACAGATGATGATGATGATGTATGCAACAAGCGCAATCAATAACATCCCAGGGTGGAAGGGGCACCGAAGCGAAAACGGTTACCATGTATGTACTTACATCATTCTGAGCCTCCCACATTGTACGGTCAGCAACCGCACATTGTACTTTGGCCTAGTAAAATACTGCAAATTTTGTTAATTTATAAAATGTAGTATTATCACGTACGCAAGTACGTCAGTCTTCGGTTTAATATCGGGCTCGCGCAACATCTAACATTTTGTAATATTTTCCATTATTTTCTTGTAATATTATTTTAGTGCAATTTCGTATTAAATACCCTTTTGAACATTAACATTCAACATTAAGTGTAAAGGCTCATGCCCTTACACACATAATTTTTTTTATTTATACAAGTATTTAAACTTCATGTAGGTACAATAGTTGTACATAGGCGGACTTAATGCCACAAGGCATTCTCTACCAGTCAACCTTTGGGTTAAATAAGAAAACAACCACACAACATTTTTCATTGGTTATTAAAAAAAAAAACAGTTGTTTCCTACAAACGTGCAATACTTACACGGTTAAAATGTATGGAACAGCTGTTTTTTAGGGTTCCGTACCCAAAGGGTAAAACGGGACCCTATTACTAAGACTTCGCTGTCTGTCTGTCTGTCTGTCTATCTCCAGGCTGTATCTCATAAACCGTGATAGCTAGAAAGCTGAAATTTTCACAAATAATGTATTACTATTGCCGCTATAACAACAAATACTAAAAATAAAAATAAAATAATATTAAGGGGGGCTCCCATACAACAAATATGATTTTTTTGCCGTTTTTATAGATAATGGTACGGAAACCTTCGTGCGCGAGTCCGACTCGCACTTGGCCGGTTTTTTTTAAATAACCGATGAAAATTTTCTATGTTGGTGGGCTCAGAATGATGTACTGCATACGTGGTAAACGTTTTCGCGTCGGTGTCCATTCCACCCTGTATGAACACATTCTTAAAATTATGAAAGCATTAGGAATTTGTGAAACGTGTGTATTTCTTTTTAATTTAAAAATCGACGTTTTACGGTACGTTTACAGCGCGCGCTCGTGCGTGCTGGGGCCTCAAAAAAGTACCTGACGGCCTAGACTCGTAGTTTCAAGTTTCTACAGCAACTACGAATTGGATTACACACATTAATACTTTAACTACTCTATTGTGTTAGGTAAGCCTGTGATGATAGTGGTATGTGTTTTAAATAAATAAATAAAAAATAATCTTTTCTGTAGTTTAAGTAAATCCTATTTTTTAATTTCCCATAGTCGTTTTTGCAGACAGAAATCACTTTTACTAGGCCTCTTGTACACTTCACATCAAACACATCAGTCTATTCTGCAATTAGTTAATCAGCTACGAGTATTTATCTTACTTTGTACAACATAACATAACATATTCACGCTTTTTAATCCCCGTAGGGTTAGGCAGAGGGATACCTAACAATACAACTACATTTCACTAGTTATGTTTAAGTCCCATGTAATAGGGGGCAAGCCTTTTGCCATCAGCCGGGCACAAATCCAGACTCCGTGGCTACTACACCCAATAACACTTTGCCCCACCCGGGAATTGAACCCAGGATCTCTTGCTCAGCAGTCGTGCTTGCGACCACTAGACCAATGAAGCAGTCTTACGTACATAATAACGTCCTTACATTATTTTCTTAGTGTACTTTATAAAATAAAATATAAAAAACAATAAACAAAAAAAAAACTTGCTATTTATTACACCAAAGCATATAGCTCTTCTTGGTTACCATTTGAACAAACCACTATGTCTGTTCCCACCATCAATTCCATCTTTAAATAATACGTGAACCAATACAGCGTCTGCTTATTTATTTCGTATCATTTTTCGTCACAAACGCAATAGACAGAAATGTAAGAAATATCGCTTCTGCTCCATACAATATCTTATTCACATTCGTGTGTCATACAAGCTATTTCTCCCTGACACGTCTCTTACAGATTTATGTGTTTTCCTACGTGTAGACGTGGCTGTTTTCAGTGTATTTTGTTTGAGAAAAGTTGGATGAATTGGGTTTTTTGATAAGTGTGTGAAGTACCTGCATTTTTAATGGGTCCTTTCTAAAAATGGTTTGAATTTGAGAACTAGATTATCGAAATAACTGGCTTATGAGTTGCCCACCGTTGAACCCAAAACACATGCCTCATCTCTGTGAGTGGATGATCGAAATCATATGTTTTCGATTTTTGAGTCTACGCTGACATCGGGCTTCCTCATGTTTAATTAGTTAAACACTGAAAAATAAGTTAGAGTTTTTTAAAAATGTGTATTAATTTGAATCTGTGTACTGTTTTCCGAGGGCTATTTATAATTAATACTGTAGTGAATTAAGATACTAAAGTATAACATAAATGACATAATTATTTTTTTGAAAAACCGGCTAAGTGCTAGTTGGACTCGCGCACGAAGGTTTCCGTACCATTATCTATAAAAACAGCAAAAATAATCATGTCTGTTGTATGGGAGCCCCACTTAAATATTTTTTTATTCTGTTTTAGTATTTGTTGTTATAGCGGCAACAGACATACATCATCTGTGAAAATTTCAACTGTCTAACTACACGGTTCATGAGATTCAGCTTGGTGACAAACGGACACACAGACAGACAGACAGCGGAGGCTTAGTAATAGAGTCCCGTTTTACCCTTTGGGTGCGGAACCCTAAAAATGGGAAATTGACGTAATGTATCAATTTGATAAATCATTCATTTTCCTATCTGCACATCTAATCTTTGACTCCTCATTTTAAAAATACAGGGTCCAATGAATTATAGACCCATCACACTACCCAAACACAATTCTAGAACTCCAAAAAACCGGCCAAGTATACGAGTCGGACTCGCACACACAGGGTTCCGTAGCACCAATCCACATGATAAAAATATTTTTCAACCCTCAGTTACAAGTATGGCGAGCTACCCCTATTTTTCTCATAATTTCACATAGAAGACACCTACTTCCTAATTTTCATCTGTGTGGTGCATACAGTCTCAGAGTAAAATGACTAAGACACACAGACGGACAAACAGACAGACGTGACAGGGCGAATCTATAAGGGTTTAATTTTAGCTACGGAACCCTAAAAACATATTGAAAATGGACCATAAAGCCAGTGCTAGGATTTCCTCGTCCGTGCCTCTGCAAGCCGCACCAAATTTTGTAGCAGCCACCAAAGGATATGAGGCTCGGATCTCAAGACATATGAGACATGTCTCTGAAGAATTTAATATCTAACGTTGGCCCTACATACCGCGTATCGATTCTGTGAAGTTTGAACCTGTACGAAGATTTTTAGAGTTTTTTAAATGTAACTTGTTTTTGGAGAAGAAGTTTCAGTTGACTAGTTCCATTTTCTTTAAACATAACATTACATAACCCTATAATCCCCGAAGGGTTAGGCAGAGGTATATCTAATAGTACGCCCACATTTTTCCAGTAATGTTAAACTCCCATGTAATAGGGGGCGAGCCAATTGCCATCAACCGGGCACAGATCCAGACTCCGTGGTTGTTAATGAGAAATTCCTGATGGAAATTCCCAATTAAACTTTTACTTTACTTGCTACTTTAGTCCAACAAGACAGTCTTTCTTTAAGGTTTGGGTTAATAATGAAGTAAGGTGCTGCGGGACTGTTTGGGCTGCGGGACTGTTGGGCTGCGGGACTGTTCGAAAGAGATACCGCGGCCCTAGAACATAAAGGGCAAAAGAAGGAACATGGGTGGTTTTTAGTCAGTAAGAGTCTGACACTCCCTTCCGCTCCGCCCAGAGCGGGAGGAGTCATTCGATAATTTCCCACCCGAAAAAAAAAAATAAAAAAAAGGTATTTAATAAAATAAACACAGTTCCAAATCCAAGTTTCTGATAGCTGATATTGCGTAGCATAATAGTTTAGAAAATTTTGTACCTAAAACTATACAAGGTGTAAGAACGAGGGACGCGGAAACGGTTACCACGTATTCAGTACATCATTCTGAGCCCCGAGGACGTAGAAATTTTTCATCGGTTAAAACGAAAGTGCCTCAGAATGATGTACTGAATACGTGGTAACCGTTTTCGCGTCGGTGTCCCATCCACCCCGGATTAATAGATTTACAAAAATCTTACACCTAACCCTATATTAATACACTAGCTGTTCCCCGCGGTGTCACACGCTGCGCCACTACTAAGGGTCGTAGCGTAATGTCTAAATAGCCTATAGCCTTCCTCGATAAATTAACTATCCAACACAAAAATATTTTTTCAATTCGAACCAGCAGTTCCTGAGATTAGCGCGTTCAAGCAAACAAACAAACAAACTCTTCAGCTTTATAATATTATTATATATATAACATAAATATATACGAGTATATATAGAGTATAGATTTACAAAAAATCTTACGCCTAACCTCATATTAAAAGATTTACAAAACATTACTTTTCAGTAAAATATCCTATTTTAAGAAAACTACCTCGTTGGTATAGTGAGCGCAAGCACTTTGGAAAAGATATTGGGTTCAAATCCCAAGTTGGGCTAGCGTCATTGAGTTGTTTTATCAGAAATTCCTCGGTACTCCTCTACAGCTTTGCTTAGCTTTACTTTTTGTTTTATTTCCTCGCTTTTAAGTAGGTTTCAGCTTATGGCAATAGGGTCACCCCCTACTTCATAAATTTATCTAGCTTAAATCTGCTATTATAAGAAAAAAAAAAAAACTAGCACTCCGGGAGTGCCGGCAGAAGTGAAAACTTGATTATTAACGTTGAGCATGTTTGATATTTTGGAATGGTTAGGGAATAATTTTGCACCAATTGCTTTATCAGTATAAAAGTACTATCATTTATGGAAGTGCCCTTAGACTGCCTTAGTACGGGAACCAGTGTCGCCAAACTCATACACTTGCAAATTAAAATGAACATTCCAATACACAGAAAACGATAAAACATAGCAATGATGCAACTGTAATATTTTATTTATAAACAAATTACTGTCCTTGAAAAAGCACTAACTTATTATGTATAATTCTTATTTTCGATTGTGGTTCAAAACATTGTTTGGTACTATGGTGAATACGGGTTTCGAAGTAATGCATTGCGATTGATTTAATGAGGAGAGTTCTGTGATTCCCTATAAAAGGCTGACTGTCGAAATGGTCATTAATAAATATATTAATATTGGTACGTGTGCATTCCTTGTAACACGATAATATAAGTGTTGACATCACATTTTTCTCATTAAAAAATGAATTTCCTTTATGTGAACGCGCTCGAAATATCTTTTCTGCCAATTCACAGACTTTATTTAAGTCAGTAGAAGGATAAATAAGGCCTCCTTTGTCTCTTCTAGCAATGATTCCGTGATTTTTTTTTTTAATTTATTCATGACCATGGATACATGTCCTTCAGTCGTAATGATTCCGTGATACTTATCTGTGATCAAAGCCAAAAGACAATCCTCACATTTAATAACTTTCCTCAACTTTCTTGCAATAAAACCAGCAATATAGGTTATTATTTCTTTAGAATAAAGAGTAAGCCTAGAAGGATCTGTTAAATAATCATGATCTATGTTGATCATAGGATCACATCCTAAAGATTCATGCGGTAGCAGCAATCCACAAGTTTCTTATTTCGGGTTTATTCGGAAATCTGAAAATTTAATAAGATTTTTTATTATCTTTCATTTTTTGCGTCAGGTGAGTGCAGTTATACGAATTAAAATCGTATAATACGTGTGTTACTAACATAGATTTTAAGTAGTGCGTATTACTAATATCATATGAATCAAGGTCGGAAGAGTATTTTTTTATAGACATTGCATTATTCGGTATTACCCATATTAAAGGGTAAATTCCCCGTCAAAAAGTGGCAACACTGAATTTTGAGGTAAGATAATAAAATTATTGCAAAAATCACGATTATACGAGATTTATCCATTAAACGAATTAGTTGGTACATTACTGCGACTATTTTATGAGAAATAATAGGACACAAAGCGATTGAATACTTAAAAAGATCTAATACTTACGAGTGAAAGGACAGTCCAGCAATCTTCATCAAACTATCACTTTTACAGTTTATTACACTGCACCTTACCATTTTGCACAGTTGCACAAATGTACTGTTGTCGAATTAAGCTCGAAAAGATCATATAATGTGTATAATTTCGATGCAATTGTTAATAAACAAATTGGATGTCAATCTGGCACCGCCACAAACGTCAAACTTGTTGTGCACTGACAATGATGTGCTCAGCCGACACGCGATAAGGGACAGAAATATTTATACTCTGTCTCTTTTCTTTGCTAGTGACGTTTATATGTTCTTCTTTTTCTTGTGCGAATGCAAAGGAAGATATCCAGCAGTCTATAGAATACTCTGTCTACGGTTTTTTCTATTCCGTGTTTATCCCTAAAGCATTAGGTTCAAAGTTGATTGGAAACATTTAAAAATTTCTTTAAATGATTTTAAACCATAAAATGTTGAAGGTTAAGTTCAAAATCGTCTACACTCTATCCGTCTTACGCTTTTTCCAAATTTCTTTAAATGATTTTAAACCATAAAATGTTGAAGGTTAAGTTCAAAATCGTCTACTCTCCATCCGTCTTACGCTTTTTCCAAATTTCTTTAAATGATTTTAAACCATAAAATGTTGAAGGTTAAGTTCAAAATCGTCTACTCTCCATCCGTCTTACGCTTTTTCCAAATTTCTTTAAATAATTTTAAACCATAAAATGTTGAAGGTTAAGTTCAAAATCGTCTACTCTCCATCCGTCTTACGCTTTGTCACGTGTCCTGACGCGAGTTTAAGATTTTATACCCATTACAGAACAATTTTTTTAAAGTGCTCAACGCCGCTAAAGAAGTTTTCACTTCAAAAAACATCCCCCTAACCAAATTGCTGAACCACAAAGCTTACCACCTCCCAAAACCCACCATTTCCCTTATTACTTTTTTTCTCACCAATTATATATAAGAACCCAACCACTTCAGACATGCAAATCCCTCTGTACGTTATAAATGGCTGGTTGTATTTTATTCGGGACGTTAGTCGTAAATCGGGTCGACCCTGATTGGAGGCAGGGTGCATTAGGAAAAGATACCACACACATTTGTTAGGCATCGACAAGAAGGACTGATTAGAATCGCCTGTTTTGTGGCTTGTAAGATAAAATACACTGAAAAGCGAAGGTAAAAGTAAGATATATGTGAGGAGTTGGTAACTGTAACCGCATTTTGTTCTACCTTAGGCTCGAAGTATACGGAAGAGACGTGGCGAGGACGCGGATAATCAAAGAAACCTAAAACGAACCTAATAGTTATGTCGCATAGCGTCGTTTTTGTCGGGCGAGTCACCGGTGGCGCAGACGTCGCGTCGCGCGTCGCTTGGAAGCGCGGACGCAAATCTCTTTCCGACAAAAACGACGCTATGCGACATAACTATTAGGTTCGTTTTAGGTTTATTTGATTATCCGCGTCCTTGCCACGTCTCTTCTGTATAATTCGCGACTTAGGTGGTTTCACACGACGGATCTTACGTTGCATTGACTAGCGTGAAATCCATTATACACCACCCGATTGCGCGGGCGACCGGCGCTCACAGCCTCTCCACGTGGCTCACCGCCACAAAATCTTCGCTGCCTCCGCCCGACCGCGCGGACCGGTGTTGTGTGTGAATAACCCATATTTGTATATACCTAGGTACTTTTATTTTAATTTATGTCATAAAATCATCGTAATTCATCTTCAGCACTAAAACAATAACAATTGGTTTAATTTTGGAGCATCATTATCGTAGAAATCCTGAATGTGTGAATCCCTAACTTTCAGGAAGTAGGAACTTTTAAGAAAATAGGCAGTGATATAAGAAGCTGAGGATTTCACTTTGATGTGTTTATCTGATTAACCGCTTAGTACTCGTATTGAATTGTGGCCCTCTGATGAACAGCTTGACAATGAAGAGGAAAGGCTAGCGGCGCTTCACTCATACAAACGTATTCCCCAGTTAAATCCCTGGAAAATAAAACAAGAGTAAATATTTGTTTACTATATATGTATAAATTAATTTTTTAAACTGTTTTACTATTTTTATTTTATTTTTAATTCAAATTTTTATTATCATAATAATTAAATTATTTACACACTACAATACTATGATAGTTATAAAAATATGTACAAGTATCAAAAGGGTTAGGGTTTGAGCCGTTCGGGGTTGAAACTCTAGGGCCATGGGGTCCGCGTGCCCGCCTAGTATTTTGGGATTAATTTAATTAGAATCTATATGCATTCCTACCATGCCTCTACGTTTCGTTTGTTCCATTTTATATTTGACGGATTGTCAGGATTTATTCCGTTAGGTTCGTACATCATGTGGGCAGCAGACGGGTTTCGTCTAATGAAAACACACTGGGTACGATACACTATTTCTATTAAACTAACAAATTACTTGATATTACAATTTGCCACAATAACACTGGGCACAATGAATTGGGTACAGTTCCAAGACGTCTCAACTCCGCTGCAATCGGACATTGAATGTCGTTCTCGCCTCGAGCTGTCAACACCAGGGCTCTGTAGAAGCACGCTGTGGTGTGGGTAGGCTTGTGAGTAGGTCGTGTGATGTCACCACTGCGTACTTGCGATTCATTTTAAGCCCGTACCAATGACCGGATCCGACATATTCTATATTAATAATATAGAATAAATCTAAACAAAGAGATATAGTAGGGATAGATAATTATAGATAATATAGAAAAAAAAAAATTGCGATAGTTTTTTTCCGCTGAAAAATCAACTACGTTTGTGTGGGCAACGCGCTGCCAGCCTTTTCCTCCCTTTTAAAAATATTGACTGATGTCCTTCAATTTTCTCTTAATCACTGAAAATAATCACCAATAATATCCCATTAAAATACAATGAAACTACCCTCCATTAACTAGTCTAAGAGCGAACCAAACCAGATATCCATCAGTTAGCAAAACTTTTTTCGGCGCCATTCTTTCGCGGTTCTTTTTCTTTCTTTCATTCTTTCTTTTGAACGGCTGGTGACAGCCCACTAATGGAACGATACTACGGATCCGTTCCGTACTTACGTTCAGAAATGAAATAGTGGGAGCCCTTTTGTTTAGCCTTTTTGTGTGCTTCTTCGAAAGTAGTTTTTGTTTGGTAGGATACAATATTAGGTAGGTTTTATTGGTGGATAGTGGAATTGTTAGGTGTTCGTGTTTATTGTGTTGATAATTGATGTATATTATAAATACCTACATAATATACTTAGTTATTATCATTATCTTTATTCATTTTTAAACATATTATTTTCATTTTTAAACATTTCTAAAAAAAAAAACATAAAACAAACATTATAAATATAAAAAATAGTGGTCCGCCGGTGTCGGGAGCAGGGTCCAAGCTACCGGTGGTTAGGGCCCCAGAGACAGGAACCTCCTCACAATGCGAGCCGTATCGAGGAGTACTGCCTTCTGAATCAAGCCCTTGATCCAATCGCCTAAGGAGAGCCTCGAAAGATGGTTATGATCATGATTATCATCATCATTCATTTCGGCCTCGATTAATTAATAATAATTGTTAGGAATTATTCCACCCAGCCACCCAGAGAAAGGGGGGACGCCCTTTTCTTAAGATAACATACATACAAGGTTTACACCTTCACGAAGCCGACAACCACGCATTCTGTACATCAAATTAAGTTACTCTACGCAAAAATGATTGCTGGGAAAAGACTTTTTTTTGGGGTGAAAAATGACTTTTTATGGTAGGACTCAATGTAACGCACCTAAAACATTGTGCTGTTGGATGCATTGTTTTCACAATAAATTATTACTTTATAATTGGCTTTATTTGAAAGTTAATTTAAGTTTAAATTAATAAATACTATGTAAATTTTATACAGACTACAAATAAAACTAAAATAATGATAAAAAGAAGACTAAAATAAAGTACCTGTATATATAGAACGACGACAATAGGACACGTCTTAGGCGTAAAAGTACTCCTCCGCATCGCTGTCATCTGGAAAAGTGCCCAGAAGACTGGCATTACTATATTATTTTTGAATAGTACAGAGGTCATGGAGTCATTTCAAGTACAGTAGAAACGTTAAAAAGTACATTATTTAAAAAAAGTAGTTGTGAAAAATTTGGAACTTTGATCAAGCTATTATCTCCGTAACTAGAAGGTATGGTCCAGAACAAAAAAAATATATCACAAAGACGGGGAGAATAAGTATCTTTGGGCTTCTTTAAGAGTCTTTTTACAACAATTATATTTCTGAAACTCTTTTAAATAATACTTTTTTATTTTAATTAATCCATTGAAATGATTACGAGCAGCTTAAGCTAGAAATTTAAAAAAAAAATATCCTGCGAATGAAATAGTTATACCATCAATAAATTTGATCTCTACTTAAGTATGGACATGTCAAGTTTTTGTTCCGTGTTTAAAAATTAATTTTAATTAGAAATTAGGTTGTATTATGGTGTAATTAAATGTGATAACGTATTTTAAATGTGTAAATACCTAGGAAAATTGTTTTCCTGATAGTTCATAAAGTATTCGGTTATACGACATTACCGGTAACCTATAAACAACAACAGCTGACGGTCTAACTACGGAATTATACGGATATATACGGGGAGTATTTGTTTACTTTTATATTATAATAGCACACAATCGTATTTAAATAATAATAATTCTTTTTTGTGAATTTAGTAGGTACCCAGTATTGTTTCAAAATCGCTTTGTTGTCAAATGTCAGTTCGTAAAAAGTAAAACTTTAACTATTTAAACTTTGTTTACATCAGTCTTTTCAATATTAATTAAATATAACGTTCGTGATAGTTATTTTATTAACGTCTTGAAGTAAAAGTACTTTAAAATTCTAAGTTTTCATTCTAGGCAATCTACCCACTTATAAAAAAAAAGTTAAATTCTTAGATAAGAAAATCTTATTATAGTAATAAATTGAACATTCAGTTAGATAATATCAATTTTGTCAAGCTAATATAGCAGCCTACCTCATTTCTTTGAGTAACACAAACTTTTTCCCTGTTTATTTCCCCCTTTAATTTCTAAATTTTCTAACATTGATCTATTCTATTAGTTCTCACCGTTTCCTTATTTCCAATTTTCAGTACCCAATCCAGAAATCATGCCTGTGATGACACGTAAGGCTACTGCTCAGGATATGGAGTTAAAATTGAGAACGGCCCTCCAAGAACTGAAGGACTCAAAACTCCAATGTCAACAACTGTTACAGGAGATAGAGGACAGTGAGGAGGAGGTCAATAACGTCAATAGCAAAAACTCCAGCTTAAAACGGGAGCTAGTAGACCTTCATCAGGATTACTTGAATGTTGTCAATGAACGGGATCAGCTAAGGGTGATTACGGATGGGTTTAACAACTGTAGCAACTTGTATGAGGAGGCTTTGTGTAAAGTTAGGGACCTAGAGGATGAATTAAATTATGCTAATGTAAAACTTTTAAATTTGAAACAGGAACAGGATCATACTCAGGCTATAGAAACTGAACACTTGTACAATGAATTAGTAAATACAAATTGCAACCCTAATTCCATAATAACAATAGACCTCACAGAGGACTCCTTACTGAAACATAATTCGTACCATAAAACTAGTAAAAATAAAATTAAGAAATATGCAAGATTGAATAAAATCATTAAAAAATTTAATAAATACAAGAAACAACAAAAGCACTATTCCAAAAATATTCAATTAAGGAAAGAACGTGTTTATCTTGTGAATAGATTAAATAACTATCAGATTAAATTGGAAGATAGTATAAATATTTATGAAATAGACACTCAGCGCTTACAATCTGAAATTGAGGCACTGAATAAGTCACTAAAATCATTATAATGGTAGATAGAATTTAAATACAATTTTTCAGCAATATTACAGTCATCCTTTTCAGGTAGTACAAATTTTAATTTATATAAAGTTAAATAGGATAGACTAAATCTTATTGTTTGTATAGGACAGATCGCCACTTTTGTACATGAGAGAAAATCGTTATTTTAAACTAGACTCTAAATATTCTTTAACTGAGTAGAAGCATTTTTGGATAAGGTATAGTTTTAGCCTTTTTTGGAATATTGTTACTGATTTTTCAGTTTTAAACATGTTTGGCAACTTATTATATATTTTTATTGGCATCTAATATGGGCTATTGCTTAACATTTTAATTCTTGAGGACGGAGCGCATAACCTCTTTTTATGGCGAGTGTTGACGTTGTGTTTATCTTCAACTTTGGTGAACTTTTCGATATTTTTAAAAACAAATACGCAAATATCAAGTATGTATATCGACGGCAGAGTTAGAATCTGATACTTTATGAAGTATGGTTTGCAGGTCTCCGTATTATCTATTTGGGCTAGAATTCTTATACACTTCTTTTGTATTATGAACAGTTCATCTGCGTTAACACTATTTCCCCATAGCATGACCCCATATCGCAGCCATGAGTATGCGTAGGCGTAGTAAGCAGCCATAGCTGTTTGTGTGTTAGTGCTTTGTTTAATTTGAAAAAGAGCGTAGGAGAATCTGGAGAGTTTTGTTTTTATATGTTCTATGTGTGACTTCCAGTTAATGTGTGTGTCAATATTTATGCCAAGTAGGCTAAATGTATTAACTTCTTCTATTTGCGTGTTTCTGAAAATTGTGTTTAGATTGAGAGGTGGTTTTTTATATGATCTAAATTGTATTATTTTAGTTTTATTACTATTTATTTCCAAGTTGTGAATCTGGAGCCAAGTATCTACAGTTTGTAGTGTATCTTGTATTTGTAGACTAGGGTTATTTACGTTTCCACACTTGATTAATATTGAAATATCGTCTGCAAATAGTACTGGTAAAGCATTTTCTTTATCTAATATTTTTGGGAGGTCATTGATGTAAATTAAAAATAGTGGGCATCCTAATACACTTCCTTGTGGGATTGAGCAAGTAATTTGTTTTTCTTGTGATCTAATGGTTTTTATCTCATTTTTATCATGGTCGTAATTTTCAATTTGTACTAATTGTGTCCTATTATGTAAATATGATTTGAACCACGAATACGCTGGTCCTCGTATGCCGCAGCCATATAGTTTACTGAGTAAGATGTCATAAAGGACCTTGTCGTATGCTTTTGTCATGTCTAGTAGTAGCCCAATTACATATTGTTTGTCGTTTATATGTTGCAGCGCTTGTTGAACATATTTATAAACTGCTAATGTTGTGGATCTACATTTTCTAAATCCATTTTGTGCGTCGTCAAGAATATTAAACTTTTCCAAGAACGTATATAGCTGATTGCACATAGCTTTTTCAAATATTTTGGAAAAGGTTGGTAGCAGTGCTATGGGTCTATAATTACTTGGGATATGCTTGTCACCTTTTTTATGTACTGGTTTAACTAAAGCGACTTTGAGTGCGTCTGGAAACTGGCCGTCTTGGAAGCTTTGATTGATCAAAATCATTAGAGGAATGGAAAGTTCTATTGCGCATTGCTTTAATAAAATTGGTGGAATGTCATCAATACCGCAGCTGTGTTTATTTTTAGTTGACCTTATTATATTAAGTATCTCTTTTTGGTCTACCGGGCGTACATACATTGAACATGTAGAGGGGTTGACTACTGGTTTTCCAATGTTATTGGTCGAGTTTGTCGTTTGATTTTGCCCTACCGTCGCAAAGAATTCATTAAATCTGTTAGATACATGTAACGGGCATTTCACTTCTTCATTGTCTATCTTCAGTGATAAATTTTCGCGTCTATTTATTTTTGTCTTCCCTGTTTTTGTGTTAATTATATTCCACATTGTCTTTACCTTATTGTCAGATTTTTGCATTTGTTTAATATATGTTAGTTTTTTTGATTTTCTAATTGTCAATTTTAATATTTTACTAAATAATTTGTAGTGTTTTTTTATGACACAACTTTTGGTTTCATTATTAATAGTTCTTAACACTCTTTTATGTTCGGATGATTTTTTGAGACCTTTAGTGAGCCATCCTTTTTTTGGTTTGCATTTTATTCTTATTTTTTGCAATGGAATATATTTATTTAGATTGTGTTTTATTATTGTAATGAAGGATTCATAATTTGCGTGTACGCTATTATTTTTAATTAGTATAGTTTCCCAATTTTCTGATTTTAGTGAATTTTTAAAACATTCGACATTATTTTTAGTAAATAATCTTTTTTCGGTATACCAAGTTTTACTATTGTTATTTGATAAATAATCTACATTTAATTGAACATTTATTGCCTTATGGTCTGATAATCCATAATCTTTGACAGTTGCTTTGTCTATAAGCGATGGGTAGTTTGTAAAAAGTAGGTCAATGCAAGTGGATGTTGTCTTGGTTACTCGTGTTGGTTCGCGGATTATTTGTTGCAGGTTATATGTTTTCATAAAGTTCAAGAATTCTAGAGTCTGTTTATTTTTGTTAAACACGTTTATGTTAAAGTCTCCTCCTATTATTAAGTGTTTATGTACTTTTTTAATATTTAATTTATGTAAAACTTTTCCCAATTGTTGAAGAAATATGTCAATATGACGATCTGGTCTATAAAGTCCTATAAAAGTACAGTTTAGTTTGGGAACGTCAATAGCACTAAATTCTATAATATAGTCTTTTGAATAATTTACAATGTCTGTTCTTTCAATAAAATCTAATGAGTCTTTAACAATAATACAAATTCCTCCGCCATCGCGGGTTTTGCGACAAAATATGGACGCTATTTTATATCCCTGGGGCAAGATTGATTCACAATAATTTTCATTTTTCCACAATTCGGATAGTGAGATAAAATCAATTTGAGAATCTAAAAGTAATTGTTCTATTAATTCTACTTTGTTGCCGATGCTTTGGATATTTTGAAAAATTAATGTAAACCTATTCAGTTGTCCTATTTTGTTGTCTTGTACTCTGTTTCGCTGGTGCAATTCGATGTTAGAGAAAAAACTGAGAGCCATCACCTTGTTTTCCTTTTGATTGACCCTCTTGTTCGAGATCGTAGTCATGTGAGAGTTGGGATGTCCCACTATGGTCTTCTTCAAGGAGGTGGACATCATCGCTAGCTTTAGTAGAATCTTGGTCGCTGTTAATAAATATCTTGGATCTGATCTGGTCAAAGATGTCTCTCCATCCGTATTTGTTTATTTTCCCTGTATTATAAGTAAACATGTCAAGAGTCAGGGTGTAATTAGTGTCGAAAAAGAATGCATATTTGTTGTTTTTTATGTCCAAACTGAGAAGGTTGTTGAATAACTCGACTTTATAATTATGGATTAGTGCACCTCTTATATAAGTCGGAGCGCATATAACAATATTTGTGTGCGGAGTGTTTTTCAGTGAGTTTTTCAAGTTCTCAAGGATATCTAGATACTCGCTTTTTCTGATATCGTTTTCTCCAATGAAGATCAGGCAATAGTCTTGCATTGTGAAGTCTCTCAAGTTATCTTCGACGGTGCGTAGCAACTCTTCTGTGGTAGCGTTATGCAGCAAATAATGACAGTAGTCGAATTCATTTGAGAAGACTTCCTCAATTAACGGCAGTGTTCCTTAAGTACATCTATTGCTCATTATAGCGAGTCTATTTTTAGGTTTCGGTCGAGATACGCCTACTAGTTTTTTTGAGGCAACATTACCCAGGTGTGAAGCTGATGTCGGGTTTTGGTTTTGCGTCAATGTGTAATTAGTCATCTCGATAGTTTGCGTTTCTTTGTTAAGAGTGTCGACTTTTATTTCTTTGCAATAATTGTTAGAGGTCTGGGGGTCATTATTACAAGCAGTTTGTCGAGTCGTGTCATGCTTGGATTTTTGTTTGCTCGATGATGCTGGTGTGTTATTCTTTCTGCTAGGCGTTAAGCAGATCTTTTTACATGTCTCGACATTTCTTAGAGCTTTTTGTAAGTCGGATTTTAATCGGAAGTTTTCTTTGTTGAGGTCGTCTATTTCCTGATGAGCACTCTTAAGTTGCATCTTTAGCGTATTTATTTGTTCGTTCAAGTCCTTAGCAGTGTCGTCGTCATCGTGCAGGCTGTCCGGTATGCTCATCATTGTGGTGTCAAATATTGTTTTTTCGTCGTCATTTGTCAAGACAGATAAGTTAGTCAAAGAGCCGGTATTCTGCTTACGAAGTGTGATATTATCTGTATCCATGTTTATCCGTATTTATGTGTCGTGGTTATGTTACTGTGTGTGTAACCTTAGTTATTGTACCCAAAATTATTGCATGCCCGGGTCAACCTACAAACAGGTCATGGCTTCGGTAATAAATAATGTTTGTAATCCTAATACGACCATTACTATATGTGTTGGAAATAGTTCAAATATTAAAAAGGAAGACATCACCGACTATGTATCAGAGTTGTTAAAGTTAAGCTGTAGTAAGATCATATTGTGTGCTTTTCCATATTTTAAAAATTTAAGTAGTAGAAAAAACAATTACATACATATGTTAAATAAGCATGTACATTTCTTAGTAGGTCACTATAGTGACAGACTTATATATCTGGATATCAACACTATTGTTGATAAACTTAAGTCGACACGGGGTAAGGTGTATCTACCTATTAGATGTAGACACAAAATAGCTAGGCTATTAGCTTATAATATTCACACAGACATAAATAGTATGTCTAAGTTTAGTTATATTATTAACACCGCGACCATTAGTAATCATACTAATAAACATTTTTATAATAACTGTAAATCGGAGGATCCATGCGTAATTATAGATGATTCTCAAGTAGAATCCACTGGTAGTGGAGTCTCAGGGCTCACTCCAGATATTAATATTAATTTAAACTAGGTAGTGAGACAAAAGAAGGTACCTTTAACAATATTGTTAAACCTATCAACAACAAGGTATCTTCTTGCACTCAATTAGTTAGTAAAAAAGGGCCTCAGCAGAACACCTTAAAATTATTCCACCAAAATATCCAAGGCATTTCTTCCAAATTATTAGAAATTGAATTGTTTTTAGAAAAAAATATGTTTGACATTATTTGTTTTACCGAACATTGGCTAAAAGATTACCAAATGCTGATTAATTATGAGAACTATACGGTTGGTAGCTGCTTTAACCGTAAATCTATGCTGCGTGGAGGTTCCCTAATACTTTTGAAAAATTGTGTTAAATATAAACAACGTATTGACATAGTAGGTCTCTCGGTTGAACATTGCGTCGAACTGTCCTGTGTTGAGCTAGATAAGCATGTAATTGTGTGTGTGTACAGACCCCCAAACTATCAAAACTTTTCCTTATTTGAATCAATAATGGAAGATGTCCTGGCAAAACTTGCAGCCAGTAATAAATCTACAATTATTTGTGGTGATTTCAATATCAATATTTTAGAAGACAATTCAAATAGCAGTCGGTTATTAAATCTTTTTAAGTCATTTGACTTGACCAACATTTTTATAGAACCTACTAGAGTCACTCCATCTTCTGCTACTTGTATAGATAATGTTTTCTGCGATTGCGATTACTTAGATAAAGCCATAGTAAATTGCCTGCCGTCTGACCACAGCGGACAAACTGTAACTTTTAGGTGTAACACACCATTGCAAAATGTTCAGATTAAATTTAGACCTATAACTACTAGCAAATTAAATAGGTATAATATTTCCCTGCAGAACAAGTTAAGTGTTATGAGCCATCATATGGACGATATTAATATAAATCAATTGTATGATCATTTCTTTTCAATAGTTCACACTGAATACAACAAAACTTTTGAAAAGAAGACAAAAAGTATTTGCCCTAAATTTATATTTAGTGATTGGGCAACTAGAGGTATCAGAAAAAGTAGGGAAAGACTATTTGAGCTTTATGACCTTAAATCTTATATAAACACTGAAACTTTTAATAAGTATGTTGCTAAGTATTCAAACATTTTTAGAAATACATGCAAGGTTGCCAAAGCCCTGCACATTAGCAACAAGATCAAAACAGCAGAAAATAAAATAAAGACAGTTTGGAAAGTCATAAATAACGAGACTAACAGGAAGAAAATACGTAACACTAGCTACACCTTAGATACAGCATGTGGTCTTAAAAGCTCTAATCAGGAAGTAGCTCAAGAACTTGTGAATTTTTTTACCGATATACCGTTAAAAACTACGGAGTCTCTTAATTCCTCTCCTGAAGTAGCAATTGGTTTATTAAAGGCGAATGTGTCTGGCTGCCCGGCTGAATTTAAATTTAAACACATAAACCCTATGATAGTTATTAAAGCTTTCCGGCAAATAAAAGTCAAACTGACCGAAGATCTTTGGGGAATGTCTATCAAAGTTTGTACATCCATAGTTGAGACTGTAGCACCATACTTAGCTTTAATTTTTAATTTGTGTGTAGACCAAGGAGTTTTCCCTGATTTAATGAAATACAGTAAAGTCATACCTCTTTTCAAATCCGGGGATAGTAAAGATACTAATAATTACAGACCTGTATCCGTGTTGCCAGTTTTTAGCAAGGTGTTTGAAAAAGTAATGCTTAATCAAATGCTCAATCATTTTAACACCAACAGAATCTTACACGACCAACAGTTTGGTTTCACTAAGGGACGTTGTACAACTGACGCCGGTGTAACCTTATTAAAGCACATATTTTCTGCGTGGGAAGCATCCCAAGACGCAATAGGAATATTTTGTGACCTCTCCAAAGCATTTGATTGCGTAAATCACGACACATTGCTTTTGAAACTTGAGCATTACGGACTAGGTAAACTTGCACTTAGTTTGGTAAAATCTTATTTAAGTGATAGACAACAATATGTTCAAATAAATGGTGTTAATTCACAGGGTTTAAAAGTAAAAATGGGGGTTCCGCAAGGCTCAATATTGGGTCCTTTCTTCTTTCTAGTATATATAAACGATCTACCCTATTTATTGAAAAACCAACCTCAAAATATGGTGTTATTTGCTGATGACACTTCTCTAATTTTTAAGATAAATAGACGGTCCCAAAATCTAGATGACGTAAATAATGCCCTACTTCAGGTCCATAATTGGTTCACAGCAAACAATTTAGTATTAAATGAAAAAAAAACGAAATGCATAAGATTTGCTTTACCAAATGTTAAAAGTAACGAGTGTGATATAGTATTGAATAAAGAGAAACTTGAATTCGTAGATAAAACCGTTTTCCTGGGGCTTACGCTTGATTCAAGGCTACAATGGGGTTCTCATTTGAAATCTCTCGCGGGGCGCCTAAGTTCAGCAGCATATGCTGTTAGAAAAATCCGTCAATTTTCTGATGTAGATACCGCTAGACTGGTCTATTTTAGTTACTTTCATAGTATAATGTCTTATGGCATTCTGTTATGGGGACGGGCTGCAGACATTGAGTCTATATTTATTCTGCAAAAAAGAGCCATCAGAGCCATATATAATCTTCGTAGGCGCGATTCTCTAAGGGAACTGTTTAAGGAAATCAAAATCATGACGGTACATTGTCAATACATCTACGAAAACATAATGTACGTTAGAAAAAATCTACATCTTTTTAATAAAAGAGGTGACAGACACAATTACAGTACGAGAACTAGAGACCAATTAGTTCAGCCGGGCTTCAGACTTGCTAAAGTAGACTCATCTTTCATGGGGTACTGTTTAAGATGCTATAATAAAATTCCACAAAGTATTCTTGAACTGAATGAGACGAAATTTAAATCATGCATTAAACGCACACTATGTAAGCAAGCATATTACAAGTTGGACGATTATATCTCTGATAAAAATGCTTGGCTCAATGCCGGTCCTGCTCCACATGGACAGGGGCGCATAAACTGATTAATGGATAGCATTAAATAGTATTGTTGGAGCTGCTGAAGATTGTACAACTATCTTTGCATTGTATAGATTCAATTTCTTTTGGTATTATATAACCGCATAGCCCATATTATGTGAGTACTATGTAATAGAAAGCTATCCTTCGTTGGAAACCTACGTCATTTTTTTTTTTTTTTTTTGACTTGAATTTGCCCTGGCGGTTAAGTGTATGTCATGCTCACTCAAATGTCTCGCTGATGGTGGCGCGTGTGTCGGATCAGTTAGTTCCCTTCAAAATGGTTGAGTTGAATGGTGCTGATACATGCGTCATGTTCGTGAACGGGCGCTGTCAGTTGTGACTGGTCATCTCTTGGTTGCCACGGCTTATTTGAATTAATTATTTTATTTTTTGAATTGTTCTTTTCCTTGTTTTTACTATGGACACTTTTAACGTGCACATCTTGCTACATCGCTCTCACATAATGTACCATCTAAACATGAATGATGTAACCAAGGTTTTGTAAAAATATTTTGATTTAAAAGAGTGTCCATGGAGTTTCTTGCCCGTTCTTCTCCATAGAGATCTACGTTAGGGAATGGGCAACTACAGTACTTTCACAGTTTTTATGCCTTGTGACTGGGACTGTAGCTAAATTTCATTGTTGTCTTTGTTTCGACAGTTCAAAAGTGCCTGTAACGGGCCTACTTGAAATAAATGCTTTGATTGATTGATTGATTGTATAAAAAAAACGACCACAAAATTGCACACCACTGACTAACAAGCAACATGTATTAAATGCTTGATAACTAGTTTGTTTACACAAACTTTCGATTCAAATAAACCACGTTCAACTTTACCAAATACGACCGGTTGAACGGTAACAACTTTACCTGCATGCTAGACGAAAAAAAAACAATCACTTTAGCACTTTTCATTTCTGCAATTTGCAACTGCAAGAGCGTACCGTCAGTCTATGCCCGCCCGCCCTACAGTGCGCACGTTGGGCGGCAACGTAGTTAACGTAACGTGTAACGTAAAGGTTTACGTTTTGACTACATTTTGAATTTCAGTGTTGTGCTGTGTATAAGGACTGATTATGAGGAGATTTTGAATGTATGTAACTATGTACCTTGTAGCTACTTTGTTGAAGTAGATATTTGGTTGAGTTCTGTTTTTTTTTTGTAGGTTTTAGGAAATGCACGTATGATTTAAATAGGAATACTTCGTTCGCCTATCTGTCATTATTCTACGGACTAGTAGAAGAAAGCCAAACGTCTGAAATAAACTATATTTAAAAGGATAAAATTTTAAATCTGGGATAGGTCACGGTGTTAGCTAAGTTGTGTTACAAAATATTATCGATATTTATACGACCAGGTGACAATAATTTGGCTTCTACGAGGACTTTTAAATGGATTGACATTAGAGCTTTATTAACACTAAATTGCTTGATGATAAAACGGTCACATTATTATTTTGGTAATAGTACTTCTCAGTGAGGGAGGAAACGCACATAATTGACCTTAATTCGGTATAAACGAGATGGGAAAATCTACACACACCTTGTGGAGTCTCTTAGTACCTCTTTTTATGAAAATAGTTTTGAGCATTAGAGAATTTATCTTGAATTGTAAAGAACTTAATATTCTACTCGGATTTCTTCCCACGCAAGATGTCAATGACCTTGTGAAAATGCCAATGCAACATAATTGAGTTTTATACTAGAACTTTAGTTTTTTATTGTGAGCTTAAAATAGTTCCAACAGTTTTTTTCAAGGTCCGGGGCTGTTTAAAAGGAGACTCACGTAGACTTGCAAATAGATAATTAATTAGTTTAGAATTTCTTTTATATTTCAAATTTATCGTTTAGAACTGACTGTTTCAGTGTTGCCTACTATAATAAATATTTAGCTCGTCATATGCCACTACATTTTAAAAAAATCGTGGAACTCGGTTGACGAAATCCTCTAGAGTTAGTAAAGTTTTCACATCAAACTATTATCTAATGACGATGAATTTAGTACTTTCCTGGATAATACTGTTCAGGTACTAATTCATTTTGGCTCGTAAAGAAGGCTTTCAAAAATATGTGAAGAAAAATTAACGGTCAAATTTCTTACAGTTTTTCTTCAGATTTTTCATACTCTTTGAATATTTAAAAAAAATCAAGTAAGTCCGCAGAGTATACTTGAACGCGATTTATTATAATTACAGGTGACTGCGTAAGTTTTTATTTAGGTATTTGAATACTTACTTTTTGTAAGTTTACCTCAAAGGTTTATGTTTCCACACTACGGAGCCATTATTACAAATTATTCATAAGACGCTGCTTATAAAAGTTTTTTGAATAATTCAAAGAATCCACCGATCAATGTGCGGCTAAAAGTTTTGAATAACTTTGTGTACAAAAAATTGAGAAAGAATATTTACAAAAACACTTAACATAACGCTTGTAATGCTCGAGGGGTTGGGTAGAAATGTACCTGAAGTTACCCACATTGCGTCAGTTATGTTTAAGCACCGTGTGATATAATATGAGCCTATTGCCATCCTTGTTGGTATTGTGGTCACAAATGCGACTGCTGAGCATAAGTCCTGGGTTCTATTCCCGGGTCGGTAAAAGTATTATTGGGTTTATCCATCAGGAATATCTCAGTAGCAGCCACGGAGTCTAGATTTGCGCCCGGTTGATGGGAAAAGGCTCGCCCCCTATTACATGGGACTTAAACATATCTGGCAACATGAGGGTGTACTATTAGATACACCTCTGCCGGGACAGAAAGGCGTTATCTAATATCTAATATCTTGGGACAACCAACACACCGCCATCTGATCCCAAACTAGTCAGAGCCTGTACTATGGCAACCAGACAACTGATAAACATACTTATATATTTCTAAATACATACATATTATAGATCAATTACACACCCAGATACAGGACAAATAATCGTACTCATCGCACACAGATTTGTCCTGTGTGGAAATCGAACCCACGACCTCCGTCCTAGCAGTCAGGGTCACTAACCACTAGACCAACAGGCCAATCATGGGGGTTATGTTATGTGATGTGTCATCTCAGAAATTAATTTTGCAGATTTAAGTTCTTTCAGGCAGCGTTTAAAATGATTTTTATTATTTTCATTTATTTATTTAAAATTACGTAAATAACACCTTAACAGCTAGAACACCAATGCGATGTTACTACCACCAAATGTATACAACAAAAATACATTAGATACAAAAAAAACAACAAGAATACACTTAAAAATACCTACAATAAAAAACACCTCTAAACATTTTCAATGCACTTCAGTGCTACTCCTGTGAACTTCATCAGGCTACAGTGAAATATATCCACCTCATCTATATATATAAAATTCAAAGTCCTGACTGACTGACAGAGATATCAACGCACAGCCCAAACCGCTGGTCCTAGAGCAATGAAATTTGGAGTGTGTATTCTTTGTGAAGAGTAGGTATCCACTAAGAAAGGGTTTTTCTAAATTCTACCCCTACGAGGGTTAAATGGGGTGTTGAGTTTTCTATGAAACTTTTTATTCTCGCGGTCGATGGACTTGAAAATTTGTGTACCTACTCTGCAGTTACAATTATGAGAAACGTGTATCAAAGTTTTTCCAAAATCATCCCTCAATATGAAATTCAAAGTCCTGACTGACTGACTGATATATCAACTTACAGCCTAAGCTGTTGGTGTTAAAGACATGAAATTTAAAGGGTGTATTCTTTGTGAAGAGTAGGTATCCACTAAGAAAGGGTTTTTCGAAATTCCACCCCTAAAGGGGAGAAATGGGGTGTTGAATTTTCGGTAAAACTTTTTATTCCCTGGTCGATTGACTTAAAAGTCTACATACTCTTCAGTTAAAACTATGAGAAATGTATATCACAGTTTTTCCAAAATCATCCCCCAATATAAAATTCAAAGTCCTGAATGACTGATATATCAACGCACAGCCCAAACCACTGGCCCTAGAGAAATGAAATTTGGAGGGTGTATTCTTTGTGAAGAGTAGATATCTAATAAGAAAAGGTTCTTCGAAATTCCACCCCTAAGAGGGTAAATTGGGGTGTCGAATTTTCTGTGAAACTTTTTATTCTCGGGGTCGATTGACTTGAAAGTTTGTGTACATACTCTGCAGTTAAAATTGTGAGAGATGTGAATCACAGTTTTTCCAAAATCATCCCCCAATATAAAATTCAAAGTCCTGGCTGACTGATATATCAACGCAGAGCCCAAACCACTGGTCCTAGAGAAATGAAATTTGGAGGGCGTATTCTTTGTGAAGAGTAGGTATCCACTATGAAAAGGTTTTTCGAAATTCTATCCCTAAGAGGGTAAAAATGGGTGTTGAGTTTTCTATGAAACTTTATTCTCGAGGTCGATTGAATTGAAAATTTGTGTACATACTCTTCAGTTAAGAAGAGATTAATATTATGAGAAACGTGTATCACAGTTTTTCCAAAATCATCCCCCAGTATCGGTTTTTTCGTCATGGGTGTCATTTTCGTGGTATTTGGGGTCGCCAATAACGAAAATGAGGTCAAAATATAAAAATTCAAGACGACGCCCATGAAGATTTTAGGTTTTTTCGTCATGGGTGTCATTTTCATGGCTTTTGGGGTCGCTGATAACGAAAATGTGGCCAAAATGTAAATCGATGATGGCGCCAGCAAAAAAAATCAGTTATTTCGTCATGAGTGTCATTTTCGTGGTTTTTGGGGTCGCTGATAACGAAAATTAGGTCAAAATGAAATTCAAGATGGCGCCGATGAAAATTTTTGGTTTTTCTTCATGAATGTCATTTTCGTGGTTTTTGGGGTCGCTGATAACGAAAATGTGGTCAAAATGAAAATCCAAGATGGTGCGGACGAAAATATTTGGCTTTTTCGTCATGGATGTCATTTTCATGGTTTTCAGGGTCACTGATATCGAAAATTAGGTCAAAATGGAAATTCTAAATGGCACCAACCATTTTTTTTAGATTTTTCATCAGGGTTATCATTTTCATAGTTTTTGAGGTCACTGATAGGGAAAATGAGGTCCAAATAAACATAGGAAAAAAAAACAATTCTCATTTTTTTCTTCGGTTTCCCCTGACTCAATTTTCACTTTTCGCCACTGGTACCTACCAGTGGCAAAGGGTCCACTTAGAAAGGGTTTTTCGAAATTCCACCCCTTTTTTTTGTTTTTTTTGGAGGGTGGGAAATCATCAAATGACCCCACCCGCTCTGGGCGGAGCGGAAGGGAGTGTCAGACTCTTACTGACTAAAAACCACCCATGTTCCTTCTTTGGCCCTTTATGTTCCAGGGCCACGGTATCTCTTTCGAACATTCCCGCAGCCCTGGCAGGCATCGGCCCTTGCGGGCCCCTCCCGTTTTCTGACATCTCTTTGAGGCGCGCGTGGAACACGAACGCACCGTCGACACGGCCTGTCGTCATACGACGGACGGACGGCGAGCTAGCCCATTACTCACCGTCCACAGGCCCGCGCCTACGGTGGCCGAGACCCATCACGGCGTGGCCCCGACGCCCGGTGCTTCTCCTCCCGCGGCGGCTGGGACGTGAGTCTCTCTCCCTCTCACGTTCCGCCACCTCCTTCGCTAGCATGACTGCTTCGTAGGAGGAGGCGACGGCTTTCCATTCCAATTCGCCGCCAATCGCCGCTACGAGGACACGGTGGTGCTCCGCCCAAGCGGAGCAGACCTCCACGGTGTGCTCCACCGTGTCCTCCGGGCGATCCTCGCAATGATAGCACCGAAATTCCACCCCTAAGAGGACAAAATGGGGTGCTGAGTTTTCTGTGAAACTTTCTATTCTAGGTGTCGATAGACTTGAAGGTCTACATACTCTACTTACAGTTTTTCCAAAATCATCCCGTAATATAAAATCAAAGTCCTGACTGACTGACTGATATATCAACCACTGGTCTTAATGACATGAAATTTGAAGGATGTATTCTTTGTTTTGAAATGGGGGTTGAATTTTCTGTGAAACTTAATATTCTCTGGGTCGGTTGACTCAAAACTTAATCAGTCACTCTTCAATTAAAATTATGAGACACGTGTATCACAGTTTTTGATATAACACGATGTAGTTTAGAAATATTTTTATTTTCATTTTTTAATTTACGACCCAAAAGTGGCTCCCCTGTTTAAAATTAATTTATACGTCCGTCTTTGAATCAATGACTTACATATATTATTTACCAAATTTCAACTCCATCGGTCCGTAGTTTCAGAGTAAATTGGCTGTGACAGACGGACAGGCAGACAGACAGACACGCGAGTGATCCTATAAGGGTTCCGTTTTTCCCTTTGAGGTGCGGAACCCTAAATACTAATATTACATAATTATATATCTTACATAAACTATTTATTAATGCGAAAGTTTGGATGAATGGATCTTTGTTACTCAATCACGCCAGAACGGCTGATCAGATCTGGATGAAACTTGGCACAGAGATAGATTATAGTCTGATACAAATAGATGTAGATTACTTATTATCCCAGAAGTAGGCAAGATCCCGTGGGCAATTCCCGAACTGCACGCGGGCGAAGCCGCGGGCAAAAGCTAGTCTGAAATAATATTTAACAATCTTATGATGATGGTTTTAATTGTCTAACTTTGGTAAAAGAAAGGGGCTAGAAAAACAATAAAATTTTAATAACACAACAAAATTGGCACTCGTATCAAAATTAAAACGAGAACTGTTTGATGTCGAACTAATCAAAATTTCATTATTGTTGATTAGCAATTATTAATTGAGAGTATTTACACAATCTGCCACTAGATGGCAGTGGCCATCAAAGATGGTATTTAATTAATGAAAATTTTATTAAATTGTTCCGTGATAATTGAATTCGGAGATATTGTTGTGTTTTATTATTATATTTGAATCAGTGCTGAATTGCCGAGAGTCTGACTTAACAGGAAGGGGTATCATTATTACCCAGTACTAACTGGGTTGTGGAAGTCAGATGGGCAACTCCATTTAAAATACTGGTATTCAGCTGCATCCGGTTAAACTGGAAGCCGACCCCAACATAGTTAGGAATAGTCTAGGCAAATGATCGTGATGAATCAGTGCGCAATTGTGTTGTGACTGGACACATTATTTTGTCTGGAAATCAACCTAAGTTACCGCTAACGTAGTTAGATAAAAAATTGGTTGTCTGTAAAGTCGGTTTACGGACGATAGATTTACGTGATAACGTCATAATCATTATTTTATGTAATACAAAAAAGGAATTAATTGAAAATTACAATTTTTTAGATAAATTAACATTTATTTACATGCGTTGACGCACAGGCTCAGGTGGAACGTTACTATGGAACGTTACTATTTTTCATGAGTGTTGCTGGTATTATCAATTTATAAGACGTTATCACGTCAAAAGATAAAAAGATAAAAAGATAAAAAGATAAAAAGATAAAAAGATAAAAAGATAAAAAGATAAAAAGATAAAAAGATAAAAAGATAAAAAGATAAAAAGATAAAAAGATAAAAAGATAAAAAGATAAAAAGATAAAAAGATAAAAATCATTATTTTATGTAATACAAAGGCTCAGGTGGAACGTTACTATGGAACGTTACTATGGAACGTTACTATTTTTCATGAGTGTTGCTGGTATTATCAATTTATAAGACGTTATCACGTCAAAAACTTTCAAAAGCTAACTAAGTTGCTTTCAATATATTACCATTATAACCGTCAGTGTCTCGTTGGTCTAGTACACGTTAGCGCCTCTGCTGAGCATGAGGTTCTAGATTCCATTCTCAGGTCAGGCATAGTGTTATGGGGAGTTACCATCAGAAATTTCTAAATAGCAGCCCGGAATCTACATTTATGTCGAATTGATGGTAATGGGCTCGTCCCTTAATACATTGGACTTAAAATCATGGATAACCTCCTCCAGATTCTGCATAACTAGTGTAATATTGGTTTATCTACTATCGGCAAACCTTTGTTTACCCCTTAGACGACTACAAGCGTGAAGTCATGTTACAACAGCCGTATTTATGTTAACCAATTAAACAAATGGTGTAAAATTGTCAATTTAACTCGATATTACCTAGTACTCAACAATAGAATCGATTCGATTCCCAGATGACGCAAAAGCATTAGTGCAAATAACTTTGTAAAAGAACAAGTTAAACGCTAGATAAATTCAACAACACCTGCTTCTCTGCTCATCCTTCAAGAATAGCTAGCTTGATAAATATTACAACAAGTTTGAACAATGTTCTGACCTATATAACATTGTACGTGATACATTAGTAGATGAAGTAGGAAGTGGGATTATCCCGCGCTGAGTTAGGGTAACCTAATTAGACGAAGCCTTTAAAATACCGCTAATTAAGAAAATAGCGGAAAGTGACTACTATAGCCTTGGATAGGAAGTTATATTATGTAGCGATTGACCTTGAATGACAGATGTGGAAAGAATGGCATAATTTTCTGTAGCGAAATAAATTCCTGATGCGCCACTTAATAAACGTATAATTTAGCAGACTTTTAAACAATATAATAAAAAAATACAATATGTAATTATCGTAGAGGTTAATATTTAAAAAAATGCTTAGCATAATCAGCCTTTTATGTTCCCACTGCTGGGACACACGGCCTCCTCTCTAGAGGGAATGGGCTATAATCCACCACGCGGGCCCAGTGTCAGTTGGTAGATGTCACATGTCTTCGAATTTTTGGTTCTAGGACATGCCGGTTTCCTCACGATGTTTTAATTTGTCGTTTTGAGGAAGAAGGAACGAAAGATAGTAGGAAAAATATCTCAACAATCGGTTCTGAACTAAAATTAGGGCAAAATCCTACACGTACCAAAATAATATGGATAGATAAAAATTTTCTAACACACTGGAGATCTGGGATTCGAGTCTAGAGTCTAGAGAACCCATTTAGTACTGGGTAATACCTCTTGGTAAGACTGGTTGTCAGACTTTTTGGGGCACTGACTACCTGTAACGACTGTCAAAGATCTACAAATGACAGCCGGGACCAACGAACGGTTTAACGTGATTTCCGAGGCACGGAGGAAACTCGGTATGTAATGGGTGGTCACCCATCCACAGACCAACCTAGACAAGCACGGCTTAACCTAAAGATCAATCTGAGCGCCTGTTATTATTTTGCCACGAGTCCCAATAGTACAAACATGATATTATGTTACCTTAGAAACCTTGATATATAAATAAAACCATCACAGCCTACCAATAACCCAATGAAATCCTCCGTACAAACCAAGTTGGTTCAAAATTGGCAGCACAAGTTAACAGCAGGGTTTATCAGATAACCTACATGTCTGTCTGTCCAGTAACTCAATTACTAGCGCAATGTCCAATGATTGGCCCCAAGTGTCTCGTTGCCACTTCCACTGCCCATCCGAATTTCTGACCGAGGAAACGTTATGAGATTTTCATGGAAATTTTAACCTATATAGGAATATTATTTTTGCGAGAAAAATGTATTGAAACAGTTGATTATTGTGTTATAGCACCTATAGCTAAAGTTGTTACGTATTTTTAAAGGATATTTGGGATCCAATTTTATTTTAGGACCATGACAGACATTGCAGGATGCTTTATTATAATAATAATATCTTGGGACAACCAACACACCGCCATCTGATCCCAAACTAGGCAGAGCCTGTACTAAGGCAACCAGACAACTGATAAACGTACTTATATATTTCTAAATACATACATATTATAATATATATAATATATGATAAATTACACACCCAGATACAGAACAAATAACCGTACTCATCGCACAAACATTTGTCCTGTGTGGGAATCGAACCCACGACCTCCGTCCCAGCAGTCAGGGTCACTAACCACTAGACCAACAGGCCAATCAAATTTTTTATGTTAGTCTATTACTATAAAGAGGCAAAATTTGTTTCAAAGTTTGTATGTAAACTTCGAAATTAATGATCCACATCAAAAAAAAAATACCCGATGGAAAGATACATTATTAATTGTGGGCTATAAATTATTTATTTTATTCATTAACACACACAAATTACACACACACACACTCACATTATATTTATATCACGCATATTAGCCAAGCGGTCGAAGTCGCGGGCGAAGTGCTAGCTAGTAATAATAATGAAGTGTCCTCTAATCTGCTATACATTTTCTCTGCAATTTAATTTTTTTGCCATGAAAAAGAGGCAGTTTTTCGGCGCCATCAGTTTTGACAACCCTCTGCTACTTAATAGCGTAAGCTGGTAAACCTACTGTTGCTTGCCTTTCATTCAAATTAATTTATGATATTTTCTTTTCTCAGACTGTCGCTGAAGCAAGCACAGAGCGAGCAGATTGGATATTGGTGAGTATTCTTCTTAAGGAGGATGCGCTTAAGTAGCCTACGAAATTCAAAAACACAGGTTTAAATAAACCTAGATCAGGCAAGTCGCTACCTAACATTTGACTTCGCCACTATCGTAACTTGCAACAGTTATATTATATATTAGTTATAGTTTACTTATAAGCACTAATGATACAATTGTTTAGAAATAACACTACTGCATCTAAATGTACACTTTTGTAATACCTACTTTTTTTTAAATAAATTATTCTTATTCTTAAAAAAAATATATATATTCCTGCTTCTTCAATCCCATGATATACTCAATGGGATGACATGATTGACATGAACATAAAGGGCTGTTTTTATGATGATTTAAATGATTATGACTATATACACAGCCCGACACTGAGCGGCCAATTGCAAAAACGTAAGAATCTTTTAATTTTGCGGGTTATTCTGGCGCTGCCACCTTAAGCATACCTAATAAAAAAAAAACTTTCTGAAGTTGTCACACATACCAATACATTTTTCACATCTACCTTGTACAAACGCCAGCACATCAAGCGTACTACAATCTGTCAAATTTCTTTAATATATTTTCAACTTTATCTCTTAAACATTAGGTTCAAGGTTGGCTGGGAAAATCTGACAGTTTCGGGTAGGTTGACCTGTTGGCGTCTATACTCACTTAATCTTGCTAAACCAACCGTTTTACGGATCCTAATTGTTTCCGATCGAATGATATTATCTGGGATTTTTTGTTACAAAAAATATTTAATGACAGGTGGTTTAATTCAATACTGTTTTCGACTTTTGTCTAATTGTGTTTAAAAATAAAATAATTATGTACGTAAACGACATTTTTTCTTGACTTCAAGTTTTCTTGATAGACAGAATCTCATTAAACGATATTATTTCAAAAATGGCGGATAATGCCATCGTTACGAAAAATCAAATCTTTATGAGGTGCGTATTGAGTTTCAACATCATTATTGATGTAAGGATTTTTTCTCTTAATGACCTATTTAGAATTTCCTTGTTAACAATAATAATTATAATAACTTTATCAGCTATTCTATTTTGGGGCAGGTAGAGGTTGGAATGTCAAGTGGAAACACTTTTAAATCAAGATAATATAATTTACTTATAAACTAGTCTAGGGCCAGATTGAGTTTAAACCGGGAATGTTATCTTCTGAACAGGCTTTTTAAGGACCAAATTGATATACAAAATAGTCACGAAGTAACTCGTCAGGAAGTCACAATGTCGTCGTTTGACACTTCGTAAGACCTAGGCCGGCTTTTTCATTGCCACATGATTATTTGGATACTTCCATTTAGGGTGGCAAGAATAGGATGCAATTGTGATTACATTTACAGATACAAAAAAGTGTTTTTTTTTTTTTAAATACAAAAATGTTTATTCAAGAAAATTTGTTACAATAATGGGCGGTTGTGTTTGGGGACTCCTTTTAAGCAATTTTTGCCTGTGTTAAGAGACCCTGCTCTTCCATAACAAAAATAATTACAACAGTAACAAATATGCTAAATATTTATAATTGAGATGACATGTTTTATAATGATTGCTTATGTAGCAAGAATAGCCAAATACATTTGCAATATGTTTAGCTTTCTTTATTTGGCTATTTTGTTTACGGAGCTATTCTACATGCTTCCACATAGTAGTAGTAGGTAGGGACCATAATTTTATCTTAAAGAGTAGAGAGTGTACAGTCACGAACATCAATATAGGTACATAACACTTAATAACTTTTAAAACTGTTGTATTGTAGTTGTTCTCTTACTGTTCTGATTATTATCGTTATTTCTCGCGAAAGTTGCTTTTGAATTTAGGAAACTATGTACTTATTGGTGCTCGTGACTGTACTCCAAATCATTGAGAAAATATAGATGATCACTCAAAAACGAATAAAGTACTTAATTGCCTTGTATCAGTAACCTTTACCTACAGGTTGCCCAAATCGAAGGAAAGGAAACAAACCGGAGCATTCAGTACCACGTCACAGGATATAGCACCAGTTATTGTCATGTCCCGCCGAATTGGCACGCCGCGCCGTGTCACACGTCAAACGTGATGTACGAGCCGAATAAAATATAGGCAGAGGGCGTGACGGAACAGGTGACGTCATTCGTCAATGAACTGTCACTTTTTCCTGGCCGATACCCTAGTTGTTCCATTTTCGAAATAATTGTTTTTTAAACTGAATACTTTTTCGTTTTATTTTCGGGCAGTGTTCGTGCTTCATTTTTTTTCGTGTAAATTTAGCGGGATGTTTGTTTTACGTTGACATTTTGAGTCTTTAAAGTTAATGTCATTGTGTTGCGTTAACTATCCATTTGCTACAAAATGGATAGTTTTACCAAAAATAAACAGTTAATTAACAAATATCATAATAAATAATATAAAAATATTAATATTATAATTATGTTGGTCAGTATAATTGTTTTTTGGAAACCAAGTTGCTATCTCAGGTTTCTCAGATATCAATTTCTCCAAAGTTTTAACTGCTCAGTTCAGTACACGCATAGCGACTTACAACAGTTCTGGCTTCCATTTTTCCTTTACCCTTTTCTGCTGCACGGGGTATAAATAACCCCAAACCATAATAAAATGTTAAGCCGACGACTTTAATCACGGTGATAAAAAATTTACTGAACCAATTTACAACCATACTTTACCTACGTGGGCCATCGTCAAAATGGCCGTATGAAAAATTATTGTTCCTCATTATTAATTAGGGGAACAATTGTATAGCGTAATTACGAGTATAAATTGCTGCTTGCTTCAGGTTAGGGGGTTGGCTCTTCGTCTAGTTTTTTTCAATTATGTACCGCTTCATGTCTAACCAGTCAAGAATTGTGAAGTCGAATTTCTTATCACACAAGCTCGAAAACGTCAAGAATAGTCAATTGCGTAGTAATCGCAACCCTCTCGCGAGTAAGCGATGTAAACGTAGGTAACATAAATTTATTCATAGGTATCTATAGATAATACTGATTGTGTTTGTTGCAAACAATTTAACTAAAATGCTATAGAGGTATTGGAGGAGCTCGTGGCTAAGCCGCGCTTGCCTAGGTTGGTCAGTGGATGGGTGACCACCCATTACACACCGAGTTTCCTCCGTGCCTCAGAAAGCACGTTAAGCCGTTGGTCCCGGCTGTCTTTTGTAGATCTTTGATAGTAGTTAAGGTCAGGTCAGTGGCTTGAAAGTCTGACAACCAGTCTTACCAAAGGGTATCGTGTAACCAGGGCTAGCTGTGTTGTGGAGGCCAGATAGGCAGTCGCTCCATGTAAAATACTGATATTCAGCTGCATCCGGTTAGACTGGAAGCCGAACCAAACATAGATGGAAACAGGCTAGGCAGATGATGGTACTATAGAGTAATAAATTATTATTTTTTTAGATTCAAAAACGACGAATTTCCGTTACGTTTACACTGCGCGCGCGTGATTTGGCCTCTATTGTATGAAAGTTGACCAAGCGAAATGAATCTATAAGGACCCAGTAGCGAAGGGTCAATTTTTGTAAGTGGTAAGCCGGAGTACATATACATTTAATGTGATTATATTATTTGTCTATAGAATACTGACTGTGCCAGAATCATATTTTCATTATATTATTAAATAATTTGAATGTCCAAGTGGTTGATCATGGAATGAACCTTATTAGCATATAAATATGTTGTGAACACCTGCATGTTATCCATGTATCACAAATATACGATTGATTTGCCATTTTTCAAAGGGAAGCCGGTAGGAATCGAGTTATATGGAACCTTCGCCACTGTTAAGGACCGTAACTGGCACTATGTAATTCTGCCTACGCCCATAGAAAAAGGCGTAAGTTATTTATGTATTTAAAAGCTCACAACTCAGGGTTCAGTCCTTCAATAGACAGACAGCAGGAGTAATGGCACTGGGAACAGAACTCTAATACTAATAACAGAGATCTGTTTTTACCATCTGGGCACAGAACCGTAAAAACTAAATTAAACTGTGGCAAAAACACGTGAAACAGCACAAGAAATGACAGAGCTCCCCTCGACACCCCCAGACTCCCCCCTACAACCCCAATACTATGAGTATACTGAGGAGTAACAACCAAAGTACTGCAAGGGTTAATTTTATTACATTACCCTAACTATAACTATGTTCCCGTGTTAGTTAAACTTAATCCAATGTCTGTGATTGCTTTATCCCATATTGAGGCTTGTATTCGTGTGTATCTGTTTGTATGTGATCATGTATAGATAAACTTAAATATAGAAAAACCTGCCAAGTTCGAGTCGGACCCGCGCACGTAGGGTTCCGTACCGTTGTCTATAAAAACGGCAAAAAAAATCATGTCTCTTGTATGGGAGCCCCACTTAAATATTTTTTGATTCTGTTTTTTAGTATTTGTTGTTAAAGCGGCAACAGAAATACATCATCTGTGAAAATTTCAACTGTCTAACTATCACGGTTCATGAGATACAGCCTGGTGACAGACGGACAGACAGATAGACAGCGGAGTCTTAGTAATAGCGTTAAAAAAAAGGCAAGTTTTGGGTATGGTAACAGACAGGAGTGAATTTGATGTTATGTTATACTAGCAACCCGCCCCGGCTTCGTCATTACCTGCATTAAAATCCGTTGCGTAGTTTAAAAGATCTATGCTTACAAACAGCGGGAGCGACTTTGTTTATACTTAGTAAAGATATGTAATAAAGATCATCATCATCTGCCTAGCCTTCCCCCAATATATTGGGGTCGGCTTCCAGTCTAACCGGATGCAGCTGAGTACCAGTATTTTACATGGAGCGACTGCCTATCTGACCTCCACAACCCAGTTAGTGCTAGGTAATACGATACCCCTTGGTATGACTGGTTGTCAGACTTTCGGGCCACTGACTACCTGTAACGACTGTCAAAGATCTACAAATGACCATTCGCTAGTTATCTTCAAGTCACATGTAACAGAGGGCGAGCCTACGGTCATAAACCGGTCTAAATCCAGACTCCGTGGCTGCTACTAAGAAATTACTGATCTAAAAACCCAATAACACTTTGCCCACCCTGGGAATCGAACCCAGGACCTCATGCTTAGCAGTTGACTGCGACCACTACACAAACGAGGCAGTCACCCTTAAATCAGTACAACTTAATCCGCAAAAGTTAATCCAAACTGTTATAAAAATGTCAGTACAGATAACAAAATTTAGTTTTAGTAGTTGCTAGTGCCACCTACTGTAATGTGTCTATGATAGTTGTGAATGAACAGTTTGTGTCTGAATTAAACGGTCAGTTGATTGCAAAACCTCTTTGATTTAATAGGTTATGGGCCCAGTCCCGCTAAAAACTATCATAGGCAGTAATTTGTGCAAAGTAAAATTCAGTGCTCGAAAAGATGTCTACGAATTACCTAGCCAACGTTCCAAAATTAAAAGGTCGTGAAAACTACGACGACTGGTGTTTCGCGGCGGAGAATGTGCTCGTGTTGGAAGGAATGGCGGACGCCATCAAAGCACCTTTATCGTCAGCGGCTACTCCGGCTCAGATAGCAGATGATCTGAAGGCGAAAGCAAAACTAATATTGACAATCGACGGTTCCCTGTATGTGCATATCAAAAAGGCAACCACAACATACGACTTATGGAAGACGTTGAAAAGTATGTTCGACGATTCAGGATATTCACGGAAAATTAGTTTGCTCAGAAATCTTATAAGTATTCGCCTAGAAAACTGCGAATCTATGACCAGCTATGTCAGCCAGCTCACCGAAACAGCACAGAAACTGATTGGTACCGGTTTTGAGATTAATGATCAATGGATTGGATCGCTTATGTTAGCAGGATTACCGGAAAAATTTGGACCTATGATAATGGCAATAGAACATTCAGGTATAAGCATAAATGCGGACGCCATAAAAACAAAGTTGTTGGACATGTGTGCAGATTTTGAGGTTAAGTCGGAAGGTGCATTTGCCGCCAAGAATTTCCACAGGCGTAATGTTGGCAGCACTAACAGCTATCAAAAAACGCAACATGGCGCCGGTGGAACGACCGGAAGAATGAATGGAACGCCATCTTCGTCTGTCAGTGTCAATGTTAGTGGAAATAATATGGCGCGGAAGAAAATAATTCGTTGTTACAAATGCAAACAGATTGGACATTTTAAAAACCAATGTCCGTGTGCAGAGAAAACGAAGACTAATGCATTTAGTGCAGTTTTTCATACAAAGGAATTCAGTCAATCAGACTGGCACTTAGATTCCGGCGCAAGCACACATATAGTGTCAAATGCAAACTTATTGTCAAATGTTTGTTTTCAACCGAAGACTAAGGAGATTATTGTTGCAAATCAAACAGTCGTGGAAGTTTTATGCTCAGGAGATCTGCAGATCACGACATGTGTCGGTTATAAGGAGTTTATTATAAATGTAAACAATGTTTTATGTGTACCTAACCTCACCACTAACTTACTATCAGTGAGTAAAATTATTGAGAGCGGAAACAAAGTGATGTTTAGTGAGCATGGATGTTTAATAAACAACTCACGCAATGAATGCATAGGTGAGGCAATTTTAGAAAATGGTGTATACAAACTAAATGTTGTGAAGGCTGAACAACTCTTAGCAGCAGCAGCAGTGAAAATATCAGGTACGACTTGGCATAGGCGACTAGGCCATATAAATGCCAATGATTTGAACAAGTTGAAAAATGGAGCAGTTGAAGGTGTTAGTTTTGAAAAATGTGAAACTAGTAAGGCCAGTTGCATAGTTTGTTGTGAAGGTAAGCAAACAAGGCTGCCGTTTCCTCACAGCACTACCAGAACTCAGGAGGTCCTGGAGCTGGTTCACACTGACTTGTGTGGGCCTATGGAGAATATATCTCTTGGAAAAGCTAGATATTTTTTGTTGTTTGTGGACGACTACAGCAGAATGTGCACTGTATATTTCCTTCAATACAAAAATGAGTTATTAAAATATTTTAAACAGTATAAACAGTTTGTCGAGAATCAACAAACAAGAAAAATAAAGATATTAAGATCTGACAATGGAGGGGAATATTGTTCAGCAGAAATGACAAACTATTTAAAGCAATGTGGTATAGTTCACCAAAAAACAAACAGTTATACACCAGAACAAAATGGATTATGTGAGAGATATAATAGATCTATAGTGGAAAAGGCTCGTTGTCTCCTTTATGATGCCCAATTTGATAAATTCCTTTGGGCAGAAGCTGTCAATACAGCTGTGTATATTAAAAACCGCTCACCAGCAGCAGGTTTAGATCACAATACTACTCCCTATGAAATATGGACAGGCAGAAAGCCAAATTTGAGTCACATAAGGATTTTTGGTAGTCCCGTAATGGTACACATACCAAAGGAAAAACGAAAAAAATGGGATAAAAAAGCGAAGAAAATGTACTTAGTTGGATATTCAGAGAATGTCAAAGGATATCGCTTGTTTGATCCCACTTTACGTGATGTCATTGTAGCCAGAGATGTTGTTGTCATAGAGAAAATAGATGACAGTTCAACAACATCTATTGTAATTGAAGAGAAAAAACAGCCTGACGAATCAGCTGATGTGGATCCTGCCAGCATTTTGGATGACGAAAGTCAGAATGATAAGACATATGTTCCGGATAATTCATCAAGTGACACAGATGACAGTTATGTTGACACCTTGTCTTTGTCACCAGAAGATAGGAATCTCGTTCATCAGCAGTGTGATATCCGTGTACCAGAAAAACGTGTTAGGCGTAAGCCAGACTTTTATAACAGTGCTAACATGTGTGTGGAGATGTCAGACGATCTAATTTCTCTTAGTGATGCTATAAGTGGACATGAAAAAGAACAGTGGCAATGTGCAATGACAGAGGAACTAAAATCTTTTCAAGAAAATGACACTTGGGAGCTAGTGGATAGGCCTAAAGACTGTACGGTTGTGAAAAATAAGTGGGTGTTTAAGAAAAAGTTTAACAGTGAAGGTGAAGTGCGATTTAGAGCAAGGCTTGTGGCAAAGGGCTTTACTCAGAAAAAGGGCATAGACTATAATGAAACCTTCTCGCCAGTTTTAAAATATTCTACTTTAAGATTACTGTTAGCGTTAAGTGTAGAACTAGGGCTAAATTCTAATCACCTTGATGTACCCACTGCTTTTCTTAATGGTTTCCTTCATGAGACAGTGTATATGGAAATACCAGAATGCTCAGATATGAAAAATTGTAACAATAAAGTTTTAAAATTAAAGAGAGCTGTCTACGGTTTGAAGCAGTCAGCTAGAGCATGGTACACTAGAGTAGAAGAATGTCTATTACAGTTAGGATATAAAAAGTCTAACTATGAACCATGTCTCTTTGTAAAGAATGATAGAAATGTAAAGATTTATGTAGCAATATTTGTAGATGATTTTTTTGTTTTTTACAATTGTCAGAATACTTATAAAATATTGATAAATGAGTTGGTAACAAAATTTAGAATAAAAGACTTAGGTCAGATAAAACAGTGTCTAGGAATGCATGTAAAGGTTCATAAAGATTGTATTACTGTTGACCAAAAGCAATTTATAGAAAACATTTTAAAGAAATTCAATATGACAGATTGTTCTTACTCTGAAACACCTATGGAAATTAACTTAAAATTGGAAAAAGAAGTAAACAAACCTGTTAAAAATTATCCTTATCAAAACTTGATTGGCAGTTTAATGTACTTGTCTGTGCTTACCAGGCCAGACATATCCTTTAGTGTTAGTTTCTTAAGTCAGTACAATAATTGTTTTAATGAAACTCATTGGAAGCATAAACGTTTGTTAAAATACCTAAACAAAACTAAAAGTTATGGTTTAGTTTATAAAAAGACAATTTGTAATATGTATGGTTTTGTTGATGCCGACTGGGCATCTTGTACCTTGGATAGAAGGTCATATACTGGTTTTTGTTTTTTAATGTCAGGTTCTGTAATTTCTTATGAGTCTAAAAAACAAAAAACAGTTGCATTGTCCAGTACAGAGGCAGAGTATATGGCCCTATCTGAATCTTGTAAAGAGGCTATATACCTTCAGAATATATTAAATGAATTGATTGTGCCAAATAAAAGTATGCCAGTGTGTTTATATAGCGATAATCAAAGCTCTATTAAGTTAGCAACTAATCCATTGTTTCACAATAAGCGTACCAAACACATTGACATAAGGCATCATTTTGTCAGGGAATGTGTCTCGGAAAGGAAAGTTGAAATTAAATATGTATCAACTTTGGAAATGCCAGCAGATTTACTCACAAAAAGTTTAAGTGCTAATAAACATTATAAGTTCTTAAGACTAATAGGTATATCAGAAGTCTAGTTATAATATGTATTTATAAATGTTACATTAAGGTTAGTTTTTAATTTTTTTTTGGCAGTTAGATTATTTTGTTAGGTCAGGATGTTATAAAAATGTCAGTACAGATAACAAAATTTAGTTTTAGTAGTTGCTAGTGCCACCTACTGTAATGTGTCTATGATAGTTGTGAATGAACAGTTTGTGTCTGAATTAAACGGTTAGTTGATTGCAAAACCTCTTTGATTTAATACAAACACCAGTTTACACAGCCAAGTTAATCAACTCGTCTACATTATGAAAAAAAAATAATCTAAAAATAACTCTATTAAACCGTTATGAAAGCACGCTTCAATTACCGGTCTAGTATTCCGGAGGGCTAAAAACACACACTCGAATATAGACTTAGTTTGTGAAGATTTAAGGTGTCATGTTGGGTGTGCGTTTGCGTGTAAAAAGGGGTAAGTAATGAGTCACTTTAGTTTCAAATTGACTCCAGAGGGGTTGCAATGGTAGAGTTCCCCATTTGTTTTTAAAAATGAACGAAAATTTTGATTGGGTTTTTTGATTAATTAGTTACGAGGCGATGTTTTCATATGAGGAGGCTGTGGTTGCAGGGTTAATTAATCATTTAATTTTTCAGGTGTACACTTGTTCACCCACATATTATTATAACTTGATTAATATTTTAAATTAATCTTGCATAGTTTTAATAGGTAGAATTAATTAAAAATGGGGCCGAGTATTAAATGAACTAGAAAAATTTGTATGTAGATGAGGTTATGGTGTAGAGGGGTACCTTTCTAATAGATCCGATAAAAAGAGGTCAAGCATAACGAAAAAAAAAATTAAAAAAAAAACAGAAACCATCTTATGTTACGACGTACTGTTTGGAATAACAAAAAACTGCAACGTTCGTCGACATGCAATTTCATTCGTCTGTTTGGTTTCCAAGGAAAATTATTCTCCCACCTCGAATAATACCAATCATCATTCTGAACACGTAAAACACAGGTACCTAATTAAATTCTTCACCAACCCCTCATTTACTTACACTGCTAAACAAGCACCATGCACTCAAAAACTCATAAAGGGTTCCAATTCCAAATTCAATCCTTCATTCTCCAACATATTTACAAAGAGCAACCAAAACAAAAGAGGTCCACTCTAACAGACCTCACGAACCTTCAACTTGTCGATTTAAGGGGTCCAGTAACCGAATAATTTTGCGAAAATCTACATAAGATAGAAAACAAAGGTCCTAACGTGAATGATAACGGAAAACGTCTATTTCCTAATAGACGGAGGGACTGGCCCGCAAAATTTTGAAACGGACCAATTTGCATGTTAACACGGGCTCGACAATGCGATAATTGAATACTAGGGGTACGTGGGTTTTCAATGTAATCTATTCTCGTGTCCCGATCCTTCGTCTGTTTTAAATTTGTTCAGGGTTCTGTATAGTTGTGTTCAGAGTGTAGGGATACCTCCCGGCGCCTCGGGCGGTAGGATACTGCCGCGGTACGAGTATATTGCTCGTGATGAGGTTTTCAACTCTGATTCGGGTATAAAATAGCGAGTACATTTTGGGTGTGTGCTTTTGTAAGTTTTTACAGTAAAATTCTTACAGATATTTTGCCCTGTTGTTTAGTTTTGTTTTTCTTATGAAACTTGTCAACAATGGTCAAAAAATTCATGTAGGTATTTTGAACTGTGACTTAATGTTTTGGTTTGTGAAATGTGTGAATGTGTGTATAATTTGCTTAGTTTTGCACTTAGATCCGTTTCGTTATCGCCTAGGTACTAGTTAGCAAAAATATGATATAATTTTTCCCAAAAACTCTACCATTCCTAATGGTGGAAATTCGATAAAACGTATCCATTTAACTAGGCGCAATTAATCCACAACTACATGCTTTTAGCGCTTTACGCGCGTTTTAAAACAATGCTATACAGGGTGGAAGGGACACCGACACGAAAACGGTTACCACGTATTCAGTACATCATTCTGAGCCCAGAAAAATCAGCTGTTTCCTACAAAAGTTCAACAGCAGATTTTTTTTCCACCCCGTATTTAATATTATTGTTTAATAGAATTGTTTGCATAGAATATTTTTATTTGTGTGAATAATAATTTTATGTGTGTGTTATTTGCAGTTCGTTTAGTGATTTGTTATGCAAGTAGGTCATAATATTAATTTAATCATCATCTGCCTAGCCTTTTCCCAACTATTTTGGGGTCGGCTTCCAGTCTAACCAGATGCAGCTGTATACCAGTATTTTACGTGGAGCGACTGCCTATCTGACCTCCACAGCCCAGTTAGTTCTGGATAATACGATACCCTTTGGTAAGACTAGTTGTCAGACTTTCGGGCCACTGACTACCTGTAACGACTGTCATAGATCTACAAATGACAGCCGGGACCAACGGCTTAACGTGCTTTCCGAGGCACGGAAGAAACTCGGTATGTAGTGGGTGGTCATCCATCCACGGACCAACCTAGGCAAGCGCAGCTTAACCTAAAGATCGACCCGTGTGGCAGTTATTATTTAGCCACGAGCTCCTCATAATATTAATTTATCCAATAAGTTTACATTTTATTACAAAAAAAAAGAAAGTGGTTACAAATTGTGTGAAGTCCCTGACTCCGAGCTAGGTGATAGACCTGTGTTACTAGACCCAGTGACCTCACTCTATTTACTTTCATCATGGAGTTCACATAAAAGCTGGATGTACCAGAACAGCCCAAAATAAGCTCATTCAGCTCTACTAATCGGCAGATGTTAGACAACATTAGTTTTGTTAAAACGTTACAATTCGTGAAATTATTACCAAATAAAAGCAGATTAAACGCTAAACCCTGTATTAGTAGCAAATATTCCATCGACCAATACAATAATTATTCGTGTACGGTTTTAGGCTACGTTACTGTAATACGATCATTGATGGTATTATTTTGTCCTATTATCATTTATACTGCTAATCTGAACGAAGGTAATGATTGTGTTAGCAGCGCTTTATGGCTGCATAATGTTTTTAAGCTAAGCTTTTAATTTAATTTCTTTTTCGAATCGTGCAATATTATGGGTTTCATATAGAATTTATTTAGTTTGACGGTCAGAATGACCCCTTTGAATATTACGGGTGACCAACCATCAATCTACATAATGTATACTGCCTCGTTGGGATCCAAGACAGTTAAATTGTTTCTCTGGGACTTCGTCGAGCTTCACTGTCTCGGCGCTTTTCTGGTGGTCGCCACTGTTGATTCTGGCTTTCAGGAGTTACAGTGGTTTAAGTATAGAGTGGCGGGCTTGTTCCAAAAAAAATACTGGTCGAGTAGTTGCTGAGTGTGAGGTCCTGGGTTCGATTCCTGGGTCGGGCAAAGTGCTATTGGGTTTTTCCATCGGGAATGTTCTCAGTAGCAACCACGTAGTCTGAATTCGTGCCCCCTCTAACATGTGATTTAAACATAACTGGCGAAATATGGGTGTACTATAATTGGATACACATCTGCTTAATCCTTCGGATATTACAGGCGAAATGTTATCAAAAAACTAAAGCATGAATGAATAAATATGCCAGAAAATTACAGAACATAACCAAGCGCCCATAGTATGCAAAAGGAAAGGCAGAAGTGCGTTGGACTGATAAATTGCCAATTTATGTTCTCCGTTATCGACGGTAAGCTATCCTCATCACGCGGGCATAAATCTAAACTCTAGTCTAGGCTGCTTGTAGAAAAGGCCTAACGAAATAACACTTAACACCCGACCTGAGGATCAAATCCAGGACCCCATGCTAAACACTCGCAAAAGCCACCACTAGACAAGCAAAAAAATCGTACATAGACTTTTTTCTCCAACAAAGTCTTACACAAAAATAACCTTTCCATATAATCTACCATAATCAAAGAGAAAACACGTAAACTCAAAATATACTTCTCCAAGTTTGGACGTGTCGAGGCATGTTCTCAAGCTGCGCCCTGATTTATTGGCGTTCGCAGACTTTGAGGGGGGAGGTGGACCCTGAGGGGAAACAGTGTAGCTGGAATTCATTATAAGAAAGTATTTTGAACCACGGATGTGTTTGAAAGTTGGCAGACTGTCGATTGTTTTAACACCAAGGACCCAATTATCCGAAGGGAAGGTCCACGTGACTGTTGGTATGCTTAAGGGACAAAATCACAAATAGTAAAGCTATTATATTCAGAAGGTAAGTCCTCTGGACTAGACACGAGAAAATGAAGGCCTTAGGAATGTAAATGCAATTAATATAGACTCGTCATCTTCTAGTAGTGTCTTCTCAAACTATGCTAAAATCGCCTTTTTTACACAAAGTCGGCTTGCGTTTGGCCGCAACTGATGTGAAGCGATGACGCGGCCTAGGGTGGAGCACGCTTGCTTAGAAAACCGATTCACTCCAACTTTGAAGAGATCCAGTTCATTATGATATATTATGAACGGCAGTGAATTCCATAGACGGTGGCGGTTCAAACAATAAATGTGGACGTATGCAGCTGAATACTACTATACTTTTTTTACATGAAATGACTGGCCATTTGACATCCACAACCACAGTTCTCGTGGAGTTTTTTTTTAAACGTTGGAACGCACCATACAGGAGAAAATCCAAGTGTGGGGCATTTGGATTTTCTCCTGTATCGTGGGTGCGTTTACAAACATTTATACTCACATACACAAACAGCCAGACCCGGAACAACTATCTGTAGGCCATACAAATATTTGTTTCGTGCGGGAATCGAACCCGCAACACGAAGCACAGCAGTCAATCGCTCAGCCACTGCGCCAACCGTGCCGTCGACCGGGTAACTGGGTAATACGATGGGTAAGACTGATGGCTAGACTTCTGGTCTTCTGACTACCGGTAATGACCGGTAATGACCGGTAATGTCTGTCTGATTATAAACTAGTAGGGTATCTGCGTATCGTAAATGGTAACAACGACATTAAACCACTGGAAATAGGATATGCCAGTATTTGCACATTTGACCCTCCCTTCTCACATACACATACACATACAACACATACACATAGCATCATGCCTGTAATCGTTGAAGGTTTAGGCAGAGGTGTACCCATTAGTACACCCACATTTCGCCAGTTAGATTTTAGTCCCGGATGCGAGCCTATTGGCACCAACCGGGCACGAATTAAGACTTCGTGGCTGCTACTGAGAAATTCCTGATGGAAAAACTTAATATAAATTTGCCCGACCCGGGAATCGAACCCAAGACCTCATGCTAACAGGCGCGATTGCAAATACTAGACCAACGATACAGTCTTCTCACATAATTATGTACAAATAAATATGTTGTATTGTTGTTCTGTGTTGTTTGTATTGTATGTGTGTATGTATTAGTGATATAAGACTGCATCAGCTTTCAGAATTTAAAAGTAACAAACTTACAGTCGATATGGAAAGAAAAACTGTAACTAACATGCTTGTTAAAACTTCGCAGTACCTATTCTCAATAATAGAACTCTTTTTCATGAAAAATATGTGCTACTGTAGTCTTTAGAAATATATATTCTTATTGCTTATGCTAAACTATTTTTTGCCCGCAACTTTGCCGACGAGAATTTAGGACTTTGCCATATAAGTAAACTTCTATCCCTTATCGTTCGTTGTTAGACTTTGAAGAAGAATACAATCGTTGTGATCCTAGTATATTTTGAAGCTGTCTTATCTTTTATCATAAACTATTTATAAAGAAGAGCACCTAAACAAATTAACATTGCATTTATCAGCAATAATATCGATGGAAAAGTCAACAAGCTATCATCATCATCTGCCTAGCCGTTTCCCAACTATCTTGGGGTCGGCTTCCAGTCAAACCGGATGCAGCTGAATACCAGTATTTTACATGGAACGACTGCCTATCTGATCTCCACAACCCAGCTAGCACTGGCTAACACGATACCCTATGGTAAGACTGGTTGTCAGACTTTCGAGCCACTGACTACCTTAACGACTGTCAAAGATCTACAAATGACAGCCGGGACCAACGGCTTAACGTGCTTTCCGAGACACGGAGGAAACTCGGTATGTAATGGGTGGTCACTCATCCACGGACCAACCTAGGCAAGCGCGGCTTAACCTAAAGATCGACCCGAGCGGCTGTTATTTAGCCACGAGCTCCTCAAACGTCAACAAGCTAGTGGTAAAAAAAAACAACTTAAATATAGCTGTGACGGTCTTAGCCCAGCAGTGGGTCAGTAATAGGCTGATATTATTAATGGCTTAATTGAAATAAATGTTTCACATAGACTTAATGTTTAGGCAAAGAGATTTAAAACAGTTATAGAGCGGATATCGGGAATATTGTCTTACAATAATTTTCATCCCGACCTTTTTGGTTTTGACACACGAATGCTACCTGACAAGCGGGCGTATGACACTAGACAGAGCGACTTGTTACTAAGTGGTAACAAGTTTTAGATTACGATTTTCTTCGTCTTGTCCCGTCTATCGCTCATAAATATTTGAATGTAATATTTGAATGTATTTGTGTCTAGGTAGGTTGATGAACCTACTTAACCAACAAAACAAACAAATAATAAATAAACATCCCTCCGCATTCATATCGACTTTACTCAGTAAAGTGTATTCAGATGTTTCAGTGCAAACAAAGTGTTCGCCAGTATTTCTCTGTCGCAAATACTGATGGAAAGTACTTCGCGACCGCGTCTAGAAGATCTGTATTGTTGCTATTGTCTGTTCCGACGTGTATTCTTTAACTAGGTACTTGTACATTGATCATGAGAGTTTTTCTTAGTATTTTTTTTTTTACTACTAGTACTAGAACTTTTCTATTATTAATATAGTATACTGATAGTTTTGTTGCGGAATTTCGATTTTAAAAGCATATAAATTAGCGCTGCGTGTATGTAGCGACGAGAATTTTTAAATACGTCCTCGTAGTACCTATTGATCTTGAGAGCTTCTTTTTACTTACGCAGTTTTGGGAAAACTGTTATACGAATTCGATCCTTAAAGAATTTATTCTTTGTAGGGGTCAAGACACAATTTGTTCTGACCTGCAGTCCAATCAACATACAACAATCGTTTTCTTCAGGGCTCTAAATAGAGGAACTTATAATTTAGTATGGTTTTAATCAAGTCCTGGTTTCAAAATATTTCTCCCACCTGAATCATACCACTGCAGAGCAAGGCTCCCTGTGACCTCCAGTAACTTCAGTTTAGAGTTACTTCTAGTAATAATAATTGTAACACATTGCCTCAGCCAATCACAGCGCGCCACTCAAGCCAGCCAATTACAGCCAAGCCAAGCCACCGCCATAACTACCGGACGCCTCCGGTGGGGGAAAAGCAATATAATGCCCTGCCAGCTCAATTTTGCTCTCTTTGTTCGTGTTGATACTCTTAAGTGGAAACTCTGTCCAAAATTATAAAGTGTGATTATACAGTCTGTCTTTGTATTTTATGCCCTTCTGTTTCATCTTCAGAAGTGGGATAATTAGTAAAAGCTATGAAACGTAATCACGCCGACGCGACAAGGGTAGGATGTAAGGCAGGTAGGCGTGAATCCCAATGTGAAAAAGGATCCGAATCGAGCAGCGATGAAAATAACGACATATCACCAGACACACCGCCAGCCCGGAAAATCCTTAGAAAACTTTTAGAAACCGAGGTACAAAAAGCCATGCGCGAGTTGAACGAAGATATACCCTCCATCACCACGAGAAAAGAACTCCGCGCGGTCTCACTGATACCAGAGTTTGACCCCGACAGTGAAGAATGCGCTACTGCGTCAGCATGGCTCAAAAAGGTCGACCAACTCGGCGAGATTCATGGCTGGAGTGAAACTACAAAGTCATTTTACCTGCAAGACAGATTAAGAGGTCAAGCTAGAAGATGGTACAATCGGCTAGATGAATACGATTATTCCTGGGACGAGTGGAAGCAGATGTTGATCCGTGCGTTTCCCCGGCATCGCGATTTCGGGAACATGTTAGAAGAGATGATGAACAGGAAGAAACAAGCTACAGAATCGATGACGAAATATTACCAGGACAAAGTGGCCATGTGCTTCAGGTGCAAGTTGTCCGACAACGCGACTGTTTCCTGCATCATTCGTGGCCTACCACCATCACTCCAAGCGAATGCAAGAGCTTACCAGTGCGAGAGACCTGAAGAGTTATATGAAGGCTTCCTTTGCGCGCTGGACGATTACCAAGCTCCATCAACGTCGAGCGGAACACGTGCGCCAAATAAAGATGCCAGCAATCGACAAGGTAACGATAAAAAATATACTCCTATCAACCCGGACGTCGACCCGTGTCCGCGCTGTAAAAAAACTGGCCACATACTACGTAACTGCCCATATCCAGATTCTCGAACATGCTTCAAATGTGGTAAGCAAGGCCACATTGCTACGCGCTGCGTAAACGCCCCGAAACATGTGACACAAGTCGATGATAAAGTCAAAGAGATCAAGCTTCTACAAAACTACAACAAGATTTACGAAAAAACGGTTAAAATCAATGACATATACGTTAAATCTTACATTGATACCGGCAGTCAAGTCAACGTGCTCTCTACTCACGTGTCAAAACTGCTGGATCTCGAAGTCATGCCGTCTAACACCGTCCTCAAAGGGTTCTCTGGAGAACATTTACCCAGCCGCGGAAAAGTGACTTTCCAGCTGGAAATCGACGGCATACTTATCCCTTGCAAGGCTCATTTGTCAAACGTGGAGATGGGGAACATAAATCTGTTGGTTGGGCAGCCGATTATCAACAGCGATGGTATGACTTTGGTGGTCAGCGAAGGAAGAGCCACCCTCAAACAAGATGTTGACTTTACAAAGCACATGGATGTAATTGAAGAGCGCACTCGCTTCAAGGTCGTCACTGCAGAAAAAGAGTGCCTACTGCCCGGGCACTCCATCATCAAAGTTAAAGTGCTGGACAATGATGAAGGCAACGATGTCGTCACTACGCCACAACATTATGAGCTGCGAGGTGTAACCTACTCGATTCCTGCTACCCAGCTACGAGGCCCCCTCGGCTATATCAAGATCATCAACAATGGCGCTCAAAATATCATCTGGGAGCCTGGCGAAGTACTGACCAGAGCAGACAGTTGCATCACTTCGCCACTACCGGATGTTCAGGTTAGTCTACAAAAGTACACTTTGCCATCGACTTCCACAGCCAAAGCCAATAATGACTATAGCCAGCCTACTGCGTCTCTATTGCATACTAGCCTAGCCAATGCAAGCACTATTGGGGGAGTAAACGTAGATGATATCAGGTCGGGTAAATTAAATAAAAATGATCACGATAATTTAATCACTTTATTGACAAATTACAGTGACTGTTTCGCGAATAAAACACAAGACTTGGGATGTACAGATTTATTACAAATGAGAATAACATTAACAAGTGAACAACCTATATACCGCCAACCTTACCGTTTGTCTCATAGTGAGCAGGACATAGTCAGATCCAAGGTCTCAGAGTTATTAGACGCAGGTATAATCCGAGAGTCTGAGTCATGTTTCGCTTCTCCAGTTATCCTTGTAAAGAAAAAGAACGGCGATAGCAGGCTCTGTGTCGATTTTCGGGCGCTTAACGCCATTACAGTCAAAGATAGGTATCCGTTGCCCAACATCGATGATCAGGTTTCAAAGTTAGCCGGCAAGAATTTCTTCACAAGTCTTGATTTAGCCCAAAGTTACCATCAAGTTAGAATCGCCCCTGAAGACATACACAAAACAGCTTTTATAACCCCTCAGGGGCACTTTGAATATACTCGTGTTCCATTTGGTCTGGCTAACGCACCGTCTGTTTTTATGCGACTCATAAACAAGATCGTAGATTCTATACGAAATTCCAATAACGCTTCTAAAGGCGGTAGTATGAAAACTTGCAACTACTTTTCGAACAAATATGAAGTATTAGCCTTTTTAGACGATTTATTGCTACCTTCCGTCGATGTGCAGTCCGGTTTAGATATTTTAGAGAAGGTTCTTCATAAATTAAAATCAGAAAATTTAAAGCTAAATATGAGTAAGTGTTCATTTTTACAAAATAAAATCACATATTTAGGACATGAAATTTCATCGAATGGCATTCAACCGGGTGAATCGAAATTGGCAGCGGTGTCGCAGTTTCCCATCCCTAGTAATGTTCACGAGATACGTCAATTTGTTGGGTTATGTAGTTATTTCCGTAAATTTATTAAAAACTTTGCTATAATTGCGCGCCCAATAACAGATTTAACAAAGAAAAACGTTAAGTGGAATTGGGGCAGTGAACAATCTAATAGTTTTGAACAATTAAAACAGTGTTTGTGTACGAAACCCATTCTTGCTTTATATGACCCTGCACTGCCAACGGAGATTCACACGGATGCATGCAAATCAGGTATCGCAGGCATTTTGTTACAAAAACAGGCTGATAATTCACTACGTCCCGTTATGTATTTTAGTAGGGTAACGAGTAAGGAAGAAAGCATGTATCACAGTTACGAGCTTGAAACGCTCGCCGTGGTCGAATCTTTGCGTAGATTTAGGGTGTACATTGTAGGTAAACATGTTAAGATCGTGACTGACTGCACGGCGGTTCGTGCCACCCTAACCAAACGTGACATTATCCCGCGTATTGCCAGGTGGTGGTTGTCAATCCAAGACTTTGATATGAGTGTGGAGTATAGACCTGGAGAAAGAATGAAACATGTAGACGCGCTAAGTAGAAACCCAATCGATACTATGAATGTCAATCGCCTTGAAGTGTCAGATTGGTTCTATACCGTCCAGTACCAGGATGACAAATTAAAGCGAATTATTGACCAGCTTAAGGATGGCTCAGCTGCTACTGAAATAACTAACAATTATGTGTTCATTAATGATAGGTTATATAGAAAGACATTGCATGGTAATCGCCTCGTAGTGCCAGCATTAGCCCGATGGAGGCTGGTCCAAATGCACCATGATGATATTGGGCATGTGGGTATCCAAAGATGTATGGATTTGATTAAGAAAGATTACTGGTTTCCTAAAATGACTCGCTTTATTCAAAAGTATGTTAATGCCTGCCTTCATTGTGCTTATGGTAAAGGTGATCATGGAAAGAAAGAAGGAAAATTGTTCCCTATTCCCAAACCCACAGAGCCTATGCTCATGGTGCATGTCGACCATTTAGGCCCCTTTTGCAAAACAGTGAAAGGTTATCAGTATATGCTAGTTATGACAGATGCTTTTTCAAAATTTGTTATTGCTGAGCCCACTCGAACAGTGAATTCGGTAGAAACCATTAGGACACTTAAAAAAATATTTAGCTTATTCGGATACCCTGATAAACTTGTGAGTGATCATGGGAAGGCTTTCACTAGTAGATATTTTAAAAAGTTTTCAACTGACAGACAGTTTAGACATATCTTGACCTCAGTTGCATGCCCGCGAGCCAATGGTCAAGTTGAACGCACCAACCGAACCATACTGAATGCGTTGCGTGCCACTGACCCTAGCGAGGCTGCAAATAATTGGGCCAACAGCTTACCTGACATTCTCTGGGGTATCAACAATACCACAAATGAAAGTACAACTTATAGGCCCTATGATTTGATGTTTGCCAAAAGTTCTAGGCCACGTTGCGATGTCATTACTAATGAAAGCATTAGTGAGCCAGTGGAGATCAGGCGCAAAAAAGCTAGTGCTCAGTTAAGGGTAGCAAGCGATAGGATGAAGCGAAACTTTGACAAGAAACGCAAAACAAGCCACATCTATAAAAAGGGTGATTTAGTTCTTTGGCGGCAAGCACCAACAAGCAGTGCCACAAAAGTTAACACTAAGCTAGATGATATTTACTCAGGTCCATACATTGTAACCAAGGTGGTGGGTAATGACAGATATAGGATTCGAAGTATTAAGGGACTCCGAGGTTACAAGTCCTTTATAGGTCTGGTTGCAGCGGATTCCTTGAGGCCTTATCGCAGTACGGTTCCTATATCTGACAGTGCCAGTAGTTCTGATGAACAACTTGAAACTGAAGATCTTATTGACCTACTTGAAAGTTAACCAAGTCTTCTCCCATTGCGGGAGCAATCATTGTTTCAGGACGGCCGAATGTAACACATTGCCTCAGCCAATCACAGCGCGCCACTCAAGCCAGCCAATTACAGCCAAGCCAAGCCACCGCCATAACTACCGGACGCCTCCGGTGGGGGAAAAGCAATATAATGCCCTGCCAGCTCAATTTTGCTCTCTTTGTTCGTGTTGATACTCTTAAGTGGAAACTCTGTCCAAAATTATAAAGTGTGATTATACAGTCTGTCTTTGTATTTTATGCCCTTCTGTTTCATAATGTTAGTATCTCGTGTAAAGATAAACAATTCAAATATCTCGATCTGGCTCGCGCGTTGTCGACATGTGGGACGTGAGTACAGCAGTCATTGTGCCGATAGTCGTGTCGGCCAATGGCCTAATAACCAATAGCCTCGACCAACATCTGAGGAGGCTCTCGTTTGGCAGCTGGATCAGGGGCTTGATTCAGAAAGCAGTACTTCTAGACACAGCGCGTATTGTTAGGAGTTTCCTCTCTCAAGAACCCTGACCACCGGTAGCTCGGACCCTGTTCCCAATGCCGGTGGGCTACTGTTTTCTATATTTTTAATATAATATTTAAAAATGTAAATAATAATTATATAACAAGAAAACAAGAAATGAATAAAGGGAATTTTAGTATAAAATTATTGATTCAGAAAACGGTACTCCTGGACACGGCCGGTGGTAGCTTGGAGCCTGTTCCCGATACCAGTTGCCAACTTTTTATATTTTTAAACGTTTTCTCCTATATTTTCTTAGGAATAAAAATGTAAAATTATATGTAAGGAGAATAAATAAAAACATAAAAATGTAAGTTATAAAAACATAATAATGTAAAAATAAAGCATATTAATGTATTTTGGCAAGTAATTGCCACTACACAAACATACACATTTCCTTTATCATAAACCATTTTAACAACAGTATCTATCGTCTGCAACAAATCGTAGAGCAATATCTCTACACACATAAACTAGATGGAGGTGCGAAATCCTAGCACGTCCCTCTACCTGCTCTATGGTAGAGTATAAAAGTCAGTACGTAGGGGTCGACGCGCATAATTCTCTCTGGAAGACAAACTACCCCTGTTTAAGGGGAAGTGTGCTGTTTTGGTTATGTGAAAGGTGTTAGGAAATGTTACGGGAAAATTGTTGATATTCGGTTGAATGGTACAGTTTGTTTAGTACTGTCAAAGTTACTTTTTATCGTTTCTTAGTCAAAAGTAATTTTCATGTTATTTAACAAAAACATGCCAGCACAAACCGTCGTGTTTAACTTCAAATTAAATGATAGACATGACATAAAAATTAAATTAAATACAATCAGAAACGAAAATTATTTTATTCTTATAAAATGAACCACAATTGGTTTATTTATTTAATTTTTAGGAAAACTTACAGCTAAACAGACAGTGAGTAGTCGCTTACACAAAATATGGCCAATTACAAGTTTCCACATGTAGTATTTAAAATATGAAACAGACAATTTTTAATAGATTATACTTAAAAACACAAAGAAAAATTATTATTTACCGCTCGAAGAAGCTATTGGATAAAGTTTTTTTTAATTTAGCTATGCTAGTATTGAATATGTCGATCTCAGCTTCCCGGCAGGTTGCGTTATACAAACGACTCGCTCTCACCATGTATGAGTTCCGTCTGTACGTAGTGGCCACCACTGGGGTGTGCAATAAATTAGGTCTACGCAAGAACACAGACGGCACTCGCAACCCGATTTTGTGTAGCAACTCGGTAACACCAGTTGTTCCATTGGCGATCTTGAAAAGGAACACAAGATCTGATATTTTTCGCCTTTCGTGAAGTGGAAGGATATGAAATTTTTTGCAACGGTTGGTATAATTCGTTGAAAATGTTTTAGATCGATATTGAATGTGCCTTAAAAACCTCTTCTGTATGCTCTCAGTACGATTTATGTAGACATTACAATTGGGGTTCCAGACCTGAGACGCATACTCCAAATGACTACGAACAAAGGAACAGTATAGTATTTTAATAGTCTTTATATTTTTGAACTCCGAGGACACCCGTAGAATGAAACCAAGTGCCTTTGATGCTTTCTTGACTACCTTGTCTATGTGCGCATCAAAGAGAAGCTTAGCGTCAAAGGTAACTCCCAGATCCCTGATAGTATTAACCCTATTTAGTGTTGTATCCAAAAGCGTGTAGTTGTGGACGATATGGATAGGTTTCCGTGTAAAGGAGCAAACATAACACTTGGAGACATTCAAATCTAACTTATTATTAATACAATAGTCTTGAAAACTATTAAGGTCTGCCTGCAATAGATGAGCATCCGCCAGGGTATTTATTTGTCTCATTATCTTAATGTCATCAGCGTACAGTAACAATTTTGAATACTGGAATGAAGAAGAGATATCGTTGATAAAGATATTGAATAACAGTGGCCCTAGCAAGGATCCCTGGGGAACCCCCAATGGGACGTTCATAGTCTTAGAGCAGTATCCATTGAGAACTACAGTCTGGCAACGATTCTCCACATAAGACTTGAACCACCGGTAAAGGTTATTCTAAAACAAGAAGAATACATGAGGAGTTAAAACTGGAGCCAGATGAACCGATTTTTGTGTGAAAGATTGCCAAAAAAATCTTGCCCTTAAGTGAAGAATTTTACCACTTCTAAACTATTCCTTGATAAGGGACTGTGTAGGCTGATTAATTTCATTACACACACTCCAGACCCGTCAACTGATCGCTCCTTGTAATATTAATTGAAGTTCTCCGAGATTCTCCAATCTTCTCCGGAATTCTCTAGAGTTCTCCACAGTAATCGAGACTAAGACGAATATATTATTTTTTCTCGGAACCTAGGAACATAGATTTGCAATTAGTCGTGTTGTTTTTGGAAGCAGTCTGTGATTTTTCCAGATTTCTGGGACCAAATTACGTATTTTCCTTAACAACAGAGATGGATTTTGTTATGACTACGTAGCAGGATTTCTTGCGCAAAAACATTTATTTAAATAGGGTCTAGTGTGAATGCTGTAAATGAGGCCCTTTTTTTTGGATGGGAAATCATCAAATGACTCCTCCCGCTCTGGGCGGAGCGGAAGGGAGTGTCAGACTTTTACTGACTAAAACCCATCAATGTTCCTTCTTTTGCCCATTGTGTTCCAGGGCCGCGGTCTCTTTCGAACAGTCCCGCAGCCCTGGCAGGCATCGGCCCTTGCGGGCCCTCCTGTTTGCTGACATCTCTTTGAGGCACGCGTGGAACACGAACGCGCCGTCGACACGGCCTGTCGTTATAAGACGAACGGACGGCGAGCTAGCCCATTACTCACCGTCCACAGGACCGCGCCTACGGTGGCCGAGAGCCACCACGTGGCCCCCGACACCCGGGGCGTCTCCCGCGGCGGGAGAATGAATTGTGCTTGGAGTGTTAAATAAATAAATATTGCGTTTTTCAATTAATAATTCTCAGTAACCACCCAGATCATACATACACGGTTTTGTTTTAATACCCTTCTTCTTTACGTGCCGATGAACACAAATTGTGGTGGACCAGTATTATGCAGCCTACACAGTATTTGCTTCGATTAAATCTTGATTGGTGCAAGTGGTTGTATAGGATGGGCAGGACAAGAGGTGGAGCATATCCAGCAGAGGGGCTCCTCACTAGCAATCCCTTAAAAATGGGTAAAAGTTGGGTATTTATTTCTCATTTTCATTCCTGGTCGCAAGCGCATCTGGTCCTGGGATCTATTCCCAGGTCGACTAAAGTGTTATTGAGTTTTTCTATCAGGAATTTATCAGCCACAGGCTGCAATAGCCAATTTGGCAATAGGCTGGCCCCCTATTACATGGGACTTAAACACAACTGGCAAAATGTGAGTGTACTATCAGGTACACCTACCTCTGCCTAACCCTACATGATGTTATGTAATTCTCATTCCTAAACAGCGGCTTTTTTGTCAACCTGTATCATCCCTCTTCTGGGCAAAGGTCTCCCAAACGACTTCATACTTGAAACAGACTTATTATAATCTTCCTGCTCTTGTACCATTCTATTTGGGGACTCGATTTTAAAACAATAATGTCTCAACAATACAACTATTCCATTCGACTTTCCTTGTTCCATATTCGGAGATAGTCGGCTCTCATTCGCGCGACTCCCGAGGGAGTACTACATCACTGCAAGCCGAGCTGAACCCGCCACTCATTAACATTTAAATTAATTTATTTCATTTTAATAAATCTACGTTCCTCCCAAGTTAGATTATTGCTCCACAGAATATTTATTCTATTTGGTTTTTCTCATAGTTGGAATGCATCAAAGAGTCCGTAACAAATTGAATTACATTATCTATTTATATCTTTCTCAAATTCCTATTTAATTCGTGACGGTACCTACTCTTGATCAATCTTGAGTTAAAAAGCTTATAATATGAATGGACTATAAAAATAGAGGAAGAGAAAGACAAGACGGATGGACTGTGTGACGATATGGCTAGAAAGGACTGCAGAGTTGACGAGTCATAGAGAAGTATGGAAGAAGACGTGCTGCGCCGACCCCATATAAATTGGGATAAAGACGGGAATGATGATGACCTACCTATCTTTGTGCTTTATTATCTAACACGGATTACTATACCTGAAGGTACAATCTCGAAGGCGGGCGCAGTCGATAAACCGCAGCGGCAATGCCTTCCCATTTAAAATGTTTCCATTGACATTATAACCTGTTACCGTTTTCATATGATACATTTCTGGAACACACACGGGAACAAACTGGACACAAATGGGAATTCATTGAGGGCTCAGATCTCAGGTACGTATGCAGTGTCTCCCCACAGACAATAGCCCACTTTCCATCTTGCACCGCATGCCCTGCCACTTGCGCACTTGATGATCTATTGACTGCGTCAGTGAACGGAATACGGGTAGCTGAATTTTGGGCCAAACACATTTGAACTTTTTGCGATCAATACGCTAAGATCAGATGCAGAAGATGCATAGAAACCAGACGTGTACAGCGTCATTGTAATTGGTCGGCTTTGCCGCTGTAGTTTGCTGTTTCAGTCGGTTTCAGAATTGTACTTTTAAATTACGCCTCTTATAGTATTATATAGTTTAAATGGCTTTATAAACAGCTGTAATGATTTGAAAACAAAATTAATTGAATATATAAGTTCATTTCAATTAAAACTACTTATAAATTAATTACAGTGCTTCATTGATCTACAGGTGCTGAAATATAAAAAATGGGTTACTCCAACTGCTTTCAATGCTGATTTTTATTTTCTGAGCCTCATAGCAGAATCCAATTTACCATCAATTCACAAATCTGACCTTAACTTAATAAAAATATAATTACGCACGCAAAGAGACCAAAATCCTTGGCGAAAATAAGAAGTTTATCTCATATAATATAATTTAAGGGCTAATGCTAATTTGGATGAAGATACCAAAACTTTTGCGAATAAAATGGATGAAATATAATAATTTAAGCTTCATGCGCTAGTAAAGAACGAAAGATAGGACAACGGGACTTTGTTATACTTTTTCATTTTAATGAGAATGTTACGGCTTATTTTGTAGATGGACCAGCAGAGTGACTGAGTGAATGATCTTATACTGTCACTTACGGGATATCTTCCGTGATTGTTCATGATTTTGAGCTCCCGATATTTCGACGCTGTTACAAGCGCCTTGATTGCGGGTTGACTGGAGAATGCGGGTGGATGAAAATAAATTGTTAGGAGCAGACAAATCACGGAAGATATCCCGTAAGTGACAGTATAAGTTGAGTTTTAAACCGTGAAAGCTTAAAACCGTGTTTGAGTGAATGATACTAATTTTGACAGTTCAACAATATTCATTGCGTTGTTTACGTTGTTGAGCAGACGAAAATTTGCAGAATAAGAAGCAGTGGATTAGGGCTTTCCTTTAAAATCATTCGGATAGTTATTAAAAGTATGGAACGCAATTGGGATGCCGGTGTCTCCGTCCCTGTAAGGGATTGTAGGTAAATAACAGCCACATTGGTGGATTTATTATTATTTATTTAAACTTCATGTACAAGAGTGGTACATAGGCGGATTTAATGCCACAAGGCATTCTCTACCAGTCAACTTTTGGGTCAAATAGGACAGCATTGTGATAGAATACAAAAAAAAAAAAACCATTTTGTTAATAAATGGTATTTTTTATTTTTAATGGGTACATACTAATACATATATTACATATGTATTAGTGAGAGGTAATTTGGAGACGTAGGTTTTTGGAAGCTCGAAGGTTACGACTGTGAGAACTGCCCAACACTTTGAAATATTTTTTTAAGAACTCGGGAGCACATGAATCGTTCAAAAATAGTGAAGAGCATGCAGAGAGATCTGAGGGACCTCCTGACTCGAACAGGTATTTATTATGGTTAAGCTACACTTACTGCGACCAGTCCGTAGATGGATAATTCGAAACGCAAAAATCTGACAACTACTACTAGATACCGTATTAGTACTTGACCACTTCATAAATATTTTGACTATTAGTTCCGTTGACATTCTATGAAGAACACTGGGAGTAGAGGTACTTAGGCAGTCGCTACATGCAAAATACTGGTATTCAGCTGCATCCGATTACACTGGAAGCCGACTCTAACATAATTGGGAAAAGACTAGGCAAATGATGACTAACTTGACCTGTCTTAAAGCAACTTAAAGATACCAAAACTATGATTAATCTTTTACCAAGATAACGAGGCTCCAGATAATCTTTTACCAAATATTAATATAGAAGCTGACAGTAACTGAGATATTGTGTGTGACAGTGAAATATTAAGGGCTTAAAGGGACTCGGTAGTCATGTAGATGGACGAAATATGCGGGAAAGACAGTATTAAAGGTACCTAGCTCCTCGTAATTCTTTTGGGCTAGTTTTCGTGGGATTATTGCTCATGGCAGTGTTTTTGGGAATGTCGCTAAGGTTTTGCGTTGGTAAGCAGATTTGTTTTGGAACGAGAGCGACTATTACTTACACACGAACGGCCCTATTTTCAAGCTTTTTAACAGTATATCCTTCAAGGAGTTGAAAATAGTTTCTTATAATGTAAAGACAATATTATTTACAGTATTAAAACGTGCTAAAAACACTTCCCACTTCCTTCAGGTCTTTAAAACACAAAGCACTCTTCGAATAGATACTCTATTCTATAGAAGACCAGCTAATTAGGTCTCCCAAGTTCCTATTATAAAACGCATAGAATCACAAACAGAGATCTAATAAGACTGGTGCCAACGACTTGAAGATACCATCGCCTTTAGAATATGCAAACAATAAGTACTTTAGCGACCCATTCGATAGACTGAAACCTCTCGTGTTTAGAATACACTGCTGATTAAACAGCATCGGTTGAATTATACGTGTAATAAAAACCAGCAATGTATTTTAACGAAGTTGAATGAATGAATGAGATAATGATCGGTGATTAAACGTGGTGGAGGGTGCAATTCTGCCTGCGTAAGCCAAATAGAGGTAACTCAACAAATCTATGTTTAGAGAAACAGAGAATGTGATTGTGACCTCACTTTTTCAATTCAAAAATAAGACTATGGTTATCAAAAAAGGAGGAGATTCTCAAGTCAACCCGTGTTTTTTTTACGCGCAACATTTTTTAAGTGTTTTGTTTTTTTGCCATTAAAGATGAAAGAAGAAAGCTGTAAAAACAGGATTTCCCTTTTTTTCAAGATAGTGCTTTTTGTTTTACGATGGCAGAATTGTAAATTTAAAATAATTGGACAATAGTGTGAAATGGAGTGTCGCAGCCGCTAAAGGAAATCACGCAGTGATTTTATTACGGCGGAAGTATTATTTGAACCATCTAGTTTTGTATAATGCGGTAGTTTGAATGGTTAGTTAAATAGAGGAGGCACGATAGCAAGCCAGATAAAAGTTAATATTCTTGGGAGTTAAAATTACAACGGAATTTATTGCTATTTTCGAGGAAATGCTTTCTAATTGTGGCGATATTGTAATCTTAAGTGAAGAATAAGTCCTGAGTTTAGTGTCTTTTAAACAAAAATAAAAAAATGGCATTTATTTCAGGCAAGCATAACCCATAAAATTAATAAATTTAAGCTGTAACATGTATTACGAAGGGGTAACAGTGTTTGTTTGAGGTAATCTCTGGAAATTCTGAACCGATTACAAAAATTCTTACACCATTAAAAACCTAATACAGTTTAACCGAATGACTCAGATATTATGTTGTATGGTATAGTGGGCACTGGATTTCTTCGGGGACTGGAGTCACAGGGAAAAACTAGTATATTAAATGAATATGTGAAATGGTAGATTGTATCCTGCATCATTCTATTTTGCACTTTATATATTTTCTTGATTGCCTCGTTAGTTTAATGGTTGCGGTCGCGACTGTTGACCATGACGTCCTGGGTTCTATCCCCGAGTCGAGCAAATTGTTATTGAATTTTTTCATCAGGAATTTCTCAGTAGCAGCCACGGAGTCTGGATTTGTGCCAAGTTGGCATTAGGTTAGCCCCCTATTATATGAGACTTAAACATAAATGGCAAAATGTGGGATTTCAGGCGTGACGTTTTGATGATTATGATGATATTTTTTCTTTTGCTTTTTTAACGAACAAATAATAATAATCTTTTATAACAAATCTCTCGAAAACGTCTTATGTAAATTTCCCAATCACAAAACTGTTATAAAGGTTATCAAAGTTACCAACGCTTCATCTCCGTGATCGAGAGATTCAATTCACTCCAGCACACAAGCTGACTGCGTTGTGTAACGTAAACTTTCGGCTTTACAATGGATTATGATGCCTTTTACTGATAGATTTGAGAAATGTAGTAATTTGTCAATTTTGTGGGAATGAGAAATTTGTTGTGATTAAAAATAAAAAATAAAATAAAATAGTCTTTAATTCGGATAAGCAACATCCTTGGGTTAGTAAAAAAACAAAAAGAGATAAACTTATACAAGGCTGTTGTTCAAAATGCATCTTTTTACAATTACTTGGTTGAATCATCTGCTTTTTAATTTTTTTTTGGACGTCTCCGGCCCAGCAGTGCAAAAATTATAGGGAACTGATTATGCTGCGGTGCTCTTCGGTAATTGGCTGAACTGACCGCTTATCCACAGTATCTTACAAACTGCGCCCGATAGGTGAATGATGATCCACTCACAGAACCTGTCCCTTTTTGATTTAAGTGACCATGGAATTTTCCACTCATTTCTCCTCATTGGAACCATTGAAATAAATAACTGCCTTATTTCTGACTAGCTGACTCCTTGACAATTTCAGTGTGCCTGAATTCCTGAAAATATAAAGAGTATTCGAGTTCCGTGCAAAAAACAAACCCTCAAATCCCTACTATATAATATTATAAATGCGAAAGTAACTCTGTCTGTCTGTCTGTCTGTCTGTTACGCTTTCACGTCAAAACCACTGAACTGATTTTAATGAAGAGTTGACCTTGAGAAAGAACATAGGATAGTTTTTATCCCGGACTTATGAAGAGTTCTCTTGGAAACGCGATATAAACGAACTCGACGCGGGCGAAGCCGCGGGCGGAAAACTAGTTGTTAATAAAATCCGATTCAAATCATCATCTTCCTGCCCTTGTCCCATGTTATTTGGGGTCGGCGCAACACGTTTTTTTCTTCCATTCTCTGTCAACCATCACGCTATCATTTACTTCTTTATCTTTCATATCATTCCTCACACAATCCATCCATCGTTTCTTTGGTCTTCCTCTCCCTCTCAAGCCATCAACGTTTATATTCATCACTCTTTTAGTCACATGCGATTCGTCCCTCCTCATCACATGTCCATACCAAAACAGTTGATTCCCTTTCAACCGATTCAAATAAGGAAGTAGTATTTATATATTTATTATAATAAATTCACGCGGACGAACGTCGTGGGTAACAGCTAAATTTAAATAATAAAAAAAAAAAACCGGCCAAGTGCGAGTCGGACTCGCGCACGCAAAAAAATTATATCTGTTGTATGGGAGCCCCCCTTAATATTTTTTTTTTTTACAATTTTTAGTATTTGTTGTTATAGCGGCAATAGTACTACATCATTTGTGAAAATTTCAGCATCTCATTTTATGAGATACAGCCTGGAGACAGACAGACAGCGGAGTCTATTAGTAATAGGGTCCCGGTTTACCCTTTGGGTACGGAACCGTAAAAATGCGTTCAGTTCGAATGTTTTTTAACTGACTGGCTGTGGATCATTCTGTTGGCGCGCCAGTGAGGTAACATTCCATTCCAATTCATGTTTGCAAGTACAGTACCTACATACTCGGTACTTCGATTTTCCTATAGCGCAATTCCATGAGGGGCCTATAATTTGCTACGGCGTATTACAAAGCCAATTGACCTACTTCTGAAAGTGCTACAAGGTACTTGCTGTATGTAATATTTCACGTTTTTACATACAAGTGCTACGTGGGCTGTATGATGAGTACCTACTTGCTGAGTCTTTTTTTGGCAAAGAAATAATCAAATTTTATTGTGAGAGAGTTAATAATTCACTCATTTATTGTTTTTTTTTTTTTATTTAAAATAAATGCGAACTGCTGAGGGGTCTTTGATAAGATTCCCAAATTTTATTGGGTTTGTGAGTAGCAGCTCCGTTTTTGTATTTAGATATAACATACCATTACCCCTGTAATAGTACCTAATAGTACACCCACATTTCGCCTTTTAAGTCCCATGGAATAGGTGGCGAACCTGCCATCAACTAGGCACAAATGCTCCGTAGCTACTACTGAGTTCCTGATGGAAAAAACCCGATAATACTTTGCCCGACCCGAGAATCGAACCAAGGACCTCATGCTCAGTAGTCTCGCTTCGAGCCACTCGACCAACGAGGCAGAACGAGGCGAGGTGTCTGTATTTGTGTCCCGTTTCCATACAACGTTGTTGTTACAATGGTTGCGAGCGAGAACCTTCCTGCATCCCGCACGGACTTCGCTTCCTCCAGGACCGCGGACTCCGGATTGACTGCGGACATCAAGTTTTGGGCACTTTTTTATCGCTGTCCGATGTACGGAATACGATCCAGTGACAGGCCTCGACTCTGTTGAGCGCAGAGCCAAGAGGCTCATTGGTGACGATAAGCTGGTAGGTACCAAGCTTCATAGCCTGGCCCACCGGCGCAAGGTTGCATGTCTGTCGGTCTTTTACAGGCTGTACTTCGGTGAGTGTGCCCAAGAGCTCCACGAGATTATTCCACCATCTCGCTTCTTCCATCGGGAGTCCAGACGTACTGCGGGTTATCACCCATTCCTTGTCGATGTTCCACACATTGGCACGAAGCGCTTTGCTACATCGTTTATTATGCGCACAGCCAAGAAGTGGAATTCCCTGCCTTCGTCGGTGTTCCCAAGTTCATATGACCCCAATCTATTTAAGTCGCGAGTTAATAGGCTTCTTTTGGGTGAGCTCGTTCCATCGTTGACCTCAGGACTAGATTGAGGTCAAGAGTAGGCCCACTAAACATAAAAAAGATCGCAAAATATGTATTTCCTACGTAGACAATGGGTTTAATAATACCTAAGGCACTTGCTCTCCCCGTCACTGCGGTCATTATTTCGTTTCTAGACCATACCTGGGAGCCTTCTAGTTACGAAGTTATTTGGGTCTAAGTTTCAACTTTTTCAATTTTTTTTGTTTAATAAAAGTTTTTAAAGTTATACTTTAACTTTAATTATCTCCACGACCCGCGTACTATTCAATGTATCCATCAGCACAATGTTTTGAGTGCGTTACATTGAGTCCTACCGTAAAACGTGATTTTTCACCCCAAAAATAAAAGTCGCCGTTCCCAGCAATAATTTTTGGGTAAAGTTATTTAGTTGGATGTACAGAATGCGACTTCGAGAAGGGTCTGTATATACCTTGTATTTCGAATCAATAATTTACCACGAAGCGTTTCCAATACCTCAACAGACGTGCGTCCTCAGCCGCGTCTCTTGACGCACTAAACCCGACCGATGACATTAATGACCATTGAGCCTACCCGGCCATGTCTTCTCAGCTGACGGGTGACGCGCACTGACAGCTGCATCGGAAACCAGCTACTGAATAGTCGGGGGAGTTCGGTCGTAAGGACCATAATTGTGTGAGGTGGGTGACTCGTTGTCGATAGGTGTGATTTGATTGGTCATAGTCAGAGGTTTGAAATAAGAATCGGTTGATGGATTCTGTTAATACGAGTAGTTTACAAAAATAGAAATGGCTCGTGCCTAAATAACAACAGCCGCACGGGTTAATCTTCAAGGTTAAGCAAAAGCATTGCTTACCGCGGTCGGCCCGTGGATGGCTCGTAATTGTAAGTACAATTTGCAATGGCGAGCTAGGTACTGAAGTTTAGCAAGAACCGTTATCTATACTACGCCAATCCACTAAGGATTTGTGAATGTCAAACTCATAATGCTTAAAGTGTTAGCTCTGGGATATATCTACTAGTTTCAAATTTATAAAATATACTAGCCACTAGCCCAATGAGGCAGTCTACATAACATCAATATGAAATGTAAAGGACAATGGCGAAAATCTATACATTATTTATTTGTACCGTAACAATGCATATGTGCCACTGATCAACAATCAGCTTGTAGTCTTAGTGAAATCGTCCCAAACGCGACGACAGAACAACACTACTCGTGTCCCCGTGTTTGCTCAACCAGCCTTTGTTTACTTGTGACGAAACTATCCACAGCCGTCATCCGGAACTTGAATTGGTTTTACTGTTGGTTTGGATCAGCTGTGTTTTGAAGTAATTTGGATTTAATTTTGTTAATCCTTTGGTGCATTGGTTAATTACTAACATCACGGTTGTAATCCTCGAAGTGTTTGACAGGGGTGTACCTACAGTACACTCACATTTCGCCAGTTTTATTTGAGTCGTTTATGTAATAGGTGGCGCCTATTGACATCAAATCCAGACTACTGAAAAATCTCTGATAGAAAAACCTACGGACCTAGGAATTGAACCCTGGTCCTTTAGCTCAGCAGTAGCGTTTTTGACCAATGATCAACAAGAAACCGTTGTTCATCAGACCAGCTAGCAGACTGTAATTTAATAAAAAAAAAAAAACTAGAAACTGCTTTCGTTAGGATTCGAACCACCAAAACTTTTATAGTTTTGATACCTCTATTTTACTTGCAATCATATATCTAGTACCTAATAAATTCTGAGAAAAATCAAATGGCTGCCTGTTAGGTAAGGTTATAAAGATACAGTACTATGACAAACACACAGACCGGATTCGAATGTCATCATAACACATACTGAAATACGGAGTATTTACGTCATAATTCTATCTGCGAAATATCTGTTTGTGACTGTACTTACATCCTTTGTCCATCTATTTAGTATTCTCCAGACAAAGTGTGCGAAATTAAATTGGAATCCAAGTCAACGGCCGAGTTCTCTCTAATTTACGTTTACATTCTTAATAATCGCTACACTTGTTTAAATATTAACATCTCGTTCTTCTTTCTTGGATTTTTTTCATTTTCTTTCTTAAAATTAAATATTATGACTTCCTTTTATTTCGTTTTGTAATTGGTTTGTATTTTTTTCTTATTCAGAATTTTGTTTCACATTTCATTGACAACAATTATACATTTTCTAAGAAAAAAAACTCATGACAAAATACGTTTAGTCAAAATAGTATCGGGAATGTTTATGGTTCCAAATTCATTTTTTTTTGTTGTTACATTGGCAAAACTGTTTCACATTTTCGCGCGGAGTTGCATTTTGTTATGTAGATTAAATACAGTGCTGTTTTTAGTTAGATCATATCTAGTGTGTATTGCGAATTTCAAAATGGACAAAAAACATCGAACAAAGAGTTTGTCTTAAATTTTGAATCGCCAATAGAAATTCGTATTCAGAGTCCCTGTAAATGTTACAGAAAGTCTTCTGTACTTTACGGTGAATCGACTGTATCATACACGCGCTTATGAGTGGTACAAAGCGTTCAAAAGCGGTTGAGATGTGATGGAAGATTTGCCCCGCTCTGGTAGGCCATCAACGTCTTCAACTGAAGTTAACATCGCAAAAGTGAAGAAAATAGTAACTGAAAATCCCTTTCTCCCTTCTCATTCAAGTTTGAGAGAGATAGCCGCTAAACTTTCTCTGTCTTACGAGTCGATCCGTACCATTTTAAATAATCATTTGGGTATGAAACACGTTGCCGCTCGGTTAGTCACAAAAGATCTGAATTTTCTCCAAAAACTCAATCGCATAAGAGTTGCTGAGGACATGCTAGAACGAATCGATTCCAACCCAACATTCATGAAACGCATTGTTACTGGTGACGAGACGTGGGTTTACGACTTTTACATGCAAACTAGTCAACAAGCTTCAGAGTGGCGCCTTCCAGCTGAACCGAAACCGAAAAAATCACGCCAAAGTCGATCAAAAGTCAGTCATGTTGACCGTTTTCTTTGACTATCGCGGTGTTGTGCACTCGGAATACTTGCCGGAAGGTCAAACAGTAAATAAAGAATATTATTTGAGCGTTATGCGGCGTTCAAGAGAGCAAATTTGACGAAAAAGGCCAGAGTAGTGAAAAGAAAATTCTTGGATTTTGGACCACGATAATGCGCCTTCGCACAAGGCCATCATAGTGAACGAATGTTTGACCAAAAACTCAATAAATACCATCGAGCAACCACCTTATTCACCAGATATGGCTCCAGCCGCCTTTTTTCTTTTTCCAAAACTCAAATGACTACATCGTGGCACCCGTTTTCATTCGGTAGAAGACATAAAGTAGAATTCGCGGCCAGAACTGAACTCAATTCCGGAAAAAGCGTTTAAAAAAATGTTTTGATGAGTAGATTATTCGTTGGTGTAAGTATATCGTTTCTGAAGGAGCATACTTTGAAGGCGATAAAATAACTTTGGATGAATAACTAACATTTTGTGTATAATTGATCGTTTCCCGGTACTTTCTTGACAGAGTAGACAGGGTTTTACACCCTGTATTTTCTCGATGAGTTTTTACACGAAGCTGAGAATCAACCGAGTAGTCTGTACATCGAACTAAGTAACAAGCACTGCTAAAATTATTACCGGTAGCGCTCAATGTAACGCACTCAAAAATTTGTGCTGATGGATGCATTGAATACAGAGGTCAATCAGGTTTTTAAAGTAAAGTTATACATTGTACTGCAAAACAAAAATTGCTAAAGTTGGAACTTTCACCTTATCTCCGTAACTATGTACCTAGAAGCTTCCCAAGCATGATCCAGTAGTTTAACAATCTGACAGTTTTGTTACCAGGGTTGTCATTAGCATAATCAGTATATAATGTTCCCACTGTTGGGACACACGGCCTCCTCTCTATGAGAGGGAATGGGTTATAATCCACAATAATCCACCACGCGGGCGCGGGTCCAATGTGAGTTGGTAGATGTCACAAATGTCTTCGAATATTTGGTTCTAGGACATGCCGATTTCCTCACGATGTTTTCCTTCACCGTTTTTGAGAGCAGTGGTGATGAAATAAATTACACAAAGTAATGCGCCAGCCTGGGTTCGAACCCACGACTTACTGTTTGTAAGTCGGGCCCGCTACCACTGGGCCACCGCTGCTCTCTACTACTCTGTGTTGTGATTGTCTTACTGAAATAACAACAGCCCGACAAATCACATTATAGCCAGTATCGAAATGTTGGAAAACTAACATTGCGACGAACTAGCACCACTACCTACCCCTGGACCATACGTTTCCCGACCACATACGTCACCCGACACGGCCATAAATCGAGACTACATGAAATACGACACAGCTACCGTCATCTCTCATCTTAACGCCTACGTCGCTTCCAAGCATACGATTTAGATATCCATGCTACTTATTTACATAATGCATAGGGTAGCGACTTAATCACCTGTATCGTTCAAGAAGGAGAAACTCATATTTATAATTTCCTTTATTCATTTCTTTAACATATTATTTACATTTTTAAATATTTATACCCTCGCTCGTGTGATGAGGTCGTGGCTAAATAATACTCGTAGAGCCGCTTGGGTCGTTCTTAAGGTTAAGCCGCGCTTGCCTAGGTTGGTTAGTGGATGGGTGACCACCCATTACGACCACCCCCTGACGAATTACTGGTGTAAAAATGCTTTGTCTGAATTGGGAACCGAATCCAAGACTTCATATTTTGCTTCATTGGTTGTAACAACTAGTTTCTATTAGAAAATGTCCAAAACCTGAACGCCGCTTGTACTTACTTACTTTTACTAGTGCATAAATGTTGATAAATTAACAAAAATCTGAGCTGCTCAGTCAGTGGCCGTCCTAAAATACTCCCTTGTAGTATTATGATTAACACTAGAAACGGGATATTTACCATGTCCACTGTTTGTTTTGAGTTCCCGATATTTCGGCGCTGTTGCAAGCGCCATGATCACGGATAAACTGAAGTTATTGCGGGTGGGTGTTTATGACCAGACAAATCGGTCTACCCTCTTTCTTGTTCGTTTTTTGCACTCAGTACCGATGTGCTGAGACAGGACACCGCGGTAGCGTTACGTCACGCTAAACTTCCATCATCGAATATTACTGCTGAAGAATTAGCCGCACTACGTGACCTCCGCAAGGATGAGGACGTACTTGTACTTAAAGCGCACAAAGGTAATGCTACTGTAGTCATGAACGTTACTGAATGCGATAGTAAGATGCGCAGCTTATTGAGTGATGTGAACACCTACAAGGAAGTAAGCTACAACCCGACGGCACGAACGAACCGCAGTACACGCAAAATAATAAAGGAGTATCAACATATTATCACAGATGATACAGCTAAGTACTTGCTCCGTCCTAGAAATATACAGCCCCCTAAACTATATGGTTTACCAAAAGTGCACAAGCAGAATGTTCCACTACGGCCCATAGTCAGTCAGATTGACTCGCCCACATACTACCTAGCGAAACATGTAGCTTCGGTTCTTCAGCCATTAGTTGGACATTCAACATCCTATGTGAAAGACTCTCGACATTTCATTGACATCTTGCAATCCATCAATCTCCAAACAAATGACGTAATGGTCAGCTTCGATGTTGAGTCCCTATTTACCAATGTACCAGTGGCGGACTGCATGGAAGTAGTTAAGGTAAAATTGCAAGAAAATAACATCCCTGTAGAATATGTGAAATTACTACACCACTGTTTATCTACGAGTTATTTCATATATCGAGGTCAATACTACCTGCAGATTGATGGTGTAGCCATGGGTAGTCCAGTGGCTCCAGTGGTAGCCAACATTTGGATGGAACATTTTGAAGAGTTGGCGGTCTCCACTGCATCTACACCTATAAAACTGTGGAGAAGGTATGTTGATGACGTCTTTGGGATCATTGAAGGAGACCAACAAGAGGTAGAACTATGCTTGGCACACCTGAATAGTATTCATGGTAAAATAAAATTCACCTACGAGATGGAAAATGAGAGAACCATTCCATTCCTGGACGTAAAGATAGCGGTCCGTACTGACGGTTCTATAAGCCACTCAGTCTATAGGAAAGTGACTCACACGGATCGATACCTACACGCTGATTCTCACCACCATCCCAGACACCTGAACTCTGTAGTGACTTCACTCACCAACCGCGCATATGATTTATGCGACGAGGAACATTTAAGTGCTGAGCTGACACATGTGCAGAGGGTCCTACAGAGCAACGGATATACAGGGAAGCCCGCACAACCTAAACAAAAAACTGATTGTAAGCACCGGAAGTGCAAGGTTGAAAGGCAGCCAGCATTTTTGCCGTACGTGAGGGGAGTGACAGATAAGGTTGCGAACATTCTTCGGAAATATGCCGTAAAGACTATCTTCACTCCTTTCAGAAAAGTGTCTCAGATGCTGCGTTCGCCGAAGGACAACTTTCCGCTGGAAAAGCCCGGTGTTTATAAAGTAGACTGCAGTTGCGGTAAGTCGTATATCGGTCAGACGAAACGGACGGTAGCTTGTCGCATATCAGAACATATCAGGGCGGTGAAAAACAATGACACCCAAAAATCGGCCATAGCTCAACATCTTTTGGAGTCAGGATCGAACCACTGGATTGAGCTACATAGCCCTCAGATCATCTCGACAGAACGCCACTATATTCCTAGACTGGTGAGAGAAGCTATCGAGATCACCAAATATAGGAACTTCAACCGGGAGGATGGGTTTCAACTGTCGAGAGCATGGAATCCGGTGGTTCAGTTGTGTAAAAACCGAAAAAGCGCCGAAAAAAGTTCGCGATCGGACACAGTGAGTTTCGTATGTCGGGAACAGAATCGAGTTGCGAGTGACAGTGGTAGCGGTACTGAGTGCAAAAAACGAACAAGAAAGAGGGTAGACCGATTTGTCTGGTCATAAACACCCACCCGCAATAACTTCAGTTTATCCGTGATCATGGTGCTTGCAACAGCGCCGAAATATCGGGAACTCAAAACAAACAGTGGACATGGTAAATATCCCGTTTCTAGTGTTAATCATAATGTTAGTGACCATGACAGTTTAAAAACTTATATCCCTTGTAGTAGTCCTAAAATCTAGCCATTTATTATTCCATACACCGCTAACTATTGCAGCGAATTCAAAATCTCACAAGCGTTCGTGAGTTGTACCTAGAACCTAGATATAGATCCAAAGACTTTGGTCTAACATCGTCGGCTGCTTTTGAAAGCGGGTGCATAGGCAGTATTTAGTTATTTAGACTGTAGTTCGGAGTTTGCCTTACTTTGCTTTAGCAATGGATATACCGTTATTCTATTCATCTAGTTTGTTATGTATGGATTTTTAAGGTGTAAAAATATTGTCAGTTAATGACAAGTGCGAAGATAGTTTTAAAATATTGTATTTTATTATGTACGGAGGAGCTCGTGGTTAAATACTAACAGCCGCTCGGGTCGATCTTTAGGTTAAGCCGTGCTTGCCTAGGTTGGTCTGTGGATGGGTGACCACACATTACATACCGAGTTTCCTCCGTGCCTCGGAAAGCGCGTTAAGCCGTCGGTCCCGGCTGTCATTTGTATCTACAACTACAGTGGCCCGAAAGTCTGACAACCATTATTTATCAACATCTATGCACTAGTAAAAGTAACCGTAAACGCGGAGTTCATGATTTGGACATTTTCTAATAGAAACTAGTTTTGTTACAACAAATGAAGCAAAATTTGAGGTCCTGGATTCGGTTGCCAGTTCAGACAAAGCATTTTTACACCAGTAATTTGTCAGTAACAGTCCTAAGCTTGGATTTGTAACCGGTGGATAAAGGCTCGGCCCTTATTACGTGGCACTTAAACATAACTGACGAAATGAAGCGTACCTATGTCAGTGCTACCTACTATAAATGCACCTCTACATAACGCTTCGCAAAACCAAGCATGATGTTATGTCAAAAGCTAACTCGACACACTGAACAGACTTTCCTCTTAAACCAATACAATACAGATACACTAAATCCGAGTAGTGCTGTCCATTTTCTTAGATCAAAGCCTTTATCGAACCAGTCCTCACTCCGAACTCCCGGACCGCGTCTGATAGGTGCTAGAAACTTCCACATACTCCTGAGGATAGCCTAACTTGGAACATAGATCTCTAAACAAGTGCTCAAGAGATGCCTCTATATATAAATTGTTGGGAGACAAGAACACTTAGTTGAGGAGTTGATTGAGGAGCAGGTTAGGTTGGAGATGAATTAAAATGTGGTTCTAAGAGACGTTAGATAAGTCATAAGTCATTTATTCATTTGTTTAACATAGGTAAAATAATAATGGTATATCAAAGAAATAAATAGTGCGCTATGTTATGCCAGAGGGCGTACAAATGTTTGTAAAATAAAAAAATAAAATTTAAATTATAAAGAATTGCATACCTACTACAAATTAATTAATAATACCTAACAATAGAAATTAATGTCAATAAAAAGAGAGAAAAAATCAAAGTATTATAAAATAAAATATCAAAACAGTACATGTCAAGGCACAGACTGAAAACAAATAATAACACAATGTCAATGTACAATACTAATATCAAGATACAATTCAATGTCAATATACAATACTAATGTCAATATACAATTCAATGTCATTATACAATATTAATGTCAATATACAATTCAATGTCAATATAAAGTACTAATGTCAATATACAAACAATCATCGTATTTTATTAGCATGTCAAAATTCTACCATTAGATTTTTGTCTGTTAAGAATTCCGAAATACTGTAATATGCTTTGTTCACCAGTAAAGATTTAAGCCGTTTTTTAAATAAGCTCACGTTCAATTCTTTGATTGATCGATACTATAGATAAAGTAGATTATTTAACATAACATAATATGACGCCTGTAATCCCCGAAGGGTTAGGCAGAGATGTACCCATTAGTACACCCACATTTCGCCAGTAATGTTTAATTCCCATATAATGGGGGGCGAGCCTATTGCCATCAACCGGGCATAAATCCAAATTTGGTGGCTACTACTCAGAAATTCCTAATGGAAAAACCCAAGGGAATTGAACCCAGGACCTCATGCTCAGCAGTCGCGCTTACGACCACTCGACGTTTATTTTCGTGATACCCAGAACAGCTTCTAAAACCTACCCATCACCAATAAGCGAAAACATCACGGATACTTAGACTAATAAATTGTTTCAGGAACTAGAACACAGAATGCTTGTACTGTATTCGATGCTGGCTTTGTGAGCCCGGAGTTGGAGATAGTTCGGCGGAGTTGCAACAAGAGTTATTGAGTTCAATTGTGCGCCTTGCTTGGATGGCTCCGTTTAGAATTATGCGCGACTTTGCAAAGTTCACGGTGACTCGTTGAGATTAGTCTAAGGTTAGCGTTTTGTTTTTCTGGTACGGAGAAATTACGAACGCGACTTTGAACTCTGCCAGATGCCTTAGTAAGTATTTGTGTGGTGACTGTCCGTTTTTTTATTAAATGGGCTCACTCTTGACCTCAATCTAGTCATGAGGACAGAGATAGGTCGACGATGGGACGAGCTTACCCAGAAGAAGCCTATTAACTCGCGACTTAAATAGATTGGGGTCATATGAACTTGGGAACACTGACGAAGGCAGGGAATTCCACTCCATGGCTGTGCGCATAGTAAACGATGTAGCAAAGCGCTTCGTGCGAATGTGTGGAACATCGACAAGGAATGGGTGATAACCCGTAGTACGTCTGGACTCCCGTGTACGCCGGTGATCCGCAATCCTTCCTTACCGGTTTCATCGATCCTTTACCACGGTAATAATATCTACAATAGTGTATACGCCTTGAGTTAGGCATGCACTAAGTCCGCAACGAGTCACGAATACGCCGCACTGACGAATGAACGTAGTGATGGTTTAGTAAGTAGTAAGCGTGCGATTTGTGAATATTTGATTGAAATAAGTACAAGTATTTACTAAATATTAAGTACTAACCAAGTAAATATATATTAAACAAGTGAAAGATAATCCTCCTTTTCTCCTTGTCCATGTTTTCCAAAAGTATTTTTAATTAAACTTTTTATCTGAATGCGGATTTTTATACAATTAAATTTCGTCTCAGTCGAGGCGAAAATATCTCTAGATCTACTAATCAAAAGACACAACTTGTATTTTTATTGAACCTTCCTATTTCATTCAAAACAATTTTTTTTTTTTTTTAAATAAAAAACATAATATTTACAATCACTGGACAAAAAAATACGTAGATGAAATTAAAGTAGATACTGTAGGCCCGGCAGCCCTATCGCATGCGTGCGTATCGCCCGGCTGTAGGTAATTATTTCAAGGACAGGGCCGAGTCACAATACTGTATATATGTATACTGTGCCTTTACACACTTTTTATCACATCGTCATTGTACTGTCTAGCCTTTTCCCAACTACCTTGGGGTCGGCTGAATCGGCTTTCAGTCTAACTGAATGTAGATGAATATCATATTTTTAACATGGAGCGACTTTTTGTCACAATTAGGAGGATTTTGAATGCTATTCTATACATTTTGCTACATCTTTAAAAAAAAAACATCCACTCAACCACATAACTTTAGGATTGCTGAAGATGGTTGGGCAGAGTACTGCTAGAGGTATTGAGTTCAATTGAGCGCCTCGCGTTACGATGGCTCCGTTTAGAATTATGCGAGGAGTTGCAAAGTTCACGGTGACTCGTTGAAATTATTCTAAGGCTAGTATATTTTTTATCAGTAATAGATTTGTTTTTGTAATTTTTCTCAGATTTTGCTACGCTCAAGTGAACGTCAGAATGTTATAGCTAAGTCATAGGTCTCAAGTTCGAACCCAAGGCACGCACCTCTGATTTTTCGGATTCATGTGCGTATTGTATAATTAACACTTGCTTGAAGGAAACATCGTGAGTACGTGAAACCAGCCTGCCTGAGAGATAATTCTTGACTGCAGATGTAAAGCCAAGTCAGAGACCCTTGGGCGGCATGAAAACTCTGATACCGTACTATAAAGATAGAAAAAACCTCAGAAATTATCTAACGGAAATGTAGTCTATTACCAAAATTTCCTTAGTTAGTGATTTGGATTTAAAAAACCAAAATGTTAGTACTGTTTACACAACGAGAATAGTAGACCAAAATAATAATAATTTTAAAATAACAACAACCAATTAATACAACATTGTCAAACAATAACATAACAACAATACGGTATTACGTCCAAATAAAGTTTAAAAAACAGAAACTTTCTATAAATGAACATTCGCTTAATTTATAATTCGTTTCAGAAAATCCTTGTTTTTCGTGCTTGAAGCTTGCGCGAACAATTTTGAGCGTGTTATTATTTTAGCGAGAAAACAATGGAGAGTCTATGGGCGAAATAGGCAGGTTCGTTGCAACTGCTAAACGGTTATCTTGTCGTCCGGGGGCTACTTGGGGATATGGTACAAGGAAGGAGAAAAAAGCGGTGAATTTTATTGCTCAATTTTTATGAAAGGCGCAAAATGGGTGTTACGTTGCCTGGCAATGTATATGTCTGTGGTATCGTTTTTAGTAGCAGGCTAATTTATAGCTACCGCGGCCCTGGACCATAAAGGGCCAAAGAAGGAACATGGGTGATTTTTAGTCAGTAAGAGTCTAACACTCCCTTCCGCTCCGCCCAGAGCGGGAGGTGTCATTTGATGATTTCCCACAATCCAAAAAAAAAAAAAGGCTAATTTATAGCGGTTTGGATCTCAACAACAATTTTAACGACATTAAGATATTCCGTTTTTGTTCATTTTCCTATATGAGAAGTTTGCTTACAGATACGTAACATAGTAACCTAATCGAGGATTAAGCTCGCGTTTATACAGTAAGCTATTCTTAGAGGATTCGTCAGCCGAAAGGGCGGGGACATCGTGCGATTGTGGTGACACAGCGAGTGGAGGGGGCAACACATAAGCGGTGCACTTTCAGAGCGCAGACACTTTTGCTCGGGAGCTCGGAAGTGATGGACGTTATCGTGAACTATAGTTGTTATTATTTCTGTATCTAACGGTTTTTGTGATTGTGTTGATTTTGTGATTTGTTAAAAATAAATAGTTCTAGGTTGTATTGCTTATTCTTTTAAAAAAATTAAATGGGCTTCTGTTCTATAAGATCAGAAGTTGGGATAAGTTTAACAATACACGCGACTTTGATCGTTCGCCATCTATTTTTTATTTTTTGTTTTACTGTGGAAGTTTTAAAAATAATTTTGTAGTTTCGTTTTAAAGTGATTCCAACCACGTGTTGTGTTTGAAGCCGTGTGTTGATTAGTTTAAAAACAATTTAAAAGTAACTCGCCTCGTGTTAATTATTTTATCGGTTTTTAGTGCTTGTGCGTTTTTAGGTTAACGCCCACGTGTTTGTTTTGGTTTACGTTATTAGTTAATCAACGTAGTGTGCTAACTGCTATTTAATCATGTCGAGACCGTTGTCGTGAAATACGTAGCAGATCCTCTAGGCGTCGTCGCGATAGATCAGCGAGTATCGAAAGTCAGCGTAGGCGCCGTGATTGTTCTTATAGGCGTCGGGACAGCCCTCGCCGCAACCCTTTAAATGAAGTGCTTGATCGCTTGAACGCGGTTGGTTCCAAGCGCGATACAGGCGTCTCCAATGTCGGCGCACCCGTGCACGAGAAGCTACACGCCGGTGCCAGTATCAGCGGCAACCGAGGAACCTGTTGCCAATATGGAAACACGTGCTACGGGGACCGCCGCCTTCGAGGCATCGCGTGAGGTTGACGCTGCGGACAGGATTGTGGGTGCACTTTCATCCCTGATTCAAGTAAGATCGAACCATTATTATATTTCGAATTTTGGTCCCAGTGTACATGACTTTGACGTATGGTGCGCTGAAGTAGATAAGGGGTGCGAATTAAGCCACTGGGGCGATTGGGAATGCCTGGGACGCATTGATGGCTGTTTACGTGGTGTTGCTATAACGTGGCTCAACTATTGGGTGACCAATGCCCGAAGGTAGAATTTTAAAGTTGTTATAATTTTAAAACTTAATTTCGGTCATTGTGTCCGCGTGAAGTTAGTGAGGAGCTCGTGGCTAAAGAGGAGCCCGTGGCTAAAGAGGAGCTCGTGGCTAAATAAGAACAGCCGCTTGGGTCGATCTTTAGGTTAAGCCGTGCTTACCTAGGTTGGTCCGTGGATGGGTGACCACCCATTACATACCGAGTTTCCTCCGTGCCCCGGAAAGGAAAAGGTTAAGCCATTGGTCCCGGCTGTCATTTGTAGATGTTTGACAGTCGTTACAGGTAGTCAGTGACCCGAAAGTCTGACAACCAGTCTTACCAAGGGGTATCGTATTACCTAGCGCTAACTGGGTTGTGGAGGTCAAATAGGCAGTCGCTCCATGTAAAATACTTGTATTCAGCTGCATCCGGTTAGACTGGAAGCCGACCCCAACATAGTTGGGCAAAGGCTAGGCAGATGACGTGTCCGCGTGAAGTTGATATGGCCACTGTGTTGTACGACGTGATGAGTACGAATTCAAACAAATTCACCACGTATGCAGAATATGCCCAAAAGTCCTTGTTGCGGTTGATTATCGTCAAGGGGCTTCTATGTTCTATGTTAGGGATTTTGGTTTCCGCACTTAGTCCTTAAAGTGGACCATTGTGCGTGAGCCTTGGTGGCCGTTACTCCAACCAGCCCACCTTCCTCCAGAAGCAGATCAGACTTCCCGGTCTTCTCAGGGCATCCGCAAGAGATCCTGGCGTTCCAAGGGTCTCCTCGCGTATCTGGGTGACGCCAGTACACTCAAGGAGTACGTGCGCTATCGTTTCCTCAAGGTCCACCACTTCTCCGCTTGTGTTTGAGTGTGATCCTTTAGCCAACTTCTGAGCTACTTGAAGGGTATGGGGACAATGAGTTCGGGTCCGAAAGCTTTTGTGCTGGATCCTCTTCTGGCGAGTTCGTCAGCTGCATCGTTTCCAAGCGATCTACTGTGTCCTTTGATCCATTGTAATGTCACCGTGTTGCGGTTTAGTACCGTAACTCGTTCTAGGGCATTATGGCATTCTCATATTAGTCTCGACGTGATCTGATTTCTCTTTAAGGATTGGAGGACTGAGGCACTGTCTGAAAGTATACGGATGTGAGTATCCGTAACTTCCCTGGCCTCTATGGCGTGTGCCGCTTGGATAATGCCTACGCACTCTGCTTGATATACAGAGTTGAGCATTCCCAGAGGTCTGGATATTTTGATGTTTAGATCGTCGGAGAAAACTCCGACACCTGTTCCATCGTCGGTTTTCGATCCATCAGTGTAGATCCTTAGCTCTTTTGGGCCTGAATAGTCACACATCTCCGCTGTGAGCTCTATGTTGTAGTGCTTTTGGAAGCAGTGGGTCTTCAGGGTTCTGTCGCAGGGTGATGCCATCATGGGCTGTTGTTTGATTGCGTCGTCTTTTATGCGCGTATGTTTGATTCTGGAATCCTTACTTAGGGTGCCGGATATTTCGAGCCTGAAGGTCGCTAGGGCCGCCTCCTCTCTTACGACGAGGTGTAGAGGTGGTAACCCCAGCATTACCTGTAACGCGGCAGTGGGTGATGTTCTCATGCTGCCGGTGATTGCTACACAGGCAAATCTTTGAACCTTCTCTAGGTCCTTCTGGGCTGTGCTCAGATTGGTCCTGGGCCACCAAACTATGGAGCCATATGTAATAATTGGTCGGATGACGGTGGTGTATAGCCAGTAGGTGATTTTGGGGCTTAGGCCCCAATTCCTGCCAAGCAATCTTTTGCATTGCCATAGGGCTATGCTGGCTTTTGTTGTGATGTAATCAGTATGTTTTGCCCAGTTCAGCTGTTTGTCCAAATAAATACCCAGGTATTTGGTTTCAGTCGACAGGCTTAGGGTGGTCTCAAAGAAACGTGGCAATTGTAGGTTTGCTAACTTCCTTTTCTTTGTGAAAAGGACGAGTTCGGTTTTGGTGGGGTTCACTGCTAGTTTGTACTCCTTGCACCAGTCTTCCACCACCTTCAAGGCTTGGCGCATAAGGTTACATAGTGTGTTTTCATGTGTGCCATTTATTATTATGGTTATGTCATCTGCGTAGCCCACCGTGTAGTAGCCTCTGTCATTCAGACGTTTGATAAGGCTGTCCACCACGAGGTTCCATAGGAGTGGTGAGAGGACGCCCCCTTGAGGGCAGCCTTTCGCCACGATGGCTCTAGTGGTATCGTTCACCGTAACCTGTACGGCCCTGAGTCTTAGCATATTTGTGATCCATCCTCGCAGGGTCGAGTCCACACCGTGATTCTCGAGGGCTGCGTTGATGCTATGGAGAATAGTTTTGTCAAAAGCCCCTTCTATGTCAATAAAAACAGCTAGTGAGGAGCACTTGTGGTCTACTGCACATTCGATCTTGGAGATCACACTGTGTAGTGCGGATTCTGTTGATTTTCCTGTGGAGTAGGCGTGTTGGTTCTTGTGTAGTGGTAGCTCCCGAAGAGGTCCGTCCCGGATGTGTCGGTCACAGAGTCTCTCGAAGGTTTTCAGGAGGAATGATGTCAGGCTTATTGGTCAAGGGGCTTTCCGATGAACTGAAAGCCGCCATAGTGATTTGTGACATTTCTGATCACCAAGTTAAAGCCGCGACAACCAACGCCAAACTACAGTCAAAAGGTCTGGTAGAGACCATGGAGACGTGTGGGACTCTGCGTTCTTGAGGAACGTAGTATAACAAACAGGGGTTTGTTGGAGGGCATAAATGTTTCCCATAGGCCATATGTGTTGATTAGATGGATGAAGTGGTACTTGGTTGCTCTAGCATTTTAATTGACCTAATTGTTTGTTAGATCTGAAGTATGCCTACAAACATGTACACGGTATGCTAAAGAAGATGCCAGCGGGTCACGTACCAGTCGATGTTGACAAGGATTTTGATGATGATGAGCAAGCTTAAGTGTTGTAGTAGAAGGTCGAGTAAAGCAGTCTATCGGCCGTTGTGTGTTCGACGTTCGTAGTCGTAGCCCGGTAGAAATCGGTATCTCTTGAGGCAACTCAATATTCCGTGGGCACGCGATAGGCGTTTGACTCTGACGGAGGTTGGGATCTAGAAAGACCGTACTGTGTAGTCAGTGGGTGACCCATTGCACATGCACACGGGCGATCCATTTGATGGATGTGCGAGTTTTTGATCCATGTGCTGGATGTGTGAGAGCAATGAGATTGCTGGTCGGCTGGAGAGCCGTGGCGTTAGAGGTTTTACTCGAAAGTTTCTATAAGCTTGGCAGTTTTGGTTGCAGTAGAGTTTAAAAGGTTGATTCGAACGACTATGGTACATGGCCCAAGGGTTGACCCATTCTCGATTATTCCCAATTTGACTGTGTTTGATTTAATCAAAGAGTAGAATTTGGTTAAAAAGAGTTAGTAGAGTTCTTTACCTCCACTGACCCGATGTATGTAAAGTTTGGTCAGGAGTGACCGAGTGGAACAAAATTCTGTCGTAGACTTGTTTGTTCGCAGAGTAACCATCACACCAGGACGTGTGGCCGTGTCTGAGACTGTCATTGGTACGGGCTTAAAATGAATCGCAAGTACGCCAGTGGTGACATCACGCGACCGAGTTACAAACCTGCGGTGCGAGTGGTGGGCCCCTGCGTGCTTTGACAGAGCCCTGTTGCTTCAGCTCGAGGCGACAGTGGACAGTGTAGTGTCAGATCGCAGCTGAGTTGAGACGTCCTGGAACTGTTTGCCCCGACATTGTGGCAATTTTATTTCGTATAAGCCCCTACATTGTGGCTGCTTGCCCCGACATTGTGGCAATTTTATATCGTATAAGCCCCGACATTGTGGCTGCTTGCCCCGACATTGTGGCAATTTTATTTCGTATAGCCCCGACATTGTGGCTGCTTGCCCCGACATTGTGGCAATTTTATTTCGTATAGCCCCGACATTGTGGCTGCTTGCCCCGACATTGTGGCAATTTTGTTTTTATAGCTTCGACATTATGGCTATCTGATTGCCCCGACATTATGGCCATCTGGAACCCCCATAGTGGTTGCCAGGCGATGTTGTGGTTGTTTCAGTAATGATTGAGGTCCGGAACTCTTTCATTGGTGATACAATTTACAAACTGCTGCCTATTTTGGTGCAATTGCTAGTAATTTCATTACAATGGGCAGTTAATTGTTCAAACTTTCAGAATACCTCATACAAGTCTTTGCTTTGTTATGTTTTAGATGACGAGTCTACCAATGAGGTCCAAGCCAGTGAAGACCAGGCGCAAAACATCATTTGTAGAGGATGAAACAGTGCAGCAGGCAATGCCAGAGAGCCAAGCTGACGAGGTCGTTCAGCTGTCAGGAACGGCCGTCTTAGAGGATTCGTCAGCCGAAAGGGCGGGGACATCGTGCGATTGTGGTGACACAGCGAGTGGAGGGGGCAAAACATAAGCGGTGCACTTTCAGAGCGCAGACACTTTTGCTCGGGAGCTCGGAAGTGATGGACGTTATCGTGAACTATAGTTGTTATTATTTCTGTATCTAACGGTTTTTGTGATTGTGTTGATTTTGTGATTTGTTAAAAATAAATAGTTCTAGGTTGTATTGCTTATTCTTTTAAAAAAATTAAATGGGCTTCTGTTCTATAAGACTATAATATCAAATGCGATTTATATGTAGTTTTGTGTGTACAGTCGCCAGCGCATCAAATTACCACAAACAGTCAAAAGAGAATGCTCATGGAAGTATGGAATCCCGTACCATGCTGCATCAAAATCAAACCTTGTTTTTTATAGACTACACTGATCGTATTAACTCCTACAAAAAATATTTTTGAAAAAAAAAACCCGCGTTTCAGAGTTATTTTATAAAATCGAAACTAACCTAAAAAGTAGGTCTATTTTTTCGACGCTACCAACGACGTATTTTAACACACATACATTACATTATTGCTCTAAAAACAGCGTAATACACTAATATTAGTAAGAATTACGAGTTAAAGTAACATCCACAGTATGCTTGACTGAAACTCGATTTTATTTTAGACCTTTACATTGCCAATAGTCAGTCAGTACAGTACAAATGTCAGATGCCACAGATAAGATAACTATAAACCATAGAGTATAGTAAGTGCTATAAACTAGTCGGGATTTAGGGATGTAATCGATAAATCAAAATCTTTAGGCTGAGAAAATCTATTTTGTTGCAAATAGCAATAAACCAAACTAAATCGATTTGGTGTACTGATCTTACTTAATTGTAATTAATTTTAGAGTCCGCTCGACAGACAAGGGTTTGTTCAATTGAAACGGAACGTCATTTATATTCAGTTGAAACGGAACGTCATATAAAGGGAGTAAAACAATATTCGTACTTTTAAACTCGAAAAGTATATTTCCAGTTCAAAAATCAAATCCCCGACGCGTAATGCCGTAAAAAAATATGAAACTAATTACTATAATATTTTGGTTTTGAGGCGCGAGACTTTTTGGTACCAACTTTGGTCATTGTCCTTTTATCATTCGATTTTGAACTTAACCATCAACATTTTATGATCAACACTAGAAACGGGATATTTACCATGTCCACTGTTTGTTTTGAGTTCCCGATATTTCGGCGCTGTTGCAAGCACCTTGATCACGGATAAACTGAAGTTATTGCGGGTGGGTGTTTATGAGCAGGCAAATCGGGTTACCCTCTTTCTTGTTCGTTTTTTGCACTCAGTACCGCTACCACTGTAACTCGCAACTCGATTCTGTTCCCGACACACGAAACTCACTGTGTCCGCTCGCGAACTTTTTTCGGCACTATTTCGGTTTTTACACAGCTGAACCACTGGATTCCATGCTCTCGACAGTGGAAACCCATCCTCCCGGTTGAAGTTCCTATATTTGGTAATCTCAATAGCATCTCCAACCAGTCTAGGAATATAGTGGCGTTCTGTCGAGATGACTTGAGGGCTATGTAGCTCAATCCAGTGGTTCGATCCTGATTCCAGAAGATGTTGAGCTATGGCCGATTTTTATGTGTCATTGTTTTTCACCACCGCATATGAAAATATAAGCATAAAAAAATTAACATCATACGGTACATCAACCAACATCAACCGCTATAAGCTGGTAGCTTGCATCACAACGGCATTCAGCTCTGGTCGGCTACTTTCCGCTTCTATTGTCGATTCATGCCAGTGCATCTCGCCTTCCTGTGTACTACTATACATAAACTATGGATGTACTTTACTTTGTACCTTTTCTTCGTTTTTGTCCGGCCAGACAAAAGTATTGTTGGAAGAAATCAGAAAGGCATCGAAATTTTAGTTTTTTGTTAAAATACTAAAGGAGTAACCTAGAACCATGAGAGGTTCTGTGCCAGCTATAATGTTAACCTTCTCTATTGCTTATAATAATAAGAAATGGTAAAATATCTAAGGAGGCTCTCGTTAGGCAGCTGGATCAAGGGCTTGATTCAGAAAGTGGTACAGTCGCCGTCAGATATATTGTAGCAGACAAGGTGACCAAATACTTCTGAACAATTTAAAATGTCAATAAGTTCCTTACACTACAAGTTACCATTAATATCTGAACATTCATTACTTCATTAATATCTGAGCAGATGCTTGTCAATAATTTCTATACACACAACTAACCAAAAATATCTGAACACTTACAAAGTCAAGTGTATCCACGCAGACAAACACTGAGCTTACCTAATTCGTTACTGCGTGATATAAAGGACGAACCAAAAACGACTATCGACTTGACTATGGCTGTTAGTCCAGTCATTTGGTAGTTTTACCTTATTGTCCCCAGAGTTCTACTGCAAACGCATAAATGACTACCGGTATTGATGTTACCAAAAAATTGTATGGCGGTGCGAGCGGCCACGATAAAACAATGAGCGACAAAGTGAAAATTCGTAGAGAACACGTCGAACTCATTAAAATAACCAATTTTCAAACCTCCCGGAAAAAAATCCAGATAACACCCTTTTTGAACACCAAATGACTGTTCTAGGTATAAATACGATTGAAAGGGAATAAAAATCGTATAGAAAATCATTAGCTACAAAATGTTATAAACTGCCAGGGTCATCATAGTTATAAATTAGCAAAAGAGTTCCTATAAATATTGTATTTATAGTAAAGTTGGAAGCACAAGCTTCCTACTGCAATTTTTTCTCAACTGCTCTGATATCTAAGACTACTCCATCTGCGTAGATACACTTGACGTTGTAAGTGTTCAGATATTTTTGGTTGGTTGTGTGTATAGAAATTATTGACAAGCATCTGCTCAGATATTATTGAACTAATGAATGTTCAGATACTAATGGTAACTTGTAGTGTAAGGAACTTATTGACATTTCAAATTGTTCAGAAGTATTTGGTCACCTTGTCTGCTACAATATATCTGACGGCGACTGTACTTCTGGACACGGCTCGTATTGTTAGGAGGTTCCTCTCTCTGGATCCCTGACCGCCGGTAGCTTGGATCCTGTTCCCGATACGGGTGGGATACTATTTTTTGTTTTTTTTTTTATATTGGAATATTTAAAAATGTAATTAATATGTTTAAAAATAAAGGAAAAATGGTAGTTCCAGACAAGGTTTTCCTACCTATACTAGATTGAGAATACGACTGTAATGAGAATACAACTTTTTGTAAATTTTTAATTACGGGAATAAACCGGCCAAATGCGAGTCGGACTCGCGCATAAAGGGTTCCGTACCATCGTAGTAGGGGAGCCCCCTTTAATTTTTAATTTATTTTTATTATTTGGTGTTATAGCGACTAGAGAAATCCACATTCTATAAAAATTAGAACTACCTACCTATTACTAAGTAAGTAGTAATTCTACCTATTACGGATCATAGATACAGCCCGCTGACAGACAGACGGACGGATAGCGTAGGCTTAGTAATAGGGTCCGTTGGTTACCCTTCAGGCACGAAATCCTAAAAAAGATAGTTTGCGCACTCCAATACCCTCAACATACCTATCCTATTCTAGACACACTTCTGCTATGCACTGCACAATAAAAAAAATACAACAATAGCCCGGTGAAATAAATTGCGCACCCGGTTCGAACCCGCACCTATAATTTACTACGAGCAATGATTACACGATGTCTGTTTGATCTACTGGCGACTCTGGGCAAGCTTTCACGATAGCTACGGGCTACGGTGTTGTTATCGAAATATTTGACTTTATAAAATTACTGTAATACAAAGAGTAACTATTCAGTGACATACTTTCGGAAATTTTATAGGTCGAACGCTAAGGGGTTATTTTGTGCAATTTTGTTTACCATCAATACACGGTGTTAAGGAAAAACCGATAAGGAAATAAACGATTGCATGTAGCGGAGATGAGAATGTTGAGGTGGATGTGTGGAGTGACAAAAATGAATAAAGTAAGGAATGAGTATATTAGAGGACATTTGAAAGTGGCGCCTGTTACAGAAAAATTGAAAGGAAGTCGTTTGTCTTAGTATGGACATGTAATGGGGAGGGATGAAACGCATGTGACTAAAAGAGTGATGGACTTGAATGTGATGGATGGAGAGGGAGAGGAAGGCCAAAGAAAAGATGGATGGATTGTGTGAAGACTGATATGAAAGAGAAATGAGTAAATGATACCGTGACGTCTGAGAATGGAAGAATAAAAGATATTGCGCTGACCCCAAATAGAATGGAACAAGGGCAAGAAGACGATGACACGGTGTTAAGGAAATCGACATACTACCTGTTACCATGATTTTGGTACATCTTTTTTTTAATAACCTACGACTTTCCTACTAAACCCCTACCGACAAACGAGCTACTCAATTCATGGTAATAGATTGCGCGACAATGAGCTGGTGGCCTACCATGGCGTCTAAAAGCAGGAGTAATTCCAGTGTGGGAAAGGGATGGCTCTAGACGAGCGCTGTCTCTTTCCCACACAGGAATTACTCCAGCATTAAAACGTCATAGTAACCCCCCTGAGGAACCGACTGTCTTGGTATGGACATGTGATGAGGAAGGACGAATCGCATGTGACTAAAAGAGTGATGAATATAAACGTTGATGGATGGAGAGGGCGAGGAAGACCAAAGAAACGATGGATGGATTGTGTGAGGAATGATATGAAAGATAAAGAAGTAAATGATAGCATGACGGTTGACAGAGTAATCGCAATATAAATATTGTAACCAAGATTTTGATTTTAAAGAGTGTCCATGGAGTTTCTTACCCATTCTTCTCCATAGAGATCTACACTTTGGAATGGGCAACTACAATACTTTCACGAGTTATTATGTCTTGTGTCTGTGATAGTAGCTTCGCTTTTTTTTGTTTTTTTTTTTGACATTCAAAAGTGCCTGTAATGGTCTAATTGAAATAAATGCTCTCATTTGAGTTTGAGTATGAATGTAAGGAAAATTTTAAAAAAATATTAATTTTTATACTTCTCATCATTCTCCTGCCCTTATCCGAACTTATTTGGGGTCAGCCCAGCAAGTCTTCTTCTTCCATACTTCTCTATTACTCGTCATCTCAGCAGTCACCTTCTTTCTAGCCATATCATCCTTCATACAGTCCATCCATGGTTCTCACTATATTGTTCCCGTGACCTGCCGCCATTCCATCCATCCAGTGTTAATTCTGTGCTTAACATTCCGATCTATTTCGCCATCGCTCTGCACGAGTGAACCGAGATACCGAAAGTCGGAGCAGACTGGAAGAAGTGCGCCATCTAGCGCTACTAGACTGCAGAACTGGAGAGACCGCCAAAATCGCAGTACCTATTCAGTTTTACTTCTGCTGATTTTCAAGCCTACATTCTCCAGCTTCTGTTGCCATTTCTCCAATCTGCTCTAGATTTCAGGTCCATCTTCACCGACAAAAACAAATGTCGTCGGCAAACAGTATGCACCAGGGTGCCTCTAACTGTATGTCCGACGCCATCTAATTATATAAAAATATAGACTGGTTCAGTTTTTGTTATGTTTAAGTTCCATGTATACCCATTGTATCTATGGGTGAGCCGTCATCCAGGTACAAATCTAGCCTCAGGGCAGCTACTGTGTATTTTTCCGATCCTGGATATCGATCCCTGGACCTCAAGCTCTACGACCACAAGACTAACGTCTATCATATTAGTAAAATATAATTGAAGAGTTGCAATAAAAAAAATACCAACAAGAGAAGAAAATAGATATTTTTGAATCGGGCTTTAATAGCTTTCCGTTGCGTGTTTTGGTTTTATTATAGGCGGGATAAACCATGTCAGTAACATGCCGTATCTATGCGAGACCGCAGGCCGCGTACCTGTGTGCCTGTCACCCCCAGCTAGCCAATATTGTAACCTCAGCTTTAAATATGTAAAAATATTACCGACCTTTAAGGATGATTTTTTATGTATATATACGTGGACAGTTTGTTTTCCTGATAAAAAAAAACCATTTTCAGCTTCTAATCTACGCGTACAAGAACACTAGACAAACAAAATAATCGTAACATGCAACCTTTTACTTTTGACTTATTTCATTTTGACATTTTTAGTTTTTGGTAAATTCACTTCAAATTAATGATAATGGATCGAAATGATTTGTTCAAAATCACAATTTCTTATTCAAAACATTTGCACGCCATAGTTTTTGGTAAACATATCGGAACCACTTTTAGGGTTCCGTACCCAAAGGCTAAAACGGGAACCTATTAATAAGACTCCGCTGTCCGTCCGTCTGTCACCAGGCTGTATCTCATGAACCATGATAGTTAGACAGTTGAAATTTTCACTGATGATGTATTTCTGTTGCCGCTATAACAACAAATACTAAAAAGCAGAATAAAAGAAATATTTAAGGGGGCTCCGATACAACAAACGTGACTTTTGTTGCTCGTTTTTGCTCGATATATATTTCGCTTGAAATAATCACAGAGTATTTAGAATTATATCCACTTTAAAAACAAATAATTAAATTAAAACAAACAAATATGGAGGGCTCCCATACAACAAGCGTGATTTTTTTGCCGTTCTTATTGATGGTACGGAACCCTTCGTGGGCGAGTCCGATTGGCACTTGGCCGGTTTTCTTATTAACCTACGTACTCTTTTTGATGATTGTATTCACACATCTTTCTCTTTCTTTCTTCCTAGTACTACTTACCCCCTAGAGCGAAGGGCGTGAGTATATGTGTAGAATTTTAGACAAACAAGAAATGTACTTCTGTTGTCGTATCAGAATAAACTCTCGTAAATTCAAATAATTAAAATGAGAATATTGGGTCTTATAAACATTTAATAGAGTCGACAAATATTCATGCTCTGAGTATATATGGGAATATGTTTAAAAAATGGACTAAAATGTCTCTTTTATTTCTAGAAAACATAATTATATCCCACTGTCCAGGAAGAAGGGGACAAAGTGCACCTACCTTATTGCAGTCGGTTTAAGAAAAGGAAATGTGAACTAGGACCAGCAGACTTTTTATATTTATTATACCTTTTATTCAGAACTTAAATACGAATCGGTAAATTTTTGCTGACATCTCAGTTGATTATTCAGATCCAGGTTCGGGTGTTGTATCAGATACTGTTGTGATGTCCTGTTGTGTTGTGGTGTCTGTTTCTGTCTCAGAATTAGTTGTGGTTTCTGCAGCAGTCTCTGTATTATCGCCAACTGTGGTTTCTGCATCAGTCTCTGCATTATCGCCACCTGTGGTTTCTGCATCAGTCTCTTCATTATATTCAGCTGTGGTTTGTTCGTTGTTGTTTTCACCATCAGTATCACCTTCGACAGTAGTGCTATTGTCGTCTTTACCAGTAGCTGCCTTCGTACCTTCGACAGTGGTGCCTGTTTCTCCATAATCCATAATTGTTGTTCCGTCATATTCATCGTTGTCATTGATTTGGTGAAAGTTCGCATCCGCAGCTCTTACTGTGAATATACATGTGGTAACGCATTCATATTCGTCTTTGAACATATTTATGTTAGGGAGACAGCCACGCCACATGCCGACTTCACATCTAGATCCTGGCTTCCAGTAGTATACGACTGGTGTTGGAGTTTTTCCGCAGTCATCCCATCTAAAGTTTGCGAAGCATTGTGGGGGTGGAACTGGAGACAATTTAAAAGACAGAACTTAATAAAAATAACAGTGCCTGACTGGTTGAGGACTGAATTTTCAGCAGAGTTTTATGATGCAATGCAGATAAGCTATAAGGCTGGTTTGAAGTATGGAGGTGAAATTGTATTATTATTAAACTTATTTTAAGATTTTAATAAAATTTATAGGGTAATAACTAATAAACTTCTAACAAAGAGTAGGTATTTCTATGATCTATCTATCAACAGTGTCATTTATGAGATTAATCTTTTCTTGGAAAAAAATGTGTTCACCTGTTCCAACGCCAACGATTAACAAAAAGCGAGTAGACCTAGCAACTAGAAATGAGTAGTTTGTTAGTACGTAGCTCTAACTGATTCCGGTAATGTGAGCAGTTAACGGTCAGTACTAATATGTTATGTATATCTTTTACACGGGAAGTTTCGAAAAACCTTCGTGAGACGACTTCCTCGGAAGATAGTGCTTCAGATGAGAGATGTGAATTGCGGGCCCAGGTTGGCCGCTGTAGAAATAATCTGGCCAAATGGGATATCCTCGACCCGTCCCAAATACAATGCCAGTGTGCTCTGCAGATGAAGCCCAGCCCCGACTCCTGCCCATCTTGCACAACCATCTGCACCTTCCATGATTCAAACGAAGCCAACGATATAGCTATGCAAGTTAGATTCGAGTATGTATACATACTGGTCCAACAAAAAATTGAGTTCATTACTGCATGCACGCAAAGAAGATATAGATCTATCGCGCTTTACTTGATTGGGAAAATAGTCTATAGCCATTCGCTTCCTTGTCGGCAGTGGGTCAGGAGCCTAAGGCCTCATAAGGGCACATGTGAGCGCTCACTGACGGTAACTTTGCTGCGGTATCCTTAGGTACGCCGCGACGTCCTTCCTTAGCATAGAGAATATAAATAGTCTTTGTTCCTTAGGCACGCCGAGCGGAAGCCGAACAGAGCGGGTCACGGGCGCTGTCTTGCGTCGTGGCATTTTTTCCACCGACGACTGTTATCTATCGTTGAAATTTATTGTTATACTCTTCAGTTACATTCTTATTCATCACCTAAAAATTCCTTGCCTTGCAGTGCCGTCAGTGTTCGCCGGGGCTTAAGGTACAGAGATATATTTAACTTCTTCTTACATACAAATGCAACTTACTCGAGAAAACAAGTCCTGAATAAGTAGCTATACTCAAGATCACCAAGAACGCTGCCATTTCCACGTTTCGGATTAAAAATGAGTACATTTTTGATTAAACAACACTTCGTTAAGATAAAGCGTTTATTGTTTAGCGCTCGAGTGAAAAGTAATGGACGTTTACTAGCTGTAATTTCCTATTGCATCATACTTTTTTGTCATTATGGGTAGGTATTATCTTTTCAATACGCGTCCTCGAAAACTAGCTCTTATCGCACTAACATTAGGTTCAGAATGCAGTGTATTTCACAATCGCTTTTTTTTACTAGTGTTTTATATTTTAAAAACTAGAACTAAGTAAGTCAAACAATGTTCAACGTGGTTCAATTCCTCGGTGCTTTTTTTTACTTAGCCTGTATTGTCCCACTGCTGGGCAAATGCCTCCCCATAGTGTTCCATTCTACTCTCCGTGAGGTTTTCTCTGGCCAATCTCTCATAAATGCCGGCCGGCTTTTATAAGCTTTTATTTAACTTGTCTTCTTAGTTAGTTTTTTATGGTTCATCTTGTCTGTCTGTCTGTCCAAATCAAATCAAAATCATAAATATTTTGCGTTAAAAAAAATAAACTTGTTTTACGCTTACAACTGTACCTACCTATCCATACCTTAGACGGGAAGATTAAAATTTCCATGTACAATGTTTCATAAGCTGAGGGTAGCTGCAGCATCTGCCTCTTGACGAGGGTTCACGGACAGGAGCGCTTATGGATGCCGTTGTTCTATTTTTGTAATATGTAAATTGTATCAAAGCTCTAGTATTGGATTTGGTGTCCTGTGTGTTCTCAATGTTTCATCGGTGATTTTTTCTTATGGGTATAAAACTATTGTACGTGTATTGTGCTTACTGTAAAAGAAACATTGTGTAGCAATAGTTTAATAATGTAAGAAAATTCGGTATAAAAAGTATAATTCAGCTGACAAAACAATAACTTTGAGGGACCTACTCGTACCTTGAAAATTAAAAAAAGAACAACTGTTCCAACATTTACGTTCAATGCTAGAATGTATGTAACGGTATTCTTCGCGATTTTAGGTATTTTATTCGATTTAAGTTATTTCAACAAAAAAAAAAAAAAATATACTAAATAGGTTTGCGTTTGGCTGCAACTCGCCTGATGTGAAGCGATGACGCAGTCTATGGTGGAGCACGCTTGCCTAGAAGAAACCGATTCACTCGAACTTCGAGGAATCCAGATTATAATGATCGGGAAACAAGCTGCCAGTGAATTCCACAGACTGAAACATATAAAATCAACTGAAATTATTTAGTTCCCAAGTCACAGAAGAAAAGAAGTGCCAACTAACAACTCAGGCAATCCCAACCCTTCCAATGTCGTGCAACTTTCTATAAAAGGTTGACGGAAACACTTCGCGTTGGCCACTAACCATTAAATGTTAGAAGGGTTAACTCATTCGAAACGACTTATATATAGAAAAGAGGTTTTAAATTTAGGTTTCTGGGACATAGTGTAGTTACAATTAGGGTTGGTCATTGTTGCCATAGTTGATACTTAGATTGAAATTACATGAAATTATGTGTTTCATAAGGTTTCTAATAGGTACCTAATTAATCGAATATTAAGTTAAAGGATAGTGCTAATCTAAAATAAGACTTACCGCAACGTTCAGTACTGACAGAATGGGAAGATCCTCGCGCATTTTTCTGGCTGCATTAAAATAGGATTCTGTTGTTTAAAGTAGGAAATTGTATGTATATCGATGCACATGTCAACCGCCGCCTCGCGCATGCTCGCGAATCGATCGGGTGCCTTTAAACAATGGTAATACGGTTCCATTTTCAATGTTGCCAGTACTCACGCATTTTTCTGTTCTGTTTGAGCTGACCCTTAGTCGATCAAGGAACTGTACGTTATCCTCGGAACTTGATCAGCGGGTTAATAGTATATCACACCCATAGAACAATTATTTTTCATTTTGTATGTTCAATATACTTAACTCATTACATTACGTTATCTAGCAGACAAACTTTTAAAATGAAACATACACATCAACCAATGGATCACGAAATTGCGTCACAATCCTTCGTAATACACAAACTGTTAGTTTTTCATTACAAGTTATTTTATCGCCTTCAAAGTATGCTCCTTCAAAAACGATACACTTACCTACCAATCCTTATCCAATCATCAAAACATTTTTTTAATGCTTTTTCCGGAATTGAGTTCAGTGCTCGCCGCGAATTCTCCTTTATGTCTTCTACCGAATGAAAACGGGTGCCACGAAGTGGTCATTAGAGTTTAGGAAAACGAAAGAAGTCGGCTGGAGCCATATCTGGTGAATAAGGTGGTTGTTCGTTGATATTTGTTGATTTTTGGTCAAATATTTGTTTACTATGATGGCCTTGTGCAAAGGCGCATGATCGTGGTCCAAAATCCAAGAATATTATTTCCACAGATCAGGCCGTTTTCGTCGAATTTGCTCTCTTGAACGCCGCATAACGCTCAAATAATATTCTTTATTTACTGTTTGACCTACCGGCAAGAATTCCGAGTGCACAACACCGCGATAGTCAAAGAAAACGGTCAACATGACTTTGACTATTGATCGACTTTGGCGTGATTTTTTCGGTTTCGGTTCAGAGTTGGAAGGCAAACTCGTAAATCCACGTATCTATGCTTTTCATGAATGTTGGGTTGGAATTGACTCGTTCTAGCATGTCCTCAGCGACTCTTATGCGATTGACTGTTTGGAGAAAATTCAGGTATATTGGGACTAGCTGAGCGGCAGGATGTTTCATACCCAAGTGATTATTTAAAATAGTACGGATCGACTCGTGAGACACAGAAAGTTCAGCGGCGATCTCTCTCAAACTTGAATGAGGAATTTCAGTCACTATTTCCTTCACTTTTGCTATGTTAACTTCAGTTGAAGACGTTGATGGCGTACCAGAGCGAAGCAAATCTTCAAAAAGTGGTCGAGATGTGATGACATCTAGACCACTTTTGAACGCTTTGTTCCACTCGGGTGTGTTACGTGACTTAAGCACGTGATTTTGATAAAGTCGATTCACCGTAAGCCTTCTGTAACATTTTCAAGGACTCCGAAGACAAAATTCCGTTGGCGATGCAAAATTTAAGACAAACTCTTTGAACGATGTTTTTTTCCATTATGAAATTCGCAATACCTACACACTAGATATGATCTAACTAAATACAGCACTGTATTTAATCCAAATAACAGATGCAACTCAAATTCCGCGCCAAAATGGAAAACAGTTGTGCCAATCTAACAAAAAAAAAAAAGAATTTGGAACCATAAACAAATCATTCATTTCCGATACTTTTTTAACTGAATGTAAAAGTGTGTAACGTAATAACGGTGCGGATCATCGACGTATCTACCTATGTGTAGTTTGGGCTGACTTTTCAGTGGTCAGATAACTTTTATATTTATAAAGAACTAGCTTATGCCCGCGCGAAGTTCGATAAATTATCCCACGGGATCATATTAACGGGATAAAAAGTATTCTATAATATGTTAATCCAGGTGTTCAGGCTGTGACGTTTTTAGGGTTCCGTACCCAAAGGGTAAAACGGGACCCTATTACTAAGACTTCGCTGTCTGTCTGTATGTCTGTCTGTCTGTCTCCAGGCTGTATCTCATAAACCGTGATAGCTAGAGAGCTGAAATTTTCACAAATGATGTATTACTATTGCCGCTATAACAACAAATACTAAAAATTAAAAAAAAATATTAAGGGGGGCTCCCATACAACAGATATGATTTTTTTGCCGTTTTTATAGATAATGGTACGGAACCCTTCGTGCGCGAGTCCGACTCGCACTTGGCTGGTTTTTTTTATTAAATGTTACAACACCATGCTGAGATAGGGGCCTTTCGGCCTCGTACAGGACCAATATCGATTGTTTTTAGGGTTCCGTACCCAAAGGGTAAAACGCTGTCTGTCTGTCTGTCTCCAGGCTGTATCTCATAAACCGTGATAGCTAGAAAGCTGAAATTTTCACAAATGATGTATTACTATTGCCGCTATAACAACAAATACTAAAAATTAAAAAAAAAATATTAAGGGGGCTCCCATACAACAGATATGATTTTTTTGCCGTTTTTATAGATAATGGTACGGAACCCTTCGTGCGCGAGTCCGACTCGCACTTGGCCGGTTTTTTTTGTTGTTTACATTTTATGTAATTTTGTTGTACTGATAATTTAACCATTGTTTTGTGTGTGTTGTCCTGTGCGGGCTAATAAATAGTTTTTCTTTATTTTCTTTCAGGTTATAAACTATCTGTTTGCTAAATTTCATCCAAATCCGTTCAGTAGTTTTTGCGTGAAAGAGTAACAAACATCCATCCATCCTCAAAAACTTTCGCATTTATAATACTAGTAGGATAAATACGGCAGTTTTACATTCATTTTCAAAAGTATAACATAACAACAGTATTAGAAATGATTTCACCCCCGCCTGGTGACTTAACCAAGGGATTAATGGTATAATGGCGACCACCTCTGTCCATTGTTAGCTACAGTACGCATGCATTCAGCGGAGCGGACTTCGCTATGATAGAAACAAGGGACAATATGCTAGCGGCAGCGACAACACGGGCAGTTCATAAGTAACTAAAAGGTAGATCAAGCTAGTTTCCGTACTAGCTTTTGCTATCTCAAAGCTGATTTGAAGGCTAGGTAGATAAAAAATCCCTAGCCTAGCTTAGCCTTTTCTTAACTATGTCGGGGTTGGCTCCCAGTCTAACCAGGTGCAGCTGAATACCAGTATTTTACAATGAGTGATTGGTACTGGGTAATACGATGCCCCTTAGTAAAACCGGTTGTGAGACTTTCGGGTCACTGACTACCTATGACGACTGTCAAAGATCTACAAATGACAGCCGGGACTAACGGCTTAACCTGATTTCCGAGGCACGAAGGAAACTCGGTATGTAATGGGAGGTCACCCATCCATGAACCAACCTAGGCAAGCGCGGCTTAACCTGAAGGTCGACTCGAGCGGCTGTTATTATTTAGCCACGAACTCCTCCAGATCAAAAACCACGAACAGAAAAAGCAAACTGGAGAGGCAATAGGACGACCAAAATTTGCCGTAAATCGATGCCCATTGGAGTTGATGTGTTCCTGAGTGAAGACCACAAAACGGTAAACGGAATACAGAACCTTAAGGCTGCATTTCCACCAGAGATGAGCGAGGATGCGTAGCGAGGGATTTGTTTGGAACTAACCAATCACATAGCTAGAATACCTCATGCTGTGAAAAAGAAGAGCATCATCCCTCGCTACACATCGCTTATCTCTGTTGCAAACGCAGCTCAAGACGAACGACGATCTTCGTAATGTGGCTGGTAGCAGCAGGATGAGACTTGCGAACCTTGAATAGCTTAGGATTAGAGGAGGCTTAAGACGAGCAGTGAACGGTTATATGAATACCTTGTTACGAACTTAAAAACATAAAATCAGTGATTCCTGTAGTACACCCTACCTTCGCCAGTAATGTTTTTTTTTTTTTAAAAACGTTGCCCCACACTAGGAATTTCTCCTGTATCGTTGGTGCGTTTACAAACATTTAAACTCACATACACAAACAGCCAGACCCGGAACAACTATCTGTAGGCCATACAAATATTTGAACCCGCAACACGAAGCACAGCAGTCAATCGCTTAGCCACTGCGCCAACCGTGTCGTCAAATTCGTTTAAATCCCATGTAAAAGAGGGAGAGCCTATTGTTGTCTAACGGGCACAGATGCAGACTCTGTGGCTTCTACTTAGAAATCCATGTTCAAAAAACTCAATAACACTTTGTCTACCCTGGGAATTGAATTCGGGACCTCATGCTTGCCTTTTGAAGTGTGGAAATACTTGAGAGTACTTATAATTCTAGTTTTATTAAAACCATCTTGTCTTTGGTAGTTCAGTTGGCCGAACCACCTAGAATACCTAAGCGCTTATGCCTTGCGCCAGATAGAATTTAATGGTGTTCTGTCCACAGTTTCTAGTTTGCACTGAGTCCTCAATGTTCAATAAACACATTGGGAATATGTCTATGTTAGATAGTATTACGTAGACACTGCACCAATAATCACAAATAAAATTGGTTTCTTGTTTTTTTGCACAACAGAGCCAAAAGTTTTCTGGGTGCGAAATTCGTTGATACTCTTCAAAAATATGTGATTTTGCAATTTTGTGCTTGAATTAAGTTTAAGTCAGTGAAGCATGCCCATTACTTGGTGTAATTTGTTCTATCACCACAGCTCTCAAAACGGTGAAGGAAAACATCGTAAGGAAACCGGCATGTACTTGAACCAAAAATTCGAAGACGTATGACATCTACCAACCCGCACTGGGCCCGCGTGGTGGACCAAAACCCATTCCCTCTCATAGAGAGCAGGCTTGTGTCTCAGCAGCGGAAATATTATGGGCTGATTGTGCGAAACACATGAAACGTCGTCCAATAAGATCATGAACAACTACTTATGTCATAAATATTACATGGAACCATCTCCGTGGCAACAAAGGGGTCCCGCGGGCTCTGTACTCAAAGTAACAAGTTATAAATAATGTTGTGCGATAGACATCTCGGTGGAACAATGTTGTCGATACGTGTGTGTGTTTAGTGTCCACGATAACGAGTCGGATCTAGGGTTGCCATTACATAAACTGACAATGCCGGACAAAAACTAAAAAAAAAATAAACAGACAATTAGGTGAAGTTGACTTTTTCCCGGATAACCCAGTAAAAATAACATTGCGAAACAAAAATATTATAGTGAAAGTGTAGTGAGTGCGTGGATCCAAACAAAAGATGAGGGCTTTCGGTCTTGGGCTATTTTGCAGCACCAACGTGATCTCGTGAACGTGGCATTGTTACGTTAATTTTAATACCTTACTTTCTTTTTTCATGCATTTATGTATTAACTAACAAAAATTGAAAAGTTTCCTACGAATTAGTCAAGAGAATGGAGGATATGAGAGTGAGCGAAGTGAGCTCAATTTTTTTTGCATTTCGATAGATAAAAAGTATAGCAAAATAGTGCAGAACGAAATTACTTAATTTAGCGCCCTCTGTTCGTGGCGCCCAATACACATGCCACACGCCTTCCATGCACCTGGCCCCCGCCTGGGTTCCCCTGATACAAGAATTGGCCAGGTTTTACCGGACAAGTAAAATTCCCCGCTTGGACGACCCCGGACGCCCGCCAAACTAGGACAAATCCGAAGAAACCGGGACGAATGGCAACCCTAGTCGGAATCTCGCAATAAGGATGCTTGTTCTACCAAGACTGAATTAATGTTCACATTTTGATCGCTACCAATTAATTGAAAAACAATAAAGGTTATAATAATTGCTATTATTGATACCTATTGCTTTTCACAGATTTTGTTAAACAAGGGGGAGGGGGGGGGATTAATGTTTCTGTTTCGATTTAGGTACGTGTTTTTGGTTTTATCCATTAAGTAGAAAATGCATGACCTGTGGTCCACTTTAAGTTTTATTAACTTTGCTTGGGGAGTTTATGGGTTACCTTCTACATGTTCCTCGTATATGTTGATGATCTTCCAATACCTTCTAGATAAAATGTAAAATGAACACTTGACAGGAATTTGGACGTGATATCAAAACTAAAAAGGGTATAAAAAAACAACAGGCTTCAAATTAAACTTTTTTTACTTTATATTAATGACTTGCCAAAATCAATTCCACACCCTATGACTTTATTTGCAGATGATAGTACGATGATAATTTCTAGTAATAGCAATGACATGATCCAATATAAACTAAAATGGTTTTAACCATTTTAGTTTATATTAATAATAATAATTTAAAGATTAATTTAGATAAAACAATACATTTTAGCCAACGATAGAAAATATGGACATAAATATAGATAATAAAATTGTTGAATTTGTAAATACTATTCAATTCCTTGGACTAATAATTGACAAAAGGCTTGACTGGAAAACTCAAATCGAGAACATTTGTAAAAAAAAATTTAGTTCTGCATTTGCATTGCACTCTCTAGCTGCGGTTGTGAACATAGATACCTTGATTGCGGCGTACCATGGCTTAGCTGCGTCTCACCTAAGATACGGCATCATATTTTGGGGAAATTCTACCGACGCTAACATGGCATTTCAGGCCCAAAAGAGATGCATTAGATCTATGTTTGGGCTAAAACGGTCGATACATGTAAGCCATATTTTAAAAGGTACAAGCTATTGACTTTTCCTTGTCTGTATGTGCTCAAAACCGCAATGTTTGTTAAAACAAACCCCAAATTTGTTTCCACCATGTAAAAAAAAAAAATAATTGATTATTTTTCTATTAATAATACATTGAATTAACATTATTTACTCGAATACAAAGTACAAAGAAAAAATACAAAGTCAAGGTATTAGAGATCCAGACTTATTACAAAAAAAAAAACTAATATTTGTACCTACACCAATTTCATTGGTAGAAAATAGAGCTCGACTAAAATGTACATCAGACCTTTATTGTTATACCTTTGTTCACAAATAAAGATTGATTTGATTTGATTTGAATGTAAATAGTGATGGATGACGTCTAATAAACAAAAACAAAAAAAAAGTTCTTTTTTTGCAATCATAACATCAAATTTGTTTTTATTAGAAATCAATTTAAGTTTTGAAGTTATTATTCGTAGTTTTTCATAGTTTATATAAATTATCGCACAATATTTAAAGTGGTTGTTTGTAACTATGACTTGCCTGCCGATAATGTATTTCTTTAAACCGATGAGAATATAGAGAAGGATGGGAAATTATTCATCTACCCACTATTCCACCGAAATTTTTCGGCTTACTAAGATCTGAAAGAAATATTTACGACGGTTATTAAACATCACCACTATTTATTGCCTTAAAAGGAAATCGATGATAAAGTATTAATACCTATATTAAAAAGGTATAACTAACCGCCAACCATAAATCTCTACCACTCTGATAAATTAGGGTTAAAATATGTTTTATTTTTTGCACAAGAATTATTTGTGCCTGAGTCACTGCATACAGTATAAACGCACGTTCTATAAAGAACTGAACTAAAATAGTCTGCTTGTTTACATTTTATTCTCAAGAATGGCTAAGACAGTGACTGAAAAGTAGTGTAGTAATCGGTTATCGTGGTATGGACACGCTCAGAAAATAAAAATTTAGAAGAAATACAGAGAATTACGGAGTCATCTATGTACATATATATAAAATGGTAAACTGATGACTGACTGACTGGGTGATATATCAACAACTGGTCCTAGAGACATGTAACTTGGAGGGTGTGTTCTCTGTGAAGAGTAAATATTCACTAAGAAATAATTTTTGGGAATTCCACCTCTAAAGGAGTAAAATAGGGGATGGAAATTTATGTATTTTTATGTAAAAAACAATTTAAAAAAAATATAACTTCAAATTTTGTGTTTAGGCTGTCGATTAAAAATTTATACGTATCTCAGCGTTTTTGATAATTCTACCCCAGTAGGGTTAAAAAGGGGGATGAAGGTATGTAACTATGTTTGTTACCGTAACCGGGAATAACGTAGTTTACTTTTTTATCCCGGTAATACGTTCCCGTCGGATATTTTTCGACATCCACGCGGGCGAAGCCGCGGGCAAAAGCTAGTTACTAATAAAATGTCACTTTGCCTGAAGTCAAACACAGCGTTATTAAATTTTCATAAATGTGTCTTTTCTATTTCCACTGCAAAGTAAGCAAAAGTTTCTTCGAAGTGGAAAAAGTAAAACAGAAAATTATGGTTTGTCAAATGGAAACGCCTCGAGCCCTGTAATTACAGTTTGATGTCTGTTTTGCCGTATCACAGGTTGAAATGTCCCTGTTTTATTGTAATGCTTGTATTTCCTGTTTAAAGGTGTGGTTCCACTGTTAGAGAAGTGGATTGTACTTTGTTTTTTGTTTTGTTCGTTTAGAGTTTTTGTCACTTTCTGTCGTTCTGTCTGTTTTTTAGACCTAAAATAAGTAGACACAATAACTTAGTTACTGAAAATATTTATTTTAAAACTATGTTGGCTACGATTACTAAAGAATCAGTCAAACTGATAAGGACGAATTTGAAGCTGCGGGCACTGGACACTGCAAAATCTTTGTATGATGGTATCCGTGGCCGGAGCCGCGTCTGCTATTTATCTGTAGCTGAAAAACCATAATAAACTTATAGTAATAACTTGTTCTGGGCGGGGCTCGGACTCACAACCTCTTGTTCATTAGTCAATGCCTCAACTCTTAGACTTCTGAAATAATCATTGCGAAAACATAAGGTATTGTTATTATTGAAATCTCAATATTTTTATGGTTTTGATGACATTATTTAGCGCTTGGAAAAGTACCTAAATATAAATATAATAACAAAAGGTGGTGAGACATGTATTCGTTTAGTCAAAGTCAAAGTCAAAGTATTTATTTCAATTAGACCATTACAGGCACTTTTGAAAGTCAAAAACAAAAAAGCTAAGCTACAGTCATAGTCACAAGGCATAATAACTTGCCAAAGTACTGTAGTTGCACATTCCAAATCGTAGATCTCTATGAAGAAGAATGGGCAAGAAACTCCATGGACACTCTTTTAAATCAAAATATTGTTACAAAATCTTGGATACCCTGTAACACTGTGACCCTACCCTACTCGACTCGAAGTCGACTTTGTGATTAAGTTGTCCTGCCCGACAGATCCAGTTAATCACATGTTCGTACAATTGAAGCGACTTTTAATACGAAATGACTGCCACGTCAACATGTATTATGCCTGAGATAGAATTTATTATCAACTAAAAATAATAACCATATTTTGCTGGATCACACATTCTTAAAGACCTGGCGAGTTTATGATCTGCAACATTATGAAGTATCCGAGAGACTCATACAAGTATTTGAAACTCTGGGGTCATGGGTCCGACTGCTCACCCTGTATTTCAGGACATCGCCAGTGGTTAGGCGAATATTCTCGTGACCAGAGGGCTGGCCCATTTCTTGGCTAAAGAATCAGCATTGCCATCCAACGTGGTAATGCTGCCAGCCTTCTGGGCACTTTCCCCGATGACAGCGATGCGGAGGAATTTTTTGATTCCCTTTAATTTATTTCTTTATTTAACACTTCAAGCACAAAGTACAGAGGCGGACTTAATGCCATAGGCATTTTCTACCAGTCAACCTGTGGTAGGTGTATATCTGAAAATAATTTTAATTTAATGATTAGATTAGTATCTGTGTGTACATAAATAAATTAATAAATAAACTATAATAACTTTAATTATTTCCTGCTTTTGATACAAAACATGTACATATTTTTATTATTATGTTAGATCTGTATAGTTAGTAAATACTTTTACCAATACGTATTGTAAGTATTTGAATGTTTTGACACCAACAATTATATTATCCTTATTTTTTTTTAATGCGATAGTAATTCAGTGTGTATCTATCTGTTAGGTTATCACGCTTTCAAGGCTGAAGGGTTTTGGCTGAGGCATAGACCATGACCTGGATTTAGGACATATCTTTTACCAAAGAAATATTACAACACACTCAAGAGATATTCCGCGTTCTACAAATAGAAATATAGTTTGTCACTTTCTTTGTGCCATTATTAGATAGTATGGTTGGAACATTCGCGAAACTTGGTAACAACAAAACAATGGCTGAAGAGATTGTCTGCTGCTCCAACTCTTCCGAGAGCCACACTTTTACAGGTATCTTTGAAAACTTCAGTTGCTGCCTTTTGTTATAATTCGTGTAGTATTGCAATAGTTTAGATGTTTTAACGGTCATTGCTGGCGGAACTTTGGCGCCATTCTTTTGTTCCAAACAAGAGATATCTTGAACAAATAGCATTATATTTACATAGGAGATTTCTTTGCGGAAGCTTGAATTTTTTCACCGCTCTTTTGACTTTCGTTTTTGTGATAGGGGTTAACCGTTTCCACTGCACACTTTTTTACAATTAACGACTCAGATCCAGTTTTCTCCTACGATCCTTTGGGAAAAAGATAGTTAGGCTTTTCCCAAGGGCAACCTAAACAAGCACAGCTTAACCTAAACATCGATCCGAGTGGCTGTTATTACTTAGTCACGAGCTCCTTAATTGAAAATAAAAGATAGGAAAAAATAACGTTTAATAAAACTACATTTCGATCGGAATTTAATCAAATAGATTTTTCATTTCATAGATACGCTCATGTTAACAATTATCATTTAACTTTATAGTAAGTAGAACAATATTTGAATACACATGACCGGCATGACCCCAATTTTCAGCTACTGTTATCTTTTTCAAATAGAATAAACAAAAAAAAGTATTTCCAAAAAATCGTGAACAAGCAAAACGATTCTGTAAAAGCACACCGTTGTTTTTTTAACTAAACCCATTTCAATCGGTTCAACGTGCACAGATTTTTGCGATACCGAATGCTTTGTTAATAAATATAATTCAACAAAAAATGATAACATTGTTTTTTTTTTGTTTATTTCAGATACCTTGATGAAATACATACTTTGTAACCCCGTGTTTATGCCAAGGTTATAAACATAATTTTGCATGTTGTGTCTATCAGTTTTGTTCATAGGTTATACTGAAATGAAGTTGGAAGTGTAAAAAAAGTCAACAAAGCAAGTCCGAAACATGTTAGATACATTGTTTTAAACTTGACATGTTTTTGAAAAATCTTTTACAAAAACTGGTCGAAAACAAGTATTGTTACTTGTTTAAGGGTGACATGGGGATGTGAAGAGGCGATGTCCTCAAGCAAATTTCAGCAGGTGGTGATGGCAACAGCTTTGGACCGGAATCGATGGAGGCAGTTTGTCCGTTTAAAGGGGGGGATGGGGGAAGGACCACGATCGACGAGAAGGGGATATGCACACGGGGTAAAAGGTTAATATACAGTGGCTGTAGAAGGGTTAAAGCCATCCAGCCGATTTATTTTCTAAGTTCCGTTTGCAATTGTTACAAGAAACAGAAGTATATAGTTCCTACAGCATCTGAACAACGTAAATCCTGTTTGACATCAATTGGCAAACTCAAAAAAGGTATGCCTTTTTATTAAAATACATGAATGGTATGTAGTCGCTTCATAATAAAAACAAAACATTAACAAGCTGAACAGAATTAATCGAAACATTGAAAAAACCGCAATGACTAAAAACGCCGACGTTTCCTCTTTGAGATTCTGGTAATTGTCATTTAATTACCGAGTGAGGGGTGGGGTGGGGGTTGATAAAAAAATAAAGCTTAGAGCCTCTTAATGGCCCCCAATTTTCCGGTTTGTGGTCCCGAAACCGTTTTAGTCGGAAACATTGTTTTAGCGAGCATTCGTTAAAAAGTGAAAATAAAAATATTTTTTTGGCCACGCGATAAATATTTGCGACCACTGTGCTGTGAAAATGGTTTTAAAAAGTGTTGTATTTATTTTTGTTTAAAGACTAGTTGTGCCCGCAACCGCGTCCGCGTGAATGAAATTATCCCTACTATTATATCCCTATCCCTACTAATATTATAAATGCAAAAGTAACTCTGTCTGTCTGTTACGCTTTCACGTCTAAACCACTGAACTGATTTTAATTAAATTTGGTACAGAGATAGAGTTGACCTTGAGAAAGAACATAGGATAGTTTTTATCCCGGACTTTTGAAGAGTTCTCTTGGAAACGCGATATAACAGAACTCGACGCGGGCGAAGCCGCGGGCGGAAAACTAGTTATAAATATATTACTTCCCTATTTTAATCTGATTTTGTTAACAATTTCAAGGGTTTAATTTTTTTTCCCCACTTTACGTGTACTGTATCTCCACTAGGTACCTTTACTGGAGATACCCTAAAAAAAAACTTTTCGAATTATTATTTTACCACTTTGTCGGCGTAACTAATTTATATATTCATGCCAAATTACAGCTTTCTAGTAGTAGTAGTCTTTGACCTATGATGCGGACAGACAGACAGACATGGCGAAACTATAAGGGTTCCTTGTTTGTTGGTTACGGAACCCTAATAATTTAAAACTGTTTAAAGAACAGTATACACTTTCATATGCATTTAGTAAAAAGCTGTTATTTTGAAATTGGAAACAGACACTTCAATTTTATTTATTTGCATCTCTAACCTATACATTATGTATAGGTTAGAGATGCAAATACTAGAACAACGTTATCTCTGCTTACCTACTAACTACTATCGGTGAAAACTATATTGGATTCTCCTCTATTTAACAATATCTTCAAACAATATGAGCTGTGTTAAAACTGGTATAAAGAACAGTACTAAAAGTAAAGAGCTTCTCTTATAACTAAAACTGCTCAATATAGTTTGACGGCCTGTTTTAATGACTCTCCATCGGGCTAAATTGTGCAATAAAATAAAAACGATATTTCAAACAATTGCAATATTCTAGTCAATTTATGTGAATGTATTTATTTGCATTAAAGAAAACTCTTTTTTTTTCACATTCTTAGGCCTTTATGCACTCTGCGGGACTGTTCAAAAGAGATACCACGGCCCTGGAACACAAAGGTCAAAAGAAGGAACATGTATGGGTTTTAGTCAGTAAAACTCTGACGCTCTCTTCCACTCCACCCAGAGCGGGAGAGATCATTTGATGATTTCCCACCCAAAAAAAAAGGCCTTCATGCACTACAAATCACTGAATACTTAACGCAGTTAAATCATCATTCTGTTTCTTTCAGTCCTTTTAAGATGAGATAGACAGTAATATTGAATCATAACAAAAAAAAACAGAAATCCGAGATTTTCGATGGAAAGAGAATAGTTAAACACACAGCTAAACGCGTTTAGTGATTAGAGGTGCAATCGGCCTTAGTGGAAAAGTTCTACCTGTTTTTTGGGTACGGAACCCGATATGTAACCAACGGGACCCTATTACTAAGCCTCCGCTATCCGCCCGTCTGTCTGTTTAGATTTCATGATCCATATTCGGTAAACAGTTGAAATTTTCACAAATGTGTATTTCTGTTGCCGCTTTAACAACAAATAATAAATAAAGGGGGCTCCCCTACTATGAATAGGGTACGGATCCCTTCATGCGCGTATTCGACTCGCACTTGACCGGTTTTTTATCATAATTAGTTGCACTCTAACAGAACTGAAAGCGATTGACGTAAGTCAAACAATCACTGTTGCAAGATTACTCCCCTTAGCTGCCTTGGCACCCATTTTGTTCGCAATTTTAAAAGGGTTTAATTTGAAAACACTGGTTCTTAAGTGTTTTCAAATGAAATCCTTTTCCGAATAAAATAAAAACTTATTCAAGGTCTAGAAATAATATCAAAAAAAAACGGGAGTAATTTCTATTTGCTTGTTTTAAACTTTTAACCCTACCTCTGCTACTGATGGGTAGAAACACAAAATAATAAGTTGGAAATGTAAATCGCTGAACAGATGTTCACGACAGTTGCTGGGTTCATTTTTAAGCTTTTAACTTTGAGAGAATTTTTGTCGTAATTGTGATATTGTCTAGCAAGTAAATTTATCTGATTGGTGACTTTGCAAATATACATACATAAACTCACACGTCTTTTCCCAATGGGGGTAGGCAGAAACCACAGAATGCCACCTACTACGATCTTTACATACTCCTACGCAAAAAAGTAGGGTGTAAACGGACCTTTCACGAACCCAAAAAAAAAATCTGACAGTTTTCAGTACATAATGCTTGGTTGACACCAAGCATTATGTACTGAAAACTGACAGATTTTCCCAACCAACCTGGAACATAATGCTTTAGAGATAAAGTTGAAAATCTATTAAAGAAATTTGACAGGTAGGTAGTAGCTTGTACATCAAACTAAGTAACTTTACGCAAAAAATATTTCAGGGAAACGCCTTTTTTTTGGGTGAAAAATCACGTTCTACGGTAGAACTTAATGTAACGCACTCAAAACATTGTGCTGGTGGATGGATTGAATAGTACGGGGGTCGTGGGGTGTTAAAAGTAAAAATCTTACATTAAAAACATGTTAAAAAGTTGGAACTTTGTCGCACAATATCTCCGTAACTAGAAGTTTCCCAGGTATGGTCTAGAACTAAAAAAAATATCGCAATCACGAGGAAAACAAGTGCTTTTCGGCTTCGTTAAGGGTCTTGTTACACCCTTTATAATATAGAAGTGTGTACTCGTGCAATATTCTTCTGGTAATATTGAAGACAACTAAATGAGTTCAGCATGAATTCCTGGATTCAATTTTTAGGTCGCGCCAAGTGTTTTTCCATGAACATTTTTTCGGCAAGAGCTTGGAGACTATCCAGTCTCCGAGGCGAGCCTATTACCACTAATCCTAGTGGTAATAGGCTCGCCCGTATCAAATGGGATAAACATAAGCAAAATGTGACTGTACTATTAGTTACACTTCTGCCTAACTCTTCCGGGATAACAGGCATCATGCTATATTATGTTACGAATACTAATAGAAACAATAAACTGTTGATATAATGAGGAGAAAAACTCAAAGGTCGACTTAGATGTCGCTAGCATCGACCCTACCTTGTCAGATAAATGTTGACGATTTAGTGAATTTGTTATTGCTGTTTTCGAATAATTTTATATTTAAAATGTATTCTTTTTGGACTGTTTCACAATTAAAAGTGGAGTTACGTAAAAGAAATCCATTAACAGCAGGGAAAAAAGCAGTTTTGATTGAAAGATAATCAATAAATAATTTTAAGGTTATATTGATAAATAATCGATTTTCTCATCGAATCTATTATGATGTATGTTTTTGACTTTCAGATTAGAAGCATACGACCGAAATTTTAATTTTAATGTCAACCTAGAGCCTGGCACATCTCTCAGTGACCCACAATATCGGTGCCCACCAACTTCTTCTTACTCTTCTTCTCTCTTCTAACTTCTTATCTCCTCAGTCTCTGTACTTATCTCCACTTCATTGCATGATTCTATTTCCATAGAAAAACTGGATAAACAACTTGCATTGCTTTCTTGATGGCTTGTAGGTACATCAAGCATTAATTTCCTCCGGGACCTTTTTACTAAACGTTCTAAACGCTGCTTTACGGATGTTGATTCTACTTTTGTTTTTGTAAAAGAAAAGATTGAAGGCACTGCAGTTTTCTTTAAGAATTTAGCCTTAGGCTCATACACTGAAATAAATAACATATTATCATTACTTTCTATGCAAAATGATCTACAATTAACCACGAGTTAATATGAATCAATCACACGTGCCGGTATATTTACTTTGGCCAAAATAATCATCAGATTTAAAATGAGCAGCGCACAACACAGAGTGCTCGGTTGCTTTAAAGTTTTTGATTCTCAACGCTTTTTCCCAGGCTTTTCGGCGTTTTGGATCCTTTGGAAATATATGTCTCCCTTGATTTTTGCAGTCTGGAGCACAACACTGCGTCATATTTATAGTATTTAATTATTTTCGATATTTGTTTATATAAAAATCGTAAATTAGTATGGATTTTGACAGGTGACAGAACACAATTAGGCAAAGTTGATTATGCGACATCTGGTGGGATAAAAAGGCAGTTTTTCACCCCATTATATTAAACTGAGAGATTTCATACTAAACTTCCAACTATGACATAGCATCACTCAAAGCCAAATAAAATCCGAAAAAAGAATATTTTATAAATCACAAATCATTGTTTGTGAAAACACACTAGAAACTAAACACGTACCTCAAGTACTAACGCGTACGTGTGAGACAACATGGCATCCTCTGTGACGTCAGACACGAGTGCTCGAGCTAATGAGGGGTAAGCAGACAAAGCAGTGTAACGCAAAACTCGACGACTGTTTACAAATGAGACACTTGTATGTATTTTTAAGAGGAAAATAGAGAAAGTACTTACTGAGTAAGTACAGAGTTTGTTAACCTACGATGATCAGTTTTCTATGTCAGAATGATGTACTGGTACGTGGTAACCGTTTTCGCGTCGGTGTCCCTTCCACCCCGTTTTAAATTATGACGTATGCCTTCAGTGTTACCAATAAGCTAGACGTTTGTGTCTGTCGTTCTTGGATAATAGAAGTACATACATAACATCACGCCTGTAATCGCCGAAGGGTTAGGCAGAGCTGTACCTAATAGAAGGAACACCCTCATTTCGTCGGTTACGTTTAAGTCTCATGTAATAGGGGGCGAGCATGTTGCCATCGACTGGGCCCAATCCAAACTCCGTGATTGCTGAGGCGAACTTCCTGATAGAAAACTTAATAACACTTTGCCCGACCCAGGAATCGAACCCAGGACCTCATGCTCAGCGGTCGCGCTTGCGACCACTAAACCAGACAGTAGATATTAGAGGATTGCCAACCGTACTCTTATATAGAGCATTTTACTATACTTCTTGTAGGTGTACCCCAAAAGAATGAATTTCGATTTTGATTTCGAACTTGGTGTTGCAGTAAGTTAAGCATACAACGTGTTTTTCAAATATTTTTCTTTTCCTCGTTCTCTAGCTTCGGATTAATCATATCATGAATAGTAGGTAATTTAGTTTCTACAAACTACTTGATGCCCTCAGAAAATTCACGGCGCAATCAAGCTAGCGTTCGCCCCCGGCAGTTCCTACGCAGCGGTGCATAAACTTATGGAAATTTACATGTTCTATCCAGATAGTCTTATTTCTAAGCATGCACTATGAACACTCGACTATTAATTCGCCCTAGGGACAAGCGGACTGAAAAATGTTTACTTGCATTCGTGAAACTCTTAAACATACAAATTCAGTACGTATGTGGTTTGTAATAAGAACGCTGGATTTATTTCTGAGTAGAAATTCACTTGTTTTTTGTTTATTCTAAAACTAAGTTATGATTAGAGTTGGTCAAGGAGACTTCTAAAGAATCTACAGCTCTATGTCTAAAAGCGTAAGGAGTTGGTAAATTTTAACAGCTGCAAAATAGTTTGTGGTGCAACGGTAACGCATTTGCATCTCAGTTGATTGCCGACGATAGATTGTTTTAACTCTAATCATGTCGTGAATGGATTGCTTAATAGATACATATTTTTCAATGTCGCGAATGAGAGCAAAACTAATGTGCATTTCAGCTAATCGTTTTGCATACCGTACGAGTAACGAGTAGATATTGCTGTGATTGCTGATCTTGGCTACTTGCTATAATAAATTAGTGATTGTTAAAAGGAAGTTAGTACCTAAGTAAAAGAAAAACCAATTTTGAACCTAGGTCTCTTGTGCCAAATATTTGAGTGTAATCCTCTACCAACATCTGACCTGAAAAACAGAAGAACAAGGTAATGCTATATACAGGGTGTAACAAATTAAACGTAAGACCTGTGTGGTGACTCAGACAATGAAACTGAACTACTTTTATTGTGTGACTTTTGGAAATTCATAACTTTTTGTTTAGTTGTACCACACATGTTGATCAGCACATTGCGTCAATTCCTATGGAAAGTCCGATTTTTTCAGAATTACACGATATCGTAGAACAATAGTTGTTTAGTTTTATAGTCCGATACACCACGCGAAAGATCTTGCATTTATTATAATTACACCTTGTATACGGGGTGGAGGGGACACCGACGCGAAAACGGCTACCACGTATTCAGTACATCATTCATTCATTCATCATCATCAGAATCTGCTGTTTCCTACAAAAGTGCAATATCTACACGGTTAACTTGTATGGAACAGCTGTTTTTTTTAATAACCAATGAAAAATTTCAATGTGGGGGTCACAATGATGTACTGAATATGTGGTAACCGTTTTCGCGTCGGTGTCCCTTCCACCGTGTATAATATCTTGAAGCATTAGTTTAAGTCCTGCCCTGTCTACTAATCAGGCATTCGAGTACAAAGCTAAGCTAAATTGTATACTGACTCACAACCAAACAAACAGATCCACTTCCATTATTAAACTAAGCAACACACCTAAGTTAATCCTACCGCGTAGTCCACTGCGAAACAGATGCCACAATCTATAATTTGAATCAATTCCTCGTAGAGTTTATTGCATATTGTTAATCCTATCGTTTCCAGTTGGTCACGGACGCTTTACATTGTGAGCTGGATTTATCAGATCCATATGGGAAATTCATAGCTCCCTGGCCAACCCCCTTGCAATAAGGAAGCGATATATGCAACAGGAATACGTATAAGAACTTTAAATTTTAATGCTTTCTTGTTTTATTCAGCACTAGCTGTTGCTCGAAACCTTCGTTCGCGTCAAATTGTTATAAAAAATATTACTTCCCTTTTTTAATCGAATTTTGTTACCAATTTCAATGTTTTTTTTTGCACGGAACCCTAATTCTTATGCTAAAATAAACGTAGCTTTGGTTACTCCTTATGACATCAGCTATCTGCTAGTAAAAGTCCCTTCAAAATCGGTTCAGACGTTTCGGAGATTTCAATCGAAAGTCCTCCTGACCGATAATGGTTACCCTATTGGAGACCCTGGATATTCTTAATTTTTTTTCTACTCTGCCTCGGATACCTTAAGTTTCCTTTTGACCATTCGTTTACAAAATACAAAAAACTTTTGATCTATGCAGCAAAACAAAAAAAAAACATGTAAGAATGCAGGAGGCCATTATACATTATTTCCGGCAATCTATCAATATCAACATACTACTAGTACATCCTTATCATTGCTCTGAGCACAAAGTGGTTTTGCCAGTTCTGCCTCTACAGGATACAGGAGATATCTGCACATCCTCCATTTAAACGTGATACGTGCTGTTGCTAAGAAACTTGTTACTCCTACCACTACTTGCACCGTATTCACGCCTGAGGATACAACTGTTTGCAATTAAATGAATACGGATACCGCGTAGTGAAGAGATAAATCTTCAATGGTAGCTTCGAAATAACTTTATAACGATTTTGCTGTAAGATGCTATCATGGTACTTACGACTTCGCCAGCACATCTGATTTCTCCAAATAATTTTAAACCATAAAATGTGTTTTTTTACAAGCACATTTGTTTAATTCAAAGATAATTAAATTATTTACAAACTACAAAACTATAATCGTAATAAATATGTACAAGTAGAAAAGGGTTACAGGGCGTCCAAAAATTTGTCCACATCACTGTTAACAGGAAAAGTGCCCAGAAGGCTGGCAGCATTGCCACGTTGGATGGCAATGCTGATTCTTTGGCCAAAAAATAGGCCCGCCCTCTGGATAAGTGAAGGGTCGACCAACCGCTTGGCGATTTTCCGAAATACTAGGTGGGCACTCAGACCCCATGGCCCTAGTGTTTCAATCCCAAACGGCTCAAACACATAACTACCAATTAAATTATTGTATTTGCGCCGTTTGAGGTTTTCAGCACCTGCAGCAGCCGCCCCAGCGTAGCCCACTGTGCTAGGAAGCTGGGATGGCGTAAGGGTGTCGACGCAAATTACGTCTCACACCAAAGGCCTACCCAACTTCCATGGCATTATGGTCATACCATCTGGTCTCTTCCCATCGACGCGTGCCAAGCCATTGGGTTCTAAGACAGCTGGCACCCCGGTGGCAAGAGCACGACGGATGATATCATTAATGCTAGCGTGCCACGCAATCCAACCTGCACTCTTACTGCAAGAAAGGCCATGGTGTCCGAGGCAGTCGAGTGCTTCACCACATACTATTATCATTTATTCTAACTATAAAATGTTGTTGGTTAAGTTCAAAATCGAACGAGAAAATTTGACAGTTTGTAGTAACTTGATGCGCTGGCGACTGATACATACATAAACTCTCCTTTTCGCATGGGACTTAATGAAGATCCAAGATGGCGCCGACGAAAATTTTCGGTTTTTCATCATGGGTGTCAGTTCCGTGGTTTTTGGGGTCGCTGATAACGAAAATGAGGTCAAAATGAAAATCCAAGATGGCGCCGACGAAAATTTTCGGATTTTTCATCATGGGTGTCAGTTCCGTGGTTTTTGGGGTCGCTGATAACGAAAATGAGGTCAAAATGAAAATCTAAGATGGCTCTGACAAAAGACGGGAACTACGGAATGCCAGCTGCTACAACCGTTACAAATAATCCTATCCTTTTCTTTATTTTATTATACCTAATACATAACAAATATTTGACATGCTGAGCTGAGTCCTGGGTTCGATTCCCGGGTTGAACTAAGTGTTATTGAGTTTTTCCATCAGGAATTTGGCAGTATTGGCCACGGAATCTGATTTGGGCCCGGTTAATGGCAATAGGCTCGCCCCCTATTACAAAGTTGCTAAAACAAATTAGCAAAATGTGGGTGTACTATTATGTACACCTCTACCTTACCCTTCGTGGATTACAGGCGTAATGTTATATTATTTGGACAAAAGAAATAGGGTGCACCCATTGTCCTAACATACATACATACATTTCGTTCCGATTTCTCGAAGTAGAACCAGCAGAAACTCAATAGTTTCTCTTTTAACCCTTCCAAATTCATGCAGTCGTGTTCTCCCACCTATAGGCATACTGTACCAAGTTTTATTCCAACTATAAAATTCACTGAGAAAACGGTGGCCCGAGCGACGAAACGGAAAGATCGGTACTATTGTGAAAAATAAATTCTCACTCGATTCTCACTCCATAATCGAGTGAGAATTAGAAACAGTTATAAAATTGGTTCAGGTAGATCATTGCCAATACTGGTATTTTAATACTATTAAAGGCTGACACATTCATGATTCGGTCAGCGCTGCAAGTCTTGTTCTATTCATCCTCATTAGCCCTTATCTCAGTAATCACCCCCTTTTTGTCATAATAGTGATTTTTCACACAAACGTTCCATTGTTTCCTTGGCCTTCCTCTACTCTTGACCAGCCGCTGTCATTCATACTAAAAACTTTCTCACAACTTTTTCACACCACGACAACTGGAAGGTTACTATGACGTCTCAAAGTACTATTGTTTTAATCTTATTCTAGGGTGGGAAAGAGATGAATCTAGATATGAAAAAAATATGAATCTGTATAGCTCCATCACCAATCCGATCCGACGATTCGTCTTTCATACTCATTTGACTCTGCGAGAGTTTGATGAGTTCCAAATAGCGGAAACTAGTAGTAATATTCCAGCAATACGTTAGAAATATCATCATTTCGCCTCTAAACTAGCTGTTAAGAGCTCCCCCACACGTGCAATACAGTCTCCCAGGAGAATACCGCTTATACAAGTAAATGTAAGAACTTCTGTCTGTACCGCTACATTTTTGTACTGAAATAAGTTCTTTATTGTGAACCGGGTAGTATTCCATAATATATTTTAAAGATCGCGTATAGTTGCTGCTATTTTCAATTACTGGTCAATATGAAAACCGTACCAAGACAACGCCATTGATGTTGAATGATCGTTATCTCCTAAAATCATAATGGATAATGACTTAATGAGATATTATGGAAAATGCGATGTAACTGTTTGACTATTGTGTACCCCCTTTTAGACAGAGAAGTCCTATGTTATAGTGGCGGGCCTGTACCTGCCAACTGGTTGGCTCCAAACTCAGGGTTCTTACTGAGAAAATCTTAATCGAACCCCAGTGGACACTGTTTACTGCTCGCGGGGATCCAACGCAGGACCTTATGCTCAGCAGTCGCATCTATGAGTGGGTCACAGGCGCGACACCGTGGAGACAGTAGGTTCTATTCCAAACATATGTACACAATAAAAAGAAAATACTTTAACAGCCAACATCGACAATAGCATACCAATTTCAGCAGTGGCTAACATACTTTGCCAAGTTTCAAATACGTACAAAAAGTGTAATTTGCGACCTGCCAAACCACAGTTACCATCGCGGGCAGCTGCCGCTTCGCCAATACTTTTGTGCGAACGTACCAGTGTATTAAACTTCTGTATCAAGTTTCGTACAACTTTCAGGAGCAATCGAGACGCGTGAAATATAGTGAGGAGCTTGTATCGATGAAGTAAATGTAGTTTTGTCGGTTTTGAATCAGCGGTGTGTATATTATATACCTCGCGACCTTTTAAAAACAGGGGATGTCATGGTCACCATGGTCTCTTCAAAATACATCTGTACTACGTGGTTTGCGGTTATGGGGGTAAAATAAGGTGAAAAAAAACTAGAGAGGTGTCAAGGGACACCCGGATGGAACGAAGTTCCTTTCAATTAAGTAGTGAAGGAATTATAAAAAAAAAATTGGTACAAAAAAAACCACCACCACCACCACCTTGATCACCCATCCACAGACAGACCTCGCCAACCGTTGCTTAACTTGGATCACCCATCCACAGACAGACCTTGGCAGTCGTTGCTTAACCTTGATGACCCACCACCACCACCACCACCACCACCACCATCATCATCATCATCATCATCATCAACATCATCATCGTCATCATCATCCATCATCCATCATCATCATCATCATCGTCATCATCATCATCACCACCACCCATCCACAGACAGACCTCGGCAACCGTTGCTTAACTTGGATCACCCATCCACAGGCAGACCTGGGCAGTCGTTGCTTAACCTTGCTCACCCATGCACAGACCAAAGACGAAACGAAAATATCTGGCTTGCTTTCTATAACATGCGCACGCCGCACGGCTTACAATAGCTTACTATAGCAAAAACACATTACCCTCCTTTGCGTCGCGCAGTCGGGTAAAAGTGTCGTACACACTTTTCGTCTGAATTTTTTCCGTCTAGCCTCCTTTCGCAACGCGCCATAAGGAACTTCGTTCCAATATCTGTCCCCCTCATAACCACTATCTAGCACCTAGTGAGCATATATATCTGCAGGTTCCAACCTTGAGTAGTTCACCTGGACCCAAGTGGGAAGATGTTACTCCAACTTAGTAAAGTGGGGCTACCTCGACGGATCAGCGGTAACGTGTGGTCGTGAAGCTGTGTCAAAAACTATGCTCCACCTCCTATCCTGCGCTGAGCTCCAAAGCATGCAGCCGAAGCGACCTCTGCGCTGCACCAACGAAGTCGTGGAACTGGGGAAGTTTTAGTCCAACAAAATAATAATGTCGTGCGAGCAGCCTCACGAAGAAGATGAGGGTATTATTTTTTCTCATTTCACCTTCTTTCTGAAGCTAAAATCCATATTAACAGCTACACCGCTAAATATACATACACGTGTCGAAAACTATGACGTAGGCCGATCTAATACGACGCTTTCATGAGTAATTAACCATTTATAATGTTTTACGGTTATTACTTGCGTGTTTATTTCGGTTAGCGATAAGTTTCAATCATAATATATGCAACTACTTTTCAAACAACAGGAAACTTCACGCCTTTTTCTTATGGAGCTAGGCAGGAACTACAAAAGGCCACCTGGTACGTTCCTTGAATCCTCCGTTCCTTAACATCCACCATCTACCATCCACGATTCATCCATCCACCATCGAGGACTCGAGGACTATCTTTTCTTACTACCATTAAATTATAAATGCGATAGTGTGTGAGGACGTTTCTTTCTCTTCCACACAAAAACCAATTGGGATGAAATTTGGCACGCAGGTGGTATATAAACAGAATTAACACATAAGAATCCTTTTATTCAGATACTGCGAATGCGAATTCTGCCAAAGAAAAGAAGAGATTTAGGTTTATCTATCAAAATTGAACGCGTATATAAAGTTTCAAGTCCGTGCTATTAACCGTTGAGGAATTCACTCGTGAGGAGACAATCCTGGCAGCAATATCTAGTCAAATCTCTCATAAAAATGTATTGTCACCAAAAAACCAAAGGTGTGTGCAAAATTTGAACTCAACCGATTGGGGGGAACTAGTTTGGAATTCAATTGCAAGATTTGACCAATACATACTAACAAATTAAATAACTATTAAGGCAAGTCAAATAAAAGTGCTTTTGAAAACACTACAACCCCTGCAACTGGACTTGTTCACAGAATTAATACTGAATATTTTGCATAACATTTAATCAAAGATTTCAACAAAGAAACGCCTGATTCCATAACTATGAATAAGGAATAATGATTGGCGTCAAAGTAAATGAAAAACGGACAATCCAGTTTCCTCTGGCACTTGTCTTAAACAAAATACTCGTTGTTTCTCAAAGTGATGGCCTCAGGTACGTCCGTAGTGGTATTAAATCCACCATCTTGAAATCCGCTTAGCCAAGCATCGCTACCGTGCCGCAGTGGCCAGTCATTAAACACTGAATTCCTTTCCAACTGTTGTGGCCATTGGTTTTGGAAATTTGGAGTAACAAAGATATTTTGAAGAGTGTATGATAGAGAAATGTAAGCTGTTACATTGTAGAAAAAAATACTTATTGTAAGATCTCGCCGCTATAATACAAATATTACAGATTCAAACACACATATTTTAAAATACAATCATACAGTAGATTTGCTTATTATAATCTATTTTTAATATCTTTCTTATGATAATAGATGGCGCCACGTGTCTTTAGAATCATAATTGAATTATATTATTACAAGCAGCAGTACAACCCGAATTGATTGTCAAATTCTAAATCAACGCGAGCGAAGCCGCTGGAAAAAGCTAGTCTCTAATAATTGCAAGGATGAGCTGTTGAAAGAAAGAAATAAAGCAGCGGCACACAAACATTTTACAATACGAAACAGATTCGAATCCAGTTTCGGAACGTGTCCCCTGAAGTTATAACTCGGGGCCCATGTACTCAGGACTCGTCTGCCACAGAGAGGCCCTTTGAGCCAGGCTCTCGGATGCACTGAATACCCACTACCTTGAGACTCCTTAAAACGCTCTTATAGCAAAGCTTTGAGTAATAAACTTTAAGTAAAAGGCTTTTCTATTGCTATGTTTTGAGAACAGCAAACTTCCGGCTGCTAACATTTTATCGTATTAAAGTTACTGCTTTTTGAATGTTGTGAAACAATCGTATGTTTTAGTTTGTTTTTTGAGTTGGAAATGTTTTGCGAGGTAAATTATTTTATTGTTTCGAAACTTGGTTGGCAAATAATTTAAAGTCCTCGTATTAAATGTTTGGTTTAGTTATAAACATGTACTTAATTTAATTTGGCTATAAACAAATGCAGTTCTTTTTGAAAACAAACAGACTCCTCGATGCAATCTGCTTGGCGATTTCGTTTAACGTCTTTTTACACCCGTTCTATCACGGTAAATGTCAAAGAATACAAAGTACTGTCGATTGCATTCAAAACAAAAGTCTGGAAGATAAAATGTAGCAGAGACATCCAAGAACTGCCGTAAATAACTCAGCAGGCTCGTGAAAGTTTTTGAAAATAAATGCAAATAGCACTACGCAGGTAGTAATGCCATGATTTCAGTATTTTACAGACAGGTCCTGGTTCAAATAAACGTTGCAAACGTTTATTTCGTGTTAAAAATAGGAATATTTATTAGTACTTATTAAAAATCCACTATTATGTTTTTAAACGACGGTCCACCTATTACTTTGTATTCGTCGCTGTTTATCTGATACGCATACCATGGTGGTGTTTTTGCGGTTCTGTGAGAAAGAAGAGTCATAGAATTTCTGGAACACAGAAACGTATATGAAACTGTGACGTCTTTTTCCCATGGAGGTAGGCCGAAACCACAGAACGCCACTTGCTAAGATCCTAGCACACTCCTTTTGCATCGTCGAAATAGGCATGTTGGTTGTACTTTCCTAGACAAATTCCTTTACAAAGTTTTTAATTTTATTTTACAGTCAGTCCTTGATTCCCTGTCTTTTGGCCAGTGAATCCCAATAATTATAAATATAATATCTGCTGCAATTTCACTAATCATGGCGACCCTAGCCGACCTCATCTTAGAGACAAAAAGGACTCAGATAAACTTGCTAATTTATAGCTGAGAAAACAAGTAGATGAAAAAACTTGCTACAATAGACTGACGTTTGTCCTTTGTAAAGCATTTATATAAAATAAAATACAGAACATTGTTGTATTGTCAAACCAAAAAAATCTTAATTACAATTCATTGTAATTGAAACATTTTTTTATTTTATTTTTTGCATTTCGATACATATTACTGAAGATCACCTTTTAAGCAAAGAAGGAGGATCTTGTGGCTAAATAAGAATAGCCGTTCGGGTCGGGTCCGTGGGTGGGTGACCACCCATTACATACCGAGTTTCCTCCGTGCCTCGGAAATCACGTTAAGCCGTTGGTCCCGGCTAAGCAAGGAGTTGCTTGTATTAGGAGACTCCGCTCTTCTACTTATAATTTTTTATGCAATTGAAATGTAGACAATGTAAGAAGTACAATATATGTTACAGTTTTACAACATATTCGAGTTTATATATTGATGTTTCCCATTTCATGAGGCCTTTTCCTCCTCGTAACTTCTGACCACAAAATAGGTATAAAACGTTGTCTTATTCTTCGTCGTTGTCTCACTGCTGAGGGTCGCGACTACACATGACAGGTCTCCAAGCAGTGCGGTCTGCTGCAGTGTGAACCACAGGTTCCTCTGCCTTTGCTGCGGGACTGTCCGAAAGAGATACCGCGGCCCTGGAACATAAAGGGCAAAAGAAGGAACATGGATGGGTTTTAGTCAGTAAAAGTCTGACACTCCCTTCCGCTCCGCACAGAGCGGGAGGAGTCATTTGATGATTTCCCATGCCAAAAAATAAAAATAAAAAATGGTTCCTCTGCCTTGCGCGCGTATACATTCTACCCAGCCCAATATCATAAGCCTTTCCAGACAATGCCTCGGCGACCGCAAAATATGGCAGAAAAAACTGAGGGTGCGGTCCAGGCAGATTACGGATAGCCGTTCGGTGTGGACTCATTAGTCCTCATTGTGGTCCATGGTATACGTAGCAGCCTCCGACAACACTACATCTCTAAAGCACTTCCGTTAACTTATACGTAACTTAACATTGTCTACTTTACATATTTGAGTCAAGTTTTTCTACACCATATCACCATGGCAAACTGTCACAGTGTTTTGAGTACCCTGGACTAAAAGCAACAACTAAAACAAAAAAATCACAATCGCCATATTCATCCACATCGGATGCATAAGCATAAGCATAATCAGCCTATAATGTTCCCCACTGCTGGGACACACGGCCTCCTCTCTAGAGAGGGAATGGGCTGTAATCCACCACACGAGCCCAGTGCGGGTTGGTAGATGTCACAATGTCTTCGAATTTTTGGTTCTAGGTCATGCCGGTTTCCTCAGGATGTTTTCCTTCACCATTTTTGAGAGCTGGTGATGAAATAAATTACACAAATTAATGCCTGGGATCGAACTCACGACTTACTGTTCGTAGGTCGGGGCCGCTACCACTGGGCCACCGCTGCTCTCGGATGCGTGTCTACCTAAATTGGACAAAACAAAAAGATATGTTTTTTGCTCAGCCACCCCTTGCGACCCGCGGAAGGTAACGGTCGAACGATTTTGAATTAATACGCGCTAATTTGTTTTACATTTGGTAACGCACGGTTTTTTCTAACCAAGTTATTTTTGAAGGCAGGTTCATATTAGGGATGATAATAGCTGATATTATACGTGACTGATGTGTAAATGGTTTTTAAGGCACCCGCCTTAAAAACCCCTATTTTTATTTTTTAAATAGGTGTTCTTTTTCCTCGTTGGTCTAGTGGTCGCAATCGACTGCTGAGGTCCTGGGTTCGATTTCCGGTTCGGGCAAATTGTTATTGGGTTTTTCCATCAGGAATTTCTCAGTAGCAGCCACGGAGTCTGCATTTGTGCTCAGTTGATGGCAATAAGCTCGTCCCTTATTACATGGGACTTAAAAATAACTGGTGAAATGTGGGTGTACTATTAAGAACACCTCTGTCTAACCCTTCGGGGATTACAAGCGTGATGTTATGTTATGTGTTTTTTTATGTTTTAAAGAAGAATCTCAGTATACAGTATGAATGTAAGTTACTCATATGATAGGTCTCGATCAAGTGAAGATACTCGTAAATGTAAAAATCACTTCATATTTTGAGACTTTGACGGCACGGTTGGCGCAGTGGTCAAGCGATTGACTGCTGCGCTGCATGTCGCGGGTTCGATTCCCGTACGGAACAAATATTTGTATGACCTACAAGTAGTTGTTCCGGGTCTGGGTGGTTTTCTATCTATAATATGTATGTATTTAAAAAAAAATGTATATATGTAGTTTATCAGCCATCTAGCTACCATAACACAAGCATTAGGTTGCTTAGCTTGGGACTAGATGGTGCTGTGTGAAATGTCCAGGGATATTTATTATTTATTTTATTTTATTTTGCAACATTTCAGAAAAACGTGGTTTTAAGTGGTGGATGGTGTTGCTCCGTTTATAATGAATGTGATACTGCTAACCGAAGTGTTTAAGATACTGCAAACGATTGCATTAAAAGATGTGATTGGTGCCTTTCTGGTTCCAATATTGGTTCAATTCCGTGCGCAAAATACGCGCTTAGACGTGGAGTTGCGGACACCAGCCCGTTATACAATACAATTGGTGCCATTGATTTACTAATTCTAATTTAAAACGTAGTCTTCAATTAATTAATATTAATAAGCTGATCCACTTTTATCTGCAAAGAAAATAATTGAAAAAAGTCTTGCGATGTTATGATGGTAAGTTTCACAGGTGTGTGTCGCCTTTCTACCGGTAAGAGGTGGGCTACAAGATCGGCGAGATGGTTGACACATACGCAGACACAATCGTTTCGTATTTTACTATTTATTGTTCACAATAACATGTGTTTACCTGTTTTACAGCTAATATATTGAACTCTCCAAACTTTAAATGCCTTGTTGGTTTACTTTAGCAATTCAATCCGCACATCGAGCAGTGATTTTTGAAATTTTCTATAATAATATAGATATTTTTCGGCAACCTGGAGGCTATCAAATGCAATTTACCACCTCTATTACATGGGACTTAAATATAACATTTGCCTGTTATATTTAAGTCCCATGTAATAGAGGTGGTGTGGGTATGTGAGAGTAACTATACGCCCCCGCCACCCCCTTCCGAGAATTCAAGCGTTCTATCTTACGTCCACATAAATTACCAATATAACATTTTTTTGACAATAACCTGCTGCACGTTATGGCCCCAACCGAAAAGTGTGTCACTCACAGACGCAGAGCCTTTCTGCAAGATTACTTTTCAGCGATATCAAGATACTGCGTACAAACAGCAAGGCTGCAGGGCTGCCGCTGTCACGCAGTTCTTTTTTTTTTTGATAGTGGGAAACATGAAGAGTTTGATGAACAAAAATCAATTAAATCGAAGCTTCAGAAATCTAGGTACCCAAAGATTGATGATTAAAGAACAAAATCTCTACGTTTACGCACTCAACTGCTGAACATTAATTTTAAGTACTTGTTTACATACTTGGGAGTATGTAAACAAGTACTTAAAATTTTAACTTTAGAATCTTGACAAAAAATTTTGCCTCACATCATTGTTATATATTAGCCTGAGAGGTGATCTGTAACTAAGGACCTTCCTACTTCAGACACCTTTCTCTATATAAGATTGTACATATACCAGCGCCTGTAAATTCTGATATCGAGATAAATAAAGATTTATGATTATGATTAAATGCCTATCTAAAATCGCGCCACGAAACCCGGTTCTTCCGCGTTCGGTCTATCCTAGATCCCAGTCGGCTTTTCTAAAGCAAATTAGCTCTGTCAAGTTGGTAGCCCTGCGTCTAAGGCATATGATGAGTTGCCTATAAGCAACCTAAGGGAAAAATATAAGCGCCGCGCACATAAAGATTTTAGTGATATAAGACAAAACCGAGGCAAACGTTTTTTACCTGATTGAAGCCGATTGGCTGACGGAGGTCCAAAATTTTGGAAGACATCATTTTGCAATTCTTATTCAGTTTTTCGAAACTGGAATTCTACATGTTGCATTTATTCGAGTTCTATCATCGTTCTATTAGTAATATTCGAACATCTTCTAATATTAAAATTCTATTGTCCTAGTAAGGTATAGTTTATTTTTGTTGTTATTTGAGATCTAGGCAAAGTGACATTTTCTCAGTCTAAGAAAACGATGGTGGAAATGTCAAGTGAGATTGACATAAGGTATCGAAAAGCTGATGTCAATGCTCTTAGAAATAGTTGTAAAAATACAAAATGCTGAAAACTCGCTGTGAATGCGATTGTTACTTATCTAAACTCTCTAGTTAGATTTAGTTATTTAGATCAAATTAGTTCTATTTAATTGAAAGTAGAAGCTACGTACCCATCGAGTCCACTGACAATTGACCACTTTCACCCTTATGCCTTATGTGTAATAAGGTTGAAAAGTGGTTAACCGTCAGTGAGCGCGCTAGTAGATTGCGCAATTACAAGTTCTATTTCTCCAAAAGCATCCAGTTTGGACCCCTGTTTTCCTGGTAAAAAATGTTGCAAATTAGGTCTAATATTAAAAGAATGCATCCAATTACCAATCACCTGTATCCATTCTATTCCACCACTATAAAAAGTAAAACCTAGTTTTGAAAAACTGTCCACAGCAATTAGGTACCGCACAATACTTAGAAGAACTAAGTAGGTACTTACTTATTCAAATGCCCCGAAAAGGCAAAGTGACATAATCCTACCCAATGAAGTAGGGTTGTCACAAGCAAAAACGTGTTGGAATATTGTTACTGCTAATAGGAGCTTCAAGGGCGTCTCGTTAGGGGAGCACTGAAGGGTGTGGAAACGCACCTGAGCCCTTAAAGTAACTGTATTGAAAAAACAATGATCTGAGAGGGAATTTTAGTATAGGATCTAATATTTAAGTGAATTGTTACGTTTTATGTCAATTTGAGAGATGAATTGTAAGTGTTATGATTATATGAAGCTTCGTTTTTTATGGGAAAATTTCATAGAATATTGTTATAGCAACTCGTTTTCGTGTTTCGGGAAACATGGAATGAGGCTAGCGACATGTAAGATTTGATTCTTGGTCAACAAAAGTTGCATAACATTTTGTGTAGCTAAAAACAATAATAGGTTATGAATACAAATTAAATTTCTATGAGATTAGAGACGAAGTATGGGCCTCATCAGAAGGCTTAAAGTCACCCAAAGGGCAATGGAGAGGGCTATGCTCGGAGTTTCCTTGCGTGATCTAATCAGAAATGAAGATATCCGCAAGAGTCCAAGGTTACCGGCGTAACCCGAAGAATTGCCAAACTTTAGTGTCAGTGGGCAGGGCACATTGCTCGTAGAACAGATGGCCGATGGGGCCGAAAAGTTCTGGAGTGGTGACCGCGAACTGAAAGACGTTGCGTTGGAGAGCCTTCTGGATGGTCCGGTAACTTAGTGAAGGTTGCGAGAATCCGCTGGATGCGAGACGCACGGGACCGGTCAATGTGGCGACGCTAGGGGGAGGCCTATGTCCAACCGTGGACGTCTTTCGGTTGAAATGATGATGATGATGCAGAGTAGCTTCACACTTTTTCAGATCAGCACATTCGATTCGCAGTATTTATAGACCAACAATCCGGAGGACGAGCGGGTTCACGAGAAGTGTAAGGGGCCGTCTCCACGAGCGAGAGAATCGCGGCGATATTATCGTCGTCCCACGTATTTGTAAGAATAAACATCGACGCGATTCTCTCGCTCGTGGAGACGGCCTCATAGAAATACGTGGCACGATGATAATATCGTCGCGATTCTGTCGCTCGTGGAGACCCCTAAGGAGTGGACGGAGGCCTTCGCCCAGGAGTGGGACAGAGCAGGCGAGGAAATAAAACCCGGTTCCATAAAGCTCGTGCAAGGTTCGGTATACGTCTTCATCTACTTTATTATAAGTGTGTTTTTACTATTCTTTATGCGGTTCATCATCTGCCTAGCCTTTTCCCAACTCTGTTTGGGTCAGCTTCCAGTCTAACCGGATGCAGCCGAATACCAGTATTTTTTATGGAGCGACTGCCCATCTGACCTCCACAACCCAGTTTGTACTGGGTAAACTATACCCTTTGGTAAGACTGGTTGTCAGACTTTATGGGGCACTGACTACCTGTAACGACTGTCAAAGATCTACAAATGACAGCCGGGACCAACGGCTTAACGTGCTTTCCGAGACATGGAGGAAACTCGGAATAAAATGGGTGGTCACCCATCCACAAACCAACCTAGGCAAGCACGGCTTAACCTAAAGATCGATTGCCACGAGCCACCCCTATACTTTTCTTTTTTTGCGGTTATTGAAACTAAAAACCTAGTTTTACCATCTAGTACCTACCCACCTATAAAGTGAACAAACAAAAAGTTATCAGGACAACAACCTGTTATACAGACGAACAGGCAGCCGATCTGATAACCCAATGGACCGTGCAAGTCGGATTGATTATTCAGGTGACGATGCCTGACGAGACATATGACCACATAACCGAAATATTGGTACTGCCCGGAAATATGGCAATATTCACGTGTGAGAAGTGTGGCCACTGTCTTACGTGTGAGCCATAGACGAAGTGACATTCTATTAGCGATAGCTGCCAAAAAGAGTATGTTATTCTTGTTGAAAGTTGTTAAAGAAATACGAAAAGCTTTTAACTGATTGTCACAGACCCTGTAATCAAACTGTTACGGCTAGATTGCGGGCCGGAGTTTGACAGAAAATGTACTGAAGAATCTGCAAAAGTCCTGTGTCCGTACTGATTTGACTTAACCTTTTAGTACGAGATGATGCAGTCGACAATGATGCAAGTTGGCCCAGTTATTTCAATCATGATTTGAATACTTCCACGCTATTGGATAAATCAGACCTAGGCAAGGAGCGTACTCCATGTATGACACGCACTGAACAATCCCATTACAATTCCATTGTCGATACGAGTACGAATATTTTAGAAAATCGCATTTCAAATAGAACCAAACACCGACCTATAAAAGACTGCTGACACATCTCCACTAGATTACGTTCCACGGCGAGAATTTAGAAGTTTAATGACGTCATTTTTCGTCACCCCGAGCCTGGTTTATCGGCTTATTAAAGCAAAACGCGGCTATTAAATAAATATCGCACCATCTACGGTCGGGCGTGTTTGAGTGTGGGCGTACCTTAATATACAGGGTGGAATTTTGAGAAGAGGCAGTAAGAGCAATCTATCCATCATAAAAAAGGAAGTGGTGTTTAATTTCCTACGAAATGTATGGGAAAAGTTTTATGCGATTTCTGACTTTTCTATTATCTATTCAGAACACAGTTGGTCCTGTAGAGTTTTTGGATCGTTACGAAATCAGATCGATTGTCATCACAAAGAGTTTTTTTGTAAAGTCATTTTATTGTTGACTGTGAAACTTTTTCAAAATCTGTGAATGCAGACTGTACGAGCAAACCCGTACAATATCATATGTATCAATTTTATGCTGACATCGACGCGCAGCGAATGAATAAAATATAAAATTTTAAGTCAACGATCGGTAGTCGCATAGATAGCACCGTTTGGGCTAACAACAAAAGACTCATTCGCCGCGAGTCAATCAGTTATCAGTTTTTGGCTTTCGGTTAGTCTCCTAAGCGTTTTCCTGTAACTAAAACGGCTAAAGTACCTGACCTTATTGCCCCAACTCAAAATTCCACCCTGTATATCGTAGGTATTTACAGTATTATCATGGGGACGGTTTGTTGGTGAAAATGCGCATTTTTATGGTGTTTTCTTTTAGAAGGATTAAGGTTTTATGGTGCAACGGTAGGTACGAGAAAGATGCTGTAATGATAAGGGGCGCTCAGGGAAGGTGGTGTTCAGTGGTTTCTGCTGACCCTCAAAGAGCCTTGACTCATTGTGACTTATACACAAACCTAGTGTTAACCAGACACAGCTTTTCGAGATTATAACAAAACTTAAAAAAAAACATAAATACCACACCACCATACCATATACATATGTTCTATTGATATATTATTATTATTCTTTAATTATTTAATTTATTGATATTTTAAGAGAATGCTTTAATTAATAATATTACTTGACATTTGCACGTCACATCATGTGGCAAACATGCCTGTACCTAATAATGTTATTGACATCTTGCATGCATGTATTTACTTGTATGTATGACATTATGTTTAAGCAAATAAATATTATCTTATCTTATCTCAAAGTTGCTTTGTTATTGAGATACCAGGGGTCCTAGCCTGCTGGGCCAATGAAGGAACATGGGTGGTTTTTAGTCAGTAAGAGTCTGACACTCCCTTCCGCTCCGCCCAGGGCGGGGGGGGGTCATTTGATGATTTCCCACCCTCCAAAAAAAAAAAAAAAAAGGGGTCCTAGCCTAGGGCTGCTATAGACCCTGGTACACCCGGATATGTCCCGGTTTGGAACTTTGTGTCCCGGTCAATAAGTCAGTTGTCTCGGTTATGTTAGTTGGCCTATCAGATTCAGAACAGAATCGTGATATTTCGCTCTCGCTCCGCTCGTGTTAGTATTAAACACGCTGCTTCCGTATGTGTTGTGAAAACGTGTCTGCTACCTTACTAGCCCCAGGTTGCCACTGTTGGAAGAAGAAGACATGCTGGAGCGACCCCAAATAAATTGGGATAACGTGAATATAATGAATGATGATGAATGGTCACTTTTCTGAAACATTCTTAACCCTGAAACAATCTTTTCTCAACCATTATGATGAAAACTGTTCTTTAATAGAGGAACAGCGTTCTAATCTAAACTAAGTCTACACAATACGTAACAGTATCCAATATGGGCGCACAAAGACTATTCATACAAGATTTATGTTCCATACATCATAGTAGCTTAGTTCTAAGACATAACACGTGTGTTGTATACCCATTTCTCTAGTAAATTGATGGAATGATTTGATAGATGGTAAATAACAGTGTTTTTTTTTAATTCTAATAGCAATGCTTTAGGTACAACAAATATTCGCCTTGTCCATTAATACGGCGAAAATCGAAATTATTCATTCCGAAATAGGTAACACAACTTACTATCGCGCCTGTAACCTAACCTCCGAAGGTCCAAACAGAGGTATACCAAATAGTAAACCCATATTTTGCCAGTTATGTTTAAGTGCCATTTAATAGGAGGCGAGCCAATAGGTCCGCGAACTTGCAGCTATATCTATTGCATGGCTATATGCAACGGCTCATGGTCATGAAATTGATATAGCTACTTAACCCTCAACTCTGTAAAATATAATGCTTTTAAGACAGACATGTGGCATCTACCAACCCACTCTGGGCACGTGTGGTCTAGGCCGTACCGGGGTCCCCTGTCTCAGAGATAAGGCCGAAATCCCAGCATTGGGAGCTTTTAATTCTGATAATGCTCCATCAATTATTGTAGTATAATTTTGGGATCACATGACGGCTCCATATATGTATATTGCATTTGTTTTTAACATAACAGCACGTCTGGTATGCTGTCAGGCCGAAATTTACTTAATAGTACACCCACATTTCGCCAGTTATGTTGAAGTCCCGTGTAGGGTGCGAGCCTATTGCCAACAACCGGGCACAAATACAGACTCCGTGGCTGCTTATGAGAAATTCCTGATGGAAAAACCCAATGACACTTTGCCCGACCCGGGAAACGAACCCAGGAGTCATACCCAGCACTGAACTGAACTGAGGAACTGTATGAACATATCTTGCAGAACAGCGCCGTGTGAACAGCCGATAAGCGTAGCTTTACTCTCATGTCTCAGTCCCGATTCAACGGAATGATTTATAGGTAATTTCCTTACAATCGGAGGCACCTCATGCGCAAGTAACGCAACCTTCGTCACCGCTCGCTTGAATGCCTAATTGGTTAATTTAACTTAGTTTTCTAAGTGTCGTTAATTATATAAGTGTGCTAGTTTGGCAGTGGTTTTGTGAAATGTAGCAAGTGTCGGGTTAGTGTTACTATGTCGTTGGTGTTTAGAATACGGCCTTAAGATTGAAATCTTTATAGTCCATGTAAAATGTATCAATATCCCAATATCCGGCTCGAAGGACCAAAATGTTGCAGTAGCGGTGTCGTTTGGTGAAAACCAAGGTGTTTTGTAGGTAGTGTTGAGAATGTTAGCAATAAAAGCGATGCGTTAGGTTCACGAACAAATTATATATTCGCCAATTTGAAGTGACAATATTCAGGAGGGGTGTGAGATCATCTGACTAGCCTTTTCCCAACTATATTAGGTTGTGCTTCCAGTCTAACCGGATGCAGCTGAATACCAGAATTTTACATGCAGCGACTGCCTATGTGACCTCCACAACCCAGTGAGTACTGGGTAATACGATACCCCTTGTTAAGACTGGGTGCTCAGACTTTCGGGCCACTGATTACCAGTAACGACTGTCAAAGATCTACAAATTACAGCTTTATGGCTCTACTAAATATCTGGTGATAATAGTCCCAAACCGAACGGCAACGTATAGATAACAAAACCCTTTACAATTCAAAACAAATAACTTCACCCACCCCAGCACCCTGTTCTAATCCCAGAACATGGCTTTTAGAGGCATTAAGATATTAACAATATGGCTTCCAGGTCATAAGGTTAAAAGCATCGTTAGACCTCTTCCTCTGCTGACCCCTTTATAGCGTTCGTATCGTTATTTACACAATTATTAGTAGTTGAATAGGTATTTAGTATACCTTGGTAGATGTGATAAAAGATTATTTTATTCTCTACGTAAATTGTCTGCTGATTTGTTAACATATGGCTGTTCGCTAAATATTTTCAGCAAGTATCGATGAAATCGGTTTTAGAAACAAAGATTTTTTACTTTATTTGCAACAGTCCGTCGTTTCTGACTGACATTGTAGATACGGAAGTTAAAAAAAACCGGCCAAGTGTGAGCCGGACTCGCGCACGAAGGGCTCCGTACCATTAGCAAAAAAATCATATCTGTTGTATGGGAGCCGCCTTTAAATATTTATTTTATTTTGGTTTTAGTATTTGTGGTTATAGCGGCAACAGAAATATAAAATTTGTGAAAATTTCAACTGTCGAGCTATCGCGGTTCTTGAGATACAGCCTGGTGACAGACAGAAGGACGGACAGACAGCGCAGTCTTAGTAGTAGGGTCCCGTTTTTACCCAACTACGGAACCCTAAAAAGCCTGCAAGCCTGACAACTAGGCTTACCAAGGAGTATCATGTAACCGAGTTGTAGAGCTGGAGCCGGTTAGACTGAAAGTCAACAACAATATAGTTGGGAACAGGTTAGGCAGATGATCTAGCTCGCCGTCCGTCCGTCGTATGACGACGGGCAGGCCGTGTCGACGGCGCGTTCGTGTTCCACGCGCGCCTCAAAGAGATGTCAGCAAACGGGAGGGGCCCGCAAGGGCCGATGCCTGCCAGGGCTGCGGGACTGTTCGAAAGAGATACCGCGGCCCTGGAACATAAATGGCCAAAGAAGGAACATGGGTGGTTTTTAGTCAGTAAGAGTCTGACACTCCCTTCCGCTCCGCCCAGAGCGGGAGGGGTCATTTGATGATTTCCCACCCTCCAAAAAAAATAAAAAAAAAGGTTAGGCAGATGATGTTTGCGGTAAGAAAATAACAATACTCATAATTTTAATAACTGTATTGTGGCTACAATCCCTAAAACACTATCACCATCCCACTAACTATCACCGAATCCCCATTAACCAAACTACCCCTAAAATGTGACGATGCATAATGAACGGGAGGTCAATCTGACCCCATAACCGTTCCATGCTTAATGACGGGTACAAATGACCGGCCAAGTATAAAACATTTAACTAATCTAAGGTCAGTTCCGTATTGTCTTTTGTCAGGCGAAAGTCAGGGAAATGCTGTATGTAGCATAATAGTTTGGTATCATATTGGCCTGTGCAGTGTGTAATAGCAGTAACTTTTTATTTATTTATACTTCATGTACAAGAGTGGTACATAGGCGGACTTAATGCCACAAGGCATTCTCTACCAGTCGACCTTTGGGTCAAATAGGACAGCATTGTGGTAGAGTACATTTTTTTTAAATAAAATTACACTTTGGTTAACAAAAATTGATACACATAAATGGGTACATACTAATACATATATGGATACAGATAAAATAAACTAATATATATTATAATACATACACATAGTCCGACGAGAAACCTTATAATAATAACAAACATAACATAACATTTTCAACCGGTTACTGAAAGTATAATCAATACCTGCCTAATCAATAGTTATTGAACAAAAAAAAAATTAAGTTCACTGCTATGTTTGGCAGACTACACAAAAAAGAACATTATAATAACCGCGCTTGCTTGCTTGACGAGTTGATGGCGATTTCAAACTGTTACATTTCAGAGTTTTATTTCACTGCCGTTTCCGAAGGCGATAGTGACCAAGATATACTTGTAAATTGATATAATCGACGAAAAATGACATTGCCAGACTTCAAAACCACGAAATTCTCTTAGAGAAATCGCAACCACTTGGTTTCCGATTCGTCTTCTACTTAATCGAGCTTTATTAAATCACTTACTGGTAGAAAACACACAGCATATGCGGGTGGGTTTAGATCCAAAAACGTGGTTTTTGCACCGAAGTTCCTTTTTTGTATAACAACCGTGAGTAATATAGAAGGATTTATATATGAAAAACACGCTTGAGAGTGACGTCATTTTATTTCTCGTGTTTTTCTTAGCAAACCCGTTCATTTGATACCCACATCATGGGAATGTATACAAAAACTAGTCCGCCATATTTGGAAATCCGCCATATTGAATTTAGAAAGACGTCACTTAGCCATCCATGCATTGTCATCTACACTAATATTATAACATAGAGGAAAAAATTGTATTTTTGTGTGTGTGTATGTTTGTAATGAATAAACTCAAAAACTACTGTGCCGATTGCAAAAAATCTTTCACCATTGGAAAGCTGCATTCACCCTGAGTTACATAGGCACCCGTGCAAAGCCGGGACGAGCCGCTAGTCCAAACTAAAAATGTATACAAAATTTCAGTACAATCAAATTTAACTTCTCAGATTTTATTACTTGTTTTTTAGTTACAGTTTAAGCTAATAAAGTAAATAAATAAGCCTTTTAAAAATTTGATCCCGTAAAGGGGTTACTTATTAAATTATGAAAGTTTGTACGAAGTTCTTTACTTTTGCCCATGGTAAAGCCACGAGGCACACAGCTTGTAAACCTAGAAAATCAAGCCCTCTCCTTGAGAATATCTTAGCCACTAGGTTATCATCAGTGTTATCACAGCTTAATAAAATTTATTTTAATATTTTTGTCACTCCTCAAAGTCGAAAAGGAAGGTCAAACTTCTAAAATTAAGAAACAAAATACAATTCATGACATTGATGATGTCATTTTGTCCAATACCAAAGTTAATATCATTGTTCGACTTCCTTTGAGAAAATTAGCATTATATTAAGGTAGGACTAGATTTTACGATAGTTTCTATTAGTTAAACAAATGGATAGACCGTTTGATTTCTTTATATAGATAAAGTTGGGTGTTAATGGTGTGTATGTAGGCTTTGATAGATGTTCGCCGATTCCGCTTCCGTTTATGTTGTGAATTTGTAAGAGGGTACTGTTATTGTAGGTATTCAGAGGAGCTCGTGGCTTAATAATAACAGCCGCTCGGGTCGATCTTTAGGTTAAGCCGTGCTTGCCAAGGTTCGCCCGTGGGTATGACCTCCCAATACATACCGAGTTTCCTCCATGCCTCGAAAAGCACGTTAAGTCATTAGTCCCGGCTGTCATTTTGTAGATCTTTGACCAGTGGTCCGAAAGTCCAGTCTTACCAAGTGCTATCGTATTACCCACTACTAACTGGGTCGTGAAGCTGCTGTTGGGGTCGGCTTCCAGTCTAACGTGGTCGTTAGACTGGAAGCCGACCCCAACAGATTTGGGAAAAGGCTAGGCAGATGATGATATGAATTTTCTTTAAATTTTTTGTCTGTCTGTCTGTTTGTTCCGGCTAATCTCCGAAACAGCTGGACTGATTTTGACCAGACTTTTGCTGGCAGATAGCTGATGCTATAAGGTCTAACACAGGCTACTTTTATTTTAGAAAAATAATTAGGTATCCATCCAAAAAAATTAAAACCCTTGAAATTGGTAACAAAATTTGATTCAAAAAGGAAGTGCAAGGGGATAATAATGGGGGTTTTTATAATAATTTTTGCGAAAGAAGTTCGCGGCCAACAACTAGTAGGTACTTAGTAAATTGAATTATTTTTCGTATAAAAAAATACAGGTTCGGCAATTTCGGAGTTCTTTTCTGTATTAAACAATGTTGAGGTAAACCATTCATTACAGCATCAGATTTCAATTTACACAATGCAGTTAAACAAAGCATCCGTAAATCTAAATACTTTTAATACTGACTACAACTTAATTTAAACCTTAAACAGTGTGTTTTAAGAATCAACTTTGAACTAAAACGCATTAATATACGGACAAAAATATGCCACTTTAATTCTGCAGTCGGTAAACTATCCCCTGGTATATCAGAGACCTTATTGTTTAAGACATAAAGTCCAAACTTCTACATTTTAACAGTAAATATAAGGTGGCAATCACAACAGGTGCTTCCTGTGGCTGGACCGCTGGAGGCACAATAAGTAACATGATTCCTTTTTTTTGCGCGAAGCAAAAGTATTTCTGCGAGGTCGCCTAGTAACAGGGATACTTACAGATTTTGCCAAATTATGTAAAATCTTAGCTGCCTTTACACGGCAAGACGTAGTAACTTGATTCGGTAAAAACATATTTAGGTGCCCTGATTAGTACATAAGATTTTATCGTTGAAAACAAAAACTAAAATGGCGTTTAAGTCTTTTCAACACAAAGCCGCGAAAGTGGCTGCTAGATCATAAAATTTAGTGAAAACCGCACTTACTGCACGGATACAATAAGACCGGCGACATGTCATGTCGTCGTCGTCGTTGAAATGCCAACACCACGTGAGTCAAAAGTAGAAATTTTACAGGAGAGTGCAAAAACAGCATAATTATGCCTAGGTAATGGTACAATACTATTTTATAATTTGTGTTCGAAAGTCTGACAACCAGTCTTACCAAAGGGTATCGTATTACCCAGAACTAATTGGGTTGTGGAGGTCAGATAGGCAGTCGCTCCACGTAAAATACTGGTATTCAGCTGCATCCGGCTAGACTGGAAGCCGACCCCAAAATAGTTGGGAAAAGGCTAGGCAGATGATGGTGTTCACTTCAAATTCGTTTAAAAAAAAAAAAAAAAAAAAAGAAAGAAAGAAGAAAATAGAGATAGAGGCGGTGCTTGTTTCAGAAACATCGCGTCTTCCAAGTCTCTAGCAAACGGCATCAAAAATCAAAATGTTGAATTGACTGTACGAGCTGTTAGAACTTAAACAACGTCATGTCGTTACTATGGACGTGATGTTAATTGTACCGTCATCTACCGACCTTTGATTCGGAAAAATCTTGCTCAACTATAATATGGCAACGAAAAACTATTCTACTCAACATCTCTACTTGACCCTCCAAAAACCCGCCGTGACGTAAACACCTCACCTCAAAAACTCGACCTCAGAATCGAGAACGTCCTCTCCTGGGAGCGCGAGACGGTACGGTACCCTATCAAAACCGTACGTGTTCCGTACGGGACCAGACAGCTCGTAACAAATAGCTTCTTTGTGACTGTTGGCGGCTGTAAAATATTGTGAAGGATGACGGGTTAGAGTAGGTGATCTGGGAATCGGGAAAATAGCTTGTGATAGTGAGTGCATTGACCTTGACTTTTGGCATTTAATCTTATATAGTCAAGGGCACATATCATATCTATCTCGAGTACCTCGTGGCTAAATAATAACAGCCGCGCCGATCAATCTTCAGGAAAAGCCGCATTTGCCTAGGTTGGTCTGCAGATGAATGACCCCCACATACCGAGTTTCCTACGTGCCTCAGAAAGCACGTTAAGCCGTTGGTCACGGCTGTCATTTGTAAATCTCTGACAGTCGTTATAGGCATTCAGTGGCCCGAAAGTTTGACCACCAGTCTTAACAAGGAGTATTACTAACTGGGTTGTGTGTGTCGGATCAGGCGGTCGCTCCATGTAAAATACTAAAGAATAGGCCGATGATGATGTGGTCAGAATGATATGTGTACTTGACTCATCATCATCTGCCTAGTCTTTTCCCAACTACGTTGGGGTCGACTTCCAGTCTAACCGGATGGAGCTGAATACCAGTATTTTACATTCTGACAATAGCAATGCAATAAAATCCTGAATGTAGTCACGGTAATTAATTGTTCATCGAATTGACTAAAAACGTCCATATACTATGTACAAATCACAATTGTCTTTATTCTTCGACAGTTTTATAACATGGCAAATATCGTAGTTTCAATTTAATAAATAATAAATTTCCCTGATACTTTATGCAAGACAGTGAGACAACAAAATTCTTACATGTAAGTTTGAAAAATTGGTTTCATTGATAACGTAAATAACGCAATTGATATTGCTAAATTTTCGAAACAAAAGGCATTACACGGGAAAAGAGCTCATAGAAGGAATTGGGGAAGGCTTTTGCCCAGCATTGGCACAGACCAGGCTAAGAAAAAAAATACCAAATAATGTCTACTGCATTGTCGAAATAAAACCGGGTTCTTAATGTGTTACGCAATTAGGGAATTAGTATTATACTACATAAGGCAGTCTCAACCCGAGGATTAGTTGTTTTGAAAACTCGTCTAGACACGTTTTTGTACTCCACTGGAGAAAAACACATTAAAGTATTTACACTTGATGTACTTGTGTTAGGGCTTAACGGTGTGAAAGATTTAGCGCCCAAAGTCTTACCAAAGTAATGTGACGGCTGGACTTAAATACGTCGGTAAATGGAGATCACATCAAAAGACACATTCATTCCAATATAATTAACTGCAAAATGAGGTGGACATTATGTTTTTCCTTCTCCTCCGCTATTCTTTTCTGATTAATTTCGTTGAGGGATCCAAGACAGTTACATTGTTTCTCTGGGACTTCGTCGAGCTTCGGCTCGGCGTTTTCTGGTGGTCGGCACTGTTGATTCTGACTTTCAAGACCTGCAGTGGTTTGGGAACAGAGAGGCAGGCTTGTCCCAAAACAAAAAAAAAACAATACATAACCAGTCGTGGTAAATAAGAAATCTGGCAACCAGTCCTGTCAAGGGGTATCGGATTACCCAGTTACTGGGTTATGGGTGTGTCGCTCCGTATAACGTACTGTTATTCAGTCGCATTCGGTTAGTCTGGAAGCCATAATACAGTTGGGACGACACAATGTAATGGATCAAGTCTTCTATAATCTAAAGTTAAAGTAATTAAATAGCCGATCTGTCTAACAAGCTAATACCAAAATTCCACAAAAGTCAGAAACTCAGAACCCACTATATTTCGCACACCCATCCATCAAGCTACATAATATCTAACTCCAATATCAAAGGCATCTCCCGCCATGTAACATGCAACGCGCAACGTGCAACGCTCGCTACAATTTATTGGCAACGTAAACACGTTGCAGATTAAATTCCAAAATATATAACTTTCAATCAACGTCTCACGTGCACCCATCACGCTGAACTTTAAAAATTTTGAAATATTATCCAGCTCTGCGAATTGAGGGGTGGCTCAAGGTGTAGAAAATCGCGGAAAAAAAAGCGGGGCAATTTTGTCTCTCATAATTTGTGGTTTGCACGTGACTAAAAGAGTGATGAATATAAGCGTTGATGGATGGAGAGGGAGAGGAAGACCAAAGAAACGATGGATGGATTGTGTGAGGAATGATATGAAAGATAAAGAAGTAAATGATAGCGTGACGGTTGACAGAGGAGAATGGAAGAAAAAAACGTGTTGCGCCGACCCCAAATAACATGGGACAAGGGCAGGAAGATGATTGGACACCGAAGAATTGCCAAACAGGGTAGCGGATACTGCTCGCGGAATGGATGGCTGAAGTGTTCGGGAGTGGCGACCACGAATCTTAAAGGTGCAGTGATGAAAGGCCTCCCACAAGGTGATCAGCTAACTTGGTGACCGAGTAACCGCGGGGATCCACTGGGCGTGAGAAGTACACGACCGGGCGACCGGGCGATTTGGTGACCTTTGGAGACCCATGGTGCCCAATGATGATTCATATTGGCGGGCACATTGGCATTCGTTCACTCTAAATAAATATTGGGAAGGAGGCACACGTTTGACATCTATCTCAAATATTGCCATGTGATGATGCAGTGAGCATAATCTGCTTCACAAGACTCTCAGGACTTATACCTAAAAGGAAACACAATATCCGTCATTGACATACTTATAAATATGAATAGGTAACTGATAATTAGTGACCGATACTCAATCACGTTACAATCCGTTGTTCAAGTATCGATTACTAATTTAATTCATATTCATCAATAACATCAGCACTTACACACGACTCACACCCAATTTCTAAAAGCCAAAAGTTTGCTGGCTGAACAAATAGCCATATATAAAGCACTTAACTTGAATTTCACAATCTGCTGATCTGTTAAATAAACCACCAACAAAATATAGAAACATATAAAACAAATCTTACGCGGTTCCTTCCCACAGCTGGGACAAGGGCCATCTCCCTATGAGAATACAGCTGCTTATGCATTAGGTCAAAGAGATTTATACTCGTATATTATGCAGCGGACATTGGGAATATTGTCATACAAATTATTTTGATTCTGAAAATTTTCGATTTTGACAAATGGTACAGGAAGTACGAGTATGTAGATTACGATTTTCGTCGTCTTGTCCCGGCTACTTGCCTTTGGTCAATAGTCATATTACAACGCGAAAATGCTAGCAGAGAATCTGCCAATTTCCAACCACCTCTTTCTCTTACATCTTCAACCAAACCGTAAATCCGTTGCGGGAATCTCTCATATCGGGCCGAGGCATCGATGGACTCGGATCATCCCGGGTTTTACGAGCGTCCGAAGTAGGATATAGAACGAAAAAACTCGAAAATATTCGGAAATAATATCAGGAAATACGGGCCGTAACCGATGAATTAAACTCGCTGTGGTACGGACGTGGATAAGTGTCTTTTTTTGTTTTTTATTTGGCTTTGCTTAAATATTGACATTTTCAGTTAGTCAGAGTCACAGGTGACTATGGAGGGCATCATTATCATCATCTGCCTAGCCTTTTCCCAACTATCTTGGGGTCAAAATCAAAATCAAAATCAAAATATTTTTATTTCACATAGGCCTACATGGGCACTTATGAAACGTCGACAAAAAGGTGCACGGTTCGGGTTGGTCGTTTCCTATGGAGAAGAACCGGCAAGAAACTCCATGGTTACTCTTTTAAAATGATTAGTTTTACAATATTATCATGTTACAGCATTAGTACTCAAGTATGGGGGGACAGCATAGGCCCGACAATAAGTCGTTGCAAGAAAAACGGAAAACAAGATAAGAGGTTAACAAAAGTTAACACACATCTAGGAATCTACAAGGCCTACACTGTTCACACATTCACAAACAATCGTTAAAAAGAATCTATACAAAGGCAAGAAAATATTATAAAAGACTAAATTAAACAAGTGACAAAAATATTGTCATCAGTGCTGCAACTATTCTGAACAAAGGGTGTTTAAGTGATGTGATAACCATTGTAAAAAAAAAAAACCATTGTAAATTAAAATGAAAAGAAGAAAAAAAAAATGAGATTGAGAATAGTTAGAGACATCCACATATTTGTGCTGTTTCTGAGCTACCAGGGAAGCCGCATGCGCAGAAGGAACTAAAGCCAAACCTCTTTATCTTCAACGTAGTCCTTGATTTTGTAATATGCTTTTTTAATAAGGACACGTTTAATGTAATTTTTGAACTTTCCATCGGTCAGTTCTATAACTGACTTAGGTAATTTGTTATAAAAACGTATACTGTTAATAAGAAAAGACTTACTAGTTTTTGTTAACCTGAACTTGGGTATTACAATTTCGTGTTTACTGCGTGTATTAATATTGTGGAAGTCGCTTCTAATTTTGAAAAGCCCTCGGTTTTTGCGGACATATAAAATACATTCTAGGATATAAAGGGAAGGCAGAGTCAGTACATCGATCTCTTTAAATTTTTCTCTGAGGGACTCGCGAGGACCCATTTTATAGATCGCGCGGACTGCCCGCTTTTGTAAAATGAAAATTGAGTCAACGTCTGCCGCCGATCCCCACAGCAGAATGCCATAAGACATAATACTGTGGAAATAAGCATAGTATATTAACCTAGCTGTAGCTGCATCAGTTAACTGCCTTATTTTCCTTACTGCATATGCAGCTGAGCTTAACCTACCCGAAAGAGTTCTAATGTGCGGTCCCCACTGCAATTTTGAATCGATAGTAATCCCTAGGAATACAGTTTCCGCTATAACATCAAGTTTTTTGCCGTCAAGATTTAAATTTATATCCCGTTGAGGTACATTTGGTAAAGAGAATTTTAGACATTTTGTTTTGTTCGCATTCAGTAAAAGATTGTTAGCTGCGAACCATTTCGAGAGAACAGTTAGACTTTCGTTGGCATGTAAGACATCCGTATCCTTTCTATCTATTTTAAAAATTAGCGAAGTGTCATCAGCAAATAGAATTATATCCGATAATTTGGCCATCATGTAAGGGAGATCATTAATGTAAACAAGAAATAGGAAAGGCCCGAGAATTGAACCTTGGGGCACGCCCATCTTTACTAGAGACCCGGAGGACGTCGCCCCATTTACATTTACTTTTTGCTGCCTGTTTGATAAATATGAGAGAACAAGATCAGCAGCTTGTCCACGAATTCCGTAGTGGTGTAATTTACAGATCAGTGTGTTGTGGTCGACGCAGTCAAACGCTTTTGAGAGGTCACAGAAAATACCAATGGCATCCTGGGACTTCTCCCAGGATTCCAGAATGTGACTGATGAGTTTTACTCCCGCGTCTGTTGTCGACCTGCCCTTCGTAAAACCAAACTGTTGACTATGCAGAATCCCATTTGAGTTGAAGTGAGACAGCATCTGGTCCAGCATTATTTTTTCATAGATTTTACTCAATGCTGGAAGCACAGATATAGGTCTATAATTAGAGGGGTCACCCTTACAACCCGATTTGAATATTGGTATTACTTTACTATGTTTCATTAAGTCAGGAAACTTGCCGCTATCCAAACATTGATTGAATATGCCAGTTAGGAGAGGAGCAATAGAGTCAATAATATCCCCAAGAACTTTGACGGATATCCCCCATAAGTCTTCAGTATTTTTTATGTTTAGACTTTTGAATGCATTTATAATTGTATCAATACATATTGGTTTAAATTTAAAGTTTGGGGGTCGGCTCCCAGTCTAACCGGATGCAGCTGAATACCAGTATTTTACGTGGAGCGACTGGCTATCTAACCTCCACATCCCAGTTAGTCCTAGGTAATACGATACCCTTGGGTAAGACTGGTTGTCAGACTTTCGGGCCACTACCTGTGACGACTGTCAAAGATCTACAAATGACAGCCGGGACCAACGGCTTAACGTGCTTTCCGAGGCACGGAGGATACTCGGTATGTAATGGGTGGTCACCCATCCACGGACCAACCTAGGCAAGCGTAGCTTAACTTAAAGATCGACCCGAGAGGCAGTTATTATTTAGCCACGAGCTTCTTCCTGTTGTACGTCCTGTTGAACGCACTCAAGACACAGAATAAATCCTAGTTTTTTCGTTAAAACATTACCCTACACTAAGAATTTCTCCTGAAACTCACAAACACAAACAGCCAGACTCGGAACAACAACCTATAGGCCATACACATATTAGTTCCGATCGCAGCAGCCAATCGCTTAGCCACTGCGCCAACCGTGCTGTCAAACATTACATTCTCCATCAATGCGTGGATGAATAAGAGATACTTTGAAACTATAAACTGTTTACAAGAACCAAATTAGTAACAGTTCTTTGCGTTCATAATATTTATCTTGCCATGACGAAATAAGCCTTTTCAATACATCTTTTCTTCAAAAACCATTCTCACTCAATCTTTATTTCTTTTCCAGGTACAGTCAGCGTAACAGTCATCCGTTCCACATTAAGGTCAGCAAAAAAGGTAAAAAATGCAAATTCTTGTTTTTTAGTACTGTTTCAAAAGGTTTTGGTGACATTAAGATAATTTTGCATACGTTTCGTCACTAAGGTTCACAATTGCAATATCGTAAGGACATAAATGTCACCAGCAGACTTGTAAGTTGACGATTGGATACAGTGACTGGTTTTTAGTACGCTTGCTAATTTAAGTTTATTTTGTTGTTTGTGACTGCCTCGTTGTTCTAGTGGTCGCAAGCGCGACTGCTGAGCATGAGGTCCTGGGTTCGATTCCCGGATCGGGCAAAGTGTTTTTCCATCAGGAATTTCTCAGTAGCAACCACGGAGTCTGGATTCGTGTTCGTTTGATAGCTATAGACTCGACCCCTACTACATGGGACTTAAAACATAACTGGCGAAATGTGGGTGTACTATTAGATATACACCTCTGCCTAACCCTTCGGAGATTGAAGGCGTGATGTTATATTATGTTCATTTTCACTTGCGTAAAAGGTATTGTTGAATGAGTGAGAGTACCAATTTTTTTTAGGTCTTAGTTTGAGCTCTAACTAGCATGTATTAATCGATTGATAGTTAGGTATAAGAGCGTTTTGACAGTAATCATCATCATTATCATCACCTTCCTGCCCTTGTCCCATGTTACTTGGGGTCGGCACAACACGTTACTTTCTTCCAGTCTCCCCTGTCAATCTTCACGCTACCATTTACTCCTTTTCCTTCAAATCATTCCTCATACAATCCATCCATCTTTGCATACATTCAATACAGTAATCATCGTGGTCAATAAGTCTTTAGTAAATACATAATTTTATAAAGTACTAGCGGTTCGTCCCGGCTTTGCACGGGTGCCTATGTTACTCAGGGTGAATGTAGCTTTCCAATGGTGAAAGAATTTTTGAAATCGGCACTGTAGTTTTTGAGTTTATTCATTTCAAACATACACACACAAAAATACAAATTTATCCTCTTTATAATATTAGTGAAGATAGTATTTATAATTGAGATAGACCTAGGTCCACGCCGTGATGGCTCTCGGCCACCGTAGGCGCGGGCCTGTGGACGGCGAGTAATGGGCTAGCTCGCCGTCCGTCCGTCGTATGACGACGGGCAGGCCGTGTCGACGGCGCGTTCGTGTTCCACGCGCGCCTCAAAGAGATGTCAGCAAACGGGAGGGGCCCGCAAGGGCCGGTGCCTGCCAGGGCTGCGGGACTGTTCGAAAGAGATACCGCGGCCCTGGAACATAAAGGGCCAATGAAGGAACATGGGTGTTTTTTAGTCAGTAAGAGTCTGACACTCCCTTCCGCTCCGCCCAGAGCGGGAGGAGTCATTTGATGATTTCTCACGCCCCAAAAAAAAAAAAAAAAAAAAGATAGACCTAGGTATATTATCAAACTCAAACTCAAAGCATTTATTTTAATAAGACCATTACGGCACTTTTGAATTTAAAAAAAAAAAAACAAAAAGAAGCGAAGCTACAGTCCCAGTCACAAGGCATAACTTGAGGGAGTACTGTAGTTGCACATTTCAAAGCGTAGATCTCTATGGAGAAGAATGGGTAAGAAGCTCCATATCCAAACCATTCCTACCGAGTCATAAATCTTTAACCCATGTTTGCGCACCTACTAGACACAATAAAAAACCGCTCCATTTTCATTATTCCCGCCACAAACAACGATATTCAGATAAACAATTTCATTGCAGAATGTTCAGTTTTTCCGGTTGAGCGTCGTTTTTTACCGAGAGCCTACAATATTCGCGCTTTTTCATACAATCGTAATAGCAATTCAATTTGGCTCGCGAAAAAACTTCGCTTTAAGTTGCATAAAAACGAGTTTGGGCTTTATGTCCCCGGGCCGGTGTAATTGGGGCAATGTTATGTAGTTTTGTGTTTTGTTCGTTTTTACATGTCGTTCTGGCCTATTTCGTATTTTGGAATAGAACAAATCACTCTTTTTTATCCGTGAGTGGTATCGATGAGTGTCCTTTATTATTCAGGCGTAGTACATGGAGAGAGGCTTTGCCTAGCTGTTCGATGACGCAGGCAGTATCAGTATCAGATACATTGGATTAGGTATCATTATGAAAGTATTTGTTCTTGAAGTGTCCATTGATTGATCTGCCGTACTGAATCAATCTAGGTACCTAAATAAAATGATGTTTCAGGGAGCAAATGACACAACAGGACTACAGAACAGGAGCTGTGTGTCTCTAGTTCCGATGAGATAAAAAAGCTTAATTGGTTAGTCAGATCATTAAGAACGCCAAAAGTGTTTGTCAATTGGCACAAATAAAGAGAGGTCTATAACCAGCCGTGTGTAGTTGGCCTGTGGATGATGATGAATTGATGATGATGAAAAGTGTGTTAGACATAATCACGTCTGTAAACCTCGAACGGTTAGGCAGAGGTGTGCCTAATAGTATTACACCCACATTTCGCCAATTATGTTTTAAGTCCCATGTAATAAGGAGCCTATTGCAATCAACCGGGCACAAATTCAGACTCTGTAGCTGAAAAAATACCGATCGAAAAATTTTAAAACACTTTGCCCGACTCGGACTACTAACCCAGGACCATTATGCTGAGCAGTCGTGCTTGAGACCACTAGACCAACGAGGAAGCCAAAGTGTTAGCATTAAGCACAGCCTATGGAAAGGCATACGGAGTGTCAGGCTGTGTCCAGACTTGGTATAATTATGTTCATATTTCTCTTGCGATCCGTAACTATAACTCCGTGACTATACATATTATAATAGAAGCACTAGTTATAGTCCTATGACTAAGGATATACGCTGAGGTACGATGAACACATTCCTTTGTCCTCAGTCAACAAAGCTACTAGATAGGTGAGTAGGGAAATTCCCAAAACATATTGAGTCGTTTTTTAGGCTCTTGTGCCAGTCTCCTATAACATAACAAACTGAAACTGTAATTCCTGTTGTTTCCACGTTACTGTTTAGCAATACTTCTTTAGTTAAACACTGTGCTTTCACGGTTTAAAACTTAACTTATACTGAAAGAGGGTAGACAGATTTGTCTGCACCTAACAATTTAATTTCCATCCACCCGCATTCTCCAGTCATCGCGCGCCAGTTTGCAACAGCGTCGAAATATCGGGAGCTCAAAATAATTAATAATTATGGATATCCCGTAAGTGACAGTGTGAGTTTACTTCTTTGTTTTTCTGAAGTTATGGCACACTCTACCGTTCCATCAGCTTGAAAAGCTTACAGGAATCTTATGCAATTTTTATTGGACCAATCGAGACCAGGTCTGGCCTAGTTTGGAGTATAAAATCATACAAAGAAATGTCTTCTTCCAATACTAAATGTAAAGGCTTATAACGACACGTTTGTCTTAAAAATCAGGTCGAGTAGGTAATGATCGATGATGTCTTGTGTTCTTCAATGGCGCTGCTGTAGGTAAGCTTAAGAAATATAGCACTTCCGATCAATTTATAACAAGCATGAGAAAATAAACAAATCGTCATAATAATATTTTGTTACCGGAGAATCCTCCAAATCTACGAGACTACACCAAGATAATATTTGTCAACTTTTACATAAAACGGTAACCCTTATCGCGTGCTAACAAGGTTTAAATTACAACAAATTATAAAATAACAACACACTGCAACTGTGTCGAGCAATTGACACCTCAAAAGCCCATGTGATTCGGCCATGCAAGATACCAGCGTAACTTTGCAGCCGCCAAACTGATCGGCGACACTTATGTCAGAGTGACAAGGTTGATATCTCAACGGGTTTTGAGTTAGCAGTGTCGTGTGTATGTTGGTCGGTATCTGCATGAATTTAACTTTGACAAGTTAAACCTCCTCAGTTGATACATGGAGTGGGTTCATAAGTAGACCTGACCCACTTTTGAGGGAATGGCGGTGGGAAATTTTAGTGTTTAAAGTAAGAAGCAAGATTTTCGTAGTGTTACTAAGTTTAGGTGAAGGTACTGAGATATCTTGGAACTATAGATACGTCATCTTGGTTATATATCTTCTAAGTAATTAAGAATGTACCACATAAATTTTCCGGAATAAATTCTCAAAATCGTATTACGGGTTACCGTTTGGATATTAAATTCCGGGCGAAAAATATGGCTGGCAATTTAGTTACTTGTATCCTATAAGGAACTGAGTCTACCCGTCCTAATAACCACACTTTCCTAAGGAAACGCAAATAAGATTCTTAAAACAAACAAAACAAATTCCTACAACAGTAGACGGATCGGATATCTTTGTGAAAGATGTTTAAAATGATGGGCAGGCTCCCCTCCTCAAAGGCTACATCGCCACCTCGTATAATCATTTTTTGAAGACTTCATCTAATAAAGTGTAATGACAAAATAAACTATTAATATTATTATTGAGCCCAAGACACTCACCTCTGATTTTTAACCGACTTCAAAAAGGAGGAGGTTATCAATTCGGATGTTTGTATTTTTTTTTTTATGTATGTTCGGGCATAACTCCGTCATATATGGACGGATCTGCAAAATTCTTTTTTTGTTCGAAAGGGGTTTATTACGAAGTGGTCCCATTTAAATTTGGTGAAGATCTGATGCTGATCTTCGGAGATATACAATGGAACTCTTCAATAATAGACAACAAATCTGCCGTGATTGGTGCCATGAAATGTAAAAATGTAAAAGCATAGAATATATTTGTATAAGATATTGCAACTAAAAATGAAAAAATAAAAAAACTTTTTGCAAAAAATAAAACCGACTTCAAAAACACAAAAAAAAGTGAAAAATAATTTTAGCTTCAGAAGTCGGTGACAAAAAACTGAATCAAACAAATCACCGACTTCTGAAGCTAAAATTATTTTTCACTTTTTTTTTGTGTTTTTGAAGTCGGTTTTATTTGGATTAATGTGCGTATTGTATAATTATCACTTGCTACGGTGAAGGTAAACATCGTGAGGAAACCAAAACAGCGAGCCTGAGAGATATTTGTAGAAGGCAAGTCAGAGGCCCATGGGCGGCATAACGACTCTGACACCAGGTTAGGCACTAACCACACGTGAAAGAAGAAGAATTATTAATAACTCTGCATTTCAAGTATCGTCCTTTGAATTCCTTTCTGCATTTTTTTTTTCAATATTTTGGCAGATAAAAATTAAATATTGAAATTGTGCAAAATTCTACTTTCTTCGGTTTCCACAAACGAACACCTCATTGGAATGAGGTGTAGGTAATTAATATTAATAATCCTAGTTAACACTAAGCTTACTTCTCCTTTAAAACCCCTGAACTACAACTAAAACCGTCCAATAAGCGTGCTCAGCAATTTCCGAGAAAAACTTAAATTGCTTGCTAGTTGCTTTTATCTTTGGAAGTTAAAACGTACTTACGTACCGGCCGGCTCCGATCAGCTACGATGCAGTTGTTCAACTTGCTCGTAGTATTTGCCGAATTGGATGTACAAATAAGCTTGTTGATCCGTCGGGGCTGTTTTTTGGATGAGAGATTACGATTTATGGCTAAATTCAGTTAATTCTTGATATTTTGTTCTGTACCAATCTTAGAGGCTGGGATTTGAGCCCGATTAAAGGCAATCACGTCATTTCTTCATGGTACTTCATCAGAAATAATGAATTGGTGTTGCATACTTACTTCTCTACCTATATCTTCGAGCAATATAATCATGATGGACTGCCTCGTTGATCTAGTGGTGCATTCTGGGTTCGATCCCCGGGTCGGGCAAAGTGTTATTGGGTTTTTCCATCAGGATTTTTTCAGTAGCAGCCACGGAGTCTGGATTTATGGCCGGTTGATGGCAATAGTGTCGCCCCTTATTGCATGGGACTTAAAACATAACTGGCGAAATGTTGGTGGCGCTTGTTTTTTTTTTCTTGCATTTTTAATTTTATTTTTGCTTTGTTGGATTTTCAGCGCTGAGTCCAGCGTGAAATTCGCGACAGTATGCTTTGACTTAGGCATTACAATTAAGTGGCACCTAGTGTACCTATCTAAAAACGTACATTAAAGTAATTTTAAACTGTACGACACATTAACAGCACTTTTCAATATCGTCACTGACTAGTTCAGAGAGATTTCAATAAAGTACGATTTCTCTTAGTGTTCAAATGAACGCTACTCCCAATTTAATCTCCGGCTAGACAACAAAAGAGTTCCCTACAGTTAATCTATACATACAAATAAATAAAATTGAAGTGTCTGTTTGTAATTTCAAAATAACAGAATTTTACTAAATGCATATAAAAGTACATATTAAATATACGGTACTTATAACAAAAAAAAAACATTATTTTATATAGCAGATAGCTGATGTTATAAGGTCACATAACTCCCACAAAACTCCCACAGAACTCACACAGCACACACACACACACTGTACACACACACACAGCACAGTAGCACAGTACTCTCTCATAGTACTCTAAGGCTGCTTAAATTTAAGAATTAAGAATAGGGTTCCGTGAAAAAAAAAACCCAAATTGTGAACAAAATCGGAAGTAATTTTTATAATAATTCCACGAGGTTGCGGGCAACAGCTAGTGCACTATACAATTAAAACACATAACTGTACAAAATAAAGTAGCCACATACGTGAAATTAATGAAATATGAAATCGCCGCTTGCGGTTGGGACATATTTAAATCGATTCTGTGATAATAATTCGCGTTGCTGATACAAATCCGATGTGTATCCATTTAACTATGGACCGCACTTATTTGAGATTTCAATTAATGTTTACCAATGCTGTTTGTGTAGAAATTATGTGTTTATTCAGTGTGAAGTCCATCTACCTACCTATGTATATGTCGGCTCCGGTCATTGGTACGGGCTTAAAATGAATCGCAAGTACGCAGTGGTGACATCACGCGACTAACTTACAAGTCTACCCACACCACAGCGTGCTTCTACAGAGCCATAATGTTGACAGCTCGAGGCGAGGGCGACATTTAGTGTCTGATCGCAGCGAAGTTGAGACGTCTTGGAACTGTACCCTATTCATTGTGTCCCGTGTTATTGTGTTAAATTGTAATGTCAAGTTTGTTAGTTTAATAGAAACAGTGTATTGCACCCAGTGTGTTTTGATTGCACGAAATCCATCATCCGCCCACATGATGTACGAGCCTAACGGAATAACTCCGACGTATACAACAGTCAAATGCCGATTTATACTGTCTAACATAAAGCTATTTCTAATTTTGGAAAAAACGGTCATAACCCCAGTAAAATAGTATATTATATTCAGTGTTAGAAGTCTAAAGTTAGTAGGCTAAATAATAGGTTATATTATATATATACATATATGATATATATATATATATATAGATTGGTCCGTGGATGGGTGACCACCCATTACATACCGAGTTTCCTCCGTGCCTCGGAAAGCACGTTAAGCCGTTGGTCCCGGCTGGCAATTGTAGATCTTTGACAGTCGATAAGAAGTCAATGGCCCGAAAGTCTAACAACCATTCTTAGCAAGGGGTATCGTATTACCCAGTAGTAACTGGGTTGTGGAGGTCAGATAGGCAGTTCGTCCTTGTAAAATACTGGTATTTAGCTGCATCCCGTTAGACTGGGAGCCGACCCCAACATAGTTGGGACAAGACTAGGCAGATGAAGCTAGAGCTAATTTTTTAGAAAGCACTCATTCCCGGTTCCTATCGCCAAGCCGCGAATCAGCGATGCTGTGTTTCCGCTTGAAGGGTGTTAGTGCAGCAGCAATCACTTGCCAATCTGCCATTAAGCTCAATCTGAACGCAATTATTTCAATTAAACCATTTAAAAGCTATTCAAGAATTGGCAAAGAGCCGGTCAGTCAGAAAAATGAAGAAAGTTGTTCATTTCAAAGCGTTGTACTGTGCTTTTCTTTCAGCACCCATATTCCGCAAAAAAACCGTAACAGTTTTTTAAAGTATCGCCCCCACTCACCCACTGGCGAAAGTTCTAAGGAAAGACTCAAGCTATGAAAGTGCCTCTTAATGAGAAGCCTTCTCCTGGAGTTGCCATGGCTCACCTGGAAATCTTTAAACAAACTCCGGACACAGGTTGGCCGAAGGAAAAAAAACTGTTCAGGTGGAGATTCATCTAGATGACTCTGCCCTGGAGTATAAATGTGGTGCCGATCCACAAACGATGGGACATCGTCTCCTGCCTGTCCTGTTGCTTGAATATCACAGGGAGCTGATGGACGCTACTGAAAGTGTCAAACGCCAAATTGTGGACTGATTCAATTTAGATTGCCGTCGACACTCTAAGAAGAACAATCTGTTCCTTTATATGTGAACTAGCTTTTGCTCACGGCTTTGCTCGCGTTAATTTAGAATTCTACAATAAATTGGGGCTGTACTCTGCTTGTAGTAATACAATTGTATCATGACTCCAAAGACACGTGTCGCTATCTATTCTCAAATGAACGTTATTGTTGTTTTCCTCGGGAACAGTATTATTTTCGAGATGAAAGTCCTATGTCCGTTTTGGTGCACCTGACAACGTTGAACGTATATGCAAAATTTCAGGACGATCAGTTTTGTGGTTTAGGCGTGAAAAGGTAATAAACAAGTTTACTTTCGCATTTATAATATTAGTTAGGAAGTAAGTATTAGGATTAAGTCATCTTGCTGTTGTGATGACCAAAATCGTTGTTTTAACCACAACTATAACATTGCTACATCACATATTAACTACAGAGCACGACTTCCGTAGGTACACAAGTTCATTGCCTAAGTCGCACACGTACTCCGTCTGACCCTGCCGGTATATCTGGCAAAACTTGGCGCTGTTCGGTTATGACAAGGGAATTTATATCCTCCGCCATTCTATACGAACTTATTTCGAGTTTCAAATAGTCTTGAAGTTTGTTCGAATTGTGAGTTATTGGGGTTCGACGTGGTTTAGAGCCGAAAGTTAATTTTTCGTTGAAAAGTGTAGCTAATTGCTTATTGGACGAAGTTAGAAATCAAGGTTATTGCATAGCATGGTTGGCCAATGCAAAATTTTGAGTATAAGTGTTGATGGGTATAAGAGTAGAGGTAGACCATACAACGATGGACGGACTGTGTGACGGATAATATGGCTAGAAAGGAGGTGTCTGATGAGATGACTAGTAATAGACAAGTATGGAAGAAGAAGACATGTTGCGCCGACACCAAATAAATGAGGATGATAACAACATCACGCCTGTAGGTAATCCCCGAAAGGGTAGGCAGAGGTGAACCTCATAGTTCAATATAATAGGGGGCGAGCCTATTACCATCAACCGGGCACAAATCCAAACTCCATCGCTGCTATTATAAACCCAGTAACAATTTGATCGACCAGGGAATCATCCCAGGTATAAATAAACAGTGATGACAACACTGCCGTTCGGCTTCCTCCTTCCTTTTTATTTAAAAATTATGTTTGTCTAACTGTAAAGCACAGAATTAACAAGAACATAATATCTAGAAAAAAAATCTTTCAAGAACCGATCCAATCGAAGCCGTATTTCGAAAACACGCACTCGAATGCAGACCGAAATTTAAAAAGAAACATCGTAGATTAAAGTAAGTAGGTATATAAATTCAATCGCGAATCCAAAGCCGCACGATCATGCAGGTGCTCTAGGAAATGAAAAGCAAACTGCGGTGCACACTGCACATCTCATTATCACTACCTAATCCAGCAGACGAGAGTGTAAAATATTCATTTATTCGAGCCACAGATCTCACAGAAATAGACACGCCATGATTGAATTTGAAGTTGATCGATTTTAGACGTTTTCATTTTAGTAGTTTGGGGTAATCGGTTAGTTGCATTAGAGTACCTACGTTGTATTTCTGAGTAAAGTTCAAATTCAAATTATTTATTTGTGAAACATAGGTACAATGTATTAAGGTCTAATTCGGATATCAGGATCGCTATGTTTAACCTAACAGGCATACTAATTTTGGATACTTATAACACTAATGAGTAAGTTGTCTTTCTGTGTTTAAAATACTCTTGATTTAGGATTTAGGTAAATTAACACACTTCCTGGCAAAATTAACTGGAAAGCCCTAACCTTAGGTTTAACCGACTTCATTTGAGTTGTGAATATGACAGTTTTTTTTATCACGGTGGTAATCTTTATGCAAACGTAAAAAAACAAAGGAATTGGCAGATGTATTGAGATTAGTGACTCATAAATATAAGTTATAAGAAACACAGAATAAAGCTTCCTTTTCTTAATCCAATGTTATACGAACATCACATTAAAATATATCCTAACAAAAAGAAACAGACTTCCAACAGCTACAAAATTATCACTCGCAATCCTCGACAAAGACTTGTAGACTGCAGCGCTCGATAGCGCATAAAGTTTAATTACAATTTCACCGCAATTAATACTAGTACGATTCAATAATAGAAACTACCATGTTGCTTCCAAACTCCCTCTGCAATTTATAAATCTTTGGCTCTTTGGCGTATTCAACTTCTTGAATCTGGGCATCTGGGAAGTCGGAGTGGGAACTGGGAACCCATTCGCGCCCCGACTAGATTGTATTGCTAATGAAGATGTGATTCTGCAGACGTTTTATGCACAAATTGAAAATGTTCAGAATCGCTTACTTCGAACTCGATTAGTAAGATTAATTGAACTGGATTATTCGATTTGTCTGGAGCTTTTTATTTAATTTTGCGCGATTTTATGATTTGATTATACGTTGTTTAATTTCTTGATGGAATGCTCTATTGTGTGCAAATGATTGTGTGAATGCTGTTTTGAATAGTGATAATTTTATTCAGAAGAAGATGATTTCTTTCTACTGTTCTATCATACTATAAAGATGACGATACGAGACGTGCAGTGCTTAATCTTTCGATGCCAAATATGGCTACTTCCCAGTGCCAAGCTATATCTTAGAAAATAATACCGTTTACTACACAATCCGGAAAATATAAACAGTTTCATAACAGCACTATCAATCTAAGTTTAAAACAAGAAATCGTAGCTCACGACTATCAAGTTTTCCCCGAGGCGACCGACGGAATTAGTTTCGATGTTGCATAAATCTCATAGTTTTGTGTCTAGCAGTTTTCGAGATGTGGTGTCGTGATGAACAAATGCGCGACTTCAAGGGACGATGCAGGGCGTTATTGGGGCTACACGATCGCCTCAGGCTTGTACGGGAGATGGGAAATCGTATCCACTGTGTTAGGCTACGCAGTACTTTACCGCTTTATAATTCGAAGGGCTCGGCAGAGTTACACAGTAAACCGAAATTTCACTATCTTTGTTCAAGTCCTTAGTTGTATTTAGAGAGCGAGTCTACTAACTGGGAAGAAGACTAACCTCAGGGCTCGTTACTTAGAAATTCATGAAAGTTTCACTTTCTCCAACCTGTAATTTGACCCCGTTTCAGCATTCGAGCATCAACTTCGAGGCAGTCGATTTTGTGGAACGTTTTCTTTTTAATTGGTTTTTAAGGATCGCGACTCGTTTAACATTATTGAATAGTACATCTCTATTTGCCACATTCTGTCAATACTGGTGCTTGCCGTTTTTCCAACTATGGCATATTTAGCCTACAACTCTTCTCTGTGAGGGAGTCATAGTCCATAATCCCCTACTAGGGTCATTGAGCCCTCGTGGAGGATTATGGCTTGATGGCAAATGTTCTTGGTTCTAGGACATATTATTTTTTTTTACGAGAATACACGAGAATATCGTCCGTCATTGGACACAGTCCCTACCCATAGCGGGGTAGCGTCACATCGCATTGTCGCCGGCGGCGGAACCCGCGTCCTGGGGCCCGGCACGCCTGCCCTATGCAAATATGCGACCCCTAAATTGATGATAATCCTACCCGTACAATATTGTGACCTTTCGCTTTAGGACGTAGGGAAAAACCTACGTTTAGGATACCTAGATTAGATTGTGTCTGGGATTTTAAATATACTGATGGTACGTAAGTATTTTTTTCTGATATTCATAATCTAGAAGGGACAAAATGACAATCTATCAGCGATAACGATGAGGGATATGACAGAAATGTTTTGAATTATATGAACTTGAAACAAATGTCAATCAAATCGTTGTAGTAATCCGAAAAGGTTTGAAAGCAGACAATACCTGTACCAATGTTTGATGAAATGAAGAATTTTTTTTTTAATGAAATGTAATTTTAAATGCATACTTAAATGAAATGAAATGTTAAGTGTATTGCTACATGTAATGTTTAATGAAAATAAAATGTAAGGTATGTTAAATGAATTGCATTGTAAGAAATGTAATTGTTAAGTAAGGCAAATAAAGGCTAATAAAATGAAATGAAATGAATGTCAATTCGTTACAATGACATAATCAGACTACAGACGATTTTTTCAGATACCTACCAGAGGTTAACAGATTCGAAATTACATTGTCCTTTAATTTATGATACCTTCTTAGTCGGTCACTCTTGGCAGAGTAGTCGTAGTCATAGGGGGCCTTCACGATCCTTTTCCACTGGTCTCTATTGGCTGCATGGTAAGCACATTCTGTCACAGGGATTTTGGTGATAGATTTGATGGAGTCTGTCCATTGGGTTGATGATCGACCACGTGGTCCCGAGCGATGTGACAAGCTAAGCTAAAGTAATACGTCGTCCTGTGTATTATAGTAACATTGTGAGTCCATGGCACACCACCCATGAGTCTTGTAATCTTGTCGACAAAGATGTCATGTAATAATATACGTCATGTCTAATATGGTCATGCATGGGCATGTTCATGCCATGATTTAAATCTCTATGTTATGGCGACTTACTAAAATTATCTTATTAAATAGGAATTTTTTCAGGTTTTGTTCTTGAGACTGTGGATAAAAACAGGTTCATTTTCTCCAAAACTTATTGATTATCAAAAGTAGGTTAATATAAATGAGTCATCAATCAGTACATAGGAATACTCTTGCTTAATTTAGAATTGACAACCATTCCTTTCCAAAATCTGGCGAGGATATGAATAAATACCAACATTTTTCATAAAAACGAAAAATAACCGGCCAAGTGGGAGTCGGACTTGCGCATGAACGGTTCCGTACCATCGTTGGAGCCCCATTAATTTTTAGGTTTTATAGCGGCAACAGAAATACACATTCTGTGAAAATTTCAAATGTCTTTCTATTACGGATCATGAGATACAGCCCGCTGACAGACACACGGACGGACGGACGGACGGACAGACGGACAGCGGAGGCTTAGTAATAGGGTCCCGTTGGTTACCCTTCTGGTATGGAACCCTAAAAAATACTCCTATTTAAGATAAGGCAAACCCATAACCTTTTTTACAGTTTAGAGCCTTTTTAAACAACTCACAATGTATATAAAATGTTGCACATACCCTCATAAAAACTAAAATGTTGTTTATGTAGTACTAATAACTCTACTATGTTAGTGTTGTTACTTTCAAGACGAAGGTTTTGAAATGTTTAAGGGGTACACTAACAACATAATATAATATTCAAATGTAAATTAATTTTCTAAAAAATAGTTTTAAAAATTAAGTTAATTTTTAGGAAAGTTATATCCATTTGAGTCACAAGTTAAATGCATAATATAATTATGTAACTATGCACAATAAACCTAACATGTCAATCCAACAATCAAACGTCATCGGATAATAAATAATCTAACATCAGGCTAAACAAAACGGGCTGCTGGACTGTTCGAAAGAGATACCGCGGCCCTGGAAAAGAAGGAATGGATGGGTTTTAGTCAGTAAAAGTCTGACACTCCCTTCCGCTCCACCCAGAGCGGGAGGAGTCATAAAAAAAAGGCTATACAAAACAAAACTAACTAAAAAAATCGAAGGCAAAACTATTTAAACCCTTTGAGAATTACAGGGATAATGTAAATAATTCGCACACCACGTGTAAGTAAATTGTACCACACCACGTGTAAGCTCTGTAGGTTGACCTTCAGTAATAACTGGGAACCTGTCATTTCTGGATTTCTGCTTTTTTAATGTAATAGATATGCTATGCCTAAATGGAGACTCCTCGACATGCAATGCAATGTAAGCCAAAATTATATGAAATAAACTTATTTTATTTATTTAATGTCAGTCATTACTAGTGAAAAACGTATACGACCACTAAACAGGTAATAGAAATAAAATCTTTGCGCAATCACTCACTACTTCCTGATATAAAGTCCAACCCTGTTTTCAATGCAATATTTCATCGATTACTTTCGAGAGCCTTCCCCTTAAATAATTGCGTTTTAAAATCCTCGACACGGCACGGCAGTGTAAACCTGTAAACTCGTGTTGAACCGGATTACCTCACGATAATAACTTGTATTAATTTGAACTGAAGTGTACAGCGAAAGTTTGTAAGGAGATTGATTATAACAATGGGCTCTTTATTCCTTGGCGCAGGTTTAAAGTGTATTGGTTGAAAGTTTCCAACTGTTATGTTCTGAGTTTTGTTAGATTCCGTTACATAAAGTACTGTTGCACGCTGCTGCGTATATTTTATTTTGTGTTGATGCATTAGGTAGGGCTGTTGTAACTAGTGCGATACTTTCATAGAAGCCTACATGCTTGGCTTGTCCTTATAACCTTCTACTCTTCATGGTGTTCGGGTTTCTGAACAGTCTGCTTGCCTTATGAGTCTGACGCACTGTTGTTGGCTCCTAGGCACGCCACTGGTTGTATCTCTATTAGATTTGCCTCTTTTTCACCGGATTTGTCATAATCGTTTCAAAATCATGCTCTGCTGATCAAGGGTCTCCTGCTATAAATAATATGTAGCAATGGGTGAAACACCACAATTTGAAAACTCATTGGTAAATGTGGTGATTGCCACTACGTCATCATTGATGTCTAGGTACATAGCATAGCTAGGTACCTACATACCTAGAGGTGGTAATAAGCTGTTCTAATAAGCCACCGTCACAGTTTTCTGATTCGAATGTCAAATGCTATCGCTGAGTAAAAACAAGTCAGTCAGTAAGAAACTAACAGTTTCTAATCCATTGCTATAATATTTTCTAATTACTAAATCCATCTCTATATTTCATTCATCCTTAACATTTTCTACTACACTTTCTTTGGTAAAAACGATACAATAGCCTAAAGTTCCCGAATAAATAATATTACAAGTAATGTAAATGTACTGCCGACTGCCGCTCCACAATCTGTTCCGAAGCTCAACCGTTCTGACGAGATGCCCAATGATTCATACATTTTGTATGAAGGGAATTCACGCGATTTTTCCGTTTCAATCCAACGAGGTTGCGAACGAAGCGAGTGGTGGCCGTGTGTAAATTTCTTCCCCGTATGTAATTTTTGGTTTTAACCGAAAATGGTTTCTGGGATTTGTTTAACCATTGTTTGCGGAAGTTCCTCAAACATGATCTGCATAGTGACCTTCGGTATTATCCTGCAACTTCCAATCAAATGAGTGTTTTGTAGGTTCTTTCAATTTGGAAAATGATTCTAAAATGCATCAAACTTTGTCTGTACCGCAGCACTAAAAACTTCTCATCATAATCAGTTCCAAAGAAAAGACGAACAGCCAACTAGCTTCTAATTTAATAACTTTGGAATTTGCTCGACCATTTTTGGGGAGGTATTTATGAACATGTGATCAACATGGTCTTCATTATTAGACCTCAATTTCAAAAGAAACGAGTTTTGTGCAGTTTCTTTCAATTTGGGCGAATCGCCCGGTATCATATCAAACTATAATATCGGAACCCAAAACTTCCCATCATTATCATCAGCAGCCTTGATAATTCCACCCACTGCTGCACAGTACAAGACTTCTCTCATTTGTACCATACTTCCCTAGTTTGTGCGAGTCTCAACGAGAGCGCCTCAAAGAGATGTCAGCAAAATGGACAGGATCCGCAAGGGCCGATGCCTGCCGGGGCTGCGGGACTGTTCGAAAGAGATACCGTGGCCCTGGAACACAAAGGGCAAAGAAGGAACATGGATGAGTTTTAGTCGGCACAAGTCTGACACTCCCTTCCGCTCCGCCCAGAGCGGGAGGGGTCATTTGATGATTTCTCATCCGAAAAAAAGGGCCTAAAACGAACGCTATAACAAAATCATAATATGAATCATATTACAATTCGTAAAATGGTCGCAGACGCTATTATTCGCTTACGCTTGTGATTCAGCTAAAGCGCCCTATATGGCCCCTGGTCTCTAAATATATTTTACTAAAAAGACTTCTTATAATCAGATTCAAATAAATTCTAGACGGTTAAGAAACCAAGAATTTTTCGGATGTTTAAGGCTGATTTTATAGTCACGCGTTTCAGCAGCGCCGTCGGAGCGCGCGCGCTCGGATATGTATTGGGGTAGTAGTAGCGTTTCAAATTCACGCGCTTGAGCAGCGCCGTTCGGTGTTCCTGTTCAACAGCGCGCTGCCCAACGGCGCGTCTAGCGGCGTGACTATAAAACCAGCCTTATAGATTTCAAAATCTCGCAGCATGACTACTACTTAAGTTTCGCGATCTAAATTCTATCTTTCTTATCTCTAGCCAATCAAATCAACCGAAATAAATCAGTGTTCAATTTAATCTCCTACAAGATAATACCTTTTGCCATTAACTACTTTAGTTCGGTAAATCGGCAAATCAATGCCATTCTTTTCAAGCTCTCAGGTAGCCATTTTTTGTTCAACGACAATTCTGTATTTTGTCGTCCCGGTATATGGGAGTTCTATTACACGCTTTGAATTAGTCAAAAGACTATCAGCAGAGATCTTATCTGGGTATTAGGGGGTGGTTTTCACACTGTTCATTTTAATGATAAAGAAGGTGTAATGTCTAAACAGGGTTTTATTTGTTGGTTGTAAAAGTTTGATGGAAGTGATTCGTATTCTATTAGTATTAGTATAGTGGTTTTGTTAGTTTTGTACTGATCATATGATTTATCACTACATAGTATAAAACAAAGTCGCTTTCTCTGTCCCTATATCCCTATGTATGCTTAAATCTTTAAAACTACGCAATTGGTTTTTGATGCGGTTTTTTTAATAGATAGAGTGATTCAAGAGGAAGGTTTATATGTATAATATATGCACCCGTACGAAGCCGGGGCGGATCGCTAGTTTAATATAAAAATACATTAGGAAGTTTGTTTTAACGTTATATGCCCAACAGCTCCTTATATTGTCTTTCGAATGATTATCATCATGTCATCGTAGACTCACATAAGCTCTGATGCTAAATAAAATATATAGTAATTATTCATTGCTCTATCGAGGAATGTCGCCACTAGAACCTTCTTTTTTAGCAAACGAATTAATAACGACAGAAGTTTGTTTTGTAAATGAACGCGCGGATTACTTGTGCTCGTGTGACATTTTACGTTTTCTAGTCATCTTTCTCAATTCAAATTTTAAAAGTACAGCTGTACTTCAAATCCAACAATTTATTTTCAATTACTAGCTTTGGACTTGTCTGAGTTTTCCTCGTATACAAACCGGAACACGCGCACCAGATAAGTGCAACTAATTAAACAAGAAGAAGCACGAGTAAACTTCCTGATAACAGAACATCCTTATCAATAGCCAAGTTCTTGAATTAAAGTCTATTTTGAACACGTGTGCCTTTGTTCGAAAGAGGATGAGGCTAAAAGGTACCATTGTTCTGTACAGGTAGACAGCACAAAATAGATAAGTAAAGAAGTTTAACTCCATAAAACAAATGAAAACTGGTGTGCAGACACATAGTGCAGTGGTCTATTCTAAACGTCTCCAATGAAACAGTAAACATATTATGGATCAGAAGATGTAGAATATGTGTATATGGTTGTGAATTTGTAGGGCCAATTGAGCGAGATTAATTATTGGAATACTTTATATCGAAATTAATTTTTTTAAACATTTTAAAGATATTTTTCATGTGAAAATTTCGTATTTTTCTTCAGTACTTCAGTATTTTAATAATGTTATTTCAAACAATAATTGTTGGTTTGCAAAATAAAGTTAAAACCTGACTACAGATGAATATGTTACTAATTTCTTTTGTGAAATGATTGTGTGAGAATTCAACTTGAACACGGGTAAGTGTAAACTTTCATCAAATACTTTTGGAACATACTTACCTTGCATGGCGCAATTTCGGTCCATCTCAGTCGTATCCCAGTAACGAGTGCGCTTGCACTCGCTGTAAGTGAGGCATGTCTGTGTATGAGTGCATTTTCGCTCAATATATGGAGCAGACCTTCTGTCTCCGTCTACTTTGTGTACACATAGTGAACAGGTAGAGAAGCCTGTTTGTTCGAACTTCTAATAACTTTTTTTTTGCTTAGAAACGGTAAGGCATTTTGAAGAATTCGTATTTGGGAATTCCCAGCTTTGGTTTACTATTTCTGGGATATGGATCGTTTTGATAGGTTTATAGACACATTGGATGACAACTTGAGTACAAGTTTTGAAGTAATCTTATGAAGTTTTAATTTTGAAAACAGTAAGCTGGATTTTGTTGTAAACATTGTGAACCTAAGATCCACAAAATGTTTCTTATCTGTAAGGGTTAACAAAGGAATGCTACAGTGGTGTTAAAATATGCACATTTACACCCAAAAACTAAATCTTATCATTGTTTATGGTTACTGCCACAGGTAATAGAAAAGCAGTTATTTTTACCCGCCTTCTTAGCTTTAGTTGAAACTGTGGGAGAATTTGTTTATCTTTATTACTTGGAATATGTTGGGAATGGATCTTTAGGTTCAATTAGTTTTAAGTTTTGATTTCGCATTGGATGTGATTATCTGCGTCTCGGATCAAATATATATTAATTTCGTAGTGGAGTTCAGGAGTTGTCCCACGGGATCGTACTACCGGGATAAAAAGTATCCTAAGTGGTATTCCAGGTTAGAAACAATCGGTGCGGCAAAAATCCGAATCCGTTCATCAGCTTTTGCGTGAAAGAGTAACAAACGTCCATCCATCCTCATAAACTTTCGCATTTTTATAATAGTAGTATGATCCTCGCCATACAGAAAGCGGAAGGGAATGTCAGACTTTTACCTACTAAAACCCATCCATGTTCCTTCTTTTGCCCTTTGTGTTCCAGGGCCGCGGTATCACTTTCGAACAGTCCCGCAGCCCTGGCAGGTATCGGCCCCTGCGGGCCCCTCTGGTTTACTGACATCTCTTTGAGGCGCGCGTGGAACACGATTGCGCCGTCGACACGGCCTATCGTCACAAGACGGACGGACGGCGAGCTAGCCCATTACTCACCGTCCACAGGCCTGCGCCTACGGTGGCCGAAAGCCACAACGTGGACCCCGACGCCCGGGGCGTCTCCCGCGGCGGCTGAAACGTGAGGTTATCTCCCTCTCACGTTCCGCCTTCGCAAGCATGACTGCTTTGCAGAAGGAGGTGATGGCTTCCCATTCCCTCTCGCCCCGGACCATGGCTTGAACCAGGGACGCGATCGCCGCTACGAGGACACGGCGGCGCTCCGCCCTTTAGTGCCTAACCTGGTGTCAGAATTTAGTTAGAACGCCGCACATGGGCCTCTTACTTGGGTTTACATGCCGTCAAGAAATATCTCTCAGGCATGTTTCACGATACAATGTTTCCCTTCACCGAAGCTAGTGATAATCACAATATCCATCCCGACCGTGGTGAACATCGACAAATTGACATTGACATTTCCTACAGATAACTGATGGATTGAAGTGGGTATACTACTTTGCGTGTACGACTTTGCGCTTTCAGGAATACAGTAGAGATGTCATGTTTGAAGATCGCAATGATACTATAATCCTTTCACAGCAATTTCAGCGCCGCCCTTGCATAGATGTCAAAGTCTATTTGATCTTTATGATCATATCAAAAAGGCTTTTATTAGGTTGCTATCACGGTCACAATAAGTTTCCTGATGGACTGCAGCTGTCAGATGTAAATAACTGTAGAGTCAATCACTCATCACAAACACTTTTCACCAATATCAACATCAACAGTACACTTAGAACCCAACCCTTTAAAAGCAAGCCTGTGATTATCCCCCCCCCCCCCAGAAGTGACGTAATCTCCCAAGATGATGACCTACATAGCGATAATGAGAGTATTCAAGCACTGCCGCCATTAATGTCACATTCTTGCAACAAAAGAAATCTTGTTGTCGTATTTACTCTTATTTGTATGAAAGCTTCTCGATCTTAACTGTCTTTAGAAGAAACCAAGACTTGTGCATATGCATTCTTAATTTGTTACACATTCCCTCACCTCGTTGGTCCAGTGGTCGCAATCGCGACTGCTGAAAAGGGGTCCTGGGTTCGATTCCCGGGTTGGGAGAAGTGTTATTGGGTTTTTCCATCAGGAATATCTCAATAGCAGGGAAATTACAGGCGTTATGTTATGTTTATGTTATGTTGAACAACCCGTCTCAATCAAACGACCCAGAGACAGGCATCACGAATACTATCTTCATCGCAGTCGAAAGAAGATTACTGATACCTACTGGCTTCCAAGCAATGACATCAGGAACAAGATAAAATACCTAATGGATATTTGCCACTTGGTTGATATCAAGGTTTCTCTTCATTTATTATATGCACGGCCAAAGTCAGGATCTCTCTGAAACAGCAGCTGTATTCTTTTAACCCTACCTCTCATAAAGACGAGACTGAATCACTGAACAGACATCTTCGGGGTACGTTCGTTCTATCGTAGACCGCATTTATCGCTTTCCATCAGGCCATTTCGGGGTCGTGAGAAGGCCCATCAGACAAGAACAATAACATAGTCTGATTTTCCTGCTACACTGGAAACCAGGTCTCCGCCAATCAGTTGCAGCAGCAAACGCTTTCCCCACACCGCAGACTAATCAATTATGTATGTTAAGATACCATACCGCATGAATAACCTAAACACGACTATTTGCATAGTAATACATATGTAGTACTTGCATATATAGATCGACTCATTACCCATACATAATTATTATCTCTGTGTCAGTTTGTGTACCTATATGTTTATGTAAATGGCGCTGATGCTGTAGTGGGTATCGTTTAATCATTTCCTGTAGTTGCAGTAGAGATTTTGATTCAGGTTCCCTCAGGTTAAGTGGAGCCTAGGCGCGTGCATTGCAGGTAGGCTCTGCTTAATTGCCTACCTCATAAGATCCAATTAAACTATCTGACTCACTTTAATAAGTATGATGGTTGATGACTAACTATTTTACGTATGTAGTGATAGTTAAAGATAGTTTAATGGGATCTTCTTAGGTAGACAAGTAGGATGTGCCTACCTGCACTGCACGCACACGGTGGAACCAAGATCTTCAGGTGTTGGCAAGCGTAGTACGCGACGGCTCCCAGCTAGGTGGATGGATGACATTAAAAAGGTAGCTGGGGCAGACTGGACACTGAAGATGGAGGACAGGGTGTTCAGTAGCAACTTAGAGAGCTACATATATCCAGCAGCTGAGTGCAATAGACCGATTTTATTGATTTTAAAAATCTTCATAGTGATATAATGAAGCCAGGATTCTAGTTTAGTGGTGAGCTATTGAAGAAAGCTGGTCAGACCAAACGGTCTGACCAGATCCGCATCCGCTAGACAAATGCATCTCACTTTCCAGTACGATCCACGCTCTGCCTACCGAACTTAGTCAACTTAATATTAAATCTAAATCTGTGTGCAGATCCTTATGAGTTAAGTCAGACTTTCTCAACACGCATACGAACCGGTTCTTCCCGGTTCTTAAAAACCGGAATTCCCGGTTTTTTGGCATTGTAAAAATAAACCGATTCTGTTACAGGAAACCCGGGTTATTTCGGGTTTTTCGGTTCTTTTATTTCTTTTTTTAATTGGTTGTTATTGATCTGTGTGATCCGATAAAACCCGAAACCGAAAAAAACCGGTTCCGGAAAATGGCCGTTTTCCACTACTTTTACTACGATGTGAGCTATTCCCCCATATACCTAGTTTGTGCCTTTTAAAGTTTCACGGTTTAAAACTAAACTTATATTGTCACTTTCGGGATTATTCATTATTTTGAGCTCCCGATATTTCTACGCTGTTGCAAGTGCTATGATCGCGAGATGACGGAACATATCCCGTAAGTGACAGTATAAGTTGAGAATGCAAAAGTTCTACACTTAGCAAGAAAAAATGAAAATCATACCTGCCCGAACACAGCAACGTCTCGATTCTCCATCAGCTAACAAAATGAATAGCTCTGGAGAAAAACAACATAAATCATAGCCCGGTACTTCGGGACTTTCCGCTGCACTTCGGTACTTTCCTCTACAGGTCCCGATAACCAGTTTAATGAACAGTTCCGCATTGTTCTGGTTGCAAGTTTGTTTGTTCGTTAGTGCTTTGTGCAATCTAGGTAGCTAGGTACAACAGTACTCCCTAGTTCATTATCTGACTACAGAACGTCAACGTTTATGAACGGCTGAAAAGAGGTTGTGTTGGAAAAACGACTGCTGACAACTGTGTGAAATCGTGGGTTGTAAATAAGACAGGTCTGTAAAAATTTGACTTAGTAGACCGTTGACCTTTGTCGCTCATATTTGTGTGAGAGTATCTTTCTAAAACGCATGGATTTTAAACTAGCTGTTGCCTACGTTTTCGTTCGCGTGAACATTTTGATGTGTAAGCGTGAGAAAAAAAGTAGCTTACGTGCTAGTCCAGACGATAGTCTATCTCTGTGCCAAATTTCATCCAAATCCGTTCCGCCGTTCTTGCATGGTTGAATAACAAACATCCATCCAAACTTTCGTATATTTATAATATTAATGTTAAATAAACCAAAAGTACCTAAACTAAAACCGATTTAGAACGGATAATCTTACATAACTTGTCAATATTCCCCGAATCTCACGATATAGCCACACATTTTCCCCTCTCGAAAACTCGCAAACTTAACAGACAACTTAACAGCAACAACCGAAGGAGTTCCGGACATCAAATCTCAGCGAGAGATCAACAAGCAATTCATCATGGTCTTCCACAACAACACGAAAAAACGAGTTTCCTTCGACCATACTTAAAAAAATACAAATAATAGACGCAAAACCGCGGCGGCCTAATGGATTCCCCGGTTGGAGGTTCCATGTTTTATTTTCGCATTTTTGCTATTGTAATCCAAAGTGCGATGGATTTCCTGTTTCCATAAAAGATGGTGGTCGAATATTCTTTGAGATTGATGTGATAATTGGTGCTAGGCCTAATATGCTCGAACAGTCTACAAACATTAAAACATACTACTACTACTACCGCAACATACTACTACTACTACAAAATACTACTACTACTACAAAATACTACTACTACTATTGTATACTTTTGTATGTTAGTAGGAATTGATACAATACGATTATGAAATACAGTCATTCATTGAATCCTAATGTTATTTCACTTACCAAAGGATTACGACAAATTAAAAAAATCTGACTGGCTCGTTGGTCGAGTGAAGCAAGCGCGACTGCTGAGCATTTGGTCGTGGGTTCGATTCCCGGGTCGGACAGTGTTATTGGGTTTTTCCATCAGGAATTTTCTCAGAAGCAGACACGGAGTCTGGATTCATGCCCGGTTGATGGCAATAGGTTCGCTTCCCTATTACATGGGACTTAAAAATAACTGGCGAAATGTGGGTATACTATAATTGGGTACACCTCTGCCTTCGGGAATTACTGGCGTAATGTAAAACATGGGCTGCGGGACTGTTCGAAAGAGATACCGCGGCCCTGGAACATAAAGGGCCAATGAAGGAACATGGGTGGTTTTTAGTCAGTAAGAGTCTGACACTCCCTTCCGCTCCGCCCAGAGCGGGAGGAGTCATTTGATGATTTCCCACCCTCCAAAAAAAAAAAAAAAAAATGTAAAACATCCACGCCCCTTTAAAGGTTATAACTAAGACAATCTAAGCACTCAGTAAAAGGAAAAACAATGGCCTGCTTAATAAGTAGATTAGCTTTTGGGGGTAGGAAGAACAGGGTGTAAAGCTCTTCAACCCCCGTAGAAAAGGGAGGATCCTCCGACCAGACGGGTGATATTGTCTGGTGGGCTACTGCCCGACGGTTGTTGTCGGGTTCTTCTATATAGTCTTAAGTCGCGAATATCTTTACTTGCGCGATGCAGGATTTAGATTTTAGTTTGTCCTCTGCGTCATAGATGGCGCTGTAGTACTTTTTGTTCCATGTTGCTGAAGTCCTTTTCGTAGCGCCGCTACATCACTCCCCCCCGGAGACCAGGGTCGGTAGTAGAATGAGTCGTAACATCTGGTGATGTTTTTGCCAGGCCAGTAGAAAGTCGTTGCCGCATTGTTCACGGTGAGTCGGAACTGTCTGCGGCGGTAGTGCGAACCCCTTGAGTCGGGGTCGGCGCTGCATGTGCTCCGTTGCGTTGGACGTAGTACAGCGCCGGGATGTGGCTGACTGCTCGCGTCGACCGGGAGGATGAGCACTCAACCGGCCGAAAGTGCAGTGCCAAGGTAGCTTGATGAGGCTGAGGGTGCTGACCAGGAATGCTTCTGCTGCATGCTGGTGGTCAGGAATACCCATTTGAAGCTGGCTGGCTGTATGACTCGCTGCTCGAAAGCTTGAGGAAGTTTTTGAGGAAGCTTGAGGAAGTGATGTTGTTGACGTCACGTTGCTCGAAGGCTGCGCTGACGTCCATTTCGGGGTCACCAATTTGGGGGTAGGAAGAACAGGGTGTAAAGCTCTTCAACCCCCGTAGAAAAGGGAGGATCCTCCGACCAGACGGGTGATATTGTCTGGTGGGCTACTGCCCGACGGTTGTTGTCGGGTTCTTCTATATAGTCTTAAGTCGCGAATATCTTTACTTGCGCGATGCAGGATTTAGATTTTAGTTTGTCCTCTGCGTCATAGATGGCGCTGTAGTACTTTTTGTTCCATGTTGCTGAAGTCCTTTTCGTAGCGCCGCTACAAGCTCGCTTTTTCAAGTAAAATTGATAAACTAAGTACTTAACTGACATATAAAAGAATAAAAAGAAATATAAGTAATAAAATAAGTCTTTAAAACATTATTAAGTAGCTCTTAACAATATTTTTTTCACTTTAATGTTAAGATTAGAAATCCTACCAGGAAATGGGAATAGTAAAGAAATATAAAGACGGAATTAAACACAATTTGAGTTTCCAAAAAGTGTAAGCATTTAAGAGCTGCTGTAATATGCAATAAATCTCATATTTTTATAGCTTTTCATATCTATACATCTATACAAATAAATAAAATTGAAGTGTCTGTCTGTAATATCAAAATAACAGCTTTTTACTGAATGCATATGAAAATATACGGCACTTAGAACAAAAAAACATTTTTTGTTCAGTTTTTGTCTGTCTGTCTGTTTGTTCCGGCTAATCTCTAAAACGGCTGGACCAATTTTGACGGAGCTTTTACTGGCAGATAGCTGATGTTATAAGGTCTAACATATGCTACTTCTATTTTTAAAAAATAGTTAGGGTTCCGTACAAAAAAATTAAAACCATTGAAATTGTTATCAAAATTCGATTAAAAAAAGAAGTCATATTTTTTATAATTATAATTTCACGCGAACAAAGGTCACGGGCAACAGCTAGTTACGTAATATATTATGAGAAACCAATGATAACGTATTACCCTTCAAAGTAATTCCTTCCTTAGCACAAACACCTTTAGCTTATAATGCTTCTCCCACACACTTAGAAGTAGATGTCCCTGTAGGTGTATAGGTGAAGTTAGGGGAATTCATTCGTTACCAAATAGACATCCATACATAACATAACATCACGCCTGCCCGAACAATTAGGCAGAGGTCTACCTAATAGTACACCCACATTTCGCCAGTTATATTTAAATTCCAAGTAATAGGGAGCGAGCCTATTGTCATCAACCGGGCGCAATTCCAGACTCCGTAGCTGCTACTGAGAGATTCCAGATTGAAAAACCTAATATCTCTTTGCCCGACCCGGGAATCAAATTCAGGACAGCAGTCGTGCTTGCGACCACTAGACCCACGACGCAATCACCAAAAGCCACAAACTTAATCTGTCCATACCTTTAGACAAATCAAAATGATCACTCTTTAATATTTGTACCAAGTGGCTAACACGGAAAAAATATGTACTTGTCTATTTCATAAACTATAATAACTTCCTTAAGAGCATATTCGGAATTATTTGAGACCCTGATTTCTCGAATAAGAACGATAACACAGCTTAGTGGCAAAATAAAGCAAATCGAAAATTCCACGATAAATCCATTTCGCACGCAAAAGAATTCGAGAGAGAGCTTTAAAATGTAAAAGAAGATAACAACCTTCAGTCAGATCGAATGAAATGAAATCTATAAAACTTTAGGAAATCCTCTCAATGGTAATTGTCTTGAAGGCTTCCAGGCTTCTCCCTGGCACGTCCTTCAAGTTGAGTGTCCTGTACAAAGACAGACAAATTAATAGCACGCTAAAGATGCGCTGGAACTTAGTTGAATCCTTTCTTAAACTCCGAATGAGCGAAATGTACTATTGAAATAAATTTTCACAAGGGAACCAAGAACAGAATGAAATTGTGCGATTCTCTTTTTTTGAGAATAAAACTGGTGTCTCGATGCTCTTTTGTGGTGCTACACACGGCACTTTGGAATGGTGAACATAAAGGTACTTCTGAAAACGACGGCATACTGCAAACGTCGACAACTTTGCGGTTGACAATAACCGCCGAAATGCCGCTGCAGTATTCGACTAAGCAAACATATGAAGATCAGAAAACCAAAACATTGTGAAATTCTATAAATCTTTTAACATAAGCTACCAAGAACTAATGTCAGTCCTGTTGAACGTCGATAAAGAAATCCGGCACGCTTAGACGTACGATTGCCAATAGCCTAGGCCCGCTCGTCAGTGGTAATTGAAAACTTTATCACCTAGTTCAGTCATCAGTTTACGCGACTTATCAATTTGCTGGACATACGTGATTCCTAAAAAGGGAGTTAATGGCTGCAGTTACTTTGCTTGGGAATTGCTTTCGAGTCTGCAGCCGTTGTCGCACTCAAGTGTATTTGAGCTGGGATGTTTAATAGCTATTGCCTGTGAACTATCTAGTGACCTTAGAGGTATTTGCACACTTTAGTTAGAAACTTTATGTAGATGTTGGAAATTGTACTAAGGCTAAAGATAAGCATGGCACCTCGATGCTAACACGCAAAATCGTATAGTGATAATTTTTTCGTATACTTTTCTGGCGTTGAGGATCTTATCAATTCCTGACTAAGTTGCTCGAGAAGACAATCAGCAGCAACATCTGTTCGTCTGCCAAGTACCAAGTACCAAGACTACTCATGCTGCCCCCGATAGTTAAAAAGACGTATCTAACAAAAAGTAAAACGGAGAAATAAATGTTTTAATGTATGAAACGGGAAATCGTTTGCTGTCTTCGAGTAAATTAAAATATTAACGTACTAAAAGTTGAAAATAATGCCCACTATAATAGGCTTTAACTTGGTTTAATAATTAATATGAATTTATTAAATTATTATTAAAAATAATGAAAAAACAGTTTCATCTTAGCATAAAAAATGAAGAAAAATATTACATACCTAGTTGAATAGACGTAAATGGCTTGATGCGTCCTTTACATTTCAAACGCTTTTGGCTGTACTTTTCTTCTAAGTATTTAGTTTATCTATCTATCATATGATTTTAACAGAAATGGGCGCATATAGGTATTTCCGCCTTTTTTCTTAAGAATTAGAAAGTATGTCGATAACCCTTAGCTTAGATAAAATGTTTATGTAATTATTTAATAATCTTTTTATCTATTATCTGTAATAGTACAGTAGGTGGTTATCTTATAAGCCATAGCCTAATTTATTATTTGTAAATAAAACACAATTGATGTGGTCAAGTATTTATTTTAAAATCTGTTGGCCCACATAAACAAAAATTTAAGACGCTTAGGCAAATGCGCCTATGCTAAAACAATTTTACGAAGTAAATAGGGCGCAAGTGGTCAGATGTGGTCTTTTTTTCTTATTGTGAAAGCAGTTTTTTATTAGCGTGTTAGACGCAAATGCTTATTCGCGTCTTATTAACCTCCTCTTAGAAATAGGGACAAATATGCGCCTTTTATATTACTGAACTAAAAAAAAAACTACAAATTATAAGGACATTATCTACACAAATACGACTTTTTAATTAAGTTTGACATGAATTCGTCTTTTCATCTTAAATCGAGTTTAAAAAAATGAACAAAAGCGCCCTATTTTGTTGTGCTAAAACCGCACTGGAGGAAGTTAGAAAAATATTAAAAATACAGGCAGATGCGCCTTTTTTTTCTGATTCCGGCAATGTATGTAACTCAAATCTGGGAAAAATGTTAGATGCGTCTTTTTTCCTATCGGGGGCAGCATGAATTTTAAGGCCAAAGGACAATGACCAAAGTTGGTACCAAAAAGTCTCGCGCCTCAAAACCAAAATATTATAGTAATTAGTTTCATATTTTTTTATGGCATTACGCGTTGGGGATTTGATTTTTGAACTGGAATTATACTTTTCGAGTTTAAAAGTACGAATATTGTTTTACTCCCTTTATATGACGTTCCGTTTCAACTGAATATAAATGACGTTCCGTTTCAATTGAACAAACCCTTGTCTGTCGAGCGGACTCTAAAATTAATTACAATTAAGTAAGATCAGTACACCAAATCGATTTAGTTTGGTTTATTGCTATTTGCAACAAAATAGATTTTCTCAGCCTAAAGATTTTGATTTATCGATTACATCCCTAAATCCCGACTAGTTTATAGCACTTACTATACTCTATGGTTTATAGTTATCTTATCTGTGGCATCTGACATTTGTACTGTACTGACTGACTATTGGCAATGTAAAGGTCTAAAATAAAATCGAGTTTCAGTCAAGCATACTGTGGATGTTACTTTAACTCGTAATTCTTACTAATATTAGTGTATTACGCTGTTTTTAGAGCAATAATGTAATGTATGTGTGTTAAAATACGTCGTTGGTAGCGTCGAAAAAATAGACCTACTTTTTAGGTTAGTTTCGATTTTATAAAATAACTCTGAAACGCGGGTTTTTTTTCAAAAATAATTTTTGTAGGAGTTAATACGATCAGTGTAGTCTATAAAAAACCAGGTTTGATTTTGATGCAGCATGGTACGGGATTCCATACTTCCATGAGCATTCTCTTTCACATTCAGTGAACTTTTGCTACAACGAAGAATGTTACTGTAGCCATTTTAATAGTGTACCACTACAATATTTTACGCACATTAGTCACTCAGGTTATAAATACATTTTCTCGTTACGCGCCATACACAAACAATTGTTACTGGAGTACTGGCGCCGTGCCACGAAAATTATTGAGTAGTTTGTGTATAAAATTAATTTATTATGTTCTCTTTACCTTTGAATACGCAGAGTTAAATAAGGAGGACAAAACGGAGGACCTGTTTCGGGATATAGAAATAATTTCTACTAGATTGTATATTAGAGGGGAAAAGAAATTCAATGAAATTATTTGAGTTAAACAGGCCATAATAATAGGAGTCACATCCTACGGCTATGATAAAACATTTACCGTTAGCAAAACTAGATTCAGATTTGAAAGACGAAATGACATCATTCAGATAAATAATACAGTCCTACCTTGATAAAGAGTATCGTTGTAGTAAATTCTGTCTATCGATAAGGCTTCAATTCCGAGTAAAGTTGTACGAAGTCTTTTACCTATTGCAAGAAAATATCGATAGGTATAGCTTATTCTTTTGAGCACATATATTTAATAGTAAGTATGCTCAAGAGATCGTTAAATGTTCATCGTTCTGGCTCACCGATCGCCCAGCCGGTGTATCTCATGCATAATAGCGGTTTTCTCATCTCGATATTCATCTGCCTTTCCTTTTATATCAGCGTTCTGTTTCGATTTTACGAGTTCCGTCCGAGAGCCGAGCGGCGTCAATGAGCGAGATGTAAACCGTTCGCGTATCCATCAAAAATTAGCGCCAGAGAATATTAGACTTTATGCTAAAGCAGCAGAGATTATTGTGATAAGTTGAGGGGTAATTCTAAGTTGGTCGATCGACAATAAGTCTTGTTTTGGCATTAAACCGCGATTTTGACTCAAAAGGGTCGCTGAATGGTTTGGGCCCTTTGATTTTGACATCCGGTGCACGTGAACGATTATTCCTTGGTAGCCTTCAAATAGCAATAAAAATATTGAATTTTCAAATGCAGGGAGCGAGATTAATATCATCTGGGTTATTGTCTTGAAGGGTCTTTCGATTTATAGAATGTTTTTTGTATGTGTTTCGTTTATTTGGCTTCGAAGATTGATCGTGTTTCCAACGGGGAACTTCCGAGTTTCAATTGCTTATTTACGTATCAAGTTTGTTTAAATTAAGCAGTTAACTACCGTGTAATTGGAATGCAAATTGATTTACAGAAAAGTTTTATCATTGCCATCGAATGTGTGAAGTTAATGAGAATTTACAACAGTAAACGGCACAAAATTAATACTGCGAGCATCAATCATTTACCGTGACGGTCAATTATAAATACATAGTAATCAATGATTTATAGCGGCAGAAATATTAAAGTGTCCACTTACAATTTGAGTGTTTAATTAAAACAGGTCATAGATCAACGATGAGAATATTAAACATGAATTTATACATAGTAGACATTGAAGATGGAAAGTCTACATAATTATGTATTAATCGTTGCTCTTTGTACAACTCTACCTGCACATTGAGAGACCTGTCTGAAGCCACTGCTAACGCTGTCGAAGTGGAAGAGTTCTGGTCGAAGCATAATTAACTTGAATATAGCAATCATGGACACAACGAAGAAGATCAGAAATAATGCTGATGATAAAATTTTGAAACTTCATATTCTCAAAACGTTCAACAACAAAATTCACAAAATCGACACCACTTGGCAATCAATTGGCTTTCCTGCTCCGGACTAAAGATTTACTTGCAACAAATAATCTAGCTGCAAGCTAAACTGAGAACAACAATCGGAAACACAATGCTGAGGTCCAAACAGTAACAATTCGTTAGATTTATATCAAATCGTTACGCCTTACGCCTGGAGTCCCAAACGCAACCAATAAATTGAACTATGGTCTACGTTGTAGTTATAGGTTAATGGTGATTCAAGGATTAATCAGCCCAGATTAGTTTCTCGATGGGGCATTTTTTTGGCTTTTGACTGAGTAAAACATCCTGAAAAAACTTGTATGAACCAAAAAATTGGAAGACAACCACCAATATCCTTCAGGCCCTCGTGGTGGAATAAGGACTACTCACTCTTCCAGAAAGGAGAACATTATAGGCTGATCAATTAGGTATTTAACCCAACTACCCACAAAAAATCTAAAGGAATTGTTTTGTCTACGTTATTGTTAGCAGTGTAGTTTAAAAAAAAACAGACCCCAAAGAACTTATTAGAGACCATATTCTAGTGGCATTACACCAGTCAGTATGATATAAATCAACCCAAAAAAACTAGTGACTTGTGATTGTTAGTTCGATTGTTTTTCCATTCGCACGAGCGATTAATCAGTTTCCGCTTCCAAATTCTGAGAATGTTAAACACCCACATTCCAAAATACCACTTTCACCTGGTGAATAAAAACCACAAAATAATTACCATAACAAATCGATCACCACTTCGTTCGAGAAGACATTTTTTGTTGTAACAACAAATGATTTAAGAGAAATAATCGAAAAAGTAAAAACAATACAACTCCTTTGGCTCGGAGCAAAAGTAAAAGCATTCGAACTAGCCTCGAAAGAAATTGAAAGAGAAAGTACGTTACACGAGCGAACAGAAATTGTTCTCTTTGATTAAAATACTTTTACAGTAACAGTGAGCGAAGACTCCTTATCAATCGGAACGAGTATGTAAAAAAAGATGGCTGAAAACCGGTCGAGTACTATTGGAAGTCGGATTCAAATGGAATTGTTCCGTGGTAGAATAATGAAGTACTTACTGAAGTCATTTTAAAAGGTGAGTAATATCCTTAGAAATCTATACTACGCTGAGGGATACATTACCAAAACTATAACAAAGCACAGGCGTATCTCCCACCTAAATAGTACATTATAAGTTCGTCAATGGTTCATCTTAAGTTATCTTCAAAACCAAAACCTCGAGAATTACTTTAGTTTGATTCATACCTCCCGTTATTACTCAAACATGCTCATTACAACACATTAACTCCACAAGTTATAATTAGCAATACGATTTCGTAAGTAATTCATGCCACGAGATCAGCCCACTTGTAATATAAAGAGCAACATTAAAAGATTAATTTCCTTTAATTCGTATGAAATCAATCAAGTTGCATTAACCGATAAAGTTTAACAAGTAAAACGGGCTTACGCTTTAATGATAATCAAAACCGCTGTCCTAGATACGTCACTGGCTTTCTGAATCAACTTATTTATTACAAACAGAGGCATGGTCAATCAGCAAGTGGTTATTGTAAAAAATCTGTACGCAAATATCGCTTTTATGTTTTGGATTGTAGAGGTTATTTTCTGTTAGGTTTATATTGACGATATCATGATCTGTGGGGGCACACAAAAGCATCTTTCAGATGTAGCATTATTATTGATCTTTATCTCGGTATACGGGACCCAACAATTCGACATGCATTATTTATGCTCGAAGGGAGACCGTTTATTGAAATCGTACGACACAAATGTAAGTATGACGCTTTCCTCGCTATCGCCACTGATCTAAACATTTCCGTAATGTCCCATTAAAATGTTGTACGATGCGGGCCATGGATATGTAGGCAAATTGGTCTTTGTTTGAGTTTCAATGTTATAATTTAACCTTTTTTTGAGGCTCTTCCATTGAATTGTTTTGTGATTTTAACAGCGAAACCAAAAAGCTGTTTCAAGAATTTGACATTTAACCATAAAATTGCTACCTTAATTTTATCCAAATAATTGTTTAATATAATAAGCTAAATACGTTGTTTCCATAACATAAAAGTTCTTTCCTCGAAAATGCTCTGGTCATGTTTATTGTGAAAAAGTGCCCTTTGGGCGTTATAAAATAAAATTCATAATTTAATGAGTTGATCAAAAAAATTTACGATCAAACGGAATGGAGCCATCGAGCCGTGTCCATTCTATTCAGGGTTGCTTAGGAGTAGGAAACAGCATACAATTAAAGAATCAATTAGCAAGGAAAACCTAATTTCAGTAATTGCATATAAAAAAATATGCCCAGAATATGATCAATCTTGGCACTATTCCAAAATTGTATGATTATGTACTATTTATGATTCAAATTTCATGGGCATCATTATTCTCTTGCCCTTATAAGTAGCGTGTCTTCTATTTCCATACTTATCTATCAGTAGTGAAAATCCCATCTAGTCATATCATCTTTCACACAGTCCATCCATCGATCGTTTCTTTGTATTCAGATTAACGTGTAAATTCTGCCAAAGTATTCCACACATCGAACCGTTTGTTTCGAGAGCACTTAAGTAAAGAGAGACTACATCAGTTGCATAACATCTTACACAGAATGTATGGGTCAGCTCAGAAAAATGGGTCACGTCATGCTCGCATACGATAAACGGAGTGCTCACGAAATATATACCATGGCAATCTTCGGATTTAATACTTGTTTGTAACTTGATAAGACTGAAATTGGTATAATCGAACTTAGTGATAGATATGGAATCGAAGTTATTCCAGAAGGATGGCCAAGATTAAATTTGTGTAATTTCTTGGTAATTCCATGAAAGACAGAAGAATATGGATAAGAACCTGTGTAGTTACAGAAACTTTGAGACATTTTAACTTTTTCTAGAGACATCGCATCTGAGATACTTCACCACAGATGTTGATGTCACCAACCACAAAATGAGCCGCCTATTTATTTGCCACCGAATTACATAAAAAAACAGATATGTTAGAAAACCCAATTATCAAGGATGAGTCATCACACGAAACGATCTCTAAAAATAAAGCTGTCGCCGCCAGAAATTCAAACAGAAACTGTTGTAAAAGAACAAATCGCTCCAAGTTGTGTGTTTGGCATAATAATTCCATCGAACGATAACCTGGGGATTCGTAGTGCCGCGAAAAATGAACGTTTTTATGGTGAACGCGAATTAACTTGCTACGGATATAGGGCATGTGAGATCTGATACAGATTGTTATGATATATTTTTGATGGTACGTATAAAAGTTAACATAAAGGACTATGCTGATACAACGCTGTCTTTTATCGCGTCTTTGGTGGATGACGTTGTTAGTTTGAATGTTTTGCCATTTACTGTTATGGTTTCTTTGTCGTCAAACAACAAAGCTTTATAATTGGTTCTTTTGAAAGCGACCTATATCATTCTTTTTTAGATATCATCAAACAGATGAGCATAGTCATTCACCGTAACATTAGGTTTCTTATTTGCTTTTGTGTGGTCGCTCAAATTGCAATTCATGAATTGTCGATGTCTTACTCATAGTTGAGATCTCAAAATATGCCAGCACTATCTTCATCTCCGCTTCACTGAATATTCATATCAAAATTACTAGTTCTATAGCTATTAAAGCTTGCACTCGCGCAGTTTGAGATTAACTCTGGATAGTGAACCGGAGCAAAAACCTGATTCGGCCGTTATTATGTGAACGTTCTTAGTAAAATTTCCGTTTAATATCATTCGCAGTGAGTGAATCAGATGCTGGAAAGTTGTTACTGACTCATCCAGTATCATCAAAACTGAAGAAAGAAGTGCATTAGCAAATAATTGCACGACCCTTCCAAAAAATGTACAGCAGCTTTTTGTGATTGTTTTTAGATGGCTCAAAAAAAACAAAAATGCCGCCGACCAAAAGCAACAGCGCTAATTTCATAATATTTTTTTTGTCTTTAAAGATTTTCGCCTCGAGTGTCTGCAATCTCTTTCGTATTAGCAGAAATATGAGTTACCTATATATATTTACTTCGGTCTTTAGCTTTTGTACGAAGTAATTTGTTTACACAAGCAACTCCTATGTGTATAGTACCTTCACAATCCAAGTCGTATTTGATTTGTGCGGACGCCAATCTTCGATATAGGGATTTGTAGTGTGAACTGATTACTGACCAAACGATCCCTTTGGCTCAACACACAACAAAACAAAAAATATTTCATCAAAAAATCGAGCTACGATTTCTGATATATGAGAAAGCAAATGTGTTGTGTTTGTAAATATAATATGACGGGAACAACAATGGGGGCCAATAAATCACTCACGGTGCCGTGGACACAATCGCGATCGGAAGATGCCGGAACTACACTGATGAATTCCAAACCTCACAACCGCCATACCATTGTTGGGAGTTGGGAAAATATAATAGTCTACACGAGGTGTCTGGATCAAACAAATTTTAGTACCGTCGTAGGTGGTGTTGTTATTGTGCCGTGTTTATGGGGGCACTGGAATCCAATGGACAGGTATAGTGCGGCAGATGGTGAATTTAAATACTGTTCAAGAGATGTTTAGCACCTTCTTTATCCGCGTTTTGAACAAGCGCACTTGACATTACAAGTACCTTAATGCATATTATTTTAATTATTGATTTCATCTCTATTTCAGAATCATATCTTGAGGTAGTTATTACATAGTGGCCTTCATTAAAGCGAGCAAATTATTTTAACTGCACTATTATAACAGGCAACTATCTGCATCTACACGACGACGCTTTAACACGTAGCCCAAATTATCAACTATAATATCCTATCAAAATCATTCAGACTATTATTTCAGGTCTGTGGTTCAGCGTCGTTGAACCTGAAAACCATTTCACGGTCGATGACAAACAGTACGGTACCTTACCTCCATCCTGACCTAACCCAATGTAAATGTAACTAACCTGGCCAAAGTTACACAAGGCGTTTATATGAATTTCAATTCTAGTTTGGACCGGTGTGTCAATACTATCTTACCAGACTGATATTGGCTTAATTTCGGTAATTGTTAATAGTTTGAAGTCTGCTGAGAGTTCTTCACGTCAAATAATTGCTAAGATATCTAAAGTAGAATCATTAGTTTTATCAATGTGTATTGGGTGTTCAAAACTCGACCGGAGCTTTTTGCCACGTGATCATAGCCATCATAGAATAAACTTACAAGTCAAGCAAAATGTCTGTGTTTATTGTAAATAAATAACTTCCTGTCTGAGTGAATACACAAGGAATGCATTCTTTGTAGGAAATTACCAGAGATCAAAAAAGGTAGAGTATTGCCTAAACTTCAAGGATTAAATAACATGTAGAAGAGGAAGGAAGTATCACTATAAAATCCCGGAATGATGTTTAATTTCCGTAATAAGGCCGTCTAATTAGCGAAAGCTATTACACGTTACTTCCTTCCTTGAAGTTTTGGCAAATAAAACTGTACCTGTTCCGATCTCTGCTCATCATGCAGCGAAAGCGAAAGACAAACAAAATGTGTCTGTGTATGTTGCATAATCACGCTAATAAATGTTCCCTTCGCTGGGACACAGGTCTGTGAGAAAGAGCGGGCCAAAACCACCGAACGAGCCCAGTGTGTTTATTGTTATTAAAATATCTAGGTACATCGAGTTGTCCTGTTGTCCATTATCATTACTTTTACAAACCAAACACAATCGCAATAAACTTCCAATCACAATTTCACTTGTACCAGTTATCTCCTTCTCGAAACTATCATCCTCTTACTTACTAATCCGCATTAGCCCATTCCATATCACCCGTAGTCCCAGCATTGTGGTCCAACAGAGATGAATCTGTAAGCCATTTCACGCTCGGTGACAAATTGCCACTGTACCTTTTAATGAAACGTGCATAATAAAAATTGGTTGAGTGCGCCCGCTCGCAATCTTGATGTGGACATATCCGGTGGACAAAAAAGTTTTTGGGGACAATGGAGGAAGAATGGATGTAATAAATTAATCATAAAATATGGACAAAAGTTTATTGATGGGGGCTAAATGCGCATTGTTGAGCTGCAGACTAGTTTCGATGATGAGTATTCGTTATAAAAGCATAAAATTGATGTACAGCTTAGGTTTGGCTTTGTAGCGCGTCTTATTTGTGACACCCGTGTGAGTGTCTTCTTTAAAACTCGAAGGGCCTTATTAAAGTCTTGGTAACAATATATGCTAATTGCAGTAGTAATATTAGATAAGCATACATCTCTGAGCGATAATTTAATAAATTATGTTTGTGTGTCAAGTCAAATGGTCCGATCAAGTAAAAGAAGCTACGTCCTCAAGCAAATTTCAGCAACTGGTGATAGAAACTTGAACTTTGCCGGAGTCGATGGCGGCAGATCGTGTGTTTAAAGGGGTCCAGTTACCACGATCCTCAGTAATGAGAAGCCGATTGAAGAAGAAGTCAAATGTCTCTTTCATATTCTAATTTATTGCTCTTTTGCTCCATCAAGTTTGTCTCTTTTCTCTCCAACCATTAATCATCATTTCAATCCATAACATCGAAGTCAACAAAAGACTTCAGTAAAAATACAGAAATTCGATTATTAAAAAAAAGGTAAGCAACAATAACTGGCGATCATTCCTCACTTTCGTATCATGTTACTACTTTCCACGGCCATACATCAAAACGAGGTACTTACAAATATTGATAAATGAATCGTGAAAAATGAAAATAACGCGTCTCTTGCTCAAGTCACAGTATGAATGAACCAGTAAACCAAATAAACCCTTTCTGTGAAATGAAGGCTGGTGTTAGGGTTAGCAATCAAACATTTTTTAATGTTGCACTATCTACACACAAAACGTAGGTAACTATTTGTCCCAATTCGACAGCCCCGACTGAATCACGAGTCAGTTCAATCAGTTGTTACCCGAAGCATGCTTAGAATAATTCGTATAACCGCTTTGCATGTGTGTGAGCCGATTCAAAACATTTGTTCCTAGCTGAAATACTGAGTTAATTTTTAATATCTACTGTGGTCAACTTGATTCAAACAAAAGTTTCACTGAAATTAAGTACAATAATATTGTTGTGTACGTAAGCGTATCTGTGATGTTCACTTGTTTTGGTAATTGGTGTTAATGGTCGCTCATTTGTTTCTTCTACAGCTGATTCATTAAGTAAGGAAGGAAGATACAGCCGATATTCTTTGGGACTTTCAAGTCAAAATCATTTGTTCATATTTTACTTTGGATTCATCATAACTGTTGTGTACATTTCGTTCTTCATCTTTATCCTTATAGCTGTTATTGTTTATTTTCTTTTCTGTACTTTAAGTCCTGTCTCGCGGAATGGGGTAATCATCAAACCTTCCTTTTGTCGGTATACCGTAACCTAATTCCATACCACTTGCAGTACTGCTTACCCCATAATCTTACGAAGCCCGTGATTGTAAACCAGGCCGACCGTAAAATATGACTTCGGGCAATATCGTTTCTCAATATTCACTGTAAAATTGCAGTTTTCAGACGAAATATATTTTGGTAGCTCTGCAGAAAATAGGTACCTACGCTGATTTTAATCAAATACGAGTATGAATAAACAAATAAATACAAACGAATAGTATAAATAACTTATTTTGGTCTACAACTTTTGCAAACTCTACCACTCTATTACCTCAACCGTTGGGTTTAAAATTGTTGTTAATACTCACAAAAGTTGTAAGCTTTTCATCAACTGCAGCTCTAAACAAATACCGCTTTGATGTCATCCTACCATTAGAAAATAACAAAGAGTCCCTTCGATAGTCAATGGGCTTGCCGACAGCAGGTAAGGAGACACCCAAGTCGTCAAACCAGTTAAACTCAAACTTTCCAAACGTTTGCCGCTAGACTATTCTTACGTACGGAACAGGACCAATTTCAATGCAAAATAAACCAAAAACAGTAGCATCGTGATTAATAACACTTATTTCGGGCTACGAGAGGGTTTGCCAGGATCACACCAGTCCGAGTCGGATGCGCCCTATGCGTTCGCTCGCTCAAGCTAGACGGCCATTCGTTCATCGCTCGTCTCCCGTACCATTCCCTCAGTCGGTCGGCCGCCTGCGTCGCGAGTGGACGTATATCGCGCTACGAGTTTCTCTCCACACGTAATCGTCGTAATAACCAACAAAAAATAAAATAAACTGTGACTGGTCTGTGTTCACGTAACGTTCTCTCGTAAAAGGGAAATACGGCTTTAGCTAACTGGATACACGTCGGTTTTACAACGTTTATTGTTTTTAGTTGGCAAGTGCAAAATGTGATGTTATGTGTGCTCAACGAGCGTACCGTCCTGTGTAACGTTGCCTCAAAGTGAACTACATGGATGTAATGTGCTTTTAAAATTGGAAACTCATAATCTCCGTACTTCACAACCGGATTTTTTAATTGAGGTATGTAAAAACATTCAAGCTAGACTATTACTTACGCACCGCTATGTTCCGATAAGATTATAGTGTAGGTGTTTGTGCAAAGAGTGACTAATAAAGTCAAGGTGAGGTATACAAACACGAATTCGTTCTAAATCTTATGTACATTTTGGTAAATATCAGCGCGAATCAACGGAACCGAATACACTAATAAGATTATACCGGTTCCGAGAACATTTTAAACTCATAGAGCAAATAAGCTGGAAGATGTACACGATGATACAACTGATTTCAGAGAAATGAGGAAATCAAAATTGCTTTGGGCAATCTGAATGAAATTGAAGTTGAGAGACAACAAAGAAAAATCTCTTAAAGAATTGATATCGCGCTCCATTTCGCAAATGAAGGTCAATTGCATCGTGGACGGCTCATCGAAATGGTCAATAAGAATTGGAATATGAAATAAATAACGATACAATACATTCTGATTTCCATCATTCTGGCACAGACCCAACCATTGGAGGGTTGATAGAATTCGGACTAGTAAACTCTACTTACCACGTTCGTGCTTAACCCTTAATTCGACAGTTTTTTTTTTAAATTAAATTTGTAAACTCGTTACAGATTTTGGTTCTTAGATTGTAAGGGACCCTAGAAAAAATACCTGAAAAAATTTACCTATTTCAGTTTCCTGAAAAATATACGTCCATTATACTGGACATTATCAAGTTCATAAGAAACTGATGCACTCCAACCATGTGCAGTATACTTCCCGTTGTCAAAGAGAAAGAATAAAAGAAACAAGTGATTCCGTAGGAAAATACTCATATATTTTAGAAAATTACATTAATTTCAGTCGGTTTTGCCGTATGGTTCCGAGACTGAAAATCCCCCAGTGTTCACGTAGATACCAGATCAAGTCGAGCATTGTGAAATAGTTATCGAAATAAAGAGTACATCCTGGAGTCTGAATTGTCTTGCTAAGGGCTAATACCAGTTTAGCATCCAGTGTCATCTGCTCTTCCTCCTCGCTAAAATCTATATACTGGAAGGTGTCATCACCGCCATACAATATAAAATCATAGACGATTCCAGACGCACCAGCGCGTACTATGTTCTTGAATCCCCATTTATTAGGTTTCATGGGGTTATACTGTCTCCGGTTTCCTGCTTTAGTACCCTTATACGGTATAGTCATCTCATCGATGCTATACTTCGTTTCTTCTTCCGTTGCAAGGCAGTTCCTCCTTATTTTTTCAATGAATGGTCGTATCTTGTAATATCTGTCCTCATCCGAATTGGCGTTGTCCACAAAGTGAATGTTGCGTCGAATCTGCTCGAATCGTTTCAATGGCATGACGTCAGCCACTTGGGCATATCTGAATTCTGTAGACCAATAGTCTAGATAGGAAGGCATTTTCACTATGCCCATGATAAGAAGAATCATAAAAAAGTCTTGCAACCCCTCGATGATCAACATTTCCCAGTTCTTTGGGTTGAGTACAAGTTCGTGTTGTTGACGATTTCAACGAGTATATCTGGGGAGAAGAACCGATGAAAATAGTCCAAAGGAGAGTCAGTATCCGGTAAATTAAACACGAAGTCGTTTGATGGAATGTCAGCCTTGTCTGAATTGTCCTTTCTTCCATTTGTAGCTCACAATGTGTTCTTTGGTCTTTTTTGCCCGGATATTTGGCACAGCTCGTACTGGTAGTTTCCTCTTACGCCTGGTTGTTCTTGATGTTGATGGACTAGCAATAAACGAAGCATTTGATGACGGAATCGACAATAATGAAGCCAAACTTGGTAAAGCATTATTATTTACTTCGCCAGTCGGTGGTAGCACTTTGTCAAAAATAGGAGTCAACGGAGGTCGCTGATGGTTCAAATTGTCTTCGACTTCTAACACAGGGTTGTTGTCAGTGTCACTGACGCTAGGACGGTCCTCTGTTTGAAAGTTTTCGTTTACTCTCTCCATGAAAGAGGCAGCAGCAGTATCAGCATCAACGTTAGTCTCGTCACTGTCGATTGAAGTATTGCCTTGTGTATCATTTTCGGAGCTGTCTAATATATTCATTCGCTCTATGTATGAATCGATGGAACGGCAGGGTGAGGAGTACAACTCTTCAGTCCAATGAACACCAATTTCTTCTGCATTCTCAAGTTCAGAACCACTATCTACATCTGAATGAGCATTTTCAGGCGGCACCAATGCTACTAAGCAATGTCCTCTAGGCTTGAAGCTCTGAAAAACGAAAAGTAGTAAGGTGAAAACATTTTATCTGCGGATCCCTAAAAAATTTATTACGAGAAACAACAAAAGTTAATTGTCTAATAATATGGCAACGGGAACAATACTAGACATATGATTTTGTATTTAGTTTTCTGCTACTTTGACAAGGGGAAGCATACTGGACATAGTATTTGGCAGTTACTTTACTAGTAATTCGACGACGGGAAGTATACTGGACATACAAGTTGTGGGCGTCGTAAAAACTAAATATAACTCAATAAGGCAATCAAAATATTATAAGTAGCCTTTCGGGTATGTTATCTTTAGTTTTCAATGAAATTACAAGGAAATAAGCCGTAAAACAGTGAATAAAATGCAACTTACTGAAAGCCCGCGCAGCGAGTCCTTCCTCCCCGCCATCTCGCTGGCGACTGCTTGCGTCTCGTCGATGTGCACGCGTCGTTGATTTTTGACAACGTAGTTGGATAGATATGGGTGTTATTATAGCACCTAAAACTCTAGATATACGGTCTATTTTGTGTGTAGATTTTTTTTCATTCAACGGGAATTATACTGCACGGCGTCGAATTAAGGGTTAAGAGCTTGTTGATAAAAAGATGACCGTTAATGCATCGTCAAGAATTCAAAATTATAAAGCTTCCCGCTAGGCGCTTTGTGTTTCGGGTACCCGTATTAATTACATTCTCTTTTATCTGAAGTAATTTAAATTGTTGGCCATTTCACTTTACGAAGAAAATAAGATTTTGGACAAAGATAAACTTTGCTGGATTTATTCTTGTTTCTTTTTTTTAGAGAACGATATCGTTAGCAATGTGATTACTTTTATCGATGCTTGAAACTGTAGCATTTATCTCGTCAGTTTTGTTTTTGTTTTCTGCAAGCTTAGCTAGAATATTATTTTCTGTTTATTTGAAGTCTCAATCTCCATCAGTATTTGAACTTTTAGTCAATCGTGGAATAATATTTCTTTCGTCGTCGAAATATCGATGTGTGGTGCGTATTTGATAAACAGTCGGGGCCGTTTCTCTAAAAGAGTTTATCTGTGTGCAGGTTTAGTAGAAAATGTTGTGTAAACACATTGTAATAGTACACCGGTTGGTCCGTGTGTTTGTTTATCATACTGTTTCTAAGAACGCAGTGTCAATGTGACCGGGCGGCGTATTCAATAACTGAAACGCGATAAATGTAAACATGCCACACTTGCGCAATTGTAATCTTAGGCCTCGTTTGAGACGGGATTATAAATGTGTACAGTATTGTGGTGTGTGCTATGAATAATGTATTTTAATGCTCTGTGAAGAACATATGAAGACAAATAGGTTCAGCAACGACAAATAAAACTGTAAACGTTTATTTTTATTGTGTCTTTGGGAAATCTATCTTAAAACTAAGTACAACATTTGTTATAAAGCAGGAGTAGAAGTAACAAAATAAGGGAGATAGGTATTTAATGTTCGTCTTTTATTATACAGATTCACATTGTTTTATAATGAAACCTCATTTTGAATCTCCTGTTCGTGTCATATTAGATTTCGTTTCAAAATGGCGAGTAGAATTACTTCCTCAACAACCTCTTCCCTTCCCACAAAACAAAGGTATAAAAAAACAAATAAAAGAAACTCAGGCGTACCTACTTAAAAAAAAAAACGGCCATTTTAAGAGTTTACTCAATTCTACCGTTGTTTGGCCAAAGTGCTCATAAGGGTTTAAGAGTAAAACCATGAATTTTATGAAGACTACAATTTTCGTTGTTTGAATTTTCATTTGATCTTAATCCATTTTTATAATCCAAAAACTTTTTCTCAACAGGGATTAGAAAGGGTTGTGAATTAATATTCGAATTTCTGAGTAAAAATGCTTTAATATTTTCAAAGCTTATTGTGATCAACGTCACTGCTACGGATTTATTTAGTGAGCTTTGACTTTTTCTTGAATTCAACGCGAAGATGATTAAGATTTTACTGGGATTTGAATAAACCTCTTCTTAAGCTGGTTTTAGAAATATTTCAATACCAAAAAACAGTAGGTATAATTTCGCCATTCTAATTTTTCTGGCTACTGCCCGTTTTCATTAGGTAACAAACAAATGAATTTCAAAATAAAATCACATCATTGAATTGTCAACATTCGGCTCAGCACTGGGTCTTGAAATGCCAAAGATGCAATAATAAAATTAGACGTTGTTTAGTGGAAGTGTAAACCGAAATGAAATGACTTGCTTCTAAATTTTACTACTAAACCCCAATTAACATTTTGCATAAAGCAATGAAGAACAAGAACACAAAAGCAATATACCTAACTATGCAGTTCAGATATACAAACCAGCCTAGATTCTCTCGTCTTCAGTGACCCAAATACAATTACACAATTACCTCGTTTGTGCATTTGCAGAATCCATTCAATTTCTAGTTGGAGGACAAACAAACTACCTACTAATGGTTACTCTAATGCTGCTTGTTTTGTCACAAGAACACTTAATAGGTTAAGCAGAATCCGTCAAGGTAGCTCACGATTTCCACTAAGATTTTTGTAAATTGTTGCGTAGCTCTCGATGAAAACTCCAAAAAAAGAAAGAAGATAATGATGATGATGATGGTCTGATGGAATTGATGGAAATAAGACGATTCCTTGAAAATATGACGTCTTCAGTTGAGTATAAGAAGAATTTTGAGCTACATCCATTTAAAAAAGTAAATTGTCATTATGTGTTTATTTTATTATAATTGTCGCGTTCACAGACCTGTGATTTTCAAATACTAAACGTAAGGGGCCGTCTCCACGAGCGAGAGAATCGCGGCGATATTACTTATTTGTATGGGATAATATCGTCTGTGTACTTTTACCTACCGGACGCCCACATTCCTCCACCGGCATGCAGTCACATGTAATAGTTGGCAAGACTATTGACATTCACAAGGATTTCTAAGTCCGGTATGATGTTACTACCGAAAATTGTGTTATTGTGAAATCTAATAATACTGCCATACTTGGGATTTAAAACAAGGACCTAATTGAAGATTGCAGAAGACTTCATGAAACTGTAAATGTCGACTAAGTACCTACTTCATGAAAGATATGAATTTCTATCTGTGCCCGTTGAAGTTAATTCGAACACTGCGGAGTATCAGCGAATGAATAAATAAACAAAAATATTTTCTAGTACAAAAATATCTCATAGCAAATTCGAATATTTTAGTTTTTGTCAAAAACGAATAGAATGTTCTTTCTATTTTAATATTTTGTATTTAATTTTTTGACAAAAAAAGTAAAGTACCTAATCCCTTTGATAGAAACTGGTATGAAATTGTTTTCAGAATCCGTGACGCGATATGTGGGAGTTCCCGAAAAGCAAAATAAAAAATGGAACTACTTCTTCTCCTTTCGTATCATTTAATATTATATCTATTGGCAATGTTACTCATCTATGATCCACATCTTTTGATGAATAACCAATGGGATGAATTATAGTAGTAGTTTCACTATTTTTAGCCATAACATTTTCTGTATTGCAGAACACTGAATCATCATCATTATCAAGTACCTTACTCAGAATTGAGTCATCGCTACCTAGCATAGCATTTTAGACAAACATTTTCAATCGATTCAATGAAATAGTAGGTCGATTAACGCTTTTTTTAGATTTCTATGGAAATTTGATTTGATACGATCTACACAAACAAGAAAGATGATCTGAGCAATGATATTCCTGTTCACATTTTATTTGGCAAACATTATTTTCAAGTCATAAAAATGATATCCAAACCCAATAAAACGAAAACGATATATACTCTGATATTTAAACTTGTGTGGGTTCAGGTTCAGATATCAGCAATAATTTTGGCTTTACAAATGATAAACTTTGTTTTGGACGTGATTTCTGACGCGCTGATAAAATAAAATCCTCGTTTAAACGAAACTAATGACCTGTACCAAGTTAAATGTGTGTTGATAAAGTTTATTTTGCAATTCTTAGTCGTGATTTGACAAAATGACTTAAGTCTTGAACATAAGTTGTTCAAGGTTGTGTTACATCTCCTCGTAAATATGCGAGTCTTGAACTTTGTACACATTGCATAACGTCTTCATTACTGTTATTATTTCACTTGTTTTTATGTTCAATTACTTACAAGTTATAACAATCTTGTAGTTTTATTTCGTTGCTCTTTTGGAATATGGCCGTCTCTTTGATTTTATATGGACGAGGTGACTTCACCCGATTTAATTTAAAAAAGTACACGTCTGACACTAAAATTATATGAACCAAATATATTCATGAATTTTAGGAGCCCAACTTTGTTTAAGATGATTCTTGGAACGATTAAAACATTAAAAACTTAGGTCGTAAAGAAACCGCTGATTTTGCTTCTCAGGTTCCAATTTGAAATAATTACACTTAAAACTGAAACTATTATTTTAAAAGATAAGTAGATAAGATTAAACTGCCGCTCTATTCATTATTAAGACAATGGCTCAAGTGTTTGACTGCACTCCACATTAATTTGACTCGTATCAAAGTTACTAAAATGTTTATGTTAGTTTTAAGTTTAAACTTGACTTAAACAGACGTTGACTTAACAAGATTTTCTGGAATCTAAGTTTTTATTGCATTTACTGTTTTCACTCATCCAGTCTGAACTTTAGTAATAAAACTAAAGACATTACAGAGTTAATCAGATTCTGGTTTGATAATGGAAAAAAAGTACTTTGACTTCCAATTTTATTGCGGTCGTTACAAAATATGTATAAAGTTTAAATAATCTTGCTCTTAGATAACATACTGAGCTCCATATGCCGAAACCTTATCAGGACATCTCAGATCAATGGAAACGTAATTCTTTCTTATACGTACATAATTATATGAATCAAATTATTCCTTGTTTAATAAATCATTCTGTATATTCTCATTATCTTCCTGCCCTTGTCCCATGTTACTTGGGGTCGACGTAGCACATTTTCTCATCCATTCTCCTCTGTCAACCGTCACGCTACCATTTACTCCTTTTTCTTTCATATCATTCCTCACAAGATCCATCCATCGTTTCCTTAGTCTTCCTTTCCCTCTCCGTCCATCAACATTCTGTATATTATTCTAATATTGGCTACATTACCAGTTTTATAAAATATCGCTAATCCTACATCCTAAAAATAAAGTCTGATCCTTTACACAGAATAGTAACGTTGGTCTTGATCAAACTCAGAGCTAATTCTCGGCTTCAAACATTCACATTATACCCCAAGGTTATGCCTATTTAAGTTTTAATGTCACATCACAACTCACAAGCGCTCTGTTAGGCTTTACGTGCGGTTAAATTAGCACATTTTGTCTCCTAAGCTTTATACTTTATGCTCCAAAATAAGATGGACCGAATAAATTATACTTCTACAGGTTTTGTCTGATGAGTTTTGCAGAATGTTAAAAAAAAGTTACCATAGGCATACGAAGAGATAAAGTTATAATAAAACTGTGTTAAGTATTGAAATTAAAGCACTTATCTCAAGAAGACGGAAGAAACAAAGAAAAAACCTGAACCAGGATAACATCGAATACGTTAACCTTAACTTTGAAAATCGTCGAAAATACTAAAAATACATGCATTTGTAAACAATTTATTTATTTTTAGTCTACCGATTCAAAACAGAACTACCGAAGACGATGACATTGAACAGAGGTTCACGGAAGGAGCCGAAAGCAACTTCCAAACTCTGCAGCATCCCTAGGGATCCAGGATGAAATATTACTCAATCGGACCTCAGTGGATCTAGCATAATTGAGTTTGAAGTTGAAATACATGTGGCTGGATCGTGAAATATCGGTCTTGGGAGATGCTTGAAAAGCGACGGAAGATTTTTGTCGGTGAAAATGTGTTTTTTAGAGAGTGTTCGTTTAGTATATGCGGTAAAACAGGAAGGCTTTCTGCTTTGCTCTGACTGCTGAACCTAAAGAAGGGCTTGATTACAGGCAAATGTCTCTAGGATGGTAACGTATCTGCAACGCTGTCATTGCAGATGTACGTAGGCGGCTGACACCAGATATAACAGGAAGACCGTCCACCAGCTTTTTTGCTATCCTTCAAATATTTATGAAGACTTTGTTATTTTTATAGTTTGTTGCATGACGCCAAGATCCTAAGGACGCTACTTTGTATATTTTTTAGTTATAGAGTCCAATAATTAGAATTTCTAAGAACATAATCACATTGCTGGACTTAACAATTTTGCATGCACATAGCACAGTTTTACAACTACCTGGGTGGAGGGCTGGTTATGTAATCTATGCAGTATTAATGTGAATAATTTAAAATTAAATGCACATGCCTTAATAAGCCCTTATTCATTCCCCCACTTATTATCCGACGGTTTCTCTTCAGTCTATTATTAGCTTCATTACAGCAATAACGTGACTATAAAAAATTAACGAGCGAATATGAACATGTTTCTCACACAGTGCGTTAGGTTAGGACTCTTAGCTTATATTAGATACTATTGATGTTAGGCTGGGAGAATCGTCCCCATATTTTAATGGAAAATGGAAAAAATATACTTTTATTTTATCGCAAGATGTGACTTCTCTTTTTTATACGAAATAGGCTTGCGTTTGGCCGCAATTCGCCTGTTGTGAAGCGATGACGCGGCCTAGGGTGGAGCACGCTTGCCCAGAAGAAACCGATTCACTCCAACTTTGAATAGATCGAGATTGTAATGATCAGGGACTTATCGATCTAGAGCTTAAGGATGAATATAACTGCCCAGTTTTTGAAGTAGTGTTAAACGGAGTTTATCTTTTCGATAGTGTCTAGATATTCTAAGACATTGAATCTTGATACAGCTTTTCTAGAAAAACATTAGCGAAGTGTTTTGCCTGATAACTTGATCGATTTAATCTATGGAAGGCCAAGAAACAGAATTCAAATTCATTTATTTACAGAGAGAAAAGAGCATAAAAGAAGTGATACAGGAATCTTTTTTGGGCTTTAATTACGTTGACGAATGAACGCTGCACGCTGTTGGTAAACATTATTTATGAAATGTCTTGAAAAACAATATGGCGGCGCTAGTTCCTTTTTCGGTCACGCGCCAGAAAGCCCAAAGCTAAAAGTGCCAATAAATTGACAAGTAAATCCAAAATTATAGGTCAAAAGATTGACAACAGAAAGTTTGGTCGATCGTCAAATGTTTGAGGCTTAACTAACTTGACAGCATTGACTATAAAGGTTGGTAAACATTAAATAGTTGTGAAGGCCAGTATTGGTCAAGTGTTCTGTTATGCAAATTACTTATGTACATAATGGAGCCTCGCAAGAATTTGTTTTATTCATTATGAATTAATTATAACCTAACATTGAAATATATTTTTATTAGCTTTTATGTGAGCTGTTTTATATTATGTAGATGGTTTAAGAGCAAATTGAGGTTGGATGGTTTTACTGGTAAGTCAATTTGCATGACTGTATTATTTTGATTTTAAATTACTTTTCTGATAAAGTAGGTTGATGGCATCATATAATATTATTGTTGTCATATATTCTGAACAGATTTCTGAGAGGAAAAAAAATCCTAAATATTCTAAACGTGCTCACAAGAACTTGAACTTGTTCACATTTAATCGCTTATTTTGACAAAACTCTATCCATCCTAATTTATGGGTCGCAAAAAAACAAAAAAACTGAAGTTGTGTTCATTACCCGCACACCGCATCTCAAGTGGCTGAAAACTTATGAGACAATCTCTAATAGATAGAGATACCGGAGCGCTGGAGGAGATGCACGATGCGGTAAATTCTTTTAAATATCGAATATTATATTAGCTGGCATATCAGTATCTCTAATATGATATCGAGCTAACAAGTACCTACAGTACGCGTAGGATATCCAGCAAAGCAAGATAGGAAACTTTGTAACCAAAAACTACTGAGTATCTTATCCCTAAGTAATAAGGTTGAAAGTGGTCAATCGTCAGTGAACTCGGTACTACCTACTGTACGACATTAAAATGGTCTGTTCTCGCTTTATTTTGACAACTATATCAATTATCCAACAGCTTCATTCTAAGTTCATAAAAACAGTTAAAATAAGCAAGTGGGTGACTTGCTCATTCGTGATGGGAGAACAATTAAATAGTAAGCCATAAAACTGCCGCATATTATAACTGTTGCCCTAAACATTTTAGGGTTCCTTGTTTCATGAAAAATACTAATTACACTTTTGTATCTTTACATAGTATAACCAAGTCGCTCGCGTTGTTTGTTCGCTTACATCTTTTAAACTACGTAACGGATGTTAATGCAGTTTTCAGCAGTAGATAGAGTGATTTAAGAGGAACGTGTATATGTATATTATCTAAATTACATCCGTGCGAAGCCGAGGCTGGTCGCTAGTAAAAAATATTAATTACCTATTTAACGCAATCAACTTCTTAAAACACTAGTCCACACTTTAATAAATGGTTTAATAAAAGCGCTTTGTTGAATTGCCAACGTTTGGCTTACCGCCGAAGCTTGAGTCTAGCAGTGCAATAATATGACACTACCTAAGTATAATTATGATGACAAGTGTCACAATTTCAGCGAATCCTCCGAACCAATAAACTGCACGGTATTGCCACGGTACAAAGTCCATACTTGCATGGCTTGCTTGATTTATGCAGTACAAAATGGTTGCCCAGCTGCCACACTAAATGTTACTCGTGATTGCAATCTTGAAACTTAATACAATGTTTGATAAGCAATGCCCTAAGTGCTATTAACGCCCTCGGTGTCGATATCAACTGTTTGCCGTGTGAATGGAAAGCATGAGCAATATGAACGAAATATGTCACAAGGAAAGCGAAACATGAGAAAAAATACTTTTGAAAACCGTTGCAACGTGATTAACTTAATTATTTTAATGCTTAACGTATCTAAAATATTGCTCTGTTTCTGTCAATCTTTCGAAGCTGATAGACACAGAATGACATATTTTTAAAGAATGATTTTTGAATTTTTTTTAAGAATGAGATTTTTTTTTTGAGTTAAGTGTAAAACAGATGGTGAATGGTGAACGATGTATATCGAAAACAGACGTTATAAATTATGTTATATTGAATACATGTGATCAATGATCAATAAAAACTGTGTACCCACCTATAATTCAAACACAGGAAACAGTTACAAAAAAAAAAAAAACCCCTGGGTACGGTACGGAACCGTGTAACATACGGTTACCTTTACTAATGTTTTTTTAACAATCGTTAATATTTAAAAAAATAAAACATTTTATTACAATTTTTATAGATGCTAACCGTCTAACAGCAGGTGCTCAAGAAAAAAATTAAAACCACAACAGAGACTTCAAATTGACCGTCACGAAGATCATAGACTATACTTTTTTTTCTCCCTGCTCGGTTTTTTATAGGTTTTTTGTATTAACACGTGCTAGGTAAGGGTAAACATGGCGGCTATGGGTTTAAACTTGGAAGGTGTTTCCAAATACAGCTGACGGTAACATACGAGCGTCGGTTTGAAATAATGTGAATGCTCTTAGCGTGTTTAACTTGCTTTTTAAGGGTTTTTTTTTAAAGAAAAAGTAGAGAAGTGGCTTCGGTTGAATTAAAGGGAATTCATTATGCATTCTAGTAGAACTCAGTAGACATTCAGATGATAGCAAATAATTTTTGTTACATTTCGTTTTTATTTAAAAAAAAATCATTGTGCATAACCCAATGATTTTTTTTCGACGATAGACATCATCATTCTCCTGCCCTTATCCCAATTTATTTTGGGTTGGTGTAGCATGACACATAAAATAAAATCTGTAAAATGTGTGATCAAAATTACGCAAATAATATAAAAAAAAACATCAATAAAAATGAATTTATCTCATTTTATGAACACTTTCCAATCCCAAAATGTCGCGACGCGCGCTCCGAACCGAACCGCTCGCTTACGTCATCCATTACCTCGGAACACACCCTAATCTATTTCATGCTCAATTTATTACTTACCGATACACGACGACCGACGGTAGCCTAACAAACAAATTAACAGGCCGTAACTAAACACACGTAACATAATTATTAACAAAAAACATAATATTACATCATTGTTCGAATAATTTTCAACGCTTCATCTGCTGTTACGCGCGTTTTTTAACAGCAATGGCGGCCAGACAGCTGTCATGGTGGTGTCAGTTCTAAATTTAAAATAAACATTTCATTTTTGTTATAAGTTTTATGAGGTTGGGTTAGGTTAAGGTTTTAATGTTGATAGTTTGCTCAAAATGTCGTTCTCTGTTTGAATCGTAAAGAACTTTTAAAGAATACAGTTTAATGTTCATAAAGTTCCATTTTTCTAGTAATTTTTAATGCCTAAGACGGTAATGGACGAATTTAATAGAGTCTGTACTTAATATAAGCTGTTACTTACCATCCTTTCAATGTTTATACAGACAACTCTCTGGAGACAGAGTGACAAACCCAATCTTGCAAAAACTCAAATCATGATCACTACAAAAGCTTTGAAATCCCTTCAGCGTTACTTTAGCGACACACATACGTTTTACACATCACTCAAACAGTACTAAAGACATCTTTTAGATTGTTCCTTAAAAAAGTTTATCTCTAGGGCCGTTCGAAGCCTATCTGCGGGCTTCGGGCCTTCAACTGTCATTCAGTTGAGGAATACGGCTTTGGAAACCGCGTAAGACTAGACTAAGTAAGACTGATGTTTTGTTTCGCAAATCCTATATGTACTTTAATGAAATTGACTGTCTCTTAAGCAAGAGTTGGCATAAGTTTCTGATTAAATACTTGTCAAATGACTTTGGTAGACCCATCGATTTCCTAATTTTAAATACTTCCCACACACACTGTATACGCAGCAAAGAATTACGAAACAGCATTATGACTTATTTCTGCTCTACAGGCAATAGGCAATCTTGCGTCTTGATAAAAAAAAAATCGGGAGTGTAAAGGACAAAGTCTAACAATTTATTTCAATTAGAACTTTAAAAGGCACGTCACTCTTTAAAATAAAGGAATTAGAGTTGAATTGATTCTATTGCCCATTCACAAAGGCAGTTTCGCACGGAGAAGAATGGGCAAGAAAATCCATCGTTACCACACTTTTCGACTTTGCATAAAGATGAAACTCTTCCGACATTTTCAAACTGCATCCTCGTCTATAAGTGATGGTCACAAAATGTTCAAATCATCATGCCCTTGCCTGCACTTACCGGTAAATCAACTGGTCTTCAACCCAACTTTCTAATAACATTTACCAACTTAACTATTCACATCCTTGCTTCCAATCAATGGCACAAAGAGACCCGTTAAATGTCACACCGCAATCATGTCTTCATGCCAAACACACCTGCAGGATACCTCTGTCTCTTTCGTTACCATAGTGTGGGACAGAGAGGGATAATATTGAGTGTTATGTCACATGAAGACGCTAATTCATAGAACTGATTGATGTAAATATCGGTTATTGGATTCCGAAGTACTTGTGTTAGGTAATCTTGATGTTGGGCGTTAGGTTGTTAATGCATTGGAAATTGCTTTGGCTAAGTAACGTGTAGGGTTTAGACAGTTACTTCAAAGATACGTTGTCCATGTAATTAGGTGTTATTTGTCACTATTATGGAACTTCAAGCTTCGGAAGCAACGTCAACGACTGATTTGTCTTTTGAATTTATCTTAGACTGTAGAGCACGATTCTAAAGCACGATTTTGACCGGTTATGGACATAGCCAGGATACAAGGGGGTGGATTTAATCTGAACATATTTTCTACTTTTACCCCAAACTGAAACCGTCATAATACATTAGGTATGATACTATAGCAAATTAAATGATTCATTTTCAAATTGCGCACCTTGAACATGAAAACTAGGTACAGACACAAGGCACCCGGTCAAATTTTCCCAATCAACCTTGAACCTAATGCTTTAGCGATAAAGTTGAAAAACTATTAAAGAAATTTGACAGATTGTGGTAGCTTGAGGTGCTGGCGTCTGTACATATTTAAAGTGATCTCCTCAATCTATAATTTCAGCTTCGTATCGCATTATTCAGAAACTCGACTCAGAGTCACCACAGTAATTTGCAATCCACAAACTTATAAAAGAAAGAACGCATACACACTTCCAAGTTCCAATACACCCAGCTAACATTCTCACGCAAAAAATTCACGACAGAAAAAAAATAACTTCAGAAAACTCTTCAACTCCATATGCGAAGGAAACAAGGAGCAAAAGTAGGCACTAATCGAACTCGAGCCATGCAAATATCGGGCACACGTTGCGACAACTTATCAATACGGTGCACGTGACCCGGATTATAAAAGAAAATGGCGGAAAAAATGGCGCGAATCGACGGTGTGACCTTGTTGGAGGCGGGAGTTTTGGGATTAAGTTTTTTGGTTGTTGTCGTTGATATGAGGAGCTGTTCTTAGAAAATAACTATTTTATCAGCTTCTTATTGATTTTAAGACCGCTAAGTACATCCTAAGATTGTCTGGAAGATATTGGTAGGAGCGATAAGACCGCAATTGTACCTATTTAAGTATACCTACTCTATCTAATTTTAGGATTCCAAATACCTGATACTTTTATTTTCTGGCTTTTTAAATCCAATTTCGCAACATCTTTTGCAAAATATATTTAAAACAATTTTCGCTAACTAAGTAGAGCCTGAATGTAATGTTACGAGCTAGATATGGGATAAATGGAAAAACTACAGATTAATCACCGAATATCTTTATTAATCACTAAACACTTATAAAGTTGTAACTCAATCACAAATTCACCAATGATCACTTAGTTATCTCACTTATAGTTCACCTCGATTCGCTTCGTTGTATAGCCAAAATCGGACTGACTGCTTCCGCAAACACGACGGCTATTATTAATGCCGACCGATCCTTCCAGAAAGTTCCACAACTTTCTGGAACGTTCTTTACAGTACCATAGTGGAACATTCATCAACAGTAAAACAGCCAAAGACCTAACAATAACATTTATACATTTTGTTTAGTACTGATTTTCTATTGACATCAACACTCGAATCCAATTTAATTAACAGAGAGCCAGCATTATCAATATTATATACCTGCAAGTCCTTGCAAAGAATAATATCACCAACAAAGCATAACAAAAACAAATTAACTGTATTATTCATTGGGTAATAATCTAAGAATTAAAAGACCGAATGGAATGAGGACAAGATTTGCATAAGGCCCGCATGACATTAAAATTCATTACAATAAGTTCCTTAAGTTCATTCACTAGGACACGAAGTAATTACATTCATGAATGAATGAATGAAAGAACATGTTCTTTTTCCTCTGTTTTTCCTGCATTTTATAGACGACAAGATATGTATTTTATATTTGGTAGGGAATAAGGATAATAAAATGTTGTTTTATGTAAAAAGATTTAAGGAGACCAATCCTAGAAATTGTTTTCTTGCGTGTTGAGGAAATGAATTATTGAAAAGAATATGCCGTTGATATAAAATGCTGTCGTTCTTCACTTGTTTTATGAGTGACTGCCTGCTTTTATTTTATGTTGAGACTGAAAGCTTTATTCACTATTAAAATAACTTTACTATGGATGTTTAAACAATTATTGTTTTTTGTGAAGCTTAATATGTTTTTATTTCTGAAATAAATTGAATGGTTTAATTAAAGTACTTAGCTCCTTAGTTTTCTCAAATTAACTCCTTAGTTTTAACGGAATGAAAAATGTTAGCATAGTGACTAATTCAGTTAATAAATTGCCTGGTAACAAGATTACCAAGAAGTCAAACTTTTACCTACGAACATTCAACATTATGAAACATGAAAAAATATAAGTAAGTATCTAATACGTTATTCGATCAATATCTCCCCAAATAGATATAACTTACGTAACTCCCTGGCTTGCAAACCTCCATATCTCGACAATGACGTATAAAAACATCTATTGGCTCGAAAGTGTCGAATCTCCCCCGACTCCCCGAAGCTTATAATTTCAATCGAGTATTGGAAAAGGATACGGCTGAGAGTCTCAGAAGCCGTATTTGCTCGCCTATTTCTCGATATTCAAGTAATGTTGACAGTAAAAGGATTAAACGGTCCTTTTGTACTGATGGGTGAAATTTTATTTCTTTTTACGGTTGATATGTTACGGAAATAGACGTATCTAAGCCTATGTCGGAACAATGTATCAAAGGCTTAATGTTTAGGAATCCATTTTTATTTAAATTGACTAAAAACTAAACTCGTTACTAAAACTTTCAATTAGGTTACTAGCTAGATGTACCCTATCCTTATCTTCTCTTTTAACCTTCTTTTATCCGCCTAGCCTTTTCCCAACTATGTTGGGGTCGGCTTCCAGTCTAACCGGATGCAGCTGAATACCAGTATTTTACATAGGCCATCAGCCTATCTGACCGCCACAACCCAGCTAATTCTGGTTAATACGACACCCCTTGGAAAGACTGGCTGGCAGGTACTAGCTAGAAAATAGATAAATAGATAACAATATTGTTTTGTGCTTTGTCATAGTGAATTAAACGAATCAAAATTGTGAAAATGTACTTACATGAATAAGTAAGCAATAAAATTATCATAATAAGTTAAAAGATTTTCAAATAAGATGAATGTTGAAAACAGAAGCTTCTTTGATATTTTGCCTACAAAAAGACGTAAACTATAACAATAATAATATACAGTTATTTTATTTGTAAATGAAAGGACTACCAAAAGAGTAGATACCAAAGACGTACAAAACAATACATCAAAATGTTATCCACGTATATCCGTCAGTATAATTAATAAGTGCGATAACTGTCGAATAATAATAAGCTTCCTAATTACTTTTAATAAAATAGCTCTTAATTAATATTCCATTCGAATAATTAGCTCTCATAATCTATGAAAGAGAGAAACGCATTAGAACTGTCAAGTTTTTATCTTTTTCCCTTTCTTTTGAGACAGTTGACAGCTTCGGGTAGTGACGGTAGTTTGAAAACCTTGTTTCGACTTCTTAATTTTCAATATTATTAAGTTTAATTAGCTTCTACGTTATTAATTTGGTTTCTTATTAACAGAAGTTGTGATAAATTTTTGATTGAGGTATATTTCTGTATAAAGTTGATGGAAAATTTTAACCGATGCCAACGAAAACAGATTTAATAAACGCTTTCCCTTTTTTGGAGACACAGTATAGTTATTATTATTTTTTATTGAAGACTTCTCTTCAATAAAAAAAAACTATTGTTTTCGTATGTCTTCTTCTTGTCATTTTTCTTTAAAAAAAAAAACTACTCACAGAAAGATGAAAAGAAGAAGACATACGAAAACTTTACATTTTTTTATTTTTTTTATTGACACTACTTACTAATTTTGATTTACAACAATAGATTCGCAAGATAGGCTGACCGAAGCAAAGAAAGGTGTAGGTGGAGATTCATAGAGACTGCCCTGGAGTTTAAATGAGTTGATCCACAAACGATGGGACACTTAATATCGTGTCCTACCTGTCCTGTTGTTTGAACATCACAGGAGCTGATGGACTGCTGAAAGTGCCAAACTCGTCGCCAAATTTTTGGCCGACTCAATTTAGATTGTCATCGAGACGCTAAGAAGAAAAATCTATGGATTTTAATACAATAAAAATAGCTGTCCTCTTTTAAGACTTCAAACCTGGTTCTGAAGTTGACTCAGCTCGATTATAGTGACAGTTGTTCCAGTCCTTACGAGATCTTCTGCCCAAAGATTTATAAAAACAAAACCACTATTTAAACTGTCACCCGAAACAGCGCCACCCAAACTGACAGCGTGATGAATGCGACCGATAGCTCCCAAAAAGTTATTAACATATTATTTATATAGTTTTATTACCGGCGCAGTTAAATTTTAATTATAACTGGTTTTATCTCGCATTCGTTAGTCCGAGTTGGGTAATAAGTAATAAGGGCTTTTCCGGTGGGAGCTTGCGGCTGCAATGTTCCCAGGTCGAGGTGTTATTTCGAGTGAAATTTTATGGTGTGTTATGGTGAAAGAGTTGGTAATTAATGGCAGATAGAGCAGCAGTATTTGACAGTTACCAAACCTGACTTTTTGAGGAAGTGGTTGAAGAAAAAAAGCCTAAAGAAACACAAAGATCAGACAGAGCGAGGTGTTGACTCGACGACCGCACGGCCATTGATTCAATTATTATTGCGTAAAGCACGTTTTACCACAATCCGCAGGAGTTTAAGAGAAATTCCTAATTCATTGCTGCATTTGTTTTAAAACTTCGTTAGCTTGACAATATAAACGACCCAATTAATGTTGTTACCATTGTAAATGTGTCACGCAATCACCTCACACTTTAATCAGTTATCAATTTGAATTGCAAGCAAATTAAACCCTGTTTTTGAACCAAAATATTCAAGGATGAAGCCCAACTTATACAGTAACCTGATGATTCCAAATTCTCTTTTCCCCCATTTCTTGCTTACCACGGAAAATTACTCTCGAACTCGGCATGAAAATTAATTTGAAAGTATCCAACTATCTTTTAATCACAAAGTTGAAAGTCACTTCCAATAAAACGGCGTTTTTGATGAAGATTAATTACTGGAGAAATTTTAACATCGATTTTAGGAGCTTTAATTATTACAGGTTTAATGAAATTACGGATTTTGTGGACCTTAGCTCGGTCGAGATTATGGAACAGATTCTCAAACGAAATTGGCTATTCTTTAGGCCGGTCGCAAATCCGTAATCTTGAGCGATGTTTCATTTAAGAAAAGGATATTAAATGAAGACTTCCGTTTAAGGCTTATTTGAAAACATGGAGATACGGATCCATTTGATATTGCATAGTTGGAAATTGCCTGGAAACTGTTTAATTTAACCAACAAACATACATCTAAACAGCAATCACGAGCTGCCAGTATCAATATTCCACAGCAATGATGACTGCTCTAGAACGCGATTTAGATGTGCTGATCGCGTTGAGTTCTATTGGTGAAATTCGCCCTAAGATATTTTACTGGTTTCCCTTGTTTCATTTTTGCCGTTTTTCCAAAAAAAAATGAAACAAGGGAGCTTGTTTCATTTTTTTTTTTGGAAAAACGGCAGGCACCCCATTTTACTTGCAACTTTTTTAGCAGTAGATCAAATACTTTTTATGTTAAACATCAATTCACTAAGATTGACGTCGGTAACTCGGTATCGTGCTAAAGGCCAACGCACACCGGGAACGGCACAGCAGGGCATTTCATCTTTACCCAAAGTAAATTCATACGTTGCTAGTCGTGGCCCCTTCCATTAATTTATTACGTAAGACTATTTTCGCTAGTTTTCGACCCCCTCCCCACCTATTATAAGAAAAAATAAGAATATTATGGTGAAGGTAATAATTTAACGTTTCCGCGCTTTTTCAAAGTATAATTTTAACTTTGCGCATTTTTGTGATCTTACGAAAGAACTATCGAGACACCCTCCCACCCCTTTGTAAGAAAAAATAAGAAATGGTTGACCCCCTCCCCCCCCCCAAATCGTCTTACGTAATAAATGAATGGCCCCTAACAAGATCCAGATTCCAATGTTCAATGCCGCGAAGGGAAATCCCCTTTGATGCCTTTTGATGCCCCGGTGTGCGCTGCTCTTAAATGTCCACCATCTAGTTCTTCCGTTGTTAAAAAATTTCTTTACTCGACCTGCAGTCTTCTGAACTCAATATCATTTCTCTGTACCAAATCAAAAGTCATTCGCACCGGTTGAAATGTTAATCATGCGTATTCATTCACCTTTCACGATTGTATTATGAAATAATTACCTAGCGGGACTTCGGGAGAAGATAAAAGTAGATTATGATACACCGTCGGATAACTTTTTAATTAAGTTTACACCCAGTACCCGAATAATGTTTATTCATTTCAACAATTAATTATTACGTAACGTTAAAAGCTTTCAAAGCTTCTGTTCTTACATTAGTGTTAATTTTTGATATGGGCCTCTCTTTATCTTATTGAATTCTTCTACGTTTTTGGTTCTATTAAGTCGAGGAATTTAATTTCAATTTGATATCTTATGAAAACGTTTTTATTCTGGAAATGATATTTGGGTTATTATCATTTGAATTGGTTCACTTAAGATTAACTGTTCGTACAATCTTTATCTCGTTTAAGCGGTAGGTAGGGTATGTGTTGCAAAGAATATCTAGAGAATTTCTATTAATCTGTTTATCTAATCTTTAACTACACATTTCAATATTAAATTCACTTAACCAAATCTGTAAAAAAAACATGGCCGCATCAAACGGTCAATTTAAAAAAAAAAACGTTCGAAATCCGTTAAGAAAACAAAACATTCCATTCCAAATTCAAAAAGGAGTGAACAAAGAGCTGTCACTCAAACGTAGAACGGACACGCCCAGGGAAGGTTCAATCAGAGACCTCTTACTTCGTAATTACTCATGATTCTTGGTCAGTTCCGGAGTAATGACAGGGTACAATTTGATGATGCGTTCTCCGAGTCTATGCTGTCTATGGTCATAGAATAAAAAGACATGACGTAAGTATATGATTAGGATGATAGTATTCATTACTTTTTAATTTAGTTCGGTCATCGTCGGCGTTTCTTCGTATCATGGCGGAAGAAAACGAAACATTCCGAGCTTAATGTACTTTAGATCGTTTATAATATTCTCTTTAAGTACGCTTCTCTTACTTTTCTCATAGTAAAACACTCGCCTTCGTAGAAGCTAATTATTTTTTCAAAAACGTCTTTAAGTATTAACTGAGTTACTTCAACTAGCATTAAATCTCGAGAAATGCAGTTTTCTTCTTTGCCTCGGGAAAGTAGTTTTCGTATTATTTTGATGTTTTATGTCCTCTGAGACTATTAAAACTTGATACTGCTTAGATGCGAAAATTGGATTCGAAGGCACGAAATTACTAATGGTCGTAATTGGCTTACTTCAATTAATACAGAATTAACCTCACCATATAAACGGCAATGATTCAGAGCTAAGTTTAGCACCTCTGCGCTCTTGATCTATGCGTCACCGGAGGAAGCGATAATTCGTAGGTAGTTGTGTAGTGTGTTCGCGATTTAGTTTCCGAACATGTAAACAAAAAGGTAATCTTTGTATTCATGGAGGATGGAGTGTGGTACTCATGAAAGTAAACAACTTTTACTATCGAACCAACTTCAAAATATAAAAAAAACCTCCTGTGTGATCATTAATGTATGGAGCAGCAGATTTTTTTCGCGATTTCAGGATTGATCCCAGTGTAAAACTACGCTCCCTTAAAGTACATCCCGGTACACCCATTAACATTTTCATGATGTTTTCAATCTTAGAAACAAAGATTTGCATAGACTTTGCACGTAGTACGAATCTGTGTTAATCGCGTTGTGAGCGATACAATGCCGGTCGCGGCGGGGACCGGCGCGTTGCGATTGAATATTTAATTGAATGTAGAGCGCACATGGCGAGGTCAACGACTAGCTTGCTTGACCGATGGGTGGCGATAAGAAAAGCTGTATTTAGTTTGGACACCCATGTGTTGTTTTGGGTAGATATCTTCGATATTGCTAATACCTAGTGCTGTATCGGTGTTGCATTTCTCTATTTACAAACCAATGTTTCAAATTCAAATTTTTTTTTTAAACTAATATTATTTTTGCATCGTCTGAAACAATTTTGCAAGAAATAGAATGTTTTATTTACAAATTGTTTGGTTGTTACGTTCCTAACGTCAAATACCCTGATAATAAAATATGATTTGAAACCGAGAACACATGTTAACATCCCTTTATAAATATTATCATATTACCGATCAATTTAAATTCAATAAACCCTTTCAAATTAAAGCCCTGTTCACCTACTGCATATCAAGATGGTTATGTAAATTATCGTAATTCGTACATCATTATTAACCCTCCCGTGCGGTCCCGGTCTCGCAGACCGATTGCAATATTCGAAGCAGAATCTGACACAGTGAAATAGACGCGTCAGCTGCTCTGACACAATACTGTGATCCAATTTTAACGTACATCTGCCGCAAATGTCAAAGCTTATAGAATAATCGCGATTTTGCTGACTTGCTTATTTGATTGTGTTTAGATTTTTAGTTTACAATTTGTGCTGCTGTTGTCTTTGTATGGAATTGAAACTATTTTTGGATTTAGTTTTATTCATAGCAGAAAACACACCGATAAAATTACAAATAACTTAAAATTAGTCTTAAAACAAGAGATTTGTTTGTTATCATTAACACTAGAAACGGGATATTTACCATGTCCACTGTTTGTTTTGAGTTCCCGATATTTCGACGCTGTTGCAAGCACCATGATTTGCTTGATTTGTTTTTTATTTTTGTGACAGTAATTATAGTACAAAAAGGAAAATAATAAAGGATTTCCAAGAAATATTAAGCGGTCTAGTTTATTTACGTTGCGTTTCTCGTAAAAAAAAAGGTTCTGCTAATTGGATGACCATGTTTTTTCTAAATAAACATATAGCGCTTTAGCGTGGAGGGTTGCCAAAACGGATTTTAATTTCATCCAAAAAAAGCAATGCAAAAATAATCGATCGAAAATCGAGACTTTTTAAAGCTCGCGCTTTGAATTAACGAACGCCGGCGAGTAAAGAGAAAACGACACCATAGAGGGACGGGATAGATACTCCTCTTGCTTTTTTGCTCAAGTACAGCAGTGACTTGCATCGTCAGTAAATTCTTAAGACAACACACTATGACGAAACGAATAATTTCAATAATATACAGAGCATAACTAGAAAGTCACCCTTTTCATATCAAGTAAGAACCACTACCGAAAAATCACCTTTTTAATATTTAAAAATGTCTTTAATCCATTATGACTTTCTGTTATACTTCGCGCCGCTATCGCCCCCCTGGGCGAAGGCCTACAGTCCTAACACGCCGGGTGTCCCGAAAAATGGCGACAAAATCTAACGCGCGTGAATAATTTTGTGACACAAATGCAACCGTTGTTGACTTTACTCTCCCCATTATTACTTTTTACGGTTTAACAAGCTCGTATTTTTACTTATCTCGTTGTGTGAATTGTTATTATACATTTTTCTATAAAGGGTGTCAACCCTAGTTTCGTATCGGTAGGGCTGATGCTATTGTGGTCGCTTATATCAACGACGTATATTGTGACGCTTTTAAAAGCGAAACTTTTTTATTAGATGTCTTTTTACAACTCTGCGTAGTTTTTATGAGTTTGATGAGCGATCTTGGCCCGAAAATTTAGTGGCTATTGTCACGATCTTAATATCCGAGAAAGTTTTGACGAGCGCTAAAAAGATGTGTACAATATTTTTATCGCGAACCGTGAAGTTTTTTGCAATTACCGTTATCTGTTTTAAAATCCCCGAGCTGGATTCGATTTAAAACGCATGATTTTGCACTATTGTTTTGTTTATTTGCTTTACAGCATAATTACGAATGAATTGAAATTGCAGCATGATTTAAACAGCGCTAAAATAACATACCTAATCACATTTAAAATTAGATTGATGTTATTACATTACCACTTTGCCTTTGAAACTAAACACAACACGAATCCTATTAAAAATAAATCAACATTAATTATTAGGCATTGGGAGTGGGACCGGCCGCGGTGGAGCAGTTATACAAAAACAATTATATCAAAACACGTTAGAACTACAACAGCTGACAACACACAGCCAATCCGATCAACCCGTACGATGCAGCCTAAACAGAAAACAATAGAGCGACCTTTCAATAATAGAACATTGGATACGTAGTATACGAACACGATACCAATTACTTACAAGTATGTTACATCGATACTGGAAATTTCAAATTGATATCGAATTATATTAAAAGTTTATTAGCTGCTGCCACCGGTGTTTAATTGTGATTTTTGTTTGCGTTAGTATCGAATAATTGGTATCGATTTATTTTTGTTACCAACTCAAAAACGTAATGTTAGTCATTTGTTGATACGATCGGGTGATGGGAACAGAATTGTTCTATAGTAATTTTGTTGTTATTATAGATTAACTAAGTGCCTATTACAAAATAATTTGACGCAGGTTGAATAGGCATAGTAAACATTTCTCCGTAATACCTAGTGTCTAAATCAATTCACGTCAAAATAGTCTTGAAAACATCGCCCCATTTACTTCGTCTCTCTCTGGTAGCTTTCAATACGACCGGAAGTCAGAAAATTCACGGAATTTTCATCGTGCGACAAACTGTCAAAATTGCCGACGTGGGAGCAATATTCGTTCGGTTTTTTTAAGCACTGTAACGGAACTATTAACCTGTGTCAAGCATAGCACAAAGCGTTGGTTCGAGTGACCACGTTTTAACAACAATTTCACCGTACAAAGACCAATTACGATACCTCGGGTCGATCAAACGGGTATCGGTGAAAAATTGGTATCGTTTCGACCGGCGAGCGGCGGAAGGGTTGGTCCGTTTGTGAGAAATTCTGCCGCGTGATCGATGTTTTCACGGAAATTTTCCGGGTAAAATCCTGTGGACATAAATAGCAGATTATTGCGGATTCTGTTTGATATGGTCAAGTGTGTGTTTTGCGAACAAATCGGATTTATTTTTTTTATTTCTTTGTGAGCGTCATGTTAGTCAAAGCAGCGAGATAGTCGAAGCAGAATCGATTCGAATATTTTTTTCCTAGAAATAACGTTGACTATAAACTGATGAGTACCTACTTAAGTGTCTTATTACATACCGCAATATACGCATACTACCTACTAATATTTTCAGCAAGCTACTGAAAATATCTCTAAAATAATATCAAACTCCAAACAACTGTACAAACAAAATACACCCCTATCTATAATATTCTACTAACAAATATGACTTGAATTGTGAAATCAAAGACATTTGCCAGGTGCCTACCTACTTGTAAGGGTACTTCCAACTTATTATTAGATATTCGCGAAATATTCCGATCACGAAACTGTACTCCAGGAGAATAAATTTAATTTATTCCACTCCACCCGTTACCGTTTTTCATAACCTGATATATAAAGAATTCCCATTTTATCGTCGAAATTGTTATTTTCTACATATTAGCTGTGTTATTTTATCGCTTTTTCTCTCATTATTTAGTACCTGTAATAACACTCATTCACGAAATATTGGGTGTTAATAATATAGCTACGTGCAAAAATTCTGAAAAAGGAAATCAGATTTTGGTCTAAAAAGGCATGTTGCCTTGAAAGTTAAGGCTCATTCATCTGTCAATTAGGTTTAGGAGGTTTTACGTCAAGTCTTTTTTAACTACAGAAGAATTTACTATGCCAAACTTTCAGCAACTTTTGTTGAGTAACTCTATTATCTAAAAGTCGAGACACATTTCACCAAGACATTTAACTTTAAAACTACAACTTGATTCAAATAATCTCATCAAAATCCGACAGCAAATATATTTCATAATACATAAAGAAACTCTAAAAAGCAGCAATTGAAGTGGAAATTCCTTGAGAGGAAATAAAAATAAAAGGAAAGACGAACACCGACTGTTTATCATCTGGCATAAGTTGCAACATTTTACGGCAGGAGCGCTTTCTCCCGAGATGTTTGCAATCTCTCACAAGTTTTGCCGTGGTTCTATTTTTATGGGTAAATCCAACGTGTTTTGTGTCTATGGTGCTTATAGTTCGTGCAGTAGTTAGTGTGGATTTGATAAACGAAGGTGACGCTTAGACCAAATAGAATATTAATAAACCTTTAGTAAAAAGCAATGATACAAATATCAAAGGTAATCATAGGTTGGGCAAACAGGTAAAACAGTTGTCATAGAAATAGTTCTGGGCTTTGGCAGTGTTATTGGGTTCTTCCATCAGAAATTACTTAGAAGTACCTAGCTCGGATTTGCCCCAGTTGATAGCGATTGACTTGATCTCTCTGACATTTGACTTAAACGTAACTGGTGAAATATGGGTATACTTACTTTTGTCTAAGCCTTCGAAGATTATAGATGGTGGTTAAGTTTTATTTTTATTTTTTGCGGTCACAATTTACAATACTAGTTTCATAGACTTCGATCATCATTTATTACCGACTCATACGAAACTATTACGAAATTAAAATTATTCTATTACAGGAAATCTCATGATAACCTTTACGAAATATACATAGTAAAGTGCTCTCGACACTCTTGAACTCGATGCCCTCAATTTCCCTTTACAATAAAATTAATGAAGTAAATAAAACAAGATATTGCAACTGACACATATTCCACGTCCTATATACGTCTCATATCACATAATGTCACTCGATCCATTTGTCGTAAATAACAAGGAATGATTTCTATAGAGCGAGTCGTAGAATAGATAAGTCACTGCAATTTATTATTGGAAGTAAATAATTGCGTGTGCGTCTCTTTCTTGCGTACGAAACATCCATTAGGTTAGATTGAAAGCCTTATAGTTTTCCCCTTCCTTCTTCAGTCATAGACAAATTGGAACACCAACTGCTTGTAAATCTCATTATTGAATGATCTCATAAATAACCTATAAAGTGACGTTCTATCACTATCAGACTATCAGTGATGACGATGATGATATAATTAGTTTTTGTTTTCCTTTTTTGGGTCAATCATCGTACAAATAGGAAACGCTGTCAAAGCTATTACCAGTTTTTATCTGTGATCGACAATTGTCTAGTTTTGACATAAGCTCATACGACCTCTAAGTTCGTTTATTACTCTGTGTAAATAACTGGAAGAATCTCAACTCATCGCTAATTATTAGAGCGGCCATCTGTCGACTAACTTATGATCGATACTGAGGGGCGCCGATTGTGATTGTGAATCGAGTTTATTTGATTTACGATTTTTTGTTGTTGTTCGTTCTTGCGTGTGAAGGGTAAGTTCAGAATTAAATGCGAATTGGACTAGCAATTTAATTTCAAAAGTATTTTTAGTTAATAAAAAGGTATTCCATAATCAATATTAAACCAAGCGCATGTTACAACCCTCATAGAAATCTGGATAAAAAATAAATCTGAATTATTCCGAAAAAATACCAACAAGCAGGAGCCTTCACAAAAATGCCATTCTAAAAATTCCGGAAAGACTCGTAACGCTGCAAATTCCTAATAACACCCAACATTAATCCAGTTACGTGCGGATAAAACCAGTTATAACTGGATCTAACCGGTTATTGGAGGGAGCCGTAAATTTTACGTGTACCAATAACGTGTTGCGATGTGCATGAGACATAAGCCGTGTTCGCCTAAATTGGACACTATGGCAGCACCGGGCTTCGGATTGGTGATAAAAATTGAGTTTTACATTGTAAATTGACCCTTATGCACTTTTGATTAACGGAAATTGTTATTTTGTTGCAGGTAATTCTTCTTCCGTAGAGGAGACTCTGTGTGGACCAATTTGTTGAAAATCTGAAGCTTAACAGGTTTGTAAAAAACATCACGGTACTATACATGTCACATTTGCTTGACTTTTCGCCAGTTGTTAGTGGTAAGTTCAATATTTTTGACTGAGAAACTGACTTTACAATTCAATGGATAATAATTACGGCTGAGCTCGTGGCTAAATAATAACAGCCACCCGGGTCGATCTTTAGGTTAAGCCGCGCTTGCCTAGGTTGATCCGTTGATAGGTGACCACCCATTACATACCATGTTTCCTCCGTGTCTCGGCAAGCACGTTAAGCCATTGGTCCCGGCTATCATTTGTAGATCTTTGGCAGTCATTACAGGTCAGTCAGTGGCCCGAAAGTCTGACAACCAATCTTACCAAGGGGTATCGTATTACCCAGTATTAACTAGGTTGTGGAGTTCAGATAGGCAGTCGCGTAAAATACTAGTATTCCGTTGGATCCGGTTAGACTGGAAGCCGATCCCAACATAGTTGGAAAATGGCTTGGCAGGATGAAGAGCTGAGAAAATTAGGATGCACAAAATAGGACATGTCTTCACCGTTTTTCCACTCCAACATGGGCTGCTAGATTAACAGCTCATATTTTTGCCATAACCACTTTTCTCTTGAAGTAGTTCCTCAAAAGAGGCAGTTGACGTAACTTCCATAGCTGCAACGAGATTGATCCTACATATTTAATACTCTTCCCAGCAATGTCACAAAAGCCTTTACAAAGGCTCCAGCATCCATATTTGATCTAACAAATTTTGCCAAACAACATCTATGAAGAATAAAATAGTTTCCTTTAGAAAAGATTTATGCATAGTCATACTTACTGCGCGCTTTTCATGTATGGACTTGCACATAGGGTTGTCTTACCTCAGAATTTATCCGGACATGTCCGGTTTTTTGGGCCCTCGTCCAGACTTGATTAGTTCAAAAGGTACGGACGAATTGTGGACCAACTGCTTACACTGACAGATACTGATTTCACCGAAAGTCTAAGTGAGTCTTTTTTAAAACAAACTTTTAAAAGGTTTATCTATCAACATTGATCGCTTGTACAAAGTTTCGTGTCCGTGCTATTAACCGTTGAGGACGCGATCCTGGCTGCAGGATCAAGTCAAACCTATCATAAAAATATATTGTCACCAGAAACAAAGGTGTGTGCAAAATTTCAGATCAATCGGTTGAGGGGAACTGGTTTGAAATTCAGTTGCAAGATTTGACCAATGCATATTTACTAACAAGGCAAGTTAAATAAAAGCTTATAATTACTTACTTTTTCGCAACTGTGTAGCTTATTGTCAGGACTTTTCATTCAAAATGGTATCCCTACACACAACGAAACACAAAGCCTGTAAAGCAGCATTATCGGAATTTTATAGAGAATGCATCGCCTTTGAACACGACTGGGAGCAGGTTTTATTTAAAGTAACTTAGTTGCTAAAATCGACGCTTTTTGACGCCGAAACTGCCGAGTTTTGTGTCGTTTTGTGAGCTTGTAATGGAGTCAGTGTAGTGTTATTTGATGGGAATTTGTTGGGTGACTTGATGATGGTTTTTTATTGGACTTTTGTTTAATGATTTATTAGGTACTTTCCCAATAAATAGCCAAATATAATTAGGCAAAATTGCTACTTAGGCCACTTTGTTATAACTAGGTATTTTTCTTACATTGATTTGGCCTATTTCTTTCTTTAACTGACCATTAAAAATATTTTTTTTTCGGCACTAAAAGCTAAAAAAATAAAATATTGAACAATATTCTCCTGTAGTTTAAAAAGACACATTTTAACCTCTGTCAACAAATAATTCAAATTTTTGTTGCTAAGATGATATTGCGACTAGATTTTAAATATTTTTAAATACAGGAAGTGACTCGATACACACACTTGACTTTTTACAGCTTCTTAAAAGTTCATAACACTTATTGCAACACTAAAAACGATAACATTCAAATAAAAACCCTCTAATGACGCATCATTATCGTTTCATCAAAGCACACACTAACATACGACAATATTTAATGTCCGTATCTAACTGGCACAAATCGTAAACGTCGTCGACCGATACGTCCCGATAACGTCCGATACCACGCGATAACGGACGATATCGGACGACACAATGAGTGTCAGTGTTGCGAAAGTTTACGTTACTAAAAGTATTGTGGTATCTACTGGTTTTATACTTCGAAAAGCTAGAGTCATAAGCATGTTTGATTTTTAACCGACGTCTAAAAAAGGAGTTCATTGTAGTATTGGTAACGTTAGTGTTGTAACTGTTTATGTTATTGAATTCACTTTGAATATCAGTTTTTTTCTCTAAATGAATCGAATATTTAAGTATCTTTTCATCAATATGTATATTACAATAAAAAGTACATTGTGTAAGAACTAAAGACTACGTCACAATCAAAGAACCGTAGTTCTCTATTATACTGTACTATATACTAGATCAACAGATAATCCTAGTTCCAAAAACAATCCCTAATTTAACGGGAAAATACTAACTAAAATTCTCATTTTATTCCCAAAACACATCTTCATATATTACCAAACTAATTAGTCTTTTTCAAAACAGACTCAAATCGAAACAGACAGTCTGACGACGCCGACGCGACGTTTAATTCTAAAAATCTCTTTTAATAAAATGTTAAGGTGAATACACTTGGGAGCCGTATTATGATAGTTAATGTTATTATCTCGGGGACGCGGGGAGAATCACAATAAGCAATTAAGAACGTGAGAATAACAAAGTAACAACGTACAGAATGCTAACTCTGAACTTGTCATAAGAGATTGAAATTGTTCGTACGGAACATGGTAGATATCAGGTTTTCTGTGAATTTTGTTTCATTGATTCAAAATAACTTGCGCAAGCTTAGCAGTTTAATTTGTACACAAATGGTGTAACAGAATAGCGCTATAGTCGATAGTCTTATCCAGCACCTTAGAGGATTACCTCTAAGGTGTTGGATAAGACTATCAAACTGGACCGAACATGAACGTGAAAGAACCCACGTTGGGTTGGAATAAAAATGTTACGGACTTCCCATAATATATCACATCGGCGGACAAAATTACTATGAAGAGTCTATTTTTTTTCGACCCATTTAAAGTTAATGTGTGAAGAAAAAGCGAACTTCATACGTAGTCATAAAAGTCGTTTTTAAACAAAGAATATTTCTTTTGTTTTTAGACGACGATCGATGATTGGGTCACATTTCTTTCATTCGACATGGCTTCGCGAATCAATCAGAGTTCCCCTTCTGTACTTCACTTACTCTGTAGTAACAATTAGGCAATTACCTATGTACATGAATATTATGTTTTCATTTTAACGTGTGAAGTCGCTAATTAGAGAATTTGTGTAGGACGTACATTAGGTAAGTATTTGTTTATTAAGTTTTTGTTCTTATCATCAAGGCGTGAATGATTGAGCAAAATTCGATCATTATTTTCATCTTGGCTTCAACGTTAATTATAGCTGGCAACCCTGACATGGTGATGTCATGGTAACTAGCAATTTTGAGCAACCCCTACAAGTATCAACTGAATTTCTTATCCGGGATTTTTATTTCCGTTTCTTCCCAAGAGTCAGTCAGATATCAAATACGCGATCTAGTATAAAAAATATATCGAATTCTGCTATACGATCTTCTTACAGTTAAAAACATTTATTTATTTATTTTAAAATAGGTTCACCAACAGCTTATGTGTAATACACAATTATCTTATGATGCGTTTTCACATTCTTGAACTTACGCAGTCGCCAATTACTGATCAACCAGCATTCACAAAAATAACTGATAACATAAGAACATATAAAGTTAAAATGAGTGGCTCTGGAAATTAAATATCACAGTAAACTCCTTAAACGTAATTGCTTACGACAGTTTATAAACATCATTAATTGAATTTCACAACAAACTCACAGAAGGGTAAAAACAAAACGGACACATTTACTCGAACCTCGATAGTAAATACAAACACACATCTTACAAAAGGTAAACTCAGAGCTATCGACAGTCAAGATAAAGCGGGTTTACATTAGCTAGGCGTTAGGCGTAACTCAGACACGGCTCCGCGTGAATCGGATGCACAAATAAAAAGAACTTCTCTTAGACTGCGAAGCTTTGTTTAGAATTTATTTTGAAAGCAGTAAAATAGTGTTGGGAAGTTTTATGATGAAGTATTGTGGTAGAATGTTAGGAATGTTTTTAAAGATTATATTTGGTGATGAGCACTGTTTGTTGTTGTTTTTTTGGTCTTTTTAAAGTTACCTGAAGCTTGGGGTAGTTACGGTTAGATTGATATAAGAAAATTTAGAAATTCCACGAGCACGAAAAGTATTCTTCAAAGCGCACACTTAGGGAGGAGGACATAGACTTTGATTGAAAATAACGATAGTAAAAAAAATAGTTGGCGCAAAAGAGTACCAGGAAGGATATCAGCGGAGGCCTTTCCCCGACCGTTAAGTTTGTTGTAAGTATACTTAATGTGTGCTCTGCATGGAGTACCTCAGAAAATTTCTGATAAACCCAGCATCCTATAAACTTATGAAAAAAAAATAACAGTATCAATTCATCAGCAAAATGTCATCTATACCTACCTAATACCTCGATTGATGCTGCTAAATGTTGTATATAATGATACAACATTTATCGGTAATCGTAATCGGTAAGACATAATTGTAATCGGTAGCAATTACAGCATACCACAATATCATGTTCATCGAAAATATTGTGTAATATTCATGTGTGATAATATGAATATTCAAATATGAGATAAAAAAAGTGTAAAATTCAATCCACTTGAGCGCCTATCATGTTTTTTTCAAACTATCATTATAATCAAATTATCATAGTTTGTATGAAATAAACACCAAAACACATTACCCCCCTCTGTCGCAGTCGGGTGTCTTCGGCTATCATCGTAATCAAAACCTGATACGTTTCATAACACGTTAAAATAGCCGTTTAACGTAGCATCCAATAAAAATGTGCGTTATTATACTTATTATAGATAATAAGTTGTTATTTATAACTTAAACGTGTGTATGGAGAAGTTATGGAATTATACGAGTACCCATCGTAGTTTCTAGTGGTTGTCAATCTTAAGAAATGATACATAAAACACCAATAAAAATATTATTAAAGCCTTTAAAATATATAAAATGTGAAAAAAATACCAGTTTTTGAAATGGAATTATTAAATGAGATATCTTACTATGTTACTAAAGATATCTACCCAGAATTATGGATAACAATGGATTTTTTTATATAATGTATGACAGCAAAGGCTCTCTCTTCTTGTATAACCCTTAGGTACATAACTAGCCACCCAAATAAAAATCAACGGAACACCACTAACCATTAATAAACGCCAAACTATTTCAATAAAACTGTCAAATTAAACCATTGTTTGAACTGTCAAACCTACGAGAAGAAGAGAAGTGACACCTATTGCCTTAACGCAGCGAAATTTCTCCAATTAGTGTGTTTCCAATCAAATTAATAGCCCATAGAGGTTACAGTGAATGTACGGTGTCCGGTTTTCGACAATAAATTAGATTCTACCGTGAATGTCACCTCTTTGCCATGACCACTGCGGTCAAGCGACAAGCTTCTTGCCACTGCGACGTCGACTGCCGAGAAAACAAAAAAAAATAAAAGACATGACGTGCCTGTAAACCCCGAAGGGTTTAGGCAGAGGTGTACCTAATAGTACACCCACATTTCGCCAGTTATGTTTAAGTCCCATTCCATGTAATAGGAGGCGAGCCTATTGCCGTCAACTGGGCACATATCCAGACTTCATGGATGCTGATGAAAGAAGATAATGGGAAAACACAACAACACCGCTCTACCTGGGAATTGAACCGAGGACCTCATGCTCAGCAGTCGCGCTTGCGACCTCTAGACCAATGTGGCAGTCACAAATGAAAGAAGTTAAAACATGCCATATCATTAGTCCTCGCGATACTCACGCGAAGAAAACAACACAAGTCGCCTCGCCCGAGGCCGTGGACGGAGCCTTACATGGCTACTAATGCCACGTTTTGTTAAGACATTGTATGGGGATATTTGTCAAGATAAGGCGGTTTAGTGTTGCGACATGTAAAGAAAGACAAGTCGTGTGAAAGTGAAATTAAATATTCTTGAATACAATGAAATATGTGTTCTCTATTGTACACAATATAGTAATAAATAATTATATGAATATGTAATAGGCGCTATTACCGCTCTAGGTGGGTCTAGGCAGACAATCTAGCGTAGACAAACTTAACAGAAGAAGTGACAACATTATTAGCTTGTAAAAGACGTATACACAAAGACTCAGAGGATACAATAATGTACACAGGCTTAAAGTTTATTATTTTCATTAAGATTAAAAAGAGCATTCAAACCTTAGGGTTTGAATGCTCTTTACAATCGTTCAATCGTTCAATCGTTTTCTATAAAAACGTAAGCGATTCAAATCATCCGCCATCATTTGTACATAAAGATAACCCAACATTTTATTTATAAATAACCTCAAAAAATCAGTATGCAATTATGTAAATCCTATGACAAAAGATGATAACAACTCATTCATTTAACCATTTATAAACGTATTCACGTCTTCCATAAGCCGGCACTACCGACTCCTCGATAAAAAGTCACAATTTATATCCAAAAAGTAATGGGAACTGTGTTAAAAGGGAAAGCACAGACAGGTTGACGTGGTCACAGTAGAAAATAAAAAACAGTATCTCAACTGGACAATTTTATGACAATATGCTTGGGTTTTGCTTGAGGGTCTCGTGGCTAAATAACAACCGCTCGGATCGATCTTTAGGTTAAGTCGCGCTTGCCTAGGTTGGTCCGTGGATGGGTCCACCCATAACATACCGAGTTTCCTCCATGCTTTGGAAATCACTTTAAGCCGTTGGTCCCAGCTGACATTTGTAGATCTTTGACATTCGTTACAGGTAGTCAGTGGCCCGAAAGTATTACAACCAGTCTTACCAAGGGATATCCTTTAACCCAGTGCTGGGTTGTGGAGGTCAGATAGGTGGTCGCTCCTGACTGGAAGCTGACTCCAACCCAGTTGGGAAAAGGCTAGGCAGATGATGATGCTTGAGTTTTGCTGACCGTATGGGTGTCTGGGTGTGACCTGAGGTGGAGCACAGGGTATTTTCGCGCAGCTTTGGATACGAGAGTACGTTTCATTCCACTGTTGGATATGGCCCTCTTCTTAGTGACACCACACACAAATTCTAGTTTTCTACCTTATCAAGTCGTCCCTCTTCATCTTTACAAGGTCATCTGTTCATCTCGCTGATTGTAGCTGAATGGCAGCCGATTTGCAACTTCTCTTCAAAACCTCATCTGTTATTCTGCTCCGGTCCACAGCCAATTCAGATGTTAAAAAACCCCAGCAAGCATTAGCTATGCGCAATTGGTCGTGAAACGTGTTGTTGATCTACTGTTAAGATATAGTTACTATGTTATAGTGTCGTGTATGTCAAAGAGTTGGAGTCAATGATGATCAGTGTGACACTTGGTTGAGAGGATTATGGTGATAACATGTTTTATGGCTGATAAGTAATGGGTTTTTGATCAGACACGTTTCTAAATGGCGTAGAAGTATAGGATTAAGTAGATTTTGAACTTAGTGCGAGAGACTTTCGCTCAACAATGAAGTTATCGGTGTCTTCCGGCTTAAATTCTCATGATGGCTGCGATTACCAATGACCCGAAAAATATAATCCGCATTATCGTTTATCGATATTGATTGCTATTCGACCATCAATGTTAACAAGAATTTGTGTGGTATACTACAACTAAAAAACCCAACTACTAAAAAATCACGTTCCAATTAAATTCGGGGTTTACAAGGTAAAATCGACTCCTATTATTGAAGTCGGTTAAAATGTAGCCTATGCTACCTGGGCCATAATAACGAATCGATTGACACTTTATTTATCAAAATGGGATGAATAGTTTAGGCGCTACAGAAGGTCATACGTAAATACAAACATGCATACTGCTAAAATCATAACCCTTCCTTTTGGCTTCACTGTAGTCGGGTAAAAAAGGGATATGTGGCTTATGGTCTATGTTTACAAAGAACAAAAATAAAATAGAACTAATGCTACAGGACCGAAAATGACATACATCTCTCATTAAAACTAGCACGGAACGAGATCTTAAAAATCAACATAAAGACGAATAGACGAAACCTTCTTCAGCTTATTACGTCACATCACAGCAAATAGTTGAAAGAAATAAGTTAAAAGCAGAATTGAAATTTCGAGTAGGAGGAGGTTGGCTGGAACGGTTAAGTAACACATCACGAAATATTCATACAAGGAAGGAACATCTTAAGATTCCCAGTATGCAAATATTACTTTGCCAACGTTTGGGGTGTGGTACGTATCTGAGAGACGAGCGATTTGAAAGAAATTGTTGTACCTATTAATTCAAGTAGTCTTTTGTCATTTGCTTTGTAATCGTAATTTAGTTCCATGAGCACATGAAAGCCAGCGTTAGATATACATAACTGGGCGGTGGTTCATTGTTTGATAGTCGCACTGTGCTCGTGCCCGTGTAGTGGATGATAATACACTGCTTCTCACAGAGAGTTCTAGAAGTGGTACATTATAGGCTGATCATGCCCTGTCCCGGATTCTGCATCACGGACATGACGGTATTGTCGGTTCGTAATCCATGTGAAATTATTATTTCAAGCGTTCTCGCTCACATAACTAAAACTTGCTACAAACATATACCTCTTTGTCTACACTGAGTGGCAAAAGAGGCCCTAGTCAAAATGCCAATCTTTTAGAAAAAAAAATGATGATGGAAGGGCAAAAATGTGTTGCAAAAGTCGATGTAAGAATACAAAACGCCATGGAAGCGATTGCCACTCGTTCGTACCGTCTTGACAAAGATCAGATTTACAAAAGCTTGTCACTCGCTTACGCTTATAACCTTACCGTAACCGCTTATGACTTATACCATGAAAGCGACTATACCTTACACCAGTATATATTCTACAAGAACTCCGGCTGCGTTTAGAGCGACGACAATGCCAAGTCGTTATTACAAATTATTGCACTTTTTACTTATGCTACCATACGGTTTTATATTCTTAAGTGTCACGATTCATTGCTTGCTTTTGCCGTTCATCATATTAATTGTAGAGTACGACTTTTTCAGAAAATATTGCTTAATAAGAACCACTTCCAATCGAGTTTCGGGCGCCACTTATCTTTATATATCTATATAGATTTAGTATAGTAGATAGTTTTTTCTCTGTCACATCTTTCCGACTCCATTAAGGACTTTCTGCTTGAAAATCAAAGCCAAACAGTTACTTTCAAATTAATTGGTCGCTTTTGGCATCTAAGGAAAGCGCCAACAGCCCTATCTTTAAGACGTTGTCTGAAAATCGATAGGCGATGGGTCCCGAGCTGAAATCCAACACGTTTGAACTGTACTGAACCCACTGACTTGTGGTAGACGTATTCAGTTGAGTTCAAGTGGGTAACAAGAGTCTTAGCACCTATCCAATATACTTCAGTTCACACAACCGGTTACCTAGTGTGAATTAAATATAAATAGATTGAATATGGCAGTCGCTCTACGTAAAAACAATAAAGTTGGGTTAGGCAGAAGATCATGAGAAAGATAAAATATTCTTTATTGTATAATCAACATTATTTTTAACAAAGATCATTTCCAAAACCGTCGAGGAGCTCGTGGCTAAATAATAACAGCCAGTCGGGTTGATCTTTAGGTTAAGCCGTGCTTACCCAGGCTGGTCCGTGAATGGGTGACCACCCATTACACACCGAGTTGCCTCCGTGCCTCGGAAAGCACGTTATGGCGCTAGTCCCGGCTGTCATTTGTAGACCTTTGACAGTCGTTACATGTATTCAGTGGCCCGAAAGTCTAACAACCAGTCTTACCAAGGGGCATCGTATTACACAGTACTAACTGGGTTGTGGAGGACAGAAAGGCAGTAGCTCCATGTAAACTACTGGTACTCAGCTACATCTGATTAGATTGGAAGCCGACCCCAACGTATTTAGGAAAAGGCAGGTAGATGATGACCATTCACAAAACCATAATATTCAGCAACAGGGTAGATATCGCTATTGGAGATAACAACGGCGTTGTTATTGTAATAGTCTTGAATTCCATAGCGTAAACAATAACTACTTTCATGTCTATCGCTTACTATTACATACAATACAAAAAAGGTTACAAAACCCTTTAAAAAAAACAGCAACATCCAATACAACATAAAATTACCATAACCGCGTCTAATCTTAAAACAAGCCACAAAAACAAAGCGTATAGGTGTTTAATACCGTCCATACCCGTCCGTAGACGTTCATAGCCGTTCCTATATCCATAGCCCATAAGGCATGGTAAAATGAAGCTATAAAGGGCCTGTGGTAGCGAAACGGTAGATGCATGCGGTTTATGATGATTGCGCGTCAAGAAACAATAGCCTCTTATTGTTTATAGAGGACTGGCTCCAGAGTTAGGTTGCTGGATGTGGTTGTACGGTTTTTTGTGTGCGTACTTGAAACATGCTCTGTGTATTTTTAACGAACATTGGCTGGCCGGGAAAATAACTATGTATTTTTTTTAAACACTGCGAATTTCAACCAACTGGAGTTGTACCAAGAGACTTAAAATATAGAAACAAGCCGTTTCAGCTATGTTATAATTTCGGTGTTACTGTTAATCAAGTATATTATTTATCTTATTACATAAACTTTCTACCCAAGATTTGAGTTGTCAAAACTCTTGTCTAAGTTTTACACGTTACTATTTCTAGATATCAGACGCAAACGCATGCATACGCATTAAATACCATATACTGGATTTCTGGAACGAAAAGCAATAATTTTGACGCAAAGGAGAAATTCTAAAACAGATCCTAATCCATACCATAATCTTACAAACACGGAACTTAAAACAACACGATATCGATTTAGCAAAACCGTAACATTTTAGCCAGTCATACATCAAGACGAATACAGTTTCACCATAATAGTATCTCGAGAGTAATCTCCGGCTATTATCTGAATCCCTTTTTGATAAAACGTGAAGATACATAGACTTTGCCATTTAAGAAATGGTCCACAAATGCTAGTGAAAGTTTTATTTCAAAAGGATAAGATCAGCCGAGAAACGTTACGAATTGAGCCGAGTTTTTTATTATATTTGAGATAGCAGATATGTTTTATACAGAAAGTTAGTATTATTTTAAAGTGTTACCTACTTAATATTAACTTTGAGAGACCGTATAAAGGAAGCGTGGTGTATTACATAGCTCGTGCCTTCTGATTCTTATTCTTTAACGCACACAAAATGCAATAATATAGCACAAAGCGGCAACAAGAGCAAGCGAAAACAAGCAAACAAGAGGCCTTAGTTTGGCACAGTAAAATGAAAATATTATTTTACAATCTACTTACCTATCTTACCACATAAAAGAAAAGAAACTCGGATTTTCCTTTAAATCAATCACATTAGAATTTCCGAAAAAAATCACTTTAAAAAAAAAATTGGTGCCACGATCCGCTGCCCTTTTAAACCCTTCATTTAAATCGTTCCAAATTTAATTTTCCCGCCCGGCCGCCATTTCCATTCAGCCAGTATCTCAGGCGATACTTTCGTGTTTATTCTCGATATCATTGGGCCACATCAGCATGTACGTCACGTCTTAACCCTCGCCCGCTAACGACGCAGGTTTATCAACTACGCTGGACACAGAAAGAGTTACTCGTGAGGGTTAAATGTGAAGGTAAAAAGTTGTTGCAAAATGTTTGGACTTTTGCGGTTTTGTGGTAAATGGGTAGATAGACATGTAAGTAGCTTCCTTATACCTTGATTATTGTAATGAAAAAAGAAAATATTTTTTTGCTGTTTACAAAAGAACATCCAAAAATACATAAAACCTCAATTTCCACCTTAAAAATAAGCCAATTTCCTCTACAACAACAAAAATACAGTCACAAAAAAGAACACAGAAACAATTCGTATTTTTTCAATCGCAACACGAACTGCGACCATCTTTTATTGACTAGTGGCGTAACCCGACGCTACACGTCTACGCGAATCTCCGCGGAGCGTATGAAATCTGCGGCGCAGAATGTAATATTACACTTTGGCAATGATGTGAAATATGGAGACGCGGGCCCAGCGGTGTCAATTGTACCTACATACATGTGGTGCAACTGAGTAAAATGGTGCGCGCGATTGAAGGGTTGCGGAGAGGAAAGTTATATTTTATTATGTCAAGATATTATGTCGCCATAATTTGAAATATAAGTTTATAGTTTTGTACCAAGCTTGTTGTTGCTTGTTTTGTTTTGTGCTTTTTTGTACCTTTTAGCCGTTATTTGTGAAATTAAGTAGTTGATACTGTAATCCATTTGCAAGAGATGGTTTTTAATTGATGTTGTTTCCATTTAAATAAATATCAACGTTAAGTTAGTGAAAATAAATTATTTTCAGAAAGAGTACAACTATTGGAAAAGTTATAAAATTTTTGAAGTAGCGCAAACTAAACTTGTAATTTTTCCGCACATTCAAACACATATTTGTTGACAATAAATTACTAACGGAGGATAATCAATTCTTACCCAATTGGAAATTAAAAGTATGGTTTTTAGGGTGATAAAACAAGAACAGGTCATTGATAAGACATGCTATATCATTATCTAATCTTTTCGCATGATCAACACAAAGACTTGATGTGGAGCATCCATTGTTCTGTTGACAGCACCCAGTCTCTTTAAGCAACCTAGTTTTATAACATTATGCAACCATTTACAATTCTTTTAAATTTTCATATTAGCTACAGAAAACTCCAAGTGTTAGACCAACAAAAGTAGTTCAACTCACTCAGAATTTGCCTATAAGATTTAAGCCAAGCATAAGGATGATTTTCCCTCTAAATCTGTCATAATTAATTTATCTCCGTCGCCTCTGTATCCCCAAACTACTCTGTGCACTCAGGACCACATGAAAGCGTGGCTCGGTTCGGTTCTCTCGTCCCTTCTGACATTCTGAACTATGTCTGTATTTTAACTAGGAAGCAGAGAAACTATTCAATGTTGTCCTAGCGACAAGTTGGAGTCTACTTAGTTAATAATACTGCTTGTCTTGAAGTCAGAACAAGGGTATTCAGAGGAATTGTGTTGTAGCTTTAGTTTATAGTGGCTTGTCCGTGGTCACTACTAACGCCATCGAAATGGCAGATTTCAGGTCCAAGATTATTTAACTTACCAATGATTGACACGGCGAAGAAGAATTATGAAGGAATAGGGTTACCGGATGGCCTAGATATTGTGACACTCTATTGATGGACAAACTTAGTCAAAACCATAATGAAACAACAAGAAACCAAAAGGTTGCGTCAATCTTATTGAAAGTCATTGCAAAAATATGGAACGCTTTAAATGCCATTGCTACTTGTCTAAACCCACACAGATTAAAATGAAAAACTTAACATTCCATTTTCGAAAACACTTTTCATTCTTTTGTTTCAAATGACGAACGATTTTTTTTTCCATGTTCGAAAACCAAAACAAAACTGCATCGTGTCTGTACTTATTTCATGTTTACTCTATGCAAACAATGAAAGCGGAGTGAGGGTATCGGCGCCAGTATGTCCCTGCTGACCCCCCGTATCACGTTACTTGAAGCGAGGTGACGCTCATGCCTTGTGCCTCGGTTAGCACGCATCTGTGATGGTTTGTAAACGAAATATTGTAACACGATAGTTGGTTTGATGAAAACAATTGAATAACATTTACAGTACTTTGAGCTTACAAGCATTTGCGTGGTTATTTTTTTGTATTCAAACTCACGCGTTACTCCCATGGCAGAAACTAAAGAACAACAGCTGCTACGATCCTCACTCCTTCTACTTCGTCAAGTTTGTTCATCTGGTCATATACGCACGCCGGTTGTGAATGCTACGCACCTGACCTTTTTGAAGAACATCGTTAAGGTCAGTGTTTGTCCTTCTTGGGCGTACGCTCCCGGCACGGCGTATCCACTATTTTTATTTTTTTCATGCGGTTGTAAGGACCACGTCTTAAAAATAAGGTTTTAGAATGAAAGCAACAATTTGCTTGGTTCTACATCGCAGTGGCCAGTGCCAATTTTTAAAAGACAAAGCTCTTAGATTTTTCTTGCCAAACAGCTGGGACTTTAAATAGATTTGTACTAGACTTGATCTAGATTTAGGATTAAAGCTTAGCAAGCATGATAAATATCGGTGATATATCGAAAGTTGTTTGCAAAATCAAAGAGAAACATGACTACGTATTACCATTAAACATCGAATTTACTGCCGAAACTACATTTACCAACAATTGAACAACAAATCATGAATTACAGGGTTCATTTCAATATATCAGAGTCCAAAAACGGGCCAATTTCGCCTACCAATCACCAGTTACAATTTCACTATCTCGTGTCTATGGCCAAACGGCTATCCTATAAAACATAGCCACACATATAGCCGGTACTAAATCTGCCACGAAGTACCACTGTTTATTCGCTCAAACTGGAGTATAGTTCCGTTTCAAAAGTTCAGTGGGTCTCTCTGAGAGTCTTTCGCGTAAATGGAGGTCTATTTTTAGTTGCTAGTTCTTTTTAAGTGGAAACGAGAAGAGTCGGGTTTATCGTCGTTTTTGTTGACCTTGATGCATTATTTCAATTTTTTGATTAAGAACAATGCTAAGATATTTAAATAAATTTAAGATAGACAACGCGTTTCTGCTGAATCGTATTCTTCATGCAAGAACCTACTCGCCAGTGCTCTCGTTCAGTTCTAGTGTAACGTGTCAATCTTAGTAATTGATGGCACTGCCTCGCTGGTCGAATGGTCGCAAGCGCGATTGCTGAGCATGAGGTCCTGGGTTCGATTCCTGAGTCGAGCAAAGTGTTATTGGGTTTTTCCATCAGAAATTTCTCAGCAGCAGCCACGGACCTTGGATTTGTGCCCGGTTGAAGGCAGTGGGCTCGCCTCATATTACATAGGACTTAAAACATGACTGGCAAAATGTGGGTATACTATTAGGTAGTACACCTCTGGTTAACCTTTCGAGTAATATAGGCGTGATATTATGTTATGTTAATTCACTGCGACGACAAAAAGAGATCACATCTTTTCTTTGACATTTCTTTCAATAGCCTATACATGTATGGTATCATAAATCTCTTTGTTTAAGCCAAGATAAAATTGGAGAATCAGTCAGAATAAAACATTTACATATTTAACATAATGTTAGTGCTGCATTTGACATAGTGGCGTGAATACTAGTAATGAGCTATAATAAAATCTAAATCAAGGGGCGAACAGCAAATTGGATTAAGTCCTTGTACATTTTAATTTAATAAAACAGTATAAGTAGAAATATGTACTCATAATCAGGTAAAATCTAATGTTATTTTAATGGACTGCGTATAGCAGTTTGCTTACCCTTTCAAAACCACTGGTGAGACGGTCATGCTGTGCGTGGTTTAATTATAAGTTATAAGTTTTAGGCGTTTAAGTGTTCATGGCTTAATTTAAATGCAGATAAACTCTTTTTTTTTCGGAAATTATATAAATTTAATTTATTTATAACCATTTCATAAAACCAGTATAATACGCTCCTTGAAAGTGGCACCTGATATAAAAATTTTGATACTAAAGTTCAAGTTCACAATTACTCAAACCGGCAAATAACAACGATTTAAACATCTCCTTATACCAATTTCCATACAAAAAAATATGATAGCAATGTGCTATTCATTAAAAATCAACAACTCTATCTAAACGTAAAAAATTGGTTGTCTATAAAGTTGGTTTACGGACTATAGTTTAACGTGACAACGTCATAACAAAACATTGATGAAATGATTGCATACTTGCATGCGGCGCAAGCGTACAATGAGCGTAACGGGACAATGAGTCATCCTTTTTCGTGCATGCAGCAGTTCATTGATTTATTAGACGTTGTCACGTCAAAAGTGACACTTAATTTTCCGCAAACATTTCACTAGTTCTTCTAACAGTCAAATCAAAGCATACCCAAACAACAGTACGGGATAACCCTAATCTGAAGAGTGTGCAAAAGCCCTTATCGCTCCCTCTCAACACTCACACCACCCAATATTTTGACCTCGCGTGTGAGTGCCTGAAAGCCTTCTTTGCACGGCCAACTTTTTTTCATAAAGAAATAGGTTTGAATAGGAAACCCACTTATTTTGCCCTCAGCAAAGTCTGAAATCGACTAATGTATGAATGTATGTCTGTTGCAGGTATGTTTCGAGTATCTCTTCGTAAGTACTTTGTTGATACTTTTTTGTGTAGATGTTTAAGTTAAAGGTAAGTAATTGCAGTTATTTTTTTCAAAATCATATTGTGGTGTTCTGCTGTTATGATTGTAAATGACTTGTTATCGTTTGACTTGAGTTTCTTGTAGTTATGTGACGTTAAATTATGACAACTGATTATAATCAAGTTTAACTTAATAAGTATTTATAGTTTACTTTTTTAAACATTCATTGATAACCTTGTTCTATCCACTCAAAATCAAAATATTTATTTCAAGTAGGCCAGTTACAGGCGCTTTCGAATTGTCGAAACAAAGACAACAATGTAATGTAGCTACAGTCCCAGTCACAAGGCATAAAAACTGTGAAAGTACTGTAGTTGCCCATTCCAAAGATCTCTATGGACGGCAAGAAACTCCAGGGACACTCACTGCTGAGTGTAGCCGTTTCATTTGTTTCATGCTGTCCTGGTCTTTAGGAGTTCCACCCAGGTCATCCCCGCGATCATCTGAGTAGTCTACCAATCTGGATGTTGGTCTGCTAAAGCTTACTTTTTATTACTATAGCAAACGAATGGTTAAATAAATAAACATCGTCAGGTGAGGGGAGAAATAAAAAAACATTCACTGGTAATATCTATTTTGAATCTCTCGTCAGTCACGTGAGCATTACCCTAACTGTTTTTTATTGTGTTATTTTTCTTTTTATTTTGTAGCATCTATAATTTTAGGACTGCATTTGTTTTAGTTATCACATTAAATTGCCATTCGCACATACCCACTTATTTAGTTTAGTTTAGCTTGTAATTCGTTTGTGTAGTGCATTGCTGTAAGTTAAACAATTATAATTCTGCAAGTGTTGTGCACTCTTATAATTGACAAGTTATCTAAATTAATCCTATTGTGTTTATTGTATGTGTACTAGTGAATACGTTGTTGGAGAGCCGTAAATAAATAAATAAACATAAAATTTTGGTCCACACACTATTTTGGCTTAAACAGGGTATACTTTTGTTATCATCTGGCAGGAAAGCACTCAGCTCCTTCCCTTCCACAATATTGTGAGCACACACGACTAGTATGTTATCTTCTATAACATACTATGCTTGTACATCGTACACTAGACTTCTTAGCCACAAGCCGGCTCCTTGTAGCGCGTTCGAGTTTCACTCTGAACATCGGATAAGCTGCCACAGCATGAGTTATTGTAGTATAACAGTAGTTGGTTTCTGAAACCCAATGTCTTGTATGCACATACCTTATGATGTTGTGGACTTTTGCTGATGGTGAATGATGTCACATAAAAAGAGCGTTAGAAAACTGATAGATAAGTACAGCTCAGGAGTATCCTCCGCAGATGGTGCTCGCTACCGAAATTGATAGTAATTTAATTTAATTCCGACCATAGATTCATAGAGTGTTAGTATAATCTTAACTTATTGTATGAAAGTAACAAGATTACCAGAAATAAAACAATACATTTAATTGGCGACATCGACGTCTGTGCGCAAATGTCTACCTGTCTACGGCCTGATAAATTGGCCATCGATTTTGTCCGCCAGTGTAGCTAGAATATTGTTTGTAGTAATATAGTCCTGAAAGCTTAGAACTTCTAGAATCTAGACTGACACAATATAGATTGTCACCGAAACGCTAATTAGAAGACCTGAGTTGTTCCTATCAACAATATTTCATATACGTTGCGTGTCTTCTTGTATGTTCTAATGAATTATAATTATTTATTTCCAATCCAATCCGATGAATGCTGTCTCCGTTATCTTTCTTTTCTCTAGCCCAACTGTCCCACATCTGGGCAAAGTTATCTTATCTTTGTAAAATGTTTTACCACAAGCAATGTGATTCGCAAAATATTAACTTCGACTGTCATTTTGTTAACATTTTCATGGGTTTTAATTTTGCACGGAACCCTAATCTTTTTTCTAAAATAAAAGTAGTTACTCCTTAGAACATCAGCTATCTGCCAGTAAAAATCCCTTCATCGAACGACTCTCAATCGGTTCAACCGTTTCGGAGATTAGCGGGAACAAACAGACAGGCAGACAGATAAAAATAAAAATGTTATAAGTACAGCATATATTTCCATATGCATCCAATAAATCCATTTCAATTTATTTGCATACTTAGATACCTTCATATTCGTCGGTCGCCCCCTTCTACCTTTTATAATCCTTTGATCCAACTACACCCACAAAGGGATACATGTTGGCCTTTTCTTAGCCAGGACTTACGCAAGTAATTGACTTTGCCAACTACACTATTACATTTGACTGTTACTGCTTGTATTTAACTTTTCATCCCAAACCAACTGAATTAATACAGTTCAAGTTAAACATAATCACTCTGAAATCCAATCTAATTTCACAGAAGAACCCAAGCAGGATTTGTGTTTGACTGTTTAAGCATTATTGTTTGTAGTTCAATTTGATATATGTACAGACACATCAAGCTACCCGAAACTGTCAAATTTTCCCATTGAACCTTGAACCTAATGTTTCAACGATAAAGTTGAAAATCTATTAAAGAAAGGACATTGTAAAAAATGGCCTATGCATCAACACGTATGAAACCTTTACAATAATTACTACTTCTTTTTATAATTTACATTTAAATTATTACAATGCAACGGACACTTCATAATTTCGAAAACATTTTAAAAAGTAATTCACTTCCCTCTGTCTTATTCCCCGGTGCGGGTGCCATTATTTTTTTGAATTGAATAAGGTTTTTAGTTACAAACAGGATAAAGCGATTGAAAGCGCTATGTGAAAAGAGCAACATCGACACTGACAGTCGATGAATTGACAGAAGACACTTTGACGTTTGATAGTAATGATAGAATGACAGTCTCGTCAGCTTCTCACTCGCAATTATTACGGTTCTATTGGTCTAATTATAACCTCAAATACCGAAACTGTTTTGGTTTTTTTTTTACAATTCTCAAAAGTGTCTGTGATTTTAATTTAGATTAAATCGTATTAGTGCATTATTTAGAACATAAAAAGTAAATTCACGTCTCTGTTGGTTCTTAGGCGAACGATGTATGGACGCCGAACAATGTCCTTTGACAGATTGTAGTAGCTTGATGTGCTGGCGGCACGACACTGCCGTGCTGGCGGCACGGCACTGCCGTGCTGCATGTCGCAAATTCTGACCCCGCATGGAACAAATATTTTTATGGCCTACAGGTAGTTGTGCCGTGTCTGGCCGTTTGTGTATGTGAGTTTAGTTGTTTACAAAAGCACTCACGGTACAGGAGAAATTCCTAGTGATATTGATAGTATTAGCCTGCGTATTCCCACTGCTGGGCAAGCCTCTCCCATGACTTGCAGTTGTTTCGATCCAGGGCCAATGTGAACCATTGGTCGCTGGTCTTGTCCAGCTCGTCGCGCCATCTTCTACGAAGTCTGCCGCGCCGCGTTCTAGCTGTGTCCGGGCTCTAGAAAGTGAGTATTTTACACGTATTAAAAAAAACCGGCCAAGTGCGAATCGGACTCGCGCATGAAGGGTTCCGTACCATTATCTGTAAAAACGGCAAAAAAAATCATATCTGTTGTATGGGAGCCCCCCTTAATATATTTTTTTTAATTTTTAGTATTTTTGTTGTTATAGCGGCAATAGTGAATACATCATTTGTGAAAATTTCAGCTTTCTAGCTATCACGGTTTATGAGATACAGCCTGGAGACAGACAGACAGACAGCGAAGTCTTAGTAATAGGGTCCCGTTTTACCCTTTGGGTACGGAACCCTAAAAAACACTTCTTCAGTAGATAAATAAAATTTTAACATATACCATTACATACATCCAAGCTTAGTAAATCTTAGGATAAAATGACTAATTTCTTTCACTCTTGTTCTTCGTCCTACTCCGAACCACTTTGACGTTTAAGGTGGCACAAAATCGAGTCACGCAATCCGTTTAATTTCATCTCGGTTTACGTAGACGTCATTAGGTAGGGCTGTAGCATCGGACGAACAGACAGGTGCCTTATAATAATAATAATAATTCATTTATTTATTCAAGTAACAAGGACTCATTAATACACACAAAATTCAACACAATACATTAAACATACTAATAGAACACAAAACAATAAACACACAGTTCGCATGCTTCGTATATATCGCTTTCTTGTTACATCCTGGGATTATCACTGTGTATCACTGAAACTTCACTGAAGACACTTTTCCGCCACAAAATTGCTACTCCTCCATATGGCCTACCGACCAACATTCCCGCCGAGGTGTCCATTGCAGATGTTCCAGTGCTGCCAAATTCCATCTATATTGCCTAGGTACGAGATCTCCTCAGGCAATAGCCATGTTTCCTGTAGGGCTATAATATCACAACTTCTGTACAAATCCTTAATACTTTCGTTTGACCGCTCGACATTTTTGCAAAGTAAATGCATTATAAGTTTTTAAACTTTTTACATGGTAACTAACATTTTAATTAACACTAGAAACGGGATATTTACCATGTCCACTGTTTGTTTTGAGTTCCCGATATTTCGGCGCTGTTGCAAGCACTATGATCACGGATAAACTGAAGAAAACAAACAGTGGACATGGTAAATATCCCGTTTCTAGTGTTAATTATAAGTAAGAGCATTGTTAGATATAGTTGGTCTAATTTGCCCGACCTCTGTCTTGTTCCAGCTCGAGTCGAGAAACGACTTTACCTTACAATGCTGTAAGCAAACGAACTTGCTAAACCGTTTCGTGTACCAAAGTCCAAAACTGCTTAGGAATACTGAAGGCAAACGGGCGTCTTCTAATTAGAACTTATACCTACTGTTAATTAAGATGTATGCTAATGATATTAGGTACTACTGGAAACATGAGATTGAATTGCATAGATGTTATCTGATAATATCTTAGATAATGATATGGACTGGGGTTAGAAGAAAAGGTGTAATTGTTACTTGGGACTTAATTATCAAATCTATGAACGCTAGTTGGAGAAACTAAAATCAATATAGATATTAAATAGAAAAACCTATGATGATCCTTGACTTGTTTATACTTTACTAGCTCATGCCCGCGGCTTCGCCCGCGTGTAGTTCAATGATTGTCCCACAGGATCGTTCTACCTGGAAAAAAGTATCCTATGGCCTTTTTTATGTGTTAATCCAGGTTATAAACTATCTGTGTGCTAAATTTCATCCATATCTGGTCAGTATACAAAAACACAAACTTTCTCATTTATAATATTAGTAGGATACAACGCTGCCCGTAACTCTGTCCACGTCGCAGTAACATACGCCTTGTCAATAGGTAACAGTGTAGCTTTACATCAGAGAAAGAATTTTGAAATCAATTTAGTAGTTTCGGAGATCAACTCCTAAATCCAAACATACAAACCTTACCCTCTTCAATAATATTAGTTTAGATATAAAGGCGGACTTAATGCCTCGGGTATTTAAATAGAAAACCGACAAAAGATAGCTGAAAGCGACAAATCAAAGACTTTGATAAACTCCCAAAAATCAGAATAATATTCCGTCTACATAAAAAACGATGTAGAACAGACTTTCATCACTGTCACCCCCCCCCCCTCCCCGACGTAACCTCTCACAAGTGCTGTCATCACTCACCATCCATCACTCGAAGGAAATTATATTGAAGATTAATAAGCTATTAAAGATGGCGCTTCCAGCGCTGGCTTGTGACCTCTGAGGTTTCGGAATAGTACTTAGTAATCGGTAGCCTGTGACGAGTTTTGATGGGTTCATTTGTTTTTGAGAATGAATCTTGTGACACTTTTATAATGTTAACTACCGACCCGCCCCGGCTTCGCACGGGTGCATGTATTATACATATAAACCTTCCTCTTGAATCACTTTATCTATTAAAAAAACCCGCATCAAAATCCGTTGCGGAGTTTTAAAGATTTAAGCATACATAGGGACAGAGAAAGCGACTTTGTTTTATACTATGTGGTGAAGATAGAAAAAATTAACTAATCAACAATTTAACTTTAAATTTTTGGTTGAATAACTTTATTCATATTATGCTGCGCTCCATGTTAGCGGGGTGAACATGGCCAGATATCACACAAAGGAAGGATTTGGAAGCAGAAAAGGGAGGCCCTTGTCCAGCAGTAGGACACAAATCAGGCTATCAAAAAAAAAAAAACTTTATTCCGATACGAGATAAAATTTGCCCGATTAAAATTCAAAAAGAGAATTTTTTTAAAACGAAATTCTCAATTTAAATACCTGCTGAACACAAAAATGTGGCGTTTCAAACTTTTCCCAACAACTCTTTTAACCAGAATAAAACGAAACGTATAATTTTCGACCAAAAAAAATCCACACACTAATTGCCGGATTTGCTTTTGAACTTTAACCAAATCCTACGCAACGTAAACCGAACTTTCACAATTCAACTTTGGCATTATATATACAAAACTCCCGTTTAATTTCCACAAAGGAAATGGCACCCTAACTTGAAAGTAATAAGATTGATTTATCCTATTAAGGTAGGTTTGAATGGAAACCCTTGTTTTGACAACTCATTATTGGTATGTTCCTAAGTGGACAGTTCGTTTCGTACTCAGCTATCCGCTTGATACGACCGAATTCGGTACGCACTCCGACTGTTTGTGTTTGCTAAAGATATTTTCGCGTTTGCACAGCTGATTGCGTACGATGAGGTCACCCCGCGAATCCAAATTGGATGTTAAATTCGATTTTAAACCTAGCCTCAACGGATTTATGGGTAAAAGAAAATATTCAATGAATTATTTGGAATTGTCTCCTTTTGTTCGGAAAACTGTTTTTTAGGGCTCCGTACCCAAAGGGTAAAACGGGACCCTATTAGTAAGATTCCGCTGTCTGTCCGTCTGTTACGAGGCTGTATCTCATGAACCGTGATAGTTAGACAGTTGAAATTTTCACAGATGATATTATTTCTGTTGCCGTTATAACAACAAATACTAAAAACAGAATCAAAAAATATTTAAGTGGGGCTCCCATACAACAGAAGTGATTTTTTTGCCGTTTTTATAGATAATGGTACGGAACCCTTTGTGCGCGAATCCGATTAGCACTTGGCCGGTTTTTAATGTTAACTGGCCAAGTGCGAGTCGGACTCGCGCACAAGCTCCGCATTTAAAATTATTAATGTAATCTGTTTTAAAATTACATTAATTATTTTAAATGCGGAGCTTGTGGCTTAATAATAACAGCCGCTAGGGTCGATCTTTAGGTTAAGCGGCACTTGCTTAGGTTGCTCCATGGATGGCTGACCAGCCATTACATAGTGAGTTTCCTCCGAGCCTCGTAAGGCACGAAGTCGTTTGTCCCGGCTGTCAATTGTAGATTTTTAACAGTCGTTACAGGGTTGTGCAGGTCAGAGAGCAGGCGCTCCATGTAAAGTACTGGTATTCAGCTGTACATTTTACATTTTAAATTCAGCAATATCAACAACTTTACTAAAACATTCAATCAAACCTAAAAATTTAAAAATCCACACATCAAACAGTTGCAATTTCAATTCCTTCCCAGAAAATCATACGAAATTAATTCACATCACAACACCGTATCCCATCCGACATTCCACTTATTTACTCCAACGTTACGCATTAAAATTTTACCCAAAAACAACAATGGCTGCCTAAAATAAATCGCGTACCCTTGACTGCGTTACTCGCAAGCCGCTTAATTTTGTCAAACAGAACCTCTACATTTTGACGTATACATACAGAACGCGTATAGAATAACGAATTGTGACGTTCGCTGAATAACTGATTAGGAACGAACCGCACCTGTTACTTTTATTGTACGCGCTGTTTTTTGTTCATTAAATGTTTGTGTTGTAACATGTGGTGTGATTGGAGTTTAGGAATTGTTGGCGGAGACAGAGCCCCCCCTCGGTCTCCGCGAGAGAGTAAAAGTTATGAACGATACCTTATCATCAATGACGTAACTAAACTAGAGTTTCGAAGGACCAACATTTTGAAGTTACGTCAATACTAGAAGAAGGCTTTGAGAAAGACAGAATTTATAAAAATATTAGCCATAGTTGGGAGCTAACCAAGTCTTGTTGTAAAATGAAAATAATATAATAATATCTTGGGACAACCAACACACCGCCATCTGATCCCAAACTAGGCAGAGCCTGTACTATGGCAACCAGACAACTGATAAACGTACTTATATATTTCTAAACACATACATATTATAGATAAAACGTAACGTAAACGTAACGTGGTTAGGGCCAATAAAACCTCATCAACTTTAATATGGCGAATTCCGAAACATGAATTCCAAAACAATAAAATATCCATTGCTAACAAAACGGCAAATTAATCAAATTGCGAAACAATAGTATTTTTCACATCATCAAAACGGTATCACACAGATCACAGGCCGGACGTACGGAGCACAAAAACAATGATAACCGATGCCAACCAAGTTTCGCAAACAATTTATTCCACACATAACCATTCCGAAAATTATGTAAATCTCCACGACTAACAAATGGATGTAAACATTGAAAATGTTGACGGCAATAATTGTGACACGATTATTCAATTTGACGTTTTGCAATCAGCGGGCACAAACGAGCAAACACTCGTAATCAAACATGCCCGAATCGATTATCAACTCGATTCAATTCGGCCGATAACGTGGATGTCCGATTCGATACGAATTTATATCGTTCAGTCGTGTAATGATTGAATTTTATGATCGATTCCGTTTGTATCGATATGTGATGTTTAGATAGTTTATGTAATGCCTATCTGTTTGTAAAATCCGTTGATGGTAAGCGTGTAGCTTCACACAATTAGCCAGCCTCAACATTATGACTAATTCATTTAATCATTACTTAGTAACAAAGTCCATAGAAAAAGGAGATGTTTATTATTTATACAGTTTCAAATTCATCTAAACTTTCGTAAATTGACTCACTCCGCCTAGATTACCCATTTCCTTTACCCCGGAATACTTTAAACAGCCAACAAGAGAATCAAACTTCCAAAGCGAAATTAATGTCGAACATTATAATAATAAATGCGACTCACAGGATTTAGAGCAGTGCCAGCGTAACGAAAACCATATAATATAACTTATATATAAAGCAGATAGTAAAACAAGTTCCACTATTAATCCCGGGAGTGTGGCTGTAGTGATGTGCAACGGTACGGGACTGCGGGATGCAAAGACCAAGTTTTGAAGCGTTCCGAGATGTTCCCGTTTGAATATAGCTGTGAATAAGAATTAGTGAGGCAACTGCTTTTAATGTTTGACAAGTGTTTCTGTTAATGTTTTATTTAAAGCTCGGTAAATATATTCCGTTTGCGTATTAAAAATTAAACTTGGTTTGCTCAATGTTTTTAGTAATGAGTTTTGATATTTTCTCACATTAATCTTCGTTGTAATTCTTTTGAATTTTAGAATAAAACAGCCAGTCAGACTCTTTTCATAACGAATAAAAATTCCTCTCGCGTCGATATTCACACACCAAAAATGTGTTTGAAGACATTTTAGTGATTGTAATATTAAACATTCACGACTTAACATAGTTTAATATAGTCTGTAACGGCAACTACGTCACTAAAACGCGACACTATTCCCTTGAGCCTCGTAATTTACTCTCCTTTTATGACACTATAGAATATTTTAAGTGCATTAAAGCGTCCGAAACATAACCCGGAGGGGGGGCTTAGAAGCAGGGAAAAAGAGACGAACATACTCCAAATTGATGATATAGATTAAAGGTTGACAGCCTCAGACAATGCTGGTTTTCTTGAAAGCAAGGAGATGGAAATTGAATCATATATTTCATCTATTGCCATCTGTAAACGGCAATTCGATTCTGACAGTTGAGTTGAATTGGATCTCGAGTCGATTGATAAACATTGATTGACTTTTCTTTGTGCAATTTTGTCAAATTATATGATTTTAATTCAAACCATCAACTGCACAGTTACTGATTTTAAAGAGTCTAGTATTGTTAGATATCGTAATAAATGCAGCAGTAGTTGAACAATAAGTAGAATAATGGAAAAAAATCTCAACGAAAGCAAACAATGATAAAGCTCACACAATTTAGCTTTCAAAACACGAAGCCCAAGAAAATATGGCACGGATATTTTACATCAAAGAAACATAACTAACACAACATAACCCCACACATTAAAATTCAAATGCCAACGCCAAACATTTAGCGTTCACGTTGTACCAAAATACATTTTCTATGGAAGGAGAACCTAAATGATCCCCGTATTGTGCGGAACACAAATCGTCGATGCAGATTACAAAAGACCCTAGGGAGTGAACAGTCGCTCGGAGGAAAGCCCTCCGATCCCATTGTGATGAGCTCTTTGTCTTATTGGATAAGGTTCAAGTGATGAATGACAGCGAAGGTATCACAGTAAACGATCCTTTTATTGAGGAAAAAGAAACGTTAGAATTTGTTGATGACAAACATAAAGACGTTCAATTACTTTAAAAGGCTGACGATGGATTAGCTGTCGAAGATGTAGGAATTAGGTCGGTTGTTCGTTTTTTGGACAAATGCTACGAAATTGGCGGTGGCAGTATTGTATTTGTCTGACTTGCCGTTTCATTTACTCGTCTGCTCTGTTTATACCAGTCATTTCCCTCTTTATTTTAAAATCTGTTTTGTGAATCCGAGGCGAGTTGCCTAATTAACCCCATGAAAATTCGAGTTTGAAAGTAAACCCAATTCAAAGTAAAGCTGCTGAAAATTTTAGAAAAACTTTAATCTTCAGGATCTCACCTCGAAAATTTTGAGCTTAGACTAACATTATCCTAAACCGCTTTATCTCTTTGTTTGATTTATAGTTAGCAACTTTACAGAGTGATTCGGTTGCTGAACAAATTGAATCCAGACAAGTTTTGAGCTAGTACCTCCGATGCATTGTTTTTTTGTATTTTTTACTTTCAACAATATTGGCTCTCGAGTGGTCCGTTGCTAACCTAGAGCTACATTATAGATAAGATGTAAAATGTATTCTGCAAAGTATTTACGACTAAAAGTTTTCGTTATTTTTTATGACTCTCTTTTACTGCTTTCTTAAAGTTTCCGAAAGTATGCCGAAACACCATTTCATTCTGTTATTCTGGCAAATCTTTGTTCTGTGTTATATACATCAGACGAGTTTAGGGCCTATTTACAGACCCTTAATGATGGCAGAAGAATAAAAATAAAACACCCACTAATTTCGCTTCTTCGTTTGGTTTTATTTACACGAGTTTTGTCATATTTACAAGGAGAGCTATTTTTTATGATCTGAATACCAATTATATTATGCTTCGTTACTCTGCACATTTAAATATCACTTCTTGTTATCTTTGCTTGCTTAGGTTTTGATAAAATATAACCTACAATTTTAGATTCTTGTACAGAATTACAAAAGCCCTAATTAGAATCTTAATTAAACATTGAAATTAATTGTGTAGAAATTGTGGGAGCTTGCTGTAATTACTGAAATATTAGACTATGAAAACATTTTGGACGTTTCTTCATATAGTAATGTTGTTATTTTTGTACCATTGTTACTTCTTCCTAAACAATCTTCTATTTATAACACTTGTTGGAATTTCTTCGAGTTTCTGACGATCGTCGGTGACCCAGAAAGGAAAGCGTGCACCTACTCGTAATGCTCAAAGATGCAGATGACCTGATAGAAGGTTGTTGGAACTTAAAATGTACTTCTGCAGGTATCGATCTAGTCGATGACGTAGAATTGGGTGGAAAAAGCTTTAACGAAGGAATTGAAATCGATACTGGCAGTGAAACTTGCTATTAACACGACCGTGATGATGTAAATGTGATTAAGAAGCGGGATAAAAGGGCAACTACTAACATAGTTATTTTTACTGATTGCTAGGAAGAAAAGGTTGTAACTTGCACCTCTAATGCGTTTCTATAACGCTGACAGAAATGCAGAGGCGTATTTAAAGATTTGGCGCCCCGGGCCAGTTAGCTTTGCCGCCCTATTCATTTAAGAAAAAAATCCTGTTATTGGTGAATTAAAAAATGGAAAAAAAAACTTAAAAATGAACCATTTATTCACTATAATAGGTACTTAAATACTCGTATTTACATTTTTTTATGTGTACAAATTGGTTGACAAAATCTTCAATGATGCTGTCATAACTTATAGCGTTTGTCAACTCAGCTTCTATATTCAGAACAGCTAAGCTGTTTAAGCGTTCTTCGCTTATAGTGGAACATAAATAATTCTTTATCCTTTGAGTACAGAAAACGAACGTTCTGCACTGCAATACGTCACTGCGGTGCAAAGAAAAATGCGTAATGCAATCTCTACATAATTATGGGAAAGCTTATTTTAAGTCCTTATTAACCGACTTCCAAAAAGAGGAGGTTATCAATACGCCTGTTTTTTTTTTGTGTATTATGTTCAAGTATGTTCAGCGATATCTTCGCCAATTCTGAACCGATTTCGATTATTCTTTTTTGTTTGAAGCAAATTATTCTGCGGTGGTCCCGTAAATTTGGTGAAGATCTGATGCTGGTCTCACAGAGATAAGCATGTATAAGATGTCTGTATAAAGGCTATTTGAATTGAATTGAATATTTCGTTAATTTGCCCCGCTCTGACACCGCGTGTCGTTGACTGGCACGTCATGGAGGGGGTGGAGACCTATTCCGACCACCGGTACGTCCGGTTTGATGTCTCTGCCCAGACCTCAAGCGCGCCGATCCTACAGGCCCCGAGTAGTCCGCGATGGGCGCTGAAGCAGCTGGACCGGGAGTTTCTCCTGTAAGCCTCGGTCGTGCAGGCCTGGGTGACATCACCGGTCAGGCCTGCCGACGTCAATAACGAGGCGGGTTGGTTCAAGGAGGCCATGTCCGAGATATGTGACGTGGCAATGCCCCGAGTTGGGCCAGGAAGCGCCCGGCGGCAGGTGTACTGGTGGTCGCGAGAGCTGACGTCTCTGTGTGAGGCATGCGAGGAGATGCTGGAGACTCTCGACGGAGATACAAGATGGTGCGGGACAAACTCCGCACCTGGGCCCCCCCGCTGACGCAGAGTCTCCGGCCTCAGCTTGTGGAGGACGTGGTGAGCGCTCTGTTCCCTTCGCGAGGGGAACATCCTCCCTCGCCTATGGCTCCGCCGCTTGCGGTGCCGGAAGCGGACCACTCAGACGACGATGACGACACTCCGGAGGTGACCGGGGTAGACCTGAGAGTGGCGGTAGGCAGGCTTAAGGCCAAAAATACCGCCCCGGGACCCGATGGCTTACCTGGCAAAGCCTGGATCCTGGCCTTGGAGGCTCTCGGGCCCCGACTGGAGGGGCTCCTAAGCGCATGCTTGGAGAGAGGCCAGTTCCCGCTTCGTTGGAAGACAGAGAAGCTGGTCCTCATCCGGAAGCCGGGGCGCCCTGCGGACTCTCCGTCCGCATACCGGCCCATTGTGTTGCTCGACACGAGGTGGGCAAGCTCTTTGAAAGAGTCATTGCAAACCGCCTCGCCGGGCACCGTGCGGGGATGGGAAAAGATCTTGCGGACAACCAGTTTGGTTTCCGCGAGCGAACGGGCGCTCGACGGTGGACGCCATCATGCGCGTGAGAGCCCTCACGACGGGGGATGCGGTGTCCCGGGGTGCGGTCGTCTTGGCGGTGTCTCTCGACATCGCCAACGCCTTCAACTCCATGCCCTGGAGCTGCATTAGGGAGGCACTCCGGTATCACCGGGTGCCGAACTGCCGACCTACCTTCGTCGTGAGGTCGGGAACTACCTGACGGACTCCGCTGTGACCAGGGTAGATGACGGCCCCGTCATCTACCCTGGTCACAGCGGAGAGTGGAACCGACGAGAGATGTCGTGCGGTGTTCCATAGTGATCGGTTCTAGGGCCGCCCTTGTGGAACATCGTTTACGACTGGGTGCTGCACAACGACCTTCCTAGCGGCGTCAGTGTAATTTGCTACGCTGACGACACGCTGGTGCTGGCGCAGGGGAGGTCGCACGAGGCGGCGGCCGAATTAATGACACGCGGGGTTGCGATAGTCATGGAGAGGATCCGGCAATTGGGTCTCGATGTGGCATTGCACAAGTCCGAGGCCATGTGCTTTCATGGGCCTCGGAATGCGCCACCGTCGGGATCCATACTGACGGTTCCCATCGGCGTCGAGTCGATGTTCAAGTACCTAGGACTCGTCCTCGACAGCCGTTGGAACTTCGTGGAGCACTTCCGACGTTTGACTGGAACGGGCCGGGGCTGCCTTCAAGCGGCTCTTGCCCAACCTGAGGGGTCCAAACGCCTCCTGCCGAAGGCTTCACGCGGGGGTCGAGGGGTCCATGACCCTTTACGGGGCCCCGGTGTGGTTCCCCCGCGTTCCTTGAGGCGGCGAGCCGCCCACTACCTGAACGCGCCCCAAAAGGTGGTAGCCGTAAGGCTGGTCCGTGGTGCAAAAGAAGGAACTTGGATGGGTTTTAGTCAGTAAAAGTCTGACACTCCCTTCCGCTCCGCCCAGGGCGGGAGGAGACATTTGAAAAGGTCACGTCACGACTTTCGTCACCCGCGCCGCGCTGTGTGCCACTACACCTTGTTTTTTTTTTTTTTTTTTATTTAATGATTCTTGAACGCAAATGTTATTTAGGTACTTGTTAGTAGGTATTGACGGTATTGTAAATAATTTGTCAGGTTTTGGGTTCGAAGCGTTCGTTTATTTTTAATTAAATGTGAAATAAAATATAAAATAAAATATTGATTGTAGTTAAGCTTGACAATAAAAGGCGCCCAGAGAAGTCGGCGAGGGGCGGCTTCGCCGCCCCTCGCATCCTGCCGCCCCGGGCCATGGCCCCCTTGGCCCTAGGGTAAATACGCCCCTGCAGAAATGGCATTAAAAGCAGTGATAGCCTTATAATAACAATATTAATAAACATTTATTTAAGATAACTAGGATCCAATTTGTTAGTAGTATAACGACTTATAGTAATACAAATATATGGTGTGACCGTCGGACTGCCAAGTAACAAGACTCAAATTTGAGCCCAAGACAAGCACCTCGTGATTTTTCGGATGCATGGGCGTATTGTATAATTATCACTTGCTTCGGTGAAGGAAAACCTCGTGACGAAACCAGCATGCCTGAGAATATTTCTCGACGGCATGTTAAGCCAAGTCAGAGGCCCATGGGCAGCAGAAAAACTCTGACATCAGCTTAGGCACTAACCACACGATAAAGAAAGAAGAAGAAGAATGGCAATATACAAAAACCAGTAGTAAGCAGGTTATAAATTACAATATATTCTAAGAATACAAAATTGCGGTTACCTACTTAGACCAATTTCCTTTGTAAGACGGATGCGTCTCATTCACAGGAACAAATTAACTCACACGGCCGTTTTAATAGGATAATGTCATGCTTCATACAGTTCAAGCTTTATTGAATGACTGCCCACTTAATTGTAGATTTGCTTTGTCACTCCTGTGTTAAGCTTTAATTCTTTATCATGATACGGGAAATTTATTTAAATACTTAATTACATAGCAATTGGGGCTTCGTGGGGCAAGGCTTGTATAATTGAGGGTCGTATTTCGTAACCAACTTAGAAATAAAATAGAAGATTGTAAAAAGTGCTGCTTCTTTCCTTAGTCAAGAGTCATTATGGACGACTAATGAGACTGACACGTTTTTGGTCCTTTTACTCTTGTATGTCTTGGTATTTATGGTCATATAATGTCTGTATAAGTAGTATATCAAAACCAAAAGTGTTCAAAAAAATTCGGTGACCACACCAATCATAATGTAACTCCGAAAACATCATTTAAAAATCAATTGTAGTTTCTCGAAAAGCTTCCGCGGGAGCTAGGTCTATATGAAACTTTAAAGTACCAAACACCAATTTATTATTTTCGCCAGACGGAGGTACACTTCTGCAGAAAAGCTTTTCTGCGCAGAAAAATGTTGAAAAATTTCTCAACGTTGTATTATTTCTTTAGCTAGTCTTTGTAAATAATTCATAGGTATAGCTCGCACGACCACAATGGAGTATATTTTAGAATTAATAGTATGTACGTACTTTCAGTTTGCAATAAAGCGGGTATAGCAAAAAATTGAATTATGTTTTCCTGAAAACTGTAGGCCTTTTATTCGTGTGCGGTTATTTTATAGCTTGTGTTCCAAATGATGCGATTATATTAGTTAGCATTCGGGGTTTTTCATCATTTTCATTAAGTCAGGTTTGATCTAAACCTAAATCTTCATTTACAAGGCATAATAATAAATCCATCCATCCTTTACTTAAATTATCCAGTTCTCTTCTACGACTTCACAATCGAAATCATCAACAAACTTAAAGCCGTCCATAAATGGAAATCCAAACACAGACTCCGACAAACCAATGACACTGATTTCATAAACATTTACTACTCTATAAACCTAACCGCTTCGTTCAATAAACCGACACTATTAACCGCAGACGAAGCCGTAAACGGTACTAGTATAGTTAAACGTTAGAAACTAATAAAAGCTGACGTGTCTAACCATCTGAAAGATCATCACATGTGCGACAAATGAGCGGCTATTTTTTACTCACTTACTCTTCGTAAAGGGCAATGAACGGAAACGTTAGTATTGAACAAAGCCTTGACAAAATTTGTCGTAGTTTTTTTGTCGTGAAGAGGTAATCAATTTGAAGGTAACAACATCGATTTGAGCTTCAATTGGAGATATTAATGATTTGTTGTTAACTTCATTGGTCTAGTAACCGCAATTTGTGATTGAGGCCTTGGAATGGCAAAAAATCTGATCTACCTTTGCTTGGTGTATCGTTCTACATGGCTTTTAATTTGTGACCGGCATTTGGCGATAGGCTTCATTCTAACATGGGTTAAAACTATACCCTAGGCAGCTTAATATTCTGCCAGGGCTGCGGGACTATTCGAAAGAGATACCGTGGCCCTGGAACACAAAGGGAAAAGAAGGAACATGGATGGGTTTTAGTCAGTAAAATTCTGACACTCCCTTCTGCACCGCCCAGAGCGGGAGGAGTCATTTGATGATTACCCATCCAAAAAAACACACAAAAAGCCAGCTTAATATTAACCAGCACCACACCTTCATCTACTCCTTAGAGGACCCCGAAATCAATAATTATAACTGTAGCAAAAACCATCCCAAAATCAACATTCAAAATAGATGCGAGGAACTAACAGATTTAATGTCTTTCAAGTCCAACTTTGTCCATTTCTCTCCCTGTTCCCACCAGATTACCATCTTCAGCTTGATCTCGAATGTCGTAATAAGGTAATTTCGGGTTGTGACCGTTAAAAAAGGAATAAATCTCTTAATGTGCTGTGAACACGATCTCGTGGTTTTGAGATGACGTTGACACAATGACGAAATGTCAAAGATGACGTTTGTGTCAATTAGAAAGTTACCGCAGCTTTTTATGTACCTTAATGATGTTTAAAGTTTTTTTGTATCGTTTATTTGTGGTTAGTTAAATTGGGTTGAAACGTTCAAATAGTGTGTTAGAAAGATTATCAAGTTGGTACTTACTATACGCTCTTGAAGTTATATTGTTCTGATCCTTTAGATGTTTCTTATTTCGACGCTTAGGTTTAAGCAGTTTTGTATCGAAAGGTTCAAGAAATCTACTATAAATATTGTGCTATCTTTGTTTTTATGCTGTATTTGTTCTAACCCTTAAGTTATCGCTTTTCTCATAATTACTCCATTTAGAACTCTCATCATCATTCTACTGGCCTTATCCCAATTTATGACGGAGCAGTACGTCTTCTTCTTAACACGCTTTTATTCATCCGTTTTCTAGTGACATCATCTCCACGCAGTCCATCCATCGTTTCGTTGATCTTCCTCTATTCGTACTTAAAACTCTCTTCACTACCTTTCATCATCACTACAAGCAAGTACCTACCTACTCATTTACAAATTGAATTTAAACGCGTACGTTAGCATTCTTTTACAATCATTTATTAATATTACATTAATACTTTTCACTAAACAATATGGCTTGTACTAAGATTAAGTATGCATTGTTCTATTCGAAATTCAAATTTCCTATCTACTAGTACACCAATCAACGTCGCGTTGGGGCAATTCGGCTATTGTCGGCCATTGTCGCTTCTAGAGTTCATTCGTAGTTATTTTACCTCCACCCATCCATCACTCTAATCTTTATGCTCGAAGCAATAAGGTTGCTTTTGAGTTGCTATCACAGTCACAAGTCTATTATAATCATAGTGTTCTTTATACTTATTAAAATAAGGTTGAGGTTGGGTTGTCGCTGTCTGAAGTAAAATAAGTTTGAAAGGACTGTAGCTATCAATTCAAGCGTTTAGCGCCACGAAGCGTGTAAACGCCTTATAACAGCTTGACGCGAACAAAAGCGTTATTTAATGCCATTATAATGCCCTTGTGAGAGTGGGCGATGATGGTATCACATGGTGATAAGTGGACGTCACACTCCCACCATTTCTCTGTTCAGTTGCTTAATAGTTGTAATTGTTTGATGGCTTAGGGGCTATTAAGAGGTTTGGATTTTGGGTTTGTATTGTCCGGATTTCTTCCCAAAAATATATATTTTAAAACCTGTAACTTCAATTTGTGGTTGGACCTCTACTCAAGCTACGTAAATAAGTAATAGTTTCTTATATTTTAAATGCGAAAATAATTCAACGCGGGCGGATTATTTATATAAATAACATTAACTAATTACTTCCCCTAGAATCCGTCTCTATCAAATAAAATAAAAACTCAATACCTCCCAAATTCTCAAATTCATTTCACTCAAACGAAAAACCTCCGATTTTTCGCTTCCAAAACCCCTTTAAAGCATTCGGAAAGAGAAAATCGTAGTTAAAACCAAATATTCAGTGTAAAATCTTTAAAGGTTTTAATTATACTAAGTGGTAGGAGCGAAGGGAAACCGACATCAATCTATTTAATGCGAGAGATACCTGTTCGGTGCAAAAACGATGTATCCGTCTACCACACCATTCATTACTGGGCTAACGAGACTTTGGGAACGATATTTCGGAGTTGAAACGTCGATAAAACGCAAACTAGTTACAATTGTCGGTTTGCACTTTGGCACCGTGATGTTTTCCGTGTTTTGCGCCAATAGTCGTCTGCAGCGCAATTGGCATGCCAAGTTGTTCTGCTTATGCAGTTTTAGCATGAGTGATGAAAAAGTTTTTTTTAGTTTCAGTACTAAGTACGGGGAACCCCCAAAATTAATTGTTTTGTTTTCTATTTTTGTGTGAAAATCTTAATGCGGTTCATAGAATACATCTACTTACCAAATTTCAACAGAATAGTTCTTATAGTTTCGGAAAAAAGTGACTGTGACATACGGACGGACGGACAGACAGACATGACGAATCCATAAAATATAATTTTAGCAGCTATAAATTAAGGGACCATAATATTCCAACTTAGTTTAACCAACATTTCAACCATATCCCAGCCTAAAACTTCAAGTGCGAAAATGATAAATGCAAATCGTAAATATGAACAAGCGCCAAAGCATTAAGTGCCTCATAATTAATGAATCCGTTGGAGCAACTCCTACTTATGATAACCATGTACATACTTGCATACTAATTAAATTGCCCAAAGTGAGAGCCCGAATAAGCAAGACAGACTTTGTCGCCCGTAGAGCTAATGACATCCCTCGTTGCCGCTTTTCTTTCAGCACCGTCAAATTAACCAAATCATGTAACAGAACCTAGTATACCCATATTCAGCTAAATCAGCATATAACGTTTGCACACCTGTTAAGGTAGGATATGGCTTAAAGATCTTCTGTTGTATGTATCACCTCATGTAGCTACCCGTATTCAAGCAAATAAATGATTTGATTTGATTTTTTTAAATTTATTTGAACGTTCTACTGGTGGGACACAGGGTTCCTCTCTGCTAGAGGAACAGGCCTTGGTCCTTCTCACGGGCCCAGTGCAGGTTGGCGTCTGTCACAGACTTCCGAGTTTCAAGAGCAAACAGTTGGTGAGTGGTAGCCCGGTGCTATCGACCCCGACGAGAACGAGTCAGTCGTGGGGTCGTACCCAGGCGGGCATAACTTTGTGAAATTTATTTCGTCACTATTGCTCTTAAAACGGTGAAGGAATATCGAAAATTCGAAAACGTGACATCAGCCATTCCGCACTATACATTCTAGTGCATACCCGCGTGGTGGATAGCCTTCAGCCCACTCCCAGTGACCAAGAGAAGACTTGTGCACCAGCAGTGGGGACATTAGACGCTGATTATGCATGTAACGCAAAGTAGTATAAATAAATATAAATTCAAAGAGGTAACCCCCTAAATAGGGCGGTCAATGCGCCCTCACGCGCTCTCAAGACGTTACCCGACAGATTTGAAAAGTGTCTCCTCCGCTTTCCCCCGTCAAATTAAGTGGACTTTTTAAGTTGGGCGGATGAATTTTAAATTAGATTAAGCCCCAGGCCGATCGTGACGGCGCAAAGAGTATGAATGATGACTTAAAGTATACGTACATTGTATGAAATGTATATCAAACACTGACCAAATTAGCTTGAGCTGTCAAGCTTTTGAATTCCATTGAAGGTTAGTTTTTCGGTTAGCTGGCCGTTAGATAGTTACACAATCATTATGGAATTGAAGCAATGTATATTTTCCGGTGATATAATTGTATGTTTGTGTGTGGGGTCCCGTTAGGCGCATCGCTGCAACGGTACGTCCATACAAACGGATTTCCTGGGTTCAATTCTCAGGCAAGTGTGGAATTTTTAGCGCTCTGGTAGACTGTTTTTGTTTTGTGGGTGATGGGAATTGAATTGGAGATAACGTATTACTGTGTAGAGCTATCAAAGCGGTTGATTTCTTGTCGCAAAGCCGATCTGTCTGTATTTGATGTTGAGTTGTTGACTGGGAAACTTTTTTCGAGTAAAGCCGCTGCTACGTGATAGGATGTCGCAGAAATACCTTATAATAAATGATGTCCCCTCAGTGTGTACCCATTATGCAGGCGCTATGCAGAACTAAATAGTATAGTTTATTGTCCTAGATACATAAGAAACACATAAGAAAAATAAAGAAGGCGAGGAAGCAAGGATTCTTTAATATTATTGTAACCACCTTATTGTAATACCTACATTCTGAGCAAATAAATGACTATTCTATCATATTCTTAAACAAGGAAGGAAAAATTGTAATTGGTCCTAAGATTAATTACTACAACAAGTTTAGTTTTGCATGTGTCATCGTTTAGCGGCTGTGACCGTCATACATGGCAAAGTATTTTGTAACGAAAACACAGTCGAATAAAACACCTATTTGAATGTCTTTTTTGCTGGAACAAAACAGTACTGATTGGTAGCAGAAAAGGAATCCTAACTTGTAGGTCTCTAGCGAGGCATAACACGCTTCCAAACGCAATGCTTTTATTGAAAACTAGCGGCTCTTCCCGGCTTTGCACGGGTGCCTATGTTACTCAGGTTGAATGTAGCTTTCCAATGGTGAAAGAATTTTTGAAATCAGCACAGTAGTTTTTGAGTTTATTCATTACAAACATACACACAAACAAAAATACAAATTTTTCCTCTTTATAATATAAGTGTAGATTAAACAAAGTTAATTGCGTTTGTTTCGTTGTAGAGTATACGTTTTCAAACAAATTACAAAGCAAAAAATCCTTCGGATCGTGATTTAACGAGTTTCGCAATTCTGATGCTAGATGACGTCATACACAACTAGCTGTTCTGCTTCAGAACATTGCATAGGTACATAAAAATAGATGTCTATCTCTATAACGCCTTATACAATAATTTTTAACCTTACAAACTTCACCAATGAAATGGAATAGCAGCTAAAAATTCTGCTCTAGTGGCTCGAGAGTCGAGCTCAGTTTGGATAAGTTCCAAATTGTGTGACAATGATGCAGTTAGAGCGCTGTCAAAAATGGCTCGACTTTAATAAAAATGTCGAGCCAAAGCTCTGGGGTTAGGTTATGATGTACATTGAAGTAAGTGTTTGAAATATCGATTGGCATTTTCAACAGTCTAGAATAGTGTGTCTTTGTTTGGTAAAAATATAAACTATTATCGCCTTGAACCTTAGTTAGCTAAGAAATCATCCACCATCATCCCCTCCGTTTTTTCCCTTCCTCGAACATTTATCAAAAAATAATTAAATCAAAACTCCAAGATATCGTAAAAAGTTTTTAATACGTGTTTTGGCAGCTAGCCAAACCTCTTAAGTATGAAGCTTAGCTTCTACTCAATCAAATGGCAATAAAACTTGATTAAAAATCAAATCTTCAGTCACTACCAAATATTACCACCTGCTCAAAAAATGATACTCCAAAGCTTTGTTTAGGCGTACTAGCCACGTGTACTTCAGGTATTGGGGTCAAAACATGCACCAGCAGTAACAGGTTAGTGCCCTACAAATGCCAAGCTGACCCGTTTTACCCCTGTTGACATTTATACCGTGAAGGGACCGTCAGGTGCCAAGCTCTATAATTAAATGAGGGGTTAACATGAATATTAATACAACCATAGCCTACCAGTGTCACTTGGGACAATTCTTTTTGTTGCAAATAGGCTCGTCCCATGACCACAACTCGACTTAACAGAAAATTTAATGAACACCACGCTCACCATGCACCCCTTTTACATCGGACTTGAAACATAACTGGCAAAATGTGGGTATATTAACAGCTACACCTCTGCCTTATCCTTAAGCGATTACAGGCGTGATGTTATGTTATGTTACTATGCACAAAAGGAAACCAACTTACTTTACAACTGGCTTTGTTTGAAAAAGAAATACCTACATTGGATCCGTCATTCGAATTAAGCTTGTTTTAACGGATCCTGAACCCAGCCTTTATGGCGGCGCATTGGAATAATTGAATCTTTTTTTCCAGTGAAACATACATCACTACGTATCAGCCTGAATCACATACTACGACCTTGATGATGATCACTGTTGAAGGGTAAAAGTAAACAAAAACAAGCCAATTCAAAAAAGTAAAAAAAAAATATGGACTCTTTTATAAAATTGACACAATTTTAAAATACTTAAGGACACTGAAAATCTTTCTGACGCTTCGAAAAAAAAATGTCAGTGAGTTGCATCAATTCTTGTCACATATAATATCTTGGGACAACCAACACACCGCCATCTGATCCCAAACTAGTCAGAGCCTGTACTATGGCAACCAGACAACTGATAAACATACTTCTATATTTCTAAATACATATTAAAGATAAATTACACACCCAGATATAGAACAAATAATCGTACTCATCGCACAAAGATTTTTTCTGTGTGGGAATCGAACCCACGACCTCCGTCCTAGCAGTCAGGGTCACTAACCACTAGACCAACAGGCCAATCATATGACATCAAGACAAATACAATTTACTGCAGTTCCAAGACCGTACCATCTCCCAAGACCTGCGCAACTTTAGCCGCTCGTGTAAGTGCACCTTGAAGTACTTCTAGTCCTCCACCGCAGATTGGCATACTCATGCCTCATACGATAACATAATCGTCTCCAATGATACATGAAACAAACCACGATAGCATTCACTCATACCGCTTAATTTGCTCCATTAAGACCCGTATCACAGATTAAGCGCATCCGTACCGTCTTTGTGGAACGATTGTTGGATACAGATGCTCATCGTTCATGGAAGGAAGCAATTAACTGTTTTGTTGATGGCCAAGAAAATAAGTGATAAATCGGAAGTGAAGTGGAGAAATGTCGAGGAAACAATGGAAACTTCATTGCGAGCAATTTCTTAAAATTATTATTAATAAAAATAACGGACGCTGACCGCGACTTCACTCGCATTGAGGACTATATTATTACAGCGGAATATACTGGAATAAAAAGTATTATTTTGTGTCCTTGCCTAGATCATGGATTATCTTCTTTTTTTTTGTCATCGAAATCTGGTTTGAAGGTAAGGTGTGAAAAGGTAATAAAAAAATTATGTTTACTTTTTTATATCATTTTGTTTTACTGTTAATTTATCCATTTTGTGTTGTCTTGTGCGAGGTTAAAAAATACTTTTAATTTTTTTTAAAGTAGTTAAAAATATAATAAACACTAATGTTATTATTATTAGTCACAGAGTTGGTGAAAGAGGGACACAGGGGTAGCTTATATATCCCTGTAAAACTGTCACTAAGGAACTTTCTTAAGACAGATCTTTGCAAAAGTTGTTGACATGAAAGCAATGCTAACAGCACCAAACTTAGCAGATAGAGAATTTAGGCGTTACGCCTAATTAAACAATAAGTCCAAACAAGTATTTCTATTTACAACTCCAAGCATGAATTAGCACCAACTCTGCCTACGGAGTTAAGTTAGCATAGCGTGAAGACGAACCACCTACATAGTTCCCATACATAAAGTTAGTCCACTCAAAGTTCCTGTCACCCGTAGTGGTATTCTAACATAACTGAACTAACTTTTGTATTAATGTTTAAGTATAATTAAAACTAGTTGGTGGATTGCCTCGGTGACTGCTGAGCATGGTGTAGGGTTCGATTCCCGGGTCGGGTAAAGTATTATTGGGTTTTCCGTCAGGAATTTCTCAGTAGCAGCCACGGAATTTGGCTTTGTGCCCGGTTAATGGCACTAAGTTCGCCCCTTATTCCATGGGACTTAAAAACAAAACTGGCGAAATGTGGGTGTACTGTTTTAGGTACGCCTCTGCCTAACCCTTCGGGGATTACAGGCGTGATGATATGTTAGTTGGGTCAGTATGCTAGTTTAGACTTTTGTGGCGAAACAAACGGCCGGAGTATCATTAGCATAAGGAGTCGGGTCAGGTAAGTTAAAAGAAGTTAGTTTCAAAAAAGTCCTAAAGCGATTCCAACAGTACCTAGTCGAGAGAGAAATGTGAGAAAAAAGAAAAATGCTAGGAGTGATGTAATTTGGGGGATTCCTATAGTCAAAAGTGGACTAGGACTATTTGATTTGTCATGTATGATAGTCTGCTTGCGGAACGAATGGACGAGGAGGCCGAAAGGTAAGGAAAGAGGCGACTTTAGCATCAGAAGTCGCAGTCTTGGAAGACCTAAGGCAGGCTAATAACTTGGTAAAGGCCGAAAATCACAGGATGCCAGTACTGGTCAATGTGGTGACAGTTAGCAAAGACCTCATCATCATCTGCCTAGCCTTTACCCAACTACGTTGGGGTCGGCTTCCAGTCAAAACGGATGCAGCTGAATACCAGTATTTTACATGGAGCGACTGCCTATCTTATAATATAACCTAATAAATGCTCACTCACACGCATACTATGTCGCAACACCAATTTGTCTCGTCTGCTCGACGTCCATGTGTCGCCAAAGGGATTCAGCAGAATATCAGCGTCAGGTACATGCCTGACATATGCTGAGCTGGACTCCCATTTGGTGCAACTTTGAGACACACACCGCACCTTGTATCCCCGTTTTTATTTTTTTTATTATGTCATGGTGTCACTATATCTCTAGTAGATATTTTTTTGTCTTTTTGTATATTGGCACCTTGTTTTTTTATTTTAAGTTATGTTCTTATAATTTGTTTCATTATGATGTAATTGTGCTTCTGTGTGTTGTGCTGTGTCTTTTGTGTGCACTGAATAAATGTTTTATCTATCTATCTATCTATCTATCTGACCTCCACAACCCAGTTAGTGCTAGGTAATACGATACCCCTTGGTAAGACTGGTTGTCAGACTTTCGGGACACTGACTACCTGTAACGACTGCCAAAGATGTACAAATGACAGCCGGGACCAACGGCTTAACGTGCTTTCCGAGGCACGGAGTAAACTCGGTATGTAATGGGTGGTCACCCATCCACGGACCAACCTAGGTAAGCACGACTTAACCTAAAGATCGACCCGAGCGGCTGTTCTTATTTAGCGACGAGCTCCTCAGCTAGGGAAGACCTATGGGCGTGATTTTTGACGATGAGGGTCCACTCCCTAATGCACCAACTCAAAAGATTCATCATAAAAGATGATCAGAGCTCTTAACCTAGAAACTCGCAACCTCAAATAAAAATAGAGAAAAAAGAAACTTTGCAACAAAAAGGAAACTGTAAGTAAGCGTGTTAATGATTGTAGAAAAAACTAAATTAAAACAACAGAATCCTGAGTTTTGTACGGAGAATAAGAAAATGTCCCAAGAGTACGATATCTACACCACGGTCCAATTGGAAGAGGAGTAAGCAGAGGTGATGAAATGAAATGGTTACGAGGGTGTTAAGAAAATGTACTGTGAGCAAAGAGTTAAGAGTAAAAAAGAAAACGAGGTGCTTAAGGAAGGTCAGCTTTGAATGTAGATATTTAATGCTCGCTACACTAAGTACCTTGTTTAAAGAAAACATCACTTCAGGATGATCGGTTCAGTGGTTTATACGTAAAAAAAGGTAACAAACAATAATTATAATATTAGACACAATAAAAATCTTTAAGGACTTACCGTAATATAATGTCTAAATTTACAAAAAATGAAACAATGCTTCTAATTATATGTCTAAAACAAATTAATTGAACAGAAACGTACTAGAGTAAACAGACTTAGATTGCACCGCTTCATACTAAAATCAACTTTTACACAGCCAGAATACGATTGATATTCCAACAGTAATGCGACACGAACTCAATTATTCAGTTTGAGAGCACGTGTGATGTGTGTTACTGTACTTATTCGCTACATGTGTCCCCGTCCCCGACAGTTCCGACACGTGTTGGTGTGACCTTCACACTTCTCCCAACTTTACCCTACTCGTTTATAAAGCATGTTTTATGACCGTTGAGACTTGGGACTGCTATCAGTATTATGCACTAGTCTGATAATAACATAACATAACGTCTGTAATCCTAGAAAAGTTAGGCAGAGGCATATCTGATCGATAGTACCCAAATTTCGCTAGTTACGTTTCAGTCCCTTGTAGTAGGGAGCGAGCCTATTGCCGTCAATCGGACACATATTAAGATTCTAAGCTGCTACTACTAATTTCCTGATTAAAAAACCCAATATCATTTTGTCCGATCTGGTAATCGAACCCAAGACCTCATATACCCAACAATACTGCTTTCGACCAACAAGGCCTCTTATCTTGTTTTCCGTTTTTTTTGTGTAGTAAGCAACGACTTATTGTCGGGCCTATGTTGTCCCCCATACCTGAGTACTAATGCTGTAACATGATAATATTGTAAAATCTAATCATTTTAAAAGAGTAACCATGGAGTCTCTTGCCGGTTCTTCTCCATAAGAAACGACCAACCCGAACCGTGCACCTTTTTGTCGACGTTTCTTAAGTGCCCATGTAGGCCTATGTGAAATAAAAATATTTTGATTTGGTTGAAGGCAGTCTGATGTACTCGGCGCAATTTTGAATTTGTTCAATTTTGACTCTAAAATCCCTAGAGTAACTTAAAGTCAAACAGTACTGTATTTAAAAATTAAAAGCTTACACCAAAAACCTCCGACTAAAAATCTTAAAATGTTAATTCCAAATTGCCAATCAAGCGTCCCGTACAAAATTTGTACGGGATCCCGAATAAATACCCAAATCCCGGCAGCGGGACCGGACACGGGACTAATGTCGCGGGCAGCCGGACAAATAGAGCGCTGGATTAGCAACGCCCTGATTAACTAAGCCTGATGTCAGCCTGTTTTGTTATGCACCCCTAGTACTTTCAAGAGATTGGACATTATTTCTCTGCGTATAATTATGTCGGTTTTTGTGTCATGTGTCATGAACAAAGCGTCACGCGTACGTAACACAGGAACAATTTAAGGAATTTAACAAAAACACTGGTTTTGTAAAATCGTCCAATGACCTTTGTGTAAAATATTCTGAATGTTAATTCCGCAAAACCGTAGCGTAGCAAATTTGGCGATCCCGGATGGATCCACGATCCCGTGGGGCGCACCGGACACGGGAGTAATGTCGTGGGCAGCCGGACAAATACGATGTTGGATTAGCAACGCCTTGATTAACTAAGCTGTGTCGCCTGTTTTGTTATGCACCCCTGGTATTTCGCGAGATTGCATGTTTTTCTATATCTCTTATAATTAAGGCTGTTGTTGTCGTCTATGAGGCTCTATGGACCTGTTTGGCGAGGGAGGGACAAAACCAAGCCAAAAGTATGAATATTGATAAGTTTGGCATTAAAAAGTCGTTGGGGTTATTTTTTGCTTTAACAGCCTTGACTTTTCACTGTTTTTCTCGATTGTTCCATTCTGATATTTGCCACGTAGGCAAATATCTACTACTGTTTACTACTAGGGTTCTTCGGCACTTAGAAGACGGTTAAGACAATTTTACAAATGATTACCAAGAGGGGTAATCATTTGTAAAATTGTCAACTTGAACTTCTGATTTTAAGAACCATGACACTCTACAATAAGCTTACGCGTTTGAACAAGTAGAGACAATAACCTGTTCAAAGTCTAGCCCACTTAATTCCCTATCCACAAGCACCACAAAATTATTAATAAAAGCACCTCCAACCTCAACATTATCACTTTCATCAACAAAGTAGAATCTCGCTTGTTCACCTGTGCTTTATTGCATAATATGGGGTATAAGTAAGAGGCGCGCGCGACCCTGCATAATGCTGCATAATGCTGGCCGCGACGCATTAACATTTGCGTTGGCTTGGCTCAAATAATGACACGAGATGGTTCCGTAATTAAAGTAGCGATGCGTGAGGTCTGGGTTTTGTGGAAAATTCACTTTTATTGTTGGATAAAATTAAGGTTGTCGGGAAAAAATTGGAATAAAGTCATACTTTTTGACAACATACTTGGCTCTTTTCAAATTGTGAGCAAAAAACGTCAAACTAAAACTAAGTTCTGGGGCGAATCAGTATAGATTGCCAACATTACGCTAAGAAGCAGAAGAACTGTGAGCAATTAGACAACAGCCAGATAATTGTGTAACACTATCAAAGGCTTTGCCTTTCATTTTGACAGTTCAACAATATTCATTGCGTTATTTTAAAATAATTTGTTGAAATAAAGATAAATTGAATTGCGTAAAAGAATAATTATAATTGTGGTCAGGAAAGAAATGGACATAAAGTTGACGGTGGTACCCACATAAAGATTTAGGTGCACTTGGTGGAAAAAGAAGTACTTAATTAAACCCAAATGACTGCACGTGGCATGATGCTGGCTCTTTTTAACAACATGCAACATGCACCGCGTAATATACGAGATATTCTAGAACACTGACGACACTCCTTTGTTTCTTACTCATACCTAGGCGCTAATAATGGTCTACACGTACGATAGGAAGATACATGAGTGACATAAACAAAACCACAGCTAATTACATAATCGTGTGCAACATACAACCTTATTACCCGAAATTGCTCGCCCTCTAAAGCTGAACAACTCAAGTGATATCATCATAATAATGATATCATTAATTTATCTTCGAGTCAACAGCGTGTATTTGTCACCTCCTTTAGTATTGCGAAACACATGACACTTTTTTATTGTGTCGTTGGGTGATACGACGCACGCATTAAGTGTTAATGCACGCATTAAAAAGTTAATGCGTTTATTGAAGTTTGTAATGCGTTCACACGTGTGCACTGAGACAGTGGAGTCGTGGAAATGAACCATTTAGAATTTTATATGATACTAACTTTTGCCTGCGGCTTTACTCGCGTTAATGTAGAATTTGACAACTAAACTCTTAACACACTACTAAATTATCTTTAATAATATAGAATCGAAAGACCCGTGGCGCCATCTATTATCATAAGAAATTCATTATTGTTTTCCTCGGGTACTTTTTTTCGGGATGAAAGGTACCATGTCCGTTTCTGTTCACCTGACAACGTATATGCAAAATTTCAAGATTCGGTTCAGTGGTTTAGGCGTGAAAAGGTAATAAACAAACTTACTTTCGCATCGCATATTAAGTTAGGATTTTTCTTTAGTGTTATTGTAAAATATGATTTGTTAGAGGAGGTGAGGCATAGACTACTTTTAAGGTGAGGGTACGTTTCCAAGAAGAAGTGCCTAGGTAAGCACGTTAAGTCGTTGGTCGTGGCTGTCAGTTGATGACATCTTTGACAGTCGTTACCAGTAGTCAGTTAGCCTGAAAGTCTGACAACCAGCCTTGGCAATTTAATACTGGTACTCAGCTGAATCTGGTAGATATTCTGACGAAGTGATGACAATTTGTAAACCAACTTATTAAGAGCACTTCTGTGTTCAACAATGAACATAACGATTGATTATTATAGTAATTAACAAAACCCTGTGTATTACTTGGAGGCATTTTGCACACGTCCAACGTAAAATGTTTTCCACATTGTGAGTAGTAAAATGTTAATGACATGTCATTAAAGTTGTTAATACACAAACATTGAATATTGTAACGGAGTTAATTTTATCATGTGTAAATATCCGTGGATGTAACGTGGGCTCGTGGTCTTAGTAGTCGGGTCGGTTTATAAATTCAAGGTCATTTGAGCAGTGGTGGGTTTTAAACCCAGCCAAGCTCGCTGCAGCGGTGGCCCAGTGGTGGCGGCCCCGACTTACGAACAGTAAGTCGTGGGTTCGAACCCAGGCAGGCGCATTACTTTTTTTAATTTATTTCATTAGCACTGCTCTCAAAAATGGTGAAGGAAAACATCGTGAAGAAACCGGCATGTCCTAGAGCTAAAAATTCGAAGACATGTGACATCTACCAATCCGCACTGGGCCCACGTGGTGGATAGCCCATTGTCTCTCTAGAGAGGAGACCGTGTGTCCCAACAGGGAGAACATTATAGGCTGATTATGCTAAGCGCGTTACTATGTGTATTTTCATCACTGTTCTCCAACGGTGAAAAAAACAACATAATGGGAAAACTTCGCTTTAGAACCAAACATTAAAGACAGAAAAAAATTGTACCAGCAGTGGGTATATTAATGACAGAACACGCGTATGCTTATGCAGCGAACTGTGGAGTAAGCTATGCTAGTTTCTTTGAAGGCTAAGATCTGAAATGAAATTATCCTGAAAAGAACTGAAGTTCCCGTCATAGCCTGCAAAGTTCGTAAGCTGAAGTGGCAGTGGGCCAGCCACATTTGTCGAAAGACTGCTTGCTGGCTGATGGATTAACTTGTCCTGGAGTGTAGACTACCTTTGAAGGTGGCTAGGTCGGACTAGAAAGGTGTCATGCACATAAATCCTACAAATAACCTATCACAGACTATTCTGTGATAGGTTACTTGTAACATTTTCTCATAAAATAACATTAAATTGGGCTATCAATTTCCGTGTCTTATTTGGACAACGTTTGTTTTTGCCAATCAGTCCTTTCAAAGCGTTCCTGCTTACCTTTTTACCTACACTACAATAAGGTGATTAATAACGATCTTTTGTCTTGTGAGCGTGGGTAGCACATGCCTTCTTAGGACCAGTATCGAATAGATATATACAGAAGTTCCATTATTCAGAAATTCAAGGAGGGGCAAAAAAATACTATTTGAGAATGTGTATATCCCAGTCTTAAGCTGAAATCTATAAACCGAACTTAACACGTGATTTGACTTAGACATTTTCGGGGTCCCGTGTCTATCTCGGATCTTATAATTATAATTTATCGTGCAGTTGTACAGTTGTGCGACAGGTACAGATAACAGTTGCCGCAAGCACCGTTTATAGATCTCGACCTTAATGTTTTTGTAGGTCATAGAAGTTTATTTGAGGCTTAATACGTCATTACAGTTAGGGCATCACGCAGCGTTTGCGGTCAATAAATATGCTAAGTGGTTCTAAAATAAGTTCCCCTGGGCCTGCTCTCCTGGGTCCTTTGATATGCTTTCTGTCTATACGAAGTCCACATTTGTCAATCGTTATAAGAATTCATTGTTAGTATTGGTCCTTCTGACTGGTTATTCAGTAGCACACTTAGAAGAGCACGCTGTATACATACCTACTGCATTGTTTACTTGGGAGCCGATGATGTCACCGACGTATAGACAAACATAGCGAACCGACTTGATTCATACTTAAGGAAGATTTATGTGGCTTTGAAGATTATTGCAAGGAATTTATAATGTTGGAGAGTATTATTTTATTTATAAGAAGCAATTAATGATGGACACCTAGCCAGGCGCGGTGATGGCAGGTGGAGTAAAGCTGTGACCGAGTGGCGTCCAAGGAATGGAAAGAGGAGTGTTGGTCGTCCGACGTCGAGATGGGCAGACGACATTGTTGCCATTGCGGGAATATCCTGGATGAGGCTGGCACAGGAGCGTGGAGCTTGGCACAAGTAAAGAGAGGCCTATACCCAGCAGTGGGTGAAATCGGGCTGTGGATGATGATGATGATGATGATTTAATGATTATTAGGTGCTCAAATCATTATCGTTTTGCACTTGCCTGTGGTGATGATTACAAAAAGTGATAATTTATGCAAATTATATTGACGTTGACGTTTGTATATTTTGATAAAGCAATGAATCCGTGTATCCGCATCATATTTATAATTATTCCTGTTACTGTTAAAGTCTTGTTTATCTTTATTTTCTCAATATCCATATTTTTGTTTTAAATCGGACTTGAGTCTAGTTAGTGTGACTTTCAAAGTTTTCTAACGAAATCATTTTCATTGTTACAGATTTAGCGGGGATGACAGTAGCTTTATTTAGAGAATTTTCCTGGTGAGTACCCACTCGAATAATAATCTTTAACTAGACTCTATATTTAAAGAAACTGAATCAATTATTATCTCAGATGGTGAAGCATTTTTGCATCGAAAGAGCGACCTTGGAAGAGACGCTCCACTAGGTACCAATTAGGTTATCAAGACTAAGTAAATGTGTGTCAAAATGGTTGCAATACACTTAGTTCAGACTTCCGAACTTCCTAGCAAACAGACACGCAAGTAGGTCACGCGATAAAGAACCCTATCGTACAGAAAACGCTCCACTTTACCCCCTATTTAAAACTAGAACGCCTATAATAGGGTAACAGGGTGCATAATCTTTAGAAAATCTCGTACGGTGCACATAAAACGATAGTCGAGACATTTCTCGTTATCTCGCGTTCGTTCGGCGGGCGTTCGACGCAAACGATTCGGAAAATCGAACGGAGCCGGCCCGTGTCGACTTCCATTACCGGTATTAGAGTTTCGAACGTTCGTCGCGATCACTATCGAAAGCGAGCGATAGCCCCCGTTTCGATCGCGGTTCCGAGATATAAATTCGAAGATTGACGCGCGTCTTATGTAATTTGAATGTTCAAATCCTTTTGAAAGAATATTTTTATGAAAATCTTTTTAAGATAAAAAACAGATAATTAATCGAAGGTTTAACCAAGTATAGCTATTGACGCAAATCAATCATTAACCGCGAATAATTTAACGTAATTGGTTTTCAATGAATCAGTAGGTATGTCTGTGAGTGACTATTTAATAGTAATACTGGAAAATACGCAGTAGATACAAGTAGGTACATACATAAACCATCGTATTGCGCAATCCTCTGTTTGTAATGTGAAAAATACAATAACAATTTCCAGTTTTAACATTTTTCGTCAAAAACTATTCGAAGGTTTTGATGAATTAGCTTCGATATCGGTTCCAACTATCGAGGCTTTTGATACTGAACAAACTTCAAATAAACAAGCCGAAAACATTTCAAACATAAAAAAAATCATATTTTAACATTTTACGGACAAAACAAAGGAACAATTAGGTTCACTTCGATAGATAACTCAATAATTTCAGCACGAAATATCACAGGGGAAAAAAATCCCCTGGCCGGAAACATTTCTAGACGCACAACGAATTGAGTAAGGGTAACGATGGTAGATTCTGTGATACCAGGGTAAAACACCCTCAAACTTGTTAAACAGGGGGATGCATATCGCTTCAGAGGAGACAATAGGAAATACCGAATTTGGTATTACTCTTCCTGTCCCCTGGGTATTCGAATACAGATTCCATTTTGCAATGTCAAAAAGTTTCCGGAATTATTCCGGTCGGATAGTTTATATTTTGCGAAATGTTTTTTTGATCGGAGTATAGTGGTTTTAATGTCCGTGACAGTATAATGAAACAGGATAAAAAAAAAAATAACTTATACACAATCGAGTCACCTTATAAAAATGTAAATGACATGTTGTCCCTTTCTTGCTTCTCTCACACTTGAATTGAAGATATTAAGAACCTTAAGTAATACCAGTAAAATATAATTCCACAAATACCTAACATAAACAAATGAATCACCATCCACCACGTACTTCTGCTGACAGACAGAATTTTACGCAAAACTTTGAACCTACAATTTTACCTACTCACATTTTAATGAATGAACTAACCACAATCATGACCAAACATTAGTAAGACTTACATGAATATTCGCCACAAATACGTCGCTATTTAGGTCGACAGATAAACGGGCAGAATAAACAGAGAAACACTGAATGTAACCAAAGACCAAAGAATATGCATGCTCCAAATGCTTTAAATGCCTAATGCCATCTTGATTATGGAAAACCCTTTTTTGGTTTAAACGGGGGAAAGTACCTTCGATGGCTACTGCACTGCCTTTAGTTTTGCTTTGAGGCGGTTTTCTTATTCCATGGTAACGTCATGGTCGTATCAATGATACCACGTATAAACAGCAATAGTCTTTCTTAGTACAGTTGGTGCACCGAGAGCACGCTGACGGGTAAGATATCGTGAGAGTTCCACAACCGCATCGGAATATTCCAATTATTTCAGGTAAACGGACCCCCACCTGACTATGATGTATGGTATTTTATTAATGAACGTACACTTACTCGTAATACTAGATATTTAAAACCCAATGTATAGCTAAATACGACACCATGTAATTCTGTACCGACTGATCGAATGCGATCAGTAATTGGTTGCAATTAGTCTTTATGAGGCTTTGTAATTACAAGTAATACGGCGAATTTGCAATCATCCTATACAGTGAGAAGTCTCTCTCTGTGGAGTTGAGTGAGTGAGTGTTGAGACAAGAGAGAGAAAACTGTAGTGATACGGAAAATACCGAAGGAGAATTCGTAAGAAACATTCGGAAAGCCTTCTTTGAGAACGCTCTCAGTTCTAGAACTTAGTTTAATTCCTCTGTATGATTTGCCTAATTTCCTATAAAGTTGTACAGTTTGCAATGGTGGTTGTTAACCCTGCACTTTTAATGTTGTTTGCAGACACTATGGGTCTTTTAATCAAGAAATAGAGAATACAAGCAATGAATTCTACATAAATTGGAATCGGTAAAATTATTACGCTAAGAAGTGGAACTACGCCTAAAGGTTGAATATAGGTATCTGACAATCTCTGTCAATTTCTCACACATCCAAACCAGGGGTTCGAAACCTTTCCACGGCTAGTTATCGAACAATAGTAGTATTGTGTTTTCTATCCGGATTCAATCACCGGACCCTTTGTTTAGCCACTCGATGACAAATTCGGATAGCTCGTGACATAGAGCTTTTTAATAATTTATGGTACGGGTTTGTTTACCTGCGCTGTTCTGATCGGTAGGTTGTGAATTTTTAAACTATTTATTGCAGTCTGTAAAGGATGGCGGGTATGGATTCGATCATGTCAAAGAGAGGAATCAGTCCAACAGTCCCTTTGTTGTCTCTTTTGACGGCTACAATAGACTAAAGTTAAAACAGCTCTTAAACTGACTTCTTCATCATGTCAATATCTATTAAATCATGGTAAATATCAGTGGCGAGGTATAACTTTTTTTTTAATTTTCCTTTGCGTGAAAGTCATAATTCTGCCATGTGTAGCTTTATAAAGACATTTTTCCTAGAATCGTATAAATCAAATGAACAGATAAATGCACAATATCAATAAAAAACATATTTATTTTTAAATGTTGCAGTCGCGTGTTTGTTTCAAACATGACAAAAGATTTTTCGTGTAGTATCTTGTTAAACAATTATTTTGTACGGTATAAAACAAACCAATTATATTAAAGAAAGCAAAAAGTGAACAATATCACATTGATATTATTTCGGCAAAAAACAAGACGTCTTAATAAGCTCCACATGCTGCAACGAAACGCGAAACTCTTTTTATCAATGTCAACTTGACGTTTGACATTCTGAATCGAGAACTCGACCGAACAAAAACTCGTATTCGATGTCTCGTTACGTGTTAAAGAGAATTTATTACGAAATGCCTGTCCATTGATCGCGAGTTTCTTCGCGCGAAGTTTACATGAATTAAATGGCATTTAATGTTACGAAAAAATAATCGATCATTATTCGATTCTCGATTCACTCGTGGACATTTTACTGAGTAACTGCGACAGGTGTCATTTAAAATTGAATGTGCCACTTGAGGATTTGTAATCGTTAATTATTTTGGAGTAACTACTGAGCACGTTATGTTAATTGAATTAATATACGGTGTTGTCGAAACGTATCACGCAATATGTCGTCACCAAAGGAAGTATGATGACAGAGTACTGAGCCATTGATTCCAGGTAATATTTTGTATGGCAAATGCAGTTACCAGGAAACCAAAATTTGCATGAACTAAAGCTGCTGTGCATGTCAAGATAACCCCATAATTTCCCATTCCAAGGTGAGGGTACATTAAAGCTGTAATGTTGTGTCTTTCTTTCCTCGATTTGTAATACGTGCTGCAACTTAGGTCTTTTATTAAAATAATTTTATGTCCCAAAAATACCTAACCCTATAATTACTTTCCCACTTCAAAATATAACCTTCACTTAAAGCTTTAGCACCTTGTCTTCAGTATAAAACACTCACCTTTATTTCCCTTTCAAGCTAACAATGCTTGCTTAAACTGCTCATAAAAAAACAAACACAACAGTCGCCATCTTTGTCCATAAATTAAACTAATCTGACAGTGGGCTGATCAGTCATAGTGTCAGAGTGAGGTCGCCACTGCGCCTGCGCCTCGCGTGCCAACTATCATCGTTCGCGATCACCGGCCTATCGCACGCAAGCCTCCCCTGTGAAACGTTCCTTTTATATTTATTTTATATCCTTCGGGTTTACAAGCAGGTCACACGGACCTATTTTTTACATTTTTATTAAAAGAAAATTATGGGTGTTATTTTTTTTGTGATCACAGCCAAATGTTCAAGAATTAGCGATGGTGTGTGAGTAATAAAGTTACTAGTCAAGAAAATTACTCATACACGCAAACTAGGGTTAGAAACAAATACCTATACATAAAATTATTCACGCTTTATAGCGTTCATAACTTATGTCATACTCCTTCGTTTTAGCCATTAGATACGCATTGTTCTTATGAAACGCGCAGCTACAATTCTTGGAAGAAGTGCTTTTCAATCTTGTTCCATTTTGTAAAAGCATATTCAAAGAGAGAATATACAGGTGGTCCCATAAAATGTAAGCCCAACAAACATTTTACTGCAAATACTTTGAACTTTTTATTTCGCGAATTCTTCCAGCCAGTTCAAACAAGTGAATTACTTTAGTAAAATAGTACGTTTCACTCACCCCACTTTACGCTTGCATTGTCGCGTACCCGCCAATTTTTGTTGAAGTCCCCTACTTTGATAAGTCGAAGAGTCTTTCGACCTGCTTTGTATACCTGTTTCATGGAAAGCCATGATTCCAAACATTGCTTTCCATGAAACAGGTATAGAGGTACTAGAATCTTTTGGCAAAAGTTTAAAAGGTCACGTTGTTGGTAAACGTTTGTGAAAAGTATTGAAAAAAAAGATGAAGATGTACGTGTTGATTTTGGTCACGCGCCAAAATAACCTTGTATAGCTTTCCTTTTGTAATAATTTAATATTTAGTAATGAAAATAATTTTACTGACGAGTAACGCGATTTATTATTTTCATGACTGAAAACTGTAATTCAGTTTTATTGTTTGTTTGACAAAAGCTTCAAACAAATGTGTTAAATGGTGGTTCAATTAGCATATTATATTTTGTATACACCCACATTTAACCTTATCAAAACAATGTCACAATTAACACTTTCCAAATAAAAGCAAATTAAATTATAATTGATTGCACAATTGCCTTTTTTTAAATAAACAACGACAACACTATTTTATAAAAAAGGTTTTTTATACGATCTGTTTATATAAATGTAGGTTCACAAGTCACAACGTAAACTTTCGTCTCGTATACAAAAAATGACTGTTGAACCGAAAAAGATAGGTTGTCGAGATGACGCGTTTTTTTTTTCAAATAAAATTCCAATATATCCCAAAAAAAACTCATAGTAAGGGTGAATTAAGAAGTCAAGTCACGCGCTACCAACTTCTTTCGGTGTTCGTATCACCCTCGCCTAGTTACTTCTGAAGGGGCACTGTTGCTACCCGTAACTTCGATAAATGCCTAATACATTGTAGGTTTTGAGTGAAAACTTTTTTGTACCGCCAAAAACAAACAGCAACAGATATCGAAATATGCGTTTCGTTTTCATGCTCTATTTGGCTTCCGGCATGGTTAAGATGAAAATTGTGTGTTAGCTCTTCATCACCCTGTATAAGTTTTGTGGGTCAAGTGATTGAGATGGGTTTGTATGAGACTTAAGGCAAGCCCGTCACTCTTACCGTGTTATGGTTTAACCCGACCTCCTGTAAACCGGAAATAGTAAAAGTCAGGTTTGGTGAAGTTTAAATGAAGATCCATCCTGTATATTTTTTTTAGATTACGCTACGTTCTCTCGACTTATTTTTAATAAATTGATTTTCCTGTGATTTAACAGAACCATATTTCAATATAGTTAGCTTTTAGTACCTTTGAAAGGCTTTAATTAATTAAATAAATTCCGAGTAAAACCTACATCCTCAGCTAATTTACCTACTTTTGAGCTTCAATACTAGAATGTGTATTCAGATAGATTTGTACTTTGATGTGGAAGTTAAGTTAATATCAATAAGATAAACTTAATAGTTATTTACTTTTAAAGATGATAAAATAAGACTTAGTACTATTAAAAAAAATACTATTGCACGTAGAAGGTTCTGTGGGAATTTAAAATCAGCAAATAGGTCACATTAAATTATCTAGCAACACTCCGCACGCATGATGAGTATCTATATGAAAACCATTACACATGGAGGCCAAAAATATGGCAAACCCATACGGCAAGCAGACTGTTTAAAAACTCTAATATCATGAAGTGTAGTAGGTTATGGGCAAGCCAAACTTTTAGGCTTATATGAGAGTAGCGCCTCTAATTTATTTACACATACATGAACTCGCACAACAAACAAAAAATTTACATAGCCAAATAAAATAAATAAAAATCAGACATTCAAGGCCACACCAAAAGCCCACAAACTAAATAATAGACAGCTGTATACCGAAACCACAATAATATTATAGGTAGCGTTTGAAAACCAATAACCGCAAAGCGAAACGCCCACCAATGAGAGACAAAACAAGCATTTTCACAAAGAGAGAGAGATATTTTAGACTCCATGATGATTTATGATCTTTCGGTTTCCAACTACCTCAAGAGTTAATTGAATGAGGTTTTTCAACAAAGGGCAGCCTTAAATCAACTCGTATCGATGACGCGGAGGTAGACTAGTTAAAGTATAAAATTTAATTTGAAATGGATGAAATAAGGATTTTTTTACATACAAGGTGTAAACGGACCCTTCACAAAGCCGTCAATCAAGCATTTGTACATGAAACTAAGTAACTCTAAGCAAAAATTATTGCTGGGAAATTACTTTTTTTTGGGGTGAAAATTCTCGTTTTTCCGTAGGTCTCAATGTAACGCACTCTAAACATTGTGCTGATGCATGCCTTGAATAGTACAGGGGTCATGGAGATTTTGAAAATAAAGTTGTAACATTATAATTAAAATAAAAAATAAAATAAAAAAAAAATGTTTTATTTATTTCTCATCACAAACGTTACAGTGAACAGGAATTATTAAATCTAATACACAGGGTGAACATTTGTGAGAGACTGGTGCCCGAAATAGGTATACAATACCTGTGTTACGGGTCACTAGGCCCCCCAAGACTTATAGGAATAAAACAAATTTAGATTAATAACTAACAACTCATGCGTGATGATTTTACTTAAATACTAGGTACAGAATTTTAGTTATTTAGTAATTAACACTAGAAACGGGATATTTACCATGTCCACTGTTTGTTTTGAGTTCCCGTTTTCTAGTGTTAATTATAATGTTAGTGACCATGACAGTTTAAAAACTTATAAAGTTATAATAACATTAAAACTTATATTTAAAAAATACTTATGAAAAAGTTGGAACTTTGACCCAATATCTACGTGACTAAAAGGTTCCCAGGTATGGTGTAGAACAAAAAAAAAGGAAGTCTGAAACTGGCACCTGACTGAAAAGTGGTGTAGTACTCGGTTATTGTGGTATGGATCTGTGATGCGGAGGAATGAGGAATATGTGGTGAGGAAGTTTTGGGTATGAATGTGGATGGCTATAAAAGTAGAGGAAGACCAAAGAAACGATGGATGGACTGTGTGAAGGATGATATAGCTAGAAAGGAGGTGTCTGATGAGATGGCGAATAATAGAGAAGTATGGAAAGAAAGATGCTGCGTCGACCCCAAATACATTGGAATGAGGGCAGGAGAATGATGAATTTTAAAAGGAGCTCTTTCTGATCAGGCCAGTCAATGACAGTTATCCTTATCTTACTATGACGTTCCCACTGCTGGACACACTTCTCTATGGGAGAGAAGGCGTAACCCATAATCCACCACGCGGTATTTGGTTCAAGAACATGCTAGTTTCCTCACGATAGTGTAAACTGCCTCCTGCGAATTCGAATTCAGGAACTACGATACTTATATCTGGGTCAGAACCACTGGGCCACCAGACTACTGCTGTTTACTTCATCTTAAATGCACAATTCATAATAACATTAAAGAAATCATCGTTCACGCATTGCTGGAGATGAAAAAATAATACAATAAATTACTTTGAATGAAAGAAAATCCTTCCAGACGTTATTATGTAGAAGTCCGCAGTAATATTGCGATAGTTCGCCAAGTCAACCAGCCGCGCCATATTACAATATCTCTGATTAATAACAATCGCCTCTCGAGAACGCTCATTACTGAACCAATGACACGTAGGAAACGCCACGAGCAATAAGGCAGAAGACCTACTATGATTAATATGTTAGCGTCGACGTGTGCTCTCCGCGATTCACTAATGAAGAATGCCCCCACTCCACGCTGTCGCCTGCTTATATACCCTGCCCCCCTCCGCGACCCGTGTGATTGATGACGTAGCCACAACGTCACTGCTATCCTGCGGGCTATACGAGTGATGTGGGTGCGATCATTTATTTAATAACAGCTGCTGTGTAAATGTATAAAAGATGATCGTTTTTGGGTCAGTAAGGGAAATATTAATATAGAATCCCTTATTGTGTTGCTGATTTTCCCTGAATTTATTTGTGATATTAAACGTCTGTATTAATGTTCTCGTAAATCTTAAATATGGAGCTTAGCGAGGAAGAGAAGCGAAATTAAAAAAATGATAACTTTTTGCTTCTTAATTAACTGAAACATTTTTTTTAAATCCCCTTCATCCGTTTTTTCGGAAATGAGAGTTGCCAGCATCTAACGGGAAATGAAAATAATTGTTTTTCTCCCCTTGTAAATTGCTTCAGACGCACGGCAGGTAATCTCTATCAATCAAATGAGAAAGTAATTAAGAGAGGAAATAACGGGATTAACAGCGAACTACAAATTAGAAGAAATTATGGGTACAAAGTGAGCGATAATTGTATTACTTATTTACTTTATTCCTTAAGTAATCTCCTGAAGATTCTTGTATTGAAATATTTTGTAGGCCCTAGTCAATAATTTCCGAATCAGTCATTTATCAATCATTTAACGATGTTGAACAAGACTGCTGGACGAATAATGTTCAGTATTTTTTTTAAAACTTCGAAACTGGCCAAATGTTTCACCATTTTCAAACATGGCTGCCTCTATTCATTTGATCCTGGAAAAAACGGGAGAAAATGGGAAATGAAGTTACCGGCGGTTTTTTTTATTCACAATCTTCGAACCATAAGCATATTCATTAGCAAAGTCTCCACCCATTATGTTTTTCAGTAGATGGCTACAACATGAAAATGTGGTTGTTAATTAAAACATCTTTGCACAAAAACACTGCCCAATTTTCACGAACTGCCATTCCAAATTCGAAAAGGAAACTATTCGAAACAGCAAACGAACAAAAATTATAGCACAACACTAAATTCAATGCTGCCAACGTTAGCAACAAAAGGACGCACCTTAACCGTCCGAACGCGACAGTCGCTTTGATTAATAAGTGCTGTTGACATTTTAATTAACCCTGCTAAAAGTCGGGCCATGCTTTGTTTCAGTTGAATAGGGACGAAATGCCCCGGAGAATACACTAGGTGTGTGAAAAGGCTTTTATATTACGCAACGCTCGATAATTAAGTGGCGTTTCAGTACTAAGATTTTCTTGTGGGCTTTGGTGTTTAGATTAGGATACACATAGAGGTAGAAAGTAGGCATGGGTAGGTACTACCTTTAATAGGGTGCGAAATGACAATCACGTTGATAATAACAAAAATCATAAAACAATAATTTAATAATTTAAAGCGTATTTGTCAACTTAAAAAAAAAACGGTCGCAAACATTGTGTTCTAATAATCAATAAACAGATATTTTTTATACATTTGTGTTAAAACTAAAAAATAAAACAATTAGTCATTGCATCAGATAACACAATAATTTAGAAACGCAATTATTGTTTGTACCTACATAACAAAAAAAAGATATGAAGTTATGAATCAGCATTGATCCGAATCTGTTTGACTGAAAATCGATTTGAAATTTTAGTGTTGTGAACAATTATATTATTATATGTAATAAAAATCTAAAATTCATTCACTGAAGTACAACACACAGCCGAACCATTGGATCTTGAAGCTTAATATTTCGCACAAGAATTCCTTAGATAACGAAGGTCATTGAAAACCTAAAGTTTTTTTAATTTTTAATGACAAGGGTCAGATAGAGTTGAAAGTTTGTGTTGAAGTTCGCCATTTTGGCCGACAAGAAATCCCATGGGGTAGGTACAAAACTAGGCCTTATTACTATAAAGTCTAGTTAACTAAAGGCCTTAATAATAAATCTCAATCGATTGCCTATACTGTATGTACGAGTAGCACAATATCGCAAAGCCGCATACATTAGAAACGTGCTAAGTCCAGTTGAAATCTGTGGTTAGTTGGTCACCTTCGTAGAATAGAAATTAGAAACCTTGTTCATTTCTGGCCCTTTGTTTACAGCCTAGGCATTTATCATTTGTTTTATTGACTAGAAAATGAGGTGAGTTAACCAATCAGGGCTAAGACAAAGTGTCATTATAACAGCGATAGCCGTTATGGACAGGACAAATGTACCAATTTAATTGGCAAAACTGAAACTTTTGTTGCGATCCTGTTGAAATTAATTGTAAAAAAGCCCGAATCGCTTTAAAATCTCCTTCAGGCGTGCACAGTATGCCTTAGGTAAAAATGCTGCACAAAGTTTTTCATCTCACATTATTATAACTTGTTGTAGGTGGAGGTTCCGTTCTTTTTATTTAAAAAATAATTTGCCGTAACGAGCATTCCAGAAAAGTTAATTTAAACTCGAAAGCTTACTTCATAATAAAGCCACAATTGAAACACAAAAAGGTCTACATTTAATAACGCACGACCAACAATGTAAGCAAAGAAGAAAGTTAATTTTGCGCGGAGAAAAATATCGCGAAACAAACATGGCCGCTTGCAGCGCTGCAGCGGCAGTCAGCGGCTGCATGGCACACGCACACGATTTTACAGTAATTTACATTTTTACGAGGCGGACGCTTGTTTTTTTTTGCGACGAAACAAAGGAATCGCTGACCACAGTCCGCAGGGCAGACTTAACAGACTTTATTAAATCTCAATTGTATCCAGTTCATTTTGTGGGCCAAGCCTGTTTTTGGTAATTTTCTTTGTAACCGAGCTTTTAGAGGTTTTTGGTTTTATTTTTATAAAATTGGCTGTGTAAATATTTCATTCGTGTACTATGTGAATAGACACATAATTTTGCTTTCATTCCACGTCGAAATCATAAAAAGGTCCGTCTACAAAATAAATAAAAATGCTTTTCTCATACACAGCTGTTTTACTTTATCCAATTTCGTTGTCTATTGCCTAGAAAATGTTTCAGTATCAAATAAATATGTCACTGTCAGTGCCAAAATGGCCTGTACTAAATAAAATTACCTTTATTGCTAAAAGGATTTTCAATTTCAGCATTACTTCTCGCAGTACGGAACTTTTTGAGGTTATAAATTGACATTTTTATCGAGATAGCTCTAATTCCCATTTGATTTGTCGTACTAACTAGCTTTATATGGATTCGCATATTTATTTAACATGAAATATGGACTTTAACAGTTCAAGCGTAGAGTTGAATTTTCTCTGGAATCTATAGTATAAATCTTGCCAGCCCGCATTGCAATTTAATGACAACTCAGATCGAGTCAGACGGCAAAAAATTGTCGCGTCTGCGGTGATGTCATATTAGATTTATAACTGAAATACGTCATAGACATTTCTAGACAGATCGATGAACAAAAGAAGTTATGTTTACTATACCATAGGTAATATTTCTATGACTATTTTCATCAAAAAGTATACACTAAATGATTTATTTCGTCTAACAATTAAATACCATTATACGCTCAACCCATTAGCGTCGAAATATAATAGGCAAAAAGTTCAATAATATAAAATATGGAGGCCTATTATATAATAAAGCAACACGAATGACTATAAACAAAACTAAACGAGACAAAGTCACATAACTCAAAATGAATTGTGGCCATTTAACACGCGAACGGATCGCAAACTATTCGAATACTAAGCTTTAACAGATACCAAGATCGAATAGGAATCGATGTTCAATTCGATCGCAATCGCGGGGGAACAGCACTAATCCAATGACATCATGGCCAGGTGGGCGACTCTAGACAATTTAAATTTGAAAATGGAAGCGGTTCTTCGAATGATTTTTTAAATTCGATTGTCTGGCTTCCTTTTTCGAAGTGGTAATAAAAAGTTTATTAGGGAGATAAAAAGTAACCGATTGTTTTTATTTCTCATAAAACATAGTTCCAGCACTACATAGGGATGTATATAACGTATTGTCCTGTAACATCCTATTGTTATAACAACAAAGTTATATTCATAAACATTCCTTATAGAAGAATGTGATTTAGTTAAAATGTTTTAAATTGAATACAGCTGTCGATGTCGTTTTATTTTTATGAGTTTTATTTAAATTCTATTTTAATGTTGAAACGACAATAAAATCTTGAGCATTATATCTGGAAAAGTGCATACGTAATTGATCAGATTTCAAATGTTTTTTTTTTAATATAAAATCTTAAATGTAAACTTTGCAAGCATCACCTCATTTGGCAAACGATTAAGTGATGTATGTTCTAATAACAACGCGCTTAAAAAATGGTGTTTTCTACAAAAGATGTCAATATCTTTATAAAAAAAAGTAAACTGGTTCCACAAATTCGACATTCGAAATTCAAATGAACACAACACGCGCCTAAAAATTCCTCCTCCATGATTCACAAACAGCTAAACTCGAGTAAATCTCCCAGCAATCGACTTGGAACTTACTACCAGCATTACAATTCTCAGTTTATGCGTTATGTTTCTTAGAAGAACGTGTGCAGTTCGCTTAATGGCATAAACAAAGGTGCATTGCCTATCGGGTCACGTTGCACTGCACTCGGAGTAAACGTTGTGAGTGTGACGTCATAGGAGTGGTTGGTATGTACATGTACTACGGTATGTATTCGTGAAATTATTCTGTTTATGTAGGTACTTGTATGCTGCTACTAAAACTGAAGAGAAAAGCACCTTATCAGGGATAGTGCTAAATAACATAGCGCCATACCTGATCTCCCTTAAGGGGTAAGTAGCAGTGGCGAAGGTTCTATATAACTTGATTCCTACCGGCTTCCCTTTGAAAAATGGCACAGTCAGTATACTGTAGACAAATAACATAGTTATAAATTAAAGATTTGTAGTCCGGCTTACCTCTAACAAAAATTGACCCTTCGCTACTGGTAAGTAGACATGTATACTTAATACTACGATCACATTTTACCAGTTCAGTTATTTTTCTCCTGTTTTTGTACTAGCTGTCGTGTTCATGCATGATAAAATATTTTCCATTTAGCTTAGACTTAGTGCAAAGATAGTTCATGGTGCTCCCAAAGTACAGTATGCTGCATGTCCACAAGACCAGTATAAGCTGGCCTCTTATTCTATTGAATTTCCATATAACGCAAGCACAGCTTAAAAGGTCAAAATTCTGCTACACTACCAACATTTCATTGTTGTCAATAGTTTCATCAGAATGTAAGGTTACCTAACACCTCTTTGTCCTACATCCAGCTGCAGCAACCACAAAAAAAACCATCAGCACCCAAAGAATTCTTCATTAAATGTTTTATTCTGTGATCAGCATGTAAATTGAAGCATGTATATCCTCTTAATCAGCTACATATTCATGAGATTTCCGTATACACTTATGTAAGTATGGTGATCGCTATTTTTTCCCTAACAAGGTAAGGAACAATCTGAGCTATTTAACTTGTAGAATGTTTGTTTGTTGGCCGGGTTGTATATAAAAAAAAACTATATTCGTTTATATTAAATTTAAGAAAAATGAAATAAGTCTTTCTGTTACGACCTTAACAGAAGATTAAAAGATTTTTACCATTAAAGGATTACAAGAAAATCTGAATCTGAAAATCCTCTTATACTTAAGAAAAAGTTACTAGTCTCTTTTAGAATGATGGGCTTATCATCCACAAAGATCAGCAAATACAGTAGTTTTTGGTACCCTGTTTTAAATAATGATAAAAAAAAACAATTTCACGACTGAGGCTGAACTAACGTATAATAACATCCATTGCATCCGTGCGAAGCCGGGGCGGGTCGCTAGTAATGTATAATCAAAAGACTTTCCTGATGTAAAACAAAACAGAAAAGACAGTTCTAAACTCACTAATAAATAAATCTTGACCGTCCTATTACTTTACCGTCGTAATCCGACCTCCGAAACATTATGTTGTATGAAACCAATAGTAAATTACCTATATTCAGTTTCCTGCACAACTATCTTGTTGCTTCGTCTTTCGCTTACTTCCTTCCTTCTTCAATTCTTCACACAGGAATCCGTGGTCTAAGTTATAAGCTGAAAGGAGAAATCCATTTGGTCGATGTTAATATCATGGAATTATTAGCCTGGGGGCTTAGTATTATGATTGTTTCTCCTGATATAAGCCAAAGCGCACTAGGTTACTTACTGGGTAGAGAAGGTCTAATAGGCTGTCATCATGTAAATTGCAAATCTTCAGCTGAATACGATTAAAATGGAAGCCTTTTTTTTTGTTCCCGGGGTGGAAAAAAGCCTAATCCTACATAGCTGAGAAAAGGCCAGGCAGATAATAATACACCACAACCACCAAGCTTGGAAACAGGATTGGTGATCGCAGTTATGAACATCTAACCATGATATGCGATTTGTGGCCTTGGTAATTGTTGTGACTGCAGCAAACGTCAACAGTCATTATCGTAATGACCGTAATATGTATCAAGTCTCATAGGTAAGTTACCGTTTTCCTTAGAAATGTTTAGAACAATTTTAATATCATGTTTTCTTAGAAACACAGCGTCAGACATTATGCATTCAAGCACCGTATAAAATTACACACTCCATTATACGTACAATTACTGCAGCTATGTGCCCCATAAAACGTTTCATATAGTCATTAAAACTATGCTCGCATCTTGGCATAATGACCGTACAAACACATGACCTTAATTCCGACACATTTTCAAAAGAAAATACATAAAAATGTGGATTATGCCACTTCAGCCGCCGACAGCCAAAATATCTCTTCAACAATGCACCATAAAGACAATAAAGGGTGGTATTATCAAAATAACAATGAGAAAAATTCTCCACATTTTTAATTATCCAGAACGCATGGCTACATAAATCTTGTGGAAGCACCCGCTAACGCAACCGCTCGTAAATTAAATGCTCACAAAGATTGTTCTAGAAAAGTCCGAAATAACGCGATTAAGCGAATGAAAGGGCCGAAATGAACAAAGCAAATGTGATTACCGCGTTGCCAGCTAAAAGAAATAGGTAATATTTCTTTTGTGGATTTGCTGGTAGCTGTTTTTTTTTTAATTCACCCTCTGGCTATCCGTTTTCCTTTATCCTATTCCTTTATTCATTGATAGCCGCAGACAATGGCGGTTTTAATCAAAATGGCCGATAGAAATTTATAAACACAGTTTTCGTTAAGATACCTATAGGTAGTTGATTCAATTTAATTTATGAGAAAATGGATGCTTCGTAATCCTGGTTGAAAATAATCCTCTTAGACGAGCCATGGCTATTGAAATAACTTACAAACTGGCTACACAATACGTACTTATCAGAAAAAAGAACTGGGAAGTTATAGGAAGCAGTCACCTACCATACGAGCATAAATTGACCACCAATCTGGCTAACAAGATTATAATAATGTCATATCCCCCAAAGACTGTTTACATTGTCACAAACCAAAAGTTCAGTGCCCTGTAAATGGATAGCTACTGACAAAATGAAGTCGAGAATACAATAGAATTCACTAACAGGACAGTAAAAACTTCGAAGCACTTAATGTACTAGGTCCAAGCCACATAAAAGAAGTCACCTAGACTCTAAAGTAATACACACGGCCAAGTTGTAAAACTTTCATTACTACTAAAGAATGACACACCGACGAAGGTCCAAAGTAAAAAGCTTCAATGAAAGGATTTTAAACGAAGCTCTTCAAAAGAGTAAAATTTTTGATTGCGAAGCTGATGAATGAAATGTGATTACAGTTCGTGTTACAAATTCTTAACTTCAATAATGGTTGATTACTCTAGAGTGCGTAATCCCAGGGAGGGTTCGAAGTCCCCAGAATAATATTTTATTGAAGAAAAATCAATATTGTATTTTGTACTCCCTATAGCAATGGAAATTATTAAGATTAAGCGGCGTTCGAGTCAGATTGTTAATGGATTTTTGGGAACCTCGAATCAGTTCAGTGTTCGTATTCTGTCATTATATCGCAGACTTGGTCTCCTAATAGACCAAAAAGCGTTTCACATGGACCAAAATAATATTACAATGTTTTGAAGCAAAAAAAATATACCCAAGTATAGAGGAAGTTCTGGTCCATAACCCGCTTCATCTATTAAAGTGCTAATCAAGTAGCAGAAGAGCTACAATTCTCTTATTCATAAACTAGTTCTTCACTTCCTCAACAACTTATAATTAAGACAGACCGAACCACTATAAAGCAAGTCCCAATACAACTTAACGCTACATTTTGTCGAATGGTGTCTACTACTCATCTTAACCAACCATGAACTAATATGACAAAGCCTCAAACTGCGTTCGTTACAGTCGACGAGGCGACGACGCGACGTCGCCGACGTGCCACAGGGAACTGACAAATTGTCGTCTGCCAAGTTGACAGCGCCCCTCGCGGATATTGCCGTAACTGAAGCAAACATGGGGGGAAAGTTTATATTTAATCTGAGACTTGGAGTGTCACAAAAAGCGCAATCCAACTTTGGCTTGCCTCGTCGCTTTTGTTTTTAGAATGGCGCTTGTCTCGGATTGGCATCGGTAAAATAAGCGCTTCTCATAAAAGGGAGAGTTTTGTAAAGCACGTATTGCGAATATTGTTTTGCAAATACCTATCGAAGAATCTGTTGGTGTCAAGTGGATTGTCAAAAGCCAGGAAAAACATAAACAACATAAGTTAGGATTTATGCGAGATGAAGAAAATGCTGATGTTCGAAGACTTGATATAACATGCTATCTCCACAAGCGTAAATAATCTAAAAGCATAACTTTATCCGAGACCATTTTATTCCTGCTGTCTATTCATTATTCATAACAAAGACCAGGATAATTAACGAGCTCCCCTAACTTTCCAACAGCGATACACCGCTCCCAGCAAAAGGCAAAAATAGCCAACTAAGAAGAACTAACACAAAACCTTGTCGAAGGCTTCCACGCCAGCGCTAATTATTTTTAATCGTCTCCTACTTTGCATATCTCCAGCGTTTTTGTCCCAGATACGGTTAAATCGTACTAAGCCACTCTGCCGACCGAACCTTATCGCTTAACTCTAAATTGTCTTCTAAAGGCCCAAACGACAGTGGAAGTGGAATGACGTCTGATAGTAGAGGCCTCGCTAGCCTGATATTGAGATTTGCATAAAATGAGGTCCCCTACATAGGAGGTTGAAAATGTAAAGTAAATAAGACGAGTTTTATTAAGAGTTTCAGAGATAAGTAATTGTACGACAGCCTGCGAGGTTGTTACTTGAAGTTGCTGGGAGCGGGAAATTCGGGATTTTCTAGAATATACGGAATGTGTAATTTAACCGGCAGTATTGTAAATCTTTGCCGCTAAGCTCTTAGCTTTTAAAATCAGGTTCTCAATATTTCACGTCGTTGAATACGAAACAGATTTTAATCATGGATGTATACTACGCGAGACTGTTTATGGTGACCCATTTTGTTAGAATTCTGGCATTTCTATTTTAGGGTTATTTAACACTAACTATCGCGAAAATATAAGGAGGATATTATATTGCTTGTGGCTAAATAAGAACAGCCGCGCCGGGTTGATCTTTTGCTTACCTAGGTTGGTCCATGGGATTACATACCGAGTTTCCTCCGTGCCTCGGAAAGCACGTTAAGCCGTTGGTCCCGGCTGTCATTTGTATATCTTTGACAGTCATTACAGGTAGTCAGTAACCCGAAAGTCTGACAACCAGTCTTACCAAGGGGTATCGTATTACCTAGCACTAACTGGATTGTGGAGGTCAGATATGCAGTCGCTCCATGTAAAGTACTGGTATTCAGCTGCATCCGGTTAGACTGGAAACCGACCCCAACATCGTTGGGAAAAGGCTTGGCAGATGATGATATCGCGAAAATATAAAGTCGCATAAACCCAATAAAAGGCAATTAATTTCTTGTCAGTTGACAAAATAACAATAAAAAAACATAAAAGAGAAAGGAAAAATAATTGTACAGAAAAAAGAGTGCTCGCTATATTCAGAAATCTTCAAAAACAATCTCGTAATGTAATAAGCGAGGCAGGGACTACGATAAATTCATTACAGCACTCTTCGCGAAAATATTATTCTCGGCCACATCTGGACACGCTAATGTTCATATAATTGTATGTATAACTATAATAATATGTGCCGTAATTGCATGTATAACTTAGGGAGATAAGGCCTTTCATAGTTAGGGCAGTTGTGAGTTATGTTAGTTGTTATAACTACTGCTAGCATGAAATGTTGCTACATTTTCGGTAATATTGTTATTGTCAGTCTTGAGTTTCATTAGGTCTTGGAGAGTCCTTTATGCTTGTATCAAACTTCTATTGTAACTTCTAGACATTGTTATGGATGTTATTGTGTTGGGAAAAACAATTAGGAACTGTTTCCTGCTCAACAAAAACATTCGCAAAAGCATGAGAAAGAAAACCGATATTTCCGAAAAACGTCCCAGTAGCCTACATTTCGAAACGAGCAACTTTGACTCGGGACAAGACAAGCAAAACGTACAATCAACATCCACTCCAAAAAACAGGAGTTCATCACACAAAACTCGAGCAAAAAGAACGTGACTGACGCGACACAGGCCAATCAGCATGCGAGTAATTAAAACTTCAGCAGAACTAGTGGAGGGGAACTCGCGCCACCTCCGAATGCATAAACTTATACTAATTAGTGAGGAATTCTTTCACAGTAACGCCCCGCCAAGATTTGGAACTTTGTACCAACTTCCACGGCCCGAGTGTCTCAGCTTTTAATTGGGAATCTTCAGGAATTCGCTTTGTCAAGGAATTCTCCGTGAACAAACTGTGACTCCGTTGATAATTCGTAAGTTTTCCTCCTCGTTGAACGATGGTAAACACTTCTAATTCGATATAACGGAAACTCGTAAAACGCTAAGTTAATGTTGCGGATGCTTCGGCCTAAGCTCCGCAAATAACACGACACGTGCCAAAAAAGTCTTCCACTTTACGACCTGCTTCGGAAGCAGCAAAATAACAGAATATTGGCACATTCACAATGTCTGTTTATTATACTCGGAATATGTCGTAACGAACGTTTATTCCGAACTATGTGTTCAAGAACCTATAATTGGGAACGGAAACGCGTTTACGTGGAAATAATACGCAAAGGAAAGGCACACAAGACGAAGTTACGGCACGTCGACGGCACGGAACCGGCGCGAGCGGCAGGCGCGTTAATTAAGCAAGAGTTTACTGTATTCAAACGCAAACTTTAAGTCAAACCTACCAAACTTGGGCACCGAATTTGTTTTCTCGTGTACGTATCTTCATTAACTTTACGAGTGGAAACTTATTACGTATGTTTGACTGGGGACGCATTAGTGCTGCGGTGTCGCTACACACTCCTAATCCGGCCAATGTTCGAATTTCAACTAATTTCCAGACGCATAAGGCACCCGAATTCGACCCAATTATAAAGCCGGGTCGAGTCAAATTTGGACCAATTAGATGAGCCAACGAGCTGTGTCGCACTCGGGAGCAGTTTTGTCGGCAATATAATTTATTAGGGCGGCTCAAAGTCGAAGGCTTTAACCCTTAAAGACTCGAGTCAAATTTGATTACGGACGTTTTAAACGTGTCCCCTCGGCCGCACTCCAAGTTTTAAACGAATAGTCCTGAGTTACCGGCCGGGCGGACACAATGATTGAGATTAAATGCACGACTCCATGTGGGTGTATCGTACAACAAAAATGGTCCTTTTTAGCATACCAGCCGTCCCACGATGCGATGCTGTTAATCTCGTATCGAGAGTGAGACAAACGAGTTTAATATAAACGTTGCGTGTTGATGTGAATTGTCAAATCATTTGTATCAATTTCCACCCTGATATTGTCATATCCGTTTCCTGAAGGGTGCGTCAGTTAAGAAAGTTTATGTCACTGGCAATGTTTCTGACATGACACAAATGAACTGCCTTAAGCAATGCTTATTAAAGAAGATATCTTCGCTGAAAGAATATTATATAACAGTAAATCTCCTTATAAATAATACAGTTTTCACATTTACATTTTTATTTACGTTTGTAACGGATAGAAACAAAGTCATGCTTTAAAAACTCTCCCTAAAAGACATTCTTTGTTATCAATTAAATTCTTTCGGTTTACTTTCTGTCTTGATTATTTTCCAAAAGCCTCGTTGTAACGAAACAGTCACTGGAGCAAAGGAACTTGATCGTTAATTTAAATTGAACTAGAATCTAGTTTTTTTTTTTAATTCGAATTCCTTTAAAACTTGTTTTCAATCCAGCTTTTTGACGTTGTCTAAACATGAACATAATAATGAGGCACTTTCGCAAAAGTTTTTCTATAAAGCTTGAGTTGAAAGTAAAATTTTCAACTAACTTTTAGATTATTTATCCTGTAGTGACTCCTTTCAACTCCTGTCACGCACAATGGTCCACTTTAAGGACTAAGTGCGGAAACCAAAATCCCTAACATAGAACATAGACTCCTTTCAATTTTATTCTGTATTGATTCCACTCATCATCAATAGACTTCGACTCGATAACCCGCCTCCTCGACCGGTCAGTGGTCCTGCTACAGCACACACAACATACTACCATAGATTATTAGATGCACTACAAAATTTAAACGGCTATTTACATACTAAGTCCAAAAGCAACAAAAAAAAATCAAATAAAATAAATGACATTTAACCCCCCACTGAACGAGGCCTGCGAATATCGGGAGAGACATCAAAAAGGCCAAAAAACCCCCAGACTCAATAGTCTTACCTTCCCGAAGTCGCCGAGGGCCAATTAAACGTTTTGAAATTGATTCAACGAAATTCACAGGCCTTTGTAAACGTTCTATTGACATTAGACATCGCTCGATCGCCGTTTGATGTCACGTCTTCAGTCCGAAATACCGTTTTCTTTTCGTGTTTTTCCTTGTGATTTTCTTCTATCTTGGAGTCATTATTAAAGGCAACAAACAAATGAGTGTATAAACAGTCTCTGTTAAATAAGTTGTTTTTGTCTTGGGATTGGGGAAATTTGATTTTGTTTTGTGATTTGAGGGTAGAAAATTTTTGGATATATATTCTTTGTATATGCTAATGAAGTGCTGGGCTGAAAACTATAAAACATGCCAACTCACGTAGGTAGTTCATAATGTAAATCACTTCGTATCCATTATGTCAGGAAAATACTCTGAAAGCTCATGAAAAGGGATGGTTTCGTTCACCTTGAATTAATTTAGCCTAGACTTATACTAACCTAAAAACCCAACTCGCCAACTTTCGTGCCGCATCACTTCTAAACTACGATTAATTAAAGAACTGTATGTAACACTGAAGTAATAAATCATTAAAATTACTCTGAAACCGTCTGATTAATCAATTAATCACTTGGGATTGGTCGTTCGTAGACTCACCGATAGGGCCTGAAAGACCCGCCGCGCGCAGTGGAAGGGTTGATTTATGAGAAAATAATGTTCCACTGGGAAATTTAAAGTGAAAACTAAAACTTAAATTGTTTCAAGAATTTCATATTAATTTGATACGCGGCAGCCGTCAAGTTCGAGTGGTTTGTGTGACCTAAGTTCTGCTCAAGTTCGTGTTAGTTTACATAGCAATTAAGTAAGAGCTTCAAAAGAAATTTTAATAAGGTACGGGAGTTTTGTTTGCTTGTTTTGTAACGTAAACAAGATAAACTTGAGTAGATAGTAAAGTTTTCAGCAATTAATAATGGTACGCGAGATCTTGATAACGGTGAACGCGGCCGTGAAGCCATAAGTTTCAATAAGTTTGGAAATATAACATATCTATTTATATATAGACAATCGGGGAAGTAAATAGAACTCATAGCAAAATTGTAATTATCACCACTTTTGTTGAACATATAGTTGGTGATAATGAGAAGTCTCAAAATAACTACAGAACCTTTTGTAAAATGATCTTAATTTCCTTTGAAAATACCCGTGTAAACCGAACGTCTCACAACTCACGGAAAGATACTCACAATACAAAAATCACACTTAATGCAAACAAACAATCACTCTAAAAGCCTCCTAGAGGAACCTACTACAAAATACATAACATCTGAAAGTTCTATTTCGGCTGATCATAAAACGAGGCAAGGTCGCGTTTGATGTCATGGCCGTCAGAAAGCCGCGACCAGCCGTTACGGTTTCATTGCACATAAACCTAATACACTAAACAACCGTAAAGGAAAGGCCAGCATTAATCCTGTGGGAGCAAATTATTCATATATACCGAATAAAAGGAAGACGTTGAGTGTTTGTTTCAGCTGAGTGAGCTCTTCAAGATAATTCTAGTTTTTTTTTCAAGAAACTTTCCCACACTAGGCATTTCTCTTGTATCGTAGGTGTATTACAAACATTTATTTATACTCATAAACACAAACATAAATATTAGTTCAATCGAACCCAAGACACGCAGCTCAGCAGTCAATTGTTCAACCACTACGCCAACCGTGTCGTCATGGTGGTTACCGATATGATATAACGGCAGTAATCCCTGAACAGTGTGTCCATGTGTTTATGGCCCATGTAATAGGGGGCGAGCCTATTGCCATCAGTCTGTTACTCAGAATTTTCTGCTGAAAAAACACTAAAAAATACTGCCCGACCTGGGAATCGAATCTAGGTCCTCGTGCTCAGCATTCGCGTTTATAACCACTAGTCCAACGAAACAGTTATGACGGACTATTTTGATAGTAAATAGTGGTTGTTGGTTAATATTACTGCTTGTGCAGACGATGCGAAGTGTTTCCTTTATCTCTGAGTAGGTAGACACCTTCATCCGCTGGTCCGGTGGTGGTCATATCCGTAGTAAACGCGGCTATTCTGTGAAACCGGTTTATATTACTTCCATTGCAAACGCTACTTGAGATTAACAGTTACTTATGATTTTAAAGCCTGGGCATCAGATAAAATAATTTTAATAATTAAATATGCTTTATTCAAGCAAAAATTGCAATCATTTACTACTGCACTTTCGAATAAAATTATTTCTTGGCGCATAACTTTTGACGTCACTACCGGCGTTACCGAGGACGTTCTGAGTTTACGTTCGATTTCACCAAAAACACGCTACATAAAATAAGAGATGTATTTGAAAATTTAACAAGTGTACCACACTGTTTTAATGGTCCAAAACAATGCATTTAAAGAAAAAAAAGTTTTGTATTAGTTGCTTATCTTCTGCGACCAATATGCACTGGGCCCACGTGGTGAGGTACCTGATGTTCGGCCCCCTTTCACGGAGAAGACTTATGTCACAGCAACGAAAGAAGATAAAGAAGAAACGAAATCTGCTTATATTTATTGTGACAGCAACTAACAAAAAAAAAGATATCAGACAAAAAAAATAACCATTACTACTGACACACATTATCTTTGGCATACATTAAAAGCCTTGTCCAAATGTAGGTCAGCGTAATAAACAAGTGGATCCTCTCCTCGAGACTGGAGTCTGTCCATTGAAGTCGAGACGCTAGTACATTAAACAAGAGTTGTTCTCGAAGAATTGCAACAAATCACAGTAACTGCGCTACTATTGTTGTTAGTCTTTCGCGAGTCGTGTCACCATATGTTCTGGGTTTGTAGGATGCGTCCTAGTTTAATAGAGTAAATATTGTTGGTATAATTATTTTTGTGGATCAATCTTGCGACAAGGTCTACTATATTATTTGGAAAATCTCTCATGAATGCACTAATAACAGTAGAATAAAAATAAATTACACTTGTAATTGTCAACAGTTTTTGATTAAATACTTTAGGTCCTTAATTTTATCGAAGCCAATGAAAGAGCTGTCCAAGAAGTGGTTCACTACCTACATACTTGTCGGTTAAATGTTAAGTAAGTCAAATCGAAATGTGCTGTAAGGACATGCCTTTGCTGCCTGCCAGGGCTGCGGGACTGTTCGAAAGAGATACCGCGGCCCTGGAACATAAAGGGCAAATGAAGGAACATGGGTGGTTTGTAGTCAGTAAAAGTCTGACACTCCCTTCCGCTCTGACCAGAGCGGGAGGAGTCATTTGATGATTTCCCACCCGAAAAAAAAAAAGGACATGCCTTTGCTGATCTCCATTAAGACAGTCGTCGGTCCAATAACATGTCACGATTCGCAAGCAAAGCATTAATATTCTAGTAACTAAGTAATTTAAGTTAGCAATATGATTCGTATATTATAATTGGACATTAATAAAAGGAACTTTTGAATGAACAGTTGTTTCCATCAGCCACCTATCCTTATGGATACACTTCAGTACAGAAGAATATTAATTAGTTGTAGATAGGTTTTTAGTAACCGTTTGTTTACCTAAACGCGTATTAAGTGTGAGCTAATAGACTAAAACACCAATTTTGTTCTGCATTAAATACCTACATAAAATCCTTTCCCAGTATCATAAAAACATATTCCATAAATTTCACTGATCGTAATATCAGCGAATGTTTACAAACACGACTTTCTCGAAACAGCGCTTAATCGAGTAAAAGTTATTTGGAGAACACTCCATCACGTCGCGGATATCCTGCAGATCGTTCCGACCACCATAAAGGACCTGGCTTACAACATAGCTTGTTTAATACCCATAATTTATCAATATGGCCTATTATCCCATACTTTCGCGGTGACTCACATAATACAGAGTTATATCTGCGGACGGAGGTATTGCTAAGCAGCAATGGCCCCGACTTACGACCATAGCGACCAAGGTTGTGGGCTCAAACCCAGGCAAGCGCATTACGTTAAATAATTTATTTTATGACACTCTCCAAACGATCAAGGAAATCATCATGAGGAAGCAGGCATATCCTGGAACCAAAAAACCGAAGACATGTCTAAAGACAGGAAGGCTGTCTCAGCTTTCAGAATTTTTGGTAGCAATACTATGAAGTACTAACGTAAATGTACATAATAATTATCTTAAACGATTGAACTGATTGAATAAATAACAGCTGGAATATATGCTGTTTAATCATTACATCAAACAATAATTTTGTGACTCATAAATACTTTTTTTTTTTAATTTCTATCGATGATTTTCAATGCCGCTTCCTAACTAACACTGCAACCGTAGCCGCGTAAGTACGTAATGTGGAATACTATTTGGTGTGTTGTTCAGAGGTGCGCAAAATTGGTGCGCTCAATGGAATACATCGGACCGTTAACCTTCTAGAAAGATATTGGTCAAAAGATCGTCGCAGACTCCATTGTTATCCTGTATTTTTCCTCTTTTAAATTCGCTGAGACGCCCATTTAATTATTCTGAGCATGACTCGGATAGCGTCTAAATATTTGATGTTGAAGTATTTTCTTTTGTATCAGTATTTGGTTCTTGTCCAAGAATTAAAATACTTATTTTTCTTTTCTAAGAATTGCTTGCTTGAGCCGAAATTATAATAATGAGATTTGAAACTGAAACATTAATAAATGTTGTTACTTGTGCTTGAACTATTGGAGGTTACACAAATGTTTTGTAGATTGTAAATATCTTTTTCACAAAGATAACTGGATTTACAATTCATAAGACCTCGAATTTTGACAGTATCTCGTTAAATGACTCTTTCGCAGTTTCAATTTGTACACCAAAAAGAAAACTCATGTTAAGTCAAAGATATAAATTATAAATTCACCTTAAACTGTCATTTAAATGGTATTATCTGGCTCACCCATATTGAAAATCATATCTATCGTTTCATACGGGATGTATAAGCTCACTATTCTCAGAACTAAAAATTTTCCGCTCAACCTAAGCACGGTACGTCTTACAGTTTAAATATTTTTGTGTACAATGTAATTGTATTGTTATTTGTGTTGTCGGAGTTTCTCGTTCAAACTGTTATTGTTACAACTTCAACTCAAACAGCAATTGGCTCAGAAATAACGTTCCGTCCCTGATCGGATTACCATCAAGAAAATTTGGCAATCTTTTTGCATATCCAAGTTGTATACAGAAAATTATTTTCGTAGAAATCTCGACTGTAACCTTTTTCCAAATATGTTGGAGTCGACTTCCAGTCTTTAGGTTAGATAGGCAGTTTTTTAGGTTAGATAAGCAGTCCTGTAGTCAGTCTAGTTAATGGGAAGTAATGTATCCCTTGGTAAGACTGAATGTCACACTTTCAGACGTTACGACTGTCAAGGATCTACAAATGACAGCCATGGCAAACGACTTTACGTTCCTTCCGGAGCCGGAGTGTTTTCGAATTTTCCAAGAACTGTTCCCATAGCTGTTGGACGTTGACAGAACCCGATACTGGGAACCTAAAAACTCTCGAGTCAATATTGTTATTTTTTTTGCTTTTCCGCCAATTGCTCCATATATAACAAGATAGGAGGCAGGGCCATGTTTTTTCACCCAAACTTTCCCTTATTTTCTTTATTTATGGGGGAATCTAGTAATACAATCGGTTCTGACGTCACACCTTAGATAAGATTATCGCTTCCTCAGCGTGCCTATTCTCTTTAACTGCGCGGTACAAATTGGGTACAGTCGTGAACACGAACATGTTTTTTTTTTAATGGCATCTCGCACGTTAAGCCGTTGGTCCCGGTATTCAGTGGCCCGAAAGTCTAACAACCAGTCTTATCAAGGGGTATCGTATTACCTAGTGCTAACTGGGTTGTGGAAGTCAGATAGGCAGTAGCTCCATAAGTAATTACACAAGATTTTAATCATCTTTCCCACGAGAAACTCGCACTTGAATTTAGGTAAGTGGAAATATACTGGTACTCTCAAAACGGTGAAGGAAAGCAGCGTGAGGAAACCGGCAGGTCCACATTACTGCTCATACCCACTCTACGCGACGTGGCCATTGTCCCAGCAGTGGGAGCAACATAGGCTGATTATGCTATGCCTATCCTATGCTATATATTGGTGCTTGTGACTGTACGAGTCTACATCTGGGCTACATCCAGTAGTGTCCAATTACGCGATAGTCGATATACGTTCGACAAAAAGGAATGAGTTTGTTGTTACCCTTTTCACTTGTTTTCTCCGATAACTGGCGGGTACTGTATATTTTCTTTACATCTAAAATTAGCATATATCTTGCCTTTTTGTGTTCGGGGCGTCAAAGTAACGAAACTTTATCGAAAACACGAGCAGGCAGAAGTTTAGAAACCTATGTAAAGTTAGAATCGCTTGAAGTAATAAACGCCTATAGATATAAAATATCATCACGCTTGTTATCCCGAGAGGTGAGCAAGTACTCACACTCTATAGTACTCCCACATTTCGCCCTTTAAGTTAAAGTTCTATGAAATAGGAAACGAGCCTATTGCCATCATGGCCTCATGGCCAGACTCCGAGCTGAAAAATCAAATTACACTTTGCTCTTCCTGTAAATTGAACTCAAGACCTCGGTCTCACCACTATCGTACCACTTGCGATCAATAGACTAAAGATACATTCAAAATATAGATTTACTAGCACTTTACTCGCGACTTCGTCCGCAAAAATTGTGATAGCTCGGCTAATATGCAAGATATAAACATAATTTATAGCCTATAGCACCCACGAATATTGTAGCTTTAAGCCAGTAAAAGAATTTTTAGAATTGGATCATTAGTTCCGAAGATTACCCCCTACATACGAACTTACAAACAAATTATACCTCTTTATAATATTAAGTACTGAGTGTAGATAACATGTATATTGTATATCTTCGTAAGTACAGTAATACGAGTTTATTATGGTACTCACAAACTAGGAACTTGTAACGTGTCCTTGCGACATTGTGTCTATCAACTCGATACATTGTTCAAGCAACCGATTCTATCGCTCTGTGTCGTGTTTGCTTGCAATAGAGCAATATAAAGCGTGTTAAAACAAGAACTATGGCTTTGGAATAGTGTACACGATGTGTACATAGCTTGTTGTCAATGTTTTTCGGTATATTGTTCAACTTAAGCTTTCTTTAATAGAAGATTATGTAAAACCTACATTTTCATATGGCCTTAGGGCGTAGACAAGTGGCAATCGATTTAAAAGTGTTTCGTATTAGTACCAAGACTTTCAACAAGATTGATGTAATCTTCGGCGGCTTATTATTTTAGGAGCTCGCTGCTAAATAATAATAGCCGCTCTGGTCGATTTTTAGGTTAAGCCGCGCTTGCCTAGTTTCGTCCGTGGATGGATGACCACCCATTACATACCGAACTTCCTCCGTGCCACGAAAAGTACGTAAAGCCGTTGGTCCTGGCTGTCATTTGTAGATCTTTGACAGTTGTTACCAGTTAGTATGTGGCGCGAAAGTCTGACAACCAGTCTTACCAAGGGGTATCGTATTACCCAGTACTAACTGGGTTGTGGAGGTTAGATAGGCAGTCGCTCCATGTAAATTACTGGTATTCAGCTACATCTAATTAGACTGGAGCCGACCCCAACATAGTTAGGAAAAGGCTACGCATTTTTGACATTTCCATAATTATTATCGCTGTCAGAATGGCACTTTTCTAGTCCCTCTTTATTATTGAGGCTTTTTGTGTAAACAAACCTTACATCGCATAAATCAGATTGACGATGACTCATCTCATGGTTAATGCATAAACAGCCATCATTCATCAATTACGGTATTAACCCCATATAATCCAACATAATACTGCCAGCTTATCGTCGTTTAAACCATAATAATTTGCAATAAAACCATTTCAAACATTTTTATCAAATTATATTTGTCCAAAATTATTTTACGCACGGTGTTTGCGAATGTCAAATCATATAAATTTATGTTGGATTTACTCCCCGCAACACCTGCGTGTAGGGTGTCCCGGTTAATCCTTATCACCGGGATAATTCCCTTTTGTGAACGCGATTATGGTACGTTGTGTAATTCACATAATTCATGCGTCTCTAGCTTATTATAAAAGGCGAAATTAGACTGTAATGTTTTAAATTGGGGTAGTAAGGTAGTAGATTATATTATTTATGTTTCCCGGGTGTAAAGTAATATTGTTGGTGTTAAATGTTTACTGTCTCGCGGAAATTATAAAATAGACGGGAAATGGGTTATTACTATGTTGGTTGATGTTATGCTTACAAACCGTTGCTGTGCATGCACTATCGTTATTTTATATGTATGTCGACTGTCGTTATTTTTGATGGTACAATTTCCTGTGTGTAATATGTTGGTATCGACTGAAACTTACGACTACCTTTCTGACAAATATTTCCAAGTGTTTCTTGAGATAAAACATAATTATGAAAAGGTCAGATTATATTTTTTGTTTATATATTATATTTAATGCGTATTCTTTGCATGATAAATTCTAATAAAAAAACATAGGATAAGCATAACATGCTCAAGAAATCTACAATAATAAAAAGCCAACCAAATAAATTCCCAGTTATACTCAATTTCATCCAAAATCTTTTTATCTTTCCCCACCTATCTTAAACGGTGGCTACTTATAAATATGATGATGAGCACTACAAATAGCCAACGCAAGTGGCTCAGGACTATCACGACTAAGCAGGTCTCAATTATTGTCGCCCCTCTTCGCAGACAAGCGATATAATCCGCTTACCACGACCGACGCGAAACATTAAGCTATAATTATTAATAGCGGCCTGTAATAACTGGATGACCTTGTTTGCTGAGCGGTTTTTTGGGGTTATGTTGTAATGGAGACTGAGGAAACTTGGTAATAGCGATAAAAAGCAAAAAAAAAGGTTTAATGCTTGAAAAAATAAACCCCGAGATATGAAACATCGAAATTCCAGAACGAATATTTTATTACAAAAAAAAAATCTCTAGCGAAAACCCTGTAGATATTTGTAATTGTAACACCCTTAGGAAATGATTTAAAACCAGGTATTCAATTTATTATGATAAAAATGTTCGGAAAAAGCGTAAAATGTAATAAAATGGCCGCTTTTAGGTACGTCGTTAACATTCACAGGCTAACGACATTATATTAACGAAGATAGAATATTTTGCTTTCAGTCTCTAGGCACTATTTGAAGGTATGATAAATTGAATAAAATCTACTGGCTAATGAAATATTACAATTATGTCGAGTTGGCATTGCGACACAGACGTTTATCAAGGCTGTCAAGGTACATAAAAAAAATGTAGTAAATGTTTAAGACATAACACATTAATAGGGTTGAATAATTACATTGGCTACTTATAATTATACAAGAAAGAAAATCTAGTCAATGAAGATGGGGACATGTAACGAAACTGGCAAAATTGTTGTGTAGGTACCTAATAAAGATAGGTCACATCTGTCTAACCCTAGGATAAAAGGCGCGATGTTCTGTTTAGCTAAAAGTTAATCACCAGAATTAAATTAATATAAATATCCAATCTAATCTTATAAACCACCAGCCTAACTTAACAAGCTCAAAACCAAATATACTTACCGCACCCCCTTTCCAAATAAAAAAAACACCCAAGTGTCGAAAAAAATATTTGAAGTCTGTAATAACGGCACCCTTCTTTAATGAAATGGGAAGAAAAATCCCGACGAAATACCTTGTCACCCGGTTGATGCGCGTCAACATAGATTAGTGGAGCGATGTTCGCCTTCACTAATGTCACCGGCTGTGCTTTTTTCCTTTGCCCTTTTTTAAATAAGAAAAATCTGTTTTCGAGAATTATGAATGTGGTTAATTTAATTTGGAATAAATGCAGCGGATGTTTAAAAAGTTGATGCTGAAGACTGATGAAGTTAACCGGGAAGTGGTAAGACTTTAGTATAAACAAACTTCGTTCCAATTTGCTAAGTCGTCCTCAGAATAAATAAACAATCTTCTTTTACCTTCACTATTGATACATAATCTGATGAAGCACCATGATTTTATGGCCATACTGATGTAGGTTAACTTAGTATTAGTACCGTAGTTAACAAAAAAATACTCCACACCCCAGCAGAATCGAAACTTTCTCATGGAGCATTCCAAAAACATCTTCAGTATTATTTACTTAGTTACCATCTTTCGGTTTGTCACAGATTATATTTTTTACCAAGATTCGTTCGTTCCAATTAAATCATTCACGGACTCCTGTACCGTGTAATGGTAGAAAAACTTAAACCCTCACGGGAACCAAAGCGGAGAAACATGATGAGATCGAATTTTTTATCACGAAACTGATTGAAATTAAATGAAATACAAAGATTCCTACTATTAAAATAGTAAAGCAATTTAAGTCGACTCGACATAACTCTGTTTATATTACTGGAATTTAATATCGTCTCAAATATTATCAAAGAGAAATAAAGAAAATATTTACAGAAAATCTTGGAAACAGAACTTTGATACTAAATCAAAATAAAGGCATTCCTAGTTCGACATTTCATTTCTTATTCTGAGACCTGTTGTGGATCTGATTTATAGGATAGCAATCCAATAAACATCTAGAAATACCTCTTATAGTTTCGGAATCTCAAGAATCTTACGATAAAAGAGAAGTCTATAATATTGTATCCGGGCTCCTAATTCCGATTCTAAGCAAAGCAAAATGTATTTCTTAGAATTAAAGCTCTGAATTCGCAAATCAGTTCCGTGACAGATGCGATTCGCACACGACTTTAACATGCAAAACGAACTCGATCTTTACAGAATACTATATTCGCTGCCTTTGCACGATTCCAAGTTTTATTCCTGCCAAGTTGTTTCCCTGGCTTGTTTTTAGATAAAATTCGAAATAGATGCAATCTCTCGCTTGTCTCAGACATAGAATCGAAAAATCTTTCAAATACCTGGATCCGGACGCAGAATGATTGCTATCTCTGTACAGTTTTAGTTAGGGCTTATTTTCGATTGTCTCGGCAAATGGAGAGGTATTTTGAAATGTCGTTTTAAGAATGTCAATAAAGAATTGGAGTTTGCGTTGTTATGTTTATTAAAGATGTTTAGGATGTCAGGAGGTGACTGGATGGTATATTAATTTTATTGTTCCGTGATTAAATCCTCATTCAATGTTTGAAGGTAACGCCCTCTCATACTTGAAATTCTTGACGTGATTAAAGTTTACTATGTTATTGTAACCTTCAACATTTCGCTACACGTGCTTCTGAAGTAGTGATATATTAAACGTTCTTTGTCATTTAATGGTTCGTAACTTAAGATAAATACCTAAACACGTGACAAAACATTTTCACTGTACTTTCTCATTCTCCAATAACCTATAACCTCAATTACCATTAAATCATACCTACCAATCACACCGTATTCAAGCGAAGCAAAGCAAGCCGTTATCACAGGTACTTTCCATAATCGCAGCACACCATGCCTTTCCATGGGTTATAATGAGCCTATCACTTGCTCATTACCACGCCATAGAACATAATTGCAGTTCTGCGTTCCCGTTAGGCGACCTGCGCGTGCGCTGCGAGCTAACGTTAATTATAGAGCAGAGCTGTCACTGTGTAGAACGACTACACGCTCCTTATTAGCGAGGAGACAGGAAGGTCGGCGATTTGTGGACCTGGCTTTTTGGCTGGCTATAAATTAGGAGGATTTATATTTGTAATAATTTCGCCTAAAGCATCTGTTGATAAATTAGATAGTAAAGGTGGTATAAGGCTGTATTTAAAGCGGTTCACTCAATTTATCAGTCAGGTGTGTGTGTTTATTTGTCTGTGGCGAAAATGACTGGAACAAAATTGAAACAATGCCGAGGGTTCGTTCCATATTTTTTCTCTTTCCAGTAAGATGCTAATCATCGAGAACATTCATAGGTACTCTTCACTACATAGTATAAAACAAAGTCGCTTTCTCTGTCCCTATATCCCTATGTATGCATAAATCTTTAAAACTACGCAACAGATTTTGATGTGGTTTTTTTAAATAGATAGAGTGATTCAAGAGGAATGTTTGTATGTATAATACATGCACCCGTGCGAAGCCGGGTCGCTAGTTCTCTATAACTGAAACTTTCCGACTTACATATTCAATTCCATTAAATAAATCCAGTTCCACCAGCCATTCAATAAAATCCATTACGTCTGATTAAAAATTAATTTATTCCGAACATTAAGTCATTGATAGCAAATAATTTTAATTACAAGCGAACCAACATAGCGGCCCCTGTCATCTGCATTCGAGTTGTACGGAAACGTCAGTCAGGGCTGAGACGCGCTCGTCAATGGACGCGCTAGCTTTTATATGCGGACGCCGCCATTTATAAGCGTTTTATGTAGATACCTATGCTGCTGATTAGTTTGTGGAACTGGATTGAGTATTGAATAGAAAACCTTATTCAATCACTCCAGTTCGTGGTAAATGTCTGATTAATTTACTTTAGGAAATGAGAGATTTTGATTTTTCGGAAAAGTTCTTTTGAAACAGGAATGTCCTAAAATAGATGGATTTTATGGTGATACTAGTTAAAATGAATTTAAAAGTAATATTTTGTTTATTGTTTAAAAAAAAACTAAATTACCTACAACTTCTTAAAAGACACCTAAAAACATACTAAGTATTTATGTCATGAATTTCTAGCTTAGCATTGCTTTATACTATGCGGAAAAAAAAATTACTCTCTGTTCACTTCAAGTTACTAATTGATTTCTGTAGTTTTCACACAAAACCTGCCATCTGTTGCTGCATTTACATACCTAATTTTATATTATCATAATTCCAATCAACCTGTAAGCCCAATAACCAAAAAAAACCATTAAAATTGACATCAACATGCTCATAATGAGCATACATCAATAAAACTCGACCTCTTTCCAAGCCCATAGAAAATTAAAAAATCAGTTTATTAAAAGACATAAGGAACGAGTTTCGTTGCATGCCAGTTCGCATGAATGGAGTTATATTTAAGCGTGCAATGTAGGAAAAAGGGAGAAAGAAAAAACCAGTATGGCGGCATAATTTAGTGGTAAAGCAATGGATTGCCGCCAGGTGGCCGCCGCTGCGTCTGCGCACACAACCGGTTGGCTGGTGAAACAAGTTGTGTAAAAACGGCGGCGGAGAAAAAGAAATAAAACATTTTTTTTTGTTTTTGCACGTAAAGAATTTGCTTGCAGAATACTAAAGCAGCTTGAATAAGGTTCTTTATTCTTTAATAAGTCTAGACTCTAGACTTGTATTAAAATTTGGTTTACTACAGAGTAATCCAAGTATGGTAGTTAAGATGGTGACGTCATCTCGTCACCGAATCCTTGTGCATGCTTACAAAGTTTAAAGTACAGGTCAAGTTAATTAGTGTTTATAATTAACTTGATATTTTACAATCTTATAAGTTTCACCACAGTAGCACCAAGGTACTTACTGATGTTAAAATAAATAACCTGAACTCTTGACGAAATAATCAGATATCTCTAATTTGCAGTTTGCTCTAAGCAAGCGCAAATCAATATTCGTTTCGTTATCCGTATGAAAAGAGGATGTTTCTTCAAAAGATATACCAATTTAGAAGAGGTTTATATGATCGACTACTGATTTCAGGGGCCCCAACTCTAATAAAATAACACCTCGTGTATAGATTTTTTATTATTCTCTTTGCAGACTTTTTACGTGCGATATCAGTTTTTTTTATTTGCGTGGGTTTTTACAGATCTGTCTAAAAAGAAAGTGCCATTAAAACGCCACTGTGCCCAAAAGTGGAAATCTAAAAACCTATCTTTTCATCGAAGTCGGGTCGGTCGTTTTAATTATTTGTTTACACAACTTGCTTATGACCTAAACTACTAGAAAACAAACACATTATTCAAGCAATGTTTTTCCTCCCTAGTCCACATTAATTTCAAAGTCCAAGTACCTATTCCACAACGCCATAACTAACAACTTATACCACACCACAATGTCAACTTGTCAGTAAGTAAAGATCGAGATAAGCGAGATGATTTGTGGATCCCACTCTAGCTCCGTGTGTATCTTTTGATTAACGCACAACGCGTTTTAAACACGCATCCATTCATATTTTACTTCGGTATTTTCATATTTATTGTTTATTGGGCTCTGATAAGTAATGGGCTTTTGTATTGTTTATAATGGTAGTCGATTCTGTACTTGCGTTGCTGTGGAATTAAAAGTATAAAGGAGAGGTTTTAAGGCGTGGATCAAAGGTTCTTCATCGCTTCTCAGTTTCAACTACTGCAGGAGTCAGAGAATTCCACACTAGTACCATGCTTTATCACAAAAAATATTGTTATTATTTTGGATGACCACTTGTTTATTAGGTAAGAAACAGCGGCTATTACAGTGAAATCAAGGAAATCTAATGGAATTTTTTGACAAAAATGCCTACTTACCTACCCACCCTCATTGGAAAACAACGTAAGTTTACGTATGCATGTTGTGGCACAAATAGAGTAAAATTGGGAAGCCTAACCAAAATTGATAAGATGGTAGCAACGTGTATTTTTTTTTCTATTAGTATTAATATTCAGTTACATCTTCTGTTTCGTATTAGGAAAATAAGCTAGAAAGTATAAGTAAGACCGTATGACCGTTACAGGCATTATGCAATTTTTAAAATCCAATAACTTTCAGATGAAAGTATGTGGAGCTAGAGAAAGGAAACATGTATGGTTTCTAATCGCTGTACCTCGAGGGAAACCACTGCAGAATTTCCTACCTTTGAGAAACTGAGATTATTTTACAGTATGAAGTAATTGTTTTATGGAAAAGTACCATTTTAGTACAAGTTTGTTGGTACAAATTACCATAAAAATATGTAAATTTTAATATTTTGTACACTGAATTACTGATAGAAATCGTAATCTTTGACTTACAGATTGTGACATTACTTAAAAGTATTCGTAATCTTTACCTTCGCTTACTTAACACATTAATATTAATAATATTCTAAGCGTCCATAACTCATCGCAACCATTAAATCTTCAATTCATTAAAATACAATAAAACATGTCAGTTTTAAATTTTAAACCTTCAATATTTCGACGGGTAGTCGTAAAATATTTCAATCAATTAAACAAAATGGCTGCCGCATCAATAAATAAGATATTACGTGATGCAAGAATACAAGGTGTTTCATAAACTGTGGAAAACTATGTCGATGGCTTTCTCATGGTGTGGCTTCCCTTTTAAGGTCATATTTTGTTTTTAATTTATGTTTATTTTATTCGGATTGTTTTTCATAGTTGTTTTTGTGCATTGCGTAGAGCGCAAGCTATAAAAAAATCTTGTCATAAAACCTGCTATAACTTAACACTTTGATAGATAAATTTAATATTGCAAAACGGTGTTGTGTCTATTCTTGTCTTGTGCAACTTGGAAAACTACATTACTTTCACTTTTTTTTTCTTTTCAACTAATTTCAGTTCGTTCCTGCAAACAATTTTGACTCGAGCTAAGATCTTAGTTTACCTGGACCAGAATAATCTACAACAAATACTGCCTAAACCTCTCACTAACTATGCCAAAACACGTAGAAAAATCCAAAAAGAATGTTCAAAACGACAATGGTCGCGACATGTCACCGAAAAATACCCTTCCACCCGACAAACCACACCCTCGACCGCATTATCCCCAATTCTGGAATATTTCCTCAAACGAGAGCTCCTCGACTATTTTGTGCGTACGACGAAACTCACGCAACTTACTAATTACGGGCCATCATTTGTAGCCTAAACTCCTGGAGCACGACAAAGTTCCACTAAATACTGAGAGGTTTCGGGTGTGGTCGTAGAGGAAAATGAGCGAGAAATAATGAGCTGCAGAGGGTCGGTCATAGGTCGTTTGTGTGTCCGCCGGCTAGTTATGTTTTGGCATGTCAATCTCCTTTTATATGTACGGGGAACATGGAAGTTGAATCAATGATAAATTAATTACAACCTCTCTCATTTATGTCAAGCCACACCCAAAGCTTCCTATGAAATATCTATTCAAATTGTTAATCATGAAATAGTCGGCGTGTAGTGAAAGCGTTGTCTTCAAACTGTGAGGGGTGGTACCCCAAATAATTGTCGTATCAGCATTAAATAGTTTCCATCCATTGCATTAAACTCCATTCAGCATAACGACACATTAACTACCCCTTTCAATTAAAACGTAGCGAAGCGGGAGAGTCATTTCTCGCTTCGCTGCGTTCCGCTCCGCTCTCGCTTCGACCTCGTTCTTTGAGGACCGCAGGGCAGGCGACCCTTTGTTGCGTGAGAAACAAAACTTCGGTCTATTCGCAAGAATGTGCGGTCGGACCGACGCGGTTAATGTTCTGTACCTAACTCCAACCGTTTTGGACTTAGATCATTGTATGTACTTAAAACTGTTGTATATAATCATGCCTGGGGATTTAGACAAGGAGGTGAAGTCTTGTTTGCCACAGGCTAACAGATTAGTTAAGACTTGAATATTGTGCGGAATCATCAAGGCACTTTAATCTTTGAGCATATAAAAGTAATTCGTACATGACGTATCGTCATCGGCATAAAAAATGTTGAGATCGTGTTCCACATCGGTTTACTTTTTTCATTACCATAATTATAAATTGTAACACCTCCTAAACAAGGGTACAAAACCAAACTACGGTTTTTATCATCAGCAGCAACATTCTCTGGAGCTTAAGCAGTCCACTGCTAGACATAAGCCTCTCGAATAGCACTACACTTGACTCGACCAGCCACCCAGCGTCCAAAAAACATAGCTTATTTTTAGCTCCACACAGCTCTCTTTCGCTATATCCATATTCATGAAAGGAATCTAAAAGAAAACGTTAACCACGTCTCCAACCTTCCCAAGGTTGTGCCGAATTACCCACGGTGCTGTTACACCACCGTTGAAGTGAGTTTGTTCCGCACGTCCACTCCACTTAGTTGCGGTGTCTAAACTGACCTTAAAATGTACTAGTTATGGGTAGGTGGAGACAGAAAGGTACGGTTTTACTTGCTATGGATCAGCCACAGAAGGTCGACCACCTTTCAACCTTATTGCTTAGGGCGTAAGGGTGAAAAGTGGGAGACCGTTAGTGAACTCGGTAGTACCCAAAACAATTTGTTTATTGACTCAAAATATGTCACGATTGAATCAGAAGTGAAAAAGAAAAAAAACTTCTAGGTGAACATGCACCATTATCGACGGGGATTACCTACCAACAGGTTAGAAATTGGGCAAGGGAAAGCTTCTTGTCACACTCCAGAGACAAGTTCTTTGCAATAGTTTTTTTTTTTTTTGTATGCACGATGGCGGCCGACAAATAAATACTTTTTTCTTACTTTCTTTACAAGGCGAGTCGTTTTTACATTTTACAAAAAAAAAATCCCCAAGACTGCTTGTTTTTTGCAAGTTTGGTGTTTCCAAAGCTTTTAACGCAAACATTGTCTCGCCTTAAATATTTCCGATCCAAACAAAATAACGGACTTGAGACTACCCACCAAACACGAGACTTATTCCTTCTATATGTACAAGAATAATGAGATTAACGAATGCAATCCCCGGATTAAATTTATTATGCGTGAAAGAACGGGGGAAGAATACTAATCTCCCAGGGTTGCTCAGGGATGGCAAACCTTATGGCACGCGCCAAGTCTACACGGAATTGGCAGGGGTCATAAATCACGCCATTGCGGTTCACTGAAACATTGGAATCTCTCAAAATGTAAATGCCCTTAGTCAAATCGAAAGTCCAGCGATCCATCTTTATTGGCTAACGGAGTGTCTAAGTTGGCCTGTTGTATGTTCATTGCACTATTTAGCACTGAAAAATGTCCGACTATAATAGTTAAAAGAAACCGTCAGTAAAGAAAATCTTATGGAATTTCCCCCTATACACCGACGCAACATGAGGTTTTGAACAAGAGTGTTGAAAAGCTAACATTGATACAAATATCGAACTCCTGAAAATGTAGTCTACACCAATGGAAAATATCAAAGTGTTTTGACATACATATTTAAAGAAACTAATTCAGTTTGGATATTGATAAAACAGTATTGCGTATTTTCCAGACCAAAAAAATGTGTCCATTTTAAGTTCTATTCCGTTATTTTCGTCAGAATTTAAATTAATTTTATTTCTCAGTACTTAGTTCATGTAGCTTCTTACAAAATATTTCTAAAAAACTTGTGCGTAAGGTTTGGCATCCCTGTAGAGGCGACGAACCCGCCAAAGCTGGTGGCTCTTTGTACTGAATTCCGCTTGAATTACGAGTACCCTCTCCAAAGTATTACTTACTGTTCACGCTATTTCTACTTGGGGGGTGAGCAGGACTTCAAACAGTAGCAACATATTGGTAGTTCGCTTCGACTTTGAAGATAACAAGAACAATTCGTAATTACTTGCAGTTTCGACATGTTGGCTGGAAAGTGTGAAAATTCTTTTGTTCCATTTGTTTCCTTCATAATTAAACTTTGAATGAAGGGTATTTGGAAACCGTTTTCCTACATAAATTTCTTTTTCATTTCTCCTTTTGCAGGTTTGCTGGCAGAAATTTCTTGAGAAATAAGCAGTACCTTTGTACTCATGTATTATAATATTATTTTCCTGTGTTGTCTACTGTGTGTAAATAAATAGTAAAATAAATAAATAAATATTCCGGTTTTCTATAAAATCTTACCAATAATATCTATCTTACTACTACCTATTATAAATGCGAAAGTTTGGATGGATAGATGTTTGGTACTCAATCACGCCAGAACGGCAGAACGAATCTGGATGAAATTTAGCACAGAGATAGATTATAGTCTGAAATAGCACATAGGTTACTTTTTTTCTCACTCATAAAAAAGCGAAGTCGCGGGCAACAGCTAGTTAATTATAAATGCGAAAGTTTGTGACGATGGATGGATGTTTGAGTGTTGTTGGATGGAGTTTGAGATTTGGATGAAATTTGGCACATAGATAGTTTATAATCTAGCTTAACACATAGAATACTTTTTATCCCCGTAGTACAATCCCGTAGGACAGTTACCGACCTTCACGCGATAAGTTTAGCGGCATAAGATAGTTATTACCATAGATATAATATTTCTATGGTTATTCCATATTTTTTTTCTTATTACAGCTTTAATATCCGCATAAATATCATATTCCTGATTGAGTTTTAATTGTAGAATAAACACTGTTAAATAATAGATTTAGACAGTCCTCTAATCACTTTGTTCAAAATCAGAAACGATTTTTATGAACTATAACAAATATGTCCAAAAGTCGAAAATCTTTTAATACATTATGTAGCTTTATAATTTGTCGGAACTATATGGTTTAAGAGATATACAAACTACAATACTATAATAGAAATAAATATGTACAAGTATAAAAGGGTTACAGGGCATCCAAAAATTCGTCCGCATCGCTGTCAACAGGAAAAGTGCCCAGAAGGCTGGCAGCATTACCACGTTGGATGGCAATGCTGATTCTTTGGCCAAAAAATAGGCCCGCCCTCTGGTCACGTGAAGAGTCGACCAACCGCTTGGCGATTTCCCGGAAAACTAGGTGGGCACTCGGACCCCATGGCCCTAGTGTTTCAACCCCAAACGGCTCAAACACATAACTACCAATTAAATTATTGTATTTGCGCCGTTTGAGGTTTTCAGCACCCGCAGCAGCCGCCCCAGCGCAGCCCACTGTGCTAGGAAGATGGGATGGCGCAACCTGGGTGTCGACGCAAGTTGCGTCCCACACCAAAGGCCTACCCAACTTCCATGGCATTATGGTCATACCATCTGGTCTCTTCCCATCGACGCGTGCCAAGCCATTGGGTTCTAAGACAGCTGGCACCCCGGCGGTGGCAAGAGCACGACGGATGAGATCATTAATGCTAGCGTGCCGCGCAATCCGACCTGCACTCTTACTGCATGAAAGGCCATGGTGTCCGAGGCAGTCGACTGCTTCACCACATTGACATTCTTTTAATCAATATTAAAATTGCAATTCATAATAATCAATCAAATCACTAAAAACAAACCACCGTTTCAAGAATTCCCCATCTTTGTAGATTATTACATCAAAACAATTGAAAGTCGCTTAACTACAATTTGTTAGAGTAGTACAACCTCAGTATTTAATAAAAGTACTTATATACATAGGTATTACAAACACGTACCTACCTAGTATTCGGAACATGACTACCTAATTTGCATAAACATTCGACACAATACAACTTTGTGTTGTAAATCAATTTTTAAAGTCCTTGAATAATTGTTTTAAATAAGTGACGCTTATATTTTTTTATTTAGTTGGTACGATAAAATTGACAACTTTATACAAATTGTAATTGATAAAACTGTAAATCTGAAAAAGGTACTCGTCATTGTGAACAAGTTTCACAATGGAATCAAATCTGAAATTGGGAAAAAAAATCGGGTGTTGCATACTTGCCCGCGGCTTCGCCCGTGTGGACTTTGGTAATTGTCCCACGGGATAGTACCTACTAATGGGATAAAAAGTATCTTGTTAATCCAGGCTATAAACTATCTGTTTGCCAAACACCCAAAAGCATTCAGTAGTTTTTGCGTAAAATACTAGGTAACAAACACTTACTTATATAAATGCGAAAGATGATGAGAATGGATGGAATTCTCATAATCTTTCGCATTTATACCTACAAGTAAGTAATAATAGGAAACAACTTACAGTTTTTCACTATTTCTGGGCTGGTCCCATTGCAACAGTTGTTTACAATGGCGAGTACAATGACCCTTTAAATGAGTTCCAGTTATTTCAATTACACCTTGTATAGGTACAGCACACCAGGTTACCACAAACTGTCAAATTATGCCAAATTATTTTAAACCATAAAAAGTTGATGGTTAAGTTCAAAATCGAATGAGAAAATTTGACAGTTTGTATTAACTTGATGCGCTGGCGACCGTATGGTACATTGAGCACTATATATTGATATTGATAGTAATTACTATAAATCTGTTTTCCAGTTAGTGACCAAAGCAGAACATGGAACAGGTATTGACATGTTATAATTGTTACTGACTTAGAGACTGCAATTTTGCAAGCAATTAAATCTATTTCTGTATCATGAATTGATAATTATAATTTATACGCACTGAGGGCCTAAAACATGACAATCGCATTCGCGTTTCGTGTTTCTACAAAGAATTTTGACAACATTGAAACAATCTTCAGTGGCTTTTCTCAATCTAACTCATTGACTTTCACTCTTCTTCGTTAGGTTCTGCTAAAGCGGCCATTTTGGGCCCCCAGATGTTTCAATGAGGTGAAAGAAGTAGTTGAGGTCCGTAGCAGCTGGTGTCCTGTAGTTTCTGCCTAGCCCCATGAGAGAAAGGCATGATTTATGCATATATGTTTGTTATTATTATCGCTAATAGAATTTCACTCTACCCAGACCCTCTGGTCAGTGAAACAGTATCGCTAGAATTATATTACTAGCTCCTATACTATGCTGACCCGTGCTGACCGCATTTTAGTGCTCCTAGTCTACATTCACTACATCGCTATACAATAGGTAGAGTAAGTAGCTTGTAAGGTTTCAATGGACTTCCATCGACCATTGCTGGGCTGCCTTAGCCTTTACACAATGGTGTCCATAATCTTGCAGTAATAGAATTCTTTGTAAAGGCGATCGAGTAGGGAAGTAGACTTAAACTATAGCTATTTTCACTGCAAATCAACGATGTTGCGATTGTTTTCTAAAGGTATGGATTTTGCAAAAGACTTGTATATGGGGATGGCAACGTACTACCGAGTTCACTGACGATCTGCCACTTTTCACCCTTATGCCCTAAATAATAAGGTTGAAAAGTGGTCGATCGTCAGTGAAGTCGGTGATGAGGTAGCATTGCCTCATATACGGACGACTAATAGAATGCAGTGACCAATGACCGACCGGTGAGCCGACTGCTTGTTAGTAACTAAATAACATTAAAAATATATTATCCATTGAAAAATGTCTCATCCGTTGAATCAATAAAAAAATCATAAACCTTACTCGCCTATACTCACCGGAGTTTATATCCCCAAAATCGCAAACCTTTTAATCCATCGCTTTATCCGCTTTCCACAAATTGAATCTCATCACCGTACCAACCATGTCACACATAATTAGATGACTTGCATCTATCATTCACTTCCAACCGTTCATCCCGAACCAAAGGGGTTGCCAGTTGCCGTTAACCTCAAGCTCATTAGCGAAAACCAAAATAAAGCGTGCAATATAAAAGAATGAGTTGGCAACTCTGACAACCCTATTCATCACTGGGTATATAGCTAGGTAGCTAGGGTTGTACGCAAATTGAACTTATCGCACTTAGGCCTGAATGGGATTTTGTCGATACTGAAAAAGTGGGGGTGTTAGGTCGTAATAGATGTTTGAGTGCTTCGGGATTATAGCTCTTATGTACTTGTAGGCGTGTGTAATAAAAGGGAAACATAATGTTGGAATACATAACACATCTGTAGGCCTTTTGGAAAATGACTATCGAAACGGCTAAAACGGATTTATTATGTTCCATAATGTTCGTTTTTACACATTATTGTGTAACACATATCAGAGGGATAGCCTAATTTTCAATTCTAGAGTACCAATCCATCTGCTACAACTTTAATAAACATAATCTGAATGGTGAGAATGCTAAGGGGGAAGTGTGGTGTTACACGAATGGATAAAATAAGAACTGAGTACGTAAGCCGCCACTTCGTGTACAATAAATATATAGTTGCTGGTTTTTATAAATATGTATGATAGTCTTTAAGGTATATATGTTATGGGTCTTTGTTACCTGAAATAAATGATATATTATTATAAGAGGAAGTCTGAAAGTGGCGCCGGTGACTAAAAAGTTGTGTTAATCCGTTGGCTTGGTGTGGTCATGTCATGCGGAGGAATGAGGAAAACGTCATGAGGAAACTTTTAAGTATGAATGTGGATGGGTATAAGAGTAGAGGAAGACAAAAGAAGAAACGATGAATGGACTGTGTGAAAGATGATATAGCAAGAGAGGAGGTGTTTGAGATGGCGAATAATAGAGAAGTATGGAAGAAGAAGACAACTGCGCCAACCTCAAACAAATGAGGATAAGGGCGAGAGAATGATGAATCTGAATGAATTCACTTCATATTAAAACAAGCTTCACGTTTATTACTATTACGTTTAATATTCAATGTGAAAGGGCTGTTGCGTCTACGATATTTGTTTAATCAAAATCAAATCAAATAACTATTTATTTCGAACAACAAGGTCCATATGTGTTAGTGAATAAGTACTTAAGAACTATGTTAGTGATAAGAATTTAGTGATTCAGAGACATTAATTAATTAAAAATCATTTTCAATTTATAACCCTTAAATATTATAAATATTAACCAGTTATTTTTTTGTTATTTCCAGATCTTTGTAGCAGATTGAAATGAGACGAAGAACAGAGCCACGGATATGCGAGGTAATTAATTGTGTGTCTATTTTAGAATAGAAAACGCGTCTGCGCTTTTTTTTAACTTAAATTGGTATGAGTAAAACACCACAGACGATCAAATACTCACATTTGGAAATTATTTTAGGTGATACATGCAATACCAATTCGATGCGAATTATAAGTACAGTACAGGGGTTCTAAAATGGCCGCATTCATATTATTATCCTATTATGATTCTGCTAAAGCGGCCATTTTACACCCCTTTTTACTACAAGATCGAAGCTTGCTTCTACAATGTGAATTTGTTACCTAATTGCATATTGACTATACATACATATACACCTACATATTGTATCGTGTACATACACCAATTTCTAGAATTCTCAAATCCGTGTTTCCAGCATTTGCAAATTCTAGAAGGAATCAATTTTCTGCAACCGAAACACAGCAATGCTTTTTGAAGGCAGAAGTAAATACGATAGTATTTCCCCTTTCACAAACTCAACTACGAAACTAAGTTAAAATGCTTGAGTCCTATATTGCTCAATGGAGCTAAATTAGGACCTAAGGCCCTAGATGATCCATCAACGCGTTTTTCATTACTGTCCGCTACTCCTGCCCAGCGGGAAACAAGCTCTTAATAGAGTTATAACATCCATATCATCACGCGTCTTACTTCTGAAAGGTTAGGCAGAGGTGTGGTAGTAACCATAGTACGGCCACATTTCAGCAGTGGTATATAAACCCCATATAATGGAATGCGAGCCTATTGCCACCAACCTATCAGAAATGTTTTTTTTTTTAATAATATCTTGGGACAACCAACACACCGCCATCTGATCCCAAACTAGGCAGAGCCTGTACTATAGCACCCAAGTAACACAGGAAGCATTTTAAAATACGAATAGTAAACTTATGTAAAACTTAAGGTCCGTATAAACTCTTACAAAAGTTCACCGAACGTCTTGATGCTTTATATTGGTATTTCAAAACCATTATGATGCTTTACAATGTATAACGGTTGGATAATGGCCTATCAAAATGCTTTTGTAAAGCCTTTAGTTTTAGTGAAGCCAACCACAATGCAGCTGTACAGCTTTCAGCTGTTTTTAGTGTCTTAGGGTTTACAATAGCATTGTTAAGCAGTAAGATAATGCCTATTGCCGCTTAATAGCATAAACCTGTACCATTATAATGCATCGTAAATCCAGTATACAGCTTTCAGCTATTTTTTGTGCCTTAGGGTTTACAATAGCATTTTAAGCAGTAGGATAATGCCTATTGCCGCTTAATAGCATAAACTTGTACCATTATAATGCACCGTAAATCCGTTATACAGCTTTAGGTTGTTTTTAGTGCCCTTTGTTGTGTTATAGCACTTTTAAGTGCTAAGTAAAAGCCTAATACTGCTGAACAGCATAAACGTGAATCAATATAATGCTTGCATTTTTAAAGATCAACTGAGTGCTGTTGTGCGAGTAACAGCTCTTTAATCAAATACACGTGAGTTATTGTAATGCCTAAAGCTATATATACATTCACTTTACTTTATTCTTAAAACCATTTGTCGGCCATATTGGGGAAAAGCACATAAAATATAATATGTGTATACATCAACAAATAACAGCATTTTTTTATGGTGTGTTGCCTAACCGTGTGTAATGATTATGATAATTATGCTAATAAAAAAATTAAGTTGTGATTATTCAAGTAATACAAATTCTGAAATGAGTTTTATTGTTTTGCTCAAGGATCCCCAAAATTACTTTAAAGCAATGGCACTATTTCAGTCTACATCAAGTCTATTGGTATATCGGTGAACCCTTAGAGAACTACTTTATAGCCAATGGCACTACGGTGGTTCATCAAAAGTCTTCTCTCTGGCCTCTAGCTTAACGATTGTTCACGTGTGACTATTTATACTGCTGACGGCATTAATTGGCCTTTATAAAGGTTCACCGGGCTATTGTAGACTCACGCCATTTTGAAAATATTTTATAACCAAAAAATATTATCATTCGAACCTATTTATAATAGCAATAGACCTTTATCATAATGATTTAACTTAATTTAATAGTGCCCAATCAATACTATTACGTTAATTATGCAAAATTCATTCTAGACTAGGAATAAAAAAATTGTTTTGATTATTTGATTCATATTTTTATATAACATTTTATATCAAAACTACAAAATATCGAAGGCGCGTGAAAATTTTCAATGAAACTTATATAGATATTTACAGTAAACTAGATTGCGTTTAAAATAGGAATGAAATAACAAAAGAGTCAAAAACTTAGCAAGTATTATAAATTTTATTTTAATGCAAATACAAGTATGGTGTCACTCAGTTTTGACGATCTTCGTCCATATTATATTGCTGAACAAAGTAGTGAAATTACAACGTTAATTGTATTATAACATTTGTGCTATGGTATTAGAGATGATTTTGCAATGATGATTTAAGTTCTACCTGTGAACACTTAAATAGCCTCAATCGTACTTTTAGAACAATCTTATGCTAGTCTAATGCTTTTGTAATGTAATTAGCATCTTCATTATCAATAATATTGCTAGTATAATGTTTCTGTAATGCGATTGGCAACTTCATTGACCGTAATAATGCTTCTATAATGCGATTCGCAACTTATTTGGTCACAATAATGCTAATATAATGCGCCTGTAATGCAATTAAACAACTATTTGTGAACTTATTTATGATCTAAAGCCGTATAATTTGTGCCCAAATTAGCATTACAGTAGCCGTATAAACGTTTGGAATGCTATCATAGAACTAACTCAAAATGCGAAAACGATACAGAAATGCTGGAAGTCGGCCGATATAGTGCTTTGATGTGTTACTTGGGCAACCAGACAACTGATAAACATACTTATATATTAAAGATAAATAAATACATACATATTATAGATGTATTACACACCCAGATACAGAACAAATAATCGTACTCATCGCACAAAGATTTGTCCTGTGTGGGAATCGAACCCACGGCCTCCGTCCTAGCAGTCAGGGTCACAAACCACTAGACCAACAGGCCAATCAAAATGTAAAATTTGAAGTGCTGCTACTGAGAAATTCCTAGCGGAAAAATACATGAACACTTTGCATGACCCGAGAATCGAACGCAGGATCCCATGTTCAGCAGTTGCGAAGGCAATCACTAGATCAACGAGTCCATAGAGGAAGGGTACCTACTTTTTCCCCGAATTGTTCAATGTAGTGGAATTAAGACCTAAGGCTATATACCCTATATCTCATCCCTCAGCGCGTTTTTCATTACTGTCCGTTAGTCCTGCCCAGCGGGGAACAAGGGTGTAATACAGTTATAGTTGGTATTAAAACTCGGGTACAGATCCTCTGTGGACTGAAATTGGTTAACATGACAGGCGTAAACCCCTGGTGTGCTTAGCAACGGTTACGGAACTTTTAATGCAGCTCAGTAGCAGACATTAATGCGATTTAAGGTATGCGGATAGGTAATTGAGGAGTTGAAAAGTATGACCACCGAAATAAAGTCAGAGGTCAGAATATCTTTCAGATCCAGACATTATCTTAGTCAGATTATAAGAGTATCATGCATGTGTGTGTTTGTATTGATATTTTGAGGAAAGACCAGCCCTATCTGAGTTGTAGAAGTTCCAAGTAAAATTCTGTCACGTGAAACAAAAATAATTAAAATTTTAGTGACACTAGTCATCTCAATAATGGTATTGTTGTTCCCATTAATTCAAATTCTACATCTTCACCAACCCTATATCAAAGCCATTTAATTTTGAAACACACTGCTTACTACTATAGAAAAATCTACTCCAGAAACCATAACATAAGAATAAAACCTGTCGGACTGTCCGTTCATTGATACAAAATCCTTTCCTAGAACACTCAGCATAATGTTATTCCAAATATATTCTGTAGCTTCTTGCATTGAATAGAATCAACATTTATTCCTCGAGGTGTGTTTAAACTGACCCTTTTCGAAAAATAAAGTGATTCCCGTATAAAACTATTGCCAACATAAATGTATTCGTATGAATTACTGCTATAAATATAAATTGTATCGTTATCTGGCCAGTGTTTCTGTGTATTCGGTTTTTTTCGAGCTATATTTTTTCAATTGGAATTTCGATTTATTTTTGTTTAGAAGAATGGGCCTTTCGAAATGTAGATAGTTTGTTGATATAAAACCTATTTGGTAGCTTTGAATTTGAGGGGCTCTTGGCAAAATAATAACAGCCGCTCAGATCGATCTTTAGGTTAAGCCGTGTTTGCCTAGGTTGGTCTGTGGATGGGTGACCACCCATTACATAGGTACCGAGTTTCCTCCGTGCCTCGGAAAGCACGTTAAGCCGTTGGTCCCGGCTGTCATTTGTAGATCTTTGACAGTCGTTACAGGTAGTCAGTGCCCCAAAAAGTCTGACAACCAGTCTTGCCGAGGGGTATCGTTATTACCCAGTACTAATTGGGTTGTGGAGGTCAGATAGGCAGTCGCTCCATGTAAAATACTGGTATTCAGCTGCATCCGGTTAGACTGGAAGCCGACCCCAACGTAGTTGGGAAAAGGCTAGGCAGATGAGATGATGGTAGCGTTGAATCCAATGATTTTAAATTGTTAGATGTTGCGTCCGAAAATAATGTTACGCTATAAGGTACTTTTATTCATGAAAATGATTTATATTGAAAGGATCACCAGACAGTTTTCTTGGGAAAAGTTGAGCACCTACATTGTTCGTTAAAAATAATAAACTTCAAGTGAACCGTTGCCCCGTTGGTACATTATTTGATAACTTTAGTTTTCAGTAATTTTATATTGTTTTTTTTCGTCGAAATAATAAACAACGCTTAGTCTTGGAAATGATTTAGATCTTGAAAAAAAAACAACATATTATAACATCTTTAAAAACAATCATCTTTGGCATGTTTGCGTACATTTTCGTTAAAGCTCAATTAACTATTCTTTGAAACGAATAAGAAAATCAGTAGACAAAACAGACTCCTCGAACATATTAGCTCTACATCTTCGATGCCTTAAAAACGTACATATTTATCACAATTTTCAAACAATACACACAGACAGTACACGTATAGTTTCGAACCAGTTGTTAAGAGTTGCAATACTAATAAAATAAGCTCGCACGACTCTTACCAAAACGATGGGGAATCAGCATGCAAGGTGAAAGGTCCCCATGGCATACATTAGCAGTTGCCATTGTAGAAATACTACAGAAGTCCCACGGATCATGAGTATACATTTTTCAACTAAAAGTTGATGCTGTACACTTTTCAACTAAAACTTGATGCTGAATACGGAAAATAGATCAATAATCTTAGACTCCCTGTGTCCTAAGTGTCTTAAAACTTGATTAAGACTTGTAACGTGTAGCGATGAGTCTCGATGTCCACCACTGGTGGGCAGCGACACGATTTAAAAAAGTAAATAAGGGGAATATTTTTAAAAGGAAATGCATTATTGAAGTGAAAACTTCTTTAGCGGCGTTGAGCACTTTAAAAAAATTGTTCTGTAATGGGTATAAAATCTTAAACTCGCGTCAGGACACTCGCGTCAGGACACGTGACAAAGCGTAAGACGGATGGAGAGTAGACGATTTTGAACTTAACCTTCAACATTTTATGGTTTAAAATTATTTAAAGAAATTTGGAAAAAGCGTAAGATGGATGGAGAGTAGACGATTTTGAACTTAACCTTCAACATTTTATGGTTTAAAATCATTTAAAGAAATTTGGAAAAAGCGTAAGACGGATGGAGAGTAGACGATTTTGAACTTAACCTTCAACATTTTATGGTTTAAAATCATTTAAAGAAATTTTTAAATGTTTCCAATCAACTTTGAACCTAATGCTTTAGGGATAAACACGGAATAGAAAAAACCGTAGACAGAGTATTCTATAGACTGCTGGATATCTTCCTTTGCATTCGCACAAGAAAAAGAAGAACATATAAACGTCACTAGCAAAGAAAAGAGACAGAGTATAAATATTTCTGTCCCTTATCGCGTGTCGGCTGAGCACATCATTGTCAGTGCACAACAAGTTTGACGTTTGTGGCGGTGCCAGATTGACATCCAATTTGTTTATTAACAATTGCATCGAAATTATACACATTATATGATCTTTTCGAGCTTAATTCGACAACAGTACATTTGTGCAACTGTGCAAAATGGTAAGGTGCAGTGTAATAAACTGTAAAAGTGATAGTTTGATGAAGATTGCTGGACTGTCCTTTCACTCGTAAGTATTAGATCTTTTTAAGTATTCAATCGCTTTGTGTCCTATTATTTCTCATAAAATAGTCGCAGTAATGTACCAACTAATTCGTTTAATGGATAAATCTCGTATAATCGTGATTTTTGCAATAATTTTACTATCTTACCTCAAAATTCAGTGTTGCCACTTTTTGACGGGGAATTTACCCTTTAATATGGGTAATACCGAATAATGCAATGTCTATAAAAAAATACTCTTCCGACCTTGATTCATATGATATTAGTAATACGCACTACTTAAAATCTATGTTAGTAACACACGTATTATACGATTTTAATTCGTATAACTGCACTCACCTGACGCAAAAAATGAAAGATAATAAAAAATCTTATTAAATTTTCAGATTTCCGAATAAACCCGAAATAAGAAACTTGTGGATTGCTGCTACCGCATGAATCTTTAGGATGTGATCCTATGATCAACATAGATCATGATTATTTAACAGATCCTTCTAGGCTTACTCTTTATTCTAAAGAAATAATAACCTATATTGCTGGTTTTATTGCAAGAAAGTTGAGGAAAGTTATTAAATGTGAGGATTGTCTTTTGGCTTTGATCACAGATAAGTTTCACGGAATCATTACGACTGAAGGACATGTATCCATGGTCATGAATAAATTAAAAAAAAAAATCACGGAATCATTGCTAGAAGAGACAAAGGAGGCCTTATTTATCCTTCTACTGACTTAAATAAAGTCTGTGAATTGGCAGAAAAGATATTTCGAGCGCGTTCACATAAAGGAAATTCATTTTTTAATGAGAAAAATGTGATGTCAACACTTATATTATCGTGTTACAAGGAATGCACACGTACCAATATTAATATATTTATTAATGACCATTTCGACAGTCAGCCTTTTATAGGGAATCACAGAACTCTCCTCATTAAATCAATCGCAATGCATTACTTCGAAACCCGTATTCACCATAGTACCAAACAATGTTTTGAACCACAATCGAAAATAAGAATTATACATAATAAGTTAGTGCTTTTTCAAGGACAGTAATTTGTTTATAAATAAAATATTACAGTTGCATCATTGCTATGTTTTATCGTTTTCTGTGTATTGGAATGTTCATTTTAATTTGCAAGTGTATGAGTTTGGCGACACTGGTTCCCGTACTAAGGCAGTCTAAGGGCACTTCCATAAATGATAGTACTTTTATACTGATAAAGCAATTGGTGCAAAATTATTCCCTAACCATTCCAAAATATCAAACATGCTCAACGTTAATAATCAAGTTTTCACTTCTGCCGGCACTCCCGGAGTGCTAGTTTTTTTTTTTTAAAACGTGTCGCTGTCCTCCAGTGGTGGACATCGGGAATAATCGATGCTGTAGTTAGCTGTAATAATTGGTTGAGCAGACTACCATCAATTTATAGTATACATTATTGTAAGATTTGCGCTACATTTGGTAAAAAGAGGTATTCCTCGTAGCGCTCCCGTTTTGAAACGCTCCCATCTAAGCGCTCCCGTTTTGTTCCTCCAAGCGCTCCCAAAAGGAGCGCTTCGAGGAACGATTAAAAATATTAAAATTTATTTCCTCGAAGCGCTCCCACGTTTAAAAATAGGGAAAAGCATGAAGTAATGAATTATATCGATAATTTTTAAAAACTCATGTGTGCATCATCGACATCGAAGTTGCTTAACCAAATTACGAAATTGAGAGAATAATATCTTTTTGCTTTCGGCACTCTTATAACCATTTTATCAATCGCATAGGTAGCATCACCGTTGAGCGCAATACGTTACTGGATCCCGGCTCAGAGCAGGTGATTTGCACGAGTTGGTTGGTTGCGTTGGTTTTTTGCACGAGTGGCGCGCGGAGGTACAGAGCCGGGGGGTAACTCCGCTGCCGCGGCATATTGTCGCGCGGTGGACAGACCTCCTCCGTGATCTCATGGCGACATGGAGAGAGCGACTATCGCAACCCCGTGCAGGGCACGCCACGATAGTGGCGATAAGTCCCCTCTTTGAGGAGTGGCTTGAGAGGCGCCACGGCGCCCTCACCTTCCGCCTGACGCAGGTCCTCACCGGACACGGATGTTTCGGGAGGTACCTGCACCGAATCAGGCGGGAGGAAACGCCCGGGTGCTACTATTGCGCCGTGTCCTCGTAGCGGCGATTGGCGGCGGCGACCTCTCGCGCCCGGCCCTGGTTCAAGCCATGGTCTGGGGCGAGAGGGAATGGGAAGCCGTCGCCTCCTTCTGCGAAGCAGTCATGCTATCGAAGGAGGCGGCGGAACGTGAGAGGGAGAGAGCCTCACGTCCCAGCCGCCGCGGGAGGAGAAGCACCGGGCGTCGGGGGCCACGCCGTGATGGCTCTCGGCCACCGTAGGCACGGGCCTGTGGACGGTGAGTAATGGGCTAGCTCGCCGTCCGTCCGTCGTATGACGACGGGCAGGCCGTGTCGACGGCGCGTTCGTGTTCCACGCGCGCCTCAAAGAGTTGTCAGCAACGGGAGGGGCCCGCAAGGGCCGGTGCCTGCCAGGGCTGCGGGACTGTTCGAAAGAGATACCGCAGCCCTGGAACATAAAGGGCCAAAGAAGGAACATGGGTGGTTTTTAGTCAGTAAGAGTCTGACACTCCCTTCCGCTCCGCCCAGGGCGGGGGGGGGTCATTCGATGATTTCCCACCCATCAAAAAAAAAAAAAGAGCAGGTGATTTTAGTCAGTAGGTGGTTTAAGTCAGTAAGCGTCTGACACTCTCTCGCCCCGCCTAGGACAAGGAAAGTCATTTCTACCATTGACGTAAACGATAGACACCTCATTGCCTTATTTCTACGAAAAGCTTCCGAAAAAAAACATTGAGGTGTGCGGGGAAGGGAGTAGTAATCGGAAACATAATGGAGAGAAATCATAAGCTTTCTAAACAATAAAAAAATATGAATAGGTACATATGTCGGTAGATTATATTCATCTATTTGGTGGATTAAAGGATTTAAAACAAAACAAAAAAATAATAATTACCAAACCCGTGCGAAGCCGGGACGGGCCGCTAGTTGTATATTATAACAATGTGTTCTACTTATTATCGATAATTTCAGTTAGTATAGTCCCATCTCTATCCGAAAGTTAATCATGGGAGCGCTTCGAGGAAATAAATTTTAATATTTTTCATCGTTCCTCAAAGCGCTCTTTTTGGGAGCGCTTGGAGGAACAAAACGGGAGCGCTTAGATGGGAGCGTTTCAAAACGGGAGCGCTACGAGGAATACCTCGGTAAAAAAAGAAGTGTGTTCAAAATAATAAAAATAATTGTCATAATGTATTATCTTAAAATTATAATTTACTGTAATTATAAATTGATTTTGCATAGGTACCGTTAAAACGGTGAGACATGTAGCACTATTTAATATTGTGAACACCTTGTAAACATACCATGTTTTTGGCAAATAAATAATTTGATTTTATTTGATTTAATTAAAAGTCTATTTGACTTAATGGTCATTAAAACTAGAGGTGAACTGATATATTCGCAAATGACGGGCAAAACTTCTAAATAAAATTAACATAATCTCCTAAAGTTATGGAATACATCCATAAGGAAATGCATTAGATGCAATTAAACATTTAGAATTGACAACTATTATAGTATGTAGTATCATGCAGCTATTAGCTTCAGTAATGATTTTCTTTTCCAACTTTTTGAACAATATAATTTATATAAGAGTGTATGTTTATTGAGTTGTTCTTCTGCACCTTTTTATTCAGTGTAGTTGCTTATTAGCATAAGAGTTGGGGCTGCAACGTGCGTGCGCGCAGAGCGGTGCATTGGACGCGGGCACGCGCGTGTAGGGGCAGCATTACGGTGAGAGGTTTATGGGACATTCCGAAATGTATAATATATTATGTAATTGTTTATTTTTGTATTTTGATTGTTACGGTATAGTATAATTATGTAAGTCACGCTTGCATAAAAACGTTTTTTAAGTTGTAAGTAGAAACTTTTTAATGATATGAATTTCTTTAAGACACAAGGAACACATTGATTTCAAAATTGTCTGCAGTTGCTGCAAACACAATTGCATTTCGAATGATCCCTATCCTGGGAGCTCACAGTATGTAACACTGTTTTGAATATTATTCTAAACTACTATTTCAAAGTTGGAAAGAGGCAGAATTATGTCTTGTAAGTCAAAAAAACTATCCCTACACTTCTGCCGGAAAAGTCTAGATTATTTGACGAATTTGCATGATTGTTTCTAACTCTAGAAACCACAGCACCATTTACACACCACACAAATAAAATAACCCCTATATTACCTGCACAACTTCTGGCTCCACTACTAGCGGCGCTAATCTGTGCTTGCGCTGGCGCAGTATGCGCGCCGCGTCGCCCGCGCAGCCGCCCGGAATGCAAGATGACCGATTACGTTTTTTGCTACACACTGCCATGCTGCCACAGCCTTTTATGTCGAGACGGAAGGTTTATTAAGTAATGGTCATCATTTAATATTGTTTTTGTTTAGTCTGTCTGGAGTACGTGTCTAGATTGAATAGTAATTAAGTATTTATGTAAGGAGACTAGAATATATATAATAAATAATAATAAAAAATATATATCTCATGACATATACTAGTCTTCTTACCTATATACTTGATAACTCAATACACAAGTTGTATATAAGTTTTGTTTTTAGATTCGGCCATCAGATAGTTGCTAAATGAATTTTGGATTTACACAAAAAATAAATTTTGTGTGCACAAACATAACATCACGCCTGTAATCCCGGAACGGTTAGGCAGAGGTGTACCTAATAGTACACCCACATTTCGCCAGCTGTTTTAAATGTTGAAGTCCCAAGTAATAGGGAGCGAGTCGATTGCAATCAACCGGGCACAAATGCAGACTCCGTGAGTCCGTGGCTGCTATATTCAGAGAAATTCCTGATGGCTAAACCCAATAACAATTAGCCCGACCCGGGAATCCAACCCGAGACCTCATGCTCCGCAGTAACGATTCCGACCACTCGACCAATGAAGCAGTAAGAATTATTTATGTGTAGTTGTGTCAACTAGCCTTTCAAAGCTCTTCCATCCACAATCACATTTACGTTCTATTTTTATAATCCCAAACTTTATTTCTCCAAAACATTTTACATGAAAGGAAAATGCGAAAACAGACGAAATAAAATGAAATTATATTCGCTCGCTTTATATATAATATAGGTCCTGAAACTTATTGCTTGTGAAGGTCAAGCAGAAACGCTGGAGAAATTATTTACTTTCAGTAGGTAAGCAAGTTTCATAATCGTATATTATTCTCTTTATATTCCGCTATTTATTATTTTCTGCGAATTGCTGGATTGTGATGAAATGTTTATGTTTATTGAGAAAATACTGTAGGTGCCTACAGTGGAAAATACGAACCTTTGCCCGCGGTTTCGCCTGCGCTGAGATCAGAAATTATGCCAGGGGAACGAGTTAACAGGATAAAAAATATCGTATGTCCTAACACAAATCATTGTTTACCAGTGCGCCGAACTTCATCGTAATCGGACCAGGCGTTGAGTGGTAAAAAGTTAACTCACCAACAGACAGACAGTTACTATCGCATTTACAATAATAATCTGGATGTATCGTTTCGTGGAAACGAAGATGAGAGGAACAGACTCAGGCCTGTTATCTTTATTTTCTTGTGGAAATCTTCAAGGGACTTAATCTTCCACCGACCAAAACCACATGAAGGCCGTCTTCAAAACATAATCCTCAAAATCTCCGGAGTAGCGTCCGTTGCCCTTCCTGTGCTGTCTCAAGGGAAATCACTCTTAGTAACAAAGCTCTAAAATGATAATACTCAGAAACTAGAAAGATTAAGACGTAATACTATATACCATCTCATCTTTCAAGTTTGGTAGCATCATTACTAGTGCCTGCCACGTTGGTCTTAGTAGTCGCAATCGCAACTGCTGAGCATGAGGTCCCGGGTTCTATTTCTGGGTCGAGAAAATTGTTATTGGGTTTTCTCATCAAGAATTTCTCATTCGCAGCCACGGAGTCTGGCTTTGTGCCCGGTAAACGGCAATAGGCTCGCCCCCTTTTTCATAGGACTTAAACAAAACTGACGAAATGTGGGTGTACTATTACGCACACCTCTGCCTAACATTCCAGGAGTCAGGAGTGATGTTATGTTATATTATGTTATCAGTAGTGACCTACCGTAACTTCAAGGCAATTTGAAACAATGACTTCGTAGAGCTTCAACTTTGTCACTCAACCAGTCACAGAAAGCATCTATAAAAAAACTCCAACCACCTTATTGAAAAAAGCGGTAGAAAGTTATGTCAATCGTCTTCATCGTCATCCATCACCCACAGCGTGACTTAACCCACAACTATGGGTATCTCTTTGTTTGGGCCATTCTCCATGTTCCTGTGCCAATCTTATTAGTTACTTTACTCTCTTTAAGGAATCCAGTATTCCTTATATTTACGTCCGAATACCGTACAAGAAACACAACTATCTCCTACCTCCTTACAAAACCCATTCTTCGAATGAACTAGAAAGAATCTTGCCCACCTCTCTCCAGCGCTAGCGTGAGGGTAAACAATAGTGGCCAGGAGCGAACCGCATACGTGACGTGTACCGCACAGCCGATACACCTGTGTAAAGTTGCATTTATTTATGCGCCACGATGCGTCCATTCTTGTGGGGCGGGTGTGTGGTACAAATGGAAGAGACAGCGGGAGAAATTGGATAAAATGTGGTAGAGAAATAAATGACATATTATTATGTAATTGTGAGCAACAATGGCCCAGTGGTGGCGGCCCCACTTACGAACAGTAAGTCGTGGGTTCGAACCCAGGCGCCTCGCATTACTTTGTGTGATTTATTTCATCAGCACTGCTCTCCAAACGGTGAAGGAAAACATCGTGAGGAAACCGGCATGTCTTAAAACCAAAAATTCGAAGACATGTGACATCTACCAAACCGCACTGGGCCCGCGTGGTGGATTATAGCCCATTCCCTCTCAGCAATGGCCGTGTGTCACAGCAATGGGAACATTATCGGCTGATTATATAATGTTGTAAATGTGAGCAGTGTTGCTTTCAAGTTCAATATGCACCTTTCATTAATTAACTTCTTCTGAGACTAGTTCCAAATTTCAATAACATTTGACTTTGTATTGGTCTAAACGCTACTGCTGAGCATGAGGTCCTGGGTTCAACTCCTGGATCTCGCAGTGTTCATGATTTTTTACCCGGAGTTCGGAAATACGCTCGCCTCCTATCCTATTATATGGAACTTAAACATAATTGTCGAAATTTAGGTGTTGGTCTGCCTAACCCTCGGGGAAAATGGGCCTGGTTTTATGTTATTTCTCGCTTGTTCAGCTTTTATTTCTGTAAAAAGAATGTACAAGTCTTGGCCTCCATCGAGAGAAATTATTTATAACTATGTAAAATCGCTGCCGTCTATCCCTTACACAGAGGACCACACTCCATCTACAGCGTAGTATCTCGGCAATGCTTAGCATAACACAGAGTGCACACTAGCGACCTTTCACGCGGTGGGAACCGGCGCAAGCGCAGAGCATTTGAATATTTGCGCACGACAGTGCGGACCCGACTTTATCCCAGTGTTAATATTTCATGAACTGAAAATTTTAATTTAAAATTCAACAGTGTGTGGTCGCCGGAATCTCTTTGTTCAGCATTGTGTACCTATTGTATCTATGTTTGTTTATGGTGAAACAGGAATCCTGAATGAATTATCATACTTGAGTAATGCTTACGGAATCCTAGCTGAAAATATCGCTGTTCGATCTATTTAGTCAAGCTCAATTGAACTTAACTCTCTATTAAAAAACGTTTTATTTAAAACATTATTTAACTAAGCCAAACAAAGTCTCGCTCAATCAGTTAGCTAAATTAAATTCGAATGCAAACCATTAATACTGACTAAACATTCGAACAGCCGTGAGATTGGTGTCCATTTTTAATTTATTACTCGACACACGAACGCATATCGACACTAATAGTTTTCTATAATTGAGATTCAAATTGAGTTTCCCACGACTCGACTAGCGGGTGAATCGATCGACAAATATATCGGGAGGTTGATTAAGCGAATCAATATTTAGGCGGCACTATGGAGAGTAATGCTGTACGCAATGCGCATGTACCTCGTGACTATTCGATGTGAGCTGAAAGCTTAGTTCATCAATCTAAATATTTATAAAAAAAAAACCGTGTGCCCGATGACACACTCCATCAGTTGTCTATGCAAACTTTCACATCTTCTAAACGTAATGCTCATTTTCGTTATACAGGCTGAACAGACTCTCCGCGAAGCCGGTAACCAAGCATTCTGTGCATGAAACAAAGTAACACTCCGTCAAAATATTGCTGGAAAACGACTCTTTTTTGGTATGAAAAATCGAGGTATTCAAGTAACATGTATTTAGAAAAAAAACTGTGAAAAATTTGGAACGTTAACCTTCAATATCTTCGTAACTAGGTGCCCAAGTATGGTCCAGAACATAACAATAATCGCAATGGCGGGAAGAACAAGTACCTCTCCGCTTCGTTAAGGTTGTATTCACACCCTTTGGAACCTGGCGATATAAAAATGCGTTACATCAAAAAGGTTATTTAAATTAAGTAAATAACATTAAAACTATCGCAGTTTGCTCACGTAAGTATTCTAGTTGCTACAATAGAACAATATGAAACAATCATTAATTATAACAGTTATTAACGAAATAAATGAAACTTAAAACAATAGGATTGGATTAAGTTTTGTAATAGAGTTTACACCAACTTGTCTTAATATCAGATTTATTAAGCATTAATTTAAGTTATTAAAGTTTTATTTAAGTGATCTCAGCGTATAGTACTACTATTATAATGTTTTCTTCAGCATAATTTTAATTCTATCACGAACTACTTTAACTTTTTTTAAATAAGTTTTCTACGCGAAGTTCTAACTACTATGACCTATTTGAAGTGTCATTTTAAAGAGACTTTTAATAAACTTTCGTAATTTAAAATTGATTTTATTTTTAAAAATCTCTTAAAGATGTAAGTCCACTTTAAAAGTTACATTAAAATTAGTTTCAACCTCCTTTGTGAACCATTTCTTTGATCCTTTTTAATTTAAATATAATAATTTTGCCAAAATTGGTATCATCGTAAGTTAGGTTTTCTTTATATTTTTATATTAATTACTTTCCTTGCTTGTTTTAATTTAATTTCTAGTCTTAATAATCCACAAGTTACTTTCACAAGTTAAATTCTGTTCACAACATTTAATATACAAGTAACTTAAAACCACAACTATATTTTTCGTCTTTATATAATAATATAATATCACACAACACTATCGACACTTCATAAAGTTTTATCGATATACTTAACGACATGTGACATCACTACAGCTCAATAATGTGATAACACAAATAGTGCTGCGCCATTAATCTTGTGTGGTGTATAAGAATTTACTGTGTGTTGGCACTTAGGATGTATGCTAGAATTTATGGCCTAGTCTGCGAACTAGTCGGCTAAGTCAAACGATGCGAAAACTGGTACATTAATTCTGTAATTGTAATTAAAAACTAATTGGGAATAAATTATCTAGAGAACTGTTTTAATTTGCATCTATATTCACATTCAAGTGGAGTTAAAAACAACGTAACATTACACCTGTATATCCTCGAAGAGTTAGGCAGGGGTCTACCTAACGTACAATGATATTTCGCCAGTTATGATTTATGGGTCCTTAATAAGTGGCGAGCCAGATATAGAGAGACTACCAACAAACGATTATTAATTCAGGCTCCGAGCAGCCACTGAGAAGTTCCTGATGGAAAAACCCAATATTAACACTTTGCCTGACATAGGAATCAAACCTAATGAGGATATTTTTACAAAAAATGTGTATTTGAGCTGAATTTTATGTGTCTTCCTCAGACGAGACTTGGAAAGAGCTCATTTGAATTTGAACCAATTCGATATAATTTTCCAGATCTCCATACCTGTAAATACACTTCTCTTCTACCACTTTAATTAACTTAGATAAACTCACTGACTTCATAGACTATTTGAATAACTCGGTCAAATCAACTCGATATAACTTTATCACAACTAAAGATTCCAATTAACGTAATGGAACTGTTAGTTATCATTCCACTCAAGTTAGAACTAGACGAGGAACTATCCATCTAGAGCTTACTGTACAAGCTTCGTTTTTGTTTATCTTAAACTGATGAATATAAAGTATGTAAAATTGTCTAATTTTACATACTTATACATCATAAACAACTTAAAAAAAAACATACAGTTGTGTCACATAAATTGTCAAAATTGATGAAAATGAAAATTCGAATCACGATTTGTCCCTTTTGTAAAATTTGTACATAATATTGACTCCATGACTTCTTAAAAAGAATGGGCCAGGGTAGTCCGCGAAGAGATACCGCGGCCCTGGAACACAAAGGGCAAAAGAAGGAACATGGATGGGTTTTAGTCAGTAAAAGTCTGACACTCCCTTCCACTCCGCCCAGAGCGGGAGGGGAGAGCGGGTCATTTGATGATGTAACATCCCAAAAAAAAGGGAAATTCAAATTTTCTTACGTTTTTTACAATTTTCAGGTCAGTGTCAGGTTGCATGTTGATTAAAAAATATGATTCGCAACCGTAACAAATATGACTTTACTAAGTTATAATCATTAAAATCATCAATACAACCCTCTTAGTTCATTTAATCCCATTGAATGACTTTTTCATGACTTAGCCATGAGTTTGAATTTCGCGGGCTATCATGGCGCTTCCCCCTTAAGGAGTTTAATATAAACAAAAACTAGGCTAGTATAAATATACATACTTTATACAGTTGGTATTGACTCATTCTTAGTCCGCGCGATAATTATCCGTTCCAACATACATACATATACAGTGTATTACTGGTATCTTACCGTTAACGGACACTGCACCATATCCTGCCATGTCTAACCGATTATGCGCCAAAATATCACAAGCCTGGCCACCCATCTCTTAATAAACCCACGGCAAACCCACGCAAACAATCAGGCATTCTCATTAAGAACTTTAATGTCATACAATAGTGCCAGCGTATGATCTGCAGCGAAATAGATCTTCATTCTTGCATAAGACTGTAAAGGGTAGGACACACGTTGTAGGAATTTGCACATCGATATTGCTATTTATGTAACAGAACATCACTATTTTATAACCTACTTTTTTATTCTCTAGTGTAGTCACGCATGTGAATAAATAGTGTTGAAATAGTATTTTTTCTACGCATAATAAGTTGAAGATTCTTGTTCAATTTACCGTTGTTATATTTTCGTAAATACATCATGCATCATCTGCCTAGCCTTTACCCAACTATGTTGGGGTCGGCTTCCAGTCTAACCGGATGCAGCTGAATACCAGTACTTAATATGGAGTGACTGCCTATCTGACCTCCACAACCTAGTTATTGAGTTACACGGTAGCTTAGACTGGTTGTCAGACTTTCGGGATTCTGACTCCCCATAACGTATGTCGAAGATCTGGAAATGACCCGCTGGGATCAAGAATTTGACATGCTTTCCGAGACAGAAGGTTTAACTAAAGTTACAGACGCTTTTGTTATTTAAAACAAATTGCTGAACGCCAATGTATACTCGACCTAACATTCGTTGCATAAAACAATGCGTTCACTCGACAAATCGACGCGCGTCGCAATGCATGCGGTCGTACCGACTTACTGACGTGGGCGTTAAGGTCGCACTGACTCCCACGCACTATCATATTATAGAGAATAGTGAAATTACATTCTAAATGCATTATTTTAGTACCAAACTGGTTCCAAAACTATTGTTTCTGGGTTAAACTTTCGTTGTTTATTTTATTGGCGTTAAAAATAGTTTTGGAGAAAGATTTTATAGTTAGATAACCAACGGATGTTTTAGTTGGCTGTAATTTTAAAGCTACTCACATGAAAGAGATATTGCTCCAATGGGAAGGGCAACTGTAAATCTAATGGCGCTAGCATAGCTTGTACCGAGCATCGTCATTGATTGAAAATCTGTCAATGTCATTTTATATTTCAAAATAGCTTGACCTCATTGGTCAGATTGGGACTAAGCTATGGACACGCCATCTACAATCAGCGTTGACCTGCCTTGCCCATTCAAACACCATGACTGACATATACTTTTGTTAGCTTGGGTCTTACCTGTTAAAACAAATGTATTATGTTAATCAAATAAAATAATTTATTATTCTCCTCAAAAAGAATGGCGTCAAAACACCTGTTAAAAGTGACAGATTACTGAATGTGATTATGCTCATAAGGACCAAAATGCAAAATACGGGGTGGATGAGACACCGTTATGTTGGGGGGGGGGGGTCAGAATGATGTACTGAATACGTGGTAATCGTTTTCGCGTTGGTATCCCTTCCACCCCGTATAATCCTTAGAAATGCCTTATTAGAAAGCTTTTGTCCTGCTCCAACGATTAAGATAAGATGACTACTATGTGATAATATGATCAGAAGCATCTTGAGATAATATCTTATCAAAATACGGTTTGAAAAGTGTACCATGCGTTGTAGCACATAAGCTCACTATCAAACAACTACACAATACAACAAACTGAACAAGAACCTTTCAACCGTGAACTAAATACCACACTTAAAACCAATACCACATCGAAACCAGTACAAACTAAAGTTTTAAACCCAAGTGCATAATCGTGCTTTTAAAACCATTCCCACAAACACGTACATACACACCACTAAATTAAAGACATATACGAGAACAGCTACAATTCACTTCGCAAGCTTACCCGCGACCTACATTCAGGAAATCGATTGAGCTCTCGATTACGCACCGTTTAATCAAAATGTTTAAAATTAACTATAAAGTAGGTACTGAAAACTTTTATGAAACGTAGGTAGGAATGTATGCGACATGGAATTTTCTGCGCCACTGCACTTGTATGTTGAATGGAAAAGTACTGAATGAGCATTGTCTAGCAACTGAATGAATGAAGGTATTGATTATATTTATTCATTCATTCTGTTAACAGGGTTTATAGGTGTTAGCAGAATTTGAAATTGATTGAGATCCTGGCTTAGGTGCAAGCTTTTGCCAGTTTTATGTTGAAGTGTATTTATTGCTGGCTGTTGGTAAAATGGTGTTTTACAATAAACAGTTGCAGGTAGGTGGACAGAAAACATCGAAGAAATGAAAGCAGATCGACATTAAAACAGAACGCGATCAGCACAATGAAACGGCGTTCAATCACTGTCAGTGCCGCGGTTTAGACATCATTGGTGACATTCTCCTAATGACAATTTTTAATTTACCACACTTCTTAGTCGGATGGGTGATTGAATTCTTTCATGACAAAGGCAATCAAACTTCTACTCGAATCTTCTTGATAAAACTTTCTTATCAGAGTAAAGTATGCCATGTACCCAAACACACACTCCAAACATACATCTAAAGACTCCCATACATCGTATCAACCGATATTTACGATGTAGGAAGCAAACATTATTTTTCTTGTTCGCTGTTCATGTTAGAAATACATACATTAAGTATATTAGTTGGCAACATCGAGGAAACGAGTAAAAATCACGTACACACACAGAGAATAATAGTACGTGCCGCCGCGTTCGGTGCTGGCAACACCGGCTTTATTTTATGTCACAGAGTTGATGTAACATCCGTAAATACGTCGGTTAGGTTAGAAAGGTTTAGGGTACACGGAATAATACATGTTCCGAGTTATATTCTAGTACAGATATTCTAATATAAACGTTGGATTATCCAGAGAAAAAGTCCGGAATAAAATATAACCCTGGCCTGCTAAACACAGGCCAATAACACCCCAAAGAAAAATACTGCCACATCTTAAAAGCTACATTTAAACATTTAAAAACACGAGTTCCAATTTCAAAAAACAAAGCATGCGATTTCCGTACGAGCGTTTACACTGCGAGTGCAATAGACAGCACTATACGAGAATAAGCGCAGCATGTAAAACGGAACGGGTGCTTTTCGTCGCGCGGTAAAACGCGGGTCGGGCCGGAACGCGATTATTGCAGCTCCAATGGCGCGATTAACCCTCCGCTAGCGTGCTTTTGTCGTCTAAAACGTACTTTTTATACCAACTTAATAGCTTCAGCAACGTTCTCGACAACGCTTGCGCCCCACTTTACAAGTCTTTATATCATACTTTAAAACGGCTATAGAAAAACGAGGTAATAGATATAGTTAACTACAAAAAGTCACCGAACCACGGCTCGTTGCGGTTTCGTTCAACTGTTCCAAATCCAATTGCACCATTAACCCGTAACTGCCGCGGCAAAACACGGGCACCGCAATAAAATCAATGGGACACTTACACCGCCTATTTTCATTCAAATATATTCGCTCTATAGGCTCAAGTTCGCGGATAAACTAGATATAACCGGTATTAATCGAGTTCGCAGACGGTCGATAGTTAAGGAGATATATGGCCAATTTCTGGGGAGATTTGTTTTAGAATAAAAGCTTATTGTCTGTGACTGCGAAGCTTTGTCGATGGTATTAAATTACTTGGGAGTATTGCTTGACAAGTACTATAAAAGGCTTCGCATGTAATACATCGAGACTTGTATTCAGCTAGGTCTAGCATTCAGCTGGCTTGGCGCCAATTTTTTCATGTTTCTGGAGATCCATTGTGTTTGATAGAAAACCCTGTTGCTTTTATTGGCGGTGAATCCGAAATGCTAGTATATTGCCGAATCATGTAATGCATCTTGGAAGATATATTTTACAGCGCTGGCAATTGCTTTTAAGATTTTCTGCTTGAATGGATTTGAATGATTGCTTTTGAATTTTCTTTTATTAATTTTATGACGCTGTTGCAAAATGATCTCCAATGGTTTATAGATGTTTGCGTTATAGTTATAAAAGAAAATATCGAATAGCTTTGTCATTCTTCTTTAAATTTTCTCACTGAAATCACAATGATGGCTTAATTTTACACCTTATTTAAACTAGAGGTCTTCCTTCTCTCCTTTTCCATATAAACGTTTACTATGCCAAAACTCGAAACTCCTTTGTGCGTGCAAAGTGCTTAAAAAACAGTACAATTATTTTTTAATTTGAAGATTACTAGTTCTATCTCACGAAAATTCTCTACGGAACCCTTACGAAACACACAAACACTTAGTCCTCAACATTCGAGACACGAAAGCAAGGAAACAACCACCCACTTTATTGGTCCAGGCTGTCTTGCACACAACTTGTTTATACCAAGACTAGGCGCGCCCCGCGGCGCCGCCTCGGATTCCTTTACTACTCATTGTAAAACTGTGTACTAAGATTTAGTTGGTACGCTTGTGTTTGTTGCTGGATTAGATAAAGTATGGTGGTTAGTTTAGATTTAACTTGTAAGGTTTGGAGAGTTAAATGGGAGGAATAACAATAAATTAAGTTGAGGAGTATAGTTTATAGGATTTAGCATCGATTGTAACAAAATACTTTTCGTTACAACTGTTGGTTTGAAAGTAATTTTGTGTTCAGCAGTTTTCTTTAGTTTTGTTCTGTTTATTTATTAATATATTATTTTAGCTAGCCCATATTGTCCCACTGCTGGGCAAAGGCCTCCCTCCATTCCTTCCAACGGTCACGATTCTGTGCTACTACTTTCCAATTCTCAAGGAAGACATCCAGTTGCCAGATCAGTCGGTCGGGCGGTCGGTCGGTCGGTTTGTCGGTTGCCAGTTGTTGTTGTCAGATTTTGAAAAAAAATAAAAACACAATTCATTAAAAGTACATTCAAAATCATCATAGCATCAAACACAATTTATCATAAAAATTAAGAACACACAATAAGTAGAATAATAAACAAAATGACATAATAATCACATCATCATCGTAAGTTAGATGTAGGACAGGTTTTGTTGGGTATAGTATTACTACCTACAATAGAGGAATTTTTCAATGAGACAATTGCTAGTAGAAATGGCTCTAATTCACGTAAGACATTGTAAGTGTCATTTTATTTCTCAGTAGCCCGAAGCTTAGGTAGATATATGTCCGGTTGATGACGATAAACTCGCTTTTTAACACAATGGACTTAAACAAAATAGAAGAAATGTGGGGGTACTATTGGGACCTCTACCTAACCCTTCGTGGATTATCGGCGTGATGTTATATTACATACTCAAAAGTCATAAGAAGTTAACAACACAACACAAATTAAAACAACGTCATACAGACAAACAAACAACCCAACGTACTCAATAGGTCAGCCGCCAGGAAAAGATCAGAGCTAAGATAATATTTTAATGGTTCATTAAACGGCACCATCCACCTTTCTAAAGCCTCTAGAAAGTCGACATTTGCGTGTCTGTATAGGGTAGTTGACACACCAATCAATTGACATACTTTTTATGATCTGTCAAAACGCGATTCCTCCTTACATTTTATATGGCAATAGCACGCTGTGACGTCACTATTTAGTCAACTCAATGACTCAATTATTTATTGATTTCAAAGCAACTAAAAATCTAATTTAGCAATTAACTGAAAACTAATCGCGTTTTCAGGTATAAAATTAAGTGTTCTTTTAGAGAAGCTGTCTTGGAATTATTTTTTAATGGTGTCGACATCCCTATTGTTTATTTGGAAAACGTCGAGTGAAGTAATGATGGACGGAAACATGAAGAGTGTTGTGGAACATTTTTGTACAGCGGAGCTTTCTGGTGGCTTATAGAATCTGTGTTAGGGGTTCTGGTGGATGGTACTTAAATTATAAGGAGTCTAAACAATTAGGGCGCAGCTAACTGGAAGTCATGGGGACAGGCTTTTTCCCAGCAGTGGGATAATGTAGGCTAGAAGTAACAGTAATAAGGTCGAATTAAATTAGCTAGGGAAACAGACGTAGGTAAGTTTGTCCCAGATAATATAGTTAGTTGAAGTTGGAGTTTTAAAAAACATTAGCTTTTTGTTTGTTTTATCGTATTTACCTATTACGTCTACATAATTTAAGGTATAACTAGCTGTTACCCGCGTCCTTTACCCGTGTGAAATTATTATTATAAAATATGACTTATATTTGAATTCAATTTTGTTACCAATTTCAAAGGTTTTTTGCACGGAGCCCTAATCTTTTTCTTAAATAAAAGTAGCCTAAGATACTTCTTACAACATCAGCTATCTGCCAGTAAAAGTACCGTCAACATCAGTCCAGCTGTTTCAGAGATTAGCCGGAACAAACAGACAGACATAAAATTTAAAAAAAAGTTTTTTTTTCTTATAAGGACCGTATATACTTTCATATGCATTGAGTAAAACGCTGCTATTTTAAAATTACAAACAAACACTTCAATTTTATTTTTTTCACATGTACTAATGACATTTATTTCTTCTTTTCAGGTAAGTCCAATCTTCCACACATCAATAATGTAACACGGAGAGCAAGACCGAGTAAGTACGATACAAACAAATGAAACCAATAAAGAGACATTGTAACCAGAGCATCAGTCGTGAATGAAAAACACGAGTGATAGACTAGTAGGATAGGCATATTTATGACTTTCATGCACTTATTTCCATCTTTCCCCTTCTTCATTTCCTTCAGCAAATACACAACATATTTAATCAAAACAAACAACTTAACAGACGACATCTGTTTTGTTTTGATGCAGAAGACACAAAACAAAATGACAATCGAAACAATATGTCCATCAAAGAAAATCAGAGTAAAGAGTTGCTACACACATGTTCGAGTCGGTATATTTTGGCACAATCCGCCGTCAAGATCGGTTTCGGGAAAAACGGAACCAGATTTTGGCCGAACCGAACCAAACACGAATATGCCGAACGGAGTTTGTTTGATTGAAAGCCGAATTCGTGTAGTACTGGCTTCGGGTCGGCTTCTTTGTTCAGTGTGTTGGGTGTCACCCCTAAATCCATCAATCCACAATCTGACACAACCCTAAAACGCATCTCTAAGCAAACGGGCAATTACGAAAACAACTCTTGCGCAGACATTTTATACGAGTGTTGTTCGTACGTGCATTTACATAATCAGATGTTTTCATCGCAGCGGTAGGGTTAACTCAACTATTATGACTACTGCAAATGACATGTTGGCTTTTGTTCCGTGTTCGTGAAAAGACTGAGTTCTGTACGGCGCGCGGCGGTTTGCTTGTTGTAGCTTCTATAGTATTTATAGATATATAGCGTTGCTGTTAGTTTTACAAAGTTTTAGTCAAGATAAAATCATTATTTCATTAATTGCTAGTCAAATAAAGGTTAAAGGTTTCTTTTAAGGTAGTTTGTGTAGATTTTCTACATACCGAAGTACAGCATTTCTTCCTTTATCGCGATATTACCGAAAGCCAATTTGCGCTCGCTAAGCCAAAAAATAATTACAACCGACTAATAATCTACCAAACCTACCTAAGCCCCTGAATGCTACTACAGTTCCCGTAGTTCCCTTTAGTTCTCGTCAGCATATCTCCATTCTCCCGATAAATCCGATTATTTTCCTAATCAGGCCTTCGGATGGCACGGAACAAAATCACAGGCCATGTTCCTCGATGCAAATGTGGCCATACCACGAATACTCCGTAGAACCGAATGGAACCATGCCAAGCGTTATAAATATTTGATTTTATGTTACAGACTATTTGATTTCATTTGATTTGAGATTCTCTGAAAGACTTGGTATTTTGCTAGTTAACATTGCCTTTTGTGTTTGTGCCAAATTAGTTTGAAAGCGGGGTTTGGATTAGGAGAATTTTCGTGTTAGGCTGCGTTTCCACCAGATGTGCGAGGCCGCTGAGCGATGCAAAGCTGCAAAACGACGCTGTGAAACGGTGCGTAGATGTGCGGTTCGATGATGTGTAGCGGGCTCATTTCAGATGCGAGCGGTAACCACACAGCTGCTATTTTTTCGCTCGTGTCCGTCCCTAGCACACATCCCTCCCAACACATTCCTCGCAACTCATCCCTCGCACACATCCCTCACAACGCTTGCCTCGCACACAACTTTCCCTTGTTGTTTCCCTTCAGCGGAGCGAGGTTTTTGTACATACAAATGTACAAAAACCTCGCTCCGCTGAGCAGTTTCCACTAGAGCTGCGCTAAGCGAGGCTTATATGGAGTGATTCTATTGACATACTTGACAAACACATCACTCGCAACGCACATCTCTGGTGGGAACGCAGCCTTATGCTTGATAGCGCGATCTCTAATGCAATTCGGTGAAATATCGTTTGTACTAAATTCGAGATCTGTGTTAGATTGAACAAGGCTTCGTTGTCGCCTTTATCGTCTATTTGCAATCCATATTCTATATCTAAATGCATTACGTGTCAGTTTGTTCGATTGCGTTGGTCTTCTAAACTTTACATCGGATTTTGATGCAGTTTTCACTTTCATTTCGAAGAATTACTCCAGAAGGTTTATGTGTTTGTTAATTGAGATACTTTAAATATATTTACAAAGTTCGAAGTATTTGATTTCACATAAAATGAAACTTATAAAACCTCAAAAGACAAGTGCACGGTTCGAATTGATTCTTTCTGATTTAGAAGAACCTGCAAAAAAATCCATAGTTCCAAGTCGTAAAAGTCGCGCAAAGCTGTGTCTTGTCGCTAGTGGCTAGTCCAGTAATAAACTCAATGTTAAGAATATTCCAGCAGTTATCGTTAGCTTGTCCGTCGCCTACGGGGACTGGCGGTGATTTGTCTTAGTTTCTACAGCTAAACGTTGTTCAATAAGACTCGATTTACTGTGCAGCGCTGATATTGCTCCATTATCGATACTTGTCCTCTGTTTTATTGAATGTGGAGCTATCATTAACTTTCCGTTAATCGTATCGATAGCTATTAGAGTAGAGGATGACCAAAGAAACGATGAATGGACTGAGTGAAGAATGATATGGCTTGAAAGGAGCTAACTGCTGCGATGATGAGTAATAGAGAAGTATGGAAGAAGAAGACATGCTACACCGACTCTAAATAAATTGGGATAAGGGCAGGAGAATGAAGATGATTTGTATCGAACATAAAAAAACTTTTTTGCAAAAAATAAAACCGACTTCAAAATCACAAAAAAGTGAAAAATAATTTTAGGTTCAGAAGTCGGTGACTTTAGTTTGTTTGATTCAGTTTTTTGGCACCGACTTCTGAAGCTAAAATTATTTTTCACTTTTTTGTGATTTTGAAGTCGGTTTTATTTTTTGGAATTTTTTATTTTTATTTTTTCATTTTTAGTTGCAATAATTTTTTCTATGCGTTCATTTTACATTGTAAACCATACATTTCATGGTAATAGGCTTATTCTTACTTCCTTACTAATATTATAAATGCGAAAGTAACTCCACAACAACAAACAAGTAACAGACTTCAGAGTCAAATGCTCATAAAATAAAAACTAATGGGCCTACCTGAATCAAATTTTTATGGGAACAATTCGAAACTATTCCGCATCAAACAAAAAAAGAATTACGTAAATCGGTTCAGAAACTTCGGCGTAATCGGTGTACATACATAAAAAAAAAAAAAAAAAAAAAAAATACCGGCCGAATTGAGAACCTCCTCCTTTTTTTGAAGTCGGTTAAAAACAGTCTCATTCTTCATGAGCAGCGTAATACTCGTTATCAGCCTATAACGTTCCTCCGCTGGGATACAGGTTACTTGTCTGTGAGAAAATATGGGCCCCATCCAAAACGCTCGGTTTTGGTGGATATCAGAGGTTTATTTTGATTTTTTAGTTTTTGGACATCAATTCAATAAAGTCTGACTAATAGGAAATGAAAAGCATTTAGCCTTGTTTGTTTGAAGCGTTGAGTATATCATCATTTTCCTGCCCTTGTCCCATGTTATTTGGGGTCGGCGCAACACTTTTTTTTCTTCCATTCTCCTCTGTCAACCGTCACGCTATCATTTACTTCTTTATCGTTCATATCATTCCTCACACAATCCATCCATCGTTTCTTTGGTCTTCCTCGCCCTCTCCATCCATCAACGTTTATATTCATCACTCTTTTAGGCACATGCGATTCGTCCCTCCTCATCACATGTTCATACCAAGCGTTGAAGTACATATTCAATAAAAAACATAAAGCGATGTATCGGAAAACATTAATCGCCTACCATTACACTCGATGAACAACTATTTCTGGATAACGATGATGATGATTTCTTTCAGTATATTGGTCAATAAAGTTTGGCTCGTTTCTCGTTCACCAGTCCAACTCGTTGGCCCAACGACTGTCGCACGCCGTTTGGACCCAAATGAGTTTAGAAATCGCCCAAATTCTGCGGGTTGATTATTTTGGAATGGAATAAAATGACCCAAATAAAAATTGATGTTATTGCAAATATGGAAAGAGGTTGGATGGTGCTCGAGATGTTTTTGTTCAGACATCGATCGTTTCTTTTTTGGATAATCGAATTCGGTTTGTTCAAGGGCAAACAGTTTCTTCAATTATTATTTTATGTCAATTTTCTCCTTCACACCATCATCTGCGTAGCCTTTTCCCAACTATGTTGGGGTCGGGTTCCAGTCTAACCGGATGCAGCTGAATACCAGTATTTTACATGGAGAGACTGCCTATCTGACCTCCACAACCCAGCTAGTACTGGGTAATACGGTACCCTTTGGAAAGACTGGTTGTCAGACTTTGGGGCCACTGACCACCTGTATCAACTGTCAAAGATCTACAAATGACAGCCGGGATCAACGCTAAACTTTTTTTTCTTTCACACCGATGAAGGAAAATGTCAATGAATCAAACGGTCTAAGACATCCACCAACCCTCACTGGGCCAGCGTAAGAGATTACGGGTCTCTCTCACAGAGAAGCTGGCCGTAGCAGCTGATTTTGCGTATGCTATGCCTTTACCCATTGGGGGGAAAATCTGGATGAGGCTGCAACGGACCGTGGAGCTTGGCACAAGAAAAGACCCAACAGTGAGTGAATTCAGGTTGTGATGATGATTCCATTAACTTTGTCGATCGGCAACCCTCGCCTATTGGTAAATGGTGTGGATCCCGAAGACAATTTGAGTGACACTCATTAATTTCATTCACTTTGTTGGAAACAGCTATGTAAATATTCGTCGAAGAAGAGAAACAACCGATTGACATAAAAACATGTACATGGGTAAAAAAGAGTCTTATTGCTCGTAGCAAAGCTCTGAAAACAGCAAAAAAATACTCCGATAAAATAACATTCAAAAGATAGGTATTTATGTGTGATGATACTAATTGTCTAGACTTTTCTGACGATTTGAATGCTGTTTTCGTCTATGTAGCTATACTGAAATATACTACGAAAACGCTAAAATTACGAAATCATGGAAAAACAATACCAATAAAGAAAATAGGTTTACGAAAACAAAATATTGCCCTTTGATCAAGAAGAGTACGCAGAAATCGGAAACTTTTATCTTAAAACACTCGGACTTGATAGTTTTATATCCAGTGTTGCGATGACATCTCGGCAGTTTGAAAAATTGCGAAATTCCTAACAATGTATCGAAAATAGTGAGGGGATACGATAAACAACAATATCGATACGAGTATCGGAGTTTAAAGTTTGTTATGGCGTTATTTTGAACGACTTTCTCAGCTGAAACAGTTGAGATGTTGTGTTTGGATACTCTCACTTTTAAGCTTTTTAAGATAAAAACAACCCTACGTTATTTTACGACGTCTCGCATTATCTTTCTCTACTTTACTACGCCTGACGAGAATCCCAATAACTTTCTAAACGTAAAATGTGAGGGAGACGTTGCTTTAAGTCGCAGATTTCGCAAACGAACCGTGCAAGAATTGTGAATTTATCGACTAAATTTATCGACTAGTTAGTACGTGGGCATCACTATCAGTGAAGGTCGCGTTGATTTATAGTGACGTGCAACATGAGTTATCGATACCGGTGTCTCGATTCGATCGGCTGACAGGTTTTGTTTGAATCTTTGAATATTTTATCGTTTTATTTATTGTCGTTTCAAATTCTGAATATAATTTTGCTATGTGGTCCTGCCACACGTAAATTCATTGAATATTTATAAATAGAAATATATGTATTCCTAAAAGAGAATTATTAATGACATGCGAAAATTTATTTTTACCATAATAATTAATTTCTGAACAGAGTTAAAGCTACAGGGAATATCGCATTTACATTCAATTTTAATTACAATTTATTTAATATCTATGTTCCCATATGTTTCAATTTCAACTTCACAAAGAAACAATAGCTAAAACAAATCAATTAAGCCCAACAGAGCAAAGATCGCCAAATAAAAACCGTCTTAGACACAAACTAAGTGGCTACTATCCTCAAACGTCGGTAACCCAAGTCAAGAAGGGATTTATGGATTAGTCCGGTAACCAACCATTATACCCCACTTAGTCGGGGGCCGGCAGAGAACGGGCTTATTCCACGTCTTGCACAATAGCTTTGAGAACCCAGCTTTTGAGATTAGTGGGAAAGCACAGAGTTTATCATCGGTAACTGTGTTTTGAGAAGCTCTTGACTTTCGCTTGCTATGTATTCTTAATTAAATTTTACTAAGCCAAGGATCTCTGCTTAGGCCGCGAGGGAAGATAAGGATGAAGTGTCTGATGTAATCTGGTGTGATTTATTAATCGACATTTTATTGAGCTTTAAGTATATCGTTTGTTGTATGGGACATCACTACAGGACAATAGGCTCGCAGTCTATTACATGTGATTCAAACATGTTTGTACTAAAGCTACACCTGTGTCTATCCCTTAACAGACAGATGACAGGCGTGATGATATTTTGTTCACTACAGGGAAATCACAAAAGTTCAATCTGTTTATATGAGAAATCAGTTATTTGTCTGTGTTTAACAACAGATCACATCATCATCACAGCCCGACTTCACCCACTGCTGGGTACAGGCCTCTCTTTGCGTGTGCCAAGCTCCACGTTCTCGTGCCAGCCTCATCCACGATATTCCCGCGATGGCAACAATGTCGCCTGCCCATCTCGCAGCCGAACGACCAACACTTCACTTATGGGATATCTTCCGTGATTGATCATGATTTTGAACTCCAGAAATTTCGACGCTGTTGCAAGCGCGATCGCGGGTTGACTGGAGAATGCGAGTGGATGGAAATAAATTGTTAGGAGCAGACAAATCTGTCTACCCTCTTTCTTTGCTCCTTTTCTTTCTCGACACATCATCAACAATCACGGAAATCGTGAACAATCACTGAAGATATCCCGTAAGTGACAGTATAAGTTTAATTTTAAAACAGTGTTTGACCAACACTTCTCTTTCCAGTCCTTGGACGCCACAATAATAACATACTATTTCTGAATCACAGATACACACAAAGAACCATTACAGCTAAAATTATTATCTTAAACGCGAAACTTTAATACATAACCACGAAACAAGGCCGTAAAGTCTGCATTATCAAGCAGGTGTACGCCTGTGCCTACCCCAAACATGACATATCACATAATACAAAGGTAAACTAAACACAGGTGTGAATTGTGAACATTACTCAGACCTACGTGATCTTTATAGCTATTCAGAACACTATATAAACGCTCGCTTATATGAAGAGAGTTACTCGCTTTGGTAGCGGCGAGAATGCCCGTGCGAGTGTTTTAAGCGAGATTTGCCAAACTTGTAATACAGTATTTAAAGTTTACTCTCAAGCAACAAGCGACTATCATACAAAACGTGAACCTAATTGCGTAACCCACTCAATCAAACAATTTAAAAGATTGCTGATCCATTGCTTCATATGGTTGTAAAATTATTCTCCTCAACAACATAGAAAACGCAATGAATGCTGTAAGAAAATCGAAGATCATCGAATCGATCTTCTAAGGTTATCGACAGTCTTGGGGCATGTGATGAGGAGGGACGAATCGCATGTGAATAAAAGAGTGATGAATATAAATATTGATGTGTGGAGAGGGAGAGGAAAGGCCAAGGAAACGATGAATGGATTATGTGAGAAATTACATAAAAAGGGAGTAAATGATAGTGTGACACAGGAGAATGGAAGAAAAAAACGTGTTGCGCCGACTCCGAATAACATGGGACTAGGGCAGGAAGATGATGAATTGTCAAAATTAAAGGCACTGATATTGTAAGTGTCTTACGCAACTACCCCACTTGTCAGGACATTTTCTTACCATGACGTGGTTGCGATTGACAAGAAAACTCAAAATTCGATCCCGATAGGCCGGCTGATTCTCACCTTCCGACATGCTAATACGTCGTACAATTTACACGAATCAATGTTACATGTTTTATCGAAAATAGACAACTGTAAGGATCTTTGCAAGGGAATTAGGCGAGACATTTATGTTTAGAGTATTCGAAGCGAGAAACTCACCTCGTGTAAACGAGCTTTAATGTTAGTAATTAGTTGTTCTATATAAATAACTGTCGGGTACCATGTTATCTGTTGGACGTGCTTAGCTGAATTAAGAATTTGCACTATAAACGTTTGACTGAGATGGACGAGGCCGTTTATATCAGAATGACTGTGGGCAAAATGGAGCGTACCTAATTATTCCGTTTTATGTTAGCATATTTATTGTTGGAACTGTGAGGTGAAAATTACGAGTATTTTACTAAAAAATTAAGCAGTTCATCTGAACTAAGTTTTCATGATTCTGGTTAATTTTTATAATCTTTGAGAGCATGGTTATCATAAAGATTCAATTATATGCTCGTATTAAATCTGAGAACAGACTTTAATAAAACAAGTTTTTCATTTCAAGAAATTACTAGAAAAATCACTTACGTTAGCTCGAAAAATAAACTCTTTTGGGAAAAAAACTAGATTGATACGCCGAAAACATCTCTGAGTATCATATCTTGAGTAGGTTTTTTATTAAGTTGACACCACGTAATTCATCGTAAAATAGATAATATAGCTGCACTATAAATTACAATTTTTATAAAATTCCAACGGTAAGAATACGAATTGCCTCACTATCTCCAACGATCGTTCATTCCTTAGTGACGTTCATTCCTCAGTGACGTCACGACGTGTGAATGAATGACTAAATGAATGACGTGAACGAAATTTATCGACAGCTTATCTCGGGAGACTCGTGTACATAATATATCGAGGTAATAGTTCAGTAATAGTGGATTTTAAGCTTCTAAAATGGTTTTTGATACATCTTTTAATACATTTTCTTCGTGTAATCTAACTTTCTCTTTGTATGTTTTTCTTGAAAGGTTTTGGTCTATTTATAGGTTTTTAGATGTTTGATGTTCATTTTTCTTAGTATTTGAAAAGGCCTTGGCTACTAGAAATTTTAAAAAATCCACCAGATGAATACCTTTTCAACTTAACATGTATCTTTTCTTAATAGAAGCTAATTTTCTCGACGAAGACATTGCTTAACAACATAATTTCTAAATGGCGCATTAAATCACTATCCGAAGATTCGTCTATAAAATAAAACGTCATCAATTCCACTTTTTTCTAACAAATTAAACTATTAACTCGTATTACTAAGCCGACGACGGCGACGTCCCGTCCGCCCACCACACTCATAAATGATATTAACTATTCACGTTCATCCTCGGACAACAATCGTAATATATTCTTCGACGAATATATTATATCTTCATTAGGTTTTATTGTGTTACCGACTCATTAGTATAATTTATTGTACCGACCAGTTCTACCGCCGTATACTTTGCTGTTAACTCATCAACTTGGAACATTTTGTTATTTCGACCCGCAAGCTTTGTCTCCGCTCATTGCTTTATTGTTAGCTACAAATGGAATATGTTACAAACGAGAAACATGGAAATGAACAAATAAATGTCTTGTTCTCCACCAAGCAAAATGAAATATCTTTTACACATTTTTCTCCTCATGTTTGTTAGAACTTTCTGTTACCGTTTTCACTTTGTAATTAAATCGGGTCAAACGTGACATGAATTTAGTCTTGTTTGCCATTTATAAAGCACCTCGAAAACTATTTAACATCCAATAACCAAAACACGGTGATACAGCACAAAGCTGGTATTTAGCCTCAAATGAAAGAATCATCCATAACGGTCGAACGATTTTCGAGATTTCCACAAACACGAACTCTCGACGCCGAGATAAGGAAATATTTGACTAAAAGGTTCTTGTCGTCGATGAAAATTATCTGTATATTTTCTTATAACAAAACAAGCCCAAGTACGGGCGAACCGAAAAAACACATTAAGAACATTCTAGCGATTGAATAGATCAATAAAAGGAGACGCAGAAAGAAAAAATATTATGCAAAGGAAAAACGCGATGAAATAAAGTGAAGTGAGACGCGCGAGTGAATACACCCCCGTCGGAACTGTTCAGTTATTTTGATTTATATCTGGCGTGCACTTGCGATTAGGCGACTGGGAACATAAATCGTGTTCGTGTTAGAACCGAATTTTCCCGAAACAAAATTTTACGATGAAATTTTCCCAGAATAAGAATATAAGAGCTACCCGATCGGGATCTCCATATTCCTGAAAGTATTAATACGTGTTTCCCCTCACATTTGATGATTTAATCTCGTACAAATTTCAGTTATTACTTTATGAAAAATGCAAATTTTAAGCCATTAACCTGATAGCTTTGTTTGAGTATGGTACATCTGCGTGCTGAATATTTAACGAGTAAAAATTCTTGCGACTTAAAGTCGTGTACATGCGCGAGTGTCGGCTATCAGGTCGTGGAGTCCCGGGCGAGTTTTCACCTGCCCTGACAATTTTAATATAATAATATTTTCCTTGCGCCATCTCACTCGCAATATTTAAATGGAGTCCCGCCATCTTGGGGCACGGTTTTTATTCAAATTACGATAATGCTTTGTGGCTTCTATAATGAGTTGGCTTTAGTTCGTTATTTTTATGAATTACAGCGTCTTTAAGAGGTGAATGGTCGGATGATATTACTGGTTAAACAATATTAGCGAATTAATGAAACACGTGGAAACTATTAGGAATATTTTAAATTTAAGCTAGTGGTTTCATTAAACAAATTAATATAAAAAAGCGAGTCATGAAAAATAATCGCTTTTTTAATATTTGGATACCAGCAACTTTCCATCCAAAAAGTGAATTTCATTTTATGTTTATCCAGCATTCAAAATTATTACTACACTTCCCTCTCTTCGCTAAAACTAAGCAAATAGCACAGGATAATATTGTTGCTTCCGTTTCCGGAATTTTTAATTTACGCGCAGATACGATGCTCCAATATCCGGCCATCGTTCACGGAATCGGGTGATGCTAGACTTTTATTAAAAAAATCGCACCACTTTTTCGATATCCATAAAACAAAGCATTGGTTATTTTCGCCACTCTCCCCTTCACAAAGTGGCGAATTCTTGGTAACTGCTAATGGGCTTCCATGTACAGTCAGGATAAATAGTTGATTAGCAGATCGTCGCCCTACTTGAATTATTTACCCTTTTAATAATAGTCATCATTCAACTGAAAAAGAACGACAGTAATTTTGGTCTGAAAATACAGAAAATTTAAGTTCATAGTTAACTTACTAAACAATCTTTTCTCCGACTGTACCTACTATGGAAATTTGACCAAACCATTTATGACTTTATATATAGCTGTAAAGGTTCAATTCATATTTCAAAGATAATTAAATTATTTACAAACTACAAAACTATAACAGTAATAAATATGTACAAGTAGAAAAGGGTTACAGGCCGTCCAAAAATTCGTCCGCATAGCTGTCAACAGGCAAAGTGCCCAGAAGGCTGGGAGCATTACCACGTTGGATGGCAATGCTGATTCTTTGGCCAAAAAATAGGCCCGCCCTCTGGTCACGTGAAGAGTCGACCAACTGTAAATAGTTATTTAAAAGCATGAACCATTACAAAAGGTCGAGTCATAGTATTGTGTCATACATGACTATCCATTTATTGCAATGTTGCAGAAAAGCGTTGAAAATCCATTCAAAGGTCATAAAACGCTCATGGACTCACGAAAGTACTAAAAGTCGAAGAGAAATCATGTACAATGGAAGCCCATAATATATGGGTATGCTTTAGCAGTATAAGGTACTAATACAAAGTTGAAGGTTTTCTAAAAGACCTGGAATTCTCTTAGAAATAGAAAATTTTAAGACCTTCACGACTACAATAGTTACCAAAGAAAAGTATATTTTTATAGCTTAGGGATGTTTATTGTTTTAGTGGAAATGTATTTTTGAAATTAGCGAGAATACGACGTTATGTCCGAATGTCGACGCACAACCGGTTACTATGATTTTAAAACAAAATTCTGTGATTCTTTCTGTAATGTACTTAACATCTTGCATGCTTTGTGTATGCATACTCATGTTTCTGACAAATAAATGAACTCTGAACTCTGACAACTGAGAATAAAAATTTGTAAAAAAAAAATGATGTTTTTTACAAAAGTGCATTCATTACCTACTACGTTCCAAATGTATGGATGGAAAAGCAGAAATATTTATATATAACATCTTAACATCACGCCTGCAATCCCTGAAGGTTTAGACAGAGGTATACCTAATATAATACCCACATTTCGCCAGTTATGTTGAAGTCTCGTGTAATAGGGGTCCCAAATATTTATGCAACCTATGAAAATATCACAGGTTGGTGAACTTATGATTATATATTGTGCGTCAATATCTCTTGCACCGTGTATTCTTTGCCTGTTTAAAGTTTTATACAGTCTTTACTTTATTTATAAAATGGTGACTTGTGTCTGTCTTTATAATAGATTGTTCGATGATAACTAGGTACTACATGATGTTATCAATACAATGGATTCTTCTACCCACGTGAAGCCAGGGTCAGTGTTTGTAAATAGCTCATGATAATGTTGGCAATATACCTCGCCGTTCGTCCCGGCTGTCATTTGAAGATCTTTGACAGTCGTTAAAGGTAGTCAACGGCCCGAAAGAATGACAACCAGTCTTAAAAAGGGGTATCGTATTATGCAGTACTAACTGGGTTGTGGAGGTCAGATAGGCAGTCGCTCTATGTGTATTTAGCTGCATCCGGTTAGACGGAACCCGGCCCCAACATACATAGCTGGAAAACAGGTGATGATGATACCTCGCTAGAAGGGTATTGAAAGAGGGATGGTGCATGATCTGGTAGATGGTGGTCACTTGGGGTCGATTCTTGGGTACAGGTGTGTCATACGTTATTTCTTTATACGCATATCCTTGGACACTTGGACTACCTCGTTAGTTAAGCGGTAGACGGCGATCTGCTAAGCATGGTCTTGGGTACCAGTGCCAGCTCGGAGAAAGGGTTATTGGGCTTTTCCGACAGGAATTCTTCAGTAGCAACCCAGGGTGTGGCTTCTGCAATTGACTCTCCCGCTATAATATGGGACTCATACGTATCTATCGTGATTGGCTCTTTCCTTAATGTTCTGAATATCCTCACCGTCGATTTAATGGTGGAACAAGAGCTTTTCCATTACCGACCTCCATGAAATAAAAGTTCTTACACAAATTCCAGTCTCAAAAGCCCAGCCAATAATGTATTCGTTCGACTAGAAATTTTATGCATACTACACACATCAGCCGAATTCGATGTCGAAAGCAGACTATCGCATATTCGAGCTATGTTCACACACTTGACGGCTTGTAAGCGAAATAGCATAATGGAGGAATCAGCCGGGCGGCATGGTGGGATAAACTCGAACAGGTCGGTACGGAGCATATTCGTGGGTGAATGTTTTGGTAAAGGAATGGATGGAATGTGATTGGTTTGTAGGATGTTTTGACACTGGGAACGATAAGAGATTGTTGTCTTACAAACGATTGTTATTTATTCAGAAATACATTCTAAGCTAACAGTTTTTTTTTTACCAAAGCTCTTAAAAGATAATAATAATCATATTACAATGTCAAATAGCATCTTATAATTAAAATAATTCAAAAACCAAAACATAAATTATATATCAAGTGGTGTCATAAATAATATATCACAAATAAAATATATAAGTTCAAAAATAAATTTGTCAAATAAATACATGTGATGTCATGTCCGGTTAGACTGGAAACCGACCGAAAAGGTTGGGCAGATGATCATTATTGTGACTGGATGTGTAATTAAGTGGAAGTTAACTAGACATTATTTTTCTTTATTTTGGCATCTCATTAAACTCTTCATCACTGGCCAGTATCGTCATAATGTAACTCCTTACTTAGTCAACACACCAGAAAACAGAAAGGGAGGATGAACTGCGACTACCCATGGGACCACTGTAGACCAGGCCGCCAGGGTATCACTGGACAGATCTTGTAAATGAAAATTTAAAATAGTTATATTGCAAAGTTATGAACACAAAATTCGGGAATGAAAGGCTATTATTACTATTAATCAACACATAAAGGTAATCCCTTAATAATAGTCTGTTTGTCTAAATCAACAAAATCTTCATCTTTCGTCAGTAAAATTATCACCATTGCTAATATTAATTCTTCATCCATCTTTACCACTGTGAATCATTTACTCTTCTTCGGAAAGCGTGTGATAAATTGAAGTCATGATCTGCATAGTCCCAAAAAACTTCTTTTATAATTGCCTTTCATTTTAGTGTTTCATTAAACACTCAACGCATGTGTGTTATGTTCAAAAATCAAAATCAAAGCATTTATTTCAAGTAGGCCAGTTACAGGCACTTTTGAATTGTCGAAATGTTGTTGCAATACATACTACGTTTCCTAAGCCAATAAAACCAGAGCTGAATACTAGTCTATTTTCAGCGCTAAAGGGAGGGAGGGAGAACAGAGAGAGTAGGGCTAAACGAGCAGTAATAAACTTAGACAACCGTAAATCAAATGTACCTGACTGGTCTCGTCACGCACCGTTACGATGCACAAAGAAATAAGTTCAGGTTATGTTTAGGCCTGGGGAAGTGTGAAAGGGAATATGTGTTTATGATGACCATTGACTATTATTGTTCAGACTATGTTTAGAGGAACTGAAGCAACTGTTTCATTTAGATAGCAGTGCCAACTGAATAAAAAAATGCTAAGTGTATTACTTCCCTTTTTTTTATTCAGTAAGTGGCGTATGAAGAGATAAATATACCATAACACGACGCCTGTAATCCCCTAAGGGTTAGGCAGAGGTGTAGGTACCTAGTCATACACCCACATTTCGCCAGTTATGTTTTAGTCCCATATAATAGGGGGCTATTCCCATCAATCGGACACAGATCCGGACTCCGTGGCTGCTACTGAGAAATTCCAGATGGAGAAACTCAGTAACACTTTGCCGACCTAGGAATCGTAGCCAGTAGCATAGTAGCCTCATGTTCAACAGTCGGGATTGCGACCGCTAGACCAAGGAGGCACGAGATAAACACAATTTAGTATTTTAGAATAGGAAAAAAGGAAACTCAGCTGTGAGAGTTGGCAGCGGTGGTACAGCAATTGCAACGTCGACTAAAATATAAAAATTGCCTTGATTCGTAAAACCTAAAAAGTACAGATTTATCACCAAAAAACTATTGCAATTCACAACCAACAATAACACATTTATCAAGATTACTTCTCGTAATTTTGCCTGCAGTTTTCCAATTGCTGCATCCGAAAATCTAAACCAGGATTGGGTTCAGACGGGATACGATCATACGATGCAATCTTGCACATACAAACGTATGTTAGGTGTGTCACTCGCATTAGTGCTGTGATATTTATAGCTGGGTATCGAACCTGCGCTAATCCGGAACGCGTCGGATTGCATACGCATTGGAGCATTGGGTGACAAACTACCGCGGCAATGCTGATTGTTACATCGATTTTGTTACAAATTGAGATTTTTGTAAGAAAAGCAAAATACTTTATGCTGAGCAGATTTTAAGCATAAGTAGTTCATCGTTTAAATGATCAAATGGGAAAACTGACTCTGAAAATTAGTTTAAAGGTTGGAGTGAAGCACTTCTTATTGAAGAAAGTAGTAATGTCAGTCGTCATCGTATACGTCCAAAAAAAATGTCTGATAAACAGTCTGTCTATATCAGACATTTGCAACATCTGACAGGGGTACGAAAGGACTCTTGTGAACTATGAACTTAAAACAAAACCCTTTTCTTGAGGAACAATTTCATGACTCGTTAGATCTTGCTTAGGCGATTCTCACACGACACCGCGTGGTCTGACGGTGAAGTGAATCTCACGTCGCATTGACTTGTATGAAATCCGTTGATGCTTATCACACGTATACCGCCCGACCACGCGGCCGAGCGACGCTCACCGCCTCTTTGCGCGGCGCACCGCCAATACATATGCTTCGTCGCCTCTGCCCGACGTCGCCCGTGTCGTGTGCAAATCGCCTTCCATAAATAGGAGACAGTTTCTAATCTTAAATTAAGTTTCACAAGTACTTAAACTCACAACATCCCACAACCCTCCCAGAAACCAGAAATCCGTCAATCGCTACATCCGCGTAAAGATGTCGCCGACCATTACAGCGCATTGTGCCCTCTCCTTTGTTCCTACCCAATTAGTCGTAAGTTCCCACCACCGCACCTCCAGCCGCTGCACCGCTGACTAGCGCTATTATCGCTTAATAGATTAAGGCCCAGCTCCGCTGCTTTGTCTCTGGGTAGCAACATAACCAGAGAGTTTTGTCCGTATAAATAATTTTAGTCTCGCGGCTAAGGTGGTGCTCCCAAAGTTAAAGTTTAGGGATTTAAGTTTACCTTTAAAGATCTAGTTGTGAACTAGTTTGAATAGAATTAGTATGAAATCTGTATTTGATCTTTAGTTAATTAAAACTTGATTTAAGTTACATGGAGTTGGAAAATTTTACTGCTAGCATCTAAGACCTAGCGGTACCTTAAGTAAACTTTTGTTATGATGTCAATGGAATGGCCCCATGTTTACAACGAACGAAACTTTTTTTTGAAGAATTGGATTAAGGAATGAGTGCAATTAACTACGGATATCAAAACAGGAAAACAAGTATAAAGCCCCAGGCCACAGAACTTCCCCCAACTATCAAAAAAAGAACGTCACGAATAATCCACAAAAGCAAGGTACAATTAAATTTCACCTCTGGCAACACCAAAATGCTGAAGTACCAAAATCCCACAATAGCACATGGCAACACCGAGATCATTTTTCACCGTCGCGTCGGAAGGAATACGTGTTTGTGTGGACTGACGGCTCCAAAATATAAATCAGACATAATGGTATCTGTACAAAGCGCTTTTGAGTTCACACTTGCCGGTTTTTGGGGTTCCATGGGAGGAAAAACTCATTTGTTATTGTCAACGTTATGAATATTGTTTACTGTAAACATTTTATAAGACGTCGTCCTCTTTTAAGGCGAAATCTCATATGTTAAGTAGGTCATATTATAACCCATAACCACACCCTTTTAAAAAATTCTACTGACTCCGATTTGGTGACCGATACTTTCTACTTCTGTGAAAAGCATATGATGTCAACATCTAACTTGGGAAATTATCATCAGTGTCCGTCCAAAATGATTAATGATTAATTTACTGATTTATTTATTGAATAATTTTATTTTATAAAATTTACTGTCCTAATTAAATTGTACTTTGTAAAGTGATGGACACAGGTTTAAATAAACCTAGATCGGGCAGGTCGCTACCAAAAATCTGAATTGAATCATTACTTGCAACTGTTGAATAATATTTTAGTTATAGTTTACTTATAAGTACTAATTATACCATTTTTTATTGTATGCGAAATAATTCTACTGGGCCTAAATGTACACTTTTTGTAATACTTTTCTTTTTAAATAAATTATTCTATAGTATTTTATTCTAAAATCTTACGGATAACCAGAATAATTCCTGAAAAAATCCTTTTAAACACTTTAAACTTCATCGATAAATGTATCTTTATACTTGAAGATCTAGACTGGAATGTGTATACTACTAACTTAGATGCTAGGTTTCTACACATATTCCAAAACGTCGAAACCCGTATAACGTAGCAATTTCATAGTCATCACACAAATTGTGTTGCACACCGATATTTCTGCCGCGTGTAGGTATGCAATTCGGACGTCAGATTTTTGCGATCTATTTCGCAATAACACCGACGATATATTGGTATGTTTGTAGGCTTTACAAAAAGTATGCGTATAGTCACTTTAGCAATCGCAGTTTCGTGTTTGACTCTTGATTAGAAATGTTAGAAATAAAATTTATGATACCAAAATAAGGTGGTAAGAAGAGTTTATATATAAAACAATATAAAGCTTTCAATTCGAGGAGCTCGTGGCTAAATAATAACTACCGCTCGGGTCGATCTTTAGGTTACGCTGCGCTTGCCTGGGTTGGTCCGTGGATGGGTGACCACCCATTACATACAGAGTTTCCTCCGTGCCTCGGAAAGCACGTTAAGCTGTTGGTCCCGGCTGTCATTTGTAGATCTTTGACAGTTGTTACAGGTAATCAATGGCCCGAAAGTCTGACAACCAGTCTTACCAAAGGGTATCGTATTACCCAGAACTAACTGGGTTGTGGAGGTCAGATAGGCAGTCACTCCACGTAAAATACTGGTATTCAGCTGCATCTGGTTAGACTGGAAGCCGACCCCAAAATACTTGGGAAAAGGCTAGGCAGATTATAAAGCTTTCAATTAAATATTAAATAAAACCTGGTGCATGTTTCATCTGCATGTATTGTGTGTTTCATACTGAAGCAAGTAACGTTTGACCTTCTCCAAGGCTACCATATCATACATAGCGATCGGTTCAATTGTTTACTTGTGACAGACAGATGGACCTACAAAATACCTTTGGTATTCGTAATCATATCATGGGATATAAGGCCAGAAATATGAACCTATGCTGGCAATCAGAAAAATAGCTTTGCTTTCTACCAAAGTCCTAGTTCATTAAGAAAGTCGCCAAGCCATGGCACTTCATTTACGCTGTTAAAGATTTCTAACTAACGTTCAAAGACTGGAAAACAATATCTTAGATTTCTACAAGATTGTAAGCCACGGAACCTTTCAACAAAGTTCACTACCGAAAGCTTTCATTGTATCGCAACAGCGAGTGCACTAATTACACGGTGGATATTTTTCTCAACCTTGTCTCTCTAATGAACGAATGAACAAATGAATGAGTGAACGGAATGTTTAGCCGTGTTTATTTAGAAACTCTTTGTTCAAATACAGTTAACCCCGAATGAATGGCAATGTCGTTCTTTCTCGTTTGAAATAAAACGTGAAATATGAACTGGATTTTTAACGTTTTGTTCAGTTTATAATGGTAGCATTTTAGCGTGTATAAAAAGAAGTTGATGGTTTTAAATGACAGAGTGAAAAGGATAATGTGTCCTATTGTACAAATGTCTAGCGTTTGTGTAGTTTAGTCTGTAGAGAGTGAACAGCATCCTTGGCACAGTTTCTGCTTCTTTTTTTGTGTCACCTGATCTTTTAAAGTCAAGTCATGTTTGCACACTGTTCAATTATGTACGGTCCTCATAATAAATGTAAAAATGTCACAACACGCAATAGAGAGAACGGAATGCCAATATACCTGCCTACCTGCCTGTACAATAATTTTAGGTTAGAAAAGTTTCAACAGTACACCTGAAATTCATTGCCCAGCGCACAAACACAGAACAAACTTTTTTCCCTCAATTGACTTTTCCAGCCAGCGAAAAATATCAGATACACTGGTTTGCACCGTCCACAAACCCGTACAGAATAATTGTTCAAAAAGAGAAAAAACATGCCCCCAACCATATCCAACTGCCAACGCAACGTAGTATCTATGTCGCTGTTATTAAAATTCCCGTGTCCGTCAAAGTACAACGCTATTTATCTATTAAAAACGGTATAAAAGCCACAGACACGTCCGCGCGCTCATGTGTCCACACGTTGTGCAAAAAGTACGAAAAAAGTGCAAAAAGGTGTCGACACGTTCGCGGGACAGGCCCGCCCGTGAAATATGGCCACCCCGGACACTCCCGAATGCGTGGATACCCTGTAATTTATTTATAACCCTGTATACTGTTAATGGATATATTTTTTAATGATTTTAATACAGGGTTAGGGTGACATGATTATACGAGCAATAAAGGGACAATTTTATTTGGATGGGTTTTCGGACAAATTAGATTTCGTTTAAGGGATTAATTTTGACGTTTTCTGGTACCGGGGCCGTTATTTCGGTTCCAGTTTGAGATATTATGACAAATATATATATTTTTTTGTTATTATATTTATTTTACAACTACTAAAACCAGTCTACAATAAATCTCCAGCCTTTGTCAGCTTCAGTATTAAGTTTATTGACGTGTTCGTATACAAAACATTACACAAATAATCACAAAAACCTATTTTTCTGTAAAAAATCCCTTTACTTCCACTACGTTCAACTTATATTAACGGTAAAAGACTCACGTTTTGTTTATACACCGTGTATTTTCGTCGAACAAAAAAATTTGCTCTTTCAAATAAAGGAACACTTCTTTCTATTTTTTTCGCCCGAATTTCTATATTGTACGTTTTCCCGCTGCGAGACGTAAGTTAATAAATTACTTTCACATGTTACAACGTCTCAACAAAGCCCAGGTGTTACAGTTTCAGGCCATTGGCCTGACAAAGCAGTCTTTCCTTTTCGTACAGTTTCTTTACTCCATTGACAAATTCCACCCCTGATTGGGAAAGGGTTGATGGTAGAAAGACCGTCTGTTACGTTATTGTGTTGAATTTTTCCTTTTTAGAACGAAGTTACTCTGTCGAAATATATTGGATGATTTTTGTAATTTTTTTTATTGTGTGGTTAGTGCCTAACCTAGTGTCAGAATTTTTATGCCGCCCATGGGCCTCTGACTTGGTTTTACATGCCGTCGAGAAATATCTCTGAGGTATGCTGGATTTTCCACGATGTTTTCCTTCACGGAAGCAAGTGATAATTATACAATACGCTCATGAATCTGAAAAATCAGAGTTGTGTGTCTTGGGTTCGGACTGAAGACTTGGCAGTCCGACGGTCACGCGGTTACGCCACTAGACTATGACGACGATTTCTTTTAGTTACAACTATTTACTTGTATTGCTTTCATTTCCCTCAAATTATGGTAACTATTCGTTCTCGATACGAACTATGTTTAGAAATGTTCACGTGTATTCGCCTACACAATACACATGTGTCGTGTTTGCTTTTATTAGGATTTTGTTTTACTAAAACTATCGTTAACTATCTAGTTTAGAAGAATATTCTTTTTTCACAGAATCATGCTTTGAATAGGTTTAACAGCTTTTAGAATTGCTTTGTTATTATTTACTAAGAAAGTAAGAGTGGACACAGCGCAAATACCTGTTAAAAATTGTGCTTATCTATTATATGTCCTATCTCAACGATGTTAAAAGCAAAGTTTTTACTATATGTTTTTGTTACAGAGTACTGACTCCAGTCTACACAACTGCAACGACACATGTTATCACATGCCGACGGTAAGTCTTTAATAATTATTTACATAATAAAATGGTCAAAACGAAGATGATCTTCTAAATTATTCTACCGTCTGAATCTCTTTAGTCCAGCTTTGTCTAAGTACGCATAGTTCTTGACAGATGGCTTTTTGTTTTACGACCTTCGAGAAAGGTTCACATTTTCTCCAGACGCCTTCGCATAAAACTAGGATGTCCAATATCTCGCCATCTGCCGTCCGATGATCCCCAAAATATCACTCAAAGAGCAGGAATTACGGGCTCTACTTTGCTTTATTCGCGTCAAGTGCGAAGGGGACAGTTTTCATAAAGGTCCCGCCGATGCGGAATGCGTAAGAATAAAATTCTGACTTTACGACTGATGCGGAATGTATCGGAATCCCCTCTCAGCCCTCCACCTCCCAGCACCTCCACCTCGAAATCCTAGCGAACTAATTACGCGAGACGATTTCGCCTCGAACGGGACGCGAAAAACATTCAGCCTTTTATTTTTGTATTTGAACAAATTTGTCAATTACTTTTGAAGAGGGTCTGTTCCGCTTTGAAGACTAAAGAGAAATACATAAATTAGAGGAGTTCCCTTTTGTTTCTTTATATCAAAAGGACAAAAGTTTTAAAATCTTGTTTAGATTCATTTTTATGTGGATTTTTTTCTTTCGGTTACGCTAAAATTGCTATTTGGCTTTTTGTTGTGTTGTAAATCGTAGGGGCTTATTTTTTAATCCCCCACCCCGGCCATGGACCGTGGAGTATGCGCTGATTCACCTCGACGGCCTCACCTCGGACCGCAAATAATATAACGTTTAAAACAAAGGGAATAAAAGAAAGTCCCGAATAATATTTACGCGGGTGCCCCGTCCGACGGAAACAGAATGTTGGACTTAAATTTTCGGGTTTTTTTCCGGTTTTTCGGACAAACTTTGGGGACCTCCTTCCTGACTTTATAACGGGAGTTTCGGACCACGATTTTAAGTTCGCGCCGCGGTTTCCTCTTGTCTCTTGTTTGAATTTATGTATTGTAATAACCCCGGTAGGATATTATGAGCAAGGTAAACTGATTTGGAAACATTCTCTTTTGTTGTTATTTCGGTAATGGCCATCTCGGAGTTCGCGCATTTCCATTTGGCGAAACGATCTAACTCGACGGAATTAAAAAATTTCGTTACCGTTTCGTTTCAATTCACCCGGGGGATTCTTTGAAAAATCCCTGCAGAGGACTGAATTCGTGCTATTACTAATGTTACCCCACCTACGTAGTACAATACCCACTTAGTGCTATTGAATAATTCATTGTATCGGCAGCCAACAATAGGCAAAACAAACAAACAAGCAGAGAAAGCCTTCGGCACTGTGGCATGTTTGTTTCGGCACTCCGCTCACCCTGCCCTCCCCTGCCCCCTCCGCAGCACGTCTCCCTTCTCGGTGCATGTTACCTCTTCCGCTTTTAGAGGGCGCATCTGGAATACGCTTTTAACGACAAATTCATGAGACCCCCCCAGATATGTTGGCGTGATAATAAATATAAGCTTAGCGTTTCATCCATAATTCAGTTGAGAACATTCATGAATGCAGCTGAATGTTATGTTGGCTTTAATTTTTAATTTATTTCAGTTTGTTTAAAGTGAAAAGTGGCAAAATTAAGTGCACGGACTTTGCGCTGGCAGTGTTAGAGAAGTTTTGTGAATTATTAATGAATGAATAACATTATAAGACGGTGTTTCAAAGTGTTAATAAAGAAAGACGGGGCGCATTCCGTAACACGTACTTAAATTAAAATTGGGTCGAGCGAGCCATCAGTCTCGGAAGTGGCAGGCACTTAGGTGGAAATAAATGTGTCGAAAGTTGAAGTTAACCATAACATCTGTTGCAATGAAGTTGTTTTAAAACGTATACAAGTGGTGAAGGCGGCAGGAATACAAAAGCCTGGAGCACTATCAAACATTCTACTAGCGGCACCCTCTGATCAGGGTTACCATTTGTCCGGATTTCTCCGGACATGTTTTGGTTTAATATCATTAACACTAGAAACCATTTACCATGATTACTGTTTGATAAGAGTTCCCGATATTTCGGCACTGTTGCAAGCACCATGATCACGGATAAACTGAAGTTATTGCGAGTGGGTGTTTATGAGCAGACAAATCGGTCTACCCTCTTTCTTGTTTGTTTTTGGCACTCATTACCGCTACCACTGTCACTCGCAACTCGATTCTGTTCCCGACTCACGAAACTCACTGTGTCCATAAACATTAAAACATTTTTTTGAAACTTAATAAAGGTAAATAATAGCTACTGAAAAAAAAAGGTTACAAAGTGAAATATCCGGACTTTTTCTTTTTTTGTCTTTGTCAGAACTTTCAAAAATTCGAAATGGTTACCCTACCTCCGATAGAATTGACTCAGACTGGTAATCCGAGAGATGTGAGTCTGTGAGTACACAATATAGCCAGGACACAAGTACACCGGCTACACGACCGAGACTCAGCTAAAAGCTGTTTGCAAATAAATAGCTGCTTTTAAAAGCAATAGTTTTTCTCCTTGTTGCAACAATAGAGGTTTTAAGTGATAGATGTATTCTTGTGTTGTTTTATTTGCTAAAGAATGGGCTACAGACGGTTGTCTGTGTACCTACGCTAAGTGCTTTGACATTATGTATGAAATGAGTCACGTCAATTCATATTACTTTATTTTGGTCTCTGTAAAAGGTCAATTTATTTTGTACACTAGGGCTGATTTTAGCAGTCTTTCAGAAACTTTTATTTGTGGGAAAAAAATGACGTCTCATCTCACATTTGTAAGTACCAAAATACAAAAAAAAAACATCATTTTTTTGAGCAGGAAAATATTTTAACTACTTTTAAAAAGATGGTCGAGTTCTTTATACAGGGTTATTTGTAAAACACCAGAAACCTCTTAAGAGGTCATTGTACTCATCATTATGAACAACTTTTACTATGGGACCAAACCTGAAATCGCGAAAAAAAAATCAGCTGTTCCCTACATTTATGATCTATTAACTCGTCAAAATTCCCTACATTTTGCTGCTGATTTTTTTTTCGCGATTTCAGGTTTGGTCCCATAGTAAAAGTTGTTCATAATGATGAGTACAATGACCTCTTAAGAGGTTTCTGGTGTTTTACAAATAACCCTGTATATAGACAATTCACCATAACTTCTGTATAAGTTACCAGTAAATGCAGTTTACTGGTAACTTTTATGCACTAAAAGCCCCATTTTTTCAACCAAACAGATAAATTGTAGTCACATATCAATTACAGTAACATCACCCACATTTTTACTGAACGTTTTCATTCACCGAACAGCCGTCCCGTGAGATAAGTTTAATTACAATCTGCTCATAAATTAACGAAACAAATTGCTGGACGATACTATCTCGGTTTATCTTAACATTTTTGTTAACCCGTCACAATGGTTCATATATCAACTAGATACCAACCCCTGTTTGGTTTAAGGATTTTGGGTTCTCTACAGTTTAAATTGAAAAACGGGATGTAATTATAAAACCACAAGGGTGGATAGATATGTCTTTTAATTTACATTTTTGTCTGTGTTACAAATGCACGGTCTTTTTTAATGGCTGGGTTAAAAATACACATTTTTAAGGTTTCCGGAACCTTTTTCAGATCAGTTTTTTGTCTTTCTACCACAGAATCTTTTTCATTGACAATAACAATAAGTCATGTGGTTGTATAGTTTCGGAGCTAGCGCAGGTTTGTAAGTAACACGCAATTCAATAATGCAATCGTTTCACACTGCTCAGTGTAGTTTGTTTGGTACCTTGTTGTATGAGCTAATGAGATATTGGCTTGACACTCTGGTCAATTTTTTCTAAAGTACGGAACCCAAAGCAACTTAACTCCAAGTCGTGCTTGACTTTACCAGCCTGAAGTCACATAACTTTAAAATTCGTTAACCATTCATTACGTTTATCACCCCGGCCTAAATTAAGTCGAGAGATAGGAGCCCCTAATTCTAAAAGTCACGGATACTTTTCAAACAGGTATCGATCACCTAGCTTGAGAGTCTATACTTTTGTTGGGTCGCTTGATTTTTTTGTTAAAGTGTCTTTGACTCGATTTATTGGCTAAGTTTGTGATTAATTATAATTGTGAGGCTAAGAAAGTTTATCACATTACGTAAGTTTTAAAAAATAATGTGACTAATTCCAATTTCTGTCCATTCGCATGCATAAAGAACGCACTCCAATATGAAGAAACATAAATCTGTATTCGCACCTCGTGTCTCAAAACTCAGCAAAAATCTCGCCAAAAAAACTTCCAAAATATAAAAGAAGAACCGATTCGTCTGTCTCAAATTGTCCATAAAAGCGATATCGAGTCGCCCTCATGTTGTCCCCTTCGGAGGTCGTAACTAACGAACGAATGGCTTTCAAATGAGGGCCGGGAGCTAAGACACGGTCTACCGTGAGGGGACCGCACATCTGTCAGACCCTCCCTTCAAACGGCTACTTTAATACAACTCTTCGGCCCTTCTAACCGCCTGGTAGCTCGCGGAGTGCGCGCCAAAATGTAACCTTTGACCCCTCGCTGTTTAAATCTTTACAGGATTCTCAAAGTACGATACGGTACGGTTAGCTGGAAAAGAATGGCTTCATTTTATGTGATCCTGGTACAAAACTTTTATTTCCGTCTAAAAATATTATGTATATTTATGATTTCAAGTACAAAAAAAAAAGGAATTTCAACAAGAATTTCTCTGATTTTCATTTCTTGGAAACAGAAATGTTTTAAGTCCGTAAAAAGAATTCTTATCAAAAATATAAACACCGTTTTGATATTTATTAATAAGTTGGAAGTGTAAAACAGATTTCTACGTAGCGAAATAATTTTTCCGCAAAATAAGAAATATTTGGAGCTAGTCATGCGTTATGATGACAAAAGAGGCGTGAATTAGATTCTCATCTGATTTTATACATAGATTTTGTAGAAAAAAGTTGTTCTGAAAACTGCAAAGTTATTATGATTATTAAAAAAAAATGAATTAAAAGACCTCTTAAGTCTAATGTGAAATTCTGTTTATTTTATGCCAAGTAATGTTTACCTACCAATTTCATTTTGCTTGTTCAGGGTTATTAATCAAAACAAAATAGAGATTTTTCTACACCAAAAACTAATTTAGAAAACCAAAACAATAATAATATTATTTTCAACAACAGAAACTTCTGCTAAACTTTCGATGACACACGAAATAATAAGAGAAGTTGAAAAACTAACCTAAAAAAGTCTGACCTTCGACGTCCAGTCGCCATCTTGTGCCAGACTTGCTAAGTTGTTTATGATATTATGTAATACATTATTTATTACGACTAATATCGCTTACATAACTAATATGTACTTAGTATTGCTTTGCTTACAAATTGGGTTATTTCAGTAACTAATTTATCGCTTATTAACATAAGCAATCTCAAGCTTCTTCATAATTACAATTGTAATAAACTGTTAATTTATTTCGAAGGCAATATTGGCAACACAAGCCTATCTATACTAATATTATAAAGAGTTAAAATTTGTTTGTATTTTTGTATGTAAGGATCTCCGTAACTAACAATCCAATTCTAAAAATTCTTTCACTCGCAGAAATTTACATTATTCATGGGTGCTATAGACTACAAATTATGTTTATATCTTAAATAGTAAGCGAGATATCACAATTTTTGCGGACAAAGTCATGGCCGAAGTGTTAGTTCAGTAATAAAAAACTATATTCATCACAAAAAAAAACTGTTTTCTACACATTCCGTTTTTTTTACGACACGAGTTTCGAAAACGCCTGATTATCCCTTCGACTCATTTCCATTCCTCAATGCTATAACTACATTCTTTTATCTGGCAACAAAAACCAGCCCTTCTTTAGTGTTGTCCCTTATCTCTAACTCTTACGATCACAGAGTATCGATAAAATCAAGAAAGTATGATCATTATAATATCCTTTTGTGCACTTTTTGGAAAAAAAAGCGTTCGTGTGAGCGTAAATTATATGTTTATAACATTCGCATTATCTGACACAAAGGGTCGCTATACTTGTGATCCCGGGGTGTGCGGCCGCTACCCCCCTTTCCCCTGACGTTAATTCTCGCCCGTATTTGTGCACTCCCGTATTGGTTTAGATTCTTTGCTCTTTGAGGAGGGACAAGTAGTTACTGTAGGCGTCGAATTTATTTCTTTAAAGTCCGGAGTTTTTATTTGTTTATGTCAAATGTCACGCTTGGAGCTATTGAGTGGACAAAGTGAATGAAAACAACAGCTGCGCGCACACAACACAATTCTTTGTCCAGCTTATGAAATACGAAGTTTAAAAAGTAAGTAAGAAGTTATGTACTCGCTGGAGACAATGTTGTACTTACGAAAATTGCAAAATACACGACACAACTCATAATCGCAAGACTGTTTTACTCCAGGACCTTTGATTAGTTTCAAACACTAGCAATTCCCAACAATGCATTTATTTACCATACATTCTTTCATAATAATCCTTCTTGTAATCTTCGCCAAGATCTTCAGTTCACTGGAAAGTACTAAAAGAAAGAGAAATATAGTACAATACACTATGTAGTCCAAAACTTTTGTAATACTACATAGCAATATAACCATCTCTTAATCCCAGATAATGTTCTTCCAAAAGTTTATAATATAATAATCATAGAATGTTACATAATACGCCTGTGCGACGCGTATAACGAATTCTCGACAAAATACTACAACAAACTTAATGGAACTTCCACAAAACTTATAATAATATGGCAATACATAATTTATCCGTCACAAGCTTACGACGACGTTACGTGGCAAACGTCACATCCTACACAGCCTAACACTTTTTTTTTAATTCTATTCAGCCAGTGTTTAAAAAAAAGAAACAAAAATTAACCGTCTTTGAAGTAGAGTGTAGACAAAATTTAAAAATAACATAATATAAAAAAACCGTAAACCACAACTAACAGACCGTTCGGCTAATTATAATTTAATCAGTAGTTTACACAGACAGGGTCTTTGATCGGGGTGTTATTGTAATACCACGTGCAGTGAACACACGTGCCGGGCGCGTATTGTAAACACCGGTTACACGATAAATAACCGAATGGCGTGGTGCGTCGCGCGGGTAATCGAATTATGAATCGATAGTTTTTTTTTTGTTGTGCTGGGATAGAGCTATAATTGGCGCGGATGAAAATAAAATAGTTTGATGAATTTGAAATTGATGAATTTTAGGGAGTGGATAGTGTTGTTGTGCGTTTTTAGAGTTTAACAAACATTTTCAAGATTGTTGTGTGTGATAGTTTCCACGGGAACACTACAGCTAAGAAGGTTATTATTGCTTATTACAATCTCATTACCTACTTTTAACTTTAAGATATGTAAGTAAGACTTTACATAATTACCTACCTACAGTTGCAAGATACTATACAAGAGTATAGAAACACACGACACAAGTAGAAAATCCCTTAAAATGTTGACCCAAATTATAGTAAAAAAAAAACAATAATGTCACAACTCCAAAAGCATTAGGGAATCCCCATCGGGCAACACTGACCGATTAATCGAATAAAGCATCCAAACTTTGCAACTGGCTGAATGACTGTCAAAGCATAGCAAAAAAAAAGAGCGTGTACAGAAATGAAGCGAAAAATTCCAAAAATGCCAAGTTCTCGCTCGTTTTACACGAAAGGTTTTTTATCGATGGCATCGGTGATTGCTTTTGAATATTTTACCGTCCAAACGTATTATGTATTCACGTCATAACCGAAGTAAATATTTGATGGCTCTCTATCTTACCGAGTTATTAATATTATTGTTTGTGCGATGATACTTCGGTCAATACTGCTTGTTATGTTATTGTAATATTGCAGTAACTTTGGCAAGAGGTCAAAAAATGCGAGAAAAAGTCACCTTACCAATAAACATGACCCGTAATTCTTCTAATTAATGCTCCATTATGTTCATGAACATTTTTCTAGAATTTATATTCGTTGGTTTATGATTCGAGTATTTTGAAATAGGAATTCAGATTTACAACGTTTTGATACACGCTAGAGTGAAGCAGAATATGCTCATTAAAATTCCATTCAGTCTAATGTTGCCGTTGTATTCAAACGTACATATACGGTAGATGCAGGAAGTTATCAAAATGTAATTAGAGAATATACAATGCATCTGTTAAGCCATGTAGGATTATATCGTATATGAATCTTGTGGCTCTTCAAAGTATGTCTCGTGGCTCACTGTGTGCTGAAGCTGTGAACAATGCATCGTTATTGCTTAATAATCTGCTGAGATAGCACTCATTATGGTATTTTCCATTCAATTACAGACAGATGTAGCAAAACCTCCTTCGAATATTAAAAAAGTTCATGACCTGTCATAAAATTGTTAATAATCGTCTTTGAAAACCTAACAAATAATACATTTTTCTAGCTTACAAAAGTCTGCGCTATCGCCATTGTCAAAAACGCAACATTTTGAACAAAATGTGTCACAAAGTCTACCATTTTCTAAAACCATGAAAAAGTTGAAATATTCACGGAATATCGTGAGGTGACTCCACAATCTTTTTGTAAATCGTATCGAGGTTATGCGGTTAATATGATGTTAATGAATTCCGTTTCCGATGTTCATTTTGGGTCGATCCGTAATAAAGTACCTCAAATTTTATAGCCAAAAGCGGACTGTTTAAATATGTAACAAAGCTTATTTGGAAATAGTTCAGTTAATCGTTTTGTGAACACTGTGAACTAAGATTCTATTTGGTTTCGACAAAAGTATTTTAATAACGGCGTGGATTCACGTTTTGCTCTACTACAACTTAAATGGCAAATGGTTTCATTTTCATGTTTCATCATACTTCAATTTCACACAAAAACTTCCCTCTTCCATTTAATAAGCCGAATAACTTTTTTAATGTCACTATTTACGGGCACAGGGCACACCCCCATTCAGCCACTCGCTATTCCACAGATTAAACTGTCAATTTTAGTCTTGTATTTCTCTTCTTTTTTCTCATGTAAGGAACCCTTCATTGCGAGTAAACGGCCCGTAATTTAGGGTTCCACAGCTGCCGCGTGTGTAATGTTGATTGTATTGCGAGAGTACTTGCGTTGTAATCGAACACTTTACCCTTTTTATGTGAATTAGACGAATATATGAATTTTATTTACAGTAAAAAAGCTGTTTGATTGTTCGTTTACTTTCAGTACGATTTTAAATAGGTAGATTCTACTATTGGGTGAGAGCATTGAGTTAACATATTCATTTCCTGACTATTTTAGCATTCAATTTTAAGCAGTAAAATAAGCTCACTTCGGATACCGCGCGACGTAGCCTTAAACGAGCGTTACTCTTTACCATTTAAAACGCTAACGATACCTGCCACGATAAATTCCTTGAGGCGTCCCTTTATTTTTGTTTAGACAATCGGGAGTAGCAATTAGCAAGAGACCTGCCGCGGGACTTTCATTACATTAATCCTGGACATAAATTGCGGCCAGAAATAAATTAAGTCGCGACTTAAACCGAGCACTTAGCACCAGAATTAACCGACGCTTAATTGAAACTAGACGAGTATAAAAAAGCCTCACTGTTGCAGCTGATAAGCGAACCGGTAATCCTCTTCTAAACAAAGGATTTAACTTTAGTTTCCTACCTTAGGCCGGTGTTAAAATATTCAACTGTGTTGTTTTTAACTCTGATTACAAGTTCTGACGTAATCTCCGGATTGTTTTTTAAGATGAAAATCTTTCGCAGTAAAAGTTGTAAAGATTTGTTTCTTTAATCCGACGGACGCTAAGGGTTGATGAAATTATTTCTAAAGGTTTTCCGTCCATAAATCTTTTAATAGGAAATGTTCTTGTTTATATTTGACGTAAACACAAATGTTTTAAATCAAAGCTGTGAAGGATTGATGTGGTATTTAATTTTACTTGATATTTTTATTAACATTTGTTTGTCATTTCCAAAAGAAAACATAATTCCCTTCAGGTTCTTTATCGATAAGTGATGTCGAATGTCTAATCTTACATTTAAATTATGATGAGGTTAAATATTTGGCTTTCCAACATTTCCTGTTAATGTTTTCATTTAATTTAATCAGTGTTGATAACATCAATATTGGCTATTCGGTCGATATGCAGCAAAATATTTGTGAAACAGCTGCCGGGTTGGTCACGTGGCCCAATGCTAACCGTTTCGCACAATAATGGCATCAATTTCACACAAGTCCACCCACGGGACCCCAGGGACCTAAGGGACCCTAAACTAATATTCTATAGGATCAATACCCCCTGACAAAGTCACCGCTTGTGGAACCATTGTGACAGAAATCCGCCATGTTGTTAGTTTTCACACGATGCGTCAACACTATTGTTAATACACTTTTGTAGCAAGTAATAAAAGAAAATTAATGTTAGAAATACGTAATTCACATACATTATTAATGATCGCGCCTTCTATGAAAGGGATCTTGTTAATCCAGACCAAATCTTTATTATGAAAGTTGAATAAATATCCGACATTCATTTTGCTCGTGTAATAAGTATCTTATATTCATTATAAATACATATTAACGTTGCTCCTTTGGAATAAACAAGGTTGTTATCTCAGATGGACATGGCGGCCTACTTTTCACGTTTGTTATACATTGCCCATCCTAAAACTGGACAGATTTCATAACTTCATAAGGTACGTATTAAAAAATGTTTATTACTTTCGTGGGATTTGTTCGTACGCAGACAAAATTACGCGTCATACATACGTTACATTATTATCAACCTTGAAAGACTAGTTGAAAGACGAAAACCACTGAAAAAAACATGTGTTCTCCTTTTAAATGCGACTTACACATAACTAACAAAGATTGTACTGTTGTTACCTCACCTATCCTCAACTCAGTCGAACCAAACCTAACCTTTTGCGTATTCCAGCTGTGTTTTATTGTCAACTTAAAAAAAAAAATCCCGAACACAAAAGCCACTGAAAAAAAGTTACCTAACTTGTATTTTTCTAGACGCGAATTTTAAAACCCATCGATCACTCGCCATCTTCCCTAACCCTGTGCACAGCCAGACATGCGACCAGGCCCAGAGGAATAGCAACAACTCAAGGGCGAGGGGTCTGTTAAACAATAGTAGTATTTTCCTTAAGGTCACTGGTTCCGGCAGATGTAGAGGGGATCGGAATTCCCCCGCGAACGGAGCTCCATGACCCCTCTAGTCATGTGTGCGAGTATAGTACGCGTGTTATAGGTAGTTCGTACTTGTGAATTTGGATATTTACAATAGAATTCATGTAGGTTTTGCAAAGAATGGAAAAAATAAGCAGGGGATTATCAATCAGCCTATAATGTTTCCACGGCTGAGGCACGGCTCCTCTCTGTGTGCAGCTTAGGCTACTCAATATCCTTTGCAAATCAACTTGGAACTTGACTACTGAAATGGTGATTATTTCCTTGTTCTACTTTCTGAAAGGTATTTATGGGTGTATTATTCCCTAAATCCGTCTTCGTACGAAAGTCTACGACGGACGCGGAGATGGCCGATGAAGTAAGGTTTTGACAGAATGGTGGCAAAGGTTGGCCCTAAGAACCAAGGCTATCCAGAAGCGCGTCGGGTAGACGATATCGTCAAAATCGCGAGAAACAAGTGAATAAGGGACGCACAGAACAGAGAAGAATGTCAGAAGAAAGGAGAGGCCTATATCGAACAGTGGGTGATTCTGAGCTGATTTGATGATGATAATGATGCATAATTACCTAATATTGTTGACACAGTATTTGAAACATTGATATAAACATTGCTGTAAATTCTTATGAATAACATCTTTCATCTGTATAACATCGTGAATTCGTGTGTCACAACAAAATCAATAAGAATGCGTAAAGACTAAAGAGTAAAATCAAACAGTTTTCTAAAAAGATACTCTCATAATACTTCCTGGAACTATAGATCCGCTCCAATTGTCTCAGTAAGCGTTCTTCATGTTCGTGATAGTTTAAGCTTTCTCGCTGGAGTTGCATTATCTTCCTGTTTCATTATTCTTTCCCGACGTTTTCCGCATGTCGCGAACAGATATCCACACATACCGGCTGCTAAAACAGAACAACAAACAATACACGACTCAGGACACGGGACTAACTCCTTTAATTCAATTGTAGGTGAAGCGCACTTTGCCCACCATCGACTGTTTCGCACATTACCCGGGTAAAACGCGTTCCCGATGTCTGCCCGGGACACCGGGACATCGGCCGTTTAACTTAATTGTCGCCTAGCATTATCTTATCGGGAACAACCGGTTTATTTATTTTTATGTCGTCGACGTATCGCGAAAGAGGTCCAAGCCTTTATCCCGAAATTGTCGTTTTTATGGTTACTGCCTTTTTATTTTGGCTTTATTTTTTTCGTAAAATTAAAACGATACGATGCGTTGTTCATTATCGCTACATTTTTTGGTTGTTTAAAATAGGTTTTCTTCCATATTTAAAGGTCAGTTTAATTAAATTCACAGGTTTAAATGGATTCGGAGAACGGATGATTTTTTAATAATTAAAATGCTTGACACCTAAAATGCGTTACATTATAAACATTTACTTTTAGAGATGAACAATGAACACCGACACAATGAAAATTCTTCAAGCCTTTATTATGCAGACTGAAAAAAAGTAATCTTTTAACTTTCTACTTTATTAGTTCATGGAAATATTAATAGGTAAGCTTGTAAAAACGAATTCGTAAAACGTTCTTTTACCTCAAACTACTCAACCGAAAACAAAATTAATTACAACAAATTCTCCAACACACATTCCTAGGCTAATTCACACAATTTCTAAAAGATATATTGTTTAAAATGTGAAGAAACAATTGTAAATTAAAATTACAACATGTTTTGTAGTAACTAGAGCTGCATATTCGTCAGTGCGTGAAGCGATGCCGGCCGTTCAGTGCAAGCGAAGCGAATACTAACTGCCTAGCTATAAAATATGTCACACAGTATAGTCCGTGCAAGTTAAATTTAGTAGGTTATGATGTCAGATTATTTAGGTTATGTTTTACACGCTGGTTTAATTTATTTGCCAGTCTTTTTCTGATGTTTGTTCCTTCTCTTTCATTTTCAAATTGTGTCATCCCTTTCTACTCTTGCTTATGATTTGCATAAGATTCAGGGGGTTGTAAGATTGTAATAATTCAAATATCCTGCATTTTTACAACAATTGCATTTTTTTCACTGGTCACACAGATAGATAGTGTTGGCGCTAAACCACTTAATGCAGCTGCGGGGTTCATCCCAATATCTGGTGGCAATTGCAATATTTAAACACAAAGCCTGAAGTGATATCAAACACATCTCGTATTGTACACTTACTGTCTACCGAAATCACATAAACATTCATAAAACTCAACTCGCACAGGAAAACAAACTTTATAAAATAGGGTGGACGTATCCGCCGTCGGCGCCGCTATATTTATTATCCGATTATTACCACAAAACGCTTTCACATTACAGTGCCCCTCGGACGTGTTATTGCACAGTCCGGCAGCAGGGGCGCTCACCCTATCGCTTCATGTGAGACGTGAATAAATTCAATTAAAACCTAGTTTCCAGTTCGTTATTCGAATATTTTCAATGTGAATAAAAAAGTGATGTTCTAAAATCGAAATTTTCGGTCTAGTGATTGAGTCGTGGATAATCGGTTTTTTGTCGACTCAGTTCTTATAGGTATTTGACATTATATTTTGCAAGCCAATTTTTCATCTGTATTGAAATCGATGTGGGAATTGGTCTATAAAGCAGCTTATTTTATAAAAAGCAAGTTATCAATTCGATATATCGTTTTAATACAAACAAAACCAAAACCAGAATAAACGTCAAGTATTTCACAATTCCGCCTTCACTTTGTAAGCAATAATAAACGCGATGTTTACCTCAATTCCCAAAGACTCCGAAATAAATTCAATCATAGAAGTAACGCTGATGAAACGTAACGTCCGTCGATTCAATTCCATAATGGCCGACAATTTGACTCCTCCCGACCCACATTTTCTGTCAGAATTTCGCCAAAAATTGCGTAACAAAATAACTACAAACGTCTTGTCATGACGGTTGATTCGAATAACGTATTTTCGTTTCCTCCATTCTTGTACTCAAAAGGGAAGTCTGAATTAATATCAGTTATTTATGAAATGTCGACGAGAACAGATGTCTTGATGATCAGCGTTTGTCAGGATAATGGTTTTTTGTACGACAAAGTGCTTTTGTCATGGCTATATAATTAATAATGTAAATCTATGAAAAAATACGAAAGCAAATCCTTATACAGTTTTTTCTTGTTGTTATTTTTACAGATCTCTACTTAATTTGGTCACGTATGTAGGTATTTCTCTGAAATCTAATTTTAGCAATAATTCACAGATAATTTAGTTCCATACAATAGCCTATTTCAATCATAACTATAATGATTAAATTAGATTTATGATCTACTTATTAAGTTTTCGTTCAGAAATATTATGACACTTGAAATATTGTGATCCCAGCACTTCATCTGTATTAAGTCGCCAAATTACATACTGTCAACCGAATTGGTTTCATAGTCTTAATTAAAAAGTTCGAAATAAAAAAAGAAATCACAATTTTCAATTCCATATTTTAATTTCCATCTAGCCTACAAAATGTGCACACGCCTAACTTCAGAACGTAATTCCTGTCTTTCATTTCATTTTAATATTTTTTTAACTCGATAGGTTTTATTCTTTTCTTTTTTTTGATTTCTCATCTAGTATAGACCAGTGTCCTTTGTAACATAACCTCATGCCTGTTTTATCCGAAGGATTAGGCAGAGGTGTACACATGGTATACAACCACATTTCATCAGCTATGTTTAAGTCCCATGTAAAAAGGGGCGATCCTATTGTCCTTTGTAGTACATTAGAAAGCCCATGTTCAGCTGCAGAGGTTTCAGACTAATATCATAATGAGTACAACGCCAGACTTCACTCTCTCCCGCAAAGTCAATGGCCCACGACCGAATTTAGATTCTAAACCAACAAACTTCTCTTTTCCACCGGTTTCTAAGGTCATAAAGAAGCCATGAGCCATGGTATACTATCGCAGAGTGGTTTACAATCAGCTAAGAATATACCGCGGCGCCGCTCGGTCAAACGATGTGCACGTAGGGTTGCCATACGCCCGGACATGTCCGGCTTTTTGACTTTACGAAATACGGGGCCATTATATCTCCCTATATAAAAATAAATGTCCACATTTTTATAGGTACCTGTAATTTGTATGGTTTATTTATTAAAGAGTATTAGGGACCTTCTAAAAATAATACCTTATTGATTGAAAAGTAAAATGTGCGGAATTTTACAGAAAGGACCGGCTTTTTGCCAGGGCTTTCGAAAAGGGAACCCTATGTGCACGGGATGGCGGACTGGAGCATTATTCTGTAATTTATTAGCGTCGACTATAGAATTAGTTGTGTTTAGTTTTGAGTTAAAGATTATTCTTAGTGGAGATGACTTGTTTAGTGAGTTAAGTATCGTTAACACCAAGTTGATGGTGGCCACGAAACTACAATATCAGGATACAGCAAAATTATGATAGTATTGGCTTTTGCATATAAAAATGTTTTTTTTTAAGCCTGGTCGTTCAGTAAATAAAGCCTAAGTATAGCCAAATTGACACGAAAATTCAATCGTTTCCTTTACAAAAAATTCAAAAATTCATGCCAATTGAAGCTGTATCAAAATATTAAATTAAAATAGGTTTCGTGGTTAAGTACTTACACTTATTTGAAAATTAGCCTGGAATGTATGCACTTAAAAATAATCATAAATTATGAATTTACATACGGCTCCCACTGACATTAAATGTTCCTAATAATTATACCTTGATAAATGCACGCACTTTCAATTTTCCTTTACGACTCTCGTCATGAATACTGCAGCAGTCAAGTTTCTTTCTATAATTACCGCTTGTCCTACACCGAGAACTTACAAGACAGTAATATATGGGCAATTAATTTTACAACGGCAGCAATCACCATGTTTTATTGCGCTAAGAACGATTCAAGATGGCCGCTTCAAACTTGTCTGACATGAATTGAGTCGTCTGACACTCATCAATTTTTATTAACGCAATGACAGCTACATTAATTTCTTAATTACAAATAATATGTTGAATTCTTATGCTAATGTGTTTATTAGTTGCCTTTTTAGTTGTGAATTAATTGTATTTTAATATGCTTAATTGAAGGAGTGACGAAATTTTTAATCTGTGGTTATTTATTGGGTGTGTCGGCCGTTCTTTTTGTCGCATACTTACATCATTTTTATCTTAGCTTCGCGCAACAAACAGTAAAAAAGCTATATGTATAAATGATACATTGACAACATAGTAAATTGAACTAAATAATTCTTACTTTCGCAATGTCAATAGAATTTAAAAAAGTACTTTTTATACACTTACGCTTAAACTTTTACTACGCTTTTCCTTCACTTCTTCCTAGTACTATTCTTGAGATAAAAATATTTAACAGTAAAAGAATTTATCACCTATCCTTGTAACTAAAGATAAATAAAACGTATACCCCTATTTTTTTGTTCCATTGCCCTCTATGATACGCAAAGAGGCGGCTTGCATTCAGCCTAAAGCCGGGAAAAAAAAACAAATAAAAACTTTTTTACAAATCACTGCACGTACAAAGCAAAACTTTTTACGAATCTTATTCAGCGCGGGTCTTTTGGAAAATATTCGGAGTTTCGAAGTTAGGAATATCAGAATAGGGGCATTATCCGGCCGAGTTGGCACCTTCGTTAGCCGGGGCTTCGGAACCGTCTTAAGGGGATACGGCCAGTCGGGTGAAAAATACAGATACCGATGAACTGTGCCCTGTAGTGTCTAGGATTATTTTTATTTCGTTGCTGAGGATTTTTAGTTTCGGTATTTTGAATTCTTGTGAAGATGGTCGAGATTCTTTATATTCTAGATATTCCTGGCTCTTCGAGTGTCTTTCATCACAGGGACAATATATTTTCCTTAATGTTTTCGTGAATGAATTTGGAAGTCATGGGGAGAGACCTTTGCCCAGCAGTGGGATGACACAGGCTAACAGTAACAGTAATGTTTTCGTGTGAATATGAAACTTCGGCTGTATTAAAATGCAGGGTTCAGGGCCTTACAACCGGCGATATTAAATCTCTCCGCATATTAAAATGTTTTAAACTTCTCAATAGAAACTCCAACTCATTCAGCCATTATAAATACTCAAGTTTTAAAAATCGAAATGAGCGTTCGAACCGCGAATGCGTTCGGAACTTACATCAAAAGTCCATTTCGGGCGATACGTCTTGGCACCGACCAACTATTCGAGATTCGAACGTCTCCACCTTTTGAAATTCAACGATATTTTAATGGCCACTATCGGTTGGGTCGATTGATTTCTTTTTTCCCTTCTTTTCAAGTTCCGCTCTTGAGCTTTGACAGAGCCCGATATTGCTTCGAATCCCGACTTTTTATTTACGGTTCGAATGGTAAATAGACTTCAGTGTTTACACCCAAAGGTTTTGATTTTTAACTAAGAGTTATTTGACTTATTGATTGGACTTTCAATGTTGTTTGCCGCTTTAGCTTTGATTAACGTTTGCGGGGGAAGTTAATAATTAAAGCTTATTTACTGTTTCCACAGCATTTTCTGAAACAGCTTACGGAGCCGCGAATGTTATCTTGACCAACAGCGATCGTTTAATAATTCATAGACATAACTTTGTACCCGATCCTGGAAGTCTTATCCTTTAGAATCGGTCTACTGTTGTCTATAATAACAAAATTGAATAATAAACATCATCACTGTTAAACAAGCATATACTCACATGTGTTCAAGCAATTCTGGTTCTAAAGTGAATGCGTTTTGGATGAGTATCGCGTGGACAAAACGCAGTTGTTAACAATGTCATTTCGAGTACGTTATGTTAGTAAACCACTCTGCGCCGCAATGAATTTCAGCTTCAAAATGATTTGTTATAGCAATACAAATATTTACTGCCTACCAATTTAAATAGACCCGGTATAACATGAATAGTTAATATAACTGTGTGTCAATATTAATTGGTGATGTTTACATAATATTTGTTTAAGTTGGGACTGATTGGAAGCGGTGGCTTTTAAATAACGTAATTGTTGAGTTCCAAAGCTTGTTTAATATCGCTTTCCGTGTCTTTGAACACAGTTTTATAGCAACTGAAACGAGTAAGGTATTGGAAATGACTTATATTATTACAACAATTACTTACGCTGTTAGAAAACAAAATACTTGTTGTAAAAACAAAGTTCAGGAGGAAACAAAGTTGCTTCTTTTAATATTAGCTTATACTGTACCACGCCGTAAAAAATATTTTGTTAAACTGTGACTAACATAAAAAAAAACATTTGTGTACTTTGTGTTTGTGATTTTGCTTTCTTTTTTTTGTAGTTTTTAGTTTTAAACCGTGAAAACTTACTAAGTATAGTGCGTGACTAACATAACTAGTCATAGCGGGATGTATGCACTACATAACTCTGACTGAATACCCTTACCGGAGAACGCCCATAAATGACTATCACACTTATGTAACGTAAATCCACGAAAGTCTTGTAGCGGTACTCCAAAAAGTACAGCGCCATCTATGCCACAAAGGAAACATCTAAATTCTGAATCGCGCTAATAAAGTTATCCGCGGATAGAAAAACCCGACACAACTGTTGGGCAGTAGCCCCACAGACGACACCCATCGTCGTTTTTTTTCATTTTTGTCTGTTTGTGCCGGCTAATTTCCGTACTCCAAAAAGTACAGCGCCATCTATGCCACAAAGAAAACATCTAAATTCTGAATCGCGCTAATAAAGTTAAGTATCCGCGGATAGAAAAACCCGACAACAACTGTCGGGCAGTAGCCCCACAGACACGATACAAGTCGTCGTTTTTTTTTTCATTTTTGTCTGTTTGTCGGTCTAATTTCCGAAACGTCTGGACCGATTTTGACGGGACTTTTTCTGGCAGATAGCTGATGTTATAAGGAGAACTAACGCTACTTTTATTTTAGAAAAAAAGGCTCCGTGAAAAAAAAAAAACTTGAAATTGTTATGTAACAAAATCCGAAGTAGGAGTAGGTAATAGGAGTAATATTTTTGTAAAAATTTGACACGTACGAAGGTCGCGGCCAACAACTAGTCGTTGTATACAGCTATACCGATGTCGTCGGCTTTATATTAAGTCCAAAACTCAAAATACACTGTTAGAATGGCGTCGTATTAACATGGATCCGCGGACTATTAGCTGTCATTAGCAGGGCACCTGCCCGTAATTTGTTAATTGAACTGACAATGCAAACAATACACTCGTCCTATCCCAAATTCAATGGAGCTGGGTAGAGTTGTAGTGGGATTTTTTTGTGAACGGGAAATAGTGTTAGTAATATCGCGTGTGCAGAGAAAAAGCTTTTTATATCGCAAAATGTATTATAAATAAATTTTCTTTAATTATCATAAGGACTTTGTAGAAAATATATATATTTTTTTTTTTATTCCAGTTTCTTTAAAATTGTGACTTAGGAACATTTAGCTCTACGTGGTATCTAATCCACGTGACTTGACTTGACACTTGACTTATTTAAAAATTAGTAACATTATTCCTAAAATATTAAAACAAGAGTAGTAGTCACTGTTTTTTTTATATTAAATGGGCCTCCATTTAATATAAAAAAAACAATGGCAGTACCTACTTTTATACCTATCTACATAAAAATAACACCGAGAAACTGCTGTATAAACATCTAAGCGCTCTTCAATCGCACTACATCAATATTTACCGTGGCAACACTAACATCATCCTCTATGCAAATGTTCTGGAGTCCTCCATAAACAAAGGTACTGTCTACAGAGATTAACTTTCCGTTAATGACACCGTTACATGCACCCTCCAGCCGAGTGGAGCCGAGTCTAGCCGAATCTAGCCGAGGATACCCGAGTCTAGCCGACTCCTTCATGTATTTGCTGACGTAAGGAGTGTGTATCCAGACTGTTTGGATTAGAGCCTGTACTCGTAAAGTAGAATGTGTATTAAGAAGTTGGTATTATGTGTAGTTAAGTTAGTTGGAGTAGCTAAACTCTAATAATCGCCCTTAATAAAACTGTTGGCTAAACAAGAAAGTATCTTGAAAGCAAAAATTTAAACAAAAAAATAATATCACAACAAAAATTAAAAACAGAAGCCAAAGTTCCGTATTCAAACAAGCCCATAGCCAATTGGTCGCAAAAAACAGCTACCTAAACACATTTGAACATCGAGCAAAACAAAACTCAATAAGCACAGGCGCCATTGATCATTCGGTAACGCACGGAACAGTTTACGAAAGTTTCCAATTTTCGCTAACGACCCGCGAAGAGACTGGCCGGTTAGTTCATTATTTTCCAAATTTGTACGTGAGGGTTTCCTTTTCTCTGTTTCGTAACTTGATGTATGATTAAAGTTTTTGTCCTTGGCTCGTTTTCTTTTTTCTCTAGTGTAATTTGGCGCGAAATTCTCGTTCGAGCACAGATTAAAAATAATCTACTACGCAGGTTAAGTGAGTTCAAGAAGTTTTATTATCTGTGAAATTGTGGGTCGTGGTCTGATTTTTGCGGATTACGTTACATCAATTTATTAAGCTTTCGAATGATTATTTTAATAACCAAAATTATTATTTTTGTTTGCGTATTGGATTACTGCACATGTCGATTATAGTATCGCTAATTTAACGGTTGAATGAGCTTAATAGAGACAAATTGTCGCTCATTCATTACAGATTTATAACGTATTTATGCCAGCAGTTTAAAATGATCATAGGGGAAAAACACGGTTATGAAGCAACTTATAAAGCAGTCTATTCAAAATTAATTTCGTAATAAAATTCAGCTTTAATTTTCTAAACAGAAGCTCCTTGGGAAGTAAAATTCGTCGCGTAATCAACCGAAACCCCCTCCAGTCAACATTTACCTGTCCTTTCTCTTAATATCTTAATATTCCAGTACATTAATAACAATTAACGCTCTCTCGCCTTCAATAATTCAATCTTTGCCTTCGGAGTCGAGTTAGAGAGAATTAAAACATTTCCACCATTGCCCTCGGGGAGTTTAAAGGGAAAATTTTGAAGGCGTTATGAAAATTGACGTTATCTATTTTTGTATTTACTTTGAATTAATTTCGCTGGGAAACTGGGTCGGGTGTAAGTTCACTTTGACTATGAATATTGTGGTAAATCACATTGTGATTTATGCTGTAAATAGAAGTACATTACATTGCAGAGGTTTTCCTATTACATAGTAGGTATATCCACATTCCGCCGGTTATGTTTAAGTCCCATGTAATAGGAGGCGAGCTTATTCCCATCAACCGGGCACAAATCCAGGAATCCGTGAATGCTACTGAGAAATTACTGATAGATAAACCCAATATCACTTTGCCCGACCCGGGAATCGAACACAGGACCTCATGCTCAGCAGTCACGGTTGCGGCCACTAGACCAGCGAGGCAGTCAGCAATCAGTAAATAGAAGTAGATGTTGCGTGTTAATATTTGGAGTTGCAGACTTTTGGCATTAACACAAACAAAGCGATATCAAAACAAAAAAAATATAAAACCTAACAAAAACAACCCTTCCCACCGAAATCCGAGCCAATACATCACACATCGAAAAAAATAAATAACAACATAGTTGTATAGATACCGTAAAGGCCCCGTATTAAAATTGGTAGCACTTTAGTGCTCTTGGGTTCAGCTCTTGACGCCTATGCTCGTAAACTAATGTTATTCGGCGTATAACGCGCCTTGGGAGACCCCGAGGCAGCCTCGAGGCTCCGAGGCATAAATTTTTCATGAACCGAGGACGGCAGAGTGATTGAAAAAAGCCTTCCGCGATATTGGTACTCATTGACGGGGCGTGGCGATCTACGCCAACTAAGATGGAATTGGTATTAGATGTTTACAAGTTGAGATGCAATGGACAGTTTGTCTAAGTACCCACTTTACACACACACACACGTTTATTCTTTTTTGACCATATTTTTGTATTGACTGTAAATATGTATTTGAATTGATTGAATTTTGACTATATGAAATTTAATTTTTGTTTAATTTGTAATGTCCAATTTTCGTATTATAAACAATTTTGTACGCCAAATATGGCAAAACATGTTGAACCAGCAATCTGGACTCGTTTCCATCCATGTCACACATGTTTATGCAAATAAATGCATCTTTATCTTTAACACTGATTTCATTAGCGTTTCGTTTTCTATTCCTTATTGTTGGAGACATGTGTACGCTTGCCTACTTAGCAGGTGGAGTTCTGTTTTTTTTTATGAGTGGTTGCAAGCGCGACTGCTAAGCATGAGGTCCTGGGAATCGAACCCAGGACCTCTGTTTGTCAGGCAAAATGTTATTGGGTTTTTCCATAAGGAATTTCACTATGAAGTAATAGACACGGAATCCGGATTTGTGCTCGGTTGATGGCAATAGGCCTGCCCCCTTACCTAAGTTATTACATAGGACTTAAACTTAATTGGCAAAATGTGGGTGTACTATTAAGTATCTACCTACACCTCTGCCTAACCCTTCTAGAATTACAGTCGTGATGTTATGTTATGTTTGTAGTGAATGTTGATGAAAATCTTTCCACATAGACTTTTTATTAATAACTTATTAGTCGTGGTAACAACACGACTTTTGTTTGAAATAATTATAGTGTTGATTAATTAAATAATTATTCTGTATCTTAATAACTTTTGACTTGTTCATAATTAATTGCTTTATTAACAAGAAAAATAACTATGTTTAAGTAGGAATTATAATTAAAGGTGAATTTCATCAATGTAACTGAACGCGATCAGACCATCTAAACCGCGTTCAAAAGCAGTCAGTTTCATCTTTGTTCTAAAATATTGTAACTGGCAGTTCTTGATTGAGATGCTGATGAAAGTCTGTAGAACCACCAACCAACAACCAGTCCTACCGAGGGGTATTGTATTACCTAGTACTAACTGGGTTGCGGAGGTCAGATAGGCAGTCGCTCCATGTAAAATACTGGTATTCAGCTGCATGCGGTTAGACTGGAAGCCGACCCCAACATAGTTGGGAACAGGCTAGGCAGATGATGATGAAACTCTGTAAAAGCAACGTTCAACTTTCTCTCTCACGCCAGAAATCGTTGATACCACAAACCAACAACTTTGCACCCCGTTATTTCGCCATCAATATCTCTACAATCCTTGCGTATTTTCAATTAAAACTCCTTCATCAAAACTGTGACGTTGCAAGGCGCTCCAGGTATAATCCTCAACGTATTAAGGCAATCTTGGCGAAGGATGGGCAAACCGCTGTATCGCCTCGAGCCATCAGCATACCTAATTGATAGTGGAGAGAAGGGGGAGTGTCCTATCCTGCCAAGGTTAAGACCTGCGTTATATCTCTGATGAAATGGTAATGTGACTGCGAGGCGTAGAGATTTTAAATCTGTAGTTATATAAAATCAATATTTTACTGCAAAAAAACATAACATCACGCCTGTAAGCCCCACAGGGTTAGGCAGAGGTGTAACTAATAGTGCACCCACATTACGCCAGTTATATTTAAGTCCCATGTAATAGAAGGCGAGCCTATTGCCATCAACCGGGCACAAATCCAGACTTCGTGGCTGCTACTGAGAAATTTCTGATGGAAAACTCAATAACAATTTGAGAACCAGTCCACTCAATCGAACCCAGGACCTCAGTAGTCGCTATTGCGATAAAATTTAAAACACCAAAATTACTTGAGACTTTCCCCCACAACGCCGCCCCCTCATTTCTTGCGAGTATCGAGTCTAAGGTAAGTCTTTTGAATAGTAGTCTAAACGAAACATTAGCTCTCAAAATAATATCAAAGCTGTAGATACCAACGTAAGATACCTCTTACACAAGCCCGATTAATTAAAACAAGTCTCGGGGGACTTAAAAACTCTTCTCAGTAAAACACAAAAATATTAAATTTTGTTTCTGATTAACAATGCAGATGCTTTCACAAAGTTTGATGTTTGTTTTAATTTTATTCCACTTAAGCACTAGGTACAACGTCTGAAATAATTCAATTTAAATTTTCCACAAAGAGAACAACGTAGAATTGCTTTAATGTTTATTAGTTTTTTGACAATGTTGCGGAATTGTTGTCGTTTTAGTTATAATTTATAAGTTCTCACAAATTTGGGAATAGGAACTAAAGAGCAATTGTTAATTTTCTAGCCTGGCAACACCCACTAAGTGAAAAAACACCAACGCTGATATTTAGTTATCAGAACTATATTTAGCTTTACTATTTTAGCCTGTACACACGCCATCAGCCATTTGACCTAAATCCACTGAAATCATCAACACATTAACAGACTTCATAACATGTCCAACACGATTACCCATCGAGTTAGCAGCCAAAACTAATAAAACATCAAAAACAGCATCAGCAACCACAATGTCCGCTACATAATTTCCATTAGCATTTAGTTATGAATCAATTCTGCTGTCCGACCGGGTTGGGGTTGGACTGGTGTCCGGGGGAGTCCGGGGGTGTCCGGACTCCAACTGTCCGATTGAATAATCAATCAGCAAAATGCAAATAAGGCTGGCAACAGGCGTCGGACGGCGGCTGTGCGGTTCTGTTTTTGGGCCCATCTTCAACCAAGATATTGTTTTGCAGATTCCGTTTGTCTAGCGATTAAGTTTCTGTTTGCCAGGGTGTTTGAGAAGTTTGCCTTTCCTGGCTATGATAGTTTTGGAGTTCGAGGAGTTCGTATTTCTGAGTTTTGCGGAGGATTGCATGTTATTTGCGGGATTATCGTGTGTGTATGGAATATTAATGGTCCAAGTTTAAACATGATGATCGCTCATTTTGGCGTATTTTAATGCTATTCTGAAATTAGATTTGCGGTGACGTATTTTTTCAATTATTTTTGCTTTAAGTTCGTTTTTAATTTGTGTTTTTAGTATATTCAATTGGCCTTTTGAGTTCGTATTATTTTAAGAATAGCCTGAATTGGTAAAATAATAAGACAAATATAAATATTATTCTTTTAAAAAAGAAGATTATTTCACAAAATCCAATATCATTTCGCAAGCCCATCACAAAACGTAGTTACCGTTTAAAGGCCCCATCCAATATAATTTTCTGACGAAAAAAAAATAACACTGAAATAATTTCATCCCATTTAAGTTTCAGTTGGAATAAAATTCAGGGGCTTATTACAATCTGTAATCTCATCAGGAGCAAAGCCATCCTACCATTTAGGATTTCAGTAAAGCCTGTTTTGTAGGAAAGGAAAAATCTGGCGCAATTACCGTTCGCCATAAGACAAGCGGTTTGTGGAAATAAACCTATTAGATTGGGGAACAAAGGGGCTGGATATTGGTACTTCGAGATGGGGGAATGATTGAGAGTCTGTGAGATTCGTACAAAGGCCTGGTATTGACGAATGGTGAACTAGATTTTCAATGATGGGAGCAATTTTAAATGAAGTGTAAAGTGATTAGCATAATCAGCCTTTTTCATTCCCACTGCTGAGACCCACGGCCTCCTCTCTAGAGACAGAATGGGCTATAATCCACCATGCGGGCCCAGTGCGGGTTGGTAGACGTCACGTGTCTTCGAAGTTTTGGTTCTAGGACATGCCGGTTTCCTCACGATGTTTTTCTTCGCCGTTTTTGAGAGCAGTGGTAATGAATAAATTACACAAAGTAATGCGCCTGCTTGGGTTCGAACCCACGGCTTAGTGTTCGTAAGTCGGGGCCGCCACCTCTGGGTCACCGTTGCTCTCAAAAAGTAAAGTGATTATTACTACATAAATTACACACACATGAATTTACTTTTAATTGTATGGATAAGCATAATGTACAGTCACGAGCACCAATATGTAAACACTTAACAACTTTTAAAAGTGTTTTTCTCATATTGTTCTGATTAAAGTTTTATGTTGTTGCGAACAGTATTTTGGAACTCATATTTTTATGAAAAAGATCCTATCTTCAAGTTACAATCGTTATTTCTCGCGAAAATTGCTTTTAAATTTAGGAAAGTATACATATTGGTGCTCGTGACTTTACGCAAAATAAGCGCTTTGGACGTGGAGTTGCAAACGCCAACACATTTTACAAGAGTTTACTTTAGTATAAAGCCTTACATACGTTTTTTTTCCTTTTTTGGTAACGTATTTTTGCCCACCTTTACTAGGCATCCATTAAATCTTAAGCAGTTGTGTGTTATACTTTTGTAATTTCAATATCTGTTCTTATTTCATTTACCGCGTGTGAAAAATGTAAAAATTAACGATATTTTTTTCTTCTTTTCAGGTAAGTCCAATGTTCCACACAACAGTAATGTTACACGGAGAGCAAGACCAAGTAAGTACGGCATAATCTAATTTCTTAAGAATATGACTTGACAAATGAGGGATGTCGGAAGTCGTAAACCTTCAGGCGTAAGTTTGAAGTCGTAAGCCTAATATAGCATGTTAATCTGCATTTTCTAGTTCTTCATAGCTCACACATTGAAACGAAAATTAACATAACATCATGCCTGTAATCCCCGAAGGGATAGGCAGTGGTGTACCTAATAGTACACCCAGATTTCGCCAGATATTTTAAGCCTCATGTAATAGGGGGCCTATTGCCACCAACCGGGCACAAATCCAGACTCCGTGGCTGCTACTGAGAAATTTCTGATGGAAAAACCCAATAACACTTTGCCCGCTAATGCTCAGCAGTCGCACTTGTGACCACTAGACCAACGAGGCAGGCAGTGAAAGTAAAATTATTTTTTTAAATTAAAAAAGGATGTAACTGTGGTATGGACATGTGATGAGGAGGGACGAATCGCATGTCACTAAAAGAGTGATGAATATAAACGTTGATGGCTGGAGAGGGAGAGGAAGACCAAAGAAACGATGGATGGATTGTGTGAGGAATGATATGAAAGATAAAGAAGTAAATGATAGCGTGACGGTTGACAGAGGAAAATGGAAGAAAAAAACGTGTTGCGCCGACCCCAAGTAACATGAGACATGGGCAGGAAGATGAAAAAAGATATAAATTCAAAAAGTTAAAAGATAGATACTTCTTTTACTTCGTCCACCTACATACGCGCATGCCGGTCGGGGCGTACCATGCACCTAATCATTCTGAAGAACATGACCAACAAGATCAGTGTATGTCCTTCTGGGGTGGAAACGAATAACTATTTTAATTAAACAAATAATCATACTAAAACGTCATGTTTATTTCCTACACGGATAAAGATGGCATAAAGAATTTTAGCGAAGCCTAATTAACTTGTTTTAAATACATCTAATTCAATACTACCCCTAATAGCACCAAACAGGAAAAGTATTCAAGAGATCTTTTAACACAACATCAGAAATAATTTTAAACAGTATTTTGGTCCTAATGTATACGGGGATCGTTTCCCCTTAGCGTAAAGCAAGATTATCACGTTAACAAGGTGTTAAAGAGTCTATTGTTAAAGTCTTAAAAGCGAGTATTGTTTAAAGTTCACTTAAAATCAGGCCGCTTATAATATCTTGAGCCGACACCTGGGATTTAATCGTGCTGCTACTCTTTGTGTTCTGCTCAATTGTTTCCTGGTAAAGAGTCGTTCAGACTGAGGTGTTCTGAAGGTGGGTAGAGAGTTTCAAGCTTGAAGTGGTTGATGATACTTTCAGACGAACGTAAGGAAATAACAATCGGACAATTAAATTCTAAATAGAAAAATATCTATTGGTATTAACACAGATCAACAGATGGTATCTTACTATCTTCATGACGAACATTTTTTTAAGCTTACACGGTTTAAAACTAAACTTATACTGTTACTTACCTTACCTTGGGGTATCCAGTCAACCCGCGATCATGGCGCTTGAAACAGCGTCGAAATATCGGGAGCTCAAAATTATGAACAATTACCGAAGACATCCCGTAAGTGACAGTATAAGTTTATGTTCATGAAGGTCTCTAACTTCTTCTTTAGGCACGAAAAGATGCCATCTGTCAACCCACACTGGGTCCGCGTGGGGGATTGTGGTCCACTCCGTGTCATAGAGGCGGTATGGGTCCTAGCAGTGGGAACATTATACGCTGATAATGCTTATGTTTTGCTTGCCTTTTATAGTAGAACAATACTTAAGAGTATCCATGATTTGTATTTATAAGAACGTCAAAAATACCAAATTCACACACAAATAATCATTCAATATCCATAGCAGTGCTAGCCTAGTGGTGTGACTGCCCAGTCATAGGTCTCGAGTTCGATCCCAAGACACGCCTAATTTTTCGGATTCATGTGCGCATTCTATAATTACCACTTGCTTCGGTGAAGGAAAACATCGTGAAGAAACCAAACCAGCATGCCTGAGAGATATTTCTCGACGGCATGTAAACCCAAGTAAGGTCAGAGTTTTTATGCCCCCCATGGGCAGGACGCCCATGGGGGGCATAAAAACTCTGACCTCAGGTTAGGCACAACCAAAGAAAGAAAGATTCAATATCTACACTATCAACTCAGCCTAAAAAATCTACTCAGCACTTCTCCCAGAATGTCAGGGTAGTTGACCCCGCGACCATCCACGTAATATGTCCACCAATCAATAATCCATTACTTTATAATAACATTTGCTTCGACAATCGAGAACGAGCATTACCTACATATGTAAGTCCACTAGAAGCTAACATGTACGTTTACCCGCTGTCGAAGTATGATGAATGACTCTCGATAAGGTAAAGTATTAAGTGTGGTAAGCGCTGTGCACTCGGTCCTCGTAAATGTTCAGCAGGTACTCATTACTGTTGCTGTTAAGCCAAGCTGCATGTTTTACTGTTGAGGATTTACGATAGTAAGGGTTGATGAGTATTGCTGGAATACTTAAGTGCAGCATACGATTTGTATAAAGTATTCAAATAAATGTTTCCCGTTACAAAAGACGTTGGCTTTCCGAAACTGCGTACTGTTTTAGTTAAAAATGAAACAAAAATTTTCCGGAGCGTTTATTGGAAGGTATGTTTCAGCGATTCGATTTGTATTAATTAACCTTGATTCCTCAGTGCACTCGATTCTTATCATTTCAATCTCGTACACAGAACTGATCGATTATTTTTCGTTAAAGCAAGATATCCCGACAAGATTTTCTTAATCTTTCCGGTCCTTGAGTGTACAGACGCCAGCACATCAGCTACCCGAAACTGTTAAATTTTCCCAATCAATCTTGAACCTAATGCTTTAGCGAAAAAGTTGAAACTCTATTAAAGAAATCTGACAGATTGTAGTAGCTTGGTGTGTCTTTTTTTAGTCTGTTGATGTGTCTGTACATCAACAGAATAAAAAAAGGTTTTTTTTTTTTAAATTGCCTTATCGTATCAGTCCTCAAACGTACATCAACCAACTACAAAATAACCCCAAAAGCTACAAACACGTTTCAAAATCCCATTAACAACGTAAATCACGAATCTTCAATCCGACCTTATCGCCAATTGTCCCAAATGTGGGTCAAAGCTATGCTATGCACAATGACATGTGAGTTATCGCGAGAGCCCGTAATGGCGTCGTTTGCGTGTTTTAATGCCCAAGTTCCACCATAACATAAGAATATGATGGAAACTTCTCGAATGTAGGTGGATGACGTGCAATACATTCGCGATATGTAGATGTGTGACGTCAGAGAAGTTTTTAAGGGTTGTTTTAACTTGGTTGGAAGAGTGAGACAATGTTAGCGCCAAATATTTAAAATGTATTTGATTTAAATGCTAGAATATTTAGGTCTCGGATGACTGACGGTTGACACTTACTCCAATTATATAGTACACTTCAAGCAACTTATCTGTGCAACAAGAAAACACAGAAAGTTTGACATATCAATGCGTTCTTGCTTTTGTCAAGCAGCGCCATCTTGAACTGCTAACTTACAATGGTCACACTGTATATCTGATGTGATGATGTTTTTTATTCAAATAAAAAATGGAATGTCACAATCTATGGTTATCTAAATATCAGTGACGAGTAAAAAGGTGGGCTAAATAAATCTTCATACCTAAATGTTATTTTAACTGAACTCAAGTGGTGAGAAAAAAAACAAGAAAACAGAACTGACGTAATCCAATCGGAACCCATAAATAAAATCTCAATCCGTCCTCAAGGTCGAACTCAAAATGCGGAAAGAAAAGCAAAAATTAATAAAAGCATAATAATAACAAAACATGTCGGATCAGAAGACCATAATTCAGTGGTGGCACGTCGACCGGAAACGGCGTAACCGCCGGATCCGGTTGCTTTCAGTTCACTCGTTCGACAACGTCTTAGGGTTCAATTGGGGTTTGGCTGATAACCTTTCAAGGTCTAAAGGTTGTTTTTGGCGAAGTAATGGTTTTAGTACTCATAAATCTTGAAATAAATTAGCTGGGATTATATTTTTGATTTATTTCGCACTTACAGCAATTTTTAATCATTCTGTTATTAACTACTGAAAGGTTTTCACTAATGAAAACGTTACTTCCAGCTAGGCGTGTATTGTATAGGCATTCAATATCAGTTCAGAATAACTGTTTAAATAAAAAATACGAAACACAAACAGACACACATACAACAAAAAAACATAAAACCACCACACAAACAACAAAAAACACAAAACACAAAAAACATAAAACACAAAACATAAAAGACAACACAAAAAAACACACACACAGTCACGTTTTTCTACATAAAAGACTTTCAGATGTTCATGATATTTTTGCATGCAATATTATGTACTAACACTAGTGTTTAAGATGTGTATGTATGTATTATTACTAACAAATAGGATTTGATGATCCCAGCAACCATGGCGAAAAAATCCCAGAGCATGAAACACGCGTTTATCTGTTTATTTCATTCACAGTACAAAAACGTAACACCTTTATAACAATAAACCATCCATCGATCATCCGAGAACATCCACATAATCACCACGCTCCAATTTCTTATCCTCACAAGTGAAAATAAGTATACGGAACACTGAATTATTTATGACAGTATACGCTTTCGATACTTTTTTTTCTAAGATGGCCGCCACGGAACCGGATGTCCCCGGCGAATCGTTCCGGAGGCGTTACGGCGACTATATAAATTACATGTTTCGATACATCAGAGTATTCGAAAAGGTAAGAAAAATGTTTTTTTTTCTTTGGGATGAAAATATCAAGTGCGGGCTCTGAAGGTGCTTTATAAGTCGAGGTGAATTTCTGAGTTATTTTATTGGTGTGAACTTGAAAATAAACCCTCGCTTCTGATAAAGTGTTTGCGCAAAATTAATCTAGGTTTAGAGAGGTCTTTGTTAAGGTATTTTGGCTTCAAACGGTTTTCGAGTTGAATGAAAATAAAATTAAGATGACTCTTTTATTAACACCTTTTTTACTGAAAATTAAACTTTAATAAGTTGATATGAATGTGATTGAATGGAAATTATTTTATCGTCAAGCGTAAAGAGAACACTTGTCTACTAAGGACTACATTTCATAAGTAAAACTATAGCTCAGTTAAAACTTTTAGGTACTACCGAGAACACTGACGGTCTGCCAGTTTTCACCCTTATGCCCTAAGAGATAAGGTTGAAAAGTGGTCGACCGTCAGTAAACTCGGTACAAAACATCATAACATCACACCTGTAATCCCCGAAAGGTTAGACAGGGGTATACCTAATAGTACAGCCACATTTCACCAGTTATGTTTAAGTCCCATGTAATCGGCAGCTAGCCTATTGCCATCAAACGGGCGCAAATCCAGACTCCGTGGCTGCTACTGAGAAATTCCTAATGGAAAACCCAATTACACTTTGGCCGACCTATGAATCGAACCCAGGACCTCATGCTTAGCAATCGCGCTTGCGACCACTAGAAAATAAAAACCTTGACGAAATCTAAAGTAGACACGCGATTACAGACATACACACGATATATAATACGACTAAAGCTCTTAGCGCAAATAGTACCTTATGTTACCTTGCCTAAGTATTATGTCAAAACCAAGCATTAAAATCTCATAATGTCTACACCACAACAAAAGTTAGCTAAACCTCTCACCATACCCTTACACACAATACTTACCGCATCTAAAAAGGCTCACATTAAATATCCACGGGTACATTTTCCGCGACACCGCGGCAGGCCAGGCTCCCATTATTTATGGCCTACACCTGCGCCCTACACTTCTTTCTGACACCTCTCGACACTGGCTAGAGCGCTCTTAGTGTCGGCGACATCGTGTTATTAACGGGCGCGGTGTCTGTTGCCGAATGTCTTTTGTTTATGTGGGATTTTGGTTGTATTAGTCGGAAGACATTTATGATAGCATAAAGAGAAAATTCACTCTGTATAATCATACAGAGTGAATTTTTCAAGTGGGCCTGGATGATGTTGATGAAAACTAAAACTACATCATTCGATTTTTGGAAAAAAACAATATTCCTAGCCAAGAATCGAACTCGTTGATTTTGAAAAAAAAACACATACTGTATTATTACACCATTCGATAGTGTCGCTAATAGGGATAAATTCTGGGATATAATGACATGCCGCAGAGGTTCTAATACATAGGTGTCCTACACCTATGTATTAGAGTCGGTTGCCCGTAACTTAACAACTATATGGTCGAAGAATGACTTGCCAGTTTTGAGAGGTTTTCGCGATTCCATGGTTAGTTGTGTGTGGTGTGTGTGTTGTGTGCAGGGCTCAGAACCGGTTTAAAAAGAGCGGTTAATTTCGATTAAATGCCGGTAAATATATCGTTCCTTCATTTACCGGTTAAACAAGTGAACTTTATTTATGTAACCCAAATGATAAAGGTTACCGGTTACATAAACACAACGGTTTTGACACCCAAATTAACCGGTAAATTCCGTAATTGGTAAATTATTTTCGTCTATTTTAACACTTCCATTGACATTACCCCTGAAAACATTATAAAAAAAAAATGTTTGATCTGAGGCAGTCAAATACAACCGGAGTTCGACTTGCTTAGTTGCGCCTAGACCCTATCAACTTGATTTTAACCGGTTAATTATCAATACCAAAACCAAAATTCATATAAAACCGGTTATCTGCATAAACCGGTAAATACCGGTAAAGTGCAACCTTTAACCTAAATTGATTTCGGTTTGAGGTCAATGACCGTAACCGGTTAAGAATTTCAACCGGTTTCCGAGCCCTGGTTGTGTGTGTGTTGTGTGTGGTGTGTTGTGTGGTGTGTTGTGTGTTGTGTTGTGTGTGTTGTGGTGTCCTACACCTATGTATTAGAACCTCTGCCTCACCCTTCGGAGATTATAAGCGTTATGTTGTGATTTAGCCAAAGGAATGATGTTTTTTATTATATGAGGTTATTATTTATTTTTAGAAAAAAATATTCAGGTTTAATTTAATAATCTAGTACCGTCTTATTATAAAACTTCCGTTAGTACCAGGTTTAAACCAAGACTAAAAGGTCTAGGTTTGTTACGGTACTAACGTTAATTCTGTCATTCATATTACAAATCGTAGACCAACAAAGGACTACTTAATACCAAAGATAGTCCATGGTCTAAACATTATACACAGATTATAAGCAACAAAATATTGAAACTATTCAATCATTCGTTCAGCGTTCTATGCGCCGTTCCTTTTTACAAAATGTTGTTACGTAATTGAAAGAAAAAATATTCTATAAATTGCTATTTGTAGTGGTAAAATATAAAGTTTTGCTATTTAAAGGTAGTTAAATAATCCGACTTTTAATTTTTTGAATGCATGTTCACAATTGTAATTGTTCTGGCTTGGATCATCTATCGAGATAACACGTATAACGAAGTGAACTTGACAGCGCGCGTAATTCGAGTAATGTTATCGAAATATTTATGTTACAACTTAAAAGCAAACTAGATGTCCGGTTTCACATCAAGATTAATAATCTAAATAAAGGCACAGTTCCTTGGGCACTTTGTGGTGAGATCGTGTGTGCATCGTTTTAAGAAAATGGAACAACCAAAGAAAAAAAGGGGTGTTAATTGGACTCCAGAAGAAAAGGTTAGTGATAACGGACATGTTAGATTACGTACACACAAATCTTCACGTAGTAAATCGACAATCCTTTCGCCAAAACGTTTACTAAATCTATATTTATACCGAAAATCTTCGTCAGGTAACCCAAATGGATTTCGTCGTTGACGAACTCTGTTAGGCCCCGGGCACTCTCAAGTGTATCCCACAACTCCAAATCTTCCAAATCAACTATATCAATCATGTCAATATCCATTTTTGGTTAAAATCACAAAATAATAATTTCCGAAAGCTAACCTCAAAATTAAGAATTTGACGTGTAACAATTTAGTACCATAGTTAAACTAGGGGTCACGATGGTCTAACTTTGGTACCATAGATAGTTCTAGGACTAGCGATAAACTTCTTTTTGTAATAACGTTTATTCAAGTTCATGGTTTAAACCTAGTACTAAACCCGGTACTTTTTTAAAACCACGTTTTATAATAAGAGGGCAAAGGTTTAAAAAACCTGAATGTCACTCCCAAAAACTCTGGCTTTGCTGTCAAAGGCCGATTTAATTGCGCATCGAAGTAAAACGTTTTAAAGAACTTATGCTTAACTGATTTAGGTAAGAGCGCCTGAGGGGTCATAATTTTATAATTTTTAATTTATATTATTTAATTGATTTTATTTTTGTGCTGGTTGTGATTGAAATTTTAATTTTTATAATTGTAAATTTTTTAGGGTTCCGTACCCAAAGGGTAAAACGGGACCCTATTACTGAGGCTTTGCTGTCTGTCTGTCTGTCTCCAGGCTGTATCTCATAAACCGTGATAGCTAGAAAGCTGAAATTTTCACAAATGATGTATTACTATTGCCGCTACTTATAACAACAAATACTAAAAATTAAAAAAAATATTAAGGGGGGCTCCCATACAACAGATATGATTTTTTTGCCGTTTTTATAGATAATGGTACGGAACCCTTCGTGCGCGAGTCCGACTCGCACTTGGCCGGTTTATTTCAAATGTATGCATATTTTCTAAAATGGATTTAAATAAATGAATTTGAATAGGATTGAATTAAGCCAGAAAATTAAATTAAAAAAAAAAATATTGTAAGTTACTGTCAGTGTGTAAAAACCGTTATTATATACTGCATGGCCTAGGTATTTTATTATAAACGTACTTTGTGAGAAAATAATAAATGAAAAACATTTTTGCATGATATTATTATGTAGCCACAATTCCTTTTTCGTTGTGGTTTTGTGGTGAGGCATTCGCTGTTCATTGTTCTTTTGTTGCGTTTCACTCGATAATAATACATTATTATTTCAATTATTGTTGAACATCATACTTATTTAATTTCACTGACATGCACAGCACATATTGCTAAAAACTGCGATATAACGGTCACTAAGATGTTATAGCTATAGAGCACCACCTTGAAGTAATTTTCGTTATTTTTTTGCTAGGGTCCAATAAATGCAATTATGTAACTAAGGGCGAATTTCACCAACAAAACTGAACTCGAATAACACATCGAAAACCGAGTTCAAGAGCTGTCAGTGTCATATATTAGTGTCACCGTTATCTTTGATATCTTTGTGATTATATTAGATTTGTAAGACAAATCTAAACGGCGTTCAGAATCTGCTCTAGGCGGTGACGCACATTGATTAGCTTACTGAAAACTAGTTGTGCTCTGACAACCTATCGCAGGAATATACATCAAAGTACCACAGTCTATTGCATCCCATAATACCAATTAGGTAAAATCATCACGTTTCTCAAACTAATTTAGTAATAAATCACTGGGCGACGTAAACCGTTTCCAATAAGAGCGGTCCACCAGCTATTAGTCGAGCCAACAGGTGCAACACTTCATCATAATTAATATGATTCTGTTTGTGGACCACACCGCATACATATGCATTGGCCTTTGGGCTAGCTCTTATAAGTTATTTAAGCAAATAGTAGATAGTTAATTTTGGGATGTTAGCTATTGGTTTGTTAGTCTGTGGCAGGTTCTGACTTAATTTTGTAGTCTGTGGTAAATGTGACGTATGTTTTGTTAATCGAAACGTCACTAATATAATTTTATAACGGAATAGCTTTGCCGAAATACTAAGTAATTTCACTAATAAATACTTACATGAAAAATACTGTCATGAAAATATATGTTCAATGTAAAACTATGGAACTTTTAGGAATGTAAAACATATTTTATTATACACTAATTAAATAAGTCGAATTCAAAGTTTTCAACTGTTACAACAGTTTTACAAATTGTTCGCAACATGTACGCGGTTTGTCGAAAATGCCTTGTTCGACTTTAACTTTGGTCTTTGATATCGCTGCCGCTGCTATATTCTATATAAGTATGTATATCGGATCAGACAGGGTTTTAAATAATTAATGACTACCAAGACTGTTTCTAATTATCAAAAGAAGAAAGTCTGGCACAAAATAAGGCATCAATATCCTTAAAAAAAAGTATTACTTTCTAAAGTACAACTAATCCGAAACATTTTCCTCCCCCTTATTTTACCTACGTAAAACGATAAAAAATTGGTAAACAAAAATATACTTTTCCTTAACATACAGCGCCATATTCAAAAACTTTGTCGAAACTCCCGAAAAATATTTACCTCGTAAAGTATGAAAACAAGGACAAGTACATAAACAGTATGTGTTAGAAACATGGGAGCATTGGGGACTTGGGAGCATGGGGCATGGGAGCCATAACATAAAGTTCCACTAACCTAATAGAGAGAAAACACTATTGATTGATGACAACACAACAAACACTTTGAGAGTAACAGTGACAAAACATGGCGAAAAATTCAAGCTTTCGTAAAGGTGTAATAAGTTGTAAACTACATTCTTGATATAGTATTACCACGGTTTGAATGAGAATGTTCGCTTCTTTGGCTTTGTTAACTATCGCGAACTCGTCCTTCATCAATGGTTTAATTATATATTTGTAAAACTTCTGTTACAAAATCCTGGGAGACCCTCCGAAGGACGCCCATGGTTTTCCCCTATAGTCGTACCTATTTCAATAGTGCTACTAAAACAAACATGATTCTTTTTCGGTCCACCTGCTTTCAATCCGTCCGGTTAAAATAATCTGGGACCAAGTAGAGCTATCAAAACTCACAGATCAAAATCCGTACCAAAGGACCAGCAAAGTTCTAAGCTTGAAGGCTTTAAAACTTATTTTGGTCCTGTGTTACGAACTTCCAGTCAACATAACTCCCGTCCACACACTACTTATTTACGTCCACAAAATAAAAACATAACCATACATACCCGGGTCTACCCTAAGACCCGGGTGTGTATCCTATGACCCTCGACAAACATCAACCCGCACGCGACGCTCAAATATTTGACCTCCTATTATTGACCCCACACCTTGTGTTCTCCGCCTATATACATTATTAAAGGGTTAAGTTACAGGTAGAAGCGACTCCGAATAGTTTATTTTGAAACACCAATTTCGATTTCCAAGAATTTTGCCGACAGCAAACTGTTTAGTGAACTAAAATCAAACTAGGTGGTATTCTAAATGAGACCTTACTGCACTATGTTGCGGCCCTAATTAACTGAGACAGTATCTAAGGTAGTTGCGTGGTGGGAAAAGTATGTAGTGACGTGTCGTTAGAACTTAGTGATTCGACCACTGACGGATGTCAACACTCCTACCGCGTAGCCACCGCAAATAAAGTCTTAGTCATACGGTAGAACTATAGCAGTGCAGACACTTTTTTTTTGGGATGGGAAATTATCAAATGAAGGGGTCATTTGCTCTTCGCGCGGTTCTGCTCTGGGCGGAGCGGAAGGGTGTGTCAGACTTTTACTGACTAAAACCTATCCATGCTCCTTCTTTTGCCCTTTGTGTTCTAGGGCCGCGGTATCTCTTTCGAACAGTCCCGCAGCCCTGGCAGGCGCAGTGCAGACATTTGCTACCGTATTTTGTTGCGACTGAAGGACTGTCATTGTTTTTAATCCAAAGACTTATTCCTAGAGTTCATCTTCTGATTTATCTCAATTTTAGTAGTCTAAATAATCACAACCTTTAAAACAAATAATACCAACCTGACAGCCAAAACCTGACCAATCTTTTCCAACATCTCGAAAAATCTTTGGCAACCCTAAAATACCATTAAGTATGGTACGGGCCATTTGCGAAGAAAATCAAAGCCCCTCCAATCCGCTCTCCCCTCATCCCCTGTCCATTCACAAGAGTTACGTCGTTGAAGGGTAGTTGTCGAAGTTGCAAGGTGCCGATGATTTCGTGTTTGGATGCCGACAGCCGATCTATACCGGGTAGCTACCTGTCGCTTGTCAGCACTGAAGGGTTATCCTCTACGAGGAATTGGATTAATCTTACACTATGGCAATTATGGAATTACATTTTAAAGCAAGTTTGAAGTTACAAAGTTTTTCAAAAACTAGGCACCTGAAAAAACGCATTGAAGATATAGAACATAATATCACGACTGTTATCTCCAAAAGGGTTAAGCAAAGCTGTAGCCATATTGGAAAATATAGCTACCTGTAAAATAGAAAAAATAACTTGTCTGAAGAGTAAAACAAAGATGAATAAACAGTTGCGTGAGTAAGCATGCATTGTGTTATATCAATAAAAATAGTCTAATTATCAAATTCAATTCGAAACAAAAACTTTGTACTACAAAAAACAAAAAATCGCTGAACAAAAAACAAAACCGTTAACAATTACAATTTATTTTCATTTCTCCGCTCCCAACTTCCCTAAGAATGCTAAGTAAATCTCAATTAAAAACACCTACATTAAGTTAAAAGCTTAACATTAGCAAGTACTACCACTGCTACTTAAGTCGAACTTAGTCACACGTTTCAATTAAGTCTCACTTACAAAAACTTAACCCGTAACCCGAGAGTCTGTACCGTAAAACTCCAAACTTTATACGTTACGTTTTACGGCGGAAGAAAAGGTTTTATGTTGTTACGATTTTATTGGTTTAGTGCTTATAAACCTAGGCTTAACTGGAGTTTAATGGTGTGATTAAAAGATAGATAGTAATAAAAGACAAGACGGAATTAAAAGAAATTAAATCTGACACTTAAAAATCCATACTAATGTTATAAATGACGAACATCTCTCGAGGCTCTCGCAAGGCGGTTGGATCAAGGCTCCTCGATACGGCCCGATGATGAATGAAGTTTACATGCAAAGAGGTTAAATACTCACTTTAGTTTTAATAGAACCACGGTTATATAAAGTTTCTCTTAGTGCTATTGATAGAACTGGATTTGTCCATGGTTCTTCTAGTAGAACAACGCGGTCGAACCACAGGCAATAAACTGACGTTTCAATATATTTCAGCAGAGAAAATTCCAGCATGCCTGAGAGATATTTCTCGACGTCACCAAGTCAGAGGCTCATGGGAGTATGAGGCTCTAGTCACTAGATTAGGCATGGACCCACAAGAAAAAGAAGAAAACAGAGAAAACTTTTTTGATAGGTTTAATCCATTGATGACAAAAGTAGCATCAAATTGCTGCATGACATGTTTAAGTAGGTAATCATCATAAGATTTAAATTACAAATAGCACAATGTTCAGCAACAGTCACTGAACACTGCAATTCAACCTTATTACCAGCTGAAAAAACTACGTAACTGTCGAAGCTAAATTCACATAGTTCATCGAGTCCTTATCTAAATCACGGTTATTACTACTAAACTAAATTGTTATGATTTATATTATCATCCCAAACAATAGAATGCCAGAGATAAAACTAAATCCAAACTAGGTTTACCAGAACGCGGTTAGTTTTGATTAAATTATTTCCTAGAAGCTTATATTTCTTCCAGTCTATAGCAGAATTTACGATATTACCAGAGCACACAATAAAATCGATTATCGGTAAAATTATGGTCAAGTATTTATTGGCTGTAACGGTATCGGTTTCGGCATTATTATGGTCAGTTTAATAAAGGATGGGTAGTGAGTACCTATGACTAAATGATATGCAGGGTGTTTTTGGAGACTGGTCTAATTCAGAACAATGATAGATAGGAGTGTGAAGAACCTTAAAATTAAAATAAAAGTCACTGTAAGCAAATTAAAGTGCTTCAATTTAATACACAAATAAAACTTCCTTAAAAAAAAACCTAAATCTTGGTCATCGAGTGCTCGGAGCACAGTGTGTGCTACGCCGTAGCTCTACACGTAGCACTACGACGCGCGTAGCGTAGCGTGACGCTACGCACCAAAGCCGACCATATTTTTATCCTTTGAACGAGTACCTGTTAGTTTTTAAGGTTCTATTGTCTGGATGAATAACGACATATTTGTGAAATAAAACTTTCAGAAGCAGCACAAATACAAATCACAGTTAGAACAGTATCAAAGTTCTACGAACCGGCTATATAAAGTCATCTAATTGATGGTTTTGTATGAAACTGTTTTCTTAAAATCTGAATAAAGCACTGACCAAAAAAAAACTATTTTACCGTCCTGACGCAAAAGTATAAAAAAACACCCAAAGATGTTGTTTTAAAAGCCGCCCATCCGCCGTCCCAAGGTCGTCTTTCTCCCATTTCCCTCAGAATATTCTTAATTTACGAGCTCAGTTACCATAAGAACTCACTCGAAAGCCGTAAAAAGCGTCAGTATCAACAAAATACGTTTCTGTCCATTAAACTGGGCCATTTGCGAGCGATCGTCAATGCGTATGTGACGCTATAAAAAAAAAGTTGAGATATTTTTTTTTTGTGATGGCTACTATGATTACGGCACTGGTTTTTTCTGGGTATATTAGCAGAAAAACTTTATTGATTACACGTATTGGAATTTGGGTAAGATAGTATGCTGTTTGACATAATATTTATTCGACACTAGCTGCGCCCGCGGCTTCACGCACGTGAGCGCGTATTCTTTTGCCATTATCAGGGAACATTACATGGGAACGTGAAGTCGTAGTATTTTAACTTTGAGTAAAAATGCATTTATTGATTTTGTTTATTTTTATTCCTAACATCAAAATAATACACAAATAAACTAACTTACTGTTTATTCGACATAACATAACAGTACGCCTGTAATACTCGAGTGGCAGCATTAAAACAATATTTACATATTCACGATAATCTAAACTTCTATAAAATTAACCAACTTCACGAAAAAGTGGGGCTAGAAAGTGTTCCTCCAAATCTTCACAATACAGTCAATGGTCCATTCAGCTATTAAGTGATTTGATACACATTCAAGCTGATGTGACCATCAATCAATTAATGTCAACAACAAACCAATTGTCTACTTATAAAATAAACAACACCAAAATCTTTCCCAAACTCATAAAAATATCACAAATTCCGCTAAAAGTTCCTCTAGTACGAGTTGAGATAGGGTTTACTACCCGAAGATGACGAGCTCCGATCGTCACGCGATACCGTCAGGGGAGGTGTCTTTAATGAGGCAGATGCCAGCCATAAGTTCGACTTTTAGGATACCAACCCTTCATATCTGAAACTACGGGGTAGTTTTAGTCATATAAGACCAAAAACGTCGGCAGTGGAACTATTATGTCCGTGAAAATAGACAAAAGGTATTTTTTTCGCAGAGCAATTGAGGCCCAGTGTTAGTGGCCGGAGGAAACATACCCATGACACAAAACCGCCAAACGTTGAGAGATTTGGAAGAGACCTATTCAGAATTAGGTAGCCAAAACTTGAAGAAGAAGAAGTTAACACCAATTAGCGTGTTATAATTTTTCGGTTCGAAGCCCGGAAGACACTTTGTATAAATAATTCTTTTACTGCTCACTGCTCTCAAGGCGTTGAAGGAAAACATATCGGCTTGTCCTAGAATCAAAATTCTGAACCATGCTACATTCACCAACATACCCAAAACAAAAGAAAATGCTAAAAAAATAAAGGGATAGTTTTGTCTGTAAATAAAAATCACACTAAACTATGGTTCGGTTCACATCGGTTTTCCTAGAATCCTTTTTTTGTAGTCGTATCTCAGTACGTAACAATTATGACAACAATATGCTCAAAAACACACTAATTCCTTGAATCAAAAAAAACACAGGACATAATCTCGTTTCGTACTAAAACAAGAACGTGAAAATCAAGTAGTATTCAAACTCCATACGTGTGTTCCGAAGAAATTCCTGGCAGTTGGCGGACTGTATTAATGTACTTATGTACTCTGATTCCTATTTACTCGTGGCACGCTTAGACACAGGATTATAGGTCACATAAATCGTGCTGATGTTTCGGCGATGGTCCCAGAGATAGCGTAGAAATATAGCGCATCATCTACATAGGGAGCGATGGTTGTACTGGCATGAATTATAGTCTCGCTTAATTTGTTTGGTAGGCTGTGGTAGTTGATAAGCGAATTGTAGTAATTTAATATTTTCACTGCTCATGTTTATTTTGTAAAGAATTTGTTTTGGATGAAAATAAATTCTACAGCTTTGTCATTTGTATTCAATGAAGTGTTCTCCGTCTTAGCATTCTCCTTTGTTATAATACTTCATCCTACAATCTTCTAACCAATCCCATTCAAAACGCGGTTCCCTAATATTAGATCCATAAAAAACCACGGAACCAATATCTAGTAAAACTTAATCTCTCCTTTATTTTATTAGAAAAGTAAATCCTAGAAAAAACGGTCCAACTCCGAGCCTACGTCCAAAAGTAAATCAAGAGTGTCCAAACTTTCAACGGAATCCTATCAAGATTTATACGGCGACTAGATCCCATATCTATCCCAGCGGATATCACTCCGATCGCTTAATGAAACTTAAGAGAATACTTTGCCAGTAATCCAATATGGCGAATGGCTACGACGACGCCCCGGGATTTATTTCCCACTCGATACCAATCGCGATACCGACCCGCCTCCTACCATACGTAATTTAAGTTCCCGAATACGGACTTATTCCGGTATCAAAAAGAAATTATAAGGGAATCCCGGTGTGCGGACAGAGCCGTTGTCACCCTACTTCGTGTAATGGTCTTTTAACGTAATGGCTGCTTTAGTGCTCGCGAGGTTTTGGACAAAAATATAGCTTAGGTTTTCAGTTGGTCTTTCGCCGTATTTGAGCTTTTATTTCCTAGACGTATCTCAGTGTACGAATGCGAGCGATTTATAACAATTGTTTTCACACATTTTTCTTTGAATAACACATGAACACTTTTGTGTTTTTTTTCTTATCAGCTACACATTCATTTATTTTCTCGTTCAAACATGTGGATAAGAAGTCTCGTAATTAAACTGTCACGTACACCAAACTCGCTCTTATTGCACAAAAATATCTCACTATCTTCAGCGCAATTCAAATAAATGTATCATGCATTTTGATCTACAAATGTACATTTATTTCTCGTTATATACGATCTTTTGTGGTGCACCCGACAGTTGTCCCGAGATGCAGCGGCGACGAAGAAAAGATGACGGATTTCCCCGAACTCGCCCGAACTCTTCCGAAGTAGGACGAACGTTTCAATACAAAGAGCTCTTATCTTCACGATTCGTTTCGTTACATTTTAATATGGAATTTTGTGTTGGAAGCATGTTTATTGCACAATTTCGGATTTATATGAAAAGTAAGGTTTTAATCGTAGATTCTATATACAATGGAAATGGGACATACATACGGTTTTGTGGGGCTTAATTTATAAGATTACTTACCATTCTTGAATATAAATGAATAAATTTTAGAAGAACATTGTACCAATACCTACCTGTTAGAGTGGATTACTTAGTAACTTCATTTAAATCTTACCAAAATTTAAACAATAGGCTTAAAATCACGGGTTCAATTAAAATATCACAGCATACACACTTACAGTAACGTAATCTTGAGAACTTCCAAGTAACAGCTACTAGAGACAGAACGATTCAGAAATACTACATTATTTTACTGTTGGCAATTTTAGTGCCCACCTAAGACCTAAAGAGCCTCAGGCTACCAAGAAGGTTTGAAGATGTTTTTACAAAGCTTTTACAGAACTCAACGTTATCAAAGATATAATAAAACCTTAATTATTATTATGGAAGGTCTTCTTGAACCCTTACATGTTTCTTTGAATCTGTTTAATACATGATCTTTATACGAAAAGTCTGCTTAATATTTATTAAACTTTATGTGTAACATTAGGCGGCCATTAGCCCAGATAAAATACTTTTGGAAGAAAACTTTTTGCGTTAGGTAATGTTTAATCGCGTACAAGAGGGCCTAGGCAAGAAGCTATCTCTTTGAAAGCGCTACGTATTTTCACAACGATTTTCAAGAATGACAGAAGCTTTTAGGTAGCATACATGAATGACTTTGCCATCACCGTAATCACTTTTATGACTGTCTGTCTATATAAACCTTCAAGTTATAGTAGTAAGAATGAAAATCGAATCGGAAGTATCCTATAAAACATAAAGTGGAAATTATGTGATATAATGCAACAAGTTTCTCGATCGGTGTGAAGTCATTGTTTGCAAGAAAGCCGAGCAAAACTTAGGTATTCCTCCAACAATCTTGAATCAAGCCACACCATACCATACCCAACTCCTATCCAATAATATTATTTAAACAAATGAAGCCGCTATACCGCGGGGTGGTTTCCGCCCGCTCGCAGCATCCATTAATCTAAGTCGGAACATTGCACAGATGCCGCATCTTGCACTAGAGAGAGAGAGCAAAGACCCCGGGACCATTTGATATCTTTTATACCACGTTATATTATGCTGTCCGATGTTATGAATGAGATAGAATCGTAAAAGTTCTGTTTGTGTGGTTATTTGTGACTTTATGGAGCAATGTGAAAATATATACGGTAGGTAACCGTAAACGTAAGAATATCTTCAAATCAAATAGGTCTGACATACATTTGTTTACTCTATGGATGGTTATGACAGTAAGGATCTTAAAAGTACCACAGTAATGTCCACTGTAGAGGCTGTTGTACGTAGACAGATAATAACATTTTCATGTGTTGTCCATGTGGTACGGATCAGCATTGATTGCTGCTAGTAACCAGAAAAAAAGTCGAAATCCTGAAAACGTTCCAAACGAAAAGTGTTAAACTTGGGAAGCAACTGTGTACTCGCGACACTTAAGACCACTAAGCCGTAAAGACGGTAACATTCCTGAAACCTTCACGATTCCTACAAGACCGTATATAACAAATCAAATCATAGAATAATATAAACCGCAAAATTCCTCTTATTACGTCTAAGCTATTCAATCGATTAGAAGGGCAATTTTCTTTCACGAATCCGGAATTATCTGCAATCAATCGAACAAAAGGAATGGACGAAGTTATTCCGCAAACGTCCTGCGATTCATCACTGCGATAAATTTGTTTTGTCCAGTATTGTTTAGATAGTGGACAAGTGCTGGGCATAGTGGGCACTGGGCATAGTTACTTTCGAGTGGGCTTCGAGTTTTAATCAACGCACCTATGTGTTGGTTTTGTCAGGGAAAAAGGTTTTGTTGTTGTATTGTCAGATGGAGAGATTTGTGTTTTGTTTTTCGGCACTCAATTATTTTGGCATCTTGCTAGAACAGATGGTACGAACGAATGCCATGGAAGTTGGGTAGGCCTTTGGTATTGGATGCAACTTGCGTCGTATTTTTTTAGCCACGATTAATTAATTGCATCATTAAAAATTAGCAGCACAACATTTGACTGCATTGCCAAATTATACAATACATATTTACAGATTGATTGAGACCAAACAAACAATTTGAAACATTTCCATACAAACAGTTTTAATACATTCACATATAATATGCAGGTTTGTTGTAATAAAATGACACATTTCGAAGTCAATATGTTGCAAATTAAAATGTAATTTTATCACGGTACAATATAGAAACGTTAAGCGGTTGCTCTCAAAATAGTGGAGCAAAAAATCGTGAGGAAACCGTACTGGACCAGCCTGGTGGATTATAGTCCATTCCCTCAAGAGGCCTATGGGAAATTATAAACTGCATTTAAAAATTTACTATGTCGTTGTCTCCCAGTCTTTAGTCCGATTGCTATAGCTTAGGAATTATTTCAGGTAACATTTTCAAATGTATTCCAGAAGCTTTTTAACAAGGGTTCTATCCACGAATCTCAATGATCTTCTAACAGATATGGGCGCCTAGTCCGTTGGCTACCGCTTTAAGCCTAAAGGCTTAGTGGTATGACACAACAAGGGGTTCTCCCTGGTCGCATTATGAATGCAGATAACCAACAATAGGTGTATAAATATTGTTAGGGGTGAAAGCTAGGTCTAATGAATATTTGTAGCCTTTGTGCGTAAGAGAAACCCGGTCTTTTGGAAGACTTAAGAAGGGACGTGGGTTCAACACGCATTGGGCTTTTAAAGCATTTTAATCTAAGACATAATGGTACCAAACAACTAATTTAAATGATTGAGTATTAATCATGATACATTGCACTTCTTTTAATTTTTATGTAAAACGCCGTATTGGCGCACCTTGGCAGTAAGACCGATTCGTATGCTGTGACGGCACGGTTGGCGCAGTGGCTGAGCGATTGACTGCTGCGTTGCGTGCCGCGGGTTCGATCCCCGCACGGAACAAATATTTGTATGGCATAGATAGTTGTTCCGGGTCTGGCTGTTTGTGTATGTGAGTTTAAATGTTTGAAAACGCACCCACGATACAGGAGAAATTCCTAGTGTGGGGCAAAGTTTAAAAAAAAAAAGGCATGACGCAGTCATATAGTGTTGCCCTTTCTCTGCGCCTCGCTCTCGGCTCCCCTGTGTGTGCGAGCATTTTTTTTTCATTACAGGTTTTTACTAATTAACAGTAGATTTTTCACATCTGCCGTGCGTCCCGTGACGGTTAACTTTATTTTTAACCCAGAAAGGCTCTGGGTTCGGACTGCCGAAACCGGCCCTTCATCTCAGGGACGGTTTAAAAATTAATATGGTTGCGACCATCATCAAAATCTAGCTAAAACATTCAATCGTTTTACATAAGAATTTTTATTTACATAACATAACTTGCAAAACATTAAAAATCCAAAAATGCGCTATTACTTAGACACACATTTAGTGTCACCTAGTACTTGACAAAACGGGCATTAGAATCGATTCTGTAGTTTTTAACTTAACCGCTATCGACATTTCAACTTATGTTTGTTACTAAAATTCATTCAGCACTAATAATACAGCTAATTGTGAGTGTATCATTTCGCAGTCATTCGCACTGAAACATAATTTATTATATTAAAACGAGTTTCATTAGTCCACACTGGGTTTATGAAATATTAACAACTGAATAATTAAGCTTTTAGCTTTCGAATTGGTTGGTGTAATGTCAAAATAATATTTGGTTTTGATATGACTGATTTCGGTTCGTTTATTTTTTCGGTTCGCAGAATTAACACTGGTGGAAAAATATCGACATTTTTTCTGTAACCTAGGTATACAAATAAATAGAATTGAAGTGTCTATTTGTAATTTCAAAATAACAGTTTTTTACTGAATGTATATTAAAGTATATACGGGACTTATAACAAAAAAAGATTTGTCTTTTTTTTTCTCTCTGTCTGTCAGTTTGTTCCGGCTTTGATAGGGATTTTGGTACATAGCTGCAGCATGTTATAAGGAGTATCTTACTTTTATTTTAGAAAAAAGATTAGGGTTCCGTACAAAAAAAAATTAAAACTCATGAAATACATAACAAACTCTGATTCCAATAGGGAAGTAATCTTTTTATAATAATTTCACGCGAACGAAGGTCGCGAAAAAAAGCTAGTGATTAAATAAAACCCGTTAACTTTTCATTAGTGATCAAGTACGATTGGAATTTTGTTACTTTGACAGTCAATATTGTATTTGAATATCAAGAAACACAATTTAAATCCTCTAAAACCAAATTGTCCCAAGACAAAACTCTAGCTAGATCTTTCGTTACAACCCCACCAAAATTGTACCGTTCTCTTCAGCTATTCTCATCGAAATATATAATAAGGATTAATTAACTCAATGCCATCTCCTGAAACAGTCTCGCAGTAATTAGTTTCAGTAAAGTTAAGTAATAGTAATTCACCGTTACTTCACGTGAGCACCCGAAACAAATGAGATTTGAGCCAGGGCTTTGGTTTAATCTGGGTTTAGTTTCAATGTCGATCCTGTGTTCAGACGGTGTATTCCCATTTGGTTCTAAGGTAGGTTGGTATGGGGGTTCCGTTCAAAAATTAAATGGCTATGCTTTGTTGAGATATTCTAAGGCTTATATCGTTTATAAGGAAACTTCATCATCATCTGCCTAGCCTTTTCCCAACTATGGTGGTATCGGCTTCCAGTCTAGCCGAATGAAGCTGAATACCAGTATTTTACATGGATCTACTGCCTATCTAAACTTCACAACCCAGTTAGTACTGGTACGATACCCTTTGGTTGGTTGTCAGACTTTCAGACCACTGACTACCTGTAACGACTGTCATAGATCTGCAAATACCAGCCGGGACCAACAGCTTAACGTGCTTTCTGATACACGGAGAAAACTTGGTATGTAATGGGTAGTCACCTACTCACGACCCAACCTAGGCAAGCGCGGCTTAACTTTAAGATCGATCCGAGCGGCTGTTATTACTTAGCCACGCGTTTAGATTTAGTTATAAACTTTTTTTTGTTTTTGGCAACAATCAAAGATCTGTACCAAAAACTCCGGGTATTTTATCAAAATTATTTAATTTAATTTTATTTTATCATAATATGTCTTGTCGTGATGGCAGAGACCCACCACAAGAGCCCAGAGCTTTAAAAAAATGTAGTTACCGAGAAGATAGGACCTCTAGGTAGGTCATCATATCGTAACAGAACCATGATCTTCAAATCTAGATTCTACTAGTAGATGATACAAACCATTCTTAACATAATAGCTATTATCAGTAAAACGAATACTTCTTCCATTAATCTCGTATCCGCCAATGGCGGTTAGCCATTACCACAAAGGCCATTACCGAAGAAAGCTAGAAATGAAATGAAGTGAATAAAAAAATTAATTTAATTTAGTTTCAAGCAATAGTAATGCACCTTCCTTTGAATCTCTTTGAAGTTATGTACATTGTAAAAGTAAAGTAAAATCGCGATCAAAGGTGTATATTTCATGGAACTCAATTTCGTTTTTAGGGTTCCGTACCTCAGTTGTTAAAAACGGAACCTATAAAGGATCACTTTGTTGTCCGTCTCTCCGTCTGTCAAGACCCATTTTCTCAGGAATGCGGGGAGGTATCAAGCTGAAATTAATACCAAATTCTCAGGTCTGCTACCCCTTGGAGCATTGAAAAAATCAAACTTGTAAGTCAACTCAATCAAAAGTTTATGTCGCATATTTTGCGATTTCACAAGGGAATCAAAACCTATAGGGTACTTTCCGTTGACCTAAGATCATGAAATTTGGCAAGAAGCAATGCCTTACAGCACATGTAAAAGAAAAAGTCTGAATACCGTTTAATAACAAAATACCTACAAGTTTATACGGACCCCCGGCGCGCGAAACCAACTCGCACTTGGCCGTTTTAATTATTACTCTTAAGCTAGATTGAAGCCTTGTATTTGACTATTTTAGTGTACGTAGTACGTACCTACTCGTGTAATGAAATACAGAGAGGAAGAATATTTAATATTCTTAATAAAGGAAGAGCTTAGTACTTGTTTGCGTGTACCTCGTTTGAAAGCCCTGAAGACTTAGGATATATACTTAACACGTAATTAATTTCCATACGTTCAATTCATACAATGTAAGCAAACTAACTAATAAAACAACAGAACTGTTACAGTATACCAATTAATATTTATGAGCTAAACTATAAACAATACAATGTTACAAAATAATTGCATAACGCGTGTACAACAAACGTAAACGTTTACAAGAATAGAGTCCCGCTTCCGGAAAAATGAATATCATTACAATTTCATTTCGCGTAAACCGCTCCGTGAACACGATTCCTTATTCATAGAAAAATGATCTTATTACCTCCGTGCTAAAGCTTAAACTACAACGCGTACACAAGGAGCATGTAAACTACAACGTGTGCATTTACAAAGGCCGATAGAGCAGTTTATACTTTTTGCTCGCGATCACGACACCGGTAACGACTTCCCTTGCAAACGCGACGCGAAAATGCAACGATTCCGAAATACGCGCGAATACCAACGCCGACGCGTCGCTTAGCAAACCTTTGTACAGACACGAGCAAAAGGCACATCGATTGTTCCAATAAAAACGGAAATATTGCCGAGCGTGTGAAAAATGAATATTTTTCCAACTGAACGTCCCCAGTTGTGAGAATTGTGACGCTCGAAATTTACCTCGCAATTTATAGTCGTAAAACAATGGTGTTTCGAACAAAAACGTCCGAGCAGATTGTCGAAACGTTCGTAAACTCGTTTAAATCGGTGGTATGTCCGCCGGACGGTCGGACAGTTTTCCGTGAAAAATTACCACCGAATGGCGGCTAAGCGGTCCTTTTAGCCTAGTTTCGCAACGAGCCAAGTCACGGCACGACCTGGCGATTTCCTCGGACCACGCCGCCGTTCAATTTACCGGAACGCATCTGCCAACGAAATAGCACGGCCCGTGCGCCCCGGAACGTCTTAGATCCTAATAAACGCTGCCGTAAACGGGTTCGCTATTCTAAAGTTGAGCGCCGATTAAAACAGAATTAAGGAACAGTACATCGAACGAAATTCAATATCGTCGAATGTAGTTGATCACAGAGTACTAATTGTACAGAGAGGGCACTACAATTCAAGTGGTTTTATTGCCGGTGGGGCGAGTGGAAGGCGAGCAATTTGGCGGTCTGACCGCAAGAGCCGCGCATGTTTATTAGAGACAAAGAGCCCGCCGCGTCGGCCCCCGATTTGCATAACGGTCTGTGTCGTAATTAGAAACCATCTCGGACGTCCCTCCTTTGTCCCGTCAAGTCTGGAGGGGACAACGTCAAACGCCTTCTATTTAGCCGCTCACAGGATAAGCCGTATAATCCTACAGAATTAAAATAAAATGTGCATCGTGTTTCTCGGGTACGATGATAGTAAACTCTTGAGAGGGGTGTAATTATCCTAATAAAACGTTATGCCTGAAGCTTGAGACATTGTTGAACAGGATAATTTTCCTTTTACTTAGTGAATGACATCTGGTAACAGTTTTAGTAAATTGAAAAAGCTGTCGGTGAAAAATGTAATAAAGCTGCTCGTATGAGAACTTTAGCATAAAACCAAAATTTAAGTGAGTGTCAGTAAAGCAGCACACACAAGCAACCTTCCGTATACTAAAATCTAATTTAAAACAGACAGGTAATGAAAATTTTAATAAACGCGCCACAAATGTTGCCTACAATTTTCGCGTCAGAGCTAACATGAAAAATAAGCCCACAAAACATGCGTAGCTTAAGAACAGGGTAATTTATTACTTACATCGTTCATTACTCAAACATATACTTACCTATACGATGAAAAATCGTTTAAAGAAATTGCTTACGTACCGAGTAGGTACAATAAATCGTGGTGTAAGAAGCACACAACAGAGGCGGGTAGGGCATAACTCATTAACTGGAGGCGCGTTTACGAGGTCCGCTATATCGCGGGCCGCGCCGGGATAATGACGCTAAACCGATATCCTTATTTACTGCAAATTGCGTCTGCTCTTACATCTAGGCCGATATGGTATTGGGGCTCTGCTACAAATATCTTGTTACGTTACTTGATTAGTTTTGTTTCATGGTTAAATTGAAAGTTGTGGGGCATAATGTCAGTGTTTTATGGGAAGCGAGTGTCTTAAAGAGCGGGAACACCGTCCAATAAAAATCATAGCTGTAATAAAACGCTAGCTGCGAGCGCGTTAAACAGTCTCTAATAGATCTCTATTGACTATCAATTACCAAATACACGAATGAGTATAATTAAATTGGCTTTATTGCCATATATTACGTACCTTTAATAATTATACTCAAACATCCATTCAGTTCTATTCTGAATCATAATCAACCGTGTAATTATTAATTAAACAGACATATTCAATAATAAATTAATTCTAAACTGTTAAACACACACGTATTACCAATAATATTCCGCGCAATACAACCGTGAAATTTCCGAAACTCCCAAGTTGAATACGGACAAGCAAATCATCCGTGAAGTGAGTTTGCAAAGGGCACGCGTCCGAACGCAGCGAGCTTCGTAAACGCGTTTACACACGTCAAATGCACAATGCGGCCATTGTTGAAGATTGATTTAAAACGAAAATAGAAGTTTTGTTAATTGAACGCTTTATTTTAAGTGGCAGTTATTCGCAACTGAAGATATAAGTGTTGCAAGGAATAATAAAACGCAAGGCCCCCATCCCTTGCACTTGAATGGAATTCTTAATTAAGTTTAATTTTAATAACCGTCTGATAATTGGTTCGTTTTAGAAGTAATGAAATACAGACCTGTAAATGCTTCTTGAGCTCGGTTTATGTTATATTGTTTAAAGGCGGACAAAAGAATAAATGCAGTAGGTTGTTTAACGACTGTGAATAGGATATTATTTTTGTGTGATTAGGTGGCAAATGGGCAGGCGGGCACTCTGCGCTTGTAGACAATTGGTTACCGCATTCTATGTGAATTTGGAACAAGTACTAGACATCACACGGCGTTGCCATTCCAGGGACAAAATAGGTCTCCTAATATGTATATAATTACACCCATGCCTACTAAGCCTTCAAATCTGAACAATCCTGTTATGGCGACAGGAATAGGAATAATGGTAGCTCATCCCCGGATGACCCCTTTCACAAAGAGCTCAAATACTACCAAAATTATATGACGTCATATCAGGTATGTCATAAATTATGTAGGTAACATGTTTATTCAACCATGCAGGTTTGCAGATAATCGTAAATTACATGAAATAATTAACAACGATTAGGTGAACTTTAATATAAATTGAATCAAACTATTATGATTAATTTTACTGCAATGGACGTTTAGTAAGCGTACTAGCATGGACATAAAATAAATGATTGGTTTTAGTAATCAAACTGATAATTCCTCCGTGCCTCGGAAAGCACGTTAAGCCGTTGGTCCCGGCTGTCATTTGTAGATCTTTGTCAATCGTTATAGGTAGTCAGTGGCCCGAAAGTCTGACAACCAGTTTTACCAAGGGATATCGTATCATCCAGTACTAACTAGGTTGTGAAGGTTAGATAGGCAGTAGCTCCATGTAAAATACTAGTACTCAGATGCATTCGGTTAGACTGGAAGCCGACCCCAACATAGGAAAAGGCTAGGCAGATGATGATACTAACCAAACTGATAACTTTTGACAACAGCTCGACTATTGAGCCTTCCGTGGGAGAGGTCATGACTTCGATTTCCCCACTATTTACCCTTAGAAAAATAATTCGGTCACCATGCTAGCATGATTTTAGATTATGATATTTCAGCTTACGGCTGGCAATCTGGCTGTGATTCTAAAGCAATACCGATGATTTTTTTACTATAGATGTCGACCTTTTTCAAAGTCTTAGCATAGCATTTTTCTGTCTACCTTAATTACTAACAAATAATGATAATATTTTTTTAATTGTTACAGGCTACAACGAAAGAGCGTTCACCTAACACCCACAAACCAACGGTAAGTACAACCAGAACATAATGCCCCAATCAATAAAGTGCTCATTAAAATGATCAGTTTGCTAATAATTTACTGTAATGAGTTTCCTGATACAAGATCATTAAATTACCATGGATACTGGTTTCAGGGTCCGTAATTTTCACGTTTTGAGATAGACTATTCACCATAACATTAACAGCATAAAATCACGCCTTGTAATCCGCGAAGGGTTAGGCAGAGGTGTACCTATGTAATAGGGGGTGAGACTATTGACATCAACCTTGCCCGACCCGTGAATCGAACCCAGGACGTCATGCTCAGCAGTCGCGATTGCGACTCAAGACCAACTATTTTGCAGAGAATAGGTACAGCCACAGGGTACAGCTGTTCAATAATTATTAGGCGTCCTTCACACGGCGATGATCCATGGACCTAGACTTTACTACGCACTATAACTTCTGCCCAGCCCTTACTTTACTTTACTTTACTTATGGAATACTTACAGGCATAATTTTCTTGCATTAGTATAAAAAAAAAATTGCATCTCGATGGCAATCTAAGTTGAGTCAGGCCAGAACCAGGCTACGACTTTGGCGCCTTCAGTAGTGTCCATCAGTAGTAATTATACCTTGATAATTATCTTGATAGTAATAAAAATCGCGTTTCCGAACGCGTGTGGGTGCGTAAAGGGGTGTCAACTTTGAAAAAAAGGTTACAAACTTTGTTCTTAGTTTAAAAAAAATGTTTGTTGAACCAGAGCGATAGTTACGAAATCACGAAAAATAAACACCTTATTTGGACTGTATCGAGTGTGTTAAAACAAAAAAGCGATTTAAATAAAGAATGAAAGAGATCAAATAATGAATCAGCAAGGATAATTAGCAAAAAAATAATTATCTTAATAATAACGAATCTTGTTTATAATTACCCCATCGCTTAAGGAACTGCACCACATTTATGTTACGTATTGCCTTTCTTAATAATTTACTTTTATCAACAAACTACGCTTGCACTGAAACTAACTTATATTGATAAATTCTCGTGCGTTCCAATTTAAAGTACAGACTAAGTTGGTTAAAGTTACTTCATAGGATACAGCTTACCACGTCTGTAAACTGAACAAAGATGTCCGTAATAATGAATTCACTCAAATACACTCAATACTCTTCATTACTACAATAAACTTACAAAAGCGATCAGACGAAAACTTCTGTAGTGAGACGAAATTGTTAGTTGCTTTGCTTCGCCGTTGCACGTTCGGAGTAGGGTTGCCAACGGCACTAGAATTCTAGAATTCATTCCTTTACCAAGAAAAGTAACTTTATGCTTAACCACATAATAGTATTCAAAAATACACAATTGAAGAATTAGGTATCTTTTTAAAATACGTAAACTCAAATGTAAAAAAGTGGCTAGAGGAAAAAGTTGGTATTTTGACAAAATTTTAAAACCATGGAAGTAAAATCTCATTTGATTGAAAAATATGTAGGACTGAAGGCTCTGTTATCAAACCTAAATCTTGTTTTACGTTCTGTGTTTGTAATTAACAATAACACATTCCAGTTTCCCCTAAAACTCACAAAAATACAACATTCATTTGACTAGTTTCAAGATGGCCGCCCTACCAGTATGTCTCAGTAGACTCTGTAGCTTAATTACTCCATGTCTTATCGTATATTAAACCGCTTACTGCGAGGCACACTAATAATTACATTTATATAATATATTATAATTCACTGAAACAGATAGGTACTGTTCAATTAATGTAATTATAATCGTTATTAATATCGAGTTATCTTGTATTAGGTATCCAGATTTTGTCTATGCTTTGATGTTGGTCCTCATAATCAATAGTTTATTAGCTATACATAGATAGTCTATGCATTTATTAATGAATTGGTTATTTGCGACTTTAATCAATCTAACACAATGGAAGTTATATATTAGCTTTATCTACTGAAGCGTATTTTATTTATTTATTTATTTAAACTTCATGTACAATATTGGTACATAGGCGGACTTAATGCCACAAGGCATTCTCTACCAGTCAACCTTTGGGTTAAATAGGAAACGTTGTGATAAGTACAATAAATATCTAAAAAAATAATTTCTTGATTTCGAAAAGGAGATTGACCGCCGATGGGCCCCTTATTTGCAGTGCCGGGAGTAGACTATTTACTTCTCAAAAATTAAGTCGTAATTTTATAAGTCCAATTTAATTTAATCAACATCTCTTTCACCCTAGCACTAGAAACCGTAATTAATAATTATTTTATTGAATCTAAGCTATCTCCGCCATTAAAACTTAACGAATGAATTAATGTTGCCAGATAAACGACAGATTATGTAAATTAATTGGTAGTTATCGATTGAAAATATCGATATATTACTATTCCGCCGACTAAAAGTACCGGAGATGTTTACAATAGCTTTTCTCCGGTCATAATCTAGGTCTCATGTAACTGATTAGACGTATATTCAAATCGCCGATTAAACAGGAGCGGATTAGGCAACGGGCGCGCTAAAATAAAAAAAAAATAGAAATAGATAGTAAATAAACTAAAAAAAACTAAAACACGAAGGAAATATAATCTGAGGATATACCTATATGTCGTGGTCAGATCGTAGAATTGATCACTTTATGATGTGACTTGCCATTTCATGAATTAGTTGCATTTCATGATAATATGGCCGACTAAAACTGGCTATATCGTTTAAAAAATAACGTTTGATGGTATCTTAATCGACGTTTGGACATATAATTAATGTAGGCTTTCTATGATAATGAAAGGTCTAAATAAAATAGGAACTTGCACATTGCTCTCGTAAGAACAAACATAACGAAAGTTACCACAAAAACTAAAACTACAAAACGACCGAACGAACCACAATTGTTAAATGATATTACTTTTATCAAATCGATTTGGTAAATCAAACAACAAAATATTTAACATGGCCACACCTACCCCGCGTTCCGAATCACAATAACATCGCGGTTAGCGCGTCAAGAAATCGTACTGAGATAAGATAAGATTTTGTCGTAACTCGGAACGCGAGGCGAGACTAAACAGATTAATCTGTCAAATCAATACATCATTCAAATTGTTTTCGTGCCGGTCGTTTTGCGTAGAGTTGAATTTATTCCTCCGTATTTACTTCATATCGTTACAATTTGAGTAAACAGTGGGTTTGTTTTGAGATATTGGACTCCTTTTTTAGTGATAAGTGAGCAAATTGACTCTTTTTTAGTTTAAGTGAGCTTTGGACTCTTGTTTTAGTGATAAGTAAGCAAATTGACTCGTTTTTAGTTAAGCCTTATATTCTGGTTTTACTCCTGAAAAATGTCTGCACCTGGTAGAGATCGGGTAAACTACTCTTTGTCTCGCCGGTGTGTTTTTAATATTTTGTGAGGGCACAGCCCAGTTAATGCTGACTTCTGGGTGGTCAGTCCAACATAATATCTAGCAACAGAAGATGCTATGTAATGTTTTTATTTAATTCTGGAATCAATATTAATACATAAACAATATTGTTATTTCAATTTCAAATATTTTTATAAAAAATATTGTTTTATAACCTCAATTTCATCATCTGTAAAAAACAAAAATTTTCTGAAAATAGGGTGTAAAACTGAAAATTGTTTTCAGGATCTGAAAAGGTAATTGTTGTTCTTCAAAACCAAGTTAAAACCACCGTTGCCCGCGTTTTTTTTCTAGGGGCCCAAGTCTCCTAACAAAATGGGCAATCTCCTTTATATCCTTATATTGATACTAATACACATATATAAATAAAATAAACTACTAAATATTTTAACAAATACCAAAATAAAGGAAAAGAAACCTAATAATAATTACCATGACTCGACTTCTAATTGAGAGCTATTTATCCTGACTTAAGTAGTGGTTACGAACTTTTCTTTTAAAAGTGAGTTTATTTAGTATTTACGTGTCAACAAACTGAATTTTAACTCAGTAATTCATCCGTAATTTTATTATGTTAGTAGAAACCATCTCGTTTTATTAAAGAGCAGCACTTTGACATTTGAACAATGTTACCACGTAAATGTCAAAAAAATCAATTCATTCTAAACCCGCCCCGTTTCCCTCTCTGTCCTCCCTTTAAAAGAAGAATGCGAATAAGTAGCAATATTCCTGAATCACACGTTCTTCTAATTCAGTTGCGGCTGAGTTTCAGAATCGATTGCGCTTTGAAGAGCCACTCTTTACCTCTTTTGTTCTAATTGTGGAGCGAGGACACCGCTCTAACCAACTTTGATGCTTTTTTGTTCCGTGTCCTCATTTTAAATAAGAATGAAGTGTTTTAAAAGTGATCGGGAATCGGAATGTTCGCTCCGTTGTCTATAGCAATAGTGAGGTTCTAATTTTGAATGAATTTAAAAAGAGCTTCTTTTAGGTACTAGCACTGTTGTTTTTAGGGTTCCACTTCCGTACCCGAAGAGTAACCAATGGGACCCTATTACTAAGCCTCCGCTGTCCGTCCGTTCGTCCGTCCGTGCATCCGTCCGTCTATCTGTCAGCGGGCTGTATCTCATGGTCCGCAATAGGTAGAGTTGAAATTTTCCCAGGATGTGTATTTCTGTTGCCGCTATAACAAAAAATAAATTAAAAATTAAAGGGGGCTCCCCTACAACGATGGTATGGAACCCTTCATGCGTGAGTCCGACTCGCACTTGACCGGTTTTTTTTTTTAAGATTACTTACTTATTTATTTTGTTTTTAACTAGCATTCGGGGCAGTACTTGCTCTAAAACATATTTTACTGCAAACCTTAAAACGCCCATGGGAACACACGAAGTACTACAGTGTTATAACTCATGCACTCACACAACCTAATTAAAATAAATTACTCATCGTGCACTCTGTAATTTCCAAACTTTTTGAGTGCAAAGTTACGGTTTGTTCCTCACGACAAAAACTTTGCTTAGCCGTATAAAAAGTCCCTCATGCATATTTTTCAAAGTAACTTAGTCAATGCAAATGTGGAAAACTTCTTACCGATAGCAAACACCGAATTTCCATCGGTACTTATGATTTATAACATTTGTTTTTAAGAAACTGAAGTTTGTTACATAAAAACTTTTTTAGATGTAGCCTCATCATGCCACATTGAAGTTTTGTCGAGAATTGCCATCTCTCATAATTAGCCCGCGTAAACTTCATTTTCTCAGGACCGTTGGACGCCATATTTCTTTTTTTGCTTGCAATTTAATGTAATTAGGTACAACAGAATTAATAATTGTAACTCTTAAAGTGCATTTCGATATTTTGTTAAACGAATTAGCTTGTTGCTGACAGTGTGATCAGATTAAATATTTGTTTACACTTTTTAAAGCTAAGCTTTTCGTAATGTAATTTGTAAGCTGTCAGATCAAAGTGTCTGTAGTTTAAAAATAGGATTAAGTTAGCGACAAATTGATAGAATTAGTTTAAAATTACCACAAGAACAAAAAAGAAAATATCTTTTGTTGGGCTCGTTCATTTCCGCGGTAAATTATCACATGGCATTGATTGAGGTGCGTTCGGAAGCAAACATTCATCAACGGCGCGATAATTAGCAATGGCTGCGTTCCGAACACGTACGACCCCCAAAATTCGATTCGGCAGCGGTTAATCAGCACCCGAACGCCAGTAATAGGTACCTAATGCGACAACTAATTTCCTGAAAGAAGTGCTCTACCTTCGCAGGTTTTTATTGTGGTCGCTCGCGATTCTTGTCACGATCTCGTCTCTACTCAACCCCCCCCCCACCCCACTCCCACGCGCTCTTCACCCCCGCTCCCCGCATCCACGGTGTGCAGTCATCAAGCCCGAAAACTTGCGAATTAATACGTGCTTAGATTCCGTGCAAAGGAGACGTGGATAAGAAAGAGATTGTTATACAACTTGTCCGCGAGTTCCAAATGAAATCTGTTAATTTCCGAACGGCTTTCCCGCCCTTTTTGCGTATCCCTGAAGGATGCCGAAAGTTTCCAAATTGTAAGTTTAAACCGTTGATATAAAGACTTGTAACTTATTCGACTAATTTCTTGGGTAACATTTTTAAAGGCCTCTGTAGCATGTATAGAAAAGTTTTCTCGTTCATTTAATATGTATGATAGTTACCTTACTTAGTCTTCTGCGTAGTGTGAACATTTTCTCTACATTAATCAGGTTTTCACACTTTCATAATTAAGTTTGAAAAATTACCACTTTGTTACATAGAAGAAGCTCCACATTCTAGCATTGAGTTAACTTATTTTTCAGAATGAATATGAAAATGAATGTCAGGATTTTCTCATAACTACCGCCGACCGACCCATAAGTAATACAGACAAATGGTACATTGTTCTAACCTAATTCGGTCCATGCACGCTATTCTGGTGCGATTTTCAGTTGTTTGTGAGTATTAGTAAACGCTATAATAGCGTGTGTACATCATCGTAGCTGGTACTAATCTCGGGGCACTCGAAATGCGAGCAATTTCGCGATCCTAGTGACTGAGGCTCCTTGCAACCTCGCCCCTTACTAACTTAGTGCCACTTGTCTGCGCCTCTCCGGGTACCACAGGGCTGCACACCGATCCCATTCCATGCCTTGGTTATGTGATGAAATGGCTGTTGAGGTGCAATAAGAACCCAAAAATCAAAATGATAAAATAGCCAGAAAATATGCTGCTTAAGATACTATAAAAGCCCCATTTTAAATGTAAAAGTCCCATGTTAAAGCTCTGGTTTGATTGCAGACCCAATTATGATAGACCCAAAGAGAAAGGGCGAGCCCAATTTCATATTTGGCCCAGTTATCGGACATGATATCTAATGGCGGACATTCTGAGGAGGTCATTATGCTATATTATACGCAGGACCCTCATTCTGACCCAAAAGGGTCATTCACTTGGGAGACAAAACACTAAACAGTCATTAAAATCTAGGGCTCCACTTACTGAAGCCTAAATCACGACCAACCCCAACCTTAAGTCAAGCGGCACTGTTCGGACCCTCTCGTCGGTGCTCGGGCACACTCGGCATTATTCGGGAACTAAACAGAACCTATCAGAACTAATTGGCGGCGGAACGTAGCGAGCCCGCAGATTGGGACTTCATAAGATTAGCAATGCTCTTGGGAGAACTTCCAGTACAAAATTGAAGACCTTTCCGATGTATTTTAAGGCTTCAATAGATAAATGTACTTATGGGAAAATGTTTATGAACGGCGGAAAAGGAACTTACCTGGTAAACAGTTAAAGTTCTACGAAGAAATAACTGCCATACAAATAATAAACATGACTGTGAAAGTAGCATCTATTTATCAAAGTGAAACATTCATATTTCTTGAACACGCTTTCAAAGTGTTATCAAAGCCGAGTGAAAGTTACGTAAGCGTACCCGTACTTATAAAAGGAATCGCGATACATCGACATTTAACAAATGATACGTGGCCCTCGAGCCGCCCTCCACAAATCGCTTCACAATTGTCGATCCCGCCTCACATTGGCTAATCCGATATCCGTAAAAGTAAATTCAACTCGCACATCAATAACCATTTTGACAGCTAAGCCGCCATTTTTCATTTGGCGCGTTACGTTCAAAAGTGGAATCCAAGCGAAAATCGCGCAGTCAGAGGTCGCGTTCGAAACAAAAAAGCTTCCTTGTACCGAGGGCGCGCAAACATCGAAACTGCATCGAGAATCCTCTTTAAAACCCCTATATTGCAACTTTAATCTCGCTGTGGAAACTTTTCGCCGTAACTAACGCAGCGATGGAATGGGAGGTGGAATTTCGCTCGTCTAACGTTGGAACTGGGGCGGTAGGTAGATACTGTAGATCAACTTCCGAGCCATTTATTCACAAATCGAGTTATTGCACCTCTCGCAGATCGCTTTACATAGGTCATTTGTGGAAATTACACGTCGCCGCAACTTTGCGTATTCAGTTCAAGATTAATGAATAAACTGGTAGCTACCTTTTTTACTTTTTTAAAGATTAATGCATTGTTTCCGTGAAAGAAGCTCACGTTTTCTTAATTTCCTCCTTCAAAGCGGTGCATAAGCCTTAATTTATGAGTATGACATAGCGTGGCGAAGATAAATTCGTTGCTGTTTATCACGGTGGAGCTTTAATAAACAGAGCTTTACGGTTATGCAGTTTCACGTTTATTCACATCAAAATGTCGTAATATATTTTGAATTAAAACCCTTGTCCCATTAGGGCGTCTGTTTTCAGAATTCCACAAAGGCAAATCTAGTTATAAGTGTAACGCCGCGCGCCCAAACACTGTTATCCGTTTATTTCGCTACGTACTGTTGCCGCATATCGCAAATTAAATAACGTGTTTCGACTATGAATAATAGCCCGGGCCCGGCCTCAGAACGCGCCCCTTACCATGTTACAATTTGAAATTTAAAATAACAACAATTTTATTGTTTATGGTTGAGAACGCACGAGTACTTTCAAATTTGGAACTTGAATACATTTGTTATACATTTTATGGCATCAGTGATGTGGCCAAACTTAACAAAAATATATATGTAAGTAGGTACAAACATATGTTCGAGTCGCCGAATTATTTTTTGGTCAGACATTTATTATTTCTTACTTATTCTTTGGGCATTTTCCTTTATAGCACTTGCTACCAAAGGCACATAATTTTACCTAATACCTTGCGAGTTGATTGTCTGTCTATGTCGTAATGTTATGTTTTTGAACTTTTACTAAAAAGGGGGTTTACCAGTTCTTGCGAGTCTGCTGAAAGCTACAGGTGATAGCAAAAGGGTGCAATACAACAGTTCTGAGATAAAGAAGAGATGAGACCATGACTAAGCATAAGTTAAAACAAAGGCTCATAACGCCCCACTGAAGGAGAACCTCAATTAATAAACTTTGCTCAAAGTGGGCCACTATAAACACGAGCAAAACCTTTAAACAAAACTGAGCGACAACGTAATTAACGAACAGCTTATTATCATAAGAGAAAACAAGCTTTAACAAAAATACATCAGCTTATTCACCCAAATAAGGCCAGTTTCAACAGAATTTTCGCATATTATACCTGAGCCGTAGTTTCATAAGCTTTATTAAAATTCTCGTCGCTGGGTGGGGTTCGATTCTCGAATATCGTGACGCAGCCTTATTATATTCGATCTCGCAACGCACGCGAACATTTTGACGTACTAATTGCAGGCGGGGTTGTTAGATACGGCGTCACGGCACGAGTGTAAAGGGGGCTTATTAAGAGAGCACGGCAACCATTTTCAAACAGAATAAGGATTTAAGGGCCAAATATTTCGGGACATTGTTGTCTGAGGAATGTAAGTAACAATGTTGTGAGTTTTAGGCTTGATGTCGCGTTAATTTGTAAGTGTTGATGCTGTGTACCTTCGTAATATGCATACCTATTTATGTAATTATATGGGTATGCGTGTGTTTTGTTGGAGTAACGCGTTCAGGTATGATATATTATGGAGTAATGTTTGACTTTACACTGTTTTACACTTTTGTGAGTAATACGAGGCGAGGTTGACATTGTTTTAGCTTGAAATCACGCTTGGCTGTGACATATTGGCTCTTTCCCTAGCTAAATACGAAATTTAAACCATGCGACTTGTTATATCGTGCACCAGAATAATAGTCGGCCTCCTTTGTAAACTCCGAATATCCTACGCTACGCTAAAAGCAACCAAAACAACACCCGCATACCTAAACCTGTGCTTTTAAAATGTTTATAAAATAAAAACCTGTATCAAAATACAAATATGGATCTAAATTGCATTAATAAATCTGTGAATAAATATAACAACTAGCACACGTAAGCAGCAATATCCTCATTGACATTATTTATTCGTATCCGTACTTCTCGCCGCCATGCTTATTCACTTCATTTGCAACCGGTGCACGCTATTGGCGCGAATTTTTACGATTATTTTAAATTTCGAACGTAAAATTCGAACGTCCGACGGACGCTTGGAACGACTTTGCTTTAATAGGCTGTAAGAAATTGTGCTCGAGTTTACTAAATAGGCTTTATTAACTCTTTTTTGTGTTTTAAAGTAAAAAATATAAAGCTGAACTTTTATGCGATTCTGTGAAAGTTGGTACCGTTAAGGACTGCCTCAAGGCTGTATTTTCTACCACTTCAATTTCATATTAAAATCCAGTTAAACAAACCAACTTTCTCATTTTAAATATTAATTTATAGTAGAGATTTTTAACCCTTTTTAAGTCACTGTTAAGTATTTGAGTAGTGTTTCACGACGAGACCTAAAATTAATAAACTTTTGTTGGCCTTTACAACTTGGCAGGCACCGCAAGAACGGATAAAATAACTACAAACTTATATTTTACTTTTTGTACAGTCCTAGAGCAGCATGAAGAACCTACAACATTTATGTTTCATTCTATATTTAAATTCTCTAACGTCACGCTTGTCGCTATCATGAAAAAACGTGTCTGGCAACCCTTTGCTTATTATTTTTATTTACAAAGGCACCCTGTGCGACATATAATTCATTTTCACTACAACCTACTTGCTTGCGTGACGTCTCAACTACTTTTTTTTAATGTTCGTAAATAAAAAAGGTCGGACCACTATTTCGTCCTACTTGAACACGCAAGGGACGTAATGTTTCAATTTTTTCTACCTCGATGTTATCTCTGTAAACAAAAACTATTCTATATTTATATCATTGTTGTTAGATAGTAATTTCGTTATTAATTTTAAGGGCAATTTAACCTTTGATAATTTTAAGGGCAGATGGTATCGTTTTTAATTTAATTAGGATGATGAAATGTATTTTTTGTCTTCAAATTGGAAAAAATAAAAGGGCGGGCGAAAAATGTTGTGGTTTAGGTACGTTTAATCATGACAATGATAGATAAGTAGTCATTTTATTAACTTATGAAAGCAAAAAATCATAAATTCACAAAATACAACCTTTACACAACAGTTAAACCCGTATAATTTACTTCCCATTCAACTAAAAATAACCATTTATACTCATCAAATTATTACGGAATAATTTATTCGCTCCATTACCCGAACACAAAATGGCGGCCCATATTCATATGAGGCGTGATTTGCAACATTGGCTCTGATTATACCATCAACATCGTGACAGCTGTTCTATCAATCATTTTCTATCAGCTCTCATGGAATCAATTACGAGCGCAACTGTTGCACAACCACTGTCCCACAAAATATAATTGGTTTAATTTGACGAACAAATCATATGTCATTTCAATATGTCACATTCCGTTTTATTGTTATGTATTAGAAAGTTATTAGTTTTCTATTATATGATAAGCAATTGTATGTGAAAAGTGCATATACGAGGGCTGCACTGAAAATTTCGGGAATCAAGGAAGTGACACAACATTACTATTTAAAAATGTATTTATTGCTTTTTGAAGTATTCTCCGCGAAATTTGACACATTTTTCCATACGATGGAACCAATCATTGAAGCAACCATTCCATTCGGAAGTTGGGGTCTCCAAAATGGCCGTTTTGTAGGCGTCCACAGCTTCTTCAGGTGATGAAAATCTCTGACCACGCAATTTATTCTTTATTTTAGGGAAAGTATAGAAATCATTAGGGCTTAGGTCGGGGCTGTACGGCGGATGGTCTAATAATTCTGTGTTTTCTTGCTCTAAAAACTCTTTTGTTCTGTGCGCGGTGTGAGAACTCGCATTGTCGTGATGGAGGATGATGCGGCGGTTGCAGTTCTCTTTACGGAGTTCAGAAACGAGCTGTTGCAAACAAATGCTAGCATACCATTCTGCATTAACCGTTCTTTGCCCCTCAAGAGGAATAGTCGCAACATGGCCGGTTTTGGAGACAAAAGTGGCCACCATTTTTTTTGCAACACTCCGTGAACGAACAATTTTTGTTGGCTTTAACTCATTTTCGAACACCCAAACTCGTGACTGGTTTTTTGTTTTGGGTTCGTACGCGTATATCCAGGATTCGTCACCTGATACGATGTTGTATACAGCATTTGAGGATCCTGCGTGGAATCTTTCGAGAGTTCTGACGCACCAAGTAACGCGAGCCGCTTTTTGCTCTTCACAGAGCGAATGCGGTATCCATCGGGGATACAACTTTTTTATACCTAATTGTTCATGCAAGATTATTTGTATTTGACTCATGCCAATGTCTAAAGTTGCCTGAATTTCGCGGTATGTCACATGTCGATCTTCCTCAATCAGCTTACGCACAGCATCAATGTTTTCTTGAGTGACTACAGTTTTTGGACGACCTTGACGGGGATCATCACTGAGCTTGACACGTCCACGTTGAAATTCAGCAAACCAGCGATAAATTGTGGTTTCGGATGGGGCTTCATCACCAAATGCAGAAATCATCCGGTCAACACACTGTTTTTGTGTTAAACCACTTCGAAAGTCATAATAAATCATCGCTCTTGAATTTTCTCGAGTCAATTCCATTTTCTCAACGACTAAACAAGTTTGACAAAACCTTGTGACAAGACCGAGAATCTTTTTTTAAATAAATAAATGGTATTCGATTTTTAAAACCAAGGAGTTTTCAATTAAAAAGATTTTAATATGACAGGAAAAGTGGAAATATTCAATTCCCGATACTTTTAGTGCAGCCTGTACATTGTCGGATAAAACAGTATTCTATTCGTGAAATCACTTGGATGGTTTAACTTCTGCAATAATCTTTTCGAGCATTTAATAAGCTCAGTTAAAGCTAATAACTCTTTTATTTATCTTAATTAAGCTATTCCAGATACCTACTCAAAAACCTACGGTATTTTTAACTACGATAGACCAATCAGCTGGCGAGGTAATCACCATAAAGGTGTCACTACCTACACTAAATATTTTAATTAACTTTTCAAATGCATCTCAACTCTAGCATTAAAACTTTACAACCTGCACCATAAACACTATCATCATTTATGACGCAAGGCTACGTCATTAGTGGCCAGTATTATTTGGCATCTCACAATGGCGCCAGTTTTGAAGGAAACCGTCAAACTTTATGTCAAATTCAGTAGATTCAAATTTAGTTCCATATTCCGCCGCTTTACCAAGAAATACTGGCCACACTGTATATGACGTGAAATCTAACAAGGAATACGTGTTTTATCGCGCACATACATCAAACTAATGACTTCAGCCTGCGGATGACCGCGTTCCTTATATTGCGACATTTCGACGCTCGTAACCGATGGCCGATGGCGTACTGATAATAAATGCAAGTTTTATAAGGCTTTTTATCGCAACGGAACGGAATTTATGCGTTCACAGCGGTTTAACTGTTCCCACGGCGATGCTTTATCGCACCGAATGCTTTTTTAATTTGCCCATAAAGTATTTGCTTTGATGATACTTTCAATTAATATTTTTATGCGTTTTAAATATTTTGATGGCGAGGTTCGTAAATTTCCTCGATGTACGAATTTTTTTTCGAATATAAAGTTTGATGCACATTTATAACCGTTATAATAATTTCAGTGTCCACCTCATTTGACTGTTCAGTACATTTGCATTGCCACAAAACGCAACTGATGTTCAAACGAAACTAGAGGAGCACCGTAATCAATCATGGCATCGATACTCGGCTAAACTTATCCGATTACACACATAGTGCATAAACCACGAGTCCAAATTCTGTTCGCAGTAAAACAGAGCTATGACTGTGTTGCGCTTCAGTACGAACTACGGAAGCGGGCGGTGCATTTGGCCGCGAATTCGGGAAAGTTATTCGGCGAACGCGACGTAGCCGGTCACTCGCGTATTGTTCCCGACGCGCCGTCCGCATCGCCTACTGAGCTCGGTTCCGTTCACTGCCACATAAAGAACCCCCTTTATTGCTCGCTGCTCGTGTGTGTGTAATCTATGCGTACTAAACCCTGAGCAAGAAAACTAATTCGAACATAAAGATCGTGCCGTTTTTGGAGTACGCTGCGAAATTTTCATTTGGTTTCTGTAGGTAATAGGTAGAGTAATAAGCGGTGCTTGTTTATGGTCAATGAACTATCGGATAAAGTGTTCACTGTTTGAACAACGATTCATGTCTAGAAACGTTAGCAAAACACAAGTACCAATATTATAGTGCTTCACCACGCTACATTACTGTTTAGGTAGTTTCTCCAGCAACACAGAACAATAACATTTAAGCTAGACCCCTGTTTTCAGGTGCGTTAACGGCAGTTAAAATAAGCATAAAGTTGTTTCCCGACAGCCGGATGCGACGGCCATTCCGCGCGAATCTTGTTGAATTATTTGTACAAAATGGCGGCCAGCGACCGTCACTTACGCTTTGTCCTGCAAACCGTCCAGAAGCACGGTGTGTGAACATTATGGCGATATAAAACCGCTAATTGTTCTCGTTAAATGCACGCTTTTTCGCAATAAAAATTCTCATATAACAGAGAAAATAAACCAGAACTATAGCTGAACATTAAACTGCGGACGTAATATAATTCGCAATAATTTCATTTGTTATAATTTCCCCCTATAATCGTATTTAGCACTTACACCGGTATTCAGTAATAACAGCATTAATTGTGAGTACAGCGCTCAGTGGAAATAATTAGATGATTACAAGTACGACGAGTAAGCTTTGGTGAAGCGATTAATCCAAATTATCAACACTGGATGCTGGGAGCGTATTTCATGTAACGCTTTGCTCTACATCTCTTTATTCCATGTTCTGACATGTAAAGATAAAGCCTAATTAAAAACAACAAGCGGAGCGCCGAACAGATTAATCGTTAGGGTGCGGAGGCGCGGCCGTAACAAATATAATAAATTAACTCTACGTATCGTAATCGATCGTGTGTAGCATCGAGATGTTGACTTTTCAATTAAGTCGACTGCCGATCTTGTGCCGACAACCGTACGATTAATCAATCGTGGTCGGACGAATCGGGTCCGTACGGCCGTACCATGGGACGCGCCAAAATTATCACGAATTAATGGACCCCCACTCCCCCAGTCTGGACGCGGAACTGCGCTCACTCATGTTTTATTTACTCGTCTCGCACCGGAATAGAAATAGCCAGGGGACCGACCTCATTTACCTATTAGAGCAATATTGATTTGTCGCCAGCACAATGTTTACTGGACGCTCTGTTGTTTTTTTCCCAAGTCCAAATGTACCTGAATGTAACCGTCACTACAATAATAACGAAAAAAAAGTTTTTTTTTTCCTTTACAGCATAGAGACGTCTTTCAAGATCTTATAACCTTATTTATAAAAAAAAAAACAATTAACTTGCAAGCTAAGGAAGCTTACAAGTTAAATGGATTTTTTTTTAAACCCTTAAAAAAACTAATCACTGATAAATCTACAATCTGTTGTTAGTAAAATTAGTCGATTCGAACATCATTATTCATCCGAATAATTCGTTATCTTAATCGAGCTGGCTCGATATTCAAATAGTGAGTTCAGTACTCGTAGTTGGTCGCTATCTATCGGGCCGAACATTTCGATTCGATACCCAATAGTCTATGCACGAAGTAATTACTTTTAACATCAATCTTGACCTCGTTTCGTTTGTGTTGCGATTAAAAGAACAATATTGTATTGAACGCTTTGAAATTCTACTTCAATGAAATTCGTTAATTTGTTCAAACATTTGGGTTGATTGTTTTGTTAAACAGAATTAATAAGTTGATTATGAAAACAAAGAGAACCGTTGGCTAGAGAGATTAGGTTTTTTCTTCGATTAATTGTCGATCAGTTTCAGGCCCATTGCTTTATTTTAGGCAGGTTCATTGTTACCCAAAATAAATTCTTTTAGATTAAGATTTTATAATTCAATGAGCAGACACTGAACTCATATTTTTATAATATACCTTATTGACAGAATTTTACTTTAAAACAAATCACAACTCAGCCCAGCAGTATCTTTTATACTAAAAATAGGCTTGCGCCGGCAGCAACTCGCCAGATGTGAAGCGATGACGATGACGCCTCCTGGGGTGGAGGACGCTTCCCTAGAAGAAAGCGATTCACTAGATCTTTGAAAAGATCTAGATTATAATGATCGGGAAACAGAGAATCCAGCACTGAATTCCATACTGGTGGTACTACTACTACTATACTGGTGGTCTACTGGTACATAGACTGGTGGTTCGCAAACTAAATGTGGAAGCATAGCGCTTCGTTCGGGTACGTGGAATTACAACCATAAAATATAACGGTGACACTTCGCCATATATCTGCTCGTACGCTGATAGAATGGGGATTGTGGATGGTTACCAAACTCTCCGAAATGTAACCTGGAGGAACTCGTGGCTAAATAATAACAAGGTCGGGTCGATCTTTAGGTTAAGCCGTGCTCGCTTAGGTTGGTTTGTGGATGGGTGACCACCCATTACATACCGATTTCCCTCAATGCCTCAGAAAGCACGTTAAACCACTGGTCCCGGCTGTCATTTGTAGATCTTTGACAGTCGTTACAGGTAATCAGTTGCCCAAAAAGTCTGACAACCAGTCTTACCAAGGGTTATCGTATTACTCAGTACTAACTGAGTTGTGGACGTCAAATAAGCAGTCGCCATGTAAAATACTGGTATACTCCGAAATGTAATCGATAAAAAACCGATAGGCTGGGTATCGCTCTCCCTTTGCTTGTGCCAATATTCACGTTCTTGCGCCAGCTTCATCTTAGTTTGACCCAACACGTCGTCAGCGTTATCAAACACACAGACTAAACCAAAGTCATGTATCCCAGTCCCTTACCCTCACCCCAGAACTCGTCCCCACTCGTACCCATCTATAACCCACATTATACATATGATTTGGGACTACCAGTTTAATAGTTGCGGTTGCCGTCGGATTGTCGGTCGCATCGCACGACAGTTTGCGGCACCCGGGTCCCAATTAGATTAAATCTAGATGCATACAAACCTAGCCATCACAGTTACGGATCGGAACAATGACGGAGTTTCGACAAACTAATTGTTTCGATAGTTATTCGGAATGAGGACGTAATAAACTTGAGTACGATGTTCGGTGGGTGGCTGTGTAGGTATTTTAGTTGAAGATTGGGTATAAATTACATACCTATGTAGAAATTGACGTTGATAACAATGGGTTAAACAGTTCAGCAGTATTCCAAGGCCTAAAGAACTTAAAAAATCTTCTAGACGACTTCTTTTTCGTCGTATCAAAGCTCCCAATACAGTAACCATGGATGATTTGTGTGTTTGTTGTTATTGAAAACCATTTTCACGCGTAAAGAGTGTTTTATTAGAGGTCAGGTGAACTTTACATTGAAATATAACACAGTTTTTTTTTTTTAATATCCATGAAATTGGCTTTATTTGACTGATAATTTTATGCCATTTATATTTGAATATGATAGCGCACGTGGCGATACGATTCCGATTCATTTGAGTAAATTAAACACATCGCGCTCTATTTGACATGAGGCTCCGTCTTGTTTAAACCACATGTCTGCAACATTAATACCTTCCAATTCAGGAAAAACAACCGTTATGTTTGTAGCACTTCGGTTTAAAAATAGGCAGACCAATAGCAACAAGATAATACATTAAATTGTTGTTAAACTACAAAATTTCGTAGCGTACTGTCATGTGCTACGGACTGCGTAGCACACGTAGGCAATCATCACTTCGCTACGGCTGTAGCAACAATACAATTCTTTTAATGTCTTCATACATTGTTCGTTTGTGTGGCTCGAATCTAACCCATACGTCCCGTCTTAAAGAGATGAGCAGATAATATTCCTTACCCCATCTGCAGTCATGGGAAAAATTACCACGAGGGTAGGCAAGGCACCACCTGCGATCTTGTGTAACATGTTACTTAGCCACCATCATCAATCTGCCAGAGAAGTGTGGCGTATATCCCCCTTGGCGGCCATTGATACAAAGCTATAGGGGAGGGCAATTGTCTCAAAATAAATGTTAAAGTAAAACCCACAAAGGTGTAGTAGAAAAGAAACAGAAAAACAAAAATAATGGTTATAAACTTTAATTACTACTGCGGCAGTAAAGACCACAAGCAGGAGAATTTAAGTGACACAAAAAACTAAAAATCTAAACTTGAGACATTATGATGGATTTGATTTTGTGGATCATAACTGGCTGTCTCACCCTACAATGGCATATAAAAGCGATGTCATTTAAAATTAAAAATGATTTTTTAAAGCGATTTACCGACTAACCAGCAGCAAAGCAAATCTTACCACAAATAGATAGGCTGACAAAATGGAGAAATTAAAGATTGCCCGTACCACTTTCGTGTTGTAGTCATTAGAATAGGCTAGAGGTCAGTGCAGCGGGTATTAAAGTAATCACGCGCGTGCTATCGAACCCGCTGTGCGGTGTTCCCGATCTGACATAACTTGTGTTTTAAGTTATAGAAATTTACTTTATGGTTGATTTCTTTAACAAAACATGACCTCATTTGACCTTATCGACAGTATGGAAGTAACAAAACATCATCTCTTCAGAGAAACCGGTCTGATGTAAATAGGTACTCGTAATATGTTTATTTTGATGTGTATTACTTGGTAAAATTCTCGATGGAGGAGCTCGTGGTTAAATAATAACAGCCGCTCGGGTCGATCTTCAAGTTACGCCGCACTTTCCCTGTAGGTCCGTGGATGGGTGACCACCCATTAAATACCGAGTTTTTTCCGTGCCTTGGAAAGCACATGAAGCCGTTGGTCCCGGCTCTCAATTAAGTATAGATCTTTGACAGTCGATACAGCTAGTCATTGGCCCGAAATCTGACAACCACTCTTACCAGGGGTATCGTATTACCCAGTACTAACTAGGTTGTGGAGGTCAGATAGTCGGTCGCTCCATGTAAAATACTGATATTCAGCTGCATTCGGTTAGACTGGAAGCCGAGCCCAACACAGTTGGGAAAAGGCTAGGCAGATGATAAAATAGTAAAATTCATGATCATATTCCTTTGCAAGGTTTGACAAAGACTTAATACTTAATACTCCTCGCGTTTCCTCTGCATCACATCTAGACATCTAGGTCATCTTCATTACTTATATCAAATATGTAATGTATGTAGTTAAAAAGTACGCAAGTTGTGCTACAATATCCATGCATGCATGATCAAACTCATTATCTATCGCGTCCGCGACTCGAAAGAATATAAAAATAAATATTTTTATCACTTCAATCGTAAACAGAATGCATAAATGATACTCATCTACGTATAGAAAACCATCGGCGAACCGTTGATGATCACATACACGTTTTATCAACCACATTTGATTATTATGAAACTATAAAGTCTTCTTATAACTTTCTCAGATTGTGGACACTAAAATTAACATACAAGAATATAAACGATAGCTCATTATGTTTAAAATCTCGAAAAATCACAATCAAATCGCTAAATCTCGAATGTTATCACGAGAACGCTCCACAGATTCCACGTTGCTAATATGTTCTGAGCGCGCCGACGTAATTTAAAAGTATTAGAACCTTGGGAACTTTTACACGTTAAGATATTTTAATATTCTTAACCCACATTTATCGTGGTACTGTAAAATGGACCTTATTTTGTTGAAAATAGAGTTGTTGAACTGTTTATATGCAAAGTGCATTCCGTTAGAGTCGGTACATAATCGGATCGGAACAATAAATTGCCCAGACGGTTCTACTTGTGTTTCGGTTGTTGAGAATTTGTTCACACGACATTATTCATTATCAAACGTGAATCTAAACAATTATTGCGCTTCCAACGTGTTTGTTATGTGATTACTATCTGTGTTTTATTAATACTTTGGGAAAAAGAAAATGGAGAATGTTTTGTGGATTTAGAAAATGTTTACAGTTTAAAAACATGGCTGCACGTGGAAAACGGAATTTAAATGTTTCGCTGCATTCTCTTTTGCTATAACATTTTTGCGTAGTAAACGGTAGATATTCTTTAATTAAAACCTGCAAGTTTAGAAAATATGAGGAAATACACAATGTCTAGGTAACTAGTTAAACACATACATTTTAACCATCATCATTTTTTTTAATCATCCAGTCACAAAATAGCGATCACTACTCATAAGTAAGTAAACAATCGCCCCATGAAAATCTACAATGCTCGGTAACTTTGAACCCAAATAAGTAAAACTATGCCGTCGATTAATTTCAATTTCAATACAATCCCAATAAACAGTAGTGAATAAATATCCCCTGTCCCAAACGGGGAGACAAATGGCCGTTTCGGACCATAGACTATACTAGCAATTGGCCTTAGCAAGGGTCAACAAATGCCAGATCCCGGGACCCATGAATCACGGGAACTGGGTGCATGGATCACGGTTTTTGTGTTGTGGGATAAGTAGAAAGCAAGTTTTATCGGTTTTAAAAGACAACTTAAACACAACTACCACCACCTCTGCCTAACCGTAAGAGAATTACAGGGGAGATGTTTGGTTATGTTAACTAAGGTTTAAATAAAAAGAAGAAAAGAGCCTAAAGCCACTTACAAAAGAAACAGGATAAAGAAAAGAAAATTAGAAACAAAAGGAAAAAGAAACAAAGAAAAATAATTTTGTCATTTAGAAGTTAAAAGGAAAACATCCTTTCAAAATGACTATTCTGTAATAAGTAAAGTACACAATAAATGGATAGAGCATTTGAAATTACCTTATTAATTAGCAAAAAGCCAGCAACCACTCCGATCCGTCTACTAAACTACAATATTAACCTCCACAACAACGCAAATTGTTAATACAGGGTGTTTATCATCCACGCCCAGCAAAAATACAGGGCGGCCTTATCGAGGGACGACAAATGGGCCTAGGAGGCGCCATGAATTACACCAACTACTGACATTTGTCACACCAACACGTCATAACCGCGGCTCTGACCTTACAGCCTTCAAAACGTGAATTATTAGGCCATTGAAAACGGGCGCCGCCGCCGCCATCTTTTAATTCGGGTAGAGGTGTGAATTTTGCTAAGTGATTTTGACGCGATGAAAAAGGTTTTAGAAAGAATTGATTCGGAACTATTCAGGTGTTACTTGCTTTTGAATAGGTGTACTTAATATTGGTTAAGATATTTCAGAGTGGCACTTTACTATAAAATCAATATTAGCAGTAAGAAAATGACTGGTCCTTCAAGACAAAATCATAACTGTATCGTCTAAAGATCAAACTTATATCAAAATGTACACAGTTTAATTGCCTCATGTCCACCATTGTATACATGTGAAGTCCCCCAGTAAATCTCCGGCTATCCTATTAAGATAATAATCAGCAATTCGCAAACATCGACCACGGAACCCAAGGCCCCCATAACTAACCCCAAAGGATTTAAATCGTACATTTTTGGTAGGATTAATTAGAATTCCTCTGGCACAGTTTGTGATACGGGATTATCCTGTACCGCTAAACGTTGTCATAACCGTTAGCCAGGGTCTCTGTTCTCCTTTATGTGTAATTTCCAGACCCCATATCTATGTCGGCCTAGGAAATTATGCTCCACTCACTGTAATATGGGATTAAACAGTTTAGAATACAAAGTTCGTATGAAATAAAATAATATGTTCTAGCCTTGTAGATTATTTTTGAAACTAGTGTTTAGAGAACAAGTATTATGTGGGTAATATTTCTGAATAGTACCTGCATTACCTACTAACATTTTCTTCATTATATGTTATGCCTGAGAGGTTAAGCACAGGCATTAGGGCAGGAGCACTAAGTGCTATGTTTTAATAACCTTTTATACGATGGAATACGATTATGGCTTCTCCGTTTACTACGAATAACATCCGTTGACTAGGTAAACAACGCAAAACACTTATCTCCTTAGTATTACCTATTACTTTCGCCATAACAACCCCAAATTGGTGCTAAATGAATTCTTTCTCCATGCAAATACATAAACGTCTATGCCCTAAAATATAATAAAGACGGCCATTATCCCCAATATTGTTTGCTAGTCATACAGTTTTCATGTAAATGTATGTTCCACTTCTAGGACCATTTCGGAATTAAGGACCAAACTTTGAGAAGAAAGTCAATAGCATTTATACATAGTTAGTAAACAAATGAAATATGATGTAAAATTAACAGAAAGGGGACAAATTCTACAATAACACCCCTGAGTTTCACCCTCAGCTAATATATTCATGAGACAATAATCGTTATCGGCCACACTGCGCACTTGACTGAACTTGGAGTTACAATCAAAACTTGTCTACCTATAGAGATGGCCAGATAGGGTAACATTAGGTTATTAGTCGATTAATGGCTTCGATAACAATTAACACCCAATTTATTGAAGGTGAACGACGAATTACTCATAAGCAATGAATCTGCGGAAGACTGATTAAGTTTGCTCCGGATTTTTACTGACAATATCCGATATCTTTACGGCGATGAATATTCAAGCTTAAACACACGCAGCGCTCATAAAATAAACAACAATAAATCCAACCGAGATGATTTTACTACTAAATAGCATCGCTATCCGTCGAGCCGACTCGGCTAAGTAATCAGCTTGTATATGGTCGAGTTCTCGGTAATCGAATTCGCCGATAGAGTGAGTACATCACTACTAAGTCCTAGGGCGTTCTAAGTGCCTCGGGACAGCACTTGGAGCGTGATGAGAAGCGCAGCCACTGAAGGATTTAGGTGGATAATGTGTATGAAATAGAATGCTCTGATAAACTTCTGCGGCATGTACGACATGATACATTTTGCCCCCGCGGCGTTAGTTGGGCTTGGGCCCGGCGAACCCGATTGTGTACCGAATTGATTTTCGAGTTCTGAGAACAGTAGAGCAATTTATATCCAGTTACGTGATATCAATCTAAATTTGAATGTAACCGTATTTGATTAACGTTCATCGGAACCACCTAATAGAAAACTTAATTAATAAAATTGGAGAACAAACATTCCTTTCAAGGCTTTATATTATACGGCTGTTTGCGTTTCACTTTTAGTGGCGCAAAAACAAACACAACTAAACCACATTACCGCTCGCTTCCAAGCTTCGCAACACGAACAAAGTTGATAACAAGCAGGAAGACATCAGAGTATCAACGAAGTTATACTCGTTAAAAATACTTGACAACTGAGTCGGCTGTATGCTATCGGTTAACTAACTTCATTGAGAATTACAGTTCCAATCGCCTTCGGGAATGCATCGGGGGATGCACATGTTATCGGCGTTGCCACGCAGCGCACTCCCCCTGAACGAGGAGTTCCCAACTCCTCCTAACTCCTCTTATTTATTCCTCATATTCCCGCGAAGTGCGCTGGAGGATTATTGGCCTGTTATCGGAAGTGGATAAATTACTTTATTACTCGCTCGCGGGGAACCCTTTCGGCGCTGTAAAATGGAAGCATCGAAGCTATTTTCACGGCGGAATAACGCTCGTTCCGCTTATAAAAGGATTCATTTTTTAAATCGATAGGTATTATTTTGCGTGTGAATAATCGTCCGGCGTTTTGGAAAAATGAATGTGTCGCACCAGCACCCTTCCCGGTCGGCCGGCTTCGATATTTTCGGTCAAGTGTTTTTCTATATCGCGCCGAGCTCAATATTGTGATAAAGTACTATCTGAGTACATTAATATTAGGTAACCGTATTTCTTCTACAGAGCAAAAAGATCTGTCTTGAATAATAATCTGTCTACTACTTAGCTCATAAATTCGTACAGAATACTAATTACTCATTGAATATTTACATTAATTTTAATATATCATCCCCCAATCTTATCTTCGGTCAGTCCCATTGCCTTTGGCTAAAAACGGAATCATGCTAATTTCGAAAATGGACTACCCTTCAATTAATTATTAAGGAACTGAAAACCCTTTTAACCCCGTTTGGTACGAAACGTAACGGCGGAATGGGTGCGGTCATTTATCTTTATAAGTGTTCGGGGTATTAGCGGGGGGGGGGGGGGCAGAATTCATTACGTGACTTTATACTAATGTCATTAAGAGGGTGGAGTGGACATTACTAGGTTTGTGAAATTAATGCTATGGCAACACTGAAGCTTCAACATCAAACCGAATAGTGACAGAAGCTTTGACAGCAAAATTGACGGGAACTGAAATTAAACCCTTGTTTAATCTGAAATGATGTATTTAACGCTGCAGCATCTCAGAATTGTTTTATTTGCATTGCCATCAAAACGTAACCGCGCTAGTACAAGTGGGTGCTTCAATATTCAACAAACAGGCTTGCCTGTTGTTGTGTTAATCCCTCCGGATTATCCCACTTACTTGGAGTTTGATCAATTTAAACACCGTCACTGAAGCCTTTTAATAATCTCTTTGTTTACGTTTAATTCCGAGCTTCGGGTCTTAATTCTAATGTGAGTAATGTTGCTTGATTGAAATTACTATAAGTACTTACAGTTCAGAGAGTTTGTTGAGTACCTTTAATATTAATTAGCAGAACACGTGTTTAAGATACCTAATGCTTAACTAAATAGCTTTAGTTTAGTTACCAAATTCTGTATTCCCTTTGGACATCATTTACGTATATAACAGAAATTCTAGAGCTAAACCCAAAATTAATGTTTTCTAAAAATGAAATTCTCATGTGACCCAAATTGTTACAATGTGTACTAAACTACATTCTGTTTATTAGCGAAACTATCCCAACAATTTAACAATTCAGGTAACAAGAAAAACTAGTGGCTTCAGCATAATAATGTTCCCAGTTTACACCCGAAACATTTTTAACGGTCGCCATTTTCTGGTACGGGTCGGTTACATGTAGTGTGTAGCCAAAATATATAGTCGTTAGCATAATGCTGTTACTGACTCTTTAATTACGCAACTATGTGTTATGTAGAAATAGCAAATGTTACAGAGAAAGCTTATACTAGCTTGCGAACTTTCCAGTCGCAAACCGTTGGTTATTATGTTAAACCTCTTTTCTGTCAGCAATAGTAACAATGCTGAAGGAAATGTAGCTTTTTTAATGTCGGATTGTTTATGCTTTACTCTCGTTCGAAAATGGAACTCGAACGGGATTTTTAAATATTAATTCGACATGTTTTTCGCTTATTGTTCGTAGCCAGTTTGTATGTGAATTGAATGAATAAGAGAAAATGGAAAGGTATCAAACTCACACTGGGGTGTTAGCCATAAAACTAACTTTTGCATTACAGCTTACAGTGTTCGTTTACTATAAAACGTGCAACCAATTTACTTGAAGCAAGAAGCGTTCGATTCGAATCAAAAGTGGCCCCTGCTCATTTTACCTGTCGAACGTCTAAAATTTACGGTTTCATTAATAATTGAACCCTGTGATAGTGAATAAATTTCAGTAGTTTTAACTTAAATTTCATTGTGCATAAATAACCTCGTTCAATGGGCCGATGTCACAACTTGTCGGACAATAAATTACTGACAGATGAAATGCGCCGCCAGCCCTCTACGTTAATAATAAACAAAGTTTTCAACAAAAATAAGCTTTTAGATTTATAATTGAAACGGATTAAAGGTGATACTTGTCCAATTACTCCGGTTTTATTGCTATTCTTCTATTTTCGGCTGTCTGTAGGAGTATTCTGATTAACGGCCTGTCAAAACGTGATGTATATCTTTAACAATAGGACAGTAATGTCTTGATTAAGATATTTATCAATGCCAGCGTCTGTTACTCACAAATCAACGATACTTAGCAACAGAATGATTGTAATTAAAAATATCAGTCTTGTAGTCATAAGTTATTAATGTCTGTAATACGAACCTTAAGAAATGATTTAGATTTTAAGCAATCACAAACAGAAAGCCGCTATTTATTTAAAATAATTAAAGACTTGAATTTCTGACCTAGACATAAATAGGATCTTAGAGAAAATCCAAAACACGAATTGTAGAGATTCAATATTTGATTCGCCCTTATCTGGCTGAAAACATTTAATAAGCTTTTGCAGACCAAGCCACAGAATACATAATAGTACAAGTACCAGGCCCAAACCTCCAGGCAAGGCAGCCAGTTCCAAGTCCCATAGCAACTTTAAACGTGAACGGATAAGATCTCATTTCATTAACATAAACAGCGCTTTGTTTAATCCTTGCTCGACTGGATGTGAGACACCGATTTGTCTTTGTTTCTTTCTATTAAATTCAACACAAAACCACCACGCGCCATTTTGTTTTTACCATTTTTAAGAAGGCAACATTGCAGCGCTCCACCACCGCCATTACTAAATGAAATATTGTGAAATCGCAATGAATGTTTACGCCATCTCATGTTTTTTTAAATTATAAATATTTACTGTATTTTATTCATTTGCGTATTGCGGGTTTTATTTGTGAAAATTGGGATTTATAAGAGGTATTGTTCAGCGAATTATTTTGGATGTTCTCTTTTCGGATTTTCTATTGAATTCTTGTTAACTTTTTGTACCGTAATAGGGCGTTTAATGACGTCAAGACCTAAGACGTATCGCCTAAAACATAAGCGTTTATTGGTATCTGGGCACATATTGCGTTCACGTAAGTACAAGACGGAGCTACCCTTAATGGGCGCTAATCCATCTCAGTCATGTGCACTTCCATTTCCTCGGGACGTGAAGGAACGTTCGGTCATTCTGAACGGCGGATATTTCATACTGTATGGAAAAAAATCTATCCCACAAATAAATGTGTTTGAGACCTAAGTGAAACCATTTTCGCACAAGTGACAGAGGATTTATTCCGCAAATAGAATTATATTTGCTCAACGATTTCGGGGAAATTTATTTACAGAAAAAATGTGATACACAGCCCAACTGTTCTTAGGTTTGAATCAAGTGTTAATTATTGTTATATTAAAATATGCAAACCAGAACAAAAAGTGCTCAAGGAGTCCGGATTTGAATTTAGAAAAGTTAGCAAAGAAAGCAAAACATAATAGAATTCGAAATTCGAATGTTCCACGTGATTACGTTTCGTTTAACACGGAGGCGCGTTAAGCCCGACTCATTCAAGATCACTCGACATAATTAACGCCTACATTGAGTTATTTACACACCCGCATGTGGCGGCGGAAACGACAAGAACGATTGACGTGCCTAATTCTTAAATTATTTACAGAATCTATCCGACAGATCCGATAAAAGTCGTTCGATGTTGGAAACAAATGGAACTGCTGCTAGGACAATTGATGTTTCGAATTATTTATCGGACATGCAGTCTTTTAACATAACGTCAAAGTTGCCATAAAAAAGAAACCGGCAATTTTACGCTTATATGCATCAACAGCGTAAAATTTATTGCTCAGCCAGCTAGCCCAGCACGCCCCGATCCGCCATATTTATTTTCTTGTTTATGGCTTTTAATCAAGTGACATTTCCGTGACTGCAACACTTACACCGCGGATGCACGGAACCTGCTTGTGTTTGTCCATTTCATTATAAATTTACTTATTGTTCGCTTTATGATATTTTATTTACATTTCCATGCTTATGCGAAGCTGTACAGAGCAAACAATATTTGTTTCCGTTTTAACAACACGATTCAGTTCTGTTAAAAGATATTACAGTGATTTTCTTATTTGGATGGTTGGTTATTTTGATGCTGTTATTTGTGTTAGTTTAACTGTTATTCATTTGATGTATTTTCGGAAATCGAAATAAACATTTTTCAAGTTAAAGCTTACCGACAGAAGTCAACCGAATAGTTAACATACGATATTAAGCAAGTGATCGATGCAAAAGCTACATTTTCTCATGAAAAACTAGGATGGGCGTCACCCCATCGATCAGGGCTTGCCGGTCGACATCCAACAACTACTTAATGTACTTATTGCACGTCATCGATCACCCCCAGACGACACCCGAATCCATTAAACCATGTCTAATTGATCGCCGTAGGAATTGAAAACGACAAAAAGTAGCCGGGTAGTCGGGTAGCTGGATACCCGGGTACCGGGTCCCCGGACGACGGAGTCTAAAGTATTTGGTGTGCAACTATGCAGGAAGTCGTCGGCGAGGGTGGACGGAATAGCTTCGGTGAAATTTAGGAAATTCCAGCTGGAAATTGTTTAAATACATGGGAATAATACTTAGTAGCGCTTTTGTAGTGCGACGAAAAATTTCTAGAGATACATACTTCTACAAATTCGCATCCAATACTTTCTTAATCGGTTCGAAGGAGAATAAATTCCGCAAGTCCACGATATAATAAATCTTTGTAGGTAAACTGGCCAGCAGTATATTATCATCAACAATTTTATTTTTTTATTTATAAACAGAACAATACCTACTGATTGGCAGCACAGAGCAAGTCCCTGCCAACTTTTAATAGCCCTTTCATTCTCTCTCTTATCGAGCGTTTGCCGATAATTTACGACATATTATGCTAGTGCTGTGGATAAAGGACGATTTTATACGGTTTACCTTATAATAGTTTTTGTAAAATCTAAGTGTTTAATGTATATGATACATTATTAGTATAGAAACAAACTCTAACCACAAAAAGGATTTTGAACTAGAAAGACAAAGCAAAAAAATATATATTTTTAAGTCAAAATTGGTTATTAATAACTGAAACAATAAATGCTGTTATTCAAAACAAACAAATACTAATTAGAATCTTGTCTGTACTCATCGAAAGAGGGGCAGCAATAAATAGCATATTCACGTTTCGCCAGCTATGTATAAGACCCATGGAAAAGGCCTGGCCTGGCACAAATTCTGACACCGAGCTGCTAAGACATTGCTGCTGCTGCTGACGAAAGAACCCAATAAAACTTAGTCCTAACTATACAAGTACTAAGGTACGGTACGGTGGCCCAGTGGGGGCGGTCCCGACTTGCGAGCACTACGTCGTGGGTTTGATTTGAACCCAAGCAGGCGCATTACTTTGTGTAATTTATTTCATCACCACTGCTCTCTAAAACGATGAAGGAAAACATCGTGAGGAAACCGGCATGTCCTAAAACCAAAAAATTCGAAGACATGTGACATCTACCAACCCGCACTGGGCCCGCGTGGTGGATTATATCCCATTCCCTCTCTATGACTAGAGGAGGCCATGTTTCCCAGCAGTGGGAACATGATAGGCTGATTATGCTATGCTTATGCCTAACTATACCTTGAAAAATAACGTTACTTATGAATTAATGTTATCATGAGATAGGGCTGTACTATAGTAATGTATTATATATACCTATTATAAATAGTGGTATTATCAGTACCGGAGAGCACGCACGTGGCTAGCAGCGCGGCATACCTCAGATAGCCGCCATAGCGGGCTCGCCTCCCGACCCGTCGTATGTGCACATGAGACTATGTACCTCTATGCTTAGGTACCGTACAAACTAGCACTATAGGTACCTTAACCACAGGAGACATAATAATATAAGTATTAACATCAGTATTTCAACTAGGACACTCACACAGGAGGCTGTGGTCCGGATGAGTTGCACAGAGCCATTGAGCGTTCCATGCTCGTCATAAAACTGGGTTCCAAACGTCGAAATCCACAGACGTACAAAAGAACTCAAATGGGGATGGGCTGGACATCTTTCAATGCACGATGATGGCAGGTGGAGTAATGCTGTGACCGAGAGTCGACCAAGGATAGGAAAGACAACAAAAGCCATTGTTGCCATCGCGAGTAGAAGCTCGAGGCTCGAGCTGGTTTCACAAAAAATATCTACTTAATTGGTTTACTGGTTATATATATTTTACTGTGTCTATACTTAGGTACTGTCCAGACTAGCTCTATAGGTACTTACACCAGAGGTGTTTGGTTAGGTATATTTCGAAGAAAGTATTGTTGAGTAATGCTCGGCGGACCTCAAATTGCGGGCGTTGAAACTCGATACTTGGGCACTGAATTCGCACTTCTTAGGTACTGGTATTAGAACTACCTTTTGTTTTGGTAGACCTATATCTTGGCTACTGTTTTAGACGGTAAAATTCCGGCTGATTTGATTAATACTTGTATGAATAGGGACCGTTAACCGAGCTATTTTTAATTCGTCACAACTTTTTTTTTTAAACTGTTTGTTCTAATGCAAGCACGTCGGGCATCCTGAACCTTGCTTAAAATTGGTCTTTTTCTTAGTGATGCCTTCTAGAAGGGAACATATAACCAGTCCTTCAATAAATCTAACAGCCCCCCTATAACCACAATAGAGCAACGGCACTATTTCTTGAAGCACCCTGTATCCTTCAACTATTGGTGGCTCACAATAGCGGGTGATTGCTCCGTGCGCCTGCATAAATCACCCTGTATATTGTGTGGGTTAAACCATAAGATCTTTCTTTCTAAGAGAAAAATTAACGAGAGAACTACCTGCTGGATGAAAATAGCGGAACGAACTAGCGTACTACCCATTTTGTAAGAAAGTAGGTTAATTAACTTAAAATATTCATAATTTTAATTAAACGGCGCGCTTACCTTTTTTATAGTGACAATATAGGTACAAACGTTACTGTAAAAACACTGTATTCATACATATGTATATACATACTCTCACGCTTTTTTCCCATGAGTGTATAAGCAGAAACCAGAGAATAACTCCTGCTATGATCCTTACATACTCATATAGCTTCGTCCACGTCCATTCTAATACAATTGATAGAAGAGTACTCCACTCCTGACCTTTATGAAGATCATCTCCAATTAGGTCAGCATATTTCCTTCTAGGACATCTCCGAGTTTCCATTCACCTTAGGCTAATAAAATGAAATAATAGCGCAGCGCAACACCACCAGTCTCTATAGGATCCGTGGACAGCATTGGAGATTTTTTGACGACATTTTTTAGTTTATTGTTAAGTAAGTTACTTTAGGACCAAAGAAACGATGGATGGACTGTGTGAAGGATGATATGGCAAGAAAGGAAGTGACTGATGAGATGACGAGTAATAGAGAAGTATGGAAGAAGAAGACATGCTGCACTGATCCCAAATGAGTTGGGATAAGGGCAAGAGATTGATGTGATGTCTTGTTTTAATTTATAAATGTATGTAATTGAAATAGTTTTAATATTGTACCTATAAATGTTTGTTACTATGTGCTTTCAATAAAAGGTGCTATGACCGACTGACATTGGGTTAGGAATGTGTTTATTAGTTACGTGAAATATGCCTTAACTTATCACAAACTTATACATAAGGTATCTCTATATTATAATATAATATCTTATATAATATCTTGGGACAACCAACACACCGCCATCTGATCCCAAACTAGGCAGAGCCTGTACTATGGCAACCAGACAACTGATAAACATACTTATATATTTCTAAATACATACATATTATAGATAAATTACACACCCAGATACAGAACAAATAATTATGGTGGTAACATGATATCACCATGGTAAATAAGGAACATAAACGTGTCACAGTGAATCTAACATACTTTTTGACCTCTGCATCAAATCAAAAGACTGGTTTCATAAAAGTATGTAGCCTTAGGATGAAATAAAAACCAGAATGCGATTTTCATCCTCTGAATCTGTGGTTTACATTTGAACAAAAAAAGTCATAGGTAAACATACTGAAACAAAATAATATACGTGTTATTTACATCAAAGTATACCCCGAAGCATAGATATAAAAAGTTTCCAACCTACCATAAATAATTGAAAGCAGGGCTGATCAAACACATAACATCACGCTTGCTGTCCACGAAGGGTAAGGCAGAGACGACCTGTAATAGTAGACCCTTTCGCCTGGGATGTTTTTAGCGCAAATAAATGTTTTTTTTTTCTTCTTTATTTCATCAAACCTCGTTTCAAGTTCAACTATTTTCTCTCCATCGCTTATATTCTACGTCAAAACATAATAAAATTCACCTCAGATGGCTTCTAAGAAATCTTAGATAATGCGTTCCGAAGTTCGAAGCCCATTTCAGTCATTTATTTCTCCCGGTCCTTGTTCGTGAATCGTAATTGTACCTCTATTATACCTTTGTTCAATTCAGAAGGTACTTTTAAAAGTATTCTCAGAAAATATTAACTTAATATTAATTATTCTTGGAGGTAATTGAATTTGACCTCTGTTAAAATCTCAGTTTCGTTAATTTATTTCAGGACTTCAGGTAGGCAGGGCATACTTTCTGAGAAAATGTTTTTCGTTATAATTTTCTTTGAATAAAGCATCTATATTTTCACTCGTGGTAATGGTTAAACTTGGCTTATACTTGTAGATTAATCATAGCATCTCGTTTTACGCGTCTGAATTTTACCTTTGAGAGTCAAGTAATGAAGGTCACGGCTCCTAATAGATTCAATCCTATATTAATTATAGGTACTGCTGAATAAGAGGTCAGCTAATACTGCTTTTGTTATCACACTTATCACTGACTTGCGGCCTACTGTACACTCTTATTGTTGGATCCTGGACTGTATCTAGACTGGTATGATATGACAATATAAAACACCTACCTAGTTATCAAGTTCCCCAATACTATCACAAATTAATTCACCAGTAAGTTTATCATTCACCAACTTATCTGCTTTTCTCAATAAAAGCTCAATGAAACTTATCTATCAACTCAAAATCTAATAAAATACCGCCGAAGACCAGAACAATAAAAATAAACCTACGATCAAGCGGTACCCGAAAACACGTCATTATCACACGGTATCAACCTCGACAAGGGCCAAGGTATTGTCTCAGAAATATCTTACATGCTAATGTCCACTTAATTTAGTTCACCCGAGAACCACAGAATAAGGAAAATAAAGAAGACCCACACTCGAAGGTCTGATTTCGAAAATTAAACTGATTGTGAAGAGCCCGTGTTAACGTTTAAGAAAGTCAGTGTCAAATAATCTATGACAGTGAGACACTGACAGCTCATAAACGTGGTTTAGGGGTGTTGATCGCGTTCAGTTCCATTGGTCGACTCGCCCTAAGGACGCCCGTAGTGTAATGGAAACTTTTTTACAGTTTTTTAATTCTAATTCGCCTGTTGTATTAAGAAAGTCTTCTGGTTTTTTACGCATCTGGCTTCACATAACTTTTCATAGTTGTCGATGCTATGTGTAGACAAGTGAACCTATTGTAACTTACTACTTCGTGTCCGATAGACTCTTGCGCAAGTGCGCGGGTGGTCCGGCCACCCAGCCACATCACAGTTATCGATAACGCACCACACTAGCCCACTAAAGTGCGTTACATGTCGATTTTATCGAGCGCTTTAATTATAATAGGTGGCCGCCCGCCTCTATTTATCGATGACCAAGAAATATGAGATAGTGCGACAAGGAAGCTTAATGTACCACAGATAACCTCTACAGCGATTTATTTTGACGTTTTGCTTTTATTATCTGTGGCACGACGATTTTTGATAGCCGATTTCGAGCGAGTTAAGCCGCGCAGGCTTTAATGCACTATTCAATTTTTATTTGTCATTCATTCAATTTTATTAAAGTGTCTATAAGGCTCTTTTTTCAAGCTTCATTTTTAATCTTGCTACAATAGGACTTAACGCACCGCAGTAGCCAAGAATATCCACTCTTCCATCTTACCATTCAAGTTCAGTACCACAAAAGTAAAGCCTCTACTCCACGATACCGGTAATTCCATAACCCAATAGCTATCGATGTCAAGTGAATCTGCAAAAATATGGCACACTTCCCGTAATTAATGAAAAACATCAACACACTCATAAACAGGGCAGGGTGTTGCGTCAGACCATTTTCCAATTTACCCCTTGTGTAATGTTGATTGGTGTGAGAACCTTCAATATAAACGTAATCGGCTTTTAATTACCGGTCCCAAACAAATCCGCATCGCGGCCCGGCCGCCGACCGAACCGTGTACCCGTGGAGCCCCGGCAATGTTGGCATCCGACGTATCGACGATTTAGAAACGGTTCCCGTGATTCGATGCGCGCGAATCCCTCGCGGTATTTCCTTACGAAGTATCTTAATTGCGGCTAATTGCAAGAAAAGCCCTCCCATTAGAGCCCTCTTCGCAAAGAGTAAACGAATTAACAGACACGTAGCTCGCTAACAAAGAGGCGGTAAATTCGTTTTAAAACACCCCCGGTTCAGGTGTGAAAAAGCCAGCTCTAAGTAGAATAGATTAAAGTATGCTAAAGCAAACAAGGCGAGATTTTCCCGCGATAATATCGTAAAGTTCCATTTTGTGCCGTAATAACAAAAAAAGTAGGTTTCATTACAACGCCATCTTTATAAAAAAAGTTAAATCATAGCTTTATATTCCAATAAATTGGAACGTTCCTACATTCAAATTCGGAATTGAGCTGCATTTTGTTTCTTCCTCGCACGTATCACAAAGTGGGCCGTTAATGTTACGGTTAATTGACCGACTCATTAGTGGCAGACAGTGGCGTAAGGCGGCATCTCTTCAGAACTATACTTAGCGCAACATTGGGCCAGCGTGACCTTTAACTCGACGGCATACGTTTGAATATTGTGTAAAAAGATTTTCCTAATACTGAGAAGTGCTTAGAATCGTGCGAACTGCATTCGGTTTCCGCTCTCGCAAGTTCAATACCACTACGACAGCACTTAGGGCTACCGTGCTTTTGAAGTTATATTGAATGAAAGTATTTCTTTTCATTCAACGCTGTTTGGAATTGGTATTGTTTTGGTTTCTGCACTGATAACAGAGTAGTGTAGTACTTATTGTTTTATATCGTAATTAATTTACACGAGACCAAAAGGGTGAAATACGAACTAAGGAACAAAAGATCATATTTCACAGTCGTATTTAATTTTATAAATTATAAATCATATAAAAAATCCTAATAAATAATTATCTAATTACGCCCACATACAACCCTAACTGAGGTTAGCAGGTGAGGATATTAAGCGCAATGTATATAATCTGTGCCGACACAAACGCCATCTGTAATTATGATGATACAAGTGCACACAGCGCGCACGCACTAGACATTCGAACATTAAACCGAACGCACCCGACAATTATCGACTAATATAGTACCTACACGTTATAGGCGGGATTGCTAATGCAATTTCGCTAATTAATCTATGGATAAACCGCGGTTTTCTGTGGTAGATAATGGCGATTCAATGCGAGAATACCAAAGCTAACATTATATGGACTGATAAACTATAGTGCAAAAGGTTTAACATTAGGCTTTTTATTTGCATACTTTTGCCTACTTTTTTTAGGCAACGAAAAATCTAAAGACAGTAGCTTGATGTCTTAAAGTGCGTTTTGTTATATCACTCTTTTGTAATTTACCACGTGTAAGTAACGATTTTGTTTCCTCTTTTCAGGTAAGTCCAATGTTCCACACAACAGTAATGTTACACGGAGAGCAAGACCAAGTAAGTACGGCATAATCTAATTTCTTAAGAACATGACTTGACAAATGAGGGATGTCGGAAGTCGTAAACCTTCAGGCGTAAGTTTGAAGTTGTAAGTCTTGTAATTAAAGAGCTAGCAAAACAATTTAAGGTTGATGTTCCAGGGTAACCCGCGAAATTCAAATTTTCTTAAGTTTTTTGCAATTTGCAGGCCAGTGATAGGTTGTATGTTGATGAACATTTGATTCGCGGCTGTAAGACGTATGTAGTTACAGAATTATAATCATCAAAATCATTAATACAACCCTCCGAGCTAATAAAGGTGTAAAAATGACTTTTTACAAGGTCAAAGTCATTCCGGAACCTTTATGAGCTCGGAGGGTTGTATTAATGATTTTGATGATTATAATTCTGTAACTACATACGTCTTACAGCCGCGAATCAAATGTTCATCAACATACAACCTATCACTGGCCTGCAAATTGCAAAAAACTTAAGAAAATTTGAATTTCGCGGGCTGGTTGGAGGATTCACCTTAATCTGCATTTTCAGCCTTTCAACGGTAAAAATAAATTGGTTTATGAAAAAAAGGCTTTATTAATTCGAGTTTTCCAGTCGTTTAACAATTTTATTTATCTAGTTTTCTATAAAACTAAACATGGATTATGTTTAGTTTAGTTTTGTAGATATTAGAGCCCATCATTGTCATCTCCTCTGCCATTTTCATAAACAAACACATTACAAAAGCTTCTCCAACAATAATCCAGACATAACAAAACCACTATAATATCCTCAAAATAAAATAAGAAAACACCCCGAAACTTTTTGTAAGATTTTCAACCTTTTCAACAAAAGGTACTAAACCTTTTTCATTACCTTCAAGTTGAGACGCGGCCATCTTTCATTCGCTGTCTTGAAGACGCGACGCGACGCAACTGTCGTCCCGTTCATATCACGGCATTAAAACTTTTGGAAGCGGCTCGAGGACTCGTGGTACTAAGAAGTTTTTCTTTATATTTACATAATTTTCGTGGCAAGAGTTGTGTGGATAAATGTTTATTTAGCTAGTTCTTTTTGAGAGTGTTGCTGACTGAGTTTTAGGACGATTACGCAAGAAGTTTGTTACAAAATATGTTTCAATACTGCTGTATTAATTACCAAGTAATCCCTCTTAAAGTACAAATCCCTCATAAAATTGAACTCTTCCATTAGTCCCAACTATTTAGCTCACGAATAAACATTAACCGTAACTGCTCCATTCTAAAACAGACTCATTAGTTAGAAACCCTGCAATGGTCCATAAAGCGTGCAGAGGTGGCTTTACAGTACACATACATATTTATATGTACGTTTAATACCTGTGTGCCCTTAGCGTAGTCATTAAAGTCATCCCCCGCATCAATTAACACGTACTTATTATCTCATTCACTTCCAGTATGTCTGTCTAGTAAAATCCGCGACACGGCACAACGAGGCAACTCGTAAAACTGAATTAAAAGCGCGAAAATGCCAAAGTTGGCGATGGTTTGATGAATTGCTGGTAATGCGAGTTCACGAATGCCTTGTGTGACTTTTGACTCGTTATAACTTTTATACAATGTGTGTTGTGTTATTAGAATATCATTTATGTTTGGGAATAATAAAGCATTTTCGGGGAGGGGTCGTGTTTGTTTGTTTTCTATACACACGTAAACTTGTGTGACGAATTTTGATCAATTTCAAAACTGTACACAATAGCACAATACATACCGTTCACTACAAAACATGTTACACTAACCATAGACAAGAAAGGATTTTCTTGTGGTCTATGGGTTTTGGTTAGTGTAACTATGTTTTCCCCAAGTTTTCCCCTCCAATGTTGAAGTCATGACAACTGTCTTTGCAATAACAATATTGTTTGATATTTGTGTCCATATATTACAATGCCCATCAACAAAATGAAATAATATTCGCATAGTTGCCATTAATGACTCTCAAGGGATACGATGACCTATTCTTATTGGCCAAACAGCTATATGGCACACGACATAATGTGTAAAGTCCTTTATTACCGACTGACAGGTCCACGTTGGAATGAATTTAAATTGGTAATTATTAATAACGAACTTTGTGTCTGTCATTAAAATTATCTGAAATCCATTTAGCTCGTTCTGATTTCAAATAGAACTGCGTACTTTTGTGAAAAGAATAATTTCACTTGGGGGGATAATGTGAAAGCTTTTTACATGTAAATGTTGGCATAAAGTATTATTTATTATGTTAGGTACTTAGCTCATTATGTTTATTCGTTAGGATTTGCAAGGAGTATCGTATCGTATCGGTAAATAGCTATAATTTTGAGTTGTACCATATGACAAGGGCATCACCGTCAATCTCCTATCGTAATTTATTTAGGAGTCGGCGCAGTATGTCTTTTTCCATATTTCTCTCTTACTCGTCTCTCTCTTTCAGCAGTCACCTCCTTTCTATCCAAACGAAAAACAAAAAAAAATCTATATTAAACCCAAAATTAACACAGGCCTAATAACTTATACAGCCAAATTCATAATCATGCAAACTGGCCCAAGCCTAACCCAAAATATAACCCTATTAAACATCAAAAGTGCTCCAAAGACTAGGGTAACATCACACAGGTAGAGTTAATGAATTCCCGCTATGCGCCTGCGTCGCATGCATGAATATTAAATGTAGTAAGAGATAAAATGCTAATACCAGCAATATGCATACATATTTATCCAGCGGTGAGTTAGTGAGATAACGCCTCGATAGCAAATAGGATTAGCTCAGCTTAATGCTGTGTTTTCATCTGTTGTATGGATTATTGTGATTTTTATTACGTACACGGAGAATAATTTTTTAATTGTTGGGGCGGTGATCGGGGATGTTTTTCTGTTATAGAAATATGTATGAAACTCAGATAGGATAATAATTAGTGCCATCGTTCTTAGGTACACTTATCTTTGTGGGTCTTTCTTTAGCGAGAGAAAATGGGTTTATTAATATGAATCCACAGAATAACATACAATTCAAAACAATGATCACTGGTGAAATGTAGGCGCACTCACTTAGTATAGTAACTCCTCTGCCTTACCCTTCGGGGATAGCAAGCGTGATGGTTTGCTTATGTGTGGGTACTGGATATTTACTACATTAGACAGTTTGGCATAGTGAATGCTTATCAACTCCATAAAAAATCCTAACGCGCTCTTTAACAATAAAAGATACGGACATTTCTACACGAGTAAAATATCTCCGTAAGTTCAAGATTCTCAGATATTTATACACAAGAGAAGACAATAACAGATAGGCAAACAATAAACTATTCCGAAAACGGTTGTTTGTATTCAATTACCGTGTAAATATTCAAATAGGATTCCAAGATACGATATCACTACAATTTACGGGTCTTGGACCTGTTTTCACTAACATTAAACGACATCTAGATGAATGATTAAATATTATTTGGTTGGTGGAATTTCTGCTTTCAAAACGGTGAAGGAAAACGTGAGGAAATCAATAAATTCGAAGACAAATTCATTCACTATTCATTCATTATTTATTCATTCATTTCATTTTTTTTTAATTTCGTGACATCTACGAACCCGCACTGGGCCCGCGTGGTGGATTACAGCCCATTGCATTCCATGTCATAGAGAGGAGGCCGGTGCCCCAGCAGTGAAAACATTATTGGCTGGTTATGCTCATGCATACAGAATTTCTTAGCCAATCTCTAAAAATCCATATCGCGCTTTCACTTAGACATACCTGACATCTAGCTATCGCTTACTGAAAACTGGCCTAAGACAACATTTATAAGAGAATGACCGAATAACCTTCAAAACTCTTAGTACTTGAAAATCTTTTAGGAATAACTTGTAAAGTCTGTAATTTTACTAACTAAGTGTATCTAATCTTATAAAACTTCAGTTAATTACCTTTTGCACCTTCGTAATGAAGTGACCTTAGTTGAAATTGGAGAATGTTTGTTAGTTTCTTTCACGATTTTGATTTGCTTTTGTAATTGTATTAAATATGAGTTTTCGAAAGTATCCTATAGATATGTACTTACCTGCGGGCCTGTGGACGGTGAGTAATGGGCTAGCTCGTCGTCCGTCCGTCTTATGACGACAGGCCGTGTCGACGGCGCGTTCGTGTTCCACGCGCGCCTCAAAGAGATGTCAGCAAACATGAGGGGCCCGCAAGGGCCGATGCCTGCCAGGTCTGCGGGACTGTTAGAAAGAGATACCTCGGCCCTGGAACATAAAGGGCAAAAGAACGAACATGGATGGGTTTTAGTCAGCAAAAGTCTGACACTCCCTTCTGCTCCGCCCAGAGCAAGAGGAGTCATTTGATGATTTCACATCCCAAAAAAAAAGAAGATATGTACTTACCTATTAACTTAGTACGATATTCGAACTATTCTCAGCTTGTTTAATAGCAATAGGGTCAACTCCCTATTCATCATCATAATTATCATCTGCCTACTGCCTACCCTTTTCCAGGGTAACGGTTGCAGCTGAATTCCAGCTATTACGCGGGACTAAAAAATATAGGTACTAAAACTGAGACCAATCACCGTTTAGATGCGGAAGACGAAGGGCGAGGTGTATTGGCGTAGTTTGGAGAGGTCTATGTCCAGCATTTGACTGGACTAAGGGATATACTGATGGAATTTAGGTCATACATGTGCCTACCCCCTGATGGATTACATGCGTGTTATGTTACAATCAGCAAAACACCAGGAGTTAAGAAGGTAATAGAGATACTACCTACAATCTTTCAGCTGATGTTTATCGTAACGTAATGCAAATATACGCAAACATGAAAATGGAGCATATTATCGAATTAATCCGAATTTACTCGTGGCCTGTTTGTATCTATAAACGGCGTTAGGGTTTCCAACAATTTGGGAATATTTTAAAACAAAAAGGTTAATTATTTACTTGAGTTCTCGCTGTTTTAGAATTATGGTGTGAGCAGTATTTTGTTTGCATTAGATGAATTGGGCAACGTTTCATGGATTCTGCTATTAATCAAAACCTTCTGAGAATTAGGGATGGGTCAAACCGGTGCGGTCAAAGTGACAGGTACTTCAGTAAGTATTTGAGTATTTAGAAGTCCAATTTGTTCATATCTATTTGAAGTATCCTTTATGAAATTAGAACATAGAGGAACCATTCCTGGCATTAGAGACCGTATTGATAATATTTGAGATTCTATACGGAGTGACATTTATGACGACGAAATCAAAACAGAATATTATATTGTACTAGCTTTTACCCGCGGCTTCGCTCGCGTTATGATCGGAAATCATCCCTCGGGAACATTCAAATATAGCTTCAAGCTTCCTATTAGTGAAAGAATTATTGGAATCAGTTTGTAAAGTATGTAAAGTCAGCCAAACTTACAAGATTTAACTCTTTGGAATTTTATTATAGAAGTATAGATTCGTCTCAAATACCCACAATCAAGTATCATCCTCATCATAATGGTCACAAGCGCAACTGCTGAGCATGAGGTCCTGGGTGGGCTTCCTAGGTCGACCATAGTGTTATTGGGTTTTTCAATCGGTAATTTCTTAGTAGCAGCCACGGAGTCTGCATTTGTGCTTGGTTGATGCCCCCCTAATACTTGGGACTTAATCATAACTGACGAAATGTGGGCGTACTATTAGGTACATCTCTGATTAACCCTTCAGGGATTACAGGCGTGATGTTATGTTAAGTATCATCACAATAACTCCAGACACAGTCCCAACATTCGTCCAACAAAACAGCCGATCACAACTACATCAATATTAATTTTAAAACCGCACCTCCGAGCGATACCGCAAAATATCCTTCTAAATTTAAGCAGCAAATACCGCGTACAATGGCGGGGCTTTGTCTTTGCGGTATTAACCCATTAATAACATTAACAATGCGGTACACCGGCGGCTTGGTAATTGAACGCCGGTCCATCTGTTATCTTACCGTAGCCTAATGAAATTGTCTGTGAACGATCATTAATTATGCTAATACTGGATTTGGATATCTAGATGCGGGTATTGGTGAAAAAACGCGCTTTTTTTTCAAAAATAATCTTGTTTTTTCTGTCTGAAAGGCCAACGTCGCGCGTCGGCGTTGATTCTACCCATCATTTTAAAACTAAGACTGAAAAGATTTTCAGACTTTACGCTGGTCTTAGATCTCCTCCATCCCTTTAAAACCAGGATAACACAAGGTCAAGTTCAGTCCCTTTGCAAAATAACAAAAAAAATAAGTCTCAAACCAATTCTCGTTTCGAGTTCTTCTAAATTACTTTTATGTGTTTGTTTAAGAGAGATTAATATTCATCTTAATTAATCTCTGAACAAATATTTATTGTATGCAAATGTGAAAATATTGGTTCAATCGATAAAGTGCTGTGAGACTGTAAACCTAGTGTCAATATTAGACACAATTGGAGAGATCAATAGCTCTGCATCCCTCAATTTCGTAAAATAAACATCATTGTCAAGTGCAAATGACATCGATGTTAATACACTTAACAACAAATTATTTTCTGATGGTACACTAGAACTGGCACCGAGATTCTTGTATTAATAAGCCACTGAACGAAAAAATCAAATGTTTTGATTACATTCGCGATTCTAATCAAGGCTCATACGAAGATATTATGTAAGGGATTGTCTCACGTATGCTCAAACGTTGACCTAATTGCGTAAGGCGACAGGGCCCATCTCGGCCCATTTAATAAAGCCTCCCAAATAAAAAAGTAGAGGAAGCCCACACATGGCGACGTACGAAAATGTTATTTTGCACATTTCCCTCAAACGCACAACGCTCAGCGTAATCCCGAGGATTGGGGTACACATTCGCAACAATACATTTTCCAAATTGTCTCCTTGAAGACGCAATAATTTAAAAAGGCGTAGCCTTGGGACTCCAACTTGTGATTTCATTGTCGCGTAACGCGGGTAACGCGGCCCGAGGTGCCTATTCGCGTTTTTATTTACGTGCCAACACAGTTTGTTAATGACGATGATGTATTGCTACAATTTCTTCTAAAATCTCTGCGTAAAATTAAAAAGGTTCCCCAGGGGGCTATTCTCGATCCGGTAGTGAATAAGTTTCGTGAGGGGAATGGTGTGATTCGTAATATGTGTAGTTACTACGAGTGTACATTACACAGGTACATGCAGGAACAGGTCCCGGGAGGCCTCGCCTGCATAAAGCTGACAGCCACACTATGGAGGATGTATTAAATCAGCCAACGTGGAAAAGATTTAATCGGAATGCTTTCTCACTACGAAGACCGCTAAGGAAACGATGGTTTAGCAACGTTGTAGTTATTCGTTTATGCAGCTTGCAATGTTGGTGCAAGTGATTACATTACCGAGGAACGCTATATTTACGTCGCTAAAAAAAAGAGCTTCAGTATTCTGCTGCAATGTTTGAATGTTTGCTGAAAGTTGTTTCTTGTGTCTCGATTACACATAAAAACATATGTCTTCTTTTAGGTTGTATCGACAGTGAGTGTAATATCTGTATTACTGTAATAATAATATAATATTGATGTAAGGCCTTTTGTTTTAATGAAAAATACAAAACGTTGATTTCAGAATTAATTAAAAGAGAATGCTCATGGAAGTATGGAATCCCGTACCATGCTGCATCAAAATCAAACCTTGTTTTTTATAGACTACACTGATCGTATTAACTCCTACAAAAATTATTTTTGAAAAAAAAACCCGCGTTTCAGAGTTATTTTATAAAATCGAAACTAACCTAAAAAGTAGGTCTATTTTTTCGACGCTACCAACGACGTATTTTAACACACATACATTACACTATTGCTCTAAAAACAGCGTAATACACTAATATTAGTAAGAATTACGAGTTAAAGTAACATCCACAGTATGCTTGACTGAAACTCGATTTTATTTTAGACCTTTACATTGCCAATAGTCAGTCAGTACAGTACAAGTGTCAGATGCCACAGATAAGATAACTATAAACCATAGAGTATAAGTAAGTGCTATAAACTAGTCGGGATTTAGGGATGTAATCGATAAATCAAAATCTTTAGGCTGAGAAAATCTATTTTGTTGCAAATAGCAATAAACCAAACTAAATCGATTTGGTGTACTGATCTTACTTAATTGTAATTAATTTTAGAGTCCGCTCGACAGACAAGGGTTTGTTCAATTGAAACGGAACGTCATTTATATTCAGTTGAAACGGAACGTCATATAAAGGGAGTAAAACAATATTCGTACTTTTAAACTCGAAAAGTATATTTCCAGTTCAAAAATCAAATCCCCGACGCGTAATGCCGTAAAAAAATATGAAACTAATTACTATAATATTTTGGTTTTGAGGCGCGAGACTTTTTGGTACCAACTTTGGTCATTGTCCTTTTAATTACTGCATATGAAGAGCAACACAAACTTATTATTTGCGCAGACATCTAAACGAAGTCGCAACGAGATTGCATTTGCGAAAACAAAGTTACAGCGAGACTCCGAAACAACTACATCTCTCGCGACCTTAATCCAATAAAAATAAAGAAGATATTCGCTTGTCGTCTTATTTCCACCTTCACCAGTTGTTCCGACCACCTCTGATTTCCCAAAGGGCTTTATTTTAAAAATCCACCTCAACGTTAAAAAGGTAAAAATATTGTTCTTGTGAATTCTTGAATCAAGTTTCCTTGTTTCCGTGTGGAGTTTACTTGATTTTTCGTCGCCAAGGGATCATTAATGTGCGCCCTCGGGGTTTAGGACACTAGAAACTTGGAGACGTGTGGGGTGAGCCTAATCAGCAAGGGTTCTGACGGAGGGTCGAGCAAACAAGGGAAACTTAGGACGACTAGTTTTGTTCTTACAAAAGCTTTCGAGGGCTGGAGTTTTTCTTTGAGGGATATAATGACTTTGGAGGCGGCTGTATGCGTTGGATTCTTGATCACGAGAGGGTAACTGCATTAGTACTTAATTGTTATATACTAAAAACGTATTCAGATCAGTATCTAGCAATTCTGCGGCTAAATAAAACACGGTAATCCACTACACGTTGCAATTAAAGCCTCCCAACAACAAATCTTCCTATAAAGCTGGTTTTCATTTCTAAAACTATGTTGTTGTATAAAACACTAGCATAACACGTAGCTGTACAGGCCATATGTATATGAAATTGAGCGTAAAACACAAACATCCGAAACAGTATTGGCCCACTTTGCTGTTTTCCTACACTGTGTAAATCACTGTGTAATATCAGTGTGTATAAAGCGCTGTGCAGCGATTTATTCGCGTTTATACTTTGATAGTTAATACAATATCATTGTGTTCCATATTGTTGACACAAGCTTTGTAAAATGGCTACCGATTGGCAGCTACACTGTCCTGTAATCTGAAGTAATTGTTTTTTTTTAATAATAAGTTAACCCGATGCGTCAAAGGATTAACTAAAAGCGATATAGAGTTAACCCAATGCTTTGAAACCATTGAATTCCTCATATGTTCATTGTGTCCTATCCTATTCTATATCTAAGTTAGAAATAATCGTCTGATGAAGTTTATTAATTGAAAAGTATCTAGAACTACTTTGCTTCGACACCACTTAATTTTCATCTCTAATGAAATATTTAACCTACATGTGGCTACTATGGCCAGTTTCCTATAAAATTAATTAACTCTTCAGCGTCAGTGGTATTTATTTCATTTAATCCCTTTGTGTTTTGAATTCTTGGAATCAGCACCGTTACAAAATCCTCATCTACCTGTTTCTGAATATTTGATTATTTCTCCGTATTATCTTTTCGCGCCGTGTGTACCGAGGTTTACATTTAAACGAGTTTAACAAGGTGCGATCAAAACAATTACCCGGTTTCGCTTGTATTGAAATGAATACACAAGGATTTAATTTACAAAAGTAATGTTTGAGAAACTTGATACCCACTAAACACGGGTCATAAAAGTGAGTTGCTGTGTCGTAAAGAGTTACTGAGCATTGAAGGTGCAACGTGCAAGTCTGTGCACAATAAACACTGTGTCGTAGTTGGAACACGACTCACACAGCACCCACAGTGTCGATATCGCCAACAATAACAGCCCTCGTAAAATTTGATTAACCCGTTGCACGCCGCACTAAAATATTGACGTATAATATCGACGCTAATTCTGTTTCACAACACGTCTTTTCCCTTTCATGTAATATATTATAATACGGTAAATTGTAATGTGATGTAAAATGTAGTTCACAATTATGTAAAGTAAAACTAATTTCGAATAACGTAAACACGCTATTACCAGCTCGTGATGTTGTTATAACTGACATTTAAATTGGATTACCTAACTGTTGCCTAAATATAGGTAGTGTTGAAGTACGTACTATTTATAAATGTGTTACAAATATTGTAATTTACAAAACTATAACCATGTCAATTTATTATGATAACGGTAACACCTTAATTTAGTTTTACTCTATTAGGTAACTAATCAAAATTAGTAGTCAGTCTTTAAATATAAATCTTCCACCCATGCAAATACAATACATGGGTCTAATCACAAATTATTAAAACGTGCCGCAAAAGATCTTTTTCTAATTCCTAGCAAAGGTTCCACTTGTATAAAAGTTTCCATACAGATCTGATAATAAAAGAAAAACAAATTCTGTAGCAGCTGCGGGTTTTCCCACCAACAACGTTAAGAGTGTGGTAAATGTAGGTTTCGTTTAAAGGTTGTTGATTTTTAAATCACCTTAGAAAGTACCTATCGTCTAGATTTCTAAAATAACTGTTTATTTTATTATTTTCAGTTTTTGCCATTTAGTATCGTTTACCTTTTCATTTTATGTATGTACACAACTTCGACTTTCATGTGGATAATATAGTAAGAGTGATATTATTTTTTGCAATTGCAATGATGTGTAATGGTACTTTTAATGGAAGCGACGCTAATAAAATAATGGACGTTTTCCATTACCACCACTTACTTACTTTATATGTTTTAATTAAAATAAAATGTCAACAAAAACCCGTACGTTTGTCAAAAATATATTAAAAAATATAGCTGTTACAACATTACCCTGCATTTAACGGTTAGTTGTTAGCTCTGCAGTATGCTTGGTATTAAAAGCTTTTAGTTTCCGCATGTAACGAGTATAGTCTGTGATTTAGATGCCACCTACATGTTTTATGGGTTATGTAGTTTATAGGAAGCCTGGTTTTATGCACATGACTAAACGATGGGGGACACAACGGTTATTACATGGAGAACGGTTAGCAGAGTTTACTTCAAAGACTTTGGAATTATAAAGTGTTTGAAACAATTTTGTAGACCCATGTAGTCCTAGTCATTTCTTCTTCTCGCGTATCGACGTGAAGATAAAAATAAATTTGTAATGCAGTCGTTACAGGTAGTCTGTGGCTCGAAAGTCTGACAACCAGTCTGACCAAGAGATCTCATAATTACCCAGTACTACCTGGGTTGTGGAGGTCAGATAGGCAGTCGCTCCATGTAAAATACTGGTATTCAGTAGGTTAGACTGGAAGCCGACCCCAACATAGTTGGGAAAAGGCTACGCAGATGATGATGATAATGAGTAATGCAGTGGTAAAATATAGCCAGTGTGCTAGTGGTAAAGCAGGATTAACCGCCCATTTTGCGTTTCTAGACTGACTGCCAAGGTTTTTATAATTTTCATACATTTCATAGTTAAGTTTTTTTTTGTACCAAGCTACATTTTTTTATAAACAAATGTTACCTAAAGAAATAGTAGAAAATCTAGCAGATTTTGATAAGACACTAATAAAATTCTCCTTAAAAGGTCAACTTCTAACAACAAAATAGGTCTGTTGGACCAACTTTCCCAACACGCGACACAAAAGCCCTTTCTAAAACTTATTTCCGCGACTTTTCGACCCCGAACCGTTCTTTATTAATGCCCTGCGCCCGAATATCGGCCATTAGGCCAGTCTGACGCTGGTCTCGAGCGGGATATGCGGTGATTTATCACAATTATGGGGATTTCGGACCCGCGGGACCGAATCCGAATATGACCGTGCGTAGCTCATTGTAACAGAACAGTGAACTAGTGACACATTTGGAACAATCGATTTTTTGTATAAATTCAATTAGATTTGGTCAATTTAAAACTTCTTTAAAGCGAACACTTTTAAGCTTTCACGATTTATAACTAAACTTACATTGTCACTTACGGGATTTTCAATTATTCTGATCTCCAGATTTTTCGACGCTGTCCCAAGCGCCATGATCATGAGGCAACAGTAAATCACGAAAGATATCCTAAATGTAACAGACCAGTGTAAGTAACAAGAAACTTACTGTTACTTCTGGGATATCTTCCGTGATTTGTTAAAATCTACAATCTAAGTAACGTATCCCGTAAAGGTAGTTATGGCCATGTCATGTGGCTCTATTTGGCGCATGTAGAATAAAATGATCTCGATAATTGGGTAGGTTAACGGTCAATAAGATTACTAATCTAGTAATACCTCCAATTAGCATAAAGTAATATTTTTGCAAAAATTTTCTTTGTACAAGTAAAACTTTAAAGCTAAATAAAATTGAAAAAGGTACTCTTGGGACATGCAGTCATTTAAGGACAATTTTAAATAAGTAAGTAGCTGGTTTTGCCACTTAGTCAAAAACCAAAAGCATAAATACAGTAAAGTTTATTTTAGAGTGTAATCATAACGGAAGGCCCTTTTTTGTAAAACATTGAAATCTTTGTACGTAATCAGATCACACAATCAAAAATGCGTTGCACCGAATGTCAACCATTTTTATTTCATTTATTAGTCCTATTATGTTTTAATTTGACGGCACGGTTGGCGCAGTAGCTAAACGATTGGCTGCTGCGTGCGCTGCGTGCGCTGCGTGTCGCGGGTTCGAACTCCGCACGGAGCACACATTTGTATAACCTACAGGTAGTTGTTCAGACTCTGGCTGTTTGTGTATGTGAATTTAAATGTCAATAAATGCACCCACGATTAAATTCCAGGAAAGGGCAACGTTTTATTTTTAAAAAATATTAGGGAGTCACGTGACCTTTCGCCCTAGTTTTGAGTTAGATGACACACTTGGCACACGCCAATTTATTCCCAAATCCCACGCAGGATTTGCCTCAGTCTGACCAGATCTTTACACGCTACAAAGACATGTAAATCATCACCCTCAAAAGTTCTTAACAACACAAAAATACCTTTTACTCAGTTTCCATAGACTATTTTCAGTTTTTTATCAAGCGGGGTCAAAGGGTGCGACCTACGCCTTTACTTCGCAATCACTTAAGAACCCGTCCAGGGTCAAAAGGGATTGTTATAGATAAAGTTCTTACGTGTATGTTGTAAGAAATAACTTTAATATTATTTTTTTATTTTATTTGAGCTGCATGTGACTAGTGTGAAGTGATATTGACCTTTTTACCCGACTTTTTGGTTATTATTTTTAGATTTAATATGATTTTTTTTTTTTACTGACTCGGTCGCGTAATCGCAAGCGTGATTGCTGAGTATGAGGTCGTGGGTTCGATTCCCGGGTCGAACAAAGTGCTATTGGGTTTTTCCATCAGTATTTTCTCAGTAGCAGCCCTTCGTGCGCGGTTGATGGCAATAGGCTCGTCCTCTATGACATGGGACTTAAACATAACTCGTAGGTGTACTATTAGGTACACCTCTACCTATCCACGGGGATTACAGGCGTGATGTTACGTTATGTTTTATTTTTAAGACATCACTCATTTGTTCGAATTCCAATATCATGCATGATATCTAATAGTACTTCTTTCCTAAACCGAATAGCGATTACGCTTATGATGAATCTCTTTAATATAAATGGTATAAAGACTAAGTAGAAAATTACGTCTTACAGCGCACATTGAATACCAAGAGTCATTACAAATAGAAATATGCCTGAGACGTCGCGTTCTAGACCAATTAGTACCCTTAAAAAGTTTCTTCAAATTCGTATTCTAGTCATCTCGTATTTCTAACAAGAATCTTCAAAATGTAGCTGAAAGAAGCCTATCAAATCAAACTCAGAAACTTTCAGAATCAAGTTATGACAATCAACGCACTAGATTTTGGAGATAACTCAATCTTAGGTAGAGCTATCCCGAACTACGCGTACCTTTATATATCAAACGATACCTTTAACAAATGCATTGTTTATCTATTTCTATGTTTAATATAAAATGGTGAACTGACTGACTGACTTGGTGATATATCAACACACAGCCCAAACCGCTGGTCCTCGAGACGTGAAACGTGGAGGGTTATTCATTGTGTAGTATAGGTATCCACTAAGAAAGGATGAAAGTCCGTCGGTTTTGAAGTTAGGATCTTCAAATTTTGTGTTTAGGCTGACGATTAAAAATTAATTTATACGTTTCTCAGCGTTTTTGATAATTCTACCCCCGAAGGGTTAAAAAGGGCGATAAAGGTGTGTAACTATGATTATTACCGTAACCTGGATAACCCTATAGGTAACTTTTTAGTCCCGGTAGGACGTTCCCGTTGGATATTTTTCGACATACACGCGGACGAAGCCGCGGGCTAAAGCTAGTCAAACATAATTCCGAAAGGGTAAAAAATTGCTCAAGAAGTGTTACTATTTTTTACCAAAGATTTCGTGACTACATGATTTTAGATCCCCAGAATTAAAATGGTTTTAAACGAAAATAAGCATACAAAAGTACAATACCGACAGATTTTCGTGTTTTGCAGCCGTGTATGTGATACTGGTACCAGTATCTGCTTATTATATCCTGTGGCATAACTCTCGAAAACAATAGCTTACTCGGCGGATGAGCTCAACTAATACATCATATTAAAACTTTGTTTATTAAAACCAACTTGACGAACTAATTATTTCTTCTAAACTAAATTAAACACGACCGAATTGATTTCAACAAAAACTTTGTACAGTCGAGAGTAAATACTGATTTAATCAACAAAAACATTACAAAAATATTTAACTTTAGTCCAATTTTCTGCTTGTTGATATAGTTAATTAACTCCTTTCTTAGTTATTTGGCCGGATTCTGTGTTCCCCTCTAGGCCGTACTTTATTACAAATTGGTAAAAAAACAGCCTCATTAGAGGGAAAAGTAAAATCTTTATTTATTCACTGAAATCTCTTGAAATATTATAATGAAACCTTCCCCGTTTTATCGCAGGATAGTACGTTTATAACCTTCTTGCGAAGAACCTATTTATACATGTAAGGCAACGCGAATTTCCCGCGCGTTTCGCTGTCAAGTTTCAAACAAGGAACAAGGAGGCCATATCGCGTAATCGCGACGCGTTGCGTGTAAACTTCCAAAACAATAGTGTATCTGAGTTCACGCACCAACTTTCTACTATTCAGCCGCTAAAAGCCTTTTGTTCTTAACAAAAAGCCACTGTAACTCATGCAGTAACACTTGAGACTGACTTATGGTACAAGTGGCAATATATTAGGGTTCTTAAAGTTTCTAAATACTCTGGAGAGCGTAGTAAAATGTGAAATATTTATTAAAATCTAACAATATTTACTATTCAGCTACCAAAGGTTCAGACTTATCCAAAATTATATTTGTGAGACCTCCATTCATATTTACAGCCGACGCAAATATACCAAGAGCGTCTGAATACAGCAATTTACACACATCGCGGCCCATTCAATAAATGGAACATCAAGACGCGTTCAAATTTCGCAGAAATAGTGGGTAATGTGGGCATAACTGGATCGCTCATCGCTTGGGCCCAGCGTTTCTGCTGGGGGCAATTTCACCCCTTATCTTCTGGAACCTTAGCGCGTGACGCGAGGTTATTTACGCGCCCGGCGCCGCCCCTAATCCCCTATTTATTCCCGGAGATGTATCTGAAAATTAGGGATCACGTCTAGGGAGGGATCCCGGGGCTGGTTAATTTGCGGGATTCAGCGGTGTTGCGTCGCGGAGACAACGCTCCGTAATGATTATGATACTGATATGTTGTCAGACACAGATTGCGACTGTAAGCTTTTGTCTTATGCGTTCTTTTAAAGAAAACACTTGAAACTTTTCCACCTTAAATATTTAACATCTTACTTTATTAATTTGGCGAGCTATAATTTACTTTCCCGCCAAATATATCGCTTGATTATTTTCACTCTGATTGAAAGAAGACATATCAATTTATTTCTAATCAAGAACCAATAACTGATTATTGTGAACGTGCCTGGAATATGAATTGCTCTCAGTCCTTGATAAAAGTAGGATCGAAACGCTATCTGAGAAACCTATAGGTACTGTAATACCGGGAGTCTTCGAATATTATAATGAAATACACGTAAATTTTCGAATGTAATATAATATAATAGAATTAAAATCAGTTTCAAATCTCACCTATTCCAAACATGAATTAATTTTTGTCTCCGTAGGCCAGTAACTTCATTAAAGACTGCAGAGGTTACACGTCTACAGTTCTTCTTCTACATCAATACAAGCTTGTATAAAATTCGCAATTCGTCTGGCAGTGCGCAGTTAAACCCGCGTTAACCTCTTCAAATAGCGCCATTCAGGCCGACCCCCTTCGAATACACTATAACACACACATTGGCTCAAATGGGCGTTTTAAAACACTTTTCCGTGTGTTTAGGTCTCCGCCGATCTCTCTTTAATGTCTACGGCCCTGGAATGAGACAAGGGAATAAAGTAGTGATGGGCGTTGTTTTTCTTTTCGATTTTATTGATAGTCGAATAAATATTTAGGTATTTATGTAAATTGAGCAGTACGGCATGACTGCGGGAAAAAAAAGTATTTAAAAAAAGCTACTACAATCTGTCAAATTTCTTTATTAGATTTTCAACTTTATGTCTAATACATTAGGTTTAAGGTTGATTGGAAAAATTTGACAGTTTCGGGTAGCTTGATGTGCTGACGTCTGTACAATACAAAGTCAGCATGTCTGATATTTCCCCAGCTTTGTAGAGAATTGACAGTCCCTGTTTCCGGGAAATTAAAAACTACAGTTTTTAATACAATAAATGCAAACGTTTTGAACTTAATAGCGGTGATTTATATCTGTTCATAATTAAACTAGGTTTTACTAACGTGAAACAGAAACGTGACGTAATCAGGATTGCACGTCGCATATTTCTATATTATTTCATTAAAACAGCGTCCAGTTATATCGTTGACAGGAAAAACCTAACTATTTATTCATCACATATGCACAAAGCGTGTTTCATTACGTAATATATAGTACGTATAATTAGATTTTTACTAAAGGTACCTATTACAAAATCAAACAAACATAATTTCGCAAATGATTCTCGGATTAAAATTATTTAATTAAATTGTGAATCATAAATAAGCTATCATTAAAATCATTGAGTTTTGAATCAGTACCAACCACTTTGACATTCTAACATTAATTCCTGAATTTAAGTTTGAATAATTATTATCAAAAACCGCATAATAATGAATTATAGCATTATATACACCTGAAACACACATCAATACCACTCTGATAATTAAATTTCGCGCTTTGACAATCGAATAATTCGAATAACTCGGATACGCGGCACATTATCGTGTGGCACACCTCTATCCCTTCTGTAAGACGTGACGAGAAACCCACTATACGCCTTTAACGAAACCTTTGAGGGCCAATGGAGGGATTTTCAATTTTGTATGCGAATCTCAAATGTCCTTGAGACGCGTTCAGATTATCTTAGTTTAGTTTGAAATACTTTATAGTAAGTAGAGGTAAGATGGGGGATCTTGGCTTATATTAAACTTGGATTAATTTGTGCTAATATTCTATTTAATTGTAGGAGTTTTAGTGATTTTCAGTGGATTTTTTTTGCTTTAAATTCCGCTTGAGTACTTTTAGAAGTGGTTTTGACTCTTAACTTTTTTCTTTTTTCCTAACTAACGAAATGAAAACCATCAGAATCTACTTGCAGACTTTTTTCAAATGAGACTATTCTAGACTAATATTTTTATAAGTCGAGTCATTGGATCAAATAGCCGGTAGGTATTGTCGTTAACGAGTGTACATTATGTGCGCTACATAATTATTAATACAAAATAAGTACTTAATTAATAAAATAATGACATCACAACTGTAGAACTGAAGCAGAGCTATCAAGCCATTCTATAAAAAACCTTACACAGAATTACTTGTAGACAAATGTTATCTATTAATCTGTGCAGTATTTCTTAAATGATGTTTTTTTGTAATATCTTTATTATCCTCTGCTATGTATTACATTTGCATGCTATATTAAGGCGAAATGTACATGGATCCTATTATATAATTTAACAACTTATTTTTGTACCAACATTCGAAGCAAATAAAGACCCATTATTCTATTCTATTATATTCAAACTATCGCAAAATTTCAGTACTTAAGTTATTTACTCAACTGTATTGTTTTAATACTCATCACGTCGACATTACCGCGGAATATAAGTTCCGTTTAGTTAAGAAAATTTTGTTTCACCCGTTTGGTAAAGGGTCGTCGTTTTTTAGCCTACCCCTCCGAATATCGCGTGCACTTTTTATTATTGAAAAGATCAGATACCTAGTTTTAGAAGCTGTTTTAAAACAAAAACATATCGTATTATTTGACACAAGTGCGCTTGCTAGGGTTTTTAATTAATTATTGGTAAAAATATATGTGTGGCGATTGGGCATAAGTAATGTCCTCAAGCTTATCTAGCCCACGTATTGGTGGTCAACGGCACCTATCATCATCTGCAGACCAGGAGCTTCGAAGCTAAGCTGACAAGTTAGCTTAGTCGTACCTCTGAAACTGGAACACAGCAACGTTGCTCTTCAACCTTTGGCCACCCAATGCTGATTGTGAGTGTAGGTCTCTTCCAAATCTCTCCAGTCATGGCGGTTTTGTGTCACGGCTATCCAGGTTCTTCTGGCCACTTGAATAAGATCGTCTGTCTACCATTCGGTTGTCTTTCTATATTCCTCTGTCCTGCCCGTGATCAACTCCAGCACTTTCCTCGTCCATCTTCCACCCAGTCTACGGCGTATATGACCCGTCCACTTCAATTTTCTGTTTGCTATCACTTGCTAAATGTTTCTTGGCAATAGTCAATTGTAAGTAAGATGGTAGTACTTCCCCGGGCGAGTACATTTACAAAGACCTCTACTACCCACTAAATTTCAACTTAATAACATGTACATGTCCGTTAGTACATCTGTGTTTCCAAACTGCCCGGTACAGAATTACGGTCAATATTAAACTTGCTGTGCCCTCAACAAAACGAACTAAAGTTTCCACTAAAGCGCTTTTATTGTGCTTTATTTATTTCAGTATGAAAAACTCCGTTAAATATTTTAGAATAAAAAATAGAGCTTGGCATTTGCGATATTGTCGGCAGTGTTTTTTGTTACTCAAATTGGCATGATTTTTACATAATTATCTAAAAAGGTAGGTACATAAAGAATGCTTCAGTCTGCTGTCTACCATATTTTATCTAGTTTGACAAATTCAATTTCAGAAATGATGCAGCGGTTATGCTTAATAATATTATACATAATTGTATTCTATCAATACTCTTAATGAATTCTTAACACAGTAATAAAACAAACAGTACATATTTATGTGAGTAAACATAAACAAAATCGAATATGTACGAAACAAATCCGATTATTAAAATATGGAAGCAAATGTTACTAATCATATTAATCCGTTATAAACAGCCGGGAACTCTGCTGAGCCTGGCCTCATGCCAAATGGAGAACCGTGATTACCAAATGAGATGTCATATTTTATCCAAGTTAAAAACGTCCGGATTTTCATTAGTGCTACCCACTTTTTTGGGAAACAAAACTGCACTTCACTTAATTTTGAATTGGTCGTTAAAAATTCAGTGCAATTCAAATTAGTCCCATTTCCAATTCAATTCTAAACTGGTCCATTTCTTTAATAAATAGAAGACACTAAACCCTCTCAGTGAGGAACTCTCCGAAAGTATCCAGGAGGGTCGCAGGGCAATGGACACCCTCGAAAAGACCCTCGGAGGTCACATACCTCCTTTAAAAGGGCTTTTTGTAAACACTGTCTCCTTTTCGATAGAAAACGAGTTTACTTTATCTAACAATATCTTCTTCGAAAGGGGTAAACCACCCTTCTTTTTGCAGAAATCACTACTTTAAATGTATACAATCGTGTCGTACGGTTTTATTTGCGAATCGAATCGAGACGGAATGTGGAGTTAGTTTTTTTTACGAAATAACTTTATCTGTGTTGTAAATTGTATGCAATTTACATTTATGACCTGATATGGTAATGACAGAATGGAGTTGGAACAGATGTTGATTATTCTTCGCCGTTTTAGAAATACTAAACTAAATGAGGACGCCTGAGAAAGAAAAACAGGTGTTATTTTTAGTGTGTTATCGCGCAAGGAGACTTCTTTAATCAGAAGATTGTGACCGCAGACAGTTGATGTTTAAAGAAATAAATTTAAAGGTCTAAAAATATAAATAATAAATCTGTACCTACCTTCGTACAATAAACAGTAATGAAGCAGCCTGCTCTGGCAAACCCTCTGAACCACTAAGGAAATGTAATCATTTTCGACGTTATACACAACATTCAGTAAACAGTTTGTGACTTTGTGACACTTAGGTCTTAGGTAGACAGCTCACTGGCTACGCCACAGCCAGACAAGGCCAGGCTGTGGCATGTAATCCTTCGTCCTGACTTTCCTTGACGTACTAGAGATAGGGCTGACGCTGATTGGCCAGCGAAGCGTAAATATAGATGGTACAGTGTATTGAACTTAAGAGCTGTCTCTTAAGTTCAATACACTGTACCAACTATCTATATTGCCATCATAGTTGAGACAGAAATTATGAAAATTTTGGGTAAAATCTTACTAGTCATTGAAAAACACCGTAGTCTATAAACTTGACAAAATTATTGGCGCAACAAAACCATTGTAGCTAGGCTATAATCAAGAAAGATACCGCAACCAATTTTTAAAATGCAACTCCTAATTTTCCGCTTTTCTTTAACCCATAACGCCTTTATCGCAAACGGCCATAACTCAGCCCAAACAGCTTTAATAAAACTCTCGCTGAAAACACTAGCTAAGCTATTTCCTAAGTACCAACCACGGACCAACAAAAGTCTTTCAACAAACATTTTTAAACCAGCACAGTCATTACCGACCATTCCGTTTTGCATTTCACAAATACGTAGTTAAATTGAAGCCGCCTGTGACACAGCAAATTACTTTTTGGAGGAAATTTCGCGTAGTCACTGTTGTAACGAGCGTTTGGTGGTCGTGGCCTCAAACAAGCAAACCTACAAACCAACTAAAAGTTTAACTTAACTTGCGTAATAGTTGGTCCGTGAGTCGAGCCGACCGACCTCCGTCGCGTCATCCGGGAACGTCTGTAGGTACAGGCGACGCCGGGCCGTAATGAGCGCAATAACTGCATGCCAGTCCCGGCTACGTAATTATATGGTATTATCTACCCGGGTCAGATGTAGGTGGTGTAGGTAGGTGCGTGGTGTGGATTTCCTGATTGTACGGTGATGGGCAATGGATTGGAAGAGCGGGTTCGAGATACTTAGTATTGATAGCCGTTGGCTCAGCTCGACTATTACCTATATAGTACTCCTACTCTCCGGAAATAAGTAACTCTTATAGCTGATAAAGTATTAAACTCAGATAACATACGATTAGGTAAGGTTTCCATATAAATAATTAACCCGTTAAACATCATACTAAACTAGTAATCATATATTCATAGAAAACTTTACTATTAAACAATTTCCCCATAGCCCCTCATATGAACACGCAACTGTACAAACGACAAACAAATACAAAAACAAAACACAATCAACTAGAAAACAAATGTACATCGCTTACTTGCTGGCCACTTCAAAGCTTGCCTATTAATAAATATATTATGCTATAACGGGTTCCTTCACAATGGAGGAAATAAGTATTACGTACGATTCGCAGAATTGCTTTGCAAACTAGCTAACTATGAAATTGCCCTGAGAAACGTCAGGTTAAAAAGCGAATAGGCGAATAAAGCCTTGCTATTAACCGGTTATGGGAACTGGTGACTGCGTTTAATGAAATTGTTATAAACATAGAGGGTGTATCGTAATCGTAGGCCTAGTGGGAACGGACATGTGGGGCCGGCCACTGGTTAATGCGAGCTTGTGAAGAATTGAGGCCCGGAGACGGGCGGATAATTTTTCGCAATTTGCACAGATTATAGAATATAATTAAATACATTCCCTTGGAATTTTCTAAATGTTCTGTAGCTTGTAGCTTTGGCAATATTGTGGTCATCACAATTACTTTTTACTTTCATTGCAAAGTTTATTTCAATTTTCATTTTACACCATTAATAATTGTCTTTTCATCACTTACAACATTTAAGTAATGCAATTTATTTGTAAGCCAGATGAAAGACCTAAACAAGATGACGCAAAGCGTGAAGAATGACAAAAGGGACAAGGCAAGAGATAAGGACAAACCTTAAGGAAAACTGACGTTAAAGTATTACAACTCCGCTTAGTACTGACTCTAGTGAAATCGCGCCCGCTACTGCTCAGTTCTACCCAACCCGCGAACTTCAGAGCCACCCAACCTCTCTATAATAAGCCCATTCCATTTTAACGTATCCAACATGGAAATTATAGAGAGTGCGACGAATCCCAGTCCATTTGCTTCCCAAATATGACATCTACATACTTGGGGGCAATTTGCACGGGCGAAATTATCGTGTGCTACCCTTCGTACAGGAGAAGAAACCACCCTAGGTGGAGGCTATAGGCATTTGTGTTAGGCAGTGTGGCCTGTTATTGAAAATCTAGAATGATTTATGAAAAAATTGGTGCAGATTTGATATTTGTTTTGGTTTTATCGTCGAAAGTTTTCTTTCTCTGTCTAATTTAGAGGCATTTAAAGTGCTGACTCGCCAGAGAAAACATCACGGAGGGAAGCGAGAAAAGCAAAAGCGAAGACCTTTGTCCAGTTTTGGCATAAATACGTTGATTAAAAAATTTAAAAAGAATAATAATGAGAAACTGCTAGAAACTCTTCTATCACGATTCCATAACGTGCTTTATTCTAATGAGCTATATAGCTATCAAATAGGTATTAACTTCTTAGCTAATGAGACATTTCTGGCATTTCTTCTTTCCAGGAATTAAAACCTACTTTCTATTCCATTACCGTCACCGTTATGCCTTGAATATTCCTGTCATAATTTTAACTTGTAATAATAGTGTATTAACAAACTCTTTATTATTGTCCACAGATGTCTCCTCTCCGCGCAGGAAGACGGCTCGCTGGCTTTATCACGTCCAATGCTTTTCTAGTAAGTATTTATCGATATTTTCTTAGGTATTAGCCCGGTAACTAACAGCGATTAATCGGACAAAGGCAAAATACTAAAAGCAACAGACCTAATTGATCTGAACAAAATTTAAGAGGGTGGTAAAATATTCTGGCGTTATGATCTGGGCCACAATATTCTCTTTCTCACTCTGTTGCACTCTTAATTGCTGCTATTGGGTTCTGGCTACCTCGTTGAGTATAGGAGTGCTCCGTTGCTCCAGCGTCGCGTCGTGGTGCTTCAGCGTCTTATGTTCAATTCCCATATCTGGCTGTATTATGGGGTTTTTCACTAGAAATTTGCCCAGTAGCAGGTAACAGTCTGCAGTCTGAACTGCCCGGTTGATGGCAATATAGGCTCGCCCTAATTACATGGGACTTAAACACAACTAGCGAAATATGTGAGACACATACCACTTCTACCCAACCGTTTTGGGAATACAGACGTGATGGTATGGGGATCATAGGATCTGATCTCCCAGGAGAAGTGTCTTTTATAATGACAAAAGTCTTCTGAATTCACGGAGCATTTTCTTCCCTTATGAATTTATTGCCTTGAAGCCTATTCCACTTTGTGTCCCCTTTGTGTAATTATAATTAATGGTCCTAACTAACTGAACTGATTTATGTAGATATACCGTCTAGACACTGGATCTAGATTAAGTAACACGCGTGACAATGACTAGATTAATTTATTAACCGACCCAAGTTTAAATCAGAACGGAGATTTGAGACTATTCAATAAAGGACAATTATTGAGCGAGATCCATTAATCGAAAAAATACATTCGGCATTGAGCGCGCTATGGACGAAACTATACAGGGTGTAAGGGACGCGTAAACTGATACCATGGATTCAGCAGATGATTCTAAATCCCATGAAAAACCACTTTTTTTTTAAATCTGCTGTAGCATATACGAAGACAGAAATAACAGCATACGACAGTTTTTCTTACAGTTGTTTCGTACAGGTAAAAACTAAAATCTTTTTTTCTTTTTTTATGTGTGGTTAGTGCCTAAAAATATAATGTAACAGTTCTTATTTATTTATTTGTTTGTTTTTTTTTACTCCGAAAAATTTCTAGAATCATATGCTGAATTCTTATTCTTATTCTTTATTGCACACAAAATAACAAATTTACATACAAATAACAATAATATAGCTTATCTACCATGGCGAGCTTAACCCAGAATTCTTGCGCGTCAATGCCCTGTACGTCCTGTATACAGTAGTTGGTAGTGTCGGTACACAGTACACAGATCGTCGCTTTACCAATTACGGCTTCGCGTAATAAATCTCGATGAAAATATTGATAACGCCGTGACGCATCGTGCAATGAATTACCGCGCGTAAACAACGTGTATAGTAATTTATACCGTTTATGTAATTAATTCGGTTATGGTGTGTTTGAGCGGATTGGGGCGTGCGGTCGAGGAAGACCCCAAGCTCTTCGGCAATCGAATCAGGGCGCAGACGGCCGATATTGTCTAGCTTACTGCTGTATCTATAAGGGTACGGTGGTTTACACTGGCAGTAAGGCCAATTGAACATAAATCCGCTTGAATAGTTCGCAAATGAAACTCACTGATACAGCTAAGGACATTTTGAAATAGGATACACAAATTTTCCTTCCCTCAAAATAGAGACACAAACAGTTCTAATCGCGGCCATCTCTAGCAAATTATTATTTGCCCATTAGTGCGCGGACAATTAACATTCCGGTTGAAACGAAGCGCGTCGGACGGCGACCGGACGGTAACCGGGCGGCAACCGGCCGGCCGTCGCTCCAGTGCGTCGTTCCTGCAATCTGCATAATGCGCGACACTCATTTACCGACCGTTTGTGAGCGACAAATGAAGCGAGCGCAACTGAAAATGTTTAAAACGTCCAACACAACTAGACCCAGGTCTTTGAAAACCGCCGCAGGTACCCAGAAGTCAACCGTCGCTGGTTATTTCTGCGCGGCCGAAACGCAAATATTCGCAAAACTGTGGCATGTCTAATAGCGCGTGAACCCAGTGATTGTTCGCTTGGGATGCCGTCCGTTTATTTATTTTACGTATCGATGCGTTCTTTGTGGAACGCTTGTTCGAATTTCATATAATGGAACTTTTGGAAATGAAGTGAGCTTTTGAAATAAAATTATTGTTGAAGTGACATCGGGTTACTGCACTGAGGTTTTATAATGCCACGAATTTACGCAACAGTGGATAAGTGAACAGGTATCGCTAACAGGGTTTGGTTTTGACCAGCAGACGATAATAACTCTAAGTGCCTGTACATCGGTTGAGCCACGTCCAGCCATCAATACGTATTGGATTTAAACATTACTAAACTCAATAGCATGTGACAGAACGCCAGTCTGACCAGTATAGCAATACCGTTAAAAACTATGACGGTATAAGCAGTAAAATCAATTTTGGGGATTGGTGTACAATGTACATACTTAAAGTCAATTGGCCCTGAAAAAGTTCTAATCAAAATAAAAAAGTACTGTTTTCGTTTAAAAAAAAAACAATCAGACATAAATCCGATTTAGAATAACAAATAGTAAAAAACGACTACGATACTATAAATTATAAGAGACCGTTATGCACAAAAAAAAGTTTCAATGAAAACGGATTCTCGAGAAATGGTAGAAAAATACATGTTGCGCCAAAATCAGCCTTATAACGCGTTAAAACCAGACATTTGCTCTTCTTCTTAGGGTATCTAAATTCGTTAAGAGTTGGGTTCCTTCAATACCGTGCAGCAGTTCAGGAAGCAATCAGCGTTGAATTTCCATAAAAGCAGGTTTTCCTTGCTTCATTAGCGTCAGTTGGACTCGCAGGTTTGTCCAGGCAACTCGGACAATTACTGTAGAAAATTATTGAAATAAAGCACAGTAGCAGTTAATATTAGTTTCTGTATTTTATACGTTTTTACAAAAGAACAAATCGATTGCCGGTTTAAACAAGAATAAATGTTTTGACAGTGACTTTGACAGTTAGGTACGTCAAAAAACGGCGGGAATCTATGACAAAGGTTGCGTTCCATTTCTTACATCTAGAAACAATATTGTAATAATTATTAATATTAAAGACATTACCTTAGGTAACGTTATACCCGAGAAAATACTACTCACAAGCAATATTACAATCAAATTAAATCCTATTACTGGTTTTCATTGTGATTAAAACCATTTGTAATAAAGCCTTTAACACCCAAATAGATTCTGTTTAGTTACTACCCAATGGGTTTATGTACCTACAGGGTGTTAGTTTCAAATCGGTCCTGCTACAAAACATCATGGAACAATGTTTTATGAACTACAAGCCAGGCTTCTTACTTGTGTGGACCCTGTATCCTCTTCACTGTTATGACAGTGATTTACTGTTGTTGCCTCAGAAATAAAATCTGCTTACTGGCCTTTCATTGCTGTCCTCTGATTTTGCAGGACTGTAACCTTTATTCTCGTTGTCATAAGGTTTATTTCAGAGGTAAAATAACTAGTACAGGACTGATAATTTGATATCTTAGATAGTGGAAGTACTTTCATGCAAGCCTAAAAACTTGGCTTATGATCATGGTGTTAGGGTTTCTGAACAGTCTGCTTGCCTTACTACCGTATTGTTGGCCCTTAGGCACGCCACTGATCTTAGACTATGGTATACAATCAGTTATGGCTATACGAGCCACTTCAGTATCGAGCACTGCCATAACATGAAACTATGTTTCATGATTCCACCTTCGCCTAATCAATTATTTTCCTCTTCCTTTATTTATTCCTTTTCACACACTTACACGAGCTGCCTACGCGTGGGTTTCTATGATAAAACATATACATATAAACTAGAATATTATCGTGTTCCACCATATTACCACCTGTGTTAGCAATAGAGTACACGCCATATTAATTAATAGATGATTGGTTTAGTTATCTCAGTTCGGTGTATGTGAGACATAGTTTATGTACGTGGGAGTATACAAGCTTTGCGGGCCCAGTAATTGAGTTTAGTTAAAGTTTTTGATGAAGGAGTATTCATAATTTAATTATAAGTAATCAAGGAGGTGGGTGAGGGCTGTTAATGAATTCTTTTGGCGTGCCTCTGCCTCTTTGTCACCAGGGTTTGAAGTTTTAGAATTTTGAAATCTTTGCACGTTGATTTACTTGAGTGAAATCTTAAATTAGCTGAGAGGCAACGCACACCTCTGGTCTAGAATCATCCCCCAAAGCGGTTTTAGAATAAAAGTGTTTGTGTTTTTGCTGAAGGGAAATCATGAGAATTTCCTGAAAATCTGTGTTAAAATAAAAGTAGGCCAGTTTAAAAGAATAATCAACAACTATACTTTATAAGAAAATAGAATAATTTTGTTACAGTTGAATATTTTTTTAAATAAATGCATTTCAAAAATCACCAACGAGGTCTCTCAATCTCAAATCAAATCTCTGGGTGAAAACTTTCAGCCATTTATTTTGATAGACTTACTTTCTATCACAGCTTGGCCTGATATAAACGAAGCCAGTGTAAGATAAAGCACGTTTTTCTTAAAGGTGCCAATTCACTTTGAAGTTTGAAGAACTTTTCAGTCAAGACTGCAATTTACCTTTGCATTTAGAGATGATATCTCTTTTCATACTGCTTATGAAATAAACCTTCAACAAACAGAATGAAATCAATAGTTATAATAGTCGCTTTAGACAGGAATATCTTCAAAATATAAAATAATAATATAAATAATATCCCTGGACATTTCACACAGCACCATCTAGTCCCAAGCTAAGCAACCTAATGCTTGTGTTATGGTAGCTAGATGGCTGATAAACTACATATATACATTTTTTTTTGTAAATACATACATATTATAGATAGAAAAACACCCAGACCCGGAACAACTACTTGTAGGTCATACAAATATTTGTTCCGTACGGGAATCGAACCTGCGACATGCAGCGCAGCAGTCAATCGCTTGACCACTGCGCCAACCGTGCCGTCGATAATAAAACAAAACTGGTGAAATGTGGTGGGTGTAATATTAGGTACACCTCTGCCTAGCCCTTCAGGGATTACAAGCATGAGGTTGTGTTATGTTATAAAAAAATACCAAAAAAATATTGGTCGTTTGATTACAGAAAATTCTCTATATCCAATTTGAAGTCGGCCTATCATCAGACCGTTCCTAAACAGTCTGAACTAACTAGAGCGATGAGAACACGTGATCCTTTTCTTGAAACATCCAGTAACTTTGTGCTCTCAAAATTGGGGGTCAGCTATGAACAAAGAGTAGTTGGAGTGTTTTAAAGGAGTAGGAGTTCCTTGGCGGTTCTTCTTTATAGATAACTAGCGACCCGCCCCGGCTTCGCACGGGTGCATGTATTATACATAGAAACCTTCCTCTTGAATCACTCTATCTATTAAAAAAAAACCGCATCAAAATCCGTTGCGTAGTTTTAAAGATTTAAGCATACATAGGGATATAGGGACAGAGAAAGCGACTTTGTTTTATACTATGTAGTGATGACAAATTCGAATCATGTACCCGATTGTGCCGTTTCGTAATGTTAAGGTTTATGTAAAAAAAAATGAATTGCCAACATGACGTAGCCAAATACTCATATTATAATTTTCTTGTTTTTAAATAAAACACCTCTTTCCAAGATACAATTTTCCGGCGCGACCTAATTCCGCGATTTAATATTCAGTCGTAGGCCGTTACGTCTTCATAAGTCGCATTTTTAATCAACAAACCCTCAGAACTCGCTAATTTGAATAACGGACAGCGCAAAAGGGTGTTTTAGGGATCCTCACTAATAATTGTGAGAATGGTGGCGGTAATAGCTTGGTGTAAAGGTTGGGTCAAGAATCGGGTCTCGGTATCGGTATCAGTGGAGGTCAGACTAATTTGAACTGAGGCGCCGCCGATGTGTCAGAGATTATTTAGTTGGTAAATTAGTCTTAAGTTAATTGCTCTATTGATTTATTGTATTAAGATTTAAGCTTATTATACAGCAGCGATTTAGACTATTGCAGTTTACTCCTTATATACAAAGGAGTGCTTCTCAAAAACTTTTGATCAGTAGTTGAATAAGACAATTTTTTCCTGATTGTCTTGTTAATACAAAGCTGTATTTACTCTTATAAAATATAGCTAAGTATCGTGTACTAATTTGTCAATTACTTACAATTTCTAAACCAACTCATTACCGTTTCGTTTGACTCGTTACCCAAACTAAACATTCGAAACCACAATCCCGAAACTAAACCCGATACCGATACCGAATCCCATCTCTACGACGACACTCTAAAACTGGGGCATTAGCATTTTAAACGGCATATGTTATTGCTCTCAAATTGTTGCGGATCTATTAGTGAGTCGGCCACGGATGCGCAGGATTAAGCTGTTTAGCTAATAGCACGAGGGCCGCTGAATCTGAGCTGTAAAGCCTATTTCTCGCTACTTTTATTAAGTAATAGAATGTTATGGGGTATTGTTTACCAAACTGGCCGTCTGCGATGCCAGAGTGCCAGTGCCGGGCAGTGTGCCAGTTGTTAAAAGTTTTGGGATAGCTAAAATGTTGAGGACGGGAAGACGTTGTTGCTTGAGATTTTGGAAGTGTAATAGAAGCTTTATGCGGATTTTCTTCAATAATATACTTATTTCATAACTCTATTGCAACTGTCCCAGCACTGACGAGGAAGCGATTGTTTGTCGCTGAATGTTCATACCGGTTAGCGCTCCGGCAAGAAGCTAGTTTTTGTTTGTTACCTGTACTCGTTTTACTCACGAATCACCAGCTGTGAAATAGGTGCCTCTCGCCACCTATATTATACCTTACCTCAGGTACCTATATTCAGAATTATCTGGAAAACATTTTTTCAACAATGTTTTTTTTTTCAAAAAAAAATAAAATTCTGTATAAAAAATAAACACGCTCACCAATTTACACCACTCCATAATTAAACCCGTTAGCACACAACTACAGGTCTACCTACGGGCCCGCCATTCCGCGCGGGCGCACACTTGACCGCAATTTTTCCATCAACGGGTGGCCGCCACAATTATGCGATTTGCATACCTATCGCGGCCGCCACTCGACGCGACGCGTTTTTGTACGCCTACCCGCTACGCCCTTTCAGTGTACACCGGCTGAAATAATTTGTAACTACATACATGAAGGGAAATGGTGGCTATACAAAGAGAGAGCTTTTCCCCATATGTTTTGGTGGGGAGAAAATTTACAGGCAGACATTACTTATGATATAGACTAGGAATTCATTTGCACTAATTCCTGTAGAATGTACAGAATGTCCAAATTAAGGTTTTTCCATTAATACGTTGCTAAAAAACGGGACAAAAATAAAAAGATGGAGCCAATCGCAACTTGTAGCTGAACAAGTCTTGAAAGCAGGTCAAAGCGTCCCCGAGATCTTACGAAGAAAGACATTTTATACAGCTTAAGAAACTGTTTAACTTTAATCCCCGAGCTAACATTGTTCTAAAAACAAGTATTGTGAACTAAACTGGAACGGCAAAACATAGGTAAGACAAAGCCGAAACCATTAAAAGGTGTCATTATACGTCGCTATCAGCAAAAAATTCAAATATCCGGCGACATAGTGCAAAACGGTTCAAAACATAACACGTTGGAGCATGGGTTTATTGGATTTTAGCGGAAATTTCACTCGCACACGGGCCCAAACGAGCAAAACAGCCGACACTGTTTGCGAATCACCTCTGCATATCGTATTTTGATTCCTGATTTGTATCGGCACAACCGCCGACCCTATTTATAGGACGGCACGCAGGATGCGCAAATGGAATGCAAAACGCTGCGGATGCTACCGGACACACCGAAATCCGTTGTACGGATGAAACTTCCATACATATGCCGCCGGAAATTTTCGAAACAAAAATACTACACAATAGGCACAGTTTTTTCGGACACAGCACACTGAAGCCGCCAAATTGTTTTTTGCGTATCATATCTGTCTATATATTGTTAACAAACAATATTGCGTGCAAACCGGACCCTATAAAGTTGCGCTAAAGTTGAAGTCCGCGCGGACCTCTCTGCAATAACCGATCCTCGGAGGAGCAACGCAAACACTCGAAACTTACTCGATGCTATCTTGGATGTCCAATTGAGTTTTCATCTTGTGCCGCTCCTCCATAGAATGCTAATAAACCCACTTAGCCGACAAACTACTGATAGCTTTGTCTTTTAAAGGAAGGACAGTAAGGAGATTGTCGGCGTTGCATCTATCAGCAATCTCGTTGTAACAAAATTAAACTCGACTTTGTAATTCTAAAGTCGAATCTCGACTACACTCGGATCTCCTTGCTAATTGTTGGAAAGAGGAAACGTAATAAAAGTGGTAGTCTTTGAAGCAAAGAAGCTGGCCCGAGCGCCTCGGAGGAGCGCATTTTAATAAATTAAAACTGCGCAAAATTCCCATTCCAATATCGTCTTATTTTCTTTTTTGCACCGGGTCCGGAGCTCGCTCGCCTTACATTGATTCCATTTTACTGAAAGACCATCAATCTACCTACCTACTTGAGCGTATTAAAAACATGCCGTATATTTTCAAAGAACGTTTCTTACCTACCTGGGTGGGTAAAGTAATTGAAATCATTCGGATTCACTTACACGTTGGTGGACAAACGGCCGCCCTAACGTTTGCTGTCCAGTTCACGCTTTACGAAATGTAGCTGCCGGAATTGAGATAGCATTCGGGCGTACGTTTAGAGACTGTATACAGCTGTGATACAACTATGCTTTTAACGAAATATATGCATTAAAAGCCTAGATGCGGCTTAAAGACCGTGTGTACATTCAGTTTCCGTTTAGTGTCAATGGAAAATTCGGGTTTACTGGAATGCCATAACATATGTATGCTCGTATACTGTAACAGTACAATAATGGTAATTTTTCTCTCAATTCCAGGTGCTGTTGATATCACTGGAGCTTCTAGCATCGCGGAGCGGCGCAGCGGCTCTGGCGAACTGCCCCGGTGGCTGCAACTGCAACGACGAGACCCTCGTGGTGGTGTGTGAGGAGAGCCGCCTCGATGTCCTGCCCATCGCGCTGAACCCCTCCATACAGCGGCTCATTATCCGCAACAACAAGATCAAGACCATCGACAGCTCGATGCAGTTCTACGCCGAGCTGCAACATCTAGACCTTTCCCAGAACCACCTTGTCAACATACCGACGAAAAGTTTCGCATATCAACGCAAACTACAAGAACTACATCTTAATCATAATAAGTTATCGTCAGTGACGAACACAACTTTCCAAGGGCTTAATCAACTAACAGTTTTGAATTTAAAACGAAACTTCTTGGAGGAACTGACGAACGGAGTTTTCACCACCTTACCAAGATTAGAAGAACTGAACTTGGGTCAGAATAGAATATCAAGGATCGAGCCCAGAGCTTTTGCTGGCTTATCAGCTCTGAGAATCTTGTACTTGGATGATAACCAACTAAGTTCAGTGCCGACTACTTCTTTCAGTCTCTTGGGAAGCCTGGCAGAGCTACACGTGGGTTTGAACGCGTTTTCCTTCCTGCCAGACGATGCCTTTGCCGGTCTCAATAGACTGACGGTATTAGATCTAAACGGAGCAGGACTCTCCAATATTAGTGAATATGCATTCAGAGGTCTTCCAGGATTAAGAAGTCTCAATCTCTTTGGAAATAGACTACTCACAGTGCCCACTCTCCAGCTGTCTGGTCTTACCAGATTAGAGGATTTATACATCGGACAAAATGAATTCCTGACACTGGAGAGCCATTCATTTAAGGGCTTGAAAAATCTTAAATTTTTAGACATCACTGGCGCCACCCAGCTCGAGAGAATTGAGAAAGGAGCGTTCGAAGATAACATCAATTTGGAAACTATTGTTTTGGCAAACAATAAAAAATTGGCAATCATAGAAGACTGCACACTGTTGGGCTTACCGAAATTGAAGCATGTTTCTCTGAGAGATAACGCCATTGTAACATTAAGTGAAACAGTGTTCATTGGGAAGGAGTTAAAGCAGCTAGATCTTACCGATAACCCTATCTTCTGTGACTGTCAGCTGTTATGGCTCCAGCAGCTGATGTATGATAAGAGTAACTTCACACAACTACACTGCGCCAGCCCCGAGCACTTGAAAGACAAACCTCTTAGAAACCTGAACGCCGAAGACTTGGGCTGTGTCCTCCACGATACACGACAACAGACCATAATCTGTATCGTAGTAGTTGCATGCGTGGCCACCATCGCAACATTAGTGTTAATACTATATAGATACCGCAAGAGCATGCAAGAGAAGCTGAAAGACTACAAGTGGAACAAGGGACGCAAGAACCTCGAGTACCACAAGCCTATCTCCACTGAGGAGGACTGCATAGTGCGCGGCATCCACCCGTCGCAGTACCCCGCTCCACCGCACACACCCGGCCTGAGGCCAATTCCTGTGACGGAACTGTAGCTAGAGCTTTACGCCTCCCCGAGCGTGTTCTTCATGTCAGGCGGCCAGCAGGGCTCCGCGCGGCGGCCGCAGCGCTCGGGGGGCGGCGGCACGCTGCCCGCCAACGGCTTCACGTACATTGGCGGCGACACGCGTCCGCACCAGCCGCTCACGCTCAATAATGGCGCACCGGCTCATCACCTCAACAATGGCTCTTTACGCTCACTACCAGATAAAAAGAAGAACCGCAACGGTGTGGTGTGCCACCCGGAGAACTTCCAACGCAACCTCGACACGCGCTACTCGAGGAAGCAGGAGAACGGCTACATGCGCAACTCGGAGACCATCATCGGTTTCCCGCGCAACGAGCGCGAGTACGACCGCGAGCGCGCGGAGTACAGCGAGCCCGAGTACTCCATCATCCCGGAGGGCTACGGCCGGCCGCTGGACGAGTACCCGCGCGCCTGCGCACACTCTAACACCTTCAACTGTTGAGGCGCGCGTGTGAACTCTCTCAATCGTTTGTGATCTTGTAATTCTAGCAATAAATCTTCATTCCATTAAGTTTTCTATGGACGGAGTCAGTCGTGACGGACGTAGTGCTCTAGAGCGGTTAGTGACATTAGTATTTCGGGTCCGGTGTACGTTCGACCAGTGAGGACTATCCTGTATCGTATTCGTTTTAAAAGAGTACCTTATTTGTAAATTATAAATTTAAGTAGTGATGGATCTATTTTTCAATGGGACGATGGGGGCTCGGAGCGTGTGCAAGTGAGACTTCGCACGAGACAACGGTACAATGTACAGACTAGTCGCAGCGAGCAGGGGGGCAGAGCCCGAGTCGGGCCCGCCGGGGAGCCCCTCTATGATGTACATCATAAAACATTGTGATTTGTAATTTTTTCTACCAGTGCGGTGGATTTTGTATTTGATTTTGTACAAAAAACCATTCCATATGATATCTTTTTAATGTCTAATATTTTATTTATAAATGAATAAAGTAAGTGTGCGTTAAATAAGACACCAATATGAAAAATATTAGAATTAATGAATGTAAATATATTTATACTATATTGAGATATTTATAAAATTTAATACAATCTTGTTCTTCTAAAAATTATCATAAAATTATTTCGGGATATTGTATTGTTTGCTATAATGACTGATATCCTAATTACGAGATTTCTTATGTCTGTCACTACCTACCTATAATTAAATACCTACTTACACTACATTCTTATTGTGTAAGAACGAACGCACCCATTATTTCTAATAAGAACACATCTTCGAACACTTTTATGCTCAATCCTAATATTGTATGTAATAATTTATTAAGATTGAAGTAAACGAAGAAACACGATGTCTTATTATTGTCATTAAAATGTACCTCTATGTTAATTATTATCTTTTTGTTATATATTTGTTTAAATGTCCCATAATATAAATGCTGTGTGATCTATTCAGAAACATATAGATAAATGATTAAAGGCAATAATCAATTACCGACACGATTCATACAAATTAACTTGGCTCGTATTAATTAGTTTAATTGCAATCAGATATAAGTATCACTCTATTAACATGCCCAATTCATACGAATAATTAGGCTATAAAGGAACCAATTTAAAAAGCAATCTGTGAAACTAATTAGTATGACACCCCACTTTTTAAATGGCAACGCCCAGAATTAATAATTTTCTGAACAGATCACACCGTTTACAATAATGTGCCTCTGACGGTAACTCGTCGACAACTGAATATTTTCTGTAAACTTTTTCTTTTTATGATTTTAACTCGAAATGTTCTTGCCATACTCCAATAAGGCATGATGGTAATATAAAATAGGTATTTGATAATCACTTTTATTTTGTAGAAAACGTTTAATATTTAAAGTTATGATAAAATATTATAAAAGCGTCAGTTATATTGCAGACATAATGCTACAAGTTACGGAACTGTAACATTTTAGAATTGTGATAAGAGCAAGCTTTTATAATAAACGAGGTTAATTAAGTCGCTAGATACCTTCTTAGTGCCATTTTTGTGTCTTCTTGGATTATGGTCGTTTTTTACTCCAGTTTTATATACCCACACGACATACTTACCTGAATTTTGGTGTTATTGAGTTATTGTAAATATGGAGAAATTAAAGACTAAGCAATTAAGGCATGTGTTAGTGCCTAGTGAATGCCTAAAAAAGTATACAAGAAAAATGATGAATACATATGAAAACATTGTGATTAGAGTACTCACGACATTGTAATAGAAATCATCGGTCATTTCTGTACTTTATTGTAGTTATTACCTACATACAAACTCGATAAATATAACATACCTCAAATTTAATTGTGTTTTATTTGTTCGCAACCTATACACTAGACCAAGACTAATTATAAAAAAAACCCTGCCATATGCCCAGATTGAACTAAGTAAACCCAACAGGGGTGGTGAGAACAAGACAACGCAATAAGTTCCTGGGTTCGATTCCCAAGCGCTGTAGAAAGTGGGCGCTCATGTGCACACTTATATTCATACCACCTTTCATGGATATGAGGATAAATCAAAGAAATTGTTACTGGGTTACCGATTTAAAAATTGTTCACTACAAAAAAACCGCTTTCTTTAGTCATGATGAGATCGATGCTAGCAGAACGGGCAAACAGACTGGCAGCATTGCGGTCAAAAAGAAGTGCTCGATTTGTTAACAGCGCCATCTGTATACGAGTCTAAACACTCTTTGCACACTACTTACTTATCATACATTTAAATGTAGATGGCGCTTTTACAGGAAATGTTGCGTCTACTACTACATGGTTTTCTTGGCACTTGACAAGAGGGCTAAGCTCGCCCGCTGTTACATGCTTATGCTGGACTCGCACATTCTGAATTCAGAATCGGAATTCATATTATTAATTAAGAAAGCCCGGAAATGCATACAATTTCATTATGCCCCACACACATTCTGATTTCTTCAGATTATGATTTCCTCAGATCGATGACAAGCGTTCCGAATTCCGACTGAATTCAGAATGTGTGAGTCCAGCCTTACATGTAACAGCGGCGGCTTAAATTACTACTGTCTACAATTATGGATACTAGCCAGCGTATCTACCGCGAAGGCTGCGTGCGACTTCGACAGTCTTCCGCCAGGATGACGCGAAGGCTGGTTAGGGGTACGGGAAAAGATCTCAAGAAATGAATTCAGGGAGCTCTTTGCCCAACAGTGGGACAGCACAGGCCAATCGCGCTCACTCACTGGGAGCATTAGCCTGTAAAATGTAACAATCCAAGATTCGATTCAGTACAGATAAAAGTGAATCTGAACATTACAAGCAAATTTTCCCAGTGAGGGGTTGCCGTAACTAAATAAAACAGCAGCAAGTCGCGGCCATATTGATTTCAACGACATCTAAAAAGTTCAATCTGTCCAGGGTCAGTGAACTTGGAACAACCTCGTTATTCAGCAATGTGGCTCAGAGGACATTGACCTCAACCATGTGGCAAAGCCTAGCACATTAGAACAAACCTTGCAGAAATACAAAAGGAAAGACAAATAAATTGTTCATTAATTTATTTATTTATAGTATGCAACATTTATTTATTAACATTACAAAATTTTTCAGCCTTGTGATGGGAGAAGCCGGTTTCAGCCGATGCGCAGATTGACATGATTTTGTAAATAAATTAAAAAAGACATGAGTTTTAGGCGCCTGTGTCAAAGTGGAATTTTATGAGTAGTTTTCACTTATGCTTACACTTAGAACTTCTCCTCTTCAAGACCGTGTTTGAAGAACATCATGATGGGGATTTGTGTGCCGTCAATATCTCTGTACTCCATCATGGCGACCATACCATCGCAGTCCATGGACTCTCCAGTGAAGAACTGGAGCTCCTTAAATCTACCGAGGATGTCCTTCATCACTTTGTTCATGTTGGTCTTGAAAATGTTGACCTGGTCAGGTGCCTTCTCTTCCAATTGTGCAACTAATCTGGAATTAAAGATTACAAATGTTTGAAACAATCCATGTTTACTAAACATTTTGTTTCTCAGGGACAAAAAGTATGATTATCAGTACAGGAGTAAATTAATACTCTCGACAGCTTTTGTAAGGTCAGAATAATAGGTGTCAGCCCCCTTTCATGAACAATCATCACAGAATGAATGTTTTTTCATAAAGGTTATTTGCTTTAGCATCAATCGCTCCATAGGAAGTCATTGAGGATCAACCAGTGGTATTAGATGATGCACCATGAACTAAAAACATATAGTAAGAAAAATATATAGGTGTGGTTTGGGGCAAGTCTGTGCAGTTTCATAAGTGCTGAATCAATAAATGTGACAATGCAAACAGTAAGCAATCTCAATTTATGCTGTGTCATTATTATGGCTCTACAGACGAAGCAAAAACAAGTTTGACTGCACTTTATATGGGTTGAAACAAGATAAACAATACAGACAAGACAAATGTAATTTGTATTACATTTTGCAGAAAATCAAGTTGACGAGATAAATTCATCATTGATGACCTGGCTTAGTATATCATGAATTACTAAGGGTGAATATTATAGGTACTACTTCAGCAATAAAGTCTTCGAAATTTCAAAAGCATGTATTAATTTAATTTAAAACATGCAGATTTCATATCTAGGTTGATATTTAGACACACTAGTCTAAACACCTACACTGAATAGAAGCAAGTACAAATGAAATACGAGAATGTTTGTAAAACATAGCTAGGGTTATGGCAGTGTTTTGTTTTGCATGACCATTGTAGTTGTGAGCAGTGACAATTATCAAACAGTTTTGATTCAACTTTTAAAATTATGAAACAATGATTATATACAGAATTATAATCAGAACTTGACGTCTTAGAAGATAGCATCAGATAAAGAGGATTAAACCAGATATATCCAAGTATACATTAGTGTACACTACAGATCTATAGTTTATATTCCTTTGATAAATTATATTCCATAGTGCTATTAAAACCAATGCAATCACAAAACAGCTGAAATTATCTTGAACTTAACCTACACTGATATGCTGTTAATATAGACTTGCCAACTTCCAGATAAGAAGAGATTACATAAATATTGATCATGCCATACTTAAAATGCTGTCCACATGTACAGAATATTTATCTATCATTAATATACTTGAGATAGAATTTTGTTTAGAATAACATCATTTATGACAAATCAAGCCAATACTTTCCAGAACAATCTGACTTTAAAATGAGACAAAGAAACAAGAACTAGATGATTTGTTTAAACTGAGTACTTTGCTATGTGCATATTTAACATCATAAATAGTTTCAGATGTTACAATGTGTAACATTTTTACCATTGTTTGACTCACAATCCATTTCATGAGAGCTTTCATTAGTGCAAAAATAACACATGGCATGACCAAACTCTAGATATGAGAAAATTTGACCAATGAGAGGGCAGTGTAGTGTGCAGCAAATACATGATTGGCCAGTTGCACATAACTATCCTCCAGCGATTTTAGAGTTTAAAATCTAGTGACACACCTTGAATCTAGTTTCAATGACCTAGCATATGTTTGCAATAACCACCTTCATTTACCCACAAAGACTTGCCTTCAAACCAGTAGCACTTATCAATGAATGCACCATTGACTGAACTTGATCACAATTTGAAGCAATAATCACTGAGACACTCACTTTTTCATGTAGTCTTTGAGGTATAATGTGTAGGATTTCTTGTCACCGAAAGCGTATGTTTCGACAAGCCTGTGGTTCAGGACTATGTCAACACCACTTTCGACTGCAGCATCTGTGCCTTCGTCGGCTTCCTCTGCCGAGGGGTTGAAGCCTTCGATTTTAATATCGCCCTGTGCTCTCGATACCAGTCTGCCGGTCACTTCGTAAATTACTTCATCGACCAGTTTCATTTTGTAAGTGTCTGAGAACATCTCATCACCTGAAATAAATAAATCATTACATGAAATCCATGTTTATTCCTTCCCCTATGCCTAAAATGTAGATGTGGCAGTAAATTTTTCAAAAATTGATGGTGAGACATCATCACATCACTGCACAACGAAATGTCAAAATCACTGTTATCAAAGATACACAATATAAATGAAATATACACGTATACTTTAGAGGAGAAACACAATAAACTTAATTACCAGTAATAATATCTTTATAGATCCTCATTTTGATGGATTAGAGGCGATTAAAAATAATAAAAACCGAAACAACGGCTTCTTGCCCCAAGAACTTAACCGGAAAGAACTTTAAAAAGAAAAGACGGATGTGCCTAGTGTTGCCAATATTAACTTCATGATGAAACAGCTTTGGCTATACACAAAAGTATATTTAATAAAAAAATTGTTTGGGATAGAAAAAAAAACAAAAAAACCTTTGCTAGAAACAAAACTCAGCAATTATATTATATAAATTAGTTTACTAATAATATTGTCGATAAATTTTTTTTTAAATGTGTCAAGGATTTACTGCAATTTCCACAATCACCTAGTGAAAAAACTAAACGAATTGTAAACGTCATTAGCTTTGGTTTTAGCAGTGCAGGATATAGGTGGCGCTTTTAGTCCACGAAAAGATGGAAGTAGTTCTTTACAATTCTAATGTTTGTCGATTATGTGGAGAAGAAAATGATAATGGAAACTTATTATATTCGTGTGAAGAAAATAGTCAAAACTTAAGTGAAATAATTAACACATATTTGCCAATCAAGGTAAACTATTTTTATTTATTGTGATTTGTATTGACTTCAATCAATAAGAAATTAAAATGGCTGACTAAAAGTACGAATTAACATTTTCTAACTTATTACTGTAATTTAATACGACAATAAACAAGAATATCAGAGAAAGACACAATAAAAAAATAATTACATAATGCAGATCATGGAGTTTAAAACTCTTACATAAAGAAAGACATTTTCAGTTTGTCAAATGTCAGATTTATTATTATTTCAATCTGAAATAGAGCTCGCGCCAAGTTTGTTTTCTTCGTAGTTCCTTGTTACAAATAAAAATATTGTCTTTTACTTAAAAATTATGCAAACCGTTATCGTAAAATGAGTAATTTTAGGTTGCTGACGATGGGCAGCTGCCTCGTACCATTTGTCCAGGATGCACCATACAGCTGGAAGCCACCGTAGAATTCCTGACATTGATTATAAACGGACAAGTAAGTAAAATGCCTGCATTTCATTCACTTTTCAAAAGACCTGACCTCTGTAGCCCTGTAAACTGAAGGTAGGGGAAAGTTATTCAACAATGTTTCAGTTGTTTTTAAGAGATGCCTAGATTAACATACTCATTGGTCCCATCTGTATTCCAGAAAGTAATACGTGAACTTCATCTCAGAGAGAAAGAATACAAGAGAACTTTACAAAATCCCCCTACGGAACAGGAAATTGTAACGGATAAGATAATTTATGAAGGTAAGATAAAATACAATAGTTACTCTAAAATCTAGTAGCACAGGTACAAGAGTCTATAAATATAATAAAATTATAATCATAACTTAATTCTTTCAACTCAAAGCTGCTGAGCAACCATTTCTATCAAGCAGTCTGGTCTCATAAAACTATGTACAAATTTCAGTTAATACAGGCGATGGAGTATACCAAGTAGAACACCCAATTTCGTTACAAGTGGCTGGACTTGAAAAGCCAAAACGCAAGCGAGGCAGGCCTCCCAAAAAGCCTAAGTCTCCCGAGGAGTTAGCCAAGGAAGCTGCTGCAAAGGCGCAAGATGTAAAACGTGTTAAAAAGCAAGATAGGGAAGATGAACCTACTGGGAAGAGGAGGAGGAAAACTCCGACAAGGTTCAGAGAAGCAGTCCAGGTAAAATTTTGTTATTTAAAATAAATTGGTTTGTATTTGGTTCCAAAAGATTTTGAGATCTTGAATACTGTTGGTAACTCATAGTAACGATTAATTAAAGAAAATTGGCAAACTAAATAATTTTACTCACCTGTTATTGTTATCATAAATAACATACTTTGATTTGTAATGCAAACACTTCCAAATGTTTTTCAATATCTGAACATGCATTCTTTTTGGAAAGATGAATATCTGAATCTGCTTGAGTCTAAACCCCAAGTAACTCTTACAGGTAAAAACTAAATTAAAGTTAACAACAATTTATCTATGCCTTCTAGGGTAAAGAACTTGAGCGGATATTCAAAGAAGAAGGAGTAACAGACGGAGATGACAGTGAAGCTGACGTGAAGATAGAACAGCACATAGACATGAAGCCACCTGTCCCTAAAGAACCGGAAGTTATCGGTCACCTGGAGGAGTCCGGTGAACTGGTTGTCGTGGTCAAGGGCAAGGGCCGTGGAAGGCCTAAAGGTAAGATAGAATTATGAAAGTGGAGCAGTGTGGCTTAACGTTTACCATGCTATTTATGCCGAATTCGCCTAGATCAATAAATTCAATTAACTATTCTTCTCAACAAAATTCCAGGCCCTATGACGCCAACCCGCAAAGAATGCGCGATATGCGGCATGGAGTTCACCTGCACAGGCCGATACATGTCGCACGTGGCCCAACATGGCCCAGTGCTGTACCAATGTGGCCAATGCTCCGAGACATTCACCACGCGGCTACACTTCAACAACCACCAGAAGGAACTCGGACATACTGGGCAGAATATTATACCATGCAAGAAGAATGTTGAGAGAGTTAGGGCTAAGGTGGGTTTGTCTTATTAATTCCTAAATGATATGTTGGAAAAACTGAACAAACAATTGTGTTAGCTGAATATTTTTTCACGATTATGGTGATGGTCCCATGGAGAAATTTGTTCAGTTTGATAGTTTAACCACATCCTGATACATGAAAATGTATAACTCACCTGCATTTGTTATTTCTTTACACCTGGCTGACAGTAATGATGTTTTGTTTACGTCGTTGTGTTACTATGGTTTCACATTTTCATTTGTCATCAAATACTCGCGCGGGGTCATATATGACGCGCGCATTATGTATTGGCCTTGTGCTACACACTCAATCAACATGCATCTTGCGACAACGCTTGCAGAGAACATTTCTCATCTTACACTTCATCTGGCAAAGTAAAGCTGTCATAGTAAACTGATTTCACAATATTGACAAACATGTGCCTCATGCGTCATACGTGTGTTGTTGTATCGCGAACTATTGAGTTAATTTACTAAACATTTATCATTTCAGAAAAGTGACAAAGCAAGAACTGAAACAATAGTAATACCAGATGACCCGCAAACGCAAACAATGAAATCTGATACTGTACAAATACTTGAAAATGTGATATTACCTATGTCTATATCAACCTCTTTGCCGGATTTAAATCCTCAGCCAATAATTATTGAGAATGATGTGAATGGGTCAGAGTTTCTGAAGACTGGTCCAGCTGTTGAGATTACCTCTAGTCCTAGTGTTGATAGTGATGTTAAAATTGTTGGTGAGTATATCTAGAATATGTATAATAGCATAAATATAAAAGATGCATTATTGGAAGGCCACCCAGTCCTCCCACATGGAGTGTTAGTGAATCGGTGAAGGCTGTGGAAGTCGCTGGATGCTAGAGCCACAGAACTGGTAGACATAGCGATACTTGGGGGTCTATGTCCACAGTGGATGTCTTTTGGCTGATAATAATGATTGATTCATTGAACATTACTGAAAATAAAATGAGTAAACTATTTTTGTTATTTCAGATTCAACCACAGATGCCATTGCGACAGAGAAGTCTGACGATGTAGAACTAGTAGAAACAACTCCTTCTGGAAAACCGAGGTTGAAGTGCAATCACTGTGACAAGACTTTCAGTAGTAAACAGAGCAAATCTATGCATATCAAGGTAATGTAGAACGAATGGTACTAGGAAAATTGTTACATTAACTTATCATTATTTTTCTTTTGACTTCAAAAGCCGCTAGTAATATCCATAAAACATAAATTCTCGTAGTCCGTATGCAGGGTGGGCCATCCTTCAAGTAGGTGAGTCTACCTGTCATATTAAATAACAACACAAAGAAACTCATAATTATAGGATTGGTAAAAATAAAATGCTTATAAACTTGTATGTCTGCTGTTGTAAGGGAATTCGTTTTTTTTTTTCAAGAATCTTATCTGAGTTTCGTTACGAAAGTTGTTTAAAATGACGGAAAAAGTTTATGCTCCCATTTTGTTTCTATACCTATTAGCGTTCTGCAAGAAAAAAATAAAAGTAGATTTTATAGATTTAATGCTAAGATTTACCACTGTCAAAAATTAAATACCAACGGAAATAAATTACATTATTTGGTTGATGTTACAGGCAACTCATCTAGGCGAGCGTCCATACGTATGCGGCGAGTGCGGCCAGCGGTTCGCGTACCCGCGCTCGCTCGCGTTACACGCTGTGTCGCACCGACGGCGCGCTGGCAATTCTAAGGGCTACGCTTGTGATCTGTGTGGAAAGGTAAAGTGACTGTAACTGCTTTTATTCACCAATATTTATTTTGAAGCGTAAGCAACGTGGAGCTAAGGATTATTATAACATTGCCGTTTAATATGCTGTGCATAGAAACTGAAACTTATTATCAGTCTCAAAGTACAAGGAAAAACACGCGAACGCACTAAATGACGACCGAAAATCCGCAACGTTGCATGCTATGCAACAGCAAATAAGGTGTTGTTTTCAATGGTATCAGAAAATTTTCTGCTTTGCGCTCATTTCCCAAAAAAATCTTTACCATCGACTCAACAGCCAGCATTACCTTTACGTATTTTTTGTCTTTCATTGCAGGTCCTCAACCACCCGTCATCAGTGGTATACCACAAGGAGGCCGAACATGCTGGTCAGAGATACGTGTGCAACAAATGCGGCAAGTCGTTCAAACACAAACAGTTGCTGCAACGACATCAGCTGGTGCACTCACAGGACAGGCCTTATAATTGTAAGGTAAGCAAACCACTCTGATAAAACTCCACTATCTTTTTAAGAGATAATTCATAAAAAAAGGCTATTAAGATCTAAAGTTTAGATATTTGTATTTTTGAGTTATCAGAAAATTATTCTTAATCCTTTTTTCGGAGCACCATGCAGTTCTTTCCGAACGGAGCCTGACACGTATATATTTGCCTCTATCCAAAGCAAAGACCCAACCAAGGAACTTACACTTATACTAACTAGAATGATTACAAACAAAATCTTGATATAAAAAATACCGTTTGAAAATGAACTTTATCTCTAACTTGTAGAGTTCGTATTACTTTAATTAATTGAAAGGGGAAAAAAACTTCAGAGCGAGAAAGCGACCAGAGTGGAGTGTGTCTTGCTTGCCAGTAAAAACATATATACTTATATGTACAGAATGAATGTGTGTGTGTTGTCTTGCTTGCCAGTAAAAAAATAAGTACAATGTACAGAATGAATATTGAAGTGGGCGTGGATGGCCAAATCCGAAATTATGAGGTATAGCGAAAAATGCTCAAAGGAGTCTCGAGCCCGATTTTGATGAAAACTAAAACTGCATCATTAGATTTTTGAAAAATCAATATTCCTTGCCAGTAATCGAACCCATTGATTTTGGAAAAAAAAACCACTGTATTTGACACCATTCGATAGTGTCGCTAATAAGGATCAAATTCTGGGAAATAATGACATACGGGAAACTTGAGAAAAATGTTAAATTTAATGTTTTTTCATATTTTAAATTAATTTCCTTGATCGAACTTGTACTTGGTCATTATGTGCTAATTTCAATTTTGTTGACTCTTCGCGGCTAAAGTCCACAGTAAAAGAAAAAAAAATCGAAAAAGAATTAAATTAGAACTTACAAGTGAGTCGGCGCCAAAACTGTTTCTATACTGTTGAAGAATTTATAAATTCTAGAACAAATGGGAACGTTGCATGACATGAAAATTAAAGGACAATGACCAAAGTTGGTACCAAAAAGTCTCGCGCCTCAAAACCAAAATATTATAGTAATTAGTTTCATATTTTTTTACGGCATTACGCGTCGCGGATTTGATTTTTGAACTGGAATTATACTTTTCGAGTTTAAAAGTACGAATATTGTTTTACTCCCTTTATATGACGTTCCGTTTCAACTGAATATAAATGACGTTCCGTTTCAATTGAACAAACCCTTGTCTGTCGAGCGGACTCTAAAATTAATTACAATTAAGTAAGATCAGTACACCAAATCGATTTAGTTTGGTTTATTGCTATTTGCAACAAAATAGATTTTCTCAGCCTAAAGATTTTGATTTATCGATTACATCCCTAAATCCCGACTAGTTTATAGCACTTACTATACTCTATGGTTTATAGTTATCTTATCTGTGGCATCTGACATTTGTACTGTACTGACTGACTATGGGCAATGTAAAGGTCTAAAATAAAATCGAGTTTCAGTCAAGCATACTGTGGATGTTACTTTAACTCGTAATTCTTACTAATATTAGTGTATTACGCTGTTTTTAGAGCAATAATTTAATGTATGTGTGTTAAAATACGTCGTTGGTAGCGTCGAAAAAATAGACCTACTTTTTAGGTTAGTTTCGATTTTATAAAATAACTCTGAAACGCGGGTTTTTTTTTCAAAAATAATTTTTGTAGGAGTTAATACGATCAGTGTAGTCTATAAAAAACAAGGTTTGATTTTGATGCAGCATGGTACGGGATTCCATACTTCCATGAGCATTCTCTTTTGACATTTTTATTTTAAGCATTTGAAAGTTGATATTGAGAAAATTTGTAATTTAATTATTTTTCAATGATATTTGTAATTTGATATGTAGACAATTATTGATTTAGTACTTGTTTTTGACTTTTTAATTATAAGCTATCGACATTTGTAATTTAATTATTTTTCTTTGACATCTTGTAATTTGATTTAATAGACAATTCTTGATTTAGTACTTTTTTTGACATTGGAATTTAATTATTACGTTTAAATTGAACGATTATTAATTAACGATTTATTTTTTACGTTTAGAATCGATTGTTACTGTCACAAAATTTGTATGCCGAATTGAGTAGGCGGAATATGAAGAACTATTGTGTATTTGTCTTTAAAATACCATATTTCACCAAATAAAGGAATTTATCTATCTGAAGGCGAAAGTAAAAGAAAAAAATAGTAAACATTTCATCATCCACACTCACTTGAAAAATTCACCGTGTATATGTTCCTTGGACCCAACATGTTTAAAACCTAGCCCTTTAATTCACAGTTATGCAGTGCTTCGTTTAAGACGAAGGCGAACCTGCTGAACCACTCGCTGCTACACACCGGCGTCAAGAAGTTCTCGTGTGAGATATGCAAGCACAAGTTTGCACACAAGACTAGTCTCACGCTGCATATGAGGTGGCATACTGGTAAGAGAAATCACGTCTTAATGCATAACCAGTATTAAAAAATATGAGAGAACCATATTGTCCAAACTTGAAACTTTAGAATTTCAGAGACGAGTAAGAATTCTATTTTCTTCTTACAGGTCAAAAGCCTTACGTCTGCAACGTTTGCGGCAAGAGTTTTAGTCAGAAAGGCAACCTGTCTGAACACGAGCGCATCCACACCGGAGAGAAGCCCTTCCAGTGTACCATGTGTCCGCGCAAGTTCACCACGTCCAGCCAGCATCGGTTACATGCGAGGCGACACAATTCTGATAGACCGTTCACGTGCGCTCATTGTGGGAAGAGGTATGTCTCATCACAATTATTCTCCTGCACTAACCTAATTTATTAGGGGTTTCGTTCTTAACCACGATGTTCAAACAAAACGGCGGCGGGCGCCTGCACCGCTGCGGGGAGTGCGGCCGCAGCTTGGCGGAGCGCTGGCCGCTGCTCATATAGTCTCTGGTCACGTTGTACAGCCGGCTCGTGCCGCAGGTTCGTGTCGCGCGGCTCGTGGGCGGCGCACGTGCGGCGCGAGGGCGGCGGGCGCCTGCACCGCTGCGGGGAGTGCGGCCGCAGCTTGGCGGAGCGCTGGCCGCTGCTCATATAGTCTCTGGTCACGTTGTACAGCCGGCTCGTGCCGCAGGTTCGTGTCGCGCGGCTCGTGGGCGGCGCACGTGCGGCGCGAGGGCGGCGGGCGCCTGCACCGCTGCGGGGAGTGCGGCCGCAGCTTGGCGGAGCGCTGGCCGCTGCTCATATAGTCTCTGGTCACGTTGTACAGCCGGCTCGTGCCGCAGGTTCGTGTCGCGCGGCTCGTGGGCGGCGCACGTGCGGCGCGAGGGCGGCGGGCGCCTGCACCGCTGCGGGGAGTGCGGCCGCAGCTTGGCGGAGCGCTGGCCGCTGCTCATATAGTCTCTGGTCACGTTGTACAGCCGGCTCGTGCCGCAGGTTCGTGTCGCGCGGCTCGTGGGCGGCGCACGTGCGGCGCGAGGGCGGCGGGCGCCTGCACCGCTGCGGGGAGTGCGGCCGCAGCTTGGCGGAGCGCTGGCCGCTGCTCATATAGTCTCTGGTCACGTTGTACAGCCGGCTCGTGCCGCAGGTTCGTGTCGCGCGGCTCGTGGGCGGCGCACGTGCGGCGCGAGGGCGGCGGGCGCCTGCACCGCTGCGGGGAGTGCGGCCGCAGCTTGGCGGAGCGCTGGCCGCTGCTCATATAGTCTCTGGTCACGTTGTACAGCCGGCTCGTGCCGCAGGTTCGTGTCGCGCGGCTCGTGGGCGGCGCACGTGCGGCGCGAGGGCGGCGGGCGCCTGCACCGCTGCGGGGAGTGCGGCCGCAGCTTCACGGAGCGCTGGCCGCTGCTGAAGCACCTGCGCAAGCACTCCGGCGAGCGCCCCTTCCGCTGCCCGCACTGTCCGCGCGCTTTCGCCGACTGCTCCAACCTTAATAAGCATAAGAAGGTATGTGCACCACCAATAATGTTTTACAACGCTAGTACTGAACGTCGTCGGCCGCTTACATCCTTTTAGTTTCCCTTTCCCTACAGCAACCTTATTTCAATGTTTATAAGATCACTGAAGTTTTGATAACTATGCAAAATCAGAGATAAATAACTGGAAGGACTGTATTAGCATAACAGTAAAATTTTACTTATAACTTCATTTGTGTGCCATGGTAACTATAAAATAATATGGTATTATAAATCATCTTATTCATAAAACAGTAACGGATGATCTGACATTTATGTTAAACTTTACAGGGCAGCCATTTCAAATAAGATTATTGTTTATTTATTACTATATAGTACTTAACCTGTAATTTTGAAAATGTGCATACATTGGCATAAAATATCAGTTAACAATAATTCGGTTTTCTTGAAAAATCACAATTTGCATTGAACTTTATGTAAGATCCGCCAGCTTTAGGTACAATTACATTGCAACTTCTAAATAAATATATGGAATAGCTGTTTTCTTTTTCATTCGTTTTTCCGTTAAAAATACTCTAATAATGAAAAAATCTTATATAAGGGATCTTTTCTTATGTGTTGAAAACTTAAAAAAAAAAAAAAAATAAGGTGAATTTAGTACCACAGGCGACCACTAATAACATTTTTTTTTTCTCCCTTACAGCAAGTCCACAAACAGATCAGCTTACTGGCAAACGCTAACCAACAGCAAATACCTGTGCCCATACCTCTAAAGATGGAACAGTCAGAATCTCCTCTCATACAGCTGGAGGAACAGACAGTTTCCCTCCCTGAGACCTCGCCCGTCAAGCTGTTACAAGAGGCGACGGAAGATGAGTTGGAAGAGAGAGTCATATATGTGACTTATGATGTGGATGGTGCTGAGTCGCCTGCATTCCATATACTGGACGCTGATCAGGTGAGTGGTACTTGGTAGATAGATGCTCTACAATATACCTCTCTTCTAGTTGATGAAGAGATTCAAACAACTTCCACAGGTCTGATAGATCGTTGACGGCACGGTTGGCGCAGTGGTCAAGCGATTGACTGCTGCGCTGCATGTCGCGGGTTCGATTCCCGTACGGAACAAATATTTGTATGACCTACAAGTAGTTGTTCCGGGTCTGGGTGTTTTTCTATCTATAATTATACAGTATGTATTTACAAAAAAAAATGTATATATGTAGTTTATCAGCCATCTAGCTACCATAACACAAGCATTAGGTTGCTTAGCTTGGGACTAGATGGTGCTGTGTGAAATGTCCAAGGATATTATTATTATTATTATTCGAAATTTAAAATGCTGTCACTTGTCAATGATTTTACAAAAGTATGATAACCTTGACCTGTTGCGCAGGCATCACCAGAATCATACCCAACCCGCCAGAAGAACTCCTCAACAGTGTACTATAGTACGGCATCTACCTTGTACCTGGACAACATGAAATTGCAATCAATAAAGTCGGAAAAAATCACTAGAAGTTTCTAGGACTGTTTAGAGTGTCTCTTCTGTACAGTTATCTAAAACCCTTTATTTTCACATCTTAGCCCTTTTAGATAAATTTTTGCTAATCTTATCTATGTGCCTACCAATTCCAGGCAGCAACTTTAGAAGAAGATAAGGTGCTAACAACATGCGAGCTGTACTCAGGCCCCTCACTGCTCGTCCCGCAGCCCGAATACGAGCAATTAGAGCTCGAACACGAGCAATTAGAGCTGCAACATGAACAACTCGAACAGGAGGAGTTAGAGCAGCTGCCTGAAGAGCTCGTGTTGGAAGGACATGACCAAAATATGCCTGTAAGTACTATCATATACTCTAGAATTCCAACGACGATTTCCTGTAATACTTTTATCTCTTTTCAATCATCAATTGGCTCTTTTGCATACTAATATTGTAAAGGTGAAAGTAACTTCTCTGTTACCGTTTGACGCCTTAGCGGGTTTCTAATAATTTATTCCCGTTTGTACGTAATACGGGATAATTTCTAACCAATATGCGAGTGGGCAATTTTATAGTAATGGATTAATATCCTATGCGTTTTGTGTGTTTCTAGGTAACAGACGAGCAAGGCAATCCGCTACACTTCACCATGCAGGATGGCACGCGGCTCGCCATCACGTCTGCCGACGGGAAGTCATTACAAGTAAGTTGTTCACCAAACAGCAATAATGTTTAGTATGTAAAAAGTACAGTAACACCTCGTGAAAAAAAAAATCATCTCGGTTCTTGTATCCCTCGCTCCGCTCAGGATTCTACTCTAGAATCTATTCTAGAATCCTTCGCTGCTCTCGGGATCCAACTTAGTCCCTCGAATTAAATTCCCTTTTTTTTTTCACTTGTTGTATAATATACTATTTCATATCAAATATTCTGATTGCACGTCAAATTTACCAGACCGTAAACGTAATACTCACACATATAACAAAATAACGATTTTTCCAACATGTTTTCATCGTAAAAAAGGCATTGCGGCAAGGACAACATATGATGCAAGAGCGAGCGAAGCGAGCTCGGGATTTGTGGGAACCTGACTCGGGCAGGTTAGGTTCGAAGGGAATGGTGGGGTGTAGTGAGCGAGCGAAGTGATCGAACTAAGACCCTGTCATCCACTTCGTGTTAACTGAAACTCAAAGCATTTATTTCATTTAGACCATTACAGGCATTTTTGAGAATAAAAAAAAGCTAAGCTAAGCTACGGTTACAGTCACAAGGCATAATAACTTTAGAAAGTACTGTAGTTGCACATTCCATAGCGTAGATCTCTATGGAGAAGAACGAGGCAAGAAACTCCATGGACACTCTTTTAAAACAAGATGCATCACGAACTCAAATTGTTGCTAAAATAATAATATTTTGGGGTAACTATTTTGTTGTACAATCAGTATTTTTGATTAGGATTGGGTTTTTTTTTATATAAAAAAGCAACATATTTTGATTTACAGTTAAATACTAGCCTTAAAAATATAAATATTATGTAAGATGATGAATGATGATAATTATTACTTTTTAATGTTGTTTCAGGTGATAACTCAGGACGGTCAAACTATACCAGTCGAGATTAACGGATTTGCAGATGAAGAGGTAAAAATTCCATTTAGAATAATTGAAGTACTCTTATTAAAAAAAAACGAACATATAGTGAAGATCTACTAACACATCTACATTACTCATTCTAAATTGATTTGATGATGCCAAAAAACGCAGACAATTCTTTTTGATATCTTATTGAAATGAAAGTGATGTATAAATTACTTACCTGTAGCTTTACTGCAAAGCTAAGACATGCGTAATCGCATCACTAACTTCCGGTTTACATACTTCTAGCCTAAAAGAAATCAAAATTTAAATATTTTATTTCACATAGGCCTAAATGGGCACTTATAAAACGTCGACAAAAAGGTGATTATCATTGTAAGTGTAGTTATTATTACTTGAATGCTTTTTTTTAATTTATCTTATTTTTATTTTCAGGAGGTTGACAATCCCGACACAATAGTTCACCAGCTGAACTTACAGAAGAGCATCGACTCAAACGTGTCATCGCCTGTCACACATTACTTTACTATTGTTTAAATTAAAAATGGTTCTGCATCTGCAGTTCCTCTCTGAGAGGGAGTGGACTATAATCCACCATGCGGGCTCAGTGCTGTTTGGTGGATTATTTAAATTATAATAATTGATTGATTACGACTGTGTTTGTAGGCGGGTGTGGCGTTTTAATATAGCTGTATTTATTCTAAACGCTGTATTCTTTGTATGGATAAGAAATGGTTACCATATCTAAGCAAAGTGTCTGCCATGATTATATGGTAAATTATTTTAATGATGATTATTGTGCCGATGCGTAACTGATTACTTGCGTCGATTCGGCATAGTTTACACAAGTTAAGTAGGTAATTATTAGTACTTCTCATACCGTATGAATATACCAATATAGTGTATTAGTAAAAGTGAATAGAATCGGAACCTATTTACTTAGCGGCAAGCGTCAAGGTACCAATGAAAAGTGCTAAACTCGTGTTAATTAGACATTAGTTATGCAACCACGGCTACTCTGGTATGAGCCAGAGAGAGTGGTTGCGAGGGTCTTGATGATAAGTATTTATTTGATATGTTCGTGTATTTCTAAGAAGAGAATGATTATTGTGTGATTCTTCACGTCTCTCTCCTCTTCTCTACCGCACAATGCTTGAAATTTGGCAGAAAGAAGTAGACCGATAGCGCTAGGTTTTGAGGTTTCGAAAATATTACGTTGTTTGTGTTTCGCATATAGTTTCAGGACCATTTGCCCAACCTAATACATTAGTTTGTGTCATCCTAAGTACTTGCATAGGTAGACATTTAAGTATTTTCGATCAGTATTAGCCGAAAAGAAAATTAGAGATGAAAATTATACTTTCATGATAATAACGAGGTAGTAGCTGATGTACATAGGCATTTTGTGTCATCTCTGTCCACGAAAATCTTAATATTTAACTAGTACCTAACATGTCGCCAAACTAGCTCTAAAAGAATAATACAAGAGGTTAAATAGGTGTTACGCGTTTTAGAGTGTATGTCAGTTTGCACTGGACGAAGATGACACAAACTGGGTTTGCACACTCCACAGGCTATCCTAGATATGATACTATAATTATTTTAAACTTTAAATTAATTTTGTTCGTTTTGATTTGAATAAAAAGAATCAACCACAAATCATCGAAACACTGAAAATGCAAGTGACAGATGTGACACAAAACGCAATAATAAACTTCATAGGTACGACTATCCACAGGCAAGAAATAAGCAACTTTAGAATTTTTTAAACTTATGACATTAAAATAGTCCAGCGCTATCGGTCTAAAGCTATTCTCCACTTAAGTACACTTCTGTATCCCTATGTCTGCCAACATTACAAGCAGCGTCCCAACTTATTATAAACTAACCTCTCTATTTAAATATTTATAATTGATATAACTAACTTCTTAATTGCTCGCAATGTGGATCTCTTATTAGATATTATTAATTTTAGTTAATATACGTAAATTATGATTTTAATAATTAATGGATATAAACAGTTTTTAAGTTTTTGGAAATGTCGTCGCCAATGTAACTCTAGTACAATAAATAATTTAGTCACAATCTTTTGGCCAATAGTTTTAGACAGTATTATTATAATTCAATTTAATATAAATATATATAATGATGATTGTTATGTAAATATGGAATAAAGTTAATTTTATATGATTAGATATTGTTTTATTATTCCTTATTACGTAATTTGTGTATCGTTTTAATATAAAAACATTTAAGAAAATAGTAGCCCACCCACCGGTATCGGGAACAGGGTACAAGCTACCGGCGGTCAGGGTTCCAGAGAGAGGAACCTCGCTAACAGTGCGCGGCGTGTCAAGAAGTACCGAATCCCCTTTCTGAATCAGATCCGGGATCCAAGCGCCCAACGAGAGTAAAAATGTAGAATTCAAATTCAAATATTTTTATTTGTAGTACATAGGTAAACAAACGTACAGATGTCAATACTAATAAAAAAATGATCGCTATGTTTTACCATCAACGTTACGGCGAACAAATATTCTAATTATAATATAAGAATTGGTGAAAATAATAAAAACAGTCAAAAATAATTATGAAACACAATAAAAAAAAACCATTCATTGATTAAAATAACAATAAATTTATCTGGATGACAAAACATTAAATTAGATTAAATAAAACAATTAAACTATTAACAAAAAAATGAGAAACAGCAAGGGCCCAAAGTCACTCCCTTGGGGGCTGTCTCCACGAGCGAGAGAATCGCGACGATATTATCGTTGCTTTGGTTTTATTTTCTGCGCTATTTATAATATGGCTGTTTTGGTTCTTTTGGGTTGATTGATTTTTGATTTTGGGTTCTTTTGGATTCTTTTTAATTGTCTTGAATATTGTTTAAGTAATTGTTTGTTTTCAATATTTGGTGATCGCCTGTACAACCATAACATCTCTCTTTTCCGTTTACTACAGTTTTTGATACCTTTAGGGGCTGTCTCCACGAGCGAGAGAATCGCGACGATATTATCATCGTTGCCACGTATTTCTACACACTCTCTTTGAGGCCGTCTCCACGAGCGAGAGAATCGCGGCGATATTGTCCCATACAAATACAAAATATCGCCGCGATTCTCTCGCTCGTGGAGACGGCCCCATAGATATCCATCGCGGAGTTTTACGAGTGGAAATCTTTTTCCTCACGGTAGGAAAGCACAAGTCGTAAAAAGTTTAAGTATGTCATAAAAAATATAAAAGCTATTTCCGGGTTTTTGCTATTCAACACTTCAGTAAAACTTAAGTTACTAATGGCTTCAATGAACTGTCTAATATTTATTTCAAAGATAATTAAATTATTTACAAACTACAAAAGTATAATAGTAATAAATATGTAGAAGTAGAAAAGGGTTACAGGGCGTCCAAAAATTCGTCCGCATCGCTGTCAACAGGAAAAGTGCCCAGAAGGCTGGCAGCATTGCCACGTTGAATGAACTTAGATATATTCTCAGGCCTATATTATAATCTCGACTTAATATATACCAGTGATCATTTGCACACGATTTTCTAACAGGGCATTTAAAAAGTGTGGCGGTGTGGTCTGATAGGGCTAACTCTAAGATTTCGCCAGTACCACCTCTAACATTATGCATAACGTTGTCGATACAGGTTCCACTAGATACTCGTGTGGGTTTTTTTATACTCGGCTGAAGATTGTAGTTCAGTAGTAGATGTTGAAATTCAGTGGATATTCTGTTTTTTTTGCAGAATATCGATGTTAGTCACCGCAAAGCAAAACCCCTTTTCGCAAGTTTCTTCCGCGATAGTTTAACCTTTTGACCGCCACGTCAAAAAAGAAAAAGCGTGCCCTCAGCGCCAAGTTCTAAATTCATCCTTTAATACCTACAAAATAGTAGTGAGGTCTTACACTATACTCAATTTTTTCAAAGCAGGTGTTGGTCGAGGTTCTTAGCAATTAAGCGATTAGCAGACACGAGTATCGGCACAATGATCGCAGTCTCCATTCTTATTCTTTATTACTTATGTACACACACACACATCGCATCGCTTGTCTACATCCCACATATCGAATTGTCGACAACCTCGCAAGCAAAGTTACTTGATTTGCTTTTCTTCCTTTCTTTAGTGATGTTGGCTCGATCTCAGTACAATGTGAAATTGCCAGTTTCGAGAACTGGGTCGGGCACATACCTATAGTACGGCACTTCCGCAAAAGGCTGTATTTTAGAGCAAGTTGCTGATGGATAATTCTGGCTACAAGGTGTATGTGCAGGTACTCTACTTTAGTTAGACGAGAACACCTAGAAGTAATGTGACGGATTTATTCGCCCAGGCGGTGGCATGCCCGAAATATGGCAACGGTGCCGTCCTTCACAATAAATGAAAAGGCAGATTCGACTTTTAAACATAACTGGCGAAAAGTGGGTGTACTAATGGGTACACCTCTGCCTAACTCTTCGTGGATTACAGGCGTGACGTTATGTTATGTAGCAAGTCAGGACAGGCTTCAATCCGATAACAATTATTTTATTGTTTTACATCAAAATAAAGTACTTAAGGTGAATGCTCCAACCAGCCCGCGAAATTCAAAATTTCTTGCGTTTTTTGCAATTTGTAGGCCAGTGCTAGGTTGTATGTTGATTAAAATATTATTCGCGGCTGTAAGACGTACCTATGTAGTTACAGAATTATAATCATCAAAATCACTAATACAACCCTCCAACTACATAAAGGCGTAGGACCAAAAAAAAACAGAAAAAAGTCATTCCTACAGCTTTATGAACTTGGAGGGTTGTATTGGTGATTTTGATGATTATAATTCTGTAACTACATATGTCTTACAGCCGCGAATAATATTTTAATCAACATACAACCTAGTACTGGCCTGCAAATTGCAAAAAACCCAAGAAATTTTGAATTTCGCGGGCTGGGTTGGAGCATTCACCTTAACCGGTCAATGTGGCGACACTTTGGGGGGGGGGGGTATGTCCAAGTGGAAGCTTCGGGCTGGAACGATGATGATGACATCAAAATAATTTTAATCAAATTACAAAATCCATTTTTCTCTTTTGTTTCTCAGTAAGCAAAATAACGGTCATTCCACGAGCGAAGCGAGCTCGAATATTTTAGGAACCCGCCAATGATTGGTCGGTTGTAAGAGTGAGCGAAGGAATTCGGGCTTCGGATATGTTAGGTTCTTTTTGTGCATGCATACTGAAACAGGATTACAAATTACAGTCGTTTACCATCCTTTCCCGGATAATTTAGTTTCTCGATAATTGCCAGAGATTTTTTGAGGGGTTTGAAAGGCACCGACCAGATGCAACGACAGAACGAACACATGGCGTCATCATCCGGTAGGCGCGTGTCAGACACACCTTGATCCAGCCAACCTTTCATCCTGACCAAGCCACCTTTCATCTCTGGAATGTACGATTCAGTGTATCGTTCCACCCGCCGCCGCTTATACCTACGACTATGCATACACTTTCTGCTTCAGGAAGTCGATGCGCTCTGTTGATGGATGGAGAAAGAGAGGAAGACCAAAGAAAAGTTGGATGGATTGTGTGTGTGAGGAATGATATGAAGGAAAAATGAGTAAATGTTAGCGTGACGATTGACAGGGGAGAATAGAAGGAAAATAACATGTTGCGCCGACTCCAAGTCACATGGGAAAAGAGCAGGATGAGGATGAAGTCGACGCGCTCTGTGACATGATAAAATGTAGTTTCGAGGACTGATGAGTATATCAGTCCCCGAGATCGCCCGCCTCATAAAGTGTATAATCACTCTAGGGCGAGTATTGCGCTCCCTGGAGGAGATTAGTTTGCCAATGAGTGCTCTGGCCCCAACAATACGTCGCTGTCTATCAAGCTGGTACGGCTGGTTTTGTTTTTACCTCTCAGAGTTACAAGTCACCTGCGTTACTTTTGCCACACATCATTAATATTTGGGAAATAAAACAACAAATTAATATGAAATTCAATATTATTTCGTTATGGTTTTAAGTAATACAATATATTTGCATACCATATACTATCGGTAGTATATTATTGATGACCAATCATTAAACAATGAAAAATGATATTCATCAATTCTCCTTTAACATTCGTTTAATAAATAGCTGTATACAAAAAAACAATTATTTACAGGATAAGGCAGTACAATTACCACGTAAAATGTGCCTCGTCTTACTTTTAGCTATACAAGCAGTAAAAAAATGGGAATTGAATTAACATTGAATGGGGTCAATTAAACAAATCTTAGCTCCAGTCAACTTGAACGTAATCACTAACGAGTTAAATATTATAAACGAATAAGCGATATTATTAGTTTGTGAACTTGTTACTTTATGTGTGAGGAGACAGTTCTACTAAAACAAAATTAATGTATCTAAATTATCGACCGTAATCTGACATTTGGCTGTTCTATTTTTGAGACAATTTAATCAATTTGGAACGTATCGACCATCTCACTAATACATATGGCAAACATTGCGATTATACACTGTGTAACACATTTGGAACTAACGCAGCATTATCAGCGCGGAAGCGATCCGCCGACACGCGCCGCGCTCTGACACTGGACAGAGTGGACAGTCGGACGCTACAAGCTCGACACGGAAACTAATTACAACACAAACACGCGTCAGCGACACATCACTTACGAATACAGAACCGATTGAAGCAAACATAACAAACTCGATTCGAGCCGACAACCTCCCTAACTGTACAATATGACACAGGCACCGCAGGCCGCGCTCGTCCGCCCTCGCGATTACCTACAATTGATTACTATGACTCGAGACTGATTACAGCTTACGGGCGAGGCCGGACGAGGCGGCCGGTACAGAACACATCGGTCGACAACACACCTTTACACAAGCAAAATTAACATAATTTTCATGTTCAATGAAACAGCTTCCGCCGAGGAAAACGCACTAACCGACTTTAAAATACAATGTAATGGACACTGGCACTATTGCCCTACCATAGCGTTTAACTGAAGAGTAACAAGGCTTGACTCGACTGCCGCCGGCGACTAGATAATGGATTCTTTAAAATTTAGTGTAATGTCTATATGACAAGCGCCATGTCCTTCTTGCTGGGCAGCTGCACCTTCTTGCCCTGCCACAGCGAGTTGTGTATCGTGAACGCGTCGATCGTCACCGTCAGGTGCTTCGTGTGCACTTGCGAGAAGCATTTGCTGCCCGAGTTGTATCTGGAATTATTACAGAAATACCATAAATATGTTTGAACATTACAGCCAGGCGTCGCGGAAGACCTCTTAGAAAATGGTGGGATGAGTTGAAGAAAAATAACGACAAGTGATCCACATTAGTTCTATTAGTTCTGGATCGAAAGAACTAGAAGTCATAGGGGAGAGGTCTTTCCCTAGAACTAGGATGACTCAGGCCAACGGTACCCATAAGTGACATAATACACGATTATACTTAGGCTTCTTCGAGTCAGTTATTAATTAAAGTCCATGTTGACCTAATGCATAGCAAATGCCTCATTTACTTCTTTCTACTTTTCTCAATCTAATGCTATTTTAGTCTGTCATTTAGTCCACGCACACAAGGTTCCGTAGCACCAACAATTTTCGTTTGAAAGTTTTTTTTACGTTCTACGATCTTTCAGAATTTTCCTCAGAAATTAGAGGTGGGGGGACACACATTTAACCACTTCGGAAGTGTCTATCTTTCAAACGATTGACTGAGACAAAATGGTTTTAGGAACCTCAATGTCATTTTTAAAGACCTATCTATAGACACCCTCACGGTTTGATGTTTTTTTTTATGTATGGGGAGCACGCCCTTATTGTTTTTTTTTGAATAAATATCGTAAAGCGTTTCACAAAATACGTCTATCTACCAAGTTTCAACTGTGTCAACAAGTCCTAATAGTTTCGAAATAAAGTGGCAGCGACAGACAGACATACATATCGAATCTATAAGGGTTCCGTTTTTTGACATTCACCTACGGAACCCTAAAAATGACAATGGCAACTTACTTGAAGAACTTATCGAACATCCTATCATTAACGTGTTTGGGTCCCGTCCCGTACAGCTTGGTGACTTGTTCAGTGTCAGGACAGTAGCTGTACAGCGCTCTGAACTGGCAGCCAGCGTCGCGGAACAGTACGAGGAAGTGCTTGCTCTCTGAGCGCGCGATCTCTTCCAGTACGCGGCGCTTTGCTTCTGCATTCACGGCGCCCGGGAATACGCAGTACTCTACCGCGTTTAGCATTATGCCGCGGTTTGACTTCGATGATGGTTGCTTGTAGAGTCTCGGACCTGAAGATGTTAGGAGGTTAATATTTGTGGTAGAATTTATCGTAAGAGTGTCTCACAGGCGAAGAAATGATGTCGGTAAGTAATAATAAAATCAACGCTTTTTTTTTATGAAACAAAAAATTTGGTCTAGAATTCTAGATGCTGAAATCTGTATCGAAATTGATTCTACTGTGGATTGATGGTGCAAAATAAATTCAAAAGTCGTGTTAATCTAATTATTTCTTCATTGATTTGCGATAATAGTTGTTTTCAAAAAGGTATTTGTCACTAGAGCTTAGTACAAATAGTTCTGAAAGTAACTCCTCTCAGCTACATGTTTAATGTAAGTTTATTTACAGCTAAATTAGTAGTACAAAACGATGTAAAAATGCACAGTGAATGCACAAAGTTTAGTGCCGTGAGTAGTATGTGTTAATCTCGGTGAGAAAGCGAATTCGAAGCGAGACACAATGCAGGTTCGTTAGATCAAATGCTTCGCAAAACCATGCCTTATAGTTAGATGGCTGACAGTTGGCATGACATCGCTGAAATACGGTGTTTTCTTCAAATTCTTTAGTGATTACTGTGTCTTTCGTTCTACAACGTGTAACAGAAATGTTTGGTCACATTTAAGGTTGTGAAACAGGCAAACAAACTGAACACTTTTCTCCATTGGACCAACCACGTTATCGTGAAAAAATAAAATCAACTGTCCCATGTAGTCACCAGTGCAACAACATACTGCAAACTGTCACATTTTCTCATTCGATTTTGAACATAACCAACAACATTTTATGGGTTCAAATCATTTGGAGTAATTTGACAATTTGTGGTAAATAATGTGCTGGCGACTGTATATTTGAGTCGAGGATTGAAGTGTTGTTTTAGGACAGCCGATGGCGACGGTGGTCCCATGTAGAAAGTTGGGTGATCTGTACCACACCCAAAAATTTGGCCATAGACTTCTGTTACACCTTTTTACGTGTTGGTGGCAGACTAGCTACCTAGTAATAGTATAAGGACCTTTGTGAGCTTTGCGACTTCTATCGGAGCTTCCTAGATAAACAAATAATTCGATGTAGTCAAGTGCTATTGGGTTAATTCGTCGTTCGGTTTTGTTTCAACTGTAGAGAGATTGTGCATTTGTAAGTTTGGTTTTTACAGAGTTAGTGCTCCGTTTTATGTGTGCAATATTTGGGTCATTTGTTATCGGAATACTTAAATATAATTGTAACTTAATCTTTGTTGTTCAATCAATTTTTAACACAGGATAAAATAGGTGTAAACAATGTGTAATTATCAAGATTTGTATTTAAATTGGTGGTGTCTAAACAACATTATTTTTAAGTTACAAGTGTCAAGAGTGTTCACAATAATATGTAATTTATAATATTGAAGTTATAGTGTAAACTAAACTTCACTACAACTGCAATATTTTTTATCAAATTTCTCTCGGTTAAAATTGATATTTGCTTAAGTCTAGGCACAACGTGAATTAGTATAGAATAGTAGTCACCTGAGTAGTCCATGATGGAGGAGTGCGTGGAGGAGACGTCGGAGGTGTCGTCGGCGGCGTGGTGGCGGCGCTTGCCGATGGCGCCGGGCAGCGAGCCGGGGCCCGACGCGGGCGAGCCCAGCGCGCGCAGCCCGGGCGACGCCGCGCGCCGGGGCGGCGTGGCGCGGCCCAGCCCCGAGTCTGTGGCAGCCGCGCGTTACTGGCCGTGTGAGCGACACACCACCACCCACACGGATGTTACAACAAGCCCTAAGCTATCGTTTTATAGCGTTCGCGTTAAATTAAGTTAATTAAGAATCCTAGCTAAAGAATCACTCCCTCATAGACAGGAGCGCTGTGTGGGAACAGGATTCTAGCGGAAAAACTTATTGCTATCCTAACTGCCTAAATCCAAGCTATCCTGGGCTATATTTTCTCTAATATTGAACTAGGTTTGTAATCATCATCATCTACCTAGCCCATTCCCAACTATGTTAGGGTCGGCTTCCAGTCTAACCGGATGCAGCTGAATACCAGTACTTTACATGGAGCGAATGCTCATCTGTCCTCCACAACCCAACTATTGTAACGTAGCATTATTGTTATATTAGATAACTTGTATCTAAGTAGTGAGAACATTATTGACTGATTATGTTATTATTTCATAAAGTCTACGTAAGAATCCTAGCGGAAAACCTTTCTGCTATCCCATCCCTTGAAATCCAAGTTAGTCTCAGCTAGCTAACTGCTCATTTAACTGCTATATCTCTTATATATCTATCTTTATTTTGGCTTAAAGTTAATTTAATAATTTACCAAAAATACCCATCACTGACTAGAATATGTAAAGCTTTTAATTTATATCACAGATAGATCTACTTTACTAGTATATTAGGTAATCCTCCAGTTAGGTAAAAGTTAATATTTTATTGGCTAGCATAGGAATAAAATTAGTACTTATAGAAAATTATTCTGCTAATACCTAGATTCCTTCCTCTAGCTAAACTTATCAATTTCGATAAACGAAGCGTAAAATACTAAATGTGTGTCAAAACTACGTATACAGGGTGTTGTCTACTGCCGCTAAGCAAAACTAAAAAGGCAAAACTGAACATAAGAAGCGACATTTTGTATTTTACGCATAAATACAACATGATAAACATAATATACATACGAATTTTGTAATATGTATACTAATTGATCTAAAGATGTAAACACTTACAACCACAAATATTATGATGATGTATTTAATTATACAGGGTGTATTCCAAAAAAGCTTTTGAACTAGTCAATTTACAATCTGATTTTGAAATACAAGATTATAAGAAAGAATATCTACCCCAGTCCCTGATCTTTTTGATTTACTATGAAAATAAATATAACTCCTCAACAAGGATATTATCTCCCAAATCATGAATGAGTTTAAAAATACAAGTCCAACATCATATCTTTTTGGTATGTAACTTTACATATCATAAGTTCACAGAATCAAATGTAAAAATAACCACATTCAAACTTAGGTTAGACATACACCATGTATTATCACCACGATTTTCTTTCATGAGGTAAGCAGAAATCCAAGTGGTCTAATCTATACCTACTTAGACTATATTATCATCACTTGGACAGAAAAAAATTATGGCTAAACTTGGATAATTTTATAGCTCTTGGGGGGAAAACACATGCATTATACCTTTTCCTTACCTTATTAGTTTACCCAACTTACTGATAAATACTGAAACTAATATCATTAGTTTGGTATTAAGTAATTACTTAGTCACTTTGAAGAAATAAGATTGTTGATAGTAGACAAGTTTTAAGTAGAAGGGAGATTTCGTAGAAAATCTTATGACAGACTTAACTGTTAATTATTTATTTATTATATAGAATTAACCACGTATATCCCACGATAGATTATTGACGAATTATATTAAAATAAGGTTGTAAAGTGTTTAACCAACGAATAAAGACGATGTCACACCAACACCAAGATATAAACATATAAATATAGAAACATGCGCTAACTCGGACCGAGTTACCCGACCATAGAATATGATACCATAACCGAATAAGCCTCTGTACACAATGGGCCATGATGGATAAATTTCAACAACAGTTAAACGGGCAAAATCTCTTTTTTTATAAGATTCATCGCCCTTATTGTTGAAATAGCTTTATTGGAGCCTAGGGTGCTACACAAATGTCCGATCCGGCCAGATCCGGCATGAACAGGGACAGGCGGGGTGGCAAATTAGAATATATAATACATATGTTAAAAAAAAACCTGTTCGTTGGAATATGAAACATGAAATATGTATGCATCAACGTATAATATTAATGAATTTTAAAAATCATGATTTTTGTCCCAAATTACCACCGTTTCCCTAAATTCAAACCAACTTTTAAAACGTGACAACACCATCTTCATAAGTATGTTCGATCGTCAATTGTTTTTTTTTTATGACGAGAAGCAACCGCTCGCCACCGTGTGTTGCCACAGAAGTTTCCTCATTTTAATACATTTTTTAACACCCTTGCTCGTAAAGCTCATGTAATTCCACCGGTTTTAAATATGTAAAGCGGGTCATAAAAAACGCGTGTGTTATTAAAACAAATAGTTAAGTTATAGTCCATATAAATTCCATAACAGCATTATTTGCCATTTCAAATATGGAAGTGAGTCGTGCGGCGCGGCGGCGGCGCGCCCCCGCACGACTCCAGCCAGTGAGCAGCGCGCTGTTGCTATTCCGAACTAATCGCCGCGCGGCGCCAGTCAGTAGGCAGCGCTAGCGCGCTGTTAAAATGGCGGGAAAGCAACAGTGTGCATTCACAGATTGAGTTTATTTAAAAAAAAACAGTTCATTCGGTAATTTAATAACTTGGCTGCATGCTCTAGCGTCTTTGCCAACATTTTCACGCAGCCACGGCAGAAAATAATCCTCGCACCATTTTTCTCAAATTTTCTTTTCTTTGTACTCGTATTGTGAATATCTTTTTTTTCTGTTTCCTCGCAAATGTGTTAAAAAACGTCGTACGATATACGTGCGTATTGGTTATAACATGCTCGGCTCAATTACGCCCTCGCCTTCGGCTCGGGCTGAAATTCCGCCTCGCATGTTATAACATTCTTAACGCACTAATATCGTAATGTACTATTATTTAATTTTCATCGGGGTATATTTTTACTTGTTCTCCAAAAAGGATTACATAAATAGAATCTAATCTCGATACGTAATAATGCCATCATGGATCGAACAGGGTTTTTTAACATTTTGTATATTTTGCCGCCCGGTTTTGTCTTATAGTCCGAACACGAACATTGTGAGTAGCATACCTTAAGAAAGAAAATATAAAATGAAGTGTATCCAAAGTAAGGCCATTGTGTATAGTGGTCGTAAATATAATAATAATAAATTATGTATTACTTATATATCGCCGATGACCCAAATGAAATAAATGTGCACAAGACGAAAGAACGCAGACGACGCGGCGCAATGTGGCGTGGTATTGTGAGCTCTATGTCTGTAGGCGACAACCGTTGTATGGCACCTTTCAAAACAATTTAGTTGCATAATGAGTTATGGAATCAGGCGTTACATTTATCTATTTAATTATGTTGGAAAACTATGTGTTTATTATAAGAGCAACAGAAAAAAACTAAAACAATTGAAGAGAATATTAAATAAATTCGTATTGATAATGTTGAATGTCGGTCCACTGTACAGACACAGAGCGTTCCCACGGCGCGCAGAGGCCGCGCCGGCCGCGGGAGCAACAGAAAGTAAACCCAACGCACCACAAGCGACGGCACAATATAGACCCGTCCGTACAACGTGAGTCAAGCCTTTATCTCGTGTTTACAAACTGCTCTTACCGCACAAATTCATAAGAGAGCTTGACTTCCGTCCCGCCTTAAAGTTACTCTGGTAACTCGTATATTTAGACCTTCCACGGGAAGACTGAGGTTCCTCATTCACGCGCTCTGAAATGTTTCCTATACATGTCATCTCGCAACTCTCATGCAATGCGAACTCCATTCTGTTATGTCAAATGCAGCATTCGATGTATTGCGACGCAGACGCGTCAAGCATGCATCGTCACACAAGCGAGCTTCGATACTCTTTACACAATATGGCAAACAAAATTAATGCTATACCGCGATAATAAAAAATTGTATCACATCACTTTATATATTTACAGTTCGGGAACCAATTTAGTAAAGGCGCGGAAGGTCTAGAGGGCGTATCGAAAAATTTGGAAAAAAAAAAGCTTTTATGAAAATATTGTACCACTCAAATTCAAATTGCAACTACATAATTATTATAATGGCCAAAAAAAGGTATGAAGCATAAATTTTGCAGTTTGGAGTGGTGTCTATAAATCTATGCGATGCTGAAATCATACACATATAAAATAAATCGATTATAAATATAAATAATTGAAATCGAAGCGTTCTACTAAAACCAAAATGGAAAGAAGCGCCTTCATACACACTATGGAATATCTGGTCGTGTTGACCTCACAGTCGGGAGTTCAATTGTATTTCAAGCAGAATTATCGGGATTTAGCTGTTTGTGATACAACTTCGGAATATTACAGAAACAGCTTTTATTTCGAAGACATGAAAATTCTCATCACCCTGAGACACTATTTCCAGGTTCGATATCAATATGGAGTGGTCTAGGGAAAATTTTCATGTCCACAATACAATAAACATTGACAGAAACTGGATGATTTGTTTTGATACCAAGTATTTTTAAAACTTGCACCTCCATTTATAATTTATTAAGTTACTTCGGGGAAAATCGTACAATCATACCTGCATTAATACTCGATATCAAAACATATCACGTATGATACAAAATGCACCGATTCATTTACAAATAACAGCATCTATTACTGATCAACCAATAACTCTATTGGTTGGTTTACATGACACATCGTTATTCGTAAATGTTCGGCTAGCGAAGCGAGCGCCGGGTGTTAGTGTGGCGACTGCGAGCGAGCGAGAGGGAGCTAGTTCCCTGCGTGCGTGCGACAGAGACAAACTCACCTCGGGAGGTTTTACACGAGCCGCGCCGACCGAGCGGACCGCTCGACGCACTGCCCGGAGACATACCACCGCGTTCTTCCACAGGTGATTCTGAAGATAAGATCCCAATATATTTAGTACAAATAAAGTTATTTTATGTGTAAAATGTGTGTGTATGTATTTTGGTGAAAAAATTAAGGAAATAATTCAAAGCTTACGATTATAATCATGCATCAAAAACTCTTATAAAAGCGTTACGATAAAGTAAAAGCGTTAAGCGCTCCAAATTGTTTGTTGGAACAACCGACTACAGTACGTATTTTATTTTACATCATTGGTCTTAAATGTTTCTATTACTAACTAATCGGTTTTGACGCAAAATAGTCGAAGCTATACTATGCGCCGACCCCAAGGTATACAGGTAAGAGCAGCAAGATGGTAATGATGATGATGACTTCGCAAGTATCAAGCGGCATTCTCTAGTTTCTGCGTGCCCCAATTGAGAAAAGGTGTGAATTTACTATACTATATCTGAAAATCGTCTTGAACTATCGCATCATCTCGAATTCTGAACATCTTAATTTGTGATAAATACGTAAGACCTCATCGCTTGTTCCGACAACCATTTTAACTCGTCATGCATAGAGTCCGTCGTCTTACCTCGGTAGAGGCCGGCCCTCTCGGCGAGACTGTCCTGCGAGCCGCGGTAGTAGTCGCGCCGCATGGTGCCGCCCGCTACACACAACACAACGTCACAACGTCAAGCGAGGCCGCGGAGCTGCGCTATGCTGAAGCCTTGTTAGGTGTCATTGCTTGCTTGATAAACTTTGATGTAGTCTCAGTAAACCGTTATAATATGTTAGCGTGGATTGCGAGCTATTCTATAACCGAACTGGTTTTATGGTAATGAAATTAGTTCTTTGTCCAAAGGTGTTAAAAGCAATTATGTTGACAGTCTGGAGTAGACTCGTTTTTGCACCGACTGCGCGTTTATGACTTATTTTGTTGATTTAAGGGTTTAATAGTAAGTATTGTGTGCTTTTAAAATGTGACTATATTATACGTGTCGGGGCCAGATTGATATATAATTTGTTACAAGTACTAGATCATATCGAGTGCTTCCCGATATATCTGGGCATTCCTTTCTCCCTAAGGCAAACAGTACCTATGAATCTATTGAAAAAGGAAGTTAAAGTATTTCTTTAGGGTCCCTTATTTGCTTTAATTATCTAAGGATATTCAACAGCAATGATGAACTAGCAGAAAAAAAGTTCTGGCAAAATGCTTATTGAATTCATACCTTTTTGAGACTACATCATAAAATGACTGTCACACAATATTTACATTTGGCAACACTCTCAGCATAACACAACTCGTTTCTGAACATAAAAAATGGCAGCATGCCAGATGGCAAATTAATATTGTAAAAAAAGGGTAAAGCTAACATTTAGTGCGGCTCCAAAAAGTTAAGGGAAATTAGCGAAAAGTATTGTGTTCAGTTCAGAATTATTTAAGATTAATTTATTATTTTTCAATTGATTGAGAACATTTGAATAATAATATTAGGTGTTTCAATGAAAAAAATGTCAAGTGTAACATGTAACAATAAAATAAAAACAAAAAGGTGTCGGCACTGCTAGGCGTGCTCAACGCTGAACTAGACGGCAGTGCACAACAAACATCGTGCGGCACACAACGTACACTACCCGGGAGTACATATGACACACTGAGAATTAGAAAATTTAAGAGATGAATCAAAAGTGTAAGTAAATTTGCACCAAGTTGCTTAAGTTATAAGGATCAAAATGGGAAAAACAAGGCCCAAAACTGCAGGAGCCTACGGATCTTCGATATTAATCTTAATATAGTCGAGAACACTAACATTTAAACACTAAGCTAAATTCGAAAGCGTTTTTCTCGTGAAATAAATACTTGATTGATAAGACCTATTTTTCATACAGCATGGTTTCAAAATACTGCATATATTATAACAACATAAAATTGCAGTCAATACTGTCGGAGAAAACCATTTTTAAAAGTTGCTCAATGTTGATAGTGATGCTCGTAATTGTACCTATGAGATACTACTTAAATATAGCAATTTCCAAATGACTTTTCCAAGACTCATTGTGTCATTACCAACCGCTTACCGTATCTAAGTTCCGTATCCAAATACCTGTGAGGTTAGTGGAGGAGGGTTGCTTGGTGGCCAGCATGCCCTCGGCGGCGTGCAGCGCGGAGCTGTCCACGTGGATGGTCTTCGGGCGCGCGCGCGCCGCCGCCTTCCCGCGCAGCCGCGCCGCGCCGCCCGCCGGCGCAGGCGCAGGAGCCACGCCGCCGCCGCGGTTGAGGCTCTCGAGGTACTCGGACTTGTCTAAGTGCTTGCCCTGGACAGTTGGGTGGCGAGATTATTAATATGGGTACAGAATATTTCCAAAAACAATGTAAAAATAGTTTAAAAATCTAAAAACCAGAACAAAATCAAATCGATAAAATTAGTTACGCAACTAACTGTTGCTGACTCATGATCATCGGCCTAGCCTTTTCCCAACTATGTTGGGGTCGACTTCCAGTTTAACCGGATGCAGCTGAATACCTATATTTTACATGGATCGACTGCCTATCTGACCTCCACAACCCGTTAGTACTGGGTAATACGATAGCTCTTGGTAAAACTAGTTGTCAAAAATAACTGTAATCACTAGACCTAAAGAGATAAGTAGACAGACTGTATTAAACTAAATTGTCTAACTATTTTATTAGATTACCTAGTATGTGAAAGTCAAAACCACCCACCCTTTTTTACAAAATGCTGTTTTAAGACACTTATAAATCGCATTATCAGCTCAAAGAAATTTATATCCATGCAATCGAAGTTAAATCAACATCGCGTCGTTTCAGTAACAACGATGTGATTCGATACCACGTTGAACTATTCCCTTTTATTCCAGACATGAAGCATTCCGCGTCCATAAATGTAATCAGACCCATCATTATCTACCTGCAGCAGTCCACTATTGGTCACTCCCTTACGCACTAACAATACTAGAAAAATTAATTTACCTCTCTCTCCGCCTCTTCAATAGCCTTCTTCAACTTATACTGGTGCAGTATCGCCTCCCTCCGCCGCGCCTGTTCCTCCTTCCGCGCCAGCTTGACTTCCTGTGCGGCGTCCTCTCGCGCGCGGCGTGCGGAGGCGGCAGCTTCGGCTCTCGCTCGGGCTTCGTCGGCGCGCTGCCGTCGTTGGAGCGAGAGGAGCATGATGCGCTCTTTCTTACGCTCCATTTCTTCCGCTGAGTTCTGGAATTTTGAGTTGGGTGTGTAAGTTTGTGTTGACTCAGTGGGTTTGAAATTGGTGTCACGTGAACAACGCGTTAACAGATTTTATAGATATCAAAAATGTATGTTTGAGTTACTTGAAAACGATGACAAGGATCGGGAAAGACAAGGTTTATAAAACAGTTGCGAGCTGAGTAGAAAAGACAATTGGGAATTTCTATGAGAAATTCATGCGGTGGAAATATAGACTTACTATTTAAAAATACGCCGATGAGACTAGATTGTCTCAATTAATTGCAAAAGTAAACAGTTATAAAGAACAATAACAGTGTAAACTAATTTTAATTAAATATAAATAGGCTCACCGGGTCAGGATTCAACTCGCCGATGAGTAAGGCGGCGGGCTCCGCATTGTTGGCGCGTTGGGGTCGCTCTCTAGGTGGCGTTTCTCTGCGCTCCGAAGAAACGTCATTAGATCTCATCGCTTGCTCCAACCCTGTACTCCTGTGGACCACGAACTCGTCTTCTCGAGCCGGCTGCAATCTTTCATTCCACGTATTCTCAGGACTTCTTTCAGGACTTATGTCGGTAGATCTCTCCTTCTTTGGGGAGCCTCGTTTCGCCCGCAAAGGAGGCTTCGGCCGTTTTGGCGCTTCGTTATCAAAGGAGATGTAGAAGCCTTTCTCGTTCTGTTCGCTGACGTCGTCTTGTTCTAGCTGTTGGAAGGAGTTTCTGCTGAGGGAGGGGCGCGTGGGGGAGGGGATGCGGTAGGTGCGTGTGCCTGACGAGATGTTCAGTCTGTTGATGCCTTGTCGGAGAGCGTCGTCTTCCGCGTTGCCGATAAAGGAGATGTTTTGTGGCTCCATGTCGTCGGGCGGCTGCGCCTGGACCGGTGTGTGCGTGGGCGCGTGTGAGGGTGTGTGCGCGGGCGCCTGTAGCTGCTGCAAGCTCACAGGCTCAGGCCTCCGCTGTCCCTCAGGCAGGCTCCCCTGTCGCTGCGGCGTCTTCGCTCGTCGCTGCGGACTAGCCGCCAGGGGTGGCGACTGCGACACGTACTGGTTAGGGTTTATCACAGTGTAGCTTAAATGGTTTTGTGGTTCTCGAATGTTCTCGGTTCCGTTCTGGTACCGGTCGTTATTGTAATGTACTTGGAAAGGTTGTGACTGTTGGTTGGTGCGGTCGTGTAGCACGAAGCCCTGAGGTCCCTGCGGTTGCCAATTCCTCTCGGGGGGCGGTTGGGGAGAGGGAGACTTCCACGTCCGCTGAGGAGGTTCCGGCGTGGAGGGAGGGAACTGTTGGTGTTGCTGATGCTGTTGTTGGTGATTCTGTTGGTGTTGCTGATGCAGCTGGAAACACATAATGGTATATTGAGCAAGATTTTACAGATGTTTATTAATTTTGTACATTATGCAACCAACACCTCGGTGCATAGTGACGATTTGCTGTAAGCTTGCGACCTGACTCTTCATTTACACTTAAAATATATCTGCAATCTCCTGCTTTATATTATTTAAACCATACCTTATAATACTAAGAAAGAGATTTGTCTGCTGTAAAGTCACAATGGGAATTTAATACTCAACATTATTTAGCTTAATATGTTTTTTTTTTTTCATTTCAATTTCGCTATTAATTAGAATACTACAATAGTAAGACTATCTGACATCAATAAACTTAGAGAACGTGCAACCGACCTGCCACCCCCGCAGCTCAGTCTCCTGCTGCTGCTGCTGCTGCTGCGCATGCTGCGCCCACGTGCGGCGCGGCGGCGGCGTCGCATCGTGAAGGTAAAACTGTTGCCGCCCATAGTCCTCTATATCCCTATACTGATTGTTGTACTGAGGATACTGTTGCTGTTGTTGTTCGTAGTTGTAAAACTGTTGTTGTTGGACTTGCTGCAAGTGTTGTTGCGGTATGTGCGGCGTGGAACCGAAGCTGGCGAGACCGGGGCGGGACACATTGTGCTGTGAGCTGAATTGGCTGTGCTGCAATGTTAGGCGGGAGTCAGCGATGTGTCGGCGGGAGGTGAGTTTCACAATTTATCAAGAAGCTACATTTGTGATAGAACTTTTTGTGATTTTTGTCAATCGTAAACGGAATCAGTATGAAACTAAGAAACATTTTTTTTTGTTTTTATGAGACAGGCATATTAACGATTTTGCCTATTATATCAATAGTATGTAGTTTATCTTATCAAGTCTTCATGAGGAGAAGATGAATGAAACATGACGGTGTAAGCAACCGTCATTTTAAGATTTCATTTACATTATTTATATAACTGTGACATTATTAGTTTTTTTATTTGCTATATAATTGATATAGGGAATTGTGAAACGTAACCTCAATAATATGTATAATGCATGTGAGTGTGTGATTACATTTTGTGGGATGAAGCGCTGAAACTTGATCAATTAATTACAAATCAAAACTCAGTTTAATACCACGCAGTTATTTAGGTTAGCTGTGCTGTTCTTTTATATTCATTTTTATTTGGATGTTTAATTTGACCATTAGAACTGGTCTCAGATATTAGGGTGTGTTTGGCTACGATTATTTCACTATCAATGGATCACACGAAGCTATGCGAGTGAAAATTCAAGTTCGAAGCAACTCTATAGAGGGTCGACTTTAGTTTAGAAACAACGCCTTTTCTTTTTAATGTGAACCTTGGCTCCACACGTTGGTCTCAACATTTGAGCCAACATATTGAGCCGAAGTATTACAAAATGTACACGCAAACTACAATACTAACCTAAATGCAATGAAAGATAATCTTCCGTCGAACTTGTCATTTCAAACACAAAACACTCTTAAAAGGCGGCAACACCATAACTTCAATACATTCAACTCACCAATTGTGGAATGTTGGGTTGATACTGTTGTTGATAAGGCGACTGCGGTAGCTGTTGCATTGCCTGCTGCGGCTGCATTTGTTGTTGCAGCTGCTGCATTTGTTGCTGAAGCTGCTGGATTTGCGGCTGTTGCAACTGGGGTTGTGGAATTTGCGGCTGCTGTAACTGGGGTTGTGGAATCTGCGGTTGCTGCAACTGGGGTTGCTGGAACAACTGCTTGGCTTGTTGTTGTTGCTGCAACTGCGTCTGCTGGCTGGCTAACCGCGCGATGTCACTCTGTATGTCCTGCAGGCTGGAGTTCATTCTGTAAGTGACGTGCAGTCACATGGTATTGGATTTTAAGCCAATATTATGTTGATTTGACGGTGTGATTAGTGATGATAGTAATGAGTGTTTAGACTCAGTCTTTAGTAGTTTGTGCTATTACGACACAGATTTCTTTCTTTTTTATTCTTAAAAGAGTGAAACGAATACGACACATGCGAAACTTGTACATACGAATTTATTTTGATACCGAAGGATTTTATGGCTCGCAATGAAAACAAATTTACAAATTACATGAAGAGCAATTATTCCAGCAAAGTGTTATACATTTTGTCATGAGTATGTGTACTTACTTGGCAATAGATTGCTGGTACTGTTCTAGTACTGCGTTGTCCACTGCGTCCCGCTGACTTGGTGGGTCCACCACCATTTCCTATACACGATAGACTCTTTGTAAGCATAATATTTTAAACTAACATTTGAAAGAATCTCGTGTTGATTAACTTTAAATCCGCACCATGCAATACTCTAAGTAATTCAGCCAGGTTAAATTATTACATTATATTGTCTCATCATCTTGAGCGGAAGCAAGACATGAATACGATTTAGTTTATTTATGCTATGTTCCTACGCAAGATAATTTTATGATAACATTTCGTCGAACTCATTGATAGCCCGAAAATAGTTTCCTATACCTGTTTTTTTATTATTACAAAATGGGCCTGTTCTTGCCGATCACGCCCGATGGAAAGCGATAGATGAGGTCTATGATAGAAAGAGCGTGCCCAGAAGGCCGGTTCACTCTTACTTTGAAGACAGACGGGTTAAATGTGGGAGGGAACACAGATGCCGCAGAAAGTTTCACGCATTGCGTACAACCAAGGAGTGGAATTCCCTGCCTTCGTCGGTGTTCCCAAGTTCATATGACCCCAATCTATTTAAGTCGCGAGTTAATAGGCTTCTTTTGGGTTAGCTCGTTTCATCGTCGTCCTCATCTCTGTCCTCAGGACTAGATTGAGATCAAGAGTAGGCCCATTTTATATAAAAAAGTGCGCAAAATAAACGTTAAGGAGAAGCGCTGATTACGATTCGTCGGGATATCAACTAAGTGTGGAAACTGTTAAGCATAAAATAACTCGCAGTGGTTTTAAAGTTAATCAATACGCGATATGCTTTATCGTAGCTAAGGGGCCGTCTCCACGAGCGACAGAATCGCGACGATATTATCGTCGTGCCACGTATTTCTATACACTCTCTTAGAGACCGTCTCCACGAACGAGAGAATCGCGGCGATATTTTCGCATACAAATACGTGGGACGACGATAATATCGCCGCGATTCTCTCGCTCATGGAGACGGCCCCTAAGGACTTTCAGAATAATTTGGTTTCCAGTGTTCATTTTATTTTTACTTTAAGCTTCCATAAGCAGACACTGCTTATCACGTTTTGTGATCTATTGACCGCTCTGCATGCATTTAATTACAAACTCATGCCAATTAATCATTTTCATTCGTGTTTAGTTAATTTTGAAATATCCCTTTACCAGTTAAAGTACAATATTATATTTCTGTCGTGAATGATGGCCAATGCAACGAAATCAGAAAATTAATACTGATACTACATACTACTGATATACAATATTGAAGTATATTATACTGAGTACATCAATTTATCATTGAATGATAGTTATTACATGGGACTTAAACAAGATAACTGGCGAAATGCAGGTGTACAATAGGGTACACGTCTGCCTAACCCTTCAAGAGTTACAGGCGTGTTGTTATTATAGCTATTGACATGTCAACAGATAATTCCATTGAAAAAAAAAACAAATAGAACTGATACAATGAACATAATCCCAAAAACATAAAGGTGATCAGTGAAAGTTTTACACTATTTTCACCCCAAGCACAAAATACATCCCCAAAAATAACAAACACAAGAGCAACAATCTGTTGATGTAACAAAACCCGTATCGTTGCATCACCCATATCAACGTTACATTACCTGTTGCGGCGGCAGGTCCTGCTTGGGCTCGTCATCAGCCGGCGTGCGCGCACCCTTGCCCTGCAACACGCGCGTGCAACCGACACCGTAACACAAACGTTGCACAACACTGTTGCAGTGTTGCGTGTTATGACATGCTACTGCATGCTGAGTGTTGGTCGAGATATATCGGGGAATGATGAAGCGAATTTATGAGCACATTATTTTTTTGTGAGAGTTTTATCGATTATCATTTACAGAAGGGGTCACACAAGGCAACGTCAAAGTCATCATTGTTCCAGTGCGAAAAAGAGATGGTGAATATAGTACCATCTCTTTTTTTCGTACTGAAACGATAATCACTGACACTTTACCAAACACCTACTCAAGAATTTTATAAAATAAGGTAGTACTTTAGGTAATAATTTTGAAAAAAAAAAAAATAGGATATACCCCAACCAACGGAGTCATGCTTACAAATAAGTGTAATGGGTCTCCTACAAATTAATGTGCTTCTTCAAAACGTGAGTCAAATATACCGTGAACTGAATTGGGATGTCTGACATTATAAATAGGAATCGATTTACCTTCACACGATTTCTGTAGTACTAAGATTTAATATTAGAAAAATATGATTGCGCTGCAAAATAATCATGAGTTCGATATAATTAATGATCATAGAAAAAGCAGCCTCTATTACTTGTCTAGGCTTCAAAGTAGCTACCATATTTTAAGCATTTATTATCAAATTTACAAATTGATAAGGCGAATTTTAATGAAACCAACTTAAATTGATACTTGAGAGTACTTTTATAAAGTCAAAATTTAAATGGTTCAATGTTTATGTATCAAGAAGCCGTGTAAGCGTGTACCGAACTAAAATCTGTACAAAATAACGATAAAAGAACATGGTAACGAAGTGATTGTAAAAAAAAGTAATAATCAAAAAGGTCTAACTAAACGGAAAGGGCTCAACTCTTGAACCGGCCACTCACCAAGTTGGCCAACTGGTATTGCAATAATGTATCCTAATGAAATAGAAAGAAAAGTATAATTTATATATCCGTTGGTAATATTAGAAAACAAATTGAGAAGAACATAATGTTAGTAACATTGTGCTGTATCTGAACGCATTTTATAAAACTACATAAAATACATTGGTTTTATAAAATACATTCTAAAAGTGTGTGTAGTCTGTTAAACAGAAACATTTAAATTACAGTTATCAGAAGTTATTATTTCACTACTATAATAGTTTAACTCTAGTTTATTGCCAAAATTAGTTATAATTATGTGAAACTACTGAATTACTAACACACTAAATTATTCTCTGGTCAAACTAACTCTCCTTCAGTTTTTTTTTAAATTTATCATTTCTTTTAAATCTATCTACCAAATTTTCTTACTCACACTCTCAAACTAATAAAATCTTACTCGACTCAGTGCGAATGGCATAAAGACAGAAGCACAAAAGACGCCAATTCCACTTTTAAAGACAATACAGAACATGTACTCCGTCTACCTCACACACAGGCCCTGTTTTCAGGACATCAAATTCTCATCAGACCATTTTTACATTTAGTCATCGAAACGGCCATGCTACGGGATAGTAAGCCTTAATCGCACAATTTAAATAAAATCCAAGATACTCATGTGAACAGCGGTGAAAACAATAGTTTTCATACATTTACATCTTTTGCAAATAGCACCATTATCCAATAGCGATGATATAACCGCCACAGACGTGCGATTTTTTTCCGTAAACCATCGCGTTCTGCGTCTTTACGTAAATAAATGTAATCTGCTTTCAGTGACTTTTCTTATTTGCTGAACTATCACCGGAATTAGGCCCTGATGAGAATTCGACCCCCCGCACCGGCCACACAGCACACACCAGACTCACCCTAGTGACAGCCTGTAGGAAGGCCTGCTGCCCCAACTGCTGCCTCTGCCTGTTGACGGCCATCTCCATCCGTCGCTTCTCCTGCTCGATGCGTCGCCGTTTCTCTTCTAGTTTGAGTCTTATGTTGTTCAGTTGTGCGGCCATTTGTCCCCCACTTGAATTGTTCGATTCGTCTGTCAAGTCTTCACCATCTGTAATTAGGAGCGGGTGAGTGGGGTGTGTTTGGGAGTAATGCTCGAGAGATTTTGCTTGGGTGTATCGAGTGTCAGGTAGTGTAGTTTGTAAGGGTGTGAGATGATTGTAAATAGGTGTATTTTCTGTTGTATTCGTACGGCGATACGATTAAGTAAGATAAGCTGCGAGAAATGTCTCACGTTACGCTGTTTGACATGACGTTTTCGCCATTTTCGCGTAGCAGTTTACACCGCATCGTTCTTCCCATAATAAGTATGCTGAATTTAAGTCACACCTAGACGGCATAGAACAACGATGTTTTGATGCGGCGTTAGTATCGTGCATCGCTGGGTACACGTTCGACGAACGCCTACGCTATACCAATGTTAGATGCGAAGGCCCCATGACAAAAGGGACAAGTCAAGTATGAGACTAAATTCTAATAAATCTGACAGACTTCAATCAAGTTTCGCTAAGCCTCTAAATCAAGTCGGTTGAGTAATAACACTACTAACTGGGCTGATTTTCCTGCTGCATAAACTGTTTTTGCCACGTAGTCGTGTTAGCAGGCGGCGTCGCGAACGTCGTGCTCTTCCGCCGCTCGCTCGGCTCGGTGCCGAACTGCGACTGAATACCTGGACATCAACCGACAACAATGACTAATACTGGATGACTTTGACTCTAAATTCATTGGCTTTTTCGTTCAGGGGAGTGAAAAGTACTTTTAACAAACTTGTTTTATGCAGTTAAAACATCACCCTTATTAATGAACTTAACCCTTTGCTGCAGTAGAGTTAAAAGGGCCAACACTGAAATATTGGAACAGATATGCGGCTTCAAACCAAAATCTCACCCAGTCAAAATGTACGATATAAATGCTATTCTGTTGCTCTTATAGTAAAAGTTGATCATATTCACCAGTACTTTCACCCCCTAGAAGGATGATGAGTTCAAAGTCAGCCTGTAGGTCACAATTACACTAAGACGTAAGTCTCAAGACATAATTATTACTCTACAACAAACTATTCTGGTCACAAATTTAGAATTTGGAATATGGGAATATGTGGTCCTTTAACGACAGACTGTAGTTACTAAATAAGTGCTATTAATAATGTTTTACCGAATACAGTGTGCCGTTAAACTCAAGCGCAATCAAGGCGAACATTCAAAGCGGTTATAATTGCCGTTTCATAAAGTGCCGCGGAAGCGAAGTCACAGGCTAAGGAATGGGAAAACGAGCTTGATAACATACTGGTAATGCAGCAAGCTAGTTCAGCTTTAAGTTTTTATACTGTAACAAGAATGTTGTCCCATCCGTCTGGAACAAACCTGTCTGGTCACCATTACTCCTGATTTTATTGAGATCGGCGAAGCTAGTTTTGGTCGCGTCACCGTCAGTCGAATCTCTATCATTTAAGAAGAACCCGTCGCCTCCGCCTTTACTGGAAAACCCGAAGTTTTCCTGTCTCTCTCTTAAAGTAAGAGTATCGCTGCTCAACTGCCGTCGAATAGGGAAGTACGGTTCAGGTTCTGTGGTTTGAGGTTGTGAGTTCTGTCGCTCGACTTTCTGTCGATCTTCCTTTTCGGAGCCGTTTTGGAAGTCGCCGTGGAAGAATTGTATTGAGCCTTGGATGTCTTGGCGGGAGGTGCGGAGAGGCGGGTTGTAGTCGACGGGACCTGCGGAGTAAATGTTAAAGAAATGAATGACACTTCATCATAACCACTAAACTTCAAATTATCGTGCTGTTCTGTTAACTTCCAATTAAAAAGCTTATTTTGGAAAAACAAAATGTTCAACAAAAATCTCCAGTCTAATGTTTTCAGCGATCATCAACATATTCATCGTCCCACTCCAGGCATATGGCCTCCTCTAAAGCATGACATTAGGCCTTGTAGCTAGCCTAGCCTAAGTTAGCCGAATCCAGGTGCTGGCATTTCTGTTGTATGAGCCTGAACTGTTAGCCATCAGCAAGGCGCTCCGTTAGAGCTGACTGACCACGGCGGCGGCGCGCATATCGTTCATGCAACAATCGCCAGTTGGCTATTTTAATATAATACACCAACTCCCTTCCCAAACTCACCAGAAGGCGCCGAGATCTTCCTAACATTCGCCACAGTCGCCAGTTCCTTCTCCGGGTTCCGTCCAGCGAAGTGCAGTCGATCCTGAGAGCCTCCAAAGTTCTCCACAGTGAGTTGTGAGTCATCACTGATGGAGGAGCGACGGGAACGACGGCCGGCGAATGAATTGTCGCGTGTGTCCATCCAGTTGGATGGTCGGCCGGCAGGTGTCATGTTCGTTTCTAACACTGTGACGAGAATATTGTAATTAAAAACATATTCCCCATGGCAGATGAGTAAAAATAAATTCATATTGTGGATTTGTAGCTTCACTTGAGAGAACAATTGGTCATTCTCCTTTGTTTTAATGGGGAGATTTAAATATTAATCCGTTTCAGGGCTAGGTTCAGGCATCACGCCAGTAAATGTCAAATTTTCGATTTAAGCTAAATAATTAATTTTGTTTTATAAAAATAAATTTTTAATGTGATGTTGCTGCGACGTCGAGTTACATATTTGTGTATGCGGTCAAGAAGCAAGAATATCAAGCAATATATTAAAGCACATATCAGGCGCATACCACCTTTTCGAACTGTCTCTTTCTTTCAATGTGTTGGCGATTCGCAGTCGGAAAAATAATAAATTTTCATTTCACGCACATACATTGAACTTATAGACTAATGATTGCAAAAAGAATGAAAAGGAAAATAAATATTATACCATTATCATCATCCCTCCGTGCCATAGCGGCGAGAGTAGTGACATGTCTCGGGCGGTGCACGACGAAGTCGTCTCTCGCGGGACTGGCGGAGCGACGCTCCGGCGTGGAGCTGGACGAGCGACACGCCATGCGCGACCGACTGCTCAGCGACGACGGAGACCGGGGAACTGGGGAGATAACACCAACTTAGTTTTGGATTAAGAATGGTGGTGATATGCGATCAGACTCAAAAATACCTGGAATAAGGTGGTAATTTCTTTTTTTTAGATGTTTAAAAATAACACTAATACACTTTTTGTGGAGTCGGGTAATTTACTTCGTTGAATTGGGTATGTCAAAATCAAAGGTCACCCAATGTTATGTAGGATATAATCTTATTAGGTATTTTTAAGCCTAATCGAAAACGTAACAAACATTGAGCATTCAAGAAAAATAAAAGAAACACGAAACATCTACTTGAAAAATCACAGAACACCTAGAAGTCATTAAAAAAAAACAACTTACTTGATCAAAAATCGATTTGCAAAAAAAAAAGTTCAACATCTCAAGTTTTAACTTACCCATTCCCTGTTCAGCAGTTTTATATTAGTATAAGCTAATCGGCCAATAGCATCAAGCTGATCAAGTCTTACTAATAAACAAACAAAAAAAAACTGACCATATTAGACAGCAACTTAATTTTGGCTATGATAATCGCGCTTACTTGGCATGGCCACTACGATATTTTGAATCAAGTCGTTTATCTTCTAAAATAGAATAGCAAGCCGAAAATATAACACGTGTCGTCTCTCTCTTTCCAAACTATGAGTCATATTATTGTCCGAGTTCGGTCAAACCATCGTGGAAATATTGCGGACTGGCTGCGGACACTGACAGATAAGTATCTGACGTCAGTGTATAGATAGGTCAGTACGTTATCTGTCAAGAGTCCGCAGTCCGGAGCAGCATACGCAGTTCGTCAGTATCGGATCGACCAAGTTTAAGTACTATAAGTAAATTGTAACTGTTACTATCAGTAAATTGTAACTGTTACTATAAGTAAATTGTAACTGTAAAACTTGATAGCCTAGGTCTACTGTGCTGGCATCTCTACAACATAGCTGGGAGCCGTGCGGACATAACGTCATTGACTCCAAAGTGCCTCAAGAAAGCGTTAAACAATCCCATGCAAAAGCGCTAGTTCCGAAGCCCACCAATCCATGTAAAAAGGTGTTTTATTCATATTAACATAAAGCTCAATATTAAGTGAAACGTGAAATAAATATAACTCACATTTAGAGGTACACCCTATAACACAAATAGACATTCCATTTATTACAACATTTTTTGATACACACACACACACACACACGCAAACGAAAGAAAAACAACAGCTAAACGCATTTGACACTATGTTTTTTTGTAGGGAAGGCAAGTGCACACTAAGTTTTCTAGATAACTGTGATGACTAATTGTGAGAAGAACTGTTTGTAGGTGTGAGAACTTCACAGATGTATTTACATAAGTACATACTAATATGTTTTTAATATCACTCTTACGTGTTTTGATAACAATGAGTTGTACGTGATGTCGGTTCCATAGTAGTAGATCCCGAATAGGTTATGCATCACAAGTGCTGACATAATGCTGACTCAATAGGCAAACAAAAGAAAGTCTTGAAAATAATTTCAACCAAAAATAATAAGTTGAGTAGGAAATACCATGTTTGAAAAAAGAACAATTAGAAACAATTTCTGTGAAAGACGTTTCAATGAATCGTGACACCTAAAAGCACCTAGAAAGTGTTGCGCAGCCTTCCCCTGTACTGTAGTAAGAAGCACGCAAGACGTCGTGATGACGTCACGGGACCGCTGCGGTCACCGTGTCGGTACCTGCGAAGGGCGGCAGCGTGAGGTCGTCGGCCCCGGCGCGCAGCTGCGGGATGGGCTGCGGCGCGGGCGGCGGCAGGCTGCGCACGTGCCGCACGCCCAGCGCGTTCCCGCCGGCCGCGCGCCCCGCTGCGGACACCACACGCTCAGCACATCCCGCCGAGTGCCCACACCGGTGGGACATACACCCAACCATACGTACTGACAACACAGCTTCGTGCCACCTCATGATATTGATATGCATCCAATAAATCATTTTGTGCGTCGCGCTCGTGTACTGATACATCCCATTATAATGCATTTATGCGAAGCGTATAGGCTCCGATTGCAAAGCAAGACAGGGTGACAAACATTAGAAACGGGATTTCATTCAGCGAAGCGTTCATTCGTTGTTATACTGAATCAAACTTACCTCACACACGCATGTAACGATATAATAAAATAAAAGTGTATTTTACACGTAATTTAATAATAAATACATCAATATAACATATTGACAATTTGGTCTTTGTAATAGTAACCCCAAATGTGCCTAAAACTTAGTATTGCCAGTAAATAAAATTAAGCATCATTAAACCATTTCCGTGTAGGTTTAATTTTTTTATTTCTAATATTAGTAGGCAAAGAATCTTTGATATTATGACCACATACTCCCATTACTATTTAGCATGCAATACGGAGGGTATAAGTTGGATCAACTTGGGTTGGGTTGGGTTCAGTCTCATAACTCACCACTTCCGGGGTATTTAACAGATTTGACCGGATGAACTTCTAGCATATTGAAGAGATCGGCGAGCATTGCTACTAAATTTTGACGCATTGATCTGAAACAAGAAACCAGAACAATCAATAAATGTGACTGTCACCAACTTTTCGGAACACCGACGTCCCTAGATTTGAAACCACCGAGTTTACAAGACACAACTACCACCAACAAGTCACACAAAAATATATAAAAAAACCAACATAACTTAGGACATCAGGGTGGCGCTGCATGCTAAGAAAAACGTCATCGACCTGTCAAATGACATATCAATCCTAATTCCAAATATCACCGCGTCTCAAGTTATGTTGGTCACGATAATTAGTCATCATACCAACCCTCTCATATAAGTGACGTCCTCAGGCATCATATGGAACACATCATGTGGCAGCGCTGTCCGACAAAAATCATGAACCAGCATAAGATTATGAAGACAGTCTTGTATGGACGCCATGCGGCCGACGCGCACAGCCGTCCGGGGTAACGCGTCGGGACAGTAGAAGGAGATCAACGCCGCAAGCGCAGTGCCGTCGCAGATTTCTTGGAGACTTTTCAGCATCGGAACGTGCGATGATGTGTCCTCCTAGAATGAAGAAAGGTTTTTGTTCAATTTAGTTTGCTCAAAAAGGATTTTTTAAAAGAAATCTGAAAATTCTGAGGAAGTCCGGTAAAAATAGACTAAATCTTAGCGTTGATTGACAAAATTGACAATTCTTCGATTGAATGGATTCGAAGAACATTGAGATCTTTTGAAAGTGCGTTAGAGATAGTCTATAGTCATTGTAACGTTATTACATCATAAAAATATCGATAAAGATACTACTATAGCAAAGAGTAATATCCAGTTGTGACTAAATTATTTACAATGCAAGCATGATTTGAACTCTCCGTCACTGTCAAATACAAAATGGGACAGAGAATGCCAATAAGAGATTTTATGGGCAAACCAATTTTGGGGTTCGGACGAAGAGACATCCACCCTTATTCGTAACGACTGAGAAGTCTTAATGATCTCTCTCCTAAGACGAATTTCTCCACTCCCAAGTCATTCTGTGTTTAAGCTCCTACCTCGGCCTTGTTGAGCGCGGCACACGCGGCGTTGATCCAGCACAGCAGCCCGTCCTCGTGGGGAGCGCCGGGCGTGTTGCTGAGCGGCGGGACGCCCGCGCCGAACCGCTGCGCCGCCGCAGCCACGCGGTCCGGCGTCACCACCTCGCGCGCGTATAGCACCATCAGTGCTTCTATCACAGCCATGTGACCGCTCTGGAAAAGGTGAGTTTTTTTTTTTTAGAAATGGTTCAGACATGCGTCTTTTCTTATAAGATTGCCATTGCGTGCCGTTGTTAACATGTTTACCAGTCAGCAATACGATAACCGGGTTGAATACTCAGAAAGTATCAGATGTATTCAGGTAGAGTACTTATCGCCAGTAATATTTAATGCATCTCATTCAATGTGGCGACGCTTGGGGGAGGCCTATGTCCAGCAGTGGACGTCTTTCGACTGAAATGATGATGATGATTCATGATTACCGGACAACGGTGCAAGGGCACAGTATCCGGATAGTTTCGGAAATCTGAAACCTCCATTATGGTCACACACTTGAAGAAGAACATTTTAAATATTTCCTCGAGATATCAAGCGAGCAGAAATATTTACCTGTTTATATTAAATTCCACAAATACAAACATATTTATGCAAACAATATTAATATGCACTACTGATTCTAATCAGCAGCACAGATTGTTCTATAAATTGTAGCCATTAATTCACAATCATATTATTAAATCCTCCATAATGAACAAGTATCACTTTGTTCCGTATGACTTAGCTGATCGGTTTAGAATGTGTTTACATTTCATTTGCTAACAACAGTCTTGACCAAGTTTCTACATGTTTATCAACACCTGCATTCACGGTCTAGAAATTAATGGATTACAGTGTCATTAGTGTTTTCACCCTGAAGGAAAACGTGCATACTTAGTGAAACTGTCGCCTTTAAGTGCTATGACAATAGGTGACGTAATGCGAGTAATTCCAGATAGAAACTGTTTATCATTCTCCACGATATCTGTCGGATTAACATTCTCTAGAAGTGTGTTTATTTTTGTGATCAATGCTTAACGCCTTGTGAGACTTGATGGCATCGACTTGGTTTGTCGGTCACACGTTATGCAAAGCACTTCGGAAATCTAATCTAGGGAGGCCTTAGGAGTTTTAATTGCCTGTTACAGTAGTTTAGCTTCGAACATTTCATTCACACTCAAGGAAGGCTGGATCGAATTGAATGTTTGTTACTGTATTTGGGTAGCTAGGTTAGAAAGTAGGTAGGATATTTATATCTTGCTGTATCAGGTATGTAGAAAACAAACAAACATCGTAATATGCAATGATAACTCATAATCATAATACCTGCATGATATCTTCAAATATTTTCACACTATTTGCATTGATAAGATAAAACTGAAGTCTTAAAGCTCATTTTTTTCCAACTAATTACAAATACTAATGAGATAGTAATTAATACAAGAGACTGCTCTTGCAAAACCATCTGCATAAAATATCAAATAAATGTTCTATATACCGACCCTCACTAATGTGAATCCTGATGATCATAGGGGAACCCAACTAGTTAAAAGGAATCTATACAAATAAATAAAATTGAAGTGTCTGTTTGTAATATCAAAATAACAGCTTTTTAGTGAATGTATATGAAAATATATACGGCACTTAAAACGAAAACACCTTTTTTTTTTTCAAATTTTGTCTGTCTGCTGGCTATCGGTCTGTCTGTTTGTTTGTTTGTTCCGGCTAATCTCCGAAACGGCTAGACCGATTTTTACGGGACTTTTACTGGCAGATAGCTGATGTTATTAGGTTTAATTAAGGCTACTTTTATTTTAAAAAAAGACTTAGGGTTCCGTGCAAAAAAATTAAAACCCTTGAAATTGTTAACAAAATCCGATTCAAAAAGGGAAGTAATATTTTTTTATAATAATTTCACGCTAACGAAGGTCGCGGGGAAAAAGGTAGCTAGTAAATAATAATGTCCTTCATGCTTTCACAGTCAGGCAGTCTATGATACCTTATTACATTTCCAAACCGATGATAGCCAGTGTTTACAACAACTTAATAATCTATACAGCTCACAAGACAGGCATTTGCCATTTAGTTCTTGTATGCGAAATAATAGGACCTATTGACGATGCTAAGCACTATGCACTAGGTGTCGAAGCAAAGTCCGCAATAATGCATAAGTAATGACTGGTAGCTAGTCCGTTATAGACAACGCTTAGTAATCTGTTTACTTGAGTAGACCAGCTCAGACTGTTACTACATATACGTGAGTGGAATTCCAATCGAGATAACTGATATATTCTGTGTTTTCCTTTCATTTACACTGTTCGACGTAGTAGTTTTTTGTAACGGTGGTAGCCACTATCCACCAACTGATGACTGAATGAGGTATAATATAAAATGTTTTACTACTAGAGGAGGAATTTATCCGACGGACGATATATTTAAGCGTTACTAGTAGGATGATTATAATACGCTTTGTTTCTGCATTCGTGCTAGTGTCACAAAGCAGAAGAAGAAGAATGGTAGTAGGTATTGTTCATGGTACTTGAATCAACAATCATTCTTTCAGGAGTGTTGACTGTTGTTATTATAGTCAGCATCTATACGTCTAGAGACGAGAGGTCGTATGTTTATTTTAAAAGCTGTTGCCCGCGGTTTACACGCCGTGTATCAGATATTATCCTACAGAAACGTACTACCGGAAAACTATATTATTTTGGCCAGCATCTAAGTCGTAAATTATACGACAGGACTACCGAAGTAAGTAACTTTTGGTTTAACCCCGGTCATTGTCTACCTGTGTCAAATTTTATCAAAATCCGTTCCTCCATTAAGCCGTGAGAAGGTAACGTTCAGACCAGATAGGAACTAACGTACGAACAGGCACGCGAATAGATATCGCTACTTTGTCACTTATAAGAGATAATAGCATAGCTAGAAGAGTTTTCTCGAAATTCAAACATTCTTCTACACCAAAAATGCCGAAAGAAACAATAATTTCATAAAATACATACCATTTTGAGAGGGTTAGTTTGTATGAGCACAGTTTCCGTGAGCGCGCAGTCGGGCGGGTCGGGTACATGCACGCCCTTCCTCGCGAAGGTCTGGAGTATGTTCCAGTGGTTCAGACTGTGGTAGTTGGGATCGGAGTACATGTTGGCGAGCGCTAGGCAGTACAGCTCAGCGTTCGCCAAACCGCCAATTATAGGCGGCTTGAGGTGCTCTTGGTCCTGGAATTTAAAAAAAAATGTGGTTAGGTAAGGTTTTAAGGTAAACGAGGTTGCAAAGGCTGCAGCGGTGACTCAGAGGAAATGGTGCTTAATAGAAGATTCGGTTCTCCAGGCCGCCTTGTAGATGTCATACCAAAACCTGTTCATCATAAAAAGGTATTCTGTGTGGTTCAGATATTTGCGCTGTAAGTCGAAGTATAAGAAGAAAAAAAGAACGGAAAATATGCGTATATTTATAGTAGGTTACTCTAATATTAGGATATACCACTGATCATAAATCAAGGGATAAACTAAGCTTAACGAACCAGTTTGCACGCATCTTGCGCAAATCACTGAGATTTAGTTTAAAGTCAGCAGAATACTAGATAATCCTGCTGTTACACCATTGATTTATTACCTACATGAAGTAAATAAAACACCAGCAGACATCTCAATACCCTTTCAAAAGAGACGAAATGCAATAGAAGCCACTGATGCAACTGAATTACAAAACAACCGAATAAAACCATGACCAAGCTCATTTATTAGCACTAAAAACGCAACAGTTCTCGGATGGGCTCTAAACCCACTTTACTATAGGTAGTCTAAACTTAGTCGGTGCACTAGAAATAATACTGTCGTTTAAGTTCCAGCTCTAAACGAGAACTAGGGCTTCGCACACAGATAACTACGTAACTTTGGAACTTTATGTAACTTTCCCTAGCAGAAGATATGCCGCTTCGGGAAGTAGGCCTTATAACTTGCCAAGATTCTTTGCAATCTTGGTCCATACTTGGCTAGTTAGAAACTAATTAAGAAAACTATGAATCTGACGCTTTCAACTATTTGGAAAGATTTTTTTCACTCCCAAAAACCTTGGTTGATTTTAGTATTACCTGGTGGAAAGCTAAGGATGTCTACGATATGACAAACGTAACCAAAAGATGTTATTTTTGTGATGTTTACTTTTGCTGTTCATTGTTCGACATCGTAAACGGAAAGAGGAGTTCCTACTGTACAGAGACCCAATTCAGAGGACTAGTGCATAATATTTCCGAGGAATTCGAGTAACTTCGGACGGTCTAAAACGAAATTCCTCACTACGACAGGGGTCGTCATAATAACCGACATGAATTCTAATAAAAACGTTCGCAATGCACACAATGTTGGGTGCGCTGACTGCGCTGATGAGCCCTGAATCTAGATCAATGTTAGGTCACGTCCTATTTTTAACGGAGCGCTACTTAGCACTGCTTTTAAGTGTCGTCTCAATAAAGATACCTTCTGATAGTGTTTAATGGAGATTGTGGGTGGAACGTCCGGATTAACGAAGATGAACATGAACATGAAAGTTTCTAATTAACTTTTTAAAAGGAGAAGGTTATGTATTCCACCAGCATCTTTTTTTTTTCAATTTAAGTGTCCTAATACAGGCCTTTACTTGCTTAATAAAAGCACACTTCTATCACTAGCGATGTAGTACAAACCTTGTTAAAGAAAAATAAACTAGTGTTTGAAGAGATTATTTTTTCATTTGGAAGCTTGAGCGGTGGTCTCATATAAATTTTATTAACTTTGCTTAGGTACTTTTACTTTATAAAGAAAAAAATGCATATTATTCAAGATAGTTATCTTGAATAATATGCTTTTTTTTCTTCGTCTATGTGGATGATGTGCTAATATTTTTATAGTTACAATGTAAAATTGATACTTGACAAGGATTTGTGTGATACCACAACAGAAATGGAAAATATTTATTATTCCAAAAAAACAACCGACTTTCGGAAGTCGATGGCAAAAAAGTCAATGAAACAAATATTTGCGCCGTATAATGTCAAGGAAGAAATAGTAACGTCCAGAGACATCATTTGTAAACAATAATATCACAAGCAAAACGTGAACTTCGCATTATTTTAATGAAGATACTCAATGTCAAGATCGCTCGTATAAAACATGGTCTTAAATAATTATGTTTATTCATAATATGCTATGGATTTGCAAATTACAATAAATCTTCATAATAGACTTCCAGGACAAATTCATTCAAGAATCTATTAATAAGTTAGTAATTTAAGGTGTGTAAACATGCGTCACTTAATGGGGTGAACACATTAACCTTGGTAGGACAGGTGCGGCTAGACCAGACGGTACTATTATGCCATCATTTGTAAATAACACCCCTAACACACAAGCACTTTCATAAACTACTAGCTTGACATTTGCTACCAATCCGGTTTCGAAAGCAAAGCTTTTAGAGGAACATGAGCTTTCCACCTGTGCAAATTAGTCTTTAAAAACTCTATCTCCTATTTAATTAAGGAAACCCGCTATTTTTTATCTTCAAATTAAAAAATAATCCAATCCAGAGGTCAGTGACTTTCAGATTTCTTTGATTACAAAACGAAATAATTACATCAGAAACAGAATATTTAATAGCGACACTGTCAACAATTCTAGATTCGGCAACGCGGCTTAGTCCAGTAGATTAGGCAAACGAGTAACGACCAAAAACTGGTTTTATTGCAAAATCGAAGTATTACAACATAAAATTACCATCTCATTGACCATGAAGCGCTGACAAACGAAACGTGTGAAATATGGCAAGCCAATACTGGCCTCAATAGCTCTCACTTTTAATCTGGTTTCTTATTAATCCCGTATCTACACGCAGACACAATTATGTGCAGTGAATGGGTTTTCTTAATGACCACCACGGTCTTGGTTTTTATGACAGACATTTGACAGAATGTTTAGCTTGAAATATTGTGCAAAATGGCCATTTCAGACCGTTCCACTCATCAATGACTAGTAAATGTCCGGGTATTTCTAAAAGCTTGTCGAAAAGAGAAATATTTTTCAATTCAGAATATTGTGTAGTGTAAGCTAACACAGAATTATCTTATTTGAACAAGTCACTTCGAATAAATATTGTATCAGACTACAGTCGATTCTCAACAAAATTCTCGCCCACTAAGACTAAATTCGTAGCCTATAAATTATTCAGATAAGACTAGGGGATCCTTGACCCGAAGGGCAACGTAGGTAAGGAATGTGCGAAGTTAGGAGTTTCACACTGTCACACTTTATTCAAAATAAATTTATTGACGCTGTAGAAACCACATAGCTTTATGGTGACAAGTGATGACCAAAACCAAGACTGTTTATACGAATATGCACACTGAAACTATGCAGTAAAACGTAGTAACAGTACCTATTTGACTTTGAAGGTGTATAGCGGAGTCAATACTTGGCCATTGTAAGTTGAGCTGAACTTCAAATTAGTGACGCTAACAAGGAAAGTTCCACATAAAGGTCTATCTAATACAGTTTCTTAACAATCCCCAGGCGACATCCGAAGCTATTTCGCAACTATTGAACTATTCGGACAGCAAAATCCCATTAGGTACACAGGATCCATTCACCCTTTGCACGTACCGCCACGTTGAAAGAAAACAATTCTTTACAGTGGCTTCTATTGCTTTCGTCGCAAAAGAGTCGGTAAACTTTGTATTAAGAATTTCGTCAAAGAATGTTATACATGTTATTGTTGGGCAGGTCATTGCTCGAATTACTGTAAATACATTACACTAATAGCAACATTGGTGCAGACGAAAATTAACGCCGATGTAGCAGCCAGACTGGTAAAATCTCGAGGAGAAGTATTTGAGAGTTTGTTTGACGTAGAATCTGCAGTAAAAGTAAACTGCCGGGACAAATATTTTATAGAGAAAATTGACAAGACATGAGTCACAGACGAAGACGCCACTTTCAGTAGCAATGTACCTAAGTATACGGATATAATCGGTGTTTTCAGCGCCATAAAGAGCCAGACTTAAAACAAAGAGCTCTGAAACTACTGGAACGTTACTTGTATTGATTGTATCGTACGTAATAATAAATTGAAATAGATTGATTAAAGGTCTGTGTGGGCGACATTCGCCGAACAACGTTTAGTTGGTTGAGTTTACTGATTTATTAGATACAGGATTTGTTGATCAAAGTAGCCTGTATAAGAGGACAAACATTACATTTATAAATATCTCATCACGATTCATGGAGTGCTTGATTTTGCTGGCATTTCATAACCTATTACCAAAGCTCGACTGACTCTATTAACAAGGTTTGCCTGACTGTGTATTGCAGTATTTGCAGTGCAAGTATTACCATAATGTGAAATCCTTATTACACCTTTTATAACCAACAGACTATAAACCTCCAATGGAACATCTGCCTCTGTAGCAGTTTCCATTAACGTATTGTACCATTAGAAAAGAAACATGTTCTTTCCGCAAATTGAAACATAAACGTGTACATTTTGTCATTCAATATCCTCTCCTGTGTAAAATTTCGTAGAACAACTGCACCTATCGGTATTCATTCGCTATTTGAATCAAGTGCTCTCAACTAATTAACTTATCTTCGGATCTGATCATTCACACGCTCGTGAGAACGACGCCGGGCATCGTGCCATCTACCGAAAGAAACTTCACCGACTTTTTGCCTTTGTTAGGTAGCTGTCGAGCTACAGTTTCGCCCGATGATAGTAAAATAGTACTCTTATTTGTCTCCAATGATGTATTACTCTGACAGTCTGACATCAAGTTATTTCGTAACAACAGGGAAAATATTCGCAAAAGTTTTGCATAAAAAGAGCGTGAAACATAATGGAAGCTGTAATTCATTTCCACAGATGGCATATCAGATTGTACGATCAATTCGCTTGACAGTTCAAAGGCTGAGGGCACAATCTCACGATTTGAACATCGTCGTGTCTTCGAGGAGAGCCATTTTGGAATTGAATCTTCTTTTTACGTATATGTGGAACCACAAGCGCATTCTGAATTAGAACCCGTATAGCTCTCATTTTGATGACACGTTTGATAAATAAGAAACTCTATTAACAGCCAATCATAAACCCGGTAAAAAGCAATCATGGCGAGTTCACAACCCCTCTCAATAATAGAGCAGCAAGCAAACTAGTAGGAACAGTTATTAGCACTCACTTTCAAAGAGCAGCACCATTCACAGCGTCTCAATTAACACGAAACATGTGAGTACCCCTGATTATCAATTCCAATGAGATTCTAACCTGACGTGCACATAATTAAGCGGCGTGAGCGGCACGACAAAAAGACGCATCGAGACGGCGACAAGTCGACATCGTCTGGCTGCAGACGCAGGTCAAGGAGAAAGCCGTCGAAGCCGGCGACAAAATACCACTATTTAATCTGTAATTCGCACATTTCCTTCAATTCTCTCTCGGCATCGACGTCTAGAATATTGGTACTGTTAGGCGGAGACTGTTAGGGTCTCGTTGTTGTGATAACTACGACATGAAATGACATTTCTACCTATTACCGTCAAGATATTGCACCTTATTTATTTTCAGTTAAAACTTTGCCGCCATTTTACGTAATAATGGTTCAAAGCAAGAACCAATAAAGGTCGCCAAATAAAGGCAGTAACCATTACTTAACGTAATCCGCTTTAAAGCCTTAAATTATTTAAACATCTTATTTTGGTCTCGTAAAAGCATAATGGTACTTATCATTATATTTATATCTGAGAATGAATCATAAAATCTCAATATGCTGCAATAAGCTAGTACTTACGATGCTGAATCAAACTGATACAGCTTAGTAATGGCATTGACTCATTCATTTATCGAAAACTAACTAACTGCCTTTAAAAAACGTGTGATTTTTTGTATGGACATGTTGGTCAACAAACTTGCCTCTTTAGGCGTATTGGTAATGGTTATAATATTAATTTTTATCATTATTTTGACATTTAGACAGACAGAGATGAATGTTTTTAGATAAAATGGGACAATGTGCTTGACATTACGCAATCTAACAAATGCCTCTGAATCTCCAGTATCGAGTCAACAAATTTGAGTAGAAATATGGTTCTTACATAACCATTAATTAAGTTATTAAGAAACTAATTTCCAACTTCTGAACTAACTTTGAATTTGGGCTAACAGAAAATAATTATTCAGAACCGATACAGAAGGTTTGTTTTAAACTAAGCAAGTTTCAACACAAAAGCTGTCCGTTCTACTTTGACGAGCATCCTAAGAAAACACTGAAGCGTGGCAACCTGAAATCAAAACCTAGTCCACCGTTTAATAAACACATACAGTTACAATGAGGTCGACGACACGAAAACAATTAGTATTGACGAAGGTAGAAGACAATGTTTGTACTGAAAAAAAAAAAGAAAATGTTATATCATCTTCAGTATAGGAATGAAAGACTAGGCTGAATAGTATTATTAAATTAGATACTAAAATAAATCCGGAAAACTATCATCCATGTGTAATAAAACCAGCTGAGTCACCAGCCACCGGTGAAAAGAACAAAAGATCACCAGTTTTCCAAAGGCGGAAACGACGTAGACTATTTTTAAAGCGATGCGACAATTTTACCTTTTGCCTCTTTTGGAACAGATGCACATTCCAATTTCGACTCTATGTCCTTGACTATCGGGAATATTCCTCAGAAGATAACTTCCCAAAAAGTAAAAATATCCTGGTACAACAGTCAGACGAACGTGCGTTCATTAGGGAATATTTTCGACGTGGAAATCGGTTAGAGACAATTTAGATGAGCCAGAACACCGCGACTTATAACATTTCAAAGGGACATTCCAGTTATTTATATGAATTGAAATCGGTTTGTCGGAGTACTAAATCCAAAACAAGGAAATGAACGCAGCGATTGTTTAATCCATGTAAAACTGGATAGTGATTTCATTGCGTTGGCCGTTTTATATTTTTAGGAAATAGACTTTATTGTTATAGTCATCTTTATTGGTCGATACTAAACGTAAGTAGGCCTCAGGAAATAATTGCTCAAAGCGTTTTGCCTGTGTCTGGTTGTCGACCCCTGAAACAAAGCAATATCATCCAAATAACCTTTGTCAAGGGTTCAACCAACTCAGCAATGTCTACGAAAATTTCAAAAGGAACATCCGACGAAGCTAGAATACGCATCAATCCTCGATTCACCCACGCATTCAATGAACAGTTAACTAACATAGATATTAGCAAACAATAGTTAATTCAGATGATAGAATTAAATTATTGCTATTACACATTACTTAAATGAAGCATGACTCCATTGAGATCAGATTGTAATCTGATTTTATTTTTCCTTTGACCTACGCTAACAAGTTTTACAGACTTTCAAGGGAGTGTATAACTTTGAACATAGATAAAGTTTCCACCGATCCAATATCATCCTTTATCTTTTAAAACTTTTAACTGCTCTAGAATATTCTTTAAAATATTTTCTGCTAAGTATTATGGAACAGTAGGTATACAATGTAAATTGGAAATCTATGAACCAATCCCAAGAGAACTTTAGATTGCAGTGTTCTCATGCCCTAAGTACAGATATATCTGATCCAAACATAGTGGTCCTTGAACTCGTTCGCAACAACAATCGTTAATGGACATCCGCTGTACACCAATGATAAATGAACAGGCTTCTTAGAAATCATTGGAGAAAGGCTAACCAAACAAATCATAATCTCGGACGGTTATTTGATTCTCTCGTTTTAGAACACGTGGACAGCTAAAATAATTGCTTGTACAAATCCCTTCGATAAGAGTTATGAATAGACGAGAACTGGATATCAATTACACAACACAGTTACTAATCAAGCCTAGTCAATTATATGTCAAAGGTATTACGTAAGCAAGATAACGATGTAGACACTTAAAACCTAGATATCATCTTAATTTACGGTTTGGCTCAGACAGCCTTAACTCTCGAAGGTTATGAAGACCGAGAAAATTGTTTCTTTATGTTTGAGAATAAGAAAACTATTTCTAATCCTCCAAAGAGAAAGATTTCCAAGAAACGCTATATTATAGACTGCTAAATCACAGTTTCATTTCATAGCCTCAAGACATTGTGTTTACGAATCACTGAGAACTTAAAGAACAGCGTATCGCCTTACATTTCTATTATGATTTCGCTTTTTTCTCATCACAGCCATTGTGTTACACGAAAACAAATCGCCACCGGGTCAAATAAACTCATAAGGACGTAGTAACTAGGGACACTCCTATAAGCACATTGTGTTCAGTGCTGAAAGCTCGCGTGACACTAGTTACCAACCCCAAGCAACTGTGGTGGGATGGCTGCGATCAATATTGTACCATGTTCAAGCTGAACTTTTAATTCAAGGGCAGCCTTTTCGAGCTGGCAGCTGATAAAAATGAATTACGTATGAAGGGTAAAATCGAAATTCCCGATCGATTCGGCATTTGACATGTGGGGAACTGCTTTCTTTACGGTTGTTTCCGATTCTTACGAGGTTATGGGGATTTCGGGGTCACCAAAGAACAGCAGTATTGACTTTACGTGCCGAAGTGATCCTAAAATCCGAGTATTCCTATAATGGTAATTGAAATTCAAGTTGAATTTTAATTAAGGTATCGAAGTAAAAACAAATATTTTATGTGGTAACACCATTACATAACCACCACATGGTGCATAAATCTGATATAAAACCGGTCATGAACCTGAACGTTAAAACTTTAATTTGCACAATTTCGCTTTAACCGATTCCGTATAAGGAATTGAACTTTTATTATGGACTCAGATTTTGGTATCAGCAAAAAGTAGATTTGGCAATTTAACTTTATCAAACCAAATCAGCGCGATTTAACAGAAGCGAGGCAACACAGACATGAATTCAGAAATAAATAAACAATGAAATGAAAATGTAATTCAGAAAATCTCGTAGTAGCCGGCTGAAAAATAAAAGCGGGTCGAAATGAAAGGTCAATCCTGTAGGCGGTCTGTGGAGATCTACCGCAGTAGGCAATTTCTTTTATATTAGTCGATAAAGCAGTCCGAACAGGAAAACTAATCTCCTTTATGTAACGGTTTCTATTTGCTGTCCAAAGACGAATGCACTTTTATTAAAAGCAATTCGACGTCCAACTGGAGTGAAGTATTCCAAAATAAATGATCTCATACTTCGTAGCGGTAAAGTGGCCGAAATAAAACGATTGTGTAATGGAGACACTGCATAAGCAATGAGAGTTCTGAAATATGAACCCTGTCTCCTTTTGTGACAATATCCGTGATCTAATCAAATACAACGCATACATGAGTACGATCCAGGATCCAGTATAAATAATTCGAACCATAAAACTGTATAAACATACAGACTTCGAATGTGTTTATTATCTTTAGTCAATGATGAGCGAGGAAAGATATAAGCAAAAGGAATATTAACTGGTTACAATAGTGGAAGCATCTATTAAAACCAAGTGTAGTTGTATACAAACGGATACGAATACAAATGTAGTGGAAATTCAAGTTGAGAAATGTCTGAACATTGACCGTGTTTAGGGGCAACGTTCTTTTATCTATTTCAAAGGATCTAATGTTGTGGTTGCAGTTAAATTGATAACAGCAACGATTCAAGTTAACGTCGAACGGCATGTTTTTTCATACTTTCGTATATCCGTCACGCTTTCTTAGGGTAAACGGCTCACTGGTTGTACTTATATAGGATCCAAGGTAGTTGATAATACTGGTGTTAGTATCCAAGTGCCTGAAACTATAGGTTAGAACGACCTGGTTACGGTAAGGGGAGGGCTTAGAGGGCAATGCTCTATGTTAACTACGTGTAGGAAATGGGCAGTAACTGACTAGTGTATTATGGCTGACCCAAAACTGGGTTCCGCATTTTAGCTAATACTTTTCGAGGTTTAGGGTGCTCAAGCGGTGTAAAGATTACGCTCTTTAGGGCGTACATCGCTGTATTCATGCAGTCTGTGGGCGGACTACACTGAAAGAAACTATCGCACCCATTTATTTATATTTATTTAGGATAGCACGTCATACTAAATGACAGCTGCGTAGTTAGTTCGGAAACAACTAATAGTTTCCTCGAAAACACAAAACCTTGCGCGAGGCTAAAAGTACTGACCCTGTGACATTTAGACGAAAAATATGACTCAAACATTAATCCGACGCATATCATATGAAATGGAATAAACGAGCCGTAAATAAACTCGAGATTTAATAGTGACCGCGACGGGACAAACAGAAAAGTTGGCAAACAAAAAGTTACGTCTAAACTGTTACAAAAGGCAGAATCCGACACTAATCAAAATCAGTATTTATTTTTAACAATGCGCTTCATTTTTTGCAGTTCATAACAGAACTTTATTACTGTGACATCTTTCATCATCTTTCTATGATTAAACTGAATAGTGATTGACGATTGTGGACTATCAACTCCTTTCACATTTCCTTTTTGGGTACTGTTCTGTAGAAAGAAACCATAATGTAGTTACGTCATGTCTAAAGTCTATACGATACGCGAAACGCTATCGTAATTTGTTGGCCTAACTATCATTACTGCTCAAATTCAGGGTAATCATTGTTGGCAAAAACGCAAAGGGAACCTTTTGTACTGACTATAATAGATTTTTTTTCTGAATTCGCTTTTTAACTTGGTTGGTTCAGAACATCATTAATTTAATGAAATAGACATGAAACTGGCAACTTTAGAAATTACAAGAAACTCTAAAATACGCATAACAGCATAACAACTAACAAAACAACACTACTTTAAAACCTTTGATCGACAGGTGTTTGGTTTGACATTTTGGACATCTGAGCGTGCGAAATCAAGGAGAAAATGTAATTGTCTCGAAATTCGGAAACAATAGGCTATTGTATCAAGTCAAGGACAATGTAAGGCTTTAATGAAACCTACAATGATATTACTTAGCATTCTTTTCAGACTTGACAATTTATGTGGAAAAACAGCATTGAAGAAAATACATGAAAGTTAGATGTTGTGTTGAGCTCACCTCATGATCCCTGTAAAAGGGCTCCTGGAGGTTATCCGGGACCCTGTTGTTGAACGCCTTCGTTAACAGCCATTTGATTGACGCCCGTTGCTTCGACTGAAACAATACAAAACAACATTATTATAACATTAAGATACCAACAAAAGTAGTTAGATAGACGAAGTCCACTTTCAAAGTCAAACAGTGGTATTTTTCTCGATATTAAGTTTTGAACAGCGGTCATTAAAACTTGGGTCCCATAAACTTTATTAGCTCCTTCACCAAACCATGGCTCAAAGCGGCTTGACCCAAATCCAGCTCCTATTGATCATTTCAACCTCGACACGGCATATAAAATCATAAACCAGTACAACGATGAGAAACTACTCATATCTTAGGTCGTCATCTAACGTTAACGAGGTAATAATTGCAAATAGCAGTTCTATTGAGCCAGTTGTCTGCTGTCGATTGCTACAATTATTGTCCACCGTCAACCACTGCCGCGATATGGCAACGTCCGCTTATTGTGATCGCATTGATCAATAAGTGGAACCGAATGGTCCTTGTCCTAATTTGAGGAGTGCACTATCATCACTCAGTACTCGTTAATGTGATAGTAGATTTATTGTAGAGAAGTTCAATTGAATTGACTTGAGCGTAAACGACAAAACGACGCATGTATCCGTAAATTAGTCAATTGCATTAGGAAAAATTTACAGTGGCATTCAGTTAGCTGTTTGTGTTGTTACAACTGGCACGCGGTACTTACAATTCATAACGATAAAGCTCTATAAAGTACAAAGTTCGTTCATACGCCTTACGTCGCATGAGCTTGCCAAACGCGCCTTAAGCACTTAAATAGCATTACTTCATATTCCTGATAATAAAACTTACATCATGAGACAACATAAAAATGATGTCATAAAATGTGACCGCGAAGAGCATAATCCATTTGTGAATATTAAAGTACAATGTCAAGGTGAGATGGATAGATCTGAATAATCAAATAAAGCTGTTAGTAAGTGCACAGATGTCGAGAGCCCCATCACATCTCTGTATCTTCAAATTCGTCATGCAAGTGAGAAAGCAAGCACGCGAATCATCACTCTCTGTTATTAATTTACTGTAAACTAATAGTTAAAACATGCAAACGCATCACGATGCTGAGAAATCCGTTGTGATGCAGAATTTTAATAACACGTACGGTTAAGCCACACGGCTCGGTGAAACGATTCGAGGATTTCAGATTTGTATCTTAATGGAGATATTAGAAACTGTACCCATGCACTGCTAGAGATACTTAAGAAAAGAAAGGCAATAAAGTTGTAAGGTCTGTCACAGGAATATCAGTCAGTAATTTAAAATTATACTATAGCGATCAAAGAGTTGCATCAAAACTCCTTCCGAGTCAACCCGGAATAACAAACAAAAATAAAGTTACGTTCAAAGCGGAAACATTATAAGAAAATGTGTCTGAAACATTGGAAAGAGACGAAGGAAAAAATGAACAAGATGGGCTTAGCTATCAATAACAGTATCAGAACGTCGACAAATCATAAAGCTGAAAGGTCGGGCGCGTGCTGGCGCATATGGCCACGGTTAAAAATAGTCCACTGCACGGAGACACTCCCAAATAGGAAGCTACTTGGACGGGCTCGATCAAGAATGTCACAGTAAACAACTGTTGTATCAAAGATTAAAAAAGTAAACCAAACTTTTGTATATTTTTTTTTAAGCTTGATACCTACAACGCCTCACAGTAGATACACCTTGAAAGTCTTAGTTTAAGTTAAATGAGTTCGAAAACAATAAGACTGATGATTGATGTTAACAAGAATTCATTTATCAGATTCTAGAATAAAATACTTAATATGAATTAAATGAGATTTAAAAAACTAATTAACATGAACAGACTTATCTCTTAAAAGCAGAAAGAAACAGCTAGGTACTAACATTTTTCATAAATGATTGATTGGTTTTAAATCCAGTTGAATGTCTTTGCGATGGTGTAAATACGTCAACTTGGAATAAACGAGGACTTAGCAAACTTGAAGAGCTTGTTGTGAGAGTTGAACTATCCTTTGGCTAAACAAAGAATTCTTTATTAAAGCAGTAATTAGCACCACTACAAATATTTGAGACAAGACAAATATTAGGCAACTCCGAAGATCTTCTGAGATGATTATTAAAAACCTTAAACGAGGTCCCACGAAGGGGCTTGTAAAAATACTGAACCAGTTCTTTTATTTCCACTGAAAACTAAGGTAAATAAGCCAACAAGACCAAAGTAAACCGTTATAGCCGCCTACACCTGTAGCTGATAATATCCCGGGAGAATGTCGTCGGGTCGTTAATCTTGTTCCAATGCAATATTAAATCAATCTTGTGAATATTTTAGCTGAGCAGAACAAAGGCTTGGTTCAGCAACTACATCAAGGGAGTCTTTGCTTAAAATTAATTACATGAATTCAATTTAGGAGCTACAATAGGCTTTATTGTATGGTCTAACGTCTATGCGCTAGAAATACCCAATCTAGAAACAGGATACATTTATATTCGTTTTTGCAGGCGGTAAGCTAACAATCCATCGAGTTGATTACTACTGCAAATCTTTCACATCAGCATTTTTTTGCTTTTTGTTCCAGCCGGTAAATCCAAGCCGTTATACACCGCTCCGATGGCATCAACTCCACTCCTAATGTTCATTTTACCATATAGTAAATATTTAATTACATCGGCATTGTCTTCGAAATAACTTTCTCAGTTTATTTAATAATATTTTTCCAGTTTATTATTAAAACAGGTGCCAATGTGGAGTACGTAAACAGCTGGTGACTGGTACACGGACGTAGTGGAGACCTTTAAACTGGTCTGAATGTAAATATTTTGAAGTCAATTAGATATCAGCCGACCATTAAGATTATGTATGTAAATACAATTCACTAGCAAATTAATTAACATTGTTTATCTGCCAAGAATCCCGTCACCGTAGAAAATATTTATGTAAAACCTTGCCAGTAAGAAGAGAATGAGACGCATGTGCAGATGTGGATGTCAAATTCAAATTGTTCAAATTTATATTTATCCCTTGTGCAATGTACTCAAAATTAATCATTTCATATTCATCATCTGTTCACGGTACATTAAACTCAAATTGCTTTTCATCTTGCATTAATAAAACAAACGTATATTTACTGGAGGTGGGAGAACTGCATTCAACAAGTGTATAGTCTCTGCCCAGACACTCACAGCCAGATAGAAGATAGTTGAATTCAATTCTAAGCGGAGTTCACACATTTAAAAAACATAAACACTGTCGGAGCAAACTCATTCAATTTGCAAGCGTAAGGAGCGTTTCGCTCGTAAAGAGTCGACTACTAAGTACTTTCATACACCACGCTATAACATATAGCAAGTGGAGCGGGCGACCACTCTCTACACTCAATTCTTGGTGGTTAATTGGTGTGCAATTAGCGAAGTCGTCGCTGAACACACATTTCACTCTCTCCAGTTTTAGGTGGTTCGTCGTAGAAGCGGCGCCGGCGAGGTGGTCATCGTCGGCTCATTAGTGCCATCGACGTTGCTAACGGAAGAATGCACTTCCTGCGTGGTTGTCAACTGTAACCATCACAGATTAGCATCGAGCAGCTCAGCTCAAGCGGAACTCTAAGACTAGACAGGTCGACGCCACATCATCGATGCTTTCACGAGCAGATGGCTTGCTTGCTTCATGAATTATTACGCGATCGTTTAAAGTACAGACACGCAGTAGCAAATAGTGATTTCAAAGGAAACCTGTTTTGAATGCATGCCCTCAATGCCTTTATCCTTCACACGGATTAAATTATTTTGTCGGAGTAGGACCAACTGCACTCGTGCTGTACTCGCCTGACCCGCGGAACAAAGGGCAATGAAACTTACTAGTAATAGTATCTTTTCCTTTTATGTATAAATGCAGTATGCGGAGATTATATGGATAATGGTGCATTCGAACAATATAAGATCTAAACACGCAATTTTCCACTGACTGCTTCTTTAGAAATATCGGTTGTTACTGACCAACATGCAACGCATTAAAAAAGCGAGTAATTTCAAGGAAGTTGCCAAAGCTTCAGGATTGATAAGAAAATGGGTAAATAACAAGATAGAATCCACGAAACGGGGTGAAGGTTCGTTGCAAAACAATCGTGAACAGTTAACCGAGTCGATTATCGTCGATTCGGATCGGAGGCTCGCAGGCCGCAGCAGTCGATGCGTGGAAACTGGAAAGGTGCGTTGGCACCTGCAACCCACGCGATCCGCTGAGGTCGTGCGCCCACGCAGCCCCCACACAAGCTTGCCGGCTCTTAACTTTGGCACTGAAGCCATGAGCTGTCTTCTCCACCATAAGAGCGAGGGAGATGACAAAACGATACAATTTTTGACACTTCTGGGATTGATCGCACTAGCAAGAACCAAATATGTATTCAGGCTGTTAACTAATATTAGTCACAAACAGTGGTTCGATAAGTAGACCTATGACTTAACGAGAAATTGATTTAAAAAGAGCAAATAAACGTTTACTTGCTCCAGTCATTACACACACGTAATTATAAATAAAAACACGATAGGCAAGCATAAAACATGCACATCTGAAAAACTGTTACGGACAAAATATAATGCTATAGAGTGAGTGTTATGGTTCCATCACCATATCACCAAAAGAAAATTCATAAACAGCTAGCGACAAACCAGGCCATAAAAATAAAAACATTCTTATTGACTAATGAACGAATAAATTTCACATCGCGTGCCTAGTAATTACATCAGCCAGTGTGCTTGACCAGCCATTGCATTCTGTAATCCGTATGTTTTGGCATTTTAATAGGTCAGGCTGTCTCGACAACTGCATCTGCTGGCAACGGCTGTTATCCAAGCTCGAGCTCTTTGTTTTATGAACATTGTACAACTTTTTACATTCATCTTAAATAGTCACCTGCTAAAGCCAGCTTCCTCGGTACAGCTGTTAACCAAACACAAAATATAAGTCAAATAAGGTCAGACTTCAGATACAAGGTGAAAATACAAGGAAGGAACATCATGAGCTCGAAACGCCTCGCCACGATCACGGTACACACCAGAAATACATTTTATACAAAGTCAATATACTCGACAAGTTTGACGAGACGTGATTCATAGGTTACCAAATATGGGAGCCGAGCGGCGCTGAGAAAAAGAATTCTTGTCCCTAAGAACTTTTGCATCAATCCATATTCATTGGAAGTATGCTACTAACATGGTCGAACGGCCGAGTTAATTCTACCTGAATGGAATTTTGCAAGGCTCCTATTAACCACGATTAGATTACCGTAATTGGTATGTAGGAAACAAATAACTGGAATCACGAAGTCTATGTCGAGATGAGTTGAACCTCGAGGTTCTAGATACTTACGAAAGTATAATAGAACTTTAACATCGACTGAATACAATAGACAATTGAAACGTGACCTGCATATTTGTACAGAAACATTAAAACGCAAACGATTTTAAAATTCACGATGTCTCTCTCAGCCCTCAAGTAGCAGGAAGCAGGAAGCTTTAAGAATTTGTACATAATTAATTTCATTTGTGTGTGTGAAACTGTGAACGGTCTATGGCACAGATACGGGCACTGTCATAGTGGAGGCAATCGTAGCATTACTGAGGTTTAGCTGCTAGCGGAACTAATGGAACACACAATTAGTTTTGCGGTGCAGGAAATAAGAAATGATTTGCCCTGTTCTGAGTCACTTCGATCCACCTGACCGAAGCGATGGTTACTCAGACTATTTCTGCTTAAAATGGACGTTTTGGCAAAAAAAAGGTGATGATAATAGCCATGATATCTGTTGCTAATGCATAAATAGTATTTTTTTACAATGTTTTATTAGGTAGTTGGAAAAATAAGATACCATTCAATCTACATGATGTTGAATAAGGAATATAAATGGTAATATACTCGACCCCGAGGAAGCTAAACCTGAAGGAAATGAGAAAACTGTAGGCTTTACACATTTTACATCAAGCAGAGTAAGATGGACTTTGTAAAGGATGATAAATGGCAAGAAAGGAGGTGTCTGACAAGATGATGAGAAATAGAGAAGTATGCAAGAAGAAGACATGCTGCGCTGACCCCAAATGAAATGGGGATAAGGGCGAGAGAATGATGACATCAAGCAGAGTTACACTTGATAGAATTTACAAATTATTAAATCTAAACAGCGGAAGTGTGCTCTCAGTGTCCTAATGGCAGTGACCATTAGGACACTGAGAGCAGAAATGTCAACAGATCAGTGATGCGATGAAGTCATAACTAGTAAGAACTATAAATATATCAAGCCCACGCAGCCTCGATTACACATTAAGTTTATTGTAGAGCAAATTGCTGTAGGCTGTTGTTGACGAGACGTTAAGAAACGTTTTGGGACAAAACACGTACCAAAACTGGAAAATAAAGACTAGAAAAAATAAAATCGACGTTGCGAGACAAGGACATTTTTTACAGCCACCCAAACAATTATATCATATTCGGCAATTACATAGATGACTGTCTCTGATGGTACGGATGAAAATTTGTGTGATCAGCCACATGCGAACGATGTTAATGAAAATTACAGTGGCCTCAGAGCCTACGCTGATATTAACGTAGCACTGTCAAGGCTCGTTGTGAATGCTTCTATATAGAAGTGGGAGGAAGTTACCGTTCATACTGATTCAAAATAAAATAATCTTCACACAAGTTCCTCTAAAGATTGACATGAAATGAAACAAACGACAAAGAAGCGCTTATCGCGAGTTAAAATATTTGCGTGTCTATCGTCATTGTTGTCAACGATAACAAAAATGCTGTATTTAAGGCGAAATCGTCATGTCCGATAAGTTATCGCACGGTATTATCCTGTACACTCTCCTGATGTTCTTTCTCTTGATAACGACGAGAAACTCTTACCTATTATTTTTCCCAGAAACGAAACGGATTCTCTAAAGATTTTGATTTAACTATGTCCAAGCAAGTCCCAACGTATGACCCAGTTGGAAGGCGCAGAAGCGAGATATCTCGGTGAAAGTCGGAAATGTGGCGCCTATATGCAAAGGGAGCAAGCAACGACGTCTAATATAAACATTTCGTAACCATCACTATTATGAGTACAACACGTCGGACGATCGATATGACCGTCAGCTCATTCAGCTATTTATTAGACGTTACATAGCCCATTACGACACAGCTCGACAAAAATATTGATAAAATTATTACTCGTATCGAAAGTAGCTTTATGTGAGCAGAAAACGTTGCGAAAGCGGTACTCGTTGACGTCTCCAATATGCGAGGGACCATTTTTCGCGTCGGATACAATTCTGTTTAGGTAAATAAGCCTGTAGGTGGCAATTGGCATCAGCATTCCACGCACGAAGATCACAATGTTGGTAGAGTACACGAATATTAAATAAATAGTAGATACTGATGAACAATGGTAAGTGTCGTCTGTGCCGAGCTGCCGACATCTGGCCCAACGGCCCAAGAGCTGTTTACCGCATAACTTCGCCACACGCGACGTCACAAATGTGTGGCCTAAAATTGCTTTTTCTACATGCGATTTTCGGGTGTGTACCTACTCAATACTATTGCGTTTTAATTGTAACATTGTAAAACACAATATGGCCTACATAATACATAAAACCAATTCAATAATAATCATAGAAACACTATTACTTGAATAACGCGAAGTAAAAACTAGTAGTAGAAACAAATTCTTTGGAAGCAATTAGCCATTCCAATTTAGGAGAAGATTTGTTTCATGTTGATACCAAGACCTCTGCAAAAAAATCTAGTAGGCGTGGAGACTTTGCTAATCGAAACAACAAATAAAACGTTTAAATGTTCAAGGTTTCAAGACCAAATTGAAATTCGACGTCTTCATTGTAATACGAAGCGTGGAGGAGGTATAAAGAGATCAACGAGGTAGTGTTGGGTGCAAATGTTATGGGCGATAGATCAAGTATGTTTTCCGAAGATATTCAGGATGCACATTTTCCGAAGAGACGTCTGATGTCGATCGTTTTCACTAAGAAAATCAAGAATTATTGGAACTTAAGCTACATAAGCACAAGTATGACTATTTTGTATTTGAAGATAGGCGAAAATGATATCATTCAGAAACAACAATACAGAAGAAATCCTGTTGTGGGAATGAAAACTTTAACAAAGTAAACGAGACTAAGTTTATTAAACAATAAAACAATAAATGCAGTATTTTAACAACGATTAAAATATTTGTCTAACAAATCCATTACTTTGTGAAAAGTTTAATGTCGATTCCGTGATTCTCGATAGCATCACAACAGATTTCAAGCAAGCACAATTCGATTCGGTACTCAACGTAACACCATAAAAACGTGTTTATGACGAGTTTTTACCAAGTTCAGGAGTTCTTTTCATTGTGACGAAATATTCAGACAGTTGAAGTTATATTTCAAAGTCTTCTAGATTTTTTCTGCTCTGAAGCTGGTCGTAGTATAAAGGAACAGGTCAGTATTCAACAAATAGGTAGTAATAGGTGATTAGACCGTATTACCATAAATGTTAAACGAAAAACTGTAAAGACGACTTAGTTAATAACCTGAGAATCCTGTCTTTAACTTTCATAACAGCAACATAGTAAATGAAGAAACTGCATCCGAACTACCGGAGGCTAGTTACTTATGCATGCTCGTTTTCGAGATTTCCCACGGATGTTGTGGCGCACAATACTAGCAGTTTGCACGACATTACCACTTGCCATGGAATCCGGCCCATTGGGGAAATTGCACAAGAATCCCTCGCATCTCCAACCAAAATGCGTGAAATGCGCTTTCTCGGAATACTATTGGGACCATGCCGTGTGATGTTTTGCGAACTCTGGAAGCACTAAACGATTTCCCGCCGACTCCACTACCGCTTTATTGTTTCCTGAGTGTTTTGTATGCGTTTCATTCGAATCTGCATCGAATTGATATCCATTCGTACAATTCATTGTACTCTCTTTCGATTTACGGTTACAAGTCAGAAGTTTCATCAAGATACTAGTGGGAAAATTAACTTCCTACAATAATAACCAAGTAAGACTTAAATCCAAAGCGGGCAAATATGTTACCCTCGACTAGAGATGATTGCTACAAATCACTCACCGCTATTATAAGCACATTAGAAACAGAAACGAAGATCAGTCATGATGAAGCATTCAAAAGCCTTGATCTTGAAAACTGAGAAAAAAGAGCGCTATTGTAAATGTTTCTGAGACCGCAAGTTTTCCTACTTAGCAAGCACAAGTTATAAATGGTAAAACGGTTACTCAATCTGTATAATACGAGATCTTTGTTTTTTACCAGAGCAGCCGTGAAAACATTCCTAAGAATTGAAAAAATGTACGCTGGCGCAGACAGGAAAAAATATCGTGCATTGGCATAATAATTTGAAAAGAAAACGACAAAACTGTATCCACAATACTTTCGCAAATTGTCCAAAAATAGAAATAAGACCGTTACACTCGTCACGAATCTCTAAAGAAATGTGAGTGTTGAAAAGAGTTAAGCTTTTGTTCAGGGACTGTCAATCAATTCAAGTTTTCACCAGCTGAACATAAGGTTAGAAAACAAATATTTAGAATTTCACTAATGATGCGAAGTCTAAGCAAATCTTCAGCTTGACTAAAAGACTTGAATTTGAAGTGGCAACGCAAGATGCTTTTCACGCCCAATTGTTCGCTTCCACAATCTGCGTCGCAACTTTCGAACAAATAAAATTAACCACAATAAATATGTACATAACAAGTGTATGAAATTGGTATAAGTAACAAGCGAATTCGTATGCAAAATGTCAGATGTTAGCGATAACAAGATAAAAAAAGACAGTGAAACACGATAACACATCTCGTCATGAGAGCTGCTTAGTTTTGGAGAAAGTGATGCTGTAACCTTGAAGCATCCATTACATGCGTGTTTTATTTCCTTGTCTAGATTTTCTACTAACGATGTTACTTATATCTAGACAAGAGGTATCTGACAAGTTGTCAAGTAGTAGAGAAGTATGCAAGAAGCAGAAAACATGCTGCGCCGACCCCAAATAAATTGGGATAAGGGCATAAGAATGATGATATTACATCTTCAATTTGTTTCGAGTGAGACTTTACAAGCTAACATTTGCCCAAATAGAGATTGCAATAATTAATGATAATAATGAATCACTGAAAGTTCGAGTAAGTTTACAGTAGGGATTGCAATCCGGATCCGGTAATCAAATCAATCAATCTGAATGTTTACCAGATCAGGTACTAATATACCGGATCCGGTGATAGCGATTTTTGGCAAAATAATCGCGCTGCCACATGAGTTGGTACTTGAAATGCGTGGTGCGTGTGTATGCGAGTCGTTTGACACTGAGATTGGCTGTGGAGGTCCTATGCAGAAGAGATTCGACCCTGTTAACTGCTGAAACAACACTAAAATTTGTTTTAGAGAAGTTGCTCACTCATGAATGACACGGTGTTAAGTACTGAATAATCTGAAGCATTACGTGCGAGGTTAAAGAACGCCGCACTGAACAATATTATTAATATAATTAACACTAGAAACGGGATATTTACCATGTCCACTGTTTGTTTAGAGTTCCCGATATTTCAGCGCTATTGCACGCACCATGATCACGGATAAACTGAAGTTATTGCGGGTGGGTGTTATCAAACAGTTCCAAAGAAAAAGTCATACGACTAGAAATGATAAAAATATTAGAAAGACTTATTCGAGATGATAACTCTAACGAAAACATGGACGAAATAGTAGAGAAGGACTTAGTTTCACAATCACTGAAAAAAGATTTTACATCACAGGAAGAATTACAACTACAAATCCAACAGGAAGCGACGTCTTACACCATACATAAGTACTAAGAGAAAGATTTTGATAAAGTACTAAAAAATTAAATGACTGCATTTGAAAGTGAAGGAGTTTTTTTTAAACAACCCATAAAATACGATACTCGATAAATTCACTAACCGTCCATTTTGGAACGAAAAGGGAAAATTATCCCGATTTGATCAATCCGGTCGGATCCGGCAGGACTGGAAATGACGCCGGATTGTAATCCCTAGTTTACAGTAAGACAGCTGCGAAGTTCCTCAGTACGAAGTATGTTTAAGTTGTCTTTTGAAAGTCTTCCACCACAAAAAGGCCTATGGCAATGCCCCATTTGTATGTTCAAGACTTCTGTCTAAGCAGTTAGTAATCTATCAAGTACGTGAAAATGCCCAAACGCTGCACTTTGAACAGGAGTCATTGTACCCAGAACAGCTTCGACACGGTTTTTGTACTACAACTCGTATGTTTTGAATTTGTATAACCGATTGAGTATTTAAGGAGCTTTGTTCGTGAATGGTGTCGGTTCCATTCAGTATACAACGCTTTCAAACAGTCGATTGTTAGCATGTGATTTGTACAAACACGTTACCTTCCGGGAGTCAATTTCACTTTTTGCAATGACATCATGTTTGTTACCATTACCAATATAGTTGACCAATACCGACACGGCCGACCAAGCACTTGTACAAAAATTATATACCTACAGGGTTATTTGTCCAGCAACCTCTTAAGAGGTCATTGTACTCATCATTGTGAACAACTTTTATTATGGGACCAAAAAACCTAAAATCGCAAAAAAAAAATATCAGCTGTTTCCTACATTTATGATCGATTAACTCGTCAAAATGAATGGAACAGCTGTTTTGTTTTCGCGTTTCAGGTTTGGTCAAGTCATACATTATGAAAATAATAATGAAATTATAAATCATGCAGAAATTATTTAAGTGCAAGTTACAAGAAGGGACACAAGATATTTTCTGCTTCATCATAGGTCACCCTGCCCGCACCCGGCCCTGAAGCTATGTCTTTAAAATAATCTTAGCTTGGAGCATATTTCCAGAGATCTTTTGGGTGGATTTATTGTCTGTGTTAAAGACTCGAATAGGGATAAAGAGTGAAAACCGGGTGGCAAATACCTACCGTTCTAACTCTTTGGGCAATCTGTAAGCCCATATTCTACCTCTTTGGGTGTATGTGAATTGTCTCCCTGACACAGCAATAATTTGAAGAAGGGACTTCAGGATAGAAAGCTGTCGAACTCGCAAGACGCCTGCTTCTTTGTAAAGTTCATCTATTGGATAACGTCGCAGTTTTCCAGGGAAGACTTTAAAGACCGCCCGTTGAGCATTAATTATAGCCAACTAAAAGCAATAAAGAATAGAGAGGCTTTATTATTATAATAATGCATAGGTAGGTAATGACAAGGTGCTAGCTCATAGTCTATCGTTGCGCAGTAATTCACTTCCTTCCTCGGAGAGATGGACAGGTAATTACATTTTATGACTTGTTACAAATGAGAATTACTTGAAAACTCAGCGTATCTGACAAAACATTACGTCTCTATACCCATAGAGTCGGAGTCTAACTAAGATTTTCTTTATGTTGAAATGTTTCATCAGGATGTTATATTTGAGAAAGAGTTCTATCAGGATATGGGGGTTTACATCGGTATTTTACAACTGCCTGTTTGGCTCCCTTTCAACAATAATCTTTGGTTGTATATGGCAACTTTTACTAATGACTCTTCCGAAAAGAGAGTAGATATTATCTAACCAAAGAATAAGTTCATCACTCCCATACTTACTTACTTAGTTCCAGAGTTCGGAATTAAGAAAAGTTTTCCTGTCTATGCATGTCTTAAACAAAACAATAAAACAGACACACACATTAAACTAAGCGAGCCGCAAAAATAAGACGACTTGAACAGTTACCGTGCAATATTCTCACAATAACGAAGCATTGAGAAGATTAGCTGCATCGCAAAACACATGTAGGCAATACAGAGTTCATAACAGATATGTTTTGAACAGGCAATTTCTTCATTGGCATGTATAAAGCTCGACCACATGAAAGTAACCGCGCGAAACATTCCTCTTATAGCTTTCTCTGAGCATCACAGCGAATGTGCCTCAATACCTGTACTAATGTTGACACGTAACCGCATTCCGGGTTAAGTAATAACTAATAACATTTTTTTGTGAGTGCGGAATGAAAATAGAATTTGGGAGTTAATTAATTTTATATTGTGCATATCGGCACAGGCTTAGATTACAAGCACGAGTCTGCACGAGGTTTTTTGTCTTTGGATAATGTGGTTGAGTAAGAATGACGAGGATTGCGATTTATTCTTGGAGTTGTCATAATCTGGGTCCGAAAGTCTAATGATCAACGGAATGAGATTATTCTCTATGACTTCTTTCAAATCCACGCATCATAAAGAGTTCAGCGGACATAAAAGAGATAAATTAAAACCAATATGGAAACAGGACAAACGACGCAACAGATGGCATAACTCAAGGATACCAGGCCGTCACAGGCAAAAATAATGTTTCCCTGACGGTTTGTTTGGCACCGATGATTAATGTTAGTATTGCCTATTTATACTCTGTACTACTAACAATTAACGCCTTTACAGTCATGTCATTACATAAAAGGTCGCATTGAATTTGTCAGTATATTAAACATAGGTGGCGTAACAAATGCGCTACGGTGTTGCATAGCGCCACAGTAAAACTCGGCCGGAGATTCAGTAAAGCATACCTGATAAAAGAAATCAAGAGATTTCACAACTAAATTAAAATTTCCCCTCAGATATAACACTTAAGTAGCGAGTGTGACGAGTTTAATTAATATTTTCTTTGACACCGCGATTGTTAGACGTTGCTGCATACGTGCTATAATTATGAAGAAATTCTTAAGCAAACTAATCTGGGAATGAATCTTCACTGCGAACCGTACACTTGCTCTAAGAGCGTTTCTAATCTTTGATCGACGTCCGCCTTCGATTGTGACTGCTTAAGATTTATTTCGTCCATTCATTTCACTTTGATCATTTTTGAAAGTATTAGTTTCATTAAAGGCGTGGGTAATAAGTTTTGTTTGTAGAGCTTCCATGTTGCGTAATCTTTATAGCTGTAGTTGCCAGAGTTACTTCACCGGGCTACCTACTTAAATCGAAAGCCGCACAAACTATAAAGACTTTTTGATGTATTTGCATGAGTAAACAACTGGGTGTCCCCATTCACAACGACGCACATGGAGACAAATACAAGACATAATTATAGCAACAAAAGGTTACCAAGGACTGTTCAATCAAGAATGCATCAAGTAATTAAGATGAGAATTTGATCTAGTTGGAGATAAAAGGAATTTAGCAAATTACAACCTTCCGGACAAGGCGCCACAAACATAACATTGCAAAATCCAGTCATGTGGATGTGTCTACGTAAGGCAACCGTAACAAGGTCCTCGCCATATAAGAGTGCCGTGGGCGGAAGTATGCACCAAGAGGTGGCACCACAATGTTATGCCGTGTTGCAACATGTCCGGCCTCTGCTGGAACTAACTGTGCCAAATACTAGCGACTGCTACGTTGAACACATATAAATGTGGAATTCAAGCGTATAATGTATCAAAATTTAAATGGGTATTAAATGTTTCAAAAAACTTGTTTTCCCAAGATTTTCGTTCGGGCTGTGAGAATTTTTTTTTCGTCACCTCTCCATAACTTTAATTAGATTCTTAGGGCAAACTTGTCGACCTCGTTTACGACAAAATGAGCATTCCAATAGCCACTACCACGATGTGGTCCAACTAGTTTACGTGCAACAGATAAACCGATTCATTCTCGTTATTTTAGCGTGAAATAAATCTTTTTCATAATTTCTCGATGCGGATCATTTGTGGATCAGTTTCATTGCAATTTTACGTTACGTTTCTCTTAAAATGTAACGCGAAAGTCTGACATCAACATCAATAGCTCATTCAAATTTGTTTTATCGGAGTTTAAAAAACTAGCGGGTGGGAAAGGAAACCACGGCGAACAATCGCGGTGAATTACTAGGTACTCTCCATTTTCATTGACAGTGTATTATTATCATGGCGATCGCATTTGATTTGTGGCGTTTTCTCTACGCACCGATGCGGGCTAATACAAGAAAGTGGAAAAAGAGGAAGGAAGGATTGAGCGTCTGTAATCAAGATTGCGTCCAGTTAAGGAAAGCCTACAAACTCGTCAAAGAATGCGGTATTTTTCCAGTATTGTGAGTCTTCAATTGTCGTCGTCGTTTAGTAGGTATAGTGGAACGTTTATGCCAATTTGAGTGGACACAATTCATATTAATTCTGGTAAGGTAAAAAGCGAGTAAGCGCTGACTGATCTGGGTCGGTAACCACAGAGTGAGTGATGCGCTCCTTTCGCGGATGGTGATCAACGAGCCGTGATCCGCTAGAGATACAGCCACGGTCTGTTGACCTAACCTTGGCCGTATCCATCCCGTACATACCCCAACAGATCAGGGTGACATCATCATCGAAAAGTGTTGTTCTAATGGTCCGTGTGAGGCCAAGGCCGGATTTTCGATCGATGACATTATTACAGTCGAATAATAAAAAGGAAAGTAAGGTTGATGACCCCACCGTGGACGGTTGCAGTCAGTTGACTGATGGATTTGTCCGGATTCTTTTTTTAGCTGCCATAATGCGGTGTGCCGAACTCAGCCGAACCAGTTTCAAGATTTTGGTAACACTGCGCGCAGCGTCGAACTCAAGCAATACTGGTCAATGAGAAACGGTCTAGTAATAATACAGATTTCGTTATCCACTCACGAACACAAGAGTAGGTATTTTTTGCACAAGTCAGGTAATTTTAATACGCTCGTATACATTCTAATGGAACTTGTAGAGCGAAACTTTCTAGTGTTTTAATTTTTTGTCAAAAATTGCAGACTGTTTGATGATAATTTTCTGCACAACGTAATACCTACATTCCTAACAAGTGAGTGCACAACGTAATACATTCCTAACAAGTGAGTAGAAGAGGTCCGCTGCTTATAAACTTTTTAATAAAGTGCCGTGGAAACTTCTGGCATTGATGTCAATCATACTATCAAAGAAGACGCATTATCGGCTACTGATTAACTTACTAGTAATACATAAATGCATACCTAAGCCATATCGATTATCGTATCGCAAACAAACTTATCAATGGCATCGATTCATCGCGCGGATTGTTGTACATTACAGTCACACCTCAATAAAGTATAACGCATCAACCAAGTCATTAACGTCGGCATTCCAAACGCATAACGTTATCATTCATCGTTATGCTTAACTGTTCCTAACAACTGAGATCTTACCGAGACGGCAACGGAGTTGCTGGGTCCGACCCCTGCTTCAGCAACTGAATGTTGTCCACCGGGCACGCTGAGAAAGCGGCGGAGGGTGCCATATCCTGACGCTGATGCCACCATGGCTACCATAGTTAATTCACAATCACAGCACAGTAACCACTGGTTCTCCTTGTGACATCACTCGCGGGCGTGTTCGATAAGTTCGCGGGTAACGCGCGCACGGCGACCTGCGCGCGCGACGCGTTTCAACTGCGCGCCGAACTCAGCGGAGCGCGCGCGCCCCCTACCACGACACCAACAAGTTCGGACGAACTTAGATAAGCGCGTTAGTTTTGTTTGCACTTCCGTCGTAACTTTTTGGATATTTTAAATGAGTTCCTTGTTTAGATTTTTTTATTTTTATTTATCTGTTAAGCTAAGGAACTGCCTACAGATGATGAATACTTTTACAAGGATCTATAATATCCATATCTTATCAGTACAAAACAATTAGCTGCAGTGGTATGACTGAGTTTTACTTAAGCTGAATAATCTACGTTCAAAAGATCACATCAGTACTCAAACAACAATTTTAACCAATGTGACATACTTTTTAAAGATTGACTAATGTGTGCACAGACTGTTTACATAATTATTCTCAATAAGTAACATACAATATTTTCACCTCTGCCATGTATACTTGTAGTAACTTATCTAACTAATCTTTTGGCAAAAAGATTTGTGTAGTGACTATTCTACTAATATTAGGTAGATGATTATCATGACAAACAATTATTTCTCGTTGTTTTGAGTTATGAATTCCTAGTCCTGTCAAGCTGAAAAGAATCATTGGGAGTTTCATCTTAGCGGGTTTCCATAGGAACCCACAATTTCCGAGACTGTCATTTACATCAGGTCTTAAGATAATGGATAGATAGAGTAAACTTTATTGTGCAAGTAGTCAAACAACAGCATTGTAGTTGCTTATTTTTTGTTGTCATTTTCTTTAATGTAATGTTATTTTCTTTGTTAAAACCAAGCCTTATTTACTTACTTCTTATTACATAACAAACTTGTAATTATTCAGCCCACTGCTTACCCAAAAAGCCAAATAATGTTAACAATACTTATAAGTACATGATTTCAAAAGCTTTGACCTCTCACATTATGAATCTTGGTAAATATTGCATGAATGTGGACTTAACATACAATATGCAATGTGACACATTAACTCTTTGCATATAGATTGGTAAAGCATAACACTGAGTCAACCACTGTCTGCTGTATTATTGAAGATTTGTGGAGTGTCCAGAAAGGTCCTTTCTAAATATCTATCAGTAGCGAAGGTTCAATTTTTGTAAGTGGTAAGCCGGAGTGCATATCTTTATTGTGATTATATTATTTGTCTACAGAATACAGACTATGCCATTTTTCAAACGGAAGCCGGTAGGAATCGAGTTATAAGGAACCTTCGCCACTGATATCTATCTTGTTTTTCCTATTTTCACTGACACTAAGCATTACTGCGAGAGGAGCTTGTGGCTACGTAATGACAGCCGCTCTACAGGTCAGTCACTCTATCTACAGGTTAAGCCGCGCTTGCCTAGGTGGGTCCGTGGTGGATGGGTGACCACCCATTAAATACTGAGCTTCCTCTGTGCCTCAGAAAGCATGTTAAACTGTTGGTCCTGGCAGACAATTGAAGATCTTTGACAGTCGTTTCATGACGTTAGTCAGTGGCCTGAAAGTCTGACAACCATTTTACCAATGGGTATCATATTACCCAGTACTAACTGGGTTGTGTTGATCAGATAGGCTTTATGCAAAAACAATACCCTAAATATAAAAAAAAAAAAATATTCAACATAATTATTTCATAAAACAAAGACCTGTTTCAGAGTTTGTTTAATTTATTGATATTTCCAGACAATCACTGTAGCTGCATTCAGTTAGACTGGAAGCTGACCCCAACATAGTATGGAACAGGTTAGGTTGGTGATGATTGTCATACAACCAAGGATACTAACTATAATCTAAGATCTAAGTTTTTGAACTGTTATGATCACTAACATTAACATTAACACTAGAAACGAGATATTTAACATGTTTACTGTTTGTTTTGAGTTCCTGATATTTCTGATGAACTGAAGTTATTGTGAGTGGGTGTAAAATCCGCTTTCTAGTCTTAATGATAACATAACTTAAGATCTCCCACTGTATAACTATTACTTGGAGTGAAATAGTATCACTCTTGAATCAGTGACTTTTATGAGTCACAAGCTTTAAGTCGAGTCATAATCAAAGGTTGATTATTTAACTTTCAGATATAACAAGTTTAATAGGTTTTTTTGGTAAACAAATAATATGAGTTATAAACTTAAAATTAAACTAATTCATGGTGATTTGTAAACAATGCCACAATATTATTTGATTAAATTATTATGAAAGTCACATCCAGTTTGTATTGTTGAACATAAAAATACTTATTAAATGAAGTTTTATAACATAATACAGGTTTGATCACATAATATCTTAAACTTCTTTATAATTGGTATGGATGACTTTATAAGGCGAAGAAATTACTTTCAGTTCAGAAATGAAGTAAACTTTCTACAAGGCAGATTATTTTGAAAATAAAATAAATATTCAAGAACATTCTAAAGATAGTAAGACTATAAGGAGCAAGACAAAGACACACACACATAATTGTGTGTGATATGACAAATAAGGCTCATAACAATGTTCTAATGTCAATAATTTATTCAGTTAGTGTGGGCAGCCACCTCCAGCGCCCACCACTTGCCTTGATATGTTTTTAAATCATTGAAACCATGAAGTTTAATTAAAATTAACCATTTGAATCATTGTGTAGAGTAATTTAGTCAAAAATATCTTCAGAAAATCATGTGAACATCAAAACATGCATGTTCAAAGTACATGTTTTACTATACAACTCACTGCAGTTGGCAAATTCCAATGCAAATTTCACAGGCACCAAGGCGATATGAGTAAGCCAAAGGTGAAATTATTAAAAACCGGCAATTATCCGAGTAGGACTCACCTGTTTTGTGTCCACACAGTCACTGGCCTCCATGTTGGCATGTGTTCTCTCCTGCCGCTCCATGACTTAGGAAACATCAGAATCTCTTATACCATTTACAAGGCGTTATAAAAGCACACAATAGATTACTAAACATAACAATCGCGATGGGCTCAACAATTTTTAACGAAACAATGTCAGCGCTTGCACTTAACACGTACTGCACCCTATGTCTGTTTCACCGATACGATCGTAATTTATCAAGCGCAGTCACTGTTTTAAACACATTTTAATCTTTTCAACATAATCACAAAGCTTCAGACTTGATTTTTTTTACTAATATACGAAAAATACAGTTGATCACCATCTTAAAATTTTCACACATTCCGTCATCGAGGCCGACTGACGGTCGCTGCCCTACGGAAAGTTTCAATAAACGCATACTGACTTAAAATGTCACAGAACGATTGCGTGAAGTTACAATCGTAATACTGAAATGCTTGAAATTATATTTGATATTGTACTTCGTACAGTTTGATCAAAGTATTAGATTGGTTTTATTTTGTTTGTTTCTTTACTTCATAATCAAATAAGTTTAAAGTAATAAATACTAAATCAATGAAAAGCACGTGAAAAGGAACTTCTGAAAAGAAGTTTATTCTGCCATCTATTGAGTTTCTTCTGTATTCATTAGTTGATTTGAATTTTGAAAATACCGGTACCTACTTTGCGTTTTGATAAGATTTTGTTTGATATCTAAGAATCATTCATTCTATGATTCTTTATCGTTTTGCAAAAGAAATACAAAATCTTATTAAGATAACTGACAACAAAAACTGATCAACAAATCGAATACTGAATAGTTGATTGTCTAAAGAACGGGCATTACGTTTTACAGTTAAAAGCATAGTAAAAGTTGTTAGTGTTTTAATTTAATTAATTATCAGACAAAATAAAATACTTGTAATTCAATGTTTTTGTATTATTCAATTAAAATGTGCAATAACTAAACGATGAGGTTATTGACAACAAAACAAGGGATTTGACTTTGACAGCAGACACAACATAATTTGAGGTTATGATGAAAAATAAATAAGTATTTTCTTTATTTCGACTATGCCGCGCGATCGAAGTCGGTATCGGGATAGGCGAAGTTCTTCTTACAGTTCCGAGTCATCCTACGATAGGAAGAGATCCAAAAGCAAGCACAAACGTAGATCAAGATCCCGAGATCGATCAGAGTCGAGTAGCCTCAAAAGAAAACGGTCTACTTCACGATCTAAACACAAAAGGAGGAGTTATACAAGAAGTCTGTCTAGGGATAGATACGAGTCGAAGTCTAGGAGGCGATCTTCTTCGAGATCTCGGTCGAAGCGAGATCGATCGCGGTCATTGTCGAGTTCTCGGAGTAAATCTAAATACAGCAAGAAGAAATCCAAGAGGTCGAGGTCTTCTAGCAGCCGGAGTGGCTCCTTTGATATAGGCAAGTAAACTTAGCCCTTGAACCCATACAAAGGTTGCATTTAAAAGATGACTTTTAGTAATAAGTACACCCTATGTAAAATTTTATAGCTGTAATTTGCATGGTGTAAATGTAAATGTATAAACTTTTCATCCCTTTATGGTAACTGAGTAAATTTTTGTATGAAATTGGTATGTAAGTAAATCAATCTTTTGTAATTTGCTAACAATTCTATAAACCCGTTTCCCAATTACAGAACGGCTACCCCAAACAAAGAAGGTAAACCTAGATGACACTGAAACTAAATTGGAGAGAGCAATCAAAGCGGCTGCTGCAGCAGGATTGACTATGACCAAAATACCTACCTATGAGTACAAGGAGGTTGAAATCAAGGAGGATATGCCCACAATACATGACAGGAACCTTTTGGCAGAGTTGAACAGTGACTCATTTGTTCCAAAGACCTTCACATCTTCAAGGAATAAGAAACAGTCACAAAATATTGTGATAGATTTGAACTCGCAAACTGTAACTGTACCAGACTCTGATATAAAGATCCCGAGTGATGACACTATTATTAATTTTGATGTAAGTTATTTGGTTTTCTTGGTGAACCCATCTTCCAGGAAACCTAAACTAATTTATGTTGATTCTGTGTTTTTTTTACCTTTTATACTCTTAATATTTTGATTCTATTGCCACCAAGCTAAAATATTGATGGGTGCTCAAATGGGAATATTTTAGACATCCATAATTCTTTTACAAACGAAATTGAAAGCAGTAAACGGGTTTGTACGAAAAGGGGAGACTTTTGTCCAGCAGTGGGACACTACAAGTTAAATAGACAGCGGGAAACCTTTTTGATTTTTATATAATAGTGAAATCCAATTATATCAAGCACTGTAGTTGTGTTTTACTTACTTATTACCATAGCAGTGTTATATAGGCAGATTACCAATCAACCAGTTATATTTTGAAGTCTTTATTAATTCGTTTTACAGGAAATACCAGACGAAGCAGAACTGAGGGAGATGTGGATACAGAAGCTCTATCATTATAGAAAGAAGATGATTAGAGGAGAATTATAAGCAAAGAAAGAAAGTAAAAGAATCAAGTAAAGATTGGGGTTTCATATGTGAATGAATAAACAATTACTGTTTAATTTAACTTATAATATTTTAAATACATTATTATCCCCACATTTACCGTTTTTTTATTTTATACAATATCTTTGATATTATGTTTCGCAGTGTGCTTTTCAAGACATTGCATCAGATTGACTGGACCAACACTGACGGATCAATGAACCATTTCTTATGTGTTCAAGATTAAAATTGTCCCTTGTGCAGCAAGGATTAAGACTGATATATACAAACTAAGATATATTCTAACACTTTATTAGCAATAATATATTGATAAAACTTCACATTTCAATAACATGTAATAGGAGTGTTGCAGACCAGTCTATTACACCAACTACCAAGTAGAATCAATAAAAACAAGTAACAACCTAAAGTACTTTTATTGAACACATTAACATAACCGGTAGCCGCAACTCACAATTTCAAATGCTTTGTATCTACTAAGTCGTCTATATTTACAGTGACTCGCTGGCCCACAGCCCTCAGTCCCTGGTGGTGCTCTCACATGTTGTTCCTCTCTCGCTGAATACGAGTGCTGTATGTCCGTGATACCAGATTCCACGCATCCATATACCTGTCCATGCACATCGCAATACATTTCTGTTCTGAATTGTCTAGGGCTGTTCCAGGTTTATTGATGCACTTCTTGAAACATTTCTCCGACATTTTCGTCAGTAATTCCTGAGCGTTGGCGATGGCAATTTGCTGTTTCACCTGATCCATCAATTCCTCTTTTTGTGCGCCAGAGAGCGAACCCGTGGACAAGGTATCCATGGTTGAAATATCTTAGATTTTAATCAGATGATACAATTTCCAGAATTTTGTAATAATATGACAGTATAACCTCAAATTTCTAAGTGACAGCGAGTGAAGAGGAGACAAGCAAGACCATAGAGTAGAATCCAAGCTTCACCAAAGACAAGATGATCGAAAAGAATAAAATAATGTTGCTACATTTTCAAAATTTTAGTCCACAAAACACAAAAGAAATGAACTTTTTTCTACTTTCAGGTTTTGCCGTATTTCTTTCGACTGCCCGTCTTAAGGGGGACATGGATATGGGATTTTAAAAATAGCAGCTTAACGAGCACTTTTCACGAAGGAACTTCTTCGACCACGGACACGTGTGCTCCAGTCAACTGGTAGAATAGTTCGTTGAACCTTTTGGATAGCCAGAAAAAAACATCCTTATTGTATGTACAGATGCCAGCACATCAAGATACTATAATCTGTTAAATTTCTTCAATAGATTTTCAACTTTATCTCGAGTTTTAGGTTCAAGGTTGGTTGGGAAAATTTGTCAGTTTCGGTTAGGTTGACCTGCGTCTGTACATACATACCAGTTATGGCTCTGGCTGTATCTGCTGCACTACTGCTAAATTCAAGTGGGAGTTAATTCATGATTTTTAGGTACAACTTTACAAAAAAATAGAATAAAGAACGAAATGCCCAATGCCAATGAACTCAGCGTAGTCCTTTGCGAATGGTAACTGGAAACGTACCTTTTCCCCTTAGATGGAGTAACTTACTTCAAAGTGGCAACTCCAAATAAAAAGCAACACCTCTAGTCTACGAAACTAGAGCTGCTCCGAGGCATATTCTAGCAATTTTTACGGTTTTTGAATCATTAGTACTAACGGGAATGCAGGTCTCTGATTTTGATTTTGACAGAACACCTCGCTAGAGTATTAATGTTCTGTGCAGAACACTGATCTGACTGATGGGATGGACAACTTTTGTAAACAAAAACTTCTGCTGGATTTTTATGGTTGTTTTATGAAGTTATCTATCAATCGACAGCAATGGAATATGAAGAATTAGCCAGCTCATTATCACACGATGAGCTTTTGGAAGTCACTCAGTCATCACTGGCGACTTTAATGAGTAACGATTCCTTGTTAAAGGACCTTCCCAACGATGTTATTACTGAAGAACTTTTATCTCTGGTAAATAGCATTTTACAGCTTCTGTAATAATTATTTTGTTGACGAATAAAACAAACAGCAGCCAATAAGTATTTTAAGAACTAGCGGTAGCAGGGTTTCTTTCTAGTATTGGTGTTTTGGATACCAACAATTTGTCTTTTAGTTTGTTTATAATAAGCTAGCTCCTGCCTGCGACTTTGCCCATGTCAACTTATCCTATAGCACAAGGTAATAGTATACGCTTTCCATTAGGGAAAGGGTTTTCTAAATTGGATTAGTAGTTTTGGAGATCACCTCCTACATGCAAACTTAACCTCTTTTAGTATTGGGTCATAGGGCTAAGTACTTACTATAATATTGAGGTTCTTCAGAAAGGTCAGGTGCATAGTACTCGCAACTGGCGTGCGTGTATGACCAGATGTATGAATGTAGACGAGGCGAAAGGAGTATATAAGTATTGAAGCAAGAAGTTTCTGCCTACCCCCATGCAAAAAAGGCGTGATTTTATATATGTTAAGATATAGCTCTATTCATTGCCAGCATTATGTTACATATATAATGAGAATGGTATTAAGTGAACCAAGATGTAATGTAAAAACACTTGAATATTATTTTATTACAGGTAGCTGTTGAACATGGCCAGTCAATAACCATTTTTATATCAAGGGAGAGTGAACCAACATTAAAAGTTATTGTAAGTGCATTGAATTTAGTTAAAAATGCATTACTACCTCTATAAGACTTTGTTTAATGTTCTTATTTGAATTAATTATTGTCAGTAAAGTATAAATTATTTGGGTATTCCTCACTAGCCTTTTTGGTGTTCAAAATGTAGTTTTCACTATTTAACTTGTTAGCCCCACATTACTTTCATCTGACTTTTGAAAGTGTTAAGACAAATCAAATCTTTACAGGTTACCCAAAATGCAACAGTAAAAAGTCTCAAGAAAGCAATAGAGCGGCATTTTGAAATATTCCAAAGGCGGGCTGGCATCAAAACAACAATGTCATGGAAGTATATCTGGAGAACATATAGCTTGAACTTTGACAGTATAGCTTTAGATGACGACAATGCCCCCATCCAGGAGTATGGAGTCACAAATAAAGTAACACTAATATTCAAGAAAAAGAAGGGCAAGCGGAAATGATTTATCTTCTTCTTCAATGGAACATCAACACAAATAACTTGGGCCCTGGAGGTCACATTAATAGTGGTGTTATTAGTGTCTTTAAGTCTTATAAAATGTAGGTGTAGGATTGAATTAAAGAAGGAATGATTTATAAAAGCATTTATTTATATCTTGGAATTAAAAACTAAGAAACGACAGTCACTATTATAGACATTTAATGTTTTATTGTATGTCTTAAAATATAATTTGTTATACTTTACACTTATTGGAGTCGGAAGACTTAAAAACAAAAATAGTATGTACTCTTTATAGAATGTAGTCCTATTATCATACTACATGTTATCAATACATGTCTCAGTACACGATCAAACTACCCTAATCTGGATCAAACATAATTATCATCTTGTAAAAATTGAACAAAAAGTAACTTTGTGCCTGCATTTTAACCTTTTGACCACCAGAGCATAAAAGCACGCGCGTGCTCTTCACGCAAGCCACAATTTCACCTTCCATTTTGTCACATATTTGTGTCATTTGGCGTACATGGCACCCGCTTGCTTGTCACTTTTGCAGTCAAAAGGTTAAAGAATTCAAGAGCACATCATTTGTGGAAACTTATGTTACCATTGCACATGTAGAATGTGATGACGATAGTCATGTTGTCATTACAAACTTTCTAAAATAGCATTGTTAATTGTCTTGTTTATTTATATAATAAACATCAAAGAGTAACAAGTAATAAATTACTGGTGTATTGCTGTCCTTTTATAATGTAATTCAGAGATTCACTGTTAGAACATCCAATACCATGGAAAAAAAAAACATGAGCAACTAGATCAGCTGTTGGCGTTCGTGCATGCTCAGGTTTGGCGTTCGTGCATGCTCAGGTTTGCTATGTTCAATAATTATTCATAGTTCTACTAATCCTGGAAAAGTTGTTTTAAATGTCATGTACCCTGTACCTAGGTACCTACAATCTTGTGTGTACATTATGTTACCTAATTGCTAAGCCATATACAAAATACTGGCTTTAACATGCGACTTCACTTGGAAGTAAAAAAACCTTTCCATCACAATATATATACTAACGGCTCGTTCCGGCTTTGCACGGGTGCCTATGTTACTCAGGGTGAATGTAGCTTTTGAACGGTGAAAGAATTTTTGAAATCGGCACAGTAGTTTTTGAGTTTATTCATTACAAACATATAGACACACAAAAATACAAATTTTTCGTCTTTTTAATATTAGTGTAGATGAGTGTCGACTTACATGGTGACCGGTCAAGTGGTGATGGAGTTCATCAATCTCAAATATAAACCATCATCCGAGCGCATCGTCGATGCAGCCGCGTGCGATAGCATTCCCGCTGCTTCTCGCTCTAGCAAATGACGGTTCTGAGCGACAGAAAAGGACAGGAGCATGGAAAAATGCGATCCCGTGGTTCAACACATGTACACCAATATCCATTTATACAGGGTGAACAGTTGTTTTTATTGTTTTAAATTACCGATGAAAAATGTCTAAGTTTCAAATGATGAACTGAACACGTGGCGCACCCTGTATAAATAAATAATTCCAACTCCTATGTGATAAACATCCACAAGTGTCTATTTAATAAAAATCTTAAAGTAAAATATTTACTAACTGACATAGACAAAACTGTTGTTGATACTTATGCCCGTCACTAACAATAATCGGTACCTATTAATGCTTAAATATTTTTTCAACTCGCTTTCTTTCAACTTTCACTTCCTCTTTAAGTATTAGTTTAGGTGTCGCTCAATTTTAGTAAAAAAAAAGGCATTAGACTTTCGTTAGGATAGAAATCACATTCAAATGCACGGATAGGTGTTTTTGAGTGTGTCGATCTCAATTTGTCGCGTAGAGGCGTCTTTGGTGGAGAGAGAAGTCCGGTCGCAAGCTTCCACGTTCATTCGCATCGGAAGCAGTTAAACGTGCGACTGGACCTCTCACTTTAGCGATTTGTATAAAAGTGAAGGAAAGGGAATAACGAGAAAATACAGAGATGTGCGTGTAAATGTGATTTCATCCTTAATAGGTAAGTAAAAGTACAGTTAGTAGCATCATCGTTTTTTGAAACCTCATCCTCTAAAAACCTCTTGACAAGTAACCGATGGGCAATCCCATTATGCTTAGCTGAAGGAACTAATAAATATCTTTATTTCTAAAGCTGCTCGAAGTCGGGCTGCGGCGGGGGCTCCTGCGGCAGCGGCTCGAAGTCCCCGAGACTGTAGTGGGGCTCCTCGTGCCGCGGGGTGGCGAGGGGACGGTCGTACGTGTCCTTGAGTAGCTCTTGATCATGCTGGGGGAAGAATAATGGGGTATTAGTGTGTTTGATAAATCATCAGGCATCACTGACAGGACTGTTGTTGCCAATAAGGGACATTGTGGTGATAGATCGATTGAAGAGTCGGGCAATGATTGTTGATATAGCGGTCCCGCATGACGAGAACCTCGTGAAAGCAGAGAAAAATAAGTAATTCAAGTAAATAGCAATCTGGCTGGACATGTGGCAGTCTTTTGTGCCGACAGTGGTGTCAGCCAATGGATAATAGCCAATAGCCTCGACCAATACTGAGGAGGCTCTCGCTTGGCAGCTGGATCAACAGCTTGACTCAGAAAGCAGTACTTTTGGACACGGCCACGACGTTGGCAGACTTCTCACCTGGTCGGACTGCAGCACGGAGGGCGGCGCGAGGTCGTCGAGCGACAGCTGCGTGTTCAGCACCGACGGCGGCGCGTAGTCCGACATCGTCCTCTCTACTGTCGGCTGTACCACAAATATAACAAATTATAGCGTCGATTTTTATTATAAAAGGTCCACGGTTGCGTTTGGCGTGAGGATACTAGTGTCAACCAGGTAATGCTGATGCCATAAGGCCAAAGGCACAGTAGCTGATTTTAAGTAAAAGATATGTTTGAATGATCGAAATGCACTCCAAGCACTAATCCTTGAAGCAAAACTCGGCGTATCGTACGCCCAATTATTTTAGATTTATTTTAAATTTATCGGTAATTACCGAGAAAGATTTATTTTTCTTTACAATGTAAAACTCACCGTATCAACAACTGGCGGTGGAGTTTCGTCAGCCGGCTTGCCGAGTGTGACGGCAGGCAGGTCCTCTCCGCAGCCGACCGTGTTGGCGCGCGCGTCTTCCTCTGAGGCGTACGCCGACTTGTGGTCGCACATCAGCAGGTGAGTCAGCATGTCAGTTCCTGTGGATTATGAAATAAGATTATTATATGTCGATTCTTTCGCTTTTAGAGCCCTTGATTTTCATTCAAGTAATTTTTTATCCACTTCAAAATCCGTTCCCCCCTCCTGACTAAGGGGATCGCATCTGTTAATTTACAAATGCGCTTTCAGTGTTTTCTCATCTTGCTGCACCTACTCAGCTATCCACCTTTCGCCCTGCTTAAGCTTGCTCAAAAACGTTTTGAGTTGCCCTAACATACTATCATGGCCAACGATTGAGTGATTTAACTGCAGTCGCATCGTGGCAGTCCTCACAAACTGTATATTTTCTTCAATGTAAAATTTTTGTTAGAATGCATTACGTACCAACAGTAGTGTTGTACCCGCACACGCAGTGCGAGCGGTAGGGCGAGTCCCTGGGCGCGTCCTATGCATTACGTACACGAAGCAAACTTAATCGGTTTGCAGGGCACACCACAAAGATGTTGGTGTGCGTAAAATCAACTGGTGTATTACTTCGCCTATTTATTAGTGTTTGCTACCCGTTGTCCACGCACACACAATAAAATTTCTTGTCACTAATGTTGCAGGGAATATGACGCATAAATTTAGCTTATCATACAATCGTCTCCGTGGCGCATTAGTCGAGCGTGCGATAAATAATTACTTACTGCGCCGGCGCCGTAGGATCGAATCCGACTGCCAACAGCTTAATGTTTTTGTATGTTTTAATAAAATATTTTACATTTGTTTGTTCAATTTATTGCTTAACTATTAGCAAGTCTCTTTATATTTGGGTTAGAATGTATTAGTTGTCTACCCTCTAAAAATGACAAATCATGTTTAAGTTAGTAGTTTAAGTTCATCGTCATAATGCTATTGACTATTGGGGTTTCGTTACGTTTTTAGACATTATACCCTGCGTTTTTTGAGAAGTGCTTTTATTTGTGAATCAATATGAATCATTGAACCACACTTTTATGAGCTGAAATAATTCTTTTGCATGAGCAAAATGTTTCAATTAGTGAAATTGCGAGACGTTTAAAGATATCGGTGAGTAACAAAATGTTATTATGATGTTTAGAAGTTTAATATGTTTAAATAATCCACATGTTATTGATTGTTGTTTTTTGTAACAATATTTTATTATTGTTCACAGAGAAGGACTGTGCAATTGTGGGTCCATCGTTATGCAGATTCGGGAAGCATTGATCCTTGCCGACCGGGACCAAAGGCTGGATTTGCATTCACAGATTGGCATCTGATATAGTTGCTACGCATACCGCTGAGCCCTTCCTCACTACTCGTTCCACGGCAACTAAACATGACGTGACATTACAAACTGTACGAAACCACTTGCGAGCAGCTGGTGTGAAATGTTGTAGGCCAGCCAAGAAAATTTGAATGTCAGATATTCACAGGCAAAACCGGGTACGCTTCGCAAGAGAATATTTAGATTTTGATTGGTGCAATAATATAGTTATATTTAGAGATGAAAAATGTTTTAAATCAGACAAGGACGGTCGCAAAATATTGTGGCGAAAAGATGGTGAGCGCTATCATAAAAAAAAATATTCTTCCATGCAGGTCTAGTGGAGACATTTACTTCGTGCATGAATAAGTCATAGATAGCGAAGGCGCACCAATAGGATATTAATAAAAATATCAGGGGGTAATTCGATTTGTTTTATGTGAGTGATGTTATTGTTAGTGAGATAACAATTTAGGATACCTGTATCTTAATATCTATCTTATTAACATGTTTATTCATTTCACTAATAAATAAATTACCCACTTGAATAAGAAAAGTAACGTTATTTCTTGTCCGACTTAGAATATTTGTCATGCACAAAACTTTTTAATTTGTGATTATAATATAAAAAAAAACCTAGTCAATAAATGTTGTTGATTTCTTAATACAAATTGTTTAATTTTTACTTCCATATTTTTTTTCGAATAATGTTCTTATTATCAGGTAAATTACAATAAAAATTCAACAAAATGAAAATAAAAGTTTTTTAATAATGCAAAAAGTTGACGCCAGCGGCGCAGATTCGATCCTACGACACTTGATTTACCAGCCGAATGATTACACATCTATGCCACGACACCGGTTAGTCATAAGGTTAAATTGATGCTTCATATTCTTTACCTCATATTATACAATATACTATAGTGAAGCAAACACTAACAAATAGGCGAAGTAATACACCAGTTGATTTTACGCACACCAACATCTTTGTGGTGTGCCCTGCAAACCGATTAAGTTTGCTTCGTGTACCAACAGTAGTGTTGTACCCGCACACGCAGTGCGAGCGGTAGGGCGAGTCCCTGGGCGCGTCCTATGCATTACGTACCAACAGTAGTGTTGTACCCGCACACGCAGTGCGAGCGGTAGGGCGAGTCCCTGGGCGCGTCCTATGCATTACGTACCAACAGTAGTGTTGTACCCGCACACGCAGTGCGAGCGGTAGGGCGAGTCCCTGGGCGCGTCCTATGCATTACGTACCAACAGTAGTGTTGTACCCGCACACGCAGTGCGAGCGGTAGGGCGAGTCCCTGGGCGCGTCCTATGCATTACGTACCAACAGTAGTGTTGTACCCGCACACGCAGTGCGAGCGGTAGGGCGAGTCCCTGGGCGCGTCCTATGCATTACGTACCAACAGTAGTGTTGTACCCGCACACGCAGTGCGAGCGGTAGGGCGAGTCCCTGGGCGCGTCCTATGCATTACGTACCAACAGTAGTGTTGTACCCGCACACGCAGTGCGAGCGGTAGGGCGAGTCCCTGGGCGCGTCCTATGCATTACGTACCAACAGTAGTGTTGTACCCGCACACGCAGTGCGAGCGGTAGGGCGAGTCCCTGGGCGCGTCCTATGCATTACGTACCAACAGTAGTGTTGTACCCGCACACGCAGTGCGAGCGGTAGGGCGAGTCCCTGGGCGCGTCCTATGCATTACGTACCAACAGTAGTGTTGTACCCGCACACGCAGTGCGAGCGGTAGGGCGAGTCCCTGGGCGCGTCCTATGCATTACGTACCAACAGTAGTGTTGTACCCGCACACGCAGTGCGAGCGGTAGGGCGAGTCCCTGGGCGCGTCCTATGCATTACGTACCAACAGTAGTGTTGTACCCGCACACGCAGTGCGAGCGGTAGGGCGAGTCCCTGGGCGCGTCCTATGCATTACGTACCAACAGTAGTGTTGTACCCGCACACGCAGTGCGAGCGGTAGGGCGAGTCCCTGGGCGCGTCCTATGCATTACGTACCAACAGTAGTGTTGTACCCGCACACGCAGTGCGAGCGGTAGGGCGAGTCCCTGGGCGCGTCCTATGCATTACGTACCAACAGTAGTGTTGTACCCGCACACGCAGTGCGAGCGGTAGGGCGAGTCCCTGGGCGCGTCCTATGCATTACGTACCAACAGTAGTGTTGTACCCGCACACGCAGTGCGAGCGGTAGGGCGAGTCCCTGGGCGCGTCCTATGCATTACGTACCAACAGTAGTGTTGTACCCGCACACGCAGTGCGAGCGGTAGGGCGAGTCCCTGGGCGCGTCCTATGCATTACGTACCAACAGTAGTGTTGTACCCGCACACGCAGTGCGAGCGGTAGGGCGAGTCCCTGGGCGCGTCCTATGCATTACGTACCAACAGTAGTGTTGTACCCGCACACGCAGTGCGAGCGGTAGGGCGAGTCCCTGGGCGCGTCCTATGCATTACGTACCAACAGTAGTGTTGTACCCGCACACGCAGTGCGAGCGGTAGGGCGAGTCCCTGGGCGCGTCCTATGCATTACGTACCAACAGTAGTGTTGTACCCGCACACGCAGTGCGAGCGGTAGGGCGAGTCCCTGGGCGCGTCCTATGCATTACGTACCAACAGTAGTGTTGTACCCGCACACGCAGTGCGAGCGGTAGGGCGAGTCCCTGGGCGCGTCCTATGCATTACGTACCAACAGTAGTGTTGTACCCGCACACGCAGTGCGAGCGGTAGGGCGAGTCCCTGGGCGCGTCCTATGCATTACGTACCAACAGTAGTGTTGTACCCGCACACGCAGTGCGAGCGGTAGGGCGAGTCCCTGGGCGCGTCCTATGCATTACGTACCAACAGTAGTGTTGTACCCGCACACGCAGTGCGAGCGGTAGGGCGAGTCCCTGGGCGCGTCCTATGCATTACGTACCAACAGTAGTGTTGTACCCGCACACGCAGTGCGAGCGGTAGGGCGAGTCCCTGGGCGCGTCCTATGCATTACGTACCAACAGTAGTGTTGTACCCGCACACGCAGTGCGAGCGGTAGGGCGAGTCCCTGGGCGCGTCCTCCAGCGAGTGCGGGCCGGCGCAGTACCCGTTGTGGCGCAGCATGGCGCGGTAGCACGACGTGGCGTACGAGCACTTCGTGCAACGGGTCGTGCCTCTGAAACGTACACAATAATAGTATCAACAATATGACGTACATCGCAATTGTTTCCACGAAGGGAACCTATAGTACATCCACATTTCGCTACATATGTTTATGTCCCATGTAAAAGGGGGCGAGCCTATTGTCATCAACCGGAACATATCCGGACTCCGGCCTGCTAAATTCAATAACATGAACACCAGTATCAAGGACATTATTAAAAACATGCTGCTAAGCTCGAAATAATATGAGCCATTTGCATGCTGTCTTCAAGTGAGTCGTTGTTTAGCAAATCTAAATGCACGCGCGGATTCCGCGCGATGCCAAACGTCGCCAGAAACGCACGTGTTTTTAACGAGTCATAAATTTCAGGACAAATTAAGGTGATAATAGTTGCACCGCACATGTTTGGTAGCCTGATCTCTGTACATTTGGCCAAAAACTGAAATTCACATATTTTGGATGGCAACAACACCACAACATCCTATTCCCCCGAAGCTCAGGCAGAGGTGTACCTATATTGTTATTTACACTAGAGTACATTATTATAGTTACGTCGGCTGCTTTACGAGAAGGTTCTAGATTACGTTCGAGTCTAGAATGTTCCACTACGGAGCCGTGAAGAAGGTTCCAGAAAGTTGTGGAACTTTCTCGAAAAATCGGTCTGCGTTATTACTAAAAAACTAATATTTGTACACTAATTTCATTGGTAGGACATAGAGCTCGACTAAAATGTATTCATAAGACCTGTATTATAATACCTGTGTTCACAAATAAAGATTGATTTGATTTTGTATAAATAGCCGTCAATTGCCGGAGCAGTCAGTCTGATTTTGGCTACACAACGAAGCGAGTCGAAGTGAACTACAAGTGAGATATCTAAGTGAATAGTGATCAGTAGTGAATTTGTGATAAGAGTTGTATGTGTTTTGTGATAAATAAAGTTGTTTAATCGGTGGTGTTTTAAAAACTTATTAGGCTCGAATTTTGAATAAGTAGTCGAGTATGGGTAGTAGTAGCGTAGTGTCATAACGGCGATTATACTCACAAGAAATGTTTATCCCTATCCAGCGGTGTGTCACATTCCCTGCAGAGCATGCCATCCGGCAGCACCAGGGTCAAATTTTCAAATGTTTCCGCGATCGTGTGGTTAGCGGAATCCTTTACCGGAGGTCGGGCCTTGTTCTGTAAAGAAATATTATTTTAGTATTTTGATATCAGAGGATGTTCAGGGATGGGATGCATGTAACTAAAAGAGTCATGAATATAATCGTGATGGATTTTAAGGGAGAATAGAAAAGGTTGTGTGATGAATGATTTTGAATAAAAAAGCAAGTGAATGATAATGTGATAGTTAACAGGTAAGCATGGAAGGACCCCTACCTATTGCGCCGACCCTAAGTACCGTCAGCCTCGAAAAGAAGTAAACACGGACAAGGAACAATTTTGTTGTCTACTACCATTGTTCCATAATTTTGTATACTATGTAAAGCTACAAAACATAGTACACAGGCTGGATTCCTAATAATATAAACACTACGTCAAAAAAGAGTAATCTACATAAGTCTCGCAAATGTGTAAACAACAATCGTTCAAAAATGATGTAAATAAATCTAAAAGGTCCTATTGTACAGTCGAATATGACAAGGAAGATGATTGATTGCCATACAGCCCTAAATGCGAGGCATCTGATGTTTTAGTTTAAGACTTACTCTAGGTTTGGTAATCAAATGCTCCTTGGAGCAGAGACGTGCGGCACCTTCCACCGTGATGTGGTTACGGACTTGATGTTCCTTCAGTTGATTTGCCGGGTTTGGCTGGACTGCCTCGTTGGTCTAATGGTCACAAGCGCTACTGCTGAGTAAGAGGTCCTAGTTTCGATGTCCGGGTCGAGCAAACTGTTGTTTGGTTGTTCCATTAGGAATTTTTCAGTAGCAGACACGGAGTCTGGATTCTTGCCCGGTTGACGGCAATAGGCTCATCCCTCTTACATGGGACAAGGGAGAGGAGAAGACGCCAAAGAATCGTTTGTGTGAGGAATGATATGAAGACAAAAGGGAGTAAATGATAGTGTGGTGTTGACTGGGGAGCGTGGAAGGAGACCTGTTGCGCCGACCCCAAGTACAATACGACGAGGAAGATTATTGATTCTCATACATCCCTAACTCTGAGGCATTTAATGTTTTAGTTTAAGACTTACTCTAGGTTTGGTAATCAAATGCTCTTCGGAGCAGAGTGGTGTGGCACCTTCCACCGTGATATGGTCACGGACTTGATGTTCCTTCAGTTGACCTGAAATTAAAGAATAATCACTTTACTAATTTCGCTAATTACAAAACAATTAAGCTGCAATAACAATGGGGAGGGCAACTCCGAAATTAATGGCGTTAACATAGCTGGTTCAAAGCATTGTCATTGGATGTAAATCTGGTAATGTCTTATATAACCTAGCTACGGTCGCGCCATCTACAATTAGCTTGTATCGGTCTTCCCCATTAAACTTTTTCTATAGCCTACATTGTCCCACAGCTGGGCAAAGGTCCCCCATAGCCTTTGACTCTTATTTATTTATTTATTCAACCTCCAACTATCATTTTAGGTAATCTTAAACCTAATTCGATAGTGTGGCTTTCAAAATAAAATATAAAAAAAACCGGCCAAGTGCGAGTCGGACTCGCGCACGAAGGGTTCCGTACCATTATCTATAAAAACGGCAAAAAAATCATATCTGTTGTATGGGAGCCCCCCTTAATATATATATATTTTTTAATTTTTAGTATTTGTTGTTATAGCGGCAATAGTAATACATCATTTGTGAAAATTTCAGCTTTCTAGCTATCACGGTTTATGAGATACAGCCTGGAGACAGACAGACAGACAGACAGCGAAGTCTTAGTAATAGGGTCCCGTTTTACCCTTTGGGTACGGAACCCTAAAAAGAAAAACAATTAAAAATCAGAATAACTTAACGACTAAAAAAAACCTTTTTTTTAAATAACCCTAAGACTTACATTCTTCTAAAAATACATATAATTATATAAGAAACTACGTTTAACCTTTTGAACGCCATATTAACATTTACGTGACAAGCAAGCGCGTGCCTTGTACGCCAAACGACACGAATATGTGACAAAATGGTAGGTGAAATTGTGGCTTGGCGTTGAGGGCATGCGCGTGCGTTTATGCTCTGGCGGTCAAAAGGTTAACAAAACTTTTGCGAATTCACTCAAAGTGCACGAAAAAATATCGATTCGCTCGTGAACCTCGTTCACTTCGCGGATCGTTCGGGTGAGAGGAGTCTTAGTCAGGAGATTGGTTCTTCTCTCGGTTCGGTCCCCATTAAACTTAAAAAAAAAGTTTTCTCTCGGTGACTTACCAAGATGCACAAACTTGAGCACGCATCTGTTGCAGCGAACTTCCATCTCCTTATCCTGGTGCTGTTTCAAGTGTTCCAGGTATAGCACTACGTTAGCTGTCAGTTCATGACCGTTGGCGTATACCTTTATGACCTGCAAAAGTAAAATGGCATTGTAATCAATTTTTGTTCCTGTACATCTGTGAATGGAGCAAAATTAACTGTTTTGTCAATTGTAGAAAGCACGAAATGCACCCAAATCGGATTGCTGTTTTTGCTTTAAATGATTCAGAAATAAATCTTTTGATGCAATTGAACTTTGTCCTATAAACTCTGGTTTTTGAAAACGCTTGGTGCTATGGTACGCGGTAATTACTATTGCAAACTATACCTTAAGACAGTAAGGACAGAACACAGTATCGCCTGTGCAGTGAGCTGTCCTGTAGTGGTCTGCAATGGCTCGGTGTGATGACACGCGGTAGTCGCACGCATCACAAGCGTATGGTAATTCGAGAGGTGCGTGTGTCTTCTGCATGTGGGAAGCCAGAGTTAGAACTGCAGCGAAGCGGACCTTTGGGAGAGAATGGTAGTTTAGTAAGGTTTCATAATCAAAATTCATTAATACAAATTGGGAGAAAAATCTGCCTTTTTTGAACATCAAAATTACGTAAGACAGTCCCCTAAATGTTCGCCCTATACGACTTTCTCGTGTTTCGCTGGCAAGAAGTGGCGGAATATTCTGGTGGAACTATGTAAGGCCGGTAACGAGGAAGAGCCAACAGCTTACGTGCTCCTAAACTGTCCTAGTATCATACAGGCAATCGCTCTACGTAAAATACTGGTATTTTAGCTGCATCCGGTTAGATCGAAAGAAGACTCCAATGCTGGGAAAAGGCAGAACATAAGCAGATGACGATAACACGATACTCCTTGGTTGTCAAATTTTAAGGCGAACAGCCGAGAGCAACTGATTACAGTGCTTTCCGAGGCACGTACAGGCCAGGCCACCCATCTTCGGATCGACTTTTCATGCTTAACTTTAAAGATAGCAACTTACCTATTTACAACTATTTTTTATTTTGATGGGAAATCATCAAATGACTCCTCCCGCTCTGGGCGGAGCGGAAGGGAGTGTCAGACTTTTACTGACTAAAAACCATCCATGTTCCTTCTTTTGCCCTTTATGTTTCAGGGCCGCGGTATCTCTTGCGAACAGTCCCGCAGTCCTGGCAGGATTTACAACTACCTAAAGTTATATAAACTTGGTGACTCACCTCACAAATGAGACAAGCATAAGTGAAGAGTTCCGGCGACTTGGTATCCGCGGGGTGGTTGTGCTTGAGATGCGTGTCGAGCTCGTCCTGCGTCGGGAAGCGCGCGAGGCAGTACACGCACTGCGCGCGCTCCGACTGCGCCGCGGGCGACGCCGCGTGCCCGTACAGGTGGGACATTAGGGATATGTTGTCGTTGAACTCTTCGTGGCAGACTGGGCACTGTGGGTGAGACAACAACTTATAGGCCGGTTGCAGTACTTCACCGACCGTCAGCTGGTACTTCGGCGGTGTTCGTAATTATTTCGGAAATTGATTAAACACACACGATTGTTATGCACTGCGTACGAAATGCGTCGCTAAACGGTCAAGAGAACACTAAATGCTATAAAGTGACGATCGGATCGCCAGAATCGAAGCTACGTACGGGTGATTCAGGTCGAAGCACTGTAATAGGCCCTATTATTGTAGAGTTAACTTGTTTTAAGGCGAGTTCTCAGAGAATCGGTTTGTTTACGATAATCGACAGCGTGTGTGTAAGTAATAAATCGTTTTTCGAGTTGTCAAAATGGAAAAGGGAACTGTGAAACTAATGGCGCTAGCATAGCTGGTTCCAAGCATCGTCATTGGTTGAAAATCTGTCAATGTCATTTCAAAATAGCTTGATCTCATTGGTCAGATTGAGACCTATAGCTATGATCGCGCCATCTACAATTGGCTTTTAACTGTCTTCACCATTAGATAAATTGCCTGGACTCGGTTGCTTTCATCGAACTCTATTTATTTTTTACACATTTTACACAAGCGAAAATTAAAAAAAAGATTATAGAAATCACTTCTTGTTCAGGATTACAATTTTAATAAGCTCTTGTAAAAGGCCTTACCTCAACAGCTATAGCAGTCTTCTTAAAATCTGCATTCCCGCCGATCTGCCCGAAGTAATACCTCTCCATAGACACAGTTTCCTCTGGCTTCACTTCTTTCTTGATATTTTTCAGAGGAATGTCGTCCAAGTCGTCATCCACATAAGACTTAGTTTTGTTTGTGCGACGACTTCGAGCTGTGGTGGGCTCGGAGCTGCTCTTGTCTTTGGAAGTTTTGTCTTTCTCTTCTTTGATTTTAGTTTTCCGGCTTAACGCTAGAGGGATCTGTTGGCGATAGAATTGTGAATGGTTGTAATATTGTTGGACAAAAATTGTTCTTTGTCGATGACCGATTCTCGACGACTGAAATAATTATGTCGATGTTAAAAAAAATCGGTCACCTATAAAAAAAAAGTCTATGTTTAATAGACGAAAATTTTTCGTAACATCCCAGGTTATAATATAACCAGAGTTTTACAGTGGATTTCATTTTGTTAAACTGATAACACTTTGGGGAATCCTCAATCATAATCTTATCACGAAACAAACTGATGTAAGTAAAAGTTTCGCGATTTAAAACATTATATATAACAGGGAGTCTGATGAGCGAGTTAGGAACACACTTTATAGAGCTCATTTATTCAGGTCGACCCTCGAAAATGTTCCAAATTTCAGCTTAAACACTACAATCCAGTGTAACTGACCTCCTCATCATCATCTTCAACGTAAGTGGTCTTCTCCTTCTTCCTCTTCTTGGGCGGCGGAGACGGCGAGGGCTCCTTCTTCTTTCGGCCGCGCTTGCCGCGACCCGTCTCCGGCTCAGGCTCCTCTACCTTCTCGCGTTTCTACAGAAATTACATGTGATTAGTGAATTGCTACTCACAACACCGCGAGAAGTAGAAGGAATTGGGGTGGTTTTTGACCAAGAGTCGAGCAGTATAAGCTAACAAAAAAAGTGTGATTAATTTATTATGATTTAGCTTTCCCTTGAGGTTTGGAAATCCCACGGGATCTTTCTCGTAAGATAATTTAGCATGAGATTATCCTGTACCTAACCTAACCCATGATCCAGCAAGATTAAATAAGCTTCCAGAAATAATATGAATGCACCTTCCACACTAACTACTATACGGATTTGAAGGACATTTTGGAATTTAGAAAATTGGCGCAAGGATAGACCGTTATCTGGATTAGGACATAAATAGAACACTTTTTCTTCGCTTTCATCCTCCTAGGTAGTATTTTTTTTTGCTAATATGCTAATGTATTGTTGTACAGACGCAAGTAGGTCAACCTACCCGAAACTGTCAGATTTTCCCAACCAACCTTGAACCTAATGCTTTAGCGATAAAGTTGAAAATCTATTAAAGAAATTTGACAGATTGTAGAAGCTTGATGTGCTGGCGTCTGTACCTACACTCAAACAAAATCGTAGATTTTCAAATACAGAATTGAAAACTTATAGAAGAGGGTATCAGTAGCGAAGGGTTAATTTTGTAAGAGGTAAGCCGGAGGAGTACATATATTTCTTTCTTTTTTATTTGTCTATGGAATACTGATTGTGCCATTTTTCAAAGGGAAGTCGGTAGGAATCGAGTTGTATGGAACCTTCGCCACTGGAAGGTATGTATTAGTTGCTTACCTTGCCGCCAGTAGGATACTTCCAGTTTTTGAACGGATTGGCTGCGATCTTGTTGAGGCGCACCGTGATCGGGTCCTTGGACTCCATCTTACTTTGTTCGGAAATGTGGATCACTATATTGTCGAATGCTTGCCCAGGAGTTATCCCGTACCTGGAGGGGTGAATTACAAATATTGCTTTAAAACAATCAATCAAAATCAAAGCATTTATTTCAAGTAGGTCAGTTCAGGACTTTTGAACAGTCGAAACAAAGACAACAACGAAATGTAGCTACAGTCCCAGTCACAAGGCATAAAAACTGTGAAAGTACTGTAGTTGCACATTCCAAAGCGTAGATCTCTATGGAGAAGATCAATGGGCAAGAAACTCCATGAAAACAAAAGCTGATTCAAATGTCATGTATTCTAATTATGTTGTGAATCAGCATTTTTTGTACGTCAATAACACATCGGGGACGGATGATTGGGGGATGTCTGAAACGCCTCGACCTTCACCTATTATTTTAGCCGGGAAAAGAAGTGGCAGAACAAACTCCCCATCAACACATTCGTCTGTTCTTGTAGGAGATGAAATAGGTGTTATTCAATTTTCTTTTACTAGATTTTAAATTCTAATGGGTAAACCCATATGGTTTTTTTATAGTTTTGATTGGAACTTCATTAATACACTGCAGAATGCATCAAATAGACTAATACAGTGTATGTAGCATGTATGTTGAATACACTATTACTATAAGATACCACTGACATAATCAGAATTTTTGTATGGATTACATAGCAATAATATAATTTTTGCCTTGAAAGCTACAACGTATTAGTTTTATCCTACAAAAAATCAAACAATAAATCCTACCTTTCTCTCCAAACCAGTTCATCCAAGAATTGCTGTATAATCTGCCTGGACAGCAACGATAAGGTGTTCTGGAACATTCTAGGGACAATCCTTCTTAAATACTCCATGATATTGGCATTGCTGTTCCTCGCGTTCGACGCGTCCGTGTGGGCAGACGCTTGGTGAACGTTCTTAAAGCCCATAGCCAGCAGGGTGCCCTTGTCTACTGTCAAATCGGTCAGGATTACTGAAGCAGGATGCACCCAGGCGGTTAGAGGTTCCAAGATCTTCTGGAAGCGTTTCTTGTAGTTCTTTTCGTGTTCTGCTAGAGGTTCTACTGCGCGGAGGCGGATCTAAAAAGAAAATATAGATCAGATGCGACCCCCTAGCAGCCCAAGTGCTTCTACACTGACCAGAGGTTGCCTCATACAGGGCAAAGTACATCGGTAACCCAGGTACTCTCCGCAAAATTGTCAGTAACACCAAGGCGTTGTTGGCCTTTCTCGGGGAGCTGGGGTGGATCGAATAATTTTCCCACCCGTACGCAAAATACGCGCTTTGGACGTGGAGTTGCGGACCAGCTCGTTATACAATAAAAATACCCTGATGCGAAAGATTACGAATTCAGGATTGAATCGAAGCTGCTTACATTGTGTGTATGATTTGGTAAACAATAAATATAATGAGCGTCTGTCGCAGTTCTATTACGCAAAAGATATAATTAAATCAAAATAGTAGCAATATTATTGTTTTCGTACAAAAAAGAGCTAAATGAAAAGGTTATAAAAATTCTTTGTATAAACATCTAACTCACCAATTTCTCAACGGGATCCAGTACCCCTAAAACTTCCACCTTCACCTGCCTCTGCGTTCCATCATGGCTCGTCGTACCCAAGGATATGACTCCGACCTCCACTTTCTTACCCGACCCACCAAGCAACCCCATATGCTGATGAATAGCTGACGTGCAGATAGCTCTTAGCCAAGTAAACAACCCCTTTACATATAAATTGTCTACTTTTACCCATTGGACAACGTTCTGAACATTAGTCTGACAAGCCCAGTGGTATATTAACTTGAGGAGAACGCTTGGAGGGAAAGTGGCCCCTTCGAAGATTGAGCTGGAGTAGACGGAGACGAATCGTGTGGGACAACACTCGGAGATCCAGACGTAGCCGCCTGAGTAGGGGAACTTTGATACGTCGGAGTACATGCCTGCAATAAAAGAATTGCGTGTGAAAAGTGTAAGTTCTTTCTCCATCCATCCGTTCATCAGAGTTCATTTTCCAGCTTTTGTGTCAACAGTCGACTTCGGTGAAAATTATTTTGATAGCATCCATGCTATTAAAATAATTTTACAGTACTTTTGGAAAACTTTTAAGTCTAACTAGGAAGTGATAATCGAGGGAGGGTCCACGGAAATTGTTCAATGTTTGAGCTAGCGATAGCATAGAGTTACCCAGAGATTAAAGTGCAGCTTTGGCTAGTTGTTAAGTTTTTAGAATGTTCTACCAAGTTCACTGACGATCGACCACTTTTCAACCTTATTACTCAGGGCATAAGGTTGAAAAGTGGTCCACCGTCAGTGAACTTGGTAAAACATTCATATTGATTACGCTGAAACATCACTCACCAAGTTTAAGCTTGTTCCCAGCATGTATAACGCACCACTGCTCTGACCGCACCAGCCCCTGCTGTATGAGCCACTCCGTGAACTTCATGGGCGTGTGCATCAGCACTGACTTCACTTTGCTATCCAATGTGGAGCGGTCCGAAGGCGCCGCGGAATCCTTCGAGCGAAGGTACGGCCGGGCTACTACCACCAGTGACGGGAATGTTTTGCCTGTTGGAGGTAAGGGGATAATTTTAGTATTCTTTCAAATTGGCACGAAATTACAAATTATGGGCCGTTGGCATGTGTGTATGGTTCAAATAGGGGCGCAATAAAGAGTATTCGATAAGTCAAGAGTTGTGATTTTTGTACTGTAATACTAATTTGTGTATCCAACCAAAGTAAAAACTTATAAGTTTAACTGAATTTTTTGAGGAGTACTTATAAGAATAAGAAAGGAATTGAAAAAGGAAGCTAAAAATGAAGACCTTGGAGGCTTTTCAGAGTACTTACTAACTTATAATCCTGAAAAGCTACAAAATATTACTAAAGGCCATCTTTTATGGCTGCGGGACTGTTCGAAAGAGATACCGCGGCCCTGGAAGACAAAGGGCCAATGAAGGAACATGGGTGGTTTTTAGTCAGTAAGAGTCTGACACTCCCTTCCGCTCCGCCCAGAGCGGGAGGAGTCATTTGATGATTTCCCACCCTCCAAAAAAAAAAAGGCCATCTTTTATAGCTTGTAAATAAAAACTAATATTCAGCTGTCTTGGCTTATTTCGAAAGTTTCTGAAACCATAACTTTTGATAAGGAATACAAACTTACCTTGCAACTTATTGAAAGAGACCTCCCTAGAATCAGCAACATTCTTATTGCCGTCATCTTTAGTGAGGTCTACAATAGCTGTGGTCTTGGTCGCGCTGCCGGTGAGCAGTCCGCCGATAGCCGTGGCTTCTGACGGACGCACGTTTGTGACCACGCTGTGCACATCTGTGGGATTTGGTGAATGTTTATATGGAGTAGTAATAACAACCGTTTGGAAATCATTTACAGTGCTTCAACTGTGGCATAGACTAGGATATGAAATCCTTGTTTTCATGTCAATGAGGTCAACTGTAAACTGATAACTAGGAATCGGATATTCGGATGCATTTCGGGGGAAACCGACCATAATATTAATATGATTTAGGAAAAACGAAAATTTCAACAGGCTAGGGTATAAAAATGATTATTTTGATACTCGACTCGACTTTGCACTCCTTATTAGTCAACACTCAAACTTTAGGTAAATATGCATCTGACTATCCAATTTCTACTGAAAACTATATTAGCATAGAAAAGTTAACTCTTTCTATGCTAATACATAAATGTTTAGCTTACAATTATGTATCTATATAACTAATTGTAGCCTGCGGCCTTGACGTCTTGTAATCGTAAATGTCAGCATTTGTGCTACAGGACTGTTCGGCTCTCTAGCTTATATTTAATGAAGAAATGGTATATGTACTTAAAGATTTTCTTTCCTAAACTGGATTTATCTAATCAAAAAATTTGGACTATATTTAAAATTACTCACTAGAAGGTGCAAGAGTCTTGTCTTTAGTCTTGGTGTTCTCTTTTTCTTTTTCTTTATTCTCCTTTTCTTTCTCTTTAGCTTTCTCCTTGTCCTTCTTCTTCTTTTTAGGTTTAACTTCAGGAGACTTGTTCCTGTCCGGAGATGGAGAGTAGTCTCGATCATCTTCTGTGTTGCGCACTTTCTTTGGACGACCTGGGGAGAATGGAAAAGAGGTTTAAATGGGTGTATATTTATAAAAACACTTATCTTCTACCTGGGAGTTTTCCCACGTGAAAAATATATATAATACATTCTATGGCACTCGGCAGTAGTGTTGCTTTCCTTCAGTAAAAGATTTATTTAAATGGGATGACTACTTGCTATACCCAAATTATACCTCTGATAATATTAGTATAGATTGCTTAAGGTAGAATCACCAGGGCTGCCAGCGAAATTCAAATTTTCTTATGTTTTTTTTCCAATTTGAAGGTCAGTGTTAGGGTGTATGTTGATTAAAATATTATTCGCGGCTGTAAAACGTATGTAGTTACAGAATTATAATCATCAAAATCACCAATACAACCCTCCAAGTTCATAAAGGCGTAGGAACAAAAAAAAACAGAAAAAATCATTCCTACAGCTTTATGAACTTAGAGCGTTTTATTGATGATTTTGATGATTATAATTCTGTAACTACAGATGTCTTACAGCCGCGAATAATATTTTAATCAACATACAACCTAGCACTGGCCTGCAAGTTGCAAAAAACCCAAGAAATTTTGAATTTCGCAGGCTGGTTGGAGCATTCCCCTTAAGGTAGAATCACCAGGGCTGAGAAATTCAAATTTTCTGTTTTTTTTCCAACTTGAAGGTCAGTGTTAGGGTGTATGTTGATTTCACGGGATTTCATGAAAATAATAGTGTGTAGAAAAAGTAGTAAGTATTCCTAATAATAATAAATATTTCTGTTCTGTTTAAAACTAGACAAAATATTTGGGGAAACATAAAAAATTTATAACTTTAAAATTTTGCTGCTAATTATAACCGAATTCGAAGTATGCTGCTGAATATTCAAATATGTATAATATAATGGAAAATATGACTGGGCTTAAAACAATGATTCTTTTGAGACTCGAACTCGCACTTCTTACTAGTCAACACTCAAACTTTAGGTAAATATGCATATGAATATCCGATCTTTAGTTATAATCATTAAAATCATCAATACAACCCTCTTCATTTAACCCCATTGAATGAATGAGTATTTCATGAAAAAGTTATACAATGGGATTAAATACCACCTTAACACAAACACTAATCATAATGATCAGTCAGGTAATACTTATAAATAAACCCCTAATTATATGACTAATAAATGAGGCATTAGTAGGTTAGGACAAGGTAATTTTTAACCTTTTGACCGCCAGAGCATAAACGCACGTACATGCCCTCCACGCCAAGCCACAAGTTTACCTACCATTTTGTCAATTATTTGTGATGTATGTTGTAAAGGGCAAGCTCTTGCTTGTCACGTACTCGTGACGTTTGCCGTACAGGACACGCGCTTGCTTGTTACGTATATGTGACAGTGTTAGTCATAAGGTTAAATAATATTTTCAAAATATTATAAAATGTAAATATATCTTAAATACCTCTCTTTCCAGGTTTCTCCTTTGAAATAGACAGTGAGCGAGATCTAGATCTAATAATCTCAGCACTTTGCCGTTCTAAATCCTTCAGCACTGGTTGCCTGTAAATAAAAAGTTTACATTTTAAAATATGATTCAAATTACTCAGATAATAAAAGATTATTAACAAAAAACACCAATCAATCCCTGACACTTCCACCTTAGTAGGTTAGTGTTACGAAAAATAAATGGTATTACTATAAATGTATCATGTCCTTATTATGACAACAACAAATTTTGTAGTAAATAATATTCTTTTGTGTTTTGTCTGGCAATTTTCTAACAGGAAAACCAAAATTTACTGTAGTATTGTGCCTAACTTACTTCCCAAGCAGCTGATAAGCTGTAAACTGGTCTCCATTGTACACAATCTGTCCACCAGTATCCTTGACCATATCATCTAGCTTGTTCTGAATACTCTTGTACTCATTATCAGCATTCTTATAGGCTTGGAGCTGGATTTCCGACAGTTCTTCCTCCCAACACTCCAGCTCCAGGGTAGGCACGTCAGGACCGAAGTACGCGCGCTTATACAAGTCAGCTTCAATTATCTCCGGTTGAGGGGGAAGCACAGGCGCCACCTCCTGAAAATTATGGAAAGGAAAAACGGCTTAGATTGTTAGATGTTTTTTCGTTATCATCTGTAAATTAGTTGTGTAGAAAGTATAGGGACGCAGATGTGAACAAATATGAATGAAGCTGAAGTGTCCCTGGCCAGAACGCATGTAAACAATAGGCATTATTACAGGATAATTTACCTCAGTATCGGTTTTAGGCTTTTTTGGCTTCATATTGTAGGCGTTTTAGCCGTGTGCATGCAAAATCTTCTTGATTTGTATTGTATTTATATAAAAATAATAAAATATAGAAGCACTGAAACAAGAAACGCCAAGAAATCTGACAGCCAATAATTCCATAGATTATAGATGTTTTCAAAGGTTGGTTGTTTATATGCGATGAGCACAGGCCAAATATTGTTTTTTTTTGTTGTTGGTGATTAACGGTAAATGGTTTACAGCGGATTTCAACCCTTGGTAAAAGAATATTGAGGAATCAAGACTCAGGCGAACCAAAAAATTATAAAGTGCCTCCAAGATTAGTAAAGCAAAAGGAAATCTCACAGTTCGAAAACGAGAAATTGAGATAACGAGAATGTCAGTCCAGTGAAAACCGGTACTCAAATAACCGTAATCAAAAAAGAGGAGCGCCCTCTGAATTAAAACACAAAAAAATGACAGTGGAACAAATAAGCTAATTTGTGATGAAATTGTTTTACCGAGTGAAAAATAGTTGAAACGGGTAAAAACAGCTTTGGAAAATATGGAAGCCGTTCCAAAATTACCCATGATAAGTTTTGAGCTGAAGGTGACCCACGAGAACACGCATTTTGGACCAAAATTGAAACAGGTAAGTAGGTCTCGTAATCTCTGATAAAGTTACTTTCAGAATTTCTTTGTCACGTCTTAACATTGTATATTTTTTTCTAGTACATTGCGGAAGCTTATAGAGAAGATCCGGAGAGCTACAGCAATGAGATACATCAGTTGGAAGGTTTGCGGTCGGCGGCCGTACGACCTACGATCGATTCTGCGGGGTTGAGTTCCCTAATAAGATATTTTTGTCAGTTGCGGTCGTTACAAAGCCGATTCCCGATGGCCAAAGGTCAACCTGCTGCGTGTTCCTTCAGCTGGTAAATTGAATTAACAGCTACACCACTTTAATCCCTATTGATTTTTCTTTTATTGTTCAATGAATCATGATAGTAGGCATCGACTTGTTTACATTGTCTACATGACAGTATCATTGTCTGATAAGAAGTTTATAAAATCTTGTTTTGGGAATTACTATAATTATTTACAAGCTTCTTTGAATATATTTAGTTAATAATGAAATACATGATTAAAAACAACTACGTCTTAGTAAAATCATAAAAGCCGTAGAATAATGATTCATCTGGGCAATAAAATGAATAACATTTACAGTTAATTCTCACTAATTAAACTACAATTTTTACACTAGTTTTTTACTGTTTTCTAGGAAAGACTTGTATGCAAACATGAACAGAACGCTAGCAGACTTAAGGTTTGAAATGGCGAACATCTTGTACAATGTAGGGGCGCTGCTCACTCAGCTTGCAGCCTCAGAACCACGTAACACAGCAGACAGCCTTAAGTCAGCTTGTACGCAGTTCCAACAGGCTGCGTGGGTGTTCCAGTACTTGCGAGAACAGTTACCACAGCCATCAGGGGTCGATGTGTGTCCCGAGATCATGAGGATGATGCAGGAGATATGTTTTGCGCAGGCTCAGGAGTGTATCCTTGATAAAAGTATTCAGGATACGAGGAAGCCTAGCGTTGTTGGTAAGTTTGTAATTCTAAAACTGTGTTTGTCCATATGTGGTATAAACTACCAAGAAGCTAAAAAGCTTCTAAAATAGAGAAGATTCTTTATTTTTGTTGTACAATTTATTTACTTTGAATATAGACAATGAGTGCTGAGAATTAATTGTGGGAAATCCCATAAATTGTGTTTTTACTGTTTTGTGCAAAATATGTACATCAAAGTAATTGGCAACTGTTTATTAAATAGTATAGGGATTGATTACATTTAATTGACATACTTTTTATGATCTTTCAAAACACTATTCCCCCTTACATTTTGTATGGCACACTGTGACATCACTATTTTGTCAACTCATGACTCAATTATTTATTGATTTCAAAGCAATTAAAAATCTAATTTAGCAATTAACTGAAAATAAATTGTGTTCTCAGGTCTTAAATAAACATAATATTTTTATTTTATTATGTTTGACATTGTATTGAAATTAACTTGTTTTATTTTTATATTTGATTACGGACATTCTACATTTTAATTTTATCTAACGAAGAATGATTGTATTAATTTAATCTAAATTTTATTTTGTGTTCAACTTAGTGAAAATAGTATTTTATGGTGTGCATTTTGTCTCTGATTATTTACTAATATTATTTTGAGAAGCTGTCTTGGAATTATTTTTTAATGGTGTCATGTTGACACCATTAAAAAATTATTAGACAAAGGACAGGAGAATAATGAGTTCTAAGTAATTAGCCAGAGAAGCTCGGCATTTGCTGAACTGCAAATGCAATAGCAACATAGTGTTAAAGTATGTTATGTTAATAAAAAAATCACACTAAATCTCTCTTCTTTTTTCACAGGTGCTGTAGCAACTCAAGTGATGTACTTCTACAAGAATTCGCTGGCTCTACTGGGCCCGTCCAATGGCATTGATGTTGTTCATGAGATTATTGGCACCAAGTTATACAACTACTGGCACAGATACCTCTCCTTCAAGTATTCTTATGTTGGATGCGTTGTTTGCTTGTATCAAGGTGTGTATTTTTGTGTACATTAAGTCATTGGGCCAGATGGTCGCAAGCGTAACTGCTGAGCATGATTTTGGGTTTGATTCCAAGGTCGGGTAATTTGTTATTGTTTCATCAGAAATTTCTCAGTAGCAGGTACAGAGTCTGGATTTATGCCCGGTTGATGGGAATAAGCTTGCCCCTTATGACATAAGACTTAAAAATAACTGGGGAAATGTGGGTCTAAGTACTATTAGGCAAACTTATACTGTCACTTACGGGATATTTTCCGTGATTGTTCATGATTATGAGCTTCCGATATTTCGACGCTGTTGCAAGCGCCATGATCGCGGGTTCGCGGGAAGTTTAGTTTTAAACCGTCAAAGCTTAAAACACTATTAGGTAAATCTCGGCCTAGCCAGCCAGGATTACAGACTTGATGTATGATTGTAATGATTGTATATGTTTTAAGGGATAAGTTTGATTTGAGGAATCCATGAATATGGGTCTAGATACTCGCTATAAGGAGGAAAATAATGCACTATAGCTATATGCCTATGCCTTTTATACAACAGTACAACTAAGACATCCTCCCGACATGTATGTATGATGTTGCTAACATAATTGTGGGCAGCTGTGATAGTAAATCACTCTGACACTATTTGTCTGTTCTTTATGATGAATTGGGCCTAATTGACGCAACTGTGAGGGACATAGCTACTACGAATGGTTACATTCAAACTAAGTATTTTATGTTTTTTGTCGTAAACTAAGTATGTTATTGTTAAATCAATTTTATTATTTCTTTTCTTAATACGAGGTTAAATGACAAATCCGCTCCTAAGACCTCCTGACCTCCTTCTCGTTCTTGTGTAGAATTTAGTGTATTTCAGCTAGATAAAAAAGAAACTTCCTAATAGGACCTTGAATTCTGCATCATGTCATTGTAAAGAGTGTGAAAGGCAAATAAATTAAACGCGTACTATACCCGCATACAATGAATGACGCATTTAGATCATTGATCTTGTGACACATCTAGATATTACCCACAAATTCGTTCGATTGATATTTGTTTATAACATCGTAAACAATAATCACGATTGTTAATAGATCCAGCGTGTTCTATCTGATTTAACTCTCGAGATTTTCAACTCTCTATTGAACCGAGGATTGAGAATTCAGCGGAGTGCATTCCAGTGTGTCAAACAAGCGTATTGCTGCATATTCAATTCTCCCTGCAAAGCAGTGCATCAAAAAACCACTGCGCAATAAAAATTCGTCCAACAAGGGCTTAACTCTCACGCATTTGTTGTGTTGCAACTTGAGAAAAGCATTAAAAGTAGCAACTTTCTAGATGAGTTCTGACTAACTTTTTAGGTACTTTCGCACGTCTTTCGCATAGTAAAAATCTGCCTCGCTGGTCCAGTGATCGCAGGTACGACTGCTGAGCTTGAGGTCCTGGGTTCGATTCCCAGGTCGGGAAATGTGTTATTGGGTATTTCCATCAGAAAATTTCTCAGTAACAGCCACAGTTGATGGCAATAGGCTCGCCTTATATTACATAGAACTTAAACATATTGGTGAAATGTGGCTGGACTAGGTACACCTTTACGTAACCCTTCGGTGATATGAAGCGTGTTAAAAATCTATGCGTGGTTGAAATTCATTCTTAAGTCTTCTGCCACAGTAGGAACATAAGAAAACTTTTCCTGTCAACATGATTATAGTATGATGTAATAGTAGTAGTATATAAATATATATATAGTGTAATAGTGTAGTATTTATATGTATGTTTATCTACATAGGTATGCGTTACGTATATTGTATTGTATGTATTAGTTTCGTTTATAAAATAAGTTAGTTTTAAGTTTTTAAATGTACTGATTGTGCACGTAGGTAATCCTCTACTGTTAATCTCGCAATCGAAGTAAAGTTTGCTGTAAGAAAAGCCAATTTTGAACATAAGCCACATATTGTAATTTTGAGTGTATATCTATAAATTTTATGTGCAATAAAGAATAAGAATTGCCAACTTTGCGCAGTTGTCCTATTTGAGCACGACTGAATTTCAGCATATTACTTTCACTCACAGGTATGCACGCAGAAGAACAACAGAAAATGGGCGAGCGCGTAGCTTTCTACCAGCAAGCGGTCGAAAAGCTATTGGAAGCAAGAAAGCTGGCCAAATACATAGAACCCACACAAATAACGCAAGAAGCTCTGACGTTCACCAACGATGTGGTGGAGGGGAAGCGGAAAGCTGCGAAGAACGAAAATGAGTTTATTTATCATGAGGAAGTGCCTGAGAAGGACCTGCTTTCGGATATGAAGCCTGTTTGCTTGGTGAAGGCGCTGGCGATCAACTTTAATGATCCTGAGGTGAGTAGAGGCTACCTTAAGTACAATATCTTTTGATCCACTAAGATTAAATCGTTTTTGTCTGTCAGTCTGTCCGTCTGTCACCAGGCTGTATCTCATGAACCGTGATAGTTAGACAGTTGAAATTTTCAGAGATAATGTATTTCTGTTGCAGCTGTAACAAAAAATACTAAAACAGAATAAAAAAATATTTAAGTGGGGCTCCCATACAACAGACATGATATTTTTTTGTGATTTTTATAGTTAATGGTACGGAACCCTTCGTACTCGAGTCCAACTCGCACTTGGCCGGTTTATCTTATAATATCACCATTACATCATCTACCTAGCCCTGTCCAACTTGTTGTCGGCTTCTAGTCTATCCAGATGCAGCTGAATACCAATATTATTGCAAAAAGCGAATGCCTATCTGACCACAACCCAATAATCTCAAGTTCTCAACTAATCAACTGTTGCTCGTTTTCCAGGTGTCAGGTGCAGACGTGTTCTCCCGCCTCGTCCCGATGGTGGCGCACGAGGCGTCTTCGGTCTACTCGGAGGAGAAGGCGCAGATACTGCGCAACATCGTCACTATGGTAGAGGCCAAGAATACGGAGCTCACCGAGTTCATGTCCTCCTTGCAATTGGACCAGTTGGATGTCATCGAGTCTGTTCAAAAGTGAGTCTTATAGACCATGTTTGGCATAGTTTTATGTTTGGATTTTTAACTGTTATGATTGTGTAATTGAGGAGCTCATGGCTAAATAATAACAGCCGCTCGGGTGGATTTTAGGTTAAGCCGCGCTTGCCTAGGTTGGTCAGTGGATGGGTGACCACCTATTACATACCGATTTTCCTCCGTGCCTCGGTAAGCACATTAAGCCATTGGTCCCGGATGTCAAGCAAATAAATAAATGATTTGATTTGTCATTTGTAGATCTTTGACAGTAGTTAAGGTAGTCAGTGGCTCGAAAGTCTGACAACCAGTCTTACCAAAGGGTATTGTGTTACCCAGTGCTAGCTGGGTTGTGGAGGTCAGATAGACAGTCGCTCCATGTAAAATAATGGTATTCAGCTGCATCCGGTTAGACTGGAAGCCGACCTCGACATAGTTGGGAAAGTCTAGGCAGATGATGATTATTGTGTAATTACTGTTTTCATAATTACTTGATATTTGCGATACTGAAGTTTTTAAATGTGTATTTATACCACGTAACTCCATTTACTTTATGGCTTACTAGCTTCCGCCCGCGGCTTCGCCCGCGTGGTGTGTTGATAAAAAGCAGCCTATTATGTTAATCCAGGGTATAACCTATCTACATACCAAATTTCAACCAAATCGGTCCAGCCGTTTATGCGTGAAAGAGTAACAAACATCCACACATCCATTCTCACAAACTTTCACATTTATAATATTAGTAGGATTTACTCTCATAGACCAATAAAAACTGAAAGTGCATAGCTGACAAATTCACCCTGCCCGGGTGGCCTACAAGCGATTGCCAAACAAACAATCAGGAATCGCTTTCTCTACCAGGGAAACTACACTTTCTGGACTGAAAACAGGCAATATCACAAGTGATCTGCGTACACGCTTTCTAATTTTCAGAAACTTGTAGTTTACTGTATCGTATTAATCTTTGAAATGTGTCTTTCAGAGTACCACAAGAGATAGTGGACCGATGCGCGGCGATGAATGCTAAAGCCGAGATCATACAGACGCTGGTCGACTCAATGAACAATCTCGCCGAAATTATCAGCGACGTGGAGGAATCTTTGAGCGAGATCAAAGAAATTATTCAGGTAATGTACATTATTGCCACATCGAAAGGCACTGCATAAATATCTCCTTTAAAGGCTAGATATACATCGGTGATCGCAGTATAAACTTATTGGTGGATTTGCAGCATAGTGGCTTAAGTACAATGTCGGTGGCAGTTCTTATCACATTTAAAAGTTAGCTCAGCTTTTTCTGTTGTGTATTTCTTTACGTAATTAGAAGAAAATGACATGCCTACATTCTACATTTGCTTAAAATTTTCTTGATTTGTTTAAAATTGCAGCCAATAAGTATTCTGAGACCATATTTTTTATGTTTCCAGGAAGAGACAGCAAAAGAAAAAGAATACCAAAAGGTGATGGGACCGCGCCCCCCATCCATAGTTCAAACCGAACTGTCCCGCGAGTACCATAAGTACCAAGAAGCTCACACCCGGACCAATGAGAGCAACCAAGTGCTACACAAGGCTATGACTCTACACATCGCCAACCTACGGTTGTTAGCGCAACCACTAGATGTGCTGGAACACAAGATACCAAGCATCGATAATATTGGTAAGTAGTTAGTACTACAGCGCCATCTATGACGCAAATGAAGTGAAGAACTAATAGGTATCAATATTCGACTTAAGCCTAGACAGGGTGGAGGGAACATCCATACATTTGTATTACACTATTTTAGGAAAAAGCTGACTAAAAAAAAACCAGACGACATCCGTCTGGTCGGAGGATCCTCCTTTTTCTATGGAGTATTGAGTAACTTTACACCTTGCTCCCGACTCGCTCTGGGCGGAGCGGAAGCGAGTGTCAGACTTTTACTGACTAAAACCCATCCATGTTCCTTATGCCCTTTGTGTGCCAGAGCCGCGGTATCTCTCTCGAACAGTCCCGCAGCTCTGGCAGGCATCGGCCCTTGCCCCTCCGGTTTACTGACATCTCTTTGAGGCGCTCGTGGAACACGAACGCGCCGTCGACACGGCCTATCGTCATAAGACGGACAGCGCGAGCTAGCCCATTACTCACCGTCCACAGGCCCGCGCCTACGGTGGCCGGAACCACCAAGTGGCCCCCGACGCCCGGGGCGTCTCCTCATACCCCTAAAGCATAATCATTCTCCTGCCCTTATTCCAATTCATGTGGGATCGGCGCAGTATTCACTCGTCATCTCAGCAGTCCCTCCTTTCTAGCCATACCATAATATTAATATTTATTAACAGTTCCACTTTTTCCGTCTACAGTTGGTCTTGATCGCGAGACTATGTCAGAAATGCGTCGCGTAGTGGGCAAAGTACGTGAGATGCAAACACAACGGGACTCCTTGATACAACAGCTAAGGGAAGCTGTGACGAGTGATGACATCACTGCACAGCTGTTGGCAAGGAACAATGAGCCTAAGGAGGAAATCTTTAAACAGGAGCTGAAGAAACATAATCCTCAGGTCAGTATATTATGTAGAGGAGGGGATTTTACGTTGTCATTGAATTATGCAGTATATACTTAGTGGCATAAAGTGCAAAATTGTACAGACAGCAAACATTTCCTGGGGTAGTCAAGCGCGCTAGTTTGAGACGACAATTATTTTTGTGACGAGGACACATAACTAATCCTCCAAAAACTTTTAAAACGCGTGGCTTCGCTATTTATCAAACGAATTTGATTTTTTGTGGCGATATCTGATACGCTACATACAAACTACGGCTCATACCTAACTTCACGCAAAATCCTGCATCGCGCAAGCAGAGTTATTTACGTTTTTTATTTACTTACAGAAATACGTCAGTAACACCCGTTTTATTTATCTACCAAATTTAGTCTAAAATAATCATTATTTTTACAGATACAAATCATAGAAGCGAACCTCGCCGCCCAAGAGAACATCATCAACAAGCTAACTTCGGTGTACGCGTCTTACGGCGACTCGAGACGTTTGCTGTCCGATGTGCTGAGGAAACGGGAGGGGCTTATCAATGGTAATGGTTGCTCTAAAATGTAGTTTTGTTTAAGGATTGTGCGGACTAATTTGACCCGTATGTAAAAGTAGCTACAGTCCTTTTTACAGGACTTCTGCCAACAGCAACCTGCTTTATTAAAATAAAAATTCAGCATGTTATGAAAAGCAACCTTATGTTAATAAGAGTATAGATAGATATGAGTTATCTGACAACAAAATCAAGGATCAATAAATTGTAGTGTTTTGATTGGCGGTCACTGCAAAAACATTTAAGCCTTATGTGAAACTAGCTAAAGGTGAGTTTCAATAAGGTGGTTTACCACCTTACAGCAGCAAAACGACCAATCGGCCAGACTAAACACTTACCGCCATCTCGTGGCATAGTTTTCAACAAGGAATTCCATTGGATGCTGAATGAAATTATAGCGCCATCTACGTAAAACTAATTTGACAGATATCTCTTATCTCCACCATATTGCTGTCGATAAACTTTAGAGGGTGGCGAACTGACTGATAACTCACGCTCAATTATTTAAATACTATAGATTCGTAGCACTTTTGAAAACTTGAATCTAAATTCTTAATCTGTTACTTCTTTATTTTTAGCGATAGCTCCCTATTCTCTGCTATTGCTTGGTTGCCCGAAACTATGTGTACTATTATATAACGTAAGAGATATGTCATTGAGGGTTGACCAATCTTCTCGAACGTTTCATATTTCGAATGTGTTCAAAAAACGATGGATGGATTGTGTGAAAGATGATTTAGCTTGAAAGGAGGCGACTGCTGCGACGACGACTAATATAGAAGTATGGAAGAAGAAGACATGCTGCGCCGCTAAAGAAATTTGGATAAGATTGATGATCTTTATTTCAATGAATAGTTTATTGCTCTCTGTATTAACTTAAACCTTTTTTTTTCCAGCTCTCATCACTTCCTACGATACATACGAGGAACTGCTGGGAAAGTCACAAAAGGGACAAGAGTTCTACAAGAAGCTGTTGCATAACGTGTCACAGCTACTAGCTCGCCTGAGATCTACCTGTCAGGTGCAGGAAGAAGAGAGGGCTCAACTGCTGAACAAACACACGGGAAAAGGTAACCTATTGTCTTTATCATGAGATAATTTTTACAATAAGCTGTCGTATAACGTATCACAATTGCTAGCTCGCCTGGGATCTAGATGTCGAGTAAGAGAGGGGTCAGATGTTGAACAAACACACGGGCAAAGATGTGGTAGATAGCAGCCATAGTCCTTTACCTATAGTTTGCAGTGTGCTCTAGGGATTAATTACGGCCCTCTCTCCACCGGAATCTGTATCCCGTAGCAGGATACTTGGTTCAAAATCGTGTGATACTGCAATTGTGCGGACATAAGCGTCCGCGCAATTGCATTATCAGCCTAAAACTGCTAAACAATATATATTATTTTTATATACCCTAACCCTCATCATTACAAAGAAAATGCTATGGGACCCACCCAGAAATCGAAAAAAATGTCCCATGCATGTTTTTTTTTTAGTTTTTCCCACCTATAAATTATACTATGATCCTTTAACAGGTTTTAAGAAATTTCAATGACACTTTATAACCCAATACAAACTCCACAGCCTCCCCCCCGCCTCCCCCGCCCGCGCTGCCGTCGGCGTCCCTGTCCGGCCCGGCCGCCGCGGGGGCGTCGCGGAAGCTGAAGGACTACCTGCCCTATATGAAGAATAGGAACAGCCGCAACGTTACGCCACAAGGTAACATTACATTTACTTCTATATTATTTTATAAATGCATGGCCAGCAGGAATCCAACCCGTACCGTCCCGCGTGGTGGATTACAGCTAGTGACGTGTCTAGGGGCCAACAATCATAAACAAGTCCATAAAGCAAACAGACTGTTCAGAAACCCTAACATGAAGAGTAGTCGGTTATAAGGGCAAGTCAAGCTTTTAGGCTTGTATGAAAGTATCGCCACATTTACAGCCCATTGCCCTTTCACAGAGAAGAGATTTATTTCCCAGCCGTGGGAGGAACACTATGATAATTAAGCTATGGCGGGCACATAAAAGGCGTCGAAAGGAAATGTTCAAAATGAACTTACCTTGCAATAAATGCGAAAAAAACGGCATTCCCCCGTTTTGGTACTAACAATAGGGAAGTTGGCACCATTAAAAAATAATTCCAAGACAGCTTCTCTAAAAAAAAACACTTTATTTTAGACCTGAAAACGCGATTAATTATCAGTTAATTGCTAAATTAGATTTTTAGTTGCTTTGAAATAAATAAATAATTGAGTCATTGAGTTGACTAAATAGTGACGTCACAGGCGTGCTATTGCATTGCCATACAAAATGTAAGGGGGAATCGCGTTTTGACAGATCATAAAAAGTATGTCAATTGATTGGTGTTTCAACGACCCCATTCGACATCGCGCTCAAATGTGGTGAAAAGTGATCGGGTCAAACCAATCCACGTCGATAAGTTTTGTCACTTCAAAGACGCCTGTCGGATAATTCGCATGACGGCTGGTAGTAGATAAATAAAAATACATATATTGAAATGTAAAATCAATTTTAGTGGCGTGTGTCTAGCAATGTTTGTATAGACTAACAATGATGAAAATGTTTGTTCCAGTGGATCCCGTATCCTTGGACTCGTACTATCCGGAAAGTATTTATCCAACTTCCGTACGGCCGGCACCGGTTGGTTCTGAAGGTATGTCAACATAACTATTCTGTTCATTACATTTACCGACTGGAAAAGAAGGATAGCTCAAGATTTTTTCCTCTAAATATCTTCTACATACTAATGTTTTTTCATGACTCTGTCCCGCCAAACATGAATAATAGCAGTATCCCCTGTAACTGCAACACAGCAACTTAAGAACAATAATTTGTTGCAGCAACCGACGTAAATCAAATGCAGTTGCCGGACGGCGTAGTAATGCCTCCTCTTCAGGCCGTGCCCAGTCCGTACGACCGCTACATATACGGGCCGGAGTCCGACCCTTACGGCATTCCCTCCAACTACTTGTTCCCAGCGACGAGTAAACCGTATGAGAAAACGTCACATGAAGACATGAATTACGGATATTCTACGTACACACCGCCACAGTTTTCAGCTCACTCTTCTGAACAGCAGATCTATACGAATCCGTGCTATTCTAACTCTTATGCAGCTCAAAATAACGCCACTATTGTGACGGACTCACAGAGTTTTTCTACAAATGTGAATGTGAATCCAAATCAGACTTACGAACCGTATATCAACCCGATGGGGCCTATACCCGAGGCTTCGATGTCAGCTGCGTCTGCCTACAATACGTCCAACCAGACGGACATGGTCGCGAACTTCGCGCACATGCACGTGTCGGCGACTAAGGCCGAAGAGTTTGGCGCTGATTATCCGCAGACGTTCTACAGCGTCCAGTACCCGAATGTGTCGAGCCCTGAATCGGCCGCTTTTACAAGTGCACCACAGAATTCTAATACTAGTTTGGCGCAGTCGCAAGTACATTCTGACTACACTTCATTGAACTATCCATACTGTAACGAATCGACGCAATACAGTCAGCAGTTACCGACCTTTACTTCTGCCGACCCTGCATATAGTTACTCTAATACATATGCATCAACATCTCAGGGGTATACCTACACTAACGCCATCACATCGACGACTTCAACCATCGATAAGTCAGGCAATTTCCCCTACTCTAAAGTCGATTCTAACTATAATCCGGGTTTTGCACAGTTTGAAGACTTTGATAAACCTATAAAATCACATACTACAGGTCAAGCGCTATCCTACCAACCATCGTACCAAAACTACAGTTCAAATGTACCCAGCTTCTCAAATCAGCCCGAGACCTATAACCCGACCGGCACTTACGGTAACACCGAACAAACAAACACAAGCTACGCGCAGTCCTACCAAAATCATCCGGGTTATAACTTCAACTCTTCAACGGGGCAGTTTGAATACAACTTCGGTTCTCAGAATTCGTATTCGGGGTATGATAGTACTGTGCCTGAGAATATCAACTATCAGCCGACTGATAAAGAAGCGAACCCGCACTGGCAGCAGCAAGGGATTTACACGAATGCGGGGAAGATGGGTGGGACGTGTGAGACGGTGCAGTCGCCTACTGACAACTCGCAGATTGTGCCGCAAATGCCAGCGGAACAGCCAATCAACACCCAAATATACTATAACAATAGTTACGGCTACCAGCATGTGAAGTCACCAACCAACGAGGTACCAGCCACTCCTCAGCCTACAAACGCTTATCAACAACCGGTTGCTACGAACCAGGCAGGCTACATACAAAACGTGCAGTCCCCACAAGAACAACCCTCGTATAATACCAGCCAAGGTAAGCTGTTCTAAATAACTTGTACCAAAAATATATTGTAATTATCTGTCAATAAACGTATTTAAACTAAAAAAGGCATTTCATTCGACAGCAGTGACGACACCGAAAGAGGTTACTGAGCCAAAGGTAGAAAATAAGTCGGAGGTAGACGATCAAACTCCTACAGTTGTAGAGCAAATAGTACCGGAGACACAAACAGTTCCCATTGAAGATAAACCCAAGCCTCAAGAGGTGAAGTCTGAGGTGACTGCGTTCGATTTGTTGTCGGATATCGACTTTTCAGTAGAAATGCCGCCATTAATGCCCGAAATTAAAGTGCCACAAATATCTGAAAGTGCCATTCGGAAGCCGGTGACACCTAAAGTGGAACCTGTGAAGAAACCACCACTAAAGGAGGAGGTTATTGAAAGGCCTGCGAAGAGGGATTTGTTTTCCGACCCGAGTTTAATGAATCAGTTTACTCAAGAAGTGAAGAATTTACAGAAACTCACTGATTCTTTGACTAACAAAACGGCCAGTGGGTTGACGGTTTTAGATGCTAAATGGAAGACCATGCAAGACTTCCAGGTAAGTATTTCTTATTAATTTCTCTTTTCTGTCATTCTGTTTGCTGTTTCAATTTTAATTCACTGGGACCAGCTTTTGTGACCGTAATTTTGCTGCTCATTTAATTTCCATTTTAATTAAAAATACTAAGCAGCTAGCGATGAAAAATATGTTTCTATTTAAATTCGTCACGTCATCTTCATGAAAAACAATAAAGTTGCCTTAAAATCAAAATCTTTATACCTATTTCTGGGAGCTTTCATTACCTTTCATAATCAAGTTGGCTGATGCAACACAGGCCCGTTCACAAAATCGAATGTATGTTTTTCTTGGCTGTATTGAATCGAACTAAGCTACTATATGCTAATGAGTAATAGGGTATTTGATACACCAATCAATTGACATACTTTTTATGATCTGTCAAAACGCGATTCCCCATTACATTTTGTATGGCAATAGCAAGCTGTGACGTCACTATTTAGTCAACCCAATGACTCAATTATTTATTTATTTCAAAGCAACTAAAAATCTAATTTAGCAATTAACTGAAAATTAATCGCGTTTTCAGGTCTAAAATAAAGTTTTTTTTTTTATTAGAGAAGCTGTCTTGGAATTATTTTTTAATGGTGTCAACATCCCTGTACTATGTAATTCTGTCTTGGAGAGCTAATTCATCTTTTCAGAACTTTGAATATTTTCCCATACTTTTTTTTTAACCAAACTAGGAATTTCTCCTGTAGTAAACAAACAGCCAGACCCGGAACAACTTACTATAGCCCATACAAAGTTTCGTGCGGGAATCGAACCCGAGACACGCACAGATACAGCCAATCGCTCAGCCACTGCGCCAACCATGCCGTCCAACCATGCCGTCCAACCAATAATTCATGTGCTTTATGCATGGGTGTCTATGTTAAACAAAACTTTAATTATAATCCTTCACTTGTAGACCAAGGAGAACATGACGAGGTCCAAGACTATCGCGATGCAGCACACACACGGCAACATAGTGACTGAAGTAGTGCCTTTCGATGACTCGAGACTCACCCTTAAGTCTGATCCCGACGCCTTCATTAATGCCTCTTATTATAAGGTAAGAGTTCAGCCAAGCCCATAGTTATAATTAGAAAAAAAAACGAATACATTATTTGGTAATGAAATTAGGAAGAAAGAATTAAACAAAATATTCTACACGGAGTTAGTGTAGCTTCCCATTTGTGAAAGAATATTCGGAGGCAGATCATCAAAATTTACGAACAGACAAACATTACCTCTTTGTAATGTTAGTATAGATTATAGTATAGCTGTATAGATGAACTCCTGAAAACAAAAAACTACTACTAGTGCTTTATTTTGACAAAATAACGAATCTCGAAGTTGATATTTTGTCCAAAGACAGTAATTTGCTAAACTGGTTTGTCATTAAAGTAACTTAGTGAGTAGTAGGTAAATTAATTAATTAATGTTTTTTTTTATGAAACTAGTAAATTGCCGAAAATATTTGCTTGACTAATTAATTGGTGTTAATGTGTTGTTGACGTTCTAATAATAGCTACAATAACAAAAACAAGTGACAACACACGCACAAACAAGTGGAAAATATAGTAAATTATTTTGGTCATTACTCGTGTTAGTTTTTAAGCTATTCGTTTTAGTTGTTAAGCGGTTGATCCTGGCTGTCATTTGAAGATCTTTGACAGTCTAACAACCAGTCTTACCAAGGGGTATTGTATTACCCATTACTGACTGGGTTGTGGAGTTCAGTTAGGCATTCACTCCATGTAAAAGCTGACACCCAATATAGCTGGTAAAAGGATAGGCAGATCATCACTCGTGTTAGTTTTTAAAACCAAGGCCTAACTAAATATTAATCCTCTGTTATAATTTACTTCTCTTGATGTTCGCACCAAGACGTTGCATATTCACGTGTGCAATTTACGCACCCGTGTAGGTGTCGCCTAGTGTTAGTTAAAACAGGATTGAAACATACGAAGTCGATGTCTAAACTTGTAATAATAATATGCGTTTGCAACATACTTTTTTTCTAAACATGTTATCTTTGTTACAGCAACTAGCGCCATGGTGCATCCCACTTGTGATATCTAAGAATCCCAGCGAGTCTCAATATAGCGTGTTCTGGAAAGCAGTATTAGAGAATAAAATTAGCTGTATTGTTTGTTTGTTAAGTGAAATTGAGGTAAGCACCAGTTAATGTTACTGATTTGTTTAAACATCATTTATTAATTGTCACTTGTTAAAGTCTGAACCCGTGTTTATTGATTTAACAGGAAATGAAGTTAACACTTTCAATAATTCCACCAAATACTCCAAATATCGGACATTTGTTTTTATTCTTGAGATTAAGTAAAACATCCGTTGTATAGTAATTCTATACGGTATAGAATTACTATACAACGGATGTTTTACTTATAGGTATACGGTATAGACTATACCGTATACCTATACCGTATACCGGTAAAATGGAATCGACATTACAATAAGTTAGGTACATCTTGCCTTGCATCGCAGTATGTTTATCACAATATTAGCTCTAAAAGGGAGAGGATTGAATAAATACACGAGAGATTGTTTTAGTCTTGTTGGCGTATTGGTGCAAACATTAGCGTCATTACAACAAAAATTGAACGTTATTAGAATAGTGTTTAGATTATATTTGCTTTGTCCAAGTAAGGCAAATGTTTTGGTAAATACGCCAAATGAAGTGCGTCCATTACTACTCAATTATTCTTGTTTAACAAAACCCCCTTTTAACAGATGCAAGGTAAAACCTACTGGCCCACAGCTAAAGGCCAGTCCTTAGACCTGTCAGATGGACTGAAAGTTCTCCTAGACGATGTGATATGCACCGTGCATTGGACGGAGAGGAGACTGACGGTGGCCAGCGCGAAGACCGTGCTGAATGTCACGCATTACCAGATCAACGTGTTTCCGGCCAAGTAAGTCGTAATGATATTGGAATTTGAACCTTGTGTGTGTGACATAAGTGTGACCTGATGTGCCTGCGACTGTCTTGTATTGTGTACTTTTGCTATAGATGGATTTCTTTATTTTAAAAACTAGATGTTGCCCGCGACCTTCGTTAGCGTGAAATTATCATAAAAAAATTTTACTTCCCTTTTTGAATCGGATTTTGTTACCAATTTCAAGGGTTTTATTTTTTTTGCACGGAACCCTAATAGGTAGCCTATATTAAACCTTATAACATCAGCTATCTGTCAGTAAAAGTTCCGTCAAAATCGGAATTAAAAAACATGTTTTTGTTATAAGTGACGTACCTATATAAGGTCCCATTCAAATAGATGGAGAAATTTTAACACAGCGTTCAGTACGTCTAACCAAAGATATACAAGCAAATAAAACACTGATTAAAGTGATTTTGTTTTGACCGTTTTGTGGACGTGTTTAGTCTAGAGTGCCGGAAATTTATTACTTTTGGCCAAAATTAGATATTATTTTAGAGAGCTCGTGGCTAAATAATAACTGCCGCTCCGGTCGACCTTTAGGTTAAGCTGTGCTTGCCTAGGTTGGTCCGTGGATGGGTGACCAATTACATACCGAGTTTCTTCCGTGCCTCGGAAAGCACGTTAAGCCGTTGGTCCCGGCTGTCATTTATAGATCTTTGACAGTCGTCACAGGCCACAGTGGCCCGAAAGTCTGACAACCAGTCTTACCTAAGGGTATCGTATTACCCAGGACTAACTGGGTTGTGGAGGTCAGATAGGCAGTCGCTCCATGCAAAATATTGGCATTCAGCTGCATCCGGTTAGACTGGAAGCCGACCCCAACATAGTTGGGAAAAGGCTCGGCAGTTGATGATGCATTCAGTAAAAAGCTGTTATTTTGATATTACAAACAGACACTTCAATTTTATTTATTTGTACGTAGTATGTATATGTTCAGATTGTATAAGTTGTTAATAAATCATAACTGCGATACAAACACTACAATGTCACATCTTATTAGAGAAAAGATCCCATTTAACTCTAGAGCTTATTATGATTTGAATAAAAGATGCCAACAATTTTTTGTAACAGTATCAATTAAATTAAAAAAACTTATTTCTGGTTAAATTAAATTCTCTTTATCCAGCAATCACATAAGTGACTGAATCTTTCAGTAAAGCAGTTCACCTCCCAAAACAAAATCAGTCCTGAAAAACTGAACCTTATTACCGTCACACAAAGCCGTAATACTCATATTCTTCTTCTTCGTGTCGCTGGCACGATAATTTTTGTAATTTGCCACTTCCCTTGCGTTATCTGTGGCAGCGCAAAGGTCACTACGGCTGTTTATAACAAAATCCTCATAATACAAAACCTTTAGAATCACAATATTACGAATTCATTTAGAATTTCGAGTCATGAAGCTCCACCATCAATACATTGCGTGTATTCGGGACCTTACCGTTAAAAAGGCAATTCTCCACTTAAGTGCTGTACTTACTCAGCTAATGCGTTTATTGTACCATATAATTTAGGGGCCAAAGAAATCGAGTAGCTTTTAAGACAGTCATTTCATTTGAATAATGGTTATTGCAAATTGTATCCGATATTTTGTCAGTGAATTGAGGCGCAGGCCCCATATACCTAAATGGCATCGGGCGAGGACACGGCGCGGACATTACGCAGAAATGACGTGGCACAGGCACAAGTTTAGAGCAGTCTGTGGTCCGGCATCGATGTGTCAGCATGTCATCTTCAGAAGACGAAGACTCTTGCTTTTCCAATCAATTCACAAAATGCAATAATAAATTTGATGTCGTCACGCATTTTTTACGTCACTAACAGACGTCTGTTGCGAGTAAGCACACACTACAAACTGACGCTGAATAGGCGCGGGCGCCGAAATGGCGCGTCATAACCACGTCCGAGCGACGACATACCGTCTGTCCTAAATTGCGCTTTATTTCCATGCATTTTGTATGCAATTTGAATAGAATAGGAAGCCGGCCGTGCCATGTCCGCGCCCGACGCCATTTATACACTTCTCATCAAAAAAATCGAAACACCTCGCAGTTTATGATTTGATAAGGATTATCAGAAAAATGTGTATATTTAGGAATAAATGTAAAATGTCATTTAATAGTGAGTAGTATGAGGTTTTTAAATCCTAATGTTATTGTTCTAAATTCAAATTAAGTCTTCATAGGTTTCGTATTTTGTATAATGAGTAATTTTTACCCTGTATGGAATATGAAGGAAATGGGTAAAACAACACGCGTAAATGAAAAAAAAATGTAAGAAACGTTTATTTAATAACTTGTATTCCCTCCGCGAGCTCTTATTACTGCTTCCATACGGTTCTTCATCGATCGGATGAGAGTCACGATCACATGTTGTGGTATATTATCCCATTCCTCTTGGATTGCATTTTGCAGCTGGCTAAGTGTTTCTGGGGCTGGATCTCTTGCTCGAATTCGTCTCTTTAATTCATCCCATAGATGTTCAATGGGATTCATGTCCGGGCTTCTTGCTGGCCATACCATAATGGAGATACCGACTTCGGTAAGATAATCTCGTACGACGCCCGCGGTGTGAGCTCTAGCATTGTCGTGCATGAATATGAAGTCGTTGCCAATAAAATGTGCATAGGGCATCACATGAGGTTCAAGACACTGTTCGATGTACCGATGAGAGTTTAGTGCAGGCAGCCGTGGCCCAGACACAAAGGCAAGTTCTGTCTTACCGTCGGCGCTGATTCCTCCCTAAACCGTCCACGAACCGCCACCATAGCTGACCTTTTCTTCAATGCAGCATTGTGCAAAGCGATCTCCATCTCTTCTGTAGACCTTGTTCCTTCCGTCGTTACCATACAGCATAATTTTACACTCATCAGAAAACAGTACTTTGCTCCACTGAAGGTATGACCAAGTTAGGTGCTCGCGTGCAAAGTTAAGGCGCGCTCTTCGATGGTCTGCAGTTAATTTCGGCGCATTCGCTGGCTTATGCGGTGCCAATCCGCGTTCCTTCAACCTTCTTCTTATTGTAGAGTCACTTACAGCTACTCTTCGTACAACGCGAAGCTGCTGCTGCAGTTGAAAAGCGTTAAGGCGTCGATTTCGTAAAGAAGTTGTTACAATAAATCGATCATCTCGCTCAGAAGTGACCCGATTCCTGCCAGATCCTGAACGGCGCGTGAACGAACCAGTCTCCCGATAGCGTTTGTAGACTCTATGAACAGATGATAAGCTTAGATGCAATCTTGCAGCCACAACACGCTGACTAAGTCCAGAATCCAGCAATGCCACCACTTGGGCGGCTTCTGCGGGCGAAGTATCCATATGTTTTAGAAAAAAAAGTTTTTTCAGACGTCCCAAAGTCACAGTAAATGAAATAAGAAACAAAAAGTTTAAAGACAAGCGCTAATTTTTAGTTTTTAAACGAGAAACGTACTCCAACCCTAAATACACATTTGTCTCAAAACAGTGATTAATTTCATTTATAGGATAAACAAATGAAATTCTAATTTCGAATTTTGATTTTTTTCTTCTTACTGTAATGACCAAACTGCCAGCTACACAATAATGTTTTTTTTTTCATGGAATTAATTCTCTTTTGTGAAAAATTAGGACAAAAACAATAAAACGAAAGTGTTTCGATTTTTTTGATGAGAAGTGTATGTGGCCTGCGCTTAGTTTAATTTTGACTAAGCTTCGTTTGACTGGTACTATCATATTAACAGTTGCATTTAGGAGGAGTCGTTTATGTCTCGCTGTCACGAAGTAGTAAGAAAATATGGAATGATGAGTTGACGTGCAATCTGCACTTGCATCGGTATTCCTAATGTGTTGTATACCTATTTTTCACGTTACTCAGTTCAGTCACGTTACTTCTGTCAGTCATTATCAGTCACCTTATGAGAGAACTTATTCTTAGGCATGCCTTATTGATTTGGTCTGATAACACAAATCAACACGTCACGTCGATAGTGCCTAAGCCTGGCCAAGCCAAGGTCTGGATCTTTCGGCTGAAATGAAGATGATGATTACATTACAGCATCATTTCAGCCGAAAAATGCCTACTGCTGGACGTAGGTCAACTGTCGCCACATCGACAAACGCCAACTGTGTAATGTTTTCCGTTGCTGTGGTTTTATTTGGACAAGCTACCGACTGTTTCTAAACATTCTGACAGAAGACCAGTATGCACTATATGGATCTCATCCAAGTTTCGGGGGATCTAAGCTCATATCATCTTTTATTTCTACTATCATGTTTCTCAACAGGATCGTCTGCTCCCCACTGGTGCTGCTTGCAGACAAGATCCTCAGCCAAACGTACGAAGGAAAGCTAAGCAATCAGCTGTGCGGCGCGTGGGTGCAATGCGCGGCGGGGGCGGGGCGGAGCTCTGTGCTGGCCTTGTTGCTGATGCTCATGTGCCAAGTGCGAGCGGGGCAGCTGGCGCTGTGTGGTAAGTAACTCTTGCAGATGGGTTTACCGACGACAAACTAAGAAGACAGTCCAACTTGCACACAAATTTCAAAAACACCAACAAACTCATCCAGCGGTTCCTTGTCAGTGCCTTGCTCATGCAGAGGTCATTCTGATCCCTCTTTTTATGAATAAGAGGGGTAAAGAGGTCAGGTATTGCAGGGCACTGAGTGGACAGGGTGCTTTTCCAATATGAACAAAACATACCACATATAATCACTTCGGTATCTGTCCGTCTGTTCATCTGCTGGGTACCAGAAACATCGTAGCTAAGAGGATCGACATCATTATGAGCTCTTTATCTTCAATCGCGCTAACTGGAAACGGGTATTACCCAGGACGCAGTCGGAAAACGGGACATCCCAGCCAGTCACACGATAATCTTGTCATCATATTCTAACAACGCGCAATTGTTCACAGATATGTTAGACGCTGGGTGCCTAAACTTGTACACTCATAGAAGCAACGTTTTAGAAGACACCAAATATTTAGCAGACGCGTATAGAACTGCTCTGTTTTACGTCCAAGGAGTTCTGTGTTCCGGTAAGATTATTGCTGATTAATTTTATTTTCGTAATTGCTCATTGACTGACGAAGACCAGGCAGTTGTTTTTCGTCTTAAACGTCAACATTCTTTTTAAATAGCTTCTAAACTTCTGGAGTAACAACTCAAGAAGTTGATAAGGCCATATCATCGGACTCCATTCCTTGCACGGTCACGATTCGATTCACTTTCCAATTCTCAAGGAAGACATCAAGTTCGTCCCGCCATCTCCTTCGTGGTCAGCTGCGACCTCGTGTCACTGTTTCAGGGCACCAATCCTGAGCTTTACGGGCCCACAGTTCATTCGGCATGCGACAGTACGGAACTATCAAATAATTACTTTTTATTATTATAAACAAACAAATGCCTTCGTCGGTGTTCCCAAGTTCATATGACCCCAATCTATTTAAGTCGCGAGTTAATAGGCTTCTTTTGGGTTAGCTCGTTCCATCGTCGACCTCATCTCTGTCCTCAGGACTAGTTTGAGGTCAAGAGTAGGCCCATCAAACATAAAAAAAAAAAAAAAACTCTGGTTTGCCCTATTTAAGTGCCCAACCCTAATTTAATCTCATCTAATCAGATCTCTATACCTTCAGTTAAGCTCATTGACGCACAAGATAACCACTGCACAGATTACACATGTTTACACTTTGTTTTACACCAAAATACATGCTACTGTTAAAAAAAGAAGTATTAATAAAAAGTAATTAATTTGTATGATTCATTTTTATCAACGGTTTATGTGATAACGACTCACGATGAACCGAACAAGTGTTTTGGTAGTTTCCCTGATTGGATCAGTTGGTTTTTACATATTATTTAACTCGTAACATAGAGAACGGAGACGCCTCGACGCCGTTAGAGGCGGCATAGTCAACGTTTACTCGCACTATGACTCAAATGACGTATAGAATCTGGCGGAGGTCTGTGACGAATTTTGTTAGTACTGCCGTTTGTAGACACTGGCAGTGCGGCAATTTCGTATTCTGTGACTCGTTAATCGAGTGTAGTATACGCGTCTGGTCTTTTTAGCTTCCTAGGTGCTTGTTAACTTTTTATCTTGTTTTACGTTTTTGTAAACTAAGCAACGACTTATTGTCGGGCCTACGCTGTCCTCCCATACTTAAGTACTAACGCTGTAACATAATTATATTGTAAATTAAATTACCATGGAGTTTCTTCTCGGTTCTTCTTCATAGGAAAAGACCAACTCGAACCGTGCACCATTTCTCGACGTTTTATAAGTGCCCTGTAGACCTATGTGAAATAAAATATTTTGGTTTTGTTTCTTTTTGATTTTTAGTCACACAAGGCAACAAACAAGACTTGATATTCATCCCTTTAGGAAAATTCTTGGCCACGTGCATTCTAGAAAGTTTGATATCCTCAACAGATGACATTCCAAGCTAAACGTTCCAATAACTCTTTCGTCTCTCCTCCCAAAAGGTACAACAAGTTTCAACGGCGAGGCAGTATCCTTACCATCAGGCGCAGCAGTGCTTCCCCCGGTAACTCCAACCCAGGCCAACCCCACAACCGCAGGCCAGAAAACCACAAAATTCTCCCGGGAATCATTCGAGGAAATGAAACAGTCGCCAGGGTTGAAAAGCGGAGACATGAAGGATCCCCTCAACTTCCTCGATCCACTGTGGAGTTTGAAGAAGAAGTGAGGTCTATCATTTGTACAGTGAATGAATGAAATTTGTCGTTTGATGACGTCAGTTGACAGCGATACAGTGCTGCATGGTTCTTTTGGCGCTTGAATGACATTAACAGGTGCTTTCAAACATATGTGGAATAGTCCGTGGAAATAGTGTAGAAAAAACTTGTGCGTGTCAGCTTCGACGCCTGACTGGAGTTAACTCAAAAATAAAAACTTTAAATCATTAAAAGTCCACAAATTGACATTTTATATTTTACATGTATACTGAATACTATAGTTAAATTATAAATACTGTGGCCATGCTGTTATGCTAGTACCATGGTGCTCTGCTATAGCCCCACCACGCTTTCTACATATTTAGAAAGAGGGAGTGATGAAAGAGAGAGGGTAGTGTGTACTTGGCGCTGAGGAGTGGGGAGCGCTATGAGATTAGCGAGTATGTTGAGCATAGGAAGGCATAACGGCTTCACTTTTGCTAACGCTTGATTTGATTACCCGTCTATTTTTCATACCGTACGCTGTTTAAGAAACGATTCTCAAGGAGAAAACTTAAAAAAAAAACAAAAGGCACTGTTAGTTCCTGTTAAGGCCACGCGCCAAAATAACCATGCAGCTCTATACTCAGTCCGCGGTCTGTTTTTGTATGTCTTTCGGATCTCACGTTTAAAGAGTATTACTTAGTATAAAGTAGACCATGGTTGAGGTTCGCCTGTAATGTTGCGGGCCCAGAAAATTCTAGTTTGAGTATCGAAGATGTAGATAGGGCATGCTAAAATTGGATAAAATTAGTTTCGTGATTTTCTTCGCCTTTACACACGTGCCGAATATGTATTTAAATGTTTTAGGTGTTAGTTACTAGTTACTTAATCTTATTTATGTGCTTCAAGTTTATCATTTTTAAAATTGTAAAAATATTCTGTCGATTTATAATTATTTAAGTTTACGTATTCAGTTTTTAGATATATTAATTCACATTTTATTGATATCATTTTAGAATTGATAATATAAATTGAAATATTCCATAAATTACGTGTAATTCTTAATTTATTTTTCTTTTTTTTTCTTTATATTTTAAAATGTAGATAGAATTTTAATTCGTTCTTTGAAATTAAGCATATTTCAACTATCACAAAGTATGAGTGAAAATAGTGAATGTCGTCGATAACGTGTCAAAATCAGGAGTATTTTTGATTCGGCTGGCTTTAGTGTTATATTATCAAAACATTGCTAATCATAGATACAATTGTAAGAATGTGATTTTGCTAAAATACCAACTACGTAAAGAACTAAAAAAAAAACATCGTGTTGGGTCACGGTTTTACGAGACATTCAAAAAATATTAGACGGTTAAATAGATTTTGTACACGTATTTAAATTATTACTAGGTAGAATGTTTTTCTAAAATTCAAATGAAATTGCTAGTTACTAGACACAATTAATGATAAAAAGACAAAAAAAAAGATACAGTAAATAAGCACAGGTTGAACTTGAGCTTTTAGGGTTGCCAGGTGCTAACTTTTTCAATAAATTGCCACTTTTAATGCGCGTTTTTCGTCATGGCAACCTGATGTTTAGTTTTGATTTCGTGCGTTCATAATTTGGTAACCTTGTTTTTTATTTTATTGACACGTCACCAACATGATATCAGCACACAACAAACTGACATTAGGTAGTTGGAACTTCTAAGAACTAATTGTTTATTTTACATTCGGAAACAATTGCACCACAAATTACCATTAACGTTAAGCATATTTAAATAATTATTGTTTTTCTGTCATTTTTAAACGATTAACAGAAACATAAATATGGTTTAAATGCGTTTAGCCTTATGGGGGAAGTGCCATGGTAGTCCGCGAAATACAAATTTTCTTACGACCTGCATATTGCAAAAAACGTAAGGACATATATTATTAATTTTGCGGGCTACCTTAGCACATCCTCATTAAACCTTAAAACGTTTGTAGCGATCTGTCGTGCTTGCAAGCATTAATCGTAAACAGCCAGAAGTGATCAATTATAGTATTAAAGTTTTTGCACTACAACAAAATGACAGTAATAGTAAAGCAGAGTTTTGATTGATTTTGTATGGGGTTTATTTGAGGAAGTGGGTGCGTAGCACATTATTATTTAATTTGTGAGGGTACTGCTAAATCCTAAAGTAATCCTAAAGTTTGGAAGATAAGCGCGCTTTAAATAAAAATCACACCCACACTGTAAGGCTCAGTTTAGATGGTAAGCGCTTAATGCAACATCAAGTTACAGAACTCCTTGAATGTTTCAATGAAATACGACGTAAAGAGAGAAATGTGCGCAAGCGCCTGGCTTCTAAACTCAGCCTTATTTTATTATACATTTGATTTATTTTTGAGTTAGGCAATGTAGGGTGGATATTATTAATTTAATTACATTCCTTGTTTAATTTAATTTTAATTATAAAATTGTATCAATATTATTCAGTATGCCTAATTCATGCATTTTAGCATACAGATGCATTAAATAGTTCTAGACAATGTTGTTATAGGGAGTGTGCATTGACTGGTAAATATCAACATTGCTTATTTACTAGGTGCGATAGTTATTGCAAAGCAGCTAAATTGTTTAATATTAAATCATTAAACACTAATTCTAGTTATTTGAATTTTCATACATTTTAATAAAAGTTGATTTTGTATTATTAATATTAAAAGTGTAACGAATAATGATGAATTTAATATTTGTGTAGTTACTGATATTCATAGCATACTCAAATAAAATAAATTGGACTGAGACATTCTTGTTTTATTACTGACAACTTCATGTACCTATCTTCGAATTATGATATAATCGCTGAGCTAATAATCTTATCTAGGATTCCGATTTGCGAAAACGGATATTAGCTACTCAGTGCTGATCCCAGAGCCGGCTACTAATGCTGGGAAAATCCTGAAGAAAAACTAGAGGAAACTATCGGAAGTGGTTCCGGGGTAGGCCGCATGTTGTCGCGGAGGCTGCGGGCCGCGCGCCGCCAGTCCGCGCCGCGCTGTCGCCGCCGCACCACGCGTCACGTGTTACAGAGCGCCGCGCGCACGCGCCAACGCGATCGCGCACCACCAAAACATTACAATAAAAAAAATTCACGCCACCCACTTGCCAACGAAAAGTGACAGTGACGTTTCGGGGGAGATGTAGTTTACAAAAATTATTTACGTGTTTAAGTGAGAAATTTTCAGTGGAACGATCAACTGGTGAATTTTGTGCGATCGATAGTTGTCGCAGTGGTTGTGTTGTTGGTTCCGAGGATGGATGGTAGCCCGGCGGGGTAGGCGCGATGATGCGCAAGGAGAACGCCGGGGCGACCGGCGGGACCGAGTTCTCGCTGGATGCGTCTGACTGCATCAACTTGCAGCAGATCCTGCAGGCCTTCAACTCGACTATCAGTGAGGAGCACGCCTGGGCGCTGTTCTACCAGGCGGCCCGCACCTTCCAGAAGTGCCTGACTGATGGTCCCACCTGTTACTTGGTGGGAGCACCAAGGCATGTGCTGCTCCACAAGGACGGCACCGTACATCCCAGCACGCTGACACATCCAGGAGGTCAGTACCATATCTATGTTTTCTAGTTGACCTTAGTGATGAACTTAGATATACTTTAATATTTTATGACCAAATTTATTGATGCCTAAAACTATGTTTATCGGACACGTCAATAAGGGTTTATCATCAAACTAAATGGAGATAAGAACAGTAAAGTACCTACTTCATTATTTATTTATTAATTTATTAAAACACCGGCTATGATTGTGTAGCAGTCAGCAATTCCATGTAATCAAGTTTTATCAGGGAGGTACAAAATCTTTGGCAAATTAGCGACCTTGCGTTATCAGTGAAGTGGCATCAGCAGCGTCAAGTACCTACCTATTGTTTCTAATAATTACTTGAAATTATTTAAATCAGTCCGTTTTGTGATTACATATTATGACTTATCAAGTTCACTACCACAGCTCATTACTGATAAAAAGCTGAACAAAACTCATTTTTTTAGCGATATTATATTTTTTGCCGACTGTTTTAAAAAATCCGTTGACCAGTCCTTATCAGCACTGATACTGTATGTTAAAGTCCACATCATGTGTAAGCATTGATAGTTATCCATTTTACTATCTCAAAATTGCAAATAGTTTTCTCCACCTTGACACCTTCCATCACGACGTCGGACGTAGGTACAGTCAAATCATCAAAGGCAACAGCTCGATCTTGAAAGCGTCTTTAATGTCCCAGCAGTATGGGCTGTTGTCGTGGTGTTCCTTCCAACGTGCGCTTGACCATACCTACCCGGAAAGATCGGCCGGTCCGATACTCAATTCTGTAGCATGCTAATAATCACTCGCAGCATAGTTAAGATAGCAAAACCGCGCATAAAACCTCCCTGGACGCTATCTGAACATTCTTAGGCCGTATCAAGGCATTCATCTATATTTTACGAAGAACTTTAATAAGATACGTAGTGTCTATGGTCTTGGAATTTCTATTTGTGAAGAAACTCATTGATTGGATTAGCTTCGGACAGGGATTACATTGAGCGGAATAGTCGTGTTATCTTCATTACAAGTTATGAATGGGACGAATACAGCGTCAAGCGTGTAACCTTCCCTTATAAGCAGTTTGTTGGCATTAGACGGACTGGCCACCTGTTATTGCTATGCAAGATAATATTGTTATCTAGACTTCTTGGTTCTGGACCTACCGCGTCGCTTATTATGTTATAGGTATATTTTAAATTAACAAGTCTATCCTGACGCTGGTCTTGGGCCCATCAATCATCATTCCTTGTTATTCATGATCAGTCAACTGTTGTTCATGTGGGTTTCTCTTCCACCTATATGAATCGGTATTACATTATTCCATCAATGTCAACCACTCACTGAAGATGAAGGAACGCAGTAACATTGTTTTTTAAACCCCGAATGCAGCTCTTTCGCGATACCACAGAAGGTTTACCCTAAAGAAATTCAGTCGAAGTAAAAAGTTTTATTCACCAGAACTTACTGCCAAACTCGTAAATGTGTCAGTCATTGCTCCACTTCTTATTGGCACGACATTCACATGGGGATATGAACAAAGTCCAAATGAATAACTTACCAGAACCATTCTGTATCGATCCATGCTGACTTACTCATAGAAGTTCCTTTTACGGACGTTCCCCACGATTCGGGTTTACGTTCACGTTATTATTTCAGTAACGTAAGTCCTTCCCTATTACGCCCGTTTTTATGTCCGTACGTATTTTTGTTTACTCCCGAAGTTTGACCTGGTTACCTTGAAGAAACATAATCTTACGGTCTTGATACTTGTCCAAAATTTTCGGCGAAAATACTGATTAGTTTTGTAACAAACTTTTGTGATCTTAATCAATTAACTTAAACTAATGTTATAAATCAACTAATGTTATGTTGTTAGTTTGTTGTGAAGTTTTGTACTGAGGTTAAACGATACTTTTTATCCGGATATATGAAGCAGTACCCCTTAAGACTGCCTCGTTGGGCTGGTCTGGTTAGTCGTAGGTCCTGCGTTCGATTCCCAGGTCGGGCAGTGTTTAAGGATTTTTCCATCAGAAAAGAGAATGCTCATGGAAGTATGGAATCCCGTACCATGCTGCATCAAAATCAAACCTTGTTTTTTATAGACTACACTGATCGTATTAACTCCTACAAAAATTATTTTTGAAAAAAAAACCCGAGTTTCAGAGTTATTTTATAAAATCGAAACTAACCTAAAAAGTAGGTCTATTTTTTCGACGCTACCAACGACGTATTTTAACACACATACATTACATTATTGCTCTAAAAACAGCGTAATACACTAATATTAGTAAGAATTACGAGTTAAAGTAACATCCACAGTATGCTTGACTGAAACTCGATTTTATTTTAGACCTTTACATTGCCAATAGTCAGTCAGTACAGTACAAATGTCAGATGCCACAGATAAGATAACTATAAACCATAGAGTATAGTAAGTGCTATAAACTAGTCGGGATTTAGGGATGTAATCGATAAATCAAAATCTTTAGGCTGAGAAAATCTATTTTGTTGCAAATAGCAATAAACCAAACTAAATCGATTTGGTGTACTGATCTTACTTAATTGTAATTAATTTTAGAGTCCGCTCGACATACAAGGGTTTGTTCAATTGAAACGGAACGTCATTTATATTCAGTTGAAACGGAACGTCATATAAAGGGAGTAAAACAATATTCATACTTTTAAACTCGAAAAGTATATTTCCAGTTCAAAAATCAAATCCCCGACGCGTAATGCCGTAAAAAAATATGAAACTAATTACTATAATATTTTGGTTTTGAGGCGCGAGACTTTTTGGTACCAACTTTGGTCATTGTCCTTTCTCAGTAGCAGCCACGGAGTCTGGATTCATGCTTGGTTTATGGCAATAGGCTCGCCCCCTATTAGGTACATGTAAGTGTGCTTTTAGGTACGCCTCTGCCTAACCCTCCGGGGATTACAGGCGTGATGTGTGTTACCCCTTAAGTTTCATAAAAAGAACACACTAGACTGGAAGGTCATAGGTCCATCCGAAGAACCGTTGAGGTATAAAATCGACTGACTAAGAGCTAACAGGATTAGGAATGAGTCGTCTTCCCGAGCGTTACTAACAGGTTTCATTCAAAACGTTAGTGTATGCAAGTTTAACTTCGCGTTAAAATATAATTGGTAAGCTGTACATGCGTTTAAGAAATTATGTAGATAAGTAGTGCCTCATGGGTGTAGTGGTCGCAAGTGTAAGTGATCCTGGGTTCGATTCCCGACTCGGGCAAAATGTTATTGGGTTTTTCCATCAGGAGTTTCTCAGTAGCAGCCACGGTGTCTGGATCCGTGCCTCGGTAGATGGCAATAGGCTCGCCCCCTTTTACATGGGACTTAACATTACAGACGAAATGTGAGTGTACTATTAGGTACACCTCTGCCTAACTCTTCAGGGATTACAGGTGTGATGTTCTGTTATGTACACTGCGTAAGTTCGGTAAAAGTCCCACGGGATCGCACTAACGGGATAGAGGTTATAAACTATGTGTGTGCCAAATTTTATCCAAATCCGGTCAGTAGTTTTTGCGTGAAAGAGTAACAAACATCCATCCATCCATACTCACAACCTTCGCATTTATAATATTAGTAGGATAATTTGTACATAGTTACCTACTTACGTAAACAATCTGCATACTCACCACTTCTAACATTTTTTCCTGAAAGTGTAAGTCTAACTTTGTATTGAATACTCCAGAGCAGCTGTATCAAATAACGAATGCCTAATCAAAATCTATTGGAAACGAGTCCACTGTCCACTTCTCGTATGTCCCGGGTAACATTTCAAGTAACGCCTTCACACAAATAAGTAGTCGGTTCCAGTGATTGCTAGGTGTCGAGTGTCAATTTCCATGTATCTAGATTTTTAGACCGAATAGCGTATAGGCGGTGCACCTTATCGGACCACATAGGTTTTAACTGGGAGGTCCATTTGCCTGCCCAAGATATTGTGAGAATCTGTGGTAACGTTTTTGGATGATAAAGAAACTGCCTCGTTGTTCGAGTGGTTGCAAGCGCTGCAGCTGAAGCAGCGGCCTAGCCTTTTCCCAACTATGTTGGGGTCAGATTCCAGTCTAACCGGATTCAGCTGAATACCAGTGTTTTACATGGAGCGACTGCCTATCTGACCTTCGCAACCCAGTTAGTACTGGGTAATACGATACCCCTTGGTAAGACTTTTGGGTTACTGATAACGACTGTCAAAAATCTACAAATGACAGCCGGGACTTAACGTGCTTTCGTGGCACGGCGGAAACTCGGTATGTAATACGAGTAGACCAACCTAGACAAGCGCGGCTTAACCTGGAGATTGATCCGAGCGACTGTTATTATTTAGCCACGAGCTGAAGGAACAATATGAGGTCTTAATTTCGGTTCCCAGGTCGGGCAGTGTTATTGGTTTTTCTATCTAGAATTTTCCCCAGCAGTAGTCCGGAGTCTGGTTTTGTGCGCGGTTGATGGCAATAGACTGGATCCCTGTTACACTATGTGGGATTTAAACGTAACTGGCGAAATGTGGGCGTACGATTACGTTCACCTCTGCCTAATCCTTCGGGGATCATAGGCGTGATGATGTGGAGTAACTGATCGACATCGCGCATGTCATCGGTCACTTTTATCCACGGTGGCGAAGACCCCGGAATATTGGCCAGTTGGCCAAACTAATCGATAAGAAATGCTGGACCGCCTCATATAACCTCACAAGTGACCTTTTGTAAAACAAAAGAGGGTGTTTTATAAATGACCACGAACGTGTTTCGCTGAAAAAGAAACTATGCAAAGTAGGCCTTGAAAACGAGATGGGAAAACGATAACAAAGCCGCACAATATTTTCCGGACGACCTTTCCTGAACAAAACTGCTTCGTGGTGTATTATAGTCGTATTAATCATTCGCAGACTCGCAGCTGGTCATAACCCTCGGCTGCCACACATAAAACATCGGGCCGCAGGTTGAGTGCCTCTGGAAGCCGACAAAATCCGACACTACCCGACATTCCCCGAATGCCCGACACCAATCATTGCTGACAGTGACAGAGGCGCTCATACATACTGCCTTGCAATTTAACAGATTTTGCATGCATGTTTCTATTAGGCTATTTACCGCTGACCCATATTCTTCAATGCTTGCTAACAAGTCTGTCTTTGTACTCTAGTGACAAGTTTTTCGCAGTCAAGATGTCAATTGATTTATTCATGTTTGAATCGAGAATTGCACAATCTTGGTAATCGATTTTCCGATGTTAATTTAGGTTGTTTGTAGGTTAAGGAGTCAATTAAAACATTATCGTGAGTTTTCTCAAGAATGTTGCGACCTGATTATTGTGGAGGTGTAAAACTGTCGCCAAGCCAATATTAATGTTGGTCATCACAGGAACCTATTGTCGTTTGGTTTTGTAAAGTGTTAACCTTGAGGATGTAACCTTTTGCATCTGTCATATTATTATGTAATTCTGTGTCGTCTACAACCATAGACAAAGAAAGATACATGTAAAGTACTTGTGTAAATTCAATAAAAAATGCACTTCTACATTTAAATTTTTTAAAAGAAACAAGAAATGTGTCGGGTACAACAGCTGTTACATAATACCTATTCATATTGTTTTCAATGGAACTTGCAATTTAGGTATATTCTTTTAGTTTAATGTTTCAGTTTCAGCGGTAGGTACCTACCTACTGCTTTTTTATGTCAGTTTCTACACATTATTCAACCATATTTTACTGCTTTTTGGTTGTATTCCTTAGTAATTGTCTATAGAAATAGCTACACCTTTTATTCTGAGCTGATTGACAACAAACCGGTCTAAACTTTTTGTCATCGATCTAATTTTGCGTGAAACCTAAAAAATCCGGAATCACTAACTAGATTAGTCTGCTATAGACAAAAACTGTAAATACCGTACATTCAAGGTTAGGTAATAAGTTTGGTGTCTAAAGTGCAAAGTGCTGGGTATTACAGAATCGTTTTAATGCTTGCCGTCGCCCGTCAGGCTCGTTACAGAAACAATACGTTTGTTTGTATTGATCGCTACTTCGTCACGCGAACATTAGGTAGGTAATTATTTAAAGGATCATTTATTAAATTGATTACATTTTAGCGGTTTTCGGTTTCACGATTTGCAAAAGAGTCTTTAGATAGCTTAGATTGTCAGGTAAAATAGATCATCTTGTCTTCTAGATTTTGAATTTGACTGAAAATTAGGATTTGCTATGTGTGTCGTCTGTAAAAGAGACTGCCCACTACACCGTATCATACCATGACCGTGGTATGAACGTATCAGGCAAAAAAAAATTTCCTTGAATTGAATAGTATACTTAATACAATGCCGATGCCCACTAGACGGTTCACTAGACCGTTCCGTCACCGACCAACACCGTGGCGTGCCGTGCACGGAGCGTATCCGGCACCCGCAAAATATTCTCGCTGACAATTCAAAATTACAATGTCGTTCTCAACGAATTGTGCAAGTGCAAAAAAGAAGTTAAAAGATGTTCCGGAGCCACAAGTTTTTGCTGTAAGTTATACAAAGTTATACTTAATAATTTTGAATGCGAGTGTTAAACTCCGTTTTCTTGGATCCTACTTTAATAACTAGTGCAAGAAGAAACTCGGCTATCTACTTCCGTACTATAATCTTCATAATAAATCAATTAAGTATTACAATAACACAATTGAGTAGCACATCACATGTGATGCTCACGCGATCTTATGTTAAACAGCGCAGCATTTCATTGACACAATACTGTGTGACAGCGGTGCTAAAACTTTTTCCGCAACCCGCAACGCCCCATTGCGGGTTTTGACGTAGACTAGTAGCGAGGTTTTTCCATAAATGCCACTTTTCTTTGAAATTGTTTCGTTTTATGTATTTAGGGACGAGCGTGTCACGGCTTAACGTGATATTTAGGGTAATTGAATATTATTCATTTTATATGAGCTTAGGGACTTAGGAAATGTTTATTTACAAAACAGGTAATTTGTAATGGTTCTCATTTAAACACAGTAGGTACTTAGGTAATAGGTAGAATTAATTTCAAACGACTCGACGAGGAATATAAATGAGAATTTTTGTTGCTTATTCTTGCTCTCACGCGTGTATGGAAACTATGACCGAAAAGTCGAAGACATGTGAGTTGCGACACCCACCACGCACTAGGCCCGCGTGGTTTATGAGTCCAGTCCGTCTTATAGAACGGAGGTCTGTGTTATGCTCGCAATCTTCAGGCCACTTATCAGATGTTTAAATCTTCAGTCTAGTTGCTTCATCACGAACACAATTTAAAAAGAACTACATCGATCTCAAGAACAACTCTAACAGTTGATCACCACTGCACACCGTACAGTCAAGTGCACTGTATCGTTAGTTTTTGCGGGCGGTATTCATGCGCCCGTATTGTTCTGTCAGAAGAACGTTTCACCCCACACGCGTGGGAAACGGGTCTCGGTCCCGGAAGGTCTCGGGCTACGATCAATCGACACTTTTTACACTGCGTGTCAGAGAAATGATTGTAGGTACAGTCGAACAAGATATTTGGTAAACGGCTAATTTGGAACTGATTTGAAGCAACAGATGTCAGAGACGCCTTGTTGGTGGTGATTTTGTGCTCTGTGTTTTAAACATGTTTTTACTTCAAAATTGCTTTAACATTGAAAAAAAAATAAACTTCTCAAGGTGAAAATGACCTAACATTTACAAGATATTCCCAAATGCGATAAGGGCTATCTCTTGTCGTTTGGTGACATGCAAATGCCTTCAACCTTAACGCAATTTCAAGATCGATTGCTTATACAATAGCTTGTTCGACGGTACATCTCTCAGTGCTGTTAGGTTTGTTGAACTGCTGCAATTAAAAGGGGTGTGTAATTCTGCAAGTGTTTGCCAATTCGTCGGATGTGGTTAGAATGGACTGGTTTAATGGGCATGAGAATTTTGATAGGTGATTGAGGTCGTTATTGACCACATGTATAAAACGTCCAAATCAATTATCTTGCTATTAAGAGCGATAACAGTTACCTACGTATTTTTTGTATGTATCGAATTTTAATGAAATTTTCGTTCATCTCTAAAAAACTGGATAAATAGTTAGTATAATAATCGAGTTATTTACACAAGGGGCTAAGGCTATCTCTTTTTAAACTTTGACAACTTGCACAAAAGAAGTTAACCCTCAACCGGCAATAGTGGGTCACTAAGACCCTTTCAATGACCCTTATGACACCAAAAATAAACCGGATTATTGTTTAATACTGGGATGATGTATTTTACGGCCGCATAACTGTATTGTAACGATTTCTATTTTATTAGTAGCACTTTGTACTGGACTACATTTTTTCTGCTTAAAACCGGCTGTTTCTGTTATTTATTAGTATACGGTAATAGATACTCAACATAACCTCAAAATTTGAAATGAAATGTGTTAAAAATTGTAACAAATGTTCTTAATTTGATTTATTAAAAGTTGATAGAACGAATCGCTTGATAAAAAAAATAAACTATGAAAAATAAACGTTACTATTATTTTTCTCGATAAGTAGGTATGTATGCTAATTTATTCGGATTGATCGGTGATAAGTGGTCATTGTAGCCTACAGCGACATTTTTGGGTTACAAATTCCGATACAGTAATTGCGACTGGTTGGTCGCCTGTGCTTGTCCCAAATATCTATAAACACTAGCTTAGTATTTAGGTATCGTTAAATAAAACACTGGATAGAACTTAGTTTAAGGCTTACTTCGAGATCGAGTATGATTCTCTTCCAAATATATTTTTCTAATCGTATTTTAAGCAATAACTCAACAATAAATTCCGGTGTCGGCCCTAAATCAATTAAAACGGAGGCCTATGAGCCCATGATAGCCACAATTAAATACGATTCGCAATTTATTTCCCAATCATACAATTTATTTCTTGTCGCCAATAAACTACAGGATTCCATCTTAAGCAAAAAAACATGGCGGTTTCTTTGATTGTTGTGTTCGCTACAAAAAGCGATCAACATTGGAATCCTTTTTGTGAGTTCAATAAACAGAACTGCGTTCCTCGGAACGGCTTCTGAACGTACAAAAACTTACAATAGAAATAAACGTAGTCATTCTAAACCTAAACACCTTGTAATACAGCCTATGTTTTTATTTATTTACCTGCCTATTTTCCTGGAATAGAAGAGTCTACAGGTAGGTTGGCTCTCAAGGGAGTGAATGACATTAGAGTCCACACGTCAAGTGATGTAATTGGACATCGGCCAAGAACGAATGACCCAATGAAGCAATGAACTGGTTCAAATGGAAGAGCTTGCAAAAAAGTAATGAAGAAAATTGGATCAAATAGTGGCGCAAAAAAGTCAAGAAGAAAATAAAATAACTCGGAATGTAGGGGGCGTTACGAGGCACTAAACTGACTGGAGATAATATGTTGAGATACGCAATAAAATCGAAAGAAAATTTTGTAATTACAAGCGTGTAATAAACTTTGCGCAACTTTGTATTTAACCCTTTGGGTATGCAATTTGCATAGCCTTTTACTATTTATTTGTGCATACAACGTTGCGGGTAAAATTGCGCGCACAAAATAAATAGTCAATATAGCGCTGAAGTGTTGATATTAGCTGAACGAACGTTTGGTTTGATGGCTCTGCAAATATTCTGGAAGGAGTATAATATTAGTAATTGAAGGGAATGTTATATGCTTTCTTTGGACACTTGTCTATTTTAAGTTTTTATTTATTGATACTGTTTTCTATCGGTATTTAGCTGAAATAGTAATTTATACACAGATACCCTGCCGGGCCATAAACATGAATGTGAAACCTACACTAGCGTAAGCCTCTTGAGCGGTACCTGAAGAAGCAGTTAAAAGTGGCAAACATCAAAATAATGGCGTCATGCTACTATTCCATTTAAATTTGTTTAAATGTGGGTAATCTTGTAGTGATCGACAGTAAAGATCAATCATAAAGATACAAGCTAATTTTACTAGGCCAATAACAACTGCACTGCGATGGATTCACAGAACTGCAGATATCGATCGTTTCAACGCAAATTACTCTATGTTAGCTTTTCCATTAAGTACCTATTGTGTCAAGGCTAAAATGTATTTATGGTGCTCCACTTTAAGTATCATTTCACCAATAAAGGCTGATTAAAAAGCTCTCAATCAATACTAGAAAGTCAGCAGGGTCCGTCCATTGTAATAAAATTCATGTTTGCTAGTGTCCACTGACTTCACAATGTGATCGTGTTCGCACGACTTCGTGACCCGACCACACCCGACCTCAGCCGAACTTAGAGGATGACACCGCCATCTATTGTGAAAAGAAAGATAGTTTCTTGCCATTGAAAAAACTTTTTGCACTTCATAAAGCTTGACTTTTTAATAGCAGAGAACAAGTTTAATGTTTTTTTATACGATTTTTAGACTTTTTGTTATTGTGATTTTATAATAGTAGGTTATGAGATCAGATAGTACCTAAAACATGCCGTAAATGAGTAGACAAACCTGCTTTTGTCGTCAAGTAGTTTCAGCAGTCATGACACTGACTGAATTCGTGATGAAGATGTAAAACTTTTTTTACGTCTTGGGTTTATATCCAGTACATCTTCGGTAGTGAAAACCGCTCATTTATCAAGGCTGTGTCCATGACCTATTAATTTGAAACTAATTACCTTAGTTGCCATTGTACTGTTTTCTGAAAATTGGAAAAAAACAAAACACAGCTCAGCAAAATTAACAGCTAGGTACAAATATCAACAGTAAAAACATTATGGTTTATGAAAAGCTAAATTATTTTGCTAACTGACGTTTAAATAATATAGTTTGTACGCTAATGAAACAATGGAAAACGCCTGGAGGATCAATTGTTTGAACAGCTTTTGTTTCTCCTCAAATAATAGCAGCTTACTACAGGTAGATACTTTTTGAACCTAAGTAAGGTCTATTGAAATCCTTGTTTCCAATTGATGTTACTTCCACTTACACGAATATCAAATCAATGTCAGTGTACGTTAAGTTGATTTTAGAATGGGTAGTAGATCCTATTGGAAAAGTCATGAAATTGCGTCATGTCACGCTAACTGAACTTTATGTGTGTACGTTGAAGTTATTTTTCCAAAAAAATTGATTCGTTTGCATGTTGGTAAAGAAAATTGCGAACGCGGTTTACATACCTACTTATGTATTACAATATTCGCGAGCACTTAACGTACTTAAATTGATGTTTTATTATGTGATATTACATGAATCATTGATGAATCCGATGTTTATGCAGCGTTCATAAAAATGTTTAAAGCATACATTCAAAGACAACTTTTTCAACGTTGAAAACTCTGAACAATTTAAATAAATTATTAATTCGTAAAGTTTTCCTACAGAATAACTCCAAACTACATAATTCTTGACTATAACTTTTGCCATCTCAACTTGCCCTTTTTCATTAGTACGGATTTGTTTGAAACTATTAATAGCCCAAAGAAAGTCAACAAACTTGTCAATAATGTCTTGTTCCGTCAACAACAAAATTAGTTCTCCTAGACTGAGACTTATTTCGTAGAAAAGATAGTTCAGTCTCATCTCATTACGTATTTTTCAATTCTTAGATAAACTTAGTTAATCAAGTGTATTGCTTTCTTATACACTTAAGTAATTAGCTTGTATTCAGAGAAAATATGTTGTTGACAAACAATTACATCATACTAGACAACTGAGTCATCACCATTTTTTTTAATTTACAAAAATGAGAATAGTTTTCTAAACATGTTCAACAAGACAACGAAAATAGTTGTTTTTATAGCAGAATGAAAATATTACCTAATTATACACCCCTGGCTTTTGAAAACCTGATTAAGTCTGAAGTTTGTGATTTATTCATCAAAAAAAAAAAATGTCTCAATAATTTATCCATTTGTTAATTATTTTAATATTATTTTACCCAATGACATTTTTTTTTTATTAGTATTTTATGTTTGTTAGTTTAGTTATAAATTTTATTATGAATGCTGTGGTCTCCTGTAAGTAAAGGAGTCCACCTACGTGATACTTTTCTCGTCCATTATTTATTTCGTGTGTTTGTGTACCTACATCCTTTGTTGGAGATTCTAAACAAATAAATAGTAAAAATAAATAAATGATCAGCTGTGAAAAAATTCTATAGGCCCTTGTGATTGGTCGATCAGAATAACTGCAACTAATCAAGGTAGACTGAACAGATTATATGAATTTACGCACTTCACCGTCGCGTCGGTCGGTGACGGAACGGGTGGTCATAGTCTCATACGTTTCAATACAAAGATTTTTTTTTGTCTGTTACGTTCATAGTAAGGTATGGTATGGTCCGGTGTAGTGGGCAGACTCCTTTAGGGTGAATTTCACAAAATGATGAAAGCGCTTAATACAATATCTCAACTGCATTTAATAACAGTGTTATAATTAGGTAGGTACTATGGACACTGTCAGTTCTTGAACCGCTGAATGTTCTTTAGATCGCGTTCAGTTTTTTGTGTCATTCTCTTTAATTAGTTTAGGAGCTAACTGAGTTAAAACCTCTACCTTATTTCCTAAGTTTGCAAACTGCAAGCTGTACTTATAGCTGTATCTAAGATGGGGTGTCGACGTCCTTGCAGACCCAAGGTCGATCGATACACCGCCAGCACGTGACGTCACGTGCCGCCATTTTGGAAGATGACGTCACTCTTCTGTAAATAAACGCCTTTCAGGGACGTTATGGGAATAGTATTGTAGTAGGACAGCTTTTACGTTTACTTTAGCGTGAAAGATTGAAATAAATGGTGTTTTCGTTGGGTAGTAAGTGTTCTTTTCTACGTAATAGTATGTTTTTGTTACTTGAAGGTGCTTATTTGGCATGTTGCCAAGAATACATTGGCGTTAAACTTTATGTTTTACGGTGTTGAAGACAATCATGGCAGAAAATACCGACAGAGTAGTATCGATTTGATGACAGTGCTGTCATGCTCTTAATGTACCTTTTTGACAGTTGAATGGAAAGGAAAGTTATTAATTAATGGGATTGTAGGACCCACATTTTCATGAACTGACACTGGCAAGCCTATCAATTAGAATAGGATACAAGGTTTTATAAAGCGTTGTAAATATTGCGTAGAAAATTTGTATTCGTCAGTAAGATCCTTGAGGATTTGAGAAATATGTACGAGCTAGCTTATAGTTAGCTATCTACATATTCTATTCGTCTCAAGGTTTACCGACTTATAAACCTAGACGAACTATACTTAGTTCGACGTGGGCGTCGCGTGATCTTACACCATCCCTGTCAATTGGATTACTGACTGCACACTCACTTTAAGGGCAAAGACACATTTTATTGTCTCTTTCAGTAGTTCCTTGTTAATGGCTATTGCTTTCTATAATCTTTTTGATTTATATGAATATGGGGGTACCCCCTATGGGGGTAGGCAGAAACAACAGAACGCCACCTCACCTGTAACGACACTTCGCGTGGAATCGTGACACCCTGATCCCTGACATCTGTAATCTTTGGAACTACTGATCCGATTACGAAAATTCTTTCGCTGGTGGGCATACATTTAAAACGTTCCCGTGGGGTAATCAGGGCCGGCAGTCTCGACATAGATACCGACAATATCGCAAACTTTCGATCGCTTAATAATAACAGAAAAAATCGGTTGCAATAACGTTGCTTGCGAGAAACGCATCTTGGATGTTGAGACTTGCATTTCTCGCAAGCAACGTTATGTACGATCGACGATAGTTCCAGAGATCTATGTCGAAACTGCCGGCCCTGACGATAACGCGAGCGATGTCGCGGGCAAAAGCTAGTTCATCAATATTCATCATACAACCGCACGTTGACGCTCGATCCCTTACGTGTTTTCAAATACAACCCGACTTGGATATTTTTATCGACACCATTATGCGATCTTTGCCTTTAACCTTTTGAACGCCATTGTTACATATATGTGACAAGCAAGCGGCGCGTGGCCTGTACGCCAAACGACACAAATATGTCATGTGGCGTGGAGGGTACGTGCGTGCGTTTATGCTCTGGCGGTCAAAAGGTTAATAAAAAAACTTCAGTAACCACCAATCAAAAGACAAGTTTTTCTCGCATTCTCCATAAATTATTACTCCAAAGTAATGTGTACAGCTTAGTTGTAGGCACGCGTCCGACACTCGCGACCGGTTGCCATCGCGTCGCACGTAATTACGCGATCGATAGGATTCTTCCTTATTTGCTGGGACATCCCTACAGGCACCTTATATGCGGTGAAAGCAAAAATACTCGATAATTAATTATCGGCCTTGATGAGCTTTTTGTTAGGAAAAAAACTTGATCAGAATTCCCGTCACATATCGGCGGAAGATAAGATGTTTCTTCATGGTCCCTCTTCAGCTAATTTAATCATTCTTAGGCAATTTTGCTGGCCTAAGTGTAAGCTTCTAGTTGATGAAGATGAATTCCGATTTGTTAATTATGTCAATAACTTATTAGAAAAGCCTTCTTGGTCTTAAACATTCATAAAAGTAGTTTTAATTTTTTTCAGTATTAGTTAAATTTTTCGATTTTGCCGACAATGCTGCCTGTCGTTGTTTTCATAGAGTTATACGGGGTGAAGTTTTCAAGTGGGCGTGGATTTGTCGCATATAATTACTTCCCAGAATTTGATCTTTAATAGTGATGTGAAGTGACGTGTGATAATACTGTGTTTTTTTTTTTCAAAATAAACGGTTTCGATTTCTAGCTAAGAATATTGATTAAAAAAAAAAACAATGATGCAGTTTTAGTTTTCATCAAAAACGGGACTCGTTTGAGTATTTTTCGCTATTGCTCATGGTTTGGGATTTCGCCCTCCACGCCCACTTGAAAAGTTCATCATGTGTAGAATCCAGTCGCGTCGCTGCTTTGCTTCGCAGTCGCTTTCAAAAAAAGAACCTCAACTGACAACTGCTGTGATCTCAATTAAGTTGCTTGTTATACGAGGATACAAGTCTTTTCAAAGCCCGTTCCTAAATAATACCTCTTTCTTTCCGCATACCACGGGCCGCTTCTGTTCTTTTTCGTAACACCACCAATTATGCCGTAACATTTTTGGTACAGCACCCGTCAAATTATCAATTGTGGAGGATGATCTATCAACTTTCTAAACTAATAGCTGTATGTTTGTGTAAGTGCTATTATCTAGTGGATAACGAGCGACCTTTGATTCGGCTAAACGTCTTAGATTATCTGGTATGCGTCACTATCATGTAATGCCTGGCTGCCTGGTGTATTGTGATTGGAGTTGTCATGTTCTTTACCTGTGTGAATTTTGTGATTGATCGGAAACTGCATATTATCTTAATCCAGTGTTAACTATCACTGTTTGTTATTGTGAAGTCCTTGGTGATAAGTTTTATGCAATGATTTAAATCATGAGATTCACCCCGCCGCGGCAAAAAATATCGAAGTTCAGTGAAAAGTAAAATTGTCTATAGCCTGTTCATACTGAATATTGTATCTATCTTTCTGATAAGCGAACGGGGATCTAAGTACGTAGAGGGCACTACACTAACGATTGACATCTTTACTATTATGTGCTTCGATCAATTTAACCCATACCAGGCCGCTGCCGGACTTAAACATCGTCAAAGTTCCATGACAACGTCTAATTTACCCGCTATGTCTGAAAATCTTCAACCTATTTTGGGGTTTCATGTCATGGTGCCAAAATTGTTCCGAGATAGGGATGCTCTTATTTGGCACAGCGATGTTTCTTTTATCTTTTACGTCGTTCATCAACCGGAAACTGCCCACAAATAGATGTAATTCTGCCCCTTAAAGCACCATAAAAAGTGGTCCGGGCGGATATAATGATACTTTATAAGGCATAATATATTTCGGTTTAGGAGATTATAAAAATAATTGGATAGAACTTCTTGGTACGTACTCCAAAAACAAAATCTAATGCAGCCAGTTTCTGAAACAAAAACCTTAAAAATACTGTCTATGTAGATCTTCAATTAATTCTCTGAATCATAAGCTTCAGAGAGTTGATTTCGGTTTTAAGAACCCAGGGTTAACGAATTTGGCTGCGGGACTGTTCGAAAGAGATGCCACGGCCCTGGAAAACAAAGGGCAAAAGAAAGGGTTTTAGTCAGTAAAAGTCTGACACTCCCTTCCGCTCCGCCCAGAGCAGGACCCCGTCATTTGATGATTTCCCATCCGAAAAAAAAGAGAACGAATTTCAAAATAGTCAGATTACATGTTTTTTGCATGCTGTCGAGCGCGTCGTTGTTGATGCTGCCGCGTGCGATAGCACTCCCGCTATTTCTCACTCTAGCAAATGACGGTTCTGAGCGACAGAAAAGGAGAGGAGCACAGAAAAATGCGATTCCGTGCTGATAGATGAGGCTCAACCTGTCTGTATTTTTAGCACGTTTTCACATCATGTGCCTTTCATAATATATCAGTCATATCATCACCCCTGCAATGCCCTGCACAAGATCGTGACATAGAACACACACGTTAATGACTGCCACGTCACATCTGACTATATAAAATTGAAATCATTGTGAAATGTGCAATCAATTAAAAAGATGCCACATATGACTTATCTTCAGCTCGTTAAATATTTTCGTTATCATTAATATGTGTAGGTATTTATAGACTGGATTACATAGGTCCTAAGTACAACATGCACTGGGGACTCAATGCCCTTGAACCGTCTTGAACTTGGGTCCACAACCATATGATTCAAATGCTTGGATTAAGAAGCTGTAGGTTTGAGTATTTCTATCGCTAATTCCATCATCTTTGAATGCTTGACTTTAATTTTACAGTAACTTTATTACCTAATTCTTGCCATTTGATTTTGAAACTTCCACATTTTCTTCTTCTTTTATTTTGAAACAAAGCTGCACCACTTCCACGGCGACATCGGAGGTAGCTAAATTTCATTTTGTGGGGGTACAGAGGGCTGACTCTCCATTGCCCATTACTCTCATCATTTCCCATTTCTATGGGAAATAGGAATACTTGTATTTTTTTTTTTTTCGTATTAATTATTTTTGTTTTGTTTAATGATGGTCTGCTTCGTATTTTTTAATTATTCAAACGTACTTACAAAATTGTACGTATAGATATCTATGTCAAATAGGTACACACCTATGTTATTAATTTTAATGTACCTAACTATTGTAAAAAAAAATATTTTAAATTTGCATGCTATTATTATATCGGAATGTGTCCTGCTCTATAACATTTTATAACCTTCTGTAATGTGTACCACATTTTTTTTACAAATAAATATTCTTACTTACGTCTACAAAAATTCCATATCAGTTTTTCACTTTTCCATATGGTTTTTGCAATTCACACACTGGTCTCCTCACAATATTTTTTTTGTTTTACTGCTCTTTAGCTGCTGATTGTAAACTGTCAGTCTTGTACAGACACCAACGAATTCATTCCTGTCATGTTTTCGATTTCATAGTCATGTTCAATATCTCTATGTCCATCAGACAATACACTAAAAGCTTTCATCTCCATACAGCTATACTGTTCTGTTATTTTAATTGGCTTGCGATCTTCCGGTCCGGACCGAATCGTTTGGTAGTGGGAAACAATACACTTAACGGTTGTATGTAATTGAAGTTCAAGGCCCGTAAACCGTACGCCGGCTGTAACGTTTACATAATACGTTACGTTTTCTGTTTTAAGTCACTTTCATCCGTTTACTTACGAGTGATAAGGTTGTAACGGTGGTGTAGTTTCTGCGTGTTTTACGTTACTTGTGACGAAAAACCACCGTATAATGGGTTTTGTTTAACCTGAAAAAGGTCACCTGAAACGCGGATACTCCGATATAAGTGGACCTAGCTAGACGGATTAATTAGAGTTTGGGTCAGCTCTTAGGTAAGTACCCAATTAGTTGTTCGCAGACAGGGTTCAAAATTAAGTCCTTAATTTAATTAACCGACTACGGCAGATCCTAAATAAGGGTTCTTCATTGTTCTTTATCGTCTGTTCAGACAAGTAAATTAATTTTGAAAATCAAACCATCACCTATTACATACTTCGTATGCCTTTTCATAAGAAATCAATTCAGCTCTCATATAAAGGGTACTGTAATTACGTATTATGAGTATTTACATCATCTCTTATAATCTACGATTCATTGCGGCTGGTGCAATGGTTGCACTGCGTTTGCTTCACTTTCAATTTTGACAGCTTACAAATTGCGTGCACCTGTGATGCAGCTTCAAAGATTAAGTAATGATTTAAAGATAGGCATAAACTCCTCTGGTAAAAGAAATTGTGCTTCTTATCTGGGACGGACTCTATGAGAAAACACTCTTCTGCGCTTTGGAAAAATGCCAAGTTTCATCAACCTTAATATCGGGTAAACCACTAAAAGTAAACTTACAGATAGTTAGACAGATTTGATGTGTTTCTTTTATCCCCATTTCATCATAAAACATGAGAATCTACATAAATAATCAAATTTTCTGAATTGTTTCTTAGTTTTATAGCTTGTTGGTAAAAGGCCTATAAATTCTAAGATTATTGTCTTTTATATTCTAATTAGTCGCACAGTTCCTAGGGATTCCACGGCGAACCACAAAGCAGGCCTCCGACTTGATGTAAAGATAACATTCTCAGTTAAATAATGAATGAACAATAGATTCTCACATTTTAACAAGCCAATCCTTTTCTGGCGTACTCTAGGGAAATCCAACTTGCTAATGAATGCAATCAAATTTTTTAATGTGCTTAGTAAGTGGTTTACTTTGATTAATAGAACGTGGCTAAATTGTGATTAATGAAGGCTTTACTAACCTACTGAGTTTTAACGAAAACCGAAGAGCGTTCTATTTTCAATTTCTTTTGAATAGGCACATTCCATTGATGTGAAAGAGGTTACCATTCATTTATCACTTCTGGCTGTATTCTATGGCCCATGCTCACACACGTACTAAACATTTACCATCTTAACTCTTAAGCAACACCCATTATTTTACCATCCTCATCGATATATTAAGTAATCCAAAGATGCACTCCCAACATGCCATCGAGTTAAAAATTATGCCCTGCACATTGAGAAATTCAGTGCGTAGAACCGGAACTTTAAGTTACGAAACTATGTTTATACCGTGTAATGATGCATTTATAAATTGATGAGCCGGCCTTTCTCGATCGTCGAATTAAAATGAGTGATGTTTCGAATGATAACAATGACATATTTATGGACGGTGCTCTGTGGAAATCCGAAAGATTTCCCATTGCGTGAATACCGAACGCTGATGGCACTTTGTTTTAAATTGTTTTTGGTTGCGTTGCGCCATATTGGATCTGTTTGTGACGATCAAGAATCTTACAGCTATGAGGAGTTGCCAAATACAGAAAACGTTACTAGATTTAGTGGTAGACAGTAGGTTAAGTTTCCTCATCAACAAACTTTAATCTTGACAAGACCCTTTTCGCTACAGATACTTTCCAAGTAGGTACCTTCGTCTCCCAAACATTGTTCGTACCAGATACTTTATTAAACGTTACTGAACCAATATTTATTACCATAGCACTTATTTGTTCAACTTTTTTTGATTGGGAAAGTCCATTGTAGCCCCGGGTGTCGTCGACTACCACGGAACCTGTTTTAAAATCTCTGTTGTGGATAATTTAATGAAATTGTGAGTTTCGTAAGAGTTCGCCGTCTAGAAACGCTCCCCATCCTTTGTGTGGGAACCAATGAGTTTAGTGAGGGACTTATGAAATCTGTTTTTTTTCTAAGGAAGCATTTCTGTAGTAGATGTTGTAGATTGTGTACCACTTATTAGGGATTTCGTCCCTAGTAATTAGTCTTGTCTTAGTTTAGAAGTTGGTCCTTTGCTGCTCTTAGTGGCCCTTGATGGAGAGGCTTGTGGTAAAAGTTCGATAATGTAACAAATTGATTCCCTTAGTTTCTTCTTTATTGTTTGATTCATTAGTGGGTATGTTATCTTGGCCAGTATTTTAATGTAGTACAAGGTTTCCACGTTTATCTATCTCAAGCTTTCATCTCTCATCAAAATTATCTTAACATCGTTATCTTGATTCCATAATCATCTTTAATTATCCTGTCTCCTAAAAACAGTCATTAAAAAAACTACCATTATTTTATCCAAAAAGGTTGTCTAATGAACACCTTTCTGTTTACTTAATAGTCTATGATATGACAGTGTTAATTATTTAATTACGTCAATTATTTTCATTTGATTCTTCATTAGCTTTAACATTAGTCGGTAAGTAAGTTGAAAGAACATCACTAGTAGTAATAGTCAAGCAGCCTGTGGTCTTCACTGTGTAACTCTTTTATTTTCGAGTAACTTGATGTAACGAGCTTCTATCGTGGGAAACTTGATGATAGGTGCAAATGTCTACCAGCGCAAATCGTACTGATGATAGATAACAAAAAAAGTGCAGTTTAACCATCCTAAACGCTGCTCGCTCTTTGTTTCTTTAAGATCCAAATCACCGTATAGAATACGTTTCATTTCCTTTTGCGTAACAATATCTTTTATTTATTCTCTTTTATATAATGAATGCAAATTCGGAGCTATCGATTTTCTGAATCAAATGTAATGAGAGTCATTGTGGTTGTTTAAACTGTGCTGTGTCTGTGAGAAAAGTGTTGGTAACAGTATTTGTAATGTGCTGTATAGACATATAAGTATTGTCATTGCTTTCGCGAAGTTTGAATGTGCAGTTGGCAACTTTGATGTTTGGCTCTTGGATTGCCTGTTTTGGAGTCCTATTTATCTGGTTGTCTGATTGGTGCTAAATACACATTCAAACATAAACTCACGATTTTGGCCCATGGGGGGTAAGCAGACACCACAGACACCACAGAACGCCACCAGCTACGATACTTACAGACACCGTTTGACTCGTCCATGTTCAAACAACAAGGTTCTCCAGAAAGGTCAGGTCCATAGTACTCGCAAGCGGCGTGCGTATAATTATGATCTGATATACTCGTATGTACATGGTGCTCAATGATTTATTATATCAGCTTTTGCCGTTGTATCTTTGTTTCTTTTTTACTTCATGGGAACATCAGACAACTGTTGGACAAAAATCTAGATTCAAAATAGTGTCAGCCAGTTTTACATACATACGCCAGCAGCTGTCAGTCATGGCGTCATTCGCTTTGCATATCCAAAATTGACACAAGCTAGTGGGCGTCGGTTTTTGACCGTTTTATGGTTTTGCTTCCTTTATCGTCCTGTTCTATTGTCCAAAGATAAAATCTAAGCGACAAAAGATTTTTAATTTACCAAATTCGTGGCGCTTGTAAACGTCCGTCCGCTAAATTTATTGTAGAGGCCTTTAATTGTTCCGGTAAATGGTTTAAACTAAATGGTAGAGGTTATAATAGAATCTGTAAAATAGTTTTTGTTGATTGTGATCTTTTATATCGTGATGGGATCTAGCTTCGTCTATGTGTTTGTCTGCACCATATAGACTCATGAAGTGGTTGAACTTGCGTTTGTTATGGTGCTCCATAAAGGCTCTAATACAACGTAATAGGGGCAGTAAATTCTTCATAGCTTCTCTCTACTCCATTTATTATACCAATAAAGTTATTTGATCTCTTCTATAGCTGTTCTAAAATCTCGTATTGGTCGCGACAGTTCTGTGATATTTTTATTTCTTCAACTAAAAAAGTGATTGACAGTTTCTTCTCATAAAAACTTAGGCTAGTAAAGAGTGGGTCTTTAAATTGATCTGACTTCTGCCACGGTTCATCGGCTTCAAGCAAACAATTAGACACGCCAACTATATTTACATTTTTTGCGGACAAATATAAAGCAGTACCAGGTTTTGCTTTTATTTCTAGAATTTTAAGCCGTCTGCTTTGTTTAATATTTGGATGATCGACTGTCGTACCGACGGCGGCGTCGTTTTCATTCTTTATTCATATTGATTCCTGTATATCCGCTGGTGCAAAGGATATCCTGTCTTGTTTCATGAATGTTTTCAGATTATAATAAGCGAATTTAATCAGGCTAGCAAATAAACAATTTACTAATGAAAAATCTAGTCGAGTTTATTCTGGTTCGAAGAAAAGAAGTCGGTAAAACTATAAAAGCCAGTTTAGGGTAAAACGTTGATATGAATTTAATGCGACTACCGTTACCGTTCATTTTATATCACGTGCAACAACGCAGAAAGCCAATGTAATAACAACATTTATACCTATTATTATCTAGTTTATTTCCGTCGCATGTGATACTTATATCATTATCACGATTGATTTTCACGTGGCTATTATCTTCGAACGTCATCACTCTCAGATTTAAATCAATCCTTTTCGAAAGACTGACAGTCTGTCAGGGAAGTTTTATCGACGAGAATTTAAGCTAGACGATAAGGAGGTATTTTAAATTAACGAAAAAAGCCAATGAAATAAAAAAGAAGTCTAGAAATTACAACCGGATGTGAAATTACCAGAGAATCGCTCATCTTTTTTTCATAAAAGATAAACACAAGTGGACAGGAAATTCGTATCAAATAATGGAGTCTCTGTTATAAATTAAGAAGCACCCGATATGGACTCGGATATTTTTATCTTTAACACAAGGACGTACATAAAAGTTGGCCTCAGATATAAACAAACTGTAACCCTTACACTTGAGACGGATAAACTTGGATAAGAAACCATTATCAAAGATATTCGAGAACACAATAAAAGTACCCAAACGGATAAAGCGGAAAACAGAGTAACAAGTTATGACCTAATTTAAATTTAATGGAAGCAGATAGCCGATTACTTAAAACAAATAGATGGTAAGATTGTTAAAATTGTACATCAATTCTTAATTTATGATTAGAGGCCGCCACAAGGTTATCAATCAGAGTATTCAATTTGACAAGATTTGAATCGATGATACTTGACTTTACTAATCAAGGTCTGGATCTGATTATCTCAGAGATAATGTTAGTGGTCACTGATTCTTTAATCAGTTATGCAAATGCCGTCGCGCTGTCTCCAAACGGAAAAGGCAAAGGAAATATAAGAATTCTTGCAAAATCTTTCAACAATACTCGACTATGTAGACAATACATGCAAATATAATAGAAATACCTAAACTAGATGTGTCGCAAGTCGCAACATCGGCGTACGCGCACCGCTTCAAATCCAAGGCCGCTGTGAGCTGTCAAACGTCATTGAATTATGATGTATGTATGTATGTCAAGGACAAATTATTGTATACTATGCACCACCTACGATAATGTGCATGCGAAGGAGGCTTCAAAGGAAAGTAAGAGAGCATGAGTCATTGTAGTCTAAAATATAGGAAATTAGGAATCCGGTGTTCAGGACAAGAATTCAAGGATCCGGCTGTGGACTCTACAGTACGATTTGTGGGATATGGCATGATTACTAGTAATGGTAGTCGGCGTACATAACACAGTTGGTTTCACCATCGCCACCCAAGACCACAATAAATTGAGTCCGCTCTCCAAATTCTCCCCAAACAATAAACTCAGACGCAACATTTTTATCCTGTCACATGTTACTCAACCAAGCAAGCCATATTACGAGTTCAACAACATACCTAATCACAACAATAAGGCTGACAATGCAAATTGTGTCTAATAATAGCGCCTAATCGCAGACACATGATTCAAACAGTCACAATAGGTCCTTTCTCCTAACTAGAGCGTAGGTGTACCAACGGCCTTGGGGACCACACTCAGTGGGCGGGTGGTTGACATTTTGATGTGTTGCATACTCGCGAACACATTGTGATGGCCCATCGTGGCACTTTAGATCCGCTGTCAGCATTTCCCGGGTTGTAACTACAGCCCGCCTACAGGGCAGGTAATGGGATGTAATTTTTCTTCTTGCCTAATCTTTTGTTGCAGATTCTTAATGTGCGTCTTCGCAATGGGCCTAACGGTTACGTGTTTTCTGTAATGGGGTTGTTTAACTTACGCAACTATATCGTAGCATAGTTCTGTGTGCTGATATTTGACCTAATTATTCGCGCGATCGGTTCCTTCATCAATGATAGGGCACGTTTTGTTCTTGTTGTCTTCTGTTCTTCACTTTGTAAAATGAGTATTTAGAAACACAGAATCAGATAAATCACGTTGGTCTTTAATTTCTAGGGAACAAAGCTTGGTATCATAACTTTCTTTAAAAACGTAGCTGCAGCCTTGCAGAACTGCAGTCATGCAAATTGGCGGTACGTGAAGGCAATTAAATAACCATTTCCTTCTTTACTTACGAACCACTTTTTCCCTCGTTTTCCTTCGCGTGGAAACATTTGGAGTGAAGCCAGTATAATTCCACAGTTAATCTTGCTACTCGACTCTTGTCCTTGACTTAATTCTACGGCAGTAAACTTATTCCGTTTTTGTTTCCCAAATTACCTAATTGAGAAATGCGAGGTTACTGTTCATATTTCGTGAAAAATTAAAGTTTTGTTTATGTTTTTATGCATTTCGCCAGGTTTCCAAGCTTATTATTACTGAAATCTTGGCACCGTTCTTATATACATATTTACCGAAGCCAACCCCAAAATGCTGGCACGAACACATTGATACTTCTTATAACACTTAACCTGGAAAATCTCATTCGCTTGTGTCACACGAGGTAATTTTCTTATATCTTCCCGGCTTACACATAAGTCCTCTTACAAAATCGTTTATCATAAGCACCGAGTATGTAAATATTTATGTATAAATGTCTATTTCTAAATCCGAAAAGACAGTTTACACGTGATCGAGATTGTCATAAATAAATGGTACACGATTATCCGTAGTATCATGCTGTGTGATAATGATTTCCGTCCTCCTGAGATTAATACCATCATTAGTTACATTTTACTTAATTTTCGTTTCCCGTGCCTCTTCATTAAGAAAATTGTTATGGTCGTCATTTTAATGTGGGATTAAAAAATACTGGCTGTCATCTTCATTTTCCCATTCTCATAATTTTCTGTCAGTAGGTATTATCTTAATTGTAAATCTCATTTAATTTGCTTTAGTGACTAATTTTTTTTTCAAGTAGTAACAACGGTTTATGATAGGCCAATTGCACGGAGGATATTGGAGCAATTTTTCAAGTTTTTCATTACCAGAAATTCATTGTCTCTCAAAGCGTTTACAAAGATCAATAACATTGGTGTACCTACGTGACCGCGGCGCTTTGGTAACCAAACACAACGAGGCGTAAGACCGAGCGCCGAGCGGCAACCGACGTGGTAAGGTAACACAATACTCACTATAACCGCAAGGACGGTGAAAAATGCGAATCTCTGAAGAATCTGACTCATTCATGAATAGATAGAATCGTGATCTTTAATCTCTTGAATAAAAAATCTTTTAAAAAAAAGTAGTAAAGCAGACGTATAGGTCTTTTTTCGATTTGGAATTTGATGCGGCTAGTTTTCAGAGTTCAAATTGAGAATCGGAAGATACAACCCAAGAGTTTTGTATATACATGTTATGCGATTTTATACTATGTGCGCACCAACTGTAAATTTGAATTGCCCTGCCTGTGATTATGGTAGGACTTGGTGTAAATTGCTGTTCCACATAATATGTTGTAATACACATTGGCTTATATGACCTGGGGTCGATTACATAAGTAAGACCGCATGCTATGAAACGAAAACGTATTTCACCGATACTGTCCTCTCCGATGGCACCAGCAACCCTTTAGTAACACAATCCTTTAAGGCAACCAGCAACAATACAACTGGGCAATAACATTACAAAACATTCCAAAGATTGTACAGAAGAAGTAGGTTAAGATAAAGCAGAACACAAGAAGCAGTCACATAGATCTTTGATGTACGCGATTGGCAGTGGCGGACTGGCGGCGTCACAAGAAATCGGACACAACGAAGCGTACAACCGCTGCAGTCGACGGGTTAGTAATGCGATACAAGAAACCGCAAGGACGGCGGAAAATGCGCATCTCTCAAGTATTATAATTTAATAAAAATAGACGATACTGAGGCGGTGTCTTTGCTATTCGCAGCCGGTTTAACACGTTTACGGAATCAGCAGATAGATATCCATTGCTAACAATGTGGTGCTGATTTAATTATAAATTATAGTCGATGTATCAATTTCTTCTTTTCATTTTCGAGTTCCAATTTTTACATCTCCGCATTCAGAGTTACTTTCACCTTCTACAAAATTTCATAAACGTCTTTATCTTCAAAGAAATATTCATTACGCTATTAAATTGTTTGGACTGCTGTCACCCTGAGCTCGGTCCAAAGAACGAAAGTAATAATACCACACCGTACATTAATATTTCGGACACCATTAATCATTTGAAATATACACATGTCCGAACTGACATTGTTTAATTAATCAACACTTAGTTAATTACCACAAGTTGCAAGGAGCTTCACTTTTTTTGTAAAATCTTTGCAGCCGTAAAAACTACAATAGGCTTATCTAAATTTTCCAATCAAATGAGTCTGCGAAAATATTTTGCTTTGTCATTCATTAAAATGTCAATGTCAAAAACAAAATACTCGTCAACTGGAGATAAACGCAGACCATAACAAACGATATATCCATAGTTAAAGCAAGATGAGAATGTTTGGAGATCAGAATAGCATTTGACTTGTAATTGTTGCGGGTAATTGTAGCAATTTTCCATTTGATCTTCGAATACAAAACGTTATCGGCCAAAGTCATGGTCAGTCTAATGAGTATTGTCTGCTTGTACGATTTCGGCCATCCTCTGATATACTATTTGAAGAAAGTAAACGTGTCCTCGAATCCACGGTTAGAGTGCGCTATTTGCTTAACTTTACCTATAGTCTTAGTAAATTATACTCACCTTTTGTAAGCAAATTGTCGTTGATTTGCTACAAACCTAAGGCCTTGAAGGGTTAACAGTTTAGCACTGAACATTCCAGTCAGCCTTGCGTTGTGTAACGTTTTCGTAACTCAGTTATCTAATTTGCACCTTGCAGTTACTGTTTCAGACGGTGGATATCTTTTAGCGATAAAAATTTAATAATAATGATAAAGCGACGTTACTGTTTACAATTTAATGACGTTCTTGTGTTATTAGACGCGTTGTATACTTTTCCCTCAGCCAATGTTTGTTTAGCTTCAACGTCTTCTTTTGCATCTTAGTTTTCTTTTCCCGTATGTTCAGTGATTATTAAGGCTATTGTCGTCGAGGCAACTAGCCTTTCTCTTTTAACATCCTTATCTCGGTTTACGTTATTTTGTTCTTTTTAGCGACCAACGTCCGCTTTAGCTGTTCTGTTAACGAACTTAAGTGATTTCGATTTGTTAAACGGGTAATTGTCAATTCCACGATCACTCAGTTATCCAGTAGTTTAACGACCGTCTGAGAATTTACCAAGTGACACATCTCCAACATAATTTCTCTCTAAGATCGTATCAATCTCTTTGGAGTTTCTACTGTTTAATCGACTGTTGAGTCATCGACAAACAGCTGACCATTCTTCCGTAAAAATTCAAGTTCAATATTCAAAATCAATGTCACTTGGATCGTTTATTTTTTTCGTCCGGCGTCCGGCGACCGTTACGTCATTGACGCCGCGAAGGTAATCCGGCGGACAGCCACCCGTGTCGCCCGCCCGACTTGTTCCCTCTTGCGTAACGTTTACTTACTCCCCTACTCACTGCAACTAAATAGGTTCATTAAAACGAAAAGGGGTTCCAAATATTACGACGGCTCACAACTGCAATGGTAATTTCTAACAATTCTCAGCTCATTACGGTACTATTGACAAGTCTTTAATTTATCTGTTTCTTTTATCTGAGAAATTCTCTCTTTATAAAGAACCATCGGAGTGTTAATCAATGTTCTGTTATCTACTTTATCTGTGACCAGGTAGCGTTCATACGAGTATCAGTTGCCGGGCGGCTTTTTGTCTTGTCCGAAATCGACCGTGAAAATTGATGGTGTCATGTTTTAAGACATAGAATAGTAAAAAGGTCTTTGTCATTCGAGATATTTAACGCTATAAAAATATATCAATAGATAAAGGTGTTCGCCACTTTGATTGATCGATGTTCTGATTAGGCGGGTTTTTCCGTGGGATTGACGCAAAACATTGTTGTTACATTTGTCGCAATAGCTCGTTTACATAATGCGAAGAATAAATAAAATGGCTTATTTAAAATATTTAATTAGATGTGAAATTGGTTAGGAAGTTATTGACGTCTTCATTTGTACTCAAATATGCAAATTAAGCAATCAGGTTGACATAAAGGAGTTTACACATAATTTGTAGCTCGTAAAAGTCCTGTTGTGATCAGCAGAAGTAGTTTCGAACATTGTCCTCACCAAATATAAGTAAATTGTCGCTTGCCTTACCAAGACGGATTTTAATTCTTTACTCATCCGGAACTGTTTAAGGTGAAAATTAATATACCTGTCATTAACTTCAAAAACACAATACCAGAATGTGACCAAAACAGCATTACAATTTTCGTTAAAATTTCTCTTTCGGGCCAATGTACAGGTTTATAATAATAACTAATTTACGTCCAGCACCAACAATTATCAGCAGAAATAATTCTCGTTCCACTTGTGTTACTTTCTTCGAGGCATCGGGTAACGGTGCTTGAGCTTTGTCTCAAGATTCAAGGCTGAAGTGGCCCTTACGACGACATGACAGAAAGTTCAGAAGACCTATGAAAAAAACCTGAACACCTGTAGAAGAAAGTCAGTCCGAATCCACTTATCATTTAAAATTAAGTTAAGTCATTGCTGTTAAAGAAGAAATGGCGATTCCTGCTCCAGCTGTAAGTTTTTCTGCAGCATTAAGGTAACGCTATTTGCCGTCTTAAATTGGTCTTTATCAGTGATATCATTTAACCTCTGCGGTCTCGGCAAGAGCATTAGGGATTTTTCTTTCTCTGGTCATATTTTTATATGCTGCATTATACGAACTGCATTATACGACGACGTTGTGACGAGTAGACTTTCTGTATCTTCTAATGCTGCTGACTCGTTGGTAGCAAACTGTAACGGTTCGATGATGAGTTTTTAATTCCTCATTCGCTACTCGAGCTGTAGCAGTGTTATGGTTGATAATTCGTTGCGGTTTTTATGTAAGGTGCCAAGGTTAGAAAGAAAGCAATAGAATTCTTTATGCATGCAAAAAAAATCTTTATATGATGCAGCTACTAATGAATATAAAACATTGTTTAGTGAAGTATAATTTACAATCATGCTATCAAAAGTCATAAATATTCTAGAGGATACTAAATTTAATAAGTAAAGACATCAAAATAACAAAAATATCATAACATTTATTAAGACAGACAGCATCCAAATAAATGTGCATTAGTCATCATTATCAGCACTGCGATACTCATCGGGCATTCTCTTTCACCTTTACCTCGTCTCTATAAAGCTGTCAAAGAATTGAGTCCATCTGATGACAAGTGGTAATTATAAAACACCCGTTGCTGTATAATATCCGACTTTTTTCAATGTCAATGTTGGTTTTACCGCTTCGAGACAGCTGTTCGCGTGCTAAGACATTCTTGTTTCGATCTGTTTAGTTTCCTCCGTTCAAGATAAAGGAACTTGACTCAGCCTGTTTTAGAAATAGACTTCTTCTTAATGTTTTCATCGATATACTCGTTTCACATAATGCACCTTTCACTCCGTTTATATTGTCGTACCCATAACATTGAAATTGATTCTACTAACATTTAACGTCATCGCCTACTTTGCAAAACTTTCGTGCGAATGACCAAAAAGAGATCGTAATTTCACTTATTACTTATCACCTTACATTTTCACATCGACTTAAATAAGTAACCTAACATTATGTCTCTAATAACGATATTTTGTTAGTACACATTGACGTTTTGCCAATAAGTCTCTCAAGTTCTCATCGTTAAACCTGCACTTGACACTGTTTGTCGTCGGATGTTAATCTACTAAATTCAAAAGTACTTCTTTGGCTTCGACAGTTTCGTTGGTAATAGTGTTTTCAAATTAGCCGTTTCATACTGCAGTTTTATCGAACGACTCGCGTGAGGTCCGACAGAAATGTTGTCCAGTTCTGTCTCCGCCGGTGTCCCAAATACCAATTATGAGGTAAAATTTATAGCGTCGACTGCAGCTCGATTGTCATACATCACGAAGGTGCTGCGTTCGGATTTTACTTTTGTAATTATCCGTCGCGTGTTCTGTTTTTTTTGGAATTCACATTCCTAGTGAACCTACACGATAGTCCGTTTTTCATAGGCATTATTTCTCTTTATGTATGCTGAAAAATTGTGTCAAATGGGTCTTCGTGGAATAACTTAGTTTCGTGTTACTTAATTAAGAGCTTTGACATTTACTGATGTTTCTATTAGTATATGTCAAGCTTACTGTATACCGCAATTCCTCATAGGTCTGGAGACAATCAAATTACTGCTAATTGCTTTAGTGCTTTATGTCGCTGTTCTGGGATGGGCTACTGTCAAGGTCTAGCGGTTAACGACCTTATTTATTAGATCGTATATTTATTACTCTCTCTTGTTTACTTGATTGAGAAGGAGGCGTCATTTATTGTCGCTTCTCTGCTTTACTGACCATTACGACCATGGAGAACTTTATTGAATCTAATAAGTATTATTTAATGTTTTTAAAATATCGCTTTCCTTCTCCTCTAACTTGACTATCGTCATCATCAAACATTATTTCTCTGTCATAATTGTGTGAACCATATAGTCTATATTCATATTTATCCTTGTCTTGTTTATTCCTTGCAAATTGCAAGTACACATTACCATCAGTACTCTTTATCTTCACCTCAAGACCTCAACATACTAACCACATTCATCATTTTCCCTTTCCGACTGATGCCGCGAATCGCACCATGGCCATTAAATGGTTTAATGTAAGTAGAGTAACCCCATGGTACCACGGTGTCCCGCGGTGCATGACGGCCATGTCCTGCGAATGTTCCCATGGGACTCAGGTGCCATTGTAATAAACTTCTTTTGAATTATTTATGGGATCATTGTTCGCCTTTTACGGTCAGATGATGTTGTAAATTACTTTTAGGAGGTTTCTCGAACAGGAACTTAAAGGCTTTTTATGTATATTTTTCTTGTAAAGTTGTTACGTTGAGGATCAATGTAAGTTGGGCCAAACTAAAAGCTTTTGCTTTGTTTTATGAAAAAAAAAAATAACCAGATAGAAGGCACCGGAAGGATATTGGTCCCCACGGTAATTGAGTTTGTTGTGCGCTTTCTGGTTGGTATGCCAACGTAGACGAAGGAAAGAGTAATACAATTTCCAAACGATCAATATCAGGTTAACGTATCTAACCTCGGTTTATTCAAGGAATTTCCTGATGTTCATTCACTTCTACAATCTTCAGATTATCTTTTCCACAGTTTCGTATAATCTAACCGTTACTAATAGTTTCTCGTTTTCTATAATTGGTACTTAGTCGGAAACTAACGCTACTAAACATTGGAAATCAGCAAGACGTTTAATTACATTCATTACTTTCGGCATCTTTACGATTCTCGTGTATACGCCAAGTTCGTGTTACTGTATCTACAGTTCTGTTTAGTACAACAAATTAGCGAAATTACTCTCTTCGCAGATAAACTTTACGCTTTAAACCTACCAAGTTGGTTATAGCATCTATATTTACACTAACAAACTCATTGTGAACTCTACTGTCTTCGATCTAAGGTAGGATCTTCAGTGGTGTTAAGTTTGTTGTTGGCAGTTGTAATTTTGTTTTGTTGGGTACACGTTTCACGGATTATCATCTGTTTACTTTCATGCTCTTGCAATTGTTAGTGCAGGTCATGTCATAGCATTGCGCGGAGATCCAGCGAGTGCTCGGGGCTCTTGGGGGTCATCAGCTAGTGTTCTTTTTTTTTTTTTTTTTTTTTTTTTTTTTTTTTTTTTTTTTTTTTGGGGGGTGAGAAATCATCAAATGACTCCTCCCGCTCTGGGCGGAGCGGAAGGGAGTGTCAGACTCTTACTGACTAAAAAACACCCATGTTCCTTCATTGGCCCTTTATGTTCCAGGGCCGCGGTATCTCTTTCGAACAGTCCCGCAGCCCTGGCAGGCACCGGCCCTTGCGGGCCCCTCCCGTATGCTGACAACTCTTTGAGGCGCGCGTGGAACACGAACGCGCCGTCGACACGGCCTGCCCGTCGTCATACGACGGACGGACGGCGAGCTAGCCCATTACTCGCCGTCCACAGGCCCTAGTGTTCTTACTAATTAATACCTTATGAATAGCTGTCTTTCGGAAAATGTGTGACATTGACACTGCAAGTTTAAGCATTTTTGTTTTTACTTTCGAACTAAATGATTGCCTGTTTAATGTGGTTAAGATACAAGGGAAATAAAGGTTTCTATGTTTTTGCTTGCAAAGTTGAAGTAAAAATATTTTGTTTTCCGTGTTTTCAGCTCCTACAAAGATAATTGTTATTCTTTGTAAGTTGTTGAGCTATGTTAGACCCAGGATTACGAAATGATTAAAATGTAAGTCGAGTTTATTTTTGTTCATAAATATTCTAAACTCTAAACATTAATAAAGTTTTTATAATGCGTGGAAGTTATTGCTTTCGTTCGTTAATACCTGGAAGTAGAGATACCTAGGTAGTTAAGTACATTAAGATTGCCTACGAAAATATACCCTTCAGGGGGTCTAAAATGGCCGCAGAAGAAATTCGTAAAATGGTCACAAGGTGACATGACCATTTTAAGAATTTAAACGTAATTTATATTATTATCTTATTATGATTCTGTTAAAGCGGCCATTTTAGACCCCCAGTTCTAATGACAAAACAGCACGCCTGTAATCCTCGAACGATTAGGCAGAAGTCTTCTTTTTTAATTACGCTAAGGTGTGCTTACCTGTAATTACAATTACATTTCACCAGCTGTCTTTAGTTAGTTCCACGTTATATGGGACGAGCGTAGTGCCACCAGGTTGTAAAAAACCCATTAACAACACAAAGTTATTCAAAGTTTTCTCAAGTAAATTAGATTTTCTAATTTCTTCACACTTAAGTGTTGCTGTAATTTCCCCATGTTAAAATCTTTTCCCTTATTTCTTGCATTCGTCTTATGTGGTTTTAGTTAAATGATTCGTTATGTAGGGCGTAGCCTCGTCATTTTCTCTAGGTTTGTGTGAATCTGCAGATCATCTCATCTGTGATACAATTTCTGATATAGTTTTTCCTCATAATGTATCTGTTTGAGGAAAAACTATATCAGAAATTGTTGTTAAAATGTTTACCTTTGTCTGTTTATCGATTGGGTTTCACTTTAACAGAATTGTTACTTTTATTTACGGACTTTACCGAGTTCTGTTCCAATTGATTGCGCAAATCTTATTTATTTCTTGGTGAGCTTAAGGTCATCAAGATTTTTGATCTACTTTAAAAATGTAGCTCAGTTTAACCTAGAACCCTTTGGAAAAGTACTCTCTCTACAATGAAAAGGCTAATTAAGTTCGGCTCACATTCTTATTTTCACTGACACCCTTTCTATTTCAAGACATTCTCCGTATCAACCATTGTCTGCTATTTATTTCCTTCACCGATTTCATCTTCTCGATAAACCAGTCATTTACACCGCAGTATGAAAGCAATGTTCAATGAGAGTGCCGCAAATGGCTCTTTGCCTCCGTGGCTCCGTCTAGTGAATTACCTGCCATCTTTAACCATTCGCGGCTATTGTTACTAAGTACCCTGTTTGGTCTCTTTGGACTCATCTCATCTTAAATTATGACCTTCGTTGGACCGATCCGTTTTAATGGGTGAAATTTTTGCCTTCGTATGATTGACTATGTTACTGTTACTTTCTTCTGTATTAAGTTTACGTTCGGTCTTGTTTGAAGTACTGCGATGACGGTCAGTTTTATCAAATTCGTATACGTGATTTTCTCTTGGAAGTGAAAAGGAGAATAATGAGTGTTTTATGGTTTTGTTTGTTTCCTTTCATCCTATCCACTTTGTACAAAACGTATACATATAAAAAGTATGCGACGATACACAGAGACGACAGCCTTAATTTAGCTAGGTCAAACATAACCACAGAACGGTTTTACGTTTTTTTTTTCATTTAAATGTATGATTTTCCTACTTTTGGCTTGAATTTGTGTCTGCTATTTTATTTTGCTCTAAAACAGCGAACGTTGGGATCTAATCTAGCGTTCAGTAAATCCGATATAACAGTTCTCTCGTTGAATTGCGTGTACGAAACAGTTTGTAGTTCGACTAATGGTTGTCAAGCACGGAAGCGGCCGATCGTGGACCTTTAACCTCTCAGCAAATTATTGGTATAAATAATAAAATTACGACTTTCTAAACGGTTATTAAGAGTCACTTAGCACAGTTTTGGACAATGTGATGTAAAGGTAGGTTAGTGGCGTCTCGTTGTTTGGTGTCGTGACGCGAACGCGCGCGTTTTTGCGCGTTCAATCTCACTTTCACGTCATGTCCTTATTAGTCGGATATTGTTCAAAATTTCGATTTCGTTCGGATGCCGCGGGCACCAGGTCCGATTATGTTCTAAAATCGGAACAGTTATAGTTTCTTTGTGCCTCGTTGCGGTTGAATGCTTGTAACGCATTAAGGCTCGAAGCCTACTCTTCTGACACGCGACTGTCGTCGCGTTTTTTTTTGTTTTAGCAGCGTTTTACAGATGTAAAGCGAATTCTCATATTTAACTTTGCTGAGCTCCGAGCTCCATTTATGCCGTCATAAAACTTAAACACACGGTCAAGTTGAAAGGCAAGTCGGCTTGCTCCTCTGTGTGGTGTAATCTGATGAACCATTAAGTTTTAAGCGGCTATTTGCATCCCACGTATTTGTAGGAACGCTATATTTTGCAAGTTATTTTTACTTTTCCCATTGAAAGACAAGAATGGAATACCGTCCTTATGTAGTTGAACTTTTTGCTTGTCATGCCTACACTTTCTTTCTTTAAAAGAGTATAATTATGTAATAATATAGTTATCATTGGATATTTACTATGTTTACTATTTATTTTGATTTCCCGATATTTCGGCGCTGTTGCAAGCACCATGATCACGGATAAACTGAAGTTCTTGCGGGTGGGTTTATGAGCAGACAAATCGGTCGACCCTCCTTCTTTTTCTTTTTTCGTGTTCATGGTAAATATCTCGTTTTCAGTGTTTATGATAATGTTAGTGACCATGTCAGTTTAAAAAAATAGTTTTCTATCATTGGGTTGGAGCGCGCCACTGCCCGACCGACGCGACGGGCAAATGTCTCTCCTCCCATAGTTCGCACTCAAACTCGATCCTTGACTACTTTTATGCTGCTGTTGCCACCCTATGAAGATTGCCACTTCACCTACTCTTATTATATCTACTTTTTCTTTTGTGCACGTTCTTTCTAAAATAGAAGGTGTATTCAGGCCCTAACTACCGTCGCCGCGTCGTCGGTCAGCCAGGAAGCGCCGGCGCACGATCACCCAGGGCGTTGGTTTTTCGTGACCCACTGTAGATCTTATTATTGCCTCACTAAATGAAATTACGTGCTGCTTAACCGTTAGTGTATCGAGTGAACTTTTCTAATCAGCTCGACCAGTGTTGCAAAAGTTTTAGTTATGGAAGAGGTTAGGAGGTGTAAGATTGTGCTTTTCATTTGTGATATTGCGTTTCGTACGGTTTTTTGTGCAGATGATTTTAGTAATAAGGCCAAGGCCTTAAACTATATTTAGCACGTGATTTCGCTGAGCACTATTTCTGTTGTTATTCATGAAACTCAAGTACAAGATGGAGACGGCCAAGTTTCTTGCAGAACAACAACTTCCTGAGGAATTCAGAACAAAGGATATGTTTCCTGTCTATTGTCACTTTGTGTTGCATCTTAGCAGATGAAAAAAAACAAGCACCCACTCAAATATAAAAGTTTAAGCAACCAATATTGGATTTTTAGAGTGACTGTCCATAAACTGCAGTAACTTACAAAATCGAATACGGTAAAATGATGTCAGATCTTGCTTGATCGTTATGGCAAACACGGATCCCTGATCAAATGGCGCTCTCCCACTTGACTATCACTAAATTTAAAATGTGAATTACTTGTTTCACTAGCGGAACTCAGCGATATCGTGGAAATCGCAAGCGAATTTTCTTCAAGCGTCGTTCTAGCGGCTTTCCTAGAGATCAGGAGAAAGCATTTACCTTGCGGCCTATTTCTATCCATATCTCTGTCACATTACAAATTAACTTTCGAAGCTTCTGCTTGGACATGTGATCAGTCAAACGTTGATAACCACTCATTGAGTGACGCTGAGAAAATGTGGAAAAAGTTGTTGCACAGCCTAGTAGCTTCGACGTCTCATTTGTAAAAATAGTTTAAGCTTGAGAGGGAAATCTATGAAGTTTCATAAAGCCTAATCGTGAAAGTCGAGGCGAGAGTTTTAGCTGTAAGCTTTCGCTCTATATTTTGCCTTGATAAATTATAACACACGATATCTAGATCCGGTACAAGATGAAATGTGGGGCATACAAATATTTCCATCGATGTGGAGAATGAAATCGCTATTACCTTCAATGTTCGCTGTACGTGTCCATATTTCCTTTCCAACATTGACAACTATGTTCATGTTTTTCTCAAATATTTGCGTGCGACAGGCAGATAAGCGGACACTGACATGTGTTGATAATATCTGTATGTCTTGAGCTGCACTGATGAAATCATATGTCTCTCGTATTTTGTTTATCTTTGCCATCTGTTGTGTTGACCTCAAAGACTTGAGAACTAGGATGGTACTGAAGTATCAGCTGGATGACCTGCAGTGAATACTGAATAAAGGAACCCTTGATTGTTGAGTTTTGAAGGACGGATATCTGAATAATTCAAATGCAAGAGTAAACAATCGTGCAATAAGAGTATTTTAACAATTTCTTTAACAGAGTAAAGATTAAACTAATCAAATGATATAAGATAAACCTTGTGAAGATATTTCTAAAATACACATGATGCAAGTATATCGATAAAGAAAGTTATAAGAATAGAGATAAAGTATTTTGCAAGAAAGCAAATAAGTACTTCAAAGTATTGCTGACATCAAAATAGGTTCAACAAGATTCTGAAGTGAAATAATTACTAAAACAAGTATACTCAAGTACAAGTGCAGACACAGTAGTAAACACTGAACAGTTATTAAATGATAAGAATCGGACAATATCTCGATAACTCGATAAGTTTTACGGTTTTAAAGTAAACACTATGATATGAATGATGGAAATAAAGTTTACGATCGATTGTTCTAAGATAACCTATCTTTATCTGATCGTTTTCATCATTTTGATGTTATAATCTAATTTTATATTAGTAGTTGCGTTGGTAGTAGTTTTGAAAGATATCATTTTATTATTGCTCCTAGCTTCATAGCGTTTTGCTACTTTATTATCATTATTGCTGTCATCAACCTGTCATTCTGCTACTAGTGTTGCGAGCCTATTGTCTAGACCACTTGTATAGACGTACACATTGTGCACTTGCAAATGAGCGCGCGATTCGTCATAGATATATGACTCGTTTTGGGTTCCATATCGAGTGATTCGACTGTGGGATGATTATGCGTCATCGAGGGAACTGGGGTTTCTTTTATTTCCTTTTTTGAAATACCTGAAAATGTTTTATTTAGACTGAGGCTAAGCAAAACCTATTCGACTTATGTTACTTAGGTTAGGGTTAATTGTGACCTTTCGTGACACAACATTGTGTCACGTTTTGCTTAGCTTCAAGGTCAAAGTAGCTAGTAGCACTTACAAAGGCAAGTCTATAAAGATTGACGACAAAAAATGCCGTAATGATTACATTAGTGTTAGCAGTGTTACCCCACGTAACAAAGGTTAGTTCATATTTCACACAATAACAGTTTCCGGCACGCATAGTAGCCACACGATACGTTTTATTATCTGAATCACCTTTTATTAAAACAAGAACCCTTGTCTTTCTGATTCAACAGTTCAATGAATTTTTTCAGTCTGATTCGATGAAATGACTTCGGAATTTCTAAATTGAAAATGTGGATTGTCCGAAAACTTTTTTATTATTGCTGCCATTGGGAGACATTCATAGCTTTGATGCGGCTGTTATTGTAAACGAAGGAGGTTTTACGCTTGTGAGCATGTTGACTAGATTTACGTCATTGGAGGCCTTGCTGCCTCCATTAACATGTTGACAATCGGTGTCACCAAAGTGCTACAGATAGTGGTAAATGGTGGCAAAAATCAATAAATCCCATTAATGCAGGGTCGAACGTACGGCCTTGAGCCGCGCCATTATCAGCCAAACAAACTGCTCCACTATACTTATCTTATCACCATCAACCGTGCATTCAGGTCAAGTGATGAAACGCCCTGCTTCGTTTGTGTGTCTCCTATGCCGATTAATTTCAGATTTACACACTTTTAATACGCTTTTAGGGATTATGTCTGTGTCATTGTTGGCCCAAATAGTTTCGAAGAGAAATCTCTTTAGGAATGCTTGGAGCAGGTTAGTTAAACTCGTGAATATTCATGTTCTTACTTTTAAGGGGTGAACGTAAAAGCTTTAGTATCTAGACAGAATCTTAATCATTAAGTCTTGTAAACAATTTCGGTTTCCGCACTTTCATGTTAGAGGGTTTTAGTTCTGGAGCTTGTGTAATAAACATTATTACTGGAGCGAAATAGAGCTTAGAGTAGACTAAACTGAATAAATAGAGAACCAAAAAGCATTATACGTACTAGAAAATTACCTAAGAAACTTCGTCGTCACAGATTTTTCCAGACGGTACGGTGCCCAAATCTTAACCCGTTATCGTAACGATTATGCAATGTCATAACTGTAAAGTAATCACGAGTACTGGCGTGTTAGTACATTTCGTGACGTTAATATTTCCTCAAAACAATGCAGTGTATGAATTCGCGAGTTTGTTTTGGTAAACTCACACGTTTACGCCTACGTTTTCGCTGCGTCGCCTTCGTCTCGCCGAAACGGGACAAATGGTCTCGTTCAATTAATGTTTGGACTGTTACAGTGTTGTACAAAACATTTTCAATGTGGGTTTGTTTATTGAAATGTTCGTAATTTTGCGGTGTTTCGCGATTTACTTGATATTTTGCCATTACGACTTGAAGGTTTCTAATGCTTCTGTGATGGTCGTTGTCATTGGATTCTGGTGTATTCTAATTAATTTTAGTCTTTAATTTAATATTGAATAGTTTGTTCCAACTACTTAACAGCCAACATGGCAAATATTCTGTGATATTTATTTCATTACCTAAACCATGTTCATTTGACTTTTATGCGTGACATTTACTTTATTGAACGTGATAACTTTCAATTTCTCTCTTACGACTTCTGATTGAACATATTACTTAAACATTAGATCTTCTTTATCTTTACGCAGATCAATATAGCTAACAACAAGACTAATTTGATAAAATCTTGATTGCCGTTCGCCATTAACACGTGAAAGAAATTGCTTGAATTAATTTACGGAAGCAATTTCAAAATGAAATAACATTCACCTATGGAAAAGTTATGTAACGTTTTACTTTATATTTGTTAATAAAAAGTAATTATTAATTAGCTTCCTTATTAGGTCTTCAGTGTGAAGCAGCTTTCTCGTTTCAGATCAATTTATGATTTCTAACGACTTTAGATATTCACAGGAAATATTTTTATCTCTATTTAATTACTCGTTTTTATTTTGTTCTTTATTGCAGCACCAGTGTTTGTAACCGTCTTCAAAAATGTATACAATATTGTGAAATGGATACATTATTATGAAATTTATTCATTCATATCCTCAGTTCAATTCAGAATATTAACAGACACTAATTGTCTGTTATTATTTTATTTGTAGCTAAAGTTACACCAAGACATTGCAGCACTACAGCCAAATGCAAACACGAGTGGGACTCTGAGAAATGATAACGTATCTCATAAACAAATGAAATGCATAAGACAACTGTTTGATTTAGAGCAACACAAGATAATGGAGAACACGCCAACACTGTATGAACATTTTGCATCTAAATATGCAAAAAAATATGCCAATGATGTCACCAAAACATCAAGTGTTTGAATAACATAGTTTGAGTGTTGTACTCACGGCAACTCATTGTTTACCGTTCTCGATTTTAAGTGTGTACTTTAGGAAGTGACATAGAAACGGGTGTGAATAAAATTTTATAGATTCACAAGAGATCATCCGGAGGTATAGCTAGTTACAATAGACTAGTAACAAAACAAGAGAAAGGACTCCAGGTCGCTAGAAATGTAAGATTATGGTTCTTATGGAAAATGAGTTAATTTATTAATGAAAATTTGCATACATAATGATCGCATTCACGCTTTCTAGCTCCAGGGAAGTAAAGTTTTAACCGAGGAAATTATATCGATGATATGTTACGGACTACATTGTATTGGTGTTAATGCTTTAACGGGGGAAACGTGGCGACAGGCTGCTAATCCTTAAATCACGAACAGTGGGGTAACTTGATCCTTTCGCATAGTGAGGATGTATTAAAGATAAAAGTATTTTAGCAGTACTTTTACAAACATAAAAGAATGCAGACGAAAAAACCAAAGTAGCTAAAAGCTTGAAATTCTTCTCATTACTTGTCGATCAATAGATGCTTAGTTCGCTAATCAATCACGAAATAGACATGACGAAGTAACAGGAACTGCGCATAAAAATACACAAAGTTTTTTATCCAGTAATTACAATTTAGTGAAGGATTAATATAAGGCAAGGACTTCAAGAATTTGGAGTTACAGTGGGCGAATATCGAAGCTTGGTAAATAAAAATCTGATTGTGAAACCAAACACCTACTTTGTTAGACAAAGCAGTGCCGTAAGCATTCGATAATATGTGGGCTGAAAGCCAACGATAACACTCATTCTCTGAATTGACTGGTTCATGATAAAAGTAAAATGATATATGGGCGTTGCAAATTTGGCAAATGATGTCATTAGCATGTCAGCAATGACCAAAGCCAAACCTGGAAAGATCAAGGATAATTTTAAACAAACTGCGAATTTACGGTCAAATGGTTGATATAACTTCAATATTTTTTTGAAATAGCAATATCTGAAGAACTCAATATAAGATTAAGCGGAAATATTCTATTAACAAATACCAAATGATTTGCTCAAGGAAGTCAATGAGTTGCATCGTCATTATTTGATGAGCGTGGGTGAGTGTCATTACACTTCCTAATAACATTTACATAATATTGTCAACGAAGGTCAATGTCTTGCTTGTTATCTACCTACACATTATCACTTACAACCCTCTTCAAGGTTATGCGTGTTTACTTATAAAGAATTCGTTAAGTCTACTTTTCTTCCTCTATTGTACTATTCTCATGATTTATTGACTTTACATCTGCTAGATCAAGAATATTGTTATTATTTTCGTGTGTAGTTTTATTTAAGCCTGCGTCATTAGCATCCATTCCAGCAGCATTGCACTCTACTGATAAATATTTGTTCAGCTTTCATCAAATAACTTCTTAAAATTTTATATCCAATTATTTTATGAGTTTCAAGGGGTTGATTCAGAACTGCAGGGAAGACTCGCGGGTTGTGAGAAGTGGACGGATTGGAAGGAGGCTTCTGTCCAGGTATGGGGTAGACCAGGCTAAATAAAAAAAGGGATGTTGATTTATTGCTATCTACTTCATTAGTTATTGTTTCTTCGATTTCCTCTTTAACTCACGTATAAATATCAACAGCATTTCGATATTGTACCTCTGTTACAAACTACCACCAATCGAAAAAACGTTCATTGAAAGTTAAACGTCCGCAAACTCATTACATCTTACGTGTAGCTATTCCTTCTGTCGGTCCGTCGGTCCTCGTTGGAGCATAAATTGATTATATTCATCATTACGAGGGATCCGTACGTGATACTTAGGCTTCTTACGTGACACCATCTTGCTTTTTGCCTGCCGCCCTGTGTTTGACACTGGTTTTCATATAAAATGAGAATTTAATACATGTCGTTTTTTTATTTTGGTTGGTTTTTGTTAAACGTTGTCGTTACGGTTGGTTAGTTTTGACGTAAACGATGATGATTGTCTGGTAGTGATGTAATTTTAACTTTACATTCATCGTCAGAATGAGATGTATTATAATTTTCAGTGTTTGCATTTCTTTCTTAGCACTTTCGATGCGTATTGCCAGGCGCTGCGTTTCAAATGAATTTATTGTTCTTGAATTATAAGTAACCTGATCAACTTGAACAACCTGAATCTGTTCAACCCGTTTGAATTCAACACCTGTGCGTATCCAACACCTTGTTTCAAATCTTGAGACGTATGTAAATTAAGCTTCAACTTGTTACAAAATTAGACACAATACAACGAGGCGTTGAACTACTCCTACAATTCGATGAAACGGTAATCTAAACGCGAACATTTTTTACATAATCAAGGGAATCAGATCGTGGAACGAGGCTCATTCGGTGGAACCTCTTTAATCTTCAAGCCTCCGCCACATATTTGTCGTCGCCATTTCAAGCGTACAGTTCGCATATTGTCGATTCAGAGAAACGCGGCTGTATTTAGTTCAAGTTTAAAGTTGTCCAACTGCATCGGCAAGTTGGTTATATAAAAGTGTAATGTGTTATAATGTTATGCCAGGATGGGTTTGTCACGAGCTCGTGGGGGTGAACGCACTTCGCAAATATGTTCGCTCCGTTAAAAATTTTAAAATAAATCTTTGTACGTTTCATTATTTTTCATTACTATATGCCCCGTTGAAGATACGGTTATTGTAGACGAACAATTATTTTTCTATTAGTGAACCACCCAGGCGATACAAGCTGCATTAAGACTACAATCGAAAGCTGCGATTTGCATGAAAATCAGATCAGTAGTTTTCAAGATGCTGGCATCCAAACGGCCCGATAGAAAGATGATTGATCACGGTAATGCAAATCTTCCTACAACGACCATAGTCTATTCTATACCATACCATAGTGTATAGTCTTTTGCGTGCTTTAAAGTGTGAAAGGAAAATGTAATAGAATAATAATTAACGCACAAGTTATCTGTTGGATAGCGGCGTCTGTATATTCATCAAAGTTAATCCAAAGATAACGGTCGAACTTAATGATCTCTGAAGTCATTATTATATTTAGATGATGTGATGATAGCTGAATTGTAAATAAGTCATGTGCGATTCCGCGTGTAGGGACACGTGAAACAATTTATGATAGGTATTGCGAATCGTTCGGCGATTCTTATGCAATAATCAGATATACGGATTGGCCAGGAACCACCAAATATTGATCATGAAGACCTCTCTTAGCAGAGATACGTCTTTAAGCTGGCGGAGACAGAAAATAAGTCGAAAGTTGCTACTGCAAAATACAAAAGTAACATTCGGAAAGTCCAGGGACCTTCCAACGGTTCTAATCTATAGCTCACAAACGATTAATTTTGGAGCTAACAGGTAATTTATCCAGATTGGTTCTCGAATAAGGGTTTCTGTTGACACGGCAAAGTACTTATGTAACTAACGGTCCAAAGATTGCCATTTTACCTTCAAGTTGTATTGAAGTAACTCAAGTCGCTACCGTTCGGTATTTTGCCCGTCATTGTAAGGGAAACGGCTTCATACAGACTTCGGCGCTTTCTGCGAACCAGTTCTCATAACCCAGATGTATTAGCGGTATAGTATCGGTGGATTTGATTTTAAAGTTTATTAAGTAATGAGGTGCCGTTTTGTTCTCAGGGAATTCACCGTCCCGCTCCTTAGGTGTTGTAAAATGTGATAAGGTGTTTTATTAAAGAGAAGTCAAGTTAGTCTGTCCCATGCGACAATCCGATCTGATTGCCAAGTCTTGCTAATGGCGAAATAAATGATAGTATTTCATCTCAATGTTCTCCATTCATTGGAAGGTTATTCCGCTGGATGTTTATTGTTTTAGATGATGAATGTTACACCAATGAGTAGACAATGATGTCTTGGATAATTTTCGTCCGTTACGAATTTAACTAAACGTTCGGTGCGTGACCGGTCCCCATAAAACGAAAGGTCAATAGCATCAGCACTGGGTTTAGTGGAGAAGTTGCGAAAGTAATGTTCGCGTAGGGTACATTTTTATTTGGCGTAGTATATGTTTTATGGGTAGTAGTAGTATTTTCACTACTTTATCTTGTCTTGGAGTTTCCCAATTAGATCGGTTTTTGTGTCTCTTTCGTGATTGATTACGTCATTTTAAGGCTTCATGACTGAATTGGGACACTGTCTTTTAATTGATTTCAGGCTTTACAAGCTCTGTGGCTTCTCTACACAATATAGGCGAATGTTGACCTTACATCTGGTCTAAGTCTAAGTGGTTTTTGCCTGCGTAACACTTACGGAGCATGACTAGAAATTAGCTCAAAGTGATAACCCTTCTTTTCAGTACTTCAGTACTAAATTAAGTATGACTTTTCTTTATTTCCTCTGCGGCAGAGCCCAAAAGTAGCGTAAGGGTTGAACCCGACCGCATCGTCGAAGCTGCCGCGTGCTATAGCATTCTCTTTCTCGCTCTAGCCAATGAAGTTTCTGAGCGACAGGAAAGGATAGGAGTATGAAAAGTGCGATTCTGTGTTGCTAGATGGTTTCAAATGAAGTGCAACCTTAATTTTCCCTTCGGTAAATTCGACTCAAATATTTTAAGTTACCACAATTTTATTCTACTCCAACATTTTTTATACCATTTTGAATTGCAATACAAATAATCCGCGCATTCACCTGTTCACAAAGCTAGTCTGACGTGCTTCTCGTTAGCGATGGCTCGTAAAATGGAACGTACCGCAACTGCTCTTAGATACGCCAATAGAAGCGAAGTGCGGTGATAAAGAGACTGTGTTTGTCTGTCTCGGCCGCTCATCTTCAGAATTACTGAGCCGTTTTTGAAGTACCTACCTAAACATTGAGTTTTTCTTTTCTTTGGAAAGGTATAGACTATACAGTATAGTTTGGGTAATCTTAGCTCATTAGAACTATGGATTAGAGAGATGTTTTCTGCCAAAAACATCATCAACTAAACTATCATTAATCTACAATTTAAATACCCTCTTAAACTTTTAGTTTCGTTGAATAACAAACTAAGGTCGAAACCCACAGTTACGGCACGAGCGTAAAAATTCAGTTAGATGGGCGGACCGGAAGTGATGTTAAAATTGTCTGAAACCGGGTCGGGCCAGGTCGTTTCGCTAGTGCTGCATGCATTGATTGTGTTATGTGTGCACCGTGAAATTGTCGCTAGGTCGCCGGGGTCGATGACCGGCTGACAGGCGGTGATTCAGCGAGTAGACTTTTATTTTTAGAGGGGATTCTCTCGTGAAGTCAGGGTGGAGGACCATTTGCTATATGTACTTTTAGAAGTATGAATGGTAAGTGGTTTCTACGCCATTTCCGTGTGAATACATGGTAGATAATTGACGCAGTTGCACAATTATAAGAAAAAGTTTCAGATCGTTTGCTCCTGCTATGAAAATATTTTAGGATAGGAGGTGCATGTTGTCATTTGTGTGATATACTGATAATGTTCTTAATATCAATGGTTATTAATGATTCACACAGTCACTAGGAGTAACTTACGGAATTCGGGGTGGAAAGGATACCGACACGAAAACGGTTACGACGTATTCAGTACATCATTCTGAGCCTGAAAAAGTTCTATGTGGGGGGGGGGGGGGTGCACATTGCAATTTTTCATTGGTTTAAAAAAAAAACGCTGTTTTCTACAAAAGTGCAATACCTAGACGGTCAAAATGTATGGAACAGCAGTTTTTTTTTAAATAACCAAAAAAAAACTATGGAGGGCTCAGAATAATGTACTTACTGAATATGTGGTAACCGTTTTCGCGTCGCCCTTCCACCCCGTATATTCTAAAACGAATGTTACCCTGTACTTTGAAGCAGTTTATGTATCCGCCAGTGTTTTAAATTAAATTATTTACTATTGGATAACAACACTACACTCTTACTGTTCTTTTACTCCAAAATCATCAACAAGATGATGTTAGGATGCCATTCACCGATGCCATTCCCGAAAATCTAACACAGGTTGATTCCGTACGTAACTATGACAGTTAATAGAGTGTGACCATTTTGTCATGGTACTCGCTATGTGGGGATGTAATGCGAGCGATCTTGTTATCGTTTTTAGGGCATAACGTTGAGCGAACTAAGTGATTCTAAGTTAAAAGTTGACGAGTCATCATGGGGATTGGTTTATGCTTCAGTGAAGAAAAATTCGCAATGTCACCAACATTGCGAATTTTTCTGAGGGAAGATTTAGGTTCTGAAATCATTTGTAACTTTCGTAGCGTTATGGAAATGATAAGATAAGTTAAATAATGAACTGATATCCCTTTGTTTGTGGGGTACTTTGCCGGATTTTCGAGTGCTTTTCCAATAACTTGGACAGAGGCTTGGATCTCTCTTATTCTTTCTCCTAGACTCTGTGAAAGTTTCTGAGATTTCCAATCTTGTTTGCAGATACTAAGAGGTCCATAGTAGGAAACTGCTACGACTTTATATATTATGAAACTCAGGATTAAAGACTATTCGGAACTGATGTGGAAAAGAACATTTTGGCCTCCTTTTTTATAATTTCTAAGTATAACGAAATTACATGCAATTTCTTCAACATCATACTGAATTTTTGCTTAATGTTTAGTAACACAAATTAAAGCGATTATTTCATTGTTACAGATGACAGCAGCAGAGAGGAGGTTTCTTCAGAGCAACAGGTATGATTACGAGTTATTATACTTTTTAATTGGAGCTTACTGTGTTGTTATCTTAGCGCTCGGTTCACACAGCGTCGGTAGATGAGTAATTGATCTGAGCTAGATGTGTTCAGCTGAGGTGAAGTTGAATGTCAGTTTAGATGCAAACTTTGGAGGCCTAATACAGGGTGGAAGGGACACCGACGCTAAAACAGTTACCTCGTATTCAGTACATCATTCTGAACCCCCCAGAGAACTTTTTCGTCGGTTATTAAAAAAATAAACAGCTGTTTCCTACAAAGCTGCAATACCTACTCGGTCAAAATGTATGGAACAGCAGATTAAAAAAAAATTATCGATAAATATTGGGGGGGTGTCCCTTACAACTTTTATATTAGCGGAATAAATAAAATATTATATCCTGCCCACAAATATATGCATTTCCCAACTATGCTGGAGTCGGCTTCCAGTCTTACCGGATGCAGCTGAATAGTAGTATTTTACATGGAGAGACTTTTTCCTCAAAATTGATAAGTAGTCTGCCATATAGCGGGAAAACATTGAGATAGCTAGTCAGTACTCACTATCGGTAAAACAGATGAATCTAGGACCTTCGTCATACTCACTGTAACACATCAACCATAACACATCAACAAATTATGTGTTTTAATTGTAAGTAAACGATACAGATACAAGATACAGACGCAGCCTAGTTCGGGGACCTCTGTTTTCTAAATAATTCAGTTAAAATTGTACTTGTTACGATTATTCATAGCGACTAAGTTAGGTTAATAAAATGTTTGTAATAATGGTTTAATAAATTGATTATGTATTTTTATACTTGTTGTTGGATATTTAAAAGAGTTTTTAGTTTCTCCTGTAAAAAGGGTGTTATGGGTTTACGAGGTCTCTCACTGACTCCGACGACATTATGTAACCTTAACCAAAAATAATGATTGTCTTTTTAAGTGTAAACATGGCCCACTCTAATTAATCGAGTGTTTATAACAGCATGATTAGATACGGTTAAGTTAAATTTACAACCCGGTAATCTTTAACCCAATTCTTGCACTATCTCTTGATATAAAACGACTGCATTTTTTAATAACACTATTTCATAAATCCCGTAATATGTGAATCAATAAATTATTACGCACAATGATGTCGAAATGTTGTGTTTTTTAACTCAATTTCCGTAATTTTATGCGTCAACGGATATATTGTAATTTGCGTCGAATTTGGTGAGACTGGTTGTCAGACTTTCGGGCCACTGACTATCTGTAACGACTGTCAAAGATCTACAAATGACAACCGGGACCAACGGCTTAACGTGCTTTCCGAGGCACGGAGGAAACTCGGTATGTAAGTAGAAAATCCTACTGTATATTGAGCGTCGATGTATCCTAGTAGCACTATATGTATGATGATATAAAAGGACTAACATATACATAATTCAAACCTCTGTGATTTCATATAGATCTTCAATCAAATATCTTTTGCACAGAGATACGGGATCACTCAAGAATACACAGGAATTGTATTCTTCACAAATAATTTCCAATCGAAACAAAGACTTTGAATTATACCCCCATCAGTTCACTACCCTCATTTCTATGCACAAAATCCTCCGTATAACCTAACCTTAATACACGTTTACCCATCAGAATAATTCACCTTATTCCTCGTAATAAATTCACGAGTACGTTACCATACGTCGTCCCCATTCCCCCATTCATCCTGAACATGAACCGTCAGGTAGGGGACCACCGTGCAGAGGGTTACCCCACACGATGTTGTCCTAGTCGCCATTTGTAAACTTGTCTGAACAACGGTTAACCTGTATTGGACGTATCGATTTAGGGTTATCTGGGTGAATATCGATTTTATTCGAGATCTTTTGATAGTAGGTTATTGTTGTTTGTAATTGTATCACTGGGTGTCTGGTTACTATAAACATGTATTTGAAAAGAAACAAACATAAATTCATGCCTTTTTTCCACGGACTCCCATGGCAGAAATGAAAGAAAGAAAGTAATTTACAGTCGTATAAGGATAAGTCATTTTGCTCGGTTACTACTGAAGATAATGTGGGAAGATTTCTTGTTTCTAACTAGGTCAATCCACTACGAGGGTGACTTTTGCGACGTAAAAACCCAGAGAAAACCCTTTTCACGGTAAAAGCGATGATCACATAAAAGGCTGGATGGATGTTCTGTGCAGAAATAGTGATAGAATCTAACCGTTTTGAGAAGAAAGTTTGCTACGAGTTAGTGTAGTTAGAAATATACAAAAATAAATTAAATATGTACATTCATAAAATTTTACACTCAATTATAACGTTACCCAAGGACGCGTATCGTACATAATTTTGCTCGGATTTGTAAACCGTGAACGCAACGTTAAACGTATGAATGAAATCGTTCCACGTTTGAATATTGTGCAAACTTGCGTACAGTTCCGAATTTATACTATTATGATAATTATTTCTGGGCTGTTTATTTTCACGCAAGTGTAAATTGTAACTGTCTTGGTTATTAAAAGGTGTTTTAAATATTTAATAATATGAATTGTAAATCCCGTTTTAGTTTTGGAGAAAAATGGACCTTTATGGTTCAGATATTAATGTGCAGTTATATGGTTGACAGAAACCATGGGGTATCGTGTTATCCAGTAACTTGGTTGTGGAGGTCAGACAGGCAGTCACTCCATGTAAAATACGTGTATATTCAGCTGTATCCGATAAGACTGAAAGCAGACCCAAACATAGGTAGGAAAAGACTAGGCAGATGATGAGATGCTTCTAAGAAATTTTGTAACATTTTTTTAGCCGTCTTGATGATGAAAGATGTGTTTTTTTTTGCATGTTAAATAAAGTATCAATTTAAAAACGTTGAAGAAACTAAATCAAACACTCGCATACAATTTACACTTACGTGCAAACTTAACACGCCACATAACTAACAGTAACCTCCCGTCTTCCGCTCACAGCTGTTGCACTAACAAGTTGCAAGACAAGCCGCGGAGCGAGCACGTTGCACGACAGCTACCGCCATCTGTTGGCAGCAACACACATCAATCAACATGATAGATGCACTGAAACTAGGCCTGAGAAATCCGCTCCGCTAAATGAAATGTTTATTTCGATACTAACTTATATACGAAGGTTCGTCTACTTTTTCTGGTGTAGCGTATGGGATACATTATGTATGAACACAGTTATCCTTTACGTTATTGCTGGCCGCATATGGGTCGGTTATTCGTGCATTATGTATACTGCGGGAAGTGTACAGTTCGTAGCGTATTATAGTCATTTTTGTGTTGAAATATGTTAGATTTTTTTTAATATATTTAATTTATTAATAATATATGTATATATTTAGTATATTTTAATAGTATTTACGCCCTAGAATGACATACTCTTATACCTTATTGGTGATGTAAAGTCAGGTGAGTTGCTCAGGAATGTGAGGATCGTAGCAGGTAACGTTCGGTTTCTGCCTACCTTAATGGGAAAAGCGAGTGATTTTTATGTATGTAGGAATTTACAAAAAGGAGGTTGGGTACTCTGATAGTATGCTTTTAAGGACTAATTTACAAAGCAACATTGGCCTGCACATTGAGTGACGAATTGGAGTCAGCAGGCATTTTAACAAGACCAACGCAAGTTCCTGCTACATTGACATTTCATCTATAAACTATTACATACTTGTAAACTTTCTGCAACACTGAATTAAATAAAATGTCTCAGCAAATTCAGTTTGATAACCAGACAAATAACGTCTCAGCGATTCTAATTCATATCAAACAAGATCTCCAACTAGCGCCACAATGAGAATTCTCATCCGTGGGAATGCACCATTTATTTAGCTGCATCTCAGAAGAAATAACCACTAACATATGAAGAATTTCACGTTGCTTTATATAACACTATTCAATCGCGACCAGTTCTCAAGGATACCAGCGATCTGGGTTCAATCACTTCGCTCGCGGTGAATGAAATGCAATCCGACCGAAACTAGTAGCACAATACTCCATAACACTAATAACGTACCTATAACACTCTTGAAATTAGTAAGGTTATACAGGAACCGTGGAGGCACCGGGGCTAGTGCTGTGCTGCCGAACTACTTTTTGCGATAAGAATCGATAGCAGCGAAAGTGATTCGATCGTCGTTATCGCTCCCGGGGTAAGGCTGCAATCTTTCGCCGTCGAACGCTTGGGAAAAGTATCGAGAAATATTTAACTCATTTCATTTTGTGAAGTGATTTAAATCTTGTAGACCGGTAATGATTATGAAGTGGAAAGTTTACCGTAAAAGTTAAGAGATGTCGATTGAAAATATATTCTTGATTCGGAACCAGATCGTGAGATATTGCTGTTAAAGATAAGTGGTAAATACAAGTACAAATAATTGGAAAGCGAAAAAAACATGGTAATACGCTCACCCTCCATTACATTGGACTTTTTTTTTTCTTTTTTCGGGTGGGAAATCATCAAATGACTCCTCCCGCTCTGGGCGGAGCGGAAGGGAGTGTCAGCAGACTTTTACTGACTAAAAACCACCCATGTTCCTTCTTTTGCCCTTTATGTTCCAGGGCCGCGGTATCTCTTCCGAACAGTCCCGCAGCCCTGGCAGGCATCGGCCCTTGCGGGCCCCTCCTGTTTGCTGACATCTCTTTGAGGCGCGCGTGGAACACGAACGCGCCGTCGACACGGCCTGTCGTCATAAGACAGACGGACGGCGAGCTAACCCATTACTCACCGTCCACAGGCCCGCGCCTACGGTGGCTGAGAGCCATCACGACGTGGCCCCCGACGCCCGGTGCTTCTCCCGCGGCAGCTTGGACGTGAGGTTCTGACCCTCTCACGTTCCGCCACCTCCTTCGCTAGCATGACTGCTTCGCAGAAGGAGGTGACGGCTTCCCATTCCCTCTCGCCCCGGACCATGGCTTGAACCAGGGCCGGGCGCGAGAGGTCGCCGCCGCCAATCGCTTCTACAAGGACACGGCGGTGCTCCGTCCAAGCGGAGCAGACCTCCACGGTGTGCTCCACCGTGTCCTCCGGGCGATCCACACAATGATAGCACCCAGGCGTTTCCTCCCGCTCGATTCGGTGCAGGTACCTCCCGAAACAACCGTGTCCGGTGAGGACCTGCGTCAGGCGGAAGGTGAGGGCGCCGTGGCGCCTCTCTAGCCACTCCTCAAAGAGGGGACTTATCGCCACTATCGTGGCGTGCCCTGATTACATTGGACTTACACAGAACTAGCGACTTTTAGCTGTATTATCTAAGTACATCTCTGTTTAACCCTTCTGGGGTTTCAAGCGTGATGTTATGCACTTACACAAAAAGCCATAAGTTGCTTTACCAATTAAGGTAAAACCATATCCAATGATCTATGATATTCAATTACCAACATTTTGCTAACGAAACAAAATACCACCGCATTCATGAACTCTCGATATTTCCGCTTATTACCTTAATTAATTCATTGGCCGATACTTGGCATATAAATCTTTATTTTCATGTCCATTTCCATTAACTTAATTGTAGTTATGAAGCTGTTAGTAATGTAATACTTCCTCGGAAGTCTCGAAAAGATTTAATTTTAATGTCGCATGTAATAACTTTGATGGGCATGCTGTAAGGTAAGCAATCTAATTCATTGCTTACTCGATTACGGCAAAGCAAAGGAACGGTTTGGAGTTTTAACGAGATGTTCTATTTCTAGCATAGGCCAATTGCTACTCAGTATGTTTCAAGACTTTTTAATTTGCAAGGAAATTGTTTTAAGAACGTTTAAAAAATCACTTATTCATTTTAATTTTATTTGCGTTCAACGATGTTAAAATAGGTGTTATAAAAGACTAATAGCTAAGAACAGTATTATGGACCCTGTTAGGGCACAGACATTTTTCTATTTCCAGTGTGCTGTATTATTATCGGTGTTCAATTTAACTGCAAATAACTCGTTTCTGTTATCATCTTGTGAAGCAATGATGCAATTTTCAGAGCAGTCACTTGAAATTGCAGCTGCAGCAAAATCTCATAACAAATGTAAAGACTTTTGCATTTTCAACCGTTTTAGGGATGACTTCACAATGGCTTTTAAACATTTACTAGACAGCAATAAAGGACTAGACGTAAAGGCTCAAATTGCTCGTATAATATGGCGGCTGCTTAAAGCTGAGACGAAAACGTCTCCATTAAAAGACACTCAACTGCAAAAAGTTTTAGTCCGTCCAACACACGAAACGGAACGAAACGTCTACGAAACTCTAAAAGGACCTCAACAGATTTAAGCAGAATTTTCCCTTTTACTGGCACTGTTGACAGCTTTCGTTGAACACCAGGTCGTTGGCCGGTTTTTTTTTATTAAACAAGTGACTGTTGTTTAAAATACAGTTTAGCACGGTGAACAGTGTTAAAAGTTATTTCTAGAGTGTAACATTCAACTTTGCACTGCTGAATGGTTATTTAAATTGTGAAGCCTGTATTTGTATGTTCAGTTTGTAGCGTCTTGTAATCCCTTTATGCCGTCTTCGTTTACTTCAAAGTCTAACGAAAGAACAAACAAAAATAATGGTTTTTCTTCAACATGATGGTTTGTCCGCCAATTATAAATGAGATGTAGAGCTTTTGTTGGCCTAAGGGTAAACGTGTAGCAAAATATTAGGTCAGTAGATAGTCTAACGACCTTAGGCGGAATCTTTATATTCGCATACTCTTCTACAATGAAACTTTCGCTCAAAATAACGTGATTACGTGATATATGTACATACATCGTTTCCAGTGCTACCATAATACGCCTGTTAAACCGAAAGTTTAGGCAGGGTATAATAGTACACCCACATTTCGCTAGCTACATATTTTTAAAACCTATTGAATAGGGGGCGAGTCTATTGCCTTCGACCAGCTATTGAGAAAAATCCAATAATACTTTGCTCGACCTGGCAATCGAACCCAGGAGCTGATGGCAACGAAGTAGTCCAGTGCTATCATTGCTATTTCTTTACCTTTCTAAGAAGGGCTTAAAATCTCCACATATCTACCGTTATTATTCATCAGTTGAGTTCTTAGTGTGGAAATTATCGGAGCCATAGCAAATGAGTAAGTTCATAGATTAGTGTTCGAACCTGTCCGCGACTGGTTTACGCATTAGCTGTGACATAGAAGCCTTATTAACTGAATAAATACTATGCCTCTGTTACGAGTTATTACCATCACTTAAAACGTTATTATGCATATCTTATTAATGTACTATCACAGCGTTCTTGATTGATTACTGTACATTGATGATTAGCAAAGTGGTAATTAATTTTAGCTGTGACACCTCTTTCTTAGTTTCCTGTTTCTACTTTAACAGTAGTTGTGGGTCCCACAATTTCTAATTCTTTATTGAGGAAATCATTATCTTTAGTGCAGCGTTTAGTCTGTGCGTTTATTTTATGTTTGAGTATCATTTGCTAAATAATTTTGCTTAAACGGCCTCATGGGATATCCAGCTGCTCGTAAGTATTAAATATTATATAGTCAGCTCATGTTTCCGTAATATTATTTTTAATGTTTGCGCGATTTCCTTCTCCTGACATTGTTTCTTCTTTCATGTATAAACAGGGTGTACAAGTCCCTTAACGAAGCCGTCAACCAAGCATTCTGTACATCAAACTAAGTAACCATACGGTCCAGAACAAAAAAAAAATGCAATGACGGGAAGAATAACTGCCTTTCGGTTTAGTTAAGGGGTCTGTTACACCCATTAGATGTTAAGTCTTGTTAAATTACTTAGGTCCAGTAAATTCATGTATCTTCTAATTCCATATTATTGTTTTAGCAATCTCTTCTTCTTCTTAGTCGTTCACTCTTGACAGAGTGGTCGTGGTCATGGGGAGTTGCCCACAACTGCGGACGATGTCTTCGCGATCCTTTTCCACCGGTCTCTTTTGGCCGCATGGCGAGCATATTCTGATTCTGGCACAGGGATCTTGTTGACAGATTTGAAGGAGTCTGTTCATCGGGTTGGCGATCGACCACGTGACCCTACCCTTTTTTTTTTTTTTTGACGCTGGGAAAAAATGCATTACGCATACCCTCCCATCGGGGGACAGGAGGGGTATGTGGGACTCCCCGGGCGGACCCGGTATACCCACTAATACGACCCAGCGAATTCCCGCTTCGTCAGAGTGGTGGGGGACTGGGAAACCGGCAAAGCCTTTACTTCCAGTCCTCCGCCGACGATTGAAAGGCAGACCCCTCACTCCCTCACGGGTGTGGGGGGTCGGAAATGACAGACGCTCCATGGACTTATTGTTGCGGGTAACGTGTCCAAATAATCTGAGGAGTCGCAATTGCACAATCGACGACAGTCTTTGTTTAACATTGAGATCTTTGAGTATTGATACGTTAGTCTGATAAGCGGTCCAGATTAACCTGAGCGTGCTTCTCCAACACCACATCTCCAGGTCGTCATTCTTGCGTCGGTCCTGTATTCGCAATGTCGATGTCTCCGCTCCATAGACGAAAATCGGGAAAACTACCCACCAAAATACGAAATAATTATTTTTTTTACTTCGACAATATTATTCCTTACTATATCAAATCGTCCGAATACACTTCCCTAACATACCTTTTATAGAGCTCTGCCTGAATCATTAACTGTACTTTAAAGTGGTTTTTATGTAATAATCATGTCCATGTTATGGTAATTTTTGTTTTTTTATTTGACATTGCGATTAATGGGTCGTGCAGATGAGGTAACATTATCATCGTGTTTCCGCTGATGTTTGTGTTTCCTGGTAACAATTGTTTCCGGTTCGACAATATGTTGGGTAGGTTTGAAAATTCCACCGGTCTTATATTTTTTTGTATTATCACAAATGTTGCTCTTTTCGATTTTATTATTCGTTGCTATATCTTCCACTACTTCGAAATTATTATGTTGTAACAATTGATAGAACCTAAACTAACCTACATTTTATTCTACAAAATAAAATTCGTGACACAAATAGCAAAAACTGTTTATTGAAGTTCATTATTTACTCATTAAATCTTCATTCCTTTGTAACTTTGTAGTCGGCTCAAAACAATCGTTTTTCGTGTTTTGGGAGTCAGTTAATTACTCGGCATACTTCGCATTGTAATGTTTAATGTCATAATTTGTAACATCAAATTCCTCATTATTAAAGTCTTGGATATTACCGAGGTTCTTGTTCCCCACGGCTCACTTTGCTGACCCAAATGAGGTCTAAACGGCTTGATGTTATTTGTGCGAGTTAATTCGACACTTGCATGATATGTTGCATTATGGTCGTATTTAACTAGATCTAACTCTGGTTTGTTAGTTATATCACTGTCTACTACTTATAGTCGGTCAAATGTCATGTTTTTATATCATTCAGGTTCTGCCAAATGCGATTTGAGTACTTTGTCGTTCTACTGGTCACAAGCGCTACTGGTGATCATGATGGGTTTGATTCCCAGGTCGAGCAAAGTACTATTGGGTTTTTCGAACAGAAATTTCTTCATAGCAGCCACGAGGACTGGATTTATGCTCGGTTGATAGCAGTAGTCTCGGCCCCTATTACTTGGAACTTAGCACATAACTGGCGAAATGTCTAATCTAACCCTTCATTGATTACAGGCGTGATGTTATATTATTGAGGTCTTGAACGATGGGCGATGCACTACTGTAAGTAAGGTACATTGTCGTTATATCATCAGTATTTATACACCATTATTTTTAGGTCGTTCTGGAGCCGAATACCATGAACTCGATCATCGAACTCGAAACGATTGGGACTATTTTTTTCAAAACATAACAATAAATAACCAATACGAAAGAATAAATTTAATGTTTTTTTTGTGAAATAATGAGAATCGATCGATGAATGAATTTTTCAATGGGTATCGTTCGCACGTGTTGCCGATCGTGGATACGTTTTACACACACATATGCATTTGAGTTCTTATTATTTAAAAAAAAAAAAACATTAAATTTATTCTTTCGTGTTTTTTTTATTGTTATTTTTTGAAAAAAATAGTCCCAATCGTTTCGAGTTCGATGATCGAGTTCATGGTATTCGGCTCCAGAACGACCTAAAAATAATGGTGTATACGGCTACTTTCAGAACTGTCGGCTATCCATTAGTGGGGCGGTAACTAAGTGTGTCGTGCCTTTCTGCCTGCGCTGCGTTAGAGTCTACTTTGGAAAACATTTCAGCTTTTACCGACACTTCTCTCTTAATGCTATGGTTCTTGTTTACATGCATATCGGTTGTAAAACGTTCTATTATAGCATTGGTTACTGTTGCTGTTGGGTTGGATTGTGCCACAGCTGGGCATAGTTTGTGTTTACATTTATTTCATTTTGTTATATTTTTATGAGTGACTAGGCGTTTTTAGTTTCTGTTACTGCTAACTTGCTTCATCCCTCAGCTGGAAGACCGCCTCTCCCCATACCCACGCTATTTAGATCTAGGGCTAATGTGGACCATAGGTCGTTTCAGTATCACGATATTTTTTATAGTCATTCAAATCAGGACAGTAGGTTGTTTTATTGACTTGCTTTGCCATTTGCTTAGTATGATTGGTAGACTAAACAAACATTCCTACTAAAACAGACATTCAGAATTCTACAAATGCTTTAGTCTATGACCAAGTTATAATGACATACTTCCTCTAAATACCGTTTGATATCTTGCTCAATTATTATGTTTTAAACCAGCGATCCACATAATAATGCCTTAGCATATAATTAGTATACATAAATATTAATCAAAATTATATAAAAAATATCTTAGCTAAGATTAAATAAAAATTCTAACGCCGAAAGGTGATTTAATTAATATAACCAAATTCTTGTGTATAATTAACAATAAAACACAAGATTTGAGCTTTGGACAGTTATGGTAATAAACTGTTGATCAGATAAACCTGTTGAACTGTTCAGGTTCTGGTTTTTTGGGCCAAATCGCGTTTATCAAACTCTTGACAGCAAAAACACTGAGGAATCTGTGGTTTAGTTTTAATTTTGAAGGCCACAAGTGTAGGCCACCTACCGGTTTTGTGGCTGATTATTTAGACCCCTAGATTTTGTATGGGCTGACCAAAATCTAGGACAAACCTTTTATTCCAATTAGGTCATTAAAATGCACTTTTAAATGTCAAACTTTACACAGAAACTGAATTTATTCTAGTGGCTCAAAGGAGTATCTTATCCTTGCAACTAAAGCATTTTAAATTGATTCGATGTGCTTACTTCCAATCAGTTTGCAGAATAGCAGAGAGAAGATTACCACCCGCGAAAAGTAAAAAAGCCCCTTCGTACTCGAAATACGACATTTATCTAATGCTTAAGATTACGACTAATGTACACTGATAAGCCTAGACCAGTAATTTATATTTAACTAATAGGCAGTTACGGATAGCCTCGAGGTTTGCCAGTATAAACTTGACACAGTTTCAGAGCTTTTAACGCAAACGCTATCGTACACGTAATGATATCATGCCTGACGAGTTTTTTTAATGAAAGCACAGTAATGGAGACGCGGAAACTTGAAAAGTTTTTTTTTTATATTTATTGCTTTTAACTATTTCAAAGTTAAGGCTTTAGAGAGGTTTATCGAATTAAATATGTAAGTAATTATCGCTCTATCTTTTTTACTTAAGCGGTATTTATACTGAAAAAGAAACAAAACTGCTGCCTCGTTGGTCTAGTGGTCGCAAGCGTGACGCTGAGCAGGCGATCCTGGGTTCAATTCCCGGGTTGGGCAAACTGTTATTGGGCTTTCCATCAAGAATGTCTCAGTAGCAGCCATGGAGTCTAGGGGTCTTATAGGGGGCGAGCCTATATCCATCAACCGGGCACAAATCCAGACTCCATGGCTGCTACTGAGAAATCCTTGATGGAAAAACCCAATAACACTTGGTTCGACCCCGGAATCGAACCCAGGACCTTATGCTCAGCAGTCACGTTTGCGACCACAACACCAACGATGCAGCACAGGTTATAATTATAACGTGTTTAATAGTTAATATACATGATATTAAATGCAACATCGATGTTTATAACACCTATAAAATATTCCCAATGGCATTTTAATATCAACTTGCAATTACCTCAGTAAAAACTCATTTATACATTTACTAACTCTCCAAGAACCTTTAATCGGTAGCCATCTATGCAAGCAACTGATTATCAAGTCCCGATATCGTTTGATAAGCTTGCAGTAAACTTAGTGGTGTTTGAACCACCGTTAGCCGTTGATAGGAACTTCTAATGATTTGCAGGCTTCGCAAGCACAGTTAGATTGTTCCCATCGCCTTCCACGGCGGGCTGCGATCACCTGCGGGCAATCAGCGGCTCTTCGTAATAACCTGATAAGTTATTGCTTCTGTTCACGTAATTATAGGCTTTATACTACAAAGTAATGGGAGTTTTAGCGAAAAAATTGGGTCGCTTCATCAGGTTTGGACGTCCGTGAAATTGTGTAAAGAATTTGCGCGAAATTGACGTGAAATGTTGGTATGCAGTTATGAACTCGATGCATGAAATTAACGGGGCATGGTTATAATATTTAGCTTTATTGATTACTAGCTTCCGCCCGCGGCTTCGCCCGCGTGGTGTGTTGATAAAAAGCAACAGCCTATATGTTAATCCAGGGTATAACCTATCTACATACCAAATTTCAACCAAATCGGTCCAGCCGTTTATGCGTGAAAGAGTAACAAACATCCACACATCCATTCTCACAAACTTTCACATTTATAATATTAGTAGGATTCAGTTATTTGGTTTTGTTAGCTATGTTGTATGACGTGAACGTTGACAACATTCGAGACATTAATATAACCCTTTCTTTACCATTATTTTATGCTACTACTAGCTCATGCCCGCGGCTTCACCCGCGTAAGTTCGTTAATTGTCCCACGGGATCGCACTGCCGGGATAAAAAGCATCCTATGTGTTAATCCAGGTTATAAACTATCTGTGTGGAAAATTTCATCCAAATCCGGTCAGTAGTTTTTGCGTGAAAGAGTAACAAACATCCATCCATCCATACTCACAAACTTTCGCATTTATAATTAATATTAGGAAGTAGGATGAACGTCACTGACGCTGGTGTAAACATAAGCCATAAACTGAGTCCCATCAGTCGATGGAACTTTAAGACCAGCCTCGAAAAAGAAAAGAAGAACATCAATATTAAGTAGGAAGTAGGATAATCATGAGAAATAAACAGGTGTTAAAATCCATGTTTCCCTTACTCTCGTAAATGCATAAAAGATAATATTTCTCCGTAAACGATTAAATTAGATGTACATTTGAATCTAACCATTAGAATTGCTAACTCAAAGTGCGTATTGAGGCCCAGCAATGTGTTAATAGGACATTTCCCAGCATGACCACTTGTAATGAATATTATACATAAAGTCCGCTCAAGAGTTACTATTATCAGTCCTGTCACGCCCAGTTATGCTGACGTTGTTAACTTTATTAACGTGAACACCGATTTCAGCATCGTTAAATTTTGCATCAACTACTTTGATTTTGCCTTTATCAAGATTTACTGCTGTAGGATTTTGTGTCTTAATATTGGTTACTCTAAAGTCTGCTGACACTACGATTGACTGCTACACGACTATACATATCACTAAAGTTATCGTGATTCGTACTATTAGTATTGTTAGAATTTGGTGTTCTCAAATGTTCTCAAAAGATCACTCCCACGGTAGGCGCTGTTATTATTGTCCGTTGGGTCCCCTGAGACAATTCTTGACCTTGTTCTAAATTTTCATGTGATACGATTTTGGATTGAGATCATTCGTTTTGTGTAGTTGGTTTATTAATAATTTTGGTTCTTGATGCTATTCATTTTGTTCGAGTGGTCTTTAAATCTGTGTATTACTTCTTTCTCCTAAGCATGATACATCAGCAACAGTGATTCACTTCATTACATCTTCATCATCAGCATCATTGGCAGCCTTGTTCTACACACTGCTGACTATAGTTCTCCTCCTTCTTGTACCATTCTTCCTTGGTCTGAGCAAATTTCAACCAAGCCTTACCCGGGATCCTCTGAACTTGATTGCATATTAGCGTACATATGATTTACTTTAAAATTTATTACCAGTCTATATTGTGTCACACAGTTGTATGACCCTCAATTTCCCATCAAGCACTTCCCTCAATTTTACGACAATTTCTTCAATTATCTAAACCTCATTAATAAGAAATCTCAGTTTAATAGTTTTACCGTCGGCTTCCGATTACCTCATTATTGGCATATCTGATGCTCTATAAACATTTTACGAAGCTGCTTAACTTACCACTTGATTGCTTAGATTTAAGACGCAGATTAAAGCTAATGCTTCCACGCCGCGTTGCTCGTGGCTTTCATTATGCTAATTAAAATGTCTGTTTTGTAACAATGTTTATAGAAGTATTTTTTAAATTGTTGAGTATTTCGGACATATTCGTGTATTTCCATGTAGTTAGATGCCACTTTACATATGGCATCTAATAATATTCTAATTGGAAACTATATTTTAGCTAGCTAGATACTTAGTTTTATCATCATCATAATCTACAGTCTGAACATATTCACCCACTGCTGAGTAAAGGCTCCTTTTTTTGTGCTAATACCAAAGTTCCTGTGCCCAGTCCTCCAGGTTTTTTCCCCCGATGGCAACAATGTCATCTGCGCATCTCGCCGCTGGACTTGCAACATTTCTCTTCCCAGTCCTTGGACATCATTCCACACACACAGCTTTACTCCACCTTTGTTTTTTTTTTTGGGATGAAATCATCAAATGACTCCTCCCGCTCTGGGCGGAGCGGAAAGGAATGTCAGACTTTTACTGACGAAAACGCATCCATGTTCCTTCTTTTACCCTTTATGTTCCAGGGCCGCGGTATCTCTTTCGAACAGTCCCGCAGCCCTGAGCTTTACTCCACCTGCCATCATAATTTAAAAGCTTTAACTTCCATAACCTTATCTCAAGAGCAATAAGTATTACGAGATCTTGCATCTTCAGTTTCACTAACATCATCTCCTAACCTTTCTTCTTAACCGCCGATTCAAAATGCGCAAGCATCCACTCGTAGTAAAGCACCCACTGCTACCTAATTCGCGTCGTTGATCGAGAGCGCTGAACTTTCGCGGGTGATAAAAAGCGAACGGCTAGCCTTGACCGTGCTTGCGCTTGCGCAGCCGTAGCTCATTCGTCCGCGTCGCCGTAGCAACGAACTTATTATGCTAATTAATTGATACGTATTAAGAAGTTTTGAATTTGTCGGATTTTATACGTGTTTAGAATTGATTATTTTTGGGTTTAGTAGAGATTTGTTAGCGGGAAGAATGTGCATTTTCTTCCCACGCAAATATGGGGTTTAAGGTTGATGAATATTGTATTAATGATGTCTTAAGTGTTGTTTATGTTGATAGGGAACATATTACAGTTTAGTATTCGTTACAGGGTCTCGATAGCCTCCAACGAGTTCATATTGTTTTGATATAAATACAGCCAAAATTCTTAGCAAAACATACCTAGCTTCCGATATTAATATCAAATATTTGATTGGAGCAATAAATGAATAGCGGATAGCCTGACCCGAGTTCATTAGGTAACCCAACAAAAAGTGAAGAATGTAGAAATATTAAAGTCTAGACTTCTAGAGTCCCGACGTAATAAACTTTGAGTCTATTTTAATATCCTTTACAAAGTAGACTGCTGATGAAGTAGTTTTTAAATAAAATTATCAGAAAAGAGTGAAAGGGCAGAGTGTGGGTGGACGATAATTTTCACCTCTCGGTTACCTTCAGGTCATTATTGAAATAGTTATTTTTAACTACAAAGGTAGGAAAATCTGAAAAGCTTTTCATAAGCTTGATGAAAAATGTTCGAGAATATTGAAGCTATTTTGGTATAAGCTTGAGGTAAAGGAGAATGGGAGTTAATGGAAAATCCATTTAAGGAGGATGCGCTAAGGCTGTTTGTAATCAGCCTGTAATGTTCCCACTGCTGGGCTATAAGTATTAGAGGGGCTGCAATTAAACACTCGGGAACAGTATGGGTTGATTGGCTGTCATATATTATATTCAGTTTTAGCACATACTGGTTTCCTCTCGATATTTGCAATCACCGTTTTCAGAACAGTGGTGATATGGAGATGGTCTCTCAAAAAGTTGCGAAAAATGACGGCGTGGGTTTTAGTTCGATGATCGTGTTTGCCAGTATTAAAAATAAATTGAAATTATATTAGTGTTTTATCTCTGTAAACATTTTCTGTATCTAATCGAACTTTATAAATGTGGGAGGCCAATGCCAAGTTCTAGTTTTGCCCTCGATGATAAAGGGAATTTACTGTGAATCAGAAATAAATTATAACATGTTTAGCAATAAATTGTTTTAAGCATGTTGAAATTTATTTGATAAATGTTTAATTTAATTAATTTGTGACAAGTACTTCTGTTATGATGGAAGATAACTTTGTAACAGTTTATTACTTTGCTTGTAAGGTCAGATTGTAATGTTCTGTGGTAGAACATAAATTGCTGGTAAGAGATATAGGTAGTGCATTTGATACAGGCGACGATGGGCAGTCGTTAAATCCATTCGTCTCGATATCACGAGTATTCTAAACATAGATATCAAGTTCTGTTACCTGTGAGTTATTTACAAGTAAGTAAACTTACTTCGATGATTAAGTCTATATTTTCACAATAAGTCAATCAAAATGAATATTGGGCAATGATTACCAAGCAATCAATCAAATCAATTTGGCCAAATGGGGCATTCAACTTTCCCAAACACTGTAGAGCCTACGTCCTGCTCAAAATGCAGAACCATCTGCTTGTACAGGAAGACTTACTGATCAGATAAAATTTGAGTGGTAGTCAATCGACACGAAAAGAAGCAGGTATTACTAAACTAATTGCGCTTCCTGATTGTTTTGGTCCTATAGTACGAATGCTTCAGATAGAAGAGCTCGTGGTTTAATATTAACAGGCGCTCGGGGTCGATCTTTAGGTTAAGCCGTGCTTGCCTAGGTTGGTCTGTGGATGGGTGACCGTATTACGTACCGAGTTTCCTACGTGCCTCGGAAAGCACGTTAAGCCGTTGGTCCCGGCTGTCATTTGTAGTCAAAGTCAAGGCACTTATTTCAATTAGAGCATTACAGGCACTTTTGAAAGTCAAAAACAAAAAAGCTAAGCAACAGTCACAAGGCATAATAACTTGCGAAAGTAGATAGTAGATCTTTGACAGTCGTTACGGGTAGTCAGTGGCCCGAAAGTCTGACAACCAGTCTTACCAAGGGGTATCGTATTACCCAGTGGACCAACTGGGTTGTGGAGGTCAGAGGCAGTCACTCCATGTAAAATACTGGTATTCAGCTGCATCCGGTTAGACAGGAAGCCGACCCCAAGTTAGTTGGGAAAAGGCTAGGCAAATGAATGATGAGTACGAATGCTCCAAGTTTCACATTTCATGTTTTTGAACACACTCAATTTCAAAATACCTGCATTTGAATTTTGAAACCGTTACACTGATTGCCATTAAAACAATGTCCAATTTCAATGAATGATGTTCAGTGTTTATAAATTCAATTTTACATTATAATACATTGACGTACAATTGTTTTCACTTTCGGTTTAGGTTAAACTAACAAGTGAACGTCCAATAAGTGGGTTTCAATAAAAGTATTGCACATTATAGTATTTAAATTTCACCTGTTCTTTCAAACAATGAAGTTTCTAACATTATTGTTGTACTAGAAATTGTTCGCTGCGTCTGCTGTATTGAGATATTTTGTTGAAAGATTTTTGCCGATACGCCAACGAAAGTGGTACTTACTGAAAATCTTTTTGACATGGAAATAAGACTTTCTTTTTTGTTATTCTCTTGATATTTATTCGTCATAAGTTCATTGTATTGATCTACTGTTGCAAATAATACGGCCATTTATTATTTTTTCTATGTCAGTAGGTGTCCTTTATAGAAAATCTTTTGGAGAAAACGTCAAATTATAAGTTGTGGGAAAAGTAAAAATTGGATAAGATTGACATTTAGCTACCGATATGCTGATGAAACTGATGAAACCCAGTTAAAATAACATCACGCCTGTAGCCCCAGAAGGTTGAGGCAGTGGTGTCCTTAATACTCCCACATTTCGCCAGTTATGTTTAAGTCACATGTAATAGAGGGCAACGCCATTGTCATCAATCGGGCACAAAGAAAGACTCCGTGGCTGCTACTGAAAAATTCGTAGTGGAAAAACCCAATAACACTATGCCCGACCTGGGATTAGAACCCAGGACCTCATGCTTAGCAGTCGCGCTTGAAAGCGATTGCCCATCTCTAGCGATTGCCATGTCTGTCCTTTTTATTCAAGCTGTTGTTTTAAAAGACAACCAAACATCCATATGCTTTAGCCAACAAACAATACATAATATGCTGACCATTGATCACCGATTACACGGGAGTGGCGCGTGCGACCTCACGGCTCGACACGCGTCGTCGCAGGCGCAACGATTTGCACGCCACCAGAGTAAGCACCATGCGCTATTCGCGACCGTTGACTTTGAATATTGATTACGATTCGCGTGATCTGTAAACAGGCTTTAGTTTTATTTATGACTCATGAAACTTTTTGGGATTTGGTCAACTTAGTTTTAATAAATATCGACTTATCCGTGTGATTTAAATACTGTAAAAAGCATCTACAAATTCATATATAACATTAGCAAAAAGCAGTTTAAACCTTTGAAAATCCTTTAAGCTTATGAAATAACTATAAGTACTCAATGTCGATCATATTCACAGCCTGACTTCACCCACCGCTGGGTATGGGCCTCTCTTTGATTACTTTTGATACTCGTCCCATTCTTATACCACTGTGACTGTGTGACAGCCCTCGTAGTATAATTAAGTGCTTTCAAAATCAGATTACATGATATTATCAATTTATTCCCTTCGTGCAAGATAATGCATGATACAATATTAATGTTTTCAAACAACTGTTTTCAAAAGCGTGATAGTTACAGCCCACTATCGCAAACTAAAGTTTACTTTGTAATAGGACCACAGAACAGTAATCAAATGGAGTGACAAGAGACAAAATGACGAAAGCCACGATTTCACTTAAAATAGTCTCAATAATTATGATGTTCTACAATCGAGCCAATAAGCCTTTAATCGAGCAACAATAAAGCCTTTGATCGAGCCAAATGCCTTGAATCGAGCAAAATATGCCTTTGTTTAATAGTTGGTGTGCCAGCGCATGTAATTCCCTCGCGCCACTGACACGGTGAACTTAAGTGACCGTCGGCCACACTGCGGTATGGTCGAAGGCTATAATGGAATAAGAAAAGAAGATCTAGAAATAAAAGACCGTGAAGATGCTTACGCAGACACGGACGCTAGTCAAAATAAAAATAAATTTACGCTCAAATCTGTCAGTATCATTTAACATAGAGACGAATTGGTAACTGGGGTTTGTGTCTGTAATCTAGGTTTTTCCTATTGTAGTAAATGTGATTTCAAACCTCATTTTGATGTGAGAGATCGTAAGGATGCTAGGGGACGAAAATCCCATCTTTATTATTTCCACACGGTTGTTGTGAACGAGGACTTTGTAAAGACAACTTATCAATACTTATAAACCTAGTCATCAATAATTTTGGTTTGAGATTTAGGCATTATTTTTTTACAGCCATTCAACCCTCTTTCTCTTCTTGTTATTATTCTTCTCAATGGTGATAGTTGTATGATTTATAGGAGCTTACCTCAGTTCTTGGCTTATAGTTTATGCTGATTATAGGAATAAGCCTTCTGCACGTTACTATCTTGTGTAGCTCGACACCGGTTCCTTCCGGATGCGGTGCAATTGTTCCTAATAGACTTCTCTATATTTGGCGTTTGTTTAATCGGCCATTTGATTATTTACTGCCGTCTGCCTTCTTCATCAATCGCGGTTAAATCCCAAACGCCTCCAGTTACCTCGATGTTATATAACCATTCGTTTCCAAAATGCCTCATCTTCAACGCCTATCGTATAGCTACTATGTATTACATTCTAACTGTATAATTTTCTACTACTAAAATAGATTCTTGATTTATCGGTTCGTTCAAATTAGTAAGATCCATGTGTTCTAAGGATTAACTTTCATGAGGATTTGGACTAAAAATATTCATTACATTATGTGTAATATTGAATAGCAAAATGTTAATGTTGTTATTTATATTGTTTCAGGTAATTTCAGTTCCATTATCGTCCACTCCAACAACATTACTATCGGCCAGATAAGTACCAACTATATAGTTTATGAGATCATTTTTACTCATTGTAATACGCCTACCTTTAATATCGAAAATCATATTCCAATTTTCACCAGTAAACCGAATTAAATTTTATTTGTGTACCTGCTTTTAATTGTAAAAGTAGGTAAAGTAATAAAATCTGCTGCCCATTACACAATAAAAGAGAAATGAATCTAAGTAGCAGGATTTCCTTACACTGCAATAAATAAGGGAAACAAAGAATTAGACTTATAAAATTCAAGTCCGTGACGACCGTTTTCCATTCCTGCAATCATTCCTCTTATCTCACGTTCTAGCTCAACCGTTAGGGTTCCCTTGCCATTGCCAACGCGATTCACTGGTTTTGTCAATAAATATAAATTGGTCACCATAAAAGTTGACCGGTCGGCTTCAATTAAGGTTTATTCATGTTTTACTGTTGATAATGCGTATTACACATAAAAAGTAATGAAAGTTACTTAGAAAGAAGATGCAGTTCGATCAGAGACGTATTTAATTTTAATAGCGCGTTTTAGTGTGAATTGCATGTTTCTAGTAATTGCTTGTATTATTATGTCGTTCACGACATTAACTTGGATTTTGCGGTATTATTTTTTGATTTTATTTGCTTTATTGATTGCCTTAGTCGAAGATAATTTGAAACTATTAGAAGTCAGAGATAGGTTAATATTTGGCGAATTCGTCGTGCACACATTCGAGTGTAATGGCTATCCATTCTTTAATTTTTCTTTTATTTGTGTTCAATTAGTCGTTACTTCTATTACACATTCAGGAGTATTGACACTGATATCAGAAACAGGTGTCATTTCGCAAGAATATTAAAATTTATCGCAACCTAATTAAAACTTGTAGCTATTAATTCTCCTGCCTCTTGAGCCATTTCCCACGACCAATAGCTAGTTCTCCCTTCATATTATAAACCCTTTACCATTATTTTATCGTTCAAATATTGCTAATTAAATACTGAATGCGTCCTCATTTCACACCGTAACTGGAGAGGCTCGTGTCTTGCGTTATTGCTCGGATTGGGGCCGGCAAGATTACTTCGTTAACGGTGTACGCCGCGCCCTGCCACCGTATGTGTGTCGATTTACTACCTGCCGACTAACTAATTAACAAGTTACATGAATATTTTGATAATGGCTTTAAAAGCTTTATTATGTTTGGCAAAGTTAACAATAAAGGGCCAAGTATGTCGAAACGTTGGTCACCCAAGCTGTCCAAGTAAACTTGGCAACCATTATTCAGTGGCTACGTAATAAATCGGTTTGAGAAAAATACAACATTGAAACTATTCCGGATCCACATAGTTACGGCAAAACTCATAATATTATCAAAAGCAAAAGGATCCATAATGTAGACAAACCCTTTAATTAACACTTAAAATTCACATAAATGGTAAATCAGGATTCCATAAATCTAATTTTAATTTAAAAAAAGAACATAAATTACTGTAACCTTTAAAATCCTTCCACTATACTTGTCAAAATATGAATTTATGGTAAAGAAAACACCTAGTTGATCTCGTTTGTTGTTTTCCGAGACATTCAATCAGAAATTATAGTTAATTTGAATTCAAATGAGTCGTTTTATAACGATCAACTGACTTAAATCAAGTCTAACGTGTTAAATGATGTCACAGCATTTGAATTTATTAATTATTATAATATGTAGATGATCTTATAATTTATATTCGCGCTAACCTGACAAATTGATATTTAGAAGATCATCAAGTATTTCTTTATCGAAGCTTCTCAAAAGTTCCACAAGATTTGGGATGAAATTCTCATCATCATGTGGACTGATTTTCAATTAAGTAAAGCAATATTCTCACCAATTTTCACTGTGAAGTAGGTACTCTTAAATGTTTCAAGTCAATGATCATCAGTCAGTTCAGTTCAGATCAGTCATAAGTGACATAACATCTAGAACGTTGAGTACCACATTGCTTTTATGGAAATCGTAGAAATTTCCTTATTGGCGAGAAGCTCAATCATACTTGTGCGCACTCACGGCACTTATATATTGGAAATTCCCGCTTTTCAATCCGTACCCTTCAAATAATTTTCAACAAATCGCTACTTAGAAAAGCTAGTATCATTGAGCTTCATCAAAAGTACCTGAATCTTTATTCAAAATTACTCTTTTAAGTAAATGTTATCTAACTTTTCGGAGTACCCCTAGGTACGATCATCGGTCCACGCCTCAAACTCGTGATCAAAGATGGTTCTTACTAGCGAGGTACATAGTCGCGTGGCGGCGACGGTGGTAACCACAATATTAACACCAGTGATATAGATCGGGTGATATCTCGACCGCAACGCTTCCTTGTTACTTCTCTTTATTGATATGTTTGTGTTCCGGAGTCAAATGACTCATAGATGTTTGTAATAAGTTTATTGTAGACCCCTTTTGAAAAACTTAGAGACTTACTTACCTTACAGTTAACATAAAGGTTTATGCGAAAATAACTAGGATTACAGTTGGATTAATCATTCTTGGAATTCATGAGAATAAGATTGAGTCGCAAATATTGAATACGAATCTAAAAATACCATTAGGATTACTATTCATTCGGCTGTAATAAGAACATCCTAAAGCTTTCGATAAAACTAGAGCAAAATCCTCGGCGAGTTTGCAAAAATATTGTTATATTATTTCTCATGAAGCATATTCAAATCATGAGCAACTAAAAAAACTGGTTGTATTTGCGCAAAGTAATTAGGATTGAGAACACTTTTGCTTTCAGTCTGTAAGGTGTAAATAAAATACTCGCGGTTCAATTTTATTCTTTTGTAATTTCGTTGGAAGCAAGTGTAATTTCTTTGATGATGTGGTGTGGGAATTAGACGAAATAATAGACTGGCAATTTTATATTCTTGCCGAGTTATTACGTTCAAAATTTTATTGCGCTACTCTTGAATTAGTTCGGAGTCTGCTACCGAAGAGCATGAATTATGTTTAATAGTCTATGTGTGGGTTCGTTGCCATCGATTATTGATAGAGATCGTGAGTGGAAAATTGGCAGCGAGTCCGAACCTAGGATTAGCAAGCTGGGTTTCAATCATGCTTCGGAATCGAGCTTCGAAATGTTTATTTCAAGGAATTTTAATTTAACATCGAACTCTATTGAAGTATTTAAAACCTATTTGACAAATGCTAAACTACCAAATGCAACAGTAAACCTTTCCCAACATGGCACCTACACTCCACCATTTTCAACTTGGTTGTCACACTTATCTTGGCCATCGTCACCCAAATCGTTGGTTTAACACTATAACCGACTTTTTCTGTATCATCTTCATTTATAATTCCAAGTTGTTCCACATACGAATGGAACAGGTTTTCATTCGACGGTTTACGCCGACTGCGTTTCAACTATGATTTGTGTGCGCGGTTTTTTACTTGAAAAACGATTCAACGCGACCGGTTGCCGCCATTGATATATCGGTGATCTTGGATTATGTAAAGGCAGGATAGTCCATTGAAATTATAATATAAATCCGATATTCGATCCTTTAAGTGTTTAGAAGGGAAAATTGCGAATGGGGGGAGATAACAACTTTACTATTTTAAATAATATTGATTGGTACAAATAATAATTATATTCATTTGAATGTTACACTAGCCCCGTTGCGGAACTCTGTTCTTTAGAATGATCCAAAACAGCATGTCTAATTCAATTAACTTGCGTGTCAACAGCTAATCCTCATCAGTATAATCTAAGATAACATTCAGATTATCAACGATTAAACGAAAAACCAGTTTGGACGACCGTTAAACTTACCTGATCGGCTTTTAACGTATGCCCGATAAGTCTAACCGTTTGATACGATACCAGTTTTCGCGTGTATACGATAATAGATCAATATTTGCATTGTTACACTTCACATCATTCAACGAGTAGTATGTAATTATTTGCTTTAATCTTTTGTCAACGGGAAAAGTAACTGTTGCTATTTTTGAGTAATTAACGTCGATTAACTTGAGTTGTTTGATTTTCTTGTTAGGACTATTTTGAGAACAATAGGTTATTAGAGAAACGTATCTTTCGTTATGTGATTATTGGATACTATTTGCTGATTAGCTGTTGTCAGAGGCAGCACATTAATTATACTATTTGTAATGTTTAAAATTGAGGCAATTAGCAATATTGTAAAACAGTTGTGTTTCAATTTTCGTGTACAATAAAGTTTAATCTATTCTACTCTATTCATCGAGCTGGTAACGGGCTTTCATCAAATTTGCGATTTCTGAGAGTATTTAAATTATGCTCACAAACCGACGTCCCCTGCTGGTGCGGTTGCAATTGTACAGAACATGATGCTTGAAAAAACAAAGACATAAAGTAACTTTACAAATCGAAAGTGCTTATTAAAGACCAACAAGTCATCAATACAAACAATAGATCACCTTATAGAAATTTCCCTAAAGGCCGTACAAATGTCACTCGTTGCCCACAAGGGGATGTCCCGGAGGTTAACTAAAGTTTAACCATCCATCGATCGTTAGCTTTCCATTACTTTGCATTCTAAAGGTTGTTACTTTCCAATGCGTTTGTTGTGTGAGATCGTATCGCTTTGCTATCGCTCCGGACGACTATCTTCGCCTCTTTGTGCGTTTATCAGCACATCAACGAGTGGGAAGTTCGTGTTACGTTAGATTTGTCTTGGCGGCAGTGATTGTAGTGTTTCTGCTATCTGTTTGTTGTTCTCTTGTTATGTTTTTGATGTTTCACTGTTGAATTTTGTTAGGAAATATAGTGAAATTGTAATACAATACTTTATTTTAAAATCGAAGATGATAATGTTGAAAATAATTTGTCTTCAGCGAATGTGTACATTTTATTTTCATTCGGGAATCCAGTGGTGTACCTACTTGCATGTTTACATTTTAAAGCTTAATTACAGACATACTAGAGAAGCTTATGAAATATCGCAGACTGTTAAACTAGGAGCTTGCATGAACATTACAGCGCCCAAGCTTGTTACACATCATTATCATAGGAAGCTTTACGAGCAGCATGGGAATATTTATGGGGTAATATCTCGCTTCCTCTGTTATTACTGCTCACGGACCCCGTACATTGATATTTGCTGATATAACTCATGTGTTCACCGTTAAACCAACAGCAGGACATGGGAAAATTATCACGTTTGTAAGATGGAATTATGACTGGTCGTAGTACTTTATTTGCTTGATCGCCTTTACGATGTGTAACTGTAAAATGGTATTGGTTTGGTGGAAAAATGTGCAGCAGAATTGAATTGTGTCCAGTGACATTTATGAGAGTTCCAGTGAAAATATGGCCAGGTCATGGAATTCCTCAGGTGTCGTAAACGTGACTGAAGGATAAACCTAACTGTAGCAACATTCACCTGTCAATTAGTGATGTTATACTGCCATCACTGGTTCGCACGCTGAGATGTTGAAAATATTTTCTCCGGATCAAAAACTTGGTCTAGCGCTAATCGAATTTGGATTGTAGCATTCAAGTGTCATGTTCCATAAGCAAAAAAAACTGCTTCAATATTATTACAGAAATTATGCCCGTCTGACAATTCTGTCCGTGATAAATAGAAACTGTAAACTACATTAACTTTTGACACGGCATCAAGAGCAACAAATCGATGATTTTAATAATACAAAAGTTTCCAGAGATTCAATACAATCAATATCCCGTTTTACTAATTTTAAATACGAAAGTTACAGATAAAATTAATATGGCTTTTATGTACAAAACGTTCTTAAAAACAAGAACAGCTTTGTCAAACGCTTAGATAATGCATTAATCTACATAAAAGAGACACATTTTATAACTGTCGTCTCAATTAAGCTTTGTGTTGAGATATTTATGGGTGATATAAATTAATTTGACAAAGATTAAGATTTTAGTCCTAAATATAGCAAATTTAGAGGAGTCCCGTTAATTTGCCATTAAAACACTAAACACCAGTCTAGCTCATTTCAATTTCTTGGTCATAAAACCAAAATCAGATAAACTAAATTATGCGAATTAGCATTACCCGGTGTGTCTACCATTTTCTTTATTTGGCGCCAATTAGACACTACTTAATATATCTATATTTAAAATAGTGATCCAAAAAGAAGTTGGCAGCATCTCCAACTTACAGCCTCTAATATCAATCACAATAATAAAACCTCTGTGGAGTCATATATAATATCTATCAAGATCTTGTTATACCAGCAGCTGATACAGGCCATCAAGAAATTCTTCGTACACAGTTAAATAATACGCACTATGTAATTCCTACAGGTTTGTTCTGTAACATACCATAAAATTAAAGATCGCATTCCGTCGGCAGTAATGACGATGACTGTTTTTGCGACAAACGCTGCAGGTGACATAGGGGAATGGCGAGCAGCGTGCGTGGTCTGAGCACCTGCCTTGGTAAAAATAGTTTTATCATGATCTATATTTAGTAGACGGCTGTCGTCTGCCCTTTGTAAAGGGTTGTTTTGTTTTATTGTATTGGAAATGGAGAGAATGTGTTACTGTTGCAACTTTTCTGACGTAACGATTCTTATTCTTTGATAACGATTCTTTCTCATTCATAGTTTTTATCCATTTCTCTACCCAAGTTAAACTCAGTTTTGGAATTCTAGCTCTATATTCTATTCTAGTTTAGTTTCTTGAATGAGGAAGAATATTGCAGTATTTATCTCAATTTTTATCGCTTTTTTTTACTTTATTGGTTCCTGCCATAATTTTGTAGCATCTCATGCACCTTTAGCACCCGTGTGCATATCTTTTGTTGCAGCCTGAATATTACTATCCACTTAGTTAATCTAATTTCACGAATAATTAGTCTACAATTGGCATTTAATTACATCCGCTGTTAGAAGTAGTTCTATTTATACTATTTTCCTTACTACAAAGTGCTTCTAATTTAATTTTGCATCAGTCATTCATAATGCCGTCTCTGAAATACCACTGCGTCAATATTGTGTTGTGTTAGGAATCCAATTAACGGATGGCCCGTGTTCCGTTGATTTGTTTTCTACAGGGTTGGATGTTCTGAAATAATTAATGAGATAGATGTAAACATACGAGTGGGATTTAGAATTTACACCTGGTTTTGAAGGTAGTTAAAACGTAAAGTTTGTTTTAATGGTGCCAGGATAGAAACTAAAGTTTTAACCGGATTGTCGAAAGATCGTAAGAATGTATATGTAGTATCGGTATCATCATCATCTTCCTGCCCTTGTCCCATGTTATTTGGGGTCGGCGCAACACGTTTTTTTCTTTCATTCTCCTCTGTCAACTGTAAATGTAGTATCGGTATACGTATCATAAACATCATCACCTTATTCTCATGTTTGGTTGTTTGTTGAATTCATGTACAATATCAACCCTCTTGTTATAACATATTTCGTTCCATTCAACAAAACATCCCGTCTCATCCTCCGCTATGCCACGAAGGAAAGTAAATTCTAGCCGATCCGTCTGAGCTAATCGTCTATATTTAGCATCTTCAGCAGAATTCCGATGCCTCAACCCTATCCCGGTACTTTCCTTCCGTGCGGTTCAAGAATGTCAATTAACAATTACAAACAGTCGCAGTGATCGGCGCAGGCGCACGCTCTTAACTATCATTACGGAGAATACCGTATGTCTGTCTCTTTGTTGCTGCTATTACGTTTTTGTTGCGGTTTTTATGTGTCTCATGTGGATTCGCTGGCATTCTTGATTTAGATAAGTGGGTATGGAGTGTACGGTTTTCGAACGGGGTACCGGAGACAATCGCGAAGTCTTATTAGGTTCCTCACGGGAAGAAAACAAAAGATGTAATTAATGACTATCTAAAGTTAAAAAGGACTTAAATGTGTCGTAAGACGAAAATACCATATGTTGACAGATGATACTAATTCTAGTAGTCATGGGCGTCAATATAGAGAAAACAACAATCTCACTCCACTTTTCATAATTCAGAATTCAGGAGTCAAATAAAAACCATCGAATACACTTTTAGGGTTCCGTACCTCAAAAGGAAAAAACAGAACCCTTATAGGATCACTTTGTTGTCCGTCCGTCCGTCTGTCTGTCTGTCAAGACCGGCCTTTATCTCGGGAACGCATGGAGGTATTGAGTTGAAATTAAAACCATATACTCAAGTCTATAGTCCCTTGAAGCTGTGAAAAAATCAAACTTCTAAGTTAACGCAAAAAAAATACGGCCGTTTATGCCGTAAAAAACGACACTGTCAAGGGAATCAAAATTTAAAGGGTAGGTACTTACTGCCCGTTGTTCTAGAATCATGAAATTTGGCAAGAAGCAATGTCTTACAGCACATGTAAAGGAAAAAAATCTGAAAACGGTAAATATGTAGTTAGGCCGGTTTTTTTCAAGATAGACAAAGTCGGGCCCCACGACTTGTATCAGAGATAATGAGGTTTCATGAATACCCATACGGAGTTTAGCATCCAGCATTTTGCTTAGAATGCGACGTTCTCGTATATCTATATATATAAAAATGAAACCCGTTTTCCTTGGTCACGGCATCACGCGTGAATGGCTGGACCGATTTCACTAATTCTTTTTTTGTTGTATTTGTTATTATTAGGAGAAGGTTCTTACGGAAAAAAATATTAAGAAAATCTCTCAGAAATATTGAAAAATATAGATTTAATTTTGCATATTTAAAAAAACGCGCGTAACGAATGTCAATGTCATTCACAGCCATAGACTATATTGAAAGAGCATTGTTTGTTCGGAAACGTGGTTACTTAATTAAATTCGAGCATCATTTCCTACCTAAGGTAGGTAGGGTAGGTAGGGTAGGTAGGTAGGTAGGGTTGGTAGGTAGGTAGGTAGGTAGGTAGGTAGGGTAGGTAGGTAGGTAGGGTAGGTAGGTAGGGAGGTAGGGTAGGTAGGGTAGGTAGGTAGGTAGAGAGGTAGGGTAGGTAGGTAGGTAGGTAGGGTAGGTAGGTAGGTAGGGTAGGTAGGGTAGGTAGGTAGGTAGGGTAGGTAGGTAGGTAGGGTAGGTAGGGTAGGTAGGTAGGTAGGTAGGGTAGGTAGGTAGGGTAGGTAGGTAGGTAGGGTAGGTAGGTAGGTAGGGTAGGTAGGTAGGGTAGGTAGGTAGGGTAGGTAGGTAGGGTAGGTAGGTAGGGTAGGTAGGTAGGGTAGGTAGGTAGGGTAGGTAGGTAGGGTAGGTAGGTAGGGTAGGTAGGTAGGGTAGGTAGGTAGGGTAGGTAGGTAGGGTAGGTAGGTAGGGTAGGTAGATAGGGTAGATAGGTAGGGTAGTGAAAGTAGTAGGTAGGAAAACATGCATTGCAACGCATGCCGGGCACAGCTAGTACATAATATATAGGAGCTGATTAGTTCGTTTAATTGGAAAATGTTGATGCTAAACGGAGACAAGACAGATAATTATAAAACCTTGGCTTTTTGTTTACTCTATTTTTACTTTGTGGGTAGGTTTGCTTATGTAACATGGAAAATATGAAAATGTGTAAGGTGAAGATTTTATAGTTTTCTGGTACCGTGACTATAAGTCGATCTTGGTTGGACAGTTGGACTCTAGATGCTGTGCCATAAAATTGTTACGGCTCCATCAAATATCCATTTAAGTAATCATACTTATTATAACGTAGGGTCCTTTTCATCAGTAATCTTTCAAAAAAACAATACAGCTTCATCACCCATAAGCCATTGGTTCTTATTACGTCACCATACGTACTAGTTTCAGCTTGTACTAGAAAAGTTAAGGAGACGGTACTAAATGCTTTCAATAACGGTGTTTAGTTCACTCGAGTACCGAGGAAAGTGCTTGAGTACTTCCGGCCCTCATCTGATACTTGCTGGCTTAGTAACGGCTTTGTATTGCATTCCTGATTATGTCCCATTAGAGTTACATGCTTTAAATAATGTGATTGTAGCTCAGTAATTTCTTTACTTGGAACTTATGAGCCTATATGAATAATTCTTTGATATTCTTTGTCTTTATGTTGGGAGTGGGACTTGTCATATGCAGGGTTATTTGTAAAACACCAGAAACCTCTTAAGAGGTCATTGTACTCATCACTATGAACAACTTTTACTATGGGACCAAACCTGAAATCGCGAAAAAAAAATCTGCTGTTCCCTACATTTATGATCGATTAACTCGTCAAAATGTAGGGATCAGCAGATTTTTTTTTCGCGATTTCAGGTTTGGTCCCATAGTAAAAGTTGTTCATAGTGATGAGTACAATGACCTCTTAAGAGGTTTCTGGTGTTTTACAAATAACCCTGTATAGTATCTTCGTTACCTTCAACATGCTTTTTTTTGTAGATATCAATAATTTTGTATAAAACACCTGATTTGTTTTTATCTTTACGATCATCTAAATTCTTACTCTGATTTTCTAAGATTATACAATTTTCAATGTGTAGGATATCACCTTAAACATCAACACGACATCCAATATATCGCTGGAAATGAACTGATATTTTCATTTCACACCACTGTCTCCTCATATTTATTCAAATTCTTATTCTATATTTGATCCTACCACGATTTCTCGTCATGTATCTCACTTACATCTAGACAACAACACGAACATATTAATAATAACGTTTGTGTCTACTACCAGGAGTGCATAGCAGATAGAAATTGACTCTGTAGTCTTAATTCCAGCAATTGTGCTAATCGTTTAGAAACCTAGAGAGGGCGTTAACTGATCGTAAATAACCATTAACCATTGGTTTTAACATTGACGCTTGTAAACGTCGGTTATTATTGATATTAGGAGTTTCATTTTGACTAATACACAGGTTAGTTACCCACTTTCCTAGATTTTGTAAAATAATAGATTATTAGTTGGAGAATAAGTTGTGACTTGTATCTTGGGCTAAGTTGTGGTGTTATTTGAATCTACTTGTTGGTGAGTTGGTCTTGTCGTTTCTGATACGATATTCAATAGTGTGTCATGTCTGCCTCTTTCGCGAGTATTCTTTTTTTGTGATCGTTGTTGTCTACAATTATTTCTCTACTGCTTGCTTGGTCTATTAAACACGATGACCCATCAATAATGTGAAACAGTTCACGATTTCCTTTAATTTCATGATTTTGGAGGTTCCTACTTTATTTTCTTTCACGCGGGGGTTATCCCGAAAATTAAATATTAACTCTGGTAATAATTTCTCTTTCATATCTGGCCTAAATTATTTTTTGCCGAAACGTCTTCACCAAATGAAGATCTATACGGAGCTTATGTTCATATTTTACCTCCGTGTTTTATTATACGTGAAATATTCACGTTCGCGTCAATATTCGGCGGTAGGTCAGCGACCGTTACTCGTCAGTAGCTTTTAGGAATCCTCTACCACTGGTTTTCTTATAAATCTCACATAGACATCATCACTTAAATCGAGACAGAATTAAAAGTTTCTCACAAGCACGAATGGAAATGCTTCCTCATATTGCGATAATGCAAAAAACGGAAACATTTTATTTATAGGCGATGAAATAAAATCCATTTAATATATCCGATTCATAAGAAACCGTTACGTGTTTTATTTTTATTGAATTCAAACCGTAAAACTGAAACAGTCGGCTGAAAGTCGACATCGAAATGGTTTCAATTAGAATGTACTGAGAAGTAATAATATCTAACATTCCAATATTCCTCATTGAATTTTAGATATTAAAAGAATACTGTTAGGACAAAACTTATTATTTTTGGCTTAGAGTAATACTTCAATTGAATTCTGGCAAAACAATATTTATTTATTTATTTATTTATTTATTTATTCATAACATGTTTCCTTTGTCATTACAGATAATAAATCTAATGCGACAAAGTAACTTAACATAAACTTAACTATACCTTACATGCTACACAATATGTGGCCCTTGTGAACTCACCCCAATATATTCTACTTCAGCAAAAAAATACAGCTTGCGGTATTACTTTGAGGAAATAAAACATGAAATAACTGTAGTTATATAAATAGAATAATACTATGTAGACTATACAAATTACATGTATGAAAAAAAGAAATGTAACATGGGGTAATTTCTCGCTAATTACATACATATATCAATCTTACCCCATTGATTTTCTGTTAATCTGAATAAGAAAGACGTGTAGAAAAACTATTTATTTAGTTTCAATTCGTTCCGGAATGCTGATTTCCCACGAGATCAATATCGTTTTTATATTCGCCGAACATTGGGGCTATTAAATTATTCGAGCTTAAAATGGATTAAATAAAAATTCGACGTTACATAATAAAAATCGGCGGATTTAAATTTTTATAAAGAACCGTCTTGCATCAGCCAATAACTGGCAATCGGCTTACTCTAATGTATGCAAGATTAAAAATAAAAAGGTTATTTTTATGGCACTTGTGCGATAATTATCGTGTAAGTTACCACAACACATTCTTGTGGCCATAGACAGTGGAAGTGTATGCTTGCGTGGTAGGGGCTGCGTTAATGCGTTTGCGCATGATATGAGATGAGAATTTATGGCATAATTTAGTCAATAATGTGTGTCACCCAGTGAACGGTGCCGCGATGTATTGTACGTAAAAATGTGAAAGAAAGTAGTATTTTTGTTGTTGAATTTTTACTTCGATTAATCATTTTGCTATTAGTACCGCAACTTTTTAATACAGTTGTGATTTTCTTCCGTTTGCAGTCTTGATCTACATTAACCTATTCAAAAACAATTCAGAGGGTTCATTTCATGCTCTTCGGGCTTCAAAAGCGTCTCAACACCCTCTCAACTCATCTCAACTTATAGATGTACAAGGATGATTTGGTGCATGGTTTTAATCCGAACGAACTCTGCCATCATGCTCTTTCAAAAATTACAGCGTATATTAGGAATTTTATGCAACAGACAGAATCAGAATCATTTATTTGTTAAACAAAGGTATCAATATTAAGGATCTTATAAGTAGTAAAGGTTCTTGCTATGTTTTGTCATTACTGGCATGAAAATTAAAATATAAAAAGCCCATTAAAATTACAAATAAGAAATGTCAATCAAAATAAATAATACAAATACAAAATGTTAATAAAATTAAAAATCATAAAAAAAAAACAAATTAGAATTTAAATTAGGAATCATAAACTATCAAAAACCAGAATAATTCATACAAAAAAATACTTTTAAAGGCGCTCCCGCATTTGTCTGTAACGCAACAATCCTAGATTCGATTTTGTACAGAAACAAATGAATCTGAACTGTCACATTATAGGCGAATGCTCCCAGTGAGGAAGCGCCGTAAGGTTTCATAAACGCCAGAGTCAGAATAAATTACGAAGATCTAGAGATAAGAAAAAAAATAATGGAATGCATCAGCTGGTCATATACCTACTTGGAACTTGTAAAAGTCAAGTGAGGTAATTATGTAGTCATTGTATTCAGCATATCTACTAATTACTGCAACGTTCTTGCGATATCTTCGCGGCATGCGCGCGCGCCTGCTTCAAGCAGTTTTATTAGGCCCGGTTTCCACCAAAGCGGAGTCGACCGGAGCTGAGTGAAGCGGAGATGTGCACAAATCGACCAGCCACAGGAGAAAATAGAGACGCAACGAAAAGGACAAGGAAAACTTTCAGAGAGAAAAAGTTTTATTTGGGATGAATATTCTTTGTAATTATAATTATGCACTTAAAATAGCTCGTAGCTAAATAATAACAGTCGCTTGGATCGATCTCAGGTTCAGCCTCGCTTGCCTAGGTTGGTCCGTGGATGGGTGACCAGTGACCACCCATTACATATCGAGCTTCCTCCGTGCCTCGGAAAGCACGTTAATGTAGATCTTTGACAGTCGCTACGGGTAGTCAGGGGCCGCTAAAGTCTGACAACCAGTCTTACCAAGGGGTATCGTATCACCCAGTGGTACTAACTGGGTTGTGGAGGTCAGATAGGCAGTCGCTCCATGTAAAATACTGGTATTCACCTGCACCTGGTTAGTCTGGAAGCCGATTCCAACATCGTTGGGAAAAGGTTAGGCAGATGATGAGATGATGCTATGTAATTCTTCCTCCAGTGGGACGAAGGGCGGTGGGGCTAACGGGAACAAACTGTTTTTTTTTTTCGGATGGGAAATCGGAGCGGAAGGGAGTGTCAGACTTTTACTGACTAAAAACCATCCATGTTCCTTCTTTTGGCCTTTATGTTCCAGGGCCGCGATATCTCTTTCGAACAGTCCCGCAGCCCTGGCAGGCATCGGCCCTTGCGGGCCCCTCATGATTGCTGACATCTCTTTGAGGCGCGCGTGGGACACGAACGCGCCGTCGACGCGGCCTGTCGTCATACGACGGACGGACGGCGAGCTAGCCCATTACTCACCGTCCAGAGGCCCGCGCCTACGGTGGCCGAGAGCCATCACGGCGTGGCAAACTGGATTTCAATCAATATTTCTCGCATATCTCCTCTCCGTACCGCTGGGCACTGGGCTGAACACTTTGTAGTAAACCACCATCTACTTTGTTAGATATTACCCCTTTTTGTAACCGCCGCTGAATAAATTAATATGAGGAACAACGACAGGATAAATATTGCTGATCGTGAAATTACCATTTTTATGATGTCGTAAAGGTTGATGAGTGTTTAATTAGATAAAGGGTTTTTGTAGTTTCTGCCCGCTAGGGGCCATCCATAATTACGTCACACGTTAAGGGGGGGGGGGAGGGGTCAACGAAGTGTGACGTTGTGTGACAAGGGGTGGTAGGGCTCCTAAATTTTGTGACGTCACATTTCAAAATAAGAAATAAACAAATTTTATTTATTTATTTATTTTTTATGAGACTTCACACTAAGGACTCTCCACACACATGTGATCAGCTGTGACAAGGCCGGGGGGGGGGGGCGAAAAATCATGAAAATGGATGGCCCCCTAATGGACGAGCAACTTGAGGTTTCAGGACATTGTAAACAATGTCCTGAAACCTCAAGTTGCTATATAAATTTTTACAGTTGTCGAACGGGCAAGGTTTAAAAACATAACATCACGCCTGTAATCCCCGGAGGGTCAGGCTGAGGTGAACCTAATAGTGCACCCACATTTCGCCAGTTTTGTTTAAGCGCCATGTAAAAAAAAAACTGTGCTGGTAAAATTCCTTTTCATCAATGCGCTATAAAAACAACCAGCTACTTTTCGTACAAAAAAATAATGAATGAAGCACTCCCATTAACAGAACTTATAACAAAAGGCAGTCTCATGATTACCCTTAATAGCTAGGAGTTCCAAAAGGTCCCACATTTCCGTACAGCGGAACAACTAGCTCAAAATAGCTCAACAAAAAATGTTTCAACTAAAATTCCTTCTAAACTACCCATATCAAATTAAATTATACGTATTCCATACAAATTAAGGCGTGGGAATGTAGTTTTTTTGCGAGGAGCCGTGACCGCGATTAGAAGGCTTTATTGTACAAAAAAAATTAACTAATTATGTAGCTTAACACTTGCATTTTATCATTAATTTTGTTAAAAGGAAATCTAGTTATTATTTTTATGACCCGAAGCTGTTTTACAAGTGATTGATTACTAAAATTGTATCAAACTCTGTTTATACGATTTTGAGATGAGCCCAACCATACATACAAACAGACGGAGTTGTTGGGATGACTAAAACTCTTTTAAAATACTGGTCCTTATTGGACACTAAGGACCATACTTTTTAACATAAAATAGAGACAAAATTTAAGAGGTAATGTATCCCTATATAAAATACTTGGTTTCTGAATTTAAAGTTTAAAGTTTAAATTCTAAGTTCCACTGAAATTATAAATTCAGTAGTAGAAGGTAATATCACCGTACTAAGCATTCCTTTCAGTTGGAAGGAGCTGTCTCAGGCCACCTAGTAAGCCTTAAAATTTTAATAAAACGAGAAGTTTCGCTTTGTTTTATAACTATTTGAATGCTGTAAAATTTCTACTTTAATTAAATTTTTTGTCGTGTTGTGTTTTCGCAGACGCGTTAGCAAGATATTTTGATTAAAATAATTCTCGATATTATTCTTGGGTACCCCTTTTAAAAATTAATATTTAAAAAACAAATAATAACGGGACTACTCTATTCGGTAAATAAGTACCCATCCATATTACCCTTTAAAATGCAGATGTTTTAATATTAAGTTGAGAGTCGAGATTGTTTCTGATAAATAATGCAATTATGTGCTATAAAATCATCTAGATCGAATTCGTTGATACCTTTAGTGCATAATTATTAACCATCTAGGTAACCTCTATTTTACCCTTGAGTAAACCCTTTGTACATTAATTAGAACCAGTTTTGGTAGGTAGGATGACACACATGCAGATTGAACAGAAAATGGGTTTTTATTGTGTTAATATTATTAATGTATTTCAATCGTAAATACATATTTACCTACCTTTTTATTTTTTTTGGGATGAGAAATCATCAAATGACCCCTCCCGCTCTGGGCAGAGCGGAAGGGAGTGTCAGACTTTTACTGACTAAAACCCATCCATGTTCCTTCTTTTGCCCTTTGTGTTCCAGGGCCGCGGTATCTCTTTCGAACAGTCCCGAAGCTCAAATATTTACCTACCTGAGTGCATATTTTTAACCCCTTAACCTATACGTCATTCATACACATTTTTTTTATTTTTTTTTAAATATTTCTTAATAAACACATAAAACCCCATAAGTTATTATTACCTTATTTTTTGCCTTCATTAATTAAGGTAAACGATTGAAGACCTGAAAACCTAATTACATGTTATAAGTGGGATCGTACAAGCCTGCCCGATGACAGCGGCTTTCGCGCCAAAATTAATGACAGGCGTAGAAATTAGTGCGTCGGCGCAGCTTTGCGCGTTCGTTACGCTTCACGAGATTCTTGATTGGCGTTTTTAGCATAATGCTATACAATTTTATAAATATAGTTGTCAAACAAACTGGAACATGAGATTAACGTCTGTGGTCTACAATTATTGCTTCAAGATCTAGGCGCCGATTTTTTATGAGCTTCATTAGTGAGTACTATGTTTATTGGAGTTGCACGGTATTTATCGAAGTCAGTTTTTGTTGAGATTTTAAGTGGTCCTTTGAATCGCGGCCATATTTATCTGGTCTTTTTGGGTAATTGCGCCGAGGATTTAAAAGGAAAGGAGATTTTTACGAAAAAAATAAATCGATGTACTTGTCAGTAATTTATTTTATTGACCGTTCGGTAAGTGTCAATTTAATAAATTAAAGGTAAAAGTAAAATTTCCGCACATACAAAAAGACGAAAAAATATGACCCCTAAAGTAGGCTTATGTATTTGCCCCCAATTCTTGCAATCGTCACCGACACTATCGGTTGTCATCGATGACCCGACAACCTGACAAGTAGCGGGTGCCCAATACTGAACAGGTTCCCCGCAACCTGCTCAACCACTCACTGCGGTTGATTCACAAAGCGTTTTGTTTTGTGGGCTGTGGATCTTAGAAATGAGGAAGATATGACATCATTGGTTATAGTTTTAAAATTAGTAGTGATACAGTAATACCGTATAAAAGTGATGATAGATTTAGGACTAAAACTACCTATTACATTCATGTTTTATTCGTCATTCTATTTAAAAAAAAAATGTACGCTGACAAAAGTATCGTTTACGAATAATCCGATATTGACCGTGTCATGTCACCCTTTCTAAGATCTCATTAAAACATGAATGAATAAAACTCACGCATCTAACGGTTCATTCATGTTCGTTTCTGGTGACAATTTGGAACGTGTTAAAGTCATTTATCATATCAATTGTGTTTTGCCTGTAATGAGTGTTTGGTACGTCACAATCATGCATCATGCTTATGATCTCTAATGACAGAGTCACAATACATTGAATACTAAAGATATAATTGAAATCACGTTTGGCACGGATAGGCTAAAAGGTATACAACATGATTTGGGTTATTAGTACATTGAGTAAAGGACAATGACCAAAGTTGGTACCAAAAAGTCTCGCGCCTCAAAACCAAAATATTATAGTAATTAGTTTCATATTTTTTTACGGCATTACGCGTCGGGGATTTGATTTTTGAACTGGAAATATACTTTTCGAGTTTAAAAGTACGAATATTGTTTTACTCCCTTTATATGACGTTCCGTTTCAACTGAATATAAATGACGTTCCGTTTCAATTGAACAAACCCTTGTCTGTCGAGCGGACTCTAAAATTAATTACAATTAAGTAAGATCAGTACACCAAATCGATTTAGTTTGGTTTATTGCTATTTGCAACAAAATAGATTTTCTCAGCCTAAAGATTTTGATTTATCGATTACATCCCTAAATCCCGACTAGTTTATAGCACTTACTATACTCTATGGTTTATAGTTATCTTATCTGTGGCATCTGACATTTGTACTGTACTGACTGACTATTGGCAATGTAAAGGTCTAAAATAAAATCGAGTTTCAGTCAAGCATACTGTGGATGTTACTTTAACTCGTAATTCTTACTAATATTAGTGTATTACGCTGTTTTTAGAGCAATAATGTAATGTATGTGTGTTAAAATACGTCGTTGGTAGCGTCGAAAAAATAGACCTACTTTTTAGGTTAGTTTCGATTTTATAAAATAACTCTGAAACGCGGGTTTTTTTTTTCAAAAATAATTTTTATAGGAGTTAATACGATCAGTGTAGTCTATAAAAAACAAGGTTTGATTTTGATGCAGCATGGTACGGGATTCCATACTTCCATGAGCATTCTCTTTTGTTAACTTTCAGAATGACAAAGAAGTGAGAAATATTGTCATCAAAATTACAGTGGTTCCTACAGTAGAATCGATCACACTAGAATTGGCAGTGTCATGCGATGTACCCATTCCAAATTATGATGAGAAAAATGTTATTCTTGCGAAAGTATAAAGTATGTTATATTAGTGAAGTATGTATCGTTAGATATGAAAATATAATATTTCCGTCTCTGCTATTGATCGTTTTATTATTATTCATGTACTCGTAATGTGACATTGTAATATTATTTTTATCGGACACTAACACATCAAGGTCCTTTCCGTTATGATTATAAACATGTGCCGATAATTTGAAATATTTTTCAGTTCTAATTATAACTTAAGTACATATTCACATTCGTCTATTGCATTCCATAATGTTTAAAAGATGTTTCAAACCCTGAGAGGCACAGTAACTCGGAGGAATGAAAAGGATTAATAATGAATGGAAATCGAGGTATTACCTAAAAATTAACAATATTCAATACCATTTGTAAGTCACCGGCCATCTTCCTCAAGTTTATATAACGGAAACTATAAGGCAGACGAAAAAGCGGCAAAAAATCCGAAATTCCCAATAAAAATATCGTTGAAACAAATAAGGACGCGGCAATGGCTTGTTAAGCGCCTCTCAAGAGATTACTTTCCATATTTATTGTGAGTTTGGTACTCTCACCGGCAGAATCCGAAATGTGGGTCATTATGTCGCGTTTCTGCGAACAATTTTGCCTAAAGACCTTGGTAAATTGGCGAGGACATTAAGAAGACTTTTTGTAATGTCAACTAGAGGTAATGCTGAGTATGATATCCTAAAGAAGCACTATATTGAGGTAGAAATATAGCCAAACTCTACAAGTAAAGTAAAGTTATAGGAAGACGAGAATAAAATAGTAGGAATACTCTAACGCAACTTCTTCCATTTGAATAAATGGTACAGCATTTATTCAAATGGAAGAAGTTGCGTTGGACACTGTCTCTCGGCTTATTCGTCGACATCTGTCTCTAGGAAAAGAACGGAAGAGGCCTCGGGACTAGGCGCACAAGTATTCCTAAGTATTACCTAGATATGTACCCGAAGAACTAGTACTACCTCGTTGGTCTAGTGGTCTCAATCGCGACTGCTGAGCATGTGGTCCTGGGTTCGATTCCCGGGTCGAGCAAATTTTTATTAGGTTTTTCCATCAGGAATTTCTCAGTAGCAGCCACTGCGTCTGGATTGGTGCCCAGTTGATGGCTATACGCTCGCCTGTTAGTACATGGAACTTCAACATAACAGGCAAAATATGGGTGTACAATTAGGTACACCTCTGCCTAACCCTTTTGGGAATTACAGGCTTGATGTTATGTTATGTATGTACCCGAAGAAAATCCCGTGCTATATATATAATTAACAAGTGTTACATACAACTGAAATGAATGCGAGAAAACGATAGCCAAGTAACTGCACCAGTAAAGTAATTTAATGGGTCTTAACATTAATGGCGATAGTGTACTAATTGTAGCATGTTAGAAGGTGTCTTGAAATGTCGTTAAAGTTTGATTGATGATGATTTGCAAGCCGATAATGTATTTGATGGTTGTTAACCCGCGGAAGCTGTTAGCTACTGGTGTAAGAGAAACTGCAGAGTTAATTGATGTAGAAGACTGTGTAGAAGATCGGCTAAATTGTGAGTGTAAAGTGGAGGTAAGGTTGGTGCTTCGATGCAGTAACTTGATGATGACCGGGTCCTTGTAGACGTAAGGTAAAAATATTACTTGAACTAATACGTTACTTACACCCGTATTTATAAACAAATCAAAGTGATTACTTGAGTAAAAGTCATTAATTAAGATTCTGTAGTTTAGTAATTGCTAAGAATTAGCATTGCCATTCAACGTGGCAATGCTACCAGTCTTCTGGGCACGTTAGATGGCAGCGATGCGGAGGAGTACTTTGACGCCTAAGACGTGTCCTATTGTCGTCGTTGTATATATACAGGTACTTCATTTTAGTCTTCTTTTATCTTTATTTTAGTTCTATTTGTAGTCTGTATATAATGTACATAGTATATTTATAAGATAATAGTTTCGTATTGTTATTGCCTGAAATTAGACCTGTCAAAAGTTAGAATTCTTTGCTTTCTTTAGTGGTTCTTACTTCGTTAAAATTCATGTCTATTGCACAACGAATTACTGGAACTTGACTATAGATACGGGTGTGACTTCAAAGATTTGAGTTATTATATTCATCCTGTGATTTACAAAAAATAAATTGATTAAGTAGTCAAGAAATAGTTGAGATAAGCTTAATATTTTACCAACTGATACATCGAAAATAAAAAAAAAGAATTCGAACCCGTCGACTGTAAAAGATAACTTTGGAAAAGAAAGCGAACTGTACTAAGATTGAAATGTTGATAAGTTTTAACTTAACTGTTAATTAGCTTTCGCCTTTTCATTTAGGAGTGTTATTTAATGATGTAATTAAGTTAGATATGTTTAATCATCGATTAAGTAACGATAGTCGGAATTGTATCGATCAATCAATCGGTTTATCGGGATCGATAAAAATAGCCCATGTATCGAGTTCTATCAGGTGTTCACGTTTGTCCTAATTATTTTTGGTGGGTTTGACATTAATACTTTTGTAATATCCTGAGTGCCTCATCATCAGCCTACAGCAGTCCACTGCTGGACATAGGCGTCCTCAATCGCACGCCACTCAGCTCGATTATCAGCAACTCTCATCCAGTTGCTTCCAGCCACCCTGCGAAGATTCTGATCCTGAGTGCCTACAAAGTAATGATCTAGGTACGAGATAGATGCCTGAACAAACGAAGGATTTTCAGTTTCATTCTTGAAGTTGATCATATATGTATATTTGGTCCTTAGGTACGTTGATAAGTTATAAATGATTTCATTCCGTGGTATATAAAAACAAAAAAGATATTGACGTGTAAAAATTAAAAGTGCGCCAACAATAATATTAAAAAAAAGATTACTTATCCGAATACTCTGAAAAGAAAAACTAGAACGAACTTAGTCTCTTTTGAAGGCAAATTGGTCGTTAGATTAGATTAATAGTAGGTACTTGTAGTAGCAACTAAGTACTTACAATGGAACTTATCAGTACACATTACAAACATAAATACGGAAAACAGATGCTTTTTCCGTCCATTAATGACTATAAGTATGAATAATTTCCTTAACTAATAAATAGTGATCATTTCGCGCACATGTTCTATGATAGTCTGATTGACATACATATGAGTCATTCTAACAAGTTTGTCACACAATCGGTGTCAATACACTTTGGTGCGCCGGCGCACGCATTGGTGGATACTACGGTTATGTTTCGCACAAAACATTATTGAAATGAAAGAGTTGACTGCAAAATATTTAAAAATAGAAGAACCTAGCACAAAATCGGCTATTATTTATCATAGTTTTCGTTGGTTTTGTTATTTTGTTTATTAAACACTTTTCCTCAGGAAAAACAATTCAATCTTATTTTCCAATTATTAAAATATTAAAAGTAACTCTATTAACTCAGCATATCGCAGTCCACTGCTACACATATATGCTAACTTCTGTATACGGTCAGTCAAAATGTAAATAGCCACACAACACTTCATAGGCACTTGTATAAAATAGATACATACATGAAGTAATACCTAGAAAAATCTTTATCATCAACGCATTCACGTGAAAATCGCATGACTGTTGTCAAGACATCCTCGTGAAAAGCGTGTGAGTGTGCCTCTTAGTAGTAGAGTCAGATAGTTGGCAGTCACAATTCGGTGCGTCCCCGGACCTTGCGCATTTCCTCTGCATTGTCATGCGATGCGTACTACCAATTGCAGTGTTTTGCATACGCTGCAGACCGAGGTATGCTATCACTCCCCCATGCATTCAGGTTCATACACATGTCTGTCGTACCTAACAAAAGTTTCATTTTAATGACATAATTATGGGTGAAGTAGCTAGGAAAACATGAGTTGGGTTCGTTAATAATATTTATTGAAAAATATTATAGTGAACTTATGAGGTCATCGACATCTATGTTTGCGGATGTAACCTTCGCTTGTCGTCTTCTAAATGCGCTGTCTTATAAGGAAAGTACTAACAAACATACCTACCACATTCACCGATTGTTTCTAATCAGAGAATGACTGGGCACAATAAAACAACTCGATGCTCTGACATTGAAACAAGTGAAAATCGAAACCTCCTCACGATGTGTCAATAACTATTCGTAAACTGATATTCAACAACGGACCAAAGAATAAGAAAGTTCAGAAGTTCCACACAGAACAACTGTACACATATCACATAGAGAAGATAGAGAATGAGCTCCTTTAATTTTCGAGTCCAATAACTATTTGTTCGAACAATTGTGGCGGTGGACTTTCCTTCCTATGACAATTATAATTTAAAATTTCCTGGAGCTTAACATTCCCCAATCTGGTACGCTTCTGAGATCTTGTCGCGCAAGTGTCTTTCACGGAAATGTCTTTCACGCAAGTGTTTTGATACCTACACTCATGCCTTGGTCTGTTTCTCACGACTCTTCAACCCTTCACACAAAAAAGGAGGTTCATAGTCACCGTAGCGACCAGTTTGTTGACCGACCTTCGATTTGGCTCGTTAACCTTCTGTACTATCTTACTCCGTGACAATTCTGTCCATCGCACGAAAGCGAACTCAATCACTTTCATCTCAGCTTTTTGTGAACCACGTAATGAACGACACAAAAAGATATTTTGCATCTATGTGGTACATCTTTTTTTTTGCTGTCAGATAAATTTGGGCACCTTGAAAAAGCTTTGGTAAGGTGTGTGGTGTATAGAAAGCTATAATCGATATTTGGTGCGTGGTGGCTCCGAGCTATATTTTTCTACTGTGTTTAAAAAACTTTTTCATCACATAAATCTCGAACTTTGGAAAAGATGGTAAAATATAAAGATTTTTCACCAAAACTGAGGATTTTCCTAAATAATCATCTGCCTAGCCTTTTCCCAACATAGTTGGGGTCGGCTTCCAGTCTAACCGGATGCAGCTGAATACCGGTATTTTACATGGAGCAACTGCTTGTCTGACCTCGACAACCCAGTACTGGGTAATATGATACCTCTTATTAAGACTGGTTGTCAGACTTCTTGGGCCACTGCCTACCTGTAACGACTGACAAAGATATACAAATGACAGCCGGGACCAACTGCTTAGCGTGCTTTTGCGAGGCAAGGAGGAAACTCGGTATGTAATGGATGGTCACCAATTCACAGACCAAACTAGGCAAGCACGGCTTAACCTAAAGATCGACCCGAGCGAGTTATTATTTAGCCATGAGCTGAGGATTTCCCTAAATATACCTACTGTGTAAAAAAAAACAATGTTTAAACTAGTCAAGTTTTAAGTAACGTTCTACTTTTATTCGTATTGAGTTGTAAAGCCAAGTACTAAAGTCCATTCTCGTATTGCTTGCTGCTGCATCTACAGATGGGCCATTAGCTGCAATATTGCAAAAAGCATTTATCTTTCACTGGACAACCGACCTAACACACAACCAGTTTTCTCTTCGACCTGTTGTCCGTACACCATTAATCAGCGCGATGAACAAAAACATTCATTTTTATTAAACATCAATTTATTAACAAAATTACTCTTACTTTGTTTTAAATCGTATTAAAGCTCAATTTGGCGTGATTACCCATTGTTAGAGTGTGAGCACCTATTCTTCTGGTCTGATTAATACTCTGTGGTCATATTCTTCCGGACCATATTTTCCAATTTGTAACTATTATGCTAGTGTTATGAATCGTCCTTTTTATAATGCGTTTGCGTGATGTAATTTTGATGAGAATAATAGTAATGAAAGTGAAGGCTGTGATGTGTTGATCTCATTAGTGATTATTATGAGAGGTTTTTGAACCGAGGTATTAATTATGAGAACAGGTTCATAGAGCTTTTTCTCTACCTTGTTGCCAAAATGTTACGTTTGCCGAAGATTATAGATTCTGATCGGATCATGTAAAAGTACTCAAAAAAAGTTAGTTAGGTACCAACTAGGCCATTAAAGATTTTGAGTATAAGACAGAGTAGTAAATAGCATATATACGAGATCGAAGGGACACAGACGCTATTCAGTACATCATTCTGAATTCCCAGAAATTTGACATCGGTATTTTTTTTTTAAATCAGCTTTTCCATAGCTTTTGACCGAGTAGGTATTGTAGTTTTGTAGGAAACACGTACAAATTTCTATGTGTGTTCAGAATGATGTACTAAATACGTGGTAATCGTTTAGCGCTGGTGTTCCTTCCACCCCGTATAATAGTCTTTGGCAGACTAAAACAAGTCGAAAGACAAAAACATTTACAATGTCACTTTTTTCACAAAAAAGTCGTGCCCTAAGAAAGTTTCGAACAAGCATGTTTTTTTCAAATATTTTTAAAAAAGAAAAAAAACTCAAATCGTTTTGAAAGTCCAGAACATTTATTTAGTAAAATGCTACAATTTCACCGGTACTTTACTTTCGATTGTTTGTATGTTATTGGTCAATTTGGGCTTCATGCACGCGATGATTTTGTCCATACTACCGACATAAGTGATAAAATTATTTACTGCCTCTCTCCAAAGGAAATTGCTGTTTACTTTGAGTTTCTTGTTTGCTAACTCTATAATGTCTTTATTGGAGATCGAGTTAATCGTCTAGTTTTACCGTGGATAGCCTGCTGTAGTAAGATTTTTATACCAGAAAAGAAAATTGAGACATTATAGGTAGTGTCCGACCGAAGGTGCAATTCTGGCCGAAGCCGAAGCCGAAGCCGATTAATCGGTATTCACCAAAACCTTCGGCCGAAGCCGAAGCCGAAGCCGAAGGTGTCATTGACCTTGAGAAATACGATAGTTACTTTGATCTCAAAATATACTAGATACATATTATTGTGAGAGCTTTAGAGATTTAGCCCAATAACGAGCCGAGTGACCAACATATACAAGTAGGTAATAAAATATTGTCTAAAATAAAACTTTCAAATATACAATGTTAATAAAATATTTATTTACTTAAAGTAATTTTAACAAAAATAATCAAATAATCAGTCACATTTTTTTAGTTTCCTACCTAACGTTAGATAACATAAAATATTTTAAACCAGACAATACTTACGGTTTTTTGGTTCTTAGAGTGCCTCACAATAATGAACGTATCACCACAGGTACTACTCACAGTAATAAATAAAGTAATTTGTAATAACAAATATGAAATATTTAAAAACAAAACACTTATTAGAATTTTAAGACGCGCTCTCAAACTTGTTTTGACTCGTAGTTTACTAATGCGATTCGTTTGGAGTGCGGCGGCGCGGCGAAACTCTGCTGCTCTGCACACTCTCCGTCTCGCTCTAGCATCGTTCAGTAAATTTCAAATTTTGACAACTAGCAAACCTTCGGCTTCGGCCAAACCTTCGGCAAATTTTTGGCCGAAGCCGAAGATTTGGCCGAAGGTGCTTTTTTGGCCGAAGGTGGCCGAAGCCGAAGCCGAAGCCAAAGCTTCGGTCGGACACTAATTATAGGTTAAGTATCGTATTTATGATATCTTTTTTTTTCCTTTCGGATGGGAATTCATCAAATGACTCCTCCCGCTCTGGGCGGAGCGGAAGGGAGTGTCAGACTTTTACTGACTAAAAACCATCCATGTTCCTTCTTTTGCCCTTTCTTTTATTTTCTTTCTTCTTTTTTAGGGTTCCGTACCCAAAGGGTAAAACGGGACCCTATTACTAAGACTTGATGTCTGTCTGTCTGTCTGTCTCCAGGCTGTATCTCATAAACCGTGATAGCTAGAAAGCTGAAATTTTCACAAATGATGTATTACTATTGCCGCTATAACAACAAATAGGCACTAAAAATTAAAAAAAAAATTAAGGGGGGCTCCCATACAACAGATATGATTTTTTTGCCGTTTTTATAGATAATGGTACGGAACCCTTCGTGCGCGACTCCGATTTTTTTCTTTTTTTTTGTATATAATATATGATGTCTACAAGGTGATGTTGTTCGGAAGGGTCAAAGTGAGCAAGTACTTGCAACCGGCGCGCGAGTATGAACGTGGAAGAAGGAAAATGAGTAAGGATCGCAGCAGGAGGCGCCATGCAGTTTCCTTCAATCCCTATGGGAAAAACTGGGAGTTTATATTGTATTTTTAATAGCTTATTAAATAAACTGAGTGAATAAAAAGCGCGACTGCTGAGCATGAGGGCCTGGGCTCGATTCCTAGGTCGGGCAAAGTGTTAATGGGTTTTTCCGTCAGGAATTTCTCAATAACAGCCACGGAGTCTGGATTTTCAGCCCGGTTCATGGCAATAGGCTCTCCCCTATTACATAGGAATTAAATATAACTGGCGAAATGTGAGTGTACTGTTAGGTACACATCTGCATTGTATATATGTTTATTAAATAAACAATTTAGGTACTTTCTCCTACTGACATTAAAAACATAATTTAGTTATCTGCTCTACGCTGACATAAAAAAAAACACAAAATATATCGTCGATGATGAACGAAATTGATTAACAATTGCAAATGCTAGTTAAAAATAAACTATCAAAGAAAGTGACATTCAGCGTATCTTTGTAATTCCTCTAAAGTTCATTCACTAGCCTTCGATAGTGCGATAACACGTCATTGTACACGCAAACCGAATCTTATTACAGCACTCGAAAGTTTTTAATTATCACTGCCAATCCCATTTAATAAACTAATACAACTTTAGTTTTACCATCCGTCAAATATCTTAACTCCAACTTCCTTAACAACATTCAGATTCCTAACCGCAAATACAACTTTGTAATCAAATGCTTTATTAACGCCAATGAAAGCATAATACGTAACGTTACGAATTCGCATCGAGAGTACAACTTTCTTCGTACTATTGTAGTTACGAGATAATTAATACAGTCCAGCCTCCGGCTAGTCGGGATACATGTCGATAGAATCTCACTTGCTTTCGTCTTCCATTGTGCTAACTTTGGGCGTCTTTGTGTCTAGGTTTCACTACCATTTGGATACACCCTGAGGTGTGCACCATAAATGTCATCTGACAGCATTAGGATAATAGTATTTTGAATAGGTATTTAAATGAATCGATACAATTCTTCGATTTCTCTACCTTTGTCGTTTAAGAAAACTGTAATGTTCTAAAGCTAATTTGGCTATAAGTCGAAGATAATGAGACCTAAACAGCAGATGTTTTGAATACCTGATTGTACCAGATAGCAGTGCTGTAACAATTGAATTTCATTCTCAGCAATTGTTCTGCGTGGAAATGCAAGTTTACTGCGAATTGAATAAAGGAATGACAAACATACAAACATTGCTAATGAAATGGACGATATTGATATTTTAAGCAAAATTGGCTTTAGTAACAAACTAGAAAATACGCCGCCATTCGGACATGGCGACGAATACCTTAATTACGAAGAACAAAAGTTGGTCTAGCTAAATAGAGACAGCAATTACAAAAAATATCGACTCAATTAATACCTTGTTCGATGTCTGCAGTCGTAAAAATGTCACTCAAATATGGCAAGACATCCATTAAGCAGTCGAACAAACAACGCTAATAGTGTCGATTATAATCGGACACAAAGCGAGCATTAGAATGAAGACAATCTATCTGTCCGCGTCCACCTACGCGCACTCTTACGCATTATGTGGCGGAAATTCTGACATCTGTAGATTCTGTAGCTCATAACTTTTCCCTGATTTGGAAAAAGCAAAAGTGCATCTGACAGCAGATGGGGAATCCACTTATGGATGTAATAAATGATCTTAGAATTTAGTTGAGTAGGACTTGACTTCCGGATTTATGCAGTTGAAGTAAAGGCAAGATATGTACAGTTCAGTCAATACTGATTGAGTTTTAGGGTTCCGTACCTCAAAAGGAAAAAACGGAACCCCTTATCGTGAATGAAAAATGTTTTGCAAACTATGTAGTGTTACATATCAAATTTAATTAATTAATTAAAAAAATAATTTGTTAATTTTTTTAATGTTAAAATAAATATTTTTGAACTTATTTAAAAATATAGGCGATAATTGACGCTAACTCCAACATTATATATACACCATTATTTTTAGGTCGTTCTGGAGCCGAATACCATGAACTCGATCATCGAACTCGAAACGATTGGGACTATTTTTTTCAAAAAATAACAATAAAAAAAAACATATGTGTGTGTAAAACGTATCCACGATCAGCAACACATGCGAACGATACCCATTGAAAAATTCATTCATCGATCGATTCTCATTAGTTCACAAAAAAAACATTTATTCTTTCGTGTTTTTTTTGTTTGTTATTTTTTGAAAAAAATAGTCCCAATCGTTTCGAGTTCGATGATCGAGTTCATGGTATTCGGCTCCAGAACGACCTAAAAATAATGGTGTATATAGAAAATTAAAAAAAAATACAAAAATAGTTCTTTGCCTATAGATTACAGGAAAACCTAAAAGAAATCTTAGATTTAAAACTATTTACGGAATTTAGATAATTAACGTACGGAACCCTCTCCACGCGAGTCGAACTCGCACTTGTCAGATTTTTACTCACTTTCGAAACTCGCAGTCTGAAACTTTTTTGAATTGACTCAAAAGCTTTGTTAAAAAATTAGTAACCACGTACTTCCATTTCTTATCCTTCAAAACGCCGATACTTTATCACATATTGAATCTCTTCAACTTAGCGTATAAGACCTCCAGTAAAACTATTACGACTAATTCAATATCCACATTACCTAACGTTGTGCGAAAAAGGCAATTTTCGCGTAACTCATATTAAACACAAGTAGAAAGGCGTTGGCACGCGATCGAGCCACTTTTCCCTAATTCATCAATTTGTCTTGTAACAGCATCATTTTCTGTCATTGCGGTTTCGTAAATAACTGACGTAGATGAAGATGGATTGGCGCAACATATGGATTGAACTTTTGAAGTAGGAAGTGCTCTATTATGTTCAGCTGTTTCTGCAGTTACACGCTTATCTGTTTTGCTGCCACGAAAGAATTCACTTTCATACTTCAATTGTTAATTTATCAAAGCAAATCACTTTTCGTGTTGCCGGAAGCAGTGTCACTAGTTTGCGTTGGATGTATTGCTCATCCAACTGATATAGTCTCTTCGTCTCCTAAACGAACGGCATAGTAACTGCGGTCATGCTTCCTTTTTAGGTTAACACCATATCCAGAATTTGCTTTTTTGGCTGATGACGATTACATAACAGTATTAGTTATAGAACAAACAAATTATTTTAACTTTATTGCCGCCAATTATAATAACATCTGACAAATTCACGTGTAAGTGGGCGCTATACGAGACCATATTGGTCGAGTTGTGACTCCCACAATGATTTTTTAATGATTTTCACCAGTTAATGGAAAGGTTAGAAATCAAAAGTCCACTTTCGCTATCGTTTCGGTATTAATTAATACAAAATAAAATAAATTTGTATAACCGTGATCATGGTGCTTGCAACAGCGCCGAAATATCGGGAACTCAACACAAACAGTAAATATGGTAAATATCCACGTATAATATTTAGATTGGCCTGTTGGTCTAGTGGTTAGTGACCATGACTGCTAGGACGGAGGTCGTGGGTTCGATTCCCACACAGGGCAAATCTTTGTGCGATGAGTACGATTATTTGTTCTGTATCTGGGTGTGTAATTTATCTATAATATGTATGTATTTAGAAATATATAAGTATGTTTATCAGTTGTCTGGTTGCCATAGTACAGGCTCTGCCTAGTTTGGGATCAGATGGCGGTGTGTTGGTTGTCCCAAGATATTATTATCCCGTTTCTAGTGTTAATGATAATGTTAGTCACCATGTCAGTTTAAAATCTTATAAAACGTAATACGGTTTCCTCTTTTCATAAACGTATCATCATTGTATCACAACATGTGAAATCATGTCTAGAAACAAAGCCATGGCCTAGCATAATACTAGAAATGAAACAAATGATGACTATACTGTGGCGCATAATGCAGACTCTCAAGTTCATTATTATTAGTTGTTATATATCTTCGTGGAGGATTTATGAGCGAAGAAAGTTTTGAAAGAAGCTATATCAACACCAGCATTTAATTGAATCGAGAACATAAGTGTCTATTTTCTGACACATCTGTGCTTTACTAATCTCCATATTGTAAGTTAGACTTTTAGATTTATTTATGGACTTTCTTATGTTTGTAGGAACTAATTAATAAAGTGGTTGACTGTGAAACTTATTTATCGCGTCAAGTCAGGTTATTAGGAGTTGAAGCTTTTACTTTTTGAATCGAGGAAATCGTACCAAATGCAGATACCATTAAATTGTAACTTGGCTAAGTGGGCATGCCAAATGCAGACTTATTTTATTTTAGACATGCACAGTGCATGTCTAAAATAAATCATAGCATAATCCGCCTATAATGTTCCCACTGCTGGGACACACGGCCTCCTCTCTAGAGAGGGAATGGGCTATAATCCACCGCGCGGACCCAGTGCGGGTTGGTAGATGTAACATGTCTTCGAATTTTTGGTTCTAGGACATGCCTCACAATATTTTCTTTCACCGTTTTTGAGAGCAGTGGTGATGAAATAAATTACACAAAGTAATGCGCCTGCCTGGGTTCAAACCCTCGACTTACTGTTCGTAAGTCGGGGCCGCCACCACTGGGCCACCGCTGCTCTCGCAAATAAAACATATTGTCTTCGCCAGATTGTACAAATAGCCAGAACAGCACCCAGCTCAGTGCATTTAAGAGGAAAGACAAACAATGTCTCCTATTGTTGTTATATCTGCGGGTATGTCTTACAAAATCGATTCGGACACATCGGCGGGCGTCTTCGATTGACCCCTAATGTCACGAAACCGAATTGTTTGCACAACAACAGTGTTACCCACTGTTTGGTATTGCAAAAACAAAAACTTTTCAACGATATGTTTGTTCTTTTCGATCATTGTCCGCTTTGTTACGACATCGGAATTCCTTGTTAAAGATGTCATCTCTAAGTAGGTTTTTGGTTGTTGCAATATTCGTCCAGATGAATTTGTAAGTCAGTAGGACGATTGGATTATTTCGTAATACTTCCTTATGTCATGATTCATTATGCAGGTCTGATTTTATTCAATTCGTTAGGGTATTCTTTAATAGGTCTATCCTACTGTCTTATACTATTAAAACACATGTAGTGTCTTCAGTTAGCTTGGTAAGTTTTGATCCACTTACCAAAATATTTTCAATACTTACATTGCCATATTATTCATCATCATCATCTTCATCATAATATACATCAAATGTCAAAACAAAAGGTCCGTTACACATTTAGATCCACTTTGTTTTGACATACCTTCATTTAATAACATGTGTAAGCTATTACGAGTCTATTGTCTGGTCCCTGTCACTCAGCCGTGACTGGTGCTTCCTACTTCCGTCCTGAAGGGTGTAGCTGTAATTTAATTATGTGCGTTTGCTATGTTGTTATGATGTTTGCTCTTCGTAATTTGTACCTTTACTGGTAATCTTGTTTATGATCTGTTAATAAGACCAATGGTTCTTTAATATTTGTATAGTTATTGATCAAATAATCTTCGTTCATGTTTATCTTTCATTTAGAATCATCATTATTATAACTATGTTGGTTTTCTTTTTTATCTTCTTTATGCTACTTTCTCACAGCAAACACTTGAAGTCGCATTGATTAGACTATACTACAGCTTCAATTATATCAATTGCAGTTTTAGTACCTACAAGATTTACTTTATGAGGTTCGCACTTGTATGTTAGCTCATTTCAATAGCCGTTGTTTCATCTCCTCATAATAAAGCCTGAGCATCATTTGCATATAATGTACCGTCATGCTGGGCTCCTTAATAACTTCCACTCAAAGCAAGTGCGCATAGATAACACTGTTCACTATAATTACTTTTATCTCAGTTTTGTAACGATTACAAACAAAATCACTGAGAAAGTAATTCGCGAAAGCGTTGTATTTGCATCGCAATTATGACGTTGGTATTTCAAAAAGTTGCCAGGGAGAGAAGAAAGATTTACGTTTCGATAAGAGAGTACTTAGTGCGAATTAATATTATGAGTTCACTCACTTTTCCCTTATACATTGTTGCACAACAGTGACCGTGGGAACACAAATAATGAGACATTGTGGATTTGTGAGTAGTCACTGGTCTAAGCGCAGAATGTTTAGCTGATGATTGTTTAGAGCCCGTCTTTAATTTTGGTGGAATCAGAAAGATCCGGTTTCAGATTCATCTTCAAATAAGTGATATATCAGATTCCGGTTAGATCACTTATTTGGAGAGCACCTATTCGAATGACGGTGTTCATTAGTAAATACTCCTCTACTCCTCAAAATCAAAGTCATTTATTCAAATTAGGCTGAAAATCAGCACTGTTTGAACGACAATTACACAACATAGTCCCCCCAAACCCCGCCCTTCGCTACTTCGTAGTGTTTGAGCTGGGAAGAAGTGGTGAGTGGACCAAACTCCCCAGCAACACATCTGTCTGACAGGTTACAAGAACCTTCTACTCCTCTAACTACCATTGCAACAGTAGACCAGGTACGATATATTAAATACTACCTTATGCTTATGCTTGGCTTCGCCCGCTGCGTGAACTTCGATAACTGTCCCCCGGGATCATACTACCGGGATAAAAAGTATCCTATATGTTATTCCAGGTTATAAACTATCTGTGTGCCAAATTTCAACCAAATCCGTTCTGTAATTTTCGCGTGAAAGAGTAACAAACTTCTATCAATCCATCCATCCTCACATACTTTCGCATTTATAATATTAGTAAGACTATGGGTGATAATCATATGGGTGTTCTTAACGAAATGCCTCCAAATGGATAGAAGAATGACGACTTGTAGAATGCCTCCTAATAGATGTTGTAGAATGCGTTCTACAAGTATCTAAGGGTTTTCAATTTGAAATTGATTGGGAGCATCCTCTAATGGCATAGATATAGATAATGTCTGATTGTTATTAGTAATCATCTCTCAGGTGTGACCAGACCACTATGCAATCATCGTGTAACTATTGTTGCTCTTTGAGTTCGAATTAGTGTCATTCAGCCCTTATTTAGAATATTAATTTCACTGCTCCCATTTTTCATGTTACGAAACCCTTACGACACAGTTACATGTGTCCCTTTCATAAAAATAAAAGAGATCATCAATTTTTAATATCACTATTAACTCGTAATGAAAACGTACTTTATTCGACGCGCGCACATTGTTTACTAACAAAAGATCTAATATAATATTGAATAACAATGACAGTTGCATATAGTTACGTCATTGGCGCCGTCTCGGTTCAACAATTAAGCTTAGTAGACAAATTCTAATCGGTACTGAATAGGTGCATAAGTTTTCCATTACGCTTAATTTGCTGTTATTTGTAGGTGAAGAAGGAGTCAGCTATGTAACATCTCATATTATGGTTGTGTGAATACTATGCCAATACTTCCTTCTAGATACTTGCCAGATTGTTTTTTTTTCTGCAAAGTAACATCTTTTTTGTCACGGGTGACCACTGAAAACCAGCGCTGTGCTGTGGGCCCCCCATAGCACAGCATCATGCTGAGTGGTAACCTGCTTGTCGCAGTCACGACGGGCAAGCTGTTAACTTTTTTTTTCTGTTCTATTGCATTTATAATATTTGTTATGCGTTTTATTATTATTGTTATTTCATTTGTTTTTGTATGCTCGTCATGTCCCTGCGACAAATAAATATTTTTTCTTTCTTTCTTTCAAAGAGGAGCCTAAGAGATAGTCCCGGTAAAATATTAGATGATAACAGATGTCACTATGACGATCAACATGGCTTATTGCGTGTTGCGTATAAGCCTCCTTCCTATTGAATAATGCTCCCATGGTCTGTGCGTGTCTCAAGGTTTTCCTTGCGATCTTCTGTAGTTCGTCCATTCATCTAGCTGTTGGTTTGCGAAACCTCTGCCATCACTCGGCAATCATTCCGATAGCTGCTATCACCACGTCTAGCCAAATCTTCTATAACGATGTTACATCTATTTATACACTGGTATCCGTATAACACTTGTATCATGTAGGTACTGAATACGCGGTAACCGTTTTCGCGTCGGTGTCCCTTCCACCCCTTATACCAAGCTGAGAGTGTGTAAAACCTTAAAAAAATGCACACAAGTACACCAATTTCTGCAGTATTTGCTAACCTAAAAAAATTCCATTCGGTGACTTTCACACGCCACAAACTCAATTTGCTCTCGTATCACACGTCAGTGGCACAGACAATACTGTCATATTCCCATGGGTACGCATCGTGAAAGCTATTCAATTACCGGGGTGTCGTGGTGTCGGAGATGTGAAGCGTGTACTGGCTGGAATGGAGTTCTTTGATATTGCAAAATGTTATGCGTCCCTGGACAGAGATTTGAGGTTACGTAAAATTGACGAAGGAGTGGTATTTTTAGATCATAAAACAGTGATATCAATGTAAGATTCTCTTTGAAAGCGTAAGATTGAGAATCGGCTTATAATGTAACACGTCTTTACAATTTATAGGCAGAAGCCAAGACTACAAGAGAATAACCAAAAGGCTCCAGTCTAATGCAGTTTATGATATAAATTGCCATAATATTGTTTGTGTCTTAACATAAAACAAAATCATCATATAATGGTCTCTCCTTGTGAGATACCATTATATGCCTTCCATCAGTATAGGGGAGAACACCAATCCTTTTAGGCCATGGACAAGCAAAAGTATGTCAAGTAATCGATACGGGGCTATCTCGATATGGGGCTATTCATGATTGGATCTCGAACTTGAACTTGGCACGGTCGTTAACCTAGTTCCATTAAAATAACTTTCGATGGAATAAAATAAACGTAGGGAATAAAATAAAACGTTTAAATCGTAAAAGACCTTGTTAATATAAATAGTACTAGCATTCTTTCAGGTTGCTTGATCCATATCCAAGAATCCATTGTTTTGCTCATAAACCTTGATTTTTTAAATGAAAATGTAGATAAAAGTAATAGAATATGAACAGTGTGAAATAGAAAATCTAACTACATTAACTTTGGCTATTGTATCTCTATATTTGTGTAAACAATTGCGTTTGCGTGATAATTTGTGACCGTTACGTCTGTTGCGGTCACGTGTGGCGACGAGACTATTTGAGATGTCTGCTAAACAACCTGTGGACGTATGTAGTATTCTTTCAGTCGCATTGTTTATTTATAATGTTGATAACAGCTTTAAAATGATGTCGCCAGTGTTGCCACACTTACCTTTTATACTAATTTTCCTTCTTTCGCCTTTCATCAATATCAAGACATCCTTTGAATGTGTATGTTTGTTATTTTTATGCTTTTCTCTTTTGTCAGATTGGTTCAAAATATTCTATCGCTTGCAGTCTTCTTTTTCCCCAAAGATTTATCTACCACTGCCGTTTACCTAATTATTTCGGTAGTTAACCAAATCTTAAAATTGTATTTTAAAATCCCATACTTCGTCTGTAAAATCATCAGAGAGTTACTCAAGAAGTAACTCTCTGATGATGAACTCTCCGAAAAAAATGACTATAAGAACAAATTTTTAAACAAATACAAACTTTTTCGTCATAACGTAACAAAAACATCAAACTTCAACAAAAATGTAATACGGCCATTGAACTGAGGCTTCAATTTTCTTGTAAAAAAACCCGTTGATAACAAAAAGTGTGACAAAAGAAAAACAAAACAAACATTAATAAACAAACGGGCGGAGCAGTGATGGCGTTAAATTGTTTTTAACGGTAGTGTTAGTACAAGCAGAGGAAGATTCTGTGTTCTTAATAACAATATCTGTAAATATGCTACAGTGTGAAGTGACAAAAATATGAGGTGAGTCAATAACGTGCTATTTTTAGAAACTGTTCGAGTTGTGTGAGAAAATTCAGTGCGACAATCTGAGACTCTGAGTACCATTACATTGGTCTCCAAAATCGTGTGAAAACCTTTTTGTTAATGTAGAAGCAATCTCAATATCTGCGGCTAAAATAAAAGGGACAAATTTATTATGTTGCCAATAAATGAATACTTGAAAGAATCCAGATCATGTGTTCTAAGAAATGTCTAATTCACGAGAATATACTGTCCCTGATTCTTAAAAATGACTTTGCTAATCTTCCTGCCCTTGTTCCTTGTTACTTGGGGTCGGCGCAACACGTTTTTTTCTTCCATTCTCCCCTGTCAACTGTCACGCAATGATTTACTCCCTTTTTCTTTCATATCATTTCTCATGCAACCCATCTAGTTTCCTTGGTATGCCTCTCCCTCACCATCCATCAACATTATCAACAATAGTAGCGCTAGTATGAGATGAAAAAACTAAGGACGGACAAATAAAAATTAAAGAAAATAACCACTAGGAATAGACGGAAAGTGTTGCTAGCAGCGTCATAATAACCCCAACAAACTCCCAATTCACATGCTCATATCATAACCATATCTCTATGAGACGTACGGGTATGTAAATCGCGAACGGATACAGCAACGCTGTTACATAACGCGCTGCGAATAGTTAGCGTTGACAGCCGGTGACATTCCTGCGCTGGCGCACGCATAACGTGCTGTAGTTGCCAGTGTCAGGCGCTAACCTAGTCAATTGAGGCATTAGCTTTGTAAGGGTATACAAGGTAGAGGAGGTAGCGGGTTTAGAAAATGGAAATGTGTTGAATCTAGTTTAGGACATCACAGACCTTAATAAGGTTCTTCAAAAAGATCAAGTACTCGCAATCGGCATGCGTGTATGATCAGATGTATGTAGTGGACGAAGCAAGGATTCCCTTATATACCTAATCATATAAGGATCGTAGCAGGTCGGCGTCCTGTAGTTTCTGCTTACCCACATAAGAAAAATGCGTGAGTTATTGTATGTATCGCACGTTTACATACAAGTGTCCATTCTGCGGAGAGATTGACTATACTGTATAAGTGTTCAGAAGGTGATTGAACGTCATTCGTGATTTCATGTAAAGATTCATTCTCTTTCTTTGTTCATTTTGAGAACAGTTTTGTGCAATCAGCTTTTTTAAAGGAACATGATACATTAATTAACTACAATCAATACCTACTTGATTAAATTTGAATGATTATGACTTTGCACGAGGTGTCGCGGGCATGTGTTATCTTTGAAACTCGTATTTCGTCGAGTTGAACAAGGGCGCCGTGGCTTAGTTGGTTAAAGCGCCTGTCTAGTAAACAGGAGATCACGAGTTCGAATCTCGTCGGGGCCTACACAATGTGGTGTACTTTTTGGATCTTACAGAAAATTTTGTGGTGAAGTATTTGAGTTTTTTGACATATTTACAAAAGTTTCTAGAAGTAGATCGAATAATGAGTGGTAATTGAACATGTTAATACTAAATTATTTTCATTAAAATCGAAATGATCCTAACTTGTATATGACTTAAGTTTGTAACTTTCACCATTTCTGAACATAAGTTTTACTTCAGGAAGACTAGTTAGCGACACGACGCAGATCTGCATCCATTCTGCCGTCATTTATTTGCATAAAGTCACTTTCTATTTCCACTAGATGGCGTTGTTCAGACTACCTGTTGCGTAAGGAGGCCGTATAGTAAAGTTTACACGATTTATCTATTGTTTTTTGTAAACAATGGTACCTACAATTCACTTATTGTTTCTAATTTGCATGCTGAATTTTTGTGTGAAATGAAAGGAAAAGTGAGTCTTCTTTTAGTGGGTAGATTTGAGTTTATTGTACCAAAAGATTTTTGCAATAAAATTACACTAAGAAATAGTCTGGTATGAACAACGATGAAACTATTCTAAAATTAGGTAGGAACATGTTAGTGGTTATTGATAAATTGTCGGAATGCAGTTTTACTTTCATAATAGGTACTTACTTGTAATGAAATCATCTACGCAATAAGGAGATTTTCAGTATACAGTTGATAGCTAACCTAATAAATAATTGGTCATATTTATTGACAAGCTAATAATATGAATACCTCCTCGATTTTATTATTATTATTTTATTGATAATAATAATTTACATTTATATTAAAATTGTGTGAAAATTAAAATTATTATTATCAATCTTTGACTGGCTCAATGGTCTAGTTGAGAATGAGGTCCTGGGTTCGATTCCCAGGTCGGGTAAAGTGTTTTTGAGTTTTTCCTTCATGAATTTCTCAATAGCAGTCACGGAGTCTGGATTTGTGACCGGTTGTTGGTAATAGGCTCGCTCCCATTTACATGAGACTTAAGTATAACTGGCAAAATGTGGGTGTACTATTACGTACACCTCTGCCTTCCCTTTCGGGGATTACTGGCGTGATGTTATGTTATGTATAATTAACAAGAGTATCTCAGACCCTTCACTGAAAGCCCCGTTACTTACATTGCGTGTTGAAGCAACCTATATCAAATTGTCCAACTATACATTAATATCAATACATTTCAGTCCTGATTTACAATATTCCCCATACAATCATCGATCTGTTGTATAAAACATTAGCTTCCTCAGGGTTGTCACCACTCAACAAGAGGCACTGACAGCTGTGAGTTATGTTCTCTTGAATATTTAGCAGCTGGGACTCGCAGATATTGAGGTTTTGTGGCAACCATACAAGGTTATGTAAATAAAAGTCGTAAGCTAGACACGAATTGGAATGCTGGCACTTTATTGTGATTTTTGCGATAGACAAAGAAATGCAGATTGAATTTCGAATCGTTTCTTTTTTATTTTTAATTCGACACTTCGGACTAACAAAGAAAAGAAGAAACAACTTACATTGTGACCATCTCGAATTCTAGATATGCAATCTCAGTTAGAATTAGGATCCCTTAGGATCTTTGCAATTGGTTATGATTTTTTGTTTATTAGATTTGTCAGTCGTTTCAGATATTATAAGCTTCGAAACTGACCTTAAAATCGAAATTAAGGAAACCTCTGTTAGGTTATCTTAATGCTACACATTTGTACGCCATAGTATGTGGCAAACAATGTCGTGAACGAATTTTCTTCAATGTTATCCTGCATGCACTTTTTATCTGTATGTGTACACATGTTTGGAGCAAATAAATATATCTTATCTTATAATTCACAAATACTCTATTAAACGAAATATTTTTTCTAATAACTATTTAGACAACGAAATTTCCTAAAATTAGTAATAAACATATTTGTAAGCTAAATGGTTGATGGTGTTAACTGGTTTGAAAAGTACAGTTTTTCAGCCAAACAGCGCGTGAACGGCGTGAACGCTCCTAACACAAATTCTCAATTTGATCCTGGAGATAGCCATGGGTAGACTATTTCCCCTTTCATTATTGACATTAAACGCAACAATTATTTGTCGATGAAAGTGACTAATTCCAACGAACAATAGGCGAAAGTCTTTGCCTACAGAATGCTAGAGATCTTAATTAAAATTCTCATTATCTCTCTCAAACGTGCATATTTATATAAATTACTATTCGCCTTTACAATGTTGTATTGTTCTAATAATTAATTTTTAATCAGTATGTTAGTAGTTGCACGATTTTGTCAATAGCCACGCCTATTATGTAGTCTCCTTTAAAATATGAACGTGTTTTCTGAAAGTAAAACAAACATGACATTATGGCCTTCTTTAGAATGTTCTTCGTTCTTGTCCGTCTTTTGTAATGCAAATGTTTCATCCGATGTATTCATGAGGATGAGTGTCGGTCGGCAAAACAGAAGCATCGATGTAAGTTACGGGTTTGTAAATTATGGAGATGAGTGCTTTTGTATGGGTAGTCAGACTTGTAATGCACTCAGAAGCTGTTGTATGAAGCATTTTGTTTGTGAAGGTATTAGTTGGTAATGATCTTTTACATTTAATGTATTGATATGACTTCAATTTCGGTACTATTTGAATCGAAATTAGTGGTATTTTTTTACTTTTCCACGGTGAATTGAGTTTCGTTTTTCCCTGCATTCGCATCAGCATGAGTTCTTTTATTGTATCTGGCATCTCCGAGTGTACAGGCTAGTACAGAAAATCGTAGGGTAGGCTGCCTGATGCACTTGCACTGTGATCTTAGCGTCTAGTCTCTTTTGATACCTCTTACAATTAAGCCATCAAGTATTTTCTTCGTTATCACTATTAACATGCGTTACCTTTTCCATTTTTCTTTCTCTTTGATAATGTTCTGTTCTAAGACATTAGTCTTCAAATTCAATCTCTATTTCTTTCTTTTCTCTTAGTTGAACTCTTTTGTTTACCTGGGCTACGTGTTTTTGACCAGATGTCCTCTAACTTAGACGAGGCGAAGGGAGTATAGTAAATTACGTAGCAGGTAGCCTTCTGTGGTTTTACCTACACCAATGGTAAAAAGGTGCGAATTTATGTATGTATAACATGTTTTCATGTCAATGTTTCCCAATGGGCGACCCATGTTTCCCGTCAATCCTGCATAGAATTACCCAGTCCGTCTGCTCCTAATTCGGCTAATGCAATATAAAGTGCGGCCGCGGTCCGTCGTCCATGTGCGTTAATTAATTTGATTTGTCGCCTGTCTCCGCTCAGATTGCGCACCCAAAACAATGTGTACAGGGTGTTTGGTAACTGTTGCGGTTGGACGGTTTTTGTGGTTTGTTTCAGAACAACACTGCCATCTGAAAGTATGAACTAGTATGCCTTGTTTTCTAAACTTCAATACATTTTTTGTTTATGTAATAGATTGTAGATCGGTTGTTTGTGGTATTTTTGATTGTGGTGCATACGTACCCCATAGGTTACGTAAAATGTCAATTTCACGTAACCTATGGGGTAGTCAATTTGTCTGGCAAAAAAAATTCTTTAGCCCAACCCAATACAAGTATTGACATCAAGAAGCATTTGAAAACACGTGATTTGACAACAGGTAACATAAGCGACGAGAAATAGGTAAAGATTTTGTGGATAGTGTCAGAACAAAACGGCTGGATTTGTAAAAGACAGAAGCAAAAAAATCTAAGGACCAGCTATTCAAAGAAATATAGACCTTGTAGAAAATCTTAGTTGTATCAAACCGCCTGTATCTTACGAGAGCGTATATGCAACAATTGAATGTCATTCACGACTAATTTAATCAAATTGCCCTACACCTAAGTACCAAATAACAACGTAAGTTTTTTTTTTTTTTTTTTTTTTTTCCTTGTTAATAAGAACAATGTTCTTAATAATTAATTACGATCTAGCCTATAAGACTAATAAGCAATTTAACTCTAACTTAATATGTTACGTGATAAATATGTTACAACTAAGAATAGTGTCCATATTCACTTTAAACAGCCCGCAGCACTTTCTTAGAGTCTGATAAGTTTTATAATAAAAACACTATGTTCATGTGTTATAAATACAGCAAAACATTGTTACTATTATTCATTCACTTCATACACTACACTAATTCAAAGGGTTTGGTTCTTTTTAGCCTACGCACTAAGTCTGTGTTGTCTAGTAGCTGAATCGCCTCAACATTCACGTGTTGATGAAGTCTATGTTCGTGGGCTTCAGCATATTTTTGTATGATGGTGGTGACGAATTCCATTTTAAGGTCACGGTGAAGGTCGTCATTTCTTATGTACCAGGGTGCATTCACAGCATCCCTGAGTACTTTATTTTGAAATTGCTGTATTATTTTGATGTTGCTTTGTTTAGCACAGCCCCAGAGTTGGATACCGTACGTCCAAATTGGCATCAATATATGCTTGTATAGGGTTATTTTATTATGTATTGATAAACAGGATTTCTTTCCAAGTAACCAATACATACTTTTGTAACGTATGTCGAGTTCCTGTCTTTTCTTTTTAATATGAGCTTTCCAACGCAACTTAGCGTCAAGAGTTATGCCAAGATATTTGGCTGTGTTAGCATAAGGCACTTGCATGCCATTTATGTAGATTGGGTGATAGTCCAGGTGTTTGTTTGTGAAGTCAATGTGAATTGATTTTGACTCATTCAGTTTGATCTTCCATTTTTGTGTCCAGTCATAAACTTTGTTCACAGCTTGTTGAACTTTTTGTACTGCTTCTCTGTGGCTTGAACCGGTAGCCATAATTGCTGTATCATCTGCAAAGGTCGCAATGGTGTTGTTTTCTAGTTTTGGGATGTCGCATGTGTATAACAAGTACAAAATTGGGCCAAGCACACTTCCTTGAGGTACCCCGGCTTTTATAGCTTTAAGCTCAGAATATGTGTCCTCTTGTCGTATTCTAAACATTCTATTGCTTATATATGACTCTAATATATCTGAAAATTCTGGTAGCATGCGTCTGAGCTTGAATATTAGTCCTGTATGCCAAACTTTATCAAAAGCTTGCGCGACATCTAAGAACACAGTGGCGCAGACTTCCTTATTTTCAAGTGTTTTTTCTATGATGTTAGTTATTCTATGTACCTGGTCTATTGTTGAGTGTTTTTCCCTAAAGCCAAATTGGTGATTTGGAATAAGGTCTTTATCTTCTATTATTGGTTTCAACCGTTTCAATAACAGTTTTTCAAATAGTTTTGACAACACGGGCAACAAGGAAATAGGTCTATATGACGATGCTTCATGGGGTGGTTTCCCAGGCTTTGCAATCATAATGACTTCAGCAATCTTCCATGGCGCAGGCACATGTTTTAAAATAAATGCAGCATTGATAAGTTTGGTCAGCTTTACTATGGCTTTGCGAGGGAGGTGTTTTAAAATTTCCCCTGTTATGAGGTCGTAACCCGGAGATTTTTTAGAGCTGATGTTATTTTGAATTTCTCGTGTTACTTCCTTAGGAGTCACAAGCTTAATTCTATGGTTTTGTGATATTTCTTCACTCTCAAGTACTTCTGTCGAGCTTTCATTTGGTTGGAAAGTTTGTTCTAGGTGCTGTGCAAACCTTGATGCTTTTTGGTCATTGCTTATGGCCCATTTTCCGTCACTATCTCTGATGGGCGGTATTTGTTTAATAGGCCTTTTTAGATTTTTTGTGGCTTTCCAAAGGGAGTAGTCCGTTTTTTTGTCACCAGTTAGCTGCAGAAGGTTGGTATTTAGGGATTCATCCTCAAACTGCATAATTTTCCTCCTTAACCGTTTGGTTAAGTTATTAAGTAAAGTTTTATCTCGCGGGCACCTTGTTTGCTGCCACTGCTTCCTCTGTTTCCTTTTCTCAGATAGTAAATCCACAATTTCCTTAGGATATATAAACCCCTTATATTTACGTTTTAATTGTGGTGTGTTGTTCCACGCACATTGTTGGATGTTAACAATATATTTGTTTACTTCTGAGTCAAGCTGATCTGGCGTTTTTATCCGAGTTTGAAGGTCGATAATATTATCTAAATCAAGGGAAAAGCTTTCCCAATCTGTAAACTTGTTAACCAGGGTTGGGTGGCTTTCTTTTAATAAGATTTTCTGACTAAGCATTAACATAATCGAGGAGTGGTCAGAGTTCATATGAAAACCTTCCTCCAAACTGACATAATTCGTGGATATATTTTTGCATATAAAAAAATCTATAAGGTCCGGTATTTTCTGGTGGTCTGTAGGCCAGTACGTTGGTTTACCTGTGCTCATAACTTCTGCATGTGTATCTGTAACTGCGCTTAAAAGCTGCCTTCCCTTAGTTGTAGTAAGTCTTGATCCCCAATGCGTATGCTTAGCATTAAAATCGCCGCCTAAGATAAATCTCTGGCCTAATAATTCAAAGAGATGTAAATATTGCTCTTTTCTTATCACGTGCCGTGGAGGACAGTAAATTGATGCAATGGACACGTGACAATATTTGGTTTTAACAGATACTGCCACGACTTGGATGTCTTGTTCTTCATATTTACACTGCACATAATGACTAATGTTCTCTTTGATTATAACCGCGCTACCTCCTCTGGCAGAGTTGTCAGGGTGGAGCGAATTATACACCATGTATCCTTTAAATTTGATAAAAGATTGCTTAGTGAAGTGCGTTTCGGAAACTAAACACACGTCTATATTTTCTGTGTCTAAGACCACCTGCAACTCATTTTGATGTTTGAGGAGCCCGTTACAGTTCCACGCCATTATTTTAAGGTTGTTATTCATTTTTGGTTACTTAAAACAGCTGTTTTAGTGCTGAATTCCAGTTTCTCTAATCTCTTATCAAATGAGGTAATACACTGCAAGATTTGATTAATCTTATCCTCTAGATTCAAAGGTTGCGATCTTGATTTTGCAGCTTCCGCATAGGAAACAGTGTTGGTTACTTGCATGGATTTCGCAGTGGAATGGACATTTGCTATTTGTACTTGTTTTTCACGATTTTGTCGTAGAGGAAGAGACTGTTGGGTAGTTGGTACTACAAGTTTCTTTTTTATATTTTTATTTTTAATGTTTTGCATTTCTTTGGCTACTTCACACCCTCTGTAATTGGCAGGGTGAGGTAGACCACAATGAACACATTTTGGCTTTTCTTGTGGAGATTTGGTACAGTTGGCTGTAAGATGCTTGCCAGTGCATTTTACACACCTTGGCTCTTTTTTGCAGTATTTGTGAGTATGCCCATACGCCTGGCATCTCTTGCATTGGGGAATAAGTTTAGGATTTTTGAGTGGGTGTATTTCAATTTTACACCCTAAAATGTACTTTATGCCATAGATTTTATTGACATCTTCGTCATTAGTAAATGATAAAACGAACATGTTGAGTGGTTCTTTACTCTTCCAACTCAATTTGTAGTCTACTTTTTCTATCTTCAGTCCTTGTGTTGTCAAGTCGTCTTTGATCCGATCCGGTTGGCAGGAGGAATGTAACTTCTTCACAACAACTCTAATTGGTCTAGCCTGCTTATTCTCGTATGAATGCCAGTGGTATTCTTTTTCTGTCAAAAGTCTAGTCACTACTCTATAAGAGTCTTCTGTTTTGGCGTTAATTTTAACACAATCCCCATTCATCATTTTTGCGGTAAATGATTCAGCTGGTATTGTTTCAGTTAGCGAGTCGTAGAAAGTTTGGTAGTTTTTAACTCCGTCTATTATGATTGGCGGTGGTGGAGGCACTTTTTTGACGGAAGTCTCTTTCGCATTTTTTTGTAGATTTTCTGTAGATTGTTGGGCGCCTGTTCCGGGTTGTTGTTTTGGAGAGATAGAGGTGTTAAGCTTCCTCTTCTTCCTGCTCTTGGCCCTAATCCACTCAGTCTCTTTAGCGAGTTCATCCTCGTCTGTACAATATTCAACATCACTTTTAGTACGTTGAGTAAATATTGTTGACTCGCTTTCCCGTTTTTCCAAGGGCTTTTTAGATTCTTTTCTTTCCTTCAGGCAATTTAATTCGCCTTGAAGGGCTTGGACTTGTTCTTGCAAGGTATTAATATGATCGTTCAGTTTACGTACCATAAGTTGCAGGTTTTCTCTATCCGTTTTCTCCTGGATGTAACAGTCATACAACTGCTTTTCCAGGTCTGTTTTTATCTTAATAGACTGTTTAGCCATTATTTAATTTTTAAGGTGAGTTGAGCACCTAAACAATAAATTATTGTAAACACTTCATGATTTCCGCACTTGTAACTAGGTCATGACACTGACCGCAATAAATCGACGTAGGAGCACCGCGACGACAGTGATGTGCTGCGTCTGCAGAATACTCTTAACGACAGCACGCGCGCGCGATCCGTACGTTCGTTCACTATAGTAGTTAAACAACGAATTGAACACAACGTAAGTGACATACTTACTAACATGTTTATCTTTTGTCCTTTTTTGGGATTTTACACCATACATACAGCTGTACAACAGCTCTTGACGTTTTCGGAAATCTAGAATTAGTTCCGTGGTGTTCACCACTTCACCAGGTCATGGGACCGATCTTTGAATGTTTGTATAAAAATCACCGTCTTAACCCTTAGCACCACTCGTGGGGGAGTAGTGTCCCCCAACACACACATTTGCGTGAATATTTTTTTTATTTTGGCGGTCAAGCGGTCGCGACTCCGTGTAATCCCAGTGCCATAGGAGAGCTTGTGATTGGCTGACGAGCGTCGGGCTACCGCATACAGTTCAGCAGGTACGTGCTTTTGCGGGACCTAGCTCCCCCACGAGTGTAGTTACGTAAGTAATATTTTTTTAACTAATTTCTTATATATTTGTGTTTTTGTGGATTTGTGACGTACTACATACAATAATATGAATCTTCAACAGCTTGAAGAACTAATAAATAATCCAGAGTTGGTTGACAGTGGAAACGAGGAGGTTTTATTGGAGTGTTATTTGACTTGAATGACGCGGAATTAGAGTTTAGAAACCACCAAACAGAAAGCGAGGCAGAGCTTGAAAGTGACTCAGAAAATGAAGAATTAGAGAACACAGAAGAACAGGGTGATGGATGTAATGCTTTTTATGAAAAAAACCGGTATAAGTGGGCAAAAACACCACCATCACGATCACGAGTTCGATAATTATTTGATAAGTGAACAAAGATGTACATTACCCCTGTGATTTTGCATGTTATATGAGAATTATAGAATTTTATGATTGTTTTGTATTTTAGATTATATGACTGTTGAGAGAAAAGACTAAGTTTGTTTTAGTAACTAAGTTTATTTGGTATTTGACCTTTGAATTAGGCATTGAAAATGTGACAGTGTATTTTGGCATTTTTTTGGTTAGACGCTAGGAATGTCGTTTTTATGTTTCCAATTTTAATAAAACTTTTTTCCCACATTTGTAATAAGCCTATAATTTATTTTTCGAAAAGAAATCCAATTTTTATTTTACAGTCAAGCTCTTAATATTCGTTATATGAACGGGGGAGTTAGCTCCCCCACGAATGTAATTGTGAGGCTAGAAATAGCGAGTGGTGCTAAGGGTTAATCAAGATACTAATAATTATATACATTAATTAGCAGACGACATTAAAGACACACACAACCGAAGGCCAAACCGGCAGTCACACGATTCAGTTCCAATTTTTGATATTTAAATTAGTCACTTCTTTAAACCAGTTGATAAGTTATCATTTGAAGTATTTGCCAACCTTACAATTCTTATCCATTTACCAAACTCCCTACCCACCCAACTTCCTTACATACGACATAAAATCAATACAGGCTTGTCTCATCCATCAGCGTCCTTGAAAATGCGCCAACCCGCGTTATCGGTATGCGTTTACCTTGCACGTGGAGACTCATGGGGCTTCCTTCCGGAACTATAGGAAACAGGTGATGACCTTCTGAAAGGACTTATTGTAGTTCATGATATGTGGGTAGATACTGCTGATAATGGTGCATCTCAATATGGGATGGATGTTATTATGGAGGTTCATATGACCGCAATCTATGTTAATAGACTTCTTTTGGGTAAGCTCGTTCCATTGTCGACCTCATCTCTGTCCTCAGGACTAGATTGAGGTCAAGAGTAGGCCCATTAAACATAAAAAAGGTATTGAAGGCAAAGGCAGTGTTGTAGCTATAACATAACATGATGCCTCTGATGTCCAAAGGATCAGACAGGGAGTAACCTGTAGAACACCCAAAACATCAGTAATGCTTCAAGTCCCATGTAACAAGGGGCGAGTTTGTTGCCATCAACCGGGCACAATTCTAGAATATGACCTGCTATAAGAAATTTCTGGTAAAATCCAGTTGCACTTTGCTTGACCTAGGAATCGAATCCAGGACCTCATGCTCAGCAGAAACGCTTGTACTGTAAGATAGTCGAGGCAGTCGGCTTCCTACATCCATAATCTTACTTTAGATTATGTCTCATCTATCATGGGGTGGAAGTAATTATGAAGGTATTAAAGGCGGTCTTGTATGCCATATCAAGAATATGCCACAAAGATATTTCCAACTCTATTTTTTTGTGTCCCAATCCCAGTTATAGTACGAAATCCGATTTGGTCCTTTGATCTGTGTTTCCGTAGTTTTAAATTGGGTACAATCTGATTTGATTGATCCAACTAACGTCAATCTAGTTACGCCTATGCCCTTTGTAGTACTAGGGCTGTATGTACGCAAATCTTTTTAGGCATAAAACTTCTTTTTTAGATATCTGCATTCTATGTGTGCTATTCTTCCTTGATCTAATTCATACAGTCTCCTACGTTTCATCATCTGCCTAGCCTTTTCCCAATTATGTTGGGGTATGTCCAGTCTAACGGGATGCAGCTGAATACCAGTATTTTACATGGAGCGACTGTCTATCTGACCTCCACAACCCAGTTAGCACTGGGTAACACGATACCCTTTGGTAAGACTGGTTGTCAGACTTTCGAGCCACTGATATTAACGATTGTCAAAGATCTACAAATGATAGCCGGGACCAACGGCTTAACGCGCTTTCCGAGGCACGGAGGAAACTCGGTATGTAATGGGTGGTCGCCCATCCACGGACCAACCTAGGCAAGCGCGGCTTAACCTGAAGATCGACCCGAGTGGCTCCTCTTATTTAGCCACGAGCTCCTCAGTCTCCTATGTATATAAGACAAAATTAAAGCAGCTCCCACAATTAACCAATTTTCACACATCAAACCTATAAATATTTAATAACTTAACCCTTAACTGCGCAGACTTTCTCTCCGCACCGTATAAGGGTCACAAAGACCGCGTGTTTCCTTGTAAGACAGTGACCGAGTGAACTTCGGTTAACTAGACAGTGGAGGGTTATCGCGGGCCGGTCATCGCGCGATTGGGTACTTTCGGTATTAGAATACGAGATTGCCAGTGTTGGGACAAGTAATTCGGTTTTTGAGGGTTAACAGTTGCCGTTGTTGTGAATTTAATGGCTTCGCAACGGTCTGATATCGCTTCATTCTTTACAGAATTAGGATACCTATCGGTATTCTTAAGTAAGGTTACGGAGGTCAGGTGGTGGTTCCGTGCTAAATACTGGAATTTTGCCGCATTTGGTTAGACTGGAAGTAGGCCCTAAGATAAATGGGATAGGCTAGGTGGTAATGATAGATAGTTCTAACTGTGCAGGTTGATTTAGTTGCAGCTTAGAAACAAAATAGGAATTTCTTCACATTTAAAATAAAGCGTTGATGGAAATAACTGTTTCCTCATAATTTTCAATATTATATATCAAAGCAGCTAAGTATTCATAGCTAGTGGTATACTGTAGCTACAATCTAAGAATTTAACAAAAAGTTGTTACGATTAAAACTGGCAGAGCAATCCAAAGTTTATTCATCCATATCTCACACTATACCAAATTTTCGGCCGCACTTGACATACGGCATAATCATTCAACTCTTGCTTCACACAAAATCAAACATTGCAAAAAAACCAACCAGATTTTTTTTGATCTCGTACAATCTCATGAAGCTCTGACATCATTTAACGACATAAACTATTCCCAACATTCACATAACACTCGGTTTCCCACAATTTGCGCGAATGATTGATGCGCTGTCAAATCAACGCGTATATTATGTCTAATAAATAAGTGTGGATTATACAATATGCGCTGGAAGTCTGCAGGTAGATATTGTTTTTGCTGACGATTCTATGGTTATGGGAAGTGAAGCTAGGGAAACTGCGATTGAAGAGCAACGTGGGATAGTCCACAGTTTAAAAATACTAGAAGTAAATCCGTCCAAGGACAGAACATAACTTTGAAATGAGAATGATAAAGTGGAAACTGATGCTAAGACGAATATTTGCAAAGACAAGAAGACTTATAAAGGCATCAAAGTTAAAACTTCAGCTTATAGAGTAAGTTTTAAGAAATGAAATAAATTATCTAAAAAAATTGAGCACTCCCTAAAATACTATCATATACGAATAATGATTTTTATTCAAGCGTTTAATATAATATCAAAAGCAGCAATAAAGCAGCTGCCCTAACAGCTACAGCTTCTATACTTCACTACACAACAAAAAGCTTCACTGCACCACAATATTACGGATCACCAGCATCCGGTCTCCTAATTGATTCCGCAGTTATTAGCACCGCTTCATTGAACACCACGAATCTCTTTGTTCATTATACTAAGTGCTTGTTAATCTACATCTTGTCTATTTACATTTTGTTTGCTTCAGAATTAACATTGCAAATGAGTCTATTTTTAGTTGTTTTCTCTTTAAGATCATATTTTACATGTTTTCCTGTTTCGTTATTGTTCGAAGTGTTATTATAATTTGCACAGATTTACAACCGGAAAGATCTTTAGTAACAATGACCACCATTTATTCTTGTGCTCTTTTACAACAAGCATCCTTTTTACTTCCTTTACAAAAGTCTTAACCTCAATTGATTTTAATCTCTCCTTGCATAGAATTTTACTAATCGCCGTACTAAGGACTTTCATTGTTTACCGGTCATACATCGATCGTTACAGTTGCGTGCGTCTGCGTCTGCGCAACTCCGATCATATTGCACGCGATTTGCATACAATGGGCGCGATAAGCGATGCTCCGGAGTTCGGCTGGTCCGAAATAGTTACGTACTAGAGTAGGGTGTTATTTGAAATTATGAGATAATCTGTAATTGGCTGTTTCGCGATTACCCATACATATGATTAGGAAGATACGATCGGTTTTGGAGCTCCGCAAACGTAATTGGTTATTTCCTATGCATGGCTTTAATGTATTTTACCGTTAGCGCCGATAGTAATCCTATTTCCAGTGCTGTACAGTTTTTAATATCTAAGATGATAAAGTTGAGCACTTGTCAAGGTATCTTCAAAGCCTCAAATATGACTGGCTACAGTCTACGCCTCCACACAACGCATCGGAACTAATCTATCCATTCTGTTGTTACACCAGTTTACTAATTAATTAGTGTTCCGAAAGGCAACCTCATGAGAGAGCTCTAGTTTGGATGTGTGAAAAGACTTGGGCAAATCCATGCACACCGTGAATTCGCGAATTGCTTGATGCTGATTGCTATACTGCTTAGTCTGTTGTAGTTACAAACTATCTTCTGTATTCATTCGAATCTTTATTATTTCTTCTTGGCTTTGCCTTAGACCGACTAAAGTGAGGATACCTTCGTTGCGATCCAATTCTTCTACGACACCAAACTTTCTTCTAAGGAGTGGTCCTTCTGTTCAAACTATAAAACTTCCCTCCACCATTAATCTTGTTTCCAAACATCGGTTTAATGGAGTGTGTAGTTGCATGTACGGGAGCGGTTGCATTCAGATGAGTTGGGCAACACGCGCCGCCTACAATGGACCGGGTGCTGGCGATACGGTCGGTGCGTATGATAGTTACGGTGGTTGCCAGCTTTGTGGATCGCATTTAATGATGATGAAACGGATGATAGATCAAGGATTTGGTGTGTGTGTTGGTAGAAAACAAAAGGTTGAAATGTTTAAAGATGTTAACAAAGAAGGACACGATTGAAAGAGTTCTTTTTATTCTTCTAAACGTATTCCGTGTTTGTAATTAGATTATAATTATCTTTTGATCAGAAAGTTACATGTAGGGATTGATCCAAAAAAAAGTATGAGCATACATATCAATCACATCTTGTGCTGGTCATATGCACATATATCTCTGAATCAGCTGAGGAATTTACTTAGTATACGGTTATATTTCTAAACAGGCACGGTAGCTATATCAAAATTTATTACTGTTAGGTGCTTCATAATGCGCTACTGTTCATAATTTGTATCAAGTAAGTCTTATGCTACGTGTCACGCTATGTAAGAGTAGTGACAGTTACAGTAGTGTAGGTAATGACATCAAATTACTGGTTTCGCAGAAAAATACAATTTTTAATGTTAGTAGGGCGTCCGAACTCTTGGTTTTCTTATTATCGTCATTACCTGCGTTCATGTTTACATTATTATTTTCGTTTTTGACTCCGGGCAAATTGAAAAGTAATGAATATTTATTAAGCAATATTTCCGTCTTACATTAAACTTTACTACAGCGACTATTTCGAAAGACTTAGCACGTGTGAGCGTTTCTCGAAGATTTCTTCTACATCCCATGATTTTGATTGCTGTGAACGATTCTTCCACGATGTGGATTATCTGAGCATTGTTTCCAATATTAAAACTAACAGTATCATTATCTTTGTTTCAGTTGGTAGTTAACTTGGCACTGGTGATCTACCATGCGTTGGACTACACGCATTCAGAGGACGAGGAGAGGCTCATATCGCCCGACCTCGAGGGCCTCATCACCGAGATGACGGCGTGTGATACTACAGGTAAGAGATGTGGGAGTAAAGAGTTTAATAACAGCCTGAGAGATAACTGGATCTGTCACGTTATTTGCACTTTAAATAACAGAGTGTCATCTACAGCCCTTCCGCTGTTTCTTTTACCTCTGACAACAGCAAATCAACAGCTTTATGGTAAGAAAAATAAATATCGCTGAGATCTTGACAACTAGTCAATAGCGACTCTTATTGTAACGAAAATAAAGCTGTGATTTTGGACAGTTATGCAAAATCAAAGGTAAAATCATATAAAAGAATTGAATGATATTTGAACTGTTAATTACTTAGCATCGATCCGTTCGATATTTTAATTCATTTAGGCGATTTATTATGTGGGAGTATTTTAGGTAAGTACACTAAGTACTCCTGTTTGGACGGGTTGAGATTTGAATGTGTGGCTTTTTAGTATATTTAGGATTAGCTTAGCTATTTCATTCTATCGCTTATAACTGAAGCTGAGCTTCACTTTACCACAGCATTTCGTAAGTGTCTCGTTCGGGTTGCACCCGGAACACTAGTTAGTCCCTTTTACTATCTCTTAGCAATCCTCTGTGTCTCAACAGCCCCATTACTACCAATTACCTATCAGTCATTTTCTGACCACACTCAAATTACATGACCGCAGCATTATCCATTTACTACCAATAAATAGTTTTCTTGTTAGGATCGTGTGTCCGTTCCCTACAAATAATAAACTTATACCATCTTTCATTTGGAGGTCTTAGAAGGCAACATTGAATTACGATGAGAAATATCGGTATTAGTATATTTTTGGGAAATAGATATTACATTTCTTTTTTTTTCAAAAGGGTGAAAGAAAACTACGTCAGGGAATAACTAGTATGTCCAAATACCGAAAATTCGATGTCATTTGTGACTATCACAAACCCGCGCTATGCTTACGGGGTGGATTAAAGTCTAATACCTTAAATACCTTTCACCCAGACAAGTGTACCAGTGTTCCACTAGTGGGAATGTTATAGCCTCATTAAGATGCTTCTTGTACTAGGGACATAGTGATAGCCTAACGGTGTGAACGTCGGACTGCCAAGTCATAGTTCTCGAGGTTGAACCCAAGACACGCACCTCTGATTTTTGGATTGAAGTGTCGGTGACGGAAAAGATGGCCCAAGGGCGGCATAAAATCTCTGACACCAGTTTAGGCACTAACCACAGGAGACAGAAAGAAAGACTAGGGATATTCTATCAACAACACCTTTATCGCGTCTTGAAAGTTGTTCCTGTTCGTCGTAGAGATCTATATCCACATGTTTTATCTGTTTATTTAACATATATACATCCAAGTTCAGCAATAGACGTTGTTATGATAAACACCATCATTCTATATACTCTTCAACTTATAGCAATTCATCTCACTAGCTACTAAATATTGGTACAATACACAGAACTTTCACACTGTTGACCTTTCTATAGCGTCGCGTGTAGTAACCGATGATCGCTAACGATACTTGAACGACTGTTTGTTTGATCATATTTGCATTATTTATGTGCTATTTACTGATCTTGTTAGTGCTAACTCAGCTTTGTTAGTGTAAGAACTGAGGGCTCTACGAAGGTAGGTGAGATAATTTTGTAATTGTATGGGTTTAAGTCAACTCATCATCTGCCTAGCCTTTTCCCAACTATGTTGGGGTCGGCGTCCAGTCTAACCGGATGCAGCTGAATACCAGTATTTTACATGGAGCGACTGCCTATCTGACCTCCACACCAAATTACTGGGTAATACGATACATTTTGGCAAGACTGGCTGTCAGACTTTCGGGTCACTGAGTACCTGTAACTGCCTCATTGGTCGAGTTTTTCCATCAGGAATTCCTCTGTAGCAGCCACGGAGTCTGGATTTGTGCCCAATTTATGGCAATAGGCTCGACTCCTATTACATGAGACTTAAAACATAACTGGCGGTATATGGGTGTATTATTAGGTACACCTCTGCCTAACCCTACGGCGATTAGAGGTTGTTATGATGTTATGACTGTCAAAGATCAAGAAATGGCATGGCTTTAAGTCAACTTGGAAACTTATATTTAGTTTTTCGTTTCGACCCTATTATCGGTAGTTCCTTTGATTTTTCCCTTTGAGATCATATTTTACGAGTAAAGTTACATGCGGAACGTTAAAAGGGTCTCTATAAAGGGTCAATGATCTCTAAATAGGATCACTTTGATCCCAAGCTCCCCTTACCATACCATCAATATTCATCCATGCGAATAATTACTAACTCTTAAATATCGATATTTACCATGGAAATATTAATATTAAACGCATGATTCTTCATCATTTACAATTCGATTTTAATAAACGTTACAGTTTTCTTCTAAACCATTGAAAAGTCCCCGCTGAGATATTACTATTACAGACGTGCGTGCAAATGTTGGCCAAACATCTGCGCTATTCCGTTATGCTTGCCAAATGTTGGACAACCAATAAAAATAATATTTGATACGGACTCCTGCCCGCAGCTTATCCTGTGTGAAAAACACCTTTTTATTTTAACTGGATAATATACACACTATGCCCAACCTAAAAGTCCAATCTAAATATTGTTGAACTTTTTTTTTAATCTGATGAATAGTTTCATAGATACCTTCTACATCCAAACTCACACAAAGTAATTGGCTATAGGGAAATGGATATTAATGTTGGCTTTAGCTGACCAATGTACGAAAACAGGGTTATAATATCTAATGATCATGTGAATTCGGACAGTAATGATTGATGTTTGCGTGTGTCGCCCTTTCATTTTCTCCCTTCAATGTTTTTGCTTGGAATGTGACCTTGATTAGAGAGAGTGTGCGGACTGTTACGTTTTATACTTTTCCTTTTGTGTGAGCTTTTTAGGGTTCCGTACCCAAGGGGTAAAACGAGACCCTATTACTAAGACTCCGCTGTCTGTCTATCTGTCTGTCCGTCTGTCACCAGGCTGTATCTCATGAATTATCTCGTGATAGTTAGAAAGTTGAAATTTTCACAGATGATGTATTTCTGTTACCGCTATATCAACAAATACTAAAAGACAGAATAAAAAAATTAAAGGGATTCCCCTACTAGGAAGGTATGGAACCCTTCATGCGCTAGTCCGACTCGCATTTGGCCGGTTTTTATGCCTGATATTGTCTTCCGCAAAAAATTCCACCATCATTTAATCATCCCACTTTAGATCACCGTCACACCATAAACACCACCCCATCCATCAAATACCATCATTTACTTCCACACACCAGCAATTAGAACAAAACAAACCGCCATTAACTGCTACACGACATAGAACATGTAGCCATGGGAATATCTTCTTCCATACTACCATCATAGTATGGGAACTTCTTCAGTACCAGATATTAATATTGCCATGTTATTGTTCACATCGGGGTCAGGTTTAATTAAGTTTTTGTTAGTCATTTACAACGTGCGTGTGTCGTTGGAATGTTGCTTTATTGAAGGTCCGCTAGTTTTGTTCTTTGACGTGTGTTGTTGACTGTTAAGAAGTCAATCTTTCTGTGACTGGAGTTTAGTGAGCTTCAGTTTAAGGAGGAATTACTACTTACTATTGCCATCAAACGGGCACAAATCCAGACTCCGTGGCTGCTACTTTAAATTCCTGATGGAAAAACCTAATAATACTTTGTCCGTCGTGGGAATCGAACTTAGGATATCGCGCTCAGCAGTCGTGCTTGCGACCACTAAACCAACAAGGCAGTCATACATAAGATTCTTCACTCATCCTAAGGTAGTTTAATTCCATAATAACACTACCATAAGATGAGTGAAGAATGTATTGCCATCAATAGGTTTGACCAAATTCAATATAGCAGCAGCACGGAATACACGCATTAAACAAACAGTAGCAAAAAAGCTTTACGTGATCAATATGAGAACTTCTGTAGTTCTGTCCAATGACACAATAGTAATGAATTTCTTTTATTGCGCTGTTCTCATTGCATTCCAGTCCACCAACGGTGTTACTTCCGGCCATTCTCAATGTTGGTTTATCTGAACTGTATCCACCGAAATACTGACACTGTTCACATGTAATTAGATAAAAGTGTATTTGAATAATGCCCAGTACCCTTTTACTTGTTCTTGTGGTTTAAAGTTTTTGAGAGCATTTCTTTTTGGTACGAGATAAAACTGTTTGAAGGATTAAGATTATTATCGTTTTAGTTGTAAGTTGTTAAGTTTAGATTAGAGATCTCGGCCAAGTTTAAGGATAACACTCAAGTTTTTGTACCCCTTTCTGCAATCAACGTCTAATTTCTGTTACAAGTATCTGGCTTAATACAATCTTGTACATCATGATATGCAATCAACTCATCGTAGTTCGCACGCCCCATTTAATTACATACGCAGATATCGTCGTGTTCAACAAGATTGGGTATTAATTCTCACTTTCTATAACATGGTCGTGTCCACCTTATGCATGCTTCTATCTCAGCCAGACAGGCTGTCTGCACGATGACATTTGGGCCGCACCGCGACTGTGTTATCAGGGACCTTTGCTCTCGCACCGACTCCGTCGCCTCCCATCGCGTTTACTTCACAATGCTACGATACAATTCGTTCCGGTTGTCTTTCCCCTCCCTTTCCAACTCTCACGGACCCACTCAATCTAAATTAACTTGTCATATTTTCTGCTTTTCCCTCGCGAAGGCAGTTTTTGCACCAACATCGAGCCGACACAGTCTCGATTCATAATCGAGTTGTAATTTCTCCGACTACATATTTACAGCTTCCTGCAATGTTTCCTATATGTATAGCAGAGATGAATTTATCGCCTTTTAATAGCTCACACAGGAAAGTGTACCGTTTGTATCGCCCATAATTTTATGCCAATCAAATTGTAAACACCTGGCCGCGGTTGCAATGTCAACAGTTTGTTGTTTATGAATAAGAAAATCGTGCTATGAAATAACGCGGTACGATAATTTGTGAGAGGCTCGGAGGGAATGTACACACTTGTTTCGATCATAATCGAGAATCGATCGTGTTGTATCGAGCGCTGGCTTGTCTGATACAACAGGGCCATCATAAATCTTACAAATGATTTTGATCATGAAGTTCACGGCCGTCTATTTTTGACGTATAACTGTTTATTTAGTTACAAGTGGGCGATCGAATGGATCGCATCGAAAGTATCGATCGGTTCGAGAGATGCGAGATGTTAATACCGGTCAGTGGGTCGGATCGGACAGGTGAATAAGTCGAGAACACAATGGATGATGTGACTGCTGGCTGCTGGGCCATTGTTCCCAAACATCCGACTATTTTTAGCGGCGGAATGTTTCGACGATGACATTATCTTTATTGATCTGACGTGTTCTATGCTGCCTGCGCCGATACGAGGTCGTCGGGTTTAGATCGCATTTTCTTCTTATCAAAATTTCTGAACACTTTCCTTTTAAGTATTCCGGCTAGATACAATGCTTGCTTTATCGTGTATTGATTTGATCGACGGGCTATAAAACTAGGACATTTAATTTTGTTTGTTAAGAATCGTGTCCGACAAGAATACCTAAACAGAACGCGAGAGACAAATTAAGAAAGTCAAGTTTAACAACAAAAAAATGCCAAACAACAATAATTTCTAATTCATTACAAAGAGTAGGTTGACCAAAAGCGCAGCCCTAATTGCGGGACAATACGTCACCAAAACCGCAAGGCCGCCACAAGAAACTCCACGAGAAAGAAAAGAAAGAAAGTTTCATTTTATCTTTAAACTTTTATATGCAGATCTAGGGAACAATGTTCACGTTTTTCTCACGGCTTCGGCGGTTTTGTATGGTATGATTCTTTTATGGACCTAAAAGGTTAACGCTATCTTTAGTAATGATTTGATGATTCTACGGATTTGGAGATGCGCTCGGTGATTTTTGAATCATAACTGTATTGTTATTTGTGAAGAATAAGGTATATTTCTTGCCATCATAAGAAGGTATCTCGGGTATTCTGTAAAAGTAAGAGTTATACTTACTTTTGAATTCATCATGTCGTTTAGTTAGCCAATACCCATTTCCACCACATTCCTTATCACCTCTTTAGTCTCCATTCTGGAAATCAAATACCAAGCCCCAAGATACAGGCCAACTGTCTACTTAACAACACTAGGTAATATTATAAGCCACTTGTGTCTTGTCTCTAGTGTATATCTGTACCTTCTTATGTATTAGCTACCTGGATAATAAACAATTTTTCATAAAGACAAATATGAAGGTAGGGTAGTAGTCTAACTGTATGCAGCTGAATACCAGTGTTTTACATGAAGCGACTGGCTATCTGACGTCCAAAGACCGATACTCCTTGGTTCTTTTTGAATGAACAGAGGGAAAGAATCATTTCATTTCACTGCTTATTTTGATTTGATTCCACGCTGTAATTCAATAGTAACATTCTTCAACGTAATTTATTACATCACTGTTATTTCATTCCTAGAAAATTCCCCAGTCACCGTTGACCTCTGAGCTCTATCTAGCATTAACATCTCTGGTATGCTATCTCATCTAACTTTCTAGGAACGCATTTTTACAATCAAGAAAATGAACCAATTTGTTCAAGCACATCTGTCTCATAAAACAATATGAATGGGGAAAGAATGAATGAAATTACCGTATTCTAAGACTATTGTAACCATTCTTCAAGTCCGGAACTATTGGACAGGCATACATAATTCCGTATCGTATGTAATAGACAGTTTTGCATCAGCAACGCTTACATTACTCATTCGAGAATGTTGCTCGCTCCAAGTTTGTTTGAACGAGATAAAATTTTGACGATTTTGCGGTACATTCTGCACGGTCCGTTATTTCGTTTATTTGATCTTGCAGCAGTTAATTTTGAACTTTGTGGTTTGAGAAAGATAGTCCTAAATCGTTCGGTTGGACAGTCGGTTATTTGTTAGATAAAATGTGAAGAAGTTGTAGATAATTTAATTGCTGTCCGTATAAGATGGGTTATCTCAAGTTTTATGTGATCACCTTTTGATTTAGAAACGGGAAATTGATTGAATATCTGTGTGCTTGTGTTTCCTATTTATTCGATGCCCTCTGATATTGAAACTTCCTAGATACAGTTATGTTAGTTATTATGAAAATGTATAAAAGGCTATATCGATGACTAGTCCCGTATTTCCATGTCAACGGGATAGTATTTCATAACTTTGTGTTACCATGATATTCTATGCTTGCCTCCTGTAATGAAACTTCCATGAAATCTAATTATAAATGGTACGACGGGCTTTGAACGTAGACGAGTGGTGGATATAAAGTTTGTTGTTATTTTAACTAGGTATAGACATTTCCCTAGTCTAGTACTGGCCAGGCTTCTGGAAATGGAATTATAATGAGCGCTATTCATAGCCCCTTTCAGCCATCAGACAGAAATCGTCATAATCTACGTCAGCATCTGCCTCTTCAACGGTGTTGGGGTCGGCCTCCAGTCTAACCGAAGGGATACAAATGACAGTCGGGATGCGTTCTTCTCGGCTGCCGTTGCATAGTGTGCTTTCCGAAGCACGTAGGAAACTTTGTATGTAATGGATGGTCACCCATTCAAGGGCCAACCTTGGAAGCCCTGCTTAATCTCGAATATTGATCCATGCGGCTTTCATTTAGCCCCTCTACTCCTAATCTACTTAAATATAAAGAAAAAACCCTCTTGAAAGACGAGATCCCAATCCGATTTGCAGTTTTCACTCAAGAATACAACATTCCTCACTGCTTATGCTAATGAAGTAAAAGCATTTCCCCCATACGCGTGCAGGGTAATATAAAATTATACTGTTTTTCTTCACAAATTGATTGTGCAATAAACTGGTATATTGAACCATTATGTGAGTACTAGTACGCCTTGCACGGGCATTGGCAACGCTTTATTGGAAAATAATGTGCCGTAGTTAACATTGAGGACATTTTTGTTACGAGACTAGTGGTTGTGTGTGGCTCTGCTCGGGAATTTTTGTTTTATTTTATTAGAAAAGAATAGAATAGAATCGTATTTATTTGCTTGAAAACATGGTTAGTATAAAAAGATGGTAAAATCGAAAAAAAATATAAAACCAGCATACATGTTTTTGCATTGTAGGTGAAAATAAAGCTAAAGCATAACGTACTCAATACAGGTGGAGGAGCTGTTTTTTTTAAATAATCGATGAACAATTTCAATGTTCATCGATTATTAAAAAACATCATTCTGAGCCCCCCGCTCAGAATGATGTACTGAATACGTGGTAACCGTTTTCGCGTCGGTTTACCTTCCATACTTAAACTCTTCCTTTCCTCGAAGAGTCTATAACCAAGCACTTTCTACCAGAATGTCAATAGTTAATTAATTACCTAGCCGACTCGACAATATAGAAACCCCATTCCCACATTACCATGGAGATAGCGTAACATTTAATCTATTTTCCCATAAATCACTAGTATATTAGCACAATGGATGGTTCCGCGATGCAACACCATCGATCATTATGTGGTACGCTCCATTGCTGGCCAATCTGGCCATGTAATGGATCTCCGCCCATCTAGTGTTGCTATCTTTCTTTGGTGAATCAACGGGTTCCTGAATTTTGTGGTGTCCTTTCTTTGGATTTGGATGTCTTAAAAAACGGTACGCAATTTATTTCGTAATTATTATGTGCTCTGCTGTATTGTTCTTGGAAATTGCTTTAGTTGTTGGAAAAAATACTAGGTTGCCTTCAATTTCGTCTAGAGTTAGTTCATATTGTTCTCGTATTCCCAGAACTAATTTTCTACAGCCTTATTTGTCGTCATCGCAATTTCCACTCTTGTATTTTTCCTTTCTTATTTCTCACAAATGTTGAAGTTACAACTGTTGACAGCAATTTCCACTCTTGTATTTTTCCTTTCTTATTTCTCACAAATGTTGAAGTTACAACTGTTGACAGGGAAATGTTCGCAGAATGCATATTTCAATAAGAGTTGGGAGTTTATTTCTTTCTTTCGTGATCTGTTGTTTTTATTTTAAACCCTTCATCGATATCTTCATCTTACGCTCCGTACGTTTTCGAATAGTGTGAAAATATCTTCCTTTCTTTTCTTAGTTCTAATGCGTTTCACCTGGACAAACTCACAGATTTACTCATGCATTCTTCCTTTCAAAGCTCAGCCCTGTCCTTTGTGTCCAAGTGTCTATATTTTCTCCGTGGGCTATCAGATTCTCACTCGCAAATATAATGGTTCTATTTGTCCATTTTGAGCCGAGCTTTGTGCCTATGTTCAATGTTATCGCGCTGTATGTATTATTTATAAGCAGGATTAGGAAGTGTTTAGGCTTTCTGAGCTCCTGTGAAAGTTTCGTTTTGTATGGTTTCAGTTTGTTTTGTGTGTTGTGGAGATTAGTCCTTAACATTTGCACTGTTTGCATTAGGTGCTTAAATTGATTTATTGTTGTTCGGTCGGTTGGAGTGTTATTAATTAAACATTAGTGAGAAGGTTAATCATGTTACACGCACAATTATTCACTTTAAGAACTAAGTGCGGAAACCAAAGCCCTTAACATAGAACAACATAGAAGGTTAATCTCAGGGAGAGAACCTCACGTCCCAGCCGCCGCGGGAGAAGCACCGGGCGTCGAGGGCCACGTCGTGATGGCTCTCGGCCACCGTAGGCACGGGCCTGTGGACGGTGAGTAATGGGCTAGCTCGCCGTCCGTCCGTCTTATGACGACAGGCCGTGTCGACGGCGCGTTCGTGTTCCACGCGCGCCTCAAAGAGATGTCAGCAAACAAGAGGGGCCCGCAAGGGCCGATGCCTGCCAGGGCTGTGGGACTGTTCGAAAGAAATACCGCGGCCCTGGAACATAAAGGGCAAACGAAGGAACAGGGGTGGTTTTAAGTCAGTAAAAGTCTGAAGTCAATTGATGATTTCCCACCCGAAAAAAAAAGAAGGTTAATCTCCGGTTTAAAATGTCAACTTAAATAATGATATAACAACTATCACGCTAGAAGAAAAATAACTAATAACAAATATCGTCGTATGTAGAATAGTAATGCATTAACTTCTTTAGTGCCATTTCACGATATCCAATGCGAAAGGAGAATAGTACGCTATTTATAACTTAGAAAAGTAGTTTTCCCGCACTTCAAGTATCGAAACTAAACATTTTTGACGCGCTTTCTCCGTAGCTCTTTGAACCTGTAACATTAACATACTCGTAAATACTACAAGAAATAGTTGTTTTACTCGCATAGCCTAACAGTGACTAACTAAATTGTACTATTAAACAATAACATAAAACAACGCACGTCTGCGCTGGGTCCGTCGTAAACTTAAAGTGCGTCCCGTTTCGAATGTGCGAATTTATGGTCACCCTATGTCTTGGGTACCGTTATTGCGTTTAGGAGATACACACACTGTACTTTTCTCTCTCAGGTGAGTTAGGAAGCCTTTCCTAGGATATCGGGATAATATAATAAAGAGGCCGTGGAGAAAGAAGACTTAACAGTAGGTAGATACATAGTTCATAAGTCACAATCTGTGGTCACAATAAAAAATAATTGACAATAGTGCTCCTTGACGTTTTATAAGTGCCCATGAGTGTGAAATAAAACATTTTGATTTTGTGCAAGAGTATTCATTATTATTATATCTGAAACGGACCTAACGACGATTGGGAAAAAGCCAATGATGGCGAAATAAAAAAAATGACAGGGGACATAAATCATATTATGTGGGACCATCGGGAAAGAAGAAGAGACAGAAAGCTAATCCCATAAGTGTAGATAAAACCTTACTAGACGGAGAAGATGTAACCCAGTCATAAACGAACGACTCGGACAGATTGGAGGCATAGCCTTGCACATTTTATTGTACCGCCTCTTTTTATTGGTATCCTGGTATATAAGCTAGGTTTCGATAATAAAGCTTCGCCACATGACCCCGTTAGAGAATCCTGGGTTAAAGGTGGTAGACACAAATCATTAGTAAACAAACATGTGACAATCTTCAGTGGATGAAAACTGTAGTACTGTTCGCTTTCCCACAGAAATAAGAAACTGTAGTGATACCTTTACAGTTACAGAACCGACAACGCATAACATAGCAGTCATACTCATAACTAACTTCTAACTTTAAAAGTAAAAAATTCACAATTACTTCGCCGGGAAATGATACAATACGAAATTCCAGAAAAGTTTACCTGCCTATGAAAAAAACTAGTTTACTAACATGTTATCAGAATAGTTGAAAATGGATCTTTTATGGATTTCCCTTCTTTTATAGCTGCAAAAGACGTAAAAAGAATTTTGAACTCAGCGGAGAACTCAGCGGAGCAGTCAAGCCAATTACAGACAACAAAGAAATTCGGGATTTCTTGGGCGCAGAATTGTTCTGGGACTTGCAAACAATTTGATCAGGACAAACAACAATATAGAGTAGTACAAATTCGAATATAGAGATTTTCTTTATTTGTAAAGGGTTTCTTTTATTTGATTCCTTTGTCGTTATTGGAAAGGACACACATGATATAAAAATAAGAGGTCAGTCGATTAACTTTGATAAGGATTGCTGTTCCGTCATTTCTGAGAAATATTGTTACAAAGATTTTGGTCATACGAGTCTCAAATGATTTGAGATTTTTATTCAATAAGACATACAGAATTTTCTTACTAAACGATTATATTTCGCCGAAACTATCAAAGCTGATTTCCCAGATATCCCTCCGATGGTTCCACTTAAAATCGATATTCCGGAGAGTAACAGTACAAGACAAGTAAATCCAGGTTTCGACCAATTACAGTCCTTATATTGCTTCGAATTCTGCCAGTGACTTAAACTGCTGGCTTGAACCCATGTTCGGAGGAGAAAGTTTGTTCACAATATTATAAATCGTTGTTATTAGTCCCTATGGTATGGCTGGCTTTGTTTGGGCACTTGATAGATTATTAACTTCTTTTACACTATTTTTCTCTTTTTTAAATTAAAAATAAATAATAATAATATTAGAAATAAGTAATCTAGTATAAGTTTAATTATCAGCATATTTGTTACTGTTGTAATTATTTTTGTTATGGAAGAGCGGGGTCTCCTAACACAGGCAAAAATTGCTTAAAAGGAGTCCCCAAACACAACCGCCCATTATTGTAACAAATTTTCCTGAATAAACATTTTTGTATTTTGTATTTTGTATTTTTTTGTATTAAAGGGAGATTTTTGGCGAGTCGGACTCGCGCACGAAGGGTTCCGTACCATTATCTATAAAAACGGCAAAAAAATCATATCTGTTGTATGGGAGCCCCCTTAATTTTTTTTTTTTAATTTTTAGTATTTGTTGTTATAGCGGCAATAGTAATACATCATTTGTGAAAATTTCAGCTTTCTAGCTATCACGGTTTATGAGATACAGCCTGGAGACAGACAGACAGACAGACAGACAGCGAAGTCATAGTAATAGGGTCCCGTTTTACCCTTTGGGTACGGAACCCTAAAAAGGGATTGCAAAGGATGATAAATAATTGCAATGGTTCTAACCAAAAACGTCATCGAGAGCATGATATATATTCTTAACCAAAATAGAATTGAGGATCTACAAATCGCAACCGCAAATTTTGCCGATAGAATTCTTCGAGAAGACCCTTACAATAGTAAGGGTCTTCTCATCCATATTCCATCTAACTTTCTTGATATGTTTACTGTGCAAGCACTTGAAGAGTGATTCTAAACTTTTGGAACGTTACCGTGGGAGTCAACATAATTAATTTCGATCAACATGTAGTTTGTCACTTAAAGTTTACAAATCTGAGAAGTTTCTACCCACTACGTGGTTATCTAACCAAGCGTAAAGGAAAATTGAATCGGTGCGGTTTCCTCTGAGACAGGTTGCTATATCCATCATGGTTGCAAGCTGCTGTGATATTTCCGTCTCCTAACTTTGCATAATGTACGTACTCAAAAGTTCAAGGATGTTATTCAAAAGGGTTTCTAAATGTAAAGAAGTTGGTGCTCATCTTAAGTATGGATATTACTCAGAGTGTGATGGAGCTGTTGCTTTGAAAGCACCGATTGAATTTCATTGCATTGAAGTTGATGCAATGTTGCTGGCATTAGCTCTTAAACAAATTGAACTTGCAGTAAACAAATCCGATAATAATGTTTATTTATGTTCAGTTAAAACAGCGGCTGTTTACAAGAACTTGACTAAGCACCAACTTTCTCAACTATAACGCCACAACACGTGTTGTTGTCCACGGTACCTACTTGCACTTTCTTTCGATTATGCCGGGATAGATGCTCACATCTTAAATCAAAAAGATACATAGACGCGAGGAAGAAAACAAATAGCCGCTGCGTACAGAACATAGTGCCTGCAAGATAAGCCGCCACACGCAGCCCTGAGAAACAAGGCTTATCTGCAACAAAACGCACAAACCGTTAACAGCCAGTATCTCCCACGATACACGCAAGTTCGTCGATTACAACCAACTATTACATGGAAACTATTACATACTGATGTTTCCGACTGCTAACTGCTTTTTGTTTGCCGTTCGTTTAATTTATTTCTGTTCTCAGAAAGAAAACGTTCGTTATTCCGACTCTGGTAATGTCAAATGGGAAAGCTAATTTGAATTTACTAAGGCTTGTAGTTTAACCAGAAGTTGTCATTCTCGACAATTAATGCACACTGGATTAGAGAAAAGCGGATCCTCTCAATATAGCAGGAAATGAGGGAGATCGAATGAACTCCAATCATCTAATTCAGTAGCTTGTGAAATTGCGAACAAATTCACACATAGTCATAATATCGCCATACTAGGAATTCATAACACGAGACAGTAATAAGCTCATGCTCACTATGTCGTCATAATTGGCGCCGAGCGCTCTCGAGCGAATAAATCCACGCATAGTTATCCAAGCTACTAGACATCAGTCTGATGCTTGCGTAACGAATTCGCGACTATTTATTACTATTAGCTCACTCTGACTCATGACACCCTGGTTTTAGCATGTCGTCTTTGTGAATTTGACTTAATAGTATCATAATTTGTGCATTGTTGACGTGTTGGTCAATAGAGACCATTCCATTTATCCTTGATGCTCTGGAAATTGCATTTCTATCATTCAGTGCAAGTTTTCAATTATTATTTAAGAGCGACTTGAATCGTGCGTAAAAGTTCCATCTGAATTTAATGTTTTACTATCGAAGCTACTAAAGTCACTTGCAATTAATCTCACTACATAGCCTTGGGGAAATTCTAGCTTTCTTTGGTACCCCGTCGTTTCTTCACGTTTAAGAGCTATCGTACCATAAAATATGAGCTATAAACAAAGGAATATGTTGGAACAGATTCTAGGGGAGCTATAACGTTTATCATTGACAACGTTAATTTGACTATAAGTTGCAGAAAGTGTTACTTATGGCATCATTACTCCATTGATTACTTTATTATGCCATACATTAGTTACAGTTACTTTGAATTTCTTACGTAAAATCTCTCCGCTCAAGCTCTCATTAGCATAGGCTCAGCTTTTAGCGCTAGTGTTTGTCAGAAATTATTGAAGTGATAAAGTAGTTTGGCAGTGTTTATTTATAGTTAATAAGGAAATCGCAGCCGTCGCTGTAAAGAATGTTCGCGGTAATGTTAGGAAGTGAGTGCATGAATATGATTATAATAGATCAGATAATACAGACGTGGGTAATGATAATATTTGGAATGGGAGATGCAAACATGTTGGAAGTCCTTATGTTATGTTCCCGTTAGAAGATGCAATAAGAAAATTCAAAACCAATGTCCAGAGGGCTAATAGGGCTTGGGGGCGTTGGGTGATAGGTGGGACTCTCCGATTTTTGGGCGGTGGATACGACTGCACGCAGTCAAGTAGACATTCTCTAGGATCGGTGTACCTCACGCAGCTTAGAATAAATGTTACTAGCACTAGTGTATAAGTTTTCATTGTTACTAACAAATATGGAAGTGATTCAGAAATAAATGTTTATTTATTTATTTATAATTTCAACGGTATCTTACATAAACTTGCAATGACTACGACAAAGCTCATATCTAGGATTTCAACATTGTCCTGTTATACACTTCTGGTATGTACTACTATTCGGTAGTACACATTTCTAATGATATTTTGAACCACTTGTATGCAATTTGCATCGTCAGTCTTTACTCCAATAATCTTATTTACAAAATCTTTGATGATGGATTGAAAGCTAACAAAGCAATCAGTCAACTTTGTCGACTTCAAAAATTATATTTGACTTTTTTCAAATTCAAAACATTGGATGAGAAAATAAAGGAAGGTCGGTCCTGAGATGACGAATTGTGCCTGTTATGTTTCACATCAAACAAGTCATTTGGGAGTAGAGTATCGTGATTGCCACTTATGACTTCCCATTGTTTTGTTTATTGTCCACAGAACAAAAATAATACAGTATAAAACAGCTCTATAGATTTCTTTGATTGAATTGTCGCAGACATGTTCGATAATTGACACAAAAGGAAGTGAATCTATAATGAGTTTCCTATAGCCGACAGGTTTCTATCTTACGCAGGTATTTCTGTTTCTACGTAAAGTAACAATGTAATGTAATGTTAGACAATCTATTCATTCAGGAAGTCTAGAGAACTGTACTGAAAGCCAGAATAAAATACATAGAAACATTCTTCTAGCAATATTGTTGAGAGCATTCATTTTGTCCTATTAATGGGTCCATAAACCTTCAAATGCTACCAACAGATAAGGAACAGCCACAAGTGGTGCTACATGGTCAGGGAAAATTGACATAAACGATCAATACGGTGGAGCAGAAACTACTATATTTGATAATAACAGAGTTTTATAGTAACAACCTAAACGACACTTCAAGGCATAGAAACATAGGACTTGCGGGACTGTTCGAAAGAGATACCGCGGCCCTGGAACACAAAGGGCAAAAGAAGGAACATGGATGGGTTTTAGTCAGTAAAAGTCTGACACTCCCTTCCGCTCCGACCAGAGCGGGATGATTTCCCATCCCACAAAAAAAGGCATAGAAACATGGGGATTGGCACACATTAAGGTATTGCCTAGCTGGTGGTAAAGTAGGAATATGTGATAATGGCGATGAAGTATGATGAAACATTTAACAATTCCAACACTAATTCTCACTAGATGCAACAGAAAATCGCATACCATCTTCTTCCATTGTATAAACCCCTTTACAAACCATTTGTTATCCAAAGATATGTTTACGAAAAACGTAGTAAACTGTCGGCGGCCATTGTCTGTTTGATGGATGGTTTCACATCAATTTTGTTACTTTTAGTTCTTTGCTTCTATTCGTCGAGAGGCAAACATAATGGTTTAATTTTGGAGTTTATTTTTTGTTGTGTCATGTGATAATTAGTGTATGTCTGCTGACGATGAAGTCTGATCGATTTTAGTTGGTAGCGCTTTTTAATTGTGTTTATTTTTGTCTTCAGCAGACTCGTCAAGTTTTTGTTTCGTTGGGTGTTGATAATATAGAAGGATGATGAGTTTGAAATTAGATTTTTGTTTTTTCTTTGGTGTTAATAGCTGCAGACGGTTGACTGAATATTTTTATACAGTAAGAAAGGCAGCACATACTACACTTCTCATCAAAAAAATCGAAACACTTTCGTTTTTATTGTTTTTGTCCTAATTTTTTACAAAAGAGAATTAATTCCATGAAAAAAAAAAAACATTATTGTGTAGCTGGCAGTTTGGTCATTACAGTAAGAAGAAAAAAATCAAAATTCGAAATTAGAATTTCATTTGTTTATCCTATAAATGAAATTAATCACTGTTTTGAGACAAATGTGTATTTAGGGTTGGAGTACGTTTCTCGTTTAAAAACTAAAAATTAGCGCTTGTCTTTAAACTTTTTGTTTCTTATTTCATTTACTGTGACTTTGGGACGTCTGAAAAAACTTTTTTTTCTAAAACATATGGATACTTCGCCCGCAGAAGCCGCCCAAGTGGTGGCATTGCTGGATTCTGGACTTAGTCAGCGTGTTGTGGCTGCAAGATTGCATCTAAGCTTATCATCTGTTCATAGAGTCTACAAACGCTATCGGGAGACTGGTTCGTTCACGCGCCGTTCAGGATCTGGCAGGAATCGGGTCACTTCTGAGCGAGATGATCGATTTATTGTAACAACTTCTTTACGAAATCGACGCCTTAACGCTTTTCAACTGCAGCAGCAGCTTCGCGTTGTACGAAGAGTAGCTGTAAGTGACTCTACAATAAGAAGAAGGTTGAAGGAACGCGGATTGGCACCGCATAAGCCAGCGAATGGGCCGAAATTAACTGCAGACCATCGAAGAGCGCGCCTTAACTTTGCACGCGAGCACCTAACTTGGTCATACCTTCAGTGGAGCAAAGTACTGTTTTCTGATGAGTGTAAAATTATGCTGTATGGTAACGACGGAAGGAACAAGGTCTACAGAAGAAATGGAGAACGCTTTGCACAATGCTGCATTGAAGAAAAGGTCAGCTATGGTGGCGGTTCGTGGACGGTTTGGGGAGGAATCAGCGCCGACGGTAAGACAGAACTTGCCTTTGTGTCTGGGCCACGGCTGCCTGCACTAAACTCTCATCGGTACATCGAACAGTGTCTTGAACCTCATGTGATGCCCTATGCACATTTTATTGGCAACGACTTCATATTCATGCACGACAATGCTAGAGCTCACACCGCGGGCGTCGTACGAGATTATCTTACCGAAGTCGGTATCTCCATTATGGTATGGCCAGCAAGAAGCCCGGACATGAATCCCATTGAACATCTATGGGATGAATTAAAGAGACGAATTCGAGCAAGAGATCCAGCCCCAGAAACACTTAGCCAGCTGCAAAATGCAATCCAAGAGGAATGGGATAATATACCACAACATGTGATCGTGACTCTCATCCGATCGATGAAGAACCGTATGGAAGCAGTAATAAGAGCTCGCGGAGGGAATACAAGTTATTAAATAAACGTTTCTTACATTTTTTTTTCATTTACGCGTGTTGTTTTACCCATTTCCTTCATATTCCATACAGGGTAAAAATTACTCATTATACAAAATACGAAACCTATGAAGACTTAATTTGAATTTAGAACAATAACATTAGGATTTAAAAACCTCATACTACTCACTATTAAATGACATTTTACATTTATTCCTAAATATACACATTTTTCTGATAATCCTTATCAAATCATAAACTGCGAGGTGTTTCGATTTTTTTGATGAGAAGTGTATTAGTAATAGTCTTCTTTTCATAACATAGCGTGTGTAATCCCCGAAGGGTTAGGCAGAGGTGTACCTAATAGTACACCCACATGCCCCCAGTTATTTTTCAGTCTCATGTGGTAGGGGAGAGCCAGGTACTAATCTAGACTCCGTGGCTGCTACTGAGAAATTCTTGACGGAAAAACCCAATAACATTTTTCCTGACGTGGGAATCGAACTCAGGACTTCATGGTCAACAGCCGTGCTTGCGACCACTAGACCAACGAGGTAGTCTTCTCGAGGGTGTCTTATAAAGCTTGGAGTTTGACGAACGTTGACTGATTAATTTTCGCATTTTGTAGGGATGTTTGTAAAGAGAATTCTCTTTATAAAGAGTAATCAGTCAACGTTCGTCAAACTCCAAGCTTTAATTTTTAATTTCCATAAATCTAAATTTATTATTTTCCATTATTAATGTTCTCCTAAAAGTTCGTTATATAAAATGGAGTTCTCACGTCATGGGTGAATCATTATCATTATCAAGTATATTATTATCAGAATCTTTTAACGAACACTTTTGTTTAATCAGTCAACGTTCGTCAAACTCCAGGCGTTAATTTTTAATTTCCATAAATCTAAATTATGATTATTTCCCATTATTAAAGTTCTCGTAAAAGACCGTCATATAAAATGAAGTTCTCACGTCATGGGTGAATCATTATCGCTATCAAGTATATTATTATCAGAATCTTTTAACGAACACTATTGTTAGCCGCCCACGAGTTACTCAATTAAAATTATATTATCTATAAAAAATCGTGTTATCTACAGTATAATAGCACTCACTGTAAGGGCTGTCACTTAGAACACAAGTATATTGATGATATTTTATTTATTCTCAAGGCACTATAGTCAATTTACGTGTAATTTACATTTTAACAAGTTTTAAATTCTTATTATTAAGTCTAGAAAGCATTAAACGTGTAATTAAGCGTAGTTTATGCTTTTGATCACCCCTAGATAAAGTTTCTGTGTGCATCTATCAAAAATTAGTCACCTTATCATCATTAACACTGAAAACGGGATATTTACCATGTTTACTATTTGTTTCGAGTTTCCGATATTCCCAGTTTGTCTGCTCATAAACATCCCCCCCACTCCCCCCAGCAATCACTTCAGTTTATTTTATCCGTGATCATGGTGCTTGCAATATCGCCGAAATATCGGGAACTCAAAACAAATAGTAAACATGGTAAATAGGTTTCAGTGTTAATGATAACGTTAGTCACCATGTCAGTTTAAAAACTTATACAAGTAATAATGAAATAATAATAGAATAAAAACTTAACATTTAAAACAGTTTTTTCTTGTTAGGGATAACCCTATTAACAAATTGACCATTGGCACATAATCCGGGGCCAATGTCAAGAGTCAAGCGCCACCGTTCGACTGGTCAGCTGCGAGTCAAAGCTCGCGAATGTGCGCTTACGCAACACAGGCGCTACGCGTTGACGTTGTCGATTCAGTGTCGGTTCGATATTGACAAGTCGTGAATACCTATAAGTTTGCAATGGGACCACACGTGGTGTCTAGATTAGGTAGATTCGTTTTGTTTGAATAGAATTTAATTGAAGCAAGCTGGGTGTGTTCTAAATTAATGCTTTTTGAATTCTGACGAAGTTTAGTCAGACCCTAAGGTTAGTGGTGCTTCAGGCTTTGGTTTGGCATGATTAAGCACAGTAGGGTGGCAAAAACGAAATAATTATGCTGACATATTATGTTCGGGAAAAATTTGCAGCTTGAATTGAGCCGAACCGACCCGAAGCGAGGATACTCGTTAAACGGAGTTTGCCGAGGTAGTACGAGTCGAATGAAACCCGAATATGTGTGGTAATTGTTTCGGAACACCTTTCATGAAGCGTGCACACGTGTCGGAGAATGGATCTCTCTACCCTCTTTACTCAAATTCCAAAATAAACCATGCGGAGCTAAAAGCAGTAGGGAAACTATTCCGCTTCGTAACTGAATATTCTGTTTAAACTGTGATGTCAATATCGTCCTTTGAGTTCAAAGCGTGAATGATGGACTTTTACTTGTATACTGAAGGGAAAATAGCGCTATGCATACAGAGAAAATATTTGTATTGGATGATTAGTAGCTCAAAGCTAACGAGCTACGTTTTATCACAGTTCCCGGACTATTAGGTATGGTACTATTTTAAAAGCTGATTCAACGTCTTTAACAGTTTTCACTATCATCTGCCTAGCGTTTTCTTAACCAGGAATATGGTGGTCGGTCCTTTTTTATTTGGCGTCTGGCTATCTGACCTCCGCAACCCAGTGCTAAACTGTTCAGGTGATTTTTACCAAAGTTTTGCTGTGTCTCTTCGACACTCAACTATTTATTGAATTCCACAACGTGTACTTACGTGTGTGGTGTTTGTGGTGTTTTTTGACAAGTTTTTTTCTCTTTCCAGATGACGACGAGGAATGCGGCGTTCTCTCCGAGGGTTCAGAGACTTCGGAGTGCGGCCGCGCCGATACGGATGACGAGGGCATCGAGCGGGACTCCGAGCCTGCCCCCCGGAGGAGGCTCCGGCGGAGACGTTTCATGCTTAAGGATGTCATTGAGGTAAGGGGATTAAGCGTAGACAGGATAATTTGTCATCGGTAACTGCCATTGGTGATTTAAGCCCAAATTCTCTAACGACAAGATAAGCGATGCCTATTAAGATTAAGTGTCACCTAATGATAAGTTTGGTTTTTGAAAATGTGCTTGTAATTGTTTACGGTTTATCAAAAACTTCGGTGGAAGATCGTTCGTGATCGAAGGTCTATTACTATTCTTTAAGCATTTTAGAACTCGCTAAAGAAATTTTCCATTATCTCATCACATGCTACTAGTTACATAGTTGGGAAAAGGCTAGGCAGATGATGATGCTGCTAGTTCTCTGACACACATTATTAGAGATTGACAAGGGTTTCCTAGCGAAACGAACTAATTACTTTGTCCGGAATAATTACCGTGACTCGAGACGGTATACTTAAGAGGTCTTTAGATCCGCAACGCCCTTAATTTGAAGAAAATTAGAGTAATCAAATTAGTAAGTGCTACTCGGCACACTGTTTTATGTACGCTGTTAGTTGCTGACATGATAAGGATACTGAAAAGTAACTATTTTTCAAGGAATAGGTTTTTTCCTGTAGCAGCCCCCTCGCCCCCTATTACATGGGACAAAAACATATCTGGCGAATTTTGGGTGTACTATAGTAAACTCCTGCCTTGCCCTTTGGTGAAATATAGGCGTGAAGTGGTTGATGGGTGTCTTACAGCTTTGATAAAGTTTATGATTGACTGATAAAAACTTGTCGTAACCGTTGGCCGGAAAATTTCCTCGAACAGTTCTCGTCTAAGTAAAACAATCTGTTCAGTCACCGATCTATAATCAACCGGTTTTAAAGATCTGAATCCTGATTAAACTACGACAGCTCCATAAATCCATTCAAACTATACCATCTTTATCTTTTTTTTAATTCTAAACACTAGTTTACACTGTCGACTTTCTCTCAGATATCAAACCTTATCGGAATAATAAGGCTTGGTGTTCATTTACTGTCGAGCGTTGACAAAGCCCCGAATAACATGTTACTGGTATATTTTGATCGGATAAGGATGGTATACAAGTTTGATGGAGAGGGTTTATGAGATAAATCATGCGTAGTAGAGATTTATCTGAGATAATTCCATTGAGGGAACGATGAAAATGTTTAGAGAGGGTCTAATATTTTTGTTATTAAATTGAATTGTTGATTCTATATTTGAAACCTCAATGTCGTTACAAAAAATACGTACCTACATCATTTGCTTAGAATTTTTCCAACAATATTGAGGTCGGCTTCCAGTCTAACCGGATGCTGCAGAGGAATACCAGTATTTTACGTGGAGCGACTGCCTATCTTACCTCCACAAACCAGTTAGTCCTGAGTAAAACAGAGCAGGCTCATTTTACAATAAAAAATATACCTCCTGGTAAGACTGTCTGACTTTCGGGCCACTGACTACCTATAACGAATGCCAAAGATATACAATTGACAGCCGGGACCATGCCTTCGAATCGGTTAACGTGCTATCCGAGGTACGGAGGAAACTCGGTATGTTCTAACATACCGAGTTTCCTAAATAGGTATGTTCGTAGGTGGTCACCCATCCACGAACCAACTAAGATAAGCGCGGCTTAACCTAAAGATCGACCAGAGCGGCTGTTATTATTTAGTTATGAGCTCCTCACAAAAAAGACATACACATATTCGTTTAAATAGTATAATCGTTTTCTTTTTGAAGGTTATTTATGATTTAGTAAGGTTATAGAGATAAATTTTATTATAAAACAAAATATTTGTCTATAGGTTAGGAAAAAATACCAAAAACAGACAAAATCCTTAAACTAAAAAACCTCGTCCTAATACACAAAAAATATCTTCAAAATTCCTTCCCACTAGATAAACTTACGAAGAACCAAAAAGTTCCCTTTCTTTCCAATGTCCCGATGCCATGGACCCATCCACTTATGATATTGCATCACGTCTACTGGTGCCCGATGTCATCCACTTTCTCCGTCACGTATTAGGAAGTTATTAGTGGATAACCTGCCGTTATGGGGCTCTGATGGACTTGTTAAGTGAATCCGATAGGGAGTTAAGGTGTCAGCTCATTCGTGCGGTCGTGGGAATGAGTTCTGTTGTAGTGAGCTTTGACATAAATATGTGGTGTAATAAGCTATTGAATGAATTTTTTTGCGAGATTTCGATGTCAATATACTGTGATAGATAATAGATAGTGTAGTAGGTATTATCTTAGTAAATGAGAGCTATCTTTGGCGTGCACTGTAAACGCGTTGTCTCCTTTTTGAAAAACTATACTCCAGGTACTCGTGTAGGTAATCGATGGGATACCTACGAGTACTCTCTTTTCACAAATCTCTAGTCACTAATAAGAATTAGCCAAGTAAGTGTTCCCTTTTTTAATTTCTTGGAGCATCTGTAGTCTCTATAATTTGGTCACAAACAAATGCTCGTTACTATAATCAGACCGTTCATGTAAATGTTACGCTGCAATCCGCTAAGACCCTAATACTTGTAATTTTTATGTAATAAGATAAGTGTTCGATCTCAAATTTCTATGCGTTTGTTTTACGACCTCAGTTAATATCCACAGTATAGTTGTCATTAAGCCCGTAATTAGCCGGTGTAATGGCTTTCCGAAAGATATGCGATATATACGATGGCTTATTATGAAATCGTAGGTATTATGATATCATCGGGTAAGTGTGTAACGAGCATAAATTCTAATGGAAGTGGCATCATACGTTGCTTACTATGTTTGTTTTGAGGAACTTAGAGTTTTCAAGTTTTGGTAACTTTGTATTATTGTAATCAGTATTAGTTACAGATTTATAGCTTACTGGCACTAATTTATTTTTCAAGACGTACCGTCGATACGTAAGAAGATGATAAAGAATAGTTTTTTTATGTTTCATCTTAATTTTGGTAATAGTTTCTTTCGAGTTACCACCGGATTTATGTGAATAATCTTTGCCATGGAAAAAAATGCCATACTGAACGCCACTAAAAATTTTACAGTACCTTATTTAAAGTTGCAAACAGAAACTGTGACAGGTTCACAAGAAAATGTTTGAAACACTTACTGATAAAACAAATTGTATTTCGTATTCACTCAAAGAGAAACCTTAACAACATGGAATGCGGAACAAATTCATCGGAATAGTCATGGAAACCAGTGACTGATGATTTTTATGACATTTGTGTGTAAAATGGAAAGTTTAAATGCAACGTTACGGACTGTAAATTACAATAAGTTACAAATGAATGATGTGCATTACAATACTGAAATGCAGTCTTGCGACAAAGTTGTGGTTGTGTTGTTCTTGTGTTGTGTGAAAGATCTGTTAGGGGCCGTCTCCACGAGCGAGAGAATCGCGGCTATATTATCGTCGTCCCACGTATTTGTATGCGAAACTATCGCCGCGATTCTCTCGCTCGTGGAGACGGCCTCATAGAAATACGTGGCACGACGATAATATCGTCGCGATTCTCTCGCTCGTGGAGACGACCTCTTAGGGTTATAATGTAAATATTATTCTTATACTTATGGTCTTTGAAATATGTTCAGGAACTTCTGGTACAGAAACGAGGGAATTGGTACAATTAAAGAGAGGCATATGCAGTGGGTGAACTCCCACTGTAGATAATGAAAATGATCTTTGAAATCCATAGAGGTCCTTGTAAGGTTTCTTTCTACTAGGTGCAGTTCTATTGGCACGGTTGGCGCAGTGGCTGAGCGATTGACTGCTGTGATTCGTGTTGCGGGTTCGATTCCCGCACGGAACAAATATTTATATGGCCTACAGATAGTTGTTCCGGGTCTGGCTGTTTGTGTATGTGAGTTTAAATGTTCGTTAACGCACCCACGATACAGGAGAAATTCCTAGTGTGGGGCAAAGCTTGTAAGAAAAAAAAAAATTAAAACTAATTATTTTTTTGTGAAATAACTGGTACAAACTTCGTATCGACAGTGCAATTTCCCAAGGGTCTGCTGGACATTGACACAGCTAACCAGTAATGGTTGCTACTCTATTAGTTACTGAAGGTAACTATTTTCCAACACGTATTTACCAACCTTTTAAATAAGGAACCTTTTATTGAACGAATCCTGTTTCTGATATTATTTTAGGACGTACGGACAATATTGGCTTTTAGCTGGTGGATAAATAATAACAGCAGCTCGGGTCGATATTTAGGTTAAGCCGCGCTTGCCTACGTTGGTCCGTGGATGGGTGACCAACCATTACATACCGAGTTTCCTCCGTGCCTCGGAAATCACGTTAAGCTGTTGGTCCTGGCTGTCATTTGTAGATCTTTGACAGTCGTTACAGATTCTCAGTGACCTGAAAGTCTGACAACCAGTCTTACTAAGGGGTATAGTATTACCCAGTACTAACTAGGTTGTGGAGGTCAGATAGGCAGTCGCTCCATGTAAAATACTGGTATTCAGCTGCATCCGGTTAGACTGGAAGCCGACCCCAACATAGTTGGGAAAAGGCTAGGCAGATGACGATGAGGCTTTTATGCCATCAAATAATAAAATTGGGAAATGTTTGTCAGATGAATAGCAGTCCTTCTTTATGCAATCGGCCATTGGTGCGATCTGTAACCCATTTAGCAAACGGGGTGTTGCAATAGTTTATGAGCTGATGGTTTAGCTGAAATCGTGCAATCAAAAACTCAGCTTGTCGCAGTCCCCAGCTGTATATAGGCCTCTCTCAAGCAGCGCAAAATTTTCGAACTGTGTGTGAAATGTTTAAATGAAGTAATGACTGAAATTACAGTGAGATTGCTGAAGCGTGTTGATTATTTTGCATTTCACATGTAAATAGAAGCTGTTACGCGATAATTGATCCATTTATAAATTAGCGCTGTATGACGTGTACACGAATTACTGGATTTGTTGTTAAATCACGCGTTAAATAGACTTGCAACAGTTGTAACGAGGTGTGGATGTAACACGAGAAAATTGCATAGTTTGGCGGAATTAATTGCCTAATTACTTAAAGAATGTTTGCTTGCACAAAAAAGTAACTAACAAGGAGGTCGCTTTGGTCCTTCGAGCCGGATACTTACCATTTAATTGTTAAACAAATAATTACAGTGTGACGAACGATAATATGTATGCTGTGAGTAATACTCATATAAACTTTTGAATACACGCCTGATAAATAATCAAATTATTTATAAAATTTTAATGAAAAACATAAATTAAGTCCTTAATTTTCTTCACAATAGGGGTTCTCGGACATTCTGAATGGCTCGGTATTTCGTATTAAAGTCGTGTCCGAGTATGTACTTGATACTGATTTATTTATAATGGCATGGACGTGTGGCGTTCTGCCAAACCAAGCCGGTATTTCCCTTGTGGCTTTGAGTATATGGTCCATCCTTTTTGAAGAAGGAAGGCGGAAATTGTGTTTTATTTAATGTATGTTTATTTTACATTATTTTGAAGTTTTGATTTGATGATGAAGGTGAAGATGAAGGTGAACTAGCTTCACTATCATTCACAGTATTAATGTGGACGCAACAGTATAACAGCAAGTGCTCTCATGCCCCAGGGGAAAATGGCGCGAATTTATGTATACGTATCATTTATATTCGTTGGAAAAATGAACAGTACTGGACAGAAGACCTATCCTAAACAGAGCAACACACACATTACTCCGATATGTACTTAGATATGTACAATCCTTGAATAAATATTAATAATGATTGGCGAAGTTTTTTATACATTGTCGAGTTTACTACAGAAAACTTGCAATCAGCATGATTTTCCTCAAATACCTACAAATATCAAGGTTGTAATTGAAGTCCTCGAGGAATCAAATTAAAGTTCCCACGATTGTTAACATTTATTAATTAAATATAATTTATCGTGCGAATGGAACTCCGAAGGCAGTGTTGTATTTCCGGAATCAACTGATATTTAACCCTTGAAATACAGACAATGCAAAGTGCGTCCAGGACTTTTTCATATGAAACTCAATTACTGGACTGAATGAATGCAGCAATGTGTTATTGGCAAACTTTGAGGTAAATACGAGTAAGAAACAAAACTCCCTCCGGACGGATCCGGGTTCGATTAATTACTTGTCTTTTGCCTGTATTTTTTCACCAAATACCGTCACGGTCCTAATTTCCGTCTTCTAACTAACTACCCAACATATGATTCGGGTTGTTAGATTTCCTTGGACATTTATCACGAGACTACTTAATTTTGTTTTCTTCTTACATCAACCAGAGGGACACGTCATGTGAGGATCACTTCAAAGAGTTACATATTTCTACGTCGATATTCAACAGGATCGACCTAAGCTTTTCGATAGCTGATGTCAATGAAATATTGATATTCAGTCATACGAGTACATAGCCATTATGTAGGTTTTCAAGACCAAGTTCACATACTCTCTTGAGACAGCTTACTTAACCGACCAGAATAACTGCTTTTTCTAGGAGCCCCTGAAAAGATGGTCCACCATCATCGGCCTAGCTTTTTCCCCAAATATGTTGGGGTCGGCTTCCAGTTTAACCGGATGCAGCTGAATATCAGTAGTCAATATTTTAAATTAAGCGACTGCCTTTCTGACTTCTACAACCTAATTAGTACTGGGTAATGCGATACCCCTTGGTAAGACTGGTCGTCAGACTTACGGGCCACTGACTACCTGTAACGACTGTCAAAGATCTACAAATGACAGCCGGGACCAACGGCTTAACGTGCTTTCCGGGGTACGGAGGAAACTATATAGGTATGAAATTGGTGGTTACCCATCCACGGACCAACCTAGGCAAGTGCGGCTTAACCTAAAGATCGACACGAGGGGCTGTTATTATTTAGCCACAAAGTCCTAAAAAGATAATTAGCATAATAAATAAAGATCCTTTCTCTAAAAGACATATGAGCACTTGGACAGGAAGTAAAACCGCGCAATTTCCTCTTTTCTTAGCGAGCTGTGTAAACGGGCGGGTTAAATGGGTCAGTGGGCGTGAAGGACGACTCATCAATAGTAAATGTCTACTGCACACTAAGGTACATTCATTTTATGTTTTAGTCAGTCCCGATGGTAGTTAATGAGTTGATTTATGCAGTGGTCGATCTTCTTTTGTATAAGGAAAAATCTATTTCTTAGTTCACGATCAAATCTGTTTTCTTATTAGATGTACACACCGAAATAATATTATTATTTCTGCATTTTATTTTTACTTATCTTACACACTTTTAGGATAATAGATAGGCAGAGATTACAAATGTAAACAGAATTTAAATCGTCGTGATTGCTATCGTCCAGTCGAATCCACATCTTTTTTTTTAATGTTTGCCTAGTAATGTTTGATAACAATTTTTTTCTTTACTTTCTGCCTCTTTCTTAACTGTCGGCTAAAATTACTCAATCTGCAACAGCTTCTATTTCAATATTATTTTTTTTCACGACATCCATTTAATTTATTCAATACTAGCTCATGCCCGCGGCTTCACCCGCGTAAGTTCGATAATTGTCCCACGGGATCGCATTACCGGGATAAAAATATCCTATTTGTTAATCCAGGTTATAAACTATCTGTGTGCCAAATTTCATCCAAATCCGGTCAGATTTGCGTGAAAGAGTAACAAACATCCATCCATCCATACTCACAAACTTTCGCATTTATAATATTAGTAGGATGAACGTCACTGACGCTACTGTAAACATACACCACAAACTGAGTCCCATCAGCCGATGGAACTTTAAGACCAGCCTCGAAAAGGAAAAGAAGAACATCGATCAAATACCAAGAAGCTCAAATCCTTCAATCTAAAATTCGTAGTCCCCAACATTAGATCAGACAATTCATATTCAGAGGCACAAAGCCATAACTCACTGTATATTCAAGATTTATAGATTAGAGGTGGCATTAAGATAATGATAGTAATGTGGGTGTCTGTCGAGTTGTCCGCCGCTCGTTATAATTTTGTCTTTGATTCGGTGTGCGGACAAAGGCATCTTGCGAAAGTGGTCGTGTTTGTCAGTTAGCCCCCGTTGCCCCTGCGCCCTTGACATGTTGAATCATATTGGCAGACAAAGGACAGTGGCTTTTGGTTTAGAACCTCAGGAGTGGGACCTACTTGAAGTTTGGTGAACAACGTAATGAGCTGAGCCTCAATCATCCTTTGATTTGATGTTTCAAGTGTTTATTGTTGTTTCAAGTTTAGGGGCAACTTGGGGCGCTTTTATGTACTTATTATATTATTGAGATTTAAGGGAGGATTAAGAACGATTTTACAAAATTAGCTGTGCTGTGTTTTGCTGTTTGTGTGGTAGCATGAGGTTCTGGGTTCGATTTTTGAGTCGGGCAAATTGTTATTCGGTTTTTCCGTCAGGAATTTCTCAGTAACAACCACGGAATCTACATTTGAGCCCGGTTGATAGCAATAGGCTCGCCCTCTGTTACATCTAAGGACTTAAACATAACTCGCGAATTGTGGGTGTACTATTAGGTACAACTCTGCCTAACCCTTCGGGGATTACAGCCGTGATGTTATGTAGCTGTTTCTATCTTACGATAGCATTTGGCTGGAGTCGATAAAGACAACTGCTGCTTGATCCTCGTAGTAACTAGTCTCTGGTCTGGTTACCCCAGCACCCTTGGTGTCTGTTGAATCATATTGGCAGACAAAGGACAGCTTTTGTTTAGAGCCTCTAGAATATCCTCCATTTCTTGGAGTTTGAAGTAATCGTATTTAAGAGAACAATGAATTATTAATGTAATGAAGGGTGCTCGACATTTTGGTTTGACATTTCAAGTGTTAATTATCGTTTTAAGTTTAGGAAGAAAGATAGATGCTATTGTGTCATAAAAGGCTAATCCTGAAAGAATCAGATTAAGGAGAAAAATCTTTTATAAAATCAGCAGTTACTGGGTACTTAGTATCAACAATACAGTTCTACGGAAACCAACTGGCTTCTATTAAACCACCTTGTCTATCGTAATAGCGTAGGAACTCGTGGCTAAATAAGAACAGCGGTTCGGGTCGATCTTTAGGCCTAGCCGCGATTGCTTAGGTTGGTCCGTAGATAGTTAACCACCCATTACATACCGAGTTTCCTATGTGCCTAGGAATACACGCTAAGCCTTTGGTCCCGGCTGTCATTTATTTGACAGTCGTTACAGGTAGTCAGTGGCCCGAAAGTCTGACTACCAGTTTCACCAAGGGGTATCGTATTACCCAGTACTAACTGGGTTGTGGAGTTTAGATAGGCAGTCAGTCTATGTAAAATACTGGTATTCAGCTGCATCAGGTTAGAATGGAAGCCGACCCCAATATAGTTGGGAAAAGGCTACGCAGAAGATGACTAACGTAGTAGCGTATATCATTCATAAGTGTTTCCAGAAATTCGTAGGTCTGTTTATAGCATTTTCACCATAACAGAGAATAACAAAAGATCCTACATCTTCATCTTCGCAACTTTATCAACTTTCGTCCAATACCTTACAATGCTGACAAGTCCAAGGTTACTTTGTAACCCACTTCAAACTTTATGCGTGTACTTTACAGTGCGTAATGTTGCCATGTGTGCAATGCCAAATTGCGTACGAAAGCCATTATGTGGCCGTTTTAATGGTCAAATTGGCAACTATAAAACATGTGATAATTAACGGTGATTTGCAAATGTAATGGACTTTCGAATGGTCGATTTAATTACTGTTTCGGTTCTTGAATGCGTAGCTGAGGTTCTGTACCTACTTAAATATATTGACGAATAGGGTTGGTGTATGAATGTCGATGGCTATAAGAGTAGAGGAGGACCAAAGAAACGATGGACGGATGGACTGTGTGAAGGATGATATGGCTAGAAAGGAGGTGTCTGATGAGATGACAAGAAGTTAACAGAGAAGTACTTATGGAAGAAGAAGACATGCTGCGCCGACCCCAAATAAAGTGAATCATGATGATGATCAGTCGGGTTATGTTCAGCCAAAAATCAATAAGCTAAAACAATGTAGAATATCGACTGTAAGGATATAATTTTTATACCTTTTTTAGGACCAGAATATGTTTTTTTGGATCTCATGATTAATTTTCTTGATTTTAATTTATTTAAGTTCGGCACAGGTTTCTTCTTTCATGCTTCTCATTGGTCGTTATCTTAGTAGACAGAGCTTGAAAAGGGTTGAATAATTTAATTTATAGCGCTGCCTTTGTGGGCAATATAGGCAATGGGTCGAACAATAACGTTATTCGATTTAAATTTGTGTGTGTAACAGTCAAAAAATTGTGAGGTTTGATTTTATTTCACTTAGAAGTGGCTGCGATTTTCTAAAGTAGTTCTTCGTTAACTTCTCCACCGGAAAGCGAAGCTCTTGGTAGGTAAGATATTGGTATTTAACACTTCGCAAGTCGCAACAGTGTTCACACGATTCAATTTGCAAATACAAAATGGCTGAATGGACGCCGGCGTCCATTCAGAACAGGCACCATGCGAATGTGCGTTCATTATCTATGAGCATCGAGTTGCAACAGTTATGCTAACTAATATTCACTACTATTCACGTAGGCTGCATTCCTGGTACTTAGTTTAGGGATATCATATTTTGTATGAGTACTGAGTGGGTGTTTGGTATGGAAAATAGCTAGAGAATACATTGAGGTAACTTTTGGAATTGACTTGGGATTATTTTACTATAAATAAATAAATAAATATCCCTGGACATTTCACACAGCACCATCTAGTCCCAAGCTAAGCAACCTAATGCTTGTGTTATGGTAACTAGATGGCTGATAAACTACATAATATATACATTTTTTTTTTGTAAATACATACATATTATAGATAGAAAAACACCCAGACCCGGAACAACTACTTGTAGGTCATACAAATATTTATCTAAGACATGACAAACACCTATCCTAAAAAAATTGCAATTACAAAAAGCTAAAAATTGCAATCACAAAAAGCTATGTTTCCGCCCGGGATCGAACCGGGGGCCTTCTGCGTGTTAGGCAGATGTGATAACCGCTACACCACGGAAACTTAATATATGGAGGTATAATTTTAGACTGGTTGGCGCTCGATAAATCTAAGTATATTACTGTTTTTGACTTATTCTCAGTCAGTATTAGTATTGAGTTAAAATATGAATCAAAGGAAGGAACTAAAACACCATATCTAAACCACGTTCAAGAGCGGCAACTGGCAATATTCTACAACAGTAACGGCTGTGAGAGTTCTTGAACGTGGTGCAGATTGGTGATGGTTTTCAGTTGAAGTGGTGAAATTCGCCCCAATACGAATCTGCTAACTTACATCTAAACAGCTGTACGATGTTAAAAAATTCTTAGCTATTACACCAAAATGGGATCCTCATTTCATCGACCTCAAATTAGGAAACCCTAATTGCTTTTCTAGCCTAATCTAATGATCCCAATTTAGTTTCGTTAGACCCTCAGGAAATTACCGAAATCCTCTCTCAAAAAAAAGAATATTGTAGCGTTGATACTAGGCAATCCATCATTAGATTTTATATGTCAATTACTGAAAGGCTGATGGCCGCAATAATTTATTTACACACATCGTTTGCGAAATCAAACTGTGAGTGGGTCTATCTGTCTACTATTTTTCATGGAATAGGCTTCTTTTGGATTAGCTCGTTCCATTGTCGACCTCATCTCTGTCCTCAGGACTAGATTGCGGTCAAGTGTAGGCCCTTTTAATATAAAAAAAAAATGATGGTCCGATGATCCTAAGATGAACGATCGTAAAATCCAGATGCTTTTTGAGGTAGCATAAACTCACTATCGCCTTAAACTGCCTTAGTGTAGGTAAGCCAGAACTTGCAAGTCTGCTAGGTGTATAAGGGGTCGTCCTGTAATCACGTGAGTTTCGAACAGGGGGGGAGGGGTCAGAAAAAATCACTGATGTGGGTGGCGTAATGTGACAATCGCGTATATTTTTTCATGGGACGGAAAAAAAAATGTGTGATGTGTAACATATTTTTTAACAATAATGAATTAAAACCCTAGCAAGCGAATTTGCGTCAAAAAATCCGCTTTTTTTATTAAAACAGATTCTAAACCTATCTGATCTATTCAATAATAAAAAAATATATATACGGTCGAATTGAGAAACCTCCTCCTTTTTGGAAGTCGGTTAAAAAATACACGTGATGGTGGGGGGAAAGGACGGGTAGCCTAAAATCGACGTATCACCAAGGGGGAGGGGCGGGTTACAAAAGTAAGCTAAATAACGTCACGTGATTAAAGGATGACCCCTTATCAATTGCCAAGATTTTAAACCACTATGTTAATGGTTCTGCAGAGCATACATAAAACATTATGTTCCATCTTAGTCATAATATGGCGTCGTTCAGTCTAGAATGTAATTACGTCATAGGGATAGGAGATAGATAAATTTTACTTCAATAAAATTAATGAACTAGCCATAAAACAGTCGCGGTAGCATAATGAAATGATATTGATTACCTTATCATTTATTGACGTAAAACCATCCCACGTTTGTAGAGATATGATTGTGCAAGTTTATGAATATAGTTTTGAATAAACTATATTTTTGGTCTATACCGTAATTGCGTAAAAATAATCAGTTTTTGATCTCGTTACGTCTGCAAAAAGTATAAGACCGTTAATGAAACTTGTGATTTCATCCTTTGCAACATCGTGTCATCATCTGCTTAGCCTGTTTTTCCAACTATACCTACTCATATCGGCTTCCAGTCTTACCGGATGCTACTGAATACGGCTTGAACACCACAACCCAATTACTGAACAACAAGATACCCCTACATCTCATCAACTTTCAGGGGATATAATACTTCCTTATTTCATTCCATAGTATCCTCTTTGATCTATATATCTCATCTTACAAGAATCGCTTTCTCCTTCCCCAGCGCTGCGTCTGGCACTGCGGCGGTGGCGGTCGTTGTGCTCGCGAAGCTGCTGCAGCTCACTACCGCGCTGTCTGCCGTGCCCTCGTCGCTGAAGCGCTGGAACTGGCCTCCTTCCTCGCGAGGGTCAGGGTCGGAGGAGCCCGGGACATGGGCGCCGCTGAGGACACCGCGAAGCATCTCGACACGCTACGGTTTTCAGACTGGGTGGGTATCTTAAAGGTAGGACGATGAAGACGAAGTGACTGCAATGTAGCTGTTTGAAGTTGAATGGATGGAGGCTGCTAGAATGTAGGTAGGCGTTGTGAAATCTCTGAGAACTCAGATATAACGATTTTGCTTGGTGGAGGCTGTAGACAATACCTAATAGTACTAACTTTAAGCTTACGAAAACCAGGGTGAAAAGGTGAAAGGGAAAATACACGAGAAATGTGACATGGTTGAGAATTTCAGGATTATGACAAAGAGGAAATTTGCTAAAGTCTTGAATTCTACGAAATGCCTAAGGAGCTAAGTACTAATTTGAAGTTTGCAAGCCTGAATTCGTTGTGCAAGTTACGGCCATCTTGGAAATAGAAACGGTTATAAGGATCAAAACATGATGGATGAATGACTGAAATAAATTAAAAATAATAATTTTATCATCAAAGATAGAATGTAATGTACCGTATTGTGCAACAAAATTGAAAAACAGCTATTTAGCCATATTGCTAATTCTATTTTTAGAATGGCGGTCTTATCTCTACCTCAACTACAACCCTAAACGGTCACGCTCGAAAATCTAAAAAATTATAACCCATCTTCTGGGGCAGTCTGGCAAAAACCGGGAACCACCAGCAAAGAGCACACACGTACTAAGCCTCTAAACCTCATTAGGTGCCAACGCGTCCAAGCTCCCAAAGAAACGCATGCAGATTGTTACGCGTTGCCTAATGTACCGCGCGATGCATTTTAATGTCCCGAGCTATTCTCAAGTAATTCGCTTATGGCCTAGTGTTGGGTAGAGAGCGGTGGGATTAGCGGTTAGGGTGAGAAAGTGTTTACTGTTTGTAGTGCTCTTCTTTAAGAACCAACCATGGATCTCGACACATAAGATGTGAAAGTTATTACTGGTAAGCTTCAGCCACTGAAGATGGAAACTTGGAACGAATAAAAAGCTATATATAAACGCGAATTCAATAAATTAACTCTGACCCTGGCTGGCCTTACACTCAAGGCATCCACAGGATTGTCCGGTTAAGGAGTAGCCAGCCTCAGAAGTTGAAATGCGAGTTACCCTATCAAAAAAAAAAAAACATCTGACTATCGCAGTCCACGGCTCTAGCTTCTCCCAAGTTGCGCAAATACCCTGTCCATCGCCTGAACGATGTACAGACGCCAGCACATCAAGCTACCCGAAAATGTCAAATTTTCCCAATCAATCTTGATCCTAATACTTTTGCGATAAAGTTTAAAATCTATTAAAGAAATTTGACAGATTGTAGTAGTTTGATGTGCTAGCGTTTGTACCAGATGAAATATATGTATAATCACGTCTTTTGTATGTATTTATTTAATAGACGTGCACTAAGAAAGTAGTTTTTGTAAGTCCTTCACTGAGTGATGTACACAATATGTTAGAATTTGAATGCGAAAAAAGTGGAGGGATAAAGCTTCGGTTCCCTACACACCGGCCCTGAGCACGCTAAACGCGCCGCTCTTACTCAAACGCAGCCTTAGCCTACGCGTAAATATTTATGGCACTCAGGTCTAGTAATGAGAATTCCTGAACAGAATGTATGCAAGGTATTTATGCATACTTTTTAGCGGCCCGTCTCTGACTGTTCACTGTATGATGAAAACTGAAGTTGTTGAAAGATGAAAAGCTCGTCTTGTGAATTCGTGATGAAGTGTGGTAGTTTTGTCATGGTGTCGGAGTAACAATGGTTTAACTTGTAATTTGTAGAATTGCTACTTCAAATAAGGTCGATATCTGTAAAAGGAACTTTACTTGACTCAAGCTCGAAGTATAGTTTCATACAATCGCCAGGGAAGCCCGCGAAATTCAAATTTTCTTACGTTTTTTGCAATTTGCAGGACATTGTCAGGTTGTATGTCAATGAAAAATGAGACGCGCATTTAACACGTTTGTAGTTACAGAATTATAATGATTGAAATCATCAATACAACCCTCTATGTTCATTTAACCCCATTGACTGAATTTTTCATGCAATAGTTATTGAATGGGGTTAAATGAGCATAGATTCATGATTTTAGTGATTAGTATAATTCTGTGACTAGTGCGACTCTATTTCAATCAATTTTCATCAACATACAATCTGACACCAACTTAAATTGCAAAAAAAAAACAAAAGAGAATTTGAATTTCGCGGGCTACCCTGGCGCTTTTATCTTAAATGAACCTTGCTCGTAAAGTGTTAATGTTTATAATTGTATGAAACGCATAATCACGTCCTCTTAACGGGCGTTTTAGTCTTGTCTAAGTTCTTCCTATGGATCTCAATTTAACACCCGTATCTATAAACAAGTCAGTGATTTCTTGAGTAAAGTAATAACTTAAGATAAGATTTTTATTCTGTAGTTTCGTACTTAACTGATTAAAGTTAGTGCTATCAAAAGTTAGCATTCCTCGCTTTGCTTTCTTTGACGGTTCTTAAGTCTTGTCCATTGCATAAAAATAGTAATTACTTAAACTCAAGTCAATATTTTAACTTGACTATAGATACGAAGGTTAGTGAAAATTGCTACATACTTCAGTATTTCAGGCAGGGTCACTAATGACCTCAACCGTCTCAGTCTCATACATTAACTACTGGGCTTACAATTATAATTCGGTTTGGTTAAATTCAAGCCTAGTTTTGTTCTTATTAAGATCTCTTAGGGAAATTGATGTCCCTGTGATATTTTAGGACAAAGAATTCAAAAGATCACAAGGCTTCTTCATTTAGTATGTCAAATGTATCAACAAAATCTTTGAGTCCCTATTTGTAATTAATATCTGTCTTATCATATTTGTAACACAGTGTATTTTCAATTGTAGTCGAACCGAAGGATATGGAGAGCATTACAAGTACGTAGACTGAAAAATTGATGGTGTAATGAAATTGTCGCTTTTAGATTGTAAATATAGAGCTGAAGGTTTACCCAAAGTTAGATCATTTGGAATGCATGCTTATTAGATGTCACAGAGTTCAACATCCTCCTGGAATGTATTTGTGTTGTCATTAATTGATCATTAGTCACTCAGACTTTACGTATTTACCTGCTGTAGGTTATGAGTTAGGCCCTTCGCACATGGAGCTACTTAAAAAGAACTAGTCACAAACTTAAATTACTAACGAGTTGCCTTAGCGTCACAGCCCATACATGTTCAATGGAGGTTCGCACACGACGCGACTAGTTACTAACGGGTCAGTAACGCGTTAGCTACCGATCACGCGCGACGCGTCGTACCGGTCACCACGCTACTGGTTTCCCGAGTTTCTTTATTTTTTGTTATAAAAATGAACGAGCAAACATTAAATATTCAATTTGTGAAGGAGGTGGAAAAATACCCATGCTTATATAATTATAAAATAACAGAATATCCACGAAAGGATAATTATAACAGAAAGAGCTTGGATATACGGATGAACCCAAAACCTGCGAATATTCCTTCGACGTCTATAATATGATAATAGTATAATACAATATCGTCGTCGTCCTCGCTCGATCCAGTTGACATGTTTACCACTTGTTAACCGTGTGCTTTTGTAAACAGAAATAACAGAAGTGACTGAAACCTTACAACTTGAGTAGCGTCGTGTGCGAGATACAATTTCTAACTGGTTTGTAATCGTAATTGCTGATTGGTTCAGTCATTTTTGAGTAGCTCCATGTGCGAAGGGCCTTAGGCCCTTCGCACATGGAGCTACTTAAAAAGAACTAGTCACAAACTTAAATTACTAACGAGTTGCCTGAGCGTCACAGCCCATACATGTTCAATGGAGGTTCGCACACGACGCGACTAGTTACTAAATGGTCAGTAACGCGTTAGCAACCGATCACGCGCGACGCGTCGTACCGGTCACCAAGCTACTGGTTTCCCGAGTTTCTTTGTTATAAAAATGAACGAGCAAACATTCTGTGATTGTTAGAAGACTGCTTAATTACGCTAGTACTTAATTACAAATAAATAAATAAAAATTTCATCTTACCTTAAAGTTATTAAAATTCTTTCTTCTCCGCTTACACACTCCCTCATGTTAGTATTTTTTTTACAAATAAAAGGAGGTGCCAAAAAATAGCTATAATATAATATAATATCCCTGGACATTTCACACAGCACCATCTAGTCCCAAGCTAAGCAACCTAATGCTTGTGTTATGGTAGCTAGATGGCTGATAAACTACATACAGAAACAAAAAAAAAATGTATATTTTTTTTTTGTAAATACATACATATTATAGATAGAAAAACCCCCAGACCCGGAAGAACTACTTGTAGGTCATACAAATATTTGTTCCGTACGGGAATCGAACCCGCGACATGCAGCGCAGCAGTCAATCGCTTGACCACTGCGCCAACCGTGCCATCTTTGGACATTCTATAGAATCCCAAATTTTTTGAAGTGAAAACTTCTTTAGCGGCGTTGAGCACTTTTTCTGTAATGGGTATAAAATCTTAAACTCGCGTCAGGACACGTGATCTGATCGAAAAAGCGTAAGACGGAGGGAGTTCTGAAGTGTTAAATTTTTAATGTAATATAAATTGTCATGTTTGTGTCCGATAGCGCAATAAATGAATATTGTATTTTACCACATAAATGATAGTACTTTTATATTGATAATTAAAGCAATTCGGCCAAAATTATTCCCTAACCATTTCAAAATATCAAAAATGCACAACGTTAATATTCAAGTTTTCACTTCTGCCGGCACTCCCGGAGTGCAATTTTTTTTTATCTGTTTCACGCAGCTCTCGTGCTGCAACTGATAATCTGCAGTTAACATTATTTCGAAAATACGGATGAACCGAAAACCGGCGAATATTCCTTCGACGTCTATTATGATAATAGTATAATACAATATCGTCGTCGTCCTCGCTCGATCCAGTTGACATGTTTACCACTTGTTAACCGTGTGCTTTTGTAACAGAAGTGACTGAAACCTTACAACTTGAGTAGCGTCGTGTGCGAGATACAATTTCTAACTGGTTTGTAATCGTAATTACTGATTAGTTCAGTCATTTTTTAGTAGCTCCATGTGCGAAGGGCCTTACTATTTTACATGTCAAGGCTTCCTTTCAAGCGAATATTAATCGTAATCTCGATAATTTTGAGTCAAATATTCAATGAAATCTGTGTACCTACATAAAATGTAATCTTTGCTAAAGGAGTTTGAACATTTTGATCTGCTTAACTCGCGCTATTTTATTCTATTTTCAAAATAGCAGTCATGCATTCAACCTGCTGATAGCGTTATAGGTATCTCGGAAACGTGACACTGGATGATTTTGTCTCAAACATTACTTTTTTTACGCGTGGCCGCTATTTTGAAAATAAAATGGTGGTAGTTAGGCAGGCCAACCTTCATACAAAAATCTTCCAACCCCTTTGTTTCCTAGATTAAATTTTACTTAAACCGAGCAGAGGTAAATCCCTCACCGCTTCAAAATTAATAAAAGCTTTTTCTGGTAACCGAGAAGTCTTGACGTTAACGCCTGCAATAAGTCTTATAGCAAGAGTACTGCGCAAAACTAATTTCTGTTACAAATGTTTCAGGCGCGGTTTTGGATGCAAGTCATCGGCGAATTACGGATGGGTGTCAAATTAAAGAAAGTAAACTATTCAAGGACACCAATAGAGTACGAGTTAACGCCGTACGAAATATTAATGGATGACATTAGGTCGAGGAGGTACACGTTACGGAAAGTTGATGGCGCGATACCTCCAAGGTAAGAAAAGTTGCTATGTTACAAGTAATAATACATTTATAAAATACCAATAATATTGATGACAAAAGAACTGGTTGAAGCAAAATCCTCATTGTTTAGAAATATCTCAAAACAAATACTGTACACCAAGTTTTGTGTGCGAGTGAATGATTGCTAAGTGTAAAACTATCAAAATGCTTAAACTTGTTTTTTGTTCACAGTGTAAAGAAAGACGCTCATGAAATGATTCTCGAATTTATTAGAAGTAGGCCCCCTCTTAAAAAGGTAAGTTACCCAATTATATTTATGTTGCCTGTAATGTCCTCAATAAAAAAAAAAATTTTAATATCCCGAATATCGGACAACGGCCACTTCTCATACAGTGAGAAGGATCAAGTTACCCAATTAAATAGAATTTAACTTTTTACTTTGACTTCGCACTTTTCAAGTTTTCCCTTTGAACAATAAAAATCTCAGTATTATAATTAAGTTCAATACCTTGATCGATACAAAAGTAAAATATGATATTATGGTTTCTGAATCTAATTATTATTTTATTTATGAACTTAGGCATCAGACCGCAAGTTGCCGCCGCCCCGTCGGGAGGTAACACCCCGAGAAAGGCTTCTTGCTTCTATTCAAGTTGGCAGGCAACTGCGACCCACCCCGTACTCAAGGAGATTATGTAAGTAACTTCGATTTTGACATTATTGCCTTTATGGATGTAGTCGGTGGTGACGGTTTTTTTTAAAGGGTTTATGCTTGGCCACGTTTGGTACTCAATCCTTTTTTAATGAGTGTGACCGGAAAAACTACAATATGAGCGGACTCCTTTATATTTTTTATCATCGACGCAACAATAATATTTCTCTGTCAACTGAAACTAAAAAAAAAACACTTTGCGGTGGTGTTTTATGTATAGGTAATGTCCTTAAAAAACCAACAGCTATTTCCTCTAATCCCTTACCTAATACAGTAACTTGTTACAGATCCTCCCCTCAACTCCTATACCAAAGGAAAAAGCCAAACTCAATTAAGAAATTTGAACCCCTATTATCAAGTTGTTGCCCTAATAATAATGTCTATACTTATCTATCGTATAATGCGAATATGTCACAATAAAACTTTAAATATCCTTAATTTTTCACTAATTAAACACGTTATTTCGACATATTTCTTAAAATAATGATTGCCTATGTTTTTTAAGTGCCTTGTGAAATGTAGTGAGCAACGTGTCACCTGCTACTTATTGCTATTGCAATCGCTAAGGCGTACGAAGTCTATTCAAGACTTTTACTTCGGTTTTTTATTTATTTATTATTTGATAATATTGTTTACTCATAATTTATTTAAGTTTTTTATAGTCTGTATATATTTTTTTTCAATTAAAGTGTTTTGTCTAAAGCGACTACATAATTTGCTCTAGTTTTTGAATTCAAAAGTGAATGCACATAATTTCAAAGAGAATAATTTTGGGTTGCTCTTCAGACTACAAACTACTTCTACAACTGCTCCAGTCGCAACCTTACCTTTAGTATTACTACAAAAGATAGTATTCCCTTCCACAATCATTGCATCACGCAAGTAAAGTACCTGCAAACATAGGTACATATAAGATGTACGGCGTTCTAGTTTCGTAACAGATCGGTACACAATGGTGTGATTAAATGTTTTATAGCACTAGTGATAGAACATGTTGTTAGTTACTTATACGAGGTATGATTTAACGGATGATAAAGTATAGACAATTGGTTGGTTTGGCAATTTCAATAGGGTCCATTTTAAGGTTCCTTTGAAGCAACTTAGAATCTACGATATTGAAAAAACGTGTTTTAAAATTTGTGTTTGATTCTTGGCTTGGATTTATTTACTTATTTATTTACATTTCGTGTACAATAGTGGTACAAAGGTGGAGCTTATGCGAATTAAATGTATCAATACCCTCGTTGCCTGCCTCGCTGATCGAATGGTCGTAGGGGTGACTGCTGAGCATGAGCTCCTGGGTTCGATTCCCGGGTCGGGCAAAGTGCTATTGGGTTTTGCCATTCGTAATTTCTCAGTAGCAGCCACGGAGTCTTGATTTGTACCCGGTTGATAGCTATAGGCTCGCCGCCTATTACATGGGCCTTAAAACCCAACTGGCGAATTATGGGTGTACCTACTGTAAGGTACACCTCTACCTAACCCTTCGGGGATTACTCTCCCTATAACACATTTTTCACGAAATCTAGTTCACATAACCCTTACTAGCCATTACAAAGTATATTACTTGCTAAAATACAGCTTATGGAGATAAATCCACATTAAACATTAATTAATGATATAAAAACACGCTGTAATATGAGATATATTAGCATCTCGGGTTCCTATTTGTACTGAATACTTCTATAAATATGATATGATTGATGGATTATTGATGATCACGCCGTGACTCAATAGAACGTGTTTATACGTGAAGTTGGGGAGATAGCTAACATTTTGCAAGCTGTATTTTCGGCAGGCTTCAGTAAATAGTTCTATTATGAACATTGATATGTCGGATCGTCAGGATTTATTCAATTAGACTTGGATTTCGTGTGGGCAGAAGATGGATTTCGTGCAACAGAAACACACTGGGTGCGAAACACCTTGCTACCTTGCACCTTTCTTTACACCTTGCCTTGCACCTTTCAATTAGAATCGCAAAATCTATTTAGGATGCAGTTGGTTTCACATAAAATAAAAGTTTCTATATTTACGTTAACAAAATAAGATTCAATTGTTATTTTGTTTAATTGGTAGCTATGTGTTTGAGCCGTTTGGGGTTGAAACACTAGAGCCATGGGGTCCGAGTGCCCACCTAGTATTTCGGGAAATCGCCAAGTGGTTGGTCGACTCTTCACGTGATCTGAGGGTGGGCCTATTTTTTATCCAAAGAATCAGCATTGCCATCCAACGCGGCAATGCTGCCAGCTTTCTGGGCACTTTTCCTGTTGACAGCGATGCGGACAAATTTTTGGACGCCCTGTAACCCTTTTCTACTTGTACATATTTTTATTACTATTATAGTTTTCTAGTTTGTAAATAATTTAATTATCCATGAAATAAATCAAACTACAAAGTAAAAATTGTTATTTTTATGACATAATTTTATGTTGAAGTTTATTTAATGCACTTGCAATAAAATGATTTACTCCCTGTGGTAACAGATGGTAACATTTTATACGGTCTTGCACTAACTATAATGCAAGAAGTTGCATACATGTTGCGTAAACTTACTCGTGCAAGTTTATAAACTTGGCTTGCAATATGAGGAACTTTGTCATTTATCAAGTCTTTCCCTCTCTTTCGAGGGACTCTATATTTAAAATTCAGTAACACGAATCATGGTAACTTTGTCAAAAAAACAGTCTGTACTCTTCTGTGAAAAGAACCGCAATCACATTAAAACCCATCCACGTCATTGGCGATGTAAATGACCCTGAACGTATTTAACATTTTGGACAAAAACCCATTCCATCTTATGTAATCCTGGTATCTGAACGACATCAGAAGTAGCAGTGTGCTCAGAATTCTCATTAAAACTGCAATATGTACATACTTGGAATATTTATGACAACATTTAAATTACATAAGACTCGTCGACCTAGTAGTCAAAAGTGAGCTGAGCTGACTTTGGTTCCCAGGTTGGGCAAAGTGTAGTGTGTGTGAGTTTTTATCAGGATTTTTTCAGTAGTTGACTGCCTCGTTGATCCAGTGGTCGAAAGCACGACTGCTGACCATCAGGTCCTGGGTTCGATTCCCGGGTCGGGCAAAGTGATATTGGGTTTTTACCCGAAGAATTTCTCAGTAGCAGCCAAAACGTCTGAATTTGCGCCCGGTTGAGGGCAATAGGCTCGCCCCCTATTACATGGGACTTAAACAAAACGGGCGAAATGTGGGTGTACTAATAGATACACCTCTGCCGAACCTTTCGGGGATTGCAGTCGTGATGTTATGTTATGTTTTTCAGTAGTAGCCCGGAGGCTACAATTCCCTAAATGGATCCGTTCTTTATTACATACTTATGTACTATAATATTACTAGCGAAACGTGTGAGTACTAAACACGTCAGTCATAGTCTTCAGGGAATAAACACATGACATTATGACTGAACTTACGTAAGAAAATCTCTCATTCTAGGCCAATGACGTCTGTTTTCCGAAGTTCTATTAAGTAGAAAGGAAAAGTTGTGTGGCGTATTAATTAGGTGTAATTATTATAATAGGAGAATATCAGTCAGTGCATGTAGCCTAGCTTGGCGTTATGCCATAAATCGTGAAAGGCAATCAAAGGAAATTAGTTTGAAAACATGGAGTTTCTATCTCAGTATACTTTCAACTGAATTGGTAAAATCGTAGAAAATCTAATACGATGGTCAATGCTTAGCTGGAAGCTTAAAACTTTCATCTACGGGCAGAATTGTCGCGGTATACATATCTGTCCGTAAGAGTCCATGAACGGGCTCCATTTTCCTGTAAACGAAAAACATCGGTAATAAAATTCCTCACGAAATAAAATACTCGGAACTTTTACGCAGATACATAAAAACGGAGTGACTGTTTCGCACACGGCACACCTGGTCAAACGTTACAGAAAGTTATACGTTATAGAGACAGTCCTAATTTGATAAAGAACGACAGCAGCAGTAGTGAAGGGTCAATTTTTGTTAGAGATAAGCCGGCGTACATATCTTTAATGTGACTATATTATTTAGTATACTGACTGTGCCATTTTTCAAAGGGAAGCCGGTACGAATCGAGTTATAGAGAACCTTCGCCACTGGACAGCAGTAAAGTAAGATCTCTTCTTCTTCTTCTTAGTAGAAACACTCTTGTCAGAGTGGTCGTGGTTGCGCAGACGAGGTACACGGAGAGATGTTCGGTGGGTCGTTAAAGTATGATACATTAACTCTAAGTCATAAAACAATTTCTCAAAGGGTAAAAACAGCAACAAAACCCGTACCTAACACAAGCAAGAAGAACTTACATACGTCATACCAACTTATTACTCCCTGGTTCCTGCCACGAGTCACAGACCGAGAAAATGCTTAAATTTCTTCAGGAAAAGCCACCGAATATTTTTTCTAGCTCGCTTCACACTTTCCGTTAAGGTTGGCCTATAAAAATAAACTACTGCATCTCTATTGGATTTTGGATCGTACTCTGGAGAAACAAGGTTCTTTTTGCTGCTGCAAGAATTGGCGCCTGCCCGTCTCTGGCGTAAGATAATCTAGACGTCTAGGTCACTGGGAACTCGAATATCGACCTGGATACTGATAGTTACGTAATGGATACCCGGCTTTATGTAACTGGGTTTCCATTTCATGTGAATATATAGGTTATATGAAATGCTGTTTTTATTAACTGCAGATACTTACAATAAAACCAGCTTTTTACTGTCCCACTGCTGGTCAAAGCCTTTCGTACACAGAAGGCATTTTAGTCATTTGCGTGTTACTGGTGTTACTTCAAGAGATTGTATCCTTTTAAATATCAATTAATTGATGTAAACGTCGCAGAAAAGTGCAATGAAAATGAAAATATTTTATTCTTCTTGACTGAAGTGTCATTCGTCGAACATCTGCGTAATTTCATAAAAATAAAAGATAGCCAGTGTTACTCAATTTTATAACTTTTTTCTTTTGTTTTGGCTTGTTAAAATTTGCTCACTCAATTTCGTCTAAGCTGCACGGTTAAAATGAAAAAGTATGCTGTATTTCTCATTTTAACCGCTCACAATAACTACTTTGCTGCAAAATGAATAAGTCTAGAGTTCCATAAAACTGGTCTCACTACTGGTCTGTGGTTCGATAACTTAAGCTCTTAAATTGCATATAATAAACAGAACAAAAATTAAAATACAATGTGATTTTCTGCAAACTATTTTGATATGAAACTCTTAAACTTAGTTATTTTAGTTTTATTGCCACTAACTGAATACACATTTGTTTTCCTTCGTACTCTGTGTAAAAGATAACAGCTAAAACAAAATATTTTCTAACTCACTCAACCTAAACAGAATTTCCCAGAAACAGTAGAAAACGGCATTAGCAAATCAAACACTTAGTCACAAACAAGAGATTTAGTTACAATACAGATGGAAATCCCGAAAGATTGAGAGCCGCTTGCTCAAAGCAATACATCCAGTCTACACTTTATACCGCAGTCTTCGCCGGCTTTCGTAGACGCGCGGTCGTGTGTCCTCGGTCTTTTATAAAAAAAAAAACATGGCCGTCTAATGTCAAAATCAACCGGTACATTTAAAAATCGAATGTATAACTAAATTCGAACTAGGAAGAAAGGGGTAATTAGATTAAAGTTTCTATGAGGCTTCAGTCAACCCTAGTGAGGTTACTTCGCTAATAAGATTTTGTGTTATATCAGTGTGTTCGTATCAGTTTTTAACTGGGATTCAGTGCATGTGGTGTGTTTTGTTCGTAGTTTCACGTTAGGGTCGAAAAATATATTAATCAAGTGAAGATGGGAGTGTGTATTACAACTACTCTAGCTATGGATATCACCCGTAAGTACTTTTGCTTTGTATATGAATAGAATTGGTGTCAACATAGTTAACTAGAAAATTGAAATCGGACTTGCATCACAAATACATTGTACCAATTAAGCATTTTTGTAGTCACTGTAAATTCAACTCTTACGCGCTAGCTGTTAGAACTCAATTTCGCGTGCATATATAAATTGATGTTATTTTCGCCAAGGTGCTAATATTATGACATGCTTGCAAGAATTCGTCACCAAACAATCACGTAGACGTCATCGAGACCCCGTTTTGTTAACTTGGTAATAAACTTGGACAACATACCGCCTTCAATTTAAGGTTCTTTCACACAAGACAATTTCAACATTCATGTATCAACTTTTGGACGCATCTTGGAAATAAATGGAGCATTACTCTTCAAAGCGTGGTTAAGTGTAGCAAAGGCTTTACAGTGGAACCACGGTGACTTGAATTCTTAACATTTAATGGGACTCGTTATGGTCAGTAAATTTTTTCTAAAGCACGTCTCGCTTTGAACTTGACTTGTTAGTTCATGTGTTCTTGGTAGTCGCCAATTATTTATTTAACGTTCAGTCCTGTTCTACAGGCTAATGGTAGTGTGGAGACGTTGACACCCTTTTGAATGCTGGAAACGGATTTTATTGTAAACATCTACTTACAACTTAGCAGTGGCAAATCGATAAAGTGGACTAGTTAATTTTGTATATCATAGTGATAAATCTTAATGGTTACAAAATTCACTGACCTGTGAAAGAAGGGCTGAGACGACCTAGGGTTGCCGCAGGGAACAGTATTGGGGCCACTACTGTTACGTAACCAAAGACGTCCCAAAATATCTTCGTAAGTGGCTATGTTGCTAACATTCTAGTTAATCTTAACACACTGTATACCGCAATACAGTATTAAATCGTTCTTTTTAAATAGGGCAACTGTACATGAATCGTGATTTGTTACTGATTTATGTCTTCACGACTTGAGATTACTTAGCAGTTCAAGCACCTATTTTCTTCTGTTGACTTTGACACCTTCTTAAGACATTGGGAGTCATTAGAAATGCAACGCAGTTGTTAATTACGACATCATTACGTCAAGATTGCAGTTTAATTTATGAGGACATTTTCTTTCGTCATTTCTGTTACCATCAAATTCCTTAACAATCAATGAAATCAATGAGCAGAAGAAGCAAATCTTCATTTATGTAAAATACTTTCCTTCTCTTGAATGAACACTCTTGTTATCTTATCTGTCATCTTAGCATGAACTCTGAAACCTTTGTTATCAACTCTTGATAAAAATAATCTTTTACTACCGATTGTTATGTAAGAGGTTCTCTTTTTAACGACTTGAACGACTCCTGCGTTAATTGTGTTATTAACAGCAGTGTTAGCTGTCAGTTTACATTTCTGTTGTTGCTGGGTATTACTGATGACATTGCAGTCATCATCATAACTTCATCGACTTTAGCTTTGTTTTACCTACAGGTCGCTGGAACTAGTTTCTTCTATTCAATGTTAACTAGTTCAGGTCTCCCTGGCATCTAATAACTTTTTCATCTTGTTCTACATTATTTATATTTATTGTTTACGTTCGTTCTGTAGCATTCAAACCAATGTTTGTACACTTTTATCACCAGCCCAGTCCCATTATTAACGGTGTGTTTTTTCATTATAAGTTTTACTTATTCGAGATTATTTTCAACGCTTGAAAATCAACTGGTCTCGGGTCATTTAGTTCGCATCTAATGCTCAGTTTCATCAGAAAAGTGAGATCAAATCGTTTCGTCAAACTTTCCTTAGTCAGCTGGACTGTTTCACTTTGTTTCGCCTGCGGTTATCAATGACCACATTTTTCATTTATTTTGATTGTAAAATCGATGCTTATTGAGAATTAATAAAAGTCGTTGATGAAGGGAAATCGAAATTCAATTAGAGAATCGTTTTTTTTTTTCTAAGATTGGTTTTTTTTAACTGTATCGCTTGGTAATTGGATTGTGGAGATCGATTGCCTGTTACTCTGGGTATGCCACTGCTTTGTTCTATTTATAAGTCTGTTTTCTACTGGATTTTCGTGACTCGATCGAATCCTCTCATCAAAGTACAGTTTGTCGACTACAATATTACTTAACTAGTTAGCATGTATTGTCCTACTAAACAAAGGCCATTTCTCCTTTCCATACAATTTTATCTTTATTCAGTGCTAGCAAGTCCTTCGCTAGGAGTCAATCTCATTCCTCCATCTTCGCCTTTCACTATATGAGCATCGGTTTAAAGGACCTACTTCCTTGTTACGCTTCATCGACCGAGAGTGCTTTGTGCCTGTTTCTTCGACCTTTACAATATCTTAATAAACATTCAAGTTAACCGTCTTCCGTAGTTAAAAGCCGTAAAAGGACTGCTTGCTCGGAAAGTTAATATTAAAGGCGCAGTTCTTCACACATAAACTTTTAATGGGGCCACAAATCATGATAGTAGTTTCGTTAATTCAAAAGTCACTTAAAGTTATTAAAGTTGTTGTTATATTAAAACAGCAAGTACCTATTTGGAATACTTTATTATTCGTGTGTGTAGTTTTAATGACTGCATTACTTTACTGATATTCATGAATGTTATTAATGCATCTTGTTACGTACGTAGATTACCAAACATATTAGTCTCTGCTACAATAATACGTCAGTATACTTAATGATATAATATCTCTATGTCATTGGATGAATTGGATTTCAATAACAATTGAGCTTTATTTCCCGCAAGACAATAGCGCTTAATGCACAATGAATTACCTATGAAAACTGTCTTTTGTCAGCCCCAAACATAATGTCTTTTATAAAAGAACTTACGAAATGAATGCCTCCAATGATCTCTCACAATTTCACAAACTTCAGCTATTGAGAAAAATATGTACTCACAGTCTAGTCAAGGAACTCTGTTACAGCAAGCAAGGGTCATAAAAGTAATGGTTTCTTTCTTAATGGTATACCACAGCTATTGATTTATTCATTGTTCTGATGTAACCTCTGCCGATGTACCAAGAACAATACAGGGTTGCCACGCTAATACTTTTAATTTTCTGAGAAGTTGAACGAACAAAACAAAATTATATCTTTGATCGCAGAAGGGCTACGCAGCGATTTACCTATATTACACCCAAATAACGCTAGTTATTTTCAAGTCTCGGATAAAGGGATAGCCTAATTGCTACTGAGTTTCTGATGGAAAGACTTAATAGCACGTCTTATGCGTGCGTTTTAGTTGAATGAACTGATCAAACAACATCATCCGTTTGACTTTGTGTAATGATTTCTTTGACTTATTTAAATGTACCTATTTGTGTATGCAAAGCTGTTCAAATATTTGCCATCATTGATGCATTGACCGTCTCGTTGGTCTAGGTATGTATGTATATATCTAGTTTACTAGATCTGTTTTGGTAGTGGATCCTGGATTGCTTTCCAATATTGTATGGATTGGTAGCGCAGATACTTATTGTTGATTAGATAATTATTTTTCCATTTTTCGTTTAGACATTTCTCAGTTGCAATCCGAATCCTGAATTAGTGCCCCGTAAATTGCTTAAATACTACGTCATAGTTCTGGAAAAATATGAGCGATCCTTCCTGCTTGTTACCTACGTTATATTACTTTTCCATGGATCTTGTTAATACCGCATTTCTCGACAAATGACGACCCAACGGTTATCGGGGCCATATTCGTTTAGAATTCACTTTCATTCACAGACAACCCTAAAACAATAGCACACTTAGACACCTAACACATAATGCCTTGTGACCAATTTTGTGCATCGTGCAATAATCGTAATTATCCGTAATTTATACCGAAACCGATTGGCCAATCGATTTTTATATAATTGATACTATGTTGTATGTAGTCCTACATTCGCAGACTGACCGATTTTGGTTAGAGGAGAAAAAAACCTGTATGTAAACCTTTCGCTCAGACTCAACTGATGTTACATAAGGTTGGGTACTTGTACAGACGACAGCACATCAAGCTACTACAATCTGTCTTTAATAGATTTTCACCTTTATGTCTAAAGCATTAGGTTCAAGGTTGGTTGGGAAACTCTGACAGTTTCGGGTAGGTTCACTAGCATCTGTACCTAATAAACCGTGATTATGTCTATTTGTGAATGCCTCGTTGTTCTGATCATTGCAAGTGCTTTTGAAGTGCATGAGGTCCTGGTACTCAGTTCGCGATCAGTTTTCTTGATGGTTTTTCCAAAAGCAATGTCTTAGTACCGAGTACCTACTTATGTTGTTGTACTGGTATGATACGGGTGTACTTACTACGCCTGTCTACCCTTTAAAGATAGTAGGCGTTATGTATACTGTGTTAGGATAATGTTTGTCGTCTATTCATTGGTCGATGTCATGTAATGTGATTGATAAATATTTGTATGAAGCATGAGTCTAATATTTACCTTGTAAATATTGAATGTAGGCGAAGATAGTAATGCGTATAGATTTTCGTCAAGTGGGTGAGATTTTGTGAGTTGTATAATCGGATTCTTGTAAATGAGTTCTTGCATAGGGTATGGTAATTCAAAAGGTATTTTATACAACAGAATATGTAAGTAAGGCTAAAAGTAAGTATCGATTATTTCTTGATCAGGGAAGAAAGACTATTTGATGATCTAGCCTGATGGTGTTATTGAACTGATCATTTTTAACTTATTAATACATCCACTATTTACATGGGAACCCAATGTATTCAGCTGCCATTTAAAGACTGTTAGAGAAATTACTAAGAAAAATACAGTGCTAACTAATGCTAAGGTCGTATGTCGAATCTGATTTCATTCCGTCATCACGCGATCCGATCGGAATTTAACGTTATAAAGAAATATCAAGGAAATGAGTTCTGAGAATTGAACGCTGCGTGCGCGCATGCGACTGCCATCAATTCAATTATACACACACATATTATATACAACTGGTTGTTCTTCAAAATACGTGTTTTTAATCTCGTGTTAATATCTACCTGCATCATCATTTGTTCGAGGAAATCGGTAAGAGTATACTTTGCCTTTATGCCGTTAATAACACCGACGGGGTTTTCCGGAATTCCTGTATGATTAATATTGGAAGGTCGATGTGATCGTGTAATGTAAACGCGAAAGTAGAACAAGCTGTTAGCAAATGTACTTGTGTTACTTTTAAATTCATGAACAAAAGATAAATAATAAATAAATAAATAAATAAATATCCCTGGACATTTCACACAGCACCATCTAGTCCCAAGCTAAGCAACCTAATGCTTGTGTTATGGTAGCTAGATGGCTGATAAACTACATATTATATACATTTTTTTTTGTAAATACATACATATTATAGATAGAAAGATAGTGCCCGACATTCAGTTGTTTTATATTCTTTTGAGACCAAAAGCCAATCTTCCATCAGCAATCAAAATATCCACTTATCTAAATTCGCTTTTGACCTTGAAAGCATACACGAAGATCTAGCCTATACATACGGAAACTAACGAGGCCACACGATTCACTTTTTTGCAACTCCGCCCAGTTTCGACCAGCTTCGCGCAGCTTCGGACTTACTACATGACAGCTTAGCCGACGTTTTTGTTGTTGTTGCGTTGTAATGGGTCGTGACCGCAGATTGCCTTTCTCAAGTCTTCTTACGAAACTAGATACTCGTAGATAGATACATTTTAGTGGCCCAATGATAGATTGTGAACGTGCGATTGTATGAAACCAAGTCACGGGGCCTAAGATGTAGCTTTTGCAATAAGACGGTCGCGAAGGATTTTTCCGTGTCGATCATTGTAGCCTTTAAACTCAGCATTTCCTTGCTATTCTTTCCTGATTTATTCTGAGCACTTAGGTGGTGCAGATAGTTTGCAAATAATTCTGATAGAATTTATTTTTATATAAAAATGCAAAATTGTCAGGTAAGTAATTGAACCTTCAGTTGCGAAAAATTTGGCAAAAATATAAGAATAATTTATTGTTAAAATTATGTTTCATACAAAAACCTTGAAAACGCCAATTTGGCATCATTGTCAAGCCAATTGTGTAAATATAGTTAAACATAATATTTCTCGCCTTCAAGTTTTGTTTTTAAGGACCCGACGACACCATCTTAAATAAATGTATGTAAATGCAGTATGAACATAATTATCTATGGAGTAGCAAAAAACCAGGCTATACGCTTGTTATTCGACGGAAATGAAGCCAGGACATTTTGAAGTAACGGCATGTCACAAACGGTATTTGGACGGAGATATTCCGTCTACAATGTTATGTATTTGAAATCTCTTGTCCATCTTAAAAAGACAGCAACCAAAAATGTAGGTAAAGAAGAAAAAAATCATCATAATGACGGACAATACAAACAAATGAACAACGACATTCAAAATAGACGCTCAAAAACATAACCCTCTGTCGCAGTTGGGTACTAACTAAGTGGCATAACAATTATATTTTTCATGGGATTCCAAACAAATCTAATAAAAAGATAGAATTGACGCTTTATCACTAACAGCAAAACTTCCGAAGGTCGGAAAACAATAACTTGCATTGCTATTGAACTATCATAGAGAAGATTGATGATTACCTAGCATGATTTTCAACTTACAAATGACTGTGCAAAAGCGAATATTATGAAACTAGTGTATTATGTGATCAGGGTCGTTGCAGAGGTCTTAAAGAACAGAAAGCTTCGGGTCAAGGAGACAAGGCTTGGAATTCTGCCAACCGCAGTGATTGGGAAGCAACTGTCTTAAGTTGGAAGATAAAATAAGTTGCTACTCTTGATTGTTTAGTTTTATTTCTTGTGGAGATCGTTACGTATGAAGAGTTATAACTTCAGTTTTAATTCCCCGCATTCGTAAAGAATTTGGATATGATTATGAGGAGCTCGTGGCTAAATAATACAGCCGCTCGGGTCGATCTTTAGATTAAGCCACGCTTGCCTAGGTTGGTCTGTGGATGGGTGATCACCCATTACATACCGAGTTTCCTCCGTGCCTCAAAAAGCACGCTAAGCCGTTGGTCCCGGCTGTCATTTGTAGATCTTAGACAGACGTTACAGGTAGTCAGTGCCGCAAAGTCTGATATCCAGTCTTACCAAGGAATCGTATTACCTAGCACTAACTGGGTTGTGGAGATCAGATAGGCAGTCGCTCCATGTAAAATACTGGTATGAAGCTGGATCCGGTTAGACTGGAAGCCCTATAGTTGGGAAACGGCTAAGCAGATGATGATTGATAAAGAATTAGGTTATGAAGCACGTTAATTTTTTCGTGAAGTCCTTGTTAATCTTGAATACTGTCGGACTTTACGTCGACGTAAAGATTTTTCTCCAGATTAAATTGTTTTTGAAGCTAAAAGACATGGCTTCTCTGTTCGCTTAATTGAGTTATTACCCAACACTAAAGAACACAATTTGCTCGAGATACAAATTAAGTTTCCAACATCGCCGTGATTACGTTCCTAAGTTCGTGCTAATTGTTGTTATTAACTTTTATTTTAGTGCTGCTAAATGGTTCTGTTTCTTTTCTCTTGATTGACTGGGTTGTTGCATCAGCGGACGTAAGTATTATTGATGGATTGGAAAAAAGAACTAAAGACAGGACATTCTTGTTCTCAATAACACAAATATGAGAGCTAGACAAAGTCTCGCAAGCATATTAAGAAGGAGCAAGTAATGCAACAGATAAAGCAAGAGAACTCATACCAAAAGACATGAAACTTAAAAAAACGGAAGCTGCCAAGAATATGGATAGGATCGTCGTCATCATTCTCCTACCCTCATCCCAATTTATTTGGGGTTGGCGCAGCATGTCTTCTTCTTCCATACTTCTGTTTCTCGTCATCTCAGCAGTCACTTCCTTTCTAGCCATATCATACACATTAATGCTAACAGTAAAACTCCTAATAATAACTACTAAAGTGTAGACACAAAATCCATTAAAAGTTTTCATTAACCGGTTTACTTCGCCCAGTTTTAATGACCTTATCAAGTGCACTCCCTGATTAAATAGCTCCATTGTGATATTGATTGCATTCGTTTACGTCACAACCTTTATCGCTTGGAGCCGTCTAACCTATTTAGATACCAAGAGCTTTATCGATATCAATTGAATTGTTAATTGGCTTGACTTCATTTGGTACTGTTTGGGAATGTTTTAATTATGGACTGTCACTTTCAACAAAATATTTTAAAACTCGTTCGAACTTCAGTATTGAGCTGTCATAGTGATTAATTTCTAAATCCTGTTCAATCCTGTTAAATTCTGTTTTATCAAAAGCATCAAGCATTTAGCTAAAAGACGTCCACTGCTACCAATAGGCGTGCCCCAAACATCGTCCGTCACATTAACTCGTCTTATACTCGCATCCATTTTGTGCTTTAAATTTTTCTTTCGTTATTCGATTGCATAATTTGCAAAACAGCCCGCAATAGGCCATGTGACAATGTTTTATCAGCTGCGTTTACGATGCAATTATACGACTATGTTACTCAATTGATGATTTTTTATTTTCAATCTAGTTTACTTTGTATTGATACAGCAAGTCATTGTGATGGGTACAAAACAATGTATCCAATTGTCCAGATTCACTGTTTTGAAGCTTATATGAAATATTATGATTCAATGTTTGGGCCAGAACAACGTATGAACAGAGCCATTGTTGAAACCTGCAACTGGTAGAGTGAGTTGGGTATTTATTTTTTAGTCAATGGTCTATGCGTACTTATTTTTGGGAATATCTTTAATTAAACCTGTAACTGAAACTCCTCCCTTTGTCTACTGTTAGTTATACCCCTCCGAATTTTTGGAGCTTCCCTTTCCGCTTAATTTTTTTCCTTCGTCACGTCAATAATGTCCGGAGAGACGTATATAATCTTGGTTCATCGGATAATGATAAAGAAAAGTACAGTCCATCACGAATGATAAAGCCATTCCGGAGGTCCGCATTTAACGGAATAAAGTGTAACAGTAACCGTTTAGCACATTTTCGTGCGCCGGCGCATCTGACCGTTATACCTCTCACAATCGGGTGGCATTGCGTCATCCTAACGTTACCTCTTTGTGGCTTTGATTGGTTTTCGGTTTTTCAAAGAATATATTGAATTTTGTCTGATGTAAAGTATTTTGCAAGCGAGTCATCCAATTGATTTGCAACCGCATGATTACTTGATTGAAAGTTCAATTCGAATTGAATGAAAATCACACTTTAATCCAGGGGTATACTGCATTATTCTGTTTACTCAAAATGGTGTTTTCCTGAAACCAATTAAATCAGAGTGCTCTCACAATATTGATATATTGAACTTGGTAAAAGCTTTTTCGTACGACCGCAAAAAATGAAAAAAAAAACATGGTAAAGATGGCCTTTTGTAATTTTTGTAATGAATGAAGAAATAAGGAATCTTTTGCGTGCTAAATATGTGGAGATATTTTAAATGGATGTCACTCTTAAAGAATTTATTAAATATGTCACATTTTTATGTTTAGCCATGTATCGTTTGTAATATAGTGTTTTTTTTTTCATGTAGTTAGTGCCTAACCTGGTGTTTTAGGCTTTACATGCCGTCAAGAAATATCTCTCAGGCATGCTGGTTTGGTATCGTCACGATGTTTTTTCCTTTCGTCCTTCGTCTTAAGACCGAAAAATCAGAGGTGGGTGTCTTGGGTTCGAACTCGATGGTCACACCACTCGACCATCATTGCTAACATATAGAGTTGTAACGTTTTGTTTTCTTTTTATAGGTATTTTAGACTTCTATCTACTTTTGTGGAATTCATTTCACAGCATTCACTCAAGTTAATTTAGTGCTACAGAAGTTGATAATCTTGATGAAAGATTCAGATTAATCAGATTCAAGACGAAGTTAATTTAATAAAATTACTCAAGTTTCAAATAAATGAAATCTACATCTGGAATCCCAGTAGATACGTTGTTGGCTTAGAATAGCGATTGCGAATGAAATTAACTTATTTATCACGCCATATCGCGTGTTTGTGAAGATAATAGTTTAATAACCAGCCGGTTTTCTATTATATGATTATGAGGTTTCCAGTGAATTGTATTCTGAATCGTTATCTACGTATTCGTGCTTGTTGTTTTTTGCGAGGTCAGCAGCATTTAGGCTGGTGTTAATGTTTGTTTATGGTTACATTCGTAGTGTCTATGTCTTTAAAAAGAGTAATGAGAGATCATCATTCTCCTGCCCTTAAACTAATTTATTTGGGGTCAGCGCAGCATGTCTTCTTCTTCCATTCTTCTCTTTAATTCGTTGTCTCAGCAGTCACTTCCTTTCTGGCCATATCATCCTTCACACAGTCCATCCATTGTTTCTTTGGTCTTTTTCTCTTAACGTGTGAGAGATATTCAATGAAAATTGTCTGTTTCATCCTGAAACAATATTTTATTCAGGATACGGGATATTGCTTAATAAATCGTGATATAACGGCACCGATGATGTGCGGAGCCATTACCCGGTGATTTGAACATTGTCACGATTTTGTTTCGTCATTTCTAATCTATAATGTTTATTTCGTGACGACAGATTGGCAGATGTTTTGTCGCCTTAGTAGCCTTGCTAGAATCTCCTTTCATATTTTGTAGGCATTCCTCATGTACGGAGACTGCTCTATTTACTCTTAGTCATGAGAAGAATAGGTTTATTTCCGGTTCCTACTGACTAAATCCTCACGAAGCTCGTTTTCGTGTCCTATGAGGCTGTTTGGGTAGGTTAGTTCGTCAATGTTCTCATTCATATATCTTTTAGGTCCTTATGTATCCTTCTCTAATGCTTCAATGTACTAAACTTATACTGTCACTTACGGTATATCTTCCGTGATTATTCATTATTTTGAGCTACCAATAAAAAAGAGCTCAAAATAATGAATTACCACGGAATATATCCCGTAAGTGACAGTATAAGTTTAGTTTTAAACCGTGAAAGGTTAAAACTGTGTCCAATGTTGACGACACGGCTGGCGCAGTGGTCAAGCGATTGACTGCTGCGCTGCATGTCGCGGGTTCCAATTCCCGTACGGAACAAATATTTGTATGACCTACAAGTAGTTGTACCGGGTCTGGGTGTTTTTCTATCTATAATATGTTTGTATTTACAAAAAAAAAATGTTTATATGTAGTTTATCAGCCATCTAGCTCCCATAACACAAGCATTAAGTTGCTTAGCTTGGGACTAGATGGTGCTGTGTGAAATGTCCAGGGATATTTATTTATTTATTTAATGTAGAGACGCCAGCACAGCAAGCTACCCGAAACTGTCAAATTTTCCCAATCAACCTTGAATCTGATCCTTTAGCGATAAAGTTAAAAATCTACTGAAGAAATTTGACAGACTGTAGTAGCTTAATGTGCTGGCGTCTGTACTATTATCAGAGGTTGTTTAAAACCATGATGCTTGAAAAATACGTGGACCCCAAAAAGTTCCTGTCCGTCGTCAAACTCGTTAATACTAAAACTCATTGGTGCCAGATTGTTTACCTAATTCTGAGAGCCTGTTATCGATTTGGCCAGTAATTCAACGTTGACACCTACTTGAGCCTTTTAGAATGCTTCATATCATTTTGCGGGATCACCACTATCAAAAATTGGTGGTCGTGGAATGTTGATTGCATTGTTCAAACAGAGAAAATTCCTTACTTAAACTACAGTAACCACTTTCTTCTAAAATCGTTGATTTAGCTTGAACAATCAGAAATGGTAGAAAGTGTGGTAATTGCCGCCAACTAGAACACTCAAATAAAATGTTTAAATGTTTGTGTGTCATCAGAATCATGATCATGGCATGCGCAGGATGCGGTTTTTGATATGAAATATCCGTTTGTTAATTCACGTAGGAGTTTAGGATTATCGTTGCTTAGTAACAGTGATAAAGTTGCAATTTACTTTATCATTCTCCTGCCCTTATGCCATTTTTTTGTGTTCGGCGAAACATATATTACACATAACATCACGCCTGTAATCCCCGAAGGGTTAGGCAGAATTGTACCTAATAGTAGGTACACCCACATTTCTCCAGGTATGTTTTAATTCCCCTGTAATATGGGACGAGCCTATTGCCATCAACCGGGCACAAATTCAGTCTCCGTGGCTGCTACGAAGATATTCGTGATGGAAAAACCCAAAACCTCATGCTTAGCAGTCGCGCTTGCAACCACTCGACCAACGAGGTAGTCACCTATATTACATACCTACATTACATAATACATTATTTGAATGTTGAGAAATATTATCTGCAAATACCCTTTTAAATAACTGCAGCTGACATACGTACAAAGAACTTGTATTCAAAAGCTCCATTTATTTGCAATCAAAACTCTTCAAGGTACGAATGCCATTCCTAGGCTCACCTGTTAATAAAACATTAAACTTCCAACTTTATTACCATATACGTGAAGTGTAAATTGTAAAGACAAATTAATGGTCACGATTGGTAAGTTTGGTCAGTAAATGTCAGCTGCGACAAGGCTAGCCACCGCTCTCACGGAAATGATACTTCATTATAAATGTTACAGTAAAGTTATTAAGTCAGACATATTGTGACAGGGCTAAATTAAAGTATGTTAAAGTTGACACAACCTTAGGAAATTCGATTGTTATAAAATGTAGTTTGTACTTTAATTATGTAGGAATAGATTGCATTTTAATGCGAATTAAATGGGTTCTCTAATAGTTTTGGCAATTAATTCGTTGTAGAGGCCAATGTTTTTATGTAGATTAATAAGAATGTTACTAAATAAATAAGCAATGATTTGAATTCTGTTGCTATCCAGTATTGCTAGTCTACTTTTGATCTCAATGGCCTGTTTCATTTGAATAAAAAATTAGAACAAAATCTTATCTAAATTGCAAAACAAATTAATATAAATGAATAAAATTAGCCATTCCAAAATAAGGCTCACGTCGCACTTGACTTTACAGGTCAAGTGCGTCGTGAGCCTTATTTTATATACATAAAAATAATAATTGAAGCTTGAAAAGGTCTGATCTTTTAAATACTTATAATAGTATAGTTATGTAATTAAAAATAAACTACGTTTGGCATTCTAAGCGTTAGTTTATTGTAGCATACATTTCAATCTTAAATGCTAAGGACGAAATACGAGAATATAAAGCCACATTCTCCAAGTCTTGTATCAAAGGCGCTTTATGCTGTTAGTAACTACGGTGGAAAGCTTCATGCATGCTTCTAAAGGTCAAGTGCATATTCCATTCTAGTAGGCAGCTACTTGTAATGAAATACGAACCAACCGTCGCTATGCTATGGTTCATAATGGCATGTACACTTTAGACGTGGTTTTGGTTCTCTTCTAACTCTATGTAAACAGATCTTAGTAGTAAAATGCCAGACCTTACTTATTTTCTGATTAACAAAATGCATGGGATCGAGTAGTGTTAGTATATAGTGTATGTAAACGTATGCGTATCTGCTAAGTAACGTAACAAATATTACTCACTGTTTTAAAGGTCCAAGTGCTGATTTTTATGTAATGTTGTTAAAAAAAATAATCAACACTGCCAGATACTTCCCGTTAGCGGATATTTCTGCAAGAATACCAGACCAAAATAAGTAAGGTATGGCGGCTCTGGGATCTTGGACCACACCGAAAAGTTTATGTCAGTCCAGTGGAAACGCTTTTTAGAAATACGAAACTCTTTGAAAGCGATTGCGTCTTGCTTAGGCCCTCAGCTGTGGTTTGTATCTGATCTACAATATTCCGGAAGATATTCAAGGAAGTTATGCTTAAGCTCGTCTTTCTTTAATTCATTCCCAGATTATTAAATCAGTTTACTCTTACCAAGTACTAGGAATGCAGATGTCAGTGTAGATTTCTTCATACACTGAACAAAGGAGAGGTTGCATACCATTTTGCAATTACATAGTACATTACCTTTTTCTTGTGTAATCTTTACCTGCTTGTAGCTCTAGTCTTCCGCATAGATAATGCAGAGATTTTCCCATAAAAACTTAGATATAATTGAGAATGAAACAATGCACACGCTTGTTTACATAAGCTGGTTAATTAGAATTCGTTGTTCTAACGTGTCTTTGTGGTTTTAATAGATCGTTGATATAAATTTGAGGAAAAGTGATAAATTAATTTTGTAAATGGCCGTTCACACGGCGTTGTCCTGTCTGATATTTTACGCTAACAAGTTGCCATCACACATGAACCAGTATAAGACTGAAAACTCAAACTCTAAGCGTTTATTATAAACTAGCTTATACCCGCGGCTTCGCCCACGTGGAGTTCGGTTATTGTCCCACGGGATCGTAGTACCGGAATAAAAAGTATCCTAGGTGTTAAACCAGATTATAATCTGTTTGCTAACTTTCATCCAAATCTGGTCAGTAGTTTTTGAGTGAAAGAGTAACAAACATTCAGACATCCAAACATCCATACATCCTCAAAATCTTTCGCATTTATAATATTACGTAGGATAGACCAGTTACAGACCCTTTTGAATTATCAAAATCTAAAAGATGAAGCTGGAGTCCAACCAAAAGGCAAAAAACTGTAACAGGACTTCAGTTGCCCATTTCAAAGCTTAGGTCTCTATGGAACACTTCTATAACACTGTCATATAATCAAAAATGAATACCGTACAGGGGGGTTACTATGACGTCTTAAAGCACGAGTAATTCCAGTGTGGGAAAGAGACAGAGCTATACTGGTCGTCTAGCGCTATCTCTTTCCCACACTGGAATTACTCCTGAGACGACATGGTAGGCTGATCATCACTGTGTGAACGGGGCCAAACTTTTGTTATTAATACGCACGAAATTCTAAGACTTAAAGTGTTAAATACTTTATCAAACTTAAAAAGGTAAAGTTTATTTCTCATAAAGTGTAAACGAACACAATTTTAGTTGTTTACTCACTAAGCGATTCTCATTCTCGGTGCTGCAATGTTTTAATGAAAATGATTTGCATTAATGAAATTCTCTCGCGTTTGTTTTTAAATAAAGAGGAATGTTAAAACAGTATTTTATATAATTATATCTCACTACCCGCGACTTCGTTCGCGTGGAAGGGTCAGTTCAGGCAGAACGGAAAATTGCGGGAGTAAATTACTGGCTGCATTGAAAATAGGACCGTATTGCCATTACCAATAACTTCATGATGATGATGTTTATGCTTGAAACAGCGCCGAAATATCGGGAACTCAAAAAAAAATAGTATCAGTGTCCATGTCAGTTTTATAAACATTTACTAATGTCCTGTTATTTGCCAAAACAAGGTGATGCTGATGTACTAAATCTAAACACTCGGACACGGAACTGAATCATAGTCCAATTGTCCACATAGACAGACATACGTGTTTCCAAATTCACGATGCGTCAATCGACCCTGATCTCAGAAAGGTAGACATGTCATACTTTTATCTAGGTCACCAAAACTAACTATTAATTAACTATTCAAAAACAAGTTTTTTTGCCTGATGCAATCAACAATATGATCGATGCTTGTCTGTCCGTCTGGTCACTTCCTTAACTTTAAAAAGAATAACTGTAACTCCAAACAACAGCATCATAATTATATAAACAGGTTTAATAGAACTCGAATATGACATATCTGAATACAATTTGCATTAAAATCACTTAACTGTCATATTTTGTGTACTAGATACATTTAATTATGCTAATATGTGTTTGAAATCTGATTTGTTAATGTTTGCATGAAATGTATTATATTAATATACATTTCATGCATCATTCATTCATTTCTATCATTAGATAATTAGTAAGTCACGAAGGGCCAGGTCATTCATCTGTATTAAATAACTAGCGGCCCGTCCCGGCTTCGCACGGGTGGACTTAAGATTTTTTTAAATATTTTTACCTTTATTTATATTTTTTTTTTTGTTTTTTTTTTTTTATCGCGATGCTTTTTGGAGATATTGATATGATCTTTTATATTGTAGAACATACTTTTGTTCTATCATCAATAGCTTCCGCAGCGCATGCGGCGAAAGACGTTTTAGGGCACTTTTTACACCTTGGCTTACGTTACTTAAGTTTTAGTAAGGATCCCTAATCTTTTCTAGCAATAAATATAGCCTATATTACTCAGTGTGAATGTAGCTTTCCAATGGTGAAAGAATTTTTGAAATCGGCACAGTAGTTTTTGATTTTCTTCATTACAAACATACACACACACACAAAAATACAATTTTTTCCTCTTTATAATATTAAGTGGAGATGTAGAGGAAATGGAACACTCGCCTAGTACAATATGTGTAGCATTTGAATGTTTTCATACTATCAATGGCACCAGAGTTATTTTTGAAAAACCAAGTGTAGATAACGTTAATTGCGAATACGTTAACACTAATCAGACTTCAGCGTCCACTCTTTACTCTTTAACTGACAGATGAAGAATGGGTGTAAAAAGACACATAGCGAATCCGAAAGGTGCAATCTCCCCGTCATTGCGATATGTTTTTATATCGCAATACCTTCTAGTTATGGAGATATTAGTTTCAACTTTTACAGAAGTTTAAAAAAAAAAGGTTTTTTATATTATAATTTAACTTTACATATATCCATGACTGTACTGGTAATAAATACATCCATCATGGTACAATATTTTGAGTGAGTTACATTGAGTCCTTTTTTGCGTAGTTACTTAGTTTGATGTACAGATTGTTTGGTTGACTGCTTCGTGAAGGGTCCGTTTACACCTTGTCAAACCGACATCTTTGACTTTTCATCTTCGTTATCGCTGATAACATATCAGTGGTGGAACATCACTTTATCTATACCCTTCATTCAGGTGTCTTTCCTCATCCCAAACAACGACTCCTTTTATCCTGAAGACAGCCATTATACGGTTTGGTATCCTATGGGAGTCCGTCGCATTTCCTGCCTTCCCGAGAGTCGTGAAATCCAAATAAAATACTGTGTAACTTTCCTTCCCGGAAAACCAATGAACAAGGCGAATAACTCTATTAGAAGCAAAAGTAAGCGTGGGCTGACGCGGAGGCGGCTGGAGACGACTTGTAAATTGAAAGATTTGTTTTTAATTCTTTGAACTAGAAGTTGTTGTTATAAAGAAGAACATCGACCACTGTAGGTGTTAATAAGTAGTACACAACATCGAAAGTTAGCAAGTGTTTATTGTGCCTATTTAAAAATCTATACTTATTAATATTATAAAGCTGAAGAGTTTGTTTGCTTGAACGCGCTAATCTCAGGAACTGCTGGTTCGAATTGAAAAATATTTTTTGTGTTGGATAGTCGATTTATCGAGGAATGCTATAGGCTATATAACATTACGCTACGACTCTTAGGAGCCGCGCAGCGTGTGACACCGCGGGGAACAGCTAGTAACTATATAATTAACGACGGTGAAGATTGCGGGGATCCGCTGGATGTGAGACGCACGGGACCGGTCAATGTGGCGACAGTTGGCGGAGGCCTATGTCCAGCAGTGGACGTCTTTAGGCTGAAAGGATGGTGATGAATTAACGATGGGCTACCTCGTTGGTGGAGTGGTCGCAATCGCCACTGCTGGGCATTAGGTCCTGGGTTCGATTCCCGGGTCGGGCAAATTGATATTGGATTTTTCTCATCAGAAATTTCTCAATAGCAGCCACGGAGTCTAGATTTGTGCCCGGTTGATAGCAATAGGCTCGCCCCCTATTACATGGGACTTAAACATAACTGGAGAAATGTGCGTTTACTTGTTAGTTACACCTCTGCCTTACCTTTCGGGGACTACAGGTGTGATTTTATGGTATGTATAATTAACTGTAATTGGCTGGGCTCAATACTGTTGCCCGCGTAATTTGGTTTTTAAAGAAAGTCTGTAAATAACGTCGAAGGTTTCCGAGTTCCATTTAAGTATTCCTTTGGCAATGTAAACGTGAAAATTATGTTATATGCAACGCAAGTAAACGCGGATAGTAATATCCGGTAACCGGTCATTTGATTAACGGTTGGTAATCCAATCAGTTTTAGGTCTGCTTGGACCTAAATGAAGTTGATTAATGATGTTATTGGATTATGTGTAATATCGGATAGAGCCCAAAATTAATGATTGGGAAATATTTTAGTAGTAAGTAATGTTAAGTTATTTAAAAAAACCGGCAAAGTGCGAGTCGGACTCGCGCACGAAGGGTTCCGTACCATTATCTATAAAAACGGCAAAAAAATCATATCTGTTGTATGGGAGCTCTTAATATTTTTTTTTTTTTAATTTTTAGTATTTGTTGTTATAGCGGCAATAGTAATACATCATTTGTGAAAATTTCAGCTTTCTAGCTATCACGGTTTATGAGATACAGCCTGGAGACAGACAGACAGACAGACAGCGAAGTCTTGGTAATAGGGTCCCGTTTTACCCTTTGGGTTCGGAACCCAAAAAAATACATAATACGATACCTATAGGGAATTGGGCAAACTTCTGTGTTACCAAAGCCTATCTACCATTACCAACATACTATTGAGTACTAAAACATAACATAACATCACGCCTGTAATCCCCGCAGGGTTAGACAGAGGTGTACCTAATAATACACCATACATTTCGCCAGTTATGTTTAAGCCCCATGTAACAGGGGGAGCCTATTACCATCAACCGGTCACAATTCTAGGTTCCCTGGCTTCTACTGAGAAATTCCTGATAGAAAAACCCAATAACACTTTGCCCGACCTGGGAATCGAACCCCCGACCTCATGCTCAGCAGTCGCGTTTGCGAACACTTGACCTACGAGGCAGTCAGGCAGTCGACGCAGTACTAAAAATAACAATGAAATTCACGACAACCCGTTCTAAAAAACCTGTCAAAGTCACAGCGGAAAGTTTTGGTACCCACAACAGAAGGTCTTTACAAGGTTAACAATGTGTTTTCTTGTAAGTTTAACCCTTTTGCTATTATGAAAAGGGTTACACATGTATCCCTCCCGGAGCAATGCGACCTTCTTAATGTTATCCTTAACCTTCATCAGTGTTTACTGTTACCCACGCAAACATCTTGATTTAAACTTGAACTACTAAGAAATGAGATTGGACGTGGGTTGTATCGCCTGAGGCGAGGAAAGTTTACCCTTAACATTCATTAAGATATACAATAACTGTGTATACTTAATTCATCAAAGTAGACACACTGGGTTTTGATCCCGGCTTCGGCAATCAAATCAATCTTTATTTGTGAACACAGGTATTACAATAAAGGTCTTATGTATACATTTTAGTCGAGCTCTATGTCCTATCAATGAAATTGGTGTACAAATATTAGTTTTTTAGTAATTATGTCTGAATATGTAACACAAAGTCAAGTTCGAATAAATAATGTGAATTCAACATTGGAATTCAATGTACTATTAATAAATAATTATTCAATTAGCAAATCGCGAAAAAAAAATCAGCTGTTCCCTACATTTTGACGAGTTAATCGATCATTTAATGTAGGGAACAGCTGATTTTTTTTTCGCGATTTCAGGTTTGGTCCCATAGTAAGTTCATAGTGATGAGTACAATGACCTCTTAAGAGGTTTCTGGTGTTTTACAAATAACCCTGTATAACTCCTTAAAACAACTACTTTTCCTATCTACTGAAGAAAAAATCAATCGAAACCGTCTTTATTTCCATCCAAGTTTAGTTAAAGAACTTTTTTTTTTTTGTGGATGCCAGATGGGTAGGTGACTTAAAAAGATTACGGGTAAGACCTGGGGGTCTAAAATGGTCTCTTTAGCAGAATTATAATAGGATAATAATATGAATTACGTTTAAATTCTTAAATTAGTCATATCACGTTTACGTTCACATTATGAATTGTCACCTTGTGACCATTTTACGTATTTAAACGTATTTCATAATTATTATTATCCTATTATGATTCTGCTAAAGCGGCCATTTTAGAAACCCTGGTTGAGATTCGCGCGGTGGAACATGACGATCTATGACGAAGATGAATGTTTAACAATTTGTTTAAAAACAACTATGAAAGTTTCATAAACTGTCTCAACTTAATAGTAGCTCGTATTGAGTTATATTCAGTCTTGTAAATGGAAAGGCTGTAACGGGAAATTTATTGGCAAGAAGGTCCACCAGCATCCACAGGTCCCATTCAAAAGAAATATGAAGTGTTTTTGTCGCTAACGGTATGGTTAGCAGAAAAAAATTGATTGATAAACTCTTCAAGCTCGTAATTCTCGTCTACGCGACCGAAATTCCAAACGTTTTTTTACCCAACGAGTTAGAGCCCAAAAGGTAGGTGATGTTTTTTCGAAGAGGTCACTTCTTGTCAGTTTAGTTCATTCAAATGTTGAGTAATAAAGACCGTTTGATTGAATGATTGCAGTTCATAGTTAACATGATTGGCAATTAGGCAGAAGACAGCTTTTCACTAACTGGCAATCAAACAAAGGAACTCATCATAATTATCTCCCTGCCCTAGTCCCATGTTACTTGGGGTCGGCGCAACACGTTTTTTTCTTCCATTCTCCCCTGTCAACCGTCACGCAATTATTTACACCTTTTGCCTTCAAATCATTCGTCACAAAATCTATCCATCGTTTCATACTAACGAAGGTAATACAAAAAATTCACAGGATTGGTCAAATATTTTCCGATATCCAAATGACAAAGAAAAATTCCCTGAAAGAGAATAAACTGAAAATGGAATTTCAATGGAATGATATTTATAGACTGCAGTGTTCGATAGGTCAAATTCTCAGTATTAAAAACGGCTTTGAAAAGGTTATGCCTTTGAATGCAAACAAATCTCCGGTTTTCATACTTTTTCTTTTCATGCAAGCTCTAGAGAATAATTTTAAAGCTTCTAGGAGCACGTGCTTTATCTTATAGTTCGCACACACAAAGCTTACTATGACCTCTTTTAGTTGCAGCTGCCACTTTGAAAATAAATGACATGTATGTTGGAACACTAACTAATTATGAAGCAATATTTTTGCAATCTGGCGTTTGTGGATCCAGTGATAAGAAATTTCGTGTATCATGTTTTGTTATGATCAGTCTTTTTTACCTATGCAGGGCAAGGGCCTTCCTTCCCTATTTTAAGTGGATTTCACAATTTCATTAAGCCTGTCGGATTGCCGTTTACTGGTGTACGCACCTTGTATTTATTTTGGCATACCTCATATATGTGATTTTCCCAGTTCATGTTAAGTTAGTAATAAACTAAAACAAACGACTTCCAAAAAAACACTAAAAAAGTTTAAAATAACTTTAGTTTCTGAAGTCGGTGACTGTATGTTTCATTGACTTTTTTGCCACTGACTTCCGAAAGTAAAGTTATTTTTAGACTTTTTCAAATCGGTTCATAAATGACGGAGTTATGAGGCAACAAACATTAAAAAAATACAACTGAATTGAGAACCTGCTCCTTCTTGTGAAGTCGGTTAAAAATAATTAAAACTGTCTCAAAAAATCCCCACCATCACTCATTTACAACACCAGTGTCATTCCATCTCCGCCTCCAGTAACACTACTAAACGTACAGCCAGCCTTATTTACCTTTCAACTTCCATTCAGTCAACATTCCTGCCAACGTACACCGCCCCTCAAGGCTCCCTTCACACGCCGATCAAGGCCGACTATTGTCCTAATGATCACTTATCTTGGCTATCTGCTCGACATTGCACGATGTCTGTTGCAAGTCTTTAACAGATCATTTAGTATTACAACATCGATTTATCTGCACGTTTTTAGGATTAGAGCGGTTGAAAATGCAGCGGTGAACAATAGATCTATGATGGCTGGTTTAAATACGATATATCTATAAATAAATAGCTGATTCTTGCGACTTAGATCTTTCGAACTTCAACCTTCAGGTCCGCTCCGGGGAAAAACGGATTTTTGAAAAACTACACAGTACACATCTATAGCCTCTAAGGTTCATCTTCCTGTGTCGTTTTCAGTGGTTGAGCAATGCAATTGTGAGTTGTATGTCAGTCACGAAACTGTTTTATACCTACTACAGTCTACATAGGTACTACGGAGTTCACTGACGGTCGACCAATTTTCAACCTTATTACTTAGGGCCCGGTGGCAGACTGAGTAAGCTGAAGTGGCAATGGGCCGGTCATATTAGCCGTAGAACCGATGCGGGAGACGTGTTCTTAAGTGGAGACCGCGAATCGGCAAACGTAAGGTGGGACGACCTCAGGCTCGGTGGAGTGACGTTATTCGCGGTGTGGCTGGTAGCAACTGGATGAGAGTTGCTGAAAATCGAGTTGAATGTCGTGCGATTGAGGAGGCCTATGTCCAGCAGTGGACTACTGTAGGCTGCTGATGATGTGGCAGACCGATTCAGTGACCTCTTTAGTACAACTTACGACTGATACAAATAATAGAGTCCCGACAGAAACGTCGACAGAACATAAGACGACCAGACGACCTATAAAACTTTACAGCAGAAACTCGGACACGGTAAAAGGCCACAGAGAAATACCTAAGAGGCCATTAAAAAGTTTTAACAGCCCTAATTCGTACAATATTTCTTTAACAGTACAGTTTACTATATAAATATTAGTTCTCCAAAGCCATTATATGTATACAATGTAATATCTCGATGAATGAACTAAGTGAAGGTTGATATGGCAAGGAGGTGTCTGATGAGATGACGAGTCATAGAGAAGTACGTATGGAAGAAGAATACATGCTGCGCCATCCCAAATGTATTGGGATAAGAGCAGGAGATGATGATGATCTCAATGAGCAAGTATTTTGACATGCATTCATAAGGCAATCAGAACATTTTGACTTACAACATGATTAACTGCACGATTAAAGGATTATACTCATAATGTGACGTGCGACGCCACGGTTGGCGCAGTGGCTGAGCGTTTGACTGCTGTGCTTCGTGTTGCGGGTTCGATTCCCGCACGGAACAAATATTTGTCCTACAGATAGTTGTTCCGGGTCTGGCTGTTTGTGTATGTGAGTTTAAATGTTTTTAAACGCACCCACGATACAGGAGAAATTCCTAGTGCGGGGCAACGTTTAAAAAAAAATGTATCTTCAGTTGTAAGATCTTTTTAATATGATTGAGAAGATTTCAATGTGTAGTAAGGGTAATCTAGATTAAAAGCTGTTTTGCGTTAGAGAACGTTTAGTATGCGCAACGTTGACCAAAGCTAACGAATTTAAATAAATAACAATTCATAATTGGCTTTACCTTCATCTAATTTAACTTTGACGTTAAGCATGTTAATAAATAATCGTCTGTTACCAACAAATCCTCTTAACAGGCCACGTTGTTAGAGACACAATTAATTTTGTAAAGCTCAAGTTCTAATAAAAAGGACCTAACTTTGACCTTTGCCATTAGAGACTTGACGTCAGTAATTATAATTTATTCCCTAAAAATAGCACATTTTTTATTTTCTTCCGAAGCTGCGAAGGTCTCCTCTTGAAAACAAACAAATCGCAACTCACGGACTGTGATCATTACTCACAAACTTACGACCAACATTTCTCTTTGGTATTCATCTCTGCTTTTGTATGGCACCGCTATTGTTTTCACTCAACACTCCGTGCGATGGTAGCGGTGTGAATTATAAGCGTCGTAGTAGCTAGAACGAGGTGGCATTTTAAATAAAGAACCCCGTAAGGGCTGGTACTGCGCATGCGTTAAGTCGAGCAACCCTCACGTTTCCAATATGGCGCCGACCGCCACAAGTTAAGCACGCGTTCGCTATTTACAATACATTATAATTAGATATTGCATCTATGACTTAAAAAATAAAAAGTAAATATTTTAATTTACAGTGCGTTTAGTTTTCAAATAAGAAATGTTTTGGTGAAATTCTATTGTGGTATTTTTGGTGACGCAGTGCGATCAGATGTGTTTGATCACGTTAAAAGTGTAGTAGGACGTTTATCGTAGTTCAACGCTGTTGTGTAGGGCCAATGCGTCAATTAAGGGAGCCAATTTCCTTGCATTTTAATTAGCTTAGTTAAAGGAAGACCAAAGATTAATTATTTACATCAAGTTATTTGTTTAAAAGATTAATCACTTGAGTGAAATTGTTTTAAAAGTATTAAAAACTCGACAAAGAAAAAAAACTGAAACATAATTCCCGCGCTCAAAACTCCCGTGTTCCAAAAACAAAAAAAAACTTCCAATTTCAACATTTTCGCGGGTTTTCCACGAAGTGACGAACATCAGTCAAGCTGCGTCGCTCGAAGGTATCGCCCGCGGCTCTGCTGCTGGGTACAAGGCCAGTCTCTGGACTGGTCGAACCAGTCAGGAGTCCTGAAGAACCAGCTCTGGACGTTGCTCAAGACAAAGCTTACTGGGGCAGCGTCGCTACGGCTATGACGAGTAATTAACTTTTTAAACATAATTTTAATGTTTATTTATATTTAGGTACATTTTTCAATGTAATTCTATGCGTAAAAGTGGTACAAGTAGGTAAACATGGTACTTACCTCATTTTTATGTAGGCCATGACTATACCTAACAGTTGATGTACAGATGACCCACATTATATGGCGCTCTTCAACACTCATCACTTAGTAGCCTCTCCATTTGCTACTATCCAGAATTTTCCATTTCCCAGTATTAGACTCGTCTGTGACCCAGTACCAGTATTTTTGGCTCGCTAAAATGTCAACGTCCATTAGGAAGTGCTATCCATCAATTACCTTCAGTTTGAAGTTTGCTCTAACTTGGCCATTTTACTCAGAAACCATATTAACGTTGAGATATCTTTGTACTCGCATATAACTTGTTTTTAAGATACGTAAAATATTTTTCTATGTACCATTCTTTATTAAAACGTCAAGCATTATGCTCTTAGCCTTCCATTTAAAGAAAATTTGCACGCACTTAACATGTGCATTTATTAGTTTTTATGTGAAACACGCACTGACTCATACAGTCATACGTTTCCTGGCAACAGCGATGAAAACTTGTATGAACGCATCCTCTTTGCAGGGTCGTTCCGCTTTCGAATGTAGTTTTAAATTTGAATTGGACGCCATTATTAAAAAAGAAAAAATATACTTTACATTGTTATTTCTGTCTTCAAGAAAGAAATAACAAAGAAAATATGTTTATTTGACATAATAATATGTCACAAGTATACTTACATAATATGAAAACTTCATAAATAATTATGAAAGTTGAAAATCGTTTAGCGCAGAAAAGTTCGCAAAGAAAATGTCAGAAATCATTATTTTTCTTGAAGAGTCTTCATCTGAAAATAAGAAGCTCGCCACTGTACTCTGAAACCAATTTTAAAACATAATTTTACTTCATAGCAGTTATGAAATATATCCTAGGGCTAGGGCACACTTGTTAATTTGTTTTAAAAACTTCGGTGTAGCGATTTCCTTTCGATACACCTAAACTATGTTCTTATGAATTTTATAAACGTTTACGTTATTTCTCAAGAAAATCGGAAACGGTTACTTTGAAATCAAAAAGCGTGAACTGTCCGTAACTTAATTAACTGGTCAACTAACAAATTAGGGTATAAGACAATGACGTAAGATGAGCGAGAAATGGGACTATGACCATATTTTAGTGCTTCAATAACCTTTGGGGACAAATCATATCCAAGATGTTTATGTTGTTGAAAAGATGATGAAAGAAAGAGAAAGAAGGAAAGAAAGAAAAAGTATTTATTAGACTCCCACATGAGAAAACAAAAAAATATGGTTGAATTATCAATAATGATAATGGCTTATATTATGCTGATAATCATCAATCAATCAGCTACAGAAAAAGAAAGATCAATAAATACTTTCCTTTCTGTGTCCAGAATGTTGCAAACCAACCCGCTTATAATAGACGCGAAATAACTTAAACCAAACTTAAAATGAGAAGATATTATTGGTTAATCTGAAGTTCATACTGGTTGTAACTTTAGCATCAGCATTGTCAGCCTATATTGTTCTTGCTGCTCAACTGATGAGGCTGGTGAGCCTCCTCTCCACAAGATGAACTCCTCTGTGGTCGAAACTTTTACTTCCTTAAACTTAGCTTACCTACATAATTTATACGCTTAAACCAAATTGTACCTAAGTTCTATTAGCATAAATCAGAAATTGAAGTTTACTTAGGTTCTGGCACTTTTAAATTAAGAATGCAACAGTTTACTCTCAAAGAACAAGTACAACGAAGTTAGCTAAGAGAAACTTGAACACTTCTGTGATGTTTAAGTTATCTGTGGAAAATATTTTCGTCCTGGCAACCCTAACTTACCAACCCCTTAATTATTAATGCACAATTAAAGCCTCAGCCCTACCTTTGTTGGCTTTTAGAGGCTTATTCGACGAAAAATAAAAATTATAAACTCAGTTCCCATGGCCAATTACACGGAGTAATCATACATCACACACGGCGACACATCACTGTACATTTCCAGTATAACATGGCCTCGCTTTGTATAGATTTCCCGTACAATGAGACATTCGCATAAGCTTGTTTTGTATAGTTTGATTGGCCGTCGTGCGTACTCGGATTAAGACCGGTAAACTGTAATCAATTTAGCGTGAATTTTAACTAGGACGGACGTAACACTTTCATAGGGCAATTAAGTTATGAGCGTTCAGCGGGATAAATGGTCATTAGAGCTAAAAAGGTATCTATAAACTGTCTCTATATTAAAACTACTGAATCTGAAGGCTATAAATTAATGGCTATCGCAAAACTTTTCGTATCTGTCTCTATAACTTTCAATAAAAGTGACATAATTCAAATTCAAAATCTTTAATTCGAGCGAAGGCTCATATTATAGGGTTAGTAACATAATCCTTAAAAACGAAGTGTTAGTAAATAACACGATACGGGCGAACATATTACTGATAACCCGTACATTTTAGACGCTTTCATTGTCGTTCGCTGGGAATGTCAGTTTATTTAGACTGAAAGGTTGCAAGGAGCTTGCCTAAATGATGCGGAGATTTTTAAGAATCAGGGAGTCTGACCACTTGACTACACCGTACCATGGCCGTGCTTACTTACTTACTTATCAGGCACAGAACAAAAGATGACATGGACATGGATAGTCGCATACTTTTCAATTTATAAAGTATATTTTTTTGCCTGGTATGTTCATAGAACGGTCATGGTATGGTATGGGGTAGTGGGCAGAATCCTTTAGATGTTCTAATATCAAATGTAGCTGTTTGTACATTTTTAGTGGTAGATCGGAAAATCTTAACTGTATGAAGGTACAATTTTAAACTGTTCATAAATTCATAATACCTAGTAACCAATTGTATTATCAATACGTCATCAACTTCCTACCCTTGTCTCATTCTACTTAGGGTCGGCGCAACACATTTTCTTCTTCCATTCTCCCCTGTCAGACGGCACGGCATCATTTACTCCTTTCTCTTTCATATCATTGCTCACACAATCCATCCATCTTTTCTTTAATATGTTTTCGAGAAAACTACGTGATGGATAACTTTATCCATCACGTAGGGAAACTTCCTAGCTTTAATACACTGTACACATACTTTAAATCCGGATATTGGCCATCAAAACCGCCAACAGTACTCGACTTGTTCCCTATACGTCAAATGTCAAGGTTCGCGCGCATTTGCGTCAGTCATCCCGCCATTTTCTATTAGCAGCTGAAGCCTGTTAATGAAATGCGTATTTCAATTAAATATAGCTTTCATTGACGTGCCTTTAGGTATATACGATTAGTAAATAAGAACTAAGATAAATACCAATTTGTTTGTTAATAATTACGATTTTAAATAACCTGGGTAATAATTGGACGTATATAATAAATGATTAATTTCCGTTTGTCGTAATAAAATGGCTTCATAAAAACGGTAACATATCTACCCGTATATTTGTTATTTATGTGTTTTTGAGCTATATTTGTAATGAAATAAAGTTTTAGTAAGAAAATACTATATTTGTTCGAAAAGAGGCTTTAAAATTGTCCTACTACCACAAAATGGCGCAAGAGACAATTAAGAAAGTTTTATTATTAAAAATGCCTTTAAAAAGCCTGTAATGATAATTATAATTCCCTTCGTTACAACACAAATATTTTTAATTTAACCAAAAGTATTCAGTCCGTAATATTTTTACCTTTAACCTTTCCCCGACGGTTTGTTACAATTTGATGTTGATTTATGACATGGGTTACATTTAATATGTAACATCATTGTGCCTATACAAAATCTCACTTTTGTGTTACTAGTTAAATTGCTGGTAATTTGTAAACGCTATGATTCAATTTAGATATCCTTTTAGGATGAATTTCACAAACGAAACGTAATCAGGCTATTTATTTATATACTAGCTGAGGCTCGCGACCTTTATCCACGTGAAATTATTAAAAAATATGACTGGTTTGAATCCGATTTTGTTAACAATTTCAAAGGTTTTAATATTTTTGCACGGAACCCTATTATTTTTCTAAAATAAAAGTAGCTTAAGTTACTCCTTAAAACATCAGCTATCTACCAGTAAAAGTCTGCCGTTAAAATCGGTCCAGCCTTTTCGGAGATTAACCGGAAATCACACACACAGACCGACAGATAAAAATTAAAAATAATTATTTTTTGTTATAAGTACCGACTACCGTATATACTTTCATATGCATTCAGTAAAAAGCGGTTATTTTGATTATTCAAGTATATATTTATTTAAACCGTGTTGACCTGTCGTCATTGTTGACGATTATTTACACTGGTTTTAGATGTGCTAAACGCGTTCAGTGTCATAGTGAAATACGTCCTTACTCTATTACTCAAAATTATATATACAACGAGTATCTTTAAAAAGGAGTAAGTTTAATATGAGTTCTTATAGTCGTCTATGTGAGTGAACATACCTAAGCATCAAAGAACCTTGACATAAAACTTTAAAGTATTTTGAAGTTTACGTCAAGCTTCTGCGGTGCTTTGTGTGTACTCGTATGTAACCTGGGCTTAAATTCTTACTGAAAACTACATGTGAGACACTTCGTGCATCTACGTGAGCGACTAAAGGATTTCACAAAATATGATTTTCCTACCAAGTGTGAAAATGCCGTGAAACTGTACTCCTAGGACAGACTGGCAACACAGGATAGGCACCATTTGTAAAGTTCAGGATATTTCCGTTAAGTACTAATGAGAATGCCTTTGAGGTTTCATAAGTGACTAATTTAAGTGAAATAAAATATTTTCACTTTGATAAATGAGGTTTTCTTCAGAACAAGGGGATATGCGATAGCTTACTGTAATTGCCAGAGGTAATACCTAAAACATATTGCACTGTTTCTTTTCAACTCTCACCATTGAACTCAGCATTTATAAAATAAATCTTACAGTACGGCTTCATTTAGTCTTTTTTAGGTTACGGCTTGTGGTAATGAAGACTGGCACAAAACTACAAAAGCCACTATCACTTAGCTATCGGGAAATACGTTAAAGTGATGTGACGAAGAGCTCTCAGCATTTTAAGTTCTTTCTTAAAATAGACAAAAGATTATCGTTTATGTTTTCATCTAATACTGATAGCTTGTGGAAAATTAATAACAGCCGCTCGAGTCGAATTTCAGGTTAACCCGCGCTTGTGTGGGTGGGTCCGTGGATGTGTGACCACCCATTACACACCGAGTTTCTTCCGTGCCTCGGAAAGCATGTTAAGTCGTTGGTCCCGGCTGTCAATTGTAGATATATGACAGTCGTTACAGGTAGTCAATGGCCTGAAAGTCGGACAAGCAGTCTTACCAATGGGTTTCGTATTACCCAGTACTAACTGAGTTGTAGGTCAGAGGCAGTCGCTGCATGTAAAATACTGGTATTCAGCTGTATCTGGTAAGATTGGAAGCCGATCCCAACATAGTTGGGAAAAGGCTAGGCAGAAGATGAGTAAATAACAGTTACTTAATGTTTTGTTTGCTATTTTCACTTCGAAAATGCTTCTCTTAAGACACAACTAAAACAAAATCACCGTTTCCCCACACTTGTGGTCACTAACAAAACGCAGTTAAACTTTTAATACCCTTAACGGCTAGTTAAGTAACAAATAACCGGTTAATTGCCACCGCAGTTTCCAGTCGGAGATTGGAGTTAACGTTTACGCTATGCGGCGCAATTACTTTTAGTTAACATCAATCAATGTTGCCGCGGTTAACTTTATCAGTTTAGTATCGTCCGTGGTATCGTGTACAAAGTTTAGTAATAACGTTTGAGATCAATTTATGCTAATTGATAGCCGGTTGTTTCCGTTTTAGCTATACCGTGCAATTAACTGTACGTATAATTGATGGAGTTTTAATCTAAAACTAATATTGACGCAGTTCAAATATCAAGGTTCATTTATCAGATGCAATAAAAATGTTTGCCATTTCCTTGAAAATCGTTGGTGTAGTGGTCGCAAGCGCGACTGCTGAGCATGAGGTCCTGGATTCGATTCCCAGGTCGCGCAAAGTGTTATTGGATTTTTCTATTAGGAATTTTCCAGTATCAGCCATGAAGCCTACATTAGGTCCCAGTTGATAACAACTCGCTCCCTATTGCATAGGACTTAAACATAACTGGCGGAATGTGGGTGTACTATCAGGTACACCTCTGCCTACCCCTCGGGGATTACAGGCGTGATGTTTTATGTTATGTTTATCACAGTGCATTTGAATCTAGATCTATTATACTTATCTACATAGAGACACATGCATTGTTCGTGGTAGTCCCACACCACTCTACCTTACTTCATATTGATTGTGAAAAATGAGCCTAATGAATTCATTTGTAACGCTCAAATGTTGAGAGTCTAACCACCTGCTATTTAGGCGTTTATTATTTAAGTTTCACCTAGTGTGGGTTAGTGAAAACGGGCTACAATAAGATGCTAGCTGCAGCATAAAATACTGGTATTCAGCTACATCTGGTTAGACTGGGAGCCGACCCCAAGATAGTTGGGAAAAGGCTAGGCAGATGATGATGATTAAGTAAATAACTGGCTTAGTAAGTAGTTGGTGATATACCTTTCCCATTGAATAAAGTGTTGCAACAAATTTAATCAATGTTTTGGTACCTACAGTTTCGCAAAAGCTCCTTGAGCTGCTATCTCAAGTGTCGCAGCTACAGTCATGCACAAAAAAAAACTGAAAAGAATATTAATGACACGAAATTGACAGTGACTGATCTGATTCTGTTTTTTTCACTTCTTATTATCTTTCGTCAATGTTTGAAGGCCAATTATAATTATTTATTTAAAAATCAAATCAAAAAAATCAAATCATTTATTACCCAGATAATACAATCCAATTTGTTAGTTTGTTTGTTTGTTTTGTTTTGTTTGTTTGTTGTTTGTTTTTTATTTGTTTGTTGTTGTTTGTTAAAAATGTAATATTTTTAACTAGCTGTCGTCAGCGTGAAATTATTGTAAAAATATACTGCCCTATTTGAATCGGAATTTGTTAACAATTTCAAGGGTTTTATTTTTTTTCCTTTTTCTAGAATAAATTACGTTACTCCTTATAACATCAGCTATCTACCAAAAGAAGTCCCATCAAAATCCGTCCACCCGTTTCGGAGATTAGGCAGAACAAACCGTCAGATAGACACATAAAAAATAAAAAAAAATATTACAAGTATCGAATATAGTTTTGTAAAAAGCTGCTATTTTGGAATTACAAACATACACTTCAATTTTATTTATTTGTTTAGATAAGATTATGCTAAAAGTTGACTGGAATATTATGCTGAATCTCAGTCACAATCGTCCCGAATATGTTAATTAAATTCCCCGGAAAAAGGATGACGTTTTATTCTCATAAAAGCCACGCTTGGTTGGCTTTGATGGGACATCATGACCCACGCGGTTTGTTGTTTATACATCTGATTTTATCTAGGACAGTACTCGCTTTACTACTCTTTTTTTTTTGTGAAATTTGTAAATGGAAAACGAGCTTTGACACGCTGCTTACAAAGTACTTTGTAGGTTAACCACGGTTTGGATTAAAGATGGCCTCTTTGAGTAATAGATTCCTCTAATAAAATAATGAGTGGAATAGGGAGAGGAAGGCTTTTGCCCAGCTGTGGGACCATACAGGATAGTTAGTTAGGCTTTAAGCGACCGCTTTCAGGTATCTACAGTTCTTTTATCTTTCTGTCGTTATATTTTGTTATATGTCACCGTCTTTCATAAAAAAATAAATAAATAATCGTTTATTGCAGTCAGTAAAAATATAGCGTAATACAATTTCGTCTATTCTATCTTGGAAATCAGTTCATTTCCATGGACATAATTAAATGGTAAATTTTGGTTAGCAAGAATATCAATGAATTTTTTCGTCAGAAAGAATTTTCACGGTAGCTTCCGAAAGCTGTCTAAAAGTATCTGCACAGAGAGGCAAGAACTATCTTTATTTTGTTCGTTTCTTTATACGACTGATGGTGAAAGTAAACTGAATTCGTACGTGTATACATCCAAGCAATAATTGCCCCGAACAAACATACAAATAGAGCAACGCCACACGTCGTTAGTGGTGCAGTGGGGCGGAACTAACAATTTTGAAGGCGTCTTTTGTTTTTTCTTTATGCTCAGTTACTTTTCTGGGCTAGATAGGTTTTTAAGTGATATCAAAATTGGCTTCAAAGAAATGATATTTTAAGAAGAAATGAGAGAGTTAAAACGATTTTAATTTTTTTGTGATATTTGAAAAGTTTTGCTTTAGTATTTTACAGTTCAATGACTTATAACTATAATTGCTTTTTAAACGCAGACAATTACTAGGCGTGCAATAAAAATCTATTTTAGTATAAATAAATATGGAAAGCCATTTACTCCAGAATTTAACCCCTTTCCACTGAATTAAATTACATACTACACTTTCAAGCAAATAAAACTCGCGTCTACTAAATTGCAGTATCGACCTCCCATTCCCTGCAAAGCCAGCAATTTACATAATAATACATGTTTTATTTCCACACACACTCAAAATAATTTACGACGAAACATAAAATGCAAGTGCTGGCCGAAAAGAATCGGCCATTTTGTTTTCGTCATTGGGAATTTATTGTTAAGCCGTGTTGCAGTACGATCGTGGCCCGTGATATCTAGTTCGTAGCGTATGTAGGTAGGTGGGTAGGTAGGGTCTCGTACCCGTGAGAAGCAATTACGACAGTTCATCAGGTGTGAGGTGTGCTAATGGCTTGTACTTGATTGAAACGAAAGGTCTGAGGTAGTTCAGAAGTCAATACCGTATGTTTACGATTAAGACTTAAGGTAAATTGTGTTACTGCTACTTAAATACTGACCCGTTGGTAAGTAGTCTTAAGCGCCTGGTTCGATTCCCAGGTCTGGCAAAGTGTTAATGGGTTTTTCCATCAGGAATTTCTCAGTAGGCTCCGTGGCTGTTATTAGAAAATTCTGGTTGGTGGAAATAGCCTCTTCCCCTATAACATGGGACTTGAAACATAATTGGCGCAATGTCGACTGACTATTAGGTTCACATCCGTGTAAACCTCCTTCAGAAATTACAAGGCGTCATCTTATTTTATGTTATTCAATTAAGTATTAATCATGTAAAGTAATATCGATTAAACCATTTCGGTGAAAATCCATCTGATCCAACCAGCATTACGTTACTTTCCTTCAAACGTTGAAAACGCAATAAAGCTTTTTTAAGCTAGTTCGCTCTTCGTTTCATCCATTACTTTCAAATTGACCTATATCCACAACATTGTACCTACGACTAACAAATAGATCCACACAATTTTGCTGTAGAGAAACAACATTGAAACCTTTCAACTGCAATCAGTAACGTAAACTTCAGTACTTTCACAATTCAAATACTTCCGCTTTTGGATCGGTGTCAAAGTCACACTGATCTGTATACTTAAAGCAATAAGGTCATTTTTAGGTTGCTATCACCAACAAGTCTGTTAATATTATAGTGATCTTTAATTTCGAGAAAATAAGGTTGTGTTTGGATAACTTTAAAAGAAGTGTACGTTGAGGGTATTGTTTACTAGTCCTTACAGCAGTTTACAGAACAAAACGACGCCTTGCGAACATTCTCACGGTTGCTTTATTGTGTGTAACACGCAGAAATATATCACAGCTGTGGTGGTTGCATAACCAACCCTCAAACGCGAGCGGGTCGTACGTAAAGACCATGCGAAAATTATACCAAGAATAATATTATGAAGAAAGTCTCATTTGAAATTGGAACAGGTTTATGTTTCTTTTGTTTTATTTCGAGGTCTTATTATAACTGAGAAATGTGTGAGATTTGTATACTTGTATGGCGTGTTGCCAAATCGATTGTATGATTTGTATGAAATGTGAGCCAATTTTTCAATCAAATGAACATCTGAAGTTCATTTGATTGAAACCTATTTCTTTTATTAAAACACTCAAAAGTAACCTAGTTATATTCATTAATAATAACTCACTTAAATCCAACCTTGACGCATATCAATACGTATTACAATATGAGCTCACGTTTACCCGTTTACATCGCGATATTTCACAGCCGGGTGTGCGGTTATGAACCGTTTTTTCGTGTCGCCGATAAAGGGTCATTACTAAACTGGGTTACGTAACGTAAACCGCGCATTTACGGGTTGATTAAACAAATTATTATGGTAAGATTTGTTGTGGAGGTGTAACGAAGCGTGTTTATTGGGCGTTTGCGTATTTTGTACGGAGTTAATTTAATACGGTGGAATGTAAATAAATATGGCCTAATTAAATGTTGTTAGTATGTATTTACATTTATTCTTAGAGAGGGAACTGTTTTACACTTGCAGTAGGTTAAGCTCAAGCAATCAGTTGTATTGTTTTGACCATAACATTAGGCAACTTATGAACGATTATTCAACAGATTTCAAGAAATTATTTTATTAGGTTCTCCCTTATTGAATTGGTGTAGAATTACGTCATATTAAGTCGGTAAGCCCATGAAAACAAGTATTATTTTGACTTTGTCGCAACTTAGGCAAATCCTTGAAAAAACTTTCAATAGAGCACATAAATTATACTGGTTACTATTAAAACATTCTCTTAAATTTATCTGTTGCTAAGAGATACCAAGTCTACTGATCTATATCTTTCCTAAAGCCGCAGTTGCTTTCATAATAACACCTATATTTTTCATTCATATTTTTTTTTAATTGCGTACTAAAGTTCATACCTATTTGAATCTGTTGCTCCAGTAAGCCCTCGAAATTACGTTTAGATCCCTCAGGATTAAGCACGATATGAATATAATCCCGCCAGATTGTTTGCTTGGCATATAGCTACAGATTTCATCCACAGGCAATGATAATATTTTATTTGTAAGACGACATTATCCTTGTAATACGAAGGTTACTCCATCAATTTGGTTCCATTTTGATTTGAAGAAACTTTGGTCAGATTTACGGTAAGCTGATCGATTGTGAAATGCGTCGATTAATAAATGAATGATCTGGATTGTTGGATTGACCGAATTCGTCTTTTGTCTGTTTCTATTAGATTACTCATCATCATCTTCCTGCCCTTGTCCCATGTTATTTGGGGTCGGCGCAACACGTTTTTTTCTTCCATTCTCCACTGTCAACCGTCACGCTATCATTTACTTCTTTATCTTTCATATCATTCCTCACACAATCCATCCATCGTTTTTTTGGTCTTCCTCTCCCTCTCCATCTCCATCCATCAACGTTTATATTCATCACTCTTTTAGTCACATGCGATTCGATTGGATTACCTACTACTGTAGTTATAATGTAGGTATTTTATTTACCATAGTCGGTGTCCCTCTTTCTGGATTCCTCTCTTCTGTGCCATAGTTTCCTGAGGGCGTAATGACAATCGGTTTCAAAACAGTTCGTATTTATACTTTCATAAGGATTAACGGTAGCTTTTCGTAAGCTTATGTCAATCAAATACAGTTTTGACTTTTCCATTATCGTTGTCGTCGATATTATGTCACTTTGTCCTCGGCTCTCTGGTCAGTTCATAGTATTAGTTAAAATGTTTGCCCACCATAGACTATAAATTATAACTTACTCATGCGTCCAGCTATATGATATACGCTACATATGCCGCTGTCATGTCCTCGTTTCCCATCATTAATCTTGTGCCTAACACGGTTTTTGCCACGAGGTAAAAAATCACCCTTCACCGATCCGTACATCTTCACAATCTATCTTCTCGGGGTTATCTGAAAATTTCCATTAAGACTAGATTTCCAGCTTCATCAATTCAGTTACATACAACTCGCGTTTTAGCGGGGTATAGGCAGAAACTTCAGAACGCCACCTCCGGCGATCCTTACATACATCTTTTGCCTCGTTCATACATCTAGACATACACGCATGCCAGTTGGCAGTTCTACGCACCTGAAACTGAAGGACATCATTAATATAATTAATGTTTCCACTCACATCTGTCTGGTAAATATTTTTTCTAGTTACAGTTCTTTTTTCTGTATCGGTTTGTTCATCGAAAACAAGTGAGTGTGAACTTTCGTGTTTTGGCGGGCGAATTCAATATGGCGGTCAGGGATCCAACATGGCGGAAAAGCGCATTTCATTGATAAGGCCGCAAACGTTTCGGTGCTCCAGTTTGTTTTGAACTTAACGCGTTATTGTAGCACTGTATTTACTGAACTCACTGAATAGAATATAATAAAATGGAAAAAGTTTATTTGTATTACTTCAGAATATTTTACAAACACTGAATGTAAAAGGTACCTAAGTCGTGTCATGTTTTTCTAGGTTTTTTGACATTTTTATGAACGTTTAAGACACGACGCTATTGTAACATTACGTATTTTAAATATCGAATTATCAAGCATCGTTATATTTAATACATTTTTTGTTCGTTGTTAAAAACTCTAATTATCAAATTAAATCCATCAAAGAATATAGAGCCGCCATTTTTGATCGATTAATCAGAAACACGATAATGCCCTTGCTCGTTTTTTACATCATTTTCCCTTGTTACAGCTACAAGTGGAAGCGGTCCCGGTGGGGGTGATTCAAGGCGCGGTGGTGATGTCACGCCGCACGCGCAACCCCAGAGGCGGCTCATCAAAGTGGACTTTGATAACCTTGAGGTAAGGTACATTTTCCTTTAGCATTTAGTTTCAAGCCTTTGCTCTGAGAGAGGGAAGTGGACCATAATCAATATGGGCCCACGTCCAGTGTGGGTTGATGTACGTCACGTGAAACTTTCCTTTACTTTGTAAGCCTAGAATTCGTTCAATACCATCGCGCAGTTGAGCGAAGTGTTGTTTGGATGGAAAATTGGAAAGAATACATTTTTGACAAGAGAGATAAATGAAACCGTGAAGTATGGAAGAAGAAGATAATAATATGATGCGCCTACACCAAGTAAATTGGGATAAGGGCAGGCGAATGATGATGACGAAATATGAAACTGTGACTAGTGTAGACAGTACATTAAACTAGTTTCTTTATTTTAACATTAAGCATGAAATGCATTGGCATCTTCTAGTCCCATATCATCACTACCTATACATAGTATAAAACAAAGTCGCTTTCTCTGTCCCTATATCCCTATGTATGCTTAAATCTTTAAAACTACGCAACGGATTTTGATGCGGTTTTTTAATAGATAGAGTGATTCAAGCGGAAGGTTTCTATGTATAATACATGTACCCGTGCGAAGCCGGGGCGGGTCGCTAGTATAATATATATAAAGAAACAGTTTCTAATTAACCAAAACTTTATTGCCATGAAACAAGATCCGAGAACTGACCATTAATTTATTTAATAACTAAAGTTTAGCTCTTAGTCATAACGGGAGCAAGAGCCTCCTCATATGACCAAGTACATGTACACTTTGGTAGTATATAGCACGCGGGAGAATTCCCCTGTTCTTGGCACCACGCCACACGGCCGAATAATTTCTGATATCTAGATAACGTTATAACTATACCCCAGTGGTCTGGGTCAGTGGTTACATAAAAGAAATGCCGAGAACAGTTTGCAACTGAGATTTTTCCCTGGTATTTTCCGTAGTTTATTGTGTTAGGAAATGGTATATGAAACTGCATTTTAAGTTAGTGTAGTTTTCTTTTATCCCTTAAGATGACCCACTGACCCTTTTTCCTGGCCTGTTCCGTCTTACTCCTGGAAAAACCTACTTCTGCTATTGTTTACGAACCGCATTTTTCTTCCAGTTTTGGTGCTACTTTTATTCTTGAATAAACCTTTGTTTGTGTAAATTCTTCGGGTCGATTTCCGTTGCTTTCTTCAATTGAATGCATAATTAACTCTTTTCTGCCCGAATTTATTTATTTATTTAACACTTCAAGCACAAAGTACAGAGGCGGACTTAATGCTATAGGCATTTTCTACCAGTCTACCTTTGGGTGATGCTGACTGTAAAGACAAACTGTGGTAGGTGTATATCTGAAAATAATTTTAATTGAATACTACAACGGATATATAAAATACCATAAATTTGTATAAAAATACATATGTAAAAATATTGTAAATATATATGAAAAAAAAACTATAAATCTATATAAAAAAATATAAATATATCTAAAATACTATAAAAATTATTTCCGTACGGCTGACAGATAACTTTGTTCTTGAACTATTTTACGACAAAGTTAGCTAGTATTCACAACTACACTCGAGAGCAATGAATCCGGGTCACTTAAAGAATCCTAAAAATCTCGGAAACTAAAAATGCTAGATTAATGCAATAAATTGTATTTAATAGACAATGTAATACTCCTTAAATGAAGGTATTAAAACTTCTTAGTTATTGTAAAGTTATATCATAAAAAAATCAAATTTGAAAAAGGGCCACTTTCGAAGATGGAACTACGAAATTACAGCATTTGGTTTTGCTTTTGTTTGTAATCTGTCATTTATGTGGGTACATAAACCATGTTGATAGTGCTCTATATTCATTATTCAAGCTGAAATTATGTCGCTTACGCCTGAAGAATGCACCAGAATACTTACAATGCTGGAAACCGGCCGGAGTCAGCGCGATACAGCCAGGACTGTCGGTGTGTCGCTGTCAACAGTACAAAGAGTTCTCCGACGTTACGAAGAAACTGGTTCTAACCTACGCAGACCAGGAACGGGCAGAACCAGGTGTACCACAGCACGAGAAGACCGATACTTGGTGAACACTATGCTTCGAAATCGCTTTCTCACAGGAACTGAACTCACAAATCAGTTTCGACGCCTCGGAGGAAGTAGCCCAAGTGCATGGACAGTAAGACGTCGGCTTGCTGAATCTAACTTAAAACCCCTTAGACCTGCAAACGGCCCTAAACTGGAGCGTGGGCATCGTATTTCAAGACTAAGATATGCCCAGAGCCACGTAAATTGGAGTATTGAAGATTGGTCAAAAGTTATGTTCTCCGACGAATCAAAATTTATGCTCTACAAGCACGACGGAAGACACAGAGTGTATCGAAGACCAGGGGAAAGATTCAAGCAAGCATGCATCGAAGAAAAAGTAGCCTACGGTGGTGGGTCTGTACTTGTGTGGGCCGGAATTTCTTCTGAAAGTCGCACAGAGCTGGTGATCATAGAAAACGGCTCTTTAACTAGCGTAAGATATGTGGAAGAAATCCTCAATGATCACGTTGGTCCATTTATGGTCAATTTAGGTGAGGATGCTATAGTTATGCATGACAATGCCCGACCTCATACAGGTAGGATTGTGAATCAACCTTCAAGAGATGAACATTACTCGTATGGAGTGGCCAGCGCGCAGCCCGGATATCAACCCGATAGAGCATGCTTGGGACGAGCTAGGCAGATGCGTAAAACAACGAAACCCTCCCCCAATCACGCTTCGTGAGCTCAAAATTGCTCTCACAGAGGAATGGGAGAATATTCCCCAAAATCGTATAAGGAACTTGGTGTACAGCATGCCAAACCGCGTAAACGCAGTAATGGAAGCACGAGGAGGCAATACGAAGTATTAAAATTCAAGAAAATCGTAATAAAGTTCAAAAATTTCATGTTTCCTATTTTTGTTTTAAGGAGAGATCAGCAGTTTTTTTTTTTATGTAATTTTGTGTTAATAAAATGTATGGCGACTCATATTTTTTTTTACTTTCATTTAAGGAGTATTACATTGTCTATTAAATACAATTTATTGCATTAACCTCTCATTTTTAGTTTCCGAGATTTTTAACATTCTTTAAGTGACCCGGATTCATTGCTCTCGAGTGTAGATCTTCAATTTCTGCTGCTAACAATAACATTTTAGCGAATTCAACGTTCTTATAGTAACAACCTCGGATCCTAATAAGCATGAAATTGAAACAGAATTCTGGACGATTTTTTTGCAAAAAAAAACTATGAAGGCTCTTACTATCTGGTCAGTGACACGTTGTGTTAGCAAAAAATAAATGAGAAACGAAGGACTACATGATACAGTAAACCGCAAATCGGTGGTTACAGTTTGACATTGACAGCAACTTTATGCCATAGCAATAAAAGCGATTTTCGTAGTTACATTTTATTTAGATGTTCACCTATATGTATACGGGGTGGAACGGACCGCGGCGGCGCGAAAACGGTTACCACGTATTCAGTACATCATTCTGAGCCTCCGCATGTAAAAATATTTCGGTTATTTAAAAAAAAACAGCTGTTTCTTACAAAAAGACAATACCTACACGGTCAAAATGTATGGAACCGCTGTTTTTTTTTTAATAACTGGTAAATCAATTCTATGTGGGGGGGGGGGGGGGTGATGAACTGAATACGTGGTAACCCTTTTCGTGTCGATGTCCCTGTTGAATTCGTTGACGCGTGAAATGAGTTCTTTTATGTCTTTGTAATTTAGCTGTCACTGTATCCACAAACTTGAGTCGAAACAAGATGGAAGACAAATGAATTTCATGTAGGTACAATAATTAGGAGAACAAGCAATAAATGTTTGTACAGGAATAATTAAACTGAGTTTAATGTTTTCATTCTGTAAACACGTTTGTGCGCGAGTGTATGTTTCTAGGATAACTGAGATACTTACTTACGACATGTTCATCATCATCATCTGCCTAGCTTTTTCCCAACTATGTTGGGGTCGGCTTACAGTCTAACCGGATGCAGCTGAATACCAGTATTTTACATGGCGCGACTGCCTATCTGACCTCCACAACCCAGCTAGCACTGGGTAACACGAAACCCTTTGGTAAGACCGGTTGTCAGCCTTTCGAGCCACTGACTACCTTAAAGACTGTCAAAGATCTACAAATGACAGCCGGGACCAACGGTTTAACGTGCTTTCCGAGGCACGGAAGCAACTCGGTATGTAATGGGTGGTCACCCATCCACGGACCAACCTAGGCAAGCGCGGCTTAACCTAAAGATCGACCCGAGCGGCTGTTATTATTTAGCCACGAGCTCCTCCTACGACATTTTATTACACCGAAATACTTTATCAACAAATTATTTAACATGATAAAAGTATTTCTCTCGTCTCATTAAAGAAATCAGAGCGAAAAAAGTTCCGTTCTGGTCTATGAAAATATACTTAACAAAAAGTTACTATAGAATTTATTTTTCTTTGAATTTATATTGTTCCTTTCCACAGCTTTTACCTGTACCAAAGTAACAAGGAAATTAAATCAATAAAACGCCCCGTGTGGCCACTTAGGCAGAAGTCGTATATTTGGGTCACAGGCGAAACCATATAATGACATTATAAATCCCCATAGCATCCATAAGAATGTGTGGCGTAGTACCTTTTACATAATAAATAGGTTTAATCCATTGAGGTTTGACACCATGCATCCAAATAAAATAAAATAAAAATATAACAAAAAGCCAATGTTACAAAATTCTCGGAGCAAGTGTGGTCATCAATGCATTTATTCAGAGTATTCATAAGCCTTCTCTGAATAAATGAGAAGATGCTTGTGTCCTGGGGGTTACTATGACGTCTTAAAGCAGGAGTAATTCCAGTGTGGGAAAGAGACAGAGCTATACAGGTCGTCTAGCGGCGTCTCTTTCCCACACTGGAATTACTCCTGCTGCTGAATAACGACATGGTCGGCCACCTGGAGTTGGACAATATGGGCTAGTATTCGATAAAATATTTTACTTACAGGTAGTCAGTGGCCCGAAAGTCTTACTAAGAGGTATTACCCCGTACTAACTGGGTTGTGGAGGTCAGACAGGCAGTCGCTCCACGAAAATTACTGGTATTCAGCTGCATCCGGTTAGACTGGAAGCCGACCCCAAAATATGTAGTTGGGAAAAGGCTAGGCAGATAATTATTGGATAAAATGTTGTGTAAATAAATTCCTACACAATTTAGTGTAAAAGAAAAGCGTAGCATTACAGTCTATTTTCAGAACCCTATGTCACACTAGGTTAATCTTCTGGAATATATGTATCTTAACTTTCGTTCTTAACAGAAAATCCCACGTTGCCCTCGCGAAAAAGTGTTCCTTTCATAAGTGCACCGCCGCGCTGCCGCCGCGGTTGCCGATAGCATGTTCATCGAACAATGAGTGCTTACGGCTTATGCAAGCTGTTGCAACTTGTGATCTTACGACCACAGCCACTTTTAAGTGTCAAAGGCCTCAACAAAGACATGTTTTTCTTTTATCTTGCTTTGCTTTATCGCTAACATCTATAGCTCAAACGTAGTCAATATGTTGCCATCATTAACATGACTATGGTATGAAAAAAAATACCATTAGCTACATTAATTTGACGGTGGACTAGATGCCCCTCATTAATGTAACAACTGGAAGACGCGAAAACTGTGCTGGAAAAATGTGTTTTATCCAATATTTTACATGGAGCGACTGCCTATCCGAGCACCACAACTCAGTAAGTACTGGGTAATACGATACCCGTTCGTAGTTCCAGTACTGATACAAAAGTAAAATATTGAAATCACATTACTATTGTATCATTTGTAGATACAGTGATGTGTGCTCAACGTGACGAAACAAATGACGATCCAATTTGCAATCGAGTTCAATGCAAGGAGAACTATTGTGACCATTGAGTGCATGCAATTTATCTTGTTCACGAAATCTCATTATCTTCACGACATCTTCGACAATAGAACAGAGACGTCGTCAATGCAGTTAAAGATGTATTGGTCGTGTTTGTACTGATATGTTTATGGACTTAACTAAAATTGACCTCTTAATTGACTTTTTTATGGCCCGATAACTGAGCTTAGTTATGGTAGATTTTCGCATAGAACAAATTGAATAGTCTTCTTCAAGAGAGTGAATGTAAAAGAAAAATAAAAGTTAGAATTCAGAGCCTCATAACTCTCATAAGTACCACTTATTCATTTCTTTCTGGCATCTTGGCGAGCGACCACCATGTTAAGTGCTATCCCATCTTGCAAGGAAAGTAAGTAAGCTCATGCAAATCATATACTACACAAGTATATCTAGGTTGCTTTCCTTTTCCATGAAACCTGCCATATTAGTCATATACTTTTGAAATATTACTCATTAAAGTGTCCAACACAGATGTAAAAAGAGACAGATAGCGCAAAAACAAAGCAATAATATTAATTGTTCAGGTCCAGAAAGACGCAGGTGAATTTTAATGATCGCAAAGAAAATGGTATTATCTGTGATACTAGATTTTATTGCAATGGTGGTGTTTTAGATATATTGGAGTAAGATACTACTGTATTAGTGTGTTTAAAGAGTTTCCACGAGATCATTCCACCATCTCGCTTCTTCCATCGGGTTATCACCCATTCCTTGTCGATGTTCCACACATTCGCACGAAGCGCTTTGCTACATCGTTTATTATGCGCACAGCCAAGGAGTGGAATTCCCTGCCTTCGTCGGTGTTCCCAAGTTCATATGACCCCAATCGATTTAAGTCGCGAGCTAATAGGCTTCTTTTGGGTTAGCTCGTTCCATCGTCGACCTCACCTCTGTCCTCAGGACTAGATTGAGATTAAGAGTAGGCCCATTAAACATTAAAAAGGCAATAGGAGAGGGAGATGATGTAGAATTTGCAGATTATCTACATCATCATTTACTACGGATAACCTCATAAATGATGATTTAAAAAATAACAGACAGAACAGAATATACAGTAAGTAACAAAAACCCTGTTGTTCCTTCTACCTACGTTTTAAGAATCGGTATACACACGTAATAAAGGAAGTCATTTATAAAAAACGGTCAACAAAAATAATTAAAAAAAAAAATTTAATTATTAATATTTGTAAGGTTTAACTGATTTCTAGGCATCTTCTGTCGCGTCAAAGGAAGCCGCCGAGCTCGGCTATTTAGCGAAATAAAGATGTACTTGTAAAATCAGATACTCGAAACATTTTTTTGAATGTGTCGATTTTAATAGATACTACTGTATTAGTGTGTTTAAAGAGTTTCCACGAGATCATTCCACCATCTCGCTTCTTCCATCGGGTTATCACCCATTCCTTGTCGATGTTCCACACATTCGCACGAAGCGCTTTGCTACATCGTTTATTATGCGCACAGCCAAGGAGTGGAATTCCCTGCCTTCGTCGGTGTTCCCAAGTTCATATGACCCCAATCGATTTAAGTCGCGAGCTAATAGGCTTCTTTTGGGTTAGCTCGTTCCATCGTCGACCTCACCTCTGTCCTCAGGACTAGATTGAGATTAAGAGTAGGCCCATTAAACATTAAAAAGGCAATAGGAGAGGGAGATGATGTAGAATTTGCAGATTATCTACATCATCATTTACTACGGATAACCTCATAAATGATGATTTAAAAAATAACAGACAGAACAGAATATACAGTAAGTAACAAAAACCCTGTTGTTCCTTCTACCTACGTTTTAAGAATCGGTATACACACGTAATAAAGGAAGTCATTTATAAAAAACGGTCAACAAAAATAATTTAAAAAAAAAAATTAATTATTAATATTTGTAAGGTTTAACTGATTTCTAGGCATCTTCTGTCGCGTCAAAGGAAGCCGCCGAGCTCGGCTATTTAGCGAAATAAAGATGTACTTGTAAAATCAGATACTCGAAACATTTTTTTGAATGTGTCGATTTTAATAGTTATTTGATTTTAATTTTTTTTAATTATAACTTCATCAATGTTGTGCTTGTAGGTAAATGTATACGTCCCTAACAGGAACAACAGGGTTTTTGTTACTTACTGTAGATGAAAAATCAACCTTAGCATTTAGTAAACTCAACGCGAAGAAGACAGATAGCAAATTACTAATAAAGAATTCATAAACTTGAGTTAAGGTAAAGATAGTAAAGAATGATAGGTACGTGAAACGTGTTCATTTGGTTCAAACATTGGTCACACAGAGTTTCATTACTTATCTAGGTATTTCTGTTCTCTATATCCGCTGTCTCCACGCTAATTACCACCTAACTGTACCAGAAATTGTATCCTTAAAGCGTGTACACTTGTGCAAACGAGTCTCACAAGGCTTCTGTGCCCTACTTCGAAGGGTAACCGAACTTTCGACCATAACTTGTAAAGCTCTAGGTTGCTTTTTGTATATCCAAGGTAACTACTTTGAATAGTCTTAAAGTCCGCTTTGAATTTTAGATAAGTTAATCATAAGTTTTGAATGACATTTTATACTTATCTTACGCCCTCTAGACTTGACTTGATCAACATTAATTTGGATCAAGCTCTTAAAGGCTTGTTATTGTTCGGTAGCTAATAAACACTCGATCTTTTGTATCATCAGTGTAGCTTTATGGAAGTATGGAACAGCAAAAGGCTAGTTCGAATAAGTAACTTTACCACAAATATCGCTCGTCTAGAAATACGTATGCAAATAACAAATTCCAAACAACTAAGTAATGTTCACTTTGTTCCTCTTGGATCTTGCCTTGGTTGCAGAGTTGCTCGCCAAAGAAAGCATTTTCGAAATTCCAGTGCTAAAGAAGTGAAATGGGACTAGATCCATTGCTGTGAAATACGTTTTGAGTAAATACTAGTAACACTAACCGAAGCCAACCTAAATGAATCAAAGCAATATTTAATTTAGAAACTAAACAACACTTTTCCACAACATTTTAAATGAAAATTTTAACTAAATCCATACGAATTTATTGCACATCGATCATTAAACGTCATAGTTTAATCAAATCACCGCCTGATAGTACTCCGAAGTTTGGCAACGTTCCATTTCACTGTGTTCTCGTCCAAATTGAATTAATGTGTGTACTACGGGCTTCTGTCTATACACGTTATGTATGTGTAATTGTGTATGTACATAATAATTTGCTTAATGAACGACGCTGCTACATTAGTCCATTTGAATGTCAAAGGTGATTCTGGAATTACCTTTTTTTGAGCCTACCTTAATCTAACTTATTTTTACACTGTGTCACAGGTAAAAGCGGCATGTTTATTTTAATATTCTGGTGAGCTTATGTAGGGAACGAAGGCTTTTTGTTCTGCAGTTTGGCATTGACAGCTTAGATTAGATGTTGTATTTATAGCTGTGTAGTAGAGGTTCCCTTTGAGTGATCAGAACAAGGTAAGCCTTTGTCTTTGACGTGGTGTCTTCTTCATTAATTTTTTTTACGTGTAATAAAGCAAGGGTTGTTTTACCGTCTACAGCGCCGTTTAACTATAAGCTCTGTTTTGAGGTAGATAGATGCTAGTTCATAAACTCAGACGGAGTAAAAACGCTAAGCGCTGGCAACTTTTATTGTTTCGTCCGAATAAAAAATTGTTATGCGTTATATGTTTATTGGTTTTTGTCATTTTGTTTGCACGTGTCCGCGACAAATAAACATTTTTTTTCTTTATTTCTTCTTTCTAAGGCCCTTAAATAGGTCCTATATCTCTCATTGTCCAAATTATAAGAAAATATCTACTAAACACTTTCATACTGGTATCGCTACCACAACTTACCAAACCAATTGAAGGGACCTAAGAACATTCAAGTGGTTTTCTATTCTACGGACTACCATCTTTACTACGGTTGAAAACTAAACAAAATGTTCCTTACTCCGTACTTCCACCTGTAGCGACACAGATATAACCTATAACAGCTCATCATAGTTCCGAGTTAAAGTCCATAACTTTCCCTTCAAGTAATATCTCGATGGGTAATACCTGCCTGCCTGTTTCTCTGTTGAAACTTGCATTCACATTATGCAATGCGTTGGATGCATCGGTGCATGACTGCATGCACTCTGACATTACTCACTTTCTTTCACGATGAAAAGGTCTGTGATGTCAGTTTCTGTATTGTTATTTTGCTTACCTTATTCACAATGAAAGCATGGGTCAAGTCGTAAGTTTTGTCGAGAAAATCTTGGCTTTTCTTGTCTGCAATTTTCTATCACGCTTAGCTTGACTACTTCAATCTCTTCTATGAAGAATAGACATAATAATATTGGTTTGATTTTTTTTTCATACATAGTTAACGCACTTTTGTTTATTTTTAAAGATTTTTCTACAATCTATCATTTTGTCTTACTTTTATTCCGTTTCTACAATGTTCATGCTACGCGTTATATCTGAATGGAAAAATACTCGGTTCGAAATTGTAGCAGCAGAAATTCAGACTTCGTTTCGCTTATGAATATTAGAGCCTATCTTTTAAGTAAAAGGTGCGATGAGACCTCTAAACATTTAGTATGCATTAGTTTTCTTCTGAAGTTTTTCTCAAGAAAACTTCAGTCCCATGGGTTCGTGGTCTGTGCCTGTGAGCGTAGAAAGTGTAATTTAGCTGTCGTTCGCACTGTTATCAAGTTGACGATAAATGGCGTCATTTCCACCCTTATCCCGTTGACATAACGACGTTTTCCGTGACGATTAGAGTAAGGATGCCCCAGGGAGGTATGCTTGGTTTAAGAGTCAATGCTTTCGCTTGTTGATGAATATCTTTTTTTTTACTGTGACTGACTTAAAAATCGCCACAAAATTGTAGTTTGGTACGCTACTCAGTCGGAAATCGGTGAAATAATAGGTGGCTGAGTGTGTGATTTTTGACATCCACAACCGTAATGCCGTTTTTTCAGAACTGGTCTGTTCACAAGCCGATGCTTTGGGTCCAAGGATTGAAAAAAATACCTTTTCTTCGTATGATTTTCATTATTCCAAGTCTTTATTTTACATCAAAATCCGACTTTCGATTGACACTAGCGAAACAACTGATACATTATTGATCAATCAATCCACGTGGATGAATAAAAAAGCTAGCGAGAAAATTGCCACTAAAGCTTGTAAAATATTCTCTAAGGTCGACGGTGGGTTAATACTATTCATAGATTTCTCACAGTATTGTATTTTTAGCAGTCTTCTGTATATAATAAATTGTACCATCATAATCTGCCTAGCCTTTTCCCAACTGTATTGGGGTCGGCTTCCAGTCATGCCGGATTTAGCTGAATACCAGTATTTTACGCAGAGCGGCTGCCTACCAGACCTCCACAACACACTTAACTGAGTAACACGGTATTTCATGGCAAGACTGGAGTCAGATTTACTGGCTTCTGACTATCCGTAACGACTGCCAAAGATCAACCAATGACAGCCGGGACCAACGGCTTAACGTGCTTTCCGAGGCACGGAATCATATTTTTATCAGACAATCAGGTGATTCAAGCCTGCAATGTCCTAACCAAACTGGAAATAACTTCACAAAGTATGCTTCCCGTAGGAATCGAACCCACGACCACCGGGTCACAAGGCAAACGCCTAAACCACTCGACCACGGAGGCAGTTAATAATAAATTGTACCGAGCTATGCAATTTATTTAGTTTGTAAGCCCTGGCTGGGGGCCTTAAAGTAATTTTTGGTCACCACAGGATTGACCGGTTAAGCAGCTTCAACCTTAGTAGAGTTGTTGCGCTGCGAGAGGCCATTCAAAAAAAAAACTATGCAATTTAGTTGAAGATGGCAGGGATCATGTCGAGTTTCAATGATGATACCATACTCGTATATACGGAAAAATACTGTTAACTTACCCATAGTCTGCCGAACTCGGTGATTATTTAAATATGTCGGCTTTGAGTCGTGCAAAGGCGACTGAATATTTAAACAGTAGTTTTTAGTTTTACGCAAAAATATTGGCCCTTTGATTTCCGCAATCCAAAATATGGCAAACTGGTTTTTCAAATTGATACCTACTCACTTTACATAATCTACACATTTAGTTACTAATTACTTAAAGTTTTAACAGCCAGTGGATTCGTAACTAATTGTGTTATTTACGGTGTTAATTAAAAACAATCTTGAGAACACGCCAGTGGAATCTCGCCATTTTGTTCACATCTAATAAATTCATCACGGAATAACTATTCAGTAATCTGTGACGGAATTCATCATTTAAAATTACAATAATAAAATACTTACTAACAAGGAATCAGCTTTTGGTATACTGGAATATTGATACTAGCTGAAAATAACGAAAACTCTTCTTCTATCTTCTTTTGTTTTTTTTTTTTAAGGAAGAACATTACTTAGGGGTTGTTGAAAAGCGGCCGTTTTGGGAGACTGTCATTTTGATGTCCAAACAGTGCTGATAACTTTTGTCCAAGAGAGGGTAATCTTCTCAATCTGTAGGTTATTCTTAACCCTCCCTTTTCTTTCTAGGACGATGAAGACGAGGATGACACAGAAACTTGCGCAAGTCCAGAAGTATGCGCGCCCCAACCATTCCCAAGGCATACGGTGCCACAGCAGCAAACTCCCAAACCTTGGAAGAGAACCGGTAAGCAAGATTCAACTTTAACATTCTCAAAATAAGTTAATTTTTTAAGTGTGTGTGCCAACTGAGTCAGCCCCAAAAAAATACCGTTCGAAAATTTAAAATTCGTCTCGAGCACTTGTTTTCTCTAAACACACTCCTTGGCAATGACTTTGTGATTGACATTCATGACGTCACACAGAGGAGACGCCTCCCCGAGCTCCGCCGCGCACGCGCATCTCCCACGACGAGTATCACCAGTTCTGCGACGAAACCCTCGAATGTATGCAGCATGTTTTAAAAGCATGTCAACGTTACCACGCTTTTTCCTTTGCAAATGTTCGTTCGCTTCGCAAAGTCACCTCTCATTGTTTTTTCAGTTCAGTGGTGTTGCGGACAGTAACGAATCGAATACTACGATTTTCAGACGTCCCTTTTCGTCTCTTTAAACTTTAAGTGCTCTTTTGTTTATCAGACATATTAGCTCATCTATACATTTTTTATTGTTGTCATTAACTTTATTGTAATCAGTGTTAGTATTCTGTTTCATTAGAATTTCGATGTTGACTGTAAAAAAATAGCTTCATCTAAGATTTAGGATAGATTTAGTTCATGTATCTCTGTATCTTATAACTCGACTAAATTCACTGTTCAAAGATTTTATATTTTTTTACACGTTTTCTACTAATTTTGTAACCACTATTATCATTGTAATACTTATTGGTGTTAGATGTTTTAAAATAAATGTTTATTCTTTAATTTCCCCTATGTTGAACTTATTTCTTCATCTCCAAGTTTAGCTTCGCCTTACAAGTTATCATTAAACCTCTACAATTTACTTGACTCTGAACACTCGATATTATGTATTGTTACAATGCAAATTGAATAGCAAGAGATTAGAAACTTTGCCCCTATATCATTAAAGTACGCTTTTCCCTCATCTTCTTACTCAAAATCTATAATGGTCCTTCTGCCCGCAGCATACGATCTGGCGACGCAGTGTCCGTCGCGGCGGGCGTCCATGCGACGTCACACCGTTACGCACGCTGTCTGCCCACCCACCGATGGAGCTCATTCATTGCCACATTCAAGGTAAGTCAAGGTGGTGATCCTTGGAGGCTTGATAGTTTATCCACAGTTCTTCATTACGCCGTAGCCTTAACTAATGCGCTGGCTACAGAGAGAGACAGTTGTCTCTGAATTGACCTCAATATTATCTGCTTGAGTGCCTTTGTCACATACAATTATAAATTTGTTTAACCCACATAGGAAATGCATCAGAATCACTGTATTCTGTTTTGTTTCGAACTTCTTCAGAATTTGTTTGCATGCCAAGACACGATCTAAAATACAGTTGCTTCGTCTGGCATGAAAAACAAATCGCTGTGCTAGAAAGTTGGCACTCGAGGTCTAATGTCAGGAGGTCAAGATTCAATATTTCTAGGTTTTAAAAATATTGCCGATTGTTTTTAATCTTTTTCATAATCATTGACGTGAATTTATTTTTGGAAGCTTTCTAGTTTATCGTTTTTACTTCAAAATGTAAAAAATCTGATGATTTGTTGAGCTGTCTTCTACCCTTAGTCTCAGTTAAGGTGCGGTCTAACCGACTGGATCGTCAAGACTGACTACTGACACATGTTTCATGAAGTACATTATCTGTCAAAGTCCTGTCCACAGATATATGTAAATATACCTATATTTTGTTTATCTATGATATTCTATTTATAAACACAATTTAAATACTCAAAAAATATTTACGCCGTAGACGCAAACTTTGCCGAGATTTAAAAAAAAAAAACCATTACCACCGACTATAGTCATTGAACCCAAGTACATACTTATACTAAGTCCAAATGGAACGCACGTGTGCGGAAAAATAATAAAAATCCACGCGTGTGAAATACATTGCATGTTGAACCTAATCTTAGTGCGATAATAACTAGTTTTCGAGGAAGTGTATTGAAAAAGTCGTTTACCAGCAATAACTTTTGCGTAGGGTTACTTAGTTTGATGTACATAATGCTTCGTTGACGGCCTCGTGAAGGGTCTGTTCACACCTTCTATTTTGTATAGTAACTAAATAGTGCGTCATAGTAGGAAGTCAAAATAGTGCGTCATAGTAGGAAGTCAAAATAGTGCGTCATAGTAGGAAGTCAAAATAGTGCGTCATAGTAGGAAGTCAAAATAGTGCGTCATAGTAGGAAGTCAAAATAGTGCGTCATAGTAGGAAGTCAAAATAGTGCGTCATAGTAGGAAGTCAAAATAGTGCGTCATAGTAGGAAGTCAAAATAGTGCGTCATAGTAGGAAGTCAAAATAGTGCGTCATAGTAGGAAGTCAAAATAGTGCGTCATAGTAGGAAGTCAAAAATTGCCACGCTTGGTTTTCATACGGATCGTGAAACTTGCATTATCTATGTATATCTACATCTGTAGTCCGGTGTATGGTTCGGTCGGTATGACTGCGTTAAAGTATCTATCAGTGTCAGGTGCCACCTCTTCCGTAAGACGTCCATCCCTGTTTGACCGAATTACCGAAACCATATTTCCCTGCCTTTCGTTTTCTAAACAGCCATTCTCCCCACAGGCCTGGATCTCGAGCGTCATGCGCCGGCGCCGCCTCTCTAGCCAGTAGCGACGCGGATGCACAGCTCGGAGAACTGTCCTGGTCGCGATCTAGTCTGCAGGACGAGCTCATCAAGTCGGTTAGTGGCAGCCCCAACAATGGCTCGCATGTGAGTAGAACGTAGCTTAGATGGTGGAGGAATACGGAACTTTGGGGTTGAAGGACCAGGAAAGGTACTTTGGAGGCTAGGCATTTTGGGGAACAAAGACTGGACTAAAGAAGTATTGCGTCACTCATTTCGTTGGTTCTCGTTTGAATAAAGGATCAGCGCGTTTGAAACTGATGCCCGTTTCGCAGGAACACTGGGCCATAACTAAAAAACGGACTGTTTGATTTTCTATGCTCGGCTTACTGCCTAAAGTTCAAAATTCCAACAGTGCAATCTTATTCAGGAACCGATTTCGGTTAATAATATTGGCGAAATCATGCAGAAAATTGCTTGGTGTGTCCATAGAGAATTGCCAGATGTAGACTCTAGTGTTTAGTAAATGCTATTTTGTTGCACACAATGCATGTAAAACACTGTGACTAAAATTAATGTTAGCGATTTTTGAAAATAGCACAAAATTAGTAATCGTTACTGAGCATGTATCTCGATAGCTTTAGTTGTTAATAGAGATTTGTGAATTTAGTATACAAAGGATTTTTGACGTAAATTGCTCTACATCGTATAAAACCTATAAAGCAGTATATACTACACTATAATAAATTGTAACATTTTTTGGGAAGTTAGATGCATTTATGTTAACAGAATAATATAAATCAGATTTATTGGTAGTTCATTCAAAAACATTTTTGCAATATATTTAATTAAGTAGCTAAGGTTACATCGTATTACATAAAGTGCTTGCTATAAGAATTTCATACGATACACCGCTTTAATAACAAAACGAATCCAATGAATTCATCCACATTACGTACCTACCTGCTACCAAGTTCACTGACGGTCTGCCACTTTTCACCCTTATGCCCTAAGTAATACGGTTGAAAAGTGGTCGACCTTAAGTGAACAGGGTAGTACTTGGCAATTGTGTTTCGGGTTTCTAAAGTAATCGACACTTTCCGACAAAGACATTAATATGAAAGAGTCATTGTTGAACATAATACTTCTTAACTAGCTTCCCTAAACGATTATTACATAATATACTTCTTTCATCATGTGCCTTTGTATACTAAATTCTCTAAAAACTATCAAAAACTTCAGAGAATTTGAAAGATCTTTTTAATTTTCAGAAACAATGGCAAGAAGCCATAATGTCTGACGACCGATTGTCTCTGACTCTGGAAGAGATTGTCCACATCAGGTCTGTGCTGACGAAGGCTGAGCTAGAAGTACTGCCCGTCGAGGGCAGGGTTAAGGAAGACGTTGAGAAAAGAAGAGTAAGTTATTTTGAACCTATTACTTTACTGTCTGCCTGCCTCGTTGGTCTAGTGCTGAGCATGAGGTTCTGGGTTTTATTCCCAAGTCGGGCAGAGTCAGTGGATACGAAACGGGGCACTAAGTATGAAAAAGTCGACGTAGCCTCGCTACACGGGGCTCCTATTTCTGTCTGGGTTTAAAGTAGCCTAACCTAACGTCGGGGTGCCCCAAGACCCGAGCTCGCTTCGCTCGCTCTTGCATCTAATACAAATCTGACGAAAAAAAACTGTATTTTTTCCTCAGTGTTACGTACACTTCAACCCAATATGCTCGCCGCCTAATTACACTTGACTTAAACGTAACTGGCGAAATGTGGGTGTACTAATGGTTACACCTCTGCCTAACCTTTCGGGGATTAAAGGCGTTATGATAGTAATATAATAATAATATCATAATAATATAATAGAACCCATTATTAAAATGTTCTATTTTATTTTCCAGGTATGCTTCCTGTGTTTGAAAACCAGATTCGGCATTTTTGGTCCTTGGGGCCAGAAGTGTAAACTTTGTAAAAAGACTGTCTGTCAAAAGTGTTGTTCAAAGGTAAGTTCCATGGTTTTTATTAAACTAATGATTACTGGATATGATTTATGTTTAGCTAAAAATATGTTTACTGTAACAGCATCAATGCCTTGGCATACTGTTGTATGAAATCAAGTTCTTCTAACCCAACATACAGATAATTATATGTGTTGCTGGCGATTTCGTCCCGCCACTTCTTCTCTTCAGCTAAACACTTGAAAGTAACGAAAGGCGGACTTTTTGGGAGACTGTCTTTGAGTGAATGAATGCATTTGAATGAATGCTTTTGTTTGACAGAATATTCTAGAAAGCTGTATGTATGTAATGTATTAGGATCATAATATTTTGCCGTTTCGGCATACAAATATGGTTTATAAAATTACGGGTCATCATTACATTCAAATTAAATTATTAATCATTAGAATTGGAATTACAAATAATTTAAATAAGTTATAAACTTTTGTTCTTTAATTAAATTTAAGTTAAAATCAGGTATTACCAGAAGTTCATTGACATAGAAAAAGTGAGATTTGAGAATTGGAGTGGCCTCCAATTTTAAGTAATAGTTTAGATATCGGACTAATTTACACCATTATTATATTGTTGCAGATGCGTATCCCGACGGAGCACTTCGCGCACGTGCCGGTGGTGCTGCTGAGTCCGTCGCTGCTGCCCTCCCCGGAGGACGAGGCGCACTCCTCCTTCCCCAGGAGCCTCATGTCCAGGCTCGTGTCTCCTGAGTACTCGGTGAGTAACAGGCTCTTAAAGTAAATTACTTTTATAATAAAGAAAGATACCTACTACGATAGAAAATCAGACACACTATCTACTTTTGGATTATGGGATAGTAGTTCGAATGTGGTTTTAGTGCAGTTGACGTACATAATTGCAAATAGCTCGTACCAACGAGCTGTTAACAATTGGTTAATACAGTCGTCGTCGCCTAGTGTTTACCACAGGGCCATCCTAGAGTGCCTCTCTTCTCTACAGTCTCGGTTTCTTTTTATTTTCAGTTATTATTGAGTGCTAAATTCAGGGACTGCTTCGCTTTATTTTGAAAATAGTTAGAGTGGATCACATCTTGCTACACTTGCTAACTCATAGGTAGTAGCTAGTTAAAAAACCACTGTGGTTACTTTAACTGAACATTAAATCCTACCTAAAGTCCGGAAGAATAAAACCTATCAATACACATCACATTACATGATTACATTTCCCGTAATACGATCAGCGATGAGCGATAATGCCGCGCGGTACACCGCAAATTGTACCGACACGGCCGTCAACAGGCGGTCGTTGTCGATCATCTAGTTCGATGACGTCATTTGACGTCTTCCGTTATATTACCTCAAGTATAGTAGTGTGCTAACTTGATTCCGTTGTCGTTACAATAATGTATGTAGGAGGGTGTGATGACCGAAATAAATAATCTTAAGTCTTGAAATCTTCTTTTAATATTTAAAACGTTTTTTATACGTTGGAGTCGTCTAGTCGTCTTTCATTAGCTCGCCATACTCCCTCATTCACTCATCGCTGCGTTCATGCTCCATTACTTTTTTTTTTAAATTATGATGCGTTCAGAATTAACATCCTACATGTAGGATATATGATAATTTGTCTCTATATTCTCGCAAAAAGAGGGTCTGGACTGGACAAACTTAGGGAGGAAGTGGGACACCGTGAGTGTGAGCGGGAAAAATGAAAAAAAAAACTAACTGCATCATAATAAAACTAGCCTTCTTTACATCGTCGTTTACCTTTCACAGTATTAATATAAGGAAGACCACACACTTGTTCAGGGGTGCGGCAGTATTTGTTGAACAAAAAAGGCCGGTCTAATCTGAACGTATATTTAATTTTGGCATCCGGCTGTCCCGAGTCAGACCGACTTAAACTTGTGTACCTATAGTACCCCTTATAGCTATCAACTGACCTACCAACCCTCTCCACAGAGCATGGTCGAGAACAGCGTGGGCAGCGCACCGAGCAGTCCCGCGGCCGCTCGGCGCGCCACGACGGGCGCGGCGCCGCCCGCCAGCGCCGCGGCGCACAGCGCGCCCGGCTCGCGCGGCGGCTCGGCGCTCGGCTTCTCCGACCAGCTGTCCGTGCCGCCGCACAGCATGTCGCGCAGTGTGGACGGCCCGCAGGCCATGTCGCTTGTTAATACGCCGCCTTCCACTTTAGATCGCAGGTTTGTTATTATTTTTGTATAACATTTCGACTTCTCAGTTATTCTTCTCCATTCCTGGTGGTTGTTCAATCTTATCCACTCCTTCCCCAGAGCCTTGTCCACTTTTCCTACATCCCACAACCATCTCCACTCTTCTCTCAGCCGTCACCATTCCACTCCTTTAACCTCTCCACTTACCTTACTCAATCCCAAAGCATCCTGTCTTCTCCACTCAGCCTTTAGGATAAACCAACTCATTTCCTTTTATCTTGAACTAACCATTATTTTAATATGATGTGCAAAATAGTTTATTTTTATTTCGTAAAAACTAGATTTCACAACTTATCTACTTATCAAACCATTCTTCTCCATTCCAGAGCGAGGTACGGTCGCAGCACGACGGGCGTGACGGCGGCGGAGCGTCTACGCGGCGTGCAAATGGCGGTCTGCCACGACTGTAAGGCGATGGTCCTACAGATCATCAAGTCGTCGCGCGCCTCCCGCTCGGCGTCCCGCGACCGCGCGCTGCGGCACCTCACCCTCGACCTCGCGCCGGTGTACACCGCCGACTGTTAGTGCACACGACATGCAGGCAGGCGGAGACTGTGAGAGCTACCATGTTGCAGTGGCCGGGCATGAGTGTATAAATGTGATCGATTAAAAGTGAATCCAAAAAACTGAAGTGCACTCACGAGACAATTCCGGCCGAATGCTAGCCACACCACAGTGCGCCGTATTACTGGTGTGTTCGCCAAAAAGATGGCTGTCTATCGCGTTCACCACACAGTGCGGCTGTTTTCCCAGTGGAGATACATAAGTTGAGCTGAACGTATTTCTACTGCGACGCAACATAGAACAAATTAGAAGGACCGTCAAACCTTCGCCTTATATGAAGCTACAAAACTAATTGCATTGTGTGTTATTTTTCCCCTATTTACTATGTTATTTTATTTTTCATTACCTCACTAACATTGCAATCAATTATTATGATATGTTATTTTTTTAATGGAAGTATTACCTAATAATATGAATCTTTCAATACCGGCTGGTCAAATTTTTGTTAGCCCTACTAATCCAATAATCTCTTTATTATTTAATAGTGCAGGTTTTCTATGAATTCCCAGTCATTTACGAAATATGTATTTTGAAAATTAATTATTCTTTATTCTGTACTTTACCTAGATCCTATGAAATATGTAGCATTCGTTTCCATCATGTAAATACTCAATGACATTTAAAAATAAATATTTAATAAAATATCATGAATAATATTTATCAGGGATTAGTCTTTATTGACATTCCGAATAAATTGATCGAAGTTGACACGTATTTATTGAAGTCGTCACTAATGGTTCAAAAATCGAGCTTCCAAGGTTGTGTAGTGTCTATGTTGTGTTTCGTATGTGGACCATACATTTTGTTTACACAAAATGAACTTTGACAATACTCTATGACCTTTGACAGACGTTACTACCACTATTTTCTTTATCGCACAAAATCATAATTATTAAAAAGTCATTAAATTATTAAAATATTTATCCTACATTATCAGAGATACTCATAGTATATTGAATAATAAAAATAATGTTATATTCCAGAAATTTACTAAATAAATATTTTGTCACTTATTAATAGATATATTTTTCTCCAAATGATAGAATGTTTTACCTAATATGTCTACAATTTCGATGTGAAATTAAAAGTAATTGTGTGTTCAAAAATATTATAATGTACTATGAATGTTGTTGTATAAAACGAAATTATATTGTATACTTACATGTTATGAAAATCTCGTAGAATCTGTGTTATAATTCAAACATTTTTGAAGCATGAAATATTTGTAACGTCAAATTGTAGAAAAAGTGTACCAATTTGTAAAATAAAGAGATATATGTAAACTTCCCGTATACATGTCAAAATTCTGGTTATTGCGTAAAATTTTCTACAAATTGACGTAAAAAAATCGTACTCCTGTTAACCCTGACTCAATTTCCAAGACTAAAGTCGGATTCACACGAATAATTGATTATGAAGTATTTGACATTTATGTCTAAAGTAAACTGTTTACAAATTATTTGGATATTTTTGTAAACTATGCGAATTAAATAATTTTATAGACATTGATGTACAATCTAAATGAAGATCCGACTTAAATTGATTGCTTTTAAATACTTATTATGTGTGACATTCAGAGCAATTGTTATCAATAAGTCAAGTTTTCTGTGCCATACCAATCGAGATGAATAATTTTATCAGTGACGAGTTATTGCATGTGCGTTTATTCGCAAGCATGTCACGACTATTTGTTTAAATCCTACGTGCCTACCTATGAGTACAGATCAAGACCATATTTTGTTTTAAGTTACTATTTTTTCACTTAACTTTTTGGTTCATTATACAAAAAACACAAAACAACAAAAAAAACAATGAAATATTTAAATCTCCTTTGAAACCGGTTGCGTGCTTTTGATATAACTGTTGTTTTTTTTATGAAGAATGTAGATTTAAATGTTATTTTATAAAGATTTTTTTTTGTCAGTTCTTCAGTAATTCGTGATATAAAAATTGCGTTTGACAGTTCAGTCGACAGTATGCAACCAGCTTATTAAGTCTGATTGTTTGTATGAGATGTATGATTGTGTAAGCGTTGGTTACTTCATTCATATTCATACAAGCCAAGATCTCTAATGGGGTAGTAGTGAAGCCATACTCAAATGATTATATAAACCGTTATCATAATCTGTCATTGTGTGTTTAAAACAATTTAATACCATTGATTAGCCTGGAATAAATTCGTTCGTGTGTAGTAAGCCTTAACATAAGATGAGTGATGGAGATCTGGACCTTTACTACTGCGGCAATAACAGACTTGGCTTTAAGTTTATTTAGAATTTAACTAAATTATTTCACGAATTATACCCACTATCTAGTACTCCTTTGTAAATATAGATGTTTAGAGTAAAACTATAGTAGCGGTTCAAAATAAAACGTTAGAACTATTTTCAATGTAATTAATCATCGTAATTATTAAAAACTGGGTTTTCCCTTAACTCTTACATTCCCTCCGTTAATTTAGTTATTTTTAAGTTAAATATTAACAACTGATAAAAAGCTTTTATTACTGGTAGGTAATTTACTAAAAACAAAATGGCCTAATATTATTGTTTGACATTTTTGGCACTATATTGATTTTCCGATGCGTCAGTAGATTTTTGTTTACAGAAATGGTACGTTTTTTTAAAATGTATTTGAAATATAATTTAAACTAAATCTTGTACATTAAAACCCAGTTAATATAACTTGTAAATGTGTAATTTAGTAGTCTGTTAGACGTTACTTAGAGTGTAACTGTTTAAAGAAATTAAGTACTTATGTAAGTGGAAATAATCGATGATGAAAACAAAACCATACTTAAATAAACATGAATACAAATCGTTGAAAACGTGATTTTATTTGAACACTCCTACATAATCTGGATTTCAAAGTTCCTACGACCTAAAACGACTCTAAGACGCAAAGATGATTTTGTGATAAAAAAATAAAAGAGTATGCTTATTACTTAGAATCTAAATCATCTAAGTCTTAGACAAACCATCTAAGTCTTTAGATAGTTTAGTCATGTCCGATGCCCCCAAGCAATAAGTCGGTAATGTACTATTAAGGACTTTTTATTGTTATGTCAAATTCGAAACCTATGGGTTAGGATACATCTTAGTAATTTATTTCACATTTTTCGTAGTGATATTTACGAAGATATCGTGAAAAACACTTTTATTGTAGGGAAATTAAAAAACGAAATTATGTCGAGAAAAATATCTTTACGTATCAATACAAAAGTGTATTTCGTATTTAATTTTGGTAAGTTGCTATTACGAACTTATTGGCGTGAATGAATTTCGTGCAGTTCCTGGTAAAGGCTAGCACGTTGTTGTTGTCGAATTATTTTTAGTCAGCTCAGACCGTAATGGGAACTAACAAGGATTATAAAGTAAATAATTCATTAATAAATAAGTGTAAAATTGCAATACGTATCTAATTTGAACACGTCTGGTTCCGTTTTCAATCTTGCTGTTTATATTTTTGCGCCCAACAGTTTGCAAGACGCATTGGTCTCTTTCTTTGTATGGTAATAAGAGAGTAATAGATATTAGCCACACCCCCAACACGTGATTTTGTCGGCCGGCCGGTGCGTAATGTTTGTTTACACAAAGAGTAGCATATTTTCGTTTGATTAAACGTGACGTGTGCTCTAAAATCATTTTACTACTTATATAAGTGTTAGTGGTACAGTAATTATTTATTTGTTGAGCTATTGTACAAAATATAATTATGGATTCAAAAAACCATAAATGGTTCACCGCGAATAATTTAGTATTAAATGGGAAAAAAACGAAGTGTATAAGATTTGCTCTACCGAATGTCAAAAGTAGTGATAGTGACATAGTATTGAATCAAGAGAAACTAGAATTCGTCGAAAAAACTGTTTTCTTGGGGATCACGCTCGATTCAAGGCTACAATGGGGACCGCTCTTGCAGGACGGCTGAGTTCAGCAGCATATGCTGTTAGAAAAATCCGTCAATTTACTGATGTAGATACCGCGAGGCTAGTCTATTTTAGTTATTTTCATAGTATTATGTCATACGGTATTTTACTATGGGTTCGGGCATTGAGTCTATATTTATTCTGCAGAAAAGAGCTATCAGAACCTTATATGATCTACGTAGACGCGATTCTCTAAGAGAACTGTTTAAGGAAATTAACATCATGACAGTACCTTGTCAATACATCCTTGAAAACATCATGTATGTTAGGAAAAATTTGCATTTATTTAGTAAAAGAGGTGACCGACATCACTATCATACTAGAAATAGGGACCAACTAACTCAACCAGGTTTCAGGCTAGCTAAAGTAGACTCATCTTTCATGGGGTACTGTTTAAAATGTTACAATAAAATACCTCCCCACATTCTACAACTGAATGAGACGAAAATTAAATCTTGTATAAAACGCACACTATGTAGGCAAGCATATTATAAGTTGGGGGATTACATTGATGATAAAAATGCTTGGCTCAATGCTGGTCCTGCTCCACAACCATAGGGGCAAACTAATTGATTACCATGTGAAGTTATTGTATAGATTCAATCTCTTAGTATTATATAATCGCATAGCACATGTGTGAGTACTATGTACTGTAAAGCTACCATTTACATTTAGTTATCTTTCATTGACTTGAATGTGCCCTGGTGGCTGAGAGAATGTCATGCTCACATAAATGTCTCGCTGATGGTGGCGGGTGTGTCGGGTCATTTAGTTCCCTTCAATATGGTTGAGTTGAATGGCGCTGATCCATACGTCATGTTCGTGAACGGGCGCTGTCAGTTGGGACTGGTCATCTCTTAGCTGCCACGGTTTATTTTAATTACTTTATTTTTAAATTGTTAGTTTAATCTTTTACTCTGGATGACTGGACTGGTCTGGATGGACTATCTTTAATGTGCACGATGTACAAAGACGTACATCGTTCTCACATATATGTATAATCTCAACATGAATGATGTAACCAAGATTTTGTAACAATATTTTGATTTTTTAAAAGAGTGTCCATGGAGTTTCTTGCCCATTCTTCTCCATAGAAATCTACGATTTGGAATGTGCAACTACAGTACTTTCGCAAGTTATTATGCCTTGTGACTGTGACTGTAGCTTACTGTAGCTGTTGCTTCTAATGGTTGACACCACGGATGAAGGTAAGTGCTAACGTACTTACCTACTTTATAACTTCTTCTAGTTAACTGTTAATTTTCGGTATAACGATACATATTCCGAGCTTGATTTAAATAATTCCCACACTGCCTTAAATGCTAGACGAAGGGGACGAAAACGAACACAAGATGCATCCATAGGCTTAAATAATGTAGAGTTGCAAAATGCATAGCACCACCCCATTCTAATTAGTAAACCTTTGCATACAGACCTTATGAGTTTATGTTAAAGTGGAGCAATTCCGCGATTTTACCATCCTTTTTATGAGTCATTGTCATATACTGATAACACGAACGATAATATAATTGATACGGATGAGGAATGATTAATTAAGTAATTGATCTGATTCTTAGTTTTTAAATTATTTATTTCTAAAACCTAAGGTGTTAATTTTGTGAAGCTATTTTATTGCTTTGTTTAAAATATAATTGCCATAGATGTATACTGATTAATTAAGTAATTTATCTCATTAAGATTCATAGTTATTTAAGTACCTAAATATTTGTAAAACCTAAGGTGTTAATTTTGTGACATTATTTTATTGCTGTGTTTAATTATCATTGATATAGTTCTAGTTTTTAAGGTTTAATCATGAATATTGACATGACTGACGTCCCTACAATTATTTTAATTGTTAAATGTTTATCTTAATTTTTCTAAAGGTTAAGATGTTAATTTTCGACTCTGATTTTATTTTTGTGATTATTAAACGTTATTATACTCATCATCTACAGTCTTTTCTTGTAAACCTAGACATATTACACTTTAAAAATTCGATAAAAAATTATTAGCACTGAATGGTTACACAAAAATGTTTTTCAGAATTTTCCTCTAAAAACAATGTTCTGTAACGATACTGGTTACTGTGTCAATTTAAAATAACCACAATAACACGGTAATAACGAATTACGTAACGTCTTCAAGATGAAAAATTACGCTGGAAAAGTCCGTATTGTAATGTTACGCACCAATATTGTTTACAAATTTACTGCAATAATGCCGCAAGTGTACATTACTTAAACAATTTATCTAATATATTTTTGTAACATTTATTTTCTTAAAATTGCATGGCTTTTCACGCACAAAATTTAATGTTAAAAATAACAATTGAATTAAACAAAAAATTAGCTTTCGTTTGATGTATCAATGACCTCACTACTCCGACTCGTTGAAAAGCTATTCAACAAAAACAGAAAAACATTTCTCCTGTAAAATTTAAGTTTTACGATTACCGACTTATTGCTTGGGGGCGTCGATGTTAAGATCATCATAATCTGCCTAGCCTTTTCCCAACTCTGTTGGACAGCTAAGTTAAGATGATCAGTGAAAAAGCGACTAACAAAAAGTATTAAAAAGGCAGATGTTGGTAGAAACGCCGGACGAGTATGCTCTAGCTGGATGAACATACACAACACCAACGGCTGTGACAAGGTATCAGCGCTGAACTGCCCTGACTCTGCACTCGTCCTGAACCCCGACCCCACATAGAAATTTTTCGGCGGTAATTAAAAAAAAAATACTGCTTCCTACAAAAGTTCAATAAACTACACGGTCAAAATATATGGAAAAGCTGATTTACAGTTCAGAATGATGTACTGAATACGTGGTAATCATTTGTGCATCGGTGACCCTTCCACCCCATATATTTTGGTATGAAGTTACATGTCTGTTTTCACTAAAAACTAGGCAACAACCTAAGTATATCTAATGCCTAAAAAGCACTCCATTGGATTTTAAATGCTTGGATAATAGTGGAAAGTTGAAAATCCAAGTGTTAATAAAAACAAGCATCAATAATTTTATTAAGAAAAATGTAGTTACAATGGTCTACTTCAAATGGCTTAAAGTGCTTAGCAAACTAACTGGATCAATGAAAATTTTACTTTCAAGTGCTATGTCGTCTTAAATTATCAAAAGCCTACAATGCTTGTGAACACGGCTAGTTTCTCTTTTAGATGCCACCGATCAAAAGGAAAACCTATGAATACGGTGAGATGATACGAGCCGTGAATGCAGTGCGGAGCTACCACATGGGTTAAAGAAATCAAAACGATAGCCACGAAAAAAAAACAAAAAAGAAACGATGCCAATGCAGAAGAACTAGTACAATTTTATCTCCTTTATTTTGAAGTTTAATAAATTACACCCATTATTTAAGTAGTTCATAAAACAGTTCAGTCGTAAGTATAATACATTCTTAATTAGGTACATATGTGCATAGCGACACATAGGGGCTGTCTCCACGAGCGAGAGAATCACGGCGATATTGCATATTTGTATGGGATAATATCGCCGCGATTCTCTGGCTCGTGGAGACGGCCCCTAATTTATTAAACAGCTCCTTAGGGGCCGTCACCACGAGCGAGAGAATCGCGGCGATATTATCGTCCGTGCCACGTATTTCTATACACTCTCTTAGAGGCCGTCTCCACGAGCGAGAGAATCGCGGCGATATTATCCCATACAAATATGCAATATCGCCGCGATTCTCTCGCTCGTGGAGACAGCCTCTATGTGTCGCTATGCACATGGTGTACCTAATTAAGAATGTATTATACTTACGACTGAACTGTTTTATGAACTACTTAAATAATGGGTGTAACTATACCCTGAACGAAGCCGAAAGGCACTTGTTCTCCCCGTCATTGTGATTACTTTTTTTGTTCTAGACCATACCTGGGAACTTTCTAGTTACGGAAGAGGATGGAGGTCAAAAGTTCCAACTTTTTTTTTAAATACTAGTTTTTTAAGGCTATAACTTTACTTTAAATACCTCCATGACCTGTTTACTATTCAATGCATACATCAGCACAATGTTTTGAGTGCGTTACATCGAGTTTTACCTAAACCTAAAAAAAGTAGTTTCCCGGCAATAATGTTTGCGTTGAGTTACTTGGTTTGATGTGCAGAATGCTTGGTTGACAGCTTCGTGAAGAGTCCGTTTTCAACTTGTATATTCGCATGAACTTTTATTTCTAAGAATTGAACTTCTCTGGGAGCTCAACAAAGCTAAAAATGGTATCTAATATTCGCCATTTTTACTCTATAGGTATCTCATATGAAGAATTGAACCAATTAGCGTCAGCTAGTGGCATTTCCGTATCTGCAGATCTTTTGGAATGTCAAATCAGTACCAAGCACCAACTTCCAAGGTTTTCACAAAAACCATACAATAAAAAAACACCGCTATAACAGCAATCACATTTATTGTTAGCTTAGATGACGCCTATTGATTCTGAATCGTTACACTTATATAAATAAATTGTCTAATAAATAACGTCGTTTAGCCTACAACTAGGAGACCGTCCTCGAGAAAGCTGTGGGGGGGAACTTCGAGGTTAAGTGGGGCGGGTCCCTTGCGGATGCGGCCGGAGGCGTCGTAATGGGAGCCGTGGCAGGGGCAGTAGTAGCCCCCAAAGTCTCCAGCGTTGGCGACAGGGACGCATCCCAGATGGGTGCAGACTCCGATGACTACGAGCCACTTGGGGTTCTGTGTGCGCTGGTTGTCGTGCTGCGGGTCGCGGAGTGTATCTACTGGGACCGCCTGCTCGATTGAAATCTCTCCTTCGGTTCTGTGGATTTTTAAGAAAATATATTAGAAATTTGAAAATAATACTTTTATACCATTAACAACTACACTGTAACCAAGACAGCCTATCTCCCTCACTAGACAAAAATATTAGTATTGTCTGCATAAATTCATATAGTAACATTATGTAGTGATGCTGAATCATCATGTGCTTGTGATTTCACTATATAAATGTATCTTCAGAAGTCAAAACAAATACTATTGTATTGCAAAAGAATGTAATTATTAGTATAGCCATGCCATTATTATTCTATGGCAAGAAAAGTGTGTCGTTACGCGACATACAAGCATGACATAGATCACTCGATTTATTAAATGCATAGTTATCTATTAGTGGCAAGAAGATACTACTTTGTTAGGAATTGGCAAGAAAGTGGATTAACCAACACCAAAGTGCGATCAATTTGAAGGGTACAATTTTTGCAACTAATTCTATTTTGTTACACGCATTTTATCAATATGATCTTGCCTCATGAGATTAGTAATTAGTACATATGGGTTAATATAATATACAAACGCCTTAACTATTTGTGAATGTGTTAGGGAATGAGCAACTACATTACTTTCACAGTTTTTATGCCTTGTGACTGGGACTGTAGCTACATTTCATTGTTGTCTTTGTTTCGACAATTCAAAAGTGCCTGTAACTGGCCTTGAAATAAATACTTTGATTTTGAACTTTGCTAGAAATATCTAGCAAAGTTCAAAATCAAAGTATAGTATAAGTATAGTTTATTGATACAAATCCTGATCCTGATGATTGAATGCTTTATTAAGCATTCATATTGTAAGGATTTGTATCAATAAACTATTATTATTAAAAAAAAACAAACATTTGTCATTATTATTGGAATATCTATGTAGTTTACTGTGATATATTGGTTTAGGAACTATCTATCCTTGTGTTGTATAAAGGTAGTGTATCTTTGAGACAGCTTGCTGTCCTTTGGATAAATAGATCTTTTTATCATCATTAATTTTAAGTTCCCGCCCTTATACCATTTTATTTTAAGTTGGCACAGCACATCTCGGTCTTTCATGCATCTTTTTCAACCAATTCAGTCGATTTCTTTCATATTATAATCTATAAACTGCTTCATAGTCTATAAACTGCTTCATAGTCTATTAACTGACATTTACTATTATAATTATACTACTAAAAAGCTAAGAAACCCACCTGTGACGGATGAACAGTGGCTTCCCGCGCCACTTGAAAGTAACAGACTTGCCCTCAGGGATGTCTCCCAGCTTAATCTCGATCTTGGCCAGGGCCAATACGTCGGCGGCGGCGGCCATGGACGACACGAATTGCGTCACCAGGGACTTGGCAGCGTAGGCGCCCGCGACACCACCGGCTGGAAATTATAAGAGTAAATTTTTTTAGAAAATGTGTACGACCAGATGTATGAACTTGGACAAAACCAAAGGAGTGTATATGGATTGTATGTAAAGATTGATATTATAAAACAAATGTTAGGATCCCAAGTTATATTACGACATAGCCATTAGATACAGTGCCATTGTTATGACAATGGCAAAATGAAGATTAGGACATTATATGTATAAACACTGGTATTAATAAGTGATGGTAGTCATTAATAAAGGCATCTGTAAGTAATATGTACGAAACGTACGTACGTATACGTTTAATCTTATCAGCATTTATAGTTTCATTTCATTTCATATAAACTATACTAATTTTTATCAATAAATCCTTGTCAGTTTACATACGTTGTACAATAGCAGTAGTACTCCACTGTTCGTTGTCATTATGCTTCTTACTACTTCAGCCATGGGGAGAGGCCATTACCCAGAAGTAGGACAACCTGACAGTAACTAGTAAGCTTCTACTATAAATACAGGGTAGAAGGGACACCGATGCACAGACGCTTACCACTTTTTCAATGCATAACTTCAAACACCTTTTTTTTTTTTTTTTTTTTTTTGGGGCTGGGAAATCATCAAATGACTCCTCCCGCTCTGGGCAGAGCGGAAGGGAGTGTCAGACTCTTACTGAATAAAAACCACCCATGTTCCTTCATTGGCCCTTTATGTTCCAGGGCCGCGGTATCTCTTTCGAACAGTCCCGCAGCCCTGGCAGGCACCGGCCCTTGCGGGCCCCTCCCGTTTGCTGACAACTCTACTTCAAACACCCTCACATATCATTTTTTCTTTGGTAATTTAAAAAAACCGGCCAAGTGCGAGTCGGACTCGCGCACGAAGGGTTCCGTACCATTATCTATAAAAACGGCAAAAAAAATCATATCTGTTGTATGGGAGCCCCCTTAATATTTTTTTTTTTAATTTTTAGTATTTGTTGTTATAGCGGCAATAGTAATACATCATTTGTGAAAATTTCAGCTTTCTAGCTATCACGGTTTATGAGATACAGCCTGGAGACAGACAAACAGACAGACGGCGAAGTCTTAGTAATAGGGTCCCGTTTTACCCTTTGGGTACGGAACCCTAAAAACCAACTGGTTCCTACAAAACTGCAATACACTGTGCAGAACAATGCAATGCACAGGAAAAATGTACAGAACGGCTGATTAAAAAAAAAAACACTAAAAATGTCTACGTCCCCAGGTTCAGAATGATGTACTCAATGTGTGGTAAACTTTTGTGCGTTGGTATCCTTGACCCTGTATATTGTTTTCTTCCACCTGACTTATTAATATGAGCTTTTGGCAGACTGCCTTTACTGAGAACTCACAAGTCATCGGTCCATAGCTAGTTCATAATCATTTTATTGAATGACTAGACAAGCAATATGAGGAAAACAGACAAGAAAAAATTAGTCATCTCGTCCTATACCTGTTAAATGGTTATAAACTAACCGTGTTCACAAACATCGTAGACTTTTGATCATTTAAGATGACATAGCACTTGAAAGCAAAATTTTCATTGATCCAGTTAGTTTGCTAAGCATTTTAAGCCATTTGAAGTAGATCATTGTTACCATTATCTTAGGTTTTTTTTTTTTTTTTTTTTTGCGGGGTGGGAAATCATCAAATGACTCCTCCCGCTCTGGGCGGAGCGGAAGGGAGTGTCAGACTCTTACTGACTAAAAACCACCCATGTTCCTTCATTGGCCCTTTATGTTCCAGGGCCGCGGTATCTCTTTCGAACAGTCCCGCAGCCCTGGCAGGACCATTATCTTAGGTTGTTGCCAAGTTTTAGTGAAAACAGGCATGTAAGATCATACACACATACAAAAATATATGGGGTGGAAGAGTCACCGATGCACAAATGATTGCCACGTTTTCAGTACATCATTCTGAACTGTAAATCAGCTGTTCCATACATTTAGATCGTGTATCTATATTGCACAATTATTGTTAATATTTCATCAGTAATCCGATGAATTTTGTGTGGGGGTTGATTGGAATGATGTACTGAATAAGTGGCAACTGTTTGCGGTGTCCCTGCCACCCAGTACATCTTGAACAAAGATAATAATAATTAATCCATTGCATGTATAAAATTAAACAATAATCAAGTAGGTAATGTTGACTGAAAGATAAGTTACAAGATCTATGGTTTTATTATAATTTATTTATTTATTTCATTGTATGATTATTTTATTCCAGCTCGGACAGTTCTTTTCCAGAGATTTTACTTGATTATAATAAACAATTTATTGTATGGTAAATATCATGTAAGTGAAAGAGTTGGGTTGTTTACACGACATTTTAAGGTTAAAGACCTATTAATAAATAGGTACTTATATACATTGCTATGCCTATATAACAATATGGCAAAACTCAGTTTTTGTTTTGTTTACATAAGAGTCAGATTATAATGTTTTTTACATTCATTGCAGCATTATCACTCTTGTCTTAATACGGAACAGATAAATAAACACTGTTACTACATCAATGTCAGGTAAATTTAGTTGAAAAATTTCAAGGACTTACCTCCAGCAATAAGATAAGTGAAGGACTGGCGGCCATCAACGGTGTCGGTGTTCTTCGTGGTAGGGTCCTGGGTCTCCTTACGACGGTATGCCGAGAAGTCAGGGTAGCCGATGTCAGTATGCGCGAACCGAACATTACTTGGTCCTAGAAATGACAAGGTTTACAAGGTTTAGGTTTGGTGTCAAAGTGTTATGTAACATGATTTTTTGTTGCAAATTATGAAAATTATTCAACCAAATTATATTATAACACCGAAAATTACTCACCGCGACCGCTTACTTTAACCTTCAAACCCTGGACAGGCAAGGCTCCATGCAAAGACTGCACAGTCGAGGTTTTAGGCAAAGGGTGCACCAACACCTTTTCGGTTGCAGGGGGCACTATAACCAGAGGTTTAAGACCATTGGCAACCACCGATGAACTTGCCTTAAAGTAAGGAGCTAAATGCCCAGCCCTTGCGACCGAAGTCATTTTGTATCACAGCAGAAATACGCAATAAAATTGCTATAATATTTTCGCTGAGCGAAATGCTCGATTAAAGAAATGTCAAATTTTGTGTTGCCAATTGTAAATTTTGATACAGATGATGTTACTGTTGTTCCAACACCTGTACTTAATTATATTTTTAGCATTTTAAAAACTCTTCTCTGATAGAAGTAGATTCCCTTCAAAAAACGTTATTTTAAAACAAGGTTTTGATACAAATTAACACAGCATATTCATGAAATTGAATTTAATCATTTTACATTTTTAACAGTTAATATATGAGCTCAAACACAGTGTTTTTATTCATTACAAATGCGCAAGCAAATATAAACGTTTGAAATTATACTTATTTCCTAAAAAAACTGTTATGGTAACAGATTTATTAATACAACGCTATTTTTGTGTCATGCATAAATGTTGGTTATTGTCGGTATGGAACTTCAATGTATGTATTGATTGGTCGATCTTGGTTTTTCAATGACATCTCACTTTTTTGTCTCTTGGTAACATCGAGTTATGGATACGTTCACAGATTATTAAAATATTGTACGTTCGGAAGTTAGTATTTTCGTAGAAAATTGTACAATGTAAAAAAACGTAACCGTTATTTATTAAAAAAAACTGTAATATTTAGGAATTTACATTGATCGATACAATATGCGGCGATGGGTTTTGGTTTGTGGATTATTTTCAGTAAAAATGTTTTACCTTCTCGATTATAGCACTTACCCCTGTACATACATAGAGTAAGTTCTTTGACTTGTGTTGTTTGTCTTAATAAATATCTACCTACGTACCCATACCCGTATTTTATAACATCTGATCTATTTTATTGAAACTTCGTTGCAAAACTTCCGTGAGAGTCGCGGTTAAATTCTAAATTCACAAACTTACCACCTTAGCCTTAGACCGCAAATAAATATTTATTGATCACCCAATTTTGCATTATCATTGGCATTCAGCTCAAACCCGCAACCAGTTCGGCTCTTGAATAAAATATGATTAGTAATAATGAGAAACTTATCAGTTAAAAGCCTTCTAGGCCTAACGTTACATTTCAAGATTTCTAGTACCGTAGGGAGGTCGGAACTGTTTTTGCAATGAGAAATTTTTGCCAGTGACCGACCTCTGCATGACCTTTGAAATCCGGTATTTAGTATTAATTATTCAGAGAATCATGAATGCGTGCGGTTAGCGGCACAGGTTCGAATTTTGTATAGCTGCGGTGGAAACGAGGTTTAGATAAATTAATCGTGTTGACCAAAAATGGGCCCGAAGCTTTTTCCTGTAGGTACCTATAAAGACAAGAGTAAGTTATCACCTGATCACCTATTACCTAAGTCTATTAATTATCCTTTACTGAAAGTTAAGGATAGCAGATGAATGACGCCATATACTTCTTCTACAAGTCTTCCAGTTTCTAACCGTGCGAGATGCATGGTTCTTCATGTCGGTAGTTGAAATCACAACTGACTCTTGACTCAAACTCCAAACGTGTGCCTGGATTATACCATTACCAGTACCTACTTACCTAAATACCATTATTTTTTTTCACTGCCGGCTGCTCCTTCCAGTTCCCTGATCATTATTATCTGGATCTATTCAAAGTTCCAGTAAATCGGTTTCATAGAGGCAAGCGTGCTCCACCCTAGGCCGCATCATCGCTTTCAATCAGGCGAGATGCGTCCAAACGCAATCCTATTTATTATAAAAAATAAATATTATGCACGTTGCAGATGAATCGCAACACTTTTCTGGCTTAGGTACAACAGCAGTTTTTGATTTGGTGATATAAATGTCTTTGAATCGTCTTTTTTTAAGCAAATACTTTTCTTGAGGACCTAAGCTTACTTAGGTTAGGGGTATTATTACTTATAATAATACTAATAATGCTTGTGGGAAAAGAGGTCAGTGATTAGACTTTTATTTTTAAGGTAGGTGAATCATGCAGATGGATAACGAGTGAGTGTCGGAAAATTCGTTTCAGATAATTTCGTTTTGAATTATGATCAACAGAATGGGATTATGCAAATCGGACTACTGATGCCGCCAGTAATCACCAGTTTGTTATTCATGAATAGTTGTTCCTTTTATAAATAATGCTTCCGGAAACAGAGGGGTAGGTTTGGGGTGCACAAAGCGTCCTTAAATAAGTACTAGTATACCATCCCTTAAAAATCAAAATCCGGAGCGTGCCAAGGCCCGGATGCGTCCGCACGTGATCGTATCGCGTCGCCTTATTTGATACGATTTCTATTCAGTCAGCGATCGCCGCGTGATTTGTTATCTGTACTAATACGGTGTTTATTATTTCCTTTTTGCTATACTTGAGAAGGCGCCATTGCTGAAATACAGAATGGGTGCGGTGAAAATAGTAGGTTAGAAACAAGAGCAAATTGGGATGATAGTGACTCTCTCTTAGTTCATGAATGTGTGTTCTCAGATTTCTGTAGGAAAGCTGCTTTTTAAGTGAACTCTTTTTTTTACCGTTTTTAGTAAATAATAATACCTATTGCTTACCTTTACCTATTGACCCACCTACTTAAATTAATGACATGCAAAATATTTCTCAAATCAATATTTTTAAAGCTCATTCAAAGGTCAATTTACACTCAAAACAAACTTACTACTGCAGTTTCTGTTTTTTGTCATTTGACAACGGAACCCCAAAAACTGCTCCCTTTACCCCAATGCACAATTAATAGCGCCAATCAATAACAGATGGCGTTGTATGCAAAGAAACCTGTACAGACAGCAACAAAAATATTTACAATACAACCTTTATTAGAATTAATTAATTTTCAGATGGCCATCGGAAGGTACATACTCTGGCGGTGACCTCGAGATCCCAAGGCGCTGTATTTGATAGGTATTTGTCGAAGGGCTGGCGTACTCTTTGTTTAATCATTTATGTCGTAGGATCACAACTTTTAGGTGTTATTATGAAATTAGTTTGGTATAGGTATGTTTACAAGCGAATGCGGATATATTAGGCTACTTTATTATATATTGACAATAGGGACAGATTGTGGTAAGTAGCTTGATGTGTTGGCGTCTGAACCTACACCCAGAACCAGGATCTTCTCAATCATATTACACACTACGCTTGCAAAAGCGCACTAGGCACTTTTTATTTTTCATGAGCCTATACGAGGCAGCCCTGCTACCCAGCGGCCGGTACAAATATTTTCATGGCCACTATGCGCTTTGTTCGGCTGTCCGTGGGTACCGCAGCCACGCACACATACATACATTGTATATGATGTGTGCATGTAGCTGTTACAGTAGGGTTGATGCATTGGTATGCTGAAATGGAACTTTGTCCTGTGGGCGTAATGCGAGTTTATATCACGAACAAAACGTACTTACTCGATTGCGGAATTTTATGGACTATTTTGTTTCTTATTTTTGCCACCAGACGGAGTTAGTTCCGTTTCAGTGCAAGTTAAAGTTTACGTTAACATCCTTAAAACAGAATAGAGAAAAGCTGCTAGAGAGATTTCAGTTAGAAAATTAGCGTAGGTAGTTGTTTAGAAAAAAATAAGAAACTAAGGTACCGTACCTTCTTAGTTGAAAACATGTTAAAGGCGTTGGTTTTCATAAAATTATTTTATTATATGAGGCACAATGCAGTTTCAAAATACCATGTGTGAGATAAGCACACATACGTAGGTAGGTACAACAATTCAACAAAAGCGAAACACATAATAACATTAAATTCAATACAATCTCTTGGAACGTAACACCGTTTCTCTGAAACGCGACACATTTTGCTGAAATGTGCTTATGTGCACTAAAACGTACAATGAGCCATTAAACCGCAGGTGGCAAGTGGCAACCCTCACTCACACATGCACAGCGATCCTTGAAGACGTCATACTCACTCACTCACACTGTATGTGTGTGTGTGAGTTGCGTGCGCCACGTAGATTGCTCTACGTCCGCTTGTTTTGCATAGAATTATGTAGGTACCACTGTTACCTTTCTTTTCAGTTATTAAAATATAATAGCATTTTTATTGCTTCACTTTTTCGTAAAGAACTTGGGTTTTTAATTGGGCCTTGTTTTTGACTTATATCATATTTTGTTTTTGCAATATTCTCAGGACCTATACTAGTTTACAGATAAACCGTTCTCGTTTCCTACTAAATTCAGTATTTTACAGCTACTTTTTATTCTAATCCTCAAAAACAAACTCTAACCACGATTTCCTTTTTTTAATTTAATACCGTTGAGAACCCATTTGATGAAAATGTGCGTACGGACCTCAATATAATACTACGTTGGCTATTAACAATTAGGTACGCTTTTAAATGTTACGATAGTAGTTTGAACATTTTTTCTAACTATTTACTACTACGAGCCTACAGGATAACGAACAGAATCATAGAAATGGTTTTACGATTCAAATCAATACCAATAACCTTGAACTTAAATCTGTAGGCAGAAAATAACGATATCCAACATAAAACGCATAATTTAAATAAATTACGTAGTTTTTAAAATAACCACATGATTAGCCGACCTCATAGAAATTTACGATTATAGTACAGGAATAAAAAGTATCATTTTAATGGCTTTGATGACCTTACATGCATTTGACTGTTTCCGGAATGCCAACATTACTTTGTCACGCACATTTTTCAACACAGCGACTTGGCGGTTTAAGTAGTTCGGGGAGTAAATTAGAGATGGCGCTGTGCGTTTAAATTAGAAGTTCGGCTAGTTTCGTAGATGCGTTTGGTGTATAGTGTAGTTGTATGACAGATAAACAGCGGCGATGCGCGGGGCACTCTTGGGAGGGACGGCCCAATTCGATGCGCGCTCTACCCATTACACAATGAATTTATTGCCGCATACGGCTGACACATATAGCGTGCATGTCATGTGCGCCGTACCGCTGGCCGCTGGAATATTTGAGCAATTAGCGATCACAATCGCGTAACGCAGGCGCGTTGAGACGTTATTGTATTAATGCTATGATTTTGTAATGGAAAATCTGAGTGCACGCCATCAGAACTTCGTTTTCCGGAATTATTAATTAGTTTATTAAGATATCTTCAAATAAAAAGATTTACGGAAGATTTAATTGTAACACTGCAAGGCAGTCTTCTTTTACGTACAGAGAAAGAACAACCATGATTGATCATCTCGCTTGTACACTGTACGTTGAAGATTTTAGATCACCTAACCAACATAACATTCGTTAAAAAGTACCTAGTATCTACCTACGGCCTTCTTCACTGGCATTAAGTATCACTTCAGCATGATGTTTGCATTTCCCTCTCGAAGAGAGGAAGCCTGTATCCTAGCCGTGGGACCGCAATATACTGATTATGCTATGATGGCGCTACTTCTCTACGAACAAACCTAATAAGAAAAAAAGAATAAGCTTTAGTATCTGGGAAACTGCACTAGGTGCTAATAACGTTAATGTTCCTTTGGTATAATTGCAACTAACGAGGGCCATTTGGGCCATTGCCTACTTCTCATGTAACAATCATCTGTACCTACGTACCTATCTAAACAACAATAAAAACAAGATGGTGGATATCTACCTACCTATATTAACTCTAACAATAAAATCGGCTCGAAAACATAATAAAATTAGTTCTGATAGAGTAACTACCAACATTTCTAACTGAATATGATTTGTAAGGAATTCACACTTAAACTGTGTTTATGCTTTTATACGGATCAACTAGATTTTCTTCAAATAAAAATTCTAAACCGGTTTTTCAGTTCATTCAAGAGTAAATCATTAGTGTTTAGTTTTGCCCGACTACTTCAGAAGGAGTATTTAACATCTGTAACACTATTTTATTTGACAAAATTAACCATTCTAAGTTATCAATGAAGATTTTCGTTGTCTCTCCTCATACATTATTTTCGTTAATGGGAATCGCATTTAATTATGGTCCTAATGAGCGCATAATCTGATCCCTTAAACAACGTGATCTCTCGTTATGGTTCGTTCCTATCACGTTTTTTGTTTTAATTTTCTCATAATTATAAAAAAAGTCGCATTTATGTAGCTCTACGAAATATTGCGCCGACTCCAAGTAACATGGGGCAAGGGCAGATGATGATGTTGATGAATTATTGTATTTATAATCATTCGATCAGCCCTCAAGCTCGGTGGAGCGACGCTATTTGCGGGGCGGCTGGTAGCAACTGGATGAGACTTGCCCAGAATCGAGTTGAATGGAGTGCGATTGAGGACACCTATGTCCAGCGGACTGCTATAGGCTGATGATGCTGATGATAATGACGAATCATTAGAAAAACCTGACACAAGGCTATGTTCGACAACGATATTTTATGACGATAATTAGTGTTTATAGTAGACGCAAACACCAGCAACTGTTCGGACTTGGGACCCAGGCAGGCATCCTTTCTGTCCGAGGGAATGGCCCGTAATCCACCACGCTGGCTCAGTTGGACGTCACATGTCCACGGATTTTCGGTTTAAGAACATGTCGATATCCCCACAATATTTTCCTATACCATTTAGACAGCAGCGCTGAAAACATTGACAACTATTTTGCTACTATTAAAGTGCCTGATAACGACTTTCAACTGGACGTTCGTCGCGACCATTACAACTAGGTTACTACTGCTCTGCATCACCATTCAGCAGACCTAAATATTGGATTGAAAAATCAACACTTATTTCTACATTTAAAGCAAACTGCAGAACCCTTAGAACAGTCTAACCGGCCAGTTATGATTCCGTTTGGCGGCCATCCAAATTGACGGGCCTTTTTTTGTAATTTGGCAAGTTTTCTTTATAACACGACACCTGTCGTCACAGTGTAGTTCTGTCTCGGAAGACCAGACCTTCGGTTCAGAAGGGTTTTATCGTAATGCCCTCGTATGTTATGTTTATTGTATTTTTGTGATGACAAATCAAAGATAGGTTTTTCGAGAGATTAACTGTAAAAGTCAGAATAAGAATGATATTGGAAACTAATGCTAGCAATTTGGGGTGTTAGCGCATTGGTATGGTAATGGGAAATTGTTGAGGAGTGGTTTTATATGAGTTTAAGACATTGCATAATTTCATTCGAAAAGTTATCCAAAAAATTCGGCCCTTTTTTCTTGGGAAGCATGCGTTTTAACATTTCGAAATGATGTGAGTTTTAGAATGGCCCAGTACGTGACCACAATAATACGTGTTACTTCTGACCAATATTCTAACTCAAACATATGACTGAAATTAAGTAATATCTATTGCATAATGTGGTACAGTCCAACAACTCAGGCCTTACGTTGATAATCTGAAAAACTGACCAAAGAACATGAAACTTACTGAAAATAATGAATATTTTTTTTAAGAAACTAAAGTAGTCATAAAGGGCATTGCAGCTGTATGTATTCTTTAACTTATCTATAAATAAACGGACTAGTCGCGTCGTGTTATACATATCGATAATAGCTAGGCATTTGGGCCTCTGTTTACGAATAACAATCTCTTATGATATTCACGTGTCCGATTCACGTGACTAACGTAGCGTTAACGTATTTCTTGTTGACATAGGGTTATTAGACGTTTTAGAAGAAGTGCGAGATTATGTCAATCGAGTACTTACTCAAACTTTTACTTTTTTTGACCATGGAATCAATGTTTATTATTAAAGGAAATACCAGATTTTTAATTAGGTAGGTACTTTCAACAATAAAATAAACTTTTGTCTGCTAACTATCATCATGATCGTCCATAGCCTGACCCCCACTGCTGGACATAGGCCTCTCTTTGCTTGTGTGAATCACAACGTTCCTGTATCAGCCTCGTCCAGGTTTTGCCCGCGACAGCAAAAATATCGCCAGCCCATCTTACCGGCAGACGACCGACTTCTTTTCCCAGACCTTGGGCGGCACTGCTAATCAATTAATAAGAAAATTGCTGAAAATCTTGTAAAAGATGCTCTTTAGCTTCCATACCAACTCTCGCTGTAGAATAAAATAGGTCCTCAGAGAAACGCGAAGCAAGATTTCAATAATGACAAAGACACGTTTGTGAAAATTAAATGCTCACTTAAATACATACTCGGCAAATAAATATAATTATATTTACATAACATGGCCCGTTAGTATTCGAGTAGTGATTACCAATTCACAGTGGAGGGCAAGGGCGCGTTCAATGCTGTTTCAATTCAATACTGCTATTGTATAACTGCTCATTTCCGTGTACACATTTGTTTTAATGTTTATAAGATGTTGCGTTCGTCAAAATTATGACTAATCTTATTATCATCAGACTGTAATGATCCCACTGCGGGGATACAAGCCTCCTCTCTATGTGAAGGAGGGGGCCGTTACCCATCACGTGGCCCCAGTGCAGTTTTGGAATTTTTAGGTTCTAGGACATGCCGGTTTCCTCATGATGTTTTCCTAAGAAGTTTTATAACAATAGGGAACTAGCTTTTGACTGGGAACCTATCTGTGTGTCATACATCCGAAATACTCACGACCATCTTCATTAAACTTTAAATATACAATTTTGAACTGATATTTTTTTAGCAGCCTTTTCCAAATGGGTTCGGCTTGTCAATGTTTCAGATTCATAAACGAAGCGGCGGATGCCAAATCTACAGTGCCCTTTTATTGACATTTATATTTCTAATTAAAAGCGCTATCAACCTATTTATCAATGGTTTCTAGCTGATACGCCAATCGGTCAGATTACTAATCAATTTATCTAGGATATTGCACTGCGTAATGCGATTTCTTAGTATAATCTTTTAATCATATTTGGATAAATAGGCGTACCGGTATACCTAATTGGCTACGAAGTAGGTACCAGTACCAACCTATCTTATTAATTTATATTAACTCGTCAAAATGTAGGGAACAGCTGATTTTTTTTTCGCGATTTCAGGTTTGGTCCCATAGTAAAAGTTGTTCATAATGATGAGTATAATGACCTCTTAAGAGGTTACTGGTGTTTTACAAATAACCCTGTATTTTTACCAATATCAGGATAGTGGCTAAATAATAACAGCCACTCGGGTCGATCTTCAGGTTAAGCCGCGCTTGCCTAGGTTGGTCCGAGGATGGATGACCACCCTTTACATACCGAGGTTCCTCCGGAAAGCACGTTAAGCTGTTGGTCCCGGCTGTCATTTGTATATATGTAACAGTCGTTATAAGTAGTCAGTGGCCCGAAAGTCCGACAACCACTCTTACCCAGGGGTATCATATTATTCTGTACTAACTGGGTTGTGGAGGTCAGATAGGCAGTCGTCCCATGTAAAATACTGATATTCAGCTGCATCCGGTTAGACTGGTAGCCGAACCCAACATAGTTGGGAAAAGGGTAAACAGATGATAATCTGGATAACTGAGAAAGAAGAAGGCCGAGAGTGCATGGTGTTAGCTATGAAAATGAAGGTTGCAAGCTCGTACCCAGGCAGTCACACCAGTTTCAGGCACAGATCTTAAACCGGTGAAGAAAAAATCATCTAGAAGCAAAAGTTTGAAGACATTAGACTAAACCGTACAGGGCTTGTGTGGTGCAATGTGGCAGCAGTGAACCTGAATTGGTCATTTTGTAACCAAACTTTTAGCTACTTTTAGTCAGATTGAGGAAACACTTTACATACTGTTCGTTTGTATTTGTCTTACTCACCTGTCATCTAGACTAAGCAACCAATCCAACTATTTCGAGTGTACGACTAAACGCCGACAGACACTACGCCGAATGACTAAACACCGACAAGACTTTACTTCGACGGGACTCTTCGCCGACAGGACACTTCGCCGACAGGGCTCATCAGCGACGCAATTTATCTCCGATGATCAGACACTTACTTTGGAAATCGATTATGCTTTTCTTGTTTATACAATTCATAAAAAATAAATATGTTGCATTGGTTATTAGTATAGGTAGGTATAGGCTTTCTTATATATAAAAATTCTCGTGTCACAATGTTAGTTACCATATTCCTCCAAAACGGCTTGACCGATTTTTATGTTTTTTTTTTATTGTCGGTCGAGCCGTTAAATATATAATATTAAAAAAAAAATCGGTCGGCGTTTAGTCGTACATCCAACTATTTCATTGCCAGAACTTTCCTGACCAACAAAATCCCGGTACTAAAGCTCCCCCAAAAATCGATCACATTTGCACATCAAATAATAATAGCGAACGAAACCGGTTTCTGTTCTAAAGGAGGGTAGGACAAATACGTCCAAGGCTTGGACCTCTTTGTGTGATGTCTTGGGTAACAATTGACGGGAGCCGTATGGAGTTCTAAGTGGGGATCAGAATGTTTTGAACTACGTTTTGTGAATAAAGACCAATACATACGCAGCTATAATATTCACTGTCTCGTTAGTGTCATCGTCTCAAAGCATGGTGATGTACTTGGGGAAGTGTTATTGGATTTTGTCATCAGGAATTTATCAGTCAGACCTGGGTCTGGATTTGTGTCCCGTTCATGTATATTATGCGTATGATGGGACACCTTCAGGCTCGGTGGAGCGACGGTGGCTGGTGGCAACTAGATGAGAGTTGCCAAGAATCGAATTAAATGGTGTGAGATTAGAGAGGCCTATGTCCAGCTGTGGACCGTTGTAGGTAGCTGTGGAGCGTGGTAGGTGGTAGGCCATATATACATCGTGAAATGTGGGAATGTCTGTGTACTATACGGTTTAAGTACCTCTCACACAAACACACTTCTGCCTAATTAACCTTTCGGTGTTTACAGGCGTGATATTCCCTGCAGTGTTATTGCAATTAATTTCGTTTTATAATTTTATTAATATTGGAATTTATTTAATAGGATAAAGGTAATGCTGATAACAAAACATGTCACGCATAACTTGTTGTGGTTTTAGTTATCAAAAGTGACGTTTTTGGTACAAAAATACTAACTTTTTAAATTATGGATTACTAGCGACCCGCCCCGGCTTCGCACGGGTGCAATGCTGATACTAAATACACTACAGAAAAACTGTGAACGTTGTATATAAAAACATAGCGGCCCACTTCGGCTTCGGGTGTAAAATATATAGCCTATGTCACTCACTGAAAAAATGATTAAAATTGATCCAGTAGTTTTGATTTATTCATTACTGCCCGTGGCCCGCACGCGTTAAATTTGGAGTAAAACAATTATATTCCCCTTTCCCTATACCATGAAGATTTCCGCTGCCGTCCGCCTCGCCGCGCCGGCCGGTGCCGGCGCAAACGCTACGTCCCGCAATTTTTAAATCTGTAATATCTTCGAAAATATTCATTTAAATCATATGCTGTAAAAGATATAGATCTATATTAAATCAACAATGTATTTAAGGTATTTAATTGGATAAGGATTAATGCCGTATTGGTTAAAATCGCTTCGGAAACTATCTATTATTTGGCGTAAAAAGTAAATGACAAAAACATGTTATTGTGGGATATCCATAAGAGATAGACATATACCATCGCGGAGTTTTCTGTAGACCTTTTTAATGTGTACAATACTTAGTACATTATTTTGATAAATCTCGTAGGGTTCAGCCTGCGTTTGCAATGTAAGCGGAAAAAAATGAAATTATTTACGACTTCACAATAGAAATCTTGAAATTATCAGTGGTTCTCTAATATATTAAGCATGTTATTATACATATAAACCTTCCTCTTGAATCACTCTATCTATTAAAAAAAACCGCATCAAAATCCGTTGCGTAGTTTTAAAGATTTAAGCGGTCAAAGGGAAATAGGGACAGAAAAGCGACTTTGTTTTATAATATGTAGTGATATTCATTGTACGAAAGGACCAGTAATCAACATTAATCTAACTATAAAACTGAACGTAACAATTTTAAGGAAAAGTTCTGAAACCACAAATATTTATGTATCTCATTGAAATTAAAAAAGCATGCTCAAAAATTTTTTTTGAGCATGCTTTTTTAATTTCAGAGACACAAGCATGTTCACAACATGACTTGACCAAGAATTATGTACAGATCTCTGAGTTTCTACCCGTTTTTCATAATAGAGCAATCGGATAAGAAACAGCTAAATCATAACATAACAAAACATCACGCCTGTAATCCCAGAAGGGTTAGGCAGAGGTGTACTCTATAGTTCACCCACATTTCACCAATAATGTTGAAGTCCCATGAAATAGGGGGCGAGCCTACTGCCATCAACCGGGCACAAATCCAGACTCCGTGGCTGCTACTAAGAAATTCCTAATGGAAAAACCCAACAACACTTTGCCCGACCTGGGAATCGAACCCAGGACCTCATGTTACATCATCTAATTTTAATACACGATAATTTTCTGGAAATAAATAAATATCCTTTATCATAATTTATCATGCCCACAATTAGCACATACCTATAATATTGCATAAAATTTAAATTTAGTTAAAACTAACAAAATTTTCCTCACAAAACAGCAACTACATTAACTTAATGTATTGTTTGTTAAAATGCAATTGCGTACAATGTTATTTCAGTGCAAAAACGGCACGTGTAGTGAATCATTGTTTTGTTCATAGTTAGGTTTAGTTGCACTGAGGTCGTTGGCACTTAGTTGAACACTTCCTCTGCTCCTGTATGTAGGTATATAGTATACATATTATGTACCAGGTTCAGTTGATTGCATGTCTTCTTTCCTGCTTCAACTATTTCGTCATTTGCTTTAAAATGAATAGGTGAATTATTACTTCAGTTGTCATCATTTGCCTAGTCTTTTCCCAACTATCTTGGGGTCGGCTCCCTGTCTAATCGGATGCAGCTGAATACCAATATTTTACATGGAGCGACTGCCTATCTGACCTCCACAACCCAGTTGGTCCACTGGGTAATACGATATCCTTGGTAAGACTGGTTGTCAGACTTTCGGGCCACTGACTACCCGTAATGACTGTCAAAGATTTACAAATGACAGCCGGGACCAACGGCTTTTAACGTACTTTTTTTATTACTTTAATTATTACTTCAGTTGTATTGTTGAATATAACTGAATCAATACCTTAAACTATAATGAACAATATCTTAGCGTAAAACTGTTGAGTATCAAGACAAATAGGCTGGATATGCTTGTACATGATTTAGTATCAGCATAAGTTCATAAAATCACTCAGCGAGCTATTGAACAGGCAATGCTTGGAGTCTCTCTAGGGATCACACCCGGAGGTGACCCGACAGAGAACCAGAGCTGTCGACATAGCTTACAGAATAAGTAAGTGACAATAGGCCGGCCATATTAGCAGCAGACCGATGACAGTTGGGCAGACGTGTTCTTGAGCGGAGACCGCGAATCGGCAAGCGTAGGTTGGGACGATGATGGTAGCAACTGGAAGAGAGTTACTGAGAATCAAGTTGAGTGGCGTGCGATTAAGGAAGCCTTTGTCCAGCAGTGGACTTCTGTAGGCTGATGATGAGGTGGGATTTGTAATTGGTGTTAAGTGATTTCTGTCACCATGTTTTCCTGCAATGCGTGACCGACTGTTACTCAATCCATCTTGATAAAAAACTACCTTTGTCTAAACATTTAAGACCACCTTGACGGGATTACGAAACCTATATTTTCCCCCTTAAACCTAATTGAAAGGAATTGTATTAACATTAAAAAGTACAAGGCCAATTATAATAGAAGGGGTGACGTTTTTATTTCAAAGTCAAAGGTAAATTATGTAAAATAAAACGCATTGTATTACCGTGTACCCTTTTGAAGAAAACTTAGAAGTGTAGACTTTTCCAACTCTTTCAAAAGCACAAGAAAAAATTAGTTGCAAAACGTTAGGGGTGCCGCTTTCTATTTTGCAACGTTTTTTTATTGTTTTGCTATTGCTTTTGGCACGTGCATTTTTTGTGTTTTTATGATTGAAAGTATATAATCAAAACATTTTATACGTTTTCTTACCCCTTTGTTTCAACCCTCTAGGCCTTACACTCAAGGTTCCCACAGGATAGTCCGGTTAAGCAGAAGCCAGCTTCATAGGTTAACCTGAGAGCTACCATTAAAAATAAAAACTTTGTTTCAAAATTTTCAAATTGATTTTACGAAACATGGTATTTTATTTTAGTGTTACAGAAGGCTGTAAAACTCGCTGTTGTAATAGTTTTACAAATGATTATGTGGTGCTTGGGTGGTGCGTTTTTCTCATTATATTTGACACGATAATGACACGACGTAACAAGAGATGGTTTCGTTATCAGTATCGGCTTAGCTCGGTAGACTATACAAGGTGATGTACTGAATACGTGGTAACTGTTTTAGCATCGGTGTCCCATCCGCCCTGTATAGTTCGGCAATCAAATTTTTAGTAGGTACCTACATATCTATGTAGTATCAAAGATTCACGCGGAAACGAGTATCAGTTTTAATAGAGCAGATTTAGTTGAAATCATCTGACTGCGAAGCCTCGTTCAATCGACGTCTTGTTACTGCGATGTTATGTTACTTAGGAAAACTTACTTCGGATGATCTTACGGCGATAAAAAAGTATATCGATTCAAAAATAAATAAAAAGTAAAAATAAGAACCTACATATTTTTTCAGGATAACTTATTATGAAAAAAACGATACTACTTGGTTTGCTGATGATGATTAATCATCGTATATCGTTGATTATCTTTATTTCTAATTATTTACTTTGTACCGTTGTACCTTTAAGTTGTCGTTAATTAATAAATAACAAGGAACAATTTGTTTAAGTTAATGTATTTACCTAAAGTTGAATCATTCATAGCTAGAAATAAATTCAGACGAACTTTGCAATGATCTACAATCTTTACTTAAACACTCATATTCATGACAGATGGAAAAAAAAGAAAAGAAACGAAAAAAATGTTAAAAATTTAGGAATTTTGAAAAAGAAAATCGATGTAGGTACTTGTTTATCGCCGTAAGATCATCCGAAATAAATTTGTTGTGATATCATGTTTTGTTGTGATGTTATGATATACACATCGCAGTAATAAGACGTCGATTCACGTCGATCGTCGTCGCTTCGCAGGATGATATTTACGCAGTAAAATCGTTTGCATTACAGTTATCCGATGTAACGAAATATCGTAGTCACAGTATAGAAATGTCATTGAAAGGTTTTCGAAAAAACAAAATTCGAAGAAAAGACTTTCGCAGTCAAGTAGGATTTCCATTTTTTATTATTTTAAAATTGACAAAACAGCTGTTTGTCATCTCACTCGCTCAGTCATGGCAGATGGTTACTACCGGGTACTAGCAGCCAAAACCAAGAAATCTCCATTTTAAAATATAGACCTGACTAAATACATGTCTCATGCATGACATGTTAGAGAAAGCTAGTCATTTAATGATCGTATAATTAGAAAAAGTCTCACAAACTGTAAAACCAGAATACTAAGTTGAGCTATTAATCTTCTATTATGGTCAATAAAATCATAGATTCGTATTTTTTGTTGTAGAGATACAACTAGGTATAAGAATCCCTAAGTTTCTAGCGTCCGTATTTATTAAGCATGTTTAAATGATTGCCACTGATTCATTGGAAAAAAAGAAAATATGTGTACAGTGTGAAAAGGAAATGCACAAGGATTTAATAGTCAATATGACTGACTTAATCAATTTTATCGTCCTTTTTTGTCTTGACTTTGAAACTAGGACTTAAGGAGGAGGAGATCTTACCGCAAGCAAGCGCAGACAACCAAAGGAGAAGAGTTTGAAAACTAGCTGAAAATTATTTGAAAATTAACTGACAAGCCTTTTAACCATCATGATTCCTTACTTGTATATTTAATGTAATTTTTTGAATTATGCACAAAGAATATTGAACGTCCACTTGAAACGTTGGCTGTACACTTACTCATCGCTTTCGCCACCACCTCTTATGTCTTGCACACATAATCCTGCAAAAGAAAATCCACGCTCGCAGCCCGAGCGCAGTCCCAAGATTTGGGGCCCTCATACCGGTCTTAGAACTGGTTGTATGGCCTTCAAACCACGGAAGGTTTTCTACTGCGGCCCCACAACTGATGCGACTGTGAATGGGTTCAAACTACATTTTTTATAACTGGTATGCTTATTGGCAAAATGGCGGTCCTGATATAAATATTGATATTTAGGCGGTTTTCGTTGTTTCATTCAATTAATAGCTTATGCCCGCGGTTTTGCTCGCGTGGAGTTCAATAATTGTCTCACTGGGTCGTACTATAGGGTTCAAAAGTACCTTATGTGTTAATCAAAGTTATAAACTATCTGTGTGTCAAATTTAATCCTAATCTCTTCATTCGTTTTTACGTCAAGGGTAACAAACATCCATCGTCCGTAGTAAACATTTAGTTTTTATTTTTCTTAATATTACAAGGATGTTGATGTGTCGTTTGGTTTTACATTTTAAATGTACAAATGCTGTTTAATTGAACAGGTTAAGTATGCAAAATTGAACTTTAAAAATGTAAATACTATTATGTTTTCCGTCTTTGTGGTTAAAAATAGTTCGATGTCGTTTGGAAATAATAGACTTTCTGAACAATAAGATTAACGGTGCATGTAACACGGAACCTAGATGGTTGATATAAGCATTAAAGTAAAGGCAGACCTTGTTCATTCCAGCTAGGATTATGAAGGTTCTGTCTACATAACACATAACATAACATCACGCCTGTAATCCCCGAAGCGTTAGGCAGAGGTGTACCTAATAGTACACCCACATTTTACCAGTTATGTTTCAAGTCCCAAGCAAGGAGCAAGGGAGCAAGCCTGTGTAAATCCAGACTCCGTGGCTGCTACTGAGAAAATCCTGAAGAACAAACCCAATAAAACTTTACTCGACCTGGGAATCGAACCCAGTACCTCATGCTCAGCAGTCGCGCGTGCAACCACTAGACCAACGAGGCAGTCTGTCAACAAGGTTGTATCTATTCAATCTTTTTCAATGAGATACACAATAAAAGGTACGTCGTATTAAAAAGATTATTTCTTCTTCTTTGCGTGTCGATGGCAATCTAAATTGTGTCAGCCCAGAGCTGAGCTACTAGTTTGGTGCTTTCGGTAGCGGTTCCTGTAGTGAACAAACATCAGGACACGCAGGACACGATATTAAGTGTCCCATTCTTTTGTAGAACAGCACCAAAAGATTACTAATTACGTGCCCACCTAGTATTTCGGGAAATCGCCAATCGGTTGGTCGACTCTTCACGTGACCAGAGGGCGGGCCTATTTTTTGGCCAAAGAATCAGCATTGCCATCCAACGTGGCAATGCTGCCAGCCTTCTGGCCACTTTTCCTGTTGACAGCGATGCGGATAAATTTTTGGACATATTTATTACTATTATAGTTTCGTAGTTTTAATTATATTTGAAATAAACTATATTACATTAGTTTTGAGTACAATAAAGTATGATTTTGTTTATCTAAGGATAAACAAAATCATACTTTGATTTTTACCAGGCAGACTACATTTAAATATCTTCAATGATCTGCCTGGCCTTTACCCAACTGTGTTGGGGTCGGCTTCCAGTCTAACCGAATGCAGCTGAATACCTGTATTTTACGTGGAGCGACTGCCTATCCTCCATATTCCATTTAGTACTGGGTAATGCGGTATCCCTTGGTAAGACTCTTTGTCAGACTTTCGGGCCACTGACTACTTGTAACGACTGTTAAAGATCTACAAATGACAGCTGAAATCAATGGTTTAACGTGCTTTTCATGGCACGGAGGAAACTCGGTATGTAATGGATGGTCACCCATCCACAGACCAATCTTGGCAAGAGTGATTTAACCTTGAAGATGGACCCGACCGGCTGTTATTACTTAGCCACGAGCTCTTCGTGAGATATTGTTAATGTAGACTCTGTAAATGCACTCTGTAATAACAATGATGATATTTCATAAAGTGTTTACACATTGAGTGTAGCCTTATTAATTTTATAATGAACTCATTAGCATCAGTGAACATCTGCTTTACACATTTGTAACCACGTTTCCGGTTTCAATAATATACCATGATTGATTACCAAATATAGTCATTAACAATTTTAATATAATTAATTGCATGCAAGGCTGACTGTTATGTAATTGTTGAAATTAATTAATTATAATTTGAAAAATAATTATGGTATTGTTTTTGGAACCTAGCAGGTAGAAAACAGATCCTACATAATAACACAATAAGCACCTAAAACCGTAATTGCTTATAGTTTTGTGCGAGAAAACTGTAACAGTTTTTTTGTTGTTTTGCAAGTCTCTATTAACTTTACTGTGTACGAAAATGTTGCCGGTAAGTATTTCACTATGATCTGTATGAGACATAACTCTGTTGTCACCAAGGACGACACAAAAGTTTAGCTACGCCAACGTTTATGAGTTTAATACTCATAAACGTTGGCGTAGCTAAACTTTTGTGATCGATTATTTTGATTAAAAAACTATAAGTACATAGTACCTTACTCGTAGTATAGTACCTTATTTGTATGCACCAAAATCTATGGCAGATATATTCTTCTATTCTTGTTTTCCTTGAATATTCATATCACATGACGAATCTGCATTTAACAAGAAGATTGCAAATATTTTTTGCACGTATGCAATTTCGTAGCACCGCTACGTCGTAGAAATGTCGTAGCTGCATTGCTACGCGGTGCATCGCTGCACGTAGCGCATCTCGTAGACGTCTACAGAATGCGTTTCGTAGCAAACGATTGCTACAAATTCTTGTAAATTTTATGATTTGCACATTAGAATTGCGAATTAAGTTATTTAATATTTTACCAGTAAATAACTTTTTTTTTTTTTTTTTTTTTTTTAGTTTATCCTCTAAAGACGTACAAAAGTCTGCGTCACGAAAGTCAAATAATGAAGGACAGGACACCTAGCTAGGCGCAGTGATAACAGGTGGAGTTAAACTGTGACTGAGTGGCGTCCAAGGGTTTTGGTTCCGCCACCGAAATGGGAAGACGGCATTACTGCCATTGCGGGAAAAACCTGGAGGAGGCTGGGACTTGAACATGAAGATTGACACAAGCAACAGAGACCTAGCAGATGAATATGATATTTAATTCTTACATTTAAAACCACATTTAAATGTCATAAAATTTTACGCCTAAGAATTATAAATGATATTAAATGTTAATTGCTAGTAATGAAGCTGTGTGTTATACGCATGCGCGAACGTCGTGACATAAGATGCGCGTGAGAACGCTCCCGGCTAACGAACTCGCGCCGCTGGTTTATTTTCATTCCTATGTTTTGGCCACTGCGATAGCGCAGTTTGCGAAGATGAGTGAAATTGTGGATAAGGATTGCTCTTCTTAAAACAGTGCGAGGTCAAATTTAATTAGTTTGCGAACTTCTGCAAATGTCATGGAGGTCAAAATATAATCTAAACAAAAAAAAATTACTTGTGTGATTATATTTTTTTATGTATTTTATTATTTCGTTTATTCATTTTTTAACATATTGTTTTCATTTTTAAATATTCAAATATAAAACAATATAAAAAAAACATTTGAAAATATAAAAAAAATTAGCCCACCAGCATCGGGAACAGGATCCGAGCTGCCGGTGGTCAGGGCTCTTGAGAGAGGAACCTCCTAACAATACGCGCCGTGTCCAGAAGTACTGCTTTCTGAATCAAGCGCTTGATCCAGCTGCCAAGCAAGAGCCTCCTCAGATGTTGGTCGAGGCTATAGGCAATTAAGCCATTGGCCGACACGACTATCGGCACAATGACTGCTGTACTGCTTTTGATTATTATATGTTTAGATATCGACATCCATAGGGTCTGCAGAGTTAAACTAGTTAGCTTGATTTTTTATTTCTCCAATACATAATTTCAGAAAACTTCACTATCAAACGAAAAAAGGCAAATTTTAGTCAGGCAACACATATTAGTTCAGGGGAACACCGATAAAATTTCTTTATAACTATAATTTGTAACAATTATAAATTGCACAAGGAAAAGTTTAACAACATGGTAATGATAATGAAACATAAATACCAAATAATATGCATGCTTTCGGAAATAAGTTGGCATACATATGCCAACTTATTTCCGATATTATTGATTATTTCAAATAATAATATGCATGCTTTCGGAAATAAGTTGGCATACATATGCCAACTTATTTCCGAAAGCATGCATAATATTATTTGGTATTTATGTTTCATTATCATTACCATGTTGTTAAACTTTTCCTTGTGCAATTTATAATTGTTACAAAAGCTATCATAACAGTTACTAACTAAAAATATTTTACGAACAGGGAAAATTGTAGTTTTTATTCAATTTACAACTTTGAATCATTATTGAACATATCAAATGTATTGTCACCTAATTATAGCACTGAAAACTGCAATATCAGAAAATAAAATCAATTACCAATTATCCTCACTTTACGTTGCCTTTGAAACACAAAACACAAAAACCGTTATTGTTACCAAAACAAGAAATCGAGTTAAATAATGAAGTCGTAATCTAAATACTTAAAGCACTAGGTATTACACAAGACATTCAGAAATCTTGACAGAATGCCGCCATTACGCACAAATCTCTCCTGACCGATCTCTGAACATCTAAGACAAAGGCAAGACCTCGATCCCTATTAAATTAAATAGGCACAGGCCGTAAACACATCTAACAACATCCAGGGCATCTTAGAAACTTGATATCGCGATAACGAGTTAGGTACAACACATCAACCTTGATAGGCACAAAACCATTGTTTCAATAATAATATAATTCTTATCCAACCATCGCCTAATCTAAGACGCTGCCAAAATAGTACACACTCAGACGTATACTAAACACATGTTATATACAACCACAGTCTAAAACATTTTGTCTGCCAATCCTTTTTAAATGTAATAGCAAAAGAAGTTTTCTTTGTTATTTTTTTAGACTGTGACACCGTCATTTTTAAACGATGACTAGATCTAAACGGACAAAGAAATAGACATGCAATTTGACAGTTGAGTGAACTTCGAGATGTTTTATGAGCTATCCATTTTCTACGATTGTTGTTATGCTAGATTTTTACACTTCTCCTGACTCTTTTGACCTAGTTATAGGAATCTAGGAATTTGATATCTGTTTCTACGAATGAAATACAGAAGAATGAATGTCAGTGTTGTTGACTGCGTATCAAAGAAACGGAAAAATGGTATAAGACAGAGAGAAACAAAATGTCATGAAGTATGAAGCCGTATGAAATAACTTGAGGATATCGGATTATGGACAGTGTCTCAGTAACACACAGTGTTTTAATCTGGATTTTAACTCTAAACTCAAAGCATTTAGGTCTGTCATAAATAATCCAGTCACAGGCACTTTTGAAGTATCAGTCACTCAAAAACATAAATTATGCTATCGATCTAGTTGCCCGAATTCCAAACCGTAGATTTCAATTGAGAAGGACACACAAGAAACTCCATCATCTTTACTGTTGCACTAACTAGGGTAGCACGTTAAGGGTACTGTTTTCAAAAAAAGCATCTATCGAGGTAGCCAAGTTTGTTACCTACAGAACCACACAGAGTAAGACTTTTTTTTAATAAATTGCATAGTGATTTAAAACAGACGTTTGTGAAGCACTCGAGTTCGTATCGCTGATTCATGGCCGTCATATTTCAAGGTTCCCTTTGCGGTTTTCCTAAAATCTGGAACGTTTTGTTGACTTTGTTAACTCTGTCTAATTAAATGCCTAGGTTTAGATTTGGATTAAAATAGTGGATTTGATAGAGGTTAAGTGAAACTTGATTAGGTTTGTCAACAGGATAATCTTGGACTTTCTGTCTGTATCGGTCATTGGTACTGATACTGCTGAGTAGACGTATGCAGGATATAAACGGATCCTTTACGAAGCCTTTGACCAAGCATTATGTAGATCAAACTAAGTAACTTTACGCAAAAATTATTGCTGGGAAACGATTTATTTTGGGATGATAAATCACGTTTTACGGTACGACTCAATGTAACGCACTCAAAAGATTGATATTGAATAGTAAGGAGGGCGTGGAGGTGTTTAAAGTAAGAATCTTACATTACAAACATGTATTTCAAAAATAGAAAACCCGTGAAAAAGTTGGAACTTTGACCCCCAATATCTCCGTAACTAGAAGGTTCCCAGGTATGGTCTAGAACAAAAACATTATCGCAATGTCGGGGAGAATAAATGCCTTTCGGCTTCGTTAAGGGTATTGTTACACCCATACATCCAAGATCGGATTGGTCTACATCCAGACCTACCTACCGGTTTAAATTTAGACAGTGCAAAAATTCCCATTTTAAGTTTGGAATAAATATCTGTTAACTCTGTCCCACTTCAGGGCAACGGTCGCCGTTCACTTCCATTTTTCGCAGATTGGGGTGTTTGTGCATGTGGAATTATTATTGAGTACGAGTGAGTTTATAGATGAAATCGAAGAGTTTTGCGTCAATATTATGTTGGTATTTAAATATGTATAATGATTAACCCCTCCGCCGTTACGCCTCTTTTGCGCCACTCCGCAGAGCTGTTACGGTGCGCCCGGCCGAAATCGTGCGATTTTTTTTTTCATTAAATCCGACCTGAGTCAAGAAATCTGGAGATTTTTACCCGACGCGCGCTTTTTGACGCATATCGCCTAGAGACGGAGTAATGGCCGAGAGGATAATTATTCATAATTCTTACATAACAAAAAACTCAAAACTATATTGTTATGTATATTTTTCTACCTACGTGTTCTGTGCCTCAGACAACACATACTGACTTGTGACTTCCCTATAACCATCAAAATAAACGACCGAATCATTGATGGTTACTATTTTTTATCGACTAAGCAATCATACTTATCTCTCTACACAAAGAAAACTCTTCAAGTAAATCGAAGTGAAAATATTAATGAAAACGTACTTCCTGACAATTCAGAATACCAACCACGAACCTTATAATTTCCTTTATCGACTTATCGAAAATATATGTAAGAGCTTGTTATAACGTGACGTTCTAACCAAATTATATGTGCACCGCCCCCTAGCGGAGAACCAACACGTGAGCCGAACATATGCAGAGGTCAATCAACCCCACATTATTATTGACAGCACTAGAAGTTGCAGGGGACATACCAGCACACATTTAATTAATAATGAGGATTTTTCGATGCTAGAATTCTACAACCAAATCCAATTTATCTTGAGCCCCCTCGTCCCTTCGATTTGTTTAACTCTCGGGTGTTTTAAGAGGATTTTGTATGGTATGTAAGTGTCGTGTTATGCTGGTCGTGTTTTGAAGCAACGCACTCTGTTGCTAAGGGCTTCGTTCACGCATAATTGGCCCCCAGCCGGTCGCAGGCTTACGTCATCGCAATGTGCGATCAGAATGTATAGAACGCCTCGCAACGATTATATGAGAAGGAAGTTTTAAAACAAACGTTTATAGTAAATATAAACTTAAATGATTTTGTGTAAACTATAGAGTAGAGCAGTTAGAGATTTGCAAGGCACTGAAATGTATTGACAAAATGATTGGTATGGCGGCGTTAGTTCAAATTTTTGCAATGCTTATAGTTTATTTGTTTATCTATGTGCGTCAAAGAGAAAAACTAAAACTATTAAACTTATTCAAATTGAGATAAGTTGGTTTTTCAAAAAATACTTGGAAACGAGTTGATAAAAATTGGGTATTTTGTAAATAAAACTCAATTTAGTTTTCGTGGTAAACACAAATTCGTATATTTCATTTCGAAACAGGATGCGTATTTGGATAAGGCTTTTTTTAAGATATTTTTTTAGTTTTTTTTTTAATGTTAATGAATGCAATTCTGAAATACCCAATACTGCAAAAAACGGTTAAGGAAAATATCGTGAGGAAACTGAAAATCTTCTAGAACCAAAAAATCGAAGACTTCTACGAAACCGCATTGGGGTTCCCTTTCTAGAGAGGAGGCCTCCGAGGCCTGTATCCCTGCTATGGGAACTTTAAGTACTGAATATGACGTGTATACTGAAGTATCTTTTTTAATATAAAAAGCTCTTTTTCATACCCTAGATACACGCTCACTGGGATGGGCGTTTGTGCAGCAGTGCATTGCAGTAAACTAAGATAGTTCCTGAAGTATCTTTTTTAATATAAAAAACTCTTTTTCATACCCTAGATACACGCTCACTGGGATGGGCGTTTGTGCAGCAGTGCATTGCAGTAAACTAAGATAGTTCCTGAAGTATCTTTTTTAATATAAAAAACTCTTTTTCATACCCTAGATACACGCTCACTGGGATGGGCGTTTGTGCAGCAGTGCATTGCAGTAAACTAAGATAGTTCCTGAAGTATCTTTTTTAATATAAAAAACTCTTTTTCATACCCTAGATACACGCTCACTGGGATGGGCGTTTGTGCAGCAGTGCATTGCAGTAAACTAAGATAGTTCCTATCATTACCTTAAAATAAATTGACCACTGCAATAAATGTAGTATAATATAATTTTTATGTGAAACAATCTTATTACTGATTTCTTGACATCAAATGTTTTTTATTATTTTGATTTTTTTTTTGATTTTTGTTTTTTATTATCTGTGTTAACACCTAGTTTTATGTGCATGCTGTGGTCTCCTGTAATTGAAGGAACACACTTAAAAGAACCTTTTTACAACTGTGACTTATATTGTATCTGTGTATCGTTTGTTGGAGATCCAAATAGATAAATAAATAAATTACCTAGGTAACACTTTAGTAACATACATACCTACTCTTACACGTTAGAATATACGATTTCATATTCGAACGGTATAGAATGTACTGCATCACTGAGCACGGGATTGCCACGCAAGCTGTCTTGAGCGTCCTAATTAAATTCGCAGTGCCGAAATGCGTCACACGCATTACTTCTGTCACGATCGGCATTCAAAGCCATCAGTTCCAGCACGCTTCCTGATAATACCTATATGACGACAAAACATCGTCTAACTTTAGATTTACAAGCTCATATTGGAGGTTTAAACCTATACCTCCAGGTTTAACTTGTTCACTCATATTTAACGATACGCACGATATAGGATGTAAGGGGGCACACCTACCATCTCAGTGCCCCAAGTCAACCTCACCTGCTCGTGGTGCATCCTGCTGAACAACAAACGAGGCTCTGACGACCGTTAAATGGCGGTATAACCATTTCGAAATAAATGTCACAGCTAAATGGTGCAGACTAGCGACGGGCAGCAGCGTCGCTAGTGCGAGGAGCTGTGATCTGCGATCGCCAACCCGCATGCCCAGCGTGGCGATTATGGGCAAATCCCTTCTATGGCAAGTCATAATCAACCACGGCCCCCAGTTCCCGGCGGCCTTGCTATCCCTGATTTTGGCGGCGGTCACGGTAACGGCAAGGTAGGGGGTGCTAAGAATCCCCGGGTTACGAATGGCCGCCAAACCCAACTGACCTTGGCGACGTATAATGGACGCACGTTACGGCTCGACGAACACCTGGTGCAGCTGGAGGAAGAACTCGAAAGAGTAAGGTGGCACATTCTTGGGTTGAGTGAAGTCCGAAGAGAGGGGGAGGACACAATAACCCTTGAATCGGGCCACCTAATGTACTTTCGAGAGGGAGACCAGCTATCCCAAGGCGGAGTCGGGTTCCTGGTACACAAGTCCCTTTGTGACAACGTGGTAGAAGTGTCTAGTGTGTCGAACAGGGTAGCGTACCTCATAGTGAAGCTAACTGAGAGGTATAGCCTCAAGGTTGTTCAGGTGTACGCACCGACTTCGGCACATCCGGACGACGTGGTGGAGGAAATGTTTGAGGACATCTCCAAGGCCTTGCACTCCACTACTAAGGCCCACTACAACGTTGTCATGGGGGATTTTAACGCTAAAGTGGGAGTACAGAATTGCAGTGAATCGGTAGTAGGATCCTACGGGTTTGGCAGCAGAAATCATAGGGGGCAAATGCTTGTCAACTTCCTTGAAAAGGAGGGGCTTTTCGTGATGAATTCCTTCTTTAAGAAACAGCCCCAAAGGAAGTGGACATGGCGAAGCCCCGACACTATGACGAAAAATGAGATTGACTTCATCATAACGGATAAAAAGCATATATTTAGAGATGTTTCGGTGATCAACAGGTTCAACACCGGTAGCGATCACAGACTTGTTCGAGGCACTCTGAATATTGATTTCAAGCTGGAGCGAACCCGTTTGATGAAGTCTAGGCTCCGTCCAAATATGCTCCAAACCATGCTAGGGTCTGAAGCGTTCCAGTCAGATCTGGAGAACCGATTCGCGGCCGTGGAAACCACAAATGACGTTGACCAGGCGCTCGAACAAATGGTGGAAATCCTCAGGGAGGAAGGGACGCGTTTTTGTAAAATGCGGCGTAAGGGCAGGAAGTCCAAACTTTCGGAGGAGACTCTGGAGCTTATGACGGAACGACGTGAAAACCTACCCGTCACTTCGTCAGAACTACAGGCACTCAATAAAAGTATCAGAAAATTGGTACGACGCGACCTTCGATGCTCCAACACACGCTCAATAGAAAAAGCGATTGAGCAAAATCGGGGGTCGAAAGTGTTCGTCCAATCACTTGGGAGGAGCCACCTGACGAAGTTGACCAAATCTAGTGGGGATATCGTCGTTTCGAAGCCGGAGATTCTTTCGGAAGTCGAAAACTTCTACGGCCAGTTGTACGCATCGCATGCATCGCGACCTGATCCCGAAAATGAGGATTCCAGAGCCACTTTAACCCGCCATTTCACAGAAGACCTGCCAGAAGTCAGCCAAGACGAAATTGAGGCGGCTCTTAGACAGCTTAAGAATGGAAAGGCCCCTGGTGAGGATGGGATAACGACTGAGCTCCTGAAAGCGGGAGGACGTCCTGTATTAAGGGAGCTTCGGGAGCTTTTCAACTCGGTCCTGTTCTCTGGGAGAACTCCAGAAGCGTGGAGAAGGAGTGTGGTCGTTCTTTTCTTTAAAAAGGGGAACAAGACCCTACTAAAGAATTACAGACCCATTTCGCTCCTTAGCCACGTGTATAAGCTGTTCTCAAGAGTCGTCACAAATCGTCTAGCGCGAAGGCTCGACGACTTCCAGCCACCGGAGCAGGCCGGGTTCCGAGGAGGATATAGCACCATAGACCACATCCACACAGTGCGGCAGATCATACAAAAGTCCGAAGAGTATAATCGGCCGCTGTGTCTTGCATTTGTGGACTATGAGAAGGCTTTTGACTCTGTCGAAACCTGGTCAGTTCTGGAGTCTCTGCAGCGATGCCAAGTCGACTGGCGATACATCCAAGTGTTGAGAAACCTTTATGAGAACGCCACAATGACCGTCCAAACTCAAAATCAGCAAACGGAGCATATCCCATTGCGTCGGGGGGTAAGACAAGGGGACGTAATTTCCCCGAAATTGTTCACCAACGCACTGGAGGATGTGTTCAAGACGCTGAAATGGGAAGGACGTGGCATTAATATCAACGGCGAGTACATCTCACACTTGAGATTTGCAGATGACATCGTCATACTGGCTGAATCGCTGCACGACTTGCAGCAGATGCTGGATGGCCTAGTTGATTCTTCTATACGCATTGGTCTCAGGGTGAACTTGGACAAAACCCAGGTTATGTTCAACGAACACGTCACCCCAGGACCTATTGTTGTCAATGGCGGTCCTCTCGAGGTTGTTCGAGAATATGTGTACCTCGGGCAAACTCTGCAGTTTGGTAAGAACAACTTGGAGAGGGAGGCTAATAGAAGAATTCAGCTGGGCTGGGCAGCATTTGGGAAGCTTCGCCGGGTCTTCTCGTCGCGTATTCCACAGAGCCTAAAGACTAAGGTCTTCAATCAGTGCGTCCTGCCTGTTATGACCTACGGAGCCGAAACGTGGACACTGTCGGTACGGCTAGTCCATAAATTTAAGGTCGCTCAGCGAGCTATGGAACGGGCTATGCTTGGAGTTTCTTTGAGGGATCGCATTCGGAACGAGGTGATTCGACAGAGAACCAGAGTTGCCGACATAGCCCACAGAATAAGTAAGCTGAAGTGGCAATGGGCCGGTCATATTAGCCGTAGGACCGATAACCGTTGGGGTAGACGTGTTCTTGAGTGGAGACCGCGAATCGGCAAACGTAAGGTGGGACGCCCTCAGGCTCGGTGGAGTGACGATCTTCGCGGGGTGGCTGGTAGCAACTGGATGAGAGTTGCTGAGAATCGAGTTGAATGGCGTACGATGGAGGAGGCCTATGTCCAGCAGTGGACTGCTATAGGCTGATGATGATGACGATATAGCAGACTACCCATAACTTATTCTTATCGCTACCTATCTTTCACTTGATGCAAGAAAAATAAATAAAGCCTCCCCTCCCCCACCCCCGCGGGTTTATAGACTAGTTACGCTCACGTCGTTTGTAGGACACAAACAAGCGCCGTTCATAAATAAGTAACTATCAATCTAGTAGGAACGCAGGCTTAACCTTTGTTCCACAATTCATTACACACCTACAAAGTCTAGGCCATCAACGGCTGCCTCATCTGCAGCCGGCCCTGACACCGACAAGGTCGACGCTAAGCCTTTTATCTAACGAGACACTGCATAAAGACGAGCCCCAATTTGTCCCCCAAACTTCACCGACCATTACGACTTTGAAGTCCGCGCTATTAATGATTTGAAGACCAACTTTAATCACCCCACCTACCAGCAGAACAAAGAGCACTTCAAAACTAACCCTACCAAAGAATATTTTTAGATAAAGCTACATTCGTCAGCTCTAACCGGGCATAATTTAAAACCTTAATAAAGCTCAGTACCCACACTCAAAATTGTTGGAGAGGCTTTCAATTTGCTTCATAATTGGCACCGTTCGGATAGGCAGATGATGTTTAAGTGCTTTTAATGTTTGGCGCTCGCAATATTATGTCGGGGATATCTGGCCGGTCCCGGCGGAGCACGAGCCGGATTAGGCCGCCGGTGGGGTTGCAGCTCCCGGCTCACCTTGGAGAGTAATTATAATGATCGGCGCCGGAACCCTAGTCTGGGACGGGAGTCTTCCTGGAGAGGCGTGCCGGGCGCGGGTGGCGCACCGAGGTACGCCCACGCGGCGCACCCCGCGCCCCCGCGCCGCCGAGCCCCTCCCGCGCCCCCCGCTCGCACGAGCGAGCGGCCCGTCCGCACCCCCACCCCACGCACCGTAATAAGCCAATTTGTAAGAACCCCCCATTTTCAAGGACGGCCGTCGGTCTTTATGGCGGCGGCGACGGCGGCGTTGATTCCCGACCTTGTTTATTTCAGTTTCTTTTTGTTTAGGAACTGGCTGAACTTATTTTCGTACGTCTGTACCCGGCCGGGTCTCGCTTGTTTTTGTAGTGTCCGATGGTGATTTGATATGTCGATCACAAAGGACGCCACAGCTACCTTTGTGTACCTGTCCGTGGTGCTCTATATCAATTATGTAGTTCTCTTCAAAGGCGAAATACAGAATTTCTATTCCTTTAGCCGTGACACGATAAGTAATTGGTTGTATTTTGTTTGAATGTCGATCACCAGCCCGTGAATTTGTTCGTTACGCTGGGTAAATACGAAGTTTGGGGATGCTTTTAATGTGAGCATTTGTGTAAAACTGACCCAGTTTAATGATATCTGGAAGTTGGTCCAGTCGTTTCTCTGAGCGCTCGATACTGCTCCTCGGAGCCAGGGTTACGTAAGATGTAAAAAACCGGCATTACATGCAGACATGTAAGGCGGGGGTAGCCTCATTTGTTTAAGCCGTTCTAAAGTTCAAGGTCGTCCAAGGCACCCTTATCAAAACCCGTCCTTCTGGTCCGTCTAGACGGCTTCACACCTCCAACCCTTTGGGGGACCAGTTCAATTACGGATTGTATTTTTTTCTCGGACACTTAACCGCGATTATTGTTCCTACAATTTCAGTGTCTCCAGAAAGTCATTGACCGAAATTTCGAAAATTTTCTCTGTAGAATACCTATTGTTTGTTATAAAGTTCACGAACAGTTTATTTGAAAATATAATAATATTAATCGTTCGTAATTTGTTCCTCTCTGAAATTTATTTTAACTAAACATCGTCGTTAATTAAAATGCCCTTTGCGTTTTGATTGGATTTTATGAGGTCTCATTAGTTACGAAGTCTCTTGTGATATTAAACATTATTATTTTCCTTATTTTTTCGGTGATGGATTCTGTTTGGTGACACGAAGCGTGGCGTATTGATTACACGTGATTCGTCGTGCAACATCGACGGCGCTGTAAAGGAAAATTAATTTTAAGGGTCTGCATTGTAGACGAAGGCCGTTCGTACCTACCTACATACATATTATATTCCTATGCGCATGCGAGTTGGGCTCCTTCAATCGATAAGTTCAATTAAATAGTTTATTTTGATACAGACCTTCCATTGGAGCAAGCTATCGATCAAAACAATTATGCTGTCCACCTCTAGGCGGTTATTTAGAAGACAAATAGGCTACGGTTGAACGTGCATTAATATCCGATGTTTGGCTTGAAGGATGTCCCCGTATGGTTGTTGGGTATATTAGGGGTGTTAGAAAACACATCATCCACTTTTAATTTTGAGTTTTTTAAAGACGTTACTGCCCAACTCTTGCATATTATGGTTATGTGCGCCAACTGTAGCTAGTGCTTCGTATACCGCCTGTACGATAAATAATTCATGATTGCTGTCACAACATGCAATCATTAATGCAGTAAACTTATAGTACTGCCCATCCTCTAAACGAAAGGCTTATACATCATTACTGAAAAACATAAGGTAACATTTAAATAGTTCCCAAAAAACACGTTATATTTGGAAGCTACACGAAATTAAACTTTCCATAATAACATTTAATTGAAACTCCTAATAACACTCACATGCCAATTTCGTTTTGATACAAATTTAATTAAGTATGAGCAAAGTGTGCACAGTTTTAATTTGAATAGGTACGATTGGGTACGTCATGTTACCTACAGAAATATTTGTTAACCATTAATATTCCAGAATCATGTCTAGTGAAATAGGTCTGGTTGGAATAAAATATCTTAATCAAAATGTGTGTGTGACTGTGAATGAGCACTGTGTACAAAAGTTTTTCTGGCAAAGTACCTAGTAGTAGTAAGTTCCTAGTATGGATTTGTGCACGGTTGATGGCAATAGGCTCGTCCCTTATTACATGGGACTTAAACATAACTGGCGAAATGTGGGTGAACTATTTGTTCTTATTTAAATATCATGCTGTTACTCATATTTTTATGAAAAAGATCCTATCTCCAAGTTACAATCGTTATTTCTCGCGAAAATTGCTTTTAAATTTAGGAAAGTGTATACATATTGGTGTTCGTGACTGTACACCTCTGCCTAACCATTCGGGGATTACAGGCTTGATATTATTTTATTTTACCTAGTAGTCCTCTTGACCGATTTCAGGCTAATCACAGCGGAGACTAGCCAAGAAAAATGACATGCAAAAGTGCAGTCTTTCTTCTCTTACTCACATTGTCCGGTGTGATACCAACTGCAGAAATATTAGGAACACCAACTACCGTCAACTTCTTGACTCTCGTCCAAAACCTAACCCTGGAACTTGGTGCAAAGGCAATACTTTCAGAACACATACACAACGACCTTCCAACATCGTCTTAAAGTTCAGCCATTGGAATGCCTTTACTTACAGATCGTCCAGTTCTATATGAACTTACTTTTAAATCAGGTACCCTTATCACTTAGTTTTATCTTGATCTTCATGTTGTCTAACAATCAAACTATTCAAGCTAGATAGATTCTTCTTTAGGTAATATTTAATTGCATGCTAAAAGTACCAAGTGCCCTTCCTGGTCCTAGCATCTTGCTTAAGTTCAAGTGCCTGGGTAGCCCGCGAAATTCAAATTTTCTTACATTTTTTTTTGCAATTTGCTGGTCAGTCATTGAACAAAATATTATTACCTCTTTAAGTTCATTGAATGACTTTTTCATGAAAAAAAGTCATTCAATGGAATTAGAGGGTTGTGTTGATGATTTAAATGATAATAACTCTGTAAAGCCATACTTGTTACGGCTATGAATCATATTTTAATCAACATACAGCTTGACACTGACCGGCAAATTGCAAAAAACGTAAGAAAAATTGAATTTCGGGGCTACGCTGACGTTTCCACATTAAACCTCAAAGCAAAGGAATGTTACAATTAAGTCACTAGAGACTAAAGTAAGTTACAACTGGAGTCCGCCTGGCATATACACGATTATTAAATTACTGCCTGCGTTTGATTTGGGTCTAGCCCCGGTCTGTGGTTTGGACCTACTTAAGAATTGTATGTTACTTCATTCCTGGTGGGATACACTGAGAATAATGTGCTCTATGAGAATTTATGTTGTTTAGTCGAAAATATATATATCTCCGTTGCCAGGCTGGGTATTTGGTTTATAAAAGGTGTTAAAGGAAACAAGGAAAGTGTCTTACGATTTAACCAAAAGGTTAAGCTTATTCATTACCTTTAAACAACACTACACGTGTTAAGGTTCGCTTAGATACAGTTCTATCACAAGTTGGAACTTGAATAGTAGCTTTCAGATCTGTCAATATTTATACATTATTTAAAAAAAGGTCCTGGGTTCGATTCTCAAGTCGGGCAAAGTGTTATTAGGTTTTTTCCATCAGGAATTTCTCAGTAGCAGCCACGGAGTCTGGATTTGCGGTAGATGGTGATAGGCCCCCTGTTACATGGGACTTAAATATAACGGGCGAAATGTGGGTGTATTATATTGTTATCTAACAAAACAAGACTGCGGATAAGGATTTTTCCAACAGGAATTTCTCTGTAGCAGCCAAGGAGTCTGAATTTGCGCCCGGTAGATGGTGATAGCCCCGCTGTTACGTGGGACTTAAACATAACCGGCGAAATGTGTGTGTAATGGTGTATTATATTGTTTTCTAATAAAAAAGACTGTGGGTAAGGAAAGCTGTGAGTGCACTCGCACCTAGGGATATTAAGGACACATAGCACTCGGCACTGCGATACAAGGCGGCAGAAGCGTAGGAAGACATCGATCGAACAAGTTGATACAAGATGTGTGTGCAACGGAATTAACCTTTTCGGGAAAACATTGACAAGGTGTAGAATACAGGCAAGAATGACGACAAGGCCAATTTAGACGATAGTCACTTACTAGAAAACACAATTCACCCTACCATGACATAATGCGTCAGCAACAGTCCTGTAATTAAAATAATATATTTCATTAACAACGTAGTTATTAAAGGGGTGAATACAATAGTCATATACAACCGTAGTTTTGTACGATAACATCTGTAAGAGTAAAATGACTCACGAATATACTAAAATAACGAAACTGCCTTAGACTTTTATGCAAGCATAAATATTGTAGTCTTGCATGCACGTTGCAAAACACGCGTGTTTGTACTGGCTTATGCTAATGTGTGAGGCATCGACTAAAATATAGAAGCGAGTATCACACGCCAGATGATTCCTTTATCTACCATCTGAGATATACTGGTCCTGCAAATGAATGTTATATTATAGTGGTAAGGTCTATTTTAGCAGTTTATATTATTTCGTCTTGACTTCGACATCATCCTGTTCCGGCCATCATCCCATTCAATTTGGGGTCGGCGCAGCACGTTTTCTTCTTCTATTCTCCCCCGTCAGACGATACGGTATCACTTACTCTTCTCTCTTTCATATCCTTCCTCATTCATCTATTTTTTCTTTGGCCTTCTTCTCCCTCTCCATCCATCAACATTCATATCCATCGCACTCTTTTAGTCACATGCGTTTCATCCCTCCTATTTACATGTCCATAATAAGCCAAAAGACTTCCTTTAAATTTTTCTGTAACCACTTTCAAACTTTCTATTATATACTCTTTCCTTACTTTATCCATTCTTGTTACTTCACACAGTCAGCTCAACATTCTCATCTCCGTTACATGCAATCGTTTTTCATCCATCTTCTTCACAACCCAGCATTCTGTTCCATACAGTACGACAGCTAATCACGGACTTGTATATTGCATCTTGACGTCGACACCTAAAATGAACTGACAATGATGTGTTCAACATTAAGCGTTAGAAAACTTAGTATGACAAACAGTTAATGAAAGTAGGTTTCAGAAAAATTTTCTCAACCTACTTTTTACTTAACACTTACCACGACGTACAATGTTTTACGTAACGAACGGTGTACCAATCACCACACAAATGCAGCAAAGTTATGTCGAAAAGGTCTTTCAGTCCGCGAATCAACACTTCAGAATTACAGTCGAAACTTCAGCATTCTTTTATGATACATTTCTCCTCGTTTGTTTACGCTCGGCTGCAATATCTGGCCGTGTCAATGCCAAGATCACGCACTTCACCCGCTATCTTTCATTCATATTCCAGACTAAATTATGCACGAATTATCACGAAATTCTTGAAAAATATAACTGAGTCTTAAAATACGAATGTTGCATCTTTATTGAGAATTAATCAAAAAGAAGTTAGGCTCTTAGGACCAAAAGCAAATTTTATCGATCGGTTTTCCGAAGAAAGTTGCACCTTGATGTATGTCGGTGGATAGGTACCCTTTCTACATTGAAAGGGTGTCAAGGAATGTACCTAAAACTTATTTAATGATCTCGATTGTTAAAAGATTACCTTTTGAAGAAACACTGCCAATCGGTGATTTTTTTCTTTTTTGGTATTATAAGAAAGTTTTGAATACTAGAGATCAGGTGGCAGTTAATTCAGATATCATGATATAGGTATTGGAACGGCGACTTGAATATCAATTCTGGGGGTGGCTTAATATGAACGCTTGCATTTGGTTGCCCTCATTGCTTTTAAGGGAGTCTAATTTATGATGTCGTCTGTACCTAAGAGTCATTGTTGTATAGAAAGCATTGAGGCACTAGACATGAGATGATGAAGACGAATTTACTATTCCGTCATTTAATGTCCCAACTTGTGGAAAACAGCTTTCCTAACTTATTTTTCTTAGATCTCGGAAATTAAATTAAACGCAGACATAAATTTAGGACGTCGAGGAAAATATCTTCGAAATGACTTTGTTCCTAGCTCGTCAGTTTGATAAATCATGCCATTTTTAGTCATTGCTTTGAAGCGAGCAAAAAATTAGCGAAGGCATTTAGATTTTGAAAGGTCAAAGGTGCTTGCGTTCAGTTAGGTTTCGGGAATGTAACTAGAGCATTTTGTCAAATACAGCACCATCAGGCTTTAGGCTACTGGGATTGGGGTGGGGCCTAAGTCTGGGGTGGGGTGGGGTCGGCATGTCGCGCCAGTTTCACCCCCAGAGCGGCGCATAGACTGAAATGTGCCGCCGATAAAGCAGCCGCCAAAAACATGAACTTAGTTTTTTTTCGGTTTGTAGGGTTTGGGGCTGCTCCGCATTTTATGTCGATGTTTGTCGTTCTAGATATTTGAACGGTTCCGCAGTTCTTTAGGGTACTGCTGTGATGTTATCTTTGTTCTCGATTTTCTGGTAGTAATTTTATAGTTAATGAAGCATAGATATTTCTCATAATCGATATATCATTTACCAAAACGTATTACACGTTTTCGTAAATGATATATCGATTATGCAATTAATAGCTAGCTATGACATAATTTAAGACAGTTTATATTGACGCAAAATCATTAGCTAGATTATTGCTACTACCATAAGGTACACTTGATGTCATGCACAATTCAATAACATTATACACACACGTCGCAAAAAAAGATAAAAAGAAAAATCATCTTTTTTCGCAAACCCTTCAATGTTCACCGCTCCGACATGATAAAGCAAAAACGTCAAAAGATTTATTGCTCCAAAAAACTAGGTTTTAATAAAAAGAAAATTCAAAGGCCTACACATCGTATGCAGGGCGGAATAACTTATAGAGGCATAAGCGTTGAAAATTGAGGCCGCCTAGTCTGATATTGAGGGAAACTGACTCGAGACACGCACTGAAACTCACGCCAGTCCAGTTTTGTTCATACTATGACACTCAAAATGCCCTGATATAACATAACAACATCTACAAGAGCATCTTCCAATGCGCGTTTAGTACGCAAGAACGAATATTGCAGTCGTACCCAACCGACAATGTACGCGTAACTTTCAATATTGTCGGACGACGTCGGCTTTATTGCGTACATGTACAATAATCTGATATTCCCCGCTTTTCCATTACGAGCGATAATATATTCTACGATGAAGCAATAAGGGTGAGAATCGCGTGAATGTAATATTCAAAGATTGTTATAGGGCTTCCTAGGAGCCGTTGTGGAGGTTTCATCGCCGCCTAGATTTAGGCTCTGAGGTTTTCTAACACGCGAATAATAACTTCTGGTATAAATAATAATTAGACGTTGTTATATAAGTAGTAGGATGTGTTTTCCTTTGATTACCATGTTGTAGGGACAAAATGTATAGATGGATCTAAGAGATACCTTTTGTCAGAATAATTATATTATTGTCTAAGATTATTATTTTTTTACACATATTCGATTTTTAATTAATAAACAATTAATTTTCCATAGAATCAGCATTGCCATCCAAAGTGGTAATGCTGCCAGCCATCTTGGCACTTTCCCCGTTGACAGCGATGCGGACGAATTTTTTTGACGCCCTTTAATTCTGTTCTGCTTTAGGTACATGTAAATATTATTTTAGGTGTGTTATTAATTGTCAAATCATGCAAAAAATAGTAAAATAATGCTGAAAAAGAATGCAATGTCATCTGCATGAACATGAATATGATAATTATTATCTACATCGTAAACTCTACATAAAATACACCGATTCCCTCGCTCAAATTGAAATCAAACACTCAATAAAATAAACGCTGCTAAGAGAACGCATAAAACCACGGAAAGTCCGAGCTAAAATGCACCGCAAGAAAATAGCCGACGACCTTGAAAAAAGAAACAAAAAAAAACATCTAGTATACATTAGCGGAAAACGCGTTGTTTAGAACGTCGACAGAAACGCTGGCGAGCGCAAATTGATAGCGACAAGTGTCACTGCGTAATTTAGGTCAGAAGGACCAGCTGACACAACTTTCGACATTCATCATCTGACTTTCAAATCAACCTTTAATGTTAACACTGTTGTGACACTGGCCTTATCCACGTTATTACGTTGGGGTCAGCTTCCAGTCTAACTGGATGTAGCTAAATATCAGTATTTTGGAGCAATTGGAGCAACTCCACTACACAGTTACTTGGTTAGACGAAACCCTTTGCTAAGACTGATTGTCACAGTTTCGGGATTTGAACAGCTTTCAAAATTTAAGTGTACGTGGAAAATGGCGCGTGGTGGAAATTTTCACGAGGATAAGACGATTTAAAAATGTTTTTCACGATTCTTATAAACAATAAAAACTAAAGCAATAGTTGTATTCAATGAAGACTTGAGGTATTTATCACTCGCTGTGATATTGAATAATCAGTCTATAATGGTCCCATTGCTGGGACAGAAGCGTCCTCTGTATGAGAAGGAATGGGCTATGATCCATCGCGCAGGCCCAGTGCGGGTTGGTAGATGTCACATGAAGTACTCGTACCTATTTACATTATTTGAATGAATATTTTCCCTATTAAATAATACCGCAGTACCTATTGATTTTGGGAATTCATTATCCGTTGTAACGTATGAACCTTCTGAGCCATCTTATTTTGCGTTTGCAAGTAGACGGGGCTATTGCCCTCCCCATACCATTGCAAGGCTACCCAGGGCCGCACTCGACGCGCGCCGGGCTCGGTAGCCATGGCGATCGCTCGCGAGGGCTCGTTGCGATAGTGACACCCCTGCCACCCTCCCCCGCGTCGCTTATTATGGGCTCTTTTCAATTCGCCTTCAATGGCGGCTAAATCTTTACCTGAAGGCCACCGAATGATGTCAGGTACAGCCCTGGATCTGAGCTCTGATTCCGTGATATTTTTAGGGTGTTTGTACTGTGTGGGGTGTTTTGTTTAATATGATATGAATAAATATTGATGCTAAATTTATGTGCGTAATTGGTTGTTTTTCTGTAATAGTGCAATAGTATTTTTTAGAGGGTTAAGTAGTATTTAGGGTTCAAGTTAGAATATTCTGGACTAAGTTAAGACCCAGTTAGTGGTCCTAACTGCCAAACTTACCTTATTTTTTAAACAGATGCATGTCTAATTAATTACAGAATGATATTAATCGTGTATAAAAAATAAACTAAAAACGGCTAATTTCAAAGAACCAATTAAATTGCCGTTGTTAAAATATTATCTTTAGGATTAAAAAGAAATAATCAAACAGCGGAAACATAATAAACGTCAAATCATTTCGATTTGTATTGCTGCAGAAAGTATTATTTTGGTAGCAGCCGAAGATGGATCGATACGGATAGTAGATATATAGTCAGTATAGATATATAGGTATAGATAGCAGCAGCCGGAAGAGTTCTAGCAAACAACTGTTATCAAGGTCGGTAGATACGGTCACTGGACAGTTAGGGCTGTTACTGTTACAATAAAATTAAATTTCAGAAACACGCGCGTACAGACACAGTCACATTTTCTTTGAGCGTTTTAATCAGATTTAACACTAGAAACTATCAGTAAAAAATGGTTTTAGTAATGTGTTTTATTTTATATGCGTATGTGATTTTTTTTAAAACTATAAAGAGACATAAAATAATCGTCGAAAAGAATTTTAATTTTTTTGCAACTTTAATCTTATGAGTCATAAGTTTTTATCCAGTTAATTATAAAACTCTTATAGGGCTGTAACTAATATCTACTGAACCATTTGCACACTTTTTTGTAAACTTAATATTTTTAATAATAAAATATTTGTACAAGTTGCAAAAGGGGAACAAAATAACAGTGTGTCGAAAAATTCGTCTGCATCGCTTTCAACGGGAAAAGTGCCCAGAAGGCCAGACTAATGTTTTGACGACCTGTAATTGTTGAAAAATGGGTGTAATAAAGTAGAGAGAGGGATTGTAAGAATTAAAATAATTATTTTGATATTAGATTTCATTTTTACTATTTGACTGTTATTGTAACTATAAGTCATGATTACAACAATGCAAATATATGTCTAATAATAACATTAATTAAACATAACATTAATGTTAATTTAACACACCGAAAATATGTATTTACTTGTTACGTGATACCAAGAGTTAATAAGATATTTATCTTTGAATTAATTTCAAGAATATTTTTTCACATGCATAACCTTGATAACTCAGTTTGGTGCCTTTTTATATTATACTCAATTTATTAGCATATGTTATAAAAGTGCAATAATATGAAACAAATACTTACGATAAAAAGATTTCTTAACCAAGATAAATTAATATGAAAAAAAAAACTTCACAAAATTGTTTTTCTAGACCATGTTTTCCAAATAAACAAACCTTTGTCTTGTCAAACAAAACATATTTTCATGGTTCCTGTCGTATTAGATCTCAGCCTCACTGTCAAAATGTTGAACGGGCCGTTTTCTTAGAAGTACCTTTTTAAAACCTTGAGGCGATTCTCTGAATTTTACTTTTGAATAGAATTTCCGTTAGCCAATCCTTTGAGTCTGTGACACACATAACCTGATGGGATTTCATTAGTAAATTGGGCTTCTCCTCAATACTGTCAGCTGGTAATGTGCTCATGAGGCTGGCGGCGTTGCCACATTTTAGGGCAACACTTAGCCTCTGGCCAAGGTAAAAGCAAACCCTTGGGTCATGAGAAGCGTCAATTAGACGTCTAGAATTTTTTTTAAAAGGCTGTGAACTATCGGACTTGGACGATCCCAGAGTTTCAACCCCAAACGGCTCAAAAATGTAGTTTCCACAAAATGCCGCCGCAGCGGCAGCGTCAGCACAACACGATGAGCTTGAAAGGTGTGATGGCGCAAGAGTATCGACACATAGGAGTGAGAAATGTGTTCTTAGTATATTTAAGTGTAATCCTATCTATGAGAATGATAGAAAATGTGGATGCGGGATATTTTACTCACTGCCGTATTTTTTTACAGATCACAAAAAAAAACAAAGTTAATATCCAATATTTTACCAAAAACAACAATAAAATAGTTCTCAAAAATGTCAAGTGCCTCCCTGTACTAGAAGTAAAGTGTATGCCAAGTCGCAGCTTGCTATTTGTGAGCGCCGGGCCTCTGAACTGAGTACCACCGCCTCCGCAAGAGGGGAGCTCCTCTGCCTAGCCCATTACTCTAATAGTGCAATATAATAGTATAACGTACCTAGTGATCTAGTCTATTGAACTGTTTATTGAGATTTGTGTCATGATGATATGTTTAGGAATCTTCTACTCTTGTATTGGTTGGAATAAATTGCGTGAGAATCGCTCAAGCTGTGGGGAAATAAAATCAGGCAGAAGCGTGGTAACAATGATGACTACTCAGGCTGCCCTATCCTTGCATTTACTCGTGAGCTTATAAATTGTTCCACCTCCGGGCAAAAGTCACACCCATATTCCGGCTAATTCAGCAGGAACGAGTCCAGCCATGTCACTAGTATCATTCTCCTGTCCTTATCCCAATTTATTTGGGGTCGGCGCAGCATGTCTTCTTCTTCCATACTTCTCTATTACTCGTCATCTCATCAGGCACCTCATTTTTTACCATATCATCCTTCACACAGTCTATCCACCGTTTCTTTGGTCTTCCTCTACTCTTACTACTCTAAAACTTGATATTCCACGGTTGCCACTACTAAAGACTAATAAGGTACACTGAGGCACCAAAGGCATTTGAGTTAGAAGGTGATACTCACGAAATTTTGCTGTTCTGACAACAGAACACCAGCCCAAAATACCAAAAGACTATGAACTTCCTGGACACAGAACTTCCCCGAGTATCCAAGCATCACTACATCAACCAGTCGTACGGGCTTAGGCAAGTGGCAACCGTATTCAAAGTCATTCGTAAATCTACAACGGTTTTTAACGTGCTTTTTGGTTGGTCCATGCTAGTTCCATACAATATTTCTTTTATTTTATCATTGATAGAATGACACTGTGTAGGTCCTCTGCACTTTTGGTGTCCAGCAGTTTACTGCTACCTTCAGGCCAAACTGACGTCATCATCTGTCCAGCCTTTTTCTAACTAGGTCAACTATTATGTAATCTGTGACTAGGGTGGGGTTGGCGTACAGTCTAACCGGATGCTGCTAAAGGTCCAGCTGAAAACCAGCGTCGAGAACTAGTTGTCCGGCATTTTTCTGAACTGGGGGGTTACTATAACGTCTTAAAGTAGAAGTAATTCCAGTGTGGTAAAGAGACAGAGCTATACACTGTATAGCTCGACGACCTGTATATTATACAGGTCGTCTAGCGCCATCTCTTTCTCACACTGGAATTACTCCTGCTTTAAGACGTCATGGTAGCCACCTGAACACTATTTGGCGCTGCCGTAATGCACATAGTGTTCCAATTTTTGTTTGGATTTTTTTTGTTTATTTTTTTTTTATACTGTGTGACATATGTAAAATAAATATATTTTCTTTCATTCTAAACACCAGTATTTTACATGGAGCGACTGTCTATCTTACGTATACAACCCGGTTACTATGTAATACTAATAGCCTATCAGACCTTTAGACTTCTGACTATCAGTAACGACTGCCAAACCAACGGCTTAACTTGGTTGCCGAGGCACGGGGGGATATAAGGTATGAGAGATATGTAATGGATGGTCACCCATCCACGGACCGTTGGCGGTAAGCGTTTTCGATTGAGCTATGTGGCTGTTAATATTAAGCCTCGAGGTCCTTTAGGCATACATTGACGTACCCATCTACATAAAGCTACGTGTTAACCTATTAGGTTTATATAGAGATTGGTAATTAACGTTCTGTTTGGTAATAGTGCATTAACGCAAATAAACAACTATATTCACCCTAGTGAGGAAAAACCGTCATTATTTGTATTCGAGAAATTACAGTTTCAGTTACAATGATTTTTAATACAATTATAGGCACCAACGATTCACTTTTGTGTGAAATGCTCATTTTTATTTGAAAATTGTTTTTGTGAAGCTTAAATGTGCTTTCTCTGAAAAAAAAATAATAAGTTTTTGTGTTTCCACAAAAAAAAAAAAATAATAAGTTTTTTGTGTCTGTAGGCGCAAAGTCAGGGACAACCTACTAGGTATTCTATTTTTAAAAGAAAAAGAATTTGAATGTCCCTCAAGCGGCGAAAATACTGTAACCTAATTTGTAGCCGTTTGGGGTCGAAACGCTCGGATCATGAGGCCCGAGTGCGTGGCTCCTTTTTAACCGACGAAAAAAAACGAGGAGGTTATCAATTCGACACGTAAATTTTTTTAGGAAATCTCTCGCCAACAGGCATTTATAGTATTTAGCGGATTCTTTAACAAAATTAAGTTCATTTTATTGATGAGAAACTATTTGTTTTGAACTTTTCCCTCTAAATTACACTGCAAATCAGTGGAAAAGTGTGGCTGGTAGCAAAAGTATTCTGAAGAATTACATTTAAATATCGTGCGATGTGTAAGTAAGGCCTATGTAAAGCAGGGGCCTTCTAACGGTCTGTGCTTATTGGCAAAGGTATTTAAGACACATACTTATCCACGTAAATTATGACTAGCTTATGCCCGCGGCTTCGCCCCCCTGGAGTTCTGTAATTGTCCCACAGGATCTTACAAACGGGATAAAAAAATCCCATGTGTTAATCCAGTCTGCAGTTTTTCATCCAAATCCGTTCAGTAGTTTTTGCGAGAAAGAGTATCAAACATCCATCCATCCATCCATCCATCTATCCTCACAAACTTTCTCATTTATAATATTAGTAGGATAGCATTTTACCTATTCGCTGATCAGGGTCTCCAAGATTGACAAAATTCAAAGTTCTATTTATCAGACCGTAAGCTACATTCCCAACACTAGCCCTGTAAATGATTAATTCGTTCAACTTTGATGTTGTCAATTAAAGGAACTATTGATCGTCAGATAATTAAGGCAGACTCGAATGTTGAATTGATAGGTTTAACATGTAAATGTAGTATATTTACATTTTACTGTGTGAACTCATCCTAATTCTCCTTGAAAACCCGTTATTGGTATTTAAGAGATTCAGATTCTAATCTGCGATCCTTAAAACAGATAACATTTTTAACGCATTATCTGTGTTTAGTTTGAAGCCTCCAATATTTAAAAATAGTTTCAAAATCTCCGGTATAAATGTCGGTTGCAGCTTTTGTTGTTCTTCTGAACTTATTTTTTTAAATTATTGTGCTACTATTGCTACGTGAATTAGTCTGCAAGAGCTGCCATACTGGCACATAGTTAGCACCTATGCAAATTTCATATAAAACAACAGTAATCCGTACCTGCCTAGCTGTGACCAATTACGGTGGGGTTGGCTTTTAGTTTCACCGGGATGCAGGTCAGCAGCGGCGCAGAAATACAGTTCTAGTATCTGGATTGTTGAGGTTCAAGGTTGAGTTTTGAGGTAGTTGGTTAAGACGTTACTTCTTGGCAAGACTGCTTAAAAAAAACAAAATCATGAAATAGTAATTAAATGGGATTAAATGAACTTAGACTAGAGGGTTTTATAGATGATTTTAATGATTAAAACTCTGTTAAGCTATGTTATGATCACGATTCATAATATTTTAATCAATATGTAACCTGACACTGACCTGCAATTTGAATTTCGCGGGTTACCCCAGCGCTTCCACCATAAGCAGACTGTCCGGATTCTGACTTCAATGTAACGATTGTCACAGGTCTTTTAATGTCAGCCGGTTTAACAATCTTACCCGCGTGGCTATCATGATTTTATGCATTAGCCCCTCTAAAACCATCAGTAAATACAATCTTAATAGACACAATCCATTATTATCTTAGCTGTCATATATAATCTTCGTCATGTTCCTTCAGTATATTTATTCTCTTGTCAGATTCTACGTTACCCAATTAGTCCTGTAATCCACTAATCTCCTACATAAATCTATTTACTAGGCACAACTACCTTTTGTTTACTATGCTCCTATTAACAAGGAGCATGACATTTAGAAAACCCATTCATGAATGCTTATCATCAAGGAGAACAGACTTAGAATACGCTACACAACACACGCAATTATTTCAGCAACAAGAATACGCTAACGTGTTAATAGTGTGAAGTGTTTTACTGTCTCATTACAAAACAATTAATGTATGGTTCGAATCGGTAATCGAAATCCAGAAATTTCTCCAAGGTTTACCTTCGAGAAAGTTCTGGATTTCGGTTTTAATATGGACTTCGGTAACGTTCTTCATATAAATCTGACAATTATCGCACTAAGTAATCAAATAAACTGGCTAAGTGGTTAAAACCATGTGAAAAGAAAAATCTTGTTTTGTAATAAGGTCTAGAACTCTAGATTCTAGATTTGACATATCTATATCTGTTTTAAATGTGGGTAAGTAAATCATCGGTATCTTCCATTTGTTAAACAGCCGTCACTGGATAGCACGTATGATAAGTATGTTTTATTTTGGTGATGATATGCCTAATCAAGTTTTAAAGTATGCGAAAGCATATTTATCGCGGATTCTTAGAAATTTATTTTTAAAAACATATTGTGCAGGTTTAAAACTGTATAAATTATGACTTGTTCTTGTATTCATTTAGATGTATTTGATACTTTTGCGAGCTACGAAACACTTAGCTACAAAAGTCCCAGCTGTGGAAAAAAAAAAACTGTTGTAAAGGGAGGCTTGTTAAATAAGAGCTCAGAAGGAACTCCTTTCCTGTTTTTCGCCTGTGTAGTATTGGATAATGTAAACGCACCTACGCACATACCTAAGTATAACTAGTTTTTTTGTTCAAATGAAAGGTTGAATTTTCGGTAAATTGCTTTTAAGCAGGTAGATAAATGAGTTACCTATGTAGTTTTGTTTTTATTTCGTAACATTTTGAGGTGAATACACCATCAAATACCGCAAAACTTAGTTATCTATTAAAATATTCCAAACCTGAAGCAGTTTTTCACAACTACGCAGTTTACTATAATGAATCAAAACAAGAATATTACGTATTAATTAGTATATAAATCTCATCTTCGCCCTCAATATTTAGGTTGTTATTATAACGTGTGTATATTACCTGATTCCCGATTCCCTTTAAATTTGCGCGGCGGTGGGATGGCCCTGTGATTTCGGGGCAAAGGGATGGTTACTATAGAAACGACGAGACTTACCAGGTCTCGAATTTAACACGGAATTATTGATTACGCGAATCAAAATGTTCAAACTGAGAGTGTGGCATCCATCTTGTTAGTTATCATTACACTATTTGAAAATGGAATTTGTATTTGAATAGGTCGTATCTTGAATTGACGATGCAGCGAGGCTTTTTTCAAGCTGTTATTCTTTTGTTTACTTCATGTTCTGTTTTTAAAATTCGAAATCGTTGTGCTGCTTGATGTTCTTTTGTTCAATATAAAAAAAATGAAACTCATAGGATTATGATGACTTTTTTTAAAGAATAGAGAAAGAGATAGCTTCCACCTTATTGCATAATTTTACGTACGTGAGACTAAGATAGAAATATTATTGTGTGGTTGAACCAACAGTACTTTTTTGATCAATCTGATTACTCACAGCCTCTGAATGATTTTGATTGCGTTCTCTTTGTTAGGAACTTCTGCTATTCAAGCAACACTCGCTTTCAATAGAATTCTGTGTGCTTTAATAATAACTGCCCGAATGACTTATACTTCTTTGTTGAACGGTTCAAAGTCCATATTTCCAAGTATAATGATGTTGTGGAACTAAGTTGCATTGCAAAATAAGCATTTTCAGTAGGTACCTAGGTTTTGTTGCGTTGCGAATAAAAACAAAACAAAGTAAACCTATCAGATTTTCAGGCCTGTAGTGTGACTTATGTTCACTATTATTGCATGGTTCTATAATATGCTTTTAATTAAAGCTGTACTTACTAAAATACTCAAATTAAACCTGCTTTTACTATTGACCTTGCCGGTTTTATTTAGATCTATATTTAAAACTGTTTGTTTCAAACTTTATGAATAAATAAATAACGTTTAACAACTATTTATTATGGACTGGTGTTCTGTGTGATATGATACACACGGCGGCACATTACGCTATACATTTCCAGTATAATATGGCCTCGCTTTGTATAGATTTCCCGTACAATGAGACATCCGCATAAACTAGTTTTGCATAGCTTGATTGATCGCCGAGCGTACGTTGTTCAAGTGACAAAGTTATGTTTTGAAACGAATGGGCACTTAGCTGCATTGGCCGAGGCTGCAGTACGATGCTGAATGCTGATCGCTGACCGGCGGTGGCTGCAATGGCTGGTGCACCTGGCTGGCTGACTATTTGACTACCTTGGCTCTGTTTTTTTTTTTAATTCTGTGATGATTATGTTAGTTTTTTTTATACATTGTGTGTCTTGACTTTTAGTCCCTAAGGTGTATATTTACAGTTTATCAAACACTTTATGTTCCAAATGTTTGGTCTGATTGGTTAGCATTTCTGATTGTCGATAACAATAACAACAATAGAACCTATTTAGTATATGTGTGCTGTAATCTCTCTTTTTTGAAATACATATGAATGTATTTTTGTTATTTTTTGACCGACTTCATGTTTAATGTTGTGTGCACTTGTGGCATGTGCCAAAGAAACCTATTTTGTTTCTTTTTTGCTATACCTATTTTTGCAGAACATATACCGCAATACCTTATTTTTGACTTTACCATTAAATTCAGACAAAACAAAATCTTTTGATGAACAGCACAAAGATATGTGATAGGCAGTGTTTCCGACACGGATGTCGAAGATAGAACGATAAAGCAAAAAGAAAAACAAGGAAAGCTGTCGGAAAGAGCGAGACAGAGATATGTCGAAACTACAAAAACAAAATGTAAACATTATTCAACGTTGATCCAGGCATGTAGGAATATTATGGAATGTTGTAGGATGCTTACGGTTTCGCGAAAGTTGTAACGGATTATCTAGATTATTCTAGATTCAGTCAAAATAACAGTATACATGGTGGAAGGGACACCGACGCGAAAACGGTTACCCCGTATTCAGTACATCATTCTAAGCCACCCCAAATAGAAATTATTCATCGGTTATTAAAAAAAAAACCAGCTATTTCCTACAAAAGTGCAATACGTACACGGTCAAAATGTATAGAACAGCTAGTTTTTTTTTAAAATAACCGATGAAAATTTTCTATGTGGTAACCGTTTTCGCGTCGGTGTCCCTTCCACCACATAGTATAGTAATATTAGTACCTAATAATAACAGCCGCACTGGTCGATCTAAAGGTAAAGCAGTACTTGCCTAGGTCGATCCGTGGATGGGTCCGTCACCCACCATAATTACATACCGAGTTTTCTGCGTGCCTCTGAAAGCACGTTAAGCCGTTGGCCCCGGCTGTCATCTGTAGAACTTTCACAGTCGTTACAAGAGTCAGAAGCCCAAAAGTCTGACAACCAGTCTTACCAAGGGTATAGTATTACTGAGTTACTGGGTTGTGGAGGTCAGATAGGCATTCGTCCCATGAAAAATACTGACATCCAGCTGAATCCGTTTAGACTGGAAGCCGACCCTAACATGGTTTGGTAAAAGGCTAGGCAGATGATGATTATTCTAGATTCAGTAGCTGTAATACCTACCTATTTCTCTACTAGTCTTACTAGATTCTTTCCTGTTCCTAATTATTAGTCCTGTTTGTGGTTGTTGGGGTTTTCCACTGGAAAAAATGACGAAAAACAAGCTAACAATGTTTCTTCGCATAATTAACCCTTTCTTAAATGGAAGGATGGTTAAAAATGCTTCTAGTGCCCACCCTCTATGTAAGAAGTGGTTTAAACTGTAGTGTGTCTGTGAAGTATGAATCTTACTTACCTTTTGTGAGCCTGGAGATCTGTCATACAGGTCTCGAACCCAGTACAGACTCCAGCTCTCACTAAGGTTTGAATCTGCCTGTCAACAATAAACTATGTTACAAAATTGTACCTTTTTGAGAGAAATAAATTACTATTGTATTTATAAATGCCAAAGTTTGAATCAATCACGCCGGAACGATGAAATGATTTGAATGAAATTTGGTACAGAGATAGATTATAGTCTGAAACAGCTCATAGGCGTTTTATCGCGTGGGAAATACCCGAAGTCCACGCGGGCGAAGCCGCGGGCTAGGCTAGTTCAAGATATTTTCATCATGTAAATCTTTTAGGAGAAAATATCACGTAGGTTCTTTTCAGCCTAGCATACAGCAGGTATTTTAGTTAAAGGAAAATTTTGCGGTGTTACTGTTTATTCTATTAATCTGTTTATTCATATAATACGATACTGAGTGGTCAAACTTTGACATTGAAAACATGTTTGATCATAACGACACAATAATATACAAATTGTTGCTTTTATGAATTTAATTTATTAGATGCCTTTAAAATTCCATTCATGTAGGTTCTAAATCCAAAAAAAAAACATTAGAATAAAAAAAAATGATAATCTCCAAAATAAACATCTCAGCCTATTGTTTTGAACGCGAATTCCTAAAAAAAAGAATTCAAACGTTGAGCGGTAAAATCCAAGATGGCTGCAAAAGTAAATGATACAATCTTTGCTTTAGAAGTTAGATGTTGACCTTTTAAGCATACATAGCCGTGACCATGAATGCTGAATCGACTCCATTACGTAATCTATGCGCTCATCTTTCCTCAAACTACCAATTAAACTAAAACAAACTCTAGTTTCTTTTCCGCAAGGTGCGATTTCCCTTGTAACGGTTGTGTACAAATTTGACGTACCAGTAACTTGTTGCATTGCTGTTTAGGGTTAACATTAGTTCCTTATTGATATTTTTAGTGTTATCATAACAATTTACTTAGTCATTAAGAGTTATTTTTGCTTGTACCAAGCGTTGTTTTACGTGTTAGTCGGATTTATTTTGGCAAATTAACTTCGTGTGTTATTTATTGTGTAACTTTTTTGGGGATTAGTAAAAAATGTGTGATGAATAAACCCAGTAGCTAATTCACACAGTTTTTTGTCATGTAAAGAGACGTGCTATTTAATGAAAATAGTTTTTACATTTCCCCAATTTAGAACTTAATAAAGTAAACTTTTGCCTGTAAAACAGCATTTCATTCATGCTTTCCTCAAATTCGTTCGGAACATCTTTATTCTTCTATGACTAGCAGCATTATTTTCCCACTCCAGGGTAAGCAGTTACCTTGTCGCTTCCCTTGTCTGTTCTCATTAAGCTCTATTAAAAATAAAATATAAAAGAAAATTTCATTATATTAATAAGTAATTTGAATGTCCAAGTGGCTGATCATGGAATGAACTTTATTAGTATATAATTATGTAATGAACACCTGCATGTTACCCATGTATCACAAATATACGATTTGTTTCGTCAAACGTCAATGTCGTATCTCGAACCCTTATTTTGAAAAGTTCGTTAACTCTAGTTCAGTGAAAGTGTATAATTACAATAATTTAATTGGTAGTTATGTGTTTGACCTGTTTGGGGTTGAAACACTAGGGCCATGGGGTCCGAGTGCCCACCTAGTATTTCGGAAAATCGCCAAGCGGTTGGTCGACTCTTCACGTGACCAGAAGGTGAACCTATTTTTTGGCAAAAGCAGCATTGCCATCCAACGTGGCAATGCTGCCAGCCTTCTGGGCACTTTTCTTGTTGACAGCGATGCGGACGAATTTTTGGACGCCCTTTTCTAAAGTGTTGATATTGAATTGACCAGTTAGCTAGCATCTCCGATCACGATCAGATACGGTTTTCTTGGAAAGTCGCGTGTGAAGCTTCCGTGCGTGCAAGAAGGGGACTCCAAAATTGAAGGCAAGTGTAACAAGACAACCGAATATCTTTGGACTACGTTCTTTTGCCGTTTGATTGTTTTGAGCAGACATCAGGACGCTGGTAGTTTTTTGCCTTTGACTTTTTTCAAGTTCCAATTTGATAGGCTTGCGTTGTTGCTTGTTTCACCTGATGGTGTGCGATGTAAGCATGATTGTGCACGATTGCCAAAAGTATCTGATTCATTCGAAATTTGAAAATTCTCAAGGTATAGCTATCGGGGACCATAATATCTACTTCTTGGCTATATGTGCAATGCACGTGTTTCTAAAACGTTTTTTGCTTGATTTGACAGCCAATCTTTTATTTATCCCAATTCATCACCGTACCTGTCTGAATTCCTTGTGTTAGAACGGAATGTTTGCAAACATATAAGTACGGTACACAGTACGGTATAGTTTTTTTAGAATCATTCGTTTGTTTGCAAGAACTTGAAAAGCAAAACTGCCTATAAATGCAAGGGCAGTGTTAAAAGCAAAGTCGTTCATCTATAGTTTACGTCGCCGTCGGTTTGAGAATGGAGTGGTCATTCGCTCGTAAGATCTGTCGACCCCCCGGAGACTGCTAATGAACATATCGAAGGTGGCGCCTGATACTATTAGGTGTGTTTAGTTATTGTTGATTGTACGAAAACTGGCTTGTGAAGGGGTTAAATGTATAGGTACGTGGCAGTTAGGGATGTTAGTAAAATACTGGTTTTCTTTTGTTTTCGTTAAATGTAAGTTTGTTACAGAAGATGCTCTTTCCTATTAAACAGTTAATTTTTTTGACAACACAGGGTAGATAACTACCTATTGGAGCGTACTTATAAGATGTGGGGTTCGAACCAATCCAGGCACAACACTGTGTATTTATTTCACGAGCACAGCTTTCAATAGTGAATGAAACATCATTGTGGGGGGAAATCAACATGACCTCAAACCAAAAATTCGAAGTAAGGTGACTTGCATGCACCAATCCACAGTGATTACGTCCCACTCCATCTAACTGAGATTAGGGATTTTCATTACAGTGGGTTCGTTTAGGTTGATTGCCCTGATGGTAAAGCACTAAGAAACGATAGTGTTAATCTATACTAATATTATAAAGCTAAAGAGTTTGATTGTTTGTTTGCTTGAACGCGCTAATCTCAGGAACTGCTGGTTCGAATTGAAAAATTATTTTTGTGTTGGATAGTCCATTTACCGAGGAAGGCTATATATAGGCTATCATTACGCTACGACCCTTAGGAGTCGCGCAGCGTGTGACACCGCGGGGAACAGCTAGTATAACTGTATAGTCACAGTCGGAAAGGGATTAAAAATGGGTAATAGTGGCTCACAAAAACCAAATAAAATAATCCGCAAACATTAAAAATGTTTTAAGCACTTCTGGCCATGATTATGGGTTACGTTAAACCAATACGATATTCTACTGCAAAATTACTGGTGTAATTTAAAAACATCACGACTATAACCAACTACTTACTATTGCCGACTAAGAAAAAAAAGATTTGTTTGTGTTATTTCTAAGCTCGATTCTAATGGGTCAATTTTGACGGTCCGGTGACCGCCGAAATTATTTGTAACAAGCGCTTTTCTTTGATACTGTCTAGGCGGTGAGCTTCAAAGGGATGGAGAAACCAAATGTATTCTAGATTTTAGCACTTAGATTGTTTGTGCTAATTTCTAGATTGGACAATCTTTGTTGTGAGTTTTGTTCGGGTGTTGCTGTGAGAAAATAGGTAAGGTTTATCTTCATTCTAATTGACAATGAGGTACAAATGCCTGTCTAAAGAACAGGAAAAAGCAATAAATATGCATTCAAAATTAGTAGTGAGCTTTTACTTAAACAACACCTACATTTAGATGTCAAAATATATGAATTAAATTGCTGTGTTAAAGCTTATCTTTAGATACTTACCTACATAGGTATAGTATATAGATAAATAAGATTGAAATGTTTGTTTGTAATATCAAAATAACTACTTTATACTGAATGCATAATGAAAATATATACGGCATTGATAGCAAAAACACATTTTTTTAAATTTTTGTCTGCCTGTCTGTCTTTCTGTCCGTTTGTTCCGGCTAATCTCCGAAACGGCTGGGCCAATTTTGACGGTACTTTTTCTAGTAGATAGCTGATGTTATAAGGTCTAACATAGGCTACTTTTATTTTTGAAAAATAATTACCTTTTCATGCAAAAAAATTAAAACCCTTGAAATTGTTAACAAAATCTGATTAGTTGAAAGTAATATTTTTTATAATAGCAAAATGGCAACAGCTAGTTAGATATATTATTCTATTTCGGCGTACAAACTGAATTATGTTGTCAATGAATTTCAACAAAAGAACAGCCTTCAAAATTTATTTTATAAATTAAATAAGTATCAAGAAAACTATAAATAATTTGACGTTAAAAAAAACTTAACAAAAACGTTACAACATGAGTTTGAGTCCGATGTAGTTTTTTTTACTGACACCTGTACAATTTGCATGTTTTAAAACTTGTTTCTATGCCAAGATGATTCTCATCGCCCTTTTAAAATACGATAGCGGATAGACAATGAACTTAACTTGACATTATAATATTTATTTTATTAAAATAATCTCTATGGTTAAAATTTTCTTACAAGATTGACAGAAGCTAAAACTCTGTCACTTTGACATACAATTCAATCTTAATAACCCCGATATTGTTCGATAAAGTGCGTTTAATTTCATATTACTTCATTTAACATAGTTTAAGTAACGTTGGAGGAGTGTTTTATTTTGTAGGATCTAAATAACATGCGTCGTAATTGCGTACCTAGCACATTATTTAGATCTGCATTTAGAACAGGCATTTAATAAATTCAGTCCAAAATAACAATGACATGAAAGGTTCAAGACTTGACCCAGTATTACGCGCTATTTCCTAAATACGTTATAGGTATCTGCATGTTACTGGTATTGTTTACAAACAGGTACGTATGGTTAATTAAACTGGGGACAGTTGATACTATACGATCAAATTTATTTAATGGGCATGCGACTAGGAACTTTTGTGCTGACGGTGCCGATTCAAAGATGGGGAAGTGAAAATTCAAAAAAGTGCTTTAAAAAAAGTTGTTGTCTTTGATGACTTTTTGCTATTTTATTGAAATAATAGAATAATTCCAGCTTATCATTGTCCTTCTGCAGGGAAAAGCCTTTTTTCCATACAGAAGAGGCACGAACATTGATCACCAGGCTTGCTAAAGGCGGATTGGCGATTTCAGATGTTCATCAATAAAATTGTAATTGGAGGAGCTCGTGGATAAATAAGAACAACCGCTCGGGTCGATCTTTAGGTTAAGCCGTGCTTACCTAGGTTGGTCCGTGGATGGGTGACCACCCATTACATACCGAGTTTCCTTCGTGCCTCGGAAAGCACGTTAAGCCGTTGGTTCCGGCTGTCATTTGTAGATATTTGACAGTCGTTATAGTCGTATCAATAGTGACCCGAAAGTCTGACAAACAGTCTTACCAAGGGGTATCGTATTACCTAGCGCTAACTGGGTTATGGAGGTTAGATAAGCAGTCGCTCCATGTAAAATACTGGTATTCAGCTGCATCCGGTTAGACTGGAAGCCGACCCCAACATAGTTGGAAAAAGGCTAGGCAATAAAATTGTAAGTTCAGTTTTCTTCACCGATGTCAGTGATCTTCAAAATAAACTTAGAAAGTACATAAAAGAGATTGAAACAAGTTACATTTTACTTAGTTGTTAGTAATTTATTTTATTACTTCATGTCCTCGTGCCTCCTACAATTCTATGTAGGAAAACCTAATTTTAATAAAGTGTCATAGATTCTTTACATTAACTATTGACTATTATTTTTCCTAGAAAGAACAACTGAGTTTAAGTATTTCTTGTAAGTTTATTAATGCGTACGAGTAAGTTACAGAATTTTCCTACCACAGACACCATTATGATAGATAAATGCATGACTAGGTAGGTATTCATTAATAAAAAGTTTTGTTCATGATACATTTTGAACAAACAAATGTGTCATTCATAATAGTAATTCGTACAAAGATAACGACGGCTTAACATACAAAATTGGAACAAAAAAAGAAAATAATTAAATAATATTATATAATAATAGTGCAGGGCAAAGGCTTTGTCTCATACAGAGAAGCGCTTAGTGGATTGGCGATTTCAGACTTACCTATAACTAAAGGTAAGTCTACTAGGTAAGTCCAAGTTTCCTCACGACGTTTTTTTCCACCGATGTCAGTGATGTAAAAAATAAACATAGTTAGAAAATAAAATAAATGTTCAAAAGAAAATCTGCTTTCCAAGGTGCATATAAAAATAAACCAGCTCAAACTTACACCACTCTGCTTCACAGTCGATACACTTAATGTTATGCAATTTGTTCGTTGTTTTGTTTGCCGGTGACGTCACTCAGCGTGCGAGCTAGTTCACGGCCACGATCAAGTTCATACAATTTTTCATACACACGACTTAGTTGTCTTAGTACCAATTCTTCGTGTGTGGGTTGGTTTATTTTTGCGTTTTATCGCTTGCAACACTGAGGGAGTCATGCGTTTGATGCATGAGTCAGTTGATGTTTAAAGTTCGAATGAGTTTTGATTTTGTTGCTATAGTGATTAGACTTGACTCAACTGTTTTTAGAGAATCCGCTAATATAAAAAAAAAACCTTAAATAAATAAACAAACTAAATATTCACAAAGAGAGGACTAAATTAAGACTGAAACTAAGTACCTACATGTACATATACAACGATGACAATAGGACACTTAGGCGTCAAAGTACTCGTCCGCATCGCTGTCATCCGGGAACGTGCCCAGAAAACTGGCAGCAGTCACCAGTCAACACTGACACTATTTTTCAAGCATTATCTTGCTACAATTTTGAAGTATACCCTCTGTCAGTTAATACCAGTACTTAAAAATATCTTTTATGCGTGTAACATCTTGCATACCTATCCTACTATAGGTACGCGATATACTTTTTTTTTCGGATGGGAAATCATCATAATGACCCCTCCCGCTCAGTGTCAGACTTTTACTGACTAAAACCATCCATATTCCTTCTTTTGCCCTTTATGTTCCAGGGCCGCGGTATCTCTTTCGAACAGTCCCGCAGCCGTGGCAGGATACGCGATACACTGGAATACAGTAATGCTGCAAGGAGGTAGAAATATATTTTGTTGTAGAAATAAGAGATTTTTAAAATGAAGCCCATAAAGCTTTATCCTTTTATTTTTACTATATAATCAGCCTATAATGTTCCCACTGCTGGGACACACGGCCTCCTCTCTATGCGAGGGAATGGGCTATGATCTACCACGCGGGCCTTTGCGGGTTGGTAGATGTCACGTGACTGGAAATTTTTGGTTCTAGGACAAGCCGGTTTCCTCACGATGTTTTCCTTCATCTTTAATTTTTGACTGACTCTTTGCGAATTCAAAAGTGCCTGTAGAGTAACTTGAAGGATTTTAGCTTAACATTTGTCTCTGTTGACTGACTTTTAAGAAAAGCCCTGTTAAAAGCATATAAATACAGCTAGAATCTATATGACAGTCAATTTTTCCTTCCCAACAATCCTCTATAGAAAAATTGCTGTGCATCACATGACAAAGTGGCTGGATGCTACTTGAAGATGCTTCGTCTTCCTGTCATTTTCCAATCAGAGCTAGTATCACGTTGCCATGTACCTACGACGTAGTTCTGTGTACTAGATGGATGCATTGTCGAGTTTATATAATCGGTCTTCATAGGTACCAGTGCAGTTCGAAATAAAGAGTGACGTTTAATCAACATGCTTCCTTATGACCTAAGAGTTGGTGATTTTAGTCCTGTTAGACATGATTTCCTCTTCTATAATTATTTTTTGTTCTTTATAAAATCTCAAATTCAATTATGGACAGCTTAGCCGCTAGCCTTAACCGCTAGGACTAAAGTGAGAGAAAAGAAACCACCCCCTCAAAGGGTAACTGGGGTGGAAGTTTACAACAAAATTCGTCATTTTTGCCGAGGGAAAATGTCATCTGGCAAACGGCATGTTTAGAAATAAAAGCATTTATGATAATAACACAAATTAATGACATTTTCATGAAATATAGCGTTGTTGTAAACCAAACATTTGTTTTAACTAATGGGTACCTATAAAACAAGAAACTTGAAGATCTAAGAGCAACTAACTATTCATATTACAACTAGGATCACATCTAAGTTAGTCAACAATTTTGTTACGTCCTCTCAAATCCAAAATGGCCGCCATCTGAAATTGTACCACTGAAGTCTTATTGGAATCCTTCAGGGACCTTGTAATTATGCAAGAATATCAAAAAGATTTCGGAGATTCCAAGAAGTATTGAGGAATGAGGAAAACGGTGTAAACTAAACAAAAACATACCATGCTCATCCTATTGGCAGTGGATGAACTTAGTGTTCAATGTATTCAGCCATAGTTGCTTAAAATGTCGAGCAGAGGTTTCAGTATGACGAAGACTTTAGTATGACGAAGTGTTCCATCAGTTTTAATATGGGGTTTTGGTATTCAAGACCAAGGCGTTGTGGAGTCAACAATTGAGTTTTGGCTGACTGTATATTTGTTGGTTTAAAAAGTAATAACCTTCCATGATGTAAGTACATTGTTATACCTTCAAGGCACAGATATCTAAATTTTCGATAATCCGTGACGTGTATTCTCGTTTGAATCACATTAAAATAATAATAATTTCCGTATATAATCGTACGGTTATTAAGATTAGTTACATTAAACTTCCTGAATTCATATAAATGTTTATATATATTAAAAGTTATGTTTTTAAGGCCTTGAAAAATTTTGACCTTAGTTTCTTAAAAAGGCCTTGGTTGGTAATATTATGGTTATATAATTCAGGGTCAAGTGTATAAATATAATGATGAGACCAACTGTATCTATGTACAATGTATAATATTATTATATACAATTTATTAATTCTGTAGGTATATGTGTCCGCGTGACGTATAATGTAATTATTTACAAAAGACTGCATAAGGCAGAATTTTTGGGTAAATGTTTGAGCAGTTTTGTAAACCATGATGAGTCAATTTGGCTGCATTTTCTTTTCATGAAATGTATATTTTTCATGTCCAGACAGTGTCTGTTTAAACAATAGTGTTATTCAAAAAGGTGCTTAAATAGTATGTTATTAAACCTGAAACTTTCCATGCAGGAGTGCATTATGAACCTAAATTTGTGATCATCCAAAGTGCATGGTCTTGTGTCAATTTGAACCAAATAAAAATGTCACTCGTTCCACAAACAAAAAGAAAAAAGTTCCGTTCAAAGTCATGGCTAGTTTCAACAATCTTACGAATCATTTCAAACGTAGAATTCCTTTTTCAAAATCCACAAGCTTCGGCCTCTAATGCTCGACGTGGCCTTAAACTCGACAGTAGTCAAGGTCAAGATGACGTCACTGATTCCATTACATTATCAACGCTGCGTTGACGCTGCGTTTACGTCAAGCAGGCGGGTCTCTGTCACTGCGTTAAAAACCTTGGCCTTACAATGTTCAACGCGTTACGCAGTATATCTACCGCGGATATGAGAAGTACTCAAATTTTTACGAGTTCATGTATTGACTGTTAAAATTTATAACATAATACACAGCAGGTAAAGTAGGTGATTTATTTTTGTTTTATTACATCTCCCGGTTACTCGTAAAGGCAATTAAACTACCGACCGAAAAGTTAGTAAGCGTTTAGATATTAGGTTTGGTATTTTGTTTGAATTCGTGGCAGTAACATTGAATTGTTTTGATTTTTGAATACAATGCTCTTTGGTTTACGTAAATACAACCTCACATTGCAGTATAAATTAGTACCTACTTACTGTATACTAAAATATTTGTTATTGCTGAAAATAAACTAAGTACCTATTATTAATTAGGATTCAAGACACTAGTACCCCTTTTGTATATTCATGAATGAATTAGTTACCTACCTATGCATATTTTAACATTACAATCAAAATGCATAATACTTTTCTGGGAGTGTTACCCTGAGCAATTTCACACACGGAAATCGAGAATTTTCCCCAATTTGTGTGTGTGCTAAACTACTGTGTGCATGTGTGTGTGAGAGAACCGCGTGCAACTACGGGCGAGGTCGCCCACATTCGATCTGTGCAAATTTTCGTTCGGCGGGATCACTGGCCGCTCTCAGGGTCGCACCGCCGTATCTCTCAATTTTTGTTTGTTAATTATAAAAATAATGCGTTATATAACTAGCTAGTCACATCTCGTTCACACTCAGGCCACTTCGCATCGCCCCCTCTCATCGCCACCGGCGTTGCGCCGCACACATACATAGCGCCTAGAAAAATACATCCACAAAATTCGGCGGTGCGTTCCTCTGTGTGCGTGAATGACGTTAGCGTACAATGCGATTACAGGACCGCATTGGAGGAATTTATTTTGTACCTACTACGCATTTGGAATCATATTTATTTTATTTGTGTACATGATTTTTCGATATCGAAATTTTTTGTGGATTACTTCACTGCCTCGCTCGATAAGGTGTGTGATTATGTATGGCGGCGAGTCAAACCAGCCCATTGATTTCTCGCCAACAAAATTAAGAATAGACGAAAAGTGAACGTGCCAAGTTTAAATAATCTTTTACCATAGAAACCGGAATTTCGGATCATTTCTCGAAACGGGTACAAATTAAATTTTAATACGCACTTGATTCTTTCAGTGATTTATTTGTTGAATATTTTCCGGTTTGGGACCACGAGTGCCTATGTCTAAAATTTAACTTTAAAACTGTTTTGAGACAGGTCTTCCGTAGAGAAACCTGTAGATTCCTACTACACACGTGCGCTATTTAAATGTTAAGTAAAGATAACTTAGATCTATTCCAACTACAGATACTTTGAAAGCGACGGCAGTGGGGACTGATTATAATTAAAGTAGTATGTAGTATGAGTAATTTTTGCTAAACGCAGCAGGGCATGGAATTTGTAGCAATTAGAATTTGTAGCAAATGGATATCCTGCCACGAAAAATTTGCAGTAAAATTTGGATATCGTAGCAATAAGATAACGTAAAAATGGAATATTGTACCACTAAGAATTCGTAGCAAACAGCTCGTTGTAGCAGAATAATATATTAGAATCTGTAACAATTGGTTATCGTAGAAATTAGGAAATGTTATTTGTAGGTTAGTGAAATTTAGAAAAAATAACTTCGTAGCAATAAGAATCAGAAGCACTTAGAAAACGTAGCAATAAAGATGTGTGGCAAATGGTATTCATAACTAGTAAAACTGTAGCAAATGGGTAACGTAGCAGTAAGAATATGTAGCAAATAAATATCGTAGCAATAAGAATTTGTAGGAGTAAGATTTTAACAGTTACATTTGACGCAAATTTAAAGTAATTAGAATTTAGCCAAGTGACATAAATTTGACAACCAATGAAGAATGTTATATTTGGACATCGTAACAAATGGTATGCAATAATAAAATATTTCAACCTTCCTAAAAATAACTGCTCATTAAGTTGGCTTTCAAGACTTGTTTTCATTTCAATTAAAAAGTTACTTAGTTGAATTTTTAACTAAATAAACCTACTTACTAAGTAATTTAAGTACGCTTGGGCCAATAGGTTAGCACCACCGTTTGACCCATTTTTCTTTGTCGGTTCTTGGTTCTTGTCTCTTGAGTATGTCGATAAGAATATAAATAAACAAACAAATGCAACATTATGTCATTCTTTATCGAAATAGGAACAGTTGTTAATACATTACGCAATAAATACAAGATATTTTACTGTTTGCTTTGTTTGTTTTAATGAATCCATATTGCATAAAATTGACAAGACATTTATACACAAATACACATAGATCTATAACTAAGGTGTACTTAGTTATAGATCTTGTCAATTTTATGCAATATACGTTAAAAGAAACTTTAGCAGACTTAAAATAAAAACATGTACTTGTATCAAAAGCAGAAAAGTACTAAAGGGCGTCAAAAAATACGTCCACATTGCTATCAACGGGGAAAGTGCTCAGAAGGCTCACGTGGATGACAATACTGACATTGGACAAAAAATAGGCAATTTATAGAATTCAAATTAGGATATTTATGATTACATACATATAAACCACCAGTTTTCCTATCTGAAGCTAAATCATTAACACCTAATAATGTATGGATAATAATGTAAATCTTTATGAAGTTTATTTTTAGTGTATTTCAAGGTTAAGTGAAATATAATGTCAGCAGTAGGCACTAACCAAACAAGATCATTTATGTTTAAAAATACTCACATTAATGCAAAATTCAAGTTATTTTAATTGCACTATTTTTAGTGCGCAGATACCAAAATACTACTTGAATAAACCTCGTGTAAAGTTCCAAACAATAAATTCCTGTTATAATGAAATCAATTTTTTTATCAATCGACAATCACCGTCTGCTTTGCGTTTTCCCAACAACATCAGCTTACCGTTATAATAAGGCCCAAATGTGGCAATAAGGCTGATAATGAGGGTTTCGTGACGGTGCAGAGAAGAAAGCACCGTTCGCGAACAACCTAGAACCTCAGCGGTAAGGCTCCTGCGGACCCTAAAGTAAGCCTGCGTGCCGCCAAGCCGAATTTACCTAGGTGTACATTTCCCGCTCACATTACACCGCTAAAGCTGAGGACATCGTGGAGTACGTGCGCCAAAAGACGAGGTACACACCGAGAGTGCAGTTACTGGAGTCACGCCGCAACGTCAACTTCAAGGCGTTCGTGGTGCGAGTACCGAATTGTTATCTGCCCATGGTGATGGAGGAAGACTTTTATCCGCAGGTCGTGGTGTTCCGTCGTTTCCGCGGACGAATTTTAGTGGTCAGCCAGTACATGTGAAGTGTGAACAAGTGAAGTGCTACTAACACGGTTATTAACACAAGTTTTGTCATTACTTTATATATGTTAGCTTATAAGGTCTATCTATTGCCCACTGCAGCCTGAAATAAATGTTGATGTTGTTGTTGTTGTACAATTCAACCATATGCAACATTTTTACAGAGAATTAAATTTAAATTGAATTTATCAATCAAAATATGATATCAGGAAAGGAAACAACCCAACTTATCGTTCGACTAAACTCGAAGCTACACGCATACAGTCGCATTTTAAAACAAAACTGCATTACACTCTCAAATTCGTCCCTGTACTTACACGTGCCGCGGTTTTTGTCCGGGATGCGATGTTTGGCAGTCATTGTATGCAGCGAGTATTTGCGCACTGAAGCCTTGGGCCCCGCGCCCCGCAGCCGTCCCCCATCACTTCTGATACATGCACGCAACGCATAGATAGCGTTAGCTTTGTTCGGGCCATTTGAAACGTGAATATTATTTTGAATGGAGAGGACTGGATTGAACTTGTTCTTTGGCGTTTATTTTGTAATATGCAGTGGCTTTCCTAGATGTCATTTTACTTTTCAGACACTATTGAGTTGTTTTTCTTGAGTTTTACAAAACTCAAGAAAAACATCTCAATACGTGAAAAACGTTGGGCGGATTTTTCCCGAATGTTCGATTTCTTGATTTGAAATATTACGTCTTAGTTAAGTACCTAACTTAATAAGGAAAACTAAAACCGTTTAAAAAGTGCTTATCTTTGTTTAGGTTTGTAAATGGAGATAGCCATTTTTGATAATATAAACAAAAGGAAAGTCAGCATTCAGTACCCATTGAGGATGAAATACAAATGATTCTAGTTAGTAAATTATATAAATATTTGTACAGAATAAATGAATGATTGTTGTCTTTAATTTAGTATCTCGTAGGCTTACAGGCATGTAGCAGTTTTTACATTATTCATTCTTCTAGAACGCTTAGAAAGCGCCTTGCACTCAATGTGCGTACATTAACATGCAAGGAACGCTATTCGAACACGGCTTCGAATTTTAAACTGCCTAGTTATTGTTCTATTTCAGTGTTGCGAGTCATTGGGCATAAAGTTTTAGTGCTCACCTCTTTGGTAGTTAATGCAGTGATCATTTGGGCACGCACTGTGCCAAAATGGGGCAGCGCAAAACTTGCGTTTAGGGGTCGCCTCTCGCACCCCAATTGACTTAGGCAGGCTCTAATCATGTATGCAAAACATGGATTTAAATATGTTATCTTGTATTCATTCCATTGTTACATTTCTTCCGTTTAAATGAAGTATTTATAAAAGTTCAAAAGTTTGACAGGTAGGTGTGACGTGCGAATTTTTCCGGGCTTCATTAGCCAATATAGGTTTAGAAATGTTGAACAGCAGAATCAGCCTGTGTTGGTCCCACTTTTGGGACCCAGGACTCTGTTAAAGGGAGTGGGACATACTGACATGATCCTCCACGCGGGCCATATTACCTATTATCTATTGCCAAAGTTGTGGATCGGACGTCAGTACATTAATTTAGCACAGCACTGTTGTTGTTATACGTCGTTGTAAGGTCCAATTTCCATGGTTTAAGGACGTGTCTTAGGGTTGTGTGTTGTGGTTGTGTAGTACGGAATCGTATTTTACATTCTGCTATCTTTTTCTGACGGCACGGTTGGCGCAGTGGTCAAGCGATTGACTGCTGCGCTGCATGTCGCGGGTTCGATTCCCGTACGGAACAAATATTTGTATGACCTACAAGTAGTTGTTCCGGGTCTGGGTGTTTTTCTATCTATAATATGTATGTATTTACAAAAAAAAAAAAAATGTATATATGTAGTTTATCAGCCATCTAGCTACCATAACACAAGCATTAGGTTGCTTAGCTTGGGGCTAGATGGTGCTGTGTGAAATGTCCAGGGATATTTCTTGTACGCATTGTCGATGATGCCGCGGGCCATAGCACTCCCGCTCAGTTTCTCATTCCAGCAAATGACGGTTCTGAGCGACACAAAAGAACAGGGACATGAAAAAATGCGCAATCCCTGCTGCTAGACAACCCAAATACTTCGAATCCATAAACATTATCGTTGGTCTAGTGGACGCAAGCGCGTCTGCTGAGCATGAGGTCCTGGGTTCGATTTCTCAGTAGTAGTCTCAGAGTCTGGATTCGTCCATTTGCTGGCAATAGGCCTGCCTACGAGGCATATATTTTAATTAATTTGAAGCTCTGCTTAAATATTTCACATAATACAAAGAACTCTTATATTTGACACACTGACGCACAGATGTTTAAACTGTTAAATATAATCATATAATAAACAAACTGTGACGTAGGTGGGCACTTAAAGTTTCATAGCTCAGTGTATTGTGCTTGGATAAAGTAGCAGTGTCAGGTAACTCTTGATACTTCGCAGTGTGGTCCTGCAGTTAGGTTTAAAAATAGCCAGGTGATAAGAGGTGTAGGGTAGCGTAGCATCCCTACCAATCCCATGTAATAATGCACTATAAACCGGGCACAAATCCTAGGCTAGATTCCAGGCCGATATTGTCATAGGAAAAGTTCAACAGTCATTGTCAGCATTAACAGTAATATTTAAGAATTGGATCGTCAAATGTTTCTTACTGTATTAATTTTGAGTGGTTCAATTCCATAAATATTTCTATTTATATAGTTTAATTAAAACTTTACATTTACATTGTAATTTTTTTTTTTAATAATTTCTAGTGGACGTAAGCGCGTCAATTTTTTTTTTTTTAATAATTTAAAAAATTGAGGGCGGCCCAGAAAGAGGTGGCGAGACGATTTGGACGCGTACCGCGAGCTGGTCCCGAGGAGGTACGGGAAAAGAGCACATGGGAGGTATGGGGGAAGGCCTTTACCCAGCAGTGAGAAAGTTCAGGCTAATAAAAAAACCTTACAATTATTATTACCTACCTAATGAAACCAATGAAAATTTGTCGAAATACAATGTTTGTCTACGTCGGAGTAGGAGAAACTGTCTTGGTCTTAGGTAAATATGCTTATGGAAATAAACAGAATAGGCATCTATGTAGTTACGAATATTCCTATATTCTATTCAATTGTCGTCACATGTATGAAAGTGACATCATAGAACAAGGGAGATCCAATGAGGAAACAAAGGATTTTCTATTAACAGACCAACATTTTGACATTTACCTAATTAGAAAGGAAAATGATACGCCAAATATTGACGTATGAATGTTCCGAAAACCTATGCGTTAACAGGAAAACTATTACATTTCCTACACGTGTTAGTTGCCAGGTAAACGCCATTACTATATTGTTGCCATTTACTATATTTGACATGATTATCTACCAAATAACCGGTCGTTAAAATTAGATGACTTCTGAGAAAAATAGCATGTCCTAGAACCAAAAATTCGACATCCCAAACTCGGATTGGACCAGCGCTGCAGTGTGTTGGATTAATAATAATAAATATTTATTTTCTCCCACAAAGTACAATTACAATACAGGGTGTAACAAGACCCTTAGCGAAGCCGTCAACCAAGCATTCCGTACATCAAACTAAGTAACTTTACGCAAAAATTATTGCTGGGAAACAACTTTTTTTTTTGGGGTGAAAAATCACGTTTTACGGTAGGACTCAATGTAACGCACTCAAAACATTGTACTGATGGATGGATTGAATAGTACAGGGGTCGTGGAGGTGTTTAAATAGGATGATATAAAAATCTTACATTAAAAACATGTATTTAAAAAGATACTTGTGAAAAAGTTGGAACTTTGACCCCCAATATCACCATCTAATAGGTTCCCAGGTATGGTCTAGAACAAAAAAAAATCACAATGGCGGGGAGAACAAGTGCCTTTCGGCTTCGTTAAGGGTCTTGTTACACCCTTTATACAGATGTTACAAATATTAGAGGTACTGTGCTATAGACTCATTTTCTTTTTTCGTGTGGTTGCTTAACCTGGTGTCAAAGTTTTTATGCCACTCATGGGCCTCTGACTTGGCTTTACTTGCCGTCGAGAAATATCTCTCAGGCATGCTGGTTTCCTCACGATGTTTTCCTTCACTGAAGCATTGATGCAACTTGTCTATCACAGCAGTGTCGCACATAAGGACAGTCCAACCTACATACAATCAACATATTAACTATCATACTTAGAACGGTATTGGAGCTTGCCCGCACTCTGCGGACAAGGGATGCGCCGCGCTTCCGCAAAATCGCAAGGAAGCAGTCCGTGCGCGCCCATGCGAACATACCTGAAGCGCTGCAGTAGCGAGGCAGGTCGCTCTGAAAGCGTTGTTAAATTGAACGCGGAGGGTGTTGTAGTTTTGCTTTGTTTTTTTTTTTTGTTGTACAGTCAACAGCAGAAGTAGACGATCAAAATCAGAAATTCAATACTAATGAACGGAGTTCGCGTCAGAACTGTGTGGCGTCGACGTGATTCAAAAGTATGTGATTGTAAATGAAAGGCAAATAATAGTCATGCTAGCGAAGGAGGCGGCGGAACGTGAGAGGGAGAGAACCTCCTCACGTCCCAGCCGCCGCGGGAGAAGCACCGGGCGTCGGGGGCCACGCCGTGATGGCTCTCGGCCACCGTAGGCGCGGGCCTGTGGACGGTGAGTAATGGGCTAGCTCGCCGTCCGTCCGTCGTATGACGACGGGCAGGCCGTGTCGACGGCGCGTTCGTGTTCCACGCGCGCCTCAAAGAGTTGTCAGCAAACGGGAGGGGCCCGCAAGGGCCGGTGCCTGCCAGGGCCTGCCGCGGCCCTGGAACATAAAGGGCCAATGAAGGAACATGGGTGGTTTTTAGTCAGTAAGAGTCTGACACTCCCTTCCGCTCCGCCCAGAGCGGGAGGAGTCATTTGATGATTTCCCAACCTCCAAAAAAAAAAAAAAGGCAAATAATTCACTTCGGCGCCACACAGTTTTGACGCGAACTCCCTTCATTAGTATTGAATTTCTGATTTTGATCATCTACTTTTGCTGTTGACTGTACCTATTACTTGGCAGTCCGACGGTCACACCACTAGGCTATCACTCCTGTGCAACTCATACCCAGTGGTATGGATTACGTCCCACTCCTTCAGACACAGAGAAGGCCAAGAAGCAATGGAAATGTTGTAGGTTAACTATAATAACCGGTGATCAAAGCAAAGTGTTTTAGGACATGGAACTAGCAGGAAAAGGATATTCCATACATTTGTTGCATAGTGCACAATTAGGTTCACACAAGTTGATAATCATTGAGCGGGTGTTGTCAACACTGTCGATATTTCAGCATTTTTTCTTAAAAATTCAGTTAGCTGTGCGTCTGACTTTTAAAGCTTAAAAAATATTTAAAAAAGGCTATAAGCAACTGTTGCAGTTTTTGAAATCACGAAAATTCGAAGAACGGGTGTGCTCGCCGCGACTTTTGTTGCAAATCGCATAGACAATTTTAGCATACTCTTATTTCCCTTTTGAATATTAAAAATAATAAATTAAAAGCTTTACAGTTCAAGAGAGCATTACGCAAGCTGAATATCATTAGCGTCCGCACTAGGATTCTCTTATTGTTAACACTAGAAACGGGATATTTACCATGTTTACTGTTTGTTTTGAGTTCCCGATCTTTCGGTGTTGTTGCAAGCACCATGATCACGGATAAACTGAAGTTATTGCGGGTGGGAGTAGAATTCTATTTGTCGTGGAGTGGAATGAGGTACATAATCAGACTTTAAAGTGAAGTTTTAAATCATTCTGGGTCTGACTCTGTCTCAGTATCTGTGTGAGGAGTGGGGCATACTCCATTGCACGGGTCCAGGGCGGTATGGGGTCTAGGAACTGCCGGTTTCGCCAAGATGTTGTCCTTCAGTTATTGAGATCAATGGTAATGAAATAATGTACACGAAATGCTTACCTGTGTTCAAAATCAACCACCTGCAGCTCGTTAGTCTCTATTGCTCCAGTCTACATCCCAAATCTACACAAAAGATTTTCCATGTCAAGGCAAGAGAGTCATGGTTAAGGAATTTTCCAACAAGAAGTGGCTCTCGTAGATGACACAAAACACAAAACGAAACAAATAATTGGCTTATTGTTCAAGGAACAGATCGCCATGAAGCTGAAACATCAAAAATACTTCATTGGTCCTTTCCGTTTACGCGGTGGGCCCAGCCTAAAAGCCAACAACCTCCACACTATTCCTAACAGATTTCTATTCTTAACCTCGGCCCCTCCACCAAAACAAAAGAACCTAGTATCAACCTAATACTAGGAAATGAACAAAGCTATAAACTGGTTAGGTGACGTCACCCATACTCCTTAACCTTCGGTCGAGTCATAGGGTTCAAGGCACTGGAGAATAGTGCATCTGAATCGGAATAAATGCTTCGCTGATCGCCTAGGAAGTTTTTTGTTAAAATTTTTTGTGAGTTGCCTTTATGTCTTATCTTCTGAATTAAATGGTTGCGTTGTGCGCACGCGGCGTTTTAGCTGTGGGTGGTTTATATTCTTGATTAATTGGAAGAAGTAATCGCGCCTTAGGCTGAGATTTATAAACGTCCTTTGGCAAAGTGTTATTCTCGTCCCTGTCACACAACTGCTAAGCTATAAATTAAATAGTACGTCACATAAGTTTTTAAACTGAAATGACGATTAAAACTATCATTAACACTTAATACGGGATATTTATCATGATTACTAATTGTTTTGAGTTTCCGATATTTCGGCACTGTTGTAAGCGCCATGATTACGATTCAGGAATCTAATTAGTTTTAAGCATATTTTGAGAGTTACCTAATATGTCACAGTCAATGTCCAGGCTTAGTATCGTTTATAGATATAATATACATTTATTATAATTTATTTTCAGGAATATTATTATTATTATTATTTTACCTTCAATATTCTGTCCAAATTATTCAACAAGAAAAAATTCCTACGTTTAGGTAGGTAGGTCATATGACGAAGTTTTAAATAAAAATAGGTTACCTAAGTATGACACTATCCAATTTGAATAATGCTAAAGAAAGTGACATCAAACAGTCGCGTTTAGGTTAGTATGTTGCATTTACACAAGAGTTCCTTGCATCGCACAGTGGGTCAAACATTCACATTTGTGACCCCATTCAAATTTATTTACATTATACCTATTGAGGAAACATCTTCGGTTTGTTTGTGTGAATTCTTGAGACTATTGTTAAATATAAAACATTAGGCATGCATTTTGTGTTTTCTTTTGTCTTGACATGGTTTGCTGCTGAATGAGGACAATATTAAAGCAATTTTGTGGATGAAAACACCCACATAGCTAATCAGTCCTTGACCACAATATATAGAGGCAAAACTGTCGCTAGCAGAGGATCACCAGTACCATATTTAGTTTTTGCCATCACGAAGCTACTCCTATATTTTATATATATTGGTTTTTTTTTTTTGGGATGGGAAATCATCAAATGACTCCTCCCGCTCTGGGCGGAGCGGAAGGGATTGTCAGACTTTTACTGACTAAAACTCATCCATGTTCCTTCTTTTGCCCTTTGTTTTCCAGGACCGCGGTATCTCTTTCGAACAGTCCCGCAGCCCATATTTATATTGGCTGACTTAGTGTATTGTAACGAAAGATTCTTCTCTTTAAAGCTTTGTTGATTCTTGGCACTATGATACCTGAGGGCATAGACAAAGTGAACTTCTGCCAGCGATAAGTATAATGGAAAAGTCAAAAAGGTCTGAACTGACATAAGTTACCGAAAGTTTACCTCAATCCTGTTGAAAAAGATTGACACTTATCAACGTCCTCTAGACATCCAAAGAACTTTGCCTTCTCAAAAATAACATAATATTACACTATCCTATAATCTCCTAACGGTTAGGCAGAGGTGTACCTAATAGTACAATGACTTCACAAAAATGTAAACGAATAAACCTATATGCTAGAATTAAAATAATTTCTTCTGCAACACTAAAATCATCGGGATTTGACCCATATACTACAAATACAACAGCTGTGCACTATTCAGACGGCGGATGTCTACAGAATGCATTTTTCGTTGAGAAAATTGTGTATTTTTAACTAGTGTGGAGTAGGCCATCCCAATTTTGCGTTGGTGTCAACGGAGTTCGTAACCGAGTTATGCGAACATTGGCTTGTGCATTATGCAATTAAAACAGCTTCATGAAGTTTCATCGCATCCCATCCCAGCGGTGGCCCAATAACGAGTTATATGGGGTGGAGTGCAACCCAGTCAGTTGCTTTACTTTGGGAAATTCATTACAATTTTCATCACCACTGCTCTCAAAACAGTGAAAAAACAGCGTGAGGAAACGAGCAAAACGACAAGATACATTTATCACACATCGCAGGGCCCGTGTGGTTGATTACGGCTCGTTTCCCGGAGAAACTTCCCCTCACAGGGTAGAGGGCTGTGCAGTGTGCCCCTAGCAGTGGAGACGTTGTAGGCTGATCACCATGCATTGCATCCTACGCCTCTTTCAAATACTATTACTAGGCACCCAACGACCACCCTGGATGAGGCTGGCACCAGAACGTGGAGCTTGGCACAAGCAAAGAGAGCATTAAACTCAGCAGTGGGTGAAGTCGAGCTGTGGATGATGATGATGAGGCACCCAACGAAGATCGTCACTCCACTGATCCTGAAAGAATAGTAGGACGTTCATAATCCAACGAATAAAGTGCTAATTATTAGAATTATATTTCCATCAGGGGATAAAGTACAATGTTGCATCATAAGTGTTGCATCTAGGGTATCCAGGGTCCTGCCAGGGCTGCGGGACTATTCGAAAGAGATACCGTGGCCCTGGAACACAAAGGGCAAAAGAAGGAGCATGGATGGGTTTTAGTCAGTAAACGTCTGACACTCCCTTCCGCTCTGCCCAGAGCAGGAGGAGTCATTTGATGATTTTCCATCCCAAAAAAAAAGTGTATCCAGGGTATTCACTGCCGGGCTGCGGGACTGTTCGAAAGAGATACCGCGGCCCTGGAACATAAAGGGCCAATGAAGGAACATGGGTGGTTTTTAGTCAGTAAGAGTCTGACACTCCCTTTCGCTCCGCCCAGGGCGGGGGGGGGGGGGGGTCATTTGATGATTTCCCACCCTCCAAAAAAAAAAAGGGTATTCACTGCTATATCCTACTCTATTTGTGCTGGGCATGGTAGGCTATTATAAAATGGAAGTAAGAAAGGAAGTAGCTCTCGCCACTTACTTATTTAAGATTATGCGTGGTAAAATACACAATCCAGGCGTTCTAGGCACGGTTGGGTACGTGGGGCGACGAAGTCAGCCGCCCGCTTGCACCAACCTGCTGCAGCACGCGCCGCTGATGCGCGCGCTTCTTACACTCAATATGGTGTCACAGCAGATTGATTGATTGATTGCTGTACGCTGCGCTGAGTGAATTCACACGGGCCGCATTTTGTAAAATTACTCTTGGTTGTTAAATAATATCTATAATTGTAAGTTTAATTTTGTAAGATCATTAATATAACTACACTATTATATTAGGTAAGCCTATGATGATAGTGGTATGTGTTTTAAATAAATAAAAAGTTGGATCAGGTTTAGCAAGGAAAGTTTTACTTATCGACAAGCAATCTAATGCTTAAGAAACGTCAAATGGCAACAATAATTCTATGAAAATCTTTAGAAATAAATAAAATTGAAGAATCTGTTTCTAATTTCAAAATAACAGGTGTTAGCTGAATGCTTATGAAAGTATATACGGTACAGAAATTAAAAAACACATTTTAAAATTTTTGTCCGGCTATCTGTTTGTTCCGGCGAATCTCTGAAACAGCTGGACCGATTTTTACGGGACTTTTACTGGCTTTTAAGGAGAAAGATAAGGAGGAGGATTAGGGTTCCATGCGCAAAAATTAAAACCCTAGAAAAGTAATATTTAAATAATAATTTCCCGCGGACGAAGTTCGTGGCCAACAGCTAGTAAAATCTAAGAATAAAAACTACTACAAAAATCACATTGACTTGCAAAAGGAAGTACATCTTGCTTTTTATTCCACCACCCATTCAACGCCCCTAGGGGGAAACGTAGTAACTGTGAGTCATAGCCAATGCAATGGCTGCATACGTAATATTTATAGCTCGAAGCGTAAGGGGGGTTGTGGTTACTGCACCCTTAAATAGCGCGGGGTGGGGGACTGTGCCAGGCTAGGAGGATGCGGATGACGTCATGTTGTAACAGTTTTAGATTTAGGTGAAGTTTACGTTAGTATTTTCTTTGAAATTTGTTCATGGAGTATTTTTAATTTGAATGAAAGTTGCATGACCATGACATGTTTTGCAGTACTTTGTTAAGGCTTTGATTCCGCACGCAAAATACGCGCATTGGACGTGGAGGTGCGGACACCAGCCCGTTATACAATACAATACAAGGCTTTGACTACGTATCTATATAACTAGCCTGCGTACGTATGTTGCCACTGCTGGGACACGGATTGTTTTTGGTATGAGAATGTGTCACCGCGTGAAACCAGTGAGGGTTGGTAGATGTCACATATCTTCGAATTTTTGGTTCTAGGACATGCCAGTTTCCTCGTTTTAGTTTCCTTCACCGTTAAGATAATGGTATTAGCCTGGATGTTGCTGGTTCCTTGGTAGCTAGAAAGACTGGCGATATTAAAAAGGTGGCTGGGACAGAGTGGATGGAGGAAGAACTCTATGTACAGATGGCGAATTTGATAGGATAAGTTCGTTATTAATACATTTGCAATAAACGCAGCATAAATACAAAAAGTATTTATGCTGCCTTTATTCATTTATTTTTTTAAACAGAACTCAGACAAATCACACAGTACAGTTGTGTTTCTTTGTTGTTGTTTTCAGCTTTTATATTATACTAGCTTTTGCCCGATGCTTCGCTCGCGTTAATTTAGAATTTGACAGTCAATTCGGGTTGTACTCTGCTTGTAATTCGATAATTCAATCATGATTCGAAAGACACGTGGCGCCATCTATTATCATAAGAACGTTATACGTAACAGTACTTTTTTTCGAGATGAAAGGTACCCTATGTCCTTATTTTACATATACGTTGTCAGGTGTACAGAACATCTGACAACGTGTATGCAAAATTTCATGTTGATCGGTTCAGTGGTAACAAACAAACTTACTTCCGCATTTATAATATTAGTTAGTATATTTTTAACGAAGGATTTAAAAACTGCTGGTTAGTCGTGTGCTATCAGATTGAAAATTATTAAGACTACCCAAAGCATACAATAATAACTTTTAAACCCTAGGTCACAGGTTAAGAAATCTGTTTCTACAGAATCCAGTTTCCAAGACCTTGTTTCTCTATAGCTAATCCCGTAATTATGTGTGAAAACAATTAAGATAGTTTTACATAAAGATGTTACAACAGTACTAATGAACTAACACCTAGGTTTAAAAAAGTAAGCACATAAAATTGCACCCAAAAGGTGTTAGCCGAAGCTATAAAAATCCGTTATTAAATTTTATAGGCGCACTCTGGTCAATTTGCAAAATAAAGTGCGTATGGTGAAATAATTATGAGTGCGAGATCGCTGTGTTGCCAATTTTAAATAGACTTCTAAATTGTGACTTTTACGGTAGTCTGGAATCAAAAAAATACTGCAAGTATATAAAACCTGAAGTTTTAAGATTATTTTGGTCCTTAAATTTCTATGAGATGATGAATAAGATACCTGTTTTTTTAACTACATTCACACTTGCACACACAATTTTTTGTTATGGAGATAGACACAATAGAGTGTCTTTTATCACATCGATTTTTATTACATTAGTCTAAAAATTCAACACAAAATCCAACTTCTAAAATTAAAGAATCATTTCACAAAACCCATCAATAATTTACTCTAAAGTCCCTGGATTTCGCACTGTGGTAGCTGTCAAAACAAATATAGAAAAAAAATCGAAACGTAGACGCATCGTTCGACCCAGTTATCGGAGCGGATTCTATTTCGGAAAAGAGCACAGTTGCTGCATTATTTTTTGGCCAGCCATGGTGACCTCGATTCACACTGGGCGGCTCGGGTGTAGGTCCTTTGTCTTCGCGGAATTAATATTAAGGTGTGGATTGTAGTAATATAGTGCGTTTAATACATGGATGATATTGTGGTGTCTAGTGGATTTATTGAACCTTCAGGCCTAAAAGTTCTGAAGCTTTTGTGGTTAGACTTCCATGTCGAAACGTTGTTATTGAGGCACGAATTTGTAATAGTTAGATGTGTTATAGTTGTTTTCATTTCAAATAAATTGGGGTAAGGGCAGGAGAATCATGATAATAGTAGTTTTAAATCGTCATATTTATTTTAACTAGACGGTAGCAAAGGAGTGTCCATGGAGTTTCTTGCCCATTCTTCTCCATAGAGATCTACGCTTTGGAATGTGCAACTGCAGTACTTTCTCAAGTTATTATGCCTTGTGTGTGACTGGGACTGTAGCTTCGCTTCTTTTAGTGTTTTTTTTTTGACATTCAAAAGTGCCGTAATGGTCTAATTGAAATAAATGCTTTGAGTTTGAGTTTGAGTAAACGTGACTGTTAGCCTACTACATTGGATCTTTATGTTATGTAAGGCACTCGGAAACTAATAAATAGTTTAACAGCTTAAAACAGACTTGTGAAGTTGTGACGTAAAACCGCCCCAAGAAAACACACACCAACCCCCCATAAATAAAGCATAAATAAGTACTCTAAGAAATTCACGGTCTGTGTATAATTGATACATCTATTTCCAACTACTGCTACAGTCGGAATCAATAACATCGTTTGTTGTCAACCCATTCCACACTACAAGCAATTCGTTCACATTTTCCATTCAACGACAATCCCATAACTAAGTTATAGCGATTTTTAAATTGTGCATTCAATAGCACGTAAACTTATAATTATTTCGTGTATAAACCGACAAAGTCCAAGGTTTTGTTTTTGTTATATTGTCACAGTAATTTTATCGTAGTTCAAGTCGAAAAGTCAAGGGTAGTGATTTAGTTAAAATCTGCATGTTAGTAGAAAATGATGCGGGTACTACCGAGTTAACTGACGGTCTACCAGTTTTCACCCGTATGTCCTTAGTAATAAGGCTAAAAAGTGGTCTACACACAAAGTCGAGGGACAAACTAGTCGAAAAACGATAAAAAATTTGGTACTACCGAGTTCACTGACGGTCTACCACTATTCACCCTTGTGCCCTAAGTAATAAGGCTAAAATTGGTCGACACACAAAGTCGAGGGACAAACTAGTAGAAATACGATCGAAAATTTGGTATTACCGAGTTCACTGACGGTCTACCACTTTTCACCCGTATGTCCTAAGTAATAAGGCTAAAAAGTGGTCTACACACAAAGTCGAGGGACAAACTAGTCGAAAAACTATAAAAAATTTGGTACTACCGAGTTCAGTGACGGTCTACCACTTTTCACCCTTGTGCCCTAAGTAATAAGGCTAAAAAGTGGTCGACACACAAAGTCGATGGAACAAACTAGTACAAAAACGATAAAAAATTTGGTACTACCGAGTTCACTGACGGTCTACCACTATTCACCCTTGTGCCCTAAGTAATAAGGCTAAAATTGGTCGACACACAAAGTCGAGGGAACAAACTAGAAGAAAAACGATAAAAAATTTGGTACTACCGAGTTCAGTGACGGTCTACCACTTTTCACCCTTTTTTTTTTTTTTTTTTTTTTGGAGGGTGAGAAATCATCAAATGACTCCTCCCGCTCTGGGCGGAGCGGAAGGGAGTGTCAGACTCTTACTGACTAAAAAACACCCATGTTCCTTCATTGGCCCTTTATGTTCCAGGGCCGCGGTATCTCTTTCGAACAGTCCCGCAGCCCTGGCAGGCACCGGCCCTTGCGGGCCCCTCCCGTTTGCTGACATCTCTTTGAGGCGCGCGTGGAACACGAACGCGCCGTCGACACGGCCTGCCCGTCGTCATACGACGGACGGACGGCGAGCTAGCCCATTACTCGCCGTCCACAGGCCCGCGCCTACGGTGGCCGAGAGCCATCACGGCGTGGCCCCCGACGCCCGGTGCTTCTCCCGCGGCGGCTGGGACGTGAGGAGGTTCTCTCCCTCTCACGTTCCGCCGCCTCCTTCGCTAGCATGACTGCTTCGCAGAAGGAGGCGACGGCTTCCCATTCCCTCTCGCCCCGGACCATGGCTTGAACCAGGGCCGGGCGCGAGAGGTCGCCGCCGCCAATCGCCGCTACGAGGACACGGCGGTGCTCCTCCCAAGCGGAGCAGACCTCGACGGTGTGCTCCACCGTGTCCTCCGGTCGATCCTCGCAGTTGTAGCACCCGGACGTTTCCTCCCGCCCGATTCGGTGCAGGTACCTCCCGAAGCACCCGTGTCCGGTGAGGACCTGCGTCAGGCGGAAGGTGAGGGCGCCGTGGCGCCTCCCTAGCCACTCCTCAAAGAGGGGACTTACCGCCACTATCGTGGCGTGCCCTGAACGGGGTTGCGATAGTCGCTCTCTCCATGTCGCAATGAGATCACGGCGGAGGTCTGTCCGCCGCGCGACAATATGCCGCGGCAGCGGAGTTACCCCCCGGCTCTGTACCTCCGCGCGCCACTCGTGCAGGCGCGCGAGGACTATGGCCTCCAGATCCCATGGCGGCAATCCGGCAAGGAGGCTCGCCGCCTCGCGGGAGATCGTGCGGTACCCACGGATCAGCCTTACGGCTACCACCTTTTGGGGCGCGTTCAGGTAGTGCTTTGCACGCAACCTCAACGAACGCGCCCACACCGGGGCCCCGTAAAGGGCCATGGACCGCAAGATCCCCGCATAGAGCCTCCGGCAGGAGGCGTTTGGCCCCCTCAGGTTGGGCAGGAGCCGCTTGAAAGCAGCCCCGGCCTTTTCCAGTCTGGGAGCCAAACGTCGAAAATGCTCCACGAAGTTCCATCGGCTGTCGAGGACGAGTCCGAGGTACCTCAACGTCGACTCGACGCCGACGGGAACCCCTCCTACCGTGAGTATGGATCCCGACGGTGGCGCGCTCCGAGGCCCATGAAAGCACATGGCCTCGGACTTGTGCAATGCCACCTCGAGACCCAATTGCCGGATCCTCTCAACGACTATCGCAACCCCGCGTGTCATCAATTCGGCCGCCGCCTCGTGCGACCTCCCCTGCGCCAGCACCAGAGTGTCGTCCGCGTAGCAAACTACGCTGACGCCGCTAGGGAGGTCGGCACGCAGCACCCAGTCGTAACCGATGTTCCACAAGGGCGGCCCCAGAACCGATCCCTGTGGAACACCGCACGACAACTCTCGCCGGTTCCATTCTCCGCTGTGACCAGGATAGATGACGGACCTGTCCGTCAAGTAGTCCCCGACCACACGACGGAGGTAGGTCGGCACCCGGTGATACCGGAGTGCCTCCCTAATGCAGCTCCAGGGCATGGAGTTGAACGCGTTGGCGATGTCGAGAGACACCGCCAAGACGACCCCACCCCTGGACACCGCATCCCCCGTCGTGAGGGCTCTCACGCGCATGATGGCGTCCACCGTCGAGCGCCCCTTGCGGAAACCAAACTGGTTGTCCGCAAGATCCGGCCCAATCCCCGCGAGGTGCCCGGCGAGGCGGTTTGCAATTACTCTTTCGAAGAGCTTGCCCACCTCGTCGAGCAACACAATGGGCCGGTATGCGGACGGAGAGTCCGCAGGGCGCCCCGGCTTCCGGATGAGGACCAGCTTCCCTGTCTTCCAACGAAGCGGGAACTGGCCTCTCTCCAAGCATGCGCTTAAGAGCCCCTCCAGTCGGGGCCCGAGAGCCTGCAAGGCCAGGACCCAGGCTTTGCCAGGTAAGCCATCGGGTCCCGGGGCGGTATTCCTGGCCTTAAGCCGGTTTACCGCCACTCTCAGGTCTACCCCAGTCACCTCCGGAGTGTCGTCATCGTCGTCGTGGTCCGCTTCCGGCACCGCAAGCGGCGGAGCCATAGGCGGGGGAGGATGTTCCCCTCGCGAAGGGAACAGAGCGCTCACCACGTCACCACTTTTCACCCTTACGCCCAAAGTAATAAGGTTAAAAAATGGTCGACCCTCAGTGAACTCGGTAGTACCAATTTTTTTTCTACTCGTTTGTTCTCTCGACTTTGTGTGGATCTGGATAGCGTAAAAAGTTCACAGGGAAACTACTACTGGAAAATGATGTAACATAACGGAACATCACACCTATCATCCCATAGGGTTAAGTAGAGATGTAGCTATAGTTCAGCCGCTTTTGGTCCGTTTATGTCTCAGTCCTATCTAACAATGCGGTGGTGAGCCTCATGCTCACCACATACCATCTTGATTGAGAAATTCGTAGTCAAATTACTTACTTGGAAATGTGGGTACTTACATCTGATGTGATGGAAAACCCAAGAACACTTTTCTTTATCAATGAGTGTTCTATCTGGTCGCTGGTAAGGTAACTGTTTGAATGAGAAATGTATCTATTTTAATAAGATTAGATACGTCATCATCTGCCTAGCCTTTTTCCAACTATGTTGGGGTCGGCTTCCTGTCTAACCGGATGCAGCTGAATACTAGTATTTTATTTTGCGACTGCCTATCTGACCTCCACAACCCAGCTAGCACCCAACACGATACTCTTTGGTAAGACTGGTTGTCAGACTTTCGAGCCACTGACTACCTTAACAACTGTCAAAGATCTACAAATGACAGCCGGGACCAACGGCTTTACGTGCTTTCCGAGGCACGGAGGAAACTCGGTATGTAATGCGTGGTCACCCATGGACGGACCAATCTAGGCAAGCGCAGCTTAACCTAAAGATCGACCCGAGTGGCTGTTATTATTTAGCCACGAGCTCCTCCATAAGATAAATAAAAAAAAGATACGTATGGCTAAAGATTTAAATCACCGTTAATCACCTACTGGTAGGTGTTTTAAATCTTCACATGTGAAAACACTGAAGTGCGTTCAGCGTACCCTCGATGGCCGCCCAGCTACCCTACAAACAAAATAAAACAAAAGAACACCGACCGCACCGACCACCACACCCGCTGTATCGGGCCCCCGATAGGGTGTGAATCGCATTGGACTTTTGTCCTTTTTCTAATCCTGACAACGTACAGTCGATATCTTACTTGGCCTACCCTCAAAGAGTTTAATTTCTACAGCAGCTGTCAGCAGAATCGACATAAAACTTTTCGATAGTTTATGTCATTCACAAATATTTTCTATCATCTTTATTGCTATCTAACTGTTGAATCGGACTGTTAACAATTTCAAAGGGTTTTATTTTGCACGGAATCCTTATCCTTTCCTAAAATAAAAAGTAGTAAGTTACTCCTTAGAACATCAGCTATCTGCCAGTAAATGTCGCGTCAAAATCGGTCCGGCCGTTTTGGAGGTTAGCCGAATACAGACAAAACTTTTAAAAAAAGTTATAAGTACCGTAAATACTTTTTTCATAAGAATTTAATAAAAAGCGGCCGTTTTGAAATGACTACCAGACACTTCATCATTTTCTTTAGGTGATTGTACTACTCACATTTAAGCTAAATGCTTCTGCTGCTTCATCCCGTGTTCAAAATCATTCCGGTGGTTTTCAAGCCAGAAGACCACCTGAAAAGTTTGTATGTCAATTGCCATCTGCCCTTCATAACTCAATTACTGCGCAACTAATTTTATATGAATGGTATAATCTCTTTGCCACCTTTATAGCACCCATGGGAATCGAACCAATTTTTAGCACACCGCTAAAAATGTATGAGAGTTACTTGTGTGCCTGGATTCAAACGAGGCGGGCATCAAGTCTGTTCTGCTGGTGTGTGTAATCTAGCCTAACTGACAGGCTAATATTTCTACTACAGAAACGAGAAACGGCTATCCATACTAATAAATGGAGAAGTACCATGCTATACATTCTATGAATGTGCTATTTGTCTGCTTTGTTACGTCTGAACGGCTCAACAAATTCAGGTTAAATTTAGCACACGGATAGAATATAACTTGGATTTGGACATATTACTTTATGCCCATGTTTTTGATGCCGGTAGACACTAAAACTGATCTGTTTAGAAGAAACTGTTACCCCATGTCAATTAAATTATTTAACAAATTACCCAGAGAACTGAAAGACCTACCCATTACTGTATTCCGAAAAAAATTGTATACCTGGTTAGTCAATAAATGTTTCTACACGACCCAGGAATGTCTTAGTTATAAGAATAGAAAATTATTGTAAAATAGTGAACACTATGTTCCTATTCTAGTGCAATTAATAGCTAGTTAAGTTAGTATAAAATGAAAAAGAGTTCCTAAGAATAGTTATATCACCCATTTCGTTTCATTGTAAGCTTTTATTTAATGTTTTGTATACCAGAAATGGTTAATATGAGGATCCCTATTGTTATATTATGTAATGTAACATCTATGTACCATCTATCTACCCATATTATGCGAATAAATTATTTGATTTTGATTTTGAGAACATTCTCCAGAGACAATTTTTGACTTCAACGCGGAAAAGCTACAGGAAAACGCTAGTTCTAATACAGCTCGTAGCAACAAGAGTAAAAGAAGATGGACTTAAACCAGGAACTCGATTCATACTCATCACTAACAATAAATAGTGATAGGGCAACGTTCTAGATGGTATATTCTTGTGTATACGGTGTGTACTTGTATGTAATTCGCTTCAGATTCCGAGCAATCTCAGCACGATGAGTCAGTGGATCATTGAAGAGTTTTGGCTTCGAATAAAATAGAGGGATAGGAGGCTAAATGAATATCAGAAGGTGTCGACGATGTGACACATTAAGCGATAAGGATGGTGGAGAAGCTAAAATGATTGTATTGAATGGTGATTTTTCAAAAATTGTGCTAGTTACAAAACCATTTCGAGGAATAAGGCCTGTACTTATTTATTTCTCGTTAAAATTAAAAAAGAACTCCCTATTCATTTAAATATTTTGAAGAAATGTGGTTAACCTTTATTTGACCTTCAATGATGTCGTCTCAAGAAGGAATATCATGAAATACGCTTTTTGCAGTTTTAAATTGCACGATTTGCAATCGCGCGGTTTTCGGGTGTCTGAACGAGTTCTTAGCTTCACGTGGATGCCATTAAAGAACAAACTGTCAATCACTTATTATATCGTTAAATAAGCAAAGGATACTTTTCTAGTGATGACGTCATGAGGCCTAAAACTTTAAAATTTAATATATAAAATTCTCGTGTCACAGTGTTAGTTACCATACTCGTCTGAAACGGCTTGACCGATTTTTTTGAAATTTTATATGCATAATATTATTCAGTAGGTCTGAGATTCGGCTACTATCATACCTCTAAGTGATAAGGGTTATCCATCCCTAACATTTTTTAAAAAATTTTTTTGGACAAAAACTAGAAATAATTTATATGGCAAAACAACGTTTGACGGGTCAGCCAGTTAAATATAAATTATACTAACATAATACAATATTTTAACTAAAAAAAATATTAAAATATACAGGTTAGATTTTTTGGACAATGACCATTGGCATAAGCTACCAAAAAGGTTTTACCTCCTGATTCTGTCTTCACAAACTTTTAATGACTTCTGTTAAACAGCTGTTTAAATCTGTTCTCTGTTTCAGAATAGCTCTAGTAGGTACTAATCTAGTACTGAAACAAAGAACAGCATTGTATTTTGGAAAAAAATGGTTTTACCCTTGTTTTTCAATCCAGGTAGAAACCATCACAGTTCTTGATCTCGACTTATAGGTACGCAGTTCTATCATTTGTTGTTCACAAGCAAGCATAGCAATAAGGAGACGACGAATCTCTTATTCCGGAACCAACAAAAAAAAAACTCGGAAAAATGAGGCAAAATAAAATAAAGATAAATCTCTCAAGATTGACTATTGAGTATAAAGAACAGGAAAGCAAACTGTACCCAGTAGTAATGTAAGGTAAGCAAAGAGCAAAGGTTAGGTAAATATACGTAGAAACTATATCTAGGGTATTACTCACCTAGGTTGCTTCGATCCTTAAACAAATGCTGAGCTTACGCTAAACAACTGTTGCCATAGTGATTCGCGGGTTTTAAGAAACGTTTATAATATGTAAGCAATTGGTTTTCTCTTGATGAAAATGTGAAAACTCGACTAAATTGGTTAATAACACGAACATATAAGAATCTAACTGATGAACATATTACGATGCAGTATTGAGAACGAAACTACTCATTCTCTTCCGACATAGTAGCTTAACGATATTAAAATGAAGGCTAGAAGCCCGGTTACCCTCTGTGCAAATTATACAACTTAATGATATTGGTAACAGAAACCCACATCAATATTTGGCGATTTAAAATGCCTAATACAAAGAGAACCCGAAGCGTGGACCAGACCAAATTACGCATGCAGAGTTAGGTATGTACATAATCGATATCAAATTGCTTTGAAGTTGTATCATTAATTTTTCAATTAATTCCCCCGGAAATTAGAGAAAAACGTTCGAAATTCGGATAGTTACCATTGAAATAAAACACACCACGATGAAATGGTCTAGTAGGTTAGTTTTATTTAAAAATGTTTCAGTTTAAATATATATGTTCGGAGAGACCATTAGTGGGGGCATTGTGTCCTCGCCCGAAGCAGGTGGATAATTGATTGGGCAAACATTCACGGGAATTTATAAAACCGTTACGCAATGCATTTTTTAGGGTCGGCACGGGTAGTCAGCGCTTTTCAGAAATTACACGGGTGGTGGGTGGTGCGAACGGTGTGCGGGATATGACGTTCGATTTAAAGGGTAGGCTGGTGGGGTGGGGGGGTACGGTGGCCCCGTTGGCTGCAGGGGCGGCTGTTGACGGGCGCGCGGCGCATGCGTGCTGGGCGCTCGGTGCTCGCCGCCGCCCGATTTCCGTGCCGTTGACAGTTCGCCGGGACTTACTTCCTCGATACCGCGCGTCCGCGGCGTCGCTGCATCCAGGCCGTCCGAGGCCAAACGGACCAGCTATCTAGCTACCTCTACGTCGATGGCACTCTGAACGAGAACACGTTGAGCACGTGAGTACAATTGCCGACTGCATTTGTGACGTCCTAGTGTTCTACGGTTTTGAAAATAGGTTACTTACAGTTTGTACCAGAAGTCAAATTTTATTGTTTTTTTTTTTCTTTTTGTCTCTTTTTCAAAAGCGTAGAGCAGGAGTTAGTCGTGATGTTAATTTTTACGGCTCAGCTGTTTCGGTGTTTGGATTTTTTCGTGTTTGCTTGGATGTCGTCATTGTTTTCTGTATTGTTTTAAAATAATGAATGTTTTCGTAAATGTACTTATTTCGTTAGTCATTAATAAGTGTTAAATGTGGATATGGCCTTTGAAATATAGTCTGGTTACCAGGTAAGTCGATTTACGTCATACATTTTGCATTGAATCAGCTTTAAATCTAACATTGTTTTGTGTTTTTCTTAAAAGGAAAACGTATCGCAATAAATGCTTTGAGGCGCATTTTAAAAATACTTTTAAATGCTCTTACACATGTGTAGATTAGAACCTTCCTTTGTTTTGTCATTTTTTTCTCACTTCCTTATGCAAATTCATTCAATTGTGTGTCAGTGTGTAACTAATATCACGTTTGTCCGCCATTAAAACTTGATGTTCTTACAAAATAATGAAAATAATTACCTACTTATGATAACGACATTTTTAATTAATGCTCCTTGAAAACTCATAAACCGAAAGCCCATGCATTTTTTTTTATCGTCATGTAAAAAACTCATCACTAAATGCATCCTGCAAAAATAACCAAAGAATGAATACCCCACTTTTTACCCTAGATTATAATAATATTATACGCATAATTAACTAAAATGTTTGTACAATAAATTATCTAGACAGCGCCCTCTATCGTTACTACCGGTGCAGTTTGCAGTCCTACATTTTACACGAAGCCCTTTTTCGATTGATTGAAAACGCATAAAAGAACACGCTGTATATTTATGGTACTAATAAAATGTAGGCTAGATTTTCCTCCAATAAAACTGCAGTATTTGTAATATTAACCGTAATTGCTATCTAAACATAAAAGCTTGATAGCAAAGATAAAGGTTGAAAATACGGAAAAATATGAATTATTATGACCACGCAATGTACAATCAAACGCTCTTGATTTTATCAAAAAATTTTGATAAAGGGGGATTTCCGAGAAAATTCAACATGTGAATCACAAGTTTTCAGTTTAAAAAATATCCCTATTTTTTATAGTTCAAATAAAAGTACGAAAAAATTACGAAAAGACTGAATGTTCTTGCATTAAAAAAAAATACTATGTTTAATGGATTCTGTATAATTATGATCAACGTTTAGCAAGTTCCAAATACATTGACAGATCAAAAACCATTCAACGGTAGTTTAGGAAACAAATTAAAGTAAAAGAAATCCAAGATTTTGGGCCGTCGCGGCACAGAAACTGCGTATTTCATTTATCAAGCAAGATGCAAGAGTTTGACATTGAACGTCGTATGCCCATTTACGCATGCGCCAATATTTATCCAGATGTATAGGCACCGGTACAACAACGACCGAAGTTAATTCCGAACGCACCCGCGTTTCAAAATTATTTCCAATTTGAAAATTAGAATCCTGTTTGTCCGTTTTGAAATTAATTGCTTTTTGTTCATTTTTAAATTAAGTGTTACATGTTTTTTTTTTATAAATTCTGTTATTCTTTTTTCAAACCGTAATATTTTAAACAGCAAAATCCGGAACACTCAAATAAAAAAAGATACATATTTAATTTGTTATTTTAGTATCTGTGGGAATGATATTTTTCACAATGCGTTTTTTTCATGCGTTTGAGAATGCGTTAATGTCACTGGGTGACATTGAAGTCTAATTTTAGTTACGAGGCTCTATTCAAAGCAGTATTTAGGAAAAATATTTTTATTACGTTCTATTTAAATATTGGCATTATCTTTGATGCATAATTGCATATTAAATACGCATTCTATATCATAGCCTGTTTTAAATGAAACTTGAATCGTATAATAGGACTTTGATACATATGACCTTCTGTGGTAATTTAATATTTTTATCAAGATTGACATGACATAAATGCATGAAGTAAAATAATTACAGTAGGTACCTACATAAATCGGGAACAAAAGGGCCTAAATGTTCGTATCACCTGTCAATTAATCGCGTCAGCCAATCAACAGCGCCGAGATATGGGTGAAGAAAAGAGAGAGAGGGGGGGCAGGGAGGGTGAAGTTCATGGATTATTTACGCTAGCTGGGACCAGAAGATGAGAAGATGGCTCAAGATGCATAAATTTTAACGTCATCTGTGAATGCTATTTTTTATTGTAATAAAATAGATATCATTTTCTTAATAATATTATTGTATCTTCGTTTTCGCTTTTATTATAAGAGTATGTTGGAATAATATAAACAAAAGTTTAGAAACATGCACCAAAAATAAAATATATCTGTAAAAACATTTTTTTCCTATTTTTTTGTCTCAAAAAATCTTTTTTTTTTTAAACAAGTTTTAATTGAGGCATTTTTTGAACTATGTGTGATAAATAAAATATTTAAAAAAAATAACGACTTTTATTTCTAAAAAAATCATTAAACAGGAATAAATAATCCCTCAATACAATTGTTTAGTTGTACAGAGTTCTAAGTTCACCGCTACTCGTTAACGGTCGCGTTAAATATTTTATGACCTGCCATATTTTTTTTTGGGAAAACATGAAAAGGCAACAGATTATAATCGATTATTACATACATTTTGCAGCAAAGTCAGTTGAAGGGAATGTTGATGTATTTAATTTAAATACATCAATCATTGAATTATTTTTAGCAAAACCCACTGTATAGCTAGATGCATATTTTCAATTTTTTGTCATTTGTCCGTCAAAACTCAATCTTTATCATTTTTTAAATGCCCTTTTCTTTAATATTTTGCAAAAATAAATCTAAGGAAAATACAGTCAGTGTTTAACGGTTAATTTCGAATAACCTGTCTTTATTTTAATAATTTTATTGAGCAAAAAATTACGACATTGCGTTTATTTTCCTTTACTGTCAATAAATAACTAATTACGAGTAGCCATCTAACGAAAATGTACTGTCTGAAGGGGAGGGGACGTAAAGGAGGGGAACGGGAGGCAGACTGCCACGTGTACGGATCATACCTGCTGCCTACTGCGGAGGTTATTAATACAAGAATTATGAAAACATGGACGACCTAGATTTTTAACAGTATGTATCTTGGTCTTGTAATCAGTAATTATAATATTCATGGTATTTTTTGCGAGATGAAAGTAATTATTTGTGTGCTGGCTAGAAAAAAATACTAAATGTCAGAGAACATACATACAGTGGCGGAACAAAAGACTGGGCAATTTACTTCCTTGGTAACGTACACAGGTCTCCTTTTCGAATAGTCATTTGCAATCTTATAGTGATTGCCGTACGGACGTATTTTGAAAAATAGAAACAAAGAAAAACCTTATTGGACTTGCACAGGACTTGACAGGACTAACAATAAAAAACAAATAAGTCGCATGCGCTGTGCACGCAAGTATAGCCCTAGTTCGGTACTTAACCTATTAAGTAATGTATGGACTGGCATGCGGGTGTTCCGGACAATATGCTACGGGGATCCGTCAATATTTCTCTTCAATGTTTGCGTAGTTCGATCATGTTATTAAAACCAGAGAGGAAAATCTTCAATGAATAATAGGTAGTTCTGGATAAAGCTAGTATGGCCGTCCAGAATACAATTAGGTAGTTAAAACTAGTAAAGAAACTTCTAAGGGCCTATTTTACCAATGAAACCTCGACTCAAACCTCGTTCAGTGGGGCTACCTCAGTGAAAAAGGAGCGGGGTGTGGGTACATCTGTGTCGCAAACTATGTTCCACCTTTTATCGTGCCATCTTAGCCCAAAAGCGGCCACAGACGACGCAGTGGATGTTGCGAAGTTCTGGGCTAACAAAACATGAAAACTGTCGTGCCAGTGACACGAGGAAGAAGAACCAATGAAGCAGAACGCTAATAGCACATTTAAGCAGCGTTCTAGAATATTCCATTGCAGTTATGACACTGACAGAGAAGCTCGTGGCTAAATTATAACAGCTGCTCGGGTCGATCTTCAGGTTAAGCTGCGCTTGCCTAAGGTGGTCCGTCGATGGGACCACCCATAACATACCGAGTTTCCTCCGAGCCTCGGAAAGCACGTTATGCCGTTGGTGCCGGCTGTCATTTGTAGATCTTTGACAGTCGTTACAGATAGTCAGCGGCCCGAAATTCTGACAACCAGTCTTACCAAAGAGTACTATATTACCCAGTACTAACTGAGTTGCAGAGGTCAGATAGGCAGTCGCTCCATGTAATATACTTTTATTCAGGTGCAATTGGTTAGACTGAAAGCCTACCCCAGTTTGTTGGGAAAAGTCGAGGCAGATGATGAATTTTGACACTGGCAGCTCTTGAACACGGTTTACATACAGTACTGATCGCGATCAGTATTATTTTGTGCAATGGGTAGCTGCCAAAAGCACGCATAGCTCCTTAACGAGAGTCTCCTTGAAGATCACGCGCAATAATAAATATCGTTAGACGTCTAGTTGCATATCTAATGTTCTTTAAAAAAAGTACAATAATAACATGTAATCTTATTTTTTGTAACATTATCCAAATGATAAAGTGTACACGGTGCAGCCATTTAATCAATGTGCGTACCGAACGCTCTGATTAGATAACCATGCAAGAATGTTGTAAGCTCCATGGCTATACAGGGTGTGTGGAAATTTGTGAAGGGTTTTCCTTTAAAACAAACAATTTTAGAAGGATGTTTTTTTTGTGATGGAAAACTATGCACACCATTGAAAACAATAAAATAAAGGGTAACTGTAAATAAAGTATAATTATTGTAACTTGTATTCATTAAATGACGCCACTGAATTAGACTTCTAAATTATTTACTTTTTTAAATGAAAAGCATGCTTAAAATTAATAATTTCCGTTTGTTTTGTAACTTTTGAAAAAATACAAAAAATATTCGTAGCCCTCCGTAACAGCTTAATTGCGTAGATATACTTTTCAAAAATAAATAAAATATTAAGTGAGATAATAATAATTATATTTCTCAAATGAAAACTTTTTACTTTCAATTTCACGAGTATTTACTTTCGATGTTTTTCACGTTTTTTCAAAACAAAAAAAATAGTAAAGGAAAAGAATTCCGAATAAAACCTGTAGAACAGGAAATGTCGAAGAGTCAAAGACTCTGAGATGCACTTACTTTTTTTCTAGAGGTGACGTGTACTAGGAAATGTATTTCTTTTCGGGTCAATCGCGGCAGTTTTTTTGTTTGACTCATTCTTTGGAACGTCGAGTTTTAAATGTAAACTGGTGTTTGGTTTGTATTAAAATTTAAAGACTGAGAAATAAGTTGCCCATTTTTTTATGATTTTCTTTTCATGAGGAAAATCTGTAACTTTCCCTTTGACATGGGAGAAAGGTGCCTTCTAAAAGATGCCCTATGGTGTTCCTTTTGATATTCAAGTATTGAAATTATAAAAAGGTATATAGGTATAGCAAAAACCATTTTTTTCTCTATCTATGAAGCTAACTGTCCTATTATAGTGTTTTTCAAACATTTTACAGGATTTCTAGTTGAATGACTTTGATTAAATAGGACATAGTGATGCTAAAAAATGTGAAGCTAGGCAGGTTGAACTAAAATGGGCGAAACATGTCTGCAATCATTGTTGTAGTTAATGAGCCGTTAATATCCAAAATAGAGCTGCAGATTAAGCACTACAAGTAGTGTCCAACCGAAGCCGAATCCTATTAAACGGCTGTCACCGGAACTTTCGACCGAAGCGCAAGGTTCAGAATTCCTGTTTTTGTAAATATTTAGATAAACAAAACTCGAATAAAAGTAACAAAATAAAAAAAAATTAATAAGTAAGTATTTTAATATATTAAAATTACCTTGTAACTTTAAAAATAATAACAATTCGAAACGTGACCCCTGCCTCCGCGGGCTTCTTCCGTCGCTTTGTTGCGCATTCGTAACAGTTCGTACAATTTCGGCGCTTGCTAGATACCTTCGGCTACGGCCAAAACGTCAGCCGAAGATAGCCCACGCCGAAGCTGAAGGCGCGGTCAGACATAACTATAATTAAGTTAATTGATAGGCATGAATAGAAACAAAATCAATTATCGATCGAAATATTTTTATCAACGATTTACCGTTGATAAAAATATTCGAATTCGAAAAAATATATATTACTGTTTTCTTTCTTAATTTAACCAACAATGAATTCATGAAAATATCAAGTTATTGCTACTAAATAATTTAATCTCGAAACTATTTCCTCAGAAAAAAAAATAAGATAGAAATAAAAGTAACAGAAGTGAAAATCTGAAACAAAGAACCTTATTTCTTTTCACAAAATAATTGCTACTAAAAATTACTCAGCTTAACCTACAACAAAAAGCGTGATGCGGTCCTACACAATGCGTGTACGCACGTAACGTACATCCCGTATCCTAATACTAAACAGCGATATCGCAGCTCACGTGGCCTTGTCAAACGACACTGTGATAACGATACTACTAGGCGCCGAATTTGTTTGCCTTCTTTTTCGCCATTGCACATCGTTAGATATGATATTACCTATATCATCTGCCTAGCCTTTTCCCAACTATTTTGTATAGAGCTGAATACCAGTATTTTACATGGAGTGACTGCCTATCTGATCTCCACAACTCAGTTAGTACTGGGTAATACTATACTCCTTGCTAGGACTGGTGGTCAGACTTTCGGGCCACCTGTAACGACTGTCAATGATCTACTATTGATAGCCAGCATCAACGGCTTAACATGCTTTCTGAGAACAGTAATGGGACCCATCCACGGACCAACCTAGACAAGCGCTGCGGCTGATATTATTTAGCCACGAGCTCCTCAGCCAGAAACAAAAACGAAGACATGACATGACACATCTACCAACCCGCACTGGTCTCACGTGGTGACACATTCTCATAAAAAAAAACTGTGTCCCAACAGTGGGAGCAGAAGTACGCAGGCTGGATTATGTAGGCTTGTCTTAACAAATTGCTGCAAAACATTTCATACTACTTTCATTTCATTTAAAAATACTCCATTTGAACAAGACAAAGCAAATAACGGAAACTTCACCTAGATCTAAAACTGTTACAATGTGACGTCATCCGCATCCTCCTAGCCTGGCACAGTCCCCCACCCCACGCTATTCAAGGGTGCAGTTACCCCTTACGCTTCGAGCTATAAATATTACGTATGCAGCCATTGCATCGGCTATGACTAGAACGGTGCTTAAAACGCGTTTAAGAACGGTCAATGTTTCAACGCAATTACCTATGACACTGACGGCGGTCTTGAACTTGGTTTAGATGGACTGATCGCGTACTGTTTCAATGGTTAAATTATTCGTACTAAGAAGACTAAATTAAATCTCGAATAAGTTGTGGTTACAGTTTTTAGTCTACACTGTTCTTGAAGAGTACTCAACCGGAAAAACTGATGCCATTATTACAGTCACAGGAAATAGGACGATATTTAAATCTAGACTAAACTTAGGTTTTTATATATGATGCAACTATACCCTTAACGCTGTTACAAAACTGTGGTTTATTTTACGTTTCACTTTTACATTTTACCGAAACTTGCTATAGATACTACTGAGCTCACTGAGGGTCTGCCACTTTTCACCCTTATGTCCTAAGCAATAACGTTGAAAAGTGATCGTCCCTCAGTGAACTCGGTAGTATCGTAAGATAGTTTCATAAGGACAGTAGGGGAACATGACGAGAAGAATGTGTCAATAGGTTGACGTAAAACGTATTATATACGGTTATTATAGTAAAATAATTGTGATGATTGTAGCAGCTTATGCATGTCTGTGTGTGTGTCTTGTAGAAATAGATCTAACGTAATGTGAAACGCATGTATTAGAAAGATACTTTATTGTTAATTCATAAAAATATTTTGTTCCACATGTCCGAATCGCAGGCTGTTTGATATGAAAAGGTAAGAAATCCATTTAGTAATAGAAGATTGTCGTAAAAATGAGGATATACATGTTCCAATAGTCCGGACATGTAGCTGTATATGCTGCGTATAAAGTGACAATAGTATGAGGAAAATGTTTTGAGTCATATAGGTACCCTCTCTGTAAGACAGGGAATTACGTAACTGAAGTAGATGGTAGGGGTTGCTATAATACGATGCTGGCTGGGACACAAGCTTTCTCAAGTATCTGATGCTATACAAGGTGGAAGGCACACTGACGCTAAAACAGTTACCACGTATTCAGTACATCATTCTGAATCCCTCTAAATAGAAATTTATCATCGGTATTTTTTTTTTAAATCGCCTGTTTCCCTATTTTGACCGTGTAGTGTAGGTATTGCAGTTTTGTAGGAAATAGCTGTTTTTTTTTTTTAATAACCGACAATCAAATTCTATTTGGGGGAGTTCAGAAATATGTACAGGGGGTCTAAAATGGCCGCTTTAGCAGAATGGTCACAAGGTGACAATTCATAATAGTAGGTACGTCTATGACCATTTTAAGAATTTAAACGTACCTAATTCATATTATTATCCTATTATGATTCTGCTAAAGCGGCCATTTTAGACCCACTGAATACGTGACAACAATTTTAGCGTCGGTGTTCCCTCCACCTTGTTTAGAGAAAAACTGTCAACATTCTGTCAAAGTAAAACTGTTCCCATGGAGGTGTGGTTAACGGTACATCTTTTTTTTTTTTGTAGATGATTCTGATACTTGATAATGGTACTAAGTTTAGATGCCACAAATTTGTGGGCCAGCTGGTCCAGGGTTTCCGAGATCGACCAATTGATTCATTCCCATTTCCAGTTCGAATGGATTCAGTGGATTTTACTTGAATCAGTTGGAGTTCATGTTTCCTGATAGCGTTTAACCTGGGAACCTTATTCACTAGTTTTATAAGAGCATGTACCATCTTAGGTCGAGTGTACATTTTTTTCATCTATCTGCTGAAATAGGGCACAAAAATTAGAAAATACCCTTCAATAAAATGTATATAAAATCTAAATTATTGCATGGGATATTCATAGCGTTGGAAACAAAAATCACTATTGTAAAATAATTGGGTTTAGGATGTGAGTCACCATAAATAGATGAATGACGTATTTCTACGTTCAATCTACTGAACTAAATAAATTTGGAAAGGATAATGCCTTCTACAGAAATATCTATGAATAACGTGATGTGATTCAGAGATTTGCTCCCTACACAGCAGGCAAAACATCATGAGGAAACCACGGCAAGTAAAGCCAAGTCAGAGGCCCATGGACGGCATAAAAACTGACCACAGGTTAGATACCTACTAATCACACGACAAAGAAAGAAAGGCTAAACTAAGCCAAAATTAAGTAGATAATGAAATACGATGATAAATCTATGGTGGACTTAGGTTCGTTTATAATAATATCTTGGGGCAACCAACACACCGCCATCTGATCCCAAACTAGGCAGAGCCTGTACTATGGCAACCAGACAACTGATAAACCTACTTATATATTTCTAAATACATACATATTATAGATAAATTACACACCCAGATACAGAACAAATAATCATAAGTACTCATCGCACAAAGATTTGTCCTGTGTGGGAATCGAACCCACGACCTCCATCCTAGCAGTCAGGGTCACTAACCACTAGACTAACAGGCCAATCAGGTTGATGATGCAACTGTACCTTTAAAGTTGTTACAAAACTTTTTTTTATGATCAGCGCGTCCTTCATTATAAATTTTTCCGTACCGACCCAACTTAACGAAAACTGAATTTTAGCTTTTGATTGCAATGTATTTTCATGAAAAGGGACTTACTCGTACTACCTATTTGGAAGCTGGTATTGGTATCGACTTGTCCAACGATTCAACTTTATTCAGCCATTGTTTGGACATCTTTGTGAACTAAAATTTTAAGCTCATTATGATACGACCAGACCAGTCGAGCAAAGCAAACATCAGAAAAGAGGAAGAGAATGACGCATTTAATATGAAATTATAGTTTAAAAAGTTCATGAGGGTTTTTTTGTAATAAAGAAAATACCAGATTTGCGGTCAACTAGCGTCATTCAGTCATAGACTCATAGTTTTATGATATTCTCGATGGCACACATTCATCCATTAACCGCGATAAATACACCATATTTAGTTATTATTATAGATTAAATACAATGTCAGTAACGTATTCATTTAATTTTTACTACCCCATGCTAAATGTGAATCCGTAACGAAATCATGCACTGCATAATGTTGCGATATTTTACATTTGCTACGCTGGCAACGCGGCAACGATTTTTCAGGAGAGTTTTTTGAAGAAATAAGGTTTTTCAGTTATATACTAGACTATGTTTTCATTACTTTCTCATTTCAAGTGATTTTCAAAATTCAGGTAGGAAAGCGAAAACTCTTAGGTTAGGCCTCAGTAATTGATTATTATAGACACATTTATCACATCTATGTCTAAAAATCTGTGACCATATGTCCTGTGTACCTTTTGAGGTCGTTAAAATAACTGTTAATTCCTTAGAAAACGTATGTTAATTTCTTAAGTAACAGGTTAGGTATTAAAGATAGCTAGAATTAGCATAATCAAATAAATAGTTGCCTTTGGAGCGATACAAGTTAGTCAATATCGTAATCGGATTCAACACGCATAATAATTACATATTCTCTGAACAAGTCCCTATTTAGTACCCAAAAACAATATTAAACACTACACGTTCACTTCTGTGTACGTAATGTCAATAACTTGCAAACATAATACAGCGGCTGGATGTACTCAAACTAGACAATCTACGCGTCGCCTATTCTGATGTACCTACTCGGGCCACGCAGTGTGTGTGTGCGGTATGTGATCAAGAAAAATGTACGAATGCGGCAGTGAGGCGCTCAGGCGGCGAGGCGGTGAGGCGTCGCGTTTGCAGAATCGACTGCATCACGAGGGCCCCGAGGGGCGCCGCTCTAGCCGTCTTTTTTCATTTTGCGTGCGTCTTTTTTTGGCAGCGCGCGGTTAACCTTGGATTTTTTCATAGCGAAGCGCTGCACGTACACGCGCAAGTTTCGGATAGTCGTAGAGCGTCCCCCACCCGGCGCGTCCGAATTTTCTGCATTCGGCCGGCGTGAAGAGTTTTCGACGGTCGCATTCGCGAGCGAGGCTCCCTACGGCTAGGAGCGAAGCGCGCACCGACATATACCGCCTGCTACGGAGCGGCGCGAGCGCAAACGCGCCATGCAATATGCGGAAGTGATCGCGACCACAACCGAGCGGTGCTAAACTAAACGAGTGCAACTCAAGTGTAGTGAACGCACATTCAGTGATACAAACTATGGTATTTGTGCATAGCTCGTTAGAGATCTAATGGTTTTGTAATAACGATACAAGGACTTGGAATTTGCGACATGGAATCAAGGAAAGTATTGTCTTTATTAGTATGTATGAACTAGGATAAGCATCGCCCGGTGACCCGGTTAGATTAGTCGGGAATTTTGGGTGTGACCCGACCAGGAAGTCGCAATGGGGTTACAGAAAATATGCGACTCGCGTAGCTACATTTGGGAGTCAATCTGGCAGATTTTAAAATAGGTATCAAGATACAGTCATTGATAAATACGCGTTGACACCCCGCAGCATATGATAAATACTAAGCGCGCGCTGGTGTACAGCAGTTTGCACCTTAGTTGTTCATGCATGAGAACGTTTTTGCGCATTTTCGAGTCGTCTCCGAATTTTGCATACACCGTACACGTGCTGCCGACTCGGGGCTATTGAACTTGATAATGAGACAACCGTATCTTCAACTTTTTGTTCGATGATATTGCATCACTAATTCTTCTGCGCGATCTCCGCCGACCGGTTCCCTAACCTTTCTCCGTAACTGAAGGTGTGTTATCTCAGATGATTCACGTGGTGCGTTTGGCCGCTCATCATCCCAACTAACCATCTAACTCTCGTAGTTCGCAACACAAACGTGATTTCTAACGAGCCCGTCAAAAATCCAGTTCTACCACATAAGTTTGGGATTAATAATTAATGGGCGCGTATAAATCGCGCTCAAAACTCGGCCCGGAACCGCTGTGAGGCGAAAACTGGTCGCGCAACGCATTAACATTTGCATAGAAACTGTCAAAGTGGCCTCGTGCGGCCGACGTCCATGTACGGGCTATTAGCACCTAGACACCGGCCGCGGTCAGCGTCAACCGATCGCCTTGTTACGTTTGCGCTTCTGCACATGTCTGTCTTCACGTCTATGCCTCACGTCATATATCTCACCGCCTCAATAATACGCCTTATGCCCTTCGATATACAGCTGCGTTTCTCTATTCTCTGCGCCAGCATTTGAATTTTCGGTTAGGGCCTCCCAATTCTCGTCGTATAATTTCGTTGCATTAATAAATATGAAACAAGAATTTCGGTTATCTAATTGTCTGAGACTTTCAACTTCATTAATATTATGCTGACGTGTACTGTGACGTTTGCAATTCCCGTGTAAACATTAAACTTTAATTCATTTGCCGTCGTGTATCCGAGTTTTATCGTTTGTTGTTTTTTCTTGAAGGCTGACCTTCAACACCTAATCTCTATTATCATACATTAATTTTAATAAACTCTTCTAATTGGGACATCTATTTGGAATTAATCGGGCCGACTATCATACGAAATGTAATGAATGCGTAGGTACCTAAACAAAGATATTACAGATACGAAAAAATTTGAGTGTTTGTTCCTCAAATAATGCCTTAACAGCTGAATCGAATTGGATGAGATTTGTCACGGCTTTTATCTAATAAACCTGAAGTTCCTTAAATCAATACGAATGGTTGTTAGCAAACTTAATTTTCAAATTGTTGGCATCCCAATCAATTTTGCTGCACAGTGATTAACACTTCTATTTTTGGATGTGTTTCCATAGGTTTTTTCTTTCCCCTCTCCATCTTGCTCATAGTTTTGTCTAGTGCCATTCATCCAGTGACTGCCTAAACTAGTATTTCCTGCTTCATTCTCTGAGATTTTTTTTGGACCTCAAATCTTGTTTATCATCATTCTTTTATCTTATTTTATTGTAATGGCTGTAGCGTAGCACAAAGTCCACATTTAGACTTTTCTAAACTGCGTTTCTTGTTCAACCACATTTAGGTATATTTTTATTTCGTCTATTTTCTAGTTAGATAGTGTCTTCCTAGTTACTAAAAAAACTTTTTGGTAGTAGATCAGTAACCCTATGGTATGAATTCCTAAACAACATTTTACATTTAAAATTTCTTTGATCGCGGTTGTTGACAAGCTGAGAAGAAAAATATGGTAAAAAGTCTGTTAGTAATTTAGATCACATGTTATGATAAATATACTAGAGATATGTAAATATTGGACACAGAACTCTTCTAAGTTGTTATGTGGCAAATATAAAAGCTATCTTAGAGTTGTCCAAAGTTTTTGTCTACCGACTTCATTTGTGTTCCCCTACTGTGGTTCAATGACCTGTAGTATACAAAATAGACCTGGATTTGTCTGCCTACACTGTAACATCTGCCGCGTTATTTTGCACAAAAATAAAAATAGTGTGTATTGTATTGTATAACGGGCTGGTATCAAATTAATACTTTTTGAAAGTTTCTTTACAACTAATGCTAGTTTAGCATAATCGTGAATTTTTGCATAAATTTCAACTACTCAATTATATTGAAATACATACCTCCGAAAAGTTAAACACAAACTGGCAACGTGAATAGATAATTTGAATAATTAGGCGCCTACGTTACATAATATATTATAATAAATCGATTTCGGTATATATAACATTAGTTTAAAGGAAACTACATAGGATTGAAGTTAGCAACATTAAAATATGCCTAAATATGTGTCCGTGAAGGTCGCTCTTTACATTGGTCGCGTCACAAAAAAATTGGCCAATAGGAATCGTTTGTTTGTACGAACGCACTATTCCGATTTCAATTCAGAGTTCGATCGTCTATGCTGATTTTCGAGATCCATTCGAGTTCTGATAAAATTTCTGTTAAGATTTTATCGCTACGAGAGTAGGTAGGTATTGTAAACGATTTACAGTCAGTAAAAAATGTTTAGGCTCAAAAGCTTCTCAATTTGCCTATTTTTTGTTGAGACGATGGCCGTTTACGGCATAATACGATAGTGCTGTCACATCTTTTCAATTCACTTTGTATTCCATATTAGCGGTTAATTTGTTTTGGCAGCATACTGCGAGCAAAAAGACCTTTGATCCAACATAAATAGATTTTATTGTGAAAATAACAGAGTTTAAGTCAAACTGCGTCACATTTCAAAGAAACGTCCATTTAATTCTTGGATTTGTCGCTGGTTTTAAATCCCAATAATAGGTATATAGGTACTATGAAGCCATTGCAATATAGTCTTGATACTTGCATTTTTTATTCCGAAAAGAACTAGGTATCTACAGAATAGCTTTTCACAAACTTGATGTTATTCTGATGTGGAAAGAGAAAACTCAGTGAATTATCAACATGGTGGTGTGTATGTAAATTAAACAACAAAAAAAAAAATATTACGACAAAAAAAGTAGATGTGAGGCGCTAGGCTAATTCTGATTAGCCTTGTCTTGTTGTTGTTTTGTACCTAATTAATTAAAATTAAAATAAGATAGTTCATTAAAAATGAATTGCCTTTAGGCTATAATAATTAATTATCTAATACCTAGACTAATTATGTCTTTTGGAACAGCTGATAAATAAAATAATCTTTTTACGGCTTATGCAGTTCATTGATATTTAACCGACCGACCGGTAATAAAACTACGAAGACTAGATTACACTAAATATTACATTCAAAGCATATAATCAAAACTATGGACCCAACTAACTACCTCTGAATAAGTTCCGGTTTAAAATAGGTTTTTTTAATATTATCTGGTATTTAGTTCGAACACACAACTGGTATTAACTAGGCCCTGAAACGTTTTGGTGGACAGTTTTAAAAGAAAACATAAAATCATAACGTTTGCAAGAGCGAAAAACATATTACGAAATCAAGTTGTTGGCTGCTTCCACGAACTGCTTAGAAACAATTTCTGTACACACGTGGTATCTTTGCAACGAAAGATAACCTCAAGCCCAACGCACAATGATAAGAGTGATTAGTTACAACGCGTTACATTTAACAGTGCGTCGAAATTCAATATCAGTTGTCAAATGGACATTTTTTTTGAGACAATAAAACCATGAACAATCTTTAAACTTAGGCACTTGGGGAGTTGCTTCCATTTAAAATACTGGTATTTAGCTGCATTCGGTTGTATTAGAAGTCGACTCTAACTTCATTGCCAAAAGCCTAGGCAGACAACATCTTGCATAAACTACAGCTAAACAAAAAATCAAGAAAACTGTAAAGTGCCAGTAACATAGGCATTCATGGATCATTTTAATGACCATTCAGGTTTTCCCTCAAAATGACGTTTTGGGTATTTCCAACTGACCCCTATCCTTATCCATAACATGATTTACTAGCAAATATTCGGGAAGTTCCGAAACATTTATATGAATAAAACTTTTAACTATCATATCCAGAGGACGTAGCGCCAATCCTTTCAAATCGTCATTTCGTATTTCTATAACTTTCTGTAGCTTCTGTCAATCCATAAATTTTTAAACTTTTCCAATATCATTAGCGTTACCGCTGGTTAAATGTGTTGTCTTGTTTGAAATCATGACCAATTTAGCTATTGCGCCGATCGCTTATCAGTTTTGTTAAACCGTTTTTTTCCTTCTCCAAATGGTCTCTAATTTATGTACTTTCAAGCGTCTGGCATCTTCATCTTCTCTTCTATACATCTGTTTTGCTGTTTATTTTATTATTTATTTATTTATTTCGTTGTTTCGTTTCTAGCGTTTTTAATTTCTTGTTTATCAAAAACACTCACGTTGTCCGTAACCTACATCTAGACTTGAATCAGCTGGATCGCTTTAGATAGCGTTTTCGCATTTTTGAGTCATCCATCTATTCTCGTATAATTTTTCCACTTTTGTGTAGCTCTATTTTCATATTCTTGGTTATTGTTTAAATCGTCATTCTGTTCATGTTACTAAACATTCGGATTATATATTTAGAACGTTACCATTACGTCAATTCGTAATGGTTTAACTGTTAATACCGCACCCTTTGGACAGTTAATTATTTATAACTGCAGTTATATTTAAGAAGCCTCCTACAATATGATATATTGTTAAACCTACAACATATTAGTTTATAACCAATCTTGGCTCATTCACATCGTTCTGAATATTAAAACCTGTAGTCGTTACAACCAAACCTGATCGATAGAAAAAAATATCTGTCAGCAGTTAGCACCGATATGAATAGGTTTTTGTTCGACCGAAATATAAATATATAATTAATACGGCGAGAATCGTAGTGTGTTATTTCATAAAATTTAGTATCTTGTTAAATCAATCAAATTACAAAGACAGCTGTTTTAACAAACATTTGAGGCGTAACGGTAAAATATTTTACTGGTTGTTGTATTGGTTTTTCGTCAATTTCTTGGACAAAGTCCGTGATTACATGAATTTAGTTTAATTACACTTTTCTTGCCCAGCAAACCAACTTAGCTTTTCTAAACATAATTCAGTGTATGTCTTACAGACACCTTTTCGACTTCATTTATCAATGTCTGAAACCGAACTAGGTCTAAAACAAGTGTCTCTTTCACACTACCTATCCTATAACATATATGAAGACGTATATAGCCACCAACATCAAACTCTTGAAAGGAAACGCACGACGTGAAAAGATTGAGGCATACACCAACCTGTTCAAAATTATATTTCCTTTGCGAGGATTGGCAATTTCTCCAATATTATAGAAGTCAAAAGATGTTTCAGTAGTGACTAAATGTTTTTAAAAGTTCATTTTATTTCTATCACTACTCAAAATTTTACCAGTAAATCCATGTTAAATCCCATAAAATCTATGAAATTACCAAATAATTTCCGAACTAAAAAAATATTAGCCAAAATTTTCGTAGGAACATGAAACACATATTTGATGTGATAGAATATTTAAACGCCTATTAAGGACCACCCACTGATTTTCTAATAATGTACCAAATATTATTTTCATTTCCGAACGGCCTTGTCTAGGTTAGGTCCCGGGGTGGGGGGAGGGGGTACAGGGAGGACCAAGGACACCCTTCGAGGTCCTTTGGGGCGCGACGCTTACGTAACGTAGCAACCAAGGCCGTTGCGTTGGTGCGCGTGCAATATGTACTTACACTAAAGCCTAGCTAGGTACTTGATGTCTATTATGTAAGTGTGTGAGTGTGTGTGGATAATTCCCAATATTTGGGGACAGGACGATGAATATGACGTGTTTATTGTATCTTATTGGTCGGTATCGATTTTGAGATTTCTTTTATCCTAATTTGGCTTGGAAAATGGCTTGGGCGGTCCAGTAAATAGGTAGATTGCTGGTTTGGGTTTACATTTTTACGACATGCAGGGGTATCGACTTTTTCTAGCACGCAATACGTTTATGTTTTTGTTTGTCGTTTATAGCCCAAGTTCAAGTTAAAACTGTAAACAGAACAATAAAATATTTAAATCTTAAATATAATACGTATTAAAATAGAATCTGAATTGATATTACTTCAAGAAAAATACGGTGAAAAAAATAATCTTATTAAATTGAAGTACCAAAACGACTAGGGCGTGGTATTTTATGTTTTTTTTTGTTTATAAATTGGTGACTCATTTACTGTGATCAGCCGCTGCTGCACTTGTAAAAAGATTATTACTGTAATTGAGTGCATCAAGTTCCATTCAAGGAATTAAAAGATACGAAAAGATTAAAATAATGATGAATGGACTGAATTTTTTACGCACTTATAGGATTGTTCCACAAATTCAAATTATTTATCAAGCAATTTAATATTAAATATTTTAATATGGTGTTTATTTTTACATATTATGACAAAAGCTAATGACTGAGAGTTTGCGGTTAAAAATCTTAAAGGAATAATAAACATTGTTTATACTGCCAAGGCCAATTCTTTGGACGTCATCTTAATGCAATAATGAGTACAAACGGGAAGAATGGCTAAAAATTTTCAGTACATGGCTGAAATGAACAATTCAAATATTTTTCTACTTTCATAGTATCAAGACTATATTTCCGACTTTAAAAATAAATAAATAAATATCCCTGGACATTTCACACAGCACCATCTAGTCCCAAGCTAAGCAACCTAATGCTTGTGTTATGGTAGCTAGATGGCTGATAAACTACATATATACATTTTTTTTTATAAATACATACATATTATAGATAGAAAAACACCCAGACCCGGAACAACTACTTGTAGGTCATACAAATATTTGTTCCGTACGGGAATCGAACCCGCGACATGCAGCGCAGCAGTCAATCGCTTGACCACTGCGCCAACCCTGCCGTCGTAAATAGTATAAATCTCAATTGATTGCATAGTTTTTCACGCGATTTCACTCAAATTTATTCAATTAATACCAATCATAAGCGATATAATATTTTACGCACGATACAGCGTAAACCTAAGTGATCATGACTTTATGCTTATAAAAGCTCACGCTTATGCCATCAATGGCTGACTGCCCAAAACAACTAACAATCAACCCTAATTTTTAAATTGCTAAGGATGATATCTGTTGCGGGTTTTTTGTAACAATGGAAGAAATCTATTTCTAAAGGGAACGCTGATTGAGTCATCTACGTAGTTAGAAATATGTGTTTTTTATTTAAAAATTAGCACTGACGTTCTAAGAGACAGTTAGACCTTTCATTGAGAAGTAAGATTACACCAACATGAGCGGTGAACATGTTTTTTACAGAATGAATTATTATCTCAGTAATTAGTTTTTAAAGCTTCAAGCTGAAGCTATTTTAGTTAAGTAACTATTGCTCTAAAAAGTCATGAGTCCACCATGTTTTTATAGACGATTCTAGTCTCGATTTCAAATAAACATCGCCTCATTGAGTATTTGAGTCAATAAAACGCATAAGTATGAAATATTGTTGCTGTACGTTTTGCATACGTATAGACAGGCGAATTATTATTTGATTGAATGGTTTTATGATGCTCTTCGACTCGACCATTGTTTGTATTCGAGTTTTCGATTATGCAATGGCTTTGGTGCACTATTGTAGCTTATTAAGCCCTTTAACCTGTAATTTATAACCTCGATCTGTTCGTATGATAAGTGGGTAGAAAGTACCTTTCGTGGCGCTTTCGACAAAAAAGAAAGAATTATTAATAAATAAAAAATATATGTCGCAGAGACAATATTACGTGCATACAAAATGACCAAAAAAAAAAACAATAAACATCACAAATATTTAAAAATGGAACAGCACGGAACAAAAAAAAGTTGACAGCTTGCACATCATGACTGCGACAAGCAGATTATCACTCAGCATGATGCTGTGCTATGTGACCCACAGCACAGCGCTGGTTTTCAGTGGTCACCTGAGAAAAAAACTAACGGAAATCAAGATAAAAAACGTGAGGTTACAGTAGGTTACCGTTTCATTTCAGAGCGTTTACAAAAACACAACAGATTTTCCTGCACTTAATGTTAGGCTAATATTTTTCAAATGATAAGTATTAGCCGAGTGTGTAGGTACGTTTTCGAGTTGAACTGATGAAGCTTCACGAGCATATTCTGCTAAATATATAATCATTACTGTATTTAAATTGTCCGATAGGCAGTCACTGCATGTGAAGTACTTGTAAATGCTGCATTAGCTGCATTCAGTTAGACTGGAAGCCGACCCCCAGATAGTTTGGAAAAGGCTATGCCGGTGATGAGTTTCAAGCTATACATAACCAGTGTATGCGGATCTTTCATTGTACGGGAAATTCGTACTAGGCGAGGCCATGTTATACTGGACATGTAAAAGCTTGATGTATCGCCGTGTGTATATTAACAACACAAGTTTTATTTAAAAAAAAATGTCTATTATTTTCGTGAAAAAAAAACCTATGTAATAATTGTGTTGCTTTATATTTTACGACCACGTTTCAGATATTACACAGGTGTTTGAAAATATTCTGAAACTGCTCCAAACAGATTGTTCGCATGGCCTTGCATGATTTTGTTGACGTCATTAATTTACGTTGGAATTTTCAAAACAATGAGTTTTGTACTTGTTTAACTAGTAACTACTCTTCTTTGCATTTTAGAGTACTTACATTAAAAAAAAACATGAAAATAAACGATATTGAATCATTAGTTAAATAAAAACTCCATGGAAATTGGTTCAGCAATTTTCGAGAACTCATTCCTATCCTATCCTATTCCTATAAAAATACTATAATGCAGATGCAGACGTAGGTAAATGTCAGTTGCGTATGACCACATTATTAAACTCAATTTATCAATGAAATTAAATTATATAAATATTAAACGTACACAGATAATGAATAGTTCGATTTGATGATTTAAACCACTGCCAGACAGAGATACGTTACGGTTTATAATAGCTATATCAATTAATGAAAACATGACAATTAAGAAGTCCAAGGCCGGAAAAGATAACTAAAGAAACGGCAGAATTAATTGCAGTATTAAAAAGATTAAGAAATTGCATTTTTTGTAAATACCTAAACAAATGCACTATCTGGAAATGTCAATATTGAAACGGGTGATAGTAATCACTTCCTTGTTGCTCAGTTATTATTAAGATATATTACTTTTAATCTTTTACACGTGTATAAAACGAATATTACTCATTCATTCATGATACATGATATAGCTCTCACTTTAATAAACGAAATTGTAATCGAACATGTGGTACAATTTCGTTCATTCGATTTTTTCGTTTTTCCATCAAGAATTTCTCAGCAGCAGCCACGGAGTCTAGATTAGTACCCGGTTGATTTCAATAGGCTCGCCCTCTATTACATGGGGCTTCAATATTACTGGAGAGCAGCGCAGCGGTCGGTGGCCCTCTGGTGGCGGCCCCGACTTTCACACAGTAAGTCGTGGATTCGAACCCAGGCAGGCGCATTACTTTGTTTAATTTATTAAATCACCACTGCTCTCAAAACGGTGAAGGATAACATCGTGAGGAAACCGGCATGTCCTAGAACCAAAAATTCGAAGACATGTGACATCTACCAACCCGCACTGGGCCCGAGTGGTGGATTATTGCCCATTCTCTCTCATAGAGAGGAGACCGTGGGTCCCAGCAGTAGGAACATAATAGGCTGATTATTTATTTATTTATTGCACAATGTACACACCGTTACAAGCTTGGCTTAAAAACAAATGAATACATTACCCTGTTAGGGCGCAGCAAAATAACTTAAGACTAGGATTTACTTACAAAGAACAGTTTAAATTAATAATAATAATATTAATATCATTAGGGACTTTAACAAACATACACTATATTTATGCTAAACAATACTGGCGCAATGAGGGTGTACTGTCAGTACACCTCTGCCTAACCCTAAGGGGATTAAAGCCGTGATGTTATGTATATCATTAAAAAGTAAAAGCATAAGTTGAGACCATGCGTTTTGTCGGACATAAAATATTCCCAGAAACTAAGACCGCAAGGCTTTTAACAATAAGCCAATATTTTATTCGTTGCATTTGCTTTTAATGAACTTTAAATTAAATAGGTCAATAGTTATAAATGTAAAAACCATGAATATAACACATTTACCTATTTTGTTTGTTCGACTTTGAACAATTATAAGGAAAATCATAGTTTTAGGCTCGAATTATTCGATGGCGTAGTTAGAATTAGTTAAATAAACTACATAGTTGAATGAAAGAAGTTGCAGCGCCTTAAATTTGAAACGGTAAAACCAATAATTTCCTACAGCAAAACCCAATATGGCATAATATCTGTTACACGGTCATAATTAGGTCATGTTATGGGTAGTAATTAGCACTCATATAAACATAAACAGTCTATAAATTACGCCTTTACGACACAAGCAATTAATACGTTAATAACACTTTTATTACAGCCTTAAAATTATATAAGTAACATACTCATAAGTTATTATTATTATTAAGGAACAAAAAATCACCCTTACTTGTAAAATCATTGACAAGATCACTTTTACACATACGATTCTATAGGAGTCTCTGATTTGTATGGACACAAAAATGCACGTGCAATACTTGACCAATACAGAACCCCAGTGGACGGAAGAAGCCCTAATGTACCTTAAACTAACCCTAATACATGCCACAAAACCAGGAAGCTTCATATCCTAACACCTGTATTAATAAAATCTAAAATCGCTTGACAACTCGAAACAATTGCGTTGTCAACAAACTTTTGTCGGAACAAGAAATTACGTTGCACATTCTAATTATTATTTTGAGATAACAATACGTAATTTAACCTGTGTGGGACAGTACCAAAACTGGTTGTCCATCTGGTTTCGGACATGAAATCGGGTCAAGGATTAAATCGTTTACAAAAGGCCCGAGGTCCAGTTGTTGCATTATTTTGGCCACCCTACACGGAAATGTATGGGACTTGTATTATTATTTCCCAGATAATTTATGCGGAATTATTGAGGGGTATATAAAGAGTGATCTTCTGAATTAGAAATATGTAAGAAATAGATAATGTTCAGTGAAGGAATGAATACTGGGAATAAATTGGCACATGAGGGGCCGCGAATTTTAAGTTTACCCCTTTGCTCTTTCATTGCGAATCTGATTCTAATAACGTTACTTGACTTCGAATTTATTGGTTACTAGCTAATGCCCACGGTTTTGCCAGCGTGGAGTTCGGTATTGTTCCACGGGATCTTACTAAGTACAATAAAAAGGTCCTGTTGTTAATCTAGGTTATAAACTATCTGTGTAGCAAAATTCATCCAAAACCGGTCAGTAGTTTTAAGAACATGAAACAATTTTCCAAAAATTGACTTGAGTAGGATAAGTTGTTTCTATCAGCGAATTTCTATTTAATAAAATCGTTAGACTTTTTTGTACATAGTTAAGCTTTCTCCTGCTCAGTCAGTACTGGCAGCTATAGTTACAGGTGTATATGTTTATATTATTGTTACATAAAAGCAATAACACAAACATCATTAAGATAAAAATCTACAACAAATTCAAACGATCTAATTCACAAAAATTATGCAATTGAAGCGAAAGTTGTCATCCATGAAAAGAGCAATAACCGATCAAGTTATCTACGTAATTTTTATAGCTTTAGGAACTTTTAATGACTTATATTTGATTAATGACAAGACAATTTCCTTTAGTTTACCAGCGTTGAGTAACACGAAGGTACTCATTGCCGTTTAATACTGAGACATAAATTTTGAGAAGTACTTCATTGCGTGATGATTAATGGAAGTTTTACACCGTTTCGACATTTGTTAGATTTGATTCACACCTGGGTTTTGTGAAATCATTTGTCTTGTATGTTGCATCAAATTCGAATATTAAGTTATAAATATTAAGTTTCGGCTTTGCACTTTATACGCGAATTTTCCTATCGATGTCAGTGTTTTTTTTAGTATACACGCGTATTTTTCTAAAACCGTTCAACTGTATTATTGACTATTGGTGTACGTACTACCGAGTCCACTGAGGGTCGACCACTTTTCAACCTTATTCCTTGGGGTATAAGGGTAAAAAGTGGCAGACCATCAGTGAACTAGTACGATCTCTGTTGCCCAAAATGGGTTGTTATTGGAAGATCATGTAAGACTTTCAAGGTCTGTGAATCATCAACAACAATCTAAGTCATTTTTAACGTCATCGTCATATTTTTTTTACTATGGAAGTTTTATGATCTAATTGAATTTTACATATTATTAATATGTTAAATTTAGTTGTAATAGTATTGTGTGGTGTGTATTTGTCACTGATTATTTGATTACAAACATTATTTGTAAGTGTAAGTACCTACTGACAAAATTATGGATCGTTGTGTCTGCTGGGTAGTTTGTTCTGCCACTTTTTCCCAGCTAAAACAAAAGGCAGTGGCGAAGGGCGCGTGTTTTAGGGGACTGTCTTGTATAATTAACGTTCAAAAAGTGCTGATCTTTAACCACGTTTGAATAAATAACTTTGGATTTTTTTGATTTTGTAATATATAAATGAATTGAATTGAATTATCAATAGAAGTGTAAGCACAGATTAGTATTTGCTCCGTTTGGCATGGCTAAGAGTTTCTCTGTTGTCTGTTGTTTTCAAATCTCCTAAAACTTACTAACTTGATCTATTTAAGATCACTTCGGCAAAAAACCTCTTCCTAAGAATTATCAATCAAAATCATAGTAGGTGGTCCTATTAGATCTTTCTTGGTATTTTTTTGCTCTAACTGTTAAAAACAAGGACCATACCTATGTATTAATTATCTATTTGTTCGGTTACCTCTATAGCCACCAATTAGGCGGCACCTAATTGATTTCAAAAAGCCATTTAAGCATCGGTAGTCAATTATATAAACAACCCACCAATTATGTTGTGATTTTGTTTAACAGATCCGCGGAAAACGATAGCATAATCGCATGTTTTCCGTACTGCGTCGTAATTTAGACAAAACAACATGTTTTCGACCAAGTTGCAATAAAGCGCAGATAGTGACATAATTTTTATTAACAAATACATTGGTAAACAAACTGCGTCTTTGGTCTGAGGAGCGCAAGCGCAATCGTGATCTTTTGTTTTTCGATGACGAATCGGGTATAAGCCCTGCTAAGCATGAGTTTCTAGGTTCGATTCTCAGGTCGGTTTTAATATTATTAAGTTTCGACAAAGAATTTTTCAATAGTAGCTCGGAATCTGGATTTGCGCCCTGTTGATGCCAATAAACTCGACCCGTATTACATGGAACAGTTAATATACTGAAGAAAAGTGGGTACTATAGTGCACACCTCTGCCTAACCCTGATTGGATTACAGATGTGATGTATCAAACACTATTCTGAATGACTGAAACATTATGGCACTTATTTATAAAGATTGATTATAGTTGAGAGAGTTTAAACTTCATTAAAAGTTAATCATATCTTAAGTTTAAGTAACGTGTATGAATAAACCCCTAAAATCCGTATATGTAGTGTAAATCTCAAAAATATACTCTGTAACGTTGTATTTTTAGTTCTAATGCGGAACAAACACATCCGTGGCACCTTTAGTGGATAAATCAAATTGGAAGATTGGATTCTCGCAGATCAGGGGAGCGTCGCGACGCAATTGGACCAAACCCGTTTTGTAAACCTGGTTATGTTTTGAACAGTCTGTTTATACAAACATTGTAACGAAGACATAACATCACGCCTGTAATCCCCTTCGGGTTAGGCAGAGGTGTACTGACAGTACACCTTCCTTTCGCCAGTTATGTTGGAAGTCCCATGTAATAGAGGACGAGCATATTGCCATCAACCGGGCGCAAATCCAGACTCCGTGACTGTTAGTGGTAAATTCCTGATGGATAAACACTTTTCTCAACCTGGGGATCGAACCCAGGACCTCATGCTCAGCAGCCGCGCTTGCGACCACTAGAACAACGAGGCAGTTGTAAAAAGAATTCCTCAAAAAACATAACCTTACAATACCGTGACGTGAATTACGTAAACCTAAAGATTAATTGCAAACATGATAAAAAGTGGAGATTATTCAAATAGTCACACTATCTTTTGCATAATAACGATTATTTTTTTTCCTTAAGGCTCAATTTACATTGCCGCGGAATTGAATAGAAGCGATTTTCCGTAACGAAAACTAACAAAGGAAAATGAACTTTGCGTTAATTTGTGTAAAGTACGGACTAAATATTATGAACTAAAAACCGGCCAAGTGCGAGTCGTACTCACACGCACACAGGGTTCCGTAGCACTAAACAATATAATAAAAATATTTTGAAGGCTCATTCATAAATGTTGTATTGTATTACATTCAACAGCAAAACTAAATTCGTTTTTCATAGTATGTTTATGAAAAACAAAGTTACTGCTGCAGTTTGATGAAAAAGTCCCATTTCTCAAAAACTAAACAGCAAATCTTATTCAAACCGATTTTCGTTGAAAGTTTTTTACGTTCTACAGTCCCTCTTACTTTAGAAATTAGAGGGGTGGGACACACATTTTACTACTTTGGAAGTGTCTATCTTTCAAACGATTGACTTTGAGTAAATGGTTTTAGGAACCTCAATGTCATTTTTAAAGACCTATCTATAAACACCCCGCATGTTTAGGTTCGATGAAAAAAAAAATTAGTTTCAGTTCCATGTACAGAGCCTTACTTATTTTTTTTTATTTTTGTATAAATCGTAAAACGGTTTACAGAATACCTACATCTACCTACCAAGTTTCAACTGTGTTGTCTAATAGTTTCGGAATAAAGTGGCTGTGACATACGGACGGACAGACAGACATGACGAATCTTTAAGGGTTCCGTTATTTGCCATTCGGCTACGGAACCCTAAAAACAAGGGTCGCAGCTTCCGATGGGTCGCATCGATTTTTCGCGTATTCTCGGGTATTCCTAAATTTAGGAGGTCTAGTCTAGTTTGTACATTACAGTATTGATATAAATTTTATTATGCTTTATATTCCGTTGTATAAATTCGTTTCCATACAAATATAAATTGAGCCTAAGGTAATTACTCATGTCATATAAACTAATTATAATTAACGTTTTGCTATGATCCCCTGGTACCGTTATATAAGAGAAAGGCTCTGCTTTCGAGCTGCAGTGAGTGAAAGGCTTATTTCATAATGCACGCACTGGTTCGCGTCTGCGCACGCATAGATGCAAGCAGCGCACGAGTTGATTCTTATCTTGTTTTGTTCGTTTTCTGGTAATAGCCGAGAGTAAACTCGTACGTAGTGAATTTTGGGTACTAATGTTTAGTATTCAAGGCGCTATTTTGCTTGTGGTTGACGACAATGATAGTAAAATGTCCCAAAAGTTACCACTTACATCGATTTTAAATAGACATTGTATGTCTTCAATAGCGTGTGCATTAAGATATTTAAATACTCAGTTAGATACGTACTAAATTCTTTTTCATTGTATTAAAACTTAACGGTTGCTTAAATAAACTGCATTAAAAGATTAACAATAAATAATGACCAGATTGTGATACCTTGATTAACTAAACTTATACTGTCACTTACGGGATATCTTCCGTGATTGTTCATAATTTTGAGCTCCCGATATTTCGACGCTGTTGAAAGCGCCATGATCGCGGGTTGATTGGAGAATGTGAATAAATTTTTAGAGCAGACAAATCTGTCTATCCTCTTTCTTTGTCTTTTGCTACGTGCACTACTGGAACTCAACACTAGTAAGTCACGGCAAAACACACTCACAGTATCACCAGGTTTTGTGGAGTCCTTATTACGATGCCGGCTGCTACTTTTGAGCATACTCAAAACTGGATTCCACGTACTTGACAATTTGAAGCCATCCTCTCGATTGAAATTTTTGTGTTTTCTTATTTCAATTGCTTCTCTTGTCAGCCTTGGTAAGTAATGTTTGTCCGTTTACAAAATACGTGGCTTGTGAAATTTGATCCAGTGATATACGTTTTTAAACTGTCATGGTCACTAACATTATAATTAACACTAGAAACGGGATATTTACCATGTCCACTGTTTGTTTTGAGTTCCCGATATTTCGGCGCTGTTGCAAGCGCCATGATCACATCCAGACTCAGATGATCGATCCAGTGATTGGACCCTGACTGCAGTAGTTCAGTTATGGCAGTATACGTTTAGTTTTAAGCCGTAAAAGCCTAAAACAGTGTTACACCTTGATAAACTGTTTATTTTTTCTGAAAGAAACGAATCTTTATTTCCAAAAATCATCATACGCAACAGTTTATCTGCTTTTTAGTGGCATTGCGTTGTCCGTACGCATTGCAACGCGTGTCATGCAACTTTCTATTTTGACGGGGCCCGAGACTCGCGCAACGCGTTTTGCGCCGGAAAACGATGCAATAGAAAGTTTTTTTTTGTTTGCAATGCAAAGTGGCTTAGGCTTTGTGTTGACTATTTACTAATCGTGTCCGTTTCCGCTGAATTTTTATATTTGGAAGTGTTAGAAGTTTATTGAATTACAACTGAAAATGGCGTGCGTGTATGACCAGTGTACAAACGTTGAAAAAGCAAAAGGAACATGTAAGGATCGTCTCAGGTGGGGTTTTAAAGTTTCTGCTAATGCACGTTTTGTATAGAAAAAACGTAAGAAGAATTCGAACCTTTTTTTATTATGATTAAGTATAGACAAAAGTAATCACATATAGTCTGAACCATTGATGACCTAGACTTCAACCAACTTATCTATGCAGGCAAGAAAACAGAGCTAAAATAATTAATGTACCAAGTTTGACATATCGATGCAAATTTTTTTGACAAGCAACGCCATCATGATCTGCACACTTAAAATGGTCATACCTTTCATTTCACTGTAAGCTGTCAAAAGCTCGGATTGAAATTCATCATTGATTCGTTATGGTAGCCTGGTACCTACCTACCATAGAAATATTTATAGCCCATAACTTTTAATAACCAACAAGTCAACAAGGTGTATCCAACACCTGTTCAAATTAAAACTAATTCGATAGTTTCGATACCCACACAAACAGCCATGCACTTTCATCATTGCATCTATAGTTGTCGTGTGGGAATTTAGAAAACCCGTTCCGTAGTGCGTCCGATTTCGACACCGGCTTGCGTAATCGAACGTACGTTAGGAATCTGAGAGCCTGGTACACACGCGCGAAAGCCGCACCTCGATGCAGGCCCGCACCTTTCTTTGGTGCAAGTAGAAGACAAAAGTCTTCACACTTATAGAGAACGTTCTATTGTATGTTTGTGATTTTTTGTTGTGCTTTAAATATTTTGTAGCGGAAAAATCTGCCAAGTCTAAGTGCCATTGGCAGAACCGCCGCAAAATGGCAATGCTTATTGATAATGTAGGCAGAAATAACGACAGAATGATGAATTACGCTATCATAACATCCGCACGATCGAACCTTACATATCACAATAGTATTATAAAATACATTACTAACTGTGTGAAGGCGCCGCCTCCGTCTTGCAATGCAAGCACGTGTCGAGTATAATTTTATTTAAATGGTGTTTTGGATATCCGGGCACCCGTTTTGGGGAGCTATTACTCATTATTTATACATTAGTCATGGATCGATTTATGTCGGAAGAAACTCATTGTTTTGAGCTCTGATTTGTAGCTTATTGATCTTCTGATTTGTTTTGTGCTGCAAATTTTTTAAGGTGAATAGAATTCACGTTTAGGCACGCTGCAGGAAAAAAATATCGTATTTATGTCATGCGATATTTTCCTTAAAGCTTTAAAATTGATACAAAATTATTTGAAAATAAATAGAATCCTAAACCACCACAATCAAACGTCAGGAATTCTATTAACTCACAAAATTTGTCAGTGACCAATGACCACAGAAGTCAAAATCAGTTATACGACATTTTTAACCGCAAAATCAAGTCCCGTTTTGGTCGCACTAAACGCACAGTCCGCGAGTGTGCCACTAGCTTTACAACTAAATGCATTTTCTACTGTCGTCCAACCGAGTTGACCTAGAAAGCTGGGCGTTGTATGAGGAAGTTTTAAGTGCCGCAATTGTGTATCTGCCTAGATTCATGTGATCGTGGATCGTAGGGTTCGGAATGGCGTGATGTGTTTTTGGTAGTAGCAATGTGGTTGATAAATAAGTGTACCGAATGTGCGTAGTTTCACAGTGACTGAACAATTCTCTGCATACATATCATAATTTATGAATAGCGGGCTATGCTCTTTTTATTTTGACCTATAAAACAACTACATTAATCACTTTTAACTTCAATAATTCCACCGTACGAGTTACACAATAAAACATTAAAAGCACCAGTTTCTGAGGTCCAAAATCAATCAAAACGTTACACGAGTTTCCAATAAAAGCAAGTTCGTGCCTTCGTAGCGCCGCGTAGCAATTTTCAGTACATTCTATGTTATAGTTATACTTGTATAGCTGAGGGGGGAAAAGGGCAAAGGGGCGAAGGGCGGTGGGAACCCAATGCAATAGTTACGAACCGTTCGATGCAGGCCTTTGTTTAAGCACCGTTAGGGGCCCGGCGGTGCACAGAGTAATAAGTCATACTTATAATACAGTTGTACCAATTTTGAATTTAGAAGTGAGAAAATATAGAAACAAAAACCAGCCAGTTGAAGGTATAAAAACTTTTTTCAAACAATAAAACTTTTTATGACCTAGAACCTAATAAAAACTAAAAGCTTCGATATTTAAAATGTCATAATAGTATATGTGCTCGTATCAAAAGGTCGTGTCATAATTTTACGTGTGATCTCGATCATAAATCGTATCTAATTGAGGCGTAAAAACAAACAATATAAAAATAGGTCGAGTAATAGTGCTATAAATTAATGTAGATCAATGAAGTTTTAAATAAGCTCTTGTAAAGTTTTCAATAGGTACATTTCCTTTGAAAACGCGATGTTTCACCAGTTGCACAACATGCAACCAAAGAAACGAGTTACTGTTTTGTTTACATTGAATGCTTTATGAATTGTTTGTTGTGGTTAAAATTTGCATACTTTTGTAATTTATAATCTCTGTGTTTGAATCGTGTCGGTAGTTAGTCAGATCTGTCTGAAATCCAAAATCGCTGTAACTAGAAATCATTAAACTTCAAATAAAGCATTAACACATTTTATTGTGCCATCAAAATACATTAAAAGAGCCATTATCATACTGATGTCAGTCGATTTCAATTACTCTGTGGCGGGCCTGCAGAGTGACCGCTGCGTCAGTTTGCGCAACTCGGTGCAGCCGCTCCCCGCGCACCTCTCTCGCCCCGCGGCTAGTACGCTTGCGCGTGTGCTGCATGCCGGAACCGGGTCGCAACCGAAATTCCACTTTGCCCAGCTTATCTAGGCCTACCCCACGCCTCGCGTTCGGTCTCAATCGCTCCAAAAAAGTGGTCGCTAATAGAGTCATCGAGGTTCAAAGTTAACTGGCTCAGTGTACTGCACGCATGCAAATATACAGTTAGGTTGTAACTGAGCTGATGAGAATCGAATCGATAACATATTGAGGGTCAGTGCAGTGCGTACCTTCGGTAGACGCTCGTTATAACCTGCTCCGGACTGTCCTCCTGTACAGTGCGGCAGTGAATTATTCGCGAAGGTGACGACTGGATCGTAGGTCGTTTAGCAAATGTATCACGGTTCGGTGACTACCTAATTATGCAAATGTAAAACACGGTATTGTTCATTCCACTGAAGTAGGAAACGAAACTTTTGAAGTCTTTCAACGACTATTTTGTGTGACGTTAATATCAAACTAAAGACACTGAGAACTAGGAAATTGAATTACTTCAAAATGTCTTCACTCGGAGTAACACTTCGTGAATTCTTAGAATCTAAGAACGCGTTGAAGAAACAGCTAGAAAAGATCAGTAAAAGACGCAAGACATCAAGGTACTTACTGAATCACAAATTCGTGTCAAATAAATTTGACGTAACGTGTCGTGTAGCTTATTTGTCAAAAGGTTAAGTAATAAAAACTTTGGCACAGAATTTGGAGATTCACTTTGAAACATTACCTGTTTTTTTACTTCTAAAATGTGGGTAGTTTTTATGTTAGCTTCGTTCCTTTGACTATTTGGCATAGTACTTAGTTCTCAACATTGTATTTTTTTCGTGAATTTCATTTAATTTATATTGTCCTTCCTGTTTTCATTATTTACATCAATACTGACACTAGTTTCCTTAGCCTTGAAATAGTTCGTTTTATTCCACGTGAATCACATATTGTTTCCTTTTCTACCAAATAATGCGCAACAAGCGAAAGATGACTTGCGTCTTTAGTGATATTATCCACAGTTTATATTTCCCTTGCATTTATGTTTTAACTCCATAAGTTATCTTCTTTCCTACATTTAAAGCTTATCTTTTAACAATTAACTAGTTCCCATTAAAAATTGAACTAAATCCTTATCGTCTAAAAGGGTAGTTTTGCCACGTTTTGAATCCATTTGAATATTAAATTGAACAACTTTTGCGCTCGTGTTAATAACAGTTTGTTGGAACAGCCCCTTTAGAATGTAGGCTTCGGTACTTAGCCCAGTTACAATATGATTCTAATTCTTAGTTAGCAGAAGGGTTTTAGCTTTTAAATGCGAAGTTAAGTGTTACAATGTTTTGAATTTATTTCTATTAAGGTTATGTTTCAACTTGTTTATATTCATAATTTATTACTATTGTTTAATTTTTAGTTAGATTCACTTTGTTTAAGTAATATTTATTATGATTATTTTAAGAATACTATAATATTTGTTAGACAACCTTCATTTGTAAAGATTGACGTACTTGTGTAATTAACCTGAAATATGATGAACACAATGTTAAATTCGGGCAAGGAAACTTTAAATAAAAAAATATACGAATAAAATAAACGTGAATCTGAAAGGTGAAAAACACAGTAATTACAGACACGTTACAAGGAAACAGAAGTCTTTGAATTCTAAACCACCATTATTAATTAATTGTAAGTTTCCAAGTACAGTGCCAGCAGAAGCAGGTTAATGGGTCGATCAATAGTTGAGCGCTTACCTAGCTGCACCTGTTACTATAGATGCATATGGATGTATATAATAACGTTTGTAGGTATACCTACTACAACACAAAATGATCGATCGATTTGTCTTGCAAGGTCTAGTAACTGGAACAAGCGAATGAAGGACAGACTCTTTTATAATTTAAACCTAATGGACTGAATTCCAACAAATTCTGGGTTCCAAAATAAGATAATGAAGAACAGGAAACCTCATTTTTATTGATATTGAACGTAATGACTATAAACATAGGAATATGCATATAGTCCGAATGTGAATCTTTGTAGAAAAAATATTTTGTACGTAAACTTTCCAAAAAGGGCAGTAGCAGGTAGAAGTAGTATATTATGTACCTTCTTATTGATATACTTCTAATAATAAAATGTTATTTCGACACAACCCAAACAAATCATTATGAGGTGCCAGATAAAGACAAAAACGCTATGGGGTAGCTAAGTACACTCCCATCGTCCACAATAGCCCTCAATAAATTCCCTCCTTTGGCATTATCCGGGGCCCAGTCGTGGGAATCCAGGGTATTACGTATTCAGTGAGCGGGCGGCATCGATCATGCATCGGTTGTTCACCCCACGACCTTCGACCAGCCCAACAGAACCTCGAACAATGAAATTATAGAAATAACCCTTTATTTTATTATATTATTTTACGTTAAGTTTTGCTCGCACGGTCCGAATTTTGTTGTTTGTGAAAATACGTTGTGTTTTCACAAAAAAAAAAACCGGTTATCAAGTTCTTTTGTTTTGCGAGGATTCCGGATGAGGTGATGGATAAAGCGTTAGATACGGTCCGGATTTTTATCATTTATTCACTCTTATTTTTTCTGAATATACATATTAAAATCAGCTTTTGATTACAATGCTGGTGTAACGGAAAAAATGACTCTTTTGGATCTGTTTTTTTGTATATTGGCTGGAAATAAAATAAATTTGATAAAAGTATTCGATCTGAAATGAGTTAAATACACTTATTCGTTGTAAATTTTCGCTTTCATTTTAACTTCCCCTGAATCAAGCACTGACGTAAGCTTTCTCTTACAGGGCAGGTATACGTGGCGGCCCGGGTATGGACTCCCAGCAGCAACAGTACTGCCTAAAATGGAACAGCTTCGGTTCGAACCTGGCCACTTCGTTTGCGAACCTATGGAATTCGGAGAGTCTCGCCGATGTCACTCTGTACTGCGAAGGTTAGTCGATTCTTTGGACTTGGTCTTTATTTCAGGAGTCATTTTGAAGACACAAAGGACTCCAATTTCTGTAAGTTCTTTTCGAATTAGAAATCAAGCCTACATTACGAGAATCAATTCTACTATAAATATTTTAAGCTATCATTTGAAACATGTCCATGGATGTAATTAAACATGACAAAAAATAAATGAAAGAAAATAGTACGACCCGTCATCAAACACAACATTGCAAAGATAAGAAATAGTAATATAAAGAAACACTAAACAGCATCTAACAAAAAAAAATACTTTTCAGAAGTCGAGGCCAATAGAGGCGCATAGATAACATTATCCGATGTTAACGCAAAAATGTCACCAGTTTGCTAATTGCTTCAGTCCACTCACCCAACCGAGGCCTTTACGTTAATGTCCTTAATTTGAATACCTTTGTAAGAAAAAAAACGCGGATATGTAAGCATTTTGTAGCAAACAACGCGTTGATGAATAACAATTTGAGTGAAGGTAAAGATAATGGTGCTGTTTCGAGAAGGTAAATGTGGGAAAGGTCGTTTTGCAGGATCTGGGAAAGTTAAATTACAAAACTGTTTGGAATATTTGCATGAAGTTAATTCGAATTAATGTGTGTAATACCAACCACATTGGTTTATTGTTTTCCTGTAAATTGTTATGTTTGTCCCAGAATTATAGTGATATTATGCTAGCTGTCTATGTATTAGGAACCTCAACTGACTTTAAGACCAATATGTACCAATACTTATTTCAAATAAAAATCATTTTCCTGCAGATTACTAAAAACTTGTAGGAGTTCCTTCCTTTCAAAGTAAAACCACAAGATTGAAAAAGTACAGCTAGAAATTCTCAGCCTATGACTCAATTTAGCCAATATTTGGTGTTCCAAAAAAATCATCCATACATTTTCTCTATTCAATTTGTTGCTAAGCTAGCGACTTAATAACTTATGAAGAGAGGCTCGTAAACTTTCCGACCGTAGTCTGCCGGATGTCAAACGATCAAATTGTAACTAATTTACGTTTATAATGAAGTCTGCTTGATTATTTAATGAGACTTTCGAACGATGATCTTTGTAATTAAGTAGCCATTGATCACGAACAGTTGTTAAAAGTTGAACAAATCTTTTGGCCTTGACTTTCGGAGTTATTTTTGGAACGAAATTATTCATATTTATTTTCGTGGCATTTTTATGTTATGTATCATCATGAATGCAGCATTCATGTCTATTATGGGGTTTCGTTTTTTTTGCTCTTCAATTGAGTTAATCACTTCATTTGCGAAATCACCTGTTCAAATACCATGACATTTTATGTAAACCCGAATGTTTTTTGACGTTAAAAATAATTTCAACCAAGAACTTAGTTTTTGCGTGACTAATTTCATTGTCTATCATCTGAAGCTAGACAATCAGATCAAGGTCTTTTGATTCATCGTGGATGGTTGAGTACATTTTTGCATAGTAGTTATAATCAGTATCTTATCTTCTATTTATCTAGTTAGTCAACTGAGGAAAATGGGTTACTACGCACGTAGTACAGAACTACTTTGTTACTCGATCAATCAATTTGCCACGTTTTTTAGGGTGTAGGGCCTAGTGTGAGACTAGTATATTCAATCGTATTGAGATTCACTTCGTAGATTTATATGGAATTATTGTTGTTACCATCATTGTCACCAGACGGTGCTTCTTCAGCTACAGTGGGTACAATTATAGTTTACTGTAACGCGATAGAAAGCCCTTTGTTCCTGTTGCTTCTGAAGTATTAATAGCCATCAATATTATGTCAATAGGTTCTTCACAGTCACATCTAATAATCATGATAGATTCATAAAAATACTGTAAAATTACACAAACACAGCACAACTGTTCTGTATACGTAATACCATCTGATAAGATTGCACGGCAATTGTCAGCTGAGTTTGGCGTGACAGTTAAAAATAAAAGTACATTATTTTCTCCAGTTTCAAGTTCAACAACTTCGATAATCACATTAAAATCTATGATGTCTTCATCATACACAGTACCTATACATATATTTATTAGTTTATCAGCCCATACTGTCCTACTGCTGGACAGAGGTCTTCTTCTACTCCTTTCATTTTGCACTGATGGTGGTTATTGTGAAGAAATCTTCTACAGACCACACATTATAACTCCACATCCCTGAAAACTTTAATATACATATTTCGTAACATAGCAAATTTTATTATCGCCATTTATCACTTAGTGCCTACCTACATAATGTCGTACAGGCATGCATGTCCGCGAAATCTTGCTGAAGCGATAAACAGGTCGTTGACACCGTCGTGCGATAAATTCCCTCTATATTCTATTTTTTTGGCAATGTTTGCGATATACATTATCAATTTTGTCGCCAGTCTGATGCATATTGGCATTTTTTGCGGGTTTGGCCATGAATTTTTTGAGGGTTGTTTGGTTAAGGAATATTGTTATTTTATTATCTGCAAATAGATTTTTTGATATGTGAAATGCGTTCGAGTCGTAATATAACTGAAAATCTAATCGATTTTACTCAACATTACTTGGAATTTGTGGAAATTGTGTTGTGTTTGTTTATAAATTAAATCAGACTTAAAATATTTCACTAACGTATGACTCTTTCAAATACTATTCTCCGAACTATCCGACTAATACTATTATCCGATACTATACTACGAACATAGATTCTAAACAAATAAGATTTGATAAACAATTCAAAATATTTGTAGTAACAGGATTGTTTGTTATACTTACTCAAAATAAACCCATTGCTAAAAATACACTGTATTAAACAGAATACTAGGAAATATACGCGTGTCAATTCAATCTAATCTGGTGGAACTACGTTAACATTTAACATTTTTGCTTTAATATTTCCCAAAAGTTAAGAAAAATTCGTTACAAAAAATACAGTAACATTTGCCTTCAACCCTACGACTGCGCGGCAATTTACTGAACTAGCAAAAACCGGTTTTGTAACGACCATCACTGTGCATGTAAATCCCCAAAAAAAGATTCGCATACATAACACAACAAGTGCATTTATTTTAGTGTGTACATAATTTGGCCTTCAAATCTTACACGTGTCGGTTCTTGATAAAGAACCAGGGTTATCTAAATGTAGCCGGAATTAAAAAAACAAAATGACGAATGCATTTCGTTTTTTATCTACGCAGATTCTGAAAAAAAAACATGTTGGCACTACAAATGAATTGATTATTTCTGTTTTCACGTAATGCGTTAGATAAGATACGTAACACGTTTAGGCGTCAGTCTGAAAATGCGACGCATTTATGTTTTAGAAGATTATTTTTATTGAATTTCCGATGACTTACTGAGTTATCTGTTGAATTAAAATTTAGTTTTAGGTGTGTTTTGATAGTAATTCTTTTATTTATAAGTTTTATATAGCAATTCATAATTCTTAAGTTGGAACTTATAATTCGAACACGATTTATTATCATAACTACCTGAAATAAATGACGATGAAATGGCCAAATAAGCTTTTAACAACCTGTCATATATGAAAACGAAAAAATATACAATTTAATTTCACGACGAACCGCTGTTATCTGTAACAAAAAAAAGTTTTTGTAAAAGCATTTGATCACATAAAGGTCTGCGCATGACGCCAAAGGCTAGACCATAATAAATCGCTTACACAAGAGGCCTTAGGCTCAAGAGGGTTAAGGTCAAAGGACTGGTTGACACCAGATGTCGCATAAAAAAATATCAGGAAAAAGTGGATTTGATTAAAAACTGTAACATTTTTGTCGTGTTCGGTATCAATATTGAAAAACTGCGCCCTCGCTTCGAAGTCACGCGAATACCTGTTCGTAATATTTTATACTTTGGAGAGGACATTGACATTATGCTTGCAGGCATAAAACCCAATACGTCATTATATTGCGAAAAGTGAGTGTAACCCGCTCTTTCCCCTCATTCTAATCCTGCAACCCCACAGTCCGGAAGAGATGGGGTGACGTCTCCTAATTAGAGGCTAGCAAACTATATCCCCTTACAATACTCCTTTCTAGTTTCACTTTAATCTCCTTTAACTATCAATGTTTTAAACAAAATCCTGATATTACATATATTATTTGTAATCTTCGTTATAGGAAATCTTTAACTTCGCTTTTTTAATTGTTTCAAAGATTACAACTTCTGTTTTAACCACAGTTGTGCATGCATGGCGTACTACAGGTATAGCTATATTTATTCAAATTTAACTGTTCAAATAACGCGACACGCCTCTCATGAGCCCACTCGGATCGAACTCTGAAACTGAGAAGTTATTCAAATTCGAACAGCGTCTTAAAATATTGAAAAATAATGGACTGTATTTTTATGGTTCAATGAAACAACGAGTCGCTGACTCAACTGACGCACAAATTGTAAAAGATTAAAAAACTATAAGGTAATATAAAATTGGCCGCAACAGAATTGTTTCAAAAAACATATGTACATTGATGTAGAAGGAACCGTATTTAGTATAGCGATGAGAAACAAAATGACTGCAGTTTACCTACGGCTACAAAGGCCCGATGATAGTACCTTGCGGCATACTATTAGAAAAATCGACTAGAGTGACTTCGAAAACGAATAACTTGTAGTTTTGTTAACATTATTCAGACAAACATTGCAACATGTGATGTGCCTGCAATGTATAAGACAAATACTTTTATTCGATGACGTATTTTCCTCCTTTTATATCTGGTAAAACGAAACAAAAGCGTGACCAAGAAACAAATGACTCTTGCATGTAGTGACAGTAATGAAACTAAACATTTTGTGGATGTAATTGTGTTTTATGAGTGAATGTGAGAAGTCTGTAAATATAAGTATAATATGATCTGATCGTAACATCCTCTTACATTTTTGAGCCATGATGACTCTGAACCTTTATCAAAACAGACAATCTCCTAAAAACGGCATTGTTAACATCTCATAAAAGTTAAAAATTACTATAGAAATGTTAATAACTCAGCATGTATTTACCTTAAATAACTCAAATCATAACACGACAGAAAATCTCAAGCATCATAATGAACCATTGTCGGAAGAAGTAAAAAAAAATCAACCAACTCGGCTGAAAAGATCGAATGAAAATTCATCAACTTTTAACAAAGACCTGCTGGCCTTATACTTAACAATGATGGTGTAATTGCAACACGTTTTTGTGGTACTCACGTGACTTTCATTGGTTATACTTTGTGGGGCTTCCTCAGTAATTTCAATGAAGAAACAAGGTTCGCGAAAGAATTTCAAGTTCGCAGTCAGTTTTGTCGTTATGTTATGTGATGTTACAGAAAATATTATGCTATTTTAAGTTTTCAAGGTGAATAGTGTTTTGATGGTGTAATTTTTGGAATAGGTGTCATATAATAATATTTAATTAATGGCCCTGTTATCTTGGAAGAAGTTTTTTCTAATGATAAATCATTTAACATCTTTGTCTACACATGTATCATCAGTCAAGACCTTATGATATAATAGATCATAATTGCAATCTTAGCCTTTCTTAGCCATAGTTTCAAAGGCCACAATACCCACATCAGTACCCTTTGAAATTCCTTATACTCTGAGGGATACAGCTCCCCACACATGAAAAATATACGCTTCCATTTCTTCGTCACTAATATTACATACACCAACTTTAGGCCTAAGTTTTCGAGGTCGTACCGAACAAGTGCTAGACGCAAGACGGGGTGAGGGAGGGGAGGGGGCTGAGTCTCCCCCCGGTGCGTGAGCACTGGGAGGGGGTAGGAAGTTTGCACTCGTGGCCCTGCCAAAATGGAAGGCTTATAGTTTAAGCGACTCCTCTTGAAGACATTTTAGTTCTAACGTGGCAATTTGCAATAATTGTGAAGAGCCCGTTGGATTTCATTGGTAATGAATTTAGTTAATGATTCGAACTTTCAATGATAGCTTTTTTTCTGTTAACTGTTTTACTGATGTTCATTCGATGAAATAACGTTTTTCAAAAGACAAAATAAGTCTTAGTCATGCTTCGCACGCTTATTGAGTTGCATAACAAGACAACTTTTCTTTTTGCACAAAACCTGAACCACAATGTAATCTCACCACCCAAATAATAAATAAACGACGATCCCCAAACAATATCAGCTGCTCACCACCCCTGCAACTAGTGAGAGTAAACTTAAGGACAAGACTACACGAGTTATTACAGAGCTTCGCAATTTGTCACTGAACAAGCAATTTCGGGGCCCTTAACCCTGACTAATTACTGTACATACTCGTATTTAGAACAAAGTTAAGCAGACAACTAGTAAGCTTGAAGGCTATGTTTCAAATCCTTCAAAATTCAAGTAATTTTGACACAGACACAGATGCGCGAAATTCTGCCTACAATATTTTGATGTCGCATAGAAAAAACTCGATGCCAACTTGTTTCCAAACCGGTTTGGTAATTCAGCACGTGTGTGACTATCTTTATGATAGAAACTCGTCAACTGTGAATATTCCTAGCTTCTAAAAATTTTGTACGTATTTCTCTTATATTTGAAAAGTCTAAAAATTGAAACGTTATTTATTTATTTAGATAATTTTGTGAGAATAATCGTGAAAAATGACCTTAGTTGACGCACCTACTTTATTCTAGTATCTATCAGACGCAATGAAATATCTAATAATTAAAACCTCTTTCTCAATTAACGGTTAAATAATTATAAAAGTAATACTGTCGCAATCCCTGAAAACGTGAAGATATAAGAAAATCTCTGGAGACACGGATAAAGCCTGGATTTCTTCTGCCACTTACCTCTCGAGTTAAGGGGGGTGATTCTTGTTTTCTCCTTCGCTGGTTCGTGTCCTCGTTATTCTCGAGACACTCTTCCTAGTTTCCGAAAATTGATAAAACGTTGTATATTTCATACCAGTTTTTCCATAGATTCGTTATATCGGTGTAGCTTAATTAATTTCTAATAAATGATAAAAAGAACGGGTATTTTTCACACGTAGTTTGTAAAAATATCTTGACATGAAAGGGAATCTCGTTTGCAAAAATAACTAGAAAATAGTTGAAAACTGTTAGAAAAATATTAGTGCTTGGTTTTTTGCAACTTTAAAAGTAAAACAGAGCACGAGAACTTCTTTCGTTTATGGCAAATAAATTTTTCATGTAATGTTTGTAAATTATTTAAGTAAGTAACCGAAACCTTTTAACATGTAGGCAAAACTACTTTGAATCTTTCCTTTTCATCAAAGTAATTCAAAAAAATAATGAAATAATGATGATGACAAAACAAACGAACTATGGTTTCATAATGTTTACGCAGATTTGATGAGTACTTGAGTAAACAAATCTCGTTGAATAATGAAAACATCCTTATTTACGATCTCATTATTTCCCAATCACCTTTTAACTTTAATAAACGCAGCTGACAAATCCTATAAACTTGCACAGTTTCCCTTTCAACAGAAACCGAGAGTAATATTCCCGAAAGCTTTCACTTTCCACGAGCAAAATCCCATTCAATTTTAACAGTCGAATTCACTGCGTTTCCGAAGTCTATGCGGAACGCATCGGCTCGGTTCGCTTTCCTTATCGACCGAGCCGCTATGTGTGTCGCGGAGCAACCAAGCCCCCCAGACACCCCCCGGAACACCCACCCTCCCGCTGTCTCTGTTTTCCAGCTATGAACACAGAAACTATACTGTGCTCAGTGTTCCAACTGGACAAGATCCCAATACTTAGTAATATAGATGTTTGAAGTAGATTTTCTACTTTATAGTTGCGTTCGAATCAATTTTAGGGTACACGGGTAGCTTAGTTCTTCAGGTCATTTTCAGTACAGACGTACTGTACCGCGTGGGTGTTACATAGTTAAGCATTATTGATTTTGAGTTTCTCGTTCATAAGTACACCTACATCAAACAGATTTTTTTGCTCTGAAAAGAATTATAACCACAGAGACATACAGTGTGTCACCCGAGGGTGGAGGGAGGGATCGCCGATTCTTTTTGCATCATTTTTATGGTTTCACCCTCTGGTGTGAATTGGGCTTGCATTTATTCAAATTTACGCTCGAACTGTTTTATGTTGACTGTTGGCGGCAAATACCTTGGGTTTACGATCCTACCATCTGGTAGGTTCATTTGTAGGGAAACGTTTCTACATTACTGAAACGAATATTTCAGGCTACATTGTTTGAGCTGCGTATAATAAAATTATCCCAAAAGAGACCTGCTTTAACCAATGCATCAACAGATATATAGTTCATTTTCAAGTACAACAGATAGTATCGAAATAATCTATATCATAGGCCGGAATGTCTAGTTACTAGTTTATCATAGAAACGCGATAAATTGCGATAAAGGTTTTCGACAACAGCTGAACAAAAAAATGGTCAAATGCAAGATATTGAAAATGATAACGTTTGTAATGGAACGTTGTTCAATGACGATGATACTGAGTTTGAAATTTTTGATTGGAGATTTTTAGTATTTTAATAAAAATATGGACACCAATGAATAATAGAAAGGCCATTTCATGTGGCACTAACTATCATGAACGAAGTAATATCTATTTTATTGTCTAGATCATCTTTGTTTTTCTCTATTTCAAATCCGAAAAACAGTCCCATTCAAGTTTTATCTCGAAACCAAGACAGCAAGGCCATTACTTAGTGATTTTATTGACATCCCTATATCACCAACAACAGTTTCAGTTAAGGTTACAGTTTCGGTTCTTGAATACTTGATAAGACTCGCTACTGTTCAGTTTTACGTGTAGCCTTTACGTGATATTTATAGCTTTATTCCAATGGCACCATCGATTTTGTGTCCTCACACGGATTTTGTAATGAAATTGTATTAGAGCTCGCTTTGAAGGAAATTTTTCGTTTAATACGCTTTTAATGAAATGTTGTTTATAAAGGGTTATGGATACTCAAAATGGCAATAAGGATTGAATTACTCGTTAACGTCAAACAGAATACGTGTGTTTGCGTACAATGTGTTGTTTTTAAAATTTAACACAAAATGTTTCTTTTCGTAGAGGGCATCCAGCTGTGGCAATAAATCTATCATTAACACGAGTTTTGGTTGTCACTACATTAAGCCCTCTGTAGATCTTCGAATTTATCGTTTCGATATCAAAATCTACGCACACATCGAAAACATTATTACTATGAAATGTATCGTAATTTTTTACAGCGTTTTCATCGATTGGAAGTTAAATAGAGGGCTTAAGGGAAAAGCCTTGGTGGCGACAGCTGTGCATATGAAATGATATGGTGAGCCACAGATTGGTGGTGCTATAATAACCCATTTCCCCTACTGGTCACTTACAACCACCGTGGGACAGCAACAGCTGAAGGCTTTCATAATTTTTCCTATGTTTACTTTGCATTGGGCTTTCTACTTTGCATAATTAATTCGGTATACTTTTAGACTGGTAAGAATATGTTTATTCTGTTCTGTATGTTGAATATGTTTAATAGTTCTATTCCAGTTTTAACTTGTAACTTCAAATACTGTTATGAAATGCGATTTTTATTTAAACTTTTATAAGATTGCCGAGTCTCTGTTGTTTAATTTTTTTACAACCGGTTCGTTCTTTAGATTTGCCGGAATATAATGAATGGTGTCGTGAATATTAATGAAATGTTTTTTTCTATTGAATATTTAATAATCTCGTTTATTTGCGTGATTAACGCTGCAGGTATACAACAAAATTGTGTTGTAGAAATTCTTATTTTATGTCTTATAACAAAGGATTTTTTAAAAGGATATCTTACAATGGCGGACAAACAAATTAGGGCATAAAAATGAATACTTATACTTAGTCGAACTTACGAAAAACAAAAGCATAAAAATAAAAGAAATTGTATTTTTATTGGTGTGCCAGCGAACTATTTCAGTTTCCAAGCTGTAACAACGAATATGAACGATGATCCGTTTAGATAAGTTACGATCGGCGTACGCGCCCACAGCTGTATATTTTACGCACAAAAAACTCATAGGTACGTAAACTCGTTCGTGCTAATACGACCTCTATTGTTATAAACATAAATTAAAATGCGCTACAGTGTACGTAATAAAAAAGGACCTATAAAAACTAACAAGGCATAACTCGCACTCGGGTGAAAAAATATCGAAAAAAAAAAAACTTTTCATCACGCAGGTTTGGTCGAAAAATCAAGGTGTTACTGCGGTCGGCCAAACATCAGTATAGAGAGGTGGAGGGGTGACCCCCTCTAATACCGCAGCGGGGCGCCCCCTCCCCCGAAGTCTATACTCGAGTGCATTATACACGTAACCCTCCCTAGCGGGCCCTGGAATCTCTTGTATAGTTGTGCATATTTAGTGTAGGCCTAATTTCAACCCCCGTCGCATGTACCCCTATTGATTTGCGAGGGATGCGGCGGAAGGGTTAAATTTACCTTTGGCAAAATTGTTCAGTCATGATGATTGAGCGGTTTTGGTAATCAAAGAGATCGATCGTGTGCAGTAGGGGCCGCTTTTTTGCTAATTTTCTGTTCAGCGACACATTATCCATTGGCTTAGGTTTAGGCACAATGCTTTTAGGTTAAATTTAGGCACTAAGCACTAGGGAACAAACACTCGGTGCTTATTTAATTAACTTTCATGACGCAAACGAAACATAACCAAGTATAGTATAATCGTTACATTTTAGGTAAGTTAATTTAGTTGATTTGATTAACAAATTTAAAATTTTGAAATGGTTTTCGGGTACATTGTTTTATTCTATTAATTCCAAGAATGTTCAAACGTTTCCTTAAGATATTATGTCAAACACAAAGCGTCCTGCGTATACCTGTGTCAAAGACTGTCACTTCACAGGATGTTTTTGTGACGTCTTTCTTTAACATTTCCCTTGATTTCCTTCTTTAAACTTTCGTTTTACTATTGACGATAGTCAATAGTAAAATAGATTATTTCTTAATAGAACTATCGACCGAAGAATTTAAAATTAAAACGTCGGCCTTTGTGTCGCGTTACTAGATCAAATCTAGGCCTCGAACCGTCACTTTTGACCGCCTTCGAAGTAACGGTCTAGCGTTCTACTGCGATTATTGATCGAAATACTAAACAAGCTAGCCTAAAACGTATACTAAAATTGTAATTGCAATACTATTAACAGTTACCTCACGTATAAAAACCGAACGTCCGAAATGGTTCACCTAGTTTTCCAGGCGCCCCACTCCGTGCAAGATTGATTTTCTCTCACGCATTTCGCTTGCACTTTCAGCGAGGGTGTGTGTTTCTATCTCGCTCTCGAGCCCGTGTGCCTCCCGCGCCGACCTTGAATTCGGGAGGCACACCCAGCGGGTGGGATGCGTTGTCATATACAGGCTGTGCGTGTGTGCGTCGGGCGGAGGAATGGGGTTAGTCGTCCTCCCCCCGTGATGTCGTTTTCACTTGCATCCGGGCTTTGAAGCTTATTTCTACGGGTGGGGAACTCAATTTTCAATTTGATTTCGCATTCGCTCCGAATTTTCGGCTTTCGCTCCCGGATGTTGGGGAAATCGCAGATGTTTGTGCTATTTTCGTGGTTTTTTTTTCGTCTCATCGTATTTTTTAATATCGGCTCGTTTATTAATTTTATTACGTTTTACTCAATTTTCATTGACTTTTCAATTTTGAGAGGAATTGGATTTTTTAAAGTCGTTATAAGCCTATGATAAAAGTGGGCTTGGTCTTTTGAAAGAACATTCAAAACATTTTAAATACTTATTTTGCTATTGGAAATTAATTTGACCCAGAATATTCGTACGTAATTGTGTTACGCTGATCACCTTGCATTGTAAAACTATATAACGTCAAATTAAAATACACACAAACCGCATCTGTTTCTATTTGCCAAGGGCTGTCTCAATTAGAACGCACGACACTACATCTTGACAATTAAACCCTCTTTATGAAAATGTTAAACACTGTCGTGCAAAATTACATGCTACTATAAAATTAACACACGTGATTTGAAGACTTATTCGTTATAATTATTCTACAGAACATGAAGGTTTACAATTAAACTGACCATTTGATTGACAAACAGAAATAAAGTTCTGACTATGAATAATACATTTTTATGAATAAGTAGTTGTTATTTATTCTTCCTTGTTCATTGTTGTGCAAAAGTAAGTTATAAAATTTCCACGTCTTCAAAACACGTTGCAAATATCAATCTACCTACTAGACAAGAAAATAATAGTGGCATTTATCCTTTAGAGACAGCTTCTAGGGCAGAAATCCATGTGAGACAGTGGACATTTACGGACTATAAAAAGCACAGAAGTTTATTGTTTCGTAAATGTCCAAATTCTATTTTATTGGTTGAATAAAGTCATTTGTAAAACTAAAATCGATTGTAATCCCGTTTTGCCACTAAAACTTGCTCCACAAAAATGAAAACGTTTCTATCACATAGTATTCATTCAAGAATACCATAGAAAACGAATAAACATGTATTGTAATTGTAACTAGCCTCATTGTGAAAATGCTACGTACGTTACAATTCAATCAATAACGTTTTGTCATTGATAATTGTATGATATCATTGAATTTTTAAAGGTGTTCTACATAAAAGAACGACTCGTAACCATCCTTATAATCTATTCAATGCTGCTGACCTATTTACGCGTCGCTCCGCGTTGCAATGTCGTATGGTCGCAGGGGCCCTCAAATGATGAGAACAGCATGTTTGGGTTAACACTCGACGGAATTGGGACGCACCGTGCCACTAAACAAACTGGTGTGATAAAACTGAATTAGATATTAGTTGTAACTGGCACGTTTTTTTCGGCCCGCACTGTAATATTTGAGACATAAAATGGAGAAACACTTAGATAAAATATATATTTTTTTGAAAAATAAATGTTTCTTTTTTTCAATTATTCTACGATTTCTAAACCTAAGACAAATAATACAAGGTTTTTGCAAGTTTACGTTCTTGACCCTGAATTGGATCGTCATGTGAAATTCCAAGATTTAAAATAGGTTTCATTCAAAATCCCGAAACGAATCTGAAACAATTTTTTCAAATATTCGTTCAATTTTTCTCAAAAACAGACCTATTTGACACACAAATCCACATTAGAGTTATCTTAACGTTAAAATAAAATATAGCGTTTGTAGCTTGCACACATGCACGATAACGTTTGTAGGTCCCGAAATGGGGCCAATGTCAGTGCTGTGTTGCAAGCTGCGCGAGCGACCAATGTCGTTCGCTCATTTCCTCGTTAAACCGCGGCGGAGGCGCAGGCGCAGGGCGGTGGGCGCATGCGTTGTGAAACTGCAATGATACTGTGGTGTATGCGACGTTGGTTTAGCTTTTGATAGGTCGTGAGATGAGCGTGAAATTAGTTTACGTACTAAGAATAGATAAATCTTAAAATAACAGAATAATGTACAAATTTTAAGAAAAAACTAAAGAGGAGTACAGCTCATTGAACATAAAGAAAATTAACATAGTTGTCAATAAGCTTAATTATCAGTCTTACCAAGATGTATCGTATTACCCAGTATTAACTGGGTTGTGGAGGTCAGATAGGCAGTCGCTCCATGTAAAATACTGGTATTCAGCTGTATCCGGTTAGACTAGAAGCCGACCCCAGTGTAGTTGGGAAAAGGTGAAGCTGATGATGATGAGTTGTCAATAAGCCATGCCCAAAAGGCTGGCAGCATTTCCAACTATGAAATAGATTATATAGATAGTCATAATTATTAAAGGCTACGGCTGCAGAAATAAACTGCGGCCGTTTCACATTAGGAACACCGAAAGTCACGTACTACAAGCTCGTTGTTCACATAAATGTGTGTGAATGCATCAGTTTACTTACTTAGTCGGCGATTCTCTAGAAGATGACAAGCAACAAATCAACAATCGAAAACAAAAACTTTGGTAAATTCCCTGGTTGGAGTTCTGTGCGTTACATTTTCTGACAGCAATATTTAAAACGTTTAGATTGTAGGAATGGTATACCTTAATAATTAAATGAGATAATTGACTGCGTCATGCGTATTATCAATTACTGTTGTTTTTTGTGAACTTCAATTTCAAGGTTTTATATTTCCCACGGGCAGTTACAGTTTATTTTTACAGTTATATTTAAATGGGATTTTCCATCAGGAAATTGTTAGTAGCAGCCTGGAGCCAGTATTTGTGCCCGATTGATGGCAGTGGGCTCGCCCCCTATTACTTGGGACTTGAACATCTTCCTGCGCCTCACTTCCAGGTAACAAGTGCGATGTTATGTAAAAGTTAATTCAAACAATTACAATCAAGGATGATCAACTGTAACACAATAACATTACCATATTTTTTGTTCTTTGCAGAACATTTATTGAATATAGATTACTGCAAGTGCGTCATACATTTCATTCAGTAAACAAATTCATTCACAATTTTCAAAGAAGTTACTGTAATTTTACACATATTATGCAAATCTTCATTCATTTGAAGACCCATACAAATTCCTTCAAGGCTAGGCCTGTTCGTCCGTGCCTATTACGTTAACGACATGATCCGTCAATTTACATACATTATCTATATACACAATGATATTATATAAAAATACTAGATATACAATATTACCGTATCTTCTTTGTAATTTAGCTAAAGCGCAACACAACTGAAACATGCAAGCACGAATCAGAAATGAAATACGTTTTTTTACGACATACGGAACACAGCACAAAAATAAATAATAACCGATTAAGTATAGAGAAAATGAAGAGCCCCCAGCATAGGATTTTTCGAAATAAGGCCCTTGGATCAATGAATAATGATGAAGTTGAACGAAGTCACCTAGTATCATTTGTGTATATTTCCTTATCCAATTATATAATGTGGTTTCGTGTGATATCGTGCAAAGGGCTTGAAGGCACCTGTCTGATACTAGATTACAGTAGATAGATCGGATTAATAATTGATTGGTGCTACTTTTCGTGGCGTATCTATTTTATTCAATTACTTACATATGTAGGTACTGTTGTACGTTTTGTAAGTTATTTTATTATGCCTTTGTGTTTCTGTAAAAAAATAGGAACTTAAACTGATGACACGTCATCCTTTATGAAGAAACAAGAATCAACTCCATTAATAAAATCTAGTCAAATGAAAATACAGTCTGTTATTTGTATATTCAATATTTAATAAGCAAATGTGATTCCAACTACATTATGATCCCCAATTATAATAACGTAAAGCAGGTGTTATGCAACAAGTAACATCAATAAAACATTTTTTTACCGAACAGGTAGACGCTACTTTACCAGTACATGGGTGTATAAAACTGCCTTCATTAGCAACAACCTATTAATATTCTACAACAGAGTGAAATAGAATATAAATAGATCAACGTTCGTTGGTATCTACGTGCTCAGCGCCGCCTGCACACAAAACAGTATTGATAGAAAAAAAAACTGGTTGAAACAACTCGATTCCATTCGAAAATTCGATTGAAAATGAGATTTTCCTTCATTAAACTTTAGTGCTCAAAATTCGTAGCAAAGTGCTACGAAAATTCGTAGCGTTTTGAAATCTCGTAGCACTCGTAGTACCTAGCTATTCTAGATTTCTTAGTATTTTAAAATTGCTACGATCAACAACATATTGATTGTACCTAACAAAAAATGCCTGTTAGTAATACCTTAAGCATTATTTACTTTAAAAAATAAATATATTTCATTATTCTACGAGTAATTTGTAAGTAAAACGAGTACTATAGATATAAAACCTAACAAAATAGATCGAAGAACGAGGAAGTGTTTCAAATAAAGCCGTGGGCGGGGTTTGTAGAGGCGATACGGTCGTGCAACGCTGTGCCTCTACTATAGGCTGGCTGCATACTATCGATTGTATAAGAAACCAGCTTTTGCCCGCGGCTACGCTCACGTTAATTTAGAATTTGACAATCAATTCGGGTTGTATTCTGCTTGTAATAATATAATTCAATCATGATTCGAATGACACGTGGCGCCATCTATTATCATAACAACGTTTTTGGTGTTTTCTTCGGGAACAGTACTTTTTTTCGGGATAAAAGATACCCTATGTCCGTTTCTGTACACCTGAGAACGTATGTGCAAAATTTCAGGATGATGGGTTCAGTGGTTTATTCGTGAAAAGGTAACAAACAAATTTACTTTCGCATTTACAATATTAGTATGGATACCTTGGATACTTTATGTATGACACATTTTATTACGATTTGGTAGAACAATAAAATTACGTAAGTATTGCTATTTTTATCTGATCTGCTGTATCTATGTATTTAAACTAACTCTCGATACCTTAATAAGTATATTTTTTAAACGACATATGTACAATAATTGTATTTCCACCAATTTTGGTGGAAACCACAAAATGAGGTTGGTATGAAGTACTCTTTCCTAAAAGAAATAATTTATACCTTCTAAATAAGGATTTTAAATAGGAAATTTGTTTGTTGCTTTCAGTTTTCTCTTCGGGGGTTTTGCTCAGTAATTTAGGGAGTATTTATAGTTAAGTAGGCCATCACTATTACTTTTTATTACATTTTAGTATTATTAAAATTATATATATAACTAACAGAATTTATTAATAATTCATACTACAAAAATAACACCATTTAGGCTCGATATATAGGGACAAATGCCCAAGAAGGCTGGTAGGTACCTACTAGATTGGGTATTCCATTTATTAAAACGCACATGCGTTCGACTCGTTATCAGGAAGTTATAGTTAATAAGGTAAATATTAAATAATTCTTGTTTAAATTCCTAGTAAATTATTCCTCCTGTTACGTTTAGAGGAAAATGTGACCGTGCCGTGTGTTCTATGTTTAATCTTGTAGTGGAGGGTCTTCCTGTGAAGTCACGTGTTTGAAAAATAGACCATTGTACTTCTACAATTAATTAATACTACTCATCATCTGCCTTTTCCCAACTATGTTGGGGTCGGCTTCCAGTCTAACCTGATGCAGCTGAATATCAGTATTTTACATGGAGCGACTGCCTATCTGACCTCCACAACCCAGTTAGTACTGGGTAATACGATGCCCCTTGGTAAGACTGGTTGTCAGACTTTCGGGTCACTGACTATCTGTAACGACTGTCACAGATCTACAAATGACAGCCGGGACCAACGGCTTAACGTGCTTTCCAAGTCACGGAGGAAACTCGGTGTGTAATGAACGGTCACCCATCCACAGACCAACCTAGGCTCTTGCCGCTGTCTTGTGGCTTTTATTATTTAGCCACGAGGTCCTGTTTTTAATTGTAAAATAATAATATTTAATAGGAAAAAAGTCGCTAAGTATCTAATTTTGCTTATAATTATATGATTTATGACTGCTCTATTCCACATTTTTTAATTGTGCCTACGATAATCTACTATACATAACTGCCGTTTTATTTAAGCTCTGAAATTCTCTGACATTACAGCTGAAATAAAAAGTATTACTTATTCTTTTGAAAATAAACACGAAATTAGAAAAAAATCCTACTCATAAAACAAAACAAAATCAATGAGATAATTTATTTATAATTAGAACTCAAAAGTTAAGCTAAGTTCAAATCTAGTTTTCAAATATATTTTTTTCTAACGAGCTTGTTAAAATATGAAATGCTAAAAATAGGAGAAAATAAACAAAGGATTGTTTAAACGGCATTCATAGCATTGATTGAAGGTCATTGTGTGCTAAAAAAAGCCGTGCGAATATCATTAAGCCTAAAATTGTTTATGAGTGTACAAGCATTCGTAATGTATTTACTTAAGAAGTGTGCGAATTTTGTTAAGCAGTTTGTATGGTACTGGCAACTATTAAGATAGATAATATTTATTTTATTTATGCTAACGGATATTATAAGCTATCAAACTATTAACAAAAATTTGTTAATCAAATCTTTTTTTTTATAATATAATATATACATCGGAATATTAACTACGCACACAGCTCCAAAAAAAGTGGTCATAAACTTTAGTCATTCTCATAAAAAATGCAAACTCCTAACTACAATCGCTGGCTGCTATCGATCGTCGTGTAATCGGAGTGCGTGCGGGCGGCCTTCCGTAGCGCATACGACCGCGGGTCCAAGGCTAACCGTATTTTGTTCCGCGCTCCGTGAGTAATGACGTAATAGCATAAGTACTCCGGCTATCTATAGTGCGACCGGCAGATACGCGTGGCCTATATCGATACAATAGAAAAATTATTGATAAAAATCATGTACAGGCGAGGCCCTAATATTGAGCCCTGCGACATTCCAAACACTTGGATCAAAAATTGATACCTATCTTTCACTATAACCTTGCGTAGCAATCGTTTATCTAAAAATACATAAATTACTAGACTTTCAACGAAATCGTAAACTAAAGAAACTTACAAGAAAAGTGAGGAAAACAAACAACGTGTTCAGTCAGAGGCTTTAGTGAAATCTAGATTATAGTAACGCCATCTATGATTTTGAAAGTGAACTAGTTACTATGTTCACGATTCAATCAAATAAAGTGTTTAATGGTTGTTCTAACACTAAGTCTGTTAAACGTTTTTATATTTGGTTTTATCTTCTTTTAAACTATTACACGAGTAAATCACGTGGACGCAAGATTAACGCTGTTTTAATATAATTTTGAAACAATATGACGCTGCGATAGGGATTCATTAATTTCAGGTTAGAACTACGTAATTATCGCATTTGACCTATTTTTGCTTCAGTGGGCCAAGGTTATGTTAGAAATACTTTGGAGAACTCTTTTCAAACAATTTACTCTAACTTTGTGACATTAATGTTTCTGACTGAAGAAATGATTACCTTGAAGTATAAATCTTTTTTTAATCAAGAGTAAAATTGATAATTTGGGTTTCGTGGTTTCAGCTGAATTAAGGGTTTCAATATATCCGTGTGGGAATGAAAGTATGCGCACAGTATTTGCAATTTACGTTTAAGCTAAATATAAAACGAAAATAAACTCTCTACTCGATCCATATAATACACATAGTTAAGACGTTCCCCTCGTACGCTTCTGAGAATTGCTCTGGGACCAGTTACCTTGACTTTTGTTTATTGTTTATTGCATTGCGTGGGCTGGGACTTACGATGTTTAATATATTCTTCTAAAATATAAAAATAGACAATAGGGTCATCAGAATTAGTCAAGATTTATCAAATGCCGGCTCGATTTCTTATAAGTTTATAACTTTTTTGATTTTTGAATAGGACTGATTACGTTTTGATTTTGATTTTTTGAACATTTTGTGATCTAGCTGTCCAGCTAGACTATAGGAATAGCAATATTGTTTAGATTTTTGATAGATTATCGTCATCTGTCATTTCGTGTACTTCCCAATTTTTAATTGATCAGTTAACAAAAGTATATGTTATTGTATTGAATCTCCTAAACAAAAACGTAAGACTAACCTCAAAATTGTCTTGTTTCAGGACGCCAATTCAAAGCTCACAAGGTGATCCTGGCAGCATGCAGTAAGCACTTCCAGGAGTTGTTTGACTCAGCGCCACCAAGTCATGTCGGCGCGTGCTACGTCATCCTGGAAGCGACTACAGCTGACAACATGCAGGCACTCCTCGAGTTCATGTACAAAGGCGAGGTGCACGTCAGCCAGGATGCGCTGTCCAGCTTCCTAAAGAGTGGGGAGAATTTGCAGGTCGGTTTCGTCTAAAGCCTTTTTGTTTATACGATGATTATTTAGGTATGTCAGTATGTCTCCGGGTGCAAGGGCACACCGCCATAGCAATTAGTAATCTTAAGTTATACTTCGAAAAGTAGCATCTTTACCAGCAAAAGATAAATTAAATCGATACATTCAAAAGTATACGCAAAGAGCTTACTTCTACAGAGCGTAATGTAAATATTGTTGAAACTGAAAATACAGTTCTTACAAATTCCAATTTGTTGAAGAAATCCATGCGTTAAGGCCAAAGTTACACATGTGTATTGTATTTGCACATACGTCAATGGTATTATCATATCAATACCCGATAATTTATTCAGGTGCGTTGATCAAAACTAAAGCTGTCCTAATTTATAATATTGCGTTTCCAGGTCAAAGGCCTGTCCATGGAGATGTCACAGGATGCTTGGATGAAGCAACAGCCACAGCCCCAGCAGAATTCTGGAGAACGCCATCCGACACGTATAAAGACAAGCCCGGTGTCAGGATCAGGGAACTGTGAGGTGCAGGAGTCAGCTGCACCGTCGTCGCACACGGCCACATTCGCTCCGATCATGCCGCAGTATGGGATGCCGATTCACGGCAGCGGCAACATGGGGCGGTATGCCCCGCCACCACACTTGCCGATGCACGCGGGCGGCCACCGCAGACCAGCGCCGCCCAAGCCGTCTCCGTCTCAGAGCCCACACGCTAGGAATTACAGGTAAATATTAATCTTTGAACATTAACTTGACGACACACAATTTTTAAGTCATGAAATATTTTATTTTTATTTGAAAGCAAAATTCGATTTAAGTCGTTTAAGGTTTGCTTATTGACACTTATAAAAAAACCTCTTGAAACGTTCATACTGCATTGTCTTGACACGAATAGAGTGCAGATTCCAATATTAAGTCAATATTACTTTAGCCTTGGAGACTAATATAACTTTAGTAGTTTGCGTAATAACGCATTGCATTATCTGGGAGCAAAAGTATCGTTTTCGAGGTTACAGCTGATCAAATAAATTCCAAACTGATTCATCTAATTTACCACATTTCGAAATTATTGATTTAGAATGACGAGAAGATTTTGTTTTAGAAAATTAGTGGTAAGATTCCCGAAATAAATATTGGAATAGGTCAGATAATTCCAGTTTCGCTTTTTGATAAACAAAATCGAACTTGACCTACACAGTACAAACTCATTAATGTTTTCAATGTTCGTCTAATGCTTATCTTTTTTTCTAAATGATGTTACACAATCATTGTAATATTTCAACAATCTGTTCTTCCCTTTGACTCTGTTCTATCTCTAGGATCTTTTTCAACTTCAGCAGCTACTGCAGCTTTAGGCGAAAGGAAGTCTGGTTCATAAAGAACTACAACCCGTTCGCAGTTATTATACCTTGTGGGACTGTAGCTTAATCTTTTTGTTTTTGACTAATACATTCTATGACAATTCAAAAGTGCATGCAACTGATACATTTGAAATAAATGTTTTGAGTTTGAGTTTTAGTTTTATTGCTGTCAATTCCAGGCAAAGCTCATCGTCATCACACTGCGGCAGCGTGGCCGACGAGCCAGACACTCGCTCTTCTCCGGGCGCTGGCGCCCGCTACGAAGAGAACCCACCTGACTGTACCTCGACCCTCGGCAACCCCATCAAGAACAACGGATACGAACGCAGCGCCTCGGCCACCGACGACATGCCTGAACGCTTAAACAATGACCAAGGTGCTGAAGGTAGGTTTTAGAGAATTATGTATTTGCGTGATGATTTGGAAGAGGGAAAAATTTAACCAAATTTTTATATTAACCAAGCTATTTTAAATTGGAGCTTCAATCAAAAGCACCTTGGCCGAATATTCTTTACAGTTTTCAACGGGCTTTCATACTTCTCATTCAGCTCATTAACATCTACTGCTGAATATAATCCTGTTATTTCTGCAATGAACGGTCATCAGGGAATCTTCATGTCATTAATTTCATCATCATTCATCATCATCTTCTTCCATAATCACCACGCATGGCGAACGAATGATTGGGGTCGCAGTATAATGTTATCACAGGAGGATCTTAAGTCCTCTTGAACCCCTTGGTAAGTGTCTTTTGCCCCTCTGGGCATGACCATAATTCTTCGCCAGAAAATACGCAGCTTTACCGATTCGCATGCCTAGATGTAGATAGTTTTTGAGTGAGTAGTGCAAGTACCGTAGTTGAAATAAATGAAACATTAAGTTTCCAAAGCTATAACAAAATATCTGCATCCTGTTTAGATTTACGGATAAAGAGTGAGAACGACTACCAGCCACCGGGATACAACAACTCTCCGCCGCCGGCTACGTCGCTACCCAATGCTAACTACCACGATAAGCCCATGGAGACATCGCCTGTGCCACCGAAGCCAAGCCCCGACATCTGGCCTGCCAAACTGATCACCAGCAAGTCTGGTGGAATCGCTACTGCTGACGGTGAGCATACGCTTTAGGAAAAACTCTTGGAGCTGCGTCTGGATTTGAACAATTTTACCTTTATCATTATAGCCTGACTAATATGTGACTACAGAGTAGTATCAAACGAGCAATGTTTGTAATGGACGATGAATTATTAATTTGCCAGCCAGCAATTACCATCATATTAACTCGTGTGTACAAAAATTTCAGGTAAAAAGCTGAAATGCCCATATTGCGAGAGACTTTACGGATACGAGACGAATCTGCGCGCCCACATCAGGCAGCGGCACCAGGGCATCCGCGTGCCGTGCCCGCACTGCTCGCGCACGTTCACGCGCAACAACACCGTGCGCCGTCACATTGCGCGCGAGCATCGCCATCAGGTCACCCCCCACCTCCCAAACCAAGGACCCCTCCATAACCACACGCAGTAAGATCCCACGAAGTTTTATTCTCAATCTAATTTCAACCGAACTACCTCTGCTATTTAAGACCGACCCGGGCGACTGTCTTATCTACCTCTGAACGCGTTACCATAAACTGGCGGCTGACGATTGGATTACGAAGACGGTATCTTTTGTTATCAACTCATGGTCGCCCGAGCTGCGTCTCAAACTGTGTATAACACGCGTACAATAATATACCTCGTTGATGCATATTATGTAATCAGTATCTACCTCAGAATTTGATCTTAAGATTTTTTAACGTTTTATAATTGTGCGATAATTGTTACTTAATTTGATAATCATGTGTGACTTTGAATGGTTGCTCAGTACTCGTCTCTTGTCTGGTACCATGTTTGAAAAATATTGTACCTTTTATTGCACCGTCATTTCGTTTAAGTACCTTAATATTTTTTTGCAAACTTTAGTAATATGTCCAGTTGACTGTGAGAAGAAGTTACCTTTATAGACGATTTATTTTGTGCTCTCGGTCGAGTTATGACATAGCTTATAAAAAATACCTGAGCTAGGGAATCTTAGAAATGTTGTTGAGACTGATGGTCATAGGCTAAGTGTATGTAAATAATAGGAGAAAGTTGTAAACCGCCTTGGCCTAGGTTGAAACACGCGTATACCGACACTCTGTGGCAAAACTACCTCTGTTTTACATTTTTTTTTTTACTTTTATGATTACCCTTACATAATGACAATAGATTATAATAAATACGATTTAGTTACGCACCCAACAAATCTGTGATACAATAGAGAACAGGCTGTATATTTATTTTTTCACATTTGCCACACTGTCGATAAGGAAACAATGGTAAAAACGTGCGAAAATATACGGAAAAGTAGAGTTTCAGCAGTTTTTTACTGTACAGTGAATGAGTAACGGTTTTAGTTTTGTACAAAGTACAATTTGCCCTAGATACATAAGTAGTTAGGTAAAAAACGTGTTATAAAAAAATTGCATGTACGGTTCGATGCATGAATGTGTAAGCAAATCCATTACTGTCGTTGGTAACAGGCACGCCTGGGCGGATGTTACTATTGAGACCAAATAATTATATGTTTCAATGGGATGGTGTCGATTTTAACATTCCGTTATATAAAGTTTTTTTTTTCGTCTTTGTGCATTTATATGAAGGCCACTTACTACTTTTATATTCCTAGTCATTTCAAGTGCAACCAGTTGAGATTTTTTAAAGAAAATAATTATTTATATAATAAATGTAGGGGTGTCGTCGGTGTCATTGTATTATAATTGTTGTGTTGACATCGGCGCCGCCCAAGAGTAATACTTCATATGTATACATTCAGCTGCAATAAAAGGTTTTAGTTACATAAAGCAGATGGTACAGTGCCAAATATCCTCAAGTTTAAGTTCACATCGTATTATTTATTTTATTTTTTGTTAAGTGTGAATGTAGCGACTGTGTGTTATATTCCTGATATTTAGGAATAAGTTGCATTCATATTTATTATTATATTTATATTTTAGGATACACGTCTTATTGAATATATTTATGACGAGAAAGATATAAAGGCTCAGTGACTTTTAAATATTTAGTTTCTGTTGTTTAGTACCATTTGTAAGACAGCGTTTTAGTTCTCTTGGAATGGTTACATCGTTTTTGTTATGAAATACAAAAAAAAAACTATAAAGTTCTGTTCATATACTAAATACAATGTGTGCCGTTAATTGAGAATATTTAAAACAGATAGATAGTTCAAATTGTGCAAGTGAAATAGTTTTAGTAAATACACCTGATTGGTAGCAAAATATTAAATAGCAAATTATTATTATCGATCACACTACACTCCCCGAATAATAAATGTGTATTTATGTTATATGAATAGAATTATATCTACTAGTAGTATCAATAGACCGAATAGAAGCTAATAAACAGTTGATATCTGAATATTTTTAGATTCGAATAGACAGGCTATTTTAAAATCTATTTGTACACTAAACTGAAATTGATATTTTTATTGAAAATCTCTTTTTATAAAATATTAAAAAAAGATCGCCAAAAACATTAAGAGTAAATCTGTATTGATTTCTTTATCATTCAAAGTTGGGTCGTGGAAAGGTAGTAGAAAGTGGCAAGAGTTCACAGGCTTTGCTTTCTAAATAACATTAATATTTAAGAACAATAAAACTATGTTTTGATTGAATTGATGACAAACGGATTGACGTAATATTTTCTCAGAAAGGCATTATGAATGAGCGAGTGAATAGTGGTTCCAAAAATAAAAATATTTTTATTAAAATCCAAAAAAAGAAAAATATGCACATAGCTGTTTGGGGAAAAGCCCGGGGGATCAAATGTCGATTTTTGAGAATTATCGCACAGAAAATTTCTTTTATCTAGATGCACGGCAGTGTGCCAAGCCAAGTTCTGTCGGAGAAGAACGAGGCAAAGCACGCCCGTATGTTATCTTATTTTATAATGTCTGTGACCTCTCTTGGAGTTGGTAGGGTGGTATTTAACCGATTAGTTTAGGTTGCTTTACTTTGCAACGATGCACGATGTGACACTGTGTGCTGCAGTCTTATAAGACAATGATCGATAACGTACTTTGCTCTGTCGCGTTGAACATCTATAAACGCAGTGCCTTCAGTGACATCTAGGTGGAAACGGTCTGTAGAAGCTTTGGAGGGAACCACATACTTATACTTTACGTTGACCGAATCCTTTGTAACTATTGTATAAAAATTATTATCTTTCATTTTACTATCGGCATTCTTTATTAAGCATATTATTGTTAAGAAAATGTTTTTGCTACTTCAATTGCAAATTGTTAACATTTGTGTTTATCATTATTGGCGAGAAAAATATTGTTCTATTTTTTTGTCTTTTCGTTTTTTTTTCTCTTATGAATTCAAAATTCATAGTTGTGATTTCTTTTGACATTTAATGTTTTTTGTGATACGTAAAAGAGAATTGCATTAATGCATCACGTTTTTTTAGCTTTTTTCGTTTAAGTAAAAGGAGGGATTATGAGTATGTCTATGGACGGTTGCTAATGTTAGCGGTGGGCACTAGGGGCTCGTTATTTTGAAATCAATAATTGGATTTGCTTCTTTCTAAATTTTATAAGGTACAAAACTTAGATTACAATAACATCACATGTCAATTTTGATGCTGCAACATGTTTGTGTCGTTCCACAATATTGTTTGTGACTGTAATAATAATTTCAAGTAATTATTGTACAAAATTCAGTATACATATGGGATATTGGATAACACGTCTAAATTAAGTTGTCGCATTGTTAAAGCTAATTAGTGGACAAGTTACTAGTGGTCCCTAATATAGTCGTAATGTTATATTTGATGTGATAGGAAAATTCACATTTAGTCGGTGTATTGCAATCCCTTTTTCATTGGACTTGGCCGATCTCCCTTTATATGTGGCTGTAGCTCTGGTTAGAAGGTAATGGTCTAGCGAAGGTGCGTCATGTGGATCTCATGGTGTTCGACATGTTCGGCCAACATTTGTGAGATCTTCATGGCGTAAATAATAAGATTGGATCCAACAATTCGCCATACAACAGCTTCAAGCGAGCGATGTACAAGGTATAGTTTTGAGTCAAAATTGAGTATAATATAATTAGATAACTTTACTTTAGTTGCTTGCTGTGAGGCATTATTGCTGGATCAAAACTGCATTTAAGTTTAAGCACATCAATTGGTTCCGTTTTGAGTTTTGTTTTTAAGATTTATGTTTAAGTTTACTTTTAGTTTTTTATTCTCTTTTGTGTACATAAAATCGCGAGACGTCGTGATGGTAAAGCCAAAGATTGTTACGGGTATGGTGACCCTCTGCCGTCACATGGCTATGTAGGAACCTTACATTAAGCATCAAGCATTTAGCATCAAGCTCTTTCGCCTCTGGAGGCACATGCTAAACAAGTTATACACAAAAAAACAACGTATAACTTTGAATGTAATTTTCTACATAGCCTCTTAGTTATAATTATGTACGTTTATCTACCTCGAGGATGTAATTTAGTTCGTAAGTAAGCTTTTAAGTAGATTTTTTAAATGATGGAAAAATATAAAATGTTAGCTTTTAAGATTAATGTGAAAAATTAAAAAAAAATATTAATAAATTTTAAAGTACAAATATGCTACCTCAGGATTCAATTATAGTCATTTTACATATTCTATAACTGTCCCGCAGATGTATTTTATGATATCTATTTAATGAATGTTAAATAACTTGTCAGATTTTTAATAATACTTGTTCTAAATAAATGCTGGTCATTACATTTTTGGAATTTACGAAAATAGTTTTAAAAATGTAAGTAAATAAGGATGTAATTCAGTCGAAAAGCTGTCGATAATAGTATGAAGCACGTTTATTTGAATCTCTGCATGGTAGTCAGTGCTCTCAACTCAGGTTCATGCTCAAAAGAGGATATACATCGACGTCAGTGTTAGCGACTCTGTGGGCTCGGAACGGGCTGGGTTGACGGTCTAAGTTAGTCGTAAGTGTTAATTAGGTTAGTTGTAATAATCTCATTGATGTACCTCATGTAAGCACAACACTCCTGCGGGAGATCGGCCACAAGTCAATATCAACGTAATCTAATTGTACTTTCCTTCACTCTCCGGAGTATAAATTTTTATTCGTAATTTTTATTATTATTAATTTTTCCCAGTTACTTTTTTTGTGTTTCATAGATGTTACTATGTTTTAAGGAGACGATAGAAAAAATGGAGAAATTATTGTTTGTTAGGTTTCTGCGAATTAAAAAAAATGTAACAAAATTATTATTTTTTTGTTTTTATTTTTTTTTCCGAATTTCCTTTTCTTCACTTTTAAGTTTCCCAATTATTTTACTTTGACAAGTTACACCCGTCCATCGTGTTTAATGTTTATTATACTTAAGTACATTATTTAAGGAATTGACATTTAAGTACCTAATATTCATAAAATAGTTGCACTTAACTGGACAGGAAATATTTAAGTATCTAATCATTGGATGTTTTTATATTTTAAGGGTGCACTATTATTATTGAATTGATCGTGAGAGTACCTCGTGATCTTTACGAATTTGATAATGAAAAAAAAAAAATGTTCTTTCGCATTAAATATTGTGTAAGTTGTAAAATTATGCTCACTCCCTCACTAGTATAAAAATCACAACTTCTCGGACTGAACGAAGGTGGGTGAAAACTGACGCGAAGTCATGTACGAGTAAATGAGTTTGATCATTGACTAATTATATTCCATTTACTTCACTTTTCATGATAAATACTGGCTATAAATATATTATCATCGTAAATTCAAAATAATTTTGATGTTTCAAAAAAATTGATTATAGTCGTTCGTGACTGTATATAAAACATTATATTTCATATAAATATACTTAAGTGTTTAACCTTTTCATCTTGTTAAGTTCAAAATGAGGTAAGTCTCGGTGTCACTTAAAACTATGTTCTTGGTGTCATCTTTGTGTAAGTGTACGAGAAATATAACTCTTATTGATATGCAAAAAAAAGAAAAAAATATATAAAAAAGCAACGAGCACTCTTGTCTGCAATGAACTAAAGTACAAATTTCTGAAGTCTTAACGAGTTACTGCCAGTACAAATTAATTAATGGGCAAATAATAAATGGTATCCGTTTTTTTATGTAAACGTTGCCAAAATTGTATTTTTGGGGCATCAGTAAACATAATTTAGTGTAGGCTATTTCGTGAAAAGTACAAAAAAAAAACAAAATGGTGTATGATGTACAGCAGCCCGCATGTGGTGATTGGACGAAGGGCGACGTGGATATCATTTGATATATTTTCATTCATTCAGTTGCATTTTTATCATTCGAATGCAAGGGTATACAATACGGCCAACATCTAGTAAGTGGTCAAAATAGAACGTTAAAAAACGGTGACTTATCGATTGTAAACCAGGATGGTTGTAAAACTAAGTAGGATTTTGTACGTAGCGATGTAATGCTTAAAAAAAAACGGTCGTCGGTTCGGTGGTCTATGTCTGTAAAGGAAAAGTGATTGTCTGTGATTTTTTTAAGCGACTTTTTTATATATATGGAAGAATATATAATTCTTTAACAGTAAGAATAGCACTACTTGTGATTTTTACATTAGAAATTATTGGTTGACTTCATTTTTTTGTACTATATTATAGGGTAATGTAGCGATTGGTGTAGTGGAGAACGGTGCGGGTTGAGTGTACATAGACTAATCATAATATGTATTATATAATATATGTATGGTATATGACAAGCGTTCTTGTAGTAGGGGATTGTAGGTTATTTTGGGCATTTTTGGTTTCACCTGCATGGGAGTGAGTGACAAGGACGGCACTACGTAAATGTTGGCGATCCCCTACTACTTGTGCTGTCTACTAACATCGGGTAACGTTTGGCAAATGGTTAGACCACATGCGATGCTTGTTTGTTTTAGAGTCTCGTGTTCTTCAAAAAGGCTATCTCAAAGGCCATATACGAATTAATGACTACAATTTGAGGGACGCGTGGCTCTTTCCGGTATAATTAGTAAATTAATTTGTGCGTAAATGTAAAACGGTAATAACTTACCGAGTTCTAGCGAATTTTTTAGTGTGGTAAACATTTTGGCGTATTCTGTTATTTATGTGGTAATCGTAGTAATTAACTGTTACGTTTGCTTCGGGTAAATTGGTCTTGTATTAGCTGAAGAATTGTCCTTATCCCAAATTGTAACGTTTCATCAAAAATTAAAACAAAACAGTTATTGAAATACGCGAGTATACTGCCGTAACCGATAATTTACTGTCCCATTTAACTTCCTTAAATACATTCTGTGCTTTTTTCCAAAACAATAAAGTACGCAGAAGGTCACCTCGGTACATCTGAACTACTTTATTAATTAATGATAATGATATTTCATTAAACATGGCACCGTATAAATTATGTGAAATGATTGTACGAATCATAAATTAATTCGTCCTTCCCTATCTTGTCACATTTCCTCTTAAAACCAATTTATTGAAAATGGAATAATTTTTACAAAAGTTCACATTATTTTAAAATGCCATCACGGTAAGAAAAAACTGTCTCATGAAGATTACATTCTGTCAATAAAAAATGTTTTACATTTGCAACGAAACCAGTATTCAGGAAGTTATTTACCATAATGAGGTAGTAAACATTCGATGTAATATACTTTTATGTTCCCCTTTGATGTAAGATAATATCAATATGACAGGGATATTCTTCAGCTTTTCAAGTTTCTTATGATAAAATTTATTATGATCGGATACATTGCTCTTAGATTTTAAATAGGTTTTACCAAGAATAATTCTAAAAGAAGGTCTCTCTCACGCAGGTACGTTGCGCATTATATTCGAGGACAATGGCAAATCTTCATCAATAAAGAACCGAACGTGGTCGCTAGTTTAACAAAACCAATGAAAATTAAAACGGAACAAGATGTATAAGCTGTCATCTAAATCGTACGATCGTTCATTGCTAAAGAAAAACTCGTAGGCGGTGTATTTACAAAAGTCAAGATCACTAAAAATCTATTTTTGATGTCAAGTGTCTATATAAATCTAGTGTACCTGTGTGTCCGTTCATTTCCAAACAAAAACGTAGGCGGCGTATTCACAAAAGTCAAGATTACTAAAATGTTTTTAATAATGTCAAGTATCTAAAAAATAGGTTACCAAAAAAAAGTATTTACTAAAATCAAGTGTACCTGTGTATCTGATAAAAGTCTAGAGTAGCTATGTATCCGATTATTAATAAATAATATCATTGATTGTAAGTTGTGGACTTTGGGAAATAGTTTCTTTAATGTAAGCGATCTTTCAAAATGTGCAACAATTTGCATCATCGTAAGTAATCTAAATAATTAATTTTCCGCTATTTCCCACGGTAAACTGAGTGTACGAAGAGGACTATAGAATTCTAATACAGGTATTATAATTGTCCATTTGTGCACTAATTATAAATTTGCGTAAAATAGATTGTAAACTAATTAAAACGATCATACAGTACCCACAACACAATATCCTAACATCTGGCTAGGTCTAGATATTGTATTGATGAAAAATTTGTTCCATTGTGGAATTCTTAAATTAATAAAAAAATGTTGCTAAAATTATTTTGTTGTGTTGTTTATTTTAGCGTTAAGATCCTTAATTAAGCTACCCTTAATAATCTTAATGTGTTCTAATTCTATGCAAATTTGCCTTGAAACTTAATACTTTATAACGGATGAATTGAAGAAAAACTACTTACGGATTTGTCCAAGTTGCACCTTATATCGATATGTTTACATGTAAGCTACGTTCATGCAATTTGTTTCAGTATTCAAGTTCAATAGGCAACCTTACAGCGCAGATAAAACCAATATGAACGTTACTAGTTAAACTAAAAGGTGTAAACGGTCCCTTCACGGAGCCGACAACCAAGCATTTTCTATATCAAACTAAGTAACTCTACGCAAAGAAGGAAATAATGTTGGGAAAAGATCATTTTTTTTGGGGTGAAACATCACGGTTTACGGTAGGACTCAATGTAACGCATTCAACATATTGTGCTGATTGATGCATTGAATAGTACAGGTGGCATTTCAAGTAAAGTTATAACATTAAACACTTGTATTTTTTTGTAACTTATAAATATGTTTGAACTTTGACCTCCAATTTATCCGTAACTAGAAGGTTCTCAGGTATGGTGCCAAGCTGCTACTGAGAAATTTTAATGTGTTGTTCGACATGAAAACATACACACAAGCTTCAAAGAGCTTGCCCATTATACACAATACACACACTTTATACCATGACTTGTATGACTTGATATTTGAACTCAAGAGGAACAGTTAATAGACCCCACTATCGCCCATGTAGCGAAATACTGTTCGTATCACCATAAGATAGAAAACGGTTAGGGTATCTACACGAATTAATAAAAGCATATTAAGTTTAGTTGCTATAAAAGGCAGGTGAACTAGTGAAAGAATTATTATAGCAGCATACATGTATTATAATATTATTTTCCTGTGTTGTCTACTGTGTGTAAATAAATAGTAAAATAAATAAATAAATACATAACATCACGCCTGTAAGCTCCGAAGGGCAGAGGTACCTAATTAAATAGTACCTACACCTACATTTTGTCAGTTATATTTTAAGTCCTATGTAATAGAGGGCAAGCCTGTTGCCATCAACCGGGCACAAATCCAGTCTCCAACTGCTACTGAGAAATTCCGTATGAAAACATCCAATAACCAGGGATTCGAAATCAGGACTTTATGCTCAGCAGTCACACTTGCGACCACTCGACCAACGAACAAGCCAAAGAAAGAAATTAAGACATGGCAAAATAGTGGACAAGCTCATGCAAAATAAAAAAAAGCACCATGTACCTACGAGGTTAAGATTATCTCCCGGCTAACAGGCCGTCTGTATACATATTTTATTCGGAACACTTCATTGTATGCAAATGCGTCCATAAGTACATACATACCTGCGCAAATATTTATATTACTGCTAAATGTCAGTAACTAGTGACATTTCCCATTTTTTGCAATTTAGATCAATTAAGATAAACACCGTTTAGATTTGGACCAGTTTCTGAGATATTTAGTTTAAGGGCAAGAGTTCTAAAGGCTAGCATTGCATAATGCTTTTATTTGTGTTAAATTCTTCTGTACAAAGCTACTAAGATTTCTAAAGGTTTACTAAAGTTGGATGAGCCTTGGGGTGGACATTTTCTTGAGTGGACACTGCGAATCAGCAAGCGTAAGGTGCTACGATATTCGCAGGGTGGCTGGTAGCAATTAGATGAGAGTTGTCGAGAATTGAGTTAAGTGGCGTGCGATTGAAGAAGCCTATCTCCAGCAGTGGACTATTGTAAGCTGATGATAATGACTAAAATGAATGAATTTTAGATGAACTTTAAGCACACTTAGTAGTGTTGACGGATGGCCGATGAAACATAATTAGGAGTCTTCGAGTGGAGACCCAGTATCGGCAGGCGTGGTGGCATTCTCCAGCTACTACCGACGACGAGATAAAATGTGTGACAGCTTGGGTGAGGCCGCAGTGAATAATGGACGGGCTGGTTAGATTATTTTTTTTGGAAATCTACTAAAACTGTCCTTGTTTGTCAAAAAGGCAAAGGATAATTTATGTGTTCAGCCGACAGCTTACCTACCTGTAATGAAATTGATGTATGTCTCCCATCAATCTTGAGCTGATATTAAGTACCTACATCTGTTTCCCCGTTCTCACCTGGCATGGCGCCAAGTACTCCACGAACTACCAGGGAGTAATGATTGTAGGTAGGAGTAAAAACGCTTTACTTCACAAACATACTCACTTTCTATATCACACACGATTCGTAAGTAGTGGTTAAAGGAATATGATTTGCAAACAAGCTTTCATAGTAATTGCTACTGTCTGACGGTAAGCTCCAACAAGGAGGTTTAATCAGTACCTAATGTTTTAGAGTTTTTTTTTTTTTATGTGGCACCATCCCTTTCTCCTTCCAAACCTCTGTATCTTGTGCATTACTGACCACCTTCGCCATGGTCTACCTCGTTTTAGAGTTTACAAGCTTTTGCCCGCGGCTTCGCTCGCGTTAATTTCGAATTTGACTATCAATTCAGGTTGTACTCTGATTTTCGAGATGAAAGGTACCCTATGTCCGTTTCTGTACACCTGATAACGTACAAGCAAAATTTCAGGATGATCGGTTCAGTAGTTCAGGCGTGAAAAGGTAACAAACAAAGTTACTTTCGCATTTATTATATATTTAGGATTTAGGATTAGAATTTTGGTTAATTGATAAATAATGAAACCTGAGGGACCATCTATGTCTACGAGCGATGACGATGGAAGGAAAGTAATAATTCAATAAAAAAAAATATTGAGTAATCGCATTGCAGTCTTTAGGTTAAGCCGCGCTTACCTAGGTTGGTCTGTGGATGGGACCACCCATTACACACCGAATTTCCTCCCTGCCTCGGAAAGCACGTTAAGCCGCTGCTCCTGGCTCGTAAGTCTGACAACCAGTCTAACCATATGGTATTGCATTACCCAGTACTATTTGGGTTGTGGAGGTTGGATAGGCAGTTCCATGTAAAATACTGGTATTGAACTGCATCCGGTAAGACTGGACGCCGACCCCAACTATGTTGGGAAAAGGCTAGGCAGATGATGATAAGTTACCAAAAAGTTTACCTATGTCTATCCAGTTGAAAGTGTACCTACCTAGAAATAAAGTATAACTACGGGTACAGTTTAAAGTGGCGCTGATTGTCAAGAAAATTTGCATCGACATGTCAAACTTGGTACATTTATTTTAGTTCTGTATTTTCCCGCCTGCACAGATAAGTTGGTTGAAGTGTACAGAACGTTTTGACACCGATTGTCACTTGTCTATGCCCTTTGTACCTACTAAGAAGATCTAGCTAGACGCTACGCAGCAGATTTTATGAGATAAGAAACAACTTATTAATTCAATAATTATAATTATTAGTATCGGAAGTATCGCTCCAAAATATGTAAGCCCCAGGCGTTAGACTAAGCGCCTTCTATGATGATCCAAATGGCGCAGTTGAGGATTGCGGACTTATTTTCAAGGTTCAAATCCTATAAGTCTACATCAATAAATATAATTGTATTACAACCATGGACACTCTCATTCATTTTACCGTCATCGTAAATTCATTCCACAATTCCCGCTTAAAGAAGATGAAACTCGACAAAAAAGATAAATAAATTATGTAAAACATTTTGTAAACACGAAAGGTTAAAAGAAATGAACTGGTCGCATTCTTGCAGGCTCGCACTTAGGTACATCGATAAATATTTACATCTTCTCAAGGATACCAGCGGTGAAAATAAAACCATGGTACGATGCGGAAGCGGAGTGATGGCTCAGTGATAACGAGGTCCAACGCAGCCGCTCGGGTCGATCTTCAGGTTAAACCCCGTTGGCTTAGGTTGATCCGTGGATGGGTGACCAACTGACCACCCATAGCATACCGAGTTTCTTCAGTGCCTCGGAAAGAAAGAATAAATATTTACTTGTCGCAGGGACATGACGTGCATACAAAAAAAAAAACAAAAGCAATAATCATACAACGCATAAGAAATATTAAAGCACGTTAAACCCTTGGTCCCAGCTATCATTTATAGATATTTGACCGTCGTTACAGGTAGTCAGTGACCCGAAAGTCTGACAACCTGTCTTACCAAGGGCAGCTTAGCTTAGGGCGGCTTATCCTGTGTTCCAGGGCTGCGGGACTGTTCGAAACAGATACCGCGGCCCTGGAACACTAAGGGCAAAAGAAGGAATATGGATGGGTTTTAGTCAGTAAAAGTCTGACACTCCCTTCCGCCCCGCGCAGAGCGGGAGGGGTCATTTGATGATTTCCCATCCCAAAAAAAAGGGCGGCTTATCCTATTGCCCAGTACTGTTGGGTTGTGGAGGTTAGATAGGCAGTCACTCCATGTAAAATACTGGTATTCAGCTGAATCTGCTAAGACTGGAAGCCAGCCACAACATAGATGGGAAAAGGCCAACCAGATGGTGATGACTCGTACGTTTTCACCAACTTAGTAATTTATTTCATCACGCCTGTTTTCCAAACGGTGAAGAAAAACTTTGGAAGGAAACCGGCAGGTCCTAGAACCAACACTTCAAAGACGCGAACACGCACTGGGTCCACATGGTAAATGATGGCCCACTCTCTCTCAAAGAGAGGCATGTGTCCCAGCTGTGGGCACAAGGCTGATTATGTTACGATGCGGAAGCTAGCGAAATGAATACTGAGGAAGTATCGAAAGACGGAAGATTGCGTTGTGATACAAATATGTCGAATAACAAATGTGTTTTGGTCTAGATTGCATTTCGTTTGAAATCTGAACTTCAAAGGAAACCTGAAAGGGTTTGGACCAAAACACATTAGAATCCAGCGTGTTTGTTTGAAGTCTGTAATGTCTGAACAATCTACACTAATCTATATTAAAATGGTAAACTGACTGACTGACTGACTGACTTGGTAATATACCAACACACTGCCCAAACCGCTGGTCCCAGAGACATGAAACTTGGACTGACTGGGTAATATACCAACACACTGCCCAAACCGCTGGTCCTAGAGACATGAAACTTGGAGGGTGTATTCTTTGTAAAGAGCAAGTATCTACTAAGAAAGAATTTTTGGAAATTCCACCCCTAAAGGGGTAAAATAGGGGATGAAAGTTTATATGAAAGTCCGTCAGTTTTGAGGTTAGGATCTTCAAATTTTGTTTTTAGGCTGACAATTGAAAATTAATTTATACGTGTCTCCGCGTTTTTGATAATTCTACCCCCGAAAGGTTAAAAAGGGGTATGAAGGTATGTAACTATTGTTACATTTATTTTTTGATATTTTTCGACATCCACGCGGGCGAAGCTGTGCGGATTTACAAAAATTCTTCCACCATTAGAGTGTAACATTATTCCTGAGTAACTTATGCTATATTTATTACTAGAAAAAATATTAATAATTGAAAAAAGAAAAGATTAAAAAAATAAATCTCTACCCGTGCGAAGCCGCGACGGGCCGCTAGTACACTATAATGTGTTTACTCTAACATAATCATTAGCTTTCCGTTATCAGATTAGCGTCCCAATTTCATATTTTCAGTTCGAAAACGTTTAAGAATTACCTATTTGTTTCATATGCATGTGATGATGGGTCATACCTCTTCATAGCATAAATGTACCACATGGACCATGCCGCGGGTGTAAGAATGTATGCAGGAAGAAGATATCTGAACGTCTCCGAAATTAGCAAAGCACGATGATAACGACCGATGTCCTTATTTAGAGATAGAACATCATAACATCACGCTTGGTATCGTGTACTAGTACACTCAGATTTTGCTAGTTATATTTAAGTCCCATGTAACAGGGTGGGTGAGCCTATTGCCGTCAAACGAGGAAGCCGATCCAGACTTCAGGGTGCTACTAAGAATTTCCCTGATGGAACAGCCCAATAATAGTTTGCCAGACCTGGGAATCGTCGAAATTACTATTTAATTTAATGAGGTAAGTATATACAGGGTTATTTGTAAAACACCAGTAACCTCTTAAGAGGTCATTGGACTCATCATTATGAACAACTTTTACTATGGGACCAAACCTGAAATCGCGAAAAAAAAATCAGCTGTTCCCTACATTTATGATCGATTAACTCGTCAAAATGTAGGGAACAGCTGATTTTTTTTTCGCGATTTCAGGTTTGGTCCCATAGTAAAAGTTGTTCATATTTATGAGTACAATGACCTCTTAAGAGGTTACTGGTGTTTTACAAATAACCCTGTATATCTCCCGGTGCTGTTATTACCAAGGAGGGTCCTGTTACCTGCCCCTTTCACAGCAAGCACCATAGTATTATACAGACTTGGAATGGTAGGAACGCCAGAAATATTTTTACCAATCGATTGGCAAAAAAACAACTACAAAATTGATCCAGTTTTTTTTTATATCACTCATTATTATCCTTAAAGATTGACCTTAAAAATACATGTTCTATTAATTATATGTGTAGTACGTAAAGTGCGGGTAATTTGATTAATTTTTTTTTCCAAACCATAAGGAAAACATGTAGTTCATTATTTTGTATTATTGGTTAGTTGTAAATTGTTGTTTTTTAGGCAATACCGGCCCCTCCCTCACTTTTGCACGTTATAAACTAGTACCATTATGTAGGACATAAATATTCAGTAGAACTATATTTTAGCGTATGTTGATTGATATGTAGATACGAATGGAACAAATAGGGTTGGCAAAAACACCGAGAGATATACCGTAGCGATGACAATCTTTACCACCATACCTAGAATATAGTAAGTGCTTTTAAGGAAAACTGCTGTACTAATTGGGCAAAAAAAATTATATATAGATACTATTTTTTTGGCTAAGTACAGCAGATTTCAATCTACACTGCCTAAACTTTTATATCACATTATTTTCGTGAGTTACTCAAAAAGTTATTACCTCCATTTAAACATACGTCTACTTGACCAACCCACAAAACTCATTATTTTTCCTTCTATTGTTTTTTTTTGCTCAGCTTTCGCCCACTTTGCGACTTCTCCCAAATATGGCGACCCTATCTTGTTCATCAGAATCCGGCCTATATCTCAAGTTCGTCAAGTGACCGCGCGTCGGTGGCGGCAGGACGAGCGGTATATAAGCTCGCTCTAGTATGTCGTCTGCACTCATTCGATCAGTGATAACCTCAGGATCAGCAATGGCAGCCAAGGTAGGTTGTCTTGTCATATTTGTTTTCTGAGGAACGAAATTTCGGTTGTAATAGAAATAGAAAAAGTCTTTTAATTTGTCAAATGATTTAAAAACTTATTAAATTAATATATCTTTACATTTTTGATGTTTAAGTCATTCAGTCTAGAGTAGATCTAGATCAGTCAGCTTAATCCAGACGATAATTTTACTATTGCAATCTTGGGACAAGGGCAGGAAGATAAATTTTGTTTATGTTCAGAAATCTTTTTGAATATCCCATCAGATTTTAACAGATTAATTGAAAGACTTTTGAAATACTAATACTAATTTGTTCTTACAAAATTGTTGTTTCAGTTCGTAGTTCTCGTCGCCCTGGTAGCCGTGGCCCACAGCTCAGTGGTGCCAGTGGCGCGAGTAGACGCCGACTCCAGCAGCTTCTCGTACGAAGTGGCCGACCCCAACACCGGTGACTACAAGAGCCAGGTGGAGACCCGCGTCGGCGGCGCCGTGACCGGCCAGTACTCGCTGCTTGACGCCGACGGCACCAAGCGCACCGTCGACTACACCGCCGATGACGTCAACGGGTTCAACGCTGTTGTGAGGAAAGATGCCGCTGTTGTGTCCGCCCCTGTTGTTGCCGCTACTCCCGCGGTTGTAGCCGCCGCTCCTGAGGTGGTTGCCGCCCGCACTGTTGTCGCTCCTTCCGTTTATACTGCTCATTCCGCTCCCACCTTCTACGCTGCTCAGGCCGCTCCCACTTTCTACGCCGCTCAGGCCGCTCCCACTTTCTACGCCGCTCAGGCCGCTCCCACTTTCTACGCCGCTCAATCCGCTCCCGCTGTATACGGAGCTCCCTCAGTTTACTCCTACGGAGCTCCCTCAGTCTACTCCTACGGAGCTCCTTCTGTCTACGCGTACGGTCCTTCCGTGTACTCGGCTCCTCTCACTTACGCCACTAAGTGGTAAACATAATGATGTGTGCATATCGTAATGGTGCTCTTTGTATATAATGTATATTTTTAGTAAAAAGTGAAACTACCTAATCTTGTTGTTGTGATTTTTACAAACCCTTAATCTTATTTTCCGTATTTTTGTGATCATAACTTTGACATCAGTGCTGGTCAACATAGCTACCATGACAATACAAGAAAAAGTTCATAGTTTGGGGTACATTTTGAGAGAGAGAAAATAAAAAGTTCAACATTGAAAATTAACATATTATATTTTAAGATCAAACATTACAGATGTAACAGTAATTATTATGTAATTAGTAGTCATGTAGGTACAAGGAAATAAAGAACAACTTGTTCTGCGGTGAATAACCGACTTCTAGGACCAACGTACTACATTGGAATCTGGTTAGCGTAATTACTGTATAATTATTATAAAGCCAAATATGGCGAAAAACAATGATCTTGGTGTATTTTGATCAAGTTATACTTAACCAAAAGTTACCAATTTAATTGATTATATTTTAAGTAATAATAATAATAATACTTTGTTGCTAACTTAATTTGCGAAGTAGGTACTGTACTTTGCAAATTAAGTTAGCAACTAACGTATTAGAGAACATGAGAATTAAGATAAGTGGCGGTCGCTTTTAAAACGTTTTGGATTTCTGCGACGACTTTCAATGGGATTGATATAATGCTTTTCGTTCATAGATAATTTCAATGCTAGTTTTTAACTCACAAGTTGTGCCCCAGCAGTGGGAATGTAATATAATTATGATACTTAATCTTAAGACCCATTCAGTCCCAGTCTACCCGGGTACAGCTGAAACTAGTATTTTACATCCATCCGACCTCCACAACCAAGTTAGTAGGGTAAGAGCAATATGAGACTCCTTGGCAAGACTGGTTGTCAGAGTTTCCGGCCACTAACTATCTGTAATGACTGTCAAAGATCTACAAATGGCAGCCGGAACTAAAGGGAGGGAGCTTCGTCAACTATGGATAATGGTGAAGAAGTTTTTAGTCAATATTTCCTTGTATTATGTTTTCGTCTCCTGTACTGATTAAAATTTCATGTTGGTACGAGCAATGTATTTTTATATTTTTATGAAAACGATCCCATCTCCAAGTTGCAATCGTAATTTCTCGCGAAAATTGCTTTTAAATTTAGGAAAATGGATACATATTGGTGCTCGTGACTGTACATAAAGCACCTAATATGATTGAATTTAATTTTGATATAAGTGGTGCTTATCAATACCGAAGCTACACATAAAATACTATCAACACAATGCACAATACAACAACAACAACAACACACAATACAACAATATACTATCTGTAACCAGACCTATGTTTAACAAAATAAATGATAGATTGATTGAAAGCTTTTAGTTATACCTACAATGTAATTAAAGCTGATGAGACTAAACAAGTCTTATCTATACTGATATTATAACAAGTACAGTTTTTATGTTTGTTTGCAGTTTGTAGGGTGTAATCTTCAGAACTACTGATCAGATTCCGTTTTTTTTTACTAATGGGAAGCTCCATTATGCTCAAGTATCAATTTAAGTGGCTATGTTTATGAAGTTCCCTTGAGATGATTTCCAACCATAAGACGAGCGAAGCCTCGGGTAAAAGCTAGTTAGTTATAAGCTTGTTAAGGTATTAAAAAAAAAGCTTGACAAAAATATCACACTTAGCCCGGTAATAACTTTAAACTAGGGACTATAATATTATTAATCCTTAATTGGGCGCGTCTAAAAAGTTACGTAACCGGTCACGTGGGTTGCGTGACACCCCAATCATATAAATCAAATACGAAATACATGCAAAATCACGATTATGTTTGATACTTGATCATAAAAGACACGTGTTTTTATGAAACTAACGGAAACTTCAGCGTTCAAAATTCAGAATTTCAAAAGTTCTCAGCCTTTAAGGACGTGCTGGGGTGTGTTACAGCACACGCGACCAATTATTAAGGGTTAATAATATATCTTTTAATTTTGCCTTTTAATCACGGAAACGAATTAAATATTATGAACCCATCAACAGAAAATATTATTACAATACCGTAGTAAGTCTGGCCTAAAGGTCGGTCAATCCCTCGACGAACTCGAACCTGTTATACCACTTGCACTGAATAAGTACATAATAATTGCAGCTGTCGTCATAACTACTTGATATCCGGCAGCTGATCTTTGTTTTACTTATAAGAGGTAATGCATCAATCGCAGAGCCGAAGTTATTTACAGCTAATTAATAATTAATTATGAATATAAATGTTGACGGATAGAGAGGGAGCGGAAGACCAAAGAAAAGATGGGTGGACTGTTTGAAGTACGATATGAAAGAAAATGGAGTAAATGATAGCGTGACAGTTGACAGGGGAGAATGGAAGAAAAAAAGTGTTGCGCCGACCCCAAGTAACATGGGACAAGGGCAGGAAGATGATGACAGCTAAGTAATAATTTACTTACTACTAAGTATTTATCAAAGTAAATGGAAAATGTTGTTAGTTCTAATTTCATGATCAAGACCTTTCATTACGCAGTGTAGCGTTCTACTATGTGTGTTACCTACGAATGGTTAATCTTTTGTCGAATGAATCACAAAGATTTTAAGTTCCAGCTATCATCATTCGATATAGCTCACAAAATGGCATGTTTAGTTTACGTTATAGTTAGAATTACTGTTCAATGTTCTGTACTTATGAATGTATGCTGCACTAAATTCAAATAGTGACTTCTTTTTCGTGGGGTTAGTGCCTCACCTTTTTTTTTATCAAAATCAAAATCAAAATCAAAATATTTTTATTTCACATAGGCCTACATGGGCACTTATGAAACGTCGACAAAAAGGTGCACGGTTCGGGTTGGTCGTTTCCTATGGAGAAGAACCGGCAAGAAACTCCATGGTTACTCTTTTAAAATGATTAGTTTTACAATATTATCATGTTACAGCATTAGTACTCAAGTATGGGGGGACAGCATAGGCCCGACAATAAGTCGTTGCTTAATAGACAAGAAAAACGGAAAGCAAGATAAGAGGTTAACAAAAGTTAACATACATCTAGGAATCTACAAGGCCTACACTGTTCACACATTCACAAACAATCGTTAAAAAGAATCTATACAAAGGCAAGAAAATATTATAAAAGACTAAATTAAACAAGTGACAAAAATATTGTCATCAGTGCTGCAACTATTCTGAACAAAGGGTGTTTAAGTGATGTGATAACCATTGTAAAAAAAGAAAAAAAAAAAACCATGTAAATTAAAATGAAAAGAAAAAAAAAATTGATTGAGAATAGTTAGAGACATCCACATATTTGTGCTGTTTATGAGCTACCAGGGAAGCCGCATGCGCAGAAGGAACTAAAGCCAAACCTCTTTATCTTCAACGTAGTCCTTGATCTTGTAATATGCTTTTTTAATAAGGACACGTTTAATGTAATTTTTGAACTTTCCATCGGTCAGTTCTATAACTGACTTAGGTAATTTGTTATAAAAACGTATACTGTTAATAAGAAAAGACTCACTAGTTTTTGTTAACCTGAATTTGGGTATTACAATTTCGTGTTTACTGCGTGTATTAATATTGTGGAAGTCGCTTCTAATTTTGAAAAGCCCTCGGTTTTTGCGGACATATAAAATACATTCTAGGATATCGGATGGGAAATCATCAAATGACTCCTGCCGCTCTGGGCGGAGCGGAAGGGAGTGTCAGACTTTTACTGACAAAAACCATCCATGTTCCTTCTTTTGCCCTTTATGGTCCAGGGCCGCGGTATCTTTTTCGAACAGTCCCGCAGCCCTGGCAGGCATCGGCCCTTGCGGGCTTCTCCTGTTTGCTGACACCTGGCGTCAGAGTTTTTATGTCGCCTCTGACCTGGCTTTTACATGCCGTCGAGAAGTATCTCTCAGGCATGCTGGTTTGGTTTCCTATCGATGTTTTACTTCACCGTAGCAAGTGATAATTATACAATGCGCACATGATTCGAAAAATTATAGTTAAATAGTGACTTAATCGAAGAAACATGATATTATAAATTAATATTTGATCAGGAATAACACGTTGTTATTTATAGGCAATTCGTAGGAAATCAAAACAAGAAAAGTAGGTAGTTTCACTTTTAAGATTAAGGAAGCGTATGATAATTAGCCTATTACATTCCCACTGCTGGGGCACAAAGTGTGAGGCAAAAACTAGCATTGAAATTATCTATGAACGAAAAATCCCATTAAAACTCTTCGCAGAAATCCAAAACGTTTTAAAAGCGACCGCCACTTATCTTCGTTCACAGGTAATACGTAAGTTGCTAAATTAATTTGCAAAGTACGGTACTTAAAATATAATTAAATCGGTAACTTTTGGTTAAGTATAACTTGATCAAAATACACCAAGATCGTTGCTTTTTCGCCATATTTGGCATTATAATAATTATATAGTAAGTACACTAATCAGATTCCAATGTAGTACGTTGGTCCTAGAAGTCGGTTACTCACCGCAGAACAAGTTGTTCTTTATTTCCTTGTACCTACATGACTACTAATTGCATAATAATTACTGTTACATCTGTAATGTTTGATCTTAAAATAAGTAGTTGATGTGTTAATTTTCAATGTAGAACTTTTTATTTTCTCTCTCTCAAAATGTACCCCAAACTATGAACTTTTTCTTGTATTGTCATGGTAGCTATGTTGACCAGCACTGATGTCAACTATGTAGTTATGATCACAAAAATACGGAAAATAAGATTAAGGGTTTGTAAAAATCACAAAAACAAGATTAGGTAGTTTCACTTTTTACTAAAAATATACATTATAAGAGCACCATTACGATATGCACACATCATTATGTTTACCACTTAGTGGCGTAAGTGAGGGGAGCCGAGTACACGGAAGGACCGTACGCGTAGACAGAAGGAGCTCCGTAGGAGTAGACTGAGGGAGCTCCGTAGGAGTAGACTGAGGGAGCTCCGTATACAGCGGGAGCGGAGTGAGCGGCGTAGAAAGTGGGAGCGGCCTGAGCAGCGTAGAAAGTAGGAGCGGCTTGAGCAGTATAAAAGGCAGGAGCGGCATGAGCAGCATAAACGGAAGGAGTGACAACAGTGCGGGCGGCAACCACCTCAGGAGCGGCGGCTACAACCGCGGGAGCGGCGGCAACAACAGGGGCAGAGACAACAGCGGCATCTTTCCTCACAACAGCGTTGAACCCATTGACGTCATCGGCGGTGTAGTCGACGGTGCGCTTGGTGCCGTCGGCGTCGAGCAGCGAGTACTGGCCGGACACGGCGCCGCCGACGCGGGTTTCCACCTGGCTCTTGTAGTCGCCGGTGTTGGGGTCTGCCACTTCGTACGAGAAGCTGCTGGAGTCTGCGTCTACTCGCGCCACTGGCACCACTGAGCAGTGGGCCACGGCTACCAGGGCGACGAGAACTACGAACTGGAACAATAATATTTCTTTAAAATCGTGACTATGAAACTGGAAACAGCGTCAATGTAGAACTACTTCAGTTTGTGTGTATTAACTACTGCAGTCTATGAGACTCAACATTAAAATAATAAAAATAATAAACGGTTTCATAATTTATTCTTCACCATTATGCTTAGCAAGATCAATCCCACTTTACAACTATACACTCTTAACAGTTTTATAAATAAGACGACGAATTCAGAAGGCGTCTTGAATGCAATGCAATATTTTGACTCCGAATTTTCGAACCCCTAATAATGCATATATTACAAAAAACCTACCTTGGCTGCCATTGCTGATCCTGAGGTTATCACTGATCGAATGAGTGCAGACGACTTACCAGAGCGAGCTTATATACCGCTCGTCCTGCCGCCACCGACGGCGATGCGCGGTCACTTGACGAACTTGAGATATAGGCCGGATTCCGACGACGCGCCGAACTTATGGTAATTGGAACAAGTTTTGGCTGAGGTAGATGAAATGATAGGTGCAAAGATCAATGACGTATTAGGCAGCTGTCATTACTACGAATTTAAAATCTATCATTACTACTAATTCAGTGTGAATTGCTTTGATAAATGCTTTAGTATAATTTAGCGTCATTAAAGCTTCTGGAAATTGCTAATCTAAGTTGGAATTGAAGCAAGCACGTACAGGTTTCTACGTAATTTTGTGTTCAATCGCCTGTATGTTCTCTTATTTTTGGAGCCAAGCAGGTGTGATGATCACGAATGGATGTTACGTGTTCGAATTTTTGGTTCTAGGACATGCTGGTTTCCTTGCATTGTTTTCACCGCTTTGACAGCAATGGTAATGAAATAATTTACACAAAATAAAAAACACATAATTAAAAAATTAAAAAAACACGCCTGCCATATCAAAAAGTGAACTAAAAAATTAAAAACAAGTTACATGATTTTAGTGTTGAATAGCCACAAGGTAGGTACTAAACAGCTTTTAGTCCTATATAAAGCTCAAGTTCGGTCCGGCATGGAGTACTGCTGTCACCTTTGGGATGGCTCAGCCAAATACCAATTAGCCACACTCGACTCTGTTGAAAGCAGAGCCAAGAGGCTCATTGGTGACGATAAGCTGGTGGGTACCAAGCCTGGCCCACCGGCGCAAGGTTGCATGTCTGTCGGTCTTTTACAGGCTGTACTTCGGTGAGTGTGCCCAAGAGCTCCACGAGATCATTCCACCATCTCGCTTCTTTCATCGGGAGTCCAGACGTACTGCGGGTTATCACCCATTCCTTGTCGATGTTCCACACATTCGCACTAACCGCTTTGCTACATCGTTTATTATGCGCACAGCTAAGGTGTGGAATTCCCTGCCTTCGTCGGTGTTCCCAAGTTCATATGACCCCAATCTATTTAAGTCGCGAGTTAATAGGCTTCTTTTGGGTTAGCTCCATCGTCGACCTTATCTCTGTCCTCTAGGACTAGATTGAGGTCAAGAGTAGGCCCATTAAGCATAAAAAAAACAGATTATAATATTTACTATGCAATTAAATGCCATTGTGCCCAAAAGTGGAAAACTGAAACCCAATCTTTTCATCAAAGTCGGGGGACGGTTCCTCGTAATAGTTATTTACAGGTTCCCGTAATTGCACAGTAAATATTATAATCTATTTAGTACCTAGCCTATGTTACCCGGAATAACTCAACGCTTCTAATAATACCACATACATTGAAATCAGTTAAGCCGTTTAGAAGTTATGGTGGAATAAAGAAACTCACTTATTTACATGCATACATGAACCCTAAAATAAAATAAAAAAAACACAACACTCCTTTTTTTGGGCAGTCATGTAAAAAGTGCCTGTCTAGCTTCGAATCTTCTATCTACGATACGTAAGTTGTAGATGACTACATGGATAGGTAGGCAACATTTGCATATACTTATGAGTTTATACTTACCCAGTAACACGAGGAGTTTACATAATTACATGTAAGGAAGTTCGCTGAGCAATTTGTGTTACAACCTTCACGCGTGGGGTGTTGGACGGAAGCACGTTGGTGACATTATGTTGTGGCGTCGTTCATTGATACCGGACATCAAGAACTTGTTATGCGCATGTATGAATAAAATATTTTAATAGATATGATAATTATTGTAATGGTACCTACTTTTTTTGAGCAATATAGGAATGTCTTGTTGTAAACCCACATTCTACAAGTAAGTATTTAGTTTCATGTAATAAGGATCAAACTGATTTATATTGCAAGGGGACAATATCATATCCTATTGTGAACTGAACATTAAATGCAAAATCTATCTTAAGCAGGACTTGGGTATCAATATCCGTTTTTAGGGTTCCGTACCCAAAGGGTAAAACGGGACCCTATTACTAAGACTTCGCTGTCTGTCTGTCTGTCTGTCTGTCTGTCTCCAGGTTGTATCTCATAAACCGTGATAGCTAGAAAGCTGGAATTTTCACAAATGATGTATTACTATTGCCGCTATAACAAAAAATATTAAAAATTTAAAAAAAAATATATTAAGGGGGGCTCCATACAACACATATGATTTTTTTGCCGTTTTTATAGATAATGGTACGGAACCCTTCGTGCGCGAGTCCGACTCGCACTTGGACGGTTTTTTTAACACTTAAGTAAAACTTTAAACAGAACGAATATAACAGTTTCAGTTGTAATAGCTCACACCTGGACTTATCCAATAATAACGAGATAACACCCTACAACTACGCTTTTGGTGTTGGGTTTTTATAAGGACCAGTTGTATCGATTGCATCATCGTCATCATCATATCAGCCCAGAATCACCCACTGCTGGGTATAGGCCTCCCCTTTCTTCTGCCACACTTCCCGGTTCTGTGCGTCCCTTATCCAGGTGTTTCCCGCGACTTTGACGATATCGTCAACCCAACTAGCCCTAGGACGGCCCTGGTTGCTTTGGCCAAACCTCGGCCACCTCTCGGTCAAAGCCTTGCTCCATCGGCCATCTCCGCATCTAGCTAGATGTCCTGCCCAGGTCCACTTGAAGCGCAACGATTGCATCAGCTGTATACTAAAGAAAAAGCTGTGTCCAATTATATTGAAAAGTCTTCTAGAAAAATATAGGTTATGTAATTATCCAAGCCAAGCTTTTTGACTGAACAGTGATACTTTTCAACTAAAATTATTAATACAGTATAAGGTTAAACAAGAAATATTTTCAAACCTACCATGGTTAATGGTTTCTGCTTAAACATGACACTAAAATATTATAATCAAAGAAAGTCATAGATTTTTATACAAAATTTCCGAATTCTCGCAATGTGTGAGCATGACGTGGGGCACATTGAGTACGGAATTACAAAAGGGGCTAGATTCTTTTTAGACTGCGAATAAATTCTGCGGCTTACGCGCTTTACAAACTTGCACCCACAATAAGCACTGATACGCTTCTTACTGCCTACCACGGTATTGTCGGTTCCTTAATAAGGTTTGGCGTTATATTCTGGGGAAACTCTGTCAATAAAGAAATAATATTTAAGTCCCAAAAAAGGTGTATCAGGGCTATGTTCGGCCTAAAAGTTACCGATAGCTACAAACCATATTTTACTAAGCATAATATTTAAGTACGTCTTCTTTATTTATATTATGAAGTAGCTAATTTTGTTAAAACGAATCCTAATTTGTTTAAAAAAAAAGTCAGAAGTTACCACCCGCAGTCGTCGTGACAAACTCAGGCTAGAAATAGTTAGGCCGAGCACGGCACTGATGTATAAAAGTATTTTCTATTTGGCACCAATTTTTTTTTCTTAGCCTCTACTGTCCCACTGCTGGGCAAAGGCCTCCCCCATAGCCTTCCACTCTTCTCTCCGTGTGGTTTTCTCTAGCCAATCTCTCATAAACGCCTCTAGTTCGTCACGCCAGCGTTGGCACCAATTATCTATAGTAAAATTCCCAATCTTATTAAGCAGTTACCAACTAGATTCTTTAAACTCAAACTCAAAGCATTTATTTCAATTAGACCATTACAGGTACTTTTGAAAGTCAAAAACAAAAAAGCTAAGCTACAGTCACAGTCACAAGGCATAATAACTTGCGAAAGTACTGTAGTTGCACATTCCAAATCGTAGATCTCTATGGAGAAGAATGGGCAAGAAACTCCATGGACACTCTTTTTAATCAAAATGTTGTTACAAAATCTTGGTTACATCATTCATGTTGAGATTATACATATATGTGAGAACGGTGTACAAAGACGTGCACATTAAAACATAACTTAAATATTTTTATTGCCAAGTGCTACTAGAGCTTATCGGACTTTTTAAACAAATAAAAAACCAATGCATCGGCAATTAAATTAGGTACGGCATTTCTTTTAAATTTAATATTTTTAGGTAACAACTTCTATTTTTTTAATTAAGTTTAGCCTATATAGCGCTATTTAATAAGGCATTTTTTTTTCTAAACCCTTTTTTTTCTTTTTAATTTTATATTGTCAAGCCATTCAACTGCATCCGGTTAGACTGGAAGCCGACCCACACATAATTGGGAAAAGGCTAGGCAGATGATGTTGTCAAGCCAATGTTTTCTTTTAAATTTTATATTGCTATTGTTTTCTATTTTTAAATTTTATGTAAATTGAGTTTACCCTATTTATTAAAACAAACATATTTTTGTACGCCATTCCTATATGACAAGACATGTAGCCACTTTCTTTCATTTATAAGTCCTTCGTCATTTATAAGTGAGATGGTACGTATGTATACACTATTGGTATACCAATAGTGTATACATACCTACCATCTCATGATTTCACAAAATAAATATATCTTTGTACCTATTTTTTCTGTTCCTTTCTTCTTTTCTGTATGTTAGTGTGTACATAAATTGTTAAATAAATAAAATAAATCTTTATCTTTAACTGTATATTTATTCTTTTGGTAAACAATGAATTTGAATAGGTAATTATTCCGTCATTCTAAGGTGTGTTCAGGTGGTGTTCTGAAACATTTGGGACGATTATCAATACCTAATTCGAAAATCCGATGATATACTTAATTTAATCTTACCAAATATAGGTACTGTATTAATTATTATGTTTTTAGATGATTTATTAGATAAATGTGAAAAATACACACGATTCCCGGCAACGGAAAAACAAAATATATCCGTGACAAAGAAAACGATAAGACGGTCCTCATGTGAGGTGACAAGGGACTAACGATGTGTCAGTGCCGGTATTTGCAAATTGATAAATGTTTGTAATACTTACAGATAAAACTTGACAGACTCTAAAAGCTGTTGTAAGTATTTTTTCTAGTTAGTTTTCTTACTCAAAAAATAAGACGAGTTCTTTCTTTGAAGGCTATTCAAGTAAATAATTGAATGATGCAGCTGAATACCAGTATTTTACGTGGAGCGACTGCCTATCTGACCTTCACAACCCAGTTAGTCCAGGGTAATACGATACCCTTAGGTAAGACTGGTTGTCAGACTTTCGGGACACTGACTACCTGTGGCGACTGTCAAAGATCTACAAATGACAGCCGGGATCAACGGCTTAACGTGCTTTCCGAGGCACGGAGGAAACTCGGTATGTAACGCACGAATATAATTTTTCACAAGAGTTCATTAAAGTATAGTGAAGGCTAGTGCTCACCACTGTTAGATTTTTATCAAAAGGAAGGATTAAAAAAAGTAATTTTTTAATGAAGTTTAATAGGTGATGAAAGTTTGTGCGTAACTGCGTCATATCTGCCAATGGAAAATCACATCTTCAGCTTGTAATGATCCACTGAATCCACTTTCTTTCGGTTTTAACGATAGCGTGAACAATTCTGAAAATTTTGACCGAAGTCCGCCAAGTCATAGGTCTCAAGTTCGAACCCAAGACACGCAGCGCTGATTTTTCAGATTCATGTGCGTATTGTATAATCATCACTTGTTTCGGTGACGGAAAACATCGTGAGGAAAGCAGAATGCCTGAGATATATTTCTCGACGGCATGTAAAGCCAAGTCAGAGGCACATGACGGTCATAAAACTGTGACACCAGCACCCGTAGCATGACCACTCCAATCGACAAAACTCGATGTTTCTACGGTGGTCATGCTGCGCGTGCAAGTTAGGCACTAACCACACGATAAAGACAGAAGAAGAGAAATTATTTAGTTATGCTTTTGAACAATGTTGTTTTCGGAAACGATTCTGAACTGATTCTTTCAATCTTAGTTTCATTGAAGAATATATCGACAGGCACATATAATTCATACTTGCATGTAAGATAAAGGAAATCCTTGATCAGAATACTAGACAGACCTCTAGTGACTCATTTAATTAAACAAGGTATCGCAATGATTGTCTGTCTTATAAGGTTGCTCTGTTTTTGATGTCCTTTTTCCATCTTTGTTCAATGTGCTTTCTGCTACAGCTTTATGCTATTAATGTGGTCTGATTTCATTCTTATGATGTAGTCAAGGCAAGGATTTAATTAGAAGTCTACAAGTTATGCTTCCAATTAAATACTTGCCCTCCTTGCTTATATAGGTAGGTTCTTGCCTGCTTTGTATACTTCTGTTTTTACATCACAGATTCGGTACCTATCCAGAACAATGAGGTAGGTATTTTTATTTTATTCATGGTCATGCTATTCTGATGAATCCTCGAAATTCACTTCATGTCCATTTCAATGTAGGTAAGACGTGACATTATTCAGAATGAATTAAAACAGACGGAGTACTTTAAAATAATCGTTTTATTATAATACATACAGACACATACATGTACAAACTAGTAACAATATTTACATGTCGTTTAATAATGAAACACGTCGTGGTCTATCGCTAAGGAGCCTTATAAGGCTATCGAGTTTACCAGTACGAGACGGGAGCGGAGTAGGCGGCGTAAGTCAGAGGAGACCCGTAGTAGGCGGGTCCGTAGGAGTGAGAATATACCGTGGGGGCAGCTGCGACGGTGCGGGCAGCGTACACGGAGGGACCAACGACGGTACGGGCACCGGTCGTGTAAGCACCGCTGGTGTAGGTGACAGGTGAACCAGAGGTGTACGTTACGGGGTAACCAGCGTTGTAGGCAACGCGTGTGCCAGCGGTGTAGGCAACGGGCGTGCCAGCGGTGTATGCAACAGGAGTACCAGTGGAGTAAGCCAAACGGGCACCAGTGGTGTACGCTACAGGGGCAGATACGGTACGCGCGGCTACAACGGGAGCAGACGCGGCGTAGACCGCAGGAGCGGCAACGGTGCGGGCAGCGTAGTACGCAGGTGCAGCGGCATAAGTACGCGCAGCTACAACCGCGGGAGCGGCGGCAACAACAGGGGCGGACACAACAGCAGCATCTTTCCTCACAACAGCGTTGAACCCGTTGACGTCATCGGCGGTGTAGTCGACGGTGCGCTTGGTGCCGTCGGCATCGAGCAGCGAGTACTGGCCGGACACGGCGCCGCCGACGCGGGTTTCCACCTGGCTTTTGTAGTCGCCGGTGTTCGGGTCGGCTACATCGTATGCGAAGTGGGTGTAGTCCGTGTCTACTGGCGCCACTGGCACCACTGAGCATTGAGCTGCGGCCACGAGGGCGAGTACTACGACGAACTGGAACAAAAAAATGGATATTTGTAAGCAATGGTCCAAAAGAAATGAAGAAAATTGCGTTGAACATTTGGAAACTATTGAATGTAACAAAATTGCAGGTATATATTATTCAAAACAGTATAGGACTTGTTTTTATTCAGTTTTGAAGTAACTGAGGTTAAGGGTCTAAATATATTAAACAGAGTGAGAGCGGTTTGAATAATACAATTTCTTTGTTTATTAAACGATAAGTTATTAGACAAAGAAATAATACTTAAATTGAACTGCGACAACGAATCGGACTGGCATAGTATAGCGAAACGCGGGCTAAGTTCGACACCATTCAGCTTTGTTTTGTAAGGAAATTTAAGAATTTAAATTATTTTTTAAACTAGAGCAGGTCATTAAAATTAAACGTTATTTCAAAAAAATCTTAACAATAAATCTTGTTAATAATCTCATAACAGAATTAGAAATTATACAAATAATTGCTCAAAAATTCCTTCTCTATCTACTATCACTGATCAATATTATCTTATTTATCTTTACACTTGATTCCACTTCACTAGATACAAAAATAATCACCTTAGCTGCCATTGCGATCGATAGAGGATTTCCACTCGGTGACTGGTACTCGCTCAGGTTGCTAGGAGCTTTTATATGAGCTTCGGACGCGAGGGCGTGGCAACGACTACGATTACTTGTTGATCTTTAAAAATTATGTGAAGTTATTTTTCTTAGGCCTGCGCGGGTTCTGTCGGGTCGTTTGGTAAGTTATTAGGTTTTGTTTTGTTCATCATTCCTCTATTAATATTATCAGCCATGTACAGGGTTATTTGTAAAACACCAGAAACCTCTTAAGAGGTCATTGTACTCATCATTATGAACATCTTTTACTATGGGACCAAACCTGAAATCGAAAAAAAATCAGCTGTTCCCTACATTTATGATCGATTACCTCGTCAAAATGTAGGGAACAGCTGTTTTTTTCGGTTGTTGGTGGTTTACAAATAACTCTGTATATATCTCACTGCAGGGCAAATACCCCTTCAGTTATCCCTATCTATTGCCATATTTTTATTGGCCTAATAATTTAGTTCCACATAATGTTTCGTGATTTTTTTTATTTCTTTTCTAGTTTAGTTTTGTCGCCTTTTCAGTGACTTTTAAGGATCGTGCGATAATTCGAGCGGCCATATGGATACTATGGAATTGGATAAGTAACGCCAAGATATTAATACCAAGATGTTAGGTATCTTAAATACTGACAGAACCTGTACAGGAAAATGGAAATGGATAATTTATGTTGATAGGTAAACATGGCTAGTTTATCTTTTCTTGTCTTATTTAATGTGTTTTTTTTTCTTGTGTAATAACATTACTGCCAGGTTTTTAATTAATAAATCGTTATTATTTCAGCCCTTCTCTGCTGGCCGCTGGACTATATGTATTTTGTTTATTATATTTTTAATGGTTTCACCATATTTTTTTCCAACGGAACCCCAAACGTACGACAAGCGTAATAGCCTTTGTGATGCCGACGGATCCGGAAGGGCAAGGTCACTGATGAGAATCTGTACTGACGTCGAAGAAATGGTCCGCACATCAGAGGTTGCATCTCAGTGCACGCATCATTGCGTATGTTAATTTATTTTTGGTTCTTTGTTTTTTTGTCGTAGTTTGTTTCTTTTGCGTTCTGATTTTGACTTCCTGGATAGGTTTTGGTTAAGATAGGTATGGGCATGAAGGTTTTTATTGTAAAGAAGAACAAGAATAATCTTTTTTTGCGTGAAATATGGTACATTGAAGTGTAAAAGATGAATAGGTTCTACATATTCCGCTTACTAAAAATTCAGCATGCAAATATTGATATCTAAAATATAAGTTAACAATTAAAGTTTAGATAACAAACAGTGTTAAGAGTTACAAATTCAACTAAAAATTATTAATAATGAGTACCTATCAAAATATTTATATTATGTAGTATTTTTACACATAGTTAGGTTGGTACGTACAGTGAAACCATTAGGTACAGTTGGGCTTGAAAGTTAAAAAACAATGAGTAGTTTACTGCTCATGGTTTTAATTGCCGAGACAGAAAGGAAGTCGGTGATAATGTTAATAGATACATGGCGCGTGCATAGACGTATGTGTCACAGCTCTTTGCAAGTGCAATAATTTTCTCATATAACAGCATTTTTTAGGGTTCCGTACCCAAAGGGTAAAACGGGACCCTGTTACTAAGACTTCGCTGTCTGTCTGTCTCCAGGCTGTATCTCATAAACCGTGATAGCTAGAAAGCTGAAATTTTCACAAATGATGTATTACTATTGCCGCTATTACAACAAATACTAAAAATTAAAAAAAAAATATTAAGGGGGGCTCCCATACAACAGATATGATTTTTTTTGCTGTTTTTATAGATAATGGTACGGAACCCTTCGTGGGCGAGTCCGACTCGCACTTGGCCGGTTTTTATAGATAATGGTTCGGAACCCTTCGTGCGCGAGTCCGACTCGCACTTTGCCGGCTTTTTCTTCTATTTTCTGTCACCTACATATAATAATACTAGCTTATGCCCGCGGCTTCAGCCGCGTAAGTTCATTAATTGTCCCACAGGATCGCACTACCGGGATAAAAAGTACTCTATGTGTTAATCCAGGTTATAAACTATCTGTGTGACAAATTTCATCCAAATCCGGTCAGTAGTTTTTGTAGGATGTGTATTAAAGTGAATGTTACTCAGATGTTGGAACTGAGAAATCATTTTCCAGGATAGTTTTAAGTAACTTGAATTGTCTTCATGTCTTGCTTAGGTATGTACCTAAGTATAACACTACTTGAATCAAAGTCGGTCTTGTATTATGCTTACATCTTCATATTTGTGAAATTGGACTATCTTCTTTAGTGATTTTAGCTAAGATTCCCTACATTGTTTTCATGCAACTCTTCTCAAAAGCAAAATGTGTAATATTTATCAAAAATCAGCAAAGTATGAAATAATAACATCATAAAAATTCAATAACTAATCAGCTATCTCTTTAAAATGTAAAGAGGGATCGAACAGTTATTATAAATGGCGTGGAAACGAGATCTTTATCATTATGCGTTTGCCCTACATTCGCACTTCAAGGCAGTCTCTGATGCTTATAATAATTTGCGTGCAACTTTAACTTTCTTGTTTGAAGTCTAGTAGGTAGGTACATTGAACATTAAACATAGAAACACTTTTTCGTGTTCATTTATTTCTATATCTTCATCCTTTGCGATTTATTTTAAGTTTGGAAGTTTAGTGTTGCTTTTTTTGTATGTAATTTCTTGTGTTGTCAAATTTTTAAATTAATTTTTACTGACTCATATTTCGTGAGCTCATACTTCATGAACTCATATTTTTAGTCCTACGACTAATTGTTCCCGCTGTTGGGACACAGGCTATGTGAGGGAGGTAGTGGGGTGTTATCCACTACGAGGGGCTAGTGCGAGTTGGTGGGTACCTATCACATATCTTCGATTCCTCACAAATGTTTTCTTTCATAGTTTTAAGAGCAGGATACTCATATCATTCTTTAGACCCGGATGCCACCAAAGTGGAGACGAGACGAGTTGTGAGGTATTGTGAACCGTCATTAGAATTTCGTTATTTACACTTCGCATCCTAAAATCTAATGGAAACGGTTGGGCAGAGAGGAGCAGAGATGTCTCATATTTGTTAAGGCCAATCTCCACAGCAGCGCACAGTGGAGACGAGAAGAAAGACGCGTGTGGTGAGCGCTGTGCAGCTAGCGGTAAGCGGTGTTCGGCGAGCAGTGTGCGGCAGGATCTAAACTGGGTGTGAGTAGCCTGTACACAGATCTCTGTGCCGGTCTAGCTGGTACGCATCACTGGGCAGCTTCGGTGGGTATACCCTAGCTCCTAAAGCACCTCCTCTCCTTTTCACAAAAGTCCACACGTCTCCGCTTTGATGGAATCCGGGGCTTAGTGTTATAAAATTGTACACTCTTCTGTTCAAGTTGTTTTGGTGAAATTATTGTTTAAGGTACTTTTTTTAATAGATCGATGGGGAAACGATGGTGTGGGCTGGTATATCCAATTCAGAAATAACTATGATTACTTTGAATGATAACATTTTTTAATTCCCGTTCAAATAATACCAATCCATATCCTGCATGTGTGTGACTAAAATTTAAACAAGTGCATAGATTTAATGAAGTTGAAATGTACTATTCTATGTGATAGGAATTTTTAGTTTATTCCTGCTATACCAACTTTGAACTATTTGTCAAAGATACAAGGTTTATTGTTGAATGTTTCTGGATGTTAATTTTGGCAAATATAGCATAAATATTAGTGAGATATGTTGGCGTTTTGGCAATTTGTTACTTATTTTTTTGCAAATCCAATACAGAACTGGTCAACCAGGAAATACTTACAAACGAAAATGTAACATTTCAAATGAGTAATATCTTACTAATGTAATTAAAATATCCTACTTGTATTCATACTAATATAGTTTATTACTTAATGGGTTTTCAATACCATTGATTTGAGATTTAATTGTGTAGGTATTTATTTGACTTTGATAGTAACATGTAAGTTTTTTATTTTATTTTATTAATATCTTTATGTGGGATTTACGTAAAGACATAATGACGCATTTATAAGCGTTTCTTAATAGTAATATTTTTTGGTTATAATTGTCGTCAGTAATCAGGATTAATTGTTATTCAATGTAAGTACCAACTTATTGGTTGATGGGTTGATGTTTATAAGGATTATTTTAAAGGGCAATTTAGTGGGTGCCTATGACTGAAAAAAACGTAGTAGTAATATTTCGAACACTTTCGAATTTATTCAATTCACAACCTTTTTTTTAATTTTCAATGACATACTTAACATTTAGAATTTAAGATCTATCTTTGCCGTAGGAGATCAGTGTATCACCGTTAATTTAACTCTTCTAAAAAAATCAAACATAACATAAACACAAAAAAACAGTTCCAGAAACACATAGCCAGGTTATGTCATTGTACAGTCAATAGCAAAAGTAGATGATCGAAATCAGAAATTTAATACTAATGAACGGAGTTCGCGTCAGAACTGTGTGGCTTCGAAGTGATTGTAAATTAAAGGCAAATAATTCACTTCGACGCCACACAGTTCTGACGCGAACTCCGTTCATTAGTATTGAATTTCTGATTTTGATCATCTACTTTTGCTGTTAACTGTACCTTTCAATTTTGGCAAACATAATTTATCTCATTTACCATCCTGAGTTCCTGTTGCTATAACTAAGAGCATTGCCACCATGAGCGCCGTAACCGTTTCCTAAAGGATTTGCGCCATTACCAGCATAGCCTGACGCCAACGCGGAAGGCCAAACATTAGCGCCATAAACTCCATCGGCACCAGTCTGGGGCCATGCGTTGGCACCAACATTGCTGGGCCATGCATTGGCTCCAACATTTGTGGGCCAAGCACTCGCACCATTAATGCCAGAATTGCCGGGCCAAGCATTGGTGCCAACGTTAACACCTGTGCTGCTGGGCCATCCATTGGCACCATAGATTCCGTTGGCACCCGCCGTGTTGGGCCATCCATTAGCTCCATAGACGCCACTAGCGCCACTGGCAGGCCATCCGTTACCACCGATTGCACCATTGACAGCGTTGGGCTGAGCCCAGCCATTGGGAGCTCCATTGTAGGCTCCGTATCCACCATAAGCCCCACCAGCATACGCAGAGCTAGCTGGGTTCCATGCATTCTGACCTCCATAAGCCAGAGGATTGGCACCAGCATATCCTAGACCTCCATTGTATCCGACAGCAGACGGTGGGTGAACTCCGACAGCAGGATCCTTATGTACTACAGCATTAAACCCAGTGTGGGGATGAGAAGAATATTCGACGGTACGTTTAGTTCCATCAGCTTCAATCAAAGAGTATTTGCCGACAACGCTGTCTCCAACTCGCTTTTCATGCTGGTCTTTGATATCACCTGTATTAGGGTCTGATACTCCGTAGGAGAAGCTGGATGATCCCCCTGAAGCGCTGCAGCGTGCGACAGATACCAGCAGCGCCACAAAAGCCAACTGAGGAACATAGAAAAGATTAATAATACAAAGTATTCAAAGTTAATAAATGTTACAGTTGATAAATCAAAATCAAATAAAGGTCAATTAAACGGTAAACTTAAAAATGTAAATGGTTTCCATTAATAAAGGTACTATATCCATTAAATATGTCAACTTGCTTGACTATAATTGAACTGTCAACCATTATTAATATCTTAGTTCCAAGTTTGAAACAGAAAATTATTATAAAGTCACTTCTAAACTTCGAAATAGTGAGCACAGCTATGTTTACGATTGTGTAAAGTATTTACAATTTTGTTGAAATAAATATTATTATTCCAGAAAATAAATGAATTAAGATTATTCTATTTTGAAACTACAAATTACAAAACTTAAGCACACGTAACTACACCATCAGTGATGCCTTCATTGACATTACTACTGACCAAATTCACACGAGTTCTATAAATATACCAAGACTTTATCAAAATCAGTGGACCAAATCAAAATCTACCAAATGAATGAGAACAGTACCAACTAGCAGTTAAGAACACGATAATGTTGTACTAATTAAACAATATTGGGCAACGACACAAGAATCAAATCACAAAATTTTCCCAAGTTTTTGAGATTATTTAAATTCACAACCAAATTGTGCTTTGTAGTTCTAGTTTACTCAATTACCTTTGTGAACATTTTTTTGTATTGTTTGTACAAATACTGAGGAGTTTAGATGTTCCATGCCTTTATATAGGTGCTTTTGATAATCTTTAGTATTATGTGCAATCAGTTTAGCCGGAAACATTTGGGAATTAGTGCTGACCTACGATATCATGTATATATCCTCACTTTGATGTAATTTTAGCTAATGTATGTAGATGAACGGTATGATTATGGGTTTTTATGTTCATCTTATGCTGATAAGACCAAGTTATGGAATGTTTTATAAAATTACTAGCTTTTTCCCGCGGCTTAGGTCACGTTAATTTATAATTTGACAATCAATTCGGGTTATACTCTGCTTGTAATTCAATCATGATTCGAAAGACATATTGCGCCACATATTATCATAAGAACGTTATTGTTGTTTTCCTCGGGAACAGTACTTCTTTTGGGATGAAAGGTACCCTATGTTCGTTTCTGTATACCTGACAACGTATAAGAAACGGTTCAGTGGTTCAGGCGTGAAAAGGTAACAAACAAAAGAGTAACTTTCGCATTTATAATATTAGTATGGGATAATAGAATGACCTTTTAAACAAGCCCAGTGTTAAGCTGAAAATCAAGGTTGTTACGACAACTATGAGCATTAATCTGGGAATAGGCCACGTCTTTGGTCTTTAGAAACAACAAAGCTTCGCCAGTGTTATGAGGCGACTTCAGTTCGTTCAAGATTTGAAAGTTATCGATAAAATCATCATTCCTCTACCCAATTTTTTTTTTTTTTTTTTTTTTTTTAATTTTTTTTTTTTTCTTATCCCAATTTATTTAGGATTGACGCAGCATGTTTTCTTTTTCCATACTTCTCTATGAACATATCATCTCTTTTGGAATTATCTAAGAAAGCTGGAGGAAGCTGAACTAGACTGAAAACTGCGTAACAGTGAACAGGTTGCGGAAACCGGACTCTGACAGATATTCCAGCACATTGTATTTGGAAGTCCGGTGACCGCGGGCCCAGGTTGGGGTCCGAAGTCTGGTCCCTCCGGACCAGTCTAACCGTCGTGTGAAGCTAGTAGTGGATAATTCATTAGCCACATGCGTGAAAATCATAATTATAAAATCATGCGTATAATCCCGAAGGGTTAAGCAGAGGTGTACCTAATACACTCACATTATTTTCGCCAGTTATGTTTTTGAGTCCCGTGTAATAGAGTTTTCAAAAAAAAAGGGCACTAATTCAGCCTCCGTGGCTTCTACTGAGAAATTACTGATGGAAGAACCTAATAACACTTTGCCCTACCCTGGAATCAAACCCAGGACCTGAGCTTAGTCAGCAGAGTTAAAAAGGACTTCTTTATTATTAGCAGCAAAATCGCCAATTTTCGTTGTTGTAAGAAAAGAAGAAAAGAAAGAAAATGTAGAATTGTTTATTTTTTCTGGAAACTACAGTAGAACATCACAAACATACAAAGTGAATATTCTTGTTATGTCTATTCATTGTCGTTTAAGACCCTATAATTAAACTGCTTGTAGTTTTTAAACTTACATGTAGAAAATTAAAAGATATCATCTTAGTTTACAAGCAAATCGACATGTTAACATGTATTTAACTCATCAACGAGGCCAATGTTACCATTCTAAGTGCAAAATTAATTTACATAATAGGTATTTCAGTTCCTAATTAACCTCTGAAAGAGAATCTTTCGAAATTTAAGAGCAGATGTGAGCGCAATGATTTCAAACTATGACCCCCAAAACTACAATGCGGAGCCTCCGTGTGAATATAAATATTTGAAACCGACAGGGTTAAATCATTCACAAGCCTAAGTCGAAGAAGAACACACAACATCATGGCAGCTAAGGTAAACAATTATCTTAAAACAAAAACATTATTTAAATACCATTGTCATACAGTGGTCTTTAGCGGGCCCAGTGTTGGTCCTTGTGGCACCCCTGGTTGTATTAACAGTCCTAAATATTTTGGCATCAATTTTGTTCTACTTGTCATTCTTCTTTCATTTCCTTCCTGCCAGGATTATTTTTTTTTTCTGTACATTCCAGTTCATTGTCCTGTCCCTGCTGGTGGCATCAGCCTACGGCAGTGGTGGTTACTCAAGCTTCTCCTACGGCGTGTCGGACCCCAACACCGGTGACGTCAAGGACCAGCACGAGAAGCGCGTCGGTGACAGCGTCGTCGGCAAATACTCACTCCTGGAATCCGATGGAACCAAAAGGATTGTAGAGTACGCAGCTAACGCTGCCACTGGATTCAATGCTGTCGTACGCAAGGAGCCTGCTGTTGGTGTTCATCCGTCAGGACCTCATACTCCGATAGGTGGAGCTGCCCTCGGTCATGGACCCGTTGCCCACCCAGGACCGTTGGCTCATGGACCCATTGCTCCCGGTCTAGCTCATCCTGCTCCCCTTGGTCCGTTAGCTGGAGCTGGTCCTCTTGCTCACCCTGGTGCCCTAGCTCACCCTGGTGCCTTTGCCCACCCCGGAGCCGTTGGTCACCCTGGTGCTCTTGGTCCTCATGGTGCCCTTGGTTCTCTCAGTGGTCTTGCTCCTCACGGTGGTCCTGCTCATCCCGCTGCTTACGGCCATGCTGGTGCTCTTGGTCATCCTGGAGCCCTTGCTCACCCCGGAGCTCTTGCTCATCCCGGTGCTCTCGGTCATGCTGGTGCTCTAGGCTACCCTGGTGCTGTCGGCCACGCTGGAGCCCTTGCCCACCCTGGTGCTCTTGCCCATCCCGGAGCAGTTGGTCACCCCGGTGCCATCCGTTACCCCGGTAACCAAGCATACCCCGGCTACCCTGGTGCCAACGGCTACGGCAACCCCTTGGCTGGTCATGTAGGAAACCGTGGAGCTCCTTCAGTCTCTCACTACTCTCACTCCATTGTTCATAATGCTCCTCGTCAATATGCTGGACCTTACGCTGGAGCCGCCAACGGTGCCTATGGTGGGGCTTACGGTGGTGCCTACGGTGGATACGGTGCTCATGGACTCAACGGTGCCGGCGGATATGGTGCTCATGGACTCAACGGTGCCGGCGCATACGGTGCTCATGGACTCAACGGTGCGGGCGCATACGGTGCTCATGGACTGAACGGTGCCGGCGGATACGCTGCTCATGGACTCAACGGTGCGGGCGCATACGGTGCTCATGGACTGAACGGTGCCTACGGATCTCCCCTGGGCCATGGAGCTATTAACCATGGTGGTCTTGCACACAGCTACTCGAACTCTGTAGCTCACCCAGCGTCTCATGGTCATGGCGCGTATGGTGCCCAGGGTGCTGCCCTCGGAGCTGGTTTGGCTTGGTGAACAAATTTTAATGACTGCTACTGATCTGTGATTTAAACGACTAATAAATTATGAATCCTTAATTTCGTTTTCTATTTATTTTTCTTCTCATTCTAATTATATTGTCTTACCATACAAATAGGTTTGATTGATGTATTTCGATTTGAAGTTTATTGACGGCTCCAAATTATCAGTTTCTGACAGCACATATTTCACACCGTTCAAATCGATTCTTTTATTCATCGAGTAGATGAAATTGAACTTGAAGTAAAACTGACACTGACAACACTCAAAGTTTCTCAGGTATTGTGAGTACTGTGACTTATTACAAAATACTAGACAAACTCTCTCAGGAGACAAGGTGTAACAATGATATAATTAAATTAACGATCCGTACGTGTTTCACAAAAAGCGTGGAATTCAATGATGTGTTTGCTACTAGGGAACTGACCTACTGTTCTTGTTAGATTGTGTATGTGATGTAAACAAAGAATTAAGAGCATTTATACTGTACCTAGTAACTAGGTTAGACGTCTGAAATTATTGTTTCTTTTGTAAAAGATGACATGTAAGATCATAATTTCATTAATAAGAAATTAATGTCAATTAAAGCTGTCCTTGTTTCTACCGTGTTTTAATGTAAATGAAAATATTCTATTCTAGAAAAAAACACATCATGATTAAATTGAAGAAAACGAGTACAGAAATAAAGTTTAGAAACTATCAGAAACTAAACCGTTAATGCACAGCCAGAAGTCTAGATAGTTTAGATAATTTAAATCAACGTTTACCGCTACAACTTCATTATTTTCCGATTTCTGCTAAGTGATCATAAAATTCAAAGCCAGTAAACATTCCAATTCCAAGTAATGAATTCAACCACTCATATTTTATCTCGTTTGGGAAATTGTATACATTCAGTGCTGTCTAAAATTGTAAATAATATTAAGTCATCTACTTAAGTGAGCGTAACTTTACAAGTGTTATCTTCATTAGGACTAACATTTGCGTAATAAGCTTTCCGTACTCTGGCTACTTTACTTAATTCCGGTACATTTCCTAAAATTTGTTTACTAATAGTAAAATTATTTATCTAGCACAATGCACGGTCATTCAAGGTGAACTAGATTTTTGCACTTAGTTTTGATATTTTACTTGCTGTGTTATTAGACCTTCTAGTAGTTAATTTGAGTTATTAACACTCAAAGGTTAAATCACTTTTTGTGCTGAATTACTATTACTGGCAGTCTATGGAATTATTACAGGCATTCTTTTACGAGCGAGTGCTTACGTTAATTATAAATGTATCGGTCCTTTGTTCTAAATAGTCAAGTTAAGCTACAAGTATTATAATTTTTGTAATAAAGTAAAAGAGATTGGTGTTCTTACACCAATTGATTGATTGATTGGTGTTTGTTGGTGATCTCTACTTAAACTTTAACACACCAGGTCAGAACAACTGAGCCTAGAAGGATGAAATTTTGCTTAAGAGTTTTATAAATAACGGCAGGGAACATTGAGGAAGATTTTCTGAAAATACATCTCTTTAAAAGAAAGGTAAACAGGAGACAAACATTTGAATGGAATTTCGTCATAATTATATGATTTTCGATGGAAAATCCACTCGGGCACAGCTTGTAATTAAATATTTTATCAATAAATGAAACGAAAAAATAAGGTACTTCGTACTATTTTATTTGATCACAGCATCTTTCATTGGGGTTTCAGTATAAATAATTCCTATCTTATCATTATTTAGTATCCGTAGAGACCGTGAGCGCCATGAGCGCCATGAGCGCCGTAAGCGCCGTAAGCGATGGCACCATGAGCCAGGGGAGCGGCGTGAGCACCGTAGACTCCGGCGCTGTAGGCTAGGGGAGCAGCGCCGTACACGCCTGCGCTGTAGGCGAGGGGAGCGGCGTGAGCACCGTACGCGACGGCGCCATGAGCCAGGGGAGCGGCGACCGCGCCGTAAGCGGCAACACCGTGAGAGTAGCCGTGCGCCAGGGGAGCGGCGGCGTATCCGTGGGCGAGGGGAGCGGCGTAGGCGACGGGCGCGGCGTGAGCGACGACGGGAGCGGCGTGAGCGTACAGAGCGGGGTCTTTGCGGACGACGGCGTTGAATCCAGAGTGGGCGTCAGCGGCGTAGTCGACGGTGCGCTTTGTGCCGTCAGAGTCCAGCAGAGAGTACTGGCCGCGAACACTGTCTCCGACGCGGGTCTCGTGCTGGCTCTTGACATCGCCGGTGTGTGGGTCAGACACGCCGTACGAGAAGCTGCTGTAGTCACCGCCGTGGATGGCGCTGCCCTGAGCAGCCGCCACCAGAAGAGCAACAACGACGAACTGAAAAATGATGAGAAATGTTATTAATGAAGTTTTCTGAAGAAAGCTTTCTAATTGGTCAGATCTATTTTTTTGTTTGTACAATTGATCGTATAGAATCGCACAGCAACTAAACTAGATTTCGATATAGTTATTGTAAAAGAAAAGCGTCGTATCGATTCTTAAACAACATAAGCCCGAAATGAGATCTGTCAACTGCAGAAAAACAAAGATACGAAAGGTCTAGTTTAACATGCCTTATGTAAGGGAAAAAAGAAAATTATTTTCTTTTATCTATTGTTAAAAGAGGAAACATTTATAAATTGAAGATTTTATTTTAGCCTCTTACTTCTATTTTTATCACAAGGCGTAATAGCCATTTTCAAGGAAGTCAGATGCAGAAAGCTTTTGTGTTACTTATTTGCCAACTAATTAAATATTTGATTTTAAATTTCAGTTAAAGTAAAGCACAATTATCAACTAAATGCGTAATCCTACTATACTAGATTAGTCACAAGAAATAATCAAAATCGTATCTTATTTTAGTCCGAACTATCACAACTTTTTTTACACCGAACTATTTCTCAGAACTAAAACAAAACAAAGAAATATTTAAAACAAACCTTAGCTGCCATTTTTAGTTATTGTTTGCTACACAAGTAAACTGTGAATGATTAATCAGGGTTACCAATTCTCTTTATATACTATTCCTGCATGACTGTGGCTGTACTATTAATAGGAAGTAAGAGACATGCAGCTACTAAGGTCACGCATTTGAACGTTTTTTGAGTATCCATTTCGTCGGCAGTGAGTTATGCGGAACTTAGTTACTACTGACCAGTGGGTATTCGAGTTTCTTATGTGTTATTTAGGACAGGATCCTGGTTTGGGTCATAGATGATATGTTATTGAATTTTTTGTACTGATTGGTAATTAAGGATTCGAATGGTAACATGGAAGATTAGTGGCAGTATAATCTATAAAATGCAACTGATTACAGTACTGATTTAAATAAAGATGCGAATAATCTTTTGTGTTTATCAGAATTCAGGGTGATGAAGGGGATGCTCCTATTATTGTTGATGGATGGAGATGGAGCCGAAGGCCAAAGAAAAGATGGATGGTATGAAATGATATGAAAGAGAAAGGAGTAAATTAATGATGCTGTGACGTCTGATGTCTGAGGGGAGAATGGAAAAGAAAACGTGTTGCGGCGACCCCAAGTCGACTAGCATAAGGGCAGGAAGATGATGATGATTAGGGGGATGCTCCTGTTTGCTTTTATATGATAATATTTGGGTTCCGCGCAGTATGTTTCTGTCTTTCTTGCATCTCCATGAGTTGCCATCCGATTTTTCCATCCATCAATCTATCTGCCTTGCTCTTCATCTCCCTTTTCTCACAAAATATTCCTGGAGTGTAAATGTGGTGCTGTTCTACAAACGATGGGGCACTTAATATCGTGTTCTGCGTGTCCTGTTGTTTGTTCGCTATAGGAACTGATGGACGCTACTGAAAGCGCCAAACTAGTAGCTTAGTTTTGGGCTGATACTATTTAGATTGCCATCGATACGCAAAGAAGAAGAAGAACACTGTTTGGGTAAGTAGTTACCTTGCTCGACTACTTAAAACTAATCCATATAATTAAAATCTAATCGTATGGTTTCTTGTGAGGCAAGCCGTGTGCCATATTTGGAATCCCATAGGCAAAAAATTATGAACTTACATGACGTTTATCCTCCTAGAATCAGTAATTAAGGTTATGCGTTGTCTGAAAGTAAAATTATAATTAAACCTATACTGTCACTTACGGGATATCTTCCGTGATTGTTCACGTTTTTGAATTCCCGATATTTATTTAAGGAAAAACAAACAACAGCACAATACAAATTAGTCATGATAATATCTTAAATATAACATTTTAAAACAATTATGCTACCCACTACGTTCTCCACAGATTACAATTTTAAAGTACTTACTTAAAAACTAGCTAGTAACAACACAAATTCAATACTTGTACAACGGTCATTATCCTGGAATGAATATATGGATTTTTAAATAATTATGTACAAGACTTATATATAAAAGAAAAAGTAAATTAAATTACTTAAATTATATTTAAATATATTTCGACGCTGTTGCAAACACCATGATCGCAGGTTGACTGGAGAATGCGGGTGGATGGAAAATAAATTATTAGGAGCAGACAAATCTGTCTACCCTCTCGGGAGCTCAAAATCATGAACAATCACTGAAGATATCCCGTAAGTGACAGTATAAGTTTAGTTTTAAACTGTGGAAGCTTAAAATATGATTTCAAACACTAAACAGTGTTTGAAATTATAATTTTTGTAGATCATTTAACATTTCGTGAAAACTGGCAGAAAATCTGTAACATTATACCTACTCTACAAATTACTTGTGTTGACTGGCTTGTTGGTCTAGCGGTCGCTATCGCGAGTGCTGAGCACGAGGTCCTGGGTTCGATTCTCGAGTCGGACAAATTAATAGTTATTGAGTTTTTCCATCAAGAAAACTCAGTAGCAGCCACGGAGTCTGGATTTGTGCCCGGTTGATGGCAATAGACTCGCTGGCTATTAAATAGGACTTAAACATAATATTTCAGGCCCCGTACTCCTGTAGATGGCACACGTTTTCTGAAAATTCACATGGTGACGCATGGGTACGAACATGTACCCATATAATATATACTCCGAAATACCAGATTTACAGTAATTGGAACTATCACTAGTAGTTAAGGAAAGGCTGCGTATTGTATACATTGACCTTCAAATTTGCTGCATTCTTTGAATTGTTAATTTTTTTATTTATTTTATTTTTACAGCGGATATGGTTAGGCCTTCTTCGCACGTTTGAGTAATTTAAGTAATTATAGAGGTCACAATGTAATTGGTGTTTCATGACTGTTACTGACGGAGCGCGTGTGTGTTTCATTCATAAAAAATATCATTATGAATTTTTGAAGTAGTCCCTTTTTTTGCGATGGGTAATCATTAAATAACTCCTCCCGCTCTGGGCGGAGCGGAAAGGAGTGTCAAACTTTTACTGACTAAAAACCATCCATGTTCCTTCTTTTGCCCTTTATGTTCCAGGGCCGCGGTATCTCTTTCGAACAGTCCCGCAGCCTCGAACAGTCCCGCAGCCTTGAAGTGGTCCCTGCAGGGTTAATCAAAGCAAAACTGAAAATGGACTTTATAGAGTTCCAGTGAGACATCCATGTGCGACCGGCGACCATCTTCTGTACTGACCACGTTCAAGCTATTCAATTCTGAGTAATTCCCGGTGTAGATTGCCCGGTTAATGGATGATGCCTGCGTATGGATACTGGGGTGACTAGATGGTGAAGAACACTGTGTGGTTTTAGCCAGTAGGAGTCTGACAGACCCCGCCTGCCCCACGGCGGATCCATTGAGGATTTCCACAAGTATAAAAAAGAAATAAGGATGATGCCTGCATGTGGATACTGGGGTGACTAGATGGTGAAGAACACTGTGTGGTTTAGCCAGTAGGAGTCTGACAGACCCCGCCTGCCCCACGGCGGATCCATTGAGGATTTCCACAAGTAAAAAAAAGAAACAAGGATGATGCCTACATGCTGCGCCTAGTCTCTCTCCGGTTTTGTCGGATTGCCATCCAATTGTACGAGTACTATGAGAGTGAGGCAAAATATAGTGTACTATCTGGGGTTGCACACACACTTTGTGGCTAATGGGGTTGTAGGTTGGGGTTGGTCTATGCTACAACTTGTGTACAATGTTTCCTGCGTCGGTGAGATTAACCACCACGAACGGAGATGGGCAGGAGGACTACAGTTACTATAACTGCCTCGTTGGTCTAGTGGTCACAAACGCGACTGCTGAGCATGAGGATCTGTGTTCGATTCCCAGGTCGTACTTAGTGTTATTGGGTTTTTCCATCAGGAATTTCTCAGTAGCAGCCTTGGTGTTTGGATTTGTGCTCGCTTGGCAATAGGCTCGCCCACTAGCTATTACGTGGGACTTAAACGTACCTGGTGAAATGTGGGTATACTATTAGGTTCACCTCTGCCTAACCCTACGGGAATAACAGTCGTGGTGTTACGTGTATGTTATGAACGCGTTCAAACGATGTTAGTGTCATGTCATCATTGGTGTAAAATATAGATGCTGCAGCTCTTGAACGCAGTTCAGATATGCTGGTTGCGTCCAGTTTCCTTTGTGCAATAAGTGCTTACTTACTAACTATTGTGAATTTTTGAATCACATTTCAAGCGTTTTCCTTATTTTAAATACTGGAATTTACCTCAATTACTTTGCATGGCTCATAATACAGGTAAGGAAAGTTGTTTTTATGAGCGGAATATTTTCTTACAGGTCATGCTTGCATTTGTGTCCGATTAATGGCATCAATTTAACGAGGTCGCGTCGTGTTTATTTTAATCTACATATAAGTACATAGGTACTGCAGAAATATTTAATAGCCTGCCAGAAATAATGTCTCCACGCAATCGTCTTTCCGACTAAATTCCTGTCTTTGAATGACTCAATTAAAGAGAGGAGGAAGGGCAAAATTTGGTTTCAAAACACAGCTTTCTCGTTACTTGCTTTTACAAGAAAGCTATACAATTTTCAAATGGCTTTAAAATATTTGAATGTGAACTAATTTTTTAGACTAATAAGTTCAACTTCTGCGAGAGTTCTTCTGTCAGGCTTTATTAATCTTATTTGTACCAAGGTTCATCGTAAAAATACTTTTGGTAGATAACTCATTAAAAATACATAGGTAAATTAGTTCTTCGAACTATTTTATTTCATCACAGCATCGTTCATTGGCGTATCATAATAAATAATATTATTATCTAAACATTATTTAGTACAGGTGGTTGTTGTAGAGACCGTGAGCGCCATGAGCGCCGTAAGCGATGGCACCGTGAGCCAGAGGAGCGGAGTGAGCACCGTAGATTCCGGAGCTGTAGGCCAGGGGACCGGCGTGAGCACCGTAGACTCCAGCGTTGTAGGCCAGGGGAGCAGCACCGTACACGCCGGTGCTGTAGGCGAGGGGAGCGGCGTGAGCACCGTATGCGACGGCGTTGTGAGCCAGGGGAGCGGCGACCGCGCCGTAAGCGGCAACACCGTGGGAGTAGCCATGAGCCAGGGGAGCGGCGGCGTATCCGTGGGCGAGGGGAGCAGCGTAGGCGACGGGCGCGGCGTGAGCGACGACGGGAGCGACGTGAGCGTACAGAGCGGGGTCTTTGCGGACGACGGCGTTGAATCCAGAGTGGGCGTCAGCGGCGTAGTCGACGGTGCGCTTTGTGCCGTCGGAGTCCAGCAGAGAGTACTGGCCGCGAACGGTGTCTCCAACGCGGGTCTCGTGCTGGCTCTTGACATCGCCGGTGTGGGGGTCGGACACGCCGTAGGAGAAGCTGCTGTAGTCACCGCCGTGGATAGCGCTGCCCTGAGCAGCCGCCACCAGAAGAGCAACAATCACGAACTGGAAACAGAAGGATACTTTTTAGAAACTGTTTATGGCATTATTTATTTGCATAAATGTAGATAAGCAAAATTTTTAGTCATTTTCTTTTTTTTAGCCCCTATTAGTCTTGTTTTTTTTATAATAAATAAAATATATAATTTGAAAATTTCATCAAGAAAATTTTATTTTATTGGCAAGAGTAGTTTACATTTCCGTGACAAATTATAAGTTCCAAAAAAGTATGCATCCAATGCTACATGAAACTGTCTTTATGCTAATACTATACAGGGTGTAAACGGAACCTTCCCCAAAACCGTTAACCAAGCATTCTGTACATCAAACTAAGTAACTCTACAAAAAAAATATTGCTGGGAAACGAATTTTTTGTTTGGGGTGAAAAATCACGTTTTACGGTAGGACTCAATGTAACGCACTCAAAAAATTGTGCAGACGGATGCATTGAATAGTATGGAGTTTGTGGAGGTACTCGAAGTAAAATTATATAACATTAAAAACTTGTATTTTAATATGGAACTCTAACCCCCAATATCTCCGTTATTAAATGGTCCCCAGGCCATACCTGGGAACCTTCTACATCAAAAAATTATCGCAATGACGTTGAGTACTGCCTTTCGGCTTCGTTAAGGGTACTTTTACACTCATTATAGCTTTCTTCACATCACAAAACTTTTTTCCACTACATCCATTATCACAATCAAACAATTCAAAATCTAAACACAAACCTTAGATGCCATTTTGTTTAGTTATTGTATGTTTCACAAGCTAACCGCGAATGATAAATCAGGGTTACCAATTCTCTTTATATACTATTCTTACTTGACCGTTTCTTCGGTAATGATAGGAAGTAATGGCCGGGCATGGAAGGTCACCGGTCGAATCGAATCCTGGTATGCAGTGTGGGTAATTTTTAATTAAATGTTTTGTCTAACAATGCATTTCATCAATGGCTTTTGACAACATCTTATACAAATTGTCTTTAAACAAATCTCTCTGTATGTTTACGATGCGCAAGCAATCCTCGTCATCATGCGATCGTTAATGTGTCAATTTTACGACTCGGTCATGTGCGCGTCTAGGATTTTTCTTATGAAAATTCTGGATTTGGAAGCATTGAGGTATTAAGTACGCATTTAGAGTCTTCTCCTTAAATATTGGGATTTCACATGTCAGTGTTCTACTAAAATAAGTGTTCTCCTGCTTCATAGGTTGCATTAACAGATAGAAATGTCATGTACTCAAAAAAGTAAAAAGTAGTAATTAGGGTTGGGATCCGCGACATCCGCTTCAGAAAAATATTAATTTTGTCGACAAATGTAGACTTTCTATAAACGATATATTTATTTATTTATTTATGTAACCAACAGCGATACATAAAAATGTTTTACGAAATATGCGTTTTACAGTTATTATGGCCAATTATAGGTTTCCCTGTATAACTGGGATATGTGTGATACATGCGAACGGACTAATGCCAGATATTTCCAATTAAACAACAAAATAAAATTGCAATACAAAAAAAAATTACTAATTAAATTTAGAATACAATTAAAAATAACTAAAACAAAGAGAGTTGATTAATAAAATACGAGTATAGTAGTAGAAGAAGAAGATTGGTTGCTTTTTATTTATCTCATAGTTTTCATTATTCTTTTTTTTTAAGTTAAATAAATCAAATTTATTCCTAGGAAGCGTGTTAGCTTATATAAGACATAACAATATCTATTATTATACTTTGTGTTACCGGCGAACTTATCAAGATTTTGTAAATGTTATAAAAATACGTTCTAATTAACCATTGTGTTTGATTTCATGAAGTAATTATTACTGCGTATATTGTCAAGATATCATCTGACTAATATTAATTACATTTATGTCAGAAACTGTCAAAATGCGTATCAGAATATTAAGGTCGGTGGAATCGACGTGGTAATTTTTCATTACTATTATTGTAACATGATTTCAGTGGCGGGTATTAGGTATCGCTGTAATACCTACTATTCGAGGTTATAGAAGTACATTAGCTCTCTCGTCACTCGCTTTTACAAGAAAATTATAAACGTTTCGGTTACCCTGAAAATCTATTGAAGTAATACTCGGGTATTGCAGTAAATGTTCCACTACAGGGAAACTTCTTTTGTCTTGTTATATTTTGAAAGTATAATTATGTTAATATCGCATTAAAACTGTGACAACTAAATTGATTCCTCGACAGTGACGGGCAGTTAGAGATCTCAAATCAATCGTCATCATCGGCCCGTCCTAGAACCAAAATTTCGAATACGTCTGACATCCACCAACTCTCATTGGGCCCGCATGGTGGCCCATTTCCTTTCACAAAATGGAAGGCTTATCCTGGTCGTGGGAATTTTATAGGCGAATTATGATGTACAGTCACGAGCAGCAATATGTGTTAAAAATCAATTTTCGTGAGAGACAACGATTGTAAATTAAAGATAGGATCTTTTTATAAAAAATGAGTTCCAAAATACTATGTTCGTATCAACATGAAATTTTAATCAAAACAGTAGGAGGAAAACACTTAAAAGTTTTTAAGGTTTACATATTGATACTCTTGACTGTACATAGGTACTGCGAAAACCAACTACCACTGTTTTTCAGGCTGTCGTCGTAAATTCATAATTCTTTATGTCTCTTGAACTGATTGTGGAGCTCGTGACTTAATACCAACAGCCGCACGGGGCGATCTTCAAGGTTAAGCCGCGCTTGCCTAGGTCGGTTCGTGTATGGATGATCACCCATTACATACCGAGTTTCCTCCGTACCTCGGAAAGCACGTTAAGCCGTTGATCCCGGCTGTTATTAATAGATCTTTGACAGTCGTTACAGATAGTCAGTGGTCCGAAAGTCTGACAACCAGTCTTACCACGTTGTTTGTCTTCGCTTTACCCAGTCCTAAATAGGTTGTGAAGGTCGGATAGGCATTCGCTCCATGTAAAATACTGGTATTCAGCTGCATCCGTTAAGACTGAAAACCGACCCCAATAACATTGGGAAAAACCTAGGCAGATGATGAACTTTAGAACTGATCAATAAGCGAGTTCCCATCGATAGTACAACTAGGATGGGACTCGAACTCATCATCATACACTCGTTACGTTATCCTTAACATTAAGACCATTGCTGCTTACCTATCGTGACATAAGAACAATGAACTCATGAATGTACTTTCAATTTCTTTCATTTATAAGTTCGGCAAACTGGTTTGGTGATGGTACTTTTTTGGTGACGTATATTTTCATCTCTACTTTTAGCTTATTTTCTTTGGTAGGACATTACGAATGTTATGATTGATGCCCTTCTAATTTGTTCCTTTCAAAATAAGAAAGATACTACATTGACATGTAATTACCATCGAATTTATTGTAAGTTCCTGGGTACTTGCTTAAATGAATTCATGGAAAATTGTCTACTGTTACAACCAGGATACAGTTCAGTTTAGTGACCTCATTTGCATGTCTCTTATTTCCTATTAATACTACATACAGTATTAGTCATGTAGGAATAGTATAAAAAGAGAATTGGTAACCCTGACTAAACATTCGCAGCTCGCTCGTGAAACAATAATAACATATCAAAATGGCATCTAAGGTTTGTTTTATATTGATATTGAAAAAAGTTTTTAAATAACGAAAAAAGTTCTAGAATGGTTTAATTACTTTTCTTAAATTCATAACGTAAAGTATTAATGAAACTTTTAAAATAAACACAGGGAAAAAAACATGGAGAAGCCTTTGCTCAGTACTGGGATGACGCGGGATAACATTACTGGGAAAAGATACAGTTACTTGATCAAAATATTACTCGGGTTTCATTCATCAGTATTTTACAAAATTATTGTTTCTAAAAATATTTTTCTTATTTCCAGTTCGTAATTGTTGCTCTTCTGGTGGCGGCTGCTCAAGGCAGCGCTATCCACGGCGGTGACTACAGCAGCTTCTCCTACGGCGTGTCCGACCCCCACACCGGCGACGTCAAGAGCCAACACGAGACCCGCGTCGGAGACAGCGTGCGCGGCCAGTACTCGCTGCTTGAGTCCGACGGCACAAAGCGCACCGTCGACTACGCCGCTGACGCCCACTCTGGATTCAACGCCGTCGTCCGCAAAGACCCCGCCCTGTACGCTCACGCCACTCCCGTCGTCGCTCACGCCGCTCCCGTCATCGCTCACGCCGCGCCCGTCGCCTACGCCGCTCCCCTCGCCCACGGATACGCCGCCGCTCCCCTGGCGCACGGCTACTCCCATGGTGTTGCCGCTTACGGCGCGGTCGCCGCTCCCCTGGCTCATGGTGCCGTCGCATACAGTGCTCACGCCGCTCCCCTCGCCTACAGCGCAGGCGTGTACGGTGCTGCTCCCCTGGCCTACAGCGCCGGAGTCTACGGTGCTCACGCCACTCCCCTGGCTCATGGTGCCATCGCTTACGGCGCTCATGGCGCTCACGGTCTCTACAACACCCACCTGTACTAAATAATGTTTAGACATAATGTTATTTATTGTGATACGCCAATGAACGATGCTGTGATTAAATGAAATAGTTCGAAGAACTCAAAACTAAGTTTTTTTTTTGTCTTTTTCTAAAATGTAATTCAGGAACATTTTGAACCAGCATGAGTCCAAATGCCTCTTTAAAGAAATGCAGAAATTGTACTATTTAAGACTGAGTAAAGATGTTTCTCTTCTACACAATTAACTTCATAATGGTAGTTACCAAATTCATAAGAATAGACTACCTTTTCTTCGCCATTTACATCCAATTAACATCACTTTCAGCAAGAATTCATGCAATATTTTTGCGTAGTGCACTGTTCTAAATTTTAACTCAAGAATTGAATCAACGATTAGTCCGCCGCGCCTGGAACCCGCTCTAATTTCTATACTTAGCAACACAGAATTCCAAGCAAGGTTTCTTTAACAGGAAGAAAATATAAATTAATAACAGAACACCAAAACAAAGAAATAAGTAGCAACTCAATAACGCAGTGACGTTCATAGCTCAGCCTCATAGTGCAAGCCGCCATTACGACACCACGTCAGAACATGAACAGTCTACAAGCATTCGTGTTAATTGTATGATTTATAAATCTTTAAGCAAATCTCTCTGTATGTTAACGATGCGCAAGCGATACTCGTCATCATGCCATCATTAATGTGTCAATTTATATCTCAACACCCTGGCATTTCACGGATTTTTACCAGCTCATACACTTCCAACGAGAGGCAAAAACTGCCTAGACCACATTATGATTCGGTCCACTAGTACTATCCTTACCTTGGTCTATGAGACAACAGTAACAGATCATTGTTCTTCCCTTTTGTGTGTTAATACTCAAAATAAAAAATCAGAATCAACTCCCTTAAATATGATATCCAAAGTAGACTATGAAGCACTTGATAAAACTATTAAAAACTTAGACTTGACCCCCCTTTTTCTTATCTCTGACCCAGACAACGCTATAGACAAGCTTACACAAATAATGAAAAATGCCATAGATGAATGCACGACATTTAACAGAGTTCCTGCATGTAAAAGGATATTGAAACCGTGGATTACCCCAGGCTTGCTGCGTTGCATCCGGAACCGAGATTCTCTTCACAAAAAAGTTAAGCAGTCACCAGACAATCAAACTCTGCTTTTAACGTATAAGCGATACAGAAATTTTTGTACAACACTTATGAAAAAAATAAAAAGAAAATTCGACTCAGAAGAACTAAATAAGGCACAACACAACCCTAAAAAACTATGGGACTCTATAAAGACTATCACTAACTCACAGAAAAATAGGAACTCTTCTAAGCAACTGTTAACTCACTCTTACTCTCCCAGGCAGTCTTGCAATGATGTAAACGAATTCTTTGTCAACATTGGAAAAAAGCTCGCAGAAAATATAAAGACCACCCAAATCCACTCACCTCTCCCTAAAACTACAAAGTTTGATAAATCGTTCGTTTTAGAACAGACGGATCCTGATGAAGTTATAAGTACCATCAACCAGTTAAGGGTTAATGCTGCTACTGGTTGGGATGGCATATCCCAAACCTTCCTTAAAAGATACGCACGGACCCTGGCCCCTATACTATGCCACATCTTCAACCTTTGCTTTCATTCAGCTATCTTCCCTTCTTCTTTTAAAAGAGCAATTATTCATCCTATCTTCAAGGGTGGTGACGGAACCCTACCAAACAACTACCGCCCAATAGCTGTTCTTAGTGCACTGTCCAAGGTACTTGAACGCCTCTTAAACAAGCGATTAGTCCAATACCTCGAACACTTCAATCTGTTATCACCCCAGCAGTTTGGCTTTCGCAGGAACAAATCCACTTGTGACGCAGTCCATATGTTAATTAACAATATAGTACAGAACTTAAACGCTAAGAAGAAGGTCCTCACCATATTTTTAGATCTTGCGAAAGCATTTGACACCGTTCCCGTCTCCACTCTTCTACTCAAGCTTGAAAGTCTGGGTGTCAGAGGGTCTTCACTTGACCTCTTCAGGAGTTATCTAACTGGTCGCTCGCAATTAGTAACTGTAGAGAACTACAGGAGTGAAGAACTACCCATTCACTATGGTGTACCTCAGGGTAGCATTTTGGGGCCCACACTCTTTCTTGTGTTCATTAACGATCTTTGCAATCTCCCAATTCCAAATGCCTCAATAGTTTCTTTTGCAATCGACACTGCCATCACCTTCACTGCTAATTCATGGCCGGAACTCCAAGTTACTGCGCAAGAGGGATTTAATTCCGCCTTGAAGTGGCTTTCCTCTCACACCCTTACCCTTAATGCCAACAAGACTAACTTCGTCACCTTTTCTATGACTAACACGTCCCAGCCTAAAACCCCAATCTATATAAAAGCCCATTCCTGTCCTACTCAGAATCAACTTAATTGTAAATGTCCTACTTTAGCCATGGTAGAACAGGTTAAATATCTTGGTGTAGTTCTGGATAAAAACCTTAATTTCAAATCCCATATTAACACACTCTCTGGTCGCATACGAAAGTTAATCTACATTTTTAAAACTCTGCGCCATGTAGCCAACCAGTTCATCATCCGAAACGTTTACTTTGCTCTTTGTCAGTCCATCCTAATCTATTGTATCTCATGCTGGGGTGGTGCTGCAAAGACCATACTTAAGCCGCTGGAGGTTGCACACAGAGCTATTTTGAAAGTGGCTACGTTCAGACCGATACTCTTCCCAACTATCGAACTATATAAATCATGTAGCGTACTTAATGTAAGGCAACAATTTATTTTACATGTTGTCCTTCTGCAACACCGACGAACACCATTCAATGAAATCTCCAAACGCCGTAAAGACCTAATCTGCACAATTCCACCAACACGCACAGCATTTATAAAAAAGTTTGCTTTCTATCTTGGCCCATCTCTCTATAATAAAATCAACGCAAAAATTCCCATTTACGGCTTAACAAACATTAATTGCAAAAAGACTGTTCGCACTTACCTTCTAAACCTAAACTACGACGTAACCGAAGAATTCCTAAAAAAGTGATCACTCCTAAACACACATGCATCACACACCACATTCATTTAACGAAACACTCATCACACTAACAATATACACACCACACCAAAATACTGAACAATTTATTTTTATTATGTTTTTTTTTTTTGTTTAAACATTTTATAAAGCCGGCTTTTCTAAAATTGATGTTTCTAGATTTTAAGTTTTTCTATTTTATCTTTGTTTAAGAACCAAATTTTTTCACACATTTTTTGAGCTTTCGAATGATTACAATATACCATCATAGTTAACACGTGCTGTCGTGAGTCAACCAATTCTGATGGGGATCGGAACTGTTTCTCCTAAACACAGGTTATTTTGTAACCTATCTAGGAGAGCAGTACGGCACCCACTAACTAGATTAAGAAACTATTTGCTTGTGCTTTATTTTATACTACTTTGCCATGTAATCTAGTTCTAGTTCGACAATAAATCTTTATTATTATTATTATTATTATTAATTTTACGATTCAGTCATGTGCGCGCCTTGGATTTTTTTATTACTGAAAATTTTGGATTTGGAGGCATTGAGGTAGTAAATACGCATTTAGAGTCTTCTCTTTAAATATAAGGATTTCCCTTATCAGTGTTCTACTAAAATAAGTGTCCTCCTGTTTCATAGGTTGCATTAACAGATAGAAATGTCGTATACTCAAAAAAGTAAAAAGTAGCAATTAGAGTTGGGATCCGCGACTTGCGGTTCGGAAAAATATTAAGTTTGTCGACAAATGTTAGACTTTTTATAAACAATATTTTTATTTTTTATTTACTTATTTAGGTAACCAACAGCGATACTTAAAAATGTTTTACAAAATATGCATTTTACAGTTATTATAACCAATTATAGGTTTCCCTGTATAACTGGGATATGTGTTATTCGTTCGCATAACGGACTAATGCCAGATATTTCCAAATAAGCAACAAAATAAAATTGCAATAGGTACACTAAAAAATTACTGATTAAATTAAGATTTCAATTAAAAAAAAATAAAACAAAAAGGTTTGAAAAATAAAATATAGTAGAAGAAGAAGAAGATTGCTACCTAACTACCCAACCATCCTACGTGTACCAACCCTACCTACCTACCTATTCTACCCTACCTACCTATCCTACCTACCTAACCTACTTACCTACCTTACCTACCTACCCCCTTATCACTTAGGGAAAAATAGATAGTAGTCGATTCTCAGACCTACTGAATGTGCATATTAAATTTCATAAAAATCGGTCAAGCCGTTTCGGAGGAGTACGGTAACTAACATTGTGACACGAGAATTTTATGTATAAGAAAAATCAAATTTATTCCTAGGAAGCGTGTTAGCTAATATAAGACATAACAATATCTATTATTATACTTTGTGTTACCGGCGAACTTATCAAGATTTTGTAAATGATATAAAAATACGTTCTAATTAACCATTGTGTTTGATTTCATGAAGTAATTATTACTGCGTATATTTTCAAGATATCATCTGACTAATATTAATTACGTTTATGTCAGAAACTGTCAAAATGCGTATCAGAATATTAAGGTCAGTGGAATCGACGTGGTAATTTTTCATTACTATTATTGTAACATGATTTCAGTGGCGGGTATTAGGTATCGCTGTAATACCTACTATTCGAGGTTATAGAAGTACATAGCTCTCTCGTCACTCGCATTTACAAGAAAATATAGGCGTTTGGGTTACCCTGAAAATCTATTGAAGTAATACTCGGGTATTGGAGTAAATGTTCCACTACAGGGAAACTTCAGAAGAAGTTTCTTTGTTTTATTTTGTAAAAATTATGTTAATATCGCAATAAACCTGTGACAAGTAAATTGATTCCTCGACAATGACGGGCAGTTAGAGATCTCAAATCAATCATCATCATCGGCCTGTCCTAGAACCAAAATTTCGAATACGTCTGACATCCACCAACCCTCATTGGGCCCGCATGGTGGCCCATTTCTTTTCACAAAATGGAAGGCTTATCCTGGTCGTGGGAACTTTTTAGGCTAATTATATGTGTAAAAAAAGCAATTTTCGTGAGAGATAACGATTGTAACTTAAAGATAGGATCTTTTTATAAAAATATGAGTTCCAGAATACTATGTTCGTATCAACATGAAATTTTAATCAAACAGTAGGAGAAAATCATTTTTAAAAGTTGTTAAGCTTTACATATTGATACTCTTGACTGTACATAGGTACTGCGAAAACCAACTACCACTGTTTTTCAGGCTGTCGTCGTAAATTCATAATTCTTTATGTCTCTTAAACTGATTGTGGAGCTCGTGACTTAATACCAACAGCCGCACGGGGCGATCTTCAAGGTTAAGCCGCGCTTGCCTAGGTCGGTTCGTGTATGGATGATCACCCATTACATACCGAGTTTCCTCCGTACCTCGGAAAGCACGTTAAGCCGTTGATCCCGGCTGTTATTAATAGATCTTTGACAGTCGTTACAGATAGTCAGTGGTCCGAAAGTCTGACAACCAGTCTTACCACGTTGTTTGTCTTCGCTTTACCCAGTCCTAAATAGGTTGTGAAGGTCGGATAGGCATTCGCTCCATGTAAAATACTGGTATTCAGCTGCATCCGTTAAGACTGAAAACCGACCCCAATAACATTGGGAAAAACCTAGGCAGATGATGAACTTTAGAACTGATCAATAAGCGAGTTCCCATCGATAGTACAACTAGGATGGGACTCGAACTCATCATCATACACTCGTTACGTTATCCTTAACATTAAGACCATTGCTGCTTACCTATCGTGACATAAGAACAATGAAATCATGAATGTACTTTCAATTTCATTCATTTATAAGTTCAGCAAACTGGTTTGGTGATGGTACTTTTTTGGTGACGTATATTTTCATCTCTACTTTTAGCTTATTTTCTTTGGTAGGACATTACGAATGTTATGATTGATGCCCTTCTAATTTGTTCCTTTCAAAATAAGAAAGATCCTACATTGACATGTAACTACCATCGAATTAATTGTAAGTTCCTGGGTACTTGATTAAATGAATTCGTGGAAAATTGTCTTCTGTTACAACCAGGATACAGTTCAGTTTAGTGACCTTATTTGCATGTCTCTTATTTCCTATTAATACTACAGTAACAGTCATGTAGGAATAGTATAAAAAGAGAATTGGTAACCCTGATTAAACATTCGCAGCTCGCTCGTGAAACAATAATAACATATCAAAATGGCATCTAAGGTTTGTTTTATATTGATTTTGAAAAAAGTTTTAAAGAACGAAAAAAGTTCTAGAGGTTTAGTTACTTTTCTTAAATTCATAACGTAAAGTATTAATGAAACTTTTAAAATAGACACAGGGAAAAAACATGGAGAAGCCTTTGCTCAGTACTGGGATGGCGCGGGATAACATTACTGGGAAAAGATACAGTTACTTGATTAAAATATCACTCGGGTTTCATTCATCAGTATTTTACAAAATTATTGTTTCTAAAAATAATTTTCTTATTTCCAGTTCGTAATTGTTGCTCTTCTGGTGGCGGCTGCTCAAGGTAGCGCTATCCACGGCGGTGACTACAGCAGCTTCTCCTACGGCGTGTCCGACCCCCACACCGGCGACGTCAAGAGCCAACACGAGACCCGCGTCGGAGACAGCGTGCGCGGCCAGTACTCGCTGCTTGAGTCCGACGGCACAAAGCGCACCGTCGACTACGCCGCTGACGCCCACTCTGGATTCAACGCCGTCGTCCGCAAAGACCCCGCCCTGTACGCTCACGCCGCTCCCGTCGTCGCTCACGCCGCTCCTGTCGTCGCTCACGCCGCGCCCGTCGCCTACGCCGCTCCCCTCGCCCACGGATACGCCGCCGCTCCCCTGGCGCACGGCTACTCCCACGGTGTTGCCGCTTACGGCGCGGTCGCCGCTCCCCTGGCTCATGGTGCCGTCGCATACAGTGCTCACGCCGCTCCCCTCGCCTACAGTGCCGGCGTGTACGGCGCTGCTCCCCTGGCCTACAGCGCCGGAGTCTACGGTGCTCACGCCGCTCCCCTGGCTCATGGTGCCATCGCTTACGGCGCTCATGGCGCTCACGGTCTCCACAACACCCACCTGTACTAAATAATGTTTAGACATAATGTTATTTATTGTGATACGCCAATGAACGATGCTGTGATTAAATGAAATAGTTCGAAGAACTCAAAACTAAGTTTTTTTGTCATTTTTCTAAAATGTAATTCGGGAACATTCTTAACCAGCATTTTGGACTCATTCCAAAATGCCTATTTAAAGAAATGCAGAAATTGTAGTACCTATTTAAGACTGAGTACAGATGTATCTCTTCACAATAACAGTACAATTTCTTTCCTAATAGTAGTTACCAAATTCATAAGAATAGACTTCCTTTTCTTCGCCGTTTACATCCAATTAACATTACTTTCAGCAAGAATTCATGCAATATTTTTGCGTAGTGCACTGTTCTAAATTTTAACTCAAGAATCGAATCAACGATTCGTCCACCGCGTCTGGAACCCTCTCTAATTACTATACTTACCAATACAGAATTCCAAGTAAGGTTTCTTTAACAGGAAGAAAATATAAAACTAATAACAGAACACCAAAACAAAGAAATAAGTAGCAACTTAATAACGCAGTGACGTTCATAACTCAGCCTTGTAGTGCAAGCCGCCATTACGACACCACGTCATAACATGAACAGTCTACAAGCATTCGTGTTAATTGTATGATTTATAAATCTTTAAGCAAATCTCTCTGTATGTTTACGATGCGCAAGCGATACTCGTCACCGTGCCATCGTTAATGTGTCAATTGTACGATTCAGTCATGTGTGCGCCTAGGATTTTTTAAATGAAAATTCTGGATTTGAAAGCGTTGAGGTAGTAAGTACGCATTAAGAGTCTGCTCCTTAAATATTGGGATTTCACATGTCAGTGTTCTACTAAAATAGGTGTTCTCCTGTTTCATAGGTTGCATTGACAGATAGAAATGTCGTATACTCAAAAAAGTAAAAAGTAGTCATTAAAGTTGGGATTCGCGACTTGCGGTTCGGAAAAATATTAAGTTTGTCGACAAATGAAGACTTTTTATAAATGATATATTTATTTTTTATTTATTCATTTAGGTAACCAACAGCGATACATAAAATGTTTTGCAAAATATGCGTTTTACAGTTATTATGGCCAATTATAGGTTTCCCTGTTTTGTTTGTTTTAGTTTTGTTTTTTTGTCCATACAGGCAACAAAATAATTATTTTTCACACTTTTTACTGTTTTATAAGATAAATTCAAATGCAAAAATAACAATTCCTCTGGGATTTTTTTTTTTTTGCTGTCATAATAAATATTGTTGTACTCGTTGACACCTTTCATTTAGGGTACAATGTACATCTGCAACACACTTGGACCGAAATTGACAATCTCCTTCAGATTACATTTATAAAAATACAACAAAAAGGATTGAATAGTAAATTTAAGTAGAAGAAGAAGAAGATTGGTTGTTTGTTATTTTACTCATAGTTTTCATTATTCTTTTTTTTATAGTTAAATAAATCAAATTTATTCCTAGGAAACGTGTTAGCTTATATAACAATAACATCAGTTACGCTGACGACATGGTGTTGCTGAGTCCATCTGTAGGTGGGTTGAGAAAACTATTAAATGTCTGTGAGTCATACGCCGAGATTCACGGCTTAAAGTACAACGATAGAAAGAGTGAGTATATGATTATTAGAGGTAAAAATAAAGAACCTGAGCATATACCGCCAGTTTATCTAAACGGGGTATCTTTGAGCCGTGTTTCTGAGTTTAAGTATCTAGGGCACGTTGTAACTGAAACCCTTAATGACGACAGAGATATTGAGAGGGAAAGAAGAGCATTGTCGGTGCGTGCTAACATGTTGGTGCATAGGTTCGCAAGGTGTACGGCACAGGTTAAGGTAACTTTGTTCAGAGCATACTGTCAAAGCTTTTACACCAGCGCCCTATGGACCAACTATACGCAGCGGGCCTACAATGCTCTTAGAGTGCAGTACAACAACGCCTTTAGGATTCTGGTGCGACTGCTTCGGTTTTGCAGCGCCTCGGGCATGTTTGCCGACGCGAAGGTGGATGACTTTTACGCTATAATGCGCAAAAAGTCAGCCTCACTAATTCGCCGAATTCGAGGTTGTGGCAACGGAATCCTAAGGATGATTGCAGAGAGACCTGAATCTGCAATTGTAGGTAGGCTTATCAGGCTGCATGTTGTATAAGTTTTGTTTTTTATTGACTAATAGTTTTAAGATATTGTTACTAACAACCTATGGACATTTTATTAGTCTGAAGTAAACGAATTTTATTTTATTTTATTTATTTATATAAGACATAACGATATCTATTATTATACTTTGTGTTACCGGCGAACTTATCAAGATTTTGTAAATGATATAAAAATACGTTCTAATTAACCATTGTGTTTGATTTCATGAAGTAATTATTACTGCGTATATTTTCAAGATATCATCTGACTAATATTAATTACATTTATCTCAGAAACTGTCAAAATGCGTATCAGAATATTAAGGTCGGTGGAATCGACGTGGTAATTTTTCATTACTATTATTGTAACATGATTTCAGTGGCGGGTGTTAGGTATCGCTGTAATACCTACTATTCGAGGTTATAGAAGTACATAGCTCTCTCGTCACTCGCATTTACAAGAAAATTATAAGCGTTTGGGTTACCCTGAAAATCTATTAAAGTAATACTCGGATATTGGAGTAAATGTTCCACTACAGGGAAACTTCTTTTGTCTTGTTTTTTTTTGTAAGTATAATTATGTTAATATCGCAATAAACCTGTGACAAGTAAATTGATTCCTCGACAATGACGCGCAGTAAGAGATCTCAAATCAATTATCATCATCGGCCTGTCCTAGAACCAAAATTTCGAATACGTCTGACATCCACCAACCCTCATTGGGCCCGCATGGTAGCCCATTTCCTTTCACAAAATGGAAGGCTTATCCTGGTCGTGGGAACCTTATAGGCTAATTATGATGTACAATCACGAGCAGCAATAATAAAAAAAAAACAATTTTCGTGAGAGATAACGATTGTAACATAAAGATAGGATCTTTTTATAAAAATATGAGTTCCAGAATACTATGTTCGTATCAACATGAAATTGTAATCAAACAGTAGGAGAAAAACATTTTTAAAAGTTGTTAAGCTTTACATATTGATACTCTTGACTGTACATAGGTACTGCGAAAACCAACTACCACTGTTTTTCAGGCTGTCGTCGTAAATTCATAATTCTTTATGTCTCTTGAACTGATTGTGGAGCTCGTGACTTAATACAAACAGCCGCACGGGGCGATCTTCAAGGTTAAGCCGCGCTTGCCTAGGTCGGTTCGTGTATGGATGATCACCCATTAGGCTGATTTTATAGTCACGCGTTTCAGCAGCGCCGTCGGAAGCGCGCGCGCTCGGATATGTATTGGGGTAGTAGTAGCGTTTCAAATTCGCGCGCTTGAGCAGCGCCGTTCGGTGTTCCTGTTCAACAGCGCGCTGCCCAACGGCGCGTCTAGCGGCGTGACTATAAAACCAGCCTAACATACCGAGTTTCCTCCGTACCTCGGAAAGCACGTTAAGCCGTTGATCCCGGCTGTTATTAATAGATCTTTGACAGTCGTTACAGATAGTCAGTGGTCCGAAAGTCTGACAACCAGTCTTACCACGTTGTTTGTCTTCGCTTTACCCAGTCCTAAATAGGTTGTGAAGGTCGGATAGGCATTCGCTCCATGTAAAATACTGGTATTCAGCTGCATCCGTTAAGACTGAAAACCGACCCCAATAACATTGGGAAAAACCTAGGCAGATGATGAACTTTTGAACTGATCAATAAGCGAGTTCCCATCGATAGTACAACTAGGATGGGATTCGAACTTATCATCATAAACTCGTTACGTTATCCTTAACATTAAGACCATTGCTGCTTACCTATCGTGACATAAGAACAATGAACTCATGAATGCACTTTCAATTTCATTCATTTATAAGTTCAGCAAACTGGTTTGGTGATGGTACTTTTTTGGTGACGTATATTTTCATCTCTACTTTTAGCTTATTTTCTTTGGTAGGACATTACGAATCTTATGATTGATGCCCATCTAATTTCTTCCTTTCAAAATAAGAAAGATACTACATTGACATGTAATTACCATCGAATTTATTGTCAGTTCCTGAGTACTTGCTTAAACGAATTCGTGGAAAATTGTCTACTGTTACAACCAGGATACAGTTCAGTTTAGTGACCTCATTTGCATGTCTCTTATTTCCTATTAATACTACGTACAGTAACAGTCATGTAGGAATAGTATAAAAAGAGAATTGGTAACCCTGATTAAACATTCGCAGCTCGCTCGGGAAACAATAATAACATATCAAAATGGCATCTAAGGTTTGTTTTATATTAATTTTGAAAAAAGTTTTTAAAGAACGAAAAAAGTTCTAGAATGGTTTAGTTACTTTTCTTAAATTCATAACGTAAAGTATTAATGAAACTTTTAAAATAGACACAGGGAAAAAACATGGAGAAGCCTTTGCTCAGTACTGGGATGGCGCGGGATAACATTACTGGGAAAAGATACAGTTACTTGATTAAAATTTTACTCGGTATTCATTCATCAGTATTTTACAAAATTATTGTTTCTAAAAATAATTTTCTTATTTCCAGTTCGTAATTGTTGCTCTTCTGGTGGCGGCTGCTCAAGGCAGCGCTATCCACGGCGGTGACTACAGCAGCTTCTCCTACGGCGTGTCCGATCCCCACACCGGCGACGTCAAGAGCCAACACGAGACCCGCGTCGGAGACAGCGTGCGCGGCCAGTACTCGCTGCTTGAGTCCGACGGCACAAAGCGCACCGTCGACTACGCCGCTGACGCCCACTCTGGATTCAACGCCGTCGTCCGCAAAGACCCCGCCCTGTACGCTCACGCCGCTCCCGTCGTCGCTCACGCCGCTCCCGTCGTCGCTCACGCCGCGCCCGTCGCCTACGCCGCTCCCCTCGCCCACGGATACGCCGCCGCTCCCCTGGCGCACGGCTACTCCCACGGTGTTTCCGCTTACGGCGCGGTCGCCGCTCCCCTGGCTCATGGTGCCGTCGCATACAGTGCTCACGCCGCTCCCCTCGCCTACAGTGCCGGCGTGTACGGCGCTGCTCCCCTGGCCTACAGCGCCGGAGTCTACGGTGCTCACGCCACTCCCCTGGCTCATGGTGCCATCGCTTACGGCGCTCATGGCGCTCACGGTCTCTACAACACCCACCTGTACTAAATAATGTTTAGACATAATGTTATTTATTGTGATACGAAAATGAACGATGCTGTGATTAAATGAAATAGTTCGAAGAACTCAAAACTAAGTGGTTTTTATCATTTTTCTAAAAATTAATTCGGGAACATTTTTAACCAGCATGAGTTCAAAATGCCTCTTTAAAGAAATGCAGAAATTGTACTGTTTAAGACTGAGTAAAGATGTTTCTCTTCTACACAATTTACTTCCTAATGGTAGTTACCAAATTCATAAGAATAAACAACGTTGTCTTCGTGATTTACATCCAATTAACATCACTTTCAGCAAGAATTCAGGCAATAGTTTTGCGTAGTGTACTGTTCTAAATTTTAACTCAAGAATCGAAGCAACGATTAGTCCGTCCCGTCTGGAACTCGCTCTAATTTCTATACTTAGCAACACAGAATTCCAAGCAAGGTTTCTTTAACAGGAAGAAAATATAAAATTAATAACAGAACACCAAAACAAAGAAATAAGTAGCAAAATAATAACGCAGTGACGTTCATAGCTCAGCCTCATAGTGCAAGCCGCCATTACGACACCACGTCAGAACATGAACAGTCTACAAGCATTCGTGTTAATTGTATGATTTATAAATATTTAAGCAAATCTCTCTGTATGTTTACGATGCGCAAACGATACTCGTCACCGTGCCATCGTTAATGTGTCAATTGTACGATTCAGTCATGTGTGCGCCTAGGATTTTTTTAAATGAAAATTCTGGATTTGGAAGCGTTGAGGTAGTAAGTACGCATTTAGAGTCTGCTCCTTAAATATTGGGATTACACATGTCAGTGTTCTACTAAAATAGGTGTTCTCCTGTTTCATAGGTTGCATTGACAGATAGAAATGTCGTATACTCAAAAAAGTAAAAAGTAGTCATTAAAGTTGGGATCCGCGACTTGCGGTTCGGAAAAATATTAAGTTTGTCGACAAATGTAGACTTTTTATAAATGATATATTTATTTTTTATTTATTTATTTAGATAACCAACAGCGATACATAAAATGTTTTACAAAATATGCGTTTTACAGTTATTATGGCCAATTATAGGTTTCCCTGTTTTGTTTGTTTTAGTTTTGTTGTTTTTTGTCCATACAGGCAACAAAAATAAATATTTTTCACACTTTTTACTGTTTTGGAAGATAAATTCAAATGCAAAAATAACAATTCCTCTGGGATATATTTTTTTTTGCTGTCATAATAAAGATTGTTGTACTCATTGACACCTTTCATTTAGGGTACAATGTACATCTGCAACACACTTGGACCGAAATTGACAATCTCCTTTAGATTACATTTTTAAAAATACAACAAAAAGGATTAAATAGTAAATTTAAGTAGAAGATTGGTTGTTTGTTATTTATCTCATAGTTTTCATTATTCTTTTTTTATAGTTAAATAAATCAAATTTATTCCTAGGAAGCGTGTTTGCTTATATAAGACATAAAAATATCTATTATTATACTTTGTGTTACCGGTGAACTTATCAAGATTGTGTAAATGATATAAAAATACGTTCTAATTAACCATTGTGTTTGATTTCATGAAGTAATTATTACTGCGTATATTTTCAAGATATCATCTGACTAATATTAATTACATTTATCTCAAAAACTGTCAAAATGCGTATCAGAATATTAAGGTCGGTGGAATCGACGTGATAATTTTTCATTACTATTATTGTAACATGATTTCAGTGGCGGGTATTAGGTATCGCTGTAATACCTACTATTCGAGGTTATAGAAGTACATAGCTCTCTCGTCACTCGCATTTACAAGAAAATTATAAGCGTTTGGGTTACCCTTCGTTTTTTTTTTTCTTCCAGCGCCGATCGGTATCTCTTTCGAACAGTCCCGCAGTCCTGTTTGGGTTACCCTAAAAATATATTGAAGTAATACTCGGGCATTGGAGTAAATGTTTCACTATAAGTTTAATTATGTTAATATCGCAATAAACCTGTGACAAGTAAATTGATTCCTCGACAATGACGCGCAGTTAGAGATCTCAAATCAATCATCATCATCGGCCTGTCCTAGAACCAAAATTTCGAATACGTCTGACATCCACCAACCCTCATTGGGCCCGCATGGTGGCCCATTTCCTTTCACAAAATGGAAGGCTTATCCTGGTCGTGGGAACTTTATAGGCTAATTATATGTGTAAAAAAAGCAATTTTCGTGAGAGATAACGATTGTAACTTAAAGATAGGATCTTTTTATAAAATATGAGTTCCAGAATACTATGTTCGTATCAACATGAAATTTTAATCAAAACAGTAGGAGAAAAACATATTTAAAAGTTGTTAAGGTTTACATATTGATGCTCTTGACTGTACATAGGTACCGCGAAAACCAACTACCACTGTTTTTCAGGCTGTTGTCGTAAATTCATAATTCTTTATGATGACTCTTGAAATGATTGTGGAGCTCGTGGCAGCACGAGTTGATCTTCAAGGTTAAGCCGCTCTTGCCTAGGTCGGTTCGTGGATGGGTGATCACCCATTACATACCGAGTTTCCTCCGTACCTCGGAAAGCACGTCAAGCCGTTGGTCCCGGCTGTTATTTATAGATCTTTGACAGTCGTTACAGATAGTCAGTGGTCCGAAAGTCTGACAACCAGTCTTACCAAGGGGTACCGCTTTACCCAGTCCTAAATAGGTTGTGAAGGTCAGATAGGCATTCGCTTCATGTAAAATACTGGTATTCAGCTGCATCCGTGAAGACTGAAAACCGACCCCAATAACGTTGGGAAAAGGCTAGGCAGATGATGAACTTTTGAACTGATCAATAAGCGAGTTCCCATCGATAGTACAACTAGGATGGAATTCGAACTCATCAACGTACACTCGTTACGTTATCCTTAACATTAAGACCATTGCTGCTTACCTATCGTGACATAAGAACAATGAACTCATGAATGTACTTTCAATTTCATTCATTTATAAGTTCAGCAAACTGGTTTGGTGATGGTACTTTTTTGGTGACGTATATTTTCATCTCTACTTTTAGCTTATTTTTTTTGGTAAGACATTACGAATCTTATGATTGATGCCCATCTAATTTCTTCCTTTCGAAATAAGAAAGATACTACATTGACATGTAATTACCATCGAATTTATTGTATGTTCCTGGGTACTTGCTTAAATGAATTCGTGGAAAATTGTCTACTGTTACAACCAGGATACAGTTCAGTTTAGTGACCTCATATGCATGTCTCTTATTTCCTATTAATACTACGTACAGTAACAGTCATGTAGGAATAGTATAAAAAGAGAATTGGTAACCCTGATTAAACATTCGCAGCTCGCTCGTGAAACAATAATAACATATCAAAATGGCATCTAAGGTTTGTTTTATATTGATATTGAAAAAAGTTTTTAAATAACGAAAAAAGTTCTAGAATGGTTTAATTACTTTTCTTAAATTCATAACGTAAAGTATATATTAATGAAACTTTTAAAATAGACACAGGGAAGAAACGTGGAGAGGGTTTTGCTCAGTACTGGGATGGCGCGGGATAACATTATTGGGAAAAGATATATTTACTTGATTAAAATATTACTCGGTATTTATTCATCAGTATTTTACAAAATTATTGTTTCTAAAAAAAATTTTCTTATTTCCAGTTCGTAATTGTTGCTCTTCTGGTGGCGGCTGCTCAAGGCAGCGCTATCCACGGCGGTGACTACAGCAGCTTCTCATACGGCGTGTCCGACCCCCACACCGGCGACGTCAAGAGCCAGCACGAAACCCGCGTTGGAGACAGCGTGCGCGGCCAGTACTCGCTGCTCGACTCCGACGGCACAAAGCGCACCGTAGACTACGCCGCTGACGCCCACTCTGGATTCAACGCCATCGTCCGCAAAGACCCCGCTCTGTACGCTCACGCCGCTCCCGTCGTCCGCAAAGACCCCGCCCTGTACGCTCACGCCGCTCCCGTCGTCGCTCACGCCGCACCTGTCGCCTACGCCACTCCCCTCGCCCACGGATACGCCGCCGCTCCCCTGGCGCACGGCTACTCCCACGGTGTTGCCGCTTACGGCGCGGTCGCCGCTCCCCTGGCTCATGGTGCCGTCGCATACAGTGCTCACGCCGCTCCCCTCGCCTACAGCGCAGGCGTGTACGGCGCTGCTCCCCTGGCCTACAGCGCCGGAGTCTACGGTGCTCACGCCACTCCCCTGGCTCATGGTGCCATCGCTTACGGCGCTCATGGCGCTCACGGTCTCTACAACACCCACCTGTACTAAATAATGTTTAGACATAATGTTATTTATTGTGATACGCCAATGAACGATGCTGTGATTAAATGAAATAGTTCGAAGAACTCAAAACTAAGTTTTTTTTTTTTGTCTTTTTCTAAAATGTAAATCAGGAACATTTTTAACCAGCATGAGTCCAAAATGCCTCTTTAAAGAAATGCAGAAATTGTACTATTTAAGACTGAGTAAAGATGTTTCTCTTCTACACAATTTACTTCCTAATAGTAGTTACCAAATTTGTAAGAATAGACTACCTATTCTTCGCCATTTACATCCAATTAACATCACTTTCAGCAAGAATTCATGCAATATTTTTGCGTAGTGCACTGTTCTAAATTTTAACTCAAGAATTGAATCAACGATTAGTCCGCCGCGCCTGGAACCCGCTCTAATTACTATACTTAGCAACACAGAATTCCAAGCAAGGTTTCTTTAACAGGAAGAAAATATAAATTAATAACAGAACACCAAAACAAAGAAATAAGTAGCAACTCAATAACGCAGTGACGTTCATAGCTCAGCCTCATAGTGCAAGCCGCCATTACGACACCACGTCAGAACATGAACAGTCTACAAGCATTCGTGTTAATTGTATGATTTATAAATCTTTAAGCAAATCTCTCTGTATGTTTACGATGCGCAAGCGATACTCGTCACCGTGCCATCATTAATGTGTAAATTTTACGATTCAGTCATGTGTGCGCCTAGGATTTTTTTAAATGAAAATTCTGGATTTGAAAGCGTTGAGGTAGTAAGTACGCATTTGGAGTCTGCTCCTTAAATATTGGGATTTCACATGTCAGTGTTCTATTAAAATAGGTGTTCTCCTGTTTCATAGGTTGCATTGACAGATAGAAATGTCGTATATTCAAAAAAGTAAAAAGTAGTCATTAAAGTTGGGATCCGCGACTTGCGGTTCGGAAAAATATTAAGTTTGTCGACAAATGTAGACTTTTTATAAATGATATATTTATTTTTTATTTATTCATTTAGGTAACCAACAGCGATACATAAAATGTTTTACAAAATATGCGTTTTACAGTTATTATGGCCAATTATAGGTTTCCCTGTTTTGTTTGTTTTAGTTTTGTTTTTTTTTGTTCATACAGGCAACAAAAATAAACCTGCCTAACATGATTTCAGTGGCACCCGCCACTGAAATCATGTTAGGTACAATAATACCTAATACCCATTAGGTATCGCTGTAATACCTACTATTCGAGGTTATAGAAGTACATAGCTCTCTCGTCACTCGCATTTACAAGAAAATTATAAGCGTTTGGGTTACCCTGAAAATCGATTAAAGTAATACTCGGGTATTGGAGTAAATGTTCCACTACAGGGAAACTTCTTTTGTCTCGTTTTATTTTGTAAGTATAATTATGTTAATATCGCAATAAACCTGTGACAAGTAAACTGATTCCTCGACAATGACGCGCAGTTAGAGATCTCAAAACAATCATCATCATCGGCCTGTCCTAGAACCAAAATTTCGAATACGTCTGACATCCACCAACCCTCATCGGGCCCGCATGGTGGCCCATTTCTTTTCACAAAATGGAAGGCTTATCCTGGTCGTGGGAACTTTATAGGCTAATTATGATGTACAGTCACGAGCAGCAATATGTGTAAAAAGCAATTTTCGTGAGCGATAACGATTGTAACTTAAAGATGGATCTTTTTATAAAAATATGAGTTCGAAAATTCTATGTTCGTATCAACATGAAATTTTAATCAAAATAGTAGGAGGAAAACACTTATAAAAGTTGTTAAGGTTTACATATTGATATTCTTGACTGTACATAGGTACTGCGAAAACCAACTACCACTGTTTTTCAGGCTGTCGTCGTAAATTCATAATTCTTTATGTCTCTTGAACTGATTGTGGAGCTCGTGACTTAATACCAACAGCCGCACGGGGCGATCTTCAAGGTTAAGCCGCGCTTGCCTAGGTCGGTTCGTGTATGGATGATCACCCATTACATACCGAGTTTCCTCCGTACCTCGGAAAGCACGTTAAGCCGTTGATCCCGGCTGTTATTAATAGATCTTTGACAGTCGTTACAGATAGTCAGTGGTCCGAAAGTCTGACAACCAGTCTTACCACGTTGTTTGTCTTCGCTTTACCCAGTCCTAAATAGGTTGTGAAGGTCGGATAGGCATTCGCTCCATGTAAAATACTGGTATTCAGCTGCATCCGTTAAGACTGAAAACCGACCCCAATAACATTGGGAAAAACCTAGGCAGATGATGAACTTTAGAACTGATCAATAAGCGAGTTCCCATCGATAGTACAACTAGGATGGGACTCGAACTCATCATCATACACTCGTTACGTTATCCTTAACATTAAGACCATAGCTGCTTACCTATCGTGACATAAGAACAATGAACTCATGAATGTACCTACTTTCAATTTCATTCATTTATAAGTTCAGCAAACTGGTTTGGTGATGGTACTTTTTTGGTGACGTATATTTTCATCTCTACTTTTAGCTTATTTTCTTTGGTTAGACATTACGAATCTTATGATTGATGCCCTTCTAATTTGTTCCTTTCAAAATAAGAAACATACTACATTGACATGTAATTACCATCGAATTAATTGTAAGTTACTGGGTACTTGCTTAAATGAATTCATGGAAAATTGTCTACTGTTACAACCAGGATACAGTTCAGTTTAGTGACCTCATTTGCATGTCTCTTATTTCCTATTAATACTACATACAGTAACAGTCATGTAGGAATAGTATAAAAAGAGAATTGGTAACCCTGATTAAACATTCGCAGCTCGCTCGTGAAACAATAATAACATATCAAAATGGCATCTAAGGTTTGTTTTATATTGATATTGACAAAAGTTTTTAAATAACGAAAAAAGTTCTAGAATGGTTTAATTACTTTTCTTAAATTCATAACGTAAAGTATTCATGAAACTTTTAAAATAGACACAGGGAAAAAACATGGAGAAGCCTTTGCTCAGTACTGGGATGACGCGGGATAACATTACTGGGAAAAGATATAGTTACTTGATTAAAATTTTACTCGGTATTCATTCATCAGTATTTTACAAAATTATTGTTTCTAAAAATAATTTTCTTATTTCCAGTTCGTAATTGTTGCTCTTCTGGTGGCGGCTGCTCAAGGCAGCGCTATCCACGGCGGTGACTACAGCAGCTTCTCATACGGCGTGTCCGACCCCCACACCGGCGACGTCAAGAGCCAGCACGAGACCCGCGTTGGAGACAGCGTGCGCGGCCAGTACTCGCTGCTCGACTCTGACGGCACAAAGCGCACCGTAGACTACGCCGCTGACGCCCACTCTGGATTTAACGCCGTCGTCCGCAAAGACCCCGCTCTGTACGCTCACGCCACTCCCGTCGTCGCTCACGCCACGCCCGTCGCCTACGCCGCGCCCCTCGCCCACGGATACGCCGCCGCTCCCCTGGCGCACGGCTATTCCCACGGTGTTGCCGCTTACGGCGCGGTCGCCGCTCCCCTGTCTCACGGCGCCGTCGCATACGGTGCTCACGCCGCTCCCCTCGCCTACAGCGCAGGCGTGTACGGCGCTGCTCCCCTGGCCTACAACGCTGGAGTCTACGGTGCTCACGCCGGTCCCCTAGCCTACAGCTCCGGAATCTACGGTGCTCACTCCACTCCTCTGGCTCATGGTGCCATCGCTTACGGCGCTCATGGCGCTCACGGTCTCTACAACACCCACCTTTACTAAATAATGTTTAGACATAATGTTATTTATTGTGATACGCCAATGAACGATGCTGTGATTAAATGAAATAGTTCGAAGAACTCAAAACTAAGTTTATTTTTGCCATTTTCCTAAAATGTAATTCAGGAACATTTTTAACCAGCATTTTGGACTCATTCCAAAATGCCTCTTTTTAAAAAAAAAACAGAAATTGTACTATTTAAAACTGAGTAGAGATGTATCTCTTCTACACAATTTCCTTCCTAATGGTAGTTACCAAATTCATAATAATAGACTTCCTTTTTTTCGCCATTTACATCCAATTAACATCACTTTCAGCAAGAATTCATGCAATATTTTTGCGTAGTGCACTGTTCTAAATTTTAAATCAAGAATTGAATCAACGATTAGTCCGCCGCGCCTGGAACCCGCTCTAATTTCTATACTTAGCAACACAGAATTCCAAGCAAGGTTTCTTTAACAGGAAGAAAATATAAAATTAATAACAGAACACCAAAACAAAGAAATAAGTAGCAATTTAATAACGCAGTGACGTTCATAGCTCAGCCTCGTAGTGCAAGCCGCCATTACGACACCACGTCAGAACATGAACAGTCTACAAGCATTCGTGTCAATTGTATGATTTATAAATCTTTAAGCAAATCTCTCTGTATGTTTACGATGCGCAAGCGATACTCGTCACCGTGCCATCGTTAATGTGTCAATTGTACGATTCAGTCATGTGTGCGCATAGGATTTTTTTTAATGAAAATTCTGGATTTGAAAGCGTTGAGGTAGTAAGTACGCATTTGGAGTCTGCTCCTTAAATATTGGGATTTCACATGTCAGTGTTCTACTAAAATAGGTGTTCTCCTGTTTCATAGGTTGCATTGACAGATAGAAATGTCGTATACTCAAAAAAGTAAAAAGTAGTCATTAAAGTTGGGATCCGCGACTTGCGGTTCGGAAAAATATTAAGTTTGTCGACAAATGTAGACTTTTTATAAATGATATATTTATTTTTTATTTATTCATTTAGATAACCAACAGCGATACATAAAATGTTTTACAAAATATGCGTTTTACAGTTATTATGGCCAATTATAGGTTTCCCTGTTTTGTTTGTTTTAGTTTTGTTTTTTTTTGTTCATACAGGCAACAAAAATAAACCTGCCTAACATGATTTCAGTGGCACCCGCCACTGAAATCATGTTAGGTACAATAATACCTAATACCCATTAGGTATCGCTGTAATACCTACTATTCGAGGTTATAGAAGTACATAGCTCTCTCGTCACTCGCATTTACAAGAAAATTATAAGCGTTTGGGTTACCCTGAAAATCGATTAAAGTAATACTCGGGTATTGGAGTAAATGTTCCACTACAGGGAAACTTCTTTTGTGTTGTTTTATTTTGTAAGTATAATTATGTTAATATCGCAATAAACCTGTGACAAGTAAACTGATTCCTCGACAATGACGCGCAGTTAGAGATCTCATATCAATTATCATCATCGACCTGTCCTAGAACCAAAATTTCGAATACGTCTGACATCCACCAACCCTCATTGGGCCCACATGGTGGCCCATTTCCTTTCACAAAATGGAAGGCTTATCCTGGTCGTGGGAAGGACAATGACCAAAGTTGGTACCAAAAAGTCTCGCGCCTCAAAACCAAAATATTGTAGTAATTAGTTTCATATTTTTTACGGCATTACGCGTCGGGGATTTGATTTTTGAACTGGAAATATACTTTTCGAGTTTAAAAGTACGAATATTGTTTTACTCCCTTTATATGACGTTCCGTTTCAACTGAATATAAATGACGTTCCGTTTCAATTGAACAAACCCTTGTCTGTCGAGCGGACTCTAAAATTAATTACAATTAAGTAAGATCAGTACACCAAATCGATTTAGTTTGGTTTATTGCTATTTGCAACAAAATAGATTTTCTCAGCCTAAAGATTTTGATTTATCGATTACATCCCTAAATCCCGACTAGTTTATAGCACTTACTATACTCTATGGTTTATAGTTATCTTATCTGTGGCATCTGACATTTGTACTGTACTGACTGACTATTGGCAATGTAAAGGTCTAAAATAAAATCGAGTTTCAGTCAAGCATACTGTGGATGTTACTTTAACTCGTAATTCTTACTAATATTAGTGTATTACGCTGTTTTTAGAGCAATAATGTAATGTATGTGTGTTAAAATACGTCGTTGGTAGCGTCGAAAAAATAGACCTACTTTTTAGGTTAGTTTCGATTTCATAAAATAACTCTGAAACGCGGGTTTTTTTTTCAAAAATATTTTTTGTAGGAGTTAATACGATCAGTGTAGTCTATAAAAAACAAGGTTTGATTTTGATGCAGCATGGTACGGGATTCCATACTTCCATGACCATTCTCTTTTATAGGCTAATTATGATGTACAGTCACGAGTAGCAATATGTGTAATAAAGCAATTTTCGTGAGGGATAACAATTGTAACTTATGAGTTCCAGAATACTATGTTCGTATCAACATGAAATTTTAATCAAAACAGTAGGAGAAAAACATTTTTAAAAGTTGTTAAGGTTTACATATTGATACTCTTGACTGTACATAGGTACCGCGAAAACCAACTACCACTGTTTTTCAGGCTGTCGTCGTAAATTCATAGTTCTTTATGATAACTCTTGAACTGATTGTGGAGCTCGTGACTTAATACTAACTGCTGTTACTGTTAAGTCACGAGCTCCAGCACGAGTTGATCTTCAAGGTTAAGCCGCTCTTGCCTAGGTCGGTTCGTGGATGGGTGATCACCCATTACATACCGAGTTTCCTCCGTACCTCGGAAAGCACGATAAGCCGTTGGTCCCGGCTGTCATTTATACATCTTTGACAGTCGTTACAGATAGTCAGTGGTCCGAAAGTCTGACAACCAGTCTTACCAAGGGGTATCGCATTACCCAGTCCTAAATAGGTTGTGAAGGTCAGATAGGCAGTCACTCCATGTAAAATACTGGTATTCAGCTGCATCCGGTGAGACTGGTAACCGACCCTATAACGTTGGGAAAAAGGCTAAGCAGATGATGAACTTTTGAACTGATCAATAAGCGAGTTCCCATCGATAGTACAACTAGGATGGGATTCGAACTCATCATCATACACTCGTTACGTTATCCTTAACATTAAGACCATAGCTGCTTACCTATCTATCTATATATATAAAATTCAAAGTCCTGACTGACTGACTGAGATATCAACGCACAGCCCAAACCGCTGGTCCTAGACCAATGAAATTTGGAGTGTGTATTCTTTGTGAAGAGTAGGTATCCACTAAGAAAGGGTTTTTCGAAATTCTACCCCTAAAGGGGCGAAATGGGGTGTTGAATTTTCGGTAAAACTTTTTATTCTCGGGTCGATTGACTTGAAAGTCTACATACTCTTCAGTTAAAACTATGAAAAATGTGTATCACAGTTTTTCCAAAATCATCCCCCAATATAAAATTCAAAGTCCTGACTGACTGATATATCAACGCACAGCCCAAACCACTGGCCCTAGAGAAATGAAATTTGGAGGGTGTATTCTTTGTGAAGAGTAGATAATTATCTAATAAGAAAAGGTTCTTTGAAATTCCACCCCTAAGAGGGTAAACTGGGGTGTTGAATTTTCTGTGAAACTTTTTATTCTCGGGGTCGATTGACTTGAAAGTTTGTGTACATACTCTGCAGTTAAAATTGTGAGAGATGTGTATCACAGTTTTTCCAAAATCATCCCCCAATGTAAAATTCAAAGTCCTGGCTGACTGATATATCAACGCAGAGCCCAAACCGCTGGTCCTAGAGAAATGAAATTTGGAGGGCGTATTTTTAGTGAAGAGTAGGTATCCACTATGAAAGGGTTTTTCGAAATTCTACCCCTAAGAGGGTAAAAATGGGTGTTGAGTTTTCTATGAAACTTTTTATTCTCGAGGTCGATTGAATTGAAAATTTGTGTACATACTCTTCAGTTAAGAAGAGATTAATTATGAGAAACGTGTATCACAGTTTTTTCAAAATCATCCCCCAGTATCAAATACAGTCCTGTTTTTTTTCGTCATGGGTGTCATTTTCGTGGTTTTTGGGGTCGCCAATGACGAAAATGAGGTCAAAATATAAAAATTCAAGACGAAGTCCATGAAGATTTTAGGTTTTTTCGTCATGGGTGTCATTTTCATGGCTTTTGGGGTCGCTGATAACGAAAATGTGGCCAAAATGTAAATCGATGATGGCGCCAGCAAAAAAATTCAGTTATTTCGTCATGAGTGTCATTTTCGTGGTTTTTGGGGTCGCTGATAACGAAAATTAGGTCAAAATGAAAATTCAGGATGGCGCCGATGAAAACATTTGGTGTTTTCGTCATGGATGTCATTTTCATGGTTCTCAGGGTCGCTGATATCGAAAATTAGGTCAAAATGAAAATTCTAAATGCACCAACCATTTTTTTTAGATTTTTCATCAGGGTTATCATTTTCATAGTTTTTGAGGTCACTGATAACGAAAATGAGGTCCAAATAAACATAGGAAAAAAAAATCTCATTTTTTTTGTTCGGTTTCCCCTGACTCAATTTTTACCCTTCGCCACTGGTACCTACCAGTGGCAAAGGGTCCACTTAGAAAGGGTTTTTCGAAATTCCACCCCTAAGGGGACAAAATGGGGTGCTGAGTTTTCTGTGAAACTTTCTATTCTAGGTGTCGATAGACTTGAAAGTCTACATACTCTACTTACAGTTTTTCCAAAATCATCCCGCAATATAAAATCAAAGTCCTGACTGACTGACTGATATATCAACCACTGGTCTTAATGACATGAAATATTGAAGGATGTATTCTTTGTTTTGAAATGGGGGTTGAATTTTCTGTGAAACTTAATATTCTCTGGGTCGGTTGACTCAAAACTTAATGTACACATCACTCTTCAATTAAAATTATGAGACACGTGTATCACAGTTTTTGATATAACACGATATACTTTAGAAATATTTTTATTTTCATTTTTTAATTTACGACCCAAAAGTGGATCCCATGTTTAATATTAATTTATACGTACATACTTTGAATCAATGACTTACATATGTGTACCAAATTTCAACTCCATCGGTCCGGTAGTTTCAGAGTAAATTGGCTGTGACAGACGGACATGCAGACAGACAGACACGCGAGTGATCCTATAAGGGTTCTGTTTTTCCCTTTGAGGTGCGGAACCCTAAATACTTATATTACATATATATCTTACATAAACTATTTATTAATACGAAAGATTGGATGAATGGATGTTTGTTACTCAATCACGCCAAAACGGCTGATCAGATCTGGATGAAACTTGGCACAGAGATAGATTATAGTCTGATACAAATAGATATAGATTACTTATTATCCCAGAAGTAGGCAAAATCCCGTGGGCAATTCCCGAACTGCACGCAGGCGAAGCCGCGGGCAAAAGCTAGTCGTGAGTTCGTGACATAAGAACAATGAACTCATGAATGTACTTTCAATTTCATTCATTTATAAGTTCAGCAAACTGGTTTGGTGATGGTACTTTTTTGGTAACGTATCTTGTCATCTCTACTTTTTGCTTATTTTCTTTGTTAGGACATTACGAATGTTATGATAGATGCCCTTCTAATTTCTTCCTTTCAAAATAAGAAAGATACTACATTGACATGTAATTACCATCGAAATAACTGTAAGTTCCTGGGTACTTGAATGAATTCATGGAAAATTGTCTACTGTTACAACCAGGATACAGTTCAGTTTAGTGACCTCATTTGCATGTCTCTTATTTCCTATTAATACTACGTACAGTAACAGTCATGTAGGAATAGTATAAAAAGAGAATTGGTAACCCTGATTAAACATTCGCAGCTCGCTCGTGAAACAATAATAACATATCAAAATGGCATCTCAGGTTTGTTTTATATTGATTTTGAAAAACGGTTTTTAAATAACGAAAAAAGTTCTAGAATGGTTTAATTACTTTTCTTAAATTCATAACGTAAAGTATTAATGAAACTTTTAAAATAGACACAGGGAAAAAACGTGGAGAGGGTTTTGCTCAGTACTGGGATGGCGCGGGATAACATTATTGGGAAAAGATACAGTTACTTGATTAAAAAATTACTCGGGTTTCATTCATCAAAGTTTTACAAAATTATTGTTTCTAAAAAATATTTTCTTATTTCCAGTTCGTAATTGTTGCTCTTCTGGTGGCGGCTGCTCAAGGCAGCGCTATCCACGGCGGTGACTACAGCAGCTTCTCCTACGGCGTGTCCGATCCCCACACCGGCGACGTCAAGAGCCAACACGAGACCCGCGTCGGAGACAGCGTGCGCGGCCAGTACTCGCTGCTTGAGTCCGACGGCACAAAGCGCACCGTCGACTACGCCGCTGACGCCCACTCTGGATTCAACGCCGTCGTCCGCAAAGACCCTGCCCTGTACGCTCACGCCGCTCCCGTCGTCGCTCACGCCGCGCCCGTCGCCTACGCCGCTCCCCTCGCCCACGGATACGCCGCCACTCCCCTGGCGCACGGCTACTCCCACGGTGTTGCCGCTTACGGCGCGGTCGCCGCTCCCTTGGCTCATGGTGCCGTCGCATACAGTGCTCACGCCGCTCCCCTCGCCTACAGCGCAGGCGTGTACGGTGCTGCTCCCCTGGCCTACAGCGCCGGAGTCTACGGTGCTCACGCCACTCCCCTGGCTCATGGTGCCATCGCTTACGGCGCTCATGGCGCTCACGGTCTCTACAACACCCACCTGTACTAAATAATGATTAGACATAATGTTATTTATTGTGATACGCCAATGAACGAGCTGTGATTAAATGAAATAGTTCGAAGAACTGAAAACTAAGTTTTTTTTGACATTTTTCTAAAATGTAATTCGAGAACATTTTTAACCAGCATGAGTCCAAATGCCTCTTTAAATAAATGCAGAAATTGTACCATTTAAGACTGAGTAAAGATGTATCTTTTCTACACAATTAACTTCATAATGGTAGTTACCAAATTCATAAGAATAGACTACCTTTTCTTCGCCATTTACATCCAATTAACATCACTTTCAGCAAGAATTCATGCAATATTTTTGCGTAGTGCAGTGTTCTAAATTTTAACTCAAGAATTGAATCAACGATTAGTCCGCCGCGCCTGGAACCCGCTCTAATTTCTATACTTAGCAACACAGAATTCCAAGCAAGGTTTCTTTAACAGGAAGAAAATATAAATTAATAACAGAACACCAAAACAAAGAAATAAGTAGCAACTTAATAACGCAGTGACGTTCATAACTCAGCCTTGTAGTGCAAGCCGCCATTACGACACCACGTCAGAACATGAACAGTCTACAAGCATTCGTGTTAATTGTATGATTTATAAATCTTTAAGCAAATCTCTCTGTATGTTTACGATGCGCAAGCGATACTCGTCACCGTGCCATCGTTAATATGACAATTGTACGATTCAGTCATGACGTGTGCGCCTAGGATTTTTTTTAATGAAAATTCTGGATTTGAAAGCGTTGAGGTAGTAAGTACGCATTTAGAGTCTGCTCCTTAAATATTGGGATTTCACATGTCAGTGTTCTACTAAAATAGGTGTTCTCCTGTTTCATAGGTTGCATTGACAGATAGAAATGTCGTATACTCAAAAAAGTAAAAAGTAGTCATTAAAGTTGGGATCCGCGACTTGCGGTTCGGAAAAATATTAAGTTTGTCGACAAATGTAGACTTTTTATAAATGCTATATTTGGTTTTTATTTATTCATTTAGGTAACCAACAGCGATACATAAAATGTTGTACAAAATATGCGTTTTACGGTTATTAAGGCCAATTATAGGTTTCCCTGTTTTGTTTGTTTTAGTTTTGTTATTTTTTGTCCATACAGGCAACAAAAATAAATATTTTTCACTTTTTTACTGTTTTAGAAGATAAATTCAAATGCAAAAATAACAATTCCTCTGGGATATTTTTTTTGCTGTCATAATAAATATTGTTGTACTCGTTGACACCTTTCATTTAGGGTACAATGTACATCTGCAACACACTTGGACCTAAATTGGCAATCTCCTTTAGATTACATTTTTAAAAATACAACAAAAAGGATTGAATAGTAAATTTAAGAAGAAGAAGATTGGTTGTTTGTTATTTATCTCATAGTTTTCATTATTCTTTTTTTTAAAGTTAAATAAATCAAATTTATTCCTAGGAAGCGTGTTAGCTTATATAAGACATAAAAATATCCATTATTATACTTTGTGTTACCGGCGAACTTATCAAGATTTTGTAAATGATATAAAAATACGTTCTAATTAACCATTGTGTTTGATTTCATGAAGTAATTATTACTGCGTATAATGTCAAGATATCATCTGACCAATATTAATTACATTTATGTCAGAAACTGTCAAAATGCGTATCAGAATATTAAGGTCGGTGGAATCGACGTGGTAATTTTTCATTACTATTATTGTAACATGATTTCAGTGGCGGGTATTAGGTATCGCTGTAATACCTACTATTCGAGGTTATAGAAGTACATTAGCTCTCTCGTCACTCGCTTTTACAATAAAATTATAAAAGTTTGGGTTACCCTGAAAATCTATTGAAGTAATACTCGGGTATTGGAGTAAATGTTCCACTACAGGGAAACATCTTTTGTCTTGTTTTATTTTGTAAGTATAATTATGTTAATATCGCAATAAAATTGTGACAAGTAAATTAATTCCTCGACAATGACGTGCAGTTAGAGATCTCAAATCAATCATCAAAATCGGCCTGTTCTAGAATAAAAAATTCGAATACGTCTGACGTCCACCAACCCTCATTGGGCCCGCATGATGGCTCATTTCTTTTCTCAAAATGGAAGGCTTATCCTGGTCGTGGGAACTTTATAGGCTTAGTATGATGTACAGTCACGAGCAGCAATAATAAAAAAAAAACAATTTTCGTGAGAGATAACGATTGTAACATAAAGATAGGATCTTTTTATAAAAATATGAGTTCTAAAAAAATAGTTGTTAAAGTTGTTAAGTGTTTACATAATAATAATATATAATTTATTTCAGGTTTCAAAGACCCATAACATATATACCTTATATAATAGACTATCATACATATTTGTACTTGTATTTCTATTTGTACAAGTAAATGCATCTTTATCTTTATCTTTTATCTTTATCTTTGTGTGTTTTTGTTTTTTGTTTTTATATTGGTGCTCTTGACTGTACATAGGTACTGCGAAACTACCACTACTATTTTTCAGGCTGTCGTCGTAAATTCATTTATCTTTATGATAACTGTTGAACTGATTGTGGAGCTCGTGGCTAAATAATAACTGCCGCTCGGGTCGATCTTTGTGAGGTGAGCACCCATTACATACCGAGTTTCCTCCGTGCCTCGGATAGCACGTTAAGCCGTTGATCCCGTAGTCAGTGGCCCGAAAGCCTGACAACCACTCTTACGAAAGGGTATCGTATTACCCAGAACTAACTGGGTTGTGGAGGTCAGATAGGCAGTCGCTCCACCTAAAATACTGGTATTCAGCTGCATCTGGTTAGACTGGAAGCCGACCGCAACATAGTTGGGAAAAGGCTAGGCAGGTGGTGGTGGGGCTGCTTACAGATCGTGACATAAGAACAATGAACCCTTGAAAGTACTTTCAATTTCATTCATTTATAAGTTCAGCAAACTGGTTTGGTGATGGTAATTTTTTGGTGACGTCTCTTTTTATTTCTTCTTTTAGCTTATTTTCTTTGTTAGGACATTACGAATGTTATGATTGATGCCATTCTAATTTATTCCTTTCAAAACAAGAAAGATACTACATTGACATGTAATTACCATCGAAATAATTGTTAGTTCCTGGGTACTTGCTTAAATGAATTCGTGGAAAATTGTCTACTGTTACAACCAGGATACAGTTCAGTTTAGTGACCTCATTTGCATGTCTCTTATTTCCTATTAATACTACGTACAGTAACAGTCATGTAGGAATAGTATAAAAAGAGAATTGGTAACCCTGATTAAACATTCGCAGCTCGCTCGTGAAACAATAATAACATATCAAAATGGCATCTAAGGTTTGTTTAATATTGATATTGAAAAAAGTTATTAAAGAACGAAAAAAGTTCTAGAATGGTTTAATTACTTTTCTTAAATTCATAACGTAAAGTATTAATGAAACTTTTAAAATAGACACAGGGAAAAAACGTGGAGAGGGTTTTGCTCAGTACTGGGATGACGCGGGATAACATTACTGGGAAAAGATACAGTTACTTGATTAAAATATTACTCGGGTTTCATTCATCAGTATTTCACAAAATTATTGTTTCTAATAATAATTTTCTTATTTCCAGTTCGTAATTGTTGCTCTTCTGGTGGCGGCTGCTCAAGGCAGCGCTATCCATGGCGGTGACTACAGCAGCTTCTCCTACGGCGTGTCCGACCCCCACACCGGCGACGTCAAGAGCCAACATGAGACCCGCGTTGGAGACAGCGTGCGCGGCCAGTACTCGCTGCTTGAGTCCGACGGCACAAAGCGCACCGTCGACTACGCCGCTGACGCCCACTCTGGATTCAACGCTATCGTCCGCAAAGACCCCGCCCTGTACGCTCACGCCACTCCCGTCGTCACTCACGCCGCTCCTGTCGTCGCTCACGCCGCTCCCCTCGCCCACGGATACGCCGCCGCTCCCCTGGCGCACGGCTACTCCCACGGTGTTGCCGCTTACGGCGCGGTCGCCGCTCCCCTGGCTCATGGTGCCGTCGCATACAGTGCTCACGCCGCTCCCCTCGCCTACAGCGCAGGCGTGTACGGCGCTGCTCCCCTGGCCTACAGCGCCGGAGTCTACGGTGCTCACGCCGCTCCCCTGGCTCATGGTGCCATCGCTTACGGCGCTCATGGCGCTCACGGTCTCTACAACACCCACCTGTACTAAATAATGTTTAGACATAATGTTATTTATTGTGATACGCCAATGAACGATGCTGTGATTAAATGAAATAGTTCGAAGAACTCAAAACTAAGTTTTTTTTTGTCTTTTTCTAAAATGTAATTCAGGAACATTTTTAACCAGCATCAGTCCAAATGCCTCTTTAAAGAAATGCAGAAATTGTACTATTTAAGACTGAGTAAAGATGTATCTTTTCTGCACAATTAACTTCATAATGGTAGTTACCAAATTCATAAGAATAGACTACCTTTTCTTCGCCATTTACATCCAATTAACATCACTTTAAGCAAGAATTCATGCAATATTTTTGCGTAGTGCACTGTTCTAAATTTTAAATCAAGAATCGAATCAATGATTCGTCCACCGCGTCTGGAATCCTCTCTAATTACTATACTTAGCAATACAGAATTCCAAGCAAGGTTTCTTTAACAGGAAGAAAATATAAAATTAATAACAGAACACCAAAACAAAGAAATAAGTAGCAACTTAATAACGCAGTGACGTTCATAACTCAGCCTTGTAGTGCAAGCCGCCATTACGACACCACGTCAGAACATGAACAGTCTACAAGCATTCGTGTTAATTGTACGATTTATAAACTGAGTCTTGTTACTAAACATTTTTTGAATAGATCTCATAATTATGGAAGATGTTATCATTGTTTAAGAAATATTTTAAACATCTTGTTGGTTCAAGATGATGGTGGTTAATTAATTTGATGAGATAATTAATTAGAAACGAGATCAAATGACTGGAAGATATGTTTTTTTTTCAATAGCCTTTTCAAAAGCCTGTATGTCCCACTGACAGACAAGCAAAAGGGCTGCCAGGCTCAAATGGGATGGGTGGGTCACGTGAGCCGCATGCATAACGACCGCTGGGCAAAAGTCTCAACACGATGGGTGCCTGAAGATGTATGGCGCCGCCGAGGCCGGCCTAGGAAGAAGTGGTGAGATGATCTAGTAGAAGATGTAGGCATGACTGAGTTTTGTCGGCTACAGCAAAAGCCTTTTTCAATCCAGACGCATGTCATTTTAGCAATCAGAACCACTTTGAAATCCAATGTCACTTGTCTTAGCCCGGAAAATGGTGACGAATATCGTCACCATTTTCCGGGCTAAAAAAGATTCGTATTGGAAACTTGTGTACCTAACTACCTACTAGCGATCATGTTTTACACTTGGCTCTGTATGAGTAACTTGAACACAGAGTAACTTGAGCAAGTGTCACAGGTTACACATGCGGCAACTACTGGACTCGCGCACACATTGTACTGCAAGGCATGCAGAATATGCACATAACCGATATAAGTCGGAACTGAATTTGCGCAAGTAACATTGTATCACAAACAAGACCCTTTTGTGCGTCTTTTGTAACAGAATTTCCGAATTGGTTCTATGGCCCATTTAATGACAAATGATGATTATTTTGCAAATACACAGAAACTTTTAAACGTCGTCTTTTTTAAGGTTCCGTAACCAAATGGCAAAAAACGGAACCCTTATGGATTCGTTGTCTGTGTGTCCGTCCGTATGTCACAGCCACTTTTTTCCTAAACTATAAGAACTATAGGTACTGTTGAAACTTGGTAAGTACCTAGATGTATTCTGTGAACCGCATTAAGATTTTCACACAAAAATTGAAAAATATTCAATAAATTTTGGGGGTAAGTATACACATAGAATTGATATTCAAAAAAAAAAAAACATCAAACCTATACGTGTGGGGTATCTATGGATAGGTCTTCAAATGGATATTGATGTTTCTAGTATAATTTTTTTCTAAACTGAAAAGTTTGCGCGAGAGACACTTCCAAAGTGGTAAAATGTGTCCCCCGCCCCCTATAACTTCTAAAATAAGAGAACGATAAAACTAAAAAAAAAATAACTTCCACCGAAAATTGGTTTGAACGAGATCTAGTAAATAGTTTACCTTTTATTCAATCACCTCAAATATAAAAAATACATTGATCAAAGTTACAATGAACTACAAGAACTTTTATATTATGTTACTTGCTGCTACGGAACCCTTCATGGGTGAGTCCGACTCGCACTTGGCCGCTTTTTTTAAACTAGATGAGGCCGGTGTTTCGTGCCTGACTACTCTGAGAAGGAACAGCCGAAACAAAGTCAGAGCTCAGTTAAGGTCTGGTCTTGGTCAACGCACATGAGGACTATGCGGTTAAATGTCTGAGATGGTCTTTTGAAGAAAGAACCACACAGAATAGAATTTTGAATTTTTCGTGATGTTCTGTTTCGTTTAACTACTGTTTTAAAAACTTCGACGATACCAGATGGAGTTTCAGCGAATCCTTTATGGTGGGGCTACATTAACGGGCTATGGCGAATATTCGCGTTATCGCGATAAGTGTGCCGGGTAGATCTTTGCATCGCGTAGTAATCGGGCGATGACGAATGCTTATCGGGGCACTCTCGGTAAACTGGCGCGTATCAAAGGGTTTTGCCACGACAATATACGCTTGCTTGGCTACACCTGCATCACTTCAGTGCAGTCCAGACAAACAGGCAATAATAGGCGTCGAACACCACCCGGCACGATGTGCGCGCCAACGCGACATGCATCTATGTATGTAGACAAGAACATCGCGTATAACCGTACACGACGTTTTTGGCGCGCCAACGCGACACAAATCTTCGTCCGCTAATGTAGCCCCACCATTAGTGAATGAGAGCGTGAAGATAAATAGTTATTTAGTTGTAAATACTAAACATAATTCATGACGAGGTTATTAGGTAGAGGTAGAAATTAATTAGTTGCTGTCTTTTACAGCAATTAAAAAAACCAAAGAAGTTCCACCTCCTTCCTGTCTGTAAGGCCACTATTTTTTGAGGGTTTTACATATTTGTATGAGAAAAATAAAAGTAGTTATTTTTTTCGTATAAAATTAAATGCAGAGATCAGCGAAATGAAACAGTTCTTTTTTCGCAAAATATAAGAAATCGATACCGCAATGGTGCCATGTGTCCTACTATGTTAATTTATGCGGTTTAAGCGTAGACTTCGACATGTTGGGTGATTCTGAGGTATATGTATGTGTAGTGTTGCAACAATAAAAATCAAGTGTCACTAGTAGAAATTCAGAAAATATATAATTTTATTTACAGATCCAATATTTACAATTTAAAAGTCGGCAGTCTTGTTTTAGTAGTAACGGGCGTAGGGGAAGGGGGTACCGTAGTTGATGGCTCCGAACTTGGCGTAGGCCAAGGGAGTGGCAGCATAAGAGATGGGAGCAGCGATTGCGTGGGCGGCGATGGGAGCGGCGTAAGAGATAGCGGGAGCAGCGTAAGAGATGGCGGGAGCGGCAGCGATGAGGGCAGGGTCCTTGCGGACGACGGCGTTGAAACCTTCGGCGCCGGCGGCGTAGTCCACAGTGCGGCGGGTGCCATCAGACTCCAGCAGAGAGTATTGACCCTGCACGTTGTCGCCCACGCGGTTCTCGATCTGGTGCTTGAAGTCTCCGGTGAAGGGATCAGCCACGCCGTAGGAGAAGCTGGAGAGGTCGCTGGCGGCGGCGACGGCCATCAAGGCGAAGAGTGCGACGAACTGGAAGAAAAATAAACAGGAATAAGAAAACATGTAGTTATTGAAGCCTTGGTCTATGTTGACAGAAATTACACCTTGAGAAACAAGACGAATTATGTCTTTATTATAATGAACTCAAATATTGTTTCTACAACGTTCAAAATACTACTTATTGATGTTTTTTTTTATAATAATAACTAATTATTACAGGTGAAAGATGAATAAAAGATAAATAAAAGAAAAATGTTTACCTTCACAAACATTTTGAAGGAGTGTTTTTGTTGTTGTGACTACGTCGAAGGATCTTGTGAATCTGATGCTTTTCACAGCACCTGCCCAGCTTTTTATATCAACCAATAAGTGTTCCAGTTTTATTTTAAATGTATTTATTATAAAGAAATTCAGGAAGTGTCTTAAAGTCAAGTTCGAATCAGGGCGATGCACCGAATGGAAAGGTCTCAGATCTCAGTTCCTCAAGCTTGTATGAATAAACTAGTTTAAAGTTATCTTTGTGTCTCTGCCTTTTAAGTTACTCGGATTACGAGTACATACCTACGCCTTTATTACAGTCATTCTCAAAGTATAAAATTATCGCAGACACGAGCGGATCTAAATTGTATTGTAACCAAATCAGATCACGAGACTCAAGGACCAACAAAAATTCAGAAAGTAATATTGCAGTTTTTTATTTCACAAAAAAATACATACACTATTAAACATTGTTATAAGATAAATATCGATCTACTGATACAGAGTATTTATTGTTATGTCATTAGGATTCCGGTCGTAGACTTCGCTATTAAAGTTAATTTCCTTTTGAATACTGACCACAACGCAAGGCCATCGGGATCCGGTCAACTATTGCATAGGTACATTATCACTTGGACACTCATAGATATTCATAGAAAAATATTACATACTTGTACAACTTAAAATATAAATGCAAAATATCGGAGTCCGTTTCACTAGCCATATCCTTTTAAACAAGCCTTGACTTAAGCCCAAGAGTTGTGGGCACTATGGGGGGAAGGTCCATGAGAAAAGGTTTGGGTGAAAGAAGATCTGGATGTGGCTACTGCTACTGGAGTGGGAGCCGGAGAAGGTTGGGCACTTGGTGTGGGCCAAGCTTGGGCAGAAGGTGTTGGCCAAGCTTGGGCAGTAGAAGTTGGCCACGCTTGGGCACTGGGAGTGGGCCAAGCTTGGTAAGATGGGGCACTCGGAGTTGGCCAGGATTGGTAGTTCTGGACTGCCAAATTCGAGTGCCTTGTGAAGTCACCATTGCTTGCAGCCTGCGCATGAGGGGTGGGCACTGGTCTCCCAGCATTGTTTACAGTAGCAAGGAAGCCTGTATGGTCATCAGCTCTGTAGTCTACCGTTCTTCTGACACCATCAGGTTGCAGCAAGGAGTACTGCCCTAATACAGTGTCACCTCTCCTACTCTCGTGCTGGCTCTTGATATCCCCCGTGTGGGCATCATTGACTTCGTAAGCGAAGTTGTAGTTGGAGTTTGAATCGTATTGATGTCCAAGAAGGATTGGAGCATGAGGCTGATGTAAGACCATGCAGGTGGCTGATAACATCAGACCGGAGAGGACTGCGAACTGGAAAATAAAGAGATTTATATAGCGGTAAAAAATAATCATTGGCAAGAAGAAACGAGGAGGTTCTGGACTCCTATAGCATGTCATCCCCGAAGGGTTAGGCAGAGGTGTACTTAGTAGTACACCCACATTTCGCTAGTTATGTAAACATCCCACGTAATAGGGGGCGAACCTATTGCCATCAACCAGGCACAAATCCAGGCTCCGAGGCTGCTACTAAGAAATTCCTGATGGAAAACGCATTATTTGCCCGACCCGCGAATCGAACCCAGGTCCTCGTGCTCAGCAGTCAGCGATTGCGACCACTACCTAGCCCAAAGAGGCAGTCCGAACCATAAACATAAATGAATAAAACGAAAAATGCAAAATGTAAGCTGCTAGGTTTTTAAAAGCTTTTATTGAACTAATAAAATTACTAATTCGTTTCATAGGAAAAGTTGAAGCCTATTTACTATCTGAGTATAATTAGGCACAAAATTCGATTCATATTCATAATTCTATGAATTCTTGGATCATATCTTAGTAAAAAAGTATTAGAGAAATAAAATATACAAATAAATTACCTTATGGAACATGGTGATGTATTTGGCTGTCTCTTCCACAGTTGGGTGAAGTGTGATTCTTCATTAGTGGTCGAACAATTTATATACAAAGTAAAATGAAAACCAATACTGTTTGTGCAATACATATCGAATTTCTAAGAGTATTAGACCGAGAATAAAGCTAGTCTTAGGTGGTAAAACTAAGTCTTACTATGTAAGAGAAAAATGAGACGAAATTTATTACGAGGTATGAAGTAATTGAAGAATAAGTAATCACGGTTCTAGATACGGTAATTCGAGTTGATCAAGTATCCTGTACGCTTTAAATTCTACGAAGTCTGCTTGCAACTGCTCCTCCACTCATTATGATTCTCAGTTGAACAATGGGAAATAACCAATGGATTTGTTCTGTGTAGTGGCTTTTTTAACGTTTAAATATTGAGGAAAACTGAAAGAAGAATCATCATCGGCCTAGCCTTTTCCCAACTATGTTGGGGTCGGCTTCCAGTCTAACCGAATGCAGCTGAATACCAGTATTTTACATGGAGCGACTGCCTATCTGACCTCCACAACCCAGTTAGCGCGATACCCCTTGGTAAGACTGGTTGTCAGACTTTCGGGTCACTGACTACCTTTAACGACTGTCAAAGATCTATAAATGACATCCGGGACCAACGGCTTAACGTGTTTTCCGAGGCACGGAGAAAACTCGGTATGTAATGGGTGGTCACCTATCCACGGATCAACCTAGGTAAGCACGTCTTAACCTAAAGATAGACCCGAGCGGCTGTTCTTATTTAGCCACGAGCTCCTCAAAAAGCTAAGCTAAGGTCCTCAGAAAGGAAAACTGAAAGAAATTCCATTAAGTTTTATTTACACGATTCCTTGACGGGTTTAATTCTACAGCCGCATTACTGATAGATAATATCCTAATGTGTAGCTAGTAGACGTTTCTGCATCAGATTTAGACTGAGTTTTTAAAAGGGCCTGGAGGTCTACTACTTAAACACGAAACACGTAGTTTCGGCGGAAATTACGGGCTCTTCCTACTCTCTATCACTTAGGGACATAAGATTTGTTTAGGTTCCGAACTAATAATGAATGACAATACGATAAGACAGTTATCCCTGTTCCCTATGGGTTTCAAAACTCATGAATCCGAAAATAATAGGGAGTAGGTTTCACTTTGAAGTTTCGAGGTACTTTTGGACGGTCCCGTAGTAAGAGTAGACTCTGAAATTTTGTTTTTTTTTTTTAATTCCAAAATGCATTCAATTCATAGAACTTATAGAGCACCATCTCAAAATGTTCCTTTTTTTTGGTGGTTGGGAAATCATCAAATGACCCCCCCCCCCCCCCGCTCTGGGCTGAGCGGAAGGGAGTGTCAGACTCTTACTGACTAAAAACCACCCATGTTCCTTCTTTGGCCCTTTATGTTCCAGGGCCGCGGTATCTCTTTCGAACAGTCCCGCAGCCCTAAATGTTGCTTTACAATAATTTAAAAGCGTTCATCCAAAAAGTTGGAAACGTCGCATTATGCTGTCAAATCTTAACCTTTTTATTAAAAAAATTAATACCGTAACACCGAATATTAAGTTTTAGATGTAAAAAAGTAGGTATTGGTTTGGTTGGTATTTGTATCCAAATTTATTATTTTGTGTGCAATAAAGAATAAGAATATTTGGATACTTTTCAAATGCCTTTTTACACCTAAAACGGTTACAACATCTAATTCAGTCTTTAAATTGCAATTTATTATTAATATTCTAGCTCACTAGTTAGCCATACTTCTTATTTCCATACAGTAAAATTACCAAATTAATCAAAGCAGCGAAATATTTGACAGCTATTAGCTATTTACGTTACATTGCCACTTTCTGTATAAACGCTCTTAGCAACGGCTTGGAGCTAAAAGCAGAAACCATAAATAAATGTCGAACAAAGGCAGTTTGAACAAAGTATCGCAAAATGGATCATAGCTAAAGTACAGGAGTTAGTCATCCGATATAAAAGTCAATAGTTAATTGAAGAGAACGGATCTTACAATTATGTAGGTACCGACAGACAAGTTGCCAGTCCACTGCCCACTAATACTACCGTAGTAAGATGTTTGCGTCACTTGGATAATATCACAATAATAACCCACATATTATCATGGTCAGTTTTCCTTAGAAAGAGAGCTGAATTAAAATATGTTTTTTTTTCTTCTAATACAGTTCTTTAATGTCTTGCCTTATTTGGCAAACTTCCCAGTTACTTTGTTATCATTATGATGACTAAGAGTCTCTATTTGCTTTTTTAATTTATAAAGTTTAAAACAGAGCACAAGCACCTGATATTTTCAAAATAGAAAACATATATTGTTTTTTTTTCATATTAGATAGGGTCTGCTCTTGGCCTCGCTCTCGTCTGATGGAAAGCAATTGATGAGGTATACGATGGGTCGAGAGTGAAGCCAGAAGTCTTGATCCTTCTAACCAATATGGAGAAGGCAGTTCTGAAACGAATACGCTAGCTTAGCTCGTTCTAAGCGTCGTCATTGATTGAAATCTGTTAATGTCATTTTTTATATCAAAATGTTTGGACCTCATTTGCTTGATAGCATAGCTTAGTACCCCAAACTATGATCACATCATCTACTATGACAGGCCTTCTCCATTATTTGTTTTCTCACTTTGAGATAAATAAGGAACTAATAAATATCAACGTCATCCATTACTACGTAGTTAGGTACATGACATTATTTATCGTCAAACATGCTTTGTGTGACAGAAGTGCCGACCAAATACGCTGTTTCGACTCTTCACGTGACCAGAGGGCGGGCCTATTTTTTGGCCAAAGAATCAGCATTGCCATCCAACGTGGTAATGCTGCCAGCCTTCTGGGCACTTTTCCTGTTGACAGCGATGCGGACGAATTTTTGGATGCCCTGTAACCCTTTTATACTTGTACATATTTATTTCTATTATAGTTTTGTAGTTTGTAAATATTTAACTTCTCTTAATAAATATAATAAATAATACGCTGTCAAACATTTTAATAAGGATAGCGCCCACGATCCCAATATCGTGTCGTTTTATAACATGACAGAAATTCACTTATTCAATGCGGAATTACGAGCAATAATGGCCGACCTTGTAAATGCACGCCCGCGTTCTGGTTGTGGGCCATTACTACCGTTTAGTATTGGCTATACTGAGAGCGGAGAGCGATTTTGCTTCTGTCCTTGTATGGATATTTTTGGATACGGTATTTGTCGGCATAATAATTGTCAGCCTTGTCGCACCCATTGGCCTCTTTACTTTTGGTCCGTGCATTCTTGGTCTAAGCGAGTCTCTCAACCAGATGGTCTTTTCAATATCATCTACCCCCCTAGCTGTTAACCTGTCAACACTTCTTTTACGTATTTCTTTCCGAATTTAGATTTTTTTACAGTCGCAATTGCCTGCACAAGCATGTTTGCCTAGATTTTCCCTTATTTAATTCCGTTTAATTTTATTTTTGGAAAATTCTGTCTAATTTTAATGTATTGTTTAGTTAAGTATGAAAGCGGAATAAAATCTTAACTATCGCCTTTTACCATAATAATAATTTTAAAAACCTAATATGACAACTGTTTAACCCAATTTACCAAGTATTTACCTTGCGGCATCCCTCCTAACAAGAATTTATGTGGTTTATTTCAACTAAAAAACCCGACTACTGAAAAATCAAGCTCTAATTAAATTCGGGGTATACAAGGTCAAAATCGACTCCTTCTAAATTGTTGAAGTTGGTTAAAATTTAGCCTTTGTTACCCGGGCCATAATAATGAATCGATTGACACCTTATTCATCAAAATCGGATGAATAGTTTAGGCGCTACGGAGGAACATACGTAAATACAAACATACATAGACTGCTAAAATCATAACCCTTCCTTTTGGCGTCGCCGTAGTCGGGTAAAAAGAGTCTGAACGATTTTCGTCAAATCGCTCGCAATAGAGCAGAGGGTGATCAGTTTTCCATAAAAATATCATAAATTCCGTCACATATTGGATTTTATTTTAATGTTTCATTCATTTTCTTGTTCTTCGTTTTGATACAGTATATAAGAAAACGTTTATTTTGGATCAGGCCACAACATATTATTTCGTAGAGCTATGATGATATCATTGAAGGAACTAAACATATTGTTGTTTATTAAATTTCATGTTAAAAACCCTTTATAATAGTAAAAAAAAAACATTCAAACAGTTTCTACGTTTTAGCTAAGTGTAATGAAAATAAAACCTTTGTTCTAATATTAGGAAATGGCATCTAAAACACTGTACAACGTTTTGTTTTTAAACAATTGCTTCGACTTCTTTTTTCGTATCGATGGTACGTCTAAAATTATTTGGATCCTACAGATGTGGTTTAAAGTAGGTAACCAGTCAATGGCTTTTATGTTTACTAAAAATGCAGATGTAGGTAAAGTTTGTCCACTCCAGCAAATAGGCCATGATCTGGTGCACGGCAGGATCCTCCTGGAGCGGCATAAATCTAAATCAAACTGCAATTCGATACATCTAGTACACCCTGGACAGCTGCTAGTAATCGGCACCATAGAGTTTAGCTGACAAGTTTCTTCACTACGATGCTAAATCCAAACAGTTGTTCATCAGCTAAGTTCCAACAAAAAAAAAATCTTCCAAATAGTAGCATTACGCACATCCAAACACCTTCAGTACAACTAACCAGTTTAATTAACCGAAACAAACACACGCAATCTTAACGGTCCATTATATAAGCTCATCATATTGTAAAAAACGTGCTCATCTCAGCCAATTAAAGTTTACGCAACTGCGACCTCTTAGTGACCGGCCGTGGCATTGAACTCGGCACTGCACGTTGCGCTTGCCTCGAGCGCCGAAAACTGACAACCATCGTTGCATAACGGATGGTGCGAGTGTGGAGATTTTGGCGTTTTTGGTTTCTTTTTGGAATAACACAAATATTGTGAAACTTGACAGGAATCAATGTTTAGCGTAAACAGAACTTGTTTCTAAATAAACTTTTATACAAATGAAAAAATTAAACGTGCATACAAAGTTTCGTCCTATAAACTGCTGAGGAATTCATTCGTAGTACGAGACAGTTCAGTAGACGATTCTGGCTGCAGGGTCAGTTCATATCTGTCATAAAAGATCAAAAAGATCAAGATTAAGATCTAAATGAATGTACCATACACTCAGAAATAAATAAATCTTATCTTATCTTATAAAAATGTCAATGTGCACAACCAAAGGTGTATACAAAATCAGCTCAATCAGTTGGAGGGAACTAGTCTGAAATTCAGTTGCAAGATTTGTCTAATACGTACTAACCGACTAACTAACTAACACGACAAATTAAATAAAAGATTATAAAAAATCCGCCATTTTGTTTTTTTTTTAACACCTATCTAAGGACACTTGGGTTTTTGAGACAAATCTAATGATACCGTAATCGTCGAAATCCATCAAGCCATTTGGAACATACGAGGTAATAAAGAAATTTACAAAGAAACAAACAAACGAAGAAACATACAAGATACGCGAGAAAAACATAACCCTTCCTTGACAGTCGGGTAAAAAGCAGAGTGATTTTCAGCGTGAATGTTAGTTCCTACTTTATATCGAGCTAGCCCGTGTTTAAGACTTTAAGATGTGTCGATTATATCCAGCTTCTTGTCATCATTCTTCTGAGATTTATTTTGAGACTGCAAATGTGAACCCCTTGAATGCAGTTGCAAAATTTTGCACCAAGCAATCATGTAAACAAAACCATTAGTCATTTTTGTTAAGCACGTTGACATTGTTTCCAATCATAAGTTCATAACTCACATGAGTTAATTATTAGTTGTTGTCAATCAAACCATTTTGTTATGTTAGAAAACGCTAATGTCTAAAGACTTGAGCTACAACATAACGGTGAGCGATTCTTCGGTAATTATTTTTTGTCTCACATGATGTAACTTGCTCTCACGTTCTGCTTATAATTATATTGTTAATCTAATACGACGTATGCCAGTTAATTTTGTACTGTCATTATGTTGTCGGTACTTGTGTAAACAAAAACCCGTGTTTACAACTCATTGCAACTTGGGTTTTAGTACACTTCTACTGATTTATTAAACACACATTAACACGCTTGTAATACCCGAAAGTGTAAGCAGAGATGTACTATCGAGTTCACTGACGGTCGACCACTTTTTAACCTTATATGTTATAACTTAATAGCGCTAGGGTAGCCCGCGAAATTCAAATGATCTTCCTTTTCTTTTAATTTGCTGGTCAGTGACACGCTGTGTGTTAAACAAAAGATGATTCGCGATCATCTAAGTTAACATTTCTGAGGTTCTTGTTCTTACATTTAGGTTATTATTATTTTGACATTGGTAATTGTTTGTTAGTACGTAAGGAATTGTGTGTTAGTATGTAAGTATAGATTTATTTAATTTTAAATGTGTATCTGTGATTTCGACACAACGAAGTTTATTATTTGCATGCTCTCGAGTAAAATGTAGCGAACTGATCATCTTATTATAACATCCATTGTAATGAAACCTACATTTACGAATAACTTTGATTTGATTTGTCACAAATCTGGACTACACGGCTGCTACTGAGAAATCCGTGATAGAAAACCCAATAACACTTTGCCGGATCTAGGAATCCAGGTCAAGACCTCATGCTCGGCTGTAGCAGTACTTGCGACTACTAAACCAAGGAGAAGATAATTATGTTCATATTTTGAATAAGTAATTTTTTTTTTCAACCAACACACCGCCATCTTATCCCAAACTAGGCAGAGCCTGTACTATGGCAACCAAACACTGATAAACATACTTATATATTTCTAAATACATACATATTACTTATAGATAAATTACACACCCAGATAAAGAACAAATAATCGTACTCATCGCACAAAGATTTGTCCTGTGTGGGAATCGAACCCACAACCTCCGTCCTAGCAGTCAGGGTCACTAACCACTAGACCAACAGGCCAATCTAATATAATAATCTAAATAATCCAAATTAGACATTTGGAGATAATAATGTGTTATTGCATTTACAGCAAAAAGTCAATTTGTTTTAACTGCCAAATCATAAGACGATAAAATGTCAATAAAATTGAAAAAACTAGTAGCAATTAGGTAGTCAATCTTTAATCAAAATTCTAGTAATTACATTAATTGAAACCACTAAATAGTTCGTAATAAAATCAATTTCAAATGTTAATACAATCTGAATGTGCCTGTAAAATAGAAATAGAATATTGAAATTTGGGGCGACTAATTAATTTTGCATATTAATGAGATGTCAGTTGATTAATCTGATGTAATTGAGGGGCATTAAACTACGATAACTATTAATTAGGAAACATTTCAGATATATATCATACGTATTTATATTTACTACTTCGTTGGTGTAGTGGTTGCAAGAGTGACTGCTGAGGTCCTGGGTTCGATTTCCAGGTGGGGCAAAGTGCTATTAGGTTTTTCCATCAGGAATTTATCAATAGTAGTCAGGGAGTGTGGATTTGTGCCCAGTTAATGCTAATAGGCTCGCCCTCTTTTACATGGGACTTTTTGCATTTATCGTATTCGTTCGCAGGTAGAGCAAGGTTTCACGGTGGTACCGCTGGCTTTCATAACCAAACGGCTATTTATAATCCGCGAACAGGATACAGCCTCTTATATACTCATTATTTAGCCTGCAGCGTAGTCTAATAAAAAACCAAAGTACGTTTAGACGACCTTCCATTTTTTGCAAATCATTAAGCCGGCCGGCGTCTACAAGTACATAGGTAGCTATGTATATCACAGTAAATTAGTAAGTGTTTACGGAACTACGATTAATTTAAACACCTAAATTGAAACAGGGTGTGCTGTTAAATATCACCGGTACAGTTGAAGCTTTACTGGAAGTCGGCAACACCATCATCTGCCTAGCCTTTTCCCAACTATGTTGGGGTCGGCTTCCAGTCTAACCGGGTGCAGTTGAATACCAGTATTATACATGGAGCGACTGCCTATCTGACCTCCGCAATCCAGTTAGTACTGGGTTATAGGATATCCTTGGTAAGACTGGTTGTCAGACTTTCGGGCCAGTGACTACCTGTAACGACTATCAATGATCTGCAAATGACAGCCGGGACCAACGGCTTAACGTGGGTGAGGCACAGAGGAAACTCGGTATGTAATACGGTCATCCATCCATAGACCAACCTAGGCAAGCACGGTTTAACCATAGATCGACCCGAGCGGCTGTTATTATTTAACCACGAGCTCGAGCTTTAAGTCGGTAGCAACATGTTGCTTATGGTATGGATTAGGCAGAATGTACCTTTTTAAAATACTAAATAGACTTGCGTTTGGCCGCTACTCGCCTATGTCAAGCAAAAACAGATTTACTCGAACTTTGAATAGATCCAGATTACAATGATCAGGGAACTGAGAAGCCGGCAGTGAATTCCACACACTGGCGGTACGGATCCCCATTCAAATTTATTGTTTTTGAATAGAATAGAATAGAATAATATTTATTTGCTTAAAAACATGGTATAAAAGATGGTAAAATACAAAAAAAAAAAACAAGAGCATACATGTTTTTGCTTAACCCCTGGATAAGCGTACAAAATTTAACATTTATGTCAAAGAAGTCTTTGACACTATAAAAACTATGACTACATAACCATTCATGCAACTTATTTTTAAATGAACTTACATTTAACATCTGAGACTACTTGGTATTTTATTATATATACACACACACATAGAAATACAACTTATAAATCATCTGAAACACATTTTGAATCATGAAAATTATGCACATTTTGCATCAGTAGCTTATTTCTTAAGAGAGCTACATTTCATAAGAAGTTTGTGTCATTTACCGACAAATAAAAAATGTCAATCCAAAATCATGTCTTGTGCCTTGACCTGAGCATTATCCTGTTTTGGTCGCGATATCTTTATAGTGAACAGTATGCTTGTATAGTGTATGTACTTATAATTATCTTGCTTGCTCAACATGTCCGCATGTTGGAAGCTGAAACTACGGACTTTTGTAACATAAGAAAATTTGTACATATGTATTTCGCAGGTGAAACACGAGATCTTTGTTCGACATTTTATTTTAAATCCTTATTTTACAACGGATCCTTTTCAAACATTGCAAAATGCACTTTATTTAAAAAAAAAAACCAAATGCGAGTCGGACTCGCGCACCGAGGGTTCCGTATAAACTTGTAGGTATTTTGTTATTAAACTACTTATTTACTATTTTCCTTTACATGTGCTGTAAGACATTGCTACTTGCCAAATTTCATGATTGTAGGTCAACAGGAAGTACCCTATAAATTTTGATTCCCTTGAGAGTATCGAAATACGCGTTTTTTGCGGCATAAATGGCCGTATCTTTGTTTTATGTTAACTTAGAAGTTTCATTTTTTCACAGCTTCAAGAGACTGTAGACTAGCGTATATAGATTTAATTTCAACTCGATATCTCCACGTGTTCCCGAGATAAAGGATCGTGACAGCCAGACAGACGGATGGACGGAAGCAAAGTGATCCTATAAGGGTTCCGTTTTTTTCCCTAAAAATAACTATTTGTAATAGCAAAGAAATTGGGCAATGATTGATGGCATTTATGTCATCACGATTTCTCTCAAAGCGGTGATGGAAGGTACTTTGATAAAACGGTATTTCCAAGAAACAAAAATTCGAAGATATTATGACATCTGCCAACTATGAGCCTTACAGCCCACTCCCTCATATAGAGAGGAGGCTTGTATCCCAGCAGTGGGAACATTACAAGTTGGTTGAGTGGTCGCAAGCACAATTGCTGAGCAAGAGTTCCTCGGTTCGATTCCTAGGTAGGACAAAGTGTTTTTGGGTTTTTACATCAGAAATTTTTCAGTTGCAGCCACGCAGTCCGGATTTGCACACGGTAGGCTCACCCCCAATAGAGGGTGAGCCAATATGCCTACCTGGGAGCCTACATGGCTTAAAAAAACACATCTGGCGAAATGTGAAAATGTGGGTGTACTATTAGGTACATCTCTGTCATACCCTTCGGGGATTGCAGGCGTGATGTTATTTTATAATTGTTATTCTATATCAACAGTGTAAAACAGAAAAAAAAACGAACCTCTGCCTTATCAAACTCAGTCAACAAAATCACGAAATTGACCTCAAGAAAACAAAACGCGATCAAACAAATGACATAACACATAACAGAAAACATCTTCAACGGAATTAACATAAAGAATTCTCACGATGTAATATATTCAGACGGATAGCATATTAGCATAGAGATGAGCGATGCTGCTCATCGCGCGGTCGATGACACCGATCGGATGAGTTTATGAATGGAACCACGTGGTAAACGAGAGGTGACTTTGTTGGCGCCACGCTAGGGTTGTCACACGATCTTGAACTAGTTTTAATAGGATCCGCTGAGAAAATTATCGTAGAGCCTTTTGATAGCGTATCCAATTCATGGTGAAATGGTGTCGGATTGGTGACGGTAGCTACTTAAGGGTGGACTGCAGTATGAAAGTTTTTAAACTGACATGGTCACTAATATTATGTCATTTATAGATCTTTGACAGTCATTACAGGTAGTCAGTGGTCCGAAAGTCTGACAACCAGTTTTACCAAGGGTATCGTATTTATCAAAGGGATAATTACCATGTTAACTATTTGTTTTGAGTTCCCGATATTTCGCTGTTGCAAGCACCATGATCATAGATAAACTGAAGTTATTGCGCGTACGTGTTTATGAGCAGTCAAATCGGTCTACACTTTATTGTCCGTCCGTCCGTCTGTCTGTCTGTCAAGACCCTTTATCTCGGGAACGCGTGGAGGTATCGAGTTGAAATTGAAACAGTATACTCAGGTTTACAGTCCCTTGAAGATGTGAAAAAATAAAACTTTTAAGATAACGTAAAAAAAAGATACGGCCTTTTATGCCGCAAAAAACGTACAATTCGACATTCTCAATAGAATAAAAATTTTTAGGGTACCAAGATTTATAAAATTTGGCAAGAAGCAATGTCTTACAGCACAAGTAAAGGAAACAATCTGAAAATCGTAAATATGTAGTTTAATAACAAGTTTATAAAAACGACTACAAGTTTATACGGAACCCTCGGTGCGCGGTTTTTTATAGAAAACATGAAACACGAGTGTACGGCAGATCCCGTTTTCAGCGTTAATGATGTATGTAATGATGTATGTATGTAGTATGAAATGTAACACACGTTGAAATAAAGACACCTATTTGTGATACATTTAAACAATCTCTAAGGAAACAAAAGTGCTTTTAGAACCTTTAATGGAATGCACCAGTGCAGTGCCCGTTTTACATAATTCTCAACTCCCCAGCACAGATCTTTCTCGGTTTCCTAGTTGTCGTACCAATAGTGTTAAAAATTGTGCATTTGATTTTTTTAGTATCATAACTTAATATAATAATATGACCTTGCATTTAAATAATAACAGTAATTTGTTCACGTTTAAATAGAATGCATAAATTGCTCTTCCGGGTTTTTATTAGACCACTAACATTAATGATAATATGCAAAATAAAACTATTCTAAGACGGGCGACCAGTTTTTTTTATGACAGTTATAATAGGTAGGTCCGTTTCGATTGTTTGATTTGATAGCCCTAATGACGCGTATTTATTACTTGTTTATAAGAACATTGCTCATGATTTAGATCATTACACTAATTGCATATACATTAGGCAACATCATGCAATTCAGAATAATCGCCAATCACAATGAAATTGTCGTCGTGACCCCCAAAGGTATCAGAATTATCTCTCTTGATACCAAATACTCCCGAAGCTGCAAAAATCTTCCAGTGCGCTCCCCAAGAGATCTCGGATTCCTACGTACTGAGGAAAATCTTCGTGCTGAACGGCAATGATACTCCTTCAATAAGATGCGTTAGGTACAAAATATTGAGGATATAAAAATGAAATGAGAAATATCTAACTTGAACTTTACACTACTATTTTCTATTATTGATCGAGACTATTTTAGTATGAAATATTGCAATGCAAACCAAAGATCAATTTACATATTACAATTTAAAATTTGATACGTGTATTAAGTGTTGGAATATTAACTCAAGGATATGTGCGTAGTTACAACTTAATCAAATAAAATACGCTTATCGTGATCATTTAAAACCAGCTTTAAAATTATCTACGGTTCACTGGTTAAACTTTTTTGCCACTAAACTTTAATCACCTAATCAAAACAGAAAAGTAATTAATCCACTCACCTAAACCAATAAATAAAATAACGAGCAAGTTGTTTTATTTGAACTCGCTTTCAAAATAACTGCCCGCTATTTTTAACTGCAAACATGAAAGTAGTCTTCTAAAAATAACCATTTTACTTTCCGATGTCTGCTGTCGCCCTGTCGGTACTTTTCGTCGAATAAGATTGAAATCGGTGCGCGTACGCAGCTGCCGACAGCAACCAAGGTCGTTACATCGTAAACGGAGTCTTTGTTTGTACAGACACAGAAAAGTAAGGTAAAAGAAGGCTTATAAAACGTGACAAAGTAGACTTTGTGGTAAAAAAATATCACTTGAAGCAAAGGCAATGGTGTAGTTTATCATTAGTGAAATAATTATAGAAATCGGATGAGGAGTTTCAGAAATAACCTCCTACATTCAAACTTATAAACTTTGCCTTTTTATAATATTAGTACCTATAATATTACAGTTTAAAAAACATAAAAAAACACGCTTTAGAGTGACATCATTATTTCTCGTATTTTTCTCAGCAAACCCATTTGATTTTCATTTGATAACATTTGATTTCATATAAAATAAATAGTCCGCCATCTTTATGAGTCACTATATTGAATTTAGAATGACGTCACTTACTGAACCATGCAATGTCATCCAAACAAAACATGTATTCAAAATGTCAGATCTATCGTAAACCAGGAAGTGGGTCTTTAACTTAATTTTTTTTTTTTACATAGTACGTTGCTTCGCTTTGAACTGATTTCGTTCCTTTTTTTAAAAACGTGCATGACCTGTACTTCTGTATTTTTTTCTATTTTGTAATTCAAACTCTCTGCTCAAGCTAATAAAGGCTATTATATCGAGGTTATTTTTACTTAGTTTTTGTGCCAAATGATATAATTTGCGTGAGGAGAATGGTCACGGTGATTCAGAAGCCAGCAATGGTCGAGGGTCAAAGTCTTGGTATATCCTTGTAATTTTTAGTTTTATTATTTAAACATTTTTATTTTTGGATTAAATTGCTCTGTGGGTGTAAAACTTATCAGATGTTATTTAGTGAGGTATCTAAGTCAGGTACGGAATGCTAAATTTGGTTCGTAGACTGTTAAGCTGTATTATTTTAAGGGAGAGGCACGTCGTCGCCTTTTCTTGGTCATTAAGGCTATATTTTTTGAGCATGAAGTTTTTTTTACTCTAATAGGCTTGCGCCTGATGTGAAGCGATGACGCGGCCTAGGGTGGAGCACGCTTGCCTAGAAGAAACCGATTCACTCGAACTTCGAAGAGATGCAGATTATAATGATCAGGAAACAGAGCAGCCGGCAGTGAATACCACAGACTGGCGGTTCGCACAATAAATTAATGTGGAAGCATAGCGTTTTGTTTGTGTCCCTGGGACTTCAAAACGGTGTCGACGAAGAAGATAGTCAAATCTTCATCTGTGGTTAAATTTTGCATTAATTAAAATGTAATAACTTTTTTAAACCACTGCATGTGATAGTAATGTGTCCATCACCAGGCCGGTAATACACTAGAATTTTGGTGGTCTTCATCAGCTTTATCATCGGCTGTCTTCTTCCACTCACTGCTGATTATATGCGCTACCCTGCTCTGTGCAAGTCTCATCCAAGTATTCCCTACAATTTCCTGTAGTTCATCCACCCAGGAACAATTCAAATCTTAATAACTAACGTTTTCTTTTAAATCATCAAATGACCCCTCCCGCTCTGGGCGGAGCGGAAGGGAGTGTCAGACTCTTACTGACTAAAAACCACTCATGTTCCTTCTTTGGCCCTTTATGTTCCAGGGCCGCGGTATCTCTTTCGAACAGTCCCGCAGCCCTGGCAGGTAATAACTAACGTTAAGGCGAGGTATTCCTGCAAAAGTAGGCATTTAGCGCTGTAGGCTGCGCGCAAAATACTTCTCGTGGACACAGCGCGTTCGTGAACTCGCGTGACCTTGCCTAGCGACACAGCATAGAAATATGCAGTTGGATAAGTAATATTACTTGACTTTTATGAAATATTTTTTCTATGATCAAAATTTGTTACTATCTAGTAGCGATAAATTAGAGCTTTGTTAATAAATGAAATAATTGTCTATAGAATATAAAATAATCATAATTGGGCAGTTTGAGTAACTAATTGAAAATAAACAGCCAGTTCGCTATTAGTAGGTTCGAGAACTGTAAAGATAAAATTTTGATTTGTTTATGTGTTTTTGTGTAAATTGCAATAAGTGTATTTTTATTGAACCTTCCTATTTCATTCAAACAAATTTCATTTTTTTTAATAAAAATATAATATTAACAATCACAAAACTAGAAAGAAACTCAACTAAGTAGATGAAATTAAAATATTTACTATAGGCCCGGCGCAGCCCTATCGCGTACGTACCACCCGGCTGTAGGTAATTATTTCAAAGACAGGGCCGAGTCACAATACTGTATATATTTGTACTGTGACATATCTTTGGAGCGCATTCTTTTTATTTGTTACTTTTATTGCTTTACACGACTTTTTTCGCTTGCGTTGTTTATTGCCCATTATAACTTGCAACAATTATAATAAACTTGGTCAAAAACAGACGGTATGGTACGCGAAATTGTCGCGGAAAAAACTGACACAGGTCCGTCGTCGGTAAGCGCCAGCGCGCGACTAATCGGGCCTGTCCGAGCCGCCGTGAACGCTTTTAATTCATTTTAAAACATAGTAATTAAGAAAATAATGTTATAAAGTCAAACTCTGCCACTTTGTCTAGAACTAATTAGTTTCTTTAATTTAGTATAAAAATTAAATGTAAAACATCAGTAATTTAGTCATAATATTGAAAAAAAGTTACAAAAAGGGGTAACTTTGCGATTTTTTTCTATCGAGTGAAGTTCATCAGATCTTGCAACTGAATGCGACTGTGACTAGATAAGATCCTTTACTATAACATATATTTTTTTTAAATTTGTAAACACTATATTCTTTGTCTCAGATGGTTTTAAAAAACCCAAATGTGCGCCCACCTCGCCTTAAGGTACATTTTTATGATTTCTGTAATTCACACGAGCTAGTAAAACAATTTGCCCAATAAGGCCAAGTTGAGATGACAATCGGCTGTCATATATTCGTCAACGCAAGAACGATTGAAATCTCTCTCTCAAGTAGCTCGTTGCTATGTAATCGTTTAATTAAAATATACACACAATAGACACTCGGTAAAATAAAAAAGGCAGGTGATTATCATCTCAACTCACCTTAATGATTGTATGCACACGAATTTACCCTTTAATTTAAATGAAAACGCATTGTCCTTTGTCTAAAGTCCGATGGCCGATCTGGATCAATTATTTGTGGCAATGGTACCCCACATTTATCAATTCACAATGCATTAGTGCTGGTATTCATTTAAAATTGTAGGTATGTGCCATAACCTTCAGCCAAGGACTTACCTATAATACTAGATTATTTAGAAAGACAAGTCCGTGATTAGACCTGTCGTACTGTATGGATCGGAATGCTGGGCTGTGAAGAAGATGGATGAAAACAGATTGCATGTAGCGGAGATGAGAATGTTGAGGTGGATGTGTGGTGTGACAAGAATGGATAAGGTAAGGAACGAGTAAATTAGAGGAAGTTTAAAAGTTGCGCCACTTACAGAAAAGTTGAAAGGGAATCGACTGTCTTGATATGGACATGTGATGAGGAGGGACGAATCGCATGTGACCAAAAGAGTGATTAATATAAACGTTGATGGATGGGGAGGGAGAGGAAGACCAAAGAAACGATGGATGGATTGTGTGAGGATTGAAAGATAAAGAAGTAAATGATAGCGTGACGGTTGACAGAGGAGAATGGAAGAAAAAGGGCAGGAAGACAAGAATTTTAATCTTTATCGATTCTAAGGAAATAAAATTATCCGATATATTGCCTTAGGCAAGTTGTAAGGCAGACAAAATATACGTAATGAACGTTTTATTTTATGATGTAAAGTATAAAATAATAATAAAAAAATCAAGTGGCATTTAACAAATTAATTGGTATTTTATAGTATTAGATCATGGCAATATTTTAATGATTTACTATTAGTGGTTATAATTTTTAAGGTAGTTATTAAATTAAGCGCTTTAATGTACAGTTCTGCCGATCATCGCAACCGTAACCGCGGCAAAGCCACTTTATTCCCGTGATTAATAAAGTTATGGAAACAAAATATTTAGGTATAATTATTGACCACAGATTGTGATGGTACTCTCATATCGAACATGTTACTGGAAGGATTAGGAAATTAGGGTGGATTTTTAAAACACTAAGGTATACACCATTATTTTTAGGTCGTTCTGGAGCCGACATGAACTCGATCATCGAACTCGAAACGATTGGGACTATTTTTTTCAAAAAATAACAATAAAAAAAACACGAAAGAATTTTAATGTTTTTTTTTGTGAAATAATGAGAATCGATCGATGATTTTTTCAATGGGTATCGTTCACATGTGTTGCCGATCGTGGATACGTTTTACACACACATATGCATTTGAGTTACGAAACGGTAGAAATTCCTAATGGACTAACCCAATAAACACTTTGACCAACCTCGGAATCGAACCTCATGCTCAGCAGACGCGCTTGTGACAACTAGACAAACGGACCAACAATTTAAAAAAACATGGAAACTTCTCCATTCTGATAGGGGTGGCTTTAATATAATAATAAGTATTGTATTGTATTGTATAACGGGCTGGTGTCCGCAACTCCACGTCCAATGCGCGTATTTTGCGTGCGGAAATAATAAGTAAAAGTCTAATGACGACACAATTAATTGAGTAATTAAGTTGACGTCAAGTAATTCAATGACAAATTAATTAGAGTAAGTAAGTATCAATAGCATGCCTATAACATGCCTATCTACTTGTAGTTATTTTAATTATTTAATTAGATACAGTACGCACTGTGCGCAGCTTACCTTTTTTCTTCCATAAATGGAGCGGTTTTTTCCTTAAATACTACGTCATAATTATCTGTATACCCCTTGGACTGTTCACCGATATGCTTTTCTAGCATGTTTATCTTTAAAAATCTATTTACATAACAAACTCATGAAATAACCTCATCATCATCTGCTTAGCCTCTTCCGAACTACGTGGGGGTCGGCTTCCAGTCTAGCCGGATACGGTCGTATATCAGACTTTTACATGGAGCGACTGCCTATCTGACCTCCACAACCCAGTTAGTACTGGATAATACGATACCCCTTGGTAAGACTGGTTGTCAGACTTCTGGGCTAGCTAAAATGACTCTTGAAGATCTACAAATGACAGCCGGGACCAACAGCTTCGCGTGCCTTCCGAAGCACGGAGGAAACTCGGTATGTAATGATGGTCATCCATCCTCAGACCGAACTTGGCAAACGCGGCTAAACGTTAAAGATCGACCACGAGCACCTCGACGCTACTGGAGGCCAAAATTATCATTAGCCAGGACTGATGATTATGACGTACCTAACTACCTGTAACAATCATCCTAAAACAACCTTTTTTTTTTGGGACGGAAGGGATTCTCAGACTTTTACTGACTATAAAACCAATCCATGTTCCTTCTTTTGCCCATTGTGTTCAAGGGCCGCGATAGCTCTTGCGAACAGTCCCGCAGCTCCTAAAACAACCTTCATTACACACTTAAACTTCATTATCAACAATTCAAACATGGTCAATCGATGTCCGACTAAATGTCAAACTAACATTTACGAACAATTGTTTTAAAATAAGAATGATTAAATCACCGCACATTAAAACTTGAAGGTCATCCAAGGTTATTCGTTTACGCTTTAGATTTTAATGATTGGTCATAAAAATATTAGATTTTTTGTGTTATCTTTCGATCTAAAGCACTTAATGGTTCGAACACATTTTTATTAGATTAGGACTGTTTTAAATATCAAAGTTGTTAAATGCGCATGCATTGGGAATTGATAAATAAGAATTTCATCTGCCTAGCCTTTTCCCAACTATTTTGGGGTCGGCTTCCAGTCTAACCAGATGCAGCTGAATACAAGTATTTTACGTGGAGCGACTGCCTATCTGACCTCCAAAACCCAGTTAGTTCTGGGTAATACGAAACCCTTTGAAAAGACTGGTTGTCAGACTTTCGGGTCACTGACCTTTAACGACTGTCAAAGATCTATAAATGACAGCCGGGACCAACGGCTTAACGTGCTATCCGGGGCACGAATGAAACTCGGTAGGTAATGGGTGGTCACCCATCCACGGACCAACCTAGGCAAGCGCAGCTTAACCTAAAGATCGACCCCAGCGGCAGTTATTATTTAGCCACAAGCTCCTCCACGTAGAGTACACATAAGTTAATCCAGAGACAGACAATTTTCATCACCACTGAAAACGCCTAGTCATTCTATCCCTATTATTTTTTTATAAAACCCATTTAATGTTACACCTTTAATTTGAACTTCCGCTATATGTACTTATTTGAAATATTTGTGTAATGAACCATGACTACAAGACAGTCAACGATTTATTGGGTCCATGTTGTAAAGTTGAATGGTGCCGACAACCTTAGTACGTGTCATTAATTAGTTCAATATGGCTTTATTGGCGACGTTTATCTTTATGTCATTTTTGTAGATCATGAGACAATGCTAGGTTACTTTTCAAGTCAAATTCATGCTTTAAATTAAATGGGCCAAAAATCAAACTAATAGATTTTTATCAGTAACACACACATTGTGTTCTATTAGACTCCATGTATGGTTCTGTATAACAGGTTCATGGTACTTTTCAGATTTTTCTGATGTCCATATTGGCATCAGGAGCATCATTATCTGCCTAGCCTTTTCCCAAATATGTTGGGGTCGGCTGAATACCAGTATTTTACATGGAACGACTGCCTACCTCACCTTCACAACCCAGTTAGTGCTAGGTAATACGATACCCCTTGGTAAGACTGGTTGTCACTTTCGGGTCACTGACTACCTGTAACGACTGGTATCATAAGCATAAGCAAAACATCATGTATGCTCTGTAAAGTCTTTATATCTTTAAACGCCATGTTTTACGCAAATAAAAATATTATTTCTTTTTTTTTTTTATTAATCTAAACACACTATTACAAAACTCAAACATACCACACAAACCATCGTGGGTTTAACAGTGGTATGCCAATTAATGCATACCACTGTCATAATAAATTGTGTGGTTTTCTATCGATAAACCACATAATTATGACCAGGATCCATGCAACTTTAGACTGTTGAATAAAGAATATCTTAAGAAACAAACGGGGTGGAAGGGATACCGACGCGAAAACGGTTACCAACGTATAATCCCAGTATAATCCAATGAGAATAGGCAGAAACCAAAAAAACAGCACCTGCTTCCCACTTCCTGCTTCATACTTCTGCTCTGGTTCTGAGAAATATACAAGGAGGAAGAGACATCGAGAAAAAAATCTGCTGCTTCCTACAAAAGTAACTACTACTCGGTCAAAAACTACACAAATAAATAAAATTGAAGTGTCTGTTTGTAATATCAAAATACTTTTTACTGAATGCTGAATACAGCATATAAATACAGCACATAAATCAAAAACATTTTTTTTTTCAACTTTTGTCTGTCTGTCTGTTTGTTCCGGCTAATCTCCAAAATGGCTGGACCAATTTACACGGGACTCTTACTGGCAGATAGCTGATATTATAAAGAATCACTAAGGCTACTTTTACTTTAGAAAAATAATTTAGAGCTCCGTGAAAAAAATAAAAACCCTTGAAATTGGTAACAAAATACGATTCAAAAAGGAAAGTAATGTTTTTTTATTATAATTTCACGCTTACGAAGGTCGCGGGCAACAGCTCGTGTATCATGTGGAACTGCTGTTTGTTTTAAAAATTACCGATGAAAGATTTATATGTGGGGGGGGGGATTTAGAATGACGTGGTAAGCATTTGTGCTTCTGTGTCCCTTCCACCCTGCATGTCATCCACCATCCACTACTGCATTTTGTTTCCTCTCCCATGTTAGGCAAAGACTGACTACCATTATTACAGAAGCCTACTAGAAAAACCCGAAGCCATGTTCTGACGTCATTAGTAGGCATGGTACACACTACAGGTGCCGGAGGGCGTGACATTTTGTGAATACGGCCTTGCAATACTTCCGTGAGAGAAAGGGCAGACGCGGGTGAGATATTCCGACTATGGGTTTGTGTTATTTTAATTAATTTTATATACAGCTACCTTATTCATCCAGATTATAAATATTCTGTACTAGGTCATGCCCGCGGCTTCACCCGCGTAAGTTCGGTAATTGTCCCACGGGATCACACTACCGGGATAAAAAGTATCCTATGTGTTAATCCAGGTTATAAACTATCTGTGTACCAAAATTTCATCCAAATCCGGTCAGTAGTTTTTGCGTGAAAGAGTAACAAACATCCATCCATCCAGACTCACAAACTTTCGCATTTAGTAGGATTTTCCAGGTAAAGATGGCCGATGATGTAGGTATTGAAACCTCTGGATTTGTAAAGTTAGGGGTTAACAGAATCGGCAGCAGCATCCACTTCTGCTAGGTACCATTACGCTGATATCATCTACACAGTATATTAAATTGTTATTGTTAAATCGTTCTCTCAAGCAAATAATACTCGTACCTAATGGTAATTGGTCATAAACCCGCTTGCACCACAAATATAATACATCGGCGGATTTCGGTCAATAGCTAAAGGTGATATAGACAGTAATTTGTAAATCTATCTAACGCTAAACGCATTTTTTAATTAGCCATAGATTGCTTTTTGCAGTGATGATTGATACTTTTTTTTATTAAAGTTTTCAGGCGTACTTAGGAATTAATTTGTGCGACCACAAGCACGAATGTTGAAAATAACTTCCGTGTTTCCAACTGGCAAACAGTTTTTCATATTATATTTTTCTATCAGATCTGAAATGGCCGCTTTAGCAGAATCGCAATAGGATAATAATATGCATTACGTTTATATTCGTAAAATGGTCACAAGGTGACAATTCATAATAGTAGGTAAGTCTATGAACATTTTAAGAATTTAAACGTAATTCATATTATTATCCTATTATGAGACCCTGTCTCATTTTCTTACAGCGTCTGGCAAACGGTCCTGAAAACGACATGACATTGCAATATAAAAAAGCAATATAAAAAAAGCAATATAAAAAAAAGTCAACAATGTATTGTATTGACATAAAGCAACTTAAAGGTTTAATATAATTCCTGTACCTATTTCATTTTTTTTTGTTGATTCTGCAACGACAACGAAAGCGGTTTATTTTGTCTAGTCCCTTTTTTCTACAAATTACATTAAGTAAGTTTACGCTCAATCACAACAATGAAATTTATGTTGAAAACATGTCAATCAGACAGTGAAACAAGCTGGTCGACTTTGGTAACGCCATCGCTGTTAGCTGAGAAGTTATTCTGATAAAACGGCGCCATATTTACCATGGATACAACTATGACAGTTCCGCCTAATGAGAATAGATGGCGTTGTATCAAATAATAGAACGGGTCAACCACCATTTTCACAAAACTTACGAAAGACGACTGTTTCTTGTATTGTATCTTGAACCTACGTACTTGTATTCTGTTTTAATTATTACAATGACTATAGTTCGCTTCAACTTATAATAAAGATAATTGAAATGGCGGCTTAAATAAATAAAAGATAACCGATGTGTAATTAAATCTCTTGTTGAAAATATCATATCAACGAGGTACTTGCGAAACCAAACTTGTATTTCCTTTTTTTATAAATTGATGTTTTCATTTGTTAAATGACCATTATTAATATTATTATAAGAAATATATTATTCGGATAAAACTTTGATCCTATGATGAACGATGACCAACATAAACATTTCGTGCACCCGAGCGCCACGACCTTGCGAGTGGCGACAGATAGAACTACTGAATAAGATCTCTAATCTTTCACTAAAAAACCGAGCTATAAAATTGCACTATTCTTTTAATCCTAGTGTTGCCTTAATGTATTGAAAATAACAATTAAGGTAGTGGTGTAAAAAGCTGCATTTGTTTACATTTTACCATTCATAGATGGCATTACTAAAACCCGAGTGAAGGTATATAAAAACGCATAGGACCTTTGTACATTAAATAAAAAATAAATTATGACATTTCAAATTACGGACCCTCCCTAAATCCCAATAAACAAATGAGTTTAATCAAGTAGCGATGTTTCTAAATTTAAATCCGACGGCGAAGCGCCTACTATTTTCGTCCAACGTGGGAGCTTGTTCTATTTTCGCACCTGATATTTTGAACTCTTCGTGTATTCTGCCCGCCTGGTACTTTCGGGAGTAAAACTGACTTTTGTGACGTAATGGACGAGCGGCCGTCACTGTCACACGGCTTGTCATGTTGAAGTGAACGTAACTGAAAATGCTGAAATGCTTGAACGCGTTTGATAGATTACGTTCGATCGGTTTTTTTTTATTGAAAGCTGTGTGTGATAAAGGAATGGAATAATGTTTGTGTCGATTTTTGTAGGTTTATGTTTGCATACCGTTTCTAAAGTATGATGAAATGTTAATTGATTTTGACTTAATTATAAAAATAAAAAAAAAACAATCAAATGACTGAATAACGATATTTCATTTAAATAAATAAAGTTTTCAAGGAATTCATAAATGTTATTGAAATCAAGGGTGAAACGATTAAAATGCAATAAAATGTGAATTAATTACTACTTAAAGCTAAATTAATTAACCTCACAGACCAAGGCAGCGATTTCAGTACCACCGAGGCAACGGATTTCCTTGAAATTTCAGGAATAAGGTTAACGATACCAGGATCATATAAATCACAGGGACGTTCGACAATGCGTAGCTGCGTGTTTACAGTATTTGGTACCTATGTGTGCGTGAGAGTATTGGGCACCTGTTGGTTCAGTCTGAATGTACTTGAAAAAGTTGGTACATAAATAATTCTTGCGACGCGTTTCAGGTGTTGAACTTTAAGTAAGGCAGTTAAATAATTAACGAGAAATTTTGTTGTTGGCATGTTCAATTTGAAGAATTAAGAAACAAACATATAGGGCTTTTGTTTAGTATCGATTTTTGTAATTTATTTCCATAATACCAATATTTTTTTCATATTTTCTTGAGCTCTGCCATCAAAATCTTTTTAAATTAAAATAACACGGCTTCTGTTATTTATCTATGATATCAAAAAGGACAGTAAAATAATGTGAGAAGTAACCAAAGAATAGCCGAAACCCGCTGAATAACTCAAAAGAAAAAAACAACACGTTACTTTATAATTGTGTTGACATGGGACGTTGAGTGTGTAATCTAGTGAAACTAAAATGGCGATAATGCGTTAAGTATAAAAAAATTTTAGAGACACCACGGAGAATTGAATCTAAAATTATTTATTTTGTTTCTTTTTTTTTAGTTTCAATTTTCTTTTCATCACGTCTTGTTAAATGTACTCGTATTTACAAAGATGAATAAAATAGTGTGTTAAAATGTGTCTGTTAACGTAATTATGATTTTCAACGATTGTTTACTGTTTCTACTTATTAATACATCCATAATTTCAGCCGAAGCGAATGTTCATACCAGTCACATCGTCATCCTATGTACGCGTATGTTAACGTTTTATACGAATCCAATAAGTCAATTGATACTTAAACCAATTGCACTTTATTTGCTTCTAATCTGAGAACCACTCAAACACTTAACTTTCACCTGAAACTTACTAAACTGAATTACGTTAGTATGCGTTCACTCACACAGAAATCACAGCTAACTTTTCAGACTGCTTGGCGCTTCCAAAATTAGTCCAATAACCGTCTCTTTTCAACCCCTATTATTAGAATACTGCTGTCTCGCTTGCTCTCGTAGCTTTTCTTGAGCTTTCCCTGACATTAGCCGGGCATGCGCAGAGCGCCCCGACGCACGTGCTATGACATCTCCTGGTGTATTATGCTCGCCTGGTATCGGGCGCGCCTAGGGCGGCCGCGTCGCGCTGCCGCCGCCCATTGTCGGGTTCGCCCTAGCCTTCCCGCCCGCCCAGAAGCACAGACGATCGCCTACGATACGGTCCGCTGCCGAGTTGTGGGAGAAAGTCGCGCGCACGTGCACAACTTACGCGCGTTTGGAAAATATTACGAGTATTTATGCGAGAGAGAATATGTTCAAACAGTGTTTCTGAATCTTTTTTGAAGACTTCCTAAGGACCCCCCCCTATTTCCTCCTTGTCCCTGATATTTTTTGTATATTTTTAGTTTTTTCGTTCTGTAAAAGTTTGTCGTTATTTTGTTGTAATTGATTGGTGTTGTTATAGACGCAGGTGTTTAGTGGTGTGTGTGTGTCTTCGTGGCTGCTGTCTGCAGTGGATGCTCTTCAGGTCCTGAGCCGGCTTCGGTTGCAGTTTCAAGTATGAGGAGATATTCAGCTATGCCAGGTCAGTGTAGTAGAGATAAGCATTTCTACATACCTAATTACAATGGAAAGAAATTTTTGATTTCTTACGTGTAAATTGAATTTTCAGGAATAAAACTTTGACCTTTGAAACATAAGAATGATGCAAGATCATACATTTTATGAAATATATGTTTATCCAATACACTATTATTACGTTTAACTACATATTTATTTCATGTACGATAAGATTATCAATTTATTTAAATACTCAATTTATTTCATCACATAAAAATCCAGAATTCACAAAAAATCCGTTTGTACCAGCCCATACTACTATTTGAAATTCTATAACACGAAAGAGTGAATCAATCTTTATTTATGACTATATGAAAGTGGTTAATAAAGATGTCACTCAACCACAACAACCCATTATGTGGTTGTCGAAAGGTTAACAAATAAAAATAAAGGGGTTCTCCACTGAGGCTCGAGGGGGCTTCAAAAGATGAATTTGGGGCGCTCCATTGACTACATGTTAGCTCCTTGCTTTTTATCGTAAAGTGTGATAAAAGGCTGGCATATATGCTGCTATGTCGGCCTACTTTTATTATGAGAAAATTTTAATGGGTATCGATGAAGTAGAAGTAAAAATATTTAGGCTGCCTTTTGTACAAAAGGGAATTTGACACCACCAATCAATTGACATACATTTTATGAGCTGTCGAACCGCGATTCTCCCATAGATTTTGTTTGGCACATACAAACTAGTGATGGTACTAATTTTCCAAATCGATGATTCAACTAATTTCGAAGTAACTAGATAATATTATATAAGTTTATTATCAATAACTTGAAGGTTATTCGGGTTTTCAGGCCAAAAGTAAAATATCTTTGAGTTATTGGTTAATGGTATAAACTACCCAATTGGTCACTGTGCTGGTTTTACTAGCGTCTCCCTGACGACCCACTGACCACTAAATAATATGAAAATACAAGAGAATAATATTTTATCAGGCGTAATAAAGATATAGTGATGGCGCACGTGACTGAAAAGAAAAGGACATGACATGTGAAGCGTACTCATGACGTAAATGTCGCGAAGAAAGTTTTGATGATGTACGGTTTTATGAGTAGAAAAAGACACAATTCAAGGTGTAAACGGACCCTTAACGAAGCCGCCAACCAAGCATTGTGTACATCAAATTAACAATGCATGACTACTTTTGTTAGCTTGGGTCTTACCTGTTAAAACAAATTTAAGTGTTCATGAATAAATAAATAAATAAGTTTAGTAATCAACGCAAAAATTATTGCCGGGATACAGTAGGATTCAATGTAACGCACTCAAAACATTGTGCTGATGGATGCATTGAAGAGTACGGGTAACGGTTATGGGGGTATTTTAAGTAACGTTGTACCATTAAAAACTTGTATTAAAAATAAAAGTTGGAACTTTGACCCCCAATATCTCCGTTACTAGATGGTTCCCAGATATGGTCTAATACAAAAAAGTGACCGCAATGACGGGGAGAACAAGTGCGTTTTGGCGTCATTAAGGGTATTTTAACACCCATTAGATAGACTGAAAAAAAACTATAGACTGTGTAAAAGATGGTATGCTAATAAAATAAATGAAATAGCTCTCAATTTAGAGAGTCATAGTCTTTTTTATCATGTTTCTCGTTTTTTCGTTTGGTATTTGTAAAAAAATATTATTTAATTTAATTTATATATGTGTATTAGTATCAAAAGTATATAAATTTTCGAAAACAAGAAGTAATTTTTACATATTTATTATGTACCCTATCACAATGTTTTCTTATTTAACCCAAAGGTTGACTGGTAGAGAATGCCTTGTGGCATTAAGTCCGCCTATGTACCACTATTGTACATGAAGTTTAAATAAATATGATTAGACTACTGAGATGATGGCTAATAGAGAAGATACAGATACAGACATACTCCATCGATCCCAAGAAGATTAGGACAAAGGCAAGCACGATGAAGCGAAGTGTAGACCCATGTCCAAGGTCTATTGGTACTTGTAACATTTATTAATTAGTTAAAATTTTAGTTATTCCAGTATACCTACGCTTTTGTGGTAGACAATGTTTAAAACCTTAACCTTTAGTGGAGAGATTAATGCTAATGCTATCACCGAAGACCTTCAAATATTTACGGGACAAGACGAAGAAAATGGTAATCCAATACCTTGTTACTACTTAGTAACAAATCGCTCTGTCTAATGTCATACGTCCGCTTGTCAGGTAACATTCGTGTGTCAAAACCGAAAATGTTCGGGATCAAAATTTTTGTTTGAAAATATTCCCAATGTCCGCTCTATGAATCTTTTAAATCTCTTTGGTTATCACAACTCATGTTTTGAAATCAATGTCAATGTGTAATGTCCCTTCGGACTGACACGTCAATGTGTCAGTCCGAAGGGACATTACACATTGACATTACCTACATCCTTAAAACTGAATTGAAACTTCTTGGTTCTTGTTTCCAAACATAAATAATTCTATCATTTATTTTGTTCTTGCATATTTAGTCAAGATAAAAAAACATTTATAGCAATTGCTTGCTTTATTTATTCTTTCTGTGAAAACTTTTGTTCTCAGAACATATTTGCATGCACCCGTTGAGTTATTTGCAAATATAAATAATACGATAGACTATATTCGAACTGGTTCCTTCTGTTAGGAGTTTTAAAGATTAATCTACTTTGCAGAAAAGTTGTATTATGATGCACCAGGGTATGTTGTTGCCAATCTACAACTTTGCTGGTGTAACATTACGTAACCCTGTAAGGATAGTCGGAGCTGGAGAAAATAAAATAAATAAATATAAACTCGTTAATTTTATTTTACTAAACGGGAATGTAAGGATTTTTGTACAGCAAACCAATAGAGGATTAACATAGGTAAGTACGTCAGTGTGCGTCTTAACTAATGTGCGCTTCAGAAATTTTCATTAAGACTTATATAAGAAGTACCTATTCCTAGGATATTCAAAATGCCGCATAGCCATTCATTTATTACGTAAGACGATTTAGGGGGGAGGGGGGTCGACCATGTCTTATTTTTTCTTACAAGAGGGTGGGAGGGGGGAGGGGTTCTCGATAGTTTTAGCACAAAAATGCGCAAAGTTAAAATTATGCTTTGAAAAAGCGCGGGCAACCGCGCGAGTGCCCAGGTTCGCTCGAATGCGTATTGTATTAGAGATGTTCCAGTGACAAATTCACTTTCCGAGTGGGTTTTGAGCCCCTGGACTGAAAATCTTATGTTGGTAAAGATGAATGATTAAAACCAAAGTAATAGCTACCAAAAAATAAAAATTATTGGTACCTTTATAAGTACAAATAAACATTTAAAAAAATTGTTACTTTGAAAAATAAACATTTAAACAAACCAATGTGTATTCATTTTTTTTAGATTTTTACGTAATAAATATTAAACTGGAGGGGAGGGGGTCGGCTTATTCTTATTTTTTCTTATAACAGGCGGGGAGGGGGTCAAAAACTAGCGAAAATAGTCTTACGTAATAAATGAATGTGCCCCTTACCTGTTTACCCTTAGTTATTGTTTATTATTAACAAATGTTTGTGCTAAGACTATAAATAAAGAGCTCTATATTCTATCATCATAATTATGCATAATATAATTATGTACACAATAAACTACCACATCATAATTAACATTTCAATAGTCAATTGAACACGGTTGTATTACTAATTCGCTTATGTTAACTGGGGACATTGTAGCCGTACCTAATCATTTACTGAATGTTCCTGTTGATCGCCATGATCAAAATATACCTATTTACATTATATTTATAGAGAAATATATTTGACGGCTGCTCTGCTATTCCTCTTCATAATCCCTTCATTGTTAGCCTTTCATGGTAAATCAATATTTACCATGAAAGGATAAGAGATGATCCTCGTTTTGACGAAGCATAAATAAATAAAAAAACCAGCCAAGCGTGCCTATCGATAGACACCCAGACAGTTATAAACTTAATTTTTTTTCACACGGGTGGCCCCACCTGTGTTTTTATTTTTTTCATAGTTTGTGTGTTGTAGGCTGTGACTTTCGGATGGACAGACAGACAGATAAGACACAATAAGACAATTTATATAAGGGTTCCGTTTTTTGTCATTTGGCAACTGAACCCTAAAAACTAAAGTCTACGTGGTCAAAAAAAATGTTTTTACTATGGGTTTATGCAGCCACAAAAGTAGGTAATGAGTATACTCATTACTTTTCCGGATAAAAGATTAAAAAGTGTTTTACCTGTTACCTATGTTGGTTATTTAGTTAAGTTATCACTAAACTTTTTCGACCCCCGAATGTAGAATAGAATATAACCTGACCATGATAGTACCTACAGGGTTAAAATAGTAACAATCTACTAACAATAAACACGAATAAACCGATTAAAAGTAGACAGATTGTCAGTCCATCCCCTGTCTATTAGAACGAGTTTTACGATTCACGTGGGAGTCACATTGACGTTAAACGCTTAATCCAGACCGATGCTATTACATCACGGGTTCACAACATAAAATAGTACTTATTTGGCCTTATTGATTAAAAGGTGGTTGGTACTGTTTTAGAGCGTTACTTTTCTTATTTTGTGTACGTACGAGTAATCTTAATGAAGCCGAAAGATATTTTTGTCCCGTCATTACGATATTTTTTCTTGTTAAACCATATACCTGAGAATATTTTATTTTCGGAGAAATTGGGGGTCAAATTTCTAATTTTTTCACAAGTTTTTTTTTTTAAATACATTTTTTGAATGTAAGATTTTTACGTTAAGCACCTCCACGACCCCCGTACTATTTATTCAATCCATCCATCAGCACAATGATTGCGTTACATTGAGTCCTAACGTAAAACGATATTTTTCACCCCAAAACAGAAGTAACTAAGTAGCCAAGTGAAGTAACCAAGCATTATAAACATACATCAATGTATGTTTATAATGCTTGATTGTTTTTCATTTATGAAATGTACTGTATTCAGTTTATTTAATTGAATGAAACTGAAAACTTCTTCATCACTGAAATACGAAGCGATGTGATTTAAATCGCGTATTTTAAAACTCACGCATGTGATTTCATCTATCAAGTACTTTTAATTACAAGAACGATTATAATGAAATATGTTGAGCTTTTTCAACATTTAGTATAATATAGTACAGTCGCCATCAGATATATAGTAGCGGGCGAGGTACTCAAATATTTCAGAGCAGCATTACTTGTCAATAAATAAAATATCAGAAAGTCAGGATGATTATAAAGATCGGAACATTTATGGAAAAAAATACCTTAACAGTTTAAATTCGTTACTATATTGACTTTTAAGTTGTCAAAATTATTTAGACAACTTAAAACTTTGAAACTGTTTTGTGTAATTTATTGAAAAGTCGCTGCGCTTATATTTATGAGAAATTGCATGTTATTGACCGTTAGTGTAACGAATTTATTGAAAAGTAATGCTGCTCCGAAATATTTGAGTACCTCGCCCGCTACGATATCTCAGATGGCGACTGTACCGTACCTACTGAGTATTCTTGATAATGAGTGGAATGATATTTAACTCAAATTAAAGATATTATGTATTCTGTTTTTTATCAAAAATGAGATTTATTTGTGGGCATACACGTAGGCGTAGTAGTAGGAAATATTGTAATATTATTATCCTCCCGACCGAGTTTCAATCACGGCGGCTTGTCATGTATATACAGAATATGACAAATTTCTTTTACCAACTGTATCGCTAAAGCATTAGGTTCAAGGTTGATTGGGAAAAATTTGACAGTTTCGGGTAGCTTGATGTGCTGGCGTCTGTACTCGGGAGATATTTTAGGTGCAGCACAAACTTAGGCTTTACGCGCTTTTAGACGTACAGGTATATCACACCACCAGCTGCCTGCTACCGGGTGCATATACAAACACAGAGTACAATCAAATATTTACATGCGCTTTCAAAAAAATATGCAGTTGGATGCTGAAAGCTATGCAATTCACAAACTGATCTAAAATTTTTATAGCTTCCGATGCATGTATATTTAAGGAATTGACAGCGTGAATTTTAAACCCTGTGTTTGCATTCTCTGGCGCATAACAAGAGGACATTGATGTCGTTATTCCCCAGTTTTTCATCATTCCCGTTTTTATGGGTTCCATAAGTTTAAATAAAAAAACGGAACCCTGATAGGATCACTCGTATTTTATCTGTCTGTTGGTTCATGTGTCAGTTTCGAATCTTTTGGACTGATTAAGTTGTTACGTAAATATGATGATATATATATGATAATTTTGAAAAAAAATTGCAAGCTTGTACCACCATGTGACATATCCAAATAATTATGTTAGGGCTTGTTGTGGTCTCAAATATATTGTGATTTTACACTTTGAAAAATAACTCGTTTTTAAGTTACTTAAGAACTACCTCAAAATAGTTTTCTTTGGCAGTGTTACAGACACCCGCCTAAATTACTGTATCGGGACAACCTTCTGGAATCTGCTGTTGGCTGTTAACAAGGTGACCCCCTCGGGCCAGTGATCTTTAGTTTAGCTACATTTGTTCGACAGCTAAATTCTTTGGTATCTTGGTGATGGAAACTTGGGCGACGATGTAGATACTAGAAAAAATACTAGTTCAACCAAAAATAACAAATCATTATGGGAAAAGAATTTCAAGGTGTTTAGTGCCAAAAGTAAAAAAAAAAATAGTAAGTAATAAAATAGATATGCTAAATTTAATATGTACAATAAAAAAAGGAAAAATTCTTTTTACATGCATTCAGGTTTTGACGAATCAATCGGAAACCTTCAAGTCCATTAACCTGGAATTTCAAGTAGTTTTACTAAGCAGATCTCCAATATTCAGAATAACTTTAACCCTCCGAATTTCGTTTGAACTCGTACACAATGCAGCTGTCGAACACTTCGCAAATACAATTATAGTGTGAAGCAGACGGAAGCAAGGGTTGGGCTCGAGGGTTCTCCAAAGATTTAGGAATTTAGGCCGTTTGAAAGTTACAGTAACAATAGCTATGTTTCTTAAAGGGTTTTGAAATATTTTGTTTTTTGCGGAAGGTTTAGTAGCTTACGCGCAAACTGCTGAGCACCAGGTCCTGGGTTCGATTCCCGGGTAGGGAAAATTGTTACTGGGTTTGGGGTCAGGAATTTCTTAGTATCCACGGAGTCTGGATTCTTGCCCCGTTGATGGCAATAGAAATAATTAAAATAAATCCACCCGCATTCTCCAGTCAACCTGCGATCATGGCGGTTGCTACAGCGTCGAAATATCGGGAGCTCAAAATCATGAACAATCACGGAAGATATCCAGTGAGTGACAGTATACGTTTATATAAAATACATTGTGAAACTATTTAGGTAAATTTTGCGAAGTAGACAATATTGAAGAATAAAAGGATGCAACATTGTTGAGTTGAATCACGTTGAATACTAAACGAGAACATCGTGTTTAACGTTTTCATGTATATGAAAGTGTAAAAGGTAGTTATAAAAAAAATCTTTATTTTTTTCTGTCTGTCGGTTTGTTCCGGCTAATCTCCGAAACGGCTGGACTGATTTTGACGAGACTTTTACTGGCAGATAGCTGATGTTATAATGAGTTACTAAGGCTACATACCTACTTACATTTTAGAAAACGTAATAGGGTTCCGTGCAAAAAGAACAAAATCCGATTCAAGTAGGAAAGTATTTTTTTTTAAATATATACGCGTACGAGGATCGTGGACAACAGCTATTTCATTGTAAATACATATTTGAATGTACCTCCAAAATATAACTGTTCACGGAACTACAGACCCAGCTTTACGCTCCCGATTTCAAAACCATGACAAATACGAAAGATTAATAACTATTCATAACTATCAGAACCTCCACTAGACCCTATCAAGGAAGGGCTTCCAAACTAAACAAGACAAAAGGGATTCAGATCAGTTAATCTGATCATAACTCAATTAATTGGGTATCATTTCGTTGGGATTCCCGTTATAAATTGGACTGGGTTAAGCCTTTCCTTTGCAGTGTCTGGGTAAAGGGTATTACTGTCAATGATAGGAAGTCCTGACGGAGGAGTAAAAGACAAATATTAAGTGTGTGAATATAATTATCATGTTGATACTCTGAAGGGTTGAGACGGAGCTGTATAATTTGTTGATAGTAATTCTGGGTCGCGTCGTGTCTGTTGATCTAACGTCAAATCTATTTGTTGTCTATTCTGAGCGACAGGCTGTTTCAATTAAATATATGGAACAAATTTTTATTTTACAAGATTTTATTTAACTTGTAATGTTTGTTTGTTTAGATCAAATCTTGCAACTGAATTTTAAAACAGTTACTCCCAACCGATTGAGCTGAAATATTGCATATACGTTTAGTTTGGATGACAATGCGTGGTTAGCTATGTGACGTCATTCTTAATCCAATATGTTGGATTCGCAAAGATGGAGGACTAGTTTTTTTTAAGGTGCCGCTATGATATGGGCCTCAATTAAAAGAGTTTGTTGATAATAATATGAAAAACCGGTCAAGTGTGAGTCGGACTCGCGCACGAAGGGTTCCGTACCATTATCTCAAAAACGGCAAAAAAATCATGTCTGTATATGGGAGCCGGGTCCCTTAAATATTTATTTTAATTTGTTTTTAGTATTTGTTGTAATTTGTTGTATTTGTGAAAATTTCAACTGTCTAGCTATCGCGGTTCTTGAGATACAGCTTGGTGACAGACAGACGAACGGACAGACAGCGAAGTCTTAGTAACAGTGTCCCGTTTTTACCCTTTGGGTATTGAACCCTAAAAAATGACGTCGCACCTGTATTTAAAAGCTGGGTTTTAAAAATGTTCTTTTTTTACTCTTAGTTTGTTATATTTATTAAATCAATAGGTCAATAAACACAATAATTACACCGAGTTTATACCTAGGTGATCTTTTTCAGAAAGGTCAAGTGCTTAGTAGGTTCTTGCAATCGGCTTGCGTGTATACGATTCATGATCGTGAACGAAACAAAAAAGGGGTATGTAAGGATTGATACAGGTGGTGTTTTGTAGGTTTTGGCTACCTCCATGAGCAAAACGCGTGAGTTTATGTATGTTTGTGTTTATGGTCAATTGGGAAGAAAATCTTTCTACATTAAAGAGTCTTCATGAGTGACGATACTGCCTACTGCACCCATACCCTACTATGATCCGTACAATTTTTAAGTTCATGTATTTCCGTAAAGTGACTTATGTTGCTTTGCCAATATGTATATCTGGATATGGTCTAAGTCAATAATTTACTTATGTTTACACTCGGATACAGGAGCATGTTTACGGGTAATTATAACACAGTTCAATGCTTTAGGCATCCTGACCGGATATGACGAACGTAACATGTTATCCATCACTAAAACAGTTTAGGGTATAGCAATAAATCTGCAATATTCAACCTGCAAACGATTTTGAACTTTATCCTCTTCAAAATAGAGATGAAAGTAGCAGGAAGTTACAACAAAACAGACGTCGTAAATTCGTTTCGATGGAAACACAGTTCGTACTAAATAGTCAATGTATCTAATATTTTATGACCGTTGTCCCACTAAACTATAGAACGAAATGGAGTGTTGCAAGGTTATTTTGCAACAGCTGCTGCTAATCGTGGGATCAGGTACTGTCAAGGAAAGAACATTTTCATTTTTCTCTCTTTTTTGTCATATTCTTTATTTGATGCTGATGGAGGATTTTATGTATGGGTCTCTGCCTTTGAAATAAAGAATTATCATCATCTTCCTGCCCTTGTCCCATGGTTTTTCCATTCTCCCCTTTCCGACGTCACGGCAACATTTACTCCTTTCTCATTCATATCATTCCTCACAAAATCCATCCATCGTTTCTTTGGTCTTCCTCTCCCTCTCCATCCATCAACGTTTATATTCATCACTCCTTTAGTCACATGCGATTCATCCCTCCTCATTACATGTCCATACCAAGACAATCGATTCCCTTTCAACTTTTCTGTAACTGGCGCAACTTAAACTTCCTCTAATATACTCGTTCCTTACTTTATCTATTCTTCTCACACCACAAATCCACCTCAACATTCTCATCTCCGCTACATGTCATCTTTTTTCATCCATCTTCTTCAAAGATCCAACATCAAAATGGCACATATAAACCTTATTCAATATGTAGGTACATGAAACCCGAAAGTTGATTAATAGCTTTTGATATAAACTGTAGTAATTTAATGAAGATTAAGACACATTGTACTGGCCTTTAGTCAACTTGAGGTAAACTATTGTGTCGGAGTTAATTTACCTGATGTCTCACGCGATGGTTGGACTCGAGTTTCAGCTTAATCAATTGGTAATTGTTACCACAACAGTGTTATTATTTTTTTAGCCTGGACTGCACCTCGAGGAGCTCGTGACTAAATACAGCCTGTTGGTCCGTGGATGGGTGACCACCCACACATACCGAGAATAATCCGTGCCTCGGAAAGCACGATTTAATCGTTGGTCTCGGCTGTCATTTGTAGATCTTTGACAAACGTTACAGGTAGTCAGCCAGAAAGTCTAGTTGACAACCAGTCTTACGGGTACTTGTCTTAAGTGGTATCGTATTACCCAGTACTAACTGGGTTATGGAGGTCAGATAAGCAGTCGCTTCATGTAAGATACTGATATTCAGCTGCATCCGGTGAGGCTGGAAGCCGACCCCAACGTAGTTGGGAAAAGGCTAGGCAGATAATGATAACCTATACGGTCCCTCTGCAAGACAAGGCCCTCCCCCAATTCCTTCCAAGAGTTCTGTCCTTGCCTCCTCGAACCAGCCCTTGCGGTAAGCATCCAGATTTTCTGGCCGCCTCAGCGGCGCCATCTAGCTGCTGGCACCATCCATCGTCTGGAGAAGTCGTACATAACAAGTCTTCATACATGAGGTTTAACTCACCTATCAAAGGAGATGGCCAGTTTTGGGCCAAAGTATGTACAGAAACAATATGTATATTAAAAAAGACTAGATTTTTTACTGATTAAAAATACCATGTAACAATAATAACTTTCTACCGGAATGAGCTAAAAATTATAATTTGCAATATGATTTTAAATTGCATGTTGTTCTAAAACTAGCTCCGTAAACAAGCTGTCAGGTCATAACTAGTTCGTTCTAAAACTAGTAGTTCTAAAGAATTTACTAAAAAATCGATATCTATTTTATTTTAGCATTCGTCATGAACATAATAATCATTTATAAAAGAAAAAAGGACATTTGATGAAATTATTGTTGTTTTAGTAATAGTTATTTATTTATTTAACAATAACATCGTTCAAAATCGTGTATCGGTTGACTGTTTCAAAACGAAAAAATATCGATGTTTGTCAAAATGTCAATGTCACGTCACTCCCGTCAAGTCCCGTCATTCGTTTTCGTACTCGTGCGGATGTGCTTATTCGATTTTTGCTATTTTTTTCTGACGATTTGGATTGATTTTACGAACTTGGACACCATTGCTTATCGACTGGATAATGGTGAATTGCGCGAGTTGTGGTATCCCTATCCCTACTGATCGTAGCAACGCTACTGGAAACTCGCTCTGGCTTTACATGATGAAGCAGTTCTTTCCATAATAAGGGCAAGGACTGTCGTCAAACAGTGGCAAGGTACCAAAATACCATCACACCTCCTGCACCATTCCTGTATGATATATTAATTGAGTATGAAAATGAAGATGAATAAAATATTAAAAAAATAACTTGTTTTTATTTTACCTACCTAATTCCTTTTTTGTGCGATGCAATAATATGCTAATAGTAACACACAAATATGTTTTCAAACAATTAAATCAATGTGTTTATTTGATTATGGTATTTACAATACATTTTGGCGTTATATAGGTACAATTCTTACCATCTGCCACATAACCTAACCTAGTGACCCAAAAACTTATTTTCTTCCTAATTCCCATAGAATTTTTAAAAAAATCTTTCTGATATGAATATATTTGTGTTTTATCTATTAAATAATACATAAATGATTACTGTTCATATTTGGCCCAACGATGTATGGATTTCTGGCGATCTCCTTTCAATGGTGAAACGAGGTCAGTTGAAAGAAGGCAAGCATAGGTATATGCGTGCCAAACAATAGTGCGACGTGAACTGACTGTTCCATATTCACAATAAATAATTTAAACACTAGTATTATTTAACATCAAGCTACTACAACCTGTCAAATTTCTTTAATTATTTACATATATTGTTTTTATTTCAAAGATAATCAAATTATTTACAAACTACAAAACTATAATAGTAATAAATATGTACACTTAAAAGGGTTACAGGGCGTCCAAAAATTCGTCCGCATCGCTGTCAACAGGAAAAGTGCCCAGAAGGCTGGCAGCATTACCACGTTGGATGGCAATGCTGATTCTTTGGCCAAAAAATAAGCCCGCCCTCTGGTCACGTAAAGAGTCGACCAACCGTTTGGCGATTCCCCGAAATACTAGGTGGGCACTCGGACCCATGGCCCTAGTGTTTCAACCCCAAACGGCTCAAATACATAACTACCAGTTAAATTATTGTATTTGCGCCGTTTGAGGTATTCAGCACCTGCAGAAGCCGCCCCAGCGCAACCCACTGTCCTAGGAAGATGGGATGGCGCAAGGGTGTTGACGCAAGTTGCGTCCCACACCAAAGGCCTACCCAACTTCCATGGCATTATTTAAACATAATTCTTTTCTACTCAACATTCCATCCCTCAAAATAAGGCTAGGTTCAGAAAAGCGTCCCACAACGGAAATTAAGGCATATCCAGTGGGTGGACACTCACGGGATATGAACTAAGATAAATTGAATCGATCAGTCACACATCAGTGCCGGCGGGTCGCGGGTCATTACCGCTATTGTGTCTTGACTTTAATATCTACCTGAAGTATGTATATAGGTAGATAAGTAATGTGGGATGGGACGGGAAAATATGGGTCATTTGAGTGAATTGGGCTGAAGCAAAAACGTTGCCTGTCTTATTTTGCTAGGATGGTTGTTTCTAGGGATAATTATAATTGGATATCAGATTACGCTAAGTAATTCATTGGGAGAATATTGTGTTTGATGAATATGTTTATTCCAATTATGTTATTTCGTTAGTAATGTGTCATTGTATGTCGGTTAATAACATTATAGAAGACTAGCTTGTACCCGAAGGTTCGCCCTCGCCGAGATCCCACGGGATAATACTACCGGGATAAAAAGTACTCTATATGTTAATCCAGATTATAAAGTATCTGTGTGTCAAATTTCACCCTAATTCGTTCAACCGTTTTTGTGTGAAAGAGGAACAAACATACATCCTCACAAACTTTCGCATTTATAATGGTAGTGAGATTTGTTGTAAGTTAACTTTCAACTAAGTTAAGTAATCTAAGTCACACAGAATGAAATTATTTTACAGTGCTGAAGGGAGGTAACTAGCAGAGTAGCGTTGATTATAAAAAAATGAGAAATCGTTTCGTAAAATTGTACTAAAAAATGTGATGACTGCGTTAGTTCCGATTTTGACCACGTGCCAACAGATCCTTGACCAACTATACTTTTTAGGTGAAAATTATGTTATAAAGCGAAACCCGAATGATTATTATAATAGTAGTCATATAAAAGAATGTCTTTCTCATGTTTTCTCATAATTAACTTAGGCTCCTGAAAAAGAAAGCCTTCTCAAATGAATAGCCACAGTACCCTCACCGCACATAAACTTAACAATTCTTAGTAAATGAGAACCGCCGCAGTACCTCTATCTTAGGAAATATAGTCCATTACACTTTGTGGAGCAATTCCTAAGACAATGGCGAGAGCTCATGAATTGTTTCTTGTCATAAATAATAGCACTAAGTTGTATAGGGCGGCCATTTTCTTTCTTAAATCTTGATTACTACTCTTTTAGGAGGTTGGATAAATGTTTCAAGCAATGCTCAAGATAGTTTTTCGAGTAATGCTTATCGCTTAATCAAAAAGTCCTTTACTTTGTATCGATGCGGTCAATTCCATTGTGATTTAACTGTACCGGAACTTAGGAGACTAATTTTATCTTGCATAAACAGAATGCCAGTTTTATTGTGTCCATCGTTTTGAAACTTGACACAAAAACTAGTTTAAAAAAATGAGTTTTATTTCCAGCAAATATACAACAATAAAAATAAATCGAATAAAATAGTAGAAACAGTAAAAAAAAAAACAATTAAAGCATGGAGGTATATAAAGGCACCCATAGCCTACAAAAATTTTTTCTTCATTTATTTATTAATGGGATAGTGGTTCTGCATGTTTGTTACCTGTTAACAATAGGCAAGCCATGGCCTGAGTTAAGACATAAAGCACTTAGGTTCCCGTGGGAAAAAGTAACCCCTTCTCACGGGTAGCTAGCAAAAGATAACTAAAATTAAAAAAAAAAACTGTTCAAATAAAAAAAAAATCTGTTGTGTTTATTAATAAAGTCAAATAAAAAGTTATTTTGTGTTTATTACCACAGATAACTACTCCATTAAATCAGAATCTAAAATGATCTTGTGCATTCAACAAAGTAGCTTCGACAAGCTATTGCAATATGTCGCGATAAGTGCTCCGGAGTGCTTGAAACGCCTGAAGATACTGCCTGAAACTATTCACTGCAGAGTATGCCTTAGTGTTCTCTAGTGAGATTTATTGAGATCTTTTGAGATGTCCTTAACTTCGCTCTCTCAAGATTTTATTGACGTCATAAGTTTGATATGGGTTGCAACTATTAAAATGATAATGCTCATTGTTTACTAAGTGAATTATAGCTCTGTTTTAGCTTTCACGGTTTAAAACTAAACTTATACTGTCACTTACGGGATATTTTCCGTGATTGTTCATAATTTTGAGCTCTCGATATTTCGACGCTGCTGCAATCACCATGATCGCGGGAATTTATTCTCCAGACAATCCGCGATCATGGCACTAGCGAAATATCAGGAGCTCAAAATTATGAGCAATCACGGAAGATATCCCGTAAGTGACAGTACAGTATGTTTTTAAACGTTATTTGAATGATCCTAAATCCGCGGGACTACATTAAATTATTTGATGTAGGTACTAAGTCACTCACTTAGATAATTATACTTTGAAGTATAAAACTAATTACCTACCCAGGGAATCGTATTTAATTTCAGATGATCCGTAGTAATTAGGTCGTTAGGCGAATTTATATTAAAAATTACTTTTTCCAATCAATTTCAGTTACACGGCAACGCGATGTGAAAAGTGGAAGGTCTGAAGCGAAATTGGAAATCAATCCATGTTGGATTAAGCGCCACTAACTATTTATAATCGTTCACCGCGATTGAAAAGTGGGGTTACTTGTTACCTTTAGACATTGATTGTATGTATTATTTATATCCTGATAAACAGCGATACGCAGTGATAGTCTTTTTTTTGTGTGGGATTGGGTGGTATGACCATCGGACAGGTCTTGTTTTCAAACTTGAGACCTATCACTTGGCAATAGGTCTCAAGTTTGAACACAAGACCTCTGATTTTTTGGATTCATGTGCGCCTTGTATAATTATGACTCGCTTTGGTGAAGGAAAACATTGTGTGGAAACCAGCATGCCTGAGAGATATTTGTCGACGGCATGTAAAGCCAAGTCAGAGGCCCATGAGCGGTGTAAAAACTCTGACACCAGGTTAGGCACTAACCACACGAAAAAGTTCAACTATGGATTTTTGAATGATCTGCTCAATTTAACCTGAAAAGCCAAAAGCCTGCCTTTTGGACATACGGTTATTATATAGACTTTCGTTTGATAATAAAAATAGAATAAAATAGATTGTACACCAAAATTGAAACACAACTATTTTACAATATTGCTAATTCTATGTTAGTTAATTTGATGTACATAATGCTTGGTTGATGGCTTCATGAACGGTCCGTTTACACCCTATTTATAAAATCAAAGTAAAAAAAATCTGCTGTTACATACATTTTGGGCGTGTATGTTGGTATTGCACTTTTGTAGGAAACAGCTGATTTTTTGTAATACAATAAAACTTCGATCTTAATTAATCGGTTTGCGATGGACTAGGGAATCGTTATATTGATAGATGTTTATAGGTAAAACGAATAGGTATTCAGGCATGTTATGAACGGGTTTCGGGACTGTTCGAAAGAGATACCGCGGCCCTGGAACATAAAGGGCAAAAGAAGGAACATGGATGGTTTTTAGTCAGTAAGAGTCTGACACTCCCTTCTGCTCCGCCCAGAGCGGGAGGAGTCATTTGATGATTTCCCGTCCGAAAAAAAAGGCATGTTATGAATTAATGTGGTTATTGTTGTAGATTTCACAAGCATTGCCAAAAGTCGACAGTAATGTCTGTGTGGAAAAAAACAGCTTTTTGTTGATGATTATCGAAAATCCCGACTCATAACACATCAACAAAAACGTTAACAAACTGAATCAAACGGGAATCTAAACTGCAACAACAATTCTCTCTTCAGACCAGACAGAAGCGTGTTAATTTTCCCAACGCGATCCATGACAGATAATCTTGTGATCTCGAACAATCTCGTCGACGTCGCCAACATCGATAGATCTTGTGAAACGCAAGAATAGATTTCTCTTGAAGTTACATTAGTAACAACAACATTATATCTGCTTTACTAAACAGTGGCTTGTATACCGTTCGTTCTATGATTATTTGCACGTCTGTCTTCGTCTTCTTATCTCGTTTAGACAAAAACTATGATGAGAATAGCTCATGACGGCTGTGGAAAAATATTAACCAATCAGAAAGGTAAAAAAAAAGAAACAGAAACACAAACAACAAGAAAATAACAAACAGAAAGAGAAAGAAAAAAAAAAAGAAAAAGGAAGAGGAGGGGGAAGGGAGTGAGGGGGGAGGGGGAGGGGAGGAGAAAGGTCTGTGTCATCATCTGCCTAGCCATTTCTTACTTTATTGGGATCGGCTTCTAGTCTAACTGCATAAGCATAACCAGCCGATAATGTGCATACTGCTGTGACATACGGCCTCCTCTCTATGAGAGAGCATGGGCTATTATCCACCACGCAGGCCCAGTGCGTGTTGGTAGATGCCACATGTCTTCGAATTTTTGGTTCTAGGACATGTCGGTTTCCTCACGACGTTTTCCTTCACTGTTTTTGAGAGCAGTGGTGATGAAATAAATTACACAAAGTAATGCGCCTGCCTGGGTTCAAACCCACGACTTACTTTCCGTAAGTCGGAGCCGCCTCCACTGGGCCACCGCAGCTCTCGCTAGTCTAATGGATGCAGTTGAATACCAGAATTTTACATGAAGCGACTGCCTATCTGACCTCCACAATCCAGTTCATAAGTTTAGTAAGAATGGTTGTCAGACTTTTAGGCAACTATCTGTTGTGACTGTCAAAGATCTACAAATCAAATCCGGGGCTAACGGCTTAACGGGCTTTCCGTGATCGGAGGAGTCTTGATATGAAGTGAGTATATGGGGTGTATGTGCCATAAAGGTGGTTAACAATGGACAACAGTTCATTAGCAAATAGGAGGACCTGTATGTATACTCCTTTGAGAGTGACTACACGTCTCTCGTTTGTCTAGGGTAGGCGTTGATCGAACGTTAAGTGGTGTGGACGCTATGCAAACGCGTTTACGCAAGCGCCTAAGCGGTGTCAACATTTCCTCAGGGCCTTTCTAAGCTAGACATGCGCCTATTCGTTTACACTACAGTGTCATTACATCATTGAGAGGCCTAGATTTTTAAAGCCTTCTAAAAGTTGAAAGCGGAACTGTTTGTGCTTATCCGCGAATCGATGACTCAGATTTTGTCCGACCAGTACGTAGCGACCTGAACAGCTTTAATAATAATAATAATAATAATAAAGCCGTTTATTCCAAATCTCCAATGTATATCACAATGTTTGTTAGTAAGTTTTGCTTAAATTTACGAAGGTTTACTTAAAATTAATGTTAATACTTATTTATAAGATTTGGACCCCTGTTTGGGTAAAGGCCTCCTCCAACCTTTTCCATGACTCCCTGTCCTTGCCTGACTTTATCCAGTCGTTTCCTGCGATGTGTGTTATATCATCAGCCCACCGTCTTAATTGTCGGCCAACATTCCTTTTCCCCACTGGTCCTTTCCATCTTGTGGCTTCAATGGTCCATCTTCTGTCTACGTATCGTGAGATGTGTCCGGCCCATCTCCATTTAAGTAAGAGTGCGTGTCTGAGAGCATCGTTGAGTTTTGTTTTTTGACGAATGTTTTCGCTCCTAATTTTATGAATTTTTCTAATTTTCAACATGCTCCTTTCCATTGCTGTTTGACTACATTTGATTTTTTGTTTTACTTTATTAGTAAATATCCAGGTTTGGCAACCATACAACAAGCAGGGTAATAGGCATGTATCAAATATTGTCCTTTTCATGTGCAAGCTGTAGTTCCCTTTTAGGATTTCTCTTAATGCCCAGAATTTCTTCCAAGTTGCGTTGACTCTTCTTGTTACTTCGTCTTCGTTGCTTGACGTTTTGAATGAGATTTGTTTCCCCAAGTAGATGTATTCGCTGACATATTCTATGTTATTACCTTTTATCACTATCGGACGTTCGCGATTGTTGGTTAGTATCTTGGTTTTATTAACATTCATTTCTAAGCCGATTTTGGAGCTTTCGCAGTCCAGTGATCTCATCATATCCTCTAGGTCTTTGGCAGTTTCAGCAATTATAACAATATCATCAGCGAACCTCAGATGGTTTAAATAGTGTCCGTTTATGTACACTCCCCTGTTTTTCCAGTCTAGTTTTTGAAAAATATTTTCAAGTACTGTTATAAATAGCTTCGGGGATAGGGGGTCTCCCTGTCTTACTCCTCGTTCTATGTTTATTTCGTCTCCTCTGGTTTCTAGTTTAACTCTGCTCGTACTGCATGTATAGATATATTTCAAGATATTGATGTATTTATAGTTAATATTTGATTGTTGTAGTGCGTTCCAGATTGAACAGTGGCTGATGGTGTCAAAAGCTTTGCTGTAGTCAATGAAAGCCACATACAGGGGTCTATTGTATTCTCTGTATTTTTCTATGACCTGTTCTAATGCCTGTATGTGGTCCATTGTGCTATAACCTGATCTGAATCCCGCTTGTTCCTTCGGTTGTTGGTTATCAATGTCGTCGGCTATTCTCTTTAAAATTATCGATGAAAATAGTTTGTATATACTTGCCAGCAGGCTTATGGGTCTATAATTCCCTATATCCAAGGAGCTCCCTTTCTTGAAGAGCAGAATTATGTCTGATGTACACCATTGTTTTGGCACTTTTTCTTCGTCTAGTATCATATTGAACAATTGCGTGAAATGGTGTATTAAGATAGGTGCTCCCATTTTAAGGGCCTCGTTGCTTAATCCATCTGGTCCGGGACTCTTCTCAGCCTTCAGCTTTTTTATATGCTCGTAAACTTCGGAGTCTTCAATTTGTCTGATGCAGTCAGTCGTGTGTTGTGTTATGTGAGTTGTTTGCGCATTCTTTTCAGTGTTATTTTGTTTCTTGTATAAGTTTTTGTAGAAGTTTGTTGCATGGTTTATTACATCTTTTCTACATTTTGTCTCTAGAGAGTTGTGCTCAAGTTTTTGAATCCATGACTTGTGTGTTGTTAACTCTTTAAAGGCTTTTTTGGCACTTCTAAAATTCTTGATGTTTCTTGAAATAACCTCGTATCTGTGTTTATTGTAGTCCTTACGGATTGATCTATTAGTCTCTTTGTACATTCTGCTAAGTTCTTCTTTCATATCTTTGGTTTTATTCTTTGTGTGCAGTAATTCAGTGCGCCTTTTTATAAGCTGGATTGTGTCTTTAGAGAAAATTTTGTGTTCGTGAGGATGTGTATTGGTTTTGTATTTTAAGCTCTCTGCTATGCCTCTTTCCAGGATATTGTAGTATGTTTGGATATCAATACAGTCTGTTTTTATATTTTCTGTGTGTTTTCGTAGATGTTCAATGTAGTTTTTGATTTCTGCTTCTGTCTTGGGGATATTAGTCGGTGTTGTGAAGGTTCTTCTGCTCTTTATTGGGCGATTTAAAAGTAATGAACAGCTTTATCGTTTGTCAAGTCCTGGAGGGTGCAGTCAGTTGTGTACGAAGGGCAGGAGAGAAGGTGTGCCATGTGGAATATCCAGAGTTGGGGCTCCACACTCGCATTGTGTTCACTGTTTATGATGTACAAATAAATCGCACATAATAAATTATTAAAAAAATAACAATAAGTAGCCATATCCCATAAACAATAATTTTCACTAACACGATGAAACGGACTGACTAATTTGGTGTCTATCCAGTATTTCTACAGTAAACTCAGTGTAGTTTTCGGAGCATGAAATTTGATTTGGTGATCAGTATATCGTATTGTGACAGAGCTTGAGATTTGGAAGTGAAAACTATAGCCATTTAAAGCTAAATTTTCGAACTCGCTTTTGTAAAAACTAGAAATATTTTAGGGTATAGCAACTTTTAATGGTTTACTTATAATTTTTATAATTACTGTCCATTTTCTGTCAACTTTTTGTGTTTATTCAATCTCACCGTGCCTATCAATGTTGAAACTACCCTCGATAATGTACATAGCATCAGTCAAATTTCTACTTTTGAAATTGTTATAAATTGATGAATGTGGCGTACACTCGATTGGCGCTTGGTTATCCGTCAATAATTATGCAAAACAACGCGATGCGACCTTTAATCATGTAACTACTGTATGTAACCTCAAATGCAACATGAAACATTTGATTATGAGTGATGGTAGTTTAGGCGTAGGTATTTTGGTTTATTTCAGGCTATTGTCAATTACAATGCTTATTAATAATTGGATGTTTAAATCTGGTGTTAATGATTCTAGTAAATCTACTGAATCCAGAAAGACTGTTAACTGACCGCAATATAGTTGGGAAAAAATGATTCTAGTAAAGCAAAACCTTAGAACTGGGGTCTCCAGTTTTTGTACGTTATGAGACGAAACATAACTTTCATATTTCCATTACCTAATTGATTTTAAATCTAGAGTGGGTTATAATTTAAGTTTACGTAACTATTTATGCGACCATTTTTATGCAATAGACAAGAATTTGAACGAAGTAAGAACCGCAAAAAAAGCAAAACTAAGAATTCTTACTTTTGACACCAACGTTAAAGTTCTAACTTCAAGTAATTATTAAACTACAGGGTAAAAATCGTATCTTAAATAATTACTTGTATTCAAGTAATCACTTTGACTTGTTAACAAATATATACGGATGTTAGAGCTTTCAAAGCATTTCGTAAGTTAACAAGATTGACATTCAACTTTTCAGTTGCTTATATCAATTCAATATATTTTTGATTTTTCCTACATCGTTTTAGCAACGGGTAACAGTGCACTAACTACAGGCGACCGCGACGTGTCCGCACTAGGACATGCGAAAGCCGGTTTCGGTCCCATTGTAAAACCCGGGAAAACCCGATTTTAGTATGCGACGAAACCCAGTCCCGCTTAATGCTTCGGTATGCTTTGGGCACCGAATCAATCCATTGTTCTTGTACGAAGCAATGCGTCAAGTGTCCCTTAAGGGGAAGGGGGTAGCCCGCGAAAGTAAAATTTTCTTACGTTTTTTTGCAATTTGCAGGTCAGTGTCAGGTTGTATGTTGAATAAAATACGATTCGTGACCGTAACTGGTATGTATATTTACAGAATTCTAATCATCGAAAACATCAATACAACCGTCTCTATGTTCATTTAATTCCATTGAATTAATTTTATTTTTCATGCAATAGTTATTTAATGAGATTAAACACTGACACTTACCTGCAAATTGCAAAAAACTTAAGAAAATTTGACTTTCGCGGGCTACCCTGGCGGTTCCATCTTTTTTTGGATGGGAAATCATCAAATGACTCCTCCCGCTCTGGGTGGAGCGGAAGGGAGTGTCAGACTTTTACTGACTAAAACCCATCCATGTTCCTTCTTTTGCCCTTTGTGTTCTAGGGCCGCGGTATCTCTTTCGAACAGTGCCGCAGCCCTGGCAGGCATCAGCCCTTGCGGGCCCCTCCTGTTTGCTGACATCTCTTTGAACACGAACGCGCCGTCAACACGGCCTGTCGTCATAAGACGGACGGACGGCGAACTAGCCCCACCGTCCACAGGTCCGCGATCATGGCTTTTCCACCTTAAACTTAGTTATTTCTTCTTGTACCCTATTCTCCTAAGTTTATAAGCTATATATCTACAAGCTACAGATATGAGCTTGCCTGGCAAGCACGTACGAATCAAATATTTATGTCACGGGTGGCGGCTCTCACATATCTGGAAACTACTGTTCGGAAAGATATCTATTTCTGCTTCATTTATCTTAAGTAGGCTTTGAGTTCAGCCGGGCGTATAAAATGTAGAAACATTTTTTTCCTTAACTGGTTTTTGACGATACTGATTTTTTTTGCGACTTTTCCGTGGACTGAGTTTGTTAACATTATTTTATTCTGTTCGTCTTTCTCGTCTTGTTCTTTTGCTTCGTCGTCATAATTTAGCCGAACGTGACCATTGCTGGACATAATCGTGGCCATATCGACGGATATGGCCAAGCTGTCTACTTCTGGTTTCTAACGGATTCTCCTGACCTTCGCCAGGATACTGGTGCATCTTGTGAGAATCTATAAACAAGTTTTGTCTTTACCAACTTCACGACAGACTTTTCAATATCATCATAGTCCTTTTTTTTCGGATGGGAAATCATCAAATGACTCCTCCCACTCTGGGCGGAGCGGAAGGGAGTATCAGACTTTTACTGACTAAAAACCATCCATGTTCCTTCTTTTGCCCTTTATGTTCCAGGGCCGTGGTATCTCTTTCGAACAGTCCCGCAGCCCTAGCAGGGTCTCATCATAGTCCTAACTTGACAATGTGTACTTGTTGGTTCTTCCGAATTAATAAAATCAAATAAAAAATACTTTATGTCAATTTATTTCTGGCCAGCCCAGCATGTTATCAGCTACTATACTTCTCTATAATTCGCCATCTCAAAGTCACCCTCTTTTTAACCTTGGTCATCTTTTATACAGTCCATCCATTGTTTCTCTGGTCTTTCGTACCTTTATAGCAATATATATATATTTTTTTTGTAATCATGTCTACATTTCAATTGCTTAAAAATAACAAGTGGAAGTGCGAAGTCTCCTAATCCTAATACAAGCAATTCCTTGCTTAAGAGGTGATCTCCAGTAATATGTATCGAAATGCCAATTGTAATTGAAAAAACGTTTTTTTTTTTTATTATAGCGCGCTCTACAATCTATTGAAAACATATTGGAACGTTTTTTTTTTTTTAAATAAGAAGTCCTACAATTGCATTAATAATTATAACGTTTATTCAATAGTCCATTTAATGTCGTATGCAATTTGAATTTTTTGATTTATTCGTGCAATCCATCTCCCGGGACAGATCGAATGGGTTTTGCATATCGCCTCGGAGTGTGACATATATTCATCAATCAATCAAATAAATGTAAAAGGCATTGAAAAATGAATGTTCTTAATGTTTTCATTACACGGAGTTTTTATTGAAAACTTGTTTCAATATTGCACCTGATAGCAAGTTAATCTATACTTTTATCAAATAACGATCCGTTATACGTAATTAGTAGAATTAACTTTTCCCAAGCCATTGCCTCGTTAGTCTCAAGTCGAAAGCATGACTGTTGAGCACGAGGTCTTGGACTCACTTCCCAGGTCGGGCCATATGTTATTGGGTTTTTTCCGTTAAGCCAGTAGCAGTTTTAGAAATAGGCTCGCCCCTATTACATGGGACTTAATCAAAACTGGCGAAATGTGGGTATGCTGTAAGTACACCTCTGCCTAACCCACTGGGGTTATAATAGGTGTAATGTTATCTTACGTTATGATATTTAATAAGTACCTCTATTATTCAACATTTGATGTGTTTTCCGTAATTAGAAGTCTCAAATTTTTAAATCGTGGTTTTATCCAATATCGTTTGAAATGTTAAGATAGTAATCAAGGACTGTAATATTTACCTAACTACCACAATATCACGCCTATAATCCCCGAAGGGTTAGGCAGAGGCGTACTTAATAGTACTTACACCCATATTTCGTCAGTTATGTTTAAGTCCCATGTTTTTATATGGGACTTAAACATAACGGCGGGGATTTTATGTCATCAATAATATACATATTTATATAGGCTTATTGCCATCAACCGGGCGCAAATCCATACTCCATGGCTGCCACTGAGAAATTTTTGATGGAAAAACCCAATAACACTTTGCCCGACCTGGGAATCTAATCCAGAACCTCATGCTCAGCTGTCGCTTGCGACTACTAGACCAACGAGGAAAATTATAAATATTTTTCGTTAGGTCTTATATAGGTCAAAAAATATTGGCTTAGATCACCTAACGACTGAATTTCTTGAGCCCTTCCTTCAGTAATAGCAAGCAATTCGGAACTTTCCACTTTTCAGGATCATGTTACTGAACTATTATTGAAAATTGACTTCCCCCAACTTTTCTGTTTGAACTTATGAAACTTCAGGGTTTAATAAAGATGGATATTGTTTGCAATGAAAGTCAACTAATGGACGGTTTTGTTCTGTTAGTTTGTGTTATTATTTGTCTTTCAATTATTGTTGGTCTACGTTATTTGTAGTTTGAACTGTTTGTTTCATTTTGTGATTACTGTTTTGACAGATGGATGCCTTTGTTCTTTGGGTATCGCTCAAGTCACGTAAAGTCTTAGAAACGGGCTGACCTGATGATGTTTGTTTAGAAAGTTATCTAAACCTTGTCATTTGAAATGATCTGCTGCTACTTTCCACTGAAACTGCTGCTATTTTAAGTTATATTGAATTTATTTTATTTATTGAAGACTAGCTGTTGTCCGTGGCCATAATTCGCGTGGAATTATTATAAAAAAAAGATTACTTCGCTTTTTTCAGATTTTGTTACCATTTTCAAGGGTTTCATTTTTTTGCACGGAACCCTAATTCTTATTCTGAAATAAAAGTAAGTTTTAGTTACTCCTTATAACATCAGCTATTAGCCGGAACAGACAGACAGGCAAAAATCGAACAATATGTGTTTTTGTTATTAATGCCGTATTTATTTTCATGTGCATTTAGTAAAAAGCTGTGATTTTTATATTACAAACAGATAAGTACTTCAATTTTATTTATTTGTATGGATCATTACGTAGACAGAGAATGCTATAGACTAATTGATATGTTTTGTCGCATTCACACAAGAAAAAGAACAACTTATGCCGATGTCGTGTAAAGAAATGAAACAGAACGATAAAAATTTTTGTTTCATCGAGCGTGCCACGTTTTTTCAAGGTCAGCACACTAGTTTGCTAAACAAAGTTTGACAGCTGACGTGCAGCTAGCCATCGTCTACCTTTAAAATACAGTTTTTACGTGCTATATGTTAAGTAATTTATGTTATATTTTGTTTTGAACAATTTAGACTTACTATTTCAACCATTTATACAAAAAAATCGTGTGGTGTAGCGTTAAAGGGTGTAAAAGTGATAGTGGAACGAAAATCCCAGGATTGTCTTTTCATTCGTAAGTATGCCACTCTTTATCAGTTCTAGGCATTCAGTAACATTTTATTATGTTCATATATTGTGTATAATGTACGCTAGACGTACGATTCATCCTTAAAAAGCACAAAAATAACAATTATTATTCAATTATAAATTCTAACCTAAAAACGTTGGTGTTGCCAACTTTTCTATAAATTATTACCCACTATTATGGGAAATAATAATATGATGGCTTCTGCAGTGAGTATTAATTAAATATCTGAAATATTTAATGACTTTTTGCAGTTTCCCTGAACCTGATTTACGTCAGAATTGGATTGTAGCTACAGGACGAACAGATTGGACACCAAAACCGTCATCAAAAATTTGCAGCAAACATTTTGAGAATTAAAAAGAAGAATATAAGTTAATTAGAAAGAAGAATTCATAAATAATCATTTTGAAAGTCAACCTTTTATTGGAAACCACAAAGTTTTACTTAATAAGGCAATTGCCATGCACTATTTTGAACTGCGTATACATCACGCAACAAAAGGATTTGAACCTAAGCAAAAAATTAGAAACATACGAAGCTTGTTTTATTTAAAGGACAATAATGTGTTAAATCAATAAAAGCTTATTAAAAATAAACATGTTCTATTATTTACCCACAAACCCAGAACCTACTATCACATCAGAAATGGCAGTAATTTAGAACCACATCATCATCATCCATCGTCACTCCTGCCCTCATCGCAATTAATTTGAGTTCGGCAGCATGTCTTCTCCGCATCGCATGCCTTTGCGTACCGATGGTAACGGATATGTCATTGGCATATTCAGGCTTTGTCTTACGTACTAATTTCCAATTCTCATAAATTGTGGGGTAAATTTTTCCTCACCCGGTAACCCTAAATTCGTGACGTATTTATTTTTTGTCTCTTTTTGCGACACGCTTTGCCGGTGTCTATAGGATACTCTGTCTACGGATCATTATGTGCTTATTTTTCGACTTTTCTATTTACAAAACGTCATTTTGGAAAAAAAGGTGCTATTCCTAGGATGACTGCGTCAAATCCATTTTAAATTAGAACTACTGCAATTACAGTATTATTGTTCAGCTCTAACAAGTGGAAAGATGTAACCAAAGTTTTGCTTTAGTTACCTCATGGCTGGACAATCATCTGTTGACACTAAATTTTGACAAAACGAAATATATTACATTCACAATTAACAGTAGAACTCAACCGTCTCCTAACTCAATAAATATACAAACTCACCATTGCAACAATCGAAGTACCTGTCATTGTAACCCGATCACCAGAACCAATTCTATAAGATATCTTGGTTTTATAGTAGACCAAAACTTAAACTGGAAAGAACACGTCATTAAAGTAAATAATCGCGCAAGAAGTCTAATTTATATTTTTAAAACTATTAGAAATGCATGTAACATAAAGCTGCTAATTAAAATCTATTTAGCACTCTGCCAATCTATACTGATTTACGGCCTGAAGGTATAGGGAGGAACCTCAAAAACAACCATGTTGTCTGTCGAAAGAGCTCAACGCATGGTACTTAAAGTAATTTCTCGCAAAAAGTACTCATATCCGACACACATACTTTACCAAGAACTAGGAGTCCTTACGGTGCGAAAACTATTCATTAAACAAGAGATCATGGCACAGCATAAAGTAAAACCGCACTTTGCTAAAAGGCGGCGATTAGATATAGTCTAACACATAAGTACACCCATACCCAAATTTAGAACATCTTTTGTACACAAATTTCACAATTATCTCGGTCCTAGCCTTTACAACAAAATAAGTAAAGATCTAAAATTGAAGAATCTTGATACCCAAACATGCAAAAAAGCTATTGAAAAATATTTGAAAGCTCTAGACTACAACAGCACTGAAAATCTACTATAAAACGATGTTATAAACAAGGCAAATTAACAAATAAATAATAAAGCACACTTAACTTAATTGTACACATACAGAAACATACATAAAACATATACAAATATACATACCCAAACACAGACAATTCCAATCATTTGTAACTTAATTAATATAATTATCTGTACCATGATATATTACCTATACAGTATGTAATCAAACTGCTGCTATGTAACTTGTAACTGGAACCTTGTAGGAATTTGTTGTTTTAAGGTTGAGGAAGACTATCCGCTCGTGATACATTTTTATACTAGTGCGAGGGGATAGGGCGAATCAGTCTAAGGACAACCAAACCATTTTACCTTTACATTGTATCATTTCACATCCAACGATCTGTCTATTTTCTGTTTATTACTAAGTTACTCTGTATGGTTTTCTTAAATTCGTGAATAAATATGATTTCTTTTATTTATTGAAGTACACATTTTACATATTTTTAAATATTTCTAACAAAAAAACATAAAAAAAACATTTAAAAATATAAAAAATAGTTGTCCGCCGGTGTCGGGAGCAGGGTCCAAGCCATCGGTGGTTAGGGCTCCAGAGACTGGAACCTCCTCACAATGCGAGCCGTATCGAGGAGTACTGCCTTCTGAATCAGGCCCTTGTTCCAACCGCCTAAGGAGAGCCTCGAAAGATGGTCGTCGAGGCTGATCCCATTACAGCGTGACATGGTCTTTCTCGAGAACTGGGTCGGACACATACTTGTAGTACGGTTCCTCAGATTCCACAAGTTTATATTTCAAGGCAAGTTGCTGGTGAATAATCCTGGCTATTTGGTTGTGCCTGTGCCTGTACTCGCCGTTAGCTAGACGAGAACAACTAAATATGATCATTATTATATTACAACATGTAAACAAGATCGAATGCGTATTCGTGTTTAAGCTTTGTGTGTTTTGTTTTTAAATAACTCTGCTATCGAATTTAACCCAAAAGCTGTTTAGGGAATAGACTGTCTTGATATGGACATGGTGATCAGGAGGGACGAATCGGATGTGACTAAAAGAGTGATGAATATAAACGTTGATGTATGGAGAGGGAGAGGAAGGTCACGGGAACGGTGGATGGATGGTGTCAGGAATGATAATTAAGAAAGATCCTTATAAATGATAGCATGGCGTTTGAAAGAGGAGAATGGATAAAAAAACTGGCCAAGTGCGAGTCGGACTCGTGCACGAAGGGTTACGTACCATTATCTATAAAAACGGCAAAAAAATCTTATCTGTTGTATGGGAGCCCCCCTTAATTTTTATTTTTTTTTTAATTTTTTAGTATTTGTTGTTATAGCGGCAACGGAAATACATCATTTGTGAAAATTTCAGCTTTCTAGCTATCACGGTTTATGAGATACAGCCTGGAGACAGACAGACAGACAGACAGACCGACAGACAGACAGACAGCGGAGTCTTAGTAATAGGGTCCCGTTTTACCCTTTGGGTATGGAACCCTAAAAAACCTAATTTTTATAACATGGGACAAGGGCAGGTAGATGATAATGATGAGCTATTTATCAAAATATTGCTTATTAATTAAGTATTACATCCCAGTTATCTCCAACCAAATTCCAACCGCTTTACCAAGTACTTACACAGTAATTAATTAATTATAACAAGCGGAACCACGAGGCGTCACTTACCTTGAGCTAGAAAATTAACGATCAAAGTTGTTTCATTAAACTAATATAATATGAGTTGAAGTGTAAAATGGACGTGAATTGTCCTTCCACATTGTCTTGAATATTCTTACATTTATGACAGCTTTTAGTTTGAAAAGTTGGGTTTTCTTGGGGATTGATATTAAATATTATGTGGGAAAGGAATTTTGATGATTTTGTTATTGTAGGCTGATATTTTGATGTTGCCTCTGCAAAGCCCAGGAATATCTTAGTTATAAGAATAAAAAAATAGTGAAGACCATGTTCCTATTCTAGTGCAATAATAGCTAGTTAAGTTAGTATAAAATGAAAAAGAGTTCCTAAGAATAGTTATATCACCCATTTCGTTTCATTGTAATTATAAGCTTTTATTTAATGTTTCGTATACCAGAAATGGTTAATACGAGGATTCCTATTGTTATATTATGTAATGTAACATCTATGTACCATCTACCCCTACTATGCGAATAAATTATTTGATTTGATTTAAAAGGATGAGTTCAAGCATAATAAAAAAATCACTGTAGAAAAATTTCTACAATGATTGTCAAAAACCACTTCTTCAAGGCAGTCAGATAGACTGCCTTGAAGAAGTGGTTTTTGACAATCATTGTAGAAATTTTTCTACAGTGATTTTCAAAACGATCGATATAAGTTTTCGCTGGCTTATGTCAGCCACCGAAAACTAATATAGCAATATCTTTGCCTGGATGGTAAAAATTGATGATACTTAGTCTTGGTCCTAGTAATAAAGATTAAATTTCATGAATATTTTTCATTCTTTTTATTATTTATCATTTATTCTCTCTTCACAAAGCTGACTTAACGCTAATATGTACAAACATGACTCAGCTGTATTCCACCTCTGTGAGAGACGTGCCTGATGCACGTTTTTGGGAAAAAGCTGTGTCTCAGGTCACTGTGTCAGCCCCTTCCATGGCTAGAATTATGTAAATTTTATAGGGAAACCATGTAAGAGTCAGAGTTAAGCAATGAATGAATAGGTACTGTTTTTAGGGTTTTTTGGATATAAATCAATAATAATACGAGTAAAAATAAGTTCTTTATTTCACAAGCTTATTCTAGGTTCCACATAATATTATTTGTTTTTTTAACAATGTGAGGAGCTGGTGTCTGAGTTAGGCGTAAAATGCCCAGGTCGCGGAAGAACAGAAAGTTTTACTTAAAATTATATCAATAAACTAGCTTTTGCTCGCGGCTTCGCCCGCGTGCAGTTCGGGAATTGCCCACGGGATCTTGCCTACTTCTGGGATAATAAGTAATCTACATCTATTTGTATCAGACTATAATCTATCTCTGTGCCAAGTTTCATCCAGATCTGATCAGCCGTTCTGGCGTGATTGAGTAACAAAGATCCATTCATCCAAACTTTCGCATTAATAAATAGTTTATGTAAGATATATAATATTAGTATTTAGGGTTCCGCACCTCAAAGGGAAAAACGGAACCCTTATAGGATCACTCGCGTGTCTGTCTGTCTGCCTGTCCGTCTGTCACAGCCAATTTACTCTGAAACTACCGGACCGATGGAGTTGAAATTTGGTACATATATGTAAGTCATTGATTCAAAGATGGACGTATAAATTAATTTTAAACATGGGAGCCACTTTTGGGTCGTAAATTAAAAAATGAAAATAAAAATATTTCTAAACTACATCGTGTTATATCAAAAACTGTGATACACGTGTCTCATAATTTTAATTGAAGAGTGATGTGTACATTAAGTTTTGAGTCAACCGACCCAGAGAATATTAAGTTTCACAGAAAATTCAACCCCCATTTCAAAACAAAGAATACATCCTTCAAATTTCATGTCATTAAGACCAGTGGTTGATATATCAGTCAGTCAGTCAGGACTTTGATTTTATATTGCGCGATGATTTTGGAAAAACTGTAAGTAGAGTATGTAGACTTTCAAGTCTATCGACACCTAGAATAGAAAGTTTCACAGAAAACTCAGCACCCTATTTTGTCCTCTTAGGGGTGGAATTTCGGTGCTATCATTGCGAGGATCGCCCGGAGGACACGGTGGAGCACACCGTGGAGGTCTGCTCCGCTTTGACCCTTTGCCACTGGTAGGTACCAGTGGCGAAGAGTGAAAATTGAGTCAGGGGAAACCGAAGAAAAAAATGAGAATTGTTTTTTTTTCCTATGTTTATTTGGACCTCATTTTCGTTTTCAATGACCTCAAAAACTATGAAAATGATAACACTGATGAAAAATCTAAAAAAAAATGGTTGGTGCCATTTACAATTTTCATTTTGACCTAATTTTCGATATCAGCGACCCTGAAAACCATGAAAACGACATCGATGACGAAAAAACCAAATATTTTCGTCCGCACCATCTTGGATTTTCATTTTGACCACATTTTCGTTATCAGCGACCCCAAAAACCACGATAATGACATTCATGAAGAAAAACCAAAAATTTTCATCGGCGCCATCCTGAATTTCATTTTGACCTAATTTTCGTTATCAGTGACCCCAAAAACCACGAAAATGACACTCATGACGAAATAACTGAATTTTTTTGCTGGCGCCATCATCGATTTACATTTTGGCCACATTTTCGTTATCAGCGACCCCAAAAGCCATGAAAATGACACCCATGACGAAAAAACCTATAATCTTCATGGGCGTCGTCTTGAATTTTTTATATTTTGACCTCATTTTCGTCATTGGCGACCCCAAAAACCACGAAAATGACACCCATGACGAAAAAACCGAAAAAAAACAGGACTGAATTTCATACTGGGGGATGATTTTGGAAAAACTGTGATACACGTTTCTCATAATTAATCTCTTCTTAACTGAAGAGTATGTACACAAATTTTCAATTCAATCGACCTCGAGAATAAAAAGTTTCATAGAAAACTCAACACCCATTTTTACCCTCTTAGGGGTAGAATTTCGAAAAACCTTTTCATAGTGGATACCTACTCTTCACAAAGAATACGCCCTCCAAATTTCATTTCTCTAGGACCAGCGGTTTGGGCACTGCGTTGATATATCAGTCAGCCAGGACTTTGAATTTTATATTGGGGGATGATTTTGGAAAAACTGTGATACACATCTCTCACAATTTTAACTGCAGAGTATGTACACAAACTTTCAAGTCAATCGACCCCGAGAATAAAAAGTTTCACAGAAAATTCAACACCCCAATTTACCCTCTTAGGGGTGGAATTTCGAAGAACCTTTTCTTATTAGATATCTACTCTTCACAAAGAATACACCCTCCAAATTTCATTTCTCTAGGGCCAGTGGTTTGGGCTGTGCGTTGATATATCAGTCAGTCAGGACTTTGAATTTTATATTGGGGGATGATTTTGGAAAAACTGTGATATACATTTCTCATAGTTTTAACTGCAGAGTATGTACACAAACTTTCAAGTCAATCGACCCGAGAATAAAAAGTTTTACCGAAAATTCAACACCCCATTTCTCCCCTTTAGGGGTGGAATTTCGAAAAACCCTTTCTTAGTGGATACCTACTCTTCACAAAGAATACACCCTTTAAATTTCATGTCTTTAACACCAACAGCTTAGGCTGTAAGTTGATATATCAGTCAGTCAGTCAGGACTTTGAATTTCATATTGAGGGATGATTTTGGAAAAACTTTGATACACGTTTCTCATAATTGTAACTGCAGAGTAGGTACACAAATTTTCAAGTCCATCGACCGCGAGAATAAAAAGTTTCATAGAAAACTCAACACCCCATTTTACCCTCCTAAGGGTAGAATTTCGAAAAACCCTTTCTTAGTGGATACCTACTCTTCACAAAGAATACACACTCCAAATTTCATTGCTCTAGGACCAGCGGTTTGGGCTGTGCGTTGATATCTCTGTCAGTCAGTCAGGACTTTGAATTTTATATATATAGATAAGCAGCACTGGTTTTACAATTAGCAATACATACATTTTATACTTTTCTCTTCGTATGTGACACGCGTGCGACATAGCGGTAAATAAATTCCACGCTCACAGCATCGGGGGTGTAACTCAGTGGTACAGTGTCTGCTTCGCATGCTGAAAGTCCTGGGTTCAAATCCCAGTACCTCCAAAATACAAGTTTTGTTAATTTTGAAGCACTTTTCTGGTGAGTTTATCAAACTCACGAAAGCCATCATTAAAAAAAATAATATCGTCCAAGGATCTTAAAGTACAGTCGCTAGCACATCAGGTTACTAAAAACTCAATTTTCTCCAAATGATTTTAAACCATAAAACGTTGACGCTTAAGTTCAAAATCGAATAAGAAAATGTTACAGTTTGTGGTAGCTTGATGCGGTGGCGACTGTACAATTGTTTACGTACTACACCAAAACTAAAATTCCTGGTACCTATAACATTGTCAAGATTATTACACAAACATGCAGTTTAACCACTCTGTGAACCAATGCAATAATTTAATTTTCAATATGGGTACATAACCTACAGCGGTCACCTATTTACCAAATCGAATCCGAGTCATTAATTCTAAATGCTGTTAAATCTCTGCCCATTAATTTGATAACACATGATCATAAAATTAAGCCATGCACATTAACGTTGATCTCGCTTAAAGGGAGATAAAACCAAATTAGGTAGAAATTATTTTATGCCTTTTGTGTAACCACCATTTATTAAAAGTTACGTAGCATTTAACAAGGTGGAGAATTATTTTAATGGTTCATAACTTATTTAGTATCAAGTTGTGCAAAGAACATTGTAAGATAGCACAACTTCACGTCTGATTTTAACCGACTTTAAAAAGGAGGAGGTTATTTGATATTTGACTAGCATTTCTGTGAGATACCACAACTAAAAATTCCGTAAGTTGTTTTAAATCCAAGATTGTTTATAAAGTTTTCCTGTAATTTAAAGGCAAAGAACAATTTTTTGTATATTTTCAAAATTTTCCGCACTGTCGTTTCCGAGTTAAGGGGGGGGGGGAATGGTAAATTTTAGCCTATTTTCTTAAATAACTTCAAAACTATTAATCTTAAAATAATATTCTCACTATGAGTCCTTTCATTTGATATGTATCACGATATATTTTGCAAAACAGTTTCTTTTTTTTTCTAATTTGCCCCGAAAAGTGGCCCCCATGTTTAAAATTCATTAATTAACGTAAGTCACTGACTTACATATGTGTACCAAATGTCAACTCCATCGGTCCAGTAGTTTCGGAGTAAATTGGCTGTGACTGACGGACAGACAGACACGCAAGTGATCCTATAAGGGTTCCGTAAGTCACTGACTTACATATGTGTACCAAATGTCAACTCCATCGGTCCAGTAGTTTCGGAGTAAATTGGCTGTGACTGACGGACAGACAGACACGCAAGTGATCCTATAAGGGTTCCGTTTTTTAATTGTGACGTACGGAATCCTAAAAAGGGGTAAAACCGAAACTAAAAGTCGGTGACTATTGATTGTTTCATTGACTTTTTTGCCACCGACTTTCGAAAGGAAAGTTATATTCCACTTTTTAGTGCTTTTTTTTGGAAGCTAGTTATTTTTTTTTTATTCTTCATTATCATCATCTGCCTTTACCCAAGTATATTGGGGTCGGTTTCCAGTCTTACCAGATGCAGCTGAATACCAGTATTTTACGTGGAGCGACTGCCTATCGGACCTCCACAACCCAGTTAGTACTGGGTAATACTACCTGTAACGAGAACGACTGTTAAAGATTTACAAATTACAGCCGTGGCCAACGGCTTAACGTGCTTTCCGAGGCACGGAGGAAACTCGGTATGTAATGGTAACCCATCCACGGACCAACCTAGGCAAGCGCAGCTTAACCTCAAGATCGATCCGAGCGGCAGTTCGGTTCAACGGTTAATATGGCCCTTTGGCACCTTCATCTTACTTATTCTGTGAGCTATGTCAACAACTCTAGTTCTCTGTCGGATCACCTCGTTCCGGATGCAATCACTCAGAGAGTCTCCAAGCTTAGCCCGCTCCATGTAGCTGAATATCATTAAGAAATTTAAATAAAGTGTAAACAAAAATAACGTTTTTTCCCACACTCAAATTATTCTCCATAAACCATTAAAGCATTTTCAATTACATTATAGCATCCCAAGCATTTCCTTCATTGTACCGTCATCCTGCGGATACGACGTGCGTCAATCTGTCCTGACCATCAAACTCCGTAACTGCCCCACTAAAATTGTAAGTACCACTGAAATTGATTGCCCCAGACTGCCTTAGATATTTTTATTATAGTGCTTTGGCGCTGTTCCGCATTAAATATACGAATATATGCCAATAGTTTAGCGAGGTTGTATGATAGATGTCGGCTTTGATGGTGGCTGTAAAGTTGTGGTTTTATAGGCATTATGAATGTTATGTAGATGAGAATAAAGATTATTTTAATACCTTAGACTTGCCAAACAGTGGTAAAAGGATTTCTTGACGTTCAAATGACATTGATATGTATCGCTGTTGATATTTTGATACCACTTTAAGTGTGCAGCTCAAGGTGGCGTTGTTTGTCAAGAAAATTTGCATCGATATGTCAAACTTGGTATATTTATTTTAGTTCTGCGTTTGCCCGCTTGCACAAGTGCAAAAGAGTGCCCATGGAGTTTCTTGCCCGTTCTTCTCAATAGAGATCTACGTTAGGGAATGGGCAACTACAGTACTTTCACAGTGTTTATGCCTTGTGACTGGGACTGTAGCTACATTTCATTGTTGTATTTGTTTCGACAATTCAAAACTGCCTGTAACTGGCGTGCTAGAAATTAATTCTTTGATTTGATTTTGATTTTGCACGAATTAGTTGGTTAAAATGTAAGCATTAGTTTAATTGTATTTTTTTTTACAGAACACAAAACTATATGATTACTTTGGCTCGTGGCTGTGGTCGATACAAAAACAATTGATAGGTTTTGTTTTGTTGTCGATAAAGACCTAACATACGTTTTTGTAGACAGGAAAACGAAGAGTATTGGAAACGAGCCATCTTGTTTAAAACTTGATAGTGTGTACTACCGCTAACATATATTTACGATCCGTAACAAATACAAAGGAGGTTTCTAAAGCTTTGCCAACTTTCAAAAAAAGGTCGTATTATGTTATTTGCTTGTAATTCAGTAATATAACATAAGATCACTGTAATTCCCGAAAGATTACACCCACATATCGCCATTTATCTTTAAGTCCCATGCAATAGGGGGCGAGCCTGTTATCATCAACAGGGCACAAATCCAGACTCCGTGGCTGCTACTGAGAAATTCCTGATAGAAAAACCAAATAACACTTTGCACGACCTGAGAATCGAACCTCAGGGCCTCAAGCTCGGCAGTCGCGCTTGTGACCATTATTAGACTAACGAGGCAGACAGACTATCGCATTTACTCGTATAATATTTGTATGGAAAATTGATTAATAACTTTACCTAAGTGCAAGCTTAGGTATTGCTCGATAGGCCTGTGGACGGTGAGTAATGGGCTAGCTCGCCGTCCGTCCGTCTTTTGACGACAGGCTGTGTCGACGGCGCGTTCGTGTTCCACGCGCGCCTCAAAGAGATGTCAGCAAACTGGAGGGCCCCGCAAGGGCCGATGCCTGCCAGGCTGCGGGACTGTTCGAAAGAGATACCGCGGCCCTGGAACATAAAGGGCAAAAGAAGGAACATGGATGGGTTTTAGTCAGTAAAAGTCTGACACTCCCTTCCACTCCGCCAAAGAGCGGGAGGAGTAATTTGATGATTTCCCATCCCAAAAAAAAGGTATTGCTCGATTAGTTACAAGCCCAAACGCAGACCATTTTCAGAAACGATCAATGAAAGAAGAGATTACAGTAACCGTAAATCAGAACTGTAATAGTAATTTTATAGTTCTGTAATAAATAACGTGGTATTTTATACCAAACTTTATCGGAATTCTTTACGTTCATTAGACGTTATAAAAATTAATGGCGTTAGAATAAGGGCCTAGTGAGACGAGATAATAATGAGCTTTGATAGCCTGGGGAATAGATCCAGTGTTTTTCTGGGCCATTAGAAATGAATCATTAGGTCTAGACCTTAAAACCAGGGACGTAATGTTAGGTATAGGTACGTATATTTGTGTAATCGAAACGTTACTTGAATCATTTTCATGGTTCGATATTTAAAAACCTTAATGCGCTTTCGAAGTTCGATGTAAAAAGTTTTAATCGCTTTTTCTCTTCTCGATAAAACTATAATTATTGTATCCCTGTAAAAATTTCTCCAGAAAATGAAAATAAAATAGCATTTTATTTGCAACTTTTGCACCTGGCAAAAGTTGCAATTAATGCAGTTTTCGAACTAAAAACCGAAGTGGAAAAAGATTTCATGGATTCGGATTCTGAGTCAGCCGGATTTCATTTCCTTGCTCATTCCGACATCCCCAACCAATCTGCTGAACCACCTTATTTAATTTAGTTTCTTTGTTTTATCATATTTTTTTTTTATTGAAAAAGTGCTTTATTTTTTTTTATTAGCCGTTAATGTCCCTCTGAAAGGAAAAAAGAAAAAAAAATTGTCGCGACATGATGTGCATATAAAATGACAAAAAATGAAATAAACATACAACGTATAACAAATATTTAAAAATAAAAACAGGTCAGAACACAAAAAAGGTAACAGCTTACAAGCAGATTACCACTCAGTACCGGTTTTCGGTGGTTACCCGAGAAAAACACACACTGCTGGGCAAAGGCCTCCCCCCATATTTTTCCAGGTACTGTTTCCGTGAGCCACCTCAAACCAGCCATCGCAATTCGCAGTGCCCGTCCAGGTCATCTCGCTACATCTTTCTGGGCCGGCCTCGGCGGCGACGTCCATCCTCATGCACCCATGGTGTGGCCTGTTACCTTATAGTTTTAAATTATGTTTGAGAATACCTAAGGGATCATGTAACAAACACCAAATCTAGTTATTGTAACTTACATTCTCAAGTGTAGCATCTTTAAATAATACGCACTACCATTTCGGAAGGATTTTTGAAAACTCCCCTCCCTGAAGCGATATTCACGAAAATTATGTCATCCGACAGCAAAGCCCACCAGGCACACAGCTTGCTCAAGAATAGCTTAGTAATAAAAGCAAGAAGTACAATAAAAATAAATTTTATTAAAGTTTTCACTTTTCCTCTACATATCATGACTGTACAATTTATAAACTGTCCCACGTACCTAGATACAAATTAAGTTCAATTTCAAGTTAAACAAAGTGCCTAATTGTTCAATTTGGGTACCGCTCATGTGCTTACAACTTTAAAGTTACTTGATCCAGAGTTAATGGAATCATTAATCTTTCACCTATCGTGCCTTTCTGCTCCTACTCAACGAAATTCAGAATAAATAATTTGTTTGTTTATGAAGAGCTATCACAATCCCCGAACATCACACTAATTTATAAGCAGAGGTAATTTTTTGTCAGTTTTGTCAATCAGTTCATTACAGAAGTTAACTCATAAACTACTTAAGCAAAGTTAGCAAAAATATGACATCACCGCGCGAGCTTCCCGTACGATATGAAAAAGAATCACGCAATCAATAAATAATAATAATCATTTAAGTTCATTTAAGCCCATTCCATAACTTCATGGAATGGGGTTAAATGAACATAGAGGGTTGTATTAATGATTTTAATGATTCTAATTCTGTAACTACATAGTTTTGCTTGCGCGACTCATATTTCATTAACATGCAACCTGACACTGACCTAAAAATTTCAAGATGTTAAATCATCAAATGACTCCTCCCGCTCTGGGCGGAGCGGAAGGGAGTGTCAGACTTTTACTGACTAAAACCCATCCATGTTCCTCCTTCTGCCCTTTGTGTTCCAGGGCCGCGCTATCTCTTTCGAAGAGTCCCGCAGCCCTGGCAGGTATTGGCCCTTGCAGGCCCGTCCTGTTTGCTGACATCTCTTAAGCGCGCGTGGAACACGAACGCGCCGTCGACACGGCCTGTCGTCATAAGACGGACGGTCGGCGAGCTAACCCATTACTCACCGTCCACAGGCCAGCGACCTGGCGCCAAACCAACCAGCAGTAACCTTCAAATGCAATTCAAAATCGGTTAATTTAGTGAAAATGTGGCTTTACTCGTCTGTCAAAAGCCAAATACTAGAGGAAAACGTTTTACGGTTCACATGCATTAAATTCTTACTACCCAAAGTTCCTCTTTGTACCCAAGGACCAAATTCCGTCATTGGCGATGTGATAGGAGCGTCTGAAAATTACTGGGATTAAAGGTTAACACCTAATCTGGAGGGTTGAACCCTTATAGTGTTAGGGTTCATCTAAATAAAGGTTTTGCGTAGATTAAATGGCCTTTCTATATTATATCTATAGGTTTAAGAAATTGACTAATTGATTTTCTATGGCATTAAATCATTTCTCTCATTCATCTTGGTAACAGTCTAAAGCCAAAAAATGCTTCACCGTGAGCCATTTCGGTCATTAATTATAAAAAGCTCGTCTTTTTTTATCGTGCCAAAGGTCCTACGTCTCGGCCTAGCTTAGGAGCAGGTGTGATGCTTATCTACGGGTAAATTGCTCAAGTAATTACTTTTGAACAAAGATGTAGTGCTTTTAGGCATAGACACGGAGTAGGTGTACTTAGTCGTGGGCATAGATGAATTTCAGCTAAAAACTTATGGACCAACATATTTTTAAGGTAAATTCTTGAAGTATTGTATAAATACATTCCAGTGTAGGTAATCTATAAAATCTGTGAGTTATGTCCTTGTTATTTTATATAGTAAAAAAAATGTTGCGTATGCAGTGGGAAGGTAGTCCAATGAAGCTCTATTTTCATTCATAAAACGTTTTGAGTAAAGGATCTATAATAAAAACGAGTTATGAGAAGTTTTAAATAGCTCAAGTTATGTACAACTGAGTAAACAACGATGTAAATATTTAACACCGAACTAAATAATATTCTAAAACCTTGACATTTTATGGTTTAGTTATTTAATTGTATACATACATAGTTTGTTTTAGAATATTATTTTATTTATCTACATGATTTTCTTCTTAAACTGATTAGACTATGCTATTGAGTAGAAACTTAGAAATAGATTTATCAATAATTCTTTGCAATCTGTAATCCATACTCCAACGGTAACTGGACTTACCTTTGTCGAAGCCAGCGCTATCACCATAGCGCTGGCTTCGACAAAGGTAATCCAGATTTAAAGAAAAAAATTAACTATTTTCTTGGTTCAATAGTTCAATGTCAAAGTAGTTAGGCACTTGGACAGTGAATCGTTGAAGCAAAGAACATCTGTTATAAATGATCGTATGTCCAGCCACTGATAAATTGATGGCTAAAGCTATTTTTTAAGTCATTTTCTATTTCATTGGCATGATCTTCGTAAAAAAGCTTCGTGGCTTGATAAAAGAATAATTATACTAATCAACAAGGTGCCGCATTGACTGCCTAGGGAGCACCTTAAGCACATTTGATGTGGCAACATGGGCATTATCTCAAGTCACGGGTAGGATAACATTACGCCATTTTTTCCGACTCCGACCTCAGTAACCGCAAAACTACCCACAAAAAGTCACATTCCATGGCATTGTTATTCAAATCTTTATACCTACAATATTAAAGGCGTTAAGTGTGAATTGATTTCACTGAAAAACTCGATTGCTTTCGAGGAGCCATAGTTCCTTGCTTTCTTTTTAAAACGTTACACTAAGAATGTCTGCTGTATCGTGGGTGCGTTTACAAACATTTAAACTTATATACACAAACAGCCAGAACCGGAACAACTACCGGCTTTAAAGTCAAATTAGTCCACTTTTAAATTGCATGCGGCTCTTCGAGTGAGGTTCGTGGCAAACTTTACAGAATAGTTACACTACAGCTGTTCCGATTACTTTTCTTTCTGCAGCCTTTATAATAATATAAATAATAGTCATTTTATTTCAGATCTCATTTCCATCCATATTAATTGTTAGTAAATATGAACTTTAAAAACAACGTTAGTAAAACATGTAGGTCAGAAAGGAAATGCATAAACGGGCAATCAAATTTCCCCGCAATGACATTCAGGAGACTGTTTGAGCTGCCCCGGACCCTCTGCAGCAGCGACGCGGCACGCCAAGACCAACCGCTAAGAAGCCATCAGTATGGGCATCAGCAAACATTCCCGACGCACTACAGAAGCGTGGCAGCCCCAGCAGCATCCTGAATGCATTGTTACGAGTATATTGAACTCGAAGAGCATTGATGGCTTTCTGCGTACAGCTTGTCCAGAGGTTACACGTGTACAGTGTCTGACAATATGCTTTAAAAAGCGTTAATTTCACTTCACACGTACAGCGAGAAAACCTACGGACAAGCATGTTGCATCGAACCGCCAATGCTCTTCGCTCCCTTTCTACATCTAGGTCATCTTTGATGTCTGCAGTAACAATATGGCCGAGGTATTTAAATTGTTGAACACGATTCAAGACACTACCTGCTAGCTTTATAGAAGGAACCCTATCTGAGGACTTTGCTCCAAAAATTAGAACCTCACTCTTCTTGGCATTGTATCTTAAACCGTGCTCCTCAACATACCTCTCACAAACACCTCCTTTACCGAGTAATCTGACCTTAAGAACAACCCAATTCTTTATCACAACATCTGAATTATACCCCAGCACATGTACCGCGCGGTATTTCCCAAGTATTATGTTATTTCGGTATTCGACATCTTTATAGCTTCGCCATTCGCCACGTGTTTGTAACAGTCGAAGGTGCGAGTTGTCGTGACAAACTGTATTAAGAAATGTGTTGCTTTAGGTATAGGCAAGTTGGTCTAAGTTACAAGGAATCCTGGAAAACTATTTGGTATAAATTAATTTGGTCAGAATTTCAACGTGCATAGATCGAATTGGAAATTATGTTTATCTTTAAAACACTTTCTAGACAATATTTAAAAATGATAATTAGTAGTGTCAAATGCCGAGTGGCGATATCTTGATACACAGGTACTGATTGTGGAGGTCAGGCAGTCGTTAGGTGTAAAACACTGGTACACATCTGCATCCAGCTAAGACGGGTAATCGTCTGCAACATAATTGGAAAAAGCCTAAGCAGATGATGAAAAGATTTGGTTGTTGTTTCGTAATCGAATAACAAATTGGTGTTAATCCAGGCGATGTACAACGTAAGACCACGTTATACTTATATAATTTCGGGGCTGTTTTTATGCTGGTCCTAAACTGATGTATTATCGAACGAAGTCTTACTTAAAGTTTCAATCCACTCTCAGCATTTATAACTGAATCCTTTACTGCAGCATGTTTCGGAGCACTAAAAATAATAAAGCACTACCGGGTAAAGTAAATAAATAATTTATTATCACAGTACAATTTGACAATGTCACGCGAGCCATGTTTGTGCCAAAACAAATTTATTTATCACACAATCTCGATAAATGCGGAACGAATTTGAATATCCTGACGGTTGAAAAGAAATGTCATTTCCGATTATTTACCTACTTTTGTATTCATGTATATTGAGTTTACCTGCTTGCTTATAGGTTCTGTGCATTTTGGTGTAACTAGGTCAATTCACTGCCTCGGTCTAGTGGTTGCAAGCGCGACTGGTGAGCATGAGGTCTTGGGTTCGATTTCCGGGTCGGGCAAAGGTTTTTCCATCAGGATTTTCTCAGCAGCAGCCACGGAGCCTGGATTTGTACCTGGTTGATGGCCATAGGCTCGCCCCTATCACGTGGGACTTCGGGGATTGCAACCGTGATGATGTTATGTTAGGTCAAATTATTCTACCGCAACTGGGATCCGGGTAGGTTGACCTGTGGCGTCTGTACTAGTGAAGTATGTTAAGGTGTGGTAATATTAACCATACCTCCGTGATTACGATTTACGTGATTCTTTATTCTTTTGGTAGCGGATAAATTTATTCCCGTGGCTTGGGTACTTTATTAGTTTAAATTATCTTCTATTTAACATCTTTTCTCTTTGTGAATGATCTGATAAAAAATTTTAGTAACAAAGGAAAAATGAATACTCGACGAGAATTTGTGTGAGATCCTACCACAACTAAAAAGGCCGAAATAAAAAATTGTTTTGCAAAATTAATAAGTGATACCATCATAATATCGTCTTCTCATTTTCAATTCAAACTAAATAAGAACGAAATCTTACTAATAGAGAAAGAGCAATACTCAGAGAACCTATTGCATTAAACGATAAAATACTACCAAGAGGTGTACTGCTTCTATTTGGTGCATTTTCCTCCCAGTACGGTAAATAAATCAGCTCGCTTCCTTAGTTTTGAAATTGCAATGGTGCATTAGTATTGGCAGGTAAGATTGATTTCAGGTAATGTTCTGTACTGTATTTCAAGGAAGAACATTGTTTTATAACATGATTCAAGGGTAAATTCATGTTGAAAAGTTCAACTTTTCAATTGATCTTTGTGCTTCAACGCTATTTCAATATCATTGTTATTTATCATTATTTTGCCCAGCCTTCCTAATGTACTGAGACCGGCTTCCAGTCTAACAGGATACAGCTGAATACCAGTATTTTACATAGAGCGTCAATCCGTATAACCTCCAGAATTTAGGTTCTAGGTAGGTTAGGTTTAGGTTGTCAGATTTTCGGGCATCTGACTACCCGCAACAACTGTCAAAAAAATAATGACGTTTTCTTATTTTGTATCACATTAGAAACTGATTATCTTTTTTAATGTTAACTAGCTAGGTACTTCTATGTTTCAGTCCTACCTTATACATGCAACTTTAACTATTGAACCCATTATATAATATAATATTGATATTAGATCAATAAAGCTGTCCACTTAAACTCGACACAAAAACATCTTCTTACGCTACTTTGTTCAAAGACTCCCAACTACTTACCGCCTGTCACTTACAACGCCGGTCTTAGAACTCAGTTTATTGCTTGTGCTGATGAACTATCGGCTAATTGCCACTAAACCCTACTTTATGTACGAGTAGGTACCAACAGTACTGTCATGAAACTTTTACTGCTCCGATATGGGTCGCCAGTTGTGTTATTGCGGTCAGACAAAATTAAAATGATGAATGGAATTATTCTTTGTGTTCATTTGTGAGGAATATGGGCAATCTCCTTTTTTTATAAATTGAAGTGCTGAGTTTGATCGTTTTATCCGGTTGTTTTGTAATTGGTCCTTTTGCGTAAAATGACGTGGGGATTTTTTTTTACTTTTCCCGTGACGTTGACTTTTACACTGTGGTACTTTAATTTAAAATTTTACAAAAATAAAAAAACATATTGTTGGAGTCGTGAAATACTTTTCACAGTAAAGTAGTTTTATTTGCATGAAGAAATGAATAATATTAAAAATGCGTGGTATTCTAGCATTATCCTTTATAATCGAAAATGGATAGAATACCTCAGATACCTAGCAAGAAATCAAATCAGACAATACAGAAATCTTTGTAGTTGGCTACATAATTTAATTTATCAAGACAGAACTAACTTTGACTTGCTGAGGAGTGTTAAAAGAGAAATAACGATGTGATAGTAAATAGTTCTTAATGTACCTACTCGTAGTTAGAATATACTATTAGGATACACCAACAAAGTTTGTTTCTTTAAATATTTCCATACCCGGAAACAAAGCGTAACAAGCTTTTTTACAAAATATATGTTACTGAACCCAACCTAACTTAAGTTTAGCCGGCTAATCTTAAGTTTATGTTCACAACTACCTTTAGCCGTAACATATTAATATACATTATTTATTAACTATACAGACATAAAATAATATTAAAAATATGAATTTGTATCAAAAGCTAGCAACGCTATGGATTATCTACATGATAATGAATTTCATAAATCTACCTAGCCTTTTCCCAATTCAAACACAACGATAATTTTGTTAGGGGCGGCTTCCAGTCCAACCTGATGTAGGTGAATACCAGTATTCTTACATGGACCACTCGTTCACTTAATTATCTGACAGCCGAGTTTTTGGGCAACACGATAAACTCCCTAACTATAAATGTCTTAATAGTTTGACCGAAACATAGTCTTCCATAATAGGGTAGTTGACACACCAATCAAGTCACTTTTTATGATCTGCAAAACAACTAAAAATCTAATTTAGCAATTAACTGAAAATTAATCGCGTTTTCAGGTCTAAAATTAAGTGTTTTTTTTAGTGAAGCTGTCTTGGAATTATTTTTAATGGTGTCAACACCCCTATTCTTCACTCTTTCAGGACTCACTCTCTCAAGACTTTTTTTTAAATATGGCAATCAAAACCTGCGCTCTTTTGGACTCTGAAAGCGTTCCCTTTGTTCCCAACTTTGCAAACTATTTCTGCAATGTTGGCTGGCTGAAAAGCCAGAAAATAGTAAGCTTTTTAAATAATCTGGAGTTTGGTCGCCTGCATTTGACACTTGGCTAGAAAGTTTTAGGTCCGTTCGAAATTTAAATGATCTTTTTTTGTGCTTTGTGTCCTGCATGCTTAGATTTTGTGACAGAAATTGTATATGAATAATTGTATGTCCTAATAATTTTTAGCATAACAAAATGTATTTTTTTATTTTAATTAATTCTGTTACTGGTGTGTATCCGTTGTAATTAATAATAATAATAAATAAATGAATGCTCAATAATTAGCCAATAACGTTCGCACAGCTGGAATACAGGCTTCATATCTGTGAAAGAGAGTGAGTCATCATCTACTACGAGAACCTAATGCGATTTTGTGAGTGCCATAGGACATGCGTTCCGTTAAAATAATGATAAAATACAATTTTTCTAAAAATTCGAAGTACTTTTTGTCTTTGACCACAATTAATTCCATGTAAACTGCGTAGTAACTTAAACTATAGTAACTTAAACATAATCATCTTCCTGCCCCTTTTCCATTCAACTTGGGGTCATCGCAACACGATTTCTTCTTCCATTCTCCCCTGTCAGACGTCACGGCATAATTTACTCCTTTCTCTTTCATATCAGTCCTCACACAATCCATCCATCTTTTCTTTGACCTTCCTCTCCCTCTCCATCTATCAACATTCATATCAGTTTTTAAACTGGCATAGTCACTAACATTATCATTAACACTAGAAACGGGTTATTTACCATGTTTACTGTTTGTAAAAACATAGTAAATATCCCGTTTCTAGTGTTAATGATAGCATTCATGTCCATCACTCTTTTAGTCACATGCGTTTCATCCCTCCTCATTACATGTCCATACCAAGACAAACGATTTCCTTTCAATTTTTCTGTAACTGTAAACTTCCTCTTATATACTCCAACTCATTCCTTACTTCTTTCCTATAGCAACTTCAACATTATCCCTAGAACAAACAACGTTGTAGAAGTTAAAAGACAAGCCCAATATCGCAAACTTCTCGTCCAAACTCCACATATTGTCAATCAAATTATAACTTGTACCTGAACAATAATCTGGAAACTAGGCAGTTAGTCTGTACACAATGAGATCCCTTGTGGCATCCCTCGGAGAAATCTGCTTCGATGCCAATAATAACTTATAAATTATTTATTGGTATTAGGGGTGAATGCATCTTTTTACCCGACTGCGGCGAAGCCCAAAAGGAGGGGTTTATGTGTTTGCCTTGTATGTATGTATGTATGTCCGTTTCTTTGTTCCCTCGTAACTCTTAAATGGATGAACGGATTTGGATTAGTTGTACGTTGTTAGATTTGTCTTGGTGGTGCAAGTGTCACTGATGAAATTAAAATTAGAAAAAAGAGAAAAATAGCGGATTTGGGGTGTCATACCGTGGAGTTATCTTTTTTTTTCTTTTTTACCATCGAGTGGGGTATCAAAATTTTAGTTTTTAAAAGGTGATTACAAATAAATATTCACAGGTCATATGTTTAAAAGTAATTCGAAGTGACAAATCGTATAAAAAGGGAAAAAAGCGAATATAAACAGTAAACAGTAGTACGTCTGCAAAATCTTTCACGTAATTATACTAAAAAGCATTTTGTATTGAGTTGTGTCGGCTATAGGCGTGTATTTCTGGGGATGTATTAGCATTCAGTTGAACAAAATCGCATAGAGTAGGTACATGGGTGACTATACTGAGGTGATGATTAGTTGAGATGACATGGTAGGAAGAGATTTGCTGCACTGGCACCATATTAATTAAGTTAAGACTAGGAGAACGATGATGACGTACATAACTGGCACTATGCAGGTGTTACTATACACTTCTGCCTACCCCTTCCGTGAATTTAGGAGTGATATTGTGTCATTTTAATTAAAATAACAATACATGTATCATGAAGGTACGAAACGGTGTTGGGATTTGTGATAGAAAGACCACATTTAACTTCTTCGTGACATAGCCGTACGTATGATTATTACAGGGGTAAGCTTGTCCGGTGTCTCCACTTATTTAATTAAGGACATCCACATGTTAAACCCCTGATTCACAAAACATTTTCATTAATTTTATCACTCCAGTAAGGTCGCGAAATAATAAACAACCCTAGCCCGCATTGGGCGTCACCAAAGTGGACGTAATTTGGACCCCAGGGTCCGATTGTTTAAAGAGGACCCCTTGTGGAAGCTCTAAGCTGTACCGTCAAAGCCTCCTTCCGAGTCCTCAAACGTTATCCGTCCGGTTTCCTTTCTTATCTTTGGATATCTTTCGGATCCGGAATTCCGTTTGAGCTGTTTTTTTGCTTAAAAGCCTGGAACGTTTGAAGTCTCTTCATCTGTTTTTTGTACGTTCCATGGAATTCTTTTATTGTGGTTATGCTTATATTATATTGTATTTTTAGGCTAGGTAATTAAAATTACATTTCGGTCCTTTTGGTCATTTCTTTTTTTGCGAAAGACGTCAACCGTTACACTGAAAGGTTTTTTCTCAAAAGAGATATTTCCGGTGCGGCAATAAAAATTTGGATTGCGTGAGAAAATTTTAATTTTATTAATGAATGAATTGATATTACCTTTCAACTGATTAACATACCCAAGATTACATTCAAAATTAGGGATTACAATAGCTGTCGAGGTTAGAGACTCCACAGTACTTACTTAAAACTTTTAAAAGGTCGAACATATCACATGTTTTATTCAAGTTTCTATTATTATTGAACCTCTTTTCAGTTCGGTACCAGGGCTACAGATTTCCGAGGAGTGCATTTTTTGGAGTTAGGTATAAACATTGCACTGCACTCACGAGCACTCAGCTTTCAAAGAATTCAGCCGTATGAACACAACAATGATCAACCTAACTTTTTTTATAATGTTTGAACTGGATGACGTAGAAATAGTTTAAAAGGAGGGAAATATTGACTAAATGCAATATATTTATGATTTAGTGTTAAATGTTAATTTTGAAACGTAAGTTTTAGATGTAGAGTTTTCTCATGGTTATTGTTATCACTAAGATAATGTTTTATATTTACCAGTTCGACAAATTTACAATAATTAGCCCATGATATATGCTGTAAATATCATCGGTCATGAACGGCTGCTATGTCTACACATTATCTCAAAATATCGTCCCTCCTTCGGGTTTTGTGGCTGAATTTATCGTGATTTCTGTTAACGACGCTCAAAGAGAAACATTATAACAAAACATTAATGGCCATACAGAACTTAGTCCTAAACCGAAAAGGTCAAAATATTCAGAAAACCGATAAAAAGATAAACCAAACTCGTTATCTCCGATCGTTTCGAAGAAACAACTCGAAAAAGATATTCCTACATTTCCTTCAGTTTCTTATTCGAAGTTGCCACCCTTAAAACTTTAATAAAGACTGCGGAGTTGCGTTCGCGATGTTCCTGTACCCCATAAAGTGTTATCAAAGTCCTTTTAAGGGGGATTTGTGATCCTTGTACTGTTCCTGCACAGTTTACGGTCCCTGCATCCTCTGGTTCAACTATTTAATTAGGTAGTTAACCTACACTTCACAGGATACGGTTGAGGTTATGGGTAGTTCTTGGGAGATTGTGGAATATTACCATCTTGGATCAAACTTTAGGGTTTAAAAGTATTAATTTTGGTGCCGAAAATTGAAAACTTGTGGGAATTTCTCGAGAGAAAATGAAGATTATTTATTTTTTTCTTGATGAACAGAAACAGTCCATCTCCCGGTACCCACTGTGTGGAGAGTTTTTTGTGAGTTAGTCACTGCGCCAACCGTATCATCGTGTTATTTTACGCGAATATTTTTTTGCACGGAATTCTTCTGTTTTCTTAAATAAACGTAACCTAATTTACTCCATGAAACATCAGCTATCTGCCAGTAAAAGTCCCGTCAAAATTGGTACAGCCGTTTCGAAGGTTAGCCGGAACAACCAGACAAAAATTTCAATACTTAACATGTTTTTTTTTATAAGTACCATCTATTCTATCATATGCATTCAGTAAAAAGCTGTTATTTTGAGATTACAAACAGTCACTTTTATTTATTTATATAGATGTAGATATTTATAGATTTATTACGAAGTATCGGCGGAGCGAGACTATTGTCTCACTCCGCCGATACTTCGTTCATCTTCTAAACTGACATGAATTACATCTTCTAAGATTACACCTCCGCCATATTGGACTAGTAAGTTTAGTAACTTGGTAACAATTCCTGAGATAATAGAGACATCTTGTCTTACTTTGTATTATCATGTCCAAGGTAATATCAAACTTATGTCAAAGGAACAAATTTCTATTTTGTGATATTGATATTTCTGACGAGACCCTTTAGTTATGGTTGCTATAATGTTTTAATCGAATTTTCGGAATATTTGAGATAGCAACGAATTTTCAGATAGTATCCTATGGTTTTGATTTTGATTAATAACAGATTCAAAAAACTTTATCATTATTGTATAATAAGTTTTTAATATAAACAGCCTATAATGTTCCCATTATTGGGACACAGGCCTCCTCCCTGTGAAAGGCAGGCCGTAATCAACCACGTAGGTCTAGTGAAGGTTGGTAGATGTTACAAGTATTAGATTTTTGGTTTTGAAGGCTGGTTTCCTCCTATTATTTTTCTACACTGTTTTGAGAGTAATTGTAATTTACTTTATCTAAATTACTCAAATAACGCCACCGACGACGGTGCCAACGGGTTTGGACCCATGACTTACAATAGGGATGTTGACACAATTAAAAAATAATTCCAAGACATCTTCTCTAAAAAAAACACTTTATCTTAAACCTGAAAACGCGATTTATTTTCAGTTAATTGCCAAATTAGATTTTTTGTAGCTTTGAAATCAATAAATAATTTAGTCATTGAGTTGATTAAATAGTGACGTCACAGCGTGCTATTGCCATACACAATCGCGTTTTGACAGATCATAAAAAGTGAAATTGATTGGTGTGTCAACTACCCTATTCGTATGTCAAGGCCTTTACCTGGTCCTACTACGTCCTCCACCACTTTTCCCCTGGTTTCCCAACCGTTATCTTTAAATGCAGATAAATGCAAATGAAATTTCGCTTTTGGCTTATATACTACAAACTGCCAAATTTTCTCGTTCGGTTTTGAACTTAACTTTCGACATTTTATGGTTTATTGTGGTAACTTGTGCTGGCGACCGTACTTAAAAAAACTAGAAATAATTTTCCATATGAGTACATCTTCCTGTTAATTAAAAACCAATATTTTTATAACCCTGACTATGTCTACATAAAAATCATACCACCGTACATATAAAACCTTTTTTTGCATTTTAAATTAAGCGGAATATTTATTGAGAGCGAAAAAGAGTACTTTTTACAATGGAATTTTAAATGTTAATGAAATTCAGATAAAGTCGTTCTGCGGGTAGTTTTTAAATGAAGGAGTTGGATATAATGTATGAGTTTGGTAGTAAAAGGCCTTGGAGTATTGTTTTGTAAACACAGTCAGAGAGAAATAGATTGTTCTAAATTCCCTGGTAGGTGTGGGGACTGAAGTGTCTTCGTCCATGGGAATTATATCCTTACTCTGAATACTCACACGTTGTCTCCGGGTGGTGCAAATCAGGCGACAACATACTGGTGGTAGGCTTCGGCCGTGGCTAGTGCCCACTCACCTGACAAAGCCGCCCCGACGAGCGGCCTCTGTGACACCGCGCCGTCGGAGTAAGGGTGGGTCAGAATATTAACTTCACTCGCTGTCAGGCTGTATTTGACACTCATCAGGGTGTCAATTAATTAGCGAGGAGCGAAATATTTTTGGTAATTTCTAGGACACTGTTAAGTTTACCAGTTTTTGTATGTAAACATGGACGTTAGACTGACCAGCAATCAGATTCCAGTAAGAACTAAGGACACGGTACCTACTTGTGTTATTATCATATCTTAAAAGATTCCCTTCAGAGAATAGTAGTACAGGAAATGTACAGGATTATTTTGTTTTAAAAACCAGTCGGGTAGGAAGGGTAGTTTGAACAAAACTACTGGATATAAATCTCCTCGTTGGTCTAGTGATCACAAGTGCGACTGCTGAAGATGAAGGTCCTCGGTTTGATTCCCGGGTCGGGCAAAGTGTTATTGGGTTTTTCCAATTTTTTCTCAGTAGCAGCCACGGAGTCTGGATGCATGCCTTGAACGCAATAGGCTCGTCCCCTATTAAATGGGACTTAAACATAACTGGCGAAATGTGGGTGTACTATTAGGTACACCTCTGCCTAACTCTTCGGGGATAACATGCGTGATGTTATGTTATATTATAAATCTTTTCCGATGCTAATACCTACATAATCCATTATAATTAAAACTCTTTAAAACGAAGAACTAAGACAATAGGGAATATGCATGATTTTTTTTTATTTCTTAAATTAATCGTTAACACCTTTATAACATAGAAAAAAATATAAATAGGCTTGAAAATACTCAAATAATTTTTCAAAGTGAAATTTAAAACTTTGAATAAATTTGAGCCGTTCAAACGTCACCATTTTGCGCGCGCTTTTGATGACGTCATTGGTTGTGTCCCGTGTTTGTTTACTATAGCGTTTCAGTTACTTCATACTTATTTTGTAGTTTTAATTGCTCTACAAATCATGGAAGAAGTTAAAAATCCTTCTTACAAGTATTGTATGGTACCTAAGTGCAAAAACATTATTAATAGTACACCCGATAAACTGTTTTTTCGTATACCACGCGTTGTGAAACTACGAAAAAAATGGTGTAAGATGATGAGAAAGGATAATGTATCTCCATTATCGGTTGTATTTTGTTGTGAAGATCATTTTAACGGAAGTATGATAAAATTTATGTATAGCTTATTGTGAATTAGCTAATAAGCAATAGAAAATTAAGTCTAAAACTAACCTAACCTAGTTTACAAAAGTTCATAAAAAAATCTATTTATGTAGAGCTTGCTCATTCCTATTGTGGTTTTACGAAATTTTGATGTTTGTTAGGGAAGATACAGTTAATTATATTGAATATAACATAGTGAAACAGAAAGGAGGAAAATATAATCTACAAGCTATGCAACACAAACGACAAAGCTATGCAAGTCAATATTAAACTGAAGTACAGAAGTAAAGCTGTCAATGTAGGTACCTACTGAAAAGAACTTCACCAATAATACTATCTGTTTTATAAAGACAATTGTTCGCTGATAACCCGGCTGATAGTACTTCTATATCATCTTATTCTTCTGTTACATCCCCTGCACGAGTAGCATGACCACCAAGAAACGGGTTTTGTCGACGGAAGAATCGATAACAAATGACAGATTTCTTTTACTGATCTGTCATTTTGTCGATTCTTCCGTCGACATCCGTTTCTGCGGTGGTCATGCTACGCATGCTGGAATCCCTGGATATGCACCAAGTTGTTCATTAAATTAAAAATAGGTAAATAATTAATAGAAATTCAGATATTATGTTGACATCATAAATGCATCTATTTTCGGTAGATTATCCGATTGTGCTTTGACAAAAACAGTTTCTGTCATCGTCCTACATTGACTACAAAATATAATATTACAAGTAATCACACAGGAACATAGTTTTAAACATTTTTTCTCACAAACACTACTAATACAGTATGAATATCAACGCCGATACATCCAATGTCGTGACCAATGACGTCACATTTCGTTTCGACCAATGGTGACGCGTTTTGTAAGTTTGAATTTCCCTCCCTTATTTTTCACTTTTTAAATAATATTTTCTGGGTTTAAATAATAACTAAATAAAAAAAATACCTTTTAAGTATAATGTAAAGACAATAAAGAATCTAGAAAAAAATATTTGAGACAAATCTAAATTTTATGCATATTCCCTATTACGATTGAGAAAAGAACATGTCATGACCTCTCTACAACTGATGGTACCCAGATACTTTATTGATCCTTTTAAAATAACTGGTTTTGGGCAGCGCGCCAACATCTTTAGGCTCCAATTTCGAATATTTTGAGAGAGATTTCCGGTATATATTTCTAAAGGTTACATGGGTCAGCTTCTTTGTAGTGTAGAAAATGCTGAAAAACTTTCGTCATAAATTACACATTTTACTTAATATATTTTATACATAGGAATTTAACTGTTCATTTTAAAGGTACTTCTACAAAACAGTACCTAAAATGATTATAGCAAACGATATCTTGATGAGCTTTTGAGATTAAATATATTTTTGAACGAAAATTGGCTCTGTTTTTTAGCTTTCCCAGAAATTGGTTTAAACCCTGTTTTTTTTGCAAAGAATACTACTCTTACAACATCTGCTGTTTAAATCATGTAGTCAAACTGATAGATATGACTATATTTGAGAAATTGTAAAGTAATAATCTACTATGACACATTTTTTTCAGAATTAGTCCGGTTTTGTAATAACCATTACCAATAACATTTCATCAATTCAATTTCATCTCTATTCTACCAAGAATAGACAAAGCTCTTTCTATACAACTCGACATGTCTTCTTCCGAGCATGGGGCGAATCGTAGACTCGAGTTCGCACTCGAGCGCATACGTGTGGATGCACGTGTGCGCGTGTGGTGCACGTGTGTGTGGTGTTTGTTTTTAGTAGTGTGTGCTAATGGAGTGTGGTGGTGTGATTCTACGAATCTCGATTGTCATGTCACTTAGTGTTGGTGAAAACAGGAATTAGGCATTGAGTTAGGTGTCACTTAGTGTTCGTGAAAACGGGCATTAGGCGTTGTCTGATAAAATATTTGCCCTACCCAGCAGGGAGATCAAGACCCCGGTGAATTCCAGTTTCGGAGTTACTTTCATTCTTCTCGGTCTAAAAACTGAGGAGACGGCGACGGTTTTTAAAATTAATATAGCTCTATAAACACAAATAATAATAACAACAAAAAGAATCTTGTCTAGAAAACAACAAAAAAAAATAGAATAAAAAAAAGATAAAAAAATAGAATATTTGACATTTGTTGAGAGGAAATGCTTGTTTCTACCCCCAAGTGTCAAAAGTAGAGAAAAAATTGTCGTCATGCTTGACCTTGTAGACTTTTGTCGAGTGAAGAATAGAAACATTTCTTTTCTACATTTTTAACATCGCCATGCGATGTAAATGTACAACGTTAACGATAACAATGACAATGTTAACGATATAAATCTTTCAACAATCTGTCATTTTGTCGATTCTTCCGTCGACAAAACCCGTTTCCATCGTGGTCATGCTACGCGTGCAGGCGTGAGAACGGACTATCTCAAAAATTCATCCACACTGCGCATGTAATACCTATTACAGCCCAAAGTTACGTCCGCTATATATATTTTTTAATAAGTTGTATCGAAACCGTACCTCGCAACAATACAAGTAGGTATACCCAACAGCAAAACAGCAGTCTGTCTTATACTTTATTAAGTCCGAACTTAAAATGCCGAGATTAAAATGCCTACAGAGTTTTATCTTGATAAGACGCAAACAGTTGGGGACTTAGTAATATACTTACTTTGCTTCATTTTGGCGGTTTTCCTGAGAATTATAAACATTCAGAGGTGTACCTAACGAGGATTGTTATTCATATAATTGCGGTTTCCAAGACTGAAAGAAGTTTTTTTTTAATAATGTCACTGTGAATGACTCATTGACAATTTTTCTTTACAAATGCTAATAATTATGAGCCCATGTGCGTTAATCTAAAAATACAGTGATCCCAAGTTTTGACAAAACCAAGCTTTGTCAAATACAAAAAAAGTTTAAAAAGAATCGACTGTCTTGGTAAGGGCATGCGATAAGGAGGGACGAATTGCATGTGGCTAAAAATGTGATGAATATAATTTTTTATGGATGGAGAAGGGAGATGAAGACCAAAGAAATGATGGATAGATTGGGTGAGGAATTATATGAAGGAAAAAGGAGTAAATGATAGCGTGACGATTGAATATCAAGGGACAAGGGCAGGAAGATGATGAAACTGTGTCAAACGCACAGATAGGAAGATCCCTGAACTTTTAGTGAAAATGCGATAGAAATAGATCCAATAAATCAGCGGTTTTCTGCGCAGTTTTAGATATCAATGAGTTTTAGTGAAGATTTGCATTACGTTCTACCCAATTGCTTCAATCATCTAATAGAAAAAACCGGCCAAGTGCGAATCGGACTCGCGCACGAAGGGTTCCGTGCCATTATCTATAAAAACTGCAAAAAAATCATGTGGGTTGTATGGGAGCCCCACTTAAATATATTTTTATTCTGTTTTTAAGTATTTGTTGTTACAGCGGCAACAGAAATATATCATCTGTGAAAATTTTAACTGTCTAACTATCACGGTTCATGAGATACAGCCTGGTGACAGACGGACAGACAAACAGACAGACAGACAGCGGAGTCTTAGTAATAGGGTCCCGTTTAACCCTTTGGGTACGGAACCCTAAAAAGGCGACAGTGAACAAGAACAGCCAGCATTTTCATCTAAAATGTTATTGGCGTCTGACCAAAAGTCGTTCATTATCAACATGCAACTGCTTTTACGATGTGCTTCATAATAACTGAAATAAACAACAAATAATTTGAACTGCACTCATTGCTGTTATACAGCTCAATGTGAACTTGGAAACTGCAATACAACTGCAACTTTTAAATATCTACGTAGGTACGTATACTATCAGCTTCGTTGCTTACGTAACACACAAACAACAATAGCATGCAGGTTTATAGAACATCGCAACAACTACACGAGATCTCCCGAATTCAGAACACAAACTCATTTCGCTAAAACAACTCGATGCAAGTCCTACGTTACAATACAACTGGTTGTAAAATGTTGGTATCAAACTAGTTGGACAAATGAACTAGTGGATACTCCGACGGACCAACAATTTTGGAATAATAAATTGCTTGTCAGTGGCATTTCTACAACTGTTGCATCGAAGTTTAGGGCGATAGGGTTCCTTTTTCCGTGATGATTAATTTGAGGGTCTGCAAGAGAGATGAATGGGATATGGGTTATTGTTTAGAATTGACTGGTCATTTGTCTTGACTTGCTAACAATAAACGTCGAGTGGGATTCAGCACTGCATGAAGCGCTGTTGGTGCCGATAGCAAAATTCTGATATAGAATGAAGCAAAAACAGCGCTTTGCCTCCAATACTTTTAAGCATTGAAGATCATCATGATTAACTTATAAACCTAATCTTTGAGACCCCTTCTGAGATTTTTTTAACTGTCGACTTCTTCATTTATGTAAGCAGCATGTACTTTGTACTGTATTTGAGCACTAATAAAATAACTACAGCAAAATGATACCTAGTGCCAAGTTCTTGAAGTTTAATTTACAGTGTAATCACTATGAATGATTGACAGCGGTTATTTGTATATAGTGCCTAAAATTGACAGAGATCGATGATAGTGTAGTAGTGACAGTGAATATTTTAGGTGGGTTGTGTTAACCCGATTTTGTATCAATATTTGTATGGCACATGTCATAGCTCTTCCAAAGGTCAATGCTGATTATACAAAAAATTCTATCAGTAATGTTTTAAGACAGTCTGTCAATTAATATCTTTAAAAGTAAATCATATTCTTTGATAAGGCATCGTCGTCTAATGACTAGATACATTAAAGTATACTTTATTTTAATAAAGATGTGACTACTCACTACAAAAGGCAAGTTAAACGATACGACGACAACAATAATTATGTCACAGAAAAACAAATAACCGACTCGTAATCTAAATAGTATTTCACTTAAACTTTAAATTCAAGGTCGTACTGCGAACGAAAGTGCGCCAACTGTCAACAGTAATGAGACGAATTTTATTCAATACGTAATCAATTCAAGAGCACCTTGTTTTGGACGTAAGCTTCCTGATTCTGCAGAACTGGATTACGTTTTGAAGATATAAAATGGTGGAGCAGCTGATGATCGGCATCAGTCTTGTGTCAGACGTAGTCACTACAACAATCCTACAAAATGTTTGTGAAGGTAAATTATTTTGGCCTATTTGATATTTGATTTTAACAAAGAGCGAGGAACAAGGAACATTCCAAAATTACCATATCTAAATAACCATAATTTTTTGAAGCTCCTTTTAACTTGTTATAATTATAGCTTTTATCAGAATGTTCAATTTATTATTCATGATTAGCCACGAAAATATTAAAAAGCTCTGTGAAATTCGTTCAATGCTTCGCAATTTTCTATGAATGCGACAATTTTTATCAGGAATTCGAATGTTGAACTGATTAATCAATATTTTTGATGAAGAATTTCCGTCTTCCAAAAAATTTATTCTCATAAAATATTTGTGTATAGCTCAAATGAAATGAAAGCATGTGCAGAAGTGTCTATAATATGTGTAGTATGTGTACCAAATAAGACTATGTAATTAAAATACCTATTCTTCCAGTTCGTCGCACTCTTCGCCTTAATGGCCGTCGCCGCCGCCAGCGACCTCTCCAGCTTCTCCTACGGCGTGGCTGATCCCTTCACCGGAGACTTCAAGCACCAGATCGAGAACCGCGTGGGCGACAACGTGCAGGGTCAGTACTCTCTGCTGGAGTCTGACGGCACCCGCCGCACTGTGGACTACGCCGCCGGCGCCGAAGGCTTCAACGCCGTCGTCCGCAAGGACCCTGCCCTCATCGCTGCCGCTCCCGCCATCTCTTACGCCGCTCCCGCTATCTCCTATGCTGCTCCCGCCATCTCTTACGCCGCCCCCGCCTTCCCATACGCTTCCCCCTATGGTTACGCCAAGTTCGGAGCCATCGGATACGGAGCTCTTCCCTATGCCCGCTACTACTAGATACCTGAAATTGAACCGTTTGTAAATAAAAAGTTTATGGAGTTTTGACCGAATTTTGTGTTTTCTTTTTGGTAAAACTGGGCTTTCTAAAAGCCTAATCACAACTTAAAGCAGTATGTCATGTATAGATGAGCTTTTTTTTTTAAATCATTAGCAACGAGAGCATGGAATACGACAATCATATTTTTATCCTTAAAGCACTTCATCTAATGGTTTTGTTGACACACGTGGAACGTGGATCAATTTACAAATTAATTTGATATTCCTTCTGTTACAAAGAGGTCGTAAAAGGAATGCTAATCAAAGCCTCCGCGGGATTGCAACTGTTTGTTTATTTTTAGCTCCAATTTCCCTTTAGAATAGAACATTGTTTATTTGAATATTATGTTCGTTACGACTTAATAAACACCGAGATTTCCTTAAAATGTGTAAGTTGAATATCAATTTGTTATACACCTAAACCTTATAGACCACCCTCCTTAACCACTCGTATGCCGAGTATATAGACACAATTAAAAAGCTATTGTGTCTCGTGTAGATCTACGTTCCGGCACACGAAAGGTTAAAGATCCTCAAAAGGTCCTTAGACCCTTATAGATTTTTTTTTTCTTTTTTTTTTAGATTTGTTTTTAGGTCCTTATAGATTTTTCTGTATACCACCGCATCGAGATCTATTGCTTTGTTTTAAAAAATGAACGCGTTCTCACAAACAGACTCTAAACAGCCACTACTTTATTTATTCTATGTACAGTCACAAGAACTAGTGCGTGTACATGCAGCAACATGTACATGTTCATGTACGTGTACGTGTACATGCAGCAACTTTGTGAAAAGTGATTTTCTCGTACCTACTGTATTAATAATTTGTTTCAGTTTCCACGCGCATAGTATTTTGGAAGTCATAACGAAATAGGTCTTTTCTCAAAGACGAAACTGTTACTTCACTAGAAAATCGCTGTTGAATTTTGCCAAGTGTATACATATTAGTGCTTGTGACTGTATACGGTTAGTTGTATCATTTAATCAGATTGTTGTGAAGTTTAAAATTATCAGCAGCATTGTTCCACTCTTAGTGAAGATATTTATAGACGACCTATTTTCTGCTCAGAATATTCATAGTGACATTTATTGTGAATTCTTGAACATCTACTTTAGTATCAGTTGGTGTTTTGTTTACAAGATTGCTTTTGTCTCTGCCAAACGCGTTGTGAACGACCTTAGAGGGTGGGACTTTTGACACGTGCGAGTTGCACCACGGTGACTTGGTTAATGCTCTTAGCGATTTCTTAAGTTTGTTTTCTTCGGAGTTGCTGTCGCAATATTTCATTTTATTTTAAATTATCGTTACTCTAATATCAGGTTGTCTCGTGGTCGCAAGCACGACTGCTGAGCATGAGGCCCTGGGTTCAGGTTGGGCAAAGTGTTATTAGGTTGTTCCATTTGCAATTTTTTAGTAGCACCAGCCTTTTTTCGGCCTGTCGTCATAAGACGGGTGGACGGCGAGCTAGGCCATTTCTCACCGTCCACAGGCTCGCGCCTACGGCGGTGGCCAAGAGCCACCACGTGGCCCCCGACGCCCGGGGCGTCTCCCGCGGCCGCTGGAACGTGACGTTCTCTCCCTCTCACGTTTCGCCACCTCCTCTGCGAAGCAGTCATGCTAGCGAGCATGACTGCTTCGCAGAAGGAGGTGACGGCTTCCCATTCCCTGTCGCTTCGGACCATGGTTTGAACCTGGGCCGAACGTGAGAGGTCGCCGCCGCCAATCGCCGCTACGAGAGACGGCGGTGCTCCGCCCAAGCGGAGCAGACCTCCACAGTGTGCTCCACCGTACCCTCCGGGTGATCCTCGCAATGATAGCACCCAGGTGTTTCCTCCCGCCCGATTCGGTGCAGGTACCTCCCGAAATAACCGTGTCCGGTGAGGACCTGCATCAGGTGGAAGGTGAGGGTGCCATGGCGCCTCTCTAGCCACTCCTCAAAGAGAGGACTTATCGCCATTATTGTGGCGTGCCCTGCACGGGGTTACGACAGTCGCTCTCTCCATGTCGCCATGAAATCGCGCCGGAGGTTTGTCCGCTGAGCGACAATTTGCCGCGGCAGCGGAGTTTCACTCCGGCGTAGTGCCTCCGCGCGCCACTCGTGCAGGCGCACGAGGACTGTCGCTTCCAGATCCCATGGCGGAGCACCACAGAGTCTGGATTTGTACCTTGTTGATGGCAATAGATTCGCCCCCTATTACTTGGAACTTAAACATAGCTGTCGAAATGTGGGTGTATTATTGAGTTCACCTTCACCTTATCCTTCGGGGATTTCAGGCGTGATATTATGTTTAATATCAGTCGTATCAGAATCTACCCTTTTAAATCAATCTATGTTATCCTACGTTTGAAAATTCACAACTTTCTATTTGATGTCAAAACTCAACTTACCTACCATCACGTTACAGCATATAACATCAATTTCAATTAAACATCAACGCCAACAGACCTATATTCCTATTGTCCTACAATTAGGCTTCTATTCATGCAAGAAGTTATAATTAGCACAAATAACGTTAGATTGGTCGCGAGAAGCCTGTAGACCCGCCCACAGGTTTCAGACAAATTAGGACAGTTCCGAACTGTTGTCTGGAACGATGACTATCGTTTTTGGTTACGTGGAGATAGTAAATTCAACGTTATTCCAGTAGAACTTAGATTCATTTCTCTCCCAAGATAATTCCCGCTATGAATGGTGATTACAGATCTGGTAACACGAAGCCACTTATAGCCGTTTTTACGGTTAGCTTGGTCTATACTAGGTACCTTAATTATACAGGGCAACTAAGCATTCTGTACGTCAAATTACGTAACCCAATGCAAAAATTATTGCTGGGGAACGACTTTTGGGGTGAAAAATCACGCTTAAAATCCAATGTTACGCACTCAAAACATTGTGCTGATGGATGCTTGAATAGTAACGGGTCAAGGAGGTATTTAAAGTAACCTTAAAAACTGCATTAAAAACGTGTGAAGAAGTTGAAACTTTCACCGCCATTGTTTCTGTAGCCAGATGGACGGTCTACGAAGGAAAAACGAGAGAATACGTATTTTCGTAAAGAGTATTTTTACACCCATTATATCATACTCCTTGTCACAATTGCGTTCACTTCGTCTGTTCTTTCTGAACAGTATAGTTAATATCTGCTTATTATTGTATTGAAATTATAAAATATAGCTTTTGCCCGCGGCTTCGCCCGCGTGGCCTACATGAAACAAATGACAGATAGATAGATAGATAAAACATTTATTCAAGAGCACAAGAGCTCCACGAGATCATTCAACCATCTCCCTTCTTCCATCGGGAGTCCAGACGTACTGCGGGTTATCACCCATTCCTTGTCGATGTTCCACACATTCGCACGAAGCGCTTCGCGACATCGTTTATTATGCGCACAACCAAGGAGTGGAATTCCCTGCCTTCGTCAGTGTTCCCAAGTTCATATGACTCCAATCTATTTAAGTCGCGAGTTAATAGGCTTCTTCTGGGTAAGTTCGTTCCATCGTCGACCTCATCTCTGTCCTCAGGACTAGATTGAGGTCAAGAGTAGACCCATTTAATATAAAAAAAAAAACTGTGCACACAAAAGACATAGCACAACACACAGAAGCACAATTAAATAATGAAGACAAATTATAGCACATATTGCACCATAACAACCCCATTTCACCGTCTTATGGGTGGAATTTCAAAAAACCCTTTCTTAGTGGATACCTTCTCTTCACAAAGAATATATCCTACAAATTTCATTTCTCTAGGACCAGCGGTTTGATATATCAGTCGGTCAGGCAGTCGACCGAGCGGCTTTTATTATCAAGGCACGAGCCCCTACATGTTTCAAACATCAATCACAATATTTCATAATTCAATAACTTTCGCCACTTCCGTGAACCCTTTCACGTATTATAACTACGTCCATCAAATCTGCTGGAATAGATCACAAAACTTTAAAATCAATATCCACTTTTATTTATCTTCAAAAGTTCGTATCCTATTTTATCAACTCTCGTTTCGTTGCTCGGTTTTTATTCCTTTCAAATAAATCTCATGTGTCTCAACCTCGAGCCACGCGTACTAAAACCTTATTAAGGTTTCAATAAAGCCTGGTGTAATATGACTACAATACGTTTTGTGGAGTACCGGCACATAATGTATGGATCTTGTTTAATCCTAACGGGTTGTAATTCGGAATAAAATGTTATAAGAGATTTTCTTAAATAATGTAATATTTTTGTGTTGAGAATGTAATATTTTTAAAGTTACATTTTTGTCAAAACTGAAGTATTAGGAGAGTATTTTTCAGTAGCTTTGTCATAGGATCGATATCTGTTAAACTTGCAGCAAGTCAGCGTGTAAGGAGGCTCAAAAAAGTTGTTAAATCTCTTTGGAAGATTGCTTGACAATAGTTCTGTTTTTTTTATGTATACCTTAATATAGTCCTGAGGACAGAGATGAGGTCGACGATGGAATGAAAATATCGTAAACATAGAACGCCTGTAATCATCATCATCATACCAGCCCGGAATCACCCACTGCTGGGTATAAGCCTTCCCTTTTTTCTGCCACACTTCCCGGTTCTGTATCCCTTACCCAGGTGTTTCTCACGACTTTGACGATATCGTCGACCCAACGAGTTCTGGGGCCTTGCTTTCTTAGGCCTAACCTTGGCCGCCACGCGGTCAAAGAGTTGCTCCATGGGCCATATCTGCGTCTAGCCTGTAATGAAAATAATGTACCTCAGATGTCATTAAAAACTTTAGGTTCCATTCATCAAAACTACTTCAGGTACGCATTGGTCATGCAGGGTTATGCATTGGTCTTGAGAGTATTTTGAAACTAAATACGACTTCATCGCATTTCCCAAGGGATAATCAGGTAATATTTCATAGCAAATTTTATTCAAAATGAAGTTCTTAAACAGTACTTTACAGATTCCGAGATATATTCGTGAAATTCTTCAAACTCATTCGTGAACGCAATATTGTTGAAGACCTGGTCTGACCGTGAGCGGAATGCAAAAAGCTCCAGTGTGAGTTAGAGATTGTTGTCATACTTACTAAGTAGGACAACGTTACCTACCCCGAAATAATATCAGTGTGGTGTCCATACATCACGGTGTTCATTTGTGGATGTGGTATTCAAATTGTTTTAGCTTAAATTGAATAACATGATGGGCAGCATCGTATTTTGCCTACGTAATAAATTGCCTTCTAAATGTAAATTATTTTTGGAACATAATTATATCGATTTTTTCCTACCTCAAAACTGTCAGCTTATCTACAATGTAACTAGCTGCTGCCCGCGACTTCGTTCACCTATGTGTTAGTCCAGAGTATAATCTATATCTGTGCCAAATTTCATATAAATCTGTTCTGCCGTTTTGGTGTGATTAAGTAACAAAAAACATCCACCCATCCGAACTTTTACATTTGTAATAATAATTATGTTGTAGTAAATTGTGTTGATTGTGTTGTAGAAGAACCTCACCTCGCTTACCCTATAGCCTCTCTTTACCCACAAACTTGGTCTCCGAACGCGAATAGGTACAATTTCGCGTTCCCTCCGCGCTTTACGGCCAGTCAGGACAATATTGCCTCCACTCCAGGATCTGATAAATAAAAAAACTTTCGGCGACGATGTTTTATGGGACACATTTTAAGTTGGATGCTGAATATAGGCCAAGAATAGATGACCTTGGCTGGGGGAAAAAGTCTGGGTTCCAAGGTGAAGAATATTTCTTGGACTGTTTATTTTTTTATGGAGTGAACACCTGTCTTCAACGTCTAAGTAGGTTCATAAACGTTTGTGTACTGTACTTGTGAAATATAAACGTTTTGGGAGTTGAAATAATGGCTATGTGGCCATTAATTCAGATTTTAAGGGTTTGTAGCGGCTCTACAAAAAAGTACTTCAGCAACATTGAACAAAAAGTACTACAGCGCCATCTATGACGCAGAGGACAAACTAAACATCTAAATCCTGCATTGCGCAAGTAAAGATATTCGCGACTTAAGACTATATAGAAGAACCCGACAACAACAGTCGGGCAGTAGCCCACCAGACATAACACCCGTCTGGTCGGAGGATCCTCCCTTTTCTATGGGGGTTGAAGAGCTTTACACCCTGTTCTTCATACCCCCAAAGGTTGTTACAGTAATAATACATGCAGAAACCGTAGGTAATCTACATTTTTTTATTTGCTTTTAATGGCACTGTTGGGCAAAGGAAATGAATTAGAAGGAGGAAAATAGCTTGAAAAAAAATATTCATTTATCTAAATACACCATCACTGTTTGCATAATCTTTCAAAAGCATCGAAGCATGAAAAACTTTTCAGGCACAAATTCCCTTTAAGTTTGACGTCTTCATAAAACACGGTTACTTGGGCATCGGGTATTGAAAGTTTTAATGTGGAATATGTCGCGGTTGTGCGAGATATCTCACACTGGAGTTGAGAAGTATCATGGAACTTGATATCACATGTTTTGCATTTTGTCGGGTTGTTACTGAATCAATATGGCCTTTTTAGATCGATAAAATGAGTGCCGCAAAAAAAGATTCCCGTCTCATTTGATAACATTGAGACAACACTTTAACGTCACCTGATTAATATTCCAATTCAGTTTTCTTGGTCGTTTTCCACAAATAAAACTCTTTTGTCTAATCAAAAAAAATATGTGGTTCTAAATATCATTTTTTTTTTTAAAGAAAAGGAAGGTAGCAAATATTTCAAAATAACTTAATCTTGATCTCGACTTCGATGAGAGAGAATAGTACCAACTGCTACGTACAGACGCCAGCATATCAAGCTACCCGAAACTGTCAAATTTTCCCAATCAACCTAAAACTTTTGCGGTAAAGTTGAAAATCTATTGAAGTAATTTGGCAGATTGTAGTAACTTGATGTGGCGTCTGTACTACATAGTACAATTAATTTGTCTATAAATAGAACCTAAATTAATGTGAGTGGAAGCCTATCTAGTGGTGTTTGGAGAAGGATATTGGGAAACTATTTTGAGTAGGTAGTTTGTTTTGATAGATAGAGGAAACTATTTTTGAGTGTTAGTTTATACTCAAAATGTTAGACTAGAATTTTTTATGTCTAAAGCCCATTTTGCTTTAGTTTTGAGGATAATATTCAGATTTTCTTAAAACAACAAATTGCAAGATGGCCGATACAAGTGCCCATTAAGATTACTTACACCTTACGTCTAATCCTGGCCAGTGAAATTACTTTTGTAATAAATCTGAGTGACTGATTTAGATTCATAAATTGTAACATTTGAAAAAAAAAACCCTATTTATTTCAATAAATATGACAAGAACAAGGCCCTGTTATTGTTGCTTTGTGCTTTTATCCTTTAGGCTAGATTTTAGAGAATGTATAACACAATAATATTTTTCAAGTCTCTACAAATTTTCACGAAAACCTTAACACGAATAAGGTAACCTTCCAACATAATACAAGCAAAGATTTTCCGTTCAGCCGAGCGCTCTTTCCTGAAATAGCCTCAAACTGAAATAGAAGTCCAATACCAGCCTTTGAGTGCCCCTCGATCAGGTAACGACACTTGTACTGACCTGCATCGACATATAGTTCAATTTATTTGTGTTTCTATTGTTATTTCAACGGGGGATACGATTGGGTCGTGTCTCGATACAATATCGAAGCAAAGCGTGAAATGCCCTGATCAATTGGAGCTTTACAATACAAATAAACGTTTGTTTGAGCAGAAAATTAAGGTGTTATGTTTTTTTAGTTTTTTGTGAGATTTAGGAGCAGTCTGAGCTCTTTAAATGCATGGTTACACACACAGACAGCACAATAGGTAAGAGTTAGATATTTTGTTGCTGTCATCTTCAAATATTATTATCTCTCTGTTTTTAGGGTTCTGTACCTCAAAAGGCAAAAAAAGGAACCCTTATAAGATCACTCTCTTGTTCGTCTGTCCGTCTGTCTGTCCGTGAGACACCACCGATTTCCCAGAAACGGGTCGACCTAGCAAGTTGAAATTTATACCAGATATTGAAGTATATAGTCCCTATTAGGTGTATAAAAATCAACACGATAAAAAGATATGAGCAAATTTAGATTAAGTACCAAAATTTACCTTATTTTTCAACTTTTTTTTTATTTTTTGGAATTTTCTTTTTACTTGTGCTGTAAGACCTTGCTTTTACCAAAATTGTCAATTCTAGAGCAACCGGAAGTACCCTATAGGTTTTGGGTCGAAAACCTATATGGTAGTTCTCGTTGACCTAGAATCATGAAATTTGGCAAGAAGTATTGTCTTACAGCACAAGTAAAGGGAAAAATCTGAAAACCATAAATATGTAGTTTAATAACAAAATATCTACTAGTTTATACGGAACCCTCGGTGCCCGAGTCCAACTCGCAATTGGCCAGTTTTTTTTCTTAGGCTGCTCTGTCCCACTCCTGGGCAAAGGGCTCCTTCCACTTTTTCTATTTCTCCCGTATTCCTCAGTAAACCTGCATCCTTCTTTCTGTTCATTTTTTTTTCTTCAGAAATTGATGCAGATGTAGATTTTTTCAGTGTGTAGTTACTTGTCGAATAAAAATAATTCTAAAAGCGTTGCCATTTCACGCCATTATTAGACGTTGTAATAAGCACTACTAGTTTTTTTTTACTTTTTTCATAGTTTTTTATGATTGTAGATTAGTTAATTTTAATTCAAATTCAAATTCAAATTCATTTATTAATTTTGTGAACATAGGGTAAAAATATACAGATGTTATATAAATAAATGTTGGTGGTTTAAGACCGTACTATCGCATTAGGGATACACCTGTAATGATAGTTGTAAGGGAGATTTTAATAAATAAATGTAAATGTATGAAAGCTTAACAAGGATTTGGATGATGAGCCCAGGTATAGACCATGGTGTTAGACCTGGGTGAGGACATAGGGTACTTTTTTATCCCGTTATTACAATTCCCGCCTTTTAGGTGATCGGATTCACGGGTGATAAAAGCCAGTATCAGATGTAATTTAATTTGTCTGTCAACATAACCTTTAATTTAATTAATAAAACCACCGTTTGTTAATAAATGTTTCTCACATTACCAACTGCGAATGCCTGAGGCATTTACCACGCCCATGTACATTTATTACTGTGCTTAAAGAATAACTAAATTAACACTATATAATTTTAATCAATGTGACATATAAATAGTTGTTGGTATTGAATATTGCGATTAACCAAAGAAGGTTGTAAAAGGCGTCTCACTCGAGGAACAGTTTTATGTTAAAAAGTTTTTTATTAATTTTTGCACGTGGTACGGAACGATTCTGGACTGGATAATCTTTTGGCGATATAAAAAGGTGGAGCAGCCGAGAACCAGCATCAGTCTTGTGTCAGACGTAGTCACTACATCAATACCCAGCAAAATGTTTGTGAAGGTAAATCATAAGTTGTATACTTATTATTTTTAAGGATCAATCGAAGATAGTGGAATCAGTAAATGCTTTCTCTATCTTATGAAACCCTTCAAAGTGGATTAAACTCAGAAAAGCAGTGTGCCTCAAAATATTAATTTAATCAATAGTGTTTCGTGGCACCAAGAGCCATCATTTAAGTGTCAATTTATAATGGTTTGGTTTACGTTATTTTTAAAACTCGTGCTTTAAAAACAGTATTTGATATATCAGATTTCTCTTCCAGTTCGTCGCACTCTTCGCCTTAATGGCCATCGCCGCCGCCAGCGACCTCTCCAGCTTCTCCTACGGCGTGGCTGATCCTTTCACCGGAGACTTCAAGCACCAGATCGAGAACCGCGTGGGCGACAACGTGCAGGGTCAGTACTCTCTGCTGGAGTCTGACGGCACCCGCCGCACTGTGGACTACGCCGCCGGCGCCGAAGGTTTCAACGCCGTCGTCCGCAAGGACCCTGCCCTCATCGCTGCCGCTCCCGCCATCTCTTACGCCGCTCCCGCTATCTCCTATGCTGCTCCCGCCATCTCTTACGCCGCCCCCGCCTTCCCATACGCTTCTCCCTATGGTTACGCCAAGTTCGGAGCCATCGGATACGGAGCTCTTCCCTATGCCCGCTACTACTAGATACCTGAAATTGAACCGTTTGTAAATAAAAAGTCTATGAAATTTTAATAGTTGTTTTTTATTTTATTTTGTGAACACTAATTTTTTCTTGGTGAATAGGATATAGAAAATATTAAGGGCTCATAACTTTGATCTTATTTATTTTTTTTCTTTATTGCATATGGTGTTACGGTTTCTTATTCAATGTCTTTTTCTTTAACGTCTCGCTACCAAACTTACTTAAGTTTTCTTTTCTTTAGTATCTTTTATTAAATAACTTTTGCAATTTTGTAATAAGCACAGCAGTGCTGCTAAAACGTTTACAAGAAAAGTTTTACAAGCCAAATAAAACAGACAACATTTAGAATACATGCAGGTTGAAAGCAAGCATCATGTGAAGAGAAAGATGTGTTATTATCAAGACTACGTACGCATCGTCGACATTTTCCTGCATTTTGCATTGCTATTCCATTTTCCTGACGAGTGTGCGACTTGCTTGCAAATTGTGAAATTTATAAGAGTTGTTCTTGTTTTACTACGAGAAATGTTAGGTTCGTAAATATCTCTGGGACTTTGTGCTTGTCTGCATACTAAAATTAACAATTTTCGCCAAAATATACTCAAAGTTTTCAGTAAGAAAACCCCTAAAGCCAACCTAATGCCTTATGAAAAGAACACCACTTCCAAATTATAGTAACACTCAATTTACCGTTAAAGATTAAATCTCAGCAAACTACTTCGTCTTAACGAAACATTTTGTGCAAGCAAAAAAACTAAACAAAGAAAATATGAGAACAACCAAGATAAATGCAGCAAAAATCCTCTAAGACTAAACATTACGGCCCCAACCAACCGTCAGAAGTTAACACGATATCCCCCTTATCTTTCACCCCAGGAGTACAGCTGCACAAACAATCCGAAGTTCCAAGTGATCGTACCGCTGATAATGCTGTTAATTTACTCGATGACATACTACACTGTGTACATGTTCGGGTGAATTATGGAGGTACTCAAGTTTCTGTTGTAAAAATAAAGAAGATTGAAGATATTTTAGGGGAGGTTTTGATGAATGACTCTTAACCACTCAATGAATTTTACAAGATTACTGCATTAGTATCGTTTACTGCCATTCTTTTTCTTGCTATTAAGTTTAAAAAAAACCCCTTATACCTATAAGTGGGTTTTTTTTAACTTAATAGCAAGTACCTAAGTACCTACTTAGCAAAAATTGAATTGCTTTGCGGACCAAAAGACCACAGTGTGGTCTGCGACTTCAGCACAACGTCTGCTGTTAATTATTTACCCGATGACATACTACACTGTGTAGTGTGTACATTTTCAAGGAGGTTTTGATAAATGGGTGAATTTCCCAAAGGACTTTTTTTTTGTCTTCGCTGAAATTAGTACACTCGGCGTCAAAAAAATCGCACCTCCGCGAAAATAACTTTCAAACGTTATTAACCCTTAACACGCGCATGTACTCCCAACAATATTGATATCATTTGAAAGCCCATTAAATAAACTTAAAAAACAATTCAATTATTTTTCATTTTTTATTGGAACAGTGAAAAAAACAATAACGTTTACGAAACAATAAAAATCCGTAATTAAGCTTTAATAAAAAACAGATTAATTTCACGAAAAAAAAAACAAAAAGTTTTTTTTAAAGTAACCTAAAACCTAGTGTAACCCCCCCCCCTTGCCCGAATGACGGATTCCATACGCTCCCTCATGGATCTAACCAATTTTAGGAGCTCTTCTTGAGGGATATTGGCCCATTCCTCAATAACGGCCTCTTCGAGCTCCTGAAGAATCGTGGGAACGGGATCACGAGACTGAACCTTTCGTTTCAAATGGTCCCAGAGGTGCTCTATCGGGTTCAAGTCTGGACTTCTCGCTGACCACTGAATGACAGAGATCCCAACCTCTTGAAGGTAGTCGCAAACAATTAATGCAGTGTGAGGTGCGAGCGTTATCGTGCATTAATGTGAACCCCTCGCCAACAAAACCTGCATAAGGGACCACATGCTCTTCCAGGATCTCTGTAACGTAACGGTGAGCAGTCAGCGACCCTTTCCCGCGAGCACCTCCAGTCCGGGAAACGCTTATAAGGTCGGTTTTGCCGTCGGCCGACATGCCACCCCAAAACATGTAGGAACCGCCCCCGTATTCCACCGTCTCCTGGATGCAGGCTTGGGCGAAACGTTCCCCCTGTCTACTGTACACTCTTCTGCGTCTATCGCTGCAGAAAAGGCACACTCTCGTCTCGTCTGAGAAGAGAACAGCTCTCCATTGGTCAAGGGTCCAATTGACGTGGTTGCGAGCAAACTGCAAGCGGGCTTAACGATGCTCTGCGGTCAATTTTGGACCCGTAGCAGCTCTATGAGCCGCTATATTTTTCTCCCTCAGTCCTCGTCTAACCGTAAAAACGCTCACGGTTGTTCTGCGAGCTGCCTGGAGCTGCTGTTGCAACTCAACAACATTAGAGAACCGATTTCTTAGAGATGTCGATACGATGAATCGGTCGTCTCTTTCCGAGGTGCAGCGACGTCTACCAGCCCCATGCCTCCGGACATGGCCATCAGTGTCCAGGAACCGCTGGTATACTCTTCGAACCGAAAAACGTCTCAAGTTCAGTTGCAGAGTGACATCACATTGCCGCATCCCTGATTGCAGTAGTGCTATCACTTGAGCGGCTTCATCAGCAGTGGTATCCATCTTCAAGGTGGTTTTTTTTTGTGAAAGATCTTCTCGTGTGACCTCTTCAACGGTTGGATAGCGAATAACTCCCATTAAATCTGTATTAACCCACAAAAGGTAGCACAACTAGTGGCCCTTTTGAGGAGCAAAATTGGCATTTTTTTTTTAGTCAAATTTGTGGTATCGAGCTTTTTTTTAATAAAATAAAATGGGTTTTTTTTAAGTTTATTTAATGAACTTTCAAATGACACCAATATTGGTGGGGGTACATGTGCGTGTTAAGTGTTAATAACGCTTGAACGTTATTTTCGCAGAGGTGCGATTTTTTTGACGCCGAGTGTATTTGAAAAAAGGAATATTGTTCTGAATTATTTTTTTTAGTATTCAATAGGTAGTTATTGGGTTGTGGCAAAAATATAATTTGCCCAGGACTATTACAAAGGTAAGAAATAAATACATAAACCTCTATTTTTTTCAAATCGGTGCTGTCCCTCTACTTTTTTTACAAACAAAAAAGCTCATACACTAATAAAAATAAGTAAGTTAAGTATATAACTTATTCTATTTAATAGAATATTAGTTTTGTTATTATTATATAGCATATTTTATTACATAATTAACGATTATTATTACTGAGAGGGACAAACGTACTTGTCCTGCAAAATGTTCTCATATCGCTGGACAAAAGTAATTTAAACCTAACTTAACATCGACGAGTCCGACAGCGTTCCCAACCCAATTTTATTTCCCTCATTAGTGTGTGCTAGTGGGCAGTCAGGACGGGCATGTGTCAAATCGCTGCATATTCCCGCCAATAACGTAAATAAGCCATGTCAGTTGCTCCCGGACAATTATTTTATGTTATCGGTGGTTGCATTTTTCTAGTGTAATGAGTAGTTTTATTATTGTTGTTTGGTTCTAACAGAGGTAGTAAGTGAATTAGCTTCATTGACTGTTATTGAATTTATCCTAGATATTATGCATTTTTTCTAATTTTGTAAAAAGTGTGTTATTTCTCACGTCGCTGTTCTCATATCGCTGTAATCGGTGGTCTTTATTACTACGGATGTGATAATTTACACCGAAATGATAAGAAAAAATCAATCGGTGTCTTATATCTAATATCGGTGTTTTGATTCATGATCAACGCACAGTTTTGTCACATCGGTGGATTGCTTTATCATATCGGTAGATCCCGTGTCATTTCATTAAGTATACAAAGAAACAATGGAACATACATACAATACATACATTATATACATGCATAAAAACATTCATACGTACATACTTACCTACATAGACTGCCAAAATCATTACCACGATACCAGTGGGTAGTATTAGGGGGGGTCTGTATTCGGTAATGTACGTCTATAGGCTGAGATGATGATGGTGAGGTGGAGCAATTGAACGCATTAATAAAGACAATGATATTAAAAATAAACATTCTTTTTTTAAATTCTAAGTACATACCTATAGTAAATATAATAAAAAAGAAAGTAAATATAATAAAATAGGTACATAATTCAAAAAAATATATATTTTAATTGGATTTCTAAGAACTCAGTTCTCATTGGATGTGATATACTTACATAAGACCCTCAGTTCAGGTCTTCAGTTCTAAGTCACCCTTGTAAAAATATATAGGTACCTACTAACTATTTCATTTTTGATGTTCAAACTGTTCAAAGGTGGATAGATTTTCATATCGCTGGATATGTACATCATTTCGGTGGATAAACTTATCATATCGGTGTACAGAAAAATAATCGGTGCCGGTTTGTCATAACGGTGGAAACCAGAATTCAAACTGAATTTTCTCCTGAGTCTTAAATGATACGTTGCTGATATTAAATTTGGGGATATTTGATATCCTAAAGATTACATAAAACCTGAAAAATATCCAAAAATAATATAAATGAAAAAGTTCACCAATATGATAAAAAAAATGGCATTTGTTGAAATTCACCCAAATGAGTCTTAACAACTCAATAAAACTTACAAGATAAGTGCATTAGTATCGTTTACTGGCATTATTTTGCTTGCAATTAAGTTAAAAAAAACCGGCCAAGTGCGAGTTGGACTCCCGCATGAAGGGTTCCGTACTATGGTAGCAGAGGTGCCCCCTATATTTTTTTTTTGTTTTATCGACATTCTACACTGTGTACATGTTGGGATGAATTATGGACGTAGTCAAGTTACAGTAGTAAAAATAAAGAAGATTGAAGATATTTTCGTGGAGATTTTGATGAATGAGTCTTAAAGGTCTTAACCACTCAATGATATGACACTTACAAGATAAGTGCATCAGTGTCGTTTACAGTCTTTTGATTCTTTTGATCGATATAAAGTTCAAAGATCTACTTATACCTACTTAATTTGGACGATTGGGCGAGCTAAAAGATCATAGGCTAGTCTGCGACATCAACATGACAACTTGGTTGTGAGTCATCCTAGATGAGTAAGGCTAAGGTGTACATATAGCTAACACAGTGGCGTGCAGTGGTTCTCCACGGAAGGTAGGCCACGCATACGGATACCCCAAAACAAAAAAACTTCGCGCAACATCACAGCGTCGCTCTACGTATGATGACCCTAAAGTATTCACATTTATTGATTTATAATATTTGAAAAAAAAATTTTTAAAATAAGCCTGTAAAAACAAAAGTATGGTGGCGTAGGCTAATATCCTAACACTTATCGACACAAAGCATACTTTTTTTAGGACGGCCCTGGAACATAAAGGGCCAATGAAGGAACATGGGTGTTTTTTAGTCAGTAAGAGTCTGACACTCCCTTCCGCTCCGCCCAGAGCGGGAGGAGTCATTTGATGATTTCTCACCCTCCAAAAAAAAAAAAAAAGCATACTTTTAGACACCGTAACGACATCGCCTCGGCTCGGCATCAGCTAGTAAAATTTAGGGGAAATGATGCCAATCCGATGGGGTGCTTATAATAGTTCTGTGCGATTTGAGTTCAAAGTTCTCTCTCTCTCTTCTTCAACCTTTGGCTATCCAATGCTTAGTGTAGCTCAATTCCAAGCTGTTTTGTGTCATGGCTATCCAAATTCTTCCGACCACTTTAATGTTCAAAAATCTACGAGAAAACCAGAGGGTGGTCCGCGAAATCAAGAAGCAAATAAAATATTTCGTTCAGCTGTATATTTTTGGGATTTTTATCATTTTCTGTAAGATTTAATAAGAAAAGGAATGATCTACAAAAATTCTCATACGATGTGTGAATAAAGGCAATATTATATTTTTATTAGCACTTATCTTTATGGCGAGATTCCGAGCGGTAGCGGCCATTTGCATAATTCCTCTAGCATTTTTATTAATATAGCTGGGACTCGAAAGTATTTCGTTCAATTTATTTTCATAACCGTTTTAATTATGGCACAACCAGCGATCTCTGCTAATGCTTTCTGATAAATTTTAATAAAGGGTCTAACATTATGTCGTTTTAACTGTTATGGTTGGTTTGAATCGGTCCGGACAAATTGTGGACGTGGCTCTGTTCACCCACCACACTTCAATCATATCAATAGAAAAATGGAAAATTGCAGATGTAAACAGAAGTTTTCAGGGTTCCGTAGTCAACAAGGAACCCTTTTAGTTTAGCCATGTTGTCTGTCTGTCTGTCCGCAGCTTAGATCAAAGACTCTTAGTACTAGAAAGCTGTAATTTGGCATAAATATACAAATTAGTTACGCTGACAAAGTGGTCAAATAAAATCTCGAATAGTATTTTTTTTTTTGGGGATCTGAACACGTAAAGTGGGGGTATTTTTTTCTCCCGTACCCCTTAGTGTTGGATGTCTTTGGATAGGTCTTTAAAAAATATTCCAAGTTTGGTCAAATACTTTTTCGATTAAGGGATGCGTTTGTGAAATATTAAGCTTTCAAGTATTAATTTTTGTTAGACTCAAGTGTGTCCCCGCCCCCCTCTGCCAGCTAAATAGTTGTATTTGGGCCATGTTTAAAAAGGTGGTAGTATATATAACGAAGTTAAAAGGAAAACTATATCCGACACGCACTTGGCCGATTTTTTAAAATAAAAGCTATTCGTTGTCACTTCATCAGAAAAGTTAGAATTTTCAAGACAAGACAGTTCATTGACTTAGCGTTTAGGATATGCAAATATTATTATTATAATTTATTTAAATAACTATACAACCTAGTTTGTATAAAAGTAATAGATGGCGCGACCCACCTTCCTCAGTTAACAAATTCATTAATATTTTATCTCACTTTGCTTGAATTTCTTCAATTTTCATTCCATTGTGTCGCTGGAGTAATAACAGAATAAATTTAAATTCTCCTTTCGCAATCAAAATATAATAGCTTTTTAATTCCCCAGTATCAACTGTTTTATGAGTAGGGTTCTACTGTATGAGGTCCAATTTTAATGTAAAATTATGCTTCAGAAACTGCCTAGAATTAATTACAATAGGCGACGTGTAATTAACATGTAGGTAATTTGAAAGTTTAATGTTGTTTCAGAATTGGAATTGCGCTATTTAAACAATGTTTAAAACATTTAATGATAATTAAGTTCAACACACGTAGATGGGTTTTCCAATAAAAATATTTTAGTAGAACCTATGGTCGATCACATTAAAAAAAAACCTAATTGATTTATTACGCCACCGCACCAATCGTGCACGTCCGATCTTTATCGCTTCACCAATATAAATGACATCTAATTACCCCCACTCCTCGTCCCTTCGTCCATTGCAAGCAACTACCGTCCAAAAATCCGTCCCAAATCGTTAACCCTTAAAAGAGGTTGATCAATAATTTAACAGGCGATGATTGATGAGTGTCGATCCTAACTCAAATCATGAAAATGCACGTCAATTACGCGGCAAAACTGTTAGTTTAGGATACAAGGATCAATCAATGTTTAATAAGTTACTTCTTGTTATCTTAACTATTAGCATATTGAAATTTTCAGGAGATTCGGTTGAGGTTATGATTGAGTTTAGCTGCTAAGTTGGTAATTGAATGGAGGGATAATCTAGATCAAGGTCTTAAAGTTGGATAGGTAGGCAGAGGCACAACTATGTTTTGCTGAATCGCGTTGAATAAAACAAAAGGTTATTTTTATTCTCGTATTTACACCCTGATTGCACAAAGGTTTTGTAGGTTAAACTATTGAACGTTGCAGCGGCAAATGGCTTTCATTTACTGGATAATTATTAATTTTACGCTCACTATTTGGATTTGCGGATTGAAGGACCACAAAACTGCTAGTAAAATTTACTCTTAAACTTTCTCTATGTAAGATTTAGAAAGCGTCACAACAGTCGTCGTCTGTAGATAAACACCAAAAGTAAATGGTAACAATATCTAGCACAGTAAAATAGACATATAAATAAAATTTTACTGGCGGTGAACCTGTGGTTTATCCGTCATTGGCGTTGAAAAGATTTGATGACCTTCAAATCACAAAAAACGTATGAAAATTTGAATTTCGCGGGCTACCCTGGCGGATCGTCCTTAACTGAATTTCAGACGCATGCAACCAACATTACATTCTATGCCCAATTCTAAACAACCATTCGTTCTAACAATGAACACGTGTCGTTAAATATACCGAATTTCAATTGTTTCACGGATATTGTCTGTCGAAAATTCCATTTCGTATCTGATCATCAATTACCTGGTGTTCCAGTGCGCTGATTAATGGCGCCACTTTATGTACAGCAGTGGAATAGGTAATTATTTTCAGACAACGGAATTTCAGTATTGTAAATATTGTTTTCAATTAACCTTGTTTGTCTAAGATCGTTTATTTGTTGGAATAGATTAGTCTTAATTTTACTGTAATTTTGGTTTAATTTAAATGTTGAGTTTGCTTTTGTTAGACATTTTTGACCTTTTTAACCGACTTCTAAAACGGAGGAGGTTATCTATTCGTCAGTTTTTTTTTAGACAATTCATAGACAAAACAACAGCTAGTAACGTAAACAGCGTTTTTTTAGTTTCAAAGTAGGTTGTAAACACGCTGGAGCATCGAACTTTATTCACCGCGATAATAATATGTTGGTTCATGTCTCCTATAAAATTTCGCGAAAACTGAGTAAGTCAGGTGTAATATACCTACTTTGCTTTTACACTATCTACTACAATAAACTCAAATTCAAAGCATTTATTTTAATTAGACCATAACAGGGACTTTTGAATGTCACAAAAACAAAAACGGCAAAGCTACAGTCACAGACACAAGGCATAATAACTTGTGAAAGTAGGGTAAACTTGCTTAATTCGTACCCCTTAAGAGAAAACCATCATATTTAGAAAATTAGGAATGATAAATTAGTTTTAAATAAAAGTAATTTTTGTTTGCTAAATGCTTTATTGTTTCTATAATCAAATTTAACATAAACCTTATAAACTTCTCAGAAATAAACAATTTAAAAAAAAAACTAAAAAAGTACGATTTAAGACCATTCATCCCAAATCGTACTGCTATATTCTTAATTCGTACTTTGAGATCTAGTCATTGGTATACAGTATTGAGAATCAGCATCATAATCAAAAATTAAAACATTAAACGTTATTAAAACATTCGACGGATGGTCTTCGCCAATTCTCGGCAATCATCGCAGTTATAATCTTTGGTTTTTTTATTGGCTAAGTCGTACCAGTATGTTTTAAGAACTTAACTCAAGTACGAAATAGGAGCAAGGGCCAAACAAATTTTAAATTTACCGCCAAAAAAATTGACAACAGTTACGAGTATGATAAAAAGTCAGTCATGAAATCGCAAGGACACATATTAATACGTATCGAATCGTAAAATAGGTTTTACATGACCTTATTTGAATAAAACTCTTACGAAATGTGTAAAAATATTACAATAATAGTTGAAAAAAACTTACTCTCTCAATATTTTTGTCGAGAGCAGCGTCACAGGTGTTATCTGTCAGGTGGTAAAATGGCCGACTGTTATTTCTATTTTTTGACACTAGAGGCGCTGATAGCTGTTACCAAAGCCGAGTTTTAAGTGGAGTACGAATTTGGCGTAAGTACGAATTAGGCAAGTTTACCCTACTGTAGTTGCCCATTCCAAACCGAAGATCTCTATGGAGAAGAATGGGCAAGAAACTCCATTGACTGTCTTTTCAATCAAAATATTGACGACTACAATGATGATTATAATGAAAATGTTTGTTTAAAACTTTGAGTATGCTATGATGTTCGACAGAACTATTGTATGGAACACGACTCAAATGATATCGTAACATTCGGAAATCGATTTCCGATCATATTAGTCGAGAATTTCCGCGTAACGACATGTCAAACGTCGAATACTAGGAAGACATGATTGACACACGGAAAATATATTTTCTTGACGTAAAAATGATTTCTCACGTTTTCGGTTGATTTATTGGCGATGTTGTAATGTTTACATAGTGTTTCTGACTTTTTTTGCCCGGATTTTTTATTCAATTTAATAGGACCAGGCCCCCGACTCACGGTTATAGGTTTTAGTCGGTAGAAATCAGTAATTGTCCTTCGTTCTCCCCAGACTTACAAGGAATACATGAAGACCTAAAAAGAACATTAACACATGGAATTTAATTATTCTATTTACGTCCATTTCTGAGCATATACCTCCTAATAAACCGCCAAAATGAATGATCATCGAAAAGTGAAATTAGAAAACATGTAAACTTTTTAATTGCATTTTCTACTTTGTAATAATATTATCACATTCACGAGACTTTCCTGTTAGCAAAAGAGATTTTACTGAAAAGAAAATGTCTTCCACTTCTCGGTAGTGAATGGCAAATATTTGCCCCAGTACTACACTAGATGGAACATGCTAATTTCCAAGTGTTAGCTTTGCTCTTTGCTTGGAAACTGTTCTATATATTTTTCCATTTTCATTTACATTTACACTAGCTTTCGCCAGCGGCTTCGTTCGCGTTCATTTAGAATTTAAGAATTAAACTCTTTAACACACTACTAAAGTTTCTATAATCACAATTCAATCATGATTCCAAAGACACGTGGCGCCATCTGTGTTTAACAGCAAAATTTTGTTTTGTGTTGAGTATTTTAAACTTAGAAACACACTTAGTTACCTAATTTAATGTTTGTTTCACTTGGGTATTGTATTTTGGAATTAACATGTATTCATTAATGTTTGCATGCCAATTTTATGGCGAAATGTGTCATTGCACTACATATTATTTTTACCATCTATTGTACCACATTTCCTACAAATAAATGATTTTGACTTTGACTTTGATCTATTATCATAAGAACGTTATTGTGGTTTTCCTCGGGAACAATATTTTATTTCGGGATGAAAGGTACGGTTATGTCCGTTTCTGTACACCTGATAACGTATATCGTCGGCTTACTGCAAGAACTCATCATAAGTGACGGTAACATAACTTTGAGAAAGAATGTTTGAGATAATAACTTTGAGAATAAATGATTGAGAATGAGATCAAAAGTAATTAAATGATTTCTCAAAATTATGTTAGGTACCGTCACTTATTGAGTTCTTGTCTTGCAGTAAGCCGACGATATGCAAAATTTTAGGAAGATCAGTTCAGTGGTTTAGGCGTGAAAATGTAACACACAAACTTACTTTCGCATTTATAATATAGTTTTCGCTCGCGTTAATTTAGAATTTGGCAATCAATTCGGGTCGTACCTACTCTGCTTATAATAATATAATTCAATCATGATTCGAAAGACACGTGGCGCCATCAATTATCACAAGAACGTTATTGTGGTTTTCCTCGGGAACAATACTTTATTTCGGGATGAAAGGTACCCTATGTCCGTTCCTGTACACCTGAAAACGTATATGCAAAATTTTAGGATGATCGGTTCAGTGATTTAGGCGTGAAAATGTAACAAACAAACTTACTTTCGCATTTATAATATTAAGTTAGGATATAATAAACATGTGGATTACGGTTATTGTAGACTATATCATAATCACTAGCTTTGCTGGAAACTGTTTTTTTTTGTATTAGGTGACAAGTTAAGTACCAAAAGTTTTTTTAAATGGGAAATTTCATGTGGCAATGTAGATAGAAGGCAAGTGGTACGTCTGAGAGAAGTTTGGAAGAATATTGTGCCAACATCAAGTTATCTAGGTTATGTGCTGAAGCATAATATAATAAAGAATCCACTGCTTTTCATTTCTTGTCATAGCTATTTTGATAGTTACAATTCTTTTTTATGAAGATCATAAAGTGGAAAGAGTATTGTGTGTAAATTTACACCCCCGTCTTCAAACGACATGTAGTTGTACGCACAACAAACAATCAAACTATGCGAACCAGTTTGAGCGGATCTCTCAATTTACAGGAAATCTATATAAAGCGACGTCATGTTATACTGGAAATTATAGCTTGATACGTCGCCATGTGTACAAAGATCTATTGATGTGTGGCCGAAATCGGAGCTAATGACACCATCTTGCTTTTTCAATACAATTTCACACGATGCTCACCATCATTGCCTGTCTATGTGATTTAACGTTGTAAATACTGCAATTTGGGAAGACACACGAAAATTTGACATAGTTTGATTTTTTTTTCAGTAAATAGTCAGCAGATGGTGGGACGAACTGGATGTCTTCCTTGAGAATTGGAAAGTAGTAGCACAGAATCGTGACCGTTTGAAGGAATGGAGGGAGGCCTTTGCCCAGCAGTGGGACAATATGGGCTAGTTATAATATAATATAATAATAAATAGCTAGAATTAGTAAGCCATTATGCTATGGCAAAAGGCCAAACAATGCAACTTCGCAAAAGATTTAAGCAAATCTCCGAGGTAAATCCCTAAATTTTTCCAAACAGTGATGATCGATGAGCCAGCAATCACTCACTGTTCTCTTAGCGTAATTTTATTAAGTGCCATTAGTTAAGCTTCATTCTTAGTTGAGTCATCTCATTTGTAAAACAGATAGTAAATGAGGCAGCGATAAAGCCAGGTTTTATTTTTTATTGTGGCTTTTGAGTGGACATATGAAAACAGGTGAATTTTTACAGTTAAGGTTGTTCGCATGTTTGCAAACCTAGGCAAATAGTCTTTAATCAACATCTTTTAAACATACCCATGCACTATAGAGATCTACGCTTTGAAATAGGCAAAGTCCCACGGTCTTTTCACAGTTATTTATTATGCCTTGTGACTGGGACCGTGGGTTCATTTTTACGTTTTTGACAGGACAAAAGAAGACGAACATTAATGGTATCTTTGTAACTCTATGATAAGGCGATAGATGGTGATATTGCAACTTGTTACCCATTTGAGTTGAGTTTCATAGTAAGTACTCGTGTCGTTGCGATCGTCGCAGCGATGTTCGATGCTGCGGCATTGACGGGTTCGCGGTGGCGATCACTTTCGAACTTGTAAATACCTAGTTGGTGTTTACACAGGCAGAGCTAGCAGTACACCCCATCGCCATTTTGATTTGTCTGCAGTGGTGTCGCACGATGGTAATGGTACACATATATGGCCAGACACTGCAGCACTGTAACTCAAGAAAAAAGAAAAAAAAACATCAACGATAGACAAATTAATAGACGCTCATGGGCGGCATAAAAATCTGACACCAGGTTAGGTACTCACCACACGAAAAAGAAGAAAGGAGAATAGACAAAGTAGTTTTATCTTGCGCAAGGCATAATGTAACCTTGCAGAAGGTGGCGGTACGAGCTGGACAAAACCAACGACTAGGGTTCCACATTGCCCCTGGATCGGAAGAACTGGAAGTCATTGAGAGAGACCTTTGCCTAGCAGTTGGATGACGCAGGCTATTATCGATCTCTTTTAGAGAAACTCACCTTTAATTAAAATGCATTAACCTAATTCTCGAATACCACCTTAAAAAAACAAAAATGTTCTTCTGGTTAAAGACATTTAATTCTCATAGAGAAATTACATTTCACTTACATGAGAACAAATTTAAACATACATGCTAATCATTGTCCTTCGACACTCGGAGTCACAATTTATCTGACGTATTTACTGATATTATTAGTTTACATTAGTAGTATAATAAATAATTAAGTCTGTGCGTGTGTTCTTTTAATACTTAATTCTCAATAGGCAACAAAAACTAGGCCTATCTTCAAAATGTCAAGGCTTTTAGGTTTACACTTGCCCAAGTTTTGATAATTTTAACAACTTAACACAGGTTTGTGTTCATATATTTTGGTTGAATAGACATCGATGTTTCATCTATTGGAACATCATTGCCCGATTGCTTACTCAACCACAACCTTGTAGATAGGTTCTTGCGTAATTTTATTAGAATTAGGGTAAGTGTACAGTCTCAGTTGAAGCGTTTGTCACACCTCTAAGACGACCCTCTGACCCAATGATGTATCTACCCAAATACCAGTTATTTTTAGCCTACTTACCAAAAATCTACTGCCTCCTTACTGACTGCCTCGTTGGTCTAGTGGTTCGCAAGCGCGACTGCTGAGCATGAGGTCCTGGGTTCAATTCCACGGTCGGGCAAAGTGTTGTTGGGTTTTTCATCGGAAATTTCTTAATAGCAGTCATAGAGTCTGGATTTGTGCCCTTTTGTTTATTTATTTATTTTATTTGGCTCTTCAATGAGTGCACTATGACATATATATAGTAAAACATTTCAAACTTAAGTCTAAGTGCCCTATTACTTAAAGAAGAGCACTACATTAAGCGTCTAAATAGCTAATAAAACAATGAAAAAAAAAAGAATAAAATACAAATAAAAAATGAAACAACATACAGTAAACATGGTAAATATCTCGTTTCTAGTGTAAATGATAATGTCAGTGACCATGACAGTTTAAAAATTAACATTTTGCCCGAACTTTGAATATAAGACAACAGCGGCAGCGTCGCACTTACGAAGTAAACATTTTATAATTCACTAGCTTTTGCCCGCGGCTTCGCCCGCGTGCAGTTCGGGAATTGCCCACGGGATCTTGCCTACTTCTGGGATAATAAATAATCTACACTATTTGTATCAGACTATAATCTATCTCTGTGCCAAGTTTCATCCAGATCTGATCAGCCGTTCTGGCGTGATTGAGTAACAAAGATCCATTCATCCAAACTTGCGCATTAATAAATAGTTTATGTAAGATATATATGTAATATTAGTATTTAGGGTTCCGCACCTCAAAGGGAAAAACGGAACCCTTATAGGATCACTCGCGTGTCTGTCTGTCTGCCTGTCCGTCTGTCACAGCCAATTTACTCTGAAACTACCGGACCGATGGAGTTGAAATTTGGTACATATATGTAAGTCATTGATTCAAAGACGGACGTATAAATTAATTTTAAACAGGGGAGCCACTTTTGGGTCGTAAATTAAAAAATGAAAATAAAAATATTTCTAAACTACATCGTGTTATATCAAAAACTGTGATACACGTGTCTCATAATTTTAATTGAAGAGTGATGTGTACATTAAGTTTTGAGTCAACCGACCCAGAGAATATTAAGTTTCACAGAAAATTCAACCCCAGTTTCAAAACAAAGAATACATCCTTCAAATTTCATGTCATTAAGACCAGTGGTTGATATATCAGTCAGTCAGCCAGGACTTTGATTTTATATTGCGGGATGATTTTGGAAAAACTGTAAGTAGAGTATGTAGACTTTCAAGTCTATCGACACCTAGAATAGAAAGTTTCACAGAAAACTCAGCACCCCATTTTGTCCTCTTAGGGGTGGAATTTCGGTGCTATCATTGCGAGGATCGCCCGGAGGACACGGTGGAGCACACCGTGGAGGTCTGCTCCGCTTGGGCGGAGCACCGCCGTGTCCTCGTAGCGGCGATTGGCGGCGACGACCTTTCGCGTCCGGCCCTGGTTCAAGCCATGGTCCGGGGCGAGAGGCAATGGAAAGCCGTCGCCTCCTCCTGCGAAGCAGTCATGCTAGCGAAGGAGGCGGTGGAACGTGAGAGGGAGAGAGCCTCACGTCCCAGCCGCCGCGGGAGGAGAAGCACCGGGCGTCGGGGGCCACGCCGTGATGGGTCTCGGCGCCCGGCCTAGGCGCGGGCCTGTGGACGGTGAGTAATGGGCTAGCTCGCCGTCCGTCCGTCGTATGACAACAGGCCGTGTCGACGGCGCGTTCGTGTTTCACGCGCGCCTCAAAGAGATGTCAGCAAACGGGAGGGGCCCGCAAGGGCCGATGCCTGCCAGGGCTGCGGGACTGTTCGAAAGAGATACCGCGGCCCTGGAACATAAAGGGCCAAAGAAGGAACATGGGTGGTTTTTAGTCAGTAAGAGTCTGACACTCCCTTCCGCTCCGCCCAGAGCGGGAGGGGTCATATGATGATTTCCCACCCTCCAAAAAAACAAAAAAAAAGGGGTGGAATTTCGAAAAACCCTTTCTAAGTGTACCCTTTGCCACTGGTAGGTACCAGTGGCGAAGAGTGAAAAATGAGTCAGGGGAAACCGAAGAAAAAAATGAGAATTGTTTTTTTTTCCTATGTTTATTTGGACCTCATTTTCGTTATCAGTGACCTCAAAAACTATGAAAATGATAACCCTGATGCAAAATCTAAAAACAATGGTTGGTGCCATTTAGAATTTTCATTTTGATCTAATTTTCGATATCAGCGATCCTGAAAACCATGAAAATGACATCGATGACGAAAAAACCAAATATTTTCGTCCGCACCATCTTGGATTTTCATTTTGACCACATTTTCGTTATCAGCGACCCCAAAAACCACGAAAATGACATTCATGAAGAAAAACCAAAAATTTTCATCGGCGCCATCCTGAATTTCATTTTGACCTAATTTTCGTTATCAGCGACCCCAAAAACCACGAAAATGACACTCATGACGAAAAACCAAAAATTTTCATCGGCGCCATCCTGAATTTCATTTTGACCTAATTTTCGTTATCAGCGACCCCAAAAACCACGAAAATGACACTCACACAATAACTGAATTTTTTTGCTGGCGCCATCATCGATTTACATTTTGGCCACATTTTCGTTATCAGCGACCCCAAAAGCCATGAAAATGACACCCATGACGAAAAAACCTAAAATCTTCATGGGCGTTGTCTTGACTTTTTATATTTTGACCTCATTTTCGTCATTGGCGGCCCCAAAAACCACGAAAATGACACCCATGACGAAAAAACCGAAAAAAAACAGGACTGAATTTCATACTGGGGGATGATTTTGGAAAAACTGTGATACACGTTTCTCATAATTAATCTCTTCTTAACTGAAGAGTATGTACACAAATTTTCAATTCAATCGACCTCGAGAATAAAAAGTTTCATAGAAAACTCAACACCCATTTTTACCCTCTTAGGGGTAGAATTTCGAAAAACCTTTTCATAGTGGATACCTACTCTTCACAAAGAATACGCCCTCCAAATTTCATTTCTCTAGGACCAGCGGTTTGGGCTCTGCGTTGATATATCAGTCAGCCAGGACTTTGAATTTTATATTGGGGGATGATTTTGGAAAAACTGTGATACACATCTCTCACAATTTTAACTGCAGAGTATGTACACAAACTTTCAAGTCAATCGACCCCGAGAATAAAAAGTTTCACAGAAAATTCAACACCCCAATTTACCCTCTTAGGGGTGGAATTTCGAAGAACCTTTTCTTATTAGATATCTACTCTTCACAAAGAATACACCCTCCAAATTTCATTTCTCTAGGGCCAGTGGTTTGGGCTGTGCGTTGATATATCAGTCAGTCAGGACTTTGAATTTTATATTGGGGGATGATTTTGGAAAAACTGTGATATACATTTCTCATAGTTTTAACTGAAGAGTATGTAGACTTTTAAGACAATCGACCCGAGAATAAAAAGTTTTACCGAAAATTCAACACCCCATTTCTCCCCTTTAGGGGTGGAATTTCGAAAAACCCTTTCTTAGTGGATACCTACTCTTCACAAAGAATACACCCTTTAAATTTCATGTCTGTAACACCAACAGCTTAGGCTGTAAGTTGATATATCAGTCAGTCAGTCAGGACTTTGAATTTCATATTGAGGGATGATTTTGGAAAAACTTTGATACACGTTTCTCATAATTGTAACTGCAGAGTAGGTACACAAATTTTCAAGTCCATCGACCGCGAGAATAAAAAGTTTCATAGAAAACTCAACACCCCATTTTACCCTCGTAGGGGTAGAATTTCGAAAAACCCTTTCTTAGTGGATACCTACTCTTCACAAAGAATACACACTCCAAATTTCATTGCTCTAGGACCAGCGGTTTGGGCTGTGCGTTGATATCTCTGTCAGTCAGTCAGGACTTTGAATTTTATATATATAGATTAACTTTTTCAAGTTTCTGATTGATCATTGTGAAGATTCTGATAAAATCTCATGAAAAAAGGGTGATAAGAAAAAAATACCAAAACATAGAATTGTTAACTTTCAGTTTTAGAGGAAATGATAAAACTTTCCTCAGTGGAAGTGTTTTATCTCCCTTGGGACCTCGAAGTAAATGACGTCTGCGTGACTCGTTTTGTGTTATGATATTATGTGAGGAGAATTCTTGAGAGTTTTTATGTTCTGTAACTTTGTAGGTTAGTTTTTGGGGACAGCTGGCTTAGAAAAGGTGTCGGTGAGAATGTTACCTATGACGGTGAACTTTTACTACAAAGTTTTACCATTTAGATGATACATCCGATTGGTTCGGCTATGCATTTGAATGCGCAGTAACACATTTGGATAGTAATGGTGCCACAGTTTAAACAAATCCGACTCACGATCCACTTCACAATCCACAACAGTGGATTCAAATCCAGGTAGGCACTTCTGTGTAATTTATTTCCAAATAAATATAAAAATAAATAAATAATAACCAACTTGACAGTCGTTAAAGGTAGTCAGTGGCCCAAAAGTCTGACAACCAGTCTTACCAAGAGGTATCGCAGTATCCAGTACTATTACAGTACTGGGCTATGGAGCTGCATGCGGTTAGACTGGAAGCCGACCTCATAGTTGGGAAAAGACTAGGCAGATGATGATGTTTTGTAGGATTGATAAAGTTTTTCATTGATTTAATTATTAGTAAGCACTTTTTATAAAAACAACTGATTGCCGTACATAAGCCTAAATACCTTGATCTTAAATTGACCCCTGACCTTAAAGACGATGATGACATTGAACGAGAGCGGAGGGCATGGTCGGTTAGAACATGTTGGCTCGCAGGTTTGCCTGATGCTCACTCCCAGTCAAAGTCAGGCTCTTTCGAGCGTACTGTACTTCATTATACACGTGCAGCCTGTGGGCTAGATGTACGCAAAGATCGTACAGTGCTCTCCGCGTTCAGTATAATAACATGTTTAGGATGCTGGTGGGGCTGCCCTGCTTCTGTAGTGCGTCGGGGATGTTCGCAGATGCACATATGGATTGTTTTAACGCAACAATGCGTAAAAGGTGCGTTTCCTTGGTGCGCAGGGTGTGGGGCAGCACCAACAGTGTCTTAAGCATGATTACCAGTTGCCTGGACTGTGTGTCTGTGGGTCGCTGTTGTGCATTTACTCATGGGCTGTCGCAGCAGTGATATTTGTTGTGATGTTTGTTTCTATCACTTATTAACATAGTCGTAAGTTTTAATAACAGCTTTTGAGTCATGGATACTCGAATAAACCAATATTATTCTATTCTATAAGTATGTTGAAAATGATAAATTTCAACAGAAACCACACGCTTGAAAGAAGTGAATACACACATTTAAAATTTATAGCGCAGTAAATCATGCAAGAAATAAATGGCCTTCAAGCTAAACACTACGTAATACATGCAAAAGCTTGTAAATGCTTGAGAACGGGGACATAAGCAGACATTTATCACGTTGACTATAAAGCTGCGTGCTTTGTGTACATTTAATGTTAAGGTACACAGGTATTCTCTCTTTATTTTGAGCATATTTTTAGTCTAAGCTCCACCTCGACGAACTCAAGCGATCCAACTTGCGTCAAGAGTTGCACGTACGCTTCTCTTTTGTTTCCATCGAGTCAGTACGACGATCGACGTTGCTCAGCAAGTCACGTCTCTAAACAATATCATTGTCCACATTTGCTGTCAATGTCACAACAGTCATCATGAAGCTCGTGGCACAGCGGTAAAAGCCTTTGGGCGTATTATGTCCAATTCGCAAAATGTCCAACTGTCCAATTCTCAATACGTCCAGTTCGCAATTGGTCCAGTTCGTAATTGGTCCAGTTCACAATTGGTTTAGTTCGCAATTAGTCCAATTCGCAATTGGTCCAGTTCGCAATTAGGGGGCATCCATGATTACCTATGAGAGACGTTTTTTGACACGACCCCTACGTGAGATTGGGTGAGATTCGGCTCGAAGTAAGAAGGTGTTCTCTGTTCTTACTGGTTTCACTCTCGACAACGCAAGTTCACTCTTGACAGAGCGACCGTAGTTGTTATTAAGTACCTCAATGTTTAGCCCGCTTAGTTCAGACGTGCCATTCTTTTCGGACTGTTTTTATTTGTTGGTTCGCGTATGGGATGGAGGAACTGACAAAAGCGTGGTTTCTGGCAAAGCATCATCTGCCTAGCCCTTTCCCAACTATATTGGGGTCGGCTTGCAATGTAACCTGATGCAGCTGAATATCTTAATTTTACATTGAGCACCTGCCTATCTGACCTCCACAACCCAGTTAGTACTGGATAATACGATACCCCTTGATAAGACTCTGATTGTCAGACTTTCGGGCCACTGACTACCTGCAACGACTGTCAAAGAATAACAAATGCTTTCCGAGGCACGGAGGAAACTCGGTATGTAATGGGTGGTCACTCATCCACAGACCAACCTAGACAAGCGCAGCTTAACCTGAAGACTGATCCGAGCGGCTGTCATTATTTAGCCACCAGCTCCTCTTTTTCTGGCAAAGCGCCTGTGTAAGAACGTCTGCAACTTAACATCGTTGAGAGGAAGTCTTGCGACAGTGCCTACAGTTTTGGTTTCTTGCAGTTTTGTTATAAGAAAAAAGGTTCACTTCACAATTTTTAACTTTCTATGAGGTTCATGTAATTAGAAAAAAAAAACAAGCAAGTATAAAGAAGTCATAAGTAATTTATTCATTTGTTTAACATAGGTACAATAATAATGGTATATCAAGTAATAAAGAGGGTGCTATGTTATGGCAGAGGGCGTATTATCGTGATTATTATTAATTTAACCATAATGTTCCCACTGCTGGGACATATACCTCCTCACTGCGAGAGGGGGTGGACCGTAACCCGTCACACTTGAATACGTCATAATGTAAACCAAGGTAGTCTTCTTGAATAAAACATTTCTATGTACCTCATCATTCTCTTGCCCTTGTCTTATTTATTTGGGGTCAGCTCATCATGTCTTCTTCCATACTCTCTATTACTCGTCATCTCAGTAGCTTTTTTTTTTAAATTGCAACTTTGTTTTATTGACTAAATTCTCACTATTTCAACCTTTTTGCATGCAGCTATCAAGCAAAATTACCATATAGTAGTAACCGTATTATCTTCCACACAGTGATCCTTACATCACAATACATCATTCTTTGGTCTTCCTCTACTCTTATAGCTATTCACATTATTTTATAGTATAAAATCATAACATCACGCTAGTAATCCTCGTAGGGTTATGATAGGATTGTGACGAGTCAGTAACAATAGACGCACCGTCTAATACATACATGAGACTAAATAGATTTCTTGAACATACACATACATTACATAAAATTACATCTGTAATCCCCGAACCTAATAGTACACCCATATTCCGCCTGTTATGTAATAAGGGGCGAGCCTATTGCCAACAAACGGGCACAAATCTAGACTCCGTGGCTGCTACTGAGAAATTCCTGATGGAAAACCTAATATCAGTTTGCGCGACCCGGGAATCGAACCCAGGACCTCATGCTCAGCAGTCACGGATGCGACCACTACACCAACGAGGCAGTTACACATTATTTTTTACTCCTTTTCTCTTAATTTATTGAATTTGCTCAGAAATTCCTGCCCATAAGTAAAATGATACTCGAACCCAATATTTACAAATAAAATAGGGTAAATCCACTTCATGCAAAATCACGAATAATCCCCTTTGATGTGCCTAAAGGTTGGAAGAGTAAATAAATGAGGTTTTTCCATGTTAAAATATCGGAGGGTACCTAGTCTGAAGGGATAAAATGGATAAAGTGGATGATCTCACTGTTTGCTTAATAGATCAATTTTGATAACTCGTTTTGTGAAGTTTGGTTTGGGTACATAACTTTAGTTGAAGGTTGTGGTTATGCATAGTTAAGTGACCCTTTTTTGAGGTTGTAGATCCTTTTTATCTGAAATTCGAGGGTAACCATCAAGCTGAGAAAAGTAGTCTTTATACACATAACTAGCTGTTGCACGTGACTTTCGACCCATCCCTATTGTAATCGGATTTTTTTGACAACTTCATGGGTTTTAATCACCCTAAACCATTTCCTAAAATTAAAGTAGCCTACTAACTTATAACATCAGCTGCCAGTAAAAGTCCCGTCAAAATCGGTCCAGCCGTTTCGGAGATTAGCCGGAACAAATAGACAGACAGACAAAATTTTTAAAAATTGTTTTTTTTTGTTATTCCTTCTGTATATACTTTCAAATGCATTCAGTAAAAAGCTGTTATTTTGAAAAACAAACAAACACTTTAATTTATTTGTTTGTGTAGATTACAGCCTGGCCTTCTTTTTATTACTGGTTACGTTTCACCATGTTAATCATCATCATATCTATCCATGGAAATCCATGTGCCTTGTCGGAAACCCTTATTACCAGGTCTGGCAAAGATGTATTGATTTTTTCTATCAGTAATTCCTTAGTCAGCAACCCAGAGTCTGGATTTGACGGCAATAGGCTCGCCCTCTATTACATGGGATACTGCCGTGATGGTATGTTATGTTTGTGAAAATCAAAATAAGTACCTATGTATATTTAATTTAAGATAACATTAGAGACTGATGATCAGTACAGTAAAAAATAACTTGAACTCATAATAACTCGATTTTCAGCCAAAAAATGCCAGGAATAAAACCATTAATAGGCGCTTTATTATGAGAGAAAAAAACTTGATACTAAGTAGCACGCCTTGCCAGAATTTATGGCCATCCCTGGCAGTTCGCGCCCAGCTGTCGAGAGATAACACTTTTATGAATATCTGAGCAGTAAGCCGAATAGTTTCAAGGTTACTGGCGCCTTTGTCTGGTTCTGTAGAATATTAAACTAGTACCAACAGCAGACCTGGTATTAATTTTTAACATCACGCCGGTAATTGGGATTAGGCAGTGTTGTATTAATCGTTAAACACCCACATTTCGCCAGTTAATTCTGATGATGGCAATAGACTCCAAATAAAACGTGACTGCGGAGTCTCATCACAGACGACGACCCTGTCCTGTCCTGCTCCTTGTGCAACTCCACCTGCACCTTGAGGGACCTGTCCGAGGCCTCTATCAATGCTATTGAGGTGGTGGAGTTCTAATCAAAGAATAATAAGCACTAAAAGAATTATCGACACGGTGAAGAAGAAGAACAGACTCGTCTCCTATTACATGTCGCTTCAATCTAATCACTTTATAATAAACTAGCTGTTGGCCGCGACTTTCGTTCGCGTGAAATTAATATGCAAAAATATTACTTCCCTTTTTGAATCGAATTTTGTTACCAATTTCAAGGGTTTTAATTTTTTTGCAAAGAACCCTAACTATTTTTCTAAAATTTATATTTTTATAAAGCCTATTTTACACCTTATAACATCAGCTATCTTCTAGTAAAAGTTCCTCCAAAATCGGTTCAGCTGTTTTGGAGATCGGCCGGAACAAACAGATAGACAGACAGACCGACAGACAAACAAAAACTGAAAAAAATGTGCTTTTGTTATAAGTGCCGCATATATTTTCATATATGCATTCAGTCGTTACAGGTAGTCAGGGGCCCGAAAGTCTGATAAATAGTCTTACCAAAGGGTATCGTATTACCCAGGATTGACTGGGTTGTGGAGGTCAGATAGGCAGTCGCTCCACTTAAAATACTGATATTCGGCTGCATCCGGTTAGACTGGAAGCCGACCCCAAAATGATTGGGAAAAGGCTAGGCAGAAGATGATATGCATTCAGTAATGGCTCCACCTTTATAGTTTTTAAAATGTTCACTAGCCTATGTTACCCGGAATAACGCAATGCTTCTAATGATACCACATACATTGAAATCGGTTAATCCGTTTAAAAGTTATGGTGGAATAAAGAAACTCACAAACATACATACATACATACATGTAACCTGAAAACATAACACTCCGTTTTTTGGGCAGTCGTGTAAAAATGAGGATTTTTTTTCTTCGCCTCTATTGTTCCACTGCTGGGAAAAGACCTCCCCATATCCTTCCATTCTTCTTTCTATGCAGTTTTCTCTGGCTAATCGCTCATAAACGCCTCTAGGTCGTCACGCCAACATTTTCTAGGCCTCCCTGGGTGACGACGCCCGTCTTCTGGCACTCACTGCGTGACGACTCCGGTCTATCTGTACTGATGCGAGTCGTCGCAAGCGCGACTGCTGAGTATGAGGTCCTGGGTTCGATTCCCGGGTCGGATAAAGTGTTATTGGGTTTTTCCGTCAGGCATTTCTCAATAGCAGCCACGGAGTCTGGATAAAATTTGTGCCCAGTGGATGGCATTAGGCTTGCCCCTAATACATTGGACTTAAAATATCACTGGCGAAATGTGGGTGTACTATTAGGTACACCTCTGCCTATACCTTCGGGGATTACAGGCGTGATGTTATAATAAGTCGTATACCAGAAAATCATTTAAAAACTTCATAATTTTCTTTCATAACTATTCCAACGTACAATTGCTCCAGCTGACGTTTATGGTAGGGTCCACTTTGGCCGCAAAAAGCCAAGTGCGCTTACGTGACTCGAAAACTTAATTTATAGTGGTATCCTAGTACATAGGACGTCACATACACCCTTATTAACCATTTAAGCCTGACCTAGTATTGTATAGGTTTTCCGTGCAATGTGAGGTCTTCTTATACTGGAATGTTTAACTTGATATTATTAAGTCGTTGAGCGTACCTATGTTCGTGACACATCTAGAATATTGTTGATGTCCCCAATTTAGTTTTATGATAACATTATTCTGATGGGTTTAAATTATAATTATGATTATGACTTGGATATCTTGATTTGAGGCGTCTTTACGTGGTTTGTAGAAGGAACTAAACTTAATGATGGGTATAAGGTTGGTTAAGATATTATAATTAATTTGTGTCGACTTTTATGTTTTTAATAATAATAATAATCCATTTATTTCAGGCAACAAACACCCATAGATAAATACCTTAACCTAAATAAACATACTAATAACATTTTTGTTAGTATAAGCAACTTAAAACTATGTTAGTATCTCTTCACTTGCACGATGCTTTGTACGTTCTTGTGGAATTTGTTCGTGGAAGCGATGGAACACCACATCCTGTGGCCAAAAACTGTCTTCCAACACCAAATGGAGCAAACACGTTTTACTACCTCATCATCTGTCTAGCCTTTTCCCAACTCTATTGCGGTCGGCTTCCAGTCTAACCGGATGCAGCTGAATACCAGTATTTTACATGGAGCGACTGCCTATCTGACCTCCACAACTTAGTTAGTACTGGGTAATACTATACCCCTTGGTAAGACTGGTTGTCAGACTTTTTGGGGCACTGACGACTTGTAACGACTGTCAAAGATGTACAAATGACAGCCGGGACCAACGGCTAAACGTGCTTTCCGAGGCACGGAGGAAACTCGGTATGTAACCTAGGCAAGTACGGCTAAAGATCGATCTGAGCGGCTGTTATTATTTTGCCACGAGCCCCTCACGTTTTACTACCTATTTTCATAAATGAAATTAAATAGGGTGGAATTCTTTTAAAACAGTAATTTGCAATCAACATTTCTTTAAATGTAAAGAAAGAAACTACAGCTACTTCACCATTTATTCATTTTTGCCACTTGCCAAGCACTTAGTTAATTCTATCTTTAAATAAATTAATTCAACAAGGGTTAAGCCTTCATTTAATTATTAATCCCTCTGGCTTACTAAACAATTTACAGCAATGTTTGGTCTCATAAATACCCAAATCGTACAGTAAGGCAGTAAATGGTAGGAGTTTTTAGATAAGGCTGAGAAAAAACACAAGTGGTCATTTTCACTGATACTTATTTATTTAATACTGTGCCCGCGAACTTCCTCGGCGTGAAGTAGCGGTGTAAAATATACTATAACGACATATTCTCCTACTTATACCTATCTGTAGTGTATCTATTTAAGAGATATGGCAACACTGTCTCATAGCCACAAGTAGTCCGGTAGCTGTCACTAAGAACAACTGTCAGTCACCACGAATGGCGGGAAGTAGGTGAAGCGTACCCTGGACTGGCTTGGTAATGGTGTGGTGAGCCTGTGATATAAGTAGTAAATTATGTTATCAACCTATTAGCTCTGTTACAAGTGAATACTACACTACCAAATATACAAAAAATACTGGGCCACCAAGATACAGGCATAAGTGTATACATAAACATATGCCTAAAATTTATTGTTTTCCTTAAATTCGCCACATGTCATTGCTTCCCAGAATTTGATCCCTATTAGCGACCCTATCGACAGATGTGTGCGTTTTTTTTTTCAAAATCAACGAGTGCGATTCCTGGTTAGGAAAATTGATTTTTCCAAAAATATAATGATGCAGTTTTAGTTTTCATCAAAATCGAGCTCCAGACTCCTTTGAGTATTTTCCGCTATTCCTCAAAGTTTCGGATTTGGCCATCCACGCCCACTTGAAAAATTCACTCAGTATACTTTTGTATGCATTCATTAAAAAGCTGTTACTTTGAAGTTACAAACAGAGACTTCAGTTGTATTTATTTGTATAGATTATGAGCCTGTTGTGTTCCACTGCATGTCAAAGCCTCCTTCCCTCCTTCCATTTTCTCTGTGTGTGACTTTAATAACTGCCTAAGTCTTATTGCATTTTTGGAATTTTAACTCTTAGCGTTGAGTTCAGAGATGAAAGTCCAACAGTTAGCCTTTATTAAGACATCAATTTAAGTAACACGTAATGATAGTGAAAATGGATATAAATATTCATCTTGATCTTCTTTGGCGTACCTTTTCTTTAATTAACAACTCTCGATAGAAATGTCTTCACAATAAAATAAGACAATGAAATAAAAAAAAAACCCGAATGAAATCTCACTCAGCAAGACAATAGAATTGTCTACCTACCTGCTATCGAAAGCTTTAGAGAATCCGAAATGAGGGAATGGGGCAAAATGAAAATTTTTCTCCAGGTGTAGGGGCCGATATTAAAATTCATTCATTGCCGCTTTGAGCGGGCCCGGCTGAATTTCAAAATGAGATCCACCCAACAGCTTACCTTCGTGAAATCCGGTTACTTACACCAATTTAAAATTGTAAAACAGTGGCGAAGGTTTAAAATATGTACATTTTATCGAGGTTATACACGGTTTTTTGTTAAATAACACTGTAGGTACTGTGTTACTAGTAGGTACTACCTAACCGATTTCTAAGAGAGAGGAGGTTCAATTCGACTGTTTACCTCATAACTCCGTGATTACTGGTCCGACTTACGTGTTTTTTTTTTCATTTGTTAGAAGAAGCCTGCGTGGTGGTCCCATATAAATGTTATTCACATTGCTTGGGTAGTTTATGAGTTATTTTACTTCATTTTCATTTTCTATTCCAAAGGTTAGTTGCGTGTTATTCGTAATGGCCGTTCTGGTATCCGCTCCCATGGAAAGGTGCAAATTTCTTTAATCGAACTAACAGTCTGTTTTATAAATTTAAAATTATGGTTGTTGACGTCATAATCTTGACTAATATTGTAATACGAAAGTAAGTTTGTTTGTTACCTTTTCACGCGTAAACTACTGAACCGATCATCCTGAAATTCTGCATATACGTTGTCAGATGTACAGAAACGGACATAGGGTACCTTTCATCCCGAAAAACTGTTCCCGAGGAAAAGAACAATAACGTTCTTCTGATAATAGATGGCGCCACTAGTCTTTCTAATCAGGATTGAATCGAATTATTACAAGCAGAGTACAACCCGAAATGAATCGCTCTAGGGTTGTGGGCAACCTAGTTAGTACTGGGTAATACCGACGGTACTCCTTGCTAAGACTGGTTGTCAGACTTTCGGGCCACTGACTACCTGTAACGACTGTCAAAGATCTACAAATGACAGCCGAGACCAACAGCTTTTTGGGCCTAATCATTATACCACATGTGGATTTAACGTCGAAACACAGAGAAGAAGATGCTTTCTATAATTTTCAAAGCAATCATTATTTTATGCATTTATAGCAAAAACTTTTAGAGATATTCATAATGGTACAGTCACAAGCACCAATATGTAAACACTTAACAACTTTTAAAAGTGATTCTCTCGTGTAAACATTTTGGTGCTCGAGACTGTACAAGTAAGTCAAGCAGCGGTCACTTTTAGGGTAGGACCACCCCCCATTCATCTAAAAGATAACAAGCTACTAAAATATTACCCACTTGAGGATTAAAAGAAAAAAGAATTATCTTTTGGGACAGCTTTATATCTTTCGTCAGTCCCTTTTGAGTAATGGTCGAGTTCATAATTTATTTTGAAAGAATTTTATACATTTTTGTAGGAATATAAGCTTTTTTTGGCATGCTCTTGCCAAAAACCAGTCGATTCATCTGACTGTTTTGTTTATTCAAACCATCATCATCTGCTTAGCCTTTTCCCAACTATATTGGGGTCGGCTTCCAGTCTAACTGGATGCAGTTGAATACCAGTATTTTACATGGAGCGACTGAATATCTGACCTCCACAACCCAGCTAGCACTGGGTAACACGATACCCTTTCGTAAAATTGGTTGTCAGACTTTCGAGCCACTGACTACCTTAACGACTGTCAAAGATTTCTCTACTCAAGTCTACAGTCCCTTGAAGCTGTGAAAATATCAAACTTCTCAGTTAACGTAAAAAAAGATACGGCTGTTTATGCCGCAAAAAACGTGTATTTCGACACTCTCAAATGAATCAAAATTTATAAGTTACTTCTCGTTGACCTAGAATCATGAAATTTGGCAAATTTGTCTTATACCACAAGTAAAGGGAAAAATCTGAAAACCGTAAATAACAAAATAGCTACAAGTTTATACGGAACCCTCGGTGCGCGAGTCCAAGTCGCACTAGGCTGGTTTTTATTTCGATCTCAATACACGAACAACCGTCAGTAACAATACCGCCCTATACACATAACAAAACGTATCAGATTCACTGGTGCAGACACTCAGATAGACTGCAGTAAAGTCAACATTTGCCTTCGTAGGCTTCGTACATCGACATTCTTAGATTAGATGTCACTCACAACGGTAGGTGGAGGAGTTGACTAAGTTAAGACAGCGAGCGTTTAGCGGAAAAAAATAGATTATGTACGAAAGGAACGGTGGCCCAGAGAGCAGCAGTGGTCCGGTAGTGGTGGCTTCAACTTACGAACAGTAAGTCGTAGGTTCGAACCCAGGCAGGCGCATTACTTTGTGTAATTTATTTCATCACCACTGCTCTCAAAAACGGGAAGGAAAACATCGTGAGAAAACCGGCATGTCATAGAACCAAAAATTCGAAGACATGTGACATCTACCAACCCGCACTGGTATTATAGCCTATTCCCTCTCTAGAGAGGAGGCCGTGTATCCGGACAGTGGGAACATTATAGGCTGATTATGCTATGCTAATAGATTGTGTTGTACAACTAAGTCGGTCTTAATAGATTCGTTTCTCAGTTACGTATATTGTCATCATTGTAAATTGATGGGTTGTGGAGGTCAGATAGGTAGTCGGTCCATGTGAAATACTGGTATTGAGCTGCATCCGGTTAGACTAGAAGCCGACCTCAACATAGTTGGGAAAAGACTAGGCAGATGTTGATTTAGAATTTTTCGTATAGGTACTAAATAAATACACAGACTTTATAAAATATATATTATAAGTCTGCGTTATGTGTTAGTGCTGTTAATTTACTGCAGGAGTTACTCAACACAGTTAAATTTATTTACTAATTCTGCTTTAGTTACGTTCCTATCATGCAACCAAAATGATAGTTACTAGAAAGCATTACCGAAAGGACGGACCAGAGCGCCAGCAAAAGACAGAATTCTGCGAAAAACACAAGAAGGAGACCTTTGCCCGGCAGTGACACAAGACAGGCTACGTCTATTATGTTAGGTATGTAACTGATTAGCTAGTCTTTTCGACATGAGTTAAGCACGACCCGCCATCTTCGTTTTTTTCGACGAAGCTAGCACAACACTGTTGTTCTCTTTTTAAATACTTCACACATCGCTATCAACGAGACCTAGCCTTACACACGTTGCATGTTAGTAAATACGACTGAACATTCCGCTGAACATTGGTTTGCACCCAGAAAGTGATACCTCACCTGACTTCTCTCACAATTCCTACAGTTCTAGGTATATTTGCAAGTTACCTTTCATCAGTCACTGGTCATGTTTCAGGACTGGAAGGGTTAATTGCTTGTACTGGTTCATATCCAATTATAACCTGCCAAGAGCGATATGAACAAACAGTGTGACAAGGTTTTTAATTAGAAATGAAACAACCGCCACTGTTTTTCAAATAATTGCCTACCTTAATGATTTTTTTTGAATGTTGACAGTTTAAATCTTTTCCTTGTCTTTTTATTAAAAAAGAAACTGTATCGCGGGTGCGTTTAGCAAAATCAGCCTATATTGTTCCCGCTGCTAGGACACACTGCGTCCTCTCTATGAGAAGGAATGGGCTATTATCTACCACGCGGGCCCAGTGCGGGTTGGTAGATCTTTGACATGTGTTCGAATTTTTGGTTCTAGGACATGCCGGTTTCCTCACGATGTTTTCCTTCACCGGTTTTGAGAGCAGTGGTGGTGAAATAAATTACACAAAGTAATGCGTCTGCTTGGGTTTGAACCCACGACTTACTGTTCGCAAGTCGGGGCCGCCAGCACTAGGCCACCGCTACTCTCTCGGGTGCGTTTACAAAATTAAAACTCACATACACACAACAGATTTAATAATATGTTTAAGCAGTACGAAATGTATTTACTTCTAGTAAACATTGTGAAACATCATATTCTTTCATCCACTGCTGAGTATCTAATAGTCCTCCTGCCTTTTGTGGCATGTTTCCCTGATCTGTGCATGTATCAACCAGGTCTAACCCGCGACCTTCTGAATTGGCATAACAGAATGAAACTTACTTTCGTCATATTTTTTTCAAATACGGTGGAGGCTCCACGAGTAATCTATATGTATATATAAAATGGTAAACTGACTGACTGACTGGGTTATATATCAACACACAGCCCAAACCGCTGGTTCTAGAGACATGCAACTTGGAGGGTGTGTTCTTTGTGAAGAGTAAGTATCCACTAAGAAAGGATTTTTGGGAATTCCATCCCTAAAGGGGTAAAATACGGGATGGAAGTTTATATGAAAGTCCGTCAGTTTTGAAGTTGAGATCTTCAAATGTGTTTAGGCTGACGATTGGAGGGCACGCCACGATAGTGGCGATAAGTCCTCTCTTTGAGGAGTGGCTAGAGAGGCGCCACGGCGCCCTCACCTTCCGCCTGATGCAGGTCCTCACCGGACACAGATGTTTCGGGAGATACCTGCACCGAATCGGGGGGGACGAAACGCCCGGGTGCAATCATTGTGAGGATCGCCCGGAGGACACGGTGGAGCACACCGTGGAGGTCTGCCCTGCTTGGGCGGAGCACCGCCGTGTCCTCGTAGCGGCGATTGGCGGCGGCGACCTCTCGCGTCCGACCCTGGTTCAAGCCATGGTCTGAGGCGAGAGGGAATGGGAAGCCGTTACCTCCTTCTGCGAAGCAGTCATGCTAGCGAAGGAGGGGGTGGAACGTGAGAGGGAGAGAACCTCACGTCCCAGCCGCCGCGGGAGAAGCACCGGGCGTCGGGGGCCACGCCGTGATGGCTCTCGGCCACCGTAGGCGCGGGCTTGTGGACGGTGAGTAATGGGTTAGCTCGCCGTCCGTCCGTCTTGCGGCGATAGGCCGTGTCGACGGCGCGTTCGTGTTCCACGCGCGCCTCAAAGAGATGTCAGCAAACAAGAGGAGCCCGCAAAGGCCGATGACTGCCAGGGCTGCGGGACTGTTCGAAAGAGATACCGCGACCCTGGAACATAAAGGGCAAAAGAAGGAACATGGGTGGTTTTTAGTCAGCAAGAGTCTGACACTCCCTTCCGCTCCGCCCAGAGCGGGAGGAGTCATTTGATGATTTCTCACCCGAAAAAAAAAAAAAAAAAGGCTGACGATTGGAAATTAATTTCACGTGTCTCAGCGTTTTTGACAATTCTACTCCATAAAGGTTAAAAAGCGGGATAAAGGTATCTAACGGGTTACTTTTTAATCCCGGTAGTACGTTCCCGTCGGATATTTTTCGACATCCACGCGGCCGAAGCTGCGGGCAAAAGCTAGTTGTAGATAAGTATAATCCCCTATGCCTTACAGTTCGCCAAAAGTAGACTAGGATCGATAATTTTGAAACCAAAAAAATAATAGTAATAAGCACATATTTTGACGGGAGAATTTTCGACTGAAAATTAGGGTGCTTTTTCGATATTAAGTCAAAATAAGGTGAAAAAATAAATATTTTAAATCAAAAAATTACTGTGTGTTTGGGACATAAAAAAGTTTTCACCAAATTTCGTGAAAAAATTTTTTTTTTTTGTAAAATATTAAAGTAATCAAGAACAAAAATTCAAATAACCATATTATTTGAATTTTTCACATAAATTTTGAGGTTATGTGAAAAAAGTGTAAATACAAAATGTTGTAGATCTTTTTATTACCTACTACTTTGCCATTTAACTTTTTCCGTAGGACTTGTAGTTTTGTCTGAAATCGAGATAAACCGTTTTTTACCCCCTTCCACTACCCGACCTCAGATCGCCCGTAAATTATTTTTTCCTTTCATTTTTGTTATATTCTCTTTTTTTCCAATGTGTTTCATCCTACTATTATTTTTTCACTTTTTACCATTTTCAAAGGCTTCAGCCCTGGTCTAAAGATAGTTGACAGCGCTATCAAATTCTTACCGATGAATCTTATTACCAGCTTTGAGCTGATATTTTCATAGCTTGAAGCTTCAGATAATTACCAAAACATGAACAATAACTTTCCCTACAAAATTGCATAAAGATCCCTCCACGTACCATCATTACGCTTATGCATTCAGGTCATAAAACCTATTAACTATCCCGTAACGAGCAGTCATTACGCTATACCAATTAAAAGTTTAACAGTTCATTAGTCTGCAAGTCTGTAGAGTGTCACAGTGATGTGGATGGTACACCTGCAGTGTACTGAAACGGTTGGGTAATTCATTTACGTCCGTAATGGGTTGCGAAGGTTATGATAGGTGCGGACAGGTATCCGCAGGCCCCAACGGGCCATTGCACAGCGGGTGGCGAGGGCTTACCGCTCAGTGGGATTTTCGGCGGCGTGCGCTCTGGCCGGCACCCCACCTTGGGAATTGGAGGCATGGGTGCTCGCCAGAGTGTACGAATGGACGGCGCGCCGAAGGGCGCTCGGGGAGCGCCCCATGGGCGAAGAGCGGGAGGCGGTGCGGCGAGAGGCGAGGGATGCCATCGTCCTCCATTGGTCGGAGGACCTCGCCAGCGCCGCCTTTGGCCGCCGGACGTTGGACGCGCTCGGTCCGGTCCTGCGGGGCTGGCTCGAGCGGTCCCACGGTTTCCTCTCTTTCCGTCTGGTGCAGGTGTTATCCGGGCATGGTTGTTTCGGATCGTACCTGCACCGGATCGGGAGGGAGGAAACCCCGGCGTGCCACGACTGCGGCGCGGCGGAGGACACGGCGCAGCACACCCTTGAGGTGTGCCCGGCGTGGACCGAGCAGCGCCGCGGTCTGACCGCGGTGGTCGGACCAGACCTCTCGCTTCCCGGCGTGGTCGACGCCATGCTGGGGAGCGAGGAGGCCTGGTCAGCGGTAGCCTCCTTTTGCGAGGAGGTCATCTCGCAAAAGGAGGAGGCGGAGCGGGCGCGGGAGGACGATCCTCTCGTTGCGCCGCTCCGCAGACGAAGAAGGGGGAGAAGGCGTCGTGCCCTCCCTCCTCATGGTGACGGGCGGGCGACAGGCACGGGGGTGCCTTCGCCCGCATTGCACCCGTCACCTTCGTCGGTCATTCCCGACCCCCCACACCCGTGAGGGTGTGAGGGGTCTGCCTTTCAATCGTCGGCGGAGGACTGGAAGTAAAGGCTTTGCCGGTTTCCCAGTCCCCCGCCACTATGACGAAGCGGGAATGCGCTGAAAAGGTGCGGACAGGTGAGAAATGCTTGTGTGATACCATTTGTTGCCGAATATACATACTGACGTCACTTGTTTCCCAACTTTCAATATGGATGTGGATACTTAAAAAATTACTTGCACAGTTATGTTGGATGTACGAGAGAAAAGGATAATAGTACTTGTTTTTAATCGTAATGTCAGATCACGCAGTCCAATAATGCTCAAAAGATTTATTTTTTCTCGATGTTGCGCCTCAGATTTATTCAGATTCATTTATTTGCCTGAAATATGGTATTTTAAAGATTTTATTACACATCCACAATTTAGTTCTTCATATTCCGCCTGCTAAATTCGGCATGCTTTTGTGACAATAACAATGATTGTAATTTCCTATGTTCCGCTCTCAGGAGCCCTGACCACTGGCAGGCTGGACCTTGTTCCTGATGCCGATGGGCCATCTATTGTTTAAATTTTTTGTTACTTTTGTTTTAAAAATATTTAAAAATGTATGAAATTAGAAAAATGATGAATAAAGAAATTCTAATTTAATCAATTTAATTAAATTTCAACGTCAAAACAAAAAAGTGTTCTCACCAATTAACGAGAAAGTCGTCCAAGGCGTCCCACCATCATCTCCTCGGTCTGCCGCGAAAAGTGGAAGGAATGTGCGGAGACCTTTGCCCAGGAGTGGGACAGTTCTTGGTAACAAAAAAAAAAACACAATCTGTGGATGAATTCTTGGGACAGCCTTTCGATGTTCCTTATTATTTAATTATCTTTTATTTCAGTAACTTTACTAACAAAATTGATACAAAAGAAATCTATTTAACTTACCTGTGTATAATATTGGACAGGAAAAGCCTCCGTTCAATAGACTGGAGCTATAGAAATATTACATTGATAACATACTCCCAGCGGAGCTCGTGACTAAATAAAACCCGCTCGGGTCGATCTTTAGGTTAAGCCGTGCTTACCTAGGTTGGTCAGTGGATGGGTGACCACCCATTACATACCGAGTTTCCTCCGTGCCTCGGAAAACACGCTAAGCCGTTGGTCCCGGTTGTCATTTGTAGATCTTTGACAGTCGTTACAGGTAGTCAGTGGTTCGAAAGTCTGACAACCAGTCTTACCAAGGGGCATTGTATTACCTAGCACTAACTGCGTTGTGGAGGTCAGATAGGCAGTCTCTCCATGTAAAATACTGGTATTCAGCTGCATCCGGTTAGACCGGAAGCCGACCCCAACATAGCTGGGAAAAGGCTAGGCAGCTGATGATGACATACTCCCAGCACATGATGCTTTCAGGACGTTGTCAAGGCTTCCTATTTCTGGTCCTTGTTAAGAAGAACCTTACGAATATTAAAAAGGTATTTTGAATTGTAACTGCAAGATAAATAGATATTGTTATATAACATAACATAACATAACTCTTGTAGTTCCCGGAGGGTTAAGCAGAGGTGTACCCAACTATACACCTCATTTTGCCGGTTATGTTTAAGTTCCGTGCAATAGGGGCGAGCCTATTGCCATCAACGGGGCACATATACCGACTCCGTGGCTACTACTGAGAACATCCTGATGGAAAAATGCAATAACAGTTTGCACGACCCGGGAATCGAACCCAGGGCGTCATGCTCACCAGTTGCGCTTGCGATTACTCGACCAATGAGGCAGTCAATAAATACAATATTTATTGATTGCGACATTGGTCGAGTATTCGTTTAACATAATCTTGTACAAAACATAATATAATAACACAATAATTGTACGTAAGCCATAACATTATCATGTCAATCAATTGTTAATGTTTGTATCTTTATAAGAACACTCTAAAACAACTGTATAAGATAAATAAATATTACAATAAAGATATTGGTTTGGATGGTTTGTATGTCATCGCCAATTATTAAAGTCTATAAAACGTTGTCAAAAAACATATAAAAAAAATGTTACCTCTTACAATATGCTCACCCCTTAAAAAGACATGCATGAATCGTCTGGTGAATAATTTACATCACCAACATTGAAGAAACAAAACTGTATGAAAGTACTCTTTTGTTCACTTCTACAGGGAAAACATAACAGTCGTCACGTTTTACAAACACAGATGACAACAGCCATCGTCCATCACTTATTCAGAATATTTTCAAAACCATTGTCTCACTAGGGACTTGCTGTATAAACATGATTTCCAGCGGACCATATGGTGGTAAAAGGGCCTGTATGACACTGTAAAATAAGGGTTACTACGTAAGGTTTGAAACGCTTTTAAAATATTAAATTATGAAGCACATTTTGTTCGTTGTCGGTAGCCATGTTGGTAACAGGTGTTATTTTTGGTAGCTATTTTTAGTTTAGTATGACATTAGGGTTTTACCCTTGCTAAGTGGATCTTACTACGCATATTTGCTAAATTCGTAAAATTATGTAAAAGCGTGAATTTTGAAGGCGTAACTAGTTTTAAGAATGTTGCTGAAAAACAAAAAATAATAATGCTCTATCTTATATTAAATGCTCATCAAATACAAATATTAATATACTTATGGTTGATCACAGAACCAAAAAAGTTTAAAAAAAAATCAAAATCAAAGCATTTATTTCAAGTAGGCCAGTTACAGGCACTTTTGAATTGTCGAAACAAAGACAACAATGAAATGTAACTACAGTCCCAGTCACAAGGCATAAAAACTGTGAAAGTGCTGTAGTTGCCCATTCCCTAACGTAGATTTCTAAGGAGAAGAACGGGCAAGAAACTCCATGGACAAACTCGTTTAATTCAGAATATTTTTACAAAACCTTGGTTACATCATTCATGTTGAGATGGTACATTATGTGAGAGCGATGTAGTAAGATGTGCACGTGCTTGTTTTCTTTGCAGTTAGGAATCCTATCAAAAACAAAGCTATAGCATAATTGGTTCAGAATAATTTTTCCACGGGCAATTTGTAGTCCATAATACAAACAGAATTTTGTACTATAATATGTAGCTATACAATCTCTTTATCCAACTTCAATCCCACATTGTGTATCTCAGTTCGAGATCTCTCATATTTCAGTTCATCATATTTTTTATGCTCTTGTCTCATTCTACTTGGGGTCGGCGCAACACGTTTTTTTTCCATTCTCCCCTGTCAGACGTCACGGCATCATTTACTCCTTTCTCTTTCATATAATTCCTCAAACAATCCATCCATTGTTTGTTTGGTCTGCCTCTCCATCTGCATTCATCAACATTCATATTCATCACTCTTTTAGTCATATATTTTTCATTTCTCCACATCACATGTCCATACCAAGACAGACAATATATTTAATTTATGGAGGAAAAGAAAATGAGTACCAGCTGCGTACTTCCATATAGGGATGACGTCAATCGTCGAAGCTCGTCGTAGCGTCATAAGCGATGCAATCTTAAAGGCCATTAGTGTAGTACATGGATCTTTATTGCTATGATGTGCGTATAACTTGAAATTTTAGTCGTTAGTTGTAATAACATAATATCACGCCTTGTATTTCCCAAAAGGGTTAGGTAGATGTGTACCTAACAAGTACACCCACAGTTTCACCTTATGTTTAAGTCCTATGTACCTAATAGGGGTGACCCTATTGTCATTAACTGGGCACAAATCGAGACTCCGTGGCTGCTACTGAGAAATTCCTGATGGAAAAAACCAATACTGCCAGTAATATCTAATAACGTAAGTTGTAATTGTAATACATAAATGAATACATGGATGTTACTGTTACTGTTAGCTTTCATCATCCCACTGCTGGGCAAAGACCTCTTTTTATGACTTCCAGAACTAGCGATGTTACGTAGAGGTAAAAAATCGTAACTCCAGAAAATACTTTTTCATAGTCAGAGTATATAGAACAGTATCATTAACACTAGAAACGGGATATTTACCATGTTACAGTAAATATGGTAAATATCCCGTTTCTAGTGTTAATGATAATGTTAATGACCATGACAGTTTAAAAACTTATAACACTATCATTAATTAACATTTTTTCTTACTCTTTACTTGAACTGTGCCCCTCCTTTTAAATACCTTGTAGTCGATGAATTGTGCAACAAAACGTCAAGCTGTTGGTATCGGCTGTTATTTGTAGATCTTTGACGGCCGTTACCGGTAGTCAGTTCCCCAAAAGTCTGACAACCAGTGTTACCAAGAGGTAACGTATTACCCAGTACTAACAGGATTGTGAAAGACAGATAGGCAGGCGCTCCATGTAATATACTGGTATTCAGCTGCATCCAGTTAGACTGGAAGCCGACCCCAACATACACTCGAGAGCAATGAATCCGGGTCACTTAAAGAATGTTAAAAATCTCGGAAACTAAAAATGATAGGTTAATGCAATAAATTGTATTTAATAGACAATGTAGTACTCCTTAAATGAAGGTATTAAAACTTCTTAGTTATTGTAAAGTTATATCATAAAAAAAAAAACAAATTTGAAAAAGGGCCACTTTCGAAGATGGAACTACGAAATTACAGCATTTGGTTTTGCTTTTGTTTGTAATCTGTCATTTATGTGGGTACATAAACCATGTTGATAGTGCTCTATATTCATTATTCAAGCTGAAATTATGTCGCTTACGCCTGAAGAATGCACCAGAATACTTACAATGCTGGAAACCGGCCGGAGTCAGCGCGATACAGCCAGGACTGTCGGTGTGTCGCTGTCAACAGTACAAAGAGTTGTCCGACGTTACGAAGAAACTGGTTCTAACCTACGCAGACCAGGAACGGGCAGAACCAGGTGTATCACAGCACGAGAAGACCGATAATTGGTGAACACCATGCTTCGAAATCGCTTTCTCACAGGAACTGAACTCACAAATCAGTTTCGACGCCTCGGAGGAAGTAACCCAAGTGCATGGACAGTAAGACGTCGGCTTGCTGAATCTAACTTAAAACCCCTTAGACCTGCAAACGGCCCTAAACTGGAGCGTGGGCATCGTATTTCAAGACTAAGATATGCCCAGAGCCACGTAAATTGGAGTATTGAAGATTGGTCAAAAGTTATGTTCTCCGACGAATCAAAATTTATGCTCTACAAGCACGATGGAAGACAGAGTGTATCGAAGACCAGGGGAAAGATTCAAGCAAGCATGCATCGAAGAAAAAGTAGCCTACGGTGGTGGGTCTGTACTTGTGTGGGCCGGAATTTCTTCTGAAAGTCGCACAGAGCTGGGTGATCATAGAAAACGGCTCTTTAACTAGCGTAAGATATGTGGAAGAAATCCTCAATGATCACGTTGGTCCATTTATGGTCAATTTAGGTGAGGATGCTATATTTATGCATGACAATGCCCGACCTCATACAGGTATGATTGTGAATGACTACCTTCAAGAGATGAACATTACTCGTATGGAGTGGCCAGCGCGCAGCCCGGATATCAACCCGATCGAGCATGCTTGGGACGAGCTAGGCAGATGCGTAAAACAACGAAACCCTCCCCCAATCACGCTTCGTGAGCTCAAAATTGCTCTCACAGAGGAATGGGAGAATATTCCCCAAAATCGTATAAGGAACTTGGTGTACAGCATGCCAAACCGCGTAAACGCAGTAATGGAAGCACGAGGAGGCAATACGAAGTATTAAAATTCAAGAAAATCGTAATAAAGTTCAAAAATTTCATGTTTCCTATTTTTGTTTTAAGGAGAGATCAGCAGTTTTTTTCTTTATGTAATTTTGTGTTAATAAAATGTATGGCGACTCATATTTTTTTTACTTTTATTTAAGGAGTATTACATTGTCTATTAAATACAATTTATTGCATTAACCTAGCATTTTTAGTTTCCGAGATTTTTAGGATTCTAAGTGACCCGGATTCATTGCTCTCGAGTGTAGTTGGGAAAAGGCTAGGCAGATGATAATCTTCATATTATAACAAATATTAGGGGAAAGTACGTTGGGTGGTAGTAAACTTTTCGTTTATTTGTCAAATACTGCACAATCTTGTTTAAAGCACCAAAGTTTATTTCATTTTGTCAAGTGGTATATAATCCGTTTTGCATCCCGAAAATCAAATTCTGAATTTATAGCCCGAAAATATTTGATTAACAAAATCACCGCTGCGGAAATAACTTGGTTATTCAAGTACCGAATATTTTAGTTAACTTATTTATAAAACTCGCTTGCCAATTAGTTGATACTTACTGCTAGTACGTACTAGCGAACACTCGACAGTTTAATACTTCCGGTCGGCTGTCAAAGCCTCCTGTAATGTGTTTGAAAATTTCAGTAATTGGAAATGTTATGTTAAATTATTTAATTAAATTAAGGTTTATTTTGTGTTGTGTAATTAAAGTTTTAGAGTACAAGAGTCGGTGAATATTTCTAGTCACATTGTCCGTGTATAGACAAATAAAAATTTCCAGCAAAATTTCACTTATATTTTTTTGGTTTATCTTAAACTTATATTGTTACTTACAGGATATCTTCCGTGATTGTTCATAATTCCATCCATCTGCATTCTCCAGTCAACCCGCGATTTTGGCGCTTGCAACAGCGTCAAAATATTAGGAGCTCAAAATTATGAACAATCACGGAAGATATCCCGTAAGTGACAGTAAAAGTTTAGTTTCAAACCGTGAACGAATAAAACAGTGTTTGGTTTATCATTTATACCCATTTGGCCCTGTAAAAGCACTAGACGAACCTATGCTAAGGATGTAGCCACTGATGTAGTTCGACACCTTTTTTCATGAGGAAAACGTAGCAAGGTCATTCAAGTAGCCAAGTTTACGTCAGATTCCAAAACTGACATATTATTTTAAGTGGTATGAATAGAAGGTTATTGCACGTTAAGTACTAGATCTCTTCAAAGTTCACAAACGTGCTCCACCCTAGGACGCGTCATCGCTTCACAGCAGGCGAGTTACGACCAAACGCAAGCCTATTTAGCACAAAAAAGGAAAGTTTTTTGCAGCATTCAAATCAAATTAATAATATCTTGGGACAACCAACACACAGCCATCTGATCCCAAACTAGGCAGAGCCTGTACTATGGCAACCAGACAACTGATAAACATACTTATATATTTCTAAATACATACATATTATAGATAAATTACACACCCAGATACAGAGCAAATAATCGTACTCATCGCACAAAGATTTGTCCTGTGTGGGAATCGAACCCACGACCTCCGTCCCAGCAGTCAGGGTCACTAACCACTAGACCAATAGGCCAATAACAAAATTATTCTTCTTCCTCGTATCGTTGGCACGACATTAGATTTGATCGGCCGAAAACTTGTCAAATATATATGAAAAATAGGTTATACATGAGTTGAAACATCATACCTAGCAAAAAAGTACAATTCAGTACAAAGTCTGGTAAATGTATCAAAATACAAAATGGAACAATCTACATGCCCACTTTTCGTTTGTTTTTGCGCCAATTGCTTGTTGGCACAGTCACACCTAAAAAAACAAAAACCATTCACCATTTTAATAGAAATTCAAAACAATATTTCAATTCAATTCATAGCCGCTAAAACTGGAGCTACTCCCACAAAACAAATCTACACAATTGAATTTTCATGACAAAAACAATTTGGTTAAAACCAGAGAAAACAAACAGCCGTACTTCGATTGGTGCCTGAAGATTGCGTCTTCCGTTTTCTAAGGCTGTGTGATTAATGTTTTTCGAGATTTTTGCTTATATAAAAAGGTTCTTGTTGTATCTAAACATTATCTTGGAAACCTAATTACAATTGGTGAAGGAAAATATACAAGCCTGAATTCAATGGAACATCTGATTCACTTTTCTAAGAGTATCCAGTGTCCATGGAGTAACTTGCCAGATTTTCTACATAGAGATCTCTGGGTTCAAGCAACTTACTTTAACTATTTAACTGACCAACTCCTTGACAGTTTTAAAGTACCTGTAGCATAATCAGCCTATAATGTTCCCACTGCTGGGGCACACGGCCTCCTCTCTATGAGAGAGAATGGGCTATAATCCACCACGCGGGCCCAGTGCGCGTTGGTAGATGTCACATGTCTTCGAATTTTTGGTTCCAGGACATGCCGGTTTCCTCACGAAGTTTTCCTTCGCCGTTTTTGAGAGTAATGCGCCTGCCTATGTTTGAACCCACGACTTACTGTTTGCAAGTCGGGGCTGCCACCACTGTGCCACCGCTGCTCTCCAAAGTTCCTGTAAATGGTTTCAAATAAATGTTTCGAATTTTGAGTCTTTTTTTAAGAAAATGTCTAGACCTATCCTAAGATGTAACAACTAACATGCAGAGTCAATAAGATAAAATCTGATGATGGATCAGATTTTATCTTATTGACTCTGCAAGTTGTAATTATATCACGGTAATTTTCTTTCTTAACATAACAACATGTTTGTAATCTTGGAAGAGTATGGCAGAGGCGTACCTAAGAGTACACCCACATTGTGCCAGTTATGTTTTTGAAGTCCGTGGTTGCTACTGAGAACTGCCTAATGGAAAAAAACCCACTAACACTTTGCGCGACCCGGGAATCGAACCCAGGACTCATGCTCAGTAGTCGCGCTTCCGACCACTAGACCAATGAGGCAGTCAACTACTTTTCTTATAAAACAGAAAATTACACGTACTAACTTTCTTCTAGAAAAGTGAAATTAACAGTACCTTGTTTACTTAATGTACTTCCAGCAGTTTGTAGACCATCTATCGTATTGGGTAAGTGAGCTAGCAGCTCCTGCCATTAGAACCGAGTAATTGCAATCCTGAGCTTTAAATGCTCCCATTTATAGCTTTCATCTCGTTCTGGCATGCTAGTGCTCTCTCTTGCTTACATAACTTAATACTTTGCAACTGAAATAGAATAGGATGAATTTGTCTCTTAGGAGCAGAATAGTTTTACAAATCTATACTAAAACATAAATAAAGGATCAAATTCGAAAATGTATTGCACTTATGAAATAATTACTATACGCATCTGTAATTAATCATGTTAGAGCATAGAAGTTTTACAGTATCAAATTAATGTAAATTAGTATGCATCATAAATAAATACTTATGATTACATATCATTACGTCTAGTTGCCCTAACGGCGCGCGGCGTGTAGAATTTAGCGCTCGTTTGGTTTAGCTCTAAACCCTGGGTTGGTTGATATCTGGTTGATTGGTTATGGTTTGGTTGTTGGTTTATTACCACTGGTTAAATTATACGAAGTTATAGGGTTTTAAGTTTATATTGAAACTGGTTATAAAATGGTAAATCTAAGCTAAATTAGCACTAAGACGTAAGGCGCGTAACTCAACCAAACCATATCAAACCATATGGTTTGGTTGAGTTACGCGATTGGTGTCCGAACACGCACTAACTTGGTAATATTCTGCTTCTTGTAAAGCAAAGGTTGCTTCGGACGCAAAAGGGTTTTCAGAAAAGAACATCATGAAAAAAAACATCATCATCATTCTTTTGCCCTTGTCCCTTGTCCCAATTCATTTGGGGTCGGCGCAGCATGTCTTCTTCTTCCATACTTCTCTATTACTCGTCATCTCATCAGACACCTCTTTTCGTGCCATGAAAAAAATCAAAACCAAAAATAATATTTACCTCATGTATTAATTATCACACAAAAACCTTAAAATCTCTTCGTAGGAGGCTCTAATTAGTCCTGGTCTCATTAAACTCGCATGGACCGTGTGGTAATTAACCGCGAGCTACTAAGCGGGGTAAAAATGTCTTTTGTGACTCGTCCGCAATGTGGCTTGGAATTCTAGGGCAGTTTAGGGTTGGTACTCTTGAAAATACTTACAGGATTTTTGGCATTTAATATTTTGTTTTTGGCTTTTGTATTTTACTAGCGACCCGTCCCGGCTTCGCACGGGTGCATGTATTATACATTATAAACCTTCCTCTTGAATCACTCTATCTATTAAAAAAAACCGCATCAAAATCCGTTGCGTAGTTTTAAAGATTTTAGCATACATAGGGATATAGGGACAGAGAAAGCGACTTTGTTTTATACTATGTAGTGATAGTGATGTGCATCACCAAAAATTAAATCTGTTAATATTTAAAACGAAATCTCGTGCATAGCATGACCAAATCTGCTTACCGTGCGGACCAGTAGTCGTAAAACAAAATCAAAAACACTCTTTTTGTGCGAACCAATAATAGTAGACCGAAAAATTTGCGAGCATTTTTATTAATTAAAAATATATTATTATATTATTATAGCTAGCCCATACTGTCCCACTGCTGGGCAAAGGCCTCCCTCCATTGCTTCCAACGGTCTCGATTCTGTGCTAGTACTTTCCAATTCTCAAGGAAGACATCCAGTTCGTCCCGCCATCTCCTTCGTGGTCTGCCGCGACCTCGTGTCACTGTTTCAGGGCACCAATCCTGAGCTTTACGGGCCCACAGCTCATTCGGCATGCGACAGACATGTCCTGCCCAGTCCCATTTAAGTTGGGCAGCCTTTTGAGCCACGTCAACGATTTGCGTTTTGGAGCGCAGTGTGGTGTTTCGAACACGATCTGTTAATTTTACACCTAAGATACTACGCTCCATAAAAATATATTATAAAATAATAAAATAATATAATATAATGTCTTGGGACAACCAACACACCACCCTCTGATCCCAAACTAGGCAGAGCCTGTACGATGGCAACCAGACAACTGATAAACATACTTATAATATTTCTAAATACATACATATTATAAATAAGTTACACACCCAGATACCTACAGAATAAATAATCGTACTCATCGCACAAAGATTTGTCCTGTGTGGGAATCGAACCCACGACCTCCGTCCTAGCAGTCAGGGTCACTAACCACTAGACCAACAGGCCTATCTTTTAATATTTTGTTTAAAAAAAAATCTGAGGCTCTGTTAATGATCACAGATGTTTGACCACCCTTTTTCGACCAATAGGATTAAAACGAGAAAAAAAGACTAAGGAAGTGAAAGATTTTAAGTGTTTATAGAAGCCTAGAGCTTCAAGCAGGAATAATCCTTACGGGGTGGTCAGAATCATTTTTTGGTGATAGTACATGTATACAAATGAATAGACAAGAAAAAGGGAACAGACAAAAAATGCGTAAGTACAAAAGTCGTGTTTTTTTTTGGTTTAGGAATTTTCTAAATATATCTTACTCGTTTGTAAATTATAGGATTGCGTTGCACAGGTTACAGTTTCTACCGTTGAGGAATTGAATATTATGAGAAACAGGTATTAGTTTTAAGGTAAGAGTTTCCACATCTATAACAATTTTCAAACAAATAAGGACCTAGGTGCTTTGCCACGTAAGATAGATCTTTGTATGTGACAGCAGCCATTTCGATCATACACAAATAAATTGGAATTTAAGATAGTGCCATGAACGATGTCTTTTTTATATTAATAGGCTTGCGTTTGGCCGCAACTCGCCTGATGTGAAGCGATGACGCGGCCTAGAGTGGAGCACGCTTGCTTAGAAGAAACCGAATGACTCGAACTTTGAATGGATCCAGATTATAATGATCAGGGAACAGAGAAGCTGGCAGTGAATTCCAAGTGAAAGGTAATTTTGATTGATTGGCACCTGCATACAGGCTAATAATACTTTTCCGATATGTCGAAAACTATGCAATTCATTCTTTAGTAAGAAACGAGATCTCTTTCATGATTTTATGCTCTAATACTTACCGTTATTGATTCGTTTAGCTTTAGAAAATAGATAGTGTGTCAGAAGTACTGAATCCGTACTCACCCGTAATTAAAGCTATAAGGAACAAAATACCTGTTACCACAAAAGACCAATTTTACTCGTAAAATACTCGGGCTACAAATGAAAGCAGTCGACAATACCGAACGTCCTTTCCAAGCCATCGATGACACGAGAACTGAACGAAATTTCGTAATGAAATTCCGAGTAGATTCATAAACCCGTTCTAGGGGACCCTCTGCTTTCATCTTGAGGGTTGAGAGACGCAAGAAATTTCATTCTCTTGTAAGAAAATAAAATGTCTTATTTCATTGTTTTTTTTTTGTTCTTCTTTTTTGAGTCGTCCATTCTTTTTTGTTTTTCTCTTAGGCTGGGTTTGAATGAAAACTAGTTTCTTTCTTTGGGTTGAGATGCCTTGTATTTTATTTGAAAAAAATCTTTTACTTAATAGGAAATGGCAAATCTCACAAGATTCATGTTTTGAAATTCGGTATTTTTATGTTTTTACGGGCATTATACGCTCCATACCAACTTATGATTCAGAGAAAGTCACTTGTGACAGACGGCTAGACACTCAAGTTTAGTGATTCTACAAGTGGTCCTTTTGACACTAAAAATGTAACCCCTAATATACTAATAACATTGTTTACTACAGAATACGCTCATGAACGTACCTACTTCAGCTAAATGGATAACTTGATTGAACTAAATGGCCCACTATGCTAATGGGCACCATAGGCAATAGGTTCGGAATTGTTGTCACTGTAAGCATCATTACAGTATTGAAACAGTCTTCTGTACAACTGGATTTTTGAAACGGTTTAAATGTTTACAATATTTTAATTACATTGAAGAAAAATACGAAAACGACAATTTTTCGTACAAATTCGTACATACTTATAAATACAGAAAAGAAAAAGGAATAAAAAAATAGGTAAAAAGCGAGGCTTATTTCTAAAGAAATCTCTTCCAGCGTACCTGCGAAAGGAGATCCTAAAAACCGGCCAAGTGCGACTCGGACTCGCGGACGAAGGGTTCCGTACCATTATCTATAAAAACGGCAAAAAATCACGTTTGTTGTATGGGAGCCACTTAAATAGATATTTTTTTTTAGTATTTGTTGTTATAGCGGCAACAGAAATACATAATTTGTGAAAATTTCAACTGTTTAGCTATCGCGGTTCTTGAGAACCAGCCTGGTGACAGACAGACGGACGGACAGACGGACGAACAGACGGACGGACAGATGGACGGACAGACAGTGAAGTCTTAGTAATAGGGTCCCGTTTTTACCCTTTGGGTACGGAACCCTAAAAAAAGAGGTGTAGGTATAAAGTGTAAAAGAAGAAGATTCTGAAGAAGAAATAAGAAAAATATTTTGATTTTCCGAATAAGAAAAATATGTTGATAAAGATAGTTAGTTTGCCCATATTTTTGTGGGGACTACGGGTCAAACGTTTATATACGGAAGGATAGCATGTGAACAAAATAGGACAGGAGTATTATTTTCCTGTCATTCTTGTTATGTTAGTATGGATAGACCAATTTAAAAATGATCTTGCTCTCACACAAAAGTAATTAGAAAGAGTGTAGATAAAATTGGGAGATCAATGGTCAACTGCTTTCTTTTATACACTAACACTTTCAAATAAAAATACTCCGCATACTGTTAATAAACGTTTATAGCCTATTAAAAATATTTTTTAAACTAAGTCTAAAGTCTCCATGTCGATTTTCCTCACGCAATAATAATTTTAGCTTCTCATTTACGAGTTTAAAAGTGTCAACCGCAGGCATGTCGAATTTGCTCTGAAATATCATTGCACTTTAAATTAAAATACGGCCGAAGTGGAATAATTCGTAATTTAATTACTTATGTTTAGGCCCATTGAATTTTTAATAAACTTGCTTAATTAATTTTGAGACACACAACTTTTGAAGTTGTTTGGAGTTATTTTGTTCGAATGTCGGAGTGTATATTGGATTTATTTAATTTAAAGTTAGGTGAAAGCATTGAGATTCGACCTTCATAAACTTTTGTTTTTTTCTTTTTTTAATTGAACGTGTACTTATGTGAATCAAGTCTTAGAGGATTCGTCAGCCGAAAGGGCGGGGACATCGTGCGATCGTGGTGACACAGCGAGTGGAGGGGGCAACATATAAGCGGTGCACTCTCAGAGCGCGGACACTTTTGCTCGGGAGCTCGGAAGTGATGGACGTTATCGTGAACTATAGTTTTTATTATTTCTGTATCTAACGGTTTTTGTGATTTTGTGATTTGTTAAAAATAAATAGTTCTAGGTTGTTTTGCTTATTCTTTTTAAAAAATTAAATGAGCTTCTGTTCTATAAGATCAGAAGTTGGGATAAGTTTAAAAAATACACGCGACTTTGATCGTTCGCCATCTACATATATTTTTTTTGTTTTACTGTGGATGTTTAAAAAATAATTTTGTAGTTTCGTTTAAAAAGTAATTCCAACCACGTGTTGTGTATGAAGCCGTGTGTTGGTTAGTTTAAAAACAATTTAAAAGTAACTCGCCTCGTGTTAATTATTTTATCGGTTTTTAGTGTTTGTGCGTTTTTAGGTTAACGCCCACGTGTTTGTTTTGGTTTACGTTTTTAGTTAACTGCTATTTAATCATGTCGGGTCGCGAGTGTACACCGCGTGGAAATTCGTCTAAACGTAATTCTCACGACCACCGTCGTAATAAGTAGCGTAGCCGTCGCGATGTTCATACGAGGCGTCGAGACCGTTATCGTGAAACACGTAGCAGATCCTCTAGGCGTCGTCGCGATAGATTAGCGAAACTCCACGTAGGTGCCGTGATTGTTCTTATGGGCTTCGGGACAGCCCTCGCCGCAACCCTTTAAATGAAGTGCTTGATCGCTTGAACGCGGTTGGCTCCAAGCGTGATACAGGCGTCTACTCCAATGTTGTCGCACCCGTGCACGAGTAGCTACACGCTGGCGCCAGTATCAGCGACAACCAAGGAACCTGTTGCCAATATAGAAACGCGTGCTACGGGGACCGCGCCGCCTTCGAGGCATCGCGTGAGGCTGACGCTGCGGACAGGATTGTGGGTGCACTTTCATCCCTGATTCAAGTAAGATCGAACCATTATTATATTTCGAATTTTGGTCCCAGTGTACATGACTTTGACGTGTGGTGCGCTGAAGTAGATAAGGGGTGCGAATTAAGCCACTGGGGCGATTGGGAATGCCTGGGACGCATTGATGGCTGTTTACGTGGTGTTGCTATAACGTGGCTCAACGATTGGGTGACCAATGCCCGAAGGTAGAATTTTAAAGTTGTTATAATTCTAAAACTTAATTTCGGTCATTGTGTCCGCGTGAAGTTAGTGAGGAGCTCGTGGCTAAAGAGGAGCCCGTGGCTAAAGAGGAGCTCGTGGCTAAATAAGAACAGCCGCTTGGGTCGATCTTTAGGTTAAGCCGTGCTTACCTAGGTTGGTCCGTGGATGGGTGACCACCCATTACATACCGAGTTTCCTCCGTGCCCCGGAAAGGAAAAGGTTAAGCCATTGGTCCCGGCTGTCATTTGTAGATGTTTGACAGTCGTTACAGGTAGTCAGTGACCCGAAAGTCTGACAACCAGTCTTACCAAGGGGTATCGTATTACCTAGCGCTAACTGGGTTGTGGAGGTCAAATAGGCAGTTGCTCCATGTAAAATACTTGTATTCAGCTGCATCCGGTTAGACTGGAAGCCGACCCCAACATAGTTGGGAAAAGGCTAGGCAGATGACGTGTCCGCGTGAAGTTGATATGGCCACTGTGTTGTACGACGTGATGAGTACGAATTCAAACAAATTCACCACGTATGCAGAATATGCCCAAAAGTCCTTGTTGCGGTTGATTATCGTCAAGGGGCTTCTATGTTCTATGTTAGGGATTTTGGTTTCCGCACTTAGTCCTTAAAGTGGACCATTGTGCGTGAGCCTTGGTGGCCGTTACTCCAACCAGCCCACCTTCCTCCAGAAGCAGATCAGACTTCCCGGTCTTCTCAGGGCATCCGCAAGAGATCTTGGCGTTCCAAGGGTCTCCTCGCGTATCTGGGTGACGCCAGTACACTCAAGGAGTACGTGCGCTATCGTTTCCTCAAGGTCCACCACTTCTCCGCTTGTGTTTGAGTGTGATCCTTTAGCCAACTTCTGAGCTGCTTGAAGGGTATGGGGACAATGGGTTCGGGTCCGAAAGCTTTTGTGCTGGATCCTCTTCTGGCGAGTTCGTCAGCTGCATCGTTTCCAAGCGATCCACTGTGTCCTTTGATCCATTGTAATGTCACCGTGTTGCGGTTTAGTACCGTAACTCGTTCTAGGGCATTATGGCATTCTAATATTAGTCTCGACGTGATCTGATTTCTCTTTAAGGATTGGAGGACTGAGGCACTGTCTGAAAGTATACGGATGTGAGTATCCGTAACTTCCCTGGCCTCTATGGCGTGTGCCGCTTGGATAATGCCTACGCACTCTGCTTGATATACAGAGTTGAGCATTCCCAGGGGTCTGGATATTTTGATGTTTAGATCGTCGGAGAAAACTCCGACACCTGTCCCTTCGTCGGTTTTCGATCCATCAGTGTAGATCCTTAGCTCTTTTGGCCCTGAGTAGTCACACATCTCCGCTGTGAGCTCTATGTTGTAGTGCTTTTGGAAGCAGTGGGTCTTCAGGGTTCTGTCGCAGGGTGATGCCATCATGGGCTTTTGTTTGATTGCGTCGTCTTTTATGCGCGTATGTTTGATTCTGGAATCCTTACTTAGGGTGCCAGATATTTCGAGCCTGAAGGTCGCTAGGGCCGCCTCCTCTCTTACGACGAGGTGTAGAGGTGGTAACCCCAGCATTACCTGTAACGCGGCAGTGGGTGATGTTCTCATGCTGCCGGTGATTGCTACACAGGCAAATCTTTGTACCTTCTCGCCACCAAACTATGGAGCCATATGTAATGATTGGTCGGATGACGGTGGTGTATAGCCAGTAGGTGATTTTGGGGCTTAGGTCCCAATTCCTGCCAAGCAATCTTTTGCATTGCCATAGGGCTATGCTGGCTTTTGTTGTGATGTAATCAGTATGTTTTGCCCAGTTCAGTTGTTTGTCCAAATAAATACCCAGGTATTTGGTTTCAGTCGACAGGCTTAGGGTGGTCTCAAAGAAACGTGGCAATTGTAGGTTTGCCAACTTCCTTTTCTTTGTGAAAAGGACGAGTTCGGTTTTGGTGGGGTTCACTGCTAGTTTGTACTCCTTGCCCCAGTCTTCCACCACCTTCAAGGCTTGGCGCATAAGGTTACATAGTGTGCTTTCATGTGTGCCATTTATTATTATGGTTATGTCATCTGCGTAGCCCACCGTGTAGTAGCCTCTGTCATTCAGACGTTTGATAAGGCTGTCCACCACGAGGTTCCATAGGAGTGGTGAGAGGACGCCCCCTTGAGGGCAGCCTTTCGCCACGATGGCTCTAGTGGTATCGTTCACCGTAACCTGTACGGCCCTGAGACTTAGCATATTTGTGATCCATCCTCGCAGGGTCGAGTCCACACCGTGATTCTCGAGGGCTGCGTTGATGCTATGGAAAATAGTTTTGTCAAAAGCCCCTTCTATGTCAATAAAAACAGCTAGTGAGGAGCACTTGTGGTCTACCGCACATTCGATCTTGGAGATCACACTGTGTAGTGCGGATTCTGTTGATTTTCCTGTGGAGTAGGCGTGTTGGTTCTTGTGTAGTGGTAGCTCCCGAAGAGGTCCGTCCCGGATGTGTCGGTCACAGAGTCTCTCGAGGGTTTTCAGGAGGAATGATGTCAGGCTTATTGGTCAAGGGGCTTTCCGATGAACTGAAAGCCGCCATAGTGATTTGTGACATTTCTGATCACCAAGTTAAAGCCGCGACAACCAACGCTAAACTACAGTCAAAAGGTCTGGTAGAGACCATGGAGACGTGTGGGACTCTGCGTTCTTGAGGAACGTAGTATAACAAACAGGGGTTTGTTGGAGGGCATAAATGTTTCCCATAGGCCATATGTGTTGATTAGATGGATGAAGAGGTACTTGGTTGCTCTAGCATTTTAATTGACCTAATTGTTTGTTAGATCTGAAGTATGCCTACAAACATGTACACGGTAGGCTAAAGAAGATGCCAGCGGGTCACGTACCAGTCGATGTTGACAAGGATTTTGATGATGATGAGCAAGCTTAAGTGTTGTAGTAGAAGGTCGAGTAAAGCAGTCTATCGGCCGTTGTGTGTTCGACGTTCGTAGTCGTAGCCCGGTAGAAATCGGTATCTCTTGAGGCAACTCAATAGTCCGTGGGCACGCGATAGGCGTTTGACTCTGACGGAGGTTGGGATCTAGAAAGACCGTACTGTGTAGTCAGTGGGTGACCCATTGCACATGCACACGGGCGATCCATTTTATGGATGTGCGAGTTTTTGATCCATGCGCTGGATGTGTGAGAGCAATGAGATTGCTGGTCGGCTGGAGAGCCGTGGCGTTAGAGGTTTTACTCGAAAGTTTCTATAAGCTTGGCAGTTTTGGTTACAGTAGAGTTTAAAAGGTTGATTCGAACGACTATGGTACATGGCCCAAGGGTTGACCCATTCCCAATTTCCCAATTTGACTGTGTTTGATTTAATCAAAGAGTAGAATTTGGTTAAAAAGAGTTAGTAGAGTTCTTTACCTTCACTGACCCGATGTATGTAAAGTTTGGTCAGGAGTGACCGAGTGGAACAAAATTCTGTCGTAGACTTGTTTGTTCGCAGAGTAACCATCACAACAGGACGTGTGGCCGTGTCTGAGACTGTCATTGGTACGGGCTCAAAATGAATCGCAAGTACGCCAGTGGTGACATCACGCGACCGAGTTACAAACCTGCGGTGCGAGTGGTGGGCCCCTGCGTGCTTTGACAGAGCCCTGTTGCTTCAGCTCGAGGCGACAGTGGACAGTGGAGTGTCAGATCGCAGCTGAGTTGAGACGTCCTGGAACTGTTTGCCCCGACATTGTGGCAATTTTATTTCGTATAAGCCCCGACATTGTGGCTGCTTGCCCCGACATTGTGGCAATTTTATTTCGTATAAGCCCCGACATTGTGGCTGCTTGCCCCGACATTGTGGCAATTTTATTTCGTATAAGCCTCGACATTGTGGCTGCTTGCCCCGACATTGTGGCAATTTTATTTCGTATAAGCCCCGACATTGTGGCTGCTTGCCCCGACATTGTGGCTGCTTGCCCCGACATTGTGGCAATTTTGTTTTTATAGCCTCGACATTATGGCTATCTGATTGCCCCGACATTATGGCCATCTGGAACCCCCATGGTGGTTGCCAGGCGATGTTGTGGTTGTTTCAGTAATGATTGAGGTCCGGAACTCTTTCATTGGTGATACAATTTACAAACTGCTGCCTATTTTGGTGCAATTGCTAGTAATTTCATAACAATGGGCAGTTAATTGTTCAAACTTTCAGAATACCTCATACAAGTCTTTGCTTTGTTATGTTTTAGATGACGAGTCTACCAATGAGGTCCAAGCCAGTGAAGACCAGGCGCAAAACATTATTTGTAGAGGATGAAACAGTGCAGCAGGCAATGCCAGAGAGCCAAGCTGACGAGGTCGTTCAGCTGTCAGGAACGGCCGTCTTAGAGGATTCGTCAGCCGAAAGGGCGGGGACATCGTGCGATCGTGGTGACACAGCGAGTGGAGGGGGCAACATATAAGCGGTGCACTCTCAGAGTGCGGACACTTTTGCTCGGGAGCTCGGAAGTGATGGACGTTATCGTGAACTATAGTTTTTATTATTTCTGTATCTAACGGTTTTTGTGATTGTGTTGATTTTGTGATTGTGTTGATTTTGTGATTTGTTAAAAATAAATAGTTCTAGGTTGTTTTGCTTATTTTAAAAAAATTAAATGAGCTTCTGTTCTATAAGACAAGTTTAATTTTCTCATCCATGTAAAGTTCAAGGTTTGCCAACGTGCAATGGAGCGCAGTATCCTAGGCGTTTAACTAACCGACCATATACGCAACACCACAATGCGCTCCAAAACACAAATTACTGACGTTGCTCAAAAAACCGCTAAGCCATGGCCATGTCTCCCGTATGCCCGACGAGCTGTGGGCCAAAATAACCACGTTGTGGAGCCCTGGCACAGCCGGAAGGCGACGCGGTAGACCTCGCAGGAGATGGCATGACGAGCTGGATAGAACCAACGACCAGTGGTGCACGTTGGCTCTGGATCGAAAGATTTTTAGGTTATGAGGAGAGGGACTTTGCCCAGCAGTTGGATCATCATCAGCCTATAGCAGTCCACTGCTGGACATAGGCCTCCTCAATCGCACGCCAATCAACTCGATTCTCAGCAACTCTCATCCAGTTGCTACCAGCCACCCCGCGGAGATCGTCACTCCACCGAGCCTGAGGGCGTCCCACCTTACGTTTGCCAATTCGCGGTCTCCACTCAAGAACACGTCTACCCCAACGGTTATCGGTCCTGCGGCTAATATGACCGGCCCATTGCCACTTCAGCTTACTTATTCTGTGGGCTATGTCGACAACTCTGGTTCTCTGTCGGATCACCTCGTTCCGGATGCGATCCCTCAGAGAGACTCCAAGCATAGCCCGTTCCATAGCCCGCTGAGCGACCTTAAATTTATGGACCAGCCGTACCGTCAGTGTCCACGTTTCGGCTCCGTATGTCATAACAGGCAGGACGCACTGTCCTAGGCGCCAGCGCGCCAGCAGTTGGATGACACAGGCTAACAGTAACAGAGATGTAAAAAGATAAGTTAGACGTTATGCCATGTACAGAAACATGCTTCTACATAGAAATTTGTAGCACCGGTTACTAATCTGACTAAAGATAGTGTTAGATAGGTAACCAGCGACACCCCGCTCTAGAGCGTGGTGGTGAGCCAATTCGTTGTAGCCTATTCAGTGTAATAGGATCTGGTAATGAAGAAACTAACTTAAACAATGTTATTGTCAGCACAGCTGCTGCAGTGGCTGAGCGATTGGCTGTTGTGCTGCGTGTCGCGGTTTCGATCTCCGCACGGAACAAATAATTGTATGGCCTGCAGGTTGTTCCGGGTCTTGCTGTTTGTGTATGTGAGCTTAAATGTTTGTAAACGCACCCAAGATACAGGAGAAATTCCAAGTGGGGCACCATTTAAAAAAAAATATTACAGATTTCCAACTTTCTTCATGCTAGAAACCCTGGGTGGATACATTCCGTGTGTATTAATAAATGAATAGTCGCTGAAACTTTTGAATGCGCCCTAGTTCACTGAAATAATGTTGGTAGCAATTGAATAAAATAAAAACAACAAAAACCCAGCCTCATCAGAATGACTGAGAATCGTGTTAATTAAACTCAATCGTTTAATCCCAATTAAATCCAGGTATATCGCCCCAGCTGATTACAACCTGAGTTATTGTTTCATGACGTCACTTAGAATACTGCAGAGCATTACTGCTGACTATGAACTTGTGCCAAAGGTGAACCTGGTTTACATTGGCAGAAAACATGAATTAGTTGATTTTAGTTTTTTTTTTTTCAAAAAGAGCTTGTATGTTGTGGTGTTACGCGAATGGATAAAATAAGAAATAATTAAGTACAAAAGAAGAAGTCTGAAAGTCGCGCCGGTGAATGAAAAGTTGTGTCGGATTCGGTTATTGTGGTATGCATGTGATACGGAGGAATGAGGAAAATGTCGTGAGGAAAGTTTTGAACATGAATGTGCATGGGTTTAAGAGTATATAAAGACTAAATAAACGATGGATGGACTGTGTGAAGGATGATATGGCAGGATAAGAGGTGTCTAATGAGATAACGAGTGTTAGAGAAGTATGGAGGAAGAACACATGCTGCGCCGACCCCAAATGAATTGGGATAAGGACAAGAAAATAATGAGTAGAGCTTTAAGAGCGGGTAACAGAAATACATTACAATTGAGAACTTGAGACGGATGTAGGCTAGGAGGATCCGGGCTGGCACTACAGCAATATGCATCATGGTGACAGAAATACCTTTTGTTTTGCTGCTAATGCAGAACGGGATCATAGCTAATTGTTGAATTTGCTATGATCCCGTTCTGGATAGGTGCTGCTCCTTTGTGCTGGTGTAGGTACACAGACCTGCAGATGTTCCAAATGTTCATGGACAGTGCGCCTTGACATGGAATGTCTGCTTGTTGTTGTCTAGTGATAGTTCGAACAAAGTTAAGGCGCAGAACCGAAGTGTCATCCGCGATAATTGCTTCAAAATAACTCTACAGCAACTTATTTTGTCGCCCATAATCTTTGATCAAATTTTCAAAGAGTCTGCGGCGAATGTCTGACAACCAGTTTTAACAAGGGATATCGTAGTACCCAGTATTAACTGGGTTGTGGAGGTCAGATAGGCAGTCGCTCCATGTAAAATACTGGTGTTCAGCTGCATCCGGATAGACTGGAAGCCGACCTCAACATAGTTCGGAAAAAGCTAGGCAAATGATGAATCTCTGGGCAAATTTTGTTTGTTTTAGTGACCCATAGATTACGGTTTTATCGAGAACCGTGGTGACGTCTAGCTTGCGCCAGGTTCCATAGACAAAAATCTCCGCTTATAAAGTCTTATACGTTTTCCACATCTTTTCCTGTATGAATAGTGCCTTATAATGGATTGCGTCATCTTTCCGCATTGAAAGCGTTTAAGTAATTGCATTAGGTAAATGAGTGCGCGCCCGATGCAATCGCTTAATTGCCTATTAACTATTGTGTGTAATCGCTAGCACATCAAGCCGTGTTCGGGTAAGATTTTAAGCTACTGTATAGTACAATGGGGCTATGGTGCTTGATGTCAGTAGTGTAGCAAACTCCGAAACTAAATGGTGTTACGTAGGCTTCATATATTTAATTTTTTTTTATTTGTTATTTGATTCTATTTAAATCTAGATTGATTTTCTTATTTATGTCTTGGGTGAATTTTATCAATTTATGTGTTGCAATGGGTGTTATATACCTGAAATAAATGAATTTATTATATTATTATTAACTCAAGTATTAATTTTAAACGTGGTAATCATCATCTAACCCATGGTTAATGTTAATTACCCTGTAACCCTTTTATACTTGTACATATTTATTTCTATTATAGTTTTGTAGTTTGTAAATAATTAATATTTTGATTAAAGAACAACTACCCATGGTTTACATACATTTTTGAAGAGTTATCCACCAAGTTTCTTTTTTTTTGCAGCATTATAAAATAAAGCCGTTGCATATAAAGTGTAAGTAAGATTAGCGGTGGCCCAGTGGTGGCGGCCCTGACTTACGAACAGTAAGTCGTGGGTTCGAACCCAGGCAGGCGCATTACTTTGTGTAATTTATTTCATCACCACTGCTCTCAAAAACGGTGAAGGAAAACATGCATGTCCTAGAACCAAAATTTCGAAGACATGTGACATCTACCAACCCGCACTGGGCCTGCGTGGTGGATTGTTGCCTATTCTCTCTCGTAGAGAGGAGGCCGTGTGCCCCAGCAGTGGGAACATTAAAGGCTGATTATGCTATATAAAGTGAAGCCCTGTAATTGCTTCATAATTCTAATATAAATAATTTATTTCATGAATGCTTCGGAATTTAAGCGATACCACCGCCACCATTCTTCTTTTGAATTCGTATGCAACTCTTGTTTTGTAGAAATTAATCTACCGCAAATACAGAAAAAGTTTTTAAAACGTTTCATAGTCGTTTTCCCATAACAACCTAAAAATTCACAGCTCCATTCCACTAAACTTCACAAAGCCAACTAAACTTCTTTCTAATTTTATCTCTCTCCGAAATCGAACTAGAAGCTCAAAGCCTCCAGCAGTGTTCAGTTGAGGGTCTGCCCAATTAGTGGAGTTGTTCCAGTCTTTGCTAATGATGCAGTCAGGCTGGAGTACGCTTTTGTCATTCGCTGACGGCACGTATGTTTGTGGAAACTTACCTGACGGGCGCGGGCGGTTGCTTTTTGACCCATTGTGAAGGAAAAATGTTGGATTAATTTTAGAAAGGAGGCGGTTTCATTTAAAAAAAATTGTGAGGTTTTCTGGTTAAGTGTTTTTATAATATTTTTTTGGTGTACCCACTCAGTAAGGCCTTCGCAAAACAAAACTGAAAAACGTATATACGTACGTATAATTCTGTTTATGTATGTCTTTTGTGATGGCTCAGATAAATATTCAAAGAGCAGTTTACGTACTTAGGTAACATGCTCAAATTGGGTGAAAATTACTATTGAAATGAAAACTTTAACAATAAAATTAAACATTGAAGTTCTAGAGACTAACTTAAGGATTTTGTATTTGTAATGTTTCCGATCATGTTATCATATCATATCATGGTACTCCTATTTCATTTCACTAGATTTTCTTGTGTCTATTTTCAGCCGAGTCTTTTAGTCAATGTTTATTTTTTTAGGACACCCCTCTCGTATATTTGCGAAAGAAAATGGCGTCGAAACGGTTCACAAATAAATCAAGAGTCTCTGTTGTGAAAAGTAATTTTCAAAGCTCAGAATGAGAAGAAATATTTTGATTTACACTTTTGTGGCAGCTTTGTTGAAGGAGTTGATTTTTGGTATCTTGCTACACTTGGTCTCAAAATAATTCAATTCCTACACGGGTACACTTAGAAACTTCTTATTTTATTACTTGGTTATTTTTAACCGACTTCAAAAAAGGAGGAGGTTTCTCAATATATATATTTTTTTAACATTCTAGTTTTGGTAAATGCGAAATTGGTCATTTACCTTTCCGTCACTTTGTACAAGCGCGTGCTCTAAACAGAGTGGTTACACAAATTGTGGAATCCAACTATTTGTGTAACCACTAACCTCTGAACGAGACAAACTCACAAGCATACACATTGGGGCATATTCTAATCCCGACAAAAAAGCTGGGCGGTAACGTGTGGTCACCCAAAAAAGGTGAACCGTTGAGAGGTCCGTGACGAACCTAATTCGTGCAAAAAATAAGAAGGAAACAAAGCCTCCTCACTGTCCCCTCCTCAAACGTTAAATAATGGGAAAGATAAACGTTTTTCCAGACAAGTTCGCTTGAAGAAATTTCACACGTAAGTCGATATTACAGATGTTCGTTTCGCTTGGTTAGAAAGATTTTGTTCACCGTTATTGACATATTTGTTTAATAGGTTTACGTGGTTGTTGAGGAATACGTGGCTAAATTATAACAGCCGCTCGGATCGATCGATAGGTTAAGCCACTCTTGCCTAGATTGGTCCGCGCACCAATTACACACCGAGTTTGTTCCGTGCCTCGGAAAGCATGTTTAGCCGTTGGTCTTGGCAGTAATTTGTCAATCTTTGACGATCTTTCTTTCTTGGCAATCTTTGACAGTCGTTACAGGTAGTCAGGGAACCGAATGTCTGACAACTAGTCTCATTAAGGGGTATCGTGTTACCCAGTACTAATTCCGTTTTGGAGGTCAGATAGGCAGTCAGGCAGTTGAGACTGGAAGGCGACCCCAACATAGGGAAAGATGATGCAAGGCGGATCAAAAATAAAAAAAAAACAAAATATTTTTAGTTCACATAGGCGTATGGGCACTTATGAAACGTCGACAAAAAGGTGCACGGTTCGGGTTGGTCGTTTTCTATGGAGAAGAACCGGCAAGAAACTCCATGGTTACTCTTTTAAAATGATTAGATTTTACAATATGTTACAGCACATAATAAAATATTTGTCATATTAAATAATCATGTCAATTTATTAAATGTCAATATACACAAAACTAAATAAAAAATAAAATAAAATATTTAACATGTAATGATGATGAGGTTTAGGTGGTTGTTTAGGATAAGGTCAGGAAGTAAAATAAGTATGTAAAAGGATTGTAGCAGGTGGCGATGGCGGTCTGTAGTTTCTCCATACGTCTATGAGATGCAGTCGTGAGTTGATATTTGTATGTTGAAAAGGTTGAAAATACGAAAAATAAGTACAAAACGTAATTCTATGTCGACTGCCTAGTTCAGCTTTACCAACCGCTTTTCCTATTTATATTTTATCTATGTTACAGCACTTACGGTCCCCGAGAACTTCAACGTATTTCAAAAGAAAATAAAAATCATTTACCCCAATAACATTTCTCATTTGGAGCCATTTTCTTTGCTTCTCCCAAATTGGTCCTTACGGTAAGGACCAAAATGTTTTCTTACACTTTCAACATAGCAAAAAACATTACTGAAAGACCAATTTATTATTATGTTTCATTTTCCTTCAAAACCGTTGCGAGTGGTTCCTTGTGATCGAACTAGCTACCTGCTCGTGGTAGCTTGTTAGGATGCTGGTCGGGAAACAGCTGAACGTGATCAATATAGTATCTACTTTAGTGTTGCTTCATAACAAGATGTTGGTCCTAGATTTCATAAGCCTTGACAGTGATTGTTCATCTTCACCTTGATAAGAAGAAAATCAATTACTGTCAACGCAATAAGAAGGACAATGGTTTCTTTGACTCCTTACTATGTATTAATCTGCCCAGTTGGTCGGCAAGCGCGACTGCTGAGCGTACGGTGCTGGGTTCGATTTCAGGTTTGGGCAAAAAGTGCTGTTGGGTTTTTCCACTAGGAATTTCTCAGTAGCACGGAGTTTCGAAGTTGGCGGTATGATACTCCAGGCCTCGGAAATCACGTTAAGCTGTTGTTGGTCCTGCTTCTCTCTCCGGTCATGGATCGCCATCTCATCGGAATAAAGGAACAGAGAGTGAACCTGTTCCTGTGCACACACTTGGGCACTATAATATATCCCGCACCGATGGCTAAGCTCCGCTCCACTGAGATTGGCCACCGTTTCCAAAAATGATCTGGAGGACTAAATATGTGTGTTAATCATTAAATAGACCGACTTTATTAAAAGGAATATGTTGAGATTCAAACAGGTGGCGTTCTGTGGTTTCTCCTTACCCCCTAAAAAGGCCGTGTTTTTAAGATTCGTAAAAGGTGTACATGTCTGTCAATAAGACAAAAATATATCATTTTCCCTCATTAATTTTGTAAAACTCTCTTTGTGACGAATATTAAACAAAAAGTGTGTATAATGGTACGCTTCTCAAACATGATACCTTTTAAGTACTTCTTAATTGACTTGTCCCTGTTTTAGGCCTCACGTTACCTCAAAAACATTAAACATAAATAGGTAACCTGCAAACGTAACTTTATCTTACCGAATTTATCTTTACATTTACATACAAAAAGTTAAAAGTTGTGGTTAAGTTGAACTCATTAACTCCTCTATATCGCTCGTTAAATACGGGCAAACCCACGAATCAATAGCATTTAAAACCAAACACAAACAAAAAGTAGGTAACCCTCAAATCGCCTCCAGCAAATAACTTGACCCGCTTGTTACCTTCAAGGGATGATCACATTAAAAAGAAAGAATTAATAACTGCGGGGAACATAAATAGCCTGAAGGGAAACATGTATCTATTTCGGGTTTGTGTTTTTGTTTTTTTTTGGTCCTAATAAAGACCTTGAGGACCAGATTTTGGGTTTATAACTTTAAATAATTATGTAACAGGGATATATCACAGGGAGCGACTGCCTGTCTGACCTTCACAACCAAATTAGTATTGGGTAATATGATATCCCTTGGTAAGATTGGTTGTCAGACTTTCGGGCCACTGACTACCTGTAACGACTGTCAAAGATTTACAAATGACAGCCGGGACCAACGGCTTAACGTGCTTTCTGAGGCACGAAGGACACTTGGAATGTAATAGGTGCTCACCCATCCACGGACCAACCTAGGCAAGCGCAGCTTAACCTGAAGATCAACCCGTGCGGCAGTTATTATTTAGCCACGAGCGCGTACGAGCGGTTTTGCTCTGTGGTCAAGGAATATTCCTTTTAAATTATTACATATTGTCTGCACTATTAATAATATATACAGCGTAACGTCTTGGTATACAAATTATTTGGCAACTGTTAGGTATAATAATGTGTCGTCCATTTATTTGTTAAAGCAAACGAAATATTTTGTTTCCACATTAAATAAGAAGAAATATGGCTTAGAAAATTGCGTAGGGCTTGGCATGGTTTAAGATGACTCGACGGACAACGCCCTGCGACTTGCGACGGCTTGCGTCAAAAGACACGTACGTTTTTATTTATTTCCTTTGCGTGAGTAACGGTCAGTTCAGACAGAATGAAAAAATCCTCGTGAAATTTTCTGGCTGCTTTAAAAATAGGACCATAGTAACATTGTTTAAAGTAGAAATTTATATGAATATTGATGAGTTCGTCAAGCGTCGCCTCACGCAAGCTCGCGACTCAATTGCGTGCATTTAAACAATGCCAATACGGTTCTTTTTTCAGTGCAGCCTGCAATTTGTTCACGCATTTTTGTGTTCTGTCTGAACTGACCCTAAGAAATTTCCTGCATTTGTTTTCTGCGCAGTTGCTGTCCATGTTGTGTGTCGCTTGAGTATGTCGGTGTGACCAAGTGCTGTGATCACATGTGCCATTAAAAAAAAATCGACCGACGCGAATCAGCCTTGTGCACAAAGGGTTCCGTAGCATCAAACAATATTTTATATTTGAATGTGTTTTATATTATTCATTATGTCACACAATTTTTACGATTTTAAACGATTTGCGTTTAAAATCGTATCAATCATTTAATATCTCATCAACCATTGACTTAAGAAAAAAAAGTATTTTAGAAACCTCGATATAATTTTTCAAGACCTATCGGTGGGTCGTTTACACCTCACAGTTATATTATTATAACTAGGTTTTTTTTAACTTGAGTTACACTTAAGGGCCACTCTTATTTTTTTTTCATAATTTCACAACATACGAGTATTTATGTAGCGGTTTATAAAACACTTCCAAAATGTCAACTGTATAGTGCCAATAGTCTCGGAGTAAAATGGCTGTGACATACAGACGGACAGACACACTTAGAGATAGACGGATGGACAAATAGATAGTTTTTATTAACTTTTTTCCCATTTGGGAACGGAACCCTAAAAAGGTACTAGTTTGCCCACTGGTCAGCCTACATGAAACCCTCTAAACTTTTACAACCGTACTACAAACAAAGGCCCTCTAAAATTGAATAGAGCATACGTGAAAATGTAAATACCTCCACAAAGGTACCTGTATAATGAACTGTAAATGTACATTTTAATACCCTTTGTAATTTTACTACAAAAGGTGTAAATCTGGAAACAAGGATTTTGCGATCTTGTTAAAATTGTTGTTGGAGACGAAAAGTGGGTAGTTTTATGAGGTCTCTGGAATAATTTGGGGTTTTTATTTCCTGTTATTGACTGCGTCATTGGTAACGCGTTAACATGCATGACTGCTGAGCATTAGGTACTAGGTTAGATCCCAAGAAATTTCTCAGTAGGTCAGAAAGTTGACGTTGATACTCCCGTGCCTCGACAGGCACTTACGTCCTTGATCCTGCGCCTCATCTCTTCCCGTTCGTGTCGTACTCCTATCCTATCAGATTTTTGAGAGCAAAGGAACAGAGTGCACCTGTGCACTATAATAAATCCTTCCTACATTTCTAGTCTCAGTTGAGATTATCCGCCGTGGCCGAAATTCAGTCGGGAGGATATTATTTACTATTAGTAGTGCTCGCAAGCGTGACTGCTGAGAAATGAGCTTAGACTTGGGATCGGTAAGACAAAATGTTTTTGGATTTTTGGACGTATTGGGATATTACCAATAGCAACCTAAACTACGTATTGGTGCCACGTTACTTCTGATTGGTTCGCCTACCGTTATATGGGGCTATACATTTGTGCCTAATTACGTGCAACTTCTGATGTGAGCTCTGCCCAACGATAGCTACTTTTCTATAATCTGTGATCAGAAGTGGGAACTCTTCATCCTACATTAGGTACCTACCAAATTAATTTTAAATTGGTTCAGTGGACTAGCTATAAAATGAGTCATGTTTAGAGTACTTGGGAGACATTCAAATTTATTAATTTAACATTATTGTGTAGTAGGTTAACTCTCGCTAGAATTATTACCCCAGAGGGGAAGTACTGCTAGGTTAAAAGTATGCTATTGTCTTATCCACTATCCAGTGCATGGTCTTCCTGTATGTCAATTTGTTCCGGCTGAACGGATTTTGATTTGATGTAAGAAAAGATAGCAAACAGGCGAAAGTTACACACCTCCATACTTATATAGCTGCTGTCTGCTACAAAGTGCAATACCTACACGGTCAATGCTGATGATGATGTTAAATGCCTAAATTAATTATTATAAATTAAAAATAAATAAATTAAATTTATTATTATAAATTATTATTTAATGTATGTTATGTTTGGAATGATGTACTGAATACGTGGTTTACTCGTTTGAGCGTCGATGTCCCTTCTACCCTGTATTATTAGTGTAGAATAAGTTCCACGGTACTAATAAAATTAAAAGTACATATTTTTAAACGGTAAAGTAAAATTTGTTAAACTTTATTTTGCAGTAATAATAAAATGTTATCCATCTACTAAAAAATAGGAAACGAAATCTGTGTGCATAACTCTTTAAAAATTCAGGGATTTAAAAAGAATTAAAAACTGAGGAGGAGTAAAAATATTCTGCAGTTTTTAAAGTGATGGTTAGCGACACAAATTGCTTGCGCTGGTGTCGGCGACTCGTTTCCGTAAAACTCGTAAATAGAGTTTCATTTGAATTTAATCAGAACACTGTACTTTGGTATGTAGTCAGATTTAGTACCTCAGTACCATTTGGCTTAGTAGAAAACAACAAACTCAATGTTTATTAAAAACTTGTCCAACAATCTTAAAATATCATTAAACGAAGAAGGTCTGTAACGACATTCATAATTATAGTCTAAGTGTGCGTCTACAGTGCGAGTTTAGCGCGGTTGCGACGACGAGCGCGAAATATCAAACAGAAACCGCCGCTTACGTCCATAGTGTAGTGACTAAGGCGGTTGAGTTAACGCGCGTAGTTTTAAAACGTTACTATCCGCGCGTTATGGCCACACAACGGGCCTAGTAAGCAAGTACCCCAATGCGCGGGTGGCGGGGGTATCAAATCAATTCGGTCTTGCCACTCTGCGTAAGCGCGTCTTAATTACTTCGTGCACACCCTCTCTTATGTTCAACAGGTTCCATCTCAGAATCGGACTGTCTAGTAAAAATATCCTCGTCTATGGTTTGCAACACCTGAAATAACTCTAAACGCTACAACATCTCGCTCGTGACTGTGGCCACCGCGCCCGCAACATGCTCTAGTCACCGCGCATTCACTGTAGACGCACACTAGCGTGCGTATAGAAAAACTAAAAATATTTTAAAGCTGCTTTGAAATTCCCTCAAAGGTATGGCTTTACAGCGATGCAACAAAGAAACGTCTCTTGTTGCTTTATCGCGTCACTTCATAATTTAGCAAAGCCTCTGCTTCAAATTACAAAGTGTCCAATTAGTTGAACAGTTTTGCAACTATATTAACTTGAAAAATTATATTCTCATTTTGAACTATTACTAACCCAAATCCTTTCTTTTGTTACAGGTACGTTTTAAATCTTCTACTCCATTTTGGTGAGAACATAAAGCCCAAATCCCGGTTGACTCCCGAGAGAGACTTGCCAACATTCTCTTGAACCGTTGTTTGTGATTGTACAAGGTTTGTACCTACAAGTGATATGTATGCTCAGGTGGATGAAATATCTTCACATACTCTAGCTAATGGACGGTGTATAGTCGATCAAGGAGATTAGTAAGCAGACAGCAACTTACAACTACTTAAAAATATTTTTTGCGTTTAGTACTAAGTAGCCGTGTTTTTTACATCACTGTGTCAATCTTAATAAATAATATAATAAATAAATAAAATTTATTTAATAATCCAAGGTACAACTTTTACAGTTTTTCTTAAATTTATGTCAAGTTCACTCATGATTTGTGCCTGAACTAGGTAATCCTGTCTTTCAGGCGATTGGAGGTAACATTAATTGATTAAATAATCACATAATTATCATACTAATCTTATTGGTACTTACGTAAAAAGTTATATAAAAATTATAGTATCTTAACTTAGCTAACTAAGGACATTGTCCAGAATCGCCCTGTGCTCAAAAAATATCGGACATAGACGATAATTAATTGTCTATTTTATTATATTAGTTGCAAATACTTTTGTAACACGGACTAGCTGCATGCCAAAATGAACATTAAAAAGTATTTTACGCGACTAATATCATCAATCGCCGCCATCTTCGCCAAACGTCATGTCGTATCGAAAAAGATTAGGGATGGCCCAACCGATTGTAATCGCTCAATTGAATTTTTAATGCATTGTTGCATATTTTTTAATCTGAATCACATTTTGAATTTATTTCGAATAATGTGCAAATATAAGCTATAATAAAAACATTCAATCACCATTCCATATATAATTATTCCCTAGAAGTATAATTTAAAATACCTACTAAGGGCATACTGGATTTTAAGTAGGTAGTTAGAATAATGCTGAAGTGAACAAAACATACATGTTTCATTATGATCTTTTTTCAGGGTTTCCTAGTGATCGTTTAGAAAAGTGAGTGGTTTACTTCTAACTAAACGAATATTTACGGCAATTAATAATATAATAACCCTTCTTTTGGGTTTCGGCGCAGTCGGGTAAAAAATACTTATCATTACTGAATACATTATAATGTTTTCTTCAAAAAAACAATATTGCAGACTAGATACAGATGTTATTATTTATTAATATTATTACAAGTATATAGAAGAGTGTTATTTTAAGTAAAGTAGGACATTGTCATACTTGTAATGGTATTAATATTATCGTATAACAAAAGTTGATGTAATACAGTTTGTAACGTACCTAAGGCCATAGTAAATCTTAGGAAATATCGATAAATAGTATCGAGTTTGCCAACTATATTTTTAACGTCACTAAATGTCACTGTCAATCTTTCACCTGTGCTCTCACTGTTTACATTATGCGTCGCTTACTCTTTGTAATTGTATCTGTATGTTTTGGTGACTTTCGGGACTATACTGAATATTACGCAAATATATTCCACAAATATTTTATCTCATTCCAAAACCAATGCTAAGAATACAGGTACCTATGTTAACTACATTCTATGCATTTAAACGTTGCAATTACAGACACTTAAGCCTTAGAAAAAAAACTGAATAGGTACCTAATTATCTAGGCAGGTACTAAAAATAATTAAATGTATTGTAATATTGTGTTTCAATTTCTTAAAAATCACTCGGAGCTATGAAAAACTATACCTAATATCGTTGTTATGGTTCGATTATAACCTCAAAATCTAATACTTTTTTTTTAAATATATCTATTCTGCAGCTAGTCCGCTATAAAAATAAGACCTTATAGGAGTTTACTAATGATCGACTATACAACACATAATTTTCCGATGCTGTTGGTTCCAGGGCGAACAATGTATGGGAGCAGAGCAATGTCCTTTTAAAAAATTACAAAAATACGAACAATATTTACTTTAACACAAGTAATAACTTCTCTGTATCTTCATAGGACATATTTTGAAGGGCTTCTTTAACGATTTTCTTGCATTTACTATGATTTAAGGAGTAGATGTTTCCTTTTTCATTTAGCCTGTTATAGAGTATCTTGTCCAACGGTTGGGCAAAAGTCTTCTCCATACTCTTTCAATCCTCTCTGTTTCTTCTTTTCCAGTCAATCCGGCAGAAACTAATTAATTGAGATAAACTATATCTCACACAATTAAAATGAAAGTAATTTTTTTTGTATGTTTTCCAAACTATTTGTTCAACTGTACAATGTAGACGCTAGCACATCAAGCTCCTACAATCTATCAAATTTATTTAATAGATTTGCAACTTTATCGCTAAAGCACTAGCTTCAAGGTTGATTAGGACAGTTTCGGGTAGCTTGGTGTGCTGGCGTCTGTACATCTGTCAAGTTTTAGTACAGTGCCGTCACAAAGTAAAGAGACTAGGTCAACTAAAGTGCTTTAGAGAAAACAAGGTATGCATAAGTAATTTTTAATCTGCTTACCTGCGAAAGTGCTGGTAGGCGTTTACAAAGTGGGGTTAAAGGGCAGTGCAGATTTATATGGGTTCTTAAAATCTAGGTCTTTGATAAAGGATCATGGGCAATTTTCTAAGAAATCTGGGTGTAACACCAACATAAATGAAATATATCTTGAATAGTAGCTTTTAATGGGGACTTCACTTTATGCTTAAACACCAGGCACTTAACAACTTACAAAAGTATTTTTCTCCTTCTGTTCTGATTAAAATTTCATGTCATGAAAATTGTTTTTTAGGAAAGTGTATACATATTGGTGCTCGTGACTGTAACTAAGTTGCCAGAGAAAAGAAATAGAGCCACGAGAAATAATTATTTTGTTTTTATGTATTTTACCAAAGATTTCGGTTTTTTCCCACTACTTCTACTAAACAGTTCTACTAGTTGTAATCGTAGGACTAGTGGGAAAAATTAATTGACTTCATTTTCAAATGAGTAAAAAACCTAATTCCACAAGGAGCCTAATTACACACTGTTTTCGGTGCGTGTGTTGTCCCGGCAATTTTTGGCTGAAAATTAAAGTTTCATCGATGTTTTTGTAGTACTCCTTTTCAAGTGATTTCTTTGACTCGTTGCCAAAATTCTAAACTTTTACTTAGTTGAACTAGTAAATTGTGTGGTCAGAAGTTTTGACAAATTTATTTACGTAAAAAAATAACTGTTCAATGTACATTTGCAGATCTTAAACAGGATTTAATCAAAACCTGTATAATTATGACAACCAAATTAGAATACTCCGTTCCGTGAATCAGAACAAGTTCAATTTCCTTAAATTGAACTATAACTTGAAGAAAGTTCCAAAGAGCAATCTAGTTATAAAAGTTTCGTATTCAAACATTGTGTAAAGTAAGCTTAAAAGTTCTTTAATTTAATAGCCATTTCGTCTATTATTAGATAAACTTTTTCAATGTCAGTCTTAAGAATTGAGGCTGGTATTATGGACGAGCCTATAAATAGCTGAATTTCTTGGAACTGTAGAATTAATTCTAGTTGTAGAAAGTTATATCAATGTGCTAGCTTAATTATACCTGCAGCTTCACCCGTGAAAATTATTTCTTTCATAAAATAATTATCTCTAATATTTATAGTCTTTATGTTATTTTAATGTAAAAGCTATATTACTTAAGTTTCATTAAAATGCGTAGCATACTTTTTGCGTGAAAGAGTAAGAAACATCCACCCATCTCACAAACTGTTGCATTTGTAACAGTAGTAAGAGAGAAGGCAGAATAAGAAAATCACTACTTCTTGATGATCTATCATGGATAGAGGTAGTGAGTGGTCAATGAAATTAACGATATTGATTCAACACAATGCAAATGAAAGTTTTGATGTTTGTCGTATCAAAAATATAAATGAGTTGGATTCCAATTGACTATTATAATTATGATTGTTGGAATGGTGGATATTAATAACTTAGGCCAGTAATCATGTTAAGTATCTTTATTACTTCCAAATAACTTTAACAAAATTTTACATCTTCAAAACGTGTTACCGAGTAAAAGCAAGCGACGCCATGACATACATTTTATTTAGCATATAGAGGGTGATGTTGCCATATTATTATGAATCAAGATTCGTCGTTACATTAAACAACTAAGAGAGTTTAGTGAAGTTGGCTGTTGTCTCGATGACAAATTGTAATAGGTACTTGACATTTACGAGACAATGATCAAGATTAATGGAAACAAAATTTTGGACATTTCATGCATGCGAGGTTACCTTCAGTGTGTCACGATGGCCACTAACACTACACTACTAGCCTCTACAGCTGTCATGCGAGTCTAATTTCCATGATAAGAGCTAGTGAAGTGAGTGTTCATGTTAACTCGGTGCTATTACCACACGTCTGTGCGAACTATCTACGGCCACCTAACATGTGAGACGGAACTGGGTGCGGAAGTCACCCTTTTTTGGGATGGGAAATCATCAAATGGGGGTCCCGCTCTGGGCGGAGCGGAAGGGAGTGTCAGACTTTTACTGACTAAACCCATCCATGTTCCTTCTTTTGCCCTTTGTGTTCCAGGGCCGCGGTATCTCTTTCGAACAGTCCCGTAGCCCTGGCAGGCATCGGCCCTTGCGGGCCCCTCTGGTTTGCTGACATCTCTTAGAGGCGTGCGTGGAACACGAACGCGTCGTCGACACGGCCTGTCGTCATAAGACGGACGGACGGCGAGCTAGCCCATTACTCACCGTCCAGCGGAAGTCACCCTAGAAGTGATATTAGAAAATATATGCATAGGATCTAAAACTCTGCTGAAAACTGAGCCACCAAGATACAAGGCTACGCTTGTTTGTAGCTCACCCAATCACATTAATTGTAACGTTACTTTTTGATTAATAAACTTGGTTACTTTTCTTTACCTAATAGATTTCTGACAAGTTATGGAATCAATTAGGCATTGCTTGTAAAACGAGTGTGATATATGAATGTTTTGTGTTTCAAAAAAGCTTAGAACAGACTATGGTATGTTTCTTAGGCCGATTTCAGAGTTAATATGGTATTCAGAGTAACGGAATTTGGACCCTATCTTAATGTCAATTTTTCATACTATAAATGACTTTTAGAATAAGTAGGTACAATAAAACAATATGTTGAGCATTATCAGGCTGAAAATTGAGCCTGACCGTGTTATGATGACCGATAACACTAAAGAAGAAAGGCAGCTTGCGACGCAATCCGGGTACCACAGTTAGAGCACGCGTACATTCGTAAAAATACTCTCAAAAGATAGGTCTCGGTCAAATTAAGATAAAGCAATCACTAATAATTAAAAGAGCGCCAAAATGCCGATCTTCTTTCCATCACAAGCGTCAGTCAAGTGAGTGAGGTGTCCGTGTTAACTTGGCGCTATTACCGCACGTGTGTGCGAACTATGTACCGCCACCTAACGTGCCGCCGGACATGGGACACGGAGCTAGGTGCGAAAGTCAAACTAGAAGTGATACTTATTAAAATTAAGGTTATTTTACAGTCCTTTGAAAGTTAATTTTCCTCTAATATCAACTTTAGGGGTACCAAAATAAAGATCACTATTATTTTGACAGAGTTGCAAAGTAAAAGAAATATGTGAAAATATTGTAACACAATTTTCCTCTGAATTCCTTATAAAATCTATAAATTTGTCATACCTACATTTCACCATTAATACGATGTTACTTCTAAGTCACATGGCACAAATTCAGAGACTGGCTGCAAAGGAGAATTTATAAGCTGTTTAAAAACAAAGATAAAAACAAAAAAAAAATTTTTTTTTGGGCGTATTAATTTCATTTTACGGAATATCTTCCGACTGTGACACAATTGAGAGTCTTAATGATCATGTTCATGACTTATTTATTTCCTCGAAACTCTTGGTGGCTTGTCAACATGATTTGTCAAAAACCTTACCGCTAAATTGAGAGAGTTTTTTGTGAGTATAAAACATGACAAAAAGTCTTGTGTGAATGAGAATATAACTTAATTAATTGATAATTTCCAGCCTCGTTAGTCTAATGTTCGTAAGCGCGACTGCTGAGCATGAAGTCCTGGGTTCGATTCCCAGGTCGGGCAAAGTGTTATTGGGTTTTTTCAGGAATTTTTCAGTAGCTTCCACGGAGTCTGGATTTGTGCCTGGATGATGGCAATAGGCTCGCCCGCTATTACATGGGACTTAAACATAACTGGCGAAATGTGGATATACTCGTTAAGTACTCCTCTACTGATAAGTTATGTAATTAATTTTTTTTGTTGAGTTTAAACACCTACCCGTTGCAATTTTATGACAAAAGTCATTATAGTACAACCGCAGGTCCGTATGATTGTTGTCAAAGTTAATTTATAAAGAAAATTAACAACAATGATGAGTTATAATCAAAGCCATTTGTAATCGTTTCTACAATACGTATGTACCTAAGTATTTATAGTGGGATAATGTACTAGTTGATATTACTCTGGGTATGATTAAAAATAGAAAAGTCATTTATTCAAATTAGGTTGTATTATCAGCTTTTTTTAAACGTCATTTTAAAAGACAATTCTTTAAAACGCCCACATCCTGGTGTTTTAGCTGCGAAGAAAATGTGGGAAAACAAACTCCCCAGCAAGATCTAGTCAGCCATATTTAGATCTACGAGTGTGTCAGCGACATAACGGCCTAATGACTGAGCGCTCAACTGTCGTGTGATCTAAGTTATAGCGGACCTGTTAGCCGTAATATGTCCACTTCTATAGCTAAGCTGCGGTGTTTACTTATTACTGGACTAGGTTTTTAAGAGAACTAGTTACTGTATCCAGACAACTCCTAGACAATTCCTAGTGTGGGGCAACGTTTTTTTTTAAAAAAAAAAAATAACAATCAGACAGTCGTTACGGGTAGTCTGGGGATCTAAATTGGGCGCTTTTGCAGAATCATAATAGGATAATAATATGAATCACGTTAAAATTCTTAAACACGCACAGGTCACAGACGCAGTTAATATTATGAATAGTCACTTTTTGACCATTTAACGAATTGAAACGTAATTCAGATCCCGAAGCCTGACAACCTGGCTTACTAAAGGGTACGCCGTTATCCACTAGTTGGGTCATTGAGTATATAAAAGTATGGCACTGATTTAAAACGGCAGTTGTATATAGTAGTTTTGGTAAGTTAAAAATTATTCATTATTAATTGTATATAATACTAGCTGCCCAGCGCAACTTCGTTCGCGTGGTGTCCTACCCCTTACCCTACCCTACTCCTAACCTACTCCTACACTACTCTTATCCTACTCCTACCCTACTCCTACACTACTCCTACCCTACTCCTACCCTACTCCTACACTGCTCCTATACTACTCGTACCCTACTCCTACCCTACTCCTACACTACTCCTACCCTACTCCTAACCTACTCCTACACTACTCCTACCCTACTCTTACCCTACTCCTACCCTACTCCTACCCTACTCCTAACCTACTCCTACACTACTCCTACCCTACTCCTACACTACTCCTACACTACTCCTACCCTACTCCTACACTACTCCTACCCTACTCCTAACATACTCCTAACCTACTCCTACACTACTCCTACCCTATTCCTACCCTACTCCTACCCTACTCCTACCCTACTCCTACACTACTCCTACTCTACTCTTAACCTACTCCTACACTACTCCTACCCTATTCCTACCCTACTCCTACCCTACTCCTACACTACTCCTACTCTACTCCTACACTACTCCTACCCTAATCCTACCCTAGTCCTACCCTAATCCTACCAAAAAAAAAAAGTATCCTAGTGTTGTTTTTAGACTTATCCAGGCAATTTTTTAAATTTTTCTCGCCGTAAAAACCATCCTTGAACCTCAACGAACATTTAAAAAAAAGAATTGGCCAAATTGGTCCAGGTGTTGTTGAGTTATGCGCTTACCAACACATTTTGCGATTCATTTTTATATTATAGATAATTAGTTATTAATTATTGGTAAGTTAAATATTATAAGAATTATATTCGTCAGTTAAAACTTAGCTTTAAAGTAAACAAAAATGAGTCGTAAAATAGTAAAATGTTAATTAATAAATACTGAGCAGTAAAATAACTAAATGGGCAGTTACGAGTGGTTCGTTCACAAATCGGAATTACATATCATTTAAGATATTATCTCAAAACATTTTATATTCACATAAAAAGCGTAGTCAGCGTAGCCCCGCTACGCGCTCCTATTTTTGTCTGCAGGGTTTACAGTAACCTAACACGAAGGGTAGTCGGGTACCCCAAGTCCTGGTGTCTTTGCTCCGAGACCGTCTCGCTGCCGAACTATTTATCTTACTGCTCATTCCATCATTTTTACTGCCATTTATTTATTAGTCTGTTTACGTATTTTGAGTACTGACATTATAAGACGAAATAACCGGCCAATTGTTTTTTTTTATTACTGTCACACAAATTTACCAACCGCCGAAAAAAAAATAACTGCCCATTATTTTTTTCCACTGATCATAATAACCTCTCGAATGTTTAAATAACAGTTCAAAAAATGTATTCCCTAAAAATATTGGTATTCAGCTGCATTCAATTATACAGGAAGGTAACCGCAATTATAAGGCTAGCCTTTTTTCGAAGTATGTTGGAGTAGCCTAACCAGATGACGATGATGGACTTCCCCAATAATTACGCATCAGCGTTTATGTGCAATATAGTTAGGGAATCGACTGTCGTGGTATTGGCATGTGATGAGGAGGGACAAATCGCATGTGACTAAAACATTGATAAATATATACAAGTATATTGATAGATGGAGAGGAAGGGGAAGACCAAGGAAACGATAGATGGATTGTGTGAGGAATGATATTATGAGAGAAAAAGGAGAACATGATAAAAAAAAAACAAAAAAAAAATATCCCTGGAAATTTCACACAGCACCATCTAGTCCCAAGCTAAGCAACCTAATGCTTGTGTTATGGTAGCTAGATGGCTGATAAACTACATATATACATTTTTTTTTGTAAATACATACATATTATAGATAGAAAAACACCCAGACCCGGAACAACTACTTGTAGGTCATACAAATATTTGCTCCGTACGGGAATCGAACCCGCGACATGCAGCGCAGCAGTCAATCGCTTGACCACTGCGTCGACCGTGCCGTGCCGTCGTGTCGTCGTCGTCGTGCGTCGTGCCGTGGGCTTTTGATAGCGCGATGGTCGACAGAGGAGAATGGAAGAAAAAAACGTGTTGCACCGACCCCAAGTAACATGGGACAAGGACAGAAATATGATGTGAGTGTTAGAAAATGTAAATACAAGCGCGAGTTAGACTCGCGCACCGAGGGTTTCGTATATAAACTTGTAAGTATTTTGTTATTTAACTACGTATTTACTATTTTCATGTTTTTTCCTTTACATTACTGTCTTCTTGCCTGGATGCGCTAGGTTTTGATTTCCTTGTAAAATCGCAAAATATGCGACATAAATGGTGCACACATAACTTTTGATCGCATAGACCTACAAGTTTGATTTTTTCACTCCACCAAGGAGTAGCAGACGGATAGAAAGACTACCAAGTGATCCGATGAGGGTTCCGTTTTACCGACAGAGGTACGGAATCCTTAAAATTCTGAACACGGAGTATTTTGGTGACCGCCATAAATAGCTTTTAATTTTGATTTTGATGTTGCATGACTTGACTTACTCAATATATTATCTCGACATATATACCAATACTACAATGTAATCTGTTTACTAACTCAAATCGCTGTAACTGGTCAACGCAAGTAACTGGTTACTAATTAGATATATATTATGTGGAAGCTTGTAATTAGCAAATGTCACTACTTATGCATGATATTTACAATTGTTATTAGTCTGTAAGCTTTCTAAAAAAATAAATAAATCCCTACTTCTCTACTAATATTATAAATGCGAAAATAACTCTGTCTGTCTGTTACGCTTTCACGTCTAAACCACTGAACTGATTTCAATGAAATTTGGTACAGAGATAGAGTTGACCTTGAGAAAGAACATAGGATAGATTTTATCCCGGACTTTTGAAGAGTTCTCTTGGAAACGCGATATAACCGAACTCAACGCGGGCGAAGCCGCGGGCGGAAAACTAGTAAATAATAAATTAGTATTAAATTAATAGTGGAATTTCTTATCCACTACGTAATCATGAACCATTTAGCCGAAAGTAAAGCCGATATTGTTACTGATTTTTCCACGAAATACCTCGAAAAACGAGCCTGGGTATCGCATTTCACTTGACCCATTTTCCCTGTCTTCGTCAGGTCATCAATCTTCTGGCGCTTTTAAGAATACGAGCTCTTATCACATTAACAATTGAAGTCCAATCAGCTTCATCCCTCAGGGGAACTTGTCCTTTTCTGATGTCCAATTATTTATTTCCAATAAAATAAATAAATAAATAAATATCTTGGGACAACCAACACACCGCCATCTGATCCCAAACTAGGCAGAGCCTGTACTATGGCAACCAGACAACTGATAAACATACTTATATATTTCTAAATACATACATATTATAGATAAATGACACACCCAGATACAGAACAAATAATCGTACTCATCGCACAAAGATTTGTCCTGTGTGGGAATCGAACCCACGACCTCCGTCCTAGCAGTCAGGGTCACTAACCACTAGACCAACAGGCCAATCAAATCAATGTGTAGTTTATAAATGTAATTGTTATTTTTTTCAGCTAGAGCATAAGTTATATAATACGCATATTGTACATGTGCATATTTGAGCACTTTTGTTTGTAAATTTTGGACACTTTCGCTATTATAATAGGAATAAAAAAAAAAGTAAAACATGACCACTGAAAAATCACGCTCTGAAAAGTATGAAACAAAAAAATGTTTTTGTTTCATACTTTTAAACAAAAAAATAAACAAAAAAACGAAACAAAAAAATGTTTTTGTTTCATACTTTTTAGAGCGTGGTTTTTGTTTTAGTTTTTTTATCGTCTGAAATTGTGATGTACCTACAAACCATATAATATTTATCATCTATTAAATAAAACACCTACACATCATAATTATAATTATTTTAATGTATTTACCTAATAAATATTCATAGTGATGTTCAGAGGATACCCTTGGTCGTGGTTTTTTCCATGTTACAGGCAGAAAATATTCGCAGTTGTACTTACTAATAATAAAAGTATGTTATTGTTCGAGACAAATTTAATTATGGCCGTTTTGTGCGTCTCGCTATTATTGCAAAAAATGCCTTTCAGTAAAAAAACACAAGATAGTGTATCTATGTTGATATTATTGACTAGTCCTCTCATTCGTATTATGTAGAAAAAATATTTGAACTTACTTTCAATTCAAAATGAAATTATGAAAAACCTTTTGAACATGACGTCAATAGGGGTGAATGCCCCATTTTCTACGTTGACATGAAAATTAAAGAAACCAAACGGCAAATTGGTATCCTTCCCTAAGGGCATAAAATATTTAAATGTTCGTGTTCTTTCAATTGTGAGTTGAACAAGCTATTAACGTAAATCTATTTATTAGCAGAAATATCTTTGAACCTGCATCATAATCAATTAATTGGCCTTAACGGTCGTATCCCATCTCATCCCACAGCTGGGACACATGCCTCTTCTTACACTGTTTTATAGCTTTCACGGTTTAAAACTAAACTTACTGTCACGGGATATCTTCCGTGATTGTTCATAATTTTGAGCTCCCGATATTTTGACGCTGTTGCAAGCACCATGATGGCGGGTTGAGTGGAGAGTGCGGGTGGATGGAAAATAAATTGTTAGGAGCAGACAAGTCTGTCTACCCTCTTTCTTTGTCTTTTGCTACGCGCGCTACTGGAACTCGACACTAAGTCACGGCAAAACACACTCACAGTATCACCAGGTTTCTTGCATTCCTTATTACGATTCCGGCTGTTACTTTTGAGCATACTCAAACCTGGATTCCACGTACTTGACAATTTGAAACCATCCTCTCGTTTGTATTTTTTTGTTTTTACAGTATAAGTTTAGGCCTGTTCTTTGTGAGACGCAGTATATCATAACCATCTCCGCGGATTGGTGTAGCTATGTCACACTTGCTTATGCCCGTGACTTTGCCCGGGTGAAGTTCCGTAATTGTCCAACGGGATCGTACTATCGGAAGAAAGTATTCTGTGTGTTAATTCAAGTTCGACGAAACGATCAGTGTGCCATATTTCATCCAAATCAGGTCAGTAGTTTTTGTGTGAAGGAGTAACAAACATCCAGACATTCATACATCCTCACAAACAAAAACACACAAATTTATAATAGTATAATTGTACGAGTAGGATCTTCACATAACATGTGTGTGGATTGTTGTCGTCAATGTTTTCCCTTACCGTTTTGATAGCGATGAAATAGATTACCCAAAGCAGCTTACTGAAAGTTATTTGTAAATGGAATGATCTCTCTAACTTTATTCTATTGTATCGTCTCCGAAATATCAAAGGCCTGTATCGAACTCTGGGGTTCATAAAAGGTAACTAAAGGATTTGGAATGTCAAAAGAGATCGGCATCAATATAGTAGGTATTATTTCGCCGTGTAGATTGACAAACCCGATCTATTTACTTGAATATTTGTAACCGATTTTAATGTTTTTATATTTATAAGTAGACTTACATAAATTATAAACGATAAAATAAAATAACAACACTATCAAAGGGCATCAAAAAACTACTCCTCAACGCTGTCAGCTAGTAATGTCCCCAAGAGACTGGCGGCGTTTCCACGTTGTATGGCAACACTTAGTCTCTTGCCAAGGTAAAAGCCAGCCCTTGGATCAAGGGAAGCGTCAACTAGGCGTTTAGAATTTCAAAATTCTCTCCAAACGCTATGAACACTGGGATCCCACGGCCCCAGAGTTTCAACCCCAAACGGCTCGAAAATATAGTAGATCTAATAGATTTTTTTTTTCGAAAATTCTATACTGCAGCCGTTTTTAATGTATAATATCAGCACTATTATACATTAAAAATGGCTGCAGTACCACACCGCATTTCTATGTCCAACAGACAATCCATTAGGAGGTTCGAGTACTCACTAAATCGTTAATGATGCTCTGGGTAACCACAGCTCTTGAAATGACTACAGCAGACAGAATTCCTAATAGCTTAAGATAGCATCACTCACTGATTGTATTTCTGTTTGGTGAAAGATTTGTGTCCTGTACTCAATTCCCAAGCTTTGATTAATTATGTATACGCCGATTTAGTCGGTTTTTTTCTAGTAAGAAATTTCTGCGATAGACCAGTAGCAGTGAGTAAAGAATACCGTATACCTATAAATTGTGTAACCACTACGGATTCCGTGGTGACATCAAAACTGGCCACTATTTACCTGTATCTCAGAACAAAACCAATATTTTGATTAACACGCAGTACCGGTGATGCATACAGAATTTCTCCTCTATATCTCGCCCAACAAAGCCATAGGTGTTTCAATTAAAGTGTGAATGTTACCGCGCAATATTGACACTCACAGTTTGACTAACGACTCACGGGGGCCCTTTTAACGAACCTTGTCGGATTTTAAAAGCCCCGTTCAATAAACGAAGCCTGTACTAAATGCCCCCGGGCAATATAGCCCCAGTTTCTAATACTATAGTTTCCAATGTATCTTTGCTTTTTTTGTTCAAGCGGTTATATCATAAGAAATCCAATTTATTTTCGATTTACATGCAATGATACGGATTTTTCAGGCCTATTTTATTTCAGAGTGGAAATTCTTTGTGTAGGCACCCGTTCTACTGCCGACGATTGAGGAAAGTGAGTAGAGGTAGCCAATAGGAACGAGTTATGTGTTAATGTGTAGCACTAACTATGAGAGAGAGTTCAAACCAGCATGCAGTGTGAACAGTCAGCGATCAACTATTACTGATACGGGACCTACATACGAATGATTAATATTGAAGTGTCTGTTAGTAATTTCAAAAAATAGATTTTAACTGAATGCATATAAAAGTATAAAATACGGTACTTATTATAGATATAAATTATGGTTTTCCCACTCCTCCGCTATACTTTTCTGATTAATTTCATTGCGGGATCCAAGACATTAAATTGTTTCTCTGGGACTTCGTCGAGCTTCATTGTCTCGGCGCTTTTCTGATGGTCGCCGCAGTTAATTCTAGCTTTCAGGAGTTACAGTGGTTTGGGACTAGTGTAGCGGGCTTGTCCCAAAAAGATCTAAAATACGGTACTTATTGTATATAACAAAAAAATAACAAAAAAAAAATGTCTTTCTGTCCGTCTGTTTGATCCGCTTAATCTCCGAAACGGCTTTACCAATTCTGACGAGACCTTTACTGGAAGATAGCTGATGATATAAGGATTAACTGAGGCTTTTTTTCATAAAATAGAATTAGGGTTCCGTGCAAAAAAATTAAAACCCATGAAATTGTTAACAAAATCAGATTCAATTAAGGAAGTTATATTTTTATAATTTTTTCACGCAGACGAAGTTCGCGAGCACCAGCTAGTCTTATTCGTTTCTTGAACGAGAAAATGGACAATAGCCGTTTTTTAGAGACTTGCACGCTGCACTTCTCCCCTCCCCTTCAACCCCTGTACGACGAAATCAACAGACCACCAGAAAAGCGCCGAGGCAATGAAACTTAACTTTTCCCGGAGAAACAATTGAACTTTCTCCGATCCCACAATGAAAATAATCAGAAAAGAACAGTGGAGGAGTAAAAGAAAACATTATTTCCACTTTCCTCCATATTAAGAGACAGAGAGTCGGTTTAAGCTTTCACGATTTAAAACAAAACTTAGTATTAGTTTAGCTTTAAACTTATACTGTCACTTACGGGATATCTTCCGTGATTCCGTGTGTACCTTACGTGACTTAGTGTCGAGTTCCAGTAATGTTCGTAGCATAAGACAAAGAAAGAGGGTAGACAGATTTGTCTGCTCCTAACAATTTATTTTCCATCCACCCGCATTCTCCAGTCAACCCGCGATCATGGCGCTTGCAACATCGTCGAAATATCGGGAGCTCAAAATCATGAACAATCATGAAAGATATCCCGTAAGTGACAGTATAAGTTTTGAGAGTCACTTCCTCTTCAGCTATGGGACAGACCTTTTCCATGAACTACGGAAACGGTTGTAGGACCAGTGGGGTTATCTGGCCTGTCGCCGCGGGCTCTAGTTGTCGAGATGTCATGTCTGTAAGCTTCCGGACCGGCCCATGCGCCTTTAGTTTGTGCTCGGAATATTATCGGATGCTCGAAGCCGACACGTTGAGCCGGCTTTAGTCCGGCGATGTCGTGTCAGTGTATAAGCCCCTTTAGAACTCGGCTTGTTGCTATGTTTGTAGGCGATAAGCGGTCATCATTATTATATAATGTTAAGTGAACCCACTGACGAATCTACTTTGAGTTAATATCACTGAGTGAGGAAATTTTATTATATTGAAATTTTTCTTTTGATTTTGAGTAAAACAGAAAAATAATAGTGCAAGAAAAATAATAATGTATTATTTAAAAAATATATGTACCTATTTGTCCTTTAATTCAGCTTGTCCTTTCAGTTCTAACTCAAAATCAAAATATTTTATTGCATTCATGTGGTAAGTAAATGTTACTGTTGTATATTGTAACTATCGCGTAGGGTATTTGTAAACGCCAGTCTCGCATTATACGCTAATACGGAAGCACGTCTTTTATTTACTAGTGGCGACGAGGATAATCGGAATTTCATATATTTACGCAGTTCAGTATTACGAATTCAATATCAAAAATGTCCATCGGGAAGATTCGGGAATATAGTTTACAATCCGGGAACTGGTTGGCGTACGTCGAAAGAATTGAAATGTATTTTTTGGCGAACAAAATTAGTGACGATGTGAAATTACCCACACTAATCTCACTAATGGGCGAAGAAACATACGAACTGTTATCAAGCTTGGCGAGCCCGTTAAAACCATCTGTATTAAAATATTCACAAGCCGTAAGTTTACTCCAAGAGCATTTACAGCCAAAACCCGCCGAGATGGCAGAAAGATATAAATTTCGACAGCGGAGACAGTTAGCAGGCGAATCCATTGCAGCTTACGTGGCGGAATTAAAAAAACTGTCAAGATATTGCAACTTTCAAGTGGTATTAGAAGATAACTTGAGGGACCAATTCGTGTGTGGTTTACAAAGTGAATTCATAAGGCAACGGCTGTTTGCAGAGGACAATTTAAACTATTCAAAAGCAGTAACTTTGGCCACTACCCTCGAAGCGGCTGAACGAGATGCAGGCGCCGTAGAACGTAAGAGTGGCGAAGTAAATAACGCTGCGGAATTAACGGAAAGCGTAAATAAACTACAAGTGAAGTCATGTGCAGCGTGCGGGGACACCAAGCATAACAAGCGGGATTGCCGATACATTGATTACGAATGTAGTTTTTGTCACAGAGTGGGCCACCTGAGGAGAATGTGTCCCCGACGGTCAGATAGTGCTTCAGAAAAAGCGAGACGGTCGGTAAAAGTCGCGGAAAAAGGCGGCGATAATTATCAAACACGCGGAGGGAGCGGACAACGATCGGGGCGCGCGGGGCGCAACGGTCGCAGCTACCGCGGCGGCGCGGGCGGCAGCGCTGCGGGCTCGCGCGCGAGCGGACAGCAGCGGCCCGGTACATATTGGGTGCAGGAATCCATGGATGAGCCACCGCAAGCTCAAACAACAGAAGATTCTGAGTCAGGTGATGATGACGTCAGTGAAAGTGATTTCGATGAACCAATGTATCAGATGTCATTAACAAAGTACAAGGCGGTGCGTATGACATTATTGGTAAATGATTGTTTATTAGATATGGAAGTTGATACCGGTGCTCCTTTGTCTTGTATTAGTAAGAGTACCTATGATAGATGTTTTAGTAATCTGGAGATAAAACCATGTTGCATAAAATTTAGTTTTTATGACGGTTCCATTGTTAAGCCACTTGGTTATGTAAAAACAGAAGTACAATATAAAAACCGAAATAAAACGTTGGATTTGTACATCTTTGATAATGGTACTACGAGCTTATTAGGACGCCAATGGCTAGCAGAATTGAGGGTAGACATACCAAAGATCAGCGTAAATTGTATCACTAGTGAGAAGTGTAATAAAAATGAACTAATTAATCCTATTGTTTCTAGGTATAAATCAATATTCGATGGCACGTTGGGTCGGTACAACGGGGGCACAGTAAGCCTCTGTGTGCGACCGGGAGCTCAGCCGGTGTTCTGTCGAGCCCGGCCGTTACCGTACGCATTGCGTGACAGAGTCGACGCGGAGCTGGACGCGATGCTGCGCGCGGGCGTCATCGAGCCGGTTGACCGCTCCGACTGGGCCACTCCTTTAGTGATAGCACGTAAGGCGGACGGTGGCATAAGGATATGTGCCGACTATAAGGTAACACTTAATCGTGCCTTAATTATCGATAGGTACCCGGTTCCAAAGATTGACGATTTATTTAGCGAACTTAGCGGAAATGTTTGGTTCACAAAGTTAGATTTATCTCAAGCTTATAACCAATTAGAACTTGACGAGCGCTCTAGAGAATACACGGTCATTAATACGCATCGTGGATTATTCAAATATAAACGCCTGGTATATGGATTAGCCTCCAGCCCCGGTATTTTTCAGAAATTTATGATGGAACTATTCAAAAATGTACCAAACGTAGTAATATTTTACGATGATATTTTAATTAAGAATAAAGATTTAAACAGCCATGTGGAAACAATCAACAAAGTGTTTAAAATCTTAGAGATCAATGGGTTAAAAATCAAGCAGGAAAAATGTGATTTTTTAAAGAACGAAGTTAAATACTTAGGATACATTGTCAGTAAAGACGGAGTGAAAGTTAATATAGATAAAATAAATCCAATTATTACCATGCCTCATCCGAAAAACACTACAGAATTAAAGTCATTTTTAGGGATGGTGAATTTTTATGGAAAGTTTATAAAGAATTTGAGTACATATTTAGGACAACTTTACGATTTACTAAAAAAGGGTACACAGTACAAGTGGACTAGGAAGCATAGCATAGCGTTTAATCAAGTGAAAAAGTTATTGTGCAGCACGGAAGTGCTCGCACATTACGATATGTCGTTGGAGACAATAGTTACTTGTGATGCCAGCGCACACGGGCTGGGCGCCGTGCTGGCGCAACGTACCACGGACAAAGGTGAACAAGTGGTAGCGTACGCATCGCGAGCACTTACCGAAGCTGAAAAACATTACAGTCAGATCCATAAAGAAGCTTTGGCTATTATTTTTGCTACCGATAAATTTCACCAATATCTGTATGGTAGGAAATTTACACTTCGTACCGATCATAAGCCGTTAGTTAGTATTTTCGGCCCAAATACGGGCATTCCTAATACAGCGGCCAGTAGATTACAACGGTGGGCCATAAAATTAACAGCATACGATTTTGACATAGAATACGTTAAAACAGATCAAAATACTGCGGATGCACTATCCCGTCTAATAAAAGAGCATAAAGATACAACTGTGAAAGAAGACTTACCAGAACAAACATACTTGCATTTCGCCGCGGAGGCACTTCTATTAGATTATAATATTTTAAAAAAAGAGACATCTTCAGACCCCTTACTTAGTCGAGTTATTAGTTACATGCAGGACGGTTGGCCGCAAGAAGTAGAAATCAAAGAGCTCAAACCGTACTTCAATCGAAAAAACGAACTATATACCGAACTAGGATGCATTATGTGGGGCCATAGGATAGTAATACCGTCAGCTTGTAGGAACAGAGTACTCAAAGAATTACATGATACACACATGGGAATAGTAAAAACAAAAGCTATAGCAAGAAGTTACGTGTGGTGGCCTGGGATTGACGAGGACGTGACGGCGTTGTGTCAGACGTGCACCGTGTGTGCTGCGATGGCGGACGCGCCACACCGCCACACGCCCATGTCGTGGCCGTGGCCGAATCGACCTTGGTCAAGGTTACACATTGACTTTTTAGGGCCGATTTCAGGATCAACTTACTTTATTATCGTTGACGCTTGTTCTAAATGGATAGAGGCTGTTAACATGAAACGCACCACAGCACAAGCGGTTATAGCAATACTACGAGATATTTGGGCAAAGTTCGGCCTTCCCAGACAAGTAGTGAGCGATAATGGACCCCCATTTACTAGCGCAGAATTTAAAAACTTTTTATCAAATAACGGTATCGAACAAATTTTCACTGCACCATACCATCCTGCTTCTAACGGGGCAGCAGAGAATGCAGTGAAAATATGTAAGCGGGTAATTAAGAAAGCAATCAAACAGAACTTAGACCCGGATACAGCATTATGTAGATATCTGTTAACCTATAGGAATACGGAGCATTATACATTAGGGGATAGTCCGGCAAAAATTCTACAAGGGCGGAATTTACGCACGAGATTGGACATACTGAAACCGGATCGAGAGGCGCGCACGCTGGCGCGACAGTCCCACAGCGAACATGTGGCTGGCGGGGCACACAGACAAGTAGTACCGGGAGATAAGGTGTGGTATAGGAACTATCGTGGGGCAGACAAATGGGTAGCAGGGCAAGTCGTAGATAAGTTAGGTAGTACAGACTACGCTATTAAAACTGACTTTGGAACCGAGGCGCACCGACATGTCGATCAGTTACGGCGGCGATTGGTGTTGCCCGAGAGAGTGCATCCACCACCTTGTAATATGAACAGGAAATCACGTAGTTCACTGGTGTTCCCAGTTGTAAATGAGGAGGGGTCGGACGGTGCGGTCGAGGCGACCGTGATGCCAGGAACGAAAAATATGTCCGACTTAAGTACACCGGGCACGACGGAGAACCGGCCTGGGCTGCCGGTGGCGACACGGTCACCCAACGTGCCAAGTAGTAATGTTACGCAAACTCAAAGCACTGTACCCGTGGAACGTAGATATACATTAAGAAATCGTAAACCTCCCCAACGATTTGGTATAGGAGAAATAGATTAATAATAATGTATGATTAGTAATATAAGTTCTGTATGATTCGTAATATAAGTTCCGTATGATTAGTAATATAAGTTCTGTATGATTAGTAATATAAGTTGTGTATGATCAGTAATATAAGTTGTGTATAGGAAGTCTGTTATATATAAGTTAAGTTAATAAAAACAAGTTAGTTGTGTTATTTTTTATTGTTTAGATTTAATGTTAATTAAGGGTGAAGATGTTGTATATTGTAACTATCGCGTAGGGTATTTGTAAACGCCAGTCTCGCATTATACGCTAATACGGAAGCACGTCTTTTATTTACTAGTTACATTCAACGTCTACCACTAGACATGAACTCACTAACGGAACTGAATGCAGTGCCGTTGAGAGACACGAGGACATCCTCTTAGTCTTTACAAAGGAAGGGCTAAACCTCATTTAAGTCACATTAAAGCGCAGTTTATCATAATTCAAAGAAAATAACAGAAGAATCAAAATAATACTAACTGCAACACCTAACATACAACTTTTCCAAGCTCAGTAAAACGAACTCTCGTACCCTTTAGCAGCAATCGGAGAGCAATATCCGACATAAGGTGCACACGATCACCTCGGGAACCACCCGATTTATCCCGAAGGCTATAAGAAGATTGTCGGGTAGTAATAATTTGGTATTTTGGCGTTTATGATGTTACATGTTACCTACTCGTTTGAATGTGTGTTTATTTAAAATTGCATGTCAGACAATCGTGACAAGGGTGTAACTGTAGGTTCCAAATAGGTAAATAGGTTGTATAGACATCTGAACTTCAAACAGGATGTAATACGGTGTGGAAGGCACACCGACGCTAAAACTGTTACCACGTATTCAGTACGAAAAAAAAAGAATAATAATTAATAATTAATTTAATTCTTAAATTATAAATTTTGACATTACCTTTTATCAATACTTTATCAATAAATACTTTTAGAAATAAGCCTGTTTCGCCAGGTTTCTCAATGAAAGTAATAAAAAAAAGTCTGTTTCGCCAGGTTTTAGAATCAAAGTCATAAAAAAAAACTATCTTAAAAAAATTAAACGCTAGTAACCTTTTGTGATTGTGATTAGCTGAATTAATAATCAACAGCCGTACTTTGACTTACGTTTCATGATTTTCGATGATTTTCGTTCCAGAAACCAGGTGCACAGCTGATACCGGACTTATTTGAATCATCAATTGCTGTAGTTTTTCATGTAATTTATCTCAAGAAGCTTTCAATTTCGTTCTGAAATACATAAACGCTTATGTTAGGATTTCAACCAACTTACAATGAATCTCAAAGTAGTACTAACTACTTAAGAGAAACACTCTACGACCCACTTATTCGTAGCAATTTATTAGTAAGTACAGTTTGCAGAACAGATAAGCACTAGCCGGCTCCTACTTCAATTCGAATTCAAAAGAGTAACATAACATCACGCCTGTAATCCCCGAAGAGTTAGGCAGAGGTGTACCTAATAGTACACCCATTTTTCTAATCTAATTTTTAAAGTAATAGGGAGCGAGCCTATTGGCATCAAAGGGGCGCAAATCCAGAATCCGTAGCTGCTACTGAAAAAATCCTGATGGAAAAACCTATATCACTTTGCCCGACCTGGTAAACGAACCCAGGACCTCGTGTTCAACAGTTGCGCTTGCAAACACTACACCAGAGTAAAGAAAAAGTTTTATTTTAAGGAACATGATGTGTGTATGTGTATATATTAAATATTTCAGACTCTATCAATGTCTGATATTTTGTTTTAAACCAATAAGTGATAACACAGTCTTATCCATTTAGAAGGACCATAGAAACTAAACAAGAAAGAGGAACACAGCTTTTTTGTGTTCGGTAATATTGATTTCCACCATCTGTTCTCAAAATTGCGCCCATATTTCGAATTTAAAGTGAGATGACTGCCTCGTTGGTCCAGTGGTCTCAAGCGCGACTCGACTGTTGAACACGAGGTCCTGTTTTCGATTCCCAGGTCGGGCAAAGTCTTATTGGAATTATTCATCATAATTTTTTCAGTAGCAGCCACGGAATCTTAATTTGTGCCCAGTTGATGGTAATAGGCTCGCCCCCTATTACTTAGGACTTACAGATGATTGGCGAAATGTGGGTGTACTAATGAGAACACCTCTGCTTAAGCCTTAGGGGATTACAGGTTTGAAGTTATGTTATGTTATAACGACGGCAATACATAATGTAACTTATTACTTGTATACAATGATATAAGAGTAGACAGCCTAATCTGGTCCCATACTTATTTCTTCTGCCATCAGTACTATGAGCCTGGCAAGAGTTATTAAGACAAAGTTTATTGATATTGCTGGGAGCTACAAGTATCGGGTAACATCTTAATCAATAGACTACGGACTGATTTAACCGCCGACACAACTGTTTGTTTATGTCAGTGCCACAGAACTTATCTATATATATATATATAAAATGGTAAACTGACGGACTGACTGACTGACTGGGTGATATATCAACACACAGCCCAAACTGCTGGACCCTAAAGACATGAAACTTGGAGGGTGTGTTCTTTGTGGAGATTAAGTATCCACTAAGAAATAATTTTTGAGAATTCCACCTCTAAAGGGGTAAAATAGGGGATGGAAGTTTATATGAAAGTCCGTCAGTTTTGAAGTTAGGATCTTCAAATTTTGTGTTTAGGCTGACGATTGAAAATTAATTTATACGTCATCAGCGTTTTTATAATTCTACCCCCGAACGGTTAAAAAGGGGGATGAAGTTATGTAACTACGTTTATTACCATAATCTAGATTAACCTATAACTTTTTAATCCCAGTAGTACGTTGACGTCGGATATTTTTCGAAATCCACGCGAATTTGCGGGCAAAAGCTAGTTATTGTGTAAAATGTTAGTTTATGATGAATAGTTTAAATACCTGGGTCATGTAGTGACCAGTGACTTACGTGATGCTGGTGACATAGAACGCAAGCGCAGGGCGTTGGCGGTGCCTGCCAGGGCTGCGGGACTGTTCGAAAGAGATACCGCGGCCCTGGAACATAAAGGGAAAAAGAAGGAACATGGATGGTTTTTAGTTAGTAAAAGTCTGACACTCCCCTCCGCTCCGCCCAGAGCGGGAGGAGTCATTTGATGATTTCCTATCCCAAAAAAAAGGGCGTTGGCGGCGAGGAGCAATATTCTCGCCCGTAGGTTTGCTCGTTGCACGGCAGACGCCATTGTGAGTTTATTTAAGGCGTTCTGTCAGTCCTTCTACACGAGCGGCCTGGCATATACGGGCCCAGCTTACAACGTCCTGCGCGTACAATACAACAACGCTTTCAGGATGCTGTTGCGCTTGCCACGACGTTGCAGTGCATCGGGAATGTTTGCTGCAGCTCGTACGGATGGCTTTCACGCCATCATGCGTAAGAAAGCGGCTTCCTTACTGCAACGCATAGCACTCGGAACAGCATTCTGAAAATGATTGTTGCCAGAGTGGATGGTCCCATCAAAGACACTGGGTTTACAAGGTTCACTGGGTTTGGGTGGACAAGGTGACAATTCATAATAGTAGGTACGTCTATGACCATTTAAAGAATTTAAACGTAATTCCTGTTATTATCCTATTATGATTCTGCTAAAGCGGCCATTTTAGACGCCCTGGTCTATGTCATATTGGTACTAAAGATACTTTCAAAAATTGCGTGGAAAAAATAGCAGCTGGCTTTTTCTTTTTTCGTGTAAGCGAATCTAGCATCCTTCGTAATCGAAGGATGCGAGATTCGGTTACACTAATTATTTACAAACTAAAGTGTATATAATCTTGGTTAACTCACTTAAACTTAGCTGTCTGTTATAGGACAGGAAAAGTAGTTCAGAATCATATATCAGTACTTAGAATTCGCTGAAACGGTGTATATTTTTCAGAGTCAAGTAATGTTTACATTGACATATAACCTATTTGTAATTCGACCTACCAAAACAGACAAAAAGCAATCAATCAAGTTTGCCTCAGATGGACAGGCGTTACTCAAGTTTCGATATTGCGCAAAATCAATAGCGAGAGCTTATTAGCAACTTGTAAACAAATCGTTATAAGCTTTGTAATAAAGGTGAAATTCGAAAACCGAAGCGGCAATGCCTGCCAATCGCTAAAGCAGACCGCACCGACACGGCTGGGTTTTTTAAACCAGCCAGTAACTCTATGGAAACGTTTTCGAAAATGTCGTCATTATTGTCTATGGTATGCCAATATAGCGGTCGGTGGCCGTCACTAATAGAGCCACAAGACGTTTTTTTTTTTAATTTTTACAAGATTTTATTTAACTTGCAATGTTTGTGTCTATGTTTGTTTAGGTCAAATCTTGCAACTGAATTTCTAATCAGTTCCCGCCAACCGATTGAGCTGAAATTTTGCACACATCTTTGGTTCTAGTGACAATACATTTTTATGACAGACATTACTAAACTTGATCCAACAACCAGGATCGCCTCCTCACGCGAGAACTCCTTAACGGTTAATAGCACGGACACGAAACTTGGTATGCGCGTTCAATGTTGATAGATATAGCTAATTTTCTTCTTTTCATCATTTCACGTATTTTCATTTTCTTCGTTTCTTTTTATTTTTGACAGAAGCTTGTTTATTTATAAAATAAGTTTTAAATTTATTTGTTTGACAAATGACAATCGCAAATTGTGATGATGCATTCGGATTTAAAACAGCAGTGCTAGTGTCGCTTGCGATTATTTGCGCTGTTTGTCGTCTGTTGTTCCTATAGGAATTGAACCTTATTTTCATTGGCTCCTGCCTGAAGCTAAGCGAAGCAATCGCTTCTCAGAAAAGCAGCACTCAAAATGCAAATAATTTGTATTAAAAGCTTCTGTTATCAATGGTTAGAACAAACTACAAAGCTATTGTTTTTTATCTGTAACATTACAAAGTTCATTATGTGAGGGCGAAGTAGGGCGTAAAATCGATGAAAGCCTCAGGGCCCTTGCGGCTGGTAAATCAATTTGTGAATATATCTGATCCATTCGATGTAGTACGGGCTCCTGCACTATAAACTCGGTTGCAGAATAGCCCCAAGTGTATGTTTCTATGCGTTGACAGTTTGACACGTGTTCTATTTGTGTGCGGAATTGCCCGCGGGGTTTTAAGCGGAAAGTTTAAACCATACAACCGTTTTGGACTGAACTCCTATCCAGATAATTAGCAAATAAAATATCAATTTCTGAGTTGATCTCGGACATCATTGACATCGGTGATGGAAAACATAGTGAGGAAACCTGGAAATAAATTTTACTGACATACTAGCTGATGCCCGCGTGGATGTCGGTCATTGCGTCCAAAAGTAATCATGAAATTTTAATTTCGTTCCCGCAACCCATGGGAACCTATTCCAGGGATAAAAAGGAGACTATGTCTTATTCCAGGCTATAATCTATCCCTGTACCAAATTTCTGCAAATTTTCGGCTTTTTTAAAGTATTTAAATGGATTATAGTATGTTATCCTTAAGAGATAGACATAATTATGCCATTCCGGACTTTTCTGTAAACCTATATAAGATACACAATTCCACATTATTTTGTTATATCTCAAAGGGTTTAGGCAGCGTTTTCGTTGAAAGCTCCCAGACGGCTTATTTTTTCCGACACCTCCAACAAATATCATTATATTTTTAACCAATGTATATAAAAACTTGCCAAATATACTAAAACCTTCCTCGACAATCACTCTATCCATTGGTGCAAACAACATGAAAATCGGTGTAGTAGTTTTTGAGTTTATCGCGAACACACAGACAGACAGACGCGGCGGAGGACTTTGTTTAAAACATGTAGTGATGATAGTGAGAGTGATAGTGAAGTTTGAAATCGCCAGCCCGTCTTGAGCAAGCGTGGTGACAATGCTCGTGCCATAAGAAGAGGCCTTTGCCCAGCAGTGGGACAGTAAAGGGCTGGCATTATTATCAACTGCAATTAATATGATTTTAGGGTAGCAAATCTTTAAAACTTAAATGCTGTTTTGAGAATTAGAACCCTATCAATGGTTTCGATTCACTGAAGGGGAATTGATATATATATATATATTTATACCCGTTAGAGTAAATTAAACTTAACTCTGAATTGTTTTCAGAAGAACAAATAGGTATGATGTAATAAAGTCCTGTATGATACACGTGAGATAATTATGATATTATTTTAACGACAGTTATTACAGGTATAGACCAGGGTCGATAATTTTTAAAACCAAAAAAAATAATAGTAGGATGAAACCCATTAGAAAAGGAGGGGAATATTATAAAAATGAAAGGAAAAATAATTTACGGGCGATCTGAGGTCGGGAAAGGGATGGGGGTGAGTTTTTAAGGGTAAAAAACGGTTTTTCTCGATTTCCGGCAAAACTAAAACTCCTATCGAAAAAAGTCAAATGGCAAAGTTGTAGGTAATAAAAAGATCTAAAACTTTTGCACTTACAATTTTTTCACATAACCTCAAAATTTATGTGAAAAATTCAAAAACCAAGTTTTTGATTTTTTATTTTTATCTTTTACAAAAAAAATATTTTTTTAACGAAATTTGGTGAAAACTTACCTTTTTATGTCCCAAATACGCTGTAATTTATTTGATTAAAAATATTTATTTTTTCACCTCATTTTGAATTAATATCGAAAAAGCACCCTAATTTTCAATCGAAAATTCACCCGTCAAAATATCAGCTTTTTTCAAAAAGTTGGTATGTTTTCTATTCGTTGAAATCTCTACTTTCCGATGGTGAAAAAAAAATATATGTTACCATAGTAAATCTTCTCAGAAAATGCAAAAAATCGAAAAAAACTCGAATTCGATTTTTTTTTTTATTTATTATAAATAATTTTGAGCTATTTATTAAAATTTACACTTTAATTACTCGAAAAACGTTAGAATACATGCAACATTAATAAAAAAAAAAATTGCAAATCAAAATATACTACTATAATTAACAAACAAAATAAGTTAATAAAATTAATATTTAATAAGACATCTACAATATTTGGAGAAAGTTGTCGAATCTTTTTTAAATTATATGCGTAGATAGGCCTATTTATAACTATTTTAAGATAAATTATATACCTGAGTGACCTACGAAAAATTGTAGCCCATCAAAAGGTATTTCATGGAGAAGTGGGGAAGGGGCTAGGCGGGTCTGGTTCTTACTACATACATACCTACTATACCTACATTTATTATAGATTTTTAATATATTTATAATATATTTTTTATACATTTTGACATGACGAAATAGTAGGTATGTATGTAGTAAGACCCAAACCCGCCTAGCCCCTTCCCCACTTCTCCATGAAATACCTTTTGATGGGCTACAATTTTTCGTAGGTCACTCAGGTATATAATTTATCTTAAAATAGTTATAAATAGGCCTATCTACGCATATAATTTAAAAAAGATTCGACAACTTTCTCCAAATATTGTAGATGTCTTATTAAATATTAATTTTATTAACTTATTTTGTTTGTTAATTATAGTTAGTATATTTTGATTTGCAATTTTTTTTTATTAATGCTGCATGTATTCTAACGTTTTTCGAGTAATTAAAGTGTAAATTTTAATAAATAGCTCAAAATTATTTATGATAATTAAAAAAAAAAATCGAATTCGAGTTTTTTTCGATTTTTTGCATTTTCTGAGAAGATTTACTATGGTAACATTTATTTTTTTTTTACCATCGGAAAGTAGAGATTTCAACGAACAGAAAACATACCAACTTTTTGAAAAAAGCTGATATTTTGACGGGTGAATTTTCGATTGAAAATTAGGGTGCTTTTTCGATATTAATTCAAAATGAGGTGAAAAAATAAATATTTTTTATCAAATAAATTACAGCGTATTTGGGACATAAAAAGGTAAGTTTTCACCAAATTTCGTTAAAAAAATAAAAATTTTGTAAAAGATAAAAATAAAAAACCAAAAACTTGTTTTTTTGAATTTTTCACATAAATTTTGAGGTTATGTGAAAAAATTGTAAATACAAAAGTTTTAGATCTTTTTATTATCTACTACTTTGCCATTTAACTTTTTTCGATAGGACTTTTAGTTTTGCCGGAAATCGAGAAAAACCGTTTTTTACCCTTAAAAACTCACCCCCATCCCCTTCCCGACCTCAGATCGCCCGTAAATTATTTTTCCCTTCATTTTTATAATATTCCCCTCCGTTTCTAATGGGTTGCATCCTACTATTATTTTTTTTCACTTTTTATTATTTTTAAAGGCTTCTACCCTGGTCTAGTAGCGTTAAATATCATTTGCAATTACGACTGTTTTGTTTAGTTAAACGATTTGACTATAGCTAAATCGGGGTGCCACTTATTATGATAACATAATGCCATATGGCATTGGAAGCCTGAAAGTGTTTCTCATGCCAAAAATTGCGGAAATAAATTGTGAAGGATTTTGTGTTGTTTTTTCTAGAGAAATAGTATCTATTAATACTATTTCTCTTCCCTCTTAGTAACAACTTCATCAAAATACATATTTTACGTGATGATAAGTTACTTTGGTTTCCCCATAAATTTTCTAAGAAAACAGAATTGTCGTTACAATAGATAGTATTTCGGAAAATGTGCCTATTATCTTAAAAAGATAGCTTTAATGAGGTTAGGGAGAGGCAAAATCTTGAGTTTATTAGCTCATTACACCTTATTATGTTTCCCTTTATGTTATTTTGAAACAAAAACGCTTCGTTTATTGGAGGTATTTTCTTTGTACCTTCGTGTTTCAGATTTGAAAATTATTTGTTAGTAAAGGCTTTTAAACTGACGATGTCTTGGCGGTGATAATATGATGGGGAGCTGGAAAACTACTAAGTTCACTGATTGTCGACCACTTTTTAATCTTATTACTCATGGCATAAGGATGAAAGTGGCAGACCGTCAGTGAACAGCTCGATAATACGAAACTGCTTTTCTGCATCTGTCAGCTGTGTGAATTGTTTCTGAGAGTTTTCTCAATATTTTTTCATAAATTTGGTATTACTGTCACAGAAATGCAAATCTTTCGTAGAACTGCTAAAGCTTTGTCTACGTTGCATATAAAACTGTTATTTTGAGTTACAAACCAGCTTAGGGTTTCCCAAATTGGATATCCGTGAGCCAGTATAATCTAGCGGCTATGCTCTTAAAATGCCATCTGCTTGATATGCCATTTCATATTAAAATATCTACAAGCAAATTAATATTTTATACTTACCAACATGCCTAAAGTTTTTCCAACCTACCTGGGGTCGGCTTCTAGTCTAACTGGATGCAGCTTAATACCAGAATCTAACCTGCTCAACCCAGGTAGATACTGTGCTATACCATACCTCTTGGCAAGAATGCCTACCTTTACACAAACCTATACGTTATGCCTACTAACCTAAAACCCATTTTTCAGTTCACCATCGAACCAGAATACTCAAAGCACCTCTACCCATTACCCAATTGCACGATTGCGATTTTTTCGTACATTTTGCTATAAATCGATGCCTCTGTTCGACTATATCGCGCCGTAGTTTTATTATTCAGCTCAATGGATTGTGAAACTGATCGCAGATTCATTTTCCCTTTACATTTTTTCAGTTGAAAAATTGGTATGGTAGATGTTCACTAATTTCTGTCGGGCGCAGGTGCGTTCCAATTTTTGCAATCAAAGTTTTTTTAGCTTGGTGTTTTACGGTCTATTTTTAGGGTTCCGTACCCAAAGGGTAAAACGGGACCCTATTACTAAGATTTCGTTGTCTGTTTGTCTGTCTGTCGGTCTATCTGTCTGTCTGTCTGTATGTCTCTCTGTCTCCAGGCTGTATCTCATAAACCGTGATAGCTAGAAAGCTGAAATTTTCACAAATGATGTATTACTATTGCCGCTATAACAACAAATACAAAAAATTAAAAAAAAATAATGTTAAGGGGGGCTCCCATACAACAGATATGATTTTTTTGCCGTTTTTGTAGATAATGGTACGGAACCCTTCGTGCGCGAGTCCGACTCGCACTTGGCCGGTTTTTATTTAGATATTAGTAGAGTAAAATGGGTCTGGTTTTTCATTATTTTTGTGTCAGTTGCAAAAGGTTTTGATAATTATTTTGCAACGGTTTTGTTGTGTTGTAAATTCAATTTACGAGCTTGCTTTATTACATAACATATCGCCTGTAATCCCCGAAGGGTTAGGCAGAGGTGTACCTAAAAATACACTCACATTTTGCCAGTTATGTTTAAGTCCCATGTAATATAGGACAAGCCTATTGCCAACAACCGGACACAAATCCAGACTCCGTGGCTGCTACTGAGAAATTTCTAATGGATAAACCCAATGACACTTTGCCCGACCTGGGAATTGAACCCAGGACCTCATGCTCAGCTTACCAGACGAGGCGCGCTTACAGCAAGCCTGCCTCGTTGGTTTATTATTTAAAATGTATGAGATGAGGTTGTATCCTCCATTTATCTAACAGCCTCTATCCTCATCTCTCTAGTGTAACACATTTCACAATTCAGGCAACTCGTTTGGCGTAACTTGTAATATTTCGTACAATTCACGAATGTGCTTAGATAAATTAGCTTGTACATTGCGGCGTGGTTATGGTTCCGTGTATATGAAGATAAACAGTCGCTTTGTTTTGTGGTTTGAATTATTTTGGACATTATGGCTCCTATCACCAATTGAATTTAGGGATAATAGTACAAGCTCGTGGCTAAATAATAACAGCCGCTCAGGTCGATCTTTAGGTTAAGCTGCGCGTGTCTAGGTTGGTCCGTGGATGGGTGACCACCCATTACATACCAAGTTTCCTCCGTGCCTCGGAAAGCATGTTAAGCCGTTGGGCCCGGGTGTCATTTGTAGATCTTTGACAGTCGTTAAGGTAGTCAGTGGCTAGAAAGTCTGACAACCAGTCTTACCAAAGGGTATCGTGTTACCCAGTGCTAGCTGGGTTGTGGAGGTCAGATAGGCAGTCGCTCGATGTAAAATACTGGTATTCAGCTGCAACCGGTTAGACTGAAAGCCGACCCACATAGTTGGGAAAAGGCTAGGCAGATGATGAGTGCAAGTTTACTTGACTCGGCTATATTTCGCTTTAGCGTGTTGACAGCAGTCTAAATTGAGTCAGCCGATATTGAATTTGAAAGCAAGTCTAGGCTCTGATTACAAAAAAATGGAACGGCAAACTCTCTTCCTTGTATCATACTAGCTTTTGCCCGCGACTTCGTTCGCGTGGAATAGTGACTTCCGGCAGATTTTTGGTTTTACCCACATAGTTCCCGATCTCGCGGGATGAATTTTCAGCTAGCTGTGCCCGGCATGCGTTGCAATGCATCTTTTCCTACCTACTACCACCCACCTACCACCTACCACCTACCACCTACCACCTACCACCTACCACCTACCACCTACCACCTACCACCTACCACCTACCACCTACCACCTACCACCTACCACCTACCACCTACCACCTACCACCTACCACCTACCACCTACCACCTACCACCTACCACCTACCACCTACCACCTACCACCTACCACCTACCACCTACCACCTACCACCTACCACCTACCACCTACCACCTACCACCTACCACCTACCACCTACCACCTACCACCTACCACCTACCACCTACCACCTACCACCTACCACCTACCACCTACCACCTACCACCTACCACCTACCACCTACCTACCACCCACCTACCTACCACCCACCTACCACCTACCTACCACCTACCTACCACCTACCTACCACCTACCTACCACCTACCTACCACCTACCTACCACCTACGTACCACCTACCTACCACCTACCTACCGCCTACCTACCACCTACGTACCACCTACCTACCACCTACCTACCGCCTACCTACCACCTACGTACCACCTACCTACCACCTACCTACCCCACCTACCTACCACCTACCACCCACCTACCGGGTACTAAAGTACCAGGCCAGCATGCATTCAAGGTGGTATTTTAACAGTTGTGGATCTTAATCATAATTTTCTGTAAAAAGTACCAGGCTGTCATGAAAAAACTGAAGGACTTTCATATAAACTTCCAACCCCTATTTTACCCCTTTAGGGGTGGAATTCCCAAAAATCCTTTCTTAGTGGATACTTACTCTTCACAAAGAACACACCCTCCAAGTTTCATATCTCTAGGACCAGCGGTTTGGGCTGTGCGTTGATCTATCAACAATCAGTCAGTTTATCATTTTATACATATAGATTATATATCCAATAGAATCTACAGTTCTAGGACATAATTTTATCTTCTAATTGTACTAGCTTTTGGCCGCGTGGATGTCGAAAAATATCCGACAGGTACGTACTACCGGGATTAAAAAGTAAGCTATAGGTTAATCCAGGTTACGGTAACGAACAAACATAGTTACATACCTTCATCCTCCTTTTTAACCCTTCGGGGGTAGAATTATCAAAAACGCTAAAACACTTATAAATTAACTCAAATTAATTCAAGCGTCAGCCCAAACACAAAATTTGAAGATCCTTACTTCAAAACTGACGGACTTTTATATAAACCTCCATCCCCTATTTTACCCCTTTAGCGGAAGAGTTTCCAAAAATCCTTTCTTAGTGGATACTTACTCTTCACAAATAACACACCGTCCAAGTTTCATGTCTCTAGGACCAGCGGTTTGGGATGTGTGTTGATATTTCACCTAGTCAGTCAGTTTACCATTTTATATATATAATAGAAAATAGATTCAAGTCAACTTGCTTAGTCCACATACCTTTCTATGAAAACACGCGAGAATGAATACGAATAAGGTAGAAATATCAAAAGAATATGATTAAATATCAGAATTTACAATTGTTCTCTCAAGCCATAATTATGATAATTAAGCACAAAATATACAGGCCCGTAGTTTACACAAAATTAGGTATGTATGTTATAGTAGCTTACAGCCACTGGCTGGATGCCTTACACTAAAGGCACCCACAGAATAGACCGGTTAAGCACAATACAGACTCATAAGTTGACCTACGAGATGCCATTTAGTTTATAAAAAAAAACAACCAATTTCTGACATTCACCAATCAGACGGGAAATCCCGGATTTCAAGGACAATTGCATTCAAATCCGTCTCGATCTGTCAAAAATATTTCTAGATTTTTAACATTGGACATTTTTAACGAGTTTTTGACATTGATTTATCGCTGAGATGAAATTGCGACTGGATTTTTAAATAAAAGAAATTACTCCTCAGATGTCTATCGTAATGGCATAGTAGCTCACAGACTACTGGGATGCCATGCAGATGCCATAAAAGACATGTGAATTAGCGTCTTCTTACGAGCAAATTACGTAATATAAATCAGCTACCATCACAAACTGCCTGGTACGCCGAATTCGGCTGTCAAAATCAATATGGAATTAAGATGCATTGGAGAAGCTCCAAGTTACTGCCGTTAGCTTAACTCGACTTACAAAGAATTATTATTCACCGCTTGCTTATTAAGCATTCAACTTTTTTATTTCAACCTCAAACGCTGCTAAAGAGTTTCTAAGTGTTTGTTTATACATGATTTTATGAAAACACTTCTTGAGATTTTTTACGAATCTGTATAAAATGTTTGAAGTTTCCATTCAATACATAGTTGGTTCTTTCATACTGAAAGTCTGAAATGAACTGTGTAATTTTATTGTTTAATTGTGTTTGGTCAATCGTACTAAGTAGAGCTCATGTATAGATTACGACAATGACAAATGACACACGATGAAGCAAGCATAAGCTTAAGTATATAAATTTCCACGGAGCCTATTTTTTTCCTCGGCTGGGACACATGTATAGGCATCCTCTCTATGAGAGAGAATGAGCTGTAAATCCACCTTGGGGGATGAGTGGGACTTAGTATACACACAGCGTCAGAAAGTGCTAACCCCTTAAGATTTATAATGTTAAAGCTTGAGGGGTTAGCACTTACTGACGCTTTGTGTACATCATTTGTCTACGAAGTTTTGGTTCTAGGACATACTGTTTTCCTAATGAATTTTGTCCTTCACCGTTTTGAGACACGATCATAATTTTCTTACAATTAACCATTTAAAGCTAGACTTAAACGATTAATACTTCTTCATTATCACTTTATTCCACATTGAAACTCACAGTAACTTTATCAAGCATATGGCACAAACTAGAACATAATGATACTTATAACAGAACACACATAACTGTCTAATTTGATTAAAATAAACTCCGAATGTAACAGAGTTTCATCTCGACTGTTATGTTAAAACTTTGTTTGAATTTACAAAGTTCTGATAAATATTTTGTCATATCAAAAGTTGGGTACTTGGGCAGGTGTGCGAAATACTTTTGAAATGGAAGGTTGAATGTTTGTATCAATTCAAAATTATGTGCTGAAATAATAAAGCTGTAAATAAAACATTTCATAATATTTTCTACATCCCGAGAGAATCAAATGACGCGAAATAAGGACTTATAAATGACTAAGACTGGCTGATTTGTGTAAAAAAATATTATATTTACAAAAACTAACAAGTTAAAACAACAGTTAAATAATTAAGTAATTCTATAAGGATACAGTTGTGTGTTGGAGCCGTTTAGGGTTGATAACCCTAGGGCCATAGGGTTCGAGTGCCCACCTAGTATTTTGGGATATTGACAAGCGGTTGGTCGACTCTTCATGTGACCAGAGGGCTTGCCTTTTTTTAGCCAAAGAATCAGCATTGCCATTCAACGTGACAATGCTGAATGTTACCAGCCTTCGGGGTACTTTTCCTATTGACAAGGATGTGGACGAATTTTTTAACGCCCTGTAATTCTTTTATTATTTTTTATTACTTTATTCATTTTTTAACAAATTATTTACATTTTTAAATATTAACATTAACAAAAATTATATAAAAAACAAAAAAAATATATATAGAAAATAGTAGCCCACCGGCATCGGGAACAGGGTCCGAGCTACCGGTGGTCAGGGCTATTGAGAGACGAACCTCCTAACAATTATTACGCGCCATGTCCAGAAGAACAGCCTTCTGAATCAAGCGCTTAATTCAGCTGCCCAGCAAGAGCCTCTTCAGATGTTGGTCGAGGCTATTGGCTATTAAGCGATTGGCCGACACGACTATTGGCACAATGACTGCTGTAGTTTTTATTATTATTATTTTAGATCTATTTGTAGTTTCTAAATAATCTAGATACTGAATTCAAATAAATACTAAACACAAACATAAATACATTATAATATAATTAACAGTAGAAACGGGATATTTACCATGTCCACTGTTTGTTTTGAGTTCCCGATATTTCGGCGCTGTTGCAAGCACCATGATCACGGATAAACTGAAGTTATTGCGGGTGGGTAATATCCCGTTTCTAGTGTTAATTATAATGTTAGTGACCATGACAGTTTAAAAACTTATAACATAAATATAGTAGACAAAATAAACAAAACAAATCTTTCAAAATATTAACCAAAGAGGCGTGAACCCATAGCTATCACCATTAAAATGCGTAAGCAAATCTTGCCGAAGGATGTCCGTTGGGTCGAGTTTCACTCCAGTAATTCTTGACAATTACTCATTTTCCTGTTGTGCTGATAACTTGAATGAGCTTCTACCTGCTGAGTTATTAATAGAATTCCGTTTAGTTAATTTTCTTGAGGAAATTGGTCCCGGAAGATATCGCAATGCATTGATGCGGGGGTCCTTTCTTGTTGGAAATTATTTAGCGTTATGAGATCATATATTGAAATGTATATAATAATATATTGTATATGCAAACTTAACAATATTTATAAAAAGTGATCTATTAATTGATCCTACAGCATGTAAGCAGCATGTTCTACACATTAACTTTGAGGCACACAAACGTACTCAGAGAAATATACCTACAAATTTAAAAAAACTTGTGGTAAAGTTTTTCATTTGTAAAATTCATTCTTTTAAACCACAATTTGAAAAGGAATCATAACTATATTTATATTTGAATATTATTCTTCTGGTGAATAGCCATTTCGTGTCCTTTCTCAATTTGATTACAATCTTGCTTGATTTATTTGAATTGTCAGACTACCAAGGACAACTGAGGGTCCGTGTCCGAATCATTACTTTTACAGCCAATTCAGAAGTTAGTAGAACTAAAGTTATTACCATAGAACGTGACCCCCTTACATTTCAAGCAGTAAGTTAAACCACTCCTACTTTAGCTTTCCTGATTTGTTGAGGTCGTTATAATACTCAGCTTGCCCTTGCCCTTTGGCCACAACCTACAGACTCAAGCGACACGCGTCTTGTGATAGCGACTGCGGCGCTGACTGTGTTGGCGCTCGAGTGAATCAAATTTTCTAGCTTATAACGCGGCAACTACAATTTTAGAGCATGCTAGGGGTGAGCGTGGTTTGATAAGTCACCGTTGCAACTGAAGAGTCGTGGCACAAATCGGGTTGCAAGTCACATGGTCTGGTCAGGTTATGACCGGAGTCTTAGAAGAACACGTTATTTTCTAATATCAGGAAATTCTCACAAAGTTCTTTTACTTATTTTATTTTTAGCGGGCTGAGGAGAGCCTTGGGGTAAACTTCGTTTTAATTATTTCTTCGGAGCGACCCTCCGTGTTTTCAAATCATTATTTTTCAATGCCTACAGGGGAATGAGCATACGTAACATAAAATGAGATGTTAAAATGAGAGTTAACATGAGAAATCTTTCTGCAATATAAGATGAAATCCCACGAAGCCTTGGATAACTTGCTCGTCACACTTTGAAAGTTACTCACGAGTTGATCTAGAAATGTAAAAGTAGACAAAGAGATTATAGGGTTGGTCACTACTTTTACAGAGCTGGCAAGCACTTCAAGCCACTACAATCTGTTTAATTTATTTAATAGATTTTCAACTTTATGCCTCTAGAATTAGGTTCAAGGTTGATAGGGAAATTTTGACAGTTTTGGGTATGATGTTTCGTGTAAATCAAGCAACAATAATATTCTAGCCTTTCATAAAATCACGCATACATTTATAGAGGTGAAGAACTTTACACCTTGTTCTTCATTTCACCAGAAATTCTCTGAAGAAGACCGCGGAAATGCTTAGTCCACCATAATATTGCCATAAGCAATACAGTAGGTGACTGTATTGCTGCTATCATCATCTCCCTAGCCTTTTCCCAACTATGTTGGGGTCTGCTTCCAGTCTCACCGGATGCAGCTGAATGCCAGTATTTTACATGGAGTGACTGCCTATCTGACCTCCACAACCCAGCTAGCACTGGGTAACACTATACCCTTTGGTAAAACTGGTTGTCAGACTTTCGAGCCACTGACTACCTTAACGACTGTCAAAGATCTACGAATGACAGCCGGTACCAACGCCTTAACGTGCTTTCCAAGGCACGGAGGAAACTCGGTATGTAATGGGTGGTCACCCATCCACGGAACAACCTAGGCAAGCGCGGCTTAACCTAAAGATCGACCCGAGTGGTTGTTATTATTTAGCCATGAGCTCCTCCTGCAACTGCACTGCTGCTAACCAGAAATAATTTCAGACACCAGTTTAAAAAAAAAATCGTGTCAGAAAACCCCAGTAACTTCATGCTCAGCCTAAAAATCGAATCCAGGATCCCGAGTTCAGCAGTTGTGTGTCATACGGCTATTGAAAAATGCCAACGCGATAGTCATACTCCTTTTATTGTATGACTAAAAAGCAATAGAAAACTGCTAATATTATGAATGCGAAAGTTTGTGAGGATGGATGGATGGATGGATGGATGGATGGATGGATGTTTGTTACTCTTTCACGCAAAAACTACTGACCAGATTTGGAAGAAATTGGATTAACCCTTATGATACTTTTTATTCTGGTAGTACGATCTCGTGGGATAATTATCAAACTCTACGTGCGCGAAGCCGCGGGCATAAGCTTGTTTATTATTATTACTTCATCCTTCACTATTTAAGATAAGATAAAGGCCAAACGATACTCGATAACGAAACAGACGAACAATACAAAAGGGAGGATTCGACAACTATTTGCAGCCTGACAAAGGAATTTATGTAATCTATGGATGTAGCTGTATCAGTGGGCTCTTTAGTTGTGACAAAAGCAATAAACTCAAGCAATGGAGCGTAAACTATCATTATGGAAGTTGTATTGGAAGTTCTACTACGATATATTTAATATACTATTTATAAGTTGAGAAAATCCTTTTGTAAATATAAATAGAACTACGGTCAGTATAATCCGCTTAGTAAGGGCGTTGTGTAAAGTATATTAATAAACTTTTCGATAATTCATGTGTTGGGTTGATTAATAAAGTTTTAAAATGCCTGTTTTTGATAAATATAATAATTTGTTAAATAAATATTCAGCGTCACGATTAATATTCCAACTCATTATCAACATTTTAGTGCAACATAGTACAGATTTAATTATTTAGGTAATTTAAACAGGGAATTTTTAACAGTTATGTATTTGTGATGTTGCCAACTTTCAGAATACTCTACTACCCATATAAACTCAAAGAAACTCTACTACCCATATACACTCAAAGAAACTCTACTACCTATATAACAATAGAAGTATGTAAAACCAATTTTTATTTTACGACTGCATATAATGTCCCCAAGGCAGCTGTATACTGCCTTTGGGACATTACATTTTCTGCATAAACATTATCGACTTTACTACTATTAAGATGAAGACCAAAATCATTTGAGCAAAATTTTATTTTGGGATCTTTATTTATTACCACATCAAGTAAAAATGTATTACATTCCATGAGGTTCTTGCAGAGAAAAAGATTAGGGTTCTAAAGAAATATACGAATTGTAGTAGAAAAACAATGTTAAGATCTAGAGAATATACCTTATTTATCATCAATTTAAGTAACTATTTTCTTTGCACCATTTTTCTTTCAATGTTTCACATGAACAATAAAATAAATACTTACAGCAAAATTCGTTGCACAAACATTTCCAAGATTTTAATAAAAAACTTTGAAGAAATATTTTTGTAGCTAGAGCAAAGCGCTTTAGCAAGAAGGCGATTTCATAATTTATCCGGAAACGTTTGAAATATAAAGGGGAATGAATGTAAATATTTCTAAAACATAGGCGTTTTGAAGCATCTTAAAACAATGAAGTATGACGTATAAACAATGACGTATGACGTACAACGGAAATTGTGGCCAGGCATTGTGCAAAATTGTAACCAGTAAATCTAAAGTTGATCATACCATGCTAAGTTTTTGAAAAAACGTAAAATCACGCCTGTAACCGTCGAAGGGTTAGGCAGAGGTGTTTCTTATAGTACACCCACATTTTGCCAGTTATAGGTTCAATTAGGTTTCTGCATATAACTAAAGTTTTTCCAAAACTACATGAAAGAAATATTTAAAAGCATTAAAAATAAAAGAGACTGAAAACCCAAAGTAAATACTTAAAAATATGAAAACAAAAAAAAAAAATAAGCTGTATAAAACAATTTCAATAAACATGAGATTTAAATAACAAATTGCTTTCGCCCATCCACCGAAACAAATGAGATGGGGAGATTCATAGACTGCTTGTTTCGAGTTCCCTCCAATATCCGGGATTTGTATTAAGTTGAGACTGGTCCACTTTTTGGAACACTGTTGTTATTAAAAAAGTTTTAAATGTAGTCGCAATGTCACGTCTAAAATTAATGTAGGTACGTTAGACAGAGATAAGGTTGATCATCATCATCTGCCTAGCTTTTTCCCAATAATGTTGGGGTCGGCTTCCAGTGTAACTGGATGCAGCTGAATACCAGTATTTTACATGGAGTGACTGCCTATGTAACCTCCACAACCCAGTTAGTACTGGGTAATACGATACCCGTTGGTAAGACTGGTTGTCAGACTTTCGGGCCACTGACTACCTGTGACGTCTATCAAAAATCTATAAATGACAGCCATCAACGGCTTAACGTGCTTTCCGAGGTACGGAGGAAACTCGGTATGTAATAGGTTGGTCACCCATCCACGTACCGACTTAGGCAAACGTGGCTTAACCTGAAGATTGACACACAAGTTCCTCATGATCGTGAGGTTAGAATGATATGAATGGAAAATTATTTATCTATTACGGCGCTCCCTCACTGGGATCACTCGTTTTTAGTGTAATAGTTCAGATTCATTTGTTTCTGTACAAAATCGAATCTTAGATTTTTACTGTATAGGCAAATGCTGGTAAATAGATACTTAATTCGCCATATATTATTTACAAAAAGTAAAAATTTAGTTTAAAATACGAGACACACGCATGATTTTGACACCAAACCGTAACCCTTTCTTTGGAACAATTTTTTGGAAAGCCGCTTTGAAAGTGAAAAATATTAGCAGTTACTGGTGACCTGGTCAGGAATTAGAGCAAAAAAATATAATACACATAGTAATTATTGAGTAACAAGAACTCAAACTCAAAGCATTTATTTAAATTAGACCTTAACAGGCACTTTTGAATGTCAGAAAAACAAAGAAGGCGAAGCTACAGTCACAGACACAAGGCATATAATAACTTGTGAAAGTACTGTAGTTGCCCATTAGCGTAGTTCTAAGGAGAAGAATGGGCAAGAAACTCCATGGACACTCTTTTCAATCAAAATATTGTTAAAAGATCTTGGTTAAGTACTTAATGAGGGATTCATGTTGAGATTATACATCTCGTATATGTGATAACGATGTAGAAAGACGTGCATTTTGAGAGCGTCCAGAGTATATCATTATATCAATAATTTAAAAACAAAGTAGTCAAAATAAACCGTGGCAGCAAAGAGATGACCAGTCACAACTGACAGGGCCCGTTCACGAACATGACGCATGGATCAGCCCCATTCAGCTCAACCATATTGAAGAGAACTAAATTCAAATCCAAATACTTTATTTCAAACAACCAAGTCCATATGGGTTAGAAATGCTTAAGAAGTATGCTAGTAGTAATAATTTCATAGATACAGTTAAAAAAATAAATGACCCGACACACCCGCCACCATCAGCGAGACATTTGAGTCAGCATGACATTCTCTCAGTCACCAGGGCACATTCGAGTCAAGCATTTTGAAAGAAAAGATCCTGTGTTGGCAATTAAAATGCACTGAAAATAAAATATGTACCGTTGTATTGTCATTTAATTTTAGGATACGACCTAAACACGACTTAAACTGTATGGCTAAAACCGTTGTTACCTTGAAAATGGACCTTTTAACCATCCAATTTGTAACATAATACGCAATTTTAACGACGCAAAAACGTATTTCGGGTAATAGCAGTCATTTCAGTGCTTTGACTTATCGCTTAGTGTAAACACGATTAGTTATGGACATAGAATGTAATCGGTTTCGCCACGGGATACACGCTCAAATGTCACTAGTGTGTGACAGCGAATGCAGAGAATACAAATGAAAGAGGAGCATGCCACGAACACCGCGACGATGTTCTCCTTCACAGTTTATTTACATGATAATACTAGCTATTATCGTATTGAAGACCCTGAAGTTTGTGTAAAATAAACTTATAGTAAAAACAATATAATTATATTTTTTAAACCAAGAGTTTAATAAATATAGGTGTGACGTCATTTTTTTTTGTACTTGTAGTTCTTCTCAGCCAACCCCGTGGTACCGATATCAAGCACCCAAAAAATAACTAGTCCGCCATCATTGGGAGTTCGCCATATTAGATTTAGAATGATGTCGCTTAGCTTACCATGCATTGTCAATTCGCATTGCTTCAGGTCGTGTACACCGCGTAACAGAAAATGTTAACTCACAAAATGTTTATTAGTCTCATTTAGCGAGAATTTCCACTTTATTGCCAAGTTGGTCGCGACAAATCTGGGTTAACGAATAATTTTTGCATTTTTCATATCAAGGTGAGATGAAAGATCTGGAAAATGCTGGTATATACGAATGTGTCTGTCATGTTCCAAGAAAATCTTATCCCATTTAAAAATTCTTGTTTTTTAGCAAAATTGCCTGCCTTTCGGGTTGGAAAGAGCCATACTTTCAAAACCATAAAAAAAACCTAAGACACAGGCGACGATCGCTTCAAAAATATTTCGTTGGTCTGCACGGACTTCCATCAGTCTTTTCAGTAATTTATTTATTTATTTATTTATTATTTGGCTTCTCAACAATGAGTACACTGTTACAAGTTATAATTTGTACATTGCTAACTTAAGTCTAAGCGCCTCATCACTTACAGAAAAGCACAGCATGCACCACTTTATGCACAAATAATTCCACCATGAAATAATTAAAACAAGAAATACACAATTTGAAAAAATAAAAACTATTATAGTAAACTGAATTGATTACACTGAATTAAATTAAATAACATAGATTAAATTAAATTAGAACAGATTGAATTAAATTAGAATAGATTGAATTAAATTAAATTTTTGAATAGATTGAATTAAATAAAATAAAATAAAATTAGAATAGATTGAATTAAATTAAATTAAATTTGACTAGATTGAATTAAATTAAATTAAATTTGAATAGAATGAATTAAATTAAATTAAATTTGAATGGATTAAATTATTATATTAATTATATATTTTTTATATAAGATTATGCAAACATTTGACTAGAGATAGCCATTAAATGGCAAGGGCGACTTTTTTTAGAGCACGTACTGAAGAGTAAAAGAGATCAATGTCCACTTCGTGCTCTTTGTAAGCAGCATACATTCTTGATAGTGGACAGTATTGCCTCAAGTTGGTGTGAAATCGTGGCATGCAGAAAAGTCTCCTATTAGAGCTTCTTGGCAGATTACGTGGCACATGGAATAAGACCCTACTGAGCAAATCGGGACAGTTCAGAGAGCCCGTAACTAACTTCTTCAGGAAAACCAAATCAAGCATATTCCTGCGTTTCTCCAGCGACACCATCCCAAAATACTTCAGCCGCTCTTGGTACGAGTTTAGCTTTTTTCCCATATTATAAGAGTAGGTAAGATGCCACAAGAACCGTTTTTGTAGTAGTTCAATACGCTTGATGTGGACCTTATACTCAGGTGACCAGACAACACTGCAATACTCGAGATGGCTTCTAACTAGCGAGTTGTACATAATTTTTTTAATGCTTGGTTTTTTGAAATTTTTACACTATCTCATAACGAAACCAAGCATCTTCGATGATTTTAGTATAATTTTGTCAATATGTTCGACAAAACTTAACTTTTTATCGAACTGAACACCTAGGTCTCGTATTGTTTCGACTTCCTCAAGCCGCTCACCATTCAATTTGTAAACTGACAGTATGATATTTTTTTTTTGTGAATTTGATATGATGGCATTTTTTTACATTCAGAGACATTTTGTTGTGCTCACACCACTTGGTCAGCCGGTCCAAGTCACTTTGGAATAGTACCGAGTCCGTGGGATTACTTATTGACTTAAAGGCTTTGAGGTCATCAGCGAACAAGAATATATTTGAGTTCGGAAAGCATTTGTGAATGTCATTTATGAAAAGAGTGAACATAGGCGGACCCAAATGAGATCCCTGAGGGATTCCCGACGTTGCAATGTACGAATCCGATGAGCAGCCATTTACCACAACCTTAAGCATCCGACCGGACAAATATGATCGGAACCAACTTAAGAGAGGGTCCGAAACGCCATGCATTTCAAGTTTCTTGACGAGTATGTCATGGTTTACCGTGTCAAAAGCCTTGCTGAAGTCGGTATAGACAGCGTCAACCTGAACACGAGCATCAACCGCCTCAACAATGCTTTCAACATAGGTCACCAAATTGGTTGCTGTCGATTTCCCTTCCATAAATCCATATTGGCTGTCTATTATTAGCTGTGATAAATGTCTTGATAGCACAGGGCATATGATGGCTTCAAATACCTTTGCAAGTATGGAGAGAATAGCGATAGGCCTGTAATTGCTCACATCGGCCTGATCCCCGTTTTTGAAAATAGGCATAATTTTGGTTTCCTTCCAGATGGTTGGGAAAGTACCCCGAAGCACAGAATGATTAAATATAATACTCAAGGGCAGTGACAAAACATCTGCCAGCTTATTTAAAAGCAAAGCAGGTATATTATCAGGGCCAGCCCCTTTGTAGACGTCTAATTTTTTTAATTCTTCGCGGATCTGATCTTGCGATATAGTTATTTGGCCTAACATGCAGTTGCTTATGCAGCCATCCGTGTCACCTGCGATTGAATGTACACCATTACCAACACTACTATACACCTTAGAAAAATGGGAAGCGAAATAATTACATATATCATTTATGTTATCAGAGGTGTTTATACCATCTGTCATAGAACTAGGGTAATTACTGGTACCGCCCCTCTTTATTTTTAAGTAACTCCAGAAATAATTTGGGTTTGAAGTAATTTTTTTCTCTATATCGGCAATGTGAGCATTGTAACAAGTCGTAGTCATACGGTCACATCTTTTCCCAAGTAAATCTAATGCAATAATGTCTAAAGGATTATTGTACTTTTTAACTCTAAGTCGTAGGCGGTTCTTTTCGTTAAGTCTTTTAATAAGTTGTCTAGAGAACCAGTACGGATATTTAGTATCTTTTATTGGTACTTCGGGAACGTAGCACTTAATTAACCCATACAATATATTATAAAAAATGTCTACCATCTGATCTATAGTCATGCAAGGATCAAGCTCAGATGACCAATTGACCCGTTCCAGTGCTGCATTAATTGCCACTAGTCTGCCTTAAAATAATTTAGCCTTGTTCTATTAATACAATTTTGTGGCTTTTTAAAACGAGTAAATGAGAGCTCACACAGTATAGGTGGATGATGCACATCAATTTTAGAAAGTACATCCACTGGTGCACTCACCACAACAAGATCTAAATTGGTTAGGACTAAATCAAGAATTCTGTTATTTTGATTCCATAAATAATTACATTGTCTTAAGTTGTTAAGCAACACAAAATCACAAAAAGACTGCTCTAAACCTGTGCAAGTATTTTGTGGAGCTGCAATCACATCGCCACCTGTCCCAAGCCAGTTAATAGTTTTCATGTTAAAATCACCAATAATCAAACATTCATTGGCATGTTCCAAGACATTGTTTGTGTTATCAACAAAGTGTTCCAGTACTCTGGGCTGCAACGGCGACGGCAAGTATACAGTACAAATATAAATTACTCTAGCTTTCTTGCCTCCTTTAAGTGACAACTTGACCCAGAGATCATCGCAGGAACTTTCAAATTCAATTAATCTCTGTGACTCTAAATTTGTAGATACAGCGATAAGAACGCCACCACCGTCAGTTTTATTATTCAAAATATTATTGGATCTATCTCGCCTATAGATAGTGTAACGTCCATCCATGATTTCTGAGTCAAAGATACCATCCAGCAGCCAAGTTTCCGTAAACATTATGACATCGTATGAACAGCATGCAACTTTCTGGTAAATGTCACTGAGTTTAGTCCTAATGCCCCTCACATTCTGGTAGTAAATTTTTAACTGATCGAATTTAAATTTTTAACAATCTTATACCTTATCCTACACATTTTTTATTGCCTAATGTAAACTGTCCAACGAGCCGGTATCCCTAATGTATTTGTAGTCTGCACCATCATGTTTTCTAACAAAAATCTTACCGCCACGGACCCACACATACTTGTACCCCAAACTCTTTGCTTTGATCCTGGTCGCGGCATGCAGCGCCTTGTTTGTTGGTGATAAATGTTCAACTATGTAGACGTTTTCCTTTTTACCGGCAATCCCAAGAAGAGCTGTGTTGAGCTTCTCTTCCGAATTCTTTTTTTTATTGAAGTTGATGGAAGCCGCCAGAAAGTGGTCGCGAACACGTGGACTGCTGAATTGAACGACGATGGACTTCGGGCGGTTACTAGTTGGGGTTTGCTTTGCAATTCTTGTAACATGATGTATGTTATTCTCATTTAAGTCTCCAGATATCACTTTACTAATATTCAAGACGGTTGACACAAGATTCTCATTGTTGTGCTCTGGCAGACACTGAATTTCCACATTCGTAGAACGTGCTTGTTGTTCTATTTGGGTTAGCCTCACACCTAGGTCTTTGACAGTCGTTTTGAGCTGCTCGTTTTCCTTTTTAAGGTCATTAACGACTTTGGTGTTTAAGGAAAACTCGGTCTTCATTTCTTCAAACTTTATGTTCATAAATTCCATCGATGTATTAAGTCCTTCCAATTTGTCCGTAATAGCCTTCATCTGCGTGTTAACATAGTTCGCCAGAGTTTGGTTGAGGTGCCGCATAAGTTCGTCTATCTGTTTTTTCATAATACGAGAGACTTCGCCCGACGTAACAGGAGCGTCATCGTTGAGGATAGTTACCGAAGACTCTTTCTTTCTGTGAGTTACATTAGGATCACTCGCCTTACTGTTGCGAACTGGGGTATTATCAGCGTTTCGCTTTTTCGGCTTGCAGGTCGGACACGTCCAATTATGCAATTCAATTGTTTGGAAATCACAACCCAGCTGTGTGAGACAGGAATGGTGGTAGGATCTTTGGCACGGTGAGCATTTAACTACAGCACTTCCTTCAGCTATGACCTCAGAGCAGCAGTCACAATTCATAATGGAACGGCTTTGTTCTAGACTCACACAAAGTTAAATTATCGATAATCCTGTGCACACTAATAAATCGCACGCTAATAAAGGCCCACGCCTAGCGACGAACTGTCAATGCGCAAGTCGGCGAGAAGAACGTCGTAAGCGCCGTGGATATCGCGTCGCTTACGCGTTGCGCGGTTGCGCCACAATAAGTTGGTTCTCACAGTTAGTTTAAGTTTATGGCGGTATAAAAAAAACACTGGTTTATTGTTTTTAGTCACTAGTTAGTTATTATAAGTAATTATCACAAAATATATAACGATTCACATGTATTAGACTTGATTCTATTAGAATTTATGAGAATCAGTACACAGCACTCATATTTTGCCGGGTTTTTAAATTGTTTCGACGGAACAAATTAACGCAGGTATTACTCGCGCACTGTCAGCTGTCAATATATGATAATAATCATCAATCATATGATTGTAATCTTACAACATGTCAATCTAATATAATATATCATTGTTTTCTCTGATAGAATGTTACTTTTTTAGGTCTTCTAGATAGTACAGCTATCTGTCACAAAAATAGAATATTAACGGATCATTCTTCTTCAAAGAAGAGGCGTTGAAATACCCACAAACCAAACTAAACGCATTAATCTTCACACAGCCACCATCCTTCTAATGATCTCATCCTGTCCTTCTTGATGCCAATTCTGGTCAAGAAACAACCAACTGCACTTCTCAGACACACAAAACATACGATGATTTATCTCCCACAGCTAACGACACAACTAAACCGTATCTAACGATGAGTTACGATCATCCTGCTGCGAACTTAGACATGCGAATGGAAACGTGGAAACGAAAAATGTTTTTATTTTCTAAACTTTCAAGAACTTGGCTTGTCGCACAACCTTTTTTATGAGTCTTCTTTTGTTGAAGAAAAACGTTTTCGTTTAAAGTTTAGTATTTATTAGCTAGGTTGTTAGTTTAAGCTTTCCTAGTTTAAGTTTTTTGATATTTTTATTGTTATTATTTGGTTTGAATTATTGGTTTCCATGGTTCTTGGTTATGATTTTCAGAAACACATGATATTTTTTTATTTAATGAAATGGAACTGTCTTTGTTTTACTTCAGTAGCCGTTTTAAACAGTTGGCCCCATCTGTTATTTGTAATCGTTGACAGTCTTATTTAACTACTTCACATCCGTAACCTCACTAATCTAGGTCCAGTTGAAAACCAGCGTCGGACACTAGTTATCTGGCATTTTGCTGAACTGGGACTATTTATGTTTAGATTTAATTTTTTTATTTTTCTTTGATTTTTTTTCATACTGTGTCTTGTGGCATGGGCCAAATAAATGCATAGTCTTTCTTTATTTACGGGAAGTACAAAAATCTGACAGCCAAGAAATATCGTTTTATCCAATACCGAGTTAGCATGTGGAGGTCATTTAAGCATTTAGGTATACTGGTTTTTCAATTACATAATTATTTGTTTATACTAGCAGCGGACCCTAACATATTTAAGAAAAGTGACCTACAGTCAACAATTCAAATTCCGAAAAGCAAATATATGATTTCCTATTGATATAAACAAATCTAATGTCATATCCATTGCAACTTTACCTCTCAGCATTCATAAGGAACACGTCAATAAAATTCACACGTGTGTAATGTCCCTTGAGCGGCGATAAGGTAAGTTAACCGACGTACTAACTCGAACTGACAGTGTAAAGTACGAATAGAAGTTGTAACTCCGAACAGTAATGGTCGTAAGATGAAAGTTGGAAATGAATGTTTGGTGAGAATTTTCAGTGACAGTATTACTTTTATAATTATTACGTCTGCGGCTTCGCCCGTGGGTAGGTCAGAAATTATACTAAGGGAACGTATTGCTAGGATAAAAATAATCCTATGTGAGGTCACGGACCTAGGTTATGGTTTACCTGTGTGCCAAATATCATCAAATTTAAAAAAATATGTGGTTTGAATGATAGTTCCTTACTTTCGTTTACATACTTATTTATGACAAAGGTACTCTGAAACTCGGGCCTGTGGACGGTGAGTAATGGGCTAGCTCGCTGTCCGTCCGTCTTATGACGATAGGCCGTGTCGACGACGCGTTCGTGTTCCACGCGCGCCTCAAATAGATGTCAGCAAACCGGAGGAGCCCGCAAGGGCCGATGCCTGCCAGGGCTGCGGGACTGTTCAAAAGAGATACCGTGGCCCTGGAACAAAAAGGGCAAAAGAAGGAACATGGATGGGTTTTAGTCAGTAAAAGTCTGACACTCCCTTCCACTCCACCCAGAGCGGGACTCCCATTTGATGATTTCCCATCACAAAATAAAAAACGCACAGTATTAATATTGGTACATAGTTCTATCGAACACATAGGATACGAGTTTCAAGTTTCAGGAACGAAGAGCACCTAGTAGACGAAGTTACATGAAAAACTGGTATTGATCCAACCTAAAGAAAAACGAATTTATGAGCTATGTAGTACCAGTACACATAATATCTACCCACTCATTTTCATGGATTATGAATTTTCGGGCTCTGCACCTAAATACCTCTAAAATTGATTTAAAATTTTCACCCATTCGGTACCAAGGGTGCAAATCTCTACAAATCCCGCCCCGATGACGGCGTAACGGTTCTATCGATTACCACAAAATTTATGGTCCATCGTTTATGCTTTGACGTTGAAAAATATCAAATTTAAGCCAACGGATATAAAAAACCGGCCAAGTGCGAGTCGGAATGAAGGGTACCGTACCGTCATAGTAGGCGAGCCTCCTTTAATTTTAATTTATGTTTATTTGTTGTTATAGCGGCAACAGAAATACACATTCTGTGGAAATGGAAATTTCAACTGGCTACCTATTACAGATCGTGAGATACAGCCCGCTGACGGACAGACGGACGGGCGGACGGACAGCGGAGGCTTAGTGATAGGGTCCCGTTGGTTACCCACCGGGTACGGAATCCTAAAAACTCTGCGTGTCTACTATGTAAATGTAATGGTTCTATTTTCATTTTTTTCTGGTAATTTTTTCCGAAGACCGTGTACATAAATGAGGGTTATGATATTTAGAAGACTGACGTATTTACGGTTAATTAGGCGGGTAGAAGTTACGGTATTCTGTAGGGATTCCTTGAATTTTATTTGTGGAATTCAAATTAAGTCTTAATTACAGGGTTGGAGTTTTAATTTAGGTGCTGGGTAATGTTGGTAGATTTTGGTATTTTTGTTTTTTGGTTTCTGTTTAAATTAGCCTCATTTGTTGATTTTAATGAAAAATAGACCATTTCCAACTATCAAAACAGCTTCATCATCCATCATCATCATTTCAGCCGAAAGACGTCCACTGCTGGACATAGGCCTCCCCCAAATGTCACCACATTGACCAGTCCCGTGTCTCACATCGGATCCCTGCAACCGCCACCAGGTCATCGGAAACTAGCATAGAGCAAAATAAAGCCGCATTATACTTAAAAAAAAAACTAAATCTGACTATCCAAGCATAATATGAAAATCAAAATGTTCCTGTACTTAATATTAAACCTTCATGAAAACTTAATGTAATATTTCCATAACATGTAAATATGTAGATTGTTCATCATATTCATATGTTTATAAATCTATATTTTCTCGTCCAACAGTTTCAGGACGTTTTAGGAGGTACACAAACAATCAACTCAACTATCTGATATGTCACTAGCGTAACTGTTGTTTGTATGTTGAACGACAAAATCCATCATCGATGAACAAATCTTTCTTCGAAAAAACACCCTTAGGATGCGTTCACACCAAATTTATTTTTAAGAATAAGAATAATTTATTTGCATGAAATAAAGGTGTTATCAGACATAAAAGATGGTGATCTGTGCACAAAATGGTCATATTTTGCCTGGTTAGACCTATTGTCGGCTGTAGGCTTATGAACTTCGGGGCGTGTCATATGTGGTCGCCATTCTGAGCTATGAGGGAACTGCAAAGATGAAAATGAGCGTCACACACACATATTCGAGTCGACAAGATCGGATGGCATGAGCTATGATGTAGAAATACGATAGGGAAAAAACTGCTTGGCTTAGCTTGAATTGTGAAAACTAGTCCTTAAAACGATTTAGCGGTGTTAGAATCCGAACGCAGTTTGCCGATCGGCACCGAACGCAAGAATCAAATATTTCGTCGTTGAAATTCTAACACCACGTAAGTAATTTTAGGCGGTTTTGACATTTTGATTTTTGATGCCGTTTATTAGAGAATCGAAGACATTTTACTATTATACTTATGTAAATGCAGTTTTTTCGATATCATTTCAAAATCAAAATCAAAGCATTTAAATTTCAAGTAGGCCAGTTACAGGCACTTTTGAATTGTCGAAACAAAGACAACAATGAAATGTAGCTACAGTCCCAGTCACAAGGCATAAAATTGTGAAAGTACTGTAGTTGCCCATTCCCTAACGTAGATCTCTATGGAGAAGAACGGGCAAGAAACTCCATGGACACTCTTTTAAATCAGAATATTTTACAAAACCTTGGTTACATCATTCATATTGAGATGGTGCATTATGTGAGAGCGATGTAGCAAGATGTGCACGTTAAAAGTGTCCATAGTAAAAACAAAGAAAAGAACAATTCAAAAATAAAATAAGTAATTCAAATAAGCCGTGGCAACCAAGAGATGACCAGTCACAACTGACAGCGCCCGTTCACGAACATGACGCATGTATCAGCACCATCCAACTCAACCATTTTGAAGGGAACTAAATGATCCGACACACGCGCCACCATCAGCGAGACATTTGAGTGAGCATGACATACACTTAACCGCCAGGGCACATTCAAGTCAAAAAAAAAAAAGACGTAGGTTTCCAGCGAATGATAGCTTTCTAGTGCATACATAGTACTCACATAATATGGGCTATGCGGTTATATCATTATATAAGAAATTGAATTTATACAATGCAACGATAGTTGTACAATCTTCAGCAGCTCCAACAATACTATTTAATGCTATCCATTAATCCATTTATGCGCCCCTGTCCATGTGGAGCAGGACTAGCATTGAGCCAAGCATTTTTATCAGAGATATAATCGTCCAACTTGTAATATGCTTGCTTACACAGTGTGCGTTTAATGCATGTTTTAAATTGTGTCTCATTCAGTTCAAGAATACTTTGTGGAATTTTATTATAGCATCTCAAACAGTACCCCATGAAAGAAGAGTCAAATTTGTAATAATTGCTTTGGTAAAACTCTTCAAAATATCTGAAAAACGTCACCCGCTGACTGACTGTCCTTTGTTTTTCATTCTCAGAGTCGAGTCGTTTGGTGTGAACGCAGCCTTAGGATTACTTTTGTAATGATTGTGTCAAATACACGTAAGTCCCTTGCGTCTTTTGTTCCTCTTGTGTCTCTAAAAGAGAGTAGGTATTATGATTGTCCCTTTGGACCCCTTGAGACCTTTTCTCATTACCGTTACAGTTAATTTCAGTATCTCGATGTTGTATTGTTATCTTAAGTAATTACAAAGGATTTATGTGATTTTAGTCCATTTTATTTAATTTAGGAACTATTTTCGCCCAAAATCTTAATGAAATCTTTGTTAGGTTCTGGGACTTGTAAGGATCACTAAAATAATCTAAATAGGTTTACGATTAAAGGATGATTTCCACCAAACGGCTCGCATCGCATCGGATCGGAAAGAATACGAATGGATGCGGCGACAGCGGCCGATCGCGTTCGACAGGATGTCGACGCATTCAATCGGCTCCGTACGTGGCTTGCGAACGTATCCGTTTCTGCACCTAGTCAAATAGTTTAATTCCTACCGTGTTGACCGGCAAAAGGATCCGATTGGATACGAGGACATGTGAACGGAGCCGATCGTGCGTCGCAGCATACTTTCGGCTACGATCGCCTGTCGCGGAAGACGCCCGCGGTCTAGTTGCTGTTGATAATTATAGACTTTAAATACTGTGCACACGATTTAATATCGTTTAAAGATTGTAAAATCGATTTCGATCCGAAGCGAGCGAGCCGTTAGGTGTAAATTATCCTTAAGTTAAATAGACCAGGAAAACATGGCACAAAAGAGAGAAGGCCTAATATCCAGCTGTTGGTGGAACAAGGTTACGAATGATGATGAGGTTTGTGATTTTACTGAAAACACAACAAAGGATTGTGCGAGTTACGGGTATACGTATTAAAACATAAAATTAATCACAAGCTGGATTGCCTAGTATTCAGTTTTTGTATTAAACATCAGCAAAATTTCACAATGTAATAAATCGTCTAGTTCATTTATCACAGCATGATATTATACAAAATAATATTTCTCTCACAAGATTGAAGACAAGTTATCTTTAGTTGTATCACTGAGAGACTAGCGACGTTGTGTTTTCAACAGATTTCACGCTCTCTACCTCCAGCAACCAACGCTACGTTGCATTTCTAACGTTTTCAACTTCGTTGTAAAATCGGTACACAGGTTTTTTCATCATACAAATCACAACTTCAACTCCTACAACTAAAGCACATTTTCCATTGGCAAATCATTCTCCGCTATCTTTTAAAGCTCCACGCTCGAGTAAGTTTCTAGTAGTTCGTGGTTTTTATAAAATGAAGTGAAGAAAGTAACGTCCTTGATAGAAGGAAACGCTTAAAAATATATGTGATGGAAAATGTAAGGGGCTTTGAAAATTCTTCTATTCATGCATCGTCCGTTGCTGCTCTCAACAAAATTAGATAAGTATACGGGTAGAGGCATATAGACATTTTAGGCGAATTTAATTAGGCTGAGAATGAACAGAGGCCTGCACATCAAGCTACCCGAAACTGTCAAAGGATCATGATCAACGATGTATGGAATTCCGTCTTAAGTTGAAACACAATAAATCTTTATTTATTATAATATAATATAATAATAATAATAATCATTTTATTTCAGATCTTTCCATCCATATTAAGTGTTAGTAAAACATAACTTTAAAAACTACGTTAGTAAAACATGTAGGTCAGAAAGGAAATGCATAAACGGGCAATCAAATTTCCCCGCAATGACATTCAGGAGACTGTTTGAGCTGCCCCGGACCCTCTGCAGCAGCGACGCGGCACGCTTACGTCTGACCGCTAAGAAGCCATCAGTATGGGCATCCGCAAACATTCCCGACGCACTACAGAAGCGTGGCAGCCCCAGCAGCATCCTGAATGCATTGTTATATTGAACTCGAAGAGCATTGATGGCTTTCTGCGTACAGCTTGTCCAGAGGTTACACGTGTACAGTGTCTGACAATATGCTTTAAAAAGCGTTAATTTCACTTCACACGTACAGCGAGCAAACCTACGGACAAGCATGTTGCATCGAACCGCCAATGCTCTTCGCTCCCTTTCTACATCTAGGTCATCTTTGATGTCTGCAGTAACAATATGTCCGAGGTATTTAAATTGTTGAACACGATTCAAGACACTACCTGCTAGCTTTATAGAAGGAAACCTATCTGAGGACTTTGCTCCAAAAAATAGAACTTCACTCTTCTTGGCATTGTATCTTAAACCGTGCTCCTCAACATACCTCTCACAAACATCCAACAGCTTTCTCAAGCCTGATATTGAAGGGCTCAAGAGTGCCATATCATCGGCGTAACTGATGTTGTTAAAAGCCACTCCATCTAAATAACAACCGGCCTGCAAGCTGCTGAGCTCACTAATGAGACCGTCTATGTACAAGTTGAACAAAATCGGAGAAGTCAAACCACCCTGTCTAACCCCGCATTGCAACTTATACTCATCAGAACTAGCCTCCGCCCAACGCACATAGTTTACTTGGTGCCCATACCAGTACCTAAAAATATTTATGAGCTCTAATGGCATATCTGCTTTACGTAATTTACCCCATAACATATCATAATTAATCATATCAAAGGCCCTCGACATATCAAGGAAGCAAGAAAAGACAGGACTCTGATTATCTACGTAATAGCTTACAGTCTTTTTTAGACACATTATGGCAGTCTCTGTTGACAGTCCCTGGCGGAAACCGTGCTGCGCATCATGTAACGTAATATTCTTTCGTAGAAAGGTGTTCAAGATACTGTCAAAAACCTTTGCGATAATCGTCGCCAGGGAGATCGGTCTGTAGTTTGACTTATCCGACATGTCACCAGTTTTATTTTTAATAATCGGCACCACTACAGTTTTCATCATGTCACTGGGCAGATAAGAATGCGAAATACAAAAATTATACAGCAACGCTAAGACTCGGGGCAGATGCTTACCAGCGTGTCTCAAATGCTCCACACTAAGCGCGTCGTGGCCGGGTGACTTACCACGTTTCATCTGACTAATTGCATTTTTTACCTCTTTAGTTGTAAATCTTATGGTAAGATTTGTCAGTTGTGACGCCGTGGTACTAAACTCAAAGTCACCCGACGACGGCGAGAGTCCCAGCGGTGGATCAACTACAAAAACGTCTTTAAACAAGTTAGATATATCAGTGGCGTCAGACAGCCCATCGACACTCACCGGGAGGGCAGGTGCATGGTTCATGTTTTTAGTGCATTTCCAAAATTCCTGAAAATTATTTTTGTCGTGATGTGTGGCCATTCTATCCATAACTATTTGGTCCTCGTGGTCTTGGCACCACTTAATTTTAGCTTTAAATATCTTTCTAGCTTTAACCATATTATTGTACACTTCACCGTGTGAGGGTTTACCCGCTGACACCCATACCAGAAAACTTAGTCTGGCCTCCCGATGAGCCCCGCTAACATGCCGATTCCAGCCTTTAATATAACCTCCTTTTCTTTTACAATGCGGCCCATCAAATGAAGCAACTGCAGCGTTGCTCAGAATCAATACTAAATTATTATATAACTTGTCAATAACTAAACGATGTTCCAATATATTACAATTCATGTCACAACAATTACGGAAGTCATCAGGAAAATCAATAAATTTTAAATCATTATTACATAGTTCATTATATAAAGTCAACTGTTGAAAATGTCTTTTACCCCATATTATTTTATTTAATTTACTGTTATTCATAGAATTCATAATCGGATTAATAAAATTTAAATTACAATTTATAAATAAAGGAAAGTGGTCAGACCACGTCACATCATATTTCACATTGACACTAGTAATTGACTGATAGGCGGACTCCGTCACCACACAGTGGTCGAGCCATCTTTGACACCCATGAGCCTCGCTAATAAAAGTATACGTACCAGAGTCAATACCTAACATATTTATGTCCGCACACAACCACTTTTGTTCTACGCAAAAACTGCGCAACTCATTATCAAAAAGTTCATTGGGATGGGAATTAAAATCACCTAGAATATATGCAGATCCTACCTGCTGTTCCTCAATAATTGCATGAATCCTACTGAGACAGTCTGTGAAATCACTCAGGTTCTCTGCACAGTTGGTCGGCATATAAACACTGAACACCAAGATTGATCTGTCACACAACACTATTTTAATCGCTGATATTCGCACTGACTTACAGTCAATCACAGATACTTTCGAAAACGCGCTTTTCTTCCACAGTAGTGCGACCCCTCCATAAGGCCTGCCATGTAGCAAGCCCACTGACGTGTCCACTGCCGATGTTCCGGTGTAACTAAAGCCTGCATCAATTCCACCAAGACAATCCAGGTCATGAGGCATAAGCCAAGTTTCCTGCAGCGCTACGATATCTGCTGATCCACATAATATCCTCACGCTATCTATAGATCGTTTGACCGATTTACAGTTAAAACTAACCATGACACACTGTTGGTTTTGCATTGTACTCATGTTGTAGTTTCGTTATCGCTAATCCTTTTATTTACAATGTTTACAAAGCGACGGAATGAAATTCCATCGGGCCATAGTTTTGCATCCATGAAGACATTTAACTTCAGTCTAGGAACAAATACTTTGTACGCGTCATAATCTCTTTGTCTCTTGACATTTATCCTCTCTAAGGAAATCTGTACACCAGTTTTCTGCCGAATATAGTTAGAAATATCTTCTGGTGACGCGTCTTTGGCAACATTATTAATAAACAATGGAACCTTAATGTCCGCCGCCTTGAATTTATCTTCTGGTTGTAGGCTTGCCTCTCCTCTGACACTAAGAAATTTATTTCTATATCTTTTCCTCTGCTTTATTTTCCATTCTCCTTCTTCATTTCCCAATTTCCATTCACCTTCTGCACTTGCAATTTGAGCAAAGGATTTTATCTCAGGATGGGGGACTATGTTGTTGATGTGCTCCCCTCCACCGTTAGAAGACATAGCTCGCACCTGCTCCACAGCTGGTTTCGTAGTCTCAACGTTAATTTGAGAATTACTTTTAGAACTACCTTCAATATTATGTGGATCATTCATCACTTTATTCTCGCTTTGTGTAATTGCATTTCCAATCAATGATTTGGATGCGCTTGCATTATGGTTAAAGCTAGGTGATTTATCAGTGACCACCACATCATCCACCGTATTTACAAGTACACATTCACTATCGCGAGCATCCATAAATGTCACACTACCTTCGAATTCCATTTTGTTGTCTTCGTTGATTTTGAAATTGGCTAATTCCGTTTTCAATGTGCATAACTCATCTTTTCTGGCATAGTTTTGCTTGATATCTACCATCTCCTGTTGTAGAATTACTATATCTTTGAGTAATCTTGTGACATCTACATGATCAAACGTTACAGGAGGAAGTTTATATAGATTCCGTGCCACAAAAATAGGGAGTTCCTCTGTGTCTAACTGTCTCATTAATCCCACTATATCTTCTAAGTCCCTTTGTGATTTTCCCTCCTTCTTCCTTTGAATCTTCCGCTTGGCCGTTTTAACGGATTCAAAAAGGAGATTTTTAGCCGTTACAATGTCCTCTTCAGAGAATCCACTATTACAAATCCGGATCAAGCTCACTGCATCCATAACGTCCATCTTATTTTGGATGAAAGATAACAGTTCATTTATCACTATATTGCAACTGATACATTTTACTACATTCGATGCCATAATTACAAAATATCTCCGAAAACAGTGCGCGCGCGCTCGCGTCGTGACTGAGACTGACTACGCTTTATATACTATTAAATAAAAGTGTTCATTTTCACACAAGTATCCGAGTTTTAAAGTAATTAAGCAAATTCGGAGATAACCTAAAAATTATGTCTAAACTACTCGCAACTTATAAAATGACCACAGATCAATCATGTAGGTACAAAACAACAAAGATAGTTAAAAACAAAATAAGAGAACAGCTGCTAATTGAAAAAAAAAACGGGAATAATCGTGAATAACGAATAATCGTGCTTTTTATGGCCTCGCAGCGTTGATGTGACATTATAGAAATGAAACAACTTCAGTCAGTCATCATCCCTACCGGTACGTCTGTCATCTGCCTTGACAGTTGCATCTGCGTGAGACGAAACACAAAAATAAATATTTTCACAACGGAACTATGCAATACATATACAGTACCTACGTTATGATTATGATATTACTAATTATTGAGTTTAATATCATTATTGTGATGTTTTTATGTAAAGGCTCATACCTACTAACGTAACTCGTACAAATGAAGAGAACGAAACGTCCATCATGACTATACGGAAATGTACCCAGCAATCGTTAATTTACTGTTTATCTTAAAATCATAATTCCGGATACGAAAATAAAATTCCTGAAGTGAAAAGCTTGTAAAAAATAAGAAAATAATTTGTATATTAATTTGGTTTTCATACATGCAACTTTTCAAGACTGGTTTTGGTCAATCTCCTTTCCCCAATCAACATTGAACCTAATGCTTTAGCGATAAATTTGAAAATCTATTAAAGAAAGACAGATTGTAGTAGCTTGATGTGCTGGCGTCTATATGTACACATTAAATACAGAAAAAAATAAAGGAATAGAAAAATTGGTACCTACAAAGGTGTTATTTAGTTCTAAAGAAATCTCTTCCAGCACACCTGCGAAAGGAGAGTAGATAAAAAAGAGATGTAGACACTGTGTGTAAAAGAAGAAGAGAGAATACTTAACTTAGGGTATACATCGTTTAGCAATATCTTTTCTAAAATATGGAAAGTATGAGTGGAAACTAGTTGGCGAAGAAGACAATAGACGATAAAAGTGGTGTTTCACACGGCGCACGGCGCTGTCCTACACAACATTTTTCAGTAAAATGTTGGCGTCACACGTCAATGACCCAATGTTAATACGGTTAAAATATGTGCCATGTGATACCAAAATTATACTGCAAACTAACGTAGAGGTTAAAATAACGGGGCGTAAAATAGTGTGGGGCAACATTATCTATCTATACAAATAAATAAAAATGAAGTGTCTGTTTGTTATTTCTAAATAACAGCTTTTTAAAGCATAAATGAAAATTATATACGGTACTTTTAACAAAAAACATATCATTTAAATTTTTGTCTGTCTGTCTGTTTATTCCGGCTAATCTCCGAAGCAGCTGTGCCTATTTGGATCGCCCTTGTAACGCGACTTCTACTGGCAGATAGCTGATGTTATGAGACGTAATTGAGGCCACTTCACTATCACTATCACTACATAGTATAAAACAAAGTCGCTCGCTGTCTGTCTGTCCCCTGTGTCGGTTGCGTACTTTTAAAGATCTAAGCATTCATAGAATGCTTAGATTTTGATGTGGTTTTTTTATTAGATAGAGTGATTCAAGAAAAAGGTTTATACGTGTATTACATGCATAATATAGTAGAGAAACACTGATAATTTTAGAGGTTTCTTATGTGATGTCGTAAATAAACACATTTTTGCGCTTACATTGCAAACGCTGGCTGAACCCTACGAGATAGATCAAAATAATATTTTGTACAGTATTGTACGCCTTAAAAAGTTCTACAAAAAATTCCTGGATGATATATGTCTGTCTCTTAGGGATAACCCACAATAACCATTTTTTATCATCCTTTACTTTTTACGAGAAATAATGGCTTATTTACGAAGAGATTTTAAGCAATACAGCATTAATCCTTATCCAATTAAGTACCTTAAATACACTGTGCATTTAATATAGATCAATATGGCCTTTAACAGCATGTAATTCATTAGGCGGTATCAGCATTGCACCCGTGCGAAGCCAGGGCGGGTCGCTAGTTTATTATAAAACAAACAATTAGGGTTCTGTGCAAACGAAATCTGATTTAAATGGATAAGTAATATTTTTTTTAATAATTTCACGCGGCAACAGCAACAGCTAGTGTAGGTACAAAAAAATCCTGCGGGTAACAAACTAGAGTTGAAACGATGAAGTTATTGAACTGTTAAAGCATTATCTTCACTGGCCTAAATCATCTGCCTAGCTTTTTCCCAACAATGTTGGGGTTTGCTTCCAGTCTAACCGATTTTTACATAGAGCGACTGCCTATCTGACCTCCACAACCCAGTTAGTACTGGGTAATACGATACCCATTGGTAAAACTGGATAACAGACTTTCAGACCACTGACTACTTAACGATTGTGAGTCACGGAGGAAACTCGGTATGTAATGGGTGGTCACCCATCCACGGGCCAACCTAGTGGTCCGTGGACCACGCGCGGCTTAACCTGACGATCGACACGAGAGGCTGACATTAATAAGTACAAACAAATATACGAGAAAATAGAACATGTTTATGTTGTTTTAAGGTTAGTAATCAAACGTACATTTTATCCTCTAGCTAAGCACGTTTCAGATTTATTCCAAGGCAAACTGCTGTTGCAACTGTTTGATCTCCTACATATTTATGATCTGTATCCGATTAAAGACTGCATCTGCAATTCTAGGAATGAGATGCAAGCTGAGCACAGAAATAATCCGATTTCTTGAGTTCGCTTTCCAAGTTGACTATTCGATTGGTTTTCTACGCTAGTACTATCTTTCTGACTTTCATATTTCGTTGTGTGACCAGTGTGTTTTTTGCTGTTAACTTTTCGAATGGTTGTACCCATCACACACAGAAACAACGATGATAATGATACTGTTATGTTCTCTATATAATGGGTTTTATCTGCCAAGTTGGCCGGCCGGTGACAGCAAGATATTAGGAAGATTGGATAAGTGGATAAGTATGAGGGAGGCTTGCACAGCAGTGGGATAGAAGAGGCTAAAACAAAAAAAAAATACAATAAAATCAAAATCAAAATCAAAGCATTTATTTCAAGTAGGCCCGTTACAGGCACTTTTGAACTGTCGAAACAAAGACAACAATGATATTTAGCTACAGTCCCAGTCACAAGGCATAAAAACTGTGAAAGTACTGTAGTTGCCCATTCCCTAACGTAGATCTCTATGGAGAAGAACGGGCAAGAAACTCCATGGACACTCTTTTAAATCAGAATATTTTTACAAAACCTTGGTTACATCATTCATGTTTAGATGGTACATTATGTGAGAGCGATGTAGCAAGATGTGCACGTTAAAAGTGTCCATAGTAAAACAAGGAAAAGAACAATTCAAAAAATAAAATAATTAATTCAAATAAGCCGTGGCAACCAAGAGATGACCAGTCACAACTGACAGCGCCCGTTCACGAACATGACGCATGTATCAGCACCATTCAACTCAACCATTTTGAAGGGAACTAAATGATCCGACACACGCGCCACCATCAGCGAGACATTTGAGTGAGCATGACATACACTTAACCGCCAGGGCAAATTCAAGTCAAAAAAAAAAAAAAAATGACGTAGGTTTCCAACGAAGGATAGCTTTCTATTACATAGTACTCACATAATATGGGCTATGCGGTTATATAATACCAAAAGAAATTGAATCTATACAATGCAAAGATAGTTGTACAATCTTCAGCAGCTCCAACAATACTATTTAATGCTATCCATTAATCAGTTTATGCGCCCCTGTCCATGTGGAGCAGGACCGGCATTGAGCCAAGCATTTTTATCAGAGATATAATCGTCCAACTTGTAATATGCTTGCTTACATAGTGTGCGTTTAATGCATGATTTAAATTTCGTCTCATTCAGTTCAAGAATACTTTGTGGAATTTTATTATAGCATCTTAAACAGTACCCCATGAAAGATGAGTCTACTTTAGCGAGTCTGAAGCCCGGCTGAACTAATTGGTCTCTAGTTCTCGTACTGTAATTGTGTCTGTCACCTCTTTTATTAAAAAGATGTAGATTTTTTCTAACGTACATTATGTTTTCGTAGATGTATTGACAATGTACCGTCATGATTTTGATTTCCTTAAACAGTTCCCTTAGAGAATCGCGCCTACGAAGATTATATATGGCTCTGATGGCTCTTTTTTGCAAAATAAATATAGCCTCAATGTCTGCAGCCCGTCCCCATAACAGAATGCCATAAGACATTATACTATGAAAGTAACTAAAATAGACCAGTCTAGCGGTATCTACATCAGAAAATTGACGGATTTTTCTAACAGCATATGCTGCTGAACTTAGGCGCCCCGCAAGAGATTTCAAATGAGAACCCCATTGTAGCCTTGAATCAAGCGTAAGCCCCAGGAAAACGGTTTTATCTACGAATTCAAGTTTCTCTTTATTCAATACTATATCACACTCGTTACTTTTAACATTTGGTAAAGCAAATCTTATGCATTTCGTTTTTTTTTCATTTAATACTAAATTGTTTGCTGTGAACTAATTATGGACCTGAAGTAGGGCATTATTTACGTCATCTAGATTTTGGGCCCGTCTATTTATCTTAAAAATTAGAGAAGTGTCATCAGCAAATAACACCATATTTTGAGGTTGGTTTTTCAATAAATAGGGTAGATCGTTTATATATACTAGAAAGAGGAAAGGACCCAATATTGAGCCTTGCGGAACCCCCATTTTTACTTTTAAACCCTGTGAATTAACACCATTTATTTGAACATATTGTTGTCTATCACTTAAATAAGATTTTACCAAACTAAGTGCAAGTTTACCTAGTCCGTAATGCTCAAGTTTCAAAAGCAATGTGTCGTGATTTACGCAATCAAATGCTTTGGAGAGGTCACAAAATATTCCTATTGCGTCTTGGGATGCTTCCCACGCAGAAAATATGTGCTTTAATAAGGTTACACCGGCGTCAGTTGTACAACGTCCCTTAGTGAAACCAAACTGTTGGTCGTGTAAGATTCTGTTGGTGTTAAAATGATTGAGCATTTGATTAAGCATTACTTTTTCAAACACCTTGCTAAAAACTGGCAACACGGATACAGGTCTATAATTATTAGTATCTTTACTATCCCCGGATTTGAAAAGAGGTATGACTTTACTGTATTTCATTAAATCAGGGAAAACTCCTTGGTCTACACACAAATTAAAAATTAAAGCCAAGTATGGTGCTACAGTCTCAACTATGGATGTACAAACTTTGATAGACATTCCCCAAAGATCTTCGGTCAGTTTGACTTTTATTTGCCGGAAAGCTTTAATAACTATCATAGGGTTTATGTGTTTAAATTTAAATTCAGCCGGGCAGCCAGACACATTCGCCTTTAATAAACCAATTGCTACTTCAGGAGAGGAATTAAGAGACTCCGTAGTTTTTAACGGTATATCGGTAAAAAAATTCACAAATTCTTGAGCTACTTCCTGATTAGAGCTTTTAGGACCACATGCTGTATCTAAGGTGTAGCTAGTGTTACGTATTTTCTTCCTGTTAGTCTCGTTATTTATGACTTTCCAAACTGTCTTTATTTTATTTTCTGCTGTTTTGATCTTGTTGCTAATGTGCAGGGCTTTGGCAACCTTGCATGTATTTCTAAAAATGTTTGAATACTTAGCAACATACTTATTAAAAGTTTCAGTGTTTATATAAGATTTAAGGTCATAAAGCTCAAATAGTCTTTCCCTACTTTTTCTGATACCTCTAGTTGCCCAATCACTAAATATAAATTTAGGGCAAATACTTTTTGTCTTCTTTTCAAAAGTTTTGTTGTATTCAGTGTGAACTATTGAAAAGAAATGATCATACAATTGATTTATATTAATATCGTCCATATGATGGCTCATAACACTTAACTTGTTCTGCAGGGAAATATTATACCTATTTAATTTGCTAGTAGTTATAGGTCTAAATTTAATCTGAACATTTTGCAATGGTGTGTTACACCTAAAAGTTACAGTTTGTCCGCTGTGGTCAGACGGCAGGCAATTTACTATGGCTTTATCTAAGTAATCGCAATCGCAGAAAACATTATCTATACAAGTAGCAGAAGATGGAGTGACTCTAGTAGGTTCTATAAAAATGTTGGTCAAGTCAAATGACTTAAAAAGATTTAATAACCGACTGCTATTTGAATTGTCTTCTAAAATATTGATATTGAAATCACCACAAATAATTGTAGATTTATTACTGGCTGCAAGTTTTGCCAGGACATCTTCCATTATTGATTCAAATAAGGAAAAGTTTTGATAGTTTGGGGGTCTGTACACACACACAATTACATGCTTATCTAGCTCAACACAGGACAGTTCGACGCAATGTTCAACCGAGAGACCTACTATGTCAATACGTTGTTTATATTTAACACAATTTCTCAAAAGTATTAGGGAACCTCCACGCAGCATAGATTTACGGTTAAAGCAGCTACCAACCGTATAGTTCTCATAATTAATCAATAACATCTAATGTGCCGATGGATGGATGGAAATTGGACGTGGAGTTGCGGACACCAGCCCGTTATACAATACAACATCTAATGTGACTAGAAAGTGTAACATTTATACTTTTGTTGGATGAAAAGTGACTATTATGCTGCGGGTATCATTTCAGTCAAAATACGTCCACTGCTGGACCTCTCCCAAGTGTCGCCACATTGACCGGTCCCGTATTGATTGGTCTGTCCCGGACTCCGGGTGCTTACCTACATAATATGCTAGTTATAATCAAAAATAATTTAGTATTCACTTTTTTTGGAAATAAATTGGTACGCGACTGAAACGACGAATAACATTCATTGTCTAATTTTATCTTCACGTTCGTTAAACTTATACTGACTCTTACGGGGTATCTTCCGTGATTGTTCATAATTAAAAACCGCAAGCGCCATGACCGCAGGTTGACTGGAGAATGCGGGTGGATGGAAAATAAATTGTTAGGAGCAGACAAGTCTGTCCACCCGCTTTCTTTGTCTTTTGCTACGCGCACTACTGGAACTCGACACTAAGTCACGGCAAAATACACTTACAGTATCACTAGGTTTTGTGGAGTCCTTATAACGATGCCGCCTGCTACTCAAAACTGGACTCCACGTACTTGACAATTTGATTCAAGTTTGTTACTTGGGGTCGCCACACACGCTCAAATGTTGACTTCAAAACCTTTTAATTTTTAACCAAAACTTTTTGCAAATTTTCCAGAATACCTGCTCTCGTTGGTGCTAACGCTTGCATAAGACCCAATAAACTAATTGCTAATCTTCTCAGTGTAGATAAAACTGGAGCCCCGTTTTCAGTTGCAGCTGCTCCAAATCCGGGAGTTTTCGTCTATTTTGGTGCTCGCTCAATGAAAGCGCTGGCTGAAATAGAAAACTTCGTGTGTTTTTGCCATTTCGGTGAAGTCAGAACTTTGATATTAACGAAAATTGTAAGACGTCTTTTTGTGACATTGGCCACAGATTGTAAATAAAAGTGGCTTACTTATCTCGCATTTTCACTACACCAAGCTGCCTAACCTTTTAGGGAATATGGAGATGATATCCTCATAAATTCCAGTCATTACCCGTGGCTTTAATGTTCTCAATCCAATACAAAAACCCATGGACAAGGAACAGGACATTGTCACAAACTATCCGTATGGCAAATTCTAGAACGATTATACGAATTGCGTTTACTAGGATCCAAATCAAATTCAAATTCATTTATTTTGTGAACATAAGTAAACAGTATGTGGTATAATATATAAAATTCAGAAACTATCTATACCCCGCCGTTAGGCACAATCAAATTGCTTCAAAAAATAATAATAATAATAAAAAATCTATAAATAAAATAAAATCAATAAATAACAATGCAATTTGGTTCAGTAAATAATTAAACTCATCAAATAACACAACATTAAACAACAAATGAAAACAATACATAATTTTATGTCATCTATGTCAATATTATAATTCCATGCATCAAATGTCAGAGTTATGTCAATATAAGAAAAAAGGCATCAAAACTGAATAAGTGTTTTATCTATCTTTATCTAAAGCCCATTGTATCTCACTTGTATTACGTAAGGAGGTCTGTAGCTAAGCATTTGACGTCCCAAAGACGCTACTACTAGACCACGATGACATTGGACGACTGCCATAATCCTGACACTTGGCTATCGTACTGGTAACAGAATCGTTATTGATGTGTTTTGTTGAATAATCATGTATGCAGTGGGAATAGATGAATTTTGCTAGCTATCTAAGGTTGAGGTGTTTACGTATAATAGATTCTTTTTAACGATTGTTTGTGAATGTGTGAGCAGTATAGGCCTTGTGGCTCTTCCTAGAGGTGTGTTAACTTTTGTTAACCTCTTATCTTGTTTTCCGTTTTTTTTTTTGTGTAGTAATCAACGACTTGTTGTCGGGCCTATGCTGTCCCGCCATACTTGAGTACCAATGCTGTAACATGATAATATTGTAAAATCTAATCATTTTAAAAGAGTAACCATGGAGTTTCTTGCCGGTTCTTCTCCATAGGAAACGACCAACCCGAACCGTGCACCTTTTTGTCGACATTTCATAAGTGCCCAAAATCAAAATAATAAAAATATTTTGATTTTGATTTCGTGTTATTCGATGGCAAGGCAAAAATTGTGGTATTGTTTTTTTAATAATATTGACCCTCGATCCATTCTAAAATATTTTATCATTTTAGACATACTAAGGGTGTTTTAAACTACATAAGGGTCGGTTTTCAGTCTCTAATATCATTATATGTATATCATTATTCAATATTTGTGCCCCGTGACTTAATATGTGCAATCTGTCGCGAGAATTGCGATCGTCGCGTTCATATATTATGTCAGTCATTTGTTCGAAAAACCGGAAGGCACCGTCCGTCTGTCGTGTTCACAGAACAAAATAAACTCGTCGAGTTCGCTCGACGAATGTGTTAGTTAGGAATAGGATGTGGCTATTGAGGTTTTTACGTGTGATGAATGTTCTGCACTCAGAGTCTAAATAACATATAACATCATGCTCAAAGGGTTAGGCAGAGGTGTACCTAATAGTACATCCACATTTCGCCAGTTACGTATAAGTCCCATGTAATGATGTATTAACATTATTAAACAATTGATTTGTAATTTTCTTTTCTTTTATTTTAAAAGTGTACTGTAATAATATTAAATTCCACTGACATGTTTATGTAACACTATTCTATTATATTAATTTTGACTTCATAATCATGTGCCCAACCTTTTCAGTCGGCTTCCAATCTAACCGGACATGACATCACATGTATTTATTTGACAAATTTATTTTTGACATAACAGATCTTTTATATTTTATTTGCGATATATTATTTATGACACCACTTGACATATAATTTTTGTTTTGCTTTTTGAATTATTGTAATTATAAGATGCTATTTGACATTTTAATATGATTATTATTATCTTTTAAGCGCTTTGGTAAAAAAAACTGTTAGCTTAGAATGTATTTCTGAATAAATAAATAAATAAATAGAGGGCGAGCCTATTGCCATCAACCGGGCACAAATCTAGACTCACACTTTGGCCGACTCGGGAATTGAACCCAGGACCTCATGCTCAGCAGACGCGATGACGACCACTTGACCAACGCGCCAGTCTGCAGAGTCAGAATATACCTCAAAAGATAGGTGCACGGTTCGGGTTGGTCGTATCCAATGAATAAGAACCGGCAAAAATGTCTATGGTTACACCACAACAAGCATTATTATAACTCATCCGATTCTTTATGAGCCTCTCACCCCTAGAAAGTAGACAGGCATAAATATGTTAATAGATACAACACAGATTCTCTAGAAGTCCGAAAGAAAGAAAATATATTTTCTGTAGAGGATATTCAAATGAGATGAGGGTATCTTTAATGTGGATAATACGGATCCTATTGGCTATTGAAAAGACAACAGCTGGAACAAACGGCTCTTCTTGTTCGATACTTGTAAACAGATAGGCATTGGAAAAACTTTATATTATAACGAAATTTAGTACAATGTATCGGGAAAGTAATTGTATTGTCCCAGAAGTATCCTGTATGATTTTTTATTTGCTAGTGAAATGTTTCAGATTTCACACCAAGTCCTCTGTCCCCGATTTTGCTATGAACATATCAGGCACAGATAGAACTATTAAAAAAAAAGAGAAAAAATATTAAAAGAAAGAATTATTAAAATGGTAATTTTATATATTTTTTTTAAACTATACTACAATGTTGTCCTATTTGACCCAAAGGTTGACTGGTAGAGAATGCCTTGTGACATTAAGTCCGCTTATGTACCACTCTTGTACATGAAGTTTAAATACATAAATAACTATTAAACGGACTACTATGCCCACTAGAACGTATCAACAGTGTAACATACTCGTTTATATAACGGGCTTAGAACGGTCATCATACGCCGTTATATACCCTATATTTTTTTGTACTGAAAACCGTCGCGTGTCATGCACGGGGCGTAAACAATCGTCGGCGAGAATATTTTGCCGGTAAGCGGCGCTCTGTGCATGGCACGCGACGGTGTTGGTCGGCGACGAAACGGTCTACTGGGTATAGTCTCATGCTTTTCGATACAAAGAATATATTTTTGCCTGATGCGTCCGTACCACGGCCATGGTATGGTACGGTGTAGTGGGCAGAATCCTTTATTTGTAATGACTACATTTTTTTTTCATAATCATGCTTCCCCGTAATCAATTATGTTTCTACTTATTGGTCTAGAGACAACTAGACTTAGATTGATTTAATTGACTTATCACAAACATTGGCTTAGCGTTATTCCTGTCACATCATAACACAAGTTTTAAACCACACTATCACTGGTTCGAGGCGATGCAGGAGGAGAGTACTCGTACCTGGAAGGATATGGTGAGGCCTTTGCCCAGCAGTGGGTACATACAAGGCTTCAAAAATAGACGAGAACATACATATAGGATGTAACAAGACCCTTAACGAAGCCGAAAGGCAATTGTTCTCTCCGTTTTTTGTTCTAGACCATACCTGGAAACCTTCTAGTTACGGAGATATAGGGGTCAAAGTTTTTTACAAGTATTTTTTTAATACACTTTTTAATGTAAAAACTTTACTTTAAACACCTCCACGACCCCCGTACTATTCAATCTACCCAATATTTTGAGTGCGTTACATTGAGTCCTACCGTAAAACGTGATTTATCACCACAAAAAAAAAAGTCGTTTCCCAGCAATAATTTTTGCGTAAAGTTACTTAGTTTTATGTACATAATGCTTGGTTAATGGCTTCGTAAAGGTTACACTCTGTATGTAAGCCTATTTATAGCACGCGCTAAGTAGGTAACATTGATAAAATCTTGACTCAGTTTTGCCCAGTAAAGTAACATTCAAAAACGGTACAGAGACTTTACACGAGTCATTTAAGAAAGTACCTAACAAATCAAGACAACGCAAAAAAAAACCGGCCAAGTGCGAGTTTGACTCGCGCACGAAGGGTTCCGTACCATTATCTATAAAAACAGCAAAAAAATCATATCTGTTGTATGGGAGCCCCCTCAATATTTTTTTCTTAATTTTTAGTATTTGTTGTTATAGCGGCAATAGTAATACATCATTTGTGAAAATTTCAGCTTTCTAGCTATCACGGTTTATGAGATACAGCCTGGAGACAGACAGACAGACAGCGGAGTCTTAGTAATAGGGTCCCGTTTTACCCTTTGGGTACGGAACCCTAAAAACGGTACTGAGACTTTACATGAGTCATTTAAGAAAGTGCCGAACAAATCAAGACAAAACAAAATAAATCTAATTCAATCACCGATATTCTCGTATTTCAGACCTGTTACAGTAAAGAAAATACAACACACAAGCATTAGCTATTCTTCAATTTCCTTTCCATCTCAACGAATCCCATTCATTTTCCGCTGAGTCGAAGGATCACATGGCCAGACCTTTTAGCCAATTGGAACAGAGCTCCTTGGTGTTGGTAAAGGGCACTCCACATCCCTCATTATCTTAAATAATTAAGTGCTTTCCGAATTAATGAAAATGCCTTATTTATGTACATGTTGCGTTTGCACCGTTTAGGCTTAAAGATACTTTGCTTTTATTTTCAGTACTCGTAATAGGATTTGCTACACGGTAAACGTGTATTTAGGTGAATTTCTTTCAGTATTACGTACAAAGTTATTGTAAATCTACTACAGACTTATTAGTTTTGTAGTTTTCAATTCGTCGTAAGTGTAAGTTGAAGGTTTGGTCGTCAATTGAGAGTAATGTAGTTTAAGAGATGGCAGAATATCAAATAGAATAAGTGAGAGCTACTTTTAAACGCTTATACTTTAGGACCTATGAGATATTTTCGTATGTAAAGACACAGTCGTAAATTAAACGTTCGAACAAAATGAAGGAAATCATTTGAATTCTTTTACTTTGGCTACCTCGTTGGTCTAGTGGTTGCAATTGCGACTGCTGAGTATGAGGTCCTCGGTTCAATTCCCGAGTCTGGTAAAATTTTTATTAGGTTTTTACATCTGAAATTTTTCAGCAGCAGCCACGGAGTCTGGATTAGTGTTAAGTTGATGGCAATAGGCTTGCCCTCATTACATGGCACTTAAACATAACTGGCGAAATGTGTGTATACTATTAGGTACACCTCTGCCTTACCCTTCTGGGAGTACAGTCGTGATATTATTTTTGATTTCCCTAAGCTCAAAAGATTTGAAATTACAGTTTATGGAACGTTCATACTCTCAACTCCTGCAATAGTCATTTAATTAAAACTTTCTCTTCAGATAACCTCAATGAATACATCATAACCCATTAAATCCACCTCACCGACCATTCCATCATCCTACATTACAGCAATCTGAGCAGCTGTCAGCTGTTCGATATCAAGTTACTAACTCATCCTGACTAAGTCTCGCTGTTCACTGGCACAAATGGATGAAGTTTGTCGAAGTTCCATAATTTTGATAAATTGAGATGTGCTGCAGTCTACCTCTAACATCGGTGTCATCTCTGATAATGTTATGGGGTGCTTGCAATTGAATATTTTGGGGGTCAAAAGCAGCGGCTGCTGAGCAAGGTCACGGATTCGATTCCCAGGCCGTGTAAAATGTTATTAGGTTTTTCCATTAGGAATTTCTTAGTGGCAGTCACGGAGTCTGGATTCGAGCATGGTTGATGGCAATAAAATTGCCCCTATTATATTGAACATAAGCATAGTAGGCCAAATGTTGGTATGTACCTAATAAGGTACATCCCTGCCTACCCCTTAGCCGGAATTATAGGCGTCAGTCGTGATATCTGCTCTGTGAAGTTTAATTTACTCAAAAAGAATCTCGGCAAATCGCCAAGCGGCTGGTCGACTCTTCACGGCCGGGCCTATTTTTTGCCAAATAGTGTCAGCATTGCCATCCAACGTGGCAACGATCCCAACCTTCTGGGCACTTTTCCTGCTGACAACCCCTGTAACCCTTTTGGTACATAAATTTTCATTACTATTATAGTTTTGTAGTTTGTAAATAAAAAAACATAATGAGATAAAACATTTTGGTTTACAATAATGAAGCCAATCCTTGAAGATTATGTTTTGCAGGAAAACACAAAAAATGTTTTTATGATATTTCAAAAAGGACACTTTTTATCCAATATTACGTTCGCGTAATACAATATTTGACATCCATGCGGGCAAAGCCGCGAACAAAATCTAGTACTTCATAAGCCTAGCCTAGACGTATTATACGAGACATTACCATCGCTGTCGATTCTATGTATCCATACATTTTTGCAATTTCCTCCGAGTTTCAGTGCCCCAGATAAAACGCTCATGAGAGTACTCACTCCTACTGTTTGCAGATCATATTTATGCATGAAATATTATGTTTCGTATTTACATATAAATGCTGGATCTGTTTCTATGCACCTAAGCCTGTTTAAAGACTTGAGATCTTTTCAAACGGGACTTGTTTGTTATCTTTTGTATACGCTGGTTACGTGATATAAATAATCATATTGTATTCCCGCGGCGTCGTCCGCTTTGAGAGAAAATTATACCGAGAGAACTTAATAAGTATCAGTTTTTAAACTGACATGGTCACTAACATAGTGGCAGAGGTACTGAGTGCAAAAAACGAACAAGATTACGATTTGTCTGCTTATAAACACCCACCCGCAATAACTTCAGTTTATCCGTGATCATGGTGCTTGCAACAGCGCCAAAATATCGGGAACTCAAAACAAACAGTGGACATGGTAAATATCCCGTTTCTAGTGTTAATTAAAAAGTATCGTTTAGACATCATCTGGCCATCCTTTTCCCAACTATGTTGGGGTCGGCTTCCAATCTAAACGGATGCAGCTGAATACCAGTATTTAACATGGAGCGTCTGCCTATCTCATTTCCACAACCCAGTTAGTACTGGGTAGTACGATACCCCTTGGTAAGACTGCATGATTGTCAGACTTTAAGGCCACTGACTACCTGTAACGACTGTCAAATATCTACAATTGACAGCCGGGACCAACGGTTTACCGTGCTTTCCGAGGTACGGAGAAAACTCGGTGTGTAATGGGTGCCTATCGTTCAGCTTCTGGCGTTAAAGCGTAAAAAAGCAACACAAACTGACAAAATAACTTAGACATTCAATAAATTAGTAAGGAATTCAAGATTTTGTTTGAAAAATACGACTAATGAATGAATCATGATTTTGAGAATAGTAAGAATTTTGCAAAAGAAATTTATTATAAAAGTTTTTGTATAATTTGCAGAGCAAAAAGTCTGCGACAGTTCATTACGGAATTTAATTAAAGGTTTTATCTAAGTTCGATTCCTACGAGAAGCATACTTTGTGAAGTTGTTTCCAGGTTGGTTAGGACATTGCAGGCTTGAATCACCTGATTGTCTGATAAAAAGATGATTCCGTGCCTCGGAAAGCACGTAAAGCCGTTGGTCCCGGCTGTCATTGGTTGATCTTTGGCAGTCGTTACGGATAGTCAGAAGCCAGTAAATCTGACTCCAGTCTTGCCATGAAATACCGTGTTACCCAGTTAATGGGTTGTGGAGGTCTGGTAGGCAGCCGCTCTGCGTAAAATACTGGTATTCAGCTAAATCTGGCATGACTGGAAGCCAACCCCAATACAGTTGGGAAAAGGCTAGGCAGATGATGATGATCTAAGTTGCTTTTTTTTGTAATCAACCGTTCAGGGAAAAACCAGGGTTTTTTTCATTTTAATACCGTCTATAACGTATGACATTATTATTACATAAAACTTACTAATTTAAATTATTTAATTATGTGTAATGAAATTGACCATCTATATCTTGAATGACGTTGTAATTTAAAAACTACTATTTCGGGAAATCGCCAAGCGGTTGGTCGACTCTTCACGTGACCAGAGGGTGGGCCTATTTTTTGGTCAAAGAATCAGCATTGCCATCCAACGTGGTAATGCTGGCAGCCTACTGGGCACTTCTCCTGTTGACAGCGATGCGGATGAAACTTTGGACGCCCTTTAACCCTTTTAAGTGTACATATTTATTACTGTTATAGTTTTCTAGTTTGTAAATAATTTAATTATCTTTGAAACTAATAAAAATTCCTTTAGAACATAAAAAAAAACTACTGAATGTGAAGAGTTTTAATCTCCTAATGTTCCTAATATATTTGCGCACCGATATTTGCACACCTCACATGGTTACAATGCAGTGCACCCGAACCTTTGTAACATCCTCTGAACCTGTGTTATGCAAATAAGTGATTTGTATTTGTATTTGATCTTTTATGGTAAAGTTAAGTTTCCTTTCGTGATTCGATTTCTGCAACCAAACTTTACAATTGACAGTAAAAAGTCAAGATTGGTGTACATGTTCAAACTTTTATACGCTCCCATAGATTTTCCTTAGAATTCCATTCCGATACAAGAATAAAAACAAACCCCTATTAAAAAGCAGCATAAACAGCGCTTTAAACCGATTCCCATCGCAATAAAACTTAACCTAACAATAAAGTAGGAGTAAAATCGACGCATTAATGTAAGCAGCTACGAAAGTGCTTCAAAGCGTAACCCATATAAGAGCTTGCTTATCTAAGTGACGGATTTCCGGCAAAACATACAAAAAGCTGAGACACGTTACATGGCCGCTCAGGATAAAGATGCTGGTTTTTATTGGGACTCTTTCGTAGATTTAGAAGTGGAAAAAGTTGGTATAATATTGGGGATTCATTGAAAGAATTGGATTTTAGAAAAGCAGTTTTGCGAAAGCTGACTCTTCGCACTTGCCTAGATTTTAGTATTTTCGAAACTTCAGCAACTTGTAACGAACAAGTTCAAATAATCAGAAACGTAGGTAATTAAGATGGCCATAATTAAGAAACCGTGGTTTTGTAAACCTCATCCTTCAAAAATATTTGGAATAACTCCTTCGCGTGGAGGAAATGGCATAAGAACTAATAGTCATAATAATTCTTCTTGATACATCTTTCCCTTGTCCCAATTCATTTTGGGTCGGCACAGCTTGTCATCTTCTTCCATGCTTCTCTATTACTCACCATCTCATCAGACAACTCCTTTCGTGTCATATCATTCTTCACACAATACATCCATCGTTTCTTTGGGCTTCCTCTACTTATGCCCATCCACAGTCATACTCAAAACTTTCCTCACGACATTTTCCTCATTCTTTCGGACCTACATACCACGACAACCGATTAACACACAACTTTTCAGTCACCCGCTTCACTTTCAGACTTCCTCTTATGTACTCATATCTTATTTTATCCATTCACGTAACACCACGCATCCGGCATAAGATCTGATAGTTTTAAACTACTACGACTACGAGACTAATTCACACGATTCACGAGATCAGTTTTTGAAACGGTAGGGCCGCAGTTTCAAAAAGTGATCTCGTTTCAGTTTGGTTGGCGATGGAATTTGAATAGTACCTATTATCAGGCATACTGAAAATCATATCCATAGTTAGAGTGAGCTCGCTCATCTCGATGTGAACACTTTTCACGTGACCCAAGTACCAAGATGGTACATCTAATGATATACATTTTTGGGCAAGGAGAGATTTTGAAATCTACACCTTCTTGACGTAAATGCTGCATACCGTTACAATCAAAAGTGAAAACAACTACTTCCTCAAATATATAACCTTAATACATCTCCCAAGTAACCCTCGGTCAATTAAAACCGCAATCCCAATCCACTTTTTCTCAGATCATTTTACGTTTTAATTAAGGGCATCATTAGCCGTAACGGAGGCGAACAATTACCGCCGTCGCTCGCAGCGATACTGTGGTGCAGTCAGTGTGATGCAAACCTTTTATTTTATCTAACTGAACTAGAACAAATATTTCTATCTAGAATTTAATAATGCTTGTAGTCAACTGGCCTTAATTTGTTTAATAGTAAAAATGAAGAAGCTTCCTGAAGACAGTTTCATAAATGTATCAAGGTTCGCAAGGGTTATTATCCAGATTTATGACTTCTAGTCGAGCCTACAGCTACCCAGGCAGGAGCTTTACATAACATCTCGCTTATAATCTCAGAAGGGTTAGGCAGAGGTGTACCTAATAGTACACCCACATTTCGCCAGTTATGTTTAGGTCCAATGTAATAGAGAGCGAGCCTATTGCCTTCCACTGGGCATGAATCCAGACTTTGTGGCTGCTACTGAGAAATTCCTAATGGAAATACCGAATAACACTTTGCCTACTTGTACTTTGACCATAATTTAATTTTATGAATAAACCCCTGATCTATGTACATGTACCCAAGTAAATAACTAATTTTAAGACTTCATTTTTATTAATGGGTGATGTTCATTGTGCTTGTCGAAAAATTTCAACGAAAATGCCATAGGATCTTTGCATTTCCAATAAAAAAATCGTTGGAATGTACGTTACATTTACTTCGCATATTCATGCCAGTACATACATACTTCAGAGGCACGCAACCCTCGGTGTAAACGAAAAGTAACTACGATGGACGGCGCCGCCGAGGCTGCCTAGAAACAGTTGGTAAGATGATTTAGATGCGCATCACGAAGGCTGGTTCGATGTCACACAGGGGGCCTTTGCCCAGCAGTGGGACATACACAACATATCTCAACATGAATGATGTACCTAATGTAACCAAGATTTTGAAACAATATTTTAAGAGTGTCCATGGAGTTTCTTGCCCATTCTTCTCCATAGAGATCTACTCTTTGGAATGTGCAACTACAGTACTTTCTCAAGTTATTATGCCTTGTGACTGTGACTGTAGCTTCGCTTTTTTTTATTTTATGACTTTCAAAAGTGCCTGTGATGGTCTAATTGAAATAAATGCTTTGAGTTTGATACTAGGCTATTGGAAACAAAACTATGTCGACTATAAAATAAAATAAACTTTTTCACATAAAATATTTTCAGAATTTTAATTAATTATTAATATCTATGGATAATAGCGATTGTGTTTGTTGCAACGAATTTTACTAAAATGCTATAGGATGATTGTCGTATAAAAAATATAATATCGACGTAATCACTTCAGTTTTACGCCGCGTTCGTGCTTAGGGCCTCTGGTCTATGAGATGGTTCTGTCTGGTCTATTGAGGATACTCATTACTAAACGGACGTGGGTTAACTGCTCGTTTTGGCACAGAAGTAATTTGTTTGAATGCTGTCGTAAAACTAAACTTTTCCTTTACGATGGTCTACGGATGTTAAAACTACGTTTTAGCAGTGAAGTGCAAAATTAGTAGTAGTATAGTTTACTTGTTTCGGAAAGCAGCGGTGACCCAGTGGTGGTGGCTCCGACTTACGAACAGTAAGTCGTGGGTCCGAACCCAGGCAGGCGCATTACTTTGTGTTATTTATTTCATCACTACTGCTCTCAAAACGGTGAAGGAAAACATCGTGAGGAAACCGGCATGTCCTAGAACCAAAAATTCGAAGACATGTGACATCTACCAACCCGCACTAGGCCTGCGTGGTGGATTATAGCCCATCTCATAGAGAGGAGACCGTGTGTCCCAGCAGTGGGAACATTTAGGCTGATTCTGCCAGAGTTTACTACAAGACTACTTTTAGATAGACTTTGGCTGCCACGTTAGTCGCGACTGCTGAGCATGAGTTCCTGGGTTCGATTCCCAGGTTGGGAAATATGTAAATGAGTTTTCCATCAGAAATTTCTCAGTAGCAGCCACACTATTATATGGGACTTAAACATAACTGGCGAAATGTGGATGTACTATAAGGTACGAGGTGTACCTGCCCAACCCTTCGGGGATAACAGTCGTGATGTTATGTTATGTTGCTCTTTTAATAATGTTTGGGCTTCATCTATCCTTCACTCATTCGTACAATGAGTACCGATCGCATCGCATCATCGCCAGCCAATCAGCGTACAGTAAAATGACGCGATACTGCGCTCTGATTGGCCACCATTGTTCCCATACCCTCTTTCCTCGATCGCTGTAAAAAACTTATTCCAATATAGACTTGCTTACGAACATCACATACGACAACATTGTTTTTATTTCATTAAAAAACCCCATCCTAATCTGGGCAAAGTAGCAGCCATAAACTATAAAACAAGTAGCTAGATCACACCGCTACATATCTGGACCTTCAGAGCCATATTTCGAGAATTCGGAGCATCGAAAACCAATTCTTCGAGCAGAGCGACCTTTGGACTGCCACGCTGCCACGGCCACGTAACTTCACAAAGACGAGCGAGATCACACTAAGGAGCGAAGATTCATCGGCATATTCACGCAAGGGCCTTCAATAAAGGACAATTGAAGATTTGGATGATCAACGTGGATAAACGGTGCGTTCATCAAGTTCTTTTCTTCAAGACCTGCCGAGTTCATTGGTGTAATACCGTTTTTGTGATCTGATTCCAGTGAGGGTGGTGAGGGTTGCCCACTGCGCAGAGCGATACAATGGCTGCTCGTGCTTGCAAAAGGCGATTTTACACGCAGTCGTTACCTGCACGTGAGTACTCCACTTTTCACAAGCCACCAGAATGTCGTTACAGGCTAAAGATGGGGAGGGTTCCATTAGAAAACGCGATAAATCTCCTTGTAAAGCTATTTATGATGAGAAAACTGAGCTAATCATGCGCGATTTGGTTAGGAAACGCGGTATCGTTAAAGGTAGGTTAACTAAGTTCACTAATTTATTTAAATACTGTCAGTGTAACAACTATCACTAGTGAGTTGAAAATAGATTTAAAATTACGCGTAAAGGGCGCTGATATTTTATTTTCCGAATTTAATGAGATTCAATCTAAAATCGAGGAAATAGTGCCTGACTGTGATATCGATGAGCAGTTAGATCAGCGCCAACAGTTCGAAGATAGTTACTATGCTACTCTTGCCCGAGCTGAATCTATTTTTAGCGTGAGTGAAGAGGTCACTAATTGTTCCAAAACGTGTCATCCTTCAAATAAATCCGCGTCAGTTAAATTACCCACTATTATGTTACCGACGTTTGACGGCTTGTATGAGCACTGGCTCGAATATAGGGACACGTATTTGTCATTGGTGCACAATTCTACTGATATAAGCGATATTCAAAAATTCCACTACCTAAAATCGTCGCTAAAGGGGAGCGCTGAATCAGTTATAAACGCGCTTGAAATATCATCGATTAACTACTCAGTTGCGTGGGAAATACTCCTAAATAGGTATGATAATGATAGGTTATTGGTGCATAGTCACGTCAAAGCATTATTTACAATACCAGCACTGTCAAAAGAGTCACCTTCACTAATTAGGAAGCTTATAGATACAATTATAAATAATTTACGGGCCTTGAAAATCCTGGATGAGCCAACCGACACCTGGGATACCCTCATAATTTATATTATTACTTCTAAGTTAGATAGAACTACAGAACGAGAGTGGGAACAGCATAAAGGTTTATTGTTGTCGAACACCAACTCTAAAACTAAGTTGAAGGTTGACAGTTTGATAAATTTTCTTAAAAATAGGGTCGATTTGTTAGAAACATTAGCATCATCACATTCATCACACAGTAAAGACACAGAAATAAAAAAGAATAATTCAGTTGTCCGAAGTAACGTATCGCAAAGCAATGTTTCGTCAAATAAGCCACCGCCACCAGCGGTGCCGAGTCGCAAAGCACGTAGATCGTGTGTAGCGTGTAACGGTAACACCCACTTTACACATGTACAAAGTTCATTAATATGGACTTGCAAACCAAATTAAAGATTATCAAAGATAATAACATATGTGAGAACTGCTTGCGCTCCGGACACACTGTAGACGGTTGCTTGTGGGGGCCTTGTAAACACTGTAACATGAAACATAATTCACTAATTCATCCTAATGATTCCAATCATACTACTAGCTGTACTGCAAAGGCTACGACGACTACGATGGCAGCGACAGGCGCAGTGAGCGCGCCCCCCTCGTGTGTCACTGACGAAGCACGTGATCCCAATAACGAAAAACTATTAATTCAAGTTAGCAATGTTCACACTGATACACACAGAAAGACACAATTCACAGATGTGCAACCGGTTCTGTTATCTACTGCCTTAGTTGAGATTCCCGATCGCCATAATAACTATCATGTCGCTTGCGTATTACTAGACAGTGGTAGTCAGAGCTGCTTTGTTACACATTCGTTGTGCAAATTGTTAGATATTCCGCTAATACAGTCCACTCATGAAATACGTGGAGTAGGGAATTTAATATCACATTCTACACAAACCTGCGATATTAAAATAAAATCACGCATTAATTCCTACTCGATGCACATAAAATGTTTCGTTCTATCGGAAATAACGGCTACATTGCCCGCTCTGCAGGCTGATAGTGCACAGTTTAGGATTCCTGAACACCTGCAGCTGGCAAATACGCAATTTTTAGGGCCGCAAAAGATAGATATTTTAATAGGCGCGGATCGGTTTTGGGACTTGCTTATCGATGGCAAGATGCGTTTACCGAACGGTCCGTTCTTACAAAATACGAAGTTAGGTTGGATAATATCGGGTCCTATTAATAATATTACGCATAATAATGGACATGTCCAATGTAACTTCACACAATCTATGGACTATCAGCTACGTCAGTTCTGGGAGCTGGAAGAGCTACCAAAGTCTCGGGATGCGCACACAGACGAAGAGCAGGCCTGTGAACAGTCTTTCATCACAACTACTACTCGCAATAAAGATGGAAGATTCTGTGCTCACATTCCTCTCAAAGAGTCGCCCGATACTTTGGTGAATCATTCCCACAGGCAGAGCGTCGTTTTTTGTCCTTAGAAAAAAGGTTATCACACGCACCTATCAGTTATAAGAAATTATACACTGAATTTATACACGAATATATTAATCTAGGTCACATGACTAAGGTTAATTCTTACACGAATCCTCACTACTTCATGCCGCATCACGGCGTTTTTCGAGAGCACAGCACGACTACGAAGCTTCGTGTAGTGTTTGACGCCAGTGCTGCGACCAGTAACGGTAAATCTTTCAACGATATCCAGCTTGTAGGACCTCCTATTCAGGGAGACTTAATAGCTATCTTGTTACGTTTTAGACAGTTTAAATACACGGCAATTGCAGACTGTGAGAAGATGTACCGTCAAGTTCTTTTTGATCCTTCTCAACGTGACCTGCAACTTATTATGTGGCGTGACGATCCTACAAATCCGCTCGAGTTTTACCGGCTTAACACCGTAACATACGGTACGGCATCGGCGCCGTTTGTTAGTGTTAGGTGTCTAAAGCAGCTGCGGGACTGTTCGAAAGAGATACCGCGGCCCTGGAACATAAAGGGCCAATGAAGGAACATGGGTGTTTTTTAGTCAGTAAGAGTCTGACACTCCCTTCCGCTCGGCCCAGAGCGGGAGGAGTCATTTGATGATTTCTCACACCCCCAAAAAAAAAAAAAAAAACGACTTTTACGTAGATGACCTCTTGACCTCGTGTGAGGACAAGGTCAAATTAATTGATATCTGTAAAAGTCCGGTTGCTTTCCACTTCGCAAGTGGATTTTTAACTTTGAGCTCGACGGTGCACCTGCTTCAATGACGTCACCAAATGAACACAGTACGTTTCAAGATTTAAATCTAAACGATAATAGTCAGTGTAGAACGCTGGGATTGGGTTGGTGTAACGCCACCGACGAGTTTAATTTTATTACGCCATTTCAGAACGGCAACAAACCTGTCACTAAACGCTTAATTCTGTCAACTGTTTCACAGATATTTGACCCATTAGGATTGTTAAGCCGGTCCGTTATTATCGGTAAAGTATTATTACAGAAACTTTGGCTATTTAAATTAGATTGGGACGATCCGCTTCCCACTGATATCATTCAAACATGGAACCGGTTTGTTGACAGCCTGTCCTATCTTCGCACAATAAAGGTTCCGCGACACGTTTTCCAATGTGATTCTACTCGGACGGAGTTACACATATTCACAGACGCTTCACAAACTGCATATGGCGCGTGTGCCTATGTACGTACTATAGGTTCCAATCAGCAGGTGACTGTGAAATTGCTATTTTCTAAGGGCATAGTAGCTCCATTGAAACCCGTAAGTATACCGCGATTAGAACTATGCGGCGCGCTGTTAGGTGCTAGGCTGTTTGATAAGATTAACAGTTCACTTACTCGTAGGTTTGATGACGTCATATTTTGGACCGACTCGACAATTGTGTTGGGCTGGTTGCGCATGGCTCCTAGCATGCTTAAGACTTTTGTGCAAAACCGAGTCGCTGAAATACACGAACTTACGAATAAGTTTACTTGGCGTCATGTAAGTGGCAAGGATAACCCTGCTGACCTAGTTTCACGTGGTGTCAATCTTGAAGATTTGTCTTCATCGGTATTATGGTGGGAAGGCCCCAAGTTTCTGTTTAGTTTAAGTTCACACTTAATCTCAAGTATTACTGACATTTCACCTCAAGAGTTACCGGAACTCAAATCAACGTTTACAGGCTCATTGTCATTAGTAACAAAGTGTAAAAATACTACACTCGATACATTTTTTCCATTTAATAGGTTTTCGCATTTTGTTCGCATGAGTCATGTCGCTGCATATGTACTTCGCTTCATTCATAATAACTTTGCGCGCAACAAAACAAATCAGTTGACAGGTACGATTACTGTTACTGAATTGCGACATGCCATTAATATACTTGCTAGATTATCTCAAATGGAATCATTTCCAGTTGTGTATGATCTATTAAAAGGTGGAAAAAGTGTCAAGTCGAGCGATAGACTCGCCAGTTTGAATTTATTTCTCGATAATGATAACATAATTAGAGTGGGTGGTAGAATAAAGAATTCACCTGACTTTGGTTATGACAAAAAACATCCGATTCTTTTGTCTTCTGAGCATTATTTTACGCTTTTATTATTTAGGCACGAACATAACCAATCTTTGCACTGCGGACCTCAAGCTTTACTGTACCGCTTGCGTGAGGATTGGTGGCCGCTGTCAGGTAAAAACCTAGCTAGGAAGGTGACTCAACAATGTGTTGTCTGCAAACGCGTTAAGGGTAAAACATTAACTCCACTTATGGGTAACTTACCTAAAGAACGGATAACTGCTAGTTTTCCTTTCTTTCATACAGGAGTTGACTACGCAGGGCCAGTGCTCGTTCTAAACCGGAAAGGCAGAGGCGCGAAATTAACAAAATCGTATATTTGCTTATTTATCTGTTTCACTACGCGCGCAATACACTTGGAACTAGTTAGTGACCTCTCTTCTAACGCATACTTACTCGCGCTCAAGCGTTTTATTTCACGTCGCGGTAAACCGTCAGAAATATTCTCGGACAATGGACGTAACTTCATTGGCCTGAATAATGATTTTGCTCAGTTTTTGTCAAAATGTAGAAAGGATATTGTTGAATATGCAAGGGGTCAACAAATTAAATTTTCTTTCATACCTCCATATTCCCCACACTTTGGTGGCTTGTGGGAAGCTGGGGTGAAATCTTGCAAGTACCACCTCCGCCGAGTGGTGGGCAACGCGCACTTAACCTTCGAGGAAATGACTACGGTGTTATCACAAATAGAAGCGATATTGAACTCTCGACCTCTGATACCTATATCGTCGGATCCTCGAGATTATCTCCCCCTCAGCCCTGGACACTTCTTGATTGGTCGCCCGCTTACCGCACCGGTCTGTGAAGATGACTTGCGAGACTTACCTGTCCATCGGTTGAGTCGCTACCAGAGAGTGGAGCAGCTTCGCCAACAGTTCTGGGCACGCTGGGCCAGCGAATACATTTCAGAGCTACAAACAAGGACTAAATGGAGGGAAAATACAACAAATCTGAAACCTGACACGCTTGTCGTAATCAAAGACATCAACCTTCCGCCATTGAAGTGGCAATTAGGTCGGATTGCAAAGACGATACCTGGCAACGACGGTATTTCACGGGTAGCCGACATCCACACATCGTCAGGCATCGTGAGACGGCCATATACGAAGATCTGTCCACTGGTGGAGCCTGAATAACACTCATCCTATTGTAAGCTGGTGCTTTCAAGGCCGCGGGCATGTTTGGGCTTCATCTATCCTTCACTCATTCGTACAATGAGTACCGATCGCATCGCATCATCGCCAGCCAATCAGCGTACAGTAAAATGACGCGATACTGCGCTCTGATTGGCCACCATTGTTCCCATACCCTCTTTCCTCGATCGAACATCACATACGACAACATTGTTATTATTTCATTAAAAAACCCCATCCTAATCTGGGCAAAGTAGCAGCCATAAACTATAAAACAAGTAGCTATATCACACCGCTACAAATAATTATAAATTTGAATCATATTACTTATCACTTCCAATGTTCCAACATTTAATATACATTCTTAAAATAACATGACTGAAATTCTTGGAAATATATCATTTCGTCACACGAACCTTGTTTGTTGTTTATACAAAACTTAATATGCTGTCGAGTGGTATACGTTTACTAAAATTGTTCAAAACTTTTGATGAATTTTCCTATGTGGCTTACGATGTAGGGAAGCCAGTAAGTCAATTTGCTGAAGCCTTTAGAACATCAAGACGTGTTATATGAAGTTAAAACTATACTTTGCTTGAGCTGAGAGTTGGTACACTCATCTTGTTGCTAGTGTTCGCAACTTATTAATTATCTAATTCTTATTATTTATTGCACACAAAATAACAAATTTACATACAAATTACAATCATATAGCATAAGTACAATGGCGAGCTTAACCCAGAATTGGGTTTTCTTACAGCAAACCTAACTGCGAGATTTGCAGAAGCGGGTTATACTTATGGCGCAATAACATTTACAAATTAATTAATTTTATAAACTAAACTACATACATACAATACATATTTACACATTATATATCTTCATCACATTTTACGAATTTTGCGCTAGTTAAATTATGGTTGCCTGATATAAGTTTTTAAACTGGCAAGTTAAAAAACTCACTGGAACTCATAACAAATAGTAAACATGATAAATATTCCGTTTTCAGTGTTAACAATATGGTTGATTGTCTTCATTACTGCGATTAGTACTCAATTACTGTCACTTACGGGATATCTTCCATGATTGTTCATGATTTTGAGCTCCCGATATCAACTGTCAATAAAATTGCAAAATGTTGTATTTTTAATATATTTAGCCGAAAACCATTAATTTAATAATATTATAATGAAAAGACACTGGCTACGTTTGAATCCTTCTCTTAGAGGTATGAGGATTAGGGTGTAAAATGCCTCGTCCACCATTGACAAGGATGTTTACCTCTGACCAGTTGCGCGCGAATGCTGTGTCTAGTCTACTACCCGTAGTTTGTTCTAAGGTTTCTTTACATAATTCTAAGCTAATCGCGCGTACATCTCTGCTTGCTCCACAGTATACCTACAAAATCATCATCTCACTTCTGCCTAGCCTTTACCCAACTAAGTTGGGGTCGGCTTCCAATCTCACCGGTTGCAGCTGAATACCACCAATTTAACATGAATCGACTGACTAACTATCTAGTTAGTAGTGGCAAATACGATACCTCTTGGTAAGACTGGTTGTCAGACCTTCGGGCTTCTGACTACCTGTAACGACTGTCGAAGAATTACAAATGACAGCCGGGACCAACTGCTGGACGTGCTTCCCAAGGCACGAATGAAACTCGGTATGTAACTCGATGTGTATGGGTGGTCACCTATCCACAGAGGCACACTAGGCAAGCGCATATAATATACAATAATATATAATCAAACAAAATAAGAAAATGATTTTCCTCCACAAATTGCGTTTAATAAACGGATTCCCCTGCTGTTATTTTCTGCTCTCAATACATAGCTGCTGCGGTCGACGCTTTCAATCTGTAAATGGACTGCCTTTCACATTGTGCCTCCATTGGACGCGGCACAATGCGTTTCCGTTGTTTTGAAATTTTTTGAAAATTTACCTATAACCAATGACTCAGTGTCTTTTGTTATGTTATTAAAGTCTTTAATTAATAGTGGACCTTGTTTGGCCCTTTTTATTTTTAGTGTTAAAAAAGCCCGTAAGAAAAATTACGACACACTGCAACTTACCTTTAAGAGACCTGGCTAGTGGGCCTGTGTCTCCCAGCAATGGACACATTAAGCCGATTATGCTTATGCAAGCAAAAGGCACTTCAGTACAAGTTTTTTCTGAGTAATCTCTACAGCTTGTTAAATTAGGCAATCATATTATAACCATTTTGTTTGACAAATTGTCTGTAAGATAAATGTAACATTTAAAATACATATGATAAAACTCTTTGAAAACTTATATAACAAAAATAAATCCATAACAGTTTCAACCTCAAACTTGAAACTACTATCTATATATATAAAATGGTAAACTGACTGACTGACTGGGTGATATATCAACACACAGCCCAAATCGCTGGTCCTGGAGACATGAAACTTGGAGGGTGTGTTTTTTGTGAAGAGTAAGTATCTACTAAGAAAGGATTTTTGGAAATTCCACCTTTACAAGGCTAAAATTAGCGATGGAAGTTCGACGTCCACGCGGGCGAAGCCGCGGGCAAAAGCTAGTAATGGAATAAAAACGAAAACAGACCTCATTTATAAAAGACATGCACTTTCAATCATTCAGAATGAGCTTTGCTACAAATTGAATTTTTATTCGAGCACCTGAATCAACTTTGCGGAGCTTTTCAAACTTATCTGTGTGGAATTCAATAAGTCAATTTAAAGTTTTAACATAATTTTATTGAATTATATTGAATCTAAAAATCTCTTACTTCCATAAAAATTTAAAGTAGAAATGGACCAATTCGAGAATGTGTAAAATACGTGTTACGTAACAAGTTTCTATGATAGCGCATAACGTGGTATAAAAAAGGTTTCATAAAAAACATGTTTTTAATTTACATTTTAAAACTATTTCAAGAACTTTCCACAAAAGAAACCTTTTACAAAAAGGCTTAAGCACAACTACGCAGGTGAATATTAAACACAACTTTGCACAAATTAATTTAGAGACTATAAAACACTTTCAGGCGCAGTTTAAACACAGTCAAACTATTTTTAGCCCATAGCCGTTCCCCAAAGAACAAACCTTTTTTGTAAAAATACTAAAACAACAGAAGCCTATGTAAATATTTAAGGTTATGTGCCCACACCATGAATGTTATAGCGTTTTCCACCAAGTTACGCGGTTGCTTATTAGAGCGTGAAAAATTTAAAGCTTCAGCAAAATGAGATAAAATACTATGGCCACGCGTGACGAAGGTGGTCATGCTGAAAAGTTTACACCAAACGATTTTCAACCTTAACAAAATTTACCAACGGTCGATTTTCACTGAAATTGTAACCTCCACTTTATTATTTTTTGTCGGACAACCTAATCGCTTCTGACCGCAACGTTGTTAAAATCAACGTTAAAACGCGGAAAGTGAAAACGTTTTTTCATATTTATATTTTTTTGCTGTAAATATTGTTTTTTTTTTTAACTTTTCTTTTTGGCTTGATTGGTTTTGCGAAAATATTGTTGGTTTACTCTGGATATCTGTTTTAACTTATCAGATTTTAAAATTAAAACAATTATTATTAACAGTTATTTTTAGTGGTGGAAACATTGGTGTTTATTTAAGTATTGTGTATTGATGTTATTATATTGTATGTAGGAGAAATTCGTAATGTGGTGCAAAGTTTTTTTTTTTTAAATCTACTGTGCGCCAGTTATGTCTAAGACCCATATGCAACCCATACTGCCATCAACAAAATCACGGCTGCTACTGAGACATTCCTGATGGTAAAACTCAATAAAACTATGGCTGACCTCGAAATCGATCCAAGCACTCCACGTTGAGCAATAGCACATGTGAATGCTAGACCAACAATAGAGTTCCTCTAAATAGTAATATTATGTAGTTAGTAAGTAAGTAATCGATGTTTCTTTTAAAATATAAGCGTCCGTGTCCGAGTAGTTAGCAGATAAGTCAAGTGAAAACTTGTGAAAAGATTATCTCCACTTACATGGCTTCCGTCGTCAGTATTAAATGGCAAAATTAAGGATTAGTGCATTAGGTTACTAGGTAATTGACCAATTACTGAACAGGAACAAAGAAACATGTATTACATATATCTGTAGGTTTATGTTTTTTTAGTATGTTTATCTTGGACATCACTGATATCGGTGGAGGAAAACATCGTGAGGAAATCTGGACCTATAGGTAATTAACATAAGTCTGAAATTGCAACCGTCTTGGTCAAGCAAGCGTGGTGATCATTGCTTGTGCCATCTCTGTACTACAAGAGGCCTTTGACAATACACTGGCTGGTACATCCATAACATAACGTCTGTAATCTCCGAAAGGTAAGGCAGAGATGTACCTACATAATAGTACACCCACATTTCGCCAGTTATGTTTTAGTCCCATTTAATAGGAGGCAAGCCTATTGCCATCGACCGTAGCTGCTACTGTGAAATTCCTGATGGAAAAATGCAATAAATTTGCCCTACCCGGGAATCGAACCTAGGACCTCATGCTCTGCAGTCGCCATTACGACCACTAGACCAACGAGGCAGTCGATAATAGGCTGGTATTGTATTATTATAGTAACAAACACTACTCTCGATCGTATTTCAGGAGTTCTCAGAAGACCTATGGAATTAGTTACATAAAATGATGCAACAAATAACGTTTTCTTAAATAGAAATTTACCAAGTAAGTACTAACTTTGAAAATGACGAGCTTTCGCACCAACTAACTATCAAGGCACATCTCCTAGTGAGCAACCATCATCGTCGGATTCCACTTAGCGTTTTCCCAACCATGTTGGCGTCGGCTTGCAGTCTAACCGGATGCAGCTGAACACCAATAACATGGAGTGACTGCCTATCTGACCTCCACAAACCAGTTAGTACTGGGTAATACATAACCCCTTAGTAAGACCGGTTGTCAGACTTTCGGGCCACTGACTACCTGTAACGCCTGTCAAAGATCTACAAATGACGGCCGGTTCCAACAGCTTAACGTGCTTTCTGAGGCACAGAGAAAAATCGGTATCCACATAATTCACCATCATCCACGAACCGACTTTGGTAAACGCTGCTTAACCTTGAAGATCGACCCGTGCGGCTTTTATTATTTACCCTCGAGCTCCTCAGCACCCGTAGGGGATGAATTATCAAAAATCCTTTCTTACTTGTTCACTTCAGTTATTTATGGCACTCTCTGGCTAGCGTTGCCTGGCAGTGAAATTATGATGAGCAGATGACTGTAATTTTCTAAGTACGATATAATTATATCTTTTCAAAATTTCCATGCCTAATAAAAAACTTGGCCGTTTTTCCCGACTCCGTCTACCTATAAATCTATACATACAAATAAATAAAATTGAAGTGTCTGTTTGTAATATCAAAATAACAGCTTTTTACTGAATGCATATTAAAATATATTTGACACATAAAACAAAAACATATTTTTTTCAATTTTTTTCTGTTGGTCTGTTTGTTTCGGCTAATCTCCGAAACCCCTGGACCGATTTTGACGGGACTTTTACTGGCAGATAGCTGATGTTATAAGGTCTAACATAAGCTGCTATTATTTCAGAAAAATAATTACGGTTCCGTGCAAAAAAATTAAAACCCTTGAAATTGGTAACAATAATTCGATTAAAAAAGAGAAGTAATATTTTTTTATGGGAATTTCACGCGAACGAAGATCGAGGGCAACAGCTAGTCTTTAATAAGATCTCAAAATTAATAACACAACTTTGCTAATTAAGACGTAATCTAAAATATTAAATTACCTACTAATTAAAATTTGATCGCATCACGTTTATGAGAAAACGTAATTTAAAAATCTTTATCAAGTATTTCACATTTTACAGATAGATTCTCTCCATGATTTAAATTTTGTTAAAATATGATTCTTATTTGGAAGACAGAAAGAATGAAAATGAATTTATTTGGAGCGCGGTAGTGGCTCAGTGGTAAGTTTTTCCACAAGGAATTACTCAGTAGCTGCTACGGAGTCTGGATTTGTGCTCAGTTTATGGCTATAGGCTCTAGCCTTATTACATGTGACTTTTAAACATAACAGGAGAAATGTAGGTGTACACCTCTGCCGAACTCTTCGGGGATTACAGGCGTGATGTTATGATAAGCTCTCAAAAACCGGTGAAGAAAAACATCGTGAGGAAACCGATGACCTAGAACCAAAAATTCGATGACATGAGACATTAACAAGCATTGGGCTCGTGTTGTGGATTATAGCCTATTCTTTCTCATAGAGAGGACGTCTCGGTCCCAGCAGTGGGAACAGTAGAAGCTATTATGCTACGAATTCCCATATAATGTAATGTTAAAACGACACCATAAAAACCTCTTAAAAAATCTTAATTAAACAATACAAACAAAACCTTACAAGGTACCCTCCCATATCGTGTATTCACAGTGATTTTAATAAAAAAGCCACTAATACATTCAACATATTATTATTAAAAACCTCTTAAAAAATCTTAATTAAACAATACAAACAAAACCTTACAAGGTACACTCCCTTATCATGTATTCACAGTGATTTTCTTAAAAAAGCCACTAATAAATTCAACATATTATTATTTATGTTAAAACGAACGTGTCCAGTTTTATTTCAGCTGAAAACGTTGAAAACTACAATTTGTTTGCGGTGTGTTGACCACCCGTTGTTTCAATTGTCGCGATAAATTACTCTGGTTACAGAATCCATGTGTGAATTTATTTGGTTTTGTTTACGTATACAAAACTCTTTGATCCGTTTATAGAGAGAATCGTTAACTGTTTTATCGATACTAGACAATTAACGAGAACTCAGTTGTAAGTCACAACTGTGTGTGCAAATTTCATTCTTGTTTGGTTAATAAAATAGTGCTTTCGTGGAAATTTTGTATTGCAATGGAGTGTAAGAGTTCATTTGAGTTCATAAGAAATTAATTAATTACTGTTACTGGTGTATATAACCGTTGTAATTAATAATAATAAATACATTTGACACTCGATACAGCAGCGTCATCAATCATCAACTTTCATTGATCAGCATATCTTAGTACATTTAAATGATCTCAATAAATATTTTCATGGAGTTTTTAAAACTACTCATCATAATATTTTTAACCGACAGCGTTCCAATTTAGACTTCTCAAATAATGTTAACATCACACCAGTAATCCCCGAAGGGTAAGGCAGACGTGTAACTAATAGTACACCTACAATCCCCCAGTTATGTTAAAGTCTCATGTAATGGGGGCGAGTCTATTGCCATCAACCGTGCCAAATCCAGACTCCGTGGCTGCTACTGAGAAATTCCTGATGGAAAACCCAATAACACTTTGCCCGAATCAAACCAGGACCTCTTGCTCAGCAGTCGCGCTTAATTAATGTTAATAATTGATTAATTTATTTTAAGTAACCGCAATACCAGCCTAAGCCGAAACCACACATCCAAACTCCCAAAATTCTAAGACGTGACGTCACACAGAATTATTAAAAACATATTACTAAGGCCTGCCCTAATTATGCTTCATGTTTCCTTCAGAATGTCATTAACATGTAGGAAAGGTAAAGGGAATATTCGGATGTATCACTAATGCTCCGTATAATTTGATATTCCTCCGTGAATCTTGTGTGTGCCCGCTGTTAGGCGGTAACCTAGACGGAGTCGAAGTAAATATTTGATATGAAGAGTAGCTTTTGGTGAGGTGGGCTCGGATTTTAGTGTGAGCGGAGCGGCCATGTTTTATTTCTTCTACTTTCTTCTGTTTCTTGATCAGCGTTTCCTATGCACAATACTGAGATAGGAGCCTTTTGGTCTTGCTAAAACCATTTTTTTATGTATGTTTTTTTGTTTATTCTCTTTTCATATAATTTTGTTTTATTGATTTGTTCTATGCGAGTCTATTAAATACTTTTTCTTTCTGTCAATGCTAAATTTATAACAATCTTTAACATGGCTTATTAAAAATAATTTAAGAAAGAAAACACATTTATTTGGCACATGCAACAAGTGCACACAATGGAAACAAAAATAATATAACAAAAAGAAAAAATAAAAAGATAACTTAAATCTGAATAAGAAATGTAACACTGTGTGCCTCACGGCTGCGCCAAATAGGCCCAGTTCAGCAAAATGCCGGGAAACTAGTGCCCGAAGCTGGTTTTCAACTGGACCTGGATTAGAGAGGTTACGGACGTAAAACAGTTTTTTAAGATAGAACTGGGATCTATCACTCACTTAACCAGGAATGATCCAAAGTTTTTAACAGACTGAATGTTACAAACTAAAAGAGCAAGAGCTTAATGCTTTTGTACTCAGTAGGTAAAACCGGGGCAAGCATGTTGCCCCCGGCTGTCAATTGTAGATCTTTCCTTTAGTGGCCCGACAGTCTGACAACCAGTCTTACCAAAGGGTGTCGTATTATCCAGCACTGACTGGGTTCTGGTGGTCTGATAGGCAGTCGCTCCTTGTAAAATACTGGTATTCAGCTGCATCCAGTTAAATTGAAAACTGACCCTAACATAATTGGGAAAAGGTTAGGCAGATGATGCAGATAAATTTACTGTCGAATAATTTGTTAAAATATGTGATTGGCTCTATTTATGCGACTGAATGGTAAAAGTATCCTGGACTGATACGCCATGCTTGTTATATTATCTCTCTACCACCCTTGGTTGACCAGTAGAGAATTAATTTCGTACATTTCATAAGTGCGAAAATTTAATAAATAAATACGCTGATATGTCAGCGTATAACATTTAATTGTCAACAAGACTTAAATTTTTTGATCTTTTTGTTACAATTCTATCAAATTCCCAATAAAAATATCAATCAATCTCACCATCTATGATATAACGAAACACACCCAGTTGTAAATCAACATTCGAATATTTTTTTAACTTTTATTTTAATAAAAGTTGCCATAGCTAAAAATATTGCTAGTTTTTACAAAAGCGAGTTCGAAAAATCCGTTTTAGACCGCTGTAGTTTTCACTTCAAAATCTGAAGCTCTGTCGCAATACGACATAGTGGTCACCAAATCAAATTTCATGCTCCGAAAACTACACTGAATTTACTGTTGAAGTATAGGGTAGAGACCAAATTGGTCAGTCCGTTTCATCGTGTTAGTGATAAAGATTAAACTTTAAAGTTAGTAGAAATAGTTCATTACCTGAATTCAAACATAAAGGCTGAGTTTGTTCAGAACTGCTGAAAGCGCTTTTCAAATCAAGTATTAAGCGTAGGAAATGTTTCAAAGTTATCTCGTTGCGTCAAGAAAAAATGTTTAATCTTAGATTAATGTGCATTGCAAAAGGAATGAATAAGTTTCCAGAGTGGAGCGGAGCCTTTTCAGTTCGACTATTTATATTTTCTGAAAAGGTCAGTTTTATTTCCTTTTTAGGGTTCCATTTTCAACAAACAAGGAACCCTTTTAGTTTCGCCATGTCCGTCTGTCTGTCTGTCCGCAGCTTAGCTTAAAGACTCTTAATACTAGAAAGCTGTAATTTGGCATGAATATACACATTAGTTACGCCGATAAAGTGGTAAAATAAAATTTCGAAAACTTTTCGAGATTTTATATCTACACGTAATGTGGGGATTTTTTTCTCGCGTAAACCATAGTGCGGGATGTTGTTGGATAGGTCTTTAAAAAGTATTGCTAGTTTGTTTATTATTTTTTTATTAAGTGATTCGTTTGTGAAATATTAAGCTTTAAAGTGCAAATTTTTGTTAGACTTCACGGTTTCGGAATTCACGGTTATAGTTCATATAACGAAGTAAAAAGAAAAACTATCAAATCTAATTATCAGATATATTCCCTGACAGATCAAGGGGGTAGGCTTTACAAGTTTACGAGTAATATTCGGCCAACTTATAAAATATACTTGGATTACATATTTTCGTAAACACAATGTATGGGAGCACAGGTTTTTCAACTGCAAATGTAAATTTGTTTTTCATTATTACAATAAAAATCATGGAGCATGGAATTCCATGAAATTTATTTTCAACTTTTTTTACGGCTTTTCCATACAACGTTGCAACGCGCTAAGGAGGAGTTTAAAGTAGCAAAGAAATAGAGGAGAGAGGTCAAAGTTCCAACTTTCTCACACTTTTTTTTCTAATACAAGTTTTTAATTCTTTTTATTACAAAATGGCAAATAAGCAACAACAATACGCTTCAAAACTGGAATCGCTGATATGGGGGAGAAGACTGCTGGGTTGAAGTGGGATTGGGCGGGTCATGTCTATAGGATGCATCAGGACCGATGGGCCAGAGTCGTCACGCAGTGGGTGCCAGAAGACGGGCGTCGTCGCCGAGGGAGGCCTAGAAATCGCTGGCGTGACGACCTAGAGGCGTTTATGAGAGATTGGCCAGAGAAAACCGCATGGAGAGAAGAGTGGAAGGCTATGGGGGAGGCCTTTGCCCAGCAGTGGGACAAAAAAGGATAAGAAAAAAAATTTTTTTTTTACAAAAGTGGCCTGCTCTTGACCTCGATCACGCCTCATGGAAACCGATGGATGAGGTTTTAACTTCATTGTAAATACCTCCACGACCCCCGTACTATTGAATGCATCTATCAGCACAATATTTTGAGCGCGTAACAATGAGTCCTACCGTAAAACATAATCTTTCACTCCAAAAAAAGTTGTTCCCCTGCAATAATTTTTGCGTAGAGTATCTTAGTTTGGTGTACGGAATGCTTAGTTGACGGCTTCATAAAGGGTACATTTACACCTTTTATACTTTGGTTGATGCGTATGCCAAGAACAATTTAAAAGATTAAAATAAATAAATTGAACTTTATTTTCAGACTACATAGTTCATAGTTTTGTCAGTTTTTAGTGTTAGTAACAATGATGATTAAGTAAATAGGTTATTATTGTTAGTGTTTACAACTTAATTATTTATTTAGACTAAACTAAATCCTATATTATTCAAAATTGAATTTCCATTTTAACACCCCGAGGTACTTTCACAAAGCGTCGTCTTATCAGCAAGCTCGCCACCCAAGTAAAGACCTCTCAATCGAGACAATTCACCGGGAATTTCAAGAATTTCGCAATAAAATCTTCACAGTAAATTTTCCATTAGCAAAGCCGTCCCCGACCGATGATGGTACGCATGCTAATATACCACCAGATGTAAGAAATTGTTCCTACAGTTAATTTTAATAATAATGGCGTATTACAAGTATTATTGCGTGTAGGGGGTAATAAGGGAATGATGAAATGTTCGTATTAAGGAGAACATTAAGTATGGAATGGGAATTTTCCTTGAATTTCTTAGAGGCTTTTTATTATGCAGGATTGTGTTGAGTAATGTCAGTCTTTAAAGGGTGGTGTAAGAATTAGGGTAATAATTTTTAAGAGTTAATTGTAATAAATGCATAAACATCATTACATGACGCCTGTAATCCCCGAAGGGATTGGCAGAGGCGTAGCTTATAGTACACCCACATTTCACTAGTTATATTTTAAGTCTAAGTGGAGGATGCCTGGCACAAATCCAGACTCCGTGGCTGTTACTGAGAAATTCCTGATGGAAAAACCAAATAACACTTTGCCTGACCTGGGAATTGAACCCAGGGCCGCATGCTCAGCAATCGTGATTGCGACGACTAGACCAACGAGCAAAGCATAAAAGCATTGAGTTTAAAAGATAATTTGACTTGTAAATAGCGCTCATTTTGGCTGCAAAATGAAAAGGAAGTCCATGCATTCATGTTATCAGCATTGCTTGACTGGTAGCCTGATGTCTGAGGCATTATGTCTTGTAATTCTTGTTCTTTTCACACTGAATAAGCTTGCGTTTGCCCGCAACTCGCCTGATGTGAATCGATGATGTGCGCTTGTCTAAATAAAAGACCAACATAGCTACTAGTAACATAGCTTACTATTACCACAGTCTAAAAACCTACAGTCGTCCGACGAAGCCGTCTAGACAGGGCAATCGTGCGGGGTGTGAGGGGCGAGACGCGGGAAAGCCGCTCCCGGACTGCGAACAAAACTATGTTAGTAGTTCGTGAGGCATCATTCAGGGCTATCGCGTGTTTGTTAAATTTGTTTATTTAAAATGGTGAATACGACGTGTGCTGTGAAAGATTGCAAGTCGTCATCTTTTATAAATAAAGATTTGCGGTTTCATCAGTTTCCACGCACAGAAGAAAGGTAAATAAATACCTAATGTTTTATTATTGTAGACTGTATAATTTTGTTTGTAATTTCGTGTCACGTTGATAATGCTAACAAAATGGCCGAACGGCGGACGATAAAATTTTATATATTTACAACTTTTAAAAAGAAGTATTTTTTATCCTAATATTATTATGTGTTCAATAAAAGCCATCCATTTTTGAAATCCAAGATGGCGGACGTAATTTTTTTTTTTATAATTTGATATGGGTGTCAATTTTAAGTATAATTGGGGTGCTTGTTACGAAAAAGCCATCCTTTTTGAAATTCAAGATGGCGGACGCCATTTTTTTTTAATAATTTGATATGGGTATCAATTTTAAGTATAATTTGGGTGCTTGTTACGAAAAAGCCATCCTTTTTGAAATCCAAGATGGCGGACGTCATTTTTTTTAATAATTTGATATGGGTGTCAATTTTAAGTGTAATTGGGGTGCTTGTTACGAAAAAGCCATACTTTTTGAAATCCAAGATGGCGGACGTTATTTTTTTTTAATATATGGGTATCAATTTTAAGTATAATTGGAGTGCTTGTTACGAAAAAGCCATACTTTTTGAAATCCAAGATGGCGGGCGTCATTTTTTTTATAATTTTGGATTACCCTTTCGGTTATACACCTTGTAGATGCACAATATATTTATAAATTTGTTTTGTATATTAATATTTCAGATGTAAATTATGGGTAGAAGCTTGTAGAAGACCGGATTTACTTGAAAGGTCCATCGAAAGTTTAAAACATACATATATTTGCAGTTTGTATTTTGAGAATGGTATGTACGGGAAGCAATCCTTGTAGAAAACGGCTATGCCAACGTTATTTTTACCAACTAAAGATTCCATCCACATACAGACCGATGCTAAAGATAAAAATTCAAACCGCAAGCGAGATTTGAACCTGCGACCTTCGCATTCAGTACACCCGATGCTCTTACTAACAGAGCTACCGAAGTTCTTACCTACAAGTGTCGAATTCTTCAATCCATGTCTGCAGTTCATAAATCTCTTTGTATACGCCTCACTGCATTTTTTATTGTCATACTCAACATCTTAATAATAAATGCAGTAAAGAGCGGGTTTAAAATTGTTTACATTCTTTTATTAAGTTATAATATTGTTTTAATTATAATATTGCTAACCATGTTGATCTGCAATAAATAAATAATTTCATAAATATTGTTTACTTGTGACAACCCTGGCATCCATACGCCGTTGCGAGATTGTCTAGACGTTGTCGGCATTTTTCCAGAGATCAAAGGCGTCGTCCTACTGTATTAATATTTATACTGTGCTATTACTGTGGGGCACTTCGGTTCAAGATAATAAACCCGAGCAATGACTGACCGTTGAATATTCAATTTGCAGTCTACATTTTATGACATCGGACTCATGGCCGGTTGGGTTATAAGAATGTAGTCCGGACATATACTGAGGGAATTCGAAAAACTGTTAATCAAAATTTCAAAGGACTTTTCACAGTTCATTGTGCTTTTTTATGATGTCATAAAAGTCTTTGATCAAACTGAAGGCAGTAAATATACAATGGTATGTAAAACGGTTGAAGAAACTTACGGTGCGATGACCTACTGTGGCTTTGGTTTAAAAATATTAATAGATAGACACACTAGGGTCATGGGGTCCGAGTGCCCACCTAGTATTTCGGGAAATCGCCAAGCGGTTGGTCGACTCTTCACGTGACCAGAGGGTTGGCCTATTTTTTGGCCAAAGAATCAGCATTGCCATCCAACGTGGTAATGGTGCCAGCCTTCTGGGCACTTTTCCTGTTGACAGCGATGCGGACGAATTTTTGGACGCCCTGTAACCCTTTTAAGTGTACATATTTATTACTATTATAGTTTTGTAGTTTGTAAGTAATTTAATTATCTTCGAAATAAAAATTTACTCATAGACAGATCAATAAATTATGTTTTTAAGAATGAAAATGTTAGTACGTCAAACTCACTGTCATAGTTTGGTTACATTTAAATCAAAGACATTCAAATATTTACCAGGGATAGATAGGATCAGACGAAGAAAATCGTAATCCAATACTTGTTACATATAAGCAAGTCACTTCGTCGGGTGTCGTACGAAGCATTCGTGTGACAAATTCGAAAATATTTGTATGAAAAAATTTCCAATGTCCGCTCTATAATAAGTCTTTTCATTTTCTTGAATGATTTATTTCAAAGATAAAATTCATTATACATTTATTATTTAGATATTTCATTCTATTTGATTTAAATAAACTGATGGTTACAAGATAAAATGAGGAAACCTGGAAAGCTTTGAAATTACCAAAAAACAAGTGTGGTGATTGAAAATCATGGTTTGTATAGTTCACAAATTCATCAACGAAATAATTTATTCATACTGCCCCAATCAGATTAATGGAACACGGTTCAATAAACAAACATTTATTTACCTCCAAAGAGAAGCTTTGGAGGTCAATAAATGTTTGTAAATCATCCAATAACCAGTGGTCTGTCTGCATCATTTGAGGAATCATATTTTCTGCTCACGTTTCGACTTCGAAAAATATGTAAGCAATAACGAAGGTCGGTGTCATAGACCACGGAATTGTGGGTAGTCGCAGAGACGGCAGTAGTAATAACATTCGTGGCGTCTTATTCTTATTCATTATTGCACACAAAATAACAAATATACAAATCAAAATATTAATTATTTACAAACTACAAAACTATAATAGAAATAAATATGTACAAGTATAAAAGGGTTACACGGCATCCAAAAATTCGTCCGCATCGCTGTCAACAGGAAAAGTGCCCAGAAGGCTGGCAACATTACCACGTTGGATGGCAATGCTGATTCTTTGGCCAAAAAATAGGCCCGCCCTCTGGTCACGTGAAGAGTCGACCAACCGCTTGGCGATTTCCCGAAAAACTAGGTGGGCACTCGGACCCCATGGCCCTAGTGTTTCAACCCCAAACGGCTCAAACACATAATTACCAATTAAATTATTGTATTTGCGCCGTTTGAGGTTTTCAGCACCTGCAGCAGCCGCCCCAGCGCAGCCCACTGTGCTAGGAAGATGGGATGACGCAAGGGTGTCGACGCAAGTTGCGTCCCACACCAAAGGCCTACCCAACTTCCATGGCATTATGGTCATACCATCTGGTCTCTTCCCATCGACGCGTGCCAAGCCATTGGGTTCTAAGACAGCTGGCACCCCGGCGGTGGCAAGAGCACGACGGATGAGATCATTAATGCTAGCGTGCCGCGCAATCCGACCTGCACTCTTACTGCATGAAAGGCCATGGTGTCCGAGGCAGTCGACTGCTTCACCACATTGACAGCGATGTGGAGCCCCACAAGGAGCGCCCAATCGCAAACACGTAGCGAGCCGGAAGGTTGTGTCACCTAACATAGTGCCTATATTAGGTGACGGTAGTGCCTGAAGCCAGAGGCCCGACTCCCACTCACCCACAGCCAGTAGGCGGGCACGCTCAGCAGTATTGGTGGACGTATTAATAAGTTTATTCCGTACCAACCTGCAGAGCGGCTCATCCCACTGTCTCTGGGAAAACGGGTTCTCGGGCCGATCCGTATCCGGGCAAGTCACTTTCCAGGCTACCTCTGCGTCGGTCAAGCACGGCACTTCCGAGTCAACCAGGGAGAGAGCTAAAATTTTCCTGGTTAGCTTTTCAGTGCTGTGGACAGAGGACAGGAACGCCGCCGGTAAGCTTATACTAGAAATTTTGCGGACGCCGAGGCCACCAAAACGAATTGGTAGGGTGGCTTGCAGCCACGCTCGGTCGTCCAGGGCCACATTAAGAATGGAAATAATATAGAATATGTACAATGACGAGCTTCTCAGAATTGGGTTTTCTTGCAAACCTTATTTTGACTGCGAGATTTGCATAAGAGGGTGTACTTATGTGCAATACCATTACATTCTGTAACTTAAATTAATTAATTTTACAAACTATTAGGCGTCGATAGTGCGTTGAGCACAACTTCTGTAACGAGCCGCCTTCAAAGCCCTCAGTACTTTAAGTAACTGATGCCGTACCGTATACTATTTGCCATAGATGGATGTCGTGGTACGAATAAACGGTGACATGTTGTATGCTTGGTCTGCTTCGTTGGTCGAGTGGTAGCAACCGCGACTGCTGAATATAAGGTCCTGGGTTAGAATCCCGGGTCGGGCGAAGTGTTATATGGTTCTTCCATCAGGAATTTCTCGGTTCTTTCCGGTTGATGGCGATAGGCTCCTTCCCTATTACATGGGACTTAAAACATAACTGCTGGTACCTAACCATTCGGAGATTAGAGGCATGATGCTATCTATGTATGTAGGTTGTATGCTTGTTAAGCATGGAAAGTATTGGTAAAGGAGCCTGTAGCAGAGGTCGCTGAGGCAGCTCCGTGCTCTATGTTCGTAGTAGTATTACGAAAAACATTAGAACCAAGTCGTATTAGAGAAAATGAGACAGAAATGGGTTCTATTAATTTTATTATGATGCTATTATTCTCAGCGTCTTTGTAGTAACGATGTTACCTCATCGTCTCCTCTAGTCTAGTTTTCTTGCAAAAAGGATGAGGAACTTCGAGCAGAGGGGTTACTATGACGTCTTCAGGATGAATTCCAGTGTGGGAAAGAGAAGGAGCTATACAGGTCGTCTAGCGCTATCTCTTTCCCACACTGGAATTACTCCTGCTTTAAGACGCCATGGTAGGCCACCAGGTGTTTGCTTTGAAAGTGATAATAATTGTTTGTTTAGTGGAGACTATGTTTTAATGAAGACATTTGGTGTAAAGCTAGATTATTTATCGTTATATAAAGATATTTATTTTTATCATTTCTTTTTGTTTGTTCTTTTTTCCCGTTTCTAGTGTTAATGATAATGTTAGTGGCCATGACAGTTTAAAAATTTATATCATTGAGATAGTTCAGTTTAGGCTGGGATAGCTGTGATTTCAGGCATAGTGTACTGTAAAAAAGACAACCTAAAAGAACTTGATTGTCTGGCCCGCTATTTAAATAATAGATTTTTTATTGACTTTTAGGACAGTTATAGGTGCTCTGTTTTAAACTTTCACGTTTTAAAACTAAACTTATACTGTCACTTACGTGGACAGCGTTGAAATATCGGGAACTCAAAATTATGAACAATCCCGTAAGTGACAGTATGTATGTGCTCGTGATATCGCAACACGCATCTAGATACTGCCAGCTTCCCAAAAAAAAAACAGCTGTTCCCTACATTTATGATCGATTAACTCGTCAAAATGTAGGTATCAGCTGTTTTTTTTTTCGCGATTTCAGGTTTGGTCCCATAGTAAAAGTTGTTCATAGTGATGAGTACAATGACCTCTTAAGAGGTTTCTGGTGTTTTACAAATAACCCTGTATAGTATTAATTCAAATAAAAAATAAAACTTCTTTGTGCTTTTAGTACGGTGTAGAAATAATAATATGTTGATTCTATATAAAAAAAGAAATTTATACTCTCGTTTTCCATCATTCTGAATATTTTCTTAAGCATCAAATAACATCTTTTATTCTTAAACCCGCCAGAATAACGACGTTTTACATAGGTATTTGAAAAGTTCAGAAGAAAAACACAAATGAATGTTTACGACCCAGTAAAAGTTAACTATTAGAAAAACTTACGGTTAAGGGTGATAGAAACTACTTCCAATAGTTCACACTGAATTTATTACGGAACGGTTCACGACGTGGAGCGTAGAAAAGTTTATGACTGTACCTTTAGTAATAATTTTAACATCTTCAGGAACTGGTATTTATGTACCTACTTCCAGAAAAATGTGGAAGTGTTTACTCATATCTGTGCTTATATCCATTGTTTTAAGTAAGAATAGTGTGAATTATCACGGTACCACAGTGTTGCTAAATAGCACCAAAAAACCAGTACTCTCAAGGGGTTTCGTGTTACGCAGTAACATAGGTGACCGGCAGCCGACCTCAACATAGTTGAAAAGATAAAATTTGCCATATGATTGGTGAATACATTCCAGTTGCACAAGATCCTGTTATCCCTCAGGTCTTAATACACGTGCCTTTTTGGACACAGCTATTGCAGTCTGCAATATTGTAAGTCATCATCTTCCTGCCCAACTCCCATGTTACTAAGGGCCGGCGCAACACGTTTTTTTCTTCCATTCTCCTCTGTCAAGTGTCACGCTATCATTTACTCCTTTATCTTTCTTAACACTCCGCACACCATCCATCGTTTCCTTGGTCTTCCTCCCTCTTCATTCATCAACATTTATATTCATCTCTCTTTTAGTCACATGCGATTCGTCCCTCCTCGTCACATGCCATACCAAGACAGTCGACTCTCTTTCAACTTTTCTGTAAAAGGCGCAACTTTCAAACTTCCTCTAATATATTCATGTCTATTCATATTTATTCAATTCAAGTGAGATGCATACATAATTATTTACAAACTACAAAACTATAATAGAAATAAATATGTACAGGTATAAAAGGGTTACAGGGCATCCAAAAATTCGTCCGCATCGCTGTCAACAGGAAAAGTGCCCAGAAGGCTGGCAGCATTACCACGTTGGATGGCAACGCTGATTCTTTGGCCAAAAAATAGGCCCGCCCTCTGGTCACGTGAAGAGTCGACCAACCGCTTGGCGATTTCTCGAAAAACTAGGTGGGCACTCGGACCCCATGGCCCCTAGTGTTTCAACCCCAAACGGCTCAAACACATAACTACCAATTAAATTATTGTATTTGCGCCGTTTGAGGTTTTCAGCACCTGCAGCAGCCGCCCCAGCGCAGCCCACTGTGCTAGGAAGATGGGATGGCGCAAGGGTGTCGACGCAAGTTGCGTCCCACACCAAAGGCCTACCCAACTTCCATGGCATTATGGTCATACCATCTGGTCTCTTCCCATCGACGCGTGCCAAGCCATTGGGTTCTAAGACAGCTGGCACCCCAGCGGTGGCAAGAGCACGACGGATGAGATCATTAATGCTAGCGTGCCGCGCAATCCGACCTGCACTCTTACTGCATGAAAGGCCATGGTGTCCGAGGCAGTCGACTGCTCATGTCACTTTCATGTCTTACTTTATCCATTCTTGTCACTCCATGCACCCACCTCAACATTATCATCTCCGCTAGATGCAATCTTTTTTCATTCATCTTTTTTCATCCATCTTTTTTCATCCATCTTTTTTCATCCATCTTCTTCACAGCCCAGCATTCGATCCATACAGTACAACAGGGATATTGTAAGTACTTATTTTTAAACAGTCGCTAAACTGAAATTTCCTTATAGTTACGTCTCTCTTATAACACAATTTCATCCCACGCTCCCAAAATAACATCCCAGTAACAACTTTTTTACCAAAAATAGCTACTAACAAACCTTTTACGGAAGATAAGAGATTCCAATTACCTCCTAAATTGCTTTCATTGCATCTATAAGTACGTTTTAAAGGCACCCTTCTACGTTTTAGAGGCCCCTTCTACGGTACAGAGGCCCCCAAGAATGTATGAATATTTTTGTGACCGGAAATTGCTCCCAGACAAACCCTTTTCAGGCTTTCACTCTATATTTCAAAGGCTTCAGAAATTCGTGAGACGAATTAAACTCTGTGGTAACGAAGAATTAGAGTATTGTCTATTCATTTGACGTGTCATTTTAATATTAAATTGGTTTGATGAATATTCACTGTTTGAGGATAGTGGTGTTTGTTTACATGACTTGACGGTGGAAGGCTTTGTTCAAAAGGGATGATAATTAGTTTTTGCTCCATCAAGCATCATTGTTTTGTTTCGTTAGAATATTATTACTAACTGAATTTGAACTGGTAGACTTAAATCTCTGCAGCAATATTTATAAGTACCCAACAAATCGGGTCAATCTTTAGGTTAAGCCGTCTGCCTGGTCCGTGGATGGGTGAACACCCATTACAAACCGAGTTTCCTCCGTGCCTCGAGAAACACGAAAAGCCGTTGCTCCCGACTGTCATTTGTAGATCATTGACAGTTGTTACAGGTAGTCAGTGGCCCGAAAGTCTGACAACCAGTCTTACCAAAAGTTAGCATACTAACTGTACTGACACTAACGGTACTAACTGAGTTGTGGAGGTCAGATAAGTAGTCGCTCGATGTAAAATATTGGCATTCAGATGTATCCGGTTAGACTGGAAGCGGACAACAAACTTACAAGCCGCGCTGTACAGTTGTGTCATCGCGTTTACTCGCGTTTACCGTCTATCCCGTCCTCCACTTCATCAAATAAAAAGAAAGATAGCAGTAATTTAGGGATCTGTTTAAAATAAAAGAAGCGTCTATCCCAAGTTATTCCAAAGCAAATTCTTGCTCAGCTGAGCCGTCTATGGGTTCTGGCGTTCAATCATATCTGTACCAGGCTTACTCAGCTCACGGAGCTTAGGGCTCGTTTTTTACATTTCAGGGACGAAATAAAATTCCTTATGTGCTTTTTTCCGCGTTCTATATATCCATCGTATGCAAATGGATGATAGGGTGTAGTGGTCTTACGAAGATTTTTCATAACTGTTTCTAGGTTGCGTATGTTTCTCTAAATTAAAATGAATCCGTTCATCGGCTTAGTTTTCTGTCTTATTTTTTTTAACCTTCTTATACTCGCATGTTGGTCTGTGAGACCCATAAAACAGTCTTTCGTGTTTTTTTTTCTGCTATAATCAATGATGTCATTTTGTACTTCCTGTTAGCTGCACGATTAGTTGCTACGATAATTTCAGGACTAGAAGTGTATTGGTGCGAATAGCGCATGTAACCGTATTAGGCGAATATCGGTCTGTGAGACCGACGCGGGTAGGTGTTACAAAATTTGTCTTCCATGATTTTTAACTGAAAATTAAATTATGATACTTATGTCTCAAATTATTTTTATTTATAATAGTTAAAAATGTATCTTTTAGGTTTGTAAGTATGTTAGAAGAAAACAAATCACCTTTGCTCTTACAAAAATCTAACTATTTTTCAGAAACTATAATGAAAGGATATGATCGGTACATTGTCGATAAATTATCACTTTTACGATACTTCGTAGTATATTCTCCGAGAATATAATTTCCATGTTTAAGTTATTTGAAAAAAAAAACCCCGAAATTGATTTTCAAACCTTCGGTCTCTCAGACCGTACGCGAGTCTAGGTGTTATTATAAAATTTGACGGGAGTACACGAAGGTTAAAACACAACTTTAAATAATTTTGTAGTGGAGAAATCATCACCATTATAACATACACAGCTGCCACAGCTGGTCATAGACCTCTCCAATTGCACTCCAATCAACTCGATTCTCTGGGACTTTCATTCAGCTGCTACATGCCAAGATTGAAGATGATTACTCAACCTTGCCTGGAGGCGCGGGCCCCATCAGTCGACAGTAGCTAATGATTATAATCAAATAATAATTATTGGTCTAGTGGTCGGTTTTTCCATCAGGAATTTCTCAGTAGTAGCCTCGGAGTCCGGATTTGTGCCCGGTTGGTGATGGCAATAGACTCGACCCTTATTACATGGGACTTGAACATGACTGGCGAAATGTCGGTGTACTATAATTGATTTCATGTCATCATCTTCTGCAATAGAAGATGATGATAAATTTTCGAAAACAAGAAGTTATTTTTTAGATATTTATTTTGTACCCTATCACAATGTTTTCTAATTTAACCCAAAGGTTGACTGGTAGAGAATGCCTTGCGGCATTAAGTCCACCTATGTACCGGCACTATGGTACCTGAAGTTTGAATAAATAAATAAATAGAAAATCCGTGAAATTCACTTTAAAATCGTGCCACGGATAGACATACCTACCTCTTGCCTTTTTTTTTTGGTATGGGAAATCTGGCGTGACGACCTAGACGCGTTTAGGAGAGATTGGCCAGAGAAAACCGCAGGGAGAGAAGAGTGGAAGGCTATGGGGGAGGCCTTTGCCCAGCAGTGGGACAATAGAGGCTAAGAAAAAAAAAAGGGAAATCATCAAATGACCCCTCCCGCTCTGGGCGGACTGGAAGGGAGTGTCAGACTTTTACTGACTAAAACCCATCCATGTTCCTTCTTTAGCCCTTTGTGTTCCAGGGCCGCGGTATCTCTTTCGAACAGTCCATCAGTCCACCTACCTCTTGCCTTTTGTAAGTATTTAACGTTGACCGCACTTTACTAGTTTAGCTAGCTTACTAAGTGTAATGTATCTACATTTTGACATATAAAATAGATATTCGTAAAGTATAAATATGTCAGTCTCGGTCTAATATTTAAAGGTTACACAAACTTTCATAAAAACCTCATTAACCTTGTATTGAAACACCAGAATTAGTACATACTTTACGTACCTATAGAAAAAACCTGGTAGATTTTAAAAATAAAACACAGGCCGTTTCATAGATCCGTAAAAACTTCAGTTACGGCTTAAATTATAAATATTTTTATAAAGCAATTCAAGCAAAAAAACATTATAGCAGAACGTGCCAGATGTTCGAGATGGTTCTAGGAATAAAACAGAAAACAAAAAGTAAGTACTGAGGACATTAGGTCAAATATTTTGTGACGGTATTTTAACTACATGCCAGCTTTATCTGTCACCAGGTCTTTTGAAGCACATCACTAGTGATTCATAATTCCAGGGATTACGGTTAACTACTCGTCGACGTCATCGGCGTATTTTTAGAGAGTACAAAAATTAATTACGTTAGATGTATAGTATAAACATCTGCAAGTAAGTCAAGTCAAGTAAATAATAATATAACCCGTCTGCCTTCAAAGCAAGAGTGAACAGGCATCTTCTGGGCACGCTCGTTTCATCATAGACCTCATCCATCGCTTTCCACCAGGCGTGATCGAGGTCAATAGCAGGCCCATTTTGTAATAAAAAAAAATAAAAAATAAAAGTAAGTAGTAAATGCTGGTAAGTGTGCCAACCAGTCTTACCAAGAGGTATCGTATTTCCCAGTACTAACTGAGTTGTGGAGGTCAGATAGGCAGTCGCTCCATGTACAATACTGGTATTCAGATACAACCGGTTGGACTGACAGCCGACCCCAACATACTTAGAAAGACTGGTTGTCAGACTTTCGGGTCACTGACTACCTGTAACGACTGTCAAAGATCTACAAATTACAGCCGGGACCAACGGCTTAACGTGCTTTCCGAGGCACGGAGGAAACTCGGTATATAATGGGTGGTCATCCATCCACGGACCAACCTAGGCAAGCGCAGCTTAACCTAAAGATCGACCCGAGCGGCTGTTATTATTTAACCACGAGCTCTCTCACGATTTAAACCTTACATAAACAATATGTTAGACAGTTAATGATCCCCCAAACTGCCAACAGGGAATGTTATTAACATAACAAGACATTGTAATACAACGTCATAATTATGTAAACATCGTGAGGGATATTTTCACTAGAGAGAATCCTACAGGGGGTTAATTTTATAGTATTATTATACTGCCAAGATCGTTTCTGTTTAAATTAACAACGATTTAATAATAATAACGTTTCAATTTGCTAAAAATATAATTTTAAGTTAATGTTGATGGAACTTTATTTTTTTCTCTGTTCAGAGAGGAAGGTTCGACAATCAAACGATCACCAAATGCACATGAGTCTAGATCCTACATGCTGAAAAATTGGTTATTGAAAAAATAGTTGTTCTAATACAAAAGTAGAATACGTCAATTAGGTATATGAAACAGAAGATTTTTTTTATAATAAACTACGACAAAAAATCTAATAAGCTGGTCTAAAATCATGTGTTGAAGTCATAATAATTTAATAATTTTTATTCAATTCAAGTGAGATGCACACATTATAATTAATTAATGTGTTAAAGTCATGGAAAATAATTCGCGCATAAATGTCCCGTACACCGTCTATTTGAGCCCAAATTATCTTACTGTGCATATCATAAGAATATTCTTCACATAGTATAGGTATTCATATTTAAGCAGTGACAGTCTAGTGGTGAAACCGTCGGACTGCCAAGTTCGAACCCAAGACACGCACCAGTGATTTTTCGGATTCATGTGCGTATTCTACAATTATCACTTGCTTCGGTGAAGGAAAACATCGTGAGGAAACCAGCATGCTTGAGAGATATTTCTCAACGGCATGTAAAGCCAAAGGCCCGTGTGGGCATAAAAACTCCAGGTTAGGCACTACACACGAAAAATAAAGATCATAGTATGATTTAAATGAACCGCAGCAAAGCAGCCATTTTTATTTACGGTGTTACGTTTTCGTGTTACGGTCAGTGAAATTGCACGGTGTTACAGTCAGAAACTCAATAAATATTCAAACATACTGTCCTGTGATGTCACAATAGTATAGCCGTTCAAGAGAGTGCACACTTGTCGACTTGGATCAGGTTAAGTCGATTAGGAAAAACTTCATGTCCATGAAAAAATAAAAATACGGAATTTCTCTCGTTTGATTCGGACTACGCGACTTGACATCACGACGGACTATTTGATCTAATTTATTATGAGATAAAGATAATTATTTTGCTTTCTAACCGGCTCACACCGATGCAGTATCGGTAAGGGTGGAGATTGGTACCAAAGAACAGAGGCTTGCCCAGCAGTGGGTGAATTCTGGCTGTCATAGCGATCATGACATCTGACATCCGAATTAGACCTTATTACATTGTAATTATGTTTCATAAATAAATAATTTGAATTTGAATTTGGATGATGATGATAATGAAGTCCGGTCACCCTCATACCCCCCGAAACGCTGGAAGCGGGAAGATACAATTTGACCTATTGCAAGCCGCAAACCACAGCTCACAATAAATAATAAAGAAGTTTTTAATAAAAGTGGAATTACATCCTTTCAACATTTTATCACCGCAAATGAGTGGTGAATTTTTAAAACGTTGAAATGGTTTGTTTTAATTGAAATTTTAATGTAGTAATGGTTAAATATGTGTAATTTTAATTTCATTAATCATATCATATTCGTCTGTAATAATATCATATTCATGAATCGTTTATGATATTTTAATAGCAACTGTTATTATTTTTTTGTTTAAAATACTATAATAATTCACTCTTTCTAGACACCACTTCTCAATCAGCCCTCTACAGACTGAACAAGAAGTAGTCTTATTCGTTTCAAATGGACCTGTTCTGGACCTCGATCTTGCGTAATAGAAAGCAATGCTTTAAGTCTGGTCAGGGGAAACTGACCTTAATAATAATACTAACATGATTTAGAAAAAACCGGCCAAGTGCGAGTCGGACTCGCGCACGAAGGGTTCCGTACCATTATCTATAAAAACGGCAAAAAATCATATCTGTTTTATGGGAGCCCCCCTTAATATATTTTTTTTTAATTTTTAGTAGGTATTTGTTGTTATAGCGGCAATAGTAATACATCATTTGTGAAAATTTCAGCTTTCTAGCTATCACGGTTTATGAGATACAGCCTGGAGACAGACAGACAGACAGACAGATAGACCGACAGACAGACAGCGAAGTCTTAGTAATAGGGTCCCGTTTTACCCTTTGGGTACGGAACCCTAAAAACGGCAAAAAAATCATATCTGTTGTATGGGAGCCCCCCTTAATATATATTTTTTTAATTTTTAGTATTTGTTGTTATAGCGGCAATAGTAATACATCATTTGTGAAAAGAGAATGACCAAAGTTGGTACCAAAAAGTCTCGCGCCTCAAAACCAAAATATTATAGTAATTAGTTTCATATTTTTTTACGGCATTACGCGTCGGGGATTTGATTTTTGAACTGGAAATATACTTTTCGAGTTTAAAAGTATGAATATTGTTTTACTCCCTTTATATGACGTTCCGTTTCAATTGAACAAACCCTTGTCTGTCGAGCGGACTCTAAAATTAATTACAATTAAGTAAGATCAGTACACCAAATCGATTTAGTTTGGTTTATTGCTATTTGCAACAAAATAGATTTTCTCAGCCTAAAGATTTTGATTTATCGATTACATCCCTAAATCCCGACTAGTTTATAGCACTTACTATACTCTATGGTTTATAGTTATCTTATCTGTGGCATCTGACATTTGTACTGTACTGACTGACTATTGGCAATGTAAAGGTCTAAAATAAAATCGAGTTTCAGTCAAGCATACTGTGGATGTTACTTTAACTCGTAATTCTTACTAATATTAGTGTATTACGCTGTTTTTAGAGCAATAATGTAATGTATGTGTGTTAAAATACGTCGTTGGTAGCGTCGAAAAAATAGACCTACTTTTTAGGTTAGTTTCGATTTTATAAAATAACTCTGAAACGCGGGTTTTTTTTTCAAAAATAATTTTTGTAGGAGTTAATATGATCAGTGTAGTCTATAAAAAACAAGGTTTGATTTTGATGCAGCATGGTACGGGATTCCATACTTCCATGAGCATTGTCCTTTCAGCTTTCTAGCTATCACGGTTTATAAGATACAGCCTGGAGACAGACAGACAGACAGACAGCGAAGTCTTAGTAATAGGGTCCCGTTTTACCCTTGGGTACGGAACCCTAAAAACGAATATTTTATCAGCCTAGGGTAATTTAAGAACAGACCCAGATGATTGCGTGTTCACTCTTGTTTTAAAGTTTAACGTGTTATACGTAGTTGGGTATTTATGTAAAATGTACCTAAAACATAATCGTATCCTGGCATCTCTGTCTTCGTTTGCAATGTCAACATTTGCATTCGTCTTTAATGATCATTGAAGTCAGTTTACACATCCAATGTAAAAATGACATCATTTCAATTCGGCCATTAAAAAACTAGCACTCCGGGAGTGCCGGCAGAAGTGAAAACTTGATTATTAACGTTGAGCATGTTTGATATTTTGGAATGGTTAGGGAATAATTTTGCACCAATTGCTTTATCAGTATAAAAGTACTATCATTTATGGAAGTGCCCTTAGACTGCCTTAGTACGGGAACCAGTGTCGCCAAACTCATACACTTGCAAATTAAAATGAACATTCCAATACACAGAAAACGATAAAACATAGCAATGATGCAACTGTAATATTTTATTTATAAACAAATTACTGTCCTTGAAAAAGCACTAACTTATTATGTATAATTCTTATTTTCGATTGTGGTTCAAAACATTGTTTGGTACTATGGTGAATACGGGTTTCGAAGTAATGCATTGCGATTGATTTAATGAGGAGAGTTCTGTGATTCCCTATAAAAGGCTGACTGTCGAAATGGTCATTAATAAATATATTAATATTGGTACGTGTGCATTCCTTGTAACACGATAATATAAGTGTTAACATCACATTTTTCTCATTAAAAAATGAATTTCCTTTATGTGAACGCGCTCGAAATATCTTTTCTGCCAATTCACAGACTTTATTTAAGTCAGTAGAAGGATAAATAAGGCCTCCTTTGTCTCTTCTAGCAATGATTCCGTGATTTTTTTTTTAATTTATTCATGACCATGGATACATGTCCTTCAGTCGTAATGATTCCGTGATACTTATCTGTGATCAAAGCCAAAAGACAATCCTCACATTTAATAACTTTCCTCAACTTTCTTGCAATAAAACCAGCAATATAGGTTATTATTTCTTTAGAATAAAGAGTAAGCCTAGAAGGATCTGTTAAATAATCATGATCTATGTTGATCATAGGATCACATCCTAAAGATTCATGCGGTAGCAGCAATCCACAAGTTTCTTATTTCGGGTTTATTCGGAAATCTGAAAATTTAATAAGATTTTTTATTATCTTTCATTTTTTGCGTCAGGTGAGTGCAGTTATACGAATTAAAATCGTATAATACGTGTGTTACTAACATAGATTTTAAGTAGTGCGTATTACTAATATCATATGAATCAAGGTCGGAAGAGTATTTTTTTATAGACATTGCATTATTCGGTATTACCCATATTAAAGGGTAAATTCCCCGTCAAAAAGTGGCAACACTGAATTTTGAGGTAAGATAATAAAATTATTGCAAAAATCACGATTATACGAGATTTATCCATTAAACGAATTAGTTGGTACATTACTGCGACTATTTTATGAGAAATAATAGGACACAAAGCGATTGAATACTTAAAAAGATCTAATACTTACGAGTGAAAGGACAGTCCAGCAATCTTCATCAAACTATCACTTTTACAGTTTATTACACTGCACCTTACCATTTTGCACAGTTGCACAAATGTACTGTTGTCGAATTAAGCTCGAAAAGATCATATAATGTGTATAATTTCGATGCAATTGTTAATAAACAAATTGGATGTCAATCTGGCACCGCCACAAACGTCAAACTTGTTGTGCACTGACAATGATGTGCTCAGCCGACACGCGATAAGGGACAGAAATATTTATACTCTGTCTCTTTTCTTTGCTAGTGACGTTTATATGTTCTTCTTTTTCTTGTGCGAATGCAAAGGAAGATATCCAGCAGTCTATAGAATACTCTGTCTACGGTTTTTTCTATTCCGTGTTTATCCCTAAAGCATTAGGTTCAAAGTTGATTGGAAACATTTAAAAATTTCTTTAAATGATTTTAAACCATAAAATGTTGAAGGTTAAGTTCAAAATCGTCTACACTCCATCCGTCTTACGCTTTTTCCAAATTTCTTTAAATGATTTTAAACAATAAAATGTTGAAGGTTAAGTTCAAAATCGTCTACTCTCCATCCGTCTTACGCTTTTTCCAAATTTCTTTAAATAATTTTAAACCATAAAATGTTGAAGGTTAAGTTCAAAATCGTCTACTCTCCATCCGTCTTACGCTTTGTCACGTGTCCTGACGCGAGTGTCCTGACGCGAGTTTAAGATTTTATACCCATTACAGAACAATTTTTTTAAAGTGCTCAACGCCGCTAAAGAAGTTTTCACTTCAAAAAAACGTTGAATGTCAAAATTTACATGGAGTCAGGATATCCATTTTGAGCTAAATTCTATTACGTCTTAACCACAGTCTTATCAAGCGAATTGAGCAATGAACATGAAGATGAAATACATAAGTAATAGATTTGAGCTTGTACGAATTATGCAGACATTCACGATGTGGCTTAGGTAAGCTAACCTACAATACCTTGGTAGGTAGTTACTTGTTCGACAACGGAGATAGCAAAGTGCTAGTATAATATTGAAATCGAATGTGGAGCCTGGTCGAATTGGAATCAGTTGAGGTACTTAGCTCTACTTGCTAGCTTACGTAAGAGCGTCTTAACGAATGTTCTCATGTAGCGGGAAGAACATGATGAGAGAGTTTAGAACATGGCGTTCCAAGAACACGAAGGGAGACCTTGGCCTGACCGCGGTTAGCGAATAGCGGATATATATAGGACGGAATAGGACATACATTTATTATTTGTACGTAGTGTGTATAGGATTTTGTAGGTATGTGTATGCATATAATGTATGTATTACGTATATTATATTGTATGTATGTAGTTTATTTTATAAAATTAATTAATTTGTAAATGTATACACCATAAGTATAACCTCTTCTGCAAATCTCACAGTCAAAATTAGGTTTGCTGTAAGAAAACCCAATTCTGGGTTAAGCTCGCCATTGTACATAAGCTATATTATTGCAATTTGTATGTAATTTTTTTATTTTGTGTGCAATAAAGAATAAGTAGCACATATAAGTTCAATGGAAAGGAGTGACAACTTTTAATTGTCTCTGGACGGGTGTCGTTCCATGGGTTTTAAGATTTATACTTTTCTACCTGGTGTAACTACTCGCTTTTTCTCTATAGAATTAGTTACGATTTTTAGTGGTTGAGGTTAGTTTCCAGTGATTGTTTTTTTTTATAATTGTTTGTATTCCTTGTTTTGTGTATCTTATTGTCTTTTCTTTAAAGATCGCCGCTTCTGTTTATTAAAAATATATAAACATCTTCTGCGATTCTCAGGACGTTATAAGTTTATTGGTTTTGGTATTTCTATACAATGTATAAAGGCAAGAACATGTCATGTTCTTGCCTTTTGATGACTATTCAGTCTGGTGATTCAATTACACTTGAGACTAAATTATAGCCGTAGTGAACAGTTCGTGATTATTTGACAGACCCTGCTTTACCTATTACAAGATTCTATTAGCAATGTGTTTCCAGCGGTTCACACAATGTATTATGTCTGTACATCAATCATTCAGTCACTTTGTATGAATTTTGGGTTTACAAATCCACGTATTGTTATTAGATAACGATACAAAGCCGGTCTTACAATTATAAGTAAATGTTACAAGGAACAAACTCATGTAATACCACGATCCCGTCAACCTAAACTTGCCTCATTAATAGCCGTTGAAATCCAACCAGCACATGCCATTGTGGGTCCACAAATAATTCAGGCGTTCCCATTGTGGCTATACAGCAGCCATCGAGAATCGGATGTAGTGTACCGCACGAGTCTCTCGTTCATCTTATATAAGGAACGTCGCAATACGTCGACTACGTATTGTATAATGGTCTCGCTTTATTGGAGAACTTTTCAATAAAGTTGTAAGCTTTGTGAAGGGACTAGAGATAGGTCACATACTTGAAGTCTCGTCATTTTAGTCGCATTTCCAGACAAACCAAACTCGTAACCGTTTACTGGCTGCCTCCTATCAGATAAGCTTTGAATATGATAAAAGTAGGTATTATTTGGTTCGCATTGGAAAGTTATACGCATTTTTTTTACAAAAAAATAATTGTACTTACGTACATGAGAACAATTAACAATTGTACCACGCATTTTTTTGTATTTTCTGTCAACCTAAATAAGGCCGTCTCAAAAGCCGATTTTTTTTTATTTGTACTGATTTACGCCTTCATTATTAAATAAATAAATGCCGATCGTCTTTGAGAAAGTCGGCCATCAACAGTAGGCCGAGAACAAAGATAAAAAGAAGACTTTGTAACAAATAGACAACATGAATCGAAGTTTTATTCCCAGTTGAGTTGTGAATGAAATGAAATTGAAACAGTATTTTCTAGGACGCTTTAACTTATGAGCATACTAATTTAAGTAGTTTTCACAATTCTAATTAACTAGCTTTTGCGCGCGTTCGTTCGCGTTAATTTAGAATTTGACAATCAATTCGGGTTGTAATATATTTCAATAATGTTTTGAAAGAAACGTGGCGCCATCTATTATCATAAGAACGATATTACTGTTTACATTTTTGTTGTTTTCTTCGGGAACAGTACTTTTTTCGGGATGAAAGGTACCCTATGTCCGTTTCTGGACACCTGAAAACGTATATGCAAAATTTCAGGATGATCGGATCAGTGGTTGCGGGAAAAGGTAACAAATAAACAAATTTAGTTTCGCATTTATAATATTAGTCAGGATTTTCTTTTAATGTTATTCAGCATCGGTACAGAATATTCTTCTCCCATAAAATATATCCATACGCGGTCATTTTTATTAGTCCTAGGCAACATATTGTAGCAGTTATTTAATTGTAGCTGTGTCACTTTTTGCACAAAACCATTTTATGACCTCGATCACACACCATAATGAACTGGCTTAAAACTGAACTTCATTTATAGATCTCTTTGTAGTTACTGTTGCTAGCCGTTGATTTAGTAGGTTAGTACTTCAAATTAAGCTTCAGAAGCTGTTCGAATATTATAGTTTACAAGCATTATTTTGAACCTAATCGATATCTCGACAGGTCGACAGCGTCCAACTTGTCGAGATACAGTCAACGTCTCCTCCGAGATACTGCTAAGTGCTTTTAGATATACAATTATCGAGTGGTCTGTCTTTCGGCTGAAGTTAGGCCTTGGACGTACTACACACATGTTTCTGCCAGCCTGATTGACTTGGACGGGTAGAAAAATATACTTATGTACATTTGGTTTGGCCGCTAGACCTGTGCTTTATCAGGTCAAGCTAGGGTAACCATACGACCGGAATTGGAGCTCAGTGTCCGGAATGCGGGGGGGATTCTATAACGTCCGAAGTTGTGCAATAATGAGAAAAGGCCAAGGCCAAAGGGAATCTGCTGCATTGCCATCCAACGTGAAAATGCTGCTAACCTTCTGGGCAATTTCCCTGTTGACAGTGATGCGGACGAACTTTTTCACGCCCTTTAATTCTCTTCTGATTTTGGCACATGCACGTATTTTATTATAATTCCTTTATTTATTTTTACACATATTGATTAAACACACTTATTATTATTATTTTCGGTCTGTGAATAATAATGTTCTAGTAAATAATGGATATATGAGAAAGAAAATAAATATTCATAATGAGAAAATAAAAAGCAGTTGGCACTAAAATAAAATTATTTTTAAATAAAACAAAATGAATAAATTCAGTTAAATTGTACTCCACAATTTTAAAGAAAAAAGTGCGGAGTTTTCTCCAAAGGTCCGTAATTAAAAAAAAAAAAACTACATCTGGCTGAGTCGAACATGATTGTGTTTAACAATTCTACTGCATAGATGCTGTTTTGGGTATGTTTGCACACTTGTTTCAATAAAAGGTTTTCATGAAAAAACCTTAAACAATAATCGAATGAAACATGAATCAATTTCCAAACCACATTCCGAGATATTGCCTCAATACATTCCAAAATTCTACTCAAACAAAAAGTCACAACCATCCTTTAATATCATCAAAAATGTTCACAATACCAACATCAAAGGGTAACCGGAAATTATTTCATTCATACGTTATTTTTTTGTTCAAAATATTTTCGTATCATGTAGTCCCCGAGTAATCTTTTGTACAAGAGCTCGTAGCTAAATAAGAACAGCCGCTCGGGTCGATCTTTAGGTTAAGCCGTGCTGGTTGATCCGTGGATGGGTGACCACCCATTACATACCGAGTTTCCTCCGTGCCTCGGAAAGCACGTTAAGCCGTTGGTCCCGGCTGTCATTTGTAGATCATTAACAGTTGTTACAGGTCGGTTTATCGTATTACCTAGACTAACTGGGTTGTTGAGGTCAGATAGGCAGTCACTCCATGCACGAATACTGGTATTCAGCTGCATCTGGTTAGACTGGAAGTCGACCCCAACATAGTTGGGAAAAGGCTAGGCAGATGTTGATATTACTTGCTATAGGGTAAGACCTGGTTGAGAAGCGCGCAGGCTAGGGAAGAATTTCACAAGAGAGAGGATGGCTACACTGAGCAGTGGGTCGAACAGTTGATGGTGATACTACTATTATGAAATCTAAAAAAACAAAAGTAATTTCACGACAAAATCGCTTTCAAATACTGAAAGTATACATAATGTGCTCGTGACTGTACATACAGCTTTATGATACTGTACATACGACCTTTTTTTTAATTTTTATACAACCTTTTTGTGCTTGGTCTCTGTCAGACGCAGACTCCTTTGATCTTGCTTTGGAGATGCACTTGTTTTGCGTTAGAGGGTTAAATGTGGAGAATTTATTGTGAAAAGAGTTTTTGTTATATGCTTTTTTATTGTTTCATTGCCCTGATTATCTATAGATCTATTTTTCGTATTACAATTAGTTTAATATTACACTAGATTTTGTTCGGATTTTCGCTCGGGATATGGTCGGAAATTAACCCACAGGAACGTTTTAAATATACCTAATTATGTTCGTCTAAGAGTTCGGGGATAGTGTAGCCAGGTAGCTACCCATTAGTGATTTATAAATTTTAAACAGTAATGGTCAGTAACATTATCATTAACACTTGAGACATGAGGGATATTTACCATGTTTATTGTTTGTTTTGAGTTCCTGATATTTTGGAGCTGTGCAGCAACAAACAGTGAACATGGTAAATATCTCATTTCTAGAGTTAAGGATAAAAAATTTCGGAATCAGATGAGGAGTTGCGAAGATTGCCCACTACATCCAAATTTACCAACATACAATCTTACAAACTTAACCTCTGTGTAATAATAGTACAGAATTCATGGGTTAGGGAAAGGGAACTCAAAAAGACAGTGGAAATGGCAGTGACGTCCCGTTTCTAGTGTTAATTATTGTGGATTAGAATAGATAAACTTCAAATAAATCAATTATGGGAAGGTAACAGTCGCAGATAAATTCTATGCTGACTCAATATGAATTCCCATCAACATACTTAGAAGATTGGCGCGATCTTAAATAACTCCTTTAATTTTAATTTCCTTTGCTACTTTAAATAGTTCACGGAGATCTTCTTCAATTCCATTCAAGCTACAAGTCTAATTTAAGACGCAGTTGGCATTTAATTCCATTCAGACTTTGGTTCTTTGAAATGGACGTCTATTTATAGAATTCAGGTCGATTGACTTCTCGTGCTCAAGAATACCACTAAGGCTGCTAATGGTATTATAAACCTACGGAATGCCCCACGAACTTGCTCTACGTGGTTCTCTAGATCTCTTCAAAGTTCGAAAGAATCGGATCCTGCTAGACTAGGATGGTCCACCCTAGGCCGCATCATCGCTTCACATCTGGCGAGACCCAAACGCAAGTCTATTTAGTGTAAATATTAAGCTAATGTCGATATATTTGAATTTAATATTTAATAAATACAGGGTGTAAACGAACCCTTCATGAAGCCGTCAAACAAGCATTATGTACAGTCAGCATCAAAAGTTGATGACCACATTTAGATTTTTAAAATCGCTGTACACCGTATTATACCTAAATCGCTGAACATGACAAGCGCCAGAAATGAATGATTATAATAAAAGGGCATAAGTAGGTGACCATCACTTTTCAAAAGTCGCTATACAAAGTTATAGTAAAAAAAAACATAACATTCTTGGTCTCTAAAGTCTCTGAACAAATTTTTGACAAAAATAGCGTACCATCGTTCATCTCTAAAGTCCCTGAATAAAATGAAATGTTTTTTGAGTTTAATATGTGTGTGTATTTTTTTTCGGTAGGTATATGTGTTTGGTAAATTAAGTAGACACATGTACATGTAAATCGCCACCGTTTTATTTATTATCAACAAAATTAAATTAAATGGTCGATCTTTAGGTTAAGCCGACTACCCAGTACACACCCACCCCACACCTACTTAGGACAAACATTCGTGTGATGATGTGATGTAGATGATAAATAATTGCAACCGCAATGGTCTACATCCGATACAAAGTGATAATTAAGTAGAAATATTATTTTTACATTAAAGGGTATACAGTTTTTCAAATACCCACAACTATGTTTCCCAAAGAATTGAAATAAAACGGAATTTGTGTGAATTTTGAAAATGAGTGTTATATGTATACAGATTAGGTTCTAATTCAATCGTAACTATAAAAATCATAAACTAAGTCAACGGTATGAATTTGAACAAAATCTGCGTGATTTTTGAAAATGAGTCTTATTGCTTTACGAATAAGGTTATAATTCAATCGAATTAAAAAAATCATTAATTACGTCGATGGTATAAATTCAAACAGAATCTGCGTGATTTTTGATAGTGAGTCTTATAGCTATACAAATAAGGTTACTAATCAATCATAACACATAAAGCTTAGATGATGTCGATGGAATAATTTTTAAGCGGAATATGCTTATGCACCTACTTCTAATATTTCTCGTTGATACTATGACACAAAAACAAAATTATTTTGGAAAGTTACATTCCAAATTTACATCCATTTTTCTTTTTGACATGATTTTGTTTGGATAGGACAAGATTGGATTTATAACTCTGAAGATAGTAACGAGCACTTTTTAAGTTTGCAGTTCAGCTACTTTTGATAGTATAAGTTTACACGCTACGTATCCGAAACAAACTAATGTTCAGTAACTTTTGTTATTTAAGATGTTAAGTTATTTTTGGACGTTGTCGTGATTTCACTAGATAACCAAAACAAGCATTTTATATTGTTCAGTGACTTTTGTAAAACTGAATGTTATGATGTTTTCGGATACTATAACGATCAGCGATTTTTGACAAAATGGTGTTCAGTTAATTTTGAACTTTAATGATGTTCATTCAATACTGGGGCCCTTCTTGTTGAGCGATTTATGGGTAATATAATGTACAGTGATTTTGAAAATCTGAATGTGGTCATCGACTTTTGATGCTGACTGTACATCAAACTAAGTAACTTTACGCAAAAATTATTGCTGGGAAACGACTCTTTTTTTGGGGTGTAAAATCAATGTAACGCTCTCAAAACATTGTGCTGATGGATGAATTGAATAGTAAGGGGGTCATGGAGGTGTTTAAAGTCATTCATAAAAATCAGACATTGAAAAAAAGTATTAAAAAAAACGTATGACAAAGTTGGAACTTTGACCCCCAATATCTCCGTAGCTAGGTACGGTCTAGAACAAAAAAAAATGATTGCAATGACGGGAAGAACAAGTACCTTTCGGCTCCGTTAAGGGTCTTGTTACAACCTTTATGTTATTAAAAAAAATTACATTGTTAAGGTAATATTGTTTTTACCAGTCTAAACAACGTTCATTCAAGAAAGAAAAAAAAGCTGAGCAAAATTGGGATGGTTAAGTGGCCATATCTTTGAAATGAAAAAGGTCTATGTTGTGTCTGTTAATATAGGTAGGTACCAAATTATTTTCGTTCCACTATCCTTATTGGCAAGCGTAAGATGGGATACCCGCAGGCTCGGTGGAGCGACGATCTTCGCTGGGTGGCTGGTAGCAACTGGATGAGAGTTGCTGAGAATCGACTTAAGTGTGAAGAGGCTTAGGTCCAGCAGTGGACTGCTGTAGGCTGATGATGGTCTTGATCCTTTTCTCGTTTTTGTAATGTAATGTATAGAACTATTTTTTTCTAACCCCAAACTTGAAAGAACATTTGTTGCTCTACTTCAAAAATCTTGTCTTGCAATCGTTGGTCGCTTAAAGTTAAAGTTCCATACATTTTAGGTTTTTGCATCTTTTTCGTTCTGATCGCTGTTAAAATGTGCTATTTGTCAAAATCCTGCCTCCTGGTTTCGTAAAATATACGCTTTTGAACCGACTTCTAGAAAAGGATGAGGCTATGTATTCCACCAGGATCATTTTTAGGGTTTCGTAACTCGAAAGGAAAAAACAGAACCCTTATAGGATCACTTTGTTGACCGTCCGTCTGTCTGTCTGTCAATACCATTTTTCAGGCTGGAATTTATATCAAATACTCAGGTCTACTGTCCCTTGGAACTGTGAAAAAACCCGTAAATTTTTAGTTATATCATAATCATAAAAATATTTTTAATAATTTAAACTTACTACCCCTTTTCTCATGAACGCGTAGAGGTATTAAATTGAAATACATATCAAATACTTAGGTCTACAATACCTTTAAGCTGTAACAAAAACAAACTTCTATGTCAACGCAATCAAAAGAAACAGCAACTTAAGCCGCATATTTTCAAACTCATAACTCCTCGCTAGGGAATCAAAACCTAAAGGGTACTTCCAGTCGACCTAGAATCTTGAAATTTGGCATGAAGCAATTTTTTATAGCACATTATAAAGGAAAAAATCCGAAAACCTTAAATTTTTAGTTACATCACATATTTTTTATAGATAATGGTACGGAACCCTTCGTGCGCGAGTCCGACTCGCACTTGGCCTGTTTTTTTGTGTATGTACTGTACACCGATCTCTCTGTGATTACTGTTCCAATTTTCGTGTTTTTTTTTGTCATTTGCGAGCTCGGTGGTCCCATATAAATTTAATTAACTTTTTTTGGATAGCTTAAGAGTTTTCTTCTATAATACGTGTTTTTTTATCTTCTTCGTCTATATGATGACATGATGATATCATAATAACTTCTCATTACAAAATTTTTATATGACAGGAATTTGATAGGAAATCTCATTTAAAAAAAAAATTGCAACAAAAAAATAACCAACTTCCAAAAAAGCACTAAAAATAACTTAACTTTCGGAACTCGGTGACAATAAAGTCAATAAAACAAACAAAGTCACTGACTTCCAAAAGTTAACTTATTTTACTTTTTTCTTTTTTGGAAGTCGTTTATTTAGACAGCAAGAATTCAAATGTAGTTTTTTGGATAGTAGATGTAGCGGCACTACAAAAAGTACTACAGCGCCATCTATAACGCTGAGGATAAACTAAACATCGAAATCCTACATCGCAAGTAAAGTTATCCGCGACTTAAGACCTTATAGAAGAACCCGACAACAACTGTCAGGCAGTAGCCCACCAGACATATCACCCGTCTGGTCGCAGGATCCTCCCTTTTCTATGGGGGATGAAGAGCTATTCACCCTGTTGTTCATACCTCCAAACTGGTGACCCCGAAATGGACGTCAGCGCAGCCTTTGAGCAACGTGACGTCTTCATCATCAAGATCACTTCCTCAAAAAACCCAGAATACCTATATTTTGCAAACACTAAAACTTTGTAAACATAATCATCAAATGCTTCAGCAAAATGAGACGAAGAAATTCTTAACCAAAGTAGAAAGGTCATTTACCTTTGTTCTAATACTTATACACCTAAAGCTTCAATATAATCTATTCTCCGATTCGATCCTGGTTCCAATCGAATTCTTGGTTCCTATTTGAATTCTGAAATTGAGAATTTCATTCCAATCAAGATTCAATTCTATTTAAAACTTAATCGAATCTACATAATAGAAATAAGGGTCCTTTTTCTGTGAGAGAAACACGTTTAATTTTTGGATACAACTTTTTGAACACGAAGGAAAGAAAGACGAAATGGGGTAAACTACAATGTAAGCTATACAAAAGCTAATGCTATCGCAAAACCTACTTTATTCGTTTCAAATCTTTGCCCTCCTACTTACAAAGAAGACGGTGCAATGAAAAGAATCCTAGGATTATCACATCCAACACAGAAGCTTGAAATTTAATTGATTCAGAGCCAATGGATTTTCAATTCAAATTTCCAGTGCAGTAGGATCAAATTCGTTTATATTAAAAAAGGAAAATGCCATTCTCTGGATCACAATTGCTTTGCTCGATATGGGAGCCTAGAGAATTTTATGATCCAAGGATTCTTCTAAATCCGAGGATTTAAAAGTTCGCGAAGGCTTAGCTGAAGTCTTTCAAGTTTTAGTTCTAAATTGTTTCCCTAAATATATTACCTTGTGTTTTAAGGTTTATTTATTACGACATAATCGTGACACGAAATTGGAAACATAATTTATGAGATTTTGGATTTGGAGTATCAGAATGATTTTTTGATACTTAACTAGAATAATAATGTGTTAAACTTTCCAAAAACCTGCAAAACATGCTTTTGTCGGCCTTCTCTACATGAAACATTGACACAACTGTTAAAACGCGAGCACCACAATCATCACCCGATGGCACCGATAATCGCAATCAACCACTTAATTCCGGCTTTAATAAACGGAGATTAAACGTGGAACTGAACACTATTTGCTAATGAACTGGCAACACGCGCGACGACAGCCCATCTCGCTGTAATCAAACATAATGGACGACGTTAATTGATTTAATTGAGCCATGGTGTGGTTGTGCTGTCACACCTATACGTGTTATTCACATGCAACTGTCAAAGTCATTTTGACAGACAACAATTTGATAACGGGATGATTAATAGAGAGTGTGTGTGGTATGTAAGGGCTGCCTCGTTGGTCTAGTGGGTTCGATTACCGGATCGGGCAAATTGTTTTTGGGTTTTTCCATCAGGAATTTCTCAGTAGCAGCCACGGAATCTGGATTTGTTCCGGGTTGGTGGCAATAGGCTCGCCCCCTATTACATGGGACTCAATCAATCAAATCAAAATATTTTTATTTCACATAGGCCTACATGGGCACTTATGAAACGTCGACAAAAAGGTGCACGGTTCGGGTTGGTCGTTTCCTATGGAGAAGAACCGGCAAGAAACTCCATGGTTACTCTTTTAAAATGATTAGATTTTACAACATTACGATGTTACTGCATTAGTACTCAAGTATGGGGGGACAGCATAGGCCCGACAGTAAGTCGTTGCTACACAAAAAAACGGAAAACAAGATAATAGGTTAACAAAAGTTAACACACCTCTAGGAATCTACAAGGCCTACACTGTTCACACATTCACAAACAATCGACTTAAAAACATAACTGTGTAAATTAAATGTGGGCTGTACTATTAGGTGCACCTCTGCTTGATGTTATGTATGGACATAATGCTTGCTGAAAAAGGAGATTGTATCTTGTATTCGCATGAGCTGTATTGTGTCTTCTATAAAATATTAGCTTTTCCCCGCGGCTTTGCATGCGTGGAGATCGGAAATAATCACACAGGGACGCACTTACCGGATAAAAACAATCCTAAAACCTAACTATTTTTTTTTAAATCTAATAGACAGGCAGAGTTACTTTTGCATTTACAATTTTCGTATGGGAGTGTAGAAATATGTATAGGCAGTACCCTATAAATCTCGTCATTACTCATCTGCTATACTCAAAAACCGTTTTTAATGCATATTATCAAATAATTAGCTATTCTACTCAGGTATTAAGATTAGAGAAAACTTTAAGACGGATCAGAAGGTCTTGAATAGTGGAGTAGCGTGCCAAAAGTTTTGCAAGATGGCGGCAAAAAGGCTTTTCAGTTTGTCGGAATACTGGATATTCTGACTTAGTACCTATGTCTTAGATATTAAATTGGAAATGAATGAACTTATGTGAAGGATGATATGGCTAAAATGGAGGTGACTGCTCAAATGACGAGTAATAAAGAAGTATGGAAGAAAAAGATAATAATATGATGCGCCGACCCCAAATAAATTGGGATAAGGGCTAAAGGGCAAAGGGCATGAGAATGATAATGAAGTTCATAGTCAATTTGTCTGAATCAAATGAAATTATAACAAAAAATATAAATAGACCACAATAATGCGAATATTCAAAATAGCAAAAACAAATAGACTGTCAATTTTAGGTAACGTTTTAAAAACTGCAAACGTGGAATTCAAACTGAGTTTTGAGGCAATTTGCATTTAAATCACAATTGTGCGCTCGATTTTACGGAACTAGTCACCGAAACTGAGTTTTTTTTTTTATCACAACGGTGATTAAAGGCGACTAAAATCTGTAATGGTTAAGTTTTTTGGTTTTATAGTGACTAGTGGTGTTTCCCTCGTTAACCAATAAAATGGTTTTTAGAGTTCCGTACCTCAGTCGGCAGCAACTGGGAAAAGGATCACTTTGTTGTCCGTCTGTCAAGACTTTTTCTCAGGAAGGCGTGGAGATATGAAGCTGAAATTAATATCAAATACTCAGCTACTTCTTGGAGCAGTGAAAAAATCAAATGTACGTGAACGCGATCAAAAGATATGACCATTTTTGTTGCATATTTTGCGATTTTACAACGGAATCAAAACCTATACGGAAGTACAGTACCCGTTGACCTAGAATCATGTCAAATTTGGCAAGAAACAATGTCTTACAGCACATGTAAAGGAGACATTCTGAAAACTGTAATATGTAGTTTAATAACAAAATACCTACAAGTTTATACGGCACCCTCTATGCGCGAGTCTTACTTGCACTTGACCAGTTTTTCTTGGTCAGTTTTCCTTTGTTAGATCTTTTTAGGTTGGGCATGGTGTTTTTGAGTTCTTCCATTAGGTAGACTAAACTAAAGGTTTGCCCTATTACGTGGTACTTAAACACAACTGATAAAGTGCTCCCATGTAGCTATATTGGTTGGTCTAAAACTTCAGTCCGTACTGACTTATTTTGACCTAAGGAATCTGTTAAACTAGGAAAACGAAAGAACTTCCAAATTATTAGTATAACAAACACCAAGAGTAACCTCGACAAAGACTATAAAATACAAAGTAAAAAAAAATACCACTCCATTTCATTTTTCTTTCATGTTGTCGTATTTCATTTGTTTTTGGTATTCGTTAACCTTCCACTGCATTTCGTATGCTGATTTTGTAAATGGAAAAATAGCAATCACCGGTATATTTTTGCGGGTGAAAGTAAAAAAAATAAAGGGAATATAGCATTATTTTTTTATAGTGAAACTCTGCTTTCATGCTGTTGGTGAAACGTAACTGTTAGGTATTTAGTAGTTTTGTTTCTTTCTCTGAAAAATGCTTTACACCAACGCTTTACGCCTTTGGATATCGCTAACTGGTTTTAGGGACAGCAGCTTTCTCCTGTCCACTTTTTCTCTATAGTTGCTGCCAATTAAGATCGCAATAGCGGTCATTGCCCTTTCCCCAATATCTCTTCGCACGAACCAAAACAAATGAACCATGTATCGTTTTTCATTAGAAAAAATATTGGAGATCACGATAGGTGACGATTCAAGACATGAACAGGCTTATTTTTGGATTTCAAAGTTAAGAATTTTAATAAATGTAGGGAGTCAATGACCGCCATTGCGATCTTAATTTGTAGCAACTATAGCAACATTGAGCTATTATAAAACAAAACTCTGTAAGCGTTTATGAGCTGCTATATACTAGGCGTGTGGTGTTTACCGAAGCAAACAACAAAATAGATAGAATATACTTTATTGTACACAAAAATTGTAACGCACAGCTTACACAATATTGCTAATCCCACGAGCGAAGAAGCGGTTTTATCGCCATAAAGCGTAACTTAACACATTCGCATCAAGATTAGCGCAAATTGTGTAAATGCGATATTTCTGTCGATACACTGTAAGCTGCTAATTCGTATGTGAATCACGCCGATTTCCCCCTCCTGAAACCCTATGGCCTTGACCCATTTGTATTTGGTAAATGCTTCAGTTTACAAACATACTTTCGATAGGCAATCCCCTCTCACCCTGGCTCTATTAGTATTGACAGATTTGTCAACGTTAATCAGGTACGCTTTTCATCTGGTGCCCTTTTCATAAATGATAGCGGAACGAACTGGATAGATTCTGGCGGAACTGAAAGAGAGACTGCTGGTTTGTGACAACTGGAACATGCTCGGTTGTGAGAATTGGAACATGCTGGGTTGTGAGAACTGGAAGGAGTGAAGGGAAGCTTTAACCCTGGACTGGGGCAGAAAAGGCTAGGAAAAAAGCAGTTTGCGTGAGTACCGTGGTGGTGACTCGTGGCGGTTCGCAATGATTCTGCAATGACTACACTGCTTTGCCCGCGTGGAGTTCGTTATTGTCCCACGGGATCGTACTACCGGGGTAAAATATATCCTACTTATCCGATGTGTTAATTCAGGTTATAAAATGTGACTAAATCGCCACCATGAGACTTAAACATAACTGACGAAATGTGGGTGTACTATTAGGTACACCTCTGCTTAACACTTCGTGAATTACAGTTTTATACCTAATATCTTAACATAAACATTACGTCATTACCAAATAACATCTAATGGAGCAAATAACTGTGCACCCCAATCAAAATTCCTCAACATGGCATGTTGAACGCGTCTTCCATTCCTACACACAACAGCCCCATAATAAGTGGCATTTAATTAATTATGGTGCTAAGGGTGCCTTTTAATTAGTGCCATATAAATGTTAATAGTCACACACGTCATTATAATAGGTAAGGTGGGTAACAATTAGTTAGGTACTTATGGCCTGTTTAACTTACGCTTAAGATCAAGTTACTTGTATTTATGTTTGAACAGTCAAGGTTTATTTTTAACTAGCTGATGCTCGCTTCGCTACCTTTGTATATGGAAATTAATCCACGGGAACGTTTTAAATGTAGTCTATGATACTCTAGGGTAATGTAGCTTCCCGTTGGTCAAATAATTTTCGGAATCGGATCAGTAGTTCTAAAGTTTAAATAAAATTCATTTATTTTAGGCAAGAGCCCATACAAAAGATAAATTTCAAAAGACAAAAGACAATTAATTTCGGGACAAATTTCAAAATAAAAACAAAATAAAGAAAATGAAATAAAATTACATTATAAATAATAGTATTAATTAAAATTAAAATTGTTAGCAAGAATATTGACTGCCATATACAAAGAAATAAATATTTAGTTTAGCAACTACATGCAAACTTTAAAAAAAAACTCTTTATATAATTTAAATTAGTATAGATTTCTTTATTCACCCACTCCCCATTAGCTTTCTACTTCTCTCTATATGTAGCAATTTAGTTTTTTTTTTACATACCTGCCACTGCGTAAATTTGCGGCACTAGTGATAGCTACATATTTCGTACAATACTCAAAGAATTGTGACGATTCGAACCACAAACGATTCTAACACAAAAGTTTTGAGTGTTATGTAATCAATTTGCGAATAATAATAATTTCCCTGACACGACATAAAAATTGAAAATGAGCGATTTTATGTGGGATGACCTGGACCAATGGCAAAATAGAACCAAAAAAATAATTAAGTAATATAAAATCAGAAACTCGCTTTGCATTCTACCTTCATACGTAGCTTGGTAAAGATGATACTCATCGTTTAATTTAGCTGTTTTACGCTAAAAGTGCTTTGTATTCTGCTACAGTTTCAATTATAGGTAGTCTTTTGACTTGTCACAGCAAAATGCAACTTCAAAATGAAACAGAATGTTTTGAAATATAGAGTAAAATTGACTTCCACTTCAAAACTCACAACCTAGTTTACAATTCTTCAGATGGAAATACGTTTCCTGTGATATTTTTTAATTAAAATAAGTTTTTCATTAATTAATGTTAAATATTATATTAAAAAAAACCGGCCAAGTGCGAGTTGGACTCGCGCACCGAGGGTTTCGTATAAACTTGTGGGTAGTTTGTTATTAAACTACATATTTACGGTTTTCAGATTTTTTCCTTTAATAAAATAACTCCTGAAACCAACAACAAATATCTTACAGCGCATGGTTGTAAGATATTGCTTCTTGACAAATATCATGATTCTAGGTCAAAGGGAAGTACCCTATAGGTTTTAATTGCCTTGTGAGATAGCAAAATATGCGACATAAACAGTCGTATCTTTTGATCACGTTGACTTACAAGTTTGATTTTTTCACTGCTCCAAGAAGCTTGATACCTCCACGCATTCCTGAGAAAAAGGGTCTTGATAGATGGATAGACAGACAGACGGACAACAAAGTGATCCTATAAGGGTTCCGTTTTTGCCGACTGAGGTACGGAATCCTAAAAATGCTGTCCTACATATAGCATACTCGTATTGTTAGAGCTTATGCAGCATGTGATACAGGATTATCCTAATACAGGCATCTAGCATTGTTATACCTAAATTGTTAATTTAAGATTCATAATTATATTGTATTTTACCTACGTGGTTGAAAGGTAATCAATTGCCTTGGTATGGGCATGTGACCTGGAAAGGCGAATTTCATGTGACCAAGAGATTGATGAATATAAATGTTGATGGATGGAGAGGAAGAGGAAGACCAAGGAAACGATGGGTGGATTGTGTGAGGAATGATACTCGTATTATGAAATAAATAGAGTAAATTATAGCGTGACAGTAGACAGAGGATAATGCTGGATTAGACATAGAATTCCTTCTATCACGGTATTATGGCCCATATGGGCTGACTTCCTACCCATACGCAAGCGTAGCCACAAGTCAGCTACCCCATAACATTGCACAACTAAACCACATTTTCCATTAGCCCTACTTGCTAGTCCCGAAACGCATCCTGTAATACTAACACCAATAAATGTACTTATAAAATACTCTAGTTCTATTAAATGGAGTGCGGTGAGCACCCCACGGAATACAGATGAGATGAGAATTAAAAAACTCAGCATTCCAAGGTGGATATCACGTAGGGATAAATAGAATTTCGTCGACTCAATGGTGGTTGAAAAATGAACGACTTTTCGGTTTTCAATGGAATTATTTAACGCTTGAGATGGGAGTTATTAAATTATAATGAAAGTCTGGTCGTGTTTGGTGAATTGATAGTAGGTAATGTAATAAAAATTCTGTAGGTTTGTTGAAAACTTGTACTCAACTCTTAATTCTGTGTAACATAGCAACGAAAATGGAAAGGTGTGTTTAAGTACAGTCACATTTCGTCAATTATACTTATTAACTAGCGGTTGCCTGTGACCTTCGTTTGAGTGAATTTATTATAAAAAAAGATTACCTCCCGTTTTGAATCGCATTTTGTTACAAATTTCAAGGGTTTTAATTTTTTTGCACGGAACCCTTATTATTTTTCTAAAATAATAAAACCGGCCAAGTGCGAGTCGGACGTACGCACGAAGGGTTCCGTACCATTATCTATAAAAACGGCAAAAAAATCATATCTGTTGTATGGGAGCCCCCCTTAATATTTTTTTTTTAATTTTTAGTATTTGTTGTTATAGCGGCAATAGTAATACATCATTTGTGAAAATTTCAGCTTTCTAGCTATCACGGTTTATGAGATACAGCCTGGAGACAGACAGACAGACAGACAGACAGCGAAGTCTTAGTAATAGGGTCCCGTTTTACCCTTTGGGCACGGAACCCTAAAAAAGAGTCTCCGTCAGGATGAACGGTCACTAGGCGTATTTAACGTTGAATTTGTGCCCAAGAATTGCTTCCCTATTGCTTCTATTTGCTTCCTATTCTCAAAAAATTGCTTCCATCATATTCTAGTAGAAAAAAAAACATTTTAAGGGTGACCGTTCAATCTGATGTCAGGACGGCCGGTCATCGAGTCCTAGTGTTCCTGGTAAATAGAATTATTGAAATTCACAGTGGCCATTAATTACTTCCCATTTGCTTCTCTCAATGTTTTACAACGATAATACTGTAACTGTCACGGCAAAAAAGATATCGACAAAAGTGTTGTTTATCAATATTTTAGCGCCTGACCAAAAAAAAAAGCAATACTCTTATTCATCATAAAGCAATACTCATTGCAGTTATGCTTGAGTAGGCGATAAATCTGTCGTATTGTACCGGTTGCCTACAGCTAAGTATTATGTTATTAAAAATAAGTGCCTATCGTATTTAGTGACAAAAATTCATACAAATGTAATAAACACCTTTAAAGATAATATATCAATTCTAAAGGGAGTGTCTAATACAGCAAAACAACAATAAAAGTAGAAAAAAATATGTTTGTGACAACAGTTTATTAATTTATTTTTTTATATACATAACCCAATGTGGTACCACCTTTTTATTACTCCTTACAACTCTCTTACTTAAATCATCATAGCACTCCCATACATTTCCACGTCTACAATGTGCTTTATAGTGACCCTTAGTACCAATAGCAGGCGGAACAAATTCAATGATAGAAAGCAGTTCATATTCGTGATTCTGTAAAATCAACTTTGGAGGCGCTTCATGTACAAACATTAGGTTATCCAGTACTTCAAAACTTATAAGATTTTTTAACTGTAAGTCAAACGACATGATACCATCACATAAAAGTCGACGGCAACGAGTCAAATCCATATTGTCGATCAGTTTAGTGACAAAAATTCATACAAATGTAATAAACACCTTTAAAGATAATATATCAATTCTAAAGCGAGTGTCTAATACAGCAATACAACAATAAAAGTAGAAAAAAATACGTTTGTGGCAACAGTTTATTAATTTATTTTTTTATATACATAACCCAATGTGGTACCACCTTTTTATTACTCCTTACAACTCCCTGATTGTTGGATTTATGCTAGATCCATCAGTATAATTATGCTATAGCTAATGCTTGACAGACGGAGTCCAGTGCACAAGTATTTGTTGTAGATATAATCTCTTTGCCAGTTTTGAACCTGCCTGCATTCGAAAAAAGTGTATGTCTTACGTTTACACGATAAAAGTGTGGCTGATATTCAAGAAGCTGCAAGTTCACTGATCGACAATATGGATTTGACTCGTTGCCGTCGACTGTTATGTGATGGTATCATGTCGTTTGACTTACAGTTAAAAAATCTTGTAAGTTTTGAAGTACTGGATGACCTAATGTTTGTACATGAAGCGCCTCCAAAATTGATTTTACAGAATCACGAATATGAACTGCTTTCTATCATTGAATTTGTTCCGCCTGCTATTGGTACTAAGGGTCACTATAAAGCACATTGTAGACGTGGAAATGTATGGGAGTGCTATGATGATTTAAGTAAGAGAGTTGTAAGGAGTAATATAGGTGGTACCACATTGGGTTATGTATATAAAAAAATAAATTAATAAACTGTTGTCACAAACGTATTTTTTTCTACTTTTATTGTTGTTTTGCTGTATTAGACACTCCCTTTAGAATTGATATATTATCTTTAAAGGTGTTTATTACATTTGTATGAATTTTTGTCACTAAATACGATAGACACTTATTTTTAATAACATAATACTTAGCTGTAGGCAACCGGTACAATACGACAGATTTATCGCCTACTCAAGCATAACTGCAATGAGTATTGCTTTATGATGAATAAGAGTATTGCTTTTTTTTTTGGTCAGGCGCTAAAATATTATGAAACAACACTTTTGTCGATATCTTTTTTGCCGTGACAGTTACAGTATTATCGTTGTAAAACATTGAGAGAAGCAAATGGGAAGTAATTAATGGCCACTGTGAATTTCAATAATTCTATTTATCAGGAACACTAGGACTCGATGACCGGCCGTCCTGACATCAGATTGAACGGTCACCCTTAAAATGTTTTTTTTCTACTAAAATATGATGGAAGCAATTTTTTGAGAATAGGAAGCAAATAGAAGCAATAGGGAAGCAATTCTTGGGCATAAATTCAACGTTAAATACGCCTAGTGACCGTTCATCCTGACGGAGACAAAAAAGATTACCTCCATTTTGAATCGAATTTTGTTACCAAAACAAGGGTTTTAATATTTTTACACGGAACCCTAATTATTTTTCTAAAATAAAAACTTATCAGACCTTATAACATCAAAATCATAGTACTAAAAATAGGTTACGACTAGGGGTTGCGCGAAGAGAATGAGCATAACCTATTAAGCCTCAATGACGTCATTAGCAAACGTTTACCGATGCAGTTCTTAGCGTGATTAATATGGCCGTTTTCCCCTTTAATGTGGGTTTCCATCCCTATCCCCATTAATAAGTTGTGGAAAACTATGTGCCACAACCCTGTTTACGTGGATTAATAAATACGTACAAAACACCACGCAGGGAAAATATTTCATTACTAGCTCATGCCCGCGGCTTCACCCGCGTAAGTTCAGTAATTGTCCCACGGGATCGCACTACCGAGATAAAAAGTATCCTATGTGTTAATCCAGGTTATAAACTATCTGTATGCCAAATTTCATCCAAATACATTCAGGAGTTTTTTCGTGAAAGAGTAAAAAACCTCCATCCATTCATACTCACAAACTTTCACATTTATAATATTATATATTAGGATAAGTATGAACACACAACATAAGAAAACCCCTACCGTGACATCTGGTGATCAACACACTAGACATCTGGCACCACTTCCATCAACCCTGCGGTTCCTCTAGCACCCAGGGTCAACTCCTCGGCTCCGGCGTCATCTGCAGCTACGCGTACGCTAGGACAGTACTTACGTGCCTACCTCCTTAGGGCAGATAATTTATGACGGGCTTTATTTTTACCTACGACCTAGATTAAATCTTTAATTGAAAGTGTTCAGTGAGTTGTTTTAATTAATTTAGTTTATCATAACTCCAACCCTACATCGGCACAATACACAACATACGGGCACAAATACAGACTTCGTGGCTGCTGCTGAGAAATTCCTGATGGAAAAATCTAATAACACTTTGCCCGACCCATTAATCGAACCCTGGACCTCATGATCAGCAGTCGCGCTTGCGACCACTAGAGCAACGAGGCCGTCCAGACAGATAAACTAAACCTTCGTATAAAATTCACTATAATCACCATAATATAATTATACAATATAATGGTTACAATAGCAGTAGATAACCATACGTAAAAGATTACGTGGTGGTTCTCTCCAAGATACTATTTCAAATGGTATAAAGTTCTGTGAATAGAAATAATTTACAGTTAAAGCTTTTAGCAAGTTGTACGGCTTCAGCATTGGTTTAAGAACTAACCACATACATTTCTTGGTATCTGAAAACCTACCTTTGGCCTTAAAGCATAATGCTCCAACTTGGTTGAAGGTAGAGGACTGATTTAGCAAATCCTGTGTTCGCGGTGACTGTAATTTAGGTATCTAGCAGGATCCCAGTTTAGGATCCTTTTCTGTGATAGTTTGGTGCAATAACAAGAATTTTATGGGTCTACAAAATATAGTGATAGCTATCACACAGTTTTCTTATAAGAGCTTAAAAAAATGTAATCAGATTTTCACAAGAAATTTTATTCAGGGAATTCTTTTAAATCAATTTAAAATTAATGTTACAGCAATTCTGTGAAACTATAAAATCTAAACTGATCTTGAAAACCTCTCCTGAAAATTGAAAAACATGAACAGTCCATTTCATTCTACAATCATTTATCATCCAAAAATGAAACATAAATTATTCTTGTTATTTTGGCCTATGTAATTGCTAAAGAAAACCCCTAAAGCTTTGTGTTTAAAACCTCTTACTTCACTTAAAAAATGCACAGTCATAGCTTTCAGTGTCCCTAGTAACAAATTCGAGTCTTAGGACGTCTGTCGGCACTATAAATTATCTCGAGCCAAATGAATGTCTGAGCATCTGACACGTTGAATCTTTCAGTAAATGTCTTAGTATGTTTGAAACTAAGTTCTACTTTTGGGTCCAACTAAAATAAAATGTAAGTAGGTATTCTTGGTTATAAAATTACAGTAAATTCATGTGTCGTCCGCGTGAAATTATTATAAAAAATATTACATCCCTAATTGAATCGGATTTTGTTAACAATTTGAAGGGTTTTATTTTGTTTTGCACGAAACTATAATCTTTTTTCTAAAATTAAAGTAGCCTAAGTTACTCCATATAACATCAACTATCTGCCAGTCAAAATCGGTCCAGCCGTTTCGGAGATTAGCTGGAACAGACAGACGCCAGACAGACAAAAAATAAAAAAGCATATTTCGCACCTTGAAAACAAAAGTGACATTATACCGAAAATGGCAATATTGAGTTATAACGACATCTAGATTCCTTGAAAGATAGCGCTTCTAATGCAAAAACTGACATTATCATAGTTTCAATACTTTGCCCTAGAGGCCGGTAGTGTCAGTTTATACTTTTGGGTAAAATGACAAAGTAGTAATTCATAAGGTGACACTAAATCAGTTGAAGACAAGCATTCGGAGTGGACACACGCTGCGGTGAATAAAAAAGTGGCACTTTATGTTTAGTGCCGTTTTAAACGAAATTCAAGCTAATCTACTGAAGTAGGTTCTAACAAAAAAATGGCATTTTAAGTATAGTGTCGCTTACAATGTTACACTAAAGTATCATTTTTGATGAATTTAAAAAAGGCATTTTTTGTTTAGTGCCTTTTTTTCCAAATTTTCTACTCTTAAACGATAGGATTACGAACAAAAGTGGCACTGTTTTTTTAAAACAATGATTTCTAAATAACTCCATAATTTACTGACATATTTTCAGTACATAACATAAATGAGATAGTCAAACTGTTAAGTAAAATTAATTGCAGTCTTTTATTTCAGATAATTGCTAAGATATGGACCCAAATGCCGCGACAAAAACTTTAAATGTTCTTACCGAAAAAAGTCAATTTTTGCATAACGCCACTTTTGTTTTCAAGGTGCGATTTTTTTGTTACATCATTATGCATTCAGTAAAAAGCTGTTATTTTGAAATTACAAACAGACTCTTCAATTTTATTTATTTGTATGTATGTATAGAAGGTTATACAGGTTGTAACCATGTTTTATAGCACAGCATAATTATTATATCCCGCACCAATACAACTAAAACTAACATCAGTAACATCGCAAAGAATAACGTTATGACTAATTGTTAAAAGGTTTTGATAATAAACAGACAAAACCAACAAAATTCCTATAATTATGCGTAACATCCTAAAATTGGACGAGAGAGAATTTTCTCCAATTGACTTTGCAACAAAGTTAGGAACTTGAGCCCCATAATAAATGTTGTTTGATTCTCTTTAGTGTCAAATTATAATGGGCAATTTTAAAGGAATTTAGGAGAATTCCAAGTTTGTTTCTATATTAATTCCATTTTGTTACCTCCAATTATTATTATGTTAAATTAAGGATAAGATTTCTCCTTGGTCTAGTAGTCGAAAGCGCGACTGCTGAGCATGAGGACCTTGATTACGATTCCCAGGTCGTTCTGGGTATTTCCATTAGGATTTTTTCATGTAAAATGTGATGGTGTACCCATTACATTTTAGACGTCCTCTGTCTAACCCTTCGAGAATTGCAGGCATGATGTTATGTTATGTAAATTAAAGAAAATTTTAGAGTCAAAAGGATTATTTTTGATGTTACAGCTATACTTAGGTAGAAATAGATGAAGAGTTCGTACCTAACATGGTTTCCTAATGTTAATGAAAAAGACTAATTCGTCAACTGGCGCGTGTGAAACTTGCGCGTGCGCGCGAGTTGGAACCTTCCCATTTCACCTATTATTTTTTGTCGTCAACTCGCTTGACCTTGAAAATCCGATGTTAAATACGTCAGATGTAAAGTCAGCTACAAAAACTTGTTATAAAATGTATAATATAGGTGGGCCCGCTTTAAATGTATAAAACATTTTATACGACTTGACTTTAAAATAAAACATAGAGGTAATATGAGAATGTCCAAAGTAACGTAAAATGTTACAAAAGTAACATTCTGTCAACGATGAATAGCAGGCTTGAGTATCATACGTCGTCGGCCGCATCCCCCCTCGTCGCATTCCCCACCTCCAACATAGGCTTTAACGTATCCCCCAATCTAAGTAGATAGTCGGTACTGAACCGATTTAGCTAGCGCGAGCAATAGCTAGTTATTAAGTAGTTTCAATCCGTTTTTATTTGAATGTACTATATAAGGTGTGAGAGAGTTGACGACAAAACAAAGTACCTAGGTAATATTGGAAGGTGTCAACACGCGAGCACGCGCGAATATCACACACGCCAACTGACGAATAAGTCCTGAAAAAACATGACAAAAAATGAGACAGTAAATCACGAACATATAAAGTGCTCTTCAGGCTAAAAATCGTAAGCACCATGTACCAGATTAATGGCCGCACAGTAAGTAAAAGATTATGCAAGTAAACAGTTGCCAAAGAGCCCGTCATTTTTCCCCACGTTTAGGGAATGGCTCCTTGAAAAGAGACATTATGTATGACAACCGACTCGTCTCGAGGTTTTTAGGCATGTTTATCCTATTTTGTGGTTTTTATGTTCTGTGTTATATGTTTGGGACATATTTTACGTCTTTTACTTCGAAATCTTTTCTTGGGACTGTATTACATTTAGTTTAAGGTCTGAGACGAAAGTTGGTTGTTACTGGCGATATGAGCGTGTACTTTACACTCGTGCCAACCCCTTCAGAGGATATGGGCGTTATGATCCAGTATCAGTACCGTGTTATTTTTGTGCATAGCAAACATTCTAGATATTTTATTCGATTAATCTACTCAACTGACTGCCTGCCCCATTGGTCCAGTGGTTGCAAGCACGACTTTTGTGGTCCTGGGGTTCAAATCCTGGTCGGGCAAAGATATATTCGGTTTTTCCGTCTGGAATTGCGCCCGGTTCGATGGTAATATAGACTCATCCCCTAATTACATGGGACTTAAATGTATCTTTCGAAATATGGGTATACTATTAGGTACACCTCTGCCTTACCCTTTGGGGATTGCATGCGTGATTTATGGTAGGTCTACTAGATTTGTGGTAAATACATATAGACCAGCTATTTTTTCATTTCTGTGAAAAAGTTCTTAATACTATATGCCAGTTTTCTGTTTGTTTACGAGTTAATAAATATAGTTTCTGTTTGAAATCCGGAGCAAACTTAAGATAAATTATTTCAATATAGTCGATAGCCGTGTTATTGTTTCTATATTGAATTGTACTACATCGACAAGGCGGGTGCTTCGTTTAGTGTTAATGCACCACTTGCCTTGAAATATGTATAGGTAGTCTATTTTCCGTCTTATAAGTACAGGCAAGCCAGGTGACGCACACACATCAGAATCAAACCGGATAAGATAAACAATGTTTTGTCACGTTATTTTGTTTGTAAATTTTTCAAATTTTATTTGTTATGCAAATAAAGTTGAAATAAAATACTTTAGTTAATAAACTATTATAAATGGGAAAGTAAGTTTGTTTGTTTGTCACCTTTTCACGCCTAAACCACTGAACTGATCATTCTGAAATTTTGCATAGGTATACGTTGTCAGGTGTACAAAAACGGACATACCTTTCATCCCGAAAAAAGTACTATTCCCGAAGAAAACAACAATAACGTTCTTAAGATAATAGATGGCGCCACGTGTCTTTTGAATCATGATTGAATTATATTATTACAAGCAGAGTACAAAGTGAATTGATTGTAAAATTGTAAAATAACGCGAGTGAAACGCGGGCAAAAGCTGGTAATTTTTTAACAACACCATAAAACACTCGTTAAATTCACTATTTACCCAACTGCCAAAAGTAAAATCATGCCTTCCGTTTTCTTTAGAATTTCCTTGTGTAAACCAAAGAAGCACTTAACATAACCTTAAAATAAAATCCCAACACTTAAGGCTCGCAATTTATCAAACTCGTAAAACCCTGAACTCCTCTCAAGTCCTCCGTAGCTAATAAATCGATTTTATTTGCCTTTTGTGTTACCCTAACCAATTTTATATAAGCGTAAGTGAATTGTTCCACTCACATGGCTCAGTGGTTCAATCAATCACCATGAAATTCACATGCCTGCCTACTTCCCTAATGTCTTAAATTCAACAAAAGAATTTTGATCCAAGCAGAATGAAAGGTTTCCGAAGAAAAGCAACAGTTTCCTTGTTGTTACTTGGCAGAAATAAACGTCACCAATGTAGTTTTCTCACGAATTAACAGTGGGCTGAAGCCTTTTTGTCACACACTATACACAGAATTTTAAGTCTCTACCGAGTACCGCAGCCAGCAAGTTATGGTTTTCACCAAAGCCAGTACATAAGTAATGCAGTCAAGTAGTTAGTCGAGTAGAACAGCCCTACCAAACACTCCTCGATTTAGTTTCATCCATCACACTGCAAGCCTCAACTTTATTCAGTTTATTACAAATATATTCAAATTTTTTTCACGTTGTTTCATATTCATGTATTGTTGTTATTGCCAGTCAAAGATGGCAGAGTTCGTTTGTGGGGTAACGACGCGAACATCAACGATCACCCCTAAAAGGAATGTTAATTAATGAATATTTTGATTTGATTAAAAGCCGAGATGTCTTTAATTAAACCGTTCTTATGGTCGGATTACAGCGTTCAACATTTTGGAGAAAAGGCTGCTGGGAGAGGGTGATTGTCGGAAAAACAAAATCGGAGCTTTGGCCTTGTTATAATTGTTTTTTTAGGGTTCCGTACCCAAAGGGTAAAACGGAACCCTATTACTAAGACTTCGCTGTCTGTCTGTCTGTCTGTCTGTCTCCAGGCTGTATCTCATAAACCGTGATAGCTAGAAAGCTGAAATTTTCACAAATGATGTATTACCAAGTAACACATCAAAGCATTATATCGGCCGACTTACAGCATTTCTGTATCGTTTTCGCATTTTGAGTTAGTTCTATGATAGCATTACAAACGTTTATACGGCTACTGTAATGCTAATTTGGGCACAAATTATACGGCTTTAGATCATAAATAAGTTCACAAATAGTTGTTTAATTGCATTATAGGCGCATTATATTAGCATTATTGTGACCAAATAAGTTGCGAATCGCATTATAGAAGCATTATTACGGTCAATGAAGTTGCCAATCGCATTACAGAAACATTATACTAGCAATATTATTGATAATGAAGATGTTAATTACATTACAAAAGCATTAGACTAGCATAAGATTGTTCTAAAAGTATGATTGAGGCTATTTAAGTGTTCACAGGTAGAACTTTAATCATCATTGCAAAAAGATCTCTAATACCATGGCACAAATGTTATAATACAATTAACGTTGTAATTTCACTACTTTGTTCAGAAATATAATATGGACGAAGATCGTCAAAACTGAGTGACACCATATACTTGTATTTGCATTAAAATAAAATTTATAATACTGGCTAAGTTTTTGACTCTTTTGTTATTTCATGCCTATTTTAAACGCAATGTAGTTTACTGTAAATATCTATATAGGTTTCATTGAAAATTTTCACGCGCCTTCGATATTTTGTAGTTTTGATATAAAATGTTATATAAAAATATGAATCAAATAATCAAAACAATTTTTTATTCCTAGTCTAGAATGAATTTTGCATAATTAACGTAATAGTATTGATTGGGCAGTATTAAATTAAGTTAAATCATTATGATAAAGGTCTATTGCTATTATAAATAGGTTCGAATGATAATATTTTTTGGTTAAAAAATATTTTCAAAATGGCGTGAGTCTACAATAGCCCGGTGAACCTGTATAAAGGCCAATTAATGCCGTCAGCAGTATAAATAGTCACACGTGAACAATCGTTAAGCTAGAGGCCAGAGAGAAGACTTTTGATGAACCACCGTAGTGCCATTGGCTATAAAGTAGTTCTCTAAAGGTTCACCGATAAACCAATAGACTTGATGTAGACTGAAATAGTGCCATTGCTTGAAAGTAATTTTGGGGATCCTTGAGCAAAACAATAAAACTCATTTCAGAATTTGTATTACTTGAATAATCACAACTTAATTTTGTTATTAGCATAATTATCATAATCATTACACACACGGTTAGGCAACACACCATAAAAAATGCTGTTATTTGTTGATGTATACACATATTATATTTTATGTGCTTTTCCCCAATATGGCCGACAAATGGTTTTAAGAATACAGTAAAGTGAATGTATATATAGCTTTACGCATTACAATAACTCACGTGTATTTGATTAAAGAGCTGTTACTCGCACAACAGCACTCAGTTGATGTTTAAAAATGCAAGCATTATATTGATTCACGTTTATGCTGTTCAGCAGTATTAGGCTTTTACTTAGCACTTAAAAATGCTATAGCACAACAAAGGGCACTAAAAACAACCTAAAGCTGTATCACGGATTTACGGTGCATTATAATGGTACAAGTTTATGCTATTAAGCGGCAATAGGCATTATCTTACTGCTTAAAATGCTATTGTAAACCCTAAGGCACTAAAAACAGCTGAAAGCTGTATACTGGATTTACGATGCATTATAATGGTACAGGTTTATGCTATTAAGCAGCAATAGGCATTATCTTACTACTTAACAATGCTATTGTAAACCCTAAGACACTAAAAACAGCTGAAAGCTGTACAGCTGCATTGTGGTTGGCTTCACTAAAACTAAAGGCTTTACAAAAGCACTTTGATAGGCCATTATCCAACCGTTATACATTGTAAAGCATCATAATGGTTTTGAAATACCAATATAAAGCATCAAGACGCTCGGTGAACTTTTATAAGAGTTTATACGGACCTTAAGTTTTACATAAGTTTACTATTCGTATTTTAAAATGCTTCGTGTGTTACTTGGATATATTGCCGCTATAACAACAAATACTAAAAATTAAAAAAAAAATATTAAGGCTCCCATACAACAGATATGATTTTTTTTGCCGTTTTTATAGATAATGGTACGGAACCCTTCGTGCGCGAGTCCGACTCGCACTTGGCCGGTTTTTTTTTATTTAGATCATCATCTGCCTAGCCTTTTCCCAACTATGTTGAGGTCGGCTTCCAGCCTAACTGGATGCAGCTGAATACCGTATTTTACATGGAGCGACTGCCTATCTGACCTCCACAACTCATTTAGTACTGGGAAATACGATACCTCTTGGTAAGACTAGTTGCAGACTTCAGGCCACTGACTACCTGTAACGACTGTCAAAGGTCTAAATTGACAGCCGGGATCAAAGTACGTTAAGGCTTTCCGAGGCACGTAGGATACTCAGTATATGTAATGGGTGTTCACCCATCCACGGACCAACCTAGGCCAGCGCGCCTTAACCTGAAGATCGACCCGTTAGCTGTTATTATTTGGCCACGAGCCACGATCTGTTTTTCTCGTAGGTATGGTACGCAAGATATTATTGTAGGATTAACACGCAATATTTTATCAAAACCATTTTTTTGTGCTTACTAAGCTATGCAGATCGATATTAATGTGCTCAGTGCTCACCATTATTTTAAGCTAGAATAATAAACCCCTAGCAGTTGGATTACCTACAAACGATATTTTTAGAAAAATACATTAAAATCACTCAATAATTTCTTGCCCAGTTTTTCAACACACTAGATCTAGAAGAATACTCTCATCAAGCCTTTTAATTCAAGTTTGTTACAAGCTAAAATAGATGTTTCTTATGGAACTTTTAAGATAAGCGATTTACTATGTAGAAAGGTCATGCCCTCTGGGATCTAAATAGGCTAAAATGTTCCGCTAACCACTGTTACTCTATATGTACAAGTATCCTTAGGGAGAACTAGCTTCCGCTAATCCTGAGTTCTATCTTAGCTGGTAAATTAAGTCAGCATTATTTAGCACGCTTTGTATTACGTATACGGGGTCGAAGGGACACCGAAAACGGTTACTTACCACACATTCAGTACATCATTCTGAGCACCATAAAAAAAAATTTCATCGGTTATTTAAAAATAAATCAGCTGGTCCGTACATTTTGACCGTGTAGGTGATTGCACTTTTGTAGGAAACTGCTGATTTTTTTTTAATAACCGATAAAATTTTCTATGTGGGAGGGCTCAGAATGATGTTCTAAATATGTCGTAACCGTTTTCGCGTCGGTGTCCCTTATACCCCGTAAACACTGTGTTGTTTATCTATCTATTGCTTCTGAAGACACCTATTATTCTACTCTTTGTTTATATGGGCTGATTTTACAAAAGATTTTTTTTTTTTTTATAGTAATACTTAAACTTCGAAATGCGCAAAAAAAGTCTACAAGTAAGCATTAAAAGTTTGGTGGAATTTCTCCTAAATAAGAAGACAAATGTAATAATTATTTTAACTTCATTAATAGATGTTTTTTCGTTCGCGCACTAAAGATGCGACTAAAAATCATGAATAGAGGTTCTGCATCCTGTCGCCCATATTCAAAAAAACCTCTACGTATAAAAATATAAAAAGATTAATGGTTATACAGCTACATGTAACTGAAAAACTACGTGCGTACCTACAAATAAGAGCAAAAATTTCACAATATTGATTCTCTGTAAAATTACGTACCATTTGATCCAATCTGAACATCAAGCAGCTCATCAAATAAAATTGTACGCCGAACAAAACTCAACCGAAACATTCTTCTGCTAAAGATTAAAATCGAGTAGCATTGGTCCTATCTCCCTGGAGCCATAATTTCATACGTACCTGAATAACAAGCCTGTCATTGTTATAAACAGGTAAGTAGGTAGGTTACAAGGGAAATATTAGATTAGGGAGTTGTTCCGGATTTGACGAGACTTTTTGAGTACTTGTCAAAAAGAAGAAAATAAGATTTTTGAAGAAATGCCTTCCTAATTGATACTTGAGTTCGCAATATTTTTTACATGCTTTTAACGAGAAACTAACTTAAAATATTGAAAATCTTAATTTTTCAAACTTATTTTTCAAACTTAACCTTAAGATTTTCAAAGTTTATGAGGTGTAAGGTCCTGGACCATGGTGGTGGCCTGCCATCTACAACAGATACTTCTGGATCCAATCACCTATGACCATATTACTTATCACAATTATAAGCCTGCAGCAATACGGTCCAGGACAGAGCCACTCCACCAATCTAAAACCATTCAACTATACTATATGCAAATAGCTACGCTGTAAAAGAAAATAGAGTAGATAGTAAACAAAAAATAACAACAAAACCCAAATCTAAACACAAAAAAAAGATAATTATTGAGTATCTCACGGCTGCACCAAATAGGCCCAGGTCAACAAAATGCCGAGCACATAGACTGCCTGACGCTTGCTTTAAACTGGACCTGAGATAGTGATGTGACAGACGAATAAGAGTTTAACGTATAAAAACCGGCCAAGTGCGAGTCGGACTCGCGCACGAAGGGTTCCGTACCATCCAAACTAATATTATAAATGCGAAAGTAACTCTGTCTGTCTGTCTTTGCTTCACGCCTAAACTACTGAACCGATTTGTGTGAAATTTGGTACAGACATAGTTTGGAACTTGAGAAAGGACATAGGATAGTTTTTATTACAAAAAATAAAATAAAAAATAAAATTTATTCCGGACATACAGCGCCATCTATTGGTCAAGAGTCGGCATCAATTCAGTACTGAAAATTCGCGATATAACCGAACTCGACGTGGGCGAAGCCGCGGGCGGAAAACTAGTTATCTATAAAAACAGCAAAAAATATTTTTTTTTTTTTTAATTTTTAGTATTTGTTGTTATAGCGGCAATAGTAATACATCATTTGTGAAAAGAGAATGTTCATGGAAGTATGGAATCCCGTACCTACCATGCTGCATCAAAATCAAACCTTGTTTTTTATAGACTACACTGATCGTATTAACTCCTACAAAAATTATTTTTGAAAAAAAAACCCGCGTTTCAGAGTTATTTTATAAAATCGAAACTAACCTAAAAAGTAGGTCTATTTTTTCGACGCTACCAACGACGTATTTTAACACACATACATTACATTATTGCTCTAAAAACAGCGTAATACACTAATATTAGTAAGAATTACGAGTTAAAGTAACATCCACAGTATGCTTGACTGAAACTCGCTTTTATTTTAGACCTTTACATTGCCAATAGTCAGTCAGTACAGTACAAATGTCAGATGCCACAGATAAGATAACTATAAACCATAGAGTATAGTAAGTGCTAGAAACTAGTCGGGATTTAGGGATGTAATCGATAAATCAAAATCTTTAGGCTGAGAAAATCTATTTTGTTGCAAATAGCAATAAACCAAACTAAATCGATTTGGTGTACTGATCTTACTTAATTGTAATTAATTTTAGAGTCCGCTCGACAGACAAGGGTTTGTTCAATTGAAACGGAACGTCATTTATATTCAGTTGAAACGGAACGTCATATAAAGGGAGTAAAACAATATTCGTACTTTTAAACTCGAAAAGTATAATTCCAGTTCAAAAATCAAATCCCCGACGCGTAATGCCGTAAAAAAATATGAAACTAATTACTATAATATTTTGGTTTTGAGGCGCGAGACTTTTTGGTACCAACTTTGGTCATTGTCCTTTCAGCTTTCTAGCTATCATATACAGCCTGGAGACAGACAGACAGACAGACAGACAGCGAAGTCTTAGTAATAGGGTCCCGTTTTACCCTTTGGGTACGGAACCCTAAAAGTCGTCGCTGTACCCAGCCTGAGGAAGTCCTACTTTTCGTAGATTCACGCATAGAACACTATAGCCTACCTTAATGGTCATCGAACCTACGGCTAATAAGCCAGCTCATTGATACTTCAGCTTGTTTATTCTGTGAGCTAAGTTGACAACTTGGTTTTCTGACGTATCCGCTCGTTTCGAAGCACAGCCCTTTCATAACTTACTACTCAGCCGTGATCCGAAGAACCGCAATCGATACTGTAAGTCATAACAGGCAGAATGCACTAATTAAAGACTATCTTTAGACGCTAAAAAAATATTACTTTCGCGGTTAATTAGTTCTAATGCTAAGACAACCATTTTTCCCAGCATTGCGAGGACCAGTAATTACAAGATCTCAGTGTGATTAATTGAACAACTTGCATGTCATGGTGACGAAAGCAGAAGAAAAGATCTTTAATGACCCTAATTCCCCCCACTCTCCCCCCTAATTTCTCATTTACCCCATAAATCACGATCATCGCCATCAAACGTTCAATAATGATTTATAATTTGAGTTTAACGATAGGCTCACCGTAAAATCAATTTCCCCTAGAATGGAATTCATACATCATTCCATAAGTTATTATGTTATTAAGCTACTGATGCCGCAAAAATTCCGGAAATTCATACTCTTGTAATTAAATTGGGGAAATGGAAGTAATAGGTACCTACTCGGATGAGAAATTGGCTGTGAGTAGGCATAGCGATTCCCACAATGTTAAGTGTGTAACACACCGAACTAGAAGATACAATTTAATTAGCAAATGAACAATGAACATGAGGTCCTCGTTCGATACCCGAGTCGGGCAAAGTGTTATTGGGGTTTTCCATCAGGAATTTTTCAGTAGCAGCCATGAAGTCCGGATTTGGGCCCGGTTGATGGCAATAGGCTCGCCCCCTATTACATGGGACTCAAACATAATTGGGTAAATGAGGATGTAATTAAGCACACCAGCTCTGCCTAACCCTTCGGGATTACTGGCGTGATATTATGGTTATGATAATTCAATGTGCTTCAACTTGTTTGCAGGAACTTTCTGAAATTAATTTCAGTTACAGCCCCGGCGTCCGAACTTGTTGCCGTTTAATGACAATACGCGTCCCATACCACTGTTCCTAACCATATTGCCACAATAACAGCCGCTCAGATCGATCTTTAGGTTAAGCCATGCTTGCCTAGGTTGGTCTGTGGATGGGTGACCACCCATCACATACCGAGTTTCCTCCATGCCTCGGAAAGCACGCTAAGCCGTTGGTCCCGGCTGTCATTTGTAGATCTTTGACAGTCGTTACATGTTGTCAGTGCCCCAAAAAGCCTGCCAACCAGTCTTACCAAGGGGTATAGAATTACCCAGTTCTAACTGGGTTGTGGAGATCAGATAGGCAGTCGCTCCATGTAAAATACTGATATTCAGCTGCATCCGGTTAGACTGGGAGCCGACCCCAACAGAGTTGGGAAAAGGCTCGGCAGATGATGATGGCTTAACACCTCCGACTATCCAAAGAATAATGGCGATCTAGTGATGTGTTTATAATTTTCATGTCATAAAACACGGAGAATAGGGACCTGATAACGGTATTCAAAAGTAATCCATGTCCATGGAGTTTCTTGCCCATTCTTCTCCATAGAGATCTACGATTTGAAATGTACAACTACAGTACTTTCGCAAGTTATTATGCCTTGTGTCTGTGACTGTAGCTTAGCTTTTTTGTTTCTGACTTTCAAAAGTGCCTGTAATGGTCTAATTGAAATAAATGCTTTGACTTTGACTTTGACTTACTACTCATTCATCATTCTCCTGGCCTTACACCTACTTATTTAGGGTAGGCGCATCATGTCTTCTTCTTCCACATTTCTCTATTACTTTTCATTTCAGCAGTCACCTCTTTTTTAGCCAGAGGTTAATACTCAATTCGATGATTCCAACGTACCATGAGGCACGTCAGGCACAAAAAAAACAGCTTTTCTTTAGCAAAAGTACATAATATTTTTGATTAAATTAGTCAACCCATTGTGTGAATGCCTTTACATACGAGCAAGTAGGCGTACCGTCCTCATCTAAAATAATTTGTCTGCAAGAAAATAATTACTGTCTACATTGTTCTGTCGGTTCGTTGAATTACAAGTACCCAGCAATATGTGGGGCGATAAATTTATTACAGGCTTTAGACGTCACTGAAATGTGTATGATTAAAAGCGTTTAATTTTATTAGTTAACTTCGATTTTATATTCAGGGGTTGTAGTGGCTAAGGGCAAATTCTGTGAGATGCATAAACGTCTTTTAAATTGTGTTTTAAAAATAAAATCGACAGTTCGTATGAATGACATAATGCGGAATTTCCTCATTAGAAGGCACAAAAGTAGCCGTACGATTATCTCAGTTATGTGAACATGTGAATTCTGAACTATGAAAATTATCTGTAGGTATAAATAACATTTCAAACGGCTCTCAGTGAAGATGCTACTTTGTAACGAAAAAAAATTGAGGAGAAAAAAAATGCACTTTTCACTCATCTGGGGAGCATCTGGGGAACACAACACAGTTGGTAATCTCACGTTTTGAAGTAAATAAAAAATATTCGAAGGACCAAGTGGCAGTCCTTTCAAGCTCCTTTTCATTAACGTTTTTTAAAAGTCAAGTCTGAGCAATAAAACACAAAACATCGGACAACAACGACAATTTATTGTCTCAAGCACTTTTCTCAGAAATCTTTGTCTACCCACTTAAATAGGTTTTTTGAAATCAAAGTTAGAGAAGTGGAAGTACTTCAAATAATTAAATCAGAGAGAACGGCTCTGCTAGTCCCGGGATTATAAGCAAAATGTTCAAGTTGCACTATAATCCTATAATATCGACCAACATGGTTGTTAGATCAAAGTGTTAATGGGTTTTGCCTTCAGTTATTTAATAGGGATTTTGTAGATCTTTGACAGTCGTTACATGTAGTCAGTGGCTCGAAAGTCTGAGAACCAGTCTTACCAAGGATATCGTATTACCCAGTGGACCAACTGCGTTGTGGAGGTCAGATAGGCAGTCGCTCCATGTAAAATATTGGTATTCAGCTGCATCCGGTTAGACTGGGAGCCGACCCCAAGATAGTTGGGAAAAGGCTAGGCAAATGAGGCAAATGAAAATGAAAGGAACGAGAACGATGATATTTCTTAGTAGCAGCCATGAATTCTGAATTGGTGCCCGGTTAATTGCAAAAGGCTCGCCTCCCCTTCCATAGGACTTTAACATAACTGACGAAACAGGGGTGTTACTATATTCCGTACACCTCTGCCTAACCTTTCCAGGATTACAGGCGTGATGTTATGTTATGGTTGTTTGGACCAGGCAACCAGTGGCCCACGTTAATCCTGGACCGAAAGAACTGGAAGTCATGGGGTTTGGCCATGGCCCAGCAGTGGGATGATAGAGGTTAACAGTAACACTGTGGCATGAATTAAAAAGTTTTGACATAGCTTTTCTAGTTCTCTTTTCGCAGATCTGCTAGAAGAAATTCCTTAAAAAATATACAAACCTAAGTTGTATATTGTGCGTAAATAAAAAATAAAATAATTTATCATCATCATTTGCCTGACCTTGCACGTTAAGCCGTTGGTCCCGGCTGTCATTTGTAGATCTTTGACAGTCGTTACAGGTAGTCAGTGGCCCAAAAGTCTGACAACCAGTCTTACCAAGGGGTTTCGTATTACCTAGCACTAACTGGGTTGTGGAGGTCAGATAGGCAGTCGCTCCATGTAAAATAGAAAAGGTCAGGCAAATCATCATCTGCCTAGCCTTTTCCCAACCATGTTGGGGTCGACTTCCAGTCTAACCGGATGCAGCTGAATACGAGTATTTTACATGGAGGGGCTGCCTACCTGTTGGACTGGTCGACGAAAATTATCTCCTTATTATGAATCTTAAATGTAGAGACATAATGACCAGTATCGCACATGTACATTCGCCACATAACATACAAGAAACTTCCTCCAAGTAAATAGCCCATTACTCTCAATCGCGACATAAACGCATACTAAGAAACATGAACAAATTGTATGAGAACACACATGACGTGTGGTGTATCCTATGTCAGCTTAATGATATCCTGACAAATGATACACGGCGCTTTTATATCATAACGTCGTTACTCACGCCTGTTTACAAAACGGGGTAGGTTGACTTTGTGGACCTGCAACGACTTTTGATCCCGTTATTAATTAGCCTGGCCATAATTATGGCTGCGTTGAAAGAAGATACTGTAATAACGGGAAGAAAAATACAAAGCCTGGATAGAATGGCGAGTTTCGTATAATTAATGATTAATGAAATTGTTTATAAAAATAAGTGAAAGAAGGAATAATTTAATTAGAAGGAAGGCTGCCTATGGCATTAAGTCCGCCTTTGTACTTTGTGCTTGAAGTGTTAAAAATAAATAAATGAACAATTACAGATATCAGATGAACACTTAAATTTTCTCCTAGCACCAGCAATACAATATTGATACGAATGTCATAGAATTGTAGGTTCACATTAATACGTTTATTCTCTGGCTAACATTACTTACCAAGAACTGTAGGTACATTGTACGAGTATATGAAGGAATATGTTCAGAAATTTTATTTTTTGTTGTCAGTAAATTGGATAAACACTACAATTTTCTATTGCATGTTACACATTTGTTTTCGAGAGGACTTGATTTGGACCAGATAGACAGCAAAATCGTTTATTATCGTATGCTAAAGGCCAGCTGTGCCGAGTAATCTAGCCCCTAACTTACCACTTCTGCAAAAAGGCCGAGTACGAGTCGGACTCGCGCACGAAGGGTTCCGTACTATTATCTATAAAAACGGCAAAAAAATCATGTCTGTTATAAGGGAGCCGGCACATTAGAAATTTTCACAGATAATGTATTCCTGTTGCCGCTACAACAATAAATACTTAAACATAGAATAAGAAAATACCACTTAAATATTTTCATATTCTGTGTTTTAGTATTTGTTGTTATAGCGGCTCATGAGATATAGCCTGGTGACAGACAGACAGACAGACAGACAGCGGAGTCTTAGTAATAGTGTTTTACCCTTTGGGTACGGAACTCTAAAAAACTACAAAAACAACTGTCAACATCTCGTTGCATCGAAATCACACACACACATAGACAGTACCCACATAAAACCAATAGCCTGTATGTTCTACCTTAGGCGGCCCAGCTTTGTGCCCCACTGAGTCATGTAACCGCAACCACGATACCTGCAATCTATCCCCCGAACGACCCCTAAATTCAGTGTCCGAAACTTTTTATACCATACCTTACTGAAAGATAGATAGTATTAGGCACGCCAGTATTCCCTTACGGGCAGAGAGGTGTGTGGGTTACAATGTCATTATATATTTTATGAGGCTGCCTCGTTCGTGTAGTGGTTGCAATCGCGACTGCTGAGCATGAGGTCCTGGGGTTCGATTCCCGGATTGGGCAAATTTTTATTGGGTTGTTCCATCAGGAATTTCTCAGTAGCAGCCACGGAATCTGGATTTGTGCCCAGTTGATGGCAATAGGCTCGCTCCAAAGGCAAACCAATATTATTGTCCATTAAGTTAAAATAAATAAATAAATACAGTATACTTTTAACATCATCATCACATGTTTTTAACAGCACACTTGTTTTTGATAAAATACGAGTGAAAGAATGGAGGGAGGCATTTGCCCAGCAGTGGTATGGTAATGAGTGTACCAATTTGGATCAAATTAAGAGACTTGGCTGCATCTGAGTTTTTGATAATGAAAAGCATTAAAGCACGTTAACAGAAACGAGGCTTAAACAGTCGCTTAGTGGTCGTTCTTGCGTATACTAGACCAAAGAAAAGCTGCTGAAATTTTTCTCTACTTTCAGCTATTTACTAATGTAGTATCTTAGGTACAATGCAGTAAATTTTATAGTAGAAGCAGTAATTTATATTCTATGCCAAAGTTTATCTGGGCGAAGATATTTTTAAGCTCCATTCTGTCGAAAGTAATTTAGTGTTGAATGAGGAATTTAATATAAGACAGGTTTGGAGAGCAAAAATCTAGATTTATAGGTTATAGAAGGTAATTTAGATAAGGGTATCGTAGACCTTTTTGTTCGTCGCAAGATATTTGAAAGATTTTCGTAAATAACGTTTAAAATTGCTTTTAAAAATACCAAAAAAATGTTTGCAATTCTGTTGATTCATTTCAAACCAATTTAACAAAAAAGTTTTTAGAAGTCAGTAATATTTCTTCACACACATCACGAGAATCCATTTTGATTAATAGGTAGTCCAATTCTATTTGCAGATATTTTTGAAACTCTAAAGCAAATGGTTTTTCATTATCAGAATTGAACACCCGGTGACATTTTCAAACTCCAATCACTACATTGCCTCTCGTTATTACATGTTGAGATGAATCATATCTTCTTTTAAAAGTTATAAATATCTAACAAGTTTGTGAGGGTGGACGGATGTTTGTTACTCTTTCACGCAAATACTACTGAACAGATTTTAATTAAACTTTACAGTAAGAAGGAGGAGCCCGTGGCTACAAGAACAGTCACTCGGGTCGATCTTTAGGTTAAGCCGTGCTTACCTAGGTTGGTCCGTGAATGGGTGACCACCCATTACATACCGAGTTTCCTCCGTGCCTCGGAAAGCACGTTAAGCCACTGGTCCCGGCTGTCATTTGTAGATTTTTGACAGTAGTTACAGGTAGTCAGTGACCCGAAAGTCTGACAACCAGTCTTACCAAGGGGTATCGTATTACCTAGCGCTAACTGGGTTGTGGAGGTCAGATAGGTAGTCGCTCCATGTAAAATACTGGTATTCAGCTTCATCCGGTTAGACTGGAAGCCGACCCCAAGATATAGTTGGGATAAGGCTAGGCAGATGATGCGTAATACAGCTTATATAATAGAATAATATTTAGGCTGTTATTTATAAAGAAATTGTCTAAAAAAATAACTTACTCGTAGCTTGGCTAATTATGCATTCCTATAACGGCTCACAGTTGAGTCTGCTAATAATAAAGAAAGGAGAGAGCTGTGGAAAATAGTTCAAGACATTCATTTTTGGCACTATTAATTTTTGTTTTGCAATTCTTTATCTTTATAATTAAGAATTTGAAGTACCTACTTATCAAATGCTTATTAAAACATAATTATTTTATTTTTATTTTATTTTATTAAAATGAATCATTGTTTTATTTTTATTTAAGTTCGAGTGCAATAGACCGCACGTCGCCAGTAAAGCTGACTTTAAGCTGAGCTAGAGTCATGTTTAAAGATGACTGGCATGTGTCGTAAATATCTTAAATTAAATTCTCAACATGCTATGTAAATGATCTACTAGAGATCCGTAGCGCCCATAGAATGTATAGTTGCTCATTTTTACTTTCAGCATGATTTCTTATAAAACTAATGCTGAATTCCATGGATGTATTAAAATTCTCATGTTTTGTGTATAAATGTAAATACCTTTATTAAACATACGTCTTTATTTTTTCAGGTAAGCCTCGACCCGATTAAATTCTGTCGGCAATTTGTGGCAGTGGGTAAGTATAATTTTGAATACTTCAGGTAATAACGACCTGCATAAGATCTGTGATAGGTTAATATATTTTGTCAGTTAATCAAAATGTAGGAGAAATTGCTAACTATCTACATAGTCATAAAATAATTACATTTGGATATACGAGCCGAACATAGTTGGGAAAAGGGTTGGTGGATGATGATGATTATTTATTTATTTATGTAAACACAAATACTTAACAGGACAATATAACACAATAACATAACATGGAAGAGCACAAAGGTACTGCTTATTACAGCCAGAAGCATTTTTCTGTTCTTATGGAACTTTTTGCGTCATTACTTACCTACACACAGTATACAGGGTGGCCCGAATCCAACGTCCCAATTATCGAAAAGTATCCATAATAAAATAGGTGAAAAAAATTAAAGACCTATCGAAACATTGTTACTGAGGCAAGGAGAAATTTAAAACGCCTGTAGCCATTACTTGTTATTTTTGAAGTCTTTTGTACTGAAATAACTTGGACATTTACCTCATAAAACAAACTATTTAAAGGTTCCCTGAGGCTGTTCACAAAATTGAGTTTAATCCACTTTTGGTTCCTTTGAGATTAAGTTTAGAACATCTTTCTTTTTTTTTGGTGTATATGTTACTGTATTATTTACTTATTTTTGGTCGAAAAAAAAACTGCATTAAAACAATCATTCTCTTGCTCTTATCCCAATTTATTTGGGGTCGGCGCTGCACGTCTTCTTCTTCCATATTTCTCTATTACTCGTCATCTCGTCAGATACTTCTTTCTAGCCATATCATCCTTCACACAGTCCTCCATCATTTCTTTGGTCTTTCTCTTCTCTTATAGCCACCAACAGGCATACTCAAAACTTTCCACACGATGTTTTCATCATTCCTTCGCATTACATGCTCATACCAAAACAACCGACTCCCACACTATTATGGGCCTATTTGGCGCAGCCGTGAGACACACAACGTTTTCTCTTTTTTTCTGTTTAGATTTAAGTTTTTATTGTGTAGACTTAAGTTTTATTTTTATTTTATTTTATGTTGTATTCATTTGTGGCATGTTTTTTTTAATGTTTGATGGGCCTACTCTTGACCTCAATCTAGTCCAGAGGACAGAGATGAGGTCGACGATGGAACGAGCTAACCCAAAAGAAGCCTATTAACTCGCGACTTAAATAGATTGGGGTCATATGAACTTGGGAACACCGACGAAGGCAGGGAATTCCACTCCTTTGCTGTGCGCATAATAAACGATGTAGCAAAGCGCTTCGTGCGAATGTGTGGAACATCGACAAGGAATGGGTGTTAACCCGCAGTACTTCTGGACTCCCGATGGAAGAAGGGAGATGGTGGAATGATCTCGTGGAGCTCTTGGGCACACTCACCGAAGTACAGCCTGTAAAAGACCGACAGACATGCAACCCTGCGCCGGTGGGCCAGGCTATGAAGCTTGGTACCCACCAGCTTATCGTCACCAATGAGCCTCTTGGCTCTGCGCTCAACAGAGTCGAGTGTGGCTAATTGGTATTTGGCTGAGCCATCCCAAAGGTGACACCAGTACTCCATGCCGGACCGCACTTGAGCTTTATATAGGACTAAAAGCTGTCCTGGCTTGAAGTACCGCTTAACCTTATTTAGGATACCCAGCTTTTTTGCCGCTGTTTGAGCTTTCGACTCAATGTAGGTACCGAAGTTGAGATTCGCACTCAACTTCGTACCAAGAAGCTCGAGGCCGTCGGTAACTGGTACAGATGTACCCCGGAAAGTAGGAGCCAGATTGAACGGACACCTTTTGCCAAATAGTTATGTTTTCTTTCTTTCTTTCTTTCACACAACTTTTCAGTCACCGGCACCATTTTCAGACTTCCTCATTGCTTCTAAGTAAAAGAATATTGGTAATTACCAAAAGTGTGAGTTGCAAAATGATAAAGTCGACCTCCAAAAAAATGTTTCTAAAAATTCTAAATGCTATACTGAATCAATTATATCTTAATTGTTCGTCAAATAAATACACAAATACAGACTAAGTCCTATTTTCTTAACTTCGAAAATTGAACTGTGAACATGGTGGTTCGCACAGTTAAATTACTTTAGTACCTTAATTAACAGCCTTCTTAATCTGACCGCCATAGAAGCCTGTGAGCATATAAAGACATCAAGCACAATCTCATTCTTCTTTCTTCTCTCTCTCCATAAGGCTGATTCAGATCCATACGAATCCAATATTCCTGGTGACATAAATAAACATTCCACTGAGAACAGGAACTCTGGAATTCAATTTATGTCTTGAAGCTGAGAATTAAGAAAATAACTGAATCTTAGAATGTGTGAGATCTATTTGAATTTAATTATTTTAATTCTTTGGAGGTTTAAATAGTGATTTGTGTTTTTCAAAGATATCAGATACATCATGCTTAACACCGTTAATTATAGTAATGCATGTTATTTTTCATGAAAAAGATTACGGATTGACAATTATAAATTAGCAGGGCCAAAAGAAGATGAATGCAGCTCTTTAAATCAAAGGAGCCATCATCATCTGCCTAACCTTTTCCCAACTATTTTCCTGACCTCCACAACCCAGTTAGTTCTGGGTAATACGATACCCTTAGGTAAAACTAGCAGCCTATTCAACCTAGGTAGATAATTCAAACTATGTTACAAAATAGAGCTAATTAGCGCTACAAATATTCGAGGAAATAAATACTGTATGCAATTTATCTACAATTTCCATCTCGCATCCGGGTGTTGAAACCAATCTATTTGAGTACATAAGCTCATTTGTTATGTATGTAGAGGAAAATGTTTAATTCATACGTTTATTTATTCTCCAGTGGAAGTTCCACATAATGTAGGGCGTTTTAAACTGCGGCTAGCAAAGGACGTTTAATTCTAAAACAGTCAGACAAACAAAACTAAAACTTTATTTTTATTAAAGTGCCGTACCTGAAACTCGCGTATGAATGAAATAGTTCTTCGACGATGAAATCCTGAAAATGTTCGAAAAATCTGTTGTATTTTATGCTTTCCTAGTACTTTTCGCCGTAGCGCTGAAGCCTGGCTTTTCGTAGACGGCGCTACGGGGGCTTTTCGACGCTACGGGCTTCTCGTAGAGCTACGGTTTTTGTAGCGCGACCTAAATTGGCGGAATATGGAATGAGTATTATTCATCAGTTACTATTTTTTATTTATCATTTCTGAGTAGTTGTTCACCTCAAAGTCGATATAAAATTCTGACATAATTAATCATTAATCACATTAAATTAAAGTTTATAAAACAGATGTGAAGCTATACAAAATCAGTGTCAGAAACATAAAAAAGCTTTTCTATGCAATCCCATAGCCTTCTCTGATTTTCAAAACACCAAAATAGATTTGAATAAGAGCACAATTACATACATAAAACATGTATTTAAATAGTCTTAGAATTTCAAAAAACCCGCCAAAAGATAGCAGGATATTTCGCTCCTTGCTGCAGCAGCGTCATCTATCCACAGATGCTTAAACTAGGTGGTCTCAAACACGCGTTTTAGTCGTATAAAGGCACAACAGAGATGGCGTTGTATCAACGCCATCTCTGTTGTTTTGAAATTTGTGATTCTCTTCTATGAAAAATGTTTCTTTTGAAACTGCTTTTTCTATATCTAAGAGTACAGAATAAAGTTGTTTTTCGTGTCTAACTGTTTGTCCACTTAACAATACATTTTAATTCCGTTTTGAACATTATTTAGAACTTTTATTTAATTCCGGAAGATATACATTAATATTTAACTAAAACAATGACACGAAGTTTACAACAAACTTGTTCTTTTTTTAATTTTTAAAGTTATTCAAGAATAAAATAAAAACACCTAGTAAAAGAACACAATGACAACATAGAAATCTCCGATTTTTTCATTAGTACTTATGCAAGTAGTGTTAGGCCCGTACACGTCGTTAATGTTTCGTGTTGTTTGCGCAGCGGTATGTACGTAAGAACTCATATTCCAAAATTGTACGAATTTTCAGTTTATCCATGGCGCCAAAAACTACCACAATTTCACAAAAACAAAACACAATCACAAAACAAATGACTGAATTTGAAATATTTAAAGAACACGGCTTTCTCATAAAATTTATTTGAATTTCGAATTGCACGCTAATCCACAGATAATTAAATTGGGGTATGCTGGTTATAAAATCTCCAACTTCATAGGTAAAGATCCATTTTTGGATAAAATTGTCAAATATTTTGTTTCATGTTTCCACCTTTTTGCAAATATTGTAAACCCCAGACCATAGTTTTCCAATGCGAACTTGTTAAGGCAAGAAAAATCGCTCGAAAATTGTACATGGTGAAAATTTTACTATGTAAAATGTAAACCGGGAAAGAAGTTTTAAATGAAAAGTAGAACCATTTTATGGTCGCGTTTGGAACGTTTTCTCAACCCTTAAATTTCATGCTGCCCTAGTACTTTTTGCCCGAGCGCTGAAACCTTTGACTCGTTTCCACGGGCAACGTGACGTCAGGCTACGTCATACGTGACGTAGCGTGAAAAGTAAAGGTGTTACTTGAGTAAAGTTTGAACGTTGTTTTAATTTTAATTGATGAACAAAGGTTTTAATCGGTCATTTTCTTTTGTATTCCTTGATTTCATTGTAATGACCAACATAAACATGAAAAACATATAGTACAAAGAAATCTTTGGATACTCATTAAAATATTATCATTAAGCAACTACTAAAATGAAATTGGAATATGAAATTTACTAGAAGATCGAGGTTTGTTGCCCTGCATCCTATTATTTATTTATTTATTAAAACTTTATGCACATAATGTACAAAGGCGAACGCGGAGGCGGCTATTATGGCATGCTTCCTTAGTACTTTTGAGTATGAAATTCCCGTAGTCCCCACTGCACAAGTTCTTAGTTGGACCACGTTGGTGCGAACAGTATTTTCTCAGAGTGAAACTTTTCCGGCTAATACGGAGCTTCGTGGCCTCGTAGTCGTAGCAAATTCACTCTTTGATAAACCCAGATAAACCTTAAAACTATTCGTTGATATTTTTAATTAGCTAAATATTGCATACATTTATAAATTAAAATAACCTAAAGTAACTAACTTAACAATAAACTTTAAAAAAGGCGTCAAGAAACTCCTCCTCAACGCTGTCAACTGGTAATGTATGAGTCTGGCGGCGTTGCCACGTTGTATGGCAACGCTAAGCCTATCCTAAACAGTGTGTCGTATTAACTCGTTATTACATTTGAAAATACAATTTTATTGCATTAAGCGACAGTGTCGCCTCTCTAGCGGTAGCATAGTGAATCGGAATATACAACGAGTTGCGAAGCTACCCGTTGTAAAGTGACGGACTTGCAAGCTTGAAGGTGGAACAGCGCAGAGTTTAGTGTTGCTGCCAACCTACGTTAGATGTCGCTGTAAGGTGTGTGTAAACTTTGTACATCGACGTAATTGGGCCTTATTTTTAAGTGGAAAAATAATTATTCAACACCTAATATTTGATGTGACCAAAACAAACTGTATATAACAATTAATAACGATTAAAATAACTAACAATAATGAACTATGAAAGGGCAGTAGGTTAATAAAGATTTCTGCACATCTCACACTTTTATTATATTTATCTAATTTTTAAAACAAAGTAATACTTAATTAAGTTAATTTACTATATTATAATTACATAGCTTTATTTACTACTAGCTGTTGCCCGCGACTTCGTTCGCGTGGAAATTTTGTATGTATGTGAGAGACTGCCTCATTGGTCGAGTGGTCGCAAGTGCGACTACTAAGCATGAGGTCCTGTGTTAAAAAAATGTTTATTTTAATTACATAAAGCTATATCGCACATGATTTAGAGATCACCTTTTGAGCAAGGCGATGCTTGTGTGACTCCGCTCTTCCACTTAACATTAAACAATGTATGAAATTGAAAAAAATACTATAAATAATAGTGTTATTGGGTTATTCCATCAGGAATTTCGCAATAGCAGCCACGGAATCTGAATTTGTACCCAGTTGGTGGAAATAGGCTCGGCCCCTATCACATGGGAGTTCAACATAACTGGCGAAATGTGGGTGTACGATTAGGTACACTTCTGCCTAAACCTTTGGGGATTGCATGGCGTGATGTGTGAGAACTGACTGGCTGATCAAAATGTGATAATGTGGGTGATGACTACAAAAAGAAGTCCCAAACAAAATTAAAAACCGTTTATTTTAGCGCTATACAACTTTATTTTCAAAGTGAACCATCACACGCCTTGTTGGGCACTATTTATTCTAATACCGTTTTGTATACAAAAATAATGACTTATTATTTTCCGCAAGCACGTGCAAATTTTGGGCACTGAACAACCAACACATAATTGACCGTCTGAAAAGCATGGAGTGCACAATTGAATGCCGGTCACTTTTATGGTTTGGCCCTGGGATCTGTTGATCGTTATTGTAAAAACCAATTTTAAGGGAAATTGTAACCTCTTAAATTGAAATGGGTGGCAAGTTATTTGAAATGTGCATGCGGGGAATTAAGACGCTCTGTCCTTTAGCAGCTCCGTTTTATAATGTTACTGCCCAGCTCTGTGATACGAAGCCTGGTGCCGTTGCACAGTCTGGTTGCATCAAGGTTTCGCATCACCAGAACTGGAACACCAAACTTTAAGCTCCAGCTGATGGGACGCCTCGCCTTTTAACTCCACGGAGTTGAGAAATTCAACGGGGTAGGCAGTACTATCGTCATTAGCCATCACAGTGTCTAGTGTGTCAGTGTTCTGTCGTCATAAGACGGTCGGACGGCGAGCTAGCCCATTACTCACCGTCCACAGGGTCTAAAGCGGCCGAACGACGCCACCCATCAGCGCCTGGTTGCCGCGGATGTCCTGCAAGCTGCAGTTCAACGCCTCTAATGCATGCTTCCGCGACATTGTGCACTCGTCCTATAGGCTTAACTTCCACTGCTGCAAAAGGACTCCCCCGTTTTTGTGATGTTGCATGTTGGGGTATCTTCGCTTGCAAAATTCAGCAGCAATTTGAAAATGGAATGTGCAGTCCGGCCACCCTTAAGTAAAGTTGCATCAATGCCCGACGAAGTCACAATCACTGTTATGTGACGGCACGGTTTGCGCAGTGGCTGAGCAATTGACTGCGGCGCTGCATACACACAACGTCATGGATTTTATCAAATTTTAATTTGTTTTCATTTTTAAACTATTTAGAGATTTTATTTAGTAATGGGTTGTACGTAGTACTTATTACTTCCATGCAAAGAGTAAACACAAAAGGAAAAATAAAACCAAATTCATTTTCAGCCATTCCGACTACACTTAGACTAAAACATATTTACGTAAATAATTAAATTTATCATAGAAATGGCGTATGAGGTTACTAACTAAATTTTAAACATTAATATCTTTTGCGTCTGTTGGTCGATTTTGATGAAATAAACGCTAAATGTTACTCGGAACAATGCTTCTTATATTTCAATATTTCGATTTTGAATATAATGAGGGGTTTTTACGTGATGCGCGCACAAACATACAGACAAACCGACAAACAGACAAACCGACAAACAGACAAAAATTCTAAAAATGGTAGAAATGGGTTCTGATTGTGATCCTTTAACACCCCTACTACTTTTTTTCTAAATATTTTCAATGTACAGAAACGCCACGTCTACAGATTTATTATATGTATAGATGTACATTATATACAGACTACAAATAGAACTAAAATAAATAAAAAAAGAAGACTAAAAGAAAGTACATATATATAATACAACGACGACAATAGGACACGTCTTAGGCGTCAAAGTACTCCTCCGCATCGCTGTCATCTGGAAAGTGCCCAGAAGACTGGCAGCATTGCCACGATTTTTCTTGGATCACAGTACTAACATTAGTGAGTGGTAAAAGGCTGGTGTTTTAGGGGACTGTCATGTCATGTAATTTTTGGTGTTCAAAAAGTGCTGATTAACAGCCGAATTTGAGTAAAAATTTTTTGATTTTGACGCATGATGTGTTTTTATCTTTTGTTGCGTTTACAAAAATATATACAGAAAAAATATATTAGAAATCTTACTTATCATCTCAAAATTTTCATTTTAATTAATAATGCGTGGATTTCCACCGTGACATTACCACTACGTCATCTCGTAGCATCAACCTCGTGACCTCATCGCTTCACACGAATGAAAGGATGCTATATAAAACCGACAATACCCATCTCTTTCTTTCTTCATTCACAGACATCGTAGTGCCGTGACGTAGAGGGTTGTTGTAAGGCGAGACAGCAATATTATCAACCCTCGTATTGCTGCTACCTTAGTACGTTTGACCGGAGCGCTGAGTCATTTTCGTTCGGTCGAGGGCATTTTCAATGTCAATCGATAAAATACGTTTTAAAATATGATAGTGGGTAGAAGAGGTGTGTTTTATCTGCGTTAGCCGAGTTTTGTAGTTATTTTGTTACAAAACTTTTATCAAACATAAAAGTTTTGTTTTTTTTGTGGTCAAAACAATCGAATGCTTATAATATTAGAGAATGGAATCCAGACTATCCGTAATCCGAAAAATCCGGATATCCGCACATTTTTACTGGAATTCCAAATCAAAATCTGAATAATAAGAAATTGTAATTCGGGGGCTACATTATCGTGGGAACATCCATAAAATTCGGATAATTAATTGGACCAAAAATTCTTTCTTAAAAATCCAGATTTTAAAACGTAGGATTTGCATTCCCTAGCCTACATGATCGTATTTCATGAATGAAAAACTGTCTGACTAGCAAATATTTAAAACGACGTGTATGTGCATTGTTGAACACATTGGTCTTCAGTAAACCCACCAAGAAAAGTTTATGAATAGTATTGCAATGGCAGCATTGCCTATTACTGTTTTGTATCGAATTTCCGCTGGTCCACGACAAGAAACGTGTTTTGCATTAGTTTGCGTTTTATATGTTGTGTTAGGTAAATGTGCCGTAAATACAGACAGTTTTCATAAATGCAACTTTTTTCATGAATCAGCTTTGGCTTTCACAGTAAAAGTTCTTTAGAAAGACGGGTTATTTATGACCCCCATAACTTCTGCAGGTGACTAAATATGACCCCCATAATTTCTGCAGATGACTAAATATGACCCCCATAATTGCTGCAGGTGACTAAATTCCCACTTTTTACACTCTTACTCCACATCAACATTGAAAGTTGTGGAAAACTTCGTAAACACGCACTGTCATAGTAATGAGACGAACTTTTCGCACATTCTCGCTTGAAAAAATACAAAGGCAACATACATATTTACATTGCCAGATGCCTACACTGAATATAAATTCCCGCGAAAACAGAATTTTAAAAATAAACATCATAAACTCACAACTTTTTCCCGAGGGGTGCCAGAAACTTGCTGCGATTCGTACTGATATTGTCAGATAACTTTATGTTCATACGTTTGAAAACTAAGATTCGCAAAAATGTTTTGAACTTGCTTCAAAACAATGTTTTTATTTTAGCGCTTTTTGCAACAGTATTTATTGAATAGTTTTTTATATATTTGATTTTTTTTTTAATATTTTTTTATTTTTATGTAAAAATGTAATGAATTTGTTTATAGAAAGGAAAATTAATAATATCAGTGGTCACAATAAAAGTGAACCACTTGTAGCAAATAACTTTATTAAGTTTGAACAAATATTGAAGTTTACAGTCTGCCATTGCTGAAAACGTTATCAGCTTACAATATCTTTAAAGGTTATGAACTAGAACTACTTTTTCAGTAGAAGTCGTCATCGGGCGAAGTTTCAGTTTCAAAGTTATCTTACAACTTATGTCACCCTAGTACTTTTGAGCCGAACTGTTCAGTTCAAAGCCGGCCCTTGATAGAGCAAGGGCCGCACTAAGTTTTGCAAATACTGCCCATTTGCTTGCTACCCACATTTTCTGATGTTTTAATTAATAACTTCGCAACAATCGCAACAAAATGTTGCGGGGTGACAACGCGTATCTTCGTGGTACGTAAAAGAAAGTGCTTTGGACCTTTGACCCCAACCCGAAATGCAATACAATTGGAGCTACCTTCGTAACTATCCAAAGACATACAAATATTTTATTTAAGTCTTTTAACTATCTTACTTTCTTTGTAACACCTAACATTTATTTCACGATACAATTTAATTTAAGGTATTTTCTAGAATGCCTTTTTAAGCATCTGAAATAACAATCAGTTTTTATTTGTTTATAAATATTAAGGAAATTCTTTATCGGTTTAAAACGTATACAAGTAAAGTAAAACTATTTTATTTCAGAAAACTTTATTTTCTCGCATCGCGCCAATTTGTATCCGGCTTCGACAACTTGTGTTGCCCTTGTACTTTTTCAGGCGAGAAATGCTCAACCTTATAGTATGATTTCCACCAAATGGCTACCATCGCATCTGATCAGAAAGGATACTCACGACTATGACCGAGTGTCGCGGAAACCGTCCGTGGTCAAACTGCTGTGCGCGGCTTGGTAATATAGACTTTAAATACTGTGTACACGATTTAATGTCTTTTAAAGATTGTAAAATCCGTTCGGATGCGATGTGTTTTAACAATTGACAAAGCGTTCACGAAATTTTCGTAACTTTTCAGTGTTGCTCGCAATTTTTTTTACCGTAAAGTTCGTAAAGAGAAGACTTCTGTTTATGCAAGTAATAAGTTTAAAGAAAAATGATGAACAGAAAAACATTTTCCATATTATAACTGTGTTTTTAATTAATTCATGAAATGAAGACAAAGTTGAAAACTAAAAAAAAACAACTACTAGAAAAACAATGTTAAAAATGGTCGGTTTTAGTTTTAAACTTAATTTTTAAGGTAACTGAACTTTAACATTTAAAACAAATACGTCATGAGTAACGCTTAGCATTTAAAATTAATTGACACGAAGGATAGGTAAAATGTTGGCTACCTAAAAAGTTTTTCAGCCTGTGTCAGCCGGACATTGGTGATTATATTAAATTCAATACGTAGCAACGCGCCCTTCGTAGTGACCGTCAAACGAGCGGAAGGATTCAGCGCTCCGGTCATGTGTACTAGGAGAGCACGTTTTGAAAAAGTCTGTTAAAGCTGTCCTGAAAGCAGACGGACTACCCACCGATGTAACTTTTATTCACACAGGCACGTTTAGGAGAGAGAGACAGTGGTAGGCTAAAACAAAATAAGAGAGTGAGATAGCATTATAACATAAATTACGTGTTAACGTACACAGACATTCCCATGATAGACAGAAAGGATTGGTAGGGTAGTAAGGTAGTAGATAGATAATGTAAACAACCACTATGTCGTCTCAATCAACAACAATTAGTGATATGATTAAAAACTAATCAAACAACGCTTATATTTAGCCTATTATCAAATACAATGAATTATATTGTACTTCTACCAAATAAGTAAACACCTCCAATGTTGTTAAACAATTGTGAATGAAATAAATGAGTCATCATCATCATCATCATCTGCCTGGCCAGGCCTCCTCAATCGCACGCCACTCAACTCGATTCGAATAACGAAAGTATGGCTAGTCCAGACGATTTCGAGAATAATAAACATATAAATTAATTAAACTAGTAACTTTCCTTCAAAAAATGCCAGCTTGACAATGCGTTCTGAAAGTTTCAGTAGTATGATGTCGTGGAAAGGCTATTTTCTGAACCTTCATAGCTTATGATGCTCTAGTAACTTTTTCAGCAAAATGTTCAGGACCGGCAACAAGTCCTGAACAACAAGTGCCAGTCGTACGTACGGTGAGGTACCTGTCGTGTCAACGCCTTTTTTTGTTCATTAAGACACGTTGATGAGAAATAATGATTGATAAAAAAATACCGGATCGGAAGGAAATTCTTATTAACCTTGAATAATAATTTCTTCAGTTAAAAATGGTTTTCTACAGGGGTTCACGCCATATCTTTTGTCTCGAAATGGTCTGCTCCAGCTACACTTTCGTTACTTGATAACAGGTTGCTATTTTATTATGAGGTAATTAATTGTTAATCTTCGAAGTCCATAAACTCGTGGTACGCGCCACCTTGAACCAACCCTCGCGGTTTGCGTCCAGGTCGTCACGCCACGTCTGTCTGGCCGCATCTGTAGGCACCCACTAAGTAGAGACTTTTGCAAGTTTATGGAATGACTTTGCCCAACAATGGGACAGTATGGGTTAGACAAAAAAAAATGTTAATTCAAAACAACTATAATTAAACGAGTATACTTATTTTGCTACCACATGTTTACAATCAAACAACCGCGTTTCCATGGCGATAGACTTCGGTCCCCTTACCTATCATTCGATCCTAGTACTAATAGCCGAAACAGCACCATTTTCCGCCACGCGGTACGGGAGAGGCTACGAAACTAAAATGTTCTACAGCGCCATCTGTGTCAAAATTACTGAACTATGTATGTGACGTCACGAATATTTTTGCGGGGTATAATAGGAGGATTGCACGAAGGATTGTAATTCCTAAAACTGCACTACCCGACTTCAACGGCTGCAGAGTCATCTAAGCTTAATATTTTATGTATTAATCTCAACATGAATGATGTAACCAAGATTTTGTAACAATAATTGGTTTATTTCAAAGATATTTAAATTATTTACAAACTACAAAACTATAATAGTAATAAATATGTACAAGTAGAAAAGGGTTACAGGACGTCCAAAAATTCGTTTTAAATCAAACAATATTTTGATTTAAGAGTGTCCATGGAGTTTCTTGCCCATTATTCTCCATAGAGATCTACGATTTGGAATGTGCAACTACAGTACTTTCGCAAGTAATTATGCCTTGTGACTGTGACTGTACCCTAGCTTTTTTGTTTTTGACTTTCAAAAGTGCCTGCAATGGTCTAATTGAAATAAATGCTTTGACTTTGACTTTCACTAAGGTAGTTATTGTTTGGTGTCAATGAAAAATAACGCCATTACTCTAAATATGTCTTGTATTACAGATATATTGTGTTGCTTTGATTAATACTTACAGTGCTAAAATCATAAAGAAACCTTCCATTTTATCGTGGGTATAGCCGTGGGTAAAGAAGAGGTTATGAAACAGAATCCCGTTGCTGCGTGGCTACGTGCCCTTCGTAGCGACCGTCAAAAGAGCGGAAGGCTTCAGCGCTCCGGTCACGTGTACTAGGAGAATACGTTAGGAAGAGGTTAACATTTCCATTAATAGTTGTCATGAAAACACACCGATAGCACACAGGTATGCTTCATGGCAACACATTTAAGTAAACCTTCAAGTATGAGGGAGACAGTGTTAAAATAAACTGCAGAGAGAGTGAGATAGCATTTGGTTTCTCGTGCGTTACCCCAACCCTTCAACAAGTGGAAATGAAGATAATCTCTCGCCACTATTTCCCGTGCGAGGGGTAGACAGAGTGGTGCAGTCCACTAGATATTTAATTTAATACGAGCGAAGCCGCGGGCAAAACCTAATAAAAAATAAAGTTTCAAACTGAAATTAAACTACGACTAAAACGATAACTCAATACTAATATGTATGAAAAAATGAAATGATATTTTCCATATAGCCCGAGTCACACGTATTGCTAAATAATAATGTCTGTCAGTTAATAAAAAAAATACATCATAATATCTTGGACACTTTTATATACCGTTTTCGTCGTAGTTGAGTTTTTGTTTTCAAACTAACTTCTGCCATAGAGGATAAAATGTATACTATGTGTTAATTCAAACATATTATTTTGTAGGATTCATCTGATGCTTTCTTTTGCATTTCAGTTTTCATTGAACTTTCATAATGCTTACCAGGTCATGGTTGCCTAATACATTTTAGCCGAACGCTGAAGTCAGCGTGGTGTTGTCGGGCAACGCCAGGCCTTGAAAACTTTCAGTGTCGCATCGGCTCTCGTCGCAAGAGGCAGCTACGAAATTCGTAGCCACGTAGCGGCGTAGTCGCTACAGTTTGCTACGAAATTCGTAACCACGTAGCCACGTAGGGGCGTCACTACAGTTTGCTACGACCTTCGTAGCATCATAATTTCTTATACTTTTCTTACTTGTCTGAGAGATGTTTTTTAGTATTATATTTTTATGTTTAGGCAGATATCAGCCATAGGATAAGTTCATTGATCAATTATTATTAGTTAAAAACTTATATAAATCAAAATCTTTACTAAACATAAACTAAACTGGAGATGAGCTTAAATATTTTTTTAGCTTAGTGAAACTTGTTACAAGTTTCACTAAGCTTTAAAGAATATTTGATGATAGAGTTACAAAAACGTACGAAAACTTAATAATACTTAATTGGTGAACAAAAATTGAAAAGTAACAAATAATACATAAGAATCTGGTCAAAAAAAAAAAATTGTACCTAACTAATGAAACGTACAGCTTTAAGAGAGTTTTATTTAGCGTACAAGGTTCTTCATTGTGAAAATTAATTGTTGTTATACCACGTGTTTTCTAAAAGGGAGATGAATGTAAACACCACGCCCCTAAGACACCCTTGTGTTTTGTCTCAGCCTCTCAAATGTTCTCTCTCTCGACGCTCCGCCCACTAAGGAACTTCCCTCTTGCACTTAACCTAGCTTATCCCTTCAATGTCCTCTTAAACTTATGTGCCCTTAGTACAAAGTAGCCATTTTCCGCTCTAATCGGGATTTTCAGAAATCTATTAGCCAGGCGCGAATTAGTTTTTCACGTTTTCCGCTTATCCTTCCTCTAATCCCATTGCCCCCGCAAGCTTTTCAGTTGTATTCCACTGTTAAGGATTTTTCTACCATCTCTTTATCAATATGCTGCCCCAGTACTCTCGACCGGAGCGCTGAAGGTTTTGTTGCTACGGCATAGACGCCAGCGCCAAATCCCCGTCCCCGTCTTTCACACGACTTTTCATGGATTTTCCTCAATCTCCTTTTAGTTATGTTGTCCTGGTACTTGTGATCGGATTGCGCTTTCCCTTCGCAAGGCAGCGCCTAAGGTTGCCGGCGGCTTTCTTTCTTCTTTCTTTATTTTATTAGCTTGCCTTGTTATTTAGTTAATCGGTTAGTTAGTATGAATCAAATTGGTCAAATCATGCAACTGAATTTTAATCCAGTTCCACCCCACTAAGCTTAAATTTTGCACACACCTTTGGTTCTGGTGACAATACATTTTTTTTGGGTGGTATTTAATACTTTAACTGTAAATCACCTTTTATCAATCAAAATATTCGAAATTACCACCAAAAATACTGAATTGCACACTAAATTTGCTCATCAAATAAATCAATTATATTATACTGTTAGATCTATATAGCATAGCTGTTTTTTTACTGAATGACTATCTGTTAACTAAAAGTAGGGTTTACAGGAACCTAACTAACCGAACCTGGGGGTGCCCCTGACGTCGACCGTCTGTCATAGTAGGACAAATAAAAACTGGTCTCCCTCGTGGTCCTACTAGTAGGACAAAATAGTAGGACCACGAGAAAACGAGTTTAACAAAGGCGTCGTCGACGAAGCCCCGCTTTTTGTTAAGCAGTTTTAGAAAATAATTTTGGAAATTCCGTTGTAATATTGAACAATTTGTGTGCAAATCAGTATTTTTGTTTTAATGTGAGTAATATTGTTTCAAAATGCGTATTATATCTGTGGTGTCAGCTAGATTTTTGCTGTAAATTAGATAAAAAAGCCATCAGATTTTGATGAATTTTAAACATTTTTTAATACAATATGTTTAAGTAATCAAGTAGTCATTTATTTGATATGCAGTAGGTTATTAGTAGAGAAATTTTGTTTGTTTAAATTTTTAAATAGAGGTGCAGTTAAAAATTCCCCATTTTTTTATGGCAGACATGACTTGACAACGGTTAATAGTTGGGACACGAAATTTTGAATAGGCGTTCAATGTTGATAGATAAACCTAATTTCTTTCTTTTAATTTTAACAAAAACTGGTTGTTTATAAAAAATGTGTTATTTTAAAGTTTTCATTCTTACCGATTCGTGTTGTATTGTATTTTTCTCCGTCCAAGTTCGTATTTAGGTATACTATTTGCCTATTCTGCGTATTTATATTATTTGAGATACGATACGATACTTGGCAAATCGAATCACAAAAATGTTAATAGAATTTTTGTAATATCACATTAACAAAAATTAAAAGCCAAGGAAAACAATCACATCAAAAAATTATATAAATAAAACTTCAAGACGGACATGTACATTTTCCGTCACCGGTTTCCCTGCCTGCTGGTGCGTAAGAATTTCGCCTCTTCATACTTGTGGCTCCCTAGTACCAAACTATTGCGACCGCCCCCAACGCTACAAACGAACACATCGCGAAGTTTTCTAGGGGTATAACATTTATCGTCCGCCAGATGGCGTCCCAAGCAGCGCTGTTTGTCAAGAGATTCCAAATGAAAATCGGGCGAATGTTGAACAGCTAAACTTTTCTCTCACCCTCTATAGACTTATGCTACCCTGGTATTTGAATATTGGAGTCTCCCCCAAAGCACCGCGCCTTTGCTTAACAGAGGCGGCGCTTAAGCGGTGATATTTTCAACACCATCTTACAGCTTTGCTATCCTAGTATTTAGTGCCGGAATACTGAAGACTTTAGCAACGATCGACGTCACGGCGACTGCTTTGCTACGAGCTCGCTACGAGACTGCGGAAGCCGTTTGCCGCCACGCCGCCATTTAATACTCCCCCCGCACTTCGCCGTTTTTGCGCATGACACATGTTCAGTAAACTTTAACTAATGTGAATAAACAAATTGCAATAAAAACCTAAAATTAATAAAAAAAAGTCTGGTTTTTAATTTGGCTAGTAATTAATCCACTGTAAAAACGTAGATCAGGATGAGATTTAACAAGAATAAAATAACTACAAGCAAGTTGTTTCGGGTTTATCTTAATAAGAAAATGAGTATGATTTTTTTTTTTTCACTTGAGAGTTTTAACTTACTCCTTTCACTTTGAAGCCACTTACCGAAGATTAGCAACCCCAAATCACAAAACTTAGATGTTTAGGAGTAACCCACAAACTTAATAATTTGTAAAACTAATAATATTATATAATTAAAAATACGTCAGATTAATTGTAAGTCCGAGTGTCGAAGGACAATGATTAGTTTGTATGATTGTATTGTATTGTATAACGGGCTGGTGTCCGCAACTCCACGTCAAATGCGCGTATTTTGCGTGCGGTAGTTTGTATGATATTTTTTGTTCTTATGTAAATGTAAAGTAATTTATTTATGAGAATTAAATGTCTTTAACGTTCCGTAATTAGAACATGACGCAAAATATTATGACTAACCAAATGTAACTTCATTTTTAATTATAACAGGAGCTCATTTATTATGTGGTGGAGGTGCGGATAGTTTTATTACTTTATTAAAATTCTCTAAGTTTCTTCCGTTATCCCGATCACCCCTACAGTTTCATTCATTCTTCATTATTGTATGGTACCCTAGTAATTGGATTCTGAAACCTCCCCCAACACGCCATTGACGAAGCGAAAATCTTCCCTATCGCGTCCACCACACAACCAGCACGCTCCATGATGGTCATGATACCCTAGTACTTTCCTTTTAAATTCTGAAACGTCCACAGGCGTTGCGTCACTAGGGACGTGCGCGATAGAGCGAATGGAACGCCATCTGGACAAAACAAATTGTACTGTTGCCGTTCATCATTGCACTTTGGGCATGAATTTTTTCGATTCTTTCTAGGTGTCACGTTGTCATTATTACAGGCCGTTCTGTAATATTAAAAAAACTCATAAACCAGTTGTAGTGATATTGATGAATTCAATAGAAAGGTACACAACATTCCATCAGTGCGACAGAAATTCACAATGCACACCGCCGCGCTGGCCGTCCGTTTGGGTCGTGGAGCTTTTGGGACCGGGTCCGCGGTCCCGGATTCCACTTAAAAATACAATAATTATTTTTGAGTAGTATTTTGGGACTACAAGAAAAAAGAAGTTAAAGTACAGTTAACAAAAAAACTGGGCAATAGATACACTCACCTAAGTACATACCTATTTTACCGCACACTCCGTTGTAAAGCTCCGTGCGTATCCTTTATGGTTTTTTTTTTTAATTTCAAAACAAATGTAATATAATAATTCCACCAAGGATTAACATTACTTGAATAAAAAGATGAATGATCGAACCTCCTTGAAACAATGACGCCTTGAAAGCTTGCTTTTCTCAAAACGTACCGCTCATCAATTTACTCCATTGTTTTACTGTTTTATTAGGGTTCCGTAGTCAACTAGGAACCCTTATAGTTTCGCCATGTCTGTCTGTCTGTCTGTCTGTCTGTCTGTCCGTCTGTCCGTCCTCGCTTAATCTCTGTGACCGTTAGCACTAGAAAGCTGAAATTTGGGACCAATATGTGTATCAATCACGCCGACAAAGTGCTAAAATAAAAATTGGAAAAAAATGTTTTATTAGGGTAGCCCCCCTATATGTAAAGTGGGAAGTGTTTTTTTTTTTAATTTTAACCCTAATGTGTGATATATTGTTGGAAAGGTATTTAAAAATGAATAGGGGTTTACTAAAATCATTTTTTGATAATGTCAATAATTTCGGAAATAATCGCTCCAAAAGTAAAAAACAAAGCGTCCCCCCCCCTCTAACTTTTGAACCATAAGTTTAGAAAATACGAAAAAAATCTGAAAAGTAGAACTTTTTAAGGACTTTCTAGGAAAATTATTTTGAACTTGGATGGAAACAACAGATGGAAACTGCAATTAACCAATATAATTTGGTCCCTGAATCGTATGAGCGCCTATACAATCCAGAGGTCAAGTTTCATTTGCCCGTATTTTTTTTTTAACTTCGTTTACATAATATTTTATTATCCTGAACGTATCTTTTTTCAAACAAAAAAATAATTATTAAAATAGGTTCTCGCAATTCAAAATTACCATCGAAAACTTCTGGCACGTCTATGTATTAATTAGTAACCCAATTCATGAATTTATAGTTTTCAAGAACTTTATCATTATGATCAAGAATGAGACATGCAACGACATCTATCAAAGGAATATGGTACTTGGTACTTATTAACTTATTGTGACGGACGGGAAACTACGGAACCCTACACTGAGCGTGGCCCGACACGCTCTTGGCCGGTTTTTCTTGTTTGTTTTACCATGTACTGTATTTTTACGTGATTATTTATAAACGTTTTTACTGGTAAACACATAGTTAATTGAACTCATTACAATAGCTCGAAACGAAACGCCAGGATCAAACCCTGTGCTTACAAAAAAAAGTGTGCTCTGGTCTAAAATGCGACGCCAACCCCTGGTTTTTTATAAGAAGAAATATTTTTTACCAACACGAAAAACATTCTAGCAAACACTTATCAAATATCATTATTTCTCAACATCTTGTCGTGAAATAAATAGAAATTGGTGCGACGGTACCACTAAAGAACCATCACCGTACCACTAAAGAAGCACTTGTTTGTTGTTCAGTACTTGTTGCCGGTCCTGAACATTATGCTGAAAAAGTTACCAGAGCATCATAAACTACGATGGTATACAACCTTCCCGCGAGGTTCTACAAGGCCTGCCTACCTCAGATTTTTATTTCCACCCGAACAAATTACATACATACATTGCAAGTTAAATAAATGCTTTTAAAACAGCAAAAATTATGCAAAAGCATCGTTTAAATAAAATCAGTACGTCATTCATTCCTTATTTTATCTCCGCTGATAACTAAAATCTTTGTAGTAGCACTTTATTTAATTATACCTTTTTCTTTTCAAGTTCTAGTTCATACTAAAAACTTTACGAAACTTTCTCTGAGGGTCCTTGCTACGAAACATATGACGTCATGGCTCCACAGCTACAACTGGCTACGACATCGAAAGTTTCGTAGCAAGAGTTCCTTTTGCTTTATAGTCTCCTAGTACTTTAGACCGAACAACGAGTCTTCAAAGGTGATGCGTGAATGCAGGGGGCGAATAGCAACGATTTTGCGAATATGCGTGTCCTTTTGATGGCAAATAAATTAAAAGCAAAAAAAAAACTTAAAAAAAGGGTTTTATTTAAATGGTCTAAAAAGAAGAAAATAAAATTTTCCTTTTAAATTTTAACTATGAACTGAGGTTGTAAGTTCAATATTTACTTAATTGAAATTTTATTAATTTAAACTTAGCAGATTTTATATAAATCAATAAGTAAGTACTAGTTTATTTACACAAGAAAATAATCGCGCGACAAGCTTTTATGATCATATAAGTTGTGTATAATGAGGTTGTAAATTCATAGCTAAAATTTAAAAGGAATTTTTTTTTCTTCGTTCTAGAGCGTTTAAATAAAAGCTTTTTTTAAAGTTTGTTTTTGCTTTTAATTTATTTATTTTTTGTGATTGTTGTATTTATTGATACAGCGAAATGCAGCCTACCACATTTTTTTAACAAATGGGATTTGAGATCCAAAATTATATTTCGTATTTTTGGCTATGGAATTTACGTGTTCATCATTTTTTTTTGTTTTATTTATAACAGAAGACAATTGATATGCTCACGCTTAGAAAATTGCTACCAATTATTGCTGCATTGTGTCGAGAAATGGTTGATCGTAGACAACGGCAGTCACGCTGACGCTGGCTCCGAGCCAGAAACGACTGGAAGGCACTTGTTTTCCAGTACATGTTGAACCTTCCTTAACATTCCGCTGCAAAAATTAATAGAGCATCATGAACTATGAAGGTAGCGTATACAGCCTTCCGGCAAAACTGGTAAACTAGTCTGCTTACCTCAGATTTTTGTTTTCTTTTAACTGGGTGTTAAATTGCCCGATGTCCAGATTGTAACCAGTTTATAAACTTCGTTCGCGCGAATAAAATACGGCAGGAAATTGTGTCTGCTATAACTCGTTTACTATTAACAATAATATCAATGTTCTAATAGCCTAGGTCTTTCTACTTTACTGACCTTCACTGTGTTTGTCACTTTAAGAATGTCACTCAATTTTATTGAGCTATAATTGTAAAAACATAACATTGTTTCTGCTTGTGGCTCTACATCGATTCTACTAACGTAACACTACTTCTCACAAGCCATATATATTCTTCTTCAAATATCATTGACGATTTTCAAAATGATATATGGTAAAGCTATATTGTAATGTTGTGTGTAAATCTTTTAATTTTGTGTGCAATAAAGAATAAGAATAAGAATAGAATGATTATTTTGAAAATGGTCCATTTCGCGGTACAAGTTATACCCGACGAAGATGATATATTTCTTGTCCATCGCATTCCAACCAGTATGTTAGTCCTACTTCAATCCCGTCATTTACTATTTACATTCACACACATTTTTTCACATAGTATATCTTCTTTCACCTTTTCGCTCTATTGAACAAGGTGAAACAGAAACATTGTAGGGGCGAACGGGCGAGTCCATTTTCCACCCCATACCGGCGTGATTTTCCGCGGCAACGAGAATCGGAGCTTGCCCTTCCAACTTTTGCTGCCCTAGTATGTTTTACCGGAATCCTTAAAGAATCCCGTGACTATGACGTCATTCTACTGACGTCACTAGGGAACAGAATAAATAATACTCGTATTTACTGGCGGGATTTTAATTTTAACGTTTTATCAAATAAAAAAATGTCAAGATTTACCAAGGCTACATTTCTATGAATGCCCTAAAAAGATTAAATAATAATAATTTTGTTGGTCAGTCTAGATATTATTTAATACAATCTTCGGGAGAACGATATTTTATATACCCCATCATCACATTTCCCGGATTTTCACAACAAAACCTTTTCCATCTCTTCCATTTTATGCTACCCTAGTATTTTATACCGAAACGTTTCGGTTTCGGGCTCGTTGCCACGTTGCAAAATGGGGGCGTTTTTCTCGAAAAACTACGATGTGGACTCGTAGAACCCTCTATAGCGTCTGGTTCCCTGGTACATATGACGGGAGTATTGAGTTTGTAGCTGCTAGCTGCAAGACATCAACACATCCGTCCGCCGGCATAACGAAAGCTTCACTGGCGAATCCGTGGCGCTGGGAGTTATTTATACGTGTGGCACATTGCGCGACCGCCGAGCCCTCGCGACACCAACGGATTGACGATGAACTAATCTTATCTAATATTTATTACTGGTTTCCTATTGGTTAAGTAAGTTTTGTACCATCTACTACCTATAGAATTTTAGCATTAAGTAAGTCTGTACATATTTTGACTTGAGAATACATTCGTAAAACTATCATCTGGAGTTTCACTTGAGTTTCCAAGCGCTACAAGTTATTCGGCCGCCACCGTTGAAGCTGCCTGCATGGAACGCTGAATACTCGTTTGATGAAATAAAATTATTCTACCGTAACGTTAGTAAAGTCTGTTCTGTAGTACTTAGTTGTAAAACATAACATAAACAATTCGTAAAAGGCATAAAAATATTCAGTTACACTACTTCAAAACACAATCCTTTGAACGCTCCATACAGCATTTTCCTTTTTGGGATCAAAAAAAAAAATCTTATGAGTACCACTACGACTGTAAATCGTTTTCTTAAAAATTTAGTAAGTCCGTTCTTTACCTTTTTATTTTGTCTCATATATATTTTATTCTAACATAAAATCGACCCATTACTTTTTTCGTTGCGTGTTCATCCACACGTTGTCGTAGGTTATGGTTCCTAAAAAGAGACCAAACTAAGAACACCGTACCAACGGCGTATGATCGGTGTATGAGCGAGTAAACAGGGTTGTTTACTCGCTCATACACTCAGCTAGTTAATTTAATCACCCCATCCCTCTGTATACTGAGGGTGCATCTGTGTGCTTTCCATTTGGTGGTGTGGGATGGGGTCCGTACATATTATTAGTGAGTTTTCAGATTGAAGAAAGTATGTACTGCTATTATTTTATGATAACCTGGTAAGTTTGATCGTAGTGCTTGAAGGCTTTGGTTACTCGCGTCGCTACGAAACGCGTGTCGTGACAGTTCGAGTCATGATTTTGTGTTTGTTGTATATTTTTAGTCTGCTTAAATGTTTTAATGATATTTGAAATCATTAAATTTTGACATTCATTTTTTTACTAAGAATATAAATTGCAACCTAGTTGAGCACTGAAATAATAAGTTCTAGCTAAGTTAAAACAGAATAGTACCGGTAGGTAGTGTCGTGAAATGCCCATTTTACCGATACGCCGCTACATTTTGCTAAAAAATGACTAGAGCAACATAAACTACGAAGGTAGGAAATACAGCCTTCCGTCGAAATTGATACTATACTGAATTGGGTAACTTCATAGTTCTATTTATGATGCTCTGTAACATTGCAACAAAATGCGGCGGAACTGGCATATTACTCGAAGATTTCAGTCGGACGGGGACTGCGAAGATGAGAAAAAATGGTTGCCTGTAAAGTCGGTTTTACGGGCGAAGATTTTACGTGACAACGTCTTTTTCTCGGTAGAATATTTATTGATATGAATATAATTAAATTGCACAATAGGAACAAGGAATTGAATGAAAATAAGAATTGCACAAATCGGCAGACCGATCATAGTTGAGTGGGAGAGAGACGCAAGGCATTCGGCGGGCCTCTCTCTCGTTCGGTGACTCATCGTAACGTTACCGAGCGTTACACTTTTTCATAAGTGACTCCCAGCCGCAACCTAATTTAAGACGTTGTCACGTCAATAATAACTATTATTGCACGATGATGAGAACAGACTTGATAATCATTTCGTCTAGTAAATGTCTACAAACTAAGAGAAAAACAAAACTTGTGTCTATATAAAACAAAGTCGGGTTAGTTACAACATTTATAACTCAAGAACGGCTGGGCCGATTTTAATGATCTCTGGTTTGCTGGATTTACCTGTGCCCCGAATAGCAGAATAACTATTAAAATATATGAAAAATTCACGGAAAATAAAATCGTACAATCGAAAAGCTTACTATAATGGTATCAACTACTGAAACTATGGTAGAACTTCTGTTGTATGTATCACCTCATGTTCCTACCCATATTCAAGCAAATAAATGATTTGATTTGATTTTATTCACGTTTAAATAAAATACTTGCCTCCCCCCCTTACCCCTTCATCATATTTCTTCATTTTATTTCTAATAAAATGTTTTCTTGTTAATGTTTTTAAATAAATTATTCTTATTATTCTTCTTTTATTTATCTTTGTACACTAATTACCTACATTTTTAAATATTTCAATCCAAAGTAATATAAAAAATACATTTAAAAATATAAAAACAGTATTCCAACGGAATTGGGACCAGGGTCAAGGCTCCTGAAAGAGGAACCTCCTAACAATACGCGCCGTGTCCAGGAGTACCGCTTTCTGAATCAAGCCCTTGATCCAGCTGCCTAACGAGAGCCAATTGCCTATTATGGTCGAGGCTCTTGGCAATTAAGCCATTCTTATTCTTATATTAATTCAAATCATCGTTTGTAGAAGGCATTAGTTGTAAAAGTTCTCGCTACGAGTGCACTTAAAACCTTCATAGAACCTTTTTTTTTTAACTGAACCTAACGCTATGCGCGACTTGGCACATCCTCGTAACTTATGCTACCCGGGTAATTTTCCACGGGCACGCTGAGGCCATCCCGATGTTTTCGTCATTGTATGCGTCATAACATGACGTCACATAATATTGATTGAACTTCACGGCCGCCCGTCGCGGTCATTTCTACGAGATCGATTGCTACGGGTGACGTACGAGTTTTCATCGCTACGCGTCGAGAGCCTGGGGTTCTCTCTCTCACACAGGGTATGGACGACGACGTCAGCAGTCTATTTTCCGACTGCAGGTGCCAGTTGAAATTGTGAATTGTAAATGCTGCAGAAATGTTATCCGACGAATCTGATGTAAAGTTTATTTTTTACAAAACGATGGGCCGAGTTTATCAAAGTTGGAACAGAATTGTGTAAATAGAACAACAAAAACTGGCAACATAAAATAATTTTAGTTTTAAACACAAGTTTCCCGTTCAGTGCAATGGAATTCTTGAAACAAGCCCTGGTGGGTTTTGTCCAAAATACAGCAAACCCGATCAACATGAGTGTAGCGGGAAGGCTGCATTCGGTACCTTTAGAGTTTATGTTGCTCTGGTAAGTTTTTCAGCAAAAAGTGCCGGCTTAGAGACGCGTATTGAAAATTTAGTGTAACCGTTGCGGACATTTATTTATTTCACGACACGGTTATTATATTACTATTTTCTTTGAAAAAAAAAATAATTATTAATTTATTGCAGTGACCATTTTTTACTTTAAAACCCAAAAACATATTGTTTTTCTGAAGTTATAGTTACGGTATGTCTCACCACAATGATGAAAAGGGCGAGTCCACTTACACGTGGTCGTATCTGTCTATTTCACTCACACTTTAAGACCTTTTGCATATCTCTATCCTCCTTGTTTATTGTTTTATGCGTGTGCTTTCTACGTAACAGTAAAAACTTTCACTTGAGTTTCCACGACACGGAAAATTTTAATACCTTTTAGTTCATGCATCCCTAGTAAAGTATAAGTAAAGTGCTGAAGTCTTCGGCCGGTTTACGTCATTGCGATTGCGTAGCAACGAAATCAATCAAGTCATATTCGTTTTTTTTACAAACTTAACATGTTATTTGTATTAAAATTTACAATAATTATTTATGGGACATTTATAAATAAAAAAAATGATAAATAATAATAATATAAACATTGGTATTATTATTAAAACATAAGACACTTACTCCATAAGATTCTTATTTTATTATAATAATTTTTAAAATAAGACGTGTTTTTAGTGTTTCTTGTAAATCATGTAAGAACTGTAAAACGCTACTTCATTTCAGGTGTTATATAAAATTTCCATGGTGTGTATTGTTATCTACCTCAAAGCTTTCCCTATGTAAAAAAAATAATAATATCAGTGTGCTATCGCTGTGCTTTCATTCACGCCTTCATGAAAGGTATTATTGTGTCTTTGAACCTTTTTCTGGCATGTTCTTCTAGTACATATGACCGGAGCGCTGAAGCTTTCCGACCGTTTGACGGCCGCTACGGAGTTTCGTAGCCAACATGGCAACCGGAAGGAGTTTTAAAACTTTTTGGCCCATGTCTCTTTACTTAGATGCAGAATTACCTTATTTATGCTTTTAAGATACTATGAATCACTAAAATAGTACAGTTAAAATCCACAAAAGATTTGCAATTTTTCTATGCAAGATTTTTTTTACAAATTTTATGCAGATTTCTTTTCTTAAGTTAAATAAAGAGTTTGTTGTTGAGGATACCTACAATCAAATGATTTATTAAGCCGATTTGTAAACATATGAAGATGATAGCAACTGCTACCTCAATCCAACCCTGAATACTTCCCGGTTAGCTAAAGATAACATAAACCTCTTAAAACGTGCTAGCCTAGTACACATGACCGGAGCGCTGAAACCTTCCGACCGTTTGACGGTCGCTACGAATATTACGTAGCAACAAGTTGAATCTATTACTAAAATTTTCATGTCTGTTTAATAATTTTCTAATGACGTGAAACGTCTTTAAAATGACATAATATTATGGAGTTGAGAAAAATGAAGTTTTTCTTGGCGTTTTCCCCATTAGCAAGTTGCACCCGTGCCAAGCCGGGGCATTAGCGAGTAAACGAAAATGATAACTTTTAATAATTATAAAGTTATGTTAAAAGTAATATATATATATATATATATATATATTGTAATAATTAATGACATGTACATTATGTATATAATTCTATTTTTAGTCTTTAAAGACTAAAAATAGAACTAAAATAAATATAAAAAGAAGACTAAAATAAAGTACCTATATATATACAACGACGACAGTAGGACACGTCTTAGGCGTCAAAGTACTCCTCCGCATCGCTATCATCTGGAAACGTGCCCAGAAGACTGGCAGCATTGCCACGTTGAATGGCAATGCTAATTCTTAATAGTAATAAAGTTCAACTTTCCCAGTTATGAAACAAAATGGTGGTTGAAATTTAAGCTTCCAGAATAGCTAAAATAAAAATAACTGTTAACGAAAACAAACAGTTATGGCTCAATATAATTTTATCTAAGATAATGGATAGTGTAAGCTAACGCGCATTGGACGTGGAGTTGCGGACACCAGCCCGTTATTCAATACAATACAATAGTGTTAGCTCGATACGAGAAAAGCACGTGGTGGACGAGGTCACTGAACTGTTATCTCAACGTTGTCGATATTGTTATCTCTACAGTATCAGGTCCTATCACTATCTCTCTCTTTCATGAAGGCTTATCTGTGTTGATGTTATTCATACCGGTGTGCATTCACGGAAGCTTTCACTGAAAACAATCTTTTCTAAACATGCTCTCCTAGTACTCATGACCGGAGCGCTGAAACCTGTTTGACGTTCGCTACGAAGGTCACGCGTGAGGCCACGAATTCAATGTCATATCCTTATCCTGTAACCGGGACATGGCCCCGATATGGACAGTAATTTTTAAATCTTTACTTGTGGCTGCAAAAAGAAATTATTTAGTGTATTTATCGGGTTGTCAGGATTTATTCCGTTAGATTTGTACATCATGTGGGCAGAAGATGGGTTTCGTGCAATGAAAATACACTGGGTGCGATACACTGTTTCTATTAAACTAACAAATTATTTAAAATTACAATTTAACACAATAACACGGAGCACAATGAATTGGGTACAGTTCCAGGACGTCTCAACTCCGCTGCGATCAGATACTTAATGTCACCACCGCCTCGACCTGTCAACATCAGGGCTCTGTAGGCACGCTGTGGTGTGGGTGGACTTGTAAGTAGGTCACGTGGTGGGTCACTGGCGTACTTGCGAAACATTTTAAGTCTGTACCAATGACCGGATCCTACACATTTATTCAATTTATTCATATTACATTCATCTCTCCCTACCTAGAAATATTACCATTAAGGTACCTATTAATATTTCCTTTATTCAGCATTTTTCTTATTCTATACATTTTTAAATATTTTTAAAAAGAAAAGTAAACAAAACATAAAAAATAGATAACCCATCGGTATCAGGAACAAGGTCGAAGTTGCCGGTGGTCAGGGCTCCAGTCCAGAGAAAGGAACCGCCTCACTATGCATGCCGTGTCCAGGAGTTTTGCTTTCTGAATCAAGCCCCGTGTCCCTATCGTAACGACTATTGGTACACTGAATAATTAATATACCGATAGTCGTTACGTTTAATGGACTAATAGCAAAGAGCCTCGACCAACACTTTAGGAGGCTCACATTGCGCGGCTGAGACACGGGGCTTGATTCAGAAAGCAGCACTCCTGGACACGGCAAGCATAGTGAGGGGGTTCCTTTCTCTGGACTGGAGCCCTGACCACCGGCAACTTGGACCTTGTTCCTGATGCCGATGGGCCATCTATTTTTTATGTTTTTAAATATTTTGTTTACTTTTGTTTTAAAAAATATTTAAAAATATATAGAATAAGAAAACTACTGAATAAAGGAAATATTAACAGGTACCTTAATGGTAATATTTCTAGGTAGGGAGAGATGAATGTAATATCAATAAATTGAATAATTAATGGTACCCTGTGACCATTTCTGTTCACCTGACAACGTATGGGCAAAATTACAGGATGATCGGTTTAGTGGTTTATGCGTGAAAAGGTAACAAACAAACAAACTTACTTTCGCATTTATAATATCAGTATGGATACAGGCCTCTACTTATTTTGCAGCCATGTACTACCAAACAACACGTTTCCATGGCGATAAAATGCGGCCTCTTTGCTAACATGCGATCCTAGTATTAGTGACAGAAAAGGCACCACTTCCTCCGCGGAACCACGGGTGTGGGTGCGAAGCTAAATGTTAAGCTGTGCCAACTTAATGAATTATGTGACGTGACAAATACCTCTGGGAGTATTAAGAGAAGAGTTGCACGGAGGGTTGTAGTTCCTCAAATTATTAGAGAATAGTTTCTATTAAAATTGATTATTTTTATAATTAACTAGCTACACCCCGCGGATTCACCCATGCGTGATGTTAATTAATATCCCATAACCTTTCTCAAATATTGGAATATCAATGCAATATTTTTTTCAAATTCGACCAGTTCCAGCCATTAGCGCATGCATACAAAAAAATGCATCAGCATTTAAAAAAATAATAATTATCTATCTACAACTATTACAGATAGATAAGAAAATAACGTTGAAAACTGAAACCCAACTACGACAAAAACGGTAACTGAAACCGGTAAAAAATTATATCATACATAACATAACCACACCTGTTAGTAGTAAGTGTTAAAGGCTAGGCAGAGATGTACCGTACACCCACATTACGCCAGTTATGTTTTAAGTCCCATGTAACGAGTCTATTGCCATAAACTGGGTATGAATCCAGACTCCTTGATTGCCACTGAGAAATTCGTGATGGAAAACCCAATAACACTTTGCCTGACTCGGAAATACAACCCAGGGCCTCAAGCTCAGCAGCCGCGCTTGCGACCACAAGTCCAACGAGGCAGTCCCTAAGATGTACTTCCGTGAGGACAGTACACTCTTAAACACCCTCCCTCCTCAGACATGATGCACTTGTACCTTCGTCTGCTGTGGCCCGATACCCGAAAATTATATCATAACACTAGCAGCCCGTCCTGACTTCGCACGGGTGTTTTTTTTTTTTTAATTTTAATATAGCCTATGTTACTCAAGAATAATTTTAAATGGTGAAAGAATTTTTGAAATCGGTCCAGTATTTTTTTAATTCATTCATTACAAACATACAAAAATACAAATCTTTCCTCTTTATAACAATTTTGTAAATGTATTGTTTATATTTATACACTTTCAGTTACCAATTTTGTCGTAGTTGGATTTTAGTTTTCAAACTTATGAATTAGTTTTAGAACTCGAACATATTTGGAACACTTTCTTACGCGTTATATCCGTGTTCTACTTCCGTTTTAAAGCTCTATTTAACAAATATTCTCTATCTGCTTCAGGTAAGCCATTCATCATCATTTCGCCACAAGTCAGGGTAAGACCAACTTCGCCTTTCACCGAGGAGTGAAGAGCGCCGCTTTTCATCCGCAACAAGAAGCAAACATGTTTTAATTAATAACTTCCTTTTTAAAAACTGTTTAAAACAAAGCAAATAAATGAATATTATTACTTTGAACTAAAACTGAACTAGTTACGACTATTTTCTTTCGTTTATATCCTATTTATTAAAGCCAATTACAAAATTAAAAGCAAAAAAAAAAACTTTTTAAAAATATCTTTTATTTAAACGCTCTAAAAAGAAGAAAATAAAATTTTCCTTTTAAATTTGAACTATGAATTTACAACCTCATTCATTATACACAACATATATATCATCAGATCATAAAAGCTTGTCGCGCGATTTTCTTGTGTAAGTAAACTAGTACCTACTTATTGATTTTTGTAAAATCTGATAATAATATGTTTAAATTAATAAAATTTACATTAATTAAATATTGATAATCGCGGCAAGCTTTTATGACCATATAATTTGTAAATAATGAGGTTGTAAGTTCATAGTTAAAAAGGAAAATTTTATTTTCTTCTTTTTAGAGCGTTTTAATAAGCTTTTTTAAAAGTTTTTTTTTGCTTTTAATTTTTGCCTTCAAAAGGACACTTATATTCGCAAAATCGTTGCTATTCGCAGCCCGCATTCACGCATCACCTTTGAAGACTCAGTATTCGGTCTAAAGTACTAGGAGACTATAAAACAAAAGGAACTCTTGCTACGAAACTTTCGATGTCGTAGCCGGTCGTAGTTGTGGAGCCATGACGTCACATGTTTCGTAGCAAGGACGGTCAGAGAAAGTTTCGTACAGTTTTTAGTATGAACTAGAACTTGAAATGAAAAAAAGGTGTAATAATTGAATACAGTACTACTTATTTAAACAAAGATATCAATAATCAGTGGAGCTAAAATAAGGAATGGATGACGTAGTGATTTTATTTAAATGATTCTTTTGCATAATTTTTTTCTTTCTTTTTGCTCTTTCTTTCTTTTCTTTTTTCTTTCTTTCTTTTGTTTTTTGAAGAAAAACTTCTCTTGCAGTATCGTAGTCGACAATTAATTCGTTCTCATTTCTGTACGGAACATATTGAACAAGTAAGCTATAGTAATGGTTTTCTGGGTCATTGGAAGCCACAAAATATGGCACGCATACGACGGCAGGAACATTTCTGATTACCATTTTTACTATTATCTGTAAGTGTAATTAGTCGCTGTCTGGTTTGTCTTTCCAATGGATGATACATATCAACACATTCTTCCGTTTCTTGGTTTGATTTAACATAATGAGGTTCAAAGAGCATTGGAAATTCCAGAAGGCACATTAACAAAATAATTAGTAATTGGGATGCTCTGCAGGCCGTTCTTCGTAACGGTCGAATATGTTACTGCAGTATCCGGTGGTTGTCCCATTCGAATCGAAAGGACTTTGTACGGTTGAAGACATCTACTTCAAAATTGAGTTCAAAGATTCCACCCGAACAAATTACATACATACATCGCAAGTTAAATAAAAGCTTTTAATAACATTGTGACGTTAATGATTCAACTTTGATAACACAGTTGCAAAAAGCACTGATTTGACCGAAAACATTTAAGTTGAATTTTGTACTATCTTAAAACTTGAATACAGAATTTGCAAAGTACAAGCGAAGGCACGTAGTGTTGACGATGGGTCCCTCTATCTGGTAGAATCTTGATGTTCCGAAATTTATTCGGCAGAACACACTTAGCATAAACTTCTTTAAACGAATATTTTAAGGCATAAAATTATTTAATATACCTAGTTATTTTATGGCCGAATGTTTATATATCCGAATTTACAATAGCATACTTATAAAATGCTAGAATTTTATTTGACGACAACAGGCATGGTATATGCTTGCTTACATGTCTGCATGCTGCATTGTTGCTGCATGCATGATGTAGGCTTGTTTGCATGCTTCTTACAGGAAAAGAATACAAAATTTTTCTATCGTTATGTGATAGATGAGTCTTTCAATTGTGGATATGAAATGTATGCCAAAATGATATGATATGCCTAAAGATGAGTGTTTGTCAAACGATTTTCTTGAAATGAAGTTTATGCTATCCGCTGTTATGTAAAAAAATATTATGAAATACTCGTAAAAAGTTCTGCTATAAAGGGTAGACCCGTCGCCGATTGACTTCAATATTGTTGTTATGTTCCGTTTACAGTTTCAGTCTAGCACAGTCTCTCTCTTACTTTTACAAGTATTGTTGACCTTATTTATACGTGTGTGCTATCTATCAGTGTACTTTCACGAAAGCTTTCACTAAAACCAACCTCTTCATGCCGTGTTCTCCTAGTACACATGACCGGAGCGCTGAAGCCTTTCTCCCATTTGACGGTCACTACGAAGGACGCGCGTAGCCACGTAGCCACTTTGAATTGCTATCTCATTTCCACAGTCCTTTCAGTATTAAAACTGTCTCTCTCCCACAAATAATAATTATTAAAAGTACCACTGACTTTAAAAATAAATTATTTTGTTGTTGGATGAATACTTAACAGTTAAAACCGAATAAACAAAAACATCTTTTTTATCGTGTACATGAACGGTACGCAAAATACGCACTTTGGTCGTGAACAATACAAAAAGCATGAGCATTGAGGGTTTTTTTTTAATATTTATTATATTTTTGTGAGCGAGATACATGTAACGCAGGAGGTGGTGTAGATCATTGAACTGTTATCTCACTCATTCAGCAGTTTTAGTCTATCACTGTCTCCTTATCTCACTTAAAAGTGTAGCTGTGTTGACGCAATGTATGTTTGTGTGCAATCGGTGTGTGTTCACTATAAAGCTTTCACTGAAAATGACGACATCTTGTTAAGATGCTCTCCTAGTAGATATGAATGGAGCGCTGGAGCCTTTCTTTCACCTGTATGGTCGCTACCGAATTATCGTAGCAATTAATTGAGTTTCATTACTTTTGACACTAAGCTTTCAAAACTTGATTGTTTAGAAAATCAACTATTTCTACTACAATCCTTTATTTAACTAATACTATTTTTCATTATTTCTGAAGAAAAACGTTTTGTTTAGATTTTAAAATAACTAAACTCAAAAATTACTCATTCAATGTTGTGATGAAAGTTCGTAAAACCTTAGAAGATCATCATTTTTACCAAGATGGGAAATCCCATGTCACGGCTTATTCGCAAACAAGCAAATCATTAAACCTATGAAAAACTGCCTATGTGTATTATTTGATTCATTGATATCAAAGTGGTGTTTGAAAAATGTTATGGCAAATAATGTGAACGTGATCTTTTTTTTCTCGATGTGGGAATCCTCAATGGAGATCGGAGGGGTTTTTCAGAGTCGTACACTTGCGTCGCGGGGCAGAGGGTGTGAACGTGACCTACCTCAACCATTTGATGTTTAGTTTCCACAGCTATGGAAACGATAACCTCTTAAACCGTGCTTTCCTGGTACACATGACCGGAGCGCTGAAGCCTTTCGCTCGTTTGGCGGTCGCACGAAGGGCGCGTAGCAGTTTCATTTTCATAACTTAATATTGATCATCTAATTTTATTCTGAAATACTATTAATTTTGTTTTTTCCTTGTTACATTTTGCGCTAATAAAAAATGCAATATAACCTTATATTGCATTTTTTATAAATATTCGTGCTTCTAGTGAAGGTTCAGGTGAAGAGAGAAATGTAAATACTAGGTACATTGAGGTACAGAACAGACGCTGTAGTCAATCATTAAGGGAGAAATATTTGGTGACAAGGATGATGATGTTGAAGTAGGAAGAAGAATTTAATGACGGAACAGTGTTATGAATAATCTATTAGAGCTATACGTAGCAACGAATTTGCTTTTCATCCGTATTTTTATATTTTTTAGTCTGCAAGGCTTTTCACTTCCACAGAAAGGCTGTGTTCGCTATCTTCGTAACTTATGATGTTCTAGTAACTTTTGCAGCAACATGTTCCGGATTGGTAACAAGTACTGAACAACAAGGGCCGCGTGACGACAAGACCGTCGCGAAACCATTTCTTTAAACAGGAAGATGAGAATTAAAAAAATACTTGAATTCGGCGCATCATGTCTTCTTCAATACTTCTCTTTTCCTCGACATCTCAGCACTATATATAGCACGTAAAAAAGCTATTCATTCCACGCTACTGCTACTGCTGCTTTTTACCCGACTATGGCGAAGCCAAAAAGAAGGGTTATTATGATTTTAGCAGTCTATGTATGTTTGTACGTTCCTCCGTAGCGCCTAAACTATTCTACCGATTTTGATGAATAAGGTGTTAATCGGTTTGTTATTATGGACCGGGCAACATAGACTACATTTTAACCGACTTCGATGATAGGAGGAATCGATTTCATCGTGTTAACCCCGTATTTAATTAGAGCGTGATTTTTCAGTAGGGTTTTTTTTTGTTGTAGTATATACACACATGATTGTGTAGAAAAGCATAATTCATCAATTCATTATCAGCGTACTATAAGAGTGATATAGTGTAAACGTAACCATAAATTTTTAACTTTTTTTTACATGTTGAATTCCGCGATGGACGTCTGGAGTCTGTCAGATTCCTACTGCCAAAAGCTACACGGTGTCCGGTCCGGTCACGGTTCTCCTCGTCGGTGTTTGAACATAACCTACCCCAATCACTTGATGCTTTACGTGAGTTTCCGTGACTACAAAAACGAAACCCCTTCTTAAACATGCTCTCCTGGTACGTATGACCGGAGCTCTGAATCCTGCCCCTCGTTTGGCACTCGCTATGTTGCGTAGCCTTGTAGCAACGGATTCAGGATTTCATACTTCGTAACTTATTTGTTCTTGAAAAAGCAACATATAAGAAGAAAAATAAAATTATAAATTTAAAATAAATATAAAATGTTATTAGATTTTAAAAGTAAAATAATAATTAATTTCTTAAGTTTTGGTTTGATTAAAGCTCACCTTTATAACTGAACAAAATCTTATTTTTCTTTTCCTTGGCATTGAGAAAGAGACATTTTAAAGTATTCTGACGATTTTCAGAAAAGTATATGGTCGTTGCGGGTGTTTCGCAGTTATTTTTCTCTGATAGAAACAATCAGAAACAACTAAAAACATTACAATTATAATAATCTTAGTGAAAAGCACGTGGTGGCTGAAGTATGAATTGCTATCTACCTCATTCACTCCCCCACCCGTTTCACCCGCCCTATCGAATCTCTCTATCACTTAATGAGTATGTGTGTATCTGTGTATACATGAATATTATACCAGTGTACTTTCATGAAAGCCTTCAATGGAATGAAACTTCATCGAACGTGCTCTCCTAGTACAAATGACTGGAGCGCGGAAGCCTTGGACGTTTGACGGTCGCTGCGGATGTCATTTCGATATATAATAATATGAAACAGTTTTATTAATAATAGCTCCCTAACAATACAAACTAGTTTTGGATGAAAATCTTCTATAGGATCACTTTTCCGAGATATAAGCTATATAGGTTACTATTTTCGCCATCAGTACAAATTTAAATTTGCATTGCCACGTTATTAATTTTAATCGAATCAGCATTGCTAATTCTTTGGCCAAAAAATTAGCCAGCTCTATGGTCACGTGAAGTGTCGACCAGTTGGCGAAATATTCCTTAAAAGCAAGTCGACCACTCGAAAAAGTCAATTTTAACCACTTTAGGGACTGGAAAACGTCCCCGCCCCCCCTTATCAACTAGAACTGTACCTTTAAATTTTATGAATCACTGATACTTTTTCAACTGAAGTCGTCGAAGAGTCTTCTTCCATCATGCGAATAATATTGAAAGCTTCCAGTTTTCAAAGTAATGTTACAAGATAATCCTGCACGCAAAATACGCACATTGGACGTGGAGTTGCGGACACCAGCCCGTTATACAATACAATACAAGTTATTCGGCCCTAGTCATTTTGAGTCCAATTGTTCAGTTCCAAGCCGGCCCATGCTTCACAGTGTTTTCATGCAAAAGGCTTCCAGTTTGGCGAGAGGACTTTACTCACACCTTCATAGTTCATGATGCTCTAGTAACTTCGCAACAAAACGTGGATCAGCTTGTGCTGAAACTACTGATGTCTCAAACACCATTTGTTTCATACTTTTGTTTCGTTAATAGCCATTATTTAATAGCTAAAATCATTTGTTATTTATGTTTCATTATTACCTTCACCATTACATAAATGGTGTTAGGCACTCTAACAGTTACTATACAACTGAAATTTTTGGTAAAATTTTCCAAGCCCGCGGCGTTTTGTTGCCAATTTTCTTGAGTAATAAAAAAAATATGAGAGTAGCGAAGTTCTACTCCTGGCTGAGACACAAAATTTCACAGAAATAGAAAATCCAGTTTTAGTTTTCGAGGTCATGGTTTCTTTAACCAATTTTAGCTTAATTTCAGGAAATATTGGTAACAGTATGTCTCTCATTACTTCATTTTCCACACTTATCATCTTCATCCTTTTAGCAAAATATGCGCTTTGGACGTGGAGTTGCGGACACCAGCCCGTTATAAAATACAATACAATAGACGAACTATTTCAAATAATTGCTACAGAATCTCTTCTGTTCCGCACCTTTTATTAAACATAGTACTTAGGAATATATTTTCTCTTCACTGGACAAAAACATACAAATCACGTGCTGTACAATGGTCTTGCCCCTTCGAAGCACCTGAAGGTTTTAATTCGTTTCCACCTGTGGAATGCTGGGGTAAAACACATGGTATAAAATCAGATATCTCGCTCTCTCAACAGTTTTAACCTTTCGCTGTCTCTTTCTCCAATTATGGCTTGTCTGTGTTTCCATAAATCATGAACTTGTGTGCAGTCCGTGTTATAAAAGTTATTAATGGAAATGTTAACCTCTTCCTAACGTTTTCTCCTAGTACACGTGACCGGAGCGCTGAAGCCTTCCCATCGTTTGAGGGTCGCTACGAAGGCCGCGTAGCTACGTAGACGGAAAATGACTGGAGTTTTTTAACTTGTGTTAATTGAAAGTACATAGTTTGAAATAAAATGAATTGTGAAGATCTGCGATGAGATTGTTTTTTTTTTAAAGTAAAAAATATGCTTGTATACTATTGTATGAGTTTGAAACTCAAATAGGTACATACTTTTTAAACATAGTATCATAAAAAAAGTTTCTTGAGAATATGCAGAAGTTATCATCATTATGTCCAGATCATGAGGACGCATTTTGCAAATAGGCAACTTGGACTGTATCTTTCTTTACAGTGCCTTCAGCACCAGCGGGCTTTCGCGGGCTGTTTTCGTTAGCTTCTTAGTTTATGATGCTCTAGTAACTTTTGCAGCAAATTGTTCCGCATCGGCAACAAGTCCTGAACAACTCTTTCAGTCGTACGGTGACGGTGACTGACTGACTAACTCTTGCCATCACCATTTATTTACGACACGATGATGATAAATAATGAGAATTGATAAGAATCTTGTTTTTGACGTGTAAGTAAAACATTCTTCATTCACAACCAAAAAATTGTAAATGGTTAGCCGCCACACACACATCCACGTTGCAGCGTTATCTAGAAAACAATTCATGCCACGCTACAGCAACCGCTGTTTACAACCATTTTTAATAAAACCAGCCCGTATATTTTATTGATTGAGAGTGTTGTTAAAGTTTAAACGTCCCTAACACCGAAACCCCACCAAAGTTGTTGATGTGTTTGAACGTGACCTACCTCAATCACTTGATGACCGTGAGTTTCTTTCTCTGCGTACTGAAACGTAGCCTTACTACATGCTCTCCTAGTACGTATGACCGGAGCTCTGAATCCTACCCCTCGTTTGGCGCCCGCTACGAATGTCGTGTAGCCCAATCGATTCAGGATAATAATATCATTACTTCGAAACTTATTTCGTATTGTTTGGTGTTTTTTAGTAATAAATAAGAATAAAAATAATTCGGATTCAATTGAAAAAATAAAATACACTTGAAACAAAATAGTAAAATATAATATATTTACAAATAATAAAATATTTGACTTCGAAAGGACAAATTATTATTAATTCATTAATTTATTCAGTATCAATTATTATTGAGTGTACTTAACTTGCTGAATAAAATCTTAGCTTTCATTTTGTTTGATTTTGACAGAAAAGCAAAACCCCAAAACATAAAAAGAGAATAGAACGTTGAAAAGCCTCTATTTACTTTTTGTATATAAATATTTCGAACTTCCAAAGTCTCTCAATATCAAAAAAATGAAAGCTAAGCTTTGACAACATTTTTTATACATTCTTGTAATTTTGTGTCCAGTCCTTTCGCTGTTTATTATTCCTTCGACGGCAACAAAGAGAAAAAAATATTATTATAATGGTATAACAGCTTTGAAAAGACTGTAGTTTTGTACTATTGATGAAAAGCACGTGGTGACCGAGGTCAATGAACTGCTGTCTCACTCCCTCTGACCGTTTCACCCTATCGAGCTTCTCTGTCACTTGAACGTTTACTTGTGTTGACGTGGATTTTATCAGTGTACTTTCATGAAGTTTTCCGTAGTGGAAATGTTTACCTCTTCGTGAAGTGTTCTCCTAGTACACATGACCGGAGCGCGGAAGCCTTTCTTTCAACCCGTTTGGTAGCTACGAATGTTTAGTTTTACTACACCCAATTTGTGCGTTTGATCCAAAAATGGTCTTTTGTTCATAACTTTTTACTGTAGGTTAGTAGTAGTTAAAATGGATAAAATATAGGATTCAGAATTCGGGTAAAAACACATAAAAAGTGCAATTTAAAGCCAAAATAACTCCTTTACTTATTATTGTTGACATCAAAAATTTACCTTGTCTTGCTAACAACTAACTAAAAGTCAGTTCAAAGCAAATGTAAGTTTACTGAATCATCGTATTTTAATTGAATCTATAGAATAGACAAGAAAAAGAAGCTGTTTCTAAATTTTTTTAGTAAAACTTTGGTTTGTAAATTCGTTTTTAAACCGACTTCAAAAAAAAGGAGGAGGTTTCTCAATTCGACCGTATATATTTTTTTATTCTTTTAGTATGTTAAGCAAGGTTAAGTTTTTCTCCTGAAACGCTCGAGATGACATAGGTCACGCAACTGCTATTTCCATTTTAAGATTATTTCTGTTTTCCCTGACGCTTGTTTATCTGTGTGTATTAAAATTAAAATTACATATGTGTGTTGTCCATGTACTTTCAAATGCTTTCAGTGACACCTCTTCATAACATTTTCTCCTAGTAGACATGACCGGAGCGCTGAAGCCTTCCCGGCTTATTTGACGGTCGCCACGAAGGGCGCGTAACGTTGAGAGTTTCTGTACGTTTTAACTATTGGTTGGTCGTTTTAACAACCAACAGTTCTAATTTAACCTAACGATAACGCCCGTTTTCACCAACACTAAATAACACCTAACTGAATGCCTAGTGTCCGTTTTCACCAACGCTTTAATCGCGCCCTATATATTGATATTGCAGAGGTAAACCTCCACGTAACTTCTGATGTGCTAGTAACCAATGCCTAAGAACACGTGGCATGGGCATCGCTCTAGCGGATACCTTGCAACTTAGCAAAGCAATATCGACCCTTGTAATGTGTAAGCTTATAAAAGACTAAAAGTAAAGAAGGATTTATCTGGTTTGAAAACAAACATTGAAAAATATTAATTATTAAATTAGGGTTAGAATTAGTTTACTTTTCAATTCAAGTGTATAATTTGTCAAGTTTTTGTATATGTTACGGCTAAAGATGGGTGTCAACATAAACTTAAGATTAGCCGGCTAAACTCCGACGTCAGGGGCACCCCGAACCTAACTAACCGAACCTCGGGGTGCCCCTGTCGTCGACCGTCTAGGGTTAGCGTTTCCATCAGCAGGTCGACGGATCCCCGCTGCGCGGGGCTCCTATTTCTGTCTGCAAGGTTTACAGGAACCTAACTAACCGAACCTCGGGGTGCCCCTGACGTCGGAGTTTAGCCGGCTAATCTTAAGTTTATGTTGGCACCCATCTTTAGCCGTAACATATACATTAGCTAAAATATAATGATGTTTGTTGGAGGTGTCGGGAAAAAAATTAACCATCTTGGGAGCTTTCAACATTAACGCTGCCTCAACCCATTGAGATAAATTAAAATGATGTATGGTGAAACTGTGTATATATAGGTCAACAGAAAAGTCAACGATGGCCATATGTCTATCTATCTCTTAATGATAACATACTATATCCATTTTAGTACTTAAAAAAGCCGAAAAATAGCTGTTTGGGACAGGGATAGATTATAGCCTGCAATAAGACATAGGCTACTTTTTGTCCCTGGAATAGGTTGCAATAACCGACATCCACGAGGGTGAAGCCGCGGGCATCAGCTAGTGATGAAATAAAAAGGAGATCGAAGGGTTATTTAAAAAAGCTAATGCATGAAGAGAATAAATGAAGCGGTGTGTTTAACCTTTCGTGTGCCGGAACGTAGATCTACACGAGACACAATGGCTTTTTAATTGTGTCTATATACTCGGCATACAAGTGGTTAAAGAGGTACTTGTAAATATGGGTTTGGTGAGAAAAAACTAGCATGGATGAAGTGAAGATGGCAGTAAAAAGTATGAAAAATGGAAAAGCCATGGGCCCTGATGAAATACCAGTAGAATTAAGTTGTATGGAGTAGTATATAGGTTGTATGCAGTAGAGTGTAAGTATGGAAGTATTTAAAAGAAGACGGATGTAGGTGGCTGACTTTATTCTTCAATAAGTTGTTGTATGAAGGAGAGATCCTTGAAGAATAGCGCAATTTTGCGAGAAGTAAAGACGTGCACACAAAAACTTGCACTTGGTGTTCATTGATCTGGAGAAAGCGTATGATGGGTACCTTGGGATTTTAAATAGTTTTACAGGAACTTTCTATACAATGTCAGTGTGGAGCCCCTCTGCAGGATATTCTGCCCTACCTCCTTTCTTGCTGGTCGGGTATTATTTTAGTCTATCGACACGCCAAGAAGAAGAAAAAGTAACTTTCTGTAATGCAAGTTATCAACATATACAGTACCAGCTTTAAACTTAATTAATCACTAATTCTTTTCAGCTGAAGTCATTGTGGACGACAGTCTTTCGTCGTGCGAATATTGAAAGCTTCAGTTGTAAAATCATCTTTCAAATTATGGTTCCCTGGTACTTTTAAGCCCAACTGTTTCAGTCCAAAGCCGGACCATGCTTCAGAACGTTTTCATGAAAACGTTTTCGCGGGAGGGCTGTTTTCACTACCCTCATCATTTATGATCTCTTAGTAACTTTTGCAGCAATATGTTCAAGATCCGCAACAAGTACTGAACAACAAGTGCTTTGAACCACCTGAAGAATTCAGAGGTACGGTGACTACGAGTACCTTATAGTAGTGCCAATAAATACCACGTATTTTTTCCGGTAAAAGTTAAAGTTTAAGAAGCAACTGAAGTTTTGCAACTGAAGAAATCGTCGAATAGAATTTATAGGAAATTCCTATAATATTAATTTCTTCTAACAACTTACAAACTAAAACAAATACATATTATTGTGACTAATACTCAAACCCGGTTTAGTTTTGTTCCAGGTTTTTTGAAGTGAAAACTTCTTTAGCGGCGTTGAGCACTTTAAAAAAATTGTTCTGTAATGGGTATAAAATCTTAAACTCGCGTCAGGACACTCGCGTCAGGACACGTGACCTGATCGTAAGACGGATGGAGAGTAGACGATTTTGAACTTAACCTTCAACATTTTATGGTTTAAAATCATTTAAAGATCTATTAAATAAATTTTAAAATAAAACTCTGACACCAGGTTGGGCATTTACAACATGAGAAAGAAAGATTCATAGTTGAAAGTTTGGAACATGATCGTAGTTTTATAACTCCTAGCGACATCTTGTAGAATGTAGTAGAAAGTACATTAGCAAATGCAATGAGTAACTGTTGTGAGAGACCGCTGGTAGATGGCGCTAGCACAAAGCGCCATCTATCTTTGATATTGAAAACTAAAATGATGCATTGATACAGAGAACACTGTTACTGGTAGGCGCGACAGTTTTTTTAGCTGCTACTAGAGGGCGTTGTTATAAAAAACGTTGTTATAATCAAGTTTTCACTTCTGTCGGCACTCCCGGAGTGCAACCCGTCTTTTTTTTCATTGCGCTTCTTTACGTTCGTTTCGTTTCGATTTCACACAATACTTAAGTTGATAAGGACGCAACGCGTACTGCAAATAATGAAGAATATTTAAGTAAATAAAATACAGTACTTGTTAGTAACCTATAATAATTCAACGTTGAAATCGTTTTGTTTAAATTACCCGTACTTACTTACGGTACAAACGTGGAAAGGTGGTATTCCCTACCTTCATAGTTTATGATGCTCTAGTAACTTGGCAACAAATCGCGCCGGTCTCGGCAACTTGTACAAAAAGAACCGCTGAGGGGCCAACAACATTTTATTTACACAATTAGGTACCATTTTTTTACACTCACCTGTAATCGGATGGACCTTTGAGTACAAGTGCTTTATCCTTATTCTATTGAATTTATAAGTTTAGATTTTATGTTTTTGTTTTCATTTAATTTATCATGTTTGTTAGAGAGACTTTATCCATATGATGCCCCATCGATTGATGTCATATAGGTACAGGATGTAATTGGCAATGGAGCGCAGCATACTTAACGTTAAACTATCTGAATCGAATAAGGAACACCACCCTGCGCTCCAGAACTCGCTGACGTAGCTCATTAAGCTGCCAAACTAAAGTGGGACAGGGCAGGCCATGTCTGCCGGATGCCGTCAAAGCTGTGGGTCAGGATATCACAAAGCTGGAGCCCTGGACAGCTAGACAGGGTCGCGGTAGACCGAGGAGAAGATGGCGGGACGACCTTGGATTACTTTCTCCTGCAGCATCAAGAAAAGTGGAAGGAATGGGGGGAGGCCTTTGCCCAGGAGTGGGACAGACCAGGCTAACAGAAAAAAAATGTTGGTTCGATTCCCGTACGTGGAAGGCGAATTTTCGAAAATCTTTGAATGCAGATTTGTTTATTTAAAAAAATAAAGGAATGTTTCCTTTGAGTAAAATTTGCTATCTCCAGTATTTAGAGTATTTTTTCCCTCCCGGTGAGGTTGAAAAATTCCACCCTGTGTAGTAAAGGCGACGATCACCTTATAAAAAGTTATTATATTCTAGTCTTAAGTTATTTTGCTGCGCCCTAACAGGGTAATGTATTAATTCGTTTTTAAGCCAAACTTGTAACGGTGTGTACATTGTGCAATAAATAAATAAATAAAATATTTTACAGTTAAATTAGTTTGGCGGGAAAGATTGTTGTGGGTGAAAATGATTACATAAGAATTTACTAGAATGTTCTATGGCCATTTTTGTCTAGCGTGTGATTAATACATGTTTCACGTACAGTACAGTTTTTTTTTATAAAAAATCGTATACATTCACATTTCTTTTCAGATGTACCTAACTTCTCTTGAAACTTTTACACAATTATTTTATCATTGTTATTATTAATACTCTGTTAGTAGGCACACAACCTGCGAATATGCTGCAAAGCTTTTCGTCGGGAAAAACTGGCATGAAGTTATCTTCATTTCCATCCACCTGTTGATATCGAGGTAGTACTCGTGGAAATTAATTCCTTATCGCTCTCTCACATCAGTTCTAGCCTATCACTGTCCTCCTCACACTACAAGGTTTGTCTGTGTTACCATAAATCAGGTTCATGTGTGTATTCCGTGTCACTAAAGCTATTAAAGGAAATGTTAACCTCTTCATAACGTTCTCTCCTGGTACACATGACCGGAGCGCTGATGCCTTCCGATCGTTTGACGGTCGCTACGATAATTATGTTTAAAATTAATTTGAAAAGACGAATTGTAAAAAAAATTAAGTATCGTACAACAAGAACAGTTAAATCGATGCGAAATCTTAAGTTTAAAAGTAATTTGAAAAGACAAATTGTAAAAAAAATAAGAATCGTACTACAAGAACATTTATATCGTATGCGAAATCTTCCTAAACTACAAAGACTGAAAAACATAAAAGAAACACATTTTAAATTAAATAAGCATGGTAATAAGGTGTCTGATGAGACGACGAGTGATAGAGAAGTATGGACGAAGAAGACATGCTGCGCCGACCCCAAATGAATTGGGACATGTAATACATTGTAATAATGACTTTTTTATATACATTTCTGACCTCCCCCCGCTTGGTAAAATAGTGGAGTGAAGTTATTTATTTATTTATTTAACACTTCAAGCACAGAGTACAGAGGCGGACTTAATGCCATAGGCATAGTTATCTTTCACGACACGATGCATGATGAGAAATAATGAGAATAGTGTTTCAAACTTTCTTCACTTAACAAAATAAACATAATAGGTTTAGTCTTGTTTTCATTAAAACTTATTTTGGTACTTTCTCACAACTTCTAGCACCCAAAACATACAACTCCGATTTTTCAGATTCATTTTATTATGACTTACTTCGGTGAAGGAAAACATCGTGAGAAAACTAAACCAAGCCTGACTGAGAGATATTTCTCAACGGCATGTAAAGCCAAGACAGAGGCCTAAGGGCGACTTAAAAACTCTGTCATCAGGTTAGGCGCTAACCACACGATAAAGAAGAAAGAAGACCCAATACTTTAGTTGTTAAAGTTTCATTTAGCATGTAATCGTATAAACGTGTGCTCGGTTAATAGGTTTGTTGCCTCTCACGATAATTTCATGGCATAAAAACAAGCAACTTGCAAGTAATATTATATTGCACATCTTATTGTGCGGGCATTAACCAAAACGACTCAAACAGAACGAAACATACCTTGATGATGTTGTGGGCTTTCACGTAATCTGACAAATCTGACTTTCTTCAAAAAATAAAGCAACATCCAAGTTGATAAAGCAATAAATTATATTCACTTTGTTATACATTTGAGTTGTGTTCACTCTGTATCTCTTCTGTCAGTATTCATTTTAACAAGCAAAATAATAATCGTAAATTTTGTTCAGTTTGTCCTCCCATACCGTTACTAAAACTTTCAGACATACAATGCCTATCGTCTCAATTTTGCGAGAAAGCTTTATTCGATACCATCACAGCTATGATGCCCTAGTAAATTTGCAACGTGGCGGTCTACTTCTCCCGTCGCCGCGTCGCGCCGGTCTACTACTCCCATCACCGCGTCGTGCCGCGGAAAAGAACTCCAACGGACCCCGTATTAATTAAGAAAAGTATTAGTGTAGGTTACACTGAAATGAGGTTTTGCCTAGCACTAGTTCTTTTTTTACATTTTTTTGATACACCTCGGTTTACCGCCCTCAGGAAGTAGCGACGTGAAGTTATCTTCATTTCCACTTGTTGAATGAAGGGTTGGGAAAACGCATGCGAAACTAAATGCTATCTCACCCTCTCAGCAGCTTTAGCTTATCAATGTCTCGCTCACACTCGATGGTTCACCTTTGTTGTGATAAATCAAATCTGTGTGCTGTCGGTGGCGTACATGGGAGCTAATGGAAATGTTAACTTCTTCCTTACGTGATCTCCTAGTACACATGACCGGAGCACTGAAACCTGTTTGACGGTCGCTACGAAGGGCGCGCGTAGCCGCGTAGCAACGGATTCAGTACAAAACAATCACCAAATTATTTATCTACTAAAACTTTGCCCGCGACTTCGTTCGCAAAAATTGTGATAGCTCGGCTAATTTGCATGATATAAATATAAATGATACCTTTAACACCCACGAAAATCTATTCTGCCAGAGGAAGAATTTTTAGAATTATTGGGTCATTAGTTCCGGAGATTACACACATGCAAACCTACAAACAAATTTTACCTCTTTATAATATTGGTATAGATTAAGCCTAAATAAACGTTAAGATATTCAACCCTCCGCGAGCAACCCTTCATACTCCGAAGTATTCGTAACGTCACATACCTCATTAATTTTCCCACAGAGGGCGCTGCACTGAACATTTGAGTTTCACGGCTTGGTCCGTGGCACGCTGGTGTGCCGTTTCTGCCACTAATACTAGGATCACATGGTAGCTAAGAGGCTGAAGTCCATCGCTATGGAAACAGGGTTGTTTGATGGTAAACATGTGGTAGCATTTGTATGGGCGGCCACAGTTACTTGATGAAATCGAGAGTAAATAACTTTTCAAATAGTTTTTATGGAAGTCTCGTTTTGGCAAATACTGGACGGTGGGTAAAATCCGTTTGTTGAAGAAAGATTTAGGGTAATTCATTAATTGCGACTGCATTCGAGGGCTTTCTAGGGTGGTTGTCGAGAGCTTTGGTAAACTGCTCTTTCATGTGCTCTTAAGTGGCTAGCTTATCCAACTTTGACCGAAAATCTCCGAGCACAAAGCGGACATGTCAGAACAACATGGACGATATTGTAGGGCTGTAGTCTATTGGTGGCTTAGCTTTAAGCGTTGACCTGCCGATGCACACGACGTCTCCAGTCGGGCCGATTTTGTGCCTACTTTTCCCACACTAAGGGGTCAATTTTGCATCTTTTGAAGTGTCTGTTCTGAACATCCTTGCAACGTAAAAACTGACCAGCATATTTCCGTTTTGCTTCCTGGAGATTAGAATAGAAGATACGCTTCGCAAGTCTCTCTTCGTTCATTCTAGAGACATGCCCGTCGTCTTAGCTGGCGTCTCATCAAGTAGGCCTCTATGCTAAGGACCTTGTCTTACCTTAAGACGTTCGTGTTTCTAATACGGGCCGACCATCTGAGGTTCATCATGTTTCGGAGGCATTTAAGATGGAATTTGTTCAAGGTCCGTATATGTCCACGATAGAGACACCACGTTTCCGAGCAGTACAGAAGATTTGGAAGAACTATTGGCATGTACACAGAGATCTTGGTAGTCAAGTTGTGATTATTTTGTTAACAAACACACTATTCTCACTATTACGCCATAGCACGACAACTTCGTATCGATATTTCCCGAGCGCGCAAGGCGAGAGATGTATCAAAAAAGATATAACAAAAATAAAACCTGGTGCTAAATAAAACCGTATTTTAGTGTAACTGTGTGTGTACGTCTGTGTAATACTTAAAGTTCTTCTTCTTCCCCACGCACGACGGGTGGAGTAGACCGCCACGTTTAAGTTACTAGAGCATCATAGCTGTGAAGGTATCGAATAAAGCTTTCTCGCCAAATTGAGACTATAGGCAACGTATGACTGAAAGTTTTAGTAACTGTATGGCTTAAACCAACTAAACAAATATTATAAAATTGTTATTTTGCTTTTCTAAAATGAATACTAACAAAAGAGATAAAACATATTTATTTATTTAACACTACTCAAACTAAACAACGTAAAAGTGTTCATTCAAATTGAACAAAATGGATGTTGATTTATTTTTTGAAGAAAGTTACATTTGTCAGATTAATTGAATGCCCTGTAGGCCAATTCACGTAACAAAATAAGTGCTGTGGCAGTGAAAGTAAAGTAAGTACGTGTAAGTTAAGTTTCGATCCAAACAACGCTTTTCGTAATCTCTACCGCTGTCAGACACGCTCGCGACAAGTTCGCGTCACGCGAGCGCAATAACGGCATTCTACTGTCTTTCGGCGCGTCATAAAATTACGTGAATTAGCCCTCTGAATGTTTTTATCAAGGCTTGCCTGTTTAAGTCGTTTTGGTTCAGGCCCGCACGATGAGAACTTCAACATTGCTTCTTCTTATTTTCGTGTCGATGGACCCAATAATAACTGACCAGTATATAGCCACTTGCATAGCTCTTTCGTTTAACGTTGTTAAAAATGCTATTATTCGTTTTTGGCCTTTTTAAACTCTGAAAGAGGGTTCCTGCTCGCAGTGAAACCTATCTGAAACTTTTACAAATATAGATAAACATACATACAAAATTGTATATACATACATACAATATGATCACTTTGCCAGGAAATGTCAGTAGGATCAGTAAAAATATGTATTGTTTCCACAATAAAAAAATGCTACCACGTTTTTGTTTCGACGTGCACATGGTTATGCACGTTATCTATGTTATTATCCCATCTCACTCACTCATTTATTTCAGCTTATCATTGTCTCTTTCTTATAAAAGTTTACCTGTGTGAGTAAAATTTTCATCAGTGTGTAGTCCGTGTGATTCAGGAAAGTTATAACAGACTTCTATAAGTGCTCTCCTGGTACACATGACCAGAGCGCTGAAGCCTTCCGCCCGTTTGACGGTCGCTACGAAGAGCGTGTACACTTCAACCAACTTATCTGTGCAGGCGGAAAAACACAGAACTAAAATAAGTGTACCAAGTTTGACATGTCGATGCGTTTTTCTTGACTAGCAGCGCCACCTTGAACTGCACATAAAGTGGTCATACTGTAGCAATGGATTTAGGGTTTATTTATCACTAACGGCTAAAATGTTTATTATTAAGCGCATCAGCAATTAACAACACAAAGTTCATTTATCGTTAAATAGATAGGTTTTATATAAATATTTTACTGTCTTTCGGAAATAAAAGTTTAACACTCAAGAAAACGTTCATCGAATTCACGTAAAACATTTTTTTCTATTTTGTTTCATTACTTTATTTATTTTTTACAACGTTAGTTTAGCGACATGGACACTCATGAAACAACCCCTTGGTGGATGAAGTTCAAAAAGCAGCTTTTACCCTGTTTTGTACTGTAATTATGTATTTAAAACCGAGAACTAGTTAATGATTACAAGATTTTGTGTAAAAAGAGGAAAAAATTCGGCCGAATACTAACTATTTATTTGCTTAAGGATGTGTCATCCATTCAAGAAAATACATGCATGCAAGATGTTATTATTTAAAAAGATTTTTGTCTTTTTGTTCTGAACGATTTTTTGTAACTCATTTATCTCTTTCGTTAGTATTCGTTAAACAAAAAAAACTACTTAATTATACACGTTGTTTAGTTACATAGTTTTAGCAACGCGTACTGAAACTTTAATCTTCGCGTGAAGGCTGTATTTCCCACCATCACAGCCTTATGCTTTCCTAGTAACTTTGCGACAAGACGGCGGACTCTGCGGCTTGTGTGGACGTTTAACTCTAACCGGACGTCTAAAGACAAGATTTATACCAAAAAAAAAAATAGCCAATGTTTTATAAATTTTACACGCCAATATAACATTATATCACGCCTTGCAATCACCTGAGGGTTCGGCATTGTATATTATGTTTAATTCCCACTATCAAATAATTTATAAAAAAAAACATTTATTTACAAACTACAAAATTATAATAGTACAAGTAGAAAAGGGTTACAGGGCGTCCAAAAAATCATCCGCATCGCTGTCAACAGGCAAAGTGCCCAGAAGGCTGGCAGCATTACCACGTTGGATGGCAATGCTGATTCTTTGGCCAAAAAATAGGCCCGCCCTCTGGTCACGTGAAGAGTTGACCAACCGCTTGGCGAACCAAAGGCCTACCCAACTTCCATGGCATTATGGTCATACCATCTATTCTGGTCTCTTCCCATCGACGCGTGCCAAGCCATTGGGTTCTAAGACAGCTGGCACCCCGGCGGTGGCAAGAGCACGACGGATGAGATCATTAATGCTAGCGTGCCGCGCAATCCGACCTGCACTCTTACTGCAAGAAAGGCCATTGGTGTCCGAGGCAGTCGACTGCTTCACCACATTGACAGCGATGTGGAGCCCCAGCCCCTCATTTATTAAACAGATAATACAATCCAATTATGTATAGGGGCAAGCTTACTGCCATCAGCCGGGCACAAATCCAGTCTGCGCTGTTACTGATAAATTCCTGATGGAAAAACCAAATAACGCTTTTTGCGACTCGTGAATCGAGCCCAGGATCTCATGCTCAGCAGTCAGGTTTGCGACTACTAGACCAACGAGGCAGTAGACACGCCAATTATCTTTAAAATACGAACTAGAGAATAACAATTTCATATAGTGTTCCCTTTAATAAAGACGATTTCATCTTCATAGATAAAATACACTTTTCTGTAAACCATAGTAGCCACTGTCTGTGTGGACTCGGCCACAAATGATACCAAGAAAATGGGTTGTGGCTGTGTCATGGACATGGCGTGTGTTGTAAGTGAAAACGTGATTTGGCTTTTTGTATACAATCGATAGATTTTGACGAGAGCTGACGATTGAAACTTAAACGAACATCGTATCCGAGTTAAAAGTTATACTAAGTGGAAATCTCAATACGGTGCAAAATTACCTCAAAATGGTATTTATTTATTTATTTATCATCAGCCTATAGCAGTCCACTGCTGGACATAGGCCTCCTCAATCGCACGCCAATCAACTCAATTCTCAGCAACTCTCATCCAGTTGCTACCAGCCACCCCGCGGAGATCGTCACTACACCGAGCCTGAGGGCGTCCCACCTTACGTTTGCCAATTCGCGGTCTCCACTCAAGAACACGTTTTAAAGACGTATTCACGTCAAAAAGAATGCATCATTCTGTTTACTCATGTTAATGTCAACTTCAGTACGACCACTTTAAGTGTGCAATTCAAGGTGTCGTTGGTTGTTATGAAAATTTTCATCTTTATGTCAAACTTGGTACATTTATTTTAGTTGTGTTTTCCCACCTACACAGATAAGTTGGTTGAAGTTTAGAATGTTGATTGATGTGAACTAGTATGATGATTGTTTTCATTAAAACTTCATATGGTACTTTCACACAACACTTTAGTAGTTTAAGTTTCAATTGACATATAAGCTTTTGTTCGGGTAATAGGTACGCATCCTGCGGTTATTTTATTGGGCAAAAATATGCAACATGCGAATAATAATATACTGAAACCTTTGTTTGTCTACCCCGCTCGTGGAAAACAACGACATAAATATAGATTCATTTCCACTTGTTGAATGAAGGTCTGGGGAACGCACGAGAAACAATTTGCTATCTCACCCTCTCTGCAGCTTTAGCCTATCGCTGTCTCCCTCACACTCGAAGGTTTATCAGTGTTGTGATAAATCAAACCCGTGTGCTGTCGGTGTGCTTTCATGAAATTTTAACTTCTTCCTAACGTGCTCTCCTAGTACACATGACCGGAGCGTTGAAGCCTTCCGACTGTTTGACGGTCGCTACGAAGGGCGCGTAGCACCGTAGCAACAAATTCCGTACTAAACAATGTCGCCTTAACGAAAAATGATTATTTCTTTTATTAACTTAGAAGCTTATGTAAATGTTTAGGTATTCTGTGCGGCAATTTAAAGTAATTTACAGGTATCATAACTTAATAAAATAATTGAGAAACTTGTTTCATCTAAATAGAGACTCTTGTAACACATTTAAGGTTTACTTATTATTCTCAATTAGTGGTATTTATTTGATTGAATAATTATCAAAATAAAAAACAAATATTTTTAATGTGTAGGTACGAATACAAGTTTTGAACATTATAACTTTACTTAATTTATTTTTTTAGGGTCGGCGCTGCGTGTCTTCTTCTTCCATACTTCTCTAGTACTCGTCATCTCATCAGACACCTCCTTTCTTACCATATCGTCCTTCACACAGTCCATCCCTCGTTTTCATGGTCTTCCTCTACTCTTACAGCCAAATTCACATTCACACTCAAAACTTTCCTCACTAAGTTTTTCTCATTCTTCCGCTTCACATGCCACCAAGACAATGATTACCACACAACTTTTCAGCCACTGGCGCCACTTTTAGACTACCTCTTCTGTACTGTACCTTTTAAAAAAATACCGGTATGACCTTAAAACATAATGGTTTGTGCATAACAAAAGACTTATTGACGACTAGGTGATATCTTTCTCCTATCTTTTTACACTCTGTGTGTTGCTAAAAACCAGGAATCAATCCGTAGTCTTTAAGAAGTATAATAAGCGACTAAGTTCAGTTCCCACCCGTAGTTTAATTGTGGAAACGCACGTGGTTTTTCACGTCATCAATGTTATTGTGCTATCTCATTCCTGAATTTGTTTCAGTCTATCTCTCCCTCTCCCTCTTGAAAGTTTATCTGTATAAATAACACTTTCATCGGTATGTAGTGCTTTCAGGAAAGCTTTGACAAATCTCCTCAAAACTTGCTCTCCTAGTACACATGACCGGAGCGCTGAAGCCTTCCGCTCGTTTGACGGTCGCTACGAAGGTCACGTAGCAACAACGAGTTTAGTTACATAGCCAACCAATGTTCCCTTGAATCCAGCTGAAATTATTATGGGGAAGCTCAGCGAATTTTTCAGCTTGCTGAGATAGGGACCTTTGGCGCCTTTATTTAGTTCAATTTATGTTCATTTTAATTTATAATTTAGTTTTATCAATATTAGTCCTGAGATGTGTACAAAAAATACTATTTCTTTCTTTCTTTCATAAAAGGCCAAAACCTAACAAAATAACAACGGATGTCCAGTTTATTTTCATCTCATAGTACGGAGCCTGAACTAAAACGATTCAAACAGGCAAACTTTGATGACGATGTTGTAGCTATTCACTTAATCTGACGATTCCGACTATAGTAAACAAATAAAGCAATCCATGTTGATTAAACTTTTATTTTGAAACACATTTCAGTTCTATTCTTATGTATCTGTTTTGTCATTGTTCATTTGAAAAAGGAAAATAACATTACATTCAGTAACGCGTACTGAAACTTTCAGTTACACGGTGCCTACAGTATCAATTTAGGGGGGAAGGCTGTATTTCGCCACTTTCACAGCTATGACGCTCTAGTAACTTGTCGCTACGACCGGTCTACTACCTGCCGTCTTGTCGTGCGGAAAAGAGCCGGACGGAGCAAGAGCCAAACGGACACCGTATTTGCGTGTGAATGAATAAATGTAAGTATATTAGTTGTATATTAGTAGTATATTTAGTTTCAGTGTATGTTACCAAAATGAAGTTCCCCCCCTCCCCCGCTGTGATACTTTCTTCACTTATCAAAATAAACTTAATAAAAAAAATCTTTATTAATACAAAAACCTTTATTAACATTGCTTAAAGACTTGGGTCATATGAATTTAGCGAATAAAGGTCATACAGATAGAATAAACCCTGCCTCCCAAACTAGGAGATACTGTGACTAGTCAGTGTCCTGCTGTTACTATGATACCAAAAAACCTTTTACTAAAAAGTGTGTTATGGGATTAATATTGTTTTAAAACTTCTTTCGATACTTTCACGCAATACTTCAGTTGTAAAGTTTCAGTTAGCGTGTAATCGTATAAACTTGTGCTCGATTAATACGAGTAGGTTTGCCTCTCATGATAAATGTATTGCACAAACACATGCAACTTGCGGATATTATAGAATAGTATAACGGGCTGATATCCGCAACTCCACTTCCAAGCGCGTATTTTGCGTGCGGAACTTGCGGATAATTATAATGCACATCTCTGTCTACTCCGCTCGGGAAATAACGGCGTGAAGTTATATTCATATCCACTTGTTGAAGAGTTGGGAAAACGCACAGAAACTAAATGCTATCTCACCCTCTCAGCAGCTTTGGCTTATCGCTGTCACATTCACACTCGAAGGTTCAACTGTGTGTGCTGTCGGTGTGATTTGATGAAAGCTTTAATGGAAATGTTAAACTCTCCCTAACGTACTCTCCTAGTACTCATGACCGGAGCGCTGAAGTCTTTCACCCATCCGTCGGTCGCTACGAAGGGCCCGTCATTTTGGTACAGATGGCGCTGCACTGAACACTTGAGTTTCGTAGCCTCGGCCGGGGCGCGTGACAAAAAGTGGTGGCAGTAATACTAGGATCGCATGATAGCAAAGAGGCCAAAGTCTATCGCTATGGAATCAGGGTTATGTGATAGAAAACATTTGTGGTAGCAAAATTAGTATAAGTGGGAACAGCATCAAAGCAAAGGTCTTATTTGATGAAATTGAGAGTAAATTACTTTATGACTAAATTTAAACAGGGCGTAAACGGACACTTCACGAAGCCGACAACCAAGTATTCTATACATCAAATTAAATTACTTTACGCAATTTTTTTTACTGGAAAACGATTTTTTTTTTGGGTGTTAAATCACGTTTTACGGTAGGACTCAACGTAACGCACTCAAAACACGGTGCTGATGAATGGGATGAAAACAGTACGGTCGTGGAGGTGTTTAAAGTAAAAATCTTACATTAAAAACATCTAGAAAAAAAAACTTGTGAAAAAGTTGGAACTTTGACCCCAATATCTCCGTAACTAAAAGGTTTCCCCCCAGATATGGTCTAGAACAAAAAAAATATCGCAATGACGGAGAGAACAAGTGCCTTTCGGCTTCGTTACGCCCTTTATAGAAGTCTCGAAATCGAGTAAACGCTGTTTGTTGAGAAAAGATTCAAAGTACTGCGCAGTTAATTTATTTATTTTATGCAATATTCTATACAATATAAAACAAAATCAACACTCAGGCATTAAGAAAAGTTACTATTATTTTTAAGCAACTTTAGCTATATTGAAAAATTTGACGTCAGCGTCGACACATATTAGCAGGTATGCGTTCACAATACATACTAACACTACTCGATGCCACCACACATTATGTTAATGAGAAAATAAGTAAGGTCTGGCGGCCCTTTTTTTTATTAGAGCATCATAAACTATGCCGTTAGCGAAAACAATCTTCTATAGGCATCGTTCCACTGAAACTATCAATAAGCACTGCCGAGCTGCTGCAAAAGAACTCCGTTTTTGAATAATTTCAGTATGTTTTTCGTGTAATCATCATTTAAAAAGTATTATAAAACTCGATTTATCTAAATTCCAACTTTAATTTTGTAGCACAACTTTGGCTTGTATTTAATGTTCTAATGGTCTAGATGGTATTAATTTTACACAATTCAAAACAATAAACAAATAGCAATATTTAAACGTTGTTTTAGTACTTTTTATCGTTGTAGATTTGGGCGATGCACGTGGTTGTCTGAGTTATCTGCCTGCTAAAATTTCACCTTAAAACATTGTTCCTTACTAACCTGAAAGTTTATCCGTAATGACATCAGTTCATTGTTTGTTCTTATTAACCAGAAATAAATCAGAAATAAAGGCTACTGAAATAAGTTACCATCTGTTGTTATTTTGGAGAGGCATGAGTTGTCTACGTTATCACGTTATCTATGTTATTATGCTATCTTACTCCCTCATTTGTTTCAGCCTATCACTGTCTCTCTCCCCTGATAGTTACTTGTGTGAATCGTAATTTGATCGGTGTGTGGACCGCGTGTTTTCAGGAAAGTTTTAACAGACCTCTTCAAAACATGCTCCCCTAGTATATATGACCGGAGCGCTGAAGCTACCCGCCCGTTTGGCGGTCACTATGAAGGGCGCGTTAGCAAAACAATTGAAATTGTTGCCCGCCAATGTTCCGTTGAAACCGGCTGAAATGATTTTTTTAGTTTATTTTGTATCTGCGTAGCCTCACGTATCGTGATCATTAATAGTAATTAAATAAGTTTTTATTTTACTATCTTTGGGATAGAAAGAAACATTTAAGATAAGATAAGATAAAGATTTATTTCTCACCTCAAAACATACATAAATTATTAGGTTTCGTGCAGAAAACGTCCGTTTTATTATACTAGGATACTAGGTCTCTAAAAAATAATCATAATCACCAAAAATGTGTGTAGTCCCTAAATTTTCTGTGGATGTTGTTTTATTTTTTTATAAAATTCGAAAAAAGTCTTCTACAGACAAGATCGGGCTTAAGACCACTAAATCCAACGAGTTTAAGTTATGTTTTCATTAAATATCTTTCGGTACTTCCACACAATTATTTTATTATTAAAGTTTTAGTTAACGTTTAATTGGGTATGTAGTACTTAGCACCTCCTATGATACTTATGGGGATTAAAACATGCAACTCTCGGATAAACCGTACTGAACACCTCTGTCTAACACCACTCGGGAAACAGCGGCGTGAAGTTATCTTTATTTCCACTTGTTGAAGGATCGGAGGGTATCGCACGCAAAACTAAACGCTGTCTCATTCTCTCAACAGGTTTAACATATCACTATCTCCCTCACCCTTGAGGGTTTACTTATGTTGTGATAAATCATACCTGTGTGCTGTCTGTGTTCTCTCATGAAAGCTATGAATGGAAATGTTAACCTCCTTCTAACATGCTCTCCTAGTACACATGACCGGAGCGCTGAAGCCTTTCACGCGTTTGACGGTCGCTACGAAGGACGCGTAGCCACGTAGCAACGAATTCAGTTTCGTGACGTCTTTTTACTTGACTACGGCAGCCAGAGTTATGTTTTCAGCAGCCTGTGTATGTATGCATGTCGTTTAAACTTTGAGCCAATTTTAATGAAAGAGGTGTCAATCGATTCGTTTGTGGGGTGACATAGGCTACTTTTTATTATACGTATAAAAACGAAAAAGTCTTAGAAACGTTTTTTTTACAGTTAGGACTGTCACTGTCGACTGGGGTATCAAATGAAAGAGGAGAAAAATCCAGGTTCATAAAATCAGCGCCGTATTAAAATAAATCCAAAGTATTTGGAATAAGAAAGAATAGCAGCCATGGAGGCTGGATCTGCGCCTGGTTGATGGCAATAGGCTCGCCCTTAATTACCTGGGCGTTTAACATAACTGGCGAATTGTGGGTGTACTAATAGGTCCCCCTCTGCCTGGCCTTTCGGGAATTACAGGCTTGATGTTATGTTAAATAAAAAAAACAATCACCTTTTCTCTACAAAATATTGTTTTAAGTTTAAATGACTTAGCAGCCGATGAGTGTGTGCGGCATTTTTTTGAAAAACATCCCTCCGTGCAGCCTAACTACACCTCGCCAAGTTATTCTTGACGTCACTTCATTCATTTTGCCACAGATGATGCTACACTCAATGTTTGAGTGTCGTAGCCGCGGCGGCGTGGCGCGTGGCGGTGCCCTTTCTCCGACTAATACTAGGATCGCACGACAGCAAAGAGGCCACCAATTACTTCCAGTCTATCTCCATGGAAACGCAGTTTTTTCTTTATTTTATAAAATTAAATAAAATGTAGGATTCGAGAGCGATATTCTCGTGAAATAATAATTGCAACTTTGATAAAAGACCTATGTCAAAACCCATTCAGGTTCCCAAACAGTATGTTCGTAACTTCATAAAATTAAAATCAAAACATTAGGAGAAATTCACTTTTAGAAATTGCTATGTGTATACATGTTAGTGATCGTGACTAATCAGCATAATTGCAAAGGTAATCGAATCGAAAACGTTGATTTTATTTTATTACTTGATCAAATTGAGATTCAATTACCTTACATTATTTGGTAAACATTGTGTTATTAACTCGTTTGAATTTTAATAGTTTTAATAATAATGACAACGACAACGACGACGACTGTCGGATCAGGTGCGGGTCATCCAACGCAATCACATGTTGGACGACGCCGCACTTGATAGGCTGCGCTCAGAGGTACTGAGCAACCTTATCGTCTTGACTCCGTCACAAACCGCGATGCGAGCGTCAGCTATTGGCGCAACCCCGCCGCGGTCCAACCCTGCTGTTGTAGAGGAAGATGATAGGGTTGTCACGGTAAGTAGCCAGTGCAACGACCGATTGAGGAGCGCACTGGAGGATGCGCTTCGTGAGTATCGATCCACTCCTACCGAACTTAGGCCCCGATTACCACGGTTACCCATGCATAAGAAAAATAGAGCGCTGGTGTGTGCCTTGGACTCGCAACTCAAGAATATATTCGAGAGTAGCGAGGACCTCGTTGATACGCACTCGATCCTGTACTGTGGAGCTGTTGCGGCATGTCGTCTAGCTAATGTCAAATTCCCAAATTGTGACTTAGCTAGTCGACCAAAACCAGCCGTACCAGTCTGGCAGCGCAGGATCGAACATCGTATCGACGGGGCCAGGGTACTCATCGGCAAACTATACTGCTTCAGGGAGGGCAATACACGACCACGTGTGATGCGCTTTGTGAGGCGGGCCTTCTCGGGGACCGAAATCAGTCCTCAAGAATACATGTCCCATGTCACAGAGCGCATCGACTTCCTGAAGCAGAAAGTTTATGCATGGGCGAACCGTATTCGGCGGTATAAGCGGCGGGTTGATCGATACTCACAGAATCGCATGTTCCAGAGCGATGAGAGGTGGGTATACAGAGCTTGGGAGCGACCCAAGCAAAATATGACAGACGTTTGCCACCCAGATGATGCCACTACGAGTTCTTTCTGGCGCAGCATCTGGTCGGTGCCCGTCTGCCATACTGAGGCTGACTGGATGCGTGATGTCGAGCGAGTGTGTGAACCTATCCCAGAAATGGAGCCAGTTTCAATAACACCAATAGATGTAGCCAGAGCAGTTCGTCCGTTACCAAATTGGAAGTCACCAGGACCGGACGGACTGCACAACTTCTGGCTCAAATGGCTTAGTAGTTCACACACTTGCCTGGCATCCCAATTCCAGTCATCCTTAGAGTCTGGGTCGCTACCGCAGTTTTTAACTACAGGCATAACCCACCTGCTCCATAAGTCAGGTAGTCCCGCGGAACCGAAGAATTATAGACCGATCACGTGTTTATCGACGGTGTATAAGCTTCTTACATCCATTTTGAGAGTGAAAATTAATACACACATTGACAAAAACTCCATTATGTCTGCCTCTCAAAATGGATGTAGGAACGGGTCCCGCGGTACTAAGGAGCTACTCCTCATCGACATGGCCATTAGCCAACAGGTTCGTCGATCCCGCAAGGATCTTTCGACATGTTGGATAGATTATAAGAAGGCCTACGACTCGGTGCCACATACATGGCTCATGAGGGTGCTGGAGTTGTACAAGATAGATGCAACTCTACGCGCCTTTCTTGAGTCGTGTATGGGGCAATGGAGGACGGTCCTTCGATATCCAGGATGTCGACAGATCCAGGGGAACGATGAGCCTGTATGGATTAAACGGGGAATATTCCAGGGCGACAGTCTGAGTGCACTTTGGTTCTGTCTAGCCCTGAATCCTCTAAGCACATTGTTAGAGGATTCAGATCTAGGTTACCGGTTGAGGAGAGGTGGTCAGGTCATATCTCACCTTCTTTACATGGATGATCTGAAACTCTTTGCCCCCAACAAATTGCAACTGATGGAGCTACTGAAAGTAACTGAAACTTTTAGTAGCGCCATCAGGATGGAATTTGGTGTGGACAAATGTGCAGTCATGCATGTAAAGCGAGGGGAGATTATGGAATCCGAGGGAATTCAGCTCTCGGATTCCATACACCTCAGATCCCTCTCCTCATCCGAAAGTTATAAGTATTTGGGTATGTCGGAAGCGTTAGGCATTAACGTAACTGACATGAAGCAATCGTTGAGGGAGCGCTTCTTTGGACGCCTGAAGAAGGTATTAAATAGCCTTCTTTCAGGCGGAAACAAGGTGCGTGCCTTCAACGGTTGGGTCATGCCGGTTTTAATGTACTCTTTCGGCATACTCAAATGGACTCAGACCGAACTCGATGCCCTGGACAGGAGAGTTCGTACACTGCTGACCGCAAACCGGATGCATCACCCACGATCATCGGTGATGAGGCTGTACATCTCGCGGAAGTGTGGGGGTCGTGGCTTTTTAAACGCGAAGACCCTCCACAACCGCGAGGTGTGCAGTCTCAGAGAATATTTTTTAAAAGCCGAAGTGGGTATGCACCGAGATGTGGTCGCAGTGGACAAGAGACTCACCCCGCTGTCCATGGCTAAAGAGAACTGGCGCAAACCTGTGGTACTTACTAATGATGACCGCAAGGAAGTATGGCAAGGCAAGGAGCTTCACGGGCGCTTCTACCGGGCTCTTCATGGGCCGGATGTAGATTTCCCAGCGTCCGTGTCCTGGCTACGTTTCGGCGACCTCTTTGGGGAAACTGAGGGTTTTGTCTGTGCGATTATGGATGAAGTTATGTTAACGAACAACTACCGGAAATATATTATGAAGGACGGGACGGTTGACGTGTGTCGGGCATGCCACCGTCCGGGTGAGTCCATCAGACATATTATTTCTGGTTGTTCTCGTTTAGCTAACGGCGAGTACTTGCACAGGCACAACCAAGTAGCCAGGATTATTCACCAGCAACTTGCCTTGAAATATAAACTTGTGGAATCTGAGGTACCGTACTACAAGTATGTGCCCGACCCAGTTCTCGAGAAAGACCATGTCACGCTGTACTGGGATCAGTCTATCATTACTGACAGGACTATTGTCGCCAATAAGCCTGACATAGTGGTGATAGACCGATCAGCGCGCCGCGTAATGATAGTCGATGTTACCATCCCGCATGATGAGAACCTCGTGAAAGCTGAGAAAGAGAAACAAATAAAATATCTCGACTTGGCACACGAGGTGGTCGACATGTGGAATGTGAACTCGGCTATCATTGTGCCGATTGTCGTGACGGCCAATGGCCTTATGGCCAAGAGCCTCGATGACCATCTATCGAGGCTCTCCTTAGGCGGTTGGATCAAGGGCCTGATTCAGAAGGCAGTACTCCTTGATACGGCTCGCATTGTGAGGAGGTTCCTGTCTCTGGAGCCCTAACACCGGTAGCTTGGACCACCGGTAGCACCGGTAGCTTGGACCCTGCTCCCGACACCGGCGGACTACTATTTTTTATATTTTTAAATGTTTTTTATATAATTTTTGTTAATAAAAATATTTAAAAATGTAACTAGTATGTAAGGAAAATAAATAAACGACATAATAATAATAATAATAATAATATATCATTTATTTCAGGTAACAAAGACCCATAACATATATACCTTATAAACTAACATACATATTTATAAAAACCAGAAAACAGATGTTATTATTGTACACGAAGTGACGGCGTCGTGTTGCGCTGCGTGGTGTCGCGTAGCCTTCCGCGGAAACGCCGAAACATGACACCCTTCGGCCAAAACTCTTCCTTGAGGAAGGTCTCAACATGATGAGTCGGAACTCGCACCACGAACGACTTGAAATTCGTGTTGTGGCGCGACTCCAACTTCTCAACCCTCAAGGTCCAGTTGGTCTTCGCTCGGACATACTCCACGATCTCCTCAACCTTCGTGGTGTGATGTAGCCGGGACACATAAAGCTGCGTCGTTGGTATTGCCGGACGCAGCACATTGGGTCCAGCCAGCGCAGTCCCGCACTGGTTCCGACTAGGGGGCTTCTTCCTCTTCTTCCTCTCCACCTTCACGAAGCCTTCCTTGTCACACGTGCCCGTAGCTGGGCCTTGCTGTTTCGAACCCCTGTTGCCAGGTTCACAGCTCTTCTTTTCCCCCTTCTTGGTTTGTGACACAGGTTTGTGCGTGTCGACGATAGCAGTGTAGGCACGTTTTGGGGTCGACGTACCCACACGAGTCACTACTTCGACCGGCATCGAGTCAGCGACGGCGGCGGCGTAAGTTGCAACGCGTGCAGTATCAGCAGCGGGTGACGCAGTGGAGCTCGCCGACCCAAAACTGCCGACGCTAGCGTTTCTCGCTCCGCGACATGTGCTCACGTTGGAAGCATCAGGTGACCTATTTACCGTAATAGCGCTGCGCAACAACTTCATTTCGGCACGTAGCTCACCAATGGTGTTATTCGACACTTCCAGCTTGGACTGTACCTCGGCCAGGCTTGCCTTGAGAGTTGTGATGTCCTTCAGCAACCTGGTGACGTCGACGTGGTCAAACGTGACTGGGGGCAGCTTATGAAGCTCCTTCGCCACGAAAGCGGGCACGTCGTCCGGGTCGGTGCTCTTCATCAACGTAATGATGTCCTGCACACACTTCTGGCCACCATCCCTCCGGCGAGACTGCATCTGTTCGACTTTGCCGAGCAACTGGAACAGCAGCAGTTTGGCACTGCTGATCTCCTCCTCCTTGAAACTGGACTTGCAGATCTGCAAGATGCTGACTTCGTCCATGTAGTCGATGGCATGTTTGATAAACGCCAAGACCTCAAGAAAGACCTTAAGATCAAAGGTACCGATTACCTCATACAAAAATAACATTTTGCAAAAATATCATTAAATTTAATAACGTGTGTAGTGTGTCGAGTGACAGCAAATACTCGACCACAGTTAAGCGCCGTTTGTTGAGAATAGATTCAACGGTGGTGGATATTTATTTTATTTATATCATTGTACTGCATTGTATAACGGGCTGGTGTCCGTAACTTCACGTCCACGTCCTTTAGTGGGATGGCAATTTATGAAACAAATATCCTGCAAAAATGCCTCATGCAGTCTTTATTAGTTTGTTAGTAAAGCAATTAAATTATTATTCACACGCTTGATAAGAATTTCTTAGAATGTTTCAGATTCAGAAAATTTCCATGAATTCTCAATATTTCTCATCATTGTATCGTGAAATTGGTAAATGGCAAGACGTAGTCTTCGTCACGGACTGGAAATCACTTGTTGTCTAGCTAGGACTTGTTGCCGATCCGGAACATTTTGCTGAACAAGTTACTAGAGCATCATAAACTACAAGAAGTTAGCAAATACAGCCTTCCCGCGAAACTTAACTACAGCATCGTACCACTGAAGCTTCCAGCACTCGTTGCCGAGCTAGCATTTGTTGATGCAAAGTCTTTGAGGTGTTTACTTATTATTACAAGCTTTCTGTATTCGATTGAGCTGAAATTTTTCATTCACGTTTAGTTCTGATGACAATACATTTTTATGGCAGACATGACTTGATCCTGCAGCCAGGATTGCCCCTCACGTAATAACTCCTCAACGGTTAATAACACGGATTCGCAACTTTGTATATGAGTTCAATGTTGATAGATAAACCTAATTCTTCTTTTCATTTTAATGAAATCTTATTTTTTTTATTTTTTTACGTTTTATATATTCCACTTCGATCAACAATAGCAACTAGATATCGGGTCACGTACAAAATCAAAGCAAAAATCTGTCCGCGTGAATATGTACTTGTACACCTGCAATTGTATACTAGCAAACTGAGACAAAAGTCTTAAAACAGATTTAAGTTCAACCGATTTACAACCTTCTATCCTAGCAATAAAGTCACAAATCTTCAAAATATTGTCCTATACTTACGATCATTCATCACAAAAAACAAGCATAGCAATAATGTCACGTAGAAATGAAAAGACATAAGTTACAACAACATTTAGTGTGAAATTAACCTTAAGTTTCAACTAATAAAGTCCCTTTTTCCCGTTGTATCCTTGCGACCTGTGTCGTTTTGTTCCGTTTCTGTTTGCTTCTTAAAATTTTACTACAGGAGGTATGGAGTCGCGTTTAGCACTAAAATAATTTATAATATTAAACGTAAAAGTTTAGTTGTTTAGTTAACTTTTTCATGTTTTGGGCATCTATGTTTGTTAGTATACATACTTATTTATTATTTCATTAGCGTTATGTTTTTATGTGTAAACTCTTTCAGTCACACTTTTACATGGGTGATAAAATTGAACATTTTTGTTTATTTCTGTCATGGGCATGGGACAAATATTGTAAAAAAATATGTATAAAAAAATTTAAGTTTAAGGCTTTTGAGGAATAAGGTGGTTAGTTACGGTGACCACTATGACTGTAGATATAAATGAAACATAGGTTAACATTAATTATTTATTATGAATGAAAGGTGACAAATATTAGAAAAAAAATTGAAAATTAAAAGATTGCTACTTTTTATTATGAAAGTCTTGAAAACACGTCTTTCCTTTTCGTAAGCACAGGGGGACCTTACAGGTGGTACATTGCCAAATGGTCCGTACTGGGCTGTTTTTTGAGCTACATTTGCAGCATCGTCTCGATGAGCCTCGCTCGGGCTGATGGCGGCTACTTTCAAAGCGTATCTCTTCAGGTACGGTTGGTTTGTGCTTTTTTACGAAAGCGGGCTTAGGAGATGGTACTCCAGAGCTCCTGCCACTACTGCACAATGATTCAGGTCTTCGTTTGTTTACGAATGTCGGAGCCAGGAGTCCTTGATACACAGATCGTCTAAATTCCTTCGAAGTCAACATACTAAGATCTGGTCGGGAAGTGGCTTGAAGTTCCTTGTAAACCAAAAAAGCATTCACAACAGAACAATCTAAGAAATGAAAAAAAATTCGATGCCACCATTTATGAGCTTTTCTGTCGATGGCGTAACTGCCTTTGATTTGATCAAATTTGTCAACAAAATTCATGTTGTTATTGTAGTCTTTCACTGCATTTGGGCAAGAGACTTCAATCCTTTCTCCTGTACGTTCCCTGCGAGTTACAGTACCTATATCTTTCGGGTCTAAGTAATTAGAGAGAATAAAAACTGATCTTTTGTCTTTCCATTTTAGTAAACTCACCTTTTCGTCACTAATCCTATAGTCATGTTGCCCTCTCTGTAATTTTTTGTCTTCCTTCAATTGTGGCAAACATTTTCTGTTGGAATTAACTGTGCCACAAGCCCATATTTGATCCTCTTTCAGTGCTATTTGCAATGGGTAGCTGTTGAAGTAATTGTCAAAATAAACTTTATGATTTTTGCCCTTGAGGTTCGCACAAAATTTTTTCACAACTTTCCCACCAAGATCAGTTTCTACTTTGTCCCCCTGCTTGCCTGTGTAAATATCAAAATCTAGACAATAACCGGACTCCGCACATTGCATCCACACTTTATAGCCACGCTTGGTGGGTTTCTTGGGCATGTACTGCTTAAGATAGTTTCGGCCTTTGAATTTAATCATACTTTCGTCTATCGCTATTCTCTCAGAAGGTTTGTAATTTCGCTGAAAATTTCGTCGCATTATGTCCAGCAATGGTCTAATTTTGTAAAGCTTATCAAAATGCGGATCATTTCTGTTAAGCATCAGACTATTGTCATTCACGTGCAAGAAGTTAAGATGCCAACTGAATCTGTTGAATGCCATAAAACGAGTTATGTAAGCATCATGCAAGTCTGGAGCTGAACTCCAATAATCTCTGTAGCTTGGCAATTTTTTTATTCCCATTACCAGGTTCAAAGCTATAAATACATCCATTTCTTCAGATGTCGTGGGAGTGTAAGCCTTTCCTGATTGTGTGGCATAAAGGTTGGTTTGAAAACATAAGATTTCTTGCAAGTCATCAGACCAAAACAAACGAAAAAGTAGCAGAGGTGTAATGTTTTCTAATTCCAGAATGTGTTGTGGAATACCTACGCTTTCATTGAAGTCGCCAACTGGCTCCATGTTATAATTTTTTTTCCATTTTGGGGTTCTTATTGGGTGACTGGTAGAAAAATTATCAGTGGAGTTAGCATTTACCCGTGAGGAAGCAAAGTTAGATAATGGCAAATTATCATCACTACTAAAACTGTCAGTAAAGATTTCTTGAACGTCTTCCGGTACATTACCTAATACCACATCCATTTGCTGGTCATTTTCGGGCTCTAGGTCTGATTCCTCGCTGCAATTGCTCTCTTCTCCCGACGGTATGTCTTCAAGCAAAACACTTTGGATAGCTTTATCATTAAGTAGACGAGGCATACTGCAAAAAAGTAAAATATCTGATTACAATAAAACATTCCAAAAAATATAACGATATTCACAGTGGTTAGTAAGGCTAACCACCTTATATTTTCCTTGATATTACACTGAAATCATAATAATCTAATTCAATTGTGCCATGATTTTATAAAGATTACTATTTTCTACAAAACAAAACAAAAACAATAACAAAAAGTGCATTCTTACCTTGTTAAACTTATTTATTCTAATTCACAAACAAAAACGAGCGCGTCCAGTAATTTGAAGTTGACGTAATGACTCAGTAATGCGTATGCGGAGAAATTTGGTACTAAAATTATGTCAAATAAGATGCACAGTGACGTGTCCTTCAATGAGTAATCGCTAGATGGCGCTGAAAACTGTTAAAAAAAATCGGAAACAGGTGGTTAGTAACGCTAACCACTAAGACTGAAAGAGTTAAGTTTATTTACTTTATCAGTATTTTTATGTACAGTACAACTATTTTCTTAAGACTACACCACAAAATATTTAGGATTTTCATACAAACTTGCGAGAGCCACCTTAATCCGGCCCTGTCACAAAATCCGTTCTTAGCGGACGTCTCCCTGCCAAATTTCATCTTTATACGTCAAGCGGTTTTCGATATTTTGTGATGAGTGAGTGAGTGAGTGAGTGACCTTTTGCTTTTATATATTTAGATTCAACCTGAACAAATTTTTCCATTCTGAGTACCTGAATTAATTTCCTTTAAACAAGTTTAGTTTGTTGTATAATTGTCGTTTTGATGTGTTTTTTATATCTCCCGTTTCTTTTTTACACATATAATGTAACCTTACATCAATAAATTTTTCAACTACTGATTTCAGTAAAGTAATTTCGTGATCATGTTCGTCTCTTCCAGGAAACACATTCTTATTAATATATAATTTTAAAACTGTGGTACATATGTAATTGCTATCATATTTTTTCTGCAAAGATTTACCTCCACTCACGCGAATACAATTCCGGATCACGCTTTCAGTTTTCATGCAAATATTAAAAACATCGGAAGAGGCATAAAATAACCCTCCCATGTCTCTTATGTCTATTAATTTGTGAAAGAATTGTTTCTCTGTTGCACACAAATTCTTTATGCACTGGTCACACTTAAGTTTTTTTACCAGTTTACTGACTACAAACCCCGAAATATATCCTACTATTTGTGGCATAACACTAGAACAGGGACTTTCATCCAAAGTAGATGAAAGTTTGTTGCAGTTTGTTTCATATTTTTGAAAACTTTGCTGTACGTACCTATCATTTAAAATCTCGGTTTCACTTAAATTTCTCTCTTCACTAACATCAAGACGATATCCTACCGAGGTATTATTTATCTTATCGAGAGATTGAGCTCCAGATAGGATTGGTATATTGTCAAGTGGAAGACAATTGCCAGTAAATTTTGAACTCAGTTCCAAATGAGACAAAAGTTTTTTAAAGCTTGCTTTGAATTGTCGACTATTCGGGTTATTGTTATGCCCACCTTGACTTCTAATAGCACCAAAAAACAGCTCAACATGGTCCTGACTGAATTTGTAGGCCAATAAAAATGAAAGAATATCAGTTTCAACCAAAGTGTGATATAAATATGTCAAGCTACTGATGCACGTTAGTAGTCCCAGCAAACCAGTATTATTTTGCGTCTTAAATAACGGTACTAATTTATTCGAAAATACTGTTCTTGATTCGTTGCCCATTTTAACAGTTTTTTTGTATTGAACTTTGATGGACAACGATATTAAATAATCTTTTGCTTTTGACAAAAACGACAATATTTGCACAGAATTTCTTTTACTAATGGGCTTTTTAAAACCGTGGTCTTTCAAATTTCGGGTGTTCAGGATATCAAATAGATTATTTAAAATAGTTATGAATTCTGCAGTACTATCTGAATCTTGGAAATCAGCAATTTTCAATGTTTTATCACAAAATTCTAATGCTTTCGAAACACTCCTGCTTAGTAACTGTGTGGCCAATCTGACGTTCATAATTTGATTTTTAAAATATATATGTCTATGAGATAATTTATTTGCTAAATGTAAACTGTTTTCCTCTTGCAAATTGTGTAATTTAGTAATGAATTGCCATTTAATCTGTTTTTGATCAGTTGTGTGTAATATTTTTTTTGATTCAAAAGTATTTCTCATTAACTTTACCATATGACAAGCATCTAAAAACACTACAATTTCATAATCTGCACAAGGATGTCTAAAGTGTGTTTTAATATTTTCTGCAGTATCTATCTCGCACCCTAACTTTTTCATGGTTGCAATATTACTTTTACAACCATCAAATGTTACAGAACGAATCTGAATCCCTATTTTTTCACATTTTTCTAGTGCTATCTTTATCAAATTGGCTTTCATGTCTGCCTTCATATTGTCAATAAAGAAGTAAGCCAGTGGTAATTTCCAACGATCATTAATTGCAACCAACATAAAAACGTATGCCTGAGTAGCAATTTGGTTGTTATCGTCGCTTCCCAAACCCATGTCTACCAGACCCTCATAACGCTTACCCGTCCATATTTTTTGTCTTCTTATTGCCATCTCATCGGCAACGAGAGCACATAATATTTTTTTGTTACTTTCTTTTGCTTTTGCTTCTAGCCTGTTCAAAGTTTCAGCACAAAATCCGGGTTCCGCATCGACACTTCGATACCATTCGTACAACGTGTAAGGGTGTGGTAAGCATGTGTTGAACATTTTTCGTACGTACTTATAAGCAGCCGGGGAGTAAAAGTGAAGCGTTAAAGCAAATTTTCTGGCCCCGGGTGGATATTTTGAAAATGGTTTTTTACGCTGTGTTTTATTCTTTATGTACATCCCATTAAACACTTCCGCAATTTCAACATTTTTTGATAAATCTATTAAGACTGTCTCGTCAATAGTTTGTTTTTTTTTCAGCAAGTTAACAATATTTTTTAATGAACTGTTTGTTTTTACCAGCCTCTTGTTCACTTTTTGCAAAGTTTGAATTTTTTTTGATTTTTTATCTATAATTTTGCGAGCAGTGAGTAACTGTTTATTCAGAAATTTCTTCCTAGGTGTTTCACAAACTGATATTAAATCTGATAATGATGCAACAGGAGAGGTCATAACAGAAATATGCTCTGCTTGGTCTTGCTTATAGGTGGCTTTTTGTGTGATATCTAATCCAGGGCTCGAAGATGGAGGCTGCAAAAAAAATGAACTCAATTATTTATCTGCAAAGACACAAATATGTATTGTTAACTACAAACCTCAACTTAGAAAAATTTTAAGGGAACAAGAAATATTACGTCCAATTAAATTTTAAAATGAATATAAAATGAATATAAAATCAGATAAAATGTACACATCTTTTCTATCCAATAGGTAATAATTCACCTCATAAAATTCATTGAAGATACCTACTGCTAAATAAAAACGACTGACCTGCACTTCAATATCAGATACTGGTAGTTTAATATTGGTTACTGCCAATTGTGGGTCCGTCGTCAGGGGTTGAATCTGTGTTTTTGAAAATACTCTTTAATTATAAATAAATATGAATTCCACCAACACAATAATTTATCGTATCACAAATAAACTTAAGCAGAAAACAAAAACAAATACGAAATTATATTTCGATTACGTATACATATTTTTATAAATGTACCTGTAATTTAGGAACTGCTGTTTTTACCAATCTGCGTCGATTAGTATTTCCGGATATATCCGATTTATCAAAGTGATCCGAACATATAACCGAATTTTTGGCTGGCTTATAAAACTCATCTCTTCTTTCTCTGGCGACAATTGAGATCCATTCTGCACACGTAAACGGATTGCTAGGAAAGCTAAAATGAAACAAAGGAAAGCTAAGTATCTAATGAGAGTCCAAAAACAGATATAAAAATAGCATAACCAATTTTAAAGATCTGGTAACAAATTATTAAAATTATTTACAGTACAAATCTACTCCATGCATCTACTGTTCTGTTCCGCAAAAGTTTGCGCGTGTATTGGCCCAACCTTGGCCAAACATTTGTAGCGGTGTTTTAACATCGGTAATTTTGTCAAATTTGATATTATTTTTATGTTTAAAGCGTAAAATATAACTAATTTAATATGTACTTACTGAAAATAAGACACTCCAGCAGTAAAATTGCTTTTTCGGGCATTATTTTTGCAACTTTTGAATACACACTGCGGCATGGTGAAACGTGTTTACGTTGGCTGTGTTTCAAGTGAACTAAACAAAATAGAAGCTCACATCTCAAGTGCGCTTTTATTTACTGAGACGGATTTTTTGCGCCGACCCGATATCTAGTTGCTATTGTTGATCGAAGATATTCCAACTTGGTATTATTCATTTGACAAAGTAGAAAGCAAAATATTCTAAACGTTGTTTCAGTAATTTTTTATTATTGGACTATGTCTCCGATATCAGTCCGCTATCTCACTCCTGCATTAGTTTTAGTATAGCGTTATCTCCCTTTTACTTCGAGGCTTATGTGATATCATCGGTCTGTCACTACTAATCAAGAAACAAATAATTTCGGTTATTACAATGCCCATCCGTACGTAAAATACTCGCTTGGACGTGGAGTTACGGACACCAGCCCGCTATACAATACAATGCCCATATCCTTTCAATAACTAGCGTTATGTTGGAGCGAATGCACACCTTCACCCCCTCAGAAAAATAAAGGTGACTGAGTAAGGTTCCCACTCTTTGTTTGTTGTGGAGACGCACGTGGTCGTCTACGTTATAAGATTATCTATCTTACTCCCTCGTTTGTTTCAGGCTATTACTGTCTCTCTCTCTTTAAAGTTTACTGGTGTGAATTAAACTTACACCAGTGTGTAGTAAGCTAGTGAGCTTTCAGAAAAGTTTTTCCAGACCTCTTCTAAACGTGCTCTCCTAGTATACATGACCGGAGCGCTGAAGCCTTCCCCGTTTGTTTGACGGTCACTACAAAGGTCGCATAGCAACGAAACGAACTTTATTACTCTGATGGCACTCTGCTTCTCTGCTAGTGAATATGCCTGTCCAGAATGGGACCGCTCTGTGCACGCACACCTAGTGGATACAGCTCTAAATTCGTACCAGCCCCGGTACAAATGCTAAATCCACTGTCCAGCATTCCGCCTCCTAAAGTTCACAGGACTATAGTCAGGCGTATCGAGAGGACGAAGCTTCAAGCTGACTCACGCTATCCAATGCATAGCTACGTCTTAGTGCCGCCGAGGCTTTGAACCCAAGTCGGCCGGACCAAAGAGAATCTCTGTAGATGGGAGTTCATGTACGGCTCAGACCTCAAGTGCGCATGCAGCGTCTCCCCACAGTCTTCCAATCAGTGAACGGGGTTCACGTGTCTGAGTTTTGGGCTAGACATAGCATTTGAACTTTTTGCCATCGACACGTTCACATCCACCCCTAGCGGTGTTGTTCAAAATACAGCACCCTTCCCAGTTTATTACTTTGCACATGAAGAAATTATTATTCACACGCTTGATAACAAATCTCTAGATTATTCTTAACAATTCTCATTATTTCTCATCACCACGATGATGAGAAATAATATAAAACATAATAATAATAAAAAAAAAAATGTAATGTAATGTAATGTAATGTAATGTAATGTAATAATAAATGTTGGGAGAACGGTATTTCACTGTACGACTGAAAATTCCAGGACTTGTTGCTGTGACCGCTACATTTTGCTGAAAAAGTTACTAAGGTAACATAATCAAAAAAGTTAGCTTAGGCCCCCTTCACGAGTTTGTCTGTGTACGGTATCAGGTCATCTATGATAATATGCTATCTATCTCCCACATTTGTTTCAGCCTATCGCTGTCTCTGTCCCCTAAAAGTTTATCCGTGTGAATAAAGTTTACATGAGTGTGTAGTCTGTGTGCATTCTGGCAACCTTTAACGTTTTCAATATGGGCTCTCTGCACATGACTGGAGTGCTGAAGCCTCCTGTTAGTTTGACGGTCGCTACGAAGGGCGCCACGTAGTAACAGTTAATTAAAATTTGAAACTATTAATATTTTCGTTGGCCTACATTTTAACTTTGCCGTTGTATGGCTTATTGTATTGTATAACGGGCTGGTGTCCGATGTTTATTTATCGTAAAAACTTTAAACTTCAGTTAGCGTTATGATTGAACTTTAGCATACTCATTAATGCAAAAAAAAACTTTCGAATACAACAGAAGAACAGAAGTTTCACAACAGTTTTATAAGTATTTAAAAAAAATACATAACCTAGTGGTATCTGCATACAGAACTTTGATAAACCTTTATCACTAATTATTTGCTTTTATAAAAATATACACGTCCAAGTTGTAAAAGAGAATAAAAACTAAACTAAAGTTTTCTATCACACTTATTGAGATATTAAGATAATGACGACACACATGAAAGTCTACGTCTTCTATCTACTATCTCTCTCCCTCAACCGTTTCAGCCTAACACAGTCCCTCTTTAACTTACAGGTTTATCTGTGTTACTATCAATCATACATGAGTGCAGTCGGTGTGCTTTCATGAAACCTATTAATTGTTAAAGGAGATCTCTTTTTACATTTTCTCCTGGTATACATGACCGGAGCGCTGAAGGATTTTGTCGCGTTTCAGGCGTGCAGAATGCGCGTAGTCGTGACAGAGGTTTGTGTACAATGGTTTATTTATGTCTGAGGGACAGCAGTACTCTTTTATAATGATACGTTTTTGACTTACTATTAACTTAATGTATGATTTATTAAAAGCGTTGTATGCTAGATCTGTGTTCATGTATTCTAAGTTTCTTATGATGGTCACGTATTTCAAAATATTATTTAGAACCATCTCCTACTTGAATATATAAAAATATTTAGACGATTAATATCATTTTGAGATACTGAAATTAGGTAGAACTTTCGATGCATTTTCAATTCATCATCGCTCGAAAACTTTGCTTGGTACAGAATAGTTCAAAAAAATATTTACCACTACTGACATAAACATTTCCTTTGGGTTTATGCTAGCCTAGTACATTTTCACCCGAATGCGCAGGTCTTCGGGGCTCCCCACGGTCGAGGTCAGTATAGTCTGACGTAGACTCGTAGAATCCACGCAGTCAGTCTATACCGTACGATGCTACGAGGCTACGTGTATGGCGTAGCCGGACTCTACAATTTAGCGATGCAGAAGTTGTGTATAGATTATTATTATTTTAGTTTATAAAAACTAGATAGCCAAAAAAATATGGAAAATAGACGGATTACGATAAAAAAACATATCTTATCTTCTAACTTTGGGCTGATTCCCAAAGCAGCAGCGGCCTGCAGCGGCGCGGCGAGCACTTTACTATGTGAATCGGCCCAAATTGGTGTATGGATTGTTATTCGAAGCCAAACATAGATAAAACAAATGGATAAAATTAGCATACTCAGTATATAATTGCTTTACATGACAAATAAGCAATTTCAGACACTTTTTATTAAATTTAAAAAAAGTCGCTTTCTACGCTTCTCACTAAATTGAAAAGCGCGCCTCGACCTCTCTTAGTCTATGTTGCCCTAATATTTTTCGGCCGAATATTCGATTCTCTGGCTGTAAGTGCCGAGTCTACCCCCTACAGGCAACGCGAATGAGATCTAATCTCAACTAAACTTGTTATTTTCTAACCGTAGAGCACATTTTGTAAACAAGTTACTCACAGCATGAGTTTTCGATAAAGTAGCACTTGGCAATTCGATTAATTTTTAATTATTCTACAACCTTAGTTCATTGATTTATTTATTAATTGACAAAAATAAAATTATCCAAATACAAAAAAAAAACAGTGGTTACAATCACATTTTTGGCATTGATTATAAAAAAAATGTGGTGATTGAGGGCCTACAAAGGTAAAAAATGATTGGGTCAAATGCCTGTCTTTTGTTTTATCATTCACGTATCAGTTTTGTGATGTGTGTTTTACTTATTTGTTGAATAAAATGAATTAGGTCGTTTTAACCAACAAATAAGTAAAACGAAAAAGTTATCATCAGAAATCATGAAAACAAGTTTAAAGCAATCGCACGCAAGTTCAACAATGTATTTATTTAAGACCAAACTTTGATTTATTCCAACTTTCCCACTTGTTTTACCCGGTGTTCCTCCTCGTCCTGCTTTCCTGTTCCATTTCGTAGCGTAGATTCCAAAATGCTACGAAATTCTCACGACGCTACGAAAGTCGTAGCAGCGTAAAATCTTTCGTAGCAGGGTGCTTGCCGCACGTGCTACGTGACGTCCACAATGACGTTACCGTAGTGACAGGTTTCAGTTTTCCTCCGACGCAAAGTACTAGGAAAACATGAGGTTCTAAGCGGTGAATGTTCAGCAGCCACCACGTGGGGTTAGTACCTCTCTCTCTCTCCATTACCCTTGTCGTTCATATTATCCGATAAGGCGAAACCTTTGATTGTGTGTTTTCTTACTATAGTGTGCTTGAAAGCCACAGGTGGATGCGCCCCATTTCACCCCACTGTTTTTTTCGCATAGACAGACACAGAATGACTCTATTACTGTAGAAAAGCTGCACGCAAAATACGCGCATTTGACGTGGAGTTGCGGACACCAGCCCGTTATACAATACAAATACTGTAGAAAAAATAAAAGTAGTGTTGAGAAACTTTTCTGTTTTAATGTTATAATTATGTTTTCTTTTCGCCGCAATACCTATAGAGAAAAATTTATCTGACGAATGTAATACGCGTATAGAAAATTGATGTCAATCCACTATATATTTTCTGAAAAAAGGTTGTTAAAAGCGGTGCTTAAAAGTTCAAACCGTCTCCTTCGAACCGAGTTTCAACTGCTACGGAACGCGTAGCAACGAGCTACGATTCCGTAGCCGCGTTGAAGATACGTTTCGTAGCTACTGTGGAGCTTTTTATAACTTTTATCGTTTATGATACCTTAGTATTTTATTCTGCATGGTCTGAAGCTTCCCCTGTGGTAACGTCATGTCCGACGTCACGTAGCGCACGGCTACGAATATCGTAGCGTCGTCGTAGCAGCGAACTTCGTAGCACGGGGTTATGTTACCAGTCAGTATTATTTCAATCTAAACTATTGTAACTAAAAGTAACAATAGTACCACAAACCAATATTAATTAAACATGATCAATTAATTCTGATTCGCTTAAACTATTTATCATAACTACGGGTTTGATCGAATAATCCAACAAAAACATTTATTTAAATACGTGTGTTGTTAGCTGTGTAAAAATTATAATACAACTACTGTAAAAGCTGCAGCTTTGTACCTATGTATTGTTTTTAGTAAGGTCAGGAAAAGCAAACTTAGACTGAAAGTTCCATGACAACACATTCTTCCGGACACAAAATACGCGCTTAGACATGACACGTTGACGTTATACAATACAATAAATACTGTTTGCGCAAGCCTAGTACTCCACTCCGACGTAAACGTCACGTACAACGTCACTAAGCCCCCGACCATTGAAAGCCTTTTCAAGGACCTGAAGCACCACCTGTTACAGCCTATTATAGCCTAGTACTCTTTGCTGTTATTCTGAACCGATCAGCAACTATTACGTCATTGTTGACGTCACGGTGCGTCACATACCATGATTATTTATTTTCTTGTCATAACGATTATTTAAAAGTTAAGTGATAATTAGCAAAAATTTGAATCTTATTATAGCAATAATATTTTTATAATAACAGTATTTTTTTAAAACAGTATTGTATTGTATAAAAGGCTGATTGGTGTCCGCAACTCCACGTCCAATGCGAAAATAGTTTTATTATTAGAATCTGCTGGCATTTGTAGAATCTGGCGTTATAAACTAGTCTGGCATTTTTAACCCCTTACCGCATAGCTACCCAGATATGGGCACTTATTTTCAAACGTTCAGAAATAAAAAACGATGTTAGTTTACCCTTTACGGCATATCAAGTCATATCAGGCAACGTCCAAGCTTCAATAAAAATACAAGTGCAGCCATCTAGTGTACCCCGTAACGAAACTATAACCTGTCAAAACCAGTCGGCGGCCGTTGAAATTTGTCATTAGTGTGTGGCAATTTTCAAAAAATTATTTTGTGAACTGTGTCGATTTTTCGTTCGTTCTTGATATCGTGGTGCTAAGAAGACTTATCAAAGGTCCCAAAAAACTGAAAACATGTAAGTAAAAAATAATAGTTTAGCGACAATCTTGCAAAACCTTAGCATGACAAATATGGAATATTATGCAGTAACTTATAAATTGGTTTTCCATATTTGGCATTGTATGCATTACAAGTTATTTTTGCATTCAGCCAGATGTGGGAATTTATGCAGTGAAGCACTATTTGTTTTTTTTTTTCAGAAAAATGGATCCAATGTGATGTTACGGTCTTGATATACCAAATGAAAGCGAAGATCATGATGATGAAATAGCGGGGGATGATCCGGATGATCAAGACTATGAACCCAACCCTAGATACTAAGTGTAAAATGTGAAGTTCCTATATTACAGATCTCATTAAATTTATCTTAAATTTTCATATAGTTCTGAGTTTTATTTTTTAAACCTTATTTTGTACTGAGGATTGATTTGAAAATATCTTTAAGTGCATGCAATGCCAAATATGGCAATTAGTTTCAGTTGCCTTTACTACAATGCATATTATGCCACTTATGTCAAATTAGTTTTAGTTGCTTTTATTGCATATTATGCCATTATATGGGAAATAGAGGTTTTGTATCATATTTTGAAAAGTAATCAGATTTTGGAAAACTGCCTGAACTAACTTAATAGTACGTGTCAAGGACTATCAAATATATTTTTTCCGGGAAAAATAAAAAACCCATGCGGTAAGGGGCTAGAATCTGACATTCATCGATGAATCCTATTTAAAGTTACAATAAATTTAACAAAATGTCGGATATATAAACCGTTGCTACACGTAAAAAATCGTTCTGAAACCTTTGATCAACTTCAATGTAACACATCTTCAACGGTTTCTGCTATCCTAGTACGTTTCCACGTTTCTTCTACAGCAAAAACGTCATTGACAACGTCACGGAGGGCCCGGATGCTCGTCGAAAAACTTTCACTCGATTCTCTCGTCGCATCGTCGGTGAAACTTTCACTCTTTTTCCGTCGTTAACAAAACCCAAAAGCCGGCTCTTCTCCGGCAAATATTGCTATCCACCTATTGTAGTTTATACTACCCTAGTACTTTTTCAGGATGAACTGTAGCCTTCTGACACCGAAAACGTCACTAGCTACGTCACACAGTTAGCAATCCGTGCCTGTGCGATGGGGCAATCAACTTTTTGCTTGAATTAACTTCATGGTACTAAGAATTAAATTTTTGCAAACATCGAATATTAAAATAAACGTTAACTTCATTAGTAAGTCTTGTAATTAGTATAGTATATCTGTACTACATAATAAAGAGTGATTTCTTTCTATCTTTCTACTCTTTAGCTTCTTACTATTGTCAATAACCAACTGATTCACTGTAAATTATTGTGTTACTGACGATACCGAAGTGCGATCAGCTGTATCTGTATCTAGCCAATCGAACGATAATATTTATAAACACAAAACACTGTGTGTTTGAATGATATGATAATAATTATTTAGAGAAGATATTCATTTTGCTAAAAACATTCAAGCAACTTTCCTGTGACTACCTTTTCCAGTTTATGCTCCTCTAGTACCTTTTCCAGACAAATTGAACCACTCGCATCGAACACGTCACTGTCAACGTCACACAGAGCCGTCAAAGTGACATTCAACTCTCACACGACTATCGCCAAGGAATATCACTAGTTACATTTTATGTTATCCTAGTACGTTCAACTGAATTGTTGCAGCCTTCTCGCAAGTTTACGTCATTGCTGACGTCATATTACAAGAATATGAAAACAACGCCCTCTCTTTATTCTTTTTAGCCATGAGGAGGAGGCAAAACTCAACAGTTAGGCCGAAAGTGAACAGATGGCAGCACTTAAATATCAAATTATAATGAGCTATTGTACCTATTTTTAAATTGGTCTTCTTTCAGACATGTTTTCATTTGTTTTACTAAAAGAACAAAAATATACAAAACCACCGTTTAAATGAAATCACTACATCGTCAAATCCATATTTTTGCTCCGCTGGTTACTGATATCTTTGTTTAACTAAGTAGCACTTTTTTGAAGAATACCTTTTTTAATTCAAGTTCTAGTTCATACTAAAAACTTTACGAAACTTTCTCCGACGGTTCTTGCTACGAAACATGTGACGTCATGGCTCCACAGCTACGACCTGCTACGACATCGAAAGTTTCGTAGCAAGAGTTCCTTTTGTTTTATAGTCTCCTAGTACTTTAAACCAAATACTGAGTCTTCAAAGGTGATGCGTGAATGCGGGCGGCAAAAAGCAATGATTTTGCGAATAGGAAGACAAAACAGGCATAGACTGAAGTGAAACGTCTTGATTTTAAGCTGCAAATAAATATGGTGTGTATAACTTGTGAAGGGTGCTTCACAAGTTACACATACCATCATTGATATATCATACCATATTCTTCAATATTTTTTTACACATTAATTTTAACTCTCTGGTTTTATGATAAACATAATAGTCGGTAACAGTCTATGCCTGTTTTTGCCTTCAAAAAGACACTCAAATTCGCAAATAATCGTTGTTATTCGCCGCCCGCATTCACGCATCACCTTTGTAGACTCAGCGTAGATTGAATTTCCTTCCGTGCCAATTTCTGTACCCATGTTAAATTAAACGTTGAAAAGTTCTTAGTAAAAGTGTGAGTGGAATTATCGTGAAACTTTACGCTTATCGTAGAACCATAACATAATAATATCACGCCTGTAATCCCTGAAGGGTTACGCAGAGGTGTACGAATATAAGTACACCCTACATTTCGACTATTATGTTTATCATAGAACCAGAGAGTTAAAATTAATGTGTAAAAAAATATTACAGTCACACTTTTACTAAGAATTTTTCAACGTATAATTTAACATGGGTACAGAAATTGGTACGGAAGGAAATTCAATCTTCGTGGCAACGTAAAACGTTCTGGAGCGCTGAACTTTTCGTTCGCAAATACGACAAGACAAGGCGTGCTGCAAGCTACGAGTTTCGTAGCGCCATTTGTAGGTTATTAAAGTTCATACTTGCTACGGGTCTTTTAACTGCTACGCTTTCCACGATTCATGTTCTTGCTACGAAATGCTACGAGAAAACTACGTACGTCTCCACATACTAACATCCAGATTCTAATAGAGACCTCGATTTCGTTTGTTGGAAGCAGTTTAATATTTATTTTAGATGCACGATATTATTTGGTTCGTTTCCCTTTAGTAATACAGGAAGTTTAAAAGTTGCGCCAGTTACAGAAAAGTTGAAAGGGAATCGACTGTCTTGGTATGGATATGTGATAAGGAGGGACGAATCGTGTGACTAAAAGAGTGATGAATATAAACGTTGATGGATGGAGAGGGAGAGGAAGACCAAAGAAACGATGGATGGATTGTGTGAGGAATGATATGAAAGATAAAGAAGTAGGAAATGATAGCGTGACGGTTGACAGAGGAGAATGGAAGAAAAAAACGTGTTGCGCCGATCCGAAATAACATGGGACAAGGGCAGGAAAATGATGATGACCTTTTGCTTTTTTTTTTATAAATTCAATTATCCGACTCAGCTACACCATGATAACAGTAAATCCCACACAGATTTGATTTTTTCTATAATTTAAGCCTAAACACCATTTGTAAACAAACAAACTTCCTGTTTCCATGGCGATGAAATTGTGTCTGTTGCTGTTGATGCTTCCCTAGTACGTTTGACCGAAGCATTGAAGGCTTCCTTCCGCTAATGTTGAGGTTAAATTTTGCAGCGCCATCTGCCATGAACTTGAAATGTGATGGTACTATTTTCTTTCAACTGAAAAACTGGCCTTATTTCACGTGTTTTTCAAACAAAAGCGTCTCCTTCTCCTGTCTTTGCGATCAAATCAATCTTTTGGTTCCTAAAGCAATAAATACGTTTATGATTAAGACCAATATCTATCTGCATGATAGTGTCGTTTTTCAAACAGTACAATTTTTGGGATCCTAAGATCTATAACAATAACAAATATATTGTTTTATATAGGAATATTTAAAAATGTAATTCATGTGAGTGAAAACGAATAAAGAAAATAAAAACAAACAAATAAGAGAAGTCGTAAAGTTAAATATAAAGGAATTGGGTAACATTATAGAAACGATTGCTACAAACAACAATAACTATGCATTGTTTACTCACGTGTTTTTAGAGGGTGATAAACTTCGGCCTCTTAGCTATCATGCGGTCCTAGTAGTAGCAAAAACGGCAACGCTTCGAACTTCGGACGTAAACACCATTTGTACCAAATAAACGAACGACGCGTACGGGGTTTAAGAGGGTTGCACGGAGGGTTTTAGTTCCTAAGATACCATAGCGATGAACTTGAAGCTCTTATATTTGATGCCACCCTAGTACCTTTGACCAGAGTAGTGTCGTGGCGCCATACTAACGTGTAAGCGCCATCTACGGAAAGTATCGTTACTTAGACGCAAATCGTAGTACTGTCATGTTTGTGAATATTTTTTGTACAGTTTTGTTAAATTAGTGTTTGTGAATAATGGCGTCACTATGTGTTGTAGTTTGTTTTTGAAAACTTTTTGGTAATCCATTTTGATTTGATGTATGATGATGACTCTTTAATCAAAATATTAATTATTTACAAACTACAAAACTATAATAGAAATAAATATGTACAAGTATAAAAGGGTTACAGGGCATCCAAAAATTCGTCCGCATCGCTTTCAACAGGAAAAGTGCCCAGAAGGCTGGCAGCATTACCACGTTGGATGGCAATGCTGATTCTTTGGCCAAAAAATAGGCCCGCCCTCTGGTCACGTGAAGAGTCGACCAACCGCTTGGCGATTTCCCGAAAAACTAGGTGGGCACTCGGACCCCATGGCCCTAGTGTTTCAACCCCAAATGGCTCAAACACATAATTACCAATTAAATTATTGTATTTGCGCCGTTTGAGGTTTTCAGCACCTGCAGCAGCCGCCCCAGCGCAGCCCACTGTGCTAGGAAGATGGGAGGGCGCAAGAGTGTCGACGCAAGTTGCGTCCCACACCAGAGGCCTACCCAACTTCCATGGCATTATGGTCATACCATCTGGTCTCTTCCCATCGACGCGTGCCAAGCCATTGGGTTCTAAGACAGCTGGCACCCCGGCGGTGGCAAGAGCACGACGGATGAGATCATTAATGCTAGCGTGCCGCGCAATCCGACCTGCACTCTTACTGCATGAAAGGCCATGGTGTCCGAGGCAGTCGACTGCTTCACCACATTGACAGCGATGTGGAGCCCCACAAGGAGCGCCCAATCGCAAACACGTAGCGAGCCGGAAGGTTGTGTCACCTAACATAGTGCCTATATTAGGTGACGGTAGTGCCTGAAGCCAGAGGCCCGACTCCCACTCACCCACAGCCAGTAGGCGGGCACGCTCAGCAGTATTGGTAGACGTATTAATAAGTTTATTCCGTACCAACCTGCAGAGCGGCTCATCCCACTGTCCCTGGGAAAACGGGTTCTTGGGCGGATCCGTATCCGGGCAAGTCACTTTCCAGGCGACCTCTGCGTCGGTCAAGCACGGCACTTCCGAGTCAACCAGGGAGAGAGCTAAAATTTTCCTAATTAGCTTTTCAGTGCTGTGGACAGAGGACAGGAACGCCGGTAAGCTTATACTAGAAATTTTGCGGACGCCGAGGCCACCAAAACGAATTGGTAGGGTGGCTTGCAGCCACGCTCGGTCGTCCAGGGCCACATTAAGAATGGATGTTAATGTGTTGCGAATAATTTGGTCAATTTTGTCCAAAAGTTGTGGTTTCTTCCAAAGAGGAGAACAACGGAGAAAATACATAAAATTTGGACCAAAACAGCAATATCTGATCAGGGTGAATAAATAAAAAAATTAAATAAAATTCATTTATTTCAGACAACAGTGATCCATATTTGGTTAGTATTACACACAGCTTATATTCTTGTGTTAGTAACATTGATAAAAATATATTATTAAAACAAAGGATGACTAGGCAGAAAAACACATTCCCTACCTAATCAACCTCCGCACAAAATGTCTGAATGCCGAATGTAAATTAATTTTGGAGAGTCTATCCGAAATATCATTAAAATTATTGATTTTGTGATCGATAAAATAGGGGAACCTAGGAGGTGCAGGGAACTTTTTTCTAAAATTTTGATTTGAGGGGCTATTGCATTAAATTTATCTATAGTCGATTGTCTGTCGGTAATGTCAGTGAGGTAAATTTCGCACTTTGATGGGTTAAGGTCTAGGCCAATAGATTTAAATTGATGTTTGAGGAGTTGTAGGTCATCCAAAACGGTGTCAACATCACCTCTTAGAGTTCCATCATCTAAATACCACACGTTAAATTTTGAATGTATGATTGGATAATTATATCGGATCTGGTACTATAAGAAGCCACGAAACTAAATGCTTAGTTTCTGTCTCCTCTTGCCTTTGTGATCAACAAAATACTGGACTTTCAGCTATAAATAAATACATAACTTATAGAACATGTTTCATATCTCTGGAGTGTCGTTGCTAATAAAGTAAAGTTTTGTTAAGTACTATAACAAAATTCAATAAATAAGAGCAATGTCTCCACCATAAACTAATGAAATCTCAATTTCATTAAGCAATACAAACGTTTGTAATTTAATATTATGCTTTGCCCAAATAAACTTCAACCAACTTATCTATGCATGTGACAAACACAGAACTAAAATAAATGTACCAAGTTTGACATATTGACGCATTTTTTCTTGACAAGCAGCGCCACCTTGAACTCAAACTTAAAGTGGTCATACTGTTCCTAATTATTTAATACCAAAGGTGCCTGTTTCCACAGCGATAAAGTTCGGCCTATTTGCTATCATGCGATCCCAGTACTAATTATCGAAACAGCACAACTTGGAAAACACCGTGAGGAAACCGGCATGTCCTAGAAACAAAAATTCGAAGACATGTGACATCTACCAACACGCACTGGGCCCGCGTGGTGGATTATGGCCCATTCCCTCTCATAGAGAGGAGGCCGTATGTCCCAGCAGTGGGAACATAATACGTTGATTATGCACCACTTTTCGCCATGGATCACGGGCGAGGCTACGAAGCTCAAAAGTTTAGTGCAGCTCCATCTGTGCCAAAAAGAATGAACTATGTGACGTCACGACGAATAACTACGGGGAGTGCGGCACAGAAGGGTTGAATGGAGGGTTGGTAGTTCCTAAAGTTGCGGTACAGGTGTCAGCGCCATATCAGCTTACGAGGGAAACAATTTTTAACTAATCTGATGTTGTGGAACAATTAAAAATAATGTTTAAGGTTAATTCCGTCATCATTTTAATCAAGGTCAATCTACTGACTTTGGAGGATTAAAACTCAGAGGACCATTATCCATTTATGTCAACCACCGTTGCCATGGCGATGAACTTAACCGCTTGCGGTTGTGTACACCAGCCCGTTATACAATACACAACCGCTTGCATTTCATGCCACCCTGGTACCTTTGACCGGAGTAGTGACGAGTTTTGCACGGCCGTCACGGCGCGGAGTCGACAAGTTTGAGCGCCATTGTTTATTTACTTCACTTACCCTTCATGTTTTTCAACATTGCAGCTTATCATTTAATTTTCAAGGCCACTACATTGTTCTAGAGTTATTTGCAATTTATGAAGATGTTTTGTGGTAGGAAACACTATCTCATTTTAGTCCGGAAATAGATGATACAGCCCCGTTTATCCGTGATCATGGCTTGCAACAGTACAGAAATATCGGGAACTCAGAACAAATAGTAAACATAGTAAATAATATCCCGTTTCTAGTGTTAATGATAGATGATACAGAGCTTATAACGCTATAAAACTACTTGTACGTTAAATAATAAATAATCGTCGTCATATTCCTGCCCTTGTCCCGTGTTACTTGAGGTCGGTGCAACACGTTTTTTTCTTCCTTTTTTTCCTTCAATAAATAATATTCACAGGGAATTATTTTATTTATAATAATTAACAAAAACGGTTTAACACCAATGACTGGTAGCGCTAGCAAATTATCACAAAACTTGCACATGATTTTCATAAAGAAATCACTAACATGTGCTTCAGTCGTGCGATGGTCATATTCAATACATCATACAATAATCTATAAAAACTAACTGGGTTGTGGAGGTCAGATAGGCAGTCGCTTCATGTAAAAGTATTCAGCTGCATTCGGTTAGACTGGAAGCCGACTCTAACATAGTTAGAAAAAGGCTAGGCAGATGCTGTAACAATAATCTATAAAAATAAATGAAATTGAAGTGACTGTTTGTAATTTGAAAATAACAGCCTTTTACTGAATGCATATGAAAGTATTTACGGAGCTGCTAACAAAAAAAAAAACATTTTTTAAATGTTTTTCTGTCTGTCTGTTTTTTTCCGGCTAATCTCCGAAACGGCTGGACCGAATTCGATAGGACTTCACTCACTAACAGATAGGTGATTTAATAAGAAGTAACTAAGGTTACTTTTATTTTAGAAAAAGGATTAGGGTTCCGTGCAAAAAAATAAAATCCATAAAATTTTTATCAAAATCCTATTCAATTGAGAGAAGTAATATTTTAAAACAATCTCACGCGCACGAAGGTCGTGGGCAACAACCAGTATAAAATAAAACAAATACATTTTATTTTACCAGTACGACGTAGTTTATAAAAATTCTCTTACATTTCCGAGCAAATCCTCACATATTTGTTAAGCTGTCTATCTTGCTCAATACCTGACAGAACCTCTTTTACACAAATCCCGAGAATAAGGAAAATGCTTTTCAGTTATTATGTATAATATTTACCTTAGCAGTACATTTTTATTATTTTGTTATTTGTGTTGATGCTACCTTTACTTTATCTTTAAAACCACCGTATGAAGGTATTGCTAGTGATTCTGCTAAGCTGGGTTCAATTCAGGTAACGTTTTTTGGAGTTAAAAGCCTGCCGTTTTTCGAGGAATGGGAGTCGTTTATCTTCAGTACAGCATTTAGGAAAAATATATTAACATAAAATCACGCCTGTAATACCAGAAGTATTAAGCAGAGGTGTTCCCAATAGTATAGCCACATATCACCAGCTACGTTTAAGTCCCATGTCGTGTTGTTCTACTTGTGGGGACTGGACCATTGCCATCAACCGGGCACAAATCCAGACTCCGTAACTGCTACTGAGAAATTCCTGATGGGAACACTCTACAACAGATTTCCCGACCTAGGAATCGAACCCAGGGCTACTACACTAGACCAATAAGGCAGTCACTTGATTGATAAAATTTTTACAATGATTGAGAAATCTTTTCGTCATAACGTAACACAAAATTAAATAGACACTGAAAACATTATTATCGACTATGCACAGAGTAGCTTTTAAAAAAAACAGCCGCTCGGGTCGATCTTTAGGTTGATTCGTGCGGGTCTAGATTGGTCTATGGATGGGTGACATACCAAGTTTCCTCCGTGCCTCGGAAAGCACGTTAAGCCGTTGGTCCAGGCTGTCATTTGTAATCCTTGACTATCGTTACAGGTAGTCAGTGGCCCAAAAAGTCTGACAACCAGTCTTACCAAGGGGTTTTGTGCCCAGTACTAACTGGGTTGTGGAGGTCAGATAGGCAGTAGCTCCATGTAAAATACTGGTATTTAGCTGCATCCGGTTAGACTGGAATTCGACACCAACATAGTTGGGAAAAGGCTAGGCAGATGATGGTGACAGGGTACATTTTATTTTCAAGGCTATCTTAGTAGCAACCCATCGTCCCGCAGTGTATTTCAAATTTGAATAACAAGGAACGAAATTAATAATTTATTATTCTCAAGGCATACAAAGGAAATTTTCTGCGAAGAAACAGATCTGTCTCCATCGACTATCGGAGAAGTTTTTGATCGGAACTACGTATACTTTGTTATGTTTGCTTCAAAACCAATGGAGCTCAAATTATTATTAAACTCTGATTTTAGGGTTCCGTACCCAAAGGGTAAAACGGGATCCTATTACTAAGACTCCGCTGTCGGTCTGTCCGTCTGTCACCAGGCTGTATCTCATGAACTGTGATACAAAGACAGTTGAAATTTTCACAGAATGTGTATTTCTGTTGCCGCTATAACAACAAATACTAAAAAACAGAATAAAACATATTTAAGTGGGCCTCCCATACAACAGACATGATTTTTTTGTCATTTTTATAGATAATGTTACTACTGTTTTGTCTCTGCATCACCACTAAGGTAGACTGGTAGAAAATGCCCAAGGCATTAAGTCCGCCTATGTATCACTCTTGTGCGTGAAGTTTAAATAAATAATAAATAAATTGTATTATGTTTGCCGTTTTGGAAACGGCAAATAACCTTTAATTCCAATTTATGAAGCATTTAATACGTTTATATATTTCTAAATAAACCGATATACTCATATTAAATACAGTTAAACAATTTATTGTACTAACCTGTCTTAAAATGTTTGATCCATATAACTGAAGCATAGAAAAAAAACTGCGAAGTGCGGGGGGAGTATTAAACGGTGGCGTGGCGGCAAACGGCGTCCGCAGTCTCGTACCGAGCTCGTAGCAAAGCAGTCGTGTGCCGTGACGTCGATCGTTGCCAAAGTCTTCAGTATTCCGGCACGAAATACTAGGGTAGCACAGCTGTAACATGGTGATAAAATATCACCGCTTAAGCGCCGCCTCTGTTAAGCAAAGGCGCGGTGCTTTGGGGAGACTCCAATATTCAAATACCAGGGTAGCATAAGTCTATAGAGAGTGAGAGAAAAGTTTAGTTCAACATTCACCCGATTTTCATTTGCAATCTCTTGACAAACAGCGCTGCTTGGAGGAGGACGCCATCTGGCGGACGATAAATGTTATACCCCTAGAAAACTTCACGATGTGTTCGTTTGTAGCGTTGGGGGCGGTCGCAATAGTTTGGTACTAGGGAGCCACAAGTATGAAGAGGCGAAATTCTTACGCACCAGCAGGCAGGGAAACCGGTGACGGAAAATTTACACATCCCTCTTGAAGTTTTAGATATATAATTCTTTGATGTGATTGTTTTCCTTAGCTTTTAATTTTTGTTAATGTAATATTACAACAAATCTATTAAAATTTTTGTGATTCGATTTGCCAAGTCGTCGTATCGTATCTCAAATAATATAAATACGCAGAATAGGCAAATACTATACAAAAATACGAACTTGGACGGAGAAAAATAAAATACAACACAATCGTTAGGAATGAAAACATTAAATAAAACAACACATTTTTTTTAAACAATAAGCTTTTATTAAAATGTAAAGAAGAAAATTATGTTTATCTATCAACATTGAACGCATACAAAATTTCGTGTCCGAACTATTAACCGTTGAGGAGTTCTTGAGGGGCAATCCTGGCTGCAAGTTTAAGTCATTTATGCCATAAAAAAAAAAAAAATTGTCACCAGAACCAAAGGTGTGTGCAAGATTTAAGCTTGGTGGGGGGAACTGGATTAAAATTCAGTTGCATGATTTGACCAATTTGATTCATACTAACCAAATAACCAACTAACTAAAAAAAACGGGTTGCACTCCGGGAGTGCCGGCAGAATTAAAAACAGGAATATTAACGTTGTGCATTTTTGATATTTTGGAATGGTTAGGGAATAATTTTGCACGAATTGCTTTAATTATCAGTATATAAGTACTTTCATCTATGTGGTAAAATACAATATTCATATTTTGCGCTATCGTACACAAATATGACAATTTATATTACATTAAAAATTTTACACTTAACTCCCTCCGTCTTACGAATTTTCGATCAGGTCACGTGTCCTGACGCGAGTTTAACATTTGTACCCGTCACAAAAAACAATGCACAACGCCGCTAAAGAAGTTTTCACTTCAAAAATACGCCTCTATACCAACAAAGGCAATAAAATGGGCTGGTAGTAACAAAAAACAATTTTTGAGGACATGCGACCAATCCACCGTGACTCCCTGGGGCCTGGTAGAGCGGTTGTTGGCCTGAAGTTTTGATGAACTGGATAATATTTCAAGGGTTAGTTCTATTTTTAGGTTTTTATACTTATTCTACTTTACCTGATTGATACAAATTAATTTGATACTTGTACTTTTTAGCAAAATATGTTGTCCAATAGTAATATCGTAATAATGGCATGGTATTTGCACTATAGTTTATATTTTTACTGGTTATAATAAATTCTAATTATAAACCGCACGGAGAGAAGAGTGAAAGGCAATCAATAGAGGCTAAGAAAAAAAAATTCTACAGATATATTCTAGCAGATAATGTTTTAATTTTGTTTTTTTCGCAATGAAATAACCTTGACTTTATAAGATGCCTGGCTATGAATGATTGAAGGCCCATTGTCAATAAAAAAAAAACAAAATAAGGTCAATTTCAGTGTTCATCCAAGGACGCGAGACCAAACTTCGTCGGATGGAAAGTTTTCAACTCCGTGACTAGCGAACACAAAATCATGGCCGTTTTAGTCACTAAGAAGGTCCTAATGTTTTGGACGAGCTTACGTTGAGCTCTGTAAACTCCAGTTTACAAAGAGGTTTAACGGTTTGAATGACCAATGAGAAAAATTAAGATATAATAGCAACATTGATACAAGTTGAGTTTTGTGGTGTATGTGTTATCTTTTGATGCTCAAATGACGTTGAAAGAGAGGGTGCTGTGGGTGAACATTTCTGATTTTTTTGTATGTAGTGTATAAATAATAAGGAGGCGACGTTAAAATGTCTTTGCGCGGCATTTGCAACAATAGGCATACTTAATCAAGTTTTCAGAAACCGAAATTTTAAAGTTTACAGGAAAAGTACCAATTTGCATCTGTCCAGTTAATTGAAGATAATTTTAACAATAGAGGCATATACTGCGTTAGCTCTCCAAAATCCGTAAATCTCCCGTCTGAATAACTAATCACGTTTCCTTTAAACTTCAGCAGAAGGAATTATGTATTATCAACTGAAGCCAATTGTGGTTGCCTGAAATTATAAATTCCTAAACAAAGCCATTAAAACTTTGATTTGAACCCAACTCTTTATCTTAATGTTGTTAGCAATTTATATAATATCGGAGAGGTGAATACCTCCTTTGGGATTACGAATTAAAATATTTTCAATCAGGTTCAGTTAATATTCTCTTTCTGTGTGGTTCACTTTGAAAATGCGTTTATTTCTAAGCATGTGAGGTGTACCTAACTTTGGGGAGCTCGTGGTTAAATAACATCAGCTGCTCGGGTCGATCTTAAGGTTATACCGTGCTTGTCTAGGTTGGTCTGTGGATGGGTGACCACCAATTACATATCGCATTTCCTCCGTGCCTCGGAAAACACGTTAAGCCGTTGGTCCCGGCTGTTGATACAGGTAGTCAGTGGCCCAAAAGTCTGACAACCAGTCTTACCAAAGATATCGTAATACCCAGTACTAACTGGGTTGTGGAGGTCAGATAGGCAGTCGCTCCTTGTGAAATACTGGTATTCAGCTGCATCCAGTTAGACTGGGAGCCGACCCCAAGATAGTTGGGAAAAGGCTAGGCAGATGACGATGTACTGTGTACTTTAAATGATACGATAACGTTGCGGTTTCAAGAAAGATGCAGTAACAAAAATTGATAAGAGTATGCTTAGATTGTTTGTTCATATTTTTTTTTTCAAGAGGATGAGTAAAAGGCGACTAACACAAGGTATTTACAAGGCAGATATTACTAGCAACGCCAGGATACACTGATTTATTTGTGATGTGCTTTAAAAAGTTCAGGTGTGTAGTCACAGCCGGTGTGCGTGTATGACCAGATATATGGACGTGAACGAGGCGAAATGAGTATGTCTATATATGAAGGTGTCGTTCTGTAGTTGCAGCGTCAGTCATCAGCGGTTAATAAACACGGACACGAAGCTTTGTATACGCGTTCCATGTTGATAGATAAACTATATTTCTTCTTTTCATTTTAATAAAAGATTGGTTCTTTTTTTATTTATATTATCCCAACAATTTCCAAATATATCTCGACTTTTCGTTAGGTTAAATTGGATCGACGCGTGGCAAAGTGCAAATAGTTTGTAGTGAATGAAAGAGTTGACGAAGTTCGTACAAACGTTGTAGGTACTAAAGTGGTGCGACTAGGTCTTACTGTGAGCGAGAATTTCAAACACTGAAAAGGTTTGGAAGAGTAAACCTAAATTTAAATCAATCAAATGCGAAAATACACAACTTAAGCATAATTAACTGACTTATTTTATTTTGTTATATGGATTGTATCTGAAATAAACGTTTTATTATTATTATATATCATTAAACATTTAATTGAGGTAGGCTTATATCTAGACATTCAATAAAATAGAGGTCTAAATAAAAATAAAACATTTTTGCAAAAAAATAACCGACAAAAAACACAAAAAAAATGGTTGTCTGTGAAGTTGGTTTACGGACGATAGTTTAACGTGACAACGTAATAACAAAACATTGATGAAATGATTGCATACTTGCATGCGGCGCAAGCGTACAATGAGCGTAACGGGACAATGAGTCATCATTTTTCGTGCATGCAGCCGGCGTTCATCGATTTATTAGAGGTTGTCACGTCAAAAGTGAAAAATAACTTTTTTGAAGAAGGTTATTTTTTATTTAACTTTTTTTTAAATTTATTCTCTTTAGTTGAGATATCCTACACAAATTGACGAGAAGTTATTATGATAATATCAACATAGACGAAAAAAAAAAACGTATTATAGAAAATAAGTCATAAATTACCTAAGTAAATTGAATACCCAGGACCACCGCGCAAGCTTCCTCTACCAAATGACAAAAAAATCACGAAGCGGACCAGTAATCACAGAGAAGTCGGTGAGCATACATGAAAAAAAAAGATGCTGGTGTAAAACATAACTTCCTTCTTTAGACGTCGTTTGAAAAGTTAAAACTATTTGGAGACGCGTAACATTTGAAATAATCATTACATCGGATCAAAATTGCCTCACCATTGTTTCTATGAAACTCAATGCGCACTAAACACGGCAATGCGTTGAATCGGGATTATTCGGGCTCGTGGCTATATAATAACAGCCGCTTAGGTCAATTTTCAGGTTAAGCCGTACTTGCCCAGGTTGGTCCGTGGATGGGTGTCATACCGAGTTTCCTCCGTGCCTCGGAAAGCGTATTTAGCCGTTGGTCCCGGCTGTCATTTGTAGATCTTTGACAGTAGTTACAGGTAATCAGTGGCCCGAAAGTCTTACCAAGGGGTACCGTATTACCCTGTGCTAACTGGGTTACTGACGTCAGACAGGCAGTCGCTCCATGTGAAATACCGGTATTCAGCTGCATCTGGTGAAACTGGAAGCCAAGCCCAAAATAGTTGAGAAAGCTGGCAGTTTCGTCACAACGTTTATGTTTTATCCATTGTTTGTCTTTTTAATTTAGTATATCCGTGTAAATGTCTATATATATATATTGGTTTATATTTATATTATTTTGAGATATATTTATTTTAAATGTCCTTGTAGTTTATCTTAATATTTTTTTGCAAATAATATATATACCTACCACTGTTTGTCTCACCATCACCCAAAGGTTGACTGGTAGAAAAAGCCTAGGGCATTAAGTCCGCCTCAGTACTTTGTGCTTGAAGTGTTAAATAAATAAATAAAAGGCTAGGCAGATGATGAGCTAGTATAAATGATGTTAATGGCGACCTACCTAATCATCATTTCCATCATTTTTACAACTAGGGCTTACTAGTATGCTATAAATATGAACACAAGATTTGCTATCAGTTAAACCTGAGCCACTCCAAACAAAATTGAATAACGTCTGCCTGTGCCCAAGCATGTGCAACTGACAAGATAAATATAAACTGGTTTAGACAGTTTATCCCGGGATCGAATCCCGCCGGGTTTTTTTATTACCGCTCACTGTTTTTCTTCACTGTAATCCCGGGTTATCAGGGTAGTGATGGACTAATGGAATTTATAGGGCTCATGAATTAAATATTTATTTATTTACTGGCTGTAAATAGCGGCTTTATCCATGATATGAGGCCATGAACCAGTTTATGACGAATTCATATGACGTATAAAAATTCTTACTGCGTTTTCATTAACCATTTAGATAGCTAACGATTTCACTTTTCTCTGTACAATGTGGAAGAAATACCGACGCTAAAATGGTTACCACGTATTCATTCATCATTCTGAAACGCATAGAATTTTAGTATCCGTTATTTAAAAAAAGAACAGCTATTCTAACCTTTTGATGTACGTATTGAAGTTTTCTAGGAAACAGCTGTATTTTTAATAACCGTCTAAAAATGTCTACGTTGGGGGGTTCGAAACGATGTACTGAATACGTGGTAACCGTTTTAGCATAGGTGTCTCTTCCACCCTGTATACTTTATACGTGAAAAGCTGATAAGAGTTATCAAGAAACGAGTTGGATGGTTAGATGGTTATCCGCCGCTCCACCGCGCGGACTAGCGGCGCTCACCGACTCTCCGTACGGCGCACTGCCCATACATCCGCTTCAACGTCTCTACCTTACCGGACTAGCGGTGTCGTGGGATAATCACCTTATAGTTATGGTACGAATTGCAAGACCTTGTATATCCTACAGTGATTGAAAACCTAGAATATAGTTTCCATGAGGAACGACCACTATTGGAGATAGAAGCATGCTAGTAAAGCAAGCATAATAATAACAGGCAATAATGTTCCCACTGCTGGAACACACGCCTCACAGGGCTGTAATCCACCACGCTGGCCCAGTGCAAGTTGGTAGATGTACACATATCTTCGACTTTTTGGTTCTAGGAGAAGCCGGTTTCCTCATGATGTTTTCATTACCCGTTTTATGAGCTGTGGTGACGAAATAAATTACACAAAGTAATGCCTGGCCTGGTCACGGCCCACCCACTGATCTCACCAGTGTAGATTTTATTTAAATTAACTTGAATGCTAATTAGAATCACAGCAAAGACTACTTACAATTACTAACATAAAATGTTTACTATCTTTACAGGTAATTGCAGTATCCATTACATCAAGTAGAAGTCTTTATTGCAAGACAAACAAAGGTAAATTAAAAATGCTTTGCAACTACATAAATAAATAAAATATTTATGTACTGTTACTCATCATTATTCTCCCACCTTTATCCCAATTTATTTACAGTCTTCTATACATCTATACAATTATACAAATAAATAAAATTGAAGTGTCTGTTTCTCTATGAAAGTATTTACGGTGCTTATAACAAAAACACATTTTTATTAATTTTTGTCTGTCTGTCTGTCGGTCTTTCTGTTTGTTCCGGCTAATCTCCGAAACGGCTGAATCGATTTTGACGGGACGTGTACCGGCAGATAGCTGATGCTTTATGGAGCAACTAAACCTCCTTTAATTTTAGAATAAGAGTTACGGTTCCGTGAAAAAAAATTAAAGCCCTTGAAATTGGTAAAAAATTGAAAATTCGATTCAAAAAGAGAAGTAATACATTTTTATAATATTTCATGCGATCGAAGGTTGCAGGAAACAGCTAGTCTTCAATACTTTTATATTAGTCACAACGCTGTAACAACGCATATCTGCGAATTAGCAAGTAATTTGAAAACGACTCAATGAGAGCGTTCGGTCTTTAAATGTATAACAATTTCTTTAAAATAAACAAATAAAACACCCCATCAACTGGAACAACAACTTCAGTATTTTTTAACTAAATCATTTGAACTTACGGGTGGGAAATGTAAAGTGACTTGAACTTGCGTCTAATCTATACATCTATACAAATAAATTAAATTGAAGTGTCTGTTTGCATTATCAAAATAATAGCTTTTTAATTATTGCATATGGAAATATATACGGCACTTATAACAAAAACACATTTTTTCAAATTTTGTCTGTCTGTTTGTTCCGGCTAATCTCCGAAACGGCTGGACCGATTTTGACGGGACTTCTATTGGCAGATAGCTGATGTTATAAGGTCTAACTTACGATATTTTTATTTTAGAAAAATCGTTAGGGTTCCGTGCAAAAAAATTAAAACCCTTGAAATTGTAAACAAAATCCGATGCGAAAAGGGAAGTATTTTTTTTATAATAAATTCACGCGAACGAGAATCGCGGGCAACAGCTAGTTGTAGAATGTAGGTACTAAGTTTTACACGTTTAACGTTGACGTTTGTACTTTGAAATTTTGTTCTACATAATAATGTGGTCCGTTTTAGACGAATTACGGGAGTACAAATGAGATTTAACTTTTTTTTTATATCCTTCATTGTGTCCCACTGCTGGGCAAAGGCCGCGCCTTTCTCCTTCCTAACCTCTCTGTTCTGTGCAATTTCTGGCCTCGCTTGACCCGCGGTCGACCTCGTCGGCGATGTCCACCCTCAGGCATCCAGTGAGTGACGATCTTTGCCGACCCCTCCGGGTACATCCGTGCGACATGTCCAGCTCAATCCAACTTTAACTTGACTGTTTTAGCTCCAATATCAGCTACTTGAGGTAAAGAGCACAGGGGTGGTGTTTCTAACCCGATCTGATCGCTTGGCGCCTGTTTGCTGCGCTCCATCGCTCGCTGACAAATATTATATTGGACTTTTGTTGTTCAGTAAGTGACTAACTTTGCGGACCGTTAGGTTAGGACTGGCAGAATGCACATGGCGATTAGTTTTCTTTTTAATGTTATTGGAAGACTTCCCTTCAAGTCCTCTTTAAGGGACCAGAAGGTCTTCCAAACATTTAAATATGGAAATTTTAATCCCATGTGGTGAAGTGAATAAGCAAGAGATTAATCATCTGCCTAGCCTTTTCCCAAAAAAGTTGGGGTCGGCTTTCAGCCTAATCCGATGTAGCTGAATACCAAGTATTTTACATGGAGCGCCTGCCTATTTGACCTCCACATCCGAGTTAGTACTGGGTAATACGATACCTCTTAGTAAGACTGGTTGTCAGACTTTCGGGCCACTGACTGCCTGTATCGACTGTCAAAGATCTACAAATGTCAGCCGGGACCAACGGCTTAACGTGGTATCCGAGGCACAGGACACGAATAACCAATAGATTATGGGGGTGATTGACGCTTTCCAGCCAGTCAGATCTACTTCCATTTCATAACTTCGCGGCCTTTCAATTCTATAATTAAAAGAAACATTTTTTTTTAATTCTATAATTAAAATAAAAATTTTCTTGTCCGAGTAACACAAAGATATTCAAAACATGTTACTTTATTTCTTTTATTTAAGCAATCTCGTTACCTACACATCACGCCAAGATTGTTTTATAATGTCATACAAAAACAATTTAAAGCTGCTCACAAACAGATACGGTAATTAAATTAAAAATGAAGAGCCTCCATATTGTATGAGGCAACTTTGCGAGTTCCCAGTGTAACTTTATGGTAATGAGAACCTTCATAGAGGGATGATATTACGTGACTCTAAAGTTGAGCAGCTTCAATGCTTCGCAGATAAAATATGAAAATATGGCCTCTTCGGCACACGTTACTGAAAACTTGGACTGGCCTCTGTTTTGTGATTATAATTTTAAGACTTAACCTGTGTTTTTGCAACGTTTTGAAGATTTTTAAGGAATGTATGTTGTATTAAACTTATACTGTCACTTACGGGATATCTTCTGTGATCGTTCATAATTTTGAGCTCCCGATATTTCAACGCAAGCGTTATGATCGCGGGTTGATTGGAGAATGCGGGTGCACGGAAAATAAATTGTTAGGAGCAGATAAATCTGTCTACCCTCTGTCTTTGTCTTTTGCTACGCGTACTACTGAAACTCTACACCCGTCAACACGCGATCATGGCGCTTACAACAGCGTCGAAATATCGAAAGCTCAAAATTATGAACAATCACGGAAGATATGCCGTAAGTGACAGAATATGTTTAGTGTTAAACTGTGAAGGCTTAAAACAATGTATGTATTATTTACAATTTGCAACGGGTGGGATGCAAACTCTGTATCATTCGCTAGCCAGTCAGCATTTATACCGCTGCACTTTAAAATCACTGCGATTTATTAGCTATTTTTGTACTTTGGTATTGAGTTGAAAACTTCTCCATAACATAAAGGACTTTCTGATACATTTATATCGACACTAATATATTAAAGTTTATAAGTATAGTTAGAGAGAGAGAGAGAGAGAGTTTGTTAGTTCAGTTTGTTCGTATATCGGGAACTCAAAACAAACAGTAAACATGGTAAATATCCTGTTTCTAGTGTTAATGATAAAGTTTGTAAGTTTTAATGTAGGAACTACTGATCCGATTTCGAAAGTTCTTTCATTAAAAAATGGAAAGCTAATACAAGGTGTAAATGGACTCTTGACGAAGTCGGTCGACCAAACATTCTGTACATAGAAAGAACTAAGGAATTCTACGCAAAAATTATTGCTGGGAAACGGCTTTTTTAGGGTGAAAAATCACGGTAGGCCTCACTGAAACGCACTCAACACATTGTGTTGATGGATGCATTTCATAGTACGCGGGTCGCCGGTCGTAGAGGTATTTAAAGTAAAATCATAACATAAAAACGTTTTATTAAAAAAAAAAAAACTTTTGAAAAAGTGTGAAGTTTGGCCCCCAATATCTCCGTAACTAGAAGGCTCCCAGGGAAGGTCATGTGCCTTTTGGCTTCGTTAAGGGGGTCCCCCCTTTAACACCCATTATTATCCCAAATGTATATTTTTCCACCAGAACGGTTGCGAAGCGTCGGACCTAGTCATTAATATTTTATCTTTCATCTGATAAGTCACTTTCTGTCTGTATTAACTTTCGAAATTCGCAAAATAATTTCCTCATCATGAATTCTAAATTCTTATACCACGCAATTTCGTATGCGTGTTTGGATACCATCAAAAAGAAAGCCATGAAATCACGGAAGGGGCTCACAAAAGAGCTTATTTACTCCATCTTTCAAGTTAAATATGCAATACTGCTACATCAGTATCGTATCATATTCACATCGTGTGTTATGACAGGTTCAGGGTGCTTTTGATGTAATGTTATTTTAAGTAACAAAACATAAACGACATCTTGAAACTCGACGTTAAATAAATTTCTGTTATGTTATGTTAGGGATTTGGTTTCCGCACTTAGTCCCTAAAGTGGACCATTGTGCGTGAGCCATGGTGGCCGCTACTCCAGCCAGCCCACCTCCCTCCAGAAGCAGATCAGACTTCCCGGTCTTCTCAGGGCATCCGCAAGAGATCTTGGTGTTCCAAGAGTCTTCTCGCGTATCTGGGTGACGCCAGTACACTCAAGGAGTACGTGCGCTATCGTTTCCTCCGTCTCCATGCACGCCCTGCACAGGGGACTGTCAGTGATACCTAGGGTGTGGAAGTGCTTGTTTAATGAGCAGTGTCCAGTGATGGTCCCCGCCACCAGTCGCAGGCTATCTCTATCCAGGCGCAGAAGGCGCTTGGTCAGCTTTTTGTCCAGGGATGGCATAGCCTCCTTGGATTGCCTGCACCCTGGTGTCGAGGTCCACCACTTCTCCGCTTGTATTTGAGTGTGGTCCTTTAGCCAGCTTCTTAGCTGCTTGAAGGGGATGGGTACAATGGGTTCGGGTCCGAAGGCTTTTGTGCTGGATCCTCTTCTGGCGAGTTCGTCAGCTGCATCGTTCCCAAGTGATCCACTGTGTCCTTTGATCCATTGTAGTGTCACCGTGTTGCGGTTTAGTACCGTAACACGTTCTAGGGCATTATGACATTCTAGTATTAGTTTCGACGTGATCTGGTTTCTCCTTAGGGATTGTAGAACTGAGGCACTATCGGAAAGTATACGAATATGGGTATCCGTAACTTCCCTGGCCTCTATGGCATGTGCTGCTTGGATAATGCCTACACACTCAGCTTGATACACAGAGTTGAGCATTCCCAGGGATCTGGATATTTTAATGTTTAGGTCGTCAGAGAAAACTCCGACACCTGTACCATCGTCGGTTTTCGATCCATCAGTGTAGATCCTTAGTTCTTTTGGACCTGAGTAGTCACACATCTCCGCTGTGAGCTCTATATTGTAGTGCTTTTGGAAGCAGTGGGTCTTCAGGGTTCTGTCGCAGGGTGATGCCATCATGGGCTGTTGTTTGATTGCATCGCCTTTTATGCGCGTATGTTTGATTCTGGAATCCTTACTTAGGGTGCCGGATACTTCGAGCCTGAAAGTCGCTAGGGCCGCCTCCTCTCTTACGACGAGGTGCAGAGGTGGTAACCCCAGCATTACCTGTAACGCGGCAGTGGGAGATGTTCTCATACTGCCGGTGATTGCTACGCAGGCAAATCTTTGTACCTTCTCGAGGTCCTTCTGGGCTGTGCTCAGGTTGGTCCTGGGCCACCAAACCAGGGAGCCGTATGTAATGATTGGTCGGATGACTGTGGTGTATAGCCAGTAGGTTATTTTGGGGCTTAGGCCCCAGTTTCTGCCGAGCAATCTTTTGCATTGCCATAGGGCTATGCTGGCTTTTGTGGTGATGTAGTCAGTATGTTTTGCCCAGTTCAGCTGTTTGTCCAAATAAATACCCAGGTATTTGGTTTCAGTCGATAGGCTTAGGGTGGTCTCAAAGAATCGTGGTAGTTGTAGGTTTGCCAACTTCCTTTTCTTTGTGAAAAGGACGAGTTCGGTTTTGGTGGGATTCACTGCTAATTTGTATTCCTTGCACCAGTCTTCCACCATCTTCAAGGCTTGGCGCATAAGGTTACATAGTGTGTTTTCATGTGTGCCATTTATTACTATGGTTATGTCATCAGCATAACCCACCGTGTAGTAGCCTCTGTCATTTAGACGTTTGATGAGGCTGTCCACCACGAGGTTCCATAGGAGTGGCGAGAGGACGCCCCCTTGAGGGCAGCCTTTCGCCACGATGGCTCTAGTGGTGTCGTTCACCGTAACCTGTACGGCTCTGAGTCTTAGCATTTTTGTGATCCATCCTCGCAGGGTCGAGTCCACACCGTGTTTCTCGAGGGCTGCGTTGATGCTATGGAAAATGGTTTTGTCAAAAGCCCCTTCTATGTCAATAAAGACAGCTAGTGAGGAGCACTTGTGGTCTACTGCACATTCGATCTTGGAGATCACACTGTGTAGTGCGGATTCTGTTGATTTTCCTGTGGAGTAGGCGTGTTGATTCTTGTGTAGTGGTAGCTCCCGAAGAGGTCCGTCCCGGATGTGTCGGTCACAGAGTCTCTCGAGGGTTTTCAGTAGGAATGATGTCAGGCTTATTGGTCTATATGCTTTGGGTTGTGTATAATCTGGTTTGCCTGGTTTGGGGATGAAAATGACTTTCACCTCTCGCCATTCAAGTGGTACATAGTTGTGTGCTAAGCAGGCTTGATAGATGACAGCCAGCCACGGTGTAAGGACGTCTACACCCCATTGCAGCAGGGCTGGGAAAATGTTGTCTAAGCCTGCGGCTTTGTATGGTTTGAAGGTCTTGATTGCCCATTCTATTCTGTCTTCAGTTACTATGGTACGGGCTCTGGACCAGTCGTGGTCGTTTGGTGTGTGCATTGGTTCATTTTCCCATGTTTTGTCCTCAGAGAGGTTGCAGTCTGGGAAGTGGGTTTCCAGAAGAAGTTTACTAGTTTCGTGGTCTGACTTTGTATAGGTATTGTCTGGTTTTTTCAGCGACCCGAGGGTACGATCCTGATCGGTGGATAGGATCTTTCTTACTCGCGCGGCTTCGCTGTTTGATTCGATGTCCTCGCAAAATTTCCGCCAGGCTGCCCTGCTGGCATGCCTGACTTGTTTTTTGAAGGTGTATTGTGTTTTCTTGTACGAGTCCCAGTCTTCTGGGAGCCTGGAGTTTTTGGCTCTGTTGAATTGTTTGCGCATGGTTTGCCTGAGCTTACTGAGGTCTGCATTCCACCAGGAGCTCCCCTTGCTCTTGGTGTTTGGATCTGTTAGCTTGCAGCAGGCGTGATACGCATCAATGATATATTCTGAGAGTTTTGTTGCAGTATCCTCAAGTTGTTTGGGGTCCGTTAGAGTTAAGGGTATTTGGTGCTGCGCTAGTAGGGAGGCCAAAAGCCGTTTGTACCCGGGTACGTTAGTACGGCGTGGGTTGCGCCTAGGTTCGGGTATTTTTGTGTTAGTTACTAGTTGGAAACGAATCCTTCTATGATCAGAGCAAGAGGGCTCGTTGGATACGTGCCAGTTAGAAATAAGTTTTGTCGCGCTGTCTGAAGCCAGCGTTAGGTCAATGATTGTTTGACCTCTAGCCGTGACCCAAGTGGGTTCCGACCCGCGGTTTACGATGTTAAGGTTAGTGGAAAATAGATATGTGCATAATACCTCGCCTCTAGTGTTGGCTTTGTTGCAACCCCAAAGCGGGTGGTGGGCATTCGAATCCGTGCAGATGACCAGATCCAGGTTGTCGTCTTCACAGTATCTTACCAGGTCGGCCATTTCTTTTGGTGGGCAGTCTTCATCCTCGCCTGGCATGTACACCGAGGCTAGGACGATATCGGGTACATTGTCTTCGGTTTTAAGCCTGACAGCTGTCAGGTCTCTGGAACATAGTTGCGTGAGTGTTGTGGTAGGTACATCTTTGGGTATATAGGCGCAGGTTCGTGGTTTGTCTGTGCCCTGTGTGTCGAGGATTAACTTACCTCCAATATTGCCGAGTCCGCATATTCTATTATTTCGGATCCACGGCTCTTGGATCAGTGCAATGGTTCGGGGCTTCGTCTCCAGTGCCCTGCGTAGGCAAGCCGTAGCAGTCTGGCTATGCTGGAGGTTGGTTTGTATGATGTTCAGGGGGCTGGATGTGGGCGGCGGCGGCGGTGGGATGGAGTTAGGAGGAGACTGATCCATCGGATAAATCCCCTCCCTCCCCCAATCCGTGCCGGTCGTCGCTCAGTGACGGTGACGAGGTGAGCAACTGTTCTGTCCACCCTGGTGGTGAGGTTGGCATACTCCCAGCGTCGGCATCAGCCATCGCCGTTCTCGCCAGCTCCTCTTCCAGTTGCGTCATGGTCAGGTCATCTGTCGGTGTCGGTTGGGTCTGTGCGCTGGTCGTGGTCGTAGTCTGGGTGTCGGAGGGCTGGGTGTTGGGGAAAAAGCGCACGTATATCGACCCCAGAAGGTACGATACCCGCCGCTCCCTCCCCAAGACCTTCTGGACTTCCTCCGGTGGGATACCCAGGGTCAGATAAGTCCCGTGGTTATCACCACCGACGGATGTCGCCCTGTACAGCGACCACCTCCCAATGTCATACCAAGTATTCTGACGGGTCAGAATACTCTGGAGCCGCGCTATGTCCCCATTGTACCTGGGTACGAAGAGCGCTGCTCGGACACGGGTCGGCACGTCGGACTGCTTCATTACTTTCAGCGTCGCGTCTGTGTCAGGCAATCTTATTTTGGGCACATTTTCAGTCAGCCAGGTCAGGGCACTGTCGTCCTCACACCACATCTGAACCGTGCCATCCGCTACCCGTGGGTAACCGCGGAAGGCCGGGAGTGGTTTGGAGGGGTCGGCGTCCATGACGAGGTTCTCGAGGCTGACCTTGATGTGCTCGGTCTCGTCTGTGGTCATGTCACGGGATGGAGGCGAAAGGCAGATCGCTACGGCGAGCCGCGCAGGAATATCCTTTGTGGCCCGTGCGTAGGTTCTCTGCTCCCCCTGAGCAGTCTGGATTCTGACACGCTTGGCGTCCCCCTGGAGCATGCTCGGCGAAGCCGTGTCGTCCGGGCGCACCCTCTTTGCCGCTCCCTGACCACTTGGTCCAGGTTGCGGTTCCGAGGAGCTTGGCACGGTGTTTTGTGCCAGGGACTCCACGTGCGAGAATCCAGATCGCCTGCCTCGCTTTTTTGTGGGTTGTCGTTTGGTCGTTTCGGTGCGGTTCCGGTCGTTTCCTCCGGATGGTTCTGGTGCGGGCACTGACGTTTCGCGCTGGGTTTCCCCTTCGCGGACTAGTCCTTGTCCGCACGTTTCCGCGTCCGGCTGCTTTTCGCGCTGGGTTTCCCCTTCGCGGACTTGCGGCTGGTCGCGTACTCCCTTACAAGCAACCGTTTGTGCTTCGCACTGGCTATTGCCTTCGCGGATTTTGCGCAAACGGTTGTTGAGATCTCTTACTCTGTTGCCGATTTTTCCGCGCTTACGTTTCAGCATGCGTACTTCATCCACAGAGATGAAACCAGAGCCACCAGATTCGGCTTCCTTTCCCGTCCCGTGGTGTTCAGAGTCTATCTCTCTCAACCTTGCTTCGATCTTCTCGCGCTGGAGTGCCAGCGCGCGGAGTTCGTCGTCAAGGCTGGAGAGTCGTGCTTTGTCAGTGTCATTGTCAGGGTTGTTTGTTACACTTTTCCGAACGATGCTCTGTTGCCAGGGCCTCGTGGAAGGTATAACGTGTGTCAGGGTCGTAGGCGCGGTGGTCGCAGCCGTTTCAGTGTCGATATTCGTATCAGGTGGCGCGTAAGCCGCAGCCGGTGCTATTGGCGCTAAAGCAGCTTGCCGCGCAGAAGGCGCGGCACATGTAGGCAGATTGGTGCCCCCCCCCAGATTACGGTGGGAGCTGGCCGACGGATCGGCGTGGGATTCCCCGGCATTGCCGGGACCCACCTGGGGATTAAATTTTCCTTTCTGCGACATTTAGAAGGTTGTGGGCTTTTTTGGAATTGAGGTTACCCCTCCTCAAGGACCGAAAGGATAAAGAGGGGAAAAAGGAAGGAAGGATTGGGCGTTGGATCACGGGAATGGGGTTTGGGTTACCCTAGGCCTGGGAGTTGGCTTTCGGGAAAGCGAAAGAAAAGCGCCTGGTGGTTTTTGTTACGTCTATTTCTTATGGAATTAGACCAAGAACAGAGCGGCAACCTCGTGAAGGTGAATCCCCCAGACTTGCCTTGAGGATCTACACGACTGTAGCGCTCACCCTCAAGACCCCGCCACCCTACCACCTCTGAGGGAGGCAGTAGGGTAGGCCTGCATCTATACTACCAAGCAAAGCGTAAGCAAAAGCGTGTCGTTGTGCAACCGTAAAAGCATAAGTACAGGCCCTCCCCAAATTTCTGTTATAAATCTACGAGAAATTTATTTAACGTCGAGTTTCAAGATATAAACGGCACCTGTTTATTGAATGCTGACGACAATGATGATAAATGAGAAATATTATCAGGCCAAAGCAGTTCACTGCTGGACAATTTTTTTTTTAGTTTTTATTAGTAACCGCTGAAAAATGTCTGACGTCCGGGGAGACGGCTTTATTATCTGGGGCTTGCACTACCTAAAAAGTAACGCCGTGAGCCTTATGTCACCTTGGTGGATGAGCTGTGAGAACTGAAACGCATGACGTTCGCGGCTCACCCAGTGCAGCTCATCTCCGGGCACCAAACTGCTTTGGCGATATCCGGGCTCACCTAAAACATTGCCACCACGAGGGCCGTGCAAGCGACGATAGTAGACTATCTACTGGACAATTCTGGGCTACTCCCATCGACCTCGTAAAGACCGTCACCTTAGCCAGCCAGAGACTCGTTTCTGTTACCTACTCCTTTGTTGTTCTTTGGTTTATATATCGATACTTTTTCGTTTAATTTCGTTTAAAAATATAAAAAGAAACGATTTTTCAGGACTCGTCCAACTGCTTACAAGACTTGCAGTAATTGAGAAATTGTCTCCTAACTTAAAAGAAAAGAATATTCTAAATTATTATAAAATCAACCCTACTCAAATAAAGATAAGGGTGTCATAATCATAACAGTATTTCAGTTGTAACGGGATCATACAAGATACTGATAGCGCCCTAGTAAACACGCATCAGATGAGAACAACATGACATGTTGCGTATTATCAGGCTTTCACTGCTGTGTTATTATAAGCTGGATTGCAGAGGTAAGGACTTGGTGGATGAGGTAGTAGAGGGTTGAGATTAACAGTACTAATTCGCTTAACCTGCGTCGTCCCACTGCTGGGCAAAGGCCTCTCCCCATGACTACCAGTTATTTCGATCCAGGGCTAATATGGATTACAGGTCGTTGTTTTTGTCCAGCTCGTCTTGCCATCTTCTACGAGGTCTACCGCGATGCCTTCTGGCTGTACCAGGGCTCTAGAAAGTGGCTATTTTGGCCCACAGCTTATTGGGCATGCGTCAGACGTGGACAGTCCAGTCCCACTTCAACTTACGCCAATATTTTCGTTTTGGAGTGTAGTGTAGTTTTGACATTAACAATGAAATAGATTATTTATAGCGAACCCAGCTACTTCAGATTTAACCTGAAGACAGTTATTGTGACTTAATTAAGAGTTTATACATGGTGTAAACAGACCCTTCACGAAGCAGTCAACAAAGCATTCTGTACATCAAGCTAAGTAACTCTACGCAAAAATTATTGCAAGGGAACGACTTTTCTTTGGTGGAAAAAATCACGTTTTACGATAAAACTCAATGTAACGCACTCAACACATGTTAATAACTCGCGCACGAAGGGTTCCGTAACATTATCTATAAAAACGGCAAAGAATAGTATTTGTTGTTATAGCGGTAACAGAAATACATTATCTGTGAAAATTTTATCTGTCTAACTATCACGGTTCATGAGATACAGCCTGGTGAGAGACGGACAGACAGACAGACAGCGGAGTCTTAGTCACGGAACCCTAAAAAGCATAAGTATTACCTAAGGCATTTATTGATCAGACTGCTATGTGTTTTTTACTCTAACCTTTTGCATACGTGTAACTCCGTATTTGCAAAAAAAAACTGCTACCTTTATACAGTAATTAAACCTTTCGCAAGGGAAAGTGTAAGAGAAGAACTTCCGCATAAATGCCTCCTTCAAGGACTTTCGTACTTCTCAGAACCATATTACGTTTTTAGTAAATGGAATTTCATTTGGTATCGCGGCCAAGTGTCTTGATACACGCGTAATATGTGAAAAAGTAAAAGAAAGAATACATTGCCATCGATTGTGGCGGAAAATTGTAGGAATCTAAACAAATAAAGTTTGAATTAGATAAGAAGGTTTTATTCTGAGTTTTTGAAGTGAAAACTTCTTTAGCGGCGTTGAGCACTTTTTCTGTAATGGGTATAAAATCTTAAACTCGCGTCAGGACACTCGCGTCAGGACACGTGACCTGATCGAAAAAGCGTAAGACGGATGGAGAGTAGACGATTTTGAACTTAACCTTCAACATTTTATGGTTTAAAATCATTTAAAGAAATTTTTAAATGTTTCCAATCAATTTTCTCATTCGATTTTGAACTTAACCTTCAACATTTTATGGTTTAAAATCATTTAAAGAAATTTTTAAATGTTTCCAATCAACTTTGAACCTAATGCTTTAGGGATAAAGCTGACAAATCTATTAAATAAATTGCCACGCGCATCCATGGATGGTGACAGCTGATGGCTCGACCGTTTGTGTAGTGATCAGTTGATCACATTGTTGTGTATTCGTAAAATTCGTGAATGTAAAATGCTTAAAATATGGAAATTGAACAAAGTGCATCTATTAATGATAAAAGTGATGAAGAAATAGCGAAAGAAAATGAGTGAGTACTTTATAAATATACTAGATGAAAATTTAATAAGTTTTAATTTTTAATTAATATAATTTTATTATTCAGGTTAGGTTAGGTTTAATTAATTTTCATTTATTCATTAATATAATTTTATAATTAAGGTTAGGTTTCGATCGAGTCTATCGTACTGCTTAACGGGTGTAAACAGACCCTTCACGAAGCCGTCAACCAAGCATTCTGTACATGAAACTAAGTAACACTGCGCAAAAATAATCTGGCTATCTTCATCGTCCTTAAGATTGTGATAGAACCGTGGTCTTTGGGGGATTCGTCGTTCAATCGCAATAAGTACCTTCCGAGTATTAAATTGCTAAACATTTTCACTAAGGCGTTTGTTGTTTGGTAAAATAAAGTTCAGTTTATTTAAAAACCTGCTTTAAAAATGATTTGATTACAAGTATTTACAAGTAAGTTAAAAAGCACGAGTGTTATTGGTATAGGAAACCGATAAATTCTCAGCTAATTCTGTAGTAAGATCGAATGTGACGTTCCTGCTTACGTGCTTACTAAGCGCCTGTGAAAAGATGTATCGCACACATTTTTATGTGCGACAGATTACTTCCACACTTTTAATTACCATGCTCAACGTTAATAATCAAGTTTTCACTTCTGCCGGCACTCCCGGAGTGCTAGTTTTTTTTTATTTATTTTATGTTCTCCATATTACAACTATCATTACAGGGTTACCTAATGCGATAGTGTATGTACACACTAGCAATATTAAATTTTGTAACTAATCACCAAAAATGTATGGTTCTTTGTTGGTAGTGAGTACTTCTGCTACGGAACACTAGAGGCCTCTAGAACTTTAATGGTTTAAATGAGGTAGGTCCAGATCCAACATTCAAGATTATTCACCACCACACAATTTCTTGAAACCCCAGGAACAACTGCCACCTGGGTGTGAATTGCAGTAAACTGTATGTCTGCCTCTTTGATTTAAAAAACAATACCATGAAGAAACTCAAGTGCCTAACTTGTTATTAACATCATGGACAACGGTCCCATTTGCTATGCTCAAGACTGACATAATTGAGTGTCATTCTAAGATGTAAATAGTTAACACTCGATGCATCAAATAGGCGGCAGTTTATAAACTTGAAGACAACGCCATCTATCGGCGGGTTAAAGAGGTTATGTTAATGTAATCTAGGCTGCGGCTTGGCGAGCGAAGATTTTATATTTGAATATTCGACATAAAGCGTACCACAATATTTAATTTTATAAGAAAACGTACCGTGCTCTGATATAAGGAAAGTTAATATTGTGTTTGGTTAAAGTTTTTCTTAAACTTTGATTTAACAAAACATTATATCACGCCTGTAATAATTGATGGATTAGGCAGAAGCGTGCCTAATAGTACAACCAAACTTCGCCAGTTATGTTAAAGTCCCATGTAATATGGGGTGAGCTTATTGCCATCAACCGAGCACAAATCTCTGAATTTGTATCTCAAGTTTTGTGTCTCAGGAATTTCTTAGTAGCTATCACGGTGTCTGCTTCGTGACTGCTGCTGAGATATTCATGATGGAAAAACCCAATAACACACTAACGCAGTCGGTTAAAAAAGTATTCAGCCTTGTAAATATTCCAACTTATTTTGTGGCAACTTTACTCTCTCACTATTCTTTAGAATGTTTCAAGTACTTTTTCTAAGTGTTTTTTCGCTTTCAGTATTGTAAATAATACTCTGTCCTCTAGAAGTAGCCAAAATCTCTTGGCAAAGATACAAATATGCAGTCAACGGAGAACATACAAGGAATAAATTATAATATTTGTATAGGTATGTATAGTTCGCTAATACATAGAACTCAAACACATAACTTGCGAAATGTGCATCCACTATAGGTTTTCTGAGATTATAATTACCTTCATAGCTCTGTCTAACTCCTTGGGTATTTCACAAATTCTTTATTGGACTACCACTTAAATTAAACTTAGGTAAATCTACAAATTAGCATTATGGTGTTACTCGATCTACATTTGAAAAAAAAAAACGAAATTTTATCTTTACGAAGCAACACCGAAAAAAATTAAATTGGGAAACTTTTAGCAACTATTGTAGCCCAACAAAAGTCAAACGAAAAAATAAAACAAACACTAGCTGAGCACCACAGGACTTTTGAACAAAGCAAATTCTGGAGATACTCCAAAAAAACCCAATAGGTTGAAAACTTCAACGAATAGCGAAGGTTGCCAGTGTTAAATAAAAAGGTTTATTTTAACACGTGTCATCGCATGGCTCGACACATTTTCTTAGAGCACTTTTCCAATTTCTTTCCCCGTAAATAAAAACAAATTCTGAAAGCTATTCGTACTTAGAAACGGACACAATATAATCATAGATTTTTTTCTCGCCATTTCATGTCGGACATTTTTGATCAGACACTTCAGCAGAAATAAAAACTTTAGGGGAGCGTTAAACAGAGAATGAGTTCTCTTTTAACGATGTAATAAAGGTTACATTACTTTAGCAGAATAAATAAAATGCGCACACGGCAAACGTTCTGCCAAAAATATTTTCAGTGACTTTTGACCGTCCACAGAGTCAAAGCATTTTATATAGTCTGTGGTTCGTTTAGGGTTTATGAAAGAAATATGAGGGTCAAATGTTTTATGTGGATTTTATAAAATATTAAATGACCTTAAGTCACATTGGTGATCACAGTTATTTTATTATGGGCTAGCTGAAGTGCCTACTCCACATGTTATATTACATTATTTCAAGTAAATTCATGTGGGCGACTCTGGAATAAAAATACTTTTTTGTCAATAATTTTTGAAATGGAAACATTTGTTTAAGTAGGTAGGTATCAGATCAAACAGGCGGGTAATATATGAGATTGCTAGTTTTGTAACATTTGACGGCCTCGTTGTTCTAGTGGTCTCAAGCGCGACTGCTGACCAAGAGGTTCTGGGTTCGATTTCCGGGCCGAGCAAAGTGTTATTGGGTTTTTCCATCAGGATTTTTTCAGTAAAAGCCACGAAGTCTGGATCGGTATAACTCTTCGGGGATTACAGGCATGATGTTATAATTATGTTAATATTGCCGACTTAGTAAGTATTTATTCAAAAGCAATTATTTAATCGTAACACTGCACTAATAAAATAACGTAACCTAAAATTCCATTCAGAAAATAACAAAGATTGCAACCAAAACACACAAGTGCACAATCTCCCTCTTTTCAGTTGTGTAGTCGTTGGTGCAGAAATCACGTCTTTGTCTACACTGATAATTCTTTAGAAGGAAAACGTTCCAGCTTTTAACCCCGCAATCCTGTTAACTCTGTGGTGTTGATGAAGTTTTTATTCGATTTAAACTTCCTGTTGCTTGAAGTATTGTTTTTTGTTTACTTTACTAAGTCACAATTTTTTGACTATAAGATTACAAGTATTAAGGGCCGCTTGAACTAAAACTTACTCGTTGCTAAGCATTTTAAAAATACGTTTAGCGCTAAAACTCTGTTAGTAATTAACTGTGGCACAAGTCGGAGGTAATAAAACTTGAAAATTGTGAACCTCAATATTTTTAAAGGAAAAAATACTATTCATCATTATCTATTCGTTTCTGAAAATCTTGTTACCATAGGTGAGTTCTTATAACGTTTTCTTTTCAGGAGCAATTGATCTAAAACAACCCTTACAATGTTGGGCTGGTACGAGTAAATAAGGTAGTAAGAAGCAGAAAAAAACATAAAAATTTTGATGACATGACGGTTGTTTTGTCTCGGGTTTTCGTTGTCTAATATACTCCATTTTCAAGGTCATTCTGTGACATACCATAGATTAGATAATAAATACAGGAAGGAAGCGACTTCGACACACAAACGATTCGATTCACAGCTGTTTTTTTTGTTAATTACCGATGAAAAATTTCTTGGTGGAGGGTTCAGAATAATGTACTGAATAAGTGGAAACCTTAGTGTGTCGGTATCCCTTCAACGCTGGGTAGTATGATATTACTTGATTGATCACATCTACATCTTCAACCCCTAGGCCCACCGTCACCACTACCCTTTGAACATAATCCATGAGTTTTAATTAAAAAGAAGCAAAAATCTAAGAGTGACTGACCTTCATGATCGCTACAATACGTAACTCATGTTAAACGAATTGACAAAAAAGTCATAAGATAAACGGGGAATGTCCTACGTTACCAACCAAAGGAATTATAATGATTCATGAACATATTTTCTCTTTTCAATGTTTAAATTAATTTGAAAATATTAAGCTCCGAAGAGACCAGCTCAGATGTTTCCGTGAGATTTACGACCTGAACTTGACATAAATTATAATAATAAAACGCCACTAATATTAAGCCGCTCTATGGTTTTAATTTTTCTAATATCTAGTAAGATATTAGTAAGAAGTATCTTACTAAGTATTAGAAAAATTATATTTAAATGCGAAAGTTTGTGAGGATGGATGGATAGATGTTTGTTACTCTTTCACGCAAAAACTACTGAACGGATTTGGATGAAATTTGGCACATAGATAGTTTATAACCTGGAATAACATATATAATGCTTTTTATTCCGGTAGTATGATTCTATGGGACAATTATCAAATTCCACGCGGGCGAAACCGCGGGCTTAAGCTTAGTAAGTTATATATTTTTTGGACTAAAATAACATTTTTTGATAAATTTCAATAGACGTATGTATAAAAATGTACATACAGTAGAATAAAGTGTTACTTTAATTTTTGATCCTATTACAAAATTACGCTTAACAAACCATCAACAACTGTTAGCTGACTCAAAGAATTCATAGTTCATTGCATTTTTATGAATTCGCACTAAGAACCAATAAAACTATTTTAATATCAAGTTCATGAAACATAGAACGCCACTCTTCTAAAACGTCTACTCACTTTGTATTTTTTCATAACTAAAACTAAGACAAAGGACTTTTGTGACCAAGTGAATTGTTCATGAAAACTCATTAACACAATGGTGAAAGTCAGAAATTGAGTGGATGGCTGAAAAATTATACATGAAAATCGTTTTCTTAATTTGAAAAAAAATGCTAAAGGCTATTTTATTGGCGTATGAAAATAAAAATTAAAAAAAACTTGGTTGGCATTCCTAATTATTATCCACTCAGGCGGGTATTATTTTTAGAGAACATTTTTTTTTAACTGTTGTTAGAACATTCGAGAGGTTATTATGATCAATTGAAAAAAATAATGGGCAGTTATTTTTTTATCGGTGGTTGGTAAATTTGTGCGACTATAAAACATAGACAGTAATAAAAAAACAATTGGCCGGTTATTTCGTCTTACAATGTCGGTACTAAAAATACGTAAGCAGATTAGTAAACAAGGGCCAGTAAAGCTTATGGAATGGGCAGTTAGATAAATAGTTCGGCAGTTCATAGGGTGCGGAGACACACGGACTTGGGGCATCCCGACTTGGACAGGTTAGGTTCGTGTTAGGTTACTGTAAACCCTGCAGACAGAAATAGGAGGCTCGACTACGCTTTTTAGGCGAATAACTGCCCACTCGTAACTGCCCATTTAGTTATTTTACTGCTCAGTATAATTATTAAATGATCCATTTTATTTTTTTTACGACTCATTTTTGTTTACTTTACTGCTAAGTTTTAACTGCCGAACTTGTTAATAAATATGCATTTTGTCATTTTTAATTTACCAAAACTACTATATAAAACTGCCGCTTTAAATAAGTGCCTTATTTTTATAAGGCAAGCTGTTTATTACAAAATTATAATCAACAGAGATATATTTTAATCTCTGCAGCTTAACTTAACATGTCAAGCATAATATAGGCTCATAACATGGAGATAAAGTGGTTTTTCAGCAAAAATCTAACTTTTAGCCCATTAAGTTAATAAAGCTTAAGATCCTAGGGTACGCCGCCATTTTGGCCTCTGTTCAGTGGCTTAACATTAATTGGATAGGGCACCAAAATTATGATTAAAGGTTGTAAGTAAACGATACATAAGAGCATGATATATAGGAGAGACATTATGTGAGACGATCTTATGAAAAAGTTGTTTTTAGGGTTCCGTACCCAAAGGGTAAAACGGGACCCTATTACTAAGACTTCGCTGTCTGTCTATCTGTCTGTCTGTCTGTCTCCAGGCTGTATCTCATAAACCGTGATAGCTAGAAAGCTGAAATTTTTACAAATGATGTATTACTATTGCCGCTGTAACAACAAATACTAAAAATTAAAAAAAAAAATATTAAGGGGGGCTCCCATACAACAGATATGATTTTTTTGCCGTTTTTATAGATAATGGCTTCGTGCGCGAGTCCGACTCGCACTTGGCCGGTTTTTTGATTATAATATTAAGTAATTCAAGAGATTTATATCTAACGATAAGAGGTTCACAAAAGAAAGTAAATAACTAGAAGTGATGAGGAGAGATATTTACCTAGCTGTGGATGATACAGGTTTGGTTGGTTGGAGTGGTAATAATTGTGGGATTGTCAGTTTATGTTAACATGAAGAAAATAAATTAATCATCATGATGATCACCTGCCTGGTTTTTTCCAATTCAATTCAATTTAATTCATTTATTGCATCAAATATTATGGTAGATACATGAAGTTCTCCCTAACTTTGTTGGGGTCGGCTTCCAGTCTAACCGGGTGCAGCTGAATACCAGTATTTTACATGAAACGACTGCCTATCTGACCTCCACAACCCAGTAACTGGGTAATAGGAAACCACTTGGTACGACTGAATGTCAGACTTTTGGTTTCTGACTTCTCGTAACGACTGTCAAAGATCTACTAATTACAGTCGGGACAAACGGCTTAACGTGTTTTCCGAGGCATGGAGGAAACTCGGTATGTAATGATGGTCACCCATCCACGGACCAACCTCGGCAAGCACAGCTTATCCTTGAAGATCGACCCGTGGATCGACCCGTGCGGCTGTTATTATGTAGCCACGAGCAAAATAAATAAATATCAACACCAAAATAAAATAAACTCTGAAATAAATTAAACTAAAACATGGTTCAACAACCCGTCTATTAGCTATCATTTCATTCAGACAATCTTCAAATAGTACGAACTTGCAGGCAATAAAAAGACGAACGAAATATTTACTTACAATATTTTGAAGTCAAGTTTATTTATCGTGTGCCGCGTCTAGGTTTTTGCATAAACTCCTTACAGCGAAAATGACGTGTATTGGATTTCCATGCATAATGTACAAGATTGCATTGAAGGATGGCAGATAAGTCGGTTTTATAGCTTAGAGCTTTGCTGTTTCTTAGGTTTAAAAGGGGGTGTTTTGATCTTTTAACAAGCTAGCTGCTAGTGGCAAAAGAATCATAAACTTTCATCTGGTGCGTTGGCGGTCAGAAAGCGCATTCAACGACCTTTGCGACAGTGAGCATCACTCTTTTTCAACCTGACACCACTATGATAGATAAAATCGTTCTGCACCAGCGAGAAATATATAGTTTTCACCGTGCGCAGCAGCGGTTAGCACCGTATCGGGCCGTTTCTGTGTGATCCGCAGTGAAGGTGTTAATGAAATGGACGTAACTCTGATTTCTCTTCATATACAGCTTTAAGTTTAGTCATTTACTTTAAATATGTTTTAATGAAAATGGGCGTAGTATGGATTACCTGTGTAAATCCTATTCTTTTCGAATTAAATAACCTTTCGACTGCCTCGAGAAGCATGTTAAGCGATTAATCCCGTCTGTCATTTGTAGATCTTTTACAGTCGTTACAGGTAGTCAGTAGTCGAATGCTTGAGAACCAGTCGTACTAAGGGGTATCGTATTACCCCGTTATAACTGGGTTGTGGAGGTCAGATAGGCAGTCCCTCCATGTGAAATACTGCTTCAGCTGCATCCAGTTAGACTGAAAGCCGACCCCAACATAGCTGGAAAAAGGCTAAGCAGATGATGAACATATTTCAACCCTATAAAAACCAAGCTCCAAACCATTAACTTCATCCTCCACAGCTTGACTTCAGACACTGCTGAACCTCTTTTTGCTTCATCTCAATGTTACTGAGCCACCGGTTTTAACGGCGATGGCATTGTCGTCTTGCCACGGACCTCCTTCAATTTTTTTTCCAGTTTTCGGTCACAAATCGGTCACAGTTTTAAAGAAAGAAAGTCAGAAAGAAAGAAATAATTTATTTGGCAGATGCCACACAAGTGCACACAACAAAAAATAAAATAAAAAACTTAATCTAAACAGGAAAAAAAGAGATAATTATGTGTCTCACGGCTGTGCCGAATAGGCCCAGATCAGCAAACTGCCGGGCAGCTAGTGCCCGAGGCTGGTTTACAACTGAACCTGAGATGGTGATGTGACGGACATAAATTAGTATTGTCCTTTGTGTTCTTTGTGCTCCGGCTCGAAGGACCAAAAATATGTGGAATCCTACCGCTGAGGTGCAATGTGTGCCGAGAATTCTTATGTGTAGGTAATGTGGAAGAAAACCCCGACATGATTGTGTGTTCACCAAGCAGTTTTATTGAACTAACTTAAATCAAGTAATGCGCATAAAATAAGGTTCAAACGTAAGTATATGTGATCGCGGGCGTCAGCATAAAGTTGTCAAGCGTGCTCGTACAAATTAGGTATGTCTATGAATGGTACTTAACTGCAACTTTCATCACCGCACCTTGCTAGGTCCCGCTTACCTCTATTTCAGTTCTATAACGTAATTCCCAACAAGAAATATCTCGAAACTTACACACATGACCGGCTACATAAAACATTTCTCTTTATATTTTCTTAAACCCTATGCGTGCAGATCTCTGAAGGCCTTGACCATAGCATAACGTATGTCCTCCCATAAAACAGGCTTACATCCTTATTGCCAAACCGATGTTACTGCCAAGAACACGGAAAAATAAAGCTGGATGGGTTACGTCCTTTTTGGTCGTAGATTTTTTATGTGATAGTCCTTGTAGCTCATAATATCTATGATTTTACGTTCATGTTTCTTAACTTTATAAGAAGGTAGAAAATATTTCCTTCCTGCGATTATTTTATGGAGTTTTGAGTGGTTCAGGTCATTGGAAATATTTTTTTTTTTATTCAACTTTCAAGCTGATAAGTCCTTATAAAAGGCTGAATATGAACTTGTTGGTGTACTTTGGTATGTTGTTGGTGTTAAAACATTCAGTAAGTTGTTACATCACACCACTCTTCACAAAAGAGTTCGTGAACAACAAACTATCGAACAAAATGTCGTACTCATTCTTCTCTTTAAAGATCTACGTAAAAGGAAATGCAATAAAAGATCTAAGACTTGTTAGAAAGGATGTCATGTATAACGTTTAGACTAGCACATATTTCAAACTATTTCACCTACATTTATATACTTTTGGCTACGTAGCCAACTAATTCTATAGTACCACCGAACCATAGAAATATTTTATGGGAAATACATTTTCTTTATGTGCATGCAAATTTCGTGGGATTCATGGACTTCAATAGGTTAAGTATGCAGTCTGCTTTCAAATTACTTTGCTTGATTAAAATAAGGGATCGAATGATCTACTTATGAAGCGGTTCACGTTTTAACCATCAAACGGATGATGATGGAAGTCGTCCTGTATATGTGGTAGGAACTTTTCTGTATATTTCATGGTGTAACTTTGGTATGCTTCTGGAAATGTTTGCAAATGTTTTGTGTATTGGAGTGTGCTAAATAATCTTTACTTTTATACTGAAGCAGAATGATTTGAAAATTAAATAACGTCTTTCAAATATCCACAGCTTAATCTTAATATCGACTGATAAAACTTATAATATAATGAAGAATGCAAAACATCTTTTTAGCATTTTAGGTATTTTTTGCTCCTCCTCTGTAAGCTGTACGGTGGATCTTTGTTTTATTTTCCTTTCCTTTCATATTTTTAATGATCATCTACGTTCAATGCTTTCTATAAAAGGATAAAGGAAAATAGTCTCTATTGTCTCATTGTGTTTCAAGATTACAAAGACACGATAAAGTTCGATGAATAAAATGCATTTTTGTATGTGCATTCCGTATTGAATTGGCAATGAATACTTTTTTACTAAGTAGTCGATTTACAATAGGAGTGTGAGCGTGAATATTTGTAGCTTGAATATACTTTTACGGAATTTGTGTTCTTTTTATGCTGTATTTATTTTGATTGCATGAAGTGACTTGTAAATGTGGCAGTCACACATCCCTAGATTTACGCTCCCTGTGTAAGCATACTATCCGTTTAGATATTAAACTGGTTGGGACGGCGCGGTTTGCGGCGCGTGTCGCGAGTTCGACTCCCGCACGGAACAGTTATTTGTGTGGCCTACAGGTAGTCACAGAAAAATTCTATCGAACTCATTGTTTTGTCTGAGATTCACGAGAAAAATACTTGAAAGAATTTATAGTGATAATGTATTTTTAACATAGCACATAGACCGCGTGGATTACGTCTTTCTTTTCTGAAGCGAGAACGTACAACTTAATCCAGTGCATTTATGAAAACTGGCGGTTTCAAAGCCCGGCTTTTAGCTCAAAAATAGAGTTGCTTACAGGTAAAGCGGAGGATGCTTGTAAATAAAATTGTTTCTTGATAATTAAAAACTTTGAAAAGTGTTGTCTTACTTTGCTAAATAAAGATAAAATATAATTAGACTTTTAATGAGCTACCTTTGTTCTCAACATTAATTCTAACTTAGTTGTACTAAAGGGTTTAAACCGGCTGTAAAATAACATTTTATGCTGCGGGATATTCCTCGTGGATCCCCTCCATCTAAGAAAAACAAACGGACAGGTTATGTCAGAGTCCTACAGAATGAAACCTTTATTTCTAACTACCACGTCGAGGGCCTAGGAGTTCCCCTAAGATTCCCGAGTACCCCTTTTTTTTTTCGGATGGGAAATCATCAAATGACTCCTCCCGCTCTGGACGGAGCGGAAGGGAGTGTCAGACTTTTACTGACTAAAAACCATCCATGTTCCTTCTTTTGCCCTTTATGTTCCAGGGCCGCGGTATCTCTTTCGAACAGTCCCGCAGCCCTCCCTAGTACCCCTGCCTCGAACATCTTCTTCTTTATTGTGTGGTTAGTGCCTTACCTGGTGTCAAAGTTTTTATACCGCCCCTAGGCCCCTGACTTTACTTTACATGTCGTTGAGTAATATCTCTCAGGTATGCTGGTTTCCTCATGATGTTTTACTTCACCGATGCAAGTGATATATATATAATACAATCATCATTCATTTGCCTAGCCTTCTCCCAACTATCTTGGGGTCGGCTCCCTGTCTAACTGGATGCAGCTGAATACCAATATTTTACATGGAGCGACTGGCTATCTGACCTCCACAACCCAGTTGGTCCACTGGGCAATACGATATCCTTGGTTAGACTGGTTGTCAGACTTTCGGGCCACTGACTACCCGTAACGACTGTAAAAGATTTACAAATGACAGCTGGGATGATATGTTTAGGAAGCAATCAAACGACAAGGAGGCGTCCAAGCTAGTTTATTACTGAAGTAACGACGAGGTGCGCGCGCGCCGGACCGTTTGCCGCGCGCTATACATACGTACATGTGCATACATATACCACATTCCTCCACCATTACTCGTTAAATACTCTAAAACAATAAATAATACATACATGTGGGTAAACTTAAAAGAACTTTTTATAACATACCTCCTTTCTTTCCCTAACGGAACGACCGAGTCCGGAGGTCCCACTGCCCGGTTCTGTTTGTTTGTTACAACAAGATACCGCATCAGCAGATCGTTCGGGCTCGGTACTTCCAGTTTCCTTTAACCCATCCCCCGCAACAACATCCAACCCTTCTTCTACCCGTCCATCTAAAATTTCTATATTTCCCCCTGTTGAGTGTGGATCTTGGAGTTCAATACCTGACTGTGAGGGTGATGGTGGGCATGCTGGTGCGGCTGATGACTCATTAGTAGGCAAACTTAACACTTTCTGCTGCTGCTGGGACTCCGTGCATTCAGAAGTCTCAGCTGGCCAATACTCATCACAATGATTTTCTAAAGATTTTGTAATAACATTTCCTTTTTGTTTACTAATTTGATCAAGGTGTCTTTTACATACAACATTAAATTTTTCTATATACACATCAAAAACTCTTTTACCTAGTTTTCTTATTATTTTTCCTATTTCCCATAGCTCTTTCCTACCTGAAAACCATTTACACCTTATAACTTCCCCCACCTGGAAATTTCTGCTTGATTTTAATTTAACATTATCGTCACTAATGTTTTCATTTTTGCAAGGTAAAATCACATCCAACCTTGACCGTAAATTTCTGCCAAACATTAACATAGCTGGAGTAATTCCCGTTGTGCAATGTACAGTGTTACGATATTCAAACAAAAAACTCAATAATTTCTCGTGTATTTCACGCTGTGAGATATTTTTGTTATCTATAATACATTTTAACATCTTTTTACAAGTTTTTACTGAATTTTCCGCTTGCCCGTTACTAGCAGGATGGTAAACAGGAGAAGTTAAATGCTTAATACCGTTATTATTACAAAACTGGTGAAATTCGGTGGACCGAATTTTTGCGTCATTATCAGATACTATAACGTTTGGTATTCCAAATGTTGAAAATATGCCTTTCAATTTCATAATCAATGCATTTGTGGAGGTACCGCTGTTCATATGAATACATTCCAGCCATTTACTAAACGCGTCAATCACAACCAAATAAACATTCTGGCCTAAACTCATGTAATCTATGTGGATACGATACCACGGCTGAGAAGGGCGAGGCCACGGCGCGGGGACGGCGCGGGGCGGTGCGTTCCGAACTCGCGAGCACTCGTTACATTCACCTATCCACCGCTCGATGTCTTTATCAATACCCGGCCACCACATTCTACTGCGGGCTGCACTTTTGGTTTTTACAATGCCAAAATGAGCCGAGTGTAATTCATCTAACATTCTGTCCCTGTAAATCTTTGGGATTACTATTTTATGCCCTCTAAACAGACACCCATCATTCATTTCCAAATCAGTTTTACAGTAAAAATAAGGCAATACGGATTGACATGTAATTTTACGTGGCCAACCATGATTCATATACTTTGCCACGGTGGCTAACACTGTATCCTGTTTAGTGGCTTGCTTGATATCATCGAATGAAAGCGGTTGTGTAGTGGCGTCAAGAAATAGAAAAGGAATATCTTTGTTCTCCTCTTCCCCCTTACAGACGAGTTGTGACTGTTGTAATGGCGCTCTAGAAAAATAATCTGCTACTAAATTATTTTTAGCAGTAATGTATTGTACTACATAGTTATATGCAGACAATATAATTGCGTATCGTTGTAATCTTAAGGCCGCCGTTACGGACACGCCATTTTTCTTTCCAAATATGGATAGAAGGGGTCTGTGGTCTGTTTTAAGAATGAAAGGTTCCTGCCTACCGTAAAGATACTGGTGGAAATGTTTAACACCAAATATGATTGCCGTTGCCTCTTTTTGAATCTGGCTATATACCTTCTCACTAACTGATAACGACCTAGAAGCAAAAGCAATTGGACGCTCGCAGCCCTTATTGTCAACGTGAGAAAGAACCGCACCTAAACCCGACGGCCCCGCGTCCACAGTAAGTACCAATGGTACTGATGGGTCAAAATGTGCTAACAGCCGGTCAGAGGCCAACTCCTCCTTTACTTTGTCGAACGCTTTTTGCTGACTTTCACCCCAATGCCATGTTACGCCTGCACGCAGTAATGTGTGTAACGGGTTTAATAAAGAAGAAGCGTTCGGAACGAAATTACGATAATAATTAACGACGCCCAAGAACCTTTTGGTTTCAAGAACATTTGTTGGACGCGGCGCTTTTAAAATCGCATCTACCTTCTTAGGACACGTCCTAAGCCCATTTTTATCTATTACATACCCTAGGTACGTGACACTGTCCTGGAAAAAGGCACACTTGTCCTTTTGCAATCGTAATCCCGCATCCTGCATCCTTTTAAGAATTTCCTTAATCCTACACAAATGCAATTCACGAGTGGGAGCAGTACAACAGACGTCATCTAACCAACAAGTAACGCCCTCTATACCCGCTAACAACGTTTCCATAGCCCGTTGAAAAATGGCTGGCGCATTAGCAAGACCGTAAACTAGGCGGGTATATTTAAATAGTCCTTTAGGAGTATTAATTGTAGTGAGATCCTGTGACGAACTACATAATTTGAATTGATTATAAGCATTACTTAAATCCAATTTAGAATACTGCAACCCTCCCCCAATTTTGGCAAATACCTCCTCTATGCGCGGCAATGGATATTTATCAATTTTTAGAATTTTATTCAGTGTACACGAAAAATCTCCAGCTATTTTTACTTGTCCATTCGCCTTCAATACTGGAACAATCGGTGTCGCGTACTCAGAAAAGGTGACGGGAACTAAAATACCTAAGTCTACGAGCCTGACTAACTCATCTTCAACTTTATTTTTAAGGGCAAAAGGTATAGGACGCGGCTTAAAAAAAATAGGCCTCGCCCCCTCTTTGAGCTGAAAATCTATCTCGAACTTATTAAAACATCCTAGTTCGTCTTTCCAAACGTCAGGGAACTCATTTAACAGCTGTTGCACCTCCCCTGAACATTGATTATCAACCTTGATTTTATTTACATACGTTGATGAAAAATATATTCTAAACTTAGTCATGAAATCACGGCCTAGTAACGGTGGTCCTCCATTTTGTATAACATAAAACTTAATGTTCTGGCACGTGTTAAAATATGAAACCGTACAAATGAAATAGCCTATAGGAACAATTTTATGCCCATTGTACAAACACATTCTCAAATCTGTTTTAATTAAATTATAATTTTTAAAATGTTGTAGATAAAACTTTTCTGAAATTACACTAGTACCTGAACCAGAATCTAATTCCATATCGAATTTCAATTTATTTATCTCTATTGAAATAATAATGGGATCATTATTAACATACCGCATATTGAACAGTTCGCATTCTTCACATTTGTGAGACTGTTCATCACTAACTAGGTGATGCAATTTAGATTTTTCATTTTTAGCTTTACACATTTTCTTTAAATGTCCTTTCTCACCACAATTTTGGCAAGCATAATTTTTAAACCGGCACTTTACTGATTCGTGATTTTTATAACCACACACTGAACAACGCACACTGTTAACGGAACCACGTGCAGTCGAAGTAGTAGCCGCTGATGAATCTCGCCGTTCGCGAGCCTGCCCAACCCTGTAGACAGGTTCTTCCTTCACAGCCGCCGCTCCTGGCCCGCCATCCACAATTACATGGGTGCGAGCTCCACGTGCGCATGCCGCCTGTTGAGCAACTTCCACCGCTTTTGCGAAAGTTAAAGTTGCCGAATCCTTCTCGAATAGACGGTCCCGTTCACGCCCTTCTCTTAGGCCTAAAATAAACTTGTCTCGTAGCAAGGTGTCCAATAACTCCTCACCGAATTCGCAATAAACGGCGAGTCCTCTCAAACGCGCCGCCCAGTCTTCGATACTTTCGCCTTCGGATATTACCGCGTCATAAAACTTGGCTCTGTCTACGAAAGTCGACCTTTTTGGTTTAAAATGACCGTTGAGCTTCGACACTAATTCTTCGAAGGATACTGTGTCCAGTTCCTTGGGATGAACCAGGTTCCTTGCCAGACGATATGTCTCATCGGATAAATGCGTGAGTAATAAGGACGCTTTGTCTCCCCCTGCTATTTTATTCAGCTTCATGAAATGGTTTATTTTTCCATAAAATATCTGCCATTCTTGATTTTTATGGTCAAATACATTTAATGATCCAATAAAACTCATCTTCTATGTTCTGACACACGCGGGTGCGCAATTATTCTCGTCGCCAAATGATATGTTTAGGAAGCAATCAAACGACAAGGAGGCGTCCAAGCTAGTTTATTACTGAAGTAACGACGAGGTGCGCGCGCGCCGGACCGTTTGCCGCGCGCTATACATACGTACATGTGCATACATATACCACATGGGACCAACGGCTTCACGTGCTTTCCGAGGCACGGAGGAAACTCGGTACGTAATACGGTCACCCATCCACAGACCAACCTAGGCAAGCACGGCCTAAAGATCCACCCGAGCGCCTGTTAATATTAAACCACGAGCTCCTCAACTCGAGCTTTATTATATAATACAATATGCACATGAATTCAAATCATAGGTGCGTGTCTTGGGTCTGAATTTGAGTCCTATGTTATAGTTTGACGGTCACACCAATAGGCTATCATTGCGTAGAACTTCAAAATATCTACAAACACACTGATATCCTACCCCCAACACCTTTCCGGACAATCCTTTCAACATTACCATAAAATATTTCAACAGACGAAAACAAGCCACTTAAAAAGACTAACAAACGTCCACCATGCTCCATACGCCACAAACGCAGTAATCCTATGTTCATCCACCAAGCAGCTCGGAATAAGCCCCTTTATCTTAAGGTTGCCATCCGTCCGGAATTTTCCGGACATGTCCGGAATATCGGGACGAAGGTGGTTCTAAAACGTCCGGAATTTGCTTAAAATTAGAATTTTAAAACCTATGATACTGTTACTGTTAGTCATGTGTCATCCCACTGCTGGACAAAGGCCTTCCACCATGACCTCCAAATCTTTCCAGGGCCAATGTGGACCACTGGTCGTTGGTTCTGTCCAGCTCAATGATATTGTAAAAAGATTATTGAATGAAATCAACATACGAATCATAAGAATCACTTGCCTAGGTACGTAAAGGGTGTAAAAATACAATTAACTAAGCCGAAAGACACTTGTTCTCCTCGTCATTGAGATCATTTTTTTTTACTGAACCATACCCGGGAACCATCTAGTTACGGAGATATTGGAGGTCATAGTTCCAAAATTTTTTTACAAGTTTTTTTTTCTAGATTTTAAAGTCTTTTTTACTTTACTACCTCCATGACCCCTTTACTATTCAAAGCATCCATCAGCACAATATTTTGAGTGTGTTTCATTAAGTTTTACCGTAAAACGTAACTTTTCACCCAAATAAAAAAAAATCGTTTCCCAGCAATAATTTTTGCGTAAAGTTACTTAGTTTGATGTACATAATGCGTGGTTGACGGCTTCATGAAGGATCTGTTTACACCCTGTATAATGTAAGTAGCGTTTATGATTTTTATTTTAATCACATCACAGTGTTCTGCAACAAAACTTTCCTGATAAATCACAAAATAAATTTAAACTGCGGAAAAAAATCCTGAGTTTTCTCCGGAAATATTATTTATAGATCTGGGTATCCTACTTTATCTGAACAATGCACAGGGTACGGACGCGAAAAATCTCCGACCTTTAGAAAATGTCGAGCAAGCTTCATGTTCACAGAAATCCTGATAACGTTGCGGTTCAGTACTGTGACATTTTTGTATGGATATCTTGGGAAAGGGTCGTTGTTCTCTTCATTTATTTATTTGGTACACCAACAGCAGTACATACTAAGAATTAATGTGAAACAATAAAAATAGCATAAAAGTGCTAGTATTTATGCCTATTATAGGTATACACAGCATTCACCATAAGAGATACCTCGGCCCTGGAACATAAAGGGCAAAAGAAGGAACATGGATGGTTTTTAGTCAGTAGAAGTCTGACACTCCCTTCTGCTACGCCCAGAGCGGGAGGAGTCATTTGACGATTTCCCAGCCCAAAAAAAAAGGACAACAACATAATGTATCAAATATTCATTACGTAAGTTGAGATTTTCAAAGAAAGTTGTAGTTGTAGCAGATAGTGTTGTGGCTTGCAGTAAATAATACTCGTGTCTTCTGGCAATTTCGTGCATGCGGCTGACGTGACACACCGTGGCCAGCCCAGAAAGTGGCGAGACGAGCTGGACGCGTACGGCGAGGGCTGGTTCGAGGAGACACGGGAAAAGAGCACATGGAAGGAATTGGAGGAGGCCTTTGCCCAACAGTAGGACAGTACAACCTCGTAAAAAAAACAATAATACTCGTGTGAATTGATTTTGAAATAGGTTTATTTAATGACAAAAATATAAAAAACTAAGATTGCAGTTTCAATCCATATATATTTGGCTGACAAGGAAGAGAAAAAAGTATCTACGGCAAATTTTACGGTTAGTCGGAATCCCGAAAGTCTGCGGAGCTCACGACATTGCGAAAGTGGTGCGAAGGTAAAAGGTGTGACTGGCGATAATTTATATCCTGAGCGCACTATTGATACATTGCCTTCGTCGCCTGATGCATGATATGTGGAAGAACGATAAAAATATAGATAAGTGCCATTTGTTTTGGCCATGTTGGTCTGAACGAGATACTTGAGTGTGACATCTGGATACGTCATAACATATAAGTACAGTGACTTATTTTAGTAGGGGCTTTAATCGGGAAGGTCCACACTAGTACCTACGCTGTATCATCGAATAGTAATGCGTAATAAAAAGTTTTCTTTGTGGATTAACTGGGTTAGAAGCCTGCAAAAGTAAGTAGGAACATAATGACTATTAAAATCGTCTAGACTAACGTAAAATGAAAGGAGCTAGACCAATTTCAACCGCCAAAAAAGGACGACTCCGTTCAAAGACCCAAAAAAAATATCAAAGTAAAGTTTATTTAACCCAAGAAAACCTAATATAAACGCTAAACAATTTACCCTACGAACAATATTATTAAACCAGTATTTCGTAACAAAAGGGAAGCCGTATTCCTTGACTACATCCATCTAAAACATAATAGTACAAAGAGTTTGTTTATAAGTCTTACAAAACCGTCATGTACAGGCTTGGGGGCTCAGGTAGTGTAAGGAACATTTCATAGCCATCGATCGCACGTCAAATCCAAACACAATAGAGACTAAACTTGCTCACTCAATTTTGCTTAGGCCGTGTAGGTATACAATATAAATAAGTAAATATTTTGCAGAGGTTGTACATGGTAAAAATATTGTAGTAAGGGTGTTTTTAGAGGTGGAAAACTTTAAATGAAAATAAATAAGAAACTTTAACATTTTCTGTGTAAAAAACTCCCAATAATTATTACTTTGTAATGAACAGCCCTCCGCAAACTGGCAGGGTACATTCAGCTCCTTATTTTGAATCATATTCCATCGGAATTTTATTGAAGTGAAAACTTCTTTAGCGGCGTTGAGCACTTTAAAAAAATTGTTCTGTAATGGGTATAAAATCTTAAACTCGCGTCAGGACACTCGCGTCAGGACACGTGACCTGATCGTAAGACGGATGGAGAGTAGACGATTTTGAACTTAACCTTCAACATTTATGGTTTAAAATCATTTAAAGAAATTTGGAAAAAGCGTAAGACGGATGGAGAGTAGACGATTTTGAACTTAACCTTCAACATTGTATGGTTTAAAATCATTTAAAGAAATTTTTAAATGTTTCCAATCAACTTTGAACCTAATGCTTTAGGGATGGATAAAGCTGACAAATCTATTAAATAAATTGCCACGCGCATCCATGGATGGTGACAGCTGATGGCTCGACCGTTTGTGTAGTGATCAGTTGATGCGGTCTTTATTAGACATTTAAATAGGTTCGAATCAAAACTGTTCGTTTCTTACTTCAGCTACCATAAACCTATCGTATCAGTTTTAGAGATTGGCGATGATAGTTCTGGTAATGATGATGGTGAAAAAGTCGTTGAAATTATGGATGAAAGTTGATTTTTCGGAGAGATAAACTTTTTAATGTAAAATAATTGTAATAGTTTTAAAGTGTTAAATTTTTAATGTAATATAAATTGTCATGTTTGTGTACGATAGCGCAATAAATGAATATTGTATTCTACCACATAATTAATGATAGTACTTTTATACTGATAAAGCAATTGGTGCAAAATTATTCCCTAACCATTCCAAAATATCAAACATGCTCAACGTTAATAATCAAGTTTTCACTTCTGCCGGCACTCCCGGAGTGCTAGTTTTTTTTTTTTATCGTTTTTATCCGACTGCCAAAGAAGGGTTATGTTTTTCGCGGGCCTGTGGACGGTGAGTAATGGGCGAGCTCGCCGTCCGTCCGTCGTATGACGACGGGCAGGCCGTGTCGACGGCGCGTTCGTGTTCCACGCGCGCCTCAAAGAGTTGTCAGCAACGGGAGGGGCCCGCAAGGGCCGGTGCCTGCCAGGGCTACGGGACTGTTCGAAAGAGATACCGCGGCCCTGGAACATAAAGGGTCAATGAAGGAACATGGGTGGTTTTTAGTCAGTAAGAGTCTGACACTCCCTTCCGCTCTGCCCAGAGCGGGGGGGGTTTTTTTTTTTTTTTTTTGGGGGGTGGGAAATCATCAAATGACTCCTCCCGCTCTGGGCGGAGCGGAAGGGAGTGTCAGACTCTTACTGACTAAAAACCACCCATGTTCCTTCATTGGCCCTTTATGTTCCAGGGCCGCGGTATCTCTTTCGAACAGTCCCGCAGCCCTGGCAGGCACCGGCCCTTGCGGGCCCCTCCCGTTTGCTGACATCTCTTTGAGGCGCGCGTGGAACATGAACGCGCCGTCGACACGGCCTGCCCGTCGTCATACGACGGACGAACGGCGAGCTAGCCCATTACTCGCCGTCCACAGGCCCGCGCCTACGGTGGCCGAGAGCCATCACGGCGTGAGCGGGGGGGGTCATTCGATGACTTCCCACCCACCAAAAAAAAAAAAAAAGGGTTATGTTTTTCGCGCGTATCTTGTATGTATCTTTGCCTGTTTGTAATTTGTAAATTTCTTTATTATGTCGTATCTTCCAAACGGATTGATGGATTTCGACTGTTAAGGTATCGTTATATTTTTCTTAAAAACTAAGTGTCCTTAGATATGTGCTTGAAAAAAAAAAAAATGGTGGATTTTTGGCGCGAAATAGTAAAACTAACGTTTTTTACCTTAACGTATAAAACATTTATGATCGATTAACTCGTTAAAATGTAGGGAACAGCTGATTTTTTTTTCGCGATTTCAGGTTTGGTCCCATAGTAAAAGTTATTCATAATGATGAGTACAATGACCTCTTAAGAGGTTACTGGTGTTTTACAAATAACCCTGTATACAGGTACATAATACATTTTGTAGTCGGGTTTTATTAATACTTTTAATTAAATGTTACTTGTTTAAATTATTATTCCTTTAATTCAATGTAAAATTACATTATGTTTACGCGGCACTCGATTTATAAAATACCACTTACTTACCACATGGGACGCTTAGGCGATTCGTAGATGGATGAAAAATTCTATTCATCAGAACTGGTACCAGACTCGAGCATTACTCACGAGATTTAACACCTTTCATATATTATATAACTTCAACTCAAAGACATTCAATGTAAGTATTTTTAATCTCTTTGCTTCAACTTATGTATTTATGTGTAAGTTGAAGCACTGGTTTCAAACTCCATTATGATTCCTAATAGCGGGCAAAGTTTGGTTGAAACCATTAGTAGTGTTATCTGGTTCTAGACTAGGCTGACCCTCCACCAACTATCATAATGTAAGACTAACAGCTTTATTATATTCACGATTTGGGTTACCCAATTGTTATTATTTGTAACAGTGACAAGTATCTGTCAGCTGTCACACGTCTTATATTTTTCGTCGAGTGACATTGACAGATACCTGTCAATAATAATAATAATAGTAATCGACTAATTTAAAATAATATTGTTTTTGGCTGTCTAGAGTTGAGACTTTTGCCACTACAATTTTGAATTTGTGACAGTTTGACTTTTCACGTTTAGCACGGAACTTGAAATTGAACCGTTGAAAAGAGCGTTGATATTTTGTTGTGAGAATTATAAGGAAGAATATCCAAACAATCGTTGTTTTATTACTGAGTTGAGGTTGAGTTCCTACAAAAAAATGGTTTCTAAATGCATAGACCAGACGTTCTTTTTTTATAAAGCTCTTAATAATTATATTACTGCACAAACTGCTTTTAGACAAAATTGCCTTCAACGGCACTAGAGGGAATCTGCTCAGATGGTTTTGTGTCATATATATTCCATAGAACACAGAAAATTGTCATCAATGGATACGAGTCTGATTACAACTGTGTAATCAGAATCGACCACTGGGTCGAATCCGGTGTGCCCCAAGGTTCAGTCCTGGGTCCTTTATTGTTTATTTTGTTCATAAACGACATAAAGTCCTGCATAGTTAACTCTAGATTCCTTATGTACGCCGATGACATCAAAGTTTTTAAATCCTGCACAAGTATGCAGGACTGCTTGCTATTACAAGAGGATCTACGTAGACTTTCGCAATATTGTCTTGAGAATAAACTTCATCTCAATTTACCAAAATGTCATTATATTTCTTTTACCAAAAATAGAACAACTATTAAATTTTCCTACACACTAAATGATATAAACTTGAATAAAACTGATTGCATGCGGGATCTTGGCGTACTACTTGATAGCAAGTTACATTTTGACATCCATATTGACAACATTATTAATAGAGCTTTTCAGATGTATGGTTTCATAATGCGGTCTTGCAAAGAATTCAAAAAGGCTTCTACTTTCCTTTTCTTGTATAAAACTTTAGTGCGTTCCCAGTTGGAATACGCGGTGCCCATTTGGAGCCCATTTTACGAAAAATATAAGCACAGACTTGAAATGGTACAGAAAAAATTTCTTCGCACTACACATTATAAATGCTACCATACCAAGAGTTCTTATGCGGATCTGTTGAAACAGTACAACATATTAAGCTTGGAACACAGACGTACACTGCTGATGGTTATCATGTTGTATGGCATAATTATGTAACAATAGGTTTAATTGTATGGAAATTTCAAATAGATTATGTTATATAGTACCTAGGACTGTTAATCGGCGGGAAGTGCGAGCACCCCGCTTGTTCTATACAGAAAAGTGTAGAACAAATGCTGGGGAGAGAGCTCCTCTCCGGCGATTGTTAGAAACGTATAACACACATTTTATAAATTTAGATATTTTCGCTCATAATCAGAACAAATTTAGAAATATGGCTATTGAATTACTTAAGTTGTGATTTGATTGATGACCATTAGACTAAATCTGGACGGGAAGCGCTGTCCAGAGTTGGTTAGTGAGACTTTTCTGGTTTCCTTTTTATTTTTCCTTACTGTCTCTTTCTGAATACGTCCGTTTCCTTATTTCTCTTAAAATCGATAATTATGATTCTGTGGACAATAGTGTGGGTTATGCGTTTGTTTACTATTATACCTAAGCTAAATATTAATATTGTAACGTATAACTGTTTTGTGTCCCAAATAAATAAAATAAAAATAAAAATTAGGACTATTACTGTCTGCCCGTTGGTCTAGTGGTCGCAAGTGCGACTGCGAGCATGAGGTCCTGGGTTCGATTCCCGGGTCGAGCAAAGTATTATTGGGTTTTTCCATTAGGAATATCTCAGTAACTGCTACGGTGTCTGGATTTGTGCTGGTTGATGGTAATAGGTTCATCCCTTATTACATGGGACTTAAACGTAACTGGCGAACGGATGTACTATTAGGTAGAACTTTCGGGGATTCCAGGCGTAATAATTATACTATTACTGTCAAACTACGATCTTCATACCCAAGTTTAAGATTAGCAATACTTCTACAGCAGCTAGCCTAGTGGTGTGACCGTCGGACTGTAAATTCATAAGTCTAAAGTTCGAACATAAGACACACACCTCTAATTTTTCGAATTCATGTGCGTATAATTACCACTTGCTTCAGTGAAGGAAAACATCGTGAAGAAACCGGCATGCCTGATATTTCTCGACGGCATGAAAAGCCAATCAGAGGCTCATGGGCGGCATAAAAACTCTGACACCAGGTTAGACACTGACCACACGATAAAAAAGAATACTTTTACGATTCGATTATATTTTTATTTTATTTATTTATAATTACGTAAATAACACCTTAACAGCTAGAACGCCAATGCGATGTTACTACCACTAAATTTTATAACAAAAAAACATTCACACATAAAACATTTTCAATGCACTTCAGTGCTTCGTTAATTATATGATACGAAATAGTTTAGAAGTCGATCGCTTCCTCTTTCCAAAGACCAGCTATATTATTGAAGCGATAGAAATTCCTCAGCAAATGAACTTGTCAGCTGTCTATTTTCATTATACCCATATTGCAGGCCGAACGAGATAGGTTTTACGGTACAGCGCCCGTTGTTTGAATAGCTTTGTTGTGCTAAGCGGGGTTCGGATTAGAATTAAACGATTTAATCGGTATCGTGTAGTTCCACAATGGAGTTAGAGCTGCCTATTGAAGGCTATTTCAGGTTTGGAACTAAAATATTATGCCTTGTGATGTATAATTTCTGTGGACCTAGTTCAAACGCGTGGATATAACGTAAATACGTTTCGCACATTTTTTTACTTGGTTTAAGACGTGTTTCAAATCTATAAGTGATACTTATTGTACTTGTTACAATTTTTACCGAAATATTTTAGGATAGCTAACTAGCTATATTTCCTTTACAAAAATCCCTCGAATTTACGTGTCGATTAATTCGCGCAGTTTTGGGAATGCGATACGCATGTATGTTCTTAGATCCTGTTTCCTAGGTCCTGGTTACTAGATCCTGGACTAATATCTAGGCACTATGTACTAATGTGTTGCTTACAAAGAATGGACCACCGGCGGGTATTGTCTATGGAATTATGAAATCTGAAAAATATGAAAATCGGTAATGTATTGATTCTGTGGTAAGATCCTGTAATTTATAACAATTACTTCAGCTCTTGTATTAGTAAAAAAAAACATGTTTTTTTTAGTATGGAGGTTGTTTTCCCCCCATTCGCAATACGCAGGTTTCAAGTAACGCACTCTTCGGGATTACATAAGCCTTATTTGTGGCCCTTGGAATAAATCAGGACGCGAAGTCCGCCTATGTACCACTCTTGTACATGAACTTTAAATAAATAATGCAAAGTTTTACAGCCCTCGGTGGGCAAATAAAAACTTAAAATATACGCAAAAAATACTGGCATCTCATAATAATCTAACCACGTCGCAAATCTTCACACACATTTAACCCCTCGACCCTCTTCAGCGTGTCATTATGCAATCTCGGAGCCCACCAGATATTATGTGTTTCCTTTTATAGGGTTATTAAGGTAAATTATTATAGGAAGGGTACAAGGAGTCACTTGATATAATCGGTTAGGGATAGTCGTTCAAAGCAGTCGTATAGTTTCATTTCTTCTGCTAATGGTAATATTCGAATTGCATATTCTTTAATCTAGTAATCTATACTAATTTAATATAGAGGTAAAATTTGTTTGTAAATTAGTAAGTTTGTATGTGGGGGGTAATCTTCGGAACTGCTGATCTGAATCAGAAAATTCTTTTACTAACGTGAAGCTACATTATCCCACAGTCATCATCTGCCTAGCCTTTTCCCAACTATGTTGGGGTCGGCTTCCAGTCTAACCGGATGCAGCTGAATACCAGTATTTTACATAGAGCGACTGCCTATCTGACCTCCACAACCCAGTTAGCGCTAGGTAATACGATACCCCTTGGTAAGACTGGTTGTCAGACTTTCGGGTCACTGACTACCTGTAACGACTGTCAAAGATCTACAAATGACAGCCGGGACCAACGGCTTTACGTGCTTTCCGAGGCACGGAGGAAACTCGGTATGTAATGGGTGGTCACCCATCCACGGACCAACCTAGGTAAGCACGGCTTAACCTAAAGATCGACCCGAGCGGCGGTTCTTATTTAGCCACGACCTCCTCCTACATTATCCCAGAGTGTCTTAGACTATTTAAAACGTTCCAGTGGGTTTATTTTCGTACATAACGGGAGCAAAGCAATGAGTAAAAGTTAGTAGTTGATATTTGTAAACTGCGCAGTAGTTTTATAGATCACACCACCACTATTACTAATTATTTCTGAACTCCATATACATCCATTTACTTAGTAAACGGCATATGAGTCTGTCAATCAAGTGATGTTAACTATGAGTCTGGCTTCTACTTTGCCTTAGGAGTAACATCAAAGTATTTTCCCATTCATAGCATACCATCACGCCTGTAATCCCTGAAGGGTAAGGCAGAGGTGTACCTAGTAGTACACCCACATTTCGCCAGTTATGTTTAAGTCCCATGTAATAGGGACGAGCCTATTGCCATCAATCAGGCTACTGAGAAATTCCTGTTGTAAAAACCCAATACCACTTTGCCCGACCCGGGAATCGAAACCAGAACCTCTTGGACCTCCCCCCTACCACCTGCCCCCTTTCCACCTCCTGTTCTGCATTTGACTCATTCATAGGTATTAATTTTTTTTCTGGCCTGTTCTGTCCCCACTCTCAAAAGCTTGTCTCCATTGTTCACATTTTACGCAAACCTGCACGTCATCCTTCCAGATCTGAAGGAAACCTACCAAATTATCTGCCAGCTGTATAGGTATTCATATTAAAACTAATACGTAACTTTACTTCACTTACATAGTTCCCTTTCGTTCATAACATTAACTTGATCTAGTTAGGATTTTGATGAATTTTACAAACTTAGTTAGCTTCGTTCACAGCTGGCTAGGTTTTAAAGACAAACTAGCTAGGTACTGAAAACTGGTGACTTATGAATGAAAAGTTATATTAAAATATTAATTTCGCAAAGGAAATTTCTTGGGCAGTGTTTTGAAGTAGTTGGCTTTGAATTTGTAAAACGCTAATGATAAAATAATATATTATTAATCTTTAATCTATCTATATAAAATGGTAAACTGACTGACTGACTGGGTGATATATCAACACTATAGATAACACACAGCCCAAACCGCTGGTATAGAAACATGAAACTTGCAGGGGTAACCTCTAGGTTACTTTTTAATCCCGGTAGTACGTTCCCGTCGGATATTTTTCGACATCCACGCGAGCGATCCGCTCGCAAAAGCTAGTATAAATATAAAAAAATCATAGATATATATATGTCGGATTGTCAGGATTTCAGGAATATCAGTTTTGTGCCGTGAAAACACACTGCGTGCAATACACCCAATTACTTGATATTACAACTAAACACAACAAAACGGGGCACAATGAACTGGGTACAGTTCCAGACGTCTCAACTCCACCACGATCCGACACTGACTGTCGTCCTCGCTGCGAGTTCCAAAACATCAGATCTCTGTAGAAAGCACGCTGTGGTGAGGGAAGACTTTTAAGTACGTCGCGTGACGTCACCCCAGGCGCACTTGTGCGATCCAATGACCGTCTCCGACATATATAAAATAATGTCAAACACACGCCTTATGTCAATAAAATCTTAACTAGGTCTAGAAGCAAGATAAGATAAGATATATTTATATCCTCCAAAAATGTGTACACATACAATATTAAAAAGTGTATGCAGGATAACATTGAAGAAAATTGGTTCAGACATGTTTGCCACATACTACGGCGTGGAAATGTTTAGAATACTTTAATGCGATTTTAAAATATTAATTCAATTCGCGAGAAGTCTATTTAACAAAAAAAATACCAAATGGGAAAATTACACATTACAAAAATAAAATCATAATTTAAACTATATCTATAAAATTAGTAGGTAACTAGTAAATAAATGTCAACAAGATACATGTCAAAAGTGAAAAAAATAAAAATCATAATTAAAAATAATAAGCAAATAAAAAATAAATGTCAAAAGTTATTAATTAACTCCTCTTCCCCCCGGACCTCTGAGGAGTTCAGACGCCTTTAAGTAGACAGTTATCATAATTTTTTTATTCATATTTTCGTAATTTTATCGCAATTAAATAACTTCATAAAAATAGGAGTGCATAGAAACGAGGAGCTTATTCAACATCGATCGCCTAGACACTCATCGGCAGTGACTCAACGTCTGGCCAGCGACAGCTCCGCCCCAGCGCTATCACCGCCCACTGCTGCCGGTCGTCCAGCGAAAGGGGCGTGACGAGGACCAACAAATAAACTGCGTGCGCGCAAGCTCACCACAGCGGTAGGGGCGGTACGTAAACTTGCTCCTGGTGCTTACTACGCTACCACGTAAGTACGGCTCACACCTCTAATCGTCAACACCACCGCGCTCCACTGCTATCCTAGTACTCATCAATAACATAAAAAAAAAATCACAATGCCTACGAATCGCACGCCAACGAAGCAAGTAACTGGAACAGAGACGGATTCTGAAAGCGTCGATGGTAGCGCTTGTGAGCTGCAACCCACCGCAACCCGGACTAACATTAATACTAGGCGCTTGAAGAGAAAGCATGAAAATGAATTAAGTTCCTTCATGGAAGAAGTCCGTGAAATGTTCTCAAAATTTGCTTCTGAACAAAGAACCCGACTAGACATTTTAGAATCGTCATTGACAGAAATTAAAACACAAAATGATACAATTAACTTGTCAATGTCGACTTTATCTGACAAATATGATGAATTGCAAAAGGAGTTAGAATGTTTTAGACAGGAACGAAAGGAACACATATCCTACATAAAGCTACTGGAAAATAAGTTAGAATCTCTCGAAAAACAGTCGTGCACAACCAAGTTAGAGATCAGAAATATTCCCAAATTTCAAAATGAGACCAAAGAACAACTTTGTAATGCCGTTAAAAAAATTGGAACCACGCTAAACTTACAATTACAAGCGGCAGATATAAGAGATGTTTATCGCCCGTTCGCTAAGCCGGGCGTCACTAAACCCATAGTCGTCGAATTTACCTCAGTACTAACTAAGGAAAGCTTTATCAGTAATCTCAAAAAACTCACACAACAGGAGAAAACTGATAAATTAAATACCAAGTTATTTGGCCAAGATAACAGTGAATCCACTCATAAACCATTTTATATCTCGGAATGTCTTACCCCAAAGGGAAGACGACTGTTCTTCCTTGCAAGGGATTTTGCTAGTTCGAATGACTACAAGTATTGCTGGACATCTTATGGTAAAATTTACTTACGAAAAAAGGAAGGAATGGCACACGTCCGCATTGAAGAGGAGGCCGATCTCACCAAACTAAAGGTCAACACAGCATGACTATCCTTAGAAACTTGTCATTTTACTTTGGCTCCTTTTAATGGTATTTGTCTTCACTTACATTCTCTTTGTTTTTTTATGTTGCATGCTATTTTAATTGAAATTGTTATCTTCTATAGTTTTAATTGTGTAATCTATTTACAATCTCTACACTACCCAAAAATATTTCTGAGGTTTTCGTTTTTAAATATCTCAATCAAGCACAAACTAAATATACCTGCTATACCATCTAATAATCTTTTTCATCAGAAACAAATGTCCAGGAATTTATATTACCGCTTTTCAGGGATATTCGTTTACCTATTCCCTTATAAAGGATCATGTGCTATTACTTGCCTCCACAAATGGATGATTTAGCTATGGATATAGATAAAATAATTGTTTCGGAATCCCGCTCTTGTAATGTTGAGGATTGCAAGCAGCTAATGTCGCATCCCGCTGAATATCTCACTATCCTAAATCAAAATATACGCAGTATAACGCGCAATTTTGATAGTTTCGCTATAATGTTGGGCAGACTTGGTTTTGAGTGTGATATAGTTGTTTTGACTGAGTGCTGGTTATCGTGCTGTCCTACGGTTCCAAGGTTAGACGGTTACTGCTCATATACATCGAAGAAATTGTGTAATCAAAATGACGGAGTATCGGTGTATGTTAAAACTACTCTTAGTGTTGTTGTAGACGAACCGCCTTGTCTAGATTGTAATTGTCTCATCATAAAGATTGGTACTGAAATGGCAATTTTGGCTATTTACAGATCTCCATCACACAAAAAGCTAGATAATTTCCTCCTCACACTCGATAATATCTTAACAGAGTTATCTTCATTCAAAAATGTTACCATTATAGGAGATATTAACATAAACATCTGCCCCGGGCAAGTATCAGGAGCTCAAATGGAGTACCTTAATTTATGTTCTTATCATGGTATTTTACCAGCACATACGCTGCCCACAAGAAACGGCAAGGCATGTCTTGATCACGTGGTATTAAAAACCAAAATTCCAGCTCTTACTTTAGTCCTGCAATCCACGATAACTGATCACGAAGCAGTCCTACTATGCCTTAATTATAAACAAAAAAGAACGTTTGCCCATGTCAGCGTAAATAAGATAAACTCAGAGGGACTAAAGAACGAATTAGCCAGTATTAACTGGGAACCAATTTATCTCTCAAATGACGCTAATTTTGCCATGACATACTTCATAAATTCCATCCAACGTGCTATAATTTGTAACTCTGTCATAATAGAGTTATCAAGAAGAAATAAAGTCATTAAGCCGTGGATTACACCGGGACTAGTGCGATGTATGAGACATAGGGACACGCTCCACAAAAAAGTCAAACAGTCACCAAAAAATGAAGCTCTTAAATTAACGTATTGCAGATATAGAAACTTCTGTAATAATTTGTTGAAAAAAGTTAAAATAGCTTATAATAAAAAACTGTTAGAGCAGGCGGGTAAAAATAATAAAAAAATATGGGACGCAATTAAAACCATCACAAACACAACTAAAGCACGAAATGACGCTCTAGAATTAATTGACACTCCTTGCCCAACACAATCGATTGAAGATGTGAATGAATTCTTTGTCACGGTAGGCAAAACTTTGGCTAGTAAGACCATCAGCTGCCAGAATCCTCTTCACTCCTTTGCTTTTAGTCCACAATCCACTAGTTCATCAAACTCTTTTGTAATGCTTGATACAGACGAATCAGAAATAGAGCGACTGATTTTGGGTCTCAAAAATGTATGTTGCACAGGGTGGGATTCTATCCCAAATAACCTCCTTAAAGAAAACAGAAACGTTCTTATCCCTGCTCTGACTCATATTTTTAATATGTGTTTAGATGAAGGAACATTTCCCACTGTTTTAAAGAAGTCTGTTGTGTATCCGATCCATAAGTCTGGCGATAGAGACCGCGTCACCAACTACAGGCCCATCTCTATTCTCCCAGCTGTCTCCAAGCTCTTGGAACGCATCATCAACAGCAGATTGGTCAAATTCATTGAATCGAACAACCTTCTCTCAAACAATCAGTTTGGTTTCAGAGCTGGTAAGTCAACTTGTGATGCTGTCCACGAGCTTGTAGATTACGTGGTTGGGAATATTGATTCCGGTAAAAAAACAGTTGGCATATTCCTGGACCTGGCTAAGGCCTTTGATACGGTTTCTGGGCCACTGCTTCTCAGTAAATTAGAAGGGTTGGGCGTAAGAGGTAAACAACTAAAATTGTTTGAAGATTACCTCTCAGGTCGCTGTCAATGTGTTAAAATTGATAAACTCGTTAGCAGTGACTTACCTCTCACTTTTGGTGTGCCACAGGGTAGTATCTTGGGACCCAGTCTCTTCCTTGTGTACTTAAATGAACTCTGTGGTCTTACCTCTGTAGGTGGAAAAATAATTTCCTATGCAGATGACACTGTTCTTCTGTTCTCGGCTGACACGTGGGAACAGGTCTATGAGGACGCTCAACGTGGCTTTGATATTGTGTGCCACTGGTTGAGGAGTAACATGCTGACACTTAATGCTGATAAAACGCAGTACATAACGTTTTCAATGCGCAATTCTAGCTCTCCCCCTACATTACTCTCTCTAATTGCACACAACTGCTGCAATAGTGTCATCTGCGAATGTCCAAAATTGGTCAAGACCAGGTTTATAAAATATTTAGGAATAACAATAGACAACAATCTCTCTTTTAGACCACATATAGAACTAGTCACTGCTCGACTAAGAAAACTGATATACGTTTTCAAAAATCTGAGACATGTTGCAGACTCCAAACTAATAAAGCAAGTATATCTGGCACTCGGTCAATCAATTTTGTCTTATTGTATATCTGTATGGGGAGGTGCACCTAAAACCATACTAAAGCCACTTGAAGTAGCACAGAGAATTATTCTCAAAGTAAGCTCTTTCCGTCCGTTTTTGTTCCCAACTTATCAGCTGTACCAAACTTGTGAGGTCCTCTCTGTCCGTCAATTGTTCATACTGAACACTATCTTAAGGCAGCATACGAAAGTGAACTTTAAAAAACCAGATATACCATCCAGGCGACGAAAACCTATAGCCAGAACCGACAGATGCATGTTTAAACACCCGTTCGTTAATAGGCATTTCTGCTTTTTAGGCCCGTACCTTTATAGTAGTGTTGATAGAATTGTCGACATACAAGCTTTAAATAGCAGAAGATGTAAGAATGAAGTGTTTGAATACATTCGCAAACTGACATATGACGAAACCGAAAACCTCCTAATTGTGCCACGGTAAGTCTCACATACTCACCCTCCTACACACACTCACTCATCTAAATTATACACAAAAGGAGGTCTCCACTCCACTTTGCCATATCTTACTTTTCTTTTATTTTTGTTTAATTGCTCATAAATTATTTAAAACTAATGTAATGTATAATTAAATCTAATCTGAACTTCAAGCCACATGTTATATCTTTAAGGAAGAGCGCTGTTGTCTGAGATACAGATATTCATTTATCTAGTTCAGACACAGATGTCTTGTCGAATTTCTGTTTATATAAGCTCATATAAGATAGTTTTTTAATTATGTAATGTATGCATCTCACTTGAATTGAATAAATTATTATTATTATTATTATTAAATTATAATTAAATCTATGTCACAGTAAATGGTTCTGACAGAAAGTTCTTTGTCAGTTAGAAATTTAATGATTTTAGTTGGTTTTTTCAATTGTACATTATTAAGCTCTCTCCAACTTTTAAGTAACTTATTATAAATAATGGGGGCCATGCAAAAAACACTTTTGCTTTTTATAGGTTTCTTCCAAGATTCAGAACAACACCATGCACTCTCTTCCGCATCTAGCATATTCCAGCTATCCAGGCTTCCTCGCGTCCTCCATATCATAAATACAGCGCATGCCATACGTACGTACCACAATTTTACCCCGGCAATAACATTCGAAAGCTATGAAATTTTATGCTGCCATCAAACTGAGGCTTTCAATAGAAGTGCTCGGTAGACAACTGGTGGTCGCGTTTGATTGCATGAATACGATTATGTGTATTTATTATGGCCACTGTTATTAAACAGTCCTCTTCACATAAATTCTTATATTGTTTGTAATCGTATTATTGCTATTTTTAATTAGTTAGCTAAGTTAAGATACTATAGTGTTTAGATTATGTACCTTTACTTATGTACTAATAACATTAATATGATATGTGATTATTTAATCAATTAATGTTACCTCCAATCGCCAAACAGGATTACCTAGTTGAGGCACAAATTATGGATGAACTTTACATAGATTTAAGAAAAACTAAAGGCTGTTCCTCATATTTTTAAATATTTTTTATTTTTATTTTTTTACCTTAATAACGTCGCATTGACAAACTTTTTTCCTGTTTCGTGTTTTTTAAGGTGGATAATTTTTTGCACAAACTGTTAAGTAAAATCACGGGTACACACAATAATAACTAAATTCAAACTATCCTTGCATGGCAAACAGTTTCTTGTAATGCTTGTGTGTAAATTATATATTATTATGTGTGTATTAATAATAACCACTTCTCTCAGAACATTGTAGAAAAACATCGTGAGGAATCTAGCATTGTCCTAGAATAGGAAAACTCGAAGATATATGATAACCTTTAACCCACTGTGGGTCCGCTCGGTAATTCGTGCTTATAGAGAGTTTTCCGGCGTCCCAGCAGTGGGACGTTGTAGGACTCATCATCTTTCCCAACTATGTTAGGGTCAGCTTCCAGTCTAACCGGATGCAGCTAAATACCAGTATTTTACATGGACTGACTGCCTATCTGACCTCCACAACGCAGTTAGTACTGGGTAACACGATACTCCTTGGTTGTCAGACTTTCGGGCAACTGACTACCGGGACGTCACAGGACTATACTTGAAATAAGTAATTGTTGATTTATAACAGTAAAGTAAGTAAAATGTTCAAATATTGCTGTCTGTTCCACACATGAAAGTCTACCGCAAATCAATAACAATAATCAGCCTATAATGTTCCCACTGCTGGGGGACATGGCCTCCTCTCTAGAGAGGGAATGGGCTATAATCCACCACACAGGGCCAGTGCGGGTTGGTAGATGTCCCATGTTTTCGAATTTTCTAGGACATGCCGGTTTCCTCACGATGTTTTCCTTCACCGTTTTTGAGAGCAGTGGTGATGAAATAAATTACACAAAGTAATGCGCCTGCCTGGGTTCGAACCCACAACTAACTGTTCGTAAGTCGGGGCCGCCACCACTGGGCCACCGCTGCTCTCAATCAATATAGTAACATAGTATATAAAATATAGTTATCAATAACAATATGGCGTCATATTTCACGATGACCACAAATTTGGAAATGTGACCAGTGACATTTAGATCAACGGACAATCCATGGGCGCTGTAATAACGGTTTTATGAGATTTTTATAGTCCACCAGCAATAAAACGTAACGCATCACTTTTATATAAAAATCTCGCGTGCTTTTATTTTATCTTTCGTCTGGTTCCTATTTTATTATACGAGGTGTAAGCTGATCCTTCGCAAAGCCGTCAACCGAGCATTCTGTACTGAACTAAGTAACACTGCGTATTGACGGTTCTAACTGTCCATGCGCAGTGTTATTAGTACAAAAACAAGTACCTCTCGGCATCATTGCAACCAGTCGGTTCACATTTAAAGTAAAAGCTCGCGAGCACTTACATAAGAAGTTGGCAGACTCGTCCCACAATTAATTAATTTGTTGTTTTTCTTATCTATGTATGATTTTTTACTCTCTTTTCTTTGTATATTTTGTTTGTATGTATGTGTGTATATGTATGTATTATTATTTATTCTTGGTAATTTTCTGGACTATTTCACCTACTGTTTTGTCTCTGCATGACCCTAAGGTACCTATACTGGTAGAAAATTCCCAAGGCATTAAGTCCGCCTTTGTACATTAAGTGCATAAAGTTTTAATAAAATCATTGAGGGTCTTTTTACACCCTTCATAGGCACGTTTCATCATCTGCCTAGCCTTTTCCCAACTCTGTTGGGGTTGGCTTACAGTTTAACCGGGTGCAGCTGAATACCAGTATCTTACATGGAGCGACTGCCTATCTGACCTCCACAACCCAGTTATCTCTGGGTAATACTATACCCCTTTTTTTTTTTTTTTTTTTTTTGGAGGGTGAGAAATCATCAAATGACTCCTCCCGCTCTGGGCGGAGCGGAAGGGAGTGTCAGACTCTTACTGACTAAAAAACACCCATGTTCCTTCATTGGCCCTTTATGTTCCAGGGCCGCGGTATCTCTTTCGAACAGTCCCGCAGCCCTGGAATACTACACCCCTTGGTAAGACTTTTTGGGGCACTGACTACCTGTAACAACTGTCAAAGATCTACAAATGACACCCGGGACCAACGGCTTAGCGTGCTTTCCGAGCCACGAAGGCAAATTGGTATGTAATGGGTGGTCACCAATCCACAGACCAACCAAGGCAAGCACGGCTTAACCTAAAGATCGATCTGAGCGGCTGTTATAATAATTGTGCCATGAGCCCTTTCATAGGCACGATTGCCCACTCATAATTATAATCCTTTTCAGCATATTTAGCTTTGTTCTACCCATGTCTCTCCTATAGGTATCCTCAATAATATGTATAATAGAAGAAAAAAAGAATAGCATCGTTTTGTTTATTTATTTATTGCACAATGTACACACCGCTACAAGCTTGGCTTAAAAACAAATGAATACATTACCCTGTTAGGACGCAGCAAAATAGTCGTCCTAATATAAAGCGATCGGCGCACGAATACGCGATGGTCGCGTTCATATGTCGTGCTGACAGAGGGGGGCGCTTTTCGGTTTTCCGAACAAAAAGTGTCATAAGAACGGCGTTCTTAGAACGCAACTATCGCGTAGTCGTGCGACGATCGCTTTAAATTAGGAGGACGCCTAAAACTAGAATATAATTACAAAGAACAGTTTAAATTATCAATATCATTACTGTAATCCCTGGTTTCCCTGGTCTATTAAAATAAAATTATTTAAACATTATTATACACTCAATTAACCAATTTCTACAAAAAAGCATTGGTGCATGGTCGAACGAAGGTGGTTGCTTGATTACACCCGACTCATCTTGACCCTTGGGCAATCACCCTAGCTACTAACTTTTCTAGTAGGCTTTTAAATATAGAATTCTCTAGATATTCATGGATAAAAAAATTGGAATACTCAACAATAGATCTATTTAATAAAGCCTGTTTTTCTACCTAGGCTTAGATCTAGACAGCGAATCTAGATTTATGTGCTCTAGGTTATTTCGTTTTGGCCACAATAGAGCATAATTTATCGATAGTGAAAAATCTTTAGAATTTCACTCTTACAATGCCTAAGTGAATTTCTGTGAAAAATTATGCTGCAAATTCATTTTATTTTATAAAACCACATCGCATTTTTATTTTATTTCAAGATCTTTGAGTTCTTCCAACTACAGCCTTTTCCCAACTATGTTGCGGTCGGCTTCCAGTCTAACCGGATGCAGCTGAATACCAGTATTTTACATGAAGCGACTGCCTATAATGAGCTCCACAATCCAGATAGTCCTGCGTGATACGATACCCTTTGGTTAGACTAGTAGTCAGTATTATGTCCACTGACTACCCGTTCCTACCCTGAAAATCACTCAAAGTACTATTAAAACTACAATCATCAACATCATCATTGTCCATCCATTGCTGAGCAGTAAAGACCTCGTCATTTTGAGCCATGCTTCCCTGCATCTTTGCAAGCCTCAACCGGGTCTTCTTCGCGATCTCCTGTAGTTATAAATACTACAATACCTTTTTTTATGGAGTGGGTAAATCCTCATGGAAACTCCTACTGGACTCTAACCGACTAAAATCCCACTGTTCTTACAAATACTATATGCCGGGGGCTCGGGAGACACAAGTACCCGAAAAAATTAAGTATATTTATTCGACTCCAGTATCACTGTCCTGAAACACGAACAGTTTCCTAATGGTACACAAGAATTCATTGCACGCTAGAAATCGATTACAATCAGCAATACAATGTACAATACAACAATACATCTATACAAATAATTAAAATTAAAGTGTCTGTTTATAATATCGAAATAATAGCTTTTTACTGAAAGCATATGAAAATATATACGGCACATATTTTTCAATTTTTGTCACTCTGGCTGTCGGTCTGTCTGACTGTTTGTTCCAGCTAATCTCTGCAACGGCTACACCGATTTTACTGGCAGATAGCTGATGTTATAAGGTGTGCTAGGCTAGAAAAATAATTAGGGTTCCGTGCAAAAAAAATAAAACCCTTGAATAACAAAATTAGATTAAAAAAGGGAAGTCATATTTTTTTATAATGATTTCATGCGAATTGAGGTGGGTAACAGCTAGTAAATAGTAAAATAGAGAACATGTAGGGGCAAGTCGGTCCCAGTCAGTCGTTCGATCTGTGGTCGGTGCAACTGAGGCGGGATATTGTGCGGTTTCGTTCTGGACCGAAATTCAGAGGGCCGAAGATTAGATTTATATTATATTATTACTGGCTGTGCTCCGCAACCTTTGTTATAAAAATATTACTTCTGTATTTGAATCGAATTTTACTAACAATTTCAGGGTTTTAATTTTTTCACGGAACCTTTATGTTTCCTAAAATAAAGAGCTTACAATACCTAGTGATTACCGTAGGTAACATATCTATGAGTCAACGTGCTTTTCAAAAAAACGTTGGCTATCCCTGCAATCAAAGACTTAGTAGAACATGTTATTTTAAGGAAAGGGTACACCATCGACTACCCTTACCATTACCTAAAATAATTTTACAGGCAATTTTTTGGCATTCAATTAAGAGAAGATAATATGACACAAAGCACTGGTGGCCCAGTGGTGGCGGCCCTGACTTACGAACAGTAAGTTGTGGGCTCGAACCCAGGCAGGCGCATTACTTTGTGTAATTTATTTCATCACCAGTGATCTCAAAACGGTGAAGGAAAACATCGTGAGGAAACCGACATGTACTAGAACCAAAAATTCGAAGACATGTGACATCGACCAACTCGCACTGAGCGCGCGTGGTGGATTATAGCCCATTCCCTCTCATAGAGACGAGGCCGTGTGTCCCAGCAGCGGGAACATTTAGGCTGATTATGCTTATGCTAATACGACAGAAAAGGAGACATACTTTGAAAAATAAGGCAACACAAAAGCACCCGTACATTAACTTGTAAGTTTTTTTTATGAATCAATACAGAGGGTATAATAACTGCCTTTGAAGTAGGTATGAGATAAAAAACATTATATCAAAACCGAACAAAATGTTCAAATCGTAAATGTCACTTCCCATTTCAAATAAGCAATTAGGGGTCAGCTCACATCTTTCGTGTTCACAGTCCAAGAGTCCATAAATTCGGTGTTCGGCTCATCGCGTTCACTCGGCTGTGAAGTAAGCTGTTCCGGTTCACGAGGTACGGATTGCGCAGTTTTCGTTTAGATGGACTTTCTCTTGATTTAAGAAATATGATAAAATGTTGTTTGCCTCGCATTAAGTCCTGGGTTCGATTCTCGGGTCAGCAAATTGTTATTGGGTTTTCTATCAGGAATTTTTCAGTAGCAGCCACGGAGTCTGGATTTGTGCCCGTTTGATGGCAATAGGCTCGCCTTCTATTACATTGGACTTAAACATAATTGGCAAAATGTGTGTGTGTGTGTTTTTATAAAATGTTAGTCGTCATTGCGCTTTGCTATGTTCGGTTGTCATTCATTTCTTGGTTTAAACATCTATTACGCGCGCCTAGGCAGAAAAACCGACTCGTATGCCGTAACGGAAGATGGCGTGACGCTGTCCTGGCGTAATGACTCCTCCATGTCACGTAAAATCAACCTTTACCCATTAGAATAAAGTTTGTTTTTTGGAACGATTGTTGTGAGTAAATAAAAGTCAAAATAACGTCTCTTTTATTATAATAATTAAAATTCAAAAGAAAAATAAAATGATTTTAGGAATGTAATTTTTTTTTCATTCTATATTTAAATCTTTATTTCGAAGGTTTTTATTAATTATGATTCCTAATATTAAAGCACGTTAAGCAGTTGGTACCAGCTGTCATTTGTATATCTTTGACAGTCGTTACAGGTAGTCAGTGGCCCATAAAGCCTGATAACCAGTCTTACCAAAGGGTATCGTATTACCCAGTACTAACTGGTTTGTGGAGGTCAGATAGGCAGTCGCTCATGTAAAATACTGGTATTCAGCTGAATCCGGTTAGACTGGAAGCCGACCCCAACATAGTTTTGAAAAGGCTATGTTTCACATTTTATTCTGCCGGGTGTCTCGTGGCGGCGCATTTTTTTTTCAATAACCGTTTTTTTGGATGAGGCTGGCACAGGAACGTGGAGATTGGCAGAAGAAAAGAGAGGCCTATACTCAGCAGTGGGTGAATTCAGGCTGTGGATGATGATGATGAACCGTTTTTCTACCAGTCAGGCAGAATACATCTACTATGGTATTTTGGTCCAGCATTCACACCCAACACTTTACTTGTCATAAAATCGACGGTGGAAGTTTCCTTAAACGTTGACCTAACTTTCACGCGGTTTTACGGGTACACCAGCAACTTATGGTGATCCATCAACCGTTCTTCCATTTATATTCAAGGTTAAAGAATACATTTATTAACAAAGAAAAGTATTCCTCAGCAGATAGTCGGTTCACATTTAAAGTAAAAGCTCGCGAACACTTTAGAAGCTAGTCTCTCTCTCGTCTTAAAATTAAATTGTTGTTGGTTTTTCTGTCTCGTTACTTTTTTGTTGTTTTTGTTGTCTATATAATATAACGATAAATACAGACAAACAAATCATCGTCAATCATCATCATTTTATTTTTTAATCGTTTTTTTGTGTTTTTTTTTAAATGTTTTCTTGACATCCTATTATGTTTTGTCTCTGCATTACCCTAGGGTAGACTGGTAGAAAATGCCCAAGCCATTAAGTCCGCGTTTGTACAATGTTTTTGGGTTCCGTACCCAAAGGGTAAAACGGGACCCTATTACTAAGACTCCGCTGCCTGTCTGTCCGTCTATCACCAGGCTGCATCTGATGAACCGTGATAGTTAGACAGTTGAAATTTTCACAAATGATGTATTTCTGTTGCAAATACTAAAAAAAAAACAGAATAAAAACTCAAACTCAAACTCAAACTCAAAGCATTTATTTCAATTAGACCATTACAGGCACTTTTGAAAGTCAAAAACAAAAAAGCTAAGCTACAGTCACATTCACAAGGCATAATAACTTGCGAAAGTACTGTAGTTGCACATTCCAAATCGTAGATCTCTATGGAGAAGAATGGGCAAGAAACTCCATGGACACTCTTTTTAATCAAAATATTGTTACAAAATCTTGGTTACATCATTCATGTTGAGATTATACATATAAGTATGTGAGAACGATGTACAAAGACGTGCACATTAAGAGCGTCCAGAGTAAAAGATTAAACTAACAATTTAAAAATAAAGTAATTAAAATAAACCGTGACAGCTAAGAGATGACCAGTCCCAACTGACAGCGCCCGTTCACGAACATGACGCATGGATCAGCGCCATTCAACTCAACCACATTGAAGGGAACTAAATGACCCGACACACCCGCCACCATCAGCGAGACATTTGTGTGACCATGACATTCTCTCAGCCACCAGGGCACATTCAAGTCAATGAAGATAACTAAATGTAAATGGTAGCTTTACCGTACATAGTACTCACACATGTGCTATGCGATTATATAATACTAAGAGATTGAATCTATACAATTCAAATATATTTTTACAATCTTCTGCATAAACATATTTAAGTTTGACTCCCATACAACAGATATGATTTTTTTTGCCGTTTTTATCGATAATGGTACGGAACCCTTCGTGCGCGTGTCCGACTCGCACTTGGCCGGTTTTTTTATACTTGTTCAAAAAGTTTTAATAAATAAATATACGGTGCAGAATTTATTTATTCCATTCCTATCCCAATAAATTCAGTTTAAACTAATTCAGCTCACCGCACTACGTTTCAGAAAACAAGTAAGGACTTGGCTAACATAATTATTTGCTCAGCTAGTTCATGAAAACATTCCGAAGTGGGTTTAAATCCGATCAATCGTATTCAATTCAATTGGGTGAGGATAGAACTGGACTTGTCTGAAATAGTTTATTCGTTGGAAGTTATTTGACCGATGTACCTGGAATTCAGTTTTATAGTAAAGGCTTAGAATGGTTTGTGGGTTTTCAAAATGGAGGATTAAAAGTAAGCTGGAGTTTTAATCAAAGGTTTGGTATACTAAAGGGTACGTAAATTGTCGCTTTTCAGTGAAATTAACTATTGACCAACTTTTTTATTATAAGCTTTAGCTAGATAATAATTTTCGCAATAACTTTAACTTTTGATAGTTTTCGAGTTAAATACCAAAGCAAAAACTAATAGGTTTTAGCAATATAATTGGCACTTGGGATTTTCATAAAACTAAATCTATCTGATTAGCTTTGATTTGCTCCCGACTTCGACCACCCACGGGGACCTGTAAATGTAGCCTATAGGATGATTTCCACCAAACGGGTCGCATCGCATCGGATCGGAACGGATTTTACTGTCTTTAAACGATATTAAATCGTGTACACAGTATTTAAAGTCTATATTACCAAGCCGCGCACAGCAGCTTGACCGCGGGCGTCTTCTGCGAAACGCGATTTAGCCGCAAGTATGTTGCTATGCGCAATCGGCTCCGTTCGCCTGTCATCGTATCCGTTCGGATCCTTTCGGATGTCGTCGCGTGCGATAAATCATCAATATAAATTTTTCTTTTCCTCTTCTATGTTTTATGATTATTTTCTTCTGCTTCTAATGCAATAGCCAACAATACTACATCAACATCAACCATTAGGACACGTCAAAACGGTAGGAATGAAACTATTTGACTAGACGCAGAAACGGATCCGTTTGCAAGCGACGGTACGGAGCCGATCGTATGCGTCGACACCCTGCCGGATGCGATCGACTTTCGCCGCATCCGTTCGTATCCTTTCCGATCCGATGCGATGCGAGCCGTTTGGTGGATACCATCCTTATGACACACGGGGATAATGTGGCTTTTCGTTATGAAAGATTTTTTGTAATTTGATCAGTAGTGTCTCTCTATTTTTTCTTTATAATATTAGTAGTACTAGCTGTTCCCCGCGGTGTCACACGCTGCGCGGCTCCTAAGGGTCGTAGCGTAATGTTATATAGCCTATAGCCTTCCTCGATAAATGGACTATCCAACACAAAAAGAATTTTTCAATTCGTACCAGCAGTTCCTGAGATTAGCGCGTTCAAGCAAACAAACAAACAAACAAACTCTTCAGCTTTATAATATTATATAGTATATATAGTATAGATTAGTAGATTTCACAGTCCTTTATATGCTTAATGCGCAGACTCAATCTGTAAGCAATCGGCATATTTTCTGTTCATTTTACTATTTCCAGAAAGTTATAGAAGCTTTGGGATAGTACACAAATCCGGATTTCCAGTTTACAAACCAAACTCGTTTCTCAATGTTTTCTTTGTCTGGACGATTTCCAACTACTTTTCCTCGCAGAATAAACATGGAACGATTTGATTCAGTACTTTCGGTTGTTAAAAGTTTCGTGTACTTTTTATTTAGTTTCTTATCCGCTGAAGGCGAGAGGAAGTTCTTATAAAAGATACGTCGGAGCAGTTTTGAAGAAGCGGGGAATCTTTGAAGAGATTTTGACGTGGAAGTTATTTTGGTGCTATAAGCAAAAAACTAATTGATTATAATAATATTATTTTACGCTTGTATAAGGAATGCATAGGCTTGTCCATGTTTCACCAGTTATGTTGTATGTCCTGTTTAAACTGAAATATTCTTCTTTCTTTATCGCTTGGTTAGTGCTTAACCGAGTCCAAATTTTTATACCGCCCATGGGCCTCTGATTTGGCTTGAAACATGGCAGGCCGTGAAGGAGACAGTGGGATGTTATGGTTGTTTTAATCAAATTATTATGTAATTCAATTATTAATTAGATTACTTATGTAACTAGTTACGCCCATCACTGTAAGTACTATATTATGTACCGTTAAATAGAAAGATCAAATATATTTACCAGACTCTGAGCTGCAAGGCAATTCTCAGAATTTATTATCTAGCGGAGAAATCACAAAGGACTACCCAGCAGCCCGACCAAAGATCAAACCTTGGATCACTTGGTCAGCAGTCGCGGTTACGGCCTTCAGAAAAAACCAAGACTCAACTATGCTGGTATATACTCTCTTGTAAAATAACCAATTCAACAACTTGCGCGATTTACTTAGAAAGAGACAGTATCATACCAAATGCATAGTGTCATCTCGCTCTAAATTCAACAGCATCTAACCTGTAATAGGCCTTTGATTACGTACTGTAATGAGCATGATTGAATTCAATAGGCACGTCCAATTCAGTTAAAGGATCTGTCGGTAATCGGAAATCTATTTTGATTACAGAATAAGTAAATGTCATTATGTGTGTAGATTGTATTTACAGTTTACGTTGCATAGAAATAGCTGTAGTCATAAATTAAAATAAAGATATGGTTTTATCGCTTTTGGCTTGGAAGATAAACCACTTGAAATGCGTTTCGTCGGTCAGATTGTTCGTACTCCAAAAGATATACGACTGACACGTGTGCTTTCTGGTACAAAAGTATCTGTAAGTCGGGCTCAAAATTGGGTTGTCTAGCTGTGGTTTTTACTGGATGAGGTCCACCATTGGTGTTTTGCGATACTTAAGCCATTTTAGCACTTCGTGGAAAGTCACGCTGGACGGGAGCAGCAGACACTTTTTTTTTTCGGATGTGAAATCATCAAATGACTGATCCTCCCGCTCTGGGCGGAGCAGAAGAGAGTGTCAGACTTTTACTGACTAAAAACCATCCATGTTCCTTCTTTTGCCCTTTATGTTCCAGGGCCGCGGTATCTCTTTCGAACAGTCCCGCAGCCCTGGAGCAGCAGACACTACATTACCGTGCCGATAAGCGTACATTCATAAATATGTGGCTGACTTTTAGTTTCATCTATATGAATCTCTAGGACGCTAAGCATATTGCAATGAGGGTTGCGGTACACATTAGAAAATATTTCTGGTTTGCCTAAGTCGGGCTTGCCTAGGTTGGTCCGTGGATGAGTGACCACCCATTTGACCCATTACATACCGAGTTTTCTTGGTGCCTCAGAAAGCATGTTAAGCCATTGGTCCCGGCTGTCATTTGTAGATCTGTGACAGTCGTTACAGGTAGTCAGTGGCCCGAAAGTCTGACAACCAGTCTTACTAAGGGGTATCGTATTACCCAGTACTAACTGGGATGGAAGGTCAAATAGGCAGGCGCTCCATGTAAAATACTTGGTAAGACTGGAAGCCGACCCCAACATATTTGGTAAAAGGCTAGGTAGATGATAAAATAAGGTTCTAGAGTTCTAGATAGAGGAGCTTTTAGGAATTACAACAGTTGATCTAAGAAAATTCTTGAATTTCGACCATTCAATTCTCATAACTACCAACTAAAGCGAAGTACTTACTAGAAGTAAAACTAATTTCCTCCAAGATTCCCATGATCATATCCAATTAAAACTAATTCATAAATCTGTAGAACTATAATTGCGGTGGTTATAATTCATTAGCGGCAATTATAGCTGACAATACGGGCGAAGACAAAGCCTTTTGATTACGACTGACTATTATTTGGGAATGTAAATGAATTATATGCTTGGGATAGAAAAAATGTTCGAATCGTTCGAAAATTGTTTGAAAATAAAAGATTATTAAAAATACATCATTATTTAGATAACAACATACGCATAGCGAATCTATTTATTTCAAGACTCTCATTTATGGTGCTATCATTGTGAGGATCGCCCGGAGGACACGGTGGAGCACACCGCGGAGGTCTGCTCCGCTTGGGCGGAGCACCGCGCCGTGTCCTCGTAGCGGCGATTGGCGGCGGCGACCTCTCGCGTCCGGCCCTGGTTCAAGCCATGGTCCGGGGTGAGAGGGAATGGGAAGCCGTCACCTCCTTCTGCGAAGCAGTCATGCTAGCGAAGGAGGTGGCGGAACGTGAGAGAGAGAGAACCTCACGTCCCAGCCGCCGCGGGAGAAGCACCGGGCGTCGGGAGCCACGTCGTGATGGCTCTCGGCCACCGTAGGCGCGGGCCTGTGGACGGTGAGTAATGGGCTAGCTCGCCGTCCGTCCGTCATATATGACGACAGGCCGTGTCGCCGGCGCGTTCGTGTTCCACGCGCGCCTCAAAGAGATGTCAGCAAACATAAGGGGCCCGCAAGGGCCGATGCCTGCCAGGGCTGCGGGACTGTTCGAAAGAGATACCGCGGCCCTGGAACATAAAGGGCAAAATAAGGAACATGGATGGTTTTTAATCAGTAAAAGTCTGACACTCCCTACCGCTCCGCCCAGAGCGGGTGGAGTCATTTGATGATTTCCCATCCGAAAAAAAAAAGAAAAAAAAAGACTTATTTATTACTCATTCAAGCGATAATTTATCAAGCCGTCGTTATGGAGTTTAAAGTTATGTGGCTTGCAAGATTCTGTTTAAACGAAATATCTTTAGCGTACGATGCTCAATAAAGCGTCAAATAATGTTCGTGCGAAGTTACTAACGATGTTCATAAAATATGTGAAGCAATCAGTAACCAAGACAAATGCACGACACACAATTTTGCGTCTTTGAACAGCTAAATGTAGACCGACAAGGGACGAAGACCTCTGATTACAATTTTCAATTAGCAAGACAAAATAATGGGGTTACTCGCAGTCTTCTATCCAATTGCTTTCAACATTGAAATAACACAACATTTATTAAAAGACTGAAATTCTCGTGGGGCTTACTGCCACAAATTCACCGACCAATTTTTTTCAAGTTAATTATTCGAGGTTTTTAACCCAGCCCAATGTAGCTTTTTCATTGTATTGCTGTGCAACATCATCTTTTCTTCGTTTAACTATTTTGTTTTATTTTATTTCTTTAAAAAACTAAGAGCTACGATCAAGACTGTTGAACTTTAGTAAAAAAAAATGCCAATTACAAGTTTTCACTGACAATTTTAAGATAGAAAAAGAAATAGTAGTCGCGCAAGGGAAACTAAAAAGCAAAAGCGTTTGGAGAGAATTAAGAATTAAGACTGGACAAGATTCAGTGATCTTCGAAGAAGTGGTTACATTTTGTTTTTTCTGTGAGACCAATATGGTGGAATACATTATGAAGAAAGCTCCACTGGAGGTGGAGCTCCATGACGTGATCAACGAGTTTTTCTGGAATCGCAGTGAACAAGCGATGGTTATTATAGGCCTAACTATTCTTAATTTATTTAGTAACTTTTTATGTCTGTTTGCTACTTTTACCCTAAGCTTTTATCAGAAGTTTCACTCGAGGGAATGTTCATTTTTGTTCCATTCAACGTTCACATGACTCCGAAGAAATAAATAAATAAATAAATAAATAAATATCCCTGGACATTTCACACAGCACCATCTAGTCCCAAGCTAAGCAACCTAATGCTTGTGTTATGGTAACTAGATGGCTGATAAACTACATATATACATTTTTTTTTTTTTTTTTTTTGTAAATACATACATATTATAGATAGAAAAACACCCAGACCCGGAACAACTACTTGTAGGTCATACAAATATTTGTTCCGTACGGGAATCGAACCCGCGACATGCAGCGCAGCAGTCAATCGCTTGACCACTGCGCCAACCGTGTCGTCAAATGAGATTGGAATGAATCTTAATCTGATACTTCTATTTAATTTTTCTCAATCTGTAAGCGACTGAAATAATGGTGAGTGCCAGGAAAATTTGATATCGTTGGATCAATTCACAAATGAATTAATTTTTCATCTTTTGATTAATTTTATGTTGAAACGCAACACTGAATTTTGTTAGTAGTTACTTCGGCAATTTTTTTTTTCAACATTTCTCTACACTAGAAATTTATCTTGTATCGTGGGTGCACTTTACAAACATTAAAGTCACATACACAAACAGCCAGACCCAAAACAACTACCTGTAGGTCATACAAATATTTATTTGTTCCGTGCGGCGATCGAACCCGCGACACGTGGCGTAGCAGCCAATGGCTTAGCCACTGCCCCCACCGTGTCATCTGACAATGTTCGATTTCAGGTCGAACAAAGTCTGCCTGTACAAGTTAACGCTATAGTCGCCGAAGTGAAAAGTGTCACTGAACTCAAACTATCTGTTGAGCGGAGATAAGGGGCTGCATTTAATGCATCTATCGGGATGCACCATCAGGCTCTCGGCGTCGCGCAAGTTATGAGACTTGATTGATCGTTCTCAAATTGGTAGGTATCGAACTAAGTAATTGACACAAAATGACTGAGTGGCTGTCTACAAGGTATAGTTCACCTTGACAAAATACAACTTGACAGCAGCACAGCATCTTTTTTATTAGTTTAAACTATGTATACTTACCACTTCAGGGATCAGGCTCCTCCAAGGTAACTCCATGTAAAATACTGGTATTCAGCTGCATCTGGTTTGGATAGAACCTGACCCCAACATAGTTTTGGAAGAGGTTAGGCAGATGACGTTCACAACTGGGATCACTTATTTCGTTTTAAAAAAGGAATAGTGTATAATCAACCTGTAATGTTACTGTTACTCGTACTTTACAGGCATGATATCTATGAGAGGGATCTATGGACTAGGCTGTTATCCACTCAGCGCGTTCGTGTTCCACGCGCGCCTCAAAGAGATGTCAGCAAACAGGACCCGCAAGGGCCGATGCCTGCCAGGGCTGCGGGACTGTTCGAAAGAGATACCGTGGCCCTGGAACACAAAGGGCAAAAGAAGGAACATGGACGGGTTTTAGTCAGTAAAAGTCGGACACTCCCTTCCGCACCGCCCAGAGCGGGAGGAGTCATTTGATGATTTCCCATCCCAAAAAAAAGGCTGTTATCCACTACGCGGGGCCAGTGCTGGTTAGAAACCCGTGAAAAGTGGTGATAAGGGCAATATCGCCAAAATGATGTTTTTTTTGCTATATAGGGAAAAACCCACGATATTTACGAACTCATATTGGATATCCACTTGTAAGAGGCTTCTGAAGTTATCAAAAAGTTTCAAATTTAATTTGTTGTTTAGTAACTTTATGTCGTGGAAGTTACGGCTTTGAACTTGAGAAACAAGTTGGAGTGTATCAAAATCAAGCAATTAATACTTTGATTTGACTTTTAACACCTAATATAAAGTACTTATTACTAGAGAAGTTGTTGGGTACGTACAGGAGGAGCTCGTGGCTAAATAGGAACAGCCGCTCGAGTCGATCTTTACGATAAGTCGTGTTTACCTAGGTTGGTCCGTGGATGGGTGACCACCCATTACATACCGAGTTTTCTCCATGCCTCGGAAAGCACGTTAAGCCGTTGGTCCCAGCTGTTATTTGCAGATCTTTGACAGTCGTTACAGGTAGTCAGTGACCCGAAAGTCTGACAACCAGTCTTACCAAGGGGTATCGTATTACTTAGTGCTAACTGGGTTGTGGAGGTCAGATAGGCAGTCGCTCCATGTAAAATACTGGTATTCAGCTGCATCCGGTTAGACTGGAAGCCGACCCAACATAGGGATAAGGGATATTGGGAAAAGGCTAGGCAGATGATGATGACGTTGGGTACGTGCATATCTAACGAAAAGTTATCTCAAATTATGTGATAATTCTAGATTTAGTACATTTTTTTGATGTCTCTCAGCTCTTTTGGGTCGGCGCATCATGTCGTTCTTCTTCCATATTTGTCCTTTAGTAGTCATCTCAGTAGTTACCCTGTTTCTAGCTATACAGTGTTTCCATGGACTGGCGATATTCTAGGTACTTGAATAACAACTACTCTAATAAACAAATAAGTTGAAATGTGAAAAAAAAGTTCACAAAAAAATGTTTGTTTTTTGTTTTGGAGTTTTATTTTTTTACTAAAGTTACGAAAATGTGAACCCATTATTTCGTAATGTAAACGATAGACAATATTGTTGGCCACCAAATAAGCCTATTTTTATCTCACTATGACCAAAACTTTGAGAGATGTTTTTTTTTTGTACACACGTAGAGAATATCTCAACAAAACGACTACCAAATAGCGGGAAAGTGGATTGGGCCCAATTGTGTAGTGTATTAAAATAGTTGTTATTTATATAATTACCTAGGATATTGCTAGTCCATGACCGGACACACATTGTATAATCTTTCAAAGAGATTGTCCATCGCTTCAAAGGTCTTTTCCTACTCTTATAGCCACCCATAATCATACTAAACACTTTCCCCGCGACGTTATACGTATTATAACACACAGGGAACAATGGCTAAAAGTAAAAAGTACCCACATAACCAACGTTTTTTTTAAAAAAAGCACGTTAATTCCGGTAATTACTAAGTGTTCTAAGCTCTTTATTTTAGGATACGGCACTTACAAATAAAAAAATACTATGCTCAACTCAAAAGAACTTTTTAGTGAAATTCATGTACATAACAAAGTAACCCTTCAAAGAAAGACTTTTAATTGCAGAAACGAAAACTTTAATAGTCTCCGAACGAAATAAAGCGTAACACGAGTAGTTTGTCGGAGCTCGGAAGTTATATTGCTTTTATTCCATCTTACTCTGCATCAAGAAAATACCGAAGTAACACAGTTAAAATTACTCAGTCCAGAGAAAATCTAGAAGTTTGTGACAGAGAAATATATATCCTAAATAAATATTCGAGTAGAAAGAGCCCAAGAACTAACAAATTGCTCAAGAAAAATTAAAATCGGAGCCTCGTAATGTTTTAAATGGCTCATTTAATGGGATAGCCCATACTTAAGAGATACTTTGTGTTTTAGGTATCTTTAAGCAGCATTAGTGTGGTGATAAAAAGAGTGATGAAGTACTCAATTTTGGAAACAATTTCACTAAAATAAATATTAATGTACTCACTGGACCTCGTGAGGGAGGACAACGCCATCAAGGTCGACCGCGGCTAAGGTGGTGTAAAGATCTGATTATGTTTTACGTGGCCAACATGACCATAGATCGCACAGGATGGAGAAGTTAGGACGGAGACCTTTGAACAGCAGTGGGACATGAAGTAGGCTAGCAAAAATCAACTAAAATTGGTCCCAAATAACGCCCACAATGACAGTAATATCGACAGTGGTGCAGTGGCATCAAAATAAAACAAAAATTGTAGGAATAAAATAATAGCACAATAATTTTGTAATGACGTCTCAAACCCAATTAGAACGTAGCCAATTTATTTGACAAGTTAATCAACTAAATGTAAATTTGTTAAAATTATTAGTTACGACATCCCTATTTATTTAATTTGTTTTGACCCTGAAAAGACGGACAGAAACGTTTACTATATCTGATAAATATGTATTTAAAATGCGGGGGCAATATTTACATTATGGGCAATATAACTTCACTTACAGGTAAGTTCGTTTGACTGTTCAATTATACTTGTTGCTGTATTGTCCTCGATGATTCAGAAAACTATTGTAGTCTCCGAAGTCTTAGTCTGCGACGTCATATAAAGTTTAAAGATAAAAAACTTATTTCCGAACGTAACCTTATCGTGTTGCCATCTGCCTCTGTAAACTATCTTCATTCGGATTTTAAAGGGGTGATCTAGTAACGGGCGTCACCTTTTCCGATTATTTTTGTTCTTTTTAGTTGAAAAATTTGCCATATTGAAAATCGTTAAAATGGATTAAAAAAAGTCGTTGTCGACAAAATCGAAGATACTTAAGAAATTAAAGAAACTCACAAAGCGCAGGAAATATTTTAAGTAGGACTTTGAATTTTAATTTATTTTTATTTAAAACAACTATTTTTTCTAGTTTAACCAAATTATAAGTAAAGATTTGACTTTGTATGTCAAATATATAAATATTATTTACGGAAAAAATAAGCTGCGGCTTAGATTTTTATAAATCTAAATTATACACATCTTGCTACATCGCTCTCACATAATGTTCAATCCATCTCAACATGAATGATGTAACCAAGGTTTTGTAAAAATATTCTGATTTAAAAGAGTGTCCATGGAGTTTCTTGCCCGTTCTTCGTTAGGGAATGAGCAACTACAATACTTTCACAGTTTTTATACTTACCTTGTGACTGGGACTGTAGCTACATTTCAGTGTTGTCTTTGTTTCGACAATTCAAAAGTGCTAGTAACTGTCCTACCTACTTCAAATAAATGCTTTGATTTTGATTTTTACCTTACAAATGAACACAACATCACGTCTGTACTATCCAAAGGGTTAGACAGCTTTATAGATATAAAATGACAACGAATTGCGGGTGTACACAATTCGCCAGTTATATCAAAATATATCATACCGTGTACATCTATACCGAAATCTGATAGTCTAGCGCGTACATTTGTACAACAAATCACTTTACACAAAGCCTGCAACACAATTTCCAATCTCATTCATGTCATTTTGTTCCTTTCACGCCGTTTCGAATAGGTAAGCTTTCAACGCTATTCATTTGTCTGCCCCACTTTATTTTCACTGACCAGGTGGCGTTTATGTTTTGTTTTAAATAAGACTTTTTGTACTTATAAGATCTTTTTGATATGTCATTGTTTAAAGAATTTTAACGATATGCTGAATTTTTTTTCTGATCTTTGATTATTCACATTAGCTTAAATAATCATTTCTTTAGAAAGTCTTAAGTTACAAAAGAAAATTTTGGAACTATTTCATCTTATTGTTATAACACCATCTGCTCGATAATGTTAAAATATACAATATAGATTATTGAGGTATTTTAGCAAAGCACAACAACAACACAACAACACACAACAGCGCGCAACACAACACAACAGCAACACACAACACACAGCACACAACACAACAACAACAGCGGTAACAACACAATGGTTTAACAGCGGTTGCATCCGCGTACTATATTATATTTTAACATGTTTCTTCATAAAAGACGTAGTTAAGTTGATTCTATGTTCCAAGTTAGTTCTGAAGCACCTGAGCTCTCCTGTCTTCAACTGTTCCACAAGCTGGTGCCAAAAGTTTTTAATGTACCGTGACTTGAATCTTAATATACTTATCTACGTAGTTAATATGTTTTTTAGGAAGTAAAGAAACCTTATTGTTATAAGTAAAGATTGGGGAATTTTATGTAATGAAACCATCACCTACCTAACACGACGATGTTCTTTTTAATGTAAAATAAGTATTTTAATTGTACAAGTAGTTATAAGGTACTAACATACTTTAGCAGCTTAACAGCTTTACTAACAATTTTATATGGAATTTATCTTCTGAAATAAAATTATAAATCACTAACGTTTTTCCAATTATGTTGGACTCGGCTTCCAGTGGAACCGGATGAAGCTGAATACAAGTAGTTTACATGGAACGACTGCCTATGTGAACTCCACAACCCACTTAGTACTGAGAAATACGATACCCCTTGGTAAAACTGGTTGTCAAACTTTCGAGCCACTAACTACCTGTAACGACTGTCAAAGATTTTCAATTTGACAGCGGGGACCAAGGGCTTAACGTACTTTCCGAGGCACTGAGGAAACTCGGTCTGTAATGGGTGGTCATGCACCCATCTACGGACCAACCCAGGCAGGCGTATATAGTGAAATAATACTTAATCATCTGCATCTCACAATGCAATGCCTGCAATGTTCCTACAGCTGGTACCCTTTTTTTTTTGGAGGGTGAGAAATCATCAAATGACCCCTCCCGCTCTGGGCGGAGCGGAAGGGAGTGTCAGACTCTTACTGACTAAAAACCACCCATGTTTCTTCTTTGGCCCTTTATGTTCCAGGGCCGCGGTATCTCTATCGAACAGTCCCACAGCCCTGGCAGGCACAGCTGGTACCCTGGCCTCCACTCTTACCCATGTTTTTAAATTTTCGATGCTGGTTTCATCCTTATGTTTTCCTGCACCGTTTTGAGAGCAGTGGTGATGAAATAATTTACATTTGAATCAACAAACTACAACTCGTTGGCCGTTCACTGCTGGTCTCACCTCTTTATACGAATTAACTTGATTGTTAATTAGAATAAAAGCAAACATTTGATTACTACAACTAACATAAAGTCTTTGCTATCTTTACAGGTAATTGCAGTCTCTATTACTTCAAGTAGAAGTCTTTATTGCAAGACATTAAAAGGTAAATTAAACATAATCTTTTAAGGTTTTCCATTAGCGCAGCAGTGAAGAAGCAGAAAAAGAAATGAGAGACACAGAACGAGCTTTTACAACTGTACTCATATTCAGCTGAACTAATACCTACTGTGATTAATAATTAAAAATAGATCAAAGAATTGAATCGCGTCCTCATCGAGGTCGATCGAAAAAAATACCCAGAAAGCATTTTACGGATCGATATGATAAGATTTTCAGTATTATTGCGCAAGACAAATTGTTTTGTCTTTCTTCTTTTTTAAACGTTTTGTACCACACTAGGAATTTCTCCTATATCGTGGATGCGTTTACAAAAATTTAAAGTCACATAACGAACAGCCAGACCTGGAACAGCTACCTGTAGGCTATACAAATATTTATTCCGTGACGTTCCGTATCGATACAACAGCTATTCACTCAGCTACTGCGCCAACCGTGCCGTCAAACTATAGTGAAGTCAACAATACAGAAACGTGACAATGTTTTACAGTAGGGCAAAACCAAAATCTTTGAAACAGAAATAATAATTATGGGCTGTTATAAGCAAGAACCAATTAAGTCGCACAAGCTGTGGAGATTTTTCACTAGAGCCTCGACTCATTATGCCGTCTAAGAGCTTTTGTTTTAATGCTGAATGACGGTACCCTCGATTTGGTTTAAGCACATAGACGCGGTGTGGTCTGTGTGCTCGCCCACTACGCGTAGTTTGTATGCCTCCTTACAAACACGTGTTTTTGTTTCGTTTGAAAAGAACCTTGAATTGCCTTCAGGGAGTCGAGGGTAAACTTTGCGTCATACACCTAAAGTATGAATAAAACGTGAATGAAAAATTCTATGAACTGTTTTCACATTAATTACTTAAAGCCGGGTAAATTAGTTGATAAACAACTTGACCACCACCGTAATATTAGGGGTTAAAGTATGAAATTGCCGATTTCTATGGACGATTTCGTGAAAAATGATATTTCCATACTGACATTTTTATTTTCCTTGGAAACGTCTGAACCGATTATGATGCAATTGCAAACTATAGAGTGAAAAAAGCTGCGTATCTTAAATTCTCAAAACAGTCTATGACAAAAATAAAGGCAACCTACTTGAAGTAGTGAAACCGACGGCACATTGAAACAGATGTTTTGACACACTACCCTATGAGGTAATATGCAACTACTAGTACGGTTTTTAAACTCTAAAAGGTACGCAATTTAACATTTAAGCCAAAAAAAAATGGAATTGGGAAAAAATATAACTATACGTCAAAGTTACAAACAGAACAAAATGTGAGAAAAACGGCAATTTCATCTTTAAAGCCCTATTATAGTTCGTATACTGAGTGGTCCAATTAGTTAAAAAAAATGATTACTCTTGCCAGGGGGTACCTACCCTAAAATACCCCATGTATGTTTCGCGAACCTTTAAACTTTTCCCTTGGCATGGGAAATCAATTTTATTTTATGACATCACTATTTCGACCAACCTGTATTGACTTTATAGCCGATTTATACAATTGTCAAACAGTGACAGCTGTGATTTGTATATACAGGGTGGTCGAAATAGTGACGTCATAAAATAAAATTGATGGGTTGCCACAATACTAGTTGCGTCCGAGTAGGTATCCGAGCCCACTTGGTCCGAGCATACTCTGATCATGTCAACCCGGCTCAATACGGCCAATGACCGTAGAGTGCCAATATTCATTACAATTAATACCCCCTTTTTTTTCGGATGGGAAATCATCAAATGACTCCTCCCGCTCTGGGCGGAGCGGAAGGGAGTGTCAGACTTTTACTGACTAGAACCATCCATGTTCCTTCGTTTGCCCTTTATGTTCCAGGGCATAATTAATACCCCTGACGATACAAATCTACAATTTTTCTATTCGTACTCGAACACTGGTATCTATCTCTTCTAAAACTTTGTTCCCAATTAATTCATAATTACCCTACGCAGATTAGCAGGTCTCTGAGACCCTCCACTTTAACTTGTTCCTTATCTACCCTCCAAAGATTTGCGGTTTCTGATAAGTGGGTGGGTGAAAGGCGCTTACTTGCCTTTTACGATAGCAAAAAGGATAGGGGAATCAGGGAATCAGGATGGAGTGTTAATAACGCTATCATAGAGTAGCTACTAAATATGAAGTGGCACTGTTGGAGAAATAGATGACACAAAATAGATGACACAAATGTCAGTTTCTAAATTATTTGCAGTTATTGTTTTAAGCTTTTACGGTTTAAACTAAACTTACACTGTATTTTTCCGTGATTTTCAACAATTCGGGAGCTCACAATAGTTGAAAAATCACGGAAGATATCCTCCGTGATTTAGATTTTTTTTGTTTTTTTTGTATTGTGAGAAATAGTGTAAGTTTATTTGGAGTTATATTTTAAGCCCACCCAATTATGTATTTTCTTTTGTTCGTTATCACCTATAATGTAAGTTTTGTTTTTGTCTGTGTTAGTCTTTAATAACTAAAAAAAATATTTGTTATATGATTATCCCTACATTATTTTTCAGATCAGGAAAGTTCACTCTATACACAGATGTGATAATAATAAACAACCAGCAATCCAAAAAAAAAAATATGAACCCGCCATAATGTTCTTGCTATAATTTTTCTAAGATTCTCCGATATTTTCCTACTATTGGTTGTTTTGTTATTCTTGCTGAGCATAAATATTTACCAGAGAGATATGTGTGGGGGTGTGTGTCGGGAAACTCTCCAATGAATAAGTCCTTTTAGGTTACGAAATGTATTTCGAAGGTTCACCAATTACAGAGAAATTATAAAATTAGTTTCTTATGAATAAGGTTTACAATATCAGTGTCCGTTCCCACCGAAGTTAGGTAAAGAAAAAGCGATGACAATAGTCGGTGACGTCTGAAGCGCGGTGTCGTAATACGAACGGTCACTTTGGCGGTACGATGTGCTGAGCTTGCAGGTTGGCCTCGTAACACCTCCCCTGCCAGATAAGCAACTATTTGGTGACCTTGACGCCAAAAGTTGCGGCTCTCCTTTCATCTTCTGTCAACTCGGCATTAGCTGTTTCAGTTGTAATATTTACTTTCGCAGCTCGACGGCGGCGGCAACGAATGAAGTACCAGATGCTCAGTGCGCTTGCGCCGAATAGTATGATTGAATAAAATGGAATTGTGGTATGGTACATTCCAATCGTGTCTAATGATTCAACTGGTATTTCGTCTTGCATGGTAATTTGGTTCTGAATTTCGCGAAGACTGCTTAGATCTGTACTCTGCAAATGGAAACTGCGTGTCTTCGCCAATATCTCGTAGTGCGGTAGAGCCATGAGTTCTAATGGTTGTCCGACTAATTTGTTATCCAAATTGATTATACTGATCTCTGGGGTTTTTATCTTGCAACCTTGAGGAACGGTGACCAAAAAGCTTCCTCGTAACATCTGATGTCGTTCTTTTCCACAGGATAGTTTTACTTTTGTACTGTTGGGGAAAGCAATTATGTAATGGTAGCTGTCTAGCTCAATCAGAGCTTCCTTGGTCAGAGAGATAGGCGTGGTTTTGCACGTTACATCTAACTCCTGAGATTGTATGAGTTTTTGAATACAGTCTGTTTTTGACAAAATCTGGTGGACGATCTTCTGCTCGCATAGGTGCCAGGAGTTGACCTTCGGGCATTCAGCCTCTATATACACAAATTCCTGAGAATTGGATGCTATATAGGGTGCAGGTGGTACTATAATAACGCTATTGTTATTTGGAACAGGGCACAATTCATATAACTGATACTCAGTAGCAAATGTAATAGGAAACTTTATGACTACTACAACTGTGGACTCGGTAAAAAATGAAGCTAAGTTAAGGATCTCGTAATAATTTCTAATATCTAAGTCAATGATTTCGTTGGAACTATAAATACTTTTTAGTTGGCTTATCATACTTTTAAGATCTTTGATAGAAAGTATGGAATGATGAACTGATTTATCTCGACTAAAGGCTAATATATTTTCTATTCTATTAATTTCACTCAGTAGTTCTTGTACATTTTCAGTCATAATCGCGAAAAGTTGCACAAGATGAGTGTAATGCATTATTCGCTCATTATCATTGTTAGTCATATTCATGACATAAGAAAGAGCTCTTTCCAATTTTCTCTGATTAATTGAAAGATTGCGGATTATCTGGTTTTGCTGAATTGTCATTTCTTTATATAAAGTTATATGCTTGTTAAACGATTGTGACATAGTTTGATCGTTTTTATTTAAGATACGTAATGCATTTTCAAATCTCAGAGCGTCATCATTATCTAAATTTCCTGAAATACTTTTGATGATTGTGCCTATTGGGTTAATTAGTCCTCTCTTAACTCTGGTTGGCCTAAATGTATCTAACTGCACCGAAACTTTTTCTAACTTTGTGTATAAATGTTTAATCTGGTAGTTGAAGAGAGCGCTGTCCCCATGTGATAATTTCTGTGTAGCGACAGCGAGTTGAGATTTCATAGTGTTTACTTGTGATTCAATTTCTTTGAGGTCAATGTCTTGCAAGAATGTGTGGAAGTGAGATATAATTTTGGTAGCACCGAGATTAAAAGGTAGTATACCCGGTCCATTGTCTAGGCTGTCAAAACGTATGTCTTGAGCACCAACTAGTAAAACCGGCAACAATAGTAAGTACCTGTAACAATGATATATGAAGAATGTCATTTCTTTGGTGGTTTTTTTAATCGTGATTTAGCGACCGGACCACGACTTTTTGCGGTGTAAATATGTACAGGTAAGTTCTTAAGTACTTTGTCTTGAATAAATCTAGGTGCCAATTTTTGTCTACTTTCCATTGGATTTCGTAAATGTATGACTTGATCTTGTTCACAATCTAAAACAGGTTCCCTATCAGCGTTACGCCGCGTCATTATACCTATACGATCGGATAGTGCAGAGTCATGAATAATTTTATACACCGTTTCCATTCTACTACGATGTTCTTGGATATAAGTTTGAAGATATCGGTCCGTCATATTTAAATCAATAGGATTCCGAGGATCAAAATGTCCAGAAATGACATCAAATGGTCTACACTTAGTTAAACTGTGGATAGAACTATTGTAGGCGATTAACGCGTACGGTATAAGACTTCGGGTGGGCTCGTTTTTATGCTGAATTTTAAATAATCGTAAGTGTTCCAAAAGAGTACTGTGGAAACGCTCTATGATACCATTTTCATTTGGTGCATATGCACTAGTCATATGATGTTCTATTTTATGCAAACGGAGAAATTCTGACACTACTTGATTGCTAAATTCGGTACCTTGATCCGTAGTTAAATTTAAAGGAAATCCATAATGGGCACTGTAAGTTAAAAGGGCTTTTAATATATTGGGTGCAGTACAATCGGGTAAAAGATACGCCTGAGCGTATTTAGAAAATGAGTCTATGACTGTCAAGTATTTGTCATGATCAATAGTCAAAACGTCTGCGTGGGCTAATTCAAACGGATGAGTTGATGGAGGGACAACTCTGAACTGCGGACGTATCGGATTTCGGTCATATTTCGCACATCTGCATATATTACATTCGTTTATGAATGTAGTAATATCTGTTTTAATTTTCGGCCAAAAGTAACGTTGTGACAGTGAAAGGTAGGTTTCGTTGATTCCGCGATGATTGGTCTTGCCTTCGTGGTATTTTTTTATTATTTCAAGTTGGCTTGACTGATCATTAACGTTAAGTACCTCATATTTGACTAAAACTAAGTTCATCGATGAATTTTGGAAAGTTTTCTGTAAAATCGGTATGATACTTAGCATTTTTCCGATAGGATTTACAAGAATCGCTGTCCGGAGTTTTGGATCGACGTGAGACTTTACAACGTCAATAAGACTGCCTTCAATGCTATGTTCGTTAATGTCTACAGTAGTTTTCTGAAAAGACTGAAAAGATTGAGTTGTGGTTGGTCTACTTCTAGGGTTACCATTTATTATATTTATGACTAACTGCCTCTTAAATTTATTTAAAGGTTCGTCCGATATTGGAATTTCCAGAACAGGGTTTTCTAAACTTGTGTGTATGGTTTCAATATGTGGGGAGGCTGTACCTTCTGGATGCCACAGGCCATTTGATCCTCCATTTGATCCATCAAAAACTGAGTGAGCCGTGAGGGTTGATGAAGAATGTATCGGGCTGTTTCCTTCGGCAGTTAATGTAGAAGATGTATCCGAGTGTGCCGTTTCAGAAAGATTAACGCACAAGGACATGGTTTCATTCTGGTTTATTTGAATAGGTGATAGAGCATCCGCATTAGTATTAATTTTACCTTTTTTATGAACAATATTATAATTATATTCAGCTAACTTTAGTCGCCATCTCGTGAGACGTGATCCTGGTTCTTTAAGATTCATAAGCCAAACTAAGGGTTTGTGATCCGTTATTATTTTAAATTCTCTGCCGAAAAGGTAAGGCCTGAAATATTTTGTAGCCCAGACTATTGCGAGTAGCTCTTTCTCGATCGTGGAGTAGTTAATTTCGCTATCGTTCAAAGTTCTAGACGCGTAGGCTATGGGTTTGTCAGAACCGATAGGTCCCTGAGAAAGTATTGCTCCCAAGGCCACGTTTGAGGCGTCTGTGGTTAAAATAAATTCCTTGCTAAAATCTGGATATGTTAGAATAGGGTCATTTGTAAGAAGAGTTTTACAGTGTTCAAAGCAGGTCAAGTACTCTGGAGTCAAATTTATTTTAGCGCCTTTTTTAAGACATGACGTAAAGGGTTTAGTGACACGTGCGAAATTCGGTATAAAACGTCTGTAGTAACCAAGTAAACCTAAGAATGCCTTAATCTGCTTAGGAGTTTTCGGAATCGGATAATTTACAATAGCTGATATTTTATCCGGGTTTGGCTTCACGCCGTCTGTAGTAATTATATGACCAAGATAGGGTGTTTCATGTTTGAGAAATTCCGACTTATCCATCTGAATTTTTAAATTTGAATTTCTAAGACGTTCAAATATGGCGCGTAAATTAACTATATGTTCTTGCAAGGACGTTGAAAATACTAAAATATCGTCCATGTATGTGGTACAATTTGGCAATCCGCGAAGGACATTGTCCATCACACGTTGAAACGTAGCCGGAGAATTTTTTAAACCCATGGGCATTCTAACATATTCAAAATGCCCCTGCTCTACACTAAATGCTGTTTTTTGAATATCGGACGGATTTAGCTGAATTTGTAGAAATCCAGATTTTAAATCTAATGTCGAAAAGTATAAACATCTGCCTAACTTGTCTAAAATATCATTAATGTTCGGGATCGGATATTTATCATTAATCGTTTTTGCATTGAGTTGGCGGAAATCAATGACTAAGCGCCATTTGACCTTACCAGACGCGTCACTTTTTTTTGGTACTATCCATATTGGAGCGTTCCAAGGCGATGAAGATGGTTGAATAATACCTTGGTGTAACATCGATTCTATTTGATTGTGTACTTCTTTCTTATGTACGTAAGGGTATCTGTAACTTTTACTGTATACCGGGCTATCGTCCACGGTTCTGATATGATGTTTGATTTCATTGGTAAAAGTTAATACTTCATTTTCGAGATAAAATACGTCGGAATATTCTTTGCATAGATTAACTAAATTGGCTGTCTCTTCTGCATTTAAATGTTCTATGCGCAGGTGCGATAACACTTGCTGAGTTCGCATATCGGTATTCATGGTCGTGTCTACTCGAGTTACTGGCATTGTTTGTTCGTTATAAATATGTGCAAAGATAGGTTTTGTTATGGAAATTACAATATCAGTATCCGTGGGATTTGAAATTTGTACATTAGTATGATTATTTTCGGCGGATGATAAGCATTCGCTGATGTAGCAATCAGAAATTGATTGTTCTTCAATGTAAATATCTCCTTGCGCAATATTAGTAGGCACCTTGATTAACTGAGTAGTTTGTGCAGGTATGGTGATGTGATAACAGTTTAAGCATTCAGGATTATATAAAACTATTGGAATTTTTGCAAATTTAGTTTTTAACGTATGCGTAACTAGGTCGATTTTTGCATTCCATTTTTTTAACTGTTCGCAACCTATCAATCCATCAAAGAAATTATGAAATCTATATAGGTATAATTTTATGGGCATAAAATCTTTAAATTCTTCGAAACAGGGCACAGTTAACGAGTAATAATTTTGGGTGGTCACGTGGGTATTTGTGACCAAAAAGGGGTCATAGACAAGTGAGATATGCGGGTAAAATTTTTCGTATGCTTCCGGGCTTAGAAAAGACTCATTTGCGCCTGTATCGATTAAAAGTTTTATTGGTGGATTATTTATTTGAATATAAGGTAAATGGCGTTTACCGTGCAAATTTAGCTCTATTTGAGGGCATTGTTCTCCAAGGTTGGGCAAAAATTTGAACTCTGAAGGTTCTGTCCATCTTCAAAAAGTAAATTTTCATCGTCAAGGTCGGTCAAAAAAATGTCAGGGTTAGTTGTATCTGGATTAGGAATATCTGTGTTCTGGATATTGCAATCATAATAGCAATAATTTTCATTAAACGTTTCGTTGCAGTTCGCTTCTTTAATCTGAGGAACAATATTCACATTCGGTGCCAAACTGCGACTGCCATTGTAGTTCGTGGGTGGCAGAGTACGCGCAACGGGGTAACTAATGCCACTCATAGGTTTTGGATAATTATTCTGAGGTGCTTGGCGTACTGGGATTCGAAAACCAGTTGACATGTTGGTAGGGGGTGCTCCGAACATTTGTTGAGTCTTTGTAGGTCTTGGGTAGAGTTGTCTGAACTGATCTGGTCGTGCAGGTTGTGTGTGATATTGTGGTGGATATTGAGATCCCAAAGGCTGGATTTGGGGTCTCGGGTATGTTTGAAAAGTTAAATTTTGATTTGCTGGCCTAACCGAACGAAAATTATTGTGTGACCAAGAAGTAGAAGGATTAACCTGCTCATTTTGGGGTTTATCTTTTGCTGCTACTGATTTGTTCCGTTTTTGGAGATATAATATATTTAATTCGTCTTGAGCGAATTCAAGAGCGCTTTCAAGAGTTGAAGGTCTCATACATCTTATCCTAGATCCTAGTGGTTCTTCTAAACCTTTCAAAAAGCTCTTTAAAGCTAGTTTTTTATAAAGAGTCCGCTTGGATTCTATGGTAGTTTTTATAGATTCGTGTAATTCGACGTGCGTCATAATTGTGCATAACAAGTGTTGAACTTTTTCGTAAAAAACTTGTATCGTATCGGTTCCCTGAACTAAGAGAGAAAGATCAGTATACAACGACGATTCATCTCTGTGATCTGAAAATGTATTAATTAAGGTTGATCTTATACCATTCCAATCACCTGGAATTCCGTTAGTTGCCAAAGTACGTGCAGCCTTACCAGTAATTTTGTTTAAAATTCCATTGATCAAAGATAAGTTCGAAAGCTGACGTCCTGGTTCTGGACTGATATAAGTGAGCACTAATTGATCGCACAAGTTCAGAAATCTAGTTAAAACATTTGGATTTCCGTCAAATTCTGGAACTAGTCTAAGTGATTTATAAATCTTATCTGCTAAATCTATCTGATTCATGTCGATTGTAGAACTACTACTCGATTCCGTCATGGTTTCTAAATTTTCTATTATATCTTCTAAATTACGAAAGACGTCACTTCGCGCGATGCGGAGTTGATTGCGCCTACTAAGACTAAGATCCCTATTATTACGTGGGTGAAAAATTTTGGAAAATTATAGTACCTTGCGTTAGAAATATAGCAACCAATAATAGGACTTATGTACTTACATGAGTAGCATTGCTTGCGAGCGTTGTTTCATCGATTTTTGGATGTCCCAATCTCCGTAGCAACAGCTTCCTTGACAGCCTCCAATAGGTTCTTCGTCCAGACAGTTGATATGGCGTTTTCCTGATTTTTAGGTATTTCACTCACCACAGCTTAAGTCTGTAACGAGCACCGACTGCGCCAGATATGTGTGGGGGTGTGTGTCGGGAAACTCTCCAATGAATAAGTCCTTTTAGGTTACGAAATGTATTTCGAAGGTTCACCAATTACAGAGAAATTATAAAATTAGTTTCTTATGAATAAGGTTTACAATATCAGTGTCCGTTCCCACCGAAGTTAGGTAAAGAAAAAGCGATGACAATAGTCGGTGACGTCTGAAGCGCGGTGTCGTAATACGAACGGTCACTTTGGCGGTACGATGTGCTGAGCTTGCAGGTTGGCCTCGTAACAAGAGTAGCTTTATTATTGTCAATACTTTATTGATTAATATTATTTTCTACCCAGAGAAAATATCAGCGAGGAGACATTCTAGAGAAGTATTAAAGATTAAGCCAAAAATATTTCCATACTTCGTAGTTTATAAATCCTCAAACAGTTTAGTAGCATCGTGACTCTTGACCTGAATAAAGGATTCTAGCCTTTGAAAATATCTAGCAGCGATACACTGTATGCCAAAACAAACACATGCCGTTTCGACCATTATTGCTGAATGTATCAGACTAACCAGATTCGTTGTCTGATGGCCAATACACAAAACATTTATTCTAAATATCCCATGACTAAAATCTTATCTCTTAATGAGACCAAACTTGTTTTTAGAAACATTAAGGTTGACTGGTAGAAAATGATTATGGCAGTAAGTCCACCTCTGTACTCTGTGCTTGCGGTGTTAAATAAATAAGGTTTTGTACGCACTGGCATGTGTTTAAGTCACCTTGCGAGTAGCGAAGTGACACCAACGTTCTAGAATCTTCGCAAACGGCCGCACTACGCGCTTGGCGCCCTCCGTGTACCAAAGCGTGTTCTCGTTGTCCCAACTGCCATGTCCTCACTGGTGGGGACAACGGGAAAAATCAAAACCTTCGTTACGTTGTCCCCAATACCTCGCCCCACTGGTGAAGACAACGAGAAGTCTGTAATTTTGTTCACGATGTCCCCTAAAACTTATTAATTCGATAGTCTCGATAAATCAATTAAGTGACAGCCTAAAAACTTAACAATGGCCCGAATTCTATTTGTACACTGTGTCCTTATCGTGTTACAGATGAAAGACAAACTAGGGTATTGCGTCGATTAATACAGACTATCTGTTTGGGGACACACAATCAATAATCTACTTTGATAGGTTTAAGATAGAGTTGGTTTAAGAATGGTATGATGGCACGTCTAGGCTAAATAGTTGATGGATGTATGCTGAAGATTGCGGGCAAGACTATTTAACAATAATTTATCTCTAAATTAACATTGCGTCTACTCGAAGTTGACGCAATATTATAATAGTCAGTGTTGGGAATCAATTTTGATGATTGACATTCAAAAATAAGATAATATCTCCTAGTTCTAACACTGTGCACTGAAATGGAATTCGAACTTCCCTTGCAATAATTTTTATTTTTATTTTTTTTTGCATGGTAACTGTCAAAAAAACAAATTAAAAAAAAATAAGTACCATCAGTGGCGAAGGTTCCGTACAACTCGATTCCCACCGGCTTCCCTTTGAAAAATGACACAGTCAGTATTCTATAAACAAATTAATATAATCACATTAAAGATATGTACTCCGGCTTACCTCTTACAAAAATTTACTCTTCGCTACCTGGTACTACATATTTATAGCTCAGGATTAACACTGATTTGATTTAGAAACAGTCAGGTGGTAATACCCACCCTAGTAGTAAAAGTTACTCGGGGAAAACGGTAGTGTTTGCAAGGACAGGCTAGTTTATACCTACTAGTACACACGAACGTGCGAAAAGTGGTAAGACTAACATGACTTTTTTTTTTATCTGACGTCAGAACACGCCGTGTTTGTGTCATGTTCATTCCACATCCACGTACGGTGGAACCTCTTTTACAAAAAAACCAGTTTATCACAAAAGTGACTGGTGTAGAATTTCATGTGTAATCAAGTCCGCCTATAAACCACAGGTATGATGTTTTAATAAATTCATTAAAATGACGTTTCAAAAAGAATTTATTCGAAGCCGTGATAAAATACATTGAATTATTTTTTAAGTAGGTACAGTTTGAACACAATGATTAATTATTGAAAAGTAGGTACTTTTAATTAGAAATAACTACCATTTAACTATTTAGTCTATTTATTTCAAAGATTATTAAATTATTTACAAACTACAAAACTATAATAGTAATAAATATGTACAAGTACAAAAGGGTTACACGTCCAAAAATTCGTCCGCATCACTGTCAACAGGAAAAGTGCCCAGAAGGCTGGCAGCATTGCCACGTTGGATATGATTGATAATAATATAATTATCTAGGAAAATGACAATGGCAAAGTAATGTTATTCAAACAGAAATGTATTGCAAGGGGTTCAAAGCTTAGCATAAAAACTTTAATTGCCCGTTAAAAAGATTTTAGATTTTAGAAAACATGGTTATATTTATTCTACATAACTAAACAATGTAATTTGATAAAAAATAAATAGATTTTTTGACGTGATAAAACTGTGATCTTCATTGTGGGTATGTATGACCCTCTGGCATACCCCTCTTTCAAGATATAAGAATTTCAAACACGACAATAAGTCTCTATCATATTCCGTTAGGGGTTGACATAAAAATATGAGGGCCAAACGTCGGCATCCTGATACGATTCACAAACTCCTTTATCTTGTAAGAAAATATTGGTGCCTGGGAAAAGGTTACATTCCTTTACCCAGGAACCAATACCAGACACGTTTGTTAGTATCCAATACATGTCTCAATTTCTTTTTGAATTATAAAATGTAAATTTCATATATTCCAAGTCCGAGACCTACATAAAACAAAAATAGATAAAAAAACAAACGCTATTATTACTAAAACATAAATTGTCAGAATTACAATAGAAGCATTATTGACTGAAATTAACAAGTCAAAAGTAAAATACACAATGGATTTAGAAATAAATTAATAAAATATCATAATAAATAGTCTTATGATTGAAACATTTATTACTATGTTTGCGTTTGCAACTATTTGTTTGCTAATTTGAGCTACAGGTCAGTGCAGAAAAACCACTAACGCAAACGCTGTTGTAAAACATAAAGAAATTCGTTGACTTTTCACCTATCCAAACCTAAAGTTGGGCCCCACTATATAGACCCGAAACTCGTTGGAAACACCGTCGACGTTTCAAAAAGAACCGTTTATAAAACTCGTCTGCATCGAAAACACCGCTGGAAACAAAATAACTCCCTTAATTTTCATTAGCGGAAAAACCTCACGGATGAAAAAAGCCGGCATTAATTCGCCGGGGAATCCGGGAAACGATTAAATTACCACAAAAGGCGAGGACAGTCGAATGACTGCAATAAAACCATATTATGTTACGACTCCGCCACTCAAATCTTAGCCATTAGGCCAACGAGTACTTTATTAGGCATCCGCTTTACAGTGATTAAAGAGCAAAAATGACAGCGAAAGGGTAAACATATTAGGTATACCTATCAACTGGGATCATCTTGTCCTAGTTAGTTAGTGGAAAAGGATTATTCCAGCACTCGTTACGGCGATAACAATCCGCTTAAAACCCAAGTCCGTCGTGTTTAATAATCGCAATAGCGAAAGCCACGCGCAGCGGTAAAGCTATTTCTAGCGCTTAATGCACTAATTATTTCCATTCAAAGTTTCATCCTTTAAAATACTAGAATGAAGATAAAGAATTAACTAGCAATAATGAGCGTTTTGGGTTTGTACGGGCGCAATGCAGTTATAGAAGTAGTTGTAAGGGGGTCGGCGTGAGGCGAAATTGCCAGACGCGCCGATAACGCTTTACCGAAAGCACGGGCCGCGGAAACGTGAGCGATCGTAGAGTTACGTTAACGCGTCGCGATTTCGTGTGAGCGGTGTTTTTAAATGCAAGCAAGTGTACTATAGTGAACTTATTGAGAGATTATTTGTGTGCATTTCTGTGGATTATGTGAAGGTTTGTGACTTTTTTTTTCTTCGTAAAAAAGTTTTTGGAATTTGTAAGTTTTTTATTAAATTAAAAGTTTGATCGAATTCTACAAGATGCTACATGGTACCTTTACATTCAACAACGATGAGAAATTATGAAATAAACTACGTTAGTAACTAAGTTAATAGGCTAAAACTTATTCGGATTTCTGTATTCAAATATTGCAGGTTCAAGTTTTTCGCTTACTGGAATACGGTAAGCGTAATGTGATTAGTAATTTGCGGTGTACATTATGGCACTCTATTTTTTATTGTATTTTATAAGAATTACCCGTTTATCGTACGGCCTCCATTGAAGTTTAGCAGTAGAAATACTTTATCTAGTTAGTAGTTACTAGTCTGCAGAAATACTTTATTTTTAGACAAAATTGAAAAATAACGAAGTCATTATTTAAATCGAGGTTTACTAAAACGACACATGGATTACCATGGACCATAAATTCGTTACTTTACGGTGCGTAACCGAAAATAGAATCAATATTTTATAAAAAGCGACTACATAAAGAAAGTTTGTTTAAATATTATCATTCAAGGTCATGCATAAACAGAATTATTTATAAGTTACTGTCCCTTCTTACCCTACTTTCAGGGAGTCCCTTCATATCAATCATAAATGTGTTTTCAGCACTGAAAATTTACGGTGTGAATAAACTGATCAAACTAGTTTTTACTTGAGTTTCCAAAAAAACGAGTATTATGTTTTCAGTATGCTATTGTAATATAATGAGCGTTTATTACCTTTATATGACCATCATTTTATCCATCACAATATTTGAGATATTATATTTCCGATCATCTTTCTCCTGGCATTATACCAATTTATTTGAGGTTGGTGCAGCAAATCTTCTTCTTCCATACTTCTCTATTACTCATCATCTGATAAGACATCTCCTTTCTTGCCATTTCTGATATCAGAAACAATTAAATAATATTTTGAAGGAAAAGAAAAATTAAAGGAAATATTACGATGACGCAATAATGAAACCGCCATTATCCCTCACACAAAACACTACATTTACATAAAAAACCTTCATAAACATAACTAAGCGTAATAACTTCTCTAAATATGGAAATAATCGTATTTGCGAGGCTGTGAGCATCTGCGGGATTGGTTCAAGAGAATTCTTTTACCAGATCAAATTCCTAACTCAAATTTATCTCACCACTCGGGAAAATTCCGTCAGTGTCGTATTACTTCCAGTGCTCTAAATATTTTGGAGATGAATGCGTATGGAATGCAATGAGGTTAATTTGGAATGAAAGCAAAAACTTCACTGCATCTTGTATTTATTAAGTTTAATTGATGTGTAATCGATTTTGATTAAGATTATGAACTATGCTACCTCGTTGGTCTAGTGGTAGCAAGCGCGACTGAGGATCATGAAGTCCAGTTCCCGGTTCGAACAATTATTGAGTTTTTTCAACAGAAAATTTTCAGAAACAGCCTGGTCTGGACTTCAGCCCGGTTGATGAAAATATACTTACTTCCTATAACATGGGACTTAAACACAACCGGTGAATTATGGGTGTACTATTAGGTACACCACTGCCTATCCCTTCAGGGATTACAGGCGTGATGATTGTTGTGTGGTTTCAGATGAAGACAGTGCGCCTAAAATAGTTTTGTATTTATTATACACTGATGACTATCATGATGACTGATGAGCACCCTGCTGTTTTTGGTTTTCGACTTTCCTAAAATTTATTGTTGATTAGAGCATACTGTTTTGGGGGAGCTCGTGGCTAAATAATAACTGCCGCTCGGGTCGATCTGTAGGTTAAGCTGCGCTTGCCTAGGTTGGTCAGTGGATGGGTGACCACCCATTACATACCGAGTTTCCTCCGCGCCTCGGAAAGCACGTTAACCCGTTGGTCCCGGCTGTCATTTGTAGATCTTTGACAGTCGTTACAGGTAGTCAGTGGCCCGAAAGTCTTACAACCAGTCTTACCAAGGGGTATCGTATTAACCAGAACTAACTGGATTGTGGAGGTCAGATAGGCAGTCGCTCCATGTAAAATACTGGTATTCAGCTGCATCCAGTTAGAATGGAAGCCGACCCCAACATAGAGCATACTGTTTTGTTTTTTTTTTTTCTATATTCAGGATGGAAACTTGACTTAGCAAGGGCGTGTACATTAACTATTGTAGTTATAGAAAAACATTCTCAGGAAACCCTTCTTTATATTTTGAATAATTTAAGATCTGTCTACATTGGAAATAGTGGAAATAGTAATTTTTTGGTCAGCCGATCTTATTTCTTAAAACTACTAAATTCAGAAATCGCAAAAAACAAGACCCAAATATTTTTCACTAGTCTTAATCGAAAGTAATCGTTAATTAGTCAGTACAATGCTTTCCTCATTATTCCGTGACATTTAAATATAAACAACCACCAATTTTGACACGTTTTTATTAGTAACACCTGTAACTAACTATGTAAAAAAGTCTTAGAAGTTAGATTTGACCCCCTTCCCGGTTTCCAATTGAGAGGAAGTATTGCATAGATGTTTGGTTTGAATGACAATGCATGGTTAGCTAAGTGACGACCATCTATTAAATGCAATATGGCGGACTCCCAAAGATGGTAAACTGTTATTTTTTATGCATTCTATGAAATGAGTCTCAAATTAAAGGGTTTGTTGAGAAAAATACGAGAAATAAAATGACGTCACTCAAAAGCGAGTTTTTTTAAACTATATAATCATTTGGACCTACTTTGCAATTTAGGTATTTAATTATGATAGTTAAGTGACATACAAGCCAGTTCTGTGCAATTTTATAAGTTACGAATTCACTATATCAAAAATTGATTGTGATTTATGTTCACGTATGTTTTAGTCAGTAAGTCGTTGAAGTTCCAAATAAATAAATACAAAAATAAATATTGTATTATAGTGTCAACATTATCCAACGGCCATTTTGCTGAGGGTAGTGCGGTCGTGTCCATTTGATAGTAAAGTGAAGATAGGCTCTTGTAACTTAATTGACTATGAAATTAATACTGTGCTGAATATTCGACAGCCGAGGTAATCTGATCGAAAATCAGGCTGGTAATTAACGGGGCTATAGTCGGATATTTTATGCTTTACGACGGTAAATAGGTGTGACATGTATTACTTTGGCGTACATCATCTGCCTAGCAATTTCCCAAATATGTTGGGGTCGGCTTCCGTCTAACCAGATGCAGCTGAATTCCAGTATTTTACTGGATCGACTGCCTATCTGACCTCCACAACCTAGTTAGCACTGGGTAACACGATACTCTTTGGTAAGACTGGTTGTCAGACTTTCGAGCCACTGACTACCTTAACGATTGTCAAAGATCTACAAATGACAGCCGGGACCAAACGGAGGAAACTCGGTATGTTATGGGTGGTCACACATCCACGGACCAACCTAGGCAAGCGCGGCTTAACCTGAAGATCAGCCCCAGCGGCTGCTATTATTTAACCACGAGCTCCTTCTTTACTTTGGCGTACAAGTTAAATAAATTTTCGAATCTTTGGAAAGTTGGACTTTACGGTACCTACTTGGGGATTTTTTGAAAAGTCTACCTACCTAGGAGCTATTTTCACATTTTTCTAAAATTTTAAGGTACAAGCGCGGTGATAGCCTGTGAAATTCAAATTTTCTATGGTTTTTTGCAATTTGCAAGTCAGTGTCAGGTTGTATGTTGATGAAAATTGAGTCGCGCTAGTAACAAGTATGTAATTACAGAATTATATTCATTAAAATCCTGAACTCAACCCTCTAAGCTCATTTAACCCCATTCAATAACTGTCATTTGTAGATCTTTGACAGTCGTTACAGATAGTCACTGGCCCGAAAGTCGGACAACCAGTCTTACCAAAGGATATCGTATTCTCCAGAACTAACTGGGTTGTGGAGGTCAGATAGGCAGTCACTCCACATAAAATACTGGTATTCAGCAGCATTCGGTTAGACTGGAAGCCGACCTCTAAGTAGTTGGGAAAAGTCTAGGCTGATGATGAATAACTCTTTCATGAAAAAGTCAGTCAGTGGGCTTAAATGAACTTGAGAGTTGTATTGATGATTTTAATCATTATAATTCTGTAACTATATACGTTTTACTAGCGCGGTTCATTTTTCATCAACATATAACCTGACACTGACCGGCAAATTGCAAAAAACATAAGAAAATTTAAATTTCGCGGGCTACCCTGGCGCTTCCACCTTAAAAAGAATTTTAAAACATAAGCTCGAAAAGTTAACCTCAGCTTTTCCAGATGAAATAGCCTGTGATCCTCATCATTTCAACCACAAATCATACACTTCTGGGTATACCAGTACCTTCTACCATATTTCCTGGTTTCGAACCCTCAACCCCCACGAAGCTCATGCCAACACTAAAACCTTAATTCGTGTATATATATATACAGTGTTATTTGTAAAACACCACCAACCTGTTAAGAGGTCATTGTACTCATCATTATGAACAACTTTTACTATGGGACCAAACCTGAAATCGAAAAAAAACAGCTGTTCCCTGCATTTTGACGAGTTAATAGATCATAAATGTAGGGAACAGCTGTTTTTTTTTCACGATATAAATCTCATGTCATCTGCCATTATCTGGTGATGATGATGATTCCAAACTATAATTGGGTTCGACTTCCAGTATAACCGGGTGCAGCAAAATACCAGTATTTGACATGGAGAGACTGTCTTTCTGACCTCCACAAACTTTTTATTGAGTCAAAAATAAATATATTGATCAAAAATTAGCCTCATAAGCATTCTGAAAATTACCTGTAAAAGGATTCTCAATAATTTCTTAATTTCCGCTAACATTCGCCTTCTCCGAACGATCTCTTTGACTCAAAAGAGGAGTTTGCTTACCATGCCTCGAGGACATCGATCACTATTCGTTGACAGGTACAACGAGCCAGTGATGGATTGATCAGCATCCTCTCATCCCGTTTCTTTAATCTCAAATTATTTTTGTTTTTATTTCATGACGTAGTTTCATTGATAAGTAAAGATATCTATGTATTAAGTAAAGTAGTTTAATAAATACAGTTTTGGTCTTTTTTAAAAGCTGCATTGAAAACTTCTTGTTTAATTGACCTTCATTTATTATTTATATGGAGCTGATAAAGCTGATAAACTAATGTAAGACTGGGCAGGCCGTGTCTGCCGGATGACAGCTAAATTGTGAGCCCGCATATCGCAAAACTGGTACCCTGAGAAAAGTGGAACGAGTGACAGTTCAGTTAAAAAAAAATATTAATCCATTTGCTGTTAACATTAAATAACGAGTTATATTTTACTAGTAAACTTAAACAAGGCGCATTAAACATAACTTTTTGAACCTAATCATGTTTTAAATACAAATATACGTTTCAACTATCATTATTCAGGAACTACGGCCTGATTTAATAGCAGAGGTTTGTATCCAGAAATCGCTTCATCCTCCTCACCGGTCATATAGAAACGAGATATGGAGACAATCAGTCACTGTCACCAACAACAAAGTAATTTAGACACAGCACAACTAAGAACACAACAGATTACTTATACATTTATATGTCTCAAACAAAACACCTTCCTCTTTAGCACTTAGGAGATGACCTACTGCGAACACACAAAACGTTCGCATGGAACGCTGTCTGTCTACGCCAGGCTTCAGCCGAGTCAATCTATTCGTAGTTAGCCGTCCCGCCATAGCATGTACCACAGCTTTAGGTCATAAATCTCGAGGCACTGCACACAAGTTTCAGCCTTTCAAATTGATATTTCAATATTTTCACAAAACTCTCTAAAAACTTTTTTCGTTATATTCGATCGTAAATTTCACTTGATGAATAGCTCCTGTACTGTTTTGTATGTTTTTAGGGTTCCGTACCCAAAGGGTAAAACGGGACCCTATTACTAAGACTTCGCTGTCTGTCTGTCTGTCTGTCTCCAGGCTGTATCTCATAAACCGTGATAGCTAGAAAGCTGAAATTTTCACAAATGATGTATTACTATTGCCGCTATAACAACAAATACTAAAAATTAAAAAAAAAATATGAAGGGGGGAATTATCCCATACAACAGATATGATTTTTTTGCCGTTTTTATAGATAATGGTACGGAACCCTTCGTGCGCGAGTCCGACTCGCACTTGGCCGGTTTTTTGTAGATTGTAGCGACCAGTTATATTTTGTGTTATAAATTGGTGTTTGATTTTTATGATATGTTAGAGCTGAAAGATTTTCTTTAATAGTGAAACCACGGATTTTCTATGTTATCATTAATTACAGTATGACCCACAAAAGAGAGGGTCGTTTAGGCTTTAAGCGAGATAAAATATTCTGAAGGAATTTCATTTCATCAATTATTCAGTATTCGCTTCCCAGAGGAAAATAGAATTACATTTTTTGAAGACACCTCTCAAACTGAGATTTAACCAAAGCCTTAGAAATCTTTGTCTAGGATAGGCGGTTGAATTTCGTATCACAAATTAAAATAATAATTATACTTTATCTTATCGTTGCGTCGGTATTCCCTCAAGGGGTAGACTGAGAGGTATATAGAACATTCGCAATGCACCAATTCTCACGTACCTATTAGGAGGCGAGCATTCTAGATAGGTACTCCTACGTTTATGTAAAAAAAACAAAATTCGATGATTGCCTGCCTCGGTTGTATATCGGATAAATCAGATGGTGTTCCCAGGGGTACCAAATTCGATTCACCCCTAAAAAAGCCTACACGTTTCTTCGTCTGAACAATTTTCTTTTCATGTTGGTAGCGTTGTGAGAACCCGATATATCTTCGTGTCAATCTATTGATATGTCTGTCGACACTGTTGGCTTGTCTGTAAAACAGACTGATCTGAAGCTGAAAAGATATTCGAAAATGGCCAAAGAATAAATTATCAATTCCATGGTTCCAAATTTAATTTTTGCCGTTCATAAAATAATACGTAGTAAGAAATGTTACATAAGAAAATACTGAAAAGAAACTACAATTTAAATCAGCTTAATAAAATGGCCTTTAAAAGATCGTGTATTGGAATCAATGATGGAAAACCACCATTGATTCGAATACGCGATCTTTTGTGATTATATGCGATGTTTACATTTGATTTTGATTGAATAGGCAACTATTCAAACAAAATCACATAATTTGATAACCTCGCTAATTCACTTTTAATCACTATAAAGTACATTATGTTACATATAACTTTTTATTATTAATTTACTTATGTTTGTCCCCTAATATTAAATCAACAACTTCAATCTTTATAGCCTCGTCAAGGGCTTGGCTTCATATTAAAATTTAATGACCATTTTGGTTTTTTAAACATTTATTTTATATTTATTTATTTATTTAAACTTCATATACAATAGTGATACATAGGCGGACTTAATGCCACAAGGCATTCTCTACCAGTCCATCTTTGGGTTAAATAAGAAAACATTGTGATACAATTATGTACATGGGTACAAAATAAATATCTAAAAAATAACTTCTTGTTTTCGAAAATGTATACACTTATATTTAAACTTATACACAAATATAAATAAAATAAACTACTAAATATTTTAACAAATACCAAAATAAAAGACAAGAAACCTAATAATAATTACCATAACTCGACTTCTAATTGAGAGCTATTTAGAGGTCATTTGAGATGTTGTGAAATTAGGATCATATTTGAACATTTTTGGAAGACTGAAAAGACTTGCTAAAAGTATAAACACAACTGCTAAGCATACTACATTCAGTTCGCTTACACGCCCGGCGCCTGCGCCTATCAACGTCAGTACGATAATATCTCAAACATAAACACTACGCTTTCTTTCATTCCACTAAATCTCCGATACGATCCCAAACGAAACTACATAAATAACCCTAAAGACACCCATTAAACATTAACTAAATCGCAACAGACACCTGAAAAAGTTTCTCACGTATTTGTAGAAAACAGACGTGAACATAGTGATATAAATAACTATAAATCTCGTCTAACTAAAGATCATAAAGTTTACAAATCGAAATTCTCCAGTCAAATCCGTTCTCCCGAACCGGGATTTACGGCACTCCCGGTTATTTTTAGATGCCACAAACGGATCTTAAAACGGATCTAACACAACTGCTGGATATATCTTTATTGATGTCTATCACATTTGTGTTTTGTGAATGGTGGTTCCGACTGTCATAATGTCGTAGAGCATTGTAATGTAACCTTCTTACGTGAACGTCACACGATTGTCCAAGAGTAAAAATCTATTCGTTTACAACTAAAATTATGAGGATGTGTAAATTGGACAAACGAGGCAATTATAAATAGAAACTTTACAATACAGCTTTTATTTATAACTGGAGCGTTGGTCTAGTGGTCAGCAGCGCGACTGCTGAGCACGAGGTCCTGTGTTCGATTCCCGGGTCAGGCAAAGTGTTACTGGGTCTATCCATCAGGAATATATCAGTAACAGCCACGGAGTCTGGATTACTTCCCGGTTGATGGCAATAAGCTCGCCCCCTATTACATGGGACTTAAACATAACTAGCGAAATGGGGGGGTACTATTAGGTGCAGCTCTGCCTAACCCTTTGGAGAAGACAGGCATGATTTTATGTTATGATCTATTTGTAAAAAGTTATTCTTATTATTATTCTTATTCTTTATTGCACACAAAATAATAAATTTGGATACAAATTGCAATAATATAGCTTATGTACAATGGCGAGCTTAACCCAGAATTGGGTTTTCTTACAGCAAACCAAATTTTGACTGCGAGATTTGCAGAAGAGGGTACACTTGTGGTGCAATAACTTTAACAAATTAATTAATTTTATAAACTAAACAAAAAAAGAAAAAGAATGAAAAAAAAAAGAAACTACAACTACCACAAAAGTACTAAAAGTTCGTAGAGATTTCACACTAACAACATTTATAAAAAAAGAATTCATTAACGTAAGACTTCCATTATCAAGCCTGTATGGTCAGTTGTATAATTGCGACGAGGCGAAAGAAGTATGTAAGGAGCGTAGCAAGTCGCTTTCTGTAGTCTCTACCTACCCCCATGGGAAAATGGAAGAGCTGTTCGTATTTAACCGTCAAGCAAAACCAAATACACGAGTATTTTCATATCTTCCAATAGAAGACAAATGAGTTCGTGTTAGATACTGGTGGCATATCTTTTACAAGAGGTGAACTTATCATTGAATACAACGAGCAGACAAATGAGATTACGCGTGCCAAGAATAAAATGCGTTTGATTCAAGTATTCCAAACAGATAAAAAGCGAAACTCATCATTAGCATCTGCCTTACCTTTTCCCAACTATGTTGGAGTCAGCTTCCAGTCTAACCGAATGCGAATAGACTATATTTTACATAGAGCGACTGTCCATCTGACCTTCACAACCCAGTTAGTACTGGGTAATACGACCTCTTGGTAAGATTTACTCGGTCAGACTTTCGGATCACAGACTGCCAGTAACGACTGTCACAGATCTACGAATGACAGCCAGGACCGTTGTATGTAATGGGTGGTCACCCATCCACATACCAAACTAGGCAAGTGTGGTTTAACCTGAACATTGATCCGAGCGGCTGTTATTATTTAGCCACGAGCTTTGTGATGCATACAGATGAAAAGCCAAACTGAGATTATAAAATTGACATCACTTAAGCGAAGGCCACACCGCCAGCTAGCAAGCGAGCGAGCGAGCCGGACTATGCATCGTTTCACCTGTTTTCTTACTTTGGTTCACACCGTGAACTACTGAAAGAGCCGAAACGAAGTATGAAAAGAGGCTCGCCCGGCTCGCTCGCTCGCTCGCTAGCTGGCGATATAGCCTGCGGTTTAATCCGTCTACACATCCCCATCTTTTTTATCTCTTGCGAAAATTACAGCTAGGCACCGTTGACAGGGCCGTTGGAAGTAATCCCGGATTATGTAGGACAGGCCCGACAAGAAACTGGACTGGAAACTACTGGCACAAAGGTCAAGTCAGACGGCGACATTAAGGTTGCATGACTTGCCAGTAAAAACTGGGTAATCTTTAACTCCAGAGCAGTAGTGATCAAATTTGCTCAAGTGATAATTAGGTATGACTGCGCACTTTTATCAGTTTATAAGTAACTAAGTTAGTTTTCGTGTCTGTCTGTTTGTTGGCTTAGTTATTTAAAACAGCATAATGGCTTCGATAGCTGTTGTTGCCATCATTTAGATTACACTAGCTTATGCCCGCGGCTTCGCTAAAAATTTAAATACTGAGGTAACAGACTGCCTCGTTGTCGTAAGTTTCGCGAATAGTCGCAAGCGCGACTGCTGACCATGAGGTCCTGGGTTCGATTCCCGGGTCGGGCAAAGTGTTATTGGGTTTTTCCACTACAAATTTATCAGTAGCAGCCACGGAGTCTAGATTTGTGCTCGGTTGATGGGAATAGGCTCGCCCCCTTTTACATGGAAGTAAAAGATAACTGGCGAAATGTAGGTGTACTATTATGTACACGTCTACCTAGGCCTTACACACCACCCCGGGAATTAGAGGCGTGATGTTGTGTTATGTAAATGAAAGTAGGTGCAGACAACAGCAGGACAACCTACCCGAAACTGTCAGATTTTCCCAACCAATCTTGAACCTAATGCTTTAGAGATAAAGTTGAAAATCTATTAAAGAAATTTGACATATTTTAGCAGCTAGATGTGCTGGCGTCTGTACATACCCAATCCATTGTCCTTCATCTGACAGTGCACCAATAATCTGAAATTGACATTTCGAGAGAATTCACCAGATTTTCTCAATCCACCGTAGAAACTATAAACAGTCTTGTAACTGACAACAAACTTAATAAAGCCACAATAGATGCCAATCTGGAGTGAATTAATTGAAGCCTGATATTGATTATATCGCTAGCTGCTAGGTGAAGTAAATACCTCAACTAAGTGCTAGTCTACCAAAGTTATAAATAGGGTTCAAAAGGGTTGTAACATGCGATATTAACGTTCATCGAACAAACAATTAGTAGGTAAAAGAAAATACTTCTTTTCTCAGTTAAGTCAATCAATCAAATACAGAACAAATCTTGATAAGCTTGTCTTGATTGATTACAAAAGTTAGTGATTTCAAGAAGCACTTAATGGAATCTTTCGTCTAGATTAAGATTCGCGTGCTTAACTTGCACGAAGGCATGCTAGTAGCTCGCATGCCAGAGTGCCGGATCAATTACTGGGATCGGCATAATTCGGCACAGCCATGAGGCAGAATTGCATTGTGCCGAACCGATATAAACATGATTCAGCGATGGATGAATGAAAACGGAGTTTTTCGGTCGGCACGAGCCGAGGTCGGCTGTGTTCTGAAACAAATGACACCACCGATTTGATTGACAAAAAACGAACAAGAAAGATGGTACACCGATGTGTCTGCTCATAACACTCACCCGTAATAACTTCAGTTTATCCGTGATCATGGTGTTTGCAACAGCGCCGAAATATCGGGAACTCAAAACAAACAGTAAACATTGTAAATATCCCGTTTCTAGTGTTAATGATAATTTATTTATTTATTTTATTTTTATTAGTCTACCAACAATTGTCCACACTGGTTTTATGCATAAGGTAACATGCAAAAAATTAATATACATCAGTGCAACAATCACTTAAAGGTAAACACCGCAAGCATAAGGAAGTTTTACTAGAAAAAGATAAATAAATCAAACTAATCTAGCTATAAGTTACTAATATCTAAAATATATTAGTAACTTAAAACTGGATTGTTTGAACTTGATATAATGATTGTATCAAGCCGAAAAATTGTGTGGATGTCACAATTGTATGCCTTAGACTAGCTACTAGTTTCACACCCTGTTTAAATATGCATTTTTTAACAATAAACAACACATTCTGAATATACGACATATTTCGTTCTCAACCGATGGTGCCAATTTTAGAAAACCTATGGATTCTGGCACACGTATTGCCAAACTTCGAGTTTCGCATGAATAGGTTTCCAACGACCCAAATCACTTGATGCTTGAATAAACTTGGATGGGAGAGGAAGCCATTTTAGTAAAGAACGAAATATTAAATAATCTTAAGGCGCTTACAACCTATATTATGTAGGTATCAACATAATATCACGCCTGTACTGGGTTAGGCAGAGGTACACCTAATATACACCCCACCCCCGCCCCTGAAATATTTCTGTAAAAGTACATTTGGCCAGTTATATGAGTATTTAAGCCCTATGTAATATGGGCTAACTTATAGCCAATATTTGGACACAAAGTCAGATTTCAACGTGCTAGTGAGAAATTCTTCAATGAAAAATCCTGCCATGACCACATCGACTACTTTATTACCTGATTGAAATAGACTACCTTCTCAAAGTAACTAGCAACGACTGAGGAGGTTAATTAACTTTTTTATTTCGTCTCAACCACTAAGATCTCTGATTACGACCCGTGCTAATTTCACCATTAAAACTAGTTTACACTGAATTTATTTTTAACTAACCAACAGTAAATTCCTCGAATCCAGTTAAAGTATAAACATTTCAAAAGTAGGAATTACAGATAGACAATCTTATATAGATCTGTCAGTATTGGCACTACTCGTAGGTACGCTCAAACAAACGTTTTGGTTTGCAAGCAAAAATAGTTATGTTTCCACAACACTGTCAATATTCTTTTTTAAACTTACACTGTCACTTACGGGATTTCTTCCGTGATTGGAGCTCAGAATAATTGAAAATCACGGAAAATATCTGGTAAGTGATCGTGTAAGTTTAGTTATAAAACGTGAAAGTTCAAAACAGTGTTCTTCTTTTTTTCCTCTATGGTAAAATACTTGACTTTTCAGTATCCTCACCACATCCTTTAAAGTAGTTGCAAGTCAGCTCATTCATTCATTTATTTATTCATTAACAATTTACATTGTGTTGAATATAACATATTAAATAAAGTTATTACATGCAGAAACAAATACATTTAAAACCCTGTTAAAAATAAAGTGAAATGTTTAGTTCGAGAGTCAATTAATTTAAAATATGTCAACAAATAAGTAAAATGTCAAATTTTAATGAATAGCAGGTATAAAGTCAAATTCAATGTTACAATATTAAGAGAACAACTGTCAAGTTCCTAGTGATGAGCATAGTGCTATGTCAAAAAATCAAAATATAATTTAAATTACAGCTCGTTCACTGCTATTATTTTATGTGACTATTTCTATCATTTGACATAAATTCCGATACCGAGTAAAAGCATTTTTCCAACAAGAAGGCTTTTAATTTGTGTTTTAAATGAGTGAGAGCTATAAACTAATAATTTTAAATCAGTCGGTAACCTATCTCCACTGCCTGGTATTTGGAGCAATGCTTAGCTATGTTAAATTTTGGGGCCATCTTGTGTTTAAATTCTCTCTTTTGATTCATACTCATGAATATACTTAGCAAAGTGATTTAGGATTACTAAAATATATATAAACTTGGTATTGTTAAAAAGTCTAATTCTTTAAAGTGCTCTCTACATGAGTCTCTTGTCAGCTGCCTGTATATCAACCCCTTTGTCCGTCTGTACTCAGCTACCGAGGCCTGCGGTTTGCCAGCACACTTCATGTATGATGCAAACGCTGTGTAATTCTGTAGTCCCTCTATTTACTCAACTGCTTGGGTAGCTACCAAGTCTCTATAGGGGTCCTGACTTAAATTAACTTTTCAACAAAAACTGGGTTGTGTTTGTGAAGGGACAGTTTTTGAGTTGAATTTTAGGATGACGATAGAATGAGGTTTTTCATGACTGTGTGTTACTTAGAGCGGACAACTTATTATTATATTCGCCCATGGTATCCCACAGCTGGGCGAAGGTATCTCTCCATTCCTGCAGTCATGATCTCTTAATTATAAATATTAAAAATCTAGTCGCAATTTTATCTAGACGACACTCAAATATCAAAGAATGTCAAAGTTGGCTTAAAATGTGGAATTTGTCCTTCAAATGATATTGGTACATTCTAAATTGATATTTTGGTGACAATTCAAATTGCTTCAAGCGGATTCATTTGAAATTGAACGTAACAATCAATCTTACATGTAATTTGTCATGTAAACAGTCCGCATTATAGCGATGGCGTAGACTGACTGATTTTTAACATAACATTAACAACCATGATTTGCAAAATGTTGTTGTAATGTATTTTCAGAGCATTATTTAAATTAAAACAGGCACAATATTTGTTCAACGACACTTTATACTTTTCAATTCATGTTCTACTATTGTTTGGTTTGTCGAACGAAGTCAATTCATCGAACTTAAACAAAAGTACCCAAAACTCGGCTCGAACATATTTTCTTCAACAACATCGTAACTCGAGGCATCAAATTTCTATAAATACGCAAAATCGGAACTGTTCAGTAAAATTTGGGATTTTCACGATCCATTGCGCTACAGCACGATATTTTCAAACGATTATAATTCCTATCCAACAATGGGTCCAACATGGACTCGAACACCAAAGAATAGGACAGAATGAAGATCTATAGAGGAGGCCTTTGTCGGAAGACAAGTTGAAGATTAAAAACAAAAGAAAATCGCTTGCCGACCATTAAAACAGATATTAAAAGTTTATTTAGTTATATTAATATTAAAGTCAATATTATACTAGTTAATAATTTAGTTAGATAAGTAATTCTAGGCACATAGAAAAACATTGTAATGTAAACTAAGTTCAACAAGGCTTTTTATTTATTTATTTTTATAATTCCTATCCTTATTTCAATTTAGTACAGCAGAGCGCCCAGACAAGTAGCGGAAAACGTTTCTATTTTTACTAAGTCTTTGAACACAGTTATATAAGCTTTTTGGCAGCTTATTTAATTCAAAACATTTTTGTCAGTTCTACAGTATGACCACTTTAAGTGTGCAGTTCAAGGTGGAGCTGCTTGTCAAGTAAAAATGCATCGTTATGTCGAACTTGGTGCATTTATTTTAGTTCTGTGTTTTCCTGCCTGCACAGATATGTTGGCTGTAGTGTACTGTCTAGGCCCAGAGTCAAGTCTTTACCAGCTTCTTTACCAATTCATTCATTCATTTATTTTTCTCGTACCGAACAGTACTTAGCGATATCAAACATGGTGTAATCTGCCTGACAAATGGCTTTCTCATCGTATCGTTAAAAAAATATCTGAACTTCACTTCTTCTTTTTATCAATTGTCTAATTAGCCTATAAAACCTTGTCGAAACTATTTATTAAGCCCACAATTTATTTAATACCTGATAGTATTTCAAAAGCTTTAGCGTAATGAGGATGAGAATTTTATTGATATCCATTTTAGTGACTATAAAATCCTTGGATAGTGTTATAGCTATCTATGATTGAGCGTAATATATCAAGGACAGGGTCTATCGTATAGGATTCTTTATACTCCAAGAAAAGTTATAGACGTAGGAATTGTGACGACATGACTTAGATTTGTTTTATGTCCGCTTTGAAAGCGATCTCGGTCAGTTTTTCGCTGACGAGAAAATATAATTTTCAGATATTTTTCATTTCTCCAAAGCGATCTCGGTCAGTTTTTCGCTGACGAGAAAATATAATTTTCAGATATTTTTCATTTCTCCATTTATGTATATTGTTTGCGTAAAGTGCAGTTGGTACTAAAATATTATGATTTTATTAATATCAGAAGTGCATGTGTTAACAGCCACTTTGGATTGCTTTCAAGATGCTTTTACGGCTTGTGAATGACGTTAAGTATTTGGCCCTTTTCAGCTTATAAGTCATCCTATAAAGCACCTTGATCGTTTATTTCATTATGTTTGGCTTAATTTAAAAACTATTACTTAATAGAATTTTTGAAGTCTTTTTAGGGTTCCGTACCTGAAGGGTATTTATATATACATTGGTTAATGGGACTAACTAAACCTCCGCTGGCCGTCCATCCGTCTGTCTGTCAGCGGGCTGTATCTCAAGATGCATAATAGATAAACAGTTGAAATTTTCACAGAATCTGTATTTCTGTCGCCGCTGTAACACAAAATAATCAAAATATAAATAAATGAAAGGGGGCTCCGCTACTACGATGGTACGGAACCGTTCATGCGAGAGTCCGACTCGCATTTGGCCGATTTTTAGTTCCAAAACCTAAAAAATCAACAGAATTTATTTTATTTAATAAAAACTATCCGCCAGCAATCAATTTAGTTCGTATCTGCTTCATTTACTTTTTTTTAATCAAAAACCCCAACTAAAAATCAACGCAATGACCGAAACCTTCGAAATTCAATTAGTAGTTTGATTTAATTTAAAAAATAACGGTTGAAAACTGTACTAATGGAAGTGCGTGCTTGGAATGAAGTACTTCAGTACAAATGATTTAAAAACATACGAGTGCTATTTTTAAATCCACTCTGAAAATGTAAGCTCTGTTGCACGTGCCATTTTAAAACGTATTGTACTAAATCATTTCGAAATCTCTGCCTGTCTTAGGTTTTGTGCGGTTTTATTGTTCTCATACTTAGGATTTCCGCTATCACATTTAATTATTCTTATATTAGCTTTTCTGATACATACTTCGGCTGTTCTAATATAAAGAACTAACTGTTCCTCGCGCCCATCATTACTTCCTTATTTGAATCGGATTTTGTTAACCATTTCATGGGTTTTATTGTTTTTTGCATGAAACCCTAATCATTTATATAAATAAAACTACCCAAAATTACTCATTATATCATCAGCTATCTTTCGGTCAAAATTGGTCCAGCCGTTTCGGATATAAGCTGGATCAAACAAACAGACAGACAGACAAAAACTAAATATGTTTTGTTATAAGTACTCGTATCAATGATTTTTCCAGGTGTACACAGTACACAACACAGGGATATCCTAGTGTGGATTCCTGACTCCCACAAACCTCTGAACCTCCAATATTTGTAACATATGTATATATTGATTGAAATTTTACTTTTTGGGTGAAAATAAATCGTTATTATTAATCGTTACATAGGGGGATGAGGCTAGTTTGCGAAGTCAAAGTTTTATTTTGATATACAAAAGAATTATTGTTTTATAGTAATACTAGCTTTTGCATCAATCAATGCGAGCGAAGCCTGGCGGCTTCGCTCGCATTAATTTAGAATTCGACAATCAATTCGGGTTCTACTCTGCTCTGTATAATAATATAATTCAATCATGATTCGAAAGACACGTGGCGCCATCTATTATCATAAGAACGTTTTTGTTGTTTTCCTCGGGAACAATACTTGTTTTCGTAATGAAAAGTACCCAATGTCCGTTTCTGTAACATCGGACAACTTAAATGCAAAATTTCAGGATGATCGGTTCAGTGCTTTAGGCGTGAAAAGGTAACAAACAAACTTACTTTCGCATTTATAATAATACTAGTTTTCCGCCCGCGGCTTCGCCCGCGTCGAGTTCGGTTACATCGCGTTTCCAAGAGAACTCTTCAAAATTCCGGGATAAAAACTATCCTATGTTCTTTCTCAAGGTCAACTCTATCTTTGTATCAAATTTCATTAAAATCAGTTCAGTGGTTTAGACGTGAAAGCGTAACAGACACACAGACAGAGTTACTTTCGCATTTATAATATTAGTAGGGATAATATATCATTTATTTTCTCTACACAAGTTACTTAACGCTAGGGTTACAGTGGAGCATGAACACGGAATTAACTTTGTGAGAGACTGGTGCTTTAAGTAAGTCTCTATACAAACCTGTATTACAAGTCAACAGAACCCTCCCGCAGCTATTCCCGCAGTTATATTTATAATATTAGTAAGATACGATAAACCTTAAATCGAATAAACTATTTGGTGAAATAGAAACAAGTCTCTGTCGTAGTCAGAACAAATTCATTCAAAGCTACATCTTGTTGTTTTAAATGCCTCGATAACATCAAAAAAGAAAACATGTTAGGTGTGTAAGAGTCGATTTATAACTGCTAGTGCGTGAAATTTTACGCAGTGAAGGGAAAATTGACGTGCAAACTACTACACAGAGGGTGTAAACGGACCCTTTACGAAGCTGTCAACCAAGCGTTCTGTACACCAAACTAAGTAACTCTACGCAAAAATTATTGCTGGGAATAGATTTATTTTTTGGAGTGAAAAATCACGTTTTACACTAGGACTCGATGTAACGCACTCAAAACACTGTGTTGATGGATGCATTGAATAGTACGGGGGTCGTGGAGGTATTTTTATTTTTTTAAACTTGCGAAATAGTTGGAACTTTGACCCCAATATCTCCATAAATAGACGGTTCCCAGGTATAACCTACTAGACCAAAAAAAATATCGTAATGACGGGGAGAGCAAGTGCCTTTCCCGTGCAATAATGTTAACTCAGAACGCTAACAAACGACAGTTAATATGTGTTTCTTATTATTTGGATGTAAGGGGAATCGGTGTCTCTTGTTAATCTGCGATACACAGGTTGTTCGCACAAATGTCCACAAATAAAAGATACATCAGCTGTTTCTTTATTTCTGTACTGAGTACAGAAAGTAAGATACCCTTTCACACTATTCGGCTAACCAAACCACGGAATCATAATAAATATTTAATTTTTCGTTCATTGTAGACAGTCCTCACTGAATTATTCATACGATCTCAAATGATACAATTCTAGGACCTTTCGTTTCTCCAACGGTTTGTTAATTCAGTTCCAAATGAAGACACCGCTAATTGGAAACTGGGGGGATTACTAACGTCTTCAAAAGTGCCATTCTTTAAAGGCCCAACGCTAAAAGGGACTTGGTTTCCATTTGTTTTTATTCTTTTCTGGAATCTTTGGCGCTTTCAAATTCAATTTGTGCGGAACCAATGATTGGGCATCTTTTAACGGCTTTCCAAACTAAGATTATTTTCTGTTTAATTAATGTTTGAAACTGTTTCTTAACATTTTCGTTTTGTTTATTGCTCTCCTAGATGAATCCAATCTATGTTCATCAACGAGTGCGATAAAATCTTATACGTTAAGCTAATCACTGCCAAAACTCAAGTTATCGACCCACCATACTCAATCACAACTTCATTATTAAGCTTTATTAAGTACATAATATAAGCCGTCTCCAAGAGAATGTCTTAAGTCGTAACTAAGCCGGGAGTGTGTCACAAACCACGAACTAACTAACCCAACCGATTGTAAGGCCTTCGACACATCTGCGAACGACGTCTGAACGCGTTGGCCGACCGCATGTTTGTATCGTTCACAAAGACCACTTGAACTGTACGTTTGTAGGGAAAAGTTAAGCTGATTTGCAAAAATGTCGGGACATTTTGCTATATATTTTTTCTGTTTTCGGTACTTAATCACATATATTTTTAAATTTAGTTTCTTAAACAATTCCGAACGCTGAAAAGTCCAAATTAACTGGACAAGCCGGACAAATTAACGTCTTAAAGTCCGGAAAGAGGTCTAAAAAGCCAGACAGAGGTCCAATACACCAGATACAGGTCGAAAAAGCCAAAAAGGTCCGGAAAAGTCCATTCGGATACACAATATGCGTGTGTACTTGTGTAGACACACCCTAAGGTTGTGGAAACGCGTGACTAAGCTCGACTGTAAACAACTTACAAGTTATTATAAGACTACTTAGAATTTCATGCACTACAAATAAATATTAATATCGTGAAAATGTTAGTAAGTTCTATTTGCTATTTGTATTTCCTGCAGCAATGTTAGGCTGAGAACTTTTAATGTGACAACATTTACTTGTAGTTATATGCTCCAATTCATCTGCACTTTTTTTAAAGAGCTTAAAAATAATCTCTAGAATACCAATCATGCTTAAGCCAAGTGGAAAATCGTGTAAAATTCTGAATGAAAAATCTCAGAAAGTTTGCATCTAGTAAACATAAATCATAGATACCAAGAGCTTAAATAGATCTGAAATATAAATAAAACGTATGAGTTTACAAACAACTCAATCGAGTGACGTCAGAGATTTCGAGATTTTCTACGATGTATCAATATTTTATGTATTTTATTGGACTTTATAGCATCATACCAATATTTGGCTATTTGTTGTGTGTATCAGATATATTTACATATAACAAAGTTAGTGTATCACGTAGTTTAGGGTCACTTCGCTATTCAGACTACACCATTTTTGATGTCGTTTATTATGTATAGATTTATTTATGAAACGTGTAAAAATAAACTAAAAGCAAACATTTCAAGCGTATCAATAGTAAATGCCCTTGTTTATGTTTTGTGTCGTAAATACGGCTACAATACTGCATGAAGTATAAAAGCGATCTTAAATACAAATATTACTTACAAAATATAAAGAAGAGCCCAAGACACTAAACCTAGTTCGATAAGTCTACAAGATGATATATATATAAATAAATAAAATAAATAAATATCCCTGGACATTTCACACAGCACCATCTAGCCCCAAGCTAAGCAACCTAATGCTTGTGTTATGGTAACTAGATGGCTGATAAACTACATATATACTTTTTTTTTTTTTTTGTAAATACATACATATTATAGATAGAAAAAACACCCAGACCCGGAACAACTACTTGTAGGTCATACAAATATTTGTTCCGTACGGGAATCGAACCCGCGACATGCAGCGCAGCAGTCAATCGCTTGACCACTGCGCCAACCGTGTCGTATATATATATAATAAGTAACGTCATTAATGAGGGAACACGAAATGGCTATCGTATACTAGGCCGTAGAATAGGCCCCTCCCCTGTTCCGAGGAAGAAACGAAACTGGAAGTCTTATCATACTAGAAATCATTTTTTTTTTAATAGCTTTGCCAGGTTTTTTGCATTTCTAGCAAGTTTCTTTGTTACCTTTTCACGCCTAAACCACTGAACCGATCATCCTGAAATATATTTGCATATACGTTGACAGGTGTACAGAAACGGACATAGGGTACCTTTCATCCCGAAAAAGTGTACTGTTCCTGAGGAAAACAACAATAGCGTCCTTACGATAATAGATTTCGCCACGTGTCTTTCGAATCATGATCGAATTATATTATTAAAAGCAGAGTACAACCCGAATTGATTGTCAAATTCTAAATTAACGCGAGTGAAAAGCAGAGTACAACCCGAATTGATTGTCAAATTCTAAATTAACGCGAGTGAAGCTACGGGCAAAAGCTAGTTTGTAACAATTACTGAACAGGAGTATAATAAAAAAAAACTTTTAAATGTCAAGTCATAAAAACCGTGCGAAAGGGGCGCGTCGCCACTAAATAAAAAACTACACAAAGAAGTCAACAAATAGCTCATTTACCTATTTAGTGCTAAACCATTTGGTCGACACCCAAAGCAATTTCAAGATATTACAAAGTAGCCCATAACATCTTTGAGGCACTAAGTAGTGCAGTAATAAACATAAAACTAGTTATGGCTGTCCTAGCAATTACTTCAGCAGAACTAGTATTTGAAATGTGAAAGAAATTATTACCCTCACCGGCCAGTCATTATTCCTCTTTGTAGTAAATGTCACGTTATACTGCTTGTTCTATTAAAACATTTTATTTACGCAGCTAATAGGGTAGTTTTGCGAAACTACCTATGAAGAGAATTTAATAGGGGTAAATATTTTCCTTAGTTAATGGTATAGTTTTAGCATATACGTTGATGTCTTCAGTAAATGATAGCGTGAGGGTTGACAGAGGAGAATGGAAGAAAAAAACATGTTGCGCTGACCCCAAATAACATGGGACAAGGGCAGGATGATGGTGATGATGTTGATGTCTTTAGTAGTTGTAAACTATACGTTTCTAATTATATTTGAGATAAGTTGCTTAACAAAATCAGCCTAGAATGTTCTCATTGCTAGGACACACGGCCTGCTCTCTATGAGAGGGAATGGGCTATAATACACCACGCGGGCCCAGGGATCGTAGATGTCACATGTCTTCGATTTTTGGTTCAGTCTTAAGCAGGCATTAGTTTTGATCATTGAAATATTTGGGCATTAAGTCGACTTTCATCGTTCAAAAGAAAGCATTTTGCGAACTACCTACCTACTGAATAAAAATGCAAAAATTCGAGAAACTGTTCTCTCAGTCCAAAAAAAAATTGTCCCATTTAAAATTTACGTGCTGGATGATAGGATACTTAAGGTCCTATATTCCTAAGACTAATCTCGTTTTTATCTTTGACCTGCCCCCTAATATCTTGTGGTCGGGTGTCGGTCTCACCAAATAGGGTTGAATATCAAGTGGGTAGCTTAGGTAGATACAGGGAGCATACCAACTGATTTACATATCCTGATATTGTACCTACGAATAATTTTATTTCACGTATGGTCTAACCATGGTGCCCTGAAACAGTGACACAGGGTTGCAGCAGACCACGAACGAGATGGCGGGACCAACTGGATGTCTTCCTTGCGAATTAAAGGTAGAGAAAGTAGTCCTATTTCTCCTATTTTTATTTTCTTTTATTTCTTTCTTTTTTTCTCTTCTCAGGAAAGAAGTAGCACAGAATCGAGACCGTTGGAAGGAATGCAGGTAGACCTTTGCCCGACAGTAGGACAATATGGGTTACCAATAATAAAAGTGATAAATGGTCTAACCCTATGTACCAACTAAAGCGATAAGTTATGCGAATACGTGTGGTGAGGTGTGTCCGTTATTTGTTCAAAAAATCCTCTTGGGAAGATCGAAAAACGCCCGTGATGACGCGTTCAGTTTAACACAAAAAAAATAAAAGCTACAGTCGCTTGTTCGCGCGGTATTCGCTTTAGTGAGGTTACGGTCATTAAAAGCAGGTAGGTGTTGTTTTGTATAAAATGAATGGTAGGTCAAAACGTTTTATTTTTCCAGGTCTCTGTGCACAATAATTAATGATTCTGTACAAAACAGAACGTTTAACGATAATTAATAGGCGTTCGAAGGTAATTAGTCAGCCCAACGGTCAACGTGTGAAAGCATTATAATTACGAAATTAAATAGGTTCACTTAAAAAAAATAGTTACAGCATAAAATGTTGAATAGTTTAACTCTACACACTACGTTATTAGTATTACAATATAGACCAGGGTCGATAATTTTTAAAACCAAAAAAAATAATAGTAGGATGAAACCCATTAGAAAAGGAGGTGAATATTATAAAAATGAAGGGAAAAATAATTTACGGGCGATCTGAGGTCGGGAAGGGGATGGGGGTGAGTTTTTAAGGGTAAAAAACGGTTTTTCTCGATTTCCGGCAAAACTAAAAGTCCTATCGAAAAAAGTTAAATGGCACAGTTGTAGGTAATAAAAAGATCTAAAACTTTTGTATTTACAATTTTTTCACATAACCTCAAAATTTATGTGAAAAATTCAAAAAACCAAGTTTTTGGTTTTTTATTTTTATCTTTTACAAAAATTTTATTTTTTTAACGAAATTTGGTGAAGACTTACTTTTTTATGTCCCAAATACGCTGTAATTTATTTGATTAAAAATATTTATTTTTTCACCTCATTTTGAATTAATATCGAAAAAGCACCCTAATTTTCAATCGAAAATTCACCCGTCAAAATATCAGCTTTTTTCAAAAAGTTGGTATGTTTTCTGTTCGGTGAAATCTCTACTTTCCGATGGTGAAAAAAAATATATATGTTACTATAGTAAATCTTCTCAGAAAATGCAAAGAATCGAAAAAAACTCGAATTCGATTTTTTTTTTAATTATTCTAAATAATTTTGAGCTATTTATTAAAATTTACACTTTAATTACTCGAAAAACGTTAGATTACATGCTACATTAATAAAAAAAAAATTGCAAATCAAAATATACTACTATAATTAACAAACAAAATAAGTTAATAAAATTAATATTTAATAAGACATCTACAATATTTGGAGAAAGTTGTCGAATCTTTTTTAAATTATATGCGTAGATGCCTATTTATAACTATTTCAAGATAAATTATATACCTGAATGACCTACGAAAAATTGTAGCCCATCAAAAGGTATTTCATGGAGAAGTGGGGAAGGGGCTAGGCGGGTCTGGGTCTTACTACATACATACCTACTATTTCGTAGCATCTGTTACAACCGTTAGCCTAGCCAGTATTCGAAATACAGTACAGTATACAACATCGTTTCTAAAAATACACGTGCACGCTGAGTTTCTTGAAGATAATTGTGACAAGTTTACTTAAAAAAAAAAAACTTTTCGAATCTGCATAGGAAGGTAAATACTATCTCTATTTTTATCTGTATCAATCAACTCAAACATTAAAATGGTAATATTATTTTCTTTAAAAAATAGTATGCATAACGTAACATAACCTAAAGATTAAAATTAAATGATATTTTAGTACAAGATTAAAAAATAATAATCTCCTTAATTTTGCACAAACAAATTTAGTTAATCCCATGAAAAAAATATTTCAAAATACATAAAAAATATATTAAAAATGTATAAAAAATATACAAAATATATATCGTAAATATATTTTTTATATTTTTAGCTATGTTTTTTATGTCTTTTCATATATATTTTGAATGTATCTAAAATATATTTAAATATATAAAATATACATGAAAATCGGCCAAAAGTTAGTTATTAAAAATATATTTACTATACATTTTTTTATATATTTATACATTTTTTATAGATTTTTAATACATGTATAATATATTTTTTATACATTTTGACATGACGAAATAGTAGGTATGTATGTAGTAAGACCCAGACCCGCCTAGCCCCTTCCCCACTTCTCCATGAAATACCTTTTGATGGGCTACAATTTTTCGTAGGTCACTCAGGTAATATAATTTATCTTAAAATAGTTATAAATAGGCATCTACGCATATAATTTAAAAAAGATTCGACAACTTTCTCCAAATATTGTAGATGTCTTATTAAATATTAATTTTATTAACTTATTTGCTTGTTAATTATAGTAGTATATTTTGATTTGCAATTCTTTTTTATTAATGTAGCATGTCATCTAACGTTTTTCGAGTAATTAAAGTGTACATTTTAATAAATAGCTCAAAATTATTTATAATAATTAAAAAAGAATTTTCGAATTCGATTTTTTTTCGATTTTTTGCATTTTCTGAGAAGATTTACTATGGTAGCATATTTTTTTTTTCACCATCGGAAAGTAGAGATTTCAACGAACAGAAAACATACCAACTTTTTGAAAAAAGCTGATATTTTGACGGGTGAATTTTCGATTGAAAATTAGGGTGCTTTTTCGATATTAATTCAAAATGAGGTGAAAAAATAAATATTTTTAATCAAATAAATTACAGCGTATTTGAGACATAAATAGGTAAGTTTTCACCAAATTTCGTTAAAAAAATAAATTTTTTGTAAAAGATAAAAATAAAAAACCAAAAACTTGGTTTTTTGAATTTTTCACATAAAATTTGAGGTTATGTGAAAAAATTGTAAATACAAAAGTTTTAGATCTTTTTATTACCTACAACTGTGCCATTTAACTTTTTTCGATAGGACTTTTAGTTTTGCCGGAAATCTAGAAAAACCGTTTTTTACCCTTAAAAACTCACCCCCATCCCCTTCCCGACCTCAGATCGCCCGTAAATTATTTTTCCCTTCATTTTTATAATATTCCCCTCCTTTTCTAATGGGTTGCATCCTACTATTTTTTTTTTTCACTTTTTATTATTTTTAAAGGCTTCTACCCTGGTCTAATAACACAAAAAGTCCTAGAATATGTGGTTCAAAAATGCATAGCTTCGAAGATATCATCAATCACAATTAATTTAAGTTTCATTGGTAATTCAAGAAAATAAGACGTCATACTCGTATTTCACGTAAGAGTGTTTTACATTAATAATCGTGACTTTGTCAAATTATTTTGTATGAAAAAAGAAAACCAAAAAAAACAGTGATAGTTGAAAAATAATTACTATGCCAGTTGATTCTTCGATATGGTCTCATTCATACCCTAGTGTTATGGGGTATAAAAAAAATACCTACCACACGAACATTTTATTTGACATAATAGGCGGTCTTAACGCTAAAAGCGATCTTATCAAGACGACGCATTTGTGAGCGATTGGCAGAGAAAACTGCACGGGGAGAAAATGGAAGTGGAAGGCCTTTGCCCAACAGTGGGACAATAGAGGCTAAGTAAAAAATCATGTAACAAGAGCAGAGAACCATGTATACTGATGTTTATGGAGAGAGGTGGTGGTTTTTGACCATATTTTTGAAAGTGGACTAGATTAATATAATTATAATTAACTAAGAAAAAGATTCTAATTATAGTTCACTAGCGATTCGCCCATGCTTCGCACGGTTTTTTACAACTTGACAAAAAAGCGAGATTTCTTGTACGTAAACACAGACTCAACACCCTCTGGCTATGTTTACATACAAATGGCTTTGATTTACCAAGGTATCACTAGAGATCCCAAGTGTCCAATACGCTGGGATCTTTGAGACTTACACAAGGGTCAAGGGCAACATTGATCACTTACCAAATGAGCTGCTTAGTATGCTGCCCCGAGTAGGGTCTACCTGCCCCTGCTAATCCTTCCCTTGATGAACAATGTACCTACATGGTTGTTTAGTTTTGTGTTTAGGTTAACCAGTTCGTTAAAAGACGGGGTGAGGTTAGACTCGTTTCTTGGACACTTAATCAAAAACTTTTTCGTTTGAATTTCTAATTAAACTTCAACTGAATGTAATGAAACATGTTTCAAACACAGTTTTATGCTTTCACGGTAAACTAAAGTTATACTGTCACAGGTCAGCTCCCGATATGACGCTTGCAACAGCGTCGAAATATCGGGAGCTCAAAATCATGAACAATCACGGAAGGTATCCCGTAAGTGACAGTATAAGTTTAACATGTTTCAGCTTCAACTTTTTGGTATATATCGCAAAAAAACGGTTTCAAATTGTAATATTTAGGCTTAGAATTATTAGTACGACTTCGTTGGTCTAGTGGTTGCAATCACGAATGCTGAGCATGAGGTCCTGGATTCAATTCCCGGATCGGGCAAATAAAATTGTTATTGGGTTTTTCCATCAGGAATTTCTCAGTAGCAGCCACGGAGTCTGGATATGTGCACGGTTATGGCAATAGGCTCGCCCCCTATTACATGGGACTTACCTAAACATAACTGGCGAAATGTGGGTGTTCTAGATACACCTCTGCCTAACCCTTCGGGGATAACAGGCATGTCATGTTAATTATTATTAAAATCCTTCGTAACATACTATAATTTATCTTATCTTGATGGAACTATAAATAAAATCAAATCTTTTATTAGCTGAACCATATCATCAATCAAAAATCACAGAGTTCTTTTTGAAACCTTATAATTTAATGTGTAAATTCACTTTTCTTCATCCCAAAACAAACACAAGGCACACAGACGTTCACCAAAGAAACCTTAAAAATATCCAATGTTTTATTCATACGAATTTCAGAGCAATAATGAGAATAATATAATGGGTGAAGCTACAAGCGGTTTTATATATTTTTAGGGTTCCGTACCCAACGGCTGCCAACGGGACCATGTTACTAAAGCAGGCTCCGCTGTCATGTCCGTCCAACACAGGGCGGTATCTTTAGAATCGTAACAGGAAGACACCTGAAATTTTCACAGAGTGTATAGCATTAATATTATGAATGCTATAACAATAAATAAAAATACAATAATGTTAAAATTAAAGAAAAAAAAACAAATTTCTTGTATGGGATACAAAAAATGTTTTCTCCGGCGTTACGGAACCCCATCATGTGCGAATCCCACTCGCACTAGGCCCGTATTTTTATTATTAATAAAAAAAAAACTTGACATTTCAGCGTTTCGCCAGCTTTGTTTTGTGGTTTCAGTGTGTTTTTATATTCTGTTGTATTGTTTAGGTAAACATATTTCATAATTGTAGATGGAGATAGGAATCAGAGCGTGTCGACTGCTGATTATGTTTTTGAAATAAGAAAGAGAAAACGCTTCTATGAATAACAAAACAACTCACACAGGAAAAAACGTTTAAAAATACATGTAGGATAAAAGTCACCGTCAGACCATGGAAAATTACCAGGACTGCGGGACTGGTCGAATGAGATACCGCGGCCCTGGAACACAAAGGGAAAAAGAAGGAACATGGGTGGGTTTTAGTCAGTAAAAGTCTGACACTCCCTTCCGCTCCGCCCAGAGCGGGAGGAGTCATTTGATGATTTCCTATACCAAAAAAAAAAGACCATGGAAAATGTCATAAAAAGAGGAGGCTTATGCTTAGCAATAGGTGGTACAAACCTGATAGTTCATATTTTGTGATGAAAACTTCCCTTTTTTAATTGAATTTTGTTACCAAATTTCAAGGGTTTTAATATTTTTGCGCGGAACCCTAATTCTTATTCTAAAACAAAAGTAGCTTTAGTTACTCCTTATGTTATCAGCTATCTGCCAGTAAAATTTCCGTCAAAATCGGTTTAGCCGTTTCCGAGATTAGCCGGAACAAACAGACTGATAAAAATGTGTTTTTGTTATAAGTACCGTAATACTTTCAAATGCATTCAGTAAAAATCTGTTATTTTGGGATTACAAACAGACATTTCAATTTTATTTATTTGTATAGATTTAGATTTTACTGAGATATGGGTTAATAATAGTATCACTTGCGAATAAAAGGACCAATTTAATCAATATGTTATTTGATGACTCTCTTCAGAAAAAAAAAAAACACAAATTTTCAAGTATTGAAGTTCCGAAACTTCAGGAAAATAATACTCCAACAATGAGCTTAGTAAAAAATCTATCGAAATATTATACTTAAAACTTTGGACAGGTTGAACTATTCGTTAATACCTACAGAGTCTCAATATTTAACCCAAGTACAAAACATAAACCCGTGTAGTTTACAACCCGTATCGTGCGAACCGTAGATTTAACTAACAGATTTCGCGGTTCAAATGCAGTGTTTGTGGAGAGTTAATGGTTCTCTGTAATGGCTACTGACTAACGGTAATTTAGGGTGCATTCATAACGTGGAACTGAATGTAGTATTCTCCATCGATGTGAAAATATACCTGTCTTTTTAAATTACTCTTGAAAGTACTACATATTTTTTAACGATTATGACACTATTGACAAAGAAGAGATTTAAAAAATAGTCTTATTAAAAAAAAACTGTCTACTTTTTAAATCTTTTTTTTTTGTCAGTAGTGTACCTACACATAATACTCGTACATACCGCATACATATTATGTATACAAGCGTATAACTAACTAAGTCGAAATATGAAGCTACAATACGACTTGACGACACTGACCATTTGTATTTAAAAATTTAATTGAAGGCGAAGCTGATAAAAAAAATCGGCCAAATGGGTGTCGGACCATGCACAATGTAGGGTTTCGTAGGCTTACAACGATAATATATATAATCCACTTCCTACGGTCCGATTTACCTCCAAATGATGATTTTTATTGTAAGAATAAAAAACAAACACACTTGAGTCTAGCAAAATTGAGCACTCTAAAGCTTATTATTTCACAAACGAATACCTTAATCGAAAAAAATATTTAAAAATACTCTCAAATTTTTTTAAATAAATAAATAAATTCATTTATTTCAGGTATATTACACCCATTGCCACACATAAATTGATAAAAATCACCCAAGACATAAATAACAAAATCAAGATAGAATTAAATAAAATCAAATAAAAAAATAAAATCAGACTAATCACATTGATTCAAAAGACCTATCCAACGACATTCCACATTATGGGGTACGCAAGAAAAAAAAATCCCCACTTTACGTGTAACTACGGGAGATACACTAATATTTTACCTTACCACTTTGTCCTCGTTAACTAATCTGTATATTCATGCCAAATTACAGCATTCTAGTACGAATAAGAATATTTAAGCTAAGCTGCGGACAGACAGACGGACGGACATGGCGAAACTATACTTAACGGTTCCTTGTTGACTACGGAACCCTAAAAATGGTATAGGAACCCCACAATCACATTTTCCTACAGCTCAATTACCTTTTTATAAAAAAAAAATTATTCTCGAATGAATACGGAAATTGCAAAAGCCTTTAGTGATCGTAAAACGTGCCGAAAAAGAAGAAAAGGTTCGAATTGTAGACGGAAGAATATCGATAAAGTAACTCTGTGCCTCGCGGGCTGCGGCTCTAAAGAACGGATTCGGGTACACAGACGTACTTCCTAAACTGTAGGTATGCTTTATTATATAATCTGTTAGCTAATTTAATACCGATTCCAATGATAGAACAGGGGTCCAATTCTGCTATTACAATAGACGACAATAGTGTCAGAATGGTCTGTCATTGATTTCATAATTGTTGATTTTGACAAGTTTTGACAAGTCAAAATCAACAATTATGATATCAATGACAGACCATTCTAATGGTAATTCTAATGGTCTGTCATTGATTTCATAATTGTTGATTTTGACAAGTTTTGACAAGTCAAAATCAACAATTATGATATCAATGACAGACCATTCTAATGGTAATTCTAATGGTCTGTCATTGATTTCATAATTGTTGATTTTGACAAGTTTTGACAAGTCAAAATCAACAATTATGATATCAATGACAGACCATTCTAATGGTAATTCTAATGGTCTGTCATTGATTTCATAATTGTTGATTTTGACAAGTTTTGACCAGTCAAAATCAACCATTATGAAATCAATGACAGACCATTCTGACACTATTGTAATAGCAGAATTGGGCCCCTGGTATAGAGCTAACTATCGTAACTTTGGAGATTTCGTCGTTTTAATCAGAGGCGCCGTAAACGCGCGCGACCTACGATGGCCTTTGCCGATCTCGCGCAATATGGCGTCCACATAGGATGGGATAAAAGAGAATAAATGCACAAAATAAAACTTCCCAATTATAAAAAATCCGCTGTGCAATCCATTTATGTTGACTGTGTAGGACCGTATGACCACTTTCACGTGAAACCGATGATTTTTATCTAAAAAACTGATGAAAAATTTCCTAGTTGGGGTGTGCTGAATTCAATGTTTGCGTGTAGACGTTTCTTATTAGATAGTACGAAAATATTCAGGTCTTCCTTACATTGGATTGATCAGAAATTCCAAGCTCAAAACAGATCACAATTTTCAGTAAATTAATGAAATTTCTGTAGCTTTGCCAAGGTAAAAAGTGTATTGAAATAAAGGAAGCTTTCGTAAATTGAAAAGTAATAATATGTTTGGATGTTTACCTTCGATCGATAGCTTAGTCTAGTGGTGGTAGTCATAAGCGCGACTATGACGAGCATGAGGTCCAGGGTTCCATTGTGGACCATGGTTGGGCAAAGTGTTATTGGGTTTTTCCATCAGGGATTTCTCAGTTCTCAGCCTGGATATGTTACCGGTTGCTGGCAATAGCATAAGAATAATCAGCCTAAATGTTCCCACAGTTAGGACACACGGCCTGCTCTCTATGAGAGGGAATGGGCTATAATCTACCACGCGGGCCCAGTGCGGGTTGGTAGATGTCACATGTCTTCGATTTTTTAGTTCTAGTACATACGATATTCCTGTCAATATGCTCGCCCCTATTAATTACATAGGACTTAAAACATATCTAGCGAAATGTGTGTGTACTATTAGGTAGGCCTCTGTCTAACCCATCGGGGATTACAGATTACATTGTTATTTACCTGTGATTTTGGCTTGACTAACAAGAATCCGTAAAAAATATGGAGAGAATGTTCCAATAGGTACAATGACCATCTTAATAAGGACCGTGATCTGCCATTGATGTCGAACTTTATTACTTAGTGAAGCCTGTGCTAATTAACGTAATTAACCAATAACTTTTTGCCTGAAAGCAAAACACGAACAATTGCTGTCAAAACACAACAGTGTCATCTGAAGTTCATTAATGGTTTTGTTTTAAATAATCATCATCTGCCTAGCCTTTTCCCAACTCTGTTGGGGTCGTCTTCCAGTCTAACCGGATGCAGCTGAGTACTAGTATTTTACATGGAGCGACTGCCTATCTGACCTCCACAACCCAGTTAGTACTGGGTTATACTATACCCCTTGGTAAGACTGAAAAAAAAAAAATTATAATAGTCTCTTTAAATCAGCTTCATAAAAGACTTGAAGTAGACAGAATGATGAAGAGAGATCTCAAAAAAAAAACTATTTATAATTTGGAGGAGGATAGCTCAGTAGTGGGACAGTGTAGCCTAACAATAAAAAATTGGTTGTCTGTTAAGTTGGTTAACTGACGATAGTTTAACATGACGTCATAACAAAACATTGATGAAATGATTGCATACTTGCATGCGGTGCAAGCGTACAATGAGAGTAACGGGACAATGAGTCATCCTTTTTCGTGCATGCAGCCGGCGTTCATTGATTTATTAGACGTTGTCACGTCAAAAAATGCGAGTTCAAGACAGACACAGAATTAGGACGTGCGGTAGATCTGAATCGCACCATTCATATTCATTGGACTAACCCTTACCCACATACCCAGCAGGAGCTCCTTAGAAGCATATATCTACTCAATTCCTAGGGTAATGTGAAAAAGTCGGGGACGCATACAAAATTAGAATATACGAAAAGGCCGAAAAGCAAACCCAACCCCTAGACTATAAGGGCTAGCTCTAAAACACGATTGCATGATCAGCCTTTATTGTTCCCACTGCTGGGACACACGGTCTCCTCTCTAGAGAGAGAATGGGCTATAATCCACCACGCGTGCCCAGTGCGGGTTGGTAGATGTCACATGTCTTCGAATTTTTGGTTCTAGGACATGGCGGTTTCTTCACGATGTTTTCCTTTACCATTTTTGAGAGCAGTGGTGATTACACGAAGTAATGCGCCTGCCAGGGTTCGAACCCACGACTTACTGTTCGTAAGTCGGGGCCGCCACCACTGGGCCACCGCTAGACCACCTAGACACGATAAGTGTGCATAAAATGGTGCCGATGACGTCACTTCACTTGCGTAGTTCCGTATTACAATGCGATATAGACTATCAATTTGATGATTAAACTTCTACATAGCTTGGTAATTAAAAACCTCATTTGGGTGTACATATGATCATTCATGTTTCGTTTTAATTATTAAACTTACGCCTACATAAACTTTATTTTGTGTTTTGTATTAATTTTAGTTACGTACGAGTATGTACCTCCTATACCTACTCTGTATTGAAAAATACTCGATGTTCACATGTTAAGGTTAATTTTGTATTAATCAAGTATATTGTATAAGTAACAATGCATTTATCTATGTGGTATCAAGGTAGATTTTACTAAAACACTACTGCTATCTCCTTTTAGCATCACCTTTGTACCTATTCTTTTCCTTTCTTCTTTTCTGTATTTAGTGTGTACATTAACTGTTAAATAAATAAATAAAAAACGAATTCTTATTTTGTATGCTTATAATGGGTGTGAAAGTACCCTTAATTAAGCCGAAAGGCAGTTGTTCTCCCCGTCATTGCGATAGACCATACTTGGGAACCTTCTAGTTACGGAGATATTCGGGCTCAAACTTTCAACTCTCTCACAAGTTTTTTTTAAATGTATTTACAAAAAAAACTTGTGAAAAAGTTGAAACTTTGTAGTTTTAATGATTATAACTTGACTTTAAATAACTCCACGATCCTCATACTATGCAATTCATCCATCAGCACATTGTTTTGTGTGCGTTACATTGAGTCTTATCAATGACGTAGTGACGTAATATATATCATTGAGTCTTACTGTAAAACGTGATTTTTCACCCCCAAAAAAAAAAAACATTTTTCAGCAATAATTTTTGCGTAGAGTTACTTAGTTTGATGTACAGAATGCTCTGTTGACGGCTTCGTATTGGTGTAATAAAATAAGTACCTATGGATGTTGTCACAAAATAGCTTTCCTCGAAAACTATTCTAATATCTAAATGAATGTTTTAAAACATCATTTTTCGTTGAATCAGCGCTAAGCCATTCGTTTGAAAGAATTTTTAGTGAAACAAAAAATAAAGCAAGTTTCTTCGCCTTTAGACCTACTTTTAGGTTGCCATTATGGCCCTTCAGAAAAGCGGCTGGTGTCGGAAAGTCCCGCCACAAACTTTACTGAACGGCTAATGTTCTCAAAGAGTCGTAAGCTTGAAGCTACACTTTAAAAATGAGAAAGGACTTATTCCATCAAACACATTTGTGTCAGAAACAGCTCAAATATCATTTCTTTTTTACCCTATATATATTTGTTAATTCTGTTTGGATCAATTTAGCAGCATTATGAACAAAAATTCGGTACATATTTGCGCAATGTTTATAGCTTAAGGTGGTAGCACTAGGGTAGCCAGCGAAATTCAAATTTAAACTTACGATTTTTGCAATTGGCAGGTCAGTGTCAGGTTGTATGTTGATGAAAAATGAGTCGTGCTAGTAACACGTATATAGTTACAGAATTATAGTCATTAAAATTACCTATACAACCATCTCGTTGGGCAAATGAGCCGTGGTTTATGCAATGCAACATCAAATCTGAAAGAACAACTAGCGAATTAGTTTCAACGTGTTATTCATGTTAAGTTTCGATATTATGTACCAATCTGTATGACATAAGAGGACTTGCAAGACAAAACCTTGAGAATATTTTGGCAGAAATCTAAAGAAGTTCAACCACGGGCTGGCTTTTACCTTGGCCAAAGGCTAAATGTTCCCATACGACGGGGCAATGCCGACAGTCTCTTGGGCACATTACCAGCTAACAGCGTTGAGGAGGAGTTTTTTAATGCCTTTATAATTTTCCGTTACTTAATATTTTGTTTTAGAGTTCACTGGTTACTTTGCTAAAATATGTAGGACTAACTGGATCGGATGCGATTATTGAATCTTGAACGAATTGTAGCCAAAACTAACCAACGAATATACAACAAAATAGGAATCGACGCCGTAGAACAACAACAACAACAACATGCAACAATAAAAAAAAAACACATACAACAAAAAATAAAAAAACAACATGCAACAAAAAAAAAAAAAAAAAAAAAAACAAAAAACCACAACAGCATGTAATTTAAAAATAGAAAAAAGGTCTCGGTGTGAATGAATCCCTTGCGTTTGGAAAGTTTTAATGAGACAGTTAATATTATTTACCTTCCTTGCTCTAACTCAACTCAATAAAATACCATATCCCACTCTGTCTACTTTTTACCCTCATTCATCTGCCCATGGACACAACCACGACGTTATTCAACCTTAAACGACCTAAATTTTACGCTCGTAATTTAGCCAACAGTCCGCATAACACAAATGCTTGGCCCCGGTCCACGGATTCAAAAATTTTGCTTTGTGGACACTGCCAAATTAGGGTCCGCTTCATAATCCCACTTCGTTGAGAGGTGTCGATCAATATGCAGCACTCAAATCTGTATGACAAAGCGTGTGTCCCAGGGTTTATTTGAGTGGAGTGTGGTTGAGTGGTTTGTCCAAATTTTATTTCGAAAAAAAATATTACGCAGTCTGTAGGTGCCGTGCATTAAAGCAATAGCAATAGGTACGGAAATGGAAGTCGAAAAATGTTATTTAGCGATTTGGGTATATTTGTATAAAATTATAAAAAAATTGACTTTCAATTAAAACAATCAGCAATGTGTAATTTCTATTAAATCATTTTTTTTCTGTAAATTGGTTTTAAAAAACACGTGACATCATGTTCACGTTGAGCTAAATGAGGCCGGTGTTTCGTACGTGTGCGTTTTGTACTCTGAGTAGAAACAGCCGAAACAAACTCAGAAGTCACTCTCTTTTAAAGTCCAGACATTGGTCAAGGCACATGAGGACCATGCAGATTAGTGTCTGACTGTCTTTTGAACATTTTCACTATTGATTATTAACACATTTTACTCAATTGGACGCGTCAATAGCGCCACATGACCTCTTTATCCCTTGACTATGTAACAAACAATAATTTCAGGCCATTTCTTTACAATCCTTTTGGTTTCCCGCACAAAGTTTCTGCTCCGATACAACGAACCTAATTAGTTACGCTAGCTACCAAAACATGAAAACCTTCAGCATTAATTAAAACCTTATCTTCGTCAAACCTGAAGGTCAGTCGTGTCCGACATTTGAGCAATCAAAACGACGATCTTCTTTTGTCTATAGTAAAGTTATTAATTGTTACGAACCTTTCGAATACTCCAGGGATCGTTCCGGAGATTGGATGCGACCGATGTCGGAAGCAAGGTACGACTGTTTAAGACAGACGCCCCTTGAGATGGCTCGAGTAAGATGAACAGGGAAACGAAGGTCTTTGGCTGTCGACGTCACTCTTTGCCTGCCAGAAACAATCACGACTTTGCTTGTCTTTGGCAATTGTTTCTTATACGTGTGTTTTGTCTGCTTGCGTCCTTGCGCTGCGCATACGTACCAACTTTAGTTGGCAGACCTGTCAATTATTTAAAAGACGTTCTTTAAACGTTGCTAGTTGCAGCATTAGTGTCTTGACAAAAAGATAGGTAAAGATCAAAGATTACAATTTGCTCTGTCTGTGCAACACGGACGATTTGGAGCGTTCCTCGTTCTGATTGGCTAGCACCGCATCGCTGACCAATCAGAACATAGTAACCCGAACCCTGGGTTAAAGTTGCATGATGCGATACCCACGGGATAAAACAACATATTCCTGCTTGGGGAATATTTATTTAGGAAAGACAAAATGAATATTCATGCTGAACTAATATTTTAAATTGACCAATGGCCAAGCCCTTTCCATATGTACCTATTTCTTTGTGTGACGTCAGCGGTAATTTCGTTTAATTGTAATTCATTTTTGCCTATGTAAGTAATGACTTGTCATAAATGGTATTAGAAACTTCGGCCGTGACCTCGCTAAGTGTTTTGTGATAATTACAGTCAGATACACAGTAATACTTTTGTTATTGTTAAAATTCATTGTCATTGGCAAACAATTTGTTTTCATGCAAACTTTTCGTCACACTATTAACGTCTATCTTATAATGACACGCATTTTTTTATCAGCCTTGTGTCCCACTGCTGGGCAAATGCCTCGCTCATGGCTTTCCAATTTTGTTGACTTTATTTACCTTCTCCGACCAATCCGTTAAGAATGAGTCCAGATGACACGCGTTTAAAGAAAAAAAATCTTGTATTATTTCATAAACTAGATGGTTGTATAAATTTTCTGAACTGTAATCAGCAGGATCCATACATATATTTATTACCTGCAGGAATCGAACCTACTCCTAGTTGCGAAAAACTACCGCGCTGTCTTTAACTTCAGTTAGACCAGTTGAGGGTACCTATAAATTGTCTAAAAACCCTATCTAAATATCACTTTAAAGTTTAATTTAGTTTGAAACCCTATTATTTTCTTACCTTTTGGCACCTCGCCATGTTTGTAATTCTAGCGATTCGGCCATTCTGCGAAAAAGGTGTTCTGCATGGACCGTTCCTAGAAATGCCCGCCAGTTAAAATTAATAGTATATTTCAAACTGAATAAATTACACGATGCTTTAGCTGAATAAAACTAGTTCAGGCAAGTTTATAAAATATATGGGAAATTCAGATAGCACGGTAAAAAACTTGAACAGAGATATGAATTGCACTATGACTACACACTGTTGAGAAAATTATTTAAATTTGCAACAAATATTTAAATAATAAATTATTATAGCCTTTCATTTGATACCCATATCATGGGAATGCATGAAAAATGACTAGTCCGCCATTTTTTGGAGCCCGCCATATTGGATTTACAATGACGTCACATAGCTAAATATGCATTGTCATCCAAACTAAACATGTATGCAAAATTTAAGCTGAATCGTAAAACGGAAAGTGGGTACAATTTAATATCTAAGATTTTTTACATATTATGCAGTTAGTTAGTTACAGTTGAAGCTAATAAAGTGTGTTATAAAGATGACTATAGTTAGATAGTATAACAAAGTAGATAAATACCATTAAGTGGCAATCATATTCGACAAAGACACTAAAATGTTCGTCAAAATACATAGTTGACTAACTTTTTATAGCCCCAGATGTTTGGCAATAACTAGGTACTTCGAAACAAATAGCCCCATAACTGATTACAATGTCTAGAATTATGGCTGTCTGAATGTCGTTATGATTAACTTCGATACCATAAAATAGGAATGTTTCTTTGTTGCTTTTATCGAGTTTCGTACACTAACGTTCTTTTGTGTAACTTTTGAAACATTATTTGTAACTTACCCTTTTTTGAAAATAAGCTTTCGAACAATGTAGTTTTCGAACTGTTTTCAATTGACACAAATCAGTTGGTCAAATCTAAAATACAAAGTTGAAGGTTTAGGACGTCCACCAATCCACTTCGGGCCCTCGTGGTGGATGACGAAATAGGTCTTACTGTGGCAGAGGGCTCATTGTAGCTCACTTAACATCTCTCTAGTCTGATTACGCTTTCACTAAAAACTAACGTTCGATACACTACGAATTGATTGAGGCGTGTGTGGTGTGCGTAGATTGAAAATTGAAAAACCAACAAACACATCTCCATATTAGCGTAACCATTAAAATTGACAGCCCTGAGTAAATGATCGATGTGACAAAAGCCATACATCATAAAGATAGAACAAAAGACTGATGTTGCCATTTGTTTATCTTTTTTCGTGAAAAAAGGTCGCACCTGAATATTATTTTCGTGTGAATTGAATCGTATGACATGTCATTTGTCGAAGTGTGAAGGATTTTTTTGACGTTGACTGAGCATTTCCGTATAAATTTGGGTTTTTTTGTTAAAATCAGTCTATGTAGAGCAATATTTCAGGGATTATTTCATTTGTAATTGAATAACAGGAGTAATGATGAATGACGCGTATTAATGTATGAAAGCACTGTTTGAAATTTCTGTTAAGATAAAAATATGCTTCGATATAATAATTTTACTGCCTCTTTGGTTTAGTACAAGCACGAATGCTGAGGATGAGGTCTTGTGAAGAGTGTGTGAAGAAGTGTTATTGGGTTTTTCCATCAGGCATTTCTCAGTAGCAGCCACGAAGTCTGTATTTGCACCCGGTTAATCGCAATAGGCTCGCCCCCTATTACATAGGACTTAAACATAACTATTGAAATGTGGGTGTACTATTAGGTACATCTCTGCCTAACCCCTTGGGGATTACAGGCGTGATGTTATGTCATGTGTTATAATTTTAAAGTAATGGCCAATATCGATAACATTTCACTGAAGATGTTGAGTTGCTGTAGTTTGAATGGTGTCAACGTCAGAAATTCATTGCATTCGGGTAAAAAAGCTACTCCAAGTCGAATACTCCTGAAACAGTAAGTTACGTTCTAAAGAAAAACCACTACGAAGTCTTTCATCTATTTTCGCTCCGGAAAAGACTCGGACTGTCATATTTACAGACGAAATGTATACTACCCCGACGTGCGTGACCCCTGACATGTCCGAAAATGTCCTCCCATTTTATACGAGCATTCCAATTTCCTGCGACAGTTTTTTTTTTTATTTATCAACTTTATTGAACACATTTTGTAGGCCGTTTATTGTGCCAGAGATTTGTTCGAGAATGTTCCTGAAAAGGCTACACTATGTGGAATTGAGTCAACTATTTGATCTATTCTTTGATACTGTTTCGGAGGAAATTAAATAAAAATAGATATCTATTACGGTAACGTGTCTTATCTATAACTATGTAATGACGAGAAGGCGCTATTGTTTATCTCTCTATTGCCACAGCCAAAAGCAGGAAACGAGTTTTTGGGTAATTCTACCTGAAATTGAATTATGATGAATGATTATGTATTTATGTTCGGCAGCATTGATTGAAATTACTGATGGGCTACGACTAGCCTACATGGGACAAAGACAAAACTGGAGAAACCTTGGTGTACTATTATAGATTCAGATTCCTTTTTTTTTGGGATGGGAAGTCATCAAATGACTCCTCCCGCTCTGGGCAGAGTGAAAGGGAGTGTCAGACTTTTACTAACTAAAACCCATCCATGTTCCTTCTTTTGCCCTTTGTGGTCCAGGGCCGCGGTATCCCTTTCGAACAGTCCCGCAGCCCTGGCAGGCATCGGCCCTTGCGGCCCCCTCCTGTTTGCTGATATCTCTTTGAGGCGCACGTGGAACACGAACGCGCCGTCGACACGGCCTGTCGTCATAAAACGGGCGGACGCCGAGCTAGCCCATTACTCACCGTCTAGATTCAGATTCCTACTAGATCCTTCGGGGATTATAGCCGTGATTATATTATGTTTACTTGCCACGATTTATAATTTATGTCAAAAACATTAAATTGAACTAACTAAATATTATTCTAAAATCAGAACCTTATAAGAGTTCCATCGAACGTTGAGTACTTAGGTAACTAATCATTCTTTTTTCAATTGTGTAACTATAGGAGATCCTGGAGTGGGGTCCACTAGTAGTAGGATCTCATTGCCTTGTGATGGCATAGGAGTCTTGGGGCTCACTCCGGATACTCATTTAAACTAGTTAGTAAGACAACAGAGGGTACCGGTAACATGGATGTTGCACCGATCAACAACAATATACTTGTATCTTCTTGCTCTCAAATAGCTAAATGTAAAAAAGGGGCTAAGCAGAATTCCATGCAATTATTTCATCAAAACATTCAAGGTTTCTCTTCAAAGCAACTAGAAATTGAATTGTTTTTAGAAAAAACAAAGATTGAAATTGTTTGTTTCACTGAGCATTGGTTAAAAGATTATGAAATGCTAATTAATTACGCAAATTACAGTGTGGGCAGTTGCTTTAACCGGAAAGCTAAGATTCGTGGGGGTTCATTAATCTTAGTTAAAAATTGTATTAAATTTAAGACTCGTAGTGATATTGTTGATCTATCGGTTGAACATAATATTGAGCTGTCTTGTGTTGAGCTGGATAGGCATGTTATAGTGTGCGTTTACAGACCCCCAAATTATCAAAACTACTCTATTTTTGAATCGGTAATGGAAGATACTTTAGCAAAGCTTGCAACTGGTAATAAATCACTGGTAATCTGTGGTGACTTTAATGTTAATATTTTAGATCAAAATTCAAATAGCAGTAGATTATTACATCTTTTTAAATCATTTAATTTGTTAAACGTGTTTTCGGAACCAACCCGAATTACTACAAATACTGCAACATGTATTGATAATGTTTTTTGTTGCTGCGACTACTTGGATAAATCAATTGTAAATTACCTTCCTTCTGATCATAGCGGTCAAACCGTTGTTTTCGAGTTCTACACACCATTACAAAAAATTCAGATAAAGTCCAGACAAATGACACCCAGTAATTTAAATAAATTTAATAATAACTTAATTAGTAATTTAGGTATTCCGGACCATATTATTGAAAATGTAAATCACTTTTATGAGGAATTCTTTTCGGTAGTTTACACCGAGTTTAATAATACATTAAAAATGAAAACTAAATCTATTTGCCTAAAGTTTATGTTCAGTGACTGGGCAACTAAGGGTATTAGGAAAAGTAGGGAGCGATTGTTTGAACTGTACGGCCTTAAGCCTTACATCAACTCAGAAACTTTTAATAAATATGTTGCAACTTACTCTAAAATTTTTAAAAACACTTGTAAGGTAGCTAAAGCCTTATTCATTAGCAACAAGATTAAATCCGCCGATAATAAAATAAAGACGGTTTGGAAAATTATCAATAGTGAAACTAATAGACATAAAAAATATAATAATGATATCACACTAAATACTTCACGTGGTCTTATAAGCTCTAAAAACGAAGTTGCTCAAGAATTTGTAGATTTCTTCACTAGTATCCCACTTAAAACTACTGAAACCTTAAATTCCTCACCCTTGGTTTCTATTGATTTGTTGAGAGCGAACGTTACAGCCTGTCCGGTTGAGTTTCAATTTAAGCATATAAACCCCATCACAGTCATTAAAGCTTTTCAGGAAATCAAAATCAAATTAACTGAAGATCTATGGGGAATGTCCATTAAAGTTTGTCAAGCTATTATTGACACTATAGCACCGTTCTTAGCCTTAATATTTAATTTATGTGTGGACCAAGGAGTCTTCCCGGACCTTATGAAATACAGCAAGGTAATACCACTTTTCAAATCCGGGGACAGTAAAGACACCAATAACTATAGACCCGTATCCGTGTTGCCGGTTTTCAGCAAGGTGTTTGAAAAGGTAATGCTTAATCAAATGCTCACACACTTTAACACCAATAAAATCTTACATGAGAAACAATATGGTTTCACCAAAGGACGTTGCACGACTGACGCCGGTGTCACCTTATTAAAACACATATTTACGGCGTGGGAAGAGGCACAAGATGCCATAGGAATCTTCTGTGACCTCTCGAAAGCATTTGATTGCGTAAACCACGAAACCCTACTCTTGAAACTTGAACATTACGGTTTAGGGAAACTTGCGCTCAGTTTAGTTAAATCGTATTTAAACGATAGACATCAGCAAGTACAAATAAATGGTGTCAATTCAATGGGTTTAAAAGTAAGTATGGGTGTACCGCAAGGTTCGATATTAGGTCCTTTCCTCTTTTTAGTCTATATAAATGATCTACCCCATTTATTTAAAAACCAACCACAAATGGTGTTGTTTGCTGACGATACCTCTTTAATATTTAAGACAAACAGACGTGCCACAAATCTTGACGACGTAAATAACGCCCTATTGCTGGTCCATAATTGGTTCACCGCGAATAATTTAGTATTAAATGGGAAAAAAACGAAGTGTATAAGATTTGCTCTACCGAATGTCAAAAGTAGTGATAGTGACATAGTATTGAATCAAGAGAAACTAGGATTCGTCGAAAAAACTGTTTTCTTGGGGATCACGCTCGATTCAAGGCTTCAATGGGGTCCGCATTTAACTTCTCTTGCAGGACGGCTGAGTTCAGCAGCATATGCTGTTAGAAAAATCCGTCAATTTACTGATGTAGATACCGCGAGGCTAGTCTATTTTAGTTATTTTCATAGTATTATGTCATACGGTATTTTACTATGGGGACGGGCTGCAGACATTGAGTCTATATTTATTCTGCAGAAAAGAGCTATCAGAGCCTTATATGATCTACGTAGACGCGATTCTCTAAGAGAACTGTTTAAGGAAATTAACATCATGACAGTACCTTGTCAATACATCTATGAAAACATCATGTACGTTAGGAAAAATTTGCATTTATTTAGTAAAAGAGGTGACCGACACCACTATCATACTAGAAATAGGGACCAACTAACTCAACCAGGTTTCAGGCTAGCTAAAGTAGACTCATCTTTCATGGGGTACTGTTTAAAATGTTACAATAAAATACCTCCCCACATTCTACAACTGAATGAGACGAAATTTAAATCTTGTATAAAACGCACACTATGTAGGCAAGCATATTATAAGTTGGGGGATTACATTGATGATAAAAATGCTTGGCTCAATGCTGGTCCTGCTCCACAACCATAGGGGCAAATACCATGTGAAGTTATTGTGGAAGCTGCAGAAGATTGTAAAACTATCTTTGAATTGTATAGATTCAATCTCTTAGTATTATATAATCGCATAGCACATGTGTGAGTACTATGTACTGTAAAGCTACCATTTACATTTAGTTATCTTCATTGACTTGAATGTGCCCTGGTGGCTGAGAGAATGTCATGCTCACACAAATGTCTCGCTGATGGTGGCGGGTGTGTCGGGTCATTTAGTTCCCTTCAATGTGGTTGAGTTGAATGGCGCTGATCCATGCGTCATGTTCGTGAACGGGCGCTGTCAGTTGGGACTGGTCATCTCTTAGCTGTCACGGTTTATTTTAATTACTTTATTTTTAAAATTGTTAGTTTAATCTTTTACTCTGGACGCTCTTAATGTGCACGTCTTTGTACATCGTTCTCACATATATGTATAATCTCAACATGAATGATGTAACCAAGATTTTGTAACAATATTTTGATTAAAAAGAGTGTCCATGGGGTTTCTTGCCCATTCTTCTCCATAGAGATCTACGAATTGGAATGTGCAACTACAGTACTTTCGCAAGTTATTATGCCTTGTGAATGTGACTGTAGCTTAGCTTTTTTGTTTTTGACTTTCAAAAGTGCCTGTAATGGTCTAATTGAAATAAATGCTTTGAGTTTGAGTTTGAGTTTTTAAGTGTCATACCGTTGATATCAAATTCTCAGGCTCATAACGGCGAACATCTCCAATCATTACAAGTACCAAACCATAAGTACTGACTATATGTTCATAGCTATTAACACGAGTACCAATGAGCGTGTAGATGTTGCGTCTAGACTGGGGCTCTAAAAACAGATTTTAAGAAACGTTATGATGATCTCCGAAATAAGAGTTCAAAATGGGCGAAGATGGTCTTGAGCTTTCAAAAATTTGAGCCGCCATATTCTTATGCATCCAGACCGGGTCAGAATATAGAGACAGAGATAGGTGGAAGTCTTTGGAGGAGGCCTTTGTCTAGAGGCTGTTTTTAGAAAAACCGATCGTCACTACCTTACGTAATAATTGTAAAACAGCAATAAAGGCTTATTTTTATTATCTTTATTCATTTTTTAACGTATTATTTACATTATTAATATTTTTTATTAACAAAAATTAAAACATTTCAAAATATAGAAAATAGTCGCCCACCGGCATCGGGAACAAGGTCCGAGCTACCCGGTGGTCAGGGCTCTTGAGAGAGGAACCTCCTAACAAATATTTTTATTATTTAATATGGAGTCGTTTTATTCACATTTTCATTAGGTGTCTAAAAATCAAGGCATTCAAAAAAAAGGTGTCTTAATTGTGTAGAAATTCATCAGTTATTATCTAACCAAGATTCAAATTCAGCAAACCATGTGGCCTACCGTAACGTCTTAAAGCCGGAGTAATTCCAGTGCGGGAAAGAGATGGCGCTAGACGATCTGTATAGATCTGTCTCTTTCCTACACTGGAATTATTCCTGCTTTAAGACGTCGTAGATAACCCCCTGTACGTTTTAAAACAATCATAGATTAAAACCCATCCATTGCATGGAACTTTTCTACACGACGTTTTTTGATCACGGATTTCCACCAGCTGCTTTCATGGCTCCATTTTTAAGCCTATCTCCTTGCGCACAAGCGGAATGTTCCCGCCTGTTGGTAATAGCTCTGTCGATTACTTGTCGTATATAAGCTCTGTTCACACGTGCGTCAAGTCGAGTGGCTATGGTACTTGCCTCACCGCCGGCGATTAGCGAGTAGAGCTAGCAACTAAGGCCAAAACCATAGAGCGAAGTTACACTCAGCTCAAGCTAATTACAGTAGCGTTCCATCCGAAAATAAGCCTGTTCCTATTAATAGTATGTCCATATTCGTACAAGCGACTGTCACCAAGCGTATTATACGAATATTAACATTAACTTACATTGGTCTAGTGGTCGGAATCGCGACTGCTGAGCATGAGGTCCTGTGTTCGATTCCCGGGTCGGGCAAATTGTAATTGGGTTTTCCCAACAGGAATGTCTCAGTAGCTGCCACGGAGACTAGATTTGTGCCCGGTTGATGGCAAGCAAGCGACGGTACGGAGCCGATCGTATGTGTCGAGATTCTGCCGGACACTATCGGCTGTCGCCGCATCCGTTCGTATCCTTTCCGATTCGATGCGATGCGAGCCGTTTGGTGGAAATCATCATATAGAATGAGATTGTTGTTTTGACAGAGTTCTTGCCGGGCCCGATCAACTTGTCCCTTTTACTTACACGGGACCTACCATCTTTTGAAACTTTCTTGAGTGAGAAAACAGTCAATAGTATGTCACTTCCTCGTTTGCGGTGGGGCAGGTATCTGCCGCGGGAAATAGCTGAGACTCGGAGGGAAATGACTTAGAGAAATACGTTCCTAATTCGAATACAACATCCATTGCTGCATTTGTTTTTGAAGAAGATAATAACATGTACATAAACAATGCAGTGTTTGCAAAATTGTAAATGAAGTCTTAAAAAATAAGGTGTTTTGTTGTAAAGTGGTCGTGTTCAATTTGCTACAAACGACATTTTACATACTTTAGTTAAGCGCGGTGCAATTTGCAAGAGATTAAAATTAGATTATCGTTTGCAGTTAACGCTTTGAAGCTAAAGGGCTTATGCAGATTTTCTTTGCATTGCAAAGCGTTTGTTATAAGCTACATTAGTAGCGTAGCTCTCTTCAAATTAGTGATTCAGACTACATTAGTAGTCCAGCTCTGTGTAACCATTTTAATATTATATCAAGTTGCAATTAGGTAAACATTTTTGTGACGTGAAAGTTTTTTGAGCACTGTCAATTTCATAACAATAATGACCTTGTAGCGTTGAAAACTGAACGCACTTTATTTGCTGAACGCGATCAGTTATTGAACTAGCTGTGCCCGCGGCTTCGCCCAGATGGCCGTGTATTCTTTTGGCATTTTATGGGAACAATACGAAATGGGAACGTGAACGTGTTGATGAATCTGGCCCAAAATGACGTTTTTTTTAAAATCTAGTGTTAGTATTTATTCTTGCTTAGAGTGTAAGCTTTCTGGTGACAATAAAACAATATACATCAGTGGAAGTTTACAAGCTGATACTGATGACAAAAGGTCGGAATACAAAGCGTTTGGTTGCCAAGCAACACAGGTGCTAATGTCTATTGAAACAGATTACAAGATACGTTATCAACCCTCGTCAAAATATGTCACAACAGAAACTATCAATACTTGTTGTATACGAATTACTATGCCGTGTTCACGTATATTTGTAGCACTATCTAATCTTTTACTATAGTTTGTTGGTAGTTGTGTTCGTGCCTCGGATCGCGTAAAACTTTTTCGAGGATGAAAAGTTTTCCAGGAAAGTTCTGTAAAGATGAAAAGTAGGTACGTACAGTTCTGTGTTTTACTTCTTTACCCTATACTATTATAGTAGCAATATTTGTGTATATATATATATTTGAAATCACGTTCTCGAAAACGGCTCTAACGATTTCGATGAAAGTTGCAATATTAGGATAAACGAGGGCGAAAATCGACCTAGCTAGGTCTCATATCTAGGTAAATTCATTTTCTTTTTTTTTTTCTCGAGCAGAGCTGGAACGCACTGGTACTTTATTATGTAAGCCGTTCGCGATGTACCGGCAAAACAAACGAATTTCTATACAAAATTTGTTCCCTGTTCTTTTTCAAAATTTATTTCTTAGTGCTCACCCCTTTTACCAACAAAGGAACTCTTGTGTGAAAATCGTGCTTCGGCTTAGGGTTTGCGTTGCTTATTGCAATTTATGTAGTTTGTGAGGTCGATATGTAGAAATGATTAGCATAATCAGCCTATAATGTTCGTCGATATGTAGAAATGATTAGCATAATCAGCCTATAATGTTCCCACTGCTGAGACACACAGCTTCCTCTCTATGAGAGTGAATGGGCTATAATCCACCACGCGGTACCAGTGCGGGTTGGTAGATGTCACATGTCTTTGATTTTTGGTTCTAGCGCATGTCGGTTTCCTCACGATGTTTTCCTTCACCGTTTCGAGAGCAGTGGTGATGAAATAAATTACACAAAGTAATGCGCCTGCCTGGGTTCGAACCCACGACTTACTGTTCGTAAGTCGGGGCCGCCACCACTGGGCCACCGCTGCTCACCAATTGAAGACTAACATTTTTACACCAATACAGAGAAAAAGTAGAGTAAATCAGTTTGAATTCGGACATTGGAACTTTTTATTAACCCTTCATCATCTGCCTAGCCTTTTCCTTACTATATTGGGGTCGGCTTCCAGTCTAACCAGATTCAGCTGCATACCAGTATCCTAATCCTAACTATAATATTATAAATGCGAGAGTAAGTTTGTTAGTTACCTTTTACGAATAAAACACTGAACCGATCATCCTGAAATTTTGCCTTTCATTCCAAAAAAAAGTACTTTTTGCGAGGAAAACAACAATCAATCAATCAATCTACTTTATTTTCTCACTACAATATACATAAGTTATTTTACATTGGTCAGATTTGACAACGATACACAATTCAAGTAAGTATATATTACAACTACAACTTTATATTTTAACAATAACGTTCTTATGATAATAGATGGCGCCACGTGTGTTCCGAATCATGATTGAGTTATATTAATACAAGCAGGGTACAACCCGAATTGATTATCAAATTCTAAATTAACGCGAGCGAAGCCGCGGGCAAAAGCTAGTTTTATTAATTTTTACATTTAGGTACAGTCGACAGCACATCAAGTTACCACAAACTGTCAAATTTTTTTCAAATGATTTTAAATCATAAAATGTTGATGGTTTAGTTCAAAATCGAATGAGAAAATTTAACAGTTTCTAGTAACTAGAATGCGCTGGCGACTGTACCAAAAGAGTTTTAAACATATTAACCTGAAATATTGGCGCTTCTTTGAATTCAGACAGTCTATACAAGACATATTGAACACAATACAATTATTAAGTAAAAGTTGACGTTGAATTTAAACATTCTGCACACTTTAAGAGTGGAATAACAGATTACCTACTTTACGACCTGAAAAAAATAACTGTTTTCCCCTCAAAGGTGGCAATTCATGTTTATCGTTTACCAACAGTTTTTATGTATACCGAATTTCTTTTATGACGTGAATACGCGCATACGTTTTGGTAAAATAATACTGTATATTTGTATATTTTATTACCCGCTACATGCTACGCGATCTATCACTACTTAATACCGAGTTGACACGCAGTTTTATGCTTATTTTACTAAGTTTCAGGCATTTCTTTGTTCATATTCGTTTATAACTCGGAAACGGGTCTGACATTTCAATATCTGTGTCAGTCGTTTGCATTAGACAGTAACACGCTAGAAGAGAAAATAAACACAACACTATTTGCAAAAACAGTTAAGATAGTAAAACTGCTAAGTAAGATTACAAATTGATTTAAGCCCAAATTGTCCTGAAAAAAATTGCACTAAAGATAAAACGTTTTTTTCTAAGATATAAAACTGTTTTACACACGTAACCTTGCTAATCCAGATCCAGTTGAAAACAAACCAGCGTCAGGCACTAATTGCCTTTTACTGAACTGGGCCTATGAGGCACGTAGACGTAGTGTTAATTTTTTTGTGTAGATTTAAGTTACTTTTCATATATTATTTTTGTTTTATATTGTGTGCACGTGTGGCATGTGCCAAATAAATGTGTTTTCTTTCTTTTCTTTTCGTAGAACCCAAATACTTGAGCAAAAATAACAAGTCGCTGAAAACTCTTTTAAACTTAAAGAGACAGACGAACATTACGAATACAACAAAAAAGAAAAAAAATACTACTTATTCTAAAAATACGTTTTATTGAACCCTATTTTTATTTTATTTTGGCATTGTGTTCAAATCACGCAAGTCAACAATCCTTAAACCCTTTTTTTATATCTAGACCAATTTGATTGGCCTTCATTACGCTCTCGATAAAAAAGGGCTGAATATTTTGAAGCGTTGGCATGACATATTGGCATTTGTAAACAAGAGCTATTGTTTGAGTATTTTCTTTTTTGACAGGCAGGCTTGGGGACGTCAGGTCACGGAAGGTCAAGTTTTAAAAGGTTGTGTACACGTACAGGTGTGGTTATGGGTTTTGAATACCTATAATTATTAAGAATTGCCCGTGGCTTCGCTCGCATTCATTTAGAATTTGACAATCAATTCGGGTTGTACTCTGCTTCTATATACAGGGTTTTTTGTAAAACACCAACAACCGAAAACAAAAATGACAACGGAAGAGGTCATTGCACTCATCATTATGAACAACGTTTACTATGGGACCAAAACGGAAATCGCGAAAAAAAAATAGCTGTTCCCAACATTTTGACAAGTTTATTGATCATAAAGTAGGGAACAGCTGATTTTTTTTCATCAATCAATCAATCTTGATTCGAAAGACATGTGGCGCCATCTATTATCATAACAACGTTATTGTTGTTTCCCTCGGGACCAATACTTGTTTTCGGAATGAAAGGTAACCTATGTCCGTTTCTGTACACCTGAAAACGTATATGCAAAATTTCAGGATGATCGGTTCGGTGGTTTAGGCGTGAAAAGGTAACAAACAAACTTTCTTTCGCATTTATAATATTAGTTAGGAAGTAAGGATTTCAACGCTGTGACGGTGTTATTGAACGACAGATATCGTATCTAAATTATAACAGCCGCACTAGTCAATCTTCAAGATAAGCAACGCTTGCCAAGATAGGTTCGTGGATGGGTGACCATCCAGTACATCCCGAATTTCTTCCGTGCCTCGGAAAACACGTCAAGCTGTTGGTTGCTGTTATTTGTAAAACTGACAGGTAGTCAGTGGAAAGTCTGACAACCAGTCTTACCTGGGAGTATTGTATTACCCAGTATTAACTAGGTTGTGGAGGTCAGATAGGCAGTCGCTCCACGAAAAATACTGACACCAACATAGTTGGGAAAAGGTTAGTATAATGATGAGACAAAAAATCAATTTCTGTCAACTTTACCAATAGCAATGATGATTAACGTGTATAACGTGTTTACGTTTCTTGGGCTTCTAAATGGACTCTAGTAGGCAATACTGGCCCACTCTTCGTAGTTTAAATTACCTTCTTTCTTTGAAATGAAGCCATACTCTTCTTGTCAGTTTCGAAATCCATATGAATAGCGTTAATGAACTAAAATAAATAATATGCTTTGGATTTGGAAACACTTCCAAAGTCCCAATTTCGGAGTATTGTAATACTATTGGAAGGACCGAGTACTTTATTATTATCTAGCTATATTCAAGCAGAATTCCAGACTTGACAATGTACATTTTTGGTACATTTAGAATACCTAGATATCTGTCCATTTTACTATCACTAAAATACATGTTACCAAAACGTTTGCCCAACAGAATCTGTTCGCACTTTGCTTATATATCCTCGACACTTCCCACATACATACGTCACAGCGACACTTAATGCATATACAAGAACGCTTTCAACTACATACATCACAATGCACGAACACAAGACATACTTATGTATATGGAACACGTACAGAAACGTATACATACAAACAACATCTTGAACTCACAACTCATCGCACATGCTGGTTCTCATGACCTATCTTCGAGAGATGTACATTTTTTTTCTTTTTTTTTTAGGGTTCCGTACCCAAAGGGTAAAACGGGACCCCATTACTGAGACTCCGCAGTCTGTCTGTCAGTCCGTCTGTTTCCAGGCTGTATTTCTTAAAACCGTGATAGTTAGACAGTTGAAATTTTCACAGGTGATGTATTTCTGTTGCCGCTATAACAACAAAATACTAAAAAAACAGAATAAAAAATTAAGTGGGGCTCCCATACAACAGACATGATTTTATTTGCAGTTTTTATAGATAATGGTACGGAAACCTTCATGCGCGACTTCGACTCGCACTTGACTGGTTTTTTAAGTGAATGTCATCAAATAAGTACTTTTGGAAGTAGTATGTAACGAAATGAGGAAAGTGTTCCATTTTTGGGTGTTTTTAAGTACTCAGATGGATATTTTTAGGTCTTTTATAAAATACTTGCCTACATAAGTGACTAATAAAATATATATATGGCTTAATAATTTATAATGACTGCCTCGTTTGATCTATTGGACGCTGGGCATGATGTCCAGTGTTCGTTTCCTAGGTGGGGCAAAGGGGAATTTGTTTTTCCACCAGGAATTTCTCAATAGCAGCCACGGAGTCTGGATTTGTGCACGGTTGATGGCAATTAAATAGGCTCGCCCCCTGTTACATGGGAATTAAACATAACTGGCGAAATGAGGGTGAACTAATGGGTACTCTGCATAACCCTGTAAACACAGTCGTGATGTTATGTTATAAATTGTCAATAAGCTTCAATGTAAAATCCTAAACCTAAACATTTCCTGACCTACTTTAACTTAAAAATCCAGATTTACCAAATAAATCTGGATTTTATTTTTTTCCATTATCTCCGCTCACGCAAAAATTATTGCAAATAAGTAGATGTGAACCGCTAGAGAAAAATTGAATAAAACTAATTTAACCACATGAAAAGTGTCAAATATAAGGGTAAAGAAACTATGGGTGTTTTCATTCAAAAACTCATTTTCCACGCAATAAAGACGTTGTTAAACAGCCATTACTTTACTATAGTTTTAACTACAGCCCACTAACTACCATAATTTGTGAGCAAAACAATTATTTTGCTAGCACTTAGGCTAGTGAAGTAATTACTTCACTGTGCCCTCTAACCAGGCATCGATGTAGCTTACTCGTATTGTGCACACAATACACAGGAGAATAGCAAACATGCAACATTAAAGATCGATAATTTTAGTAGATAATGTGACACTTTTTAAAGAAAACTTTACAAAAAGCGTAGCAGGTCTAAAAAATGGTTTTGGTATATTCAAGAACTTGAAACATAAACTTCAACTACTAATACTACTTTTTTAACATCTGAAAAAATCATCATCATCGTCAATCATTCATCATCATCATTCATTTCATCTTTTTGTTTTAACTTCTGTTCCACTGCTGGGCAAAGGTTTCCCCATATATATTTTTTATTTTTTGCTTTCTCTGGTCATATCAACGAACAAGAACGAGTCCAAGATTCTTTAAACGGTAAACAAAATAAAGTGTTGTGTTTTTTCGTTTAGCGCTAAATGCATTTAAGAAGTTGCGTTGCAAGTGGCTCAATATTTTGCGTGTTTTCATGAATGAAACATGAGTTAAACTATTAATCCTTGCTCTGAACCACACAATAACCTTAAAATAACGACCTGCCTCGTCATAACGTACTTCAAACGTTATAAACTAAAATAACTCTTCCGCACCAGATATAACTATAAGTAAAACTTCATAGCGTATGATCTGCATTATCAGAAGCGCCACAAAGACTGGGAACAAAGGCTGACAGACCCATTGTCGCAAACCGATGGAACATTTTAATGATGCCACTACGGCCGGGTGAACTGTGCATGGATAACGTGCGGGTATCTCAAATGCATGAGTTTATTTTCTGAATGTGATTTTAATAATGATACTCCATAATTGCCTCGTTGGTCTAGTAGTCACAAGCGCGACTGCTGAATATGAGGTCCTGAGTTCGCTTCTCAGGTCGGGAAAAGTGTTTTTGGGTTTCTCTATCAGGACTTTTCAGTAGCAGGTTGTCTGAGACATGTGCCCGGGTGGCAATAGGCTCTTTCAATATTTTTGGGGACTTAAAATATGACTGGCAAAATGTGGGTGTACAGTTAAACACACCTCTGCCTAACTCTTCGGGGAGTACAGACGTGTGTTCTAATGTTAAAGATAATTCGTTGATAAGTCATACCTACTAATTACACGTGTTGATCAAGGTTTAGCCTGCTGAGGTTGGGCCGTGGATTGGTGACATTAGTTTAATACTGAGACCCTTTCGTGGTTCTTAGGTCCCGGTTTTCATTTGTAGATCTTTTGCAGTTGTTAAGTGTAGCCAGAACCATTGAGTATAAATGTGGATGGGTATAAGAGTAGAGGAAGATCATTAAGAAACGATGGATGGATTGCGTGAAGGTTGACATGGCTAGAAAGGAGGTGACTGTAGAGATGACGTATAATAGAGAAGTGTGGAAAAAGAAGACATGGTGCGCTGACCCCAAATAAATTGGGATAAGGGCAGGAGAATGATAAGGTGTAGCCAGAACCTGCGGGACTGTCCGAAAGAGATACCGCGGCCCTGGAACATAAAGGGCAAAAGAAGGAACATGGATGGTTTTTTGTCAGTAAAAGTCTGACACTCCCTTCCGCTCCGCCCAGAGCGGGAGGAGTCATTGGATGATTTCCCAAAAGAAAAAAAAAAAAAAAATGGCGTAGCCAGAACCTGAAAATCTGAACACATGTGTTGGTATAGTTACCCCGGTAACTGGGTTGACGAGATCAGATAAGCGATAATAATGTCGGTGATGGTATGAGTGTTACCTGGTCTTAATTATGGAATACTTTCAAGTTCCTTTGGGCGCCTTTGTTCAGTCTACCCTATAAGGATGACCTAGCTAGATGGTTGGGTTGTTAAAGGTAAGTAAGCAATTAAGTATCTTAAAATACGTTGTTTTGTTAAGACAGCGTACCTATATTTCACGAAAACTCCGAATATTCGAAGGAGGTAGAGAATTCAGGATATTGAATAAAAAAAATGAGCTTGGTTCATTGTGATTCGCCCTAGTTCTCGCCTGAATCCATCTGACTTTGTACATGAAGTTACGACAGTAAAAAAAATCGTCGAAATTCAAAGCATTTATTTTAATTAAAACAACGCATTATTTACTAAGGAGTCGGTCAGTTAGTCAGAAAGTTAAAAGTAGTCGCTCGTTCCAAAACGTAGAACGGGCAAGAAACTCCATGGACCTTCCTTTTAAATCAAGTATTTAAAGAACGTAGGTACATTATTATATTTTATTATTTTCGGAAAAATTACAGTTTGGCAGACACAACAGTTTCGTTAATAACAACAATATTTCCAATTACAGGTTTTCACAAATAGCATTATGCTTCTATAAGCGAGAACAATGTAGTTCTAGTAACTTCTCACATTTTTGTAGTATATAAAGCTACATACTATCCAAACAAAGAGAAATTGAAGAATCTGCCATCTTTGTGTAATTAAATAAACTAACTATACAGGGTTTTTTGTAAAACACCAGAAACCTCTTAAGAGGTCATTATACTCATCATTACACACATTACATTATTTGTGTTTTACAAATAACCCTGTATACATTATTACAATTAAAAACTATTAAATGAACTAAATAAACATACCAACAACAAACTATAAACGGGCATCAAAAAACTCCTCAACGCTGCCAGCAGTAACGGTAATAATGTAAGAGAAATTAACTTAAACTTTTCACTAATTTGGATAATCGTATCAGGCAAGTGTTCCCCGAAAATTACTTGTTTCATCTTCAACCCAAAAGCCTCTTCCATTCTGTCATCCCATCCAATAAGTAAGCTTAATAATGCTTGTTAGCTGAACGGTCCCCGGTTTTGAATGATCTCTTGAGCGCCAGTGGACGAGCTCGTTATTGTCGCTTTATTATGAAGATGTATTGGTACTGAAGCCTTCTGTATAGCAGGATTATATGAATATTTGATGTGCCGCGCGACATTCGTCCGCGTGAAATTAATAAAATGTTACTTCTCTATTTGGATCTTGGGTTTTAATTTTTTTGCACGGAACCCTAACCTTTTTTCAAACATAAAAGTTTAAAGCTTAAAGTACTCCTATGACTAGATTAGTAGATCAGCTATCTGCCAGTAAAAGTCCTGTAAAGTCCGCCATTTCGGAGATTAGTCGGAACAAACAGGCAGATAGACAGACAGACAAAAATTTAAAATATTTTTTTATTTTTTATTATAAGTACGTTTAGTTTGAAATTACAAACAGACTCTTCAATTTTATTTATTTTAAGATGGCTATGTATAATTGTGTAAACAGTGCAAGAGAAGTTGGAGATTTATTTGGACCATAGTTTGCATCAGCCTTTGTTTGGCACATCAAAGGTAGATTATATTGTTCTGGCAGTTTTGGACTGTACAGACAACTTGAGTATCCATTTTGTCGGTTAGGTATTGTAATTAAAAGCAAAATCACCATCCTCCTTGTGCCAATTCATTCAGGGTCAGTGCAGCACGTGACTAAATATACAGCCTAAAACAAGTGCTATTTATTTCGATGTTGCTGCACTGCACTGCACATTGCATTTGCAATTAATTCCGGATTTTAAACTCGCTCGGCGCACTTTAAACTTGCACGCTTCGACATTTATTCCTTAAAGATATACAGAATACATAATTGTAAATATGTGTATCAGACGATACGCATATTTACAATTATGTATGCCATGGTATCTCTATAACTTTGATTTTTAACAATCCCGCCTTTAGTTTCAAAATTCGAAACCAAAACTAACAGTATCACAAAAGCCACTACTCTTTACGGGTTTAAATCTACATACTGCATTGTGGACTGTAATGAAACACTGTCCACCGTCCGACTTCAACTGCGCAGTTCCTATAAGCTGAAGTCCAACAGTATTACTGAATACTCGTCCAATATCTTTTGTGTGCGACTGTGGAGAATGTTGAATGCCATCCCTTCGAAAAGTAGGTACTGTTGGTTAAGTAATTTGGTGATGAGGCAGACAAGGTTTTGATACTAGTAATGTTTTGTTTAAAAAATATATTTATTATTTAAATCAGCAATTTTTTTATTAAATGGCCCTGTTGTCGTTGTTACCCAGCAACACACAGATTGATTATTCATGGTATTAAGCTTTTGCTTGTACTACGAGTGAGGTCAAGCGAATAGACTCGTTCGTGGCATAAACACCATTAAGACTTTTCCTACCAACTTTCTGAACATGAAAATATTTACACTTTAAATAGTGTCACTGACCGGCAAGCAATATCCAGACTTGACAACTCGCTACACGCTCGCTGTGGGTTAGAACTAATTAAAGCCAGCTGCACACTTATCTATTTTGTTGTCAGTACTATGAAAGTTAGTTCTCAGTGACGTTTGAAACGATCGACGTCGATGTTAGTGTCGGTCTTCATGAAGGAAGATTAATTGTGCGGTAGTCGGCTCTAGTGCGCAAGTAGTGTTGACTGAGATGGGAACTTAGGCTTCTTTTGTATGGCGATGTCAATGGCACTAGTTCGTAAAGTGACTGAATCTGATAGGGCTCGTGCTGTAATAGCACTCCGGAGTTTATATGTGTTGGTGTACTTTCATAGTAGAATTATTTAAAATCTCTAGATGTTAAAAAAAAATATTTGTAGTAGTGTAAACGATTTTCCTTTATCTGAAAACAAGTTTGGTTTAAGTATCGGGCAAGTTACTAAGCGATCAGAGAAATTAACTGTTCTATTAAACATTAAAATAATTATCTAAATGAACTTAGTAGGCATCTAATTTCTGATATATAAAACATCATTAATTAATTAAAATTGTTAATAAAGAATCCCAAAACTTTCGAAAAAGAATTTTCGTATCCCAAAAAGAATCTAAATATTGGGCACCGTCTCAGGGAGTTTTAATATGCTTGAGAAAGTTGAAAGGAAATTACTTACCTTCAGTTAGGAAACAAATATTTATTTTATGTAACTTTTACGAAGTTTGGAGTCAAGGCTTCGTATGAACATGATTAATATTCAAGTCTCGGCTAAAAACGGTACCTAAACTGTATTCATAAGAAAATTGGTAGCTGCTCTGCCAAAATTATGATGCTAGATTCTATGATTGGTTTGTCAAAATAAGAGTTACCGAATCTTCTTGAATTCGCTATTTATTTACATTTAATTAACAAGTAACAGGACTCAATATGTTGGTAACTTATAGAAAACTTTAAAACCTTTTTTGTAAGTATATTGGAATTTATATCAGTGGCCCGATGAAGATGAACTGGGTGACAAAAATAAACTTCAATGTATTTAGCTAGAAAACTACCTCAGATCGCTCGTCGATCTGAAAAAACTCGACTCAACACAAAACATAACTCCAGTAGTTACAGTTTTGTGCATTTTATCCAAACCGAATCCGATTTATTACCGAGTTTCCTCGGACCGTCTGATCTCGGAGCATTCTTCACGGATTTAAATTCAGAGCATACTGCTCTGAGCAAGCGTTTATACGAGGCTTTACATTGTCATGCTTGCTTGTGTTACAATTGAGTTTGATGGCTAGTTAACTTTGCAATTGCTTGGCAAAGCTGACTCGTTGGTCTAGTAGTGGCAAGCGTGACTGATGAACGTAGGATCCTGGGTTCCAGGTCAGGCAAAGTGTTATTTAGTTTACCGTCAGGAATTTCTTAGTAGCAGCACCAAAGAGATTTAAAAGACTTTTATAGCGGACATTGGGAATATTTTATACAAAAAATGTCCTCCCGATTATTTTCGATTTTATAGCACTAGACAGATCGACTTGTTACAAAGTAGTAACTAGTATTTGAATTACGATATTTCTCGTCGTGTCCCGTCTATCGCTCGTAAAAATTTGAATGCCTTTGAGCAGCACGAAGTCAGGAAGTCAGTTATGATATCCCCGTATCTCGGTGAGCACGTTAAGACATTGTTGCTCTTCCCAGTTGTGTCAGATTACTGTCCTATCGGTTTATGGGACTAACAACTTCACCTCCACTATTATATATCTTTCGTACACAGTTCTTCGTTGAGATTGGCTGCCGTGACCAAATCTTGGTCGGGAGGATATTAAGCTTATCGCTGCTTCCAAAAGCTATCCGGGATATATGATACGTTTACTACGAACAAACTCGTATGTACACACGATCTTTCTCTTTATTGGTCTTTCTTGCTAAACGTTTGCTTGCCAGAACGAATATTTCATTAAAATCGATTACTGTCAAACACAGTTTTAGGAACTGTTAACAATTGTACAAGTTTCAGTATTGAATTCTGAGTAAATTCAGTTCTAGCTTTCGGAACTAATGTTTTTACAGTTGAACTGGTGACAGCTCGATGAAAGTAAATGGTTTTGTGTTGATGACAGAAACAATTTCTAGGTAAACATATATAACATCACGCCTGTAATCCCCGAAGGGTTAGGCAGAGGGTTTAAAGTCCCATGTAATAGGGGCGAGCCTATCGCTATCAACTAGGCACAAATCCAAACTCCGTCGCTGCTCCTGATAAATTCCTGATGGAAAAAACCCAATTATCTCTAATCTATTACTCTTTGCTAGACCCGGGAATCGAATCCAGGAGCTCATGATCAACAGTCGCTCTTGGGACCATTCTACAAACGAAGCAGTCCATTAGTGCCAGACAATAGTATCTACTTAATTTAATAGTTGCCTTTTGGTGTGTTCCATCGATAATATTAATTTTTTTACTTTGGTAGTAATAATCCATCAGAAGTGGCGATACTAAACATTGAAACGCTCCAACATCTTTGTCAATGTTGAAGTAGCAATATTATTGTTTAATTTATGGTATCATCATCATCTGCCTAGCTTTCCCAGCTATATTGGGGTCGGTTCCAGTCTAACCAGGTGCAGCTGAATATCAGTATTTTACATGGAGCAACTGCCTATCTGATCTCCTCAATTCATTTAGTACGATATCCTTTGGTACGACTTGTTGTGAGACTTTCAGGCCACTGGCTACCTGTAACGACTGTAAAAGATCAACAAATGACATCCGGGACCAACGGCTGAACTTGCGTTCCGAGGCACGGTATTTATGGTAATTTAAGGCAATTTATGGTATGCCACTGGCAAATTATCCTGGGTCGTCAGCATTTCTAGCATCATACCATAATCAGCCTATATGTAACCTCCCCAATACTGGGACATAGGTCTCCTCTCAGTAAGAGGGCCATAATCCACGACTCGGGCATAGCAGGTTGGTCTTCTCTCTACCATCTTGTTGACAGGCTAAAAGTAACCGTATTAACCACAGTATAAGTTATTTATTCTTGTAGCGTTTGTATATTTTCATTTCAAATTGAGGATTTAAAATTATAATTAACACTAGAAACGGGATATTTACCATGTCCACTGTTTGTTTTGAGTTCCCGATATTTCGGCGCTGTTGCAATTACCATGATCACGGATAAACTGAAGATATTGCGGGTGGGATTACAATGTTAATGACCATGCCAGTTTAAAAACTTATATTGAGTATCTAAAGGATAAAGAAAACATACCTTCTCATGATAAGGGAGCAGAAAATCTCCTTACAGGGCTTTTCTCAACCTAATTCAAAGTTTTTGGACTCGACATACCTGCAGGGTTTTTATTAAAAAAGTTTAATAAAAACTAAAAGGTAAAGTTACAGCCAATAACATGCTGTTAATAATTTGGATGGAACATGTCTAAGGGTTATAGTAAAACTGTATAGATGGAAATGTTTTGAAAAACTACACCTTGACGTCATTGTTAGTGTGGGTTTACTTCTGTATATTTTTACTTTGAAATTGGCGAATGAAGATTAAATTTTTAATTACATAACATAACATCGCGCCTGTAATCCCTGAAGGGTTTGGCAGAGGTAAACCTAATAGTACAGCAACATTTCGCCCGTTATGTTTCATCATCATCATCCACAGCCTGAATTCACCCACTGCTGAGTATAGGCCTCTCTTTTCTTCTGCCAATCTCCACGTTCCTGTGCCAGCCTCATCCAGGTTTTTCCCCCCATGGCAACTATGTCGTCTGCCCATCTGGCCGCCGGACGACCCACATTTCTTTTCCCCGTTCTTGGACGCCATTCGGTGACAGCCTTAGTCAACCTGTCATCACTGTGCCTTGAACTCAAATGGAGGTGAGCAGGACACCTAGTCCTGCTCACCTCCATTTGAGTTCCGTAACGCGATTTCCAATATCGAAAACCTTTGTACGTCTTCGGATTTCGACGTTAGGAACTCGATCCACCAGCTTTACAACAACCCCGTTATGTTTAGGTCCCATGTAATAGGGGGCGAGTCTATTGCCATCAGCCGGGCACAGATCCAGACTCCGTGGCTGCTACTGAAAAAAATCTTGATGGAAAAACCTAATACCACTTTACCCGACCTGGGAATCCATCCCGAACCTCAAGGCAGTTTTTAATTAATTTGACTAAATCTAAAATTGTGGTTAGTACCTAAAAACTTAAAAGATTGTGTTCTAGTCCTTGTGAAAGTGCCATTTGTAAAACATTTGCCAAATTTACTGCAGTATTTTAGATGTCAAATCAGAGAAATGTGCCAATTTCCATGTACCCATCTTCGCGTTCATTAGCAAAATGAATTTAACTTGCAAGAATATCAGACCAACTTCTTCCTAATGATACGGATCTTCGCATCCAATTTATAACCAAATTCAACCTTAACCGTGAAGTAGAAGTTAACGAAAATTGTGTGAAAATTAAAGGAAATTCAAACATGTGTAGGTCTTCCTATTTATTTCATAAGAGCCATTATTGTCAGCAATTCTGGTGGAAGTTTAACTTAGTAGGAAATTTCTTTGTGTGTATTATAATATACGCTCGTTGTTCGTTCCTATGGAATAAGGATAACAATGAAAAATGTATGTAGGAAAGCAGGTAATCTTACATAAACATGATTGTACTATTACTCAACTATTCTTTTTAAGTTAAATGAACCTACCACTTTACCACAGTACACTTAGAAGAAAAGATAGTGTGAGAACTTTTCAGTCACCGGTGCCTCTTTCAGACTTCCTCTTTACTCATTTCATTTATGTTTAAACACTTTGACAGAAATTGATTATTCCAATGACCGCGCCATTATAATCTCTACAAGGTGACGTCAGAACACAATGCAACGCGTCCCGCATAGAAATTCTATAGGAAAGCCTACAATAGGCATATTTAGATACTTCTGTATAGTTATATTGACTTGCTCTGAAGACTGAACACGAATAGATACCATAGTATCATGTCAGGCCACAATTTGCAACCCTATTGACAGGAGTTAGAGTTTATAATAAGAACAGTGTTTGTGTTTGAATCTATAGGAATTTATCGTGAAGAAGACGAAGGTCTCGTTACTGGTAAGGATAAATTGGTGGGATTCGTTTATATCGCTCTGAGTAAAAAAACCCACAAAAGCCATATCATGTATACTTCTCTAGCTTTGATAATTATATAAGACTACACATAGACAACACAATACCCTGGCAGGCCACATTGCTAGTTTTAATTTTCAACTCTATTGTTTCGGTGTTAGAGTTTAAATTGAAGGGTGATAAACAAGTTTATGGATGTACCCGGATTTTATCGTTAGGAGCTTGGAAGACGTAGGCCTCGTTATTGGTAAGATAAATTGATGCGGTTGATGTTTTTACTCTGAGGTCGTTGGCACCTTTTGTGGCCTACTTGCATATTTCGTACCACAGAAATCTATGTTTCGTACGCAATTAGTTTCATAATTTTCGGAAACCACATTTTTTCTAATCGCTTAACATCAAGACACCTCTGACTTTTCGGATTCATGTGTGTATTGTATAATTATCACAAAACAAAACATCGTGAGGAAACCAGCATGCCTGAGCGATAGTTCTCGACGGCATGTAAACCTAAATCAGAGGCCCATGAGCGGCATAAAAACTCTGACATCAGGTTGGACGCTAACCACATGATAAAGAAACAAGGTCGAATTTCACCAATGAAACCAAAGCGGAGTATCCAAGAGCTGTAATTGTCAATTTTCTATAACCATCAGCTCTTGAACGCAGTTCAAAGTGTATTGCGTTCAATTTTATTTATAAAATTCATCCTAAGAGTACCTACAGATAACTCTTAGGTCTATCAATTTCTTGGATATTTTATCCCATTTGTATGATTCAATGTCATGAAACAAAATGTAATCCAAAAAATTCCACAAATATCGTCACGTATTCCTTACATTGCTTGCATACGAAATATTACGATGGATATTATTATGCTTTGTGAAAAGCGTGTCTGACTATCATTATGACGTCATACAATAAATTGCTACGAAAAATGAAGGACAAAATAACGGGTACATAATGTGATGAATACTCAGATTAATTTATTTTAGAAGGTTTTTAGAGGTATGAAGAACATAGTGTAAAATTCTTCATCCCGCATAGAAAAGGGGGAGCCTCCACCAGACCAGGGTTATATGTCTGGTGAGCTGCTGCCCGACAGTTGTTTCCTAACATAGTATAATTTTTTAAATCTTTACTACATATTTTTAACTAATATTATCACTACATACATTATAATATAATAAAAAATGTCTCATAAATCATAAATGTTAAATAAAATATATTACGAAGATTTTATGCAACTATTACAGACGCGCACCTAAGCTTAACCTAACTTATTGGAGAAAACAGTCTTGTTTTGTGTTGTAAAGATATCATTATATTAACTTGATTAGTTATTGAACTTAACTTCCATAATCTAACGTACTAAAAATACGTCCCACGTACTAAAAGCCTGCAATATGTTGCACACTTATAAGTCAACCTTACGTAAGACAACGCGAGCACAGCTTGACTCGGGTCGAGGAGTTGGCCTAAAAACTTGGCCTGTTAGCAAAATTTAAAGAAGACCTTGAAGAATAGCAAAAAAATATACATATTACCGAGTTAGGACTTGACAAGATCTAATTTGCAGATTCTTATAACAATTTTGGAGAAGAAAAAGTAAACCATGTGTTTATGAGGCAAAAAATGGTCATTTCAGTAACAAGATTTTGATCCTTTAGATGAAAGAGAATTTAAAACATAAATTAGTTAAATCCAGCCTAATATGATTTGGGTAAGAACACAAAGTTATTGTAGATATTCTTAATATTGTAAGTAAAAAATCATTACACTATAATAAGATCAAGCAATTGAGGTTTTTACAAACTTTGTGGAGATTATAAGTAGATTTCGGACAAGAGTGATACATCATCATCATCTTGATGCCCTTGTCCCATGTTACTTGGGATCGGCGCAACACGTTTTTTCTTCCATTCTCCTCTGTCAACCGTCATGCTATCATTTACTTCTTTCTTTCATAACATTCCTCACACAATCCATCCATCGTTTCTTTGGTCTTCCTCTCCCACTCCACGACGTTTATATTCATCACTCTTTTAGTCACATGCAATTCGTCCCTCCTCATCACATGTCCATACCAAGACAGTCGATTCCCTAACAACTTTTCTGTAACTGGCGCAACTTTTTAACTTAAGTGATAAATAGGTATGACAAAATTTAAGATGGAAATAGGTATGCAAAAGCGAATTTTTGTGTTATTAACTTATCACTTTCTTTGTGAATGCTGGTTAACCTGTAATTGGCGACTGTGTAAGTCCAAGACTGTAAAACCTGTACTCAAAATATTTTGTACACACAAGCTGTTGGTAAACCTTTATTAATAAATAAATAAATAAATAAATTCTGAGTGACAGCGGACGCTGAGAAAGTCAATAATACATCAATATTAAAAATACACCGTCTAGTAATTGGTTCGTCAATAAATTGCGTCATTCTATCCTTCTGCGTCATTTACTTGAAACCGTCAGTCAATTCATCATTAACCATTCGAAAACACAAAACGTTCGAAAACAGATCAATTTCCCCCGAAAACCCTCCATTTACCCGCATTTTTCTTAACCTCCAAAGTGATGGTAAACATCTTGGCATACAGATACGTACCTATACTTATATTCAACGACTATGCTGGGTTGCTAATACCATAGAATAAAAAGATGCAGAAGATCAACTCCATAAAATTAGTTCAAACTGGCGCTCGTATACATAGGCACGTACCATCCAAACGTACCGCGATCTGGCCCGAATGCCGGTCGTGAGAGCACTTGCACTCGCTATACCTGAAGTGTATGTATGTGTACGTGCGTTTTCACTCATTGTATAGACTTAGCCTTCTGTGTCTATCTCTTTTTTCCATCACGTTGGCACGGCTTCATTGAATCTCGAATATTTCATGCCCCAGCTCCAACCCTCCATAGCCATCAGCGCAAACCTTTAATAATTGAATTTCAGGTGTTTCGTTGTAAAAAAAAACGTGGCCAAGTTGTGGGAGAAACTGTTTCAGAAAGTGCCAATTAAAGAATCGATCGAAATAGATCTTGTCTAAATGTGAACAAGCTATTCTTAGTTGAAGTCAAGTTTTAAAGAACTTCAGTTGCCTTATAACCGGTGTGATCGGAATAGGTAGAGCTAATTTACCTTAACTTCGAGGAACAGAGACATAAACTGGAGACTTCCTTAGGACAATATTATTTTTTCCGGGACAGTTGTCCCGGTTATCGGGACATCGCTTTGAATACAATCATTTAAAAAGAATGTTATTAACAGATATAAAAATAGATTTGAATTCCTGATTTAATTTTACAGATATGGCAAAAAAAAAACGAGGTAGATATAAGTTGCTAAGTTGTTGTATTTCATGAATTTCATAATTTACAAGGTTTGAGTTTTCGCGCGACATCTCATTTTAGGTGTACGCTCTCGCGCTCTATGACGTCATTTCGAGGGGTGGAGATAAATTTTCAATTATTAGCTACCGAACTTTCCTACATCGTCAAATATGAAAAAGAATAGAGTTCAATCTAAGATAACAACAACAACTTTTCTTTTACGTTTATATGTTTTCTACGTTAAAAAACGTGCCCACTGAATCTTCGACAATTCTGGGAAATAAATACAGGAATTTAATTAAATTCTTAAATCATGAATTTTTAATAAACATAGGTACATTATATAGGTACATTTTGGGTTAAGCTCGCCGTTGTACATAAGCTATATATTGTAATGTTGTGTGTATATCTTTTAATTTTGTGTGCAATAAAGTATAAGAATAAGAATAAGAATACATTGAAGTCCCGGGACAACTGACCTGGAAAAAAAATATCCTAAGGAAGTCTCCACTTCATGCTTCTGTTCCTTGAAGTTTAGGTAAATTAGCTTTACCCATTCCCATCACTGCTTATAACACAAACACGAAGTAACATTATACATTAAAAAGGGTCATAAGTATTAGAGACCACCAACAAAATTGTTCCAAATTGTTGAAGTGATAATTATGTTATGAGAAAACTAAATAAATCTGACTGCCTCGTTGTTCTCTAGCACGACTGCTGAACAAGAGGTCCTGGATTCGATTCCTGGGACGCACAAAGCGTTATTGGGTTTTTCCGTCAGTAATTTCTCAGTAGCAGCCACGGAGTCTGGATCTGTGCCCCGTTGATGGCAATAGGCTCGCCGTCTATTACATGGGACTTTAACATAACTGGCGAAAGCGAAATGTGAGTGTACTATAAGGTACACCTCTGCTTAACCCTTCAGGGATTACAGGCGTGATGTTACGTTATTTTAATTAAATGTGAAATATATAAATAAATCCTCTTTAAATCTTCTTGGATTTGAGGAAGTATCATTTCAGCCTGTCTAGGCATTTATTATAGCCGGAGCATCGCGCAAAAACCTAAATAAATGATTCAGCAAAAAAATCTACGCCAAAGCCACTTAAGCGGGAAATTGCATGAAAACTCATTTACGTAATAGTGCGTTCGAGGTGCGATGTTTTATAAAAACACTAGCTTATGCCCGCGGCTGCGCCGGCGTGGATTTTGATAATTGTCCCACAGCATCATCGTACCGGGATAAAAAGTATCCTATGTGTTAATCCAGGTTATAAAATATCTATGTGTAAAAGGACATGGCTAAATTGAAGTATGGACGACTGCCCCCGCAATGAAAACGCATATATAAACATTGTACCTAGCAATATGTAATGCTAAATAGCTGAAATTAGTATTTTGTAATTTAAAAAGTTTCAGGAACTTTTAATATTTGCACAATCCTAAAAACAAAATCGCGCAACTCCTACGACAAAGGTACAAAAACTTCAAACAATGACATTGCTATAAACTTTTATCTAGGCGTTTTAATGTGTCTGCGACGATTTTTATTGATAATTGTGTTTTTGACTGGCGATTTTGCACTAAGGTACTTGAAGTAAATATCTACATAGGGGTAATTGCAGCAAAAAAAAACTTGATACATTTTGGTAATGCAATATGTCTCTTCCCTAGCTGTCAGTATGCCTTGACCTTGTCATGTCAAACCAAAACAAAGCATAAAAATACAACTAAGAAACTTTTTTATGTTTATTAGTTCACGAAAGTTATAAGAAATTATTAAACACTAAATAATTCATGAATTAATATTTAAATATTACTGGTTAGTGTGAGGTTCCTATTTGTGCTAGTCATGTTGGGGCAGTCGTTTAGCCATCTCTTTTCATCCAAATCCATTCAGGATTTTTTTCGTGAAAGAGTAACAAACATCCATCCATCCATCCTCACAAACTTTCGCATTTATAATATTAGTATTACATGCAAAATTAGATCTAATGCGGTTATCACTAAGATTCTCAATAAGCTTTGTTATGGGCGATATCTTTTCTTATTAGTAAATTATTATCAAAAGGCTCTTTATTTTGTAAACATTATTTATAGACTTATCAATATTGATGAGCACAGTTGTTTGGATTCTGTTTTATCGGTAAATAAACAGAACTTGTTTGTGATTTGTTTTTTTTTGTGCTTCAACTGGACATGCCTATTTCTTTGTTTTTATGTTCATCTCTTTTGATTCTCTTTTCCCGATTATCTTATATGCTTGGTTTAACAACTGTTTGAGGTCAATTAATTCATAACTTGATTTAGCAACCACGAAGTTTTGCCCGAGATATAAACATTACAGTTGAAATGTGCTGGATGTACCATTTTTTTATTGGAACAAGCCCGCCACACTATTCCGAAACCACTTCAACTCCTGAAAGCCAAAAGCAATAGTGGTGACCACCAGAAAAGCGCCGAGACAATGAAGCTCGACGATAGCCTAGGGAAACAATTTAACCGTCTTGGATGCCGCAACGAAATTAATCAGAAAAGAGAAGAATTGCGGAAGAGTAGCAAAAACTTAACTTCCACTTCTCTCCATGTCGTGCTGGATGTACTATTAGGCCTCTGGCTACCTCTGCCTAACCTTATAAGGATTACAAGCGAGATATTATGTTATGTTCGACTTAAGGATGTCAGTAATTTTCACCCCACCCATGAAATTTGAAAAGTCTTGGCTGGCCCTGCTATCCAATTCGTTATATGCCTTAATAAAAAAATAATGAATATGTGACGTCATAGAATTCCCATGAGCCCGTTGGCGGTCAGAACTTGTCCTATTTGCCCTCAATTTCATAATAATACGTTTAGAATATAGACGACATTAATCATTTTATTCATTTTGTCGGCGTATTGCCAAAAAACGAGGATGCTATGTTGTATGGAGCACTATACTTCGTGAAATGTCTGGTTCGTATGTCCAAAATATGGACGCTCTTTACTTATTGTATAACTTGGCAGCGTTGGGCATTTGAATAGATTCTGGAAGTTATTCGTAAACGATTCTAGAGGTGGATTCACACTCGATTTTCTTGTCGTGTCGCATTAGGGGGAATATCAGAGTCATATTTTAGTAGTGATATTATTCAGAATGACGATGAGGAGCTCGTGGCTATATAATAGCAGCCACTTAGGTCAATCGTTAGTTTAAGCCGTGCCTGCCAAGGTTGGTCTGTGGATGGGTGACCACCCATTACATACCCAGCTTCCCCGTGCCTCGGAAAGCATGTTAAGCCGTTGGTCCCGGCTGTTATTTGTAGATCTTTGACAGTCGTTATAGGTAGTCAGAGTCTGACAACTAGTCTTACCAAGGGGTATCGTATTACTCAGTACTAACTGGGTTGTGGAGGTCAGATAGGCGTTTCATGTAAAAAACCGGTATTCAGCTGCATCCGGTTAGACTGGAAGCCGAACCCAACATAGTTGGGAAAAGGCTCGGCAGATGGTGAGTATTCAGGATAGTATGGAAGATTGTGTAATACGAATATGCTTTTATGAACGACATGGTCTCCCATTCTGTGTTCAGACACCTCAGTATACGAGTACCTATTAAGATCAAATACAGAAAAAATGTTAATTTATTTAAACTGTTACACGCCAGTTGCAATAAGTAACTCTCGTTATCTAAAACTCTTATTACTCTACTGCTGAAGTCTAAGACTTAACTCCCAGCTCGGGAAATTTTTTATTAGGTTTTTCCATCAGTAATTTCCCAGTAGCAACTTGGAGTCAGGATTTGTCCACAGTAATAAACTCGACCCTTTACTATAGGACTTAGCATTACTGGCGAAATATTGGTGCACTAAAGACCCCTGCCTAAAGCTTCAGGGATTCCAGACGTACTGCCATGTTAATATTAGTTTTAATAACGACAATAGATAATTGAGGCTTGATAGCTACCCATGAATCGGTCATGCACGTTACCGGCCATTCATGAGCATTGTCTAATCTCAACAGCATTCAAGGGAATTCAATACCCCACAGATGGTCATTTCCTGATTGATTCTGCCATTTCTATGCCCATGGAAACCCTCTACTAATCAAAGAGGGTCTCATTCTCTGGAGCACGACCATGGATGATTACCTTAGTTTTAATGCGGTACATATTCATGAAAAAAGTGTACTTTATTGTACTAGCGACTTTAAAAAATGTACTCACATATTTTCGTTGTTATAACATATCGACCGTGGCCGTGCTAGGTAGAACCTTTCTGCCACGACCACTATAGATTTTAGGTATTTTTATCAACTTTAACATGAAAAGTTATATAAATATATTGTACTGAAATGTACTCCATTTTATATATAATTTGCAGTCATTTACCCATTTTAAAGAGATTTTTTTTCTGCGGTGCAGCTATAGCACTATGTTAGGCTATTACTGTTTCTAAGTAGGCAAAATTCAATAAAATTACTTTTTGTATGGATACATGATTGTTGATAAAAATACCTAAAATCTATAGTGGTCGTGGCAGAAAGGTTCTACCAAGCACGGCCACGGTCGATATGTTATAAAACGAAAATATGTGAGTACATTTTTTAAAGTCGCTAGTACAATAAAGTACACATTTTTTTTTGAATATGTACCGCAGTCAAACTAAGGTCCATGGTCCATGTATCCATGGTCGTGCTGGAGAGGATGACACTCAAAGAGGAGAGGACTATTTTTTTTTTTGTTAGGGCATCTCGCAGTTCAACCTAGGAAGTTGGCTACTGCTTAACCGGGCAAGTCCTGTGGATGCCTTGAATGTAAGGCCTCCAGCCAGGGGCTTAAAACTAAGCTTATATACTAAGCGAACTAATTCAACTCGGTTTGTAACAGTTATATATAGGCCAGATACAAAATAGGCCATACACAATTACACATGTTTTCACATTAAAGGAAGTTATAAACATACTGGAATGACTACGGGAAATAAAGGATCGTAACTCTAAGAAATAATGTGGCGTCGCGAATTGGTTTATGGTTTTAAATGGTGTTAGTAGTTTGTGCACCTGTGACCTAAATTATGATGTAGTCTATACTAATTATAAAGAGGTGTGTTTGTATGTTTGTACCTATGTATTGAGTACTGATCCGATTACGAAAATTCTTTCACTGGCGGAAAGCTACGTTAGTCGTGGGTGCTATAGCATAATCAGCCGAAACTGTTCCCACTGCTGGGACACACGGCCTTTTCTCAAGAAAGGAAATGGGCTATAATCCACCACGCGGGCCCAGTGCGGGTTGGTAGATGTCACGTGTCTTCGAACGTTTGGTTCTAGGACATGCCGGTTTCCTCGCGATGTTTTCCTTCGCCGTTTTTGAGAGCAGCGGGGATTTAATAAATTACACAAAGTAATGCGCCTGCCTGGGTTCGAACCCACGACTTACTGTTCGAAAGTGAAGCTAAATTATTATTATATCATGCATGTTAGCCAAGCTAACACCATTTTTGCAATTGCAATTTTTGCAATTTTTTTTTTTTTTGCGAAGCCTCGTGCGGAACAACTGGTTGTTAATGATGTTGGTGGATTAGATGTCTAGTTTGTTCAGGTGCTTGAAGCGTTTTACAGAATCTTAAAAACACTTTTATTCGCATTTTTTGTTGCGTCTTTTATTCCAGTGAATATCAGAATTCCGTGATGTTGTACCCTGAGAGTACTTATCCGAGATCTTCCATATACACGCACGCTGGCGCAGAATGCCACCTGCAACGATCCTTACATACTTCTTTCCCCTCGTCCCCATACTCCTGGTCATACCCGCACGCCGGTTGCGAGTACTTCACACGGAGGTCGTCCAATGCTGGAGAAAATCACCTACAGAATTAACGATATAATTTAAACGTAAAAAATGTATTTCAAGAATGATTCCCTGAAATAACCTGCAAAACTCGCGTCGTGTCCCTAACATTTAAATTGTCTATCAAAGAATTCTCATTATACATTCAAAGTCTTATCAGTCCAGTATCAAGAATTTGAATGGAAGTCTTCAAAAGACTCATAGATACTTATTTAGATTAATTCGGAGTCGTCCGATAACATCGGCATCGAAAGAAAGGATATAAAATGTGGTGGAAATTGGAAAGTGCCACGAAGATTTATTTGGTGTGAGCCCAATATCGGTTAGGCCCATTAGGGTCGGCCGCAATGGACTTCTATCCTATTGTCGTTTACAAGCGCCCCAGTTTTTTTTCTCTATAAAAAATAAATGGCGAGCGAAGGGATAGCTTGGGAAATATATGGTGTATCCTTATCAATTTGTGGAGTAATGGCTTGTTTTGAAGTACGAGGTGTGATCTGACTGTTATAATATAGGTACAAAGAACTTATTCCGAATGTTTTACGATTTGCAACAACAACTATACGCATAGGCTCAAGTGCCTCGTTAGAATTGATTGCCTCGTTGGTCGAGTGGTCGCAAGCTTCGATTCCCAGGTTGGGCAGTGTTATTGGGTTATTCCAACAGTAATTTCTCAGTAGCAGCCATGGAGTCTGGATTTGTGCCCGGTTCATGGCAATAGGCTCGTTCCCTATCACATGAGACTTCGACATAAGTGAAATGTGAGTGTACTATTAAGTACACCTCTGCCGAACTCTTCTGGGATAACAGGCGTTATTTTATGTTATGATAACTGTACAAATAGTTGATAGTATTCCGAGTACGGTAATTCTTAGGCTGCTTCCTAAACCAAAGGCAGCAACGCGATCATTTTGTTAGACGGAAGAAAACACATTTTCGCATCAACAGAGGGCATTTCTCTTTTTGAAGAAATGATAGTGCCCTTATTAAGAACACGAGGATCGGATATTCGCACGACCGATCGTTTTGTCTATGACGCGATTTAAGAATAACGCTATTTTCGGAAAACTAGTTCAGTACTGCGTATATGACCAGATGTATGAACGAATAAAAATAATAATTTAAAAAAACCAAGCCTATACGAATTTAGGTATGAAAGGAAAAACATAAGTTTTTCTATCAACATTGAACGCGTATACAACGTTTCGTGTCCGTGCCATAAACCGTTGAGTTCTTTCGTGAGGAGGTAATCCTGGCGGTAGGAATAAGACATGTTTGACATAAAAATGTATAGTTACCAGAACAAAAAAAAAAAAGTGTGTGCAAAATCTCAGCTCAATTGGATACCAAGAACTGGTCGAAAAATGGTTTGAAAATTTTGAATTGGACAACTTATATATGTACTAGCTGTACCCCGCGACCTTCGTCTGCGTGAAATTATGTGAAATATACACTTCTCATCAAAAAAATCGAAACACTTTCGTTTTTATTGTTTTTGTCCTAATTTTTTACAAAAGAGAATTAATTCCATGAAAAAAAAAACATTATTGTGTAGCTGGCAGTTTGGTCATTACAGTAAGAAGAAAAAAATCAAAATTCGAAATTAGAATTTCATTTGTTTATCCTATAAATGAAATTAATCACTGTTTTGAGACAAATGTGTATTTAGGGTTGGAGTACGTTTCTCGTTTAAAAACTAAAAATTAGCGCTTGTCTTTAAACTTTTTGTTTCTTATTTCATTTACTGTGACTTTGGGACGTCTGAAAAAACTTTTTTTTCTAAAACATATGGATACTTCGCCCGCAGAAGCCGCCCAAGTGGTGGCATTGCTGGATTCTGGACTTAGTCAGCGTGTTGTGGCGGCAAGATTGCATCTAAGCTTATCATCTGTTCATAGAGTCTACAAACGCTATCGGGAGACTGGTTCGTTCACGCGCCGTTCAGGATCTGACAGGAATCGGGTCACTTCTGAGCGAGATGATCGATTTATTGTAACAACTTCTTTACGAAATCGACGCCTTAACGCTTTTCAACTGCAGCAGCAGCTTCGCGTTGTACGAAGAGTAGCTGTAAGTGACTCTACAATAAGAAGAAGGTTGAAGGAACGCGGATTGGCACCGCATAAGCCAGCGAATGGGCCGAAATTAACTGCAGACCATCGAAGAGCGCGCCTTAACTTTGCACGCGAGCACCTAACTTGGTCATACCTTCAGTGGAGCAAAGTACTGTTTTCTGATGAGTGTAAAATTATGCTGTATGGTAACGACGGAAGGAACAAGGTCTACAGAAGAGATGGAGAACGCTTTGCACAATGCTGCATTGAAGAAAAGGTCAGCTATGGTGGCGGTTCGTGGACGGTTTGGGGAGGAATCAGCGCCGACTGTAAGACAGAACTTGCCTTTGTGTCTGGGCCACGGCTGCCTGCACTAAACTCTCATCGGTACATCGAACAGTGTCTTGAACCTCATGTGATGCCCTATGCACATTTTATTGGCAACGACTTCATATTCATGCACGACAATGCTAGAGCTCACACCGCGGGCGTCGTACGAGATTATCTTACCGAAGTCGGTATCTCCATTATGGTATGGCCAGCAAGAAGCCCGGACATGAATCCCATTGAACATCTATGGGATGAATTAAAGAGACGAATTCGAGCAAGAGATCCAGCCCCAGAAACACTTAGCCAGCTGCAAAATGCAATCCAAGAGGAATGGGATAATATACCACAACATGTGATCGTGACTCTCATCCGATCGATGAAGAACCGTATGGAAGCAGTAATAAGAGCTCGCGGAGGGAATACAAGTTATTAAATAAACGTTTCTTACATTTTTTTTTCATTTACTCGTGTTGTTTTACCCATTTCCTTCATATTCCATACCGGGTAAAAATTACTCATTATACAAAATACGAAACCTATGAAGACTTAATTTGAATTTAGAACAATAACATTAGGATTTAAAAACCTCATACTACTCACTATTAAATGACATTTTACATTTATTCCTAAATAATGCTAAATATACACATTTTTCTGATAATCCTTATCAAATCATAAACTGCGAGGTGTTTCGATTTTTTTGATGAGAAGTGTAGTTTACGACCTATTCTCATAACTACCAAAAATACATAAAACATTTCATAAAAATCGATCGATTTTTATGAAATTTTTGCGTCCACAAACACCGTGACACGAGATTTTTTTAAATAAGATGAACATACAGACGAACAGTGCATGAGCAGTTTAAATCAAGGCTTGGTAGAAAGTAGGGATCGTGGCAAGTGGCGTGGCGTAGCTGCCTACCCGCATGAGAAAAAGGTGAGAGTTTGTATCGTATCTATACGTGTATAAAGTTCAGTTCATACTGACTACTTACTTAAGTGGAAGATAAGGCCAACTTTAAATGAATAGCGGGGCAACTTCGAACCTTATTAGTTTCCAAGTAAAGCATGGAGGGCCGAAGAAAATATGAACTTTTCCTACTTTATGTTCAACTTACCATGTTTAATATCATAGACAGGTAGGATTTTTACACGTGTTTCGTACGAAAGCCTATTAGGATTATTATTGAATGAATTATGGCTCCCAAGGTTGTAGACATCCCTCGGGATGTACGCGTCAGTCAATAATCCGACACCTGAATATTTTTACTTCCTAATCATATTTTCTACTTTACGTAAATGTTTAGCCTGTTTTGGTCTTGGTATCGCAAGCACATCTTTGGAACACGAGTTTCTCAGTTTATTTCAGGTAGAACGTCATTTAGGTTTGATGAAATAAGTACAATACATACTTTTTTTTTTTTTTTTTTTCTTTATTTATTTATAGGGGCTTTTACGCATAGCATATGTCAGTCCCATCGTATCCTAAATACAATACATACTATTCATCAATAATTTTGCACTGTAAAGGGTGGTTCTACACATACAGTCACTAGCACTTATAATTATGTACACGGAGCAAAATTCAATTTACTCTTAAGAGCCTATACTACCTCAAATAGCTTAGCAAAATCCTCTGATACGCCGAAAATACTGCAGCATTAATTTTGAAATAAATATATGGTAAAGTTGAGGATTAATGTTAAGTCCTATGTTTGGCGAAAACACGATTCCATAAAATTTTCTCGATAGAAAAAAATCTCAAAGTTACCTCTAAACTGAACTATAAACCGTTGGGAATCCTACAATACTTCAAATTAGATCATGAAACTTTTTATACTTACTGAACTAACTATAAAGCAGGTCTTATGTTATTTATTTTTTTGAATTTCCTACCAAAATAAATAAAATAAAATATCGGCCATATTAAAGTTGGTTCCCTGCCGCGCGCCACCCGCGCTCAGTCTTGTTCCGGCTTCCGTACGGGAGGGCTGTGTCATTTTGCGCTCAGGACACATTACGCAACAGAACGACGTAAAATAAAAATATTGAATTGCGTGAATTTTTAGTGTTTGCGTAATGGGAAATAACAGAAATAAGAAGCGACGGGGTTGGCGTAAAGGAACAGGCAAACATATGATCGAAATGAAGTAAGTATCTACCGTATTTACAGAATTACTGTATTAGTGATTACAAACATGTAGGTAAATATGTAGTAGGTATACACGTCTGGAGCAGTTTTTGCATGTGTGGGTAGACCAGGTACCTACTTACCGTACATAGGTACTCATATTTTTTTATAACTTTCTAAACGCTTGACGGCTGCAGTACGTGTCGCGTGTTCGATTCCCGCACGGAACAATATGTGATGGCCAACAAATAGTTGTGAAGACTTGTAATTTGTAACCGCACCGTCCACGTTTCAGGAGAAATCAGTATACGGCAAATTTATAAAAAAATAAAATTACCTAAATAGGTTTGTTTTTGTTTTGACGCAACAAAATATAGGTTTTATATTTTTATAACTCCAATACCTATTTCTCCGATTGCTCCTGAAAAAGACGGTGCCAAGTCTTCACAATTATTTGTAGGGCATAACGCCCATAACATAATAAATGTTCCGTGCGGTAATCGAACCCGCGACCCGTACTGCAGCCACTAAGCGCTTAGAAAGTTACAAAAACATATAAGTAGGTATGTACGGTAAGTACCTACACTAGCTGCAAGAAACCAAACTTGCTTGCTTCATACACAATCGGACGTGCCGTGCTAGGTACCTATGCATGTTGTAAAATACATAAAAGAAATATGAACCTACTGGGCGTATATTAGCTAAATAATAAATATGATGATCTTTCCAGACGACGACGTCGATTACACACTACTGAAGATGATGTTGATAAAGAGAATATTTCAGAAAATTCGTGAGTATCTGCTATATGATTATGCATGTAACTGTAACTGATCTGTAATTAGAACACACAGCTATACTATAATAAGGTATAAAAATATATTTCCAGTATAAGCTGATCTCGCATTGTATAGGCATTCCGCACAATGAGAGGTCAGCTTATACTGGAAATTACAGCTCCAATGTAGCCACGCGCCGCACCTGTATTTCTGTAATAAACGTAGGTAAATAATAATAATAATTACGTAGCTTTCTAATTATTCATTGTTACATTCGCAATTATGATTTTATGGACGATTTCGTCTTCTTTCTTTTTTTGCACAATTTTAGGGTTCCATATCGAAATGATAAACAAAAATATATAAGGTCTATAGGCCAGTATTATTATACCAGCCACTTGTGATTGTTACAGGACCCAAATACCTCCGATAGATGTAGAAATAAATTCGGACGAAACAAATGTTCACACATTACAAAATATTGAATTGTAAGTATCATACGTACTTGATCATCAAGATTTTTTTTTCTGTGCTTTGCCACAGCATTACTGTTTTGTACCAACGCGTAACGGTTACTATAACGAAATTGGCGAGTTCACAAACTTTCATATTGTTGTACTTTTTAGGGTTCCGTATTATTATTCATGTCGATATAATTATGTTTTCAGGTGTAAGTACTTTTATAATGAATGTTGCGTTTTCTTGCAGATTACAAGTACCTACTGAAGACACAAGCTGTTCACTGAATATACATAGTGACGATATTGGCAAGAAATGGAACCAAAATTAGTACATTTTTATATGACATGCATGTTGCCTGAGCTATGCGATCCCAGACATGTTAGAAATATGCCAATAAGAGATTTAAGCGAATTAAATGTTATGTAATTTTGACAATGTGTAATAACTTATGGTAAAAACCATATCTACCCTACCTACCTACCCTATCATACCCACCTACCCTATCATACCCACCTACCTATATACTTACCTATCCTACATCCTTGCCTACCTACCTAACTATCCTAACTATGTACATAACTACATACCTACCTAAGTATACTACCTACGTACCTACCTACTGATAGATAACACGGAAACGCAAAATATTTTTTACATACATGCACAGCTACATAACCAACTATCCTACTTATCTACATACTTACCTACCTATCTAATATTTATAGTCATACAAACCATGCCTTGAGTCACGAACAGAACAAAAAAAAATTCAATATATTGCAGTCCTTCGGAAGCTATGCGCAGTCATACATTTCGGTGATTTATTTTGAAATTTGTATAATAGCACAGCGTTTTACTACCACGCCAAAGTACCTACAGAACCCTGACTGTAACAGTGACTCGCACTTGATTAGATTTTTGTAAGTAGAATTTATGCAGTGGCTCAGAATCGGTTTAAAAAAATTCTTATAAATATAGTACCTAATAATATTTATATTGATACATTTAGACCTACTACTAACATAATTACACACAAAAACGGGTGTCACAAATACATATTACAAGGAGAAAACTATAAAACTCAAACTTACTACAAAATCAATGTGCGGAACCCTCACCGAAACGTTGGCTCGTCTATTATTTTGTAGCAATTTCCAGTATAAGTTGATCTCGCATTGTATAGGCTTTCCGTACAATGAGGGATCAGTTTATACTGGAAAATTAAGCTTGATAAGCAACTGTCAGTAGGTACATTGAAATTCCTGCCGGGGTCGCGGTACTGTCCAAAAGGGCTATTGAGGGGGTACACCGTAGATTTTAGTCAGTAAGAGTCTTCTTTGCGCTCCACACAGGGTGTGAGGATTTTACCACGATAAAAAGGTACCTACATTGAAATTAAAGTGATATAATTTTTATTTTGATAATAGTGATTTATTATTAATAATTTTATTACTTTAGAAGTTTAAAACTTGTCCGATAAATAAAGTAGGTAGTTTAGTCTAAGAAAATTGCATCGTACTCGCGGTGTGCCCGCGTGACCGCCGACCGGGAGCAGCGCTCAGTGTGCGAGCGAGATAAAGAGTTAGGCGGCGCGGTGAAGTGGGGGCGAAATTAGAATTTGAGCTGAGGTTGTATAGGCTCTTAATAGCGATCGCAGCTTGAAGGTAGGATCTATTGTACAATAGTTCAGGTTTCAAAATACCATGTTCGTAAATTGTGCGATTCCACTAAAAATTGTACGCGAACATTATTTTGTGCTGCACATTTGTGCGCGAGGATACGTTTCCACCGGCAAAGCTGTGCGTAACTTTTATTCGCGCCCAGTGCAGCACATTTGTGAGCGAACATCGTCAATCGGACCACAATGTCATAAAACTAAAATCAATAAATTAAAAAAAAACTTACCTTTAAAAGGTGCTACGTGTATACATTGTACTGCTCGTGATTGTACATACTCCCACTACAGATCATTCAAGTGATAAGTAAATTGTATTTGCTGAATGCTATCTCTCATCTCGCGTGTTGAAACGTGCGTCGTTCGCAGTAACGATTTAGTACGTAGTATGTACACGGGGCAAAGTAGATCGGTTTGCAGGGCACACCACAAAGATGTTGGTGTGCGTAAAATCAACTGGTGTATTACTTCGCCTATTTGTTAGTGTTTGCTTCACTATAGTATATGTATAATATGAGGTAAAGAATATGAAGCATCAATTTAACCCTATGACTAACCGGTGTCGTGGCATATATGTGTAATCATTCGGCTGGTAAATCAAGTGTCGTAGGATCGAATCTGCGCCGCTGGCGTCAACTTTTTGAATTATTAAAAAACTTTTATTTTCATTTTGTTGAATTTTTATTGTAATTTACCTGATAATAAGAACATTATTCGAAAAAAAAATATGGAAGTAAAAATTAAACAATTTGTATTAAGAAATCAACAACATTTATTGACTAGGTTTTTTTTTATATTATAATTACAAATTAAAAAGTTTTGTGCATGACAAATATTCTAAGTCGGACCAGAAATAACGTTACTTTTCTTATTCAAGTGGGTAATTTATTTATTAGTGAAATGAATAAACATGTTAATAAGATAGATATTAAGATACAGGTATCCTAAATTGTTATCTCACTAACAATAACATCACTCACATAAAACAAATCGAATTACCCCCTGATGTTTTTATTAATATCCTATTGGTGCGCCTTCGCTATCTATGACTTATTCATGCACGAAGTAAATGTCTCCACTAGACCTGCATGGAAGAATATTTTTTTTATGATAGCGCTCACCATCTTTTCGCCACAATATTTTGCGACCGTCCTTGTCTGATTTAAAACATTTTTCATCTCTAAATATAACTATATTATTGCACCAATCAAAATCCAAATATTCTCTTGCGAAGCGTACCCGGTTTTGCCTGTGAATATCTGACATTCAAATTTTCTTGGCTGGCCTACAACATTTCACACCAGCTGCTCGCAAGTGGTTTCGTACAGTTTGTAATGTCACGTCATGTTTAGTTGCCGTGGAACGAGTAGTGAGGAAGGGCTCAGCGGTATGCGTAGCAACTATATCAGATGCCAATCTGTGAATGCAAATCCAGCCTTTGGTCCCGGTCGGCAAGGATCAATGCTTCCCGAATCTGCATAACGATGGACCCACAATTGCACAGTCCTTCTCTGTGAACAATAATAAAATATTGTTACAAAAAACAACAATCAATAACATGTGGATTATTTAAACATATTAAACTTCTAAACATCATAATAACATTTTGTTACTCACCGATATCTTTAAACGTCTCGCAATTTCACTAATTGAAACATTTTGCTCATGCAAAAGAATTATTTCAGCTCATAAAAGTGTGGTTCAATGATTCATATTGATTCACAAATAAAAGCACTTCTCAAAAAACGCAGGGTATAATGTCTAAAAACGTAACGAAACCCCAATAGTCAATAGCATTATGACGATGAACTTAAACTACTAACTTAAACATGATTTGTCATTTTTAGAGGGTAGACAACTAATACATTCTAACCCAAATATAAAGAGACTTGCTAATAGTTAAGCAATGAATTGAACAAACAAATGTAAAATATTTTATTAAAACATACAAAAACATTAAGCTGTTGGCAGTCGGATTCGATCCTACGGCGCCGGCGCAGTAAGTAATTATTTATCGCACGCTCGACTAATGCGCCACGGAGACGATTGTATGATAAGCTAAATTTATGCGTCATATTCCCTGCAACATTAGTGACAAGAAATTTTATTGTGTGTGCGTGGACAACGGGTTATTGTGAAGCAAACACTAATAAATAGGCGAAGTCAGACGGCCGTTGATTTTACGCACACCAACATCTTTGTGGTGTGCCCTGCAAACCGATCTACTTTGCCCCGTGTACATACATAGAGGGTAAATAAAGGTTAATCGAGCTGACTGTCATTTATCTATTTCTATGTCTAAAGAGATTAATGATCGTCGCTTTGAATAAAAACTATTTTGTAGTGCTGAAAATTATAAAGTAAATTGTTACTGAAAATGGAAGTTGTGTTTTAAATATTGCCATTTTATTAAACACAATCAAAAATAGAGCACACTGCTAGATATTTATTTGTCTGTGGTAGGTATAATGAGTCTTATATTTTACCCCATAACATATTTAATGTTTTATGAGGGTTTCTATTATTTAAGCATCATTAAACTGTCCTTTTAATTGTTTCTGGTTAATTATTTGGTTACTCTGTCAAGTTAGGGTGAATCCTAATGTATAATTACAAGATGTTACCGCAACGTTGCCCATAGTTTTCTGTATTCCCGGACATAATATAGGTACCTTTAGCCTTTATAAAATGCTTAATTACTTTATGCTGTTTTTTGGCTTTAAAATCTAATCAAATGAAGTTTCCAGAATGATTATTACTTCCAACTTTTTTTTTTATACTTGAAATATTTTATAGCAACGAGTAGAACAATGCCTCTTTAGTTTAATATAATATAATAGTATGTAACTTGGACCTTGGTTTTTACTAGAGTTACTTGAGTTTATAGTCTGTATATATCGGGATTTAACAAAATATATACACAAGTTCGTAACAATAGGAGAGCAATCTGTTACCCAAAATTTACTCACTATTGTTTGCTTTAACCTCAAATGGTCGTGTGGTAGCTTTTAGCGGTTGAAATAGTGCGTTGTTATTTTAGTAATTATTAGCCAAATGCTTTCCTACATTTAAAAGGATTTATCGCATCAAATAACTGGTATTTGTGGAGCCATCTGATGCTAGTAATGTTTTCTACACAGATTCGCATTCAGGTGGCCTAATTGCAGTGTGGGAAAGCGATGGCGCTAGACGACCTGTATAGCTCTGTCTCTTTCCCACACTGGAATTACTCCTGCTTTAAGACTTCATAGTAACCCCCCTGTGACACGTTAGTCAGTGGCTACCACAACTGAGATATTGCCGGGTATTTCTTATTAATATCGGCCTAGGTTCCTTACCTCTAGCCCACATGTTCAAACTACATGCGTGCTACGATAGCGGCTGTGGATAAAGCATATACTCGAACTTGTTCAGAGCATCCTAAAGTTTCCGCTGCGAAATTTGCGGAGTGACCGCACTCACATGACGGAAACAAAACAATGCGCGCCTGTCAAAGCATAAGCATAATCAGCCTAGAATGTTCCCATTGCTAGGACACACGGCCTCCTCTCTATGAGAGGGAATGGGCTATAATCCACCACGCGGGCCCTGTGCGGGTTGGTAGATGGCACATATCTGGAATTTCTGGTTCCAGGACATGCCGGTTTTCTCATGATGGTATCCTTCACCGTTTTGAGAGCAGTGGTGATGAAATAAAATACACAAAGTAATGCGCCTGCCTTGGTTCGAACCCACGACTTACTACTCGTAAGTTGGGGCCGCCACCACTGGGCCACCGCTGCTCTTAACACCATTACAGACTGTCACAAAACATAGCTCCCTAACAACATCTTTCCGAAACAGCTAACGTTACACGTGCTCCGAATTTACTATAAAACAAACAAACAGAATGATCTATCGAGAACTATCGACAAGATCTCCACGATGAGCAGTTCCATCGCATGATGTTTAGATTCAGTTGCCAAATCAATTACTCAGTGAAAGAGCAGCTTTGAAGAAGACGTATTGAGCACGTAATGACGACGCAGTCTATGTAGGCAGGTATCAATCACGACGTTTGCGAAGGATCGGTACGATAAATCTGAAGCATTTAGTTTTGTATGTGTATATACGTGCAGTAGAATAAGTATTTTGGAAGAAGATTTCGGAGAAAAAAAATTTGTTGATTGAAATTGTAGGCGCGATGTAGGTGTTGTGAATAAATGATTGATACAAAGGTTGAATTTGCATTATCGTTTTTAGGGTTCCGTAGCCGAATGGCAAAAAACGGAACCCGGTTATAGATTCGTTATGTCTGTCTGTCTGTCCGTCCGTATGTCACAGCCACTTTATTCCGAAACTATTATGACTACACTGTTGAAACTTAGTAGGCAGATGTATTCTGTAAACCGCTTTACGAATTTTATGCAACTAAAAAAAAATTATATAAAAAAATAAGAATATGGGGATTAAATGGAACTAAAACTAAAAAAAAAATCAAACCTATATACGTGCGGGGTGTCTAGAGATAGGATTTAAAAATGACATTGAGGTTTCTAAAACCATTTGTTTCTCAAAGTCAGTCGTTTGAAAGATAGACACTTCCCAAGTTGTAAAATTCTGAAAAAATGTAGGATTGTAGAACGTAAAAAAAGTTTCAACGAAAATTGTTTTGAATAAGATTTGATGTTTAGTTTTTGAAATATAGGACTTTGTCATCAAACTGCAGCAGTAACTTTGTTTTTCATTAACATACTATGGAAAACAAATTTAGTTTTGCTGTTGAATGTAATATTATACAATACCACATATGAATGAGCCTTCAAAATATTTTTATTATATTGTTGGTGTAATTCATAGAGGAGCTCGAGGCTAAATAAGAACAGCCGCTCGGGTCGATCTTTAGGTTAAGCCGTGCTTATCTAGGTTGGTCCGTGGATGGGTGACCACCCATTACATACCGAGTTTCCTCTGTGCCTCGGAAACCACGCTAAGCCGTTGGTCCCGGCTGTCATTTGTAGATCTTTGACAGCCGTTACAGGTAGTCAGTGACCCGAAAGTCTGACAACCACTCTTATCAAGGGGTATCGTATTACCTAGCGCTAACTGGGTTGTGGAGGTCAGATAGGCAGTCGCTCCATGTAAAATACTAGTATTCAGCTGCAGCCGGTTAGATTGGAAGCCGACCCCAACATAGTTGGGAAAAGGCTAGGCAGATGATGTTTGGTGTAATTTATGTCAAGTACCTATTCATTTTCCATTGTTAATAAAACGTATTTAGCACATCACCCACACCATAGATATTTTCATATTTCTGTGACCCACACAGACATAGAAAAAATATTTATTATAGAAGATAACCCATAAACTACCCAAGCAATATAAATAACATATCAAAAGGCCGCCACCGTAACGAAAAAAAAATCCTCCTTTTTAAAAATCGGTTAAAGATAAAATCTTGGTTGCACCAAAACTCAAATAAAGTATGATTTCCATCAAACGGCTCCCATCGCATCGGATCAGAAAGGATACGAACGGATGCGGAGACAGTTGATCGCGTCCAGCAGGATGTTGACGTGTTCTAATCAGCCGAAAGGATCCGATCGGATACGACGACAGGCAAACGGAGCGCGTCGCAGCATACTTTCGGCAACGATCGCGTGTCGCGGAATACTCCCGCGGTCAAGCTGCTGTGAGCGGCTTGGTAATATAGACTTTTAATACTGTGTACACGATTTAATATCGTTTAGAGATTGTAAAATCCGTTCCGATCCGATGCGATGCAAGCTGTTTGGTGGAAATCATTCTTTAGAAAACGAAAAATAATCTTTGAGCTATGTAAGCTTTTTTGACTCCGTAATATCTCATTAAGTACGATTCGTATTTAGCAAGCAATTCGCATGCGCGTGAATAAAATGACGTATTGTAGGTATAGCTTTGTGACTGATCACAACTCAATACATCATTTTATTCCTGTGATAGCAACGGAAGTAAATCGAACCCAATTTCCATCAACCGGATCCAAAGCCAGTTTGTGGGCTACCGCTGAGAAATTCCTGAAAGAAAAACCCAATATCACTTTGAGGTCTTTGGGTGTTAAGGGTTTAGTGGTCCCGACCAGGGAATTGAGCCCACGACCTCATGCTCAGCCGTAACGTTTATGACCACAAAACCAGCGAAGCAGTCAAAAAACTATATATTTTTTAAGATGTTGCTCCACACTAGGACTATTTTCTTTATTGTGGGTGCAAACATTTAAACTCACAAACAGCTAGACTCAGAATAACTTACCTGTAGGCCATACAAATATATCACATTCAAAGTCTGACAACCAGTCTTACCAAGTGGTATCGTATTACCTAGCACTAACTGGATTGTGGAGGTCAAATAGGCAGTCGCTCCATATAAAATACTGGTATTCAGCTGCATCCAGTTAGACTGGAAGCCGACCCCAACATAATTGGGGAAAGGCTAGGCAGATGATGATGAGGCCATACAAATGTTTGTTCCGTGTGGTATTCCAATCCGCAACACGCAGCGCAGCAGATAATCGCTCAGCCACTGCGCCATGCCGTTTATAGCTTAACTAAATATTTAACTTGTATATAAGTAAATAAACCCTTGTTAAGACACAGTTAATTGATTCTGTTACTCAAGTAATAGGGTTAACTCTGTTTTGTCTATCTTTGTCAATATCGAGGCGTTTGTAAGCCCGTTTGATTAAATTTGGGATAAATCAAGGACAATATTGTATCTAAGTTACGTTATTAGTTGTTACTAAATCAGGAGAGCACACAAAGATTTATGTCTTTTACTTGCTTGCGTGCTTGCTTGCGTGGTTAAATAATAACAGCCGCTCGGGTCGATCTTTAGGTTAAGCCGTGCGTGCCTAGGTTGATCTGTGGATGGGTGACCGTATGACATACCGAGTTTCCTCCGTGCCTCGGAAAGCACGTTAAGCTGTTGGTCCCGGCTGTCATTTGTAGATCTTTGACAGTCGTTACAGATAGACAGTGGCCCGAAAGTCTGACAACCAGTCTTACCAAGGATATCGTTTTACCCAGTGGACCAACTGTGTTGTGGAGGTCAGATAGGCAGTCGCTCCAAGTAAAATACTGGTATTCAGCTGCATCAGGTTACACTGGTATCTGACCCCATGATAGTTGGGAAAAGGCTAGGCAGATGATGACTTGATGACTTTGAAGCAAAAGATTTTTGTGAATATGGGACGAAGAAGTGGAGACCCCAGCTCTCCACTTCTCTCTGTCTCTCCTTTGCCCAGCCATGAGACAATACATGTTTATAAAAAAAATACACGCTTAGTAATTATTTTACAATTTTTTTCAATTATTTTACACAGCAGTGATAGCCTAGTGGTGTGACCGTCGGAATCGGAAGGTCTTGATTTCGAACCCAAGACACGAACCTCTGATTTTTCGGATTCATGTGCGTATTGTAAAATTATCACTTGCTTCTGTGAAGTATAACATCGTGAGGAATCCATACCAGCGTGCTTGAGAGATATTTCTCGACGGCATGTAAAGCCAAGTCAGAGACCCATAGGACATAAAAACTTTAACACCAGATTAGGCACTTATTACACGAACAAGGAGAAAGAAAGATTATTTTACACGTCTTCACACCATTAATGAGGTAAATGAAACAAGGTGTTGTCTATGCTTAGTCCATTCAAGAGTTATGTCAATAATGTTACTAGCACTTGAATTATACAAACCTTTTTCGATGAACTTTTCCAAGCACAAGTACGTCGATTTTCAGTAGGTACCACTGAAAGCACTTGTACCAAGAGACTGTACGGTTTCTCAAGATACTACGGCTTTCAGAGCTACCGTACTAGAGCAGTTTGGGGTTGAACGAATCTTATATTCATTATTATCAAAGGAAAACCACCAAAACCATTTGAACTTACATCTATGAACTATTAAGAAGTAGTGCAAAGAATAAATATGAAAATGTCGAGAATGTGTGTAATTATTTTTTTATAAATGTTACACGATTTTTAGGGTTCCGTAGTCAACAAACAAGGAACCCTTAAAGTTTCGCCATGTCCGTCTGTCTGTCTGTCTGTCCGCAGCTTAGCTCATAGACTCTTAGTACTAGAAAGCTGTAATTTGGCAAGAATTTACAGATTAATTACGCCGACAAAATGATAAAATAAAATCTCGAAAAGTATTTTTTTTAAGTGTATCTCCAGTGCCTACACGTAAAGTGGTAATTTTTTTTTCTCGCTTACCCTATATTGTGGGATATCGTTGGATAGGTCTTTAAAAAATATTGCGAGTTTGTTGAAATAATTTTTCGAATAAGGGATTCGTTTGTGAAATATTTAACTTTATAGTGCATTTTTTTGTTAGACTCAAGTGTCCCCTCCATGTACTAGTTAAACGGTTGTGTTTGAGTGCATGAAAAAATCACTATGACAGTTTTGCCACTTGGCTGGTTTTTTATGGTACTTAGTTGTTAATAAGTCTCCTTCACTGTATCGCAGCATCTTCTCTTAAAGTTATGAAAAATATTCCTTGCCTTGTGAAGTTCTCAAAGAAAATCATTTCATTTTCTTCCACTACACAACAAAGTTCAGTAGAAAACGTAATAAAAATTTCATGCATCTAGGAATAGGATTACTATGAAGTCATATCGCAGTGGAATCCAGCTCAAACAACGAATAACCTTATCCTTAAGCTAGCTGGTATTTATATTGTCAGACATTACAAAAGATGTAGAAATTTTAGTTATAAAATATATTCAAATACATCCGTGACATAATATTTTAGTCATATTTCAAAGTAGGTACTTAACTCATTTAGTCTAAGCCCCCTCCCCCACATAGAAATTATTCATCGGCTATTAAAAAAAATATCGGCTGTACCATTCATTTTGACCATGTAGGTATTGCACTTTTGTAGGAAACAGTTAATTTTTTTTTTAGTAACTAGGAAAAAATTCTGTGTGGGGGGGGGGGGCTCAGAATGACGTACTGAATACGTGGTAACGGTTTTCGCGTCGGTGTCCCTTCCACCCCGTATACGTTTATGAATTAAAATAACATAAAGTAACTTAATGAAAAACTAAAAAATGGCGTCAGAAAACTCCTCAACGCTGTCAACTGGTAATGTCTACAAGGGACTGGCGTGACAAGAAATATATATATTTTTTTTTTTCTTTTTTTTGCATGCACGTCATGTCCCTGCGACAAATATTTTTTTTTTCTTTCTTTCTTTCTTTCTAATACATACATTCATTAACTCACGCCCTTTTTCACATGGGGATAGGCTGAAACTACAGAACGCCACCTACTAGCATCCTTACATACTCCTTTCGCCTCATTCACGGTCATAAATCTGGTCATATACACGCCGGTAGCGAGTACTATGCACCTGACCTTACTGAAGAACCTCACCAATATGGTCAGTGTATGTCTTTCTAGGGCATCCTCCTCCTCCAAGAAACATCATCATCTCCCTGTCCTTATCCCATGTTACTTGGTCGGCGCAACACGTTTTGAGGGTTCCGTACCTCAAAAGGACAAAACGGAAACCTTAAAGGATCACTCGAGTGTATGTCTGTCTGTCTGTCACAGCCTATATACTCCGAAACTACTGGACAGGTTGAGTTGAAAGAACATTGTTCGGAGTCCATACATCGTTCGCCTAAGAACCAACAGAGAGGTGAATTTCATCATCATCATCATCAGCCTATAGCAGTCCACTGCTGGACATAGGCCTCCTCCATCGCACGCCATTCAACTCGATTCTCAGCAACTCTCATCCAGTTGCTACCAGCCACCCCGCGAAGATCGTCACTCCACCGAGCCTGAGGGCGTCCCACCTTACGTTTGCCGATTCGCGGTCTCCACTCAAGAACACGTCTACCCCAACGGTTATCGGTCCTACGGCTAATATGACCGGCCCATTGCCACTTCAGCTTACTTATTCTGTGGGCTATGTCGGCAACTCTGGTTCTCTGTCGAATCACCTCGTTCCGAATGCGATCCCTCAGAGAAACTCCAAGCATTGCCCGTTCCATAGCTCGCTGAGCGACCTTAAATTTATGGACTAGCCGTACCGACAGTGTCCACGTTTCGGCTCCGTAAGTCATAACAGGCAGGACGCACTGATTGAAGACCTTAGTCTTTAGGCTCTGTGGAATACGCGACGAGAAGACCCGGCGAAGCTTCCCAAATGCTGCCCAGCCCAGCAGAATTCTTCTATTAGCCTCCCTCTCCAAGTTGTTCTTACCAAACTGCAGAGTTTGCCCGAGGTACACATATTCTCGAACAACCTCGAGAGGACCGCCATTGACAACAATAGGTCCTGGGGTGACGTGTTCGTTGAACATAACCTGGGTTTTGTCCAAGTTCACCCTGAGACCAATGCGTATAGAAGAATCAACTAGGCCATCCAGCATCTGCTGCAAGTCGTGCAGCGATTCAGCCAGTATGACGATGTCATCTGCAAATCTCAAGTGTGAGATGTACTCGCCGTTGATATTAATGCCACGTCCTTCCCATTTCAGCGTCTTGAACACATCCTCCAGTGCGTTGGTGAACAATTTCGGGGAAATTACGTCCCCTTGTCTTACCCCCCGACGCAATGGGATATGCTCCGTTTGCTGATTTTGAGTTTGGACGGTCATTGTGGCGTTCTCATAAAGGTTTCTCAACACTTGGATGTATCGCCAGTCGACTTGGCATCGCTGCAGAGACTCCAGAACTGACCAGGTTTCGACAGAGTCAAAAGCCTTCTCATAGTCCACAAATGCAAGACACAGCGGCCTATTATACTCTTCGGACTTCTGTATGATCTGCCGCACTGTGTGGATGTGGTCTATGGTGCTATATCCTCCTCGAAACCCGGCCTGCTCCGGTGGCTGGAAGTCGTCGAGCCTTCGCGCTAGACGATTTGTGACGACTCTTGAGAACAGCTTATACACGTGGCTAAGGCCGCGGCCCCATGTCCACGGCGCGGCGCCGGCCGCCGTGTGACGTTGCGGCGCCGCCGCCGTAACACGGCACGACGTCGTGCCGCAGCACGGTGCCGCGGACGGTGCGCCATCCATTGCCCCTCTGTCGATCGAATCAACTGCGAAATATCGACTGAAAGGGGCAATGGATGGCGCACCGTTCGCGGTACCGTGGTGCGGCACGACGTCGTGCCGTGTTACGGCGGCGGCGCCGCAACGTCACACGGCGGCCGGCGCCGCGCCGTGGACATGGGGCCGCGGCCTTAGGAGCGAAATGGGTCTGTAATTCTTTAGTAGGGTCTTGTTCCCCTTTTTAAAGAAAAGAACGACCACACTCCTTTTCCACGCTTCTGGAGTTCTCCCAGAGAACAGGACCGAGTTGAAAAGCTCCCGAAGCTCCCTTAATACAGGACGTCCTCCCGCTTTCAGGAGCTCAGTCGTTATCCCATCCTCACCAGGGGCCTTTCCATTCTTAAGCTGTCTAAGAGCCGCCTCAATTTCGTCTTGGCTGACTTCTGGCAGGTCTTCTGTGAAATGGCGGGTTAAAGTGGCTCTGGAATCCTCATTTTCGGGATCAGGTCGCGATGCATGCGATGCGTACAACTGGCCGTAGAAGTTTTCGACTTCCGAAAGAATCTCCGGCTTCGAAACAACGATATCCCCACTAGATTTGGTCAACTTCGTCAGGTGGCTCCTCCCAAGTGATTGGACGAACACTTTCGACCCCCGATTTTGCTCAATCGCTTTTTCTATTGAGCGTGTGTTGGAGCATCGAAGGTCGCGTCGTACCAATTTTCTGATTCTTTTATTGAGTGCCTGTAGTTCTGACGAAGTGACGGGTAGGTTTTCACGTCGTTCCGTCATAAGCTCCAGAGTCTCCTCCGAAAGTTTGGACTTCCTGCCCTTACGCCGCATTTTACAAAAACGCGTCCCTTCCTCCCTGAGGATTTCCACCATTTGTTCGAGCGCCTGGTCAACGTCATTTGTGGTTTCCACGGCCGCGAATCGGTTCTCCAGATCTGACTGGAACGCTTCAGACCCTAGCATGGTTTGGAGCATATTTGGACGGAGCCTAGACTTCATCAAACGGGTTCGCTCCAGCTTGAAATCAATATTCAGAGTGCCTCGAACAAGTCTGTGATCGCTACCGGTGTTGAACCTGTTGATCACCGAAACATCTCTAAATATATGTTTTATCCGTTATGATGAAGTCAATCTCATTTTTCGTCATAGTGTCGGGGCTTCGCCATGTCCACTTCCTTTGGGGCTGTTTCTTAAAGAAGGAATTCATCACGAAAAGCCCCTCCTTTTCAAGGAAGTTGACAAGCATTTGCCCCCTATGATTTCTGCTGCCAAACCCGTAGGATCCTACTACCGATTCACTGCAATTCTGTACTCCCACTTTAGCGTTAAAATCCCCCATGACAACGTTGTAGTGGGCCTTAGTAGTGGAGTGCAAGGCCTTGGAGATATCCTCAAACATTTCCTCCACCACGTCGTCCGGATGTGCCGAAGTCGGTGCGTACACCTGAACAACCTTGAGGCTATACCTCTCAGTTAGCTTCACTATGAGGTACGCTACCCTGTTCGACACACTAGACACTTCTACCACGTTGTCACAAAGGGACTTGTGTACGAGGAACCCGACTCCGCCTTGGGATAGCTGGTCTCCCTCTCGAAAGTACATTAGGTGGCCCGATTCAAGGGTTATTGTGTCCTCCCCCTCTCTTCGGACTTCACTCAACCCAAGAATGTGCCACCTTACTCTTTCGAGTTCTTCCTCCAGCTGCACCAGGTGTTCGTCGAGCCGTAACGTGCGTCCATTATACGTCGCCAAGGTCAGTTGGGTTTGGCGGCCATTCGTAACCCGGGGATTCTTAGCACCCCCTACCTTGCCGTTACCGTGACCGCCGCCAAAATCAGGGATAGCAAGGCCGCCGGGAACTGGGGGCCGTGGTTGATTATGACTTGCCATAAAAGGGATTTGCCCATAATCGCCACGCTGGGCATGCGGGTTGGCGATCGCAGATCACAGCTCCTCGCACTAGCGACGCTGTTGCCCGTCGCTAGTCTGCACCATTTAGCTGTGACATTTATTTCGAAATGGTTATACCGCCATTTAACGGTCGTCAGAGCCTCGTTTGTTGTTCAGCAGGATGCACCACGAGCAGGTGAGGTTGACTTGGGGCACTGAGATGGTAGGTGTGCCCCCTTACATCCCGGTGAATTTACTTTTTATGTTCTAAATAATACGTTAATACGATTTAATCTAAATTAAAATCACGGACACTTTTGAGAATTGTAAAAAAATCCAAAATATTTTCGGTACATAATTAGGCCAATAGAACCGTAATAATTGCGAGTGACAAACTTACGAGACTATCATTCTATCATTACTATTAAACTTCAAATGTCATCTGTCAATTCGTCGACTTTCAGTGTCGATGTTGCTCTTTTCAGATAGCGCTTTCAATCGCTTTATTCTGTTTGTAACTAAAAACCTCAACTCAATTCAAAAAAATAATGGCACCCGCACCGGGGAATAAGACAGAAGGAAGTGAATTACTTTTTTAAATGTATTTTAAATTATGAAGTGTCCGTTCTGTTGTAATTGTAATGTAAATTATAAAAAGAACTAGTACCTAATTATTGTAAACGTTTCATACGTGTTGATGCATAGGCCATTTTTTACAATGTCCTTTGGTACACATATGAAAGTTGGTGACCCAAAGACGGACGTGTAACGTAAATCAATTAATTTTAAGCATGGGGACCACTTTTGGGGGGTAAATTACAAAATGAAAGTTTTGCAAACTATTCCCCCGCCCTTAACTCCGAAACTACAGGACTGAAAATTAAAAAAAAATACAAAAATAGTTCCTTGCCTATGATAACAAGAAAACCTATAAGAAATCTAGGATAACAAATTTGTGTCAGATTTAAAACAACTTACAGAATTTAGATAATTAAGGCACGGAACCCTCTCCACGCGAGTCGAACTCGCACTTGTCCGGTTTTTTCTTCCATTCTCCTCCTGTAGCCGTCACGCCATTATTTCCTTCTTTTTTTCCACCGTTAAACATATACGGTAAAAAAAAACATCATTAACTTTAAAACTAGATGCGGTCGATTTTTCAAATTCGACTGCTCCGATAAATCGAAACAAACATAGTCACGTTTTAGTAAAGTAAACTGTGAATTTGCGTCTATTTAAAAACTGTTTGTTTAGTAAATTACGCTGTTTGGTTTAAATAAATATTATTTGTTGTTCTTGTTTGGTGTGCCTTGTAAAAACAAGGACTTCTAAAATAACATTTAGTAATGACCGTCTTATTTCACAGTGAACAACACGTTATTGTGATATTATGATTTCGCTACCAACTTGTAAAAGATAGCAAAGAAGATTGAAACTTTTACATACTGAGGTTATAATTCTGAACCATTCTGAGCCTTTATTATATAACTAGCTGTTGCCCGCTACTTCGTTCGCGTGGAAATTTTGGTGTGTATGTGAGAGACTGCCTCGTTGGTCGAGTGGTCGCAAATGCGACTACTCAGCATGAAGTCGTGGGATCGATGCCCGGGTCGGGCAGTGTTAAAAAAATAAATAATTTAATTACATAAAGTTATAACGTAGGTACATGATTTAGAGATCACCAAGCAAGGAGATGCTTGTGTGTCTCCCCTCTTCCATTTGACATTAAACAATGTATGCAATTGAAAAAAATACTATAAATAAAAGTGTTAATGGGTTATTCCATCAGGAATTTCTCCATAGCAGCCACAGAATCTGGATTTGTGTCCAGTTGGTGGAAATTGGCTCGCCCCCTATCACATGGATTTCAACTTCAATTACTAGTATAGCGAGATGCAAAATTTCATCCAAATCCAAATCCGTTTACTAGTTTTTGCGTGAAAGAGTAACAAACATCCATCCATCCAGCTTCACAAACTTTCGCATTTATAATATTAGTAGGATAGGAAGTAGGACGAGTAGGACAGTGTAGTAAGTATACGAGTATTTGATTCACAAAAAAACTTCCAAGAAGTACTCCATCATATAGTCAAAACGAAATGACGCATTGAAAACAACATGTATATAGACCCAGCGAGGGTTAACAAAACAGCTAATGTCGGCAGAAACCGGACGCGGATCCAAATTGATATCAACCGATATCGAGCGATTACTATCGAACATTTAGAGGGAAATACGAACGCTTCAGTACAGTCACGAACGTACACGATACGAAATTACTTTCGTGGGCAATGAACGAAAATAATTTGTTCAGCATTGTGTTGATGGATGGAAGATTAATACTTTTGCCGATAAGAAAATCAAGTGTAGGCGGGACACCCACTAGATGTATATTCTTGTCAATTTTATGAATCTGAGAGTGATCGCTAGATTTCGGTAGCAGATAAACATTGGTCTATATAAATAGAATAATCGATTTAATAGTAGGATGTTACTAATATTAGCTGTCTGCTGTAACTGTAGTCCCTACCGTTTTATACTTCTAGGATCCTGGTGCAGCAGAATATCAGATTGCCTAGATACGATAACTTTTGTTACGACTGGTTGTAAGACTTTTGGATAACCGTAACGACCGTCAAAGATCTACTGATGATTTCTTGCCATTTTAACAAGAGCACACGAGCACATGAGCACGAGCATTTTTTTTCCATGTGTACTCAAATGCTTTTTTTCCACTCATTCTTAAATCATCAGAGACCAATGTTTTCCATAGATCGTTGTTTTGATTTGAAGTGTCCGACTCAGATGTGTTTACAAAGGTCACTTCATATGGAAAAAAAAGTTAATGATTTGATTGTTAATGTTATTTTATTATTCTAATATTTTACTTTTGTTTCTGTTTTAGTGAAGGAGTACACAAGTAATACTTCATTTAATAATTTGTGCATATATTTTGTTGGAGATCCTTAATAAATTAATTAATTAACGCGATGCCAACGCTACTTTAACAAGTTCGTAATTATTTTAGATCACTGTGGTTTAGAAGTACTAGAACTTTATTTTTCAATTTTATTCGAGTCACCAGTATGTACAGATTCAGTAGAATCTATATTTACGACAAGCGCATATATAACTAAGGTATAAATATCTCACACAGTAGAGTGCAAACCTTAACGTATGTTTAGTATCTGCGCCACGTGATTGATATTTACACGTTGGCGCCTAGCAGAGACTTGTTATTTGGTAAATAGATGTTCATATACCCAGATCACAGAAATCTCGAGCAATTTTATTATGTATACAACATACGCCTTATTATTGGTGTACCCAGATTGTGGGTACACAAAGTCATATTTCGCCAGTTCTTATGAAAAACGTAGACATTGTTGTAGGACAAAATTTATTTTTGAACAATGTCAGTCTGAAATCAAATTATTATTACTATAGGCCTTTCTCATGAGTTGTCGTAAATTCACCCAATTACCAAAAAGACTAATAAAATCCTCATTTTACTTATTGAAAACAAACTGTGATGACCAATTATAGTATACATTAATGATTCTTGGGACCTTGTATAACTACATTAAACATAGCAGATAAATATCATTTTACGCAGCTCCTAGAAACTGATGATAAGAGATAATGATCCGTTATATTGTGGAGATGAGTAGGCTAACTATCGCTTCTTGCTAGTCATCCCATTATGACGTCATAAACATACGCCCTGAAACGTTTTCTGGTGGCGTCATACATACTTGTGGAAAGTACGTATCTAGGTTTATTAGATACTATCTTTTTCCCGCGGCTTCGCCCGCGTGGATGTTGGATCAGCAACAGTAATCACAATCATCCTTTAAACTACAAATGGTCCAAAAAAAACTGTCCTGGTATACCTATGCGTCAAAGAAGATTGGCAAAGAACTATAGTAAGGCAGGCCCAGCCAGTAAGGTCGGTGGACAAGTACCTATCCCAATTTAATTGAATCACTGCTAAAAACACAACCAACGATAAATACATTAAAATGAATATTTATCATCATCTGCTTATTATTGATCAGTTAGCCTTAGCCTTATTCCAACTATTTTGGGGTCGGTTTCCAGTCTAACCGGATGCAGCTGAATACCAGTATTTTACGTGGAGCACTTCATATGTCCTCAACAACCCAGTTAGTTCTGGGTAATACGATACCCTTTGGTAAGATTGATTGTCAAACTTTCGGGCCACTAACTACCTGTAACGACTGTCAAAGATCTACAAATGACAGCCGGGACCAACGGCTTAACGTGCTTTCCGAGGCACAGCTTAACCTAAAGATTGACCCGAGTGGCAGTTATTATTTAGACACCAGCTCCTCAAAATGAATATTTATCATGGTAATAAAAAAATTAAACCTTTTAAAGACATGCGTAAAAAGGTACCGATTTTTGTTGTTGTTATTTCGCGGATAAAGTAGACCATTAATTTTCTAATTAAAACCAAAAACAATGACTAACATAATTTTAATTAACAATGAACGCTTTTCTTAAACAAATAAAGAATGTAAACATTTCAAACTTGTAATAATTTCCAAAGATCTATTCTCTTGAACTCCATTTGAATCTAAATTTTCTTCAGCTAAACATTGTGCTGTTTATTTTGGAACATAAACAGAAGTCGTGCCGTCTGTCTGTCCGTTATGAGTTCTCGTTACAGCAGACATTGCGAATTTCGAGTTTATTGAACTGTTTTACAAGGATGATTCTGTATTTGTATTATTGTAGATCTTTATTGTAATAATTTACTTCTTCAAGATCACAAAGAGTTATAATAATAATATAACTCTTTGTGATATTGAAGAAGCAAATTGAAACCACATATAATAACTTTTCATTATAATATAATGAAAATATACATAGATATAATATAATGAAAATATACAGAAACATAGTTTACACGATTATAAGTATACAGACTACGTCAAAGAAATAAATTTCATTTAATTAACTCAAATCGACCTTAGTGTGCCCGTTTTTTTTGCAAAAGAGTGTATAAATAAATAAATGTGATAACTTAACTGATAACAAATCTTTCTTTCTACTTTCTCCGATAGTGACAAAGCACCAAAATAAATGATAATATTCAGAGTACGATATTTTTCGGCCACCTCTTCGAGTAAGCTGACGAGTCAAAAATATTTTACGCAGGCGATAGGCAATTTATTTAACGCTAAAACGCAAAGACTCATCCCACACGAAATTTTGAGTGCTATTAATTTCCGCGAAAAACGGACAGCTTAAATGGGTAATCTCTCTTCGAACTAAAGCAATATGCCCGTTTCTAAACGCCTAGCATGACCACTTCTATCTCTTACGAAATCTCTCTTAAGAATAGACATTTATCTCTTGCCATACAAAGTTTTTCTGCAATTTATCATAAATATTCATAAACACGCGAAGCAAAATGTGTATTTTTTTTTCAATTAAACTTAAAGTCCTTCCTTGCATGATCCAATCAGAAATGAAGACATCCGCAAAAGAACGAAGGTTGCCAAACTGAAGTGGCAGTGGGCAGGGCACATTGCTCGCAGAACGGATGTTCAATAGGGCCGAAAAGTTCTGGAGTGGCGACCCCGAACCGGAAGTCGTTCCGTTGGAAGGCCTCCCACTAGGTGGACCGATGACCTGGTGAAGGTTGCGGAGATCCGCTGAATGCGAGACGACGGGACCGGTCAATGTGGTGACACTTGGGGGATATTTTCAGCAGCAGACTGCTGAAATGATGATGATGTTGAAACTTAAAGTTAGGTATGGTTAGGGACATAGAACAGTAAATCTTGGCATTCAGCTTCAGAAACAAAAGACAATCGCTACCTTATGTCCGACACATTACGGTTGACACCCAGTGTATCTTACCTGTACATTGTCGAAGCACAAATAAGACGCGTACCGAACGTATCATGTTTATGCAGAGAGGTTTACAACATTACCATATTAGTCTACGATACCACCCTGTCAGTGGTTTAGCCCTGCTGTGTGAAGTTCTGTATAATTTAGCTCCACATTTTAAAGTCCGTTTTAAGTTTTTGGATGTGATACATCAAAACCATAACTAAAAAACCGGACAAGTGCGAGTCGGACTCGCGCACGAAGGGTTTATTTATTTATACCATTTCATCATCATCATTCATTTAATTTTTTTTTTTTTTTTTTTTTGGTTTCGTACTATTATGTATAAAAACGGCAAAAAAATCATGTCTGTTGTATACATCATAAAAAAAAATCATCATCATAAAAGAAATACATCATCTGTGAAAATTTCAACTGTCTAACTATCACGGTTCATTAGAAACAGCCTGGTGACAGACGGACAGCAATCAGCAGAGTCTTAGTAATAGGGTCCCATTTTACACTTTGGGTACGGAACCCTAAAAAAATAACATTAGGCAACAGAAAGTGCCGAAAGACAAAATCATCAAAAAAAGTCCTATTTACAGAACGTTGAATTACATCTATGCGTCGTAACATTGGATGCTTAGTATTGAATTGAATTTTGCGATATCAATGGTAAAAATATACCCCCTCCTACTAATAAACACGGAATAAAGTTATACCAGGAATAAAAAAAGGAATAACCATACATTTTCACAGGTTTAAACTTTGAATAACTTTATTCTGTGTTTATTAGTAGGAGGGATCAAGTTTAATGTGGAGTTACTATTCTTTGCCTTTGAAGTACGGAATACTTAGATTTATAATGCGAGCAGTGGCAATATATTCATTTTAAAAGCTAGACTTAGCTAAACTCGTCACGACTTTCAATAGTCAATTTTCAGCCGAAAACTACAAACAGCTTACGTAAAAGTAGTACAATTCAAACTTCTGAAATAACGCGTTAGGAATATAAAATGAATCTAAGTATATTTATTTTGAAGCCTATGTTTTTTTGGGTCCCAGTCAGGTTTACTTAGACTTGTCTGTTCAGACCGTCTGCTTATTTAGACTGGGCTAATTTTAGTTCAACTTCAGAGAAATCAAAGGTAGATTGAATGTCTCATGTTATTTTTCAACCCACATGTCTCTTTACATAGAAAACAAGTTCCTTTGAGGTCGTAAAAACTAAGAACCGTCTGTGTGCTCGCGAAATCTGCCGTCCCCAGGAACTAAGATAAATAGTAAGATAAAAGTCAAGTAAACGTTACTAATGAAATAATAAATGGGTTTTCACGAAAGAAAAACGAAAGACGGTGGGAAATTGTGAGACTGAAAGAACTTTTTAAAAGAAAAAACGAGATTTGAGTGGATTAAATAAAAGTTTCAAAGTGTTTGAAAAGACAGGCTAGGCGTACCGAGTGTGGAAAAGTAATGAGATTTTTCACCTTGATCTGAATTAACCACCTAATCTTCTACATGTCATTCAAGAGTCGAAAGGACCACGTAGGGACAAGCAGTCAGGCAACGAACAACACAATTGTCGAAACCTAATTTCCCTTAGGGTTACGCAGATCAGATGCTACATGCTATTGTGGTAGAACGTGAATTTGGCCATGCTACGTCGAAGTCTGTTGGCGTATTTTTTTTTTGTGAGCTATATTTAAGAGGTTTTCTTTTGAGGATTTGTGAATAGAAAGACTTATGACTATTACTGATGACTTTTACTTTTCTTGAATAGGCTCTGTGAGTGATGATGCGTACTTCCATCGCAGTCTAAGTCATTGGCCCCATCACCAATCTTGCTGATTGGCTAGTCTGTTCTTGATCGACTATTCTTATTGAAGTAATAATAAGTTTTGATTGTAACAAACTTATGTACCTACACAGTATTTATGGGCCGATTTCACTTTTAAAACTGAACGTGATCAACAATTACAATGAGTCCAGTCATGGACTAGCGATATTCTAGGTACTTATATAACAACTATTCTAATACACTTTTTTTTTTATTTGCAAAGCATTTGCTGTCAAAATATTTGTTTAAACTTGTACTGTCACTTACGGGATATCTTCAGTGATTGAGATATCCCAAAAGTGACAGTATAACTTTAGTTTTAAACCGCGAAAACTTAAAACAGTGTTTGAAAATATTTGTTTGTTCACAAAAAAAAATGTCGATTACCATATTTTTTTTTGAGTTTATTCTTTTTTTCTGAAATTTACAAAAATGTGAACCCATTATTTCGTAATGATAACGATAAACATTATTGTTGCCCTTCGAATAAGCTTATTTTGTTCTCAATAAAACCAAAAACTCGAGAGAAATGATTTTTTTTTGTACACACAACAACAAAAAAAACAAAATGGCTGCCAAGTAACGGGGAAGTGGATTGGACCCAAGTATGTACCTAGTGTATTAAAATAGTTTTTATATAATTATCTAGAATATCGCTAGTCGCTACCAGATACAATGTTAAGTTTAATAAGAAAGAAAGAAAGAAGAAAGAAAACATGTTCATGTGGCATATGCCACAAATCACAATATGCAAAAAAAAAGTAGATAAAATGGTGAAATCGGCCCAAATTACCTGCCCTAAAAACATTCTAAGATCACCTGACAACCATATCGCTTATACATAATATATTCAAAACTATCATTTCAAATACCCGGTCTGCCAAGTGCAGGCTAGTCACGATTAACGCGAGTAATTTATATTTCTTAATAATTTTATTTCAAGATGACGTCGAGGGAGATAAATTAAGTTATAATTTCCCGTCACCGGGCGTCCGGGGTAGTGAAGTCCGCAGTTCCGGGTTCCGGGAATGACGTAATATTAAATACTTTTTTTTAACACCTAAAGTTCTGTTTGTGATAAGTTTTGAATCGGGTTGGAACTTTTTTGGAAATAATTAATCAAATACTGTAATTATGTTGCACCATTACTATATCATCATCATTTATTATTTAGCCACGAGTTCCTCCTGTAACTATTACTATAATGGGTGTAAAAATACCCTTGACGGAGCCAGGAGGCACTTGTTCTTCCCGTCACTGTGATAATTTGTTGTTCTGGTCCATACCTGGGAACCTTCCAGTTACGGCGATGTTGGAGATCAAGGTGTAATGCGGGTGCATTGCACTTTGATCAGCACAATGTTTTGAGTGCGTTACAGTGAGTCCAACTTTTTTTTTGAATATATTAAATGGGCCTGCTCTTGACCTCAATCTAGTCCTGAGGACAGAAATGATGTCGACGATGGAACGAGTCAGTCGCGACTTAAATAGATTGGGGTCATATGAACTTGGGAACACCGACGCAGGCAGGGAATTCCACTCCTTGGCTGTGCGCATAGTATACGATGTAGCAAAGCGCTTTGTGCGAATGTGTGGAACATCGACAAGGAATGGGTGATAACCTGCAGTACGTCTGGACTCCCGATGGAAGAAGGGAGATGGTCCTACCGTAAAACGTCATCTTTCACCCCAAACAAAAAGTCGTTTCCCAGCAATAGATTTAGCGTAGGGGTTACTTAGTTTGATGTACAAAATGCTACGTTTAAGGCTTCGTGAATGGTTTTACACCTTGAATACCAAGATAAAAACATGTTTTTGAATTTGAATTCAACTTTATAAAGTACTAGCATTTGCTCGCGGCTTCGCCCGCGTGGATGTCGAAAAATATCTAGAATTTCAGCTCAATCGGTTGAAGATATCTACTTCAAAATTGAGTTGCAAGATTATACAATTACAAACATAGTTACATACCTTCATCCCTTTTTCTCTTTTTAACACTTCTTCACAATTATCAAAAACGCTGAGACAAGTATAAATTAATTTTCAATCGTCAGCCTAAACACAAAATCCTAACTTCAAAACTGACGGACTTTCATATAAACTTCCATCCCCTATTTTACCCCTTCAGGAGTGGAAGCCCCAAAAATCCTTTCTTAGTGGATACTTACTCTTCACAAAGAACACACCCTCCAAGTTTCGTGTCTCTAGGACGAGCGGTTTGGGCTGTGTGTTGATATATCACCCAGTCAGTCAATCAGTCAGTTTACACATTATCATTACATTGACAGTTTACCATTTTATAAAGAAAAAAAAAATAGAACAAAACGAAGAAAGATCACAAAAGGCAATACCTGCAAGATAATTATAATCTCCTCATTTGAAACTTAAATAAAAATCATAACGCCGACACAAATAGATAATTTTAACGTCCTCCCGAGTCCCGGTAACCCAATCCCGCGGCCATATTGGACGGCCCCGGGGCTCCTCTAGCACCGGGATATAAATTTCACACGTAAGCCAGCCATAATGAAATGCCTGCCCTTACCTGAGAGTGGGTTAAGTATACCAAGTTACGTAGACATAATCGGGAAAGTCGGAGAAGATACGGCGATTTTCTTAGTTAAGAGGTATAATTTTCTCAAGTTACATTTTGAAGCAATTAATTTATTAGGCGTTTGTAAATAGGGCTTATTTGTTTTGGACCGTAATGGAAGGTAAGTTTCGATTTACAAGATGTGTTGTAGCGTGAATTATTTAATGAAGCCGGAGGGTGGTAGCCTGAACTGATTGCGTATTTGGTTTACATGTCGCCTGTGCTGCACAATTTTTCGGTACTTGGCATTTATCGGCACAGCTGTCCGGCAAAACCGAATAAATGTACTACTAGCTTCGGGTCAGCTTTGTTTTTCCACAAATACTGCCTAATTAAATGTGCCCACCACAAAATTGTGAAAAAGTGAATAGCATGCCTTAAACAACAGAATATTCATAGTTATTTTCAGACATCTGCAAAATATACTACTTTCTGAGTCGTGAGTCGTCGCGTAGAATAGAATATACTTTATTGTACTTTTTTTTTCGGATGGGAAATCATCAAATGACCCCTCCCGGCAGAGCGGAAGGGAGTGTCAGAGTTATACTAACTAAAACCAATCCATGTTCCTTCTTTTGCCCTTTGCGTTCCAGGGCCGCGGTATCTCTTTCGAACAGTCCCGCAGCCCTAGCAGGCATCGGCCCTTGCGGACTCCTCCGGTTTGCTGACATCTCTTTGAGGCGTGCGTGGTACACGAACGCGCCGTCGACTCGGCCTGCTGTCATAAGACGGACGGCGTGCTAGCCCATGACTCACCGTCCTCAGGCCCGCGACTTTATTGAACATCAAAATTGAAACACAACTGTTTTACAATATTGCTAATTTTACAATGGCGGTCTTATCGCTGATAGCGGTATCTTCCTGATAACCATTGGATTGACTGTTCGAACATAAACTAAAAAAGGGCTTACATTTTTTTCAAGTCTTAGTTCACTTTTGACCGTATCGTACATGACTACATCTGTATTGTAAACCACGTTATTATCAATCAACTCGCTGAAGTTGATTGATAATATGGTTTCAATTCGAAGGAAACTACTTTTTAATAGGGGTCCGTAAAGTATCCAATACTCTATACGTATATTCAAACCTATCTAATATCTAATCTAATTATTGTTATCTATTATTATAAATGCGAAAGTAAGTTTGTTTGTTTGTTACCTTTTTACGCCTAAGCCAACCGATCATCCTGAAATTTTGCATATACGTTGTCAGGACAGGAGTACAGGAACGGACATAGGGTACCTTTTATCCCGAAAAAAAGTTCTGTTCCAGAGCAAAACAACAACTACGTGCGTAATAATAGATGGCAACACTATCTAATCATGGTTGAATTATATTATTATAGAAACTTTAGTAGTGTGTTGAGAGTGAAATTGTCAAATTCTAAATTAACACTAGAACGAAGCCGCGGGTAAAAGCCAGTACTCTATACGAACACTAAAGCTAGTTTAAAGACTAATAAAATAACATATGCATTGGTACTCAAAGCTGATAGTTAACACGCACAAGTGCTAGTTACAACTTTAGCACTGGGTACAGTGAGCACTGAAAAGCCAGTTATTGTGGTTAAGCAGAATATAAGTTAGAAAACTGTTTGCTACTGAACCTTACTTATTATTCGAAGCAATATCATACAGTAGGTACCAAAAATAGATTAAATAATAAATAAATATTTTAAAAAACCCGTCCAAGTGCGAGTCGGACTCGCGCATGAAGGGTTCCGTAAAATCGTAGTCGTGGAGCCCCCTTTAATATTTAATTTATTTGTTGTTACACAACAGAAATACATGTCATATTCTGTGAAAATTTCAACTGTTGATCTATTACGGATGATGAGATACAGCCCGCTGATAGACAGACGGTCGGACGGACGGATAGCGGAGGCTTAGTAATAGGGTTCCGTTGGTTATCCTTCGGGTACAGGACCCTAAAAATGTTAAGAGGTCATTTGAAATAAAGTTATTTTCCACAAAGAATGTGTGAACCATCATTATCATCATCCACAGTCTGAATGCACCCACTGCTGAGTATAGGCCTCTCTTTTCTTCTGCCAATCTCCACGTTCCTGTGCCAGCCTCATCCAGGTTTTTCTCCCGATGGCAACTATGTCGTCTGCCCATCTGGCCGCCGGACGACCCACATTTCTTTTCCCCGAACCATATTAGTGTATGCATGAACCATAGCTTACACTAATTTGATTCATAGCGTCTTATAGAGTTTTTAAAAGTTTATAAATGTTAAATTTTTAACTTGTTATTTATTGAAATTCCCAAACTATTAACTACTTTTTAATTACAGCAGAAAATAATTAAACTAAAACCTTTTATTTTCATTGACACGAAAATGGTTTTTAAATTGCCCTCAGAAAATATTTTTAAACCGTTTAAATAATTCAATTTTGGCTATAAAGACGAAAATAATATCTTAATAGGGGTTTTTTGTAATGTCATCATAGTTAAGTTGATCGTTTAAAAAGCCTTGACTTAAAAATACGGGTCATATTTTTGTATGTTCATGACAAAAGGTCGAGAAATTATATGAGAATAACAACACACAAATTGTATGAAATGTAACTTTTCAGTGGCTACTATATTTTTATCATTAACACTAGAAACGGTATATATACCATGTTTACTGTTTGTTTTGAGTTCCCGACGCCGCGCCGTTGCAAGCACCATGATCACGGATAAACTGAAGTTATTGCGGGTGGGTGTGTGTGTGTCCCATTTCTAGTGTTATTGATAATGTTAGTGACCGTGACAGTTTAAAAAAAATTAACTATATTTGTAACAAGTTAATTTATTCACTTCACTTGTAAAAACTAATGTAACCAAATCTTGGAAGTCAATTTTAACTTAAACTTCTAACCGTCTTATTATAAAACTTCCGTTAGTACCAGGTTTAAACCAAGACTAAAAGGTCTAGGTTTGTTACGGTACTAACGTTAATTCTGTCATTCGTATTACAAATCGTAGACCAACAAAGGACTACTTAATACCAAAGATAGTCCATGGTCTAAACATTATACACAGATTATAAGCAACAAAATATTGAAACTATTCAATCATTCGTTCAGCGTTCTATGCGCCGTTCCTTTTTACAAAATGTTGTTACGTAATTGAAAGAAAAAATATTCTATAAATTGCTATTTGTAGTGGTAAAATATAAAGTTTTGCTATTTAAAGGTAGTTAAATAATCCGACTTTTAATTTTTTGAATACATGTTCACAATTTAATTGTTCTGGCTTGGATCATCTATCGAGATAACACGTATAACGAAGTGAACTTGACAGCGCGCGTAATTCGAGTAATGTTATCGAAATGTTTATGTTACAACATATTAGCAAACTAGATGTCCGGTTTCACATCAAGATTAATAATCTAAATAAAGGCACAGTTCTTTGGGCACTTTGTGGTGAGATCGTGTGTGCATCGTTTTAAGAAAATGGAACAACCAAAGAAAAAAAGGGGTGTTAATTGGACTCCAGAAGAAAAGGTTAGTGATAACGGACATGTTAGATTACGTACACACAAATCTTCACGTTGTAAATCGACAATCCTTTCGCCAAAACGTTTACTAAATCTATATTTATACCGAAAATCTTCGTCAGGTAACCCAAATGGATTTCGTCGTTGACGAACTCTGTTAGGCCCCGGGCACTCTCAAGTGTATCCAACAACTCCAAATCTTCCAAATCAACTATATCAATCATGTCAATATCCATTTTTGGTTAAAATCACAAAATAATAATTTCCGAAAGCTAACCTCAAAATTAAGAATTTGACGTGTAACAATTTAGTACCATAGTTAAACTAGGGGTCACGATGGTCTAACTTTGGTACGATAGATAGTTCTAGGACTAGCGATAAACTTCTTTTTGTAATAACGTTTATTCAAGTTCATGGTTTAAACCTAGTACTAAACCCGGTACTTTTTTAAAACCACGTTTTATAATAAGAGGGTAAACGTTTGTCGTATCGAAATGAAAATTTGTATGTATTCCTGTAGTTCTAGATTTGCCCGCGGCTTCGCTCGCCTTAATTTAGAATTTGATAATGTAACTCTCAACACACTACTACCGTCTTATAAAACTTCCGTAAGTACCAGGTTTAAACCAAGACTAAAAGGTCTAGGTTTGTTACGGTACTAACGTTAATTCTGTCATTCGTATTACAAATCGTAGACCAACAAAGGACTACTTAGTACCAAAGATAGTCCCTGGTCTAAAGATTATCCACAGATTATAAGCAACAAAATATTTGAACTATTCAATCATTCGTTGCGTGCGTTATAAGCGCCGTTCCTTTTTACAAAATGTTGTTACGTAATTGAAAGAAAAAATATTCAATAAATTGCTATTTGTAGTGGTAAAATATAAAGTTTTGCTATATAAAGGTAGTTAAATAATCCGACTTTTAATTTTTTGAATGCATGTTCACAATTTAATTGTTCTGGTTTGGATCAACTATCGAGATAAAACGTATAACGAAGTGAACTTGACAGCGCGCGTAATTTGAGTAATGTTATCGAAATGTTTATATTACCTACAACTTGAAAGTAAACTAGATGTCCGGTTTCACATCAAGATTAATGATCTAAATAAAGGCACAGTTCTTTAGGCACTTTGTGGAGATTCACGTAGTAAATCGATAATCCTTTCGCCAAAACGTTTACTAAATCTATATTTATACCGAAAATCTTCGTCATCAGGTAGGTAACTCAAATGGATTTCGTCGCTGACGAACTCTGTTAGGTCCCCGGGCACTCTCAAGTGTGTCCAACAACTCCAAATCTTCCAAATCAACTATATCAATCATGTCAATATCCATTTTTGGTTAAAATCACAAAATAATAATTTCCGAAAGCTAACCTCAAAATAAAGAATTTGACGTGTAACAATTTAGTACCATAGTTAAACTGGGGGTCACGATGGTCTAACTTTGGTACCATAGATAGTTCTAGGACTAGCGATAAACTTCTTTTTGTAATAACGTTTATTCAAGGTCATGGTTTAAACCTAGTACTAAACCCGGTACTTTTTTAAGACCACGTTTTATAATAAGAGGGCTAAAGTTTATATATTAATATAATTACATCATGATTCGAAAAACACTTGGCGCCATCTTTTATCATTAAAACTTTATTGGTGTTTTCCGTGGAAACAGTACTTTTTTTCGGGATGAAAGGTACCCCTATGTCCGTTTTGACAACGTATGCAAAATTTCAGGATGATCGGTTCAGTGGTTTATGCGTGAAAAGGTAACAAACAAACTAACAAACTTACTTTTGCATCTATAATATTAGTTAGGATTGAGTGTGAGAAAATGTAAATACGACGGTTAGCTTGTGGTTGTAGTTTCGATTAATTCGAAATATTCTAGGGCTTGCAAATTCACTCTGGAAGCGAGATAAGCGTTTCTGAATGCATCCGTGGTCCACCAACTGCACATCAGTAGTAAGAACTACTAAAACCGCGGCGCTGTCACTAAAATGAAAAAAATAATGCACTGCCTAATTGTCGCGGGGTTGACGGTTTTCTTAACGGAGAACTCAACACTTTTAAGGCTACGAAAACGACACGAGATGCCGACAAAAATTCTTACCTCAAAATCCATAAATTCCTCACTTGAGAAAAAGACAAGCTTGAGGCGACAAGTTTTATCACACTGGGACCTAAAACTGTCATCGTTTAAGTAGAGAAGACATACATATATATATATATATACACTTCTCATCAAAAAAATCGAAACACTTTCGTTTTTATTGTTTTTGTCCTAATTTTTTACAAAAGAGAATTAATTCCATGAAAAAAAAAACATTATTGTGTAGCTGGCAGTTTGGTCATTACAGTAAGAAGAAAAAAATCAAAATTCGAAATTAGAATTTCATTTGTTTATCCTATAAATGAAATTAATCATTGTTTTGAGACAAATGTGTATTTAGGGTTGGAGTACGTTTCTCGTTTAAAAACTAAAAATTAGCGCTTGTCTTTAAACTTTTTGTTTCTTATTTCATTTACTGTGACTTTGGGACGTCTGAAAAAACTTTTTTTTCTAAAACATATGGATACTTCGCCCGCAGAAGCCGCCCAAGTGGTGGCATTGCTGGATTCTGGACTTAGTCAGCGTGTTGTGGCTGCAAGATTGCATCTAAGCTTATCATCTGTTCATAGAGTCTACAAACGCTATCGGGAGACTGGTTCGTTCACGCGCCGTTCAGGATCTGGCAGGAATCGGGTCACTTCTGAGCGAGATGATCGATTTATTGTAACAACTTCTTTACGAAATCGACGCCTTAACGCTTTTCAACTGCAGCAGCAGCTTCGCGTTGTACGAAGAGTAGCTGTAAGTGACTCTACAATAAGAAGAAGGTTGAAGGAACGCGGATTGGCACCGCATAAGCCAGCGAATGGGCCGAAATTAACTGCAGACCATCGAAGAGCGCGCCTTAACTTTGCACGCGAGCACCTAACTTGGTCATACCTTCAGTGGAGCAAAGTACTGTTTTCTGATGAGTGTAAAATTATGCTGTATGGTAACGACGGAAGGAACAAGGTCTACAGAAGAGATGGAGAACGCTTTGCACAATGCTGCATTGAAGAAAAGGTCAGCTATGGTGGCGGTTCGTGGACGGTTTGGGGAGGAATCAGCGCCGACGGTAAGACAGAACTTGCCTTTGTGTCTGGGCCACGGCTGCCTGCACTAAACTCTCATCGGTACATCGAACAGTGTCTTGAACCTCATGTGATGCCCTATGCACAGTTTATTGGCAACGACTTCATATTCATGCACGACAATGCTAGAGCTCACACCGCGGGCGTCGTACGAGATTATCTTACCGAAGTCGGTATCTCCATTATGGTATGGCCAGCAAGAAGCCCGGACATGAATCCCATTGAACATCTATGGGATGAATTAAAGAGACGAATTCGAGCAAGAGATCCAGCCCCAGAAACACTTAGCCAGCTGCAAAATGCAATCCAAGAGGAATGGGATAATATACCACAACATGTGATCGTGACTCTCATCCGATCGATGAAGAACCGTATGGAAGCAGTAATAAGAGCTCGCGGAGGGAATACAAGTTATTAAATAAACGTTTCTTACATTTTTTTTTCATTTACGCGTGTTGTTTTACCCATTTCCTTCATATTCCATACAGGGTAAAAATTACTCATTATACAAAATACGAAACCTATGAAGACTTAATTTGAATTTAGAACAATAACATTAGGATTTAAAAACCTCATACTACTCACTATTAAATGACATTTTACATTTATTCCTAAATATACACATTTTTCTGATAATCCTTATCAAATCATAAACTGCGAGGTGTTTCGATTTTTTTGATGAGAAGTGTATGTCTTCTCTACTGTGTCTATGTTAGAGTACGATACAACCTTTTATTTTTTTGGAAAAGGAACATGCAGGTACTTTGAATGAATGTTGATACTTTGAATGAAAACCGTAGACAAAATTACGGATACTTAGACGATGTACATTTTAATAACTGTTGTAGGAGTAAAACTGAAACTACCGCAAAAAGCAACAGAATTGGTAAACTTAAAAAAATAAACCTTTCAGCTTCGATTTGGCAAAATTTTAGAGCATTCTTCATAGAACAATGAATAGGGTGCATTATATACATCTGTACATTTTCTAACATCTATACAAATAAATAATATTATACCTACTTATACTCTACTCGTAAAGTACTTATTACAAAAACACTTTTTTTTTGTTGATTTTTATCTGTCTGTTTGTTCCGGCTTTTCTCTGAAACGGCTAGAGCGATTTTGACGGAAGTTTGCGGCCAGCTAGCTGATATTATAAGGAGTAACTAAGGGTTCTTCTATTTCAGAAATTAGGGCTCCGTGCAAAAATATAAAACCCTTGAAATTGTTAACAAAATCCGATTCAAACAAGGAAGCAATATTTTTATATTAATTTTTGAAAAAAAGTCACGGGCACAGCTAGTTTTGCAATAAAACGTCATACTATTTTCTTTACTAAGTTCAACGACCCAAAAAAGAAAACCTCCGTTCATTCAAGTGACGTAATAAATCGTCGTGTGTCTGAAGTAGTATCTACATCCACTACGGCCGTTTAAAATCACAAATAATAGTTAAGGGAAGCGCGCCGGTTTGTTTGTGTTTACATGTGCCACCGATACGCGAATGGGTTTGTGCACGCGAGGGTTAGGTTAAGGGGAACTTGAGTGATTCTTGCATTTCATAGTATTGTTTGTAAAGGGTTTTAGAGGTAGGCAGCTAGGGAGCTTAAAATACCGCATTATGGAAAAATCCTTCACTTTTCTGTGAATTAACTTCTTCGTTGGACTACTGGCCGCAATTGCGAGTGCTGAGCATGAGGTCATTGAATGTCATGAATTGTTATTTAGGAAACAACAATTACAACAACAACACAACAAACACAACAACACAGCAACAACAATACACAATACAATACAACAACAACACAATACACACAAACAATACAACTACACACAACTACAACACACACTACACAACCACACTCACACACACACACTACACACTACTTTACAATTTTTTTGGGTTTTGTTTTTGGTTTGTTTCCATCAGGAATTTCTAGTAGTAGCAGCCACGAAATCTGAATTTGTGCAGACAATAGGGTCGCCAATTACATGGGATTTGAACATAACTAGCGTTATCTGAGGGTACCTCTGCATAACCCTTCAGGGATTACAGGCGTGATGTTGCGTTATGTAATAAACTATTCACATTTTAAGTTTGCACTAAACCAGTTAAAAACTCTTGATTTGATTCACGAAGCGAATCTTTGGACTTAACCATCAAGACAATTATTGATATAAAATTGATTAGAAGCTACCGAAAACGCAAAATTTTATTTTCAAATCAACCTTTATCTTCCTCTTCCTCTCTCGTTCACGCGTTTCCTTGATAGCCGTATGATTAAGGTTCACCGCCGTCAAAGACGACTTAGATTAAGATAATTCCTGTAACTGAGGGAACAGATCAAAGTGAAGCAGAACTGGGAATGTACCTTGATGTCACGTCGCTTACAAGACGGATTTGTAAGATAAGTTTGTGTGTGTGCTTCAGAGGCTGTGAAGTTCGTAAATGAGATGTGAATGAAGTACCTATTTATATGTTATGTTATAAAGGTTATTAAGTGAGGCTTAAACGTAAATCTTTATTTATTTCTGCAAGTTGGTTTTAAGAAACAAAACGAAATAATTTTAATAGTCAGAATCTCTACCACTACATTTCCATTTTTGCTCTTGTTTGTCCAATTTTGGTTATTTGTTTAGAAACGGTTTACCTATAAAGTTGCGCTATGGTATCAGTTTGCCTTTTTATGTTTAATTCTGTTCAGTATGAGGTCCTGGGTTCGATTCCCAGATCGGGCAAAGTGCTATTGTATTTATCTATCAAAAATTTCTCAGTAGCAGTCATAGAGTCTGAATTTGTGCCCGGTTGATGTCGATAGGCTCGCCGCCTATTACATGGCACTTAAACCTAACTGGCGGAATAAGGTCGTTCTATTAGGTACTCCTCTGTGTAACCCTTTGGGAATTAACGGGGTGTTGTTATGTAACGTTTAATTGTAGTGTTAATAGTAAACAACATACCAAAAAAAGTTTAACGTAGATTTTTATATTAAAAAGCAACCTTTTATTGCTTTTTATCTGACCTCCACAACCCAGCTAGCACTGGGTAACACGATACCCTTTGGTAAGACTGGTTATCAGACTTTCGAGCCACTGACTACCTTAAAGACTGTCAAAGATCTACAAATGACAGCCGGGACAATGAGTTACCCCCTGGTAATGGGTGGCCACCCATCCATGGGCCAACCTAGGCAAGCGCGGCTTTAACCTAAAGATCGATCCGAGCGGTTCTCGGAGGTTCACACAAGGTCTTACAAGCATGATCATCTGGTCTTATAATTAAGAGGTGCCTAATTTACCTTGAATGAATATTAAACTTAATACTCAGCCTCTTGTTTCCAAGTAGATACTTATTATCTTGGATATTCTGTTCAATGTGCTAAAAGATAAAGTTTGCTTAATTTAATTAGTAAAATACCTTTATAATAGAATTTTTGGTATTATTTAGTGCGAACATTTTAGTTGAGACACCCAAGTAAGCTAGATTTTCAATGAGAATTAACTAGATTATCGAAGTTTAGAGATGTCTGAGCCATTAGCTACTATTTCATGTAATGGCTTCATCAGTTTATTTTGGCTTTAACAAATAAATAAAGACAGTGTAATATAATAGTTTTAGAAAGTTTGATCAGCATCAAATAGCACCAAAGTTTCAAATTATTTTATTAAATCCGAATTTATTTCGTAGGGATTAAAAAACCGGCCAAGTGCGAGTCTGACTCGCGCACGAAGGGTTCCGTACCATTATCCATAAAAACGGCAAAAAAATCATATCTGTTGCATGGGAGCCCCCCTTAATATATATTTTTTTTAATTTTTAGTATTTGTTGTTATAGCGTAATACATCATTTGTGAAAATTTCAGCTTTCTAGCTATCACGGTTTATGAGATACAGCCTGGAGATAGACAGACAGACAGACAGACAGACAGCGAAGTCTTAGTAGGGTAGGCTTAGGGTCCCGTTTTACTCTTTGGGTACGGAACCCTAAAAAGACAATATTCATGACCTTAATTTATTTCTAGCATGTTCACCATTTTAAATAAAATTTCTTTCTGTGTAATAAGTAGAGACGAAAAAAGTCTTGATAAAGAACATACTAGTTTTATTTAGATGAATTTAAAAAAGCAATTTAACCGTTCAATGATTATTTTATAGTAATTTTATAATTTGTTTGTATGTTCGTATGTAGAGGGTAATCTCCGGAACTAATGTTCCAATTCGAAAAATTCTTTTACTGACAGAAAGCAACTTTATTTGTGAGTGCTATAGGCTATAAATTATATTTATATCATAGTTATTAGCCGAGCTACTACAATTTTTGTGGGCGAAGTCGCGGGCGAAGTGTTAGTATTAGTATAACATCATCGTTACAGGTAGTCAGTGGCCAGAAACTCTGACAACTAGTCTTTCGAAGGGGTATCGTATTACCCAGTAGTAACTGGGTTGTGGAGATCAGATAAGCAGTCGCTCCATAAAAAAATACTGATATTCAGCTGCAACCGGTTAGACTGAAAGCCGACCCCAACATAGTTGGAAGAAGGCTAGGATCAATTTTATTCTTATTAAATTCATTTGACCTATGAACATCTAGTTTTAATTTACAGCAACAACCAGAAATTGCTGAAAGTTTTAAAGGGAGAAAAAATGAAATAAAATACTAACTCAACACTTCAGTGCTCAATATAAAGAGTTCTAACACAGCTCAACAGCAATTTGTACGTACTTTCCACAGCTGAAATCACTTTCTAAAGATTCCATTGAGTTTATTTTCTCTTCATTCATGATAGCATGTAGGAGTTACAAACTGATCTTTATTCGGCAGTCGGGTCATTATCGTGTTTGAGGAGAGATTTAGAGTTAATTACTCTATTCTGTTTGGTAAATAAGAACGCCTACCTATCTTCGCCTACTTTATTATTTATTTAGGTACAACATCTCATTTTATTGGCTTGAGATCTATGATTTCATTTCCAGATTTAGATTATATTAGTGATCACTGTTATAACTTGAGGAAAAGCAGAACTTTAACGAAGGCGACTAATGCCAGCTGGAGTTTTGCTGAGTAAACGTAACCTAAGCCAGTGGGGGTAATTGCGAAAAGCAACCATACATCCAACAGTATTCGTTTGATAATCCCTGCTATCCCTCCTTCCCTACTAATATTATAAATGCGAAAGTAACTCTGTCTGTCTGTCTGTTATGCTTTCACGTCTAAACCACTGAACTGATTTTAATGAAATTTGGTACAGAGATAGAGTTGACCTTGAGAAAGAACATAGGATAATTTTTATCCCGGACTTTTGAAGAGTTCTCTTGGAAACATGATATAACCGAACTCGACGCGGGCGAAGCCGCGGGCGGAAAACATAGTTTAACAAGAAACAATCAATGATAAAAAATGATTAAGGGTTTGATCAGTAACTGACCCACTGTCGGGCAATAAAAAATGTTTCAGAGCATTTTTATCGCCGATTCGACACACATTATAAGTTAGTTGTTGGTACTCCCCATGTTTTTTCTTAAACGTCATACAGTGATGTATAAGATCCTGTTTAGGGTTCCGTACCCGAAGGGTACCCTACCAACGGGACCATATTGCCAAGCCTCCGCTGTTGGAATTCTAGTCTAAGTTGAAAGTTGAAACTTTCTAAGAATGAGTTTCTATTGCCGCTTTAACAATAAATATGAAAAAACTAATTAAACGGGTTCCCCTACTACGATGGTACGGAACCCTTCATGCGAGAGTCCGACTCGCACTTGGCCGGTTTTTAAAAGCTTCTTTATGCGAATTGTGTTATCATCTCTTATCAAAGTCTTCACCCAAAAGATCTTAATTGCTTTACTCAATTTCCGGGAAGTTCCTCTCGACCGGTGGTTGTTTACATATTTCTAGACTGCTTTACTATACTACCTACAAAGTGACAGGTACTCTTACTTAATTTGAGCCAAGTAAGATCAAAGTACGTTTTAGTTTGCTATTAAAGTTTCATTAATCAGTTCAGTGATTTCCAAGATTAATCTGACTAAGACACAAAATGGCATGATTTAGTGGCTGTGTGATAGTATTTTAGGTTATATTTACTAGACAGTGTCTAGATCGAGGAGCGATCGAGGAGCTCGCGGCTAAATAAGAACAGCCACTCGGGTCGATCTTTAGGTTAAGCCGTGCTTACCTAGGTTGGTTCGTGGATGGGTGACCCGAAAGTCTGACAACCAGTCTTACCAAGGGGTATCGTATTACCTAGCGCTAACTGGGTTGTGGAGGTCAAAAAGGCAGTCGCTCTATGTAAAATACTGGTATTCAGCTACATCCGGTTAGACTGGAAGCCGACCCCAACATAGTTGGGAAAAGGCTAGGCAGATGATGACAGTGTCTACATCAGGATCAAATTTAATTCCAAAATGTATATGATTGATTTTCTATTCAACTAGCTATAATCCTCGAGTTTCTTTGCTTAGAAAATGCCTACTTAGTCCTAACTTTTTTTTTGGATGGGAAATCATCAAATGACCTCCCGCTCTGGGCGGAGCGCAAGGGAGTGTCAGACTTGTACTGACTAAAACCCATCCACGTTCCTTCTTTGCCCTTTGAGTTCCAGAGCCGCGGTATCTCTTTCGAACAGTCCCGCAGCCCTGACCTACTTAGTCGTCCTTGGGGTTTTAATCAAACTTGATTTCAGTAAATAAAATTAGTTGTTTCACATTCATTTTTTTTCAATAGTGCCCATTTTTATTGTATTGAAATAAACTATTTGACTTTCACTTTAAGTAAACATGTTGCCCAAGTAGAATGAGACCAGGGCAGGAAAGATGAAGATGATGACTTTAAGTAATAACAACAAAAACAAATTGATATTTAATGATTATGATTCTGATAATTGCGCAGTCCTAAAGAACTGGAACTAATTCAAATACAGCAATAGCAAAGATTTGATTGTAAAGGCATTTCTTTTGTTAAAGGAAAAACGCTCTTAATTCAGTCCAGTTCGTTCATTAAGATGGAACCACAAGAATGTGAGGAAGGAAACTTTTTAACTTTTTTTTCTATTTGGAAAACTGTCTGTGTGTTTTTATAACCAACATTAATGTGGGATACTTTTAATCCCGGTAGTACGATCTCATGGGACATCTATCGAATGAAACGCGAGCGAAGCCGCGAGCATAAGCTTGTACGGTCATAATTATCACGCAGTAGTCTTTCACTGGAAAATACTGCTCAAGTAGTCAATGGTTTCTATGGCCATGTTTGTGCCTAACTAATTAAAAATTCCTATTTAACGAATCATAAAACTGAAGACACGAGTCTATGGCTCTATACAATATCGTTGTCAGTCAACTTTAATAAGTGGGTACATAAGCATTCCATGTTCTCACCCCTATTAAAATGCTTTTACCTTGAGGGAAACACCATACCATTATGTGTAATTTTCGTCAAAGAGAAATTATTATGTGTCAAATTAATCGCGGGTCTTTGATCAAAGAGTGGGATCAAATTGTGTATCAGTGTAGGCATTATACCTTATAAAAATCTGTATGATACCCACATGCTTATAGAAAGTAAGCAATTAAAAGCTTCGAAAATACCGTTTTAGGGTTTCGAAGGGTAACCAACGGGTTTATGAGTATCGCTTGAGAAACAAATTGTAGTTATTAGTGTTGAAGGCTTGTTTTTTATTATAATTGTTCGGTAACTTTCATTTCTTGATGGACTAACTAGTTCTTGACTTGAAGGAAGCCCTTATTCTTAGGTGTAATAAAGATAATTTTCCATCCATGGAAAATTTTCAAACTTACCCATTTTGCAAGATAACGATAGTATCTTATCGCTTGATGCGCACATGAAGAGTTTTTCACCCTTCTGCGGTGCCGGCAAAAATTCGCTCGTCAGGTATTTTTTTTCTCCAGGCACGCATTCCTGTCGGTTCTTGCTGACACATGGTAATTTAGCACATTCCACTAAGTCAGCAATTCCTGGGAACATAGAAGTAGTTGTTCTTGATTTTTCTATTCATCATCTGCCTAGCCTTTTCCCAACTACGTTAGAGTCAGCTGAATACTAGTATTTTACATGGAACGACTGCCTATTTGATCTCCACAACCCAGTTAGCACTGGGTAATACTGGTTATCAGACTTTCGGACCACTGACTACCTGTAAGGACTGTCAAAGATATAGAAATGGTAGCCATGGTCAACTGCTTAACGTGCTTTCCGAGGCATGGAGGTATTCGGTATGAATGGATGGGCACCCATCCACAGACCGACTTTAGGAAGCGCTACTGAACCTAGAAGATCGAACCACACGAGCTCCTCTCTCTCACTCATTGCCATTGTAATTACAGAAAAAAAAGATTTTCCATTCGACGTAGCACCTATCTGTTTATCACATTTACAAAAGATCCCTAAACATTTCCATCAGCAGGTACACCAATGTCGTAAGAAGGGCATATAAACTGAACAGACAGAAATAAACTCTATGTATCACCGCTATTGTAAACATATCACCTTTATATACACAGTCAGGCAGTAAAACTGTATCGGAATCGTTTAACAGCCTGTGTTGTGCAACTTTCTGGGATTTATTGCTAAACAATGTGTCTGGTTAAAAAAATGTAGCTACAGCCCAGTGGATAAAATGTTACTGGTGGTACATGAAACTAATGGAAAGTTCTAGAACTTCAGAGCAAAAATCCATAATTTTCTAAATGGCTCAAATTATCGGAATAGTCACTATGCATACTAAACAGCTACTTAATATTAATAATTCCACAAAATCATACTTTAAACGTGCCTGAACTCTCAATTTATTTCTATTCAGAGCTTATAGGAAATAACCGTCTGAATGGACAGCCAATTTCTAAGTAAACCGCCTTTTCATGATATTGGTTGCTTTTTCAATAGGCTTCCTTTCTATAATATTGAACTTTCTGTGAGTATTTATGAGGTTCTTTGAAATTGGTCTCAGTTAAGAATAAATTACTTCATGTTGCTTTCTGTAATTAGATACTGATTAATCTATAGATACTAATATTATACAGAGGTAGTTTGTAAGTTTGAATGTAGGGGTAATCTCCTAAACTAACGATCCAATTCTAAAATAATTTCACTGGCAGAAAGCTACATTATTCGTGGGTGCTATATGCTATAAAATATATCTTTATTATTGCCACTCGAAAAAGCGCATTTTATTCATCGTGAACAGTGAATAAAACTCTCTTTAACTCACTGAGTGAATAAAAACATTTCAAATTTGGAACAAGCACGAATTACGAACAAAAAATAAATAAAACGTGACGACAATTATAGTAGAACACTGAATTTAGAAAATTGTTCTAATTTCACTATAATTTTTAATGTTTATATTTTTAATCTTTTGTTCTCTCATTATACAATAAAATGTGATAAATAGTTTTCTGCCTAGCTAGACTTATCCCACCTTTAATGGGGTCGGCTTCCAGTCTAATCGGATGCAGCTGAATATCAGTATTTTGCATGGAGCGACTGCCTATCTGCCCCGGAACTCAACCCAGTTAGTACTGAGTGGGTAATACGGTGCCCCTTGGTAAGACTGGTTGTCAGACGTCGGGCCACTGTCTTCCTGTAACGAATGGCAAAGAACTACCAATGACATCCGGGACCAACGGATTGACCTGCTTTCCGAGGCATGGAGGAAACCCGGTATGTAATGGGTGGTCACCCATCCACGGACCAACCTAAGCAAGCGCAGCTTAACCTAAAGATCGACCCGAGCGGCTGTTATTATTTAGCCACGAGCTCCTCAATTTTTGACCTTGGAATAATCATTAAAAAAATATTTAAATAAAACTAAACCAGTAATAACAAAACTAGAAATAAAATAAAACTGTTTTAATAAAAAAAAACAAGCAAACAAATGAAAAGCAGATAATTAGGTGTATCTATCAACATTGAACGCGTAGGTATACAAAGTTTAGTGTCCGTGCTATTGACCGTTGCGGAGTTTTCTTGTGAGGAGGCGATGTTGGGTGCAGCTTCAAGTCATGTCTATCATAAAAATATATTGTCACCAGAACCAAAGGTGTGTGCAAAATTTCAACTCAATCGGTTGGGAACAACTGGTTTGAAATTCAGTTCCAAGATTTAACCAATACATACTAACTAACTAATATGACACATTATTTAAAGATATGTACATTATTTACAAACTACAAATCTATAATATTAATAAAAATATGCACAAGTATGAACACAGTTCCAGGGAATCAAAAAATTCGTCCACATCGCTGTCAACGGGAAAAGTGCCCAGTAGGCTGGCAGCATTGCCACGTTGGGTGACAATGCTGATTCTTTGGCCAAAACTAGGCGCGCGCTCTGATCACGTGAAGAGTCGACCAACCACTTGATAATATTGCAAAACCAAATCATTTTAAAATAGTAACCATGGAGTTTCTTGCCAGTTCTTCTCCATAGGAAACGACCAACCCGAACCGTGCACCTTTTTGTCGACGTTTTTTAAGTGATGGGCACTTAAAAACGTCGACAAAAAGGCCTATGTGAAATATATTGATTTTGCTTGGCGATTTCTCGAAATACTAGGTGGGCACTCGGACCACATAATCAGGCAAATTGAATAAAAGCTGAAATGAGCTGAGCTATGAGCTGTTATCTATGGGTCTTTGTTACCTGAAATAAATGGATTATTATTAAAAGCTTATAACAAGAATGTCATTTGCATATCAATTTATATTTTTGACCTTGCCAAACCCAGGAAACTGTCACCATTACTGAGTTGGATAGCATCCTTTTTATTTTCCTTTAACGACTTAGCAAACACAGTAGGTATTGGTATTGGGAAAGTCATTCTGGGGCAAAATCGACTGGGGAAAAAAATGGCAAAATCCTCAAACCGTAAAAAAAACAGTTGAAAGACCCCCATAAAGAATCTTACATATTTAACCTTCATTAAGCTTGGGCCAACACTTTCCCTGAAAAAGCAGTTTCAGCAAAAAAGGTCGTAACATTGGTGCTGTATATTCTTAAAGTGAGGTAGACATTACGCGAGCTGGTATTTAGCATAAAATGGGCATTAAACTTCTTGAAATGCAACCTCTAGTTTAAATTTCTGTGTGTACTAGAATTTTGTTAGTAGCTTGGTGTGAATTTTGTAGTCGCAGCTATGTCATAATCATCTGCCTAGCCTTTTCCCAACTATGTTGGGGTCGGCTTCCAGTCTAACCGGATGAAGCTGAATACCAGTATTTTACATGAAGCAACTGTACAATTGGCTAAATAATAACAGCTGCACGGGTCGATCTTCTAGGTTAAGCCGTGCTTGCCAAGGTCGGTCTGTGGATGGGTGATCACCATTACATAGCAAGTTTCCCCAGTGCCTCGGAAAGCACGTTAAACTGTTGGTCCCGGCTGTCATTTGTAGATCAGTGACAGTCGTTACAGGGAGTCAGTGACCCGAAACTCTGACAACCAGTCTTACCAAGGGGTATCGATTTACCCAGTACTAACTGGATTGTGGAGGTCAGATAGGCAGTCGCTCTATGTAAAATACTGGTTTTCAGCTGGATCCGGTAGGACTGGAAGCCGATACCAATAAAGTTGGGATAAGGCTGGGCAGATTATGATGAGCTATGTACAATTTGTATGTTGCTTCGACGCTACGACGACGGCTTGATACGTAGAGATCTACATGTTTGTTCCGCCGATATTTCGGGCATTCGTAGCATTGTCTAATGGTCTACGAATTTCGGAAACGATTCGGTTCGGTGGTTTACACGGCTCCTTTACCTGTAGGCGTGTTTATGGTTTGAAATGGTGGTCCGAAATAGCGAACTTTTCTTCACAGCAGCAAAATAATATTTTCTACTTTAATAAAAACATTAAATATTTTCTACTTGCAACCGACATAAGGACGTGTACGACCAGACGATATATTCACATGGATAAAGCAAAATGAGTATGTTATGATCGGAATTATGCATTGGAAAAAGGCCTTTTTTTGGGTGGGAAATGCCCTGGCAGGCATCGGCCCTTGCGGACCCCTCCGGTTTGCTGACATCTCTTTGAGGCGCGCGTGGAACACGAACGCACCGTCGACACGGCATTGGAAAAAGGCCTGATTTTATTTTTTGTATAAACATAAGCGCAGCGCGTACATGGATCCCATTATATAATTAAACAATTTATTTGTATGTACCTTCATTCTAAGCAAATAAACACCTATTCTATTCTACTTACCGTAATAAGATTTTAATTGTAGTTAAGAAATTAGTACATGAACGAATTAAACCTACTTATATAATTATTTATTGAAACTCGGTATGTAATGGGTGGTGACCCATCCACACACCAACCTAGGCAAGCACGAATTAACCTAAAGATCTACCCGAGCGGCTGTTATTATTTTAACAACGAGCTCCTCCAAAAAAAAGGACTAATATGTATAAAATTAACTAACTAAGGAAATAAACAACAGGGTGCTTTGGCGTCTAAGTACTCCTCCACATCGCTGCCATCCGGGAACGTGATTTTGCCCAGAAGACTAGCAGCATTGCCACGTTGAATGGCAATGCTAAATCTTTGGCCAAAGAAAGAGCCAGCCCTGGTCACGCAATGTCAACCAGTCGGCGAAAAAATTTCCTATATTACTATGCAGATATTTTCCATAATAACGATAATTACACAATACATTAAACATGATAGATTAATATCATGACACTAACTAATTACTCTGCCATATTACCGAAGCTCAAAGCCAGAACATAATCAATCCATCAATAATCTGTCCCAATATATTGATCTATATACAATATAATGTTCATTACATTTTCTTTACCAAACTGTAGTTCGTAGCAAACTTTCAAACATCCATTAGTTAATCAGAAAAACGCAGAATCATCGCATTATACTAAAGATGAGAATAAAAAGGCGGAATTATTAGGAAAACGTTGAAAAAAAACTCTTAGCAAAATAACTTTAACAATCTACTTTTGATATGATAACACTTCTTGAGAACGAAAAGTGTTTATTTAAATTAAAAATAGATAGAAGTACACTGTACAAATTACAGGTATAAAAACCAATTTAAATTGTCGGCCCAGAACTGAGCCTTGAGTTTAGCGCCTTCAGTAGCATCCATAAATAGGGTGACATAATGGGCGGTCTTAATAGTGATTCCAGATTTTATTTACTGGCGTGACCAAGTAAATAAAATCGTCATAAATTCAAAGACTTGCGACATCGACCAACTTGTACTGGGCCCGCGTGTTTCACGGCGCACTCCTTCTGACATAAAGATCCGTGCCCAAGAACTAGAAACAGTTTAGGTTGATAATCTAGTCATGCTTTGCAATTGATTTGTCAAAATATTATGTATTTTTGTATACGAACAACGTACATAGTTCATGAATGTTTAAAAAAACTTCAGCTATTAGAAGCAATGTCTGGAATAGTCATAGTATTTATCTCATAACAAAAACGACCCACACAAAACTTTAAAACTAAGACATTATTCCATCATCATTATCTGCCTAGCCTTTTCCCAATCATGTTGGGGTCAGTACCAGTATTTTACATGGAGCGACTGCCTATCTGACCTCCACAACACAGTTAGTACTGGCTACGATAACCCATTAGTAAGACATAATTCCAACCATAAATTTTCTTAGCATAAAAAACATAATTGACTTTCTTCTAAGTAATTAACCGCTTCTTAGTTTGTCGGGGTTGAAGGATTAATCTCCATCGGACCGAGACCTACGTTAGGCTGGTTTATAGGATAATGCCTGAACTTATTTCATCAAAAACTATGCTGATAAGTTAGAAAAGCGTTACTAAACGTTGGTGTGTTTTAGGGATAAACGTTGGTGAAAGAAATGAAGCTAGCTAGCAACAGCACTTATATGTGATACCCAAGTGCATGCTTAAATAATAGCGCAGTTGTATTTTCAGGTCTGGGTTCAATGCCTAGAGTTAAAATTTCAACAGTACAATAATGTAAAGACTTTCATTCAAAGTCAGAAATTTTCCTACAAACCAATTACTATTCTCACTACGAGTACCTACATTGCATTAATAAGGAGCATCCTCGAGTAACAATAAACCTCGACAGGCTTGCTGATAGCCATAACTTTTTAACTTGATATCATAACAAGCTATACAGGCTTCTGCCGACAAAGCAATAAAGTTTGACCCAAGAGAAAAAATCGCCTTTTCTCTTAGGCTAAACTTTATTGCTACAATATGCTGTAACTGTAAATTGCTGGCAAAAATGTTACTGGCACTTATTGTAAATAAATGAAACTATTTCTAAATTTTACAGTTTCCACATAGGTCCCAAGTAATTTAATAAAGAGCAAATTATAGATACGAAAAGGAAGAAAAAAGTAAGCTGTATTCAATAGACCGTTTTCTTAAAATAAAACAAAAACCCATCGGTGTATTTACATTTGTGGCCACTTCGAGTGCCAAGTATATTCTTTACAAATATGTACGCACTGCAGAGTTTAATCAGAAAGTTGAATAAGTTGCCAAAAAATATACCTACAATATAGAAAATAACTGGATACCATGTAGCAACTACGAATTATTTAGATTTTAAGTCGAATGATTCATTTAAAAAAAAGAAATTTTTGATTTTTGTTTGTAAAATTTCTGTAAAGTTTCTGATAAAAACATTCAAAATAGCTAAATCGTACAAAACATGGCCTACTAAGCTGCACTATCAGATTTCCCTAACACATTTATCTTTCCTTCCAGTGACAAAGTGTACTGTGACGAGTGATGTATAGTGAACAGTGATCAAAATGGACAAGAACAAGGCCGAAACCAGCAAGGGCGGTCAGCTGTGCGGGCAAGTGCGTCGGTTCCGAGACAAAACGCCCGATTTGTCGACCGACTTATCGTTCGAGGAGTTGAGGAATAAGTTTGACACAAGTGCGCCACGCGCGGTGAGGAACGAAATCGCGTCGAACCCCGCGACGCACGGCAGCGCCACTAGACAGGTGGTCAGTGGCAAAATCTTCAAGAAGTGCAAGAGTGCCACGTTTCAGATAGATGGCGCTACATACACTATTGGTAAGTGAGGTTCGAGTTAGTTCGGTTTTCCGCCGCCTTCTTTGAGGGTGGCGCTAGTTGGATGTTTACAGAGCTTCGTGGAAGCTTTTCGATGCGGTACTGTTTTCAGATGATTGTGTGTTTATATGGGAGTTGGTTGAATTGTTATTGCGGAGTATTAAGAATGTGCTATCTTTATGTTTGGTTTTATTCTTTAACCAGCCTCTGCAAACCTGATAGATACGAAAAAAATATACTTAATAAAGACACTTGAACAAGCAATGGTTGTAAATTAATATATAGATTGTTTGTTATCACTATTAAAGTGGAAAGTTTTAATCACAACAATAACTTTACAACCTATACTTTAAAAATATACTTGTATCAAACATGTACTTAATACTTTTATAACCAGAAAGTCATAAAAGCTATATGTGATGAGTTGACGACATACAATATAATCATTTTATAGATAATTTTATAATAGGTAATCAAATAATCATCATACAAGAGAAGGTTGCGTCATTACTTTTTATTGATTATTATAAACGCAAATTAACATAGCGAAAGTTATAAACAATACCACAATAACACAATAAATAAGCTATATTTTATGATAGGTAATAAAATCATCTTTAATTTATATTTTGTCGCAATTATTAATTAATGATTGGCCATCTGGCAAACTTTAATAGCATTTTTTTTTTGATTCCTGAAATTTTTGATGTTATTGATATTCAAAAAATTTATTAATTATTCGATGGACGAGTAGCGATACTTATACCCATTTACATAAATGCGCACCTTGTTCTCTATTGAAATGATACTAATTAAAAAAAAAAAACTAAGAAATAAAGAAGCTCAATCCCGTTGACTAGGTAATATTTTTACTAGCTACATAAGAGAAGAAAAACCGGCCTCTTCAAGGTTCCGTAATATCAAAACTTTAATAATGAAACTTCTTTTATTATTTTGTGAGTGACACGTCTTCTGTGTAAATTCAGACTGACGACCTATATCGATTAAACTGAGGAAGTTCTCTGGCAGACACTCAGTCTTGTAATATGTTTTCACCTCAAGGGTACGTAACCCTGCCGTGTCGACGGCGCGTTCGTGTTCCACGTGCGCAACAAAGAGATGTCAGCAAACCAGAGGGGCCCGCAAGGGTCGATGCCTGCCAGGGCTGCGGGACTGTTCGAAAGAGATACCGCGGCCCTGGAACACAAACGGCAAAAGAAGGAACATGGATGGGTTTTAGTCAGTAAAAGTCTGACACTCCCTTTCGCTCTGCCCAGAGCGGGAGGAGTCATTTGATGATTTCCCAACCCAAAAAAAAGGGTACGGTACCCTAACCTGCACATATTAAAATCACGTAAATTTCTTTAAAGCATTCTGTTTTATTATTTCAATGAACCATGATTATCGCGTGCTGCGCGACGCATTCTATGGAACCTCGATATCAGACATTTGTTATTCAATGGAATTGATTTATTATGATTAGCTGATATTGATCATTAATCCATATTTAGAACACGCATATTAGTGTATATTACTAAGGTGCTTTATTTTTTATTATTTATTTATTATGACGCATTGTGTGGGAACTATTACGTAGTTATAGATATTATCTATTAATACGTTATTGTAACGTAATGGTAGAGAAAACGGTTATGGATTGTCTGTTTGTTGCCTAATTGAACATCTCATAATAGAGGTACTTAAATATGTAGAACAACTAGTGAATTGTCGGGACCGTATTACTAAGACTCCGCTGTCTGTCTGTCTGTTCGGCTGTCACCAGGATGTATCTTATCAACCGTGATAGTAAGACAGTTGAAATATCACAGATTATGTATTTCTGTTGCCGCTATAACAACAAATACTAAAAAAAAACAGAATAAACAATACTTAAGTGGGGCTCCCATAGAACAGCCATGATTTTTTGCCGTTTTTATAGATAATGGTACGGAACCCTTCGTGCGCGAGTCCGACTCGCACTTGGCTGGTTTTTTTATCATAAATTTTAGCCTGTGTGTTACTCTGATGCATAAACTATATTACTGTAAAGATTCATCAAAACCCGTTCAGTAGTATTTGCGTCAAAGAGTAACAAACTCAGTTCACAGTTCGACGAGTTAACAATTCATTCGAGCTTTCATTCATTTTCATTAATGTATTAATTGTCTAATTTACGCGAATTTTTACTAGCGACCATCATAGTTCTTGTTATAATAGTAAGTAATTAAAATATTACAGATAACATTATCATTAACACTAGAAACGGGGTATTTACCATGTTAGTGATCATGACAGTTCAAAAACTTATATAACAGATATGTAATACCAAATAACATTGAGCACACTATAGCTACGTCCTTCATTTTTGTTTCAACACTATCTTTTCCTAGGCTTCGCTCTCTATGGTCGGAAATCCTACGGGAACGTTTTGAACATAGCCTAAGATACTCGGGGACAATTTAACTTCTCATTAGTGAAAGAATTATCTGAATCGTACCAGGGGGTCTAAAATGGCCGCTTTAGCAGAATCATAATAGGATAATAATATGAATTACGTTTAAATTCTTAAAATGGTCATAGACTACTATTATGAATTGTCACCTTGTAACCATTTTGCGAATTTAAACGTAATTCATATTATTATCCCATTATGATTCTGCTAAAGCGGCCATTTTAGACCCCCAGTAGTTCCGAAAATTACCCCCTACATACAATTTTTCCTCTTTATAAAATTAATTACTAGCTTTTGGTCGCGGCTTTGCTCGCGTTACTTTAGAATTTGACCATCAATTCGGGTTGTTCTCTGCTTGTAATAATATAATTCAATCATGATTCGAAAGAGACGTGGCGCCATCTATTATTACAAGAACGTTATTGTAGTTTTCCTCGGGAATAGTAATTTTTTTCGGGATGAAAGTACCCTATGTCCGTTGCTGTACACTTGACAACGTATAATTAAGCAAAATTTTAGGATGATCGGTTCAGTGGTTTAGGCGTGAAAAGGTAACAAACAAACTTACTTTTGCATTTATAATACTAAGTAAGGAAGTAATGATTACTTAGAATAATATTATAAATGTGGATTAAATAAAATCCCAATGTTGATACTACGCGTCTACGACTTCTCTTTTAACTTCAACCAACCAAAAACAGAACGCCATAAAACAAATTTAAAACAACAACAAAAAAATAAAGGGAAGTACAAAATAGCGGAGAATTTCCACAACCCCGAGTTTATCTTGTGCAACGATAAAACAAATTGTTGCCGTGCCGGGTCGAAATGCGTCGCGTCACGCGAACTAGGGCTTACTGCTGATCCAATTAACGCGAATGTGAACCTAGCCTTATGTTACGCGGTGTTCTTTAAATTATGTCGAGTGTTTTATTCATAATTTGGTGGTGATTTTGTTATAATACGTATAATACGCGGGTGATAAATTAGACTCTTTATAAAATACTGGAGCATTTATTGCGAAAATTTTCGCTTAAATAGCTTTTGAGCGTTCTGCCGCACTAACAGCCTATTTTGTTTGAGTTTTAGTCGATTTTTATGTTTTAAATAAATATATACGATTATTATCTATCATACTTCATACCCGAAAACTGTATCGTTGGTTTAGAAGTCTCAAGCGTGACTGAGCAAGAGCAAGAGGTCCTGGATTCGATTACCAGGTCGAATAAGGTGTTATTGTGATTTTCCATTAGGAATTTCTCAGTAGCAGCCACGGAGTCTACATTTGTGCCCAGCTGGTCAATAGGCTCGCCATTATATAGTACTTAAACATTACTGGCGAAATGTTGGTGTACTATTAGGTACACCTCTGTCTGATTCTTTGGAAATTACAGGCGCGATGTTATGTGATCATCATACTCATGTTGAGTTTTTGCTCAAAATAAATCACTACTGTTGTTGTTACGCTTGCCAAATGCCAACATAACATAACATGGTCCAATGACCAAGTAATGCTAGATGATTAAGTCCATAGTAGCATTATCTCAATGGGAAAGATTGAGCCAAAGCATTCCGATCTGTCTAACAACAATCAAAGTAACTATTTTGAAGTGGGTGATCAATGAATGTGCCAAAAGTGTGGTTATCTTTAGCGGTTTTAGGCTAGCGATTCACCTTTCCGCATACGTCAACAAGCTCAGTTATTCTTTATAGTGATGCGAGATGCTTGTCATCATTGTCGAGCCGAAACTACATCCCGACTTGTAGTTTCGGCTCAACATTGATGAAGTCAAGCATCCCCACATTGAACTGTCCTGAAGTAGTCGCATCCGTTGTTTAATAATAATAATAAATTGTTTTATTTGGGACAACATAGGAACCATTTTTGTTAGTAAAACTCCTTATACACTACAACTTATACACTAGGATTAGTAACAAAAGAAGAATAAAATTATTGAGTCATGTATTTACGAGGCATTTTCTGCGGACAATGATTCCGCATGAGATGTCTCAGCACAGGAGCTCTCGGGTCTTCAGCCACGGCTTTCAGGATGCTATTGCTACTCCCCCGAATCCTCCTCACAAGCGATGCTACCTTTTTTCTGATGATTGCATGAAAACCATCTGTATGCGATTGGGCAAACATCCCCGAGGCAAAGTTTAAATTCAAATTTATTTATTTTGGGACAACTAGATCCAAAGGTTAGTAATACAAGACTTAGAAAAACAATTGTTAGTGCTAAAATTAAAAAGGACAACGCTCATCGTAATAGTAATCTAAATTACATAAAAATACACTAGAATGTAATGTATTTTTATGCAATTAAGCACAAAAATTAACACCAAAATACATAAAAATGCACAGAATTACTCCCATGCTGAGACACCCCGCCCCTTCAAGATAACCTATAGGGAGATACCTCCCTAACAGTCACCAGACGAATGAAATGCCTCAACACAGGAGCACGACGTTACCGCGTTTACCTGAGATCTTTATCCTTAAAGTTAGGCCCCCACAAGGATTGAAGCTGCACTATCGTACGCGTGGTTGCTGCTCAGAACCATTTGGATCCATCAACCATCCGTTATGTGAGCAATATGCTCATGTTTCATATAGTAGGTCACCTGCTCTACATGGATAAATGGATATCACGAAGCCGTCAGCCGTAAGTAAGTCTCGCAAAAAATATTGCTGGCAAACGATTTTTTTTGGCGTGAAAAAATTCGTTTTACGGTAGGACTCAATGAAAAACATCGTGCTGATGGATGCATTGCATCGTAAGGGGGTCGTGGAACTGCCAGGGCTGCGGGACTGTTCGAAAGAGATACCGCGGCCCTGGAACATAAAGGGCCAATGAAGGAACATGGGTGGTTTTTAGTCAGTAAGAGTCTGACCGCCCAGAGCGGGAGGAGTCATTTGATGATTTCCCACACCCCCAAAAAAAAAAAAAAAAAAAGGGGGTCGTGGAAGTATTCAAAGTAAAGTTATAACATTAAAAGCTTGTATTTAAAAGAAAAAAATCTTGTGAAAATGTTGGAACTTTGAGCCCCAATATCTCCGTAACTAGAAAGTCCCCGATATAGACTAGAACAAAAAAAATATCGCAGTGACGGGGAAGAAAAGTACCTTTCGGCTTCGTTAAGGTTACCTTTACACCTATTACGTCACAAACCTACTGTTCAGCAGTATTTTTTTCTATCCCATCGAAAAATAAAGAACTGATTACATTTTAGATTTTACAAAACACATAACATCACGCCTGTAATCTCATAAGAGTTAAGCACAGGTGTACCTAATAGTAAATCCACATTTCGACAGTTATGTTTAAGTCCCTTGTAAGGGGGCGAGCCTATTGCCATCAACCGGGCACAAATCCAGACTCCGTGGCTGAAAAATTTCAGATCGAAAAACACAATAACACTGCCTGACCTGGGAATCGAACCCATTCTCAGCAGTCGCGCTTTCAACCAATATACCAACGAGGCACTCATATAAGATTTTCTGAAACAAAATTTCCCTTTTACAACTTACCCAACAACTACTTATCGTCCTGTACTCTCACGCGTCCCTTAAGTTACTATTCAAAGGCTGTAGGGCTCCAAGGTTAAGGTCTAAACAAAGGGACAGCTCAACTGGAACTGCGACGTCACTCGTTATCTAGTTTCCACTTCGTCTTGTTACGAGATCAAGTTATGTGACGAATTGTATGTTTTTTCTAACGAATTCGTTTACTTTTGGGTAGTGGGGACTTTTTTTGATTGATAAGTAAAACATCTCATCTCTTTGGTACTCGTAGTAAAGTAAAACATCTCATTTTATTTTGGTTTAGTATTTCCTAGACACGCCATTATGTTACTGCTGTCTCTTCCCACCACTGGGATAAAGCCTCTCCCCATAACTTCCAATTCTTTCAAGCCAAGGCTAATGTGGTTTTTAAATTTTACCTAACTCAAAAGCAAGATGCGTTGTACCTGAAAAATCCCTCTGTTGATCGAAAACCCAGTAACTTATAGTAAGCGAAACAAAAAGAAACCATTATTGTTTTCATAATTTCTCGATACTTCATCCAGTAACACACATCATGAATTGGTATGTCTACACGTATAATGTGTAAGATAAGTATACATTTTCGGGTTCTGTACTCGAAGGGTAACCAACCCAACGGGACCCTATTACTAAGCCTCCGCTGTTCGTCCGTCCGTCCATCCGTCCATCCACCCGTTTGTCTGTCAGCGAGCTGTATCTTATGATCCGTAATAGGTAGACAGTTGAAATTTTCACATTAAAGGGGGCTCCCCTACTACGATGGTACGGAACCCTTCATGCTCGAGTCCGACTCGCTCTTGCCCGAGTTTTTAACTTTAGCGACTTGAGACTGTTTCATCATTGATTGATTACTATTGTAAGCTCATAACAATGACTATACATTTTATTGTTAGCAAAAAATGATCAGCGGTTCCATAGATAAATAAATAGAAGAGCCGGGCAAAACCCACGAAGATAGAAATCGAGTATTAATTAATATCTAAAAAAAAAATGTTTTTTTTTTCATGGTCGCCGAAAAAAAGTAACAAGAATGAACTTTGAAACGTAGCTACAAAAAGCTACAAAAGCAGAAATAGTTTTTTTATTATTCATGTTTTTAATTTGCGAAAAGGTTGTATGTATTCAATTAGTCTATGGGTCGTGGTGTGATGTCTTTGTTGTGATTCCATTTTCAATTTGTGTGAAATAAAAAGTAAATAGACAGTATGTAGATGAAAAGTATGCTTTGTTTGACCAGCTTTTATGACTTATATTCTTTATTTTATAACTTTTTAGTGAAAAGTTTATTTCGACGCCCCAACACGTTCATCTTCCTGTAATTAACAGTATTTTGTTTCATCAAAAGGAAGCTCTGTCAAAAGACCTTTGGACGTTTTTAAATCAGTTTTCCACGAAAACCAAATTTTGAGAGAAATTGGTCAATAGTTTCTTGAAAAAGTACGCATAATTAGGTAATTATTTGGTCCTTCAATAGGTCTCATTGAAATCTTAGTCTTTTCAAGCTTCTGATACAAGGTAATTCAATATTAATTAATTGATCCGTCCCTAATTAATTTTGCAACGTTCTTTGATTTTTTTCTTTTTGATCAATTCCGCTGATTGATTAACTTTTTGAAACCGATATACATGAAATGATTGTGGAATACTTGGCGAAGATGGGTGTAGGTACTGTTTATAGGGTACTTCTCTGCGTAACTGTTAATACGTTTTACCTACATAGAAATGTAAACATGATCATTATAATTATGTTGGTAAAACGTATATTTTATTACCATAAATAAAAAAAAAGGCCGAGCATAGAACATATAATAATATACATACAGCTGAAAATAGAACCTCATCCTTTTTTAAAGTCGATTAAAAATATATAGATTTTCTTTTTTTATTCTGACGTATTAAGAATTACTCATTAGAGTATTTCAGCATGTTGCACGTGTGTAATCAATAACGTTCTCCACAGATACAAAATAAGACAAAGACAATGTTGACACAGTAAAAGTTTGACAGAATAGATAATTGTACGAAATAAATATACATTTATTAAAGCTACTGCTAAGAAAAACTAAAGAGATCCAATATTAAAACTAACTAACAACAACTACAACTTTAGAAGTTTTTAAAAGAAAGATAAATGCGTTTTCTTTCTTTCTTCTTCTTTCTATAAGTTTTTAAAATGTCATGGTCACTAATATTATCATTAACACTATAAACGGGATATTTACCATGTTTGTTGTCACGGTCCTTGCAACATCGCCGAAATATCGGGAACTCAAAACAAACAGTAAACATGGTAAATATCCCGTTTCTAGTGTTAATAACTACAATTTTATTTATTAATCAATCAGTTATTATTACTTATTTATTGCACGAATAGTGACGCCTGTAAAACTGACAAAAGTTTATGTTTTTTATCTGATAATTATGAGTCAAAGAACTGAAATAAATGAATTTTATTTTATTCATGGCATATATAGTTTCTTGGTTGTGTCGAGCAATATTTTTCTAAATTTTACAAGTTACAGAGACTTATTGAAATTACCTGCCATTGTCAAACGTAGAGGTATTAATCTGTGATAGAGGTGCCATTAATTTAACTCTGTTGATGTACACCTGGATAATTTACTTCTGTAGATGTTATGTATTGTCAAACATTGTAGAAAAACAATTAACATACAAAAGTAACGACAGTGAGCTTCATACAACATAATTATTTATGCACTAATAGTTTTCAAGATGTAACTATATTATCATTTTGTTTTAATTTTATTTACTACCGAGGGAAATACAGCAATCAATCGATAACTTCAACTAAAGTTAATTATTATTATGTTAATATAACATCACTCCTGTAATTCCAAAAGGTAAGGCAGATGTGTAAATAATATTAAATCCACATTTCGCCAGTTATATTGAATATAAGTTTTATTTTTAACGATGGAAAACTTAAAAATATAACTATATTTTATGTTTTTTTTTTCGTAAAAAGGTGTTGTTTTTTATTATGATAAGAGACTAATTGTTTAAAACCAATTAATGTGCGAAAGTATGGTACGTCCCATTGTGATGAATAATTCATATTATGCATATTAATATGATCATTATTTCCATAACTGCCTCCGTGGTCGAGTGGTTTAGGCGTTTGCCTTGTGACCCGGTGGTCGTGGGTTCGATTCCTACGGGAAGCATACTTTGTGAAGTTGTTTCCAGTTTGGTTAGGACATTGCAGGCTTGAATCATCTGATTGTCTGATAAAAAGATGATTCCGTGCCTCGGAAAGCACGTTAAGCCGTTGGTCCCGGCTGTCATTGGTTGATCTTTGGCAGTCGTTACGGATAGTCAGAAGCCAGTAAATCTGACTCCAGTCTTGCCATGAAATACCGTGTTACCCAGTTAATGGGTTGTGGAGGTCTGGTAGGCAGCCGCTCTGCGTAAAATACTGGTATTCAGCTAAATCCGGCATGACTGGAAACCGACCCCAATACAGTTGGGAGGAAAAGGCTAGGCAGATGATGATATTTTCATAACCATATAATAATGAACAAATATCAGAAGAGTTTAATTACGCACTGTTATTAATTTATAATATATGAACATGAATATAAAAGCCTTGAAAGACTTAAAGCAATTTTATTAATCATAAAAAAAATAGTTTAAAACATTCAAAACATAACAATCTAAAGTTTGGAAATGAATTAGTTAATGTCTCTTAATTTGGTTAAAATCGATAACCAAGCTTTTTCAACAGTAAACAAAGAAACAGAATAAATGCATCAGCAATAGAATTACAAAAAATAAACTAACATCCCAAGGTCACAAAAAAGCACTTTCTGAAAACGAAACTGTGGCGATAAGATGAGACTAGTTCATCGATAACAACTCAACTTTATCAGTACGACATCGTTCCTCTGAAGGCAGAATTTTCAAGGGGACACTTTCGCATACTGAAGTTGGAAGCTGAAAACTTTAGAGATATATAAGAAAACAGATGTTAAGCTTAATGTCCCAGGGATTTAGAACTATGTTTGAGTGCTAGCACTAATGAGAAGCTACCTGTAGCGGGTCATGTGGACTGTGGAGCGACAGTCGCGCGCAGGCTTCCACGCGGTTCGGTAGCGCCGCCATGCCGCTCACCGCTCTCCGAACGCTCCGTCCGACCATGTCCGAACGTATTTAACCGACACTAAATTCAAATCTCAAAAAATAAATCACCATTTCGGTACGAGACAAAGTGAGTTCAAAGTTCGGTTTGTTGTCGTGAATTTAGGAAGGAAACCACCTGTTGGCCGCGTTTTGGCATAGTCCAGTGGACAACGTCACAATCTGTTTACAAGAAGGGGGGCCACCCCCGTGGGTCATGACGCAACGTTTTATGGGCGCCCTGCGTTGCGTTACTATGGCGGAAAAAATAACACTCGTAGCTTGAAAATAGATTTCCGTGTTTCCACCTGCGGTGTACCAAACATTCATTACACAGTTTAGCTGAACTCGGATAAATTACGATCTGTTTAAAAACCAGAATTCCGGCGTGCGTAGATATAAAAATTGTAAGCAACATATGACGTATTGTTTTAGTACTGAGCGTTGTTAACTTTGAACGCTAATTTCGCGGCTAATTTATAACAACAGAGATTCTTTCATGCTCGCACAAAGAGCTGTTTGATCTGCTGGAATTAACAGTTGATTCGATAGTTAAAGCAGCACTCATTCGCTAAGAGTACCCACCGAGTTCAAGGTTTGATCAACACCCAGGTGATAATTACGACTTCAGAGCTAAAGAGCTCAATAATATAAACAACGGAAAATTAAATCAAATGCTTGGGGAATTAAAATAGTCCAGATTCATTGAACCGGGAAATCTATTTATATTTTTTATCTGAACGCATTGATCGTAAACTATATGATTGATAAATGGCTACTCAATGATTTCAATTTACCGCATGATTGTTATCTAATAGTTATAAATAGAAATATATGATCCGATAATTAATCAGCTGTAGTTAATCTTTTCTTATTTCTTATCAAGTTGATCACGGGTTAGCCGTTATCTTTCCTTTTTAGAACACCATAAGTGACTACTAGTTCAATCTGGCATCAACTTATTAAAATCCTGTCTACTAACCTCCGACAAAAATCAAGACCCGTTTGAGCAATAACTCACAATTTATTAGTTTTCGGTCGACGAGCGAATGAAAATGTCCAAAACATACACTTAATTTACGCGAGTGCTGTACCATATCAAAACACAGTGTTGAACATAAACATATCCGAATTTTTGAATAATCGATCAGTGAAGTGAACGAAGTGACGTGATTCAGTGACGTAGTGCTTGTGACAGTTAGTGCGGAGATAGCGTATCATGTGATGATGAGGCGGGGGAAAGTTCTGCTCGAGGGCAGCAGGCAGGGCTCTGTCGACGGCAAGGGCATACCTGTGGCTAACGATAAGGAGCTGGTGCACAAGTGCCACAGCGATCCTGGTGGTGGGCGCGCTCTTGGAGCCGCCCCGAGGACGCACAGGCATCGATCTGCGTCAGGCGCGACGAGGAAATGCGTGCTGACGCTTGATGGATACTCATATGTCATTGGTGAGTTGGTTCTTACCAGCTACGAGCACTCCCTAACGGGTTATTACTAATAGATTTGTATCTCGTGTCACGTTACCAATTAATTTGAGTCCGACAGTAGCGGCACTTATAATGAGCGCTGATTCGTGTTTTAATTACAATCATGTGACTTCATTTATTTCTCGACTACTGGTCTTGTTAAAACTGTAATTATTATTTAAAATTCTTTATTCAATTTATGGCGTTATCAAAAACAACGGTTTTTTGAAGCTGCTCAAATCACGCACTTATTTATTGACTACCAGATGTTGAAGGTAAAAATACGTGTGTATACAAATTAGCATTTTAGTTTTGTAATATAGTTTCAAAGAGAACTTACTGTGTTTTTGAGCACAGCTTCAAGCTACGTTCAATGTTCGTGTTAGATAATTATACCTACAAAGAGTTTCAAGAGAGATGTAAAGTAATGACTGGCTGTTAGTTCCATTCCGATACTACAGCGTTTAATCCTTTGAGGTTGTTTTATACGTGGAATAGTTATCTATGGTAGGTAACTGATCTTAAGTAAAGAGCAAATCAGGTGAGGTAAAGTGGTAAGCAGCAGTGATAGTCTAGTGGTATGACCGGACTGTCAAGTCATAGGTCTCAAGTTCGAACCCAAGACACGCACCTCTGATTTTTCAGATTCATGTGCGTATTGTGATGTGTGCATGAGAGCAAATAAATAAATTAATTAATTAAAGGGGAACATCAAGAGGAAACCAGCATGCCTGAGAGATATTTCTCGTCGGCATGTAAAGCTAAGTCAGAGGCCCATTGGCGGCATAAAAACTCTAACACCAGGTTAGGCACTAACCACACGATAAAGAAGAAGAAAGTGAGATGAGATTCCTTGATGACATAAGTTGGACGATGCTTCTAAATTCAGTGGTTTAATGACTTTGAATCGATCATAAATCAATACTGATGCAGCGTTTTCAGTATATACTCAATATTATAGTAATCGAACAATTTTAAACAAGCATTAACTGAATGCTTTCCACACACACGACCAGTCACAAAGTGATGTATGCTTTAAGACATTTTGGTTTGGAACCTGCTTTTCCAAATTGAAGATTTTCTTATAAGCACTCTATAGTCTGTCATGAAAGTTGTCAAGAAAGAGGATGATTCCATCAACAGTGTAAAAAGCTTTCCAACTGACTTTGATCCTAATTAAAGTTCCGGACTACCCTATTGTGCAACATTGCCTTGTCATCCAATAAAGTCTTGTAACTGTTTCATTACCAGCTTGTCTTTGGCCCTCGCTTTATTAAACCCAAGAAGAACAAAATAGTGTCTAGATGTCAATGTTGCCTACCCTTTATAGCTATATTACCTTTTTTGTTGTCAAATTAAGGTTCCATGAAGTTATATATCTCTGCGAGTATGTATCTCTATATTTCTCTATTGTTCTATATATTTGATATGAATTTTATTAAACTTAGCTTCCATTAATACAGTCGGTATGTCTTTTTTTCAATACGCTTTTTGTTATAGTTTTTGTATGACTAGCAATATTGTGGCCCGGTGTCGATAAATAAAAATGAAACCATCATCTCGTCTACACAAAATTCTGATACACTTTTTTATGTCAAAAAAATTTCGTTTTACAGTTACATGGTAAATGTACTTGTGACATCCTATCTATATAACCTACATTCAGTACTATGTATTAACCTCCTTCATATCACTCTTTAGTATATTATAGTCAAACAAATAGCAACTGTAAAAAACCTGTATTCAAATCTAAATTCAAAACACTTTGGCTACCGTATACTTCTCGGTACTGTCTCGTTAGACTAGTGATCTCAAGAGTATGAAGTATTAGATTCAATTCCCAGATCGGTTTTTACACTAGGAATTTCTCAGTAGCAGTCACGGATTCCGGATAATTATCCGGTTGATAGGCTCGTCCGCTCTTACACAGGTCTTAAACAAAACTGTTGATACTGCTGATAATTCTGGTGTACTATTAGGTATCTCTGTCTAATCCTTCGAGGATTACATGCGTGATGTTAAGTTTTATCTCGGTACGATATAATTGGACCAACAACGTGTATTAACCCAAGCCAAGCCAAGGTTCGTCTAACCGTTTGTCGTGGCCAGTTTCTTTTTATGATCAGCTTAAACATCAAAAAGGATTATCTCTGCTTTTTGTTGAACCTAGACAAACCATCTAAGAGAAAAGCTTTGTGATTACGATCTGGAACTTCGTAAATAGGTTCACCATTATATTTTATTCCTTTTACATGTTTCTCGATTTTTGTTAAGATTTAAAATCTTCATTTTTACTGTATAAACCCTGAGTGTCCTAGTGATTATTTAGGTAGCTTATATCTGATTAGTAAGTTTATTTTATATGAATTAGTCCTTTTTTGTAAATCTACATTATTAGCTACATTATTCGTGGGTGCTATAGGGAAATCTATAAATAAGTAAGGCTATAAATTATACCTATTGATATCATGTTTATTAGCCGAGCTATCACAATTTTTGGGGACGAAGTCGCGGGTGACATGTTGGTTATTCAATAAGTTGCATAAGTAAATAAAAAATAAAAAAACGAATTGTATATTGTGTATTTAGATATAAAAGTTCAGTGTTATTTCTGTATATAGCTGCTCTATTTATAAGACAGTATCATGGTTACCTACAAGACTTAATAATAGAAGAAAGTGTAGGAATTTCTTTCTTTTCTCCATTTATTTCAGCCATCAGACTTCATTCATGACTAAATGGAATGTAAGCAATTGCACAGACAATTGTCTTGAAGATGGTGCTGGATTATTATTTTATTTACTTTGCGTAAGCAGAAATCTTTATTTAGTTCTAATAATAACGCTTCAAAATCTATTAGTTTATGCTTCGAATCGAATTCATATTTTTTTTCGTTTGTTTAGAATATTCTCTAAACAATTTTGATCATGTTTCACGGTCGCCACTACGTTTACAAGATATCAACAAGAGGTTAGTTTCATTGAAAAATTCATTAAAAATGTTCGCTTTAAATTCTCAACAGTTTTTTTCATTAAATCTTAAACCATATTTATTTCTGTAAATTGATTTAAAAAATTACCACTCAGTGGATACCAAATAGCAGGAAACGACAACGCGGCAGGCCCAGAAGGAGATGGCGGGATGAGCTGGACTCTTACGCAAAGGATTGGCCTACAATCGCTCTAGATCGCGAAATGTGGAAAGAGGGAAGGGAGGCCATTGCCCTGCAGTGGGACAATACAGGCTGATGATGATGATGATGATGATTTTAAAAAACATTTTTACACGTCACACCATGTTAAGTTTTTCAACTAGGTGAGGCCAGTGTTTCGTTCTTGACTACTCTGAGAAGAAACAGCCGAATCAAACACAGAGGTATATTGTGTCTCGCGGGCCTGTGGACGGTGAGCAATGGGTTAGCTCGCCGTCCGTCCGTCTTGTGACGACAGGCCGTGTCGACGGCGCGTTCGTGTTCCACGCGCGCCTCAAAGAGATGTCAGCAAACATGAGGGGCCCGCAAGGGCCGATGCCTGCCGGGGCTGCGGGACTGTTCGAAAGAAATACCGCGGCCCTGGAACATAAAGGGCAAAAGAAGGAACATGGGTGGTTTTTAGTCAGTAAAAGTCTGACACTCCCTTCCGCTCCGCCCAGAGCGGGAGGAGTCATTTGATGATTTCCCACCCGAAAAAAAAAAAAATGAATACTGTGTCTCTTAAAGTCCAGGCATTGGGCATGTCACATGAGGTCTTTTGAAGAAAGAACCCCCACAGATTCAAGATATTATGCATAACCGTAAACAAAATCAAAGTTCCAAAACTCATTTATTAATAATTCTCAAAGAAAAGTTAAGGAAAGTAAGCATGTTTAGATCATTTTGTAGCCAAGATTCGGAACGCGATGTAAGAGAGGATTAGAAGATAACAATGCCTTTAATCTCACGATATATCCCACTTATTAATGTAATCATCTTCCTAAGCTCTTTGGGACGGAAACAGCGAAGGTCTTTGACGAAAGAAAAACAAGATTGATTTTGTTGATGTACATTTCGGCTTTTTACGACGAGAATGATCTTTATAGTCGTCAGAACATTTCCAAACCACTGTAGTTGCTTTGATTTCTTTACGAGTTTTAGTGACTTTAATTGGAGCGTAAAGTGTAAATAGTGGGTGGTTATATTTTAGCCTAACGTTCAATAGAACAGTCTCAAATGTCGATAATTTTGCTGTCAGTTTGGATGGAAGTTTGTCAGTCTTTGGAAATCACTGCCAGCTTTTATATTCCCTGATTCGGTTTCTTCTAGGCCGCGTCATCGCTTCACATCAGGCGAGTAGCGGCCAAACGCAAGCCTATTTAGTATTAAAAACAAAATTGCACGTTTTGCAAAAGACCGGATGACTTTTTATAATAGGTAGTCTATTGCGTACAGATAACTAGCACTTTGATAGAAATAACCGACACCTTTAAACGAATATTTTAGAGCTTTATTCCAACGTTTGCGGTTATTCCTCATTATCTTCCTGCCCTTGTCCCATGTTATTTGGGGTCGGCGCAACACGTTTTTTCTTCCATTCTCCTCAGTCAACCGTCACGCTATCATTTACTTCTTTATCTTTCATATCGTTCCTCACACAATCCATCCATCGTTTCTTTGGTCTTCCTCTCCCTCTCTCCATCCACTATATGTATGTGATATTTATCACTCTTTTAATCACATGCGATTCGTCCCTCCTCATCACATGTCCATACCAAGACAGTTTGCGGTTATACCTATTGATGGCAAACATTTCAAAAGCCAATGATGCGAAGTTGTAATGAAAAAATAATTATGTGTTCCCCCAAAATATATGTAAGCTCCAAACCCGGCCGACCGTCGCCCTCACGTATCGTCAGTGATTATCAAAATCTGGCTTTCTATCTGCAGTCTGCGACGCGTTTACCTCTATGACGTCATGAAGATAAGTGATAACTAAGCGATAGCGCGTTATCGGATAACCGTGATGTATCACTAATCGAATGTGTTTGTAGTTTTGTTTTACCAGCTCGTAGCTGATAATAATAATATGAAGTCTATGTAACGACGTATTATGGATGGAAACTGTGGAAAGTTTTGTTTAGTACGCTGCACGGAACACGTGGCGACTCGTCGTTACTTTATTGTTATGGTTGACGTATGAAGCCTCCACACTTAGACTTAGTGCTATATATAGGCGCTCAGTTACATGGGAAAAAATAATAAAAGCACTCTATGAAAGAATGGCAGAAAAATATGACATCATCAACCTTTATTTCAGGGATGACAGACAATATTGACTCGTTTGGGATAAACGATGATAAAAGTAAATCTATCGCCCCTTCTAATATATCAGTACACAAATGTGCTTAAATTAATACTGTTCCACAACAAGCCGAAGTAATTGACAATAAAACCATTATGATAGAATATGCAAACTCAATAGTAAATTAAACGGATCCAAAGTTTGTTAATCGTGTGTCAAACACAATTAAGTTCAGACGCAAACCGCTGCAGGGTAAACTATAGCGGGAATGTACACGCTTCTATTGATCTATTGCGATCGAGTAATTTCCAACGTAAACACGTTTTGATTGGTTAAAAACATTTGTATGAATGTTGATAATATGGTAGTTTGTTTCATAACAAAACGAAGGGTTAGGCCCAAGTGTACCTAATACACTATTCCGCCAGTTATTTTTAAGTCCCATGTAACTGGGAGCAAGCCTGTTGCCAAACCGGGCACAATTTCCAGATTCCGTGGCTGCTACTGAGAAATTCCTGATGGAACAACCCAATTACCCGGGAATCTAACCCAGGACCTCATGCTCAGCAGTTGCGCTTGCGACCACTCGAAGTAATAATCAGATATCAAACTCATAACTCATAACATATTATAATAATATCATTATAATTCATATCATCTCATTTAGTTTTAAGCAAATTTTATATAAACAATATTCAAATTGTATTACCTCCTTCATTCATCTATATTATTGTACTAGCGGCTCGTCCTGGCTTTGCACGGGTGCCTGTGTTACTCAAGGTGAATGTAGCTTTCCAATAGTGAAAGAATTTTTGAAATCGGCACAGCAGTTTTTGAGTTTATTCATTACAAACATACACACACAAAAAAAATACAAATTTTTCCTCTTTATAATATTAGTGTAGATTATTTTATTGCTAAGATTTGAGAACATTATGTTGTTGTCCTATGGTTAATGCTGCGTATTACTATTAGAGGCATACATACCAGTACTTTTATGTTATTTTTATTGTTTCACATTAATTCTTAGTATGTACCAAATAAATAAATAAACCATTAGACCAACGAGGCAGTCAGTTTGTTTCATAATATTTTTTCCAAATGACGACACCAGAGATAAGTACGGAGGTTACCGAAAGTGCTTTTAAATCCATATCGTGCGTGTACTGAGCTGTCTTTGACATCACCGTTCTACGCAAAAGTTGTTATGCACGCAGTAAATATTGCTCGCGGGCTTCAATATCGTTATATTATTCCTGAATTAGGCTATAGTATAGTCTAAGTTACTTTATTAGTTGTTACTAAATTAGGAGAGCACACAAAGATTTAAGTCTTTTACTTGCTTGCGTGCTTGCTTGCGTGGTTAAATAATAACAGCCGCTCGGGTCGATCTTTAGGTTAAGCCGTGCTTGCCTAGGTTGGTATGTAAATGGGTGACCGTATTAAATGCCGAGTTTCCTAAGTGCCTCGGAAAGCACGTTAAGCCGTTGGTCCCGGCTGTCATTTGTAGATCTTCGACAGTCGTTAAGGTAGTCAGTGGCCCGACAGTCTGACAACCAGTTTTACCTAAGGGTATCGTATTACCCAGTACTAACTGGGTTGTGGAGGTCAGATAGGCAGTTCCTCCACGTAAAATACTGGTATTAAGCTGCATCCGGTTAGACTGGAAGCCGACCCCAAAATAGTTGAGAAAAGGCTAGGCAGATGATGATGATGACGTACTTATGTAATGTTATATTATATATTGTACCTAACCTATTACCATACTGCCGGAGCTGTGATTTGTTATGATTAGTCGATGCACCGAATACAGTTTTATCTCTTTCTAATATCAAGTCCGGACCAAAAGCCATTTCAAATAGAGCGTTGACACTAATTGTGTCTACAAATAACCTGTTGTAGATCGCAAGCTTGATGTTACGTACATATGTATGTACTATCAAAGGCGTAATTGCGTCGATTTGAATCAGGCGGCCATTTTGAGAAGTGGGCCCGCCTTCGCTAAATGCCAGACAATGCAATGTTTTGACGTGAACGCAAGTCTTGCATCTACTGTCATGTTCTTGTTTAAAGGTTAGGATCTTGATTTGGATCACGTTTCAAAAGGACTGAAATTTGCGAAAGAATTTCAATTGAAATTTACATGTGGTGAGGAGGGACGAATCGTATGTGACTAAAAAAGTGATAAATATAAATATTGATAGATGGAGAGGCATAGGCAGACCAAGGAAACGATGGATGGATTGTGTGAGGAATGATATGAAAGAATAAAACCGGCCAAGTGCGAGTCGTACTCACACAGTTTGATGAAATAGTCCCATTCCTCAAAAACTAAACATCAAATCTTATTCAAACCAATTTTCGTTGAAAGTTTTTCTTACGTTCCTCAATCCTAAATTTTCTCAGAATTTTGCTCCTCTTACTTTAGAAATTAGAAGGAGGGGACACACATTTTACTACTTTGGAAGTGTCTACCTTTCAAACGATTGACTTTGAGAAAAAATGGTTTTAATTTTTTTTAGTTTCAGTTCCATGTACCTATGTATACAAAAATAAAATAAAAAGATCAAGAGGGGCTCCCTTAATTTTTTTTTCTTTTTTGTATAAAACTCGTAAAGCGGTTCACAGAGTACATTTACTGCCAAGTTTCAACTATTTAGTGTGCTGTGCCATACGTATGGACAGACAGACAGAAATGACGAATCTTTAAGGGTTCCGTTTTTTGCCATTCGGTTACGGAACCCTAAAAACGGCTATCAAAATAATATACGAACTAGATCAAACATAGGTACTTATATTTAATTTATAGACTAACTGATTTTAAGAGCATTATTTTTAGCTCAGACTAAATATCTGCTTCTACGTTGTACATTAAACCCAACCTTCAGACTAAAGATTAAGGTAAAGACGGGCGCATATCAAGCTACTACAATCTCTCAATTTTTTTTAATAGATTTTCAACTTTATCGCCAGTTTCGGGTAGCTTGATTTGCTGACGTCTGTGCCAACTTAATGAAATTATGACCCATGTTTGGTCACGTGTAGGTAATAATCGAGATCGCATTACGACAAAGATTAAACCCAATTTGGTAGCTTAATTAATTAATTTTACATCTAATTTAGAACGGCAGACAATTACATGTACATGTTTAGAATCGGTTTGTATCTTACCCAATCATGTGATTACTACGTCATGTACTATCCACCGTTTAACTCAAACTCAAAGCATTTATTTCAATTAGACCATAACAGGTACTTTTGAATGTCAGAAAAACAAAGAAGGCGAAGCTACAGTCACAGACACAAGACATAATAACTCGTGAAAGTACTGTAGTTGCCCCTTCCAAAGCGTAGATCTCTATGGAGAAGAATGGGCAAGAAACTCCATAGACACTTTTTTCAATCAAAATATTGTTACAAGATCTTAGTTACATCATTCATGATGAGATTATGCATATAGGTGAGAACGATGTAGAAAGACGTGCACATTAAGAGCGTCCAGAGTAAAAGATTATATCAATAATTTAAAAATAAAGTAGTTAAAATAAACCGTGGCAGCTAAGAGATGACCAGTCCCAACTGACAGCTACTCTTATTTGTCGTCATCTTGTGTACTGAGGATAATATTCATACATCGGTCCTGCTGCTCCACTATTTCCACATTGCTGTCATATGCTCTGCTTATCTCGGACCATCATTATTATACCTTCGTGATCTGACGAAAGGTCTGATCAAATAAATGATGATGGCCTGTATGTCTGCATTACCCAAAGGTTGACTGGTAGAAAATGCCAATGGCATTAAGTCTACCTCTCTGCTGGGGTAAAATAATAAGAGTCGAATTGTTCTTACTCCACTTTTATTAGCATGCATAAATTTTGCACCTACGATGTCTTACAAAAATTCATTTTATCTGTTAAAATGACCAAAGATAATAAATTCAAAATAAAACACATTGAATTTTGAAAACTCCCAGAACTTTTAACAGTTATAATTAAATTATTTACAAACTACAAAACTATAATAGTAATAAATATGTGCAAGTAGAAAATGGTTACAGGGCGTCCAAAAATTCGTCCGCATCGCTGTCAACAGGTAAAGTGCACAGGTGTGTACAGGTAAAGTGCTAAAGGGCTGGCAGCATTGCCACGTTGGATGGCAATGCTGATGGCAATTTCAACAGTTAAAATACCAAAAACAATATAAATAACGTAATTAAAATCATCCTTCAATTCAGCATTCCGCTAAATGATCTCACTCAAACAAAAAGTTGCGATGAAACAATTTTAGGAATATTCCATAAATCAAGTTCACAAAATATACAGATGAAGTCCAGCATAGCGCGTTAATTGCAGCGGAGTCATTTAAAAATTGGATAATTTACTGCATTCGCTCAATTAGTTTTTAAAGCTCATACTACACCAACACCGATCGTTGAAATATTATTGTTGACGAAACTGTTCTTATTGAAATAAATGTTGTTAATAAACTTACACCCGGGATATTGATTTCGCGGGCTACTTGGCGCTTCCACCTTCAACGGCACACGTTTTGACCGTTTATATTTTTATATGAATTTGGCCCTTTTCTGGAAAATGATCACAAAACGAGGACTCTTTCAATAGTAATAAGTAGATATAAAATTCCGTTTTAAGGAACGAAGGATATTGCTGTGTTCACAGCAATATCCTTCAATTTCGTTGATGATAAATAACTGTGATAAAAGGTAAATAACCATAGATAAAAACAAAGTTCATTTGATCTCACAGATGTATGAAAAACTAGGTGAACATTATCCATTATATTTCATCCCATGAAAATATCAGTTAATATGGAATATTAATACACTAATTTGACGACTGATTAACATTTACAATACAAACAGACATCAATATTAAATTTGATCACATAAAGGTAATGAAATATTAATTACTTAAGCGATGTGGATTAACATAGAATGGGGTATCAATGATGTCTCTTTGGCAAATCTAGAAAAAGCAAAGACAAGAAAGGATTCATAATTAATGTAGAAAACAGTACTAGTATTATTAGATTTTTACCAGAAAATACAACCATAAACATCATACAGCACACTTGTAATCCCGGAAGGGTTAGGCAAAGGTGTACCTAACGGTACAGCCCATTGCGCCAGGTTTAAAAACAATTCAATCAATGATGATAATTATATAGGCTACATAACACAAGAAGAAACTGGACTTTACTTTGAAGAAAAATACGTGTGATGATAGTAAAATAATCCTGAATCAAATACTAACAATGTCTTAAGTCTCAAGATCAGCTACCTAGGCTACACCGGTCAAGCCAGTTCCTAAGAATACAAAGCTTATACTTGACGAATATCATGTGTCACATCACAATGGTAGAATGCCACTAAATGATGTCAAACATAATGCAGCAACACATTGTATGTTAAGGAGTGATATTTTGTACTGATATGCTACTGAAGACCATACTTAAGCTGAGTGCATATCGGAGCCAAGATTGTCTTTAGACAGAGTATCGATCAGTGATTACAATGTTGGCGCTCGATTTTGGCAAGACAAAAGTTTTCTATCTCCAACAGAATAATCTACGGCGCAAGTAATTTACCTTTTTATGCACCTATGTATATCGACAGATTTTGTGGGTTTATTGGAGTTTGACCGTATTTATGTACAGAAAAACCATTGATGATTTAGGCCGGGGATTTACCCCAGGGTAGCCCGCGAAATTCAAATTTCCTCGGTTTTTTTGCAATTTTTAGGTTAGTGTCAGCCTGCTTTTTAAAGAAATAGTCATATAATGGGATTAAATGAACTTAGAGGGTTGCATTGATGATTTTAATGATTATAGTTCTATATAAACATACGTGTTACGGTCGCGCATTATATTTTAGTTAACATACAACCTAACACTGACCAGAGCCGGCAGTCTCGACATAGATACCGACGCTGTCGCAAACTTTCGATCGCTTAATAATAACGGAAAAAATCGGTTGCATTATCTATGCTTGCGAGGAATGCAAGTCTCAACATTAAAGATGCGTTTCTCGCAAACACCGTTATTGCAACCGAATTTTTTCGTTCATAATAAGCGATCGAAAATTTGCGACAGTGTCGGTATCTATGTCGAGACTGCCGGCCCTGTAAATTGCCAAAAAACGTAAGAAATTTTTGAATTTCGCGGGCTACCCTGTCGCTTCCACCTTATGGCTGGTCAAAGATCAGTGGTTGCACAGCTGTTTTGGCTCTATTGTGTGCACTGTCTTATAGCACATAGTCATTTATGGGTTTGTATGTGCATATTTAACCATATTCGCGGAGAAGAATATAGGTTTGTGCAAATGATTGACGTGTGACGGCGTTTGCACACGTTTTTGTCATTGTTTCACTGATTTGATTGTTTGATGTACGTAATTCTCGAAGAATACATTCAGGTGTTTTTTTGTCACTTTTATTTTACTATTTTTTTGAAGAAAGACATATTTTTAACAAAAGTCCATTTTAATTGACAGTGATGTATTTTCACGTTGTTTATTTTAAAATAACCATCGATCATCATTTTATGTAAAGTTTAATAGGTATTCCTTAAGAACTTACTGAACAAACAACTTCTAATTGAATAAACTTGCAACTTACTCTTAAGATTGCTTTTAAGAATTTTATCTGAGTGACTTATTTAGTACAAAACAACCGGATTATTATTTTACGGAACTGAATCTTTATATATATAATTCTTCTGTGAGTGTGTATGTCACTGAACTTCTCTCAAACGACTGGACCGATTTTGATGAAATTTTTTGTGTGTGTTCAAGGGGATCTGAGAATGGTTTAGATTCACAATTAGGTAGGGTAGGTAGGGTAGGTAGGGTAGTGAAAGTAGTAGGTAGGAAAACATGCATTGCAACGCATGCCGGGCACAGCTAGTTTAATATATAAAAAGACTGAAATTGGTTATCTTAATTTAACTTTTAGTGCCAATTAAAATGTATCATTAGTGGAAGTATCATAAACAAGTATTTAAAACCTTAAAAAAACATAAAACAAAAAACATAGGTTACTCGGTCAACAACCACAAGTACACCATTCCAGTTTTTTTTTTTATATTTCACAAGCAAAAAAAGTAAGTAGGTGCCTGACACCTCAGGTGTTCACGTCGTTTACAACATGACAGCTCACGCTACCTATTGACAAGTTAAAACAAAAATCTTTTAACCGACATAAAACCTTTTTTGACAAAACGTCGAACATACTCAACGATCGTGCCGGTATTTTAGCCTCACCTTTATTTCATACGAAATGACATATGATTGGAAGCGAGCCATGAAAAAAATGGAGCCAAACATCTGTAATAATAACAGACGAAATACTTTTTATAATTAAATATATGGATGCCTTTACCACCAACGCTTTTATAAAGGTATACATTTCTTAATGAGCATAATTAAATTAATGAACGCAATCAAAGGAAAGTTGGTGAGACTGGTTCCTTTTCTGATCTAGACTGGCATGGACTGGATTAAGATGGACAAGATTAAATTAATATTTTCATTCATTATATTATAATGAATGAAGAGTTGGGCAGAGGTGTACCTAATACCTAGTACACCCACATTTCACCACTTATCTTTAAGTCACGTGTAATAGGGGTGGAGCCTATTGCCATCAATCAGGCGCAAATCCAGACTCCGTGGCTGCTACTGGGAAATTTCTGATGTACCTATCCATTATATTGTCTAGCGAATAATCGGTCACTATTATCTTAATGAATTTGAATATTAAATTTTAATATTTAAATTCATTAAGATAGACAATAACTATGTGATATCATATCTTCCTAGCACGGCGAGCTGTGCTGGGGCGGCTGCTGCCGGTGCTAATTATCTCAAACAGCGCAAATACAATAACCTCATTGGTAGTCACTTGTTTGAGCCGTTTGGGGTTGAACCACTAGGGCCATGGGGTCCGAGTGCCCAACCATTTCGGGATATCGCCAAACGATTGATCGACTCTAAGTCTTCCTGTGACTAGAGGGCGGGCCTATTTTTTGGTCAAAGAATCAGCATTGCCATCCAACATGGCAATGCTGCCAGTCTTCTGAATACTATTCCTGATGACAGCAATGTGAACGAATGTTTTAACGCCCTTTAATGCTTTACTGTTTTTCTATATGTATACACACACATATACACATATATACATATTTTTATAATTATTGTAAGTTTGTTTGTAGATAATCATGTAAATATTTATATACATATAACAGTTAAAAAAAACTATGTGATCAAATCAGTGAGTATATTTTGAAAGTATAACCACAACGTATTGCACAGTAATATTTTGTTTTAAAAGGAATCAATCCGATAAGTACAATATTTCTCAGCCGATTCTTCTCAAGTTTATAAATGAGTCATCAATAGAAACAGTCATAATAAATGTTTGAATAGTATTTACAGATTACATTTGGCATCAAGTTTTTTTTTTTTTTTTTTTATTACAAAATCCCTGCTTTTGACCTCGATCACGCCTGGTGGAAAGCGATGGATGAGGTCTATGATGAACGATGCCCAGAAGATGCCTGTTCACTCTTGCTTTGAAGGCAGACGGGTTAAATGTGGAAAGGAACACAGTTTGTTTATGACCAAGACAAATCTCCGGCTTTTCACTAAATTCCATTTTCAAAACTAAATCATCATCCTCCGTATCGAAACCAAAATTATTATAGACCAAATCCGTCCGCATCGGACAACACCAAACCGCAAACCGTTGTTAGAGGCAGCACGTGACCTTTTGTTGACATTCTCCGCATGATTTTAGGTCACCGTAGACCACGCTAGATTGACAATTTGAAACGTTTGCACCGTGACGCACCTCTGTTTGTTTTGAACTTTTGAACATCCCAACTACTAACGACATTTTCCAAAATTATATTCAGAACCAAAGGATGAATTTGCTTTAAAAAGCTAGTTCGTCTCGCTTTGAGAAATTAATTTGAAGCGAGTTCGTTTAATTTGGTGGTAGTTTGGCTTTGCGTGGTAGTTAAAATGTTGAGTGCCTGAAGCTGCTGTTTAAGCAATATTCTTGTTAATCTTGTGTTTGGCATAATTCGAGTTAACTTAGTAGGGTGTTTTATCTGAGACCTCACTAAGTCCATCATCTAACCAAACTATATATTGGTGTTGCTTTCTTCTTTCTTTATCGTGTGGTTAGTGCCTAACCTGGTGAGGAGCTCGTGGTTAAATAATAACAGCGGCTCGGGTCGATCTTTAGGTTAAACCGTGCTTGCCTAGGTTGGTCTGTGGAAGGGTGACCACCCATTACATACCGAGTTTCCTCCGTGCGGAAAGCACGTTAAGCCGTTGGTCCCGTCTGTCATTTGTAGATCAATGACAGTCGTTACAGGTAGTCAGTGGTCCGAAAGTCTGACAACCAGTCTTACCAAATAATTATATCGTATTACCTAGTACTAACTGGATTGTGGAGGTCAGATAGGCAGTCGCTCCATGTAAAATACTGGTATTCAGCTGTATCCGGTTAGACTGGGAGCCGACTCCAAGATAGTTGGGAAAAGGCTAGGCAGATGATGGTGCCTAACCTGGTGTCAGAGTTTTTATGCCATCCATGGGCATTTGACTTTGCTTTATTTATGCCGTCGAGAAATATCTATCAGGCATGCTGTTTTCCTCACGACTTTTTGCTTTTATACTCTTCTTCGTAATCATCATTCCACCTTAATTACCTAGTTCACCCATTAAATATTTTCTTTTTAGGGTTCCGTACCTCAAAAGGAAAAAACGGAACCCTATAAAGGATCACCCGCGTGTCTGTCTGCTTGTCTGTATGTCCGCCTGTCACAGCCAATTTACTCCGAAACTACTGGACCGACTGTACAGTGACCCTAATACGGGCGTGTAACGTTAATTAATGAATTTTAAAAAGGGGAAATAAGATAAATAGTTTTGTTATTTAAGTTATTTAAGAAAATAGTCGAAAATTTACCATTCCCCCCCCCCCTAACTCGTAGATTTAAAACAACTTTCGGAATGTAGATAATTAACGCACGGAACCCTGTCCAAGCGAGTCGAACTCGCACTTGTTCGGTTTTTATCGTTCATTTTGCACCGATGACATTCATTTTATCGACAACAGCAATACTAGAGCTCATACCTACTTGCGGACATTTGTTCGTAGTACACAGTTCACACCCTCTCTCACGTTTGACATCGGCTGTCATAATATCGAACACAATCGACTCTTATAAATAGACCGCCGGCTCTCTGCGCAAAACAAAACGTACATACACGTCAGTATAAAGGTTATTTTTGTTTGAAATGTATTTTGATAAGCGATTTAATGAGAAGATTGTGCCAAAATAATTTCTGTACGATGCGTTATTGAGTTTTAGTGGGTGATGAATGATGATCGAGAGAAAGGTTAAGCTCGGTTCAGATTTATGACCTAAGTGCCGGAGTAGCGTTAACACCTTTGTTTATGATCGTGAGCTTTTGTTGAAAGGGAATCGACTGTCTTGGTATGGACTTGTGATGAGGAGGGACAAATCGCATGTGACTAAAAGAGTGATGGATATAAACGTTGATGGATGGAGAGGCAGAGGAAGACCAAAGAAACGATGGATGGATTGTGTGAGGAATGATATGAAAGATAAAGCAGTAAATGATAGCGTGTCGGTTGACAGAGGAGAATAGAAGAAAAAAACGTGTTGCGCCGACCACAAATAACATGGGACAAGGGCAGGAAGATGATGATAAAGGCTTATAATGTCCTGAGTATAAAGTCCAAAATGGACTATTTGAAATATCCATACATACTACGCGATGCCATCTAATTCTTGGACAGGACAGTCGCCGACTGAGCATAGCGTGATAGGGTATCCCTTATGCATCATCTTATGCCTAGCCTTTTCCCAACTATGTTGAGGTCGGCTTCCAGTCTAACCGGATGCAGCTGAATACCAGTATTTTACATGGAGCGACTGCCTATCTGACCTCCACAACCCAGTTAGTACTGGGTAATACGATACCCATTGGTAAGACTGGTTGTCAGACTTTGGCAACTGACTACCTGTAATGACTGTCAAAGATCTAAAAATGACTGTCAGAACTAACGGATAATCGTGCTTTCCGAGGCACGGAGGAAACTCGGTATAGGTGATCACCCATTCACAAACCAACCTAGGCAAGCGCGGCTTAACCTGATTATTGATCCGAGCGGCTGTTATTATTATATAACCACGGGCTCTTCTCTTATTGCATACAATCATTAATTCCAACGAACAGTTATTAAAAAAGGTTGTATAGACAGAGTTGATGAATGAATTTTGAAACCTCAAACTCGTTTATTACTAAAATAGTAAATGTCATAAACGGAAAACATTTTGAACTCATTATAGTAAGTAATAGTGCTCTATTTACGAAACCTGATACACTTTTGATCGTCGATGCGTGAGTTTTAACGCCCATTTGAAACTGGTTTGGCTGCTACGTACCTCGTTATATGCTAGATAAATGTTTATGTATGAATGGATGTGTATTTTTAGTATTTGTTTTTGTGATCGGTTTCGTATGGGCGTTTGCAGTAAAATTTATATTTAGTTTTTAATTGGTAGGTTAGTAATAAAACAGAGTTCTCTTTTTTAGGGTTCCGTACCCAAAGGGTAAAACGGGACCCTATTACTAAGACTTCGCTGTCTGTCTGTCTCCAGGCTGTATCTCATAGACCGTGATAGCTAGAAAGCTGAAATTTTCACAAATGATGTATTACTATTGCCGCTATAACAACAAATACTAGAAATTAAAAAAAAAATATTAAGGGGGGCTCCCATACAACAGAAATGATTTTTTTGCCGTTTTTATAGATAATGGTACGGAACCCTTCGTGCGCGAGTCCGACTCGCACTTGGCCGGTTTTTTAAACTTATCAAACATGTTAACTTCCATCAGTATTTTTAAGCAATTGTTTGTTAGATAGATAATTCAAATATCGTTAGAGGATTATTTCACAACGATAGAAAGTAGCATAATTATACATGATGAAGTACAAGCCCATATCATAATTCTCCTGCCCATATCCCAATTTATTTGGGGTCTGCGCAGCATGTCTTCTTCTACCATACTTCTCTATTACTCGTCATCTCATCAAACACCTCATTTCTTGCCATATCATCCTTCACACAGTCCATCCATCGTTTTTTTAGTCTTCCTCTACTCTTGTATCCATCCACATTCATACTCAAAACTTTCCTGAGGACATTTTTCTCATTCCTCCGATCAAAGACAAGCCCATATAAATACAGAAGAAAAAAACATTCGATTTTCACACAAACCCATTTACGAGTTCTGCCGGCGTTTGTCAAAGTCAAACCACGGATCGGTAAACATTCTCAACAGTACGAGACCCCCCAATGTTTTGACATGCACGTTAGCGGCGTGCTGATCCGTATTGCCTATCTCGTAATTGAAATTTATTTTAATGTGGATTCGCATGAAGTGTGAAATCTCCATACTAGATGCTTGTACAAGTTTTGAAGATACTTCTCGTCTAACAGGATAATTTTAGTGTCGTCAACTTTCACCGATCTCAAGCAATTGCAACGCTTCTTAAGAGGGAACAGGGGCTTCGATTTCTATACAAATGTATTCGACTTTTTTCTTCCTGCAGAATGCCTCTAGAGCAATCATTTGTTTTTAATAAAATCAAGGTCTACTGTAGACATGTCACTGTCATTTCCTTTTTCTCAGCAACGTTTTCAACTCGGCGTGAAAAAAATTGAATAAAAGAAATAAAAAATTGAAAAAAAGTGGTCGGAACCTAGACATATTGAATCGGCTCAATTTTCGAGGAGAAAAAAGGGGAATAGGAAACGTCGATCTCATCAAAATTTTTGTGTGATTGTTTCGTTCTGAGCTGCAGCTGTCCCGATCGCGCTCTACGAGGGCAGGCTTGACGTAGCGCTACGCAATAGTGTCTTCAAATACTTATATCTCGTAGGCCCTGTTCCCTCTTAAGTTTAGATTTAGTAGTAAGTTCTCTCATGATGAGGTACTCTGACTATATTTTATAAAACCCGGAAATATGTTTTGTACTTCGTGTGCAACGGAATAACCAAATTCTATGATTAAATATCCGAATAAAATTCACTGTTGTTTATTTTGTTTACCAATTGTGGGATAATACAAACTTTGTCGTTTTCAATCACTGTAACGTTTTGCTTGGAAAAGTTTATGTTTGATATTTTATTATTCCGGCTAACGGAAACCCTATCGCAATGTTATCATATTTAACCCCAAGGTTTGACTGGTAAAGAATGCCTTGTGGATTTAAGTACATCTATGCACCACGAATGTAGATATGGTTTAAATAAATAAAATAACACTGTTTTTTAATAACCTAATATGTCAAATAATTAAAACTTAATACAATAATCCCAGCGCTTTAACAAAAATAAAGGTAGACACACACAGTATGATGACATAGGCATGTGACACACATAACATGGAACTAAGCTGGCCGGATTAAACCACGGTTCAAAGGGGATTAATTTAAAAACTGACGCACTGCTATACCTGTTCTGATATTTATAAATTTGTTATTTTGACTGCCGCGTTAGTCTAGTGGTCGCAAGCGCGACTGCTGAGCATGAGATCCTGGGTCGATTCCCGTGTCAGGCAAAGAGTCATTGGATGTTTCTATCAGGTATTTCTCAGAAGCAGCGATGGAGTCTGGATTTACGACCTGTTGTTGGCAATATGCTCGTCGTCTATTACATGGGACATAAACATAATTGGCGAAATGTGGGTATACTATTACGTACACCTCTGCTTAACCCTTCAGGGATTACAGGCGTGAGGTTGTGTATTGTGTATTTGTTATGTTTTTCTATAGAATTAAAGCAGCTATCTATTTTGTTTAGTTCATATTTATGCAAGAATCTACAAGGTGTAAACGGGCCCTTCTTAAAGCCGTCAACCAAGCATTTCATACATCAAACTAAGTAACTCTACGCAGAAATTATTCATGGGAAACGACTTATTTTTTGGGGTTGAAAATCTCTGTTTATCGTATCACTCAATGTAACGCACTCAAAACACCGTTTTAATTGATGCATTCAATAGTACAGAGGTTATGCATGGAGGTAGGTATTTAAGTGAAGTTATATTTTAACATTAAAAGATTGTATTAAAAAACCTGTGAAATAGTTCGAACTTTGACTCCAATATCTCCGTGACTAGAAGATTCCCAGTTATGGTCCAGAACAGAAAATATATCGCAATGGGAGAAAAAAGTCTGTTCGAAAGAGATACCGCGGCCCTGGAAAGCCAAGGGCAAAGAAGGAACATCGATTGGTTTTATTCAGTACAAGCCTGACACTCCTTTCCGCTCCGCCCAGAGCGGGTGGGGTTAATTGATGATTTCCCATCCAAAAAAAAGGGGAGATTAAAGTGTTCGGTTTCGTGAAGTGTCTTTTTAGCATAATAATCAGCCTATAATGTTCCCATTGCTGGGTCACACGGCCTCCTCTCTGTGAGAGGGAATGGTCTATAATCCAGCACGCGGGCCCAGTGCTGGCTGGTAAATGTCACATGTCTTGTCATTTCTTCTAGGTCATGCCGGTTTCCTCACGATGTTTTCCTTCACCGTTTTTGAGAGCAATGGTGATGAAATAAATTACACAAAGAAATGCGCCTGCCTGGGTCCGAACCCACGACATACTGTTCGTAAGTCGGGGCCGCCACCACTGGGCCACCACCGCTGCTCTCCAAGTGTCTTTTTACACCCACTGTTATGAGTATACGCACCAGAAAAATATGATGTAGTATTGCTTTGGCATCCTTATCATAAATTGGTGTAAAATAGTTCCGTGATCGACTGACTGATAGCAACTCAACTGGCCTTAACCCGATGGTATAAATCGTTTTCGAAAGATATACAAAGGATTGAAGTTGCCCACGAGTTTTCTAAACATCAACTCGTCAGTATTAATAATTGCTTGTAGATGCTGACAGGCAGATATGTATTATGTTTATAAACGGTACCTTTTTTTATCCATTTTATTTGAGTGTACTACGTGTGGTCGACAAACGGATGTACGATTAACGCTTGTGCGACCAAACTTTACTGCAACTCACCATAGTTCGAATGCACCAACTGAAACTAGACATCACGCTATCGCGACAAATGCTTGTGCGACAGTAGTTTGACACTACTAACGCTTATGCGACACTATACAGGGTGTAAAAGGACCATTTACAAACCGTCAACGAAGCGTTCTGTACCAAGTTTTGTCGCACAACCATTTTTCGACCTCACGTAGTGCACTCGCCCACTTGACGAAGACTTTTACCTCATATAAAAAAAAATTCAGTTCCAAAAGCCCTGACTCTGATAATTCATTTGTATGTGCGACCGTTTTTAGGGTTTCGTAGCCGAATGGCAAAAAACGGAACCCTTATAGATTCGTCATGTCTGTTTGTCTGTCCGTATGTCACAGCCACTTTATTCCGAAACTATTAGGACTACACAGTTGAAACTTGGCAGGTAGATTTGTAATCTGCATTTTTATACAAAAGTAAAAAAAAATAACAATAAAACGGGGGGGGGGGATTCCCCACACATGGAACTGAAACTAAAAAAAAACATCAAACCTATAGGTCAAATCTTAGACGTAGGTCTGTTTGTTTAGTTTTTGAGATATGGGACTTTTTCATCAAACTGCAGCAGTCACTTTATTTTCGATTAACATACTATGAAAAAACAAACGATTAACAACATTTCAAAATATTTTGATTATATTGTTTTGTGCTACGGAACCCTGCGTGCGTGTGAGTACTACTCGCACTTGGCCGGTTTTTGTTTCTCCAGTACTTTTCCTACACAAAATAGGTGGGCACATGTATGTAGAAGCACACCCGCTTGGCCCTTATTAGACGGACGGGCCTTATTAGAGTAAAGGGTCATTTTTATAACGGTTTTACGTCAACCCGGCCGGCGAGCTGTCGGTAAATGCATTAGTTGATTGGCGATTCCATCAGGTCATATTACTTTCTTACTTAGCTGTATTGCTTTTTAATTGTCCCGTTTTTTCCATGGCTTGCGAAAAGGAATTGTTTTTTATACATTTTGTGTACCTAAAACGAAACGTTTACGTGTGAGTGGTTCTAAGATTAGTTACGTTTTCGTTTTTTAATGAATTGATAGAATGTGTTATTATTTCTTTGAAAAATGACACATGAAACCATTATTTAAAGAAAATACAAAAATTTTTGCTGTTTTTTTTTTTTGTAAACTGCTTGATTTATTTAATCATTGAAGTTACTTTAAATTAAAATAACATTCGTTAAAGAAAAATTAAAAGAGTACGCTTAGATGGTTTCGGCACGGGTTTCAGTTACAAAAACGACAAAATTTCGGGTACAAGGCAGATTTGAGTGACAATGCTGGGAGGAGACGCCCAAGAAGGACACTATAACCTTATTAGTGAGGTTCTTCAGAACGGACAGGTGCGTAGTACTCGCAACCGACGTGCGTGTATGAACGTGGTCGAGGCAAAAGGAGTATGTAAGGATCGTAGCAGGTGGCGTTCTGTGGTTTCTGCCTACCCCCTTGGGAAAAGGGCATGAGGATACGTATATATGTCGCTAAAGAAAGTTATAGAAGACAAAATTGTATACTCTCATCTCTCAGTTCTCGTGATGTACTGTCTTCCATTCATCCACTGATAGATGAATATATTTTATTAGATTCCGTCCGTTTCTGTCCTGTTGTATTTATAATATTTGATGCGCCTGATAATTATTCAAATTCAAATTCTTTATTTGAAACACGAGGCCATAGTGTTAGTTTAAAAAAAAAAACTTAATAACTAGTGTTAGTAAAGAGGAAAAAATAATTTAATTTCTAAATTCGGTATGGATCCTTAACCTCCTTCCCTCCCCCCCCCCTTCCTTTTTTTTCCTTTTCCTTATTGTTATTTCTTTTTTTAGGGTTCCGTACCCAAAGGGTATAACGGGACCCTATTACTAAGACTTCGCTGTCTGTCTGTCTGTCTCCAGGCTGTATCTCATAAACCGTGATAGCTAGAAAGCTGAAATTTTCACAAATTATGTATTACTATTGCCGCTATAGCAACAAATACTAAAAATTAAAAAAAAAATATTAAGGGGGGCTCCCACACAACAGATATGATTTTTTTGCCGTTTTTATAGATAATGGTACGGAACCCTTCGTGCGCGAGTCCGACTTTCACTTGGCCGGTTTTTTTTGTATGCACGTCATGTCCCTGCTTCAAATAAATATGTTTTCTTTCTTTCTTTCTTAGATTATCATATATAAGAAGATCATAATGGAGAGGCCAGAGTCTTCTTCAAACTATCGTCCCGTCATCATGCTCTCTTTATAAACAAACTTATTCCAGCTATTGTTGTAAGCGTGCAACTTTTTGCCACATCTGATCATTATTTGTTGTAACCTTTTACATATATATGTGCAATTGTAGGCGCGGCTTCTCGGTCAATTGGACCATTACGCTGTAAAATTGCGTCCCTTATTAGATCCAACGTCATTGGTCCATATTACCCGACACTTAAAATAGTCGGGTTAACATTTAATGGTCGCCAAAGATTAACGGGTATTGAGCTTCGAAATTGGAACGCTTGATGTTACTGATTTCCATTTAGGGCATTAGATTCAAGGATGGGCATTAAAAGATTTGTGACTCTGTGACAAACTTTTTGTCATTACTGCACTACTGAGCAGCATAAAATCTTGGATTCGATTCTGGGGTCGGGCGAACTGTTTAGTATTAGGTGTTTCTATCAATCATTTCTTGGTAGCAGCCGGAGTCAAAATTTGTGGCTGGTTGATTGCAATAACCTCGCTTGCTATCACGAAAGACTTACACATAACAGGCAAAATATATGGGTGTACCTGTAGCGGTACTACAAAAAGTACTACAGCAACATTGAACAAAAAGTACTACAGCGCCATCTATGACGCAGAGGACAAACTAAACATCTAAATCCTGCATCGCGCAAGTAAAGATATTCGCGACTTAAGACTATATAGAAGAACCCGACAACAACTGTTGGGCAGTAGCCCACCAGACATAACACCCGTCTGGTCGGAGGATCCTCCCTTTTCAATGGGGGATGAAGAACTTTACACCCTGTTCTCATACCCCCAAATACCCATCGGGGGACATAAGCGATGATATGTTTTGTATTACTAGAAATCACCACCGACGCAAAATTGATGGTTTTTATTAAAAAAAAACGAAGCTTGATAGTTTGCAGTGTACTAGTTGTTAGGTGTTCTTTTTAACTCCTCTAATTAAACTAACTAAGCTAACAACTTACCTCAAGCTGATTGCCCCTACTCCATTTCACCTGAATTTAAGAGCGTTCATCCAAAAAGTTGGCAACTTCGCAAATATCTGTCAAATATTTACCTGTTTCAATTAATTTGGCAATATTACTGTATGGAAGTAGGTTAGAAATATGGCTAACTAGTGAGCTAGAATATTAATAATGAATTGCAATTAAAACAACGGATTATTAGTTGTAACCGTTTACGGTGTCAAAAAGGCAACTTGGAAAGTTTACAAATACTTTTTTGACATCTAAAACTAAATATTCGGTGATACGATATTGATTATTGCATTTCATAATCAAAATTTTAGTTCACTAGTTAGCCATATTTCTTATTTCCATAAAGTAATATTGCCAAATTAATCAAATATTGCCAAATTAATCAAAACAGCGAAATATTTGACAGCTATTTGCGACGTTGCCCACTTTCTGTATAAACGCTCTTAAGCTCCGTTGAATATAACATCCAACTGTTGTCAAAGCTGCTCTAAACATGTAATACTAGCTTTTTCTCGCGGTTTCGATCCCGTTACATACGGAAATTAACTTACGGGAACGTTTTAAATACAGCCTATGACACTCAGGGAGAATGTAGCTTCTCGTTATTGAACAAAACTTACAAACATAACCTCTTTATATTATTAGTATGGATTCTAAAGACGCGGTATTTTTTTTTGTTCTCAAAGTATTTCGTGTTTTCATAACGACTTTCAAAAGGATTTACAAGTTTTTGGGTACAATATGACCACTATAAGTGTGCAGTTCAAGACAGCGCTCTGCTTGTCAAGACAAAATGTATCGATATGTCAAACTTTGTACATTTATTTTAGTTCTGAGTTTTCCCGCCTGCACAGATAAGTTGGTTGAAGTTTAGCCTCTGATACTCCATAATCGTTATCATCATCTACCTAGCCTTTTGCCAACTATGGTGCGGTCGGCTTCCAGTCTAACTTGTTGCAGCTGAATACCAGAATTTTACTCCAATTTCTATAAAAGACCGTTACTATCAATCCAGTATAAGATTGAGTACCATTACAAAACGATCCAATCTCATATCTAACGCATGTTATAAAACCAGTTACCAGTAATTTAATGACATTGCATCAAAGATAAACGGATATTGGAGGCGTCAAAGTTAAATATTAAATGTTTCGCAATTAAACTACGTTCATTTCGTGATGATCTATTTGGCATAATTATGTCAAATGCATTTTGTAAACGTGTAGTGATTATATAAATCTGAATTTAGTTATGAGAAAAATATCATAAATATTTTTTTTTGTAATTAAACGTTGTAGTTTAAGTTTAAGTACCGTAGAAGATTGTTTTTTCTGTGTGAATGTTCGTGTATAACCTCTACCGCACGTGTTTTTATTAAAATTATGCGGTCGATGATAGTGCTCGTTGTGCACGCTTACCTAAAACTTCGTGACTTGAAAATTCTTATGATAAGTAGGTACTCCCGTACCCCGGCCACAGCTAGTCGAAGAATATTATCCTGTAGATTTACTAACTTAGAGTCTGATCGAACCCCATTCGCCCACCACAAGGCGGAGGACATCTAAGAAAATTTCCACATGCAAAAATACAATGTATAGCTATAGGGAACAAGACTCCTGTTTGAAGTTCTACGATATCGTGGCTCAAGCAAGAAGTTTCACTTCTCGCGGTACACAGCGTTGCCTAAACGTTCCGTCATGCATATCATCATGATATGAACATAGCATAGTTAGTGAGCGGCACAAACAGTATATTGATTGTATATGTTACGAGGCTATACGAATGTAGATTATATCTCGTGGGCATTAGGAAGACAAATGGTGTTTTTGGAATTGAATCGCACCGGTATTTGTGATGTAGATTGTGATATAGAGCCATTTAGTACTCGGAAATTAAATGTATGGAACAGACTCTAAAGGGTTAATTTGTGTTCTGACCATTAAAACTTTTTAATATCATCGTTATTTATACAGGGTTATTTGTAAAACACCAGTAACCTCTTAAGAGGTCATTGTACTCATCATTATGAACAACTTTTACTACGGGACCAAACCTGAAATCGCGAAAAATACATCAGCTGTTCCCTACATTTATGATCAATTAACTCGTCAAAATGTAGGGAACAGCTGATTTTTTTTTCGCGATTTCAGATTTGGTCCCATAGTAAAAGTTGTTCATAATGATGAGTACAATGACCTCTTAAGAGGTTACTGGTGTTTTACAAAAAACCCTGTATATGTTTTAAAAGGAAATTGGTCGTTTATATCGACAGTTACCTACCATTTGTCAACGGGCTGTATTTAATCCTTATTGTGCCGTTTTCGACATTGTTGCCATCGCGGGAATGTCCAGGATGAGGCTGGCACAGGAGCGTGGAGATTGGTACAAGCAAAGAGAGGCCACCCAAAGTCGGGCTGTGGATGTTGATGATGATGTCGTTTTCGACGTGACCGTCGATATAACAAAAACGTAGAAATTATGAAAGTAATAATAAATTATCTTTGAGGCTAAAGAGAATAAATCATTCGCACAACTCAGCATTGTACTTGCTAATTAATTATATTAAAGAAATAATATAGCCAATACACGACTAAAGACGCAAAATAAGTTTCACAAGAATTTGCCAAAATTCTAATTAATATAAAACTATCACAAGGTCCTCAGATAACTAATGAGCCAGAAACATTTCGTCCTAATTAGAAACATCAATTTCAACGAAATTCAATCGAAACACAACAGATAAACAGTGCGGCTTAGCAGCAAATACATATTATTTGAAAACCGGTTCACTTAATAGTGCAATAGCATGTATCTAACAGCTCAGTGTACGAATGTAATTTAAAATGACATCGTACAAGATTAAGTAGACGACAGATGGGTTATTAGGCAGCAGGCAAGACCAAGAAGTAAAATAACATTACGCTTATATTTCTTCGGAGGGTTAGACAGAACTGCATCAATAGTTCCTACACCGACATTTAACTAGCTTAACTCGCTGTACCTGGGCGACCTACCTAAACAAAAAACCATTTTTCCCAGATATAAGACCTAGTTAGATTTTTCGTCCTCGCAAACCCCTATATTGAGCTTTAATCGAAATCGTTAGAGCCGTTTTCGAGAACGTGATTACTAATATACAAATATTGCTTATGGAACAGTGTAAGATACGATATGAAGTAGAGGGAAGGCAAAGCATCGACAGGGCATACAATGATGCTAGCTCGCCGTCCGTCCGTCTTATGACGACAGGCCGTGTTGATGGTGCGTTCGTGTTCCACGCGCGCCTCAAAGAGATGTCAGTAAACAGGCCCGGCCCGCAAGGACCGATGCCTGCCAGGGCGGGACTGTTCGAAAGAGATACCGCGGCCCTGGACCACAAAGGGTAAAAGAAGGATCAGTAAAAGTCTGACACTCCCTTCCGCTCCGCCCAGAGCGGGAGGAGTCATTTGATGATTTCCCGAAAAAAAAGGGCATACAATAACTCGGGCTGCTACCTACACAAGTAGCTGTAGGTTAATTAATAATGTTTTGAATTTGGTGTAAAAGGCTACGCTGATATCAAATAAATAAAAGAGGCCGGTAGATATACAATAGGGATCCAGAGCGGGAGGAGTCATTTGATGATTTCCCATCCGAAAAAAAAGGTATACAATAACTCCATGCCCTGTCGTGATAGCTGTAAATTCAACTATCAATTAATTCATCACGAATTTAAATCACTACTTTGAAAGATTTTACTCTATATGATAATTATGAACGCAAATTAATTTAAAATATTTACACGAACGTCAATGCGAGTTAATCATAGCGTGGCGTGTATTTTCATGACAAAATGTTTGCTGAGACCACAACAAACACCAAAAGGCTTTGTATTGGGAAATCCACGAAATTTTAACAGGCAGGCATTTTCTGAATTAAATTCCTTTTTGGTAACATAAAAATGTAATATAATTATAATTATTATTTTGATAAGTTTTGTACTGGCACGTTTCCACCATTAACTAGGAGAATTTTATAAGTTTCGCGTCTTCATCATATCAGGCAAAGAGTGCTGGACATGAGCCCCAAGCTTTGCTATTTTTTGTCCGGTCCTGTGCTGCTCAGATCCAGAGAACCACTGCCTTCACCTGGTAACGGTCTTCATTGCGGGAGACCTTCTAACGCCGAACTACGGTACGCGGTCGCAGGTCTGGAACATCCAGATCCCATGGGCCATTCATTTTGAGTGCAATGTGCCTACAACCATACAAATTTGTTACTTGAAAGAAAAGAAGGAATAGGAAAAGTACTATTTAGTAGAGTCGCACAGGGCAAAACAAAAATACAATCCTTACTTTAATATTATAAATGCGAAAGTAAGTATGTTTGTTACCTTTTCACGGCTAAACCACTGAACGGATCATCCTAAAATTTGGCATAAACGTTGTCAGGTGTATAGAAACGGACATAGGGTACATTTCATCCCGAAAAAATACTGTTCCCGAGAAAAACAACAATAACGTTCTTATGATAATTAATGGCGCCACGTGTATCTCGAACCATGATTGAATTATATTAAAAGTACAACCCGAATTGATTGTCAAATTCTAAATTAACGCGAGCGAAGCCGCGGGCAAAAGCTTGTATTAAATAAAAAAACAACAAAAAAGACACACATTAAATTAAATTAGTCCTGAACGAGGACAATAGGCCCCTATGTCAGCATGATGCTGTAACATATAAAAATCCTGCCTTCGCAATTTTGTGCAATTCAGCATGTAACGGTTACCATGGTTCACAATAATGGGTCCGTTCAATCTGCTCCTAAGCTCCTAATTTCCGGGGTATATCTGTACCAGTTACCGACAGCCTGCCGGTCCTGGCATGGAGTATAGCTGTCACCTTTGGGATGTCTGAGCCAAATACCAACTAGCCACACTCGACTCCTTTGAGCGCAGAGCCAAGAGGCTCATTGGTGACGATAAGCTGGTGGGTATCAAACTTCATAGCCTGGCCCACGGCTGCAAAGTTGCATGTTTATCGATCCTTTACATACCGTACTTCGGTGAGTGTGCCCAAGAGCTTCAAAATCAAAATCAAAGCATTTATTTCAAGTAGGCCAGTTACAGGCACTTTTGAATTGTCGAAACAAAGACAACAATGAAATGTAGCTACAGTCCCAGTCACAAGGCATAAAAACTGTGAAAGTACTGTAGTTGCCCATTCCCTAACGTCATCAGCTCATTCTACAATCTCCCTTCTTCCATTGGAAGTCCAGACGTAATGCGAGTTGACCCCAATCTAATTAAATCGCGAGTTTGATAGACTTTTTTTGGGGTTAGCATGTTCCATCGTTGACCTCATCTATGTTCTTAGTATTGAGGTCTACAGTAGGCCCATTTAATATAAAAAAAACTCTTTGGGCTGAAAAGCGCATTTGGACCATCAATAAAAAATGTTATTTACGATAACACTATTAAAGTCGATTGTTAAAATTACCGAACCGTGCTGTTTTTCTTCCGTTGCCCGTTGTTACATCACTGAAACACAATTTAGTACTTAATTCAGAGATTTGCGGGAACTACGTGACGCGAATTCAAGTAATTACTTGGCGGTGGTATTCTAAAGTGCTCTTTCGTTCATAAAGCTCTGGGAGTTTTGCTTAATTTTGCTTCATTACGTTTAAACGTACTCGTTTTTTATTTTACTTTAGCACTGTTTACAGGTAAAATTTAAGTTTTTTAGCTGAAAAGCGTGAGTTAATTCATGCACTAGACTTTAAGTACCTCTCGGAACATCAAAGCGAGAAATTTTTATTTCATTTTTATGAAACTTTTTTTTTTATTGGCTGTTCTAGACGTTTACGAAATAAACTGAATATTATTTGAATCTAACTTGAAAAGTTAGAGAAGCAGTTGGTATTTTTATAATTATTTCGTTTATTCTTTTTCTTACATATTCATTACATTTTTAAATATTTTTATCAACAAGTTCATCTTCAGCTGACGGCTAAGACATAAAGACTGTTCAAGTTTTGTCGGTTTAAAACTAAACTTATACTGTCACTTGCGGGATATCTTCCGTGATTATTCATGATTTTGAGCTCCCGATATTTCGACACTGTTGCGAGCGCCATGTTGTTTCGCCATGTTGGTGTCACAGAAGATATCCCATAAGTGACAGAATAAGTTTGGCTAAAACTTAGATCGGCTCCTAGTAAACCGATTTACGGAGTAGCCATATAACATATTAAAGCATGGGTAAGCTTACCTATAGTATATTGATAATAATGAACAGTGAGATAAATTGAGAATATTGTGTTCAAAGCATCAAAATGGAAAAAGGAACACAATGTATTGCCTACAAATTGCAAAAGGCTATGCCTCTACGAGTAACAGCTTTATTAGGCATTAAACATACAATAAATTAATCAATTAAAACATCGGTAATAATCTTTGATGTTTCACGGCATCTGTCATTAGTGTTGGGTAAGTCGGTGCGCGCGCGCAGACGTTAGGTGTCGTATTCAATTAATAACGATCTACGGTTAGCCTTGGCGGTAGAATATTTATTTTCAGTTCGAACGGTAGATAATTAGATAGATTCTATGAATATGAGACGTTTGACATACTTGATGTTTTTACTGTTAATGAGTCTGTTCTCCGTTTATGTTTTATGACTTTTTCTTCTATTGTTTGTTTCTTCAAAATTAGTTGTTCAAGCAGTTTTCTGCGTTCCAAAGATTTACCAGTTGGTAATGTGGTCATTAGAGTCAGAGGGTGCCAGAAATAATGTACATTTTGACGATTTCGTACCCGATGGGTAACCAACGGGACTCTATTACTAAGGCGCGAATTATACAGAAGAGACGTGGCAAGGATGCGGATAATCAAAGAAACCTAAAACGAACCTAATAGTTATGTCGCATAGTGTCGTTTTTGTCGGAAAGAGATTTGCATCCGCGCTTCCAGGCGACGCGCGACGCGACCGACCGGTGACTCGCCCGACAAAAACTAAAAATTAAAAATTAAAGGGGGCTCCCCTACTACGATGGTACGGAACCCAACATGCGCGAGTCCGTCTCGCACTTGGCCGGTTTTTACGAATACTTATTGATTCAACTGTATATTAAGTATTGCACTTTAATAATAGCAACCCTTGGTAGTAAGCTAAGCGTTTAAAATCCAACCTTGCACTTATATTTTAGCATTAATTTATATAAAAGTTTTGTTAGTGATTGCCCAATCAATTACAATAGGTAACCAACTCCATACATTAGCTCTTTTCATTATGAATTATTATCAAGGAAGTTGCTTCTAATCTTAATAAATAAACCACAATAATTAACTGCACACCAAGATGAAGTACAAAACATTCATCAAGGAAATTCGTCGGAGGTTTAAGTTAATTTATATTCGCACGCCACATCATTTTTCACGTTACGGTTTGGCTCCCAAAATATACGAAACGGGGTGGGATGGGAAATAAGTAAACAAGGAGGAGCTTTTAGTCTTCAGGAAGATAACATAAATGATATGAGAACAGCAGTGACCGTCGGACTGACAGGGGCCCAATTCTGCTATTACAATAGTGTCAGAATGGTCTGTCATTGATTTCATAATTGTTGATTTTGACTTGTCAAAACTTGTCAAAATCAACAATTATGAAATCAATGACAGACCATTAGAATTACCATTAGAATGGTCTGTCATTGATATCATAATTGTTGATTTTGACTTGTCAAAACTTGTCAAAATCAACAATTATGAAATCAATGACAGACCATTCTGACACTATTGTCGTCTATTGTAATAGCAGAATTGGGCCCCAGGTCTCAAGTTCGAACCCCAGACACGCACCTCTGTCGGGGGCCACGTGGTGGCTCTCGGCCACCGTAGGCGCGGGCCTGTGGACGGTGAGTAATGGGCTAGCTCGCCGTCCATCCATCTTATGACGACAGGCCGTGTCGACGGCGCGTTCGTGTTCCACGCGCACCTAAAAGAGATGTCAGCAAACATGAGGGGCCCGCAAGAGCCGATGCCTGCGGGACTGTTCGAAAGAGATACCGCGGCCCTGGAACATAAAGGACAAATGAAGGAACATGGATGGTTTTTAGTCAGTAAAAGTCTAACACTCCCTTTGATGATTTCCCATCCCAAAAAAAAAGACACGCAGCTCTGATTTTTCGGATTCATGTGAGTATTGTATAATTATCACTTGCTTTGGTGAAGGAAAATACCGTGAGGAAACCAGCATGCTTGGGAGATATTTCTCGACGGCATGTAAAGTCACGTCAGAGGCCCATGTGCGGTATAAAACTCTGACACCAGGTTAGGCACTAACCACACGATAAAGCACAATGATAACGATGATAATGAGAAGTTATGTAATCAGGCGCTACTTTGCGGAAATCTATGACATTGAATGTCATGCAAAATATTTAGTTTTTATTCCGCGAAAAAGACTTATTAGTGCTGCAATCGTAAACTGAGTCCTACTTGGAATAATTTCACGAAATTCTGCTATAAAATATGGACTTCGTGTTATTTTGCGTTAAAAGTATATACGTCACTTCCTTAGTCCCGTCCGGGAAAAGATTGCGTGGAAGTCTTGTGGTATTGTAATAATATTAAAACTGCATGTTAAAGGAATAAAACCATGAGGTCCACAACGTGTCTTCTCATTTTGCCGATCTCGATGACGAACCTCCGCTATAAATACCTTTTTTTTGTTCACGGGGGGAAACCTTCAAGTGGCGACCGGTCTTTGGGGATAACACCGGGGAGTGTGGGATTTCTACGGCACTAAAACCACCCCGGTGGTCACCATCCGCACATGGGAGGAGGCACCGTTTCCTCTTAAAAGACCTGTCCGGAGCCCTCTCTGTGCAACGCCTGTTAAGGCACATCCCTGGGGAGATTGTAAAGAGTTCTCCCTACAAATACCTATAGTGTTTACACAGCTGCCTACACCCTTCTTCCCGAGTGATGTTGCGTTATTTGTGAATAAAACCTTTCATGACATATTGGTTCGAATCACATTACTACACACTGATATGTAATGGAAAAACAAGCTTTTTGGTGTCTCCTCCCACGCGAGTTAAAAATCAATGACTGAAGGATGCTATTTTTGTCGACGTGGGTGGAATGGCCTAGTTTGCTACGCTAGCTAAAAAAGAAGTATAAACATTACTAAAAGCTGACTAAACAACGAATGGAGCACCACAAAAATATGTCTCACTAGCTTATGCCCGCGGCTTCGCCTGCATGGAGTTCGGTAATTGTCCCACGGGATAAAAAGTAGCCTATGTGTTAATCCAAGTTATAAACTATCTGTGTGCCAAATTTCATCCAAATCCAATCAGAAGTTTATGCGTGAAAGAGTAACCCAAAACACCGAGTATCCTCACAAACTTTCGCATTAATAATATTACTAGGATTGACTACGGTAGCGTCCAAAAAGTCAAAAACCTCATTTTTCTACGGCCCATTTTTTACACCTGTCGAGTCAAGAGTTCCCTAAACGTTTGTACAGAATACACTTACTTTTGTTAAGATTACATCAGTATTACGAACGTCAACCGTGTCAAATTATGATAATTTTTAAGGGCCTGTGACAAATGAGCATCGGGTCGAAGCGGCCATCTTGCTGTACCTTCTGCATTCTGTAGTGACGTAGACTTTGTATATAAAAAATAAGATGATTAGTTTAATTTGAAACACAGTATTTAAAACATCGACTGCCTCGTTGATGTGTGTGATCGCAAGCGCAACTATTGAGCGTAAGGTCCTGGGTTCGATACCCACGTCGGGTAAAGTATAATTGAGGTTTTCCATGAGGAATTTGTCAGTAGCAGCCACGGAGTTTGAATTTGTGCCCGGTTGATGGCAATAGGCTCGCCCGCTATTACATGGAACTGGCGAAATGTGGGTGTACTAATGGGTACACATCTGCCTAACCCTTATGAAATTACAGACGTGATATTATGTTATGTATTATATAAAACTGAATAATACCCGCGTGTTACAAGAGAAGCAAAGGTAGACAAACTAAACGTTGGGAAGACGTCATGAAAAAGATAGCTGGTCCAGAACGGACACGTATTGCAAAAGATAGGACAGACGATATAACATTATATTTTTTTTTTGTCCTTCTCCCAAATCGGTGTAAACTAACGGTAATAGCAACCTCATGCCGTACTAGAAATACCTAATAGTCTATGTGATACTATTTATGAAAGCTATTTTAATACCCCTACTGTCTATGGTATATGTATCTATGGTTTTCCAAAAAGGTGTGAATTCCAGGCCATTGTTGTGGCCCAAAAGAACGAAAGTACACTTCACATTGTCTCAAATTAAATCATCATCTAGCCGAGCCTTGTACCAACTCTATTAGGTTCGGCTTACAGTATAACCAAAAGCAGCTGAATACCAGTGTTTTACATGGAACGCCTGCTTTCTGACCATTCTCTACTAATTAAAGGCTGAGCTGTCATTTCGAATCCATTGATGCAGCACAGTAAGCATGACAGCGTACCTGCGACCGTTAAAGGTAGTAACGGTCATTGAGAGGCCAATACTTAGGCTGATAAGATAAAAACAACGAAACTATTGAGATTGTATAACTTGTTATCATTTCGATAATTACTGCGCTATCTAAAAAGTAAAAGGATGATATCTACTTTCAGCATTATGTCTGTATTTGCTTACACGGAACACTAATACTTTTTCTAAAATACTCTTTTTATCATCAGCTATATCCCAGTAAAAGTCCCGTTAAAATCAGTCCAGCCTTTCCAAAGATTAACCGGAACAAACAGGCAGACAGTAGACTGACAATTTTTTTTTTAATGTTATTTTTCTAAGAATAGTATATACATACATAAGCATTCAGTAAAGAGCTGTTATTTTAAAATTAAAAAACAGGCCTTTAAATTTTATTTATTTGTATAGAAATAAAGACATTTGATAGATAAGACGTTTCAAACACATTTTCGAACCTTTAGATGTCTGTTTCACTGCTATTTCCTTCACTTAAAATAATCTCAAATATTTATGTAACAACACCAACTCATTCATTTTCATAGACAATATTCTGAAACATTTCAGAATTTTCAAAGTAAGAAAGTGTAAATAAATTGCTCTAGGAGACAATTAAATTTGAAATTCAAATCGCTCCTTTAAGCGTAAGTAATTTTATTACAATATCCGTAGACAGAGAGCTAATAGAACAAGTGAAAATGGAACATAATTTTATGTAAATAAATACCTATAAGTATACCTAAGTCTATAGGGTTACACCTAACCTCTTGGCCACGTGCGTACGCTTAGTCAACACACGTATTGAGGAAATATCAAGTGGAGAAAAAAATACTATAAAAACTTTTAGTGAATTTGGTTTATCTATCAACATTGGACGCGTATACAAAGTTTCGTCTTCATGCTTTTAACCGTTGAGGAGTTCTCTCGTGAGGAGGCGATCTTTGCTGCAGGATCAAGTCATGTCTATCATAAAAATGTATTGTCACTAGAACCAAAGCTGTGTGCAAAATTTTAGCTTGATCTGATACCAAAAAGTAGTCGAAAAATGGTTTGCAAGTTTTGAAGCCCTTACATACATACATACGAACAGTGCAAGTTAATGACAGATGTAAAAATTGAAAAAAAAATGCTGGGAGCACGCCCACGAGTCACCGCATCACATACCTATATTGCGACGTGACTGTACATGACAAGTGACATAAGCGACTTCACTTGACACAAGTCGTAGCACCAAAGGTCGTGGCAATAAGGTGGGTTTAGATAAAACTAACACAATGTAACCAGAGCTTAACCAAGTTTTCATGATATTCTTGACATTTTGTCACAAAAGAATGCTATGTAGGTACCTGTTTACACGAAAATAATTTGGTAGACTGGGGATAAATGTGCATATCGCTCGTTAACTCTAAACTGACCTTTATCTGCATACTTTTTGCTACTCTCTGTTTTGAGCGACGCTTCCGCCACACACGTAGCAGTCTCAAAGCACCTACGGGCTTATTGTGGATATGATATATTCACAGTTACTGTGTTAATTTTGTCTTATTTCGCGACGAGGTCTATGTTTAGCAGGTAGTATTTTACGGGCCGACAGTTGCAACGACACATTCTCCCTTGTTAATAACATAATTGCCAAACTTAAATCTCGACTGAACTGAAGTTAATGCAAGGTAATAACTTTCGCATTTATTACTAAAGGTATTAGGTAAGATCCGAAAATAATGACTGCGTTACAATGACTTATTTTAACTTGAAATTTACTTATTCAAGTTTATTATTTACTAGCATTTCGCCTGGAGCTTCGTCCGCAAAAATCATGATAGCTCGGCTAATATACATGATAATAAAATAATGCATAGCCGTACCCACGAAAAATGTAGCTGCCTAAAAAAAATTTAGAATTAGATCATTAGTTCTGGAGAGTACCCCCCCCCCAACATACAACCCCCCCCCCCCAACATACAAACAAATTTTACCTCTTTATAAGATTAGTATAGATATAGTTATAGCACACACAGTGAAGCACAAAGTAGTAGAAATATTTTTTGTACTATAGATAAGTTACAGTTTCCCATAACTTTCAATACAAAAAAAAAGCAAAAGAAAACATCTTACGTTATTTATAACTGCTATAACAACCGGCAAGTAACGTCTCACACCTCATTTCACCTTGCTACTTTCGGAGCAAATGATCCGTACAAGACCGTTTTCTCGCAAAGTTCGGTAAGCGCCTTTGAATCGCATCTAACTATGCTTTATAAGGTAAATAAAGTATCGGATGGGTGGAACATCGTTAGTGTGTTAGGATACAGCTGCAGTATAAGCGAGGCGAGGCAATCATGAGCAGAACCTTGAAATCGAAACAGTCGAAGCGTCTAGATCAGTGATGAATAAAAAAATCCTACGAATATCCTACTAATATTATAAACGCGAAAGTTTCTGACGATTTATGTGTCTGGATGTCTGGAGGTACTGAATACTACGGAATGGATTTAGATGAAATTTAGCACACAGATAGTTTTTAACCTGGTTTAACACATAGGGTACTTTTTATCCCGGTGGTATGATCCCGTGGGACAATTATTGAACTCCAAGCATGCGAACCCGCGGGTATAAGGTAGTTAGTTATTAAGTCAGACTTAAATACTCAACGTATCAACGTAAATTATTTCCACATGTTTGGTAGATAGATTGATGATGATGATGATGATGCCATCTAGCCGATTTCGGCAACAGCGACTGCATTCGATGGCTTTCTAGATTAGTTGTCGAGAGCTTTGGTGTGCTGCTCTATTCTGTGCTCACAAGTGGCTAGCATATCCAACTTTTGCCGAAAAACTCCGAGCACAAAGCGGACATGACAGAAAACCATTGACGAACTTGTAGGCTATAGCTGTAGGTGGCCTAGCTTTAAGGTCATCATCGCTAAATTGATCGGTGATTACAAGAAATTATTTAGTTATAGTAATAAAGAGTATTATCCCCATCTTGACCTACAGTGCACAAACTTGGTCTTTGACTAACATCCAAAAGTCCAAACTCAAGGTTTGCCAACGTGCTATGGAGCGTAGTATCTTAGGTGTAAAATTAACAGATCCAAACGCAAATTGTTGACGTGGCTAAAAAGGCTGCCAAACTTAAATGGGACTGCGCAGGACATGTCTGTCGCATGCCGAATGACATGTGGGCCCGTAAAGCTCAGGAATGGTGCCCTGAAACAGTATCGTGTCAGGGGCGTGGCAGATCACGATGGCGGGACGAACTGCACAGAATCGTGACCGTTGGAAGGAATGGAGGGAGGCCTTTGCCCAGCAGTGGGACAATATGGGCTAGCTATAATATCAGCGAAAACTACCCGGAACTACGAAACTAACGACCTTTAAGTGCAAACAACAATAAAACCCGACTCGGATTCGCATTAAAAACTTAAATCTTCTGACAGCGGTTCAAAATTATTAAAGTTTCGCGACAGCTGAGGATTATGGTGGAAAAAGTTGTAACAGCTCTTACGTCACTCACGATTGAACTCGGATTTGCCAAACACGCGAACTGGTAAACCCATCTGAAGTGTATTTAAGAAATACAAGCTATTGATTCATAAGAAATCTAAAATGATGATAATGAAGAGAGATGAATGATTTGAAAAATCTAGTTTTTCACAGTACTTCATCATTATTCTCCAAATTATTTGGGATAATATCCGAATTTATTTGGAATCGGCGCAGCATGTCTTCTTTTTCGATACTTCTCTATAACTCAACATCTCAGCAGTCTCCTTCATTCTAGTAGGTACTGTAGTATAGTGAGATCTATCTTATTTGTTGTCCTTACATAACAAACAATTCATCAATTTCCATTTTAAGATTACCCAAAAACTGGGCCCATTACTGAGTCTTTTCATCGTTTTACATTCACCAACACATACACCTGAAACAACCATCAGTAGGTAGGTCACTAATATTTTGTTCCTTATGAGCATTGACGCCATGTCTCATGGAGCAGGGGTAAGCAGTGATAGTCTAGTGGTATGACCGTGGTCTCCAGTTCGAACTCAAGACCTTCGATTTTTCGGATTCATGGGCGTATTGTGTAGTTATCTTTGGTGAAGGAAAACTTCTTGAAGGAACCAGCATGCCTAAGAGATATATATATTGACGGCATAAAAAGCCTAATCAGAGGCCCATGGCGGCATAAAAACTCTGACACCAGGTTAAGCACTAACCACACGATTAAGAAGAAGTTTGGGTAGGAACAGAAAACGAGCCATCAAAAATAGCGGCTACATCATTATGCGTGTAGTATAGGTGGAACATCATCCTAATATTCTTATAAAACCAAGTCAACTATTCGATTTCCATTTACGGACACGGTGTCAGGTTTGGCAAGGAATTTGTATAGATGTTATCACACTGTGTCGATATGGGCTTCACGCGAAAAATCTCGCGTTAATTGACATGTATTTCCTTTTTCGTACGCAGGCTTATGTCTGCTATATTTTTTTTCTAGGCACCTTCGATTAGTGATTTATTAAGCCGTTAGATATTATATGATACTAGGAGGTAGAATGTCATAAAATATTTGTGGACTATCAATCTGGATAACATAACTCCATGTTATGGAGCGCATTCTACTGCGTTAATAAAAGTAATCTTTAGTATCTTGAGATTATGAGACCAGATAAAAATGCATTCTTGAATTCTTGATGTTTAAAAGGCGATGCTACGTCATAGTTGCACTTAGTAAAAGAGCTGACTTTTAAAATAAGTATAAGGTAAAGTCGTCTGATGAAATATATTTCGTAACCATTGAACGGATTTGTTAAGCTTTTAGTTGCATATCTTTACATAAATTAGTAGCTTCTCGTGATCCTTTTCATCGAAGAGGCCACCACTTCCTAATTAATAGCAGCACAGAAGTCGGATATTAAAGATGTTCCCTACACGGTCAAAAATTATGAAATAGCAGATTTAAAAAAAAACTACTGATGAAGGATTTTAATTTTGCGGTTCAGAATGGTGTTTGAGCGTCAGTGTACCTTCTACCTTGTATAAACACGGAGCTTCAATTAAAGACTTCTCTTTTCCACAGAGGATCATCATTTCTTCAGCTGTTTATTTCTGTGAATAACTATAATTCAAATAACCTCCTCAACACTGTCAACCTGTACTGTGCCCAAGAAACTGGCTCCATTGCCACGTTGTTTGGTTAATACTTAGCCTTTAGCCAAGGTAAAAGCCAGCCCCTGGGTCACGGGAAGCGAGAGCGTTCTTCAGCTTATAATAATATAATGGTAACGTTTCTCTACTGACTCTCTACAGGACTATGTCATTGACACCGATTGATTTCTCTCCGGATAATTACGTCCCAAATTATATTCCTTTTTTGAAACATAGCTTCGTTTAAATATAATATAGGCTTAAATAAACAAAGCAAGACCCACACACATCCATAAATGCGTATATTTGTATACGAAATAATTTTGAGCTCATTGGTAAATCCTTCAAGGGGTGAACGTACTTGTGAATATTAGGTTACATCTTTTGTACTGACTGACATAATATATTTCGTACAAACAAGGTTTATAGGTCCTACTTACCAGAAAGGATGGAATTGCCGTCCTTTTTTTTTAGGAAGGGAAATCATCAAATGACCCGTAAGTGTGTCTCAGACTTTTACTGATTAAAACCCATCCATGTTCCTTCTTTTGCCCTTTGTGTTCCGGTGCCGCGGTATCTCTTTCGAACAGTCCCACAGCCCGGAATTGCCGCCCTGGCAGAATCAGTAGACGGCAGTTCATCCCTGTCAAACCATCAAACCTGTTGCTGGCAAACATTTTCCAAGTTCATCTTGATTCATCTCTGACATAGCCCACAGGTCTAACGTAAGATCATAATTATGCGCCAAAACTTACCTAAAACTGCCTTCATTTTGTCTGAGTACATGCCAAGTTTGAACAAAATGTTCTTGAACTGTCAAGAACAAATACTTTAGTTCACAGAACTTTGACTGATATGAACTCAGGCTTACATATGAGGTGAAGTTTTTGATAGTTTCTCTGGTGTGGAACGTTGTTTAAGGAACAAGAAGTTAGCTTGTTCCACAATTAATTTTGCTTTACCCAATTGTGGCAAAACTCACCAGGAGGGTTGTGTTTATTCTGATGTCGTTCCTTAAGTCAGTGACTGACTTCTGGTTTGATGCATAGAGCAGATATACATTTGTGTAAGACATCTTGCCTCTTCAAGACGGTCAATCATCACCTAGCCCTTTGCTGGCTATGTTGGGGTCGGGTTCCAGTCTAATCGGATGCAGCTGAATACCAGTACTTTACATGGAGCGACTGCCTATCTGACCTCCACAACCCAGTTAGTACTGGGTAATACGATATCCCTAGGTAAGACTGGTTGTCTGAATTTTGGGGCCACTGACTACCCTGTGCCGATTGTCAAAGATATCCAAATGACAGCCGGGACCAACGGCTTAACGTGCTTTCCGAGGCACGGAGGAAACTCGGTATGTAATGGTTGCTCACCCATCCACGGACCACCCTGGGCAAGCGCGGCTTACCCTAAAGATTGACCCGAGCGGCTGTTGTTATTTAGAAACGAGCTTCTCATCACTCAGGTCGGACCACTTCTGACTGTTATAAACCGAAAAAGCTTTAAGTACAACCCCACAGTAGGTCCAGGCAACTTTAGTATGCATAACCTAAGACATCCAGACATATTTAAGTTTCCCTCTCCCAGACTCAAAGTGAACCTTAAATTTCAAACTGTTTAACATAACCTAGGTTCTAAGTCATAAACAAGACATAAAGGCACACTTTGACTGTTCGTAAAGGGTAACCTTTTCATTGTTTAATCATTTAATTTAGTATTAGGTGGTTAACACCGTAGGGTTACCATTTCGAAATTTGAAAAGCCTTCCGATAAAGCTGAACATTTGCAAAGAAGATAGAACATTTTACTTATAAATCTTTTTTGTTTCAGAATTCATTGAATTTGTTTATAACCTAAAAATACCCTTGAATTATATATATAAAGTTCCAAGAAAGACAAGGCCAAGGAGGTTCAAAGTTGGGCATGTCCTTAAAAAACTCGATGGATGGTAACCCTAATCGTGGGTGACCTTTTGAAAACTTGGGGTTTGTTGCCAATTCATTAACAAGGTGAATTTAGTCGGTGTAATACCTTTGTAACTGTTACTTAATGCTGTTCTTGTTTTATTTTAGGGTCAGGTACCGACTTATCCCTACTTCCCTACTAATATTATAAATGCGAAAGTAACTCTGTCTGTCTGTCTGTTACGCTTTCACGTCTAAACCACTGACCTGATTTTAATGAAATTTGGTACAGAGATAAAGTTGACCTTGGGAAAGAACATAGGATAGTTTTTATCCCGGACTTTGGAAGAGTTCTCTTGGAAACGCGATATAACCGAACTCGACGCGGGCGAAGCCGCGGGCGGAAAACTAGTTTTTACATAAAGGGTTAAGACCCTTACGAATGTGAACAGACCTATTCTTTAAACAAACTCGGCCGACAACAAAAGAGACGCCTTTTGTCATTTAACTTTTATATAAACGTGTCGGACCCCAAAAATGTATCGTTTGTTCTCTCAATTGCCTTATCTTATTTTTTTATATTATCTATGAGCTATAATACTTGGACGCTGAATAAAGAGTCAGGTACATCATCGGTCAATGTTCTAGTAGTCACAAGCCGAACACGGTCCTCTCCTAACACGTCACAGCTCAAAGTTTGCCATCTCTCATAAATCTATCTCCCAAAAATCGATACCAAAAAGTTATTTAAAAACTCGTTGTTACTACTCTCAAAAGTTCACAAACTAATAAAGCTAAAAGCCCACCTGTCAGCGAAACAGCAAGCCCGTGAAAGCGACGCTACAAAAACAGGCGCTCGATAAAACAAACACTTTTCTCGATACGCTGTCGATCGCAGCACATCGGAGGCCGGAGTCCGGAGCTCGGTTTTTGTTTCACCCCATGCGGTCTGGAGCAGCAGCCGTGCTCCGTGGTTTGACATTGTGTACATGTACGTAAGGGCCCGTTCACAGCTTTGGACGATGCGACTCGTGACACGACAAGCGCGAGCGTTTCTCGTTCCCTTCGCATGAGTTCTGATGCTCTGTAAAGTTACGTCACGTATGTACAGATCATGGAATGACCGCGGATACTGACAGAAAAAAAAGAAGAGAGAAAGGAAGAGAAAGAATGAGCGGAGGAGGGGGAGGAGGAGGGAGGGAGAGAGGAAGGGAGAAAAAGAAGAAGAAGAGAGAAAGATAAAGTATTGATTAGTCTCGCACAGGACAAAAGTATATAAAAATACAAAAAAAAAAACATTAATTACACTAAATTGGTAATTTACGAGCCTACGTCAGCATGGTGCTGTGACAATTTGAAAAAAAATCTCACAGCTCTGATACATTCTCCGACAGAGCCTGCTGGTTCAAAAATGCAGTCAAACCGAGAGGGCTGGTTGCAACAGATACTTGAGTACATTACCTATCAAAGTCCGGTGTCCACAATCCGGTCCAAAGTCCAGTCCGAAGTTAAGCTTTCACGATTTAAAACTAAACTTATACTGTCACTTACGGGATATCTTCCATGATTGTTCATGATTTTGAGCTCCCGATATTTCGACGCACAACAACACGGAAGATGTCCCGTAAGTGACAGTATAAGTTTAAACTTCACTTTTTTAGATTTTTTTAAGTTCTTTGAATATTTAATGAGTGATTGATAAGTCTTTTAATACCGCACGCAAAATACACGCATTGGACGTGGAGTTGCGGACACCAGCCCGTTATACAATACACAACAAGTCTTTAATTAACCTTTACAACAGTGGAATACCTACCAGGAACAAATTATTTAATTAATGAGCTGAAAAATATGGTGGGAAAAATATTCACTTTGCCATAAAAATGGGTGGGCCGATGAACCGTGAATTGAATTTTCAATAAGATGCTCGTACAAAAACTTTAAACGGAGTTCTTCTAAATTTTCGCCCTACCTCCCAAGTAACACAGGAAGCATTTTAAAATACGAATAGTAAACTTATGTAAAACTTAAGGTCCGTATAAACTCATATAAAAGTTCACCGAGCGTCTTGATGCTTTATATTGGTATTTCAAAACCATTATGATGCTTTACAATGTATAACGGTTGGATAATGGCCTATCAAAATGCTTTTGTAAAGCCTTTAGTTTTAGTGAAGCCAACCACAATGCAACTGTACAGCTTTCAGCTGTTTTTAGTGTCTTAGGGTTTACAATAGCATTGTTAAGTAGTAAGATAATGCCTATTGCTGTTTAATAGCATAAACCTGTACCATTATAATGCATCGTAAATCCAGTATACAGCTTTCAGCTGTTTTTAGTGGCTTAGGGTTTACAATAGCATTTTAAGCAGTAAGATAATGCCTATTGCCGCTTAATAGCATAAACTTGTACCATTATAATGCACCGTAAATCCGTGATACAGCTTTAGGTTGTTTTTAGTGCCCTTTGTTGTGCTATAGCACTTTTAAGTGCTAAGTAAAAGCCTAATACTGTTGAACAGCATAAACGTGAATCAATATAATGCTTGCATTTTTAAACATCAACTGAGTGCTGTTGTGCGAGTAACAGCTCTTTAATCAAATACACGTGAGTTATTGTAATGCGTAAAGCTATATATACATTCACTTTACTGTATTCTTAAAACCATTTGTCGGCCATATTGGGGAAAAGCACATAAAATATAATATGTGTATACATCAACAAATAACAGCATTTTTTATGGTGTGTTGCCTAACCGTGTGTTCCTCTTTTTAGTCTATATAAATGATCTACCCCATTTATTTAAAAACCAACCACAAATGGTGTTGTTTGCTGACGATACCTCTTTAATATTTAAGACAAACAGACGTGCCACAAATCTTGACGACGTAAATAACGCCCTATTGCTGGTCCATAATTGGTTCACCGCGAATAATTTAGTATTAAATGGGAAAAAAACGAAGTGTATAAGATTTGCTCTACCGAATGTCAAAAGTAGTGATAGTGACATAGTATTGAATCAAGAGAAACTAGAATTCGTCGAAAAAACTGTTTTCTTGGGGATCACGCTCGATTCAAGGCTTCAATGGGGTCCGCATATAACTTCTCTTGCAGGACGGCTGAGTTCAGCAGCATATGCTGTTAGAAAAATCCGTCAATTTACTGATGTAGACACCGCGAGGCTAGTCTATTTTAGTTATTTTCATAGTATTATGTCATACGGTATTCTACTATGGGGACGGGCTGCAGACATTGAGTCTATATTTATTCTGCAGAAAAGAGCTATCAGAGCCTTATATGATCTACGTAGACGCGATTCTCTAAGAGAACTGTTTAAGGAAATTAACATCATGACAGTACCTTGTCAATACATCTATGAAAACATCATGTACGTTAGGAAAAATTTGCATTTATTTAGTAAAAGAGGTGACCGACACCACTATCATACTAGAAATAGGGACCAACTAACTCAACCAGGTTTCAGGCTAGCTAAAGTAGACTCATCTTTCATGGGGTACTGTTTAAAATGTTACAATAAAATACCTCCCCACATTCTACAACTGAATGAGACGAAATTTAAATCTTGTATAAAACGCACACTATGTAGGCAAGCATATTATAAGTTGGGGGATTACATTGATGATAAAAATGCTTGGCTCAATGCTGGTCCTGCTCCACAACCATAGGGGCAAACTAATTGATTACCATGTGAAGTTATTGTGGAAGCTGCAGAAGATTGTAAAACTATCTTTGAATTGTATAGATTCAATCTCTTAGTATTATATAATCGCATAGCACATGTGTGAGTATTATGTACTGTAAAGCTACCATTTACATTTAGTTATCTTCATTGACTTGAATGTGCCCTGGTGGCTGAGAGAATGTCATGCTCACACAAATGTCTCGCTGATGGTGGCGGGTGTGTCGGGTCATTTAGTTCCCTTCAATGTGGTTGAGTTGAATGGCGCTGATCCATGCGTCATGTTCGTGAACGGGCGCTGTCAGTTGGGACTGGTCATCTCTTAGCTGGCACGGTTTATTTTAATTACTTTATTTTTAAATTGTTAGTTTAATCTTTTACTCTGGACGCTCTTAATGTGCACGTCTTTGTACATCGTTCTCACATATATGTATAATCTCAACATGAATGATGTAACCAAGATTTTGTAACAATATTTTGATTAAAAAGAGTGTCCATGGAGTTTCTTGCCCATTCTTCTCCATAGAGATCTACGATTTGGAATGTGCAACTACAGTACTTTCGCAAGTTATTATGCCTTGTGAATGTGACTGTAGCTTAGCTTTTTTGTTTTTGACTTTCAAAAGTGCCTGTAATGGTCTAATTGAAATAAATGCTTTGAGTTTGAGTTTGAGTTTTGTGTGTAATGATTATGATAATTATGCTAATAACAAAATTAAGTTGTGATTATTCAAGTAATACAAATTCTGAAATGAGTTTTATTGTTTTGCTCAAGGATCCCCAAAATTACTTTCAAGCAATGGCACAATTTCAGTCTACATCAAGTCTATTGGTTTATCGGTGAACCCTTAGAGAACTACTTTATAGCCAATGGCACTACGGTGGTTCATCAAAAGTCTTCTCTCTGGCCTCTAGCTTAACGATTGTTCACGTGTGACTATTTATACTGCTGACGGCATTAATTGGCCTTTATACAGGTTCACCGGGTTATTGTAGACTCACGCCATTTTGAAAATATTTTATAACCAAAAAATATTATCATTCGAACCTATTTATAATAGCAATAGACCTTTATCATAATGATTTAACTTAATTTAATACTGCCCAATCAATACTATTACGTTAATTATGCAAAATTCATTCTAGACTAGGAATAAAAAATTGTTTTGATTATTTGATTCATATTTTTATATAACATTTTATATCAAAACTACAAAATATCGAAGGCGCGTGAAAATTTTCAATGAAACCTATATAGATATTTACAGTAAACTACATTGCGTTTAAAATAGGCATGAAATAACAAAAAAGTCAAAAACTTAGCCAGTATTATAAATTTTATTTTAATGCAAATACAAGTATGGTGTCACTCAGTTTTGACGATCTTTGTCCATATTATATTGCTGAACAAAGTAGTGAAATTATAACGTTAATTGTATTATAACATTTGTGCCATGGTATTAGAGATGTTTTTGCAATGATGATTAAAGTTCTACCTGTGAACACTTAAATAGCCTCAATCATGCTTTTAGAACAATCTTATGCTATTCTAATGCTTTTGTAATGTAATTAACATCTTCATTATCAATAATATTGCTAGTATAATGTTTCTGTAATGCGATTGGCAACTTCATTGACCGTAATAATGCTTCTATAATGCGATTCGCAACTTATTTGGTCACAATAATGCTAATATAATGCGCCTGTAATGCAATTAAACAACTATTTGTGAACTTATTTATGATCTAAAGCCGTATAATTTGTGCCCAAATTAGCATTACAGTAGCCGTATAAACGTTTGTAATGCTATCATAGAACTAACTCAAAATGCGAAAACGATACAGAAATGCTGTAAGTCGGCCGATATAATGCTTTTATGTGTTACTTGGGCTGTTAGATCCTAAAATTATGCAAACATCGAAAAAACATCGTTTTGAGTATTTGAGTGTCATTCATTGAGGAGCTTGTGGCTAAACGATAACAGCATGCGGCTGTTATCGTCGATGGTCGATCTTCAAGGCTAAGCAGCGCTTGCCAGGGTCGATCCGTGGATGGGTTACCAATCATTGAAATGATTGAATACTGAGTTTCCTCCGTGCCTCGGAAAGCACGTTAAGCCAATGGTCCCGGCTGTCATTTTTGTAGATCTTTGACAGGCGTCACAGGTAGTCAGTGACCCGAAAGTCTGACAGCCAGTCTTACCAGTGTCATTTATCGAGCATTCTGTTCGATGTTTCTCTGCGGCCATGTTGTTTTGTATCATACAAATTCAAGTGCGTACACAGCCTTAGTATTCGTGTTAGGCATGGTACAGTGAGCGGGTGCGGTGGCTGCGGTCAGCCGAACAATATTGTATCTTTACCGCGCTGCAATGTTCAGTAAACTCTGCATCAGATGATTGGAGCTCGTTCTATAGGTACATTGTGCGTGAGTTGTATTGTCTTGTCATTGAACAGTTTAATTGGATTGATATCTATAGGTATGACTTTTTAAGAACATGATCGAAATTGACTGTTCAGAGTTTCGTGGCAAACATCTTAATCTGATTCAGCGATGACTGTCTCACGAGGCATCGTCATTATAATGTCTAAATGGCTATCAAGAACTGCACCAGTTTTTAAAATAGTCATATTTCAGGAAACAAACTGTAGAAGTTTGGTGGTCTCTATTAAACTAGGACCGGGAATAATCCACATCAAACCAATCAGAGTTCAACGGGCTTTAACCAATACTTTTTCTTATCGTCTCGATGGTAATCTAAATTGAGTCAGCCCAGAATTCGGCTATGAATTTCAATACGAATCACATTCATAAAAAGCATTTAATATTTAAGCACCTCTATAATTTAAAATTAACTCATAACTTCAAGAGATAATTATGAACGACATATCTATTAGAATCGAGTGTTACATACATAATCGTGTCCTAATTACATATTTAACACTAATCCCCCGCCCTACACAGCTAATCCATAATTAATGTATATATGCAAATTAATTTCTCATTAGATGCTTGTATTTCAATCCCTTCATCCGGAGTAAAGGTGAAAAAATTTGCGAAGACGTTTCGTTTTACTTGTGAAAGTGTGAAGTAATATCATAACCAGTCTTGGCTTACGGCAGCTTAAAGCATCATCATCATAATCTCATCATTCTCTTGCCTCTGCTTGCGTCTCTTTCTTCCATATTTCGCTATTACTCGTCATCTCGTCAGACATCTGCTTGAAGCAGAAATCACTAAATACGATACCGCTAAACGTACTTTTTTGTCTGTCATCTTCTATGGATTGGCAGAAAGAAACGGAGCGATATTTTAAATACGTTTATCGGTAAACGTATTTATTGATCAGTGGTGCAAGTGGGTCTCAGGGATCAGTGAAATCAGTAAGGACCATTTGCAGACGCAGCTCTGGACAAGATACAACCAATATAAGATAATAAAATAAGATCAAGATCACGATCAACGATCGATAAGGTCAAGATCAGAGATTGAGATTAAGATAAGATCTGGATCTCTATACAAGTACTAGAACACAATAAATAATGAAATTTTGCAGTATATGGGAGACCGACGCACAGACGTTTACCACGTGTTCAGTATATCATTTCTATGTGGGGGAGGTTTAGAATGATGTACTGAATACGTGGTAACCGTTTTAGCGTCGGTGTCCCTTCCACCCTACATATTTCTACTAGCTTTTACCCGCGGTTTCACTCGCTTTAATTTAGAATTTGACAATCAATTCGGGTTGTACTCTGCTTGTAATAATCCAACAATCATGATTCAAAAGACACGTGCCGCAATCTATTATCATAAGAATGTTATAAGTTTTAAGTTTTTAAACTGTCATGGTCACTAACATTATAATTAACACTAGGTAGTGTTAATTATAATCATAAGAATGTTATTGTTGTTTACCTCGGGAACTGTATTTTTTTTCGGGATGAAAGATACCCTATGTCCGTTTCTGTACACCTGACAACGTATATGCAAAATTTCAGGATGATCGGTTTAGTGGTTTAGGCGTAAAAAGGTATCAAACAAACATACTTTCGCATTTATAATATGAGTTAGGAAGTTAGGATTGCCGCGTCTACAACTCGTTCGTACGTAAATAGGTGAAATAAAAATACCACTTCAGTACACAAAAGCAAACTTATAATACTCATAAAATTGTTACAGCTATATAACCCCGTTCTGCAGTCAGAACTTACTTCGTCCAATCTTCAGGATATTTAAATAGGTAAATGTAGACCACAGTTGTTATTCAATAGTTTACAGAAGTTTATCAAGGAGATGATAGTTAGGCAACTTTGAGCACTAAAGCTTCACTGCCGAGTACCTCCACTTTGTTCGCTTGAAGAACTTCCCTGGAAAGATGAAATGGAAAACTGGGTTATAGAGATTAATAAACAAACAAATTTAATAGCTATAGTTGCTGCCAGTTAAGATCGCAATGGCGGTCATTGACCCACCTACATTTGTTAAAGTTCTTAACTTGATGGAGCGACTGCCTATCTGACCTCCACAACCCAGTTGGTCCACTAGGTAATACTAATGCCAATTAATGCCATATAAATGGCTTAAAATATTATCCAAACTAGTTTACATAGCTAGTGTTGTTGCTATTGAGCCGTAAACTAAACTTCTATTCTGTATCTTGGGGCTCGTTTACCTCGTGCTTCTGATAAGCAAACGCCTTAGCCAATTTTCTGAAATTTCAATTTCCGAATAAGGGATTTTATTGAACAGTCTCTTAACTTTTTCTTGAAACGAGTTTAAACGAAAACAATGAAAAAATTCAATTTACAAAACTTTTTGTAATGTTGGGGTCTTGTCGTCGTCGGTGTAGCTACTGAGAACCATTACAAATTTCTTGTATTTTTGTAAATGTTGCCTGTTTAGGAACGAGTCATGTGGAACTTGAACCTATGATTTTAATTTAAAAACAAAGCATTGATTTAGAATAAAGCAATGATAGGCACTTGTGAATACTCATGTAGTCGACTCAAAAACAAAAGAATAAAGCTACTAAATCCATCCCAGAGCGTTCAATCGTATACCCCTATGAAGATCAGCAGACAGGAAACTCCATGGACACTCTTTGAAACTATTACAAACTCGTCCATTTAAAAAAGGGTCAAATATTGTTTGCGCTGTATTCGTTGGAGGTACCACCCGCTCAATGACGAACGACCTCTTTTTATCCTTATGCCTTAAGTAATAAGGTAGAAAAGTGGTCGACCGTCAGTGAGCGCGGCAGTACAAAACAATCGTATAGATTTGAACCTGGTAATCTATTTCAGAAACAAATCTTTTGACTCGAGAAAAGATGAAAAAATAATTCAGGGAAACACTTAACAAGTTCTGGCACATAACAAGATAATCATCGTTGACGGTTTCGCTCCAAATTTGAGGGTAATATTGAGTCTGTTGACCTTTAGCAAACTGGCATTATGGCCAAACTTCTAACTTCCATAATATGAGAATTCCGAACTATCATCTTAGGTTTGGGGTAGGCTTTCACAACATTGTGCTACCTCCTTCTATTGTTTAAGGTCTATAGAATAGACTTTGTTAGTTGGTATTAATATCGTCCCGACCGAATTTTGGTCACGGCTACCCTCGGCAGTCGGTCACAAAGGAGACTACCCAAGTAAAGAGAATATTTACTAGTGCACAAACATACGCAAACATAGGTGTTCTCCTTTCTCTCTCACTCGGACTATGAGTCAGATAGAACAGCAATCCGACACAACCGCAGAGAGATCAGGCGCAGAAACAACGGTTTTATGTGCTTTGTGGGACTGTTTCACCACCAACCATAAAATTCTGAGCTGCTACTGAAGAATTTCTGATTGAAAAATCTAATAGCATTTTGTTCGACCAATCGAACCTAACAAATCTCGTTGCCATCAAGAGACCAACGAGCAATTGGTTAGTTAGTAATCATAGGACAGACGCCACCACATCAAGCTACTATAAAATCTGTCAAATTTCTTTAATAGATTTTTAATTTTGTGGCTACAGCATTAGGTTCAAGATTGATTGGGAAAATTTGACAGTTTCGGATAGCTTAATGTGCTAGCGTCTGTACTGTAATATTATAAGTTCTCACTTCTCAGATTTGGGCGACTGGATGCTGCTGAGGACGACTTCAACTTTCTTGTTGACGCCTTCAAAGTAGGTGAGGTCGATGGTGTATGGCTGGTCTCTAAAGTTGATTATGACGACGTAGGCTTTCTTGTTGTACCACCTGGAAGAATATAAGATATCACTGTTAATCGGCTCTATTTTTATTTTTGTACAAGTTCAAAATAAAATCAACTATATTGCAACAGTGCTGCATTGCAAATATTCCAGTGGTTTCAACTAGTAGTTCCAAAGGTCGCCAAATATATTATGAGCACAGTCTGCAATACAGTTGTTGTATTGTATCGTTCAATCAATCAATCAAAATCTTTTTATTTCACATAGGCCTACATGGGCACTTATGAAACGTCGACAAAAAGGTGCACGGTTCGGGTTGGTCGTTTTCTATGGAGAAGAACCGGCAAGAAACTCCATGGTTACTCTTTTAAAATGATTAGATTTTACAATATTATCATGTTACAGCATTAGTACTCAAGTATGGGGGACAGCATAGGCCCGACAATAAGTCGTTGCTGACTACACAAAAAAACGGAAAACAAGATAAGAGGTTAACAAAAGTTAACACACCTCTAGGAACCACAAGGCCTATACTATTCACACATTCACAAACAATCGTTAAAAAGAATCTATACAAAGGCAAGAAAATATTATAAAATACTAAATTAAACATGTGACAAAAATATTGTCACCAGTGCTGCAACTATTCTGAACAAAGGGTGTTTAAATGATGTGAGAACCATTGTAAAAAAAACCATTGTAAATTAAAATGAAAAGAAAAAAAAAATAAGATTGAGAATAGTTAGAGACATCCACATATTTTTGCCGTTTATGAGCTACCAAGGAAGCCGCATGCGCAGAAGGAACTAAAGCCAAACCTCTTTATCTTCAACGTAGTTCTTGATTTTGTAATATGCTTTTTTAGTAAGGACACGTTTAATGTACTTTTTGAACTTTCCATCGGTCAGTTCTATAACTGGCTTAGGTATTTTGATATAAAAACGTATACTGTTTATAAGAAAAGACTTACTAGTTTTTGTTAACCTGAATTTGGGTATTACAATTTCGTGTTTACTGCGTGTATTAATATTGTGGAAGTCGCTTCTAATTTTGAAAAGCCCTCGGTTTTTGCTAGTTGTATTATTTTCTGGCTAGGTGGAGAATTCGGCCGGTTTTGCTGTTACTGAAAGCTTGATTTTTTAATTGAATCGTAGATGTTAACAAGATAATGCTTTGTTTGTAGCTTTAAAATACATATAAAATAAATTATTTTTTCATTTTCTGGGTACGAACGCTTATTTTTTTTTTACAGACCATAACTTATCCAATAGTAATGTAACTTTTACGGCAACACGTTGATTGTTTTGCCAGTGACAGAATTGATGATATTCTCCAAAAAGTTGATTAATTTAAATGTTTCAGTTGACCTATGAGAGCGCATGCATGAAGCAATGAACGTTCTCCTCAATTTCAACTCATTGATTCGTAAATATCGCGCGGACCTATTTATGTTAATATTGTGACCTGAATTCTGTAATGCCAATATTTTCAAGGACTTTGTATCTATTTCCGTATAAGGACAAATAGGTATATACTCTATGTGTAGAGTACAGTTAAGTAGGTCTACAAACATTCGATCCGAGCTACAAATACCTATAATTTGATGTTGTTTTTCTTCTACATCTAGAGGTATTGATAATGTCATGTTAATCTTGCAAGAATTGATAAATTGGATAGGTACTTTGTTTCTCTCAAGTGTTTATTTTTTTTCTATATTGAGTTTTCAAGTCATAGCATTTGAAAAGATTACACAATGAATCATCGTAATATTTTACAAAATCATCTATTTCATGACGACCTTTGTCTTGATATGTTGTATTTTCGGTTATTGTGTGTGGGTATCTCTATCATATCTAGAAACCTTTCTCCACCACAATGATCCAATTTCGAGAAGAATAGACTATGTCTAGCACTCACCTTCTGAAAGCGAAAACTCCTTCATTGTATGCTACGGACTCGTATCTTCCATATCTGAAGACCTTGTCAGTGCGCAGTTTTGCTAATGCCTTGTACACGCTCAAGTGAGACTTCTCGGATAAGCTCTGGACTTCTACATTCAGGTTCTCAAAGCCATCAGCTACGGGGAGCCAGGTCTTGTCACCGTCTGAGAAACCTGGGGAAATAATTTAAATATTGGGGGAATAATTTTAATTGTTATTCTACATAGTTAATCATTACTATCAAAGAAAAATCATTCATTCTTTTCTCGTTCAACTTCATAGACAAGAATTTGTCTGGTGTTTGAACCTGTCTGCTGTCTGTTGTTTGAAGATTAGCGTTTTCAAGAAATATACATAGGTTTGACTTGATTTGGTTTATTTATACCTGCGTTCTTATCAGCATTCCATTGGAACGGTGTACGTTCAGGGTCTCGAGAAGAAATCCAGTAGTTGATAGGGTCATCAGTGTTGCAGCCACTGGGATCAACGGTATCTTCCCAGCTTACATAACCGTCGACCATACCGATTTCTTCACCCTTAAATTAGTACACGTTAAAATATTTTTATTTTAATATTGATAATGTCAATATCAAAATGAACATAGCTTGGTGCTTACCATGTACGTAACGCCAATACCGGGCATCAATAAAGTTATCATGTTGATACCATCAACTAATTCTGGGCTAAATCTTGAAGCGACACGACTGTTGTCATGATTTCCGGCCTGAAATTTAATAATTATGATATAATACTATATTACGGATGACAATATTTTAAACAAAACAAATTATTAATACAGTTAAAGTCTTACCACCCAGTTGGCGTGTTGATCAATAGGTTTGAATGTGAGGAACTTTTCAAGAGCGTACTTAATCTCAGCAGCACTTGAACCAGCATTAACATCAGAAATCAGCGCAAAGTTGAAAGGCATCTGGGCTCCTTCGCGATCTCCGTCACCGAAGTACTTCATCGTGATTTGAGGAGTGGAGTATACCTCAGCCATCATGACTCTACTCAAACCATCCTTCTCTTTAAATTCTTCGAAAACTTCTCTCCATTGGTACACCATTTCTACAGTTTCATCGAGTTCTTTTGTGTAAATGTGTGAAAGATAATCGTAGTTATCAGGGTCATCGGTGCTGCCAGACAAAGGTTCATCAGGATACTTTCCACCAAAATCTGCCTTGTCAACCTCGAACAAATGCGGGACAGCATCAACCCTGAGGCCTGCGACGCCTTTGTCTAACCAGAAACGAATTACATTTGTCATTTCTTCGACCACATCGGGGTTACGGTAGTTAAGGTCTGGTTGACCGATGAGAAATTGGTGAAGGTAGTATTTGCCGACCTCTTCTCTGTACTCCCAGGCACTCTTACGGAAAACACTAACCTAAGGAATTAAATAGATTATAGAAATGTTTGCATTGAATGATTACTTAACTCGTCAGAAGTCAGTATTATTGTTAATATCATCGCATGTGGCATGAAATTTATTACCACTAACGCAACTTCTCCTGGTTCGCGGTCGCCACTCCAGAACTTTTCGGCCCAATCGGCCTTTCAGCGAGAATGTTCCCTGCCCACTGCCACTTAAGTTTGGCAATTCTTCGTGCTACGTCGGTAACCTTAGTTCTCTTGCGGACGTCCTCATTTCTGATTTGATACCGCAAGGAAACTCCGAGCATAGCCCTCTCCATTGCCCTTTGGATGACTTTAAGCCTTCTGATTAGGTCCACTGTGAGCGACCACGTTTTGGTCCCACATGTTATCACTCGCAACACACTGGTCATAGACTTTCGTTTTGAGACACTGCGGTAAATTGGACGAGAAAACACCACGCAACTTCTATAATTTACTTCATCATCATCGTCATCATCTTCCTGCTCTTTTTTTTTTGGATAAGAAATCATCAAATGACTCTTCCCGCTCTGGGCGGAGCGGAAGGGAGTGTCAGACTTTTACTGACTAAAAACCATCCATGCTCCTTCATTTGCCAACTCATGATTGCAGACATCTCTTTGAGCCGCGCGTGGAACACGAACGCACCGTCGACACGGCCTGTCGTCATACGACGGACGGACGGCGAGCTAGCCTATTATTCACCGTCCACAGGCCCGCGCCTACGGTGGCCGAGAGCCATCACGACGTGGCCCCCGACGCCCGCTGCTTCTCCCGCGGCGGCTGGGACGTGAGGTTCTGACCCTCTCACGTTCCGCCACCTCCTTCGCTAGCCTGACTGCTTCGCAGAAGGAGGTGACGGCTTCCCATTCCTTCTCGCCCCGGACCATGGCTTGAACCAGGGCCGGACTTGAGAGGTCGCCGCCGCCAATCGCCGCTACGTGTCCTCCGGGCGATCCACACAATGATAGCACCCTGCGTTTCCTCCCGCCCGATTCGGTGCAGGCGCCTCCCGAAACATCCGTGTCCGGTGAGGACCTGCGTCAGGCGGAAGGTGAGGGCGCCGTGGCGCCTCTCTAGCCACACCTCAAAGAGGGGACTTATCGCCACTATCGTGGCGTGCCCTGCACTGGTTGCGACAGTCGCTCTCTCCTTGTCACGATGAGATCGCGCCGGAGGTCTGTCCGCTGAGCGACAATTTGCCGCGGCAGCGGAGTTTCCCCCCGGCGTAGTGTCTCCGCGCGCCACTCGTGCAGGCGCGCGAGGACTATGGCCTCCAGATCCCATGGCGGCAATCCGGCAAGGAGGCTCGCCGCCTCGCGGGATATCGTGCGGTACCCACGGATCAGCCTTACGGCTACCACCTTTTGGGGCGCGTTCAGAAGCCGCGCACTTTCTGAACGCGCCCCGCGTTCAGAAAGTGCGCGGCTCGCAACCTCAACGAACGCGCCTACATCGGGGCCCCGTAAAGGGCCATGGACCGCACGATCCCCGCGTAGAGCCTCCGGCAGGAGGAGCTTGAAGGCAGCATCATTTTCCTGCCCATGCTTTTTTTCCCATGTTACTTGGGGTCGGCGCAACACGTTTTTTTCTTCCATTCTCCTCTGTCAACTTCTATAATTTACTTCATGTAAATTAATTATAAAAAACAAAGTCTTGTATGCTTACCCAATTGTTAGGCGGATGCGTAAACCCATTTTCGTCCACTACTCCGTCCTCCCAGATAAAGTAATCGTAATACTTCTCGTGACCTCGGAGCGCCTCCTCAAACCACACACTTTCATTACTCGTGTGGTTTGGTACGAAATCCAGAACTATTTTAATATCTAGAACGGTAAACGATGGTGTTTGTATTTCTTGTTTGTTTGTGAGATAGTCCCCTATACTTCTATTATATTATTGGTATTTGCAAAGTAAGTAAAGTAGTCAAATTACTTTTGTATGACGGCTCTTTGTTTTGGTTTTACTCGTTAAGGATAAAAGACAATAATGACTGATTTTAACTGTTCGTTTCTACTACGATGTTCCTTAGAAATAGTTTGTTATTACTATCATCGAGTGCTTTAAAACTCTGTACATTACTTGTTGTGTTATTTTAGTCGCGAGTCTGTTTGTGATGATTTAATGTTTTCATTTATAATGCTTTATAGAAGCATGCTACTTCGACAAACGATTTCTTTATATTATCATTATTTTGAAAATAAAACTTACCTAATTCTTTAGCTTTCGCCATGAGGTTTTCAAAATCTTCCATGGTTCCGTATTCTTCTTGAATAGCATAGAAATCAGCGATGTCGTAGCCAAAATCGTACATAGGTGACTTGAAAATAGGTGACAGCCAAGTTGCACCAACGCCCAACTCTTTCAAGTATTCCAGACTTTCTGTGATTCCTGGAGAGAAGACGGTGATAAATCAAAAACTCCCATGTATAATGGGTGTAAAAGTATCCTTAACGAAGAGGAAAGGCGATTATTCCAGTTCTCCCGTCATTGCGATCATATTTTTGTTCTAGATCATACCTGGGAACCTTCTAATTAAGGAGTTATAAGTTCCAACATTTTCACTTTTTTTTTTAAATACATGTTTGTAATGTTATGAATGTACTTTTAATACATTCAGGACCCCTGTACTATTCAATCCATCCACCAGCACAATGTCGAGTGCGCTACATTGAGTTCTACCGTAAAATGAGATTTTACATCCCAAAAAAAAAGGTCGTTTCCCAGAAATAATTTTTGCGTAGAGTTAATTAGTATGATGTACAGAATGCGTGGTTGATAGCTTCGTGAAGGGTCCGTTTACACCGTATATATTTGAAGCAACTCAAGTTATGTTTCCATGAGGATAGATAACGAAACCAAATAATTTGTAATGGGTTACCATTCAAGTCTCCAATGCCATCACCATTGCTGTCCTTGAACGACCTTGGGTAGATCTGGTAGAAGATGGTAGTCTCCCACCAATCGAGTTCCTTTTCATTAGAGCTACGACTAAGTACTAGTGCGAACAGCACTGGAAGAACTAGGAGGCTCTTCATCGTGACCCTGTGGAAATATAAAATGTTGAGATATTGACTAAATAAAAAGTGCAGGTATGAAATATTGGCCCTTATCAGTAGGCTATGAAATGAGAAATTAAAAATAATATTGAAAATATTTATAATAATATTGATATTGATCTTGTAGAACGTTTGCACGTTTTCATCATGTTACGGGAATGTTCATATTATTATCAACGTTTGCGGACATTGAACCAAAATACAATTCTGACTCTGATTCTGATTTCGATTCTAACGAGAACAAGTTTGTAACAGCTACAATATACTTTGTCTATACAAAATTGTTACAAAAAAATGCTCCACCTACTCCGATTATTGATAATAATAGAAACAAGTGTATTATAAATTGTTTAATTACCACAACTGTTGTTTTCATGACAATAAATTATCATGTTGAGATAATGAATGAAAAGCAAAGTTATGATGCAGATATCAGAAGAAAAGTTGGAAAAGGGACGCTCCAAAAAAAAATCTTATATCCTTCTAGGTCAAATTCTTAGCAGTTACGAGTATAGTGCTCTAGTAACAGCATTTATGAGGGAGGACGAACGAAAAGGATAGTTATATTGAAATTCCATAATGACGGTCTAACCCTATGGTAAAAAGCGACAGTTTAAACATGTATAATTGTATATACGCACAACAACCTATCAAGCTATACAACATTAGTATTCGCGGGTCTCTTATTGTACAGAAAATCAATAAAAAGCGAGGCCATTTTATACTGGAACTTTATAGCTTGATGTGTGACCGTGTGTGCCTATGCTATAATGTTACTTACCACATAATATCTGCTACTGGGTGAAGTGTACGGCCAACATCCGGCTATATAGGTAAACATATCTTATATTTCAGATAAATGATACAGAATTCAGATAAAGAGAAACACTTGGGTTTTATCTAGACTTTCATAATACCACATAGTTTTAGAAGTGTTACCATGTCGTTATAATAGTAACATAGAAAATAGCAGAGTAGAAAGAAAGACAGAAGTAGAAAAGAAGAGAAGAAGAAAGAGAAAGAAGAAGAAGAGGAAGAAAAGAGAGAGAAAGAAGAGGGGAAGAGAGAGTATCTTTATTGAATTTTCCAGACCACAGGGTCTGGAAAATTCGATACTCTGTTAATTTACTTCAGAAACTAGATAGTACGAACTATGGCTGTTGTTTACATGGTGTGGTCTTATATGATATTTTACGGTTTAAAGGGGGAATTATTCGTCAATATACAACTGTTAAAACCGTCAAAAAATAAATACCGTATGAAACTGCCATGTAATCCCAAATTACACAGTAAAAATCGTACGTCCTCTTTGAATTATGAGTCGAGCTTCACCGTAACTGACAAATGCTTGCTCTGACTGGACAGGTCTTTCTTCAAAAGATCATCTCAGGCACTAACCTGCATTGTCCTAACCTGGGAGTTACTATGACGTCTTAAATCAGGAGTAATTCCAGTGTGGGAAAGAGACAGAGGCAGATTGTCTACCGCCATCTCTGTCCCACACTGGAATTACTCCTGCTTTAAGACTGCTTTAGATGGTAGGCCACCAGATGTGACTTATTATTTTATCTTCTATCTATATATATAAAATGGTAAACTGACTGACTGACTGACTGGGTGATATATCGACACACAGCCCAAACCGCTGCTCCTAGAGACATGAAACTTGGAGGGTGTGTACTTTGTGAAGAGTAAGTATCCACTAAGAAAGGATTTTTGGGAATTCCACCCCAAAAGGGGTAAAATAGGAGATGGAAGTTTATATGAAAGTCCGTCAGTTTTGTAGTTAGGATCTTCAAATTTTGTGTTTAGGCTGACGATTGAAAATTTATTTATACGTGTCTCAGCGTTTTTGATCATTCTATGCCCTAAGGGATGAAGAGCGGGATGAAGGTATGTAATGATATTTGTTTGGGTAGAATCTTGCAACTCAATTTTGAAGCAGATATCTTCAACCGATTGAGCTGAAATTTTGCACACACCTTTGGTTCTGGTGACAATACATTTTTATGACAGTCATTCCTTAATCCTGCAACTTTTGCATTTTTCGACATCCACGCGGGAGAAGTCGCGGGCAAAAGCTATTTATATTATAAGCCTATATTGTCCCACTGCACGACAAAGGTCTCCCCCCTTTTCTCCTTCCACTTTTCGAGTTCTAGTGTGATTGTAGGTCAATCCTTTGCGAAAAAATTCAGCTCATCCCACCATCTCCTTCTGGGCCTGCCGACTGATATCCACGCACTATTACTTACTGAATAGCATGCCAGAGTATGTCTGTTACAATCCCAGCAAAAGAAAAAAAAACTTTTTTCTCGAACAAAGAAGGAACAAGCATTGATTACTTCAGAAGCTCACACACCAACGCATTGATAATTAATTACACACGAATAAGGTCAAGGCAAGTTATTTAGAAGTACTTCCTTAGTTAATTTTCCGCATTGATGTTCCTTACAATCTAAGAGAACCTCGTGGCTAAATAAGAACAGCCGCTCGGGTCGATCTTTAGGTTAAGCCGTGCTTACCTACGTTGGTCCGTGGATGAGTGACCACCCATTACATACCGAGTTTACTCCGCGCCTCGGAAAGCACGTTAATCCGTTGGTCACGGCTGTCATTTGTAGATCTTTGACAGTCGTTACATGTAGTCAGTGACCCCAAAAATCTGACAACCAGTCTTACCAAGGGGTATCGTATTACCTAGCGCTAACTGGGTTGTGGAGGTCAGATAGGCAGTCGCTCCATGTAAAATACTGGTATACAGCTACATCCGGTTAGACTGGAAGCCGACCCCAACATAGTTGGGAAAAGATTAAGCAAATGATGATGTCCCTTATAATCAAAACAGTGTGGAAGGGACACCCACGCACAAACGCTTACCACGTATTCGGTACATTGTTCTGAACCCCCCATATAGATATTTTTCATAGGTAATTTACTTCCACCTTGTATAGAGTAGATATTTTATGCATAATATATGTATTTTCAAATAAAACCAGTCTTTGATAAATATAGTTTAATCAACAAAACGTAAAGTCAATAAATACAACAATTTCTTATTTTAATTTAGTGCAGTTTCAAAAAAATACAAAAAAAAAACACATTAATTACTCTAAATTGGTAATTTACGAGTTCAAAAGCCTATCTCAGCATGGTGCTGTGAAAATTTGAAAAAAAATCTCACAGCTCTGATACATTATTCGATAGAGCCTGCTGGTTCAAAAATGCGGTCAAACCGAGAGGGCTGGTTGCAACAGATACTTGAGTACATTACCTATCAAAGTCCGGTGTCCACAATCCGGTCCAAAGTCCAGTCCGAAGTTAAGCTTCCACGGTTTAAAACTAAACTTATACCGTCACTTACGGGATATCTTCTGTGATGGTTCATGATTTTGAGCTCTTGATATTTCAACGCAGAACAAGACGGAAGATATCCCGTAAGTGACTGTTTAAGTTCAAATTTCACATTTTTTTAAATTCTCTGAATATTTAATGAGTGATTGATAAGTCTTTTAAGGGCAGGTATTCCAGGCACCCCTAATTTTACGTCACTTTGATTCAATATTAAACAAACAAATAGTGATTGTTTAAAGCCAAAAAAAAATACATATTATAGTTTACTGTATGTACTTTGATCATCACACACATTGTGCGTGAGTTGTATTGTCTTGTCACAGAGCAGTTTAATCGGATTGATATCTATAGGTATGACTTTTTAAGAACATGATCGAAATTGACTGTTCCTCTTCAGAGTTTCGTAAACATCTTAATCTGATTCAGCGATGACTGTCTCACGAGGCATCGACATTATAATGTCTATAAAGCTATCAAAAACTGCACCAGTTTTTAAAATAATCAAATTTCAGGAAACGCGCTGAGAAGTTTGGTGGTCAGTATTAAACTAGAACCGGGAATAATCCACATCAAACCAATCAGAGTTCAACGGGCTTTAACTAATACTTTTTCTTATCGTCTCGAGGGTAATCTAAATTGAGTCAGCCCAGAATTCTGCTATGAATTTCAATACTAATCACATTCATAACTAAAGTAGTTAATATTTAAGCACCTCTATAATTTCAAATTAACTCATAACTTCAAGAGATAATTATACATATTTGTACTAGCTTTTGCCCGCGGCTTCGCTCGCGTTAATTTAGAATTTTACAATCAATTCGGGTTGTACTCTGCCTGTAATAATCTAACAATCATGATTCGAAAGACACGTCGCGCCATCTATTATTACAAGAACTTTATTGTTGTTTTCCTCGGGAACAGTAAAATTTTTCGGGATGAAAGATACCCTATGTCCGTTTCTGTACACCTGACAACGTATATGCAAAATTTCAGGATGATCGGTTTAGTGGTTTAGGCGTAAACAGGTAACAAACAAACTTACTTTCGCGTTTATAATATTAAAGTTAGGAAGTTAGGATTGCCGCGTCTACAACTCATCCGTACGTAAATAGGTGAAATAAAAATACCACTTCAGTACACAATAGCAAAGTTATAATACTCATAAAATTGTTACAGCTATATAACCCCGTTCTGCAGTCAGAACTTACTCCAATCTTCAGGATATTTAAATAAGTAAATGTAGACCACAGTTGTTATTCAATAGTTTACAGAAGTTTATCAAGGAGATGATAGTTAGTCAACTTTGAGCACTAAAGCTTCACTGCCGAGTACCTCCACTTTGTTCGCTTGAAGAACTTCCCTGGAAAGATGAAATGGAAAACTGGGTTAAGAGATTAATAAACAAACAAATAGCTATACTTGCTGCCAGTTAAGATCGCAATGGCGGTCATTGACCCACCTACAATTGTTAAAGTATATTATATATACAAGTTTATGTATACAGGGTTATTTGTAAAACACCAGCAGCATTTATGATCGATTAACTCGTCAAAATGTAGGGAACAGCTGATTTTTTTTTCGCGATTTCTGGTTTGGTCCCATAGTAAAAGTTGTTCATAATGATGAGTTCAATGACCTCTTAAGAGGTTGCTGGTGTTTTACAAATAACCCTGTATAGATAGTGTTGTTGCTGAGTAAGTGAGCCCCAAACTAAACTTCTATTCTGTATCTCGGGGCTCGTTTACCTCGTGCCTCTGGTAAACAAACGCCTTAGCCAATTTTCTTAAATTTTAATTTCCAAATAAGGGATTTTATTGAACAGTCTCTTAACTTTTTCTTGAAACGAGTTTAAACGAAAACAATGAAAAAATTCAATTTACAAAACTTTTTCTAATATTGGGGTCTTGTCGTCTGTGATGTAGCTAGTGAGATCTATTTCAAATTTCTTGTATTTTTGTAAATTTTGCCTGTTTTGGAACGATGTGAGACAATCATGTGGAACTTGAACATTTTCCAGCTATGATTTTAATTTAAAAACAAAGCATTGATAGAATAAAGCAATGCTAGGCACTTGTGAATACTCATGTAGTCGACTCAAAAATAAAACTACTAAACCCATCCCAGAGCGTTCAATCGTACCTATATCTCTATGAAGATCAGCAGACAGGAAACTCTTTGAAACGATTACAAACTTGTCCATTTAAAAAAGGGTCAAATATTGTTTGTGCTGTATTCCTCACTGACGGACGACCACATTTTACCCTTATGCCTTAAGTAATAAGGTTGAAAAGTGTAGTACAAAACAATCGTATAGATTTGAACCTGGTTTCATTTCAGAAACAAGTCTTTTGACTTGGAAGTATACGACTGCACATTGCACAAGCAAACGTTGTTCGAGAGTTGTCAAAGTTATTGAGGTAAATACGAACTGTTGATAAACTGTATGAGACGGAAGTCACTAAAGAACTAATGAGCTAGAAATCATCAGTTAATAGATGATCAGATTGTAGTGGAAACTACTGAAAATCGTGACTTTGATTTGAATAGTACAGAATATTATAAACAAAGTATGCAAAAGTAGCTCGAAAGATAATAAAGTAGTAAAAAAGATGAAAAAATAATTCAGGGAAACACTTAACAAGTTCTGGCACATAACAAGATAATCATCGTTCACGGTTTCGCTCCAAATTTGAGGGTAATATTGAGTCTGTTGACCTTTAGCAAACTGGCATTATGCCCAAACTTCTAACTTCCTTATTATGAGAATTCCGAACTATCATCTTAGGTTTGGGGTAGGCTTTCAAAACATTGTGCTACCTCCTTCTATTGTTTAAGGTCTATAGAATAGACTTTGTTAGTTGGTATTAATATCGTCCCGACCGAATTTTGGTCACGGCTACCCTCGGCAGTCGGTCACAAAGGAGACTACCCAAGTAAAGAGAATATTTACTAGTGCACAAACATACGCAAACATAGGTGTTCTCCTTTCTCTCTCACTCGGACTGTGAGTCAGATAGAACAGCAATCAGATAGAAATTTACGTGCTTTTTGGGTCTGTTTCACCACCAACCATAAATTTCTGAGCTGCTACTGAAGAATTTCTGATTGAAAAATCTAATAGCATTTTGTTCGACCAATCGAACCTAACAAATCTCGTTGCCATCAAGAGACCAACGAGCAATTGGTTAGTTAGTAATCATAGGACAGACGCCACCACATCAAGCTACTATAAAATCTGTCAAATTTCTTTAATAGATTTTTAATTTTGTGGCTACAGCATTAGGTTCAAGATTGATTGGGAAAATTTGAGAGTTTCGGATAGCTTAATGTGCTAGCGTCTGTACTGTAATATTATAAGTTCTCACTTCTCAGATTTGGGCGACTGGATGCTGCTGAGGACGACTTCAACTTTCTTGTTGACGCCTTCAAAGTAGGTGAGGTCGATGGTGTATGGCTGGTCTCTAAAGTTGATTATGACGACGTAGGCTTTCTTGTTGTACCACCTGGAAGAATATAAGATATCACTGTTAATCGGCTCTATTTTTATTTTTGTACAAGTTCAAAATAAAATCAACTATATTGCAACAGTGCTGCATTGCAAATATTCCAGTGGTTTCAACTAGTAGTTCCAAAGGTCGCCAAATATATTATGAGCACAGTCTGCAATACAGTTGTTGTATTGTATCGTTCAATCAATCAATCAAAATCTTTTTATTTCACATAGGCCTACATGGGCACTTATGAAACGTCGACAAAAAGGTGCACGGTTCGGGTTGGTCGTTTTCTATGGAGAAGAACCGGCAAGAAACTCCATGGTTACTCTTTTAAAATGATTAGATTTTACAATATTATCATGTTACAGCATTAGTACTCAAGTATGGGGGACAGCATAGGCCCGACAATAAGTCGTTGCTGACTACACAAAAAAACGGAAAACAAGATAAGAGGTTAACAAAAGTTAACACACCTCTAGGAACCACAAGGCCTATACTATTCACACATTCACAAACAATCGTTCAAAAAGAATCTATACAAAGGCAAGAAAATATTATAAAATACTAAATTAAACATGTGACAAAAATATTGTCACCAGTGCTGCAACTATTCTGAACAAAGGGTGTTTAAATGATGTGAGAACCATTGTAAAAAAAACCATTGTAAATTAAAATGAAAAGAAAAAAAAAAATAAGATTGAGAATAGTTAGAGACATCCACATATTTTTGCCGTTTATGAGCTACCAAGGAAGCCGCATGCGCAGAAGGAACTAAAGCCAAACCTCTTTATCTTCAACGTAGTTCTTGATTTTGTAATATGCTTTTTTAGTAAGGACACGTTTAATGTACTTTTTGAACTTTCCATCGGTCAGTTCTATAACTGGCTTAGGTATTTTGATATAAAAACGTATACTGTTTATAAGAAAAGACTTACTAGTTTTTGTTAACCTGAATTTGGGTATTACAATTTCGTGTTTACTGCGTGTATTAATATTGTGGAAGTCGCTTCTAATTTTGAAAAGCCCTCGGTTTTTGCGGACATATAAAATATATTCTAGGATATAAAGGGAAGGCAGAGTCAGTACATCGATCTCTTTAAATTTTTCTCTGAGGGACTCGCGAGGACCCATTTTATAGATCGCGCGGACTGCCCGCTTTTGTAAAATGAAAATTGAGTCAACGTCTGCCGCCGATCCCCACAGCAGAATGCCATAAGACATAATATTGTGGAAATAAGCACAGTATATTAACCTAGCAGTAGCTGCATCAGTTAACTGCCTTATTTTCCTTACTGCATATGCAGCTGAGCTTAACCTACCCGAAAGAGTTCTAATGTGCGGTCCCCACTGCAATTTTGAATCGATAGTAATCCCTAGGAATACAGTTTCCGCTATAACATCAAGTTTTTTGCCGTCAAGATTTAAATTTATATCCCGTTGAGGTACATTTGATAAAGAGAATTTTAGAAATTTTGTTTTGTTCGCTTTCAGTAAAAGATTGTTAGCTGCGAACCATTTTGAGAGAACAGTTAGACTTTCATTGGCATGTAAGACATCCGTATCCTTTCTATCTATTTAAAAAATTAGCGAAGTGGCATCAGCAAACAGAATAATTATATCCGATAATTTGGCCATCATGTAAGGGAGATCATTAATGTAAACAAGAAATAGGTAAGGCCCGAGAATTGAACCTTGGGGCACGCCCATCTTTACTAGAGACCCGGAGGACGTCGCCTCATTTACATTTACTTTTTGCTGCCTGTTTGATAAATATGAGAGAACAAGATCAGCAGCTTGTCCACGAATTCCGTAGTGGTGTAATTTACAGATCAGTGTGTTGTGGTCGACGCAGTCAAACGCTTTCGAGAGGTCACAGAAAATGCCAATAGCATCCTGGGACTTCTCCCAGGAGTCCAGAATGTGACTGATGAGTTTTACTCCCGCGTCTGTTGTCGACCTACCCTTCGTGAAACCAAACTGTTGACTATGCAGAATCCCATTTGAGTTGAAGTGTGACAGCATCTGGTCCAGCATTATTTTTTCATAGATTTTACTCAATGCTGGAAGCACAGATATAGGTCTATAATTAGAGGGGTCACCCTTAGAACCCGATTTGATTCGTTGCTAAAAGAACTGCCGTATAGATGTGGATAAACGGTGTTTCTTCGACAAATTCTTTGGCTTGTGCAAGAGATTGGTTTTCCGAGGACAGATCAGTGAAGTTTCTGTACTTTTCGTAATGAATCATATTAATTATTTAGTAATTTTACACACGGAACAAGTCTTGAACTCAAGAAAAGCTCATACATTCATCAATGTCAGTTATTTAATTGCTATTGTCGATTCTTAGGCCAATTTCGTTGTTGATCAATGGTCAGTAACGAATGCTTGTTTACATATTCATGTATGAGGTAAGCGGTTACAATGAGGACCTGGTCACGCGATGTTTTATGTTGAGTAGTTCAAATATATCTAGATCTACGGTTTTATTTTCTAGTTGTATTATTTTCTGGCTAGGTGGAGAATTCGGCCGGTTTACTGTTACTTAAAGCTTGGTTTTCAATTGAATGGTAGATTTTAACAAGACAATGCTTTGGTTGTAGCTTTAAAATACATATAAAATAAATTATTTTTTCATTTTCTGGGTACGAACGCTTATTTTTTTTTACAGACCATAACTTATCCAATAGTAATGTAACTTTTACGGCAACACGTCGATTGTTTTTCCAGTCACAGAACTGATGATATTCTCCAAAAAGTTGATTGATTTAAATGTTTCAGTTGACCTATGAGAGCGCATGCATGAAGCAATGAACGTGTTCCTCAATTTCAACTCATTGATTCGTAAATATCGCGTGGACCTATTTATGTTAATATTGTGACCTGAATTCTGTAATGCCAATATTTTCAAGGACTCTGTATCAATTTCCGTATAAGGACAAATAGGTATATACTCTACACACACAGTTAAGTAGGTCTACAAACATTCGATCCGAGCTACAAATACCTATAATTTAATGTTGTTTTTCTACTACATCTAGAGGTATTGATAATGTCATGTTAATCTTGCAAAAATTGATAAATTGGATAGGTACTTTGTTTCTCTCAAGTGTTTATTTTTTTTCTATATTGAGTTTTCAAGTCATAGCATTTGAAAAGATTAAATCGATAAAACATAGTTTCACAATGAATCATCGTAATATTTTCCAAAATCATCTATTTCATGACGACCTTTGTCTCGATATGTTGTATTTTCGGTTATGTGTGTGGTACGTGTGTGTGGGTATCTAGAAACCTTTCTCCACCACAATGATCCAATTTCGAGAAGAATAGACTATGTCTAGCACTCACCTTCTGAAAGCGAAAACTCCTTCATTGTATGCCACAGACTCGTATCTTCCATATCTGAAGACCTTGTCAGTGCGCAGTTTTGCTAATGCCTTGTACACGCTCAAGTGAGACTTCTCGGATAAGCTCTGGACTTCTACATTCAGGTTCTCAAAGCCATCAGCTACGGGGAGCCAGGTCTTGTCACCGTCTGAGAAACCTGGGGAAATAATTAATTGTTATTCTACATAGTTATAATCATTGCTATCAAAGAAAAATCTTTCATTCTTTTCTCGTTCAACTTCATAAGCAAGAATTTGTCTGTTGTTTGAACCTGTCTGCTGTCTGTTGTTTGAAGATCAACATTTTCAAGAAATATACATAGATTTGACTTGATTTGGTTTATTTATACCTGCGTTCTTATCAGCATTCCATTGGAACGGTGTACGTTCAGGGTCTCGAGAAGAAATCCAGTAGTTGATAGGGTCATCAGTGTTGCAGCCACTGGGATCAACGGTATCTTCCCAGCTAACATAACCGTCGACCATACCGATTTCTTCACCCTTAAATTAGTACACGTTAAAATATTTTTATTTTAGTATTGATAATGTCAATATTAAAATGAACATAGCTTGGTGCTTACCATGTAAGTAACGCCAATACCGGGCATCAATAAAGTTATCATGTTGATACCATCAACTAATTCTGGGCTAAATCTTGAAGCAACACGACTGTTGTCATGATTTCCGGCCTGAAATTTAATAATTAAGGTATACACTACATTACGGATGACAATATTTTAAACAAAACAAATTATTAATACAGTTAAAGTCTTACCACCCAGTTTGCGTGTTGATCAATAGGTTTGAATGTAAGGAACTTATCAAGAGCGTACTTAATCTCAGCAGCACTTGAACCACCATTAACATCAGAAATCAGCACAAAGTTGAAAGGCATCTGGGCTCCTTCGCGATCTCCAGCACCGAAGTACTTCATCGTCATTTGAGGAGTGGAGTATGCCTCAGTCATCATGACTCTACTCAAACCATCCTTCTCTTTAAACTCTTCGAAGACTTCTCTCCATTGGTACACCATTTCTACAGTTTCATCGAGGTCTTTTGTGTAAATGTGTGAAAGATAGTCGTAGTTATCAGGGTCATCGGTGCTGCCAGACAAAGGTTCATCAGGATACTTTCCACCAAAATCTGCCTTTTCAACTTCGAACAAATGCGCGATAGCATCAACCCTGAAGCCTGCGACGCCTTTGTCTAACCAGAAACGAATTACATTCTTCATTTCTTCGACCACATCGGGGTTACGGTAGTTAAGGTCTGGTTGACCGATGACGAATTGGTGGAGGTAGTATTTGCCGACCTCTTCTCTGTACTCCCAGGCACTCTTACGGAAAACACTGACCTAAGGAATTAAATAGATTATAGAAATGTTTGCATTGAACGATTACTCAACTCGTCAGAAGACAGTATTATTGTTAATATCGTTGCATGTGGCATGAAATTTACTACCACTAACGCAACTTCTTCTGGTTCGCGGTCGCCACTCCAGAACTTTTCGACCCAATCGGCCGTACGTTCAGCGAGAATGTTCCCTGCCCACTGCCACTTAAGTTTGGCAATTCTTCGTGCTACGTCGGTAACCTTGCTTCTCTTGCGGATGTCCTCATTTCTGATTTGATACCGCAAGGAAACTCCAAGCATAGCCCTCTCCATTGCCCCTTGGATGACTTTAATTAAGCCTTCTGATGAGGCCCATTGTGAGCGACCACGTTTTGGTCCCGCATGTAATCACTCGCAACACACACTGGTCATAGACTTTCGTCTTGAGACACTGCTGTAAGTTGGACGAGAAAATACCACGCAACTTCTATAATTTACTTCATGTAAATTAATTATAAAAACCGACACCTTGGATGCTTACCCAATTGTTAGGCGGCTGCGTTAACCCATTTTCGTCCACTACTCCATCCTCCCAGATAAAGTAATCGTAATACTTCTCGTGACCTCGGAGCGCCTCCTCAAACCACACACTTTCATTACTCGTGTGGTTTGGTACGAAATCCAGAACTATTTTAATATCTAGAACGGTAAACGATGGTGTTTGTATTTCTTGTTTGTTTGTCTGTGAGATACTCCGCAAATATTTCTCAGTATTTGCAAAGTAAGTAAAGTTATCAAATTACTTTTGTCTGACGGCTCTTTGTTTTGGTTTTACTCGTTAAGGATAAAAGACAATAATGACTATATTGTTTTAACTGTTCGTTTCTACTTCGATGTTCCTCAGAAATAGTTTGTTATTAATAACATCGAGTGCTTTAACACTCTATACATTACTTGTTGTGTTGTTTTAGTCACGAGTCTGTTTGTGATGAATTAATGTTTTCATTTATAATGCTTTATAGAAGCTTGCTACTTTTACAAACGCTTTCTTTATTTTATCGTTATTTTGTAAATAAAACTTACCTAATTCTTTAGCTTTCGCCATGAGGTTTTCAAAATCTTCCATGGTTCCGTATTCTTCTTGAATAGCATAGAAATCAGCGATGTCGTAGCCAAAATCGTACATAGGTGACTTGAAAATAGGTGACAGCCAAGTTGCACCAACGCCCAACTCTTTCAAGTATTCCAGACTTTCTGTGATTCCTGGAGAGAAAACGATGATAAATCAATCAATGTTATGAATGTACTTTAAATACATTCACGACTGTACTACTCAATCCATCCATCAGCACAATGATTTGAGTGCGCTACATTGAGTCCTACCATAAAACGAGATTTTACACCCCAAAAAAGAGAAGTCGTTTCCCAGCAATATTTTTTGCGTAGAGTTAATTAGTTTGATGTACAGAATGCTTGGTTGACGGCTTCGTAAAGGGTCCGTTTACACTGTATATATTTGAAGCAACTCAAGTTATGTTACCATGAGGATAGACAACGAAACCAAATAATTTGTAATGGGTTACCATTCAAGTCTCCAATGCCATCACCATTGCTGTCCTTGAACGACCTTGGGTAGATCTGGTAGAAGATGGTAGTCTCCCACCAATCGAGTTCCTTTTCCTTTTCATTAGAGCGACCACTAAGTACTAGTGCGAACAGCACTGGAAGAACTAGGAGGCTCTTCATCGTGACCCTGTGGAAATATAAAATATTGACTAAATAAAAGTGCAGGTATTATGCTCTTATCAGTTTCAGTATTCATCTATGAAATGAAAAATAAAAAATAATATGGAAAATAAAAGAATAATTAATTGCATGATTTAATAAAGGGTTTGGATGGTGATAACGACGGGATTACAAAAATAAATGCAATTAACTCTCACAAAACTCGTGTTATAGTATCGTTTCGTAAACCCCTAACAGACAGTAAATATAAGACAAAACTTGGCAGGCCATGACTAAAACACGAATAAGCGAAGAGTTGGCATGCAATAAAGACCGTGCAATGAAAATCAACATTACCTACTATAGTTATACATATATTCATCTCATACTAAGTGTAGAGATAAAATCATCAGTGATAGGTAGAGCTATTTTGGTTCAATGTCCGCAAACGTTAATGTTAATATGAACATTCCCGTAACATGATATTGTAGAACGTTAGAATACGGAATTACGGACTAGGTAAACTTGCACTTAGTTTGGTAAAATCTTATTTAAGTGATAGACAACAATATGTTCAAATAAATGGTGTTAATTCACAGGGTTTAAAAGTAAAAATGGGGGTTCCGCAAGGCTCAATATTGGGTCCTTTCCTCTTTCTAGTATATATAAACGATCTACCCTATTTATTAAAAAACCAACCTCAAAATATGGTGTTATTTGCTGATGACACTTCTCTAATTTTTAAGATAAATAGACGGGCCCAAAATCTAGATGACGTAAATAATGCCCTACTTCAGGTCCATAATTGGTTCACAGCAAACAATTTAGTATTAAATGAAAAAAAAACGAAATGCATAAGATTTGCTTTACCAAATGTTAAAAGTAACGAGTGTGATATAGTATTGAATAAAGAGAAACTTGAATTCGTAGATAAAACCGTTTTCCTGGGGCTTACGCTTGATTCAAGGCTACAATGGGGTTCTCATTTGAAATCTCTTGCGGGGCGCCTAAGTTCAGCAGCATATGCTGTTAGAAAAATCCGTCAATTTTCTGATGTAGATACCGCTAGACTGGTCTATTTTAGTTACTTTCATAGTATAATGTCTTATGGCATTCTGTTATGGGGACGGGCTGCAGACATTGAGTCTATATTTATTCTGCAAAAAAGAGCCATCAGAGCCATATATAATCTTCGTAGGCGCGATTCTCTAAGGGAACTGTTTAAGGAAATCAAAATCATGACGGTACATTGTCAATACATCCACGAAAACATAATGTACGTTAGAAAAAATCTACATCTTTTTAATAAAAGAGGTGACAGACACAATTACAGTACGAGAACTAGAGACCAATTAGTTCAGCCGGGCTTCAGACTCGCTAAAGTAGACTCATCTTTCATGGGGTACTGTTTAAGATGCTATAATAAAATTCCACAAAGTATTCTTGAACTGAATGAGACGAAATTTAAATCATGCATTAAACGCACACTATGTAAGCAAGCATATTACAAGTTGGACGATTATATCTCTGATAAAAATGCTTGGCTCAATGCCGGTCCTGCTCGACATGGACAGAGGCGCATAAACTGATTAATGGATAGCATTAAATAGTATTGTTGGAGCGGCTGAAGATTGTACAACTATCTTTGCATTGTATAGATTCAATTTCTTTTGGTATTATATAACCGCATAGCCCATATTATGTGAGTACTTTGTAATAGAAAGCTATCCTTCGTTGGAAACCTACGTCATTTTTTTTTTTTTTTTGACTTGAATTTGCCCTGGCGGTTAAGTGTATGTCATGCTCACTCAAATGTCTCGCTGATGGTGGCGCGTGTGTCGGATCAGTTAGTTCCCTTCAAAATGGTTGAGTTGAATGGTGCTGATACATGCGTCATGTTCGTGAACGGGCGCTGTCAGTTGTGACTGGTCATCTCTTGGTTGCCACGGCTTATTTGAATTAATTATTTTATTTTTTGAATTGTTCTTTTCCTTGTTTTTACTATGGACACTTTTAACGTGCACATCTTGCTACATCGCTCTCACATAATGTACCATCTAAACATGAATGATGTAACCAAGGTTTTGTAAAAATATTCTGATTTAAAAGAGTGTCCATGGAGTTTCTTGCCCGTTCTTCTCCATAGAGATCTACGTTAGGGAATGGGCAACTACAGTACTTTCACAGTTTTTATGCCTTGTGACTGGGACTGTAGCTAAATTTCATTGTTGTCTTTGTTTCGACAGTTCAAAAGTGCCTGTAACGGGCCTACTTGAAATAAATGCTTTGATTTTGATTTTGATTTTGAATAAGTTTGTAACGGCTATTGATACTTGTCTATACAAAATTGTTACAAAAAAATTTAAAAAAATTATCATTAACCTGAAACGTGTCCGTTTCATACTTATCCGTGGGAGGGGTGGGGGGATTTGTGCATAATTCTTTAAGACGTGAATAGCTTTTTACAACGTAATTTTTAAAATATTTAATATAATAATATTTCAAATTCCGGGAGTGTCCATATTAAGACAATGTATAGCAATTACAAAAAATGCTCCACCTACTCCGATTATTGGTAATAATAGAAACAAGTGTATTACAAATGGTTTAATTACCACAATTAATTTTTGAATGCCCTGTAACCCTTTTATACTTGTACATATTTATTTCTATTATAGTATTGTAGTTTGTAAATAATTAATATTTTGATTAAAGAAGCTATGAATTACCACAACTGTTGTTTTCATGACAATAAATTATCATGTTGAGATAATGAATGAAAAGCAAAGTTATGAAGCAGATATCAGAAGAAAAGTTGGAAAAGGGACGGTCCAAAAAAAATCTTATATCCTTCTAGGTCAAATTCTTAGCAGTTACGAGTATAGTGCTCTAGTAACAACATTTATGGGACGAACGAAAAGGATAGTTATAATTATTGAAATGGCATAATGACGGTCTAAACCCATGGTAAAAAGCGACAGTTTAAGCATGTATCAACCTATCAAGCTATACAACATCAGTATTAGCGGGCCTCTTATTGTACAGGAAATCAATACAAAGCGGGGCCATTTTATACTGGAACTGTATAGCTTGATGTATGACCGTGTGTGCCTATGCTATAACGTTACTTACCCCATAATATCTGCTACTGGGTGAAGTGTACGGCCAACATCCGGCTATATAGGTAAACATATCTTATATTTCAGATAAATGATACAGAATTCAGATAAACAGAAACACTTGGGTTTTATCTAGACTTTCATAATACCACATAGTTTTAGAAGTGTTACCATATCTTGTGATAATGGCCGCTATTTTCTATGTTACTATGGTTTGGAAAATTCGATAAAGATACTCTGTTAAATTACTTCAGAAACTAGATAGTACGAACTGTGGCTGTAGTTTACATGGTGTGGTCTTGTATGATATTTTACGGTTTAAGGGGGGCATTATTCGTCAATATCCAACTGATAATACAGTTAAAAAATAAATACAGTATGAAACTGCCATGTAATTCCAAACTACACAGTAAAAATCGTACGTCCTCTTTGAATTATGAGTCGAGCTTCACCGTATCTGACCAATTGCGCTGACTGAACAGGTCTTTCTTCAAAAGATATCTCAGACACTAACCTGCATTGTCCTAACCTGGGAGTTACTATGGCGTCTTAAAAAGCAGGCACTTCCAGTGTGGGAAAGAGATAGAGCTATGCAGGTTGTCTACCGCCATCTCTGTCCCACACTGGAACTACTCCTGCTTTAAGACATCATGATGACCAGATGTGACTTATTTTTTTATTATATTATAAGCCTATATTTTCCCACTGCACGGCAAATTCCTCCCCGCTTCCCTCCTCCCACTTTTCGCGGTCTAGTGTGATTGTAGGCCAATCCTTTGAGAAAGAGTCCAGCTCATCCGGCCATCTCGTTCTGGGCCTGCCGCAGTGCCGTTTCCTGCTATTTGGTATCCACTGAGTGGTAATTTTTGCCCATGTCTCCTCCTGCCTGATGAGACTTGATCAAGATTATGTCAGGACTTCTAAAAGGGACGTCTGAATTTGTTTCGGATGTTTCTTCTCGAAGTAGTCGGATAGGAAACACCAGCCTCATGTAGTTTTAAAAAAGTATATGTTTAATCGTGTAAAAGTGATTTGAAACCAACTTACAGAAACACATGATTTATGAATTATATGATTTTCAAGAAGATATCATGATTGTGACAGAGAAGCGATCTAAATAAAACTTATTTTTCTGTCTCAAATCAATATTTTCAAGTTTACTTTACATAATCTTTTTGAGTGATATGCGTATGTAGGTAGACAAATATTTAATAAAAACCTGACATGTACGAGTCGGACTCGCCCACCGAGGGTTCCGTAGTAGGTACATATTATTATAAGTAGTTCAAGAATCGAGTCTCGCAGTTTTTTCCGAGCTTTTTCCTATTTTTTACAAATGTATATTTTTCAGATTTATCCCTGTACTTGTAGTATAAGACGATATTACTTGCCAAATTTCGTAGTTCTAGGTCAACGGAAAGTACCCTATAAATTTAGACTCCATTGAGAGTGTCGAAATATACGTTTTTTACGGCATAAACGGGCGTATCTTTTCTTATGTAAACTTAGAAGTTTTTTTTTTACAGCTTTAAGGGCCTGTAGACCTGAGTATATGATTTTAATTTCAATTTGATACCTTCACGCGTTCCCGAGATAAAGGGTCTTGACAGACAGACGGACAACAAAGTGAGCCTATAAGGGTTCCGTTTTTCCTTTTGAGGTACGGAACCCTAAAAATCAAGAATCATGTCTACGATTCGCATGTAATTTTATGCTACATCATCACTCAAAAGTCAAACGCTACAGAGATCCACGAACTAATACTTACTGAATAGCATGCCAGAGTATGTCTGATACTATCCCAGCAAAAGAAAAGAACACTTTTTTCTCGAAAAAAGAAGGAACAAGCATTGATTACTTCAGAAGCTCACACACCAACGCATTGATAATTAATTACACACGAATAAGGTCAAGGCAAGTTATTTAGAAGTACTTCCTTTGTTAATTTCGGGTTTTCAGAATGATTTTCTGTTCATTCATTCACAAGGAGGAGTATTTTAAGCATTGCCAGATGGCAACGAATATACATATATACACGGTTGAGACTCGCACATACTAAAGAAGGGATGGCGTCAAAGGGACTCCTGTATACTCAGCAATGGGTGGGGAAAGGATATCGACGTGCAAAGTACCACCCTGAATTCAACCTATTATTAAACCCTGGTAGGTCTAGAATCGTGTACTGAATTCATGAAAACATTTTCCGCATTGATGTCCCTTACAATCTAGGAGAAGCTCGTGGCTAAATAAGAATCGGTCGATCTTTAGGTTAAGCCGTGCTTACCTCCGTGGATGGGTGACCACCCATTACATACCGAGTTTCCTGCGTGCGTCGGAAAGCACGTTAAGCCATTGGGTCCCGGCTGTCATTTGTGTAGATCTTTGACAGTCGTTACAGGTTGTATCAAGGGGTATCGTATTACCTAGCGCTAACTGGGTTGTGGAGGTCAGATAGGCAGTTGCTCCATGTAAAATACTGGTATTCAGCTGCATCCGGTTAGACTGGAAGCCAACCCCAACATAGTTGGGAAAAGGCTAACAGATGATGATGTCCCATACAATCTAAACAACCCTGTTTAGGACACCCACGCACAAACGCTTACCACGTATTCAGTACATTATTCTGAACCCCCCATATAGATATTTTTCATACGTAATTTACTTCCACCTTGTATAGAGTAGATATTTTATGCAAATGTATTTTCAAATAAAACCAGTCTTTGATAAATAAAGTTTAATCAACAAAATGTCAAGAAAACAACAGTCACATGATAAATACAACAATTTCTTTTAGTGCAGTTTCAAAACAAGTCCTTCGAAGCCAACAACTGGTACAGCCGCCGCGTTGAACACGTCACTGTAATAGAAAAAAATAAATTAAAAACCGGCAAAAGTGCGAGTCGGACTCGCGCACGAAGGGTTCCGTACCATTATCTATAAAAACGGCAAAAAAATCATATCCCCTTAAATGTTTTTTATTTTATTCTGTTTCTAGTATTTGTTGTTATAGCGGCAACAGAAATACATCATCTGTGAAAATTTCAACTCTCTAACTATCACGGTTCATGAGATACAGTCTGGTGACAGACGGACAGACAGACAGACCGCGGAGTCTTAGTAAAAGGGTACCGTTTTACCCTTTGAGTACGGAACCCTAAAAATCATGAACAAACTTGGAATCAATTTACATCTTATACCATATTGAATAAAAAAGAAAAACTATAAATGGACTGCCTCATTGGTCTAGTGGTCGCAAACGCGACTGCTTAGCATGAGGTCCTGGTTTCGATTCCAGGCTCATAAAAAGTGTTATTAGGTTTTTCCATCAGGAATTTCTCAGCGGCGGAGCATGGATTTTTGCCCGGGTGACCGCAATTGGCTTGGCCCGCATAACATGGGACTTAAATGTAACTGGCGAAATGTAGGTGTACTAAATGGTACACCTCTGCCTCACCCTACGGGGATTACAGGCGTTATGTTATGTTTGTACAAATGGTCGTATAAATCTTAAACCTTAAAACCATTATTGTCACACACTACCTAAAACTTATCTACAGACTACCATTACTGAAGCAGTAATTACACACTTTGTTTTTACAACCTCATCTTCACAGTTTCAGCTATACTTAGATTTAAAATACCTTTTATAGACTATCGTAAGAAATAAGAGTATCATAGAAAAATATCCCATGTCTCAGGGAAGCTTGCATAATCAGCCTATAATGTTCCCGCTGCTGGGACACGGAGTCCTCTCTATGAGAGGGACCAAAGTGAAACTTGAATCAAAGCAAAATAACTTAACTGCTAAGTTTGACACGTTACATATGTGAAAGGCCCCGGTTGGCTGTTCCAGTTTTACCAAGTGTTCTCATTACCCAGTATTAACTAGGTTGTGGAGATCAGATAGGCAGTCGCTCCATGTAAAATACTGATTTTCAACTGCATCCGACTAGACTTGAAGCCGATCCCATTATAGGCTAGGCAGATGGTGTAAGTATTTTTAAATGTCTTTGCTTAGAACCTACCCTTCGTTCTTAGGAGACTGAATGCTTCTCAGGATAACGCTGACGTCACCGACAACGTTTTCGAAGTACGTCAGATCGATGACGTAGTCAACGTCACGCATGTTAACGATCACTAGGAAGGTTTCGCCGTGGTACCATCTGAAATTCAAAGTTAGTAATAATTTATTATGATTGTCGTAGAGCTATTTCGTTTTTCTTTATCCTGTGGTTAGTGCCTACCCTGTGACTTGGCTTTACATGCCGTCGAAAAATATCTCTCAGGCATGTTCGTTTCTGAAACTATCACTGCGGATATTTATAGCTATGAAATGTAGTTAAATTCACCAGTTGAAACGGTTTGTAAAGAAATTTTTTTTCGGTCAATGAGAAGAATAACAAAAAGGGAAGACAAAATGGAACTAACAAGAAAAGTGAAGAGAAAAAGGGATCCCAATAGAAAAAGAGAAGGGCCAAGAACAAAAGTGAAGAGAAAATGGGATCCCCAATAGAAAAAGACAAGGGCTAAGAAGACAAGTGAAGACAAAAAGGGATCCAAAATATTCAAAGTGGAATTGCTGTCTATTTTTTTTTACTTTTTATTCTGTGAATAACACACATTCTGCCAGAACTGAAAACCATCTACGATTCAACAGTAATTGATGTTGAATCTTAGAATTCTTATGACTTTCGTTCTTTTCTACGGATGTAGGTATTTAACATGTCTATTAACATTTCAAAGTACTAATTCTACTATGGAACCCAACGTTTTCAAACAAAAGGACCGATGATTAATTGGATTTGTTCAATGTTGGATTGTTAGTTAGAAACCCAATAGTTTATAGACTTTGTTAATCCATCAAATGAAACCTTCAAGAAAGTATCCAATAAGTCGAATATTCCAAAAATTCGTACCTTCTGAACACGAACACATCTTTATTTATGGCCAAAGAGTCATAACGTCCATATCTAAAGACCTTCTCTTGACGCAGATCAGCCAATGCCTGGTAGACCTTCAAGTGAGACCTCTCAGCAGCTACTTGGACTTCGACATTCAAGGTTTCGTAACCTTCAGCTGCTGGCAGCCAAGTTTTGTCAGCGGTTGAGAAACCTATGACGAGACAAGGAATTAATACTCTCGTTCTAAAAAGTAGTATTTACACATGAGCATGCATGAATGAGCATTGCCATGAGTAAATAATTGCACCGATAAAAAGTAACTGAATCATAGCAAAACAGACTAGTTGTTTAGCACCTGAAATTACATTTGCTTTATTGAAGTATAATTAAAGCTGAATCGATGGGTTTATTAGTGAAGATTATCTTATTTCTTTCTTTTTCGTGTGATTAGTGGCTATCCTGGTGTCAGAATTTTTATGCCGCCTATGGGCCACTGATTTGGCTTTCATGCCGTCGAGAAATATCTCTAAGGCATGCTGGTTTCCTCACGATGTTTTTCTTCACCGAACCAAGTGATAATTATACAATACGAACATGAATTCGAAAAATTAGAGGTGCGTGTTTTGGGTTCGAACTCGAGACCTATGACTTGGCAGTCCGATGGTCACACCACTAAGCTATCACTGCTGGTAATTATATTACTGAACGAGTCGTACAAAAGTTGGCATGTTCATGGTTAACTTCAACTAGTATTTCTCAAACCACTAACAAATCCACTATTTATTCTGAAATCGTATTTACATCTCGATCTCGGTTCAATATCATCAAAAGCTGTCCATCGTTTCCTCCAACGATAACATTGATAGAACTCAGATCCCGTGCGGAATGACAAGTGAACTCAACATCTCTGTGCTTTCCCAATTTGTAGTGGAAACAAACGAAGATCGTGTTGATTGCATTTATTCAAACTTAGGTACAATAATAGTTAGGGACTCGGGCCCGTTCAGACATCGTTGATCAGTACAAAACAGTTCTATAAATGGGATCACGTTAGGACAGTTTCATACAGCATTTATTTAAACCGTAATATGAACAGTGAGATATTGTCGTCAACTTATAAGGGTGTATGTGTGTATGTATGTCCATTTCTTTGGCACGCCCTACAGCCAAAACGGTTGGACAGTTTTTGACATATGAGGTGTCGTTGAATTCGTCAGAATTGTACGACTATTGTAACGACGATGTATTGTAATAGTGACATGCTATATACATTTTGAATACGGCGCCCGCAAATGAAAACGGAACCCTAAAAAGGGGGTTTGTTTTTTTCTTACCAAAGCGATATGGGTATAGCCAATGAAAGCTATTGAAAATACCATTTCAAAAATAAATGGATCATATCACGTTTTCATTACCGTTTGACACAAATTGTTAAAAAACTTAAAAGTCTGAAATAAAATTGTTATTATAAAACAACCCGACTGCTTAAAAATAACGAACTGCAAAGCAAAAAAAACAAGCACACTTTAAATGATACAAAAGTTGGAAGCAGGCGAGGCTGAATATAAAATTATGAAAATGGAATGGGCCCCGCCTGCTTCCAACTTTTGACTGATATAGATTATCTAGATATACTTTATCGTACATTAATTTTGTAACACAGCTCATAATATAGGGGACCCACACAATTTTATATCGCCACGACGTTGTTAAAACTGCTATAAAATAGAGTCAAGATGGTGCCTTACCAGCATTTTTGTCCGCGTTCCATTGGAATGGTGTTCTTTCTGGATCGCGAGATGACAACACGTAATTGATTGGATCGTTGGTGTTACATCCAGATGGATCAACTGTGTCTTCCCAGCTGACGAAGCCGTCTACTAAGCCAAGTTCTTCACCCTGGAGATCAGTCTTTTATTTCTAAGAAGTGCCTTATTGTAGGTAGTAAAATAGTTATTCACAATAGACTGCCTCGTTAGTCTAGTGGTCGCAAGCGCGACCGCTGAGCATGAGGTCCTGGGTTCGATTCCTAGGTCGGACAAAGTGTTATTGGGTTTTTCCATCAGGAATTTCTCAGTTGCAGCCACGAAGTCTGGATTTGCGACCGGTTGATGGCAATAGGCTCGCCCCGTATTACTTATGACTTAAACATAACTGGTGAAACGTGGGTGTACTAATGGGTTCTCCTCTGCCTAACCCTTCGGGGATTACAGGCGTGATGTTATGTTATGTAAAATATTTTTTTCCGGAATTTTGAGAAACAAATAAATCTACTCAATAAATACAATTTATATAAAATAGCGTATTGAGGTGTAGTCTATAGTTTCAATAACGCCCATTTAAATAGTATTTCGTGTTACAATGGACATATTGGAAATATACAGAAGTTGTTCTCTATAAATATCAAGCAATTCTTACCATATACGTAACTCCAACTCCAGGAAGCAACAATACAATCATATTGATTCCGTCGACCAAAGGCGGGCCGTATCTAGTCGCCATTCGACTATTGTCATGGTTACCGACCTGCGAAATATTCCTTTACTCGTATTACTTTTCTCCTTCTCTAATACTGTTGAATAAATTGTTAGCGAACACTTACCACCCAGTTTGCTCCTTGATCAACAGGTTTGTAAGTTAAGAATTTGTCTACTGCGTATTTGATGTCAGCTGCTGATGATGAAGCATCAACGTCGGTGATTAAATCGAAGTTGAAGGGCATTTGAGCACCTAACTTATCACCTTCACCAAAATACCTTACTACATCTTGAATGGACGCGTACACTTCAGTCATCATCACTCTCGTTAGACCGTCCTTTTCTTTAAACTCGTCGAAGACGTCTCTCCATTCGTAAACCATGTAGTAAGTTTCTTCTTGGTCTTTGGTGTAAATGTGGCTGAGGTAGTCGTGGGATTCGGGGTCAACGTTAACGTTTCCGGAGTATGGTTCATCAGGGTACTGGCCTCCGAACAGTTCTTTGTCGACTTCGTATAAACAGTTGACGGCGTCAACTCGGAATCCTGCTACGCCTTTGCCTAACCAAAAACGAATAATATTCTGAAAGAAATTTAAGGTTTTATTTACAAATGCCATTACAACAAAAAAAAAAACTACAAAACCAAAACACCCAAACTAACTAATTAAAACTATAGTCACTAAGAAGGATGATATTGGCAGCATACCTTCATTTCCTCAACGACGTCAGGATTGCGGTAGTTCAGATCTGGCTGGCCGACCACAAACTGATGCAGATAATATTGGCCAACTTCTTCTCTGAATTCCCAGGCACTTCCACGGAAATGGCTCCTCTAAAAATATTGTATAGGTAATTCATCAATGGGAAAATTATTAAGATACATTTAATATTGGTATTTATAACATCAAAGATATTAAACGTTAATCATTCTTAACATTTCACTAATTTCCTTCCTCATTTTCAAAGAAAGATCTTTTCTAAGAAAATGGCACCCAATAAACTTTCTTCATTACAAGCATTAAGATCACAGAGAGCAATCTTAGGGCGTCTCATTGTACTAAAACTCTTACCCAATTATTTGGCGGCTGCCTATTACCGTCTTCGTCGATCACTCCATCTTCCCAGACGAAATAATTGTAATACTTCTCATTACCATTTAGCGCCTCTTGGAACCAGACGCTTTCGTTTGATGTGTGATTTGGCACCAAGTCCAGAACTACTTTTATTCCTGTTGAAAATAGACTGTGAATATTTTGTTCAGTCTTCATTCCGAGTGATTTTATGACTTCATTGACATTTTATATTCGTTTTTATTTCATGATTTTTACTTTTATTGACATTTTATTATTTGTAAGATTTTAATTTTTTGTTGACGTTTCTTATGTGTGATTTTTTAATTTTTTTTTTTAATTGACATGTTCTATTTGTAGGTAATTTTAATTGATTTTTTCTATTCTAATTTGTAAGTCAGTAACGACAAAACATAGCAAGAACCTTAACTATTTATAAGATCCCTAATGTTATACCTATGTTTAACAAACAGATGATTTTGATTCTGATTCATTGTAGGCACTTGAGACTTCTCGTCGAAAAAGTTTTTAAGAATGTCTTTTAAGAATATTTTCAACGCCAACGCTGCTTTCTAAGAGTTGAATAGAGCCACTTGTAACTTCGTCACATTGCTATTCAGTCGCTTTTTTCTTGAAATTTAAGTACTTATCTTTCATATTATCTAACTTTTCTCTATATAGAACTTCATTTTTAATTATTAGAAACTTTATTTAAACTAGTTTATTTGTTATAATCGCTATACTCGTAGTAATTAGATTATATATTTACTTACCGTGTTCATTAGCCGTCTCAATCAAAGCTTCAAAATCTTCCATAGTTCCATACTCATCGTGTACAGCATAAAAATCAGCAATGTCGTATCCAAAATCGTACATAGGTGATTGGAACATAGGAGACAACCAAATAGCGCCTACACCAAGTCCTTTGATGTATTCCAACTTTGATGTTATACCTGCCAAAGGCATGATAATTCAAATTCTTGATAGTGTAATCGTCCCTGTCGCTAACAGACTCGAATATTTCCCAAGAGAACTATTTCGCAAAGCTTGAAATTCAAGTTTTCATTTGTGAAATTTGCTTCAAAGTGAAATGGTACAAGCCTGTATTGCTTGTACGTGTCGGCTTACCTAAATTCGGATCATTGAATGAAATTAAAGCTACTTTAAAGAGCAATCAATCAACTTAGCTAATCGTAAACAGGCATTGAAACACAATATTACTAGGTCTGGTTTCAAAATTGGAATGTTAATATGAGTGATAACTATCCTAATATTTCTTATACAGAAATTGCTGTTCTTATCCAACCACTTTATGATGCGCTTGATAAAAAAATAAATAAAGAGATCCTACCGTTCAAATCTCCAATGCCATCTCCATTGCTATCAGCAAAAGACCGAGGATAAATCTGGTAGAAGATGGTGGTCTGCCACCAGTCCAAATCATTCTCCTCATGTTTCAAAACATTACCACTACAAATCACTAACAAAATCGGCAGCAAAACGACTGCCCTCATTTTAGTAGCTTAAACCCTTTTAAGCAAATTCTGCTACTGAATATTAAGAATGACATAGATTTATATAGAGGATCTGTATCTATTATCAAAATAAGATACAAACCGAGTGGTCTGATAAGAATGGATCACGTGGGTAGATCTTGAGATTAAATACATGTTGAGTAACGATTGTATCAGAGAATGTTTGTTATGTAATCTTTATTTTTACGAGTTTAGGTGTAAAACATCTTTACTTGGGGTACGTTGAAACTAACTAAAACTTATCTAGCTGAATCCGAGCATTTGGTAGATAATTTGTACTGACAACCAACAAATGTTTTCTACGACAGTGAAACCGAGAATATCTCAGTTTTTCTAATACCATGTACGACTGTAGCGTTTATAATCTTCCTGCCCCTGTCCCATGTTATTGGGGGTCGGCGCAACATATTTTTTTCTTCCATTCTCGTTTCCATTCATTTCATTCATCGATTGGCCTGTTGGTCTAGTGGTTAGTGACCCTGACTGCTAGGACGGAGGTCGTGGGTTCGATTCCCACATAGGACAAATCTTTGTGCGATGAGTACGATTATTTGTTCTGTATCTGGGTGTGTAATTTATCTATAATATGTATGTATTTAGAAACATATAAGTATGCTTATCAGTTGTCTGGTTGCCATAGTACAGGCTCTGCCTAGTTTGGGAATCAGATGGCGGTATGTGGGTTGTCCCAAGATATTATTATTATATTTAGATATTATTCTCCCCTGTCAATCGTCACGCTATCGTTTACTCCGTTGTCATGCATATCATTCCTCACACAATCCATTCATCCCTCGACTAGCGGTGTTGCTTCATAAATACATTTTGATTCTGAACCTCCTTTACATTACCTACATTACATAAAGGTCAATGTATTAAATAAGACATACTTTTACCTAACTGCTAAAAGCTTATGCTCACTCATAAAGTACCTACTTAGTAATCTGAAATCCGCTCATACTTTAAAATGAGATAAATTTTCAAAGAGCAGACACGGTCTCCAGTGGGTAAGATAAGTGTCAATCTCAATCTTCAGATAATATCACGCCAGACACACGCACTAGTAGGTCTCAGTTATCAAAAAGAAATATGATAAGTATGGCATGCTCTAGATTCTAAACAACATTAATCTTACAGTAAATCCAATGTCACTCACGCGTTTCGTGAAGCAGGAATATTAGATAACATTTATTAGGAATATTTGGGTGAAAACGCTCGTGTTGAAGACTTGTATGATTAATCTTTAATTCTCGTATCGGCAGGAACAAAATAAGAACAAGTAATGGCGTAGAAAAAATAAGTAAGCCACCTTATGAACCTGCGGTATACCCAGACAGGTCACTCATCATGTACATTCATGAAGTCATATGAGGCTACTAGCTCATGCCCGCGGCTTCACCCCGTAAGCTCGGTAATTGTCCCACGGGATCGCACTACCGGGATAAAAAGTATCCTATGTGTTAATCCAGGTTATAAACTATCTGTGTGACAAATTTCATCCAAATCCGGTCAGTAGTTTTTGCGTGAAAGAGTAACAAACATCCATCCATCCATACTCACAAACTTTCGCATTTCTAATATTAGTAGGATTTTTTTATACAATTCGCTTTCTCAATTAAAAATTAATCGGGTGTAATAAAACAATTCATAGGCATGCTTGGATTTCCATATTAAGTCGTGATGGCCCAGAGGTTAAGACCTCGCCTCTCAAGCATGAGGTTGTGGTTCAACTGCGGGAAAGTACCAATGTGACTTTTTCAATTCATATAATGTACTTTCTAAAATTATCTTGGACATCACAGATATCGGTGAAGAAAAACAGCGTGAGAAAACCTGGACTTATTATTAATATAAGTCTGAAATTGCCAGCCCATCTTGAGCAAGCGTGGTGATCAATTCTCATGGCTTCTCTGTTTAAGAAGAGGCCTTTGCCTAACAGTGAGACACTAATAGGCTGCTATTATTATCAGCCTTCTTCCCTTTTGTCCTATGAGTCTCCACACATTGAAGGACTTGAAAGACGCTCCAGGTTAGACGTAAGCACCTACTGTGCCCAAGAAATCTAAGAAGTCGGACCATCGATATAAAAGATGAAGCATTTTCCCAACTATATTGGAGTCAGCTCCCAGTCTAGCCCAAAGCGTAAAAGCTCTCATAAGGAAAATTATTCCAATGAGCATTATTATATCACCTCGTAGAATGAGCTGATTGCCAATCAAATATTATCAGGGTTGAGACGTTTGATTGCTATTATTTCGACATGAACGCCTTTATCAATTCAAACTCTGATATTTCATTTGTTAACTCTGAAAAATGAAGGTTCTACCCAAAGTTTTATACCTGAGAGACAAGACAGTTGAGAAACTTAGCTGAGAATTTATTTGTTGGAAAAAAGACGTTCCCTTGAGCTTCTCATATGGGTCAATGGTCACAAGCTGGCTAAAAATTGTGTGTAAGTATTGTTTGCAAAAAGACGTTTGAAGATTTATTTATTTTTGCATGAATGTTGAAAAGATTCTAAAATACTTCTTTTAAATACAAGTCCAAAGGTGTATTTTTACATGTTGATCAGCAGGTGTTGATTGACCTGTCACGGTAAAATTCCTTTAAACTATTGAAAACTGTATAGACTGACAAGATAAGATTTAGAACGTAAACAAAACTATTGAATAATATCACGTTGAGATTAAAGTAGTACCAGCTACACTATCTTTTTAAATATAATATTTACAAAGGATTTTATTGGTCTATAGACAAAATCTATTCAGGTCCAATATGCTTAAAGAATAACAAGGTCCCTTAGTTCATGTCAAAACTTTATGTTAGATTCATTTAAATTCTATCCAAGTTAGAGGGCTTACCGCTTTGTTGTTTAGTCAGCCTCGCTATTGTTTTACCACTTTTAGCAACAATTCCCGTGGGTTTTTGGGTCATGTCAAACATCTAATCGTGTCTTCCACCTGACTAAATGATTGTCTTGATTTCATGTTACAATAATAATATTGGTCGTAGCACAAATAAAATTCATAAAATAGATGGTAACTTCAAGATTTATTAATTGATAAACGTACAATAAATTAAACTATGTTATTTACTAGTTTTCACACACAGGTGCTTCTTTAAACCTGCATTCGTAGTACGAGTGCTTCGTCTGCCGCCAAATCCAAGTAATTGGCTTGGACGCTGTCACTGCAAACGAAAATATAATTTGTAAACTAAAATAATCGGAAAAGGCTTTGGATTTGAAGAAAACGCCGCGTCGGGCCGCAGCGGATCAAAATAGCGCGGTACAGCCCTCCTGTATTATGAGACGATTCATACAAAAAGTACGCAAGAGAGATCAAATGAGGGTTCGCCTCGACTGCCTGAAGGGACCAACTTTGGGTGTCAGGACGTCCAAAACATTTTCAAAAATAAATATACTGGGGAAAAAAAATATCAAGTTTTTTTAGTAAATGCAAGTAGGTTAAGTAATTTTGTGTTTTACAAAATATTATATTGGAAAGTTTCAGGAACTCGTTCACGCACGCAGCATACAGGATGTCAATCTAGCTTAGACTGCATGACGTATAAACAGCGTAAGTGCTAACTCCTCAAGCTTTAAAATGTTAAAGCTTGAGGGGTTATCACTCACTGACGCTGTGTGTACTAGACTAAATCATGTTAGTAACACAAACCCCAATTATAAAAAGAATACTAATATTTTACTGCCTCGTAGGTCTAGTGGTCCCAAGCGTGATTGCTAAGCATGAGATCCTGAGTTCGATTCCCGGGTCGGGCAAAGTGTTATTGGGTTTTTCCATCAGGAATTTTTCAGTAGCAGCCACGGAGTTTGGATTTGTGCCCGGTTAATGGCAATTACATGGGACGGAAATGGAAAGTCGCCTATTACATGGGACTTAAACATAATTGGCGAAATGTGGGTGTACTATTAGGTACACCTCTGCTTAACCCATCGGGAATTACAAGGCGTGACGTTAATTTATATTCACACAGCGTCAGTAAATGCTAACCCCTCAACCTTTAAAACGATAAAGCTTGAGGGGTTAGAACTTACTGACGCTGTGTGTACTATTATTTGAATGACGCATCTTCACGGGTTGTCAAAACGATAAGTACGTTTTTGGGTAGCAAGAAAATCCATCAAGAATATATTATGTAGTCACATAGATGTGTATGCCTTTTACTTTTTCCGTGTTTCGCGATGTTTCGTTTGTCAAAGGCGAATGAAAAGCTCGGGGAAAGCTTCGAACCAAATACTACAAATGGAAGTGTTTTCTGCAGAATGTTCCATGTTTAAATATAACTAACATGCTAGCTAGTACCTTTTCAGTTTCTACTATAAATCAATACATTTCTTTTAACGTAAGTTTTTTTAACTTTTTCACTTTGAAGAGACTATTAAAAAAATCCTTTTGATTCAAGGAGTTTTTAAGCTATGATTAAAACATTTCAACTATTAAAAAAAAAATTGAAACATTGATAGCTGTCTTGTAACTGTTCGCTTAATGTTGTTGGAAAAATGAAAGTTAGTACAAACCTATAAGTTCTCGAAGAGAGTACGCTGCTCACTTCAACTTCTAACTGCCCGAAGATTAGATCGAAAGCAGTCAGGTTGACAACGTGGTAGACCCTGCCAACGTTCATGACAATCACGTAGGCATCATCGTTATACCATCTGAAATAACACAACATTGATCAAATTAACTGCCTCGTTCGTCTAGTTATCAATTCCCAAGTCGGGCAAAGTATTATTGGGTTTTTTCATCAATAATTTGTCAGTAGCAGCCACGGAGTCTGGATTAGTGCCCGGTTGATGGCTCGCCCCCTATTAGACATAACATAATGGGCGAAATGTGTGTGTGCCAATAGCTACACCTCTGCCTAATCCTTTAGGAATTACTGGCGTGATGTTATGTGATCGAATTAATTCCTACACTGGTTTATTCGGACAGCAGTAGAATGATGACCTAAAACAGTTGAAAATAAAACAATACATATGTTAAAAATTAACTATGTTAACATGAGTAACGTTAAAACCAAAGATCGTGGTAACGTCATCAACCTCAGCCTCATCTCTGTCCTCAAGACTAGACTGAGGTCAAGAGTAGGCCCATCAAACATAAAAAAACCGGCCAAGTGCGAGTCAGACTCGCGCACCGAGGGTTCCGTACAAACCTGTAGGTATATAAGTAAAAGTTATGGTATTTTTATTGCTAAATGAAATCCATAACATAACAATGTGGAAAGCTGACGGTACCTTGTCAATACATATATGAAAACATTATGTATGTTCGGAAAAATCTTCATCTCTTTAAGAAGAGAAGTGATAGACATAATTTTAAAAATTTAAGATTTTCGGAATTTTTCCTATATGTGTACTTTATAACGTTGCTTCATGCCAAATTTCAAGATTCCAGGTCGTCTGGAAGTATCCTTTAGGTTTTGATTCCCTTGCGAGTAGTTGCGAGTTTCAAAATATGCGGCTTTAATTGCTGTATCTTTTGATTGCGTTGACGTAGAAGTTTGATTTTGTTACAGCTTAAAGATATTATAGACTTGAGTATTTGTTAAGAATTTCAATATAATACCACTACGCGTTCATGAGTAAAGGGGTAATAAGTTTAAAATTATTAAAAATATTTTTATTATATGATGTAACTAAAAATTTATGCTTTTCGCAATTTTTCCTTCATCTGTGTTATAAGACGTTGCTTCGTACCAAATTTCAAGATTCTGAGTTCACGGGAAGTACCCTGTAGGTTTTGATTCCCTTGCGAGTAGTGGCGAGTTTCAAAATATGCGGTTTTAATTCCTGTTTCTTTTGATTGCGTTGACATAGAAGTTTGATTTTGTTACAGCTTAAAGGTATTATAGATTTGAGTATTTGATATGAATTTCAATATAATACCACTACGCGTTCATGAGGAAAGGGGTAGTAAGTTTAAAATTATTAAAAATATTTTTATTATATGATATAACTAAAAATGAATACTTTTCGCAATTTTTCCTATATCTCTGCTATAAGACGTTGCTTCATACCAAATTTCAAGATTCTGAGTTCACGGGAAGTACCCTGTAGGTTTTGATTCCCTTGCGAGTGTCGAAAATTTGCGGCATAAACGGGAGTATCTTTTGATCGCGTTGACTTAGAAGTTTGATTTTTTCACAGCTCCAAGAGACCATAGACTTGAGTATTTGATATGAATTTCAGCTTGATACCTCCACGCGTTCCTGAGAAAAAAGGTCTTGACAGACAGACAGACAGACAGACAGACAGACGGACAACAAAGTGATCCTATAAGGGTTCCGTTTTTACCTTTTGAGGTACGGAACCCTAAAAAGGTTGGAAGTGAAAGATAAAAGCGGAACGTAATCCTTAATTAAAACAGTCTGAAACAAACTTTATAATTATGTGTGAAACAAAAACGATGTACAAAATAAGTATCAAACCTTTTAAAGGCATAAACATCGTTGTTGAGAGCCAAGGATTCATATCTGCCGAGTCTGAAAGCTGGTCTCATGCGAAGAGTAGTCAGGGACCGGTAGACTTGGTAATGAGAACGTACTGCGGACCTTTGCGACGCCACATTCAAGTGCTCGTAACCATCAGCTACTGGCAACCAGGTGGAGTCGGCAGTGGAAAATCCTGGAAGAAATATCATGTCATCATGCGTCCACCACTTTAGCTTCCTCAGTTTCTTCTTTATCGTGTGGTTAGTGCCTAACCCGGTGGCAGAGTTTTTATGCCGCCCATCGGCCTCTGACTTGGCTTTATATGCCGTGGAGAAATATCTGCCCAGCATACTGTTATGGTTTCCTCACGATGTTTTCCTTCACCGAAGTAAGTGATAATTACGCACATGAATTCTAAAAATCTGAGCTCTAAGAGGTGGAAAAATAGAGGAGAATCAGGGTCTCGACACCTACGACTTGGCAGTCCAACGGTCACACCACTACGCTATCACTGCTAAGCATCGTCACACCGACCGGCCCCGGGGATAGTCGTGACCTTCACAAGAGGGCCCAGAGAATCACTTTGAAAGCGTTTCGTATTTTTCCCAAGACTTTCAACTTGATTCATCTCTGTCCTCAGGATAAGATTGAGGTCAAGAGTAGGCCATACCTACAAAAAAAAAAGGGAGCTCAAGTCACCATATTTTGACTTTTCTATTATTCTATGCCTATGCTCTGAGGACGTCGCACGCCTACTTAGTAAAGGTCTCTCTAAGTAGAGATCTACCCACGCTGCATATTAACATCCAAAGCTCTCTAATAATATTGTCTCTTTGGTATTATAAAGACGTAGTTTAGCTCCCTAACTTTCTGATAGAAGGGTTTTAAGAACATTAAATCAACAAAGTTCACTTATTTAAATTCAAAATCGGATGATGTACACCACATGCGAGGAAAGTACGCTTTCCTTTCTAGATTAACCCTCCACGATCTTCTCATTGTTAAGAAGGTTATACCAACATAAATCTTTTTTAACTTGCAAAGATTTGAGACTTATGATTGATTTTTTATTACAAAGTAAAACTTGAGAAATTGTCTAGACAGTTTCAGTTAGGTTTGACAGAATATGTATACCCTAAAGATCAACAAAGGTCCGAACAGTGGAATGAAATATACATATACAAACATATTTCAGTAATAAATATATTTAAACATATTATTATGTAAAAGTAAAGGTACATTTCCTCTTTCGTCGTCAGTTGACCTCGGTATTATTCATGTGGAAATGAGAAATATTCAAAAGGTTGGGTACCTGCGTGTTTTTGGTTGTTCCACTGGAACGGGGTCCTGGCAGGGTCGCGGGACACATCGATGAAATTAACAGGGTCGTCGGTACTGCAGGCACGTGGATCCCTCGTGTCGGTCCACGGCACGAATCCATTTACCATTCCTATCTCTTCGCCCTTCAATATTTATGTGTAATTTGCGTTAGTATTAATAAATGAAACAGTAATAAGGTGTATTAGAATTCTGCCTTTAGCAAACAGACTTTTTAAGTTAAAACAACACGTGTGTTGATCCTATCTAATTAGGGACACGTAGGGTTCAAAGATCAAAAGGGAATACAATGTAACAGCTTACTGTAATCTTTGACATGAATGTGTAATTGCCAATTTACATAAATTCTTAGATGATTATTCAGGATGTGTTGTTTGTAACAGTAATTAGGTAATCTTGTAAATGAGAAGCCAAAATCGAAATAGCTAGGAATTAACAAGTTGAAGAAGTAGCTGTATACCATGTAAGTGATGGCGATGCCGGGCAGTAAAAGCACCAACATGTTGAAGGCGTCTACCAGTTCAGCTCTGAATCGTGATGCGACTCTCATCTTGTCATGATTGCCGGTCTAGAAGTGGAAAGAAACGAGTGATTATGATATTTAGTATAAATTCATGTGCCTCACACTAAATCATCATCTGCCGAGCCTTTTCCCAACTATCTTGGGGTCGGCTCCCAGTCTAACCGCATGCAGCTGAATACCAGTATTGTACATGGAGCCTCACACTATATAATGTATCAATATTTTTTTCTATACCAACATGATGTATTCACATCGTATTCATACAGGTACTCGTTCATCATTTTTGGACACATAACATTTCTATATTGTATCTGAATATCAATCGGCGACCTTTCTATTATAGAAACACATTATCAGTTGACACACAACTCGATTCCCGAGGCGCTCAATTCGCAACAACATCGATCATAATAATTATCTTATTATACTTCAAGTGTAGAAATGAAGGCCTTTTCTATATTAAAATTGACACGCCTACAATGTTTGCTAAACAAACGAAATCTGCAAGTCCCTAAGGCTAATAGATATCAGTCAAATTGGGTATAACGAAACGGTTTATTTTGTTGACCTTGTTACATTTTGTTGACATGAAGCAATTAATGTTGGTTGTTGTAACACTGTTCTCCATAGGGTAAATGTATCCGAAAATTAGACGACACCGTCGGAGGCCGGAGGCGGTTTGATAAAGTTCACAAAGCTGTTACAAATGTCAATTAATAGGCACACCTTTACTACCCAGACTCATTAGAGGTACTTATAATGTCATGTTGGTGTTTACTTTAATGAGCGTAATTGTTTTGATGAATTAGATGCTTTATTTCACGTAGAAGTTAGAAAACTTGTTGAGTATGCTAACAAAAATTACAAATACGTATGGGACATACTATTATGGGCATGTCTGAAGACAACGATGACGTAGAAGACTTTATTTCAAAATCCCAGGCTAGTAGTGAAAAGACAGTTTGTATTAAAAAAATATATAGTACTTACCACCCAGTTGGCTTGTTTTTTCAAAGGCTTGTACGTCAGCCACCTATCTACCGCGTATTTGATGTCCCTAGCGTCAGAGTCTTTGTCTAGGTCGGTGATGAGAGCGAAATTGAATGGGATATGAGCTCCAGCGTGATGGCCTGCGCCGTAATACTTCACTGCGTTTTTGATTTTCGTACTGGCTTCAGACATCATTATTCTGAAAATAGAAATAAAATGGGGAATGCTTCTTCATATTTTAGTAGAGGCTTAAGTAAGAGGTCATGACATCAGGGGATCTAAAATGGCCGCTTTAGCAGAAACATAATAGAATAATAATATGAATTACGTTTAAATTCTTAAAATGGTAATAGACGTACCCACTATTATGAATTGTTTGAGACCATTTTACGAATTTTCATTTTAGACCCACTTTTTTTTTTTTTTTTGGTGGGTGGGAAATCATCAAATGGGGATCATTTCGTGTCGCCCCGTCCTGGGCGATTTTAGACCCCCTGAAGAGAGAATACGTTCATAATGACATTACTGACAGCAGAGTTTTGCTATAAATTCTCACACGATCCTAATCATATTTTTGTATCTAACGCAACAACCACATGTCAAAGGTACTTGATTAATAGAATATTGATCGTATATTGATTATATAGTTTTAATTTTGTTTTTTTTTTATGTCATCACTTATTTTTGTGAATGCTGGTTAACAGTAATTGGCGACTGTGTAAGTCTAAGACTGTAAAAACCTATACTTATGATATATTGTACACAGAAGCTGTCGGTGAACCTATGTATATTAATAAATAATAAATATCATCAAATAACAGACTGCCCTGACTCTGTGTCCTGTGACCTGAAATTAAGATCTTAAGAATATCTCATCCTAATTCAGGTCCAAAAATTTCTTCACTCATCTTTTTAACTGTCACATTCATTTGGATGTCGAGAGGACAGATTTCTCAAGGGAAGAGAGTAATATGTCCTTGCTATTTATTACTTGTATTAATTTTCATGTTTGTGTGAGATATTTCCAAAGCAGCTGTTTCAAAATTTCTTAGGTAGGTACTGTTTGTTAGTACATACCGTTGAATATTTTAATGAAAAAATAAACGGACTGTTCGAAAGAGATACAGCGGCCCTGGAACACAAAGGGCAAAAGAAGGAACATAGATGGGTTTTAGTCAGTAAAAGTCTGACACTCCCTTCCGCTACGCCCAGTGCGGGAGGAGTCATTTGAGGATTTCCCATCCCAAAAAAAAAACGGTAGTTTTTTAGTAACGTTGAATATTTTAATGAAGAAATAAACGTACCTCGTTAAATTATCTCTGATAGTGATGGCATCAAATACATCACGGAATTGCGATATCATGTCATACGTTTCTTCTTGGTCTTTAGTATAGATATGGTTGAGGTAACCGTAGTCATCTGGACCAAGTCCTGGTGTACCAGTAATCGGTTCGTTGGGGTATCTTCCTCCGAACATATCTTTGTCAACTTCAAAAAGATGATTAACAGAATTGATTTTCATGCCAGCTATTCCCTTTTCCAGCCAGAATTTTATAATATTCTGAAAGAAAAAAAATCAGAAAGCTACTTTAACATTAAAAGTATCTGAGTTAAGTATTTTGTGGGTATTAAAACCCGACGTAAAAGCGTTCAAAGATGCAGGTTTAATTTCAAACGGCATTTGTGATCAAAAGCTGACATCACTTATCCAAGTGACCAAAGAACCCGACACTAATCCTTCAGTTAGCAACCTGATTACTTATATTCCTCCAACCTAACATTTTATTTCGTCCGTGTACAAAGCTTTTTCAAATATTTAGGTAGCATTACGGGGAGCCGTGAACCACGAAAACATTTATCTTCATTATACGTTACCGAGTCACAAAATAATGTTATTTACAAATCTGAATCTTTATTTATATAGTGTCTGTAGTAACTATCTGTTTATAATGTTGCCTTGTGAATTTATAAAACAAGTGTAGACAGTAACCAAACTTTTCGAATGGTTCACGTGTGTAAATAGTGGAGTCGGATTTGTGAATCGAAGGTTATAATGATAGGAATTTTCCGTTATAAATTACAGTAGTATGTTACATTTTAATAGCAAGAATGTGGCTTCTACATAACAGAGTCCCTAACAAAAGCGCGCGATGTAAACGTAACCTAAATACGTTGAGTTTTGAATAGAAATTACAATGATTCTTTTAAATTTTAGTTAAATTGTCTGCAACAAACACAATCAGTGTCATCCATAGATATGAATAAATTATCAAATTAAATACCAAAAAAATAAAAATTAATAATACAAATTTAAATAAAAATAATAATAATTAATAACAAAAAAAACATTTTTTATTATTAATTAATTTTTGTTAATATTTTTTTTTGCAGAAAACACTTACAATGGTGTTATAAAAACATGCTTCAAGTGATTCTACCGTAAGGCATGCAAAATGTATACAATCATGATTTATCAAAATCAAGATTGACATTGAAGTATTTACAATTAGATCAAAATATTTTATGATATTTTTATTAGATTATGAAAATAATTTATCTGAAACGAGTATTTTTAATGTTAAAGTCACGTTACGTTTACGATTAATCTCAGTTGGTTTTCTTTTAACTTTCTTTGCTTTCGTCTTTTTAACTGAGAGATGACGAGAGCCACGATTACCTTACCTTCATTTTTCAACTTTAATAGAAATTCTTCATTTATTACCAAAAATGTATATCAGCTTTTTAGAAAAATTAGTTTCAAAGTAGGTGGTTCGAAATATAAGTGGAATTATATTGATATATATCGATATTATATGATACGATCATTATCAAATATTATTATCAGTATCATAATATCAGGAACTCAAAACAAACAGTGGAAATGATAAATATCCCGTTTCTAGTGTTAATAATCGGTGGAATTTTTCTTTCCTGATAGTCCATTAGAATTTAGAGCCTTACCTTCATCTCATCAACGACGACAGGATTCCTATAGTTGAAGTCAGGCTGGCTTGAACCGAACTGATGAAGGTAGTACTGGTCACGAGTCGGCATGTAAGTCCAGGCACTCTTCCTGAATGAACTGACCTAAAATCATAAAAAAAACAATAATATATTAGAAGAGAAGAAGGTACTCTTTTGAAATAAATCAGTCAGACAAAATGGTGCTGAACGTAATGATTTAAACCATTTTAATGAATGATGATCTTTAATCTTAATACGGATCATCATTAATGAGAATAATAAAAAAATAAAAAAAGCCTTTTAATTCCATTAGGTATTACATTTACATAACAATAAAATCATTAAAAAAATAATAGTATTAAATCTTTAAATAATAAAGGCTAATTAATCTACATTGAGGTTTCAATTGATGATGTGACAAAAGAAAAAATACGGGTCCAACAGTTTTTGGTGATCTAACTGACGAACTATTTTTTTTCAATGTTGTCAAATACGACCATTGGATCATTGTAAATTGACATTATCAATTGACTAGCACTTCGCCCGCAACTTCGTCCGTTGTGATAGCTCGGCTAATATGCATGATATAAATATAATTTATAGCCTATTGCATCTACGAACAATGTAGCTTTTTGACAGTGAAAGATTTTTTAGAATTGGATCATTTTTTACGGAGATTACCTTCTACATACAAACTCACAAACTTTTACCTGTTTATAATATACTAGCGGCTCGTCCCGGCTTTGCACGCGGTGGCGGTGCCTATGTTACTCATGGTTAATGTAGCTTTCCAATTGTGAAAGAATTTTTGAAATCAGCACAGTAGTTTTTGAGTTTATTCATTACAAACATACACACTCACAAAAATACTAATTTTTCGTCTTTATAATATTATAGTGTAGAAGTATAGATTTCGATATTTTAGTTAGGTAAGAGCCGACTTCTTTGGTGAGATTTTGGTTTCATAATATATAATGAAATTGTGATAATGAAATAATGAAATTCGTTCCGCGGAATTAAATCACGAAATATTTCAAACAGATATCTGTAGACTCGTCTTCGACAACACAGTGCCATGTGCGGTCAGGTGCTCGTCTTTGATTTTCCCCTTTACCCGCCCGGACCAGGAGAGGGGTCACCAACGAAAAAGTCGGGCTATAGTACATTTCCTTACCCAATTATTTGGCGGGCTCTTCTGACCACGGTCATTCATGTGTCCGTTTTCCCAAATGTACCAGTCGCTATAGTACTCATCTTTGCTCGCAGATTTAATGAACCAATCGCTCTGGTTACTGGAATGGTTTGGCACAAAGTCTAGAATAATCTTTATATCTGAAACGAATATTGGACCGCTTAAATTACTTGACAAGATTAATTAGTAAGCGATACGGTAATAACAACAGACGGCTTTATCATGTGTAAGCATTAAACAATTTGATTAAACGTTATATGTGTTCTGCATTTACATAAATTACTAATTTATTTATAAAATTTGAAGGCTTCTTACAATCTTATGATTCTTTTAAAATACGTCTATTTCGAGCTCCAATTGTTTACAATCACTTATGTTATCTTTATCATCGTTAAATATGAATTCTATTGTATTTTGTATCAGGCATCTTGTTTGAGTATCAGAAAACCACTCGATTTTGAACAAAAGACAAAAATCAACAGAATATAAGAGCCCAGAACTACAATTGTTTAAACCACTCCCGAATCTCTGGAACCATCCAATCAGAAATAATTAGAATCGAGGAAAAACAACACCAGAATAAATTGTTCAAATTATACAAACAGGCAGACGCTTTCGAATACAAATTGTAAAGGAAAATCTTATTAAGAAAGTTCAAATAACCGATCCACCGTGTTATCGAATTTCGTTGAAGAAAATTTCGATAATTTCGTTTGTGGGTTATGCATCGATTTACAATGATTTCAATGAATAATAATATTGGACTTACTTAAGTCTGCAGCTTTTTTAAGAAGTTGTTCAAAGTCTTCCATGGTTCCGTATTCAGGTTGAATAGAATAGTAGTCGGAAATATCGTAACCAAAATCATTCATCGGAGATTTAAAAATCGGTGACAGCCATGTCGCGTCTACTCCTAATTCTTTCAAATATTCCAGCCTTGATGTTATACCTGAAAATAGAAGAGTCATCATCATCTACCTAGCCTTTTCCCAACTATCTTGGGGTCGGCTCCCAGTCTAACCGGATGCAGCTGAGTAACAGTATTTTACATGGAGCGCCTGCCTATGTGACCTCCATAACCCACTTAGTACTGGGTAATACGATATCCTTGGTAAGACTGGTTGTCAGACTTAACACTAAAACTGACTGTTGACTGAAAATAGAAGAGTATAGTTTTCTAATTCTTTAATCATCTTCATTTCCATTATTTAAAATGTTTAAGAGTCAGATTCTGTACCAGTTCTCGGCTAAGGTGTGGTGCCAAAAGTGCGCTCTTTTTCAGTTCCAAGATGGGTCTTAGGGGACAAAGGTCCCTTCGCCAACAAAATTAAGACGTTTACCTATAAACCTTTATTTTGTCCAAGTTAGGTAAAGGTGAAAGTAATAATTTATTCCCAAAACCCTATTTTTCTTTTTTTTTGCGTGCTCTAGAATTCTGGGTAGATAACGAGCCAAGATTGAGTGTCGGGTAGATTAATGAACGCAGATGGAATAAAAACGATAAACAAAGACAGACTGAAACGGTGTCCCGAAATAAGACGCCATTTTGTTTAAAAAGGTTTCATGATAAAGACGGGAAAACGGTTTCAAATATACATTCTTATTTAGAATCTCTTAGATTTTCTTTTACCACTAAAAAAATTTGGAGCCTTAGCAATTTATCAAACTGTTAGGTGAAAAAGACAATAGTTGCACAGAAAAAGGCTGGTTTAGTAATAAAGATCACGGGGGTTTCAAATTTTACAAAAATTATCATCTGACTTTTACATTTCCTCATAAACACATTTTAGTACGACGACGTCACTTAGAAAAAGCCACTCACCATTTAGATCTCCCACTCCGTCCCCATCGCTGTCCATGAAAGATCTTGGATAGATCTGGTAGAAAACGGCGGTCTCCCACCAGTCCTGTTTAACGTTAGTATTTTCATATCTTCCCTGTGCCACTAGCACCACGGCACCGATAACTAGTAATCGCCACATCACTGGAAATAATTAGGGGTGAACACAAACGTTGAATGCTGAAAGATTCAATGCAACACACGACGACCAATCAAACTATACAAACCCAAATTAACCTGATCTCTCATTGTACGGGAAGCTCGTTCAAAGCGAGGTCAGGTTATAACTAATATGTATAGCTTGATGTGTCGCCGTGTGTACAAATATAGTGAAACCTTAAAAAATTAATATCGAAACAAACATACGAAACTAGAGCAGTTAGGAATAAATCTGAGTGGCAACACAGTTTTTTTTCCATCAAAATGAAATATTTAATATGGAATAAAACTAAGAAACCAGAACAAATAATATTTTAATGAGAGAGAAGATTATAGAATTCTAAAATCAGTAATCAAATCAAGTTAGTAATGACCAAACATTATAATACACTAAAGCACATTAACCTAAAACAATCCCTAACCAATAACGAATACGACACGAACGATAATAGTATTGAAGTTTCCCAATAATAAAAAATACTTTTTTTAAAACGTATTGCCTTGCTGCTTAAGGCACTCACTGATAGAGATACTGAGTATACTGACAGTAGGACAACAAATGAAGTAGAATATCCAAGTCAAGTTAGTAAAACTTGGTTTGATAAACAAGAAACATTGAACCACTTCCTATCATAATATTTAGTTTCGACCAATGCGAAATCAAAAACTAAACTGTAATAATATTGTGTGTACTTGTTTCTCAAGCTACAAAAGAAAACAGCACACGTGTTATGAGACGGTTTTGAATGGAATGATGATTCCAACGCACTAACTAACAACTGCATAAACTTAATATCAGATTGAGGACTTGCAGCATCTGCTGATCGATTGTACCGCAAGAGGCGCAAGAGGGAGTCACTTTTGAGAGAATTAGACTTGAATAGGCTTAACGTAGGATTAATGCGAGTACAATCAATTTTATCCCAACCAAATTCAGAAGGTGCCAAAAAGTTATGTCATTTATTAACTGTCCTTCATCGGTGACTTCTATCTTTACCCCAAGTTACTGTTACTTTAACTGTTACCCTGTGTTATCCCACTGCTGGGCAAAGGCCTCTCCCCATGACTTCAAAATTCTTCGATCCAGGGCCAATGTAGATCACTGGTCGTTGGTTTTGGTCCAGCTCGGCTCACCATCTCCTGCGAGGTCTACCCCAAGTGTTTTATATCATTGTATATAACTGGTTAATATAGTTTGTGTTAATTATAAGGTTTAATGTAACAATGGTAAAAGCCACGATGGGGTTGACATCTATTTAGATAAAAACCCCAAAACAAATAAAGAGAAAAAAATACTAGCTGAACACAGATCCATGCATAATTTACAAAAATCCAATAAATAATTTACAAAAGATAATAGTGAACATAAAACACTAGCATTTTGTGAGCTGAATGCAGCAACGCTCGCGGATCATAGAATTAATTAATGGCCGAAAGGCTAAAAACGCGCATAGGCTGTGGTTAGATACAGAGTAACAAATTGAAACTTAATAAGCACTGCGTAAAATTGTATGCGTGCCGAAAAGCTTGTAATGTTTCAACAGATTAAGCCAGCCAAATACAAATAGCTTAATTGCTGTGCACTACACACAGCTATATCATTGTGATATTTGAAAGCTTTACGAATAACTTAACTCACCTGGAGGGTGCAAGTTTCCCTATTTATTTCTTCAAATTCAAAAACTAATTTTAAACGGTCCTTTTTATTCAAATTCACAATGACCATTGGAATTGGTCTATATAGAACTCAAAATTTGAATTTAAATAATTTGAAGGTTGATGTATCACTCCATTTTTACTGAACTGTAATGAGCTAAAGAGTTGAGGAGCTGTGCCTATATATAGGTGGCTACGAGTATTATCAGGGATGACAATTATTGTTTGATAATAATCTAATATTTATATTGGATCACTTGCAAATCCATTGTTGTCCAATCGAGTTTCTAAAACAAAGTCATTGTATTTTGGTATGATGTCAGTTTAATTGGAAGCTCTGACATCAGTGGTACCAGTACCTTCTTAATTCAATACAGGGTCGCGTTAAATGCCTGATGGTAGTTATTTAAAAATGTGTGTAATTTTCTCCCTGTTTGGTATTTTTTTGTTATCTGTGTTCGATATTCTACTTGTTTCTTTTTTATGTTTAATGGGCCTACTCTTGACCTCAATCTAGTTCTGAGGACAGAGATGAGGTCGACAATGGAACGAGCTAACCCAAAAGAAGCCTATTAACTCGCGACTTAAATAGATTGGGTTCATATGAACTTGGGAACAGCGACGAAGGCAGGGAATTCCACTCCTTGGCTGTGCGCATAATAAACGATGTAGCAAAGCGCTTCGTGCGAATGTGTGGAACATCGACAAGGAATGGGTGATAACCCGCAGTACGTCTGGACTCCCGATGGAAGAAGGGAGATGGTGGAATGATCTCGTGGAGCACTTGGGCACACTCGCCGAAGTATAGCCTGTAAAAGACCGACAGACATGCAACCTTGCGCCGATGGGCCAGGCAATGAAGCTTGGTACCCACCAGCTTATCGTCACCAATGTTTCATCGATCAAATTCTATAGTTCTCGATTGTTATGTGTGTATTTTAAGGATTTTTGTAGCTACTATATTAACTTCAACTTTTCTTTTTCAGGTAAGCAGCCAAATCTGATTTGTTGTCGTAAGTAAACTTTGCTTTAGTTAAGTGACAAACAAAACCTATAAAATGATGCTGAAAAGTTAAATTCGTTAGTTTTGAAAAATTCCTCTATCCTTTATGAAACTGGGTCAAATTTAATCCTAAATTCACTTTACTTTTGTTGAGTTAATCCTAATTTGCATTTTAGGGAAATTCTATGGGTAATTTATTCATAAAGATGTTTTACGAACTTAAACTAAGCATAACTATAGTTACCTAGGTTAGGTACAGACGACAGCACATCAAGCTACCCGAAACTGTCCAATTTTCCCAATCAACCTTGAACCTAATGCGATAAAGTTGAAAATCCATTAAAGAAATTTGACTGATTGTAGTAGCTTCATATGCTGGTCTGTACCTTTTTTTTTTGTTTTCCGGGGGAAACCTTCAAAAGGCGACCGGTCTTTGGGGAAAAACCAGGGGGGAGTGTGCGATTTTTACCGCACTAAAACCACCCCGGTGGTCACCATCCGCACATGAGAGAAGGCAACGTTTGTGCTGATCGTATGTACTAGATCTATTTGTAGAACTATGCACAATTTCCATAAAAAAATTCTAATACAGGTTTGTTAGTGCCTGAATTCACCGGAGCCTATAAATCCTGCTGCCTCTAGAGTCCATTAATATTGTATGACGTCTCCACTCTGATCTTCCTTTATAGATTAAAGTTTCCGCGTGACCCACAGTTTTAATATTTCTTAAGATCCTTTGAAATAATTTTCTTTTGAATAAAATTATGCTGTGTTTTTATGCAGCTACCGTGCCCTGTATTCATATAAACTATCAGAATATTATAATATAAAAACTGTATTTTCGAACGGATTTGTTTATTTTTGGCATGTGTTTGCGTCAAAATATTAAAGTCCTTAAGTATTTGATATTTTAAATTTGGAATTCTTAGAGATTTTTGGCTCACGTCATGTAACTAACTTTAAACCTATGAAGTTTTATAAGAGCATGATTGATAACATTTTGTACTAAGGTCCTTTTTGAAATGAAACTCTCCTAAATAAATATATAAGATATTATAATAGAATGCATTTTGATTTGAATAATTTAATTGAAACAAACATATAATTAGGATGAGCATTCTCATTCTCAACTTTCAGAATATAATTTTAACAGTATCTTGATTCCAGTTCGTAATATTGATTAATTACAAAAACACCCCCTGTACAGGAAAACACTTGTTAATTTCACAAGATGCTCATTTTCACCCCTCATCTTGGTAGGATTCCGTCCGGCACACTTGTGAGCACGGAAGGGTTAACAAGTGGGAAATAATTACTTAGCACACGTGACCTCGAGATGTATTTTGTTACAACGTGAACTAGATAATTCAGTTAGAAGTAGAATAGTTTTTTTTTTTATTGAATTATGTAATAATATTTAGGCATTTATGCAGGTAGATGCGCGACTGCTGAGCACGAAGTCCTGGGTCGATTCCCGGGTCGGACAAAGTGTTCAGGAATTTCTCAGTTGCAGCCACGGACTTTGGATATTTGCACGGAAGATGGCAATAGGCTCGCCCCCTGTTACATGGGACTTAAAAATAACTAGCGAAATATGTGTGTACATGTACACCTCTGCGTAACCCTTCAGGGATTACAGGTATGATGTTATGTCATGCAGGCGTAATAGTTTTATGAAAAACGGGCATTAGTGTCCAAACTCTCTTAAAAGTCTGCAGTCAAACTATTTTTTATTGTTTTTTATTAGGGTTCCGTACCCAAAGGGTAAAACGGGACCCTATTACTAAGACTTCGCTGTCTGTCTGTCTGTCTGTCTGTCTATCTGTCTGTCTGTCTGTCTCCAGGCTATATCTCACAAACCGTGATAGCTAGAAAGCTGAAATTTTCACAAATGATGTATTACTATTGCCGCTATAACAACAAATACTAAAAATTAAAAAAAAAATATATTAAGGGGGGCTCCCATACAACAGATATGATTTTTTTTGCCGTTTTTATAGATAATGGTACGGAACCCTTCGTGCGCGAGTCCGACTCGCACTTGGCCGGTTTTTATAAAATGGGCCTGTTCTTGACCTGATCACGCCTGGTGGAAAGGGATGGATGAGGTCTATGATGAAACGACCGGGGCCCAAAGAATTTTTTTACAAATTTCAAAGGACAATGACCAAAGTTGGTACCAAAAAGTCTCGCGCCTCAAAACCAAAATATTATAGTAATTAGTTTCATATTTTTTTACGGCATTACGCGTCGGGGATTTGATTTTTGAACTGGAAATATACTTTTCGAGTTTAAAAGTACGAATATTGTTTTACTCCCTTTATATGACGTTCCGTTTCAACTGAATATAAATGACGTTCCGTTTCAATTGAACAAACCCTTGTCTGTCGAGCGGACTCTAAAATTAATTACAATTAAGTAAGATCAGTACACCAAATCGATTTAGTTTGGTTTATTGCTATTTGCAACAAAATAGATTTTCTCAGCCTAAAGATTTTGATTTATCGATTACATCCCTAAATCCCGACTAGTTTATAGCACTTACTATACTCTATGGTTTATAGTTATCTTATCTGTGGCATCTGACATTTGTACTGTACTGACTGACTATTGGCAATGTAAAGGTCTAAAATAAAATCGAGTTTCAGTCAAGCATACTGTGGATGTTACTTTAACTCGTAATTCTTACTAATATTAGTGTATTACGCTGTTTTTAGAGCAATAATGTAATGTATGTGTGTTAAAATACGTCGTTGGTAGCGTCGAAAAAATAGACCTACTTTTTAGGTTAGTTTCGATTTTATAAAATAACTCTGAAACGCGGGTTTTTTTTTCAAAAATATTTTTTGTAGGAGTTAATACGATCAGTGTAGTCTATAAAAAACAAGGTTTGATTTTGAGGCAGCATGGTACGGGATTCCATACTTCCATGAGCATTCTCTTTTCGCGGGCTACCCTGGCGCTACCACCTTAACCTAAAACACACTTTTAATCACAATTCAAAGGATTTTGAAGGTAATCCCAAACGAATAGCATTTATTATTATTATCTTTATTCATTTTTTTAACACATTAATTACATTTTTAAATATTGGAATATAAAATAATATAAAAACATTTAAAAATATAAAAAAATAGTAGCCCACCGGTATCGGGAACAGGGTCCGAACTACCGGTGGTCAGGGCTCTTGAGAGAGGAGCCTCCTAACAATACGCGCCGTGTCCAGAAGAACTGCCTTCTGAATCAAGCGCTTGATCCAGCTGCCCAGCGAGAGCCTCCTCAGGTGTTGGTCGAGGCTATTGGCTATTAAGCCATTGGCTGACACGACTATCGGCACAATGACTGCTGTAGTCACATCCCACATGTCGACAACCTCGCGAGCCAGATCCAGATATTTGAATTGTTTATCTTTCTCTGCTTTCACGAGGTTCTCGTCATGCGGGACCGTTATATCAACAATCATTGCGCGACGCTCCAATCGATCTATCACCACAATGTCAGGCTTATTGGCAACAATAGTCCTGTCAGTGACGATAGGTCGATCCCAGTACAACGTGATATTACCATCATCGAGAACTGGGTCGGGCGCATACTTATAGTATGGCACTTCTGATTCCACAAGGTTGTACTTCAAAGCAAGTTGCTGGTGGATAATCCTGGCAACGAGGTTGTGTCTATGCAAGTACTCTCCGTTAGCTAGACGAGAACACCCAGAAATAATGTGTCGAATCGATTCTCCTGGACGGTGGCATGCCCGACATTTGTCAACCGTACCATCCTTCACAATGTATTTCCGGTAGTTATTCGTCATCATAACTTCGTCCATTATTGCACAGACAAAACCTTCGGTTTCCCCGAAGAGGTCACCGAAACGCAGCCAAGATACGGACGCTAAGAAGTCTACATCGGGCCCATGTAGGGCCCGGTAAAAGCGCCCGTGCAGCTCCTTGCTCTGCCATACCTCCATGCGGTCATTAGTGTTTAATACTCTAGGCTTGCGCCAGTTCTCGTTAGCCAGGGAGAGCGGGGTAAGGCCCTTATCCACTGAGACCACATCTCGGTGCATACCCACGTCGGCTTCTAGGAAGTATTCCCTGAGACTGCATACCTCACGGTTGTGCAGGGTCTTAGCATTTAAGAAGCCACGACCCCCGCACTTCCGCGGGATATACAGTCTCATCACCGACGACCGTGGGTGATGCATCCGATTTGCGGTCAGCAGTGAGCGGATCCTCCTATCCAGGGCATCAAGTTCCGTCTGAGTCCATTTGAGTATGCCGAAAGAATACATCAAAACCGGCATGACCCAACCGTTGAAGGCGCGCACCTTGTTTCCGCCTGACAAAAGACTGTTTAGAACCTTATTCAGGCGGCCAAAATAGCGCTCCCTCAACGATTGTTTCATGTCGGCAGTGTTGATACCTAATGCTTCCGACATACCCAAATACTTGTAGGTTTCTGTTGAGGAGAGGGATCTAAGGTGTATGGAATCCGAGAGTTGAGTTCCCACGGATTCCATAATCTCCCCTCGCTTCACATGCATGACTGCACATTTGTCCACACCAAATTCCATCCTGATGGCGCTACTGAAAGTTTCTGTTACCTTCAGTAGCTTCATCAGTTGCAAATTGTTGGGGGCAAAGAGTTTCAGATCATCCATTTAAAGAAGGTGAGATATGACCTGACCACCTCTCCTCAACCGATAGCCTAGGCCTGAACCTTCCAGCAGTGTACTGAGAGGGTTCAAGGCTAGACAAAACCACAATGGACTCAGACTATCACCCTGGAATATATCGCGCTCTATCCTTATCGGTTCGCTGTTCCCCTGGATCTGTCGACATCCTGGATAGCGAAGGACCGTTCTCCAGTGCCCCATACATGACATCAGGAAGGTACGCAGAGTTGCATCAACTTTATACAACTCCAGCACCCTCATGAGCCATGTATGAGGCACAGAATCATAGGCCTTCTTATAATCTATCCAACATGTAGACAGATCCCTTCGGGAGCGGCGAACCTGCTGGCTAATGGCCATATCTATGAGGAGCAGCTCCTTAGTACCGCGGGACCCGTTCCTACATCCATTCTGAGAGGCAGACATGATACAATTACTGTCTATATGTTGGTTGATTTTAGCTCTCAAAATGGATGTAAGAACTTTATAGACTGTCGGTAGACAAGTGATTGGTCTATAATTTTTGGGCTCCGCAGTACTACCTGATTTATGGAGCAGGTGGGTAATTCCTGTCGTCAAGAACTGGGGCAGCGACCCTGACTCTAAGGCTGATTGAAACTGGGACGCCAAGCGAACGTGCGATCTCTGAAACCATTTGATCCAGAAGTTGTGCAGTCCATCCGGCCCTGGAGATTTCCAGTTAGGCAACGGACGGACTGCACGAGCTACGTCTTGGGGGCTGATGGTGATTGCCCCCATTTCTGGTATTGGATCACACGCTCGTTCAACCTCCCGTGTCCAATCGCCCTCAGTGTGACTGACAGGCACTGACCAGATGCTGCGCCAGAACGAACACATGGCGTCATCACCCGGCAGACGCGTGTCAGTCACACCTTGGTCCGGTCCACTCGCCGCTTGTACCGGCGAATACGGCTTGCCCATGCACAGATCTTCTGCTTCAGGAAGTCGATACGCTCTGTGACGCGGGCCAAGTATTATTATTATTATTATTACTAACCCCCCTACCTTTTTTGTATGAGAAGAAATATTTACTTAAAAGCCTAATTGGCGCAGCAGTGAGACACACAATATTATTATTCCAGAGGGTGACACTTAGTATGTTATCCACTGTGTAACTTGTGTTTCTACCCTGACCCGTTACTTGAGACTGGACAATTAGCAATGCATGACTACTTTTGTTAGCTTGGGTCATACCTGTTAAAACAAATATTTGTGTTCATGAATAAATAAATAAATAAATAATCTTTTTTTTTTGTTAAGATTTACGTTTTTATTTCATATTGTGCTGCTTGTGCTTGTTGTATTGTACTTATGGCATGGGCTAAATATGTTTTCTTTCTTTCTTAGTTTGCATTTGGACAATAATAACCCGAACACTGTTTTAAGCTTTCAAGGTTTAAAACTACACTTTTAATGAACAATCACGGAAGATATCCCGTAAGTGACAGTATAAGTTTAATAATAACCCGATTACGTACGTTACGTAGTTTTGTCGAAATATACGTGACACAACACACGTGAAGATGACGAAGCGAATTAATGGGCCGTCTCACACCCGTTTAAAATAACGATGTTTGTCAAAGTCAAGTTGACATCGAATTTAATGATTATTTGTCTATTGTTATGAGTTTGTTGACAAAACAGTGTTAGGGCCGGACTCCACCACAGCGGAAACGAGTGGAGACAAGAAAATTTGTGATTGATGGCAAAAAAAAAAAAAAACAAAAAAAAAAAAATGCTACATTTCTGGTGGCCTGATCAAGTTGATCTTTAGTCAATTTAACTGCCGTTGAATTTTATTTATCGGCATTTTAATCATCGATAACAGTGAATAAAACTCTGTTTAATCACTGAGTGAATAAACATATTTTGAATTTGGAACAAAAAATAAATAAAACGTGCCGACAAGAATATGACACTGAATTTCGAAAATTGTTCTACATAATTTCACTATAAATTATATTATCGATTATATAATAAAATGTGATAAATATATACTCATCTGCCTAGACTTTTCCCAACTATGTTGGGGTCGGCTTCCAGTCTAATCGGATGCAGCTGAGCAGTGTTTAACATGGAGCGACTGCCTATCTGACCTGCATAACCCAGTTAGTACTAGGTAATATACCCTGTAGTCTTACCAAGATGACCGCTTGTCAGATTTTTGAGATACTGTAACCACTATCAAAGATCTACAAATGACAGCCCGGATCAAAAGCTTAACGTGGTTTTCGAGACACGGAGGAAACTCGGTATGTAATGGGTGGTCACCCATCCATGCACCAACTTAGGTAAGTACGGCGTTACGAGCTTTACGACCGGCTGTTATTACTTAGTCACGAGCTCCTCATCATTTTATGCAAGCTGTATTTATCGGTTTACCGAAATAACAACAAAACCTATTGATCAATTGAATTGAATTAAAAATATGCATTTTTAATTCGGACCTCATAATAATCTCTGCCCAAATTATCATTGTTTGATATAAATAGCAATACACCATACCGTAATTATCAAATGTCACGTTGCAGGCTTTGTTTTATGAAGATGTGAAATAATTAACATTCATATTTTATTATACCTTCAGATATTAATTGCAACACTCTCTGTAATTGACAACGCGGTATTTTCAGCTTTTCTTTAAAATAAACAACATTAATGGTGACCAGTAGTTTATCACTAAACAATAGTAAATAAATTCTTTGTGACAACATTCTGTCTCACAGATTGGTCCTGGCTGCTAAACTACCTGTGGCTTTGGAGACTGTTCCTCCAATAGAAAAATCATCATATTTATTTTCAGTCTCTCAGTTTTTCCAAAAAGTATTTAATATTTTTATCAGTTCGTTAACTCCATACAAACGTAATCCAGGGCGCACGATAAATTCTCGCCGCCGAACGACGAATTTTCGGGAATCCTGCGAGTAAAAATTTAATTTATCAGCCCCTTTTGTGCGGTACGAAAAATTCCATTTTTCTCCCTTGGGGCAAATTTGCTAGCGATTCCACAAAGAAAGTTCTACCATCGATAATATTGGGATAAAATAATATATTGTCTAATGTCTTTTCGACCCTTTTGTATTTTTAGGCCTTCATCTTCACAGGTCTTCGAACAAATTGGATTAGCCACGTAATGTGCTTTGTAACTCTGAAAAAACCCTTTTATGTTTTTTTCGAAAAGTTGCTATAATTCGGTTTGTTAAAGCGGGTTTTCTATGTTAAAAATGATTTGGGCAAGTAAATTGTTTAGATGTTGTGAAAGATAAGATATTTTAAGGATAAATCTACTACAGATACTAATTTCTCCCTCCAAAATGAAATATATTATCTCCACAAACACACTACTTACTACTATTATAAATGTCAAAATTTTGTGAAGATGGATGAATGTTTGTTAGTCTTTCACGCAAAAACTGATTTTGATGTAACTTAACAGTAATATAGTTATGTTATATCCATCAGAATAACAAACAGGCTATAATTGAAAATTATATTAGGTAAAAAATGAATTTAAGCGGACGATGCCGCAGGCGGAAGCTAGTTATAATCATAATGACATACACACTAAAAAATAGTCTTGACTGTTCATACAAATCAACGTCTAAAAACCTTAGACAACGTCTTATTGCCTTCACATAACATAACACTGTATAGCGTCCCCACAACAGCCCGTCAGCGCTTCGCCGAGGGGATGTTTACGGATTTTCGAGGCCTCATTAGGAAGACGTTTAAACGCTTTGTTTCAACCCTCACGGTGAAGTAAGCAACAGGGATTTGCAGTGTAACTCTAGATACAATCTCGACAATGGTTTTTGAGAAAAAGATTTAGATGAATCTGACGTTTTTCAATATTTCCAGAGAATATTTTTGGCTACTTGTGTTCTTTGAAGATATTTAGCATAAAACTGAGGATAAAATATTTTTTTTTTGCAAGAGCCGTATATTAAGATTAAAACTAAAAGTTCCGTTCATCTAATTTAAAATCAATTTTAAGAAAACTATTTCTTTATGAATAAATCCCAGGTAAAGGTAATTGAAGAAAAAATATTCTTATTTTTAGCCGCAACTTCCATCTTTTTTCTTTAAACTTTCTTGCCAACATTTTGGCGACTCAATATCCAGAAGCCACAGACTAAAACAATTTCATCAGGCAGTTTTCCCTAAGCCTTCACATTTAAAATGTCGCAACAACCCTCTCTCAAGAAACAGCCAACGCAAGAACAACGAACAGAATTCTTAATTCGAAATTACGACAAAATGCCCGCGTAATCAGAACTGCTCGGCTGCTATTAACTGAAACAAGATACCGCGTCTCTAAGTGCACTCCTGACGTAGACGTTTGACGTCGACGTCAGCCTTACATAATGCTTTCAAGTGCGGGCGTTGAACGGGGCTGTCCAAATAAGTGGGGGAGATCTAGCAAAATTTATTTCGTTTTGGCATAGAATTTCTAAGGCTTACTGTTAACGCTGACGGTTTTGGCTCTAAATTTACACATTATTTTCGCGATGGCTTTTAAGTTTTTTCAGCTATTATCATAAGTTTTTTCAGCTATTATCATAAGCGTTAAAAAATTGGGGGCCATAATTCAAAACAGTCTATTATTTTCTTTGTTTAATGTATGGACGTTGCAGACTTCCATACCAATTGTTAAAAAAAAAAAACATCAAACCTGTAATCGATCTGAAATAGTCAACAAGTATTATTATTTCCTTCTTTGTGTAGCAGCTTTCTGGCCGTTGAAAGCACTAACTGGAATGTGTCTGCAGTACATTCTGACAAATGTTTCCTTAAGAGAGAAAGGGCCGTCGTGGCTGTCGCGTTGCGTCAAGCTTGCCCCCGCAGAGTGCGCTAGCGACAGCTGGAGCTCCGACCAATTATATCACAAAAATTTTGACGAGATCGACGTTTCGCTTATCTGACCTGAGCCGATTCATTATTTGACAAAAAAAAGAATAATTAATTATTAATTGATATTTAAGAAAGAGTAGGTATGTCTTGGTTTGGAATTTGTTTGGTAGTCCTCTAATCACGACCGTTAAAATAGGGTACTAAACAATCTCCTTCGTCATAATTTCGCTGAAATATATTTGTTACGTCAAAGTACTAATTTGGAGGTCTCTTGAAAAGAATTGCAGTTTTAATGTGGTCGTTTTAGGTACAACAAGCCTTCTAGAAATCTTGTTCACAGATTTTATTGAGAGAAATAAAGTAGAAAAACTATATCTCGCTTTAAATAATTTTATTTCATCTTGGTACTTCCATTATTCCAAGAGCTAAGCTATATTCGTTCTAACATTTTCCCCTTTATTTCTCCCGGTAGCTTTCTATTTTGTAAATCCTAATGTAAATCTAGTTTTTCCAAGAAATCCTTTATCCTCGGTTATAAGGATAAAAGACGACAAAGAGAATACGAACTATAGACAAAATGCTAAGTTAGTCAGAAACCTGCACAATCCTAGAAAACTCGTTGATAACAATGGATGCTTGTCAGTGAACGACTGGTTCATGAAAGCCAAGTCTATCCTGAAAGTAGGCCGGTTCGGAGATCACCTTACGTCATCAAGAAAACGGCTTTGGTTTAAGTAGGTAAGACACTTATCTATCGTCTGCCGCGACGTCTATAAAAATATTTTATTACTGAAAGTACATATTAATGCAAATATTTCGTTTTAATTACGCAACAACTACATGGTTTAGATACAGAATGCAGTAAAGCCCTTCCATAAAATATGCACATGCTGAAGGCATTATAATGCAACAAGCAACCCAACCACATTATAGTCACTGCATTTATCAAGCTATACTCAACCTTCACGAGGTATCCTTCATCATCATCCGCTACAGCAGTCCACTGCTGGACATAGGCCTCCTCAATCTCACGCCACATAACTTGATCCTCGGCAACTCTCATCCAGTTGATACCAGCCACCCTGTGCTGATCGTCGCTCCACCGAGCCTGAGGGCTTCCCAACTTACGCTTGCCAATTCGCGGTCTCCACTCAAGTCTAACCCAACGGTCGTCAGTCCTACGGCTAATATGGCCGGCCCTTTGCCACTTCAGCTTACTTATTCTGTGAGCTATGTCGATCTAGTTCTCTATCGGATCACGTCGTATCCTTAGGAGACGTTGATTCGTCGAACATTGCACATCGAAAAGATTTCAGTAAAGTAAAGCCTGATTCTTTATATGTGTTGTTGTTGTGTGTTGTGTGTTGTTGTTGTCTTGTTGTTGTTGTTGTGTTGTTGTTGTCCTTTCCTTTTATATATTAATGTTAATTAATTACTAGATTCTTCAGTGATTTTAATTTAGCTAATGTCTCATGATATCTGAAAGTCCATCAAAGCAAGACGAGAATATCATATTCTTGAATTAATACAGGGTTTCGGGGCAGTTAATTTAATGAACCAAAGGTTCTCTCATTCTTACAGAAACTCGCAAAATGAAGCATTATTCTGTTTAATTGCTATTACGAAAGCCATCAGACAACAATCCAAATGGTGTCAAGAATCTCAGAATTTGTCAAACTTCAATTATTGCAATTGGTAATTAGAAACTCCTGAGATCTTGTAGGCGTAAACATCGATCTATAATTCATGAAGTTCGTAACTAGATATTACTGATTCATATTACGTAATACTCAGGTGTAAACTGTTAATTTAGTTTTCTATTTAGTGTTCAATCAGTGCGTGCAAGGTCAAAATATCTCAGTTCATCTAGATTAGTAAAAGTAATTTATATGAAACTAAAAACTCGCCTGTCGTTGGTCTAATAGTCGCAAGCGCACCTGCTGAGCAAGAGGTTCTGGGTTCGATTCCCGGCTCAAGCAAAGTGTTATTGGGTTTTTTATCAGAAATTTCTCAGTAGCAGCCACGGAGCCTTTTTTTTGGCATGGGAAATCATCAAATGACTCCTCCCGCTCCGGGCAGAGCGGAAGGGAGTGTCAGACTTTTACTGACTAAAACCCATCCATGTTCCTTCTTTTGCCCTTTGTGTTCCAGGGCCGCGGTATCTCTTTCGAACAGTCCCGCAGCCCTGGCAGGCATCGGCCCTTGCGGACCCCTCATATTTGCTGACATCTCTTAGAGGCGCGCGTGGAACACGAACGCGCCGTCGACACGGCCTGTCGTCATAAGACGGACGGACGGCGAGCTAAGCCACAGAGCCTGGATCTGTGCCCGGTTGATAACAATAGGCTCGCCCCCTATTACATGGGACTTTAACATAACTAGCGAAATGTGGGTGTACTTTTAGGAACACCTCTGCCTAACCCTTAGGGAATCACAGGTGTGATGTTATGTTATGTTAACAACTCGCCATTAATGCGTAGCATACTGTTCAAAAAAGATAAAGCATTAAACTTAAACTGTTACTTCACTAATTAACATTGTGAACAATCACAATCATCATTGTTGTGTGTCAAATCAAATCAATCTTTATTTGTGAGCACAGGTATTATAATAAAGGTCTTATGTTTACATTTTAGTCGAGCTCTCAAATCAAAATCAAAATATTTTTATTACACATAGCCTTGCCTACATGGGCACTTATGAAACGTCGACAAAAAGGTGCACGGTTCGGGTTGGTCGTTTTCTATGGAGAAGAACCGGCAAGAAACTCCAACTCCTCTAAGTCCTACCCATGAAATTGGTGTACAAATATTAGTTTTTTTCATTATTGTGTTGTTTGTTTGTTATCGTTGTTCGTTTATTAATTTGTTTAATTTATTAACAGAAGATATCCCGTAAGTGACAGTATAAGTTTAGTTTTAAAACCGCGAAAGCTTAAAACAGTCTAAGATATCGCATTTTTCTTCTTAGTATTTTTACCACTTCGAACGTGTTTCAGCTAGTAAACACCAAGGGGTGTTTACTAGCTGAACTTTCTCAAACAGTTAAAATTCAACAAACTCCAACTGGCGGATTTCCTTACCTCATAATATTCATAGTTTAAACGGTGCATAAAACTCGGCTGCAACAGAGGTAAACACGAAACTACTAATAATTTTCAAAATGCGCCTTAATTGCTTTTCCTCGAATATTTTATTCATTCAACCATTGCGAGTTGAAACATTGAACCGAGGGATTTGTAAAATGTTTTTATAACTTATTGTTTGTTTCCTGGAAATATGTCTAGACTTTTTATAGGTTCCAATCAACCTTAACGCTATCTTTGCCTCGATTTCGTTTTATTTATTTCACTAACAGTTTTTACATCGTATTGAAATTTCACAATAAAAACTAATATCTATCCAACGACATCACACTATGGGAAACTCGAGAAAAAAAAATCCCCACTTTACGTGTACAGGAGATATCCTAAAAAATACTTTTCGAGATTTAATTTTACCACTTTGTCGGCGTAATTAATCTGTATATTCATGCCAAATTACAGCTTTCTATTACAAAGTCTTTGAGCTAAGCTGCGGGTGGACATACGGACGGACATGGCGAAACTACAAGGGTTCTTTGTTGACTACGGAACCCTAAAAACTCATATCAATAAAAACATAAATCCTCTTTTACTTTCTCTTGGACTCCTTTTATTTTCCTCCTTTTCCGCCTCCTCGCTTCAACAATTATCACTCATCACATTTTAATCACATGCTTTTCAAATGAGCATAACAAACAAACTTGCTTAAAAAATAAACTTGCAAGTAAATTGGACCCAATTTACTAAAAAAAATAGTTTATTTTAGCATGTTTGCAGAACCTCTAACAACGGTAACGAACTCTTTTACCACTCACACGTTCCAAAAATAACATACTCGCATTTAAAATAACATTTTCTTTACTTGAAGTAAAATTCCCGGGAACAACCACGCTATTCCCCCACGATTAGCTTAAATAACGTGAAATAATGCTGCAGAACAGTACACGATGGACACTAATGCAGTCAAACCGATATTTGCATGTCGACAAACTGCCATACGAGTCGCATTGCGGGAAACAGGCAACTGGCAGCAGTTGCGGGTTGTGGAATAACGCTAGGACTTTCTAAGTGGCGGTTACACTTCACTGAATAGTTAGAGGGTTAATCGAAATTTGAATTTTGAACACGTAGACAAGAACAAAGAAAAGAAATCATTTTCTTTGTTTTTTTATTCGCGAATAAGTAGATCAAGTTTGTTTCCTTCTTTATTTACTACTAGCTTTTGCCCGCGGTTTCGCCCGCGTGGATGTTGAAAAAAATCCGACGGGAATGTACTACCGGGATTAAAAAGTAACCTATAGGTTAATCCAGGTTACGGTAGCAAACATTGTTACATATATACCTTCATCCCCCTTTTCAACCCTTCTGGGGTAGAATTATCAAAAACGCTGAGACAAACACAAAATTTGAAGATCCTAATTTCAAAACTGACTGACTTTCATATAAATTTCCATCCCCAATTTTACCCCTTTAGTAGTGGAATTTCCAAAAATCTTTTCTTAGTGGATTCTTAATCTTCACAAAGAACACACTCTCCAAGTTTCATGTCTCTAGGACCCGCGGTTTAGGCTGTGTGTTGATGTATCAACCAGTCAGTCAGTCAGTTTACTATTTTATAATATTGAAGAAGAAGATACAAGAAGAAGATTGTGTATCAATTGTTTTGGGCCAGTGCCTAAGCTACAGACCAAAGAAGGAAGAGTACCGATGACCAGTGTCAAAAGACTACACTACCAAACTGGTATAAAGTAATTTATGTGTAAAGCCGTCTTTATTTCCAAACGCTTAAATTCGCAAGGGAGGTGCAATGCGCCAAAGTAAAACATTTAAAAGTTTAACTAGTGTAATAATAAGTTAAACGTTTCGTGAATTCGTTTAATTTTAGTTCTTCGTTGAGCTGATTATTTTACGGTAGTTCTAATTGCAGCTATTACAATATTTCCGCGAAGTTTATTAAATGTTTGAACATTACTTTTTCTAGTTATTACTATTTATATTCTTAAAACTTTTTCTGAAATGTTGATATGAGGAATACTTATTGCTAGCTTTCCAACATGAACCATTGTGGAAGGCATTTCTAAATAAAAAAATAAATTAAATGTAGATTTTAAACATTCGTGTCGACGGCGTGTTCGTGTTCCACGCGCGCCTCAAAGAGATGTCAGCAATGATGAGGGGCCCGCAAGGGCCGATGCCTGCCAGGGCTGCGGGACTGTTCGAAAGAGATACCGCAGCCCTGGAACATAAAGGGCAAAAGAAGGAACATGGATGGTTTTTAGTCAGTAAAAGTCTGACACTCCCTTCCGCTCCGCCCAGAGCGGGACGAGTCATTTGATGATTTCCCATCCGAAAAAAAAAGTCTGAGCTAACGCAGTTTATGGATATTCTTTTTGATTCTCGCTCTAGCAAATGACGGTTCTGAGTGACAGAAAATGATAGAACCATGGACAAATACGATTCTGTGCTGCTAGACAAGGCGCAACCCAAAATCATCCTCAGTATTTAATTTCACAAAAAAAAAAAATCAAAAAAATCAAAATTAAAAAACTAAAATAAAAATCTAACAACGAAAAATAATGAATAAGTTAATGAATAAAAGACAAAAATAATAATGATGAATGATTAATACATAAATAAATTGAATAATAATGAATGATACATAAATAAATTATGAACAATCACGGAAGATATCCCGTAAGTGACGTCCCGTAAGTGTGTATTTTATTTCTAGTTGATTTAAACACAAAGTGTAGTTTAATGGATTCCTTTTCGGACGTCCTTTTTTTAGTTTCAGAACAATGATGATTGGAAAGGAACAAAAGTACCGTAAGCGATCGGACTTGGATGTAGACCTCGCCTGGAGGCTTTGTTCGAAACTTTGGACATTAGGGAGGTATGGCCGAAAGCTCGACACGTGTAACCAGGGATGGAATGGGGAGAAACACACATAGCTTTAGTAATTAACTAGCTGTTACCGACCTTCAATCGCGTGAAATGATTATAAAAATATTACTTCCCTAGTTGAATTGGATTTTGTTAACAATTTCAAGGGTTTTAATTTTCTTGCACGAAACCCTAATCTATTTTCTAAAATAAAAATCTAAGCCTAAGTTACTCCTTATAACATCAGTTATCTGCGAGAGAAAGTCTCGTCAAAAGCGGTCGAGGCGTTTCGGAGATTTGCCGGAACAAACATATAAACATATAGAAAAAATAAAATAAACTGTATTTTATAAATACTTTAAGTACCTATATACTTTCATATGCATTCAGTAAAAAGCTGTTTTTTGAAATTAGTAACAGACACTTAAATTATATTTATTTGTATAGATCAATATCAAGTATCAAATAACTGGGTTGTGGACCACGTTGAGCCGTTGGTTCCGGCTGTCGTTTGAAGATCTTTGACAGTCGTTAGGTAGTCAATGGCCCAAAAGTCTGACAACCAGTCTTACCAAGGGGTATCTTATTACCCAGTTCTAACTGGGTTGTGGAGGTCAGATAGGCAGTCGCTCCATGTAAAATACTGGTATTCAGATGCATCCGATTAGACAGGAAGCCGATGATAATCAATTTAACCATAGTTAACGTAACCAGCGGCGAAAACTCGTGTAGCTACCATACACTCCAGCCTGACCCATTGGAGATTACAGGCGTTGATTAAGTCAGTTAGTATCATCACATAACCCAGTGTACTGTCAACCCTAATTTGGTGAAACCTCGCACTCTCGCATCTTCGGTAATATCGAAGTTTGTTTCTTCATTCTTTAGAAACGCTTTAGATTTTAGCAAACTGTCATCAACAATTTTATTCTACGTAGGTAACATTACAGCATTAAGAATAGCTATAGCTTTATCTTTAGGATGCTGGTGGAGCTGCCCCGCTTCTGTAGTGCGTCGGGAATGTTCGCAGATGCGCATGTGGATTGTTTTTACGCAACAATGCGTAAAAGGTTCGCTTCCCTGGTGCGCAGGGTGTGGGGTAGCACCAACAGTATTTCAAGCATGATTGCCAGTCGCCTTGACTGTGTTTATGTGGGTCACTGTTGTGCATTTACTCATGATTTTGATGATTTCATTTCAGTGATGCACCGTTATTTGTTGTGTTGTTTGTTTCTATCAGTGCTTATTAACATACAGTCGTAAGTTTTACTAACAGTTTTTGAGTCATGGATACTTGAATAAAGAGAAATTCTATTATATTAAAACATTGGACTCATTGGTCTAGTGGTCGCAAGCGCGACTACTGAGCATAACGTCCTGGGTTCGATTCCCAGGTCGGCCAGTGTTATTGGATTCTAAGATCAGGAATTTATCAATAGCAGCCACGAAGTCTGGATTTGTGCCCGATCGACGGCAATAGGCTCGCCTCCTTTAAGGGACTGAAACATAACTCACAAAATGTGGGTGTACTATTAGGTACACCTCTGCCTTACCCTTCGGGGATTATAGGCCTGATATTATCATTTTACGGTGTTAAATATCAACAAATATTAAATTCCTTGCAAAGATTTTAGAATTAAGTATGAAAATCTTCTAGTACTCATTTAAAAAACAACGTAGTGTTTCATTTACTCCGACGACTGCTCAGTACTGATACCTTATAATCTCCTATTAATTAACAGTATCTAGAGCACCAGCTATTCCAAAGAGTTCCGTATACCTATTTTATTTACATAAGACATACGGCAGATAATATAAAGCTCGGCTTTTAGCTCTCGAACAGGTTTCAGTTGCAATTAGGGTTGCCACGTCGTCAGTGACTTTTTTACATCCTGACTTACAAGGCATGCTACAGAAAATAGGAGCTGTAAAAATCTTTTATGGCCATCTTTGCGGGTAATAGATTCAATCGAATCTAAGAAAGAAAGAAAAGTATTTATTTGACTAGACCTGTACCAGGCCAAAAGACCATATTTCAGCACGGTGCTGTTTTAAAAACAAAATAACACAACGCTGGTATTCTGATAGGGCCCCAAAAACCTACAAGGTTCATCGCCAGTACCACAATATTACAATATTGGTTCCTACTAAAAAAAGACCGAAGACTTCATGCAAGGAGAAAAAACAATAAAAAAGCTCCTACCGTTTACAGTTAATTAATAAATAATAAAAGCTTTATTGTTCAAGAGAGCATTACACAAGCTGAAAATATCACTAGCCTCCACACTAGGATTCCCTGTGTCGTGGAGACTAGTCTCCTTCGTCTTACAAAAAAGAAATAGGAAGTAAGGCATTATATACAATAGCATCGTACAGGTAAGAATTTTTAGGCTCCAGTAAAAAAAAATATGCAGTTTCAGAGCAATAGTAAAAGTTAAAGTAGTTAAGTAATTACCCAACGTTTCTGCAATAATACTCTAAACATATCAAGCTGCTTACGGCCTATTATACATTGGCAGCTGTTGGTCAGCCTTATGGCCTCATACAGAATCAATTTAGTTTAATGCATGTCTAATTATTTAAAAAAAAAAACATGTTTTTTGTCTTATAATTATGTTTTATGGTTTTGTCTTGTTCGAGTCAAATAAATACTTTTTGTTTTCAGCTAGGCATCCTTTTCAGGCCAAAAATCTTCATTCGGAAAATCGTCAATGTTTTATCTAAAATATGGCAGCCCTAGCTTCCTAGATTAACTTTTGCTCTACATATAAAACGCTACATAATACTCTCACCGCTACTTTAATAAGTTCTTGATGGAGCCATTATTGTGTTTGATATGCTAACAAGATTAAGGGAGAAATATTGTATTCCCATAAATTGTTATTTAACTTTCATTAATTTGGATATAAAGGTTTTTCGAAAATTGAGTAAAGTCTGAGAATTCTGTTAGAGACAAAGCATTTTGACACTATAATTTAATCACAAGCTTTAATATCAAAGGGAACGTGTCTCCCCCTTCCCCTTAATATATCCTTCGCATACAAGCTACTTAAATATATAAATGTATTTATACTACATATATAAAAGTTTCACGTTCATTCACCTTTTCTGAAACAAAGAGAAACTTTCTGAACTGCTATGTAGTTATAAAAGATCAATTAAATAATTTCCAACTTATATGACAAACATAAAAGCTTTGAGAGTAAGGGTGATTCACAAAGAGCATTGTATCACAAGAAATAGGAGTTATTTTAAAATATTTTTTTTTTAATTCACAGAACAAATGATTAGTGCCGATTGCAAAGCATAAATTACATAATTATTAAGTATAATATTACATAATTCATCATCATCTGCCTAGCCTTTTCCCAACTCAACTCAACTCTTATTGTCAACTAAGTGTCGGCTTCCAGTCTAACCGGATGCAGCTGAATACCAGTATTTTACATGAAGCGACTGCCTATCTGACCTCCACAACCCAGTTAGTGCTAGTAATACTATACCTCTTGATAATGTTACATAATTATTGTGCATATTTACAGCGACTGTATTAAAATATTTACAATTCTAGAACAATGAGAGACAAAAGTACAATGTTCATAGTCATAATACATAAACATCACAGATGGTGAAAACATATCACTACACAACGTAAACATTATTGAATCGCTTTGTTAGTTTGTATTGAAAATATACCACATCTTAAATAACATGTGTTGAGAGCTCTTAATTCTTGAACGCGCGAAATTCACGCATCAGTTTTTGACACCTATCATTCAATTTTTTTTGGGTGAAACTTACAACCAAATCCATGGTTAAAATAGTCATATTTAATCTTAAAGAGTAATTTTAAGGTACACTGTTTGTACAATGAAATATAAACTATATCTTAATTAAGTATAGAATTTAATTTATATTAAAAATTTATATTTTTTTATGAAAAAGTTAAAATAAATTAAAAAAAAACGAGAAGACTAGAGTTTTATAAATAATTTAATTAAGATGATTTATAAAAGACTGTCCACCGAGTACGAGTGACACAAAGGGTCATGGAGCGAGCCATGCTTGGCATACACCTCTTAGATCGAGTGCGTAACACCGAAATCCGCCGTCGGACGAAAGTCTACGACGTCGGGGACCGGGCGGTGCGCCTTAAGTGGACCTGGGCAGGACATCTGGCTAGACGCGGAGATGTCCGATGGAGCAAGGCTTTGACCGAGTGGTGGCCGAGGTTTGGCCAAAGAAACCAGGGCCGTCCTATGGCTCGTTGGGTTGACGATATCGTCAAAGTCGCGGGACCTGGATAAGGGACGCACATAACCGGGAAGTGTGACAGAAGAAAGGGGAGGCCTATACCTTGCAGTGGGTGATTCCGGGCTGATATGATGATGACGATGATGATAAAAAATAAAAATTGTACCTTAAGGTTCCTCTTCGAACTTATTAAAACACCACGCTTAAGATTTATATCAAGTAATTACGGGCGTTGAAACATTCATCATCAGCATCATCAGCCCGACTTCACCAACTGCAGGGTAGCCCTTCATTGCTTGTACCAAGCTCCACGTTCTTGTGCCAGACTCATTCGAGAAGTTGAAACATTAAGCACCGTAAACCCAAATCGTATTTTTTGCACCTTCCTTTTGTCATCATTCAGTTTTACCTTACTCACTGGTAGTGGTATCATATAAATGATAAAAACAATTCAACTCTTCTTTAAACACGATCTTTTCAAAAAATCTTCGGGAAAATATTCAACCATTTTGCGCCGGTTGATAACTTGTCTCACTGTGGCCGGTTACGGAAACCTGTGTCGTCACTGTAGAGCAAAAGGTCACTCAATTGGGATTTATTAATTGTAAGGTACCGGAGTCTTCCAATACAGGCATTACTTGCTTAAAGGGAGGCTCCAATCACTAATTCTGTTTTTGTAAAATATGTTTATGAAATAGATGAGTTTTTATTTGATTTGATGATAAAATAATTCAATTTTATACTTTACGCGACTTGTCGCTTTACAAGGACGATATTTAACCCTTTTTTGCGTCGTTTCTAGCTTTCCCGGTTGAACCCTGCCGCCACCGCCCGTCGTCAGTTTGAAAAAAACATGGCGGCGGTACTTGGCCGCGAAATTGTCATTGATAGAATGAGTGGGTGTGCCCATGATAGATGTAAAATTGATGCGATTTATGAACGCTCCTGTATTATGTTGTAAACAAACACATTATTTTGTTGGAAATAGGTTAGGAAGTGTATTGTTATGTGCAGTTTTTAAATTTATCCAATTATAATATCGTTTTAAGTATTTGGGGTGAAGCGCCTGATGTAAATGAAGCAGCAAAAGTTATTCTTTCGCTCTCCTTTCAAACAAAACAAAACAAAAATATTTATTTTATCTCAAACATTGTGTCATACATAAACTGAGGCAGCCCCAGTAAGTTACAAATAGTACTTTCGTCTACTGACTTTATTGCTCTTTTTAGGAAGTAAGTCTCTTCGTAGTCATATCTCATATTTTATTTAAAAATCCGTGTCACTGTAAAATTATTACTTCATTCTATTTTCACCTTGGTACGTAAATTTATCATGGATCTAATATTTGGAATAAGTCGGCCAAAACATTATATTTTCCGAAAATATAATATAATCATAAATCAAAATTCATAGAAGACCATCAATTCTAATTTCCATTTAAGCTGATTTCAAGCGTAGAACTTTCCACAGCCCTCAGGAAAATTCCAATAATTATTTTCTATTTTCAGCTCCACAATTCAATTTGAGTGCCCAATCCAGTTTTCATTATTACTTAACATCGGTACCTCTAGGCACAATTTAAATTAAATAAACATTACTTCTTACATTTCAAAAGGTTCTGAGACTTTAATATTAACTAACTTTTCAGTACAATAGTAGAAAGCTTGAAGAATACTTGGAGCTGAGACAAAATAATAGTGGAGTAGAAGACCCATTCTACGACAAAATTCCGTGGTCGCTGTTTGCATACGAACTTATGAATACCACCTTTTACGCTTCTACAAATGTGTCTTGGGAGAGATGCTTAGCATTATACGCAATGACTGACTGAATCTGTGTGTAGACGTGAGATCTCGCACAACTAGGAAGCTTCTTAAATTGTCTGGACTTAATTCGATGGCAGCAAAGTAGAAACGGACATCTACAAAATCGCAACTTTACAGGAGAGCAGATTTTGTTTAAAAGAGTGGTTATTTTGAGAGTTATGGACCGATTAACCTGAAATTTTCTATAATGCTTTAAAATAACCTTCTTTATGAATTGTGTAATAGGTTTTATCGCTATATCGTTGTTTTACTTAAATAATGTAGATGTCTTTTTTTACTCTGAAAAAACTTTGACGTAGAAGAAGACATCTGCCTGTTATCCGTTTATACGTTGCAAACATGCAAACAGATATCTTTATTTACTTTTTTTTAATATTTAACATTTTATTATTATCAATAAATGAGTTATTTACCACTAAACTCCATCGGTATCTATCAGTTAAATTCATTTATTTAGTTACCAAACCACGTAAAATATATATTTTTAAATAAAAATGCTATTTATTATTATGTTTTATTATTATCAAAAGCACCATTACCAAATAGGTAAATAACAGACTGATATAAAATTAAAATAAGACTGATATAAGAACACGCCAGAATGTGACAAGTGACTGATGTCTTTGTTGACGTTTCATTCATCTGTCAAAGCTCCGAAGTAAAGGCGGACAAATTCAAATGTCCGTTTCTACTGCGATGTTTTTTAAAAATCCAGTGTAGATGTCTTCATTTACGTGTCAAATTTTCTTTATTATTTTGAATTTTGAAAAAAAATTAATACAGACTTGTAGATAGGATTAATGTAAGCTCATTTTTATAACAAAAGCATTTTCGAAAAAATGTAGATGTCCGTTTCTACTTTGCTGCCATCGAATTTATGCCACTAACGATTTGGCGCCTCCTATAAATACTGAAGACCAATTAGAACCGTGAAATCAATGGAATTGAAAGAAAGAATAAAGTTTATTTGACGACAGTACATTAAGCACACAGAATAAAAAAGATACAAAATAAATGATAATAATTATTGTTAACAATAACATTTCACAAACCGTGAAAATGCCATGCTGTGTATCATTTTCATAATTGCTCCTTTAATAATACAGTATTAATTCAATAATTAAACATTTTAATAACAAAAATACTTTACGGTCTATTATTTTATTTATTCGAAAGTGTATTAAAAAACGTCGTTTGATACGTGTGGGGATTTGTTATTGCAGTTCTCGGCTCCATAATAACCTCGCCTGCAGCTCGGGTGTAAATTCCGCCTCGAATGCAATAACAAAATTTCTCCACTTGTATCAAAATGTACTATTTGTTTATTTTGCAATTCGGGTCGCAACGGCTGACTGGGTTCCGACAGACGTGTAATGAGACCCCTGACGAGTTCTTTAGTAAAACCGAGATAACCATGCGCTCTGAACCTATTTAGAGCCAAGACTGTTTGAGGTGAATGTTCTGGAAAAATGTACTGACGTTTTTTGTAAGGATCCTGTATTTAAGACTAGTATGTCGCGGCTATGTGAATGTGACAGATGTTCTTCTCGCTAAGAAAATAGAAGCATTCCACGCTTACGGCAGTTAGCGATTTCTGACCATTTTCTCTTAAAATGACTTACCTAATGGTGACACGATGATAAGTACCTCAAAAGTCGCTTAGATTAGCGCATCGTTCATTTCGACATAACATCATTTTCACAACGAAAAAGTTGAATTATAAAGTAAAGAAAAATAAATTACTTCAAATAGGAAATGTTGCTACCATATATTTTGTTTTAAATTAACTCTGGATTTCAGCTGTCATCAACAATTTTACCACAGTTAAGGGTGAAGCAGGGTTTGACTTTCGGAACGTAAATTTTGGAATATGCGGTTGAGGTTCAACCGACACATGATTTATAAAATGCTAGCTTATGCCGGCGACTTCGCCCGGGTGGAGTTCGGTAATTATTACAGTGGATCGGCCTACCGAGATAAAAGTGTTCTATGTGTTAATTCAGGTTATAAATTACGTGTGTGCCAAATTTCAACCAAATCCGTTTAGGGGTTTTTTGTGTGAAACTGTAACGAACACCCTCAAAATATGCTAGCGGTTCGTCCCGGCTTTGCACGGGTGCCTATATTACTCAGGGTGAATGTAGCATTCCAATGGTGAAAGAATTTTTGAAATCGGCACAGTAGTTTTTGAGTTTCTTCATTACAAACATAACATACCTACACAGAGGAAACCTCCCCCCCTCCTCCTCCTCCTCCTCCTCCTCCCTCCTCCCCTCCAGGGGAGAGGGGAGGGGGGGGGTCCTCTTTATAATATTAGTGTAGATATAGTAAGTAAGAAGATAACATTTCATCTGCTTGGCCTGTTGATGACTTCGATACTTAATGTCATTTACATAAAATTATGTTTGGTACTTAAAATATTCGCTTCGAGTCTTACTAGGTATTAGGGGTATCGATTACCCAGTACTAACTGGGTTGTAGACGTCAGATAGGCAGTCGCTCCATGTAAAATATTGGTATTCAGCTGCACCCGGTTAGGTTAGGTTAGGTTAGCCGACCCCACCATAGTTGGGAAAAGGCTAGGCAGATGATGACTCAAAATAATCGGTACAATAGAACTAGTTTCATTTATACAAGGTAATGATTCATTTAATGAATGTAGATAAGGTGATACAGTAAAGAAATATTCTTATAGAAAAGCTAAACAAAAGTTTAGGGTTCGTCAAAAATGCTTAGTCAATCTGCTCATTTTAACTGAGTATTTTCTTATTTTCGTATAGCGCAAGTCACCCAACTCTTTTCCCGTTTTTGTTCTCATTAGACAGATAAATAAGTTCTATTTTAGCTTAGGCAATCTTTTCTGTTATTTGTAATTTATTCGCTTTAAGTAGGTATTCAGTAACAGAGTCTATTAAAAATATAAATATATTTTGGGATACATGAAGAAGCCTCCTCGTGTAGCGCAGTTTGTTCCGCCAGTGACTTAACTGAACCGAGCGCTCGGCGTATCCTGGGCAGTCACACCCAACACCTTTTATGACTGGCCAATTCTTCCCTTGTGGTGGTAGGGCTAACGCCCGCCTGGTTTTACGACCACCCTCCCACCGGAATCCGGCGTCAAGCAGCCTGCTGTGTTTCGTCGTTGCGTGGGAGTTCCAGTGCCTTATGGAATTCGACAGTTGGTAGTTGCGTGTCCAAGGCTAGTCTCAGCCCTGGAGTGAACCTCGTCATGGCAACTCACTTTGGAGGGTAGCGGGATCCGAAGCACGGTCCTGCCGTTGGCCGACCGCAGGAAGTTGGGGGCCCAATTAGCACGCCAGCCACGTGTGAAAGGCTGCCCCGCCACCTCGCGAAAAATCCCGAAATGTTCCGCCGTGCCAGTCGGCGACTGGAAGGGAGGACCCGGCGGGCATCTTCGGGGGGGTTCGGGCGTCCCCGCAGTCTCCAGGTGAGTTTCCTTATCGTCGGGCTTTGCTCGTGGGAGCTGTTCAGTAAACTGGACTCGCCTCGCTTTCTTTAGAATTCCATTGAAACTCTTTAAACCCATGAAGCGAAAAAACAAAAAGAATACTTTTAAACAACGGCGGCACTTCCTCCCGCTTAAAGTGCAATTCACTAACATCCGTGGATTGCACTCAAATATCAATCCGGTCCATCACCACCTTGAGACCGAGAAGCCGCACTTGTTCTTTTTGACGGAGACTAAGTTAGCGACGCCGTTAGACGTGGCGTACCTCAACTACCCAGGATACTCACTTGAACATAAGTTTAAGAAGCAGGCTGGGGTCTGTGTGTACGTCCGCGATGACATATGCTGTCAACGTCTCCGTAGCTACGAGGTTGCGGGTTTCTCCACTCTGTGGCTACTGGTGGACACCGGCTCTATTAAAACTATTTATGTCGGTGTTTACAGGTCGCACAGCGGTGATCAGGAGACAACAAGACTCTTTGACCATCTTACAGAGGCAGCTGAACTGGCCCAACACAAATATCCGACAGCGGAGCTTGTCTTTCTGGGGGATTTTAATGCCCACCATAAGGATTGGTTGTTCCCGTACCAGAAAACTGACCATGCTGGAAGAGAGGCGCGCAAGTTTGCGATATCGCTAGATCTCCACCAGCTGGTTGGTCAAGCTACCCGCGTTCCGGATGTTGATAGCCACACACCCAACTGCTTAGACCTTCTGCTGACAACAGATCCGGACAGGTACTCTGTATCGATCTGGGCTCCGCTCGGTTCGTCTGACCACTGTCTGGTGAAATCCGTGTCTTCCTGTTCTCCTCCAGATTTAAGCCCTAGAGGCACGAGGCGAGTTTGGAAGTACGGGTCGGCAGACTGGGATGAGATGCGGCATTTCTTTGCATCTTATCCATGGCGGCAGACTTGCTTCTCTTCGCTTAACCCTTCTGACTGCGCTGACTCAATTGTCGACGTGATTCGCCAGGGAATGGAATATTTTATCCCATTCTCTGATGTTTTACTTGGCTGCGAGGCTCAACCCTGGTACAACGCGTCTTGTGCGCAAGCCGATTTGCTCAAAGAGCAGGCATACCAGGCCTGGGCTTCGGCCCGTAGTGACAGGTGCAGTAGTCAGAGGGCTCGCGAAACGAAAAAAGCGTACAATTCAGCCGCCAAGGATTGCAAACGGGTGTTACGAAAGGCGCGCTTCGATCATGTTGGACGAATTGGGGCTAAGCTGGCGTCCTGCCCCTCGGGTAGTAAGGAGTTCTGGACCCTGTCGAAATCAGTCGAGACGAACTTCTGCCGTCCTACGCTGCCTCCTATGCTGAAGTCTGATGGAACGCTGGCTCATACGGCTCTAGAGAAGGCAAATCTATTTGCCTCCATCTTTGCCGAAAACTCACGCCTAGACACGGCCTCAAACATACCACCTAACATATCTCACTGTGGCTCCGCAATGCCGGTGATCTCAATCCACATAAAAGAGGTCCGTAAGGCCCTATGCAATCTAGACGTGAATAAAGCCAGCGGACCTGACGGAATACCTGCAGGAGTCCTGAAGAGCTGTGCTCCTGAGTTATCTCCTGTCTTGACGCGCTTGTTTCGCCTTTCTCTAAAAACCGGAGTGGTGCCGGAGTCCTGGAAGCTTGCTAATGTGCAGCCAGTGCCCAAAAAGGGTAACCGTGCCGATCCTGCTGACTATAGACCAATTGCCATAACCTCCATACTGTGCAAAGTGATGGAAAGGGTACTGAACAATAAGCTGCTAACATACCTCGAAGACAATGAGCTCCTCAGTGACCACCAGTACGGCTTCCGTCGTGGTCGTTCAACTGGGGATCTTCTTGTGTATGTTACGCATTACTGGGGCGAGGCCATTGAGAAACACGGCGAAGCCCTTGCTGTATCGCTTGATATCTCAAAGGCCTTTGACAGGGTCTGGCACGCTAGTCTGTTGGCTAAGCTTCCTGCATTTGGCATCTCTGCTGACTTTTGCAACTGGATTTCCGACTTCCTGAGTGGCCGTTCGATCAGAGTGGTCATAGATGGCTGCTCTTCGGATCATAAGGCCATTGATGCCGGTGTTCCTCAGGGGTCTGTTCTTTCCGCAACTTTATTTCTGCTACACATCAACGACCTGCTACAGCTTGGTGCAATCGGGTACGCTGATGACAGCACAGTCGCGGAAAGATACCTGTCCAGTGCAAGAGCCAGCAGAGAGGAAACTGCTACTCATAGAGAGGCCATGGTGGAGCGAATGAATCTGACCCTAAATCTCGTTTCCAAGTGGGGCGACGACAATCTGGTCAGATTCAATGCTCTGAAAACACAGGCATGTCTTTTTACGGCTAAAAAGAGCCAGTTCCAGTTGTCTCCAGCTTTCCGAGGTACGGTTGTACCAGTCACCGACCGCCTACAGCTTTTGGGCATGGAGTTGACATCGGATCTCAACTTCGGCTCAACCATCGAGTCGAAAGCTCAGACCGCAGCTAAGAAGCTGGGCATCCTGAATAAGGTGAGGCGATACTTCACATCTGGACAGCTTTTAAGTTTATATAAAGCACAGGTCCGTTCCTGTATGGAGTATTGCAGTCACTTGTGGGATGGTTCAGCAAAATACCAGCTCGCTGCACTTGATTCGGTGGAACGCAGAGCTAAAAGACTCATAGGCGACGAGACTTTGATAGCTTCGCTTCACAGCCTAGCTCATAGGCGTAATGTCGCCTGCTTGTCGGTCTTCTACAGACTGTACTTTGGAGAGTGTGCACAGGAGCTCCACGATTTGATTCCACCATCACCCTTTTACCACCGGACAAGCAGACGTACTGCGGCGTACCATCCACACTTGGTTGATATCCCGACTAGTCGTACTCGGCGCTTCTCCTCCACGTTTATCATGCGCACAGCCAAGGTGTGGAACTCTCTGCCGGCTTCTGTGTTCCCTCCCACATATAACCCGTCTGCCTTCAAAGCAAGAGTGAACAGGCATCTTCTGGGCACGCTCGTTTCATCATAGATCTCATCCATCGCTTTCCACCAGGCGTGATCGAGGTCAAGAGCAGGCCCATTTTGTAATAAAAAAAAAAAAAAAAAAAAAAATATAGTTGGCACTAATGCGAAAATAAGTGCATTTTACTAATAGCAATAAGTTTAAAAAAATAAAAAATAATAATATCTTGGGACAACCAACACACCGCCATCTGATCCCAAACTAGGCAGAGCCTGTACTATGGCAACCAGACAACTGATAAACATACTTATATATTTCTAAATACATACATATTATAGATAAATTACACCCAGATACAGAACAAATAATCGTACTCATCGCACAAAGATTTGTCCTGTGTGGGAATCGAACCCACGACCTCCGTCCTAGCAGTCAGGGTCACTAACCACTAGACCAACAGGCCAATCGAAATTGCACGGTGTAATTATCACAGAAGAAATTCAAATCGATAACGCAACCATCACGCCTCTTAACTATTTAGAATTAAATCAAAATGGTTCATTTCAATATTCTCCTGCAATTATCCCAATTTATTATACTTCTCTATTACTCGTCATCTCGTCAGATACCTCTTTTCTAGCCATTTCATCCTTCACACACTAGTTCCATCCATCGTTTCTTTGGTCTTCGTCTACTCAAAAACAAAAAAAGGATTTCTTATGAATGTCTCCCGGTGGATCTTCATAAATTGGAGGACAGCGGTTCAATATCTTCCGTTAACTTCAGATTTACATGAAAACGATAAAGAATTTTAAATGAGTCGCTGTTTTATACGATACTCTGTCTCTGGGGATATCCCTCGTTCTAAACCTGAGCGCTCTACAAATCTAACTTTATTGTAAATGTAGTGTGGCTCAGACTGGTTTTATTTTGGAAGCAATTCTATTTTAAAACCTCGTGCATTTATCGACCAACGTTTTTAAGTAATGATTTATGCATTATGATTATTTTGCTGGGTGTTACTGTAAGTAGTTAAAACACATCCTGAAAATAGGAATAACCTTATGACTTTTATGGTATAGTTTGATCAAGATCATAACATAAAATCACGCCTGTAATCCCCGAAGGGTTAGGCAGAGGTGTACCAAATAGTACACCCGCATTTAGCGCAATTATGTTTAAGTCCCATGTAATAGGGGGCGAGCCTACTGACATTAACGGGCACAAATCCCGACTCCGTGGCTGCTACTGAGAAATTCCTGATGAATAAACCTATGAACACTTTGCCCGACCTGGAAATCGAACCCAAGACCTCGTGCTCAGCAGTCACGTATGCGACAACTGGACCAACGAGGCAGTCTTGATCTTATTATTTGACAAAAATGATGGAAAACATCGTGAGGAAACTACTCGTAGAATGTCCTAAAACTCAAAATTTAAAGACAAGTGACATCTACCAACCCGCACTGGTTCGGCTTCACCACGAAACACGTTTCCATATAACTCGGTTCCAGCTACTTCAAAAAATATTTCATTACGAAACTCTCATAGAGCAGAAAACCTGTGAAATATTGTGTTCACGAGAAACCTCATACATCCAATTAATTAGAGTTAATTGATTGCTTTTATCATAGTAATAACGTTTATTGTGTGGTGTCGGATACCTTTTAATGATCTCAAACCAATAATTTTATTAATTGTCGTGAATATTGCTGTTTATTGAGAAAATATTGTACCGTCGTGGTATTTATTTGAGTTTTCTTTAATTAATGTTTTTTGGTCTAGTGATTACAATGAGGAGCTCTTGGTTTAATATTAACAGGCGCTCGGGTCGATCTTTAGGTTAAGCCGTGCTTGCCTAGGTTGGTCTGTGGATGGGTGATGTGGTATGGATGGGTGTATTACGTACCGAGTTTCCTCCGTGCCTCGGAAAGCACGTTAAGCCGTTGGTCCCGCCGGCTGTCATTTGTAAATCTTTGACAGTCGTTACGGGTAGTCAGTCGCCCGAAAGTCTGACAACCAGTCTCACTAAGGATATCGTATTACCCAGTGGACCAACTGGGTTGTGGAGGTCAGATAGGCAGTCGCTCCATGTAAAATATTGGTATTCAGCTGCATCCGGTTAGACTGGGAGCCGATCCCAAGATAGTTGGGAAAAGGCTAGGCAAATGCTGGACTAGTGATCGCAATCTCGACTGCTGATCATGTCCTGGATTCCATTCCCGGGTCGGGCAAATTGTTATTAGGTTTTTCCATCAGGAATTTCTCAGTAGCAGCCACGGAGTCTGGATTTGTGCCCGGTTGACGGCACTAGGCTCGCCCCACATTACATAGGACTTAAATATAACTGGCGAAATGTGGGTGTACTGTTAGGTACACCTCTGCCTAACCCTTCGAGGATTACAGGCGTCATGTTATGATGTTATGTTTTCTGGTTGCTTTTTTTTTAAAAGTACAAATTTATTCGCCTGTTATAGTGTCCCACTGCGGAGGACACATCCCTTGCCTTTTCACCAATAACTGTATCATTACCTACCTAATGCTGTTTATATTGAGTAGCAGTGAACATAGGATTTTCGAACACAAAATATTTTAAAGTAGAAACTTAAAAAAAAAAACGGAAACTCTTTTGTCAGTCCTTTAAAACCCACAGGTATCTATACATACAAATAAATAAAATTGAAGTGTCTGTTTGTAATATCATAAAAACAGCTTTTAACTGAATGCATATGACAATATGTACGGCACTTATAACAAAAACACATTTTTTTCAGTTTTTGTCTCGTCTGTTTGTTCCGGCTAATCTCCGAAACGGCTAGACCGATTTTGACGGGACTTTTGCTGACAGATAGCTGATTTTATAAGGTCTAACAAATGCAACTTTTATTTTAGAAAAATTATTAGGATTCCGTGAAAAAAAACCCCTTGAAATTCGTAACAAAATTCGATTAAAAAAAGGGAAGTAATATTCTTTTATAATAATTTCACCAGAACGAATGTCGCGGGCTAGTTATTTAAATATAAGTCATGTGTATCGCTCTCCAAAAGATCTTCAAAAATGTACCTTATCTACCGAATTTACAACACTGACACGTCCCAATGTTATTGCAAATCTTGTAAATAACGAAACGGAGGTCTACCCATGTAAACACAGAGCTTCAATTTGTGTGTACTCAGCTCAAAATAGCTTCAGCCCGGTCCTTTTAGTACGTGACTCTGGCGGTTTAGGGCTCCTACAGACAGTAGACCTATTTGCAATATAACAGTCGTAAAGCCTCACTACCTATTGCGGCTAAATACAAACTGACCCTTTACGAAGCCGTCAACCAAGCATTCTGTACATCAAACTAAGTAGCACTGCACTCAAAACCTTGTGCTGATGGATGCATTGGATAGAAAAGGTATTTAACGTAATGTTATACAAAACAAGTACGAAATACTCGTACATATGTGTACCAAATTTCAACACAATTGGTCCAGTACTTTCGGAGTAAATTGACTGTGACTGACGTACAGACAGACACGCGAGTGATCCTATAAGTGGTTCCGTTTTTCCTTTTGAGGTATGGAACCTTAAAAATGTTAAAAAGTTGGAATTTTTGACCTTCGATATTTTCGGTTTCTAGGTATGGTCCAGTAAAAAAAAGTAAAGGTACTCGTATGGTCCAGTAAAAGAAAGAACACGAGCCTTTCAGCTTCGTTAAGACTTCCGTTCGGTTTTCGTTTAACCTTTTTTTTGAGATGGGAAATCATCAAATGACTCCTCCCGCTCTGGGCGGAGCAGAAGTGAGTGTCAGACTTGTACTGACTAAAACCCATTCATGTTCCTTCTTTGCCCTTTGTGTTCCAGGGTCGCGGTATCTCTTTCGAACAGTCCCGCAACCCCGGCTTTTCGTTTACCATCATCATCTGCCTAGCCTTTTCCCAACTATGATGGGGTCGGCTTCCAGTCTAACCGGATGCAGCTGAATACCAATATTTTACATGGAGCGACTGCCTATCTGCCTCCACAACCCAGCTAGCACTGGGTAACGCGATACGCTTTGATAAGACTGGTTGTCAGACTTTCAAGCCACTGACTACTTTAACGACTGTCAATGATCTACCAATGACAGCTGGGACCAACCGCTTATCGTGCTTTCCGAGGCACGGAGGAAACTCGGTATGTAATGGGTGGTCACCCATCCACGGACCAACCTAGGCAAACGCGTGTTAACCTTAAGATCGACACGAGCGGCTGTTATTATTTAGCCACGAGCTCCTCGTTTACCCCGTTTACCTTCGTTTACCCTTCATGTATATTTAGTATGCCAGTCTTCAAAACTTTGTTCCTCATCTTTTGTTGCTGGCCACAAATGAATAAAACAGTCGAAAGAGTATTAGGAGTGTGCACCTCCCCGACTAAAATTCAGTTGGAACAAAGGAGTACTGTGAGAAAGTCACACTGGTGACTGGGACCTCTGTCAGTTCTCTAGATGTTGGTACTTATAAAACGTCTGACTGCGGGAGCCCTTAGAAAAAAAAAAAGGTTTTAGGTGACTTAGTTTAGATTTCAACCCTTTTTCAAAGCTTTTATTAAACTTGCAATGTATGTATGTTATTTGTTCGGGTGGAATCTTTGAACTCAATTTTGAAATAGATATCTTCAACCGATTGAGCTGAAATTTTATATACACGTTTAGTTTGGATGACAATGCACGATAAGGAACGTGACGTCCTTTTAAATCCAATATGGCGGACCATCCAAGATGGCGGAATAGTTATTAGTGTAATGCTCTGTCTGTTAGTATCATGTTGAAGATATGTAGAGACTTCAGCACTGTTTCGGCGAAACTTTTTGACTACTCAATTAGCTAATTGATTTCTGCAAACGTTAAAACATTATACGTAATTTTCACAACTTCAACTTTTACACACAACAGATTCAAAGTGAACTTTACAGAATAATACTACGAGCCAGCTCATTCATGATGTCAGAACGAGAAAACAGACAGCTGCAGTTGGTAAAACAAAATGAATTCCGTTACTAACAGTTTCCAAGAAATAACTCTTCAAAGTTCCAACTGTAAACGAGTCATTCAGGGTTGTGAAACTACTTACAGTACACAGCAGTTAGCATATTCGAGTTATTGAAAAACTTTGGTACCTGTAAACGTTACATGTACCTGCTATTTTTATGACTGTCTCGCTGGTCGAGTGGTTGCAAGCACGACTGCTGAGCATGAGGTCCTGGGTTCGATTCCCAGGTCGGGAAAAGTGTTATTGGTTTTTCCATCAGGAATATCTTAGAAGCAACCACGGAGGCCGGATCTATGCCTGGTTGTTGGCAATAGGCTCGCCCCCTATTACAAGTGACTTGAAACATAACTGGCGAAATGTGGGTGTACTATTCAGTACACCTCTGCCTGACCCTACGCGAATTAGAGGCGCGATGTTATGATGATGTGAAGAAAAGGTTCGGTATCATTTCAACAACAGGCACATTTATTACTTTGATGATCAAATTTACCTTTTGTCTGCAAAACACACTGGGTACACTATTGATTACTGGGACTACTAACTAAGAAAATATATTCCATTTTAAAATTTTCGCTTCAGAACATCAAAATAAATTCTACATAAAATTTGGCCATAATATTTGCTTTTTATTTTCCATCACATTGCAAGGAACACCTCTTATAACGCCAGAGCTTTATGCTAATAAAACGAGGGTAGTATTCAAATGTTAGCATGACAGCACACCCCTGCCTGGCGAGATTCCAAAAGTTTCAACTAAATGTAACAGATTTCTTTGATGTTGAACTAAATTAGGGTCTTTAAAATATAGTTTGTGTGGCACTGATGATATTTACCTTGAGTTTTAAGACAAATAGAAGAAATTCATTATGTTTATTTAACGTAGACAACGAGCTATCTACACGATAATTTACTTGTATGTGGTTTCTTTATGTTGTTCTTCGCTTATGACAGGTATCGCAAATACCTTTTTACTGATCACAACAAGATAACAATGAGTTTCGTTCGATCGACATTCTTTTTCTAAGCAAAAATGCATTTAGGAAGCAAATCCAAGCAACCCTTAGGGACCAACAAATTACTGTATAATTACTATGACAAACTAACGTAATATTAAATGCGCACACTAATTAAATTTAAGTAATTAAATTTAATTTTTTCTTTTATATATAGGTACATATTTAAAAATCCATATATTCATTCCAGGATAATGACCGTTGTACAAGTATTGATCTTGTGTTGTTACTAGCTAGTTTCTTATGTACCTTAAAATTGTAATCTGTGGAGAACGTAGTGGGTAGCATAATTGTTTTAAAATGTTATTTTTAAGATATCATGACTAATTTGTATTGTGCTACTGTTTGTTTTTCCTTAAATAAATAAAGATAAAAAAAAAATAAAAGAACAATTTCACTTAAAATATAGAAAATTTAAAACCATTATCATTTGCCTAGCTTTTCCCAACCATGTTGGGGTCGGCTTCCAGTATGACCGGATGCAGCGGAATACCAGTATGTTACATGAAGCGACTGCCTATCTGACCCCCACAACCCAGTTAGTACTGGATAATACGATACCCCTTGGTAAGACTGGTTGTCAGACTTTCTGGGACACTGACTACCTGTAACGCCTGCCAAATATCTACAAATGACAGCCGGGACGAACGGCTTAACGTGCTTGCTTGCTCCGAGGCACGGAGAAACTCGGTATGTAATGTACGAGGCAAGCGCGGCTTAACCTGAAGACTGCCTGTGCTGCTGTTAGCTTTAGCCACTTCTCAATTAAAATTAAACCATTCCATTCCAAGCTTCCATTCCAACAAGAATATTATTTTCTCAACAAACATCTCTAATTCAATGAAAGACACATCCAAAACCGCTGGATCTAGAAGCTTTTTCAGCAAAAATCATCCTCTAAAGAAGTAAAATATTGAGGACACGAGTTTGTGTGGAAGTTCGTCAGTTAGCCGGCCGAGAACTCGGCTTGCATGATGGATTGCCAATATCGCACACGTAAGTACGTTACGTCAAATTAATTAAAACCATAAGCTAATTACTTCCAACTTTCCGATATTTTTTCGTCGTTTTAATTAAGAATTTAGAAATTGCTGTTTAATACGCTTGCTGAGAAGAGTGGAAGGCTATGGGGGCGGTCTTTGCCCAGCAGTGGGACAAGAGGACTATAGATGGTAGACAGTCTAAACTGATACTCACGACAGTACTTACCTATATGTAGGTATCTACTAGAGTGAATTGTCTAATTCTGGAAAGTACTAAAGACCATTTCTTTTTGAAAAATCAAAGAAAAATTGAAGTATATAAATTTTCGAAAACAGGTTGACTGGTAGAGAATGCCTTGTGGCATTAAGTCCGCCTATGTTATACCACTACATGATGTTTAAATAAATAAAAATTCAAAGGAATAAGTGATCATTAATTTCCATATTCTTAGCGGTAAGTACCATCACGAGCTATTCCTAGACGACTACGCACTAGTGTCAGCTGCTGGGAATACGGGTCAACAATTATTATTGCTATAATGATTGATACACAAACATACTGTAATCTTGCCGCCGGCTTGCGTGTAGTTCATAAAGTGATGAAGTACTAATTAAGGGTCTATAGTCAAATCGCTTTACCTAGGCAAAACAATTGAATGTGAACTGGTACCAAAAAACTCGCAACTGTAAACGATATTTATCGCTACCCGTACTAACTGTCGCTAAATAATTATCATATCTCACGCGTAGGACCTGTGTACTATGATATTGTACCAAATCATTTTAAAAGAGAAACCATGGACTTTCTTGCCGGTTCTTCTCCACAGGAAACCCGAAAGGTGCAGCTTTTTCTCGGCGTTTTGTAAGTGCCCATGTAGGCCTATGTAAAATAAAATATTTTGATTTTGATATGCGTATTTTATTGTTAGATACCAACATCTTTTTGTTTATTATTATTTTTTTAATTTATATAAACTACTTAAATGGTCATGTCTATCAGCATTTTGGTAGAAAGAAAATTGGGATTCTTTTTATTAAGATTAAATAAAACAGTATGTAAATGAAAACTTGATTTTTATTTTTCTTTTTAAATAAATTTATTCAGTTATCGGCTGTAAAAAATGATACGTCAAGTTAAAAATGTGATTCTATTTCAACTAAATGAAGATCTTAAATTCGCTGTCAGATAACGCCGGCCTAAGCTCAGTGAGACAAAAGGACAACTGTTTCTTATACATATAAGGAGTGTGAGCACTAAGGAAGAAAAGGAGATGAAAGTTTGTATGAATGTGTGTGTGTGTGTTTGACTTCATAAGTTTTTCCGATGGAGTTCTATCGGTTAAAGATACATGTTTATTGGCCATCGTGGTAAGAGGATTGACTACAGTCGATTGCCTAATTAAATCTCTACAGATGGGGGTTCTTGGACGGCTCAGAGCTCAAGTGCGTATGCGGCGTCTTCCCTCAGACAATGGCCGACCTTCCATTTTGCGCCGCACCTGCGCTGTTACGATCTATTTACTGCATCAGTAAACGGGGTTCGCGTGGCTGTGGTGTCGCGTTTTGGGCTAAATACATTTGAACTTTTTGCCATCGACACGCTAAAAAGAAGAAGGATACTATTTTGTATCCTAATGGATACAAAATAAAAAGGAGCTTTAAAAAAAAAACTTTTTTTTTTTAAACTTTGCCCCACACTAGGAATTTCACCTGTATCGTGGGTGCATTTACAAACATTTAAACTCACATACACAAAACAGCCAGACCCGGAACAACTATCTGTAGGCCATACAAATATTTGTTCCGTGCGGGGATCGAACCCGCGACACGCAACGCAGCAGTCAATCGCTCAGCCACTGCGCCAACCGTGCCGTCGTAAATCAAGTATCTGGCTCCCGAGGTTGTCAACATGTGGGATGTGGATTCAGCGATCATTGTGTCGATAGTCGTATCAGCCCATGGCTTAACTGCCAAGAGCCTCGACCAATCCCTGAGGAGGCTCTCGTTGTGCAGCTGAATCAAGGGTTTGATTCGGAAAGCGGTACTCCTGAACACGGCTCGTATTGTTAGGAGGTTACTCACTTTAGAGCCCTGCCGGTAGCTTGGACCCGTTCCCGATCAAAGAAATACATAAAGGAAATAATGTAGAAGTAATTGGGAAAAAGGCATAAAAGGCAGAAATCGAGTTCAGGTTTGGTCCCATTGTAAAAGTTGTTCATAATGATGAGTACAATGAGCTCTTAAGAGGTTGCTGGTGTTTTACAAATAACCCTGTATATATCGACGCCCCCAAGCAATAAGTCGGTAATCGTAAAACTTAAATTTTACAGGAGAAATGTTTTTCTGTTTTTGTTGAATAGCTTTTCAACGAGTCGGAGTAGTGAGGTCATTGATACATCAAAGGAAAGCTAATTTTTTGTTTAATTCAATCATTATTTTTAACATTAAATTTTGTGCGTGAAAAGCCTTGCAATTTAAGAAAATAAATGTTACAAAAATATATTAGGTATATTGATTAAGTAATGTACACTTGCGCCATTATTGCAGTAAATTTGTAAACAATATTTGTGCGTAACATTACAATACGGACTTTTCCAGCGTAATTTTTCATCTTGAAGACGTTACATAATTCGTTATTACGGTGTTATTGTGGTTATTTTAAATTGACACAGTAACCAGTATCGTCACAGAACATTGTTTTTGGAGGAAAATTCTGAAAAACATTTTTGTGTAACCATTCAGTGCTAATAATTTTTTATCGAATTTTTAAAGTGTAATATGTCTAGGTTTACAAGAAAAGACTGTAGATGATGAGTATAATAACGTATAATAATCACAATAATAAAATCAGAGTTGAAAATTAACATCTTAACCTTTAGAAAAATTAAGATAAAGATTTAACGATTAAAATAATTGTAGGGACGTCAGTCATGTCAATATTCATGATTAAACCTTAAACTAGAACTATATCAATGATAATTAAACACAGCAATAAAATAATGTCACAAAATTAACACCTTAGGTTTTACAAATATTTGGGGTGCTTGGTCAGAAAACCTCCTCGGGCGCCCAGTGGCTGCCGGTCCCTCTCGATATGTCTGGAGGGAACAGCAGCTGCTGAGACGGTGCACCCTGGGCGCGGCAGTATCCTTCCCCGATGAATGGGAAGAGATTCCTATTCCTCGGGGAATGTTACTGTCGTAGCCAATATTCTGCACGGTGGGGTCCAGTTTGGACCAACGGGGCGTTCCTCCGCGCGACCCTCTGAAACGCAGAGGGCGCAGTGGAGGAGTAAGGGTGGGCTCGGTGTGCACTAACCCTGCCTCCGAGCAGACAGTGAAGGACTGCGTCCTTCACTGTCTGCTCGGAGGTATCGTAATCCCGTCGTCGAAGTGTCGTGGATCACGTCTCGCTTCGATCGGGGCCGAGGGTCTTGGCTTGGCCGCCCGGACCACGAGGTAGAAGCGGCGCCGCACCGCGAGGGGATGTATGGCTGACGGGAAAATCAGTCGCTAGTGCGTGTCCCCGCCAGGGTACCTGCCGACCCTCTGGCGGGTAATAAATATCGTAGGCTTATCTGGGTACAGGGGGTACCCCAGATGGACATTTTAAATCCCCCACACTCGTGGGAACAGAATGGACAATAATATGAAAAAACAAACAAACACAAACAAAAATGATGCCGACAAAGGCAAGAGTGAGGAGAGAAGGGATGCGGGGTCGGAGGCCGACGCCGTATCCAGTGATGTGAGCGTGGAGGGAGGCTCAGAGAGCCCCCACCGCGAGAAGACCGGGACTGCTGCGGAGAACAGCAAGTTCTCCCGCAAGCGGTCCTGGCCGGAGGGCGACCATGAGTCGTCCTCCGGCGTCTATTTCTGGGCGTCCAATCAATAGACTCGGACCAATGAATAGACTCGGTTGGGCTATATAAAGAAACTAGTGGGCTGTATGAAATATAGATATAATACCGAAGACCGTACAAAGAAATGCCCGGAGTGGCCGGCGTCTGTGAGCTCAGTGAGTGGTAGGGCGTGCATCGGCGCTCGCGCGGCCGGGTTCGGTACCCCCGAGTCCCGCGCCCTCCCCGCGGTTGTCCACGCATATGTAAGGCGCCGACATATTCCCCGGGTTGAAGAATTCAATCTTCTACTGGAAGGGGGCAGATGCAGTTGAAGGCACGGCGAATGGTGCCCCGCTTCGTCTTCATTTCTGCCACTCTCGTGACCCCGTCTACGCCGGAATAGGTCTTCGTGACCCGAACCAGGGACCAGAGCAGAGGTGGCGTTGTCTTGTCCTTGACCAGGACTAATGACCCCGGCTTCACTTCACCTCTGGAATAAAACCACTTTGATTTCGCCTGCAGCAGAGAAATGTATTCATTATGAAATCGTCCCCAGAAATTAGCTGTTTGAGCGTCGCGGCTAGGCTCCGCGCCCCGAAGACCGCAGCTGTAGTGATTACACTACAGCCGGACGCGGAGAAGAGGGGCGTGTCCTACCGCGACGTGCTGGCCAAGGCGAAGGCGACGGTGGATCTCGGGGAGCTCGGGATCACCGGGGGCCTCCGGCTTAAAGTCACCGCGACAGGGGCGCGAGTGCTGGAGATCCCCGGTGAAAACAGTGGCTCGTCCGCTGACGCTCTGGCTGAAAAGCTCATAGCGTCCCTAAATGCGGACGAGGCCCGAGTGTCCAGGCCCGTGAGATGCGCAGACCTGCGCATCCTGAGTCTGGACGACTCGGTCACCGAGGAGGAGGTGGTGGCCGCCGTCACCAGGACCGCGGGGTGCCCTGCCGAGCTGGTCAAGGCAGGCACCCTACGTCCGGACCACAGGTGCATGCGAACCATTACGGTAAGCTGCCCTGTGACTGCGGCGAGAACTATTGTGGAGGGCCGAAGGCTCCTGGTGGGGTGGGTCTCAGCGCAGGTTAAGCTGCTGGAGCCCAGACCTCTGAGGTGCTTCGTCACGTGGGGCACCACGTGTCGGTGCAATGCACCTCGGAGGTGGACCGCAGCGGCCTCTGCTTCCGCTGCAGTCAGCCCGGTCATATGGCCGCGGCTTGCTCCGCCGAGCCGCACTGCGCTGCATGTGCGGCGGCTGGCAAGCCGGCCGATCACCGGGCTAGGAGCAAGGCCTGCGCCCAACCCACCAAGGCCAGGGGCAGGGGAAGGCGAAGGCCCTCCGCCACCACCCCCACCGTCACCACCGCCGCAGCCGCCGCCACTGCCGCCACTGCTGTAACTCCCGCAGCGGGGCCCTCACAGGGAGCCCGGGAGGGGGCTGAAATGGAGTGCCAATAATGGCCCCATTATCCATAACACTTATGTAAATACACTGTTTAGATCACAATCACTTGAACCTTAACTTCAAGTGATTGTGATCTAAACAGTGGGAGTTACAGCAGTGGCGGCAGTGGCGGCGGCTGCGGCGTTGGTGACGGTGGGGGTGGTGGCGGAGGGCCTTCGCCTTCCCCTGCCCCTGGCCTTGGTGGGTTGGGCGCAGGCCTTGCTCCTAGCCCGGTGATCGGCCGGCTTGCCAGCCGCCGCACATGCAGCGCAGTGCGGCGTGGCGGAGCAAGCCGCGGCCATGTGACCGGGCTGACTGCAGCGGAAGCAGAGGCCGCTGCGGTCCACCTCCGAGGTGCATTGCACCGACACGTGGTGCCCCACGTGGCAGCGGAAGCACCTCAGAGGTCTGGGCTCCAGCAGCTTCACCTGCGCTGAGACCCACCCCACCAGAAGCCTTCGGCCCTCCACAATAGTTCTCGCCGCAGTCACAGGGCAGCTTACCGTAAAATGATTTTAGAGCACACGTCACGTTTAATCAAACGAAATTATGCTACTGTTTGTGTAAACAAACATTACGCACCGGCCGGCCGACCATATCACGTGTTGGGGGTGCGGCTAATATCTATTACTTTCTTATTACCATAGAAAGAAAGAGACCATATGCGTCTTGCAAACTGTTGGGCGCAAAAATATAAACAGCAAGATTGAAAACGGGACCAGACGTGTTCAAATTAGATACGTATTGCAATTTTACACATATTTATTAATGAATTATTTACTTTATAATCCTTGTTAGTTCCCATTACGGTCTGAGCTGACTAAAAATAATTCGACAACAACAACGTGCTAGCCTTTACCAGGAACTGCACGAAATTCATTCACGCCAATAAGTCGGTAATAGCAACTTACCAAAATTAAATACGAAATACACTTTTGTATTGATACGTAAAGATATTTTTCTCGACATAATTTCGTTTTTTAATTTCCCTACAATAAAAGTGTTTTTCACGATATCTTCGTAAATATCACTACGAAAAATGTGAAATAAATTACTAAGATGTATCCTAACCCATAGGTTTCGAATTTGACATAACAATAAAAAGTCCATAATAGTACATTACCGACTTATTGCTTGGGGGCATCGATATATTTATGATAAATGTTTTCTACCTTGTTCGCATTCAAACTCCTAGGAAACGTCAGATGTGACGTTTCTTAAAAGTTTTTTCTTATTATAATTCAACTTACCATTTAGAAGTTTAACCTGTTTAAGCAAGTTTTCGTAATATTTGAGTTCGTTTTGTTCTGGAACATTCAAAATTAGGCAGGTATTAAAAAAAAAACAATTCGAAACAAATTTGCAAAAAAATCTATCAATGGTTAGGGTTACCTTCTTTATTAATCATTTGTCCTAAAAAATCAAAAATGTACATAAATAAAGTAGGTATTTACGTACACACTCTTTATACAGGTCGATTGGGTCCCTTTCAAGGAATGAACAAAAATTTTGACCCAGATCGCATTTTGGGCCCAAACTGGGTTCTTTTGGAGAAATTAAAATTTAACAGTATTTTTGATTCCCGCGTCTCCTCGACTTTCTGTATATTTCCTTGCTCTAGTATTACCCATTTCAAGGAATGCACCGAATTACCAATCACTCTGTATATTGAATATTACTGCAGAGCAGTCCATAGTAATATACAGGGTGTAAACGGACCCTTTCACGAAGCCGTGAACCAAGCATTCTGTACATCAAACTAAGTAACCCTACGCAAAAATTATTGCTGGGAAACGACTTTTCTTTTTTTGGGGTGTAAAATCACGTTTTACGGTAAAACTCAAAATAGCACACTTAAAACATTGTGCTGATGGATGCCTTGAATGGTAAACGGGTCATGGATGTAATTAGTTATCACTTTAAAAACTAGTATTTAAAAATAAACTTGAGAAAAATTTGGAAGTTTGACCTATCTAGTATCTCCGTACCTAGAAGGTTCTCAGGTATTGCCCAGAACAAAAAAAAATATCGTAATGACGGGGAAAACAAGTGCCTTTCGGCTTCGTTAAGGGTATTTTTACACCCTTTATTTATGTTCGTGATAAATAGTACTTACGCATAGCTTTTTTGTATTTCTTCTGTTCCTCTTTTTCTGAAAAAGTATATAAATTCAAAATATAGGCGCATACAATCAAAATAAAATATAAAACGTAAAAAATTTAATTAATATTCTCAAAACTTATTGACCTTGTTATGAATCAGTTATTTCAAGTATAAAGGTGTAAAGCAGAAAAAACCTCCCTGAAGTTGGTACAAACTGATAAAAATCTAAATTATTTTTTTAAAGTAATATTATACCAACTTACGCATGTGTTTTAAATACTTTTTTATTTCTGTAAGACGAGTGAATTTTTTATTAATAGAATAAAGAAACACATATCACAGTTAATAGCAATGCCCGGGATCCGAGCAGTTCGGTATGTTTTCTATGAAACTTCATATGGCGCACTTATACTTATAATCAACGAAACGGCATCACTTCGGATCGGGATCAGCTAGACAGTGTTTCTCAACCTGTGGTCCGCGGACCCCTGGGGGTCCACAAGTATGTGTAGCGGGGTCCGAGGCACTGAGAAATGTACTGGTTTTCTCAATCACTCTATGAAAAGGCATTCTCTGTTCTTGTAATAATTATCATCATCATCTGCCTAGCCTTTTTCCCAACTATGTTGGGGTCGGCTTCCAGTCTAACCGGATGCAGCTGAATACCAGTATTTTAAATGGAGCGACTGCCTGTTGGACCTCCACAACCCAGTTAATGCTAGGTAATAGGATACCCCTTGGTAAGACTGGTTGTCAGACTTTCGGGCCACTGACTACCTGTAACGACTGTCAAAGATCTCCAAATGACAGCCGGGACCAACGGCTTAACGTGCTTTCCGAGGCACGGAGGAAACTCGGTATGTAATGGGTGGTCACCCATCCACGGACCAACCTAGGTAAGCACGGCTTGTAATAATTATACTAAAGACAAATACAGAAACAGATTACAAGTGGAATCGGATTTCAGAATACAACTTTGTAGTAACATCAACCTGAATACCCACTGTTAAAGACACTGGGTCTTTGTAGGTACCATTTGTTTTATTTTATAATCAACATCTCGTTTCTTTATCAAACAGACTAAATTATCAAAATACAGATATCATACATGCTTTATTAATACTACATTCTTACCTTTAGCGTTCATTGAGTGATCTTCTGATGATTGATCTGCCGATGAGCTTCCAGCGTCCAAACCATCCAACGCACTCAAACTTGACACTGAAATATATTATGTATCAAAAGAACTGCTTTAAGTACATTAGCAAAAGCGGGTTTAAGGTACCGGGGTGAATAGAAACGCAGGTGTGAATCGAGATAAAACTTTGAAATAGATTTTAAGATCATCATCATCTGCTGAGCCTTTTCCCAACTATCTTGGGGTCGGCTCCCAGTCTAACCGGATGGAGCTGAATACCAGTACTTTACATGGAGCGACTGCTGAAATAGATTTTAACGTTGCCACTAAACAATCCAAAAAGAAAGGGTACTTGGTGGTACTATTCCTACTAATATTATAAATGCAAAAGTAACTCTGTCTGCCTGTCTGTTACGCTTTCACGTCTAAACCACTGAACTGATTTTAATGAAATTTGGTACAGAGATAGAGTTGACCTTGAGAAAGAACATAGGGTAATTTTTATCCCGGACTTTTGAAGAGTTCTCTTGGAAACGCGATATAACCGAACTCGACGCGGGCGAAGCCGCGGGCGGAAAACTAGTATCATATAAATTCAACGTTACAATTCCTTTCAAAGTTTTCTTCGTTCACCCCTTCGTTTCTATTCACTCCTTTTCATCCGGTACATAAAATGAGGAAGTGAAATGAAGGTTACCTGGTTTGCTTTAAAATACATGGGGCAAAAATGTATGAGGTCCATCACAAAATGAGACATAGGATTTAAACGAACCTACGATAGAGCCCGTCTGGTGACCAAGCAAAGACGAAGAAGAAGTACATTATCTCTCAAAGGCAGAAAACTGAACTCCATACAGGACTGCAGACACCTGTCTGACCTGAATTGGAGTCCACTCTGCTGGGTTTTCCCTTACTAAGACAATGTATGTTTATTTTTAAAGCTAGCGGCTCCCGTGGTGTCAAAGCAAATGTGTTAAAAACTTATTAAAAAAAAACAATCGCTCTGTTTTTGCTAAAAAATTGAACAAATAATGTGTTATTTGTTATTATAGTACTTACACAGTGTTTGGAAACGATCTTTACTACCACTGCAACTCGCATAATATGTAAATGAAACGAGCTGTAAAGAATAAATAAATTATTCTACCAGCACTTTTACAGGATAATATCATGGCACTAAGTCTAAAAATTAAGTTGGTAGAGGGGTGCATAGGAGGGTGTGTATAACAAATAATACGGGGTGGAACCCCACCATCGCGCAAACTACGCGCGGTTACCACGTATTCAGTACATCATTCTGAGCCCTCTACATAGAAATTATTCTTCGGTTACTAAAAAAAAAAAACTGCTGTTCCATACATTTTGACCGTGTAGGTATTGCACCTTTGTATGAAACTGCAGATTTTTTTTAACCGATGAAAAAATTGTATGTGGCCAGAATACGTGGTAGGTAACCATTTTCGCGTCAGTGTCCCTTCCACCCCGTATAGTCTTTTTTCAACCAGCTATCTTCGTTGAAATTCTAATACCACGTAACCAAATTTCTGGCAGATTTGACATTCAGATGCAGTTTGCTAGAGAATCGGAAGACGAGTTGTTTCAACCAATCAGAAACAGACAACGTCTTTATCTAATTTGAAGTGAACACAAATTATAAAATGGTATTCTACCATTACCTAGGTTTGATTATGCAGTTTTTTCACTCTCCTGTAAAAGAGAATGCTTATGGAAGTATGGAATCCCGTACCATGCTGCATCAAAATCAAACCTTGTTTTTCATAGACTACACTGATCGTATTAACTCCTACAAAAATTATTTTTGAAAAAAAAACCCGCGTTTCAGAGTTATTTTATAAAATCGAAACTAACCTAAAAAGTAGGTCTATTTTTTCGACGCTACCAACGACGTACTTTAACACACATACATTACATTACATTATTACATTATTATTAATATTATTATTTTATTATTATTATAAAATCATCATTTCATTCATTATTTTATCATTTTTTTTTTTTTTTCATTTTCATTATTTTTATCATTATTATTTTTTTTATTTTACATTATTGCTCTAAAAACAGCGTAATACACTAATATTAGTAAGAGTCCGTCCTGTCTAACGACTGATTTCAGTCAATTTTGTTCTGTAATTGTTCGGATGTGTAACATAATATAAGCAAAACTGTGCTCGTTATGGATAGCTAATCTCTTCATCTTGCATCTGGCTTGAAGGGATTTACAAAAAAACTTCATGTCTTATGGTAAACCTTCAATATTCAATGCCATTTTTTTCAAAAACGATGTCAGAGTGTAGTTTGTCCATCGTTTCAGGAAAAACTACGAGAAATTTTGTCCATATAAAAATATAAGTAACAACAGCATATAACCCTTTTGCATTTGTGTTGATCACTTTTTTCCATTCCCATACAAAATTTGGCAGAAAAAAATGATGAAGTTACGTCATTCTACAGAAAAATTCAGCCACTTATACAAGGTGATTGGAAGATGGGTGCAAAGCTTTAAGGCGAAGATAGTACAGACAGTTTAGAACAATTTAAGCCATGGTTGTCTTAGACGAAGTCTTACCATTTTTTTTTAACCTAATTTTTAAGATTTTTTTCGAAAATTGCCAAAATTTTAACTAAACTGGTTATTTATAGTTAAATTGAATGATTAATGAATTCATTTTTATTTTATTTAATTAAAGCAATGTGTAAGTAATCTAGCAAAACATGTTTTAGGCCTCTGTGTCGTTAGACATTTTTTTTACAGACATTTAAAGTTCATATAAATTAAAAAAAAACATAAATCATTTTTGAAAACCTTATTTTAAAAAAAAACGAAGTGTTCCTTTTTTGTTCAAATATTTTTGAGAACATGCGTGATAATCGCTCTTTCCTTTGAGGTATCATTTACGAGGATATTTTACAAACTATTGAAATTAGGATCTACAAACCAATTTGAGGGAGAAATTTTAAATTTTAGGCGGAGTAATTAAAACAACATTTGAATCTAAATTATTTATTGTTCATGTTCAAAATGTCTGCCATGATTCCTAATACAAGCACGGCTACGTCTTCTCACTTCTGTTGTTGTTATTTTCAACATCATCTCCAGTTTCATCGTTTCTAACGCTGAATGAATTCTCTCCATCAATTCTCTCGTGTTTATTTCAACATTCGTATACACCAGTTCCTTGGCCCGGCCCCACACGAAAAAGTCCAGCGGGGTCAGATCTGGCGAGCGAGCGGGCCAAGGGATGGGTCCATCTCTGCCGATCCAGCTGTCAGGGAAGCAATTATTTAAGTGTTCCCTTACATTTAACGTCCAATGCGCTGGACAGCCGTCTTGCTGAAAGACGACTGTTCGGTCTCTTTCGAATATCGGGACACCGGTTTCCTCTATCAGAACTGGTAAATCGAATTGTAGAAAGTGCAAATAATTTTCACCATTTAAATTATCCGGTCAGAAGTGGGGCCCAATCAATGTCCTGCCAATTACTCCAGCCCATACATTGACAGAGAATTTTCCCTGAAACGACACTCGCTTCTTAAAATGTGGATTATTGTCTCTGTCGGCCCATTCATGGAGGTTATGAAAGTTTGTAATGCCCTCCCTAGAAAATTTGCTTTCATCCGTCCACAAGATTGATTTCAGGAACCACGCATCTTCGATGTCTCTGTTGAGGAGGAAACGGCAGAACTGTATTCTTCTTTGGGGATCTTGCTCTTCCAGACCATGCACACCCCTACCATGGAACGGATATTTGTCATTTTGGTGCATTGTATTGTATGCCACTCCTTCCATTGTGAAATGTTTAGATTTTGAGCTACGGCTCTGGTACGGGTAGTAGGATCTGCTTGAAATGCTGCCAAAATGTTTTCTTCGACGTCAGTTTCATGTCTGCCTGGGTTGACTCCAGGTTCCACGCGGTGAATCCCAACTTCGGCAAGTCGACGAAAAGTGTTGTAAAACACTCGGACATTCGGTACCCTGCGATTCGGAAAGCGTTCTTGATATATCCGAAATGGCGTCGCACCGCGCATTGTTGCCTTAGATAACCCCTTCAATTCGGTTCTTTCATGTGCCGCACTGCGCGCGGCGGCCATTGTTTAGATAATCCCCTCAATTTGCATGTGCAAAAAATTCTTAAAATTGAAGTAATTATCATTTCGAACACATAAAGTAAGCTTAGCGTAAGTTTTTTAAGCAAAAATTTTGTTTTAATTAGTCTGCTTAAAATTTAAAATTTCTCCCTCAAATTGGTTTGTAGATCCTAATTTCAATAGTTTGTAAAATATCCTCGTAAATGATACCTCAAAGGAAAGAGCTATTATCACGCATGTTCTCAAAAATATTTGAACAAAAAAAGCACCCTTCGTTTTTTTTTAAATAAGGTTTACAAAAAATGATTTATGATTTTTTTTAATTTATATGAACTTTAAATGTCTGTAAAAAAAATGTCTAACGACACAGAGGCCTAAAACATGTTTTGCTAGATTACTTACACATTGCTTTAATTAAATAAAATAAAAATGAATTCATTTATCATTCAATTTAGCTATAAATAACCAGTTTAGTTAAAATTTTGGCAATATTCGAAAAAAATCTTAAAAATTAGGTTAAAAAAAAATGGTAAGACTTCGTCTAAGACAACCATGGCTTAAATTGTTCTAAACTGTCTGTACTATCTTCGCCTTAAAGCTTTGCACCCATCTTCCAATCACCTTGTATATTTTTTTTCTAATTTTTAGCTCGATATTTAAGAAATAAAAAAATAACATATTAATCTTAAGTTATTTTTATAATAAAAACAAAAATTTAATTTACAAAAAAATAAAAAAATAGTATATAAAATAAATTTCAAAATATACTATAATAGCAAGCGCGCAAAATCGATCGCCTCAGTGTCAACTCGGCTAGCGCAGCGGGAGGACGTATCGCTTTGTGTCACTGGAGCTCGCGAACTCTACGTTAGAATTTTAGCAAGAATATACTACGACTACCACAACTTGATCCGGTGAGTATTTATTTTGTTTTCAGTACATTTTACTATTATTAAAAATATGATGAATTGTGTATTAAGAAAAGAAGTTTGGATTTTTAACCTACTTTAAAAAAGGAGGTTCCGTATTCGAACCGTTTGTAGTTATGTATATTATGCATGTCTGCGTTTTTTTATTATGTTCTAAAAACTACAAATTATGTGTTGTAACCGACTTGAAATAAGAGGAGGTTATGAATTCACCAGATTTTTAACCGACTGCAAAAAAGGAGGATGTTCTCAATTCTTTATGTATGTTTCCCGATTACTCGTAACCCGATTTGATTTTTGAAGTGAAAACTTCTTTAGAGGCGTTGTGCCTTTTGTGACTTTTTGGGATGGGTAAAAAATGTTAAACTCGCGTCAGGACACGCGTCAGAACACATGACCTAATCGAAAATTCGTAAGATGGCTAACCATTCCAAAATATCTAAAACGGATGGGTAAAAAATGTTTAACTCGCATCAGGACACGTGACCTTATCGAAAATTTGTAAGACGGCTAACCATTCCAGAATATCAAAACTGCACAACGTTAATGTTCAAGTTTTCACTTCTGTTGGCACTCCCGGAGTGCAAGCCGTTGTTTTTTTTTTGTTTAAAAGGGTAGATTTCTCAGGTGGCTTGTGGTCATCAGGTCAGGATTGGATGATGGTATCCTGGAGAAATCGAGGAAACTCTTCAAATTTTATGGGAAAACGTATAGGTTGTGATTTTGGTGCACTTGTTTGATGCATTCCGAAAGCACCATTTTGTAAAATGGATCTGACGATGAAGCCGAGGGAACTCTGTAAAAAGATAATGTATCCTAGTTGTGTTTGGGCTTCTTGGAATTGCTGCGAGATGTACTTTCCAGGTTTATAAATAAATAGTGCGATTCAAAAACTTTATACAAAAAAGTAACCTCTTCTAAAAACATTCGGAAGTCGGTGTTACATAAAGATTTTTTAACTAACGGGTATATCTCCTCGTTTCTGCTATCTATGAGCTCGACACTGCGCTTGACGCTGTATTCTTAGAGACTTGTTTTGTTATTGAATTTACACATACGTATTTGTTTAAAGATGCCTCAATTCGTATTATTACATTTATAGATAATGGGGCGAAAGAAAGGAACACACTACCAGTGTGTCACTAAACGAAAACTGAACACTTTGGGAATGGAGCGTGCCAGACGAGTACTAAGAGAACGCACTCATAATCAACTGGCTACCACTTCGTCGTCTGTGGATGGTGTAAGATTTAGTTACTATCTGATCAAATAATTGCAAATGCACTGCGTTTTTACAGCACTTTGAGGCTATATCTGGTTGTCTTTGTGCTTATTGCTAAGTACATATACATGAATTTTGCAACTATATTGAAAAGTAGAAAGATAGTTTTGTAATACTAATATTTTCCTATTTTTAGGAGGCTAGCGGACAATAGAAGCCCTGACAAAACCGTCATGAGTGGTGATGTCGACAATTCAGTTCCTATTAATCTAGGTATGGTATGTTTCTAGTATCCCATAAAGGACAATGACCAAAGTTGGTACCAAAAAGTCTCGCGCCTCAAAACCAAAATATTATAGTAATTAGTTTCATATTTTTTTACGGCATTACGCGTCGGGGATTTGATTTTTGAACTGGAAATATACTTTTCGAGTTTAAAAGTACGAATATTGTTTTACTCCCTTTATATGACGTTCCGTTTCAACTGAATATAAATGACGTTCCGTTTCAATTGAACAAACCCTTGTCTGTCGAGCGGACTCTAAAATTAATTACAATTAAGTAAGATCAGTACACCAAATCGATTTAGTTTGGTTTATTGCTATTTGCAACAAAATAGATTTTCTCAGCCTAAAGATTTTGATTTATCGATTACATCCCTAAATCCCGACTAGTTTATAGCACTTACTATACTCTATGGTTTATAGTTATCTTATCTGTGGCATCTGACATTTGTACTGTACTGACTGACTATTGGCAATGTAAAGGTCTAAAATAAAATCGAGTTTCAGTCAAGCATACTGTGGATGTTACTTTAACTCGTAATTCTTACTAATATTAGTGTATTACGCTGTTTTTAGAGCAATAATGTAATGTATGTGTGTTAAAATACGTCATTGGTAGCGTCGAAAAAATAGACCTACTTTTTAGGTTAGTTTCGATTTTATAAAATAACTCTGAAACGCGGGTTTTTTTTTTTCAAAAATAATTTTTGTAGGAGTTAATACGATCAGTGTAGTCTATAAAAAACAAGGTTTGATTTTGATGCAGCATGGTACGGGATTCCATACTTCCATGAGCATTCTCTTTTAAATCGGTGATAAATTATGAATAATATTGATATGATTAATTGCAGGATAAAGAAAATATTCCAAGTCAAGAAAGCTGTCCGCCAATAGATTTAGATTTAAGCGATGACTTCGAACGGAACGGAACAATAAAGCCTCATAGACGATGCAAGAACTGGTATGCGAGTTGCTTTACATTGCGGACTATTGAGGGACAATGAATTCTGTTGATCGAACAAATACCGCAATGTAGTTAAACTTGCATACAAGTTCTTGCATTGTCTAAATGGGGCTTACCACTTCACTAAGTACAACAAGTAAAACGATGATAGCTGCAAAGAATAGAAAAACTCTTTATCCAAATTGACAACCAGCGCGAGCGCTGTGTCTAATGCCCAGCAAATCCTGAGATGGTAACTCTTTCGGTGCACGCTCAACGCAATTGTACTCGTATAATTTTACTATGTAATTTGTATTACTATTTGTTTGTTGCTGTTGTGTTGTCTGTGTTGAATAAACGCTTAATATATCTATATATATTAAGCGTTTATAAGAAAAAAACATGTAATTACGTTTCTAAAGATGAGACTTAGTCAATAAATACTGTTTACGATTTCTGCTTTTCTATTTAATTTTATCGTAGATACTTTTTATTTTGAGCCTATTGCCATTTTAAATGTACAGTCGCCGTCAGATATATTGTAGCAGACAAGGTGACCAAATACTTCTGAACAATTTAAAATGTCAATAAGTTCCTAACACTACAAGTTACCATTAGTATCTGAACATTCATTAGTTCATTAATATCTGAGCAGATGCTTGTCAATGATTTCTATACACACAACTAACCAAAAATATCTGAACACTTACAACGTCAAGTGTATCTACGCAGATGGGGTAGTCTTAGATATCTGAGCAGGTGATCGATTTTTATTCCCTTTCCATCGTATTTATACCTAGACCAATCATTTGGTGTTTAAAAAGGTTTGTTACCTGGATTTTTTTCCGGGAGTTTTGAAAATTGGTTATTTTAATGAGTTCGACGTGTTTTCTTCGAATTTTCACTTTGTCGCTCATTGTTTTATCTTGGCCGCTCGCACCGCCATACAATTTTTTGGTAAAATCAATAGTCATTTATGCCTTTGCGGTAGAACTCTGGGGACAATGTGAAAATTCGAAGAGAGCACGTCGACCTCAATAAAATCACCAGTTTAAAAACTTTCCAGGTAAAACTACCAAATGACTGGACTAACCACCATAGTCAAGTCGATAGTCGTTTTTGGTTCGTCCTTTATATCACGCAGTAACGAATTAGGTAAGCTCAGTGTTTGTCTGCGTAGATACACTTGACGTTGTAAGTGTTCAGATATTTTTGGTTTGTTGTGTGTATAGAAATTATTGACAAGCATCTGCTCAGATATTAATGAAGTAATGAATGTTCAGATATTAATGGTAACTTGTAGTGTATGGAACTTATTGACATTTTAAATTGTTCAGAAGTATCTGGTCACCTTGTCTGCTACAATATATCTGACGGCGACTGTAGACAAACTTACAAAATATACCTTATTAATATATTTATCGAAAATCAAAACGCATTTTACTAAACGCTATTAAAATATTTTAATTGAAAGGATCAAAATTATTTAATCGCGTCTCTAAGCTTTACTCGCAGCCATGTATGCGTAAACGTGCACACGAACATAAAAATACCTAATCTTGCGCGAGTCAGTTTTGTGCACGGACTCGTAAGAATTACGAGTTAAAGTAACATCCACAGTATGCTTGACTGAAACTCGATTTTATTTTAGACCTTTACATTGCCAATAGTCAGTCAGTACAGTACAAATGTCAGATGCCACAGATAAGATAACTATAAACCATAGAGTATAGTAAGTGCTATAAACTAGTCGGGATTTAGGGATGTAATCGATAAATCAAAATCTTTAGGCTGAGAAAATCTATTTTGTTGCAAATAGCAATAAACCAAACTAAATCGATTTGGTGTACTGATCTTACTTAATTGTAATTAATTTTAGAGTCCGCTCGACAGACAAGGGTTTGTTCAATTGAAACGGAACGTCATTTATATTCAGTTGAAACGGAACGTCATATAAAGGGAGTAAAACAATATTCATACTTTTAAACTCGAAAAGTATATTTCCAGTTCAAAAATCAAATCCCCGACGCGTAATGCCGTAAAAAAATATGAAACTAATTACTATAATATTTTGGTTTTGAGGCGCGAGACTTTTTGGTACCAACTTTGGTCATTGTCCTTTGCTATTTTTGACTTACGTGGTGTTAGAACTTCAACAACGCTCTGTCATTGGTTAAATTACGGACATCAGTTGCTGTATATACTCGCACATTGCTTGTGGAGACGCAGTTTTTTCTTAATCAGCTATACTGTATAGCCTATACAGCATGTACTACAAAACTGTGGTCATATTTAAGGGTGCAGTACAGACCATCTAATTGAATAATTTTCTCTTTCTCCATTCACATACATTATTGCGAAAAAAACTGTCCCAACCATTTAGGATCGAGTAGGTATTGATATTTTGTATGAGACTGCTGAATATTTTTTCGCAATTGAGTAGGTAGTTAAAAATTGTGTAGTTTGAAAGCTTTTACTACATCCATGATATCACATTACTGTATTTTTGCTTTCTTTTATTAGCTTAAAAGTAAAAACAAAACCAAACTCACTGCAGTAAGTAAATAAAAGTGAAAATACATCACAACCGTTAACGTAGGTTTACTTGTTGACGAATGGTTAGCAGGCGATATTACACGCGTTCAATTAATTAGTGCAGGTAATATCGCCGCCTTTATTAAGAACCGTGGAACTGCTTTCCGATACATTAACGTAGTTTTAATTAAATTAGAAGTTAATTGAATACCTACTGCGAAATTGTAGTAGTAAGTATGTCTAATGTTGGATTACTTTTACGGAGGGTATTTTTTTCTATAGCAATAAAAAAAAACTAAATAAAGAAAAACTACACAATGATACAGGGCTTAAACGCACCCTGCACGAAGCCGTCAACCAAGCATTCTGTACATCAAACAAAGTAACTTTACGCAAAAATTATTGCTGGGAAACGACTTTTCTTTTGGGGTGAAAAATCACGTTTTGCGGTGGGACTCAATGTTACGCACTCAAAACATTGTGCTGATGGATGCATTGAATAGTACGGGGGTCGTGGAGGTGTTTAAAGTAAAAATCTTACATTAAAAAAATGTATTTTAAAAAAAAGTTGGAAATTTTGACCCCAATATCTCCGTAACTAGAAGGTTCCTGGGTATGGTCTACAAGAAAAAAAATATCGCAATGACGCATGACGGGGAGAACAAGTGCCTTTCGGCTTCGTTCAGGGTCTTGTTACACCCTTTATTAAAAAGCCTACCACAAAAAAAGTCATCACCTGCCTAGCCTTTTCTCAATTATGTTGGGGTCGGCTTCCAGTCTAACCGGATGCAACTGAATACCAGTATTTTACATGGAGCGACTGCCTATCTGAACCCCACATCCTAGTTATTACTGGGCAATACGATACACCTTGGTAAGACTGGTTGTCAGACTTTCGGGCCACTTACTACCTGTAACGACTGACAAAGATCTACGTATGCCAGCCGGGACCGACGGGTTAACGATTTCCGTGGCACGGAGGAAACTTTTATATCCGTGTCAGTATATAGATGGTCACCCATCCACCGACCAACCTAGGCAAGCGCGGCTTAACCTGAAGATTGACCCGAGCGGCTGGTATTACGAGTATGTAGCCACAAGCCCCCGAAGCACAGAAAAAGTGTTTAAAGATATTTAAATAAATAGGAATTTATTATAAGACATAATTACAAATAAACATTTTTGAACAGCAGGAGGTCGAAGAAACAAATTAACTTGTATTTAATTATCAAAACGACACGAAAATTACTGGAGAAATTAAATTTTCATAATTGCTCAAAGACAATTGAGACCAGGGATGACATGAATAGAACGAGCTTTGTGTTAAGTGGTCGTAATCTTAAGGTTTAATTAATGCTTTATATTTTTAATGAAATCAAGGCTTTTCATGAGTTGCCGCTAATTTGTAAGACTTCTTTCATTTAAAGAAAACATTCGGTTTCTAGGAAACTGTATTCATGATCATGAACTCATTGTGGTACTTATATTTCTAAAGTGAAAGGTACCTACGCATTAAATTTGGTTTCTTACAGTTATTTTAGCTACTCATCAAAAACAGTCAAATTTATATTGTTATTTAATCGAACATGATTATGTTTTCATGCATTTTTGTAGCCGTTTTTGATGTATTATCTGAAAGAAGATAAATTTTGGTAATATATAAAAGAAAAAGACATCCACGAAACTTGCTGGGCGCAATCATTATTTTACTAGACTCATCCGCAAAACAAGTTGGTGCTAACATTAAAGTTTTTATCTCGCTTTTATCGTTTATAGCAGTGCCAAAAAAACTTCACATAAACATGAGTGGTCCAAGTAATTGCAAGTCATCATTCACCATGTAACTGTAAGTTCTCGACTAACTTGGCGCAAGAAACTGTCGCATCTGTGCACCGACGCGTTGAAAAATTGAGAGTAATCATAATTTGTTATCTCTGGATGCTACGTAAGTTTATGGTTTGTCAATAACATCTTTCACGCCTGCAATCCCCTATGGGTTAGACAGAGGTGTACCTAATAGTACACCCACATTTCGCCAGTTATGTTTGAGTCCCATGTACGAGCCGACGAGTCTATTGCCATCAACCGTGTACAAATTCAGACTCCGTAGCTGCTACTGAAAAATTCTTGATGAAAAAACCCAATAATAGGTACCTCGCCTGACCCGGTAATCGAACCCAGAACCTCGTGCTCAGTAGTCGCGCTTGAGACCACTAGACTAACGAGGCAGACAACGTCGAGGCACCGATTTTATATTTAAAAAAACAAAACAAGCTTTTAGGAGGGTTTAGGAAGCAAAATAAACGGCCAAATTGAGAACCACCTTCAAAAAGCCACTTAAAAATACTTGTGTACGTTTCTATGAAAATAAAGCGTTCTTTCTTTATCCAACGTTAATTAAACTGCTATTCATAAAGTGGACTAACAAAAGACCTTCCTCATTATTTTCCATCACGGCTCTTTATGGAGGGGACTTAGTCTTATCAGTCTTTTATTATCTCGTATGTCTGAGAATATTGGTGTTAATGAAGCATGCATCCATATAATCTAGTACGTAATGGTATTCATATCTAGGTGGAGAGATGAGGACGGATCGACATCATCATCTGCGTAGCCTTTTCCCAACTATGTTGGGGTCGGCTTCCAGTCTAACCGGATGCAAGTGAATACCGGTATTTTACATGGAGCGACTGCCTATCTGACCTCCACAACCCAGTTAGTACTGGGTAAGACTGTCAGACTTTCGGGCCACTGATGACCTGTCACGACTGTCTAAAACCTACAAATAATAGCCGGGACCAACGGCTTAACGTGCTTTCCGAGGGACGAACGAAACTTGGAATGTAATTGCTGGTCACCACCAACCTTTTTTTTCGTTTCTGGGTGGAAAATCCTCAGGGATAGACCAACCTAGGCAAGCATGGTTTAACCTAAAGGAGCAAATCGAAATATTAGATTAAATTACAATTTCTAACGCAAGTCATGTTTTGAAGAGGAGATAAAAAGTCTTAGTCTGGATTAGTGCTGGGTATATGAAAATAGGCTCACTTGGTTGATATAATCAGAGTACAATGTTCCCACTGCTGGGAAACAGGCCTACTTTCTGTGAGAGTGAGTGGCAGAAATCCAATACGGAAACAGTGCGGATTGGTAGATGACAAATATCTTCGAATATTTGGCCAGTTTTCACTCGATAAATACTTCTCTGGCTTTCCCTAAATCTTACACATAACATAAGCTACATAAACACAACTTGAACACGAAAGATGAACAACACATACATTGTACAACTTCACGCGTGTTTATTTACTCTATTATTTATTCAGCTCATTCAATACTCGAACTTTATTCGCGTCAAATGTGAGAGAAATGCTGTCGGAATATTTCACCGTTGTTTTGTAACGTCGAGTTCCGATTTTGCTTGCTCGAAGATGAATTTGGGTAAACATTGGCGGAGGGGATGAAGCTGTAAAAGTGTAAAGGTAGTTAGGTAGAACGTTGCGAGTTGTTAGCAACAGTTTTTGCTGGTGTTTCATGAAGTTTGTGTATTGCAACTGGCGTATTGAGCATGATCCCTAAATTACAGCTACGTAATTTGATTTCGTTCTGAGGAGCTCGTGGTTTAATGTTAACAGGCGCTCGGGTCGATCTTTAGGTTAAGCCGTGCTTGCCTAGGTTGGTCTGTGGATGGGTGACTGTATTACGTACCGTGTTTCCTCCGTGCCTCAGAAAGCACGTTAAGCCGTTGGTCCCGGCTGTCATTTATAAATCTTTGACAGTCGTTACGGGTAGTCGTTGGCCCGAAAGTCTGACAACCAGTCTTACCAAGGATATCGTATTACCCAGTGGACCAACTGAAGAGGTCAGATAGGCAGTCAAGCCGACCCCAAGATAGTTGGGAAAAGGCTAGGCAAATGATGAATGAAATGATGTTATTTGTGTCTACGCATGCAATCGTGCATCTACGCGAGTTAAGTGCAGGACACACCGCCAGCTAGCGAGTGAACGACCGAGCTGGCGGGCGAAGTGAGGCGAGGGAAACTATATAAATTAAGCGAAGCTTTCGCGAGCTAAATTATGTGGTTCACACCGAAAACTACGGACGGGCGAGCAAGGGGGCCGGTCAGCGAGCGGGCGGGCGAGGAGAACGAATAGCATCGCTGGTATCATCGGATATTTCGTTCGCATTGGTTGTATCGCTGACGTAGCTTAGCTCTGTAGTTCGCGGTGTGAACCAAAGTATGAAAAGAGGTGAAACGATGTTCGCCCGGTTCGGGCGTTGTGGGTCCTGCGCTTAAGCGTAGCGCTACGTAGCCTATGCCGAGCACGTAGCAAATATTATCGTGCGTAGACGTTTGGCTACGTGCGTAGCTGATCTACATAAATCCGTCAGTGTTTTTTCGTACGGCAATGAATCCATTGAAAACTGAGACATGGTTTTGTGAACCAACAAATACATATTCGATATTACTCAAGGAATATATTTATTTAAGCAAGTGTAACAGTTTCGTACTATCTATTTTTAATGGGCTTCTTAGTTTTATTCGACGAAGTAATGCAATCAGTCTTTGTCTGTTACTTACCTGGCCTTTTAATATTTATTAAAACTCCATTCCTGAAACTCGTAAAAGCTGATGTCAGGGTAACAACGTTTCGGGAAGTTTTTAAAATTCTTTAATACATTTCACGTTTTCGCAGAACGTATTTGTTCCGTTGAAATACATTCGAAATTCGTTCGATCCAAATTGATGATCAAATAATTATGAAATTATTTACAATTGGAACAATCTATAATCACTTACATTAGCATGACAAATTAAACATCTGTTTGTAGAATTATTCGATTATTACAATAAAACGCTACCATACGCAAAATATTTAAGTACCCAAAAATATCATTGCAGATGAGTATTTTATAACATAGTTAGAGAATAACATACAATTTGGGATCAGAATTTAAGAAACCTACAGAGCACAATATTAATACATCTAAATTATGAACGTTTATGTTAAGCATGTGTGAAAGTTCTGAGTCGTCACAAAGGAACGATTCTTGGCGCTTTGAGCGACAGTGTACAATATCAAATTGAGTGCACTAAAATATAAATTGAGATGAAATGTTGGAGCTAACATTTTATTCTTTTAAGTTTGATTTGTGAATAATAAGATTTCGTGAATATTAAATAGATTAAGTTATACTTTTAGGGTTCCGTACCTCAGTCGGCAAAAACGGAACCTTTACAGGATCACTTTGTTGTCCGTATGTCTGTCTGTCTGTCTGTCCTTTTTCTCAGTAACACGTGGAGATATCAATCTAAAATTAATATTAAATATTCAGGTCTGCTACACCTTGGATCAGTGAAATCAAACTTGTAAGTCAACGCGACCAAAATATGTGACCGTTCATGTCGCATATTTTGCGATTTCACAAGGGAGAATCCTCCCTTCCCTTCCCGGAGGAGAATCAAAGTTATATTTTATTTTCTTAGTAAGAAAATAAAAGCTTCTGCCCGCGGCTTCAATCGCGTTAATTTAGAATTTTACAATCAATTCAAGTTGTACTCTGCTTGTAATAATATAATTCAGCCATGATTCGAAAGACACGTGGCGCCATCTATTATATTATCATAAGAACGTTATTATTGTTTTCCTCGGGATCAGTTCATTTTTCGGGATGAAAGCTACCCTGTGTCCGCTTCTGTACACTTGACAACGCATATGCAAAATTTCAGAATGATCGGTTGTGGTTTAGGATTGAAAAGGTAACAAACAAATAAAAAAAACTTACTTTCGCATTTATAATAGTAGTTAGGATGGGTTATTGTACATTCGCCACAAAGTAAATTCGTCACATTTTGTAAACTCCATACATTGAAAGTGTATTCGCCACTGACTTTAAATTCCTATCTACTAACACAATTAGCTGATCCATTCCTTTACTAGACTTCAAATGAAAGGCTTGAGGAGCAGTTAAACTTGCCTTCAATTTCCTGCGACTATTTGTCAACAATCTCGAGAGGATTTCCCACAGACCCGATGTGGCGAAGCGGTGGAGTAATCGTGTAAACCGATTTAAGGTCGAGTGTGTCTGAGTACTGACCTGAACTCAATTCAGGTAGGTACACGATAACAATGTGAATAATGATGCCTATCAGCGGTATTGGGATACCAGTAAGTGTCTTGTTAAGATTCTGTCCCCAGTTGAGGTAATGGACGTGATGTTTGTACCTATGTTGATATAATAAGTATATTTAGACGACTGTCCTGCAAAAGGAATATCATATTTTCATCAAAACTGTTTGATTATTATTTGATTGCCTCGTTAGTCTAGTGGTCGCAAGAACGATTGCTAACAATGAGGTCCTGGGTTCGATTCCCACGTCGAGCAAAGTGTTATTGGATTTTTCCATCTGAAATTTTTCAGTAGCAGCCACAGAGTCTGGATCTTTGCTTGATTGATGCAATAGGCGCACCCACTATTACATGGGACTTAAACATAACTGGCGAAATGTGAGTGTACGATTAGAGACACCTCTGCCTAACCCTTCGGAGATTACAGGCGTGATGTTATGTTATGTTATGTTATTATTATATTCAACTTAAAAGCTCGTTCAACATCGTTACAGGCGTGTAATGAGGTATAATATATGTAATTATAAAATATACCAAGTAATTAAGTTAGAACGTTAAATTATGTTTGACTTACGTATTAAGGTATTAATAACGTATTAAGTTTTTTTTAAAGCGGTAGCTTTAAAAAATACCTTAGTAGGTACCTATCATTACTGTCTTCATGATAATATCATAAGTATGCTATAGTACGTCCGATTCTTATTAGGATTTCTAGTCAACCTGGTTTTTGTTAGCAAACAATTCAATTTAAAATCAGTTAGTCTCAAGAACTTGAACTTCAGGATGGCAATGAAAATTGCAATAACAGCTAAAAACTTGCACAGACGGCGTAATGTCGCCTGCCAGTCGGTTTTGTACAGACTGTACTTCGGAGAGTGTGCGCAGGAGCTCCACAATCTGATCCCACCATCACCCTTTTACCACCGGACTAGCAGACGTGTTGCAGCGTACCATCCACACTTGGTTGATATCCCGACGAGTCGTACTCAGCGCTTCTCCTCCAAGTTTATTATGCGCACAGCCAAAGTGTGGAACTCTCTGCCGGTATTTGTTTAACATTATTAGTTGAACAGGCATCTCCTGGCCACGCTCGTTTCATCATAGATCTCATACATCGCTTTCCATAAGGCGTGATCGAGGTCAAGAGCAGGCCCATTTTGTAATAAAAAAAAAACAGATTTCAAAGAAAAGAAAATTTGCATAGACTCGCGCCTCCAGCACTTGAGTAAATTGTCATGCACTCGCTTCCGTGACAACAGACTTATCCATTGAGGTCCTTGCCCTCTGAGGATGTCTCGGCTAAAGTGTTTATACGCGTAATGTCGTGCGTCATATTATTTCGTATCAGAAAAAGTGCTTTGGGCTATTTGCATTTTGATGGGTATCTAGATCAAAATACCTACTGCTATCATTATTAATTAGGCTAGTCACTTTTTGTTGGCTTTTGATACACCCACGCGTAAATCACGTAAGAAACATTGTAATTGATGATTTAACATCAATATGTTAAGTATATTGTTTCCTTTATTTATCTTTATAGATTTTTTTAACATTTATTACTTAAATATTAAAAATCTCAAAAACATATTTATTTTATTATTGTGAATGGTTTTTATGTACATTTAATGATTTTTATATAAACATATTTTGAAAAGTATAAATTATTTTATTTGATTATTGTGAAAGTGTTGACCATGTGGGTCATTTTTGTGTATAAAAAGTTATTTGCAAATTAAAAATCATTATTTAATTATTAAGCAAAATGGATAATACATGGACACAAAGATATCGTATATGTAACACAATTTCGTTAAGTAAAATATAATGTCTGAAACCAGTTACATCCTGATCGAAAAAAACCATAAGAATGTTAACTAATGTTTTTTTAATGTTACATACTACTATATACTCAAAAATAACAATTTATATTATCAGTTTGCGACGTCAGGATCGCATCACATTAATGTAAAATCATTCCTAACGAAAAGCTACGAGAAAAAGAATCCTTGATACATTTTTATTTTGCATCCATTCGTAGGTATTGTGCACCTCCGCCTGAGTGTTCCCACTTCAGTGCGTTTAGTTACAGCCTGCGTTTCAGCGGCAATATTTTTAGAGAAAATATTTTTCACAATACTGCGTGAAAATTGAATATTGAATTTCTGATAAATCTTTCAGAAATCGTTTGAATTATTATTAACGCTCACGTAATTATTGTAGTTAGAGTATAGTGAGGTTCTAAAAGCCTATATTTGAAACTATTGTGGAATATTATGCAGCGCCGAAGTATCGGGAACTCAAAACAAATAGTACACATGGTAAACATCGTGTTAGTGTTAGTGACCATGTCAGCTTCAAAACTTATAGTGCGTTTTAGTAGTCGAGGATCAATTATCCAATTGATTTTTTTTATTGCTATGGATTATCTTCTCTAGTTAGCCGGTAAATGATTTTTATACTGCAGAATCTAGTTTTATGGTTTGTTGCTATCATGCCTAACAAATCAGTGCAAAGAAAATGCGATTTTATTCTTCACAAATTAAATATCAAAGTCCTATTTCCCTTTTAACAAGATCTCTCCCACCATCAAAAAGGCTATTAACTTTTCAAAAACAAAACAGATATAATCAAAACATTTCATTTCCCACTGCAGCATTGAAACGTGGCTCAATATTAAAGTTTAAATTGCCTCACTGAAAGTTGCAGGCCAATTTATGTTTTGAAATTATTTCAGAAAATACGTCAATAATAATTGATCGGCCTCGTCTGTGGGACCGAGTTCTGTCTGTCATGATTATGTTATCTGAAAATCAAGCGTTTGTTTAGTGATTTCATGTTCTTTATTTGAATGAGAAGAACCATTGCTCTAAATTCAAAGTGAGCTTAAAAATAATAAAATGCCGTTACAAACAAAATTACTGGCCATATATTCCAGACTAAAAGCTTTTTAGTCCTGTGACATAATAATATGAATCCCAATTTGGACAAATTACTGGGTTTTTGCATCAAGAATTTCTGAATAGCAGCCATGGACTCTAGGTTTGTGCCCAGTTGATGGCAATGGGGTCGCCCCCTGTTACTTGAGACTTAAATATAACTGTTGAAATGTAGGTGTACTATAAGGTACACATCTGCATAATGGTTCACAGATTACAGGCGTGATTTTATTATATCATTATTTCTAATAATATCATCCCACATAATACACTCATTTTTATCGAGCAAACATCGAGGTTCTGAAGTATCCCTCCTTCCCTCCCTCCATTCCTTTAATTCAGCACACCGACCCTTATTAACCCGCAGAGTCCCTAAAGAGCTCTTTATGTGGAAGACGTGCCCAAACTCCGGCCTCGAAGTACTACAAAAGCTACACTTCAACAAAAACACAGAACTAAAATAAATCTACCAAGTTTGATATATCGATGCAGTTTTTCTTGACAAGCAGCGCTACTTTGAATTGCACATTTAAAGCCCCCGAGCCCCTTCCTTTACTTGTATTTTTGTAACTAAATATTACATTTACAACAAGGCTTTACTCAGACTGCTGATTCATGATTTTATTAAATATACCTAAGCTTTTGCCCGCGACTTCGCTCGAGTTTAGAATTTGACAATTAAACTCTTAACACACTACTAAAGTTTCAATAATTATAATTCAATCATGATTCGAAAGACACGTGGCGCCATCTATTATCATAAGAATGTTATTGTTGCTTTTCTCGGGAACAGTGCTTTTTTCGGGATGAAAGGTACCCTATGTCCGTTTCTGTACACCTGACAACGTATATTCTAAATTTCAAGATGATCGGTTCAGTGGTTTAGGCGCGAAAAGGTAACAAACAAACAAACTTACTTTCACATTCATAATATTAATTAATATAATTTATAGTTAGGATTCTTGAAAATGAAATCTTTATTTGTAGACATAGGTTTTACAGAGGTGTTACAAATAAATATAATAATAATAATGTAATTATGGCCACACTATTGAATTAGGAAATCCCTGTTTTGATAGTGATGATGAGTTAATACCTACATACAAAAATGCAATACCTACACGGTCAAAATGTATGGAACAGCAGATTTGTTTTGGGTTCAGAATGATCTACTGATAATAAATAAATAATACAGCGAGTCCATCTATGTCTTGCGTTGAAGCGGACAAATTAAATCAATACCGCCGATTCGCACGATAATAACATTTTTAAAGAGTTCGATAAGAATGAATACTTTATTTTTCACCACAATATTTTCATGACACCGCGTCTATTAAAGGAATTGTTCAAAATCTTAAAAGACTCCGCTTTTTCGGCGACGAGACACGAATAATAAAAAGGGGAGGACTTTTCTTTGTGAAATTGTGGGAATTGTAAGGATTGGCGTATAACGTAATGTAAACTGTTATTGGGTTATATCTACTGGGAACCATAAATGGACTACGCGAGTGAAACGACTTGATATTTTTTCGTTACCCTTACCAGACTCGTATGAGCCGAAAAATATATTGCTTTCCTTTGTGTTTGCTCCTACACATGCCCATAACATAAGATACTTTTCATTTGCTAGCCAATATTATTCAAATTAATTCGGATATTTTTGCATTGACAGTTTGGCTAGACTTAAAATATTAACTACAAACCGAATTGCAAAGACCGCCGAAGATCGACCCGAGCGGCTGTTATTATTATGCCACGAGCTCCTGATCAGAGAAATGTCAAGAACAGCATTAAATTGACATGCATGAAAGATTCCAGCACAAAAATTACTGACTGACCTTTTTAGAAGTGTCACATTATCTTGTCATGGCTGCTTATTACCATGATAAGTAACCTACGCACGATGATTTTCCTTTGCATGGATAATGATTGTTTATAGCTCATAATAGGCAGTTAGCCTTAGTAGTGAATAGCTGATGTTGTTCTGCAAAATTGAGGTTAATGTTGATTAAGAGATAAAACGCTGTTCGACATTGGTAAAGGTGAAATGTTAAGGATTTTAAATGTATTATTGTTATAGAACTCAAAATAAGTACGAGTTGTTTGTTGCATAATTAACCAAAAAAAAACAGAAGACTGGATAATTCATAAATAAATTATATTTCATTACTACAAAATATTTTTCACTGAAGACTATAGTACCTTTGGGAAAAAATGTATGTATAGCCAAATAAAGATTGGGGTAATATCGATTTAAAATGAAGTAAAAGTACAATTGTTCAAAATTCCTGAAAAAAACCTGTTTTTGTAAAAAAAAATCCTACACAATACAAAACAAGTACCAGGATATCAGAACATTCACGTGTCGTGTGTTATCATAGACAAATGCTAAGCCGAAACAAAATCCATTTGATACCGCAAAGACTTCATAATACACATAGTACCCGCTCCCTTTGAGCGGCATCCGAGCTTTCAGTTCAGGACTGATAATAGTGCCCCTTTGTTATTTAATCCATCGCCATTGTTGGGGAACAGACGTTCTTAATTATATACATAGATAAGCTCTTAAAAGGTACCACTGTATCGTTTTTTTTATTAGGCACTTATTCCAGAACTCGAGGCTAGTTTCAACCAATCAAATTACTTTAAACTAGTTTTAAGTAATGGTAACCGCCGCTTTGGTCTCGTTAAGCCGGGGTCCTGGGCTCAATTCCCAGTTCGGCCAAAAAGTTATTGGGTTTTTTCAATAAGGATTTCTCGGTAATGGCACAGAGTTTGGTAGTAGGAAATATGACCCTGTGCCTTCGAAAGCAGGTTAAGCCGTTGGTTCTAGGTCTGATCTCCAGGCGTGTGGGATTGCCATCCCATCGGAAAATTAGAATGAGGGAAGAGACCAGGGCACCGGTGTCTGCGCACACACTTGTGTACTAAACGTAAAAGTAAACAATGATACGGTAAGTACGTTGAAAGTAAACAATGAATATGGTCTGGACGTATGCTCTTCCAAGCATTCTAAATACATTGCCTAAGGAAATAGCCAAAAAGTTGGAAAACAAAAAACCTCGACAAATAAAAAATATTCTAAAAACCTATTTTCCCGTTGAAAACTCGGAGGGACGTACGTGTGGGTCCACTCCACTACCAGACAAAGACCTGTGAGTGAGTAACCTAAATCGCAACCGAAAGCGCACATAATCTTGCCTCAAAAAGATTGAGCGTTATTTTTTTTATTGTAATAGTCCTATAGATACACTTGGAAATAAATAGATTTAAATTTAAAAAAAAATTAAACTATAATATCTCCTGTACCGATGGCTAATCTCCGCTGAGATTGGCAGCCATTGGCTGAGATTGGCAAAAAACTACTGTTCAATATGAAAAGACGCTAGATTCCACTTTATTCTTTCTTATAGAAAGTTGTGACAATATACTGAACAACTTTTTAAATCCCGCACGATCGTCGTATAGACGTCTAGTCGCTTCAATATCAGGATTTGCTTGAAGCAAGTTTTTATTTTATGATGTCGTTGAAAAAATCATTGTTAGATTATTGAGCAATTTTTTAGTTTATATGAGCTTAGCTTTCAAGGTTTTGGGAAAGTTATGGAAGTAGGAGAGGGGATTCAAGTACCTACTTTAAAACAATTGAGAGTTCGATGTTAAAATATTCAGAAACAAGCTTTAAAAAGAAACCTATCATGTCTAAGATGTTATGAAGCAATGTGTTTTTAAACTATGCTATATTAGCAAATTATTAAATGAAACAATAAACAAGCCATCCAACGTGGCAATGCTGCCAGCCTTCTGGGCACTTTTCCTGTTGACAGCGATGTGTACGAATTTTTGGATGCGCTATAACCCTTTTGATACTTGTACATATTTTATTACTATTATAGTTTTGTAGTTTATAAATAATTCTAAATTAATCATAAACAAGCACAATTTAGTACTAACATCCTGGCCACGGAAAATTCAGTTTGAATAGCGAAGCATCTAGCGACTAACCGATTTTTAGCCAGGCCAGTAAGTGGCTATACTGATTATTAATAATACTGAAAATAATTGAGCATATTTTACCAAAAATCAGCTCGAAACAAACGAGAGTGCATTGTCAACAATTGGCGAGTTGCCACTTGACAATGAACCGTTGGCCACTTAATTAAAACACAATCAGGTTATAACCAGCACTGATTTCCGAAGCCTGTTTGTTGACAAAAAACATTTAACGTATTGTTCGTTGGTGAATGGAAGTGAGACCGTTTCTGATACATTCTATCTATAATATGTATGTACTTACAAAAAAAAAAAAAATTATATGTAGTTTATCAGCCATCTAGCCACCATAACACAAGCATTAGGTTGCTTAGCTTGGGACTAGATGGTGCTGTGTGAAATGTCCAGGGATATTATTATTATTGTTAATTTATTTTGTGTGAAAATTATGTTTATTATACAACAGCAAAGCCAAGCCAAACAGGCTATATATTTATGAATGATCTATGTTCATGTTTCCTTATAACTCCAAAAGCACCCAAAGCATGTTCGTTCACTAGCTGTTGCCCGCGTGCTTTGTCCCCGTGAAATTATTATTATAAAATACTAGCGACCCGCCCCGGCTTCGCACGGGTGCAATACATATAAACCTTCCGCTTGAATCACTCTATCTATTAAAAAAAACCGCATCAAAATCCGTTGCGTAGTTTTAAAGATTTAAGCATACATAGGGATATAGGGACAGAGAAAGCGACTTTGTTTTATACTATGTAGTGATTACTTTCCTATTGGAATCAGAATTTTTGCTGTGAACTATTTATACCTACCTATATATACCTATTTTCTGAAATAAAAGTAACTCTTTATAACATCAGGAGTCTGTTAGTAAAATACTATTGAAGAAAAGCTTATTTGGTGTTGCTTCCATAATTTATGATAAACTAGCTGATAGAATTAAGTGTATGCCTTTAAACAGATAAAGTCCCTTCAGCATTTGGTAACTAGTATCTAGTTGCAAAATGCTATTACAGTGTGGATGAATATTTAAATGAAATTTTTTTAGTGTGAATTATTTCGATTGTGATTTTATGATTCTTAATTGACATTTTGTATTTCTTTTAATTTCATGATTTTTACTTTTATTGGCAATTTATTATTTGTAAGATTTTAATTTTTTGTTTACATTAAAATTTATTATTTGTGATTTTTTTTTAATTGACATGTTATTTTATTTGTAATTTTAATTGGTTTTTTCCACTCTAATTTTCATGTCAGTAACGACAAAACATAGTAAGAACCATAACTACTTATAAGATTCCTAATGTGTATAGCTATGTTTAACAAATAAATGATCTGATGAATTCTGATTCTGAGTAAAAGCCCCATCAAAATCGGTTCAGCCGTTTCGGAGATTGGCCGGAACAAACAGTCAGACAAAGAAACAAAAAATTTGAAAAAATATCTGTTGTTCTAAGTACCGTATATACTTTCATACGCATTCAGTAAAAAACTGTTATTTTGAAATTACGAACAGACACTTCAAATGTATTTATTTGTATAGATCATGCGAGCTAACGCGTATCTGAGTATTTTGCCCGCAATATCGAATAACTTTAGCATGTTCATCTTAAACCGACAATTTCATCAACACAGCATATTAAGGCCACTGCTGGGCATAGGCCTCTCCCAAACTACGTCACAAGCAACAATAGTCACTAGACACTACACAATAAAACAGAACCTAAAGAAAACTCCGCAACCTTTCAGCATCAGATAAATGACAATATTATTTCAATAAAAATACTGTGCGCAATCAACCGTGGCAGTCGTTTGATGTTCGATACGGGACGCGTCGAGCCGTACGGAACCCTGCACGGGTGACACCTCCAAACGGTGCTGACAGGAATTAATTACGTTGGATGACTAAGTAGTCAACTATCGACAGTATTATTTATTAAGAAAATGTTTTATGCTGTAGTTTCTGATACATAGACGTGTTATTTTGTTTTTTTAAAAAACTTAAAATATTTTGAGCACTGTCGAAGAGCTCTTGGATAAATAATAACAGCCGCTGTGGTCGATCTTTAGGTTCAGCCGCGTTTACCTAGGTTGGTCCATGGATGGGTGACCACCCTTTCCATACCCAGTTTCCTCCATGCGTCGGAAAGCATCTTAAGCCGTTGGTCCCGGCTGTCAATTGAAGAAGATTTGAGATTGTTACTTAGATTGATTGAAGTCAAAGAGGCAGTCGCTCCATGTAAAATACTGGTGTTCAGCTGCAGCTTTACACTGGAAACTGACCCTAACATAGTCGGCAAAAGGCGACCTATCGCGTCCGGCCCTGGTTCAATTCATGGTCCGGAGCGAGAGGGAATGGGAAGCCATCACCTCTCTCTCATTGGGTGATTTCCCATCCAAAAAAAAAGGATCAGATTATTTTTGCAATCTAAAAAATTCAAATTCAAATATTTTATTTGTAGAACATACTCGTAGGTAAACAAAAGTACAGAACTGATGTCAATATTAATAAAATGAACGCTATGTCTTGCCATCAACGGCGTACAAATATTCTATTTATAATTCATTGAATAGTTTAAGAATAATTGGTAAGAATTACAAAAGCAGTCAAAAGTAATAGTGAAACTCAATTATAACAATAAAAAATAAGTTCCATTAATTCATTAAAATAACAATAAATTTATCTAGACAACAAAACAATAAATTAAATTAGATAAAACCATCAGTTGGTTAAACCATCGTAAAAGCAAAAGCGTGTATCGGTATCCTTTTTTAGAGCGGCCTAAAACTACACGGGGACTGCAAAAGGCTCAGGAAATCCATCAATTCATTTACTGAAATATCGACAGCCATTTGTCATGAAAATTTGTCGAAGCCTTTATTTCAGTTCCTCCATTTTGTCGATGACAAAATTAAAATGGTTGCCCAGGTGGTCATGCGAAAATTTAAGATGCACAAAGTCTCGGCGTCCTGTGTTTGTTTAAGCTTGGTCATTGTTATCGTATTATGGAGTTATTTCGTATGTATGGGAGTAAATGAGTTTCGTTTAATATTCAGACATTGTTGTGGCTAAATGCGAATAAAATGTTATGGACAGTTGTCAGCATTATTATTGTTTTGTAATGCCCGTGATGCCGACCGTGTCTGTGTGATATAATTGGTGTAAAAGTACCATTAACGAAGCTTAAATGAACTTGTTCTCCCCGTCATTGCGATCATTTTTTTTTGTTCTGGACCATACCTGGGGAATCTTCTAGTTTCGGAGATATTGGGGGTTAAAGTTCCAAGTTTTTCAAAAGTTTCTTTTTATTTTATTTAATTAAAAAAATTAAAAAAAAATCATTACTTAGCTTTAACGACACTCGTACTATTCATGCATCCGCACCAGCACAACGTTTTGAGTGCGTTACATTGAGTACTACCGTATAACGTGATTTTTCACTCCAAAAATAAGTGTCATTTTCCATCAAAAAAATGTAAGTAGAGTTACGTAGTTTGATGTACAGGATGCTTGGTTGAGGGTTTCTTGAAGGATCCGTTTTCACCCTGTATGTATTAGATATTTTACATCAACTTGTGACCGAACCAAAATGTTCATAATAGTTGGTTATACCTAAGTGAAGGTGTACACTGAGTATCGTTGCCTTAATTGAGACTTTACGGGCTAAGGCTCGAAATAAGTGAGCAATAAAGTTGTATTTTTTTTTCAGAAATTTTTTTACTCGTTTTTTAAATCTTTTGGAAATCACAGCCAGCTAGTTTATTTTAAATTATAAATTATATATATTTCCGGCTTCCTGTGACGTAAAACAGATACAAGACAGCAATAAAAATAACAACCGCTACTCGTTAAATGAGAGTCGTTAATTGTTAACGGTTTAATGGATATTTCTACGATGCTAGCTGCAATTAACTGACCTAAGTACTTTTAGTCATTAACTAATTGCACTATTATTTTGATCTAGTGATAAAACTTTTATTTCTGATAATTCCGTGTTAAATAATCATTTAAGTAATATCTGTTTGTTATGAATATTCCATCGTGTTTTTATTAAATTCAGTTGAGTTTAATTACACATCTTTCACTAGAGATGATTAAAGTGTGCATTCTGAAAGCTGGCAACTTCGCAAATACAGTCAAAATATTTTGCTACTTTGATTGATTGAATTAATCAATAATACAAAATAAAATGATGAAAAACGAATGCTGTTGCAGTTCGCTGGTGCCCATTTGCACTAAAATATAGTAAGTGTTTTTTTTAAATCAAGAAATGACAATATTTTGCAATTCTTTGCGACTCATATCAATGCTTGAATACATTACTTGCGACGTTGTTAACTTTCAGAATGCAGCTTGGTCCTTCGAATCAACACGTATTTTTCCGTAATTTTATGGTGAATCAGTAATTGTGGGTTATTTACTTTTTCTTTTCTTTTGTTAAGCCTATTTGGTCCCACTGCTGGGCAAAGGCCTTGCAAATTCCTTTCCAACTCTCCCGGTGTTTTGCCTTCTCTGGCCAATCATTCAGGAACGAGTCCAAAACGTCACGCTATTTAAGTACATATTAAAAAAAAAAAAACTAAAACTGCAATTTATGAAACGAAAAAAAATGCTGCTAAATGCTGAACCATCTTTGTTAACCAAACAGTTTCATAGTTTAACCTTCTCAAATTTCTCTTGTCTGAATTTCAGTGTTTCTGGCACTGGACTTCAAGACTCTAGTTTTACGTGTAATATCATAATTGTATTTTAGTTCCATTGATGGACAAGAAGTCCAGCCAATTCATACCGACTTCACTGGCACTTTGTATGTTGGGTGACTCTGTTTCCTGCATGGAATTACCAAAAAAAAAGAACACTAATTATGGTTCATGTTGTCCTAGTCTCAAAGTAGATATCAGATCTAAGTCAACGTGTATGTATTCTAACAGAAATAGCATAGATTACATAAATAAACGGTGTAACAAGACTCTTGCGAGAATTTTATTGTTCTAGACGATACCTAGGAACCCTAGTTACGGAGATATTGGGGGTCAAAGTTCCAACTTTTTCACAAGTTTTTTTTTTAAATACATATTTTTCATGTAAGAACTTTACTTTAAACACTCGACGACCCCCGTACTATTCAATCTATTCATCAGCACAATGTTTTGAGTGCGTTACATTGAGTTCTACCGTAAAATATGATTTTTCACCCCTAAGAAAAAGTCGTTTACCAGCAATATTTTTTGCGTAAAGTTACTTAGTCTGATGTACATAATGCTTGGTTGACAGCTTCGTGTAGAGTCCGTTTACACCTAGTATAATCTAATTTCGATACCTAAAAATACCCTTACGGATAGGACAGGATTTTTTAGCATACTACTTATCACCTTGTTCTTTATTATGATTATAACATCGGTGAAATCACATCGCCATAGTTGCATAGGTATTTATTATTATATATGACTAGCTGTTCCCGGCATGCGTTGCAATGCATGTTTTCCTACCTACTACTGTCACTACCCTACCTACCTACCCACTACTTTCCGTAAGAAACATCCTCGTAATTCAAGGAATATTCTAAAAAAAAAATTTGCGGAATCAGTCCAGCCGTTCACGCGTGATGCCGTGACCAAGGAAAATAGGGATTCATTTTTATATATATAGATTTTTCTCTCCGTAAGAACCATCCTCGTACTTCAAGGAATATTCTAAAAAAAGAATTAGAGAAATCGGTCCAGTCGTTCACGCGTGATGCCGTGACCAAGGAAAATAGGGATTCATTTTTATATTATATTCGTATAGACATGTTTTATATTGTAGCTTATATTTGTGTTACATATTTTGTCTTTTTCTAGTTAATATGTAAGTATATTCTTATAATGTATGTTATATTTAAATTCGTTATTTGATTTGTTTTTATGTATTCTATTTTCTCTTCTTCTATTACACACTATGTCTACATCTCTTGTTTTCTACTCTCCTTTCGCGGGTATGCTGGAAGAGATTTCTTTAGAAATAAGCATCACCTTTGTACCTATTTTTTCTTTTCTGTATTTAGTGTGTACATAAACTGTTAAATAAATAAATAAAACAAATCCAAAAACAAACAAATTACTTCGTAAATTACAACGGTCAATCCCTCAGAGGATAATGAAAGTTGGTATATCCGCATTGTTGCTCGAAACCATATCCACCGAATTTAACTTTTGCGTAATTTTTCCGTTTATTATGTTTATGTTCGGCTTTAAGTAATTGTTATCTTCGGTTTTTGTCTCATATTTTATTTTACGTAGATTATGTTTAGATTACTTTAAAAACAAAATAGCTTTTAATATTTATGTATCTACTAGCGACCCGGCTCTGCTTCGCACGGCGCCACCTATTGGGTCCAAAATCTTATCCTATCCTGTTTTTTAAGCTGGTATCAACATTGAAATCGGTTGAGTGGTTTCGGAGATTAACGTTTACAAACATAGTGACACGTAATTTTTTTTAATATTCGTCGGATGGTCAGGATTTATTCCGTTAGGCTCGGACATCATGTGGGCTGAGGATGGGCGTGTAATGAAAACACTATTACTACTATTAAACTAACTAATTAACATAATTATTATGTATAACTGACGAAATGTGGCTGCACTATTAGGTACTCCTCTGCCTAACCCCTTTGGGGATTACAAGCGCGATATCGACGCAGTTAAGTGCAGGCTATACCGCAATACAACCCATTGCAAAAATCCTCCTAAACCACTTTCGTGCATTTATGCTGCAGAGTTAGCTAAATACTTCCTTTGCTTACTCCCTCTGCAATGAGCAACAGTTAATTAATCCATTCTTTTTTTAATTTATTTTAAACATACAGTTTTAATACAGGTTCATGTTTGTTTTGTAACATTAAACCAGAGATGGTTTGCATTATTATTAGATTCCTAGATACGTGTTAACTTTTTTTAACCTCTTATCTTGTTTTCCATTTTTTGTGTAGTAAGCAACGACTTATTGTCGGGCCTATGCTGTCCCCCCATACTTAAGTACTAATGCTGTAACATGATAATATTGTAAAATCAAATCATTTTAAAAGAGTAACCATGGAGTTTCTTGCCGGTTCTTATCCATATGAAACGACCAACCCGAACCGTGCACCTTTTTGTCGATGTTTTATAAGTGCCCGTGTAGGCCTATGTGAAATAAAAATATTTTGATTTTGATATTTTCGTGTATGTACAGCACACATACGTGCCAAAATACATACCTGTACTATCGAGTCTAGGGACTGATTAGGGAGTCTGTAAGTTGTAAGTTTCATAAGGCATGGTTAATAAATAACATTTAAGTACTTATATTGAGATATACATTCGCTTCGCTTTCTGCGTGGTATCACTGGTATCCCTCCGGGGATATACGTCCGTTTACGATGTATTTTCTTTTATGCTTAGGTAATTAGGTATTAGGTTTATCTACATTAATTTCTATTTATATTGTATAGAAGAAATAAACTGTCATAGGTAGTGGTATGACAGTTACAGGAACTTGGGGCCCTTGGGTTGTGGCGCCCTGGGCACGTCCCCAGAGTGACTAACGGGAAAAACGGTCCTGGACTGCGAGTCTGAACACTTCAAAAAAACCACTTTAAGCACCAAATAAACCCCAACACCACCCCACATGTCGCTGTGGTGACGCACAGCGACCCAACACCAAGATATACACCCCACCAGTCCTACCACACATACACACGATTCGTACCCACATCACGTACAACAAGCGTCGTACGTGAGGCGCCCTCTGTTCATATTAGATTTGCGTCCATTATGTGGACGTACTATGTCACAGTTAATATGGCCTGTTTGTAGATTTAAATCATGTAGCCCGTATTTTGTCCATTTGGTTTTTGGTGACGTAATACAGGACTGTTTCGGTTGACGTGACGGTTAGAGACCCCTTTTGTGTTATGTGGTAATTAAAATGGGTTATGACTGATGCTGTTACAACCTTGGTATTTAGATGGCCTTTGTTCATATTATTGTGTTAGCTTTAGCGATAGAGTTCAGGGTTTGCTTCAATTCAAGAGAAATTTAATGAATTAACACTCAACTTATCTGTAACACATCATTATAATCTTAGTTACCTACATGCTTCTCCTGAAGAAGAAGAGGAGAAGAAAAAGAAAAGCTACCTGCGAAAGAAGATGCTTTGGAATTCCTTGCAAGTAAACTTTAAATACCTCTCTGTACACAAACGAATCCAAATATAAGTTATAACTAAAATCACGAAGTAATAGGGCTTCTTCTCTGAACTCCTCAACCTAAACTACTATAGCTATTAAAATAAAATTCCCAATTCAGGAAAAACTCCACATTGTGGCGTAGTTAGCGACGCAGTAAATTTTGTAAATCCTACCTTATATTTTACTCGACCAAACTGCGAAAGTAAAATAGCTTTTTGTGTCGCTATTACGACAAAACACAGTCATTTCAAAAACACATTGCTTCTGGCTGAGCCATTAAAAATTACCGAAGAAAAGTGTAGGTACACGGAACATGGGGATAGAAAGGAAATAGGTACTTAACATTTTCTAATATTACTTAGATGCGTATTTTCGCTAATTACTGTATACGACAATGATTTATTTATTTAAACTTCATGTGCAATAGTGGTACATAGGCGGACTTAACCACAAGTCATTCTCTACCAGTCAACCTTTGGGTTAAATAAGAAAACATTGTGATAGGGTACAAAATAAATATCTAAAAAATAACATCAACAAAAAAAAAACAACAACAACATGATAACAATAAAAAAAACATGATCTTGTTAATAAGTGTAAAGTTATGCCAAAGATACACCTCTAAAAATTGTAAGTTGAATTGTTATCATGAACATTTTGTGTTAATTGAAGACATGATCTACGTCCTACTAAAATGTGAAAGTTTGTGAGGATGTATGGATGTCTGGATGTTAATAAATAACCTAGATTAAAACAAGGGATACTTTTCATCCCGGTAGTACGATCCCGTGGAACAATTATCAAACTCCACGCGGGAGAAGACTCAGGCATAAGCTATTGAATATAATCAGGTAGTAAGATCTTTAGAGCAAGAAGTTCTCTTAGTTGCAGGAAATTCTATTTAATTTTAGCAGTGACTTCAAAGGCTTGCTGCACGCTTAGCATGACCACCATAGAAATGGGTTTTGTCGACGGAAGAATGGACAAAATGACAGATTTACGCGTGCTGGAGAGCTTGTTCCGCCAATAAAATTCTTCTTAATAGCTGAAACACTAGCAAGTGGCAAAGAGCATTCGTTTAGGGCACTGTCTCTTGTAATTTTGACGTCCAAAACATGCTTTATTAATCAGCCCGACCTGAATAAATTACTTCGATTTAAAAAACTGCAACTATTGTTATGACGGCACGGTTGGCGCAGTGGCTGAGCGATTGACTGATATGCTTCGTGTTGCGGGTTCGATTCCCGCACGGAACAAATATTTGTATGGCCTACAGATAGTTGTTCCGGGTGTGGCTGTTTGTGTATGTGAGTTTAACTGTTTGTAAACGCACCCACGATACAGGAGAAATTCCTAGTGTGGAGCAACGTTTTCTTAAAAAAAAAAAAAATTACGGGCCAAAAACGAGTAGGCAACTAAATATTTCGATATTTATTAGTACGTCTCCTATGAACAAATAACTATAGAGGGCGTAAACTTGGTGGCGTAAACTTTTATTGTAGGAAACAGCTGATTGATTACCGATGAAAAATTTTATGTTGGGGGGGGGGAGTTCCATTCTGAACCCCTCTGTACTGAATATGTGGTAACCGTTTTAGCGTCGGTGTCTCTTACACCCTGTATACCACCCATAGACGCGCTATATTATAGGTGACACACCCGTCACTTTTAATTTAAACTTTAAATGAATTTCCACGGCGCCTTTTGTTCTATCGCAGTAATTAAAAGTTGTCTAGAGATGGCGTTATCTCAGCAATCTGACGTCACTCACCGCTTTGCACTTTGTATGCAAGATAAATGAAGAGCACTGGAAAGCGATTCAGCGCTGTAGAGTGTAGACATGTATTCTTCGTATGAGTTGGCATTTTCTTTGAAGCGCTTTATGGAATTCTAAGTAGTTTTATATGTTAACATCATGTTACTTCAAGTTATAAAGTTAAGTATCAACAAGTTTTTTGGCGCTTGTATGACTGACTGATAGTGGACGTTGTTTGAAAAAAAAAACAAAATATCGACATCAGTCCCAACTTTCACCACACGCCATAAGATCCTTGCACAACAACACGTTTTAAATTTCTCTCTCTCAGCAGGATTGTGGACGTCAAAGAATGTTAGTTTGGTCAGAAAACGTGTTTGAAGTGATGATTAATTAATCAGCCCTGACAAAAAATATTAATATTACTTAGGCGCCTATGCATCCTACTATTATAGAAAGTTTGTGAGTATGGATGGATGGATGTTTGTTGCTCTTTCACGCAAAAACTACTGACTGGATTTGAACGAAATTTGGCACACAGATAGTTTATAACCTGGATTAAGACATAGGATACTTTTTATCCCGGTAGTGTGATCCCGTGGGACAATTACCGAACTTACACGGGTGAAGCCGCGGGCATGAGCTAGTTTTTCATAATTTAATCGATAACCGCTTCTCTTAATGCTGTCATGTTTCTCAAAGTATCTCATTTAGCTCTCATCATTCGTCACAAGTTGCGGCAAAGCAGCAAGTGCTTATTATGACCAATCTATTAACCAGTTCATCTTCTATTTACGAACCTTCCCTTGATGTCACCAACCTTGTCATGTCGTGTGTATTAAGTTATTAACATAATATCTCCATTCAAGTAACATAGTTGCAAATGAGAGTCATTAGCAGGTAGCTTTGTTTCTTTAATTAATATTAACACTAATGAAACAAGTACAAATCACACTCAAATAATTGTATTTTGTTTGTGAAAACAAACAAAAACCCGCAAAATGCGAGTCGGACTCGGACACGTAGGGTTCCGTACCACCGAAAAATATTTAAGTAAAACATGTTTCTTGCATGGGTCCTTTAATTTTGAAATTTATATTATTTTATGTTTTTTTTTTGTTGTATCGACCACAGTAATACCTACAGCAGACTGTGTTTTAATTTCGTCTAACTATTACGGTTCAAAGTCCATTCGCTGTGACAAACGGGCGGACAGACCGCGGACCCTTAGTAATAAGGTCTTATTGGCAACCTTTGGGTACGGAACCCTAAAAAACTAATAACTTGAACGATCCACTTGTTCAAAATCCACTTTACGTTTATTATTTTAATGGTGATTGACAAACAATAACAAAAAAACGGCCAAGTGCGAGTTGGACTCGCGCACCGAGGGTTCCGTATAAACTTGTAGGTATTTTGTTACTAAACTATATACACTTCTCATCAAAAAAATCGAAACACTTTCGTTTTTATTGTTTTTGTCCTAATTTTTTACAAAAGAGAATTAATTCCATGAAAAAAAAAACATTATTGTGTAGCTGGCAGTTTGGTCATTACAGTAAGAAGAAAAAAATCAAAATTCGAAATTAGAATTTCATTTGTTTATCCTATAAATGAAATTAATCACTGTTTTGAGACAAATGTGTATTTAGGGTTGGAGTACGTTTCTCGTTTAAAAACTAAAAATTAGCGCTTGTCTTTAAACTTTTTGTTTCTTATTTCATTTACTGTGACTTTGGGACGTCTCAAAAAACTTTTTTTTCTAAAACATATGGATACTTCGCCCGCAGAAGCCGCCCAAGTGGTGGCATTGCTGGATTCTGGACTTAGTCAGCGTGTTGTGGCTGCAAGATTGCATCTAAGCTTATCATCTGTTCATAGAGTCTACAAACGCTATCGGGAGACTGGTTCGTTCACGCGCCGTTCAGGATCTGGCAGGAATCGGGTCACTTCTGAGCGAGATGATCGATTTATTGTAACAACTTCTTTACGAAATCGACGCCTTAACGCTTTTCAACTGCAGCAGCAGCTTCGCGTTGTACGAAGAGTAGCTGTAAGTGACTCTACAATAAGAAGAAGGTTGAAGGAACGCGGATTGGCACCGCATAAGCCAGCGAATGGGCCGAAATTAACTGCAGACCATCGAAGAGCGCGCCTTAACTTTGCACGCGAGCACCTAACTTGGTCATACCTTCAGTGGAGCAAAGTACTGTTTTCTGATGAGTGTAAAATTATGCTGTATGGTAACGACGGAAGGAACAAGGTCTACAGAAGAGATGGAGAACGCTTTGCACAATGCTGCATTGAGAAAAGGTCAGCTATGGTGGCGGTTCGTGGACGGTTTGGGGAGGAATCAGCGCCGACGGTAAGACAGAACTTGCCTTTGTGTCTGGGCCACGGCTGCCTGCACTAAACTCTCATCGGTACATCGAACAGTGTCTTGAACCTCATGTGATGCCCTATGCACATTTTATTGGCAACGACTTCATATTCATGCACGACAATGCTAGAGCTCACACCGCGGGCGTCGTACGAGATTATCTTACCGAAGTCGGTATCTCTATTATGGTATGGCCAGCAAGAAGCCCGGACATGAATCCCATTGAACATCTATGGGATGAATTAAAGAGACGAATTCGAGCAAGAGATCCAGCCCCAGAAACACTTAGCCAGCTGCAAAATGCAATCCAAGAGGAATGGGATAATATACCACAACATGTGATCGTGACTCTCATCCGATCGATGAAGAACCGTATGGAAGCAGTAATAAGAGCTCGCGGAGGGAATACAAGTTATTAAATAAACGTTTCTTACATATTTTTTTCATTTACGCGTGTTGTTTTACCCATTTCCTTCATATTCCATACAGGGTAAAAATTACTCATTATACAAAATACGAAACCTATGAAGACTTAATTTGAATTTAGAACAATAACATTAGGATATAAAAACCTCATACTACTCACTATTAAATGACATTTTACATTTATTCCTAAATATACACATTTTTCTGATAATCCTTATCAAATCATAAACTGCGAGGTGTTTCGATTTTTTTGATGAGAAGTGTATTTACGGTTTTCAGATTTTCCCTTTACTTGTGCTATAAGACAATGCTTCTTGCTAAATTTCATGATTCTAGGTCAACGGGAACTACCATATAGGTTTTCGACCCAAAACCTATAGGGTACTTCCGGTTGACCTAGAATTGTCAATTTTTCAGCAAGCAAGGCACAAGTAAAGGAAAAATTCCGAAAAATAAAATAAGTTGAAAATTAAGGCAAATTTTGGTACTTACAAGTTTTCTAGAAAATCTAAATTGGCCCATATCTTTTTATCGTGTTGACTCAGGACCTTGATTTATAAATCCAATAGGGACTATAGACCTCAGTATCTGGTATAAATTTCAACTTGCTAGGTCCAACCGTTCCTGAGAAAATCGGTGGTGACACACGGACAGACAGACGAACAGACTGACAAGAGAGTGATCTTGTAAGGGTTCCTTTTCTTAACTTTTGGGGTACGGAACCCTAAAACAACTTATCGTATTTACAAAATATTGATTATTATTGACCTTTGTTCTCTGATTGATAGGATAATTAATCAAGGGACAATGATGATTACCATTCATGTATACCGTAGCATTATGTGATCGTCGTTTGTATAATTGCTACCACGAGCGAAAATATACGCATATGGCTAACACGCTACACGTGTCAATGAATGGCTAATTTTTTTACGTCGTTGGCGCAGCAGTGGCTCATTGGTAACGGCCCCGACTTCAACGTCGTGAGTTTGAACCTTGGCTAGCGCATTACTTGGTGTAATTAATTTCATCACCACTACTTTCTAACTAAATGGTGAAAACAACTGTGCTAGAACAAAAAATCGAAGACATGTGATATCACCAGCCCGTACAGGACCTGAATGGTGGTTTACAGCCTTACCCCTCATAGAGAGGAGGCCTGTATCTGAGCAGTGAGAATTTTATTATGCTGATTATGAAACGTCATTGAATAATCTCAATTCTCTCTCATTTAAATATATCTGATACTTCATAATGCACAAACGCCGAAAAAGTCAATAAACGAAAAGTCGTTAGTGGGAGGGGTGTGTTTGTCAGATGGAAAAAAAAATCTGAGACTTCTGGAGTAACACTAAGGAATCGTGGATGAAGATAAGAACTACTTGTATCTGGTTTTTATTTACTAAGTAGAAAAAGGTCATGAGAAAAACGGAACTTTGTTTATGTAGCGGCACTACAAAAAGTACTACAGCAACATAGGACAAAAATTAGGTACTACAGCGCCATCTATGCCGCAGAAGATAAACTAAACAGCGAAATACATCTAAATCCTGCATCGCGCAAGTAAAGTTATCGAAACTTACGACTATACAGGGTTATTTGTAAAACACCAAAAACCTCTTAAGAGGTCATTGTACTCATCACTATGAACAACTTTTACTATGGGACCAAACCTGAAATCGCGTAAAAAAATCAGCTGTTCCCTACATTTTGACGAGTTAATCGATCATAAATGTAGGGAACAGCAGATTTTTTTTTTCGCGATTTCAGGTTTGGTCCCATAGTAAAAGTTGTTCATAGTGTTTTACAAATAACCCTGTATAGAAGAACCCGACAACAACTGTAGTGCAGTAGCCCACCAGACAATAACACCTGTCTGGTCGGAGGATCCCTATTCCATGGGGGAAAAAGAACTTTACACCCTGTTCTTCATACCCCCAAACTGGTGACCCCGACGTGATACGACTACGTGTCTAGACTTCCCGCGCTGTTAAATTATGATGATCAACTCGATGGACTTTGATCACCTCTCTCGGACAGGAAAAATTACGGGCATTATTAAAATGTGGTTCTATGTATGAATTTCTCAGTAGAAGGCCAAGTCCCATGGGCGGCATTAAAACTCTGACACCAGTTTAGGCACTAACCACACGATAAAGAAAGAAGTAGAAGACCCAAGTCTGGTAGTCTGGTGATGGTCTGGTGGCCTGTCAACGGCAATAGGCTTTGCATGTGACCTTAAATAACTTGCGAAATGAGGGTGAACACCTGTGCATAACTCGTCAGAGAGTACAGGCGTGATGTTATATTGTGTTCTATCTATATAAGACAGCCTACTGCGCTCGATGACCCGAAAACAACGTTCATTTATAATAAATATTCCATTTGTTTTCAATTATTTTCTACCGAATCATTCAAGCCCAGATACCATCTTAATGGGAATTCCACTTATGCAAAAGGATTGTTGAGAAAAATATTCGCTTTTAATAATGTTGTGTGCGAGATGGCGTCTTGGGCTTTGAGGTCAACGACAAGGGACTCTTGGGGCTAAATTCCTTGCTAAAGGTTAAACACGATACTTTGATGGATTTCCTTCTTTTAATTTTAATAGCCTTTGGGACCAGCCGTTAAAGAATGGTAGAGTTTTCAGTTAGGAAAAATATCTTCATAAAAGAACCTTCACTTGCATTAGGATACTTTTATTAAATGACGGATTCTTCAGAAAATTCCACTCCCAACACTGCGATGAGAGAAATTTTGTTTTTGGCACCGCGTAAACTCGCTGTACACACTTTTATCCCCATTTGACTCCATAAGAGCATTAATTTTCGAAATTCTTCCTTAGTCTTCAATTTCCGTACTTAAGTAACTCTTGTGCAAAATATAAAGCTTATAGGGTGTTTCTCAAACTCGAGACCTATGACTTGGCAGTCCGACGACGGTCACGCCTATCACTGCTATATCTCGAGTTCAAACCCAAGGCACGCACCTCTGATTTTCGGTTTCAAATGCGTATTGTATAATTTATCACTTGCTTCGGTGAAGGAAATCATCGTGAGGAAATCAGCATGTCTGAGAGATATTTCTTAATCGCATGTAAAGCCAATTCATAGCTGCATATAAACCATAGGCGGTATAAAAACTCTGACACCAGGTTAGGCACTACCCAACTGATAAAGATGAAGGGTGATTCACCATCTGTAAGTGTATTAGTTTTGTTTTTATCAAGTAGGCACCTACGTAACAAACTCCCTAACACAACGGGTCGTAAACCACGCTGCCAAAGCTGGCCAGGTGTTTATACAATAGCAAAATAAGGGTAGTGTCTTAGATACAATCGCTAAATGAATGCACTCTACTGCCCTTGAACCACACTGCGTCTTTACAAAGTTTGCGAAAAGGAGCTTCCAATACCAGAATACCGAGATCTCGGTATTGGGGGATCTCCCAACACGCGGGATTTTCCAATCCCGCGTGTTGCGGGATTACGGGTACGGGATCCGCGAATTTTGCGGGACTGTGCTTATAGGTACTTACTTTGACTGACCGGGGTGTTATGTTTCCTTCGCAAACTTTTTCAATTGAATGCTGACAAAATGACCAAACGAAATAATTAAAGTCATAATTACTTCTGTCAACATTCAGTTGAAAATGTTTTTGGTTTATATTTTAATTTAGTAGTATTTTGTAGTTGATAGATTTTTTGTTTTTTTGGTATTTTTTTCTGTTTTCTGTAATATATAAACGGTGTAATTCGATTGATCTCATGCTAATAGTAAAACTTAAATACATGTGGAGTTGTGTCGTTGTTGTGTTGTGTTTTATTTGGTTTTTGATAAATATACATATTTTCTATATGGGGATCCTGCAAATACCGGGATTGAATACAGGCTGCGGGATAGCCCTAGTACAAGTATAAAACCACAACTTTTCATACAAATCCATACCATCTGCTAAAGTAGGCACCTACAAACGAAGGTAAGAGTCCCGTAATGAGTTTAGACGAAGCAATTAAACCTGGCAAAGTGGGTCGACGGGTCCAATTTGTACTACTAAGTTATAGCCAACTGAATTAGATTAGAAACATGGGGTCTACCAACGATGTTAGGTGTAAATACAGTTTTATATGATGTTTGTTTGGTTTTTGCTTAATAAACCAGCAAAATTCCGAGCAAGTAGGTACAAATTATATCGTATTTACTACAACTTTATAGCCATAATACTAGCAGATATGTATACAATATGTTTAGAAAAACCCTGTCTGATCCGAAGGGGACATATAATATGTAGATACACCAATTACCAAATAAAATAAGAAATATAAAATATTCAAGAAAGCAAACATAATAATTTAACGAATTTTAAAATGCATATAATTTGTGTGCCGAAATTACCACCATTATTACCCTTTGAAAACTTGACAACATCATATTTGGCATTAGTATGTTCGATTGTCAATTGTTTGTTTATGACGTCACAACCCGAGAAGCGAATGGAGTGTCGCCACCCGTGTTACCATGTGAGTTTCCTAATATTATTATTTAATGTTTAATATAAGTCATATTTAATCCCCCCTTCAATTCCCCTTTGCCTTAATATTCAATGCACAGGCTTTCAATACCTTGATCTGTACGTCATTCATGATGGAACTAGTTACTAGATTGCTGTAGGCGTCTCCCGCAAAGCCAAACCATCGCCTATTATGTTGAGGCCTCCTTTCAGTCAACCGCATACTACCGCATTCGACAGAACTCAATATTCTACCGAATGCGGAATCCAATATTCTATACAAAGCAACTGCTACCGTTCAACCAGATCGAAATCCTATTATTTGGAAATACCGTTGTAGTCTGTGACTAACTGACCTCTAGAGACGAGAGAAAACTTAAAAATATATTTTTCTGACTTTAGACCCAACTGATTTGATTAGACTTCTAAGATTTTGGTTTGATAGAAAAAAAGAAGACATAAATTTTCTCTAAGAACGTTCAACCTTTACATTCTCCCTTAGTTTTTCTAATTTGTCAAATTTTAAGTGATTTTACTTGATTTTTATGTTCAACCAATAACTTGTATGTGTGTTACTGTCAGTGTAAGTTGGTAATAATAAATAAATAAATAAATTTTAAGGAGTTTTTACGTCAAGTTTCGTTTATATACTTAAGTAAGGTATGTACGACATGAAGTAATTATTATTTATTTAGTGATAATATTGACAACACTTAAAGAGGAGCTCGTGGCTAAATAATAATATCAGCCATTCGGGTCGGTTAAGCCACACTGGCCTAGGCTGGTCCGTGGATGGGTGACCACCCATTACATACCGAGTTTCCTCCGTGCCTCGGAAAGTCCGTTAAGCCGTTGGTCCCGGCTGTCATTTGTAGATCTTTGACAGTCGTTACAGGTAGTCAGTGGTTCGAAAGTCTGACAAATAGTCTTACCAAGGGGTATCGTATTACCCAGTACTAACCGTGTTGTGGAGGTCAGAAAGGCAGTCGCTCCACGTAAAATACTGGTATTCAGCTGCATCCGGTTAGACTGGAAGTCGACCCCAAAATAGTTGGAAAAAGGCTAGGCAGATGATGAGGTGTATTCCCGTTGTCCCCGTAGGCCATGTCCCCGTTAAAGGGGACAAAGGGAATTTGATAAAATAATTTGTATTACTTCCCATTGTCCCCGTAGGCCATGTCCCCGTTAAAGGGGACAAAGGGAATTCAATAAAATAATTAAAATTACTTCCCGCTGTCCCCGTACGCTGTCCCCGTTAATTTCTTGTAATATAGGTATGCTTTTCAAAATATGCCCGTTGTCCCCGTTGAGTTAAAATTAGAAGTGAGAGTGCCTTAATACAGAGAATATTGTACGAATACAAATGAAATGGAACTAATGACTACATGATGATCAACAAACATCATCATAGTTCAATTATTCACGCTCTTTACCATCCAACTATCATCCTTTCCGACAATATTCTTTCAACACATCATAAAAAGATCTAAACCGTCACCATTTTCATAAACATAGCGATTACAACCACAATGTCAGCTTAACAGGGTATAGTCGTGTGGAAAACGAATAGCCTGTAACGCTGTAATATTGCAGACACTCCCTATAATATCGTCGCATCACTTACGAGAGGGCGCGCCGCGTACTGTGGTGTAGAAAAGTGTATGTGTTCATAATTTGTGAGGATTGTTATTAAAATGTCGACAAGGAATATATTTTCAAGATAAATAAATTATTTACAAACTACAAAACTATAATAGTAATAAAAATATGTACAAGTATCAAAAGGGTTACAGGGCGTCCAAAAATTCGTCCACATCGCTGTCAACATCAAAAGCGCAAGGTGACCAGAAAAGGTATATTTTCGTTTTGAAACAATGTTGTTTTGTATCTACGTTGGCAGCCTGTGATACGATGTTTTATCACGTACGCTGACTGTTTGTTTTATCGTGCGTGTTTTTGACAAAATAAATGGCCGCCAGTCAAGCTGCTTTTCATCCGAATGTTATCAAAATTCGGACGATCAAAAGCCATTTTTATACCCACTAAAAAGTTTGCGCGAGCGGTATCCATGGTGCACGTGTTGTGAAAGTCAATTTGATTTACAATTAACTTTTAGGACTTCAAAGTTTAATTCGTTTTTTGTAAAATTAATTGAGAATGCCTCAGCCTTGGACCGTTCTGATGTTTTATGTAAGTATTTCAATTTCATATTGTCATTGTTATCGAGTGGAATTACACAATAATACTGACGTATATACACTTCTCATCAAAAAAATCGAAACACTTTCGTTTTTATTGTTTTTGTCCTAATTTTTTACAAAAGAGAATTAATTCCATGAAAAAAAAAACATTATTGTGTAGCTGGCAGTTTGGTCATTACAGTAAGAAGAAAAAAATCAAAATTCGAAATTAGAATTTCATTTGTTTATCCTATAAATGAAATTAATCACTGTTTTGAGACAAATGTGTATTTAGGGTTGGAGTACGTTTCTCGTTTAAAAACTAAAAATTAGCGCTTGTCTTTAAACTTTTTGTTTCTTATTTCATTTACTGTGACTTTGGGACGTCTGAAAAAACTTTTTTTTCTAAAACATATGGATACTTCGCCCGCAGAAGCCGCCCAAGTGGTGGCATTGCTGGATTCTGGACTTAGTCAGCGTGTTGTGGCTGCAAGATTGCATCTAAGCTTATCATCTGTTCATAGAGTCTACAAACGCTATCGGGAGACTGGTTCGTTCACGCGCCGTTCAGGATCTGGCAGGAATCGGGTCACTTCTGAGCGAGATGATCGATTTATTGTAACAACTTCTTTACGAAATCGACGCCTTAACGCTTTTCAACTGCAGCAGCAGCTTCGCGTTGTACGAAGAGTAGCTGTAAGTGACTCTACAATAAGAAGAAGGTTGAAGGAACGCGGATTGGCACCGCATAAGCCAGCGAATGGGCCGAAATTAACTGCAGACCATCGAAGAGCGCGCCTTAACTTTGCACGCGAGCACCTAACTTGGTCATACCTTCAGTGGAGCAAAGTACTGTTTTCTGATGAGTGTAAAATTATGCTGTATGGTAACGACGGAAGGAACTAATAAAACTCGTGTGGCGGTTTTGCAGAGACTAAACGTTTATTATTTCAAACTCAGGTTGACACATACAATGGCAGGTGGCGCTAGTGTAACAAACTATTTTTATACTACCATAGACTTTAGTCCGAATTGGAACAATGTTTAATTCAAAATAACACCCCCACTTATAAAAATAATATCTACATTAAAGTTACACAGTTTTAGAATAATAAGTACATAAAATTATATTTTACTATTTTCATAAACATATATTTATACTTATTTTATTTGTGTCAACCCTATACCATTTATGAATTTATAATGTTTTATATGACAAAGACTTTTGGTTAACACATCAGCTGGCATGTCGTTAGTAGGCAAATAAGATATTTGTACTAAATTATTAGTGACACATTCTCTAATGAAATGATGCCGAACATCAATGTGTTTTGTTCTTCTATGGTATAAAGGATTAGATGCTAATTTTTGTGAACTTTGGTTATCGCTTAATAAAGTAATTGGTACATTTTCAATTTTTGTTTTCATTATTTCACAAACAAGATTTTTTAAGTAAATTGCTTCCTTGCATGCTTCTGACAGGGCCATGTACTCAGCCTCGGTGCTGGACAAGGCAACTGTTTTTTGTTTCCTACACTCATATGATATTGCACATCCAGACATCTTAAAAACAAAACCCGTATATGACCTTCTGTCAATTGAGCATGATGCCCAATCAGCATCAACATACCCTATTAAATTACAATTACTTTTGACATATTTTAATCCATAATGTTTAGTTTTATTTAAATATTTCAAGACCCGTTTTAAATGTTTCCAATGAATCTCACTGTAACAATTATTATATTGACTTAGAAAACTAACTGCAAAAGCAATATCTGGTCTTGTGAGTACACATAAGTACATTAAAGCACCTAACAATTGTTGGTAAGGATATTGCTGAGAAATAGTTGAAGCCTTTTCTAACTTTAAATTATTTTCCATCGGAGTGTCTGAACTCTTACTGTTATACATATTAAATCTTTTCAAAATTGTATCAACAAAGTCCTTCTGATCAATAGAAATAGAGTCATTATTCACTGTTACATTCATACCAAGACATTTTTTTATTTGGCCTAGATCTTTTATGTTAAATTTTGCTTTTAATTCACTTTTTAAGTTCTCACAAGTTTCCTTACTGTTATAAAAGACAAAAAAATCATCAACAAACAGAGCAATATAAACTTTGATATTTCCATCACATTTCATAAATAAACATGGTTCATACTGAGACTTGGTATACCCTAATTCTAGCAATAATTCCTCAACTCTTTGGTACCAAGCTCTAGCAGACTGTTTTAGACCATATATTGCCCTTTTTAGTTTCAAAACTTTATTCTCACAATTTGCAAAGTTTGAACAAGCTGGTAATTCCATGAAAATAGTCTCATTTAACAGACCATTCAGAAATGCAGTAGGGACATCAAGGTGAACAATATCTAAGTTTTGGTCGACACTTAGTGCAAATAATAACCTCAAAGTGGAATACCTGAGAACTGGTGAGAAGGTTTCTTTAAAGTCTGTACCTTTCTTCTGACTGAATCCCTTCGCAACTAGCCTCGCTCTGTACCGCACTTCACTTTCACAATTGAGCTTTCTTTTAAACACCCACTTGCACTTCACAACTGTCTTATTCACTGGTCTGTCCACTAACTCCCACGCATCTCGGTCACTGAATGATTGCAATTCTTCTCTGATTGCTTTCTGCCACTGCTCCTTTTCTGGTCCATTCACGGCGTCATTCAGGGTTATTTCTTCTTCAGAGAAGTCCTCCATAACACACAAGTTTGCATAGCCATAATAATCTGGTTTCTTTCGAGTACGTTTCTGTGACATTTCAGTGTTTTGTTGCTGAGAACTAACCTCCCTGTCTTCTGACGTCAATGTCATTGACTCATGGTAGCTGTCCTCCGAGTCACTCAACTCTTCTACTGGAATATAGGTTTCGTCATGTTCATCAATCTGCTCATCACTTTCAGCTTCTTGACTTGATAAATCCTGAACATTTTCTGACTGTTTTTCCCCCACTGAATCCTGTATGTCACTCTTGTCTTGTATAGTAATCTGAGATGTCATACTGTCACACTCTTTTTCCATTATTATGACGTCCCTTGCAACTGTCACTGTTTTTGTTATGGGATCATATAGCCTATAGCCTTTAGTGTTGTCAGCATAACCAACAAGAAAAAGTTTCTTTGCCTTCTTATCCCATTTAAGACGTCTTTCCTTCGGGATGTGTGTCATGGCTATGCTGCCGAAGACTCGGATATGGCTCACATCTGGCTTATATCCCATCCATAATTCAAATGGAGTTTTCTGATGAATTCCTGCTGCAGGAGATCTGTTTTTTAAGTATACGGCAGTATGAACTGCCTCTGCCCATAACCCTTTTTTAAATTGGGCATCTGATAGCAGGCATCTGGCTTTTTCTACTACAGATCTATTGTATCTTTCACAAAGCCCATTTTGTTGAGGGGTATATGGGTTTGTTTTCTGATGTACTATGCCACACTGCTTCATATAATTCTCCATAACTGCTGAACAAAATTCACCTCCGTTATCAGTTCTTAAAATCTTTATTTTTGTTGATTTCTGATTTTCCACTAAGTTTTTGTACTGCTTGAAGTAGGTGAATGTCTCATCTTTAGATTTGAGAAAGTACACGTGTGCCATTCGACTGTAATCATCCACAAATAATAGAAAGTATTTGGCCATACCAAGCGACTTAGTTTCCATAGGCCCACACAGGTCTGCATGTACCAGATTCAAAACCTCCTTGCTTCTCGACAAGCTGGTGGGAAAGGGGAGTCTAGTTTGCTTTCCCTCGCAGCAAACTGTACAATTACTTTTGTCAAATTCTGCCTTATCTTGGAAATTTAAGCCCTCCACAGCACCATTTCTCATGGCGTTCAGGTCACTTTTGTTAATGTGGCCAAGACGCCGATGCCAAGTCTTGCTGGAAGTTACTGCCATTGCTACTAGAAGCCTTCCCGACTTTACAATGTTTAACTTGTACACACCATTCACTTGGTTTGCTTCTCCAATACAATCATTTTGCTGATTGTAAATGTGGCACACATTTTTGTTGAAAATGACTCTGTTGCCACTGGCTATGATCTTGCTCACGGATAGCAGGTTTGTAGTTAGGTTATGTATGCACAAAACATTGTTTACTTTTATGTTAAACTCTGAATCTTCAACACATGTTGTTATCTGCAGATCTCCAGAACATAAAACCGGCACTCTTTCTTTATTTGCCACTACAATGTCTCGAGTTTCTGTATTGTACGAAATATTTGTCAACAAACTTTTGTTTGATTCGGATATCAAATGAGTGCTCGCGCCCGAGTCCACATACCAGTCTTTGTCACTAAATTCACCAGTCAAAAACATTGCACTGAATGCGTTCATTTGTTTTTCGTTATGTGTACTCGCATTCGTATTATAAGATCGGCACTGATTTTTATAGTGTCCAGTTCTTTTGCACCTATAACACTTGACATTTTTTCCCGGCTTGTTAGTTTCACTGACGTAACCTTGACCGCCGCCATTTGCTTTTTCTTTGCTCTTATGGCGCGCGTTTTGATGATATGCATTTTTGGCAATAAAAGCACCCTCGGACTTTGTAATTTCAGAATCTGCACTCATATCCAATAGTTTCGTCTTTATAGCGTCTGCACTAATGTTCATCCCCGAGTGCTCAATGGCCATAATCATAGGCGCGTACTTTTCTGGCAATCCGGCCAACAGGAGAGACCCTATCCACTCATCGTTGATTTCAAAGCCTGTGCCCTTTAGCTTTTGTGCCGTATCCACTAACTGTGACACGTACGCGGTCATTGAGTCGCAACTTTCAAGACGAATGGAGATCAAGCTTCTGAGTAGGCTGATGCGGCGGGTGAAGCCAGTATCGTCGAATAACGACTTCAACTTTTTCCATAAGCTATGCACCGTAGTTTCATTCTTAATGTGTACATATAGTGATGGATCAATGGTCATCACCATCTTAGCTTTAGCCTTCTTGTCATCTTGCGCGCTTAATCCTTCGCTGTTGCTGATGTCGATGCCTTCGAGGATGAGGAAATTTTCCACTGCGAACGCCCAATCATCGTAATTGTCCCTTCCCTTGAGCTTTGGGACATTCATAGAATAATTTCCTGCCATTTTCACTGTGCTGTACAAAGATCACTAACTATTTTTTACTTTACGCGGGACTGGGCCCATAACCTAATAAAACTCGTGTGGCGGTTTTGCAGAGACTAAACGTTTATTATTTCAAACTCAGGTTGACACATACAATGGCAGGTGGCGCTAGTGTAACAAACTATTTTTATACTACCATAGACTTTAGTCCGAATTGGAACAATGTTTAATTCAAAATAACAGGAACAAGGTCTACAGAAGAGATGGAGAACGCTTTGCACAATGCTGCATTGAAGAAAAGGTCAGCTATGGTGGCGGTTCGTGGACGGTTTGGGGAGGAATCAGCGCCGACGGTAAGACAGAACTTGCCTTTGTGTCTGGGCCACGGCTGCCTGCACTAAACTCTCATCGGTACATCGAACAGTGTCTTGAACCTCATGTGATGCCCTATGCACATTTTATTGGCAACGACTTCATATTCATGCACGACAATGCTAGAGCTCACACCGCGGGCGTCGTACGAGATTATCTTACCGAAGTCGGTATCTCCATTATGGTATGGCCAGCAAGAAGCCCGGACATGAATCCCATTGAACATCTATGGGATGAATTAAAGAGACGAATTCGAGCAAGAGATCCAGCCCCAGAAACACTTAGCCAGCTGCAAAATGCAATCCAAGAGGAATGGGATAATATACCACAACATGTGATCGTGACTCTCATCCGATCGATGAAGAACCGTATGGAAGCAGTAATAAGAGCTCGCGGAGGGAATACAAGTTATTAAATAAACGTTTCTTACATTTTTTTTTCATTTACGCGTGTTGTTTTACCCATTTCCTTCATATTCCATACAGGGTAAAAATTACTCATTATACAAAATACGAAACCTATGAAGACTTAATTTGAATTTAGAACAATAACATTAGGATTTAAAAACCTCATACTACTCACTATTAAATGACATTTTACATTTATTCCTAAATATACACATTTTTCTGATAATCTTTATCAAATCATAAACTGCGAGGTGTTTCGATTTTTTTGATGAGAAGTGTATAATCAAAAAGTTTAGTTTTTTTTAAAGGACGGGATTCTTTTGTTAGTAACTTAAATCACTTTAGAAGCCTAGTAAGATGATAAACAAGTAAATAGTTACCCTTTTAACTTGATAAAACAGTTTTGTTTACATCAGTCTCAAGCGCTGTTAGCTAAAACAACAACGCGTCGGCCCCATTTAATTGATTAAACGTTCTGTAATCGACTATACATTTGACAACAACATGGAGGCTCTATTCCATCTTGATATACACATTTACTTTTCTTAGTACTCGTGTAAATAACTTTTTGAAGAGACTGGTTTCAAGACTGGACTGGTTTCAAAACTGGACTAGGACTGATTACACTTATTAAATTCATCTATACCCCTTCAGTTTATTTTAGACATCATTTACTACTACTAAAGTGGGACTTACAACTAATGTAAGTGCCTTTCCTTGTCTGAAAAGCGGCCTTTGTCCAACAGACGGACAGTCACAGGCTGGTTCTTGTAGAGTAAGATTTCTTCAATAACTCAGAGATGGTGACTTCCATTTTGGAATTGTTCAATTAAACTGGTGGTCCTTTTTATCAAAGTAATTATATATACATATTAACCACTGCCCATTGCCATTGTCATTTATCACAATCATCATTCTCTCTTGCCTTATCCCAATTTATTTGGGGTCGGCGCAGCATGTCTTCTTTTTCCATACTTCTCTATTACTCGTCATCTCATCAGACACCTCTTTTCTTGCCATATCATTCTTCACACAGTCCAACCATCTTTTCTTTGGTCTTCCTCTACTCTTATACCCATCCACATTCATACTCAAAACTTTCCGCACGACATTTTCCTCATTCCTCCGCATCACATGTCCATACCACGATAACCGATTACCACACAATTTTTCAGTCACCGGCGCCGCTTTCAGACTTCCTCTTATGTACTAATTTCTTATTTTATCCATTCGCGTAACAATATAAACACTAATAAAACATTAAAATTTAAAGCACTCGCAACATTGTGCTGATGGATGCATTGTGTACGGGGTCGTGGATGTATTGAAAGTTATAACATTAAAAACTTATAATAAAAAAAAAAACTTGTGAAAAAGTTGAAACTTAGACCCTTAAAATCTCCGTAACTAGAAGGGTCTCAGGTATGGTCTAGAACAAAAAAACGATCGCAATGACGACGCGGAGAACAAGTGCCTTTCGGCTTCGTTAAGGTTATTTTTACACTCATAAAGTAGGTTATTAAAAAATATAAAGACTATATTAATAATTTGTATGCCCAAAAGAAACATTATTAAATGCATTAGTGAGATACTTATCAATTGATTCTATTGAAACAGAATGAAACAACATTGTGTGTACCGTCTCATTCTATTTACTAAAGCTTCTTATAAATACACTAGTCGTACTACACTACTATTGTATCAACTTGCATTATGAAAATGGTACAAACGGATATTATCTTATATTGTTCCAACAGTACGTAGGAAGCATCCAATGTATTGTGGTTTGGTCCCAATAAACATATACAAGAACTGTCGTTGTTTCAAGCGATTTCCAACTGTAAAGAGGGTTATTAAAGTTTATTTTTATTGTACGAACCTAGCTAAGAATAGCCTACCGCAGCTCTTCCGTGGGTGTTGTAGGTGGCTAGAGATTCTGCCAAATGAATAAATAGTGCCTGTTTTAATGAAAACTGCAGAAATGACAAAAAAAATAATGCTACTAATTTTATTCTAAATCTGTAAAAAAAATCAATTATGGGTTAAGCTCGCCGTATGCATATGGGTAGGCCTGTTGGTCTAGTGGTTAGTGACCCTGACTGCTAGGACGGAGGTCGTGGGTTCGATTCCCACACAGGACAAATCTTTGTGCGATGAGTACAATTATTTGTTCTGTATCTGGGTATAATTTATCTATAATATGTATGTATTTAGAAATATATAAGTATGATTATCAGTTGTCTGGTTGCCATAGTATAGGCTCTGCCTAGTTTGGGATCAGATGGCGGTGTGTTGGTTGTCCTAAGATATTATTATTATGCATATGTATTAATTATTTCAGCAACCTAACGACTTTGAAACAGCAGTAATAGGCCCTGTCTTATTCAAGGTCGAAGGGACATCGAAGCTAAACGGTTACCATGTATTCAGTACATAATTCTGACCTCCCTTTCCCACATAGAAATTTTCCATCGATCTAAAATCTGCTATTCCATACATTTTGACCGTGTAGGTATTGCAGTTTTGTAGGAAACAACTGTGTTTTTCCTTATAGCTGACGGAAAAATTCTACGTGGAGGTATTCTATAGGATGTAAAATTTTCAAGTAAGTACATCAATCCACATAGAAATTTGACATCGACTATTAAAACAAAAAACTGCTGTTTCATACAAAAGTACAATGTGCAGACGCCAGCACATCAAGCTACTACAATCTGTCAAATTTCTATAACAGATTTTCAACTTTATCTCTAAAGCATTAGGTTCAAGGTTGGTTGGGAAAATCTGACAGTTTCGGGTAGGTTGACCTGCTGGCGTCTGTACTTACACGATCAAAATGTGGAACAGCTGATTTTTTTTTAAATAACCGATGAAAAATTTCTCTTTGGGGAATTTCTATTCTCGTTCAGAATAATGTACTGAATACGTGGTAATCGATTTAGCGCCGCATTGGTGTCCCTACCTCTTTGTACAATTTCCCGTTGCATTGCAATTTGACGTTTGCAGACTAACACGATGACGTCACGAACACGTGATGACGTGTTAAAGGCTTTACTAATTAATTGGAGATCTCAAACCAGCTACATTATAATGCTAGAGCACCTAATTCGCTAATGGTACTAACACTACGATTGATAGCTAATTAGTATCGACATCAATGTAGGTACTATCAACGTAGGATATATACTAGCTGTTGCCCGCGACTTTGGTCTTCGTGAAATTATTATTATAAACACACAACAATGGTTTTAATTTTATTCACGGAACCCTAATTCTTTTTTTCGGAAATAAAAGTAAATTGTTACTTCTTATAACATCAGCTATTTGCCGGTAAAAGGTCCGTCAAAACCGGTCCAGCCGTTTTGAAGATTAGCCGGAACGAACAGACAGACTGCAAAATTTTTTTATATATATATTTTTTTGTTATAAGTAGCGTGTATACTTTCATATTCCTTCAGTAAGTTGCTGTTATGCTGCTGCAGCTGTTATGTTGAAATTACAAACAAACTTCAATTTTCAAGCCGATTGAATGACGAACAACTTCTTAATTTTTTTGGTATTTGAAGGGACTAACTTGTGATATAACTCTGAAACTTGGTTAAAAACCTGTCATGAAAAGTGTAAACAAGTTACAATAGAAAAAGTACACTGCAAAAAAGCCAAAAAGGAAAAAAATGAATGAATTTACACAAAACTACCAAGTTTACAATATCATCTGGTTTCAAACAGTAACATTATTCCCGTTTAAACAACCCAGCTTGGACTCAGGGATATTATTTTTTAATACCAAACTCCACTAAAACCCAAGGGTAGTTTTAAAACTACGTCACTGCAGCGTTTCAGTTTTACTGCACCTTTTTTTGTTTTTTCAACCGACCATTAAAATCCAGTATGAAATTGGTTGATACGTGCATAAAATCACGTTTTCGATCTCTGGCGGATTTGATGGGAATTTATTGGGCTAGCGATTTTTGTTTCACTATTTTCCTTATTTATATTTGCATTAGTCTTCATAAAGAACAATGGCCAAATTGGTGGTGCTGGTGATAGTCTTGCTCTTGTAACACAGGTCTATCATCTAGCACAGGAGTCAGGGAATTCACAAAATTTTGTAACCGCTTTCTTGTGGAATAAAAATTATTGGTGTTTGAACATTGTCCTTTTAAATCAAACGTGACATGACTACAAGCTTATCGGCAATAAAAATTACAATGGTTTTTTTTTCGTTTACTTCCTTAATTTTACAAAAAGTACATGTTCTATTCTATTTTAATTTAATCTATGTTATTAAATTTAATTTAATTCAGTGTAATCAATTTAGTTTATAATAGTTTTTATTTTTATCAAATTGTGTATTTCTTGTTTAATTATTTTAATGGTGTTTTTATTTGGGCATAATGTAGTTCATGCTGTGCTTTTCTGTAAGTGATGAAGCGCTTAGACTTAAGTTAGCAATGTACAAATTATAATGTAACAGTGTACTCATTGTTGAGAAACCTTATAATAAATAAATGAAGTCGAAGAGGTTTCTTTGAAACGATACATAATTTATTTCTCTGGTCAAACAATTCTCCACGGCGAATAATTATAATCAAATTCCTGCGTAGTTGTCTCTATAACCTTCTCCAATACAATATTGTCGCACAAACATCATAAACAGGTATATCTATAGGCTTTCCGTTAACAGCTTAGGAGCCATTACCGGCTAATCACCTTTGATGTGCAATGTTTCATTGATTATACTGATAGTGGACGTCAATTACTAAGGAAATGGATCTTGTATTATGTTATACTGGAATGATGGAATGAAGTCGCGTGTTCAGTGAGTATGTTGTCAGTTTAGGTTATGTTTGTGTTTTATTTCGCGAGCTTACTAGCAAAAGTGGTTTTTGAACTTCATTTATTTATTTATATATATAAATACATAACATAATATCACGCCTGTAATTAATACCCGAAGGATTAGGCAGAGGTGTAGCTAATAGTACCCCCACATTTCGCCAGTTATGTTTAAGCCCCATGTAAAAAGGGCGAGCCTATTGCCACAAATCCAAAATCCGTGGCTGCTACTGAGAAATTCGTGATGGAAAAACCCAAAACACTTTGCTCGACCCGGGAATCGAACCCAGGACCTAAATACATGATCTCAATAAATGTCATCTTCTATTGAGTTTCTTTGATCTCTGTCAGTTTCTCCACCTCGCGTATCACTCGGCAAACTTCGCTTCACTACGCAATGCTCTACGGCATAGCTGTGACTCCTCGCTTTCGCTAAATAAACACTTCGAGAAAGTTCCTTATGTAATAGATTCAAGTTTTTTACAGGCTCTATAATTGAGGTAAATATATTTAACTGTAGTAGTATAATTTTTAAATATTGATTTCGCTCTTTAAAGACTTAGCTATAAGTTAAATAAATATCACTGAAGCTTAATTTTCAATATATACTACACTGTGTACATCGAAATGAAAGCTTTTAAATCATAACTGTGGTGATTAATTAAAGTGGGATGTACAAGTACAAAAAAAATTGAAATCATTGATTTATTTGCATGTCGGAGCAGCATGGCAAAAATTACCACTCAGTGGGTACCAAATAGCAGGAAACGACAACGCGGCAGGCCCAGGAGGAGATGGCCGGATGAGCTGGACTCTTACGCAAAGGATTGGCCTACAATCGCACTTGACCGCGAAATGTGGAAGGAGGGAAGGGAGGCCTTCGCCCTGCAGTGGGACAATACAGACAAATAATAAAATAGTATAATATTGATTTGAGAGCAGCGGTGGCCCAGTGAGAGCAGCGATGGCCCAGTGAGAGCAGCGGTGGCCCACTGGTGGCGGCCCCGACTTATGAACAGTAAGTCGTGGGTTCGAACCCAGGCGCATTACTTTGTGTAATTTATTTAATCACCACTGCTCTCAAAAACGGTGAAGGAAAACATCGTGAGGAAACCGGCATGTCCTAGAACCAAAAATTCGAAGACATGTGACATCTACCAAGCCGCACTGGGCCCGCGTGGTGGATTATAGCCCATTCCCTCTCTAGAGAGGAGTGTGTCCCAGCAGTGGGAACATTAAAGGCTGATTATGATGAATATTGATTTATTTACTGAACTGTAAAAGTAAATAAAATTGAACGAAAGAAGAAAGAAAGAAAATTGTGTTTATTTGGCGTTAAAAATAAAAACACCATAAAAATTATACAAAATAAATAAACAAATAAAACGAATAATGCCAAAAGAGCCTAAGCTCAGCAGCCAGATGGCAACACAAGGTGTATCTTTTTTTTATTTTTTTTCGGGGGGAAACCTTCAAAAGGCGACCGGTCTTTGGGGATAAGACCGGGGAGTGTGGGATTTTTACCGCACTAAAACCAACCCGGTGGTCACCATCCGCACATGAGAGGATGCACCGTTTCCTCTCAAAACACAAGGTGTACCTACTGACGCTGATTTTCAAAACTAATTACAATCCTGCGTGCATAACTCAAACTATTCATTTATTTTCAGCAGTTTTGGACTACTCTCCGACTCTGCAAAATATTCAATACAACAAAACCTTAATTACATAAGGTATTTAAATGTTATACAATCGCAATAAAAGATACCCTTCGTCACGAAAACGCAATTATAGTGACTCAAGTTAATTAAACTGGACACGTAACAAAGTAAAACATGTTATTTTAATTCTAGCACTTCGGCCGCGACTTCGTCCGTAAAAATTGTGATAGCTCGGCCAATATGCAAGATATAAATATAATTTATAGCTTATAGTACACACGAATAATGTAGCGAACTGCCAGTGAAAGAATTTTTAGAATTGGATCATTATGTCCCGAAATAACCCTTTACATACATCCTCATCATCTGCCTAGCCTTTCCCCAACTATGTTGGGGTCGGCTTCCAGTCTAACCGGATGCAGCTGAATACCAGTATTTTACATGGAGCGACTGCCTGACCTCCACAACCCAGTTAGTACTGGGTAATACGCTACACCTTGGTAAGGCTGGTTGTCAGACTTTCGGGTCACTGACTACCTGTAACGACTGTAAAAGATCTACAAATGACAGCCAACGGCTGGGACCAACGGCTTAACGTGCTTTCCGAGGCACGGAGGAAACTCGGTATGTAATGGGTGGTCACCCATCCACGGACAAAACTAGGTAAGCACGGCTTAACCTAAAGATCGACCCGAGCGGCTGTTCTTATTTAGCCACGAGCTCCTCGAAAATTACCCCTTACATACAAACGTACAAATAAATGTTACCTCTATATAATATTTGTACCTATAGATAACAAGTTCAAAACAACAAAGGTGTTAATGCTTGACACTTTATTAAACTCAGTTCATCCATGAAATGTGAAATCGGATTGCGATTACGATGACTTCTTTAACAGATAATGTATTTGGTTTGTCCTTGTAGGTATAACATTTACTTAGAGGTAATCCCCAAAAGGGTAGACGATGAGCCTGTTATAAACCACATTTCATCGTTGAATGAGCTTTTAAGTTGAATATAATAATAACATAACATAACATCACGCCTGTGATCCCCTATAGGCTAGGCAGAGGTGTACCTATACACCCACATTTCGCCAGTTATGTTTAAATCCCATGTAATGGAGGGCGAGCCTATAGCCATTAACCTGGCTGCTACTGAGAAGTTTCTGATGGAAAAATCGTAATCTAATGAGAATCGAACCTAAGACTCGAGGCAGTTATAACAGAATAATAAGTAAGATATAATAATATCTAACATAAAATTGCAAGAATATGATTTTATTATTTTACATTAAAGATTTTGGTCAGACAATCGTAAATGGCTTCCACGATTCAAGATCTTAAGAGCAGCCAGAGAACCGTGAAAAAAAAATGTAGGCGAATCATGTCGGCGTCAGATGTCCTGATGCGATCGGTGATGGTAAAAAGGTTCATAATCCCTTGATTTTTCATGAAACATTAATCTTTATAAAACTATTGATTATTTTTATAAACCAGAATAAATCCGAAAATAAATACGTGCCAAATATTTTGCAGAAAAGAAAAAAGGATTTCGTTTTCAATTTATATTCCGAACAAACTCATACGTGAACAGAAAATGTGAAAATGAGGTGAAAATATTGTGTTACCTCAGTTTATATTTACAGGACGATAAATTATTTATTTATTTTATGAAAAAAGTGACATCTACTATTTGTACACGTCAGCTGACACGTGTTGCTTAAACGGACTTTAATTTAGGTATTTTAGGAATGTTTTGGTGTGTGATTGTACCTAAATTAGAGAGTATAGATATCCTATCTAGGTATACTAATAATAACATTTGGTAAAGTTTGAATGTTAGTGCGGGTAATCTTTGGATCTGCAGATCCGATTTCGAAAATTCTTTCACTAATCGAATCAAAATCAAAATATTTTATTTCACATAGGCCTACATGGACACTTATGAAACGTCGACAAAAAGGTGCACGGTTCGGGTTGGTCGTTTCCTATGGAGAAGAACCGGCAAGAAACTCCATGGTTACTCTTTTAAAATGATTTAGTTTTACAATATTATCATGTTACAGCATTAGTACTTAAGTATGGGGGGACAGCATAGGCCCGACAATAAGTCGTTGCTTACTACACAAAAAACGTAAATTAAAAAGAGGATAACACGCATCTAGGAATCTATAAGGCCTACACTGTTCACACATTTACAAACAATCGTTAAAAATAATCTATACAAAGGTAAGAAAATATTGTAAAAGACTAAATTAAACATGTGACACAAATATTGTCATCAGTGCTGTAACTATACTGAACAGAAGGTGTTTAAATGATTTGAGAACAATTGTAAAAAAAAATCTGATTAAAAGGAAACGAAAAAAATGAGATTGAGAATAGTTAGAGACATCCACATATTTGTGCCGAGCTACCAGGGAAGCCGCATGTGCAAAAGGTACTAAAGCCAAACCTCTTTATCGGTATCAGAAGCTGCATTATCCCTAAGTATCATCATCATCTGCCTAGCCTAGTCAAAACTATCTTGGTGTCGGCTCCCAGTCTAACCGGATGCAGCTGAATACCAGTATTTTACATGGAGCGACTGCCTATCTGACCTCCACAACCCAGTTAGTACTAGGTAATACGATATCCTTATTATTATCCCCAAGTATCATAAGCTATATATTCTAGATGGCTTATATGTATAATATATTCTTATTTGATTTAAAAATAGCATAGAAACTTCGATGTTTCAGTAGCAGATTGAGCCCCATTAGAATGACAGGTCGAAAGTTTTAAATAAGCTGAAGTTCTAACAGCTATCAATATCGCCAACGCGAAATTAAAAGCTTCAGCTGAAGAAGTGAGAGCGAGCCGTTCAACCGAGTGTCGTCCTCGACGTTGATCGAGGTTTAAGAGTGAGGAAATTGCCTCAGCGAGCTACGCAAGTGATAAGTGGGCACGATGGAATCAAACTAGACAGGGTAAGAAGATCTAGGGTTGTTGAAGTACTTTTTTCGGAGGACGATAACATCAGAAGATTAAAAAAAAAGACGGGTTGCACTCCGGGAGTGCCGGCAGAAGTGAAAACTTGATTATTAACGTTGAGCATGTTTGATATTTTGGAATGGTTAGGGAATAATTTTGCACCAATTGCTTTATCAGTATAAAGAACAGGGTGTACTATTCGGTGCACCCCTGCCTGAGCCTTCGGGGATTACAGGATGTTATGTTATCATTGAATACTGCCTAAAGAATTTGTAATTAAAAGTGTGGAAGTAATCTGTCGCACATAAAAATGTGTGCGATACATCTTTTCACAGGCGCTTAGTAAGCACGTAAGCAGGAACGTCACATTCGATCTTACTACAGAATTAGCTGAGAATTTATCGGTTTCCTGTACCAATAACACTCGTGCTTTTTAACTTACTTGTAAATACTTGTAATCAAATCATTTTTAAAGCAGGTTTTTAAATAAACTGAACTTTATTTTACCAAACAACAAACGCCTTAGTGAAAATGTTTAGCAATTTAATACTCCTTTATATATATAAGTTACTCTATGGGTCGAGCCATCAGCTGTCACCATCCATGGAGTTCAGCTACTCAACGCTAGAGGGCGCTGTAACCAATTTACTCTATTTAGCACCCTAAAGTTATTGAAATAGATGTCATATTCGTATGCACTTGTTATCTATTTTTCTACTCAGCTAGGGATGAGGACAAGATATCGATAATTTAATGTCGATGTTTGTACAATGTAATAATTAAAATCTTTTATCTTATGTAACGGACCAAAGTCCGATTAGTATAAAAGGTAAAATGGTTAAATGAAACGATAAATAGTGAATTTAAAATATTTATTGTCCTTGAAATAAAACATATTTGTTTAATAATTGTCGTTTTGACTGTTTTATATTTAATTTTAACAGGTGATGCATGCGGATATTGACATATTTTTCCGCAATGGCTTTCATTAAATCCGTAATGTGATTCGATGTAGGAAATTCTCCTAACTGATGATAAATAATTTTTTGGAATATGGACGTCCCAATAAAAAAAATCTGTAGCCTTTTTTTGAAGTTTGTAAATTGTTTTCATCAAAATGCTCAGAACAAATTGTACTTGATTTTGACGGCATCCAGTTCTGTCTTCCCGTAGCTTCTATCCATTTCTCCTTCGTAAAAGGATCTTTGGGAAAACTGAAATATTTAGTTACATACTTTATTAGTATTAGTTATTTTTGAGGCCTACGTCCAGCTATGAATGAAGATTGGTTTATTTGTCAGAATATAAGTACTCAAACTCAAACCATTTATTTCAATTAATCGAGAAGAACGTCAACGAGTACATAACATGTCATGGTAACGTATAAGGTTTCACTATATAAGTACACTCGAAGACACTCTTTATTATTTTATCGATACCGAACTATTTGAATGTGTCCCATCCCTAATCGAGTAGCGTCGAAGTTTCTAGAATGTATACGATGATATTCAAGACAGCGAGCAAGTTGATTTAGACTTTGAACAATGGACATAAGGTAGTTTTTAGTTCGCAACAAAGTAATAAATATGGTTTTGTCAATAAAAACAATTATATTGAAATATATCATAGTTTTATACTTACCGGTGATACGAAACACCTCCACAAGATACATTTTTTGTCCTGCTATCGTTTTTACATGTAAAAATTGCACAATAAGGCATGTTTTAAATATTTTTCGTTACGTTCGAGACGTCGTATCACAGCAAGTTTATCCCTAAAGCATTAAGTTCAAAGTTGATTGGAAACATTTAAAAATTTCTTTAAATGATTTTAAACCATAAAATGTTGAAGGTTAAGTTCAAAATCGTCTACTGTCCATCCGTCTTACGCTTTTTCCAAATTTCTTTAAATGATTTTAAACCATAAAATGTTGAAGGTTAAGTTCAAAATCGTCTACTGTCCATCCGTCTTACGCTTTTTCCAAATTTCTTTAAATGATTTTAAACCATAAAATGTTGAAGGTTAAGTTCAAAATCGTCTACTCTCCATCCGTCTTACGCTTTTTCCAAATTTCTTTAAATGATTTTAAACCTTAAAATGTTGAAGGTTAAGTTCAAAATCGTCTACTCTCCATCCGTCTTACGATCAGGTCACGTGTCCTGACGCGAGTGTCCTGACGCGAGTTTAAGATTTTATACCCATTACAGAACAATTTTTTTAAAGTGCTCAACGCCGCTAAAGAAGTTTTCACTTCAAAAAAAAATACAGGTTTTGATTGGCCCATTAGCTTTTAATAAAACAAGACATATAAATCCAAACTAATATTATAAATGCGAAAGTAACTCTGTCTGTCTGTCTTTGCTTCACGCCTAAACTACTGAACCGATTTGTGTGAAATTTGGTACAGACATAGTTTGGAACTTGAGAAAGGACATAGGATAGTTTTTATTACAAAAAATAAAATAAAAAATAAAATTTATTCCGGACATACATCTAATTTGGCTACTGTGTGACAATTCTTGGCGACGGTTTGACAACTGACAAATGTCATAGTATGCATTAGAATAGAACGGCTATTTCAAATGGATTTGTCACAGGTACAAGTGGCCTAGCGGTTCAGCGACCGCCCCTGTAAACCGAGCTTCGCAAGTTCGAATCGCAGCCAGTATTCACTTTTTGTGATTTTTTTTAATGCTATTAGATTTTCAAAAATAATAAACATGATTCGCGAGTTCGATCCCCAACCAGTTTTCACTTTTTGTAAGTTTTAGGTATTTTGTTTTATTTTTATGCTTTAAGTTTTTCAAATCATTACAAAATAGATTAATGTATACTTTTCGTTTTTTTACCATTCAAAAGACAGGTAATCATAAATTAATGAATGAAAATTGACCAATTTACACTGTACAAAAAAAAAACTCTAAAAAGTTTAAAAATGAAAACATACTCAAAACGCAGCAGCCATTCGCTCAGCCACTGCGCCAACCGTGCCGTCATATAACTGTGGTTGTGGCTTCCTCAGGCATTGCTGCAACTTTGCTTAAGGGTGGTCGGACTGCACATTCCATTTTCAAATTGCCGCTGAATCTTGCATGCGAAGATACGCCCCAACATGCAATATCACCAAAAACGGGGGAAGTAGTTTGGGACGAGTGCACAATGTCGCACAAGCATGCATTAGAGGCGTTGAACCGCAGCTTGCAGGACATCCGCGGCAACCAGGTGTGATGGGTGGCGTCATCAAAATGTTCGCAGCGACTTTAGACCCTGTGAACGGTGAGTAATTAACTAGCTCGCCGTCCAACCGTCTTATGACGACAGGCCGTGTCGAAAGCGCGTTCGTGTTCCACGCGCGCCTCAAAATGATGTCAGCAAACCGGAAGGGGTCCGCAAGGGCCGATGCCTGCTGCAGCTGCGGGACTGTTCGAAAGAGATACTGTGGCTCTGGAACACAAAGCGCTAAGAAGGAACATGGATGACACTCCCTTCCGTTCCACCCAGCGCGGGAGGAGGGGTCATTTGAAAAGCCGACTTTAGACAGATACTGCCAGTTAATAAGAGGGGCCATTTTGTAATAAAAAAGGGGCACACTGGCGGATGAAACGCATGTCTCATGGCGTCGCCACTGTGAAAACCTCCTGAATTGAAAAGCTCCATATTACGTGCATCATGCGCGTCCAACTGTAAAACGACCACGAAGCAGGTGTCTTTGCGAATAAGCTGCTGCAAATGAGAGAGGGTCGTCTGGAATCCGAAGGAGATGGGAAAATTCTATTTTCCGAAGAATTTTCCCATCCAACCGCTGTGCTAGCGCCAAAGAACGAGTGGGTCAGTAAAAAAAACAAAAAAAAAGTATACACATCCATATCATTGTGATGGCTGATGATGATAGTACTGCCTACTCCGTTGAATTTCTCAACTCCCTTGAGTTATCGGGCGTGCCGTCCCAACAGCTGGAGCTCAAATTTGGCGTACCAGTTTTGGTGATGCGAAACCTTGATGAAACCAGACTGTGCAACGGCACCAGGCTTCGTATCACACAGCTGAGCTGCTAATGGAGAGAGCGTTTTAAGTCCCCGCACAGGCATTTAGACAACAAACTAAACAGGGCCTGCATAACCTTTTGGCAATGCAGGAGGATGATAGGTAAGAAGTGGGGCCTATCCCCTAAAATAATACTCTGGTTATACTGCACGGTGATCCGACCCATGATTACTTACGGGGCAGTGGTCTGGTGGCCCCGCACTAAACTAGCTACAGCCTCCATCAAACTGCAACGCATGCAGAGACTTGCCTGCATGGCGACTACAGGCTGCATGCGGACTACCCCGACCGCGGCTCTGGAGGCCATGTTGGGGCTCCCACCGCTCGATCTGTTCATACAGCAGGAAGCGACGATGGCGGCAGTACGTCTTGAAACACTTCAACTTTGGGGTAAGAAATACACACAACACACCGCGATACTGGAAGGATTTTATACCGAGTTCCCCCTAGCGAAAGCTATTAACGATCGGATACCCAAGTAATTCGTATTCGACAAAAAATACAAAATCCAACTCCACGAGGATCACCGCTGTGAGGGTCTAAGCCCCGCGGAAGTACGGATCTTCACGGATGGATCTAAGACAGGTACCGGCACTGGAGCTGGAGTCTTCTCGGAAGATCTCAACATACACATAGCCGCACCATTGGGGATCCATAACACGGTATTTCAGGCAGAATGTATGGGCATTGCCCTGGCGGCATTGGCCATTTTAGCCAGGGAAGTTGTGGACCACTCAATTCGCATACTTTCAGACAGCATGGCTGTACTACTAGCATTAAACAACCACACAGTCAACTCTGGGTTAATACACGAGTGTCATCAACGTCTGAACCAGGTTGGTAATCTCAATAATATAACCATTCAATGGATAAAAGGACACAACGAGTCCCGAGGCAACGATACAGCGGACGAACTCGCTAGAAGGGGATCAAGCATGGCAGCAGTGGGACCTGAACCCATACTGCCACTCCCCTTCGGGTACCTACGCACACTGGTAAGGAAACGAACCAGTGAACAACACCACAAACTGTGGCTAAACCATGGTGAGTGTAGGCAGGCCAAGGATGCACTTCCTACCATCGACGGCCGCTTCACAAAAAAAGCGCTTCGGCTGACCAAACTACAGCTGCGCACTGTTACAGCCGCCATCACTGGACACGGCTCTTTTAAAAAACACCTCTTTGCCATATGAGTCACAGACAGCCCTCTGTGCCGAGCCTGCATGGAGGAAGATGAGACAGCAGCCCACGTGCTTCTGCACTGCCCAGAGGTTGCATCATACAGGGCAAAGTACTTCGGTAACCCAGGTACTCTGCGCGAGACTGTCAGCGACATCAAGGCGCTGCTGGCTTTTCTCGGGGAGCTGAGGTGGATCGAATAGATTTCCCACTCGCACGCAAAATACGCGCATTGGTCGTGGAGTTGCGGACACCAGCCCGTTATACAATAAGTCCCCGCATACCCATTATTGCAAATAACTTACCATTTCAATTTAAGAGGTAACAATTTCCCTTAAAATTGGCTATTACAATGACGATCAACAATTCCAGGGCCAAACCATAAAAGTGACAGGCATTCAATTGTGCACTCCATGCTTCTCACACGGTCAATTATATGTTGTTTGTTCAGTGCCCAAAAATTTCACGTGCTTGCGGAAAATAATAAGTCATTTAATGTTGTATACAGAACGGTATTAGAATAAATAGTGCCCAACAAGGCGTTTGATGGTTTACTTTGAAAAGAAGGTTGTATAGCGCCAAAATAAACGGTTTTAAGCCATATCGTCGCCTCATTTAATTTTGTTGCCGATCTCTGCGCCCAGAATTACAGTACCCAAAAGGACGCATTTTGAAGTCATCACTTACATTATCGCATTTTGATCAGCCAGTCAGTTCTCACACAAAACATAACATCACGCCTGAAATCCCCTACGGGTTAGGCAGAGGTGTACCTTATCGTACACCCACATTTCGCCGTTCGTTATGTTGAAGTCCCATGTGACAGGGGGCGAGCCTATTCAATTCTATTCCACCAACCGGGCACAAATCCAGATTCCGTGGCTGCTACTGAGAAATTCCTGATGGAATACCCCAATAACACTATTATTTATAGTATTTTTTCAATTGCATACATTGTTTAATGTTAAGTGGAAGAGCGGAGTCACCTAACACAACCATCTTCTTGCTTAAAAGGTGATCTCCAAATCATGTGCGTTAGAACTTTATATAATTTAAATAAACATTTTTTTAACACTGCCCGACCCGGCAATCGATCCCAGAACCTCATGTTTAGTAGTCGCACTTGCGACCACTCGACCAACGAGGCAGTCTCACACATACACACCTAAATAGCCACGCGAACGAAGTAGCGGGTAGCAGCTAGTAGGCAATAAATGGCAATTGGCAATAAATAAATATAATTATAAATTGGCAATAAATGCTTTGAGTTTGACTTTAAACTCAAATTCAAAGCATTTATTTCAATTAGACCATAACAGGTACTTTTGAATGGCAGAAAAACAAAGAAGGGCTTAGCTACAGTCACAGACACAAGACATAATAACTTGTGAAAGTACTGTAGTTGCACATTCTAAAGCGTAGATCTCTATGGAGAAGAATGGACAAGTAAACAGTATTAGTATATTGGCTGATTGAAGTCTTAATCATCTGCTGGCAAATTAGAGTTAGCTCTTGATTGGGTAAAAAGTTGCCACACATACCTAACACTAAAAAAATATATTTTTGTAACAGACACAAAGCATTTACTTTAGGTATTTGCGAAAAAAATGTTAGGAATGTCTCCTGAATCGTGGGTGCGTTTTACAAACATTTAAACTCACATACACAAACAGCCAGACCCGGAACAACTAAGTACCTGTAGGCCATACAAATATTTGATCCGTGCGTGGATCGAACCCGCGACACGCAACGCAGCAGTCAATCGCTAAGCCACTGCGCCGTGCCGTCAAGTTTATGCGAACATTGGGACCAAAATTCAAAACGGCCGCTTAATCATCAAAATATAATCTCGCCCAGTTTTAAGCCTTAGATTTATGTATTAAGGTTTAGTTCTTGTTGTAGTCTGACGGTTAAACTCTATCCAGATAGGGTCAGTCTCTGATCCTAATTGGAGATTTGAGTATGCAACTTGGGGATTTGTATAACCGACACTTCACAAATTCTGAATGTTATTTTGAACACAACTCTTTGGTTTATTTAACACCAATAAAATATTGCAACCCAAACGAATAAAACTTATATCGGTCAATCGTGGATTTTTCGGCGCTGACCTCTTTCATATTTTAATTAATCGAATAATTCACAAATCAGATACTGTCATAATAAGAAACACTTGGAGCAGATTGCAGTTGCCTTGTTATATTATGATCATTAACTAGAAACGGGACATTTACCATGTCCACAGCTGAACACTGTTGTCCACTGATGTTGTTGTTGTTGTTGTTTGTTGTTGTTTTTGTTGTTGTCGTTGTATGAAAATGTTAGTGACCATGACAGTTTAAAAACGTATGCCTTGTTATGTGGTTAATGTTTTGGTCCTACATAGAAATTTGTTCCTCAGTCATAACCATTCGAAACATCATTAACAAACATCATCGAGAGAGAAAGCGGGAAAATAAAAAAAATAAAAAATAAGTTTATTGGCACAAAAAAAAACCTTTGTATACAATACCAATACATTCCACATAGGTACATTGAATTTTAGGAAAAAGCTGTACAAATAGTTTAAAACCCTGCCTCCTAAACTAGGAGGACCCTGTGACCTAGGAGTCAGTGTTCTACTTTAACTTCGTGTACAAAATAAACCTTTATTTGTGTGTCAATAAAAACCTATAATGACCTGGTTCAGCTGTGCTTATGAAAGTGTGTGAGGGGGGGATGGTGTTGTTTCGGGAGGTACCTGCACCGAATCGGGCGGGAGGAAACGCCCGGGTGCTACTATTGCGAGGATCGCCCGGAGGACACGGTGGAGCACACCGTTGAGGTCTGCTCCGCTTGGGAGGAGCACCACCGTGTCCTCGTAGCGGCGATTGGCGGCGGCGACCTCTCGCGCCCGGCCCTGGTTCAAGCCATGGTCCGGGGCGAGAGGGAATGGGAAGCCGTCGCCTCCTACTGCGAAGCAGTCATGCTAGCGAAGGAGGCGGCGGAACGTGAGAGGGAGAGAGCCTCACGTCCCAGCCGCCGCGGGAGGAGAGGCACCGGGCGTCGGGGGCCACGCCGTGATGGCTCTCGGCCACCGCAGGCGCGGGCCTGTGGACGGTGAGTAATGGGCTAGCTCGCCGTCCGTCCGTCGTATGACGACGGGCAGGCCGTGTCGACGGCGCGTTCGTGTTCCACGCGCGCCTCAAAGAGTTGTCAGCAAACGGGAGGGGCCCGCAAGGGCCGATGCCTGCCAGGGCTGCGGGACTGTTCGAAAGAGATACCGCGGCCCTGGAACATAAAGGGCAAAAGAAGGAACATGGATGGTTTTTAGTCAGTGAAAGTCTGACACTCCCTTCCGCTCCGCCCAGAGCGGGGGGGGGTCATTTGATGATTTCCCACCCACCAAAAAAAAAAAGGGGGGGGGATATGGTGTGGTGTGGTGACGTGTGGTGTGGTCGGGAGAGAGCTCGTAGCCTAAATAATAACTGCCGCTCGGATTAAGCTGCGCTTGCCTGGGTTGGTCCGTGGATGAGTGACCACCCATTATATACCGAGTTTCCTCCGTGCCTCGGAAAGCACGTTAAGCCGTTGGTCCTGGCTGTCATTTGTAGATTTTTGACAGTCGTTACAAGTAGTCAGTGGCCCGAAAGTCTGACAATCGGTCTTACCAAAGGGTATCGTATTACCTAGAATTCACCAGTATTCAGCTGCATCCGGTTAGACTGGAAGCCGACCCCAACATAGTTGGGAAAAGGCTAGGCAGATGATGATCAACAAATATCGTCATCATCAAATTATCTTAATAGCACCAGTCTTACCCAATACTCCTAATAAACAGTCTCGGATTACGGAAATCGTACTCAATTCCCATTAGGAACATTTCCGAGATACGACTAATCTCTTCGTCTTCAGACACGTCGATAAACTCCATGAGGGTATTAATTATTCAATGTTTGTATTTAGAGCCCGATATTGCTGCAGACGACTCAAGCCAAACACTCCGTTGCCATGGCAACTACTAATCCACTTATTTAGATGGCTCTTGCTCGAGTTTGGTATTTGGTGTTCGAGTTCTGCAATTCCGAAATGCATTGTTGAGATGTGATGATACATGGAGTTTGGTTAAGCTTCTTAAATTATATCTTTTAATTTTCGTGCGCCCTCAAGAATTCCTCGCAGTTCAATAACACCTTTCTGCCCACCGCAGAGAAGAACGGCTCTAGGCGCCAATTCCCCTATTGCGAGGTTCTGCAAGGTTATTAATTCGAGTAGCTGCAGTGACAAAATCGATTTTCACTTTGACAGTTTGGGCAAATTGAAAGCCAACTTTCATAAATATCTCCCCTAATGGCCTTTCATTATCCCGCTTGGAAGGTTTGTTTTTTTTACGTAATATTATTTTTCATAGTTATTAGCAATTCTTTGTTTTAAATTTTAAGATTTTTAGAAATTAGTAACTTAAAACTTGAGTAGTTTATTTTTTTTTTCTTGTACAACTTTCTTATGCATGCGGTGTTTACCTTTAAGTGATTGTTGCACTAATGTATATTAATTTATTGCATTTACCTTAAGCATAAAACCTGTGTGGACAAAAAAATATATTAAATTTTTGCGAACTATGAAGGAAAGTGTCCCAAAGTTCATCTTTGTGGCCCGAAGGACTAACATGATCTGTTAAATAGTATTTGCGTCATTTTGAACATTTCTATTTTAGTATGTATAAAGGAAGTCTTAATGAGAAAATGTTGTCGTAGTTATCTAAAATAGTGTTTACTTTTTCCATTGTAATGATCCATACTTTAATTTATATAGGTATAAAAAACGGGGTGTAAAGTTCTTCATCCCCCATAGAAAAGGAAGGATCCTCCGACTAGACGGGTGTTGATCTAGTGGGCTACTGCAGTTTTTCTATATGCTCTTAAGTTGCGGATAACTTTAATAGCGCGATACAGAATCTTGATGTTAGTTCTTCATTTGCGTCATAGATGGCGCTGTAGTACTTTTTGTAGTGCCGCTACAAATTACGAAAATCCCTCTCACAGTACCCTCTTTGTAACGCCAGGCCACCTGGTCCGTGTCCCAGAGGTTAATTATAGTACACTCGCTTATGAAGACCATGTTCAATCAGTCTCCGTCTGTATAAAGTGTACAATCCTAAAAATCTAGCAATGTTACAACAGACTGATATAAATTTGGACGATAGTAATGAACAGATCCAAAGAGTTCAAAATGTTGAATTTACTTTCTAAATATACACCTAAAAAGGACGAACTAACTTATCCCTGTTAAGCAAAAACATGTACTTATTGTTTTTTTTTTTTTGTTATTTTATACCATGTTTTTAAGCAAATAAATATTAGTCTATTCTTTTAAAAAAAAGGCTTTAGAGTGACGTAATTTTATTTTTCGCATTTGTTATTTCTTTTGATACCCAGATCATGGGAACGCATGAAAAGTACCTAACTGGTCCGCCATATTGGACTTAGAATGACATGACTTAACTAACCATGCATTGTCATCCAAACTCACCATGTAACCAAATTTCACCTCAATCGGAAACCGCGAAGTACCTAAATCAAAAACTTGCAAGATTTTTTTACATAGTTGGTAAGTAAGTAGTAACAGGTGCAGCTATTAAAAGCGAGTTACAAAAGTACGTATTTTCATAAAAAGATAACTTCACTCTTCATCATTTGACTAGCCTTTTCCCAACTATTTTGGGATCGGCTTCCAGTCTAACCGGATGCAGCTGAACACCAGTATTTACGTGTAGCGACTGCCTATCTTACCTCCACAACCCACTTAGTTCTGGGTAATACGATACCCATTGGTAAGACTGGTTGTCAGACTGTCCGCCACTGACTACCTGTAACGACTGTAAAAGATCTACAAATGACAGCCGGGACCAACGGCTTAACTTGCTTTCCGAGGCACGGAGGAAACTCGGTATGTAATGGGTGGTCACCCATCCACGGACCAACCTAGGCAAGCGCAGCTTAACCTTAAGATCGATCCGAGCGGCAGTTATTATTTAGCCACGAGCTCCTCACCTAATAACTTCACTCTTATAAGTATTTTATGTCTTGGAAACTTACGTACCTATGTATGTATATTTAATCGAATAACTTATTTCGTCTCGTTTATTTTTTGCATGGAGGTAAACGTTTCTCACGTAAGAAAATTTTACCTTTCTTGGGGGAAAGTGCTAATAGCACCTAAATTATGTAGGTAGCTGAAGATTAAGAGGATTTACCTTCGGATAGCGAGAATAGATAGAACAAATTCGGGCGCTAATGAGAAAAAATGGCGTGTCTAGTTTTATGCTAGAAATAAAAATTCTTTTGCTGAACCCTTTTTGTAATAGGGTTACGGTACAAAAATAGATCTTGTTGTTAGACGCGATTATCTTGACGAAAATGTGTCTTTTTAAATGTTGCTTGAACCTTTTCTCTTATGTTTTTAACCTTATGACCGCCATAGTCACATATACGTGACAAGCAAGCGCATGCCCTGTACGCCACACGATGTGACAAAATAGTAGGTGAAGTTGTGGCTTGGCATGATGGGCACGCGCGTGCGTTTATGCTCTAGCGGTCAAACCATCGGACTCGTGGAATACAGCGTGAAGTATAAAAAACACAACAAACAAATATCAATATAATTACTCGTTACTAAAAAAAGGAGAATATTTGCGACCCTCCAGCATCGTAACAAACTACAAAGCCAATACACAACACAGCGTCTAAAAGTATCTCTCCCATCAATCAGTGTTCTATGTTATCACATCGCTGAAGAGACCGGTGTCGATAACAAGGCGTCGAGATAAATTTACGAGGGGTCCAGTCCGCTCCTTTTACAACCTGATGCGGCCGCGATCTATGCTATCATGATCTCTGATAACCGCCTTTATGGTGGATACTTCCTTGTTTGTATGTAAGGTAAGGTGGTTTTTATCGTGGCAGATTTTTTATGCGAAGGTTGTCAATACGTCATGGTGGGTTGAATACGTAAGCAATGGGTGTAACAGATATACAATATATGTAATATAAAAATGAATCGCAAAATGTGTTGGTAAGCGCATAACTCAACAACGCCTGGACCAATTTGGCCAATTCTTTTTTTCAAATGTTCGTTGAAGTTCAAGGATGGTTCTTACGGCGAGAAAAATTTAAAAAATTGCCTGGATAAGTCTAAAAACAGCACTAGGATACTTTTTTTTTGGTAGGATTAGGGTAGGATTAGGGTAGGAGTAGTGTAGGAGTAGGTTAAGAGTAGGGTAGGAGTAGTGTAGGAGTAGGGTAGGAGTAGGGTAGAAGTAGGGTAGGAGTAGGGTAGGAGTAGGGTAGGAGTAGTGTAGGAGTAGGTTAGGAGTAGTGTAGGAGTAGGGTAGGAGTAGGGTAGGAGTAGGGTAGGAGTAGTGTAGGAGTAGGGTAGGAGTAATGTAGAAGTAGTGTAGGAGTACGGTAGGAGTAGGATAAGAGTAGTGTAGGAGTAGGTTAGGAGTAGGGTAGGGTAAGGGGTAGGACACCACGCGAACGAAGTTGCGCTGGGCAGCTAGTATGTAATAGATATAGTTACTTGAACATACCTATTTCATACTAGAATCTAGTAGATAATAGGGAATATTTAGGTAATAAATTAATAATCAATTCTTAAAGAAATAATTAAATGAGCTGATTTAATTTTTGTTTGTTGTGCAACTTCTCAGTATGAGGCCCTGGGTTCGATACCCAGATCGGGCAAAGTGTTATTGGGTCTTTCTATTAGGAATTTCTCAGTAACCGCCACGGAATCTGCCGGTATGCCCGGTTGATGGTAAAAGGCTCGCCCTTTATTATATGGGACTTAAACATAACTGGCGAAATGTGGGTACTACAGGTACACCTCTGCCTAACTCTTCGGGGATTACCAGGCGTAATGTTAAGTATTGGATATTTCGTTACTCACCTGCCGGGATCGGTCGTCTAGAAATATCTGAAAAGCAATTAGTGTGAGTAGCAAAATTAAAAGTAAAAATGTTATACATCATCACAAAGAATACTTCCAACATGAAAACTGAAAAAAGTTTAAAAGAAAACTATTTTCAAACCAGAACAGAAAAATTGGTAAGTTTTCGTAATTAAATTCTAAAAGAAATGAACCTTTCAACACAAAACATGTTAGACCAGGTTTGCGTAGAAATTGAATCTTCACAAGGTCGTATGATGAGAAATAACACTGGTGTTTTGAAGTGTAAGCCCTTGGATAGCATCTCGGGTTTGCCGCTAACGTAAATCTTATTGGTATAACGCGGCCTCCTACTCGCAAAGCTTAGTTCAAAACTCAAGGGAATGGCTCGCTAACCGAGAACCAAGGAATATTATGGGCTAAGGGAAGGGGGACGAGCGATTTTTTGTAGCTAATTCAAGTAACTGAGAGGAGTCGACTTTTTATTAAAATGCAGTTTTTACTGAATCGTGGAGAACGTGGCTGAATAATAACAGCCGCACCGGTCGATCTTCAGGTTAAGCCGAGCGTGCCTAGGTTGGTCCGTGGATAGGTGACCACTCATTGTATACTAAGTTTCCTCCGTGCCTCGGAAATAACGTTAAGCCATTGGTCCCGGCTGTTAATTGTATATCTTTGACAGTCGACAGTTTGACAACCAGTCTTGCCAAGTGGTTTCGTATTACTAACTGGGTTCTGGTGGTCAGATAGGCAGTCGCTCCTTGTAAAATACTGGTATTCAGCTGCATCCAGTTAGACTGAAAGCCGACCCCGAAAGGGATAAGCAAATGATTTATCGTTCTTACTGAATAATCAAAGTGTAAATTGGTCACCGATGCGCGACCGTGTCTTCTCTTCGAACAACTTTTCAGTTAAACAAATTAATTTGTCGCTTAAAATATTACGTAAATACTTTGAATAATTACGTTTTGAATCTACTTCTAAATCACTAGAGCGAATTATAAACGTTCGTCGCGCGTATACCTACGCGATCGACGCGTTAAATTATTCGGAAAACCCGGATTCCGTTCGGGTACGCCAAATAAACTGAACGCGACGATTGTGTATTTACTTGACGACCACGATTCGAAAACAGAACAATCGAAGACGTTGCAATACGTATCAGACCTACATCTTTCTGCGTTCAACGATGCTCCATACTTATACAGCCGCTAGCTCCCGTAACTTGGACACACGCAAACCTTTTATTGGCATTTATAGTGGCAGAGCAATCGCGTCTCAGTCACGTAAACTAGGATTTGGTTTTCTATCTGGACTGTGTTCTGTGGGATTTACTTTTGAGAAAAGTACTAGCGAACTATGAATTCACACTTGTTAGCCATGTTCAAATGTATTTCTCTTATTTTGTAAAGGTACATTTATGTATCGTTTTTTTTTTTTTTTTTCAGAATATAACGTACCAGAACTTACTAGAACCTACTTACACTTGATAATATTTTACTTACTATTCAAGGCACTACTGGATTCAGGTTTTTCTATCAATAATGCAGCATAATGATATTACACTGATATAATATTGATATTACACAAATTAAAATCCATTTTTTAGGGTTCCGTACCCAAAGGGTAAAACGGGACCCTATTACTAAGACTTCGCTGTCTGTCTGTCTGTCTCCAGGCTGTATCTCATAAACCGTGATAGCTAGAAAGCTGAAATTTTCACAAATTATGTATTATTATTGCCGCTATAACAACAAATACTAAAAATTAAAAAAAAATATTAGGGGGGGCTCCCATACAACAGATATGATTTGTTTGCCGTTTTTATAGATAATGGTACGGAACCCTTCGTGCGCGAGTCCGACTCGCACTTGGCCGGTTTTTTTTAATACTTTAAGGTTCTAACTAAACTTTAAATGCCCCCATGACCCGTTTATTATTTAATGCATTCATCAGCACAATGTTTTGAGTGCATTACATTGAGTTTTTACCGTAAAACGTGATTTTCCACCCCAAAAAAGTCGTTTCCCAGCAATAATTTTTGCGTAGGGTTACTTAGTTTGATGTACAGTCGCCAACAGATATATAGTAGCGGGCGAGGTACTCAAATATTTCGGAGCAGCATTACTTGTCAATAAATTCGGAACAAATAACGAGATAAAATATCAGAAAGCATAGAAGACAAAGGTATCTACGCAGTCAGGATGATCTTATACATTTATGGAAAATAATACCTTAAGTCTGTATCACACAGTTTAAATTCGTTACTATATTGACTCGCCGAAAACTTTGATACTTTTATGTGTAATTTATTGAAAAGTCTCTGCTCTTTTATTTATGACAAATTGCATGTTCTGGTTGTATTGACCTTAGCTAGTGTAACGAATTTATTGAAATGTAATGCTGCTCCAAAACATTTGAGTACCTCGCCCGCTACGATATATCTGATGGCGACTGTACAGAATGCTTGGTTGACGGCTTGGTAAAGGGTCCGTTTCCAGCTTGTATAAGTACTTCTTTTAAACTTTTTTTTTGTGGTTTTTGGTTGTGCTGGATTGCCAAGTTTTTGATATCGCACTTTAAAGTGTATTTAGTATTTAAAAAAGTTATAAGGAAGACACAAGCAGACGATTCTTGGCATGGACCTTAATAAAGATGGCTGTGGTAGAATCGATACGGAAGGCTAAGGAACAGGTGCAGTTCTGGAGAGTCCTTCGTATAAGGAAAAAATTCAAAATAAATACCTAATAAAGCAAAGTGGAAAATTGATTATTTTTCCCCGTATTCACCGTGAACTTTGTAATTTGCAGGGTTTCTCAACACGTGATCCAACACGATTTCGTCTTACTTCCAGTTAATTGGCAACCTTGATCGTTGAGTTAATAGAAGTTAATTATGACTCTTGATCGTTTAGTTTATCAAATGGAAAGTGACAGGTTCTTATTAATTGTCCTAACTTAGGATTTTTTTTATTACAGTTTAAGTGCATTTAACCTGGTGAAGGTTGCGGGGATCCGCTGGATGCGAGACGCACGGGACCGGTCAATGTGGCGACACTTGGGGGAGGCCTATGTCCAACAGTGGACGTATTCGGCTGAAATAATGATGGAGTTGATGAAGTTATGGAGACATTTAGATATATCATGGAATATTTGTTGTGCACCAAAATTCTTAAAGACCAGAATCACTAGGCCAGTTTCAAAGAACACCAGGGGTGTTACTATGACGTCTTAAAGCAGGAGTAATTCCAGTGTGGGAAAGAGACAGAGCTATACTGTTCGTCTAGCGCCATCTCTTTCCCACATTGGAAATATTCCTGCTTTACTCGATCGTATTAGTTTTATGCCGAGCATGGAACGCTCCATGGCTCTTTGTACTACTCTGAGTATACACAGCCTCCTGCGTGAGCGTCGACGTCTCAGCACCGTACGTCATGGTGGGCAGAACACACAGATTATGAATATGAAAGTTACTAGAAAATAATGAGCTTTGGGTAGTTCTAGTTTCCGAGTTCGTATGTCAGGGTTATCTTTATACAATGACCATATGACCGAGACCATTCAATAGCACTTTTCGAACTCATCATAAAATATTTAGAGGAAACATAGTATTTACCTGCCTCGTTGATCTAGTGGTCGCAAGCGCGACTGCTGAGCATGAAGTTCTGGGTTCGATTCCCGGGTCGGGCAAAGTGTTATTGGGTTTTTCTATCAGAAAGTTCATCAGTAGCACCCACGGAGTCCTGGATCTGTGCCCGGTTGATGACAATAGGCTCGCCCCCTATTACATAGAGCTTAATTATAACTGCTAAAATGTGGGTGTACCTACTATAATTGAGTACATCTCTGCCTAACCCTTCGGGGATTACAGGCGTGATGATGTTATGCTATAGTATTTAATTGTTATTTGATGGCAGCAGTAGAATAAAACTTAGTCTAAGTTGAAGCCTTCTTTCAACAGTTTCGAATAAGAAACCAATAGTTAACAGAATCGTTAGCTTTCACGTTCTTGTCATCATTATACTATTGCTACAGCTGCTCATTCCTTCCCAAGTTTCTAACGAAGCTTAATTCTTGACCTAAAACATATTTCCTAAAGAATCAGTACAAAAAATAACAAATGGGAAAACTTGGTAAGAAATTAATAATCAAAATAACATCTAATAGGTACGCGAAACTCAAACCACCCGTTCGTTTGAGGAAAAACTTGAATAAAACTCGCCAAATTAACAAATATTTGCCGTCTGAGGGGACAGGCACGTGACATAGGACAAGACACGCTAAGCCGTTCACGGAAGGTCCTTTCAGAAATCGGCCTATGTTATTGATTTTCATGAGTGACTAGCTACCCGTCCCGGCTTCGTACAAGTGTAATTTACTTATGAAAAAAATGTGAAGTCATCATTCTCATCGGCCTAGTCTTTTTCTAACCATGTTGAGGTACAGCTGAATACCAGTACCCCTTGTTGAGACTGGTTGAATAGACTCGATTGGGACTTTATAAGAAACTAGTGGACTGTATTTAAATGTATGTGTAATACCATAAATTAACATCAATTAAACATGTGAAGACCGTACAAAGAAATACTCGGAGTGGCTGTCTGTGAGCTCAGTGAGTGGTAGTAGGGCGCACAGCGGTGCTCGCGCCGCCGGGTTCGGTACCCCAAGGCAAGCGACATCCCCGCGGTTGTCGACTCATATGTGAGACGCCGAACACTGGTTGTCAGACTATCGGGTCACTGACTAACTGTCAAAGATCTACTAAATACAGCCGGGACCAACGGCTTAACGTGCTTTCCGAGGCACGGAGGAAACCCGGTATGTTATGATGGTCACCGATCCACAGACCGACCTTGATAAGCGCGGCAATCTCCAATTCTACAACGTATCAAAAAGATACGTGTACAATGTTGTAATGATTGAATTGAAAAATAATCGTAAAAGAACAAAACAAAATTGTAGATTGTTCCTTTCGCAGTAAAACAAATAGTATTTGAAATAAGCTACTGCTTTTCTATCGTGAGCTGATTGTAAGTAGAAAGTACTGCAACGACGACGGACGTCTCAGTTCTTTGAGTTTTAATAGTTTTTTTTTTTTTTTTTTTTAATAGTTTTCTACCGCAGACATGGTGGTCCGCGCCCTTGTTTGATATTGTTGTTTTTTTTATGTGAGTACTACTTAAAATTGCATTCGTGCTCCTACTTCGGACACTTACATTATACTAAACTTAGAATCTACGTGAGTCCATTTTTTTTTTATATTAATGAACATGCTCATGCATTTTTTTTTTTTTTTTTTTTTTTTTTTTAGTTTTAATAGTTTATGGCAATAGAGAATATAACAGTGATGTTATACGGGGTGGAATGGACACCGACGCGAAAACAGTACATCATTCGACACCGAAATTTAACATTGTTTATTAAAAACAGCTGTTTCCTACAAAAGTGCAATACTTACACGATCAAAATGTATGGAAATATTGTTTTTTTTTTTTAATAAAATTTATTTATTTCAGGCAAGAGCAAAGAGAAAAGAGAATTACATTATAAATAATAGTATTAATTAAAATTATTAAAATAACCGATGAAAAATTTCTATGTGGGGGCTCAGAATGATGTACTGAATACGTGGTAACCATTTTCGCGTCGCTGTCCCTTCCACCCCGTATTGTGTCATGTATATTTCCGGATTAACTGATCGGTTTTGGACTCCAATACGTCCGTCCGTTTACGTCCAATTCTATAAAGATGGTACAATGTTTTGCTCTAAATATCTGATGTTATTTCTATATCTGGTTGGTGGTGTTATTTTTTTTACTAATTCTATGTTCTATTTTGTTGCAGGTAAACACCTGATATGTTTTTGGCTGCATTGATTTCGTGAGTAACAGAGGTTTTGTGGTCTGAGACTGGTCGAAATATGTTAACGGAAGACATAACTGTAGGTAAATTCATTTCCAAACTGGAAATAAAAATTAAAGTAAAAACAAATAAGCCTTTGCTCACAGCTCTCTCAACAGTGATGCACACAAAGATTAGTAAATAATACATGAAATACAAGGAATTTCAATTCATTCATTTCATTCATTCAATAAATTCCAATATTAATTATTTGAAAGCTCGTCAACATTAATTAATTACTCACACTTAACATGAATGACAAAAGGAATTTTGTTGTTGAATATTTGTGAAATTACAGAGCGGTTGGCCCATTGTTCAATTTCACCAACCTTTGTTGAAATTCATTATTATCGTTGAACATTTCATTTTAATTCACGCATTGCTAGTTTATTCAGTAAAGTTAAGAGAATGTTCAAATTTCCACGAAATTTGGTGCCCATTTTCATCTATGAGGTTTCCACGAAACTGCGAACTATATAAACCACATTGTGTGTCAAAAACTTAGTCCTTTGTTTACTGTAAAAAGGTAAATAAGTTTTGCTTTCCATTTTTAAAAACAACGCTATTCAAGAGTCGTGATGTATTTGCGAGGACATGTTATAAATGAGTGCTCATACGACACCAGACTGCCAACAGCAGCAATTCATCAAAGTAATATAATTACTATACTGTTACTGACAATGACGAGAGTAAATATGAATCTGGTTGAACTGGGAGGTCACTTATATAGTATTTGAAAAAAGGAAAAAATAGTATAGTAGCCATGCGTTTTTATTAAAAAAAAAACGTTAATATTCTGATTTGACTTTGTTTCACCCGTTTTTTTAAGGGCTATTTTACCACTGAAACTGTTACACGATCCACAGTATCTGAACCAAGTTCATAGTTTTCAAGTGACACTGACAGCTCTTGGTGATCAGTTTAATTCGCCCTTAGTCCACCAATCACAAGAACCCAAATATAAGGCAGCATACATAATCAAAGTATGTAAAGTGTGTGAGAGTGTGTGCGTGTGTGTAAGTGTGTATCATAGTATGTACATTTATGCTTAGGATAATTTATAATCTGAAAGAAAATTTTATTATAATTATATAAATATATTCAGATTAACGGTTCATTATCATGTTCTGTTGTTCTAGAAACGTCCTGATATTGAGTTTTAATATTTACTAATATTAAAACCCAATATCAGGACGTTGAAACAAAAACAATTTTATATTCTTCGTAACGAAAAGTCAAAGCTAATAAAAATATTAATGTAGACGTAGTCTAAACAGTAAATAAATTACAAAATGAAAACGATAAACACAAAACTATATCAAAAGTTGATAATGATAATGACGATATAGAAAGAGGGACTAATGTAACCAATAAAAATAAAAAAACAATATCGACTGTCCTGTATGTACACTATCGAAATTGAAAATTAAGGTTTTTTTTATTGCTGTAACACATTCCATTTTCAGTATATTTTTACACTGAAAAGGGACTATGCAATTAAATGCCTATTTTCATATTTTTTAACTAGTATATCGATATCTATATCGATACTTAAGAAGCGTAAAGTATAGTATCGAAATAGGCAGTTTCGATTATTCTTACTTTTTGATGAACGTAATAAAGTATTAAATCTAGCATTTCTCAGAAACTATGAAGAAATTTGATGCAATGGTATAGTATATTTGTTTATCATTACAATTAAGTAATATAATTATCTCAAATTAATTACAGTTAGCTCTTCAAATGTCAATTTGGTACGCAAAATAAACTTCAAAGCGCTCTCCTGTAAAGTACTAGTTTTCAGTTTCGTTATTATACGTAGGGGCAGTCGATATTACAGAAAACAGGGAAACATATAAACATATATTATTATGAAAGTTGTATTATATTCTTTAGAAGTTGCAACATTAAAATAATACAAATTCATAAGTTTTCACAAGAACAAAGCGATCGTCGAACAAATATTGAAAACCACCGGTAGCGAGGAGGAAATTGAAATGGCTGATCGTGGTTTACTGCAACTAGTAAACTGTCCATGGCAGATGAGAAATGTTATTGTGTTTAATATAATTCTTCTTCTTGCCGATGGCTCAATTTTTATATTTTGTTAGCCCAGATCATTCATCAGATCAGACTCTTCGCCACTTCTATCGCGTCGTCGGTGGCAGCGCAGAGGTAACTTCGGCTGCATGTTTTTAGGCTAAGAGGGGAGGATATGAGGTGGTACATAGTTTCCGACAGCTCCACAACACGCTGCTGTTTCATTGAGGTAGCCCCATCTAATATGGCTGGAGTTACATCTTCCCACTTGAGTCCGGAGAACCCCCAGAGTTTGAGTTCATTAATACGATAAATTTATTATTTTAAAGGAAAAGTGCGAGAGAACATGACCACACAGTTGCTTTCGCCATTACGTCACAGGCAGAAAATTCTATCTAGTTATTAAATAAAAATAACACCCTAATTCACCAAAATTGAAATCGATCGAAAAACGAATTAAACAACTTGGTTCAAAACAAAACAATACATGATGTTGTTGAAATTATTGAAGTATTTTAACATTGCTGTACCTTTACAAATGAATCAGTTGCTTGAGGTAACCCAAAGAGACATTCAGCCTCTGGAAGTATGCCAAATGAATATAAATGTGAATATGTCTGGAAATATGTATTTCAATTACTCTGAATAATTTTTTCACTGTATTGGTAATACTGAAGAACAATTCCTATCTATCCGTGACAACACTATTAAAATTAGTAATCCCCAAACTAACAGTTAATCATATGATTATAGCAGTAACTCATCTATCATTCGATAAAGTAATTTAATTCGTTGACGAGTACCTGTTTATGTATGCACGATCAGACACACATTTGGTGATACTAATATTATAATACCGTGAATGCTATGACATACAAATCTGGATTTGAAAGCTTTGGCTTTAATATTTCAGTATCCGTAATGCCCATGTTTGATAACTATGAATAAAACAGTTCGGATAAAAGAAATTCATAAAAGTTGCATGAATTGACACAAAAGGGATCATGAAAATTTCAACGGTGAAAAGTGTGTATCATTTTCATACGATGAGTAAAGTTTTTCAATGTGTATATATTAAACAACATGTCTGTGACTTGCAACCCTACAATTTTAAGCCCAAAATTTTAAGCGTTAAGGTACAGTCAACCAACGGGCCAGTGGACGGTGAGTAATGGGCTAGCTCGCCGTCCATTCGTGTTATGACGACAGGCCGTTTCGACGGCGCGTTCGTGTTCCACGCGCGCCTCAAAGAGATGTCAGTAAACCGGAGGGGTTCGCAAGGGCCGATGCCTGCCAGGGCTGCGGGACTGTTCGAAAGAGATACCGCGGCACTGGAACACAAAGGGAACAACAACAGGAACAGAAGGAACATGGATGGGTTTTAGTCAGTAAAAGTCTGACACTCCCTTCCGCTCCGCCCAGAGCGGGAGGGATCATTTGATGATTTCCCATAAAAAAAAAACTAATGTTACAGTCCACTGAACGATAGTGGTAACAACTTGCACTATGAAAATAAAATAATTTCGTTACCACTGATGTGTTTGACTGACGCGTGACGGCCATGAGAATACAATAAATTAACTAGGGTAACAAAAGTGTCTGTAATTTATGGATAAAATAAAGAATAAGCCACGGAGTTTGGAACTGCGCCCGGTTGATAGCAATAGGCTCGCCCCCTATTACAAGGAACATAAACATAACTGGCGAAATGTGGGTGTACTGTTAGGTACACCTCTGCCTAACCCTTCGGGGATTACAGGCGTGATGTTATGTTACAGAATAAGATTAAGTCTCTTTGTTCTTAAACATTATTGATTTTAAAAAAAAGTATTTAAAAAACATTTAAGAACATAAAAACAGTAGCCCACCAGCATCGCGAACAGAGTCCAAACTACCAGTGGTCAGGGCTCTCTAACCTAACCTAACCTAACAGTACCTTATTGGAGAGATAACTTATTATTGTTAAAGATGACAAGACGAAAATTAGTGTAAGTTCAAGTATTTGCATTCTAGTCCTAATCAAGACATTCAAGTCCAATCATTCGACAAAGAGACGGAATCCACGTTCATTTCAACTGAACCTCGTAACTGTAATTCCGGATGGCCAGGTCACTGTTTCTCTTCGGAAACCTTGCTACATGTAGACTCCAGCACATCAAGCAAAATCACAAGCACAATCTGTCAAATTTCTTTAATAGATTTTCAACTTTATCGCTAAAGAATTAGGTTCAAGGTTAAGGAAAATTAGAGTTTCGGGTAGCTTGACGTTCTGGCGTCTCGTATGTACACAGTAAATTACATTAATTATGACGAGCGATTCAAAGGCACAGATCAACTGGGTAATAAGATCTCAGATACACACAGCAAACAAGATAGTACTGGAATTCTGTTTGCGTTGCTTTGCTTTGTGATTTAGAATTGGGCTAACTGAATGTTGTCCAGTATTGGCGGCGTTGGCATATGACTTCTAATAAAAGTTATTGATATTCCGATGGAGTTGACTGTGGATTACTTTTTAGAAAATTGAAAAAATTGTTCGTTAGCGAAATGGTTTTTCTGTTTCCCAATTACGATATTTGTGATTTAAATTTAAAGTTTAAACAAAATTTTAGGAATTTTGGCTGTAAGTAATTGACCATTTTGTCAGAGTATTTTTTTCTTTGGTTAATGCTCGTGTGGCATCATTATCGCACCTGATTTCAGGCGATGAACGATTTTCGCGCTGGTTTAGTCACTTATCGTTAGTTATTATTGAGTCCAATTTAAAAAGAAACGAGCTTACACTGATGAAAAGCCCCATGGGAATCGCATCCTCATCTTCAACAGTAGCGTTCACAACCACTAGACCAACAACGAAGTTATCAATCATTTATTTTAATCCTGTTTATATCAAATCATTACCATTTGCTTTAAGTAAAACTCAGGCATTTTCTGATAACTATAGATAAATGATATTGCGATATTATGATCCAGCACACTTATTTAAGCCAGCGAAAGCTTTGCTACTATCCGCAGCTGCCATTTTTGATTTCTATTTTGACCCCATATTCGTTAAAGCGCCCTCGATAATCATGAAGATGACACCCATGACGAAAATTTCGCTTTTTGCGCAGCCGCCATCTTTGATTTTGAGCGTGCGCTAGCTTCGAGTTAAATTGTATGTCGTACCGGCAAAGCGCCGGGAATAAGCCGCTTACACGGTCAGTTTTGATACAGGACATGTAATTTTGATATTTTATTCATGGTTTTGTAGTCAGGATGTTAAACGCTTGGGATGTTTCATTGTCGAAATCGGGTAAAATAAACTGGGGTCAATTTTTCGAAGATATACGCCACATAGAAACTTCAATTCAATCGTAAGCTATGGATAAGTTATTGTTTCTTTCTTTCGTCAGAAATTTTGCAAAATAGATATTAAAACACGGCCAGGTGTATGATCTTAACAGAGATGTAGATAACTGTACTTTAACTTACTTGAACGTCTTCGCAACATCTTGAAAACATGAAACATACTCAAGATTTGAATATTAAGTCGGTACATAAAACAGATGTCTTATGTAACTTCACTCGGTTCCCACCTTCAATTATGCAGAAAGCTGACATCAAACAATCCAGTGTGATTGAAAATGTACACTGAAGTAACTTAGTTATCTAAGTAAGAGTAAAGTAGGGCGACACAGTACGAAATATTACTGCTCCATAACTTAGTGTGAGTAATTACTCGTTTTCAGTATCAGTAAGTATTAAGCAACACTTGAATATGATTGAACTGTTAGAATTACAATTCCTATCGCTGAGGTGATGGTTGATGGGCTTCTAGCAATTGAAAAAAATAATGAAAGTATTGAAAAATATAGCCTAAGAGACATTTGTAGAATTCTGTGAAAAAATTGAAAAAAATAAATATCTAGAGATTAACTTAGGTACAGTCGCGAGCAATGAAACACTTACCAATTTTTTATTATAACTTAGAGGTTTTCTTCTAATGTTTTGATTAGATAACGTTATCATATCATAAAATAAAAAATAAACTAAATCATAGGTCTCGAGTTTGAACCCAAGGTATAATTATCACTTTCTTCGGTGAAGAAAAACATCGTGAGGAACCCAGTATCCCTGAGAGATATTTCTTGACGGCATGTAAAGCCAAGTCAGAGACCCATGGGCGGCATAAAAACTCTGACACCAGGTTAGGCACTAACCACACCATAAAGAAAGAAAATTTTAAAAGGAGATATTACGAAATAGGTTTGATCTTAAAGTGGAAACCGTTATTACACGAGAAAATCGCTTTTCAATTTTGCTAAGTGGATACATTTCATTGCTCGTGATTGTACATGGCCTTACTTAGCTCTATTTAAAATTTCACTCAGTCTACACAAATCTTAAGTAATGAAACAGTCAAGTAGTATGTTAAATGACGTTTCATTAAGCTTAATGTCAGGTAGCATATCAGAAGGAAAATGTTTGCGATTAAAAAACAGGTTTATTTCTTTCGTATTTTTCAGTGTCTTTTTCAGAAAGGCATGCTTGCGAGGTAAATGATCATTGATCAGTGATATCATTAAGCCTGCACCTGTCAACTGCAAAACGTTACATAGAAATCAGTAACCTATCTGTAACTGACAGCTCAATTATTATTGTAACCACAACCTATCAATTTGTTATTGGATACTTAAACCACAATCAGCACCCAGTATCAATCAAGTTTGACAACTAAAATCACCAATATTATAAACAGGGAACACACTTTTATTCATATAGCATTTTAAAAGAATCCATCGCTTCGTGTGTTCAAAAAATTCGTCTGCTTGACAGGGTAAATGTTACAATTAATGTTGTCACTAAGCTGAAGTAGGACTGGGCTAGCCACGTCTGCCGCATGCCCAATGAGCTGTGGGCCAAAATAGCAACTTATAGCAACTTTTTGAGATCAAAAGGTGGCGACCTCCTAAAAGATGGCGGGTTGAGCTGGGCTAAACCAACGACCAGTGGTCGACCCTAGCCCTGGATTGAAAAAACTGGAAGTCATGGGGAGGCCTTTGCCCAGCTGTGGGATAACAACAGCTAACAGTCATCATTTGCCTAGCCTTCTCCCAACTATCTTGGGGTCGGCTCCCAGTCTAACCGGATGCAGCTGAATACCAATATTTTACACGGACCGACTGCCTATCTGACCTCCACAACACACCGGTTAATACGATATCCTTGCTAACAACGGCTAACAGTACCAGTACAATATTATTGAATTGTCACAATGTAAGGCATTGTGATTGTAAGTACCCCACAGAACTTACATATCAAGGCGAACTCTTACTTTAACAACTCAAACAGAGTGCGAGAAATGCCTACAATGTTGCACCAATAGGTACCCCACTACCCTACTTACACCATCATAGTACACCCACTGGTCTGTCCCTAACAAGAAGGGATTACCTGCCTTTTTTTTTTGGGATGGGAAATCATCAAATGACTCCTCCCGCTCTGGGCGGAGCGGAAGGGAGTGTCAGACTTTTACTGACTAAAAACCACCCATGTTCCTTCTTTTGACCTTTATGTTCCAGGGCCGCGGTATCTCTTTCAAACAGTCCCGCAGCCCTGGCAGGCTTACCTAACAGCCTGAGAAGACAGATTGAACTTTTGCACTCCATTATCATTTTCATAACAAACTTTTAGGTTTCATGTGTAGTAGATATTGTTATCCCTTTCATCCAAAGGTGACTCAAGCAATTTAGAATAATTCCTTTGACAATTTGTGACACTTATTAGCAAATTTTGAGGTATTACGATTATTTTTATAAGCTGTTTGTTTATTTGAATCGCACTAAAGCAAAAACCCTAATGCTTTCTGGATAAGGCTCATATTTCAACTAAATGTATCATCTTCTTCTTTCCTAAGCTGTTGGTTGATGTTGCAGTGGCGAGTCCACCGGGAGGCGCGGGCGCACCTCGGGAGGAAGCGCCGCCGAGACCCCCGCCGCCTCCCGCGCCCCGCAACGGCACCCCTCCCAGTAAGCACGGTCTTACAACTGTGGCGGTTGTGGCGATAGGGACATAGTTTTAATCATTAATAATATGAATAACGAAAGATACCGAGAAACGAAACGCCTAGATATGAATCAAGTTGAGAATGCCTTGTGGCATGAAGTCCGCCTATGTACCATTCTTGCACGTGAAATTCAATTTATAGACAAACAAACCAACAATTCTTTAACGAATTCTTTTAAACTCCCAGCTGTTTGTCTATGCCTTAACACTAACTAACTTAAAATATATATTCTCACGCTTCCTATTAAAGTAATTAAGTACGCGTAAACTTACTTAAACTGTTATGAACGATATTTTTAAAGAATTTTCTCGTAACATCGTATAAAACTGCTGCAAAGTGAGTATCCAGGTCATAAACTAACAGGGTTAAAATGAGCAGATTCGCGGAAGTTTTAAACTGATTTGCAAGTTATAAAACGGGTTCAGAAATTTTATTTTTCCGCGCACGTGTCTGAATATTTTTTTTAGTAGTTTGAGGCAATGGAACTCGAGTACCTATTCAACCGAAAGCTTCTCGAATTCTGTACCGAATTATACACTAAGCCAGATGCTGATGATAAATAATAGAAACATACAAAAATATTAACTAAATGTAGATAATCATTTTCTTCGAGAAAACAAACTTAACATAAGGTAAATGAAATATACACCGACATAGCTAGTACTATCTCAGCTATCATTAATAAATCAACTATCGCCACAGCCGCCATGTCTCGTGCACGTTTCGTCTGTCGTCGTTTATTTTCCGACTCCCGCGCACACCACGCTTGCTACAAGATTTATTTACAGTACCTCTACACAATGGCCGATGCTGGCACATTTTGAAATTATAATAAAACGTTTTTTCTACGTCATAATCTAGCACGTCAGCTACATTATAGCTGTGTTTATTATTGCGTCAAAATGTGGGTGATTTAGGCCATTTTGTATAAAACCGTAAGCCTTTATAGTTATACTTTTTAGTTTAGTTCTTGATGAGACTAGGACTCATAGATACCTGCCTTACTTCTTATGACACCTATCGACATATCTATGTATTGCCTTTGTAGTTTCCAATACCAACCCTAAGAATCTTTGACACACATTAGTTCCCAGACATTTTAGCTTTAGAACTAATTATTGCATCCTAAAATGCTTGCAACCTTTGTAGTGATTATTGTACTGTTCGACGTCATGACATGTACTAATCCTCTTCTTTTTCAAATTTATTCAACTAAACGCAACGTATTACACAAACTACATTCGTAACATACAAAAACATCAACATTGAATCTCTTTCAAGATGTCCCCAAACGTAATTACGTCCACAAAGTCAAACGCATTTTTATTCATATTATTTCACAGTCGATTAAAACAAAATTACAACAAAATAACATTCGAATCCAACACTAAAACATCAACTAAATCAACATTAAACATTCTCAAACACAATGTATTTTAATGGTACACTTCGCTACATTTCAGGCTACTCACAATGAACAGGCAAATAGCACTGGCAGCCCAGATGTGAACTGACTGTTCTACATTGTTTATTCAAAAGCCGTAGTGTTTACAGCTGCAATAAATAAAGGAAAACAATAAAACATCTCATCAGAACATACATGTTTTGTGTGGCTGTGATCTACATTACTAGAACAGCTTTTTGAATTTAAATTACTGGTTCTAACTTTTTTATTTTGACACTGAAACACAAATCCAATGGTTTTTTAATGTTATTTTCTAATCTATGCTTTCATGTTTTGTATTTTTTAATACTTTTTCGAATTCTTCAATTGTTGCTTTTATGACTGTTTTTCCTATAACGTTGAGTAGCTTTTCTTACTGTTCTTTTTAATTTTACTATTTTTATCTGAATTGTTTTCTTATTCGATCTAATGACTGTTTTTTATCTTACCTGCCAGTTTCTTTGTCTGTGTATGTCGTTCTAAACTGTCTCCTCATTTATTTAAATTTACATTCTCTTTGTCGTGTTGCATGACTTTGAGTGAGTGAATGTTTTCTTAAGTAATTATACTTTTACTGTCTGTGTGTCTTGTGTAACTTATTTATTTAGATGGAATGACAGAAATCTATGTGTAGAGGCTGTAAATCGTACCCAAAACGAACTTGTTTTAATTCCTAACAGAACTTGCATGCTGGGGGTCTAAAATGTCAGCTTTTGCAGAATCTTAATAGGATAATAATATGGTTATAATTCGTAAAACGGTCACAAATTGGCAATATTCATAATATCAACAGCGTCTGTGGCCATTTTAAGAATTTAAACGTGATTCATATTATGATTCTGCTAAAGCGGCAATTTTAGACCCCGGTTCTTTTGTAGGTAAGTGAAAATAAGCATGCAGCATGGTAGGTATTAAAAAAAACTACTGAACAGCACAATCCCTAAATTTCTCTTTCCCTCGTACCTGAACGATGTAGGTACATCCACGTAGCTCATACGCCCGTGGAAAGATTAGCCTGTCAGCAAGATTAAGAGTCTAGTTTGTGTTTTAGGTACGATGAACGTACCCCATTAAGGGTAGGTAGTCTCGTGAAAACTCTTTGACCTTCTTTTAGGTAGGAGCATTTGAAATAATTGCGTTCTCGGAAGATTCCTTAAATAATCTGTGGACTAACTTACGATCAAATTATTGTTAACACGAGTACGAGTTTACTCGTGTTAACAATAGCTTGGCATTTAAAATGTTTTGTCAGAAAAAAAAATATCCAACAGCCGAATTGCGTAACACACAGTATAATATATAATATAATGACAGTGTCATTTTGTTAAATTAACAATATTCATTGCGTTATTATGGTGTCGAGCGGACAAATTTTTCAAGCATACTACGCAATGGAATATAAATAACTTTAAAATCCTTCCAATTGTTATTGTAAATTTCTTACGGAATTGGGTCGCAGATCAATATTGACAGGTTAACGTTACTGATGACATAAACAATCCGGACACAGATAAATCCAGGTTTTTTTAGCAACTCCGGTTCGTATACGGATCGTTTCCACATAAACGAGGTTGTTAAAAGCTTAGCACTCAAAACAAACCGGTTTTAACGATCAGTTTACTACCCAAACATGAAAGGTAAGCTTTCCGTCAAAATAGGGGGTGTTTGAAGGGTCATTTATTGGATATACGAGCTTTGTAAAAGACTTTGCTCTGCGAGCACCAAATTTTTTTTGACAGTTGTACTTAAAGATTTCCTCAAAAGAAAAACATTTCTACCCCTAGAAAGAAATAAAAGGAATCCACATTTTGTTCTTCCTTTTCTGTAACGCGATAGCACAAAAGTATCGGGAGTTATTTCCGTTATTCTGAACAAGATTGCTTCTTCAATCAAGTGTGGCGACTGATGTGTCGTTAACCCCATTTGGCGGGTAGTTGGAAACTTTCTTTGGTAAAGATAAAGCTGTTGTGGAGATATTGAGATAAAATTCATTCTTATTTGAAGATAAGATCAGATGTGACTTGGCAAATAAAGGCAATACTAATTTCGTGAGAGAAATAGACATGCCACTAAATAATATATTAATAACCTTGATTTTATAAGAGAACAAAATTCTCTTTTTCACTTGGTACCTAATAAATTAGCTCTCTATTAGTGAAAGAGGTTTCGTAACCATGACGTTTTAAAGCAAGAGTAATTCCAGTGTGGGAAAGAGATGGCGCTAGACGACCCGTACAGCTCTGTCTTTTTCCCACACTGGAATTACCCCTACTTTAAGACGTCATAGTAACCCCCCAGTTCTAGAGATTACCATTCTCTTACAAACAAACAGAGTCTAACAATTTCAACTAAAATTGAACACCACCAAACCATTTAAAAATATACTTAACACGTATCATCATGTGCCTAGCCTTTTCCCAACTATCTTGGGGTCGGCTCCCAGTCTATCCGGATGCAGCTCGTGGTTAAATAATAACAGCCGCTCGGGTCGATCTTTCAAATTTTTAATAAGCCAGATGAAGTTTCACGATTTTAAAATTTCTTTCATCATAGCAATCTTCAATAATACATACTAAATTCATGACTAGATCTACAATTATTCTAGTTTATGAACACAATTCAGCAACACATCAAATAAAATATTTGGCGCGGTAAAACAATTCTCATAACAGACGAATTCCCTTCATATTACCTACTTGGACAAATAAGTTATTAGTTACAAAGATTGCTTATTTTCTCTGTGATGGACTGCGGAAACTATTCTGTACAGTTTGTGATGGAGTTATAATAGACATTGTTTTTATTTTATGGTTGTTTTATCGTAGATTGATCTATTAATAAACTAAACGTGTGTTAGGATTTACTCAAAGCTGCCATATATTTATTCAATAGGAACAAATATATAAACATTGATTAGTTGTTATTAATAATCAAAAAACTTTATTGTATCACAAACTTTTGAATACAAAATAATCTATAACTGCAGGACTGTCAAATTGTTGATTAATCCTAACTAATATATATGTAAATAAATAATATTATACACTTGGGAGCAAATAAATCGAGCCACTACCTTTTTTCACGTAAAATGGTAAATATTTTTGGTAATATGGAACGTATCAATTCGAACTATATATCGCCTAAAAGTTTAGTTAATAACCTTTACAATGAGGGTAAATTATTGAATAATAACCTTATTGAATGATAAATTATTGGCTCTGCAAGAAAAATGGTAATTTTGATAGAAAATTTAGTAGGGCTAAAACAGTCCATAAAAACAATAAAAAAACAAAATTATTGCAAAAAAAATATTCTTAATAACTGGTATTACCCCCCCGGGCCCTGATACATTCTTGTAGCCTATTAGTCATCGATCTGATCAGCGTTACGATGACATATTGTGGTATGTTCTCCCACTCTTCAAGCACAGCGACTTTAAGCTCGGGAATGGATGAAACAGCGGGAACCCTGGCTCGGACTCTCCGTTTTAGCTCGTCCCATAGGTGTTCGATCGGGTTCAAATCGGGACTTCGTGCTGGCCATACCATTTGTTGAATCCCGATCGCAGACAAGTATTCCGTAACGATCTGCGCGGTATGAGGTCTCGCATTGTCATGCATAAACAAGAAATTTTCTCCGACAAAACCAGCATACGGCATTACGTGGTTTTCAAGAATGTCAGTTATGTATCGGTCAGCTGTTAATCCACGTCTACCACTGCCATCGTTGGCGGGGTCGACGAAGACAAGTTCCGTTTTTCCGTCTAGAGAAATTCCTCCCCACACCATACAAGAACCACCACCAAAACTCACCGTTTCTCGAATGCAACATTGGGCAAATCTTTCACCAGGACGTCTATACACTCGGTTTCTCCCGTCATTGCTAAAAAGACAGATTCTTGACTCGTCAGAAAACAAAACTGACCTCCAGTCTTCTAACGTCCAATTAATGTGTTCTCGAGCAAACTCCAAGCGAGATCGGCGATGAGCTACAGTCAATTTTGGGCCAGTTGCTGGTTTGTGTGATGTTAAATTTCGTTCTTTTAGTCTTCGTCTCACTGTCCACCTACTGATTGCGACTCCTCGAACGTCACGTAACGCTTGCTGTAGCTGAACAGCATTAAGTCCACGGTCGCGCAACGAATTGGTTGCAATAAAGCGGTCGTCACGTTCTGTTGTTGCCCGTGGTCGGCCAGTTCCAGGTCGCCGAACAAAAGCACCAGTCTCCAGATACCTGCGGTATACCCGCTGTACCTTTGAACGACTCAAATGAAGTCTGCGTGCCACTTCACGTTGTCCGTGTCCAACCTCAAGTAAAGCTACAACTTGGGCAGCTTCCGTCGGTGTAGTATCCATTTTATCAGGTTATTTTGATTACACAGACACAGATAAAGACAACAATAACAAGTAATATGGGTATGATTAACAAAAACCTCAAATTTAATCTTTTCTTAACAGAGTACAATAAAAATGTCATAAGCAAATTAAATGCGATAATTTTATTCTACCCTTTAAACTTTAATAAAAATGAAATTTTGACAACTAACTACCCTCATTGTAAAGGTTATTAAATACCCTTTTAGGCGATATATGTTTCGAATCGATGCGTTCCTTAATACCAAAAATAATTACCATAATGCGTGAAAAAGGAAGTGGCTCGATTTATTTGCTCCCAAGTGTATTATAAATGCGAATGAAAGTTTGTTTGTTACCTTTTTACGCCTAAACCGCTGAACCGATCATATCTGTCCGATAACTAAAACTAAGCATGTCATCATCTGCCTGGCTTTTTCCAAATTTATTAGGGTCGGCCTCCAGTCCTATTGGATGAATATGTATTTTACATGGATCCTGATCTCCACAACCCAATTAGTTCTGGGTAGGTAATACTGTACCCCTTGTTAAGACTGGTTGTCAGAATTTCGCTACCGATAATTTCGATAACGATTGTGATGTACAAATGACAGCTGGGGTCAACGGCTTTATGTGCTTTCCGAAGTACGGAGGAAACTCTGTATGTATTGATGGGCGCCCATCCACAGACCGACCTTGGCAAGCGCGGCTTAACTTTGAAGATTGACTCGTGCGGCTGTTATTATTTAACCACGAGCTCCTCTTAAACTAAAATGTGTGTCTCAATCTGTTCATGCAGTTGTGTGGTCGTGCAGTTGTGTGGTCATGCAGTTGACTGTATTATTGAAAAGCAATTGAAGATCAAATATAGACGGTCTTTATATCCACAAATGTCGACAAATATCTACCAAAAGAAGTTTCATAAAATAAATTGGTCTGCAGTTTATGTATTCTTGAAAAATAGTTCTCTACTGCACGATTTCGACTATCGCCAGAAGCAATACCGTGAAATTTAATGCGATTTTTCTTTCTGCTAAAATATGCAGTGTCTAGTACCTTCACACATAACATCATGCCTGTAATCTCCGAAGGGTTAAGCAGAGCTGTACACCCACATTTCGCCAGTTATGTTTCAGTCCCATATGGGGTGAGCCTATTGACATCAACTGGGCACAAATCCAAACTCCGTGGCTGCTACTGAGAAATTCCTGATGGAAAAACCCAATAGCACTTTGCCCGACCCGGGAATCCAACCCAGGACCTCATGGTCAACAGTCGCGCTTGCGATTACTCGACCGACGAGGCCTAGTAGTATTTATGTGCCTAGTAATATTTTAGTATTTCAAAAACATTGTGATAATAGATGGATTGAATAGTACGGGGGTCGTGGTTAAAATAAAAATCTTACATTAAAAACATGTATTTAAAAAAAAAAACTTGTGAAAAAGTTGGAACTTTGACCCCCAATATCTATAGTCTAGAACAAAAAAATATCGCAATGACGGGGAGAACAAGTGCCTTTCGGCTTCGTTAAGGGTCTTGTTACACCCTTTAGGTATTCTATAGAATATCGCATTATATAAATTGCCGATAATATAATATACAACTGATCAAATTCCATAATATCTCATATTTCATCGCTATGTTTTATTATTTCAGTTTTGTTCTGCCGCAGGCCAGATACAGACTCATGTTTCCCTTATTATTTTTAATAAGAATATCACCCCTCTAGCGCAGTATTTCCATAAAACCCATTTCCTCCAGACGTCGCCAAATCATGGAAAACATTACAAAGTAGAAGTATTTCTGAGAAAATAATATTCAGTGCGCAATCAAATTACAATTTCAATTTGTCTACCGCCCGGCAATGCAATTCTGAGTTCCTTCCCGTTGCCATGGTTACGAGGGCGTCAACAGAGAGAACGGTAGATACGATCTTGGGTGAAATTTATACTGAATGAATTCTGAGCCAAAGAAATAGAATGTGACCATTGATAGTCTAAACAGTAAAGATTCTGCTTGGATAGCCTTGTATATCTCCATAAATATATATTTTTTAAGTTATAGCTCCTTGGCGTGTTATATCTCCTTATTTGACAGTTGGTACTTGGTAAACCGGGGTACATCGGACAAGTCACAAGACTAACAAAAGTGGATTTAACGTAGAATCAATATGATATGTAACCAACAAGTATTCTATTTTATTAACTTAATTATGCTTGATTATTTAGAGACCTTGTTGCTATATTAATTCAACGTTAAATAAAACCCCTTTTATAATTGAGTTTCGATGCACCCCTGCATTTTTGTACATTCCAACGCTTGGTTAAATCTAAACAAATATACTGAATTAAACAAATACGTCTCATATTTTTATAAGAGCTTTGAAACCTTATTATTTTTGTAATCCAGTTCGTTATGTTTATCATAAAAAGTAGGTACATGGACGATTTTAATGGAGACGTGGGACGCAATTGTAATTTTGAGAAATAAGGCTCAAAAATATCCTGTAGTGGGTGTTACTCTATTACAATACAACAAAGTTATAATTGTTATATGAGCATTCTTGTTAGCTGAGTATTTTTAGGCCCATTTCTCGATCATTTATTATTTATTTGTTACATTTAGTACAGCACAAGCCATTAATACTAAATGAAGTTATCCTTTTACTCGGTCTTCTCACAGAACCATGTAACTTTTACCACAAATAAATGTAATACCTAGTCAAGCTCCATTTAAATTTACATCACACCCATTTTTCCCTACCCTTTTTTTTTTTTTTTTTTTTTGGAGGGTGGGAAATCATCAAATGACTCCTCCCGCTCTGGGCGGAGCGGAAGGGAGTGTCAGACTCTTACTGACTAAAAACCACCCATGTTCCTTCATTGGCCCTTTATGTTCCAGGGCCGCGGTATCTCTTTCGAACAGTCCCGCAGCCCTGGCAGGCACCGGCCCTTGCGGGCTCCTCCCGTTGCTGACAACTCTTTGAGGCGCGCGTGGAACACGAACGCGCCGTCGACACGGCCTGCCCGTCGTCATACGACGGACGGACGGCGAGCTAGCCCATTACTCGCCGTCCTCAGGCCCGCACCTACGGTGGCCGAGAGCCATCACGGCGTGGCCCCCGACGCCCGGTGCTTCTCCCGCGGTGGCTGGGACGTGAGGAGGTTCTCTCCCTCTCACGTTCCGCCGCCTCCTTCGCTAGCATGACTGCTTCGCAGAAGGAGGCAAATTTTTCCCTACCCTCACTTAGAAATTTTTCGAATTTCCATACTGAATCATCAAAAATTGATTTTCCAAATTTTCTTCAAAAAATAACGTCTAGGTTGGACGGAAACCAATTTTTTTTTGTGTCAAAAACTGGTTTTTTGACCAAAAGTCCAAAATTTTGTTCGGCACCTTCCTTGTTTTTTAACCCGCGCGGAGACGCGTCTCTGGACACCTCGCTCACGCGTCTAGTTCAATTAAATTACAAATACAGCTTCACAAAAAGTATAAATTTTCAGATAAATCAAAAATTCGTTGTTGCTCTGAGTGAAAGATTTCTTTTTCAAACAATCGAGTTGGGTTGTTCCAGGCCACTAAAGTATAGACAATGCTCTAAACGTGACACAAACGCCACTCAGCAAGTCTCAGGAGACTCTAAACTTTCTTGGCACCAGCAAACCCAATTAAACCGTGCAGAAAATAGTAGGAATTTAAAAAAAAAACAACAGTTGCCTTTTCCTTGTAATAGGGTTATATAATTACGCTTTCTTAGTAGTCACTAATGGAGAAAACATCTTTTCATTGTCGTTTTCTTTTCTCAGGTCAACACGGAAGTCTTATAGAAAATCGTGAGTATATCATTACGAAAATAGAAAACTTTTTTAACAAATTAACACACTAACAAAGAGCGCTTCAGAAAAACCGCATCACGCATAAATCTGCATGTGTTCGAATTATATGAATTCCGATTGATATGTAATAAAAAAAATGCATGTTTACTGGCAGCTAACAAACGCGCGTTCTGAATACGAAAATCGCACGTGCCGTTGTGTTAACCCCGTAAAATAAACTGACCAAATCCGCGGAATCAATGATCGGGATTCAAGTTTCGAATACCGGATTTAAAATGGCGGATTATTCAGTTTATACGATTCATAAATGGTCCTACGTTGCGACGCGACGGTTTAAAATAGAGGCCGTTTTGGGCTGTAATAATATTTTACAAATAAACTCACGTAATTGTATTGAGAGAATTAATTCATAAACGTTATAAATTAATATGACGTCAGAAGTTCTAGTTTACGTAGAAGTTAGATTAATTACGAGAACTTAATTAATTAGTGCCAAGTTAATTTCAAAAGCTGCTGCTATGGCTTTAGTTTTTCATTATATTAACAAAATGTTTGGGTTACAAACTAATACGCGATTAGTATAAGGTTCAAAATTCGTTGAGAACGGAAACGATGTGTTAACTGTTTTTATTCGTTCTATTTGGTATATTAAGACGAGGTGAAAAGGGGATGATATCGACTTTATGTAACATACACAAGATTTTTTTTAAATTTGGAATGTGGTGAATGTACAATTGTGCATGTTAATAACTTAAGTGATTGAATGTATGAAATAGTTGTATTGTATATAATAGCAATTTTTTATCATTTAGATTGGTATTGTATTTTAACTAAATCTGCATGTTACTGATATGTGAATGATTTTAGTGTAGAAATTCTTATCTGTTATAAAATAAAAGTATTCCTGTATATCTCTTATTGAATGCAATATACATGTGTTTTGATGGTTTGTATAAAAAAGCAATGTTTTGGTCAATTTGTAACAAAACTGAGTTATAAATGAAATGCATCGCATGCCTTGTGACAGCAGAACTTGGAGAACTATGATTATAAAAAAAAAAACATGTAATTCTAGGTACACACGTAGCGATTTGCTGAAGACTTCAAAATCGCCCGTACACCCAGTTCACACAATGACTTCGCTACCGACAACTTACTCTGCTTTCAAAATTATAGAAAGGACTAGCGATTTTGAAATCACCAGCGAACGCGAGTGTACTCAGATTCTTGTTCGTAATTTAAATAAATTATTTAATTTGAAATTTAAAAAAAAAAAACAAAAGCCAAAACGTTTCTTTTTAATAATGTATGTAGACATTCTAATCTATTTGTTACCTCATTTTAACGCAACCTCCTTTGTCCACAGAACAAGGCGCACTCACAATAGTGCGCCGCTCCTCAAGCCGCAGTAAGGCCGAGAGTTGTCCAACTCCCACTGATGAACAACTCGACTCCCTCGATTTGGACACCGAGCACTTGCCCGCCGTCGATACGCCCGACGCGTGCGACAAGGCCGCTCTTAGGTAAGGATTCGATTATTATTTCAATAATCTAGATATGTATGAAGTGGGTCCTTTGCCCACTTGAAGACAAATTGTCTGTTTCGTACTGAATAGGTCCTAATTTTTTAATTATAAATGATTTCTCGCCATTCAAACGAAATAACGTAGCTCGCAGCAAAGCCACCTTATTTGCTACCAATTGTACTAGTATTATCAACCGCGTAGTAAAATATACGAAAAATAGTGTTACAGCTAAATTAGAACGATTTTAGATTTTAGAGATTTCCAATTATCTTTTTTTTTAAGATATTTGGAAAATGTTCTCTGATGCCTTTTTAGACCTATGTATTCTGCTTACGCGTATGAAGTTTAATTAAAATCAGGTTGAGTCATTTCGAAAAAAAAGGACTTGAAATTTTGAATGAAATGCAATGAAGTCGTAAACGCTCTTAACTTGACATTTTTATATGTCTATCTTGTCCAAACAAACCCTATGATATGTTATAAGTACTTTAATCAGTCAAGAGAGACACACAAACGACGAATAATTTCATGTAACAAATTGGTAGTTCCTATAATACTATTTCGAAAGTCGACGCACAAGTCACCCGGATACACACTTGTGTTAACTTAGGACGACAGCAAACTTGGTAAGCCTTTTATACTTTGAATAACCACGAGGTCTATATACGAGCGCTAAGATCTTTGTCAAATAACTTTAACCTCATGGCAACGAGTACAATTAAGAGGGAAGATTTCATTCTATTTAACATTGTCTACTAACTCATAGTAGAATGTGATCAATAATTTCTGCACTGGTGAACGTAACTTTTAAACCATTTTTAGGATTCGGTACCCAAAGGGTAACCAAGGGGACCCTATTAATAAGCCTCTGCTGTCCGTCCGTTCATCTGTCTGTCAGCGGGCTGTATCTCATGATTCTTTATGGGTAGACATATGAAATTTTCACAGAATGTGTATTGTTGCCGCTGTAGCAACAAATCCTAAAAATAAATTAAAAATTAAAGGTTCTACGATGGTACGGAACCCTTCATGCGCGAGTCCAACTCGCACTTGACCGGTTTTCTTTTTTCTATAATCGGACGAGCAGTGATACGGCGAAGCTTTACCGTTATATGGTTGTAGTTCCACGAACCTGAACAAAGCGCTATGCTTGCACATTTATTGTGCGAACCACCTGTCTGCGAAATTCATTGCTGGCTTCTCTGTTTCCCGATCATTAGAATCAAAGTTCGAGTGATGGGTTTCTTCTAAGCAAGCGTGCTCCACCCTAGGCCGCGTCTTCGCTTCACATCAGGCGAGTTGCGGCCAAACGCAAGCCTATTTAGTATTTAAAAAAAGTCTTGAACTTAAAAGAATTATATCGAGGGATTGTAAGAGTAGAGAAGACAAAAGAAACGAAGCGGTGGATGGACAGTCTGAAAATTGATACGACTAGAAAGGGGGTGACAATTGCGATGACAATTATTATAATGGAGAAGTATGGAAAAAGAAGCCATGTTGCGCTGGCCACAAATAAATTGGGATTAGAGAAGGAGAATGATGATGATCGAAAGCTTTCCCAAGGCAACGTCACGTTCCGACGTTTGGCTCCCAAACTGGAACGAGCCGGGGCTGCCTGCAAGCAGCTCTTGCCCAACCTGAGGGGTCTAAACGCCTCCTGCCGGAGGCTCTACGCGGGGATCGTGCGATCCATGGCCTTTACGGGGCCCCAGTGTGGGCGCCCACTACCTGAATGCGCCCCAAAAGGTGGTAGCCGTAAGGCTAGTCCGTGGATACCGCACGATCTCCGGCGATGCGGCGAGCCTCCTTGCGGGGTTGCCGCTGGGGGGAAACTCCGCTTCCGTGGCAAACTACCGCTCAGAGGACAGACCTCCGGCGCGATCTCATGGCAACATGGAGAGAGGGACTGTCGCAACCACGTGCAGGGCACGTAACAATAGCGGGAGGGGTCATTTGATGATTTCCCAACCCAAAAAAAATACACGGCAACGCCACGTGGGAAAAAGATTCTCATAACGGTTTAATGTGCACAGATAATGAATATAATAGTTAAAGAAACTAAAAAAACCCTTTCATTTGAAATATGTATGTCGGATTGTCAGGATTTATTCCGTTAGGCTCATACATCATGTGGGCAGAAGATGGGTTTCGTGCAATGAAAACACACTGGGTGCGATACACTGTTTGTACTAAACTAACAAATTACTTGACATTACAATTTAACACAATAACACGGGGCACAATGAATCGGGTACAGTTCCAGGACGTCTCAACTCCGCTGCGATCAGACCTTCAATGTCGTTCTCGCCTCGAGCTGAAAAGATTAGGCTCTGTAGAAGCACGCCGTGGTGTGGGTAGACTTGCAAGTCGGACGCGTGATGTCAGTGTAATGACCGGATCCGACAAGTACATATCAAGGGAATGCATAGAAATCCGCCATACACACCGTTTTTTACAGATGAAGCTAATAACAGCGTGTTAAAATAATATTCTGTAATTAAAAGATCAGAGGTCAAACTGAATCATAAAATCTCCTTTTAATCTTATAACTATCAGTACCTCAGAGAGATAGGTAGACACTCAGTATAATTTATAGTTTAATCCCGTCCGAGTTAATGAAAGCCATCTGAAACCAGCTTTGTTCTTCTTGTGAGATTACATTTATTTGTCACTACGTAGTATTTCTACTTTCTAGGTTTAGACGCAAAGGATTTGTAAGATTAAATAGAAAATATTTATTTAGCTTCTAAAGTGGTATTTGAAGAAATCCAAAATTCAGTCGTTTACAGTATTGTCTTGATTGTGATGTAAAACAAAAACAGTGTAAATTTTTTTTTTTAACAGAGTCTAACAATTTCAACTAAGATTGAACACCACCAAATAATTTAAAAATTTACTTAACACATATATCTCTACATCTATACAAATAAATAGGTAGAGGGGGGTTCCCCTGTACTTATTTAAAAAAAAAAAGTGTTAACAAGTTGTAACTTTGACCTTCAATATGTCCGTAACCAGATAGTTCCCAGGTATTTCACAGAATTGCGAATCAACAATTGCCTCTTGCCTTCGTTAGAGGTGTTTTTACACCCTACATTTCTTAATTTAACCAAAAAACGTGAATAACAGTCAGTATGAGTAAACGTTTATTAAAAACGTACAAGAATCGTAGCTATCTTTTTAACATTCGGATCTTTCAACCGGCAAAATTAAGTTTGCGGTACACTCGGATATTTCCGTTCAATTGTCATGGCAATAAGGTCAATTATTCCGGATGATTTCGTCCGGTATCGCGGGGAATCGGAGCGTAAACCGGATTGCTTTTAAACAGCTTATGAAGCACACTGAATGGATATTGTGAATACTTCGTTACAGCTCATTTTGTTTCACGAGGATAAGAATGTTATTTTGTTTGTATTTGTCTGTGAACATCACCCTAAATTAATATCATTTTTTTTTTGCATAATTCTTGATCATTGTGGCAGTATTCCTATTATATGTAGCTAGATAAATATATTGAATATTTTTTTGGGTGCATGAAGAAGCGACAATACTAGTTATTTCATGAAACCATTAGTTAATGCAAACACATAAAAATTAAGTTTTCACCGTTCAAAAGCAGGCTTTAATTCCACACTTTAAACCCGTAATAATTTTACAACATAACAACATTCTACTCGACCCCAGTGTAAAATTCCCTACAGAACAATCTAGAATTTTTGCAAAGCAGCATTACTGAACCTGTGGAAGGACTTGACCTCAAAACACGGCCGTGACATCTTGAAAGCATTTTTTGTAACAAGTTAGGAGTCGCGTGGGTTGATGTGGTTTAGCAGCCTTAGTACCTAATGAGCATTTAAAAAATGTCTGATGTTATAAAAATAATCTCACATTTATCATATTAATGTGTGCTTCATACTTCACAGATACTCGCAGCTTTATTTTCACGTTCGAAAAATCAACATTTCGAGCAGTCAAGTCTTTGACATCGCTTACATCTGATGTGATAAAAAATACTGTCACATAATCTATGTGGGCTCATTGTATTTCGGAATAATAGTTATATGCTGCACAGACAGCTTATATTTCGGAAACGTGACGCTTTAGAAAAAATCTATATTTTGAACAGCTGAAATCGCTTGTCTAAATTTTGTATTTAAATAATTATTGCATGAGCAAAGATAAAACTGTTTCTATCTTGCCCATATAGGGTGACTGGTAATTAGTGACTGATACTTAAACACGTGATTGTAATCATGATAACAAACAACTTTCCCAAAGAAACATTTTTTTTATACTCATTCACTTTTATTACAATAACACAACAGTCGTATGAAATTAGGGGAGCGCGAGACGCGGGAGACCACTACACACTGTCAGCTGATAGATCGTGTCTACTTTTAATGTTAGGGCGCGCGCGTTCTTAGATATTTTGTAGTTATGCGGACATACGTTGCATTTTAAAACTTAAAAGAATACTTAAGACTACTGAAAGGAGCGGGCTTGCAAGCCGCGCGGGTACTCTGCCTACCCACTGTTGCCCGGTACGATAGTAATGAGACAGAACGGCGTTACGCGGATAACAGCTGATAAGTCAAAGGCGCGCGCGCGCCTATTTCATACATCTGTTGTGTAATTGCGATAAAAGTAAATGAGTTTAAAAAAATAATGTTTCTTTGAGAAAGTTGTTTGTTATCATGAGTACAACCACGTGTTTAAGTATCGGTCAATAATTACCAGTCACCCTATATACCTAAATATTGATTACTCCGCCTTCAAACTAACCAATATTGGGCCGATACATACGTAGGTGTACCAGGGAATCCTCTGAGCTGCAAACAATAGCAGATATTGGTCATCACAGATCAAACGACTGGACGTAACGTGATTGTGAACGGCTCAGTGGTAGTGATACAATAGATATTACTAGTCCATATCCATCTGTATATAGTAACAAGTAATTGAAGAAGTATTAAGAATTACTTCGATGATATTAGTTTCTTAAAGGAATCTTAGGAAAACGTCGTAAGGAATTTTTTGAGTATGAAAGTTGGCTCTAAGAATAGAGGGAGACAAAAAAAAACGTTGTGGAAGAATGATGGTAAGAAAAGAGGTGTCTGATGAGATGACGAGTAATAGACAAGTATAGAAGAGGAAGGCATGCAGCGCCGACTTCAAATAGATTGGGATACGGGCAAAAGAATGATAATGATATTAGATTCTGAAAGGTCTTGTTAGTTATAGTTAGGTTAGGTTGTTAGCCTGCCAGGGCTGCGGGACTGTTCCAAAGAGATACCGCGGCCCTAAAACATAAAGGGCAAAAGAAGGAACATGGATGGGTTTTAGTCAGTAAAAGTCTGACACTGCCTTCCGCTCCGCCCAGAGCGGGAGGAGTCATTTGATGATTTCCCATCCCAAAAACAAAATAAAAAAAAGGTTCAGTTGTTAAAATTAATAAGGTCATGTTCCATTTATTATAGAACAAAGTATTCTTACTGAAATATTAAAAAAAAAGAGTAGACGATATTGCTGTATGATAGCTGAAATCCAATATGTCGCTGCATCCAACATGGGATGATTAAGATACAAAGAAGTATGAAGAACTTCAATGTTGATATTGGTTTTTAGACCAAAAAATTGAGTTTCTTACGAATCCGAAAGGTACTTCGCGGTCGCTACAGATGTAATAAAATGTAGCCAATACCAGTGGAAGCAATTTGTGAAGATGTGTCAGAAGGCATTTATGTTGTGTATAACTTTGGACGAAACTAACAATAATTAGAAATCAAATAGTATTAAGTGAATCATATATCGTCATCATAATATCACGGCTGTAATCCCCGTTGGGTTAGGCTGAGGTGTACCTGATAGTACACTCAAAATTTCGCCAGGTACGTTTAAGTCCCATGTAATAGGGGGCGAACCTATTGCCATCAACCGGGCACACATTCAATTTGGCCGAACCGGGAATCGAACCCAGGACCATATTGCTCAACAGTTGCGCTTGAGACCACTAGACATACGAGGCAGTCTTGGGAAAATTAAAATTCCAATAACTTCATACTTCTTGCTTTAGTGAACAGGGACACGCCGCTTCACTGTTCCTGATGAGATCTGCTCTGCTGAAGAAGTTAAGCTCTCAAGCTTTACTCGCTCCGTTCTATGGATAAGCAGCCTTAGGCTTTCTTTGGGATAATTTACAGGCGTAACTGTAGTCAATTTACTGTTGTTAGTTCTAGACATTGGTATTCATAGAATTCCTAACTTACTAATTGCTACAAACCTAATGTCTACTGTTTGAGGCGGTGTAACAACTTACTAACTACCAATTTAACTAAATACGAGATGATGATGTTTCAAAATGAATGGTTTATGTGCAAAATTCAATAAATAACAGACATTATTTAAATTCATATTGAGTCCTGCAAACATTAGATACCACAATACAAACGAGAACTTGCATGTCCTAAATAAGAGTTAATTGCCATCAAAAATTCAGTTTACGCACAATGAGTTGTTAAAAATGCCCCCAAAATGTTGTTTGAAACACAAGTTGTCATAAGTCACCATTTGCCTAGCTTTTTCCCAACTATCTTAAGGTCGGCTCCCAGTCTAACCGGATGCAGCTGAATATCAATATTTTACATGGAGCGACTGCCTATCTGACCTCCACAACCCAGTTGGTCCACTGGGTAATACGATATCCTTGGTAAGACTGGTTGTCAGACTTTCGGGCCACTGACTACCTGTAACGACTGTCAAAGATCTACAAATGACAGCCGGGACTAACGGCTTAACGTGCTTTCCGAAGCACGGAGGAGACTCGGTACGTAATACGGTTACCCATCCACAGACCAACCTAGGAAAGCACGGCTTAACCTAAAGATCGACCCGAGCGCCTGTTGGCAAGTTGTCATAAGTATCACCATGAAATAGAGCATGTCCTGAAGAGTATTGCAAAGGGCGCTATTCCACCAGTGTGTGGTACTGTGCGACAGTGTACGGCACAAATGTTTATTTACAAAATGCGCTGTGGAGTCGCAACAGCCAGCGTACACGTACTCACTATTCACGGACTCAGTCTTACTTCCGCTCCCGGAGCGAAAGAAGGATCATATTTCAGATTTTTTTTCAAATGAGAAATGACCACTTCTACACCAAAATTAAAACTTAGCGAAGCGAAGATAGTCCGGAAAATCTAATTTTTCTTATGTTTTTTTTGCAATTTGCAGGTCAGTAAATATCAGGTCAGTATTTGTCAGGTTGTATGTTGATCAAAATATGATTCGCGACCGTAACAAATATGGCTTTACAGAGTTATAATCATTAAAATCATCAATACGATCTTCTAACTTCGTTAATCTCAACGTTCATTCGGTTTTAGGGTTCCGTACCCAAAGGGTAAAACGGGACCCTATTACTAAGACTTCGCTGTCTGTCTGTCTCCAGGCTGTATCTCATAAACCGTGATAGCTAGAAAGCTGAAATTTTCACAAATGTATTACTATTGCCGCTATAACAACAAATACTAAAAATTAAAAAAAATATATATTAAGGGGGCTCCCATACAACAGATATGATTTTTTTGCCGTTTTTATAGATAATGGTACGGAACTTTTCGTGCGCGAGTCCGACTCGCACTTGGCCGGTTTTTAGTTTATTATTATACATTTGTCATATTTGTTACGATTTCTATTTACTCTGATTTAAAAAGTAATGACAATGTTATTAACAATATATAAACGACACAAAAAGATGTAATAAATACAATAATACAACGACAAGAGAAAAAAAATTTGAAGTTGAAAAAAAAACACGTTTTCGTCAATAATAATAAAGTTAAACAGGCCAATAAAACGTGGAAAGCAATAAATTTGTTAGAGAAGAAGACAATGGAATCGTTACTACTCAGAGCTGAGGATCGATCGCATGTTCCAACCCTGAATGAAATATGAGACTCGGAAAGCCTTTTAAAACATTTTCTTTACTCAAAACGCTTGAAGAATTTCCTTTTGTTAAGAGATTTTTAAATAATATATTTTCTCTTCTAGCTTGAGAAAATCTAAGTTTTCTAGACCACTAAGAAAACCCTGTTCGACTATTATCAGGTTACTTTGAAATAAAAAGATAACAAATTAAAACAAGATAGATTTTCTTTTGTTTTAGTTTTTCAAATAATGTTCAGACTGAAAAAGAGAATGCTCATGGAAGTATGGAATCCCGTACCATGCTGCATCAAAATCAAACCTTGTTTTTTATAGACTACACTGATCGTATTAACTCCTACAAAAATTATTTTTGAAAAAAAAACCCGCGTTTCAGAGTTATTTTATAAAATCGAAACTAACCTAAAAAGTAGGTCTATTTTTTCGACGCTACCAACGACGTATTTTAACACACATACATTACATTATTGCTCTAAAAACAGCGTAATACACTAATATTAGTAAGAATTACGAGTTAAAGTAACATCCACAGTATGCTTGACTGAAACTCGATTTTATTTTAGACCTTTACATTGCCAATAGTCAGTCAGTACAGTACAAATGTCAGATGCCACAGATAAGATAACTATAAACCATAGAGTATAGTAAGTGCTATAAACTAGTCGGGATTTAGGGATGTAATCGATAAATCAAAATCTTTAGGCTGAGAAAATCTATTTTGTTGCAAATAGCAATAAACCAAACTAAATCGATTTGGTGTACTGATCTTACTTAATTGTAATTAATTTTAGAGTCCGCTCGACAGACAAGGGTTTGTTCAATTGAAACGGAACGTCATTTATATTCAGTTGAAACGGAACGTCATATAAAGGGAGTAAATCAATATTCGTACTTTTAAACTCGAAAAGTATATTTCCAGTTCAAAAATCAAATCCCGGACGCGTAATGCCGTAAAAAAATATGAAACTAATTACTATAATATTTTGGTTTTGAGGCGCGAGACTTTTTGGTACCAACTTTGGTCATTGTCCTTTCTATCCTTGATCCAATGGAAGCTTTAGATATCTAAGAGTAAAATCCGAATAACTAATATTCTGAAGCTTGATTCCACTCACGTTATACGATAAACACGTTTGAAGATGCATTCAAATACATTATGCACAACTCTAACCATGCTTGAGGCAAATTCGAGCCACGCATAATAATTTTAAACCTTCCTCTCTCACAGAGGCTCTTTTATATTCCGAATCGATTTCATATACATTTTCAGTTCTTACTTGTTCGAAAATGATCTTCAATAGAGTTACACTCATATTGTGAGTCATAACGATCCCAAATCGAGAGTTTTAATAACTGGAGGTCATTGTCATAAGAGTGTAAGCACGAGATGGGCTGGTCACGTAGCCCGAAGTGCCCGAGAGGTGGGCAAAGATCGTCACTCGCTGGACGCCTGACTGACGAAATCACCGTCGAGATAAACCGCGTTGAAGGTCACCACCGACGATCTGATCTTGCTTGAGGGGCGAACATGGCCAGATATCGCACAGGATGGAGTGTCTAGAAGGAGAAAGAGGATGCCTTTGCCCAGCAGTGGGACACTTGACATGCTAACAAAAAAAGCATCGAATAATATTCATGATTACTTATCTCAACAACATTCACGTAATGCTAATAACCCGTTAAATTTTTACGACAGTAAACAGCTTCGATTTAAGAAGGAAACTGTATCAAATATAATGACCCTTGGTATTCGAAAATTCTGCATTAGGAATAATCGTGGATTACCAATTCTCACAACGATCCGGCTACTTATAGCTATGATATCCAACTACCAAACATGAAACCAACAAGCCACCTAAAAGTAGTCAGTCACCAGTTTCTTAAAATGTGGCAAAGGATTTCAAACAACTGGCTAGGAAGGTATGATAGTACATAGAATTTCGTGCCTTCAGTGATCTCCGGCTGAAGTAAAAAAAAAACGCGTTCCTGGCTTCCTTGATAACCAAGGATGCATAGATTGCACATTATAATGTATTCCAATCGAAAACCATAACCACACTAATGGCGAAGCATCTCGAAACCGATGGATACCCAAGTAAGGAAGAAAACAAAAGTCTCTGACACACTTTCTAGCATTGACCATCTGAAGTGGGGCTGGACGATTCACATGCTAAGTTGTCAGATAAACAAACTGAGCAATAAGGTCACTATCTGCTACAAAAGAGATGGTACCAGAAAACTGGGACGACCGCGTCGACCTATAAGAAGATGGGACGATGAACCACTATTAACCTTGGAACCACTCTGGAGTAACGTGGCACTGTACAGGACACGATGGAAACTGTTGGAAGAGGCCTATGCCAAAAGGCACACCGAATTACGTGATACAAATGTATAAATGAAATTTAAAATGCTCTGTACTAAGTTGTTAATATTCTGTCAGTAATTTCGCAGTGAAACTGAACGCTTCGCTTTTGAATAATTTGACTAAATATAATAAAGATAAATTGTCGACAGTTCTCCAATTCGATAAGTAGTGTAAAATCTCTTAAGCATCCTATAGTGTGTTTGCTATTGATGTCTTCATCAATCACTGGCTCCCAGCGGCCGACTCGAGACAAGGGTATCCAGCACACTTGAGACAAATTGTCCCATCGAACTATAAATACTTTTACAAAACCTTGTTACCCGTTTCATTTTCAAATATTTTAGTTCTGTTATCGATTTTTGGGCCTACATTTGAAGAACAATAAAAGGCCGATAACGAGTGATAAAAAATATCGTAAAATGACCCTTATGAGATACTTCGTAGTAATATTAGGATATAAAAATCATAAATAAAGGAATAACGAAGAAAACTTATTCATAATAATATTACACTCACAAAGGTGTCTTATATTGATATTTAACATTAAAATCTAGCCCAATCATTCACAGTATAGAGTAAAATAGGTTCACACTTTACTTTGAATTAAAAGGTAATGTATTTTCCATTTTTTTCGGGATCCGTAGCCGAATGGCAAAACACGGAACCCTTATAGATTCGTCACGTCTGTCTATCTGTCCGTGCGTATGTCACAGTCACTTTATTCCGCAACTAAGTATTAAGGACACTTTCAAAGTGGTAAAATGATAATAATAATTTCTAAAGTAAGAGGAGGAAAATTCTGAAAATATTGTAGAATTGAAGAACGTACAAAAAAACTTACAACGAAAATTTGTTTGAATAAGATTTGATGTTTAGCTTTTGAGATATGGGACTTTTTCATCAAACTGCAGCAGTAACTTTGTTTTTTATTAACATACTATGAAAAACAAATTTAGTTTTGCTGTTGAATGTAATACAATACAACATACAATGAATGAACCTTCAAAATATTTTTATTATATTGTTTGGTGCTACGGAATCCTGTGTGCGTGTGAGTACGACCCACACATGGCCGGTTTTTTTATACTAAATAGGCTGGCGTTAGACCGCAACTCTCTTGATGTGAAGCGATGACGCGGCCTAGGGTGGAGCACGCTTGCCTAGAAGAAACCGATCACTCGAACTTTGAATAGATCCAGATTATAATGACCAGGGAACAGAGAAGCCGGTAGTGAATTCCACAAACTGGCGGTTCGCACAAGAAATGTGGAAGCAATGCGCTTTGTTCGGGCTGTGGAACTTCAACTGTACGGTAACGTTTCGCCGTTTCTCTGCTCGTCTGATGATAGAATGGAGATCCATTCTTTGTCCATGACCAATAATGACCATCATGCATTTACCAATTGTTGCTCCGTGGATCATCACATACCGAGTTTCCTCCGTGCCTCGGAAAGCACGTTAAGCCGTTGGTCCCGGATGTCATTTGTAGATCTTTGACAGTCGTTACTGGTAGTCTGTGACCCGAAAGTCTGACAACCAGTCTTACCAAGGGGTATCGTATTACCTAGCGCTAATTGGGTTGTGGAGGTCAGATAGGCAGTCGCTCCATGTAAAATACTGGTATTCAGCTGCATCCGGTTAGACTGGAAGCCGACCCCAACATAGTTGGGAAAAAGCTAGGCAGATGATGATGCATTTACCAATCTTTGTTCAGAAAAATGCTCTTTACCCTACACCGTCATTTGTAGGACATTCAAATTAAACTTAGAACGGTTTTATCTCTCTTTAAACCCCCGGGGCGCCGACACGAGTCCACTCAATTCTTTTGAATTTCGATTGCTGTTCCCGCGTTTTATTTTTCCTCTTTCGCTTTTGCGAATAGGTGCATCGTGTCGCTTGTCACAGACCCGTCGTAGTTCAGTGGTTTCCTGAATAATAGTGGTGGTATAAGGGCTTCTGAGTCGAGTGATTGCTTGTTTGATTTTTTTTTCTACTTCTTTCATCGACATATCGAGATCGGATCATCGGATAGCTTATTTATTAGTTAACTTGCTCATGCCCGTAGCTGAGCAAGTTTACCAATTTAATAATAATTTTTAAGTGTTTTTTTATATAATTTTTGTTACTAAAAATATTTAAAAATGTAAATACTATGTTAGAAAAATGAATAAAGGCAGAAGAATAATAATAATAATGCAGGCAGTTCTTCTGGACACGGCGCGTATTGTTAGGAGGTTCCTCTCTCAAGAGCCACCGGTAGCTCGAACCCTGTTCCCGATGCCAGTGGGCTACTATTTTCTATATCTTTAAATAAAATAAAAAATATTTAAAAATGTAAGTAAATAATATGTTAAAAAATGAATAAAGAAATAATAATGGTTAAAAAAATGTTTTTCAGATGAGTTCCCTAACCAATTTCGATTCTTCCTTAAACAAAGAATCCGAGCTTTAGGATCTTACACATAAAGTCAATGTTATTAGTGTAACCGTAATGTTCCAGTCAAATCACTTCACGTATCAGCAGCATCATCGTGAATTTGTAGTAAAGATAATCACAAAGTTGCTAATTGCATACAGTTTGTTATTGCGTTTTGGATAAGCATCGTATTTTTGTTCAAACAAATGGATTATGCTAGTACTGTTTGGGGCCAAACCACTCCGTATATGCTTGCCACCAAACTACCAGTTGGGCGTTCAGGCAGAGCAGAGGCAGAGGCAGAGGCAGGGGCAGAGGTGTACTCAATAGTACACCCACATTTTGCCAGTTATGTTTTTAAGTCCCATGTAATAGGGGGCGAGCATATTGCTATCAACCGGGCACAAAGCTACTAAGAAATTCCTGTAAATGAAAAACCTAGTAACACTTTTCCTGGGAATCTAACCCAGGACCTAATGCTCGGCAGTCGTGCTTGCGACCACTCGACCAACGAGGCAGTCTACCAGATGCCGTTTGTTAAAAGAAGCATATTTCCTGAAAATCAGTTGATGACAACATCACCACTGATTGACTTGTAGAGAGCAGCTGCTGTAGATACAACCTCGACAACTCAGAACAGCACTAATGATTCACCCACGTTTCGAACATCATCATCTGGTTAGCCTTTTCTCAACTATGTTGGGGTCGGCTTCCAGTCTAACCGGATGCAGCTGTATACCAGAATTTACATAGAGCGACTGTCTATCTGACCTCCACAACCCAGTTAGCGCTAGGTAATACGATACCCCTTGGTAAGACTGGACCCACATTTCGAACATGCATTTGGAATAACCTCAAATACTCTTCGTTGATATCTAGATCGCAGGAAAACATTGGAAGCCTTGAATCGGCAGGTCTGAATACAAAATTAGGCCTGAACTACACGTTATTGAAACCTAAGCTTGGTTGAACGACCTAATGAGATACGGATCTGGTTTACCCAAATACAATCAATTCCTTTGTGTAGGCCCACGGGTATAGGTATAGTTAATCGTGATGACATAATTCAATCTGATACTGATGGTACTGAACCAGAATAGCATCCTTTGTATGGGTTCAGTTAAGCATGTTTGAACAACGCAATCTGGTATAGCTAGTATCCGTCACAAAGAAAATAACAGCGCTCTTTGTATAAATATACTAGGGAAGAATTCATAAGTAGTAAAATCACTCCAAACGTGAAAAATGGAATTATTTGCTATATTATGTCAGGCAAGAGGGTGTTGCTCTTAAGGCGAGGTATTCCTGCAAAAGTAGGCATTTAGCGCTGTAGGCTGCGCGCAAAATACTTCTCGTGGACACAGCGCGTTCGTGAACTCGCGTGACCTTGCCTAGCGACACAGCATAGAAATATGCAGTTGGATAAGTAATATTACTTGACTTTTATGAAATATTTTTTCTATGATCAAAATTTGTTACTATCTACTTAGTAGCGATAAATTATAGCTTTGTTAATAAATGAAATAATTGTCTATAAAATATAAGAATATAAAATAATCATAATTGGGCAGTTTCAGTAACTAATTGAAAATAAACAGCCAGTTCGCTATTAGTAGGTTCGAGAACTGTAAAGATAAAGTTTTGATTTGTTTGTTGTGTTTTTGTGTAAATTGCAATAAGTGTATTTTTATTGAACCTTCCTATTTCATTCAAACAAATTTCATTTTTTTTAATAAAAATATAATATTAACAATCACAAAACTAGAAAGAAACTCAACTAAGTAGATGAAATTAAAATATTTACTATAGGCCCGGCGCAGCCCTATCACGTACGTACCACCCGGCTGTAGGTAATTATTTCAAAGACAGGGCCGAGTCACAATACTGTATATATTTGTACTGTGACATATCTTTAGAGTGCATTCTTTTTATTTGTTACTTTTATTGCTTTACACGACTTTTTTCGCTTGCGTTGTTTATTGCCCATTATAACTTGCAACAATTATAATAAACTTGGTCAAAAACAGACGGTATGGTACGCGAAATTGTCGCGGAAAAAACTGACACAGGTCCGTCGTCGGTAAGCGCCAGCGCGCGACTAATCGGGCCTGTACGAGCCGCCGCGAACGCTTTTAATTCATTTTAAAACATAGTAATTAAGAAAATAATGTTATCAAGTCAAACTCTGCCACTTTGTCTAGAACTAATTAGTTTCTTTAATTTAGTATAAAAATTAAATGTAAAACATCAGTAATTTAGTCATAATATTGTAAAAAAGTTACAAAAAGGGGTAACTTTGCGATTTTTTTCTATCGAGTGAAGTTCATCAGGTCTTGCAACTGAATGCGACTGTGACTAGATAAGATCCTTAACTATAACATATATTTTTTTTTAATTTTTAAACACTATATTCTTTGTCTCAGATGGTTTTAAAAAACTCAAATGTGCGCCCACCTCGCCTTAAGTAAAATTACGTACAAAATTTAAAGTTAAAACAACTGCCATTTATAAGGATATAACCTTATTAACCGACTACAAAGTATTCCAGTGCATTCGGTTTCAAAAAGGCGATAAGGTATATCTTGAATAAATCATAGGTTCAATACAATAAAAATTATTATATGGATTACACAGGAATCAATAGTTTTACACGTTGTTTTTTTATGAATTCAGTCAGGATATGAATGCCAGAAAAATTATGCACTATTCCGCTTCATCATGGTCTAAAAGCTTCGGAAAACATTCGTTTTCAAGTTTCTTTCTGCCAAAGCGATAGTAATTTATGAATATTATAATAAAGATAAAAAGAAGACTAAAAGAATGTACCTATATGTATACAACGACGACAATAGGACACGTCTTAGGCGTCAAAGTACTCCTCCGCATCGCTGTCACCTGGAAAAGTGCCCAGAAGACTGGCAGCATTGCCACTTTGAATGGTAATGCTAATTCTTTGGCCAAAGAAAGAGCCAAGCCCTCTGGTCACGCGAAGTATCGACCAGTCGATGAGATTTCCTAAAATAGGAGACGCGCACTCGGACCCCATTACCCGAGCCTTTCGACCCCAAACGGCGGCAGCAGCAGCGCCCGCATAGCCCGCCGTGCTTGCAACGTGAGATGGCGCAAGGGTATCGACACAAGTTACGTCCCGGATGATGATGATTATTAATGTATCAATATTCTTGAAATGCAACTTCGCCATACTCGTACGTCAATGTTATTTGACATTATTGATAGCCGGTGGTATTTTAACAATCATTATTCATATTTGATCAATACTGAGAATCGTTAAAGAGTCAGTATCATATATACTGTTTTGGTCGGTATATTATGTAAATGATAATACTAGACTTCAATAAACTTAGGTTTAATTAATGTTTTAGAGTATTACATGAAAAAGAGTTAGCCGTGCTCGGACGCCATATTGACAGCCCGCCTTGTCAGCGACTAGTGATGTTCCATTACGAGTACAATAGTGACGTAACCAACTCATAACATATACCATCACACACTAACACAAAGACATAATTGTTAAATTAATTAATTAAACCTAGGTACATAAATACATACATAACGCACGCGTTTTCCCTATGGGGTAGGCAGAAACCACAGAAAGCCACCTGCTACGATCCTTACATACTCCTTTTGCCTCGACCACGTTCATACACGCACTTCGGTTGCGAGTACTACGCACCTGTCCTTTCTGAAGAACCTCACCAATAAGGCCAGTGTCCTTCAAGGGCGTCCCTCCCGGCGTTGCCACTCACACCTGCCTTGTAAATACCATAAAGGTACATAAATCTCATCTTAAATTTCACCTTAAATATTGTTCAAGCATGGTTCCAATAAAGCTTTAGAAATAAAAGCAAAACACGGAGCACTCAACCTTTTCTCATCTCAGGGAAATAAGAATTATCGACAAATGAGTTACCTATTGAGTTTCAAGCGACCCAATAACTTGCGAGAAACGATACTCAAACAAAAATTTTATTTTTATTTTTTCTGCCTGAGCTTGTAAGGGGCCGTCCGTAATCACGTGATTATTAACCCCCCCCCCCTCCCCCTTGGTGATACGTGGTGAGGTTTAAGACTAAGCCCCCCCCCCCCCACCCAAAATCACGTGTATTTTTCAGTACCCACAAAGAATCATTAAATTTTTTTGATATTATCTTTAAATACAGTATAATTAATCTAATTTTATTCTGAAATTAAGGACCATGATACAATTGTCTAGACAGTAAGGTTGCAGGTGGTTTTTGACTGGCATAAAAATAATGTTAAAGGAACGGTATAATCATGTGAAAAACATATATTGTACTAGTACGTGAACATATTTAATGTACATTCTCCTCGGATTAGCAAGCCTTTCTTCAACACTAACAACTTTGTTTAGAAATCGCATCGCGCGTTTGACGAAAAAATAAATATACGTGATATCTTACTACACCCCCTCCCCCCTTGTGATATTTCGTGATTTTTACCAATCCCCCTCCCCCCCCTTTCAAGCCTCACGTGATTAATGGACGGCCCCTAAGTTCTTTACTACTTACAACTATTTTTATTATTTGCGGATTGGCTATTGAAAGTTTTAAAGTAGGTATTAATACTAGGTGTATGCGTTACTGTAGCATATGCAAAGCGGATAGTTGACAGACTCGACTGTCGTCCACCTGAATCAGGCATCACTCCAATGATTTTCAGATAAGGAATGAGAGGAGCGCCACTAGGGCTTAAAGAAATAATCAATCAAAACAACAGTCGATATGATCTTTAAAAGATAATTATGGTGGACCATTTATTAGGTTATTGGAATGGTCTTCAAAAGGCAATAGTAATAGTGCAGATCTCCAGCATATTATCAAAGGAGTAGATCCAACAAAACCACGTTTTCAAAAAGTTTTCTATTAAATTAGAAAAAAAAAGTTTTAAATATCTAGCTTGGAAGTATATTACCTGTTCCTTTTTTGCAGGGCAATTCCAGAGTCTATGACTCTCGATTGTACAAAGCTTGGTTTCGAGGGCTCCGCAGTGTGCAGCTCAATGTTTTTTGCATTCTAGGGTGGTTATTAAAATTGATTGATTTGAGAGCAGCGGAGGTCCAGTGGTGGCGGCCCCGACTTACGTGTAAGTCGTGGGTTTGAACCCAGGCAGGCGAATTACTTTATGTAATTTATTTCATCACCACTGCTCTCAAAAAGGGTTAAGGAAAACATCGTAAGGAAACCGGTATGTCCTAGACCTAAAAATTCGAAGACATGTGTCATCTACCAACAAGCACTGGGCCCGCGTGGTGGATTATAACCCATTCCCTCTCTAAAGAGGAAGCCGTATGTCCCAGCAGTGGGAACATTATAGGCTGATTATGCTCGGGTGGTTATCAAAGGCTTTGGTGTGCTGCTTTTTGATGTAATAGTTTTCTCAAATAAATAAATAAATCATAAATGTCTTTCCCGTCTCTTCTTGAGTGGGAATCGAATAAAACAGCAATATTAGATATCGGAAATCTCAGATAAGTACGTGTAAGACATTTAGGAAGGGAATCCAATTTATCTAGGGTAGTGCGAACCAATATTAGGGAACCTTCCGACGCCCACAGACGATTGGCTGCGCTTAGTGCCTTTAAAGGTTTGAAGTGGGTTAATAACGTACTAGAAAATATAATACTCGCAATCGTCGTGCGTGTAAGATTAGATGTATGAATATGGACGAGACGAAAGGAGTATATAAGGATCGCTGTAGGTGGCGTTTTATCATTTCTGCCCGGGAAGAGGGCGTGAATTAATGTACGATTGATTTTGTAACAATATTTTGATTTAAAAGAGTGTCCATGGAGTTTCTTGCCCATTCTTCTCCATAGAGATCTACGATTTGGAATGTGCAACTACAGTACTTTTGCAAGTTATTCTGCCTTGTGTCTGTGACTGTAGCTTAGCTTTTTGTTTTTGACTTTCAAAAGTGCCTGTAATGGTTTAATTGAAATAAATGCTTTGACTTTGACTTTGAATGCCGAGAATTCAAAATACGCCTATATGAAAAATATTGGTGTCCGAATTTGGTGCAACATGCGCAAGCTAGGCGTCAAAGGGCATTGTTATAGAGGGAGTTCACGTGACCGTCAGACCTACATCATTTCATAAAAGCTGAAACTTTTTCTGTGGAAGTACCTTAGTACAGGAAAAACAATAGGATGTTATGAAAAGTCGGTCGTGGTGGCTTCGGTAGATATCAGGTGACAAAGGCGAGCTTAATAGCTGCTAGGTTACGTCATATTAAAAAGCGTGAATTTTTGATATTGTCTACATAAAGACTACTGATGATGATTCACCTCCTACACTGCCAGACACTTTGTGTGGTGGTGAACCATCGCCAGACACCTTTAAAGTACGATAAATTGTGAGTTTAAGATGAGCGATGTCTCGGGTCACCCGTTTCTATTAGTAAATCGTGACGTTCACTGTGCTATGCTTGGTTTGGACGAAAAGTGTTAAAAGTACCGTCTCTAGCAGTGGCCGACGAGGCGTTCCTTTATTCCGTGTTCTAAAGTTATGATTTAACTACTTGAAATACAAATGAAATTGATAATCTTAGTTACCATACGTGTATAAATTCTGGCACTTGTTAGATCACTGGTCTTATTTTGTATAAGATTATTTCCTTCACCTGTTACGCATATTTCCGTAGTCTTCAAAAATTTCAGACAGCATTTTTAAAGTTCAGGCTGATATAAAAAATGCAGTACCTAGACAAAAAAAACGAAACGTATCCAAAGAAAATAAAACACAATTCCCTTTTGGAACTTCCAGGTGCCAGCTAATAAATTCCAACACGACACAGACATAATTAACCCTTACCACTCCAACACATAAAATGTACCTCATAATGAATTTCCTGTAATTAATTCTATTCTCTCTTTGTTCACAGATTACGCTATCTCCTAAGACAATTGAATAGGGGTGAAATATCTGCAGAGACTTTACAAAAGAATCTACAATATGCTGCGAAAGTTCTCGAAGCTGTCTACATTGATGAAACCAAGTATGTATCTTGCTTTTAGGGTTTTTCGTAGGAACTGGTTGTGAGATAATAGTTGAGGAAGACTATGCTTCGATTTCCTTTGTTTTTTAATAGATTTATAGTCGAGGGAACTTGCAACTGATTTGATTGTTGGTGGCGTGTTATGCTGAAAGTTTTTAAGCAGGCATTATAATTATTTAAAATAATAAGTAGGAATAAGTAACTTATGCAGCCCATTTTTGTAATGAATGAAAAATTAGGACTTCATGAGATACGAGAAGGTTAACCCTGAAAGATGCAGTGAACTAAATGGAACTATTAAACGAATCTGTGTCCTGGATAATTCTCGATATAAACAACATTGTTGAACTCATTCAATCCAATCTTTATGTTAAACCAAGTCCATTATTGCTACCGGCTCATTAAAATTGTTTACTTAACCAACTTTTATCAAACTCAACTGGTTAGAAGACAAGTGGACCGTAACTTTTTAATTACCTTCAATGTTCAGCTTGACATTCTTACGGTTGCAAGTAGCCCCCCGAAGCGCAGTTTTTCTCAACAAATAAATTGTATAGTTGGAAAAAAAATCTCATAACTTCTATGTTTCAGATTTGTGTAGCAGTTCCTATATTTTACGCCGTGATCGTAAATTTTATTCATGACACACAATACATAGAATTCATTTTTCGTTGTGGGAGCTTCTAAATACCATTTCTGTCACCCCCAGTATTTCTATTTTGTAGTGTCGGAGCGTTTACGTTCTTTTTTTTTTAAAGTAGCGTATAATGGAACTAATTGGGTTTCTTGTTGAATTCATTTATTCGGTGTGCTATATTTGTATATAATTAGATAAAAAGCACCTACTTACTTAAATTGAAATAGTTTAACTAATAATAATGCTGCTCGACTTATAGCAAAGAGCCTCGACCAACACCTTAGGAGGCTCTCATTGCGCGGCTGGGTCAAGGGCTTGATTCAGACAACAGTACTTTTGGACACAAAAATGATCTCAATGACGGACGGGGAAAACAATCGCCTTTCGGCTTCGATAGGTTCTTCGCTAGGCTAGGCTTTCGCTTTACATCCTTTATTCTATAAAATTGTCAGGCCACGATATTTGCCTTTATATTATAACGTGTACAACCCCTTAATGATATGATATGAATGAGTCGTAAGATGGAGATATAAATATATCAATATTTAAAAATAACTAAATAAATAGATGCGGATTTCTTGTGCCACTTCTTCTGATCATAAACACAATTGGCGTCTTATTTATTTTCAATAAATAATATTTTAAATAATATTTATAACATCAAAACGTTTAATAAAATGTATCTTTGACTACTTTCGGATATTGGAATGAATGTTTCTTGCAATATCTAAAGTGGTCTGCGCCAATATTGCAAGCTCTTATCGAGAGTCCACTCCAGCGACAAATGTGCTATTTATCTATAAAATGGCTTACTATCACTTCTGTACCCAGATATCTCTAAAATATTGCTTCATTTTTAGGACAAATGCGTTTTCAGAAACTGTATCGAAGCAAAATAATTTAAAAAAAAATCACAAATGTAATTTTTAATTTTTTTGTTTTAATTTTTGTAATATTAAATAATATGTATTTATGTAAATTGGTTTTAAAAAACACTTTTACCCGTCACACCATGTTACGTGTAAAAACTAGATGGAAAATATTGCTTATTTTTTAGGAAAAATGCGTTTTCAGAAACTGTGTCGAAAAGCAAAATAATTTTTAAAAATCACAAAAGTAAATTTTTAATTTCTGTTTTTAAAATTCTTAAATTGGTTTAAAAATCACTTTTACACGCCAGAACATGTTATGTTTAAAGACGAGATGGAGCCGTTGTTCGTATCTGACTACTACTGACGATTGTGAGCCAGAACTGCCAAGATATTCGTAACTTTTCTGTATTGGTACTTACTGACGATTGTGAGCTAGAACTGCCAAACCGTATCAGTACTTAGTAATTACTATTTTTTTTATAGCCTGTACTGTCACACTGCTGGGCCTCCCCCGCTTGCTTCCATGTGTTCCTTTCCCGTGCCTCCTCGAACCAGCCCTCGCGGTATGCGGCCAGATCGTCTCGCCACCTCTTTCTGGTCACGGCGGTGCCGTCCGTCTTGCGACAAGCATCGTGAGGAGACTTTTGCCCAGCGGTCATCGTGAATGCGGCTGACATGACCCGCCCAATCCCATTTTAGCCTAGCAGCCTTCTCGTTTAAGTCCACTATGCCCGTTTTGGAACGCAGCGTGGTCTTTGGAAAAATAATTAGGATACGTATGTAAATCCTCAAAAGGTTTAAGGCACTGAATCTTTTAAAAAACCTTTTGTCCTGATTATCTCGCTTGTAACAAAAACATTATCAAAAATAAAAACCAGTGAAAGGTACCTAACAGACCTCTAATGAACTCGTAAAGGGAGGATCTAATTAGTGTAGTCACAAGCAAGTCAGGTTAATTAGGGAGACAAAGCGGTTTGTTACAGTGCCCTTGAAAATTTTACGAATAAGACCTAATTGGACTAACAAAGCTTTTAAATTAACTTTTTACTAAGTTTTTACTGTGTAATTAAGGCTGTTACTTACTCGCAAATTGTTGTTTGCACGTATAGAGCTGCGCTACGTGAAAATATGCTACGCTATACGTATAAGATATTTCAGATTAATAGTTCAATCAATCAATCTGCCTAGCTCCTCCAGTCTAACAGGATTTAGCTGAATACCAGTATTTTACATGGAGCGTCTGCCGGTTCGCGCTGCATAAGTTAGTTACTGCATAATACGATACTTCTTGTTAAGACTGATCTGGTGCTCAGGTTAATGGTTAGTTGCGCGTAAAACCCGCGCTTTTATTGGCACCGAAATAAAGCTAAAGCGACAGGCTACGCAAAACCAGTATACACTGATCTCTCACTGTACGGGAAGCTCATACAAAGCGAGGTCAGAACGATCAAATATAAAATCAAATTTTGGTTGGCGCGGTTGGAGCAGATTCCCGCACGATACAAATGTTTGTATAGCCTTCAGGTAGTTGTTCCGGGTCTGGCTGTTTGTGTATGTTTTTTTTTTCAACGTTTGTAAACGCACCCAAGATACAGGAGAAATTCCTAGTGTGGGGCATTTAAAAAAATAGATATACAGTGTGTAAGGGACAGCTCTCCGAAAACTGACAGGGTGCATTCAGCTCCTTATTTTGAATCATATTCCTCCGGAATTTTTCTCCGGACTAATTTCCATTTTTTTATCGTTTTTTCAGTTACTATTTCTTTATTTCAATGTAAAATTACATTATCTGTACGCAGCACTCCAATAATGTAAATAATACGGCTCCATTAATGTAAAATCAAAAAACTAACAATGGATGTTGATATACTAGAGTATATCAACATCCATTGTTGTTTATTGTTGTAGTGAACAGCTGATTTCACACTGAAATCAGCTGTTCACTTCCTGCCTAGCTACGAATTCATCGAACTCGCCGTCGCGCTTGCTGTTCGCTACGTGCGTACAGCAAACGCTGCAAGTTGCCACGGTAACGACACATTGAGGACATAAAACAAATAAAATTTATTGGATTCCCATAACGTTCCTGAAATAATTCCTTGTAATGCATCTTAGTAAGATATACTGAATTCACCCCATCAGTCTGCGGAGGGTTGTCCCTTACACCCTGTATATTTAATTTTAACTTAAAATCTTCTCTAATATTATCTGAAAATTTAATTTTCATTGCCAAAGGCATTTTCACACGTATGTTATTCAAGACAAAGATTGCTTTTAGGCGTGTAAGCATATTTGCTCATTAGAAGAGAATTTTCGAGACGTATTTAAACGCGTAATTGACAAAGCTTTATTTACATTAAAGATTATGATTCTGTAATACCAACATAATAAATGAACCTTCGCTGTTTCTATATTCGCATTTTAGACAAGAATTGATAACAGTTTCAGACGTTTTAACTTCGCTTTTAGGTACAAAGTGGAATATTTTGCATTCTCATCTATTTGTTTATATTAAGCATCGAAAATCTTGCAATTATAATCCAACACATAGTTGTGTGTTCAAACAGCTAGGTTAAAATTAATTTCTTTAGTAAAAATATTATGATGTCTATCGGTCATTTCAGCCCGGAATCACCCACTGTAGGGTATAGGTCTTCTCTTTCTTCTGCCATTCTTCTCTGTTCTGTGCGTCCCTTACCCATCCGTTGCCCGCGTGTCAGGCTTAGGCAGTCAGTTAGGTGTCCCCTAGTTTTGGTGAAAACGAGCTTAAGGCATTCAGTTAGGTGTCATTTAGAGTTGGTGAAAACGGGCATATGCGTTCATTTAGGTGTCACTTAGTGTTGGTGAAAACGGGCCTAGGCATTCAGTTAGGTGTCACTTAGTGTTGGTGAAAACGGGCATAGGCATTCAGTTAGGTGTCATTTAGTGTTGGTTAAAACGGGCCTAGGCATTCAGTTAGGTGTCACTTAGTGTTGGTGAAAACGGGCATAGGCATTCAGTGAGGTGTCACGTAGAGATGGTGAAAACGGACATAGGCATTCAATCAGGTGTCACTTAGTGTTGGTTAAAACGGGCATAGGCATTCAGTTAGGTGTCACGTAGAGATGGTGAAAACGGACATAGGTATTCAATCAGGTGTCACTTAGTGTTGGTTAAAACGGGCATAGGTATACAGTTAGGGTCATTTAATGTTGGTGAAAACGGGCATAGGCATTCAGTTAGGTGTCACTAAGTTATGGTGAAACCGGGCATTACACATTTAGTAACGTGTCACCCAATTTACTGCCCAACTCCACTTTAAGTCCTCTTTAAGCGTATTGCCATGCCCCGACGACGAAGTATTTCGTCCGAAGACTGATTTCGGTGCTACGCACTCAGTCTAGTAGGGCAGCATGACATAGCTCGCTCCATGGCTTTTTGTACAACTCATAAACGGTGAACAGTCTCCTTTATGAGCGTCGGACAAACAAAAAAAAACAAAAAAAATTACAAACACAATCCTATTGAACACAATAGGATTGTTTATGAAATGCCTCCGTTTTTAGATGTGAATGGAATTTCGTCAGTTAAACATTTTTAAGCCTGTGTATACGCTTCATCCAACTTATCTGTGCAGGCGGGAAAACACAGAACTAAAACAAATGTACCCAGTTCGACATATCAAAGCATTTTTACTTGACAAGCAGCGCCACTTTGAACTGTACACTTAAAGTGATCATACTGTGCCTACTATGTAGACAAAACGGTATCCTTTTTCGAAAAATAAAATCACGCAATGCCGACATCTGCCACGGTACTAAAACTATCAGAATAAAAAAAAAACAATTAAAACAAGCCAGCATCTGTTACATTCATGCGAGAGTCGACGCTACCAAATGAAATGTGCGACTCTACGCGGCTTTATGTAGAGGCAATATAGAGCAGCGCGATCAAACGGGGTTATGAAATTGTGTACGGTATCGAACTTATGAAGAATAAATAAAGTTGCCATATGTTTACTGAGGAGGACCTCGTGGCTAAATAATAGCAGCTGCTCGGGTCGATCTTCAGGTTAAGCCGCACTTGCCTAGGTTGGTCCGTGGATGGGTACATACCGAGTTTCCTCCGTGCCTCGGAAAGAACGTTAAGCCGTTAGTCCCGGCTGTCGTTTGTAGATCTTTGACAGTCGTTAAGATAGTCAGTGCCTCGAAAGTCCGACAACCGGCCTTACCAAAGGCTATCGTGTTACCCAGTGCTAGCTGGGTTGTGGAGGTTAGATAGGCATTCTCTCCATGTAAAATACTAGTATTCAGCTGCATCCGGTTGGACTGGAAGCCGGCCCCAACATAGTTGGGAAAAGGCTAAGCAGATGATGATGTTTACTCTTGCATTTGGGGTTTGTAAATTAGATTGGGAATTAAAGAAATGAAAGTGGGTACGAGAAAAATGTATGACAAACATGAAGTAAGAAGATCTAAGGGGAAAGCGCCAGGGGTGCACTCGAAATTCTATTTTTCTTAGTTTTTTTGCAATTTCCAGGTCAGTGTCAGGCGGTATGTTAAACAAAATATGATTCGCGACCGTAATACGTATTTAAGTACATTAAAAGAAAAGAAAGAAAACACATTTATTTGGCACATGCCACAAATGCACACAACATAAAATAAAATAAAACTTAAATCTCCACAATAAAAACTTAAATCTAAACAGGAAAAAAAAAGGGAAAAGTTTTGTCTCACGGTTGCGCCAAAAAATTAAAAAAAAAATAATTAAAAAAATAAAATCTTCAATACAACCCTCTATGTTCATTTAATGACTATTTCATGAAAAAGGCTTTTAATTGGATTAAATAAACTTGGAGGGTTTAATGATTATAACTCCGTAAGGCCATATTTTTTACAGTGGCAAATCATATTTTAATCAACATACATACAACCCGACACTGTCCTGAAAATTGAAAAAAAAAAACTTAAATTGAATTTCGCGGGCTACCTTGGCGCTTTAATAGGGTTTATTTCGAAACAAAGAGAAACTTGCCGATTATCTTAAAAATACTCTACTCTGGAATTGAACCTTGCGTTTGATAACAAGCCATACATAAAATGCCTCTTAGCTTCATAAAAAAACCCGCCAAAACAAAAAAAAATAGCAACGTAATTCATATATGAATTTATTCAGCCGTAAAAAGAACATTGGCCTATTCAAAAAGGCCTATAAACATTATTGAAGTATACGTGTACACTGTTTGTTTCGATACCCATTTCCCTGAAAAAAGGCCCGGTGTATATAATAAGGTTTTATATTTCACGTAGGTGGAGTAGCTCCGCCCCGCGTGCAATGTGCACCATGTACTCAGGTGGAAAATAAATTCGTACACACCCGCTCAATATATAAAACAATTTATATTGTTGTGTGAACCGCCAGTCTGAGGAATTCACTGCCGGCTTCTCTGTTTCCTGATCATTATAATAATAATATTTTTTTTTTATTGTTAAATGTTTTTTTTATATTTTTTGTTACTTAAAATATTTAAAAGTGTTGAGAATATCTTAGGAAAATGAATAAAGAGAATAATAAACTTTATGTCCGTTAAACTTGGCCTATGTTTACAATTTTATAACAACATGTATGTTTATGTCGCGTAGAAAAAAAAAACAATTTTGCAATTGATGATGGTAGGTATTTGGAACTTATTGGCTAGTTTTGTGACAAACAAATTAGATAACTACCCTCCGTACTAGTAAGAAACTGTACGACGGCGATCATTATAATCTAGATCTCTTCAAAGTTCGAGTGAATCGGTTTCTTCCATAGACTCAAAGTTCGAGTGAATCGGTTTCTTCCATAGACTAATATATTATAATATGAGATAGACTGGCAACTGTCAGTTTGATTATTTCTTGGCATTGAGCGACATCTGGACGCCAGACCCGAGAACTAAATCAAATATATCAATACCTACGTATAGATAGGTTCTCAGCTAGTTCTCGAAATGTCAAATGTACCTACTGATTCGACCAATTTACAATAAAATATTAAATACTTTATTTTTTGTGATAAAGTATTTAATATTTTATTGCAAATCGGTCGAATCAGTACATTTGACATTTCGAGAACTATTCGACAAAATAATATTTAGTTAAGAATAAATAGAGACAAACAGTCAGGAAATAATACAAAATTATCATATTTTATTTATTTATTTTCTTAAACATTCAATAATACTCCAGTTTGCCTTTCTCGTTTCCTACCCTTTCTTTTATTAAAATGCTCACGGGCCTGTAGGGTAATGCAGTCCATCTCATTACAATCTGCTTCAGTAAAATTATAAAAGCTCTTGCCAGTGAGAACATTGCTGACTTCTTTTCTTCTTCATTGCTGAAGTACACAACACTTTTAGAAATGTAGTCTATACTGGAATTTCAGTATTTCTGGAATATACTGAGCAACTAAAGCTCAACTTAAACATATATTAGTCTATAACTCAACGTTATAAATTATTATAACACAAAATAACCAAAAAATTACAAGAAAAATGCGCACGAGCATGTAATCACACCAGTGGAAAAATTCTTGTGACGTTCAGAGTTAGTGTTGCTAACTTTGGTATTATAGAAGTACTCCTAAGATTCTATCATAGTAAAAATATCACTTAAAATACAGACTTTTAACAAAATATTTTATAAATAAATTCTACTAAGTTGTTAAATCATACATTTGGTGCAACTGGACACTGATTAAAGAAAAATAGCAAAATTAACAGTTAGTGAAAGTATCAAATATTTCAAGCAAAAAAAAGTGGTAACACTGCTCTAAAAAGTTCTAGATCTGGCGGATAGATGGCACTTTTCACAATAAGAAAAAAATGTTCTAAGTTACCAGGGCATGGTTTCTTATAGACAAGCGTGCTCCACCCTAGGCCGCGTCATCGCTTCACATCAGGCGAGTAGCGGCAAAACCCAAGCTTATTTAGTATTAAAACAAAATTGTAGACCAAAGAAATATGAACTTATTACTTTGATTTACATTAGCAAATGACGTCATTTTTAAAATTTATGCAAAATTTATGAAACATCTAATAATCCAACGCATGAAGATGAACATTTTGCTTAGCTATACATGGTACATCAATACAAATTTATAGCTATAAACCCTGAAGACTGCCTATTTAAATTCTTGACCGCCTGCACGAATTGCAAGAAAGAATGATTACAAAAATAACTCAAGTAAATTGCATCAATTTTTATTATGTGAGATTGAAAGCCAGCCCAATCTTGATTGAAAGGCTGGATATATCTGGATAATGCGGATGATAATGTGTAGTTAAAGTAGTCCTTAATATTTAGAAGGTTATAAATGGAAACTTAAAGCACAAAGTGCACATTACTAGTATTTACCTATACAGCTCGTAGACTGCAAATTTTGCGGAAGAATAAATAAAACAAACAACTAATATAACCTAAAACTGAACCTCCCAAAACAACTCCTAGCAACACAATTCCAAATTAATAAACATGGAGTTACAGAACCTTGCGTACTCCTCGGAAACACAACTGTAGCAGAGAGTGCTAATAAATCAATAGCTATGAAATATTCCTGCCGTGAACCGGGTGGGAGCTAGCCACTTTGTATAAATTACCACCGCCTTTAATAAATAAGCCGCTGCCTCCGTTTCTCTTAATTTTAGTACAATTCTGACTAAAATAACCAAAAACCGTAAGAAAGGCTTTTACACGTTATATCGTTGTCAGCAGAAGTGTGAAAAAACTTAGCAGATCATTTTTCAGGTGTTATTTCGGCGCTTTTCTTCATGATTATTTTTGAGTGAAACAGTAAAATTATTTTTGACAGTAAAGTAGAAATGACATCCTACATAATGTTTCAGTAAGTTTATGTTTTTTATGCTAATTTCATATTTTGTTTTACCTACGTTTAAATGTCTTCAAAATAATTAATTTTAAGTACTTGTTTACCTACTCCCAATTTTAACTTTAGAATCTTGACAAAAAATGTTTTCTTCATATAATTGTTATATATAAGCCGGAGAGGTGATCTGTAACTCAGGACCTTCCTACTTCAGACACCTTTCTCTATATAAGATTGTACATATACCAGCGCCTGTAAATTCTGATGTTGATATAAATAAAGATTTATGATTATGATGACAAAGATGAGCACCAATACGTAAACACGTCAATTTTTAAAAGTTTTTTAAAAGTGTGTACTGTTCTTATTAATATTTCATGTTGTTATGAACATAGTATTCTGGAACTCATATTATTATGAAAAAGATTCTATCTCCAAGTTACAATCGTTATTTCTCGCAAAAATTGCTTTTAAATTTAGGAAAGTGTATACATATTGGTGCTCGTGACTGTACACTAAAAAAGTTGTGAACAAACAAGGCGTCAAATATCAATATCCAATGAAACGTTGAAGGCTCTAAAGCTGCCTCCCAATTAAGAAATAACAGAAAGATTCGAGATGCTTGAAGTTATAGACAACACAACAAAAGACGCTGATCACTGCAGAGACACTGTCACATCTGCCAGGGCTGCGGGACTGTTCGAAAGAGATACCGCGGCCCTGGAACACAAAGGGCAAAAGAAGGAACATGGATGGGTTTTAGTCAGTAAAAGTCTGACACTCCCTTCCACTCCGCCCAGTGGGGGGGGTAACTTGATGATTTCCCATCCCAAAAAAAAACAAAGAGACTGTCACATGTCACAAACAAAAGAAGCGGGCCGTATTAACAAATAATTTGAAGTTAAAAATCCACCTATCTTACCGAGTAAAGACACAATTCGATTTTTATTTTATAAATCAAAGACACAAAAAACTAAGCAGTTTTTTTCCGCTTTAAGTTCATTAGATACTTTGAAGTGAAATAGCTAAATGCAATAGATTTTTCTTTATTAAGTAGAGTAAACTATATACATTATTAATTAAAAACTATTAAATATACTTAAATAAAAAAACCCTGCAATTTACTTAGATGCTGAAAATTGGTTCGCTAAAATCGTTAATGAAAAAATTAAAATATCCATAGCTATCTCTAAATGCGCATGCACCAGCACGGGCATTCCTCCCAAAACCAATAACAACTGCCAAATTGTCGTTTATTTGCAACCTGACGTCGAGTTAACGTCAAGAGGAGAGTTACGTCAACAAGAGAGTTAACGTCAACACAAGATGGAGCGCCAATTCTGGGTACGGCAGAAATAAATTCGTAACACTATGTGCGCAAAAGGTATTTTTGACGCTTAAATATTTGAACAAGTTTTTTTGACGGCTGAGATAAATAATTTTGGATGATAAACACCCTGCAGAAGAATGCCCTAACATCTTACGAATCTGTGTCCCCCATAATCCTAAAAAATACGCAACCTATCACGTTAACCTATCAACGAAGTACCAGGCAAACATAACAAGAAGAATCATATTTCAAAGGACACACGACTTTCAGCTCAGTCGCGCAGACAGGATGACGTCATGCGATGGACGGACACGGCGTGACGGTTGACAGCAGGCGACGACGCGTGACGTCGACGGTCTCCGATTGAAAATTGTGGTTTCCGATGCATGTTTTCTATCGGGATCTGTATTGGTTGAGTGGCCGGTGGTGGTTCTTGTTATTTTTATGATGGACATATAAAATATCAATATATTATTATTATTTTTGTTTTTATAAAAATTGAAGGAAAGACGAGTACGACAGTGTGATCATCGTCGGATTAGTTGTTTATTTTTGGTTTGTACAAGAAAAGAAGATGTGCCGCCGTGTGCCTAATAGGATTTCCTAGCGGCTAAAATGGCATGCATACTATCTTTCACCCCTGCTTTTGGGGGATGAATTTCAGTCCTTACCGACTTTTTCTAGACGCTTTAGGGTGTGCGTTGCTGGTAAGTGCATTAAAGACTTAATTGAAGGAATAAGATAAACCGTACACCCAAGCTACTTATAAAAGCAGCTTGTCATAAAAATACAAAATGACGTCCTCCAGAAATTGATTGCTTCAGTAACACTCCCTACATAACTAGCTAACAGAACATTTACAAGGAGTAATAAAAACCTGAGAGAACGGAACGGTATAAAAACGTTACCGGTCGTAAAACGGCACGTAACTATATAAATATATAAGGATCCATTCGGGCTTACATAACGGGTAGTTACAATGAGGAGGAAACGTAATGATATTTTCACAAACGTTACGACTCAGGTAAATGGAACAAAGTATCGAGATATTGCTGGTAAACGTTTTATTTTTAAACGGCAGTTAAAGTTTAACGGTGGAGACATCTTATTTTAATTTTCAATATTTTCTAGACCGGGACTGGTCGTAAAGTTTCTATAAATGAATTTAAGGGATATACAGGAGAATTTTTTATGCAGTGCGGAAATTTTGACAGGGTGTTCTAACCATGAATATGAACAACTTTCACTATGGGACCATCTCTGAAATCACGAAAAAAAAATCAGCAGATTCATACATTTTGGTCGAGTAGGTATTGAACTTTAGTAAGAAACAGCTGATTTTTTTTTCGTGATTTCAGAGATGGTCCCATAGTGAAAGTTGTTCATATTCATGGTTAGAACACCCTGTCAAAATTTCCGCACTGCATAAAAAATATCCTGTATATAAATAATAACATGGCCAATGACTGATACTTTTTAGGGTTACATACCCAAAAGGTAAATAACGGGACCCTATTAGATACTAAGGCTTGGCTACTCCGGCTAATCTCCGAAACGGCTGCACCGATTTTGGCGGGCCTTACTAGCAGATAGCAGATGTTATAAGGTCTAACATAGACTACTTTTATTTTAGAGTAAGAATAAGGGTTCCGTGCAAAAAAAATAAAGCCCTTGAAATTGATAACAAAAGTCGATTCAAAAACGGAAGTAATATTGTTTTGTAATTAATTAAAAAATATAATTTCACGCGAACGAACGTCGTGGACAACAGCTAGTTAAAACAATAAAACGAATCATTTAATGTTTAAACTGGCATAACAATCTTAATTTTAAATTACAGTAATCCTAAAAGACCTTAAAATATGGAGCTTAAACACAAAACGGCGAAATTAAGCTCAATAAATTAAAGTATGAAAATGAAGTTATTATTTTAAATCCTTTGAAGCCCCGAGTGCTTAAAATATTTATTGATCGAGGTGTTGCTGATTCAGTTTTAATAGTACACACGCCATGGAAGCGCGTGCCTGAATTTCAACATATTTAAATATAATGAAACCCTGATTCCAGATGTAAAAATTGAATTCGTTTGACACCACGACGTGACATTACATTTATCTTTGCTTCCATTAAAAATAACTATCCAATAGCCTTTGAAAAAACTTTGTAATCTTACGAAACTATCTTTAGTCGCTAAGCTATTTGTCCCGGCTGTCATTTGTTGATCTTTGACAGTCGTTACCGGTGAGTGTCCCGAAAGTTCCACAACCCAGCACTAACTGGGTTGTGAAGGTCAGACAGGCAGTCGTTTCATGTAAAATACTGGTATTCAGCTGCATCCGGTGACACTGGAAGTCGACCCCAACATAGTTGGGAAAAGGCTAGGCAGATGATCGACACTATCTTTGGTATGTTCCACAATAACCCAAACAGTACAGAAGTTTAATTTTAGTAATAGCAGAGTTGGTTGGTATAAAAAATATATGATAAAGATGTGAACAAAGCAGTCAGTTAAACTATGACAACAACAAAAATGGAATACAGATGTTTATTAAGCAATAATGAGAAAAAATATAATGAAAAATACATATAATAAACAGAAAATAATAACATTGACATTATAATTAACACTAGAAACGGGATATTTACCAGGTCCACTATTTGTTTTGAGTTCCCGATATTTCGGCGCTGTTTCAAGCACCATGATCACGGAAATATCGGGAACTCAAAACAAACAGTGGACATGGTAAATATCCCGTTTCTAGTGTTAATTATAATGTTAGTGACCATGACAGTTTAAAAACTTATAACATTGACAGTTTTCGAACTGTTGACCGGTAGCAGTCTGCTGCTTACGATAATGAAGATAGTTGGGTCTTTGTTGTTATTGAGTCTAAACAATTCAACCTTTGAAAGAAAAATGCAAAGGCTTATGAGAAAGATAAAGCCGCTACCAACCTCAGAACCTCTGATCACAAAATGCGAACACAAAACCAGACCTAGCAAACGTTGGCTCACTTCTCAACGAAATTCCTAAAATCTCTGCCCTTGTTAAAACTGACACGTTCTATTATTCTTGAACCCGCGTGTACAAAACAAAAGGATTTCATTTGGAGCTTGTAGTACTTTGTTTTGTGAGAAAAATGCAAAATCTCGTTTTACTATCTACAACTGAGGGAAACAATAATGATCTAATTTTTTTTTGTCTTCATTTTACGCTTGATGTAGTCCTAACAAGAGTTATCAAATAACTTCGCTTGTTTTCAGCATATTTCGTACGACTATTAGGGTTCCGTTTTTGCCAACTGAGGTACGGAACCCTTATAAACAATACCTTTACCTACGTTTTCGTTTAAGGCCAAGCAGCATTCTTCTTCTTAGCGTATTGATGGCTATAACTTCAAATGTGTGTAGCCCAAAGCTCAGTCGCATTCAAAGACAGATATTTAGTCTTGATATACACAATTTGCCGATGAAATTAATAAAACGGCGAGCCAAACTTGCCTACTATAGCAGGAGATCGAAAGAACTGGCAGCAGCGTCCTTAATTAATCTTAAGAAGTTTTATATTTGTATTTTTTTAAGGAAAAATAAAGGCTTTTTTATTATGTATACTCAATCTGGTTCTTGTACAATCAATAACAAAAGACATGCTATTGCTAGCAATCTCGTTTTTCTTGTTTAGACTGAGTATAAAATCAAAAGAATTTTATTACTAGTCTCGTACAGAACATTGGTAATTCTCATATAACAATAACGGCAAATTGGAATCAATTTAGTTCTCCACCTCTATACGATCAAATTGCTCAATTTTGGCCATGCGATGCTCGCTTTTGTAATAATTTAGCTGGATAACAACTGGAGACCATAAATACAGCTAACGTTACTGATATGGTGAGCATGTAATTATACGTTGTTAATAATTGCAGTGTCAGTTCATTTAATTCCTAACACTGATATGAAGTACTAGCAATTGGAGCATCGATAAATTATGAAATGACCTTCAATAATTTACTACTTGAAAGAACTATCAGCTAAGTAATAGATTCCAAAACGAAAGAAAGCTTACAGCAGACTAATAAATTTTTAATAACAATAATATAAAACCAAATTTCTAGATACAAGCCTCCACAGATAAATACAAAATATCGACAATATTTTGTATAAATGGCCACAATAGTTCAAGAAAATGCTCTCAAAAGAGGTGACGTAAGATAAACATGACAATTGCGATCCTGTCGATAAAACAACACTATCTGAAAATGAACAATAATAAAACTCACCAACAGCTGCTGACATATGTATAAATGGCGGAATCATTTTCCACTTACTGCTAAATAAAACTGAAAAAAAAGACACTCCACAGCGAGAACTCCACAGTTTGTTTGCAATGCCTCAACAGGCCCCAGCAATTTTCATTTACCTAGCTTTGTTTGAGGACGTGAGCAAAGCAGGTTTTCAGTTGTGATTTACTGTCCTCTGTATACGATTTTGGGTTTTATTGGTATTTCAATCAGTGTATGCAGCCTGGTGAAATTTGTGTCTAATAGTGGACTAAAAAAAATTTACTGTTGGCCATAAGCTTCGCCAGGTGGATGGGATTTCCAGAGTAAGTTCTTTCAAAAACAACATGATGTACACAATTTAAAAACGTATACACTCTATTTTCTGTCTCATTTTAAGACTAACAGACTTAAAATACACAATTTACCTGAACAAAGCCAGCAAGAAAATCAAATTATAAATTCTAAACCTGCGTTCCCTAGACACGCCGTGTAACGTAGTCATATTGAATTTGTGCATGAGCGCAACGAAGCATCCCAGCCAATAAACTGACATGGTGCACGATGCATACTGGGAGAGTGCCAAGCTTTCAATTATGATACGCTATAATAATAATTCAATCATATTCAGAGATGGAGGCATGCCGTTTAAGAAGAATAAGCAACTTCAATAAAATTCTAACGTTGAATATAGTAAAGGCGAGGTACTTACAGAAGACTTCATTTCGCGCTGTATTTCATGCGCCAAACAATGTAATATTTATTTATTTGGTCCCATTTTTAGGGTTCCGTAGTCAACAAGGAACCCTTGTAGTTTCACCATGTCCGTCTGTTTGTCCGCAGCTTAGCTCAAAGACTCTTAGTACTAGGAAGCTGTAATTTGGCATGAATATCCAGATTTGTTACGCCGACAAAGAAGTGGTAAATAAAATCTCGCGTGTCCCATAATGGGTAATTAAAAAATATTGCGAGTTTGTTCAAATTTTTTCGATTAAGGGATTCGTTTGTGAAATATTAAGCTTTAAAGTGCAAATTTTTTTAGACTCAAGCGTCTCCCTCTCTACCAGCTAAACGGTTTTGTATGGGTGTGTGGAAAAATTTACGATGGTAGCATAAATAACGAAATTAAAAGGAAAAGTATCACAGCAAAGTAGGTTTTACAAGTTTACGAGTAAAAGTCGACCAACTTATAAAATCTACTTGGATAAAATATTTTTCTAAACATAATGTATGGGAGCACAGGTTTTTCAACTGCAAATGTAAGTTTGTTTTTATTATTACAATAAAAATCATCGTTCGGAGGCAAATCGGACCGTATAGGAAGTGGATTAAATTAACGTTGTAAGACTACGGAACCCTACACTGTGCGTGACCCGACACGCAAAACGTAAAACAAACGGAAAACATCGCTTTACTCTCAATTTGAAAAGTTCCCTAAATTCGTTTCTGTCAATCATTTTAAAATGGACGGTCACCGTCAGGCTTAAAAATACTTGACAAAGATTAGCATCAGTTAGTTTTTTTTCAGGTTTTCTGTGTCCGTGTCCCTCCCCGGATAAATCTTTAACCACTCCAACTTATTAATTTGCAAGATGCTATAATTATGATTTTTAAATGACAAGACATTTTCCAGCTACGAGAATAAACTTCTACATCTTCGTACAAAGATTTCCCTCAGAATATGTGATTACTTTCACAGACCAACAATTTCGCGCCACTAAATGATATATGGAAGCACAGTGAGACAATTTGCATATGAATTACATTTTGCATAGATGTCCCCGCTTTAAATTCAAATTGACTTTTCATAGGATTTTACAGACTAAAATTACTTTTGCGGAGTAATTTAACTTGAAAAGGAAAATACACTACGAAATGTTAAGTATTTATAAGAAGAAACAAACTTAATTAAGTTTGGTCCAGTTTTTAAAGTAGGAATCAAATCAAACTTTAAAGGTTTCCACAACTTAAACGTTCACGCTTGAAGCGAAACCATAGAAATCTTTGATTTAAATGAAATTAACTAGAAACTAAGGAAAACTTGTTATTGACTTCGTAATTTATTTCTCACATTATTCACTCGAAACGAAAACGCTCCGATACATAAAATGCTTTATTCATTTGAAGAACAAGCTTATAAAGATTTTATTTGTGAATTCATTAAAGATCATGTTCGCAACGATTGTCTCCAAAGCTAACAATTCTAGGGTGTTTATAACATTGGGTGTGAGCGGATGTGTCGTCGCGCCGCCAGTGATTATGTCTAACGCAGGGATAGGAGAGTGGCCGAGCAGCCGCGTGCGCAGCAGTCGACGCTCCACATGCGCCGCCTGCGCACCCCGTGCTGGGCGAGGTGCTCAGTAGAGAAACCAAACGAAGCAAAGTTAATACCGTTACAACACCGCCGACATTGGCCAAGTAGTCGCGCCTCCCTTCTGTCCAATCTGTGCGATTAGGTCTTTCTGTTCTGTTTAAGCTTCAGTTTACAATACTCTCTCAGTTTCCTGTCCTCCTGTTAGTTTAGTGTTTCCTGTATCATTTGCTGTTTTTATCAGTTTGGATTTGTATCCAGACTGGTAGTTTCAATTTTTAGGTTTTATAGGTTACTTATTTCTTTCTAAACGATTTTCGGTGAACAAGTTATGTGTTACGTTCCTTGTCTTTGATAAATTGCTGCAGTACTTATACTTCACAAAAGTAAAGCGTAGCTTGTTCCCAGGTAGAATAGCATTTCATCTGCGTCTAGATTACGTTTAGATTAGCTCTGGAACTTAGTCCCGTGTGCCGTTTGGACCCTGTGTGACTCGTCTTTGTGATCGTCCCAGTCTTCGATCCGTCTGTGTTTGTCCTTTCCTTAGGCATGTTCACCTTTCATTCTAATGTCTGGGTGACCCCTAAGTAGCGTCATTCCATCAAGCTTATCCTTTGTTTCATGAAATGTTTTATTTTCTTCACCATACCTATGATTTCACCCTTGTACTGTTGGTGAAATCTTGTATTTAGTACACGTGTTATTTTATTTATAGCTGCTACCTCTGCTTCTAAAATATTTTATATGTAAAATTCCTTTCTAGGTATTTTTCGACTAGCTTGTTTCATATTTTGACTATTTGATATCGTATTTTATGATTTCTAAATGTGTGTATTGTAAATTGCAGGTGTCTTTGTTTTATAAAACCATATGCTGGTTGTGTTCCTCATTTTAATTTTGCGATACTTAACTACATCTAATCACCAATACACCATTTACCGATTTGCCGTTTTCACTTAAAATTTTTAGAATATGGTTTCTATACGTGAACTTAAAATGATGAACGCTCAGTTTTCCCAAAACTAAAGTCGTTCGCGATTCTCCTTCTCCTTGTGTGATCCCTGACTCTGTCCCAATGACGTCGTGTTTTATTTTAGACCGGCAGTGGCGCGCCAGCAGTCGGCCCCAACCCTGGTGTTTAGGTGTGTCGATGTTATCACTTTTTATGCCACTCACAACGCTTGAATCAAACCAGAATTCTTCATCAAAATTTAAAATTCCTCCATCACAATATTCGAAAATTTCCGTCGGCTATATTCCGGTTTCATTCAAGTAGTAATGACAATACGACCCCGAATTAACCTTGAGCATCCCCAGAGATTCGCTTGTTTTGTCGTGTCGCTGTTTGTGTACTGTATTGCTTTCCATTGTGTCTAAGCTTGTGACTTAAATGTACATGATATAACCCGATGTGAGCCAAAAACTGCTTTGAATATGTTAATATAATTAAGATGCTGAATATAATGGGAAATTTGGTGCTCACCGATCTGTCTTTTAAGTGCCCGTTCTTTTCGTCATAAATGACAAAAACGAAATCTTCAACGCTATTATGATAAAGGCTTTCGTTTGGACGTTTTTTGTGACTTGCTCTTACTTGCGCCCGGAGAGCTTTAATATGAGCTAGGGCACTTTATGCTCTATATTAAGACACGTGTTCACGAGAAAAAGTAGGATAAATTAACTTTCAACTTATTTACAATCCAATACTTTGAAACAAATAAGTAAAATCCTCAAGGGTTAATAAGTTACATCTTGGACCTTAGACAATACTTTGATTGAGATCGATACGAGTTCTGTACCAACTTTATTGTTACTACAACAAAACCCAATGGAAAGCAATGTAACAGCATTACGAATTCTTGAGCACGCTGCATGTAACATAGGTATCCGATATCCTTTAGTTAGTGTACCCAAAATAGCATGTTCTGAAATCTGCCAACTGTCTACTTCATCACACTTGGTTTTATTGGCAAACAAAGTTTCTACACATCGGTATCCTACACCCAATACTTGGAAAAAATACTGTTCTCAATTTCAGGACCTTGTATTTTTTATTTCAACTTTTATTTTTGTCAGCAACAAACGATTTGAGATTTCACGAAAGTTCTAGATAAAAATCTGACATATTGTTCTACAAAGCCCCACGCAAAAGGCTGTCCTTATAAAAAGTTTTGTATTCAGGAAAATATGCCTAATTTGTGGATCTTGTGGGTGGGATTTTGTATACACCGTATTTTCATCATGCAAATTTTGTACTGTTTCAAGATAATGCAAATAAAATCACTTTTTTTACTTTGGTAACTTTACATAAGTAGTTAAAATCGTGCAATTAATTAAATTTTCACATTCATACAAGATAGTTTTACGAATAGCTGTAGCTGTTAGTGAGTTAACTAAGATTATATAACTTCGATAGACTAACAATGTACAGCATTACATAGTTAATTTTAATTAGAATTACAAAGTTTGCTTAGATATAGTTGTATGATATGAAAAGTTAAAAATCTTGAAGCAAGTATTATTAAGAATGTTATAAGTTTGTTAACAAGATAATACAATAGGATGAGAAGGTAATTTGTTTTAATTATCCGAAGTTTTTTTTTTGTTTTCTACGAAAATATTTTTCAAGTTGTACTACTTGAACTGAAAATTATGGATCCAAGAGCTATATTATTATTGGATCAAAACAAGAGAAAAGCGTCTTTATAGGAGACCCAGTCGGGAATGCCCATAACAGCGACATATTTGAAATGCAGCGTTGATTGTCATAAAATGGTGTCCTAACAGCTTCGCAGCTTTCAATGGTAAATGGAGTTAATGAGGACATGACAAAAATGGAGCTATATGAATTGTTGGACGTGAAGCTTGAGCTGAAAAAATATCATGTTTGCGATTTTCCAGAAACTCATTTTACTTTGTGCTGTGTACAGGCGGCTGGCTGACGAAGATGACGAGCTGTCAGAGGTCCAACCGGATGCCGTCCCTCCTGAGGTCCGGGAGTGGCTGGCTTCCACCTTCACGCGGCAGCTGGCGACGGCGAAGCGGAAGTCAGATGAAAAGCCCAAGTTCCGGTCGGTTGCGCATGCAATCAGGGCTGGCATCTTCGTGGACCGGATCTACAGGCGGGTCACTAGCACTGCGCTTATGCAGTTCCCTCAAGATGTCATTCGAGTGCTTAAGGTAAGTCATTCATTTTAATATCACATAATTGTAGGCGACGATGGCGAAGGATGAGCTCGAGTCCTATCGATAGAAATAGCAGTAAAAAGAAGTGTCTACTAAAGGAGCAGGCCTTTACCTTGCAGTGGGTCAATATAGGATGGTCAGTCAGTTAGTTGAAATATAAGGATCGATGTGAGAAATACAAAACCTGCCAATGTTGCGATGCTTGAGAGATACATATGTCCAGCAGTAAATGCGGTTGAAAATAATGAAGTTAGAAATGTATGCGCGTGGAAAGACTTTTTGACAAGCAGTTGAGCTAAAAGAAAATATTTATACATATAAAAATCACTGTCTGTTTGTTTGATCGTTTGTGTCCTATAGGCTCCTAAACTACCGAACCGGTTTTGATGAAATTTAGCACGCCAGGGAAGGATTCAGAACAAAAAATCTGAAAAAAGTCTTTGCAACGCACAACTAGTTACCAAAAATAAAAATTGCATAAATGTAATTTTTTCAATCCAACACTTTTATAATCTAATAAGGTTTGACACAATGGAAATATATATGTACTACGAAAGAATATCGATTTTAGGCCTGATCAGATACACAGCCGAAGCAAACACAGATTGAAATTCTATCACTAGTCCAAATACACCGATATTGCCTTCAAAAGAAAAACTCAAACGAAATTCCTTTGCAAATATTGAGTCACGTACTTCAGTTACCATTTATTCAATATCTCCCAAACTAAATTAATAACCGCGCGTTGAATTTGTCTGTTGAAGTTACACTTTGAATTCGAAGTGAACAATTAGTACGTTAGGATACCACAAGAGTGTTTTTGAACGATCCAATTACTTCTGGAAGCTGCTCTTAATCAGAATGATGGTTTTGTTAAAGTGATAGTCGATGGTTATGTGGTTTTAGCTGATGGAGTCTATTTTTAAAGGTATTTTAAAGTCTCAGCCTATATATATATACATCAAAATATGTTTTTTTGTCATCATCTGCCGAGCCTTTTCCCAACTTTGTTGGGGTCGGCTTCCAGTCTAACCGAATGCACCTGTATTTTAGATGGAGCGACTGCCTATCTGACCTCCACCGCCCAGATAGTAGGCAATCGAAATTCAAAAGAATTGAGTGGACTCGTGTCGGCGCCCCGGGGGTTTATTAAAGAGACTGATAAAACCGTTTTACGTTTAATTTGAATGTCCTACAAATGACGGTGTAGGGTAAAGTGCATCATCATCTGCTTAGCCTTTTCCCAATGTTGATGTTGTGATCTTCCAGTCTTCCAGTCTAGAGCTAGCATCCAGCCGAATACCAGTATTTTACATGGAGCGACTGCCTATCTGACCCCCACAACCCAATTAGCGCTAGGTATTACCTAGCGCTAATTGGGTTGTGGGGGTCGATACCCTTTGTAAGACTGTTTGTCGGACTTTCGGACCACTGACTACCTGTAACGACTGTCAAAAATCTACAAATGACAGCCGGGACCAACGCCTTAACGTGCTTTCCGAGGAACGGAGGAAACTGGATATGTAACGGGTGGTCACCCATCCACGGACCAACCTAGGCAAGCGCAGCTTAACCTGAAAATCGACCCGAGCGGCTGTTATTATTTAGCCACGAGCTATATTTCTACGATCTATGCAGTTCAGTTTGCTATATAAGCAAAGGGGTTGGTTCGCGTACCGGAGGACACGGTGGAGCACACCGTCGAGGTCTGCTCCGCTTGGGAGGAGCACCGCCGTGTCCTCGTAGCGGCGATTGGCGGCGGCGACCTCTCGCGCCCGGCCCTGGTTCAAGCCATGGTCCGGGGCGAGAGGGAATGGGAAGCCGTCGCCTCCTTCTGCGAAGCAGTCATGCTAGCGAAGGAGGCGGCGGAACGTGAGAGGGAAAGAACCTCCTCACGTCCCAGCCGCCGCGGGAGAAGCACCGGGCGTCGGGGGCCACGCCGTGATGGCTCTCGGCCACCGTAGGCGCGGGCCTGTGGACGGTGAGTAATGGGCTAGCTCGCCGTCCGTCCGTCGTAGGACGACGGGCAGGCCGTGTCGACGGCGCGTTCGTGTTCCACGCGCGCCTCAAAGAGATGTCAGCAAACGGGAGGGGCCCGCAAGGGCCGGTGCCTGCCAGGGCTGCGGGACTGTTCGAAAGAGATACCGCGGCCCTGGAACATAAAGGGCCAATGAAGGAACATGGGTGTTTTTTAGTCAGTAAGAGTCTGACACTCCCTTCCGCTCCGCCCAGAGCGGGAGGAGTCATTTGATGATTTCTCACCCTCCAAAGTAGTTCAATTAGGGCTGATTTTTCTTACACCTCTGGATTAAAATTGTAAATACACATTTTGTATCAAATACCAAAGACCAAAAGTGAGTTAAAGCATTACAGAAAATGCGGAACTGAAAAACTGCTATGACTTTATTTTGAAAGTTTCACTTTGTACTGTAATGGAGCTCTGCTTTCAGCATTTTGTGAGTGACACGTTCAGAGAGCGGGGCCTTTTTGCTGCGTGACCTAATTTTTGCTTTAACTCCGCTTATAAAAACCATCCTGCCGTTGGAACTCTTCAAAAGAATATTATGGTTTTTAGGGTTCCGTCAAGGCATACAGATTAGTAACGCCTACAAAATTGTAAAATAAAATCCCGAAAAGTATTTTTTTTAGAACTCTCCTGTACACGTAAAGTGGAGATTTTTTTCCCCACGCGTACCCCATAGTGTGGCATGTCGTTGGATGGGTTTTAAAAAAATATTGCGAACTATTTTTCGATTAAGGGATTCGTTTGTGAAATATTAAGCTTTAAAGTGTTAATTTTAGTTAGACTCAAGTAACCCCCCCCCCCCCCCCCACCTCTACCAGCTAAACGCTTGTGTTAAAAGGAAAACTATCATAGCTAAGTAGGCTTTACAAGTTTACGAGTAGGTAACAGTCGACCAACTTATAAAATGTTCTTGGATAACATATTCTTCTTAACATAATGTCTGAAAGCACAGATTTTCCAACTGCAAATGTAAGTTTGTTTTTATTATTACAATAGAAATCATCGTTCGGAGGCAAATCGAACCGTAGGAAGTGGATAAAATTAACGTTTTAAGACTGCGGAACCCTACATTGTGCGTGGCCCGACACGCACTTGGCCGGTTTTTTCCTCATTACGTTTGTTATGAGGATAATAAAGATTACGTAAAACGATATGCATGGAAAAGATAAGGTGAGAAGTACAGATAAAGAAGAAAGCGGATTCCCTTTTGTGGGAACACAACAGAGGCCCGAGTACCAGTTTTGGCGTTTTTCATAACGTAAATACGTCGTTTCTTTTTTTTTTAATACTATTATCCTAGAGCATTATAGTTAAATTGTTTGCAACAAGCACAATCCGTATCATCTATAGTTATGAATAATGTTTTAAAATTATGAAAATATTATTTGCGAAACGAGTATTTTTAAACGATTGAAGGCCCTACCTCCAGTCGATTATGACAGAGTTTTATAGTAAATTAAGTTTCTAGTTCGGAATGTCGAAGTTCAAAGTATCGTTGCCCGTTGAAGATGGAAGCGTCAGGGTAGCCCGTAAAATTATACTCGAGGACCGTGTAGGGTTTACACGGTCCATGTAAGTAACATGGAATGTTTTTTTTTTTTGAGAATGTTTTTGCACCATGTGCGAGGACCAACCTCCTCAAAGATCTCAAAAAACACAACAATCAGTTCTCCACATTTAGGGACGCCTGTGAGGCAATAGGGTTGATGGAAAATGACGATCATTGGAACGTAACTTGAAGAGACAGCACAATGTAGATCAGCGATCGCGAAAAAACTGTTAGCAATATTAATAGGTACATTTGGAATTTCAAATCCACAGCAAATCTGGGAAAAATTCAAAATCAATATGTCTGACGATCAAGAAAATAATCCAAATGTCACCTTGTATGTGATTTAATTTACAATAAAGCCTTAACAAATATTGAAAACCAAGTGATGAATATTACTGGAAAAGATTTATCTGAATTTGGAATGAGCAGACCACAGAGAACCGAGGAAGTTATTAATGATTTATGACGATACCGTCGATTTAAAACAACGAATAACAAAGTCCGTTCAGCTTTTGAACTCGGAATAAACATTCATTTTTGATAATGTTATGCAAATAATCGAAACCGGTGAAGGATGTTGGTTCTCTGTACATGCCCCGGGTACTGGTAAAACTTTTCTTTTAAATCTTCTTTTAGCTCAAATCCGGAAAGATAAAGGAATTGCTGTTACAGTGGTGTCATCAGGAATAGCCGCCATGCTACTAAATGGTGGCCGAACCGCACATTCAGTGCTTAGGCAGCCATTAAACTTAGATCACGAGGAAATGCCTGTTTGTAACATAAGCAACAAGAGCGAACGGGAACGAATGTTGCACCAATGTAAACTGTTGGTTTGGGACGAGTGTACGATGTCTCACAAAGGAGCCATCGAAGCACTGAATCTGATAACAAAAGACCTCAAGAATAACCAAAGGATCATAAGAGGGATGGTGGAACTGTTAGCCGGCGATTTTAGACAGACTCTGCCAGTGATAACTAGGGACACAATGGCAGATGAAACAAAGGCATCTGCACTGTGGGTTCATGAACAAAAATTTAGTCTGTAAAAATTTTAGTGTTGTAAAAATGAGAGTACAACTGCACAAGGGCACAGAATTGGGACAATACAAAACAAAAAAAATCAAAGCATTTATTTCAAGTAGGCCCGTTACAGGCACTTTTGAATTATCGAAACAAAGACAACAATGAAATGTAGCTACAGTCCTAGTCACAAGGCATACAACTGTGAAAGTAGTAGAAGTAATAAGTAGTGTGAAAGTACAATACGCTGCAGCACTTAAAAAATATGACGAAAATCAAATGAATACAGATAATGACGGTATGATTACATTAAACCACGAATTTTGTAGCATTGTTCAAAACACAGATGATCTCAAAAATACGGTGTATCCCGCTGCCATCTGCCAACTAATATCGGGAATAGAGAATGGTTATGTGAAAGGGCAATTTTAGCACCGACAAATGAAACTGTGGGACACATGAACGAAAACATAATGTCGGATGTGGAAGGTGACGTTGTGGAGTACATTATCTCAGTGGAAACGATAAATGTCATGGATACCGAACAGGTAACAGCGTACCCTATTGAGTTTCTCAACTCTTTTGAGTTATCAGGAGTGCCTTCCTATAAAGTTGATGTTCCGTTGCTGCTAATGCGTAATCTTGATGCGCCAAGATTATGCAATGGTACACGGCTACATATTAAACACCTCGGGCGGAATATTGTAAAAGCGAACAAAACGCCTGGAATAGCAAAATGTGAGAGCGTTTTGATACCCCGAATACCAATAATTCCAACAAAGTTACCTTTCTAATTTAAAGGAGTGCAGTTCCCCCTCAAAACAGCTTTAGCAATGACAATAAACAAATCTCAAGGACAAACTTTGAAATTAGCGGGCGTACATTTAGAGATAAACTGTTTTTCCCATGAGCAACTCTATGTGGCGTGCTCAAGAGTATCCAGCCCGCAAAATATTCATGTGCTGGCGAAAGGTGGCCAAACCGAAAATGTTGTTTATACATTGTCCTCACTTATTATATTTTTAATGTTTGGAATGGGAACTGCAGTTGTTAAATTATGCCTGTGGCCGGATTGTAGCTTTTTGTTTTGACAATTCAAAAGTAACTGGACTATTTGAATGAAATAATTTAAGTTTGATTTTGAGTTTGAATGCAAAGGTCTTACGTTTTGACACCTAAACTACTAAATAGACCTTTCTGAAATTTGCAATGAGGTAGTTTGGGGCCTTGAGAAGAACAAGGGGTAATTTTCATCAAATGCACGGACGAAGTCGCGGGTAACAGCTAGTAGTGTAATAAATTTCATAAAATAATTGAAACAAAATTTACAAATAAATAACGTATTCAAAAACTAAAATACATTTGCCTTAGCCGTTTAGTTCATTCACACAACGAACAATTATTTATTTATTAATTAACAGCGCTCTCTGAAGACGACATTTTAATTAAACAATTATCTTTCTCATTGGCTTACAATTCCTCTCAAATCTCACTTTTACTATTTCAGAATTGTATCTTACTAGCTTATTGCCGCAGCTTTGCCCGCGCGGAGTTCAGTTATTGTCCCACGGGATCGTACTACCGCGATAAAAAGTATCCTATTTGTAAATCCAGTTTATAAACTATCTGTGTGCCAAATTTCATACAAATCCGTTCAGTAGTTTAAGCGTGAAAGAGTAACAAACATCCTTACAAACTTTCACATGATCATACTAGTAGATAAGATTTGGGAAAAGCAAAAACTCAGTTTTATTTAGCGTCGTCTCTCGCACTCATACAGATGTTATATAATTATGTCATGTATGACCATCTCTTTTCAAAACCCATGTGTGGCATTCACGCCCAGGTGCTGTATAGTGTACATATGAAAGCTGGAGGTTAACCTAGTAACCCATTAACCTTTAGTAATCGAGTCGGCAGTACCTCGCGTGAATTCTGCGTATTTCTATTTATAAATGCTTGGATAGGAAATTGTACAGTAACTAAATAACCAAGCTTGTCGATGCCAATTACCAGTAAGTGGTAATAGGTCAACCGTTAAGGTGTGGACTTGTTAAAAGTCGAGAGTTTGAAATCTCCACTTAACTTTACACTTAACACTCATCATCTGGTTAGCCTTTTTCAAACTGTGTTTGGGTTGGCTTCCAGTTTAACCGGATGCAGCTGAATATCAGTATTTTACATGGAGCGACTGCCTATCTGACCTCCACAACCCAGCTGGCACTGGGTAACACGATACTCTTTGGTAAGACTGGTTGTCAAATTTTCGAGCCACTGACTACCTTAAAATAAAGAAAAAAATTAATGTTTATTAATAACTAGCGACCCGCCCGGCTTCGCACGGGTGCATGTATTATACATATAAACCTTCCTCTTGAATCACTCTATCTATTAAAAAAACCACATCAATATCCGTTGCGTAGTTTTAAAGATTTAAGCATACATAGGGATATAGGGACAAAGAAAGCGACTTTGTTTTATATTATGTAGTGATAACTTAAGGTACACCGTTATGTAATAAATATATCTTTATCTTTACAACTAGAAGTAATCTCTTGGCTTTTAAAATATTAAAGCTAAAAATAGTTCTTTAAAATTATTAACGGTTCATAAACAAAGTCCAGAAATACAAATGGAATATTAAAGTGTCTCCATTTATATAAGCGCTCGGTTTAAAATTAAGTTTTGTTCGCGTCACCAAACCGTTGTGACACTTTGTGGTAGAACTGAAATACGTGGAAATCTATTTTGGCAACCGTAAAGTGATGTTATGAAATAATTTAGTTCGAATAATCGGATATAGAAATACTGTTGAGATACAAATAGATAGCGTTTTTGGATCGATCAAGGGAGACACGAAATCAGAACATGACTTAAATATTCTTTTTTTTTTATTACAAAGAAAAGGGATTTATTTTCAATCTAACCGGATGCAGCTGAATACCAATATTTTACATGGAGCGACTGCCTATCTGACCTCCACAAACCAGTTGGTCCACGAGGTAATACGATATCCTTGGTAAGACTGGTTGTCAGACTTTCGGGCTACTGACTACCTGTGACGACTGTCAAAGATCTACAAATGACAGCCGGTCAACGGCTTAACGCTGTGTCAAGTTGAGTTTTCTAAACAAGAAAATAATTATGCTTACTCCCTGTTTACACAAAGAATATTTGACAGAATGGGAATAGAATGTTCATTTTCTCGTTTGTTCACTTTGACAGTTTTTTTTACTGATAATCGAATATCTAAAAGTCACTTGAAGATAACAAAGTGTAAAAAATTTGAGACTATGTCATGTATCATGCCTCTAGCAGATGAGATTTTAAGTTTCAACAAAATTAAATAATTAACTTTGCAAATGGACTTAAGAAGGTCGCCATCTAATCAAGTAAGGGGTCACAAATCCTGTTCAGGTATTAAATATTCACTATCAAGTAACTAAGGGTTGAACAAATTAACTCTTACTAAGAGCAAGATTAATTTGTACACGAGAACATTTATCTTAATTCAGTGAATTACAGGCAGAAGAGCGCGCAGTCTGTTGTAGTGGAATTTATGGAGTGGTCCGACCATTCGTAGTCGTTGTAATAAAGAATTTTGTCTTTTGTAAAGCTTTGGAAACGAATTGTTTAGTTGAAAAGATTTTTGATACCGTATCGGCAATTCTGAACTTAATGTCAAGAGTATATTAAAATGTCTTAATAAATAAATAAAATAAATAATCATTTATTTCAGATTCATTACATCCATATTTGTTAGTAGAATTGCGAGCTTACAAACTAGTGTTAATAATAATTAAGTAATTGACTTGAATAAAACTTTAAGGTCAAATTGATGGTCAAAAGGCGTAAGTCCAACAGAATTGAAATTTATCTCAAATAGGAGGTCGTGGCTAAATAATAACAGCCGCTCGGGTTGATCATCAAGTTAAGCCGCGCTTGCCTAGGTTGGTCCGTGGATGGGTGACCCATTACATACCGAGTTTCCTCCATGTCTCGGGAAGCACGTTATGCCGTCGGTCTCGGGTGTCAATTGCAGAACTTTGACACTTGTTAAGTAGTCAGTGGCCCGAAAGTCTGACAACCACTCTTACCAAGGTGTATCGTATTACCCAGTACTAACTGGATTGTGGACGTCAGATAGGCAGTCGCTTCATGTAAAATACTGGTATTCAGCTGCATTCGGTTAGACTGGAAGCCGACCTCAACATTGATGTAGAAAAGGCTATGCAGATGAAGTTTTTATAAGAATAGACATAGCACACGTAGAATTAAAAAAGACACGCCGGATTTCCGCAGACACTCCTATGTAGCATAGCTTAGAAAAAGATCTCGAGAATTTCAAGAATTTCACAACACATTTGCTAGCATTCAACGTTAAGCTAGAATTTCTATTTTGAAACAAACATTATTTTAAGAATTTTTAACACTATTACAAACAAATGCTGCTGCAAATGAACTTTGCATTTATTAAATTGTAGACGGTGTAGTTTTTAATGTGAAAACCGCGTGTTGTTACTCCAACTAAACAAGCGATACTGATTAGGCTATTCTTCATTATATAGACTCATAATAGTTCTTTCAGCTTATTTTGTTCGTGTATGTCACTCTACCTAGTAATTCCAGATTTCCTGACAATTCCTTTGTTCTAGGAAACAAATTTAATGCTCACACAGCTTATTAAAAACTTTGGCTATCAAATCTTCTTTTAAAACGAGGACTGTTCTCTGATTTATTCATGATTTCTCTGATAGTATATCAGGTATGGGCAACTGCAGGAAAGAAGGCACATCTAAACCATAATCATTTTTGTTTCAGACGCTGGATGAATGGTCTTTCGATGTCTTTGCCCTGCATGAGGCATCAGGCGGAGCGCCGGTCAAGTACCTTGGTTACGAGCTCCTGAACAGATACGGCATGATACACAAGTTCAAGGTACGTCACTTAACATCAACAATTGGAGGTATTTTACAACTCTTGGAAGCAAAACAATATAGAAATAGCGACAAACTATGAGGATAAAGAATCAACAAAAAAAGACTATTACACTCTGTTTAAAGTAGTCGTGTTCAAAATGACTACGAAAAAACCAATATGTATTTTGTTTTAAAAACAGGAACCGCTTCCATCACTCAACCCTACTTTTCTAAAAAAAATAGTTCGCAAACACAACGTTATAGAACGCCATGCTGCTGAACAACTCGCCCAAAGGTTACTAGATTTCTTAAGTAAGAATGGCATTGATATCAAAGATTGTCGTGGACAAAGCTATGATAATCCAGGCAGCAAAATGTTCGAAAACTACAGCAGCATTCCCTGTCTTGCACATTCATTCTGTTGCTAAGTACTTTGTACAGAAGCATTCATTTATTTCGATTTTATTGAAAATCTTTATAATCGATTCGCTTGCTCAGAGAAATTGATACAAATATTGTTATTTCTAGCCCAAATGAGATCTAGAAAAGATTTTTGTAAAAGTTTAATAAATAATAAAAGAAACTGATAAATAAATATAAAATATATCCAAACTCAACCCGCCTTTGAAACCAATGTGTCGGACGCTCACGACTGTCCACCGAATACGAATGCTCGGCATAACCCTACTAGACAGAGCGTGTAACACCGAAATGCGTCGTTAGACGAAAGTCTACGACGTCGGGGACAGGGCGATACGCCTAATGTGGAGTTGGGCAGGACATCTGTCTAGTGGCGGAGATGGCCGATGGAGTAAGGTTTTGACCGAATGGTGGCCAAGGTTGGTTCTAAAAAACCAGGGCCGTCAAAGAGCGCGTTGGGTTGACGATATCGTCAAAATCGCTGAAGCTCAGAACAGAGAAGAATGGCAGAAGAACGGGGGGGGCCCATACCCAACAGTGGGTGATTTCGATCTGAAATGATGATGATGATTCCTAAAACTATAATACAGGGTAGAAGGTACATCGATTACCAGCTACGTTAATAAAACAATCTGCTACAGGGTCAAAATGAGGGGCAAACGTGTCATTGGGTTTTTCCATCAGGAATTTCTCAGTAGCAGCTACGGAGACTGGATTTGTGCCCGATAGATGGAAATAGGACGCCACCCTATTACATGGGACTTAAAAATAAATGGCAAAATGTGGGTGTACTAATGGGTACACACCTCTGCCTGACCCTTCTGGGATTACAGGCTGAAGATGATGATGATGTTGTGGTGTAGTTATTTTCTTAAAAAGGTTCATTAAATATTTTCGCCAAGCTATGATTTAACTGTAACTTTATAACAAAACTAGTTTTTGCCCGTGGCTTCGCTCGCGTTTATTTAAAATTTGAAAATCAATTTGGGTTGTACTCTGCTTGTAATAATATAATTCAATCATGATTCGAGAGACACGTGGCGCCATTTATTATCATAATTACGTTTTTGTTGTTTTCTTCGGGAACAGTACTTTTTTTCGGGATGAAAGGTACCCTATATCCGTTTCTGTACACCTGACAACGTATATGCAAAATTTCAGGATGATCGGTTCAGTGATTTAGGCGTGAAAAGGTAACAAACAAACTTACTTTCGCATTTATACATGATACATGGGCATTTTGTTTTGTAACATTTTCATTAGTCGGCTTCAAATAATAACGGTCTTCCTCAAGCCTTCCGGTTTCGGTCGCCACAAGGATAATATTTTGGTAAAAGTAAAAGAGAATTTGTTTTCTTTAAGAGATTTCAGTTACTTGTATTATTAATGTTGCGCATCTTTGGGTACGTCGTTAAGTAAAGAACTAAAATGGACGATGAATGCAATTTTATTATTATAGTTATAACAAAATGTGAAGGCACAAAATGCAATAAAGGTCCAAAAGGAGAGGAGGAGAGGAGGTCCATCTTTCCAAAATAAATAAAGGGTTGATTGACTGATTGATTTCCTTTAAAATAAATTATCACCTAAAACGATCATGAATTCTGAGCTTGATGAACTCAAGCAAAAGCATTTGGAGAATCAATTCGCAAATCTACTCTGTGAAATGTCGATAAGTTAAATTAACCTTCATTTTGGAAGACATTAATCCAATTTGTCGGTTTGTTACTCCCCGGGGAGTTTGCCTTCCTTTCTTTCATTTATCTTTTGATTAATTTCAAGAAAGAAGCTCCAAAGATCCAACTAAGTGAATTCTATTAATGTGTCTAATCACATCATTTTTATTCAAATATGTGTGTTTTTAGGCGATTCGTGGAGATTTTAATATTATATGACAGTAAATCATGTAACTGAAATTCCAAATAATATTACTTTTCAAAAATTATCATATCCAAAAAGTTTCATCTCGTTACATTATTTTAATATTAAAATTGTGATTTCGGGAAAAATCACCGGGGGAAGTCTTGATGGAAGTTTTAATAGACTCCAACGTTAACTTAAAAGTTTCAGAATACGCGTTGGAGGTAATTTTGACGAGCGGTATACATACTCTTTTGTGGTACGGAAAATTTAATAAAATAATAACGTGGGAAGACCTTCTAGTAACGGCTTATAACCAGTTATTGCTGTAAACAATGTTACCAAAGAAGCCCCAAGGATTTTTATTACAGCATCATTGTTGTCAACTGCTTTTGTTATTCAAATATCTTTAATTTTAAGGCAACGTGAATGCCGCGATTATAAGGTTTAAATAAATTGAGAATTTCCTCAAGGGAGTTTATTAGGTCCAACACTGTTTTTATTTATTTTGTCTCTGGAGATGATTTTAATAAGTTCTGCGAACTAATCATGATAGTGCTTTACCGTAACATGTCAGAGGACTTTACAATATAATATCCCAAGCATTTCAATATCTACAAGATTAGCCCAAGGCAAGTGCATAATGTCGTAGGAAACTTCGATACTTACTTTATTTCGTAGTTCGGCATGATTGAATTGAAATGGGGTTTCCGAGTGTCTAAGTTTAGGGATAGCCTTGTATACTGGAAACTTACTTATATACAAGTGGGTCTTTTATTTGAATAGGCAGATCTTTTGCATAGAGTTGGTTTTAGAATTTTCACTTTTAAAATGACTAAATTGTTAAAAGTATATTTTGATAGTTATGTTTATAACCTAGTTACCTATATTGGAGTTTGTTTTTATTAATCTTCAGTGACGGTTCATAATTACGTTACCTGCAAAACAAAAATTTCAAACTGATTTGTTCAATTTTGCGTCGTTGCGTCGCGTTAGGGTAAACGTTTTATTAGGAAAAAACTAAGCCCTAAGAAGCAGCCTGTCCTGCCGCAGGTCTGCTGGCAGAAATTGATTAAAAAATATCTGCTATTCGTTATTAATAAAAAAGTTGGTTTTGGAGGGAACGTTCCCTCACCGAGCCTTAACAACACAAGGTTTACAACTCGTCTGCGGCAACCCTCTTCGAAAGCTACTGCCAGATATTTCATACATGTTAAACTAGTCTCTCTTCACCAGGTACCGCCAACGACGCTGGAGAATTTCCTCAACAGGATAGAGGAAGGATACTGCAAGTTCCACAACCCTTACCACAATAACCTCCACGCCGCTGACGTCGCACAAACCGTTCATTATATGCTGTGTCAGACTGGACTGATGGTAAGTAAGATTTTAAAATAGATAAGTAAGGAAGGATGTGATTGGGAGAGGCTTTTGTCCAGCAGTGAAATAACGCAGGCTGTAAGTAAATAAAGAAGGTTGAAATTGTTTAAAAAATTCAGTCTGTAGTGTGCATTTGCCAACGGTATTGTGCCCGAAAAAAATCTAGTTAGACGTGTTATAAGTATGTAGCACAACCCTGTCTAATACTCTCGCCCCCTGTTACATGGGACTTAAACATGACTGTCAAAATGTGGATGCACTAAGGTACACTTCTGCCTAACCATTCGGGGATAACAGGTTTGATATTATGTGTGATATACAGCAAAATAACAACAAATTATACCTAAGTTCCAAAAATATCGACAAAACTGATATAAGGTCATGAACTCATGACTGTTAAAAGATCTTTATCAGTTTTATTTTGACATCAGTGATTTATGTGCATACTTTTGATGCCAATAATGACAAAGAGTGATTTGACTGTAATCGAAACAAAATTACACCAAGTTACACAGTTTGGACGAACCATTAAAGTACAGAAGACAAGCTCACTAACGAGCACACTTAGTTTAAACAGCCAAACTTCGACTTGAAGCTAAGAAGCTAAATTAACAAGACAATACTAAAGTCCAGGAGAAACCAAAGTAATTTAACTAGTTTAATCAGAATGGAGTTAATGCCCATGGCAACTTAAACCGATGCTATTTACTTTGGCTCATAAGACGTAACTTGTAAACAAAGTTTGCAAAATTATCTCATAAACTTTGCCGTAGAACACTTCCGGTTCCGGCGTAATTTTGACCCAATTTCAACTTCTTTATCAGAATTAAATATTCTCAACTGCTTCTGACTATATGATATAATAACTTACGCAAATATTTAGAAACATAATTGTACCTAGAATGTAAAAGATAGCAAAACATTTAGTCTTTAACAACTTTTAAGTATCTCTGCTTACAAGTTGCTGCATAGAGACGTGATGATATTGTGAATTATTTATAATAATGTGTTTATTAAACCTTAATAATACACTAGCGAAAAAAACACCACAACTACCGTCATTGCTTGCCGTTTGTCGATCAAGCTGGAAAATCTAACTGCAGATATTCGAAGGTGGCTTGAGATATACAATTCACCAATATCTTAAGGCGACGCAGTAACATTCTCTCCAGGACCGATCAACAATTCAACTCATCTCTTTACAGAACTGGCTATCAGACCTGGAGATCTTCGCGACGTTGATAGCAGCCGTGGTCCATGACTACGAACACACGGGAACCACCAACAACTTCCATGTGATGTCAGGATCCGACACCGCCTTGCTGTACAATGACAGGGCTGTCCTCGAGAACCATCATATAAGTGCTGCCTTCAGGTAAGAATTACAAGTTTTTAGATGCTGTAGAGTGTTTGTTCTCAGCGTAGTTGAATAAGAAACACCGATATCGTCTAGTTTCTAAAATATTTTAAATTTTTTAACGAATCTTGATAAAAACCAGTTTTCAAAATAAACATCCTTTATCATTTAGTGTAGCTTTAATGATGGAGAAGTGATTCTAACACACATAACCCGTATTATGCGCACATCCAAAGTGTGGAACTCTCTGCCGGCATCTGTGTTCTCTCCCACATTTAACCCGTCTGCCTTCAATGCAAGAGTGAACAGGCATCTTCTGGGCACGCTCGTTTCATCATAGATGTCATCCTCATCCATCGCTTTATATCAGGCGTGATATGAGCAAGAGATATCAAGAGCAGGCCCATATTGGAAAAAAAAAAATGACAGTACCAACTGACATGAAAGAATGACAATATGAAGAAGACAAGAACCACTATATTAAATCGACGGTTCCTACGTACATAAAGTCAAGTCAAAAACCGAGGTTTACAGGAGAGCGTAATTTGTGTTCAACACGACCTAGAAATAATTCTATGACCAATAATAAATATTTTCTTTCTACAATATTTTAACAGTTTTAAGAGCTTTATAATGCTATTTAAACATATTTTATTTTTTTATGTTTTCTTGAAAAAACCGATAGATGACCGTTTCTACGCCGATAATAAAATAGAAGTATGTCAGTCATGTCTATGATACCTTTTTATACGCAGGAAACAAAAAAACAGTGTCCGATATAGAATTTAAATAAAATGTTTTATGAAAATGTAGGATTATGTTACTATTTTTAAATCAATACGTTAAACATCCTGAAATCGTCACCCATGGATATAAAAAGTACTTCAATGAAGACATATCACTTTATACGTGGTTTTAGTCATTCGGGGTAGGACAAGTTCTTGTATTGTAAATAAAGACATGTCTTTTAAAATTATCAGGTTTGTGTTTTATTAATTAAACAAGGTTTATAAATTCAACATTATTGATTATTAAAAACAATCTTCTTAACATCTAAATAATAGGTACCTATAGACTCACTGAAGGAGGAAGTAAACATAAAAAATCACTGTTGTCTAATATTAGTGATTAACAATCTTAATTTTAAGCATGTGCCTCAGCCTAATCATGTCTAGCAATGCAATTGGTACCTAGTATTTAATAATCATCACAGTTTTATTAAGTAGGTACCTCAGCTTAATTAACTACAGGGGCGTGCCGTCCATACAGGCAAATAGGCTTAGCCTACCTTAGCCAAATTCATTTATTACAACAAATCAACAATCATGTAATAAAAAATACAAAATATAAAAAGAAAGTTAAAACTCCTGTTGTAACACTTATAGCAACTTGTCGCGCCCGTGTGACGTCACACGGGCACACGGTACTACTCCTTAGGCCACCAAACGAACTGCCTTCATTTCTCATCGACTCATTGATGAATTTACGCACACTGGTGCATATTTTCGTGTGTATGAACGGCACACACGTATAGATTATGGGTGGGAACTCCGCCGTAAGGAGACCGCCAGCGCAGTTCTGATTGGCTGGCCTTGAAGGCCAGCCAATCAGAAGTGCCAGTCAAGATGAATGAAATGCAGTGCAGGGTTACCAATTTGTGGAGATTCCCCCGGGTCGCGGGGAATTCGAGAAACAGACTACACACAGAAACGATCGTTTCCATAATGACTACTAGAGACGATTAAAAAAACAGGGTGGTATTGTCGAATATAAACCTTCCAAAAAAAATATAAATTATAAGGAATAGCAAAAGCCCTATTAAAATAGTAAAAAAATACATGAATTTTATTTTTTTCCAAAATTTTGTGAAATTTCGCTTTGATTTTTGGGAAGTTAGGAAAATAACTGTGGCAATCCGGCAAAATGATGCAATTATTATTTGGTTTCTAAAGAAGCCATATTTGTGTATCCGCGATCTTGAATGTTTTGCTTTTTTTAACGTACTCAGTTAAAAGTAATTTGTTGTTTATTGTTTGTTTATTTACTTAAAAAAGGTGTTCTGTTGTGAAGTTTGCTCTGATAATGTGTGTTTGTTAGAAGTTCAAAGTAGTAAGTTTTCGTATTATCGTTTAATTTTAAGATTCAACTTGATTTGATTTTGATGATTTTAAGTTATTTATAAAGATACGAGACGAGTTTGAGTGACTGTGACTGAGTTTGAATCGTCAGAAAATCGTGATTTGAACCTTGAATAATGTGGTGAGTTCTTGTATTTATAACTTTTATAACACGCGTTTTCGGCAATAATCACGTGAATGTACTTACATCCTTAGCTTCTACACGTTGTGTGTTCATCTGATTTCGTTTGTGCTATAAAACTATTGTTTCTTTCACTGGATATTAGCCTACACCCCCACCATACTGTTGTTTTTACAGGCTTTTTTTTCATTTTTTTTTTTCAAATTTTATAAATCAATAAATGTGACTACTTTAGGGTCATCATAAGTAGAGCGACGTTGTGATGTTGCGCGAAGTTTTTTTTTTTTTTTTCGGTATCCGTATGCGTGGCCTACCTTCCGTGGAGAACCACTGCACGCCACTGATTAACTACCTATCGACTTATTAGTAAAATTTAATAATCATCACAGCATTGTTTGAGTATGTGCCTCATCTTTAACACCTAATTGGTAACATTTAACAATCATCACAGCTTTATTCAGACTGATTCATCCTAATACTAATAAAGTTCCCTTAGTAGTTAAATAACAAAACAAAATGTTTAAAAAAGTCAAGATAAATTTGACAATCTTCTTCGTCATTGCCCTGTCCTTCCTCACTATGCTTAAGGTTTCTATACTGCCGTGCTAATTAGAAACGCAGTAAGGAAGGATTTTTGGGAAATTGAGTTTTTCATATATTCGGAATCCTCGTAATGAGCTCTGTATAGTGATGTAATCCTTATTTTGATAGCTGTCCCAGAAGTGGGACTTTTAGTAAGCCAAACTGCAGTATTTTTCTTGCTGAGAAGTAAATTACTAAGCACAACTGCAGTAAGACACATTACTGCTCTTTGCCTTCCAGTATTTTTTTGAAAATAATTTATTTCACTAGTAAGAAGCGCAGTAAGGAACACTTGCTGCTGTTATGATTTGTGAGTAATAATGATAAATACTTAATAATGTTTAGTGAATAATTTTAGATAACAAACACGACGAAGATCACGTTATTTTGTGGATGGATAATTGTTCAGCCCAAAAAAAAATTGGGCGATATTGTCTTTCTTAGTTAACATAATTAACAGCAACTTGATTTCCGCACAGTTAATTTTTTCGAACCAGGGCATACATTTATGTCTGCTGACAGTTTTCATCACAGAGTTTAGCAATCTTTACAAAAGAAAGGAAAAGTTTACGGCTTTAAAGATTTTATTAAATGTTTTCTGTTTTAAGATTTATTTGGAATACATTTTTTTAATAAAATAGTTGTATCATTTACCTTCTTGATATATTATAGATATAACCAAGTTATTGCGTTTTTTTTTACGTATGTAGGTATACTAATTGAAAAGCTATAAGTCACTCTTTTACTGCAGTTATGGTTTGTAGCCAGTCTAAGCATAGCTTTAAGAAAATATTATGTCACTAACAAAACATGCAGTAGGTAATTGTGTATGATTAAGATAGTTTTATTTGTCATTTAACTCCCGTAAATGGCGATAAGTCTGACAAGACCGCGTTCGCACCGAGTGGCATGCATTTTAAAACACCTTACAAAAAGATATGTATAGATGTCCGCATCTACGACACTTAGGTACCTATTCGTTTTTTTTATAATACTTGTTCTTTTATACGATTTGTAAAACAAGGTTAATAAATAAAATTTTTAAAAAAATCGTATGTCAGTATGTGCGCATAGTTAATCTAAAGCCAATGACAAAATAAAAAAAAAATGCCATTTTCGACATGTCTTTATATACGTAGGGACCGTCGAAATGTCCGCTTTATCAAGCATACGATTCTTCCCTAATCATTATTCATCAAATCAAATACAGGTGGTAGACGAAATATCAAAAAACCGGCCAAGTGCGAGTCGGACTCGCGCACGAAGGGTTCCGTACCATTACCAAAAAAAAAATGTATATATGTAGTTTATCAGCCATCTGGCTACCATAACACAAGCATTAGGTTGCTTAGCTTGGGACTAGATGGTGCTGTGTGAAATGTCCAGGGATATTTATATTATATTATATTATCTATAAAAACGGCAAAAAAATCATATCTGTTGCATGGGAGCGCCGCTTATTATTTTTTTTTAATTTTTAGTATTTGTTGTTGTAGCGGCAATAGTAATACATCATTTGTGAAAATTTCAGCTTTCTAGCTATCACGGTTTATGAGATACAGCCTGGAGACAGACAGACAGACATACAGCGAAGTCTTAGTAATAGGGTCCCGTTTTACCCTTTGGGTACGGAACCCTAAAAAGATAAACGAAATGTATTCCATACCCCACAGTACTAAAATTTCTTTTATTATATTTATCCGAACTTTACCCAAGCAAGGCTAGCTCTGTATATTAAAACAGAAAACTAAAACCCTTTCGCTCAGTGTGCGTTGGATCCTGTCGACGATTTACATTTTAATCAAATACAAGCGCGTTCGTCTCTTCGATATCTTTCTAGACATTTATTTGAAACGAATTTTAGTAGTTTTTTTAAAGAGTTTGCGCTTGTACAGTTGTCGATTTCTTGAACAGTTTTTTTTTTAAACTTTACTTTCAAGACTAAGCTTAGTTAGTTTTAATCTTAGCTTTGCCTACATAAAATTATGTTGTTTATGGAACGTTGCACGAAAACGCGATTGAATTTAAAACTATTCTGGATCTTCATATGTTTCGCCATTGTGATATGCAGAAAAGATTTCCAAAAAAAAATATTTTTGTAATAATAATAATACACACTAAGGAGGCTCTCGTTAGGCAGCTGGATCAAGAGTTTGATTTAGAAAGCGGTTCTCCTGGACACGGTTCGTATTGTTAGGAGGTTCCTTTCTCTGGAGCCCTGATTGTCGGTAGCTTGGACCCTGTTCCCGATACCGGTGGGCTATAATTCTCTCATATTTTTGTGTAAAATGTAAAAAGTAAGTAAAACGAATAAACGAAATAATGATACATAGGTATATTTTTTCCAATGAAGTAATGATTAGCTATAAAATATCAAAGAATTAATTGACATGATTTATAATGCATTCAGAAGCTTATATCAAAAAACCTCTACATAATGATGACAAACGAACAATCATATAACAAGCTATTCACTGTTATATAATGACGTCGATTTTCAATGCGATACAATATGCTGAACAATTTCCAAATAGAGAATATGAAAAGCTAAGGTAAGGAGATAATGATGAAAATTCTGAGTGAGCTGATAAAAGAATCTCGCTTTTTTAGGCTGTGAAAGCGTCATACATAATACGATATAATTTCCCCCGAGACATGAATGTAGCTATCTTTCACTCGAAGTGTACCCAAAATGAGTGTATCCGAAACGTGATGGGTAGTACCTAATGCTATAAAAATAAAATATTATCACACGTAATAGACCTCGTTTAATAAAAACCTCGGTAAAATATTAAGTTCTTTTTTTACGCGGTTTACTATAAATATTGAGCGTTTATTAATACTTTTGTGCCTATCGGCGATAAATAAAGCAACGGGAATCACGTACACAGATAGAACATAGATTTTAGGACTGGCATTAGAGAAAGAAGAAAAAATACAATAAGCTTACAACGCTTCAAATATTTATAAATACAACAGGATTGAACAAAAAAAGATGACAGCTTGCTCGTCGTGACTCCGTTCCTTATAACAAGTAAGATTCTACGCGCTGACACAAGGAAGTTTACGAGTAGATTTGAGAATAAAAAGTGAAGTCACAGTAAATAAGAAGGCTCAAAACCCACTTAACTACAAAACTAAAGTATTTACGTAGACTAAAAGCATCTTAACAAAACCGCGATTCGCCGACCACTATTAAGTGCTTCTTTCAGAAAATAGTTCGACGTTATTAATTCATTAATTTATCAGAAGCAACAATTTCCATGATAATTTATCGCAAAGGAAGCAGTTAATAATCAATGGTCAGGGGTCATAGGTTGCATGTTTGATATTTGATGTTGACATTCCGCTGTCGGCAGGGAATGCCCAGCGATCCGCCATAAATGCCTCTCCCGTGCATTACTTATGTTACGTTGTAATATAAATGTGAGGATTGGCGACGATTTTTCTTTGCTGAAGATGTATTAAAGGACCTAGTAAATGACAATTCCAGGGAATTCATTCACAATTTGAAGGGAACCAAACGACGGCTTTTCCAAACATTTGCTGCAGAAATAAAATGAGTTAGTCGATTTGTTGATGCCAATACAATTATTTCAATAGTACCTAATAGTACACCCACATTTCGTCAGTTATGTTTAATTCCCACGTAATAAGAAGCGAGCCTCTTGCCAACAACCTGGCACAAATCCAGACTCCGTGGCTGCTACTGAGAAATTCCGATGGAATAACGCAAAACCACTTTGCTCGACCGGGAAATCGATCCTAGGTCCTCATGCTCAGCCTTCCACACCTTCTACGTTCTACATGCCAGCGGGACGATACACTCAAGGAACCTTCACTTTGCTTACAGAGTACTTATCGGAGGCTATTTTCATAGAAATAGGATACTTTATCTTCCGACGACGTCGAGTGATTGATGAACGATGACGTCAGCTCGACTTTATGCAATTTTTTACTCTGTGTCTACGAGGAGACGTATAAACAGCGGGGGAAATTGATTTTACTTATTTCTAACAGATAATGTATACCTTTTTTAGAAAATTGACAGTAATTTAAAAATCTAGTCCGTAGAAGACCCTCCTCAGATCACTATGCTGCCGAATTATACGTCAACTTCAATAAAAAAAGAATTACAAAAACAGTCACAAATTCAGGCTACAGATTAAAAACTTGGGTCATGCTTTGCATCCTTATACCGAACAATAGGACTAAGATCAAATAGACATAGTCAAACTATACTTCACTGAACTAAACACCTTTGTAAATAAAATCACCACCACAATTATCAGAGCATTTAAAACCCAAAATCGAGGAGCTTATGGCTAAATAATAAAAGCCGCTCGGGTCGATCTTTAGGTTAAGCCGCGCTTGCCTAAGTTGGTCCGTGGATGGGTGACCACCCATTACATACCGAGTTTCCTCCGTGCCTCGGAAAGCATGTTAAGCCATTGGCCCCGGCTGTCATTTGTAGATCTTTGACAGTCGTTAGGTAGTCAGTGGCTCGAAAGTCTGACAACCAGTCTTACCAAAGGGTATTGTGTTACCCAGTGCTAGCTGGGTTGTGGAGGTCAGATAGGCAATCGCTCCATGTAAAATACTGGTATTCAGCTGCATCCGGTTAGACGCTGGGAGCCGACCCCAACATAGTTGGGAAAAGGCTAGGCAAATGATTAAGACCCAAAATCGAAAGAGGTGTAGGACTACCGTGGTAGATTTAACAGTTTGGGAAATAATAAAAAAATCGGGAAAAAGAAATATTCCAGTAAAATCTTCGTACAAAACAAAAAAAAAAACAATCAAAACAATCTTGAGAAAATAAAAAGAGCTGCTACCTATTGCGTTTGCAAAGACAAAATATGCGATGTAAACACACATATTGCGTAAATAAAATATAAGTAATATGATCCTGTCTGACTTCATGTCCGCTCTAAAAGAAATACCTACAGAACGCGCAATACATGAACCAATCCGGAAGATATATTGAAGTACCCGCTTAGCCGAATTTATATAGGTGGAGGGCAACATTTCTCTTAATCAGTCAGCTTTAGAGTAGACATACTCGTGCGTATACGGTAATGAATGACAAATAACATGTAATATCGATACTTTGAATCCCGATTAATCTCAGCGTATTGGTCCGCTGCTTCCAAGCGTGCGTTATATATTATGATATTGATTTCCGATCGTCTAATATGCCTACCTTTTGGTAAGTGGCACAATATCATTAAGTCTTCCTTCAGATTGAAGAGTTATTAATCTTCCTTTCGATTTGACCCGATCTTAGATTTATATTTGCTTATTATTATACGGTATTATAATAACCTTTTGGCAGATGAAGAAAAAGTTGAACGACAAAATAGAGACATAGTAGAGCACTAAAAAAATTTATCAATTAAACACACAGATAAATTTTCTCTGAATATCTCATGTTGTATAAATTCTACCCCACGTTCGGTTACTGGCACTGGCAGTCACCATCTGAACTTTTCTTTAAGAGACGTCATTGAGCAAGTAGACAATACTGAAGTTAGTAAGGAGAATATATTCAAAATAAAGAAAAGGAAATGAATATGGAAATAGGATAACGAGATCATACAGACCCAGAGGTTAGAGAGACGATAAAGTTTATAGAAAAAATATGGAAAGGTCTAATAAGCTATTTAGCAACCTCAATCCTACGCCAAACGTATCAGGTTATCGGAGAAGATGTTCAAATTGGTGACTGGGTTAACTCTGAGAAGGTGAATTGTACACTTAGAAAGGGTAGAAGGTCAGTTTAAGATGACAAAGTAGATGACAAAAACATTCATGTTTAGTTAAACATTTTATATTTCTTAATTGTTGAATCTGCTTGATTACTTAATGTAATTGTGTATGTCGGTCAAGTGTTTTGATTAATACAGTACATAGTTGGTGTACACTACATCCCGTTCTTATTATATTAATAAGAAGGGGATGTAGTGAGTGTACACCAACTGCAAGTTGAAAGGTTAAAGCGTACCCTGGACGGGGGTTTAGTGGTGCTGGTGAGCCTGTGATATACATAGTTACTAACGTATTATCAACCTATTACCTCTACTCGAAGTCAACATCAACGATAGACTTCACATAGATAGGTTTTCTTCGACATTAAAAAACTTTTAGCATTTCAACCTAATTTGGCAGATTGATGATCTCATAAAACACCGTTTGTTTCGTCTTACAATTTAAAAAAAAAACGCGTTTACGAACTCTCGAAGCCTTGGCAACGTTACATTTGGAGGTTGATAGTTGACACACCAATTTTGGCTTCTAAAGTTTTTTCTTTCTTCGACGTGATTTTTTGAGGGTTGCAAAGTCAGACGGCTGGGTATTGGTACACATTAGAGAAAAAAACACAAGACTCATGAGACTGTCATCAGAGTTCGTGATCACCGAAGTAAACCAGTTTTAGTATCTTTTAAAATTGAAAAAAAATTATCTCAAGCGAGCTGTTTACGAAAATTTACGACGATTTTATGATGAAATACAAAGCTAAATGCGATTTTACCAAGCTTCTCATCAATTAAAGACACGCTGTACAAGACTATAAAAGATCATCTTGTTGTTCCTGCTACGACTTTTAAATTGCTCAGAGATGTGGTTGTTCCAAAAATCCTAGCTAAAGGCTTCTTATTAATCGAAGATGGTGCTGAGGAAAAATCATTAGTGTTCTGCAGTTTAAAAGCCCGCGAAACTGAAAACCGTATTTAATTTTTTAGAGATGAGTTAAGAGTGCACCTTAACCTTTTAGTCAAATCTATTGCTACTGGGAGTTCCAGTAACCAGACATCTATAACGCCATTTATATTCTCATTGCTGCCGATTTAAGAACAAAGATCATTTTCGAGACTTTAAAGACGTCATTCTATAAGCGCCGCTGATAGATAACATTTTGGCCTCAAAGTTTTTTAGAACTCAATTGTCGGGCGGAAAAAACCTAGCCTGTAATATCTGCTGAATATACTCATATTAAAAGACGAAAGTATCCCTTACGACTTTCTAGTCCGCCTGTGGATCAAAATATGTCCCTTACACCAGAAAAGGAGAACAAAGAGACATTAGAACTGATCAATGTAGGTATTCGTCTTCGCAGGAACAGTCGAATATTATGTCTAATCTTCAACATCCTTTATAACCCTGCATATCCCAGGTACCTGCGCGATTGTTTTTCATTTACCCGTCCTTCCGATAGGCAGTTCCCACCTTAGGCATCCTCTCAATTTTCCTTCGCATAAAACCGACTTCTATTCTAAATCCTCTGTTCACGCAGTACGTTTGTGGCACTTCCGCCTAACATTCGTGGCTCTAAAACAATCTGTCTAAATATAAACCAAGTTAAATGTGACTTAAGCGACTGTGCCGTGTGGAAGACAGCATTTAGTGCGATAGCATTGTTAAGACGGGATTATGTTCCTATGCCCTCAGCTCGGGAGAGGCAACGTGGCACCACCACGATTATTTTTGTAATTGCTAGTTTTCGTAGAGTCGTTGAGGCTGTAGACTGTACTCCTAGATCCTAAGAAGCATATAATACAGCGCAGATAACAACACGAAACATAATAGACCGATGTTTTCAAAAACATTTCCATGTCCACATTCAGGCATGCAAATGCAACTGAAACATGGTTGCATATTATGTTCCATAACATGACTCTTCTTTCAGATATTAGAAATAGAAAGTATCGTAGAGGATATTAAAGCTATCTCACAGTAGATCCACCAGCACTAAAGATATTGCCACAAGCTTCAAGGATGACCTTGTAGTGGTCAAAGGACAGTCGCTAGGCCTTTTCATAGAAAACCTCCCAAAAATGTCGTGAAAATAGAGGTAAACTGTGTACGTATACTAGGCTGAATCCCTTTGAGGATTACAGGCTTATCCGTTTTATATTACCACTAGCACTAACTGCGAGCCTATGCTAGATAATTAATTAAGTAGGTTTTAATTAGGCAAATGCACTCCTCGGGGACGTTGTTAATAAATTAAAGTGTGTGCTTACTGTTGTTTATTTACTTAGTTTAGTTCCCAAACGATACAATTTGCGCAAGTAGGTTAGTAAGCATTCCATTAAAAGTTCTATACTTCTTAGCAGATCAAAGTTATCGGTCGCATATTATTTTTTGTACTCATGTTGGTAGCCGGCCTATTTTCTACCAGGAATGAATTGATTGTATCTACTCTCAGCACTATGTCAGCAGCTTAACATTAAGAATCTAATCTCCCGAGATTCACGGAAGGGTTAATCCGTATAGACTGTTTACGATCCGATCATAGCGGCCATCCATCAATCCGGCCGGTATGACGTCACTCCTGACCTTACGCTAAATTACAAAGGGGCCTTTTCCTAACCATTTGGGGTTGAGTCGGCTTCTAGTGTAACCGGACGCGGCAGAATATCGGAATTGTGTATCTGACCTGCACAACCCAGTTAGTACTGGGTAATACTAATACGATACTCCTGATAAAATACATAAGAGGAAGGGAGGGACCGGACGGTAAGGGTTCGGTATGCAGAAGAAGAGTACGCACAAGAAACATCCTAAGGTTCCGTACAAGGCTCCATGGGAAGGCCTACGTTCTGGAACTTGCTCCTGGATACCCTGCTCCATGTGCTGGAGAAACTAGGCGATTACTGCCAAGCATTCGGGGATGATGTGGTGCTGATTTTTTCGGGCGAATGCGAGTCTCATGCATGCAGAAGTGGGGAGTTGATAACAAACTCAAGCCTCATAAAACGAAAGCAATGATCGTCACAAATAAGTTGAAATACGACTCACTACTTCTGCACATGGGCGGGGAAAACATTGCCCTATCTCAGGGGATCAAAATACTGGGGCTCACGATCGATGATAAGCTGACGTTTAACGCCCACGGCTCGAAAGTCACTAGGAAAGCGTCTAACATGTACAAACCGCTATCAAAAGCCACAAAAATCAGATGAGGCCTGAAACCCGAAATTATCAGGACCATAAACACTGCAGAGGTGGAGCCGATCATCATGAACGCAGCAGGTGTGTACAAACAAAATAGAGATTTTCCTGGGGATCCGTCACACAGGGTATCCTAGTATGGACGCCAGTCTCTCACAAAGGAACATATATTATGCATTTTTTTTAAATGTTATTCTTACAATTGTACTTATTATAACTATGTGAACCTTTGTGAAGAGAGAAAATAAAGGTATATTATAGAGATAAGGAAGCAGCTCAACACGGTTCAGCGTGGCGTTGTGCAGAAGACAATCAAGGCTTACAGGACGTCGTTGAACTCGGCCTTGGTACTCTCCGCACTGCTTCCACTGCATCTCAGGATTCGGGAATCAGCCTCTTTTTATGACGAGAAAAGAGGGTACTCCCGGAGAGTGACAAGGGACCGAGGGATCGAAATGCCAGTCCCACACACAGAAATACAACATTCAGCAAGCCAAATTGGTATCGAGTTCATTGATAAATCGCAGTAAAACCCTTCAATTGTTTTGGCTCAAAGCGCGTGCAGGAATGGACCCCTCCTCCAACGATAGAGCTGACGAGTTGGCGAAGGAGATAGCGAATGCCAGCGATAGGCAGTAAAATAAGGCATACTACGACCTGTGTCCGGCTTCATTCGTCAAGCGACAAATCCGAACGGAGTCTTGACGAATGGAACACAAGATACCGATCAAGAGAAACCGCCTCAACGACAAATCTGTTTCTCCCCATAGCAATCGCGGCTCACCATATAGTCCGACCGAAAATTGAGCTCGACTCGCTGGTAGTACAAGTGCTTATAGGGCATTGTGACTTCTCCGAGTACTTGAACCGTTTCACGAGCCCGGCCGGCATGTCCCTTTGACCCCGACAAGAATGAAAGCATCCAACACCTTATTACGGTGTGTCCCATATTTGCAATAGATAAGCATAACTTTGAATCTGAAACTGAAATCAAATTAGAAAATAATTATACAAAATACACTCGAGAGCAATGAATCCGGGTCACTTAAAGAATCCTAAAAATCTCGGAAACTAAAAATGCTAGGTTAATGCAATAAATTGTATTTAATAGACAATGTAATACTCCTTAAATGAAGGTATTAAAACTTCTTAGTTATTGTAAAGTTATATCATAAAAAAATCAAATTTGAAAAAGGGCCATTTTCGAAGATGGAACTACGAAATTATAGCATTTGGTTTTGCTTTTGTTTGTAATCTGTCATTTATGTGGGTACATAAACCATGTTGATAGTGCTCTATATTCATTATTCAAGCTGAAATTATGTCGCTTACGCCTGAAGAATGCACCAGAATACTTACAATGCTGGAAACCGGCCGGAGTCAGCGCGATACAGCCAGGACTGTCGGTGTGTCGTGTCAACAGTACAAAGAGTTCTCCGACGTTACGAAGAAACTGGTTCTAACCTACGCAGACCAGGAACGGGCAGAACCAGGTGTACCACAGGACGAGAAGACCGATACTTGGTGAACACCATGCTTCGAAATCGCTTTCTCACAGGAACTGAACTCACAAATCAGTTTCGACGCCTCGGAGGAAGTAACCCAAGTGCATGGACAGTAAGACGTCGGCTTGCTGAATCTAACTTAAAACAGCTTAGACCTGCAAACGGCCCTAAACTGGAGCGTGGGCATCGTATTTCAAGACTAAGATATGCCCAGAGCCACGTAAATTGGAGTATTGAAGATTGGTCAAAAGTTATGTTCTCCGACGAATCAAAATTTATGCTCTACAAGCACGATGGAAGACACAGAGTGTATCGAAGACCAGGGGAAAGATTCAAGCAAGCATGCATCGAAGAAAAAGTAGCCTACGGTGGTGGGTCTGTACTTGTGTGGGCCGGAATTTCTTCTGAAAGTCGCACAGAGCTGGTGATCATAGAAAACGGCTCTTTAACTAGCGTAAGATATGTGGAAGAAATGATCACGTTGGTCCATTTATGGTCAATTTAGGTGAGGATGCTATATTTATGCATGACAATGCCCGACCTCATACAGGTAGGATTGTGAATGACTACCTTCAAGAGATGAACATTACTCGTATGGAGGGGCCAGCGCGCAGCCCGGATATCAACCCGATCGAGCATGCTTGGGACGAGCTAGGCAGATGCGTAAAACAACGAAACCCTCCCCCAATCACGCTTCGTGAGCTCAAAATTGCTCTCACAGAGGAATGGGAGAATATTCCCCAAAATCGTATAAGGAACTTGGTGTACAGCATGCCAAACCGCGTAAACGCAGTAATGGAAGCACGAGGAGGCAATACGAAGTATTAAAATTCAAGAAAATCGTAATAAAGTTCAAAAATTTCATGTTTCATATTTTTGTTTTAAGGAGAGATCAGCAGTTTTTTTCTTTATGTAATTTTGTGTTAATAAAATGTACGGCGACTCATATTTTTTTTACTTTCATTTAAGGAGTATTACATTGTCTATTAAATACAATTTATTGCATTAACCTATCATTTTTAGTTTCCGAGATTTTTAACATTCTTTAAGTGACCCGGATTCATTGCTCTCGAGTGTATTTTAATACGAGTAATATTAACGGTCTTTTTCAATACACTTTCTCGAAAATTGGTTCTTATCGCACTACGATTAGGTTCAACTGCAATGTATTTCACACGCTTGGATTTTTTATATTTTTCCCCATGTGCAGAAATAAAAATTTCCACAGATAAGTTACAGTAACTGTACTTATACTAAGTCCAAATGGTTTAAAGGCTATAGTCAGCCGTGATTGTTTTTTTATTTTTAAATCTCGGCAGAGATATGATAAACGACGTAAATATTTTTGTTTATAAATAGAATATCTTAGATAAACATGATTATTTAAAACAAATATTTACTTTTATGAACAAATTAACATTTAGGTATTTGTGTCCTTAATTCAAAAATATTTAAATTTTCTATTTTTCTTATTAGGCTGTTTAGCGGCACCATACCTTTGCTACTTCTTCAACCTGGCGAAAGCAAAGCGCGAAAAAAACTAATTAAATCATAGTTTCCTAATAATTCCTGACAAAAATACTTTCCAATATTTTATTTCTCCGAAAGTGTATTAAAAAACGTCGCCTGATACGCGTAACACCCTAATTGTAATTCCGCCTCGAATGCAATAAGAAAGTTTCTCCACTTATATCAAAATTACTATAATGATATGCCTCTCTCAAAAAGAGCATTGTTCCAAACGGGTCAAACGGGGTTAAAGGTTTGTATACGGACATAGACACGGGTAAGAGCTAGTAATCTATATTGCTAGTCTATTTACCACGGTTCCAGTTCAAGCCAGGCTACGTGAGTGGGGTACTAGCTACGATGGTGTTTTTCACAATGATTGGCAGTAATTGACAGTAGCAACGTGCTATGAATTTTGAACGAGTCGAAGAAATGTCCCGACTATATTTCACCGTCAGTCTAACTAACGAGTTAATCTATGAGGGTATGTGTTATTTATCTGTCGGTTATTTCCTTGAGATATTTCTTTGTCGGCGTTGTGTGTAGTCGAAGTTTTGTAACAGTTTTTCAATTAATAACTTTGATTTGAGATAGCTTAAACCAGTTATATCTCAACAAATGAAATATATGCCTAAATAATAAAGTTCGATTTACGAGTACCTATGTTTTAAGGATTAAGGATCAATAAAATGATGACAAAATAAAACAGCAGTGCGATGACCATGACCATTAATAAGCATCTCTGAAAAGCAATATGGGATCTGACATTTACATCAGCCAACAATATTCTCCGTGTTTGACTCAAGCTTCATCTCTGTAGAAGCAAGAACGCTCCGTAATCCACCACTCAGGCCCAGTGCTGTTTAGCAGAGTTCCGAATGTTGACTTTTTTTAAATTGCTATCTACACAATATGGCGACATTGTACCGATACGATTATCTAAGTACCGATACTTAAATCCCGGGTTTTTTAAGTATCGGTGCAAAAAAAGAAATAAGCAATGTTATTTACTGATTTACTTTTCAAATTCTATAGCCTGATGAAAATATTTTAATATTCAACGTAAGTAGTCATTTTATTTTTCGCTCCATTTAGTGGTAGGTACGTGATCATCATCGGCCATCGATAATAATTGCTGTTTCAAAGCGTTTTACAACGAGCGGTATCTTATTTAAATAACTTCAAAATTATTATAAGCTTTAAAGTAGCTTTTATACGACGATTGTTTCATCGTAAGTTACAATTTTATCTCTAATATGATCGGCAAATCAATTTGAAACCAGTCGTAACTTTCATGTTTCAACAACGTTTATAACCTATAACCACTAGCTGTACCGCCTGTACCACACACAACTGGCAATATCATGTAATTAGGACACCGGTGTCTATAAATTTACATTTTTACGGCGCAATTATAACATTGACATAGTTTGAAACGATCGAATTCGCTGTCCTAAGTAAATTTGTTTCCAGGGAGGCGGTTTAATCTACTGAATGTTTATTCAAGCCCTAATAGCTTAATTTAGGAATGACGGATCAGTTAAATACTTAGTCTACTCGTGTATAAAGTCCATGCAAATAACGTGGGTTTTCAGAAGTACAACAATCCTGCGCCTGATTTCCCAGACTCGCTTTTATTTACATAGATTAAACTCGGTTTTCAACATACCTAATAGAGATCTTCGATAACAAATTCGGATGTAACGTTTTAGAACGAAAGCATAATGCAGTGTCGACTTTGAAAACAGATCATAAAATGTCCGAAACTCCAAAACATCTCTTGTTACAAGACAACTAATATAACCTTTTGTCTCCAAATTCCAGGCTGATGCGCGACGAAGAATGCAACCTTCTTCAGAACCTGTCCAGAGAAGAGTTCCGGGAGTTCCGGACTCTGGTCATCGACATGGTGCTGGCCACAGACATGTCGTTCCACTTTCAGCAGCTGAAGAACATGAGGTCACTGCTAACGCTCGCAGAACCTACTGTGGATAAGTCGAAGGCAGCTTCCCTCATTCTACACTGCTGTGATATTTCGCATCCTGCCAAGGTGAGCTAACTTTTTTTGTAGTAGGTACCAGGGTAGGTAGGTATACAGGGTGTTTGGCGCATGGACCGACACAATTTTTCCAGGGATTTGGGAGGTCATTAGCTAGGTTCTACCCATACACCCTTTGTCCCAAATGTCACGGTTGGTTACATATGTTTTTTTTTATTTAAATGAAAAAAATGCCCAAAATGTTTCCTTTAATTCGAAATAACTTTTTTGTTTGTGGGCGTAGTGGCACAAAACAAATTTTGTTGCATTCTCCAAAGTCTTTTAAATCTAAAAACATCTTTGTTTTATACAACTGGTTTCAAGAAAATTCCTTACAAGCTTCCAAAGTAATTTTTTTTATTTAATGAATGAAATTTTACAACTTCTAAATTAATTATAAAAAAAAGTAAAAGTCATTTTGGACTTAGCTTTATTTTAAAAAGTTCTTTAGTTGATACCCTTTCTAACGGTATGCTACATGTCATAGAAATTATTCATTATGTAGTCAAAATACTAGTTAGGAGAGTCAGGGTTAAGAAAAGACTTTTTAAGGTTATTTTGTTTTTAATAAACTAAAGTTATAAAAAGGAGGCAAAACACCGGGAGAGGTGGAAAGTAATGGGGGAGGCCTTTGCCCAGCAGTGGGACAGAATAGGCTAGTTAAAAAAAAAGTTATAAATCTTGTTCAAATTGACCTCCTCCATTTCGTATGCATGCACGACATCTGTTTCTTATTTCAACTGTCGTTGTACGTAGTGCCCGAACTTGTTGTGCCTGTTTTGGAAGAAGGTGTGCCGATAGTTTTCCAAAATGACGGCTGTCCAGCACACTACCAACTGGACGTGCGAGAGCATTTAAATAATGCCTTTCCAAACGCATGGATTGGTAGAGGCGGCCCTATTCCGTGGCCCGCACGGTCCCCAGACCTGACGCCTTTGGATTTTTACGTCTGGGGACGTGCAAAAGAATTGGTTTACCAGACAGAAGTGCCCACTAGGGAAGTTCTAATTGAACGAATAACCGACGCGTTTCAAACTATGAAAGAAGAAATGCGACTACGTACAACGACAGTTGAAATAAGAAACAGATATCGTGCATGCATACGAAATGGAGGAGGTCAATTTGAACAAGATTTATAACTTTTTTTTTAACTAGCCTATTCTGTCCCACTGCTGGGCAAAGGCCTCCCCCATTACTTTCCACCTCTCCCGGTGTTTTGCCTCCTTTTTATAACTTTAGTTTATTAAAAACAAAATAACCTTAAAAAGTCTTTTCTTAACCCTGACTCTCCTAACTAGTATTTTGACTACATAATGAATAATTTCTATGACATGTAGCATACCTTTAGAAAGGGTATCAACTAAAGAACTTTTTAAAATAAAGCTAAGTTCAAAATGACTTTTATTTTTTTTTATAATTAATTTAGAAGTTGTAAAATTTCATTCATTAAATAAAAAAAATTACTTTGGAAGCTTGTAAGGAATTTTCTTGGAACCAGTTGTATAAAACAAAGATGTTTTTAGATTTAAAAGACTTTGGAAAATGCAACAAAATTTGTTTTGTGCCACTACGCCCACAAACAAAAAAGTTATTTCGAATTAAAGGAAACATTTTGGGCATTTTTTTTCATTTAAACAAAAAAAAACATATCTAACCAACCGTGACATTTGGGACAAAGGGTGTATGGGTAGAACCTAGCTAATGACCTCCCAAATCCCTGGAAAAATTGTGTCGGTCCATGCGCCAAACACCCTGTATATAGGTGACGAGGCAACCGCCCCTATACCAAGAAGCAAATAAAGGACTTTGTCAAGGGACTAGCAGAAGCACTCGCGCCACCCACTCTTTTGTACTCTTCCTGAAAGATTGTAGCAGAAGGCGATTTATTAATAATTATGAGCAGTCTTTCAAACTACCTAAAGTCTGTTTTTTAATCTCAGAGACTAAATTGACATTACGTGGGTTGCCAGTTTTTTGCAATGATTAATGATGAGCACGGCAATTTACGGTAGCGGCTCATCACGAGCCGCTACTGTAAATTGCCGTTATTAAAATCAAGTAGTATCGTTTTTTATTATAAGTTATCCTAAATAAAAGGTGTAGGTAGGTAGTTATTTAAAACGAAATAATACAAAAGTAGGTATAGATATATATATTGTGAAACATACATTTTTAATTAATTAATTACAGGTATTCATTAATCATGTATTCATGACTTTTTACTTTTAATTTATGTATATTTTAAACTGTTAATGCATGAAATGGGTTTTTTTTATTATTAATCCGATTCCGATAATGACTTCATGTCTGAATCATCAGAATCGCCACCTACTTCTATATTAAATCGATCAGAAATGTCGTCGACTATAATTATGGACCTGATGACACATTTCATCTTCAATTTTAATAACATGAGCCGCACAGTCTTTCCACCGCTGCGGGGTCACTTGACGAAGCCCTTCTTCAAAAAGGCTTCGTACTTCATTCAATTTGAATGTTTTATTATTTTTAATGACATATGTAATTTTTTTTCTAATCGTCTAATAAATATAAAAAGTTACGATTCAACAAAGCGGTATCGTAGGCACAACACTACACAAAAGAGCAGGCAACATTATTTGCTGCATGTGTCAATTAAGTCTCTGAGATTAAAAAACAGACTTTAGAATCTTCAACTAAACATAGATAATAACTGCTCGTACTGTTGACTGTTAATAATAATACCTATGAGATTGAGACGCGAACTAATTCTTTTATCAAACTATTTCAGAGGTGGGACCTGCATCACAGGTGGACAATGAGCCTTTTGGAAGAGTTCTTCCTCCAGGGCGACAAGGAACGGGACCTGGGAATCCCGTTCAGTCCACTGTGCGACAGAAACAACACCCTGGTAGCAGAGTCCCAGATTGGTTTTATCGAGTTCATTGTGGAACCCAGCATGGGCGTGTGTGCCGATATGCTCGAATGCATATTGGGACCTCTACATTCCGGTAGCAAGAACTCTACCAGTTCAGCTGAGCCTATCAATGAAGAGAGCACAGGTACAAAGGACAGTAAGTTTAACCAATCCTATACTTGAAGATACGATATTTTAGAATAATTTAACAACATAAGCCTACGTTCCATGCCATTCTTCGTTTTTAATCGTCTATCGAACCGCGTCCTCCTATTAAAAACGATCGTTGCAAGAATACGAGATCATCTCCGTTTGAAAACCCGAACGCGTTCATGTTTCCGTACAACAACCCGAACATGTTCGCCAAACAAAATTCGTGCGACGACCACTTATATTAAGAAACAAAAAATAAGAAACAAGAACATTGTTCGAAATAAAATGTCTAATTATATCTACTTTCTATTACAGGAAATGAAAACAGCAACAAGTTCAAGATCAGGAAGCCGTGGGTCGCATGTCTCAGCGACAACAAGAAGATATGGAAAGAGCAAGCAGCTAAGGGTAGCTATTTTTTTATTCTGTTTTATACTTCAATCTGAAAATCATAAACTCCTACGAATTCTTCGTTATTCCAGTTATATTAATTTTGCTTAAAGTTTCTTAGTTCGTTTTATTTGACGCAATAGTAACAAATCTCAGAAAGATAAAGCAGATTTATTTTACTCTTGGTCCTTTGTAAAGAGACATCCACAACTGGGTGCAGAATCGGACTCGATCAGACAGCCACTAGTACGAACCCTCAAAAATATAACAACTAACAAAATTCAACAATATTTTCCAGATGCTGAGGCTCGAGCTAAGCAGGAGGAGGAGAACAACAGCGTTCCACCGACAACAGAGGAATAATATTTAGCCTCATTTGTAAATAGCGTTAGATCTAGGTGTTGCAACATCTTCGATTCATTAATGAAGAAGAACTAAAGCATACCATATGATATACATACATGTGCAAGCTATATTATACGTTGCTAATTTATTAAAATAAAATTGTTGTGTGTAACGCACAAATATACGACTTGGAAGCACAATGCGAAAAGCCTGGATGTATAAAGATTCTCTATGTGGAAGACAACATAGTGAGCTAATTCGAACAGGTGAAATACCGCGCAGCGGTAACGCCAGTAGTGTAAATGATTCATTATTATTCGCTGCTAAGATTTTAGCCTAGCCTAAATTTTAAGTCTAAAGCTTTGAAGATTTCTCGTTCCCAAGATTCCATTGCGAGGACAAAGAACCGTATTTAATAAGTGTAGGGTAGGTCCCAGAACTGTTCCCTGAAGAACCCTTGTAGTAATTTACTCGCAGTTGAGTCTTGGCTGTATATTTGAGGATGTATCTATAGATTACACTATTTTCTACTCATAATTGAAATAATTAATGTGTAAAACTGTACTGAACTCATTTCAAATATAGTCGTTAAGAGGTAAATGTATCTGTAAGTAACTATCAAATGCTGGTGACGGAGCAAACAACATTAATTTATATATTCATACACATGTGCACTTCTCTTCAATCAAACACTTAACTATAACATAAATGTAGCTTAATATTAGTGTTAAATTTAACCCATAATATGATGAATACGCTTATTAATTTTAATGTTTCCGATTAAATTGGAGTCTTGATATTCTTGACCAAATGTTATTTAATATGAAATTATTTTCTAAATGATAACGCCATTTCAAATTCTAGTAAATAGGTAGATAGTACATTAGTAAATCTTCATGATACAAATTAAGATTTTCGTCTTTGTTATAAACAACATAGCTAAGGATAAAGTAGAAAATCTCAAATATTTATTGAATTTCAAAGCTCGTGCTCAAATCAGATGGAGTCGTAACAGCTTTCTGTAAACATCAACTACCTATTAGATCTATTAGACTGAGAGGCAAGGCGTCACAGCCCGAGGACGAACAGGAAACATTAACTAGGCTTAGACTTGAACATAACAAGCTTTTGTGGAGGACCCAAAGTAAATGTACCGTCCTTCAACTAGAGTATCTATTGACGAACGGAATTAAACATTGAATTTATTATGACAAAGATATTAAAGGATTTTAGGCCAAGTGTTTACTCACAGATGCCAAATTTTCATCTTACTTAAATCTGAACTGATAAACATATACATTTTTGTAACCATACAAAATGAATTTAAATTCAGGAACATTTCGAACGTATATCAGAGGCCTAGTTTTCCTGGTAGGTACGTGGGACCATTCTCATTGAATATCAAATCAAACGAATCCATAATCATGATAAATTAGGTCCCTATTTGATTTCGGGGATGGTAAGGATAGATTTATAATCCAACTGGTGACGCTTATTGTAGACAAATCTAACAATAGATTTTTTTATATATATATTTATCATCTATCTTAATTATTAGAGATTTATTGAATTCTGTATATTGTGCATTTAGTGTACCTATTAATAGTTCATAGGACCTAAATATTAAGGATATTCAATATAGGTACATACCTACTTAATTTGAAAATGTAGTCTAGTAATGCCATTCAGATTGGGGATATAGCTTTATAAAATTGTAGAGATTAGCATACTGAGCCTTATGTACATGAATATTAATTGTTGTTTCTGTATCATAGCTTGGAGCAGTACCTACATAGGCACCCTTGATAATGTAATCTCTTTGTCTTATAGAAACCACTTTTGTACAAGATAATGCTTTTAAATGTGACATTACAACATTCCGAATGTGTTTAGTATTCAATTGTCAATGTAATTAAGCTATTTAAAGACCTGTACACTGCTACGTTTTAATATAGAAAAAAATATTAATAAAATAGTACCTACCCACAAAATCGTCAAATATTTTGAAAACAGTGTCCTGCTGAAATAAAGTATCACAGATAAGATAATATTTCTCATCATTAAAATAAAACATACAGTTATTCATACTAATATAAAATGTATAAAAAGATGTTATTTATAAAAATCAAAGTAAAATCCTAAAGTTTTCTATTATTATTATATACCACATGATCAAGAACATATATGAAATTAAAATGCAATTGCTAAAGATAATTTTCTATATAATGTATTGTATTGTAAGTATGCGAATGTATATTATTAAATGTTTTATCTTAAAAATCACAATAATTTGATGTAAACAACACAAAGATCTTTGTATGAAACTGCATTTTCTCTCTAATAAAATGAAATCTCAAAATCAAATGGTTTTTTATCAACTTGACAGTCTTTTTCTACATGTGTAAATAGATTATAACACCTTTTAGTTATGTGTAAATTATATGTAAAATAAAATAAAGATTTTCGTAGACGAAATGTTTACTTTAATACCCTTAAATAATTAATTTATAACTATTACATGAGGCATGAAAGTCATAATGCATGTTCTTATATATCTAAGAAATAGAAAAATTAATTAAAATGGTCTATTCAATGAAGATCTTTGCTTAATCTTAATATATGCCTATTTAGACTACAAGGAAATGGTGAGCACATAATGATTTCATTGCAGATTATAAATTAGACTTTTCAAGTCTACCTATAAAAGCTGTCACAATTGTGGCACTTATTTCATTCAAGACCTATGTAATGTATTTCATTTCAACATTGACTAAACACATCAAACAAAATGTTACATAAAAGACAAATTCTAATTTGTTAAATCTTTAAATAAACATACATACCACAATCAGCTTTGTTGATTGCATATTACTTTTTCCAGCATACAGAGATACAAAAACATGAATGAAAATCCCTTTTTACGCGACTGTGTTGGAAAGAACTAAAGGTTTTCACTAATAAAGGTTCCAATACATGATCATAATGAGTGTGAGATGTTTGACATAATCTATGTGTATGATATAAAATGATGAACACACTGACTCGCTGGTGAGTATCTCAGTTTCTTAAAAATACATGTTAAAAAAGGGATATTGATGACATTTTATTAACTATCTTGTTATATTAAATGCTATCTCTTAGCTATATATGAACATATGAAACTTATTACTTAATAGTACAGCAGAATTAGCATGCAAATCATATTTGCAATTTAACAATGATTTAAAGCATTTACTATACGGGGTGGAAGGGTCACTGACCCAAAAACGGTTACCACGAATTCAGTACATCAGTGTGAGCCCTCCCACATAATTTTTTTTTATTGGTTATTGAAAAAATCAGCTGTTTCATACATTTTGACCGTGTAGGTATATTTATTACTTTTATAGAAAACAGCTTTTAGTCTTTTTACCGTTTTCGCGTCGGTGTCCCTTCCACTCCGTATAAACTGCTTGATCAGTTACATGGACACTTACAAAATGCAACAGGTTCTCTTCTTCTTTACAAGTAGTTTAACATAAAGTATATTTATGATTCTTACCAAATATATTAATCTGTATGGACAAACCTCGGACATCAGTTTTCAGTCTACTGCAGATGATAGTACCGTTAATAACATCTCCTTTCTTCACCACCTTGCAATCTCTGAAATGGAAAATCGTTTGCTTCCAATGTGTTGCTGTTGCATGAGGTCCAGTTGAAAAATGTATTGCATTCGGCAGATCAAAAAAGGTATCAAAATAGCCAACAATTGATGTCAAAGCACCGTCTTTTATGATAGGAAGTTTAAATTCAGATGTGAAGTCCATGACATCTATTTGACATGTGTTTATATCTATGTTCTTAACCACACAAGGCTTTGAAATAATATTTTCAGAGTCAACAATATTAATACTTGCTTCCCGTATGACTTCAGATTTCATACAATTCATTTTGTATCCATAGACATCTGACCAAAACTCTATAAGTTGCTTGTTCGTTTCTACATCACCATTAGCAACCAGACTTATATTACATCTATTAGGTAAGAGGAGTCCGCCAGGTTTGAGGCAGTGATCTCTGGCATAAATTACACTATCTAACATGCCTTCGTACAGCAAAAAGTATCCCATCCATTCAGAGACAATTATGTCTACTTTTTTATCTAACTTGGTATCTTCAAGTCTTCCTTTGACTAATTTAATAACATCCTGTAAGTTATTTTCTCTAACAATATCCATTGCCTGGTATATAATTTCTGACTGATCTAATGCATACACCCGTTTTGCTCCAGCCGTTGCACAAAACATTGATAAGATACCAGTACCACAACCAAGATCTAAGACAGTTTTATCTTTCAGTGTTTCCTTATTATTCAAAATTGCATCTCTATAAGATTTTGTACGGACTTTGTCTGAGAGCATATCATAGTGGATGCTGAAATGAGCATAAGTACTAAAATAGCCATCATCCAACTCTAGAGGAACACCAGCCACACAATTAAGTTTTGTTGATGGTTCAGCATTACTTGTGCTTAAGTGACCACCTTCTACCAAAGTTTTTGTGGCATCCTGCATCGTTTTTATGTCTTCCTTGGCATTCTTGAGCAGCGTGGCACTTTCACTTAGCTGCTGTGTTAACAATTGTATTGTCCTTTGAAGTTCACTAAAGTGTGCCTCTGACAGTGTTACCAAGCCATTCTCCACATTTGCATGGTAAGTTTTTGGTGAACTTGGCTTGTCGGTGAGAGCTTCAAAGTCGTACATGAGCCACTCATCCTGCACCACAGGCTGAAAATACTTCTCGTCGTCCCACAGTGCCTTGTTGATGTTAGTTATAACCTCTGAAGTGGGTTTGTGTGTTCTGATGTAATTTATTAACTTAATGTATGAATAGCAGTCCATATTGAACTTCAATTGAAGTTCGTTCAAATCAAACTTATGGACGGACTTGCAATGCCCGATTCCTTCTTCAATATTCGATAAAACATTAGGACAAAATAAGCATGTTACCGTTGTATCGTTGGTTTCCATTTCTAGCCATTCGTCGTCCTCGAAATTATCCTCGTCACTACTGAGATCTGGCACGTCTGACATTGTTGCGTTTTTCAATAGAAGACTGGTTTCGAGAGTTATTTCACAAATTATATGATTCGCAAAATGGGAACATGTGAGACTGAACTGTCATTCAGAATCACGCAGACATTGATTTTAGATGACATTTCTCTTTGTTACTCTTTCTGTCAAATCGTTCAGAAATATGAAAATAGAAAATAGTTTTTTTTAGTATATCAAGTCTGTTTCTTTCTTTCTTAAAATAACGATTACGGTAATTATTATTACCATTGAATCCTTAATTAATAACCAAACTGCATATAAATGTTAATATTAATTTTTTTATTTTAGCTTATTCTGTCTCACAGCTGGGCACTATATGGTAGGGGTGAGGCGTATTAATCGTAACAGCTAAATAAAACAGGTATCATATAATAGCAGACTTTATCAGTGACAAACTAAAAGGACAGCTCCTGTTCCACGAGATAACAAAGTCCATTATAGGACACTACTTACAAACAAGATTTCACCATATCGGTTTAAAGAAATTTATTTCTCATAAGAACATAGTACAGTCCGCTTAAAATGAGATACAAAGTACCTAATAAGTATGATAATACAGTACAATACAATTTCCTCCAGAGTATTAGACGTTATAAGGTACATAATTATATGTTTCTTAAGCTTATTTTTAAATGAATTCATACTATCGCACTCTTTGATATCGTCCGGTAATTCATTAAACAGACGAACCCCTTCAAATAATGGGATCCCTTCTTTTCGCATAATGTTCTTTGTCCTATTATACTTCGGCATAACGATTTTGGCACAATTTTTTTTGGCATAGTAATACTTAGGCATAATTTTTTAAGGCATACATTTTATGTTGGCATAATCATCTTAAAAACTAATTTGTTTTGGCATAAATTTGATTCGCATAACGTTAGTAGGCCTAATGACTATTAGCATAATAATATTTAGGCATACAAAATATTGTTGGTTAAAAATTTAATATGCTGTGCAACAAAAGTTAGTGACAGAACCGAATTGCTGCAAAACCGACTCCACGTAGTCTTGTTTGTCCTACCCCTAGAGTGTAATTTAAAATCGCGTAGGCGCGTAGGGGCGAGGCGGCCCGCGGGCTGTGGAGCAGGTGGCTGCAAGCGAGCCGCCGCGGCTGAGGCTGGCCGGCAAAGCCGGCCAACAAGCCGAAGCTGCGGTGGTGAGCGAAAGCCGTCTGCGACGATAAGCACGCGTGGGGCCGCCGGAGGCCCGCAGTGCCGGAGCCGTGACAGAAACCCTGCCTGCTGCATGTTGCATGCTCGCTTGAATGCTGCATGCTGCATACTTGCTTGCATGCTGCATGCTTGCTTGTTTGCTGCATGCTTGCTTGCATGCTTGCTTGCATGCTTGCTTGCATGCTGTATGCTTGCTTGCATGCTGTATGCTTGCTTGCTTCATACTTCCTACAGCGAAAAAAAAAACCCACAAAATTGTTCAATACGGTATATTATATTAATATGTTATTTATTACCTGATTCAGGAGATATGGCTTTTTTCCAATCGTCGAAATAAATTGGATCGCCCTAGCTTTTTTGCCCGAAGAGGATAATTATCCTCTTCGGGCAAAAAAGCTAGGGCGTATAAAAGAGTTATGCTTTAGAACTTTATGCTTAATAAATTTATGCTTTAGAATATTATGCTTCATCATTATTATGGTTAGAGAAATTATGCTTAAAAAATTATGCGTAAGCTGTTATGCGTATTGCGTAATTATATTATGCGAAAAAATAATTATGCCAAACAAAATTATGCTAAGTTATATTAGGTCTTAACATTTTATGCAAATGGATAGTGAACCTCAAATAATATGGTATTTCTACCGTAATTAGTGCGTACGCTGATGACTTCAAGTTTGTTTTTATATCTATTTCTCAGGTTATGTGACATTGTTTTTTTCTTTATTTGTATGTTAGTTTGTATTGAATTTGAAGTTATGTTTTTAATAAGAATGCATGTGTAGTAAATGTATAGCTGTCTAATATTTAATAGTTTAGTTCTTTCATATATGGTATTTGTTGGAGTAAGATAACAGTTGTTGCTTCGGTGTGTAGACAGCTATAGATAGAAGAATAAACTATGGACATAGATGAATAAGCTATGGAAGAAGCAAGAAGCGAATCTGCCACTTTATGCGAGATGTCAGCACATCCAGCCACCCAAAACTGTCTAATTTTCTCTTGAACCTTTTACCTTTTACCTTTTACCTTGAACGTTATGCTTTAGCAATAAAGTTGAAAATCTATAGAAATTTGACAGATTGTAGGAGGTAGCTTGATGTGCTGACGTCTGTACATACAAATTGTCCGACGACAACAAACCCACATCACTTTCACTTTTTGTTTGTTACACTTTTTGTCTGTTGCTGTATTGGACCAATGGTTGGTATTATATTCGTCATCCCTGAATGAATGAACTAATTTATATTTTTTCATGTATGAATGTACTTATGCTTGACTAATTCCACAAACAAATATATACACATACATTATTATAAGTGGCCAGCGAAACTGCGTAGGTCAGTAACAATGACAATATCCACGACAACGGTTGTATATTTTTTATTTCATAAAATATTAGCTAATAGCTTTTCGATCTACCATTTTGGAATTAAGAGTGATTTAAAAAAAAAATGAAGACCCATAATTCTATAGTGACATGACCAATGGACTTTGGCAAAAGTAGAACTTTTATTCCAGCAATGCCATCTCTAGGGCTATTTCCTCTATGGGTGGCACATTTTGTTTGTCCAGCAAATAAAAAAATATCTTGTTACAAACATTTTTACATTGGCAACCCCTAAATAGTTTGTGTCTTGCGCGCGCTAGGCGGCGCGAAAATTTGTTTGTCTTCTGTTGTCATGGCATCAGTTAGAAAATATTTTCACAACAAAGGAAACACAATTCAATCGCTTAGTCATGAAATTAAAGATATCAACTTTCAAAGAACCTAAACATGCTGGTGTTGTTGTTTGTGTGAATTGGAATAATACAGAAGACGTATTTTCTTGTGGGTAAGTTAAAGTTCTGTTTATGATTGTCCGAAATACTTTAGGGATGTGACTGTATGTAGAATGGAATGAATGAAATCGAACGTACCCACCTCGTTTTTTCAATGAGTTCAGTTTTTGTTATTTAACGTTTTTAGGGTTTTTGCTTCAGACTTTTTGTACCACAAATGAATTAGCTATAAGAATGATTAAATAATCTTTTTGCCTTGTACACAATTATTTTGGTAAAACATGCACACTGGTTTATTGTATAAAATTATTGCAGAGACGATCACAAACTTCTGAAATGGAACCTAGTTAACAACGAATGTATAGTAGTCACAACATTCCCCGATGACTTCTATCCAAATGACATGCACTTGTTTCCAAAAATCAATGTTGGTGGGAACAAACATCAACACGATGTGATTCTGGTTTCGACGGCGGATGGCAAGTGAGTGACTGAGTGTGATGTTTATTTATAAAATTAAATAGGTTTAGGTACAACTTGTTTACTCCTCAAAAAGTCTTTATTATACATATCATGTAATCCTCGAAGAAAGAGAAGGGATGTAAGAGGGCACACCTAACATCTCAGTGCCCCAAGTCAATCTCACCTGCAACAACAAACGCGGCTCTGACGACCGATAAATGGCGGTATAACCATTTCGAAAGAAATGTTCGCAGCTAAATGGTGCATACTAGCGAGTCTAGCGACGGGCAGCAGCGTCACTAGTGCGAGGAGTTCGATCTGCGATCGCCAACCCGCATGCTCAGCGTGGCGATTATGGGCAAACCCTTTAAATGGCAAGCCACAATCAACCACGGTCCCCAGTTCCCGGCGGCCTTGCTATCCCTGATTTTGGTGGCGGTCACGGTAACGGCAGGGCAGGGGGTGCTAAGAATCCCCGGGTTACGTATGGCCGCCAAACCCAACTGACTTTGGCGACATATAATGGACGCACGTTCCGGCTCGACGAACACCTGGTGCAGCTGGAGGAAGAACTCTGAAAGAGTAAGGTGGCACATTCTTGGGTTGAGTGAAGTCCGCAGAGAGGACAATAACCGTTGAATCGGGTCACCTAATGTATTTTCGAGAGGGAGACCAGCTATCCCAAGGCGGAGTTGGGTTCCTGGTGCACAAGTCCCTTTGTGACAACGTGGTAGAAGTGTCTAGTGTGTCGAGGAGGGTAGCGTAACTCATAGTGAAGCTAACCGTGAGGTATAGCCTCAAAGTTGTTCAAGTCTACGCACCGACCTCAGTACATTTGGACTACGTGGTGGAGGAAATGTTTGAGGACATCTCCAAGGCCTTGCACTCCACTACTAAGGCCCACTACAACGTTGTCATGGGAGATTTTAACGCTAAAGTGAGAGTACAGAATTGCAGGAGCCACCTGACGAAGTTGACCAAATCTAGTGGGGATATCGTCGTTTCGAAGCCGGAGATTCTTTCGGAAGTCGAAAACTTCTACGACCAGTTGTACACATCGCTTACATCTCGAACTGATCCCGAAAATGAGGATTCCGAGCCACCTTATCCCGCCATTTCACAGAAGACCTGTCAGAAGTCAGCCAAGACGAAATCGAGGCGGCTCTTAGACAGCTTAAAAATGGAAAAGCCCCTGGCGAGGATGGGATGACGACCGAGCTTCTGAAAGCGGGAGGACGTCCTGTATTAAGAGAGCTTCGGGAGCTTTTCAACTCGGTCCTGTTCTCTGGGAGAACTCCAGAAGCGTGGAGAAGGAGCGTGGTGGTTCTTTTCTTTAAAACGGGGAACAAGACACTATTAAAGAATTACAGACCCATCTCGCTCCTTGTTCACGTGTATAAGCTGTTTTCAAGAATCGTCACGAATCGTTTAGCGCGAAGCGTCTCAGGGTGAACTTGGACAAAACCCAGGTTATGTTCAACGAACATGTCACCCCAGAACCTATTGTTGTCAATGGCGGTCCTCTCGAGGTTGTTCGAGAATATGCTTACCTTGGACAAACTCTGCAGTTTGGTAAGAACAACTTTGAGAGGGAGGTTAATAGAAGAATCCAGCTGGGCTGGGCAGCATTCGGGAAGCTTCGCCGGGTCTTCTCGTCACGTATTCCACAGAGTCTAAAGACTAAGGTCTTCAATCAGTGCCTCCTGCCTGTTACGACTTACGGAGCCGAAACGTGGACACTGACGGCACGACTGGTCCATAAATTTAAGGTCGCTCAGCGAGCTATGGAGCTTGGAGTCTCTCTGAGGGATCGCATCCGGAACGAGGTGATTCGACAGAGAACCAGAGTTGTTGACATAGCCCACAGAATAAGTAAGCTGAAGTGGCAATGGGCCGGTCAAATTAGCCGTAGGACCGATGACCGTTGGGGTAGACGTGTTCTTGAGTGGAGACCGCGAATCGACAAACGTAAGGTGGGACGCCCTCAGGATCGGTGGAGTGACGATCTTCGCGGGGTGGCTGGTAGCAACTGGATTAGACCTGCTGAAAATCGAGTTGAATGGCGTGCGAGTGAGGAGGCCTATGTCCAGCAGTGAACTGCTATAGGCTGATGATGAATCCCCGAAGCGTTAGGCAGCGGTGTAGATACCTTACCGTATGGTAAATCCACATTTCACCACTTATATTATGTCCCATAAAATAGGAGGCGCGCTTTGTCACTTTCAGCTTTCGTTCGTTCGTTGATCGGAATTAGATACCTTCTGCTCTTCTGTAACATTTAGGTATTTATTTTTCTGTGTTTGCAGATTCCACATTGTTAATCACAATGGTCGTATAGAGAAATCAGTTAACGCGCATCAAGGAGCTTGCCTCATAGCTCAGTGGAGTCCTGATGGAGCTGGACTTCTTACTGGTAATAAACCTACTAAGAAACTATAAAACAACATATTCGTTCATGCAATGGATTCTTCAAGTAATATGATCGTTTTCAGCTGGTGAAGACGGTTTTGTCAAAGTGTGGTCTCGAAACGGTCTCCTGCGATCGACGATTGTTCAATCCGATGTGCCCTGTTTTAGCGCCGTATGGAGCCCAGATAGCAGTGCTATCTTACACACGAAGGGGAATTCACTCGTCTTAAAACAACTAAACTCCAGTAATAAGATAACAAAAGTAGGTACCTGTTGTTATATTATATTTTGGTAAAACTAGTGTAGAGGTTACCGTGGTCGGAATTTCCCGAAAGTAGCTGTTGTTTAAGAACTTAGGAAAATACTGTAATTGATAAAACGTAATCAGACTAGTGGAACATTTTTAATATTGTAGTTCCCTGTGACATTTATAATTTATGACATAGTTTGAACTTATTTATTTTTAACCAACTATGATTTGTCTACACTGGTATTTTGTCTACATTATGTGAGATTATGTGATTGCTTAGTGCTTACTAAGTAATATTTTCTCTTTCAGTGGAAAGCACACGAAGGCATTATTTTATGTATCGCATGGAACGCCAATAACAATTTAATCCTGTCTGGTTCTGAAGATGGATATTCTAAGGTAAAAACTACTTTTTTGCCAATCTTTATACCTTACTGAAGTATTTTGGATTAAGGCAATAGTATTTTCCTCAGATTTGGGACACGTTTGGCCAGCAAATATCGGTGAGCGTGAAACATGACCAGCCTATCACAAGTGTTAGCTGGTCACCTGCTGGTGACATGTTCGTCGTGGGAAGCTACAACCTCATACGTCTGTGTAACTCTAATGGGGTAAGAATGACCAAAAATTATCGAGTACACACTTACATGCACTAGCTCCTCGGTTCGTCAAACCGCAGTCTATATAGGTATTCAATTCTTTACTGTCTTACATTGTCGATAAATTTTATTATTAACTGATTTCAGTGGTCTCACTGCCTTGATCGTCCGTCAACAGGCAGTATTTACAACATAGCCTGGTCTTCTGATGGTACGCAGTTAGCAGCTGCATGTGCCAACGGACATGTTTTGTTCGCTCATATTATCGATCGGTAAATAACTTGATATTTAAATAACTAGACGACTTTATTTGAAATGAAAAGCCTTTTTTTCCAAAAGTAAAGTTTCAATGTCACATTTCAGAGAATATACATGGAAGAACTATGCCTGCAATCAAGTAGGTCGAAAAGTGATCGCTATAAGAGACATTATAAGCGATCAAAGTGACCAATTGGACTACCCAGACAGAGTCATACAAATTGCTCTGGGCTTCAATCACATGGTTATCGCAACTGTGAAGCAGTGTTTTATACACAAACTAACGTCGTGGAATACACCAGTTACGTTCGATCTCAAAGAAGGAACGATAAGCATGATATTGCTTGCTGAAAGGTAAATTGTGGAACTTTTCAAAGCTTCTTCTCTCTACCATTAGATTAAATATTTGTGTTAATAAAAGATTTGAAAACTGTACTGCTTCTTCTACACCGATGCCGTTTCTTCAATACCCAGGATCGCTTCCACATACGATGGTTATGGTCTTATGATGTGTGAACCACTTAGTCCATGGTACCTGATACTTAGATGAAATAAAGAATTGAATAAGACATTCACGTTTTCCAGATGCATTTGCATAGTAGAACGAGCTGGCCTCTCAGTATACAGTTATATGGGCCGTCTCCTAGCCAGTCCTCGTTGGGGTGCCCGACCAGAATCTCTAGGGCGTGCAGCTGTTTCGCTAGGACCTGATGCACTGGCCGCTATCGACCAGAGTGATAGAAAATGTAAGCTATTCATGTCTCTGTAAAGAAAAGCTAGCACACACCGATAATTCGTTGATATTTATTTATTCGTAATTATATTCAGTGATCCACGTATTCGACCTACCCACTGGCCTCATAGTTCGAAGCTCAGCAGATAATACAGTGACGAAGCTGACGCACAAGATGACAGTATCCACCATCGCGCTGAGTCAAACAGGGCCCATTAATGAAAGACAACTAGCTTTGTTGGACTATAACAGGGATCTGTATGTGGTCACTGTTAAGGATAGCAAGCCCAGGTTTGTTAAATTAGGTGAGCGAATGATTCCTTATTTCGTCAATAGGCCTGTGAGTGTACAATCAAGCAAAGGCACACCTCGACATTAGCCCATCTCAACTGTAACTCAATAAAGACATGCAAATTATCGACTGATTTAAATTTATTTATTTTGGGACTATTGGATGTAAAGACTGAGTGCCTCTTTATTTGTCAATTGCATAACATTAATAAAACAGATAAGTAGGAAAGGTCAACATCTCATGTTTAATACTTGTTGTTTATGTTGTTTGGTATTTCACAGGCTCAACAAAAAATCCCAAGCAATAACAAATCTACTATTTTTATTAATTTTCGAGCTGTTTACTTACTATACAGGGTGGAAGGGACATCGATGCACAAAATATGACTAGAAATTATATTATTAATATATTACTTTAAAGTAGGTACATCATTATGAACCACTTAGAAATTCTTCATCGGTTAAAAAAAAGACCCGTTGCCTACAAAACGGTCAACCTACGGTATTACCTACACGGTCAAAAGGCAGACAGCTGATTTGTTTTTGACACAGTTTCTTATCAGATTTTTACTTGATTCTGAAGTAAAAATTTTTGATTTTTATTCTTTTACTAGGTTCGCAAATTCTAAGCATATGCTGGAGCTGCGAGACGGAGCTTTTAGTAGGCTTGCGAGCTAGCTCTGTAGTAGCCTGGTGTTGTCCACGTGCAGCTATGCAACCAGACTGGCTTGCACTCACTACTGTCAGCAAAGATGTCGTGTAAGTATCCACTTGTTTTGTTTGTTACACCATCAATCGACATAAAGTTCTAAGAAACCAAGAGCTCAAGATGAAATTGTTTTTAGGGACCTAGGAAGGAACCCAACAATTCTTAGTATTGAAGATGGCGTAGCGCATATATGCCGTGGTAATGGTTCAATATTACACCTATCTATTGCTGCTTTTCCTGAAAAATTACTCAAACATGTAGTTGCAAACATGTGGCAGCCAGCCCTCCAGGTAAGTAATCTTCTAAGAATTCTTTGAATAAAATGTAATTATGTTAGAAACTAGGGAAACTACTTATTATGATTTTAGCTCTGTCGCACCGTTGAAGACGAGACACTGTGGGCGTGCTTAGCGGTTCTTGCTTGGCAGCATCATCAACTACCCGTGGCTGAAGAGGCGTTCGCTTTGATACGCCAATATCACCAAGTCTGCTACATTCAACATCTTAGAGTAAGTATCAAAATAAAATCATAGAAATTTTATAAAGCTATCATTTTTATAACGATCTGTAGTTGACAACTATGAAGCTTTTTATTTTGTCCCACAACGAGATATTTACAGGTTAGGTTGGTTTTGACCACGCAGTAACCAATGTGATTTTTTTTTCAGAGTAACATACCCGAAAAGCTGACGGCCAATTAATACATAATTTTACTTGTCATAATACCTATCTGATTAAACTAACGATACTTACATGGAATTTTGTTGAATTAAAGTTGTAACCAGTAGGTATAGTAGGTATCTGGGTATCTACGTTTTCCGGTGACCTAGTAAAAGTCAACAAGTTAACATTTATTTTTAAAACAGCACTTTTTTACAGTATTTGTCTTACCTGCGCCTATCTAAGAAGTACTTAGGTAAAACAGACGACATGACAAAGTGTAATTCGTGTTACGCGATTAGGTACCTATCAACACATAAATTAGCTATACCTATTTATTTATCTTTATTAGATTAACAAAGTCAATATTATCAGTCTCTAATATTACCTTGTTCCCATAATTAATGATTATGGTGTTATTTAAAAAGAAATCTGTTGTTTGGACTTGTATAATTATTTTAATAAACGTTATTGCCTATTTGAGTTGGTTCCCATTGTTGAGCGGTAGGTACATTAGTATTTTTTCGAATTGTTATTATTTAATTTGCAGGAATAACTACCAAATATGTTATTTTGTAATAAACGTAAAAACAGCGAGATTTATTTTATTTAATAGTTACCTAGTTCACTTTATATATACAGCAGCAATTCGACGAGCTTCATATAAAATTCAAATTATTAATTTATTTAAGACAATTAAAATGTACTTTTGAACATGAAAATGTACATTGAAATAGAAAAATAAACCGAGTTGACCCTTTCATTTTAGTTTCGAATGAAGAAGAATGGGCAAGAAACGTGCCCAGTTTCTCATTTAAAAAAGAACCCTCTAAATTAACCCAAAAATAACATTAATTTTCCCAACACTAGTATTTTCATTCAAGTTCAATGTTCTTTCCGTTCAATTCCGTTGTTAGTTCGTTCAAAAATTCGTTTCACTCATTCAATTCAGGCAGTGTTTCTGTCAACGTGAGTCGTGTTGAGCGTGTTTCATGTCGCGCTCTGACGTTACTTCGATACGAAACTATTTCTCATTATCAAATTCAACAATAAAAATTGTTATTATCACTAAAAGTTGAATCAAATTCGCTGTAACCATTCATTGTATAGTAACTTTCAAAGACCGCAATGCGTGCAGCGACGTGCCCTACATTAAAAACATAGGTTACCGAAAGAAAGTTTAAAAAAGTTTTGTTTTGTTATGTGAAAATGTGGAAGATGGGTGTTTGGAAGGTGGAAATAGTGTTGTTACTGAACTTGTTTTTAGTTAGTGGGGACGTGTATAATAATGATGTGAGTGAACATTCTTTGGAGTTGACTCAGTCTTTGAACCTAGCCCGACAGGAGTTGATTCAGGAGACTTGCAGACGTTTCCCTCCGAAGTTCGGGTTGGATGAGCTCCCCCAGAGCCGACTGGAACATATCCTGATAGATGAGGAACATAAACTTCTGTATTGCTATGTGCCAAAGGTGAGTCTTTCCAGGTAAACTGGATTTTCGTACAAAATGTACACTGTCATAATATTCCTAAATTATTAATGTTACCTACAAGTCAGCTTACACAAATCGTTTGTGGAAGATGTCCATGACATAATTCTTGTTTTAATATTTACAGCTTGTCAGTGATTTTGTTAGCTTCCTGACTTAATAATTTATTACTTCCTTAAGATGATCTTGATTTTGTTACATTTTAAAGTAGAGAGTTGAACTTATCATACAAAATACATATAATATATTTTTTAAATATGTTTGCCACTATGTGATTGACTTTTATGTTTGATAATGATATGAGTTACATAAGTTTGTCATGTGCTCTGAATTAATGGTTGTCATTTTCATCAGGTTAAAAAAATTAAGGTATTAAATATTAATCTTCATTGGATTTCTAAAATAATTTACATAAATTCCACTTATGTAATACCTCTTTAGTGAGTCACCTAGTCTACTTCAAATAGACACAAGTAAATTAATAGCTGTGTACAAAAAAAAGTCATTCATAGCCAAACAAGGCCAACAAAATTCTTATTTTAAATTTCAAAAACAACAAAGAGTTCCTGAAGAAATAACAACAATTTTTTTTTATCTAGGTGGCCTGTACAAACTGGAAAAGAATTCTCATGATACTGGCTGGCAAATGGAACAACACAGATGTCTTGTCCATAACAGCCAGTATTGCCCACACCCCTGGAATGTTCCGGAACATGAGCACAGTGAGCCGGCCTGAAAGAGATTACATGTTAGAGAACTATCACAAGATGATCATAGTCAGGAATCCATTTGAAAGGTTGCTGTCAGCTTTTAGAAATAAATTAGAGGGTGATGCTCCAAGTGCTAAGTATTTTCAGGTGAGTTCAATATATTACTGACTGCAGATTGTTTATTAGGTATACATAATATATGATTAGGTAAGTTAAGTGTTAGGTATGAAATTGATATAGGTCAAGTAAGAGGAGACAAAAAGTTAATATTACAGACGGTATTTTTTTTTCTAAAATTAAATTAAGTACCTACTTCCATTACCTATGCTAGCTCCAAACGTAAGTCTATATGATGTTTCTCTATAAATAAAGATAACATTTTTGTGAATGTGGGAAAAAAACTACATTGTGTGAGTAATTATGTTAGGTATAATAATATCTTTTGTAATGCAAGATGCACAAAATGTATGCAGACACTTTCTTTCTACCACCTATTAAATTACAGTAACTTTCACTCCCTCACGAGTCATGCACACTGATATTACAGATTATAAGTATAAATAATAATAAAACCAACTCATATCAATTTATTATCACTTGAAACACAATTCAGAGATATCACATTACTTAAATCTTATAAAATAATATGCCTACTGGACAATATATTTTGATAATTTAAGGAAGTCTATTGTTTATTACTTAAGCACTTTTTTTTGGATAGGAAATCATCAAATGACCCTTCCCGCTCTGGGTGGAGTGAAAGTTAGTGCCAGACTTTTACTGACTAAAACCCATCCATATTCCTTCTTTTGCCCTTTTGTGTTCCAGGGCCGCGGTATCTCTTTCAAACAGTTCCGCAGCATTAGATAAGCATTGGAATTTAGAATTGATAACTTGATGTTTTTGCCTGCTGCTCCTTAATTAATTAATATAATACTTCGTCTTAATTAATTCCTAGAATGGGTTTCGTTAATTAACTCCAGTAGCAAAACTTTGGATAAAAATAAATTCCTATTATGTCCTGATTTATAAATACTTAATACATAATATAAATCCGAACCTCATTTACCGACAGAGCTTACAAAAATCGCTAATATGAAACTAGTTAGCAATTTCTCAGTTGTGTCATTATCATAAAAACTGAAAACTCAGAACTTCATTGTTCCAATATCTAAGGGGCCGTCTCCACGAGCGAGAGAATCGCGGCGATATCACGTATGTGTATGGGATAATACCTAATATCACCGCGATTCTCTCGCTCGTGGGGACAGCCCCTTACATTCAAGAACAGTTTCCATTGTCAGAATCATTACAACCAATCAATGATGATCAATTTACTATATTACGACCTTAGTAGCGTATTTTACGTTGACGTCATAAGACCTTAGATATGTGGGACATAGTTTCAGCCGAATCTTATTAGATACCTACTATTATTATTATTCGCCCGCGTGGAGTTTGGTAATTGTCCCACGGTGTCGTACTACCGGGATAAAAAGTATCCTATGCGTTAATCGAAGCTATCAACTATCTGTGTGCCAAATTTCATCCAAATCCGGTCAGTAGTTTTTACGTGAAAGAGTAATAAACATCCAGGCATCCTCACAAACTTTCGCATTTATAATATTTATTATTAGTAGGATGTCTTCTCAACTTAATTGCCTAATAAATAATTAAACTCCCGCCAACAAATTAAGGCCATATTTGTTGAGGAAGGCCTATTACAGTATTGAAGAGTTCATCAGTTGTCAAATGACAATCATGTACCTATAAATTGCGTTATTATTCTAAGATTTATGCGATATTTGCTAATATTGAATTTTATTATTATTTTTTATTGCTTTAATCATTTCTATTCTTTTCTGTAGGTAATTACCTAAGTGACTATTAATTTTATTATTGCAAAAAATTAGTTATTGTTAATTTTTTTCTTTATTTATTTTTACATTATATTGATTACATTTTTAAATATTCGAATATAAGACAATACAAAAAAAAAAAACATTTATAAATATAAAAAATGGTAATATTACAATCTAATCCTTATTAATCTAATTTTAAGTTATTGTCCACACAATGTATTTTGTAAAGAAATAAATGACATAAGAGCAATTGAAACTCTGACGTAAAGTATTTTTTGTTTGTTTTTAAAACGTGTTTTGCTTTTATTTTTTGCATAGTGTGGGTTTTATAAAGAATTACGAAGTACAGAATAATATTAGAACTGAAATTATATTGAAAATATGCCCCCTAAAACTCCGTAGGTTAACATTTTAAATAGTGTGACCGCTTTTAATAAGCTTGAACTGCGATAAATCGTGTATTAAGTACAGACGCCAGCACATTAAGCTACCCGAAATTATCAAATTTTACCAATCAACCTTGAATCTAAGCGATAAAGTTGAAAATCTATTAAAGAAATTTGATACATTGTAGTAGCTTGATGAGCTGGCATCTGTACCTACCTACAGCCGAATTCTGATGACACCAATACAATACGAGCTGGTTGTCACTGTTATGTTGAAAACCGCGGACTCTCTTCTGTTGACACTAATTTTTTCATATCCCAAAAACATCGCACAAAAACATTTTGATTAAAGAGTTGGTCTTGAAAAGTCTAAAGTCGTCTACCAGCTTTTTATTGTTAGTAGTTACTTGTAAAGGACAGAGGTCAGAGTAACATACGTTTGAAATAATATTATTTACGCTGAACAAATAACAAAATATTCAACTGATAGGAACGTCCGCTAAAAACTCCTTGTTGCAGCTGGAAAGTTTATTTTTAATTTAAATTAAATGATAAGAATTGTTTGTTACTCTTCACTTTAACATAAACACATCAGTTTATTGTTGTTGAACACGAGGCAGACCTTCTAATAACTGCGCTATAAACGTCTGTTTTAGCGTCTGTAAAACTCACGAGATCTGTCTCGAAATATCTAACGAGGATTTGAGTGTTGACGTACAAAATGCAGCATATTCTAAAGACGGGAAATCGATTCTTGGGCGTTCTGCTTGACTATCTTTCTTCTATCTTGAGTTATTCGGCAAAAATTGCTGCAAAGAAGGATCTTGGGCGTTTTGCTCCACGTTTTACTTGTTTCTTTTCTCTCTGAGTCTGCCATTTAATATTTTGCCCATTCTAAGCCCGTAGCTTGTACAAAAGCTACTAAGTAGGGAAGAATATGTTAGTGCCATCAGAGAAAGAGGTACCCGGAGTATTATTCCCTCATACTGCGGTCAGCAGTCCTTTAGTACGAGCCTGATTATGTCATTGTATCCTTGCGAGCGAATATGCATTGTTGCGGTTTTTGAGGAGACTCAAGTCAGCACCGGCCTGTATGGATTTCATTCCTGTAGTTCTGTTCAAACTTTATGGCGGTTCAGAAGTTAGCTTGCAAGTGACATCGGCTCGCAACATCTAACGTAAAGCTGCAGAACACAATTTTAGTTAGCAGCGGGGTGCAGAGGACGCATCGTCTTGACAATACATATACCTAATGCGCAGACTGTCACTCGCAGCTAACTTCCGAGCCCCCATAAAGTTTGAACAGAACTATACCTTGCAACATCTTACAAATTGACAATGTTCAGGAATGTCGAGTGTTACGATTAAATTATCTTTTCAAATATTCCACCCGGCCTTGCAGTTGTTTATGTACGAATTGATAATAATTCGGTGGTCATTAAAGCTCGTTGACTTTGACTTTGGTCATTGATAATGGTAGATATAAAGCATCCATGAACTTATTAGTGGGATCACATTTGAATGTCTATATCTATGTATACGGCGTTTTGCATCTAATGTACTGTTACGTAAAGCCAGACGTAGGATACGAAAATTGATTATGTAATAGATCGTAATTGTTTTAGAAAAATATAATACCAGCAGTACCTACCTATGTACTCATATATTATAATTTTATTTTCCTGTGTACATAAATAATAAAATAATAATGAAATTATTTGCATCAGGAAATGATTTCGCAAACGCTTTATTTTTGAGCAGGTAGATTCTCAAATCCATGAAGGAAAATCCCCTTTGATGCCTTGAGGTCGATAACTAAACATTGGAATTTGTATCTTGTTACTACTAGCTACGTATGAATTTTCGTTGGGTAAAGATAAAATACCTTGCCGCGCCGTCCCTGTTGTGCGCTGGCCTTATGACAGCAGCTATTTTGGAAACGCAAATTAAATGACACCAATGATGTCCCATAGAGAACATTGTATATCTATATTTGAATCTCTTTTCCCTTATATTGTAATGTAACCCTGTCTAAACAATTTTAACTTCGCAGGACCGTGTAGGAAGACGCATAATCAAGGCGTACCGCGAGAACCCATCGAACGAATCCCTGGAGTTTGGCCATGACGTCACCTTCAAGGAGTTCGCGCTCTTCCTCACCAACCGTTCGGAGGAGATGGCCGATGTCGTGAACAACGAACATTGGCAGCCCATCACCAACCTGTGCCATCCCTGCCTCATCAAGTATACTTTAGTTGGTGAGTCGGTCTGATTTTTTTACTTTCAAATAAGTAAGCAAAAGCTTAAACAGTCTACAATGTTTCCACTGCTGGGAAGTGCCGGGCAAGCCTCTGTGCGAGGGAGTTGGCTGTAAGCTGCAAGTGTTGTGCCTCATCTCAGCGACTCCGTTCTGATAGATGAGTTGAGGCTCAACTCTAATCTACCATGTGGGCCTAGTGCGGGTTGGAGTATGACACATGTCTTTCAATTTGTGAAAGTTTGGGAATGTTCTAGGACATTCCGTCTCGAATGTTACATACGTTTAGTTTTAAGCGAAAAATCTAGCCTCTAAAACAAATTTTAATTTCTATTATATAAGGGCCACGTTGAAAGTGCAAAGAAACTGCACGATTTTTGCCCATGCGCCTTTCAAGAGCGACTCAAAAGCCCTTCTAATATGTGTACCAAAATGGTTATTGAATAGGATTGCTAGTTAGTACCATGTTATAATGTGCTCATAACACCGTACTGCCTACACTTATTAGTTCACCTAGCATAGTGATTATGCCATTAACCTTACTGGGTTCACGCCATTGCATTGTAGTACTTGTCTGTTATAGCTTATAGAGGCCAATGCCCTATAACGATGTTCTATAACTTTACTGCGTTCAAAGGCTAAGAGATGATAGATTATAGTTTTTTCAAATGCAAAATAAATACCTTGAAATGTGAAGAGGTGTTGGCTGAAGGTGTTAGTCATAAATCTCATAATTCAAGCGTAGCTTGAGGCTGCCACGGTTTACAATTTGTGGTTTCGTTTGTTTATGGTATACTGTTTTTTGTAGTACCATGGACTTGTACCATCAAATTGTTTCGTCATGGTACAGTGGCCATAAAATTGACATCTTCATTCCCTTGCCACTATCCCAATTTATTTTGAGTCGGCGTAGCATGTCTTCTTCCATACTTCTGTATTACTCGTCATCTCAGCAGTCACCTCCTTTCTAGCATATATCATTCTCCGCACAGTCCATCCATCGTTTCTCTGGTCTTCCTCTGCTCTGGTCTTATGACCATAAATAGTGGCCATAAAATTGTGGGTATTTAGTTTATTAATTTATCTACTTACGTCTGCCATAACATTAATTAAGTACCCCTTACTTAATTGATAGTAACAACTAACTGATTACAAACAATGCATTCCTTTTTAGCCAACTAGCACAGGTAACAAGTGGTATCTACGAGTATAGTTATTTAAACTGTCTAAGCAATTTAAAGCCTTACAAATACAAAGTGTAGAATTTTTTTAACCCACCATGGGTTAAAAAAAAACTATTATCAGTCATCATCAGTCTTTCTTATTTGAGTTATTTTTATGTCCTATGTAACGTGCAAAATTATGTAGTTGGCAACTAAGCACGACGGCAAATAATGGGTAGACAATTTCGTTGCTTTTTTTGTTTAGCGCTATCATAACCGCTGTCACTCAACTTGAAATCCGAGCTCATACCTACTTACCAACGAAACAATCTTTATTAGGCTCTAATCGTAGTACCTTCCTAGTTCCTGGTATCATCTAACTTGGTAATGTACCCGGCTTCTGTATCAGTAGCCATTTAAACAAGTACATGTTTCCTAATACGTATCTATCTCCCGTCGATATTAAGGCTACACGTGTCACATCAAAGGCAGTTTCTACTTACGTCAAGTAATTTGATACTGTTCCTATCTTTCCGTGAATCAGTGTCAATCATTAGGCCACACCACCCAGACTGACATAGATCTTTAATTTTATTGTTGTGCTGTTCAAATAACACAAAAAAAAAACTGGCCAAGTGCGAGTCGGACTCGCGCACGAAGGGTTCCGTACCATTATCTATAAAAACGGCAAAAAAAATCATATCTGTTGTAAAAAGTGGCAACACTGCCCGAGTGACATGTAAAATTTTTGTTCCGTATTTTAAAATTTAATTTAATTAGGAAATAAGTTATATTAAGGTGTAATTATTTGTGTGAACGTATTATAAACGCGTAAATACTCAGGAAAATTGTTTTCTTGATAATTAATAAAGATTTCGGTAGTACAACGTTGCCGGTAACCTAAAAACAGCTGACGTTCTAACTACGGCTATATACGGATTATTCAGGGGAAGTATTGTTTACTTTTATTTAATAACAGCACACAAACTTCACTTTAACTCTAAAACACATCCATGCTAATTGCTAGTGTATTTTTTTTTGCCGATTTATTACGTTGTACCGGTTCTAAATCGCTTTGTTGACAAATCCATAAGTCTGTAGATCCCTTTTTTTTTTAAATTCATCTTTTCAATATTAATTCATACATCTTTAATGATCATTATTGTGCATTATTGTCTTGTAGTGATATCTTAATAAACTAAGTTTAATTTTTATTTCATAAGCAAGCTACCCTCTTATGAAAAAGTAAAACCCTAAGACAATAAAACCAGTAAAATTTAATATTCAATTAGATACATTCAATATAAAGATAATCTTTTAAAGTTAATATAGCAGCCTACCTCACTTAATTTCATAACTGAAGGCTTTTCTCTGTTTTATATATTATTATTTTTTATTTTTTCCTTTCACCGCTAACTTTTCTTTAATAGTCTATTCTATTAGTTCTCACCGTTTCTTTACTTCTAATTTTCAGTTACCAATCCTGAAACCATGCCTGTGATGACCCGTAAGGCTACTGCTCAAGATATGGAGCTAAAATTAAGAACGGCTCTCAATGAACTTAAAGAATCAAACCTCCAAGTCCAACAACTGTTACAGGAGAGAGAAGAGAGTGAAGTGGAAGTCTATAAAGTAAATAGCAAAATCTGTAGCTTAAAACGAGAGCTAGTAGACCTACATCAGCAATACTTGGACATTGTTGATGAACGGGATCAACTGAAGGTTGTCACAGCTGGTTTTACAAATTGTAGTAACTTGTATGAGGAGGCTTTAAATAAAATTAGGGACCTAGAAGATAAGTTAATTCAAGCCAATAATTGTATATTGAACTTACAAAAAGAAAAAGAAGTTACTCAGGTTAAAGAAACAAACCTCTTATATAATGAATTATTAAGTAGTAATTGTATCCCACCTTCCTTAATAACAATTGATCTGACTGAAGATTCCTTTCATAAACAGAATTATTCAGTAAGCAATAATAAAATTAAAAAATATGCAAAACTGAATAGAATAATTAAAAAATGTAATCAATTTAGGAAACAGCATAAACGCTTTACTAAATATATTCCAATGAGGAAAGAGCGTGTTGATTTAGTTAATAAGTTAGATAATTACCAAATAAAATTAGAAGACAGTATAAAAATTTATGAAATTGATACTCAGCATTTGCAGTCTGAAATACAGGTACTTCAAGACTCACTTAGTTCCCTTTCTAGTAGGTATGCGAGTTCTCAGAACCAAATAAGGGAACATATTCTTGCGGCAAATGAGATGGTACTGTGTCGATGTAGTTGTCAAACAGTTACCAACCATGATACTGTCCAGCCTGAGGTAATGGAGGACCCGTCCGAGGCTGAAAATTTATCTCAGGACTGTATACTCAACCAAGAAACAAATAATATTACACAAGATTATTTACATGTGGTACAGCCTGAGTTACATGATAGTCATGACTGTTCTAACTCAATAATGTTTTCAGATAGTATAGGAAGAGGTGTAGGTAAATTAGTAAGTAATAACCTGAGTTTTTCCAACCAAAATCATTGTATGCCAGGGTCAACATACCAACAGATAATGGCATCTGTAACTAGAAATGTTTATAATGTTAATACCGATATAACAATATTTATAGGAAACAGTTCAAAACTTACAAAACAAGATATCACAGACAGTGTAACGGAGTTGTTAAAGTTGAATTGTCGTAAAATAATATTGTGTGCTTTCCCATATTTTGAAAAGTTGTCAAGCAGGAAAAACAATTATATTCACATGCTGAATAAGCATGTTCATTTTCTAGTAGGTCACTATAGTGACAGGCTTATATATCTAGATATCAACAGTTTTGTTGGTAAACTTAAGTCGACACGGGGTAAAGTGTATCTACCTATGAGTTGTAGACACAAAATAGCTAGGCTATTAGTATATAATATTCACTCAGACATAAGTAGTATGTCAATGTTTACTTCAATTATTAACACTGCGACTATTAGTAATAATACTAATAATTCTTTTTTCAATTGTGTAACTATAGGAGATCCTGGAGTGGGGTCCACTAGTAGTAGGATCTCATTGCCTTGTGATGGCATAGGAGTCTTGGGGCTCACTCCGGATACTCATTTAAACTAGTTAGTAAGACAACAGAGGGTACCGGTAACATTGATGTTACACCGATCAACAACAATATACTTGTATCTTCTTGCTCTCAAATAGCTAAATGTAAAAAAGGGGCTAAGCAGAATTCCATGCAATTATTTCATCAAAACATTCAAGGTTTCTCTTCAAAGCAACTAGAAATTGAATTGTTTTTAGAAAAAACAAAGATTGAAATTGTTTGTTTCACTGAGCATTGGTTAAAAGATTATGAAATGCTAATTAATTACGCAAATTACAGTGTGGGCAGTTGCTTTAACCGGAAAGCTAAGATTCGTGGGGGTTCATTAATCTTAGTTAAAAATTGTATTAAATTTAAGACTCGTAGTGATATTGTTGATCTATCGGTTGAACATAATATTGAGCTGTCTTGTGTTGAGCTGGATAGGCATGTTATAGTGTGCGTTTACAGACCCCCAAATTATCAAAACTACTCTATTTTTGAATCGGTAATGGAAGATACTTTAGCAAAGCTTGGAACTGGTAATAAATCACTGGTAATCTGTGGTGACTTTAATGTTAATATTTTAGATCAAAATTCAAATAGCAGTAGATTATTACATCTTTTTAAATCATTTAATTTGTTAAACGTGTTTTCGGAACCAACCCGAATTACTACAAATACTGCAACATGTATTGATAATGTTTTTTGTTGCTGCGACTACTTGGATAAATCAATTGTAAATTACCTTCCTTCTGATCATAGCGGTCAAACCGTTGTTTTCGAGTCCTACACACCATTACAAAAAATTCAGATAAAGTCCAGACAAATGACACCCAGTAATTTAAATAAATTTAATAATAACTTAATTAGTAATTTAGGTATTCCGGACCATATTATTGAAAATGTAAATCACTTTTATGAGGAATTCTTTTCGGTAGTTTACACCGAGTTTAATAATACATTAAAAATGAAAACTAAATCTATTTGCCCAAAGTTTATGTTCAGTGACTGGGCAACTAAGGGTATTAGGAAAAGTAGGGAGCGATTGTTTGAACTGTACGGCCTTAAGCCTTACATCAACTCAGAAACTTTTAATAAATATGTTGCAACTTACTCTAAAATTTTTAAAAACACTTGTAAGGTAGCTAAAGCCTTATTCATTAGCAACAAGATTAAATCCGCCGATAATAAAATAAAGACGGTTTGGAAAATTATCAATAGTGAAACTAATAGACACAAAAAATATAATAATGATATCACACTAGATACTTCACGTGGTCTTATAAGCTCTAAAAACGAAGTTGCTCAAGAATTTGTAGATTTCTTCACTAGTATCCCACTTAAAACTACTGAAACCTTAAATTCCTCACCCTTGGTTTCTATTGATTTGTTGAGAGCGAACGTTTCAGCCTGTCCGGTTGAGTTTCAATTTAAGCATATAAACCCCATCACAGTCATTAAAGCTTTTAAGGAAATCAAAATCAAATTAACTGAAGATCTATGGGGAATGTCCATTAAAGTTTGTCAAGCTATTATTGAGACTATAGCACCGTTCTTAGCCTTAATATTTAATTTATGTGTGGACCAAGGAGTCTTCCCGGACCTTATGAAATACAGCAAGGTAATACCACTTTTCAAATCCGGGGACAGTAAAGACACCAATAACTATAGACCCGTATCCGTGTTGCCGGTTTTCAGCAAGGTGTTTGAAAAGGTAATGCTTAATCAGATGCTCACACACTTTAACACCAATAAAATCTTACATGAGAAACAATATGGTTTCACCAAAGGACGTTGCACGACTGACGCCGGTGTCACCTTATTAAAACACATATTTACGGCGTGGGAAGAGGCACAAGATGCCATAGGAATCTTCTGTGACCTCTCGAAAGCATTTGATTGCGTAAACCACGAAACCCTACTCTTGAAACTTGAACATTACGGTTTAGGGAAACTTGCGCTCAGTTTAGTTAAATCGTATTTAAACGATAGACATCAGCAAGTACAAATAAATGGTGTCAATTCAATGGGTTTAAAAGTAAGTATGGGTGTACCGCAAGGTTCGATATTAGGTCCTTTCCTCTTTTTAGTCTATATAAATGATCTACCCCATTTATTTAAAAACCAACCACAAATGGTGTTGTTTGCTGACGATACCTCTTTAATATTTAAGACAAACAGACGTGCCACAAATCTTGACGACGTAAATAACGCCCTATTGCTGGTCCATAATTGGTTCACCGCGAATAATTTAGTATTAAATGGGAAAAAAACGAAGTGTATAAGATTTGCTCTACCGAATGTCAAAAGTAGTGATAGTGACATAGTATTGAATCAAGAGAAACTAGAATTCGTCGAAAAAACTGTTTTCTTGGGGATCACGCTCGATTCAAGGCTTCAATGGGGTCCGCATATAACTTCTCTTGCAGGACGGCTGAGTTCAGCAGCATTTGCTGTTAGAAAAATCCGTCAATTTACTGATGTAGATACCGCGAGGCTAGTCTATTTTAGTTATTTTCATAGTATTATGTCATACGGTATTCTACTATGGGGACGGGCTGCAGACATTGAGTCTATATTTATTCTGCAGAAAAGAGCTATCAGAGCCTTATATGGTCTACGTAGACGCGATTCTCTAAGAGAACTGTTTAAGGAAATTAACATCATGACAGTACCTTGTCAATACATCTATGAAAACATCATGTACGTTAGGAAAAATTTGCATTTATTTAGTAAAAGAGGTGACCGACACCACTATCATACTAGAAATAGGGACCAACTAACTCAACCAGGTTTCAGGCTAGCTAAAGTAGACTCATCTTTCATGGGGTACTGTTTAAAATGTTACAATAAAATACCTCCCCACATTCTACAACTGAATGAGACGAAATTTAAATCTTGTATAAAACGCACACTATGTAGGCAAGCATATTATAAGTTGGGGGATTACATTGATGATAAAAATGCTTGGCTCAATGCTGGTCCTGCTCCACAACCATAGGGGCAAACTAATTGATTACCATGTGAAGTTATTGTGGAAGCTGCAGAAGATTGTAAAACTATCTTTGAATTGTATAGATTCAATCTCTTAGTATTATATAATCGCATAGCACATGTGTGAGTACTATGTACTGTAAAGCTACCATTTACATTTAGTTATCTTCATTGACTTGAATGTGCCCTGGTGGCTGAGGGAATGTCATGCTCACACAAATGTCTCGCTGATGGTGGCGGGTGTGTCGGGTCATTTAGTTCCCTTCAATGTGGTTGAGTTGAATGGCGCTGATCCATGCGTCATGTTCGTGAACGGGCGCTGTCAGTTGGGACTGGTCATCTCTTAGCTGTCACGGTTTATTTTAATTACTTTATTTTTAAATTGTTAGTTTAATCTTTTACTCTGGACGCTCTTAATGTGCACGTCTTTGTACATCGTTCTCACATATATGTATAATCTCAACATGAATGATGTAACCAAGATTTTGTAACAATATTTTGATTAAAAAGAGTGTCCATGGAGTTTCTTGCCCATTCTTCTCCATAGAGATCTACGATTTGGAATGTGCAACTACAGTACTTTCGCAAGTTATTATGCCTTGTGAATGTGACTGTAGCTTAGCTTTTTTGTTTTTGACTTTCAAAAGTGCCTGTAATGGTCTAATTGAAATAAATGCTTTGAGTTTGAGTTTGAGTTTGTATGGGATATAATATATTAATATAATATTTTTTTTTAATTTTTTTTTTAATTTTTAGTATTTGTTGTTATAGCGGCAATAGTAATACATCATTTGTGAAAATTTCAGTTTTCTGGCTATCACGGTTTATGAGATACAGCCTGGAGACAGACAGACAGACAGACAGCGAAGTCTTAGTAATAGGATCCCGTTTTACCTTTTAGGTACGGAACCCTAAAAACGGCCATTAGTGACATTTTCGCTGCTAGAGTCCATTAAAATAGTATTCGAAAGGGATTTCCTCAATCATGCAAAAAATTAAAATCTTGCTTACCGTCATGAATGACATAATTATGAAGTTCGATGTTTGAACTTAGTTCGTTTCGCGCAGACACCAAAAATCGTGCATGGGTATGTAATTCGAGACTCGAAGTTACATACCTACCTATGCCACAATATAAAATTGCAGTAACATTAAATTAATTGCAATAGAGGCGCAACACGTGATCATTGACCTTAATTGACTATTAGATAAATGCGTCACGGTCCTTCTAGTATAGTTAATAATTTCTATTTTGGTGATGGCAGAATGTTCTCGCTGGAAAATAAATGGCAACTGCGAGCGTCTCAATATGTCTATTCTAATTTCTAAATAGGAAAATTACTGTAGGACAATGGTGTTGCTTATGTTAGACGAAATAACGAAAGGTAGACAAAAGAAAATAATTATTGCAGAATCGGGAAAATGCCTGATTTTCTAAAGAAGCGTTTTTTCCTAAATAACATCAACCAAGTTGTTAAACAGTTTCCCATAAGAATCGGTAAATGAGACTAGATTGGACAAAAATGAGATCTTAGCAGAAAATAAGTTGCATAGAACTCAGAACTTTGTTTTCCAATGATGTTATACTTTTGCTATATCGAAATACATACAATAAGTCTCTTGGGTCGACTCCACACAAGGGATCCCAATGCCACAAACTAACAATGCTTGGCTTTGTATGGCTTCATCATTTATTTAAAAATCATCATGTTTAAATGCTCATGTTTAATGTTTTAAATGCTTTGAAAATCGGGGTCTACACCTGCTTATAGAGATTCTGCTTCACCAAGCGAATATTTTATTCGATTTGGTCAGCGGAAAAAGTATCAAAGGAAATATAATTTGACTAATCAGAATCAACTAATCTACCTATGATGCTTATCTCGTTAGTTAATTATTTATTTGAGTCTCCAGGAAATATTGATTTTTGTGATTTTACGTCATCTGTTTGTAGTGTCTACCTTCAAAAGCACATTGGAGGTTCAGAAATGTTATACGTTTTCTGGGCTTGCATTGATATCTTGTATATTTGGTAAAGTCGTGAGGGATCTACTATGAGATGACTATCAAAGAATCGACCTTCGGTCCTCCCAAGAATTCAGAGTTGGAGCTTCTTTTCTTCTTTTTCTTTCTAATCGTGTCATATTTTTCACCATCCATCGTTTCGCTGGCTTAAGCAGGGAGGTTCGACTCCCCGATATTTGAGGCTATTGTTCGTAGATGCATCTCGAACAACTAGCATGTGTCTAAATAAATAATAAGTTGTGACTAACATAGTTAATAAGTTTTATTTTACTAGCCTTCTATGGAACTTCTTCTTCTATGCTTCTCCGAAATAAAAGTTATTTTATTTATTTAAGTCTATTCTTGTAGTGTAACCATTCATATCCTTCTGAAACATGACTCTTATTCCTTTGCATTTGCATCAATCAATTCTATGACAAATACAAACGACCGTCTCAAATCTTACGATCAGGCCATTATTGAATATATTGCATAGATGTAGTAATGAAATACCATGAAGTAGAAATACTCGTCATTGAAGTTCTGACACCACGTAAGTCAAAAATAGCAATTTTACAGGAGAGTGAAAAACTGCATTATACCTAGGTAATGGTACAATACTTACTATTTTATAATTTGTGTTCACTTCAAATTAGATAGAGACGTTGTTTGTTTCTGATTGCCTGAAACTACGCGTCTTCCGATTCTCTAGCAAACGGCATCTTAATGTCAAATCCGCCAAAAATTTACTTACGTGGTGTTAGAAATTTTACGTCATTTGCCATGTGATAAAAGTTGACTATGTTGATAAATTGAATAGACAGGTGGATTTGTACGTCCGCACGTTCAGATAGGGTAATCTTATTACACTTATCTAAGTATATTCAAAGCTATTGCTCAGCTGCTGATTAGACATCAGAGGATCTGAATGTACTGTTTGATTTATTTCTGACTTTCTGATTGCAAATATTAAAAGAAAAAAAAAGATTTGAGGAGCTCGTGACTAAATAATAGCGTGGCTCGGAAAGCACGTTCAGCCGTTGGTCCCGGCTGCCATTTGTAGACTATCTTTGATAGTCGTAAGGTAGTCAGTGGCTCGAAAGTCTGACAACAACCAGTCTTACCAAAGGGTATCGTGTTACCCAGTGCTAGCTAGACGTCAGATAGGCAGTCGCTCCATGTAAAATACTGGTATTCAGCTGCATCCGGTTAGACTAGAAGCCGACCTCAACATAGTTGGAAAAGGCTAGGCAGATGATGAAAAAAAAATCTATGCTTAGTGTTTCTCATTCCTAAAATGTTAGAATTTCAAAATTATAATAATTATTAAGGTACGTAAATAAATACTACCAGGAGTCAAATGCTCGTAATTACTACTATTATCTGGTTTAATTATTCTGTATTGATTAAATAATCTTAATTCGGTTGTAATACAAGTAGATAGATACCTAATTAGTACTGATTCAGCTATCGGTGAACCCGAGGTCATTGAGTTAGGGGTTTTATGATTTCCTGAATCTTGTAGCCTTTTAAATGTTCCGCCACTAAGAGATATGTTAATATGATAAGTTTGCGAATTGGGTAATATAGGGCGATTGCGCTAAACATTGAAAATTAAAACCCTAGCGAAATCTAATGGTCAGTTGTAGTGAATTAAATTCACAGAAAGCAATGGCATAAATCGACTTTGCCCTACCCAATCGTCGATTAACCTATTGACAAAATACTCATTATGCATAGCGACTAACTAAATTAGAATCAATTGAAATTGAAAACGTTCGACTTTTGAATGAACCAATGAGCACGCCATAAACTGACAATTTGTTTACAGTTATCGCTGTTCGAAGTGAATGAGGTAATAGTAGATATTATCAGTTGACTTACTTCGCTTGTCGGTGGAATAGTAATTAAAGTAGATTGGCAAATAAATCTCAATCAAGGAGTTGTGGAGACAAGTCCTACGTAGCTTGGTAGCGCTGCATCGCGTGTTGAGAAGATATTAAAGCGCTTTAGCAGTACGTCAACTCAGCGGGCTCCTATGTGATGCTTGTGAAAATTCGATGTGAGTCATTGGCTGGCTTTGAAACTAATCAGTGATTTGAAATCTTACCAACTCATGTAACTAATGTACAGTGAGTTATAAGCAATTAGCTGACCCACCTTTGCATAAATGGTTGAGTTTTTTTAGAATACAACCTGATAGAATTTAATAATTCTTTTATGTTTAATTTACTTTGCTCAAAATAAATAAAACATATTCTAAAAAAAATCGAACGTTTATTCAACGGTCATTGTACATACTCCGTGCCTACGTGCATGCTTCGACATAGTTAATTAGGTCCCAGTGTTCCGCTGCCGCTAAAATGTTATTAGCCGAGAGCTTTTATAAATATTGCTCAATAGCAAGTGGTACAACTTTTTTGGATATTTTTTATCTAATCCGAAAACGCTCAAATTCTCAATTCAATTTTAAACCTTGACTGAGCAAAGTTACAATGTTTATGGTTTACGGCTCGCAAGAAACATATCTTATAGACCGGTAGAGGATGCTCATTGACGTGCGTGTGAAGCGGATGTCGGCGACCCCAAGGGAGTGTATAGAGGCTCCACATGGGCCGACTGCTTAAGACTTTGTAATATTTAATTCTTCACATATGTTGTAGTTTGCGAAATTACTGTCAAGCCCTATTTGGTTAGTACCTGATTGGCCCGTCAGTATTGTATATGTTATAAGCCCAAAACTTCGTCACTTCCACGATGTCATTGGAAGGCGTCACTGGCACGAAAACCTGCCGAAAATTATACATTGCACTTTTTGTGCCTTTGTTTTGAAATGACGAAATATGGATGCCACTTCGTGGGGAGACAAAGTTGGGCCAAGGCTCCACAATATCTGAGAAGGTTGTCATTTAAATTATTGATACCTATCTCCTGAAAGTTGGTAATCGGACAAACTGTGTAAATTAAGTACAATCGAAGCAGTTGTCGCAAATTTGCAATTTATTCAACTAAGTTAATATACATAGTTCTTGTTCCGAAATCGAATAATTGCTGCATAATTATTTGGCCTGTAAAATGTCGTAAATGGCAATTGATCAATCCACTGAACCGGAGTTTACCGCTGACCCGTGCATGTTATTTCGATTTATTTAATGATACGTAATTATTGTGTCTATGGAGTTGCGTCATTAGTTTATAAAACGGCAACTTTGTAGACCACTGATTTAAGCAATAGATTATAGATTCAGGAAACTGATAAAAATCATATACTTACCGCTTCTATTGGTATTGATAAAAAAAAAAACTTTTGTAGTATGTTGCACAGGTGTCGGCTAATATGTGTCAAAGCCAGCCAGCTTACTTCCTTGTATAAGAAACCAGATTCTTATAAAGTCATGTATTTTACTAGTTTGTCCGACCGGTATTGGCGCTTAATGGGGGCTATGGTCACTATATACAAACATTACTTACTTCGCCTATCTTCTGTAGTTAATCAAAGAATTTATTTCAAGTAGGCCAGTTAAAAACTTGAACATTCAAAACAAAGACAACAATGAAATGTAGCTACAGTCACAGTCACAAGTCATAAAAACTGTGAAAGTACTGCAGTTGCCCATTCCAAAGCGTAGATCTCTATGGAGAAGAATGGGCAAGTAATATGAAGCAAGTAAGTGTTTGCCATTTACGTCAGTTGGGTTTTCCTGTAGCCTTCACGATGTTTAGTCAAAAATTCCACTTATCATTGACACATATTTGATTATTTGTATTTATGGGTAAAGTGTTGAATCATAGATATTGATTGATTAGGTTTAGAGTTATCTTTCCTTCACCATCGCCACCTGTTAGGCAACTGCTGAGACAGTAGGTATTCATCATTCTTTTTATCAGATACGGCTTCATAGGTAATCGTAAGTTGCGTCTACAGTTGTAAAAACATAATACTATACTAACTTACCATCTGACGCAAATACTACAAACCGGTTTTCTGCATAATTTAAAATTATAGAATCGTCTAGCTCTCATGACAAAGATAAATGTGACCATTGATCACACCGACTCCTACCAAAATATCTAACTTTTTTAATAATTTTTATAACGTTGCCCAATGTTATCATAGCTCGTTGGTTTAGTGGTTGCAAGCGCGACTGCTAAGTATGAGGTCCTTGGTTCGATTCCTAGCTCGGTCAAAGTATTAAAACGCGTTTTTCGATCAGAAATTTCTCAGTCACGGAGCCTGGATTTGTGCCGATTGATGCCAATAAGCTCACCTAAGGGGTTAGCCTGCATGGGACTTACACCTCCGCCTAACAGGCGTAATGTTATGTTATTCAAAAGAAGAGAAGACATTGAGGATAAACTTCACGGAGTCTTTGCATTTTGAGGGCGTCCGTGGGAAACAAGGAAGGGTATGCTTTCGGGCACCAGAATGGAAAACTCAGACCATCATCAATTCATCATCTGAAGTGTGTGTAGTCTATAACTTCATAGTATAGAGTACTGTAAATCTCCGTACGGTAGAGTACTACTAGACCAGGGTAGAAGCCTTTAAAAATAATAAAAAGTGAAAAAAAATAATAGTAGGATGCAACCCATTAGAAAAGGAGGGGAATATTATAAAAATGAAAGGAAAAATAATTTACGGGCGATCTGAGGTCGGGAAGGGGATGGGGGTGAGTTTTTAAGGGTAAAAAACGGTTTTTCTCGATTTCCGGCAAAACTAAAAGTCCTATCGAAAAAAGTCAAATGGCAAAGTTGTAGGTAATAAAAAGATCTAAAACTTTTGTATTAACAATTTTTTCACATAACCTCAAAAGCTATGTGAAAAATTCAAAAAACCAAGTTTTTGGTTTTTTATTTTTATCTTTTACAAAAATTTGTTTTTTTTAACGAAATTTGGTGAAAACTTACCTTTTTATGTCCCAAATACGCTGTAATTTATTTGATTAAAAATATTTATTTTTTCACCTCATTTTGAATTAATATCGAAAAAGCAGCCTAATTTTCAATCGAAAATTCACCCGTCAAAATATCGGCTTTTTTCAAAAAGTTGGTATGTTTTCTGTTCGTTGAAATCTCTACTTTCCGATGGTGAAAAAAAATATATATGTTACAGTAGTAAATCTTCTCAGAAAATGCAAAAAATCGAAAAAAACTCGAATTCGAATTTTTTTTTATTATTATAAATAATTTTGAGCTATTTATTAAAATTTACACTTTAATTACTCGAAAAACGTTAGATTACATGCTACATTAATAAAAAAAAATTGCAAATCAAAATATACTACTATAATTAACAAACAAATAAGTTAATAAAATTAATATTTAATAAGACATCTACAATATTTAGAGAAAGTTGTCGAATCTTATTTAAATTATATGCGTAGATGCCTATTTATAACTATTTTAAGATAAATTATATACCTGAGTGACCTACGAAAAATTGTAGCCCATCAAAAGGTATTTCATGGAGAAGTGGGGAAGGGGCTAGGCGGGTCTGGGTCTTACTACATACATACCTACTATTTCGTAACAGCTGTTACAACCGTTAGCCTAGCCATTATTCGAAATACAGTACAGTATACAACATCGTTTATAAAAATACACGTGCACGCTGAGTTTCTTGAAGATAATTGTGACAAGTTTACTTTAAAAAATCATGTATATTTCATATATTTTAAATACATTTTAGATACATTCAAAATATATCTTAAAAGACATAAAAAACATAGCTAAAAATATAAAAAAATATATATTTCGTAAATTTTTATAGATCTTTAATATATTTTTTATGTATTTTGAAATATATATTTTTTTCATGGGATTAACTAAATTTGTTTGTGCAAAATTAAGATTATTATTTTTTAATCTTGTACTAAAATATCATTTAATTTTAATCTTTAGGTTATGTTACGTTAAGCATACTATTTTTTAAAGAAAATATTACTATTTTAATGTTTGAGTTGATTGATACAGATAAAAATAGAGATAGTATTTACCTTCCTATGTAGGTGCGATAAGTTTTTTTTTTTTTTTAAGTAAAATACCTTTTGATGGGCTACAATTTTTCGTAGGTCACTCAGGTATATAATTTATCTTAAAATAGTTATAAATAGGCATCTACGCATATAATTTAAATAAGATTCGACAACTTTCTCTAAATATTGTAGATGTCTTATTAAATATTAATTTTATTAACTTATTTGTTTGTTAATTATAGTAGTATATTTTGATTTGCAATTTTTTTTTATTAATGTATCATGTAATCTTACGTTTTTCGAGTAATTAAAGTGTAAATTTTAATAAATAGCTCAAAATTATTTATAATAATAAAAAAAAATTCGAATTCGAGTTTTTTTCGATTTTTTGCATTTTCTGAGAAGATTTACTACTGTAACATATATATTTTTTTTCACCATCGGAAAGTAGAGATTTCAACGAACAGAAAACATACCAACTTTTTGAAAAAAGCCGATATTTTGACGGGTGAATTTTCGATTGAAAATTAGGCTGCTTTTTCGATATTAATTCAAAATGAGGTGAAAAAATAAATATTTTTAATCAAATAAATTACAGCGTATTTGGGACATAAAAAGGTAAGTTTTCACCAAATTTCGTTAAAAAAAACAAATTTTTGTAAAAGATAAAAATAAAAAACCAAAAACTTGGTTTTTTGAATTTTTCACATAGCTTTTGAGGTTATGTGAAAAAATTGTTAATACAAAAGTTTTAGATCTTTTTATTACCTACAACTTTGCCATTTGACTTTTTTCGATAGGACTTTTAATTTTGCCGGAAATCGAGAAAAACCGTTTTTTACCCTTAAAAACTCACCCCCATCCCCTTCCCGACCTCAGATCGCCCGTAAATTATTTTTCTTTTCATTTTTATAATATTCCCCTCCTTTTCTAATGGGTTTCATCCTACTATTATTTTTTTTGGTTTTAAAAATTATCGACCCTGGTCTATACGTCTATTTATAGGAAATAACATCAACATAATGAGTTAACATAAGATTGGACCGTATTACTAACAGTTCTGCTAATTCTTAGTGTAAACAGGATATCGGTTTAAATCATGATATTACCAGATTCAAACATTTAGCAATTGTTTGAAATGATTCAAGTGTTTACTGGTTTACAAATACAAAATGTAGTGTTTGATCTTTTTTATTTGCTTTAATTTTTTTTAACTCTTATTCAGGATAACAAATATATTGGGCTACGGGACTGTTCGAAAGATATACCGCGGCCCTGGAACATAAAGGGCAAAAGAAGGAACATGGATGGATGGGTTTTAGTCAGTAAAAGTCTGACACTCCCTTCCGCTCCGCCCAGGGCGGGATTCGATGATTTCCCATCCCAAAAAAAAAACTGTTTGTTGATCAAGTAAAGTTAGTTTAGGTTAGGATTCTGGCAAGCTGCATTGTTATAGATACATTAGAATTCTGATGATTGCTAGAAGTAGAGATGACAACCTCGAATATTTCATTCGGAACGTTTCACGACGGCCATACTATGGCAGACTAATATTTTACTCATGTGAAAGACTTCATCATCTGCATAGCCTTTTACCAACTATGTTGAGGTCGGCTTCCAAGCTAAACGGATGCAGCTGAATACCACTATTGCACATGGAGCGACTGCCTATCTGACATTCACAATCCAGTTAGTACTGGGTAACAGGATACTTCTTGATAAGACTAGTTGTGAGACTTTCGGGCCACTGACTTAACGACTGTCAAAAATCTACAATTAACAGCCAGGACCAACGGCTTAACGTGCTTTCCGAGACACGGAGGAAACTCGGTATGTAATGGGTGGTCAGGTCACCCATCCACGGACCAACCTAGGTAAGCACGGCTTAACCTAAATATGACCCGAGCGGCTGTCCTTATGTAGCCACGAGCTCCTCGAGGATAATATTTTAACTAATATTCTTAATTTTCGGTCATCAACTTTTTCTGTCGAAGAACTGAATGTAGCAGTTTGGTAACATAGTACCTAGTTTAACCTAACATACCTGAAAAAACCCTAACATAAGTAGGTACCCACTTTTAATCACGAATATGTATAAGCAGAGCTGTAGTCAAAGCTAGTATTAAATTGGATAACTCAGTCTCCAAAAGTCACGGCCATTAGTTTTTGTACCCGATGTGTTGCGTTGCGTTCGGTTATACAAGCAACCAGTTTCAAATCAATATGTAAGATTATAACCTTGTGATCGTAAAATTCTCATTAATGGTTGCCGAATATTTTACTGATGCCATCCGTGTGATTGATAAAAAAAAACTGGCTTTTCTATAAAGTTGTCTGGCAGGACAGGACCAAGCTATTGCGATCAAAAGTAAAGACTGGGAAATGGATCGGTGTTGACTTAACATAGGAGATAAAACTATAGAGGTAACCTTAGGTTCTTTAGTCTTGAATATTTAAAACGACTAACCTCTTCCCTGCTTGTGATGAACAATAAAGCCAATTTTCTCCTCCTGTAGAATCTTCAGCTCTCTAACAAAATGTTAATGAAAACTTCTATCAAATTCATCGCGGAAATTTTTTAATTCAATTGTATCAATAGAACATTCTTGTTATTAAGTAATTTGCAACGTAACATAATGAACTTGAAATAATTATTATTAAAGGATTTCCTGACGTCTTCCTTCATTGTTTTTGTTTCAAGGTATTAGTTACTATCCGGAATGAATGCTAAACGAAGTGTAGAATGTAGATTAATCACGATTTATTAATATTATACCTACATTAGCCGAATAACTGCATTCATTTCTGGGTGCACTTAAAGGGACACGAGAGAAAACATGCTCAACGTTATGCAAATGCACGACGATCAATCAAGCTATACAAAACCAAATTTAGCTGATCTCTCATTGTACGGGAAGCTCATACAAAGCGAAGTTAGGTTATATTATACTGGATATGTATACCTTGATGTGTCGCCTTGTGTACCTATAGAATTTGAAGCGACCACACTTGAGTTTCGGAGCTGCAAAAGAACTGCAGAAAATATAAAAATTGCAGTACCTTCTGCAATTGTCATCAAAAAGTGCACTTTTTTTTAATAGAGCAACATAACATAATCAGCTTATAATGCCCCAACTGCTGGGACACACGGCCTCCTCTCTATGAGAGGGAGTGGGCTGTAATCCACCACGCGGGCCCAGTGCGGGTTGGTACTTTGGTAGTCACATGTCTTCGAATTTTTGGGTCATGCCGGTTGCCTCACGGTGTTTTCCTTCATCGTATTGAGAGCAGCATGATAAGTTGATAATATTAAGTAATTGCTCCTTTTGCATTTGCTCTAACTTTTTTATCATCAGTTTTGGTTCATTAAAGCTTGCTAACGTTGGTCCACAAAAAGTAACTGGTGGGTTTACACCTTTGATTGAATACACCGTAATAGCATGACATATATCATAATCAAGTTTAATTGCCAAGTCGTAGGTCTCGTGGTCTTCGAACCCAATAGACGCTCTGATTTTTCAGATTCATGTGTGTATACACTTGCTACGGTGAACGAAAATATCGTGAGGAAACCAAATCAGCATGCCTGAGAGATTCTCGACGGCATGTAAAGTCAAGTCAGAGGCCCATGGGCGGCATAAAAACTCTGACACCAGGTTAGACACTAACCACACGATTAAGATATAAGAAGACTTAGTTTAACTTTAAGTTTATTCATCATCCACAGCCTGAACTCAACTAAGTACTGCTAGGTATAGGCCTCTATTCTCTTGTACAGACGCCAGTACATCAAGCTTCCTGAAGCTGACAAATTCTCCCAATCAACCATGAACCTTAGCTTTAGCAATAAAGTTGGAAATCTATAAAGCAAATTTGACAGATTTTACTAGCTTGATGTGCTGGCCTCTATACAAATCTCGACGTTCTTGTGCCGTTTATTACCGTGCATTTGCCGCCAAGTTTATTAACTTACAATAACTTTGGTATAAGTTAATTGTACACATGCGAGAGAATTGTTTATGTTCCGTTATGATTACGTTGCGTCAATAATAGGCATGGTTCCCGATTGGATGTAAATATGTGTGAATTGTGATTGTGATGTGTTTGGATAGATAAGTTTTATTGGCTGACAACATCGTCCAATTTTTTTTTTTGGTAATCAATGTTGTTGTTGAACTTATAACCTTACGTCTACTCACCAGCTACCTATGGCATACCTACCTCAAATTAATTTCAAATCGTTATTATTTTGGGATAAAATAATAAGGTATAACCGTCGACATTATCAATTCGGTGTAGTTATTTGTTTTTCACAAATAATTTCACCGAATTGATTGAATTATTTGTGAAAAACAAATTACTTACTTCACCGAATTGATAATGTCACGTTTTTTTTTAATATTCTTTATCATAGGTCAAAGATCGTCACTGTTCCTAAATGACGCATTAATATATGTAACAATAGTTACTTGATGAATTGTAACTATTACTTTACGAAAAACTGGGCCGTTTCTATTCGCTAAGGCCTCAAATAAGCGTATTAAGTATGTCAAAAAAATAAGAATGGGACTTTGGAACTTAACATGGATGTAACAGCGTAATATACAAATAAGTAAATATGTACCTACCTACTAAGTGACGCAACTGACACTGACGTATGGTTGACAGCTGAGACGTTACAATCTGCGAAAGTTCATTCCTATTTAGATTCCGTACCTTGTCTTTATTTATACATGTGCATTAGTATACAATATGTTAAAAAAAAACCTTGTCTGATCCGTGAGGGTAATATTAGGTATCGAGATTAGGTTCTATTTATTTAATCCGTTTTGGAGAACAAGTTAAAAAAATACCCCGATGAAAATTTAATAAAATTTACTAAAATCAGGAAACTTCTATGGCAACACACGGGCGCGAGCGTTCGCTTCTCGGGTAGTGAGGTCATAAAAAAAAACTGGTGTTATCACGTTTTAAAAGTTTTAGAATTCAGGGGGACCGGTGGTAATTTGGGACAACAATCATGCATTTTAAAATTCATTAATATTTTTACTTTCATGAATATTTTATGTTTCATATTCTATTTGGCAATGTCATTGGTATACCTATATGCCCCTTTCGGATCGGACAGGATTTTGTTAACATATTGTTTACCCACTTTTATCCTAAACGCCATGTAGGAGAAACTACAAGGTGTAACATAATAAACGCAAGACCTCTCATGTGACTCGGACCATGAAACTGAACTACTTTTGTTCTGTGACTTTTGGTTTGCAAATTTTAAGAAATCGTAGAACTAAAGTTGTACACTTTCATGATCCGAAACACCACACTAGAGGTCTTGCGGTTATTATGTTACTCCTTGTATAAATGGTTTAACAAGACCCAAAGGCACTTGCTCTCCCCGTCATTGCGATCATTTTTTTTACCATACCTGGGAACCTTCTAGTTACGGAGATATTAGACATCAAACTTCCAACTTTTCCAAGTTTTTATTCCATCCATCAGCACAATGTTTTGAGTGCGTTACATTGAGTCCTACCGTAAAACGTGATTTTTCACCCCAAAAAAAAAGTCGTTTCCCAGTAATAATTTTTGCGTAAAGTTACTTAGTTTGATGTACAGAATGCTTGGTTGACGGCGTCTTCGTGCGTGAAGGGTCCGTTTACACCATGTATACAGTTTTATTCTAATCAACTTAGAATAGATTTGCAGATGGGTATTAGAAACAGGTTTCCATTCACTAGCCCGTGGATTATATGTTGTTGCGATCAAAACCCGGCTCCGTCTTATCCCGTCGTTTCTTAAGCGTTAGTTATACAGTATCTGCATACTGTTGCAGGTGTTGCTAAACCGTAATAATATAAAGCCTCTAACGGTAAACTTTAAACTGTAATCAGGACTGTTGATGCTTCTCTTAAAGATATCTTCACATACACGGTGTAACAGGACCCGTCATGAAGTCAACCAAGCATTTTGTACATCGAACTAAGTAAGTTTACGCAAAGATTGCTGGGAAATGACTTTTTTTTGGGGTGATAAATCATATTTTACGATACGACTCAATGTAAGCACTCAAAACATTGTGCTGATGGATGGATTGAATAGTACGGGGGTCGTGGAGGTGTTTAAAGTAAAAATCTTACATTAAAAACATTTATTAAAAAAAAAACTCGTCAAGAAGTTAGAACTTTGACACCCAATATCTCCGTAACTAGAAGGTTCCCAGGTATGGTCTAGAACAAAAAAAATATCGCAATTTCGGGGAGAATAAGTGCCTTTCGGCTTTGTTGAGGGTCTTGTTACACCCTTTATACGCACAGGTTTGGACCACAAATAAAGTCCACTAGTTATCTATTAACTTTAAAGAATAGCTTATTTTCTTGACTCCTAATATAATTTGAAGACTGCTCTATAATTATGAACAAAAAAATTATATTAAAGTCTTCCTAAACCTGTAATTTGCAGTAATAAAGAACTCTACACCTTATTGAGTTCAAATTACGTGTGTATCTTATTTTGCATAAAACATCATTAATTTTGGGCACTGGCAATAGGTGTAAGATTATTTTTAGATATTAGTAGCCGTAGTCGTCGCAAGCGCGGCTGCTAAGCATGAGGTCCTGCGTTCGATTCCCAGGTCGGGCAAAGTGTTATTGGGTTTTTCCATCGGGAATTTCTCAGTAGCAGCCACGGAGTCTGGATTCGTGCCCGGTTGATAGCAATAGGCTCGCCCCCTATAACAGGGGACTTAAACATACCTGGCGAAATGTGGGTGTACTATTAGGTACACCTTTGCCTAACCCTTCGGAGATTACAGGCGTGATGTTATGTTATGTTATTTATTATTTTAACTGAAATATATTTTTGTGAATACATGATTCGATTCATATGTAGATCAAAAATAGCAAAGTGGCTATGGTAATAATTCTAATTTATCTAATCTAAGTAATGAATAAATTCATTCGTTCCTTTTCCTGTTAAAAGATATTTTAATTAAACGGAATGTACAATTATAACGAGAATTTTAATGCACCATTTCTAAATAATGGCGTCCAATTACCAAATTCCTTTATAAATATTTTGCATGTGCATCCATATTTTTTTACATTTGATTTTGGTACACAGTAAAAGCTAACAAGGTGGCAGTTTTGACAGTCGTTCTCGAATCATAAATATCCTCACAATGCAAAACTTTGGCTCGAAATCTCACGATAGCGCACCAAAATGGCATCACAATGACGATTTTGTCATTGTGACTAAACTCACGCGTGTACAATAAACGAGTAATTAAAGGTTACAGAAATAACAAAAATACTAATGAGGACTGACATGCTATTAGCCTTTTTTTTAAATACGGGTACAATAATAGAATTTAGCACTGTGTGTATAGCAATATATTCGAATTCATTCCTTAGAATGAAGTTGAGAATAGCTCAATTGAAATTCGCAATTTGCTCTTCAGAATAGAATTGATTTCGCTCTCCACTTTGCCAGGATTAAAGTAAAGATTAGAAAGAACAGGTTTCCCACTCGTGGATACTTGATATCGCGCGATTGAATATATTAAAAATGAATTGGGGACAGCAAATTACGAACCTCGGGTCAACTGTCAAGGTTGGCACGACTGGTTCGTTCACATCAGTCTTTTGTACGAGTTCAAGTTCTATATCTTAACAATAGACTTGATTCTTATTCTAGAGAGGATGGCCGTCGCTTTATTGCAATCTAAAATCATTTTTAGTTCTTCAAATAAGTAAATGGCTAGTTTTTTAAGACGCTATTGTTTGATGTTTGTTAATCTAGTAAGCAATTAAGAACGCCAACATAAATAGGAGCACTTGAAACTTTTTTAAATGTTTGCTTTAGGACATCGGTAGTAATACGTTTGTATAAAAAGAAATATCAGCCTGTATGTTCATTATTTGCCCAATAGGTGAACTGCCAGGCTCTTGTCTCAGTCTAAAACCCACAAAGCATTTGCAAATGGTCTACCTCGCAAATGTCTTATTTTCAAATACCAACACATACTCTTTAACCTTTGAACTTCAGAGGCGTATGAGAAAATTTCCAAACTGTTCGTAAACCATTATGATTTTTAGGCACATATTTTACATAGTTTATTACTCCATTCAACTATTCCACGTAAACATTGTAAGCAAACCTCACATGCCCATTACACACCTACACAAATTACTTACACACTGAACGCAATATTGAAAACATGGTAATAGAGCTTCGACCATGAACAGTAATTGCTCCACAAATATTTTTCAATCTCTAAAGAATAGCAGACCTGGAAGTAAAAGTACTAGAATAGAATAGAATAGAATTTTATTTTGCTAACATGGACTACTACTAGGAATCTCTACTCTGGTGGATTTTACTATTTTTTAAATTTAATTTTCAATGAAAACAATAAGAAAATTAGATACTTTCCAAGCTGTGCGACTAGTTTCATATAAACGACAAAAACCTGCGCATACAGTTATAATAATAATTTATTTAATTCAGACCATTGATCCATATAGTGTTAGTAAAATCTTAACCTATTGTTAGTACATAAAAAGCTACCAGCAACAGCTAGCTAGTTATGCATGACGCTATTATATTATAAAATGAAATGTGATTGTTCACATTGACAAAAGTATCTACATATAGATCAAAAATATTCACCAGTATTGCATTCTGCGCAGGATTCAAAAATGCGGTGGGCTTTCGAAGACATGACAAACAATTACGATTGGCGACTGGCGCAATGTGTTACTTAGAGTAGTTGTCGCAGTAAAATCTCTAGCTACGCGTGGATTGTCATTCCGTGGAAAGACAGATAAATTTGGATCTACAAATAACGGAAATTTTATGATGCTTTTAAAAGCAATTGCTGAATTTGATCCGTTTCTGGCAAAACATATACAAAATTTAGGCAATCCTGGCAAAGGCAATACAGCTTATTTGTCTTTTGCAACATATGAAAAAAATATTAAAATAATGGGAGCTAAAGTCACAACAACAATTATCGAAGAGTTTCAAAGGGCTAAGTACTTTTCCTTCAGTGTTGATTCAACCCCTGATAACACGCATGTAGATCAGCTTTCATTGATCCTGCGATTTGTTAAAGGCAATGGAGATCCAGTTGAACGATTTATATGTTTTCTACCTAACACTGGTCACAAAAGAAGGGGATATGTTGCTGAGCGTAACGGAAATTTCCGAAACTCTGAATATTAACATAAACAATTGCAGAGGTCGATCCTATGATAATGTTAGTAAATGTCTGACCAGTATAATGGTCTCCAGGCCAAGATAAAATAAATATGCCAATATGCGACATACGTGCCTTGCGCGGCACATTCGTTAAACCTCGTCGGCACATCGGCAGCTGAATGTTGCCAAGAATCTACAAAGTTTTTCGGGTTGCTACAGTATCTGTACGTATTTTTTTACAGCGTCAACGGAGCGCGCAAAACTACTGCAAGATTTCTTGACCGCGCCCAAAAATGTAACATTGAAAACCTTATCCTAGACAAGATGGTTAGCTAGGGACGATGCTTAAATTGGATCAAGTTATAGCGGCCCTCGAAGCCATAAAAGTTGACTCTGGCAACCAAACCGCTTTGGTCAGAAATGAAGCTGCAGGGTTGATCAAACAGTTGACTTCCCTGGAAACGGCCATCTTTTCAGAATTTTGGGGAGCTATTTTGAAGCAATTTAATATAGTTTCAAAAGTTCTACAAGGGGTTGACTCGGACCTAGAGGTCGTTTCTAACCTTTATGACTATTTAATTAATGCCATTAAAAATAAAAGAAAATGTTTTGACGATCTCGAAGAGGCGGGTAAAACGAAATCACCCGAAGAATACAAGCACAACCAAAAAAGAGTTGTCAAAAGGAAGAAACATGAAGAAGGCAAAATTGGCGGTCACTGTATCTTAAGACGTTTTGCGCCTCCTCAACTCGCCCAACCACTGGTCACAAATAGGGAAAAAGGTTGTGATCATGTTTCTTCCTTTTGACAACTCTTTTTTGGTTGTGCTTAACCAAAAAAGAGTTGTCAAAAGGAAGAAACATGATGATGAGACTCGCGAAGGAGAAGTGTTATTACAGGGACGTGACCATTTTCGAGTTTATACCTTTTTCCCTATTTGTGACCAGTGGTTGGGCGAGTTGAGGAGGCGCAAAACGTCTTAAGATACAGTGACCGCCAATTTTGCCTTCTTAGGTAATTTACATACAATGTCTGAGGCAGAAGTTAGAAGGAATGCCGTAAACCTTCAAAATGTATACCCGTTAGATCTCGCGGTAGACCTACAAGACGAATGTGTTCTATTGAAACAGTTCTTGACAGCCTATGAAAATAAAATGAGTCTAAAGCAACTAAGTTTATTTATAAAAAATAAGGACTTAAAAGAAGCTTTCCCATATGTAGAGATTGCATTACGCATTTCTCTTTGCACCGCAGTTACGAATGGCATTGCAGAACGTTCGTTTTCTGGACTCAAAAGGATAAAGAATTATTTACGTTCCACTATAAGCAAAGAACGCTTAAACAGCTTAGCTGTTCTGAATAAAGAAGCTGATTTGACAAACGCTATAAGTTATGACAGCGTCATTGACGATTATGTCAAACAATTTGTACATAGAAAAAAAAAATGTAAATATTTAAGTACCTAATAAAGTGAATAAATGATTCATTTTTAAGTTTTTTATTTATTTATTAATTCACACCAATACCAGGTTTTTTGTCTTAAATGAATGGGGCGGCAAAGCTAACTGGCCCGGGGCGCCAAATCTTTAAATACGCCTCTGGTAAGTGTCATAGTTACCTGTTTATCTTGATGCTTAAGATTTCGACATTGCACTACTTCTTCTCGAAATTCCTACTAATCTAGGCTACATTGTCGAAATTTAGACCTTCGCACGTTCAGACCTCGTCTATCCTTGTACAGATATTATTCACTTCTATCTCTACGGAAAAAGGTTCTAAACAGACACAGAGAACAATATTACGTTCCTTATTATTTCCTTTATTCATCTTTTTACAAATTAATTACATTTTAAATAGGTATTAATTTTTAAAAAAATATATAAAAACATTTTAAAATATATTTAAAAAAATAATCCACCGGTATCGGGAACAGGGTCCAACCTACCGGTGGTCGGGCTCCAGAGAGAGGAACCTCCTTTTTTATCGGATGGGATATCATCAAATGACCCCCTCCCACTCTGGGCGGAGCGGAAGGGATTGTCAGACTTGTACTGATTAAAACCCATCCATGTTCCTTCTTTGCCCTTTGTGTTCCAGGGCCGCGGTACCTCTTTCGAACAGTCCCGCAGCCCTGGCAGGCATCGGCCCTTGCAGACCCCTCCGTTTTGCTGACAGGGAGGAATCTCCTAACAATAAGAGCCGTGTCTAGGAGTACCGCTTTCTGAATCAAGCCCTTGATCCAGCTACCTAACGAGAGCCTCCTCAGGTATTGATCGAGGCTCTTGGCAATTAAGCCATAGGCTGATACGACTATCGGCAAAATGATCGCTGAGTCCTCATCCCACATGTCGACAACCTCGTGAGCCAAGTCAAGATACTTGATTTGCTTATCTTTCTCGGCTTTTACGTTCCTATAATATTAAAAGCTTTTATTTAACTTGCCTTGTTAGTTGGTTGGGTACTTGGTTAGTATGTATTGATCAAATCTTGCAACGGAATTTCAAACCCGTTATTCCCAACTAGGGCATGCAAAACCGGTTTTCCGGTTTTGCGCAAAACCGGAAATCGGCCAAAATTTAACGATTTTTGAAAACCGGTTTTGAGAAGCAAAACCGGAGCTCAGCTCCGGTTTTGCTTCTCAAAACCTACACACGCACACGCACAAGACGACTCTGAATCAGAAAGCGATAGTGACGACGAACGAGCTGAAGATCACAGTGGAGGTTTAGAAATTGAAACCCCAGCTGTTACATCACATCCAGAATTGTACAGGGAATCACAAAAGTTCGCAAACTGGTCAAATCTATAAGAAAATCCCCTCTTAAAGCTGACGCATTACATATTATATACATATTATTACATTTTATTTTGTTTGCATTATTATTGTGTATTTATTATTAGTTTTAAGGTTTTTAAAATATGTATTAGTTTATCATTGTGTAAAATTATTTTGTGTATTTTATCTATGGGCCTTGTTGCCTGATAATAAAATGATTATTATTATTGACATCTTTAAACATACTGTTTACATTTTTAAATATAAAACAATATAAAAAAAACATTTAAAAATATAAAAAATATTATTTCCTTTATTTATTTTCTTACATATCAATTACATTTTTAAATATTTTAATATAAAACAATATAAAAAAAAACATTTAAAAATATAAAAAAAAAAATAGTAGCCCACCGGTATCGGGAACAGGGTCCAAGCTACCGGCAGTCAGGGCTCCAGAGAGAGGAACCTCCTAACAATACGAGCCGTGTCCAGAAGTACCGCTTTCTGAATCAAGCCCTTGATCCAGCTGCCTAACGAGAGCCTCCTGAGATGTTGGTCGAGGCTCTTGGCAATTAAGCCATGGGCTGACACGACTATCGGCACAATGATCGCTGAGTCCACATCCCACATGTCGACAACCTCGCGAGCCAAGTCAAGATACTTGATTTGCTTATCTTTCTCGGCTTTCACGAGGTTCTCGTCATGCGGGACCGTAATGTCAACAATCATTGCGCGCCGCTCTGATCGATCCATCACCACTATATCAGGCTTATTGGCTACAATAGTCCTGTCAGTGATGATGGATTGATCCCAGTACAGTGTGATATTGCCATTTTCGAGAACTGGGTCGGGCACATACCTATAGTACGGAACTTCCGATTCAACAAGATTGTATTTTAGAGCAAGTTGCTGATGAATAATCCTGGCTACAAGGTTGTGTCTATGCAAGTACTCTCCGTTAGCCAGACGAGAACACCCGGAGATAATGTGACGGATTGATTCGCCTGGACGGTGGCATGCCCGACATATGTCAACCGTGCCGTCCTTCACAATAAATCTCCGGTAGTTATTCGTCATCATAACTTCATCCATAATTGCACAGACAAAACCTTCAGTTTCCCCGAAGAGGTCCCCGGAACGTAGCCAGGCTACGGACGCTGATAGGTCTACATCGGGTCCATGCAGGGCCCGGAAAAAGCGTCCGTGAAGCTCCTTACTCTGCCATACCTCCCTGCGGTCGTTGGTATCAAGTACTACAGGTTTGCGCCAGTTCTCTTTAGCCAAGGAGAGCGGGGTGAGGCCCTTGTCCACCGCGACCACATCTCGATGCATCCCCACGTCGGTTTCTAGGAAATATTCCCTGAGACTGCATATCTCGCGATTGTGGAGAGTCTTAGCGTTTAAAAAGCCTCGACCCCCACACCTCCGCGGGATATACAGTCTCATAACCGAAGAACGCGGGTGATGCATTCGATATGCCGTCAACAATGTACGGACCCTCCTATCTAGGGCGTCTAGTTCTGTTTGAGTCCATTTGAGTATGCCGAAAGAGTACATCAAAACCGGCATGACCCAACCGTTGAAGGCACGCACCTTATTTCCGCCTGATAAAAGACTATTAAATACTTTTTTCAGGCGGCCAAAGAAGCGCTCCTTCAACGAATGCTTCATGTCAGCAACATTGATGCCCAACGCTTCCGACATACCCAAATACTTATAGGTTTCGGTTACTGAGAGGGATCTAAGATTTATGGAATCCGAGAGCTGGGTTCCCACAGATTCCACAATCTCCCCTCGCTTTACATGCATGACCGCACATTTGTCCACACCGAATTCCATCCTGATGGCGCTACTGAAAGTTTCAGTTACCTTCAGTAGCTCCATCAGTTGCAAATCGTTGGGGGCAAAGAGTTTCAGGTCATCCATGTAAAGGAGGTGAGATATAACTTGACCACCTCAAAAATATTATTATTATTACGGGTCTATGTCTTGGAGGAACACAAAAAAGACATACAATTGCAACTAGATTGCCGCACACGATGGTCAAGTATGTCAGATATGATCGGAGTGTTTTTAAAAATTAAAAACTCAGTCCTCAAAGCCCTGATAGATTGGAAGACTGAGATATCTTTTTCCGAAGAAGAAATTCGAACTCTGTCTGAAATTTACAACAGCTCTGTCCTTGTGCCGACGTGATGCTACGCTGCACACAGCTGACACAACATTAAAGTTTATGTTTAAGAAGCTTGACGAACAAAACAGCGTTTTGAGTCTCAAGCTAGCGACTAATTTGAGAAGTCGCATAAAGCAAAGACGTCTCCTTCTAGCAGGTGTTTTACACTATTTACATGATTGGGAAGACTTTTCCGCCCAAAATGATGATGACACATTTCCCAAACCCAATAGTGCTGAAATAACTGAAACTATTATCAACTTGGTACAGCAGGTAAAATATAAACCCGAGGACACAGACACCATCACCGCAGTTCTCACCGAGCAGTCCATACCTTCGCAATCGTCATCATCTGACGCTGAAGAGCTAACTCTTCAAGAGCAGCTAGAGAAGGAATTACACAAATGCAAGAGAAAGAGAACCCCCAAAAATCGGTCAGATTTCGACCTGGCTGGGTTCGTAAAAGTAGAGCAAGCCATGTACTATGAAAGCGGAGGGCATCGGGGTGTGTATCTCACCGAAGCATATAATTATTTATTATGTGTTCTACCAACAAGTGTTGAGAGTGAAAGGGTGTTTTCGAGTGCTGGGTATTTCTGTAACAAAATAAGAAGTTCGCTGTCTGATCGAATGTTGGATGCACTTATATTCTTGAGATCACATTATCAAGAACAGCGATCTCTTGAAAACAAGTGATTTATGCTTTATTTAAATTAGTAATTAGTATACATAGTTGATTATTGATCTCTTTTTTAGTGCAATATGAATCATATTAAAATAATGTTATTTTGTAGTTCGTCTTCAAAGTTACAAAAATGTTGATTTTTTTGGTAATTGTGGGTGGCTGTGTTTAATATTTGAAGATGCTGATTGTGTGTTCTATGTTTAAAATACATTATTTTTGATAGCAGACTTAATAGGTACCAAAGATACCAAAAACTTATTTGTTGTTGATTTGATCTCAGTTAATAAAATTAATCTTTATACTGTTATAAGTTCATTGTTATCTGTACAATTATTATGGTTTGGTTTAAAAAGAAATGTATGATACAATTTGTTTTGTTTGTAGACTTAGTGGGTATTTAAAAAAAATGGTGTTTCTTTTTAAATTATACTACATTCGTTTTTTTTTTGCTAAAACCGGGCCTAGCTCCGGTTTTCGGTTTTGGTCCCAAAAAAACGATGTTCAAAACCGGTTTTGATGACCTTCCGGTTTTGCATGCCCTATTCCCAACCGATTGAGCAGAAATTTTGCACACACTTTGGTTCTGGTGACAATATTTTTTTATGACAGGCGTGACTTGATCCTGCAGCCAGGATCGCCTTCTCACGAGAAATCTCTTCAACGGTTAACACATTTCTTCTTTTAATGTGTTTAAAGGATTATTTAAAATAGTGTAAACCCTGTTTTTGTCAGTCTCGCAATTTTTCGTTTCTCTTCGTTAGCATTGCTGGTGTGCTAGTAATTCTTTAGGTTTATTGTAACTGTTTCCATCTTGTGTCGTGCATGCATCTGCCTATAACAAGACAGCGCAATTTCAACACAAGAATTCTCGGGTGTCTCATTACTCTTTTTTAAATTCGTAATCAACACTAAATAAATATCATACATCAGGTCTTTAATCTTGTTTAGCTGATCAAATTTCCATCCAAAGCTATCGAACATAAGGTTTTTACTTTTTATTCGCCGACTGTTTTTTGCGTCTTCATCGAAACCTGCTTATTCTCTTGCGTCATAGCTTCTAATGTATGAAATGAATTTTAACGATGCCTCCTTTTGGGTTCCGTGGTTCAATGCTCCTGAATGCAATAAATTATGCTGTCTGTCAAAAACTAACAAGTCATTTCTTATTAACAGTATACGCTTTTATAACAAAAAGCCGAAGTCAGTTACAGAACTGACCGAAGGAAAGTTAAAACTACATCAAACGTGTCCTTATTATTATTATGCATGTTTCAAAATTAAGGACTACGTTGAAGATAAAGAAATTTGGCTTTAACTTCTTCTGAGCGCTTGCGGCTTCCCGGATCAGATCGCTAAACATACAAATGAATGCTATAGCAATATCATCGTTTTGTGTTGCTTTTATATCCAAACGTCGATTCTCGGAACAAATAGCTTCTACTTCAAAAAGAAACGTGTTTAAGAAACTTGCAAAAAGTAGAACTGATAACCTCAATATTTTTATTGAAGAACGGAAACCCCATTTATACATATAAAATTATTTCTTAGGTTGGACTGCCTCGTTGGTCGAGTGGTCGTAAAAGCGACTGCTGAACATGAGGTCCTGGGTTTGATTCCCGGTCGGCCAAAATCTGCAGCATGGAGTCTGGATGAAGTCTGTACCCGCTTGATGGCAATACGCTTACTCCCTATTACATGGGACAAACGCAAAATACGCGCATTGGACGTGGAGTTGCGGACACCAGCCCGTTATACAATACAATACAATGGGACATAAACATAACTGGCGAAATTTGTGTTTACCTACTATAATGTAGACCGCTGCCTAACCCTTAGGGGATTACAGCCGTGATGTTATGTTATTTCTTAGGTTTCTGTAAACACTGAGGATAGATCTAGGTTTCTACTCTGCCGTGGTTGTTTTTAGCTGTTAAAATAAGAGTTTGAAACCGTTCACCCCTTTGAGGTCTTAATAATGGCTAAATAACAACTGTCGCTGCGATCGATCGAAGGTTCATCAAGTCAAGCTATGCTTACCGAGGTCGGTTTGAGGATGGGTGACCCGTGACCGTTCATAACATAGACTCCTCTGTGACTCGGAAAGCAGGTTAAGCTATATAAGTTTTTAAACTGTCATGGTCACTAACATTATAATTAACACTAGAAACGGGATATTTACCATGTCCACTGTTTGTTTTGAGTTCCCGATATTTCGGCGCTGTTGCAAGCACCATGATTACGGATAAACTGAAGTTACTGCGGGTGGGTGGGAACTCAAAACAAACAGTGGACATGGTAAATATCCCGTTTCTAGTGTTAATTATAAGCAGGTTAAGCTGTTTGTCTTGACTAACATTTGTAAATCTTTGACAGTTTCTTAAATTTGACGTTACGTGTAGTCAGTGCCCCGAAAATGATAATAAGGGTGATAACCAAGGGGTGTCGTTGCTGCATTCCGTTAGACTGGAAGCCGACGCAGAAACTCATTTCGTTAAGTTTGTCCCCAATCGAATAACTGAAGTATTTACGATCTTAATGTTTCTATGAACACCATTAGTAGTTTCATTGATCTCTAATGGCTTCAAATAAATTTGCACGTCAAATAAACACAGGTTTTTTGCGCAAGTAAATTTTTTACTTGTACAAGAAATTATGATTTAATCATTTATGGATATATGCAGTATATAAACCTGTATTTTTAACGTTTAACAGCGACTATTAATAGTTCCCAGCTATAGAAAAGCACTTCACTTTCAATTGAGTATCAGTATCTTTCAAGTGAGTATGGTACGGTTGGATAAAATACCTGGAGAATTCAAAATACATCTAGAACAGACTCCAACCAATCTCTTATTGACCTTGCATTGGTGCCTTTGCAAGAGTGATAGGTAGGAGCCACAAATCATCTCTCCGTCGAAGTATTTTCTCATGATATTATATGCTTTGGAGTTCAAACGACAGACTGACAGTACAACGAAGTAAATACAGGTTAATGTTGCCTTGACCTTTGTATAATTACGACAACCACGCCATCGACGTCACATTACTCGTAGTCTATGTTGACTATTCTACGTAACCTCGCCTCATCTAGCGTAACAAGATGTTGTTCATGTTTATTTCGTACTAGCTACCCGCCCCGGGTGCAATTTTATAATGAAAATGAACAGTTTCATTCAGTTTCATTCATACAAATCTTCTCCTGACAACTACGAACGAAAAAACAGCCAAATCGGTCGACCCGTCTTCAAGTGATACTCCGTCATACATGTGGGAATTGATTTTTATTAATATAAAACTATGAGAAATTAGCTCTTTCTCTTTAGGTGTCGTATGAATGGAACGATCAGAAAACCCTAAGCTACCTTGAATCTTCGGATAGGCAACAAGATGCACCTACTGTTATTATTCCTAAAGACAGCATCCGCAAGTGATGTTATTATTAAATAATCGTTACGCAAAGTTCCATGAAAAATTAAATAAACTTATGCAAGGAACAAAGTCTATCAAAAAACATAGCAACGGGGAACCAAAAAACTAGCTACAGACCTTGGATGGCAAGTAATCAATTTTCAAGACATCTGGGAGAAGCATTATCTGACACAAGAACCATAACTTGCGTCATTAATGTCTTCAACACACTCAAGGCCCCTTAGAAACAATTTTTTCAACATCATTACCGAAACAAAATATACAGTTGGCTCGGATTTTCCATTATAATTCCTGTGTTTAGTAACTAGGCTGAATATTTTTGACGACATCGACAGTATCACGTTTCACAATTCTAGGAACATTTTTAGGCAGTCGCAGCTGTTTGAATGCCTAAGTATTTCGGGAAGCCATTGCCAGACAGAAAAGGATGGTGTTATGTAATTTGGGTTAGACAGAGAAAGATAGAAAATATAGCGGCAGAACAAAGTCAGTGGCTTGAAAAGTTGTAGTTATTAAAATAAATAATTATGGTATAAATTTTCAAGTTGCTACAATTTTAATTAGAGCGAGCAAGTTGAGTGTTTTAATGAACGAAACAAGTGAGACACGGTTTTATATTTAGATTTATCACATAGATTAACGGTCTAGATAAAATTGCTTCCAAAAATAGAATTTTGTGTGTCTAACTGTAGTTAGAATGGCATAAAAATTAGGCAAATTTAATACATCTTGTAAGACAGAAAAAATCCCAATTCAATTGGGTACTTACCTAAAAACACGTTGAAGATGAAAACTTCACCAAAGTACTACTAATAATTTACGAGTTACATTACTTAAAGCAAGGTAATTGTCTACATCAAAGAACTAAGGATTAATCTTCATCAAATATATTCGTTGGCCTGTTTGTTCTTATTTTTCTTTGTAGTTATGGGACGCTTAGATATTTCCATAATGATAAATATGTGTTCAGGGTCACCATTAGTTTTCTTTAAGCGTTGTAGCAACTTATAAATCTGTTTTGCAATTTTAAAATAACCCAAATCGATTACCCTTATGTTCATTCCTGTCTAAAACTCGCCTGTTTCAATGCCTAACTTTAATTTTCTTAGAAACGGAATTCTGAGTATGCGTATATTATAATAACGGGGAACTTTTGACGCAACGTCCGGTCATACTCGTGGCCGTGCCTTTATCTAGCGTGCATATCAATGTAGGGGTATTTTTAGACCTTTTGGACTTACTTCTGAACAAAGGATGTAGTTTTGTTCTGGAATTGGTCATCGTAACTTAAATTGAATGAATAGCTGTTGCTCGTGACCTTCGTCTGAGTAAAATTATTATTATGAAAATGTTTACATCGGATTTAGTTTTTTTTTTTGCAGGGAACCCTAATTCTTATTCTAAAGTGATCGAAGTGACTCCTTATAACATCAGCTATCTGCCAATAAAAGTCCCGTCAAAATAGGTCCAGCCGTTTCGGAGATTAGCGGGAACAAACAGACAGAAACTTAAAGAAAAATACCGTATTATTTTCATATGCATTTAGTAAAAAGCTGTCAGACACTTCAATTTTATCTATTTGTATAGATTAGAAAATAAAGTTCATTGCCATTGCCGGTAGGTTGACTGAATACTTAGCGATAATCGGGATGACGATCTTTTCGTGCATACAGCTTAAGTGAATCCGCACCAACAACCGCATCCAACTACACCAGCTACAAGAAACCTTGTAACTAATGTCATTAACATTAAGTTCATCACAGCATATAGGCTTTATCTTTAGACTGTGACCTAAGTTTATATTTGACTCTAGCGGTTCGTCCCAGCTTTGCACGGGTGCCTATGTTACTCAGGGTGAATGTAGCTTTCCAATGGTGAAAGAATTTTTCAAATCGGCACAGTAGTTTTTGAGTCTATTCATTACAAACATACACACACACAAAAATACAAACTTTTCCTCTTTGTAATATTAGTGTAGATATAGTCGTGTGTTAGTCACGGATTATTGCCAAACACTTCATTAGCTAGACCTTGTACTATGCTGGCTTAGCAGATGATATAGTAGTGATGTTGGAATCTGTTTTGATGATTACACATTCGGGTCATTTCTTAGAAGCAGCCACGGAGTCTGTTTCAAAATCAAAATCAAAATATTTTTATTTCACATAGGCCTACATGGGCACTTATGAAACGTCGACAAAAAGGTGCACGGTTCGGGTTGGTCGTTTCCTATGGAGAAGAACCGGCAAGAAACTCCATGGTTACTCTTTTAAAATGATTAGTTTTACAATATTATCATGTTACAGCATTAGTACTCAAGTATGGGGGACAGCATAGGCCCGACAATAAGTCGTTGCTTACTACACAAGAAAAACGGAAAACAAGATAAGAGGTTAACAAAAGTTAACACACATCTAGGAATCTACAAGGCCTACACTGTTCACACATTCACAAACAATCGTTAAAAAGAATCTATACAAAGGCAAGAAAATATTATAAAAGACTAAATTAAACAAGTGACAAAAATATTGTCATCAGTGCTGCAACTATTCTGAACAAAGGGTGTTTAAGTGATGTGATAACCATTGTAAAAAAAGAAAAAAAAAAACCATTGTAAATTAAAATGAAAAGAAAAAAAAAATTGATTGAGAATAGTTAGAGACATCCACATATTTGTGCTGTTTATGAGCTACCAGTTTATACCTGGTTGTAGGCAATAGGCTCGCCTCTATAGCGTGGAACTTAAACATAACTGGCGAAATCTGGGTGTACTATTAGGTACACCTCTGCCTAATCTTTCGGGAATTACAGGCGTGATGTTATATTATTTTATGCATTTAGAAATAAATGTCTCCAAATACCCAATTCTCTGGTATGAATCTAGAAAAAAATATATGCTGCTGCATATTCGCCGCTATCTGCCAAAGTACTATCTACCTGTCTAATAAATTGTTACAGCTAATTCAACATCCAAAAGCATACCATATACTCATATTCTAATACAAACTTTTACATATTTTCAGGTAAATACGAGACCCTGCTAGACGATTCACAGCTAGCCTTGCACACGATCAACGCATCTCACATCCAGTTCCCACGCCTGGACCATACCTCGGGAACTGCCGAGAAGCTTCACAGGTACTTCTCGCAACTGGACCTGCCTCTCATCAGGCGGCTGTACAAATTGTACAAACACGACTACAGGATATTCAACTACGATCTAGACAACATTGTGGGTTTCGATCTCGGGTAAGACTAGATTTTAAGTGTTCGCAGAATGTGCCTAAGCTTTTAAAGCTAAATGCCGACACGGGGTGACAGCGTAGGATTGGCTTGTGATTATCTCAGTACTTAGAGCCTATTTCACGATGTCCGAATGGCCATTACTTCTTTTTTTTTTGGGATGGGAAATCTTCAAATGACTCCTCCCGCTCTGGGCGGAGCGGAAGTGAGTGTCAGACTTTTACTGACTAAAACCCATACATGTTCCTTCTTTTGCCCTTTGTGTTCCAGGGCCGCGGTATCTCTTTCGAACAGTCCCGCAGCCCTGGAATGCGGCCACTACTTACCGAATAAATAAAAAAAATGGAACATAATTTGTATGAAATTATCTTAAACAGGCCCTTGTCTCATTGTCGGCTCTATCGCCAAGTCAGACTTAGCATTTGTTCAGTGTTATTAAGAGTTAGTTTTTAAGAAGCTCGCTCCTAATTCAAACTACTTTCGGCAGATCCGGTCAGACTTTACTTTCAAGTTCGACTTTGAACCTTATAATGTAATCTCTGAATTCAAAAATTGGATAATGTAAGACCGAAGCTCGTTTATTCTTAAATTATTTTGTGAGAATTTCGTAGGTTAGCTTTTTTGATTTATTTCGTTCCTGTTTATTTCTTCGAAAATGGGGAAATTAATTATAATTTTGTAGTAAGTAGAGTAGTAGAGGTGCTCAGAAAGCACGTTAAGCCGTTGGTCCCGGCTGTTTTAGAAGATATTTGACAGTCGTTACAGACAGTCAGTGACCCAAATGTCTGACAACCAGCCTTACCAAGGGGAATCGTATTACCCAGTACTAACTGGGTTGTTGAGGTCAGATAGGTCGCTCCATGTAAAATACTGGTATTCTACTGGAAGCCGACCCCAGCATAGTTGGGAGAAGGCTAGGCCGATGGTAAGTAAGTAGAGTAGTAATTAACCTAGTGTTGAAATAAGAGAAAGTAGGTACATTACATTACTTCTTAGCATAAAGTTTTGTAGTCAAAAGTAGCGACTCGTGGAAAAATTTACTTTGTTTTTTTTTCTTCAGTTAAATGTGTGTCACTCAGTTATTAGATTGTCCGGTTAATCCGTCACGCTCTTGCCCCGCTCGAGAAAAAGTATATTAAGATATTTAAGAGAATATAAATATTGTAAACATACTATTACGGTATTGTATGACTTAACGTTTTGAACGCCATTGTCACATTTACGTGACAAGCAAGTGCGTGCCCTGTACGCCAACGACACAAATATGTGACAAAAAATACGCGGTGTCGGAATCCCTATTCTTTTTGTAGATATTTGTGGTGAAATTGTGGCTTGGCGTGGAGGGCTCGTGCGTGCAGTATGCTCTGGCGTTCAATAGGTTAATGTATTGAAATCATATCAACTATTTGATGTTCTACAAGAGATCTGATTCTAGGCGGTTGACCTAGATATTAACGGTTTAGACACTTAGAACACGTTGTCACCTTTAAGAAATAACATTTTACGATAGATAATATTACAAATAAGTAACTCACGTACATCGTCAGTCGGTAGATTCCGAAAGTCTGATAAGGGTATCTCCAATACTTATCTAAAGCAATAAATACATTCAATGACTTCAGAGTAACTGGCTGTTTCGATTGTAAAGTTTCTGGGTGTGAATTTTAATGGAGTTGTGATTACTCAGAAAATTGGCCGCCGGCTTTGTTAGTAGTCAATGTTAATACGGCTTAGTACGAGTATAATACGCTGAATGCACGTTACATTATTATAAATGCTTTTTAATAGATATAATTAGCCAGGCATATTTTTTATCACTTAAATGTTTGACTATTTCTACCAGATTTGTTTTTTAATTACCTTACTTTAGTTTTTATAATATTTGTTAAGGTATTGCATACTTTTGAACCTATTTAAAAAGTACAAGCAAAGTATCAATATTTTAACGAATTGTTAGTTGGAGGTAACGAATCAAGCATAATTTAAAATCTAGTCCCTACTTTAGGACTACAATAGACCTAGGTCCTCACTAATTAGCCACTACTCCAAAAGAACTAAAACATTGTCAGTCAGCAGATATTAGTTCTGGTTATTAAAACCTCTTTTGTCACGGACTTTTTACTGAGCATTAGCGTAACACTTAATATAATTAGAAAGTTATAATTAGTTGTGTTTAATACTTGCACGCTTCTCGGTATGCAGTTTTTGGTACAACAAACAATTGTACGAAACATTATTTTTATCCCAGTGTTAGGTATATTATAAATGGACTTCAGGGATTCTGTAGACCAAATGTCATAAAATGGTACCTGCTAGTACGGTATAGTTACAGTGCCTTTGAGCTAACCACAACCTACTAAATATATAAATTCAGAGGGACTAAGATAAGACTAAAATAAATTGTCCTGCAAATTTTATGCAGAATTTGTGAATTGAAAATGTTGTATTTACTGAATTTAGATTAAGATAAAATTAATTTTCTATTTTGTGTAGGTTGTGTTGTAATATGTATTTAATTTTAAATTTACCTAAAAATATAATATTCTATAAATTGTTGTCATTATTGTGTCATTCGAAGTCTCTAAAACTGGAATCATGAAGTTGCATTTCTATATAATTTTTAGTTTTAATTTATCGTGGTGGTCAGTAGACATATTAATGTTTGGATAGACAACATTGAATTGTACAAAGGTAACCCTATGAACGCCATAATTTTATTGTACAGTCGCCTGGGCATCAAGTTACTACAAGCTGTCAAATTTTCTCATTCAATTTTTAACTTAATCTTCAAAGTTCTACGGTTTAAAATCATTTGGAGAAATTTGACAGTTTGTGGTAACTTGATGTGCTGGCGACTGTACCTAAATGAACAATATATTTTTATGTGAAGAGTTTAAAATAGCGAAAACATTATTTTTCCATAAATATTTTTAATTAGGTATGTTCTTGATAACGTATCATGGTTTAAATTAATTATTTTGGCGTTCATTAGGTTGAAGGGAGATATTATTAAACAAATTGTAGTTCATTAACATTCCAGAATGATATTCCAAAGCTCCCTGTGATAAGCTCTGATGCAGTTAGGCTTAATTAAATGTTTGATAACAATTGTTTTAATGACGTAGATATATTTGATAAGGATATTTTATCATGTGTGTCACCTTGCTTTCGAATTTTTAATAATTAATTGTTTATGTTGCTAATGAGAACCGTTAACAATATTTTAACGATTTCTGTTTGCAATTTTATGTAAATATTATTTTCAAAGTATTAAATTGTATACTTTATTATATATAGAAATATATTATATCTTTATTTTATTTTATGTTTAAGTTGATCTTTTCATCATATTTTTATCTGATAGATATTATATTTCGTGTGTCATATACATTGTCTATAATAACGAATTATTTATTTAGGTAGGTGAACGAATTAGTTTATCAACCTTTTCGTACTTGAAAATAGTCTTGTCATTTAATTTCTATTTAATACCTATAATTTTATTTACAGCTATCACATCGGCTGAGCCGAATAAACTCAAACTCATCATTTATCTATTCACTTGTTTTTTTCACAACTCTATTTCGTAATGTTTAGACTGCAGTTTCGATGAGGTACTACGACGGTCTACCACTTTTCACCCGTATGCCCTAAGTAATAAGGTTGAAAAATTAACGACCTTCAGTGGACTCGGTAGTACTGAAGACCTATTTTTTAAGCCAGTACCTACAATAAGTTTCTGATACAGATGATGTAACATTGTAACAGTCATCGTAAGAGGTCGCTACAACATAGTTTTTATTGCTAACAATGCAATGCCCCGAATTACATTTCTTATCATTGAAGAGGCGTTTGTTCTGTTTTTTACTATCATTTTTATCGGGTCAAAGGTAGTTGCATTTTAATGATAACATACTGATAATAAGAGTTGTGCGATAAAGAAAGTATTGTTAAATTATAATATAAAGTAAATGAATTAAGAACACGTAATAGGGTACCTATTTGGTAATTTTATCTTGTGATTCAAAATGGCATGGTAGAGAAGTGCACATTTCAGTTTTTTTTACTTTGTATTTAACTGTACTTAGTAACATAATTATGTACTTATCTTTATTCATTCTTCTCTCAACTTCCGTCATTTTGATACTCAATAATGGTGCTAATAAAATGCCATGATAATCTTTACTGTTTTGTAATAAAGTCTAAAATGGCAAAAAATATATATGTAGGTACTTACATTATTTAAATAAATATGTGTAGGTATAGTAATTAATTGATTCTTTGAACAAGTGTGTAAAGTGTTAATTTTAATATTATTAATTTCAATAAAATAAGGCCATCATTTAAAGTGGTGACAAATTTATTTTAAAGAATATGTTTTTAGTTTGGAATGCAATACCATAAGAATTTTTTTGGAATATACATTTTTGCGTTTGAAGTTTACTTACATTGTTTCATTTCTAAGATATTTACGTTAAGGGCCCAGTCCAGTAACATTGACAGCCCGTCGAAATATTCGCGCGGGTATTGTAAACCTTTTTCCTCGGGTTTTCCACGACTGCCCAATAAAAGGAGTGTTATGTTTTCAGGGTTCATGTATGTATGTTTGTGAGTTTCTTTATTCCACCATAACTTCTAAACGGCCTAACCGATTTCAATGTATGTGGTAGCGTTAGAAGCGTTGAGTTATTCTGGGTAACATAGGCTCGTCAACATTTTGAAAAATATAAAGGGGGAGCCATGGTTCATGAAAAAAAAACGGAAATATTTTATTTTTCATGAAAATTTGACTACGTATACTATCATCGTCTAGAGCAGTGGTTCTTAACCGGTGGTCCCTGGAAGCATCCCAAGTGGTCCGCGGAGCCATCCTAATAAATGAGATAGGTAGGTGACAAAGAGTCGACAGAAAGCAACCCGCGCGCGGCTTCTGATTCGTGTCTTCGGCAAATCCGAAGACACGAATCAGAAACTGATATGCAATCCTTTCATTGTCAACGTTTCTGAGGTGCTTGATGAAATTCAAGAAGTCATTGAAATGCAACAAGACAGTAAACTTAAAAGATACATTCGAATCTGGAATTAATTTTCAGTTTTTCTTAGCCAAAAGGCAATTTCTTTACCATATTTTCGAGACATTGATTTAAGTTACCTAACTTTTTCAATTTTCATCGATATTTATTTATTTAAGTGAGCAGGGGTTCTCGGCGCTTCTGACTATTAAAAACAAGCACCGAAATCGGTTGGATGCCACTGCCATGACATGTGTTTGGCTTTGAGTAGCACTGAAGCATTCAAAAGATAGTAAAGAGCATGCAATCACAAAAATCTAATTAAAATCTGTAACTATGATGTGAATTTATCCTAAAAAAAAAATCTGTGGGCTTTGAATAATTTTATGCGTGTTTTATTGATAGATAGATAGATAAAACAACCCTTTATTTAATAATACTTTGTACTGTATCCAAACCAATAAACCAACTGGGTGGTCCCTTGTAAGACAGAAATTTTATCAAATGGATCATGACTAAAAGGTTAAGAACCACTGGTCTAGAGCTTGCAACATATTTTTGTTATGTATTAAACATAACAATAAGTAGTATTCAATATGCATTCGTTCACTAATCAAAAAAAAGAAATTACATAAGTTATATTTCGCGTGATATTGATTTCCTAAAAAATAAAAGATACCTTTCATGGCACATTGTGCGTTTGCAAAAATATTGTTTTATCACTGTATAAAAAAAAAAAAAACAAATAATTAAAAAGCGTTCACGTTTTGATATGGCATCCGTGTTTCTTTAATTTTTTAAGTTATTTTGACTAATGTTATAAAGGAATTGGAATAATTTTTAGTGCACATTATGGTTTTAAGCTTAACTACGTATTTTTTTAAAGTTCATAAAAATTGCTCTTGTTGTGTGTTGTAAACCTTTTTACACGACTGCCCAAAAAAATGAGTGTTATGTTTTTAGGGTTCATGTATGTATGTATTTTTGTGAGTTTTTCCTTGGGATTTTATGACTAATGTTATAAAAGAATTGGAATATTTTTAGTGCACCATAATCAGGGTTATATGCATAACTACGTATTTTTTAAAGTTCATAAAACTCACTCTTGTTGCGTAAATCTGGTGTTTAAAAGAGGTCTCTCGCGCCCACTGAAACTGAAGCGGAAACTAAACTCGGGCTCGAGTTGCCCGAGTTCAGTTTCCGCACTCCTTCCGAGGCAACAGAGGCTAAATCGCAAAATCTATCGAGCCAAAATTACTTCTACATTTATATCCTTGTCTTCAAACTTGGCTGGTTACTTTTTAGTAAAAAATATTTTATTTTATACTCTGATTACGATGATATCGTCGTTTTTTGCACTCAGTACCGCTACCACTGTCACTCGCAACTCGATTCTGTTCCCGACATACGAAACTCACTGTGTCCGATCGCGAACTTTTTTCAGAATCGAGTTGCGAGTGACAGTGGTAGCGGTACTGAGTGCAAAAAACGAACAAGAAAGAGGGTAGACCGATTTGTCTGCTCATAAACACCCACCCGCAATAACTTCAGTTTATCCGTGATCATGGTGCTTGCAACAGCGCCGAAATATCGGGAACTCAAAACAAACAGTGGACATGGTAAATATCCCGTTTCTAGTGTTAATTATAAGGATACGAAAATTATCGAATTTTTCGTCATGGGTGTCAGGTCTTGTTCATGGTGATCGAGGGAGCTCTAAACGAATACCTATTGGGTCACAATCAAAATCAAGTTTGTCTGTAACGAATCTCACGGGCGCGCAAGTGTATTTCGCGCAAATGTCATTGATATTAAAAAAAATCCTCCAAAAAAAAAGCTCCATTATGCGAAAGCAAAAAAAAATGTTCGGAAACTAGTGATCATGAATTTCAATAATAACAATCCGAAATATATTTTTATTAAAGTCGGTTAATAGGCGGATAAAGCATCTTTAGCATCATCTCAAATAATTTAAGTACGACTAGGTGTCAAAGGGGGAGGTCCCCGCACACACAATGTGTTTTCGTTTTTGCTGTGAATTTCTGAGTTTTGCACAAGCAGACTATCGAATTAAGCAGAATAATTTTCATGAAAAATAAAATAGATCCTTCGTTGTTAAAATAATCGAATCTTATAAATAAAAATAAATAAAATTCATTTATTTCAGGCAAGATGCCCCATACGAAAGATAAATTTCCAAAATTACAAATTTCTAAATAAAAATTACATAAAAATGATATAAAATTAATACCAAAATAACTTACGATCAATTCCAATAGCTAATATTTACACTGATGATTAATTTGCTAAACTTAGTAATAAAAGATAGGTGAACTTATGGTAAATGGAGTCGAAACATTATTAAATGATAACTATGACAAGATTTTCTAAAGCACTTCATGTTAACACTACTTTCACGTTAATGAAGGGTTAATTAATGTAAAACCATCAGATTTTACAAGCTGGGATTGACTGTCAGAAACGACTACAGCCAATTATAATTCACTTGATATCCGTTTGACAGAATTTAATGGCACAATTATTTCAGAGGCGAACGCTACCGTCACCGCATTTCGATGGCGCGGCTTCGCCAATGCAGTATGCGGTGGCAGTCGCCATTGGGATTGTACCTTTAGAGACCCCGCAGATGCATACTTTCTATCGGCTGATAGTTTAGCCGGGCTGTTAACCTTTTGAACGCCAGAGCATACACGCACGCGCGTGCGTGCCCTCCATGCCAAGCCACAATTTCACCTACCATTTTGTTACATACTTCGTCGTATGAAATAAATGTGGCATGCGCATCAGCCGAAATGGGTTTGGTGGCTTCCTGCTACCCTGGGGAGACCGTTGAAAGGTCTTACGAAATACGTTAAAATGGAGCAGTAAATATATGTGCAGCGTACGCTGACCTTCCAGCTGCCGTTCCTGATGATGATGGTGTTGGATGACGATGAATCTAATGGCTTAAAGTTCACTCGAGGTGCGCGTTGGTCGGAGGTAGGACACGAAGCTTGCTTGTCACGTATGACAATGGCATTCAAAAGGTTAATCAGTATGAACATCTATGCTAGTGCGCATATTACAACGTTTCGGTATCGGCCGATAAATCAGTTTGAAGGGCCCCATGATTGCCTTCAAACGAAACTATCGGCCAACTGATCAGTATGGCGTCCTTTTTCCGCGCGCACGCTTGCAGATTGTTTAATCAGCCGACTCGCACGATAGTTCTAAGTAGCAAATTGGTAGCAAAATGTTTGAGCGAACTCGACCGACTATTGGTCTGGTTTGCGCAGTCGTCACCAACCCGACCTTTCAATTGCGCTAGTGTGCCCGCTAGCATCCTAACCCGACTAAACTATCGGCTCATAGAAAGTCTTCAGTCTGCGGGTACTCATAGGTAATTTTTGTGTATTTATTTTAAAAACTACGTGTATTTTTTGTTCTTTCATATATAATAAGAGATCCTAAGAAATGGCGTTTATTATAATACTATGTGTCGATTGGCCTGAGATAGTTTTGTCCAATGATATCAACAGGCACCGCACACGCTTTCCACGGCTCGGAATGCACTGTGAAGGGACCGGATCCTGGCAGTACCACTGAAAAGAGGTAAGGAATTAAGTAATTAATGTTTTTACATAGAAGCAGGCTGTAGATATAAATTAATTCGACGAGTTAAGACTATGAGGGTGTTTGTGATTTTTCAGTCGATGTCTCTGCCTTCTCTGTAATCTACAACTTTCTAATAGGATCTGGATCCACAGTCTTCTCTCGAATATTTCTAATGGAGCTCCCAGCGTTCTACACTTAAACCTATACAGGGTTATTTGTAAAACACCAGAAACCTCTTAAGAGGTCATTGCACTCATCATTATGAACAACTTTTACTATGGGACCAAACCTGAAATCGCGAAAAAAAAATCAGCTGTGAGTACAATGACCTCTTAAGAGGTTTCTGGTGTTTTACAAATAACCCTGTATATTCTTCTCCACTCAACGTTGTCATTTTACACTCAAACCTAGTGCAACCAACCTTATTCTTCTCTACACAATCACACGCATGGTTTTCCCCACTCGTTCCTTTTCTACTCTGTTATCCTAGGATTGGTGTCTACATAACATTGTTGCATAGATATCTTCTCTTTAAAAAATTTACTTCAATTCTTCGGAAATGTTACATAATAGTATGTAAAGTAGACCTCTGAGTATCAATCTTATAATGATTTTAACCTCACCTGTAAGACCGGGTGCTAATGTGATGTTGTATTTGCCGTCATTCAGTACTAATTCCCAGTCATCGTGCAAGGAGGTCACACTCAGTGTTGTGCTGTTCGCTGACATCTCAAACCTTAGGTTGGCTCCAAGGTACTTGATTCCTGAAGAAGTTAAAAAAAGTGTTCTGAAAATGTGTTTCATTTGATATCAGGTGGCCTACCAAAGCAGGAGTAATTCCTGTGTGGGAAAGAGGCAGAGCTATACAGGTCGTCTAGCGCCATCTCTTTCCCACACTGGAAGTACTCCTGCTTTAAGACGTCATAGTATCCCCCTGAAAAGAAAAAGTTATACAAGTTGCTTTTATGACTCCTTCTGGCGATATACATATAATGTGCTGGCTCAGAACTTAGTAACGTGGTTAAGCGCTATGCACGGTTAACCTGCCAGCAATATTCTATCAGTGCTCAAACTGCAAATCACAATTCGACAATTCAGAAGTTTCTGTTAATAGTTTAATGCAAATTAAAAAAAGAAAGAAACTTCTGAATTGCCTAGAGTCGTTTAGACACAATAGAGCTGGGAGTTATAAAATAAGGATTTTTTTTTTTTTTTTTTTTTTTTTTATTACAAAATGGGCCTGCTCTTGACCTCGATCACGCCTGGTGGAAAGCGATGGATGAGGTCTATGATGAAACGAGCGTGCCCAGAAGATGCCTGTTCACTCTTGCTTTGAAGGCAGACGGGTTATATGTGGGAGGGAACACAGAAGCCGGCAGAGAGTTCCACACCTTGGCTGTGCGCATGATAAACGTGGAGGAGAAGCGCCGAGTACGACTAGTCGGGATATCAACCAAGTGTGGATGGTACGCCGCAGTACGTCTGCTAGTCCGGTGGTAAAAGGGTGATGGTGGAATCAAATCGTGGAGCTCCTGTGCACACTCTCCGAAGTACAGTCTGTAGAAGACCGACAAGCAGGCGACATTACGCCTATGAGCTAGGCTGTGAAGCGAAGCTATCAAAGTCTCGTCGCCTATGAGTTTATCCAGAAATGTTTTACATTTTTTTGAACTCTTGCAAAACCTAGATCATAAATAAATAAAACCGAACAAGTACGAGTCGGACTCGCCCACCGAGGGTTCTTTGTAGGTATTATTATATTGGTAGATATTTTTTTATGATTTAATTACAAATGTATAGTTTTCAGATTTTTCCCTGTAGTTGTAGTATGACACATGAATAAGAAGATATATTGCCAAATTTCATGATTCTAGGTCAACGGAAAGTACCCTATAAATGATTCCCTTGAGTGTCGAAATATACGTTTTTTGGGGCATAAACGGCCGTATCTTTTTTTACGTTTACTCAGAAGTTTGATTTTTCACAGCTTCAAGGGACCGACTAGACCTGAGTATATGGTTTTAATTTCAACTTGATACCTCCACGCGTTCCCGAGATAAAGGGTCTTGACAGACAGACGGACAACAAAGTGATCCTATAAGGGTTCCGTTTTTTCTTTTTGAGGTAGGAAACACAAAAAAATATATTTGGTCTACCTCTGATCTTAAACTTGGTAACATTCGGTGGGAGACGAGGTCTTTTGATCTCCAATCGGTCCAGGTGGATGCTGATGCCTGCGTAGCCAAAGATGAGCGTCTGAAGGAACCCTCCCATGCCGGTGAAGAAATTCACAGCACCAGAGTCTGGACGACGGAGTTCACTCCACACCTGTTAAAAGCAATTGTATGTTATTTAACAGTCATTTCTTACAGTTGATCCTCTTCCTTTGATGGTCTTTTTAAAAATACTAGCTCACCGCAAGCGGAATTAGTGTTTAGTGAATTTCAGCTGGTGTGTCACCACGCTAAGTGTTCCTCGTATTAATAAATATTCAAATACTGTTACTGAATATAAATTGACTAAAGGTGAACATTCAGTGAAGCCTCAAGCCAGGATCTGGCATAACCATTTTAGCCAGGTAAAAAAAAAAACGATGAAATAGTTAATAAAAATCCATTACCTTGAAGGGCTCTCTAACAAATCCTTCGTAGCTCATGTTGAACACGGAGTCAGCCTTGGCGTTGTCATCAACCTGCAGATGGCCAATGGTATGCATGCTCCACGTCATGGCTGGACCATTCTCACGAGTCATTGATTCGTAATACGTCAGGTCGTTGATTCGTGTGGAACTGAAAAAGATCAAAATTTCGATTTGAATTCAAAATAGAAGGACTAGAAAATGAGACTTTGTTTGCATACGTTGTTACGGTGAACAGACGAGGGAAAATGAGAAAAAAACATACATAGGATTGATTATCGCCTTCCTATTATTTATGTGTCAGTATCGCCTTGGTTCCTATTATTATTTATGTGTCATTTATTTTGTGTATTTATGTACCTATTTTTTGTCGTAGTTTTAGATTTAAAAAAATAATTAAAAAACCTGCTTCTCGCCTTTGAAAATACCCAATGCACGAAAACTTGTTGGAGTCTCATAGTAGCTCTTTTATTCTCATTTTTGAAAAACTGTTTCCCAAGCACATAATAATTTGTCCGTTGATAGTATGTCATATTTCGTACTATTGCAGGTCCGTTCCGGAAAACTAACTCCCAACAAGAACTATTATAATGACGTTCAGTTTGATATTTAGCGTCCCGTACCTATTAATAAATATACCAGATACTCACGTATTCATAGCATACTGCAGCGGGAAGCCCAGCAGCACAGCATCAGCCTGTTTGATAATGGTTCCTCGTTTGTAGCCAGAGAACTGGGGATGGTAGTCGAACTCCTGGTCGTACGGTAGAGCTAGGCTCCATGCGATGTCAGCATAGTGGTCAGGGTCTTTAGCCATGTAGTAGGACTTACAGAGACAGGCAACATACCTGGAATTGATAAAAATAATGAGTTTAGAAGTTCTCATGAAATCCTCGGGAATCGGTTTAACGGATTTGCTCTGCAGCATTGCACTGTTGTATGTAATTTATACCCTTATATGTACTTGATTATACGTTTTTGAAGGTCATGGTCACTACCAAAAAAAAATCGGGATTTCAAAACAAACAGTAAACATGGTAAATATCTCGTTTCTGGTATTATCCTTGTTTGTTTTCGTGCGTTAGTTGTGAGTCCGATACCCATCTGCGTTCTTTTGACAAAGCGTAAATGAAAGAAAGATCCTGTATTATGTCGAACTGCAAGCACCTGAAAGACGATAAGAAAACTGGAAGATTTATGTGAGAGAGAATAGTAAGTGATCTCGCGCACTAAGAGTCCACGACCACGACTTTTCACAAGACCGGCCGCTGTGTTAAACAAAACTGTTTTTTAGGGTTCCGTACCCAAAGGGTAAAACGGGACCCTATTACTAAGACTTCGCTGTCTGTCTGTCTGTCTGTCTGTCTGTCTGTCTGTCTTCAGGCTGTATCTCATAAACCGTGATAGCTAGAAAGCTGAAATTTTCACAAATGATGTATTACTATTGCCGCTATAACAACAAATACTAAAAATTAAAAAAAATATATTAAGGAGGGCTCCCATACAACAGATATGATTTTTTTTGCCGTTTTTATAGATAATGGTACGGAACCCTTCGTGCGCGAGTCCGACTCGCACTTGGCCGGTTTTTTTTATTTTCTTCCAGGTCCAAGCTTCTGCGGTCAAAAGTCGTGGTCGGGCCCTGTAGTGCAAGAGGTCTCTAACTCTTTAACTCACTGTGCCAAATAAAGTGAGTATCCAGCGACGACGTTGGTGAACACTGAGTTGATGACATTTTTGTGATCTTCATCGGGGCCCATTACATCTGAAAACGAAATAAACGTTGGTTTTCATTACTGACAGTTGGATTCTTTGTAATGAGTTTTTAAAAAAGTTATTGCTTAGTGCTTACTGGCTTATGCCCGCGGCTTCGCCCGCGTGGAGTTCCGTAATTGTCCCACGCGATCGTACTACCGGGATAAAAAGTATCCTATGTGTTAATTCAGGTAATAAACTGTCTGTGTGCCAAATTTCATTCAAATCCGGTCAGTAGTTTTTGCGTGAAAGAGTAACAAACATCCATCCATCCCCACAAACTTTCGCATTTATAATATTAGTAGGATGAAGTATTTGATTTCCTGTCTTTTCGTAGAAGAAAAGCATTGACCTTAATTGGTGCTCTTGCAGTTTTTTTATGATACCCATCACCATTGTTACCTTTTTTGGGATCCCATGTTTCCAATACAATAATATAATATAATATACTTTGTCTGTGTGAAGATATTATTCTAGTTCTTACTTGAAATATCGTACAAGCCGGTGTTGTAATTGATCACAGCACGTGATGCCCAGAAGTCTGCAATGTTCGTCACAATGTCGCAGCCACCATGCTGGAAATAGGATTATTCCTTCAATTTGTCGTAACAACGCCTATTTTCCTGCTACATCACCATTATTGTATTTTAAATTCAGCTTCAACCATTCTGCTGATGGGCTAGGTTTCCTATTTTTGCAAGCCACATATCCACTAAGTTTTGTTTTATTTAGCAGTGTGTTAACATTATGAGCGAGCCAAAACTAAAAAAGGCATCTTTCTTCACCAAATAGTTGTTTGTTTTGTATTGTTAACTATTTAGCTTATGCCCGCGACTTCGTTCGCGTCAAAAAATCATCCTATGATCAATTAGTGAAAGAGTAACTCCATTAGTGAAAAAATTTTGGACGAGTAGTTTCGGAGATTACCCCCTATCCTCCCCCCTTACCTGTATGTATATCATATAAGTACAGATTAATTATAATTACCTTCAGCCACTCCTCATCCCTGGTAGTAGCTAGGTACTGCCGGATGGCGAACGAGATACACCCGCTGATGTGCTGCTCAAAGGTCGCCACATCGGGGCAGCATGGTTGCGTCACCTCTATGCCTGTGTACGCACTCTCCCATGGAAACCTGAAAAATCACAAGACGAGAGGATTTTTTTTTCATCAACTTGATATTATTGTTGTTCGTCTTCCCTTACTATCATGGACATATAATAATATGTAGATAGTCATTGGAACTAGAGCTCTTAAACGAAAAAGAAAATCTGATTGCTTTTCGTAAGTCTTCGAAATCACAGAAGCAAAGTGCGCTAGTCTTAAATAATTTTCTACCTCTAGTTGGTCTTAAGAAAGGACTTTGTTTCAGAATCTTCATTGGTTAGCCTACCTATATCCTTTATTGCCTGTAATCTTTGCCAATTCAGCAGCCACGTACGCCGTGTCCAGTCTGTACTGCAGGAGTTTGTTAGCATATTTAGGATAAAGCAGCAGGATCGAAGGGAACATCCAGGTTTCCGTGTCCCAGAAGTTGTGTCCTGAAACGGGTGTCGTACGGGTCAGTTAACAATAAGTACTTTACACAAAATGGTTTACACGGGATGATAGAGCAATAACTGATTGTTGGCTTCATATTTGAACTTAAATAAAAGCCTAGATGTCGTCCTTTAGATACACTATATCTAGTAATAAACAAAAAGGTCATAATTATGTACCTTCATAATCCTCAAAGGTTCCACCTCTCGCCAGACCAGTAGGACTGAGCCCGTAGTACCGGTCTGGAGGATGGAACGACTCCTCCGAGGGTAGGGAGCTCAGGAAGTAGTACCATATGGCGTTTACTATCTTAGCCTGAAAAAAATTGAAACTATGAGGCGGATTAAATATAAAGGTAGTTTCATGAAAGAATGATACATCAAATTGCTATTCCAGATGACTTCTGATAAAGTGACGGTCTGAACTTTAAGTCCGGCAAAGATGTTTCCTTAAAACTATTAATCCTTACATTATATTGCACTGTATCCAAATATAACAAAACACCTAATAACTCACCAGCTCCAAGTTCCCTTCGATCTCGATGCTACCCTGGTGGTGCAGCTGGTACCATCCCTCCAGGTGCTTGTCGTACAACTCCTCGCCGTCCTCCTGCAATACTATGGAAGCGTGTTACTTTACCATACATGGACACTGAACATAAATCATAGTCAGCCATACCGTACCCACAGCTACGCCACAGACCGCTTCTCTGGTAAGGGAGTTTTCAAAAAAGCTCGAGTTGCATCAATAGAATTACATCTGAGCTTGGTAAATGAAAATAAGGCCTAAACTATTGCCCTAGACATAATGTTCTACAGCGAGTAACGTTACCATTAACTAAGCTGACCTCAATTACAGCTGCAATTTCGTAGGTGTCTTCTCAGACGACAAGGTAATTTTGTCAGAATAATTTAGAACTGCCTCCACAGACTTCCCAATTAACACTTATTACGAAAACCATGCCATTTATGAAGAATGTTGATGAATGTAATGACCATATCTACATCACGGACATTAAAGAGGTGACATCACAAAATGAATTGAGATTTAATGATTGAGTCATAGCTAACCTTTGACTAGTTCCTCCCTTGCGATTGTCTTATTTTTATCAACTGTCATTGCGAAGGTGAAGACCCTAGAGCCGTGCGGAGGGACCACCAGATGATCTGGAACCGACGTCCAGTAAGCACACACGTCTACTGGTAAGGGCTGGTATGTCAGGTCTTCGGATTCCTTCGTTTTTCCGCAGGCACTCCAAACAGTTCTGCCATCAATGACTTCTGGCTGAGGTTCCTGGAAGGCAATATCCTTGCTTTCTTCTCCCGGCTGGAGTTTGATTGCTATCCAGATTTCGTGGTTGACGAAGTTGGGGTCTGAAATAATTATCAAATGATTATGTTGGGTGTTCGAATGCGCCTGATCAAATAGAAGTGGCAGTCATGATCGGGAAATAAACTTGTATTACTGGACGTTTAGGAATTTATCCAAATATCAAGGTATCTTTGTAAAATTGAAGACACAATTATTTGGATTAGATTAGGAAGTCTGAAAGTGGTGCCCGTGACTACAAATTGTTGTGTGGTAATCGGTTATCGTGGTATGGTATGCACATATGATGTGGAGGAATGAGGAAAATGTTGAGTATGAATGTAGATGACTTTCAGAGTAGAAGAAGATCAAAGAAACGATGGATGGACTGTGTGAAGGATGATAAGGCTAGAAATGAGGTGACTGCTTAGATGACGAGTAATAGAGAAGTATGGAAGAGGAAGACATGCTGCGCCGACCCCAAATAAACTGGAATAAGGGCAGGAGAAGGATGATCCATGAAACATGCGTGAGCAAAAATGTTTTGCAAAAAGAAAAGCGACATAATTACCCACCGTAATGTGTCTTAGAATCCACTTGAATCTGATTCACTATAGCCCTCGTGTAGAATCTATGCGCGTAAATCCTTTGCGTCACCACCGATCTTTCTCGATCTACCCTCACTTTGAACACTCCCTCCTTCGTATCCAGGCTGTATACAGGGCTATACGGGTGGTGGGTCAGTGTCGAGTTGAGCCTGATGTTGGCCCAAGCTGGGATCCTGGCGCGATGGCTGTAGCCACCCCTGCCGTTATACAGGCCATTCATGTAGACGGTGTCACTGAAGATGTTAGTGGCTAAGTGACCGTTTCCGATTGATGGCATGAATTTTTCATTTGATGGGAGGCTGAAACAACAAAAATGACAGAACTGTACTCATTATTAAGGTATTTTAGATGCGATGAAAACGTCATCTTACCAATTTTCGATATCTTAACTTAGTTTACGAATGCGTAAAGTCTAAAAAAAGAATAGATTTTTCTTTCAAATTAAAAATATGATAAAAAATCCAACAAACGCCTTTTCATTTGGTTACAGTAAACATTTTCGAGATATTTCTTTAGGCGCTTTATATAGGTACACAAGCAATTGTGATTTATAATATTGCTGTCAGTTTTATCACAGGCGTTGTTTTACTATTTTGCTGAACGTATAAATGAAAGTATTTTATTACACGACTGCCCAAAAAAGGCGTTTTATGTTTTCAGGGTTCATGTATGTATGTATGTTTGTGAGTTTCTTTATTCCACCATAACTTCTAAACCTGGTTATACTGGCTTAACCGATTTCAATGTAAGTATGTGGTATCATTAGAAGCGTTGAGTTATTCCGGGTAACATAGGCCAGTGAATTAAAAAAAAAAGAGGGAGCCATGGTTCATGACAAAAACAGTTTTTTTTTTTGTTTTTTTTTTTTCATGAAAATTTGCTACGTATACTTTCGTCGTGTAGAGCTTGCTTAGTACCTACATAACAAAAATATGAAACAATAGTATTCAATATGCATTCGTTCACTATTAAAATAAAAAAATAAGTTATCTTTTGCGTGTTATTGATTTTCAATAAAAGTTACCTTTCGTGGCACATTGTGCGTTTGCAAAAATATTGTTTTATCACTAAAAGGGATAAAATAAAAAAAGCAATAATTAAAAAACTTAAAAAAGTGAACTAAAAAATATAAAACATGTTACATGATTTTAGTGTTCAATGGTCACAAGGTAGGTTGTAGATTATAATATTAACTATGCAATTAAAACGCCATTGTGCTCAAAAGTGGAAAACTGAAAACCAATATTTTCATTGCAGTCGGGGGACGGTTCCTTGGAATAGTTCTTTATAGGTCCCCCGACTTCGATTTTTAAGTTCACTTTTTGATACGACAGGTGCGTGCCTGCCAGGGCTGCGGGACTGTTCGAAAGAGATACCGCGGCCCTGGAACATAAAGGGCAAAAGAAGGAACATGGATGGATGGTTTTTAGTCAGTAAAATTCTGACACTCCCTTCCGCTCCGCCCAGAGCGGGAGGAGCCATTTGATGATATTCCATCCGGAAACTTGTTTTATTTTAAATAAATTTACGAACGTAATTTCTGCAATAATAATATTGGATGATAGAGAAACATGTCACAGAACCAACATACGTGAGAACTCCTTGATGATATCTAAGAAAACATTAATTTTGTTACGAAAAGATGATCTAACAGACTCTATCATTATAGATATATAAGTCTATCTATCTACCTTGGAACTTATAAAAAATTAATATTTCATACATACCTAGTTACAAAATTGACTCACCGATGTGTCGAGAAAATATGACTCGCCGGACTGATGTCCTCAGTTTCCTCCATCCCGATGTCTTCGGCAGCATGACTGGCGCCTTTGGTGACCATGACGATCGCCACCACCGCTGCTATCGTCAGTAACCCCAACATCGCCGCCGCCTGCTTGTTACGCACCAAAAAGTTCCACATCCACACAAATGTTTCGAAATTTCTTTGATAAAGTCTAACAAAGCAGAATAGCTTAACACTTTTGTGAAAAAATATGGAAATCTAAACATCAAATTGAAAATTAGTGAATTGTCGAATTAAACAATTCAAATAAGTGTCAGTTTTTGAAAGAAGATTATGAAATGGTTCAGAATATGCGCAGATCAGACTGCGCGGGAGACTCCCGTGTTCTCCGGTCAACGTCAATGTGTAGATTACGCGACCTACTAGTGACCTCACCCGACACACATTATAGATCTATTAACAGAGATAATTAGGGTCATCTCTTTGTTTCAAATCGCTGTACGATTTTGTCTAGCAGCTTTCTTTAATATTATATTCATCGTGAAAAATTGAAATTATTTTAGCTAAATTGTTAGCCCGTTTACCACATCTGGAATCAAAGGTACTCCAAGAAATAGGCTTGTGCGTATCTCTTCATACCTCTCAAATTGCATGTTGCTATATACTATAATGACATCAAAATAACAAGCTAGTTATGGAAGCACCACCAATACAAATTGTGCGTATGTCAGCATAACAGCAGAACGGTACTGCTGTGCTTGCATAATTCCTGGTAAGATAAAGTTGCTTGTATAGATTTAAGTTTAGACCTTAGGACACTCCGTGTACGCATCCCATTCTGTGAGCACGTAGCCACGTATTAAATAATTAATTAATCTACTTATTAATTTTTATTTTTTAAAAAGTCGTTTACGACGCTCCCAATCCTGACTGGCGCAGCCGGTAGGATCACTGAGGAAGCTATCCCGCGTTAGTGAGTTTTCGCGAATAGACTTTTCCGATCTTCACAACGGTACGCGTGGTGTACGGCGAAGTGATCCAGCGAACCAAACAAATATCGTCAGCGACGAGGAGCTGAGACCTGATGATGGGCGAGGCAGGCTGGTGAGTACGACTTTTCACCTCCTTTCTAATACCTCATATCCATCATACCCCTTGTTAACTTGGAATTGGACGTTTTTCATTTTAACTGTTATATGGTTTTCTTAAACTGATTGTAAGAATATTATGTGTTTAGTATAAATACACGGAAAGTAAAATAAATAGAGAATAGAGTCTTGAACTTACGATAATTTTATTGAATTCTAAGATAGTTACTTAATTATAGGCAATTAGTTATAATTATTGTAATAAATAAGTAGAGTTCATAGAGTTCATTTTAACGTAAAAACTTAAATTATCGCCGAAATGTCGGAAATTAAACTCATTCCCAACGAATTATATAAAATTCTCCCAAGTTTCGATGGTAATAAACGCCATCTGAATTTATTCTTGCGTAAATGTGAGTACATAATTGACAAATTTAAATCATCCGAACTACAAAATGAATATTTAATGCATGTTGTGACTAGCCGCTTAACGGGCGACGCAGCAGCGCTGATAAGCGAGCGCGTAGACATTCGGTCGTGGGCGGAATTCAAAGAATTGCTTGAGATACACTTTGGTGATCCACGAAGCGAAGAATGTTTGGCCATAGAATTAGAGACATTAAAGATTAAAAATAACGAGAGTCACACCGATTTTTGCGCACGGATCCAATCAGTAAAATCTATTTTGTTATCAAAAGTAAATCAAATAAGTGATCAAAATCTACGAGTAAATAAGACTGCCATCTATAATAATACAGCCTTACAGGTATTTTTATACAATTTACCTGAAAATATGGTACGCGTAGTGCGTCTAAAAAGGCCGCAGTTCTTGGAAGAGGCCTTGTCCATAGTTTTAGAAGAAATTAATTTCTACGAGCAATATCAAATGAGAGGTAAAATGCTAAATTTAAACCATAATTCAAAACCACAGCTTAGTGGAACTATGGCACCTCAGCAATCATTTAAATTCGGTTTACCTCAACAGCCTACAGGCTTCAGATTTCCGATGATGCAACAAAATCAACCATTTAAGTATAATTTTGGTACAACACCCAAATTTAATTTCGGAATCCCACCGAATAAGCCTTTCAATTTACCGCAGGGACACCATCCGTCCCAAGGCCAATTTGGGGTGAATAAACAAAACTATGTGCCAATGCCACTCCAGTTTGGATATCGACCTAATTTCGGTTATAGACCGCCTGGCTATCGACAAATGCTACCAATGCTTCCACAACAATTTGGTAGTAACAATCGTTATAGTAATACGGTTCCACAACAAAACACACAAAATATACCTCAACCAAATAACACAGATGCTACTATGAGAACTGCTCCGCAAAGAGCACCTCAGCAAGGTTTTCCTCTTAACGAATTAGATCTGTATCCTTATAATGATGATTATTTTACAAATCCCGTGGAATATTACTATGACGCTGGTGCATATTACCCTTGCGAAGAAAATACTTCTCTGATCGACCAGGTACCTGAAAACACAAAGATAGAGTTAGAAAATAATGATAGTAGTAATCAGACAGCTGAATCCATCCCACAAGTGGAAAATTTTTATATGCGGGCCTCCACGGAGCAACACCTGAAAGAATAACAATTAATTATAATACTGTAAAGTTAAAGTTACCACATATATACATACCGGAAATAGGAGGCAAGTTCATGATCGACACGGGTAGTACTCGTTCATTTATACATCCTAGAAAAGCAAATCAATATTTTCCTAGCTATATTTCATACGAACCATTCGAAGTAATTAGCACACATGCCTCAAGTAAACATAATCAGGTAATACAAATTCCCTTATTCTCTATATTTCAAAGTACAGATCATCATAAATTTTACGTATATAACGTCGACTCACTATACGATGGGTTGATAGGAAATGATCTTTTAAAGCAGCTAGAAGCCGTTATAGATCTAAAAAGACGTGTTCTTATAACAAAGACAGCGGAAATACCTATCTGTATAGATTCGGATATTAACGTTATACATGCCGTGGAACTTCCTCCGCGAACAGAACTTCGAGCAAAAATACCAACTAATATAATGAATGGTGAAGGAATACTTAATTACATTGAATTTTACGCAGGAGTGCGGATGCCTACCGCGCTCGTGAAATGTATTAATGGTTATGCAACAACCGTCATACAAAATACATCTGATAAACATGTAGAGCTATGTGTCACAAAGCCTTTTGTAGTATCTGAATATAATGAAAATGAATGCCTTGTTAATTCCATAGACAATTTAAATGTAGAGACTGACCAATTATTACGCGACAATCTAACTAAATTACGACTAGACCACATGAATGACGAAGAAAAAACATGTATACAAAGGTTATGTGAAGAATTCAGAGATATATTCTATTGTGACCAAATACCTTTAAGTTTTACTAATCAGGTAAAACACTGCATTAGAACGAAAAATGAAGATCCAATCTATACTAAACCATATAGACAAGCCCCTGTTCAAGCAGCAGAAATCAATAGACAAGTCGAAAAACTTTTAAAAGAAAACGTAATCCAGGAATCCTTTTCTCCCTGGAGCTCACCAGTTCATCTTGTGCCCAAAAAACCTGATGCTTCCGGTGAGGTAAAATACAGAATGGTGATCGACTACAGAAGACTTAACGACATTACGATAGATGATAAATACCCCCTTCCTAACATAACTGACCTCTTTGATAAACTGGGTAAAAGCACTTACTTTACAACTTTAGATTTGGCTAGCGGCTACCATCAGATTGAATTAAATAGGGACGATGTACCGAAAACTGCCTTCAGCACCCAAAACGGGCATTATGAGTTCTTAAGAATGCCGTTCGGACTTAAAACAGCTCCGGCGACTTTTCAACGAGCAATGGACAACATCATGCGAGGTCTGCAAGGAATACATTGCCTTATTTACCTCGATGACGTCATAATTTTTTCCTCCAGCTTTCAGGAGCACTTACAGAAACTTAGAGCCGTTTTTAACAGACTACGACAGACTAACTTAAAAGTACAACTGGACAAATCTGAATTCTTACGTAAAGAAGTTTTGTACCTAGGACCTAACCTAACCAAACAACGATAAAATTCAAGCCATTCTCGAATATCCTCTCCCTGAAACAACAACACAAATTAAAAGTTTCCTTGGTCTCGTCGGATATTATAGAAAATTTATTAAAGATTTCGCTAGAATTACTCAACCTTTAACGTCTTGTCTAAAGAAACGAAATAAAATTATCATAGATCAAAACTACATAGATGCTTTTAATAAATGTAAAGAAGTACTTACTTCTTCCCCCTTATTACAATACCCCGACTCTACTAAACCCTACATTTTAACAACTGACGCATCTAATGTAGCACTCGGTGCTGTCCTGTCCCAAGGGCCTATTGGATCAGACAAACCAGTCGCATACGCAAGTCGCACACTTAGCGACACGGAAACACGCTATAGCACAATAGAGCGAGAGCTTTTAGCTATTATTTGGGCTGTTAAACATTTTAGACCCTACTTGTACGGGAACAAGTTCCAAATTTTTACCGACCATAGACCTCTTGCTTGGCTATATTCCCTGAAAGAACCAAACAGTAAATTGACTCGTTGGCGCCTCCACCTTCAGGAGTATGACTTTACAATTATTTATAAAAATGGCAAACAAAATAGTAATGCCGATGCATTGTCACGTATAAAACTCAATGCAATAGATTCTGAAGACGACGTATCAATGGATGTTAATGTAGACGAATCAGACATACAAAAAGTAATAAAACAATTAAAAGACCTCGAAAAATTTACCAATAAACCTGACACTGAAAATAAAACAGAAATAATAACGATTCCTGACTCTGACTCCGACTCTGATGTGACCACGCCAGAAGACCTATTCCAAGAAAATTTCCCCATTCGCTCAATAACCAGTAGTAGTAGAACAGATACAATAGCCTCCAATATAGAACCAGACTCATTAGGGATTCCAATCTTAAGAGAGGCAATTGACACTAAACCAAACCAAATATTAGTGTTTTCCTGGTTTCAAAATAAATTGCAAGTTCAAAATTTGTCCAGAAAGAATCAAAAAGTTTTAGAAGTATTTCTCCCATTAGATAACGAAGAATTAATCAAGCAATTTTTAAAAGAATACATTACACCCAAGCGAAAATATTTTATATACTTTGAGAGCGAAATACATAGAAGGTTATTTACTAAAGTTATAATAGAAATTTTCAAGAAAGACTCAGTAGAATTCTTTGAGTGCACTGATAGAGTAATATATGTAGAGGATGAAAAAGAACAAAAAGCTGTTATATTAAAGCATCACGAAGGAAAGACATGCCATAGAGGAATTAAAGAAACAATAGTTAGGATTCGTAGAAACTATTATTGGGAAAACATGCAGGATACCGTAGCAGCAGTAATAAATACGTGTGAGCCCTGTAAACAGATGAAATACGACAGAAAGCCCATAAAACCGATGTTACAATTGACCCAAACACAGGATGCCCCTTTCCAGGAAATATTTATTGACTTATTTAACATAGAAAAGAAATATTGTTTAACACTAGTAGACGCTTTCAGTAAACTAGGACAGGCCATCGAAATCCCAAGTAGACAAACAACAGAAGTAGCGCGAGCCTTATTAAAGTACTTTTCAATATACGGTGTGCCTAAGAAGATATCTTGTGACCCTGGCACTGAATTTAACAACGAACTCATGCGCGAGCTTTTAGCTATGTACAAAGTAGAGATCCACATAACAACGCCAAACAATCCCAACTCTACCGGCATTGTAGAGCGATTCCACTCTACAATTATAGAGATATATAGGCTTGCAAAATATGAACGTAAATGTACAGACGCGGCTTCTATAATGACCTATTCCATTATGGCGTACAATCACACTATACACTCTACTACAGGATTAACACCTTTTGAAGTAGCATTTGGACATACAGACTCCGGTAAAATATTTGATGTAAACGTAGAAAAGGCGACACAACAACTAGTAAAAGATCATGCAAAGCGCACAAAATATCTGTACAGGTACATAGCTGAAAAGATTCTTGCCAGTAAGCAAAAAGCTAGAATAAATAAAGGCGGCGAAACTGAGCTAAGGTTACAAGAAGAAGACAGTATTTTTGTAAAAGACATTAATATACGAAAAAGTAAAGATAAACCTAGGTACCATAAAGCAAAAGTAACAGGACAAATAGATAGAAACGTAGTACCAGTACAGATAGGAAATAGAAAAGCTAAAGTGCCTCTTAAAAACGTTAAACGTCCTTCACAGGTCGTGGCGGATCATCGTGATCTTGAACATCGTGATCAAGATCCAGGGCCTTCAACTTCAAGAGATTAAAAATAACCCAGGCATACTACCCGTTAAGCAAGGGCAGGCGGTAGTAGAGAGAGACAAATGGACTATAGTTAAGATATTAGATTTTAAGGCGATAAATGATGATTTAGAATTTAATATTAATAGATATAAAGAGTTTAGCAATATAGTTTACATCCATAAGCCATACGGAAATGAGTTCCAAAATATGAAACTAGAGGTAGAATACTTACGTAACTCGACAGTCATGAAATTCAGGCAGCTTATTCCATCAAAACGCTTTAAACGCGGCCTCATTGACCCTCTTGGTTCAATTATTAAAACGCTGACCGGTAACCTAGCCCATGAGGATGCTATTAAATACGATACTCAAATATCTCAACTGAAAATTGGCCAAACTCACATAGATAAGAAAATAACTATCATTTCAAAAATGCTGGATTCCATCACTAATAAAAGTACATCTCTACAGGAAAATATACAGATCCTGGAGGAACGCATGAAACACATAGAGAGAATTGTTAAGAATATAGGTACAAAAGAAAATAACTCTATATACTCTACATATATTTTAAGTATGTTTCATATGTTTGAAAGTAATTTTAGGACAATATATATAGTATTAAATGAAATCGAAACTGCGCTATCATTTACAAAAGTTTCTGTTGTACATCAAGCCATTGTTGACCCATCTGAATTATTATCACTGTTAAACAATATTTCTAAAACTGAAAGCTTAATTTATCCTGTAACAGAAAAAACTTTACTGATGTTGGAAAGAACTATGTCTGTTAAAGCATATGTAAAAGAAAACCAAATAACATTCATTATGGAAATCCCATTAATAGATAAAAATACGTACAACTACTTCAAAATTTATTCATTACCAATTCTTAATGACAATTGTATAACTACTGTTATGATTCCTAAATATCCTTACCTACTGGTGAAAGGTCCTATATACTTACCGCTAGCCAGCCCATGTGAAGAGATTGCAGCCAACCAATTCCTGTGCAAGGAAAGCCATGTTGTATTGTATCCTGAAAGTACGTGCATAGAACAATTGATGAATTTCGCTTCAAACCTCAGTCTATGTAAACCGCTCGTGGTTAACCTGGAAAGCCTTAAAGTACAGCCTATTGATTTTATGAAATGGATAATTTATACAAGAAATGAAATAATACTTACCGAAACATGTTCTGATGATATTATCAGGAAACCAATCAAGGGCACATATATATTAGAAATTCATGGAAAATGCAGTGTTTATTTGAAAAATATCAAACTGCACAAACGACAATTTAATTCAGGGAAAATGCATTATCAAGTAATTCCGGTTGCTGCTCTACCTAAATTAAAGGAAACATCTATTGACTGGAACAAGACAGTGAACCTAAACCACCTCAATTTCGACGATTTGAAACACCTATCCTACTCATTAAAAAGTGAAATAGTGGAAAGTGATAGTGCAGTGAAAACAAATAGTGTTAGCTTAGCGACTATACTACTTTATGTAATTTTAGTTATAATATGTCTTAGTATAGTACTTTGGAAGAAAATGTCTTGTATAAGTAAACGTCTGCGAAATCATCGGAATCCAAATATTACCGATAATTTCGCACTTGGTGAGGGAGGAGTTATGGAAGCACCACCAATACAAATTGTGCGTATGTCAGCATAACAGCAGAACGGTACTGCTGTGCTTGCATAATTCCTGGTAAGATAAAGTTGCTTGTATAGATTTAAGTTTAGACCTTAGGACACTCCGTGTACGCATCCCATTCTGTGAGCACGTAGCCACGTATTAAATAATTAATTAATCTACTTATTAATTTTTATTTTTTAAAAAGTCGTTTACGACGCTCCCAATCCTGACTAGCTTCAATAATAAGTACTCGGTTTTTTTCTGACAACCCTAAACATAGACCGGTCACTTTTCTCTAATTCAATTGTCGCTTCCTTGTTACTGTGGGTACTAGACGCTGTGCTTAGCATAAGTCATCATAAGATTGGATTAATTGTCCCAATGCCGAAGAAATAATGAAAAGTAGGTCCTGTGGACTTTAGCTGTAATGTATTATTATTGCATTAATTAAGACAACAGGTGCAGATGTTGTAAGTAATTTGAAGAATAAAAGTACGATCCATTGTTCCGTTGTTGCAAGAAGTTTCGATGGTTTATTTCAGAAGCGTAAAGTATGTGCATTATTTGAAGCAATAACGGGGCTTTTCTTTACATGTAATATCTTTATGTAAAGAAGCTGCAGAAAGTAAAAAAAAAGAAGAAACAAATATTAAATTCGCTTCAACCCTAGTGTACCTATTGTGGCATTTGATAATGTGCACAGGTGTGATGTGGATAAAGTTTTTTTTCACTTATGATTCAGTCACTACTCCCACAAGGCAAAGATGCAGACATAAACATCATGCATCCCACTGATCCAAACATTAAATTAATATCTTCATATGACCTCAGAGCTCAACGATCTAAATAAAATAACCAGGGAAGCGTTATTTTTAATTACATTATTATAAATGTCATTCATAGAGTGATGTTTGATCGTCCGATTGCCGCTTGCGCGCGCGCATCAGACCGTGTACCCTCTAGTTACGCTCTGCTACTTCCGATGAACTGGTGAACACTTTTGGTACGATTCACTTGTTACTACTGTGCCAGGTGTCACAGATCAATTGACTTAGTATCGAGGGTCGTTCACAGTGGTTGAACAATTTTTGTAATGGATTTGTAATTTGACAGGTGATCGATTTAACGAAAGGTGTTATGTAATTTGGGCTGTTGTTAACAAGGATATCATTTTGCTTGTAAGAACAGATCGAGGTTATTGGGAAATAATTAGGTTCTTTTTTTATAACAGGGACAGAGTCGAAAAGAAGGAATTATCTTGTCTACTAATATCAACACAGGTGGTCACCAATCTGGTGGCCTACCATGACGTTTTAAAGCAGGAGTAATTCCAGTGTGGGAAAGATATGGCGCTAGACGACCTGTGTAGCTCTGTCTCTTTCCCACTGGAATTACTCCTGAGACGTCATAGTAACCCCTCAGATAATAGCGAGCGGTCCCAATGATCTAAGCTGTACTGCTCAGCGGGGCTCAGCTCATAGCCGTGGTCGCTTAAAAGGAGCAAAAATAATTGATAAAGATTACCTTCATAATCCTAGTCTTTCACAAACGGTGTCCTAGTTTATTTGCGTTAAACGTCAGACCTGCGCCAATCTTCACAGATACTCGTTCAATGAGCAGACGCAATGATCGGTGGACCAGAAGTCGGCCAGATAAAGCACGATTGTTTTAATTAATCACGATTGTTTTAGTTAGTAAATCTTTATTTATCTCGACAACACGAATTACAGGCGCTGATTCGCATATGCATAATCTTATTTAGAGAAAGGTTTTTGAAGTAGGAAGGTCCTGCTGAGGTACAGATCACCTCTCCGGCTCTAAGCAGGAATTGTTGGATTCCAGCAGCAATTAGCCAGATATTCACAACTGACCTTTACTCTTCATAGTTATCTGCTGGTCATAGTTTTATTTCCTGTACGTGTTCTTGTAGATGTCAGAATGAGCTAAATATATCAATCTCATCGTGACTAAATTGTCATCATGTTGGCACTTAAGTCATTATTTATGTGGAATTTGTGCTGAAACCATTGTTGTTTTGTTACCAACTGATCATGACAGCGTACGAGTATTTAGAAATATTGAAGAGTACCTAATCATTTATTGCTAAGTGTGTTCTTAATATAAGTTTTTAAACAAAACAATCACAAACAAACAGTGGACATGGTAAATATCCCGTTTCTAGTGTTAATTATAATGTGTTCTTAATAGCTGAAAGACATCCTAATGTTTTTTCTTATGGAAAATTCTGATTCCTTTAAGATACCTACTTCAAACGTCACTATCAAGGTCTCTTTAAATTAAGAAGTGTCGTATCTCTAAATGCAGGAAGATGCCGACGATATGAGACAGTTCATTGTTCCCTATCATTATTATAACCTGTATATCAACTCGAAAGTCTGCAAATCTAAAATCTAATTAACTGAATTTTTTGACTGGTAATCAGTTCCTTGTCTTCGAGAGATGATATCAAGGAACTCATTTTATCAGACGCTGATGTCTTTCCCATAAGCCTTAAAGCTGCTCTCTTGGCCTTACACACTTTACAGGTGTCCACCACAAAAATCACATAAAACTTTCCGTTCAACCTGCTTGAATTAATAACCTGAGTCGTGAGATATGATTGGCCCAAGATCCAGTGTCATTACCGCGGCGCAGGCGGCGGAGCGTGGCGCCCTCCGCTCCGCTCCGGTTGTCAGGCCATCCACCTCGCAGCCAAGACACCATTCAGTGATTCTTGCGAGATACCATGCTATGTAGCAGGTAGCTTTATGGAGGTTTGGTAACTCATAACTTTATTTATTTATACACTAAACCTAACATAATACGAAGCATACAAAACGTAATATCACGCTTATTTCTCATGGCGGTAGGCAGAAATCGCGGCGTCGATCCCTTACGTACTGCTTTTGCTTCGTCGACGTTCATACAGCCGATCATACACGCAATCTGACTACGAGTACTACTGTTTTTCTGAAGAATACCTTGAGTAAGTAAGTTTTTCTCCCTGTAGAGCACTCCACATTTGGAATTTGTGAAGTTTTTGCACTGTACGGAGTGCCTTGCTTGGTTACCACGTGCTAATAAGGCAGATGTACATTCAAACCACACTTACTGTTGGTTTTTTTTAAACGACAGACTGTAGCCACTTTATTAATTTCACACTTTACTTCCATGGTACGCTAGGCTAGTTAACGCTTCAGAGCCTTTGCACACCACGTTTGTTTTTATACGCTGACAACGCACGTTTTTGATTAGAGCATCATAGAGTTATCAATACGTTTTAGCAGATTTTACACGTTTGGAGCGATACAAAGGCAAATGAAACGCGCGTTTGTGCCATTGGTGATGCGGGAAGAGGTGCGAGAGACTAATACTGTGGTTCCAAATGTCGGCGGCTTACTGCGCGATGCATCGCTACAAACGCGCGTTTATAGTGAAACAAACGCAAGGATCGTGTGCAAAGGAAACAACGTGTCTTCAGTCTTGCGTTTGCTGAGCGTCCTAATTGCGTTCGAAGCGCGTCGTCAGCGCATAAAAAAAAGTGTGAAAAGGCCCTTGAGGACAGCGCAGTACAAATCAAATCAAATCAATCAAATCAAAATATTTTTATTTCACATATTCCTAAATGGGCACTTATGAAACGTCGACAAAAAGGTGCACGGTTCGGGTTGGTCGTTTCCTATGGAGAAGAACCGGCAAGAAACTCCATGGTTACTCTTTTAAAATGATTAGTTTTACAATATTATCATGTTACAGCATTAGTACTCAAGTATGGGGGGACAGCATAGGCCCGACAATAAGTCGTTGCTTACTACACAAGAAAAACGGAAAACAAGATAAGAGGTTAACAAAAGTTAACACACATCTAGGAATCTACAAGGCCTACACTGTTCACACATTCACAAACAATCGTTAAAAAGAATCTATACAAAGGCAAGAAAATATTATAAAAGACTAAATTAAACAAGTGACAAAAATATTGTCATCAGTGCTGCAACTATTCTGAACAAAGGGTGTTTAAGTGATGTGATAACCATTGTAAAAAAAGAAAAAAAAACCATTGTAAATTAAAATGAAAAGAAAACAAAAAAAAAAATTGATTGAGAATAGTTAGAGACATCCACATATTTGTGCTGTTTATGAGCTACCAGGGAAGCCGCATGCGCAGAAGGAACTAAAGCCAAACCTCTTTATCTTCAACGTAGTCCTTGATTTTGTAATATGCTTTTTTAATAAGGACACGTTTAATGTAATTTTTGAACTTTCCATCGGTCAGTTCTATAACTGACTTAGGTAATTTGTTATAAAAACGTATACTGTTAATAAGAAACGACTTACTAGTTTTTGTTAACCTGAATTTGGGTATTACAAACAGAAAATAGGTTACTTATCTGTCTGTCTGTTCTTGTTAACGATTACGAAAAGACAATGTTTTTAATTTAAAATCGGTGATAGTGTTATTGTGGGATGATTATGGATGAAGTCTGATTTTCTTTCTTTTGGAGATTATTATATTATGAACGAATAAGGTTTTCAGTATAGTAAGTGCAAGTTTTGCCTCAGCTGTTTTGAAGCCACGTGGCTTCAATAGCTTATCGTGTCTATAAAGATATTTTAATCGTGACATATTGTTGTAGTATAAGTTTGTCTAAAATGTAAATTGCAGTCACTCTGAGTAAAATTTCTTTTAAAATGCTCAGTTTTGCTACTGCCCATCTTTTAATATCTAAGTTTAGAGTTCCAAATTAAAATGTAGTTTTGGACTTAGATCTTTAGATTTTACTTGTACGAACTTTAATAAATTATAATAATTATTTAAATATCCTTTTTCGGTTCCTTTCTCTGAAGCCCTGACCACCGGCAGCCTGGACCTTGTTCCTGATGCCGATGGGACATCTATTTTTTATATTTTTAAATGTTTTGTTTACTTTTGTTTTTTTTAAATATTTAAAAATGTATTAAATAAGAGAGATAATGAATAAAGGATTTAAATATAAATATTTAATAAAACTTTAATTGAATAAAGTAACGATTGTCGGCATAATAGTCCCCTATCTCTGCAATATTAATAAATAGGTAGGTAAATGACCGACTTAATTGCAGTCATGTTTAATTGACGAGCTTCATAAATATGAGTAAGATTATGTTACGAGTTTTTGTTTTTACATATGTACTTAATTATCAGATTGCTGGGATTTCCTGTAATACTCGTATATGTTTTGTAACAAAAAAGTATTATTTAACAGGATTTACATCTACAACAAGTCTAATGTGAGTCTTGGACCGAATATGTTCTTAACCGGGAAGAATGTCGTAATTCGGTAAGACAATTTCTGACCTGGAATGGGTTATAAATTCTAAGACGCGCCTAGTCTATGCTATTGTGGCAGAACTCATAAATTCCACATTTTCTATTAAGTACATACGAAATATTATGGCCAAAGAGAGATTCGAGACGGACGAAGAAGTCCATTTGACAAGAAAAGTGTCTTCCTTTGCGTCTTTTTTCTTTTGCGTTTTTTTTTTTGTCTTTTTAGTGGTTTTCATCTTTTTACGTTGTATTTATATATATATATATATTCACCTGAACTAAGAATACAGGAGGAGGAGACATGGAGGAGGGAGAGGCCTAAGACTTTACAAAAGTTATTAAATTGTCATTTTATCGTTTTCCCTATGTTAAAACACAAGACAGAAGGTTCTCAAATAAATGCACTTTTAATGATACCATCAGTTACTAAAATCATTTCCTGTTGTTTTATGGTTTTGATTCATTTATTTCTTATTAACAATCAGGCAATATTAAGGATCGTAATCAGGCTTTTATGAGGGTTTGATCAAGGTATAAACCTCATTTCTTTGTCCATTAAAGATCGATGCTTGCTTTCGGTAGCCAAATTGATTTGAGTTTCGTTTATGTTTAATAATTGATTTCTTATCTGTGTTTGTTTGTACTGATCCTTTTTAATACAGAAGCAAAATGTGCTTGTTTGAGTTACTAACGTATAAGAGAGAGGTTCTCAGTTAATTATTAAATAATGGGTGTTAAAGTAGGTACCCTTAACGAAGCCGAAAGGCACTTTTTCTCCCTGTCCTCTGGTTACGGAGATATTCGTTTTTAGGGTTCCGTACCCAAAGGGTAAAACGGGACCCTATTACTAAGACTCCGCTGTCTGTCCGTCCGTCTGTCACCAGGCTGTGTCTCATGAACCGTGATAATTAGACAGTTTAAATTTTCACAGATGATGTATTTCTGTTGCCGCTATAACAACAAATATTAAAAAAAAGAATAAAAAAATATTTAAGTGGGGCTCCCATACAACAGATATGATTTTTTGGCCGTTTTTATAGATAATGGTACGGAACCCTTCGTGCGTGAGTCCGACTCGCACTTGGCCAGTTTTTACTTTTTAAATACAAGTTTTTAATATTAAAACTATACATTAACGACCCTGTACTATTCAATGCTTTCATATCAGCACAATGTTTTGAGTGCGTTACACTGAGTCCTACCGTGAAACGTGACTTTTAACCCAAAAAAGTAGTTTCCCAGCAATACATTTTGCGTAGAATTACTTTGTTTAATGTACAGAATGCTTGGTTGACGGCTTCAGAAAAGGGTCCGTTTACACCTTGTATGTTTGTAACAATGCAATAGACAATGTAAATATACATTTACTGATAGACAACGTATTATAAACCTAAATCACTGGATAAAGAAGATTAAATTTTGCTCGAGTACTCCTTGTACGAGTATATAGAACGAAACTGAGCTCATGAAACGATTTTTGAAAATTCAACCCCTAAATGATAAAAAGCGGGGTGTTAGCATGTATGGAAATTCGTCATTATTCCCGATGGAAAACCCCTGGAAGGCGTGTACCTACGTAAGTAGTTACTAAAAAATGACAATGTCGTTTAAGTAAAATATGGTACACTTGATAACACAGCCTAAGCAATATCATTTACCATGCAGAATAGTTATTCCATAATTCATCCAAAATAATCACTCAAACAATACACAAGTTACACAAACACATAATTTTACTCAACTTTCTAAGAAACAACAAAATAACGTCAGAATCAAAACAGCAATTTGGTATCTATTTAATGTTAGCTCCTTCGTTTGGTCTCGGGTGGGTGCACTTCACGCTCTGTGGACCGTCCCGGCTCATGGAAACAGGTGCAATACTCCTTCTTTATAATTGACTATTAAGTTTATATCATGCTTATGTGCCCTTTAAGCCCTCGTTTCTGACGGCTTCAATTGTTTTATGACACTTTTATGAGGCAGACAAGTGGGAAGTTCTTGTCGCTATATTTTAGCTAGTGCATTCTGCTTGCTATTTTTGTTCAGCTGTAGACTAGTGTAGGATGTGTTGCGTGTTGTGTTCTGGTATAGGTATACTGGAGTTGTTGGATCAAGATCACTAGTTTACTAGGAAGATTGTTTATACTCGACGGTCTAAAAAGGTAGTGTTATGTTTTCAGGGCTTATGTATGTTTGTGAAATGAGTAAAATATACAACAGTAGTATTCAATATCCATTCGTTTACTAATAAAATAACACAACTCATTAAACGAGATGGTGGCATTTTTAACTTATAGTTGATACAAACAAGCTACAAATCAATAGATTCCTTGCCAAAGGAATAATCCGGTCCAGATTACAACCACCAAATTCTGCATGGATTTGGGGGCTGTAATCTGGACCGAAGGGCAGCTACAAGGTGTTAAAATTTGTAAAAAAAATTGTAAATTGTAATTGTGAATTTGTAAATTTGTGATCCAATTTACTTGAAACTTGGCGACTAATACTAGTTCACTAACGAAGATTGTTTCATTGAACGTAACCTAAATATGTGTAAGTAATTGTAAGAAGTATATTGTACTATTGTAATTGTAAAAAGTATATTGTATTATTATCTAATTACCGATTATTTTGCTGTGAATTATAGCTACAATGTTTAGCTCTATGAGAGAGTTCTGAAAGAATTATTTTGCATTCATAGGCGCTTTATTACGAAAGTAATGCGACTTTGAGTTGACCACCATTAAGGATAATTATGCAAAAGGTGGTGTTGGATGTATGTGAAAAAGTACCTAGTGAGGTTTTCCATAAGGGATTTAATATGTCGGATGCGATTTATTTTAAGCCCCTACCAATGATCCGGTCATTGGGGAGGTAAGTATGCAGTGGTGACATCACGCGACCTACTTATAAGTCTACCCACACCACAGCGTGCTTCTACAGAGCCCTGATGTTTACAACTCAAGGCGAGAACGACATTGAAGATCTAATCGCAGCCGAGTTGAGACGTCCTGGAACTATACCCGATTCATTGTGCCCCGTGTTATTGTGTTAAATAAAGTAATTTGTTAGTTTAATAGAAACAGTGTATCGCCCAGTGTGTTTTCATTGCACGAAACCCATCTTCTGCCCACATGATGTACGAGCCTTAGAGAATACATACTAACAATCCTTCAAATATATCAGTAGGTACAAGAAATTCCTTCCTCAACGGAAGTTCATCAAAAAGGTAATGTAACACTCCATAAAATAGTCCCAGTGACGCACAGACGATTGGACTAAATGGTCGCCAGTGGGTGGGCCACTGACTAACGGCTAATAGTGGTTAGTGGCTGCCCACTGCACTGATGATGGTGGAACTGTCATACCCTAGTTATAAAGCGAGTAGGTGGTCATTTACCTAATGAGTGCATTGAATATTCACGTTTTATTTTTATCAGGTATGGACAGAGTGCAGAGTTTTTAACCTGGCGGTTTGTAAATTGATTTCATTTACAAATCAGTGGAGTGTTTAGGTCGCTTTGCGACTCAATAAATCATAACATGACACCATAACATCACGCCTATAATCCCTGAAGGGTTAGGCAGAGGTGTACCTAAGAGTACACCCACATTTATCCAGTTATATTCAAGTCCCATTTAATTGGGGGCGAGCCTATTGCCATCAACCGGGCACAAGTCCAGGTTCTGTGGCTGCTACTGAAAAAATCCTGATGGCAAAATCCAATAACACTCTGGGAATCGAACTCAGGGCCATAAGGCCCTGGACTCACCCGGCCCGCCCTGGCTCTAGTGACTAGTAAAGTAGTAGTAGTGTAGTAGTAACTTATGCTCATCAGTCGCTCTTGCGTCCACTAGACTAACGAGGCAGTAATATTAAAGTGTAAATAATCTGCCTAGCCTTTTCCTAACTATGTTGGGGTCGGCTTCCAGTCTAACCGGATGCAGCTGAATACCAGTATTTTACATGGTGCGACTGCCTATCTGACCTCCACAACCCAGTTAGCGCTAGGTAATACGATACCTCTTGGTAAGACTGGTTGTCAGAGGGTCACTGACTACCTGTAACTACTGTTAAAGATCTACAAATGACAGCCGGGACCAACGGCTTAACGTGCTTACCGAGGCACGGAGGAAACTCGGTATGTAATGGGTGGTCGGGCATCCACGGACCAACCTAGTTAAGCACGGCTTAACCTCAAGATCGACCCGAGCGGCTGTTCTTATTTTAGCCACGAGCTCCTCAATATTAAATCCTCCTCAATATTAAAGTGTAAATAAATAATTAAAAGAATCTTCGTCGAAATCAGGATAGCAGAAAATGTTGTTGCTGCTTACATTAGATCTATGGAAACCTGAGGCAAAAGAAATGAACACAGCAAAGAACATATTTTGAAGTTTTAAATAGTTCTTTTTACATAGTGGTGCTACGAAAAGTCATACTTTTAATCATACCCTAGCTATTATCATAGATAAATATGATGACCACATGAATGTTGTAGGTCGGCAGGATCATTACTTCGTTAGCCACAATGAATAGGTCGTACGATTAAGATATTCAGTTACACTGTATGAAGTCTGTAATGCAATGATCGTCATTAAATTACGGAACACACAAAAATGTTCCTGATGATTTCAGCTAATGATATAAAAACATTACGCTTCTTCTCCTGAAAGATTAGGCAGAGGTGTACATTCACGATAATGTGTATATACGAAGCAACTTTTAAAAGTGATTTTCTGCTGTTTTCATTAAGTTTTTGCATTTTGTATTTCGGAAGCCATACTATTGCGGAACCGAGAAAATTGCTTTTGTATTTTGATAAGCCCTTTTCATTCTCATAGAGAGGAGGCAGTGTGTCCCAACAGTGGGAACATTATAGGCTGATTATGCATTTTGATAAGTGTATTTACTCGTGACTGTACTTATAGTACACACATTTTGAAGGAGTTGAGCCTAATCCCATCAATTGTGAGCTACAGAGAAATTCCCGAAGGAAAAACACCAAGACTTTTTTTGAAATTGGGAATTGGACCCAGAACCGCATGCTCTGCAGTAGAGTCTACGACCACACCAATCCAACGAGACAGTCGAACGACAATCATTGTTATTTTCTTATAAGATATTTGCTTTCAGGCAAGACGTTTTACTTGATTTTTTCTATAGTAAGCATAGCAAATAAAACAGTTTTTATTTCGTGATTAATCCAGTAAGGAATTTAATCACTAGAACTAAACAACATCCTAAACAAACCAAGTCCACGTACTTACCGGACCGACTTGCAACAAGAAACTTCATATCATAAACAATGATTAAACTACTTAATGAAACCAACTATATTGGAATAGGCTGGCAACACTGGTCTACCCAACATTTCCCCTATTACTATGAGAATGTTACTAAGAAGAAAATCAATAATTACCCGTGCTAACCACAATTGCGTGTGTACTCGTTCAATGTAGGGTGCGCTTAAATAGGCCGCATGTTACACCGTAGCGTAAAGATAGGAGGACGCGAACTGAACTTAGTTTGTGAACGTATCGATGTTTGTTTAAATTTAACCGGCAATACGACGTTACAACTTCTTTATTACGTCATAGATATTCTATGATTTCAAATGATTAGTTAAGAGTTACAGCCCTGTTTCCTGTTCCTTTTTATTTTACCAATCATCGACGCGTCGCACGGCGCGGCTCCGAAGGCTTGTAATAATTCCATTTTGTGAAGTATGCCTTTGGACTACGGAAACGGTAGTCTAAAATGTACATATCTACAATTTTAAGAGAGTACTACAACTTTATATTTTTAACTTTTTATGTTTCGTCTAGATTGAAGCGATCGATGATTTCAAAGTACAAGTGAAACGTGTTTTTCTTAGCCTGGATTTCAATTTTATAAAAATTGTGTGCCGATAGGTCAAAATAGGAAGAATGCACATGTCCATCATTTTTCACTTGAGGACAAAATCAAGGAAACCTTGATTTTTAGTTCGTGTTATCGCGGCAGACCTCGTAGAAAATGAACCAATAGTCCGTATACGGTTCCTGATTGAAAGAACTGGTAGTTATGGGATGACGCCATTACCCAGCAGATTGATGATACAGGCTAACCGTAACAGTGCCCCAGTTTAAAAATGTAACGCATAGGTTCACAAACATCTTCTTAATTAAAATACATTACGTACACGTTACATTTCGGTGTGAGCATCACCCATGTTAATATATCGTAGCACGTGCGGTCTGGCTGCTCGTTAAGGCCACGTAATGAGCCGGCCATATTTAAGAGGGCATCTAATGCCACGCGTCTTAACCGCTATTACTTACGCAGCTATTGAGTAGATACATTTGTTGAATATCGATTATTAGTTTTCGAATCTACATATTATATTACGACTATACCTATAACGTTGAGAATCTTTGTTTTTTATACGTGAAATTAGGGGGATGTGTACATAACACATGTAGCCCTATTTTGTAAAGACATTAATGCGTGATCAATTTGATAGCGCTTTCAGATTGGCATGGATTTTGTTGTTCTTGCAGGGGAAATTGTCAAGTTGTCAACATCAAAGCAGCGTGTAGGGATTAATCACTGAACGAGAAACTAACATAACATAACATCACGCCTGTATCCTCTGAAGGGTTAGGCAGAGGTGTACCTAATAGTACACCCACATTTTCCAGTTATGTTTAAGTCCCATGTAATAGTGGGCGAGCCTATTGCCATCAACGGGGCACAAATTCAGACTCCGGAGCTGCTACTGAGAAATTCCAGATGGAAAACCCAATAACACTTTACCCGACCGGGGAATCGAACCAAGGACCTCATGCTCAGCAGTAGCGCTTGGGACCACTAGACCATCGAAGCAGTCTGTGAGGGGAAGTGGACCTTTTCGTGTCTATTGTACGTAGGTATATTTATTTAAAACTATGCTAAATATTTCACCATTTCTACGGCGTCATTGATCGGCAGTAATAGTAATAGATATAAATCTCTAGAAATAGTCTAACCAGACTTCAATTTCCAACTCAATTGCTCTACGATCTTTGTGCAGTTTTTACCGTTCATCGATTACTCAGCTCAATCGATGTTGATTAGAATCGATATTAATTTAGACGAGTAGTGGAAGCAATGACAGTGTCGCGGCGACTAGTTTAATGGTGGCATTTATCTTAACTAGAGCTGAAGAATGTTGGCGCACCTGCGTGAGATAGTACCAGTCTAATATACTTGTGGTTAAATGCTATTTCTTTGGTGTAGAATGTATGTTGTAGAGGCGGATCTTGTTAACAGGGCAGGATAAAGGTAGATGATAAATAATAGCCTAACTTGTGATTGTCGGCAAGAATTGTATACCCTGGCATGAAAGCGTAGATATGTACTTCATTAATTATTGACATCTGTCATCCGTAATTCCGTAACAATTTTGACAATTCAACAAGATTTACCTCAATTCAAAGTCCACCACTTCGTTTGTACGTATAAAACGTGTTTCAATGACATTTTTGCATCATCAATAAAATGTAGGGCAAAAATGTGCCAACTCTAATCGTGTCATTGTCTCTAGATTTTCTGAAATAAAATCTATCTTCAGGCTATCGGCAATCCAGGGCTGCGCGACTGTTCGAAAGAGATACCGCGGCCCTGGAACATAAACGGCAAAAGAAGGAACATGAATGGTTTTTATTCAGTAAAAGTCTGACACTCCCTTCCGCTCCGCCCAGAGCGGGAGGAGTCATTTGATGATTTCCCATCCGAAAAAAAAAGTCTATCGGCAATGAAACAGTTCCATAGACAATGTGAAAAAATTAGGTAGGCAGTGGGCACTCATTGATAAAGTTTTGCAATCATCATCTGCCTAGTCTTTTCCCAACTATGTTGGGGTCGGCTTCCAGTCTAACCGATTGCAGCTGAATACCGGTATTTTAAATGGAGCGACTGCCTATCTGATCTTCACAACAATCACAACCCATTTAGTATTGGGTAATACGAAACCCCTTGTTAAGACTGGTTGTGAGACTTTCGAGCCACTGACTACTTGTAATAACTGTCAAAGATCTACAAATGACTGCCGGGACCAACGGCTTAACGTACTTTCCGAGGCACTGAGGAAACTCAGTATGTAATGTCTGGTCACTCATCTACGGATCAACCTAGGCAAAAATCGACCCGAGCGGCTGTTATTATTTAAGCAAGAGCTCCTCCCAAGCTCATTAATAAAGCTTTGCAATGTTTGACCTTAAATGGAGACACTCCTTTCTAAAGAAAACTACTTATTTACAGTATAAACACACACCCCATTTTCAATACCAGCCGATCAGGTACATTTTCAATAAGTAAGTTGGCATATGACGCATGCAGCTTGAACGGTAATAGGCATCTGTTTCATTTGGCATTTGAAACCACGAGAGAAAACGTCAATTTAAGTCCACGGAGATTGACTTTGATTTTATATTATTAAACCGCAATCGTGTTGGACGAAGTTATGGGTAAAATAAAGTGTTTTCATCAACTATTCTGATGATAAGTATTTCAAAGTGGTGCGATAGCTGCTTTAACAGAAAATATTTGGACTTTGATAATTCTATCTGAAATCTGGCTCTTTGTGAGACAGGAACTCCTAGTACCTAGTAGAGCCAGGGCTACACTGTTGTTTGAGCAATCACGTCAATAAAGATTTTTTCTATATTTAAATAATTGTTTTGTGTTTGTGAAAATATGTCGTAGAAAACACAATTATTTCTAAGCGTTCGATGATCCCTTGTTCTATAGAAAAAGAAGGTATAAAATTCTTCATCCTCCTTTGGGTGGGCTACTGCCCGAAATTTTTTGTCTGGTTTTTTAGGGTTCCGTACCCAAAGGGTAAAACGGGACCCTATTACTAAGACTTCGCTGTCTGTCTGTCTGTCTGTCTCCAGGCTGTATCTCATAAACCGTGATAGCTAGAAAGCTGAAATTTTCACAAATGATGTATTACTATTGCCGCTATAACAACAAATACAAAAAATTAAAAAAAAAAATATTATGGGGGGCTCCCATACAACAGATATGATTTTTTTTGCCGTTTTTATAGATTGGTACGGAACCCTTCGTGCGCGAGTCCGACTCGCACTTGGCCGGTTTTTTCTATAAGTTCCTATGTCGCGGAAAACTTTAATATCGCCATTTTGGAATTTGATGTTAGTTCTACATTTGTGGCATAGAGGGCGCTGTAGTAATTTTTGTACTGTGTTGTGCTTTTTGTAGTGCCGGTACAGTTCTATTGTCAATTTTTTTTTTTCAATAATGAGATTCAATTGAGCAGTAATACAGTCACATCTTGAGACTGTATTACTGAACTTCGAAGTTTAAAATACCGTTGTACTGTATACATAAAGTTTGAAACTACGACAGTGAGTCTGAAGGTACGTTATGGCGAATATCTTAATTGTGAATGTTCATCATTTCGATGTACGGAACTCCGAAAGTTAGCTAAATAAATAGTCAGCATGAAGATTTTGCAGGGGAAGATGGTTTAGATACAGTGACTTTTTATCAGTGATAACGAGAATGGAATAGCCAAAAATCTGATAAAAGCTACCGAAAAATTCATGTTGTTCTTGTTGAACGTTGTTGCAGAAATACGGTACGGTTGGCGCCGTGGCTGACCGATTGGATGCTGCGCGGCGTGTTGCGGTTTCGATTCCCACACGGAACAAATATTTGTATGGCCTACAGGTAGTTGTTCTGGCTCAGGCTGTTTGTGTATGTGAGATTAAATGTTTGTAAACGCACCCACGATACAGGAGTAATTGTAGTGGTAATTCCTAGAGAGGGGTAAAGGTAAAAAAAAAACTCTTTATTAGTGATTGCTCCTTGTGTAGGGCTCTGCTATTAGTGTGTCCATCTCTAGGATAGTACTAAAAGTAATTGCGGATTCTAAAATAGAATGTTTTTAGTTTTGAGCCACTTTGTTGACTTGGTACTTAGCTGAGTTAAATCTAGATCATCATCATCTGCCTAGCCCAATGATGTTATATAGTACTAGATCAGCAGTGCTCGCCGCCAAAGCGTTGCCGGGTCGTAGATGGCCACAGCCTTATCTGACTTCAGTTGTCAAGTTGACGTCAAGTGAGCGATTGCTTAAAACTAAAAAAATTACAAAATGGGGAAATGTGCGGTTAAAATTTGTATGTCACGGTCTCAAAAGATGAATAAAACATGTGGTGTTACATTTCACAGGTAAGTTAGCTAAATTTTCTTCAGATTAACCAAAAAAACATGACGAAACGAAGTCAAATTTTTAAACATTTTTATTGTCATCAGTGTTACCAGTAAAAACGATTTTTATTTTGCCAGAGACTTGGGAGTTTAGTGAATGACGAAAGTATGTTCCTGTAAGTCTTAATTATTATTATAGTCTGTTTGGATTAAACAAAGGTATTTTAATATAATTATTCTTATTAATATTTTAATATAATAATTCGTTACAGATGCATGAACTGGTCACTAGAAAGGCATTCCGCGTTGTCAGTTCCTAACAAAATCCTGCTCTACAAAACAGTCCTTATCTATTTATGTGGACACAAGAACAAAGTGACAAGTAAACGCAATGGACGTGCTCTTAGATTAATTTTACTTTTAGCAAATTAAGTTAGATTAAAATTGCTTACTAGGCTAGATTGTAATATAATAAAAAAGATAAAAAAAAAACCATTTTGAACAATAGTTATTTTACACAATCATAATAGTCTTGAAATAAAATATTTACGTTTACGCATTTTTTTCTTCCTTTGAGTACATAATCCATCCATTCATCCATTTCTTTAATTCTCAATTGAAAGATACATAATACAACCTTTCATAGTAATTGATTCAATAAATACCTTCATTCATTCTGGGGAAATTATGTGGATCATTGGCAACTCTGACCGTTCGTCCGATAACAATGTCTTGTCTCTTTCCAATATCATTAGTTTGACGGTAGAAGAAATGAGACAAACATATTATTTTGACAGATGACATAATTTATGTATCCGTTTCAAAGCTACGACTTTAAATTCGTAAGTGGCTACGTTTTTCTAAGAGTTGTTAGTAGGACACTGCTCCTCTAGTATTATATAACCTCATTGGCCTAGCCTTTTCGCAACTATGTTGGGGTCGGCTTCCAGTGTAACCGGATTCAGCTGAATACCAGTATTTTACATGGAGCGACTGCCTATCTGACCTCTACAACCCAGTTAGGACTAAGGAATACTCTACCCTTTCGTAAGACTGCTTGTTAGACTTTCGGGTCACTGAATAGCTGTAACAACTGTCAAAGATCTACAAATGACAGCCGGGAGCAACGGCTTAACGTGCTTTCCGAGGCACGGAGGAAACTTGGTATGTAATGGGTGGTCACCTATCCACGGACCAACCTAGGCAAGCGCAGCTTAACCTGAATATTAACCAGAGCGGTTGTTATTATTTAGCCACAAGCTCCCCTAAGTACTGAAAAAAAAAAACATCACCTTCCTGCCCTTGTCCCATGTTACTTGGGGTCGGCGCAACACGTTCCTTTTTCAATTGAAAAAAAAAAAATTGTTTATTGCTAAACACACAAAGGCTAAAAACAATTTGCGAAAACGAACAATAATGTCGCTATAATAACGCCCGCTACCCATACCATTATCTATTAAAGAGGCCCAGCTATGAGGAAGGAAGACCACCATGATAATAGCCTCTACCCTATGAAAACTTATTAGTAGTTAATTACAATATGTACTCTGTTAATGTAATCTGATCTCAAGGAATTAAGAGCAGCCATTACGATGAGAGGACTAATGAATTATGAGATTGTGGTTAGTAACTGCGCGCGGTGTTGATCTGGTGCATATTTGATTCGAGAATTTCTTTGAATAATGATAACACAGGCGTTTTCAGCACGTCTACATTTCCATGAAGAGTCATCATCTGCCTAGCCTTCTCCCAAACTTCTTGTGGTCGGCTTCCAGTCTTACCGAATACAGCTGAATAGTATTTTACATGGAGCAACTGCCTATCTGACCTCCACAACCAACTGGGTAATACGATACCCCTTGGTAAAATTGGTTGTCAGACTTTCAGCCACGGACTACATGTAAAGACTGTCAAAGGTCTTCAAATGACAGCCTGGATCAACAGCTTGACGTGCTTTCCGAGGCACGGAGGAAACTCGGTATGTAATGGGTGGGCACCCCTTCACGAAGCAACCTGCATACTTAGGAGATGTTTAACACATTAAAAAATAAAAATGTTTGACGTTTGCCGTGAGAGTTATGACAGCCATGACAGGTTGTAGAGATGACGTTTACATAACCTAGAAATTGTTATCTTGACACTGATGGGTTTTGTCAGAACAAAATGTCATTTTGAATTTTTCGTTTACAAGTTCACTCAAAAGAGTAGTACCTATTATATTTTTTAAGGATGAAATTATCACACTTGCATAAAATTAGTTGAAAATGAATTACAAGAACACATACTTTTCATATTTAACGTCGACGTGATATTACGTTTTATGTGACATGATTTCAGAACGAAAGCAGACTATAAGACGCCATGTTGAATAGAATATGGCAATAATTGAAAAACTATTACTTTTATTTACTTTTTCCGCAAAGCAAATCAGGCTTAAATTCACAAAATAATATTTTTCCTAACTTCGTGGTATTTTGTTCTCTTTTTCAATAAATGTACATTTTAAGGCCGAAAATGAAACATCTCCTTTTAATGCCAAACCCTAAGAGACCAAAACCTAGCGGGACGTCTCGTCTACCACTTTTTTTTTCTTTGAAGTTGGGCATAAAATATGCAACAGTCAAAATAAGTAAATCTGTAGGTAGAGATGCCAGCAGGTCAACCTGCCCGAAACTGTCAGATTTTCCCAACCAACCTTGAACCTAATGCTATAGAGATAAAGTTCTATTAAATAAATTTGACAGATTGTAGTACTTACCTTGATATGCTGGCGTCTGTACATTGACACATTGATAAATAAAACGCGTATAAATTCCCTGCCTCGAGGTGTGAATGTTTCCTTTATAATTGGCGGCTTACTAAAGCAAATGTTTCGGAATCCATGGCATTTTGAGCAAACGTACGTGAAGCTTTGACGAGTGGAAGCCGCGATCAATTAGTTGATCAGTGGTATTTATTATTAATTTATGTTTTTACGTTATTAATCGGTGTGTACTCTGTTTTGTCTTTCAGTAAATGACATGAATTTTTTATTTGAGTAAAAATATTTTTTGCTAAAATACAGGGGTTTGTCTTCACCGATCGCGGTATCAGATTGAATTAGCCACGGATCACGGAGAGACGTATCCACTGATACCGTAATTCGTTTCCTCCAAAAAATGAATTAATTTTTTACCCACTGATGACACTGACGCTAAAACGGTTACCTTGTATGCAGTACATCATTTTGAAAACCCCTACATAGTAAGTTTTCGTCGTTTTTTTAAAAAAAACACCGCCGATTGCGAGTCGTACTTGCGCACGAATCATGTCTTTTGTATGGGAGGCCCACTTAAATATTTTTTTATTCTGTTTTTTAGTATTTTTTGTTATAGCGGAAACAGAAATACATCATCTGTGAAAATTTCAACTGTTCAACTTTCACGGTTCATGAGATACAGTCTGGTGACAGATGAACAGACAGACAGCGGAGTCTTAGTAGTGGGTAATCCCGTTTTACCCCTGTTTCCTATATCACTAATGATTCACCAATAGATAGAGTGATTCTCGAGGAAGGTTTTAGTATATAATGTCAAGTTTTTGTATGCATTGGCTAAAATATAATGATATTTGTTGGAGGTTTCGGAAAAAAATAAGCCGTCTGGGAGCTTTCAACGAAAACGCTGCCCTTTGAGATATAACAATATGATGTATGGTGGAATTGTGTCTTATACATATAGGTCTACAGAAAACTCCGCGATGGCATAATATATGCCAAATGTATGAATGATGTTGTGATGTATGTATGTTATGTTTTCCAAATATAATATGTACTAACACTAGTGTTAAAAAGATGTGTATGTATTATTACTAAGTAATTTGATTACATTATCTGTGTAATAAATGATTTGATTTGATATGTCTATCTCTTAAGAATAACATACTATATCGAGTTTAATACTTACCAAATATTGGCTGAAATTTCGTACAGGGATAGATTATAGCCTGGAAAAAGACATAGGCTACCTTTTTATCCCTGGAATAGATTCCCATGGGTTGCAGCAACGGGATCAAAATTTCATGATTACTTTTGGTCGCGATAACCGACATCCACGCGGGCGAAGACGGGTATCAGCTAGTTGTTAATAATAGATTTAACTGCATTTAGTTAACCAACATGTTATGCTATGTTGTCCCTAGAACAGTGTACAAGCGAAAGGTAGACAGACTATTTTCCACGCGTACCTGCCAATCTAACACTGGTTTGCGCTCACCTGTTCGCAGAAAGATAAATGCCTACAATAGGACTTTCGATCATGAGATACCGCGGCTCTGGAACTAAGGGCAAAAGAAGGAACATGGATGGGTTTTAGTCAGTAAAAGTCTGACACTCCCTTCCGCTCCGCCCAGAGCGGGAGGAGTTATTTGATGATTTCCCATCCCAAAAAAGAAAAAAAAGGACTTTTGATCATATTGACATTTTTGCATGTTCTCCCAGTAAGTTCAAAGGTCTTATACTCAAGGAGCTTTCTTGATTGATGTGTACAAGTATAGATAAACATGATAGTTAAGTTTAGTTTTTAATAATTATTATGTATTATTACCCTTGCGTTTAATAAATTGTATATTATATTCCACAATAACCTGTGAACAGCGTTGTGGGCTACAATATTGTTCAAATGTTATGTGTATCTCTGTTTTTATACTATACTAGCGACCCGCCCCGGCTTTGCACGGGTGCAATGCTGATACTAAATACACCATTATTTTTAGGTCGTTCTGGAGCCGAATACCATGAACTCGATCATCGAACTCGAAACGATTGGGACTATTTTTTTCAAAAAATAACAAAAAAAAACACGAAAGAATAAAGGACAATGACCAAAGTTGGTACCAAAAAGTCTCGCGCCTCAAAACCAAAATATTATAGTAATTAGTTTCATATTTTTTTACGGCATTACGCGTCGGGGATTTGATTTTTGAACTGGAAATATACTTTTCGAGTTTAAAAGTATGAATATTGTTTTACTCCCTTTATATGACGTTCCGTTTCAACTGAATATGAATGACGTTCCGTTTCAATTGAACAAACCCTTGTCTGTCGAGCGGACTCTAAAATTAATTACAATTAAGTAAGATCAGTACACCAAATCGATTTAGTTTGGTTTATTGCTATTTGCAACAAAATAGATTTTCTCAGCCTAAAGATTTTGATTTATCGATTACATCCCTAAATCCCGACTAGTTTATAGCACTTACTATACTCTATGGTTTATAGTTATCTTATCTGTGGCATCTGACATTTGTACTGTACTGACTGACTATTGGCAATGTAAAGGTCTAAAATAAAATCGAGTTTCAGTCAAGCATACTGTGGATGTTACTTTAACTCGTAATTCTTACTAATATTAGTGTATTACGCTGTTTTTAGAGCAATAATGTAATGTATGTGTGTTAAAATACGTCGTTGGTAGCGTCGAAAAAATAGACCTACTTTTTAGGTTAGTTTCGATTTTATAAAATAACTCTGAAACGCGGGTTTTTTTTTCAAAAATAATTTTTGTAGGAGTTAATACGATCAGTGTAGTCTATAAAAAACAAGGTTTGATTTTGATGCAGCATGGTACGGGATTCCATACTTCCATGAGCATTCTCTTTTAATGTTTTTTTTTGTGAAATAATGAGAATCGATCGATGAATGAATTTTTCAATGGGTATCGTTCGCATGTGTTGCTGATCGTGGATACGTTTTACACACACATATGCATTTTCGTTCTCATTATTTAAAAAAAAAAACATTAAATTTATTTTTTCGTGTTTTTTTTATTGTTATTTTTTGAAAAAAAATAGTCCCAATCGTTTCGAGTTCGATGATCGAGTTCATGGTATTCGGCTCCAGAACGACCTAAAAATAATATACATATTACCCCCGGCCGGTACCGCGGCAACCGCTATGTCCCTGCATTTTAAATACGATAATTATAATGGACATATATACGATCACGGAATTTTTGTAGACCTTTTTAACGTGTACAATACTGTAGTACATTATTTTGATCTATCTCGTAGGGTTCAGCCAGCATTCGCAATGTAAGCGCAAAAAAATGTGTTTATTTACGACATCACATTAGAAACCTCTAAAATTATCAGTGTTTCTCTACTATATTATGCATGTATTATACATATAACCATTTACCATTTTATTGTATTGTTTTTTGATTGGCCTGTTGGTCTAGTGGTTAGTGACCCTGACTGCTAGGACGGAGGTCGTGGGTTCGATTCCCACACAGGACAAGTCTTTGTGCGATTAGTACGATTATTTGTTCTGTATCTGGGTGTGTAATTTATCTATACCTAATATGTATGTATTTAGAAATATATATGTATGTTTATTAGTTGTCTGGTTGCTATAGTACAGGCTCTGCCTAGTTTGGGATCAGATGGCGGTGTGTTGGTTGTCCCAAGATATTTATTTTTTATTTATTTTTTTATATAAACCTTCCTCTTGAATCACTCTCAACTATTAAAAAAACCGCATCAAAATCCGTTGCGTAGTTTTAAAGATCTAAGCATACATAGGGACAGACAGCGGGAAGCGACTTTGTTTTATACTATGTAGTGATCAAAGACTATATGTCTATCTCTATGGTAGTGATAGTGATAGTGGTATTGTACCTAGCTGTTTGCAGTTCCTCTTGTCTAAAATAAAATAAAAAGAAAAAGCTTTTTTGCTAAAATGTAATCTTTTTACTCATACTTATAGCTAGTTACTCTAACTTACTTACATTAATTGCTCCGGAAAGAATAATAGAAAGTCTTTCCGCATTCATTTTAATTATTAATTGCTTTTAATAACGTCAACGTTGTATTTCGCTCGACATTCTATCTACCCAGTCATAAGATGTATAAACAATAAGGCTTCAAGCTTTGGTACCTACATAGTTCCATTTTAGCTAAGATAAGGTTACTATCTTAATTTCCAAAACAACGCTACCGATACAAAACTTAACTGTTTTGCTGCTAGGTAACAGCTCCACAATGCCTATCGCTGCGCTCGCGCTGTAGGCAATGTGAAAAGTTGGTTCCGATCGACGCGAGCGCAACTGCGCACTTATCACTTATCTGCAAATCCATACATAATGTTGGCTCTGTCGGACTCAGATACCGCAACAACGCTGCGCTGTTAATAAACTGGAAAAAAAGTTACAATGTTAATACCTATTTAGATTTCGTAAATTAATAGGTTTTATTTGAAAGAAAAAAACATTTTTTTTAAGAATTAAGAGTAACTCTCTGCCTTTGTTCCAATAAAAAAAGGTGCTTTCAAAAAAATCTAAGCTTTTTGTTATTTTAACTTTGTCACACTACTAAACACATAGCCCGGCCCACATACACAGTAGGTACACAGTAGTTAGTAGTTAGTTGTAGTTTACAGTTTGTACATATTTTCAGGCTTTCACAAACCAAACCACGACTAAATTGCTTAGTCGCAGAAGCATTTATCAATAAAATTACAAAATCAATTAGTTAAGAATTATCAGATTGACGTTCACAAAGCCAAATAAAAACAATAAAATAATGAAATAACAAAAAAACATAGCTCAAATTATATTAAAAACATAGCTCGGCAGACAAAAATATTGTCAAAGAGAGAAAATACCCACAAGTATGCGACTCATTCGTTGTTCGTCCTTCTTCTTCTTCAAACTTTGGCAGCCCAATGCCGAGAATAGGTCTCTTCCTCATATCTCCACTTTTGGCTGTATTGTGTCATGGTTACCCAGTTTCTTCCGGCCACTTTAACAAGATCGTCTGTCTACCTAGTCGGTTGTCTTCCTACATTCGTCCATCCTGTTCGTGGTCTCCATTCCACCTCTTTCCTTCCAGTTTACGGCATATAATATGGCCCGCCCACTGTCACTTTACTTTTTTAACACTTGCCGTCCACAGAACAAAGTTATTAATCTTGATAAAAATAGCGAAAAGGAATTGTCAAACTTAGGTGGCATTGAGCAGAACATTGCTGGCAGAATGGACAGCCGAAGTGGGCGAAAGTTTCTGTAATGGAAACCACATATAGTGTTTGAAGGCCTTCGACAAGAAATGAATCTGCTGGATTCGATAAGTGCAGGAACGGTCTAACGTGGCGACGTGTGGCGACGGTTGGGAGAATGCTATATGTATAACAGAACGAGAGTGAACGTCTTTCGGATCAAATGTCGAACATGAGGTAGGTACATTGTTCGAGGTCTTCTACTTATTTACATGTTGTTAAACATAGGTCCTCTTACACTAGTAGTTGCACTTGTTGAGCTCGTGTCTAAATAAAAACAGCCACACAGATGGACCTTCTAGGTTAAGCTGCTTTGGCAAGGTGTGTGAACGGGCCCGTGGATGGGTGACCATCCGATGAGCATCCATGCCGAGTTCCCTTGATGCTTCGGAAAACACTTTCAGCCGTCGGTCCCTGTAAAATTCTGGTATTTAGCTGCATTGTTGCGGCCGGCTTCCAGTCTAACTAAGACTGGAAGCCGGCCGCAACATAATTGGGAAAAAGCTAGGCAGATGATGATGAGTTCTTCTACGCCTGTATTGAATAATTATATTCGTAGTTACTATGGAACTATGGTAGTTAAATGTATTGGACCTCATATTATAACTGAGGCATTCTATTTAACCTGTCAGATAAATTAGACTTACAGCTAAGATATAACATGTAGTACCAACACCTAAATATTACATAACGCTTTACGTGTCGGGTTAGACGAGTCGCAACAGGCGTCCAACTGTCTTGTACTGAACATACAAATGATTTAATATGGTAACTGAAGAAAATGTTCGACTTTCGCAAAATCTTCCTCGAGTATTCCAGTTGACGCTAACACCGAGATAATGTATCATTTAATTACGACTTAATAATACTGGACTAGGAAGTTTATATTATCTTCAGAAAAAACAAATAGTGACTCACAGACATTGATGTTTAAAAACCCAAGTTACCACACTGCGTCTCAAAAAGTGAAAAATTTCGATTTGTTCGCACTTTTCACTGTTTGTGACATTGTTTTTTGGGAATTGTATTAGAAAAGTGACATAACGTGCGTTGCTCGCATAAAAAAAACAACTTTATGTGGTCGATGTTAGTTCAAGTGTTTAGTCAATCAGAACTTGTGATTTTTTGGTTTAATTTTTTAGTTTATAAGTTTGGTTCATGAATTACTGAATGTAACACTTTCTGATGTAAGTACTATTTGCAAGGAACTGTGCATCTAGGGTTTTTTTATTTAACAAATCAATGCTCACACATGACGACGCATATACCCTAGTATCAGTAACCTACTAAATAGAGTATGTAAGACTCATGGAAGTTATAACGATAGAAACAATCCAGAACTGGATCTAAGTCGATGTAAAGGTCCTACGTTAAAATATTTTCAAAACCAATTCGATTAAACTTTCAATACACGAACAAGAACAAGCAAGCCTCTATAGTTTTATAGCATTACTATGATGTAGTGCTAAATAAGGGGCATTGCGCTAGATATAAATCTGTCGCAACACGGCGCCCGGCGGTCTTGCTGCGTCTGCGCACACCTTGTTACATCACGTGGTATCGTATCAAGAAAATTCCCCTTGTTTACGCACAAGACTGGAATTGTAAACTAGCGATTTATACGATGGAGTAAACACTGAATATTCTGGTGAATTTAAGCAGTTGTTTTACGTAAACAAGGTTTGGATATGGGATATAGAAAACATCGGTATAGCCACAGCTATGTCGATATCTTGAGCTGTGAGTGCAATTTAACGAATATTTAATTTTAATTTAAACAAATAAATAAAATTGAAGTGTCTGTTTGTAATTTCAAAATAACAGCTTTTTACTGAATGCATATGAAAGCATATACGGTACTTATAACATTTTTTTTTTAATTTTTGTCTGTCTGTCCATCTGTATGTTTGTATGTCAGTTTGTTCCGGTTAATCTCCGAAACGGCTGGTATGTACCATTTTGATGGGATTAGAGTTTCGTGCAATAAAATGAAAACCCTTGAACTTGTTAACAAAATCCGATTCAAATGGGGAAGTAAAATTTTTATAAGAAATGTAAACAATAAACAATTTACATTGTTTGCTCTTCTGGTGATTTGCCACTATCCCAATCACGTGCCCATGTTTGAAGATGGATTTAATCCAGCTTTAACGGCTCTTGCTATTAAATTGACTGTTAGTCACAATATTCCAAACTTATAGAGAAACAAGCCATTGTTACTTGCTCCGTCTTGTCTCTTTCAAAACAGTGCTGCATTCCAAGTCTCCGCTGCATTTCTTTAATCATATCTCTATTTCTTTATGGCATTTAAAGAATACAGTTTAACAACCTAATTAAACTGAAAATTGAGTTTATCAAGCGGCAAACTTTATAGTGATATAAATTACGTAGTTATAAAATAACTTACTAAAGATTCGTTTGATCAACGTTTCTAACAGTATTATAACCGTACAAAGATATAAGTAAACCACTTCATTATCACAACAAACACAAGTTTCTAGGCAATAATCTAATAATTCTAATAAACACCGCGGCTTGTTCTCGAGCTCGTAAGTCCCGGAGACAAGATCTGCGTGTGTTCTCGAAAGCGGGATCGGCCGCGGGACACAAATCATGGCGGTGCCGCCCCGTTCTTACACAACCGAGTCAGGAAACTGGCCAGTTGTGAACTCAAAAAATTGTTTAGTATCGTACTAGGTTTGCTTGAGCTTTTGTTGTTGAAAAAGTGGAGTAGATATGTACGGGAGAGAGGTAATCAATTTATAACTGGTGTTGGTCTACGAGTTTAGCACACTTTGGTTGCGGCGTTGTCGGGTTGCTGTTGCAGCGGTGTCGTACCGCGGCGGCACTTTAATTTTATGAACGCTAAGAGCGGGTCCGGCAAAATACTTTATTTAAAAATGAACTTAGGCTTTTGCAGTTTTATGCATTACTAGCTCATGCCCGCGGCTTCACCCGCGTAATTTCGGTAATTGTCCCACGGGATCGCACTACCGGGATAAAAAGTGTTAATCCAGGTTATAAACTATCTGTGTGCCAAATTTCATCCAAATCCGGTTAGTTAGTAGTTTTTGCGTGAAAGAGTAACAAACATCCATCCATTCATACTCACTAACTTTCGCATTTATAATATTAGTAGGATTTTATCAATGCGGAGTCCAGACTTCTTGTCTGATGAATTCGCGTGCATCTGTTTGTCATGTAAATATAATTTTAAGCATTAGTTCAACGGGTCTAGTACCCGCTGAACTTTTTTTTTTTTTTTTTTTTTTATTATTTAACAGTTTATGTACACACTAACATACAGAAAAGAAGAAAGGAATAGAAAAAATAGGTACAAAGGTGATGCTTATTTCTAAAGAAATCTCTTCCAGCATACCTGCGAAAGGAGAGTAGAAAAAAAGAGATGTAGACAAAGTGTGTAAGAGAAGAAGAGAAAATAGAATACACAAAAACAAATCAAATAACGAATTTAAATATAACATACAATACAGGAATATACTTACATATTTACTAGTAAAAAGACAAAATATATAACACAAATATAACCTGCAATATAATACATATCATATACTATACTGCCGTGCTAATTAGAAACGCAGTAAGGAAGGATTTTCGGAAAATTAAGTTTTTCATATATTCGGAATCCTCGTAATGAGCTCTGTATAGTGATATAATCCTTATTTTGATAGCTGTCCCAGAAGTGGGACTTTTAGTAAGCCAAACTGCAGTATGTTTCTTGCTGAGAAGTAAATTACTAAGCACAACTGCAGTAAGACACATTACTGCTCTTTGCATTCCAGTATTTTTTTTAACATAATTTATTTCACTAGTAAGAAGCGCAGTATGGAACACTTGTTGCTGTTATGATTTGTTAGTAATAATGATAAATAATAATGTTTAGTGAATAATTTTAGATAACAAACGCGACAAAGATCACGTTATTTTGTGGATGGATAATTGTTCAGCCCAAAACAAAAATTGGGCGATATTGTCTTTCTTAGTTAACATAATTAACAGCAACTTGATTTCCGCACCGTTAAATTTTTCGAACAAGGGCATACATTTATGTCTGCTGACAGTTTTCATCACAGAGTCGAGCAATTTTTACAAAAGAAAGGAAAACAAAAGACTTTAAAGATTTTTATGTTTTTTATGTTTATGTTTTCTGTTTTAAGATTTATTTGGAATACATTTTTTTAATAAAATAGTTGTATCATTTACCTCTTCTTGATATATTATAGATATAACCAAGTTATTGTGGTTTTTTTACGTATGTACACTAATTGAAAAGCTATAAGTCACTCTTTTACTGCAGTTATGGTTTGTAGTCAGTCTAAGCATAGCTTTAAGAAAATATTATGTCACTAATAAAAAATGCAGTAATTGTGTATGATTAAGATTGTTTTATTTGTCATTAAAAATAACGTACTTTTTTATATTCATGTCGTTATACTTAATTAGGAAATGGTTAGGATAAATATAACCAAACAAGTGTACTTTTATATACTTCAGTACTATTTTCAATAGCTTTTTCTCACTACTGCACTGCGTTTTTAATTTGTAGTCGGACGATAATAATAATTGAATTAAATGAAATAAGCGCAGTAATCTGCATTTGCTAGTAGAAAGCGCAGTAACTCCAAACTTACTGCTGTTATAGCTTGTAATACTGGGTTTAGGCATGAAGACCCTGCTAAGCATAAATAGTTTTTATTGTTTTAAGATAGTTGTATTAAACTTATAGAAAATAGGGTTAGTTCTTACGAAACAATGCATATTCAGCTATACATGTAACTAAAAATATTTTTGCAAAACTTCAAAATCATACCTAAAACAACCAAACAAAAGTAAAAATGTTTAGGCGCCATTTACTCGAAACTACTAATAACCTCCTTACTGCACTTCTAATTAGCACGGCAGACTGCCGTGCTAATTAGAAACGCAGTAAGGAAGGATTTTCGGAAAATTAAGTTTTTCATATATTCGGAATCCTCGTAATGAGCTCTGTATAGTGATATAATCCTTATTTTGATAGCTGTCCCAGAAGTGGGACTTTTAGTAAGCCAAACTGCAGTATGTTTCTTGCTGAGAAGTAAATTACTAAGCACAACTGCAGTAAGACACATTACTGCTCTTTGCATTCCAGTATTTTTTTTAACATAATTTATTTCACTAGTAAGAAGCGCAGTATGGAACACTTGTTGCTGTTATGATTTGTTAGTAATAATGATAAATAATAATGTTTAGTGAATAATTTTAGATAACAAACGCGACAAAGATCACGTTATTTTGTGGATGGATAATTGTTCAGCCCAAAACAAAAATTGGGCGATATTGTCTTTCTTAGTTAACATAATTAACAGCAACTTGATTTCCGCACCGTTAAATTTTTCGAACAAGGGCATACATTTATGTCTGCTGACAGTTTTCATCACAGAGTCGAGCAATTTTTACAAAAGAAAGGAAAACAAAAGACTTTAAAGATTTTTATGTTTTTTATGTTTATGTTTTCTGTTTTAAGATTTATTTGGAATACATTTTTTTAATAAAATAGTTGTATCATTTACCTCTTCTTGATATATTATAGATATAACCAAGTTATTGTGGTTTTTTTACGTATGTACACTAATTGAAAAGCTATAAGTCACTCTTTTACTGCAGTTATGGTTTGTAGTCAGTCTAAGCATAGCTTTAAGAAAATATTATGTCACTAATAAAAAATGCAGTAATTGTGTATGATTAAGATTGTTTTATTTGTCATTAAAAATAACGTACTTTTTTATATTCATGTCGTTATACTTAATTAGGAAATGGTTAGGATAAATATAACCAAACAAGTGTACTTTTATATACTTCAGTACTATTTTCAATAGCTTTTTCTCACTACTGCACTGCGTTTTTAATTTGTAGTCGGACGATAATAATAATTGAATTAAATGAAATAAGCGCAGTAATCTGCATTTGCTAGTAGAAAGCGCAGTAACTCCAAACTTACTGCTGTTATAGCTTGTAATACTGGGTTTAGTCATGAAGACCCTGCTAAGCATAAATAGTTTTTATTGTTTTAAGATAGTTGTATTAAACTTATAGAAAATAGGGTCAGTTCTTACGAAACAATGCATATTCAGCTATACATGTAACTAAAAATATTTTTGCAAAACTTCAAAATCATACCTAAAACAACCAAACAAAAGTAAAAATGTTTAGGCGCCATTTACTCGAAACTACTAATAACCTCCTTACTGCACTTCTAATTAGCACGGCAGTATAACTATAACTTTGTTGTCATCACGCCTGTAATCCCCGATGGGTTAGGCAGTGGTGTACCTAATAGTACACTCACATTTCGCCAATTATTATGTTTAAGTCCCATGCAATAGGGGGCGAGCCTATTGCCAGCAACCGGGCACAAATCCAAACTCCGTGGCTGCTACTGAGAAATTCTTGATGGAAAAACCAAATAACATTTTGCCCAACCCAGGTATCGAATCCAGGACCTCTTGCTCAGCAGTCGCACTTGCGACCACTAGACCAATGAGGCTGTCAAAGTAGATAGATAGAAAGAAGAAGAGATAAGAAGAGAGTCAGACGATAACAATTAAAATTCAACAGAAACAGTTTTGTTAGTTTGATGCTTGTTTGGACTTAACACCCCTTTACTATTTTTAGTTTTGGGAAAATATCTAAAGCGTCTGATTGTTATGTGATTCATTTTGTACCTAATATAGGTATACAAGGTCCCATTAAAATAGATGGACAAATTTTAACACAGCGTTCAGTACGTCTAACCAAAGATATTCAAGCAAAAACAACACTGATTAAAGTGATTTTATTTTCACCTAAAATAATAAATTGCCGCACTCTAGAATAAACACATCCACAAATTTGGTTATTTGGTTAGACGTACTGAACGCTGTGTTAAAATTTGTTGGGACCTTATTATATTAGTGAATGTTTTTGGAAACAAAGTACCTAACGATTTCTTCAAAATAAATCATTACAAATCTAATCATAAATGTCGTGAGGAAAGTTTAGAGTATGATATGAATGTGGATGGATATAAGAGTAGAGGAAGACTAAAGAAATGATGGATGGACTGTTTAAAGGATGCAGAGGATGCTACAGCAAGAAAGGAGGTGTCTGATGAGATAGAGAAGTATGAAAGAAGGTAGGATCGAGAATGATGATGACCCCATAATATAAATAAATCTACATTAGTAAATGCATCCTCAGTTATGGAGATTCTCAGTCTATCGCATTATTTCATAATCATATTCAAAATGAACATACTCGTTTCTTCACAGCCATATTCAGCATCTTCCTACATCGTAGCTTTTATCCCAATATGGACGTCGATGGATCCTCTCAACCATTTGTATGAAGCAACGCTTGAAAGTGAGTGGCGTCAATAATTTACTCGTTGAAACTTAGAGGGATTTACGAGAACAACACACTATTATTATTGTGAACTAATTTCGAAGAGTTATTGTGCTTTGGATTGTAATTGAAAGATGGCCACGTTTTGATGTAGGAATTGTGATGAACGTGGTTGTTATAAAATGTGAAAACATTAACGAATTTGAAGTGGGATTAAAAAAAAATAAAAGCATTGTTTTTGTTTACCGTAAACCTCCTAATCATCTGTTGCAAGCTTGTATTCAATTTTACAAGGTGAGCTACACGATTTGGAAAAAAGCCACACAGAAGCTTCTGGCAAACAATAACACATGATGTGTGGAAGCCGTGATATTGAAGTGGTTATGGTTATCTATATTAGGTACCAATAGGCATTACGTACGGAAATTATCTCCGAAATAAGCCGCCAGGAAAGGAATATTCATAGGGATGGTACGCTTACCTACGCTCTATTTTCCCCGAAATTTTATAATTCTTTCAGTAGCATTGTTCTATGTTATCTTAAACTAAAAATTTGCCTAATTCATGTGATTATTTAAAAATGGAAGAATAAACTATAATTAATTAATTAGGTGCTATACCTATTAATCTCCTTAATTTTGCACAAAGGCAAAAAAAATAATGTTATAAATCTAGATGTCCATTTGAGATTTTAAAACTAATACCTATTTCTCGTGACTAATCCTATTTATCATATTATCCCGTCTTGGTTCTAGTTTTTTTTAAAGTCATGGAGTTTTAATATGGTTCATGTGAAACTGTTATTTTTCTTCCATACCTACTTCTGAATCGTATGCTGCTTCAGACCATGTTTTGCGACAAACATGAGTGTACCCCTCAGATAAAGTTGACTACTAAGTTGAAAACTGTCATCTTGTCGGTTTCAAAGTTATATGTAATAATTTTGAAACCGACAAGATGACAGTTTTACAAATCCAAAGGACAATGAATAAACATAAAACAACACAATCGAGCATCTCCGCTACACCCGTAAAACATAGCTAGCTTCTGAACTACTTACTAAATGAAAGTCTACCTAAATACCGCAAAACAGTGTCTTAGTCCGAAACATTCGTGACTAAAACTGCCTTAAAGCAGTTCAAAGATCAATCTGTAGAATAAAAATTCTAAACTGTTCCGATATTCTGCATGAAATATTCAAATCTAGGCAATTATTCGGCCGTTTAGACTAGAGAGATATCGTTTTGAAGCGTGTGAGCGATATCTGAACGTTTTGTAGCTAGAAACAATAGCTCCTATTCTCCTAACCCGGCTTCTAAGCAAGGCGAAGCAATCAAAGCTTGCAATAGAGCGCTAGGAACCGGAACGCGACAGTTATTCCGCTCTTCCCCAAGTAACGGTCCCACCATTTGCAGTACTTTTTCTTTGTGCTCGACTACTAACAGTGCAACTACGAAAAACTCGATTTAATATCATTTTGTAGCAGTCAGTTTTAGTAAAAGCATGCGGTATTGTAAAAAAAATGTTACTCTTTATTTAACTTGGTTTGTTAATTAATGTGTTAGTATGCTTAGGTCAAATCTAGCAGCTGAATTTTAAACCAGTTTCCAAACCGAATGAGCTGAAATTTTGCACACAAAAGTGCAGAACTCAAGTTAGTTCTGGGACAATACAGGCTACATTTTATGACAGACATTTCCTGATGCTGCAGCCAGGACTATCTCCTCACGAAGTCACGAGGGAACTCTTCAACGGTTAAAAGACCGGACATGAAACTTGAATTCGTAATTGAAGAACTGGATTGTTCAAAACTAATCAGCATGAGACCTTGCAATAAAAACACGTTACTTATTTCCAACTTAGATCCTAGTGCAAGTTTTTATCTCTGAAAACTATACGCGATCACGTTAAAGTGAACCTCAATTTGTAAGGAACAAATGTGTTACCCATCCCATCTGACAATAATTTAATGTAATGGATTCTTTGTCAATATTATCTTACATTACTATTGTATTGAATCTGGGTTTTCTAACCTAACAGACAGACGTGTTTCAAAGTCAAAGTCAAAGCATTTATTTCAATGAGACCATTACAGGCACTTTTGAAAGTCAAAAACAAAAAAACTAGGCTACAGTCACAAGGCATAATAACTTGCGAAAGTACTGTAGTTGCACATTCCAAATCGTAGATCTCTATGGAGAAGAATGGGCAAGAAACTGGACACTCTTTTAAATCAAAATATTGTTACAAAATCTTGGTTACATCCTTCATATTGAGATTATACATATATGTGAGAACGATGAACAAATACGTGCACATTAAGAGCGTCCAGAGTAAAAGATTAAACCAACAATTTAATTAATTTTGTTGCTCTCTCTTGTAAACTTTGCCGTTCAAAAGGGATGATGATTTTATGTTTATTTTGTTTAGCCTGCGCTAATACTTTTTTTTTAATGTTTATTATATTTCCTATACCTAGTTATTTTATACGAGCTGATCCGTGCCCACTTCTTTGGGCGCTAAACATTTTTACCTGTGATGATTTTAATATAAATCAAAGTAGAGTTTCAATATAAAAAAAAACTACTTTTTGTGATTTATTATTATTATCAAGCTCTACAACTTTTCGCAAGAACTCGATCATATATCCCTCATCTTTAAGGCAGCGTTCGTAAGAAACGTTTTTGTTCGACCAATTTTTCTCCGACATACTTTACAAATCCGACTACCACAAAAAATCCTTTCCAATTTTCGGGTTAATATATAGCCTATGACACTCAAAAATGACGTGGCTTTCTATTGGTAAAAGAATTTTCAAAATCAGTTCAGAAGATCCGGGAGATTACCCTCTACAACCTCACAAACTCACAAACTTTACCTCTTTATAATATTAGTATAGATTATATTATTAATTTATTTTCTTATTTCATGTAATCAAATATTTATGCTGTCTTGGTTTCAGTACGTTTTTTCACGGGTGACCACTGAAAACCAGCGCTGTGCTGTGGGCCCCCATAGCACAGCATCATGCTGAGTGGTAACCTGCTTGTCGCAGTCACGACGTGTAAGCTGTTAAGTTTTTATTGTTGCTGTCCTCTTGTATTTATATTATTTGTTATGCGTTGTATGTTTATTGTTAATTGTCCCTGCGATAAATAAATTATTTTTTCTTCTTTCTATAATTTTTGAGCTTAATTTAAAAAAAAATACTTTTGTTTTTGATCTTATGTCACCAAAGGGCGTTAGTTCAGTTTCAGTACAAATAGTTTTCGTTTACCCGATTGTGTAGTTACTCGTACAAAGTCTTCTTGTTTGAACGACCGATGGTAGCGCAGTATTAGAGTACATTCACCACGCTTCGTCGTCGGCTAGCAGTTTCGTTATTTTTGGATTATTTTCTACTAAATCGTGTTTAGACGCTTACTGATGACATCGTTGTTATTTTTAGTCGTTTTTTAAACGAAATATTTTTTTTTATAAATAATATTGTATAAAGTGATATCGTTTCCGTTACATGAAAAAAAAATGAAAAAGCGTTTATTCGTGGTGACATCCTAAATATTACAAAAAATGTTACTTCTGCCAAACTGTAAAGCAGTTTGTTGGCAGATGCAGCTCCCATATACATTATCACTACATATTATAAAACAAAGTCGCTTTTCTGTCCCTATTTCCCTTTGACCGCTTAAATCTTTAAAACTACGCAACGGATTTTGATGCGGTTTTTTTTAATAGATAGAGTGATTCAAGAGGAAGGTTTTTATGTATAACACATGCACCCGTGCGAAGCCGGGGCGGGTCGCTAGTTACCTATATTTTATACAAAGCACACACGCGCTATTTTATACATAGCATATTTCATTGCAATTATGTGTTAGTGACGACCTAGAGGCGTTTATGAGAGATTTTCCAGAGAAAACCGCACGCAGAGAAGAGTGGAAAGCTATGGAGGAGGCTTTTGCCCAGCAGTGGGACAATAAAAGCTAAATCAAAAAAACAAATGTATTAGTATCTTAAGAGTACGTGAAAGGGAGTCGACATGTGATGAGGAGGGACGAATCGCATGTGACTAAAAGAGTGATGAATATAAACGTTGATGGATGGAGAGGGAGAGGAAGACCAAGGAACCGATGGATGGATCGTGCGAGGAATGATATGAAGGAAAAAGGTGTTAATGGTTGCGTGACTGTTGACAGGGGAGAATGGAAGAAAAAAAACGTGTTGCGCCGACCCAGGTAACATCGGGCAAGGGCAGGGAGATGATGAACATGTAGAGATTGTGGCACAAGAGAAGAGAGGTCAATAGCCAACAGTGTGTGAATTAAGGCTGTGGATGGTCATGATGACCATTTGATGAACATATTAGCAATCAGATTGACTGCCTCGTTGGTCTAGTGGAATCACGACTGCTGATCATGAGGTCCTGGGTTCGATTCCCGGGTCGGGCGAAGTGGTGTTGGTTTTTTCCATTAGAAATTTCTCAGTACCAGCCACGGAGTCTAGATTTGAGCCCGGTTGGTGCAATAGGCTCGCCCCCTATTACATGTGACTGAAAGATAATTGGCGAAATGTGGGTGTACTATTAGGTACTCCTCTGCCTAACTCTTCGAGAATTACATGCGTGATGTTATGTGATAGTTATACACAATAATATTTCCTATACTTATAGGATGAAATTACACCACTAATTATCAACTTATGAACAATCGTCTTAACATCTCAGATTTATTCTAGACTATAAAGCGAACCCGCGTGCCCTAAGTAAAGCATAGTATTAAGTTATTAGAACGGTGTTTACTTTAAGTATGGTACTTATGGGTTAGGCCTGGGGGCACTCGATACCCCGTGTTATAAATCTAAGCTATATCATAAAATCTCCAATAACCACCGACTACCGCGCGACCGTTAGTTGCTGTCTAGATCTAGGATAGTACTAAAAATAATTGCGGATTCTAAAATATCATGTTTTTAGTTTTGAGCCACTTTGTTGACTTGTTACTTAGCTGAGTTAAATCTAGATCATAGTCATCTGCCTAGCCTTTTCCAACTATGTTGGGGTCGGCTTCCAGTCTAACCGGATGCAGCTGAATACCAGTATTTTACATGGAGCGACTGTCTATCCTTCACAACCCAGCTAGCACTGGGTAACACGATACCCTTTGGTAAGACTGGTTGTCAGACTTTCGAGCCACTGACTACCTTAACGACTGTCAAAGATCTACAAATGACAGTCGGGACCAACGGCTTAACGTGCTTTCCGAGGCATGGAGGAAACTCGGTATGTAATCGTAATCACCCACCCACGGACCAACCTAGGCAAGCGTGGCTTAACCTAAAGATCGACCCGAGACCGGTCTTGTAAAGTACATAGTATTTGCAGTCTGAAGTCAGTCAGTGAAAGCAGCAGTCTGCGGATGACGATCACGGTTACGTCATCAACGTCGGCGGGACATTACTTCAACCCAATCCAAATCACATAGGTATGTAAGAGTCCAAGATACTCTTAAAAATTTAATAGCCCGGAGAACTGTTACTGGATTAACGATCAAACGTAAGGGTTAATTAATTGATAAGAGTAAGCCGTCAGAGAAAACAAATTGTGCGGAACCAGCCACGATGTTTGAAGCAAGATTTTTATGCTTCAAATGCATAATTAGCTTAGTGTCGGATGGAACCTTTCGTAGTCGGCGGGAATTTCGCTCATATAACTTACTTTTCTCATTTTGTTTTCATGAGTGTTTCATGTGTTGATGAGGAGGAGTTAGCACTGGCTTGGATCTGTGGAGGTTCGATTGTGAATCAGGCGATTACGTATACTGCTGCTTGTTAGGGTGTGGCCCCAATAGCAACATCAGTGTGGCTGTGGGAAACTCCCACAGAGATCAGGGAGTAAATTCCATAGTCCACAGTTCCATAATACATGAGGATTATGATGTGGCATTGACGAGCTGTGATATCGCACTAGTGAGGGTCACCCCTACTATAATATTCGACAGTAATGTGCAGAAAGTGGTACTGAGGAAGAGAAGGCGCAGATAGCTGGCTGGGGACATACTCATGTGAGTTATTTCTTTAAAAATTTACTTAGTAAGATTTGTGTGAGGTGTCATTTTCATTACACGTTTGAACTGACCAAGACAGACAGCTATAGGCATCACAGATGTGTTTCTGTTCCAGTGACATATGTCCAAGCAACTTAACGTTGAAAATGTTGGTAACGTCGGACGATTAAAACTGCTGGAACTCAAGCCTCGTCTCTTTGAATGGAAGTGGATCATAATCCCAGGGCGGGTAGGTGTGTATTTTATTACACTGACCCTGTATTACTATCATAATTATACGAAACCGCAACCATCAAGTCATCCAGAGGCTCACCAAAGTACAAACTGTAAAGTATAACGGGAAGTACCTTAGGTTTTGATTTCCCTATGAAATCGCACAAATTCCAAAACCTCTACGCGATCCTGAGAAAAAGGGTCTTCATAGGCAGACAGACAGACAATAAAGTGATCCTATAAGGATTACTTTTTTTTTTGATGTACGGAACCTTAAAAACATTATAAATGAAATTAATGTTTTTTTTTAATGACAAGCTTTTATTGAAAAGAAGAAAATTAGGTTTATCTAGCAACATTGATCGCGTATAAAAAGTTTCGTGTCCGTGCTATTAACCGTTGCAGAGTTCTTTTGTAAGGGCCTCAATCCTGGCAGCAGGATCAAGTCATGTCTGTCATAAAAATGTATTGTCACCAGAACCATAGGGTGCTAAATTTCACCTCAATCGGATACCAACGGTTTGTCGAAAAATAGTTGGCAAATGTAGTGCACAACTTACATGCATACATCTAAACTAATATTATAAAAAGGAAAAATTTGTATTTTTGTGTGTGTGTATGTTTGTAATGAATAAACTCAAAAACTACTGTGCCGATTTCAGAAATTAAAACCTTAAAATAATTGGTAACGCTTTTACAGGACACAAAGCAGTTAACCAAAGATCTACAGAAGTTCGTTGAGCATTACGTGTTGTCAGGCGACAACTGCCAAAATACATGAACACGCCGCCACCATCTTCGCAAGCAGCAGGAACCGTGATGATTATTCTACGCGCTAAGTTTCAAGAACCAGTAGACTACTGGATTATACGACTAACTGGCTCGATGGTAAGTACTTTAGGAACGAATCCCCTCTCCCCCGGTACCACTCCCGTGAAAAGGTAACGCACCATTTTTGTGAAAAACAGATATTTGTAATCTAACCTCAAAACACATTATTTTTCCCGACCACCCCGACGACGCCTTTGTTAACATTGATTGGAAGCAAATTTAGTTTTTTTTTTTTTTTTTTTTACTTTTTGGTGGTTTTATAAAAAAATAACCACGAAGGGAATGGCGGGGTATTTCAGACCCCGCCATCCCCTTCTAACCTAACCTGTCCGAGTCGGGGTGCCCCAAGTCCCGAGCTCGTTTCGCTCGCTCTTGCATACTAAAGAGGAGTAACACTGTAGTAGACTCCACATCTTTCTAGGTTGTTATAAAAATTAAACAACAATACATATAAACATTTTTCATTTATGAGTGTAAAATTAATTACATGGATTAATTCGTCAAAAGGATCTCTTTTTTTATATCTATATCTCTTCTCCACAGATATTCATAAATCAAATCATTTATATTTTCGCGATTATTATGATTATCTCTATAAAAAAAACCGTTTTAAAACACGCCACTGTGATTCAATTCGTTGTGTAGGTATGTGTGACACATGACGCAAATACCAGAGACAGTTTTTTTTGCGTTCCTTTTCTCTTATTTGGTACGACATTGAACACCACAGACAATATACTAGAACACACATTCGGCTGTCAATCGCCCATTTTAACGTTCCGTTTCACATAACAACGCCTTTTAACTGATTTGAGGTTAGAAACAATTTTTGTAAATTTCTGGAAAAATATCCATTACCTTGTAATAAGAGTGGTAGCGTTATAATCGGGGCCCCACCCTCTACCAGATTAAACCACGTTTAACCCCCTCCGCCTGCCAAAGGATACTAAATTCAACCCTAGAAAGTTTATAAGTGCCTGTAAATGGTTTATTGGAAATAAACGTTTGGAGTTTGAGTCAAGCGTTGTGTGTGATTTCAACTACCCACCTACCTATCTACCAACAATGAAGAATCTTGTCGCACGGGTACACTGGAAGACAATATGGCGGATGGCGTCGATATTTGGGGATAGTGTTACTCCTACAGCTTTCCCTGCCTTAACATATATGTAACGGCTCAGGAAGGGTATGTAGGTAAACTTAAGATTAGCCGGTTAAACTGCACATTAGTCTAAGCACACCGGTACTGTTTATCATAGCAAAATAATTAAAACTGTAATGAGTTTTTTTTTGGGTTAGGTAGGTTAGAACTGTGACCAACCATACAGACCACCGAGATGGTCGCAGTAACTAAGCTAGGGCACGTTAAGCATAAACAAATGGGTTAGGTGAGGCACCCGCTCACTTAGCTCGTCTGCGTCTGCGTCTCGTCTTGGCTGCCGGCGAGCGCCACATCCAAGTTGCTACTTGGCAAAGTTGGAACACATCGCCAGGAACAATCGTATTTTCACGCCGTATTTAAACATTCTTAATTTTTAGGGTTCCGTACCTCAAAGGGAAAAACGGAACCCTTATAGGATCACCTTGTGGTCCGTCCATTTGTCTGTCCGTCCGTCTGCCTGTCAACTCCCTTTATCTCGGGAACGCGTGCTGGTATCGAGTTGAAATTAAAACCATAATACTCAGGTCTACATTCCCTTGAAGCTGTGAAAAATTAAACTTCTAAGTTAACGTGAAAAAAGATACAGCCGTTTATGCCGCAAAAAACGTATATTTCTACACTCTCAAGGGAATCAAAATTTAATGGGTACTTCCCGACCGTTATGATCGTGGAATTTGGCAAGAAGCAGACATTATTTCTTACAGAACAAAAAATACAATTATCCTAAAACGTTTGGTTGAATTGTTTGCAACAAGCAGAATCAGTATTATCATGAAACGAGTATGTACATCACAAGCTCGTGCCAGCATGTGTATTGACGACAAGTTTTTATCCCGTTTTTTTCAAACCTCTAAGTCAATATTTGGGATAGATAGGGCAAGTATGTATTTTCCAAAATATTTAGGGGAGGTGACTACGGAATCCATCACCAAGTGTGATCTGATATGAACCTTGCTAATTTTTTCAGTAAAAACTAAACGAAGTTATCAAAGTCGTAATTAAAGAAACTTCAAATTATTTTTTTTATGAATGCTGTGAATTACCATTTTATTGCATTGACTGGTGTTTTATTTACGTTTGTATGAGAAACTTCAGATACGCAATTTCATGAAGGTGGATACCACTCCTGCAGAAGCTGACCGAGCTATCACATTGTTTTGAACCGGCCTCGGCTCGGAAGTGGTTCATAATTGAATCTGTCATCTCAGCAAACGCAGACCACTGCTAGACCTAGGTCGTTCCCAAACTATGCCAGATCACTCTGGTCTCCGCCTTCCGCGTCTTGTTTCTCCCAGTCTCCTGCTTAAGGTCACCGGTCCATCTAGCTTGGTGGTGTCTCACGATACGCTTACCGATACGCGGACTCTAAATAATTCGCTCGTAGGTATTAGAGCACAGTTTTGTAGCTCTACCAAAGAGATTTATAAGACTAATAGAGCTGACATATATTTTCGACTTAGACACACGGATGCTACCTGACAAGCGGGCGTATGACACTAGACAGACCGATTTGTTAGGGTTCCGTAGTCAACAAACAAGGAACCCTTATAGTTTCGCCATGTTCTGTCTGTCCGCAGCTTAGCTCAAAGACTAAGGCCCGTATTACAGAACGTCACTCAATACTCAAGCATCATTTAAAACTAGATTCAAGCCATTTGATTGGTTGAAACTAGTTTTAAATGATGCTTGAGTATTGAGTGACGTTCTGTAATACGGGCCTTAGTATTAGAAAGCTGTAATTTGGCATGAATATACAAATTACTTACGTCGACAAAGTGGTAAAATAAAATCTCGAAAAGGTTTTTTTTTTTAGGGTACCTATCTCCAGTACTTACACGTGAAGTGGGGATTTTTTTTTCTCGCGTACCCCATAGTGTGGGATGTCGTTGGATATGTCTTTAAAAGATTCGTTTGTGAAATATTAAGCTTTAAAGTGCAAAGTGCTTTTTGTTAGACTCAAGTGTCCCTCTACCAGCTAAACGGTTGTGTTTGGGTGCGTGAAAAAAATCACGGTGAAATAGTATATAACGAACTTAAAAGAAAAAAAACCGGCCAAGTGCGAGTCGGACTCGCGCACGAAGGGTTCCGTACCATTATCTATAAAAACGGCAAAAAAATCATATCTGTTGCATGGGAGCCCCCCTTAATATTTATTTGTTGTTATAGCGGCAATAGTAATACATCATTTGTGAAAATTTCAGCTTTCTAGCTATCACGGTTTATGAGATACAGCCTGGAGACAGACAGACAGACAAACAGCGAAGTCTTAGTAATAGGGTCCCGTTTTACCCTTTGGGTACGGAACCCTAATTATCATGATAAGTGGAATTTACAAGTTTACGAGTAATAGTCGACCATCTTATAAAGTGTACTTTGATAACATATTTTCCTAAACATAATGTATGGGAGCACAGGTTTTTCAACTTCATATGTAAGTTTGTTTTTTATTATTACAATTCATCTAGTACCTATCTATCAATGTTTGAAGAAAATTTTATTGGTTCATAAAACAATGACGGCTTTATCCACTGGCTAATTAAGTGATAAGAATTCGTTACGCACACACAGTAGACATTCTTGAAAAAATCAGACAGACGTTTCAATAAAATAATGCTCGGAATAAGATATATTCTAGTTTCCATGAGTTGGACAACCTTGATAGAATGTCAGATGGAACCGTTCATAATTCAAAATCAAAATCAAAATCAAAATATTTTTATTTCACATAGGCCTACATGGGCACTTATGAAACGTCGACAAAAAGGTGCACGGTTCGGGTTGGTCGTTTCCTATGGAGAAGAACCGGCAAGAAACTCCATGGTTACTCTTTTAAAATGATTAGTTTTACAATATTATCATGTTACAGCATTAGTACTCAAGTATGGGGGGACAGCATAGGCCCGACAATAAGTCGTTGCTTACTACACAAGAAAAACGGAAAACAAGATAAGAGGTTAACAAAAGTTAACACACATCTAGGAATCTACAAGGCCTACACTGTTCACACATTCACAAACAATCGTTAAAAAGAATCTATACAAAGGCAAGAAAATATTATAAAAGACTAAATTAAACAAGTGACAAAAATATTGTCATCAGTGCTGCAACTATTTGGTGGACAAAAAGCACGCATTGTAGATTTTCCTCATTCCGCGTTTGTGTTTGTTAAATGTGACGCCACAATCGTTATCCAGGCATTTGGATCTGTAGCGGGTCTATTTTGCATGAAAGAATAGTGCTGACGTCCGCGCATTGCTTAGATGGATATTCTTATTCTAGCAACATAACCGTCTACGTGGGGCACATTGTTGCGTACAAAGGTGTTGCATCTACTGTTCGCAGATTCTACATACATAAGAGATTCAATAGTCAAAATCATACTATGATATAGCACTAATGCGGGTCAAAAAAGAAATAAAATTTGGCAAAAATGTAAAAAGGATAGCTTGTATGGTGAAGCCACCATATCGTGTGCGTTACGATTGCTCCGCCAAGTTATGGAAACAAAAAAAAACTTCGCCAGAAAAATTGTCGAAATTTGTCAAAATCGAATGGAACAAACCAAAAATTTGTCAAAGTAGCATTAAAAAAGATAAAAGGTTTGGCCGCGCGAACGTAACGTGGAGGATTGCGCGGCCATAGAGATCTCAGCAACTACATGGGTTAGAGATCTAATTCTTTTTGTCAATTATTGAAGACTGGATTTGTCGAAAATTGTCGAAAAAATAATTATAAAGTCTGGATCAATATTTTACGAAATATTCACGTTGTAAGTTATGGCCGCGCAATCCTTCACTTGTTGTTCTTTATTGTTGATTATTTCTTTGAAACTTAAGGCTTCATATAGTAAAACTATTACTAGAAGAAAGGTCTTAATTTGTCAAAACTAACGAAAGCAATAAATACTACTAAAGTTTACTTAAACAGACGAAATCTGTCCAAAACAAAAAGTACTTGGCCGCGCAGTCGAAACGTTACTTTGTACGCTGATATCTCATTATCTATAATTGCTAGGATTTCGGTGTGAACATACATTTATTCGGCATTTTAACCTCGTTAGAATGACATATCGTTTTACCCTCAGAACAGTTTTCAACGCGTGTAATCTTAAAAATGATGTCATCTCATACAATGTTCGAGCAGGGTAACCATAATTTCGATTTGATTTGGGAATACCTCTAACTACAGACTAGCAATTATATTGGACAACATCTAGCTCAATTATAATTAAATAAAAACTTTTTAGTTCAAATGTAGTAGGTATTTTAAGAAACTAATTGGAATATTTTTGAAATTCAATGGCTAGTTTAATTTGTATTGAATTAAATTGAAATTGTACGTAAGTGACACTCTATTGACAGTTGGTTTTTTAATGGCATTCACATAAAGCTAAGGGCTCGTTCAGACACGTTTTTCTTGGTTTAATTTTGGGGATATGAAATCGTTGGGGAAATAACAACAATTAAAAAATAATGTAAGAAATGAAAAGACATTTTACAGCCGAATCAGTTATTTGTAATAATTATTTGAGTATAATAAGCCAATTACAGGGTGTCGTGCGTGAACATAGACGGACACAAAATCCAATACCATTTTTTTTTGGACAAGCCTGCCACATTATTCTCAAACCACTGTAACTCCTGAAAGCCAGAATCAATAGTGGCGACCACCAGAAAAGCGCCAAGGCAATGAAACTAGACGAAATCCCAGAGAAAAAATTTAACTGTCTTGAATCCCGCAACGAAATTAATCAGAAAAGTATAGCGGAGGAGTAGGAAAACCATAATTTCCACTTACCTCCATATCAGTAGTAGACAGAACGAAACACGGCCAATAGGCACAAAGGAATAAGCCCAGTTGCCTAGCACAACGGATAAATATTATCATTAATGGGTCCTAAGTTGTGAGCTGTTATATTTGATTCCATTATTCCATTATTAGGCCTACCTAATAATGGAATCAATATTGCCCCGATTTCCCCTAGGAAACCGGGGCAATATGCCCACATTGGGCAATGTGGTTCCCTTAACCCGGCGCCAATGACGTTGGGTCATATTGACCCCGAGGTGATTTCATACGGCCATATTTTGTATTTTACGTGCTTTGTGGTTTTGAACGTTATAGTAGCTGGAGATACAGTACCCCTCCACCCTCACAGCTAGTGAACTCAGTGCAACGCCGCCTGCCCAGGGAGATACACATACGTCAAGCAAAAACGGGTAAATATGACCCAACGTCAACAATAACGTACTGTTTTCGTGACATATTTTAATTTGTATTTTTTGTGTTTATTGATCATTTTTCTTATTTGCTTTTAGGAATTTGGCAAATATGTCTTTCACAAACCGCTCTGAAAGAATATTAGAGATCTTAGAAGACTTAGCCTCATTCAGGACCATTTGCAGGAACGAAGAACCCGTGTGAATTTGCCTCGGCAATTCCGCAAAACAATCCCAGATATCGCGGGGGCAACCTCTGAAGAACTTCCCCGGAAGGTTCCTGGAGCTCGTAGGAGATGTCAGGTGTGTCTTTCAAAACAGGATAAGAAAACTAGCCACACTTGCATATATATAGATATACCCTGATCAATACATCCCATACTGCAAAAATTGTAGCAGTTCCATGGCTAGTTGTGTTTTCGAAGTTGATTTTGTATGTGTTCTGAAAAAAGTTAATAAAAGTTGATTATATGAATGTATTGGCATTTTTGTTAAAACTAATACATGAATTATTAAAATAGGCTGTTATCATTACATAAAATTTTGAAAAATGCTGATAAACTTCGGGTCACCATGACCCGGTGTCTTTGTCCGTGTTACTATTTTCACGTCATTGGCGCCGGGTTAAGGGAAATCTTGAATAAAATCATAGAAAAACAAGATAATGAATCAACAGCCATTTATTAGTGTCATTATACGTATATAACGTAAAATAACTATCTTAGTCTACCAGTCTGTGGTGCTAATCGAACTTAAAAAAAAAGAAACTGCCTGTTTTGCCCCGTGTCCGGGGTAAAATGGTCATATGCGGGTCATAATAGGCATATTCACTCATGTAAGTTTAAAACCGAGCACAAAAGGAACAAATGTGAAAGGACTCGTCATGATTATTCTCTTCGCCGTCGCAAGAACAGTGGGTCCATCTGCCTCTCTGATCTACCCTCAGTATATTCAGAGTACCAATATACAGCGTGTAACGGAAGGGGGGTATCTACCCTGAAGGAGGTGAATGTGCTCATGAAACTCAACAACTTTCCCCAAAGAACATAGGTCGAGGTATGAAAAAAAATGTTGGACCTCCCATAGTAAATCAATCAGCTGGTAGTCAGTTTTGTAAGGGAGGGCCAAATTTTTTTTTCATATTTCGACCTATGTTCTTTGGGGAAAGTTGTTGAGTTTCATGAGCACATTCACCTCCTTCAGGGTTGATACCCCCCTTCCGTTACAGGCTGTATACAGCACAAACACTCTACATCTTCTTCCTCCGATTCGATTTTTTATTTTTTTCATTTTTCTTCGTCTTTTTCTTCTTTAAACGGTTTATTAAACCATTTCCTTTCCTTTAGAAGATTCCCTTTTGAGGAGCTCGTGGTTTAATATTGACAGGCGCTCGGGTCGATCTTTAGGTTAAGCCGTGCTTGCCTAGGTTGGTCCGTGGATGGGTGACCGTATTACGTACCGAGTTTCCTCCGTGCCTCGGAAAGCACGTTAAGCCGTTGGTCCCGGCTGTCATTTGTAAAACCAGTCTTACCAAGGATATCGTATTACTCAGTGGACCAACTAGGTTGTGGAGGTCAGATAGGCAGTCGCTCCATGTAAAATATTGGTATTCAGCTGCATCCGGTTAGACAGGGAGCCGACCCTAAGATAGTTGGGAAAAGGCTAGGCAAATGATGATGATGATGAGAAGATTCCCTTTGTTTTCCAACCTTTCTCATTACATTCTGCACAAAAATTGGGACGAGCTCCATCAGTTTACAGCGTTCGCTGGCCAAATCCCTTATGCCTGCTTCCATCTTCTCCAAGCTCCATTTGGCACGTTCTGTATTCCTTTGGTAGTGGCGAACCATTATTGTATCTACAGGAAAAAGATCAACTTAATACCGATACTTACCCGAGGCAAATCGGGCACCCTACCCATTTTGCCCCGCTCAAAATGCCCAAAATGAGGTCAAATAAAATAAATGTTAACCTAATCAAACGAATTTATGTTAGTTAGTTCACAACTCTTTCTAGTTATTTGGTCACATAATTAAACGTAGCAATTTACTTAATATCTGAGCATTTAACATAAACACGAATTAGCTACAACGCAGACTTAAAAATTAAAAATAATATTACATGCATCAACTTACGTATTTTCGTTCTGTCGACGAACGACGCGCATCTACACACATGCAAGGACTTTTCTAGCCAGCGGGAGGTCGGCTAGAACGAGATCCGACTAGTTCTGACCGTCTCGGTTTATTATCCTGCGGGATAGATGGGGTGTCCGTCTTACCCCGGGGGCCCGTAATGCACTGGCTTCCCCTATGGCAAAAACGCTTGAACACACGGAAATTTGTTCTAGTTTCTACAAGGTCCGTATAGTAAATAACTCCGAATGTAACCTGTACACTATCCAAGATAATATTTAAGATAATATTCTGCCAAAGACTGCACTCCTATAAAATATGATGTGCAGATTATTCATATTCGCAGTCAGATGTCGATCATTGAAAAAAATGGCGAGGCAACAAGCATTAAGAAAAATAATTTGCTTTTAAAGTTACCATGACTAGTGAGAAATTGGGCAACACAGTGATCCACCTCCAGCCAAGTCCTGGCCAGCCGTTCACGAATAGATGGGAAAAACGTGTGGAGGTGTCGGCCCTTGATGGAACCCACCTACATTGCCATTCAGACAAAAGTTCCTCCCAGACGTCAGTCTGTGGTTTGAATAATCTAGAAATTTTAGCACGATCACGTCGGGTTAGAAAGTCTGAGTTCGCGGTCTCTCTTGCGTAATAGTACATCGCAGCACGTCGCTGCACTTCAAGATTGACTGGAAGTACACCTGCAAGTACCGGTAAGGCTTCAGGACTAACCGTCCTATACGTTTTGCATAAGAATATCAAAGCCAAACGCTGACTTTGAAGCAATTTACGTCGTACCGCGCCCCTATGGTGGCCCTACCAGCTCAAACAGGTGCCTCGCAATACATACACGCCAGGTAAGTCGCTCCATAAATAGTCTTTAAAGTTAGAAATGACTGACCCCACGTAGATTTGGATATTCTCGTTAAGGCATAAAAGTTCTTTTTAGCTTTTTCACCGACAGTTTTATATGATCTATGAATGAAACATTCCTCTCTAAGACCAGACCAAGATAGCACACGGACTGCTTTCTTTTCACGGGAACGTTATTAAATTGAATATTAGACCACGATTTAAGATTACCTTTTAAAAGTAGTTGATAAGTTTTTTGCGGTGCTAAAGTCGCCCCACAGAGATATTAATTGTAGGCAAGTGTCAGCCAAACTCTCGACTCCAGCCCGAGTACTCGACTGAATGAGCAGCATCCGTCTATCCGGCAGTCGTCCGCGTAACCGGTGAAATCACGAGAAAATCATCGAAGCCTAAATTCCATACATACGAACGGATAACCGAACCCTGATGACATCCAATGGTTGACATAGAATGATGTCCGAGTTTGAGTTTCGCGGAACCATTTAAAAAGTACGAATAAATAAGATTATATATGTTTTTATAGCAACCACGATTTTTCATTTTAAATAGTAGCATTGGCTACCATGCGTTATCAAAAGCCCCAGAAATATCTAGCAAGATTCCAACTACGTACTTGTGTTCGGAGGTATTAACAATGTTTCAGACAGAAAGTGCCGCGTCTACAGTAGATTTTCCTACGCTGAAACCGAATTAGTTGTTATGAAATATTTGGCCCGTCTGGTAGCAAAGGTGGAACAATAAGGCGCTCCAAGAGTTTTCCCAAAGATAGTAGTAGGGTTATGGGCCGGTACGACTTAGGGTCGTCCGGTGGCTTGTCGCCAGTTTTCGGAGTTATTCGTTCATATAAACTTCCATTCCATTCCCCTATTTTACCCCTTTAGGGGTAGAATTCCCAAAAATCCTTCCTTAGTGGATATTCAGTCTTCACAAAGAACACACCCTCCAAGTTTCGGACCAGCGGTTTGGGCTGTGTCCTCACATATGCTGTGTATCATCCAGTCAGTCAGTCAGTTTACCATTTTATGTATATAGATAGAAGATAAAAGAAGATAGACGACTCCGTAATTCTCTGTATATTTATTCTATATTTTTATTTTCTGGGGCCTAAGCTTTGACCCCCGCACGGAACAAATATTTGTATGGCCTACAGATAGTTGTTCCGGGTCTGGCTGTTTGTGTATGTGAGTTTAAATGTTTGTAAACGCACCCACGATACAGGAGAAATTCCTAGTGTGAGGCAACGTTTTAAAAATAAAAAATAAAGCTTATTTGCCGACGTCATCACACAAAAACTTTCATCCCATATATCAACCCCTCACAGCCCTTTTTCGCATTAAGAAGTATCCTATGTCCTTTTTCAGGCTCTAGACTATCTCTGTATCAAATTTCAATCGGTTGAGTAGTTTAGTCGCGATTGCGTAACACACAGCCAAACACAGTTACTTTCGCATTTATAATATTAAGTAAGGATTATAACCTGAAATGTGACCAAACGCAGGCAAACCAAGCGAGCGTGTGTCGCGGCTGTGCTTACGAGCGCAACATTGAAGTTTCCACTTGGCAAAGTTGCAATAATCGCACTTATCAATAGTTTTTTCGTTCTAAGAAAATTTTATTGATTCATAAAACAATAACGACCACTTCAGTACTGTCTAATTAAATGATAAGTATTCGCTACGTATACGCAGTGGACATTCTTGAAAAAATCAGACAGACGTTTCAGTAAAATAATGCTCGGGATAAGATATATTCTAGTTTTCATGAGTTGGACAACCTTCATAGAATGCCTGATGGAACCGTTCATAGTTGGTGGACAAAAAGCACACATTAAAGATTTCCCTCATTCCGCGTTTATGTATATTAAATGTTTCGAACCTGACCAAGCTTATAGTGTGAATTATATCTGTGGCGGGTCTATTGTAAGTGAAATAATAGTACTGACGGCCGCGCATTGCTTCGAGGATTGTTCTCGTAGTGATATCACCGTCTTCGTGGGGCACAGAAATAGGAATAAAGGGTTTTCATCTTCTCTTCTCAAATACTACATGCATGAGAAATATAATGCTCAAACACCAGCCAATGATATAGCACTAGGGAGGCTCAAAACAGAATTAACATTTGGCGAGAACGTGAAAAGGATAGCGTTTATGAAGCGCCCGCCTTACTTTGAAAAAGCGCAGGTAGCTGGTTGGGGAATGATTGACGTGAGTACTTTTTGCCTTCATTCAAACAGGTTTGGCATTACATTGACAAATAAAGCCTCCACAACATTTTATTTGCCTCATGAATGTATGTCAAAGCCTCAAGACCTATAAAGTCTACTTCTTAAATCCAGTTCGTAAACCTTAGGAGACTGCTTCGTGTCTGTGCAATTGTGCAATGGCGAAAATTCTGGGGGTTACAATAGTAAAAAGGAAGGGACACTGACGCGGTAACGGTTACCACGAATTCAGCACATCACTCTGAACGGAGCCCACATAGAATTTTTCATCGGTTATTAAAAAAAACAGCTGTTTCCTCGAAAAGTGCAATACCTACACGGTCAAAATGTATGGAACAGCAGCTTTTTTTATTCGCTGATGTTCTGAATACGTTGTAATCGTTTTCGGGTCGGTGTTCCTTCCATCCCCTATAAAAGTATAATATAATCTCACTTTTACTATACTCTATTTAACTTGATTCCTGGAAAGCTAAATTCTACCAAATTTTCAGTGAGAACTTGTTGTTATGTCCTCTTTCGAATATCCATATTTAGATAATTAACACCTACACCCGGGACAGTGTAACGCCTCGCTGTTCTCCTTTATATATCTTGGTTAGGCAAGTCGTTAAATGGGGTAAATGTTATCCAAACAAGTCGTTACCTGATTGATTGAACGACTAAATTTCATTGAGGAAGTTTGTTGAATTCAACCGTCTAAAAAAACGATAGGCAGCTAATTGAAAAGCATATGCATCCTTAAAAATTCTGGTAGTTATTACGATATGATAATTATTTAAGATTCCTAGAATACAACCATTTTTCATGCTTACAGGAAGATACGCAAGTATTTGGAAATAACCTTAATTACCTAGAACAATGGGTGAAATCAAAATGCAGCGGAATGAAATCAGTGCCCAATGGCACTATTTGCGCCCGCGGAAACGATTCAAATTCTTATGCTAGTGGGTAAGACGAGTGAAAAGTAACAATATTGTCTAGCTATTAAGCTTAGCAATGGCTGAGGTTGTCGGTCTAAGGCGTTAGCCTAAATAGTAGATTATGCACTGAGGGATAAAGCAGTCTCACATCACGGGCGCTATTTTGAATCTCGAACACAGCGAGGGATAGTAGGGTTTCCGAGCGGAGTGAAGGAGCTTTGAATTCTAGCAAGAATCCTGAGAGCAGTGAGGGATTAACGTTTGCCCTAGACGAATACACTTTATCCCCGAGGACTATACTCTACTTTTCACGCCTACTGCGAGAAAACAAAAACTAACTCGATTTTCGAAATATGGCGTCGCGCACCAACATTCAATTGCGGGGGTTCGCCAGTGTTGGTAGATAGATACAACCGAATCAGTAGAAAAAGTTGCAAAACATGTCATTTTTGGGAAATAAATCATTGAATACGGGGAAAAATTCAGAAACTCTATCTAGCAACCCTGGGGTCAGCCAATCAGCTCTTGCGATGACTTGCCACCGTTACTGCTACAGATTAAAAAAAGTTTAGAGCAAGTCATCATTTTGAACTTGACCATTTGCAGAAAACAATTGTTTATTTTTTATTGTAACAATTGTATGACTTGCTTTTTTGAGGTTTGCATGTCATATAAAATTAGACATTTGCGAGCAGGTGGTGTAAGAAGATTGTTTTGTTTTTGCGAAGAGGTCCACTGTATGGGAACATCTGAATTGTGTGATGAGTGCGAGTACACATCACAGAATTCAGATCAACGAACACAAGTAAATAATTTCTAGTTACCAGTAGGTATGCTATTTACTTTGCCGCGTCACGCAAGACGTCACCTCTAAACAAAGTTTACAAAATTATCTCATGAACTTTCCCGTAGAACACCTCCGGCATAATTTTGACTTAATGTCAATTTTATCATCACCTGCCTTGCACTTGAGATTGCAAAATTGCCGGTCGTAGTGAACAGACGTTCCGAACAATAATTGCAATAAACAAATAATCACTTGCGAAATTGTGACCTAGTTACCAATACCCAGTAGTAACGCATACTCGTACAGTACATTTGTGTAAAGTGTATTAGTAGAAATGACCAGTGTTTAACAGGAACAATATAAACTGCTACACGATGGACGATAGTCCATTCAACCGGAGTAGTAAATGTGCTCGCTCCCCGCCTTCTACACCTGTGCCCGTGGCCGTACCCGCCTCTACCCCTGTGCCCGTGGCCTTACCCGCCTCTACCCCTCAAGCACCTACCAAAAGGAACGATGCCCCTGAAGTTGTCTCGACTTCAGAACTCCAGAACTGGATGGCGATTATCGAGCAGAGCCTGAAGGAGGTGTGCGCTATTGCAGCTGAGGGAAAGCTGAATGTGGAGCAGAAAACGCGCATCACTAACCTATGCCGGAAGGTTAGTCATGGGACCTCGCAGATGGCTGTTATGTACCAGTCCGTCAAAGCTAAAGCCCTCCAATCGCACTACGCCGTCAGAACTCTTGAAAACCAACTCGATCTCTCGCAGCAGCTACAGAACCTTAAACTGAGTATCGAAGAGTCAACGAAACCTGCCCAGGGATCTTCCTTTGCTGACATGGTAAAGAAAGGTGCCAACAATTTTATCCAGCCAAGTTATGTCAGTTCCGTGGCCATCTATCCGAGTGACAAGTTGAAGACCAGCGAGGAGACTAAAACTCTTGTCCAAAAAATTATCAGCCCCGAACAAATGAAGCTCCACGTGAGAGGCCTGCGCAAGACGAAGAATGGTGGTGTTATCATCAGCACAGAGACGAAGGACGACATCGAGAAGCTCAGACAATCGGTGCAGCTAACCAAATCAGGCCTAACAGTCGACGAGCCCCATAAAAGGAAGCCTAGGGTTATAATTATAGGAGTGCCGTCATCCATGCAGGAAAATGAGGTTTTTACCTGTGTGTACAATCAAAACCTAGCCGAAAAATTTCAGGATTGCAGCCTTGAGACGTTTTTGAGCTTAATTAAATTAAGTCATAAGTCAGGTAAGAAGGACACGGACACATGTAATTACATTGTTGAAGTATCTGCAGTCATACGCAAAGCCCTGATTTCACAAGACCGAGTATTCGTAAATTGGTCATCATGCCCTGTGAGGGACTTTACTTTGGTCACACGATGCTATAAGTGTCAGCAGTATGGACATGCGGCTAAGTCATGTCGACAGACATCGTATACCTGCGGCCACTGTGGTGATCAAGGTCACTCAGTAAAAGAATGTCCAAAGAAGGCTGACGTACCAAAATGCGCTACTTGCTTGCATTTCAAAAAGCCAGACAAGCATAACACGGGGGCTGCTGACTGCCCGGCGAAAATAATGGCTGAAAAAAGGTACATCAATTCTGTAGATTATGGAGGCGCCTAAGAGCGCCGTTAATTAGTTATTTTTCTGACCTTTTTATTTTATATTTTTATTTTTAAATACCATTATGATAAATAGTTTAATTAATGATTTAGATAATTTCTCTGTATCCGAGTCCAAAGTTTGTGAAGCTGAATCCTGCAAACAATATCTATCCGGCTACAAATCTCCACTAACCATATTAACACAAAATATTCGCAGTGTTTTTAAGAATTTTGATAGCTTTAGTACATTTCAGCAACGGCTAAACATAAATTGTGACGTTATTGTTCTAACCGAATGCTGGCTTGCCAAACAATATAACATACCACTAATTCCGGGATATAATATGTATAGAAGTACCATAAATTACAACCAAAATGATGGTGTGATAGTTTATGCAAGAAATCATCTGGATGTCTCCGTAGAGGAACCTGAGATGCACGACTGTAACAGATTATTAGTTAAAATTGGACTAGAATTTGCGATATTAGCATTATATCGACCTCCGTCTTTTAAAAATACTAGCAATTTTACTGAATCTCTGAATGAGACCTTGCAGAACCTATCATCCATTAAAAACACGATTGTAATTGGAGATATTAATATCAATATTCTTCCAGGAAGTGCTGATGCTTCTGCTCAGGACTACCTCAACCTATGCGCTTTTCATGGCCTGCTTCCAGCACACAGCTTTCCTACACATCAGAGTGGCTCCTGTTTGGATCATATTATGCTTAAATCTAATTTCCCTTCACTTGCACTGGTTGTTAACTCAACAATAACCGATCATAATGCAGTCCTACTAACCCTAAATTGTAAATTACCTAAACAAGACACTCGCAAAATTTCAAAACTGAATATAAATAGACTTGAAGAAGATTTACGCGTCATCGATTTTGATCCAGTCTATAATTCCGCTGACCCACAGTTTTGCATGTTGTTTGTAATTGAAAACGTACGAAATGCAATTCAGAAAAACACAATCGTATCGCAACTGAGCAACAAAAATCACAACATAAAACCATGGATCACATCAGGTCTTATTCGCTGTATGAAACATAGGGATAAACTGCATATTAAAGCTAAACATAATCCAGACAATGCAGTATTGCAACTTTCGTACAAAAGATATCGTAATTTTTGTAACGATCTCCTTAAAAAAATTAAAAGCAACTACGACAAAGCGGCATTGGAAAAGGCTGGAACAAATAGTAAAAAGATCTGGAAATATATTAAAGACGTAACGTATAACACGAAACAATATGAGTCATCTTCAGGTTTATTACAAGTACACTCGTCACCGGTGGAATCCGCTAACATAGCAAATAATTTCTTTGTTAATGTTGGTAAGTCTCTGGCAGAAAAAAATATGAGTCAATCCCAAAACCTAACGAGCACTCCTTTAACATGCAACACTGCTTTAACATCCTTCGCGCTGCTAGATACTGACGAGACTGAGGTAGAAAGTATAATCATGACCTTGAAAGAAGACTGCGCAGTTGGCTGGGACAACATATCGAATAAAATTATTAAAAAATTCAAGGACATTTTGGTACCACCACTGACTTATATTTTCCGTATTTGTTTATCTTCAGGTCATTTTCCAGAGTGTCTCAAAAAAGCTGTAATTGTTCCTGTCTATAAATCAGGCAGCAAAGAGCAAGTGACAAATTATAGACCTATTTCTTTACTGCCTTCTATGTCAAAAATATTGGAGAAAATAATAAATAAAAGGTTGTTGAAATATTTGGAAGATAAATCAATTCTGTCTAAACGGCAGTTTGGTTTTAGGCCTAAAATTTCAACTGCCGATGCGGTACATCATCTGACTGACTATCTAGCACAAGAACTTGACAAGGGTAACCACACAGTAGGAATTTTCCTGGACCTCGCCAAAGCTTTTGACACAGTTTCCATTCCAATTCTGTTGCGCAAGCTTGAGATCATTGGTGTAAGAGGCACCCAGCTAAAAATATTCAAAAGTTATTTAGAAGATCGTTCCCAGTGCGTAAAGATCGGCAATGTTCTTAGCGCTGTTCAAAAAAACACATTTTTTGGTGTTCCTCAAGGAAGTATTCTAGGGCCCACTCTGTTTTTGATCTACATAAATGACCTTTGCAATTTAAAACTAGAGCATGGTACTATCGTAACTTACGCTGACGACACTGTTTTACTTTTTTCGGCTGACTCAGAAAATGAAGTCTACAATCTTGCGCAACACGGATTTAATATTGTAAATAAGTGGCTTAAAAATCACTCACTAACTCTAAATGCAGAGAAGACAAATTACATTAAGTTTTCGATGCGTAAGCAAATATCGACTATCCCCTCAGCGCTGCATGCTCATTGTTGCCCAGTCCCTACAGATAGCCAGTGTAAGTGTCCCAATATTAAGAAGACTGATAAAATAAAATATCTAGGTATTATAATAGATGACACCCTTTCCTTCAAACAACATATGGAAGCTCTAAATAATAGAATTCGGAAGCTGATATTCGTTTTCAAAAAACTACGATTTATTACAGATCCAAAAATACTTAGGCAAGTATATTTTGCTCTTTGTCAGTCACTTCTGACTTACTGTATTACTTCGTGGGGTGGGGCAAGTAAAACTCTGTTATTGCCCATTGAAAGAGCTCAAAGAGCTATTCTCAAGGTGGCTACTTGCCGCCCTTTCCTTTTCCCCACTAACCTCCTGTATAAATCTTGTGAAGTACTAACAGTCCGACAGTTATTTATTATGAGCACGGTACTAAAACAACACGCGGCACTTCCATACAGCACTGAATTTACTAAAAAAAGACGGAAAGATATAGTTTGCCCTCAAAAAAGTACAAAACATGCTTTCATAGCCAAATTTTATATATACCTTGGACCGCTACTCTATAACAGGCTAAATGAAAAAGGAAACATCTACTCCTTAAATCATAGTAAATGCAAGAAAATCCTTAGAGAAGCCCTTCAGAATATGTCCTATGAAGATACAGAGAAGTTATTACTTGTGCTAAAGTAAATATTGATCGTATTAGAGATATTTTTTAAATTAGTAAGCTAAGTTAAGATAATATAATTTTTATATAACTTTTTACCTATGTACCAATAAGATTAGTATGATATGTGATTATTTAATCAATTAATGTTACTTACAATCGCCTGAAACACAGGATTACCTAGTTCAGGCACAAATCATGAGTGAACTTAATATAGATTTAAGATAAACTGTTAAAGTTGTACTTTAGATTTTTGAATAAATTTTATTATTATTATTTATTATTATTTTTCCAACTATATTGGGGTCGGCTGCTAGTATGCGCCACTGTTATGTATGTTGCGGGAGGCAAGTGACACTACGGGCTGCTGTTAGCACGCTGTTTTGTTACATGTAGGCGGTCGGCCGGGCGCGCGCGCACACACACATACATATGCGCGCACACATTCCTCATTTCCTCCCCTTATTACACTTACACTCTAAACAATAAAAATAAGTTGTGATTTGTCTACACTAACACATTACTTAAAATAGGACTTATAATCTACGCGAGGAATGTTCCTTAAAAGCCTATTCGCACATCTAGAAACCGGCGCACCCGGCTCAATTGTTGCGGGGGGTGAAGACGGCGTGTTTGGCACAACACTTTCCTCTCCCGCGGGTACAGGCTCTTGAGCCCGATTTATTGCTGTATTTTTACTGTCCAAGTCATCAAAGTCATAGTTTGGTGGTTGTTTTTGAGGACTGAACTACTAGCAGCAACTGAATACCAGTATTTTACATGGCTATTGCCTATTTGATCAAAACGGATGTAGGATAATTAGTCGATTCTTAAAAATGACTAAATCACACTAGTTTACAAATTTTAACTTTTGTTTGTATTGCCTGCAAGATGTTTTATAAACATGTTTAACTACCTTCCTTAAGCCTAAAAGTTTTAGCACAAATATTCTACCATGTCACTTTTTATTGTCAAATTATATATTTTCTGCTACCCCAATTGGGGTTGTAGTTTCATGTATATTTATTCGACACAAACAATAAATACCTAACTCGTTTAAAATTTTATAATATGTATAGCAGAGAGCGTTTACTAAATTCTGATCTCCTTAGGGAAAGAGATCAGATTTTTATTTTTATTTTAATTCGGTATGTGTTTATTTGACTAAAGTTATAAAGGAATTGCAATTATTTTTAGTGCACCATAATATTGGTTATATGCTTAATAACTACGTATTTTTTAAAGCTCATTAATCCGCTCTTGTTGCGTCAATCTGGCGTTAAAAAGAGGTCGCTCGCGCCCAACGCGAGTCCAAGTTCTGTTTCAGCTACTAGGCAGATCTTAGAGCAACTTTAAAATCATCTCAAATAGGTAATTTAAGTACGACTAGGTGTCAAAGGGGAGGTCCCCGCACACACGATGTTTTTGTTTTTTGCTGTGAATTTCTAAGTTTTGCACAAGCAGACTATCGTCTTTACGAAAATTTTATTAATTCATTAAACACTAACGACTCAATAACGGCTAATTATGCGATAATACAACTTAAACTATCACTTAATTAGCCATTTTACTGAGTCGTGCACGTACAGTCGACATTGTTACACCATTGCTAGAACACGTGATAGTAAAAATTATGCTAGAATATAAACTTATTCTAGTTTTCATGAGTTGGATAGCTCTCATCGAATGCCAGATAGAACCGTTCATCGTTGGTGGAGCAAAAACCGATATTGAAAGTTTTCCTCATTCCGTGTTTCTGGGGAAGATATGTGTTGATAAAGACAAAAGTAATCGTCAAGCTTGGCGCTGCGGAGCGTCCATTGTGAATGAATTGGTAATACTGACGGCGGCACATTGCGTTGAGGGATGTTCATACGGAACTGTCCTGAACGCCTATGTGGGGCACGTTCATGTAAGGAAAGGTTTCAAATCTTCCATTCAATCTGTGGATATGCATCCACAATATACTATTTTCAGTCAAGGCTCCGATATAGCACTAGCAAGGCTTACAACACCTATAAAATTTGGCAACAAAGTAAAAAGGGTAGCTTTCATGGCGAAGCCACCTTATTCTGAAAAAGCTCAGGTAGCTGGTTGGGGATTGATTGACGTGAGTACAATTTGCCTATTATTATTTAAACAAAACTGCATCGTTGGTCAAGTGGTCGCAAGCGCGACTGGTGAACATGAGGTCTGGATTTGTGCCCGGTTGATGGCAATAGGCTCGCCCCCTATTACATGGTACTTAAAAACATAACTGGCGAAATGTGGGAGTGCTATTGGTTACACCTCTGCCTAACCCTTCGAGGATTACAGGTCAAGTATTATGTTGGCAAATAATAAGCCTACTGAATATGATGAGACAGTAATTTTTTTCGCCCCCTCAAAGGATTTCAAAGCCGCAAGAGACTTCCAAAGGCTACACTGCGGGCAAAGTACTTTTGAAGCAAATTGGTAAACCATAGGAGACTATTTCGTGTCTGTGTCATTGTGTTTGTGTCTACTAACTAGCTTAATAAGCCTTTAAATCAACAGCCTAGGTTTTTTACTAAACAACGCCTATCAACCAGTAGGAAGCTGGTTGTGTCACCTTTAACCAATGCGTTTAATACAACATTAAATGGACGGGCTAGCTGATGCTTAGGACGTTCAGAGAATAGGCTAACTTTGATGTAGCGCTCGCACGCCACGCGCGCGGTTTGACATCGTTCTGACCCAACCTTTCTGACTGGGGTGCTAGCTTAACCATCTCGGCCTGCACGTGGTTGGTCACTATTCTATCTTGCCGAACCCATTTGGTTGGGGTGTACCCATACCCATATGGTGGGTTATTTGTGACGACCAATTTCGAGCAAAAGGCCAAAAAGTTAAAAAGAGGCAAATTAATTAAAAAGAAGGGTGTTTCTTAATCGAGAGAGAAGGTAAATTTTGGGCCCAGCAGTTAACTAACTGAAATGTGTGCGAAAAATCGTTATATTTTTGTAAATGAAATCACAAAATTAAACAGCTTTTTTCTATTTAGAAAGCAATAAAAGTAACGATAAGCTATGAAACAAAATAATAAAATATTTAGTACTAATAAATCGGTACAATCTCATAATGGATATGGAAATCGAGTGACACGAACTTTACAATTGATTGAAAATAACGTTCTATAGTACCTACTTGGTAGTTCCATGACTATTTTACAGTTGGCAACTCGGGTCACCGACTGATAGATGACCGGCAATAAGTTTACAAACTGGCCAAGTTTATCACGAATAATTAAGCATTTACTGTATATATTAAATCACTGCAAAAATAAGTTAGAAGGAACATCATTTATTTTAAATAATAGAGCAAGATACCAGGGCCGCCAGACGTTACTTATTTTCTCATTAACAAAGTGTGTGGTGGCATCGAGTAGTGTTAGTATGTACTGTGAACGCATGCATACCTGCTAACTTGTGCCCACGGCTAATTTTTAGATATCAGGTGCTAAAGTTGCGTAAAAATAATACAAATTTTTCTTGAAGCCCGAGTGGTGATTTTTTAATATGTTGTAACGAAGATTGTTAAAAATGTATTATTATCAGTGCCAGATGCTTCAGGTCGAAAAAAAATCTGCCAGGCACTTCGAAGCACGGAAAAAATTATGTGATTTTAGCCTGACACTTTATTTTCATATTTGATCCTTAGGAAATCATTTCAGTACTTATTTTGAGCTAGACCAATCATAGTTGGGCCAAACATCCACCTACAGACCCTACAATGGGGATTGTCCGGTTTTCAAAAATTGTGCTATAATAATATTTCGAGGAATAAGATCTCAAATCATTAATTTCTCGTTAAGATGAAAAAATACTCTATATTCAATGACGACATCTCAAGAAGGAAGGTCGTGAAATACGAATAAAGCGTAGGCCACACCGTTAGCTAGCAAGCGAGCGAGCGAGCCGAACGAGACATCGTTTCACCTCTTCATACATTGGTTCTCACCGCGAAGTACGAAAAGAGCCTCGCCCGCCTCGCTCGCTCGCTCGCAAGCTGGCGGTGTGGCCAGCGCTTAAGCCTACGTTCAGATATGGATATGGGCAATCGCGCAGTTCCGCTTCGTATGGATGCCATTAAAAAACAAATTGAGATTCACTTAAAAAAAAAAACAACTCTATCGGATCAGCAGCACTAGCCAAACGTCGTTTACACATTGGTGATGCTTTATCGAAGTTTAGCAAGTGTGTGGATAGGTCAATAACAATGTATGTTATTTCTAATCACTTAATCAGTTTTGAAAAAGAAATTCGTGTAATAATGTTTTACCGATAGTTTATTATGTAAAAGTAACTGCGTTTATTTTTTTCTATTTCATGCCTACAATAATTCCTTTGTATCCCATTAAAAATGGAAATTATAATAAACTGGTATCATTTGGCGAATGTGGCTTACCGGGTCCAATAGGACTAGTACTTAGTGCTGTCAAATAATATGAAAAAAAGATAACGGATGCTTAGCTTCGAACCAATACAGTTTTGGGGAACAGGGTGTAAAGCTCTTCAACCCCCGTAGAAAAGGGAGGATCCTCCGACCAGACGGGTGTTATGTCTGGTGGGCTACTACCCAACAGTTGTTGTTGGGTTCTTCTATATAGTCTTAAGTCGCGAATAATTTTACTTGCGCGATGCAGGATTTTGATGTTTAGTTTGTCCTCTGCGTCATAGATGGCGCTGTAGTACTTTTTTGTTCTATGTTGCTGAAATACTTTTTGTAGTGCCGCTACACACTGGTTATTTTTTATTATCTTCTAATCTCCTGGTTGTTTCGGACTAAAATAATCATCATAACATCACGCCTGTAATCCCCGAAGGGTTAGGCTAGGCAGAGGTGTACCTAAAAGTACACCAAGATTTCGCCGGATATGTTTAAGTCCCATGTAATAGGGGGCGAGCCTATTGCCATCAAACGGGCGCAAATCCAGACTCCGTGGGCACCTGAGAAATTCCTGATGGAAAAACCCAATAAGGCCTCATTTACGGAGACGCGGGGCGTCGCGCGTTGCGTTGAGCGGCGCGGCCCGCACTGAATTCAAATATATGGCGTTGTATGAGTGCGTTTACGGAGAAGCGATTTTAGACGCGTTTGTTTGAATTAGGGCGTTTTTTGCGGCCGAGCCCGCGGATGGCACCGACGCGTCCCACGCGGCGTTTATCGCGGCGGCGCACGCAGCGGCAATTCTCGATGAAGCTATCGTGCGCTCCCATCTCTCGCCAACATAAAACTAGTCGATTTGATCGAGGCGAGCGTGCGCCGCCGCGATGCCCGCCGCGTGCTTCGCTACACGCTAGAGGATTCGCCGCGGGTGCCGCGGCGGGCACCGCCACGCTTCCCGTCTCGCTTCTCTATGAACATGGTCGTATATTGCTATAAGTTTGTGTTTACGCGTGCGATGATGCGTGCCGCTTCACGCGCCGCCCCACCGTAAACAGAAAAAACATCCGACGCGCCGCGAGACGCCACGCCACACGCGACGCGAGACGCCCCGCGTCTCCGTAAATGAGGCCTAACACTATGCCCGACCTGGAAATCGAACCCAGGACCTCCTGCTCAGCAGTCGCGCTTGCGACCACTAAACCAACGAGGCAGTTTGCCCTGTTTGAATAAATGACTGAATTTTCTTTCAGGGAATTGGTTGAACTGCGCCGTCTAGTAGAAAGGCTAGGCTGTTAAATGAAAGGCGTTTGCATCCTTAAACATTCAAAAGAATGTTATGTATTTTAGGATTCCTGAAATACATCCTTATTTTATACTTACAGGAGGACACTCAATCCCCAGGAAATCACCTAAAGTTCACAGATCAATGGGTGCAGGACTATTCTTATTGCTCACGAATTCTGCAAGCAAGATTTCCCAGAGGCACTCTCTGCGGTGGCAGTGAACATTCTAATAATTATGTTAGTAGGTAAGACGAGCGAGAAGAAATAAATGAATATATTATCTAGCTATTCATTCTAGTAACGCCTGAGCTTTGATGTCTAAAGCGTTAGCCTAAAGCAAAGTGGAGGTCCACCGTGTGGTTGTATAAGGAGGACAATTCGTACGTATTCCTCTTGCTGCAATGACCATCGTCTGAGTATGTACCACTTGAACACTTAATGGTCTTCAATAGTGCGAGCCTAGCGACTAGGCCTAAGGCCTTATTTACGGAGACGCGGGGCGTCGCGCGTTGCGTTGAGCGGCGCGGCCCGCACTGAATTCAAATATATGGCGTTGTATGAGTGCGTTTACGGAGAAGCGATTTTAGACGCGTTTGTTTGAGTTAGGGCGTTTTTTGCGGCGGAGCCCGCGGATGGCACCGACGCGTCCGACGCGGCGTTTATCGCGGCGGCGCACGCAGCGGCAATTCTCGATGAAGCTATGTCCGAGGCGGAATCTTCTGTCAGTCTTATTTATACTAGTTAGTTACTATAACTAGTTCCAATTTTTCGTCATTCATGCTGCAAGTTGCGACACGTGCGCTCCCATCTCTCGCCAACATAAAACTAGTCGATTTGATCGAGGCGAGCGTGCGCCGCCGCGATGCCCGCCGCGTGCTTCGCTACACGCTAGACGATTCGCCGCGGGCGCCGCGGCGGGCACCGCCACGCTTCCCGTCTCGCTTCTCTATGAACATGGTCGTATATTGCTATAAGTTTGTGTTTACGCGTGCGATGATGCGTGCCGCTTCACGCGCCGCCTCTCCGTAAACAGAAAAAACGTCCGACGCGCCGCGAGACGCCACGCCACACGCGACGCGCGACGCCCCGCGTCTCCGTAAATGAGGCCTAACGCGTGCGCAACCGGCGCGGGCGGGTGCGTGCGGTGGCCACAGTTACCTTGCCCTGGTTACTTATAACGTTTTTTATTGCAAAAAACGTCATCTATCCCGCAAGCAAGGAACTTTTTATTGCTGTGTTACCACTTGAAATATTTGGTACTTTACACTACTTGTTAATGTTGTTATTTTTCTTTAATTAGGTAGTCCAGTTGCACTAAAAAATATATTTAACAACCAAGTATAAATTATTTTTAAAATATTTTTAAAATATTTTATTAAATTTTTGTATTATTAGTGATTTTTTATGATGATAGAATCTTTACTGATACCAACAGTGAGTCTAAACGTCCGAAAAAAAAATACACCGGTATATTTGCATGCCCGTGCGCAGGTTTTCGTCTAAATTTTGGTGTTTTTGTGATAATACGTTGAATTGAGCTTTAGTTCCTCCGTATATTCCAGAAGTACCGAAATTCCAGCATAGATTGTACTTTGTGAAAGTGTTTGTGACATATCCTTGTAGCTTAAATTAATTGCTTGTTATGAAAGCAATGAAACTGATCCCATCTTCCTCTGGGTTCGAGTACATTATAATAAAACAGAACCCTATTAAGGGCAGGATAAACGGTGGAAGAGTGCGAAACGACAGAGGCACACACACAGGTGTGTGTTGCCTGTTTAATAAATTCATTCAATAATATATTTTTGTTTTATTAGTGCCACATTGCCTTTACCCCACTACCCAACATATATTTATATTTCGTTTATTACCTACATGTTTTAGACACACAAGTTTTAAACTTGTGTGTCTACGTGTGAATTTTGATGACTCCCGAACTTCATCATTTGCTGATTAATTGTGTCTTCTCATAATGGTCAGTAACTTGCGGTCTTTCGACGAGGTCGAGTTCAATTAAATTGAATCCGAGTGTAAGACGATGGCGTCAGGATTGTCTCGGATTCCTTGTTCCTCATTAGATGATTTTGTACAGCAAAAACTAGAATATGGTTGGCTCCACTATTGTGTATACATGAATTTTAAAGAAATAAATAAAAGATCCTTTTTTTTAAAAGATACATTTTCAGAATGAATATTTTCGGTTTTGCGTTAGTAATCGCAGCATTAGGTTGGGCCGTGGGCGTCATGCAGGTTTTAGACGAATGAGTCTCCGGTTAATACCTACCAACTTTAACTATGTATGAGAACAAACTGCAAAACACAGGTGTATCAACATAGTTGCATTGAAGCGCAAACGGTTACTTTTGTGTCAGTTCATAATCCTAGATCCACCAATGTTGACATTTTTTCTCAGATATTTAGATTACAAAAAAAAAACCGGGTAAGTGCGAGTATGACTCGCGCACCGAGAGTTCATTACAAGCTTGTAAGTTGATGGTTTGTCCATCACGGAAATTAGGTCTCAAAGATTTAAGTTCATAAGCTCTTAACAATAAATAAAGAAAATTAGAATTCGATTTCCTATGAGTATACATGTAAATGGACCCTTTACGAAGCCGTCAACCAAGCATTATGTACATCAAACTAACTAACTTTGCGCAAAAATGATTGCTGGGAAATTTTTGGGGTCAAAAACCACGTTCAACGGTAGGACTCAATGTAACGCATTCAAAACATTGTGCTAATGGATGGATTGAATAGTACGGGGGTCGTGGAGATGTTTAAAGTAAAGTTCTTACAATAAAAGCATGTCAATAATTAAAAAAAACTTGTGAAAAAGTTGGAACTTTGACCCCCAATATCTCCGTAACTAGAAGGTACCAGGGCCGGTAGTCTCGACATAGATACCGACACTTTCGCAAACTTTCAATCGTTTTATTATAACGAACAAATTCGGTTGCAATAACAATGCTTGCGAGAAACGCATCTTGGATGTACAGACTTACATTTCTCACAAGCAACGTTATTGCAACCGATATTTTCTGTTATTATTAAGCGATCGAAAGTTTGCGACATTGTCGGTATCTATGTCGAGACTGCCGGCCTTGGTATGGCCTAGAACAAAAATAATCGCAATGACGGGGAGAACAATTGCCTTTCGGCTTCTTTAAAGGTCGTGTTACACCCTTTATATTGTTAACTAGTGGGACCTAGTGAGTACCTTTGCCCAGCTGTGGGATTACGTAGGCTAACTGTATTGGTATGGGGGAAATCTAACCTAACTTTGTTAAAAAACTTGAGATCGCTTTTCATGACATGAATTTTGGTACGAATTTTGAAACTTGGCATGTAATGGGTGGTCACCCAACCACGGACTAGGCCTAGGTTACTAAGCAAGCGCGGCTTTTTCTGTAGATCGACCCGAGCGGCTGTTATTATTTAGCCACGAGCTCCTCATCATTCCAATGTAACGGAAGAAAAATATCGTGGAAGTGACTCCTGTTTATAATGTTTTTTCATTCAAAGTCCTGCTGTGACGATTGGTGCTGGTGATTTTTTTTAAATTGTTTACCCGCGTGATATCGGTATACCAATAGCCATTACACGGAGATGGTCTGGGCACTGGCTTGAACGCGCATTTGTTACAGTGATAAGTACATGTCAGTGAAGTGCATCGAATAAGGCGGTGGAAAATTTGAAACTTTAATATGAAGAAGTGTAAATACCCAGTTTAGTTATGTAAGTACCTAAAATATGTTTTTTTTTACTGTAAGTATGATTCAAACCTTTAAATATTTTTTAACAAACGATTAAATGTAAGCAGGACTTATCAAGGGGTAGGAGGTGATGTCGTGTGGTGGAAGTATTCTTTCAGACGAGTGTGTCTGAGATGAACCAGGGGCCCAATTCTGCTATTACAATAGTGTCAGAATGGTCTGTCATTGATTTCATAATTGTTGATTTTGACTTGTCAAAACTTGTCAAAATCAACAATTATGAAATCAATGACAGGCCATTAGAATTACCATTAGAGTGGTCTGTCATTGATATCATAATTGTTAATTTTGACTTGTCAAAACTTGTCAAAATCAACAATTATGAAATCAATGACAGACCATTAGAATTACCATTAGAGTGGTCTGTCATTGATATCATAATTGTTAATTTTGACTTGTCAAAACTTGTCAAAATCAACAATTATGAAATCAATGACAGACCATTCTGACACTATTGTCGTCTATTGTAATAGCAGAATTGGACCCCTGGTCGCACTGACGAAGGGCGCCAGCGCCGCGCGCTGTGGTGGCTCGCCTTCCGTACGTTCCTGTTACAGCGCAGACGGGCGATAAGTCGATTGGTTAAAAAAAATCATCCTCGTTACAAAGCCTCATATCCCAGATTTACATATATTGCTAATGCAGGTAATAGAACAGTAAATTCCAAAAAATAAATCCATCAGTGACTGTGACCTGTGAAAGTGTAATGGAAAGATGGAATCATAGTTTTATTTGCTAGACAAATATCAATAGTTACATAGTGATATCGCTAATGAATATCAAGCTACGACGAACCTATTACGTGATGTTCGATCATTGTAGGGACATACCTGGGGCCCAATTCTGCTATTACAATAGACGACAATAGTGTCAGAATGGTCTGTCATTGATTTCATAATTGTTTATTTTGACAAGTTTTGACAAGTCAAAATCAACAATTATGATATCAATGACAGACCATTCTAATGGTAATTCTAATGGTCTGTCATTGATTTCATAATTATTGATTTTGACAAGTTTTGACCAGTCAAAATCAACCATTATGAAATCAATGACAGACCATTCTGACACTATTGTAATAGCAGAATTGGGCCCCTGCACACTTGACGTTGACGTCCTGACGTTGCTATGAGCACATATCACAGCAAGCAACGACGTCCACGTTCGTAGAGATTTAATAGAACGGTCAAACGTATTACATTCAGTCAGGATAACTCTTGGTCAGAGCAGTTGAGAATAGTAGTAAAGGCGTTTATAAATAAATAAAATAACAGAGGAGAGAGTATATACCTCGTTGTGGAAGACCAGTTTTCCTAGCTCATCTGTCACAACAAAACTGATGTCCGGCTTACATGACATACCAATATTACAAAAAATCAAACATTATTTAAAAAAACCGGCCAAGTGCGAGTCGGACTCGCGCACGAAGGGTTCCGTACCATTATCTATAAAAAACCGGCCAAGTGCGAGTCGGACTCGCGCACGAAGGGTTCCGTACCATTATCTATAAAAACGGCAAAAAAAATCATATCTGTTGTATGGGAGCCCCCTTTAATATTTTTATTTTTTTATTTTTAGTATTTGTTGGTATAGCGGCAATAGTAATACATTATTTGTGAAAATTTCAGCTTTCTAGCTATCACGGTTTATGAGATACAGCTTGGAGACAGACAGACAGACAGACAGCGAAGTCTTAGTAATAGGGTCCCGTTTTACCCTCTGAGTACGGAACCCTAAAAACGGCAAAAAAAATCATATCTGTTGTATGGGAGCCCCCCTTAATATTTTTTTTTTTTAAATTTTTAGTATTTGTTGTTATAGCGGCAATAGTAATACATCATTTGTGAAAATTTCAGCTTTCTAGCTATCACGGTTTATGAGACACAGCCTGGAGACAGACAGACAGACAGCGAAGTCTTAGTAATAGGGTCCCGTTTTACCCTTTGGGTACGGAACCCTAAAAAACAGCTGTTCCATACATTTTGACCGTGTTGGTATTACACTTTTGTAGGAAACAGCTGTTTTTTTTTTAAATAAACGATGAAATATCTCTGTGTTCAGAATGATGTACTGAATACGTGGTAACCATTTTCGCGTCGGTGTCCCACCCCGTATATAAACCAGTACTCCGCTGGTACATCTAGTATTCGGTACTCCCTTTCTTCTCCTAAAATTGTTTGTCCGAAAATCATTATCCATAACACTTTTACTATAAACTTCAGTAACCATAATGTTAAAAAATTTGAAATTTTGTTTTACATAATTATCTTTACTTCTAAATCTGTTTTGTCATAATATCGAGTACTATAAAAATTTAATCTCCTAATTTTGTAAGAAATAAAGTCATATGTCCTAAATATTGTATTATATAATGTGTATTATTCCGAACGTTCATGTATAATAAAATTGTTAGTCCTAAAACATTTGCTAAAAATTAGGTTTTAGTGACAGAAACGAATCGCTGCAAAACCGACTCCACGTAATCTTGTCTGCCCCGCCCCTAGTACTAGTAATTTAAGCTCGCGTGGGACCGCCCCCGGAGCCCCGCAGAACCAGAGCCGTGACAGAAACCATGCCTGCTGCATGTTGAATGCTCGCTTGCATGCTTGTTTGCATGCTGCATGCTTGCTGCATGCATGGTGTATGCTTGTACAACGCATTCACCATTCCTGCTACTTCAAACCAAACTACACAAAAAGTGAACTATCTCAAACAAGTCTGTAGAAGAAAAAATATTCCCGCTGTCATATAAATCGTATCTACGTAACGCCTGACTTAAGTTCATATCAAACGCTTTGTAATACAAAATTTTAAAAATATTATTAGGATATATAAACATAAAATAATTATAATTTAGGACTTATGAATTTTATTGAAGATTAAGTCTTTTGTATAGGTAATTATTGATTGTATTATTTGTGACAAACGGATTTAGGGAATATAATATTTAGGGATTTCATTTTTATGGTATGTGATTTTAAGTTTGGATTCGGACAAATGATGATTAGAACAAAAAATTATGGCACTTTAGATTGTGGATAAAAAAGTTAGGGAACACAATAGAGAACCCTAGTATTCATATTGTGCTACAAAATTTGATTAATAATTCATTAAACGATAACGACTCAATAACGGCTAATTAAATGATAATACTACTTAAACTACCACTTTTTTAGCCATTTCGTATCGTGCACACACAGTCGACATTGTTATACCATTGGCAAAACGCGTGCATGTAAAAATGAGGCTCGAATTAAAACATTTTCTAGTTTTCATGAGTTGGAAAGCCTTCATCGAATGCCAGATGGAACCGTTCATCGTTGGTGGAAATAAAGCTGATATTAAAAGTTTTCCTCATTCCGTGTTTCTGGTGAGGATATGTCTTTATAAAGACTCGAAAAAAACGGGTCAAGGTTCGAGCTGCGGAGCGTCCATTGTCAATGAATTTATAATACTGACGGCGGCCCATTGCGTTGAGAGTTGTTTACACGGAACCGTCATGAAAGCCTTTACAGGACACGTTTATGTAAGGAAAGGTTTCAAATCTGTCATTCGAGCTTTGCGTAAGCATCCAAAATATACGAATAACGCTGTAGGTTACGATATAGCACTAGCAAAGCTTAAAAGGCCTGTAAAATTTGGCGACAAAGTAAAAAGGTTAGCTTTCATGCCGAACCCACCTTATTATGAAAAAGCTCAGATAGCTGGTTGGGGATTGATTAACGTGAGTACAATTTGCCTATTATTATTTAAACAAGACTGCATCGTTGGTCAAGTGGTCGCAAGCGCCACTGCTGAGCATGAGGTCCTGGGTTCGATTCCCGAGTCGAGCAAAATGTAATTTGGCTCTTCCATCAAGAATTTCTCAGTAGCAGCCGCAGAGTCTGGATTTACGCCCGGTTTATGGCAATAGGCAAGCCCTCTATTTGGGGATTACAAGTGAAGTATTATGTTGGCAAATAATAAGCCTACTGAATATGATGAGACAGTAATTTTTTTCGCCTCTTCAAAGAATTTCAAAGCCCCAAGAGACCTCTGAAGGCTAAATTTGTAAACAATACGAGACTATTTCATGTCCATGCAATTGTGTTTGTATCGCAGCCAACTAGCTTAATTAGGCTTTAAATTCAGCTTTAAAAGCGCCCAGGTTTTTTACTAAACAGTGCCTATCAACCAGTAGGAAGCTGGTTATATCACGTTTATCCAACTAATTACACCATTAAATGGACGGGCTAGCTGATGCTTAGGACGTTCAGAGAATAGACCAACTTTGATGAAGCGCTCGCTCGCCACGCGCGCGGTTTGGCATCGTTCTGGTTCTGACCTAACATTTCTGATTGGGTTGCTAGTTTAGTTACTGCAACCATCTCGGCCCGCACGTGAATGATCACTTTAGGGCATCGAAAAACGGCCATTTTTTGGAACGGTTTTTTCTCGGTTTCGGGTTTTATCCAAAACCGGGTACTCGAGATTTCGGGATTTCGGTTTTTTTTTCTTTCCTTATTTAAAATATATTTTTGCTCTATTTGTTAATTAAAAATTACAAAGGTTATACAGGCCCTTGACCAAATGGTGAAATTCCAGGGAGGAAGTCCAAACTTTCGGAGGAAACTCTGGAGCTTATGACGGAATGATGTGAAAACCCATCAGTTCGGCAGAACTACGGGCACTCAACAAAACCATTACAAAATTGGTACGACGCGACCTACGATGCTCCAGCACACGCTTAATAGAGAAAGCGATTGAGCATAACCGGGGGTCGAAAGTGTTTAGTTCGATGTAATTTCCCCGAAATTATTCACCAACGCACTGGAGGATGTGTTTAAGGTACTGAACAGTACATCTCACACTTGAGACTTGCAGATGACAGCGTCATACTAGCTGGATCGCTGCACGACTTGCAGCAGATACTAGATGGCCTGGTTGACTCTTTAATCAGCATTGGTCTCAGCGTGAACTCGGACTAAACCCAGGTTATGTTCAACGAACATGTCACCCCAGGACCTATTGTTGTCAACGGCGGTCCTCTCGAGGTTGTTCGAGAATAAATTTACCTCGGGGAAACTCTGCAGTTTGCTAAGAACAATTTTGTAAGCGGGGCTTACAGAAGAATTCAGCCGAGCTGGGCAGCATTTAGGAAGCTTCGTAGGGTCTTCTCGTCGCGTATTCCAAAGAGCCTAAAGACTAAGGTCATCAATCAGTGCGTTCTGCCTGTTATGACTTATGAGGCCGAAAGGTGGATACTCACGGTACCGTTGGTCCATAACTTCCTGGTCACTCAGCGAGCTGTGGAACGGGCTATGCTTTGAGTCTGTCTGAGCGATCGCATCGGGAACGAGGTGATCCGACAGAGCTCACAGAATAAGTAAGCTGAAGTGGCCATGGGCCGGCCGTATTAGCCGTAGAATCCATGACCGTTGGGGTAGACGTGTTTTTGAGTGGAGACCGCGAATCGGGAAGCGAAGGTGGGACGCCCTTGGGCTCGGTGGAGCGACGATCTTCGCAGGGTAGTTGGTATTAACTGAATGTAAGCTACCAGCTTATGTAACGGTGGACTACTATTTTGTATTATGTTTTTAATTGATTTTTTATGCTTTTGTTTCTAAGAACATTTAAAAATGTAAAATTATATCTCAGAAGAATTAGACAAAAAATTAAACAACGGGTACTTTCGAATGAGAATTTTCCAAAAATCAGCTATTCCCTACATTTATGATCGATTAACTCGTCAAAATGTAGGGAACAGCTGATTTTTTTTTCGCGATTTCAGGTTTGGTCCCATAGTAAAAGTTGTTCATAGTGATGAGTACAATGACCTCTTAAGAGGTTACTGGTGTTTTACAAATAACCCTGTATACGCCACTTATAACAAAAACACATTTTTTTTTTTAAATTTTGTCCGACTGTCTGTCTGTTTGTTCAGGCTCTCCGAAACGGCTGGACCGATCTTGACCGGATTTTTACTGGAAGAAAGCTGATGTTATGAGGTCTAACATAGGCTACTTTTATTTTAGAAAAATAATTAGGGTACCGTGCATAAAAATTAAAACCCTTGAGATTGTTAACAAAATCCGTTTAAAACGGCTAATCTCTGAAACGGCTGTACCGATTTTGACGAGACTTTTACTGGCAGATAGCTGGTTTAATAAGGAGTAACTAGACCTACTTCGATTGAAAAAGGGAAGTACTTAATTTTTTTAATTATAATATGATAATTTCACGCGTACGAAGGTCGGAGGCAACACCTTGTTTCAAATAATAGAGCAAGATCCCAGTGCCGCCAGACGTTACTTATTTTCTCATTAACAAAGTGTGTGGCATCAAGCAGTCTTGGTATGTACTGTGAACGCATGCATACCTGCTAACTTGTGCCCACGGCTAATTTTTAGATATCAGGTGCTAAAGTTGTGTAAAAATAATACTATTTTTTCTTAAAGCCCGAGTGCTGATTTTTATATATTATATGTTGTAACGAAGATTGTTAAAACATTTATTATTATCACTGCCAGATGCTTCTGGTCGATAAAAAATCTGCCAGGCACTTCGAAGCACGGAAAAAATTATGTGATTTTAGCGTGACACTTAATTTTTATATTTGATTCACAATTAAAATGTCGCTGTATGTAATTGTGACCCAACAATGGGGATTGTCCGGTTTTCATAAATTGTGCTTCTTGCAAAACCATTTCGAAGAATAAGGTCTCTTATCATTAATTTCTCGTTAAAATGAAAAAATACTCTATATTCAATGACGTCATCTCAAGAAGGAATATCGTGAAATACGCTTAAAGCGTAGGCCACACCGTCAGCTAGCAAGCGAGCGAGCGAGTCGAACGAGACATCGTTTCACCTATTCATACTTTGGTTCACACCGGACCGCGAACGATGGAAGAGCCGAAACGAAGTATGAAAAGAGCCTCGCCTGCCTCGCTCGCTCGCTCGATAGCTAGCAGTGTGGCCTGCGCTTAAGCTTGCGTTTAGATATGGATATGGGCAATCGCGCAGTTCCCGCGTGTCTGAACGAGCCTTTAGCTATAAGTGGATGCCATTAAAAAACAAACTGTCATTAGAGTATCACTCACGTATTAAATCGTAGAATGAGCAAAGGAATCTTTTCCAGTGATGACGTCATCAGCCAAACGTCGTTTCCACATTTGGTTTATCGAAGTTTAGCAAGTTTTTTTACACGGCACCCTAATTATTTTTCTAAAATAAAAGTAGCTTATGTGAGACCTTAAAAAATCAGCTATCTGCCAGTAAAAGCCCCGTCAAAATCGGTCCAGCCGTTTCAGAGATAAGCCGGAACAAACAGACAGACAGACAAAAATTAAAAAAAAGTGTTTTTATTAAAAGTACCGTATATACTTTCATAGGCATTCAGTAAAAAGCTGTTATTTTGATATTACATACAGACACTTTAATGGACATGGCCAATTTCTGTATGGGCGTTTGCATAGTTATGAAATTTTGTGTACAACGATAATTTTTGGTGTTTCATATTCGTGAATATTGCCATATTAAATTGCAAAAAATAAAAAGCTCAAAGAACTTCTCATTAAAAATAACTAGACGTAAACAGTGTCATCTTACCTTCTATCAGATTGCTGGCAATAAGGGTATGAATAATGATTTTGCTATTAAAAACCTCAAGGCGTTTTAAAATAGCGAACTGCTGTGAATTATTAGTTATGGTTTTAGAATGATTAGGCATTTCAACAAGATCCAAAATCCTTATTTCAGGCGGTCATTCTACCTGAACTAAGGCTTTTTAACCATATGTTGATTACATTTACTGAACTGAGAAAGTCCGACAGAAAACTGAGACAAAATATACCTATGTTATTATTGTCACATTTATTGAGACTCCGAAAGTGACGTTTCTGACGTTCAGTACCGCCATTTTGACATAGACAATGACACATTGTAAAACGCGTTCCATTTTATGGTACGGTTACGTTATTACTATAATTGTGTGAAATAAAATATATATCTTAACGTATCAACACTTCAAAATATAACTTAATTACATGTAAGAAATACCAATGAAAACAGTTTTGTTTAAATCAAATCCATTTGTCGTTCATTTCACATACATATCTACAAGTAGTATGCCTGGTGTAGAACGTTTATTATTCTATTTATCTTTCTCTGTGGTCCATAATGGCTAAAGTTGACAAATGAGACTTTGAATTCAACTTGCATTATTTATTATATTGTAATCAATACTTCCAAGTGCAGAGAGGTTAAAAACTACGCGACAATTCACTTCTCTTATTTTCTTAATATAATATATTGACTATGTAAGTGTACATGGAATGTACTTTTTTGGCCATGTCCTTTATTTATTTGTATAGATTTCATCCCTACAATAATTCCTTTGTATCCCATTAAAAGTGGGAATTATAATAAACTGGTATCATTTGGCGACTGTGGCTTACCGGGGCAAAAAGGACTAGTACTCAAATAATATGAAAAAGACACTGGTTATGTTTTTATTACTATCTTCTAATCTCCTGGTTGCTTCAAAATAAAATAAATATTATAATTATGTGAAATGATAATTCAAAAGAAGACTTTTGCATAAACATGTATGATCTTATCCTAAACTCATGTAACACCTTTGTATACCATGTTTTACGCAAATAAATAAATAAGAATATGAATATGAATACATGAAGACGCAGCTACAACCTGCTTTATCGTAATTTCCAGGCAATTCCATTTGCCCTGTTTGAATAAATAATCGAATGGCCATTCAGGGAACTTGATTGGTTGAACCGCGCCGTTTAGTAAAAAGGCTAGGCTGTTAATTGAAAGGCATTTGCATCTTTAAACATTCAAAAGAATGTTATGCATTTTAGGATTCCTAAACTAATTTCATTTCATAAAATACGATTATTTCATACTTACAGGAGGACACAAAGGAAAGAGGAAATTACTTAAAGTTCTTAGATCAAAAGGTGCAGAATTACTCTTATTGCCAACGATATTATGCCAAAAACATTTCCCAAAGGCACTCTCTGCGTTGGCGTTAAATATTCTAATGACTATATTAGTAGGTAAGACGAGCGAGAAGTAATGATATAATACATTTTCTAGCTATTGATTCTACTAACGACTGAACTTTTATGTCTAAAGCGTTAGCTTAAAGCAAAGTGCAGGTCCACCGTGTGGTTGTACATGGAGGACGATTCGAACGTATTCTTCTTGCTGCAATGACCATCGTCTGAGTATGTACCACTTGAACACTTAAACTTGAGTCGGCTTGATTGGTCTGTCCGGTGGTCCACTTGAGGAATACACAGACATCTATGGCGACATTCTTAAAGGACTTCATTTTTTGTTGTAACATGTAATGTGTGAACTTTGATGACTCCCGAACTTCACCATTTGCTGATTAATTGTGTCTTCTCATAATGGTCAGTAACTTGCGGTGTTTCGACGAGGTCGAGTTCAATTAAATTGAATCCGGGTGTAAGACGAATGGCGTCAGGATTGTCTCGGATTCCTAATACCTCATTAAATGATTATGTACAGCAAAAACTAGAATATGGCTCGCTCCACTATTGTACATGAAGTTTAAATAAATCCTCATAAGAAAATCCTCCTTCTTCCTTGGAATCCTTATGAAGTATAAAAGATTCTTTTTTTAAAAGACACCTTTGCGTCATTGGGCTGACGCAGGCAGGTTAACAGTATCAGTATGGGGGTAATCTGACCTAAGAGTTAGACGGAAACTTTCTTAAAAAACTTGAGATCGCTTTTCATGACTAGAATTTTGCTATATTTATTTTCGATATAGATCGACCCGAGCGGCTGTCACTATTTAGCCACGAGCTCCACATCATTCCATTGTAGCGGAAGAAAAATATCGTGACAGTGGAAGTTGGTCCTGTATAAAATGTTTTTTTAATTTTAATTCCTGCTGTGACGTTCGGTGCTGGTGTTTTTTTTAATTGTTTACTCGAGTGATATCGATATACCAATAGCCAGTACACGGAGATGGTCTGGGCACTGGCTTGAACGCGCATTTGTTACAGTGATAAGTACATGTCAGTGAAGTGCATCGAATAAGGCGGTGGAAACTTTGAAACTTTAATAAGGAGAGGACGAAGAAGTGTAAATACCTAGTTCTGTTATGTAAGAACCTAAAATTTTCATTATATTATTTTTTTTTTCATTATAACTGTAAATATGATTCAAATCTTTATAACATTTGAAATTTTACACACAAACGATTAACTGTAAACAGTACTTATCAAGGCGTAGGGGGTGATGTCTTGTGGTGGAAGTATTCTCTCAGAAGCGTGTGTCTGAGATAAATAAGGTCGCACTGACGAAGGGCGCCAGCGCCGCGCGCTGTGGCGGCTCGCTTTTCGTACGTTCCTGTTACAGCGCAGACGGAGTAAGTAGATTGGTTAAAAAAAATGCATCTACTACTATGAAAAAGTCGTTTCCCAGTTAAAATTTTTGCGTAGAGTTACTTAGTTTGATGTACAGAATGCTTGGCTTCGTGAAGGGTCCGTTTACAACCTGTGTATAGAAATAATAATAGTACCTATGTATTGTAAAATTCAAGAACTTAAGGATCTATTACCAAAATTGTAGAGGTTTGAGAACGAAAACCAACACTTTTTACTGTAACCTTTGCTGTAAAAATTATGATGTTTTGATATTGACAGAAACGTGGCTAAATAGTAGTATACTCAGCAGTGAGCTTTTTGATAATAGATATATTGTCTACAGAAGGGATAGGGAAACAACTGGCTTTCATCCCAATAAAGACGGAGGGGGAGTTCTGATAGCCGTTTCAACAAAAATCAACTCAAAACGAATTGACAAATGGCAAAGTAACTGTGAAGATCTCTGGATCACTATAGATATTTCGATTACGCGACAACTAGCTCTCTGTGCAGTCTACCTCCCTCCTCCAGTATGTCTCCCAACAATTGAACATTTCATCGAGCACTGTAATAACGTGTTTGAAACAACCAACATCCCAACCTGTATAGTGGGAGACTTTAACTTGGGTAAAATAACCTGGACCCCGGGCGCAATCAACAGTTCACTTCCCAACACATGTCAAAGACTGTTAGAGTTCATGGATGTTAGTAAGCTAACACAGCACAATTTCGTTAAAAACAGTTCTGCGCGTACTTTGGACCTAGTTTTATCCACACTACCTTCTTGCACAGTGAGTGAATCCAGTATCTCTTTAACTACTACTGATAAGCTCCATCCACCGCTTGATCTTACTCTTTCATTATTAAAAGAAAATAGTCTGCCTTACAACAACTCAAGAAAAAACTTCCACAAAGCTAATTACGATAACATTAAATCCTATCTTAACGAACAAGACTGGGATCAGCTATTCGCAAGTCAAAATGATGTAGATAGCATGGTAAATGTATTCTATGACGTCATAAACAAGGCCATAAATAAATTTGTTCCAAATTGTAAGCCAATGTCCAGTCGTTATCCTCCATGGTTTGATAAATCGATTATAAATACTCTCAAAGAAAAAAATAAGCTAAGATTGCGTTTCAAGAAATACAAAAACCCGCTAGATGAAATAGAATTTAAATTAATTGCAAAACGTAGTCAAAATTTAGCTAAAAGTTTGTACAGTCTTTATATGAATAAAATAGAATCAGAGATCAAGGATAATCCTAAACTTTTCTGGACTTACGTGAAGACTAAACGCGGAGGATCTAGTGTCTATCCAATGACAATGACTGACGGACAGACTACAACGTCTAATGGCTCGACTATCTGTGACCTTTTTGGTAGTTATTTCTCATCTGTTTACACCTCTGAAAACAACACAGAATTTAAAAATAACTCAGACTATCTTAGTTCACTAGAAACTAATAGCCAGTGCCTAACAACCCCAGACTTGGATGTAGATTCTTTACTCAGAAAACTGCAATCTTTAAACACTGGGAAAGGAGCAGGACCTGATGGAATCCCACCACTATTTGTTTCTACCTGTGCCCCGGTATTGGTCTCTCCGCTGCTAAAAATTTACAAGTTGTCATTAGCTACCGGAACTTTTCCATCCGAGTGGAAAAAAACCAAAATCGTTCCAGTACACAAGTCGGATAAAAAAGAGACTATCTCAAACTACCGCCCCATTGCGATTCTCTCCACTTTCGCCAAGGTATTCGAGTCAATGATCTGTCCCCATATCCAACACCATTTCAAGCCGTATCTTAGCGATCACCAACATGGCTTTGTAGCGTCAAGGTCTACTGTCACAAACTTAATGTCGTTCACAGAGTCCCTGATAGAAACGATTGACTCGAATAAGCAGTTCGATGTGATATACACTGATTTCAGTAAGGCCTTTGACAAAATCTCTCACTCCATACTGATAAAAAAACTGGCAACATATGGGATCACGGGACCCTTGCTGAAGTGGTTGGAATTGTAGGGTTCTTTCCTACTTTTGTTGTGAATGTTGTGAGCACAATGAAACACACGATTTTCGAGATTCAAAATGGAACATTTATTGTCAAAATCCTAGCTCCTATATTACAAGTGGAATTTGGATGTAGTAGCTAGTGGACTTTTACTTAAAATTCGATCAGCCAATCAGAAGAGGGTTCCTGGTCTTCATAATTATCCATCTGGTCGGCGCGGGTGTTAGGAGTGCGCCGACTATAAATACTTGCAGCGCCACTGTGTAGGATTAGTTTATCATTATCTTCGATGCGAGCACGACGTGTGGCGCGCGTTCCTGCTGTCCGGCCGGGCTGCCGCATTCCATTGTCCGAGGTGCCGCAGGCCGCCGCTGCCGCGCGCCGTACCTTAGTATGCGCCGCGCGCTGCTTGCGTGCGGTCGTTGATGCTTGCAGGTTGGCGTGTGGCGCGTGTTTACACAGGTCCCACATCACTCCCCTCTAAGTGAAACGTACAACAGGTCTCACAACTCTGCCGGACCTGGTAGTGTGGGGTTGAGTGGCTGTTGTTGCGGTAGCACGGTGAATATGATGATCAACTTCTTCAGCCGGTTCGCAGTAGATGTAGGCTGGTTTGAGTCTGTCTAGTGATATCACAGATGTGCGTAGCGGTAACTTGATCTTGTAAAACTTGTCGTAGCGTTTGATGACTTCATATGGTCCCTCGTACGGCGGTGTCAGCGGCGAGCGCACGGTGTCGTTCCGCACAAAGACATGTGTGCACGTTGCGAGGTCCTTAGGCATGAATGACTCAACTTGACTGTTGTTCGAGCGTGGCGTAGTTCTAATTGATGCCATAGTTTCCATCAGGCGTCGTACGTAGTCGCTATCGTTGACATTTGTTTTTGATGACACGATAAAGTCTGACGGAAGGCGAAGTGTTGTTCCGTATGTCAGCATTGCCGCGCTTAGATGATTGTCGCTGCGTAATGCTGTGCGCAGTCCTAATAAGACAGTCGGCAGCTGTTCTGTCCACTGACTGGTAGTACCGCGAGCCATCAATGCTGCCTTCAACGATCGGTGCCATCTCTCGATCTGGCCGTTCGACTGCGGATGATATGCCGTTGTGCGTATTCGTTGTATACCAAATTTCTTCATCAGTGAACGGAAGAGCAAGGATTCAAATTGACGACCTTGATCAGTTGAAATCCTCAGTGGGCAGCCAAATCTTGTTATCCAAGTCTCGTATAGGGCCTTCGCGACTTGCTCAGCGGTGATCTCGTGTACGGGCACGGCTTCCGGCCACTTAGTGCAACGATCGATGATGGTCACGCAGTAACGACAATCATTTGATATCTGTAGTGGGCCGATTATGTCGATATGGATGTGTTCGAAGCGTGCCGACGGCGGGAACTCGCTCAGGGGTGTTGCTACGTGGCGATGTACCTTCGCTCGCTGGCAATTGATGCACGCTCTCGTCCAGTTGCTGACATCTTTATTCATGCTTGGCCAGAAGAACTTGGAACTCGTCTGTTTTCGGGTTGTTCTGACACCGGGATGACATAAATCATGTTGTGCTTTGTATGCATCAAAACGATATGTGCTCGGTAAGTAAGGCCGAGGCGTCCCAGTTGTCATCTCGCAGGTGATTGGTCGGCTTAACCCCGGCATCGTGACGTCAGTGAACTTTAAGTTTGATTGGCTCTTCAGTTGTTTTAATACAGGGTCGCTTGCTTGTTCGATCGCTAATTTATCGTAGTCGATCACTGTTGGACATTGGATATCTTCCACCCGGGACAGGGCGTCGGCTACTGTGTTTTCTTCTCCTTGCACGTACTTAATAGTTGAGCAGAACTGGCTGATAAAATGCAACTGCCGCTCACGACGTGGTGTGTCGCTGCTACTCGCTGTTCGTGTTAATGCGTTGACCAGTGGTTTGTGATCTGTGTACACCGTGACGTCAGTCCCTTCTATGAGTCGCCGAAAGTGCTTCACAGCTGTGTAGATCGCTAATAGCTCGCGATCGTAGACACTGTAGCGGCGCTGCGTCACACTCATCGCCTTTGAGAAATACGCGAGAGGTCTCCACTCGTTATCGATTTTCTGTTGCAGTACTGCGCCTAGGCTATGATCTGAGGCGTCAGTCATAAGGGCTAGTTCATTTCCGGGTAATGGGTGGATCAGCTCAGTTGCTTCTAAAATGCTTTGACGGCACTTTTCAAAAGCTGTTTCTGCCGCTGGGTACCAATCAATGGGTGTTTTATCGTTTCGCTTCCGATTGTGTAGAAACTTGTTCAATTCTGCTTGTAACTCTGCTTGACGGGGTAGGCAGCTGCGGTAAAAATTGAGCATGCCCAAAAAGCGTCGTAACTCCGCGACTGTCTTCGGTAGCGGGTATTTGGATATTGCTTCTGTCCGCTCTTCAGTGGGTTTGATGCCGTTTGTAGACACTTCGTAGCCTAGGAAGTTTAATTTTTCTTTGCCAAACTCGCACTTCTCAACCTTTATCATTACGCCAAATTTCTTGAGGCGTTCCAGTACCTGGCGCAATAGATTTTTATGGCTACCCTCATCCTGTGAGTAGAGCAAAATGTCATCGATGTAGCAGAAACAATTGTCTATGCCCCGCAAGACTTGATGCATAAACCTTTGAAATGTTTGGCTGGCGTTTCGTAAACCAAACGTCATGCATTTGAATTCAAACAGCCCAAATGGTGTTGTGATTGCAGTTTTCTGAGCGTCTTCTTCACTTATTGGTATCCAGTAGTATGCCATTTTGAGGTCAAGTTTGGAAAATATTTTCATGTCACGTAGCTGGTAGGTAAAATCTTGAATGCGGGGTATCGGGTATCGATCAGGTTGAGTGACTGCGTTTAGTCTACGATAGTCACCGCAAACCCTTAGTCCCCCGTCCTTCTTCTTGACGACATGTAATGGACTCGCCCATGGGCTCAACGATGGTCTGCAGATTCCCATCTCCAACATTTGTTCAAATTCTTCTTTTGCAGCCTTGTACTTATCAGGTGGCAGAGGGCGCGGGCGAGTGAAGAGCGGAGGGCTTGTCGTCTCAATGTGGTGTTTGACGTCGTGTTTTGCTGGTTCCTTCAGAGACATTGGTCGAAGCACCTCCGGATATGATTTCAGGATGTCGTGGTAGACTTGATCGGTGCTTATAATGTGCACCGTTTCTTCTCCATTTGTTGTTTCGAATGCATCGACCGATAATTCTGTGACATTGTCAATGAGCTTCTTTTTGTGGAGATCGACCAGTAACTTGAAGTGGCGTAGAAAGTCGGCTCCCAGGATTGAAGTTTTGACGTCGGCCACGACGAACTTCCACAGAAAACTGCGTCGTAGACCAAGATTCAGTCTGAGTGTTTTCTCGCCGTAGGTATTTATGGGCGTGTTGTTTGCTGCGAATAGCCTGTACGTGCTTGGTGCTGTCATTTTACTCTTACTTGTGGCGGCCAATACCGAAATGTCGGCGCCTGTATCCACAAGGAAACGTTCTCTGGTGTCCCGGTCGAAAACACAAAGGCGGTTGGTGGTACACGGGACACCGACGTCCGCCCCCGTCGATGTCGTAGCTAGTTTAAAGACTGCTGGTTTTTCTTCTTTCTGCAACAGGGTGACTCGCAGCGCTTAGCCTTGTCACCGAAGCGATAGTGAAATCTGCACTCCCATGTAGGATCTCCGGGTTTTACTGATTCCTTGTTCCCCTGTCGTGATCGTGATTGTGTACGTGAACGAGACCGGAACCGACGTTTATAACGATGTGTTGCCCGTCCTCGTAGTTCAGCTACTTCCAGGCGCATCTTCTCCATTTCTTTCGTCAGATTTTGCAGTTGTGTGGACATCAAAGACTCAGACGTTGCTGTTGAGACTGCGGCGATAGTTGATGTTGCTGGCTCAGAATACTCCACCATCTTGTCGGCCATTGCAGCTAGAGTGTCTAGCGACGATTCTGTATTGACGGATAAGACGACGCGCACCTGCGTAGGTAAGTGGTTGAGCCATTCAATCCTCAAGCCTTCGTCCGTGATCATGCCGCTTCCCAGTTCCCGCATCTTCCTAAGCAGCTGTGTCGGCTTCTGATCACCCAGTTCGAGACCACTGATGAGTTTCTGAAAGTTCTTCACGTCGGATTTGTCATAAACCGTTAATAGGCGATTCTTCACAGCGGTGTATTTGTCTGAGACTGGTGGATTATATAAGATATCCGTAATATGTTGAAGATCGGTGGGTTGTAACTGCTGTAACACGTATCGGAACTTTTGATCATCCGAAGTCTTCAGCGGATCCACGACGGCTTCAAATTGTATAAACCAGGCTCGTGGAATCTCCCGCCAGAATGGTAGTAGTCTTGACTGGATAGAAACTGCGGCCAAGTCGAATTCGGGCTTCACTGCCATGCTTCCTTCACCGGGATTCTCTTGCGACTGCGCCATAATTCAGCGTCGGGGTCACCAGTTGTAGGGTTCTTTCCTACTTTTGTTGTGAATGTTGTGAGCACAATGAAACACACGATTTTCGAGATTCAAAATGGAACATTTATTGTCAAAATCCTAGCTCCTATATTACAAGTGGAATTTGGATGTAGTAGCTAGTGGACTTTTACTTAAAATTCGATCAGCCAATCAGAAGAGGGTTCCTGGTCTTCATAATTATCCATCTGGTCGGCGCGGGTGTTAGGAGTGCGCCGACTATAAATACTTGCAGCGCCACTGTGTAGGATTAGTTTATCATTATCTTCGATGCGAGCACGACGTGTGGCGCGCGTTCCTGCTGTCCGGCCGGGCTGCCGCATTCCATTGTCCGAGGTGCCGCAGGCCGCCGCTGCCGCGCGCCGTACCTTAGTATGCGCCGCGCGCTGCTTGCGTGCGGTCGTTGATGCTTGCAGGTTGGCGTGTGGCGCGTGTTTACACAGGTCCCACAGAATCATACCTCGCCAACCGTGAATTTTATGTGGTGGTGAATGGTTTTCGCTCTAACAACAATTATCGCATGACTTCCGGTGCCCCACAGGGTTCCCACTTGGCCCCCATATTATTTATAATTTTTATAAATGATCTTCCCCACTGCTTTCACTTTTCTGAGTGTTTTTTGTACGCAGATGACTTAAGGTTTGCCAGGAGGGTCGAGTCATCAAATGATATGGAGCTTCTGCAGGATGATCTGAACAGACTAGTTGAATGGTGTAAGAATAGCAAAATGGAATTGAACTTCAACAAATGCTACCACCTATCATTTACTAGGAAAGTTCACCCCATCCATTCGAACTACTTTATAAACAAACAAAAAATTCAAGAAGTAGAAACTATAAGGGACCTTGGAGTGTTGTTTGACAAGAAAGTTACTTTTATCCCCCACATCGAAAATACTATTAAAAAAGCTTCCAAAATGTTAGGATTTGTACTACGCAATACCAGGGGATTCAAACAGGTCAGCACTAAAATATTGCTGTATAATAGCCTTGTCCGTAGCATACTGGAGTATTGTAGTGTCGTATGGAGACCACATTACGCCACTCATAAACTTATCCTAGAAAGGGTCCAGAAACGTTTTCTATGGCACCTTGCTTTTTCCAAAGGGAAAAGCAAACAACTGCCCTCCTATCTGTCCCGTCTGCAAAATTTCAAAATGCTCTCGTTATCGACTCGAAGAGAGGTTATGGATGCTCTGTTTTTATACAAACTGCTGAGAAAGCAAATAGACTGTCCACAGTTACTGGGTCTCTTCAAGTTTCGTGCACCAACCCGCTATCCTAGAAATCCGATCACTCCGCTTCACCCACCATTGCGTAGAACTGTCCTAGGTGCTAACTCGCCAATACCGCGAATGTGTAAAATATTAAACAGCTGCAGTGACCTGATTGACGTTCACCACGATAGCTTAGGAAAATTTTGTAAATTAATTATTAAATACTATTCGCACAATTTTTAAACATAATGTGAATTCCCAATTTGTTACTCGTTGTTTATATGTATGCCTTTTAACTTTAATTATTTTTTATTAGTATCCAATTTAAACCAAATATTTAATATTAGTTTATTTTATTACCAATGAATATAATACATTTAATTTAATTCGATTATTTTGATTTGTTTGTTAAAGTCCTGGATCTATGTTTTGTTTTACACTAATTTTATCAATTATATTACAATTCACAATTAATTGCAATAATGAAAATGTTTATATTATAAGTAAAATAGTGCATGTGGTGTTAGCCTGTAAGTAATTGTTGCACTTATAAATGTATATCGTGTACTTCTAAATGAAATGTAACGTGTAAACAATTGTAGGCTAACCTAAATAAATAAATAAATAAAAAAAAAAAAAAAAATATCTTTTATAGAATTCTGGTGGTTTTATAACATTGACATGTTTTTTTTTTTTTTATCCCTGGAAATTTCACACAGCACCATCTAGTCCCAAGCTAAGCAACATAATGCTTGTGTTATGGTAGCTAGATGGTTGATTAACTACATATATACATTTTTTTTAGTAAATACATACATATTATAGATAGAAAAACACCCAGACCCGGAACAACTACTTGTAGGTCATACAAATATTTGTTCCGTACGGGAATCGAACCCGCGACATGCAGCGCAGCAGTCAATCGCTTGACCACTGCGCCAACCGTGCCAAAAACAATTGCTATGTGTAACGGATGAATTTAAAATTACTTAGATGTATATAACATCCTACCTCTTATATTTGTACGCCGTTCAGGCAAACATGACTGTGATAAATAATTTGATGTAACATCTTGCATGCCATGTGTGTGTATATACTCGTGTTTTGGACAAATAAAAATTCTCTTATCTTATTCCTTATTTCATACTTACAGGACGAACCGTTTACGCACATAGACTACCTTAATTTATGTACCTACACAGATCAGCGACAAAGCAGACAAATAATTTATTCATTACCCCAAGGCACTATCTGTGCCACCAATAAAGAAAATCTCAATTCTTATTCTAGTCGGTAAGACGAGGGACAGGAAATAATATATTATCTAGCTATTAATCCTACCAATGGCTGAGCTTGTAGGTCTTAGGCGTGAGCCTAATGCAAAGTTCTGTTTTTATGCTGAGGTCCACCGTGTGGTTGTACATGGAGGACAATTTGAACGTATTCCTCTTGCTGCAATGACCATCTTCTTTGATTATGTACCTCTTGAACACTTAATATTGAGTCGACTTGATATCACCCGCAGACATGGATGACGGCGTTCATTGAAGACTTATTTCCGTTTTTTTTTAAGTATTTGTAATAATTTAAATTAAAAAAATGGGAAAATTTTTAATCAAAAAGAACTTGGAAATCTTAATAAAAATGTAAAAATGTCTCTAGAAAAGAAAAACTTATGAGACTCTAAAATTGCAATGAGGTAAAGTGACGTCACTTTACCTAATTACGTTCACATCAAGAATTATTTATTCATGTGTGTCTAACGAAAGATACCTAGAAGATAGATAAGTAGGTACTTACTTGAAAAGTTAAACTCCTTTTATTTCATCATCATCTGCCTAGCCTTTTCTCAACTATCTTGGGGTCGGCTCCCAGTCTAACCGGATGCAGCTGAATACCAGTATTTTACATGGAGCAACTGCCTATCTGACCTTCACAACCCAGTTAGTACTGGGTAATACGATATCCTTGGTAAGACTGTTTGTCAGACTTTTTGGGCCACTGACTGTAACGACTGTCAAAGATCTACAAATGACAGCCGGGACCAACGGCTTAACGTGTTTTCCGAGGCACGGAGGAAACTCGGTATGTAATGGGTGGTCACCCATCCACAGACCAACCTAGCAAGCACGGCTTAACCTAAAGATTGAACCGAGCGGCTGTTATTATTTGGCCACCAGCTCCTTTTATTTCAGCACTACGAGTAACATAGTATGACGGATTTAAAGAAAAAACGTGCATTTCTGTAATTTTTTATTTTATTTATGTTGGTCTACTTTAGTAATCTATTACTCAGTCATTTATTAGTGAATTTTTCCTGGTTAACTTTTAGTAGTGTTGTCAGAGGACAGGAACATGGGTAAGCGTTGATATTGTGCTTAACGATAATTTGATTAATTCATTAAACAATAACGACCTAATAAAACGGCTAAGCAATAAGCAGTGATCGGAATAGGCTGACTATATTTGCCTAAACTTCGGAGAACAGAGACAGAAAGTGGAGACTTCCTTAAGACTATATTTTTTTTCCCGGGATTCGGGAAAAATTCTCAATAAGTTGAAAATAAGCTTTATTTAAGATGTAAGGCTATTTTTAACTAAACTTGCAATTACCAAATTTCGGGATTTTCACGTAAAATCCCGAAATCATAATCTAACTTTAATAATTCATGTATTCGAATTATATTTCGATCCTAAACTAACCGTTGTATAAAGTTACTCTAATACATGATTTAAGTTATATTAGTTTTAGTGAAAATTCCTAAGATTTGTTAATTGCAAGTTTAGTTAAAAATAGCCTTTACACAACTTAAATAGAGAAGATTCTTCTCGAATCCCGGGAAAAAAAAAATAGTCGTAAGGAAGTCTCCACTATCTGTCTCTGTTCTGTGAAGTTTAGGCAAATATAGTCAGCCTATTCCGATCACTGGTAATAAGAATACTATCTCTTAATTAGCCATTTTACTGAGTCGCGCACTCGCAGTCAAAACTGTTGTAAGCAGAACGCGAGATAGAAAAAATGATGCTAGAATTAAGACGTGTTCTAGTTTTCGTGAGTTGGACAGCTATCATCGAATGCAAAATGGAACCGTCCATCGTTGGTGGGAAAAAAGCTAATATTAAATTGTTTCCTCATTCCGTGTTTCTGTATGTGAGATGTTTTGATAAAAACAATATAACGACTGCTGGCTGGTTCTCTGGAGCGTCAATTGTCAATGAATTGATAATACTGACGGCGGCGCATTGCTTTGACGGATGTTCTCCAAAACTCTGCATTGGCGCCTCTGTGGGGCACTCACATAACGGGAAAGGCTTGAAACATAGCGTTCAAACATTCATTAAGCATCCGGACCATATTTATTTCAGTAAAGGCCAAGATATAGCACTAGCAAGGCTTAAAACGCCTATAAAATTTGGCAACACTGTCAACAGGATAGCTTTCATGCCGAAGCCACCTTATTATGAAGAAGCTCAGATAGCTGGTTGGGGAGCGATTAACGTGAGTACAATATGATTATATTCTTCAAAAGATTAGTATTATGTTGCATTTAATAAGCCTGAATATGATGAGATAGTAGTACATTTTTTTGCGTCTTCGCTCGCTGTTCTCCGTTACATATCTTGGTTAGGCAAGTCGTTAAAAGGGGTAAATGTTATCCAAACAAGTCGTTGCCTGATTAATTGAACGACTAAATTTCATTGAGGAACTTTGTTGAAATGGGCCGTTTAGTAAAACGCTAGAATGTTAATTGAAAAGCATATGCATCCTTAAAATCGGATAGTTATTACGACATAATAATTATTTAAGATTCCCAAAATACATCCATATTTCATGCTTACAGGAACAAACGAACGCAGTTGGAAATTACCTTAAATACGTAGATCAATGGGTGTGGAAGCAATCCAAATGCACAGAAATTTCGTTGTCTATACCCAAAGGCACTATATGCGCCAGCAGTGGAGATTCAAATTCTTATGTTAGTCGGTAAGACGAGCGAGAAGTAATGAAATATGTAGTATCTATTAATCATAGAAACGGCTCAGCTAGACTGTTTAGCAAGGTTCTGTTTTTATAAGATGGTCCACCGTGTGGTTCCTTTCGCAATTCGACAGTATCGTCACTTGCCGATTGTATAAGGGCCGACTCGGACGATAGTTCTAGCTACCACATTGTTCAAGCGAAGTTGACCGGCTGTTGGTATGGTCCGTCGCCAACTAAACGGTTGGACCGTTTAGTTGGCGAAGTGTCCGCACTAGCAGCTGAACCCGACCAAACTATAGTCTGATAAAAACATTGCAGTCTACGGTGAGTAATGAGTGGAATATGGTCAAAAAAAAACATCGACGTCTTGTTTTTTTTAACAAATATTCGCCAAAACCCCGTCAGTAAAACGCCAGAAGATCCTTGTTGCTCTGTACGAAAATTATGATTCTGTGAAGATATTTTCTATCGAAAATGGAATTCGCCTTTAATTTTTTTTTTTTGGAAAGGTAAGTTCTTAAGACATTTTCAGAATGATTAGTTGGCTGCTTCGTTTTGGTAATGGCATGGTTAGGTTGTCCGTCATGGAGGATTTCAGACGAAAGAAGTCTCCAGTTAATACCAGCGAATGAGAATATACTGGAAAAGACAAGCTGTATCAACATAGTTTGAGAGACATCGACGTGCAAACCGGAGCGCCGGACACCGCGCCGGTTAGGTACCTTTGCTTCAGTTCATAATCCTAGATCCACCAGTGATGACATTTTTCTCGGATATTTAGAAGGAAAAAACATCTGTTTTGAGCTTTGGTATTATAGCAGCAGATTTTTTTGACAAGGTTGACAACAAGAATTCGTTTCCAACAGTTTGGCGATCTTTGATGTTGGTATGAGAATATATTTTTAACTACACGTAAACTAAAACCTCTGCAGAGTAGACAATTTATAAAAAATCACTACACCCTTTAAAAGCGGTGTTTATGTTAAAACCACTCTTTGCCATGCTAATATGATCTCAAACTTCATTACAACAAAAACCGACCACCTGGGTTGATACAGATGCCGCGAAAACGTCTGGTTTGGTACTATTTATTTATTTATTTGGTACACCAACAGCAGTAGGTACATACTAAGAATTAATGTGAAACAATAAAAATAACATAAAAGTGCTGGTATGTATGCCTATTATAGGTATACACAGCATTCACCATAGGACAACAACATAATGTATCAAATCTTAATTATAAAGTAATACAATAATAAAAATTAATGATGGAAGTAATACAATTTGGATATTGTTTATAAAATTTACTTACGACTAAGTGAGATGAAATGAATGTGTTATGAGTCTGATATCTGAATTTTTATTTACATTTTTGTTAACTAGCTGCAAATATTGAAAGTATTGAATTGACAGAAATTAATTGTTTAAAGGCAAATTGGTGCACTTCCGTACCTCAAAGACGTATCTTCTGAACTTGTTGAGGGAAACACCAAATAAATCGGTTTCCGGTGATGTGCAGGAGCTATTGTAGCTTCTACATATTCGTAGCAAGGGAGCGTTGAGACCAAGGTTTGATTTTCGGAAAGGAATATGGAACAGTCTGGTGATGGGATATCTGGGAGGTTTTGAAGGGACTGAATACGGAATACGTTCGACTAAATCGCTGCATTTTACGATTCCGTTGACAATTTTGTACAGAAAAATAAGATCACGCGAACGGCGACGCGACGGTCTCGCAGCGTCTTTATGTTGAAAAAATGTAGGCGTTGTTCGTACGGACAGCGATGGCTTATTTTTCTAGATAAGAAGGCGAGATGCTTTGTAAAAGCTCGTTGAATTCTCTCAACTCTTTGCGAATGAACAGCGTAGAATGGATTCCATACAACGCTAGCATATTCTAATCGACTACGCACAAGAGTGTTGAACAAAACTATTCTGGTCTTTGGAAATTGAAAGCCCCGAGTATTGCGTTTAACGAAACCCAGCATCTGTGCTGACTTCTACTATGAATAAACTACACTCTACGTCGTTGTCGTAAGAGTGCTTTTCGTTGTAAACCTAGAACCGCTTACGTGTAATAACTATTTTGCAAACGGAACCGTTCGTACATCTAGTATTCATATTGTGCTTAACGAAAACTTTATTAATTCATTAGCCAACCCCCCAATAAAATGGCTAATTAAGTGATAAGGACACACTTCGTTCACACACAGTTAGCATTATTGAAGGTCGAACGCGTGATGGTAAAAATGATGGTAGAATTACGACGTGTTCTAGTTTTCATGAGTTGGACTGCCCTCATCGAATGCGAGATGGAACCGTTCGTAGTTGGTGGACAAAAAGCTATTAGAAAACAATTTCCTCATTCCGTGCATGTAATTAGCCATTGTTTTAAAGAAGGAGGAGAAGACGATGACAGTTCAGTCTGGCTCTGTGGCGGGTCCATTGTGAATGAACTGATAATTCTGACAGCTGCACATTGCACTTACGGATGTTCTAACAGAAGCGACTTTACCGTCTCTATAGGGCACATTAATAAATATAAAGGTAGTATGGTTACCGTTCTTACTAACTATATACACCCTGGCTATGAAGGGGGAACAGTCTACGACTTAGCACTAGAAAGGCTTAAGACGCCTCTGAAATTTGGTGCGAACGTAAAAAGGATTGCCTTAATGCAGCATCCACCTTATTATGAAAATGCGCGGATAGCTGGTTGGGGAATGATTGATGTGAGTTCTTTTTGTCTTCTCTTATAAAAAATCATTTCATTGTTATACATTTAGGTAGCACACATGGACATTGTTTACTCACATTTCGCCTCATCTCTTTCGTACCGTGCGTGGAAGGTTAAGCCTTATAAAGTCAAGCCCGTCACATGCGCACTTCGGCCACTACTTGAAGCATTTTTTTCTGGTTCTGGTCATCAATAATTGTCGGTTGGCGCAGTGGCTGAGCGATTAGCTGCTGCACTGCGTGTCGCGGGCTCGATCCCCGCACGGAATAAATATTTGTATGGCCTACAGGTAGTTGTTCCGGGTCTGGCTGTTTGTGTATGTGAGTTTGGATGCTTGTAAACGTACCCACTATACGGAGAAATTCCTAGTGTGGGATGACGTTTATTTAAAAAAAAAACATAAAACAAAACAGGAAGATCGATTACAAAAATATCTCATAACATATTTCATACTTGCAGGATCATTTAAAAATAATGGCAGAAAATCTAAAGTACGTAGATCAATACGTGTGGAAGACTAAAGCTTGCAAAGAAGTGATCCCTCGGTTACCTAAAGGAACTATTTGCGCCAGCAGTGGCGATGCGAAATCTTATTCTAGCCGGTAAGACCAGTGTCCGGTTTATATTTTTTGGGAAACAGAGTATTGATGTCCTTTGTTCGTTTATTTTTCTGAAAATAAAGATATTTCAGCAAAGTACATATCGATACCTTTGGGTAGAAAGGTCGTATAAACCATTTTGGCCAAATTGAGTTATATATACCATTTTTATCAGAATTTTTTTCTCTATCGATCTGTATATACGAAATGCAGAAATTCGTACAAAAATGGTTAATACGACCCAGAAATTTTCGGTCATAGCCTCTTAAAAAAGGTAAATTTTCAATGTAAAAGCCGAATGTTTTTTTTTTGTAGTTTTGTTATGATTTAATGACCATAATTTACATTAACTCAGGGCGTAAAAATAGTCGTTAATTGTAAATGGTTTATACGCCCTAACGTGTTAAATGCATTATCTAAACATAGTTTAAATTCGACGTCGTAAATCCAAAGGCAGTTCGCGACGTTGGTGTATAAACCATGTTCATTGCAAGAAGCACTTTACGACCAACACACAAGGCTCGCATTTGGCGCGCAGCGACAAGCAGAAGAGCGAGCGAGATAGATACCGGCGCATTTGTTTACTTGGATGCGAGTTCGCGCACTGAGCGTTTCGTCACATCGATACCTTTGGGTAGAAAGGTCGTATAAACCAAAACCCGACTTTTCAGGAGAGCAGAAAAACAATTTTTTTACATAAAAATTCATAACTTTTTTGTTTTTGAAGTTATAAAAAAATGATCTATGAGAAAGGTTCTTACAATTTGCAAATGAAAAAGGTTAAATCATCAAAACCTATCTATCTGCTTTAGTTTTAAAGTTAGCTTGGATTTACGTCTAAGAAAAAATCAATTCTTGGTTAATACACCCCATGAAAATGTACTTTGAAAAAACTGTATAGGTCGTTTATCCATTTTTGGTAAGCTTATGGTCACATTTACTGTCGTAAAAACCCATATATTTAGTTTTTTTGTATTAAAAACCATTTATAAACATAGATTAATTGAATTCTGACTAATAAACAATCCTGTTACTCTCAGAATTAATAGGAACTCAATTATTATTATTCTAATACCCATTATTGGTCGATTCAAATAAAATAACACTACCTGAAATACGAAATCAACATTTATTATTATAATACCTTCTAATGAACATTTACTATTATTTCAATAATGGTACAACATACCTAACAGGTTTAACATTTTTAAATTGAAAAAATAATTATAACAACTTAAACTGAAAAGTGAAATAAAAAAATCTACTTAGTCATAAAAAAAACAAAAATTATTCAAACTTCTTCTAAATTAAAGTAATCCGGCATTTTAATCATTTATAAAATTATAACTTGATCGTTTTTTTTTTAATTTTTGTACATATTTAAATGTACTTAATTCAATAAATTATTGAATTAAGCCTTTGTACTAAGGCTTACTTACTTGTATTCTTTGTCACCTAAAATTATTTTTTGAAAATATTTTTCTCAATTCATAATTCGTTTTAAAATAATATATAATAATAATTATAATAATTTATAGTAACAATTCATACATAATTTTAAACTAATTATGAATACTTTATATCATAAGTAAGTTACTTTTTAGTGCATAAGTTAGTTACGTTTAGTGCTTGATCGTTTTTATTTTTTTTGTTGCAATTCAATAAATTACTTAGTAAGTAAGCCTTAGTACAAAGGCTTAATTCAATAATTTATTGAATTAAGTACATTTAAATATGTACAAAAATTAAAAAAAATCGATCAAGTTATAATTTTATGAATGATTAAAATGCCTGATTACTTTAATTTAGAAGAAGTTTGAATAATTTTTGTTTTTTTTATGACTAAGTAGATTTTTTTTTTCACTTTTCAGTTTAAGTTGTTATAATTATTTTTTCAATTTAAAAATGTTAAACCTGTTAGGTATGTTGTACCATTATTGAAATAATAGTAAATGTTCATTAGAAGGTATTATAATAATAAATGTTGATTTCGTATTTCAGGTAGTGTTATTTTATTTGAATCGACCAATAATGGGTATCAGAATAATAATAATTGAGTTCCTACTAATTCTGAGAGTAACAGGATTGTTTATTAGTCAGAATTCAATTGATCTATGTTTATAAATGGTTTTTAATACAAAAAAAACTAAATATATGGGTTTTTACGACAGTAAATGTGACCATAAGCTTACCAAAAATGGATATACGACCTATACAGTTTTTTTAAAGTACATTTTCATGGGGTGTATTAACCAAGAATTGATTTTTTCTTAGACGTAAATCCAAGCTAACTTTAAAACTAAAGCAGATAGATAGGTTTTGATGATTTAACCTTTTTCATTTGCAAATTGTAAGAACCTTTCTCATAGATCATTTTTTTATAACTTCAAAAACAAAAAAGTTATGAATTTTTATGTAAAAAAAAAATTGTTTTTCTGGTCTCCTGAAAAGTCGGGTTTTGGTTTATACGACGTTTCTACCCAAAGGTATCGATATGGTGATACATCAAGCCATAGGTACATATTCAATCATTAAATTTTTAAACGAACAACGTCATGCCGGCTATTCCTCTTTCTCAGTTAAGGGTATTACATTACCTTGACAACAACAACCCATTCAGACACTCATTTTAGATCACTGTGATTTTGATAGTGATGCAGAATCACCGGTAGAATACCGGTAAAATCCAGTAAAGCAGTGCCAGCCTCGCGGTCCGACTGCCAAGTCATAGGTCTCAAGTTCGAACCCAAAGCACGTACCTTTGATTTTTTCGGATTCATGTGCGTATGCGCATAATTATCACTTGATTCGGTGAAGGAAATCAGCATCCCTATGAGATATTTTATGACGGCATGTAAAGCCAAGTCAGAGGCCCATGGGCGGCGTATAAACTCTGACACCAGGTTAGGCACGAAACACACGAAAAAGAAAAACATATTTTATCTATATCGGGTGGTATCTATTATTTCTGTCGAATATTATAATTTCAGAAGTTATCTTCAACAACTTGTAAAATATCTAACAATACGTTTTTGAAAACCTGGAGCCCTGAGTCTCAATACACGGTATGCTTACATGCGGGAGAATTCGGACTCCTAATAGGGGTTATTCCCAAAGTACTCCATTCTTTTGTTCTAAAAAGATAAGAACCTCATACATTAATTCCCAAGTTACTCCAATGAATTATTATTATTTCAAAATACTTATTATTTTGTTCCCATTCTGCTCCATAGGTATCTGGAATTATTCTCAAAGTACTCCACCGATTATTCTTTATCAATTCTCAAACTGCTCCATCTAAATAATTACCTATAAAATACATATTTTTCATTACAGTCAGTCACAAAAATTCTTAAAGAGAATGATTAAAGTTTAGCATTTTGTTATAACGTCAATGTATATTTAAAATTGTGGGCTTTTTACAATAAATCCCTCGTTCGCAAAAAAATAATAAAAAAAAAACAAATATTTGTTGAACATAGGTTAGGTACCAGATGGTGATGGTGGTTGGTGATGGTGTGTCAGATGTATGTGTGATGAAACTGTTTATTTCGAACGTTATCGTTGCTGTCCCAGAGTAAATAGAAGCCGATAATCTATAAACAGGGATCTAAAACTGGCTTTGATTGTAAAGCAGTTAAGAATAGAAAAAAATACTGTGCTGCAATCATTAAAACAAATTAGCAAACTATTTGAAATTTGATTGTACATGTCTCAAAATAGTTTTAATTCTGCTTCCACATACTTCAAATAATTCTACATTACCTTATTTTTATCATAAGTAGTTACTTAATGTGATAACTTTTATAAAGGAAAGAAAGACTGTGATTTTTAGATTTATAAGTATTTTTTACCATGATAAGTAAAATTTCAAATGATTATTGGTCGAATTTTTAAAATATTTTATGTTAGGCTTAATTGCCAGATATCATTTTAGTTTTTTTATTGTTTTTCATATTTTTTTAGACTTCTGAATCCAGAGCCCCACTTTGTTAATTGATTTTTGAATATTTTAAATTATTGAATTAAAAAAAATTGTTATAAGACTCAAAATGATTGTTGAATTATATTATAAAGTCTTTTATTTTTAAAATCCTAATAATTAAAAATATATTTACAAAGCTTTTGAGCCTGACTGTACATCAGCTACCCTTTTATAGTAATCCGGTACATTTTTAAATTAGCTTTTTGATTTAAATTGGGTGGAGTACTTTGAGAACATTTTAATATTATCATGGAGTAGACTGAAACCTAATTAAAAATATTATGTTTTTCATGGAGTAGTTTGGGAACTCTTTTTGGAGTACTTCGGGAATAACCCCCTAATAGACCTTGATAATGAACTTGATTTTTATGCTGTTTTTAACCGACAGAAAAAGGAGGGAGTTCTAAAGCCGACGTGTATTTCTTTAAATATTTTCTTCGGTGGAATACGTGGTTTTTGTAATTGAAAAATAAATGAAATTGTTTATTGAAATAATTGAAATACATAAATATTTACAATATGGCCTTAAAAACAATTTGTATACAATAATTGGATTCAACCTGAACTAGGAGTAAACCTGTATATCAGGTAACTCACTCAAAGTGCTTATATCTAAATATTATCTAAGATTCCATAAACTTATCTATAAATATAATACATAATTATTATGGTTCTATTCAAAGTAAATAAAACAGTTTGTTTAGCCAACTTCTCTGCAACGTTCTATTATTTTTACACTTATGCATAACACAAAAATCCAGGACCTCGACTGACTAATTAAACATGTGATTCGATATTGTAACATAATTTCGTAATTTTCCTCATGAAGGCATTGACTTTTTTAATTGCCACTGCAATTAAAAAATGTATGCCTGCACGAGTATCGATAAGTACTCGTACCGTATTTTTTTCGGGCTGAAGCAAAACAGAGGCAAATCTTGAAAATTATTTGACATTTTCTTTTGCTTTGTAGTCGATCTTCTTAGATCTATATCGTACGTTACTGGCGTTCGATTGTTGTTTTTTTTTAAGTTTTTTTTTTTCTAAAGCGTAGTATGGAGTACATATATCTATGAGTATGAGAGCCCATGATTCCCAAATTATACAATTGTGGCTAAATAATAACAGCCGCACGGGTCGATCTTCAACGTTAAGCAGCGCTTGCCAAGGTCGGTCCGTGGATGGGTGACCGTACCGGTATCGTGTTACCCAGTACCTAGTAACTGGTTTGTGAAGATAGGCAGCCGCTCCATAAAATACTGGTATTCAATTGCACCCGGTAAGACTGCGCGCGGCCTACTTTATCCCGGTAGTACGCTCCCGAGGGATGTTAGCCGATCTCTAGGTAGTCAAAGCTAGACGGAGAAACTTGATTTGTGGACAAAAGAATAACATTTTATGGATGTGAAATTATGTTTCTACGTAAGTGACTTAGGGCCTATTTCACGACGTCCGAATAGCCACTACTTGTTTACTACTAACCGAATATATTTAAAAATGGAACAGAATAGTATGAAATTATCTGCTAAGTAAATTAATGGGAACTTAATCGCTGCTGGTGAAACAGGCCCTTAATGATTAGATTAAGCAATAGACACAAGTTTCGCTCAATAATCTCAAACCAATCGGTACGCGTGCTGAATTAATTTCACAAATTAAGTATATTTTTTTAAATTGAGTTTGATTTGCCTCGTCCAATGTGGCAAAGAATGTATAGTATTGACAAATGAAATGGGGCGCATAAAACAGTTTCCACATTCTCGCGTTCTTGAATGTTAAGCGCGAAAAAAAAACAATCCTGGATGGATCTTCGGGTCATCTACAACCTAATAGCAGCGATGCGCTGCCGTCATTATTACCAGAGGATAATATTGTCGGCGGCGCATTACGTGGACAGTTGTCTCAATGAAGCCACCATGATGGACGTGACGACGACGTGGGACGTGTGGACGGTGAGTAATGCTAGCTAGGGAGTAGGGCTAGCTCGCCGTCCGACCGTCTTAAGACGACAGGCCGTGTCGACGGCGCGTTCGTGTTCCACGTGCGCCTCAAAGAGATGTCAGGAAACAGGAGTGGCCCGCAAGGGCCGATGCCTGCCAGGGCTGCGGGACTGTTCGAAAGAGATACCGCAGCCCTGGAATACAAAGGGCAAAAGAAGGAACATGGATGGGTTTTAGTCAGTATAAGTCTGACTCTCCCTTCCGCTCCACCCAGAGCGGGAGGGGTCATTTGATGATTTCCCACCCTCCAAAAAAAAAAAAAAAAAAATAATGTCCACAGCTTCCCATCCTAAAAAAAAAGTCACTTAGATAAAGGCTCGGCGTCTAATGTCCACAGCTTGCCGTGTCGACGGCGCGTTCGTGTTCCACGCGCGCCTCAAAGAGTTGTCAGCAAACGGGAGGGGCCCGCAAGGGCCGGTGCCTGCCAGGGCTGCGGGACTGTTCGAAAGAGATACCGCGGCCCTGGAACATAAAGGGCCAATGAAGGAACATGGGTGGTTTTTAGTCAGTAAGAGTCTGACACTCCCTTCCGCTCTGCCCAGAGCGGGGGGGGTCATTTGATGATTTCCCACCCTCCAAAAAAAAAAAAAAAAAATAATGTCCACAGCTTCCTCTCTCACAAAAAGAATGACCAAGCAATATCGGCTTACGACTTAGCACTACTTTCAGTTATACTGTTCGGCAAGTGGTTTTTATGGAAAACCTGCCTTACTCTGAGAGGGCGCAAATGGCAGACTGGGGGTGGCGTAAAGTAAGTTAATTTTTATGGGTGAGTTTATCCAAATGATAAGGATCTTTTAGGCTTTCTTTCACTATCAAAAAAACGAAGGGTATTTAACTAAAGTAAAAAGGGTGATTTAAACAATGTTCCAATGTTGGTTGAATATGTTCCAGGAAATCAACCCAGAAGCAGCGAAAGTCCCTCATTTCGTCGATCAATACATATGGAACACAACCACATGTGAATTGATTGACAATTTATCCAAAGACACGATTTGCGCGAGCAGTAATAATAGCAAGTCTTACCCTAGTCGGTAAGAAGTTTGTGAAAAGTGATTTGTGAAAATTAAATAAGTTAAAGGGAAAAAGTAAGTTATAAGCTAAGTGATAATAGCTACACCTAGTCATACTTTAGCTTGTCCGTAAGGACATGCAAGAAGGTAAGTATGCAGTACATAAGATAATCTATGTCACTTCTGTTTAGTGGAACTAGGGCATCGAAAAACGGCCATTTTTCGGAACCGGTTTTTTTCGGGGATTTTCGGGTTTTTATCTTTCCTTAATTTAAAATATACTTGTGCTGTATTTGTTAATGAAAAATTACAAAGGTCATAGTATTGGCCCAGGCGCTTGACCAAATAGTGGAATTCCCAGGCACGAAGTCCAAACTTTCGGAGGAGTATGACAGAACGACATGAAAACCCACCCATCAGTTCGGCAGAACTACGGGTACTCAACAAAACCATTACAAAATTGGTACGGCGCAACCTTCGATGCTCTAGCACAAACGTAATAGAAAATAGCGATAGAGGGGGGACACTTTAAAAAAAAAGGGGTCGAAAGTGTTCGTCCAATCACTTGGGAGGAGCCACCTGACGAAGTGGACCAAATCTGGTGGCGTTATCGTCGTTTCGGAGTACATCCAAGTATTGAGAAGTATTTATAAAAACGCCAAAATCCCAATGCGTCGGGGAGTGAGGCAAAGGGATGTAATTTCCCCGAAATTATTCATCAACGCACTAGAGGATGTGTACACCGTCATACCAGCTGAATCGCTGCACGATTTGCAGCAGATGTTGGATGGCCTAGTAGACTCTTTAATCAGTATTGGTCTCATGGTGAACTTGTATTTAATTGAGTTTTATGCTTTTGTTTTTAAGAACATTTAAAAATTTAAAATTATACCTCAGAAGAATATTATACGCAATAAATTTAAGAAACAAAAAATATCGGTACTTTCGAATGAGAATTCTACCAATTCCAGAACCCAAGAAACCCTGTAACGTATTATGGAGAGTAAATTTTATATTATATGAATAAGTCGTGGGATTTTAAACGACCAACGACGTGTTGTGTGTCTGATCTGTGCAGTTCACAGATCAATAATAACCAATTAAAAAAGAAATAAAAGAACCGAAAAAGCCGAAATAACCCGGGTTACCTACAACAGAACCGGTTTTTTGCACAAATAGAAAAACGGGTATTCCCGCTTTTGTAAGAACCGGGAAAAACCGGTTCGTATGCCCTAACTGGAACCCATTGGTTCCAGCAGGAGCTGTAATAAACTGATTCTCGATTAAAATTCAGTTTCGATAAACTTTTAAATATTTTATCATAGAACCGTCCAACGTATTTGTATGTCTTTGCATAACATAATTTGAACTTTCGATGTAGGTAAACCAGCGCTGTGCTGTGGCCCCCCTATAGCACAGCATCATCCTCAGTAACTTGCTCGTTGCAGTCACGACGACGTGCAAGCAGTCACCTTTTTTGTTCCGTCCTGTTGTACCTATTTATCTTCTTCTAATATATAAAATTCTCGTGTCACAGTTTTCGTTGCCATACTCCTCCGAAACGCCTTGACCGATTTTGATGAAATTTTTTGTGCATATTGAGTAGGTCTGAGAATCGGCCAACATCTATTTTTCATACCCCTAAGTGATAAGGGGGTAGGTAGTAGGGTAAAAAAAGGTGCATTGCAACGCATGCCGGGCACAGCTAGTATATACATAATATTTGTTATGCTGTGTATGTTTATTGTTTAAAGTTTTTTTTCCCCTTCGACAAATACATATTTTACCTTTCTTTCTTTCTGAATAAAAATGTTAGAAAGTTCATGTAATGTTTTTACTGCCTGAGTAGGTACTTCATTTAAAATGGCGGTCGTAAAACTTGTTTTTTTAATTAAAAATCTTAAATTATCCGTAAATAGCGTTACAGTTCCCAAATTGAATGGGTTTAGTTTTCTTCGTCAAAGGCAATCGGTAGCTACCTATCGTTTGTTACAAATGAAGTATTTTATTGTAATATTGAATTTGATACGCCTCACGAAGTGTTCCACGGAACTGTTAGTAGTGGACGGTAAAACTGGCAATATTAGTGACTTCCCACATTCTGCGTTCTTGAGTGTTTCGTGCACTACCCAATCTAGCTGGACCTGCGGCGCATCTATCATCAACCAGAACATAATATTGACGGCGGCGCATTGTGTGACGGGTTGCACGAAAGGAGGCATGGTGTCTGTGTACGTGGGCCACAGGATGAAATCGACAGGGTCCATGTACAGTGTCCACGGTATGATCAGCCACAAACACTATAGTACAGGGACACTTAAAAATGATATAGCTCTATTGAAACTCAAAACGGATTTAAAATTCAAACATGTCGTTAAACGATTGGCTTTAATGCCAAACCCACCACACCATGAAAAAGCATTTATAGCGGGCTGGGGGTGGATTAAGGTGAGTTATTTTTAAGGGATTACTTTTGATAATGTTTTATGAATGTTTTACGTCTCTCGGAATTAACTAAAACATTTTATTTATTTATTCAAACATGTTTTCAGGAGATCAAACCAATACAAACTACGCAATTTCTTCATTATACCGAACAATACGTATTGGACAATCGACTATGTGTACAAACGTTCCGGAAAATTTTACCCACAGGCACGATTTGCGCGACAAACACAAAAACTACATCATACGCTAGTGGGTAAGAATTCGAGTAGTTTTAACAAAGATCTAATATCGTAACACATTGGAGTGAGTAACGTTATATTCGCAAATGCCCGTAAAAACCGCATTTTCGATTTGCCAAAACAACATTTTCGCGATTTATTTCAACTTAGAACAACTATTCTATGACAGAATGAACGGAACACATCTTATACTGTCGATTGATGAAACATCAATTTTGAAGAGTTTTTAGCTTTGAACCAAAGGGTTCAATGGTCGTAATTCGCAGGATAAACTAAAGGTTTACCTGTACATTAAAAAAAATACTGGTATTCAGCTGCATCCGGTTAGACTGGAAGCCGACCCCAAACATAGTTGGGAAAAGGCTAGGCAGATGATGATTTACATAAACACTGTACAGGTATAACAGTGGTTCGTGCCTAAAAAATAACGGCCGTACGTAAAAAACTACTTCTCTTTTTACATCTTTTGAATTATTTTATTTTCTATTTATAAAAAATGAAAAAAACTGGTATAGAAACCACATAAGCGCGATCTATCTCGACGCCAACACCATCTATCGGGCACGGTAAGAAATCGGATCGGTTATTAATTAAATTTTAACCCAAGTCAAAGGTAAGTTACTAATTTGTTACAGAAAAAAGAAATTAAGGGATAGAAAGTTCATTTTCAGGTGTAAATATTTCTTTCGATTTTGATCCGGGAAATAAAAAAACTTTATAATGCAAAGCATAATGTACACCGCGGACTACAATACAGCTGACCGATAAAAAGTCCACTTTAGACTTTCTGTTTGTGTTGGCTTTTCAACCCATAAAATATGCCCAGCGAGTCGGTAAAGACCAAAAACTACTTGAGTACTTATAAAGCACGCTGATAGTGTAGTCTCATATTTTGATATCCAAAGGATATCAAGCACAGCACAGTAAATTACTACTCCAGAATACATTCTTTTTGTTCGAAATTTTGCAAATGAGTCAATAAATCTCAAAAGTTTTCTACTTGCACTATTCCTGGTAAATTAAAATGGTTCTAACGTAGAAATGTCACTGCTGTGCTTCAAAATAGATCTTTTGACTCTCAACTTAAGACACTATATTAAGAAATCAATTAGAAGTCAGTGTGCATTCAAGTAGTTTTTGGATCATAACCGACCCCATGGGCAAATATGAGTTATTAAGGCTGAGGTAACTCAATCTATCTATACATATAATAAATCTGTAGACGTGGCGTTTCTGTACATTGAAAATATTTAGAAAAAAAGGTGGTAGGGGTGTTAAAGGAGCACAAACAGAACCCATTTCTACCATTTTTAGAATTTTTGTCTGTTTGTCGGTTTGTCGGTTTGTCTGTATGTTTGTGCGCGCATCACGTAAAACCCCCTCATTATATCCAAAATGGAAATATTGAAACATAAGAAGCATTGTTCCGAGTAACATTTAGCAAGTAACATTTGTTTATTTCATCAAAATCGACCAACAGACGCAAAAGATATTAATGTTTAAAATTTAGTTAGTAACCTCATCCGCGATAGGTTTTAATCGAAGTGTAGTCGGAATGGCTGAAAATGAATGTGGTTTTATTTTTCCTTTTGTGTTTACTCTTTGCATGGAAGTAATAAGTACTACGTACAACCCATTACGAAATAATCTCAAAAAGTTTAAAAATGAAAATAAATTTAAAATTTGATAAAATCCACGACGTTTGCAGCAGTGGAAGTTAATGCCTATCGGACGAGTAAACAATATCGCAGAAGCATGCATTAGAGGCGCTGAACCGCAGCTTGCAGGACATCCGCGGCAACCAATTTCCCTTAAAATTGGTTTTTACAATGACGATCAACAGATCCCAGGGCCAAACCATAAAAGTGACAGGCATTCAATTGTCCACTCCATGCTTTTCAGACAGTCAATTATGTGTTGGTTGTTCAGTGCCCAAAACTTGCGCGGAAAATAATAAGTCATTTAATGTTGTATACAAAACGGTATTAGAATAAATAGTGCCCAACAAGGCGTGTGATGGTTCACTTTAAAAATAAAGTTGTATAGCGCTAAAATAAACGGTTTTTAAGCCATGTCGCCGCCATTTAATTTTGTTTGGGACTTCTTTCTGTAGTTATCACCCACATTATCACATTCTGATCACCCAGTCAATTGTCACACATCACGCCATGTAATCCTCAAAGATTTAGGCAGAAGTGTACCTAATCGTACACCCACATTTCGCCAGTTATGTTGAACTCCCATGGGGCCGAGCCTATTTCCATCAACTGGGTGCAAATCCAGATTAACATTATTATTAACACTAACACTATCCAATAACACTATTATTTATAGTTTTTTTTTCAATTGCATATATTGTTTAATGTTAAGTGGAAGAGCGCAGTCACACAAGCATCGCCTTGCTCAAAAGGTGATCTCTAAATCATGTGCGTTATACGAGGGGGCGTTTTTAAGTTCGCGGAATGGAGGGTGAGAAGTGAAAATAAAAATACTAAATTATTTTTCTTTTTCAATATATTCACCTGCTACACTTATACACTTTACAGATCTTTCAATTAGCTTATGTATACCTTCATAAAAAAATGTTTTGTCTTTGTCCGAAAAATAAGCTGAAACCGCGTCCTTCACTTCTTCATCAGTTGAAAATTTCTTCCCACGAAGTTCTTTTTTCAGTTTTGGGAAGAGGTAACAATCACTAATTAAATAAGAAGGTGAAACGTCTGGAATTTGGGAAAAGAGAGAACAATTTGATTTTCTACGGCTTCGAGGAGTCCACGGAGGAAAAAAATACTAACACAATAATTGAAATGGTGACAAAAACTTTAAACGATTCTGGAATTGAGATAAACAAGCGTGATATTAACAAAGCGTTTAGAATTGGCAAGGCAAAAGGAGAAGCACGCCCGATTTTAGCTAACATCTTGAACGTTTGGAAGAGAAATGAAATTTTGAAAAACAAAAGTAGACTACCTAAAAATATATTTGTTAATGAAGATTTCAGCAAAGAAGTTTTAGAAAAACGAAGAGAACTCATACCTCAGCTAAAAGAAGAAAGAAAAAAGGGACGTATAGCATTCATAAAATACGATAAGCTGGTTGTAAAAGACAAAGAAGAGAGTGTACGGGACAAAAGGAAGAGAGAACAACCTGACTCTCCAAATAACATAAATGAAAATGGTCGACCAAAAATAAATAAAATAAATGCCTTCGAACGAATGTACAGAAACAGATCTCACTCAACTTCAGAATTAAATAAAGAATAGCCATTAACACACATCGAGAACCGGAAGATCAGAATAAATAAAGAAAAAACAACTAACGAGACAACTAAAGTCAATACACCTCCCCCAAGCCGGCTGGTCCCCGTGGGGGATAGCGACCAATCCCTTCCAGCTGAAATGCCAGAAAATAACAATTGCTTCAGCATAAAAACAAGAGCACAAACAATACAAAGAAAAGAAAAAAGAAAGTTCTATATTGCCACGCTAAACTGCCTTACGCTGAGAACTCAAGAGAGACTAACGGAACTAGAATTAGCACTCTCAAAGATTAAATGGGATATACTAGGTTTGAGCGAAGTTAGAAGGTTAGGAGAAAGCATCGAAGATCATAATGATTACATTTTATATTATAAAGGCGAAACAAAAGGAAGACATGGAGTTGGTTTTATAGTAAAAAAATATCTAGAAAGAAACATAGAAGAGTTTAAGGGCATATCAGAGAGAATAGCTGTACTTAATATACATTTGCCAGCGTACAAAAATAAATGGTCGATTATTCAAGTTTATGCTCCCACTGAACAGCACGATGAATCTGCCAAAGACCTCTTCTACGACCAATTGTCACAAGTCTTACAAGAGACGCACAAGAATGTTATGGTAATAGGAGATTTTAATGGCAGAATAGGAACTCAGCAATTTGGAGAAGAAAATGTAATTGGCAAATTCGGTTTTGGCAGAAGAAGCAAAAATGGAGAGAGGATGATTAACATGGCTCTTGAAAACAACCTTGTATTTATGAATAGCTTCTTCAACAAAAATACAAAGAAAAAATGGACATGGCAATCTCCAGATGGATTATACAAAAATGAAATAGATTATATAGCAGCTAACAACAGAAAATTTTTTCAGAACGTAAATATCCTCAGCCAATTTAATTTTAACACCAACCATAGGATGGTCAGAGCAGTAATAAATAGTACGGAACCGAAAAAAAGCAGAAACAAATATAACGTAACAACTAATATTATAAAACATCAAATAGAGGCAGAAAACAAGATAGTAGAAAATTATGATAAGGAAATAAACGAAATATTTGGACTATTACACAATAAATTGACAAAAACTAAGACAAGTTACACGGAAAATGAAACTAAAGCTCTAATAGAAGAAAGAAAAAAACTTTTAAAAATGAAAAAAGATAAACATAATCTAAAAGCCATCTCAGAAATCAGTAAAAAAATAAGCAATAGTATTAAGAAAGACAGAACTAAAAGAAGAATAAACACTATCAACTACCATATAAAAAAGACGGGAGGAGTCAAAAAAGCCTTAAAAGAACTAGTAGAGTCAAAAAAATGGATACCAAACATTAAAAATAAAATTGGAAAACAGGAGACAAAAAGAAGAAACATAATCCAAACAGCAACTGATTTCTACAGGAAACTCTATGCAGCAGAACCCAGTACCAAGAAGGCAACTATAAATCTTGAAGACAACGAGATAGAAGATATACCAGATTTCCTACAATCAGAAATAGAAAAAGCGATACAGAGTCAAAAAAATGATAAAGCACCTGGCCCAGATCAGATTACAAATGAGATGCTAAAAATTTCAATAACTGCACCTGAAAACCTAAGGAAACTTACAGACATGTATAATACCACCCTAAGAACAGAGTTTATACCATCGCAATGGACTAAGAGTATAATCATACTATTACACAAGAAAGGAGAAAGGGACAACATTGAAAACTATAGACCAATAAGTTTAATGTCAAACATATACAAAGTATTTTCTAAATTGATTTTAAACAGACTGACAGGGTTATTAGACCAGCAGCAACCAATGGAGCAAGCAGGATTTAGAGCAGGATTTTCTACTATCGATCACATGCATGTCCTAAATCAGTTAATAGAAAAAAGCTCGGAATACGGTAAGGCGTTATATATAGCATTTGTGGATTACAGTAAAGCATTTGACTCAATATATCACGACTCGCTTTGGAAGGTTTTAGTAGAACAAGGAGTCTCTAAAAAATACATACGTATTATAAAAAATATATATGAGAAAAGCACTGCTCAAATAAAATTAGAAACAACGGGTGAAGAATTTCCAATAGCTAAAGGTGTAAGGCAAGGAGACCCACTATCCCCAAAACTTTTCTCTGCAATATTGGAAAGTATATTCAGGAATCTGGAGTGGGAAAAAGTTGGCATAAATATAGACGGCAAAAAACTCAACCACTTGAGATTCGCGGATGACCTAATCTTATTCGCGGACAACGCAACTACGCTCCAAATTATGCTGAAACAGTTGGCAGAGGCAAGCAGAATAGTAGGTCTGACTATGAATGAAACAAAAACAAAGGTGATGACAAACAGGGAAGAAATCGCTATAACACTGGATGATGCAAATATTGAATATGTGAGCACCTACACATACCTAGGACAACTGATTGCATTCAGAGACCAAACAAAAATAGAAATAGAAAGAAGAGTAGCTAATGCATGGAATAGATATTGGTCACTCAAGGAGATACTCAAAAGCGAACAGTTTCCCATGGCAGCGAAGAAAAAAGTGTTCAACTCGTGTGTCTTGCCATGCCTGACATATGGATGCCAAACTTGGGCACTGAATCAAAAACATCTCCAAAAACTGAGAACATGTCAGAGGGGTATGGAAAGGAGTATGATAGGCGTTACGAAAAAAGATCACATAAGATCAGAAAAAATAAGATCCATAACCAAGGTGGAAGATATAATAAAGAAAGTAAGACAGTTGAAATGGAAATGGACGGGACATATGACAAGAGACAGTAGAACAAAATGGACTAAGATCATAACGGAGTGGCATCCTCGCGATGGGAAAAGAAAAAGAGGCAGGCAAGCAAAAAGATGGATGGATGACATAAGGAAAGTTGGAGACGTTACCTGGTCAAGAAAAGCTATAGACAGAAAAGAGTGGAAACAGCTGGAAGAGGCCTATGTGTCACAGGACACGCTGATCACTAAACCGGGAAACAGATGTGTTAGTTTATAAGTTAGTTTAATTATTACTTTTTGTTTAGTTGCAGCAATAAAGGCTTAATAATAATAATAATAATCACTGGGAGCCAGGTCTGGGCTGTAGGGTGGATGGTCTAAAATATCGAAGCCCACCTTATGCAGGGCAGCCAACGCAACACGGCTCTTGTGAACATGCGCTTGCGCGATGTCGTGAAGAAGAAGGACACCTTTGGTCAATTTATCCCTCCTTTTTTCTTTAATACTTTCTTTCAACCTCTCGAGGGTAGAAGCATAGTATTCTCCGGTTATAGAAACGCTTTTATCTTAATAATCGGTCAACAGGATCCCTTCTGAATCTCAAAACACTGTTGCCATGATTTTTCCAGCCGATTGTGACACTTTAAACTTCTTGGGTGGTGGTGTGCCTTTTTTTGCCACTGAATAGAGTCGTGCTTCGACTCAGGTTCATAATGATGAACCCAAGTTTCATCTCCAGTAACAATTCGACTTAATAGTCCATCCTTATCTTCGTTACAGAGGTCCAAAAACGTGTGAGAACGCTCCACGCGGTGGTGTTTTTGAGGCGGCGTGAGCATTCTTGGCCCCCATCTTGCACTGACCTTTGTTATGTCAAGATGATCGTGTAGAATTTTGAAAATTGTCGTATCCGATACTCCAACCATTTCTGCAAACTGTTTATTCTTTAGTCTGGCATCTTCCAATATTATTTTTTCGACTTTTTTAATGATTTCCGGAGTAGTCACCTCGATCGACCATCCGGGCCGTGGGTCGTCTTCAAGTGAGGTCCTGCCTTGTTTAAAGAGACTGTGCCACTTGTAAACCATGGTTTTACACGGGCAAGAGTCCCCGTAAACGGATTCCATCTCTTCCAGTATATTTTGAACTGACTTTCCATGCTTGGTAAGGAACTTTATTACGGCACGGTACTCGATTTTTTCCATAATTCACACTTTCTTCCCGATTGAGTTGTTTGCTTGACGATAGTTCAAAGACTAATGATCCAATTAAGATAAAACCTGGTATTTATACTAATATTGAGTGGCTGAAGTTGTGATCATCCCGATAATGACCTATTGTTATCCCTTCCCCCCCATTCCGCGAACTTAAAAACGTACCTACGTAGCTCTATGTAATTAAAATAATCATTTTTTTTTTAACACTGCCCGACCCGGGCATCGATCCCAGGACCTCATGCTTAGTAGTCGCACTTGCGAACACTCGACCAACGAGGCAGTCTCTCACATACACACCAAAATTTCCACGCGAACTAAGTCGCGGGCAACAGCATTACAAATAACGGCGGTCATCAAATCCGTTTTAGTAATTAGGAAAAATGATTTGTTCAAAAAAAGAGGTAATGACTTGATTTAATGGCCTTATTAAGCGATAGTTTACCCTTAAAACCAATCGAAACGTGTGTTTGCGTGAATATGTTTTAAAATGTATTATTTAATAATATTGGGTGTGATATACCTTGTCGAATGTAAAATAGAACATTTAATAGGGGGTGGTCAAGATGCGCAGATTTGGCGGTTCCCTCATGCTGCGTTCTTGCGTGCTCGGTGCAACAAAGAACATGAAGCGGGATGGATCTGCGGCTCATCTATAATCAACCAGAGGATACTATTGACGGCGGCGCATTGTGTAAACAGTTGCTGGAACCAAAATACCATGTCTATCTCTGTGGGCCACAATCACAAACAAAAAGGCGCCGCGTCTATTGTACAAAGCTTCTTTATGCACGAAGAGTATCTTGCCGGTCATGCTGCTTGTGACATAGCAGTAATAAGGGTCAAAACGAATTTAAAATTCGGTTTGGATGTTAGACGAGTTGCTCTAATGATAAACCCACCACCATTTCAAGTAGCACAGGTAGCAGGGTGGGGGTTTATCAAAGTAAGTTCCTGAAGATTTTTCTTTTTTAAATATCTCAAGGAAAAGTGTGCGCTTCGCAAATCTTTGTCTATCTGCGGAAATACGGACGCTCGATAGCACTTTCAACCATGGAACTACGTGCCTATTTTGTACTTTTGGGAGGCTGATGAGAATCTGCGCCCGGGATAAATAACCTGGAAGAGAAACTTTCATACGAACGCACAATGATAGTGTCACCCTACAGAGAGCGCCTCAACAAGTAATAATAATGAACTACTTTGACAGCAGCAAAGACCTCGCCGAAACTCACTCAATATTGTACTGTGGAGCTGTAGCGGCATGTCGTGTATCTCACGTCAAATTTCCTGACAATGACAGAGCTACACGACCAAAATTAGCTGCTCCAGCTTGGCAGTGCAGGATTGAGCGGCGCATCGGTGAGGCTAGGGCAATACTCGTCCTAGAGAGATGCGCTTTGTGAGGCGGGTGTTCTCGGGGACTGATATTAGTTTTCGAGACTACGGCCCGCGTCACAGAGCGTATCGACTTCCTGAAGCAGAAGATCTGTGCATGGGCAAGCCGTATTCGTCGGTACAAGCGGCGAGTGGAGCGATACACTCAGAATCGCACATTCCAAAGCGGTGAAAGGTGGGTATTTAGGGCTTGGGAACGACCGGACCAAGGTGTGACTGACACGCGTCTGCCGGATGATGACGCCATGTGTTCGTTCTGGCGCAGCATCTGGTCGGTGCCTGTCAGTCACACTGAGGGTGATTGGACACGAGAGGTTGAACGAGCGTGTGATCCAATACCAGAAATGGGGGCAATCATCATCAGCTTCCAAGACGTAGCTCGTGCAGTCCGTCCGTTGCCTAACTGTTAATCTCCAGGGCCGGATGGACTGCACAACTTCTGAATCAAATGGTTTCAGAGATCGCACGTTCGCTTGGCGTCCCAGTTTCAATCAGCCTTAGAGTCAGGGTCGCTGCCCCAGTTCTTGAAGACAGGAATTACCCACCTGCTCCATAAATCAGGTAGTACTGCGGAGCCCAAAAATTATAGGCCAATCACTTGTCTACCAACAGTCTATAAAGTTCTTACATCCATTTTGAGAGCTAAAATCAACCAACATATTGAAAGTAATTGTATCATGTCTGCTTCGCTGAATGGATGTAGGAACGGGTCCCGCGGTACTAAGGAGTTGCTCCTCATAGATATGGCCATTAGCCAACAGGTTCGCCGCTCCCGAAGGGATCTGTCTTTTTTTTTTTTTTTTTTTGTGCTGGAGTTGTATAAAGTTGATGCAACTCTGCGTATCTTCCTGATGTCATGTATGGTGCACTGGAGAACGGTCCTTCGCTATCCAGGATGTCGACAGATCCAAGGGAACAGCGAACCGATAAGGATAGAGCGCGGTATTTTCCAGGGTGATAGTCTGAGTCCATTGTGATTTTGTCTAGCCTTGAACTCTCTCAGTACACTGTTGGAAGGTTCAGGCCTAGGCTATCGGTTGAGGAGAGGTGTTCAGGTCATATCTCACCTTCTTTACATGGATGATCTGAAACTCTTTGCGCCCAACAATTTGCAACTGATGAAGCTACTGAAAGTAACAGAAACTTTCAGTAGCGGCATCAGGATGGAATTTGGTGTGGACAAATATGCAGTCATGCATGTGAAGCGAGGGAGATTATGGAATCCGTGGGAACTCAATTCTCGGATTCCATACACCTTAGATCCCTCTCCTTAACAGAAACCTACAAGTATTTGGGTATGTCAGAAGCATTAGGTATCAACACTGCCGACATGAAACAATCGTTGAGGGAGCGCTTTTTTAGCCGCCTGAATAAGGTTCTAAACAGTCTTTTGTCAGGCGGAAACAAGGTGCGCGCCTTCAACGGTTGGGTCATGCCGGTTTTGATGTATTCTTTCGGCATACTTAAATGGACTAAGACGGAACTTGATGCCCTGGATAGGAGGGTCCGAGCACTGCTGACCGCAAATCGAATACATCACCCACGGTCGTCGATGTTGAGACTGTATATCCCGCGGAGGTGCGGGGATCGTGGCTTCTTAAATGATAAGACCCTGCACGACCGTGAGGTATGCAGTCTTCCTAGAAGCCGACGTGGGGATGCACCGAGATGTGATCTCAGTGGACAAGGGCCTCACCCCGCTCTCCCTGGCTAACGAGAATTGGCGCAAACCTAGAGTATTAGACACTAATGACCGCAAGGAGGTATGGCAGGGCAAGGAGCTTCACGGACGCTTTTACCGGGCACTAACATGGGCCCGATGTAGACTTCTTCGCGTCCGTGTCTTGACTGCGCTTCGGTGACATATTCGGGGAAACCGAAGGTTTTGTCTGTGCAATAATGGACGAAGTAATGATGACGAATAACTACCGGAAATACATTGTGAAGGATGGCACGGTTGACATATGTCGGGCATGCCACCGTCCGGGAGAATCGATCCGACACATTATTTCTGGGTGTTCTCGTCTGGCTAACGGAGAGTACTTGCATAGACACAACCTCGTTGCCAGGATTACCCACCAGCAACTTGCTTTGAACCTTGTGGAATCAGAAGTGCCATACTATAAGTATGCGCCCGACCCAGTTCTCGATGACGGTAATATCACGTTGTACTGGGATCGACCAATCGTCACTGACAGGACTATTGTTGCCAATAAACCTGACATTGTGGTGATAGATCGATTGGAACGTCGCGCAATGATTGTTGATATTACGGTTCCGCATGACGAGAACCTCGTGAAAGCAGAGAAAGATAAACAATTCAAATATCTAGATCTGGCTCGCGAGGTCGTCGACATGTGGGACGTGAGTACATCAGTCATTGTGCCGATAGTCGTGTCGGCCAATGGCTTAATAGCTAAGAGCCTCGACCAAAATCTGAGGAGGCTCTCGCTGGGCATCTGGATCAAGCGCTTGATTCAGAAGGCAGTTCTTCTGGACACGGCGCGTATTGTTAGGAGGTTCCTCTCTCAAGAGCCCTGACCACCGGTAGCTCGGACCCTGTTCCCGATACCGGTTGGCTACTATTTTTTATATTTTTAAATATTTTTTTATAATTTTTGTTACTAAAAATATTTAAAAATGTAAATAATGTGATAGAAAAATGAATAAAGAGATAATAATAATAATTTATTTAGGTACATAAAAGTTAGAAAGCTATTACTTTTTACTAAAGTGAAAGCGATTGATTCAAATACCGTTTCCAGGAATCGCCGAAAACACCAACGTCTACTCTTCAGTACATAGATCAATATCTATGGACACAAGCTAAATGTAGAAAAATTCAAAATATGCCCGCAGGCGTGTTATGCGCGAGCAGCAAAAAAGACAGTGCTTTCGTAAGTGGGTAAGGACTAAACTGCAATCGGTATAAATAATAAAAAAAATGTTAAATTTAAACAATTCGATCCGCTTGTACTTTAACTGTCGAACGTTAAAAACATTAACATCATTCTGCATATATGTCATCTTCAAATAGGAACAACACGAAGTTTTGAACTCGTCGTAAACGCTATATTTTATTTAACAATTGTTAAATAACTACCTAAGCCGCACAACTTCGTCTGCGTCACATATTTAAGAGAGAGAGAGAGTGTGAGAGAAAAAAGTCCGCGATAGCATATGTCTATCTTTTAAGGTTTTAAAAGATAGATTATGCTATTACGTACGTTTTTTGAACTTTTTAGGTCACGCTACGGAAGCTCTCAAAAGAAATAAGTCGCTGTTTTTGCAACATTTTTCTTTTCATTGATGCTCCGCTCTTATTGGTTTAAATTCCAGTTGGTTGAAATCCTATTGGTTGAAAAAGCACAATTTGACAGTAATGCTCGACGGCCGAATCCGTCCAAGATATAGTCGTGTGCATTCCACCTCCGCAATAGGAACTCGAACCGGACACTCGACATCTCGTGGCTAGGAAGGAACTAATGATGAATAGAACATTGCCCCAATCCAAAGTATCTAGGTTAAGTGTCACGTTGGACAGGGCCTTTTTAACTTATAAGTCACACTGTCATATTACGAAACAGAAGGTCGCGACCCGAAACAATTTGTTTCGTCGCCTGGTTTCCACTAGCAGGGAAGCAGCACCCGATGTTCTTCGAACAACCGGCATGTCCTTTTGTTTTTCTGCTGGCGAATTTGCGTGCCCAGTGTGGCACCGATCCGCTCACACAAAGCAAGTAGATACTGCTCTAAACGAGACGTGCTGGATAATATTGGGCTGCCTAAAACCGACTCCTCTTAATAAGCTGTACCCGCTAGCAGGCATCGCACCACCTGCTTTACGAAGGGACATCGCATGCGCGCTGAAAAAGAGAAGCAAGAATCCGATTCCCGACATCCCCTCTACGCACAACTACCCCGGGTAGACTAAAAAGCCGCAAAAGCTTCCTACGCTCCACTCAGGCAATCCAAGACAGGCCACCTAAAGTACGAAGCATGGAAGACTCTAAATCGATTGCGTACCCTATTAGTCCGCTTCAAACATAATCTGGCAAAATGAGGTATTATTGGTTCCTGCAACACGGAGTGCAAGTGTGGCTCTCCAGATCAAACTATGCCCCACTTGCTGGAGTGTTCCAGCTGTCTGTTTACCTGCACTCTTGACGACCTGAATAGCGCCTCTGCCACTGCAATAAACGTGGCCACCTTGCCCGAAACCGGGTAATATGGAAGGAAAATCGATGCAATAAGAAGAAGTAGAAGTTGGCTGAAAGTAGCGTCATGTAGACTAAACTGGAGTACCTTTTGCTGTCATAACTTTTTAAAAAAGGCGGTCAGTCGTTATGAAAAGTGAACAGTCTTGAACACTCCGAATTTTACTGCTACATAAATACCCTATAAGATAAAACTATTTATTAAAATATAGAATTAATACGAATGTATCCAACATTTGTTTCTATCGCGATCTAATTAAATTTTAGGACACAAACTGCTATTGTGGCTTAACTATGATAGTTAGATATATTCCCTCGCGGAGTTTTTTGTAGGTAATAATGAGTACTTTAATCATATAGTTCAACATTTTCAGTTTCAAAATTCATCAATAGTTTTCTCAGCGCACGCCATTAATGAATTTTATAGGCAAAATGTTGATACCCTTTTTTTTTTTTTGGGGGGTGAGAAATCATCAAATGACTCCTCCCGCTCTGGGCGGAGCGGAAGGGAGTGTCGGACTCTTACTGACTAAAAAACACCCATGTTCCTTCATTGGCCCTTTATGTTCCAGGGCCGCGGTATCTCTTTCGAACAGTCCCGCAGCCCTGGCAGGCACCGGCCCTTGCGGGCCCCTCCCGTTTGCTGACATCTCTTTGAGGCGCGCGTGGAACACGAACGCGCCGTCGACACGGCCTGCCCGTCGTCATACGACGGACAGGCCGTGTCGACGCTAGGTATAAAATGTTGATACCTTTTTTTTTTTTTTTTTTTTTTGAATGTTGATACCTTGGGTTACATTTGCAATTTTCTTAAGAATCTCTGATTTTATTTAAAATAAATTATAGCCTATGTTATTTCCTGATAATTTAGCTATCTATTGGTGAAAAAATGGTTACAAACAAACAAACAAAAAAAATCATTCCTCTTTACAGTAATAATATATGTAGTTATTAAAAGTGCCTTTATACTATGTTCTTGCTCTCTAATTGTCATTCACCTCATTCTATAATCTCGCACACAATACATCTATCTTTTTTTGTTCTTACCCTTATTTTCATACTTTATAGGCACTTTGAAGTTATTTTAATTAATTTCTTTTATACTTTATATATCTTGTATATCTTCTATACTTTTATACTTTTTCAGCGGAAGTGAAGAAATACTGGTAGATAGTTTGGGTCCAGGTTTTGGAAACCAAATCTTGGCGGAAGACGAAGATGTCGAAGATCTCAGCCTGTGACCACTCCTGGAGATGTATTCGCTGCTGAAATGTCCACCATGGCGGTTTTCAGTGCAGAAGCTTCTTCTGGCTACAACTTTCTGACAGACTGACTCTTTGACGAATCAAAAGTGTTTGTTATTTGTTACAAATGCTTTGACTTGAGTTTGCAGTCGATTATAATAAACTGTCAGGTAGAGCTGGAAAATGCGCATTGCTGCTGGAAGCGGTACTATCTACAATTTACGTCTCTTAATTTGTGTAAACATTGTTATAAAATAAAAATAAAACCCAATTTAATATCCAATACGCTACGCGTCAATAAGACGAATAGCGCAGCTTAATTTTCATTTTCTTTTCTTGTGTCTAGTCATGGCAAATCTTCTTCATATTTCCAATTTTTTTAAATTCCGGCTCAACGTTTGACCCTAAGTATCTAGTAATTTAATCAGATTATCAAATTTATATCGAAGTGAATGAATTAATATTTCCTACATACTTTTTTAGAGTCCGCCGCAGTTGGATTCCCCCGAGAAGTGGAAGCGGTTGAATTTTGATTACCGAAATTTACAACAACCAGCGGCCTACCATGGCGTCTTAAAGCAGGAGTAATTCCAGTACAACAATACAAAATACAAATACAAAAGTGTTATGTGTTGTGTTGTGTGTGTGTGTGTTTTTGTGTTTGTTGTTATGTTGTATGTGTGTGTGTTTGTAAAAATGTTGTTGTTTTTGTGTTGTTTGTTGTCAGTGCGGGAAAAAGATGGCGCTAGACGACCTGTATAGCTCTGTCTCTTTCCCACACTGAAATTACTCCTGCTTTAAGACGTCATAGTAACTCCCCAATACTTAATGTATTTTCTATCTTTTTCCTAGGGGTGACTCCGGCAGCGCACTGGTGGTTCGAGGCTACATCCAGATTGGCATCGTCTCCTACAAGATGCCGGCGATCAGCAGGAGTCTGGTAATCTACACCGACACCGGTTACTTCTACCAGTGGATCGTAAAAAATGCGAAAAGACTTTCTTGTAACAATTAACAAACAAGGTCATAAGTTTCAAGGTTATCAAAGTGGGCTATGAAATGCACATAAAATAAGGCCATTTTCGTGTGATAAAATGTGGCACCATTTTTTGTTATGAGATGGATTATTTAATTATGTACCTAATTGGCAAAGACTTTTATCAGATATTACAAATAAAATTAGTCACTAGTTAAATGGGTAGCTACATAAGGGCTTTACTCAAGTTTCCAGCAAATTGATCTTGTTATACACACATTTATTTCTCGCTGTGCTGAACCGTAGAGATGGGTCAGTATGGCTGTACAGCAATACGGACGTCTCTTTTTCGATTTGTTCTGACCACCACCGCAACAGAGAAACACATCCACAACACTCACTCTATAGAAAAATAAATAAAATATTTTTACAAACATGAGCGTCAAGTGCCACTTTTTATCACGTAGGGCATCAGTTAACAAAACAACGCAAAGCCTTATTAATTTTGAGTTCTATTTTTCCCACTTTGAGACTTCGGGACACCAACGAAATAATGGTATTAAAATAAAATTTCGCTTGAATTTCCGTGTGTAAACTCAATAAACTAGTATTTTAATTAAACCCTAAATATAAGAAATTATTTTAAGCCTCTTACAACAAGATAAATTTGAACCATTTGTATTATTTTCACGCTTCACGCACGTGGGCATAAACAAAGGAACAGTTGTATGTCAGCCGTAATGTCATGCTTAGCATTCGAAATATGAAGTTGGCTGAATTGTCGCATTGGCAAAACTGTCAATCCTAAACCTAGCATAGCTGATCTTCTTTTTACCATTTATTGCTATAGTCACCTGTTTTCTGTAAGAACATGCCCATATGTATTACGGTCAAAGAGTTGCACACTCTTGCTAAGCTGAGTAACAGTTTTAGCTCCTAATATATACATATATTTAAAAAGCAAGTGTGTACAATCACGAGCACCAATATGTAAACACATGTTAATAACTGTTAGAAGTATTTTTCGCCTCCTGTTCTGATTAAAATTTCATGTTGCTACGAACATAGTATTTTGGAACTCATATTTTTATGAAAAAGATCCTATCTCCAAGTTATAGCAATAGTTATTTTTCGCGAAAATTGCTTTTAAATTTAGGAAAGTGTTTACATATTGGTGCTCGTGACTGTACTACCAGAGATTGGCCCTCCTTCAAATTTACCAGCTTTAATTCGGAATTTAAAAATCATACTAGGATTTTATAAGGAGATATCATCGACATGTTACTTATTTCCTTGTAGTTTAGGCAAACAAGCTACCTATTACTATCTCTAGTACTGACTGAAATATCAATGCCCACCCCAAACCCCTTTAAGCTAGTATCAAATAGAAAACAGATTGAATCCTTTCCTTCTTACTTTAACTATTAAAAGCGGCAGCTTAGTCTTATCATTTTTAACAGTTAACAGATTCCGAAGTCGCAATGAACAGCAAAAAATTGTCTATGTATTCCTAATGTACATACAGTGGTTCAACAGGAGTGTTTTAGCAGGGTAACATTTTTCAGAGGACCTAGATAAAACGATATTCTACCACCGATAATAATGATGGAAAATACAAAACGTTTAGGAATGATAAAAGTAAAAAAAAAACATGAGTTTCTTAGTACCTATCTACAATAGCGGAAATATCGACAGAAACGCATGTAGTCGCAAATGGAGGCGGAGCCGCGTCTAAACTAAGTGAATAAGATTGTTTTTTCGACAGATGGAACCTGAAGTCTCATAAAAGCTTTTATCAATCCTGTTAAAAGTCGTTATGGAATATGAAGTACCTTGAAAGTGCCCCCAGGTCCTTTCAATGTCTGGGCAATGAACTAGTGCAAGTAGTTATACTGTGGTCTGTGGCAATACAGTAGTACAGCCTGCAGTCATTGAGTATCGAGCGTTCGAGCAGGAAGGCCGCCGGGAAATGCTAATTGTGCAGATAAGAGCCCGCGGGTGCCTGCGGAAGTGACGTCACGCACAGGTGTCTACCTCCGTGCTGCTGATAGTGTAATTAGTGCCTGTTGCTTTGCAGGAGGTACGGGTTATCTATTTGTTTTAGGTAGCTGTACAATCTTGATGTTTACAGGTAAACTCTAGCTAGAACAAGTATTGTGAATATCTGCAAAGCAGTCTGCGATTCCAATATATACATACTCGTTACTTGCATGAATCGATACGATACTAACACGGACCTACAAATTGCAAAAAAACGTATGAAAATTTGAGACTGGCGTTCTGACCAACGGTTTTGCGGTTCTGTAGTTATGAATCAACAGTTTAATACAATACAACTTAATAATTAGGTGAGGAGCTCGTGGCTAAATAAGGACAGCCTTTACGTTAAGCCGTGCTTACCTAGGTTGGTCCGTGGATGGGTGACAACCCCATTACATACCGAGCTTCCTCCGTGCCTCGGAAAGCACGTTAAGCCGTTGGTCCTGGCTGTCATTTATAGATCTTTGACAGTCGTTACAGGTAGTCAGTGACCCGAAAGTCTGACAACCTATTACCTAGCGCTAACTGGGTTGTGGAGGTCAGATAGGCAGTCGCTCTATGTAAAATACTGGTATTCAGCTGCATCCGGTTAGACTGAAAGACTGGAAGCCGACGTCAACATAGTTGGGAAAAGGCTAGGCAGATGATGCATGCTTGTTCTTAATAATTAGGTATAATCATCATCAGTAACATCGAAAACGGGATGTTTAGTATGTTTACTATTTGTTTTGAGTTCTCGATTTTTAATAGTCAACATGGTAAGTATCCCGTTTTCAATGTTAATGATAATATTAGTGACCATGTCAGTTTAAAAATTTATAACTTAATAATCAGTAGCATTACAAGCAAATCGTACTTAATTTAAAAATGTAGGTACTGTATGATGCGTTTCTTTTGGTGAAATTGGCAGCATTAAATAATGCAACCAAAAAATAGTCAATGAAAACTCACTTATCATTTAAAGTTACAGTAATATTTAAAGGTGCATTTTTTAGACATTGAGACCTGGTAGATATACCGCTTACTCTTACATTGACAACAAAGGTGAGTTCTGTGAACACTTGCACACGAAACATTCGTACAACAGCAAAGAAGATCGGTCAACTTACTACACCGCAGAAATAACTTTTCCAATACACTTTCTCGAAAACTGATGCGTATCACACTACAATTAGGTTCAACATGCCATGTATTTCACACGCGTGGATTTTTAATATTTTTCCGCACACGTGCGTAAATATAAATTTCCACAGATAACTATACTTAGATTAAGTCCAAATGGGTTCAATGACTATAGTCGGCGGTGATTGTTTTTTTTTAAATTTCAGCAAAGAGATAAGCGTCTTTACGGCGTAAATATTTTTTGAGTATTTAAATTGTGTTTATAAAGAGAATATACAAATATTTACTTTTATGTACAAATTAACATTTATTTGTGTTGCGAATTCAAAAGTATTTGAATTTTCTATTTTTAATATTAGGCTATGTAGCGGCATCATACCTTTGCTTCTTCTTCAACCTGGCGAAAGCAAAGCGTGGAAAAAAAGCAAATTAAATCATAGTTTCCTAATAATTCCTGACAAAAGTAGGTACTTTCCGTTCTAATATTTTATTTCTTCGAAAGTGTATTGAAAAACGTCGTTTGATACGCGTGGGGATTTGTTACTGCAGTTCTCGGATCTCCGCCTCGAAAAAAAAATAAAAAAGGGATAAAGTACACTTTCAGGTTATGTAATTATTTTTTTCCATTTTTCTCCGTGAAAATAAAATACTTTATAATCCAAAGCATAACGTACACGACGGACTAAAACACAGTGGACCAACAAAAAGTCCGCCTCGGACTATTCCTCTACTGTGCTGGTTTTTGTTGTGTTTTTAACCCATATAATATGGCCAGGGGGTCGGTAACAACCTAAAACGATTTGACTACCTACTTATAATGTTCACTGACAGTGTAATCTCATATTTTAATATTCAAAAGATATATTTAGAAGCACAGCACATTAAAATTCTTATTCCAGAAACCAAAAAAAAAATTGAAAATTTTGCAAATGAGTCAATAAATCTCAAAAGTTTTTTACTTGCACTATTTTTGATCAATTAAAATTGTTCTAATGCAGAAATGTTACTGTGCAGAGCTTCAAAATAGATCTTTTGACTATCGAAATATGACACAATATTAAGAATTGATAAATTAATTAATAGTCAGAGTACATTACTCGTACAAGTATTCAAGTAGTTTTGGGTCATTACCGACCCCCTCGGCAATTATGGGTTAGGTAACTCAATTACAAATAACGGCGGTCATTAAATCTGTTTTATAATTGGGAAAAATTATTTGTTCAAAGAGAGAGCTATTGATGACTTGATTTAATGGCTATATTAAGCGATAGTTCACCCTTAAAACCAATTGAAACGTGTTTGCGTGAATATGTTTTAAAATGTATTATTTAATAATATTGAGTTAGATATGCCTTGTGACAAGGCTAAATGTTCTATTTTACATTCGACAAGACCCTTGTCGAATGTAAAATAGAACATTTAATAGGGGGTGGTCAAGTTGCGCAGATTAGGCGGTTCCCTCATGCCGCGTTCTTGCGTGCTGGGTGCAACAAAAACCATGAACTTGGATGGATCTGCGGCTCATCTACCACCAACCAGAGGATACTATTGACTGCGGCGCATTGTGTGAACAGCTGCTGGAACCAAAGCACTATGTGGTGTGTCTATCTCTGAGGGCCACAATTACAAACAAAAAGGTCCCGTGTCCAGTATCCACAGCTTCTTCATGCACGACAAGTATATTTCCGGTAAAACCTATTGTACTAATAAGACTCAAAACCGATTAAAAATTCAGTTTCAATGTTGGACTAGTGGCTTTCATGAAAAAGCCACCTGGTTTTAAGAGGGCACAGGTAGCAGGGTGGGGGGCTGTCGAAGTGAGTAATAGCAACCTCAATATTCTTCTTGGTATAAGATAAAATGAAAATATACCTAACTTATAACGGTCCAAAAAGTTCCAATTTTACGAAGTCGCTTCGCTCGCTCTTTGTAAAACGCTTCACCAATCGCGGCCCAGAAAGCACCAATTTTTCGAGCTCGCTTCGCTCGCTTTTTCATGAAAACTTAATCCCTTTCTGGAAGCTGTAATTTTCTAGCTCTTCATTGAATTCTTAACTTATGCTAGTCTTGATCGCAGCTACACATTATTTTGTCTTATTTTGCTCGCTCACACATTCTCTTAGTAAAATGAATGACAACTAAAGCGATACAATTCAGGATGCTATTTTCTTAGTTTTGCAAAAATCAGTCATATTTGTTAGAGGCTACGGTTTTTTTTCTCTTTTTGGGCTTCGCCGCACTCGGATTCAAATGGCCACCAAAAAACCCTACTAGGACTAGCTACGCCACTGATGATAGTGTCACCCTACAAAGAGCGCTAAAACTCAAGTTAGAAATCTGTTACTTTTTATTGAAGTGAAAGCGATTGATTCAAATACCTTTTCCAGGAACGAACGCAAAATGTAATACTTACGCATACTTTTCAGAACATCGACCAATACGTACGGAACCATACTATATGTAGAAAAAAAAATTGAATGCGCAAAGGCGTGTTATACGCGAGCGTCAAAAGAGGCGCGTCTCACATTCGTGGGAGGACTTAACTGCAATCACTGTAAATAATAATAATAAAAAAAAAATACAATTTAAACAATTCGGCACGCTTATACTTTAACGCACATAACGCTAGAAATAATAATTTAAAACATCGGTCTGTCTATGTCATCTTATATAACAAAAAAAAAATATACAATTTAAACTTACAATTAAAAAAATACAATTTAAACTAACAATTAAAAAAATACAATTTAAACTTACAATTAAAAAAATACAATTAAAACTTAAAATTAACAATTAAGTAGTGGTGTTAGTTATTAAGTATCACTGTAAGTAAAGGAAGTCATTAAAGGTATCTAGAAACGAAAAAAAACGGATTTTTTGGCATTTTGACGATCATCTTTTTCATCAAGATATGTGCAAAATATGGCCAAAATATTATACAAAGATAAGTGAGGCGTGAAATGGTGCGGCGCATTCAGGCAAGGTTGTCCGGCAGAGGAAATAAAGAGGCAGCAGGAAGGAGAACTTAGAAATAATAGACAAGAAATGGTGTGAAGCCAGCATAACACCCGTCTGGTCTGAAGATCCTCCCTTTTCAATAGGATATTAAGAACTTAACACACTGTTATTCATATCCCTAAAGAATGTCTGTGCATAGATATCTACTAGTTCATACTTCACTAATAGGTCGTTTCGTAGTTAGGACCACACGCCATCGAATGGACCACCCACTTCAAAGGTAGCCCAGCCTACCTAGGTATATAATGTTTAAGATTGTCTGACTAGCATTCTGACTAACGGTTTTGCGGTTCAGTAGTAACCCGGTTATGAATCAACAGTTTTATACAATACAACTTAATAATCAGTTGCATTACAAGCAAATCGTACTTAATTTAAAAATGTAGTATTGTTCAAGTATGGTGAGTCTGGAAAATGCATCTTGTAATTTTTTATTTGTTAGATATTTACAGTTTACTCTGTCATTGACACCAAAGATGTACACTTACACACAAAAGTAGATACAACATCAAAGCAGAACGGTCATCTACACCGCAGAAATAACTTTTGTAGACTCTTTATCATCCTTATAGTACAGTTGTGTAGAAAAAGTGAAAGAAGCATCGAACGTGGTTCCGGTACCATTACCTTTAGTCCTTACATCCGATCCTAAACCACACTTCATTGTGTTCTATATTTGTAACTCCCACGAGAGGACCAATTGTGGACCTCAGGGATTACTCGATGGAAAGGAAACTGTGCTTATTTTGGAGAGAAAATTGCACTGCTCGATTGATATGGTATGTAATGTTCTTGTACCTTACAGGGTGAGGCCCCAGGCGGATGGATACCACCTTCGCGTAACATGAGCATATTGGGAACTAGGAATGCGATGGTAGACGAGATTGTAATAGGTTATTAGCACGCCCTGTACAAATGTATGTATGCGTTTGTGGTGTCAGTAGTGAATTAAAAGTTAGTTGTATAGGAAATTACAATAATACAGGCGATTATCGACTGTAGTTGCTAAGGGCTACAAGGGTAAACTGTACCACCTATAATAGCGTTCCTAAACCCTAGATGTTAGAACGATGATTTAAAGTCCATGAAAAAGATTTCTAATTATTAAACAATCGTCAAGATTCACAAAGGAATTACCGAAAATATTGTCAGTATCATGAATCTCGAAATTACAGTAATTCCAGAATAATAGCGACGTTATCAAAACCAAAGAGATTCACTTACTAATATGGTTGCAGTTGTTTCTTCATACCAAAACTGGAAAAACATGAAGACAAATCTTATTCTTGTTTCCACTCATTCAATTAAACAATAAGCATAGAAAACAAACAGTCGAACACGATCTTTGACTGAACCAAAGTTAGCTATCTGTTAATAAACAACACTGTCGAAGTTGTACGACGAAGACAATAAATAACGTCTTATCAAACGTCCCAAGTGGAGGCCTACTTGTTAACACGTGTCTCGACGATCGATAAAACGCTGATCGATAGGGGCGTTCGCGAAAGTCGATAGTCAAGCCCACCTCTAGTAGGTACAACACTACTACCGCTTACGACTTTCTACGTGTCGGCCGATACGTCAATTGTCCTTACTGTTGTCGGTGATTGTACTTAATAAGGGTTAACTAATAGCTTGTGTTTTGTTTTATCTGTACTGGAGGTGAATGCAAGCCTGTGTGGGTTTAAGAAATACTTGAATAGGGAAATGATGTAGGCGATACTTCAAGTCTGAAGGATTTACGCTCAGATAGACGGATAGAATAAGTAGTCTTCATTATGTTCACCATAAAAATTTCATTTACATTAAAGAAGATATTTCACATAGGGTGACACACAATAATAATAATGTTGGTCATCCGGTGGCGAGATGGGCAGCCGACATTGTTGCCATTGCGGGAATATCCTGGGTGAGGCTGGCACAGGAGCGTGGAGATTGGCACAAGCAAAGAGAGGCCACCCAGCAGTGACTGAAGTTTGGCTGTGGATGATAATGATGATGACACACAATACGCTTAGTGCTTCACTTTTAATCTTTTCTATTTTGACTGGTTGCTTAAGTCGATGGTGGTTATAAATATACAAAGAAATTTAAGAGTTATAGAGCGGTCATTGGGAGCATTATCGTATAAAAAAAAATATCCCGAACATTTTCGATTTTGACACAGCCTGAAAAGCGGGCTTATGACACTAGACAAACCTACTTGTTACAAAGTAAGTAGTAACAAGTTTTGGATTACGATTTTCTTCGTCTTGTCCCGTCTATCGCTCGTAAATATTTGAACATCGTTGTAAACATGTGTAAACTGCAACTTAAGTCATCATTCCATTTTGTTGGGTTCGGTTTCGGGTCTTCCCTATTTGTTACGGTTCGACAAATATTGGTCAGTGGTCAGAGATCTTGAAGTGAGGTAGATTTGATTTCGTCCAAAAGAGCACGAAGGGAATTTGGAATGATATTCATATTTGAATATTAATTTCTGAGTTCCTATTTATTTCTATTTTGGAGTCAAATCAATAGAAAGATGAACTTAAAGGGAGCTAGCCAAAAGCAAGCTCCGCTTATCACACACATCCTGTCAAAGTGAACCTCAAGATTGAATTCAAACACTTTAAACACAAGAATAAAATTACACGAACAACCTTAAATTTCCTCGCACTCGTGGGAAACCTCACCAAAGTCACAGACTTGTAAGTTGCATAAACAACCACCCTGAGCAATTGGTTGCCTCATCGCAATCGCAAGCCGTCGCCTAACCACTGCTTATCTCTCTCCTTATAAAGAACATGGGTATGTTAGTGTCACGTGGACTTGGAACACGATTTATGTGCACCATACAACGTCAGGATGTTGTTTCGTACTGTACAGGTTGTATGTACGTACAGACAAAAGCAGTAATATATACAGAGTGGGTATGCCATCAGTCAAAACTACTTTGGCCAGTTCAAACTATTTTAACAGTAACTGTAATAAGTAATATGTTGTAGGTACGGTTTTTGTTTTATAACCCTTTAAAAATATTATGGTGTTGTAGTGTAGTAGTTCATTGAATGACTATTTCATGTAAAAGTCATTCAATGGGATTAAATGAAGTCAAACGGCTGTATTGATGTTTTTAATGATTATAACTCAGTAAAGCCATATTTGTTACGGTCGCGAATCATATTTTGTTCAATATACAACCTGACACTGACCGGGAAACTGCAAAAAAGTAGGAAAATTTGAATTTCGCGGGCTACCCTGGCACTACGCCCTTAAGGTTTTTTCTTTTTGCACACCCTTTAGGAGCATTCGTATAAATGGTGTTCGAGATTAGACCATTTAACATGAACTGAACATTGCAGAGTTGTATTTGCTTATCAGCTTTCTTGACTGCACTACATGCAACTCTGTAGTCCCAAGAGTGACAATTTAAGCAACAAACACAATTACGCGTGACTTGCTAAGTTTTATAGCGAGCCTGCGAATAAATTTGTTACACAAAATACCATACTATTTAACTTTGTAAATTCAACAATTTCATCATCTGCCTAGCCTTTTCCCAACAATGTTGGGTCCAATCAAACCGGATGCAGCTGAATGCTGACTGCCTATCTGACATCCACAACCCAGTTCAAATTCAACAATGTTCAGTGCATTTTTTATGGTGTTCGATTTTTTTACATACATATTATTTACAGCAGTGTATTACTATTAATGTCCACCAAAATTCATTCTGAAGTAACTTCTCCACGATGCAAAATCTTCACACGATTACAAAATTTATTGTTGTGAAGTTTTTGTTGGATACCACGACGCAATTAATCAAAAATAAATAAATGGCAACGTCTTTAAAAACATAAATACGGTACATAATATTTGGAAAAAAATATTATTGACGCATTCGAAATGCACATTATAAGTATCAGTACCGCTTAAAAACATGTTAGATGTAGAAAGATAAACATGAAATGATCTTTAATCGAAAGCAGACTACTCTAACATATCCATTAACTCTCTGATTGAGAATTAAACTCCAGCTACCAGCAATTTTTGCACACAAAAGAAATCGGGTGCACACAATGGACTAAAAAAAAAGAAAAACAGAATGTTCTAGTTAACCGCAGTTAACTAAAGCGAAATGTAACGGCGCACAAAAATCAACCGTATCATTGAATCGTGTTGATCTTAAGAAAGATCTCTTTACGTATCGATTTCTCTGACACACAAAAAGTGATCGAGTCAGCGAAAAAATCGAGTGACTTTTTTGAGTGTCGCGTCGTTAAGCTTTGGTAAATGTCAAAAAAAGTATAAAGTGAAATCGTTACGGTACACAGTGACTCAAAATGTTACTTTTCATTTTTTTCTTCAATTATTTTAAAACACCTAGAGCGTGATATCTAGGCCACGGTTACATCCCTGGTCAAAAATCTTTTGACGAAGTATTGCTGAAAAGACAAGAATTTAAAAGTGTAAAATAAAAAGAGAGCAATATAAAGAAAAGTTCCTAAAGCTTACCATGAAAAAGACTAAGATAATCACGACAAAACACTTAACCACAAAGAATCTAGCGACTAAACTGGAAAGTACAAAAACGCGCTCTAGTTTTACAGCAAAAACGGCACAATAGCTATACTTAAGTATAGTGAAAAAGTGGCTTCATAACGCTTTCTACATTCAGACGTGAGCCAAGCTATGGCTCTGTGGGTAAGATAAATTGAAGAAATCTGAACAAACCGCAATGATTATGCTTAGGATGTAGATGATAGCGATGAAGATCAGCATTTTATTGATAGTAGCGGTGTAATATCAACTGTGGATATTAAAATACGCCTTTCTAGTTCATAGGCCAGTCTTCTTAAGGAGCCAAAATATGAGAACCGTAAACATAATAATTATAAGGTCGGACGAACAACAGGACACAAAAACACATATACACAGATAAATGATAACATATGTAATACATAGCTCAATACACGCCTAATACCCTATAACAGTACAAAAAACAATATCTATAACGACACAAACAAAATCCAGTAAAAATAGATGTACTTCTCTAATTAATACCAAAACAATTATGCAACAAGAGTTTATCCATATTGGCACTTTAATAGATGTTAAATTTACTATGTATCTATTAATCAATTTGAAATTAAACCATAAACACCAAGTAAATACAGAATTTAATCACTAGATTAGGTAGTATCATAGAACTAAACTGATTATTATCTTTAAATTACGATAGGTTTAACGATTTTCCGTAGGCGAAGGATATCAAACTGTCAAATATGTAATATTTTCAGCTTTTATAACAGTGTAACAGCTACCTACGTTCTTCATAAAACATACAATGTAAACACACTGGTTTTAACACAACATCTAAGAATTTTGCAAGAAATATCAATAATTTTATAGAAATCCTCAAGGGAAGGGTAAGATTATATTACTAAAGCAGTCACAGTAAAGTGAACACATTTAATAAAACTTTCATACAATTTATAACAATCAAATGAATGAATGATACATCAAGAAAAAAAACAAGAAAACTACTACTACTTGATCAATCAAGTATAAATTCAACTAAATAGAAAGCATTATGCAATTCAAACCCAGAAGATAAAGGTAGTGTATTAGTCCAGGTGGCTACCATGGCGTTTTAAAGCACGAGTAATTCCAGTGTAGGAAAGAGATGGTGCTAGACGACCTGTATAGCTCTGTCTCTTTCCCACACTGGAATTACTCCTGCTTTAAAACGTCATAGTAGCCCCCCAGGAAGTAAGAAAACATACAAAAAAAAAATAATAGAAACACAAACTATTAAAACTAGTGGCACTTTTGAATGACGAAACATTTATACCTATAATCAAAGCCCAACAAATAACCGAACAACAAATTGGTCATAAAAACCGATAGTAAAAACAATGAAAAAAAGACACAAAATCTTCCAAAAGCTTCGCAATCTTCTATTTTCTTGCTTCATGTTATGTGTGCAGATACAGTAGTATCGCCCAACACCAGTGATGCCACTAAGAGACCACGGGACTATTACAATATAACCCGTGAATTCTTCCAGTGCCATTGCCTGTGCATGGTGCGAGTGCTTCGCTGCAATTCTTGTGTCGTCTATCGCGGTATCTTCTTTGTTTCTTTCTTCTTCATAAAGCTATACGGATTACGTGTCAATTTATTGACACTGAAAATACAATATTTTCGGACCAGCCGCCTATATGTACATAAAATATATAATTACTTCACGCTTATAAGCTACAATGTTTCAAACACTTTCAAATACAAATATTTTACCGTAAGCAAAACGGGTTGGTAGATTAAGATAGTAAACTAAATTACTCTTAATGTTAAATCAAAACATCTTCAAAAAACCTCTTAGTTTATATCTCGTCATTTATCTCGAAAGCTCCTTCATTTGTTTTGATTACACCTTTCAACTTAGACGTTTGCAAATAAAAAGTGTGTTCAGTTTTAAAATCTAATTCAACATAACATGTGTTAGGACTGTTAGTAACATTATCAGTGACGGTTTTTATCTTAACAATCTTGTATTGGAGATCACATATCTGTGTAAAAAACAGCAAATCATTTAGTTTAACAACTTCAGTGTCTTGTCTGATCCTAATTTGGCATTCAATAATATACGTGGCAGATGCTGCGATAAAGTCTGCAAATACCACCTCTTTAGATCCTGTTATTTATTCGATGTTCAATCCCTAAAATCATATAGAATAAAGGTGATCATTGTGATTTCAGTATCTTAGCTGCTTCAGCATTATCAATATCAATCAGCCGAAAAACCTCTGCTACATCTAAATATATGCCTCCCAAAAGTGTTACCGCACCTATCACTATCAGTCCTGTTCTTAGCTGCTTGCTTAGTTACACTTTCATCCAAAACCGGCTTTTTGGTTTTTTTTTTCTGTGACGTCATTGACTTAAACCAATAACTACTTGAAAACATTTCTATCAAGATTGAATAAAATAGAAGTTTTGAAAAACCAATCAAAGCCACTAGTTGGTAGTTATAGACAGTTCTCAATAAAATCGTGTTAACTATTTTATTTACGACCGTCGTCGTGTGCATTGTGCGCGGTAGCATGCACTTCTGTTGTTGTGTTAAGGACTCAGACATACACACCGACTTGAAACTTACAATTTCATGATTCCTTACAAGGAATGATTTATAGAGATATTTGATAGACTTGGTAGACATGATGACACAAAAGCCAATAAAATTAGGAATTATGATTGGTACCGACGATGATATCTGATAGAGATGTCTTAGAGAAAAAAAGACACAGACGACAGACCATCAATATAATGGGAAAAAAGATATACACTAGTGATGATGGATGGATTAATAAACAACATAAGTACTGATAAGAAACAGCAGTCGGTTCTAGAAGCAAACCTAACATTTTTAGGTACATAAAAATCTTACAAAAATGAAGTCAACAAACCAAATCCTCCATATTTGCATAACATCCCAAGCACATCCTAAATCTAACAGTAAAAACACATTGCTCAATTGTACCGCGTCCGTCGTACGTGTACGAGCCCTAAGAGATGTTTATCCGGCGTGCGCGCAGGTTGCAATTAAAATTAATGAATGGTACAAGTGTCGCTACATGTTACATACAGTAAGCTAGTACCCATTTGTACTTGTGCGTTTCAGTATAGCAATTAGAAGGAAGCGAATGATGGATTCATTGATTGGAAATAGTGGGGTTAAGTTTTATTTGGGTACTTTTAATTAAGTTTTGACACGACTTCTATCATGTAAAGAAGTTGTTGTAACCATTAATTTTATTTGAATTCAGTGTTTTCATTACTTACAAACTACAAATAGATCTAAAATAAATAATAAAAATGTATAACTATCAAAATAGGAAAAGGATTACCTACAAGGTGTCAAAAATTCATCCACATACTACTAATACTACTAAAATCTTTGAATAGCTGAAAAATTAGGCAAGGTCAAGAAAAGAGGAGGCCGTCAAAAGTTCCGTCCAAAATAGGTTTTAGAAAATTATACTGATGAGTGGTCTGGTAAATGAACCGGTAAAGAACCAGATTTCAATAACATATTCAAGTAAGTGCTATTCAACACACATTTAAAGAAAATAAAGAAAAAACATTACATTGGCAAATCTATTGAATAACACAAGTTATAAAGCGCGTAGGTAAGTGGCCTCACTTATGAGACCGACTAAACCGTTTAATACTACATAAAACCGATATACATTAGTTGAACGATCCACATAAAAATAACGCCAGGTATTTTCTTAGAAATCGATGCAAAAGACGGTAGATGAAATCGTCGATACTTAAAATACTCACACGCGATCAGAAAGTTTTATATCTACTGAGTCATGTTGTATCTAAATTGAATCAAGATCTAAGACTTGGATGACCATTAGTCATCCAGATTTATGTTCTTGGTTCCGTCTTCTGGTCACAAATTCTGATATTGATTAGCAGATATTAACTTCAGTTAACGACACGTTCCATCTTAGTAGTTTACTAATCAACACCGTTTAAGTAAATGATAATTGTAGGTAACTCTCTCGTTAGATTAGTGGTCGCAAGCGCGACTGCTGAGCATGAGGTCCTAGGTTCAATTCCCAGGTCGGGCAAAGGGTTATTGGGTACATCCATCCGGAATTTCTCAGTAGGAGTCACGGAGTCTGGATTTGTGCCCGGTTGATAGTAATAGGATCGCCCTCTCACGTGGGACTTATAAACATAACTGGCTAAATTTGGGTGTACTATTAGGTATACTTCTGCCTAACCCTTCGGGTATTAGCCGTGATGTGCTGTTATAATTGTAAGTATTCTAGACATTATACACTCGAGAGCAATGCATCCGGGTCACTTAAAGAATCCTAAAAATCTCGGAAACTAAAAATGCTAGGTTAATGCAATAAATTGTATTTAATAGACAATGTAATACTCCTTAAATGAAGGTATTAAAACTTCTTAGTTATTGTAAAGTTATATCATAAAAAAACAAATTTGAAAAAGGGCCACTTTCGAAGATGGAACTACGAAATTACAGCATTTGGTTTTGCTTTTGTTTGTAATCTGTCATTTATGTGGGTACATAAACCATGTTGATAGTGCTCTATATGCATTATTCAAGCTGAAATTATGTCGCTTACGCCTGAAGAATGCACCAGAATACTTACAATGCTGGAAACCGGCCGGAGTCAGCGCGATACAGCCAGGACTGTCGGTGTGTCGCTGTCAACAGTACAAAGAGTTCTCCGACGTTACGAAGAAACTGGTTCTAACCTACGCAGACCAGGAACGGGCAGAACCAGGTGTACCACAGCACGAGAAGACCGATACTTGGTGAACACCATGCTTCGAAATCGCTTTCTCACAGGAACTGAACTCACAAATCAGTTTCGACGCCTCGGAGGAAGTAACCCAAGTGCATGGACAGTAAGACGTCGGCTTGCTGAATCTAACTTAAAACCCCTTAGACCTGCAAACGGCCCTAAACTGGAGCGTGGGCATCGTATTTCAAGACTAAGATATGCCCAGAGCCACGTAAATTGGAGTATTGAAGATTGGTCAAAAGTTATGTTCTCCGACGAATCAAAATTTATGCTCTACAAGCACGATGGAAGACACAGAGTGTATCGAAGACCAGGGGAAAGATTCAAGCAAGCATGCATCGAAGAAAAAGTAGCCTACGGTGGTGGGTCTGTACTTGTGTGGGTCGGAATTTCTTCTGAAAGTCGCACAGAGCTGGTGATCATAGAAAACGGCTCTTTATCTAGCGTAAGATATGTTGAAGAAATCCTCAATGATCACGTTGGTCCATTTATGGTCAATTTAGGTGAGGATGCTATATTTATGCATGACAATGCCCGACCTCATACAGGTAGGATTGTGAATGACTACCTTCAAGAGATGAACATTACTCGTATGGAGTGGCCAGCGCGCAGCCCGGATATCAACCCGATCGAGCATGCTTGGGACGAGCTAGGCAGATGCGTAAAACAACGAAACCCTCCCCCAATCACGCTTCGTGAGCTCAAAATTGCTCTCACAGAGGAATGGGAGAGTATTCCCCAAAATCGTATAAGGAACTTGGTGTACAGCATGCCAAACCGCGTAAACGCAGTAATGGAAGCACGAGGAGGCAATACGAAGTATTAAAATTCAAGACAATCGTAATAAAGTTCAAAAATTTCATGTTTCCTATTTTTGTTTTAAGGAGAGATCAGCAGTTTTTTTCTTTATGTAATTTTGTGTTAATAAAATGTAGAGCGACTCATATTTTTTTTACTTTCATTTAAGGAGTATTACATTGTCTATTAAATACAATTTATTGCATTAACCTATCATTTTTAGTTTCCGAGATTTTTAACATTCTTTAAGTGACCCGGATTCATTGCTCTCGAGTGTATTAAAGTTAAATCAATGGGAGCGGTTATCTAGACATGAGAATGTCAAAACACTTAGCAGTAAGTAAGAAATTGAATTTATGGATTTCAACTTATCTATTGAAATCCTGTCCTTATCAGTGTTGAACAATCAAATCTTTAGTTTCAAATCTATTGCTGTGAGTTATTGGATTAATTAATGGAAAGATAACAACAATGCAATGCACCAGATTAGGGTACCTTGTCTGTATTTTGTTCGACTACTGAATATTGGCGACGTCAGTCCACTTTACTCGGGAAAGTTATCAATAAAATCTGTTTGGAATTAAATAAATCAGTGCGCTCTCTGCTATGGTATCTGACGATGCATCTCTGTGGCCTGTAATTGGGCTTGACTCCTCACTATATTTATTTAATAATACGCGTCTATTTCCGCTGACAACATCGGACGAGATCTATCTAACGAAGAAATGCAAATAAACCATGTTCCTCTCGCGAGCCTGCCGTCACAAATTAAAACTTAATAAGTTAATACATGGCGGCAACACGAAGTAGAGTTTACGAAAGTGTTGAACACAATTTTAATCCAGATTCTAAATAAGACTGTGATTAGATTAAATTTTTAATTACTAAAGATGGCCAGTAACAAGATTTGTTGATTTTATACAGGCATCCTCTATAACCTCTATGCAAACATCCCTTAGTAAGTAAATAGATTAATTATCAAACGATATTCGCAAAGCTCGTCTACTAGTGAGATCAAGCATTTCCTTTTATAATATTAATTAGCTGTAACCATCAATAATTTATTCTAAGCTCAAATCGATCAGCAACAATTATATATCTCTCCAATTAAAACAAACGATATCGATTAAAGCAATTTAAATCGATTCCATGGGAATCGTGGCTGCATTTCCCAGCGGATTAGCTCCTCGCTCCACAGAGTACACTCGATATACTGTGCGAGTAACAGTCATGCTGAGATTTAATGCTCTGCTTACGAGGATAGACTCACGAACCGCAACCCCGAGTCCCTAACACACACCAACACGTTTACGTTACAGTACAACCGAGAGTAACACGAAATGCGAACGCAAACGGCTCAAGCGAGATGCAAAATTGTTACGCGACTAACAAGCGCTGGGAAAAGAAAATTGGCAGTGAATTGAATAGCAATAACTAAGTGCGAATTTGCATTGTCCGTAGTGGGTTGTCTCCGATCGTTATAAATAGATCTATGGCAATAAATAAACGTTTTATCTTATCGTTAAGCGGACGGCGATAAATCTCGGTGTATCAGATAAAGTAGCTTATTTATCTATGTATATCTCATATCATTCATTGTGTGAATCATTCATAATACCTACGTATTGATGATGAAAGAACGTCACACATGGGACCTCTAAGTTGGAAGCAAATCTTCAGAAAAAATCACTAAAACAGTTTTAAAAACAAATCAGTCTTTCGTGTCGAATCGTAACGATTTATGTGTGTCCAACCTGTGTCCTATACTACAGGACCACAGTCCTACACTACAATGAACTGAGTTCATAGTATTACATAAAATACGAAGAAAATCCTGAAATTCATCACCATAAAGCAAGTACTATAAATCAACTCAACAGTAATTTCAACAACCATTCTTAAATAGATGCACACAGGCATGATAATCATCAACAACACCAACATAAATTGTACGGTGTCTCCTAATACCGGCAAATGTAACCCAACAATAGATTTATCTCATTACGGGTTTAACCGTTCGCGACAGCGGTTGTCACGACGCTAAAATATTTGCATTGTAATCCACCCCGTTTCCTGATATGTCTGTTAAATTATTCGCAGTGTTTGGTAATAAACTTGAGGCGAAATTGTGCGCACGCGCTGCGGGGGTGCCTCGCACACATGCTTGTGGGATGTTAGAGAACGATGCAGAAGGTCTATCTTGTATTTGATACGAGTGAAGTGGACTCTTTTGCACTGCACGCAGTCAAACTGTAAAAATCTAAAATGTTCCGAAAAACGGTCGTTTGATTCTGTGGATTTAGTGGAAAAAGTGTCACCGATTTTCTAATAATTCACTTATGAAATCTATCCTTTTCCTTTAAATGCCAAAAGTCCAGTTACTACTACATATTATAGTCATGGGATTTCCAACTAAACCTTTCATAAATTTTTGTTACGTACACACGGCGACATATCAAGCTATACAGTTCCATTATAACACGGCCTCGCATTGTATAGATTTCCCGTACAATTAGAGATCCGCTTATACTGGTTATTCATAGCTTGATTGGTCGTGCGTACACTTACTCTTATCGGTTAGGTGCGTTACGAATTAGACAGGAATGAAATAGGTATGATGAAATTCATAATACAAATCTACATGTGAATTATCGTAAAACGGTAAACTTTGCAAACCGTTAGGATGTGCTCATCTCCAGGATTATAGAGAGCTAGAGAGACTTGACTGTGACTTATGAATCGAGTTTTTTACTTTAGTAATTATTTATGAAATTAAACATTATAACTGTTATTGTAGACGAGGAGTATGCATCTCTTTTTTCATTATAAAAAATATTGACTATAATAGTCACTTTCTGACGAACAAATCTCCAAAATATTAAAATTGAATCTTACCTAAAACCAATTAGGAACAATTCCCGTTCCTCTTTCCTCATTTGTCTTATGTTCATATTTTCCTCTTGTCGTGACCTCTCGTTTGTATACAGTTTCCTCCACAATTATGCAGACTCGCCCTGTCCTCGAAGATGCGCTCTTTGATACCGTTGCTTCGTTGATTTCGTTCTGTTTTCAAAACATTTCGCTTGCTTACGTCAGTCGCTCAGTGCATGCATAAGTGAGAATGCATTTTGAGATACACCTTTGAGTTGTTTTGGGAAATCCTCATTTAAAGTAAGCAAGCACCAAGATATTTACAGCAAAATTTAAAAAAGGACCAATTTTACCAACGAAACTTAACGTGAAAACATGACAGCTCTCGATCGCGGTTTAGGTCTGCTGTCCGCGTTAAGTTTCACTGTTAATATTTGCCCTTACAACGCTTTATTGTGTACCTAAGACCAGTATCATTGTAAACCTTTATTTAATAATGATAGCTACCATCCTACGCTTTATTTCAAATAAATGTCCTAGTGGCAGAGCACCGTTCTCAAAAATAAGAGAACAAAAATTTTCCCACAGGCTTGTGTTACTGCCGTCGTCCCGTCAGAAGGCGCGACAGGATGGGTGGGCGTCCCAAACGCTACCGTGCGTCGACGTTGGAACTAATTAATTCGAACGGACCCTGCGGGCGTCCAGCTCCCGGCCTACGCTGCGTCTCAACCGCTTGTGACAAAAAGTGGACCTGTTGCGGCTAGATTTCTTAAAGATTTTGATTAGGAATTTCGTGTGCGTTAGAATTATAATATTTTTGAGATATTACTCAGAGTATTTTTTTAATCCAACAACTTTTTATTATGTCAAAGAAAACTAAACACAAGTCACCCAGGAGTAGATTTCAAAATGTATTCAAATATAGGAAATTACTTTTGTTGCTATCTTTTGTTCTTCCGCATTCCGTAACTTTTTATATTTCCTTCATTTCATCACAAAACAAACCAGCAAATCAAAGAACATAAACTAATGTAGAAGTATAAATTATGAACAACACAAATCATCGTTAAACGCTAATGAGACCAACAGTCGGTGCTATGCCCTTAAGGGGATACCAGGGAGGGCTACAGAGCGCGCAGGAGCAAATCGTTAAACACCAGGAACTAAGGAGCTGGTCATTCATAATTCAGCTTTATGTTAGGACTTGTCCCGCGGCTAATAGTTATGAGCATTGATTGAAAAATATTACTTGGAACATCTATTTATTTATATTGGAGACGGAGCCTGTTTAGTTTATAGCTAACTATTACATACATGATACGTTAATGTTTTTTTTTGCGAAAAATGTTTTCAACTGTTTTAGGCCCAACTTGTCCTATAATACACTCCTATACAAGTTTATATTTAGTTCAACATCCAGTTCCACATTCAATTAATGGAAACCACAAGCTGAAAGTACCAGGCTTCCATAAATCATTTGGAGCAAAAATAAGACAGCTTTAATTAAAGCAGGCGAGTCATAAACTGTCCATATCGTATTGAAATAAATCGAGGTTTTCCATTAAATCGACTTCTTCGCTCTGAATGATTGAGTGTTATTGAATCAACAGCCTATTAAAAGAGACTTAGTATCCATGATCATGAGAAAACTAAAGCTAAACAGTATGGGAGGAAGACTTCGATGACAAGACGCATCAATTTGGGGAGGGGGGTATGGTGGAAACCAGAAGACAGTCAAGTGTTTCAGAAACACAAAACTCCATGAATTTCTGATCACAAAACTAAAAGCAAATTCTAATTTCGCCTAAAGAAACATATACATAGTTAAGTAAATGTTTATCAAAATCGTGCAAAGTATAGTTAAAGGAATTTTCAGTAGTATACGTAAAACAACTTTGGTACCAAGAGACTAGGGGCAATAAGGAGATTATAATGTATTCAATTTGCCGTACATGGTGTGGTTACGAAGTGAGCTTTCTTAACACATGGCTTCATGGCCGTGTGTGGTTAGGCTTAGGTTACATTAATGGAATTAGGGCTAGGAGAATTTTGTAGAACAGGAGTTATTTTGGTAGAATATAAGATTCAACTTTCAATATTTATCGTAATGATGTTCAAGACCCTATGGCAGTGGGAATTGGAACACACAATCATTGACCCATTGGATCATACAAAAAATCAGCAGTAATGTGGATGCAAACATTCCCACCTGAAACAAAGTAGAACTACATCTGCTACTTGTAAGGAAGGCCGAATATTGTGCTGTTAAAGAAATTAGATGATATACTAATTAGAATATAAGTATGTAGTAAGTTTCTTTTGAGTATCAGAGATAGGAGTAAAAAAACTCACCAAGAACAACCATCAGGATGACGAAGTTTGATGACGTAGAAACTAAAACTAATTCTCCTAACGCAACATCATGGTGTATTCCTTCCCTAATGAAACCAAGCATAAAATAGGCCTTAAGGTCTATTTAGACGCGTTCGTGACTCCCCAGCAATTCCATGTCTATGTTATGCCGTGGGAGTCGCCTCGCCATCGACAATATTCCGTGCTATTTCGAATATTGAACTAAATTCAACGATTTCGGTAAAGCGAATGTGAATACAACCTAGAATGGTTTTGAAACGACTGTCTGGAAAGGTCTCAGCTCCTCTGCCTATGATCATGTTTGGAATGGTTGTTTAGTGGCATTTGTTGATTGTATATTTGCAATTTCACATTGGGGAACCTTTACTGTTTATCACATGCTTCGGTGAAGGAAAACATCGTGAGGAAACCAGCAAGCCTGACAGATATTTCTCGACGGTATGGAAAACCAAGTCATAGGCCCATGTGCAGCATAAAAACTCTGACACCAGGTTAGGCACTAACCACACGTTATAGAAAGAACCGTTGCTATAATCCGAATTTGAAGCAGTTGAAGGTTGGTAAAGGCAACGCTACCAAGTTTATGTTTTGTTTTTTCTGACAAAAAACAAATGAAACACGCAAAACTGTTTAAAAACTGAACAATGTTCTATTCTGAGTCCATGGGCGAATTGCTTTTGTTTTTTTTTTATTTTAAGTTAGTATCTTTTAGCTCATGAAACGGCTTGCAAATGATCACCAGACTTTTGCGATGATCAAGATGTAGGACCGCTTTAGTTTAATAGTTAACATAACATCACGCCTCTGTTAGGCAGAGGTGTACCTAATAGTACACCCACATTTCGCCAGTTATGTTTAAGATGTAATAGAGGACGAGCCTATTGCCATCAACCGGCCACAAATCCAGACACCGTGGCTGCTACTGAGAAATACCTGCCGGAAAACCCAATAACACTATGCCTGACCTGGGAATCGAACCCAGAACCTCATTCTGAGCAGTCGCGCTTGCGACCACTAGACTAACGAGTAGGTATAATAACTATCAACCAATATTAATTGAATTCTTAGTCTTGAATGATTTATCAAGCTGTATCTGTCGAAGTTTATTGTAAAAGGAAGCTATAGGTATATTTTAAAAGTTAAAACTGAAGCGATAAATGAAATTATCGTTTCAACATAATCTTTGGTTGTAGTTAAGTTAAGCAAACGATAAATCGTTTCATTTATGGGGGGCCTTTAGATATACGACACTAATAAAAGTTTTAAAGTCTTACCAAGCGATAGTCTAATAAATTACTTTTCTGTTAACACTACGTAGGTACTGTATATATGGTTAAGTGTTTTGTCTCGGTAAATAATGTTTACTTACGTGAACATTTACAAGTAAACAGGGTAAAATGAAATAATCATTTAGATTAAAATAACAGCTGAATTCTTTTCATTTAGTAACACCGGTTTCGGGTAACCAATTCCGTTGTCAAAACACATTTTAATATTTTTGATTTTTGTGGTCTTAACACCATAATTACTATTGAGAGTCTTGCTGGATCTAGTGTGAAAAAACTCCACTAATCATTAATTGGTTTATTGTAACTATGCATTCTTAAGCCCTAAGTGTCTATTATAACGAGATGAAAAACGTCTGTTTACAACTACCTACCCAAAACGTCAATACTCAATAGAACTAATTAATTCACAAAAACAGTAAATATTTAGTAAAACACTTGTCCCGGACAAATCGCATCTGTTTTGTCGCGTCTCATCCACGGAACTCTGCCCGGCGCGCGCGCAGGTCGGTCGGCGGGACGAGTTCCACAGGTTGTTTGAAACTGGTTTGAATATTCATAGAGTACGAGTGCCAACGGCCGCCACACTATGCCGATGACATAATGAATCCGAATCGATTTATTAGATCCATTCGATATTGACTTTGTTGTGAACTTGTGATTTAAAGTGGTAGGAATGTTAATGTTGTCAGCCGTTTTTTTTATAGATTTTTAGGAGTTAAGTGATTGTTTTTTGGTGTTTTAATTTGTTGGTCAAATTAATTTTTATTTATTGGTTTCTGTGTAAAAAAATGTATTTGGTAGGTTGTTTTTACGTTTTGCTTTGGCCAAAACAAAAACGAGAATCGTATGAAACCGAACAGACAGGCACACCCACAAGGTATGACATTGTCCACATAATAGTTGTCAGGCAGAATTAAAACGCGATGATTTATTATATATACCTACAAACGAATACATCAAGTCAATAAGAAACTTCACAAAAAAAAACGAAATATTAATAAGTTAATGACACACACATCGATGTTTCATAAACGGTGGCACATTTTTTATCTACAGAAGCAAGAAAGTTAATCAAGTGGATATTATTATCTCAATAAATTGTGCGATCATCTCGCTTGACAATCTGGCTCAGTCACCTACTTACATTATAATGAGCGTCACTTAAGAAATTACGATCACTACTGTCAATACTTATTTGACAGCAACTAATGGAGGTGTTATCGACAGCTCAAATTAACTATATAATTTGTTATAAATAACATTAAGTTAAAAAATAAGCAAAATCAAACAAGACACTTAACAAGATCGCTGTTTTTGCGTCATTGCATCAAATTAATTAAAAAAGAATTAATTGCCGCATCAGGTGTGTTCGTTTTTCGTTGCTCCATAGTAAGCGACCGGTTTCTCGAAAATACATGAGCGACGATGCGCGAGCGCATGACTCACTGGCACACGGGCCGGTACTACGAACGAGCGAATTTCGGACAGATAAATTATTCACTTTATCAAGATCAAGGACTGCAGTCAACATCGTCAACACGTGAACGTTTTAATTACAAGCAATTTGTGGAACGTGGCGTCATTTTAATAAAATTTACCTTCATGTGGAATAATTTTTTTTTACCGTCTGAAAAACGGTTCACGGTCAGTTAAATACGGACGGAAATTCGACTTATAATATGTTAATGAAAATTCTTTGTTTAAAACTTAATTAGATGAATTGATTAACTTCACTAGCACACAACCTAATGAAAATAGGAAATCTAGTCAAAACAGTAAACGATTATTAACAATTAAATTAGACAAAGGAATTAGTCATCAACGTTCGATCCTACTTCATCTATGGCCTGACTATACGATTTTCATTGATAGTTTCATAGCAGCAAGCAGGTTTAGCAATAGGCGGAAATAATAAATAAGCTATATCCGTAGCAACGTAGCAACTAGAAAACTGCCTCATTTGGGGACAAAGTGTAATTACTACATTACAAAGCCCGTAGTCAGGTCCACTATAAATAAAATGCTGTAACGGCTCTATTGTAAGCGCTCCGGTTACAGTATCTAACTGAGCGAGAATTGTGAAAAATTTGATTTTGGCTAAAATAAAAAGAATGTGCCCATGTTGATAGGTAACAAAGCTTTCTAATTACGTGCGAGCAAGACGTAATGTGCCGTAGTACTAGACTACTCGTAGAAAACCCCTAGCTATATTAAAATACACGTGGTGAGGTCCACAATAAATAAAATGCTGATATGGCTCTATTGTAAGCGCTCTGGTTACAGTATATAACTGAGCGAGATTGTGAAAAATATGCAAAAGATATAAATTTTGTGATGGCATTTGGTCGTGATTTGATTCAAGCGCTTGTATTGATATTTAGACATTTTCATGTACAATTTCAAAATAATTAATCTTGGATTTCACTGTATCCTATATCTATGAAATCGAGCAGTGAGCAAGCGAGGTGATTGTAACTGATCATTCCGTCTTTGTTATCTTTGTATGAGTAGAAACATTAGCATTTTAGTGGGACAATCTTATCTTATATCATTACAAACTCTGGAATACATCGCTTAACAAACGAAAAAAAAAACATCGGAAAAAAACAGCTGTTACTTTGTCCTACAAAAGTGCAATACATCCTGTATATAGAATGACACTTTGTCTAGGCCCAGGGTGTGCTGGGAGTACATTTAAAAATAATAATAAATGTAAAACTGCTGTGAACTACTACTACACTGCACACACACACCCACTACACCATTGTTACTACTGTCACTGTCTGTGCACTGTACTACTGTTTCTACTGTGTGTGTGTGTGTGTGTTGTACTGCTTGTGCACATAGGTGTATCCTCTTCTGCAAATGCAATCGAAGTAAGGTTTGCTGTAAGAAAACCCAATTCTAGGTTAAGCTCGCCGTTACTGTAAAAATCACCTCTCATGAAGGCCATTTCAATGCACCCTAGTGCGACAATCGCAGGCCAGCATTATATTTATTTACAAATGATATTGTCAGGTAGCGTCCACGGGTAATTACTCAGTGGGTTGACGCGAAGCGACAGGTTAAACGAGTTCGTTTCCCTCCCGGACGCGAAACGAGTCGGATTGGGGTTCTTTGACGTTTTACTTGGATACGGAAGCCTTTTGGTTAAGAATTAGGAGTAAAAATTGTTTGTTTGCCATAATTATTTTGGAAATATCATGAAATAACATACACGTGTTGTGTTGTTTTGAATTTAAATGGTCTTACACGCGTAAATACGTTTTTTTCCTGTCATGAAATCTGAGGTTAAATTATAATAAATAACGATTTATTTACCAAGCTATGTATAGAAATGAGCTACAAGCCTACAAAAATAACACTTCATTAAGCAGCTCCTCATGTGTCAGTTAATTTGACGACATTCCAAAATATTTATAGGTACATAGTAATACAACCGGTAAGAAATATAGAGTTTTTACGATACACATATTAACATAATCCTACTTTATTGATATCGGAACAAATAAATAGTCGAGTTACACGGAGGAAGCATTTTGTCGTCTATCTACATTTATTTACAAGTTTATAAAATATTGCTGTCGTGGGAATTATTGCTTGTATTAAAATATTTATGATTATTGACAATTTAAACAGATGCCAATGCCTTGATAGGTGAAAGTTTTCACTGTTACTTTGGTAGTCTTCTTTATTTGTATCCGTTTATGTTTTACTAGTCATAAAACATAATCATTTACAACATAAAGTGTCTACACCTGCTATTGATTGGACTGTCAGACCGAACATACTTACTTACATAGGTACTTTAACTATTGCTAAAACATACCACCGTATACGGGTGTATGATACAATAATGATAATGAACTCGAGAAAAAACACTATCTACTTACATAGACATACCTAATATCTATAAAACCTGTTTTACTTCATAATCAGTTTACTGAACTTGACATCTACCTAGACAAATAAATAAAATTGAAGTGTCTGTTTGTAATATCAAAATAACAGCTTTTTGCTGAATGCACACGAAAGTATTATTGTATACGTTAAATAGAGATGGCAAAAATTTAAAAAAAAAATGTTTTTGTTCTATCTGTTTGTTTCGTCTGGACCGATTTTGACGGGTATTTTACTGGCAGATAGCTGATGTTATAAGGAGTAACTTATTGCAGATTTTATTTTAGAAAAAAAATATAATGGTTCCGTGCAAGAATGAAAACCCATGAAATTGTCAACAAAATCAAATTCAAATAGGGAGTAATATTTTTATAATAAATTTGACGCGGACGAAGTTTGCGCGCAACAAATAAGTACAAAACTTTATTGTCTCATCTGACACAAACTTCCTGATTCTGTCAAATAAGTATACAAAGAAACCATTAATGCATATCTAACGAAATACAACAATTATTATCGAAATTCTAATCACCTTTTTCACTTGCATCAACGGAACCCTTTTCCACAAAATGGCGCTTCCATCGATCGACCGGTTCAAGCCGCCCTCGTAACTTTGACGATCGGTTTTCATAAATCGTCCATCTAAATGACTTTAATGTAATTAGTAATAAATGAAATTGAATAGATAACAACATGCTCTTGAGTTATAAGACACTCGTTTTAAATGTGCTTTCGTTTAGATTTTGTTATCAAGTTTTAATATAAGATTTTTCAGTAGGCCATGTTTTTGACAGCTTATAAAAATGGTGAATTCGATTTTGTTTGGATTCCCTTTCATTTTGACAGCAAAACGTACTTATTGGTTTTACAAGATTTATTGCTAACTGAGCAAGTGTACGAAAACTAACAATGAACCAAAGTTCGCATAAAGATTTGAAGTTATTCATAATCTGATGCAAATTCTGTGTAATTTTCATTCGAGAATATACCTAATAATCTTAATACTGAAGTGGGTGAAACAGCTCGTGGCTAAATAATAACAGTCAGCCAGTCTTTTGGTGAAGCCGTGCTTGCCTAGGTTGGTCCGTGGAAGGGGGAGCACCCATTACATACCGAGTTTCCTCCGTGCCTCGGGAAGCACATTAAGCAAATGGTCCCGGCTGTAATATGTATATCTTTGACAATCGTTACAGGTAGTCAATGGCCCAAAAAGTCTGACAACCAGTCTTACCAAGGGGTATCGTATTACCCAGTACTAACTGGGTTGTGGAGGTCAGACAGGCAGTCGCTCCATATAAAATACTGGTATTCAGCTGCAGCCGGTTAGACTGGAAGCCGACCCAGACACAGTTGGGAAAAGGCTAGGCAGATGATGAATAAGGGTAAAAGACTTTCGAGCCACTTAAATTTTAAGCTTCAACATTATCGATATACCAGTTCCCAGAAATCCATATCCATAGACACGTCTGTTTATATATTTGACATACCAACTACTTGTTGACCCGGAAACCATAGAGTTGATCGTGGAAATGATTTTCTCTTCCCCTGCAGCCTGAGGTAAGGAAGTGGCCACTTGTACCTGATTACCATACCGGTACCATCGCAGTAAATAGGCCATCAATCATCGGTTTATGAATGTATTAACGATGTGTTGAAGTTAGTTTTAATGTCAAATGTTTAAGAAGGTATCCAGGTACTTGAAATAGACAGTTTTGAGAGTGGCTGACAAACAGCCTAAATAAACAACTACATTTAAAAACAATAAAATTAGATAATTTTCAAATTCTTAATACGGTTGATACTTTCAGCTAAAACCTAGAATAAAATATTACTATATTTGAATCGGATTTTGTTAACGATTTCAAGGGCTTTTTTTTTTAACGGAACCCTAATTCTTTTCTAAAACAAAAGTAGCCTAAGTTACTCCTTATAGCATCAGATATCTACCAGTAAAAAATCCGTCAAAATCGGTCCACCCATTTCGGGGATTAACAGGAACAAACAGACAGACAGAAAAAAAAAGAAATATAATTTTCCGAAACCCATCTTCAAAGCACGTCTAAAGGAGCTAAAGTTTGTTTACCAAGTTCAACAGGGAACTTCGAGTGTAAAAATAAATAACTTTAGTAATCCATCATACAAGTTAGCTAAGCAATTTGTTGGTGATATCTTCAGTTGACACGAACATAATCAGTTTGTTACTTTGATGACATCAACTGGACACAATGAATCATTGGCTGCATGTCATAATTAATTACTCCTGACAAGTGTAGGTATTTGAACATCATGACATTATTATAAATTGATTCGTGTTCTGACGCTCCTGTCATCTTTATGACGAACATCTTTAAGACAAAAGTCAAAATGGGTTTTGCCTAACAAAATAGTGGTTTAAGAGTTTTATTTTCAGGTTTGGTCAATCCGTATTTGGCGCACATGGTGGATTACTACTCATTCTTTATGGCATAGACGGGCTGTGCCCGTGTCCCAGCAGTGAGTGTTTGGCGCAGCCGTGAGACACACAGTATTATTATTTTCTTTTTTTATTATTTCTTTTATTGTTATTTAGATTTAAGTTTTTTTTATTTTTGTTATTGCTTATTGTGTGTTTTTGTGGCATGTGCCAAATAAATATGTTTTCTTTCTTTCTTTCTTTCAGTGGGAATTATATAGGATGATTATTAAATCAAATAATTTATTTATCCAAAGCCACTACTTACATAGTTTCCTTAAAACCGTATAGTTTTCATATTTTTCATAGAAAAATAAACAAAAACCACGTGTCTTCTTAATTTTCCAACCTTCCCACAATGACTTGAAGAAATATGGCGTCTGACATAAGTCACTAGCGTATGCCTACGTCACTAAGCGACACGAGGTCATAGGTGCACGCAGCGTCGATATTTTTCTGACGCAACCACATAATAATTGTCCGTAGACAGTTTGACAGCCCAACCGTGCGGTATGTGGGCGTGTGTCGCTGCCTACGACATGTCGAAAAACCCACCCAGTTATTCTTAGATTTTATGTAAAAAACGTAAGAAAATTTGAATTTCGCGAGCTATCCTGGCGCTTCCCCAAAACACTTTTTAAACTGTCAGATTTGCGTTCTGTTGCATTCAGTATTTTGAATTTGCTTTAAACTGATAAAGCTTCGTTGTTGACCATACAATATTGATGCCTCGATAACTATAAAAAAGCTTTCTCAGCGAATTTTGAAAAAAGAACGCTTGCTAAAACATTGAGCGCGTTCCTATCACTTACAAAGATACCACGCCTGCCACAGAAACCGCAATAAAACAATAAAACTAACGCACTTCACGCGTAATGTGGGGCACTAATGAACTGAAACATTAGTGTTTTGGGGAACACATTGGCCGAATGCACGTAATGGTAATGGCCCCTCGGACAGCGAGGCGTGAGAATAACCGCTAACACACACATTACTGATTATCTACAGAGCATTAATGTGCCTCGTTCACATTTTATTTTTACCCACAATTAATTTAAAATAAACTTTTAGTGATATCGGTGGCTTTCATCTTTTAAAAATGGCATCAGTCACTCATAAAAGTGATGTGCAAAAATAACGGTTAGATCGAAACAGTAACGTTAGATTTTAATGAGTTTCACATGAGTTACAATAGTCGACAAACAATCGTACTAATAAACAGGAAACTTCCTTTAGCTACTTTTTCGTACCTATGATAGAAAATTAATAGTTAACCTCATAGGAAATTTCAAAGATTTACAACGTACCGGAAACTACTAGCTTTGGTGTTTGTTCGTGGTTTATTTAGTAACTTTAGGACAATACTAAATATAAGAAGTGATTAAATAAATAATTGGTAGTAAAATATTTATTACCAATATTTCATTACTTTCCCATGATTTTTAGGGTTCCGTACCTCAAAAGGAAAAACGGAACCCCATAAAGGATCACTCGCGTGTCTGTCTGTCGGCCACTTTTGGGGGGAAAATTAGAAAATGAAAAAAAAAAGTTTTGCAAACTATATTGTATTGCATATTTGTTACTGTTGTAATTATTTTTGTTATGGAAGAGCGGGGTCTCCTAACACAGGCAAAAATTGCTTAAAAGGAGTCCCCAAACACAACCGCCCATTACTGTAACAAATTTTCTTGAATACTTAAACATTTTTTTTTTTTTTTTGTATATCAAATGAAAGGGTTCATTGTGAGCATTTCAAATATATATTTTTTTATAATTTTAAAATAAATGGTTTTCTGCATATAAATGGTGGTAATAAATGGTATAAATCCCCCCTTAACTCCGAAACCGCAGGGCCGAAGATTTTGAAAAAAATACAACAAATTGATTACAGGAAAACATATAAGAAATCTTAGATTTAAAACAACTTACGGAATTTAGATAATTAAAGTACGGAACCCTCTCCACGCGAGTCGAACTCGCACTTGTCCGGTCTTCTATAGTGTATATGGCTGTTAATGTCCATATCCGACTCCCGAGATTTAAGCAAAACGTGTATGTACAGTCAAACCAAACCGTAATGACTTAATGAGCCATACCCATTAACCTACATAGGATTTGATAGGATACAATAATCACTATAAGCAAGGCGTGTCTGAACGAAAGCCAGCTCCGGAAGCCATGAACTTGGAGACAAGCCGACAAGCCGACCGGTACTGATACCGGTATACCGGTGCGACAGGACGACTCGTTTCCCAACGGAACAACCAATTTCGAACGCCCGACAGTCAGGTACCGACTATCGATATCTAGATTTACCTGTTGAGTCACATCATTATTACTAAAAATAAAGTATGGTACAGACAGGCTAAAACAAGCGAATATAAAAGCAAAATATGCAATGGAAAACTGGCCATGTATAATGACGAGTTTTCCATTGACGTTAAAATTGAATTTAGAACGCGCATTGAAATCTGTCAATCACACCATTCTCTTTTGTGTAACCTATGGTTCCCAGGTATAGTGCCATTTTGATTAGCTCAACATAGCTACGTAACTACGACTGTCCATCAAAATGTTACCCTGTTCAGCGCTAAATCAAATTATAACTGCCTTGTTAGTCTTGAGAACGAAGTTTATTAAATAAGCTGAAAGCTTTGTAAGCAAATACCATAAGAAGCTGGTGTATAACCTGATTTATTATCATGTTGTTTCAACTAAGATGTTAGTATTGTTAGTAGAGAGCTGGATAAAGCGGAAGAAATGTAAAACTTGAGTTAGTGGCAGACACGGCTAAGTAAAGTGGTTCATACAACCAAATATAACAAGTAGGTATGTATTTAATAAGTTAGTGTTTATTTGTAAGTGTATTGACATCGAATTACTTTCAAGCCTTATTATTTGAAGTGTTAGTTTATGTAAGTTAGTAAATATTTTATGATAATATTAAACGTCATGTTAGTAGTGTTAAAACTATGTTATTTGGTATTAGTGTTTGGTTTGTTAGTCATAGGGTTTTACGTCTACAAACACTTATCGTCTAAACATAGCCATAAGATACGTGCGGATTCCAAAACATAGACAACAGAACATAGATTGCCATAACGTGCCAAAAGGCACTAGCTGTGGGCTTTTCCATATTAAGGATATTGTACTTTAGAACATAGACATTCTTCTCTCACCATTACAAATATTCACACGGCTGTGTGATTATCATCGAAATTACAAAGTTTTGAGCGTAGGCGAGTAATTGGTGTGCCCACGGCTTTTTATTTGATTGACCTGACCTTTATTGCAAACGGTAAAAATTGAATACGTCTTGTTTGGAAGTACACGCTTATGGCAACATTGAAGTAACTGTCATTATGATTTGAAATTGGAATTGACGGATGATAATGATGTCCCATGAAATTTGTTTGTGATAGATGGCTTTCTAACGGTGCAGTGACCGCAGAAATTATTAGTTTTAATAAGTTTGCCTTATTCAATGCTTGGGCCATACAGCTTTTAACTATATAATGAATCCATGTAATTTTATGAAATTAGAGGCTGGTTCAAATAAACGAAAAAATTACATGATCATCCTTAATTTTTTAGCAAAACGTCGAGCAGCATTAATCATTTATCTGAGTTAATCGATTCATTGTGACAGGAACACCTCCAATGTGAATAAATAAATAAAAATCGTATTGTTTATGACTCAAACGGAATGTAGTTTCTTATCTAAAATCTTTTGTTGATATTGAAATCAATATTCTGCTGGAGTTACAGAAAACTCAACAAACTACGGGAGACATCGCCTCTTTGTGAAATAATACCTGTTACTTGATTCCAACTACACAATAGTTTCCAGGAACACGGTAACATTAGTGTAATGCTCATTCCCACGTGTTCACGTTAAAGGCCTGCGCAGACGACGGACCTTTGTCCACGGAGGTAAGAAATCACCAAAACATAACTGGCTAAATGTGGGAGTACTCTCTAGTAGACCCATATTTTGCCAGTTTTGTACCGGTTTTTTTTTGTTTTTAAAAGAGACATCTACGTCTCTTATGAAAGAATTATCTTCAAAACGCAGATGATTTTTTCATAAGAGCATCAATTATTACGCACTTAGATATGACTGTCTAACTTTACAAATTACAAAATAGAAATAGTGTTGATTCTAGTTGCCCATTCGTAAAGGTACATTCAAATCGAATAGATACTATAAAGTTACTCTTTTAAAATGTTTCCCTGGTCTGGACAAGCCTTTAAGAGCGTAGCCGCATAAAAATGCGCGGGTCGTGAACTCGACTGACGACACTCTTGCAGACGGCACTACAGTTATATTTGAGTAGTTTTAGTGTTAAAATGCATTACGCAGGTACCTACTTACCCATTTATGTTCTAGGATGAATGTGAAATTAACTTTCGAAGAACGGAGAAGTCACTTTTCTTCCATATTCGGTGGGTAGTTTCCAAGGATGGACTTACAAAAATGTTGGTTCCGATTAACAGATGATGCAAATTCTGAAACAAAAAAAAAATTGTTGTTTATCTTAAATTTGTAAACCATTATTTGTTTATTGTATGAGCATTACTTGTGCTAAGTAACTAACCAACCATGCCTCTTTTATTTAATACTAGCTTTTGCCCGCGACTTCGCTAGCGTTAATTTATAATTTGACAATCAATTCGCACTACTAAAGTTTCTGTAATAATATAATTCAATCATAATTCGAAAGACACGTGGCGCCATCTAAAGCCAACCTAACAACGTATAAACATTTCATGATGATCGGTTCAGTGATTTATGCGTGAAAAGGTAACAAACAAACAAACTTACTTTCGTATTTATAATATAAGTTAGGATTGGAACGAGACTTTTTTGAACAACTTTATAACTAACAAAAAGAAAGTTGCTTATTTTTTTTTTGCTAAAATAGCATATTATGTATTGTTGATGATTGTGAGTAGGTATTGCACAGGTGCAAAACCGTCTATGTTATAAGTTTCTTCCTAAATGTTAAATATGATATTGTTAAATAATTCTGCATTGTCTTGCATTTATGTATGTATGAGTATTGAACAACAAACTAGAGATCCTGGCAGTAGATGCGTTTGCCTTGCAACAGTTGCAACTTAGTATAAATATTAAGAGTGTTTAACTAAAACTTAATTTTATATAAGATTTGTTAACAAAAAACCGACTTGACTTGACTGGGTTCCCGGGTTGGGCAAAGTGTTATTGGGTTTTTTCATAAGGAATTTCTCAGTAGCAGCCACGGAATCTGGCTTTGTGCCCGGTTGATGGCAATAGGCTCGCCCCCTATTACGTGGGACTTAAACATAACTGGCGAAATGTGTCTGTACCTAATAGAGGTACACCTCTGCCTAACCCTTCGGGGATTACAGGCGTGATGTTATGTTATGTTTAATTCTAAATAATTATGGGCTATGTACATATATGAGCTTTAATTCAAGTAAATTCTATTTGGATTCCCCCTACAATGTATTATACCTACGCAGAGAATGATTAATGTTCCAATTTGAATAAGCAATATTCATCAAGACACAACACAACCACTATTCAGTGTCAGGCGAATGTCAAATTGCTGTCATCATATTTGCATAGTGCGGCCTGACTTGACACTTCAACAAGTTTCATCGATAAATCGATAGCACAACAACGTTTTGTATTCCCATCTCTAACAACTTTCGATTCTGCATCGATCATTTAGAATTGGCATTTGAGCGAACCTCACGTGCACAATTCGAAATTTTCCGATTACGAAACGATTGGATTCGATTAGACTTTCGCTGCACGAAATTAGTTGAAAATTTTCTCCGATATCCATCGACTTTTGCGTTGCAATCATTGCTGGTAGACGGAAAAAGAAAGTCAACATCATAAATGCAATCTCTTTTATAGTACACGAATAAATGCAGCGGATCATTATCTGCTGCATTGAGTGTCACACTTTTTTCTTTTGTGAAGCTATTATAATCTCACTTTGCCTTAATCTATACTTTTATATTAATATTATAAAGAAGTAAAATTTGTTTGTAAGTTTGTATGTAGGGGTAATCTCGGGAACTAATGATCCAATTCAAAAAATTCTTTCACTGGTAGAAAATTCTTACTTCCTTACTAATATTACAAATGCGAAAGTAAGTTTGTTTGTTACCTTTTCACGCCTAAACCAATGAACCGATCATCCTGAAATTTTGCATATACGTTGTCAGGTGTACAAAAACGGACATAGGTTGCCTTTCATCCCGAAAAAAAATACTGTTCCTGAGGAAAACCACAATAACTTTCTTATGATAATAGATGGCGAATCAATGACGATGGCGATGGCTTTCGAATCATGATCGAATTATATTATAACAAGTAGAGTACAACTCTAAATTAACGCGAGTGAAGCCGCTGGCAAAAGCTAGTAGGCTATAAATTATATTTATATCAAGCTATCACAATTTTTGCGGACGAAGTCACGGGTGAAGTGCTAGTATTTTAATAAAAACACAAAGTAATAAGTTATAAATAACACACTTTAGTAACTATTAATTATTCTGTGTATATATAAATACTGATAATATGCCTGTAATATTGCTAAACGAAACTTTAAATAAAACACGTGCTTTCAAAAGTAGCCTACAAAACAATGAAATGCAAAGCTCAATGTAATCACCACCGGATTAAGTTCTCAATTTAAATATCCAACGGCTGTTCCACACATCGGCTCATTACTCCACGATTGGTGCTTCACAACACCTGTCAGCGGCAGCGTGACTAGTCGTAGTCACGCATCATGCTGCCTAACTCTAATGCAAATCAAGGTCGTGAACCCATTCGATGTATGGAACCGCCATGTTTGTTACCCGGATTAGTAAGTGATGGATAAGAAACAGCTAATCGAACATCGTCGTTGAGTTGATGTATTAGGTGCTAGGATTAATTTGTCAACGTTCTCTTTATGTTGTTTTAATTATGGAATCAAATGTTTTCTTGATATAATCTGACATTTGAATTAATGTTGTGACAAGTTTAGACATTTCGAATGTTACAATAGAGTAATTTATTAGTTGGCGTTGAATTTTTTAAGAAAACAAGAGTTTATTAAAATATAGGCACAAAGATTTGCACTTACTAAATGAAACAAGATTAATCTAAGTGGCATAAGTTATTAATACTGATAAATATGCCTAGGAAGAAGCAGCGATTACGCGACAGGACACGCCACGAAACTGACAAACATCGACACGACTATCTTGTTCATACGATCTAAGCCCAACAGTTCTCTTAAATAGCTTACGGTACATCCATACGCCAATTATTTTATTAATTAAACATCTGTCGAAGCCTCGAAGGCGATAACACATTGATTTAGGCTTAATGTCACAAATTGTAAGCAGAATCTTGATTGGTATTTTCTTGATAGCAAACTTCGAAGAAATTTATGCAATTTTACTGCAATCAATCACTTTGACGATTGATATTGGACGTGAGCATTTTTTCGGCAAATTATGGCTGTCAATCTTGAGTAAAGCTTGGATAATAAATTAATACATATTTAAAAAGTAACTTTATAAGTATTAACATTTTAAGTAAGTAAACGCTTGTTTGAAGCTTTCACTGTTTATAAACGCTGTTGCAAGCGCCATCCCACGATTATGGAAATATCAGGAGCTCACAATAATTGAAAATCACGGAAGATATCCCGTAAGTGACAGTTTAAGTTTAGGTAAAAGCTTTTGTACCAAAAAAAAAGAACGTACGAGCACCTAACTATTGTCAGAGTTTGCAAGGCATTCTGCTCTACCTAATATCCTCAGCATTCCAGTCACTCAAGTTCATTGATTTCTCCTCCATTTAAGAAAACCCAACGCCCATACATGACACAAACAAACAAAAAACATAATCCCTCGTATGTAGGTGTTGAATAAGAACCTACATACATGAAACCTCAATTATATTGTATGATATGCAGCACAGATTATAAAGATTAGCAATATAATGTTGAGAAAATGCGAAACAATACAATTATTTCAGTAATAAACACAGTTTCGAATCTTGTTTTAAAATTATTTATGCGAGATGATAGCCCTCCTGCTGGGTACTGCAAAATTATGGCTGATGCCTTAATCGAAGTATACAGTTCTGTTTACTACATATTAAAAAGGTTTAATCGCCTCCATATGCGGAACAAGGGAGAAGCTTTGGAGACCAGCAAGCCCTCAAATAAGAGAAAATCATAATTAATCAGACAAGATTTGCATATGGCAATTTGGCTGACCTCAGCAAAAAAAAAACATTACAGCACCCTTACTAAATGAATCCAACCACATTACATTAAACTACGGGATCATCTCATTATGCAATCAAAATTTAAAAAAAGAACGACACGTCATCAACGACAACGATCTGTCATCTCATTCAAGACAAAACACACACGGCGCGGCGCAACAAAAGTATAATCCGTTCATTTGTAGTTCCGCGCGTATTCTGACAATCAATCAGTTGGCTGGAAAGTCTTGAAACCACTTGGAGGTAATCTTCCCGAAGCGTGTGAATGCGGTCACGATGTTGCTCGGAGGCGGTCTATATTTTATGGTCGGTGTTGCAACTCTATGGGAAACGTACCAAAACGATGAATGATTAGAACGTTCTCCGTTTCCAATTCGATATTTGAATATAACCGTTTTAGATATGCCCTAAGGACTTGTCCGGTAAATTGCAGTGATACAAAATTGGTAACCACTGACAAAACATAGTGACAGTTATAATTTGACGGAACAACGAGTCATCAGAATAAATTAAAGAAATAAATATGCCCAACTGCTACCAAGCAGTTGGGAATGTTGGGTTATTACCAAATAACCAATGCATGTTTCAATGTGTAATTAGGAAAATGTAAAACGACAAAGGCAGAATAATAAATTCATAATCACAGGCTTGTAGAATTACAATTCAAACCAGAGTACAAGATTTAATAAGTTAAACTTTTTATTCGCAGTCTCGTTATTTATTGTTTATCTCAATAACATCAATTAAGCCTGTTATTATTGTTACGTAATCAAGCATCCTGAGATCAACATAACAGGCAGGATGTTACGACCACATCCGCGCTGGTGACCAAAAATAAGTTTACAATTACAATACATTTATAGCATTCATTTAAATTGGAAATGTGAAATTATTAACGCTTTACTTATTCGGATGAGGCGTTAAATAGCTCTTGAATGATAAAGGTTGACAGCTGCTGCGTCTCTGTCAATTTGTAGTGAGTTACAGACCTTCTTTTATAAAGATTTCACAAAAGTTGATAAATGATTTGGTCGTTTGTCAAATGAGCGCCGCACTACACTACTAATGGTTTATAGGACAGGAGCATGGTTCACGGCCTCGCGGGGTCAGGCCTATGGCCTAGGGATGTGCGTGCCAAGTCTCGCCCGTGAGGCCTAGCCGAAGATGTACGATCACTGCCGACGCGGATATACGACGCAAGGCGAGAAAATACTACGGCTAGCACGCAAGGACTGCATGCACAGGGCCGGATTTGAATTGGTAAGAGGTGCATTACTTATGTACATCAATCTTCGATACGGTTTTAAAGTGATGTGTTGATAGAAGGTACAAGTTTAGAACTGGAAATTTTACTGTTTATTGAATCTCATTTTATAAAGGAGGAACGTAATGGTGTTAATTTATGATCAGTCGCCGGCATGGCATGCTTGAGCTTGGCAGTGACTATATCTACTTTGGGTATTCCATGTTGTCTTTAGACTTCCTTCTTTATTTGAACTGATTTATATGATTTCACTTATTTTATTTGGTGTAATCTAGCACTGATCCTACCTTTCTAACTTACAAATCGATTAGTATTCTATATATATCTCCGGTGTTAAAATATTTATTTGTAGTACTAAATCTTAACAAACGCCTCTTCGATATCGCAGCCTTATCTTTCCAACTTGCGTATCGATTTTCAGAGTACACAGTTTAATATGGACCTGTCCTTTCTCCCGTCGGGGGACATTAAGTACGGTAGCTAAGTCATCATTTAGCGTGCATCCGGCATGCACCTCGCACGTCCGAGTACGGCCCTGGCAGTCACGTCCATAGACGAACGAGCGCGCGAACGCGATTGAGAGAGCATTTTGACTCCTAAATGAGTTCGTTCACACGACTGAGGTTCATGGTCGACTGTCTCTGTTTAGGATCCTCATGTGGGATGTACTGCTGTATAAGTGTGACTTATAATGATCATTAGTGTTTTATATTTATGATTGTAATTAGTGTTCCTATTGTTTATTTCCTTGCCGAAGTGGCTTTCGAAACAGGCCTTGGATTGGTTGCTAATATATGATATAATGATCAGTAGGTGCCAATCAGTATGGGAACATAATAGTCGGCGTCCAAGATAAGAAGGCAAATATTTTATTAGCCGTAACGGTACAGTGAAGATTTAAAAGTGTGATTAAGAGTTTGGAACATCAGTTTGTCCAAAGATGAGAGTACCTACTTTATGAGCCACACCATTCTTTAACCACTCTAAGCTTTCTTTTAATTCCCAGATTAGTTTGAAGGCATTGTTAGCATAAGAATGACGAACATGTTATTTAATTAGTTGAATATTACTTTAGATGACGTAGCAGTAAATCCGTCATTCTTCACCTCGCCCCACGCTATCATCAACAAATTCCATCAGAAGTTCATTCTCTATTATGATCCCATTCTGAACTATAATTACAAATGATAATTAATTCTGGAGTGACTAACTGTGTGAACCTTTCAGTTATAAATATTTATAAGTTTTGTTTTGGACACTAAACGCTAGAGTTCATTGACCACTCCATGACTTATAACGCTATTGTCTTTTATGATGAGAATCTTTGTAAGAATACCACATTTCTATAATTCATTGATTGCAGTAATCCAGCTTTATTTTTTTATTTTATTGTCATTAACGAATAATACGATAGTTAGAATATTAATGTCGCATTTTTTACCTGCCTTGGGACAGCTCAATATAAGGCGACGACAAAGTTTTTCAAAAGCAGTTGATATGAATGATTAAATATAACTTACAAAACAGAAAAGAAGATGATTAATCGTAATATATATAACAACAACTGTTAAAAACTATAACCAGCACGGTTGTGAAACTATAACCAGTTGTACAACACCGATCATACCAATTACATAAAATTCTTTTTTGTTCAACTAGTTCGAGATGTAACAACCTAACAACCAGCCAATTACGCGTTCCGTGTCACCTACAAATGCAAATTGTTGTGGAAACCAGTAGCGACCGCGCCACCGATATCGATTTACATAATAATACGCTATTACCAAATATCATCACGCGCACCTATTGATCGTCTTTAAACAATCGATGCAGCGTTGGGAATAAGAATTCGGACTATTTGGTACACGGTACAATACGTGTATCGATCGACACAGTGCATGCACAGTTCTACAGTCCCAAAATTTAAAGCTAGTGAAATTGAGTTTACTTTCACTCGCCAGACCTTAACTTTATTCAGAAATACAATAATTACAACTCTGTTTTCTTAGTTGTTTCTACTCAATATGCCTTGAATATAGTATGAATAAAGTAAAACATTTACTTAGATTCGTACTATCTTCAATAGTTTGAAATCGATGTCTACGCTCAATATGCAGTTTTGTTTTTTAAAGTAAAAGCTTAATCTTTTGTTTAGGTTTAAATTCCTTATCATATCAATCATTGCTTGTTTCTGTCTTGTCAGTTTTCTTAACACCGTTTACTTCTAAAACAACAATGTAGTCCTTAATTTTATTGACATAAAAGTTCTTTTATGATATCATATCCCACGGTTTCTCGATCGTACCAGGGTATAGCTCTCCCCATTGTATAGCTTTCCCACAACGTCTCATGTCATGAAACGTGAAACCAATACTCGTTGGAACTTATAAGTTTTACCAGCGATTTTCAAATAATTAGAGAAAAAAGTTTTGGCATTCCACTGTATACTCTTTTGACACATGAATTATTTGAAATTGTTTCTCACACAATACTCAATAGCTTTGCTAACGGTTATGAAGTAAATTATATGTCATTCATTAATATAGATCAAGCTAGAGAAGAAGTAAAAACAGATGAAAATTTCATCTCTATGATCTAATTAGTGACCACAATAGTCCACGTCTACTTCGTGACACCGTTACAAATCGTATTCAATAAATAAAGAATGATGCAAAAAAATATTTTAGAGTCAAAATTCAGGCAGTCGAATTTCTCAGAATGTATTGTATACTAACAGAGGAAGTAAATATGTTCTATAAATAAAGGTATTAGTCATGCCATAGACCATTATTTCCTCGTTTATCGAGATCAAATCTCGGTTGTCCAATATGTTGGTATTGTAATCGATCCAATTTAAAATAACAGCGTTAAATAGTCTTTGGTCAGTCAAGAAACTTAAGATTGCTTGTTCCTACTACGTGCAAATATGATTTTCAAATTTGATCGCAAGGATTCATTTTTAAGGGTTCAATACCCATATAGCAATGAAGAATTCCGTGTCTAATTCAACAATAAAAATTCCAATTCAAATATCGGCCGCTAAAAAGATCCGACGGATGAAAGTGCTAACTATTCAGTAAAGTGTAGACAAGCCGCAACAAAATCATAAAATATACATACCAAAGAAACTACAACCTTATTTCTTGCATTTAAGAATGATATTTGATGTTTTAGATGCAAAACATACATTTGTTTTATGAGAAGTACAAATCGTGGACGGCAAACAGAATTGGAAAGCAAATACGGCTTTGTGGTCGATTCACTGTACAAACATTTCCATCCACGGACGGGCAGAATGCTCGGTATTTAGCCCAAATATCCTAGTGGTGCATAATTGCATAACAATAAAACTATTGTATCTGAGTTTATGTGGGAGATTCTCTCAGCATTCCTAAAATTTACATCTCTGTTCCCACATTAACGAATTCTTGTTTCAATAACTTGAAATCATTTTGGAATGATTCTGGGATGCATTCTTGATTTTACGGAATTGCTTTTGTTTTAACTTTGATGAAATGATGACACAAAGTCTTCTTTCTGTTGCTCTGAAAATATTGTCATTATCATTAATTTACTTTTGGTTGAGTCATGCGCATAGACTTCCATAAAATGTTTAGTGCCCATAGTCTATTACCACTTTATAATATAATTTAAAATCAAGCACACACTTACCTCCCATGAATCAGCACCCAATACAATTCACAATTTAATTGTTAATAAAAGAAATCGACCACAGTAAAGATATTAACTTCACACTTATAAAATTGACGACACTGAGGTGCTAATATTAACGTCTTTTAATCTGAAGTTTAGCACTCACTGGATACAAAAGTACCAATTATAATTAAAATAGTCTTATTTATCTGAAAGGAATCACTTGAATGGATAGTAGAGGTAATGGTGATAAACTTGCCAATTGAACAATAACTATTGGACTGGAATTTCTAACGTCATTAATATTGCTAATTGTTCACGCGACTCTTAAAGGTAACACAAGCAGTCTTATTTCCAATCTAGTCACGTCCTCCGGCGATTTCCGAAGCATAGTTACTGAGCAAATGAATAGTATTTTTATGATTTTCCTTCCTTACAATATCAAATATGTATATCATTGTGAATTTTATTTACTATGTGAAGTTTTCCTTGATGATCTAAATTGTGCCTAGAATTGATTCATCTCCGTGAACTGGAATAATAGATGGATCCTTTTCTATTTCTTTCTTCTGAATTTTCTTTTAGTTTCAAGGAATCTTTCGCTCTTTTATGGACCCTTATGCGAGTATTGTTTTCTCTTCTTTTTACTTTGCACTCAATCCAAAATAAATAAACTATAATATATGTTCATGACCATGTGTCATGTTCATATACAAGTGTTTCTTAGTGGAAAAATCTTTTACCCTTTAAGATCACATCTCATAACAAGATGTCAGTTACGTCAGAGTGACCGTCAGTTCTGACGTCACAATCTCACACATTCAATATTGACAATAAACATCACAAACCGTTTGCGCAGTGTTCACTTGATATTGTAAAGCAAATGTTTAGAATGCGTTGGACGCATATCAATGACTGAAAAATAAATAGTTCTCATTCAACTTTATCGTATTATTAATATACTTTCTAAACAAGCAGCCGTGTTTACTGTCGGTCCCTATTACGAACTATGTTAGCCTTCGGCCAGTAGTAAACTTAATACTTATGCAGAACGTTGTAAAGTATTAGTAGATACTTTACAAGTGCAGCTTTCTCTCGTAAATGCATATAGAACTAAGATATATAGTGGAAATAGACACGAGAAATGTGCCTAACGACCCTTGTGTACTAACTACGAGTATTATGCAACGCGTTCTTCCTAGGTTGTTGTAGTACATACATAGGTAGAACATGGCATTACCTGCGACCTTTAAGGTAAAGGGCGGTAGTCGGGAACAGTTGGCGGACGGGTGCGCGCGCACCTGCGCAGGCACATGTCGCCCCCCACCCGGCGCACACGTGCCCACAATGAACGTGTCTTTTTATCTTTTTTATTTTTTAACGGATCTGCGCATCCTGTAGGTTAGATGCTGCAGCTGATCTTTAGCCACCTTTATATTAAATATGCTAACCTCTTTGGATCTTTTAAAAATGAAAGATGTCTCCACGTACGTGTGAATGTTACTCCATAGAACGGGTTACTGAGGTCATAAAAGGGCTTTTCAAGGTTGACTATTGAATATTTACCATTATAGTGCGCAGTCGGCATTGAGCTAAGTGTAGTTTTTTTTTGTATTTTATTATTGTGACCAGTTCTTTTTGTACTTTAACAATGATTTTAATATGAGCATGAGTAATGGTTCAGCTTCCGAATCAAACTAGATTTTAAAGGGAAGCGAATTTCTTAAGATTTATTTATAATAAGCAGTTACAGCACTGGTTCAATAACAAATAACAATACACACAAAACGCATTGAATTCGCACCCTTTCTGCAACTATTCATTCTGAATCAATGGATTGGTTTTACAGCAAAAAAAAACAGTTCAAGGTCTTAAAACTTTCTACGTTACATTGATAAACTCAATTAACGTTGAGCCGATAACTAGAAAACACACGAGAACTCGTTGAGCTAACTGTTAGCCACATCACAGTGACACACATAACAAGCTACCATGTCACACAGTGGGGAAAAAGTGGACAAAACACAAACAGACTAGTATCTGTCGCTATTAGCTGAATATTAATGTTTTACTACCAGTGTTACAAGACTTAACAAGACTGATTAATGGAGGCACCCTGTTCCTGTGATAGGTGTGACCTGTTACACTGGCAATCATTGCTTTTTAAGAACAAGGGGTTTAGTAATAGCTATCAATTATTTTGGCCATGTGGATGGCTATAAGAATGGAGGAAGACCAAAGAAACGATGGGCGACTGTGAGGTGACTGCTGAGATTTTATTTCTTTAGGAAAACAAACAGTTACATATTAAAGTATTACACATAATTCTAATACAAGGGGTGTGATTAAATGTATAACCAACGACATTTTCCAAAGTGAGAGACTAGTAAAAGAGTATGGAAGATGAAAATATGCTGCGCTGACCTTAGAATAGAAGGGCAGAAGAATGCTAATAATAATATTTTGACTAAGAAGTCTTACACTCCTTAATCCTGAGTTATTAATTGAATTATAAATGTTATAGTAATATGTAATAGTAAGATGTAATTGGTGTTTTAAATGAATATTTTTAGTTGTTTTCAAAAGTCAATATGATAAGAAAAGAACGATATTTTTAACACTTTAATGTTAAAGCTCATTTAAGTTTACATAAGCTCAATAAGCTTTCGTTACAGGGAGTGTTCGCACTTTAATAAGAATTTAATTTAATATCTGTACGTAAGAGATTCGGTAAGGTGCGAAATTAACGATTTTATCGATACAATGTGTCGAAATCGATATTTCTTTAATATTTTAAAGCGATATTGCCACACGAAAGCAGTGCTGGCACAGCAGGTCACTGTTAAAAACCAATACTTAATTGCTAATAAATGGTGAATTTTAAATATTGTACGTTTCTGTAATCGCAAGAACTGTTACTGTCAAAGTTAAGTCAAATATTTATTAATCTCTACGGGAGCCGTAATTACATTTACAAAATTACTTAAAATAACTTTTACTCAATCCAAGGTTTGAATATTGTTGTATGGAGCCTGGCCTGCCTAATTTCCGCCATTTTAGTTTATTATCAAAATACGCACGCCTAAAACAATAGCCAATAGCTAGTATTTAAAAAAAAAAAATAATGGCGGAAAATTTTAACCTCTTTGTTTCAACTAATAGGGCAATACCTACAGTAATTCAATTCTGTCATGATTTATACCTATAGGGTTTCCTTTCTAAAATAATACTGATAAAAGCATATATTGATGAGCCATCGACCTCACGCGCGCCAATCCGAGAACGGGATTCAAATATCGAATGTCGAAGGCGGGTTCGAGCGCGGCCGATGATATTAATTTACTTTTAAGCTTTCCTTATTAACTTAAGGTTTGGTGTTGTATAACCTCCTTGGTATTATATTTTAAAATTAATACCTACCAAATATTTAAATATGACACGTTCAATATGCTTATTTTTATTATGTGTGCTAAGATTTTGTCAAATTGTTAGAGGCAAAAATTATGCAAGAATTGAAGTTATTCCAATGAAATGATGAATAAGAAAAAAATACAAATACTGCTTACTAATGTCAAAATAATAGGCTCAATCTTAATGCTTATTTTGCTTCTAGGCAATTAATTCATCTTTTAATTTATACAATCGCCATTACGAAACATTTTTTGTTTGAGAACCTAAAAAAATATGCCTACTAGCATTTCGAATTTTAATTATTGCTAATGCAAACTAAAATTAAAATGATCGAACTTTGACCAGCGTGAGTGCTAAAAATGTGCACCCACTGTGCATTTCAATTGCTTGCAAATAATTATTGATGCAAAATTGTGAATATTTATGTATATTAGGTACGTCGTTAGCACTCCTTAATTATCATAGCACATGGTAAATAAAGTAGGCAATCGAAGTAAGGTTTGCTGTAAGAAAACCCAATTTTGGGTTAAGCTCGCCGTTGTACATAAGCTATTACCTATATATAGTAATTTTGTGTGTATATCTTTTAATTTTGGGGCAATAAAGAATAAGAATAAGTAGGTAAGAACACTAAAAATGTCTAATAAGACAATAGAAACAAGAGTAATTAAAAAGGATACGTAAGTACTTAAATGTAGGTACTGAAGCATTCAACCATTGTTTTAACACTAGGTACATTATATTTTCATTGCATTTAATATGAACAGCTGAAAATATTTACTGTAAATGGCCTGTAAATCTACCCACCTCGTCAGAAAATGCTTAAAGATAAATTTAAAGACTTCGCTTGAAGTCTATTTACTATTAAATCAAATGAAACCATCTATTAAATTTTAATAGTTAGGTAGGTACGTTGGAAAATTACGATTCATTCACGACGCTATTAAGTTTTATACATAAATATTAAAGTAACATTTGAACCACGTGTATGTATGAGAGTTGAGAGAGTAATAAAATTACCTCGATTTTATAAAATATTCTAAACTCTTCCAAAATTACTTACATAAACCGAAATAAACAGCACACCTGAGACCTTGGACTTCGATTAGACTATCATAGCCCGCACTTAGTTCACAACAACTCAGTAGAAACAAGTTCTCAATCCATTGCGGCACAAGTTAACACTAAGCACTAGAACACACGACTGACCTCTTCGATGTACAGCGCAGAAGGGAACGGAATCGTTTCGGAATGTAACTTGAAAGTGTCGTGGTAGGGGCAGTCATCGTTGCGTGACGACTAGGTACGTTCAGAAACACGTCACGGCAATTACCATGTCCCTCGATTATCATTCTTGGCGAAGCATTATTCGTCTATCGAGCATTTTTGGTTAAAAACTTGAATCGGTGTGTTAGACATGACATGGATTTAAGTGGCTGTCAGAATAATTTTAGGACATTTATTTTCAGGCGGTTTTATCTTAACTTGGTAGTTTATTCAACCAGACTTTTAAAGATGCAGACAAAACAGAAACAATTTAGTTATAGTACTTACCTGCTTAACTACTTGAAGCATCTTGTTTAATAAAATTGAGCACATTTTCTTCACTAGTTGGTATATTTTTCAGTTATCCGTGCGGTTACTTTTGATGACATGTCAAAAAAATAGAGCTGTCATCGACAATTCAAATGGGTACATTTTTAAATCTAAATGGCCAGCAATTCTGTGTTCTCATTTTAAATTGTAGGTATGACAACTATTTTTATTGTTGCTGGCCAGCGCGATGACAAAAAGTTAAATGTTTTGGGGCCCGCATCCATGTAATGAGTTTGGATGACGTGTTTCTATTTCGAATGCACACAATCTACACTAAGCAACACAGACTTGAAAAACTTGTTAGAAACTTACCAAATAATTCGGAATTTGTATTCACGTCGCCATGATGTTGGAAATCCCATAATTCTGAAACAAAGAAAACAAATTATTAGTATATCGTAAAAACACTGCAAAACTTTGTTTTTTTTCTTCAAGTTTATAGATTTTACTCGCGAAAAATACTGTTAAATTATTTAAGCTATTCAATCTTCCGTTTAAACAGTTTCCTCAAAATTCCTAGTACTATTTTCCCTTCGTAAATCAATGACTACATACTACACGGTATGATGTAGTACCAAAACGACACGCGACTTTATGTAAATATTTAAGTAAAACGTTCATTGTTTTATAAATCCACTCAAATAGTTATGTAAATTTTAACAGCAATAGAAAAAAACTTTTAACTTTGTAAGAGATCGAAGTTTTTTTAGTGATTGATATCTTGCTAATTTGATATTTATATCGTAAATAACTTAAAAATGATGGCGTTGGACTATGTTCAGCTTTCTGTTACTACTGTCGTAATGTTTCTATTAATAGAATGAATTAAGCAATGGATACAGAAATGGTGTTTTATGTTATAGTTTTTTTTATACTTTCGGCTCAATTATAGAATTGTCAATATTAGTACACAGGCGACACATCAAGCTGTAGGTACATTTCCAGTATAGCATGGGCCCATTTTGTATAGATTTCCCGTACAATTAGAGATCCGCATAAACTGTATTATGTAGTTTGATTGGTCGTCGTGCGTACCTACCTAGTTTCCTAGTACAAATAAATCCTACTTACAGTCTCAACTTGTTAAATAACAAGTCTATGATAGATAGTCCATAAAACATAAAATATTCGCTTCCATTCGTACTTTAAAATTCACAACCAATATCATCTTCTACCAGAAAACAAAGCACTATCATATTCAACAATATTTTCTAAAATCTCTCAGCAAGACAAAGGCGCAACACCGCTAGTAAAACGTCATTAATTCAAAATAGTTATTTATTGATCCATTATAGGCGCGCTCGCATGCTGACGGTAGGCTCGCTATTGTGATGCGCTCCCCACCTCATTCCTATTGTGCTTCTCTGATATCTGATATCTGCCAGCATTATTATCTCTTGGAATTGCCGAAAGTCTGACAACAATATAGGTACTCCTTGGTAGGTCAGATAGGCACGCCACTCATCACTCCATGTAAAGGAGCCGATTCTGACGTAGTTGGGTAAAATCTTGGCATTCCATTTATGGGGATTCTCTCTATTTTTACTTTGTTTTGTTTTTGTAGAGTCTAGAGATACTAGTGGTGTTGCAAAATCTATTATTTAGTTATGTATAAGTTCTTCCAAGTTATTGTCGCACTTTATACCCGACTACGGCAAAGCCGAAAAGAGGTTTTATAATGATTCCTGCAAACTTGCGTAGCGTTACCGGCGTAGCGTAAACGCTTCGCTCGCTACGCAAACGCTACGCCAAATTGCTACGGTAATTTTTATGCACCAAAAACATACATTTTTACTAAATAGGCTGGCATTTGGCCGCAACTCGCCTGATGTGAAGCGATGACGCGGCCTAGGGTGGAGCACGCTTGTCTAGAAGAAACCGATCACTCGAACTTTGAACAGATCTAGATTATAGTGATCGGGAAGAAGAGAAAAAAAATACTGCCATTTACAAACTCTATCATTATTCAAATGATTAGATTAGTCATATTAGGAACCAATTCTTTGAAGTAGTAAATAAAGTAGCAGTAGTCAATAAATATAACAAAATAGCCATATTATAGCTAAATACATATTTTCCCTAACAGATCAGCAGTTCATTACGATCGCTTCCATTCAATAAATCTATACCTGCGCCGGCGCCGACGCGGTGGAGCTTTCAAAGCATTGTCCCGAGGCATACGCTACGATCCTTATAACTGATAACGCATTGTATTATAACCTAACTGTTTTCTAACTACGAATTTGGATCATAAATTCTATACTTGATCCAATACAGTGTATTTTGAATTATTATTTACGGTGTGGTTGAAGGAAATGGGCTAAGGTAAGTTATTATTTGAGTTATGTAGTAAAAATCTACACTATGATTATTTGTGGTTGTGTATGTTTTACCGATACACCTTCTCAACGTCTTCATACTCAACAAACACGATCATGTAGGAAGTAGAAAAGATTTTATCGTATCATCAAACTAAAAGATTAATTTAATTCTTTTGAAAATATGATTTTATTCCCTTTATTTATTTTTCTTTATACAAAAGGTAAATTAAGTGAATAATCGTTAATTTCCATTTGATTAAAAGGTTCTCCTACAAAACAAACACAAAATTCCTGTAACTGCATTTCCGAGTCCGGAGGAACAAAATAAAAAAAAAACACTGGCAACCGGGAAACGCCAGAGAGTTTCGCGCCATTTTTTTTTTTTTATTTAAAAAGGCGCGAGTTCTCGTGTGACCTTTCCTCGGCTTCCGAACACGACCAGGTTTTTGCACAAAAATGAATGGCGGCGGAGGATAGAAATCTTTCTCACGCCTGATGCCATGGGAAATGACTTGAAGTGACGCTTGCTCTTGTATCTTTTAAACTGCACTGACTTTTATGAGCTCGTACATTTTGACTGCGATAAGTATGACTACCTTTATTTTGACTTGAAAAATGTTTATTAAGCATTGCCTTCAAGAAGTTTCGACCTAACCAAATTTATCAAGGTCAAAAGCAGACAAATCATTCGGGCATTGCCATTTGAGAATTCAGTGCAATCGATATCTAATTGCATAAGAGTCATTAATACCTCAACAACGGTCACTTTAGATAAATCGATTCTAAAGTACACTAATCCTCGTTTGTACTTAAAATATCATAAACGAGGTGAAAAAAACTGAGCTACAAAGTTGAAATTATTTGCTAATCTTGGCGTTTGTAGGTATGTTTTTTCATGAAAATCGTCTAAAACCGCAGCAAGGCTAGATGCGGTAGTGGGGATAGGATAATTAGGGGAAGTGGTGGGGCCGGTTCATTGACCGGAAGCCTCCGTTGATCCGCCAGCAGATGGCGTCACCGACAGAGTAGTTTAGTTTTTTACCGAGCCTCACTTTGTCTCCCACGTTCAGTTCTCAGGTAGGTATAATTATGATGAATTTGAATTTTATTGACGTTTCAGACTATTTGTGTTTAACTATGACTGACGTTTTTGATTATAACAATTCAGAGCTTATTAGCTTATTCATTCATATTTGTGATTGATGGAATCAGCTGTAGCGAAAGATATGGTAATGGTTGTTGTTTATTTCTGTATTGCAGAAACAAATAAAAAACACTCTTTAAGTAATCTTCGAATAAATAGAGAACTGAAAAACTAGCTTCTCCAAACATCACCGAATCAACATGACGCATCACACCAATCGGGGCGCGTAACCGTACCCTTCATTCGGTAACAGCCGATTGTTTCGTACGTTACAAACCAAAATTCACACCACTCATTCGAAAACAATTACAAATCTATTGTACACCACTCAATAACACTAACGTCATCTAATATACAAAAGTTGATTGGCAACCGTAGTAGCTGGCACTAGTCGGATCGTAGTACAATACCACAATAAAAACATCACTTTTCAATACGTCTGTAATTCTCTTTGATTATGATTATACGGCGCTTATTAAGGCAATTATTGAAGATATGGATAACATCTATTGTAAGGTTTAGATTAGCATAGGTTACGTCAGATGGACGTGGGAAAGATGGCCAGTTAATGAACGAGGTGGTAGCTAGTTCAATAATTTACGGGAGGCTGAAAGGTTGAGGAGCGTTATCTGATTAATCTTGAGAGCATTAAGTGTTTCTCTTTCTTAACTTAGTAAGAAGTACATTTAAAAGAGCCTCAGCAGGTTATGATAGCCATAGTACTGACATTCGGCGCACCATGTTCAGTTAATTCTGCGAAATAGCTGACTGCCTGACCTCTTCACCGATGCAAGAGCTCATACTATAATAGACTGGTAGTATCTATTTATTTCTATAAAAATCACCTGTTGTTGCCTAAATATCACCCTCATAAGTAACAAGGGGACCTCAAAGCCACGCACTCTTTCATTTCTTTCGTCTATACCTAGCCCAGCCCGTATTTTTTCACAAAAACCGGTGAGAACCTCGTGTTGCTCTCATTTGAACGCCTGAAGGTCTGCCGAGATGACATTATAGCGTTTAAGCCGACTTTGCTGTCCTTAATGACATAAAATGTGGCCACCGCGGGCAGTCCGCGTAATTTACATTTAATTGTACGGAAATATTTTGTGACCGGTTAAAGCGAATCTAGCTTTGTTAGCCAAATTGCAGTGATTATATGTATAGTGTATGTGTACATGCAAACGGTGACATGTTATGAGTTTATGTGGACATTGTCTAAACTACACGTTTCATTTTAACTCAATTGTAATTGCGATACGTAGGGATACCTCCTTGGTTCGTAATTTATAAATCCAACCCCCATCAGAACTGCACTACACACCGAGTTTCCTTTGGGCCTCGGAAAGCACGTCAAGCCGTTGGTTCCGGCTGTCATTTGTAGATCTTTGACAGTCGTTACAGATAGTCAAGAGGCTCGTAAGTCTGACAACCAGTCTTACCACGGGTGATTTGCATTACCCAATAACCGGGTTGTGGAAGTCAGCTAGGCAGTCGCTCCATGTAAAATACTGATATTTAACTGCATCCGGTTTGACTTGGAACCGAACCCAACATAGTTGGGAAAAGGCTAGGCAGATGATGAAACCCCCGTTCAAACTTTTTAAGAAGTGAGTTTCAAAAAATACACTACTTAGGCTCTAGTAGTTTTTAAATTATTTTTCCTCTCAGTAAGTTACAAAGAATAAACAAATTGGTTTCATTTCGTTTCTATCTACTACTGTTTTATTAGCATTAAACATATTTCAGTGATATTTATGGCTGTTACCAGTGAAGGGCTAAAATTGTGTGTTACAGCAACATTAATTACATAAACGTCAAATAAATAATACACTTTATTTGACATCTTAATATTTGTGACGCTTTCCATCAAAACGACACTATTATTTTGATTAATGTGACGTACACAATTTATATAATAATGCAGTAAACTAGATAGCAAATAATTGTGTGGGAATCAAATTCTCAAGAACGTTATTTAAGGGCTAGATAAATTGTTTGTTTTTAATAAAAAAAAATTAAAGAGCTTAGCCAACACCACCATATTCCTGACCGACATTGAACCCTTTCGGAAGTGCGGTAGACGGATATTACCCTTACCCCTGTGTTTACCCATTAACCTACTGTATCCTGTATTGCGAAATACGAAGGATACACACGCTTGCCAGAAAAAAAAATATTTTAACAGGGTAAATAAATAACCTGTTCTAGAATTCTGTTAAAAGCAAATGATTGACAACACCCATGAGACCAGTATTTTTATTGACACACTGGCCATTTACACACCCAATAAATCCTCCTTCCAAACTTAAAAGCAATGGCATTAAGGTTGATGTTCCAGGGTAGCCCGCGAAATTCAAATTTTCTTAAGTTTTTTGCAATTTGCAGGCCAGTGATAGGTTGTATGTTGATGAACATTTGATTCGCGGCTGTAAGACGTATGTAGTTACAGAATTATAATCATCAAAATCATTAATACAACCCTCCGAGCTCATAAAGGTGTAAAAATGACTTTTTACAAGGTCAAAGTCATTTTTACACCTTTATGAGCTCGGAGGGTTGTATTAATGATTTTAAAACTTAAGAAAATTTGAATTTCGCGGGCTGGTTGGAGGATTCACCTTAGACAAACAACCATCTTTTTTTCTCTTCTAAATTCAAAAGCTACACACGGCCAGTCTGGCCCTGTCATTGGCGTAACGGTACACCCAATGGATACTATGACTGCGCATGATTCCTTTATAATTGAGAATCACTATGTGCCTGTACAATTTAGTTTTGGTCGTCACGAGTTGTCTACTTATGTGTGGGTACAATTTTGGGTATTTTATTCAGATGCTTGTTATGAAACAGTAACTATAGTGCTAGTTAGGTTAAGGTACTTACTATTTTAAGTAGGATAAGAATAAACTGTCAGATTACACTCTTAATCATTGATTTAAATAAAAACTTGACAATAGCCAGAGACAAAAATTCTATATAATATTTTTCTATACAAAAACGATCATGTTTTTCATGATAAGTAAACTCGTAAATGCCAGTGGCTAACATGCTTCGTCCCAATAAAAAACATAATCACTACTATTGTTCTTAAAATGTAAAATGTAACTTGTATAAAATGACAGCTGTAAGAATATACATAATTAGGCTGATAATTTTATTAAGACTATGTTTTTTATACTTAAATTTTATTGGCCTTATTTATTATTATTACCCATATTTACATAGCGTAAAATACTGACTGCATAAATATGCATAGATCTATATGACTAAAACTACAAGTTCATTTAGTTTGACAGCTGTCATTTTAATCAATTTATTTAGTTAAGTATATTATGGACTATTTCGTTTTCATTTTTGGTAATCGTTTGGTGCTGTAATTAGATGGAAGGGTTCTGTAATAACTGATGAAAAATGTCTATATCTTAGAATGATGTACGGAATACGTGGTAACCGTTTTCGCGTCGGTATTCCTTCCACCCCGTGTAAGAATGACTAAAATATCCCTAGATTATGTTGATGTGTTTAACAACATTAACCCGGGGTCCGTATTCCTGAATAATACATAACGTCATACATAACATTTGTTGACGTTCTTATTTTAAATAAATACTCTTGGATGAGTGTGATGATGACCTTTTGACATTTGAAAGGATGAATCACGAAACAATTTGCTTGAATAACAGTAGGGTACTGCCTCTTTAGCACTCAAGAAGAAACGAAAACCACAAACAATAACCCGGCTATTAAGTGCCTAAAGCTACCTTTCTCCGTACCTCACCCATAGACAAAAAGATCAGCCTATTCTACAAGAGACCACACGTTCTATATTAATTTATTACCTATTACCATACTACGGGACAAATTAATTGATATTTAAGACATGCACCATAATTTCAGATAATTAATGACTTCGTTAACGTTGTGATTTAGAACTAACTGGGTTGTGGAGGTCAGATAGGCAGTCGCTCTACGTAAAATACTGGTATTTAGCTGCATCTGGTTAGACTGGAAGCCGACCCCAAAATAGTTGGGAAAAGGCTAGGCAGATTTAACTGTGTAGGACTTAATAAACCATTATCTATGTTCTTGAGACATGAACATACCCTATAGAATGACATTGAGGATCGGTAAACCTGTAAATGGGACTCATTTTACTGGCTGAAACTAAAACGGAATTGGTCGACTGCCCACCAGATGGAAAGTGGCTAGAACCCTATATATGGACACTTGTAACTTCAAAGCTAGGGTTATCGATGTGTTCTCGACCTTAGGTTTGAAAGTCTCATGTACCTGTAGAGTTGCAATACCAGGGGCGTGCCGTCCATACAGGCAAATAGGCTTAGCCTACCTTAGCCAAATTCATTTATTACAACAAATCAACAATCATGTAATAAAAAATACAAAATATAAAAAGAAAGTTAAAACTCCTGTTATAACACTTATAGCAACTTGTCGCGCCCGTGTGACGTCACACGGGCACACGCTACTACTCCTTAGGCCACCAAACGAACTGCCTTCATTTCTCATCGACTCATTGATGAATTTACGCACACTGGTGCATATTTTCGTGTGTATGAACGGCACACACGTATAGATTATGGGCGGGAACTCCGCCGTAAGGAGACCGCCAGCGCAGTTCTGATTGGCTGGCCTTGAAGGCCAGCCAATCAGAAGTGCCAGTCAAGATGAATGAAATGCAGTGCAGGGTTACCAATTTGTGGAGATTCCCCCGGATCGCGGGGAATTCGAGAAACAGACTACACACAGAAACGATCGTTTCCATAATGACTACTAGAGACGATTAAAAAAACAGGGTGGTATTGTCGAATATAAACCTTCCAAAAAAAATATAAATTATAAGGAATAGCAAAAGCCCTATTAAAATAGTAAAAAAATACATGAATTTTATTTTTTTCCAAAATTTTGTGAAATTTCGCTTTGATTTTTGGGAAGTTAGGAAAATAACTGTGGCAATCCGGCAAAATGATGCAATTATTATTTGGTTTCTAAAGAAGCCATATTTGTGTATCCGCGATCTTGAATGTTTTGCTTTTTTTAACGTACTCAGTTAAAAGTAATTTGTTGTTTATTGTTTGTTTATTTACTTAAAAAAGGTGTTCTGTTGTGAAGTTTGCTCTGATAATGTGTGTTTGTTAGAAGTTCAAAGTAGTAAGTTTTCGTATTATCGTTTAATGTTAAGATTCAACTTGATTTGATTTTGATGATTTTAAGTTATTTATAAAGATACGAGACGAGTTTGAGTGACTGTGACTGAGTTTGAATCGTCAGAAAATCGTGATTTGAACCTTGAATAATGTGGTGAGTTCTTGTATTTATAACTTTTATAACACGCGTTTTCGGCAATAATCACGTGAATGTACTTACATCCTTAGTTTCTACACGTTGTGTGTTCATCTGATTTCGTTTGTGCTATAAAACTATTGTTTCTTTCACTGGATATTAGCCTACACCCCCACCATACTGTTGTTTTTACAGGCTTTTTTTTCATTTTTTTTTTCAAATTTTATAAATCAATAAATGTGACTACTTTAGGGTCATCATAAGTAGAGCGACGTTGTGATGTTGCGCGAAGTTTTTTTTTTTTTTTTTCGGTATCCGTATGCGTGGCCTACCTTCCGTGGAGAACCACTGCACGCCACTGTGCAATACCACCTCCATTATTTGAATAGCTACACTGCTTATTATGTGCAGCAAAATGCTTTAAAAACTACCATAATACCCATCATGGTAGTTTTAAAAAAACTACCATTTAGTAGTTTAAAAAAAAACTACTTACTATTTTCCGCTCAACTTAACTCTGTACACTCACTAGCAAAATAATGAAATCCCGTTGAAAACAAAACAGTCCCAAAACTTCACGAAACGTAATCCAAACTATTCTTAGACAACAGCTTGATTAAATACTTGGATTTTTATTATTATGTCCTTCAATCACACAAAAAGACACATTTTTATATTAAAAAAAAAACCGATTAACTTCCAACCATGTTTAATGTAAGCTAAAAAGAACCTGTTTAGATTCAACTGAAGTATTGTATAACGTCGTGAGAGCTGGCTCGTTTCCGTCCGGCCAGCGTGGTAACCCGAACGAGTTGAAAAAACCACACCCGACCTTCTTGACCTTCGTCATTCGGTCGGGTTATACGCTGAATCACGATGCAGAAGACTGAATTCAAACTCATTATAGTGGTGAGTATCTACAGGTAGGTTTATTGCTAAAGTAGCGCTAAATGTCTTTGTTAGCATTATGTCTGCATGTTTGTCAACCAGTATGACGTATGTTGTGGTGTCTTCTATCATAAGAGACGTCAGTGGTTAGGCCTACGTCAGGTTCACTTACTTTATGGTTAATTCAGAAATTATGTTATAAATTTTATGATAACTAATATCATAATTAAAATGTTTTACAATATAATTTGGTACTCGCCAAGTCTCCACCATCAACTACAACTGTAGGTCCGTTTAGAATTTGATTAGTGCCACTGTGTACTTATAACATGCCGTATACCTACTTACTTGTATTATCACTTACTTCAATGTTCGATTACTATAGTTGCTTACTTTTACTTACACTAATTCCAGTAGGCTTAAACGCAGCACGGTGGGTATCTAATGTCTGTATTGAAAATTCATCTTTATGATCTTGCCAATAAAATTCATTTAATTTCACGGCGTCACTAAAGGATATGGCGCATCGTCAGACCTTTTAGGGCCTTCTCCGTAATCATGATAATATCAATAAAGACTTGTTCAGATGTAATAGTAGTAAAATTTATATCAACATGAAAGTCTAAGTAAAGTTGTAAAAGTAAAGTGTGCAATAAATGTAAACCTAAGTTTAGACTATGAGTTTTACTAGCTTGTTTGAGCATAAGTGTAACTTGAGTGTTTACTTGCCTGAATGCTAGAAGTACAGGTGCTTATGCTGCCTTGAAAAATGCAAATGCAAACAAAAAATGCAATGCAATGCTGTCCTATTTGACCCAAAGGTTGACTGGTAGAGAATGCCTTGTGGCATTAAGTCCGCCTATGTACCACTCTTGTACATGAAGTTTAAATAAATAAATAAAAATGAACAGTTATTGATGACTAGCTTTTGGCAGCTTCGCTCGCTTTAATATAGAATTTGACAATCAATTCGGGTTGTACTCTGCTTGTAATAATATAATTCAATCATGATTCGAAAGATACGTGGCGCCATCTATTATCATAAGAACGTTATGGTTGTTTTCCTCGGGAACTGTATTTTTTTCAGGATGAAAAGTAGGTACCTTAGGACCGTTTCTGTTTCATAAAAATACTTAGTATTTGGAAATGGTTTCTGCTAACCACAACTCAAGTGAATGGGAGGGGCGTTAAACCCACCCAAATGATCTCTATATTATTTACCACAATATTTTTAACCAGAAACTTGTTGAAACAAGTTACAAATGTACATGTAATTACAATAAGCTGGTGCGCCATACATCTTGCGCCCGCGCAGTTACCCGCCCCGTTAGAACGGTTTCACGGCAACGATAACCGTTCCGGTGCGGTATACCCAGCTTACGGGAATAAAAACGGGGAAATTATACTTTTAATTAATTTAAATTGTCTGTAAAATTATACATGGAAATTATAAGTAACTTCTCAAGATTTTAGAACCTACGCAGAGATAACAATATGTTGTACTCATTGAATTTTACAAAACGATCTCGTGGCTAAATAATAACAACCGCTCGTATGAATCTTCAGGTTAAGCCACGCTCGTCTAGGTTGGTCTGTGGATGAGTGACCACTCATTACATACCGAGTTTCCTCCGTGCCTCGGAAAGCACGTTAAGCCGTTGGTCCCGGCTGACATTTGTAGATCTTTGACAGTCGTTACAGGTAGTCAGTAACCAGAAAGTCTGACAACTAGTCTTAGCAAGGGGTATCGTATTTTACCCAGTAGTAACTGGGTTGTGGAGGTCAGATAGGCAGTCGCTCCATGTACAATACTGGTATTAAGCATGCATCCGGTTAGACTGGAAGCCGAAAGCTAGGCAGATACAATTTGCAATAAATTCACTGAAAATGCACCGCGCTCAGACATCATAGAATGACCGCCAGCACTAAAAGTCGGCTAGCAATCGACAATCGCCAATCGCCTACTAGGTTCAGTCGAGTCCTATCGATAAACGCGAATAACGACCGCGTACGATCATAAATCACTATCTTGGTCTCGATCGGTCGGTTAAACTTTTAATACGATGTCATCGGAGAATGTCAAACGGAACGATACATCTGTATTAGGTACTTACTCGATTTGAATCGAACGACGTGACGAGATTGTTTCATCAATGTAGAAGGATATCGTATTGCATTGGAAATTTTATGTTTTTGTGAATGAATGCAGCTGATATTAGAGAGTGTGAGGTCTAAGGTATATTAAAGAATTTAAGGAAAATTAGGTTGTTAAGCTAAGCTGACGTGGGACTGGGCTGGCGATGACTGCCGAATGCCTGACGAGCTGTGGGCCAAAATAATAATGTTGTGGAGCCAGGGGACACAGCTAGAAGGAGACGCGGTAGACCGCGCAAGAGATGGCGGGACGAGCTGGACAGAACCAACGACCAGTGGTCTACATTGGCCCTGGATCGAAAGATTTGGAGGTCACGGGGAGTCGTATGACACAGGCTAACAGTAGCTGGTTTAGAGTTCAAATCCTGATACAAGTTTAGAACAAGATTGTCAAAGTCTTCTTTTGACACGTTGCGATCGTAGAATCTGCTGACACAGCAAATATAAAATTACTTTAATCTAAGAGTCAATACTTCCTCTGCTTAACTTGCCCTGGTATATCCAACTCCTGCAGCTTAATAATTTCAGTAAGAAATCAGTCCCATAGATATGACCTCAATTCCTTATTCATTTATTCTGGCCGAACGAACCTTACCGTGAGCAAATCCTGTTACCTACTTTACTACAATAGTCGCATAATACTATTATTTGATCGGTACACAATTATTGTCAATATTTATAGCAAAGAATGCACTCGACACGCCGCAGTGGACAATGGCACTACAGTTCCTGTATCCACAGTCATGGGAATGAGGTCAAGCTGACTAATTTGATAATACGTGAGTTAGTTTAAATTCAGAAGAAAGTCAAGGAAATATGTGCATGATCAAATTAATGGCAGGTAACCGTACCTTGAATAATAAGAGCCGTCTTGGTTTCAAAATTTTAGAAACTTCTATAATTTTTACAGTCATATATTATATGCAAAACCTCTCGATTCTCGTACCGAATATCAACTAAATTCGTGCAGTCGTTTTCGAGTAATAAACCTCACAAAATCCTTACTTTAGCATTATAACATAAGTAAGGTTAGCCACAAACACCTAAATGCAAACCTGGCAGCAAGGAAATTAGTAATAACTCTCTGAATCGCTATAGAACATAAGTACAAAAGTACAAGGCATGTATAATCTTTCGCTTGAGAACTCCTTCGCAACCTGTTTCCCTCATTGGAGCCTACTTCCGCAGCTCGACAGCGACGAAGACATTCCTTATATTTTCCCATATTATAGAAATTACTATATTTTCTATACCTTCTCCCTATGTGGAATTTTAGTGTTTGGCGAACGGAAATACTTACGGAATGAAGTAGAAAACAATAGTTTGAAGCGAAACTTATAAGGAAAGAATAATAAAGAAACTGTTAAAGAAGGATTTAAACTAGTAATAGAATAACCAAAAAAGAACAAAGAACTACAAAATATAAAGAACCATATAGACAGTAAAGCTAAAATTGAAGACAAGACGTCTGCACATAATAGTTTAACGGTTTTAAATTAAAATTCACCACCTGCAGTGATTGCAGGCGATTCCGACGAAAACCACATTGCCACCTACTACAGCTGAGGTCGTAATTACTAAGCCAGTTCTACCCCATTAGGTGTACAGTTCCAACAGTAGTTAGGTCTACCCACGGTCAAATCTCCAGAGAGAAGCAAATACAGTAGCCGATAACTAGTCCTTCCTACGCTTGCATTGCTGTGATATATTTATGACAAACGAGGTTTCAAGTGTTTTTGGAAATGAAACGAGTAACTGCGGGTAAACTGATTTGGAAACCGATATCAGTATAAAACTATTTAAAAAAGAAGAAGTAGTTACAAATACATTTTACTGCATTTGCTCCCAAAAACGCTACACAAGATGTTAAAAGGAAACATGCAGAAATTTCTTGAAGGACAGTCAACCTGATTTTGAATATCAATGTTAAGGCGTTAAGTCTCATCGTTTAAATGTAAACCATTGCACAGTTAATGTCCACATGTAAATCATTAAAGTCCACATGTAAAACATTAACGTCTTCGTGTAAAACTTCAACGTTTACAAGTACAGTTTCAAGAGTAGCAGCTACCCCGTATTTACTAGGCAGTAAACACAATCAGATAGCCGCGTCATTAGTAGCCAGTGCCGGTGAGCCGGTGTCGAGTGAGTTCGTCCTACGCGCTTCCACGGGTCACTAACTCGCCTCTACACCTGTCGCTAACTGTTGTATCTGGAGTTACATCTCTGTGAGAATTTGTTTGAACTAACTTGACGTAATAGAGATAAATGTTGGTTTAGTGCCTGCGGTTATTCCCTGAAATAGTGTTTCGTCTGTCATGATAATGAACGAACCTGTTCGGGAGATATCTGCGGTCCGGACGTCCGGCGTCCGTCTGATACTACTGACACACAAAGTTCACTCGTTATGTGCACATGATTACTAGTTACCTACTGTTAGTAGGTAGGTGTATTCGCTTCGATGTCTAATATTTTTGGTGTTTATGTGGTTTATATATCAATGATGAGTATTTAGTTTTGTATTATCCTCAATTAATCAATGGACAGTCAGACATATATTATCTCCAAATCGTTTCCAACTGATGAATTTCTAATGTCGGCAACAAAACTATAAGTTACTTTAACAACACATGTACATTTTAATCAAGTACGAGTATATTGTAGAATCAACCTCTGTATTGTAACAACTTACTTACGCCCTATAAACTGCAAACCACTTAACTCAACAACAACAAACAGCAGCCCATACACAACCTGCCATTAATAAGGCCACCTACAGACTTGGAAACAATTGCACCGCATACCGCACCCGCCACTGTTGCCGGCGACACATACTAACGAACCGATACTGAAACAACTTAATATAGGGCTGCGTATCAAATTTTACGAGTCTATTAGGCTATGTTCGCGCGTCGCGGGCCTTTTCTTCACTTCGTGAAAAGAGTAAAACTACTCATTTAGACGTTATGTATTTGTTATAGAGAATGAGAGGTTTATTGTGTGTTTTTGAATTAACTATTAAATATGGGCCGGAAGGATTACTCTGTTTTGGGAATTTGTGGAGATTATTTGGCAATCGTCAACGTATGATTGTGTGTGTAGCTTCTTCTTTTATCTTATCAAAGTAATAGGATTAGTTTCATTGGGATTTTTGTTTGATATAGGTTTTTCAACTTCTACTACCTGTACCTAGTCGCCGTTATGTCTGGCCTAAGCATTATGCTGTTTCACTTCATCACATTGAGAACGGAACGTGCCAAGTGGATAGATTTTCGGATGGTGGTGGACTTATTTGTTTTTATATTAGATGGTACTTGTACGAGATGGCTAAAATTTCTCGATTTTGTATACAATGTATAGACATTATAAAGCCAATAATTAAGGTTCAAGACCGTCTGTCCGTTCTGATCAAGACCGTCTGAATAGTCCATTGAAGATGGCCTTTAGCTACAAGGATTTTGGAATAGCTTATCGATATCATTGAAATGATAATTCCAATTTCTTAGAAGAAACAATGCTATCATTTAGTTCTTGGCTACCGTCGCACCTTAAAATTGAATTTGGAATTATACTGGATTGCCCAATTCCCGAAAGACTGTCTATCGATCAAGATTAATCGTTATCTTGCAAAAATGCACTTTTTGACGTAAAAAATTTATACAACGATTAAAAACGTATCTATTACTCCAAATCACTAAATATAAAGAGAAACCTTGATACATTAGAAACAAAACGGATAGGATATAAAACGATTTATCCTTCCAACGCGGCTAGCGGCCGCGATAAGATAACATTCATATTAATTACCTTAATCAAACAACCAATAGCAATAAATACATAGTTTCGTTAGATTTATAGCATCCGTTTGAACAATATCTTAGGTATAATCTATCATTAGACCTACTGAAGAATGTGTTATTAATTCATTTGCATAGTTATACAAACAAAACGAAGTTTATATTTGCACATTTTGTCTATTACCTGTTTAAAAATAATAAGTATTTATGATTTAAAATTTTGACGTTTCTTTTTTTTTCTGGTGGCGCGAAAACGTACTTGATTTATCGACTCATTTCGATAATGGCGGGAAGTGTCATAATTTAAAGTTTCGCCTTTTAGAAGTGTCATTCGTTTATTACTGAAAAATAATTGTATCAGTCTTGATTGAGTTATTTTTTAATAACCGTCCAATTTAACGTGCATCATGCAATAACTGAAGAGCGTATTAAAAAGAAAAATAACGCTGAAATGGAGAATTTCTAATTATTTCATTGCTAACGTTTACGACCACAGGCGTTCCACTTTGTTACGTTACAAATAAAATATGGCGGCAAAGCGGCCATTTCATTGTTAGCGTGATTAGAAAGTGCAAACGGCCAAACTAAGATCAGATCAAAATTAATTAATTAATTTTACAATGTTCAATGAACATATTTTAGTCTTATCTTCCATTTTTATTATGATAAACCACACCTACTCCTCTATGAAATTTTGTGATCTGGTAGGACAGATTATGACGACATTACTTTTAATTAACATGGTACCTAAGTAAGTGCTTATATTGTTATTATAATTGTATATTTCCACGTCCAATGTCAGATAAATGTTTTGCACTGTATAATAAATATTGACACTGTGTCTGGGTCGCTGGGCTCTTCGTCGTGGCTGGGCAATTTTCCTCCCCATCATAAATATTGTGTGATAAAATCGAAAATAATTCAGCTGAACAAGAAACTGTTCAAATTCTTCTCACCACACTAAATAAGATAAAGTTGAGCTGAATATTTTTAATTATGGACCAAATACCCAGAAGTCAGCAACAGCTATACGTACTGTTGTAAGTACAAATAGCTTCTGCATTAAAAAAAAATAAAGCGTTACAGTAATGGCCATTTCACAATGTACTCTCATAACCGATGGCCACAATTGGCTTCATTATAGATTATGAGACTGACCGAATTTCAAACATATATGCCCAATCCAACAATACTCGCAGCTGAATGGGCCTCTATCAAAAATATAATTGTTACCCGCGAAAGTGACACACGCAATATCCCAAGGAAATATCGACTATCGTTCATACAATCATCGGCAGACAAAAGGGCCGAAACAGTTAGACTATGTGTTGCAACAGACCGAACAACGAGCATGTCATTATGGAGCAACTATCTACATCTGAACTTCCACGCCTCCTCAAGATACTCGGATTAAGTCGCCTCAGACGCATTCGGATGATTTTTCAGAGGTCTCCGTCAACTGGCCGAGCACGAATCTCAAGCATTTGTGGTGGCCGAGTAGTTTCTCCCAATTACATCGTCTCTAGCGGGCGATTGGCCGCTCCACGAGGAATCCGGCCTGTCGTGACTGTGATAAAAAAACTGACGCAAATTGCCGATACGCCTCGTGCACACAATTTCATGCTCCGGCTTCTCAACGAACAGTCTAGATTCGTCATATTTCCAGCAACAATGCGAGCACATGAAACTCGATTCTGGCGCGAATCTGCTTCAGATTGAATTAATTAATAGTTCCAAATCTGAAGCTAATGACTATTTAATGCGTGTCGGTAAAAAAGAGTCGATATATCACTTTACGAATGGAGTTTTATTCAATTGTATTGTTCTAATTGGTGTTTTTTGTCGACATTTATCATTGATGCGGCTGAAGGCATTATGGCACTGACAGTGATCTTGGGAGGTACATTATGTCTCGTCGAAAGGTTATGAGAACAAAACGCGACGCTTACGAGCAGCGAGGACAGCCACGTCTCTTATTAGTTCATTTCCCGTCTCATTACTATCTTTGCCTACTTTGTGTTTCATGTTGTCATAATCTGCTGATTATTATTTATGACTATCTTCATTGCATTTCTCCGTAATCAAATTATTCTTGTCATTAAACTTCTCAAGCTTTTTACTACTTTGCTGTCAGTACTTTATAAATAGTCATACAAGTTCAGTGGAGGCTCTCGATCACGTCCACAACAGTGAGATAGACAAGTCATCGCGCTTCGTCACGGCATGGTCCGATTTGTCACAAACTACTAAACGTTTTTGTGTTCAACGTTTTTGGGTTGTCATAGCTTTTAAAATAAACTATCAAACTTGTGATGATCATGATACATAAAGGTGTTAGTGATTTTTGACATTTATGACGATACACATTGAAGATGGATCAGGTAGAAATAAGTACCAATTTTTCGGTATTTGTTTACATTAATTTGTCACATTTCAATCAAATGTAAGTTTCTCAGCCAAGTATTATGCTATGAATAAGTACCTAGGTCTTTTTAATCGAGGTATATTGCATCTTACTAAAATTATTATCTAATGTGTTGTTTTTTCGCTTCTACTATTATTATTTATCTCCTTACCAATTCTCACCGCTGAATCTACAAATATTTTGGTCCTTTCTTTTCCAACTCCTCAAGGAGGTTAATCGCTTTACTTCAAGTACTTAATTTTTGATCTGATTTCGGCGTTGTTTTCTTCCAATTAGATGTGGCAACCCAGCTTGATGGTTATCTCCGACAATTCGTTCCGGGCGGGAGACGCAGCGCGTGACGCCGCCGATTAGAAATCTCGGCTCGGATGCCAACGCAACGTGCTGACGATTGGCTAGCTCTATTAAACTGTTCATGTTCCTATTGGCTAGATTTTTTGTGATTTTATTTCTTTTCTTAATAAAATTTTTTCGTTAAGGTAGCTTAGCCATTGACTTGGCTTGGGAATTGTAATCTCAATTTTAGTTTTGGATCTGATTCGATTTTGAACAAACTTGAATATTTCAGTAATACCAAAGTGAAATTCGATAACAGTAAATTATCTAAAGCTAATAAACTAACTGTTGATGGCACAGACAATAAATAGAAATCCAAAATACATAATTTAGAGACAGAACATAAAAATAATTCGACATTAACATAGACACATTCAAATTGTGGGCGATATTTATCATTCATAATTAAGTAATACCTCATTAAGCTGTTTGGTATGCAGAATGTATATTATTACGGTGGAACGAAGTTATTGACCTTGGCAAAGGAAATTCATAGGTTCAAAGTTTCTTCATCTGCAAGGTCGTGTGATTTGGGAATAGCAAGTAACGGGGCGGAAAGTTGGATTCGCGTGGTGGAAAACTATTTGATAATTAGTACAGTTATTTTTTTTATTTTCAATGTAGTAATTAGTAGGTATATTACCTCAGTAACTGCAGTTACTATTGTAGACTTTGATAAACTTATAATCTATCTTGATTGTGGTAAAGACCACTTCTCCACATTCAAGATCTTTGAAATATTTAACTGTTTAAAAGTATTTTTCCGTTAACCTGGCCACTTATTGGGCCCAACTGTTCTAAAATGCACGTCTCGAATAGAAAGAAGACTTGCAACTCCATCTTTCGCACAAAAATGTTTGACTTTTTAAATTCTTCAAAAACATGATCAACATTATAATAATTATCCTAAATTCTTTGCCATGCGGTTAGTTTTATTTTAGCATAGATTTTTTTAAATATTTTAAGCATTCGAAGCACCAGACCAAAACGATGGAAGAGTAACTTGTTTGTTTCACATGACATGTGAAACTAATGGATTTTAGCCAATTAATATAATTTTTAGTATTATTTGAAATGTGAGAATTGGAGGTGTTAGTAGAGAAATTCGTATTCGTAGTTAAAGTAGAAATATGGCATCAGGAGTTGATTTTTCTTTCTTAGAGGATAAAAAAGACTTCATGATGATGAAGAAGAAGAAAAAATAAGGTGATAAAATGCATGTTTAGGCGATACGACAGGCAGAGCATATGATAAATACTGCAAACATAAACCATAAGATAAACTCCTTGTAAAACACGCTTTTACCTTTTTTATCGAATAACGGGACAATATTTGAACTTTTAAAGTAAAGAAACCTCACAAGTCGTTTCCTTAATCGAATTTGAGCCTTCGTTTAATTTCCATAAAGCTTTATTAAAATCTACATATCGATAAGAGCCTATAACGCCGCCCACTCTACCGTTGCCATGGTTACCTCCCATTCACTTCGGGTTATTTTGGTGATTCGTTCCTGTATACGAAATAATCGATTTGCTACGATTCAAAACCGAATTTTAACACCTGTATCGATTCTCCATAAATATTTTTCTAAATGGTCTCCAACACTTCGAGACTATCTATATTTTTAAAACTTTTACGAGTTCCGACAAGAATAAATTTCATTGTGTAAGCATTGTTCAGTTAGTAGATAGTTCTCTGTATAAATAAATATTTTACTTAATTGTATATCTTACCGGTTTTGTTGCGACGCTTGACAAATAGGTTTTTGCTCGCACATTCAAGTATCCGAGTTTTTGTTACTTTTGCTACATAGTTGGTAATGACAATGACGAAACAATTCAGAACTTTAAACAAATAGACACAAAGATAAGTTACTCAGTAGACCCGCTTGGCAACTGGGTACGGTCGGCAGACAACTTTAGTTTTGAAGATTCCAGACCGTTCCAGATGAAAGGAAAGGCGTTTAGTGCAACATTATGAACAACAGTGCACGAAATACAAAAGAACAATGACCCAGATCCGCCAAAGATAACCATCGAAGTGACGCATGTGTGGAATCGATAACAGTAGTGTACACGCACGCACTCGCGGACGTTATCGAACCAATATTTACTCAGGTAACAGAAACACGCGAAACGCCGCGACCGTGTGAACGCGCCCGACTTCTACACTCCACTAATTGTGTTAAAGAGAGCCCTAAGGCGTCGTTGTAAGGGCGAGCCCATTCACAAACGTCACGACATCGTTGTCGAATAAAAAGATCATACCTACCTATTCATCGACCAACAGCTGCACCGAAACGGAACGGCAGATGCGCCTGAGCAGCCGACGCTGTTATTATAGAAACTACCAAAAACGGCGGCCAGTTTCAAAGTACGCGTGGATTTTTCATGGAGATAGTATGGAAAACTTACCGTGGCTCATGAGGCAGTGCTGCGGTGCTGCGGTGGTGCGGTGGCAGCGCCGGCGCACTCACTAACAGCACACGTGCACGAATGCCGCGGGCGCGCACCTGTCGCGGAATGACTGGCCAATTCCATATTAGATAGTATTTATGAACGGGCAAGGCGCTCGCGCAGCCCGACGCGCCGAGGTGGACTGACTGCCGCCGCGCGCGCTACCTGCGCCCACCTGTCCCCCCCGCCCCACCACCAGGAACCGGATGGTACTCCAAAACAAAACGGCCAACAAAGGACGTGCCGCGAATGTTCGCGCCACTGGTCCGCTCCATATACCGACGAGGGTCGGCGAGCCCCCGGCCGCCAGCCCTTGTGACTGTTTACTCGCAACACCTGACTCACGCGCCGAAAACCCAGCCCCCGTCGATCAAAACGATGATTTACGATGGACCGAGGCCGCGATCAACTCACATTCGACCGTTGTTTTCCTTACTGAAGTGACTTAATTTTAGGATGACGTTAAAACTTCGAATGTATTAAACGGTGAAGTGAAACACAAAGAAATTGTCGACACACGAGGCGACTGCGACGCTCGGGCACCGGCTGAATTTGCACAATCGGAAAGAATGATTGCTCAACTAACTGTCGAAGTACTTGTAAACATAAACAATGCTTTAACACCGGGTGGACATCCGAAGCCGGTTTCGTCGTCCATTTTGTTCATAATAGTGATTTGGTTACGTTAAATTTATTTACAAATCGGTTCCTGTGTTATTTGTAAACGGCCGCCGGTGGACGCTGCCCGTTATTCATTCTTATCGGTTGTATCTATAGCTGATATGATAACGGACTATCCATTGGTGCTATAATCAAATCTTTTCGTGATTTTGTCCGCATTAACGTTCAACAACGTCATTCATCAATAGCTGTATCAATTGTTTGAAATATATTCTGTTCGGTTTCTTTAACCGTGAAACTGCTTCAAGCAGTTACTGTAAATCAAATTTCCATTAATCCCTTGTGATCCAAATGCTAGTATGCAGCCATTAAATTCTCATCATCTTTCGTTTTTTGCGTTGACACTGCGTGTGTGTAGGTAGGTATGTGACCTCAACGATTTTGTCCCATAATTACGGCAGACGTCCTACTTACCGCTAATCGACTTGAACTTTTTTATTATTTTTATTTAAACTTGAGATCTTAACAAAGCAGGCTTTTCTTTACTTAAATAAGAGCCGAAGAGAATTGACATTTTTGTAGTCATCTTCTTTCACTTTCCGACAGTGGGTATGCGTTGGGCGAAAATACTTGTTGGAAAAGAGGCCATTGTCATTGGAATCCCAATGAGATGCACAATGACTGCAGTCAAAAAAAAATTAACAGCTATAACACCAAACCCACTGCAAATACATTTTCCAAAGAACATATAAGAATGTTTCCATAGACACCATCTACTCAGTATTTGCAGAACAGTGTCAATTATGATAGAGACAACACAATTTTTAAGTTTATTCACAGCTGAGATCTTTTAGAAGGTGATTATCTCACAATATGCAAACAGTTTGTCTTAGCACAAACTGAAATGAAAGCTAGCTGTAAATATTTCGAAGAGTGCGGAGGACAGTAGAATATAAACTACGAGTATGAAAGAATGTTCCAAGCAGTGGATCAACGCTGTGCGTGGTTTCACACCTCGTAAACTCCCACTATTTACTGCACATTTCACGCCACAGAGAGCCAGCAAAACATACAAACAACACGAAGAATAAACAAAATGTTCTTAAGTAAAAATATCCTGTCACAGCTGGAGGTTATCAGGCAGAACATAGTTCATAGGCACAGGTTGTGGTAGAACTTACATCAAATTCACTTAGTCGTGTTCAAAGGAGCGATAAACGCCACATGAGGTGCGCAGGCGACGATAGCGCTACACGTCACGGCACCTGCTGATAACGGCGACTGAATGCTGAATTTTACGCACTTTTATTTAAGTACAAATACCAAGGTTTAAGGAAATACTGTAGGCTTAGAACATTTTGTTTACTTGTTCCTGTCCTAAAATATTTAATGAAGCAATTCTGAAGCTGTTTGTAGTAATATTCTGACTCCTTAGGATATAGTTCTTCTACAGTTGATTTGATATTTTATCTGTATTTCTTCTCTGCCTTCATTTCCTTATCGGTCAATGTAACTTGTATTAGATATAGTGATAGTTCTATCACACGAAATTCCTTAATCACCTTAAAGTTAAAGCTTATTATTTATTTCATTCTTAGTATCTTCAACTGTACCCCGTACATCCCATTCAGAACCAATTTCCTCCTGCTCACATATCCGCATATCCGAATCGGCTAGTTTTTCACTCGGTACTACAATACCGCTGGCCATCGTCGCGATATCAATGAACCGAGCACAGGATGTGGCCCGTCCGGAGTTAAACAAAAACTACGCGCAGCCTCCGGGACGAGGGATACTGAGATGAGGGGAAATAAATCTTACGTAGAAGCTCACATTACTAACGTATACATATTCATGAATGAGAGTTCAATTGTTTTCTGATTAAATTTATTGATCGTCCTTGGAAGTTAAACTTTCATCAGCATCATCGTTATTTTAAGCTCGCTCGTAAGTGTCGTTCAAAATTAAACTAGTTTTCTATTTACCTTTCCAAGACTTGCTCAGGCGTTCAATTCCTAACAGGTCTTTAACTTTCCACATATTATTCAGCCGACGTGTATTTTCAGTAAAACTTACACATTGTTCAAAGACATGCAAGATTATAAGTTGATACCGATTTTATGATTCTGAGTGTAAATTTTATAGCAATCCGCAATGTTACACTGAAGTCAGAAAAGCATTTAGTTAAGCTAGTAAACTCAAACATAACTAATGCGCTGTTCTCATTAGTTATAAATCCTTTTATGGAGTTTCAGATTTATCAATAAATAGTGTTCGACATCATATAAAAGCACATTCATTGCTCTAGTTGTGACAAATAACATTAGATCATACGCGGAACTCTGTCGGTCAACATATTCGAGCACAATCTACTGTGTGAGCTTTGATTCACTAGTCTTTCACCCCGGATGGGGTTGGAGTTTTTAGAGAACAGTATGAGACTTCGCAACAATAGCTTGTGTATGGCCGACAACCCATAGAATTTCTATCATTAGAAGAAATTTGACATTCCTGTATTTTGCAGTAAGTACCCGGAATGACATGCTTATGTTTATTCCCTTGTCTCTGTCCCTTCAAAAGAGGCAGTTCTTTTGGGATGGTACCTCGATTATTACCGAAAGTTGGCTAACACCATCAACTACCAATTCTTTGTTAACTATGATGGGTTGGTTTCCAGTCTAACTAGATACAGCTGAATACCAATGTTCACGGAGCGGTGTAGACCATCACTCCAGATATTTCTTCTAGTCGTTTGCAAGGAGCGACTGAGCAGCCATCGCGATATACTCCATTTTCGTTCAACTCGGAAATGCACAGCATTTTTCAATATGTTACGTATAAACAGACATACAGTGGCACTCGTTCATTCGCACTACAATGATAACAAAATGATTCACTAACGCCGTCTATGTGTCACAGTCACTAGATAAAATGATGGAAAATATTTGAAATGGTTGCATTTGTTTTTTTCCGCTTTCCGCGCTCGCGATTTGACAAGTTAATCAAATGGCTCGATGGCGTCGATGGTCGCTCTATTAGGCATGATTTACTTTGGTCAAGTGTTTAGCGAAGTAGATAAGTAGAGTGGGTAAGGACAGTGATGTAAACCGACCGGAGAGTAGCGAGTCAACAGTCATTTGTCTAGGTTTTCGCCACTCGGCACTGTACTAGTAATCGCTACTCGCCTTCTACCTTCGTTAATTGGGCCTTTGATAGATTAAATGAAAAGCAAGTCAAAAGTTGGAAATTAAAAAAAATATCATTGCTTGGGAATATAAAAATAAAATTGACTATTTCAAAAATTAAGCATTGTGTTTGCGATAGGTATGCGTCACACCCAAATTCATAAAAATTAAACTGACAATGTAAGCGTTAACATCAAAACAGCTGTTTTAGATTTCTTATCATTCCTTGCCTTTGCCAACCGTTTGTGGTATCATTTCAACCCTAAACAGCGCTCTGTCATCGTCAAATGAAATAAAAACTATCACAGGCAAGAATAGGTCACACTCTTTATCAGAATCATGTTTACCAGGCATAACACGAGCTGCTTCATAAAGGCAGTTAGCGTGGAAGGATGGCGTGTCCATAATTTATACAGGTAAGGAATAAGTCCTGTCGTTTACGGCTAACAATGTTTATTTCATTTTTTTTGTAATACTTACTAAAAAAAAAGTCTATTGCTTAAGTAGGCAATATCGGTTTAGAAGTTAAGTTATTCCAGAAAATAAAGGTCAACTTGTAAGTGCAGCATGATTATTTTGGCTCTTGAATCAAATTATGAGGAGGACGCTGTTGTGGAATGGACTTGCTTCAAAAAAGGAAAACATCATGAGGAAACCAACATGCCTGAGAGATATTTCTCCACGGCATGTATAGCCAAGTCGCCCATGGCCGGCATAAAAACTCTGACACCAGGTTAGGTTAGGTTCTTGAGGAGGCCCGCAGGTGTGGGCCGGCAGTAGCCAGGGATCGTGGAAGGCGCACTAGTTCCCATGAACCCCGGTGCAAGTGTGGGAAGGGAACACCGGGGTGGTTTTTAGTCGGTTAGAGTCCGACAGACTCCTCCGCCCACCTCAGGGCGGAGGACATCCGTGTGGATTTTCCATAACCGGGAACAAAAAAAAAAAAGTAAAAACCAAATGACAGTGTGAGTTTCGACTACAGCTACGCGCCAAGCACCATGCAGCATTTTAACCATATCTATGTATAATACGTAGTTACGTATAAATGTTTCCACATTGTACAAACATAGACAAATGTAAAGTGATAATGAGACAGTGTCGTCGGCGAGTCGCGACTCTTCCGTGGGAACTACTTCCACAGCCCACAATCAAATGTCACTCGTCGAGAAATCGTACGGTGCGTCATATGACTTAGAAAATGGTGTGCGAAACTGTCAGTTGATTCTATTGTATGGTAGTTTAACTTAGACTTTATTGTGGCTGTGTAAGACTGCTTGTAATTTGTATGTCGTTCTTTTATTAGATCATGAAAGTTTTTGACTGCCTCGTTCTTTGTCACAAACATGAAAGCGGAGCTAGGAAGCCTGGATTATGTTTTCAGGACTGTTTGTAGCAACTCGGATTTTGAAGTTTACGTCGTTTCGGAGTTTTGTTGAAAGAACTATAATAAGGTACTTGCAATGACCAACGCTTGGCAAGCCATTTTATTTTAGAATCACAGTTTTCTTATGTCTCTCCTGATAACATAACACATAATACACGCCTTTAATCCCCGAATGGTTAGGCAGAGTGTACCCATTAGTAGGTACTATCACATTTCGCCAGTATGCATAAGCCCCTTTCAATAGGGGGCAAGCCTATTGCCAAGAACTGGGCACAAATCGAAACTCCGTGGTTTCTACTGAGAAATTCCTGATGGAAAAACCCAATATCACTTTGCCCGATCAGGGAATCGAACCCTGGACCACTAGACCAACGAGGTCTCTTTATGACCGATCGATGGTCACTTGATGATGATGTGTTCTGCATACATTTACTGCCAACCCTTTGAAGGAATATAAACAACCTTATGTTATGTTCTAATATGTTTTGTAATGCCTATCACCATTTACATATGCGTAGCACCTGCTAGTATTTTTATCAATTTAGTATATATACATAATATATAGACTGGAGAAAAAGAGGTCCAACAAGTTCTAGATCCAGAAACATAGGAACTTGTAGACAAATATTTATCGCCATTTTTATTTCAACCTGAGTGTGGATCAGCTGTTCTGTATTAATTAGGGTTACACCCGATGTTATAGTTTTTACATAGCCACACTGACATACTTGTATTCAATGTCCTGCAAGTTGGTTATGTGTATATAAGTCTATGAATAGTATAAATATCGACTGTCATTTATAACAAAAGAATATATATGGTCGATCTAATTCTTATATGGTGTAAGTCATAATTTTCCAGTATGCGAAAAAAACCTTTTGATTCCGTAAACTTCTTGGAAAAGTTGAAATTAATCAAATCAAATCATTTCTTAAACAGATAATACAATCCAATTTGTTAGTAATAATACATAAACATCTTAAACACTAGTGTTAATACATAATTATATTTGGAAAATTTTGGTAATAGTTACTGATAATGTCAAAATAATTAATAATAATAATGTCAAAATCATTAATAATAATGTCAATTAATTTTGTATGATAATTTTTACTATCTTGTTAGATTTAACACTTTTATATCACTCTACATAAATTACACTACTACTATATTAGAATTAGGTCGACGATATGTTGTAGTTCATCTAGAGTTCCATAGATAATTATAATGTGTATGCCGTACATTACACACGAGCACAATAAGACTTTTGGGATCTGTTTTTTTGTACTCTTGAAGGATCGAACCATCGATCATGCAGGTTGAAATAGCAATAATTATTGCATTTATATGTCATCTTTACTATTATATAAATGAGAAAGTTTGTGAGAATGTATAAATGGATATTTACTCTTTCACGCAAAAACTGCAGAACGGATTTCGATGAAATTTGGAAGACGGATAGTTTATAACTTGGATTGTGTTAATCCAAGTTATAAACTACCCGTCTTCCGCTGTATAGGATACTTTTTAGGGTTCCGTACCCAAAGGGTAAAACGGGACCCTATTACTAAGACTTCGCTGTCTGTCTGTCTGTCTGTCGGTCTGTCTGTCTGTCTGTCTGTCTGTCTGTCTCCAGGCTGTATCTCATAAACCGTGATAGCTAGAAAGCTGAAATTTTCACAAATGGTGTATTACTATTGCCGCTATAACAACAAATACTAAAAATTAAAAAAAAAAAATATTAAGGGGAGCTCCCATACAACAGATATGATTTTTTTGCCGTTTTTATAGATAATGGTACGGAACCCTTCGTGCGCGAGTCCGACTCGCACTTGGCCGGTTTTTATACTGGTAGTACGATCTCGTGGGACAATAGCCGAACCCCATGAGGGTGAAGACGCGGGTAAGTATTGTATGTCGAAAACATTGCAACACACCTGTCCAACTGGTTTTTTGTACAAGATTTTAACCGTTTCCGTAAAACTAAATCACATTTATTTAATGATTTTTACTAGAAACAAAGAGAAAAGTATCCAGAGGGTTAAGCAGATAGGTAGGTGAGACGGCGATCATTGCCGCTATTTATTTATAGTTTCAATAAACCCATTTAAAAATCCTGTTCTAAATATGTTAATACATCTGCTGTAAATAATACCTTGTTTGACCGTCATACTATTGAACGCTGGCATTCAGTCGCAGGCGCAGCCCGGGAGGCAGATGTGTGATTCCTGGACTCGATCGCTGGAATACTCGCTCGGTGCCCAACCTCCTGCTTATTGCGCGCAAGGTGTTGCCTACTTTGTGTTGCAGGGTTCGTTAGCCATAAATTAGGATATTACTGGTAGAAGTCATTTGTGGTTGTAAAAGTGATACGGTTAACTTTGAGACATTGAGAACTTAGAATTTTCGGTGATTGTTTATCATAGAAACTTGCGTGTCTATTATTGCCCATACCGTCAAATGGTCGGTCTGGTCACGTGGTAGCCGAGTTTTTTTCGCGCTGCTAGAGTTTTCCGGCTAAACTCCGACCCCGGTCGGGCCAGATTTGGTACTTGGTCGGCTCGGGTTCTGGGTCTGGTTTTATCATGGACCAAAATAAACTCATCAGTCAGACTATACTCTGTCTCTGTCCCAAATTTCATCCAGATCTATTCAGCCGTTCTGGAGTGATTGAGAAACAAACATCCGTCCGCCCATACAAACTTTCGCATTTGTAATATTAATAATTAAAGTACAGATAAGTAGTAAGATATCACAGTTACACAGCAAATAGAAATGCAATAATTGTTGCCATTTCAACCTGTATGACAATACCATCTACCCAGAAATGTTAACGACACCTTGAAACCCGTGCAAAAAAGTAGGAAATTAAAAGCTTTCTATCACCATAGCAGTTCAATAGCTTACAATTAAACTTGAAACATGTAAAGATGTAAACACATTCATTCATTTTCGTTCAAAACTTACTCAAATTACATTATTCGTGAGCCTCAGAAATCAACGAACAGTGAACGAACATTGTGTAGACTGTTCGTGATATACTGACAGAGTTAACAAAGAAGGTTCTATAAATTACTCTTAACTCTGTTATGCGTTCGGTTAAATAGGGCATACGGCTTTGTGATATCAATAATCCGGATCCCTATTGGTACAAAGGATAGTGGAGTGACAGAAGATTCATTCCACGCAAAATAATTCACCATACCGAGCAATTCAGGTTGTACCGTCGACGGCATCACCCAGGGTGATGAACAACCCAGCAGTACTCCACGATGTTTAATGTCAACTATCAAGGATTCTGATATTCTAGTACTCCAACATCTGGCTGAACCGATGATCCTTATGAGAATAGACGCTAATAGGATGAAAAATGACATTGGAAATTTCAAAATCTGTTATCTACTAATGCCATTTGCTTGTTTTGGATAACTTTCTAAGATAGTTTCAGTTGTTACGGGGAGACCTGCCCATACTAGTATCTTGCCTCCCTTCATAACGTTTACTATTGATTTAGGTAGCTGCAGGTTTTCTGACAATCCTCATCTTCGTAGCGTAATGCTTTATTACTTATATCAATAATCCGTGTGGCTATTGGCGACGGCCCTACGGGTGGGACGCGCGGGCGGCACGCTGCGTGGGCACATCTGCGCGCACAGCTGTCCTGCGCACGCGCCGGGGCCACGTGGAGCCTGCGCGCAAAACGGTTAAAAAGGACAATAAGGTTTTTTTATTAATTCGTTATAAATAGGACAATAAAAACAGCTGGTTTGGTCAAACACAGTGCCTTTGCTTATATAGGATGGAATTCAAAGAAGGAATATTTTTAAAGACGTCTTTATAAGCCTCTTCAAAATCCTTTGCTATAGAAAACCGTTTTTTTAAAAGACAGTCGACAATAAAATGTATACTGCCTTATATCAATTAGAACAAGACCGGAATTCTAAAAAATCAAAAGAAAAGCGCTAGATTCAATAAACTCTCTAATTGTTAGTCTAATTGTTATTTTATTATAATTATTGGTTCAAACCCAACATTAGAGCCGAGGACAGCTATCGCAATTGTAAACCCAAGTTACAAAACCATATTTCTCGCATCCGCTGGATGCACTAATAGCCCTAATAATTGCCTTATTTTGCCCTATTAGTTGTAATTATGACTGTGGTGCTTTTACAACTTGAAAGCGGTCGATGCGACTTAGATTATGACGCCATTTCATAGCCTTTTTCCTTACTTTGTAAGGGCCAGCTCCCAGTCTCACGGCTGCTTTTCTTAGCGAAATGGGTTTTTAAATGCTAGCTGTAATCCTGAATACATTCACGCTAAATTGAAGATTAAGATTGAGAGAAAAACGGAGAGGAAGAAACCTGGAGATCCTAAAAAGAAAACTTGGAAGAGATGTGACAACCATTTTACTATAGCGGCCGCGCGGCGGACCACACACAGAGAGAGAGAGAGTTTTCAGACACAGCGCTGAGAAAATTAAAGGTTGAAAAATAAAAATAATAAAAAATAAGTTTATAAAAAGTACTTGTATAAATACATAATGCTAAGATATATAAACTAATAAAAATATATATGTATATAATAAATTATAATTGAGGAAAGGCTCTTTCACTCTGGTTTTGAATATTGTAATGGTGTAACTATAAACACCGTTCTCTCTTAATTACACCCAGCACAGCTTCGATGGATAAACCCTAGCTTTTCCGCATCTCCGGTCCTCACCCTTTCGTACATCTCCGCTGAACTCCGCTCGTCTCCGGGTGTAGTCCGGGCCTGAAGATCACTTTAATTTTGACGAACTAGTCAGTGAAGGCGACCTAACAGCAACCTTGTGGTCATTTTCCTATTATGATTTAATTCATATTATTATCCTATTATGATTCTGCTAAAGCGGCCATTTTAAACCCCCTTGTCGCTACGAGAATAAGGCTCACTGCAACTTTGACAATGATGGCAAGTCAGAAGCAAAACAACTATAAGTAAAAACAAGCTAAGTAAAGTAGGTAATTCTTCTTAGCGTATTGATAGCAAAAAGTTTAAATATGTTTGGCCCAAAATTCAGCCACGTGAACCCCGCTCACTGATGCAGTAAATAAACCATCAAGTGCGCAGGTTATAGGGGATGCGGTGTAAGATGGAAGGTGGGCCATTGTAAAGTTTACAGACGGCAGTCTTAGGCTTTGCGTTTCCACCGGATATGAGCGAGAATGCGTAGCAAGGGATGTGTGTGAAACTAACCAATAATATCGCTTCTTTTTTACAGCTTGAGGTATTCTAGCTATGGGATTGGTTAGTTCCAAAAACATCCCTCGCTATGCATCCTCGCTGATCTCTGGTGGAAACATAGCCTTCCACCCGTAACATGTATAATCAAGTTATCAAGTCAAAGTGTTACTTCAGTAAAATTAATTACTTAAGATACGATTTTTATTCTGTAGTTTAGGAATTTGCTTGTAAGTACACATAGTTAGAACTGTCAAAAGTTACAATTGTTAGCTTTGGTTTCTTTGGTGGTTCTTACTTTGTTCAAATTCTTGTCTATAAAGACTTGACTAAACAGGGTGTAAACGAACCCTTACGAAGTCGAATGTCACTGGCTCTCCTCGTCATTGTGATCATTTTTTTGTTCAGGACCATACGTGGGAACCTTCTAATTACGGACATACTGTAAGTCAAAGTTCCAACTTTTGCACAAGTTTTTTTTAAACATTTCATTTCATTTATTCAATAACAATTTACATTGTGTCTGATTGTGTTACAAAAAAAATAGTTAAATAAACAAAAAAAAAACATAACTCTATATTAAGAAAACGAAAAATAAACCACCACTATCACTGATACTTGTGTTTAAGGTAATAACTTTACTTTAAATACTTTAAAGACCCGTTTATTTTTCAATACATCCATCAGCACAATGTTTTGAGTCCGTTACATTGAGTTTTACTGTAAAATGTTATTTTTCACGCCAAAAGAAAGTCGTTTCTCAGCAATAATTTTTCCTAGGGTACTTAGTTTGATGTACAGAATGCTTGGTTGACGGCTTCATGGAGGGGCCGTTTACATTTTGTAGATACGACTGTTAGTCTATAATGACGCGCCGTTAAACTACCAATTCCATCAAACGCCTCAGTCACAATTCACACAGACCCTACGTTAAACCGTGAAGACTTCCATATTACACCGCTACCATAAAATCCCAACTATGGTATCTAATAGCTTAATCAGGGATAAGTATTAATGTCTAGCCGGTAATTAAGTATAAAATGACTTGGAGTTAATAGCACTTAACTATGTACTACAAAGGCATCTACAGGTTTTATATGATGGAAAGCGAAATACAAGCCAAAAGCGGTTTTTCTTAGTCTTTTACTATCCTTATATACCTATTTTGGATTATAAAAAAACACTTGCAGCACGTAGGTAAATGAATTTTTACCGACACATTTTGGGTTGGCTATCAAAATCCACCATATCCTACCATTGTCAGATTAAGATAAGATTTTGAATTAACGGCACAAAGTTTTAATCTTTAGTTTTCTTTCCATTCAGTCTTCGTAATAGTACCTAATATTTACACAAAAAAAACATTACAAACCCATAACATAAATGCAATCCGTTCGATTACATTACAAAACGTTTTCGTTCAAGCATGCAACCTCCTTTAATGTGCGCACGCGCAGGACGCACTAACAGTCGGATGCATAAACTATAATAATGATTCAATCGTTCGCAGGGAAATGTTTTCCGTTTTAAGTCCACTCACTATTATTTACACTTACATTTGATGTACTAATATAAAGTTTTAATAGTAATTTCAATAGGCATGCCACCGCCCCGGTGAATCGACCCGACATATATTTCCTGTGGTTCTCGTCTTGCTAACGAAGAGAACTTGCCTAGACACAATCTAGGATTATCCACCAGCAACTCTCCTTGCAGTACAACCTTGTGGATTCTAAAGGACCATAGAACAAGTATGTACCCGACCCAGTTCTCGAGAACGGTCATGCCACATTGTATTGGGAGCGACCTATCGTCACGAACAGGATTATTCTAGCAAATGAACCTGGTATTGTGGTCATAGTCTGATAGATCGCCGACAGCAACGTCCTTCGGAAGAGTTTCGTCAGGAAGTTCCCTTGGTAGAAACTACTATCTCAGATATCTTTGTAATATTGTGTCCGTCCACTATATGGATATATAGTTTAATATATGTGCCGAGGAAGTTACAGGCATAAGTAAGTTTTTCCAATTGGTTTCAGTTTCCTCTTTTTCATGGGTACTTTCTAATATGCCAACCTATTTGATAGTGTATTTTGAAATTATAGTTATTACAACAGATATTTCTGCTTACTTGATTAATATAGCAGTAGCAGTCAAGGAGTCTGGATTTGTGCCCGGTTGATGGCAATAAGCTCGCACCCTATTCCATGAGACTTATACATAACTAGCGAAATGTGGGTGTACTATTAGGTACACCTCTGCCTTATCCTTCGGGGATTGCAGGCCTGATGTTATGTAATTGTTGATTAATATAATGATGGGTTATAGGGCGACCTACCAACAACACAGCCTAAACCTAAGCCAGGTAAAATGAGAAATTTAAGTCTGGATGCAAACCAAGTAGCAGACAAAAGCCAGCACTCTATATTTTTTTATAGTAATCGTAGCTCCGGTGAACGATCTAAGCTTCACGGCGCATGCACATGTTTAATTACATAAATAAAATGGCCGCAGCTCTATGGTCAGTGATCTATGGCAGCCATTGTCCAATCCGTAACTAGGAATTAGCATTTTTTGCCGTCACATAGATGGTATTTTAATAAACGAACCTTCTAGACTTTTGTTACTTGAAGTGTTGATAAGTATCTTAATTGTTCTTTTATTTTATGATGTTCTATTAAACTCCTATAACTACTTATCTTCCACACACATCTACAAAATGTGATTGAAATAACTGAAAACCTCATAAAAATGTTCTTAATAATGCTCACAATGACCCCTTATAAGGTTTATAATTATTAATTTAAAAGGTGGTAAGTATTTAATTAATGTACATGTTTACAGCCTTGCTAGATAAGCTTGCCAGTAAAGCTGAGACTTGTCTATGTCATAGGTACCCCAAGACAGCAAATGGTGTCCTAGTCGACTCAAAACAGTAAATAAAGACAAAAACAAATCAAGACGAAATTACCGCACAATTCCGCGGCCACAGCGCTATTTTATATTGGAGTATTTTGATGTTTTGTTGACATTTAACTTTAACTAAAAATACCACATAAAACGAAAACTTGTTGCCTCCAATACAATGTTAGTTAATAACTTTGCAGAGGTCAAAGCACCTCTGTATGAGATTCTCTTCGGAACAAGCATTGAAAATCTCGCTCTTCACTACAAATTTTCTTAAGCCCGACATTTTCCTCCACCGTAACTTATATTAACACTGCATAAAGCTTTAGTAGTTATGCTTTGATAGTTTCACTAACGATAACGGTGCTGACACAGAACATTAACTAGGGTATTTACGGGAATTTTACCTTAATGCGCATTTTTGTTTACGAAGGCTTACTCGCAGCTTGTATATGCTCTGTTTCCTCTTCTCGTATAGATGAACATTAAATTCGATTTTTATTATGTTTTTGTTTTCTACTTTCAAGATGTGGTTAGTACTGTATTTTGAAAGGTTCTCGGTGAAATAGAGAATGTTTTAAAAAATAAGCTAAAATGCAGCGAACGGTTTCTTAAAAGAAAATCATAAATTAGTAGTAGTTAATAATCCAGTTCGAGAGTCAGGCCAGTTGACAGCCCAATCACTGGCCTTTTGCTGGTATCGCTATATTTGAACACAGCTCGGTATTGTCTGACTTTCCCGCACTGGATCCTCATGATGGATTACTCATTTAGTGGTGGACCGCCTCGTTGGTCGAGTGGTCGCAAGCGCGACTGCTGATCATGAGGACCTGGGTTAGATTCCCGGGTTTAGCAGTTTTATTGGGTTTTTCCATCAGAAATTTTCTCGGTAGCAGCCACGGAGTCTGAATTTGTGCCAGATTGATGGCAATAGCCTCGCCCCCCTATTACAGACTTAAACATAACTGGTGAAATGTGGGTGTACTATAAATTGGGTACACCTCTGCCTAACCCTTCAGGGATTACAGGCGTTATGTTATGTTATGTGGTAGGCCCTTTCCCGCTGATAAAGGGGCCTAGTAGTCCGTCAGTCAATGTCAAGCCAAGCAGCCCAAGCACTGAACTGATTCAAACTGGCCTTGTTCCTCGACCCCATAAAGCATAGGAAACGGTGCTAGATATCAATCATAGCCCGAGACACGAAGCCTAAGAAAAGATTTCTTTATACTCAGGAAACGCACAGATTGCATTTCAACGGACTGGGCATTCTAACTGCTATAATTATAGTTTTTATATTGCAACTTTAAGATAATTTCCTTTTACTTGAAATTGTTTAATGTTCTAATCTTTTTTCAGAGATAATGGGTGTATTACAAGTAATTTCCATGCCATAACTGTGTTTAAAGAATAAAAAACATGGGACTTACCACCGGAATCATCTAAATTCTAAAATTGAATATTATTTCTTCGTTCAACAGTTCATATGTATTTGAAAATATACAACATGAATGTAATGATATTATACCACAAAAGTTCAGTTTTCCAAAGGTCGAGAATCACAGATGGATCAATACCTGATCATCTGTGAAATCGCAACACTATCAAATCAATGGGAGAGAAAGAAACGACTAAAGTAAATTCTTCAATTCTTCCATCGTCGACCTCATCTCTGTCCTCAGGACTAGATTGAGGTCAAGAGTAGGCCCATTTAGTATTAAAAAAAAAAGTTTTTCTGACAACTGTTATCTGCCGGAAATGTTTCAAATATATCCTACTATCGTTTACCCGCAGCTTCGCTCGCGTTAATTTAGAATTTTACAATCAATTCGGGTTGTACTCTGATTGTAATAATATAAATCAATCATGATTCAAAAGACACGTGGCGCCATTTATTATCATAAGAACGTATTGTTGTTTTCATTGGGAACAGTACTTTTTTGTAATGAAAGGTACCCTATGTCCGTTTCTGTACACCTCACAACGTATATGCAAAACTTCAGGATGATAGGTTCAGTCGTTTAGGCGTGAAAAAGTAACAAACAATTAAACTTACTTTCGCATTTATAATATTAGTCAAAATGACACTCGGGTATAATGTAGCTTTCTGTTAATGGAAGAATTTTCGGAATCGGATCAGTAGGTCCGAAGTTACCCGTTACATACAAACTTACAAACAAACTTTACCTCTTTATAATATTAGTCTAAATAAAACTGTAATCTCTATCCAAAAACCTCTTCTTTACTTGTTCAAGAAACACTTTTGTATGAAACGTATTTTTTTCATCTACTTTTTATTCCTTAGTCATTGCCCATAATATCTAATTACAGCGACTTTATGACCGCCGCGAACCACCAATAGAGCGCCACACACAGTCTACTTACATCATATGCTATAGTTGGGTGATCCCTAGGTACTAATTAACGGTACCAGTCATTAATATTATTCGACTCTAATTAAAGGAAGTAAAAAGCGGTAAATTAATTCACTCTTAGAGGCCCTTTATGAATGATTTTGTGCTGAGATACTTTAAAATCTTTTTAATATAAGCAAAGTAGCAATTATTACAGAAACTACGCAATTGGCTTTGTCGGATTTTTTAATCGGAAATCTAAGATAAAAGATAAAAACACATGTTTTTTCTATAACAATTTGCAGTTTACTCATGAACCTCAAAGTCTTGAAAGGTAACACAATGCTTTCACCTATGTATATTTCAGGTATATTTAAAGGTAACGAAGCCGAAAGGTACTTGTTGTCCCCGTCATTGCGATCATTTTTTTGTTCTAGACCATACGTGGGAACCTTCTAGTAACGGAGATGAGGGGTCATAATTTTGTTATTTTTAAATACATTTTTTAAATTTTATAACTTCAAATACTTCCATGACCCCCGTACTGTTCAATACATGCGAACAGTGTTTTGCGTGCGTTATATTGAGTCCTATCGTAAAACGTGATTTTTCACACCAAAAAAAAATGTCGTTTCCCGCAATAATTTTTGCGTAGAGTCTAGTTAAGTAATTAGTTTGATGTACAGAATGCTTCGTGAAGGGTTCGTTTACACTTTGTGTGTTTGGTTATAGTTCTATTCAAAATCAAAATCAAATTCTAAATTAAAGGAAGGTAGAAAGGATCTCTCAAATACACCATAAACCCACCAAATACAATAGTATATTAGGTAACCACTTCAGACAACCGTGAAACCTTGAGAGTTCAATAATAACATGGTTGTAAAAGTATACCCGCAGACAAACTAACGCCCACAATCATTTAAACCCGTTCCCCACACTAACTCAGTCTCGTGGGATGAGCTGACTCTAAATTTCCAATTTAGCGTGGAAAATTAACGTGTAGTTTATTATGGAACCTTAGCTTTCCCTCGAGCGCTGAAATCTGACACTAGATTTTATGCGTAGTGCTTGAATAGAAAACGGGCTGAAGAAACCTACTCCAACATTACAAAATAAATATAATTTATCCTTATCTTACTTTAAAAATGTTATTAACATAAGATGAAATAAACGCTGAGAGAGTTGATTTGCGTAGCAAGGCGCCTATATTCGGTATTTGGGTGAAGCCTTTCCATCCCAAATGCCATAACTAATACCTTAAAGTTATACTAAGCCGGTATCAAAAAAGTTTCTGCGAAAAACAAAATAACATGCACCATTTTTACATCAAGATCATGAATGACAATAGAAGGAACTCGTGACTAAATAATAACAGCCGCACGGGTAAATCTTCAAGGTTAAGCCGCGCTTGCCTAGGTCGGTCTGTAGATGGGTGACCATCATTACATACCGAGTATCCCCCGTGCCTCGGAAAGCACGTTAAGCCGTCGGTCCCGCCTGTAATTTGTAGATCTTTGACAGTGGTTACTGGTAGGTACTCAGTGGCCCGAAAATGTGACAACCAGTCTTAACAAGGGGTATCGTATTACCCAGTACTAACTAGGTTGTGGAGATCAGATAGGCAGTCGCTCCATGTAAAATACTGGTGTTCAGCTGCATTCGGTAAGACTGGAAGCCGACCCCAATAGAGTTGGGAAAAGGCTAGGTAAATGATGAAGATCAAGAATGACTAGCTCTTATTTTATCTTCATCTAACATTTTTTAAACGTCTACAGTTTATGAACGTTTACTGAAACTTTCCAGCAGCTCAAACCCAAATTGAAAAAAAGGTTTTCACGTCAAAATCTCTAATCCCAAAAAAAAAAACAGTTTAAAAATTGTGTGCAAGCTCTGCCAATCACAATGAGAGTACATTCGTGACACATCGCAGTTCGTGAAACAATCGGGCGCAATGTGCCGAATCGGCGCGAATCGGGCGGTTTCTAACAAGTGCGCCCGCGCCGTGTGAATGAACCCGCAGTGATGCAACGTCGACAATTTAAGTTGGTTTGGTAACCATCCTTTATATTGTTATTAGTAAATGAATTCATATTGTTGAAGGATTGGGTTCATGAAACTGCTTCTACAGCTGAATGAGTTAGATTAGATTGACATGTTGAATATGGACTTAAAAAAGAAGGAAAGTAGATCATGAGGACGTTAAAGAAGAAATAATCATTACAAAGACTGATCGTAATTCGCTCCGTTTTAGTTCAGACGCGCCTCGACACCTTATGAACGTGTCTTTCTGACCAAATCAAGTCGAGCCGCGTCGGTAAATGTGGAAACTCCCTAACTGGCCATTAAGAGCATTTGTGTAGAAACAGGATACTAATGTCTAACACTAATTTGAAGAAAGTTAGACAGAAAATTTACATAAATTTACAATTTTTATCTTTTTGCCAAAGACAAAAAGATAAAAATTGACTATATTTTTGCCTCTAAAAACATTTTCCAAAAAATCTAGCTACTACCCAAACATATCAAACAGTTCCCATCCTCATTACGGAATAAACATGAAATTCAAAACGAGAATCTTACATTTCTAAGTAAATTGACGAAGCGACGTTGCGAACAGGGGGCTCTTGACCCGACGACCCGGCTGCTACTTAGTCGTCGCAGTCATAAAGAACTCACGGGTCCTGAGCCAAAACAAACTGAATTTGAGATAAAAGTGAATCGCTTTCCTTGTACAAACTAAGTATAAGTACTTACTTATATCTTTTGTCTTGCTGCGGAGTTTGTTTCGCAATACCTTCTTATCATTAAAAAAAATTAAGGGTTGACAATTTGGAATTACGCACATTTTCATTCATTTAAAAACTTAAAAATGGCCTCTCAAGAAGCAAAGTGCGCACAGTCGCGCGTGCTTAGTCTCGGTATCTAGATCGGTACGGGCAAAATCTTGAACGACTTTGATTCCTGCGTTATATGGTTTTTGAGCTGATTCTCTATTTTGTAGCTGTCTCTTGTAACTGTATGTTAATAAAAAAATGTAATTATAATAAAAGTTGATGTTAGAACAGGGCGTTAACACTGATAGAGCTTCCTCTATTCCTCCTTTCTTAGAAACTTTTCTTGCCGAAAGAATAACTTTTCCTGAAAACCGTGTGATTTCGGAAAGATTAAACGTACTCTTTGCTCTATACTTATGATAGAAGTATCATTCCAATTGATCGAATAGATTGTGATAACATCACAAGAGGTTAGTTAGGAGGTAAACCGCTTTTCAACGTTTAAAACGCTCTTTAAAAACTGTTGAATGAAAACATCGTGAGGAAACCGAGAAGCCATGCATGTCCTAGAACAACATAATAATAATAAAAAAAGTAAAGAAAGAAATAAAGTAAGTAAGTGAAGTATAGAAATTCGAAAACTTGTAGTATCCACCATCCAGGCAGGCTGGATATACGTTTAAAAGATCGACTGATATAAAACCTTACAACTTGCTGAGAGAAAAGTAATCAAGCAAAATACTAATGTCAATTATTTCGATGCCTATAAAGAACAGCAAATTTGTTATTTCTCACGACGTCTTCGGAATGATTTCGGATTCCAAAAGACTCGTAATTCTCTCCAATAACTGTGATTATTTTATCTAGCAGTAGCAGATTGCGTTATCTGTTAATGAAAACCACTGAACAAAATAGAGCATTAATGCTACAAAGGATACCTATACATCCTTCTCGGTAACAAAGAGCAGGAAACTTAAAGAGCAATTAATGTTATCGATAACTACCGAATACATACATTACAAATTACTCAAGACTGACCCTAATTGTGGTACTTTCTTCAATTAGTACCAAATAAAAAGTGCACAAGTGCCACTAAAGTAACCAGAACAAAAACAGTTCGGCGTCACGAGTTCCAAAACTGATTAAAATTTCAATCCGTGCCGAAACTCTTTAAGCCTCAAAATGTAGCGTAAACGATAAAATCGTGCGGTCGATGCACTTACCGTGGACTGAAAACTCTGATATTGGATCAGTAACAGCTAGTCACTACGTACTGTGAATGTTCTAGTTATATGAATCGCGTTTGAAATAAAGCTGTTAAATTAAAATATTTAAAAAAAAAGCGAAAACACTATTTTACGTTTTCACGGTTTAACCCTCCCTTCCCCCCATACAATTTTTTTACGGTATTTTTTTTAAATAGGGGAAGTACCTACACGGTCAAAATGTATGGAACAGCTGTTTTTTTTAATAACCGATGAAAAATTTATATGTGGGGGGGTTCAGAATGGTGTACCGAATACGTGGTAACCGTTGTGCGTTGGTGTCCCGTCCAGCCTGTAGGTATACTAAAACTCCAGCATGCTCCACCTTCTACCGTTAGTTGGGAGTTCAGGATTTACCTGCACATGTCACTCAACTACTTTACTAATAAAAAAGAAATCTTACTAAATTATTCATTTCTGTAACTAATATAAACATACTCTCGAATGACATTTAATGTCAAACTCAAAACATTTATTTCCAATAGCACCGTGACAGGACTGACAGGTACTTTTGCATAGTTAAAAATAAGCTACCTACAGTCCAGCCACAGGCATAATGGACTGTAAATGGACTGTAGTAACCCATTCCAAAATCGTAGATCTCATGGACAAGAATGGTCAAGAAACTTCATGGACACTCTTTTCAAATCAAGTTAGATATTACATAGTCCTGGGTACAAAGTTGTTACTTCTAGTGCATATGTGTGTGTATGTCAGCCTTTATTGTCAGTTAAGAAAGAAGCATTGATTATTCGCCGATTGTATGCCATTGCTTGCATTGTTGTATTGCAGATTCCAAATTAACTAATCAAACATTCTAGTAATAGTCTATTAAAGCATTTAGTATTCAATCCATTGTCATGGTAAGCTATCGCTTCTTATCATACTCTTCAAATCTCGGTCTATAATTTGTTTCCCACGGAAAAAAACACTCGATTACTGTGCTGTTGAATCTAAAATGATGTTGCTATGCCAGATTCTATTGCCTCTCTTTGTTAGAGAAAGTTTCAGGAAACTATTGACACACATCAGGACAGTTTTCTGATAACTACCCACTTTATGTCTTTGCAAACACTGAAAGGGACATCAACACATACATTATAGCTATGAATTCAGTACATGATTATAAGCACCCAGTATAAGCGTAACAAACCAAAGGGGTTACTATGACTTCTTAAAGCAGGAGTAATTCCAGTGTGGAAAAGAGACAGAGCTATACAGGTCGTCTAGCGCCATCTCTTTCCCACTCTAGAATTACTCCTGCTCTGAGACTTCATGGTAGGTCACCAGGTGTTCCATTCATTCTGACGTGCTTACACGGTCAAAGTATTTAGCACTAGGTTTCGCTCCCGTTAAGTACGGGAATAAGGCTGTAAATTAGGCTACATTTAAAAAAGGAACGTTTTAAATGTAACCTATAACACTCGGAGATATTGTAGCTTCCCATTAGTGAAAGAATTTTCGGAATCGGATCAGTAGTTCCGAAGATTACCCCCTACATACAAACTTACAAACAAATATATTTATAGTAAGTGTTAGTATAGAATGATGTTATGATGTTAGTATAAAATGATGCTAGTTCTAGGGTCATATACCTAGGTAATCCGTGGTAAAAGTTTGTGCCACAATGTCCTTTATACCGTGTACGAGTATTGCCATGAATCAGAATTAAAATTGATTTATAAAAGTCGTAACATGTGTGATTTCGTAAGGATGTGCCACTTGTAAATACATTGGCATGAATATGTTACAGAAACAATAAACGACAATATTGCACTTTTCTCTTACAATTGATCGCACTCACGTTGCGAAATAACTTTCATATTAACATAACATAACATCATGCCTCTTATTCTTGAAGAGTTAGGCAGAGGTGTAGATACTCTATAGTACACTCACATTTCGCCAGCTACGCTATTTTTGATATTAACTAGGTATAGCCTACGGGTTGCGACTGAGAAAACCCAGAATTTTTATAATACAAATTGATTAAAAAAAACAACTGAGCGCACATAGTCTTAAGTTGCACTGATACAGCTTCACTTTAACTTAAGATATCATCATAAGTCGCAAAAAGTAAACAATAGCATGCCCCTAAAAAGATAACATTTTAAAAATTAAAAAACCAGCTCAAAATTTTATAAAACGACATAATTTTGGACCATTAAAAATATCATAACACCCTGTATGATTGATTACGTCAAAGGGCCGCCTGGCCGCCATGACACCTTGATCCCATCCGGCCGAACAGATGTAATATCGCACGATAATTATACTCTTTCCAAGTAATAAGCTATGTGTCGCACGTCGTTATGCCAACGAAGGTGTTTTTAGCGCAAAACTCACACTGGCAGTAGGGTTGTACGGGAGAAAAAATCTTGATGACGTTGCAAGGCTGTATTTCCACAATAAATGAGCGAGAATGTGTATTAAACTAACCAATCACATAGTTCGTTTCGCTCAAGCTATTGCAAAGAGGCGATGTTATTGGCAGTTTCACACACATCCTCAAACATGTCTATTTCCAGTGAAAACGTAAGCTTATGATTGGCCGTTATGAAATTCAGAAATTTTCACTGATTTCCGGAATTCTCAAAAATACCTTTTCAAGAAAGCTTATCAATTTGCAGCCGTTGTAATATAATTATGACATCACCGCCTCTTGATCTAAGTTTGGGTGTCAAATTGATGACGGCGCAATAACCAAGTAATTTTGATTTTTCTAAATTATTGCTGTTTTCTGGACTTTTATTTTCATAGCGATAACAACCAACGCAAGAACATTTTAAAATCTCAAAGTTTCCAAATCGTGGTCAGCCCTACAGTCCAAAGTGTCAGCCATCGAAATAAAACTAAACTGGTCTCAGTTCGGGATTAATTGCCAGAAAGCCGACATTGGGACGTTCCCACGGCTGCACCGACCCGCTGAGGAACGGGAGACATTTACTTAGATCTCGCCGGAACCATGTTAGAGAATTGTTAGCTTAGTTCCAAAGTATGTTAGGGAAATTCTTCGTTGATTTTACTTTAGAATTTCGGCTACCTGCATTTGATTGAGACAAACAGCATAGATTTTTTTTTTCATGAAATTAATTTTAATCAGTTTTTAAGGCTTGGCGGAAAAATAAATAAAAAACGTAAATAAAAAATAAAAAAAGCGAGTAAATTATATCGATACCAACCCTGTATGCCTAAAATTTACTTAGATATTTTAGCATAAAAAAAAATTCAGTCATACTTTTTTGTTAAATGCACTCCTGCTTATAAACGTAACTACACATACACAAGGCTGCCCACCAAACCTGCCAGGGCTGCGGGACTGTTCGAAAGAGATATCTACCGCGGCCCTGGAACATAAAGGGCCAAAGAAGGAACATGGTTTTTAGTCAGTAAGAGTCTGACACTCCCTTCCGCTCTGCCCAGAGCTGGAGGAGTAATTTGATGATTTCCCACCCTCCAAAAAAAAAAAAAAAAAGGCTGCCCACCAAAACCATACAACACTAAATTCAAAACAACAACGATCAACATGAACACTTACACCGGAAGAACGTAGCTCCAGATTCTTCCACAAAATAGTTCATTAGTTTCTTTATCACGTCGACTCTGCTCCAGATGGGAATACCAGTGATACGTTCCGCCCAGCGGCCGTGCCCACCAAAAAACACCTTCACAGGAATGTCACTTACGCAACGTCGGACATCTTTAGGGTTGACGAAAGTGAAGAAATGGAAACAAGTGTCTCAGATCCGTACCATGGGTGATTTAACAGTTATTTACATTTCATCATTGATCTAATGTATTCTGGTCAATTTAACTAAATTACTAGTAACATCGTATGCATTAAAATGCATTTCTGAAGCACCATCTAACACCGCCTAGCAATTTCTAGTTAAACGCCATAAAATGACAATAAAATTGATAGCGGCAGCAAACGTCATCATTTAAAATTACAGGACTTAAATAATAATAAATAAATTCATTATTTCACCAAAAGTCAACATCACATTACAATATCCAAAGACTAAGAGTATATAAGGATTATGGAGTCAGTGAATTAGATGACTAACAACAAAAATTGATACTGACTTGTCTTTTTAGGGTTCCGTACCCAAAGGGTAAAACGGGACCCTATTACTAAGACTCCGCTGTCTGTCTGTCTGTCTCCAGGCTGTATCTCATAAACCGTGATAGCTAGAAAGCTGAAATTTTCACAAATGATGTATGACTATTGCCGCTATAACAACAAATATTAAAAATTAAAAAAATATATATATTAAGGGGGGTTCCCATACAACAGATATGATTTTTTTGCCGTTTTTATAGATAACGGAACCCTTCGTGCGCGAGTCCGACTCGCACTTGGCCGGTTTTTTCACGGTTCAAAAGTCAAAGATGCATTGGATTGACATACGCAATCGAAAGACCCATATCAATCCGGTTGAAAATCGTTGTTGAAACACAACACTTTCAATGCGGTCGCCGCTTGTCTTGGCCCTCTGTATATTTACTATTGTATCCTCCTTTAGACAACCCTGTGGTACCTTGGCCAATTGCTGATGGAATGCGAAGTCTAATCCACGCCATCTACTGTTGCTCACGCTATTAAACAATATAATACCGGCAGAAGCATCTCCCATAGCTCTACACTTGTTAAATACTAAATTACTCAGTTCCTCTTATTACCACTGTATTGTAATTCATATAATTATGAAGAGTGTAAAAAATATTGTATTATGATCGTGTAATGACAGACAAACACTGCATAGATTGTGTTTGGACATATACCTTCCAAAGTAGTGAAATGATGACAGGTGATTGATCCCGGTAAACAAAAGAAAAATCATGAGTTTCATTCTACCTACTACATAAAACATACAAAGGTTGTCAACTTAAAAAAAAAAGCAAAAAAAAAAACTTGTATTTTTTGTATGTATTCCGTGGAAAATGTTGTTGGTAACACATTTGCTCATACTTGTTTTTATTGTTTTTTATATTATTTTAATGTGTCACTGTTTGTTTTCCCCAATAAAGAAAATTAAAGAAAATTAAATTAAACTTACCAGCAACTTTTACTAGATACCTAACGCCTGTCAAAAAACTCTGTTAGAAAATACACTGAAGAAAGAAAGAAAGAAAGGCTATCTCTAATAGCCTTTGTATGTGGGTCAAAATGTGACTGACTGCCTCGTTAGTCTAGTGGTCGCATGCGCTACTGCTGAGTGTGAGCTCCAGGGTTCGATTCCCAGGTAAGGCAGTGTTATTGGGGTTTTCCATCAGGAATTACCCAGTAGCAGCCATGGATCCTGGATTTATGTCCGGTTAATGGCAATAGGCTCGCTCCTTATTACTAGTTATTACATGGGACTTAAACATAAATGGCGAAATGTACTTGTGTGTACCTCTGCCTAATCTTTCAGAGATTACAGGCGTGATGTTATATTTATGTCAAATTGTGACAACTCCTTATGTTTTGCTACGGATGGACATATGTTTTGGTACAAAAGCAGTAATCGATACCGTGAGTGGTAACCTTTCATCAGAAGTTGGAGTAAGCTACCAGCAGCGAACGAATGATTTTATTAAAAAAACAACAAAACGTAGCTGGTTTTCATGAAATTTTACTTTTGCAAAATTTAGGTTAACTCACATTACGTATAATTATGTCCATAATATTATGGTCCCATTAAAATAGATGGTCAATAAAATCACTTTAATCAGTGTTTTTTTTTTTGCTTGGACATCTTTGGTTAGACGTACTGGACGCTGTGTTATGTCCATCTATTTTAATGGGCCCTTATATTACTATACCGAATAAAATCTTTGCAGAACTTCGGCAGAACACTTTTTCAAGCCGAATCTATTACAGGACACATAACTACTTAGAGAAGTTCTCACAAACATTCAAACCTGTGGCGGCAAATTACACGCAGAGTCCCACGGCTGCGCGTGAGTCGATCTCCAGCCCAATCGCAGCCGACGATATCAAAACGATATTGAAACGTTTCTTATTAGGCGACAGAGGATGTTCACACGCGTTTTCTATCAATTTATTTTTATGGTTATTTCATTTGAAACTGAAGTATATAAAATTAAATTATTTTTAGCAATAGAGGGAGAAGGATCAATGGACGGTCTAGGTGATGTTTAACAGTGTGACTGAATGTACATTTGATCATTTTAATGACTTTTTTAATGACATGACAATGCGGCAATTCAAATTGAACCTTAGCTTCACACGTCGAAACATAGTTTCAAATAAAACTCTTTTCAGTAGGAACTGAGGCCAACGTGCTGCGTGCATACACTTTATCTTAAAATCCATCTCCAAAAGTCAACATGAAACTTCACGTAACTCATTATAATTAATAAAAAACAAGCACCCTAACAACGCAATTCGGAAAAATATACCTGCAACATTTTTACCCGAAAAATGTAAAAATAAAAATGGCGGCCGCTGCGCCTGAGCTTACAGTTACGCTACGATGACGGATTCCGTTAAAACCGCCAAACGATCTACATTCAAAAGAGTATTCGATCAATTTTGAATGATTTATGAATGATTGTGTAATGTTTACAACTACCGCAAACCTGAATTAAAATTATTGCAATTTGATGAGATAATGAGGGTTACCTTCTTACTTTATCAGAGAAAAAGATAAGATGGTTTTGTTGTTTACGGTCAACTGGTGAATCATTGCCTTTCTCTCAGAACGTCAATGTTATTAAGTGGTAAGTATTCGTCTCAATACCTGCGTGGAAGTAGCCATACAATTCGATTTTATTAACATATAAATATTATGGAGGTTCTTTCTTTATTGTGTGGTTAGTCCCTAACCTGGTGTCAGAGTTTTTATGCCACACATGGGCCTCTGACTTGGCTTTACATGCCGTCAAGAAATATCTCTCAGACACCCTGGTTTCCTCACGATATTTTCCTTCACCGAATCAAATGATAACTATACAATACGCACATGAATCCGAAAAATCAGAGGTGCGTGCCTTGGGTTCGAACAAGAGACCTATGACTTGCAGTCCGACGGCCACACCACTAGGCTATCACTGCTGTTTCATGAGGGTAGTCATGGAAGTAATGGTCATCGTAAGTCAGAACGTGCCCGCGACGTTCGTAGACCGTAGCTACAAATATGTCCGTCGTGTGACGTTCTTATTGTAGACTTAGCGTAATAGAAGGTTTAATTAAAACTATAAATTTTTATAAGAGGGAAAACAGTTTTGTCTCACTTACTTGTTTGCTCGTTAGGGTGACATTATTAAAAAATATTTTTAAAGGTACGTAGCGATATATGTTAAACTAATTTCCAATTTGAAGAGGACGTAATGTAATACTGATAACTATCTCTGACGTACTAAGAAGAAAGAATAGTGACTGATACTTCTTATAAAACCTCGAATTCGTTACGCTCATAACACATTGTACACGACGAAGGCAAACAGATACTTTTTTTTCCGAAGTACAATCTAAAAAACACATTACGCACTTACAATGTGATTACACCTATTGACCCTATAATATCCCACAAAAATATTGACTTAATCGAAACTTTCGTGTTACCACAAAATGTTGACAGCAAAAAAAGTTAGGAGCAATAGGAGCTAGGTATTCAGAAAGTTCATTGAACTACAGATGGCTTGGCCGACTCGACTCCTCAACGAATCGATTGAGAATCGAATAGTCGGACACAGATCGATTCGACGCGAATCGAGATGATACGATGTTAATTTAGAAATATTTAGAATAGCTTTTGTGATGCGATACCTATTAAGTTTTACTGGATTTAGACACGTTTTGGTTTGACATTAAAATAGGATTAGGATTAGGCGATGGTTACAAATAGAATCAAGCCTATCAATAGAGATAATTATTTACTTTATAATTTTACACTTTAAAAACAAAATTGAAACAGGTTACTTTCCAAAGAGTTTTTCATCTGTTTACTAAACATTGAAACAAAAATTGGTCGGCTTCGACTAAGGAATATGGAGAAAAACCTGTTTATTCTCTGACTAGATAATTTAGCATGTTAACCTTACACTTACCCAACTCCAACTAGAGTTTAAAACTACGTCTGACTTTTAATTCAATGTCGGTTCTAAGCTTTATTTTCAGCCATTGGCTTCAGCCGCACACCCCAATTAACTCAGACGCTTCTAAAGCCTTTTGAAGCCAGCGCAAAACCAGACAAAAATGCGGAACATAACACCCACCATAGTAACAAGCCAGCAAAGGCACTTTATTAGTGTGGCCCACAACAATGTGGCTATGATCGATCCATATCGAGCGTGATGACAGATTGACCGCTTCCCGCGTAATGTGGCGCGCGGAATGCGCCCGCGCACAGATCTAGCGGCGGTCGCCATCGCCATTACATATGGTATGTGGCGGGAAATGCGATCGGTAATGTGTTGAAAGCTTAAAATGTGATGATGGATGATAGATGCGTGATATTGGTAGGAACGTCGAAATGTCATGTTGCGAGATTGTCGGGAATTATAAAGATGTGTACATGATAGTTGAGAATGTTTCAATTGCTAGGAGTTGAACAATAATGAGCATGTCTTTCAAGACCACGTGTTTCTTTTTCTGATTCATAAACTAGTGCATTAGCTAATGCGTCGTCGGAGTATCTAAATGCAACGCAGAATAAATATTAATTTTGCTATTATTTTTTGTGGAAGTTAAAATATTTGTGGTTATATTAAATGTTGAGTTAAAACTGGCCGAATCGGATATTTCTTATGAGCCGTATTTTGGAACGTCACAGGAAAGTGTTAGAGAGACTAATACTGTTAGCCTACGTCACCCCACTGCTGGCCAAAAGCCTCTCCCCATGACTTCCAGTTGTTTCAATCAAGGGCTAATGTGGAACCCTGGTCGTTGGTTTTGTCCAGTTGTCCCGCCATGTTCTACCGAGGTCTGCCTCGACGCCTTCTGGCTGAGACAGGACTCCAGAAAGTAACTATTTTGGCCCATAGCTCATTGGGTATGTGGCAGCGTGGTCAGGAGAGACCAAGGTTCTAGGTAATCAGGCCGTGTCGACGGCGCGTTCGTGTTCCACGCGCGCGGGCCGATGCCTGCCAGGGCTGCGGGACTGTTCGAAAGAGATACCGCGGCCCTGGAACATAAAGGGCAGAAGAAGGAACATGGGTGGTTTTTAGTCAGTAAAAGTCTGACACTTGACAATCCCTTCCGCTCCGCCCAGAGCGGGGGAGACAATTGATGATTTCACACCCGAAAAAAAAAAAAACAGGTTTCAGGTATAAATATATTCTTCTTCCCATACCTTTGTTGATTCGGCAAAGAACCAGCAAAAAGGAACACTATTTTATTTAAAACATATACGATGACGTTCTCCGCTAATGTAACAGTGTACGATATAGAGCGTAAATCTTCATTAACAGTAATTTCTCTGCAACGGACGCTGTGTGATGATATCTTGACTTAAGTGTAACAAGACCAGTAACTCTTGACTGTCGTGTTATTACTTATATTTTAAAACTATTTTGTTTATTTTCTTAATATAAGCCAGCTGAGATCCGAAGAAAGTTAACTGGTGCCCATTTTCACGGAACAACAAAATGAATGACAAAATATCATTGTATTGTTTGAATTCTAACTCTCAGCGTTGGTTCGAGCGACGATCAAGAAACCCCAAAAGTTGGCATGCATCATTCATAGGCTTCATGTTAGTGAATATAGACCTAGGAACACTAATAAATAAGTAAGTTTTTGAAAAGACAGTCTTTGTAGCTTAGCTGTTTTAAGCGTTACGATTTGGCTTTAGAACGTTCGACGGCTGAGGTATAAAAGAAGCTGTCTTAGTAGCAGACTTATGCCCATTTCCAACTCCTTTCATAAGAACATTACTTTTCCTTAGCGTTGCTTTCCGTTGCTTCATAAAATGGACGGTACAATGTGTGTTCCGGCTATGCACATCACAGTGTTTCTCAAACTTAAAGATCATATTCAAAAAATAAAAGAACAAAAATAAACGATTTAAATATTAAATTACGAATTTTATATCATTTTACAAAAGCCAGGGCCAATTTCGACCATAAAAAAAGAAGGCTGGAACAGAAGACTGTTCCAGAAGTGCAGAAAGCAGAGTGGGAACTTGGGAGAGAGCTGTATCCTGTAGTTGATTGCTATAAACTAACTTGATTGATTGAGAACAAACCTTTTTACTTGCAAAACAAAGCAAAGAGCTAGAGCTAAATCGATCCTCATCATTGGTGTGTAATGGAATCAAAAATTGCCTTTTCATTCCTAAACAGAACACTTTCAGAACCTCGTGTTATAATAATGAACGCGTGCGCATACGAAGCCGAACGGAGCCGAAGGTTCCCGAGCATGACGGGCGCCCATCCACTCATCTAGCGAGATAATACGCTGATTACATCTAAATTACGAAAACGCACTTACAGCGACCGACTTTGTTTCGACTATCGAATAGTAAAAAAAATGGAAGGGCAACTCTACGCAAGCACCTAAGTATGTATAAGAAAGCCGAGTTGTGTAAATGCTTATTTTTCGAGTTGGCAAATTCTTTAGATCCAATTTGATTATATGCGTAAGAATAAATGGAATTCGTTCAACCGAGGCGTGAAAATAACATAACATTACGCCTGTAATCCCCGAAGGGTTAGGTAGAGGTGTACCTAATAGTAAATAAATAAATAAATAATATCCCTGGACCTTTCACACAGCACCATCTAGTCCCAAGCTAAGCAACCTAATGCTTGTGTTATGGTAGCTAGATGGCTGATAAACTACATATATACATTATTTTTTCTTTTGTAAATACATACATATTATAGATAGAAAAACACCCAGACCCGGAACAACTACTTGTAGGTCATACAAATATTTGTTCCGTACGGGAATCGAACCGGCGACATGCAGCGCAGCAGTCAATCGCTTGACCACTGCGCCAACCGTGCCGTCAAATAGTATACCCACATTTCGCCAGTTATGCTTAAGTCCCATGTAATGGGGGGCGAGCCTATTGCCATCAGCCGGGCGCAAATCCAGACTACGTGGCTGCTACTGAGAAATTCCTTATGAAAAAACCCAATAACATTTTGCCCGATCTGGGTATTGAATGCAGGACCATTTTCAATATCTACAAGGTTTTAATGTTATAACTTTACTTTAAATACCTCCATGACCCCCGTACTATTCAATGCATCCAACAGCACAATGTTTTGAGTGCATTACATTGAGTCTTGCATTTTAGAGTTACTTAGTTTGATGTACTCGTATGTACAGAATGCTTGGTTGACAGTTTCGTGAAGTGTCCGTTTACAACTTTTACATTGGTGTTATTAAACGTAGATTTTCCTACTGAACATGCTCTAGTCTGTGTCATCCCACTGCTGGGCAAAGGCCTCCCCCTTTGGCCCTGGTTCGAAACATTTGGAGGTCGTCCTCCAAATGTTTCGAACCAGGGCCAATGTGGACCACTGGTCGTTGGTTCTATCCAGCTCGTCCCGCCATCTCTTGCGAGGTTTCCCGCTTAGGACCTATTGTTAAACTTTATAACACAGAAACAGTTCTCGTAGTTTAAGATTCTATTTGATCTACGCTATTATTATAAAGAGGAAAGATTTGTATTTTTGTAACGAATAAACTCGAAAACTACTGGACCGAATTAAAAAATTTCACCATTAGAATGCTACATTATCCCTGATAGGCTATATTTATTACTAGAGAAAAATAACGGGGGGGGGGGAATTAGGGGAAAATATATTTCCACCCGTGGAACGAATTGGGGGAGCCCTTTGCCCTGCAGTGGGACAGAATAAGCTAAAAATAAAGGAAATATGTGACTTATGCTACTCTGGACGCTTTTTCATACCAGTTACCACTATTAATCTTCTTTCATTCTTTTTAAAGGAGTTCCTAATTCAAAATTCCTAAATCTAAACGCACGCCCGTCCAAAGAGGAAAATAATAAGTAAACCTACATTCTAAAGTCAACATTCTTTGGAAGAAAAGGATATACTTAAACACCTTTGAGAAAATATTATTACACAACCTAGACAGCAATGTAAACTAAAATAGGCTAGCCGCTAGTATGTTTTTTCTAGAAGGCATTCCCAACTACTAGTTGTAACGTAAATGCAAATATTCCAGTTTTAAATGGTCTACAAAATTATTAAGACTCCCCATTTATTCTAGGAAAACTCTTCACTACATGAAATAGTCTAAAACTGGTTGTTTTAAGTAATAAATGGAATCGTTAGAAATAAACTCGCGTGTATTTTTCCCTCAGTATTTTAACTAGGTATCAAGCTTTGTTAACCAAATTAAACTGATCTATCATTGTGCGGGAAACTCATACAAAGCGAAGTCAGGTTATACTGGAAATAATAGCTTGATGTGTCGCTGTGTGTACTTGATGTCATCAACCACTCTACAGTATTTTTGTTTAAAATATTTCTACTGAGAAGGTTGCCTGTTACCTTAGAATAGTCCATTTCTCGAGTTTTTTGTTTCTAGACATAACATGTAGGATTGCTACATAGGTGCCTTAGTAAAAATGGCGAACGTTAAATGGTAAAATGGCCACATTGTTCGATATTCAAACGCACGTATTATTTTTTTTATTAAAATCCTATACTGAGACATTGAAGGCGAGACAGTGTAGAGCGATAGAAAATATTAGGTGTTTGTCATAACATGCATCACACCTTTAGTCCCTGAAGGGTTAAGCAGAGATGTACCCATTAGTACACCCACATTTCGCCAGTTATGTTTAAGTTCCATGTAATAGGGGGCGAGCCTATTCCCCTCAACCGGACTTACTCCAGATTCCGTGGCTGCTACTAAGACATTCCTAATGGAAAAAAACCAATAACACTTTGCCCGATCTGGGAATCGAATCCAGGACCTCATGCTCGGCAGTCGTGCTTGCGACCACTAAACCAGCGAGGCAGTCAGTGTTTTATTTTCACGTTTAGAAACTAAATGTGATTATTATACAACAGTTCAGAAACAAAACAACTAATTAATTACCTACCTATGTAGTTAATAAATGCTAATATAAATTAACATGCCCCCAACATTCATTGTTTGAACCCTTGAGTCCACACAATTAAATTATGATTGGAGAGAGGTACTCGACTAAACTTAATTTATCGAGTTTCAATGAGTCCTATGAAATCTGTGCTGTGGGCCCAAATATGTTTGGTTTTCCTTCATTTTGCACCGAGACCAATTTTCCAATTCACAGGATATCCTATTGTGGATACACATCATCATCCATTTTTCCTCTGCCCTTATCTCAAATTTATTTGGGTTCGGCGCAGCATGTCTTCTTCTTCCATAATTCTCAATTACTCGTCATCTCGGCAGTCACCTCCTTTCTAGCCATATCATCCTTCACACAGTCCATCGTTTCTGGTCTTCCTCTACTCATATACCCATCCACATCATTACTCAAAACTTTCCTCACGACATTTTCGTCATTCCTCCGCATCACATGCACATACCACGTCAGCCGATTACCACACAACTTTTCAGTCACCGGCGCCACCTTCAGACTTCCTATTATGTACTCATTTAGATGAGGATAAGGATACTCGTACACACACTTTAGCAATCGCATCTTATTGTGACTATTGATGATTTTTCAGCAAAAGACGAAATCTTAGGCACTGCGACTAAAACCAAAAACAATCGCTATGTCAAAAAGTTACCAGCTTTTACTGAATAAACGGACAGCAATATAATTTAATCTGGCAACCCTGGTTATGATCAGCGATACAGTGCTTCACGCCTCGCGGATTGCTTAAATGCTACTCGGGTACTAATGGGCTTGGCTTACACGCTGCTATTTGGCCATAATTTATGAGCTGTAGGTACACCAGGGAATTTGTACGGAGCAGGATGTATTTTTGAATAATTAATGGAATTAAAATCGTTAGTACGTACCTGGTTGGTTTTTGGGGCCGTTTTGGAGATAATTAATTATTATAAATTGATTATCATTATTTTCAGCTCGTGGTTAAATAGTAACAGTCGCTCGGGTTTATCTTCAGGTAAAGCCGCGCTTGCCTGGGTAGGTCCGTGGATGGGTGACCACCCATTACATACCGAGTTTCCTCCGTCCCTCGGAAAGCACGTTAAGAAAGTCAGTTAAGTTTTATCAAGGGGTATCGTACCTGTTACCCACTTACCCAGTACTGGGTTGTAGAGGTCAGATATGCAGTCGCTCCATTTAAAATACTAGTATTCAGCTGCATCCGGACTGGAAGCCGACCCCAACATAGTTGGGAAAAGGCTAGGCAGATGATGATTATCATTATTTTGTAACGACCTCGCCTGATCGCCGACGAAGAAGCGGGTAGCTAACGACAATACGCAATAATAATAGTAAAACGAGCATAATAGCCAGGTATTAGAAAAACCTATTATTCCATTACAATTTAATAATTTTCCTTGTAAAGAACTATGATCAAGCAAAGCAATATCTCTAATCCTATTAGGTGAATCGCTGAATGACCCGTGATTCACACTTACTGAGAAATATCAAATAATCGATTAGAGGTTATGAGATCAATCGATTCCAACAGTTTGATTTGGGACGAAAATTTACAAAGTAAAACAATTAGATGCCGAGCCAACATCATAATTTGTGTAATACAACTAAACAACGGAAAGTGGGGTTCTAACTATAAATGTATTGAATTTACATAATTATTGACATTGCAATCTTGGGCTGGACTCCCATTCTTATAGTGAGTCAGTTCAGCTGCAGATTTTGCCGATGACTGTCGTTTAAACGAAGCGAGTAGTTAAGTCTGAGGCCAGCAAGGAGGCCAGTCACTGAACTGTCAACTGAACAGGCTAGCCAACCACAGAAAACAAAAGTTCTGCGACGCCAGCAGCGTCTAGAGAAGACAGTAGCTATACTTACTAAAATTCGTGGAACTGAAATTTTTAAACGCGCTTATTCTGTCACGGACCGCTGTGAAATCAGCTTATTTCTACACTTCATTCATCTCGAAAGTTGACTGTATGGAAAGTGCTGGCAATGTCACTTCTAGCCGTGCACCCGTACTCTGTGGCCGGATGTAATCACTACAGCCAGTGCGGCGTTATATTATGAGCATCCTGGTGCGTAGAAATATTTCAATCGATCAACTCAGCTTACAGTAGTCCACAGCTGATTATGAGCCTCCTCCAAGCTACGCCACCACACCCGCTCCTCCTCCTTTCGCATCCAGTCTGCCCCAGCCACCTTTTTAAGGTCGTCGGCCGATCCAGCAGGGGGAAGTTGTACTTTTGTCCAATTACTTAGTAGAGAATTGGACAGTGTGAAAAGGGCCTGACGCCGGATCGCCACGCTACTGTGATTTTTCGGCAATTGTCTCTGGCGTTTCACGCCGCTGGCTACACACAATCAGTTGACACCTGCGTAGAAAATCGGTCCCCGAACTTTTGACTCCGACTGCTAGTTACATAGTCGATTGCTAACCGAAATGTCATCACCAGAAACTCTGTTGAATTTAATCACAATTTTAATCATTTTCTAATCAATTCACTTTGTACAAGACAATTGTAAACACAGATGATGCTTAACCAGAAGTCTAATTGCCTCACAGGATAGGTAAACAATTTGTTGCCAAATGTAAGACAAGTCTAGCCTAGCAGCGATATTTTTGCTAAAACGTGATTAGCCTTTCAATGCATAAACTTTCTTGCATGTTAAAAATAATGCATAATAGTTTAGTTAGAAGATAAAGTAAATGAATTTTATTGACTTTCTTAAATATTTAAGGCATTGTCGGCTCTAGTCTAGTGCATAAAATAGATAACCAAGCAATATCCCCTTGCCCCCCTTGCCTTGGTACTCCCAATAAGTGGTTATCATGGTAAACTTACGTTTCACCACAAATGTACCTATGGGAAAAGCGTGACGATACCTACATAATTTTATAAAACAACATGTTTTATTACATTTTCTTTTACAACGGTTGCTGTAAACTACTTTCTCAAACTCAACAAATTGATCTTGATAAAACTGTAGTTTACAATGGAGGCTTACTATGTTAATTACAAAGACTATGGTAATTACTAACAATGTATAATTCAATGGCAACTTGTATGGGCACTAGAAGATTGATGAGGTGATCAACAGTGGAAAACCAGTGGTCAGTAGAGCCTACAGAATACACGAACTGAATTATGAATTGGCATTCCATTATTGCCGGATGACCATTGGGGAAGACGTTTTCTTGAGCAGATCTAGAAGGGGTTCATCAGCACACCTAGGGATGGAACGGTCTTGGACAAGAGCGAGCGCAGTGTAGTAGTCGCTCGATGAGAGTAGGTAATCGAATATTAAGTTACATGGCGTGCGACTGAATCGAATAAATATTGATTGAAATGATTGAATGAACGGTAACCGGTTATCGTGGTATGGAGATGTGCTACGGAGGAATGAGGAAAAAATGTAGATGGCTATAAGAGTAGAGGAAGACCAAAGAAACGATGGATGGACTGTGTGAGGGATAGGTAATATGGCAAGAAAGGAGGTGACTGCTGAGATGGAGTAATAGAGAAGTATGGCAGAAGAAGACATGCTGCACCGACCCTAAATAAATTGAGATATCGGCAGGAGAATGATTATGGCCTGCGATTAAAAAGGCAAAATCATTAGTGTATTGCTTAAATCACATCAGAAAAATTAAATACTTGCTCTACGTCTGAAACAGTCCAAGTTCTGTCACGATTCTGCGTGAATGACTAAAAGGAAACTCCCTACAAAAGGTTGTTTGAGGTTTGGTTAAAAAAGCGTGGTGGACGGTACGATGTTTGTGATAAAGAGACCGTACCATCCGCCACGCTCTTTGATTAACAGCAAACAATTAAAGGAAAAGAAATCGTCACTATCGATGCATGTCAAACCATAGCTTTCGACTCCAGTCACCCGCGGTCAATACTAGCCAAGACTATATCTCTGTGACCAAATACCAATGGATGACCAATCACATCACCTACCCACAAAATGAACACTTAGAATCAACCTTGTAGTAATGGGTATTGAATTCCAATTTATTTTTGGAATTGCTTATTCAAAGCTGAATTGGAAGGCCTCTATGATTGTTTTGTAGATTTTGACTTTCTCCATTCGATATTTGGGTTTCCTTCCGTAACCAACGGTGTAGGCAGCCATTAGGATTAATATTATACTTTTGGATTTAGATTGGAGCACGTGTTCGGATCTATCCTATAATACTAGTAATCCTACTAATATATTATAAATGCGAAAGTTTGTGAGGATGTATGGATGGGTGGATGGATGGATGTTTGTCACTCTTGGAGGTTGGGGTTTGGATGAAATTTAGTATACAGATAGCTTATAAACTGGATTAACACATAGGACACTTTCATCCCTGTAGTATGATCCCGTGAGACAATTATCGAACTCCACGCGAGCGAAGCCGCGGGCATAAGCTAGCCTTAAATATTCTACCTATAACGTGCCTACTTCAGGCACTTACATACGTTCTCAGTAAAGTTTCATAAATAAACACGAAAGAATTTCAGGAAGCCATCCTTAAAATTCTCCAAAATAAAAATATTTCAAAGTAAAGAATGTGCCAGAACCGTAGCACGCATCAACCATCTCGTTTACTTGCTTCATAATTTTAATATTTTCCAAAGATAATCTCGTTGAACTGCCTCAGACGAGGCTCTGGGTAGCGGCCCGTTACGCTCTACGGATCGGCCGAAGACCTCGGCGACAGTTTTTTCGACAATCTGAGGAAAAAGTCAAAACGAATAAAAGCCACCGCTTACGAAATCACGAAAACTCGTGTCGGCAAAATTGCTTCTGAAACATATTTTATTTGCGTTTAGGAACAATTGGTTTTACGGGATTATAGGCTGTAAACATTGGTGATAAGAGTGAAGGTTTGTTATAACTGATGTTTGTCCGTGCGTACTCCGACAGCCACAAATAAATTGCCTCCATCAAGCGACAGCTAAACGCATAGAAATTTGTCCGTAATCCCAATGGTTAGTAACACGTCTTTCCACAAAGGGCTTTGATGTTAGTGGCGCAATTTGAACAATAATTGCGCCGTAATGTGCTCCCGTTTCGACCACGTTTTGCCTCTTATTCTTTTGAGTGACTATAAATAGTTTTCTTAGCCACCATTTTGATTTGAGTTTGTAAGCTAACAGCTTTTAAAGAAGCTATTGAATTACAAACGCAAATTGGCTGTAAGATAAACTGCCTGCGATATCATACATCCCTATTTTTTTTTCAACGCTATCATTATGTTACAACAATGCCTAAACGTTTCACAATGCATTCGATTCGTATACCATTATTTCAACGGCTATTTTAATCTAAAGCTAGTCCATGTTATGTCAATCTTAAATTGGAAAAGGCTATTTGAATACTATGACATTTTTTCTGAGATTGAAGAAGTAGTTAAACAAATTATCCGAGCCTTTCGCGAAGCCTAAGCTTTGATCCACCTGACTGCGAAGCCATTGATCCCTCTAAATTATACGCAAACGAGACGCAAATGTCATGGTTTTCAGTAACTATGAACAACATATTTTTCCTAGTTTTTATACAAGACAAAATACCAACAGAAGCTATTCTTTATAAAAATTTCGTTCGTGGAGTGTCTGCGCGGTTGATGACCGCGCTCGTCATGGGCGAGCGACCAGCAACTCCTGCGCAAGCCACGCTCTTGCCATCACACGCCGACTTTATGATACATTATTATTCATTTTAGTGGATTAAGGATACGTTAAAACCGGATTGTAATTAAAACATGAATGTGTAGCTGTATGAAGAATGTTTCCTTGCCAGTGTTAAAATTACCTACTTGAAGCGGAGTGATGCAACACCGTAACAGTCGAATATTCCTTTTTATTCCATTCGAAATATAAAATGTGACCATATTTATTTTTTCTGTCATGTGGCATCACTAGTTGCAACGTCGTTTGCTTTACTGTAAAATGTCGTTTCACAGCTGAAAATAGGTAGGTCCTAATAAAATTGTCGCTGCCGACGCTTTTGCCAACGTTTCTGTGTCTGTATCTCCATCCGAATCTCCTTATTACCCAGATGAATGCTACCACCATTGAGCATGTTTTATATTTATGGGATCAAAGTATGATGGTAAAATTCCTAGCAGCTCAGAATGTCGGTCCTCTGTAACCATGAATTGACATTCATGGTTTCACATTACGCTTTTTGCACATTGCAACAATAAATTAAGATCGCTTATTAAACGCTTAAGTAGCGTGCTGCAAAATATGACCTGTCACTTGACAGTTTGCCAGCGCATCCTTTATTTATTATAACATCAAGCCTTTTCCGTCCGAAGTTCCGTCACATAAGACTTGCAGCTGAACATACCTCCATTCGTCAGAGATTATCATTATTGTCACTTCATTTTAACACGAGGGTTGTTCGATGTTCCAAGAATATATGTTTAATCAACTAGAACATTCCATATTCGCAGTAAGTATTATGTACAAAAAGTTATGCCATTTGAGTTGTCAGTAAATGCCAATAACCTGAAGGGGGCGCTGGTGTTGCTTCAAGCGTCACGGCTAGGCGTGCGCATGGGCATATTATGCACCCTCGCGTAACAGTAATTAGTGGTAACCTTTATGATGCTGCTGGTTAACTCAAAACAGGTTTATTCCTTCTTTGGTTATGGTCAAGAGAAACTTAATTAGTGGGGTATTATATGGTGTCATTGAGTTAAAGGAAGACTGTTTACATATTATTATGGTTACAACATTGTAACATCGAACACGTTAAAATTTTCGTTCCTGTAGGATCTATTTGCGAAGAACCCTAGTTGGTCACACTTATACCCTCATGAATCTTAGCTCCATTGGATTAGGGTATGGGTGTGTCATTAATTTTTTCTTTCAGGTGTTGTCTAGTCATAAATACCAGTAGTCACATTTTAATGCTTAGGTATAAGTTCAAACACAACCAACAGACGGCTAACAAGCAGCAATTCATATAAAATCTCAGATTATATCTATCTTGACATCATATCAAACCAGATCCTGCTATGTGTATGACGCACATGGAAGGTTCTAGCTATGTAGTACGTACTATATAACTATTTTATTCATAAATCAGTTGAAGGAAATATCCCGCAGAGTGATGTGTGATGTACAACTTCTTGAAGTCAACAAACCATCAACTAAGGCATTATTATACATTTACTTCGTGGCCATGCCATTATGCATTTAAATTGCCAAGATTTCCTTTGCATTTTTCCATAATTTAAACACAAACAGTTTTTCTATGTTTGAACCTTTCATTTTCTATTTTATCATTAATACATAAGAACCTAAATAATTATTGTGTTAAATGAATGGAGCTACCGGAGCTACCTGAGAAACAATAACCTCAAATTAAATTCATCGTTACGCCAAGCACGTGGCGGTTTTGACAGAATTCGGTTACAAAGATATCTATGGGCTAAAAGCATGCACGCATTGCATGGACAAAAAATTCCCTTGTAATAACCAATCGCACTGGTAGGAGTCCTAGTGGCTGTCCTAAGTTAGGACAGCCACTAGGACTCCTAGTCCTAACCTAGGACACAATCCCCTCTATGAGAACGGGCCGAAATCCAGCGTGGGACCCTATAATGGATGTCAGATGCCGCGCCGGTTGAGAATTTGTAGTCAGCCGGATATTCACAACACAATTGTAAACAACGTGTTTTTTTTTAAACTTAATTAAAAAGGTAATATCTACAAATAAAATATGATCTCTTAATTTGAAAGGATGCTCGTATCATCGGATCGCTTGGATGTTTCGGTATTTTGGGAGGTAAATGGTGTTTCCATTTACCTCCCAAAATACCGAAACATTATCCTTCATTAACAAAAAGACAATAAAACAAGGATCTTCGTAATTAAAATTAATAACAATAGGCTAGAAGGACTGGCCTTGTCGTCGCAGGATCGTCGACCGGACACGCGCGAGCGAGTGCGCGCGCGCTGCGTGCGGGGTGCATGACACCGCGCAGGTGGACCGCCCCGCACCTGCCTGGGAAGGACTAGACGCTCTGCTGACCTTTATGACGAGTAAAGGGCTTACGTAAGGGTAAATAGTTGAGGTAGTCAGCTGTAATGTCAAGACCGTTGGGAAGCATGGTTGCTTAAAGTTCAAGGGCCGTTATCGCTGTTAGGTTTTCCTTGTAGATTTCTTAAATATAACTTTATAAATTCTTTTTCCAAATTCCGTTAGTAGTTTATTCTTTATAGATCTTCAATCCCTTCGACCATGTAAGTCCTGTCCATGTAAGCATCCAAATTCGTAGTTAAGGACCTGGCCCGAGATCTAACCTAACCTCTAAGTACCTGCTACCTAGCTAGATACAGAAATCAGCGTCACATCATCACTTGGCCGCACAGATGACATTTTTCTATAAATTATTGTTTTAATAATTGAATTTATACTTGTATCAAGTTTCCACAATGATCATGAACATATTCTACGGCGGTTGAACGACTAACGTGATAAAGAAACCACGAGCTTTAGAAAATATCATCTCATTCAAATCAATAGTGATAAAGCTATGATACATCTATTTGGAGCAACTCAGTTATGTCCCCGTCTTTATCTGAACTGCACTGCACTGTTCCAATATCTACAAGCATAGTGTATGCCGATTAGAATCCCAGCTTTAATACTAATAGAACTCGACTGCTGCACTGTTTAGCATAATGTTCCGAGAAGGGGTCAAGTCAGACTTACGCTGTTATGCTAAGTAGGTAGTACCTATAGTTCAATGGGAAATATTAAATAGGTGCTAGAGGTATTTTCCATTTTTTGTTTGGATAAACTTTTTCTTCGGAAATGTGCAATTCGAGATTCATAAATACTCAGGAAGTTAACGAGTTTACTAAAAACGTTTGATAAATTTGGTAAAGTTCCAGAGGTGAATGAAGTGCTGTCCCGTTTTTGGCTTGGATAGTTACTGCTGAAAATAAAAGGCAAATGGTGCAAATTAAGATACTGCATTGAAGTACCTACCCTACTTCAGGGGTTCAAGACCTCTGGCGAAATCTCTCTTTGAGACACAAAGAACTGAATATTTCTGTTATTCTACGAAGTTTTATGTATACTTCAGACACGACGTGCTAACCGGGAGTGCTCGAGTCGCCCATTACCGCGAATGACATCATAATAAAATTACCAAGTTGAACGATCCCTGAGTAAAGTGCGCCTTAGGAAGTAATCTCATCTCACTACCAACTGGTGGTCGGAGTAACGGATTATTTGCTTAGAGTAAATCAGTGTACCTATTTGGGACGCAAACCATCAAATTATAATTTGCTACATGTTGTTTTACTACTGCAATTAACTTATTAGAAAGTTCGTAGCAAACCAACCAACCAAAGGACTAGTGATTGCATATCGACAAGACAACAAGCTTCCTGATTAAGTCTTTCATCAATCCACCGTGAACTTGATTCCAAACACGTAAAGGCGATTAAAGACTACACGAATTAACATACAATTACGAATAATTCAATGTTTCGCCAGTATCAGCGAAGCAGCTAACAAGCGACCGGCACCCAGCATGTCCGGCGACCATGAAACGATGGCAGCTATGCATAATATCCGATGAAATTGTGCATAACTAGTCAATGACTTATGACGGACTGTGCATAATAACATTTTTACCACAACGCATCGTGAGGCAGCCTCGGTAATTAGTCAGCTAGATATAATTAAAATTTATCGCGTCTTTCATTAGAAGCTTGGCCAGTCGGCGTGGCGAGGCAGCGGACCGCGTAGCTTTGTCTTGCTTTCTTGCACCGCGGCTTTTACATTCACTATCAACGGTAAATCTTGGCACCATACTGTTCAATTTATCAAATAAGCATCTTTCCACGCGACTGTAATGAGATAAAGGTAGAAGGAGCGAAATTACTAAGTTGCGAGGAGAGAATTTAAAATCAATAGTTTTCCTGCCTAAGGAGTAGCCATTTCCGATACTACTTTGGACCCTAATGACGTCAATATCTTCTTACTGCGAGCAATGGATTGTTCAACGGTGATAATTGCATTGAATTGCAATAAACTCAGGCTCCATCAACAGGCGTTAATGGAGCTTGAATTTGTTGTGTTGTAACTATGTTGAAGGCTTAACACAGATTGCTCAGCAGTCAGTATTGTGTAACCGGATACATACTAACGGATATGCTGCTATCTAAACAAAACTGTCCAACGAAAAGAGAAAAATGGAGCATTAAGTTTTGTGGGCAGCGGTCGGCATCACGATTTCACGGAGAGGAGGTAATGGTGGCTATTAGACGAGTAGCACACGGAAAATGGCGAGCGACGGCCCGACCGACGCGATTTATCGTAGCCAAGACGCTTTAAATTGAACAGGTTAGTTTTTCAACAGATGTTCGGGACAAGCGATTGACGGTAACCGCGATGTTTTGTGACATTCTGCGCCGGCGCCGCCGCAGCGCATCAACTGTCCAATGCTTACCATTGCAGGGTTCGCAGGACTCTTAGGTAATTACATTTCTTTTATATCGTTTTTCTAGAAAAGGGAAGGACCTATTCAGTAAGCTTGGACTCGGGTTTTGTAAAACTAATTAAACCAGAGAAGGAAGTCTGTTGAGTCCAAATTGCCAGCAAGTCACCGTCAAAGAAAGTTACTTAAAGGGATCTACACACTAAACCGTCAGACGCGCATGTGCCGGTGGCTTTAAATCATTGCATATCGAAAAACTTTTTTTACAATACTGAGTGTCGCCGGGCAACTGAGCGCGTACGCAAGTCGCTGACATGTGCGGCAGCTTTGGTGTGTAAGGACCATTACTTTTTAGCCGTCTGACTATCCCGCGATTTTTTAGACGAAGTTAGCCATTGAATAGATCTAATTAAATTAAAGCATTTGTTATGATTTATGTTTTTCATTATAGCCTTTCCCCAACTATGTTGGGGTCGGCTTCCAGTATAACCGGATGCAGCTGAATACCAGTATTTTACATGGAGCGACTGCCTATCTGACCTCCACAACCCAGTGTCTATCTGTAACACGAGACACCAAGACTGGTTGCTAGACTTTCTGGCGTAACGACTGCCAAAGATGTTTAAGAGTAACAGCCGATATTTGAATGTCTTTGAAGTTTTTGCACATGTGTGAACCAATAGTTTAACAAGTGACACTTGAAACAAAAGTAGTTAGGGCCTGAGTAGAAACATACATGTTTCTATTTCGTTGCCACGTGTTGCGTGTTGCGTTGAGTAGAAACATTCATGTTTCTATTTCGTTGCCACGCGTTGCGTGTTGCGTTTACGGACAAAAGTCCCTCGTCAGCGCAGGCCCTTAGGGTCAGCTCACACCGAGACGCGACACGACGCGACGATACTGGAAGAGGCCAGTGATTTCGTGCTGCGCCGCGCGGCGCCGCGAGACGCATCGCAACGTCGCGAGGCGCATAGTAAAATCGTTGGCAACAATGGCAACACGACGCCGCGCGGCGCAGCGAGACGCCGCGCGGCGCAGCGGAACGTGTCTACATTCGCCACGTGCCCCGCCCCGCGTCCACCCGCAGTCTACCATTTGCAAGCGCATGAGAACGACGTAGATTTGGCGGGTACTCGTACATTATGGAGATCGAGGAGAAGTTGATTTTTTTTGTGCAGCTCTACGAATGTTTGTATAATGTATCATCAAAACACTATAGTGACAGAAATGCAAAAAATAATTTTAAAAATGTATTTTGGTATTCTTCTTCCTCTTCCTCTTCTGCAAGAAGTCCGATTATAACAAGATCCCAGTCTATCATTATAATTTCAAGCACTCGACCAAACTGCATCAATTCTACACGAAGTCTGTAGAGAGAAGTCGCCACGGCAGCCTCGGCTGCGCCTCGCGACGCCGCGCGGCGTCGCGCATCTTCGTGAGGCGCAGCGCCGCTCTTGCACGCTGCGCGTACCGGCGATGCAGCGCTGCGTCGCGATGCGTCGCTCTACGCCGCGAGGCATCACGAGCCGCAGCGCTGCATGGGGCAACGTATTCTAAATTCTCACAATGAAATGTGTATCGGCGCCGCGCGGCGCAGCACGAAATCACTGGCCTCTTCCAGTATCGTCGCGTCGCGTCTCGGTGTGAGCTGACCCTTAGACGAAAAAAAACCCTCTAATTTGTAAAAATATTTTATTTAACCAGTTCAACAATAAAATTATTTACACCTTACAAATTACAGAGAAGGGAGAATAATTTACTCCATATTTACAGAAAGTGATAAGCAGTGACATTGGACCCAGCATCTGCCTCGATATGAAATCACCTTGGTTTGTACAACCACTTTCCACCATTATTACTTGGGGCATAAGGGTCAAATGTGGTTGCACCACCATCGTCCGGAGTTCGGCGTTCCTTCAAACCTCTCTTTAAGTTAAAATATGCTTATCATTTACCTGGATTTATGAATTTTATAGAGCGCATATGCGATTTTCATCATGCTCTCATTGATTGAACAGAAACTATTTAAAACAAGCTAATAGTAAAAAAAAACATAATAATGATTCACACCAGGCGTAATTTTTTTTTCATACATCGCAGCAAACCCTTTTAATTGACCCATGTCATAGGGGTGCTTAAAAATAACTAGTCAGCCATCTTTGGGAGTCCGCCATTGTGGATTAAAAATGACGTCACTTAGCTAACCATGCATTGTCATCCAAACTAAACGTGTATGCAAAATTTTAGTTCAATCGGTTGGTGATAAATGTTTTAAATTCCAGTTGGAAGATTGACCTAAACAACAATATAAGTTAATTAAAAGCTTTTAACTAAAAAATGTTTTATCCCACAGAGCACGGAGACACCTCGCTGGTTATTTCGTGTTTTGTGGCCCTTTCTTAAATAAATAATAATAATAAAACACTCACTAACCGACAGGAAGACACTTTTAACTCGAGAATCCGTTTTACATGACTTTTCTTTAAATACTCTGATATTTTCTCTACAATTGTCAATCAACGTGAGAGAAGTCATGAGCACAGTTTGCATATGCGCTCTTTTAAATAAATGATTTCGTAATTGGTAAACACTCAGAAAAAAACTGAAACAACTACTTGATCATCTACTTATTGAAATATTTGAGTATGGTATCAGTGTACTATCTAGAATGGTTACAAATGACATATAGGCTATTATATATTATTACCCCATGTCTTAATCAAAGCGATTGGTCGCACGAACGGGCGCTATTTTTTTTCGGAAAAACGGAAGACTGTCTGTCGATGCGAAGTCAAGTTCACCGAATAAAATAAACATGACGCCGCGCCGCTTGTTCGTACGACGATCGGTTTGTTTAGAACGTGGCCTTTAAAAGGCATATTTTTTACCCGTTCTAAAAGGGTATTTAAATAAATGTTATGTTTTCAAATCTCCAGTGATTTGAATGGCTGTTACTGTTACTAACCAATAAAAATCGTTAAAATGAGATTTAGAATATAAATTAAACTAGATCGCCCTTTCAAAACTGGTGTAAGAAAATCTAGTGTTTCCAATTTCTTTCATTCAATTCTCTTGAAGACTTGAATGGTTACTCGACTATTTTAAATAGCAAATCCTTGGCGGAAAATCTAACAGATCTTTAAAACGATGTTAGTATTCTATTGATCGTTTGTGATAAAAGTAAAGTATAAAACGGACTATGCGCAGGCGCATGCACTTATTTGACGACTTCGAATTTACCAAAGATAAGTGACCTCAGATACCTATTAATGTGCTATATTTTTGACAGTAAGAAGCAAAATATAATGAAACAATGCCGCCTTCGATAAATTAATATAATCCTCTCTGGAATGACGCTTAAAAAGCTATGTTATGGCATTAATCCTTTGTCGAGTATATAAAAAAATATATCTTACACCTAGCTAAACATATCGACACTTATTCTATATTTTTAGTTTGCTCTCTTACATAATATTTACAATTTACAAGTAAGTACATTGCGTTCAACGAAACAGCAAAAGTAACAATAATTTTATTACACCAACTGTACAAATTTTGATCACAGACCAATTTCTATAATATTATCTCGAAATATGACACATATTTTTTTCAAATAAACACTTTTTCTTTCAACAATTTATCAAGTTAACACCAACTTTTTAAAAATTCAAAGAAAACAAATTTTTTTTGGCATAAAAGTAGCCTAAAGTGTTGCTGCTTCATCATTTGACACTCAAAAAATGTAAGCACTTCTACAGTTTCATTTAAATAACTATGGTTAATCTTATAAGTACTAACGTCTGTGTAAGTAAGTATACAAAGTTGCTCATAAGCTATAAGACTGCTTCTAAAACTGACCAAAGAAATATCTACTGTTTTGTCCTATCGAGTTCACTGACGGTCGTCCACTTTTCAACCTTATTAGGGCATAAGGGAGAAAAGTCTGCAACTTTTCGCCCGCAGTGTATCCCGGTAGTACAAATGGGTAGAAAACATTAGATTCTATAAATTATTATGGGACTATTTCATTGAATTAACTTACATACTTCCACAATCTACACATAAATATTTGCTTATGGGCGAATCTCACTAGGGAACAGATTCTAACTATTTCTTGAAATAAGGTTTTAGTGTGCATTTTGGTTCACGCAGTATTTCTTACAGGCGGTTCCAAAGATTAATGCTCAATAAATAATATCCTCCAACAAAACATAATTACAAAAACATAACACCGAACATTTAAATAATGTTTATATTCCTATTTTTTTTAAATATACACATAATCTCGTTTGCACCCGAGTCTTATTCATAAAAGCTTCCAACAGTTATATTAGGACTTCATATTTTAGTATCAAAATTAATTTACAACCATATTTTTACTAGCATTTGACTGATAAGTAATAAGTTGTGTTAAAAAGCGTGTACATTTGTCTTTTACAGCAGCATTCAAGTGCCAAAATGAATCGCGGATAAGCGACATCGACAGGACAACGGTGAATAAGTCTTTTATTTCCTTTTTTCTCTCACACTGGGATAGGATCCCAAATAATAATTATTATTAGTGATAACACCGTCATAATATCGATGTTTCCATACCGGATAAGCCCAACCCTAAAGCATGGCTTTTATTCAATGTGCAAGCGCCAGAATAGCCTGCGAAATTGTAATTTTCTTGATTTTCGCCATTTGCAGGTCAGTTTCAGACTGTATGTTAAACAAAATATGATTCGCGACCGTAACACGTGTTTTTTTTACAGAATTATTATCAAATAAATCATCAATACAAATAAAGAAAGAATAAAAAAATCAAACTTAAGAATTTTCGAATTTCGCGGGCTACCTTAACGCCATAACCTTTGCTTCGCCAATCGTATAAAAAACACTACTGATACACATCTCTTCCATAGGGTTGCCGCACAAGGCTGAATCTACACACACGCGCGCACTGGAAAACCGCCATTCATCCTAACAAAATAAGGCGTAGTTTCCTTTAAAGTCTGTGTCACTCAAGTCTTTACATCGTCCAATAAGGATTAGGGACGTATATGATTGTACAGCGACGGTTCTATTCGTCGCTGCTCGAGTCCTAGCTATCGATATGGTCGGGCTCCATCTTGGGACTGGGGCGGAGGACCATTTTGTCCTCGCCGTCTCCATCGTTGTGCACTGTCTCTATGGTAAGCATCATTTTTTCATCACAACTGTCGTCGCCGGAGTCTGAGTACATGGATTGGGTTGACGTTGCTACCTCCTGGAAAATAAAAAGAGTTTTGTTAGGAACTTAGTTTTCAAATGTCAAGAAAGTCTAATGGTTGCTCGTTGTCAAATTCATATAAATTATATCTCACTAGCTCATGCCCGCGGCTTCACCCGCGTAAGTTCGGTAACTGTCCCACGGGATCGCACTAACGGGATATAAAGTATCCTATGTGTTAATCCAGATTATAAACTATCTGTGTGCGAAATTTCATCCAAATCCGGTCAGTAGTTTTTGCGTGAAAGAGTAACAAACATCCATCCATCCATACTCACAAACTTCCGCATTTATAATATTATATTTGAATTTCACATCAATACATACATTATATACAAACAAATAAATAAAGTTGAAGTGTCTGTTTGTAATTTCAAAATAACAGTTTTTGCTGAATGCTTATGAAAGTAAACACGTTACATAATTATGTACGTTACTGTGTTTGTTTGTTCCGGCTAACTTTGACGGAACTTTTACTGGCAGATAGCTGATGTTATAAGTAGTAACTTAGGGTAATTTTATTTTAGAAAAATTAATAAGGGTTCCGTGCAAACAAAAATGAAAACCCATGAAATTGTTTACAAAATCCGATTCAAATAGGGAAGTTATATTTTTATAATAATTACACGCGGTCAAAGGTCGCGGGCAACAGCTAGCTAGTCTGTCACTGTCTCCAAAAAATCCACTCTTCACCTTAGCGGTTGTGGCCAATTACGTGGCCCATCTAAGCGGTCACCTCCGGCTATTAAGCTGAGCTAAACAAGAACAATGTTGCAGCGTTGGTAGATCCAATTCATGTCCCTTTTCTTCAAAAGGCTTTAAAATTGTCAAAAGATATCGGACTCACCGTAATTCTATTCTTGGTGTGTATGCGTACGTGTTTAGCGAGATGGTCTGATCTCATGAACCGTTTTCGACATTCTGGACACTCGAACCTCTTTTCACCCGTATGTGTTCGCCTGTGTCGTTGTAGCTCGTCCGATCGGGTGAACCTGACAACAAAAATATACTTAGCTTTTAGATAGTTGGCACATTAATAGTTCCGGGCGCTTCAAATTGACTGTGAAAGTGAGGAAGAGAGAGCGCTCTTGTGTTTTTGCGCCCACACTTTTTTTTTTGTTAGCCTGTCATGTGTCCGACTGCCACCCTCCCCCCACCCCCTTTCTCAATCTAAACCTCTCCATCTTGTGCGATTTCAGGCCATGTTCGCCCCTCAAACAAGATCAGACCGTGACACCACCTTCACCGCGACACCTCGACGGCGATTTCCTCCGTCAGGCGTCCAGTGAGTGACGATCTTTGTGCCCCAGGTGCATTCGCGCACTTTAAAATTTGTTGTTAAAGTTTCGGCTGTTTGAAATTTAGTGGAAACACCTGCGTCGATGGCCCAGTCTCTTTTGAGGTTGACCGTCGTGCCCGAAAAAGATCGGAACCGTATTATTATATTAGATGCTGAATTATTTGTTTACAGAATCATCAACAAGGGGTGAGCCATCATCATCATCAGCCTACAGCAGTCCACTGCTGGACATAGGCCTCCTCAATCGCACGCCATTCAACTCGGTTCTTAGCAAAAGTGGGCTAAGTCAATTCCTTTTTTTTATGTGACGGCTTTTGTGACCAGCAGTGAGACAATGAGGTAATGATTTTTACCCGGCTGCGGCGAAGCCTAAAATGAAGGTTATATTTTATTTATTTATTAATACAAGAAAATGGTCTACGCGCATCCTGACGCTCTGACAATCGACAGAAGGTGGAATAACCATCCAACTGGCTTGCTAAAGCCAGTTGCAGCAACCAAATTGATTCCAAAGCGAAATCTATATAATTATAGCCAATACCTACCTTGACCAGTTAGTAATATACCAGCCTCAGTCAAGTTTAACTGTTACCGACCATTTACAAAGCACTCTTAAAGCATAACTACGGGCAATACATTCACACCTAAAAGCAACTACAACAAAAAGTAACTAGACGGACTTGTTAATTTCTGAATCATCAACTAACATGAGATTTGTTAACACATTTACTGATCAAGTTCTCAAAAACTAGGGGTAAGTTTGTGTGCATAAGAAAAGATGTAAGAAAAGATGATTCAAATTACCTCTTGCCACAGAACAACCAGTTGCATAGGAAAGGTCTTTCGCCCGAGTGCCACCTGAGATGCGCTCGTAGGTGCGACGTCTTCCCGTACACCTTGTTGCAGCCCGCTATATGACATACGTGCTGTTTCTTGCGATCCACCAGGCGACTGCAATTAAATGTTCTTGTTAGTGTCATGCGATCGTATAACTTAAGACGTAGGCGTGAACTAGGTTAAAGTTTTTTGAATAAGAATGTTTATTGTTATCCTTTTCTGTCAATCAGAACCCGTCATTTGATAGAGCGAGAAGCACATCGTCGATGCTGCCGTGCTATAGCATTCCCGCTCCGTTTCCCCTTTAGCAATGACGGTTCTGAGCGAAAGAACGGATAGGAGCATAGAAAAGTAGAATGTATCAGGACCGATGGGCCAGATTCGTCACGCAGTGGGTGTCCGAAGACGGGTGTCGCCGCCGAGGGAGGCTTAGAAAACGCTGGCGTGACGACTTAGAGGCGTTTGGGAGAGATTGACGATTGGCGGCAAGGTTGGCGCAATGGCTGAGCGATTGACTGCTGTGCTTCGTGTTGCGGGTTCGATTCCCGCACGGAACAAATATTTGTATGGCCTACAGATAGTTCCGGGTCTGGCTGTTTGTGTATGTGAGTTTAAATGTTTGTAAACGCACCCACGATACAGGAGAAATTTCTAGTGTGGGAAAAAGTAAAAAAAAAAAAATTGGCCGGAGAAAACAGCACAGAGAGAAGGTTGCGGGGGAGACCTTTGCCCAGCTGTGGGACAATATAGGTAAAAAAAAGTTATTAGTAACGGCTCCTATCTACATTTCAAGACCTATTTTGGGCTAAAATGTACCTTTTATGCTTGAGATTAATACGCGGTGAAGGCATGGGCTAGGTAAAACCGTTAACAATAAAGTGTCTCACAAAACTTATCGTATTAAAATGCAGAAATAACATAACATCACGCCTGTAATCCCCGAAGGGGATTAGGCAGAGGTGTACCTAATAGTACACCCACATTTCGCCAATTGTCATGAACCGGGTATAAATCCAGACTCTGTGGCTGATACTGAGAAAATCTTAATAGAAAACCCCAACAACACTTTGCCCAACCTGGGAATCGACCCAGGACCTCATGCTTAGCAGTCGCGCTTCTGACTACTAGATCAAAATAGAAAAGTTGGTCAGTAGAAAAGGTAGAAATATTTAGTGTACTTTCGTTCTTAGCAAATATCGAAACGGATACCTGATAGAGATACGTGAAAAATATTAGCGCCATTACATGCTCTTGTAATGATACAGATAGCTTTTTTTTTTTTTGGAGGGTGGGAAATCATCAAATGACTCCTCCCGCTCTGGGCGGAACGGAAGGGGGTGTCAGACTCTTACTGACTAAAACCATCCATGTTCCTTCATTGGCCCTTTATGTTCCAGGGCCGCGGTATCTCTTTCGAACAGTCCCGCAGCCCTGGCAGGCATCGGCCCTTGCGGGCCCCTCCCGTTTGCTGACATCTCTTTGAGGCGCGCGTGGAACACGAACGCGCCGTCGACACGGCCTGCCCGTCGTTATACGACGGACGGACGGCGAGCTAGCCCATTACTCACCGTCCACAGGCCCGCGCCTACGGTGGCCGAGAGCCATCACGGCGTGGCCCCCGACGCCCGGTGCTTCTCCTGGTGCTTCTCCTCCCGCGGCGGCTGGGACGTGAGGCTCTCTCCCTCTCACGTTCCGCCGCCTCCTTCGCTAGCATGAGTGCTTCGCAGAAGGAGGCGACGGCTTCCCATTCCCTCTCATGATACAGATAGCTATGATGATTATTTCAGAATTAAGAAGCCCTATCAGAAATGCGCTTAGTAAAAGTAACGAAAATTCGGACGACTTTGACGACAGGGCCTCAAACTTCTTGTTTGCTTCATTCATGCTAGGCCCATAGCGGCAGACAGCAAAATTATCAAGATTTGAAAAACCCTATATGAAATGTATTGCCCGTGGCTTACTCAGAAAGCTGGTTGGCAGCACCGGACCCTACTGCGTCGTTGACGCTAGACAGAGCTAAAATCAAGAATTTTCATGTTCCGAATTGCGGCTTCCGTCAGTGGAGTTGTCATTTGTGCCTATTATAATTTTAATATTTATTACAGTACAATTGAGGAGCTCGTAGCTAAATAAGAACAACCGCTCGGGTCGATCTTTAGGTTAAGCCGTGCTTACCTAGGTTGGTCCGTAGATGGGTGACCACCCATTACATACCGAGTTTCCTCTGTGCCTCGGAAAGCACGTTAAGCCGTTGGTCCCGGCTGTCATTTGTACATCTTTGGCAGTCGTTACAGGTAGTCAGTGTTCCGAAAGTCTGACAACCAGTCTTACCAAGGGGTATCGTATTACCTAGCACTAACTGGGTTGTGGAGGTCAGATAGGCAGTCGCTCCATGTAAAATACTGGTATTCAGCTGCATCCAGTTAGACTGGAAGCCGACCCCAACATAGTTGGGAAAAGGCTAGGCAGATGATGATTACAGTACAATTGTAATAATGGTACTCACTTCTCGCCCTGGTCGCAGTTGGGACAGGTGCAGGCGACGCGCTTCATGAGCCGCTTGCCCTGGCCGGGGCTGGAGGGCCGCAGCTTGGCGGCCTCGCACTCGGCAGGCTGCGGCGTGCTGGCCGCGCTGCCGTTGCCGCTTGAAGTACTCACGCTGACGACTTGCCACTTGCCTGGTTCGTTAGGGTCTTGCTGGATTTGTTGGCCTGGAAAAGGAATATTTGTTGATGAACTATCAATCTTAAGCAATTCACTGGATTAGGCGATAGTCTAAGTTGGGCGCAGACGCGGATTCCAATAACATCTTCGAAGACCGCGCCTTGCAATCTGTTTTAGAGGGTCTATCTGGCGCATGGGTCGTCTCTGACAGTCACCCGCCTAATGGTCTAGATAAACGCTAAGTCTTCTGTTTCCAGTCGTATCGAATTGCCATCCCATTGGTATATGAGAGTGAGAGAATAGATAGTGCAGCGCTATTCGAGCACACATTTACACTTACATCGAAATTCGGTAAGGATGACGGAGACTGGCTGCAAGTTTATATGGTCCGACTAAACGCTCCATCTTGCCTGCGCAGTTAAAAGCAAGCTTCGTATTCTTTAACGTCTTGCTTTCGTAATTTAGGCTTTAGACAGCCGACGAGCTAAGGCGAACGAAGTCCCTTAAAGTATGTCACTTTCAAGTATCTGGGTCACTGGGTTTCCGAAGACCTAAGGACAGCCAGCACATTGCGCGCGAGCGGGCATTAGTTGGCCGCTGCAAAATGTTGGCGGGCTGATTTGCAAAATTTTCGACTGAAGTTAAGGTACTGTGAGTTTTCCATTAGTTTGTATTTTTATCCCTAAATATCGTTCATAGCAATTGTCTAACTATTGTGTCTGCTTTTCAGTTTCAGGCAATGGAAGTGTTCAACCACTTATCGTATTATACACAAGGATACTCAAATTATACACTTTCTCAATTTTTTTTCGTTTTGTCAGCCGTCAACATTTTTATTAAAATTCTTCTCCCAATTTATGTAATGAGGTTATTTCTAGTGCGACTGTTCTTATTGATAAGCATTTAAAAATAAAACATAGGAAAATATATAATGGAGTGAAAGAAAACATGGCGTGGTCAAGTACGCTAACATAACAGTCCATTATACGTTTACAGGCGAAATAATAATAATTCAGGTCGTAAGGTCTGAAGGGTTAGGCAGAGGTATACAATAATGTACACACAGGGTAACACTGGTAAATCGACGTATTCCTTGCAGGACGTCATAGTAGTGTTAAATGCATCAAATTAAGCCACCAAATGTTCCACCGAAGTTCAGTAGTTTTTGAGCTTGTTAGATTTTTTATATTTTTTATGAAAAATCCCAGATTAAATCATTTGAAGCAAAAATGAGTTACGGCGCGACTGTACTGAGATTTAAGTAATTATCATAGTCGATGCCGTAGCAGATCTTTGTTCAAATTAAAGTTCAAAAATGCCTAAAATTTTGACAAGAATTGGCTTCAAATGATTTAATTTGGGATTGTTCATAAAAATCTAACTCAAAACTACTGAACTTCGGTAGGACATTTGGTGGCTTATTTGTTGCATTTTAACCCTACTATGACATCTTCCAAGGAATACGTCAAGTTACCAGTAACCCCCTGTTTAATACGTAGGCACCAGCTGTTTGCCCAAACAACAATACCAGTGTTGTTTTGTTGAACTAATTTGTTAAAAAACATTCTTAGTTTATAAACATGTGTTTATTGTATTCTTGAGATTAATCAAAAAATAAAATTCAAAAAATTGCAAAGTATACTTTGCAATTTTTGAAAAAGATGAGAGAATCAAGAGAGAATCAAAGAGTAGTGACAACACAATATACTAGGAAATAATGTACTTATTTATAATATGTCATATTATTAATTCCTATTAGCAACTATTTCTATTGCTTATTGTTTATACAGATTTCCTTGTTTATTAATAGAAGATTTCATAACTATTGTCCTCAGGTCAAAAATTAAACTTCTTGCATCCTATAAATTGTTTGAACAACACTTAAAAAAAGTTGTGATTGTGTATCACAACTTTTTTCACACAATGCTTTTATAAATATCAAGTCTAAACCAAAATTTACTTTTAAAAGAAACTCTACTGCAACAGCTGGAAACATACTTGACACCAATTATAAATAACTTACCTATAAGCGGCTGTGCACTCTGAGGCTGTGCCTGCTGCAGCTGAGCTAGTTGCACTCCTGGTAACCCAAGAGCAGGCACCAACTGAACCGCTCCACCCAATCCGCCAACACCCAACGTTGGCACCTGCAAACACATTACATTTACAGCTCCACAGCCAACTAACCAACATCACACCCACCAATAGATCGAACGAGTTTCAAGCCGCCGACACACAAAGAGGTTATGTTTTCATCATAAAATATTCATGAATGCCAACATAACCTTAAACTCTGTTCACAGCATAAAAATAACATCAAATACGTCATCTATTTAGATATTCTATCACCGGAGTTAGTCTTGTTATGAAATGAAGGAAATGACATTGTTGAAACTGTCAATTAAAGTATAGGATCCGCCCCGATACAAATAATACACATAGATTTACGGAGTTTGCAAGCATAATACTCAGTGAAATCACTAAGTAAATAAATAAGCCTTAGAACGCATACAAACCTGTATTCTAAATATTTAACCTCACAAAAAACAATCGAGTGTTTAACCCACAAATGTCGCGCAGACTCACTCACAGAACCGACCGACGGCAATAAACTCGTTCTGAATCTAAACTCATGACGAACAACAATAACGGTTACGCTCGGGAATATTCGTGCGAGAGCGCCGAAGATTGCCGAACGCAATACCTGTACGAGGTTCGTGGCGCGTACATTGCTCGATGCCGGTATGACGGTGACTTGCTGGCCGGTGCTTGTTATGATGGCCTGGGAGGGTTGTTGCTGCTGTAAGTTCCCCTGATCCGAAACCGCCTTTATCCGTATCCAAGCAGCGTGATAGATATAAATATTGGGGTTTTAAGATATGGGTGGAGTAGTTACTTACAGTAAATATATGGGCATTAATAAAATTAGTAGTAGTTGATATAGAGTTGTTCCAGACCTGAAAGTTGCTAAGTACAGACGCCTGCAGGTCAACCTACCCGAAACTGTCAGATTTTCCCAACCAACCTTAAACCTTATCCTTTAGAGATAAAGTTGAAAATCTATTAAAGAAATTTGACAGATTGTAGTAGCTTGATGTGCTGGCGTCTGTACAAGTCAACTTTTTTTAAATAAAACTATTGATCTGGCCTTCTTTTTTAGTTTCAATTAGTGCACCAGTAATATATTCAATATCATCACAAAAAAAAAGTTAATAGTTTTAAAACACAATGGACAACAATGGGCAAATCCAACAATGTAATGGAACTGTGCAATGTGAAATAAAGACCGGAGGCAAAAACGCGGGAAAATATTCATTAATAAAAATCTTTGCTCTTTTCTCTTTTCAGGTACCGGTAGCCCATCTCGCTCACACGGGGCAACCAGGATCAACAAAAAATAACTGCTATGTGAAAGAATTCGACACCCTTTTTTATGCACTTTTAAATTAGGGTTCATTCAAATATAGTTTTTATAAACTTGACCGAGCTTAAAAATTTGCAAATTATTGCCTGTAATACTATGAGCTTAGAGTTGACAATTTTAGTAATATTAATAAGCAGTTTGAGATATCTGTCAGTGTCACATTATCCTATGATACTCATTTCATAATCCTTTCGAGCTATATCAGCTTCTGACCATGGTTTTTTAGGTGATGATACTGAATTACTCCCGAATATGTCATATTTTTAAGGAAACCAAAATAATTTGTTCCTAAATCTACAGAAGAATAATATGAAAATGTAAGAAAAATAATAGTAATGGAATAAACGAACTAAAAATCAATAAATAATAATAAAAAGCCAACTAGAAATAAACACGAAAACAAAATTACCAGCTTAAGGTGGAAGAGCAAGGGTAGCCCGCGAAATTCAAATTTTCTTTAGTTTTTTGCAATTTGTAGGTCAGTGTCAGATTGTATGTTTATAGTAAAATATGTATGTCGTTACAGAATTATAATCAATAAAATCATGAATTCAACCCTCTAAGCTCATTTAACCCCATACAATAACTATTTCATAAAAAAGTCAGTCAAATGATTTTAATCAATATAATTCTGTAACTACATACTTGTTACTAGCGCGATTCATTTTTCATAAAGCATACAATCTGACCCTGACCTGCAAATTGCAAAAAACGTAAGAAAAATTGAATTTCGCGGGCTATCCTGTCGCTTCCACCTTAACCCCAAAAGGACAATGCCCACAATCAGGTAGTTGACACCACCAATCAATAATAATTTTGATATAATTTTCATGAGCTGTCAAAACACGATTCGCCCAAAGATTTTGTTTGGCAATAGCAATCTGTGATGTCACTAATTGCCAAGTCAACGACTATTTATTGATTTCAAAACAACAAAAATTTTAATTTTAAAGTTAGTTGAAAATTAATTTTCAGACCTGTCTTGGCATTATTGGTTTATGTTGTCAACTACCAAATGGACAAGAGGTCTTTGTCCAGCAGTGGACTGCAAAAGACTAAGCTGATGGATTGTATTGATGGACCAAGTTTTGAACTAATAGTTAGTTCTAAGCTACCCTAGCTTATAGAACTAGATCTCACCTGCAGTGTGATGGTGGTAGGAGACTGACCAGCACCTCCGCCCTGCGCGCCGCCGCCCTGCTACCGAACCAATGCCCAGCTTATATTTACAGCACTTATATAATTAAATATGTGTGAAGACTATGCAATGTGGGATGATAGTTTAAAATAACTTTAATTAATAATAATTAAAGTTATTTTAAATGTAGTACAATAGATGATTTACTGATAAAACTGGATAATAAGAGTTAGATGTATTTAGCACTAACTTTTGCCCGCGGCTTCGCTCGTGTCAATTTTGAATTTGACAATTAAACTCTTAACACACTACTAAAGTTTCTACAATAATATAATTAAATCATCATTCAAAAGACACGTGTTGCCATCTATTATTATAAGAACGTTATTGGTGTCCGTGGGAACAGTACTATTTTTCAGGATGAAAAGTACCCTATGTCCGTTTCTGTACACCTGACAACGTATATGCAACATTTCAGGATGATCGGTTCAGTGGTTTAGACGTGAAAAGGTGACAAATAAACAAACTTACTTTCGCATATATAATATTAGTTAGGATAGGTAATTAGAACTGGTATTGTACTTTCATTATTTTTCTGAGGTTAACAATTCTCCTGATTATACAGTCAGCCCCAAAGGGTTTTTATATTATTATAATGTATCCGCCCCGTGTAGGAAGAAATTAATTATTTACTATGCTTTGTAGCTTTACATTGTATACGCAGTAAAGGCTTAATAGTTGTAGACAATAAAATGGTTTCTTGTCCATGTTTACATCTTTTTGGGGCTGACTGTACTTGGAAGTTAACAAGTTTTGTAGAAAGGTCTAGAATAATATAAAATATATAATTTACCTGCACATTAGCCAGTGACGCTATTTGTATCTGTTGAATTTGTCCCGAAGGTGTAAGTACACTCGCCATCTGAGGTTGTGCTTGCATCTGTTAAAAACAACATATTTAGGCCATAGTTCAGTATAACCATCAACAATTCATAGCTGGGTATGGGCTTCTGGGCAATTGTAACTGTAAGTTGTGGTTTGGAATAATGCCTATAACAAAGATTAAGAATAATTTATTTTTATTTTTTTACAAAAAAGTGCACATGTAGGCGCAGTGTGTTATCTTTCATATAATAGCATAATTAGTACTTTTAAATAAACTATAACTAAAATATACTCAACAGTTACAAGTAATGATAATGTTCAATTCAGATGTTATTTCATGATGTTGTGTCATGTGTGTGTCTCTGATATCATCGACGTCCAAAAAAATTAAATGTTCGATTTTTCCCATATTTTTGACAGGAGAGCATTTAAGGGTGCCCAATTTTTTTCCGAAATCGACAAGGCCACAAACCCCTTGATTTTGTGTGAGAAGTAGATAATATACTTCAAAGTCAGAAGATGGTTAAGTAAATTCCAGTAAAGGGTCCTGACACAATACATTTAATACGACAATATTCTACAGGGAGGAGGGATATCCCTTCCACCCAGTATATTTCATTCTAGTTCAAGTCTATGTTTCAGACTTGGATCAAGTACACAGAGTGATTTTTCAACTGGGAGATTAAGGGGAAATCCGAACTTAAAACAGATACCGGGAAACTTTATTAGAAATCATATAAAATCATTTTAGCATATAAAATTTTTTGGTCAAGTGCGAATCGTTAAATTTTTTTAAACTAACCAATTGTTTTTTTTTCTATAGGGCTTTATTTCATGTAACGATCATTTCATGTATTTTCTATAAATTGGGATTTCCCCATACTGTCCCAGTAAAAAAAACCTCTATAATAGTTCACATTACAATTTTCAAGTACCTGCTGCAACTGCGGTATAATCTGCAGATGTTGGGGCGCATGTACGGGCAGATGCACCGTCTGGTACACCGTGTGTCCATTGGCCACGCTGACTGGCACCTGGACGGGCACCATTCCCATACCACCGACCCCGCCGCGGACTGCGATGCCGCCACCGCCACCTATGTAGATAGTTGAGGTTATGGGATTGTTGAGGAACAGTTCTAGGTGAGTGACAAATGCAATATGACGCGAAAAATCGAATCGAAGAACCGGTCCTATCAAGGGGTATCGTTTTATCTAGTACTAACTGGGTTGTGGAGGTCAGATAGGCAGTCGCTCCATATGAAATACTGGTATTCAGCTGCATCCGGTTAGACTGGAAGCGGACCCAAACATAGTTGGGAAAAGGCTAGGGAGATGATGACGCCATTGAAAAGCACTTTAGAACGTCAAACTTTAAAACAAAGGAAATAGAATTGATGCTGCACCCATTCGCAAGGCTAGTTTCGTTCGGAGAAGAATGGGCAAGAAACTTCATCGTTACTCTTTCAAAGCGCGATACATATAATATGTTACAGAATATGTGTGATGGTATGTCTATATTGACAGGTGGCTCGACAAAAAATTGCATTAAGAAGCAACAAAGTAGGATCTATTTGTGAACCGGTATTCTTAAAGACTCTACAAATTGGTACTTCTGTTAGGGGATAGCTCAGGAGCGAATCTATTCATGAATAAAAAATAATCTTGGGTGGACTGTCGTTTTATTAAGAGTTGACACCTACCAGTTGAAAGGTGGTTCAGTACAAAAGCAAGAGAAGTGAATAGGGACAGACAGTTATTTCTGAGTTGCCAGGTATCGCGCCGCATTGCTTTTGTCAGTCACCTAGCGCAATGTGGTATAAATACATATGTACACAAGGACCAATACATAAGCTCACTCACACATTGAAGTTGTTATAACTGCTTTGTAAAAGAGCCTATACTTGAGACTTCAAGTGGTTCGGTAAACGTTTACTTTTACCAACTTTACCTACAACGCAGTAAATGCAGTAAAGTCCAGCCGTTTCGGAGATTAGCCGTTAGATACGGATTTAGTTCAAATTTCAAGGGTTATAAAGTTTTTGCGCGAAACCCTAATAATTTTTCTAAAATAAAAGTAACAGTCCCGTCTAAATCGGTCCAGCCGTTTCGGAGGTTAGCCGGAACAAACAGACAGACAAAGAGATTTTTTTTTAGTAAAAATGTGTTTTTATTTATTTATTTTACTATTTATGTACACACAGTAGACAGCACAGGAAATTAACATTATAATATATGAGTACATAGGTACCGCTTTTTGTTATAAGTACCGTATATGCTTTCATATGCATTCAGTCGCTGTTATTTTGGTATTACAAACAGACACTTCAATTTTATTTATTTGTATAGATTATTTTTGAGCTAAGGACCATCGGAAACTTCATTTTTTTGCATAAACAGCTTTTAACGTTTCCATTGCTGGGTCACAAGCCTTTGCGGGGTGTATTCCACCAAACGAGTGCAGTCCTGGTTGCATTGAGTTGCTTTAAATTTTAATCAGCCCATATTCCTGTGGTATCATAATTCACTATCAGAGATCACAAGAACGCTTTCCTCAAATATAATTTTGGCTAAAATAAAAAGAATGTGCCCATGTTGATAACAAAGCTTTCTAATTATGTGCGAGCAAGGCGTAATGTGCCGTAGTACTAGACTACCCGTAGATAGCCCCAAGCTAGCTAATAAGGATCCCCTGACACAAAATCAATTAATCATAGGATATAGCATAGGATATAGCACCCTATATAGGATCCTCAAAACTTTGAGGATCCTATATAGGGTGATTGGTTAAACGTGGGCAATACTTTAAGTGGGGAACGCCAGGGTGACCCGCGAAATTCAAAATTAATCCCTTTTTTTGCAATTTGCTGGTCAGTGTCAGGCAGTCAGGCTGTATGTTGAACAAAACAAATTGCAAAAAACGTAGGACAATTTGAATTCCGCGGGCTACCCTGGCGCTGCCGCCTTAAAAGTACCTACTCATAAATGTGTCCAAGTTTTACTACCAGGTTATGCCTTAGTGCCTACATTTTTTCGAGTTCCGCGACCAACAAAATGTATGGAGCAACTGATATTTTTTCTCGATTTCGTGTTCGATGTTTGAAAGCTGATCGCTGCAAAGTTGTTAATTTTTATGAATACTACACTACTCATAAAAATTAACAACTTTTACTATAGGAGCGAACAGGCCCTTTTTTTTTTTTTTTTTTGGAGGGTGGAAATCATCAAATGACTCCTCCCGCTCTGGGCGGAGCGGAAGGGAGTGTCAGACTCTTACTGACTAAAAACCACCCATGTTCCTTCATTGGCCCTTTATGTTCCAGGGCCGCGGTATCTCTTTCGAACAGTCCCGCAGCCCAGCGAACAGGCCCTTAAAGTATTGCCAACGTTTAACAAATCAGCCAGTATAATGTGATTTAGTAGAGCGATACCAATCGGTAATAGAAAGATGCAGGTAAACCAAATCATTGTATGTAAACCCCAATGCAACACGAGGGGATCCCCGCAAGGAATAAAAATCGATTGATCGTTACCTCTGCATCTCTCTTTCAATTGTTAATATCACCCTAAAGACATCCTGTTCATGGTCATTTGTTACTTAATGTATTTTTTTTTTTTAATCTACTTTTGCCGCTAAATATACAATGCAATAAATGTAATATGACGGAGGAAATGTCAATGTCGACAGGGACATTTAAATGCCATTTACGACTTTTGAAATTTCCACCGTCAATGTACTATCGTAATATTGTTAATAATTATGTGATCTAATGCCAGCGATAGTGCATGAGAAATTATACACAAAAAGCAAATGAAATGTACTTGCAAGAGTAAAATGTAAGCTTGGGAGTCGAAATATAAGGATGAATGTATGGAGAGAATTTTATAGTAACAGTAGAAGACTGCATTTTAAGATATTTTTCAATTCAAGAGGAGACTTACCTAGCTCCTTTATTGTTTATATTATGGATAAAGGCTGCGAGGCTACAACTCGAAAAAGGTTTAACTTAAAAACCTGTTCTGTCAAGAAAGAGCAAAATTTACAAAGTTGATAGCACATTTTCAAAAGTGGAATAGCTTTACTGTTAAGGCTTATTTTAGAGGTCTGAAGGTTCATTTTTTAACGCAACTTTAACCCGTAACATAGACAAAGAATTAAGATCCAAAATGAAGTTAAAATAGTCTCCAGACGTGACCGAGACACCAACCTTGTCCGCTGGGGCTCCCCGGCTCCTTCGCGTCTTTCCCGTTGGCTTGCTTGTCCACGGACGTCACGCCCGCTGAACTACACGGTATGGATATCGCTTGACTGGTCGGGATGCTTATCGTCTGATTCCCCTGAAGTCCCGGCAACGATATATTCGTGCCGGGTATCGTTATCATCGGTTGGTTCCCGGTCAAAGCGCTAATAGGAATGGTAAGGTTAGTGCCCGGGATTGTGACGGTCGCCTGCTGCTCTGTTAGCGGTGGTGGGAGGAGGGCGGAAAAACACAGATTAGTATGACAGTAGTACGTTAGAAGCCAAGAACATGCGATGTGGTGACTAGTTGTGATGTCTTGCACAAAGTCAGTACCCGACATTGTTTGTCAATGTTTTATAAGAGTCTGATAAATAATCTAAACATCGTCTGATACTAAAATGTATAAATAATAGCACAGCCAAAATCATAGTAATTCAACTTTAAATTAAAAATATATTTTTTTCTAATTTAACATCAACTAATAACTTTATAGACACATGCATTAACTACTTTTTTTTGTTCAAAGATAAAATACTTTTTTTCTATATTACATCAAGTCTACAGAAGTGACTACCTACCTCATGGAAATGTTTGAAAAGAGTTTTTAGTCGGAATTTTGGTCAAGAGAGAAATGTATGAATATTTTAGTTTGAAAGCAAAGCCGTTGAATGGAAAGTTAATCCCAAAGCAATCCCGAAGCTGATCGAAGGTTTAGTGAGATCAAAGCTTATGAAAAACCTATTGTACAGTACCCGGCCTTAAACATGGCATATCGAGTCTTAGAAAAAGTTCAGTCGGTTGAATATGGCCCGAAGTGCCACGTTAACACGGGTACCGTACATTTACCTACAAGCGATTGTCGTACACTCTTTATACTTAAGTTTTTGGCAGTAGATGAATATTTATCAGTAACTTTTTTAACAAGTAGGATTAGATGAATCAACCAAGCAAGCCTTCAACCAAGAATTTGTGTTGGGTTTTTTGATCTAGTTGTCTGTTTTAAACAATTGTTTCACTTGCCATGAGTTTCAAAATTTCTCAAAAAAACATCTAAAATATTCATCTTCTACAAAACTAAGGTCATAAAAAGAGTTAAATTAATATTTATCTTAATTCTATAAATACATACCGGTAGGTAAATGCATGACGTTCTGTAGGAAGCCAGCGGGCAGGACGGGTGTCCTCACTAGCTGGCCGTTGACAAGACTCACTTGGCCCATGCCTGAGAAATTCTGAAAAAAAAAACAATGTTTAACATAAATCTCCCATTTCTGCGGGAGTTACCTCGTTGGTCTAGTGGTCGCAATCGCGCCTGCTGAACATGAGGTCCTGGGATCGATTACCGGGCCGGGCCAATTGTTATTGGGTTTTTCCATCAGGAATTTCTCGGTAGCACGGAGTCGGGATTTGTACCCGGTTGATGGCAATAGGCTCGCCCCCTACTACATGGGACTTAAACATAACTGGCGAAATGTGGGTGTACTATTAGGTACACCTCTGCCTAACCCTTCGGGGATTACAGGCGTGATGTTATTTTATGTTATAAGAGAATACTTGCTGGTGTACTGAAACGACTAGCCAGGGAACAAAAGAAAATCTGTTAAACCCAGCGTCGGGCCAAAGTTATTCACCTCTGACAACATCGTTATTGCAACGTAATAAAGATTAACACTCAGATCCAAAATAAGACACGTTAAATAACTGACAGAACTGTACTGTTTGTGTCGTCGCAAACAGAAGTAAGTAAACGCGCCGCCGCCGATCGAGCGACCCTCAAGGTAACGTGGCTACAGCAATCGATAATGAGTAGATTACCGGTCAGGGAGACCCGAGATAATTTCAGGTCGGAATAATTCGTCGGTCGACGAAATCGAATATTTATAATGCCGCTCGGCTTCTCGAGCTTACACCAATAGGAATCAGCGATGGCACTGAGTTTGCTGATCAGCACGAGCCCATGCCCGCACACCCCGCGGTTCGCCCCACACCCCGCGCTACCCCGCACACCCCGCGCTACCCCACACACCCCGCGCTACCCCACACACCCCGCACACCCCGCGCTACACCGCACTCCACACGCTACCCCGCACTCCACGCGCTACCCGCACTCCACGCGCTACCACGCACACCCCGCGCTACCCCGCACACCTCGCGCTACCCCACACACCCCGCACAACCCGTGCTACCCCGCACACCCCGCGCTACCCCGCACTCCACGCGCTACCCCGCACACCCCGCGCTACCCCGCACTCCACGAGCTACCCCGCACACCCCGCGCTACCACGCACACCCCGCGCTACCCCGCACACCCCGCGCTACGACGCACACCCCGCGCTACCCCGCACACCCCGCGCTACCCCGCACACCCCGCGCTACCCCGCACACCCCGCGCTACCCCGCACTAGTTATAATGCATCATTTTCTTACGAAATCATCAGATATTACCTGTGCGTGTTGCGCGGGTATGAACAGAGCATCTTGTCCATCCACGGTGACGGCCTGCATGGGTGCCACGCCGCCCACGCCGCCGACTAGACATCCACCGTACACGCCTTGCTGTTGCTGTGACAAAGTATTTAAGTCAGGGACCACATTATTATGATTCTGATGGGAAAAGGGATAACCCTATCGGTCCTCTTTACTACATCTGCTTCCCACACTGGAAAAATGATGGCAAACAAAGGCAAAATAGACTCCTAAGACGCCATATTTGTAGTACAAGTGAGTACTAGAAAAATCTTAAAATATTGTTCTTGAATGTCATTCTGAAGCATTAAGTAAATCATAATGTGTATATGGATAATCCTGTGAACAGTCAGATCATAACTACAACGACTGTTTTCATTAAAAAAGAAAATTGTGCTTTTAGGAGGATTTTTCTATCGCAATATTTGATAATAATAATTAACAATATTCTGCAATTCTGCACATAATGAAATAAATACTGATTAGTTTCGATTTGGGTTCTATGTCTTATGAATAGTTAAAACTTACAAAACTAACAAAGAGTACATACTTGTAACAACTGTGGGTGTATTTGTAACAGTTGCTGTGGCGAGTTCTGATACGTTGCACCTTCTCCAGACACAACACCGCCTCCTAGCAACGACTGAAGCTGCTGCATTGATATCACCTGAAAAGAAAACATCACCATTTTATTCTAGGTATCGAGGGTTTAGCAACGACGGAGCAAGGTATGACTGTGGTAGACAGTATGACAGATACAACTTTACATAGAATTTACCTTTACCCACAAATGTTGGTTTGATCCCTATTAAATGTGAATTAAATCATAACTGGCGAAATGTGGGTGTACTTAATGTGCACCTCTGCCTAACTCTTCGGGAAAACACGCGTTTAGTGTTAAAAAATTAATGTAGATGTTGAAAATTGGGTGCACAATACGGGGTGGAAGAGACACCGACGCGAAAACGGTTACCATGTATTCAGTACATCATTTTGAATCCCCCACATAGAAATTTTTCATCGGTTATTAAAAAAAAACAGCTGTTTCCTACAAAAGTACAATACAAATAATGAATAGTTGTTTTTTTTTTAATATCCAATGGCCGGCTCAGAATGATGTACTGCCATTCGTGGTTACCGTTTTCGCGTTGGTGTCCCTTCCACCCTGTATACAGGTGTAACATACTGAATGCAAGACCTTTTGTGGTGTCACATACTTTTGCTCTTTTGTTAATTTTGGAAATTCATAACTTTTTTACATGTCGATCAGCTGATCGCGCCAGTTCCTATAGAAAGTCCAATATTTTTATGCGAATTTCAAGAACTCGTAGAACAGAAGTTGTTCACTTTCATGGTCGGAGAGAAAACACGAGAGGTCTTGCGTTTATTATGTTACACCTTGTATTAAGAGTTGTAGAGTTTTGTTATAATCACCTGTGGTTGTTGTACTTGAATTCCATTTGGAACCGAGTTTGCTGCATTCACTATTGCCGCTGATAACTCATTTCCCTGAAAACAAATAAAATTAACTTATTTTAGTCACAGTTATTAGCAAAATATTGTAGCAATAAAGAGCCCTTGATTTCAAAAGGCCTACCAAATTTACATATATCTGAAACAAGAAAAAATATTCTTTGTTGTCCATAACAAAAGGCATTAGTAGAGGTTAGTCCGCCTCTGATGATAAATGATACCTTTTCTTTCAGTAGTTGTTAGTTTATACAAACATATTCCATCTTATTTTTAAACTAGTTGAACAACTAGTTGTTCTGTTTCTGTAATGCTGCATAAAATTAAAATAACAAATGAAACTCACCGATAACCCCTGTGCTCTCAACTGCTGAACCACAGCAGAACTAATAACCCTAAGCTGTGGCTGTTGCTGCTGCTGTTGCATGTACTGTTGCTGTATCGCTGCTATCGTCGCCGCATCGCCTTGCACTTGTTGCTGTATCAGTTGCGCTTGCTGTTGCGCCTGTTGCTGAGCTTGTTGCTGAGCTTGCTGCTGAGCTTGTTGCTGCTGTTGTGCTTGTTGCTGCTGTGCCTGTTGTTGTTGGGCTTGTTGCTGTTGCTGGGGACCTGGGAATAAAATTAAAGATTTTAGGGGTGGCGACATTGATATAAGATGTTTATGTGGGAAACTAAAGACCAAAAATAGAAACAACTCATTTTACTTATTTTAGTTTAATGGGTGTTAGTCTCCTTACAGCACCTTTCATACAGCAATCCTCCTATACCTCTTTCTCTCTCATATACTCTTGCTCTCTCAATACTGTCATCCCCACATTTATTTGTTTAGGGCGGGACAAATGCACTAATATTATATTTATCAACATGTTGGAAAATATTCGACTTTTAAGGACCAGAAGAGAGTAATATTATTGCAAAGACCAGTATTAAAAATAAATTCATTGATTACATTGAGCACTTGGTTTGATTGATTGATGATCTCTTCCATATTGAAAGTCTACTCAATTCAGTTTGTTGTATATCAATTTATATGATAGGTTGATTGTTATTTATTTTAGTAATCAAAACACATGAGATTTCACAGTTATTTTCCTCATGTGAAACAAAATGATTACAGCATTACCTATTAAGTGTAAAGTATACTATACAGATGACGACTAACAAAGATGTATGGAAGAAGACATGCCGCACCAATTCAGAGAGATCAGTAGCCGATTGTCCTGTATTATCATCGCCTTAGCCTTTTCCCAACTATGTTGGAGCCGGCTTCCAGTCCTAGCAGATACAGCTGAACACCAGTATTTTACCTGGAGCGACTGCCTACCTGATAACCATGATCCACCTATTGTTCTGTTTGATGCTTTTAAATATCAAAGTTCATGGAAAATGTGGCCTCATTTATCAACACTACTGGGACTGGTCTCCTTTAGCTAATCCACACAAGTTACTTTTGTGGACCAACATGTGTTAGTGGGCAACAATGGATAGCAAAAAGTTATAGCAGAACCTGCAAGTTATAGAAAGTTACTTACATTATCATGTTGCAAAATGTTGCTCTAACAAAAGTAACTTTGGTGCACTCTTAGAAGGCAGACAATCACTTGGTGAGTTGAACAAGTGAGAAAGGTGTTAAATACTAACTGAAGTGCTGTTGTTGGTCCTTGTTCTCTTGCTGCTGCTCGGGACCCATGGTGGCGGCGCCGAGCCGGCTGCAGGTCGCCGCCAACAGCGCTAACGGCGACTGCGTCCCGTTGCCTTCCTGTAACCACATGATACTTTTAATACTTCAGATTTACCAAGGCCCACTCACTGAAGTGCACAAGGTGTCCCTAAGCCCGCAGTTTATAGGATAGAAAAAGCCCCACTGATGCCACTATAACGCCGCCACTTACTAGGCCCTACTGATTTAAAAAAAATATAAGACATAAGGCATTGTTGATTGGGCTTCAGCATGCCTTACAAAGTCAGCATCATCATTGTCCTGCCCATATCCCAATTAGCTTGGGGTCGGCGCTGCATGTCTTCTTCTTCTATTCAGGTAAATTGCTGATAACATAATGCAATTCTTTTCACTTAATTGATTCAATAGATGGTTTTTTTTTGGATATATGAAGCGATCATATTATTATAAATAAATCCAACTCAATATTTGTATGTCCTTAAAGCAAATGACTTTCAGCAAATCTTTTCTAATTTAAATTTAAAAACGTAATGATAAATTACTACACTCAGGCTGAGAATTGTTAGCAATGCAGAATGTATTGTATGACATTGCCTTGCCACAAGAGGATTAATTAGCATAAATAAAAACATTTATTTACTGGCAAACACTTACAACTGGCTTCAACAATTAAATTCAATGCCTTTGAACACCATTTTCTAAGTAGTAAAAATTACCATGCAGTAAACATGAGATTTATTTACTTCAAATCAGTTGAAAACTAACAGTTTTAGTAATATAAATGTTAAGGAAAATTTATACAACAATGGCTAGGTTTTTGCTAATTACTGTTTCAGGAAAATTATGCTGCTTGTATAATTTTAAATGATAAGATTGAGTTTTGGTTAAGTTTTAAGTGATTATTTGAATTTTAATTATCCATAGGAGATTGTAAATGAAGTTAGCTATTGCTGACTCATTACTGTCTGATTTAATTTGGTTATTTTGGATATGAAATAGCTTGGGTATGTGCCATTTGACTTCAAACAAAGCTTTCTAGACAGACCTTTGATGAGATGATCATCCGCTTAGGGTTGGGGTGGGTAAATTTGTCTTTATACATAAATGTTTACTGTGCTATATTACAATTTAATTACATCAGACAGTTCTGCTGGTATGGGAAAGGAGGTAAGTATAGGATTTCTAGATTTTACCTTGTATCTCTGACATTATAATTTTATCCTCACAATCGGTTCTGATGATTTATGTAATGCACTGGGAAAATCTGGCAGACAAACATACAAATAAAAAAAACTGTGAGAAGTTTCACTTTTTGAGTAAGGAGATAAAAACTCTTTTAACTATAGCAGTTTCTAAACGTGTAGTAATATCGAATGTCTGCCGCGTTGCGCACAAAGCAATTGGGGACGGAATAAAAAGGGGGGAAAATGTCTGTGGCGTCGCCCCGGCCCTTTTAGCACGCTCAAAGGGAGAACGGCGAACGAACCCTTTCTGATTACAATATTTAAGCAGATATCTAGCTATACATATAACACTTACGAACTACGTACGATAACTATGCTCACCTCATATAAATGTGATTTTAGCATTCCATAAAATTATTGAAATTAAGAAAAAAAGTAAAAGAAATCAGTTTGTTTTTCTTTCATTTTGTATTTCTGTCATAAAATCTGTCGTAAGTCACCTGTCAAAATTTCGTTGAAAAAGAATGATTTAATTGGTAAATAAACAAAAAAATTATAATCGCATAGACAAAATGTTCATATTCATTCATTCACTATTTTGATAGTTCTGGTTTCGAACGTTTTTTTGCACGGACTGGATTTTCTTCCATTATGCTTTTCATGCGAGGAAAAGTTAGTTTCACGAGTGTGTCATGTAAAGTTTGACGCTGCAACAGATCGCAAAGTTTATACATCGTAATAGTTGTGAATCGACACGCCTTTTCCTAACAAGTGCCGGGAGTCGTCGCAGGCAAGGCCGCCGCCGCCCTTTGATCCACCCACCTCAAATCGCGTGACTGATTTTTATGCAGCTGGTAAGTAGGCTATCACAGCAACATATCGAACACGTTAATATTTGGTATGTACGCAAGTTTCCTTTTACTCTAGGACATTAATTTGCATGAAACAACTTTTAATTCGTGTAATTTAAAATGGCTACCTGTAGATTTTCAATATTTTGAATGTACTAGTGGCTTTTTGTGATGATTGCTTTTTATAGAGAATTATGTTGTAGTACTAGCACTAGTACAGTTTTTTGAAAGTTGCATTAGAAATGGGTGGGAATTAATTGTATGAACCGGAGGAGGACGCTGATGCTATTTCGGCAAGGGAGTTGCTAGCAACACGGTCACAACCTCCTGCGTGTGGCCTGGCGGGCCCCACACGGCCGGGGCCGCACTCGCCCCGCCCTCCCCCTGCACCGACCGACACGAGACCGCTGCCCGCTGGCGTCCGATCTGTTACACAATAACACTGCATCCTTTCACTTTGCACTCTTTACCTTGTTAGTTTTGTCCTCGTTTATGTATTCCACCTTCACTTTTGTGGGCTCAGACGACATCATCTACTTTACACTTGCAAACAATTATTTCCCTTTGTTCACACACAGAAAACACCATCCTCACGACCGGCCGCCAAACTGCGGCGAGCGAACTGGCAAGCCGTGCCGAACGCGCTCGGCAATTGTCGGAGATCCGCCTCCTATCGCGTTCGGATTTACATCGTTTATTCACGTTTTTATCAATAATATTAGACTCTCAAGGGTTTCGAAGTTGCTTCAGGGGTCATATAAATAATGAAGTGGTCGTTTTCCAGTCTCAATCAACAGATGGGTGTATAAAACTTAAGAAAAGTTTATTTTTCAACTTATCCGAGGTTATCTCCGTCTCACTCTAACCGAGACAGGTCTTGATTATTGGTAGGCAGCAGCTGCGCCTCTCTCCTCCTCCCCGTCGCGGGTGCGGCGCTGCCGCCCGATAATAATAATTGAAAGTAGGAAGGACGTAATAATGGGTGTATAACCTCGCGCCCGCGGCCTCCTTGGGCGGGCAAAAAATGCACACATGTCGTGCCGGTCGGCGCGCCAGCCGCATCGTCTAACAAGACGTGGCCTGTAAACAAACGATAAGCATACGCCGTTGCACTTACGATTCTTTGTTCACTTGACTCCCTACCGTATACTAGATTACAACACACTCGTGTCTGAGAAACTCTTATCAGTGTCGGATCGAGTTCACCCATTGTATGGTTATTGGAGGAATTTAATATCTTGCGATATAATGTGGAAGAGCACTTAGCAAACAGTAGACGTAACGCATGATCAAAATCTGATATATTTTTCAGCTTCGATTTAGAAGACAGATTTGTATTCTTTACAACAATGCAAAAAATACGAATACCTAAGTACGTGTCTCTCGAGACTTGTTTTCCTATTTAGCCTGTATTTTTTAGCAAAGAATTTATTTTTAGAGCCCACGTAGGTGGTCATGTATTCAGCTACGTCAGTTCTGGAGGACAACATAGCTGGAAAAATCAATTTTGTTAAAGCTGAGCTTTCATCTTGTGTTTTTATACTCATATAATAATATTTGTAAAACTGTCGCTATTCCCAACACCATTAATAAATTAGCATTAGTAAATTGCCTACTCCATTAGATGACTAATTGCATTTCCGAATGTCTACGCCTGCAGATATACTTAGCGACCCCATTATTTATAGGTTTAGACTGGTTTGTAGTGAGAGTGAAAGTCGGACCACGTTTTGTCAAGCGTCAGTCGCGTCGCTTTGCTCGAGTCCATTATGCACGAATGAGCAGCCGCCCCGAGAGAGCGTGTGTCCCCGGCTTAATTATTTCGTATAACTAACGGACCATTTCGGACTTAAAACTATATCACTTAAAGCTTAAACTTCTATACAAATAGATGTCGAACATGCATACGCAAGTACGCAGTTTTCTATTCGGCTGTTGTTGCATTTGGGACCTTTCGTAAACGCAATAAGGTACAAAAACGTTTGACGCTTCCGTGCATATACATCGTTCTCAAATGTACTAAAATCTATTATGGGTGTACCTCGTCGGCGTGGCGCGGCATGCGGTAGCGGAGTGACGTGATGCTGTTTGCGTATAACGATTTTAATTAGTCGATGAATTGTGTTGATGAAATCATCGGCGTTCATTGTTTTCGGTTCATTGTTCGGTTCGGGCAAATATGCTACAACACAGATAATTAGTTATGCGAGTATTCGGACTCTGACTCAATGTAAAGCGTTTTTTTGGGTAACATGATTTCAAACAATAAGTACCTATAACCAATAGAAACATAAATGGGCATCCGTACTTCCAAAGACAAACCCAGTAAGTTCCTGTGTTACTCATGGTTCACTTTCTGACGTAGGTACTCAGAGAACCACAACCAGGAATACAGTAAATGCTCTAATATACCGGGACCAAATTTTGTGACATTGCAAAAAGCAGATTAAAAACAAGTTTAAGCGCACGTAACTTTATCCGTAAGATAGCAATCAAGATTAATCGCTTCCTCTCAGGTTCTGAGCCGTATGGTTCATATTGAAGCCACTTGCATGATACCTAATTATGAGTTGCTTAAGACGAGTTGCCAAACTTGGTTCAGTTTTGCTTAGGAAATAGAACTGGACAAAATTTATAATAAATCTACAATGGGGAAGGTTGGTTAAAGCTCATTATAGATGGCGTGTCTATAGCTAGGTCCCAATCTGACTAATTAGGGCAAGTTATTTTGAAATTTAAAATGACATTTTCAGATTTTCAACCAATAGCGATGTTCTGAACTAGCTATGCCTAGCACCATTGGTTTTATAGTTGCCTTCTTCATTGCATAGAGTCATTATAATTATAGAGATCGAGACACTCAGTCAGACACTCAAACGTTCTCTTCTCAGTCATCCGACTTTTCAACTTTTTTTTAAGAACCTTCTAATACTTCCCATGTCTTTCCTTATGACCTTAACTCCAATCCTCTATTGAAATAGCCCTAAAAATATTCCACACACGCCTATTCATTATCGAGAAGGCTATCAAAGGAACCGACTTATTTCGGAGTTAATACGTTAGATTTCGTTACTGGTCCATCCGTTAGGGGAAGCTAGTACCCTTCAATCCCCCATGGCAACGCCTATGCCCCGCAGTCTTTCTTTTGTCGGTCAGCACTGCTATTATTATTTAATTTTAAGGCTACTTCTGACCACTGCAATAAAGTTACTAGCATTGAATGTATCCCTAGCTATTATTTGAACTAAAGCTACTGTTTTTAAACTCTCAGTGTATGATCCATAACAAATTACCTACATATCGGCAGTATAATCAATGTTTCAAAACATTTCATTGTTAACATGCTCAAAGAATGCCGAGTTTATATTTCATACTTATAAAGTTATCTGTTCAAAGGATGAGTATTGTACGTCAACTACCTCGATGACTTGCTCGCGAGTGACCTAAGTGTCTCCCTGGATCTTCAACGATCATAAGCTGGGCGCTAATAATATATCATATCATTACCAGAATACCAGATGTGTTCATCTTGTTGTTTTTACAAGATAGCATTCAGGATGATTATATATGTTGCTCCTCCCCCCTCCTCCCAAATCCTAACTACGCCCATGTCTATGGGCAAATGCATATAATATGGAGGTGGAGATCTTACAGCAGATGCACAAACAAGGAAATGAAAACGAAAGGCATTTTAACTATGACGATTTTCGGAAATCTCTTGGCAGAATTATCAGGAACAAAATATAACGCACACAGTACACAGTAGCAAACCAAAAAGTTAACCGGCTGAGCCAACTGCTTTTGCTACAGGTTATTTATTCAATAACTATGATCGAATCAAAAAGCCCGTTCTGCGTGAGCTCCCAAAAAGCAGTTTGTGGGAGTAGAGGCCTACAACTATGTCTGCAAGTACAAGTACCTACTGCTGTTGATCTCTTCAGGATCAGTTACCGTGTTAGAGGACTGCTTGTTATGCAATATTCTGCGATTTCTTTCTCCTGAAAATGTAATTTATCAAAACAAAAAACAATATTATGTTTTAGATAAGTGCACCAAAATAATCTTAATCTCCTCCCTCATATCATATCAGCTCATTAACGGTAACAACTAAACGTGATCCTACCAATGGCAATCTCAGGTACAAAATCACCACGTTTATCAAATGAATTGGTGCAACAGTTTGTTGTAAAGAGCCCAAATTCACCCTTAACACCTCCTTTTCGCTGAATTCTCTAGCCTGCTTTTATAATGCCCACGCCCCACACCAAGCGGGCACTTGTTCACCTACTCAGTTTCCGCAACCACATGTTAAGAAATATGCTCGACGTCTAGCCTCAGGGATGGAATTGTCTTGTTGAACATTATGAATCATCATGGTCAATACATCTATGATATTCGCTAAACAGTAATAGATCGTTGTAAAGACTATTCAACTCGCTTCTAAACTTAATCATTAATTTATTGTCGTAGCTTCCGTTATTTTATGGTTGATAGCGGAAACTAATAAATATACATAACACGTTTAACACCTAGCACTTTATGTGCTCATTCTACAGTACTGGAATTTGAACCTGTTGTTCATTTATTTCAACCTATTGTTACGTTGATGGTTTATCTAACGCCCTTACCCTACCAGATCTAAAGTGTAACCTCCCAAAATATTATGTAAATTCAACGGGTAACCGCTATATTTCGTAAAGACAATATTTCGTACTTACGTAGAGAACTTCATCAAGATATACAGACTCAATAAAACTAGCTTTACTGAGATCGAACAAGGATCGAGTACACGACATCCACTATTGCGTAAAACTCAACTACACTTAGTCAGTTACCTGTCTCAGATCTTCGGTTCTATACAAGCACGGGCTTCATAAGATTTCTAGGTGGTCCCTTCAACTCCAGTCAAGGAACAGTAGGGTTTATGGGCATACGGAAGCGGAAGTGACGGTGGGCGGACCGGACCGCCCGCGCCACCCGCCCCGCGACCAGACACGCCCTAGCTCTAAGAAGAATATTGCATCTCAGTAATTAGCACATCATAATGACACGTATTTAGGTGATTTCTTTAAAGTAAGTAATGTTAGGAGAGTAAGCGCAAAAACGCGAGTGGGTGACTCTCCCCTCCCACTCGCCGCTGGTTCAATGCTCGGGCCCATTAATCACTGTGCGTGTGTTTTTGATCATCGATGAGTACTTGTTTGCTTTGAATTGAGGAAAATAGCGATGTTCACAATTATTTTTATTTGTGAATGATGTGTTGAGTGAGAGTTAGGTAGAGGTGAATGTAATTATATTGTAGTAAATGTTTATTTTTTAATTGTAATAAGTAATACTTTTTTCCCTAATAACATATTAATTCAGATGTTAAGTAAAAAAAAACGATTTAAAAAAAATAGTTTGCAATTTTTAATGAACAATTCTGTCTATCCGTACTCATTTGCAAAATATATAAATATATCATATATATATATATATATATATGTAGACTAGCGACTCGCTCCTGCTTTGCACAACGCCACCTATCGGGTCCAAAACCATCCTATATTTCAAGCTAAAAACAAACCATGTATATTCACAAATTTTTCTTGAAATCGAATTGTTGGTTTCAGAGATGAGGGTGAACGAATAGTGACGCGTGACTTTATATGTTAAGAAGATAAACACTTCTACTTAACACCTTAATACAAACTTATTTTTGCACTGTGCATATCTAGTTTAACAAATTGAAATGCGATCTATCATAAAACAAAATGTTACATGTTGAGTTCCGACCTACTTATTTCGATTACCAAGAAATCCAGTAAACCAACCAAAGCTTAAGTTTCAAAAGTACCTAAAACAAAGTGTTCTGAAAATTTCAATAAAATGTAAAGTTTTCCTCAATTCTAACAATATGGCATTACACAAAAATTGCCATAAAAAAAACATTAAAAAGTTAATCCGAATCCTAACAAAAATAAACTTAAGTATTTACAAAAAAAAGTACTTACCCAATTAAAAAGTACTTCCCCAAACCCTTCTCGAGTTAATCTTAGCTTATCGAAGGCCAAAAGACCCCCTTGTAATGTTTCCCTTGGTTCCCGAGTTAAAAATTCATAAGAACGCGGAAGAGACGCGCCCACCCACCGCCCGCCCGCGACATCAGCCGCGGGGGCGTAACCGCCGCCCTACGCCGCGCCCGAGGCCGTAAAACTTTTTCCCTCCAAATTTCCAGCAACACTTGCCCAACAAGTTTACTTTGTTCCCAAATATAGGATTTTACGAAAATCAACACGAGTAGCTAACTCAAATTCTCGAAACACGACTAAAACATTACCTTTTCCTATAAAATGCAAAGTATTACTCGGTGGCGTTCTACATACCTATAAAAAGTACGCGCGTATTGATTTTCGGATCGATATAGTACCGCGTGACGTCGTTAGATATTCATGTCAATGAAAAACAAGTTCACGATGATTGTGTTGATTGAAAGTGAACTATTTATTGACTTTGTAGTAATTCGTTCATTCATTCATTTCTTCTAGACATTTGTCTATGACACGGGTTTGTTTTCTAAACTTCACGCTTTTTAACGGAAAGGGGGTCATTAAGTTACCTTTCTGTTATTGTTACTGTTATTAGGCGTAAATAGATTTATTTTAGAAGCCAATTTTTGTATTTTAGATAATTTTATCCATAATCCTAGAAGGCTAAAAGGGTATGCCAACGACCGACTATGCCGTTGTGATGTACAGACGCCAGCAGGTCAACCTACCCGAAACTGTGAGATTTTCCCAACCAACCTTGAACCTAATGCTTTAGAAGTAAAGTTGCAAATCTATTAAATAAATTTGACAGATTGTAGTAGCTTGATGTGCTGGCGTCTGTACAAAAGCCGGATTTGCTGCCAGATAGGCAATCAAATACTTTGAGATTCAAGAGAGAGAAAAACTCACTTTGGTCCAACCAGAGAATCGAATCGAATCGAATCGAATCGAGGAGTTAGCCATCATTGAAGCGATTTGTACGCGAGCGTTCATCGAGGCAACTGTACTAAGCATTTGACATTTACAGTTTTTACCGCCGTATGTCGTTGCGGTAAGAGCGATTTTCGCAGAGCAAGTGTTATTTTAGACGTACTTGATAGATTCTCCGCTAGCGATAAATCTATCGGCTAGTTAATCATTATGGTGTACACGAGTGTTATTTATTCGTTTCTTTATTGAAATGTAGGTGTTGTGAACATAACTTATTATTGGCATATATTACTATGTGATATTATAAAGAGGTAAAATTTGTTTGTAAGTTTGTATGTAGGGGTAATCTCCGGAACCAACAATCTAATTTTAAAAATTCACTGGCTGAAAGCTACATTATTCGTGGGTGCTATAGGCTATAAATTATATTTATATCATGCATATTAGCTGAGCTATCATATTTTTTGCGAACGATGTGCTAGTTTTTTATAAATTTAGTTTATGGTTCTTGACCGAGAGTTATGGGTGTGATGTTAGGGTGTTATGTTATGTAAAACAAAATACTATAATCTTTTGTTTTACATAACATAACAATTTACTTTATTTCCCGCGGGGGAGTGTAAGAGTCTCGTATTTTAGTGGGCAAGTCAGGTTGTTTTATACCTTGAGTTTTAATATATTCTCAAGGGTACGCAGGATGTACGTCTGTGGTAACAAAACCAGTATAAACTGGCCTCGCATTCTATTGAAACTTCGTACTGTGATAGGCCAGCCCAAGGTCAAAGTGTTAGCACCGACGTACTGTACTTACTGTATTAGGTTTTCTATTGTGGGGATTTCAGGTGAGGTAAATAAAAACATAACTGTGATTCAAAATCAATTTATTTGCACAATAAACACATCAAGAACTTTAAAATATGTACATTGTAAATTGTACCTATCGTTCGATAGAGAACGGTGTATTGCATTTTAAGTGTAGTGTAATATCTAATGTCTGGCCCACACTCCGGAGAGATTCCGTATCTGAGGGTTTTACCCACAAATATTTGCGTAAATTAAGCCTAGGCATAATCAACAACGTGTTGTGTCTTGTGAAGGCCAAGCTCCAGCAATATATTTAAAAAAAACATGTTATTACTATAGAATTAACCTCTGTATTTTATTTTACTTTCGTTGCTTGCCCCAATGTCAACCTAATTTTTAATTGACTAGGTCTGATTATCCTTTGCAATAGCCAGAGCTCAACACATACAAAACAGGCCTTAATATAATAGTAACAAATTACAAAAACCGCACTGCGACGGTATGATTGAAATATTTAATTTTATACGTATTTTATAACAAAAAATCGAATAAATAAATTTTGTCTTAAAATTAAAACAATCACATATCAAATCCATTTATCTTAAAACTAGGGAACAAGAATTAAAATGTCGTAACATGCTTTTTGTCAAACTAAGTATAAAATGATCAAAAAAATCATTTTCCATTAAACTTTCTTTGCTTACTATGCCTACAACAATAAATAAATATATTATGGACGTACTTAATTTTTTTTATATAAATTGATAGATTGGTGTCAAAATTTTTGTATCAATGAGGGTAGGTATTTATAGAAATCGCAATAAATTGTACTCTAGATTTGAGATATAATACTTGTGTCTTGCTTAGCGCCTACTTGTTGCGATCATGTCGGTACCTGTAATGGGAAAATCATATTAGTAATCAATACAAAAATATCAATATTATTTCCTTTATTTATTTCCATACACATTTTCTATATTTTTAAATATTTCTTTCTAAAATAATATAAAAACAAAAACATTTAAAAATATTAAGTCATGTCATTTATTTCTTAACAAAATACATTGTGTAGAAACTTAAAATAGGATTAATAGAATTAACTACCTACTATTAACGACTATTAAAAAAATAGTAGCCCACCGGTATCGGGAAAAGGGTCCAAGCTACCGGCTCAGGGCTCCAGAGGGAGGAACCATTATAATAATACCTACATATATCAATGTGTCTTATTTCCTTTATTTATTTCTATACAAATGTAATACATTTTTAAATATTCCTTAATAAAAAGATTAAAAAATATAAAAAAAAAATCTTATATCAACATTGTTATTTTGGTTCTAAATATTTTCATCATTCTATCATTGATAGTTTCAGGATTCCAGCTCTTATTTTCAAGAGTATTTTTTTCAATACAAATTATGCAGGAATTTGCAAGAATCTTCATGTGCAAATTCCTGTTACTTTCAGACTTCTCAGAAAGCATTAACGACATAATTTTCTGCGATACTTCCATAAGGGGATCTATTGACATGCCACCTTAATTGTAATTGCTTGTTTATGTTAATTTTGTCCGCCATTTTGTACGCCATACATTGGTAAAACATAGTGCACATATTTTAGACGATATACTATCTGTAACCATACCTATGGTTAACAAAATAAATGAGTGATTGATTGATTAAAATAGTTTTTTTTTTAGTTATATTTCTGCGTGCATTTGAAATCCTTTAGTACTTATTCCCTTAATGTTGTAAAAACGGAGAGGTATGTCAGTCTAGTGTAGTAAGACGGATATCGGGACCCGGATTTTTTTGCTTATATGTAAAAAATCTGATATAACGCGAAAAAAAATAAGACTGTCTTACTTTAACCAATAAATAAATGATCTTACCATGTATATGACGTCTACAAGCCACCGCCGCTCCTCTCCACGGAGATCTGTTTCTTCAGCAGCTCTTGTTCGTGGTGTTCCTCTTCCATCTCCGCCATGCGCGCGAACCGGGAGTACGCTACGTGGCCCGATTTGATGGCTGACATCATCTACATATTGAAAGAGAGTGAGATTTTGTTCGACAAGACACAGGTTGCGAATTCTGCCCTCGGAAAAGACAGTAAATTCAGATAACGCACTGGTGGAATTCTATCTCCCCCAACAGAGTGTTTTCTGTTACGCGGGCAGAATTCGAATGTGTTTAAAACGTGTTTATTCATAATTATACAATAAAAGATAATTTATTAGGAAGGAGAATTTACTCAATACATCCATTTCATTATCAGTTAAATTATAGGGAGAAAGGAAAATGTAAATAATACATTAATTATGGAATAAAAACTTCAAAATCATTATGGACTTACCTTACTTACCTGTACTCATTCTTATTCTAAATATGTTAGTATCGCAAAATTAAATACAGAAAACCAACATCACCAATGGAGAATGTTAATGAAAACATATAATTAATAACCCTGCTTCATAAGGCATGGTAAAGCAAGCAAATCTTAGATAACATACTTATATTTAAGATATAATCATATATATACATCTACTTAATTTATTAACATCTACTCTAAATAAATAATACCCTGTGATAAATAATGAGATTATTTTTTATATTAAGACTTCTGAGATCATGTTTTCAAAGCTTGAAATATGGGGATCAATGAATCATGATTACTGGCGATACTTATTCAGTTGGTAGTGGCAGACGAACTGGGCGCCTGTTTGAAAGTTGGCGGCAATTTTTTTGATATGTTGCCAACAACACGATACTATACTTCTGACCTACTTACTTCTCGCTAGTGTGGGAAGATAAATTATCGGACAACTATTACTGATTTAAGCGAACTGTGGTGTCGTCTTTTTGTTTCGTATTGATGGTAAGTCATCAAATTAAAAAGGCCGCATGTTAATCGCGGCATCAGTAGTATGTATTTTAGTCCTCCGAAGTGCAGGTTTAGAACTTGTTGGAGTCCCAACAAGTTCTGGAGTGGTCACTCGAATAAGTTGAATGTACTGCTATGACTATATAGCGTGGAAGGACGCGAAAACGGTTACCACGTATTCAGTACATCATTCTGAGCCACCCCCCCCCCCCACACAGAATTATTTAAAAAGAAATTAAAAAAAATGGTTGCCTGTAAAGTCGGTTTTACGGGCGAAGATTTTACGTGACAACGTCTTTTTCTCGGTAGAATATTTATTGATATGAATATAATTAAATTGCACAATAGGAACAAGGAATTGAATGAAAATAAGAATTGCACAAATTTTAACTATAGAAATATATTTTGTTTACTAAAACATTGTACATGTAAACTTAAACTTAACTAATTACCGATCATAGTTGAGTGGGAGAGAGACGCAAGGCATTCGGCGGGCCTCTCTCTCGTTCGGTGACTCATCGTAACGTTACCGAGCGTTACACTTTTTCATAAGTGACTCCCAGCCGCAACCTAATTTAAGACGTTGTCACGTCAAAAAAAACAACTGTTTCATTCATTTTAACCGTGTAAGTGTTGTACTTTTGTAGGAAACAGCTGTTTTTTTTTAAATTATTGATGAAAAATTTCTATGAGGGGGGCTCAGCATGATGTACTGCAATACTTGGTAACCGTTTTCGGGTCGGTGACCCTTCCACCCCGTATAAATAGACGGAGTACACACATTTGTTGACTCTACTCTAACGAACATACTAACATAATCGACACTACAGATAATATCTAGGTTACACATAGAACTCCTATTGACTATTCTGGACAAAAACTGTTTGAATAAATAAAATACACAAAATAAAACTGGCCATTCACAGTCCATCAAGCCAAGCAGAAAAAACTCAGACAGAAAAAGATAGAAAAAAACATACATAAAATGACACTACATTTGGCCCATTCGCGTTATTTTTCCAATACAAAATACCTACACCCAATCACCTTTACAATACATATTGTAATAGCAAATTAACGCGAACATTAACAAATGCAGTGACACCAAAGAACATAAAAAAACAGATGGTACAGTCAACACGATATAGACCTGCAAGTACTCGTCGAGTTCGACTTGTCCGTTCATGTTAGTGTCGATCTCTTTCAGTATTTCGTGCAATTGTTCCCCGGTCACCTCCTCGCCGTAGTTCTGTGGACCACGTGGACATTGACAAGCGTGGACATGACACTGATAGTGTTGCACTCAATCTTTGGGATAGGTTAGCCTGTGATCTAAGAAATGACACGTATTTTTGTGATAAAACTTCTGAAAGGCATAAGTTATCTATAAAAATAAATAAAATTGATGTGTCTGTTTCTAATTTCGAAATACTGCTTTTTACTGAATGAATATGAAATTTTACTTATAATAACAAAGAACGTTTTTTTAACTTTTGTCTATCTGTCAGTCTGTTTGTTCCGGCTAATCCCCGAAACGGCTGGCCGATTTTGACGGGACTTTTACTGGCAAATAACTGATGTTATAAGGAGTAACTTAAGCTACTTTTCAAAATTAATTAAATATTAATTTAAAATCCGATTCAAATAGGGAAGTAATATTTTTATAACAATTTCACGCAGACGAAGGTCACGGACAATAGTTAGTCTTTAAAATTATTTAGGGGTTGCTCCGGAGTTTAGTAGTAGTAATGTGTTTCAAGATTGCCTTGGTCAGGCAGTTTCGGACTCGAAGCGAGGTCTAGAGTGCAAAACTAGTAAGAAAATCTCAAAGATTACAAGTGTGTAAAACTAAAATATTAGGTTGGTCACTGTATATCTAAGGTGTAATCACTCAAAAGCTGTGAATGAAAATAAGTGAAATTATTAGTTTAAACGACCAAGTAGGTGCCTATTACAAAGATTCTGTGCAACTTTTTGACATAATTTGTATTGAAATTATGCACATATAAAGTATAAAAGTATCTCGTACCTAAATGTTTGCACTCTGATCAATTAGTATTTTAAAAACTGAGGAGCTCGGATTAATCAAATATTTGTGTAACTTCTTATAAGTTACACAAATATTTGATTAATCCATGACTTTCATCAAAAATATCTGCATAATTTCAAAGTGAAAACCCATAGTTATATCCCTTGAGACGTGGACGCAGCATGATGACTTCTACCCAATTAACCCGTATATACTCTCTACCTGCAGGTAGTCCTGTAATTCCAACTGTCCGTTATACGTGACGTCAATCTCGGACAAAATGGCGCTTATTTCTGCGTCGCTAGGTTTCAGCCCCATACTCTAGAATTGGCATTAAGTTTAGAATTGTTGAAACCTAAAATTATTCTTTAGGTTTTGTTCCTCGATAGGTAAAATGTGATTTAGGGCAATCTGCCCACAGTTTAATAGTCTATTCCAATGGTCATCGGTCATCATATCACTTGCGAGATCAGGGAATCTAACCCTAAGACCACACTCGGTAGAATTTGTGAGAGTGGAGTCAGCTTCATCCCTCCATCTTGAGATATTAGAGCTGGATTATATAATTAAGAAACATTACAGTGATTATACTTCAATATCTCAAAAACAAAATAAACTAGAACGAACTCCTTTTCAACTCTCCTTTTCTCTTTGATAGTTGTCTATGCTCAGTGTTCATAAAACGTCAAATCCTCATGGACAAAACATTTCGACCCTTTTTTTCTTGTCTATGCCCAATTGTTTTTTCCTCCCTTTCAAATCCTTACCCACATTCGACTATCCATACCTTAAGACTCCTCCTGATGTCGTTGATGGAGACGAATCCCTTTCTGTCCTTGTCAATGATCTGGAACCGCTTGATGTACGTCTGGATCTCGTCCTTGCTGAGGTTGATGGGGATCTTGTCGCGACTGGCGCGGTTAACCATCTGTCCCATCTCGTTGGCTAGGAATTCGCCGGCTTCTTTGATTTGTTTCTGGAAAATTTGGAAGGCGTATTTAGTAAAAAGCGGTGTTTAGACCTAACCATACCTTGTAAGGGCGAAATCATTGGGGTAACTCTAACTTTTATGTAATTTATATAAGTCTTTTGGAAACCCAGCTTTTAACTTTAAATAAATAATAATATTAATGATCCATTTATTTCAGGTAACAAATACCCATAAATAAATACCCTTAACCTAAATATACATACTATAAATAAAGGTAGGTATAATTAATTAAGCTCAAAGTCAGATTGATCTAATTTGCCATAAGCACTTTCAACTCGCACTGTATTCAGATTTAAAATATTTCAAAACTTAAAAATAAAATAAAAAAAAATGTATGGCAAACACAAAGTTGCTGCTAAGTGGTCACGCCATCCTTATACTATTGCTTATTGCGCCTTACCTTTTTCTCCGCGTCACTCCAGTTGAGCTCCTCCGCCATGATGTCCACGATGGTGGGTAGCGCCTCGGCCGCGGCCTGCACGTTGAGGAACGCGAGGCGCAGGCGACGCGCGATCATGTCCACGGCCGTGCGCGCGTACTCACGGCAACCGTACCTGATGGTAACGAATATAATAAGTCGGTGTAAGTCAGAACTATCTTAAATCTCTTACAAAGAAGAGAGGAAAAGGGATAATGCAGCAGGGCACTGACTGTCCCGCCTGCATTACTTAAAGCAGGTGGGACTTTGAGGTCACGGGCGTTCAGAGTGGTGACTCTGTGCGCTCACCGAGTGACCTCAGAGATGCCCGGCAGCACAGTGGTCACGTGCTGCCGTGCAAACTCTCACAGCGAGGCTCAGGGGAGACCCCTGTATAGTCGCCCCAGGGATATGCCTTGACAGGCGTTGCACAGAGGGGACTGCGGACAGGTCTTTTAAGAGGAAACGGTGCATCCTCTCATGTGCGGATGGTGACCACCGGGGTGGTTTTAGTGCAGTAAAAATCCCACACTCCCCGGTCTTATCCCCAAAGACCGGTCGCCCTTTGAAGGTTTGCCCCCGAAAACTACAGGTATAGAAAGAGAATCAAATATATAGGGTAGTACCGTATCTCCTGCTGCTAAAGCATTCAAAATCGGTTTATCTATACTATGTAATATATATAAAGAGGTAAAATTTGTAAGTTTGTATGCAAGGGGCAATATCCGGAACTTATGATCCAATTCTAAAAATTCTTTCAATGGCAGAAAGTTACTGTATTCGTGGGTGTTATAGGCTACAAATTATATTTATATCATGCAAATGCAAATTAGCCGAGCAATCACAATTTTTGCGGACGAAGTCGCAGGCGAGTTGCCTTACAATTACAGAGCGTGTGTTTTCTTTGGTGTAAAATAAAGAGTATTCTATCTATGTATTAAGTGCGATACTAGCTTGAACTTATTTAGGTACAAAATCACGCTATTACCCTGAAGCGTTGGTGGTATGATAAGAAAATCGTTTAAAGTTGGATTTCAATAGGTGGAGAGGGAATACAGAGGGGCACATAACTATAATTTAATTGAATAAGATTTAACATGAGTGTGTTTTGCCGTGACTTAGTGTCGAGTTCCAGGCGATCATGGCGCTTGCAATAGCGTCGAAATATCGGGAGCTCAAAATCATGAACAATCACGGAAGATATCCCGTAAGTGACAGTATAAGTTTAAGATTTAAAATGTGTTTGGAATACCAAGTCATGTGTTACGTACCTAATTTCGGCATCAATGTAGGGGAACTCTGGGTGGACCTTCTTGCCGATGATGGGCCATCTCTTGCCGGTCATGGCCGCCATCTTTGCGACAGCGAACGCTCTGTCACCGTACGACTTGGATAAGTGTTGTGCTACCTGAAATACATAAAGTTTATGTTATTAATTTATTCTGCACAGGACATCACTCGAGTATGCGGCCTATCCAAAAAAAAAATCTTATTACACCTTAATCAGAGTTGAAAACAAGTCGTTGAAACTTCAGTCAAGGTGCATCACGAATAGCATATTACTAAATTCGCTTTTATTTTGCCCAAATCTTCGAATATTGGTATGCTATTAATCGGTTTGCAAATGCCTTAGGAACTCGATTTGGGCACACAAGTTGTTGATGAACTGTTAAGGGGTCTTCGTAGCTCTAAACTAGTAGCGAAGGGTCAATTTTTGTAAGAGGCAAGCCAGAGTACATATCTTTAATGTGATTATATTATTTGTCTATAGAATACTGACTGTGCCATTTTTCAAAGGGAAGCTAATAGGAATCGAGTTGTACGGAACCTTCACCAATGCTCTAAACACGTATAAAATGCAGTCTTCAAATAAAATTTGTGATCTCCAAATTGATGGAGGACTCACCTCCATTTCAAGACCAAAGTCCTGCACTAATCTAATGTACATGGTGGGCGTCCAGCCATGCGCGCCCTCTATTAGGAACCCGTCAGTCTGACACTCCTTGAACAGGGGCTTCAGGTTCGCGCCTGAAATGTATGAAGTTGAATCTTAACGGTGTGTTACTGGGTTCATTTTCCACTCACAGGTAATTTGAGAACAATAAACTTGAAGAGTTGAGATCTGGGAACTATGATTTATAAAACATTCTTTTGTGAGGTAGTTATTTTTTTGATTTATCTAAAGTAGGTAATGTTCAGGGGGTTACTATGACGTCTTAAAGCAGGAGTAATTCCAGTGTGGGAAAGAGACAGCTATACAGGTCGTCTAGCGCCATCTCTTTTCCACACTCGAATTACTCCTGCTTTAAGACGTCCTGGTAGGCTACCAGTACTAATGTGTGGAATCTAATGAAGTAGAACGGTCATGGAGCGGGCGGGACGGGATATTAACATATTTTTTTTGTTTGAAAACTAATTGTTTTCAAAAATCACGCAACACCAAAAAGCTGAAAGTTTTGTTTCTTGTTGTAGTAGACTCTTGATGAACTTCACCTATAATTATATATATTGATTTTTATTTATTTATTTATAACAGCTTAAACTGTCATTATAGGGTTACCCTAATGCGACAGTTAAGAACTTGAAACTAATCTATAAACTTACAATAAAATACCAAATTAGAAAAATTAAACCTAACAACATAATTAAATTATTACACCATTATAACAAAAAACATAGTATAAAATTATTACTTACATAAACATAGTACTAACATAATTTACTTACATTAAAAAAAAGGAAATCATAAGAATTATTAAGTATTATTTTATTTTATGATGTTTCTACTCACTCTCAATAGCAGCGTCGATAGTCTCAGACGCCATGGCCCTGTACGTGGTCCACTTGCCACCGGCGATGGTGACCAGGCCGGCGGGCGAGACGTGCACGATGTGGTTGCGTGCCAGCGACTGCGTGTCCGGCTTGTTCGGGTCCGATACCAGGGGCCGGATACCTGACCAGGCTGAGAGGACGTCGCCGCGACGTACTGGAATGTGGTAAAGGAATATTAGCTACAGGCTGTTGTGAATATCTGTCTCGCTACCAAACATTATTAAAAAAAGCGGCCAAGTGCTAGTCGGACTCACGCATGAAGGGTTATGTACCATCGTAGTAGGGGAGCCCCCTTTAATTTTTAATTTATTATTATTTGTTGTTATAGCAGCAACAGAAATACACATTCTGTGAAAATTTCAACTGTCTACCTATTACGGATCATGAGATACAACCCGGTGACAGACAGATGACGGACGGATAGCGGTGGCTTAGTATTAGGGCCCCGTTGGTTACCCTTCGAGTACGGAACCCTAAAAACGGGTGTTTATCAATCTCAATGAACGTTAGAAAACATATCTTGATCAGAAAAAATCTCATAAAGATTTTTTTTTTTTGTATTTCATAAGAGGAAACTTTTGAAACGTTATCGAACAAAAACTGCTTTTGACAAACAATATAACGCTCTACAGGTTCTATCAAATCCACGAACAAGTTGCGGATCAGCTGCGGGAATCGGATAGATACTTCAGAACAGTATCTCTCACAGTCCGGTGACCGGGACCGTATCGGTTTGACCCAACCTAAGAGCAGACATAGGTATTCCTGAAAATGCTTGAATCTAAGCAAGTCACTATCTTTGATACAAACCTTCAACATCCGGGTTCAAATAGTTCTTAACCTCAGTGAGGATGAAGAGGATCTCGTCTTCAGTGGGCTTGGGGCTGTGCGTAACCTTGCAGGGGAGGTCGGTGGTGCCGGCGATGGTGCCCTTCAGCCACGGCAGGAAGAAGATCACGCGCCCATCGGATGTGGCGGGGTCCAGGAGACCCATGTGTTCCGGACTAGAAATAGATATTTTTAAGGGTTAAGCTACTGTGGCTTTAAGGGAGAGATCGGTGGTGCTCGAAGACTACGGTAGGGAGAAGATCGCGCGCCCGTCCGATGTGGTGGGGTCCAGGAGACCCATGTGGACTGAATACATATTTTTAACATAACATAACATGACGTCTGTACTCTGTAGTCTCCGACGGGTTATAGACCGGGTCTACCTACACCCACATGTCGCCAGTTATGTTTAAGTCTGATGTAAAAAAACATAACAGTATTTTATATAAATTGACAACGTTTTTTTTTTTGGCGATGATAATTTATGATGTTCAATTTTGCCTGTTATTTTTCGGATGACACTTTAAACGATAATAAGTTTAAAATAGTACCTCGTCCATCGTTACCGTGTAATAGCCTTGACTATTAATAGTTCACCTCATTACCGGCCTTCAGTGCTGTTAGACACACGACGCGACAGTACTACAGATACTTCTTGTTATCACAGTATAAGTAGTACATACAAAGACAAAGAGTCTTACGCTCTACAAAGTAGAATTTTTCAGATGTTTGTTTCTAGACCAATTTTATTTTCTTGATTCATAGCTAAGCCGCTAAGCTGCAGGGACTAGGCTGGCCATGTCTGCCGTGTGCCCGACAAGCTGTGGGCCAAGATGGGGCAGCCATAGCCAGAAGGCGACACGGTAGACCTCTCAGGAGATGGCGGGACGAGCTGGACAGAACCAACCACCAGGGTCCACGTTAGCTCTAGATCGAAAGATTTGGAAGTCATGGGGAGAGGCCTTTGCCCAGCAGTGGGATGACACTGGCTAACAATAAAGAGCGCCTTTAGTCTAATCTGTTTTGGTAATCTTATACTTATGATATCGTTGAGCGTGGCCTAGAGAGCAAGATTTTTAATCTTGCAACAGATCACGAAGAGTCCATTGGAAGAAAGTGTTTAATCGTGAAATACAATTTTAATGGACAATGACCAAAGTTGGTACTTACCAAAAAGTCTCGCGCCTCAAAACCAAAATATTATAGTAATTAGTTTCATATTTTTTTACGGCATTACGCGTCGGGGATTTGATTTTTGAACTGGAAATATACTTTTCGAGTTTAAAAGTATGAATATTGTTTTACTCCCTTTATATGACGTTCAGTTTCAACTGAATATAAATGACGTTCCGTTTCAATTGAACAAACCCTTGTCTGTCGAGCGGACTCTAAAATTAATTACAATTAAGTAAGATCAGTACACCAAATCGATTTAGTTTGGTTTATTGCTATTTGCAACAAAATAGATTTTCTCAGCCTAAAGATTTTGATTTATCGATTACATCCCTAAATCCCGACTAGTTTATAGCACTTACTATACTCTATGGTTTATAGTTATCTTATCTGTGGCATCTGACATTTGTACTGTACTGACTGACTATTGGCAATGTAAAGGTCTAAAATAAAATCGAGTTTCAGTCAAGCATACTGTGGATGTTACTTTAACTCGTAATTCTTACTAATATTAGTGTATTACGCTGTTTTTAGAGCAATAATGTAATGTATGTGTGTTAAAATACGTCGTTGGTAGCGTCGAAAAAATAGACCTACTTTTTAGGTTATTAGGTTAGTTTCGATTTTATAAAATAACTCTGAAACGCGGGTTTTTTTTTCAAAAATAATTTTTGTAGGAGTTAATACGATCAGTGTAGTCTATAAAAAACAAGGTTTGATTTTGATGCAGCATGGTACGGGATTCCATACTTCCATGAGCATTCTCTTTTGCTGAGTTAAGAAAATCACGTATAGTTTAAATATTACAGGTGTGACTAACCTGTATGTAATATTTAAACTATACGTGATTTTTGAAATTAGTGTTTTCTATTAAAAGAGCAAAATATTTCCTAGATAAACTAGCCTTACCTGTAATATCCAGGCAACACGATGTGTACTCCGGACGAGGGGCAGCAGATATCTTTGACGGTTGAGTCGTCCATCTTGCGGATGCTGTCTGTGAAGGGGCCGGTCGCGTTGATGATGCACTTGGCTTTGATGTCCCATTCCTTGCCGGTCAGTTCGTCCTGAAAATTGTAAAAAAACGCAAGAAAATTTGAATTTCGCGGGCTACCCCGGCGCTACCACCTTAATAATACGCGCTTTGTACGGGAAGTTGCGGACACCAGGCCCTCATACAATACAATAATATTCTGTTCATGTTACTGGGGTTGCCTCAGTTTATGTAATGCACAAAGTTTGAGAAGTTTTTTTTTGTTGAATATTTGTATTTTTTTCATTTATATACATAAAGAGGTTAATTTAATTTTTTTTTCTTTCTATTTTACACTAATTGATGATATTATATCAGGTTCTTCCTGATAATATTTGTTTTCTTTTAAGCCCGTATCGTGCTACTGCAGGGCAACAGCCATGTGTTTAATAACTTTAATTCCAATTCATGTTTAGTTATAATGTATAGGTATACCTTTAGCCTAGCCCCGCTGAGCTTGCCAGCCGTCTTGTACAGCTTGGTGACGCTGACGTGGTTCGCGATGGTGGCGCCGTGGCGAGCTGCCGTCAAAGCTATCGCTAGGTTCATACGCGCGTCGTCCTGTTGGCCTGTGGATAGGGAAATATTGCTTTAAATACTATATCAAAACATGATATTTAGTAGTTGTTTCAAACGATATCTAATATGTACTGATCAATAAAATTGGCTATACATAAAAGAATAATAACATTGTAGGTACTTAACAAGTAAACAACTAACTTAAACGAGGATTTCGCTATTAAACTATGTAGTAGGTAGGTACTGAAACAAACTGGGGTGTCTCTTACAGGTTTTCTTGTGACCTTCGTATTTCACTTAATAAATAGTCCTAGCTGATCCCCGTGGTTTCACCTGCGAGAAGTACGATTATCGTCCCACGGGATCATACTACCGGGATAAAAAGTATCCTATGTGTTAATCCAGGTTATAAAGTATCTGTGTGCAAAATTTCATCCAAATCCGTTCAGTAGTTTTTGCGTGAAAGAGTAACAAACATCCATCCATCCTCACAAACTTTGGCATTTATAATATTTATATAGGATGCATTTATAATATACATATAGGATGAGTATTATAAATGCGAAAATTGTGATTACTCTTTCCTGCAAAAACTACTCATCGGATTTGGATACAGATAGTTTATATCCTGGATTTAAACTTAGGATAATTTTTATCGCGGTAGTGTGATCCTGTGGGGCAACAATCGAACTCCACACCGGGAAGCCGCAGACATAGCTAGTAACGTACTATAGTATAATCCGATAGCTATTTTTGCTGTAGTCCGATAACATTTTTTAATCTGAAGTGTGTCACAGCAACACGCAGTACATCTGTATACCTTTCGATATCTATGGCTTTCATCATTCTAATTAATCTGGATGTAGATCTCGGGTTTTGCGTCCCGCACCAACATAACTTTATAAGCTGGAAAATTCAATCTCATAACTAATCTTTATCATCTAAAACATTCCTAGCTCTACTTGATGCAATTTTCTTATTAATATCATCAGACATTATATCTATTTATATTTGAAGTTGAGTTATTTAAAGTCAATAATAATTTATATAATCTTCAACGTGATATAAGTCAAGCCGCGAAGTACTTATCATTATTATACACTTCCTTGTTTACTAAGTGACTAGTTGGTTTATCGTAACTTTACTGACAACAGAGATTATTTATATGTCTATGTTATATAATTTAATTCATTTTTATCAGCAAAATAGGTATCTTAAATTTATTCGAAGGCGACGTACGTAGACATTATATTGTGGTAGGTTCTATTTTTTATAAAACTCTATACTTAATCTGCTGGGCAAGAGTAGTTGAAAATCCAGTCGTTGCCTTGTGATCCAAATGGGATCCACATTTTTATTTATTTATGTATTTATTTAAACTTCATGTACAATAGTGGTACATAAGCGGACTTAATGCCAAAAGGCATTCTCTACCAGTCATCCTTTTGGTTAAATAAGCAAACATTGTATTAGGGTACAAAATAAATATCTAAAAAATAACTTCTTGTTTTCGAGAAAAAAAAAATTGTCGTCGAAAGAAGAATTTGTAGACGTTTTGCTTGTATTTTTATTATTGGTCATCTTCGAGAATACTAGTCTGATTGCAAAAACTCCTTCTCTGTTACAAAGTTGCACTATTCCCGCGTAACATAGAACACTAAAAATCTTTCATTGCATTTTTCTGGCATTAAAAAAATGCAATGAACAAATGGGATCCACATTTTTATTTATTTATGTATTTATTTAAACTTCATGTACAATAGTGGTACATAAGCGGACTTAATGCCAAAAGGCATTCTCTACCAGTCATCCTTTTGGTTAAATAAGCAAACATTGTATTAGGGTACAAAATAAATATCTAAAAAATAACTTCTTGTTTTCGAGAAAAAAAAAATTGTCGTCGAAAGAAGAATTTGTAGACGTTTTGCTTGTATTTTTATTATTGGTCATCTTCGAGAATACTAGTCTGATTGCAAAAACTCCTTCTCTGTTACAAAGTTGCACTATTCCCGCGTAACATAGAACACTAAAAATCTTTCATTGCATTTTTCTGGCATTAAAAAAATGCCAGAAAAAATGCAAGTTTTCCTTGTTAAACTCTAATGGCCGCAGCTCGACAGTCCTAACTCACCATCATAATACACGATGCCTCCACACAGGTTGTCGGACTTCAACATGGGGAACAGTTCGAGGGTGTTCTTCTTGGACAGGTAGTAGGAACTCTTGACGTTCCTATCACCCGCTACCACGTCGTACATCTTGATACCGAACCAGTAGTAGGGGACTTGCCACCATCTGCGAATTGGAGAAGGTTTTATATGAATAACGGGAGCTGTGGGAGTCGGCTCAGAGGAGATGTAACTACTGTACAGATCAAAATAGGGCAATCATTAAGTTGGGGTTGATTATCTCGCTATTCATTAATAGGGGTAAGACGTGACATTACTAATTAAGGCCTATTGGCCGTTTTCTCTAAAACTAGCAGTACCTAGAGAGTTAGTGGAAACAGGCATAATATTACGTTAATTCGAAAAATAAATGACAAAGTCAAAGTTTATATGCATGAAGAAATGATAGACTTTTTGGGTGTTGCGCATCTTTTATGCAAGGCCTCAAATGATGCGCCCGTAGAGCAAACGATTTAAATCAGTTTTAAATTATGTGAGAACCTTACATATTGCGCTGGCTAATAAACAGATAGGTACAGAATCATTGCCAAAGTATTGATTGTAAACAAAGCAAGCCCCAAATACAGCGAGTTAAAGGTGCAATACAATATAATGCACAATACAGTGCCAAATTCTTGAAGTAATAAAGAATGCATTACATTGTAAACCCACACGTGCCGCTGGGTGGCGCTTAATGAATAAGAATGTCGGGTCAAAAACATTGTCTGTATTTTTATCGATACGATATTTAGAAAGTAGGTACATTTGGCGAGAGTCGGGAATGAAAGAAAATAGCTTTAGTGTAACTAGAGTAGTCTCGAATTGAGTCTGTGTGTAACTTTATCGTTTGTACCTTCTTTTGTTTTTTTTTTACAAATAAAGGGGGTTGTACGGTACACTCGTTTTTTTTCGTTATTTCATTAATGATGATGTAAGGAAAGGGAAATGAGGAGCTCGTGGCTAAAAAATTGCCGCACGGGTCGATCTTCAAGGTTAAGCCGCGCTTGTCAAGGTCCGTCTTTGGATGGGTGAGCATACGGACATACCGAGTTTCCTTCGTGCCTCGGAAACCACGTGCGTAGAGGTAGTCAGAGGCCCGAAAGTCTGACAACCAGCCTTACCAAGGGGGGCAATCGTATTACCCAGTACCTACTAACTGCGTTGCGGAGGTCAGATAGGCAATCGCTCCATGTAAAATACTGGTATTCAGCTGCAGCCGGTAAGACTGGAAGCCGACGAGCATATATATAGACTCCAAGGTGCTATAATAATCTTATGAACTAACTAACCGAGAAACGTGTGATTCGGCCGAACCGGACAGTGATCTGGCTGCGGGTATCGGACTTTGGCAGATATTTCAGTACGTACCTACTACCGAGTTCACTGACGGTCGACCACTTTTCAACCTTATTACTTAGGGCGTAAGGGTAAAAAGTGGCAGACCGTCAGTGTACTCGGTGGTACATTAACTATCCGAGTCTACTGTCCTCACTCCGGGCCGTTCGGTTTGACCCTACCTTAACAATTTTCCCAATCCGGGAACCACATTCGGGACTGCTTAGCAATCGCGCAGATGCAACCATTACACCAATAATGATGTAGGTACCTACTCTATAGGTATAAATATGCACAAAAACTCACTTATAAACAGGCAACAATATAGGTAGGGGCCTAGTCAAATGCGGGGCCACCTCCAACATATTCGCTCTCTCATGCAAGGCTTCCTTCACCATTTTGTACTGGTCGTAGTCCAGCTGCAAGATGGCCTTCTGAAGGTACCGGACTCCTCCGTGGATCAGCTTGGTGCTGCGACTTGATGTGCCGCTGGCGAAGTCGTCAGCTTCGACCAGGGCTGTGCGGAGACCTGGAATGGTGAAAGGTGCTTAGATTGGCTGCAATGTTTTCGTAAAAAACTATAAGGGCGTATAAAAAAAAGCTAAAGGTAAAGCTAGAGGTTTATAGTACGGACAAGTCGGTAACAATCGGTGCGGGTCAAATAGTCCCGTCCCGTACTTCCTGTAAGCACTCTCTTATGTGTAGTTCTTCTTTTACATTTTGTTCCTTTTTTGTATGCACGTCATCTCTCTGCGACAACCATTTTTTTTTCTTCCATTTTAAAGCAGGAGTAATTCCAGTGTGGGAAAGATACAGAGCTATAGGTACAGGTCGTCTAGCGGCATCTCTTCCCCACACTGGAATGTAGGTAGGGTCGGTAGGGTAGGTAGGGTAGATAGGGTAGATAGGGTAGGTAGGGTAGATAGGGTAGGTAGGGTAGATAGGGTAGATAGGGTAGATAGGGTAGATAGGGTAGATAGGGTAGACAGGGTAGATAGGGTAGGTAGGGTAGTGAAAGTAGTAGGTAGGAAAACATGCATTGCAACGCATGCCGGGCACAGCTAGTATATTTATATGTATAAACAATAAAAACTACGTGTTTAATCGTCCATCTTCTCAGGTGAACGATCTAACTCATAAAACGTAGTCGATATCTCGGTATCAATTGGACTAACGAAACGTTTAAGTAAGCACATAGGTACGTCAGGGTTGCACAAAGAGAATGTTTGTTTCAATAGTGACGCTGTCCCCCCGAGGTAGCCATTGTTAAAGTTTGAAAAAGTTGTAGCCGTGTCCACCACCGGTGGCTACAGTGAATTATTTTTATAATGATTCTCACTAGCCGCCCCCCGGGGACAGTGGGAATTATTTTTAAAAGTTGTGACACTGTCCACCCGGGGTGGACAAGGAGGGGGTGGACAGTGGGAATAATCGATTTAATTTACCCGTATTCCAATTACCGCAGTGTCTTGTTTCAGTAGGTATATTATAGATAGAAAATTGTTACACAGCTATTTTACAATATTGCTAATTCTATGAGTACCTACATCGGTGGTATTTTCGCTGATACCGAAATCTTCCAATCACACTTTGGATGGACTGAACGAATTGCTTGGATAAGTAAAGAGAAGGACACACACTGTCATCCACCGCGCTCAACGATACCTTGATCCAATTTTCATTAGAGACCCTTCCTTCGATACGGATGTCATAAATGGGTCCGGCTTGCAAGGTGAACAATCTACTTATTGGAGCGTGTAATGGTTGGTCTCTTCTAACGCTCTTATCCGGTAGTCGGTAAGGGTTATAGTTGCTTACCTCTTGTGCAGGCATCTAGAGCGCATCCCACGCCAGTAGCGCCTCCGCCAATGATGAGGATGTCGAAGACGTGTCCTGCTTGTAAGGACGTCACCTGATGGTCACGTGTGGGTAGAGGTCGCTTCTTGCGCGCTGTTAACGTTGTCGCTTTTATCGTTGATGGTTTCCACCATTCCTGTTGACAGAAAGGTACCAGATTAATTTTAAGGCTTGTCTCTGGAATCTCTTTTGTTTATATCTTTTCTGAATATTTTCTATACTTAATGTTTATTATTCTGGTCAAGTCATTCTTAGGCATAGACTTCTTGGAGACTGATAAAAACATATCCTTATTTTGTGATCAACCCAGTTTGTGGTCCAAGAATTCCAATCCCTACAATGTGCCTTGGCATGTGTGATTGAATAAGCTATGAAGGTTACAGCAGTAACCTGTTACTTCCAAGGACAATGCCGTTATCAGAAGCAGCCAAAATAACTTCGCTGAGATATCTTATCTCCAAATAATCCAAATCTGTCGGTCGCTACACACGGCTGATATTAAAAGCGGCGAAAGGAAAGGCTGTGTTATCTGGGGGACCAGATAATACCGGGTTTCCTCGATACGTACCACCGGTGAGTCATCGGCTGCGACAGCCCACGCGGTCAGGGCTGCGCCTGCGATGCCGGCCGTGCCGCCGATCAACAATTTTCTTCGAGACATTATTCTGGAAGAAAAAAAAACAAATATAAATATGTGGGTTGATTCTTCAGTTACTAAGCCGTTGGTCCCGACTCCGTCGTTCCGAACAGTAAGAAGTATAGTCGAAAATCTGACAACCTGTCAGAGGATGTCGTATTACCCAGAAAATGGATTGTGGAAGTCAGATAGGCAGTCGACAGTCGTTTCGTGTAAAGTAGGTACGTTACTGGTATTCAGCGCCATAGGTACGCTAAAACCTGTTGATTACGAAATAATCTTTTAAAAACTTGTGTGGGAAGGAACGGTCATTGGGATTTCCCCTGATCATGAAAAAAAATATAAACGAGTTACTGCCTACTTTTTGGAGTAGGTGATTGCTTTATTTGATTTGCATGTTGTCACTTGGCAGCCACTCGATACGATAGGATAACATATAAATAATTATAGTATTTGTACCTAGTTGTTATCATTTGCTATTTCAGTCTTGTTTCCCTAATTCATATTTAGTTAGGTCAGGTTATCAATGCTATAACTTGTTTTAATTATGTTTGTGATGAAATCTAATGGCCTTTAAATTTGCTTTTGGAATTAAGATTCCAGATTATTTTGATATACTATGGCATGACCCACAGCTGCGCAAAGACCTCCTCTTTCTCCTGTCTAGACATCGCACACGATAGAGGTTTGGATCTCTATCGTGTGCGATGTCTAGACATGTTTGGCCCGCAAACATGACCAGATCGTCACACCAGAATATTTAACCAGATTTGACATATTTTTTTCTACATTCCTATCAAAGAAAACACCTTCAAGATATTTAATTGCTCACTTAACTTTACTGCAATACGATCTATGCATGGCTGCATGTGTCTCAATAAACATGAGAATACAATAGCGTAGTGTTTGTGTAGCACCATCATTTGGTAGTAATTAACATGACCTTCTATTATAGTTGTTGAAATAACAGCACGCTATGTGGATATTATTTTATATTACCGCGATTTGCCTACCAACGTTGGGTAGAGTGATTCCGTATAGTTTTTGAACCCAGCCTTGAAAAAGGTAATCACAATATCAATTTAGGGATGAGTGGAAGGGGAGTAGCAGGCGTAGCAGCCCCTACAGATACATTTTGCCCGAACGTTATTGAAATAAATTCATAGGTAATTTATTACTCACTTGTCGGTAAGGACTTGAGCTTGACGATAATTTAATACGGAGCCCACTTCAGTTTCCAATATTTAACCAGTCGACATTGGTAATGAAAGATCGAACTTTTCGCATTCACTGATCACAAAATTAGGGTTTTTTTTTAAATTAGGTTTTTTCTGTTCAAGGCTTAAGGCCTGTGGGTCAAGCTAAAGACAATACTGATACTAAAATGTTGGTGGCGTCTGGAATTTCGTCTTCTTATCTTTATTGCTTTTGTTTATCATTTATCATAATTGAAGTCATACACACGGATATTATTCGTTATCTCTCGTCTTACGTCAGTCGACGTCGACGCCTTTACAGATGATTTTTACTTATTTCATCATTTTTCACGTTACGTCTTTTCACTGGATTAAGGTTTTGCCACACCTCTCGACCATCGTCATCGATCATTGTTCTTCAATAGAAAATCAGCAGCTGACATCAAGCTTTCATCAGGATGAGTGGTTGTGAAATGCAATCTTTAGTCATAAACGATTCTCCGTGGGATCCTTCAGTTTGATCCTGATGGCCTAGACGAAGTGATACATTATATCGGCGATAACGTTGTTGGCAAATACACATAACATCACGCCTGTAATCCCCGATGGGTTAGGCAGAGGTGTACCTAATAGCAGATCCACATTTCGCCAATTGTGTTTTAAGTCTGACTGCCTCGTCGAGTCGTTGGTCGAATGGTCGCAAACGCGACGGCTGAGCATAATTGATGAAAGTGTATAGCCACGGAGACTGGATTTGTACCCGGCTGATGGCAATAGGCTGGTCTCCTATGACATAGGTTGTTGGAAAGTTAAATATTGGAATATTAAAAGCGATTGCGATTTGTCAGGGTCGTCCGGACAGTGTTGAGTATAATAATAGTACCTATGATACTGATTATAAATTATTTTTGGGTAGGTATGCCATAGATAGCTGTCGATAGCCAAAAGCTGAGAAGGAACTTTATCTAATCAAGTTATACAGGATTAGCATACAAATTTCACGCTCACACCGATTAAGATACCATGTCTATAGTTATATTATATGTGAAGATACTAACGATGATGCATGCGTTAGACGATATCGATAGTAATCTATCACGGAGCGATCACGCGTGGAAGGCGCAGTGTCTGTGCATGACGCTTCGCCACGGGCGTGATAATACCGACACATGATACAGTTTATCTGATAGTAGTGTCGTCTATTCGTAATGATATTAATAAAAGACAAGTTGGTTGACGGTGTTGCCATGTGAAAAGGAACTTCCGAGTGCAAAGAACTGTGGTAAACCTTGAGGTAGATTGCTAGGCGATAAGAATCGTTTATGCAACTGAAAAAATATAGAAACGGCAATTTAAAACCACGATTTTTCTAACTTAGAGGAAAATGTTGAGTATGAATGAAGATAAGAGTAGAGGGAGACCAAAGAAATGGTGGATGGACTGTGTGAAGGATGATATGGCTTGAAAGGAGGTGTCTGCTGAGATGACGAGTAATAGATTAGAGAAGTATGGAAAAGAAGGCATGCTGCGCCGACCCCAAATAAATTGGGTTAAAGGTACGCAATGATGATGATAATGATGGTTTTCCTAACTTAGAAGGATCTAGTGGGAATTTTTCAGTTCACTCTTTCCTTTTTTGGATACATGGTGAAGTATTTAATTAGTAATTATTTTTCTTTTCTATGGCCTAAGGTCCAGGCAGGACTTCTCGATGTTGGCAGCCTGCTATCGCATGGTATCTACAGGGTCACAATTGTAGTATGATCATCGTCCTCGACCTTATGGTCATTCTTGCCCCATTGCACACGGTTCCTATAGGACCGAGATATACCCGGGCGACAAAAAAAAATCCAAGTCATCTTACTATTCGTTATCCATGATTCATGTCTTTGTCTTATCAAATGACTTAACAAAACGTAACCATACATAAAATATGACGCCATAGTCACCTACATAGTAATATTCACACTTAGTACGTAACTACATACGTAGATCTAGTATTATACATTATAGCCTTAGATTCCTGTATGCTGTTGCGGATAAAGGATTGGTTTCCTGCGCTATGATTGCAGTCGTTACCCGTTCGAATGCAATATCCAAGAGAGCAATTCTGCTTGTTGCATTGAAAATGTTATCATTCTATTCTACTACTAGATCGAGCTAGACTGAACCAGGCTTGATTTAGATTATAGTATCTAATCTACCATCATTAGCGTTTTGCGGACGATTTAATGTTTCAGGCTAACTGTTAATACTATTAATATTTTTTGCGGTTTTCTGAGAGGAAAATTTCGTAGTAGCATCATGTGGATTACATTGTGAAAGCCATCCCTATTATAAAACAGTTTAGTTTATTAGCTGCTGGTTCACCAGTCATCACGTTTTGTTTTCTTAATAAAAACAATAGAATGACGGTTTCACTCCGTATTTCTATACTCGATAGTCGCTACCTATAGGTATCGGTATGTATATCGAATCGATGTCACAGCGATTCCTGAAACACTCAACTTTATTACTTGAAAAGTCAACAGTCTTGAAACGCTTGTACTTAGCTTTGTTTTTCTTTGAAAACACTTTAGAATAATGACTTTACCTTAGGGGCTGTCTCCACGAGCGAGAGAATCGCGGCGATATTACGTACAATTGTATTTGTATGGGATAATATCGCCGCGATTCTCTCGCTCGTGGAGACGGCCTCTAAGAGAGTGTATAGAAATACGTGGCAACGACGATAATATCGTCGCGATTCTGTCGCTCGTGGGTGGAGACAGCCCCTTATACTTACGATATTGTATAGGTAGGGACAAGTTTGTTGCTGGCAATATTGAATGGGGACAGGCGCGAGGCCTGAATTTTAATGGAGACCTTGTACCCATGAGACTCGTTGATTGACATAATAATATAAAACTTACTGTAGTAAAACTACACTACTGTATTACTCATGTCAATCAACTATAATGAACGTAAAAGGGCTTATTTGGACCATTCTGTTTACGTAGTGGTAGACTATTACTTGGACAAGATTAGCCTATTGCGAAAAAGGGAGGAGACTTATGCCCCACTCTGTTACCTGAGACAAAATGGTATGCCGGAAAAACTGAAGATAACGATGATAAGCAAGTAACTAGTGACTACTTACTCAGTATTCCAAATTCTGCAAATTATGTTTGTATAGGTAATAATCAATGACGAGTGACTATTCATCTTTGTAATAAGTAAAAAGTGATTTCATGAGACAGTCTTGCTTGAAGGCAACTCTTAAACAGGAATAACCTAGTATTGCGATAGTGTAAATAGCATTGCTTTTTATTTATCGTTATTCCTATGTCCAAACAAGATTTCTTTGTTTACTTGTCTCTATCTAGTTATTGCCAAACTTGGACTTCAAAATAGACTTGGACTTAAGCCAAACTTACGAAAGTACCTATAAGATAGGTTCCTGAAAACGTTACAGTCAAAACTGTTAGCTGCTATACAGAGAATTAGTAATTCAATGAACTTAGGCCCTTCGCACATGGAGCTACTTAAAAAGAACTAGTCACAAACATAAATTACTAACGAGTTGCCTGAGCGTCACAGCCCATACATGTTCAATGGAGGTTCGCACACGACGCGACTAGTTACTAACTGGTCAGAAACGCGTTAGCAACCGATCACGCGCGACGCGTCGTACCGGTCACCTCGCTACTGGTTTCCCGAGTTTCTTTGATTTTTGTTATAAAAATGAATGAGCAAACATTAAATATTCAATTTGTGAAGGAGGTGGAAAATACCCATGCATATATAATTATACAATAACAGAATATTCACGAAAGGATATAACAGAAAGAGCTTGGAGTGCAGTGGGAAAAGTCTTTAATTTGACAGGTGAGTATTTTTTAAAACCTGCGAATATTCCTTCGACGTCTATTATGATAATAGTATAATACAATATTATCGTCGTCCTCGCTCGATCCAGTTGACATGTTTACCACTTGTTAACCGTGTGCTTTTGTAAACAGAAATAACAGAAGTGACTGAAACCTTACAACTTGAGTAGCGACGTGTGCGAGATACAATTTCTAACTGGTTGGTAATCGTCATTACTGATTAGTTCAGTCATTTTTGAGTAGCTCCATGTGCGAAGGGCCTTAGTTTTACCTTCACGGAGGACGATTGGTAAGATATAGTAATCAGTTATTCTAACAATGCTACTTAACGACATTCTCAAACTCGATAACTTATCAGTAAAGTTGACGAAAATGACTAGACAAACAAAACTTACTAGCTTATCTCCCGAATATTTGTAGCTACAGAAGCAGGAACAAACCGCATACCTACTTCATAAATAACACGCGAACCAAACTGATAAGAACACAGTCACGGCCACGCAGTTATTTATGGTAGATATCGATCTTGAAGATCATCATAGCAATCTTGTATAATCACGAACGCGTTGAACAACACAATTACTTACGTCTTTTCACGCCTAGAAGACTTGAGACAACGACAGGATAATAGTAATTTTCGCTGTCGTACTTATATACTGAAAATAGAACGTTCATTTCTATGGTCGGATAATCTTCAAAGATTATGTTTTGGTTGGGGAAATCCTTGCTTTAACAGCTGAAGTGGTTCGATGAGTTAGGTAATTAAACGAGTTGCTAAGAAATGTACTTACATGAGTAACTATAACTACTTACCTATGTATATCTTATGAAAAACTAACATTTACCTTCAGACGAGTAAATAGGCAATAAACTAAAAGCACTAATGATTCATCGCAAATTGCCCTTCTGAGCGGTAATTGTACTAAACATTAATACATATTAAACTCGTTCTGAAATAATATAAAAGCAAATTTAGGAAGGTCTTAGAATCAATCCTTGGGGAACTCCTTCAGTAAATTAGTAAACGGGTCTACATATGCCTACTACCGTGTCAACTGTAGATATTTCGTAACTACTATTGTTCATGGTTTGCATTTTACTCGCAGGTGGTATGATATCCTTCTGAAATAATTGTAAATTACCTAATTATATTGTTTGGACAAAGTCAAATGCAACAGCTTGTTCAAATTGTTCTTGTCAGACATGTAGATGATAGTTAAAACACACTCGAAGAGCATGACGTCCCCAAGGTTTCAGGTTTGTTTCATTACATTTTTAACGCTTCTCTCGTAAAACTGAAATTCTAATTTAGTCACTCAACGAGGTGTATTGTTTGACAAGGTGCTACTGAAATGTTGGTAGAGATTTCTATCACCTACGAGTATTTACCTAATCATTGTATATTTTACACCAGTTTATAAAAAGGATGCCTATAAATGGCATAACAATTTTAGCATGATAAATGATAAGAAAAACATTGATTACTCGAACTACTAAATTGTACGTTAACAACGCAGCGTATCGTGATTAAATTCTTTAGAAACTTTATCTAAGCTTGTTAATAGATTAATTGCTTTTTTGAATTGTAGAGCACTTTTACTGCATGGAATGAAAAATTGATTGATATAAGTAAATCGAATTCCCAGGTTCGTCAAAACATATTAGCAAGTGAATCGCCTTCTTCCGACTGTTCTTCCCTTCCACCCCTTCTTCTGACATGTTCTTCTAGTATTGCTTTTAGCTGTTGTTACCAGTAACAATGTTATAAGAATAACTCTGCATAACATCTACTATTAACAAATCCATTCAATAAATATCTCAGTGCAATCGTTCCTGCAATCTCTTGCCAACCATCATCAACAATGAACAGCTTTCCATAAATTTTCTTCACTTCGTTTAGTCTGTCAGTTTATTGGCTCTTGGTTTTTAAATCAGTTGACAAATCCATTAATACTTACAATATAAATTATGTATTGTATTGTAATAATGGATTTGTCACATACGCGACACTTGTAATCCCCGAAGGATTCAGCAGAATAAATCCCAGAATCGGCAAATCTTCTTCTTACTTTCTTTAAAAATGCGAAGATTTATTTGGTTGGTTGGATGTTTGTTACTCTTTCACGCAAAAACTACAGAACTGATTTGGGTGAAATTCGGCACACAGCCAGATAAGTAGTTTAACTAGTTTATAACCTGGATTAACACATAGGATACTTTTTATTCCGGTAGTGCGATCCCGTGGGTCATTTACCGAACTACACGAGGGCGAAGCCGCAGGCATTAGCTAGGGGTTGCCATACTGCCGGAATTTTCCGGACAAGTTCGGAATTGCGGCTCAGTGTCCGAAATGCGGGGGGGGGGGAATCTATAAAACGTCAAAAATGAGAATATAACAAACTCTTTATAACACAATCAAATTGTTTTCAATGAAACGAAATGAATAAATTCAGTTAAGTTTACTGCACAAATTAAAAGAAAAAGTCTAGAATTTTCTCCGAAAAAAAAAGATCCATCTGGGAACCCTAAGCTAGTTACACAATACATTTATTACATTTGCTATTCATATACTACATTTATTAGAGAACGTTCTGTTATTAGCAGCTCCTAATTAAATTGATTATCTTCCGACATGCAGGACTATCTGTTGCTGCACCTAGTGATAACGCTTAGGCAAGGTCAAACACGTGTTTGTTTTATCAATTTATCTCCGTCGTGTGTTTATATAACGTTGTAACATATGAGGAAATTAAAAACAATGGAGTAATGAGTGGAGCATAGAAACTGAGGAGGACTGCAAAATTGTAATAGTGTCGTGTACCTATTGCCTTATTTTCTTTTCAGATCTCATTGTTGTCTTATTAATGATTGCAATGTAGAGTTATTTTTCAGGACTTAAAAAAATAGAGGCGAGTAATACCTACGTAACCTGATGGATTTTTCGGCATTCCTTTTTCGAAGTTCGTCATGCTAACGATTTTTAGATATAAGTCAGGTGATTTTGCTCATAAAGCTAAAGAAAACGACCTACAGAAAATGTTATATAAGAAAATCTCATCGATAGATAGCAGTTGCGCAACGATGAAGTTCATTGAAATGAAAATACAGTAGAATACTAGAAACTCTGCTATTATTTCATGCGGAAAATGTAGTTAATTAAGAGTCACGCAATGGAATATCGATCTTTGCGACTTGGTAAATACGCAGGTAAATCATAATAATATGTATCAGCTATACAAACTTCCCTTAGGTTCTATGATAATTTTGAATATTTTTCTGTTATTTTTTATAATGATTTAGAACCTTGTTTGGATTTCGACATAGTAACAACCAAGATTTTTATTTATTATTTTTAGACTGCTATACAGGCGGTAAGGTGTATCTCTGAATAGGTAGTTTCCTTTTGCAAAGTAAGTAATTAAATTAACCCACTCGCAGTCATTACAGAATAAATAATGTTTTACAATCGCATTTTTTACGCAATCATTACAAGTAAATGTGGGAGACGGTGTGGCTAAAATGTTGGCATGGGTTCGATACTCACCGAATTCAGTTCCAATTTTATTTGAGTCAACGCGGCGTTCATTTCACGTTGTAGGTACGCATGCTGTCACTATCACGTAACAGCGTGAAAACGGGAGAAAACAAACGCTATTATTACTCGTTATAGGAAATACGTAACACCTGCTCGACGCGAATAGATGGGGGAGCGAAGATTCCAGCTGACAGGGGTCAATGACCGTCGAACCCACAGCTTTTGCAATTCGGCCGGCATTTCAAGGTCAGTCGCGAACTGTGTTACTGTATTTTGCACTGTGTGCACACAGTGGTTTGATGCCGCGCGTTGATACTCAAGCCAGAACTAAAATAGCTTCGTCTTGTGAAATAATCTTTGTCGTACGGTTTAATAGGTACCTAGTTAACACGTGCAGTCAGGTGACTAAACACACTCTGAGAACATGCAGTGTTTTAAATAAACAGATAGATTGCCTGCTTAACAATGTCTTCATTTAATTGTTAATTACGGTCGTATATTCACGATTTTAGCAACTGTTTATATTTTATCTAGGTAGGTACTATAATAGGTAATAGTACAGTAGGTACTTATCAGCTCCAATCCCCAGCTAAGTACCTAGCTGCATTTAATTCAAAAAAACATTTTTGTTACGCCTGCAAATTAATTAGGTATGTGAGTTATTCAACAGAGTTGGCAGAACGTATTTAAACTACACTAAAATAAAACAAGTACCTACCACCTACAAAAAAAAAACGTATGCGGAAATAATTACTATTAAAAACGTATAGATAATCTGGGAGTCCTTGGGTTAGGTCACTGTGATGATGTCATAACATCGCTGGTTTCCACTCAGCTTAGTGCTACAATCTTTACATCAAGCAACCTATTGATTTATAACAGAGTCGACGACAAAGGCAACGCCGAAAATATTGATCCAGACTGTTTAAACGTAATTCGTAAGTCTTTTGCATAAATTTAAAAAAAAAAAAAGTTCTTTTGACACTAAGTTCTGCACCGTTGCGTAAATTGAATAATATTTCCATTTGTTTTCGTTTAATTATCACATAAAAAATGACACAGGGAAATAATTTATGTTATTATGGTTGAGCTTACCTTAAATAATTTAAGTCCAAGGAAAACTACGATGAAAACATGTAATCTATTTTAGGTAAATTTAATTTTGCTTGAAATTCTTCGTATTTATATTTAATAAAAATTTGAGCGATAATAGCACTTATTGTTTCATTTTCACATCACTGTTTAATTCAACTTTTTACTTTTATTTGCACTAATGTTACTTAAATTCTAGTACATATTAGCTAATCGTGAGTGAACCCACGATGTATCAGCGGTTCCGACCGACCTACTGACTGACCGTACAAGTTGTAGCGCATTCGATCTTGCTCCATGCCGTCAGGCGTGAGTCATAGCTCTCATGACATTGAAACCCACCACAAGCACACAACTTCACGCCTAAAACGCGGAAAATGCGGCTAAAATAAGAGAATCCTCTGTGAGGACGCTACTGCTAAAACCGTGTGATAAGCAACTCTATGCCGTTTGCGTAAATAGTTCGTGGAAATTCCGCAGTATTTTGTGCACTACATACTTTGGTACCGTTTATTGTAGTAGAGACATCTGGCGTTAGACGATAGAACTAACTCACTTCTTGCACACCTACAGTATGCTCTTCAGTTGTGTGTGACAACCATGAAACAGACTGACATTTTTAAAGGCAACGATTAAACTAAGATAGTATTGGAGAAATTAGAACTTTGTTTAAGATTTTAAATGACCTGTCTTTCAATGTGAGCATGCACTGGTTAATTCGCAGAACAGCGCCATCTAGTAGCTACTATAAACACTATAAAACCAGTATTTAGTCTACCAGACAGCACTATGGTACTCTACTTGACATAGACACATACCTGAATGACAATATGGGTCATCCTGAAATAACAACTCTATTATCAGGTGCACTCTCAAAACAGTCTGGGATTTAACTCAGACCTATTTTCAAACACTCAAAACAACCTGGGGGAACCAAACAAAAAACATAAACAACAAAGCGTAGGACATTAGTTTATTAAGAGTAATAGTATTACAATAATGTCAGGCCTTATTTTATTTGTGCGAGAGAGATAGTGATCACTTCTCTTTCTTTTCAGAGGACAGGGAGTTGTATAGTTTGGTGATCTCATTGATGACGAGGGGTTGCACTATGGTTCCGTTGGTGTCGATGAAGTTGGCGAAAGACTTCGTGATGGAGGCTTCGCGGGACTTCCCGGAGGCATCGCGCATCACTATGACTAGGTTGTACTTGTCATCGTGCCTGTAAAAGAAGAAGGCTTTAGTATTATCAGATAAAAGATGTATTTATACGAGGTGAGTCTCTCGACGGTTGAGAGGCGGAAGTGTTCTTGGAAGTATAGTTTCGACTTGGAAACCTGTTCCTTTTTTTGGATTTTATTTGCGGGCGTTTTAGGGTAAGATAAGATATACTTATTTGCTCCAAACATGCAAGAATAACAAAATAAAAAACACATTAAAACACACATCAGCATTTTCTTGCATCTTTATCCCTTTCTATCACTTAGAATAAAATTCTTCTCGCTCCACCAAATGACGCCTTTACGTGACGGAATGAGTTAGACACTCGAAAACACTGATTCGATCCGAGCAAAGTGTTGCCAACTGCTAGCTATACCCAGTAGCTAGACATTTTCAAAATGTTGCTAGATTTCCAGTTTTTTTTACCCTAAAAAGTTGCTAAATGTACAGTAGATAAGTAGGTTACAATAAAATGACAATTTCTGATATCATTTTCATTTTCATTAATTCCAACAAGAAGTTAAATTAAGTTTTGTGTACGCAATTGAATAAAAAAAAATAAGTTAATCAATTAAAGAGGAAGATGTCGATGGCATGGTAAACATCGTGAGGAAACCGGCATGTCGTAGAGCCAAAAAAAAAAAATCGAAGACATGTGACATCTACCAACCCGCACTGGGCCAGCGTGGTGGATTATAGCCCATTCCCTCTCATAGAGAGGAGGCCGTGTGTCCCAGCAGTGGGAACATTAAGGCTGATTATGCTATGCTATGTCGATGGCTGGGGTTCAGTATCTTTCATTGATTTCGAATATTTTTCAATGGTGCCCAATTGCCCATTGTATGCAGTACATCTTTAGGCAAAACACAGTTATAGCAGCATTTACCGCTTTACCTGAGGGAGTCTCTAATGCAGAGGATTGAGTTCAGAGTTATCAACTCATTCTGTTTCTTTGCTTATTTTTAACTAAATTCATTTTAGAGAACAACCTTACTACCTGTGCATTATATCTTGATATATGTTGTCACCGGAAGGACTTCTAAATTTTTTTACTTCGACCCAAAACTGAACTATTTCTTCGTCTGAGACTCACGTCTCATGATGAAATGAAAATGAAAAAGTAGCTAAAAAGTTTAGCTACAAGTTTTAATAAATTGTAACTGTCTGTCACCAAATAATAGCTAGATCTAGCTATAAAGTTGCTAAGTTGGCATCACTGCCGAGCATGCAATTGTGATTTCAACCTTATTGTACTGTGTTTACACTTAACATGTAAACGATGTTTGAAACATGACTGCGATAAGGCGAGAACCGAGAACTATCGGTGAGTTTCTTTCTAGAATCATGAGTGCCACAATATTGGCAGATGTGCTTCACAGATTTACTCAGTCAAAGTTCTGTATCAATCATGTGATCATCGCGGACTTGGTGGATGGCCGATCACATAAATCAGAACCATAGCAAGTTTTCAAATTAAATCATGTACAATTACGACTGGGGCATTCGGTTGTGGGCAGAGCAACATTTCTTTTAATGTGAATAATTCATCCCTGTATTGATTACTATAATGAACTTTAGTTTTTCTACATTGTGAATTAAGGTGAAATAGCAGAGCAAAAATGGAAAAAAATATGTTGAGAACTAAAAGCCAACTACCATAAAAACGGCAACTAGAAATGTATATTCTGAAGACATTAATCTCGTTAGCCTATGCCAACCGCACCGTAATAACGAATCGAATGATACTTCATTCACTATAATCAGCTCAGCAGTTTAAATAATAATATAACATTTATTTCAGAAACATGTTCCATAGATTTTAGTTTAGGCGCCACAGTTAAAATAAAAATGTTGCAAACATAAATACAGGGTCGAAAAGACACCGACGCACAAATGGTTTCCAACAAGTCGGTACATACGAGGTGCATTCAATAAGTACCTAGCCTCATCGCCAGAGGGCGCTGTAGTTTCAAAAGAGTTTTACCACAGTGTAGCACATTCTTTTTTAATTCTTTTTTCAAATTTTCATTCCAATCCCTTCATTTGTTTTAATTTGACAACTTATGGAAGCGAACGTATCGATCGGTTTTACAAAAATGGAAAAAGAGCAATATCGTTCGGTGATTCGATTCCTATTTTTGGAAGGGAAAACGCGCATCGAAATCAAAGAGCGCTTGGATGCTGTGTACGGTGACTCTTCTCCATCGATGGCCACCGTCAAGAATTGGTTCAACGAGTTTGCACGTGGCCGTACGTCGGTTTTTGATGAACCACGTCCAGGTGCACCGAAAACAGCTGCTACGGAGGAAAACATTAAAAAAATCCATGATCTCGTATTGGCAGATCGCCGATTGAAGGTTCGGGAGCTAGCTGAGACTGTAGGCATTTCAGAAGGAACAGTGCATCATATTCTTCACGAGGAACTCGGCATGAGAAAGCTGTCGGCGCGATGGGTGCCGCGTTTACTCACACCGGAAAACAAGTGCAACCGTGAGACCACATCGGAGACGTGTTTGGCGCTGTTTAAGCGGAATCCAGCGGAGTTTTTGCGTCGTTTTGTGACCGTCGATGAAACCTGGATCCACTGGTACACACCAGAGACCAAGGAGCAATCAAAACAATGGATCCAGACCGGGGAACGTGCTCCAAAGAAGGCGAAAACTGTAAAATCGGCCGGAAAAGTTATGGCCACCGTTTTCTGGGATTCACAAGGTGTGATCTACATCGATTACCTCGAGAAGGGTAAAACAATTACAGGGCTTTACTATGCCGATTTATTGGGCCGATTCGACGCCGAATTAAAGAAAAAACGACCCCATCTGGCGAAGAAAAAAGTGCTGTTTCACCACGACAACGCACCGGTTCACACGTCTGCCGTTGCCATGGCCAAATTGGTCGAATTACGCTACGAATTGCTGCCCCATCCACCGTATTCTCCAGATTTGGCCCCTTGTGACTTCTTTCTGTTTCCTAATCTGAAAAAATCTCTCGCCGGGAATAGATATGGATCAAATGAGGAGGTCATCGCCGCCACGGCGGCCTATTTTGCAGAGTTTGACAAAAACTATTTTTCGGACGGGTTAAAAAAGTTGGAGCATCGCTGGGCTAAGTGTATCGAACTAAAAGGAGACTATGTTGAAAAATAAATTGCCACTTTTCCAAAATTTTCGTTTACTTTTTGTAGGCTAAGTATTTATTGAATGACCCTCGTAATTCTGAACCCACATTGCTTTTAAATTTTTCAGCTATTATTAAAAATACATTGTTAGATACATGTTCCATACATTTTTGACCAGTGCACTCTCTGGATGTCTAATCATACTCATTAATTGTAAAATACTTCAAGTATGGTAGCCGTGGCAATCCCCTCAGTTATTGGGGAAATGGATATGCATGAATGGTTGAATGCAATGCTGTTTAACACTTCCTGCATTAAATTGTTACTGAAAGAGTACATAGAGGTCTGCCGACATAAGCTGGGTGGCCTTAGTTGCAAATTATATATTTTGTATGTATGGTTATTAATAAATATATATTTATTATTCCTTCAGTACAAAAAAAAATTAGAAAATATTAAATTTATAATTATAAAAAGAAAAAATAATTGACTCTCGTTTTGACTAACTATGTTTTTATCTAGCCTGCCTGTATCCTATGCCATTGGCAATAGTTACACACCATTAGTGATTTTTTATTTTAATCAAGCAAGGTATAACCAGAGATAAAGGTTACCTCTTACAAACAATGTCACCTCTTTAAATTAGTTAATAAATAATAATCTATACAAATAAATAAAATTGAAGTGTCTGTTTATAATTTTAAAATACAGCTTTTTACTGAATGCATATGTATGTATGTATAATTATAAATGGTACTTATTAATTAAATTTTGTCTGTCTGTTTGTTCTGGCTAATCCCCAAAACGGCTGGACCGATTTTAACGGGATTTTTACTGGCAGATAGTTGATGTTATAAGGAGTAACTTAGGGTACTTTTATTTTATAAAAAGGATTAGAGTTCCATGCAAAAATAATAAAACCCTTCAAATTGTTAACAAAATCCGACTCAAATAGCTTGCCTAATTGCCTATTTGAGTCGGATTTTGTTTAAATTTTTTTTTATAATAAATTTCATTCGGTTTGTCCGCGTGAAATTGACTCTAACTCTCTTGGTTGCGGGCAACAACTAGTACTTAATAAACTTTACAGACTTCAACAATATATGTATAATCTTACATCAAAGCCTCTTTTTAAGTATGAACATGCATGTACCTGTGCTAAGAGACCCTTTTAAATTTGTTGGAATTAAACTAATCAGTTAAAATAACTTACTTCTTAACATAGGAGCTGGCTTCCCACACTCTGTTGTTGTTTCCAGTCTTTTCCTTGGCCACCACAAAGACGCCCTTCTCTTTGAATGTGGTGTACAGTGTGAGGATACCCATCAAAATGAAGTATGACGAAACGCAGATTATGAGGACCAGCCTGTAACAATTAAATCCAGAGAATGAATTATCTAAAAAGTAAATGGAAATGTGGGTGTACTACAAGTTCTTATATCTCTGCCATACTCTATGGGGACTACAGCTGTGATGTTGAAATAGTGTGAAGTGGAAGCTGAAAGAATTTGGGCATGTAAAGCTTAAGGTGGAAGGACCAGGATCAGCCTGCGAAATTTAAATTTTCTTACTATTTCATGAAAAAGTCATTCAATAGAATTAAATGAATTTAGAGGGTTTTATTGATTATTTTAATGACTATAACTCAGTAAAGCCATATTTGTTATGGTCGCAAATAAATTCTAAGCAACATATAACCTGACACTGACCGGTTCAGGTTGTATGTTGCTTAGTAATTAGTAATATTTAAGTAATAAATTAGTAATTGCAAAAAAAAAATGAATTTTGTGGGCAACCTTTGTACTTACACTTTAACAAAAAGCTTATTTCAGATTACAAGACTGTTTCATTATCTCCTGATAAGTTAAAGTTTCTGCAAGATTCCTCAATTCTTTATTTTCTGGTAAATAGTACTTATAACAATTAAACCATTAAAGATCTTAATTTCCCTTAAGGGGGCAAGCTTATTGCCATAAACCAAGCACAAATCCAGGCTCCAAGAAATTCCTGATAGAAAATCCCAATAACACTGCCTGACTCAGGAATTCAACCCAAAATGTGGGTGTACTATAGGTACACCTCTGCCTTACCCTTTGGCGATTACAGGCATGATGTTATGTAAGATCTAAATGTATCCAAACAGGCCACTATTAGTATAAGTCATGTTAGACCTAACAAAAATTAAACAAATATTATTTTATTAATAAGAACACAAGCTGACCCAACACAGTTTTTTCAAAATTATGCAAATAAATAGGAGAAAACATCAGTAAATTTATATTATACCTATAGAAAAAATTAAATTATGGAAAATATATTATTTAATTTTACTGTATTTCTTGTTACCATGATACCTTTTTGTGAAATATTATTTGTATTGATGTGCCTCCGGAAAACATACAGCATTGTTTATGAAGAAGCAGTGTATACTTAGCCTTTTAAGCGGTCAATTGTACGGATACTTTAGTTTAACTTAATAATACTAGATGGCGTAACTATCGCCGATGTTGTATTTAATCTGTGCCAGCTAGGACGCGGGAACCGCTGTCACTTTTCGAATTCATAGCGTTGTGTACTTTCGCCGCGTGCGGTCGAAATCCAAAAATATTCGGTTAATCGTAGAACCTTTTAAAAAATCTATTTAACATTGTGTTAGACATTTTATAAGTGCATTAATTGTTGGTTGTATTTTCAATCTTAACTTTAAAATAACGGTTTTATCGTTATGAATCCCGGGACGAGTGACGAACCCGATGAGGCCACCGCCGCTGGGGCCAATCGGTCGATCGTTTCGAACTCGCCGACTTCCGAGAGGGATAATGCAAAGGAGTACTCCTCGTGCGCTAGCAGTTCATCGGACAGCGAAGCCGAACGAGAGGAACCTCCACGTAAGAAACAAAAGCGGGATTCACAGGTAACGGTCGATCCTCGGATCGACGCGTTATACAACCAGGTCAGTTTTCTTACAAACTTTATAATGCACCAAAATTACGTTCCGAATACTAATGTGAAATCCGCCCCTAAGGCTACCCACTGACCGAGTGATGTTATAGAACAAGCGGATGTTAGCAAACATGATTTTGTGACTAATCCATCAACAGAAAAGCGTAGGTCGTTGGATTTAGGAGCCTGTAAAACTAGTTTCGATGAGAAAAAAATTCTTAAATCAGCTGATGAGAAACGTTTACGCCAGTTAATAAATTTGCAGCATTTTAATACCCCTACGTGGCAACATATCCGTTATAAGAAGGTACTAGTAGAAATGCTCGCGTACCCTGGCTTTTGCAATTTAAAAATTAACGACGAACTGTGTTGTCTGAACAAGGGAAAAGATTTCTTGGCCCCGACCGAGGAAATCATGGCTGCAACTACTAACGCTTTGCTACATCAAAGGGAGCTTTTACAATCCGGTTTACAAGGTATTATTGATTGGGCACACAATAACCCTGCCGAGTTAAAATCCGATAACCTTTTTAATAAAATATTTGAAACATTTGGTAATGAGTCGTCGTCTTATAGATTGTCGGAACAAACCTTACAAATAATTTGCGGAAAAAGAGCCGAATGTATTGAAACTAGACGCAAACGAATAATTTCCGAAATTCCGGATAAAAGTGTGCAAGCTGCGCTTAGTAATATACCTCCTAGTGAAGAGTTTTTATTTGACAAGACAAAACTTATGTCTCTTATCCAGTCCCTCGGAGGGCCTCATTTCTGGTTATCACCACCACAGGCTCACAAAGCTAAGGAACAAGTCAAATCAATATACAAGGAACCTACACCGTCTACCTCCAAATACAGACCTCAAGCACAAAATAATAATCTTCGTGATACCTACAAAAAACGACAAACTTACAAAGGGAAAAGTGACGGTTACAAACAAACTAAAAATTATTCATTTCGAAACAAAGAAGGAAAAAAGTGACTACCCGACACATTTCAGGGGAGGTCATTTAACTCTTTTCAAAAACCGTTGGCAAACACTTGGTGCAAACAAATTCATAATCTCAGCAGTTTCGGGGTTCCGTATACCCCTTTACAAAAAACCTCCTCTGTTAATGCCAACAAGAAGAATCATGACGCAATATGCAACGAAACCATCCCCTGCAATGTCTCGGATAATCAAAGATCTATCGGATCAAGATGTTTTGCGACTAGTTTCCAAGAAAACGCCCAGTTTTATCTCCAAGCTTTTTCTGCGGAAGAAAAGCGATGGATCCATGCGCCCAATTTTCGATCTTCGAGAATTGAACAAGTTCGTCAAAACGAAACGTTTTCGTCTGATTTCTCACGCCTCGGTCCCAGATTTTCTCCAACCTGGAGACTGGATGATAAAAATAGATATATCCCAGGCTTATTTTCACCTAAGGGCAGCAAAATCTCACCGGCCGTTCTTAAGAATCAGCTACAAAGACCTATTATACGAGATGACATGCCTACCGTTCGGGCTGGCTTCAGCGCCACACCTATTTTCCTCTGTAACTTGCTGGGTCGCGGAGACCTTGCGGGCGAAGGGATGTCGAGTGCTAGTCTACCTAGACGACTTCCTTTTGGTCAACCAAGACCAATCCAAGTTATGTCTTCAGGCTGCGGAAGCCGTGAGGCACTTGGAACACCTGGGTTGGCAAATCAACTGCCAAAAATCAGTTTTGATACCAACTCAAGATTTGGAATACCTGGGCATACGTTGGCAAACAGCCATAAATACAATGTCCCTGCCAATAAAACGGAGGCAAAGCATAAACAACACATTAGACCGGTCGTTGTTGAAATGTCACATCAATCTCCGGGAACTACAAAGTCTGCTGGGTCAGTTAAACTTCGCCAACTTTGTTGTCCCCCGAGGCAGACTACACTGTCGAAAAATGCAAATCTTCTTACGACACTTCAACAAAACACGACCCCGTCAAAAACGGCTACTGCCTCAAGTTGTGTTTCAAGAGATAATGTGGTGGCGCGGAGCCACAAATCACACATTACCTATACACAAAAAGCCTGCCACCCATTTCCTTGCGACGGACGCTTCGGATTGGGGTTGGGGTGCCCACATGGACGGAAATCTAATGTCAGGTGCGTGGGCAACTCACCAAAAACGATGGCACTGCAACAAGAAGGAACTGTATGCAGTTATAGCGGCAATCAGAATGAATGCGAAAACGTTGCAGAATTCTCACGTGTTGATTCAATCAGACAACCGGACCTTGATTGCATATATACGAAAGGAGGGAGGCACCAGATCACTGGGGTTACTAGCCCTAACCTTCAAACTGTTACATCTTACGGACAAGTTCAACATAACCTTATCAGCCCATTATCTGCCGGGGAGATACAATATAATAGCGGACAGGCTATCACGAGGGAAACAACCCGCGGAATGGCATCTTCTATCTCGAGCAACAGCGGAAGTCTTTCGGAAGTGGGGGCTTCCAGAAATCGACTTGTTTGCGACACAAGCAACCGCAGTAGTAAAAAATTACGTATCGCTAGACTGCAGAGATCGATCGGCAAACTATATAGATGCCTTCAGCAGACCATGGAACCATGGGCTAGCGTGGGTGTTTCCACCTCCCAGCTTGTTGCCCAGAGTTCTGGCACAACTGAACAACGCCACGGGAATTTACCTAGTAGTGGCTCCAGAGTGGCCTCGAGCTTTCTGGCTTCAAGACCTGAAATCCAGAGCTCTAGACCATCCACACGAACTCCTGAACCTGTCGGAGACCATGATAGATGTTTTAACATTGCAACCTCCCCCACAGGTGCAGACATTGACCCTGAAAGTCTGGAAAATTGGGGGTGGGGTGCCCAAATAAAAGACTGGTCCACACAGGAAAAAGATCTATTAAAGATGAGTTGGCGACGCTCAACTTTGTCAACCTATATGCCACCACTTAGGCGGTGGTTGAGATGGTGCTCCAACTCTCTAGTAAACCCAAAATACCCAAAACCTGCTGACATCGCTAAATTCTTAATGTTTCTCTTTCTAAAAGAAAATCTGTCCTACAGTACTATCCTTGTTCACAAATCGGCAGTTTTAACTTTTTGCGGCCCTCATGTTGAGCAACAAACCTTTTCTAATTTTATTATAAAACAAACCCTTAAAGCAATAGGAGTAGCTAAACCAAAAGAAATACGGCCTTCATTCACGTGGGATCCACGTATCGTACTAAATTGGCTCTCGTCAACAGTACCCAAAGACACATTGTTTGATTTAGCACGTCGGACAGCCACAATTTTATTGTTGGCATCTGGCCGTAGGGTTCACGACCTAACCTTGCTGAAAATTTCAAATAACAGCTTTTTGGATGACGGTGACAATATCTATTTAATACCTGCATTTGGGTCGAAAACCGATACACATTATTATCGTCAGTCCGCGTGGAAACTTTCACAACATAATGATAAAAACATATGTCCCGTCACTTTAGTTAGGCTTCTAATAGAAAAAACTAAAACAAAGAGATCTGAAGTTAGCAATTTAGACAATCTTTTTATCACTATATTTAGTAACCCAAAAGCTGCCTCACGCACTGTAATTGCGAACTGGGTACGCACAGTTCTCAAAGATAGTGGCATTGATGCAAGTCCGGGAAGCTGTAGGTCAGCAGTAGCTTCATTAAATTGGTTAGATAATCAACCAATTGATGATATTTTATCACGGGGTAATTGGAAATCATCCAATACCTTCTTTAATCATTACTGTCGACAAATAGAACTCCCTAAAGACAGTCGTAATTCATTTTTCAATACATTTACTTCTACTTAAATGACAAGAATCTGATTTATTCGTAGAACATCTGAACCGTGATTTTTGCAACCTTTACCTGTAAAGATTAGATTAAGTTTTTTTTTTTTTTTTGGAATTTAAGTTAATAACTGTAATTACTTAATTCTCAGAATAAACATTTGATAATCATCATAGCGTTGTGTTTTACCTATTATATTTCACCAGCAGATAACAAACACGTCTTCATAAACAATGCTGTATGTTTTCCGGAGGCACATCAATATAGCGGTTTTACATAAAAATAAAACCGATATTATGTGCCGAGAGGGAAAACATACAGCATTGTAGGAAGTTCTTCCTGGTGAAGACTATGAATTCGAAAAGTGACAGCGGTTCCCGCGTCCTAGCTGGCACAGATTAAATACAACATCGGCGATAGTTACGCCATCTAGTATTATTAAGTTAAACTAAAGTATCCGTACAATTGACCGCTTAAAAGGCTAAGTATACACTGCTTCTTCATAAACAATGCTGTATGTTTTCCCTCTCGGCACATAATATCGGTTTTATTTTTATGTAAAACCGCTATATTTTTTGTTCCTATACTTTTAACAGAGAAGCCACTACTTAGCTGTGGGTGTATTCAGGCTGTGGACGATGATGATAATGATATGTTTAAGTAATTTGGACACAGCAAATGAAAAACGTAAGGAATTATAGAAGGTGGTATTTTGTAGTTTCTGCCTATCGCCCATAGGAAAAAGGCGTGAGTTTGTTTTTCTGTATGTTAACAAAACAGAAATGTAGTCAACTGGTTCAAGCGCAACACAGAACTTGACTATACATACCTTGACTGAGGGAATGGGTACAGGTAATCCCAGAGCAGGGCATAGAGAGCCACACCAACCGCTAACGCACAGAGGAAGAGCCGTCCATCAATAAGGGCGAAGCTCTCTTTACATTTCAGATCTCCTGTTAGAACCTGTAGTCAAATATCATGGGGAATGAATGGAAATAATTATCTCAGGTAAAAAAATAACACAAATTGTAGACATATACAGATGAAAATAACAGTCACCTCTCTGATAGCATCATCAATAGCATTTTTAGCGGCAGCACCGTCCCACTTATTGATTTTCACGGTCTGAAAGTAAACACAGCAAGCTGTTTTTACAATTGTGGAATTTGAATTTGTTTATTAGTCTATAGATTCAATACTTTTTAAACATCCATCAATACTTCAGGTCCTATAAATGAATAAAAGTATCCGAAGAAATACTTCACGCTACAAATTGAAAAACATAAACGTGACGTGTCTCAGAAGTTTAAAGATTGTAGCGAACGAGCTAAACTAAATGAAGTAGGTCTCAAAATTACCTCTGGAGTTTCAGCCATTTTGCAAGTATTCTTAAAATAGAACTAAAGAAGTATTATCAATAGGCTACTTAATTTTTAAAATAAAACTATCTTTCCGCTATGCTCGGAAAGCTTGGTTAAATGTTTGACACTTGCAAAATTTGACGTAGGACGTGAAAGTTTAGAAAATTTTGAAACGTCATTAGGTTGCGTTCAAAATACATGATGATAAAAATAAATACACCCAAAGTATAATGGAATAACAATATTATCAGCAACTTCTTTCTCATTTTCTTGCAACCCTTGAGTAGGCAAGCGTTTTTCCCTCACCTTTTCTTGGCCGAGACCATTTGGTGAGAGTATCACCAAAGCTTTTCGTAGTTTCGTTCTTTCTTCATATTTTTCAGACTATCAGTATCCAGCCACTAGGTGCTTGGAATCAGGAACGTAAATTAAGGCCAAAATCCTTTAGTACCTTTATTTAGAACAGTACAACAAAAGTGTTAGCTTTTTATTGTGAATAGTTTACTATTTTATTTTATCTGCATTGGTAATTGGTTTTAAAATGTCCGTCTTGTCTTGATTGTCTATGGCAAAGTCTTCAACAAAAAAAAAGCAATGAACTAAAATGAGAGGAAATATAATTTGCTTGAAAATAATGTTTAAATTTAAATTGTAAGAGAGTATAGTAGTTTTGCATTATTTTTAGTATTTCAGTAAATGCAAGAAATACTATTAGATCCAAAAAGTAATGGTATGTAGTTAGATTGTATCATGAAATGTTATTGCTGTACCATCAACACCAACCGGTGGCTTCATTCCATGAATTCATTGGAGACTCAAAACAGAGCGTCCCGAGCCTAAAAACTATATTGTTGATGTTGATGAACTCGTTGTTAAGAATTATGCTTCACATATTTTTATCATAACCATGTGGCATTGACAGGAATGAGAAACAACAACGATCGAAAGAGGTCACTACCCAACCGTGTTCTGAGTATCTGTGATGTGAAAATATTATGTTTTTAGGTTGTATGTTGCTGCTTTAAAATAGTACAATGGCGAAAAGAAAGAAGGCAGCAACGAAAACCGCGGCAACGCGTCGTACAACTCGACGCGCCAAGCAGCAGGCCGATGCTGTATCTTCCGCTGACGGCGAAGCCTCTGGCTCCGTCGAGGCTTCCACCTCCGAAACCAATCAACAAGACACAGAGACCCCGCCTTCCGATGCCCCTACTGCACCTGATCCACAAGCACCAGAGACATCAGAACCAAAAGAGCTTCCTCTTACTAAGCCCTGCCAAGTCCCAGTTGTAGCATTGCATAAGAAGTTTGGTAAATATCGCTGTCTTTTCAATAATGATGAGAACACATTTACTAGAAAGTATGATATTGGTAGTGACAGCGAAACAAACAGTAGTGTCGAAATAAGGGTTGTTGATCCTTGTGCGAGTTCTGAGTCAGATTCGAATGCTGCACTAGATACACAGTCTGATACTAACAGTGGGGCTAATTATAGCCCAATGAACAGTACAACAATAACTAGTAATTCTAGAGACATATCACCTGTACCTGGACTGAGCGAAATACCATTAGCAAATACAGATGAAGTAAATGAGAAGTCTGTAGAATTAAATACTATTGATTTAACAGAAGACTCCAAGCTCAGTTCTATTGCCGAACTTGAAAACAAAGTTGAGTGTCAAATTATTGATGAATCGTCTAAAGAATCAAAACCAGAAGAATTACGGATTGAAGACATTCCATTGGAGGAAGATCAATTAGAGTTTACAGGAGATGATGATGAAGTCATCACAATTGTGCAGATAGTAGAGGATGACCACCCGGAGCTATATTATAACATCAAGATTGGTAGTCCACAGGAGGGTGTATCTGAACCTATTGATAATGAAGAGAGTAAGGATCTATCTCAAAACAGTGACTTCCAGGAACATTTTGAAAAGTTAAACCTTGCATCTGCCGTGGAACCTGACCCACCAATGGATTGTTCTGAGGTTAATGAAATTAGAACTCCACCATGTTTTACTCCTGACATAGCATTTAAAGAAAATCTGACTGAAGCTCTAACAAGGCCAGATCCCAGTCTTACTCCAAGTTCCACACTGTCAGATGACAGCAACTCATCTAGAATAACTGAACAAACTCAAAATAATTCAGCTGATTCAGCTGAGTCATCTCCCTCTGGTGTGAGGCGATCTAGTAGAATAAAGACAATAAGTAACCTGAAACAGAAAACAAAAGGCTATGGGTTGGTCAAGACACCATTGAAGAAGGCATTGATCACACAGGCAAAGCTTAAACTTGAAGAAATTGGATCTGACAGTCAGGAAAAGACGAGTGAGTCTTTGCCGAGTACCACACCCAACTCACCCTCATTTCCTGTGCCTTCTGAGATGCCCGTGAAGGTAAAGTCTCGATGGCGCAGGTCTAGTGAGCTGGAGATGGGCGCTAGCTCTCCTGCCAACTCACCTTTAGCTAGTCCCAGTCTGCCTCAGCGATTGCCCCCTGTAACAGAAAGTCCTAATCCCCCTGATGAAGAACAAAGTGTGACGCCATTGAGCAAAGAGGATTATGACAGGATAATTGAAGAGAGGATGAACCAGTACCAACATTTGGATGAAAATGAGTATTTATGTGATAGAATGATTAGTAAAGAGACTAAGAAGATGACCTGTGACTGTTTTATGACCAAAGAAGAGCTGGATCGAGGAGAGCTGGCTTGTGGAGAGGACTGTCTCAACAGGCTGCTCATGATTGAATGGTATGACTTCAATTAAAATTCTATTCAGTTCCTTCAATACTCATTTAGATTTGAATTCAATTATTTCTTTGGATCTGTTTCAAAACCCATTATGTAACTAAAAATTATGTTTCCAGTAACTCCCGCTGTCCAGTAGGTGATCGCTGTACTAACAGGAGGTTCCAGTCGAAAGAGATGGCTCCTCTCAAGGTTTTCTATGCTGACAAGAAGGGCTGTGGAGTGGAGGCTAGTCTCGATATCCCAACGTAAGCAATACAAAAATATTTGTGTGTTTTGTTAGTGTAGTTAGAGCAATCGCGAAAATATTTGATGGCTTGCTTGTTTATTCTATTGTTATAATCATAATTCAAGGTTTACCCATTTATTATACTCAGGTGCTTTTTAATTCGATTTAACCTTTCGTATATCGTATATCTACACGAGACACAATCACTTTTTAATTGTGTCTATATACTCTGCATACGAGTGCTTAAATGAGTAAAACGCAAATTTTAGTGCCCACAACAAAAATGTACTAAAAATGGTAATAACTTGTAAAAAATCAACTCAAGTGTTCAATTGAATTAAATATAACCTTTACAAACAAAACATGTACAGACACAACATTATTTCCTTTGCTTAAAAGAATGCCTTGCATATTTAAGATACAGATATACTAATACTAAGCCATATTTTCTAAATAAATGATCAAGTTTTTATGAATTAAACATGATGTGATATTTATAACTTCCTAGTGGAAAGTAACAAATATGGCACATAACAAAAGGAGACAATGATTAAAAGTTTTATAAATTATTGGATTGAACAACACTGTTTTGCTAGAATAAGCAAAGTTCTAATGGGAATTATTATTAGCTGTACCTCTGTCTCAAAATTGCAACACAACTGGACTATAGTACTTCTACACTACGCTATTTCAAGTTGTTAAAAGTTCATTTCTGTTTTATTTTAAATGTTTATATTCATTTTGCATGCCTTTAAGACTGCCAAAGAGCGTAATTTTTTGAGCCGTGAGTCGCGGAATTTATGCTAAATTCGGTTTCATACTAAAGTCCTGTTAGTACCACACGGCGACGCAAAAGGACTTTAATATGAAACCGATTGCAGCGTAAATTTCGCGACTCACAGCTCAAAAAATTACGCTCGTTTGGCCTCAGCCTAAGGCAGAATGTACAAGGACTCTCTAAACCTTTTAACACCTTATTTGTAATATCTACATTCTTTGCAAATAAACCATTCTGTTCTACTTTTATGTATGTAATGCCTGTTTTCACAAACATAAAGCGACTGGGTGTCTCTTAATGAATTAATGTCGTTATATGTATTAATCAAACAGATCAATTTTATCAAGCATTAATTTAGATGACACTTAGCCTTAGAGAGAAACTGGTATAAATCTTGATTTCACACTAAAGCACACTGAAATCATCAAAAAATCCATAGTAATTAATAAATCAACTTCCAGGGGCGAATTCCTTCTAGAATACGTAGGCGAAGTTCTGGACTACGAACAATTCTACAAGCGCGCTCAAGCATATTCTGATGAGAACAACCTACATCACTACTTCATGTCACTGAAGGGTGACACGGTCATCGACGCGACGCTCAAAGGCAACATATCACGCTTCATCAACCATTCTTGTGAACCCAACGCTGAAACTCAGAAGTGGACCGTGAATGGAGAGCTGAGGATAGGGTTCTTCAGTAAAAGGGATATTGTGGCTGGCGAGGAGTTGACGTTTGATTATCAGTTCCAGCGGTTTGGGTAAGTCAACATTTTCAAAAGGTTCCTATTCTTAGCTGCTTTGCATGCTGTAAAGACTAAGCATCTGAAATTCTTAAACAAGTAGACACAACATTACTTTAATGTGTATAAAAAGGCTTTTTTAATTTGTATTTTTTTGTTCTGGACTATACCTGGGAACCTTCTACTTATGGAGATATTAAAGTTGAAAGTTCCAACTCTTCTCAAGTTTAAAGAAAATTACAAGTTTTTTTTGTCTGGCTTCCGTTTACACGTTGTATGCGACTGAAATGCGGTACATTTGTGATGCTTTGAAACAAGCAGTGGCTAGTATTTAAGTATAAAGCTGGTCCCCATGTTGAGAAAGCTGAGACCGCTTTCGAAGCACGAGATTTATGTTCAATAGTAGTGTGCGATAAAGCGCGTTGACGCGTATGAAAATAAGCACAGAAAGAAGCCATAGAACAGTAAACCAATCTATATCTTTATTTGTCATAGAAGTCAGGCCATACTCAGATATTAACAGAATTAGTTCAGCAATACAGTGAGATCGACTGTCCTAACGGTAACCTTCGCATTAATGATATGTAAATAATCTGTCTTAAGCACTCACCGTGAATGACATTGTCTTTTAGTTTCTACATCGAATAAGTTGATTCATACATACTCACCTGAGTCACTTGTTACGATTTTAGGTTTTCAATGAGATTAAAGATGGCGAATACTAATAATACTCGTTCAAAGCAAGTTTTAAGTCCTAGAACAAATAGAAAGACTAAAATAACTGCCTTCTTAGGGTTATATGTTCAGGTCAACCTGATCAGGCACAGGCAGGGTTGCAAAATCTAATGTGTATTTTGCTGCCTGGCTAAGCCGAAAAAAATTTGACTGACAAAAGATACCAAATCCTCTATTATATTATAAGATTTATGATATTAAAAGGTTTATCATTTGAATTTTGTGGAGCCAAGGTTTTGTAACGATATTCGGATTTATAAGAGTATCCATGGAGTATCTTGGCCGTTCTTCTCCATAGAGATCTACGCTTTGGAATGGACAATGACAGTACTTTCACAGTTTTTATGCCTTGTGACTGGGACTGTAGCTACATTTCATTGTTGTCTTCCGTCCGACAGTTCAAAAGTGCCTGTAACTGGCCTACTTGAAATAAATATTTTAATGTGTACTGTTTCTTTTATATTCTTAATTAGTAATATAAACACGAATATAAACACGTTTGTATCTATAACCACAAACATTAAGCACCAGTAGTTAGTTGTTCCAAAAATGTAACCATAACATGTAAAATAAATGCAATAAAGAAATTCTATCAACTCAACCTAACATAATCTAAAACAATTCGTATCTGACAATCCGGACTTATGGTTCCAGCGGGTGTAAGGCCGTAATGCGGTATCGGTGATTGGTGGGTAACAGAGATCTATTGTTTACGTGCAGAAAGGTCGCGCAGCGCTGCTACTGCGGCGCCGACAACTGCCGAGGTTGGATCGGCGGCGAGCCCGACTCTGACGATGAAGATGACGAGGTACGCGCTGAAACGGTATATATGTTTATTTTATTCTTTGGGACTGCTTTCTCGCATGCGGAAATGAAGAAATGATTGTACAATGCTGTTTTGAAGGTATACTGTGGTGTCTGTGTATCTTGAAACATTCATTGTTAAAATTAAAAAATACTGACATAATAATACCTGCCGCCTTATGCAACAAGGTCACAACTGGGGAAATAATGTTTAGAAAAATAAACAAACAAAAAAGGTGAATCTAATTTTCTCGGATGTGCCCTTTTGTCTTACGGCGACAGACTGGAAAATTATTGTTTGTTTTGAGTGTTACTTTGCTGTGCATTTTTTTTTACGTTATAACTGAAGTAAATGATTGACAAAGTCAAGTAATGCTTGCTATTTGGTTTTTTTAATAGTTGAGTAAAATTAAAATCACTTTATGTGTAAATAAGGACTGACTAACTAGGACCATACGTCTTATAAAGCCAATAGTCCGACGCAGTGTCCAATGGCGCTGACTGTATCAAAACAAGGCGAATGACGTCTTTTTCACTTAGATTTTATGCATAAAGCTCTGTGTTATGTCGAGAAATCAACGATTATTACCAACACAACATTTAACAACTTTCTCAGGAGGATGAGGACGTGTCTACCTCAAAGTCTGGCACTACGGAGTCTTCAGAGGAGTCCCACGCTACGCCTACAGAACAACCACGGCCGCGGGTCCGTCGTCCTAAGAAGGATCGCACTTACAAGCCAAAAGCAGCTGATTTGGTGCAAGATGCTGATGTGAGTACACAGTTTTATTAAATAGTTTCAAAGAAATAAAATTGCATCTTTCCTTTGGAATATTTTTGAGTGATCTACAATACAACTGAATATGAACGTAAAAAAAGTAGTTAACCGAATTTTGTCATTATACAGATCGAAGAAGACCTGGAAGCCCTGGGCCGTACTGGTGTAAAGAACCAGAGCCACACTCTCCGCCTCTCTCGTACCGTAGTGCGCGCTAAGAGCCGTCGTGCGCAGACGGCGCTGCTGCGCCTGCTGCGCGACGCCGACCTGCCGTGCAGGAGACTGTTCCTGGACTACCGGGGCCTCAGGCTGCTGGCGCCTTGGTGTAGCGACGCGCCTCTTGACTTCAAGTAAGTGGACATACGTCTTAGAATATAATTACAGTCTTACTTTCACAGTAATTTAACTGCTGCAACAGCAAGCCTTATCGTTACGGTAAAAAAAGCGGCCAAGTGCGACTGACTCGCGCATGAAGGGTTCCGTACCATCGTAGTAGGTTGTACCCTTTTTTTTAACTTAATCTCTATTGTCCCACTGCTGGGCAAAGGCCTCCCACATAGAGCCTTCCACTCTTCTCTCCGTGCAGTACCCCTTTAATTATCAATTTATTTTTATTATTTGTTGTTATAGCGGCAACAGAAATACACATTCTGTGAAAATTTCAACTGTCTATCTATTACGGATCATGAGATATAGCCTGCTGACAGGCAGATGGGCGGATGGATGGCGGAGGCTTAGTAATAGGGTCCCAGAACCATAAAAAGAACACTATAATATTGACAGTATTAATGAATTTGGACTGTATTAATCGTGTTCTGATCAAATGTGAAGCAAATTAGAAGCGTGGCAATGGCAGCGGCAAGTTCACAAGGCCCGTCGACTGTTCGGAAGCCAACAATGCTTCAAATACCGATATCAATAGCAATGCTACAAGTTTCTTAAACCAACAGGCATTTCATATGCAAATAACTGTCTCTTCTAGGACATTTGCATTTTGCATAGAGTATTTGGTTAAAAAAATATAACAGTACTCAAATGTTCAAATACGTTTACAGGTACACAACTACAACCAAGCTAAAATAAAAATGTTTAAAACTATCATTTTATTTCTTCCACAGGCTAGAAATGTTACAAACAGTAGACCGGCTCCCGATCCCCAACAAGACCATGATACAAGAGAGTCGCTTCTTCACCATCGTGGAACGCTGGCTCAGTGCAGCCGACACGCCACTGCCTGCACCTGATACAGTATTCATTGATGAGGCTACTGGTAAGATTCATAGTCTGTTCTATCGATTACTGTTAGTATGTGATGATACGGTGCAAGAGAGTCTCACTGCTGGGCAAAGGATTCCCACTCTGTTTTAACTTTTTTGTTTTCCACAGGTTTGCCTGTAGAACTACCTACCAGTGGCAGTCTGGAGAACCTCTCAAGTCCTGAAAAGGCGAAAGAGAATGCTAATATAATAGAGAAGATCAAGGATCTGTCTACCCAACTGCTGGAGAGATGGTCCAGTTTGAAAGTAAGGCTTTACATACTCTATTACTTGTTTATGATATTATGATATTCTTCGGGCCCTGGTGAAAAGAGTTTACGTAGATCGGTATTATGATATATGAGTTTTGTTAACAAAAATGTTGTCTTTAGGAAATATTCAAAATACCGAAAAAGGAAAGAATACAGCAGATGAAAGAGCACGAAAGACAAGCGAACGTCGAGAGGCGAGCGGCTGACTCGAGCGGATCGCGCGACCGTGAGCGCGACCGCAGGGACGAACGTGAACGCGACAGAAGAGAAGAGCGGGAGCGCGAGCGGGAGAAAGAGAGGGACAGGGAGCGAGAGCGAGACAGGGATAGAGACCGAAGTGACCGGGATAGAGGGGACAGGGACCGGGGGGAAAGAGACCGCGATAGGTATCGAGAGCGGGATAGAGATCGTGACAGGGATAGAGATGATCGGGACAGGAGGAAAAGAAGAAGCAGTCCGGAGGGAGGCAGGAGGAGTATTAGGTAAGATATTGAATGGATATTTTGTTGAAGTGGTGGCAGTTTTTTTTCGAAATGATGAATTGAATATTCGAATTATAGGCTGTGAATGTTGGTATTCAATCCCTAAAGATAGTGAGTACTACTTCAGTATTAATAAGGCGGGTTTCTCTCGAGAGGTATCACCAGGCAATTTATCGCACATTTATTACAATTTTTTGAGCACAATTTAAGATTTCAAAAACTCTTCTGGTGTAAACTTTCACTTTTATAATAATAACGTGTATGGATAATGGGCAGTTTGCATTATAGAAGGAGATCCTGGGATCGTCAGACCTACGTCATTTTATAAAATCTTTTTGTGGAAATTATGAAAAGGCGGCCATGGTGGCTTTGGCAGATATCAGGTACCAAAGGTGTGCTAAATAGCTGCTAAGTTACGTCATACTATAAAGCGTGTTTTTGATATTACAAAAGGGCCAGTATGATGATCTACCTCCTCCATTGCCAGACACTTTGTGTGGTGGAAAACCCCCGCCAGACACCTTTAAAGTATGTTAAATTTGAAGCGACGTGACAATCCGTATTGGTTCTCCCCCAGACTGAGCGAGCGCGTGCTAGCGGCCGTGCCGCCCATGAGCAAGGAGGAGCGGCGCCGCGCCTTCGCCGAGGCAGCCGCCGCCGCCGACGAGTCGCGGCGGCAGCGCGAGCGGCTGCAGCACGCCTGGCCCACCTACTGGCCGCAACCTGACGCCTTCCCACAGGTGTGTATGTTCTCTCTGTCCCAGTCTATGCTGCAGCTGCACCTGTAACAAGGAGGAGCGGTCGCGGCCGAGCGGCGAGGTTAGGTTGACATTTAGATAAAAATAAATAAATAATACTACAAAAATATCGAGTTCAGATTTTTTTAGTAACTTTAGTTGAACACACAGTTTGCTTTATGTCTACAGCAAATGTTCCCGGGCGGCATGGTTCCCAACGGGCCCAACATGCTGGGCAACATGCCGAACATGCCCAACCTGGGCAACTTGCCCAACATGGGCGGCATGGTGATGGGCGTGCCGGGCCTGGTGCCCGACATGCCGGCCGACTGGTTGCCGCATGACTTCCCGCCCGCGCCGTTCTGCCCGCCCTTCTGTATGCCGCAACCTAAGTGAGTAAATAAAGGATAGTTGTAATATTCTTCAATAAACAATATGGACATCTCGCTACTTTCTGTCTTGCCCGTCGTGCACCCTCCAGGTCTTGAGGCTTACTGGTCGGACAAAAACATGAAAAGTAGGTTATAAACCATAAATCTCAATATTTTTGATATCTATTATGGAATACATTCAAAATCTTTTGTGTTAAGAAGAATGTCAACATTATTTTGCGAACAAGAAAGAAAATGGCATTTGTGCTGCCAGATAATCTATGTAGCCAGTCATCATCTCCAATTTGCTCGTGCAGTATTCGTATTTTAAATAAAACTTTCAGAAAACTTTTAACGTTAACGTTTATTTCGTTTGTATCCGCTTACGTATAAATATCTTTTTACATTAAAATATCGATATCAAACTGACACGAGTTCAAATACCTTGATAACTACCAAACAATGACTAACTATAACTCTTGTATCCTCAGTATGATGGGCATGCCCGGGTTCCCGATGGGCGGCTTCATGTTCGGTCAGCAGGTGGGCCCGCCCGGCCAGCCGCCCTTCCCGCAGATGCCCACACAAGCTGACCAACAGTCCGTAAGTACCACATAATTATGCTAGTTGTAAGAAGACCCTTAAAGAAGCCTAAAGGCACTTGTTTTCCCCGTGCGTCGTTGCGATATTTTTTTTTTGGTATGGTTATGGAAACCACATAGTTATGGAGATGTTGGAGGTCAGTGCCAACTTTTTTATTATAAGTATAAATTTTAATTTTTATAACTTTAAATACCTCGATGACCCCTGTACAGCTATTCAGTGCATCCATCAGCACATTTTTTTTAGTGTGTTACATTGAGTCTTACCGTAAATCGTGATTTTTCACCCAAAAATAAAAACGTTTTCCAGCATACATTTTTGTGTAGATTGCGTAGCGTTTGATGTACAGGATTCTTGATTGACGGCTTCTTGAACCTTGTATACACTCACCATGTTAACCACTTTTTTTTATTGGTCTCCTACTCCACACTCGAGGAAACGAAAATGATCTTAAGTAGTCGAGTTAGGGGAACTCCCGTCCGGAGAAGCACCGCCCAAGGAGAAAGTTCCGCACGACTAGTCTTTCGACCAGTTTTGTTCAAAGTTGTTACTGTAACGGTCGCAACCGTTACATTAACAAAGACTGCAAGAGTCCTTTAGGATTTATGTACAGTTAATCCTTGTATCCCCTAAAATACCTCGTTTTATTCATATATTTTTCCAACTCCCAGGGCGCAATACCTGATGACCCTAAGGACATAGTATTACCATCTCTATGGCGCAGCGCTACAGACCAGCGCGGTCGCACGTACTACTACCATGTCAAGCTCAGACAGCCGCAGTGGATACCGCCGCCCATGCCTAGTGAACCTGGTACGTAGCTCATGATATGTATTAGCTATAATTATTTGTAATGAAGGAAAACAAAACTTTTTGCACTAAACGTGACAGATAAAAATTCAAAAAAGTACAAGTTGGAGAGAATATACGTCATATCCAAACAAAACAAATTAGACTTTCTATAGAAGCAAAACTGGGCATAACATTTGCACTGAAGCTGCGCGTTCGATCTTTTTTCTAAACGAAATACGGGGTGGAAGGGACACCGATGCGAAAACGGTTACCACGTATTTAGTACATCATTCTGAGCCCCTCTAGATAGAAATTTTTCATTGGTTATTAAAAATTATTTTTAATAAATGATGAAATTAATTACTGAATACGTGGTAACCGTTTTTGCGTCGGGGTTCCACCCCATATAATTTGTAAACAAAAACCTACACTAATTTACAAAACGTACTGTAAGATGTCTGTATAATTCATGCCTCGCAACTACCACTGCTTGCACCTTCAGATATCTTGTATTTATTACCTAACCTAACCTATTCCTGTTGGGCTCAGCTTCCAGTCTAACTACAAGAAGCAGAATACCAGTATTATTTTCATGAAGCTACTGCATATCTGATGTCCACAACCCAGTTGATTAGGCTGGTTGTCAGATTTCTGGGCCTCTGATTACCCATAATGACTGTCACAGATCTACGAATTACATGTAATGTTCTATTATGTATGCACAATTTATAACTATCTCTTTTTGTATAGAAGACAGTTCATCAGAGGAGGAAGAAGAACCACCATCCTCAGGACTGGACAGTCCATTAGTTCGACGGCAGACCAAGGGAAAAGTGGTGGAAGGAGTCAATGGCATATACGAAGGTGGGGACACTGACTGTATGTATTTATAGCATATTTATTGTACACTTGCGGGAGGAAAAGATTCAGCATTCAAATACTTTCGCACTTTGCATGCAACATGACAACTTTTCGAACGACATATTGACAATGGTCAGTGTAATTACACGTTTAAAGTAAAATTTGTTGTCGTAAAAGTGCTTAATATTTTCATTCCGCGATTGTACCTTATTTTTGTTTTCAGCAAATTAATGCTGTTCTTTGATTTCTTTTTTTTTTTAGTTTATTTTGTAATTTTTAGTTGGAATTTTTCTAATTATATTCTTACATATTGTTTTATAAACAATGAAAATCTTAATCTTACTAATAAAATATATTCATTTTATCAATATCGTACATTGGACTTTCCACTACAACGCTGCTATTTTCATTCTGACCATTTTGTCAAATCACGTTTGAATGTGTCTGATTACAGTGATAAAGGAAGACAGTCACAACGGTTTGATTCCCGACCACGCGCTGGTCAGCATAAAGCCACGGAAACGAAGACCGGGACTAGTCTCCGAAAGACCTATTAGCGTGAGTTACACATGATTGTATTAATACACCTTTTACAGTCATTACCCTGTGCTTTAGACGATCTTGATAGTGGCACTGTGAACATGGCCAGTTAATGTAGGTACAAAATAAGTATTTTTTTCAGGCTTGTCCCTTGCTATTGGAACAAAGTCAAATAGCATCGATTCTGATTGCACTGTGTGAAATACGATAGTACAAGTTTGAAGTTACTTAGTATACACTTTTGCCCGTATCAGGACATCTACTCGTCTTTATACGGGGTGGCACGGACACCGACGCGAAAACGGTTACCACATATTTAGTCATTCTGAGCTCCCCCACAGCTGTTTGTTTTTTTAATAACCAATGTAAAATTTCTATGTCGGATTTCTGTGTGTCGTTTTCGCGTCGGTGCTTCCACCCCGTATTACTAAGTAAAACTTATTAATCTCGGCCTCATATTCAGACTTACTTAGTTATCAAAAGAGATCCATTCTCTCCTCACTAACTCAACTTTCCCCCTCCAGCCTCGAACTGAAGAAGACAAGCTAGCCGGCAGACTAGAAGTGAAACGGTACAAGCAAACAAAAGAGAAGTTACGTCGTCGCCGCGAGAAAATCTTGCAGAAAGTGAGACTACTTGCTGCTAACAAGTCGCAGCGACGGCTCAAAGGCAGTATGCTGGATTTGAAGGTCAGTTGCGTAGATCTTAAGGACTGTTTTCGTGTGACATACTATTCTGTCTACATAATAGGTATCATCATAGGCATCATCACGTTCCTCTTCATCACTATCATCACCTTTCTCAGTGTCTACATCATCTTTCTTCTTTCCTTCCATTTTCTCTAGTTTTTCCACCGGTTTGTGTTTTATACTGTGTATTCTGTTAAGTGTTTTTGCTAATCACAAGATTACTTGCAAAATGTTTGTATGCGTGAGTTAGGTGTGCTATACATGTTTGGGTCTTCGTGACTTGGCGCAGCCGAGCGGCTCATCGGATATATGTGGATATATAATATCGGAAAAAAGCAGCTCGGCTTTGCTCGAATTGTACCCCACCCGATTCGAACATGACTTACGACTGCCAGACGCGTTGCGACGGTTGATGCCGAACGGAGTCTGTCGATCGTAAGGAGCCGAATATATATAAAAAATTACTGCCGATTCGAACAAGTGTTTAGTACCTCTTAAGTTCGACATATTTTCGTGTTGTTGCTAAAGAAAAAGAAATAGTAATATACAGTTTTCCATCGGTGGCACACTAGTAGTAAATTTATAATCGTATCTAATCGTAAACTAACTGTACTCTTTACATAACTTGTTTTTGCAATTGAATAACAAACGGGTTATTTTTTACGGCTCTGTAACAAGTCTTTTCTTAAGAACTCTCTGTAAAACGTATAGCGTAGTGTGTTAGTGCTTTTCTAATCTTAAATGTTGCGCTTGATTTACCTCCCGTCATTTATTGTTAATGCTAACCAAAAAGGACTCGGAAAAAGATAAAGAACGGGAGAAAGAGAAAGAAAAAGAGTGGGAAAATGAAAAAGAGAAAGAGCTAGAAAGGAAAAGGAAAATAGAATTTGAAAATAAGAAAATAGAGTTGGAAAAGAAATTAGAAATGGAGAAACAGTTACAGCTGGAGAAGAAAAAAGAGTTAGAGAAGAAACAAGAAGCTGAAAAGAAAAAGGTATATCTGTTGCAGGCGTTTAGAATAAAATCATACATTTCATCGGCTCTCTGTTAGTTGGCGCAAGATTCATGGTGCTGGTTAGCAGACAGCCTAAATGACGTGTCTAAAACTTCGTTATAAACGCCTTCAACAGATCCAACAAAAACGTATTTTTTTTAAATGTGATACATAAACTTTTTCCGAATGTCTATTCAATTTACTTTTGTCAACCCCATTTCAGTTTATGGGTTCTTTGTTACTTGGACGGTGGAAGGGACACCGATGCTTAAACGATGGTCACGTATTCAGTATTCTAACCACCCCCCTCCCCCAATTTTTCATCGGTAATGTTGGCCCAGAAAGAGGTGGCCAGACGATCTGGACGCGTACCGCTAGAACTGGTCCGGGGAAAAGAGCACATGTAATCATTTGGGGGAGGCCTTGTAACAGTTTGTCGATGTCCCTTGCACCCTGTATTTATATCAGAAAGTAGGTTTATTTATAAGTAGACCTAGAAAATAGACTAGACTAGAACAGCTTCCCAAAACGACTTATCTATACTGCTTGTAGTCACGGATCTAGTCCACCTATTATAAACGTTTTAAAAGTACATATTCTAACTCTAACAATCTTTACAACAGCAAATGGTGGAGCTGGTCGACTCAGAAACAGACTCCGACGACTCCTCAAGCGACGAACCTGCTCCGGCACCCGCCCCAGTTGCAGTAGAAAAACCAGTTGAGAAACCCATTGAGCTAGAAGCGTCCCCGTCTCCTGTAGTGGTCATACCACAGTCTCCATCACCAGTTGATAATTCTAATGTTATGAGTGCTGAAGAGGCCGCAAGAAAGATTAAGGAGCAGTTCCGGTGCAGCATGGCGAGGGTTATGGTACAGCATCTGAATCCTTATAGGCATCCGGATGCACCAGCTGCCAGGATCACGTGCACGGCTGATTTTAAACATTTGGCTAGGAAGGTGAGCTATTCATATTATTTTTACAAAACTTCCTAAATATGTTAACTTTCAGGGTTCATGTATGTATCCCCTTATGCCCTGAGTAATAAGGTTGAAAGTAGTCGACCGTCAGTGAGTGCGGTAGTATGGTTGTGGGTTTCTTTCTTCCACGATAACTTGTTGCAGTTTTATCAAATGTTGTCTTAAATAATAACTTATTACTGTAGATGTCTTTAACATTATCGTATTTATTTCACAGCTAACACACTTCGTGATGCTAAAAGAACTGAAACACTGTCGCACAGTCGACGAGCTAGTAGTTACAGACTCCGTTCGCTCGAAAGCGAAGATGTTCGTCAAGAAGTACATGGCCAAGTTCGGCCCGGTCTACAACCGACCAGCTGAGGAAGTGGACTAGCGCAGGAAGGCCGCTAGGCGGCCGAAACCCTAGCGCTTGCAACGCGTCTGGCAGAAACAGACCCGCTAACTGAAGATGTATCACTTGCAGCGACTGATTGAGCTACTTCGGCAGACACTACGTGCTGCGAATCTAAACTAAGTGAGCATCTCCAGCAGGGGATACATTAACTGCTTTAAACATTGATCAATTCAAAAGTGCATCCGATTCATAGTTTGTGCAATAATGACAGTGAATGTATTTTTCTAGGTCGTCCAATGGACTGACGGTATAATAGTTAGATTAATAGTCAGACTGCAGAATGTCTACCGGCCGATAGTTTAATCGGGCTCTTAATCAGTACGAACATGTATGCTAGTGTGCATATTACAACGTCATTATCGGCCGATAAATCAGTGTGAAGGGCAACACGATTGCCTAGATCAGTATGGAGTTCTTATACCGCGCGCACACTTGACGATTGTTAAATCGGCCGACTCTGCATGCGCTCTCTTCAAAAGCCGCCTACCAATTTTTTGAGCGCAGTCGACCGACTGTTGGCCGATATCCTGACCGTTTATTTGGCCTAGTGTGCGCGCTAGCAGCCCAACCCGACTAAGCGGCTGTCTCCACGAGCGAGAGAATCGCGGCGATATTTTCGCATACAAATACGTGGGACGACGATAATATCGCCGCGATTCTCTCGCTCGTAGAGACGGCCCCTAAACTATCGGCCGATAGAAAGTCTGCCGTCTGCGGGGACTCTAAAACCACTATTTAATTTAGTAAGGATTTAATTCACAGTCAATATGTATTCGTTAATGACACTTGCATGTGATTCTAGATTTTATACGACGATCGTTAAGTTTTCCAGTGATTGTAAACGAAATATTTGTGGGACAAAATAATTAAGGATGAAAAGATACTGTTTAATGAAGTGGACTTCGAGTTTCAAAAAATATGTACGGTATAGAAAAAATTTAACTGAACTAAATTGTAAATATAGCGTTATAAGTAGATAGCTCGTATCTTATATTTTAAGAAACTCCTCTTAAGCGTTAAACTGTATTATAAATTAGATGATTCTATGTTCTTAGACATGATTTTAATATATGTTCACGGGATAATTGCAAGAGAAAGTATTTATGGTTATATTATACTATGATCTCTGGAGTTTTGCTAATACACGATCGCAACTCGAATATGAACTGCAACGGTTTAAGTACACAGTATTATAAATAGATTTTATGTTGTATGCCACTGTGTTTTATCTCTCTGAATGTTGAGGCGAAACTGATTTTATAGAAAATGTCAAGAGTTGACTGGATGTCACTACATATATGTGTTTTTGTGATGAGATGGTCCTATGTACATCTTTATGTGCTTGTTTCAGTAGACTGATAGACTGAAGTCTATAGAATTCTAATTTGCGATTTCTAGATAAATACATCTAAAGTAATAGGTAATATTTTATTTCCAATTGATCAATTCAAAATTATTGTGATTAAAATAGCTGATCATTTCAAATATTCTTTTTAGTCCAATTTCTGGCGAAAGTAATAAAGCAATATGTATTAAATTAAGTACAATAGACTCAATTTGCAAAGTTCAGTCTGAGAAAGTACTTCTCACAGACAAATGTTATATTCTATAATTAAATAATGGCCGAAATTAATAATTTATCCCAACTCCAACCTTGATCCGTGCTTATTATGTTCCTGATCTATAGAACGAACTTGAGCTTAGTTCAGTCGCGCTTCTTCCGAAAAGAAACTATTAGTATAAAGTTAATGTGCTTATTCCTACAAGCGACTGTGATCAAGTGTATCACACGAAGAACTACATTAACTTCATGCGAATAAGGTTCGTTTTAGGAAGAAGCGCGTGTGAGCCAAGTCCAACTTTGCTCTATAGATTTGTCTATAAGACTCGATTGGCAAACTCGGCCGTTGATTGGTTACAGACAAAGATCGGCACTAAGATACGTTATTTACTCCGGGCATGAATTGATTAATTAGCCAATGACAATACGACGTATTTTAGATTGATCACTGTACGACTGTATTTCGACGATGAGATTTTCCTACTATTTGACACCTTAACTTTCTGCTATTCTAGCCAACAGAGAATATGAAGCTTCTGCTTGTAACTGCATTCGCAGTGCAAAATTATAATTTCAAGCATACTGACTATTAGATTATGTAAGTAGTGATAGTTGCTCGCAACCGCAGTTGCGGAACAAAACCAAACATGAGTTTGTCGTGAAATTATATAGTAAGCTGATATGAAATTATGTAAGTAAAAATCTCCGATATTGAGATAGTTTTTATGTGATTCACCATGTTGTGTGTAAATAGTTGTAAATACGAGTGACATAGAACTATTGTCTGTTCGAGTTATAGAGTGAACGATTTTATTTTTATGTGGTAGACGTGTGTGGTCGTGGTTGTCGCGTCTCTGACGAACGATTTCATACTTTAGTTTGGCGATCAGATCGAAGCCGTCGGAACAAATAAAATGTTATTTCTTTTAATATGGCCTTGTTTTATTTATTTACTAGCAACCCGCCCTCCGTTTCGCACGGGTGCAATGGTGCAATGGAAAGAAAAATGACAAAACATCGAGATTTATATCCGACAACAGCTCCACCTATCGGGTCCGAACTATTATTTTTCAAGATGGGACCAACCAAACAAATTCACACAATTTCATATTGGTTGAGTGGCTGCTACTGAGAAATTCCTGGTGGAAAAACCCAATAACACTGCCCGACCCAGGGGCGGATTTGATACGTTGGGTGCCCTACAACTCTGTGCGATGTAGCATGGTGTGGGTGACAGTTGCCTGTATGACGTTGACATCTGTCAGTACCACATGACTAGGGATGTGACGTTATGCAATTAATTTTTTCGCTAACGATACTCTCAGCTTAGATCTAGTTCTCTTTTATATTGTTACGAAAACTAGTGTGTTATTCAGTTGTGCAGTGTAACTACGTGTACAAACTTGTCAATATAAATGTTTTATGGCTACATAAGTATCTTTGTACCTATATAAAATAATCAAAATCCGGTTTATGTTTTTTTTGACAACATTTTTGCTCTATGGCGCATTCGTCTAAACTCATATCTGGAAGGTCTATAGCTTTTAACAATAAAAAATTGACCTACACACAATATACGTTTTTATAATATAAAATATCGACTATCCATCGTAGCAGTACATCCCATCACTAAATACGTCTATGGCGTTACGTTATACGAATAACACTTTGCTTAATTTTTCATTCAATTTGATTTTATTTGTGGACTAGAACATTCTGGTTGGGTTTAAATTAATTTACTACAGTTATTAATGATTTTGTTACGTATAGAAAACTTTATGTCATTTAACTTGTGTTCCTTTTTACAATAAATTAGTACCGAAGTCCCGCCGCTGCGATATATACATTCATAGCCCATAAACAACGAATTGAACGGTAGTTCACTTGCAAGCGCGAAGTTCGTCCGCGCGCCTCGATACATCAGTCATTCTTTCTATAGTTCAGTTAGCCTTCCGCCACCGTATCGTGCGCACGTGCCATTGCGCAGCGCGAGTGAGGAGTCTAGTCGCCGCCGCAGGATTTCAGACACTTCAAAATACTAAAGAACTGTTTCATTTAGTCCTACTAAACACGTACTGCGTCCTGTGCGCAACAGATTTAATATATTACGAATGTGGTACAGCTGAAATACTAAGTCATAATTTGTAAATCGCGGCAACTTTCAAGAGTGAAATGAAATGTTACTGAAACTGTCGGCCGCACCATGCTACAGCGCACAGAGTGTAGGCCTACGAAATATTGCCGCCCCCCTATGTGCTGTAAAGCATGAAAATTTCAATAAACTATAGAAATTAAATTAAAATGAAAAAAAAAAAACGATAGTCAGTAAATGATTTAATTATCTCAATCAGTATTTCAGATACTGATTCTTACCATTTCTATTTGTGAGTAACAATGAATCGTTATTCACGAATTCTGTGTGTCTTTTGCCTGGCTTTCTGAGAATGCGAATTTGTTTATCAGATCATCACAATCTAAAGACCGTAGCATGTTACTCGATGCAGAGGATAGCCAGAGCGTTCAACCTGTCCTCGTTCATTTTCGACCGTAAATATTAGTGGCAGCGAAAATCACCTTGGAATAAACTAGTAAGCAAAGATTCAGTTGGATGAGCAACACTAATAATAATCGTAATCGCCATACATGTAAAAAAAATTGCGGGATGCTATATGGACACTTTTTTGAGTTTTTACACGTAGGCGCGTGGGCAACTACTAAAAAAACTACCAAATTTTGCCGCCCTAGGCCCGGTCCGACCTGAGAATCGAACGCAGAACCACATGCTCAGCAGTCGCAGTTGCGACCACTAGACCAACGAGGCAGTCCAAGGCAGAAATTGGAAAAACAATATTTAGCTTAAACGGACTAAAAAAACAAAATATTTCAATCTTACCACCTTTTTATTTCGGCTATAAGTAACTACTTCTGAAACCAACTTACTTATCTATAGGTTTATCTTGTACAGACGCCAGCACATCAAGCTACCCGAAACTGCCAAATTTTCCCAATCAACCTTGAACCTAATGCTTCAGCGAAAAACTTGAAAATCTATTAAAATATAAAGAAATTGGACAGATTGTAGTAGTTTGATGACCTGGTGTTTGTACCAAAACTTGATAAAAAAAAAACAACAGATAAATATGTCCTTTGATGGCCAGGTTATGTAGTAGTTTGTTGCTGCCTCCAAAACTCTTCACGGTTTTCCAAAAACCGTATAGCCTCCTCCGCTTGTCTCATGACAACATCGTTCTTTTTATCCGCTATGGCCAAGTCTGGATTCTTCAGCAAGTTTTCCAGGTAGATTTTGTCGGAATACAATTGGCCTAGAACTGGTTTAGCTGATTTAGACCTCTTTTTTTTCGATGTTTTCTTTATCACTTTCACTGACCCGATCGTGTTTTCTATGGCCTCCTGAAAATATAAACCTTGAGTTAGTAGGTAGGGATCACTTGTTTCAGGCTCTACTATGTCCAAATTCAATTTCTATAGGTATGATTCATTTTTTCCTTGGCTTGTACAGTACTGCTTTTGCGTACAATTATTAATAGGTAGGGACATACAGGGTGCATATATCAAGTTGGCTTGGATGGCCACATCCGAAACTATGAGTAGTAGCGAAAAATACTCAAAGGAGTCTCGGGCCAGATTTTGACGAAAACTAAAACTGCATCATTGGATTTTTGAAAAATCAATATTCCTTAGCCAGGAGGTCATTAGAACAGCATCTTTAAAAAAATATGGTTGCTTTTGTTCTTGGTCAAGAAAATTTTCGGTACACACCTAGCTAAAATAAATAACAATAATTACAATGATTATTCACCTGCGCTTTCTGCACTCCAAGTCTAAAATCATTCAGGTCTGGTCTCGCCCGTAGACCTCGATGATAGTGCACGAGGCTCATCTCGAACTCTCCACAGTAGTACAGGGCTTCGGCCTTCCGAAGCAGGGCCTTCGCGTTCTTAGGGTCAAGTCTCAATGCTGCCTCCGCATCGACCAGCGCTGAGCGAGGCTCTCCTAGCAGGAGGTAGCATTTACTGCGGGCAACGTATGCTGCTTTCTCATCAGGGGCCAGTTCGATTGCCTGGAAAAAAGAGATTTACTTGAGAGTTTTTCGAAGATATCACACAAAGATCACTGACTAGTGATCTCTCCCACAAGAACCATGCGTTTTATCTTTGAATACAGTTTCTCGTAACTTTAATATCGAAGAAGTGCTTCCTCAGTACAAATTGTGGGACTGGGACTCGACCCTTAATAGTTTAACCCCATAAGACTGTATACCAAACAGATACACAATACCTTAATGAATAAGAACACCTCATTTAAAATAACAAAACTTAAACCGAAATATACCTTACTGACAAACAAAACAGCAGTACGGTATCGCTCCCTCATCATCTCAGCCCTGGCTAGTGCCAGCAGAGTGCCGGCATCCGCTTCATCAGGTAACTGCAACGCGCTACTCCTCTCCGCTTTGTCCTTCATATTCAGAGAATGCTTGATGTCTTTAGAACCCATCACCACAGCGGCTGCACGGTCTTTATCAGTATACAGTTCTTCCTCCCGTCTCCTTCGTTCCCGTTTCGGCTTCCTCTTCCATTTTTTCCTCGCCTTAACGGACTCTTTTCTCTCTTTGATAGTGAGCTTCTCGTCTTCGATCTCCTGCTCCCGTCCTTTGCCAGCGGATGGCGGGGCTCTCTTGCTGATCGATGCCTTTTGGACTGGGGTTTCTTCCTCCTCATCGCCGATGCCTACTCGGACGAAGCTTTGTAGGAACTCCTGGTCTTTTGTCGATCCAATCCAATCCATCGGGAATCCGGGAGTTCTGTCTTCCACTAGTTACGTAATGTGTAGGTGTGTGGACAGGCGTCAGTATCGACGCCCGGGCTGTCGTTGTCATGGTGACTGAATGTGTTTTCGCACCCACTTCTGACACACTAGTGGTGTATGGGTCGGCCCAAGGGGCGGCTGTGTCGCCCTATGGCACGGCAGTTTGGATAAAAGTTTGTTTTGTTACTGATCAATGCAGATTGCTATACAAACTCCAGCGTAAATTTATTAATATTAAGTATCTTCAAGTTATAGCGAGATCTGTTAGCCCGAATACCCACTTACCTTAGATCTATTTATCGTTTTGTACAGCGAGGAAATTGGGTTAACAAACTTTAACGACATAATGTCTGCTAGATACACAAAGATGAGAATCAAAATTACAAAACATCACACCTGTAATCCCTGCCAGCTACTGAGTAATTCCAGATGGAAAAACTCAATAACACTTTGCCCGGCCTGGGACTTGAACCAAAAGCCTTAGGCAGTTATGATGATAATAGTAGGTGCATGAAACGTTTTGCTTCAGAATAAATATCTCAAATTGATAAAATCGGTTGCTGTATCAGGTTCTCACTGTGTCTATGTAGTACATAATGAGTCTAATATAAATAAGTACGTATCTACATGCTTTCCGGATCGTAAATAACAAAGCGTGATTCTGCAATAAACTTAAACGATTCAACACTAATTTACATATTAATAATCATGAAGTTCCGTGATGAACTTAATAGAGCTACGCTTTAAAAATCTAATTAAGTCCATTATAATTGACCGACTAATTATTACTGATACAATCATTAACAAAGCTCAATTTAACAGTGATACCATTATGTCCGTTTTCACTATGTGTTGAACGATACGATTTAACGGGAATAAAAAAATATTTATAGTACATTTAAAAGCTGGCGACACGAATAACTGTAAACAAAGTCGGGTAAAAACAACGTAAACCTAGAATTGAAGCGGCATCAAATCTGCTACGAGTGCTTTGATACGTTATCAGACGGGATATGAATGATATGATACATCTTGCAATGCTACGTGCAACTTGGGGTACTACGGGATCTGGCGATAGCGGTTACATTGTATCCGCTACGCCGTAGTACGCGTAGATGTCGGTGGCGTAGCGCCTATACGCTACGCCACCGACACGAGATTAGAAAAATAAAACCGACTTCAAAATCACAAAAAAGTGAAAAATAATTTTAGCTTCAGAAGTCGGTGACTTTAGTTTGTTTGATTCAGTTTTTTGGCACCGACTAATGAAGCTAAAATTATTTTTCACTTTTTTGTGATTTTGAAGTCGGTTTAATTTTTTGCAAAAAAGTTTTTTTTATTTTTTCGTTTTTAGTTGCAATATCCTATACAAATTTTTTCTATGCGTTCATTTTACATTGTAAACCATACATTTCATGGTAATAGGCTTATTCTTACTTCCTTACTAATATTATAAATGCGAAAGTAACTCCACAACAACAAACAAGTAACAGACTTCAGAGTCAAATGCTCATAAAATAAAAACTAATGGGCCTACCTGAATCAAATTTTTATGGGACCAATTCGAAACTATTCCGCATCAAACAAAAAAAGAATTACGTAAATCGGTTCAGAAACTTCGGCGTAATCGGTGTACATATGTACATAAAAAAAAAATAAAAAAAATATATACCGGCCGAATTGAGAACCTCCTCCTTTTTTTGAAGTCGGTTAAAAATCATGATATTCGCGAAAGCAATTTCGTGAAACTACAAGTGCTTTATTAATATATTTATTTAACAATACTCTTGAGTTCTTTTACATTATTGTACCTTGGCTAATGAGTTGAGTCCTCGATCGTAGTTCCCGTTCTTAATATGGCCGGTGGCTTCATCACGATGTTTCTTAGCCTCCACAGGGTTTGTGATCGGCAGCTCAGGTTCTTTACCTCGACCCATTGTGTGTTATAGGGAATCTGTTCAGGTACAGGAATTCTCGTCTCGACGATCTGTAGGCAAATATCAACATTTATCCTTTTGCAAAATTCTCTGCGATGCGACTCGTATTCACAATTTGTGAAAAAGAAGTTTTCTATTAACCCAAGGGGAACCCCCCTTGGGTTAACAGAAAACCCCGCAAATAAAAATTTGTCGTCGCAAGCGGTTTCAAGACGACAATATTTTCAAATTATTATTTCTACCTATCCGTTGATTTTTTAATATTAGTCGAACTGTACCTAATGTAACTTGATTCTCATTGGTTGATTGGTTAGTACAGTGGACGCCGTGAGGTGACGCTTTAATTTCCTGCCATACCTACATGTGGACAGAGTCGATCCAGAATTCTAGACAGGCATTGCTGTAGCTCCACACAGATCAGATCATACGATCGAACCTGTCACGTCCACCGTACAAGCCTATATTAGTTTCTTAATTGATACTCATTGTAAATCACCGAGTATTAAAAGTGATTTGTGTTGAACTTAAGTTTCACTGGTTTGCCCGAGTAGCCAGCTTCCTCATGGAACCCGTACCAAGGAACGATAAAGATGACGACCCTGTTATCGTTACGCCCACGCTCCCGCCGTCATATTGATAAACTTGTGCAACAAATGGGGGTTCGAACTACGGCTACCAATCTGTCGCATTAACCAAAAATAAAACCACGGACAGCTTTTACGCCGCCCACTTTGAATATAGAAGTAACGTAACAAATATTATGATTGAGTAGCCGAAGCAAGCCGATCCAGTTACCAAAAAATGATTAAACTGTCCCCTAAAGTACTTGGTAAATATTTTGCGTAAAGCTACCTTCCTGTAATGTATTAGGCAAATGTTTGCTCAGTTACCGACCCCGGAATATGATGGATGATGGGTTGCCACAACAGACCATTTGGTCGTAAATCTTACTATTTCTGCCTATTCGTTCTGTTCTAATCTGATAATTTTTAGCGTTGGGCTTTGAAGGAAGCGAGCGCAGCGCTGCTAGAGGTGTATCGAATCATGAAGGCGCGGCGCACAGGTACTTAAATTCGTCGATAGTAAAGCTTAGAAAATGTATTTTATTTATTTATTTATTAACTCATCATCACTATCATTACAGGGATATCCTAATTCAATAGTGTGGCCATAATTACAGTTGTATTATTTACCATAACATATCCTGTACATCGTGGTTTTTGTGAACTAACTCAGAGAACAAGTAAAAAGATCTATGCTGTCTGCTATGTAGTTTGGTTCTGACAAGAACAAAAGCAAGTGAAACTTTTTTCTGAAAGTAATCCCTTTTTCAGTTTACCGGTTGTGCTGGCGGACATCACCCAATTCGAGTTTACTTATTCAGTATGATTAGAAACTTAAACAGAGCAAAAAAACAATTTGTGAAAATCTTGCCGTTTTCGGAGCAATTCAAAGCAATTCTGTATTTATTCTCACGATTTGACAAACATGTACAGTCGCTAGCACATCAAGTAACCATAAACTGTCAAATTTCTCCAAATGTTTTTAAACCATAATATAAACGTTGATAGTTAAGTTCAAAATCGAATGAGAAAATGTACTACATTTTGTAGCTTGCCAATATCAGGAAAACGCCAGCACCTACGCTTTTCTCATGGCCTCGCACCAAACCGCCGTAGAATCGGAATCGCTTCCGTGATGGTCGCCTATTACTCTCCTCCGTTATCGCAACATCTCCCGCTCAATGTCATCATTGCCATTACCTCATTGGTAGAAGGGTGCATTAATTTTACTTTTATCATACGGAAATGTATCGGTAAATATTCGTTTTTATTCGGCTAGGAGCTCGTGGTTTAATATTAACAGGCGCTCGGGTCGATCTTTATGTTAAGCCGTGCTTGCCTATGTTGGTCTGTGGATGGGTGACCGTATTACGTACCGAGTTTCCTACCTGCCTCGGAAAGCACGTTAAGCCGTTGGTCCCGGCTGTCATTTGTAAATCTTTGACAGTCCTTACGGATAGTCAGTGGCCCGAAAGTCTGACAACCAGTCTTACCAAGGATATCGTATTACCCAGTGGACCAACTGGGTTGTGGAGGTCAGATAGGCAGTCGCTCCATGTAAAATATTGGTATTCAGCTGCATCCGGTTAGACAGTGAGCCGACCCCAAGATAGTTGGGAAAAGGCTAAGCAAATGAAATGATTCGGGTTGGTAAATTTCGTTCCATAGGATACGGAAAATGTTTGCCTTATTTGTTGATACATTGGTTTTTAGAAAATTGGTTTGTCAGAAATTGCAGGCACAGTTTTTTCCTTAATTTGGAAAGTCAGGTTTCCCAAGCAGCTGTCTGCGTTGTTATTGCGACGAGAATGCAATAACTTTGAAAGAAAAGGGTTAATTGTAAACCTTAATGCATTTGTAGATAAAAAAGCACATCCCCAAAAAATTAAAATAAAAACATGGAGATTTTCCTGTTTTTTGGCATTCCACTAAAGCGATATGCTTTTTTAAAGCAAATTGGCGTGACATCTCCCACTTTGCCCGTCAAGGGAAAATTACTCCGCCTCCAAAAGTAGCACTATGAACGTTTTTTTTGTAAAACTTAATTTGTAGTCTATTGCTTCATTCTGCTTGCATTCCGTTGGCTACGTATTTTAAACTTTGTTAGTAGCTTCGTTTGCGTGGCTTAGCTGACATTTATTATAGCGATCAAATTATGTTTTGAACTTTTAAACAATTTATTACAAAGAAAATTACATGACATCCCTTAGATTCGCGTCATTAGGGGTAGGACTAAAGGTTCCGGGCAGCATTACACCAAGTTATGAAACTGCACTCACTCTGAAGTTTTCACCTGCATTTTTTTAACGACATTTAAATTTTTAGTTAATGATGAATTTCAAAAGACAGTGGTTTTGCAGTTTGTGGGGTTTGCTGGGGAGTTTGTTCCAACGATGGGCTTGCGTGTTAGGGACTGTCTCTTGTCTTGTAAATGACGTCAAAAAGATCAACACTTTTTGAACGTCAATTATTTTTTACTTTTGATTTTGTGTCAAAGAAAGAAAGAGAGATAAAGTAGACTTCACAAAAAGAAGAATTCAATTTAACAAAAAACTTAAACCTAAACATAAAAAAAATGCGCCAAGTTCAGCAAAATACCGGGCAACTCAACTGGTGCCCGACGATGGTTTTCAGCTAGACCCGAGCTAGTCAAGTGTCATCTATTAGGTGCTGAGAAATTACAAGCTGCCCAATATGTCTCTTATGTTGTTGCCAGTTTCTGTTGCAAGTTTCTGTTTACAAAAACATACCATTGAATTCTCCAACAAACCTGACAAAAAAATAATGACTTTGATTCACGATTATGCAACGGACTCATAAATAATTGTGTACTAGCAGGCAAGCTATAGCTCATAACTTTGGCATCGGTGGGTGCTCATTATCGTGGATATTATTCATGCAAGCTTGGCAGCTAGTCGGTACACGGCATGCCACATCATACTGCAGGGGCTGGCTATGCAATCGTAGATTTTTGATGGCTAATTAATGATTGTTAGCTTTTATGCCATGCTTACTGAAGTATAGACCAGGTATTGCTTTTGCTTGTCCAAAGCGACCCTAGGAGCAATTTCAAGAGCAGGTCTTTCAAAAGGCGCATTTACTAATAATGGCGAAGAATTGTCATTTTCCACTATATCCGATCTGCATTTTTAGGTGAACCATTTTTAATTTGTGGAACTAATTTCACGTTCATACTTTTCGGAAGTACCTCATCAGCTCAAATATTAACATTAGCACCATTTACGAGATATACCACCATGCGTTATCATAGCTATACGATATCTAGGATCGTGAAACACGCGAGCCCACGATACGGCTCTTTTACGACCACAAAAATAATGAAATTAACCATTATTTGCCTTGTAAACTGGCTCACGACGTCCGCGGGTATACTCAACCGGATCGAACTAGATTTCTTTTGAAGATAGCGCATAATTTACTACTCAAATATAGGCAGAATGTCGTTTTGATTTGAATTGATTGCGTTGTGATGAGCACTGTCATTTGTTCTGGTCTTTATTGTGTAGTAGAAGGTTTTGGAAGGTTATCTCGACCATCAATCAGGCTGCTATGGTTTGGTCTAGTCGAAAAAGGAAATTACGGACGTTTCGTTTGTAACCTAAAATGATTGTAGGTAAATTGGGGACAGAAATCATGTGGTTGGTTATGGCTTCACGCTTCGGGTTAACTTCGGTTAAATCGTATCTATATGCACCATTATTTTAGGTCGTTCTGGATCCGAATACCATGAACTCGATCATCGAACTCGAAACGATTGACGACGATGTGAAATAATGAGAATCGATCGATGAATGAATTTTTCAATGGGTATCGTTCGCATGTGTTGCCGATCGTGGATACGTTTTACACACACATTATGCATTTGAGTTCTCATTATTTAAAAAAAAAACATTAAATTCATTCTTTCGTGTTTTTTTGTATTGTTATTTTTTTTTTTTAAATAGTCCCAATCGTTTCGAGTTCGATGATCGAGTTCATGGTATTCGGCTCCAGAACGACCTAAAAATAATGGTGTATAAAATGAATGAACTCGATGATAACAACTACACCAATGTTTAGATAGTAACTCGATCGTTTCATCTTATCTGAAAGCAGCATCACTTTTCAATCAGTACTTAAATCTTCACTTAAAGAAGTCATTTGAAGATAGATATCCGCTCTTCCTGTTTCCATGTGACCACGTATTGTAGTGGTCAATCTATGTAGGTAAGTACTCCTTTAATACTTACATTTTCAGCATGAATCTGCTTTTAAGTTTTTAGGTTTATGACAAACATCACTGCATGCCTCATTTTTTGTTTGGTATATTTGGTAATGGATCGTTATTAATAACTGGACTCGTAAATTCTATCTACTGCAACAATAAATTTACCTACTTCGTAATGGATATAGCAAGCAGGCTAACGCATTTCGCCTTAGGTATGCTAAATTCTAAATAACTGCACTTAAAAACAAACCGAATGTTTCATTGTTTCCTCAGGATTACAAAATATACTTTACCTTGTTTCTTCGGAACCTTATCTGATCACACTCAAATCACCCACGCAATCAATTAACTAATTTGCTTATTTTTAATTACAAAATGAACTATTCATGAATTAGTTTAACCACATTTTGAGTAGCACCGCATAGGATGAACCACAGTGAGTCAAAGTAGCTTGCAGACTGAACCACTGAGCCACTAGTTGATCGGGTTCGACTTACCCCTAATGAAAGGGTTGTTTACATTGCACGATTCTGCAGGACTCACGACTTTGGGTACGATTTGGTATTTATTTTATTTTTCTCTGAGGTTTTTGGCTTTCAATGGAACAATTACCTACAGTTAGTAATAGGTCTTTAATTAGCTATGAAATTGCCGTTTTTTCACACATTTTGTTCTGTTTGTAATACGACTTATAGTTAAAATTTTTTCTAATTCCATTTTTATTGGATTAATTGTTATATGACGTACCTGTTAGAGTTTAAACACCGTACTAGGAGTTGCATATTACGCATACCTCATAGGGTAGTGTGTCAAAACACTACCGTCGGTTTCACTACTTCAAGTAGGTATATTTTTGTCATAGACTGTTTTGAGAATTTAAAATACGCAGTGCAGCGCATCTTTTTCACTGTAATTATTGCAATTTCATCTAGCATAATCGGTTCAGAAGTTTGCAAGAAAAAAAAATGTTAGCATGAAAATATCACTTTTCACGATATCGTCCATACAAATCGGCAATTTCATACTTTAACCGCTAATATTATAATGATTTAGTTAAGTTTTGAGTTTGACGAAGATCATGGCTAGATGCCTAAGTTCTAAGCTGACTGCTAAATAGAGAATCACAAATAAAGCTGAAGTGTAGAAAGCTACTAGACACCTATTCACCTCGCGTTTTCTTTTGATGATAAGAACAACACGAAAGTCCCTTATTCATGTTTTTCTTATCGTGAACGAAAATCTAGATTAGTTTACATTTTCTATTGCTGCTATTCGCAGTCTACGCCTCTACGGTATCCTGGAGAAAATATTTGAAAACTTCTCGCAGCAATTAAAGTCCTTTGCAAAGCTTTAATAACTGTAAAGGTTAGTAGCAAATTCTAAAACGCCCCAAACTGTTAAATATAAAATAATCCGATAACTTTTTCCAAACCTTTTAAATCCGTCGTTTGAGCAAAACAAATGAAAACGTAATTTGTGAAGTTTCCCCAAAATGAGGTTTTTGTTTATTTTTCGCTACATTACGAGGTACCTGGCCGTGTTTATTTCAATAAAGAAATGAGTAAGGGCACGCAACGTCAATAATGAAGCCTGTAATCTGTTCGCTACGGAATTTACTTATGAAAAGTTTCGATTTCAGTTGCGAATCAAATAATGCGGTGAACAGAAAATATCTACATTATGACTAGAAGCTTTATTGATTGCAAATACACTTCTCATCAAAAAAATCGAAACACCTCGCAGTTTATGATTTGATAAGGATTATCAGAAAAATGTGTATATTTAGGAATAAATGTAAAATGTCATTTAATAGTGAGTAGTATGAGGTTTTTAAATCCTAATGTTATTGTTCTAAATTCAAATTAAGTCTTCATAGGTTTCGTATTTTGTATAATGAGTAATTTTTACTCTGTATGGAATATGAAGGAAATGGGTAAAACAACACGCGTAAATGAAAAAAAAATGTAAGAAACGTTTATTTAATAACTTGTATTCCCTCCGCGAGCTCTTATTACTGCTTCCATACGGTTCTTCATCGATCGGATGAGAGTCACGATCACATGTTGTGGTATATTATCCCATTCCTCTTGGATTGCATTTTGCAGCTGGCTAAGTGTTTCTGGGGCTGGATCTCTTGCTCGAATTCGTCTCTTTAATTCATCCCATAGATGTTCAATGGGATTCATGTCCGGGCTTCTTGCTGGCCATACCATAATGGAGATACCGACTTCGGTAAGATAATCTCGTACGACGCCCGCGGTGTGAGCTCTAGCATTGTCGTGCATGAATATGAAGTCGTTGCCAATAAAATGTGCATAGGGCATCACATGAGGTTCAAGACACTGTTCGATGTACCGATGAGAGTTTAGTGCAGGCAGCCGTGGCCCAGACACAAAGGCAAGTTCTGTCTTACCGTCGGCGCTGATTCCTCCCCAAACCGTCCACGAACCGCCACCATAGCTGACCTTTTCTTCAATGCAGCATTGTGCAAAGCGTTCTCCATCTCTTCTGTAAACCTTGTTCCTTCCGTCGTTACTATACAGCATAATTTTACACTCATCAGAAAACAGTACTTTGCTCCACTGAAGGTATGACCAAGTTAGGTGCTCGCGTGCAAAGTTAAGGCGCGCTCTTCGATGGTCTGCAGTTAATTTCGGCCCATTCGCTGGCTTATGCGGTGCCAATCCGCGTTCCTTCAACCTTCTTCTTATTGTAGAGTCACTTACAGCTACTCTTCGTACAACGCGAAGCTGCTGCTGCAGTTGAAAAGCGTTAAGGCGTCGATTTCGTAAAGAAGTTGTTACAATAAATCGATCATCTCGCTCAGAAGTGACCCGATTCCTGCCAGATCCTGAACGGCGCGTGAACGAACCAGTCTCCCGATAGCGTTTGTAGACTCTATGAACAGATGATAAGCTTAGATGCAATCTTGCAGCCACAACACGCTGACTAAGTCCAGAATCCAGCAATGCCACCACTTGGGCGGCTTCTGCGGGCGAAGTATCCATATGTTTTACAAAAAAAAGTTTTTTCAGACGTCCCAAAGTCACAGTAAATGAAATAAGAAACAAAAAGTTTAAAGACAAGCGCTAATTTTTAGTTTTTAAACGAGAAACGTACTCCAACCCTAAATACACATTTGTCTCAAAACAGTGATTAATTTCATTTATAGGATAAACAAATGAAATTCTAATTTTGAATTTTGATTTTTTTCTTCTTACTGTAATGACCAAACTGCCAGCTACACAATAATGTTTTTTTTTTTCATGGAATTAATTCTCTTTTGTAAAAAATTAGGACAAAAACAATAAAAACGAAAGTGTTTCGATTTTTTTGATGAGAAGTGTATTACTAGGTGATACAATAAACAGATCTAACCTGACATTTAATTTCTGCGGTACTCATCTAAGTGGTTTAGCTTCGTTTAGGGAAGTACCTATTAAGTAGATTGTTGCATATTATGCTGAACAACATTCTCTACTCTCATTCGCATGAGGCATCATCCCAACTTCTTCTCATCATCATCAACAATATCTTCGTCAAGTTTTGCCCGTTGAACCAAAACGAATTGTTTTAGACCAGGCCCTACCACGAGATGAAAACCAAGGTTGCTGAACAATACAACATTGGTTTTCAATCAACGTTAGTTATTGTTCTTTATTTAATCTAAATGAGCCCCTCATATCAGTGTTCCTATCTGAAACATTTTAAATATAATTTTGGCGTTCTGTCATCAGGCCCTACCTTAACTCAGCTATTAAGCTTTCATGCTGAATTTGTTGTAAAAGTTAAACCTAAGATTGTGTTGGAATTGGAACCATATAGTGGAACTTCACCAATCAACATTCAATCAATTTACAATTCCCTACTGCTTTAACACTATTCAATTGCAATTAGGTACGTTTGCAGGCACACACATGATTTAAATATGGTTCAATGAATATTAGATGCGCAGACCAAACTTTATTGTAAAAAAATATTTTAGACCACCTTTTCGTAGAGATCAGGGGGTCTAAACTGGCCGCTTTAATTAGATTCTTAAAATGGTCGTAGACGTAACTACTATTAGGAATTGTCACCTTGTGACCATTTTACGAATTTAAACGTAATTCATATTATTATCCTATTATGATGCTGCCCAAGTAACACATCAAAGCACTATATCGGCCGACTTCCAGCATTTCTGTATCGTTTTCGCATTTTGAGTTAGTTCTATGATAGCATTACAAACGTTTATACGGCTACTGTAATGCTAATTTGGGCACAAATTATACGGCTTTAGATCATAAATAAGTTCACAAATAGTTGTTTAATAGCATTACAGGCGCATTATATTAGCATTATTGTGACCAAATAAGTTGCGAATCGCATTATAGAAGCATTATTACGGTCAATGAAGTTGCCAATCGCATTACAGAAACATTATACTAGCAATATTATTGATAATGAAGATGCTAATTACATTACAAAAGCATTAGACTAGCATAAGATTGTTCTAAAAGCATGATTGAGGCTATGTAAGTGTTCACAGGTAGAACTTAAATCATCATTGCAAAATCATCTCTAATACCATAGCACAAATGTTATAATACAATTAACGTTGTAATTTCACTACTTTGTTCAGCAATATAATATGGACGAAGATCGTCAAAACTGAGTGACACCATACTTGTATTTGCATTAAAATAAAATTTATAATACTTGCTAAGTTTTTGACTCTTTTGTTATTTCATGCCTATTTTAAACGCAATCTAGTTTACTGTAAATATCTATATAAGTTTCATTGAAAATTTTCACGCGCCTTCGATATTTTGTAGTTTTGATATAAAATGTTATATAAAAATATGAATCAAATAATCAAAACAATTTTTTTATTCCTAGTCTAGAAAGAATTTTGCATAATTAACGTAATAGTATTGATTGGGCAGTATTAAATTAAGTTAAATCATTATGATAAAGGTCTATTGCTATTATAAATAGGTTCGAATGATAATATTTTTTGGTTATAAAATATTTTCAAAATGGCGTGAGTCTACAATAGCCCGGTGAACCTTTATAAAGGCCAATTAATGCCGTCAGCAGTATAAATAGTCACACGTGAACAATCGCTAAGATAGAGGCCAGAGAGAAGACTTTTGATGAACCACCGTAGTGCCATTGGCTATAAAGTAGTTCTCTAAGGGTTCACCGATATACCAATAGACTTGATGTAGACTGAAATAGTGCCATTGCTTTAAAGTAATTTTGGGGATCCTTGAGCAAAACAATAAAACTCATTTCAGAATTTGTATTACTTGAATAATCACAACTTAATTTTGTTATTAGCATAATTATCATAATCATTACACACGGTTAGGCAACACACCATATAAAAATGCTGTTATTTGTTGATGTATACACATATTATATTTTATGTGCTTTTCCCCAATATGGCCGACAAATGGTTTTAAGAATACAGTAAAGTGAATGTATATATAGCTTTAGGCATTACAATAACTCACGTGTATTTGATTAAAGAGCTGTTACTCGCACAACAGCACTCAGTTGATCTTTAAAAATGCAAGCATTATATTGATTCACGTTTATGCTGTTCAGCAGTATTAGGCTTTTACTTAGCACTTAAAAGTGCTATAACACAACAAAGGGCACTAAAAACAACCTAAAGCTGTATAACGGATTTACGGTGCATTATAATGGTACAAGTTTATGCTATTAAGCGGCAATAGGCATTATCTTACTGCTTAAAATGCGATTGTAAACCCTAAGGCACTAAAAATAGCTGAAAGCTGTATACTGGATTTACGATGCATTATAATGGTACAGGTTTATGCTATTAAGCGGCAATAGGCATTATCTTACTGCTTAACAATGCTATTGTAAACCCTAAGACACTAAAAACAGCTGAAAGCTGTACAGCTGCATTGTGGTTGGCTTCACTAAAACTAAAGGATTTACAAAAGCATTTTGATAGGCCATTATCCAACCGTTATACATTGTAAAGCATCATAATGGTTTTGAAATACCAATATAAAGCATCAAGACGTTCGGTGAACTTTTGTAAGAGTTTATACGGACCTTAAGTTTTACATAAGTTTACTATTCGTATTTTAAAATGCTTCCTGTGTTACTTGGGTGCTAAAGCGGCCATTTTAGACCCCCTGAAATAAAATAAATAAATATCTGAATCGTAAATGGGGTGTAATGGGGTGTGTACTGGGTGTAATTATCGATCCTACCCAAACTAAAGGTACCAGGTAGGATATAGATTAAAATCCTTACTAACAAAAGTAAAATAAAAAACGTCGAGCAATACTGAAAAACTGCACCGACTGTCGTAACTTTCTATTAACTTTTCACCAATTTTCTGGTGCTTTTAAACATACCCTATGTTAAGGAAGTATGGTGTAAAGTCCCTTGTACGAGGTGTGTTTCTAAGTTAGTGAAATGTTTTCTTGTCACCGCGTTTGATGCACGCAAGGCCGACATAATAGAGTTAATCAGTGTCTCCAAGATTGGCGTTTTAACTTAATGATTGGTTCGAAGCAAAGTGAAAAATATAGGGTAAGGTAAGGTGACTTCCTGGTCTGATCGTGAGTAATTATAGTGGTGACGTTTCTGGGTTTACACCATAAATGATAAGGTTAATTTTTTAGGTGTGTCATGGGGATAAAGCGAATTTCAGGGGTTGATTTTCCAAGATTTATCATTCGGTTTTGCCCAATGGGTTGAAAATTATTTAGGCAAATGCAGATTTGTTAATGCCTCGTTGGTGTATTCGTCGCAAGCGGTACTGGTAACCGTGAGATCATGGGTTTCATTCCCAGGTCGGGCAGTAATATTGAGCTTTTCCATTAAGTATCTTTTAGGCAAACCGGAGACTCTTAGGCTCGGACTCCACCAATGTGGAGCCGAGTAGAGATGTGCAAAGCGGAAAGAAAGAGATGTGCACAGCTCACCACACGCAGCACACAGATCACCGCACGCCGCACCTAACTCACCGCATGCCGGACACAGCTCACCGCAAACCGCTCGCAGCACAGCACGCAACTCGTCTCTTCCCGTCTCCGCTATGCGCTTGTCCGCCTAGTGCGGAGGCTAGCTTAAAAAATTACGAGACATCTCCTGTCGTCTCTGCTCAATCGTTTCCACTAAAGCTAAGCGAAGACGAGAAGTGTAAATAACGAAATTCTATTCGTAGTTTACATCTCCCCTCATGTCTCCGCTTCTTTAGAGTCCGGCTCCTAGGCTTTCTCCCTTTTACGATGGACCTAAATATAACTAGAACGAAATGACAGGCGTGATTTTGAATCAAAGATTTATTTATTTGTCACACACAACTTATTTTGAAGGGAAATTCGTATCGATCTATCTGATGCCCCTCGAATAGGTAATTCTTATTGATTTAGGTAAACTAGTATAAATAAAAACGAGTTTGAAGTTTTGAGTATGACTGTGGATGGGTATAACAGTAGAGGAATACCAAAGAAAAGATGGATGGACTGTGTGAAGAATGATATGGCACGAAAAGAGGTGTCTGATGAGATGATGAGTGAGTAGAGAAGTATGGAAGAACAAGACATGCTGCGCCGACCTCAAATGAATTTTATTAATATTATTATTTTTTGCTATATATTGTGATGTTGTGTGTATATCTTTTAATTTTGTGTGCAATAAAGAATAAGAAAAAGAAACAGGACAAGGGCTAACGAATGATGATATTAATAAAAACGACATCTCATATCGCATGATCTTTATTTGACACTATGAAGTTTAGCTAGCACATCAAATAATGATTATTTCTAAGGTAAATTAATTATAAAAATAACGGATAAAGTTCTACGAAGGTACAGATTGAGCTTATTATAGATTAAACATCAATATTTTTGTATGAATATATTCAAAAAGGATTACTGATTGGATGACAAAATGTTATTCTTACTTTATGAGATTAATATTTAGACAGATAGTTATTTAGACACTTAGTAAATGCTTTTAATACTTTAAAATACCATCGAGAGAACATCGGAAAAGATATAATAGGGTACACCGTGAATCTTTATAATTATGTAAGTACAGCTACATATGCAATATGCAATCGTTTCTCATATAAAGAGATCCACAAAAAGTTCACAGTGTATGTCACGAGTATATTCTTCAAGACTACGTTTACATAAGTATTAATAAAGGATTATATCGTATACTAATATAAAATAATCGAGCCCATAGACAACTCACTTCCCTACCTCCCTCCTTTCAAGATTGACTTACAAAAATTCTTCCTCCGTAATGCACACTTTTAAGTCTTTTCTATTACCACCTGTATTTTCGAGATCCTAAATAAATTATTTTTGTTTTCGTGGTCGAGGTTCGTTGGTTTAGTCCCCGGACAGTACAATCGTTGGTAGCGGGGTTCGAGCCCGGTCGCAAGACACATCCAAAGTTGCTACCTGTAATCGTAAAGATTTTGTTTTTAGTTGGTTATCTACATGTTTTTTGCCATAATCTAATTCTGGTCTGAATTTGTTTCGGTGTTTCTTCTTAGTGTAATGATAGGAAAGTACGACACCTTAATATGTTAGTTAAAAAAAGTTGACGTGTAAGCTACCCACTTACAAAACTAAATATCACAATAACAAAAGCCAATCATATGGCTTCATATCGTGGGTGTGTCTTCCTAATATTTATTAAAGAAATTAGTACGTGGACTGTACGGACCTCATCTACCTCATCTCTTTTCTTTGTGCCTTCCTGGCCACCAGTTTCCGAAACAGCAGACAACCTCCTCCTAGACATCGCACTAGCCGACCTCTGGCGCCTCCCTTCAAGCGTCAAATTTGAAGCGCTTGATGTGTTAGACGACCTTCTCTTGACATTAGCCTGATCTGAATGAATGCTGACGCTTTTCCTCGCTTCGAGTCTGATCAAGCGCTGTTTCGCTTGACGTGCAGCGTTCTCTCGGATGATTTGGTCGGCCCTAATGCGTAGTACTTGAGCGGCTTGTTTATGATGTTCCAATGCAGCTTCGAGATCATTTCGGGAAAGGGCGAAGAGGCTAGCGTAGCCGCGAGACCTGAGGATTATAGAATAGACTGTCTATTATAATCTAACCTTACCTTAATTTAAAACCGAAATAGATTGCCGAAATTGTTGGGCCCAGCATGAGATTTTCAAATCAAAGATAATAATGATTGGACATGTAAATAATATTTATTCAGTTTTATATTTCCATCATAAATATTGTAATTTGTAGGTTTTCATTCATCATCATTTAAATCATTAATTGGTCCCATGTTGGGCGCCAATACAAATAAATATTACTGAAATAAATTAGCATTACGAAATCTTGCAATACTTGCTGTTGCATACTTCTTTACCTAACGGTAGCAGTTCGTCGTCGCAGTCCTTCAATGCCCAGTAGACTGATCTCGCCAAAGACAGACCCCTCCTGCAGCGTAGCCAAAACTTCCTTCTCATCTTGTGACATCACCTGAAAAAGTAATCAGTTAGGTAGATATTTATTTTGTTTGTGCTACAGCCTTCTTCCATATTCCAAAAAAAAAGTTTTCATATCATAGTAGGGAAAGAACATCTTGATTTATTTATGAAGTTACAATGAATTCGAATAAACGGTGGAAAATCTGGGGCTTATTTCAAATTAATCAAGTTGATACGCACACAACACTCGCCAGAAGAAATGATGTACATCTGATGGCCAACATCACCACGCCGTACGACCACGTCTCCGGGGAGGAAGCAAACTGGACGTAGCTGGAGAACCAGATCACGTAGAAGAGAGGCTGAACAGTCACGGAATAGTTGGACCTAAAAACATTAATACGAGTATTTCGTGTAAGTACTTATTTTTACTATCCATAACTCGCTGTTGAAAGGCAATGAGGTAGTGCAATTGATTTATAAGATGCATACTTTCGAAAAAACGCACCCACCTTACTAAGTGTTGTCATATGCACTTCAAGTGCCACATCCCGTTTCATGTTAAATGGCAAGGAATTCAAAATGCTGGGTTCATCTACAATTAAAAGAATAATTTTAGTACTTATTTTACAATTATGTTTTGATGTCTTTATTACTTGGCGGCCAACGTTGGTCAAGGTCAATGTTACCTGGCGCCTAAAGTGGTTGGTGGCAATATTACTCAGCGCCCAACGTGGGTTAATGTTTGTGTTACTTGGCGCCCAGCGTGGTTCAATATCTATGGTACCTACTTGGCGCCCAACGTGGGCCAAAGTCAATATTACTTGGTGGCCAACGTGGGCCAATGTCTATGTTACTTGGCGCCCAACGTGTGTCAATGTCTATAATACTTGGCACACACCTTTAATCAAAATTATTGACTCACCAAAACACCGTTGTCTACTCCAAGTGTACTCAAAAAATGATGCCACTCGTCTTTGCAGTGAGACTGGCATGTTCAGCCGGCGAAGGTAGCGACTACTGCCATCCAGTGTCTTACGGTATTCCGTCTGTGACAAATGATGATTGACGAGATGATTTTTTATAGAAGATGGGTTGAACATTATAATACAAAGGTAAAAAAAAATACTGTGTTACACCATAAAAGCAATTATGATACTCACTTTAGCTCTTGTTGCAGTTGCAATAATATCTCTTATTTGTCCAATAAGTAAAGCGAAGACAAACACGCCCATCAACCAGGCAGCAGTCATAAACAAGTACTCAATAGTGTTCTCAGGCTTCGGGTTCTTGCCAATGGATGTCGCAGTCTTAGTCGCGAAGTAGAAGCAGCGTATGTAGGCAGAGCCTTGGTTATCGTAGACCCAGCCGTTAGTGCCGAGGCCTATGTAGTCACTCATTGCGTAATAGGCACAAGCGTTAAGGTGAATCAAGTAAAAGATGTAAAAAAGAGTCTTGCCGATTCGCACCTGTGGAAGAATTATTATTATTTTTGTGAATGTAAATTAATTACTCTTCTGCTCATTATCTATTTTGGCCTTGCTTGACAACTTACAATTTTATCAAGGTCAATGCGGGGAGTCCACATTGACCTCATCTTTTTTTGTACTGCGCTAAATATTACAGATTATCGTCATCATCACAAGTAAATACTTGTAATTCACCATCTTCATTAAACGGAGATTAATAATAAAATAATCATCATATAACAAATAGTATTTAAAGTACTTACAACATAAGGCGAAGCAAGCACTCTGTCCATAGCCTGGTGGAACTCCCAGAAAGTTTGCAGTTTTAAAAGTCTCGGGAAGCGAAGAATTACTTTCTGGGTACCGAAGTAAATGTACAACAAATCCAGAGGGAGTAATGATATCACGTCGAACTGAAAATTATACGTTTACGTCAACATTTAGCACAAATCCCCAATTATTGTGGTCATAATTTTTTGATTACTCACTAATGTAAGTGACAAATACGTTAACAGTAGCAAACTATGATAAAGTTAAACTTTTTTTAGGCAAAAGGTAATTTATACCTATTAACTAAGTAAGTTACGTTAAAATTACGTTTAGTTACAGGAATTGCTTGAAAAGCCATAACATCACTATTAATCTTACCTTATACTGCGACTTCCTTCTATAATTTTTCCTTGTCTCACAAGGGTCATCGACCCAGAATCCTTCATTCAAGAACATAAGCCTGGGCTTCACAAAGGCAACGTCCAGGATGTATACGATATCACACAAATAGTCGGCTAACATCCAATATGGCGTGTTCTTAGGAGTTTGGTAGGGGAACGTAGCGCGAAGAGCGACGCACCATGCGTTGTAGCTGTAGCAGAAAGTTACTAGCAGAAGCCAGCTGATGTAGCGGCGACCTAAAAGTGAAATTGTATTAAAATTAGCATTATCTATGTACATACACGTCAACGTAATAAAGATCAATAATTTATTGGCAGTCAAATAATAAGTCTATAAGCGCGATCAAGTTACTAAAGATTAAACCATATTTATACTGTCACTTACGGGATATCTTCGGTGATTGTTCGTTATTTTGAGCTCCCGATATTAGTACTTTATTTTTATCCCGTAAGTGACAGTATAGTTTAGTTTTAAACCGTGAATGCTTAAAACAGTGTTTAAACCAGGTATCACTTTCGTAGTAGCGGTTGTGCCACATAAATTGAAAACGAAAAAACTACGAGTACCTACATAGCACACAATTTCCTATGGAGTTGAGTTTAAAAAGCGTACAGTCTATTACTATTATTTGCGTCGGTTACTATTTATTTAACTCAATTACTTAGACACGCCCTTTAGCAATTTTCTTAAGTCGGTTACTCCAGAATAAACCAATCTAATAGTTCTTTAACAATCGTCGTGGCTCTTAATTGGCGCCCAACTGGGACCAGCTATTATAGACAAATTACTTTCTACAATGACATAGGATTCGCCGGGTAGGGAGGCCCCAAAAGGACATACACTGACCTTAGTGTTATTTCTTCAAAAAGTTCGTATGCATAATACTAGAAAACGGTTTGCATTTACGACCAGATGTATAAACGTGGACGAAGCATTTATATCCTATATTCTTTTTTACACATAATATTATTTACATTTTTAAATATTCCAATATAAAACACTATAAAAAAATTATACAAAAAATAGTAGCTGTGGGCTACTATTTTTATACTTTTAAATCATGGCATCGGGCATCAGAGCATCGGGAACAAGGTCCGAGCTACCGGTGGTCAGGGCTCTTGAGAGAGAAACCTCCTAACAATACGCGCCGTGTCCAGAAGTGCTGCTTGCTGCCGAATCAAGCCCTTGATCCAGCTGCCAAGCGAGAGCCTCCTCAGATGTGGTCGAGGCATGGTTATTAAGCCATTGGCCGACACTACTATCCGCACAATGACTGCTGTACCGACGTCCCACATGTCGACAACCTCGCGAGCCAGATCCAGATATTTGAATTGTTTATCTTTCTCTGCTTTCACGAGGTTCTCGTCATGCAGGACCGTTATATCAACAATCATTGCATATATTTTCTGCCTACCCCCATAATACAACGGCGTGAGTTTATGAATATATCCACTTACCCTGAGGATCTATTGGCATAAAGGGGTCGCAAAACTCCGACAATCGTGATAAACCTTCCCATTTTGGTTTACGCGACGGAGAAATTGGCACTGGACTTTGTGGAGTTTCTATTATTCCGTCAAGTTTGTCTTCCAAATCTGGTGGCCTACAAAAGAAAAAGAACAACAGTCTGGTAGTATAGCAGTATTTGTTTATTGGTTTATTTCCAAGTTATTGCCATATCAACTTACTCTTCTGGTGAATCATCTTCAGATGTCGCCTGTTTAAACTCTTTTAGTTCAGTGTCGTCTTCAGTTATGTCATTTTCAGATTTATAAGCAGGAGGAGGACTTGGTGAGAAGAGTCGAATTTTTTGCAGTTGACACACTATGCTAAAATATTTACAATAGTATTAAGTTACCTGTATTTTTGTGAACTTTTGGTACCAAAAAACATGTTTCTAAGTGTTTGCCCAGAAATTATCGATATGGTCAAGACATGTTTTTTACTTAAGTTTATTTGATTATGTTTTTCAAATTACCAATAATTACGTGCCAATCGAAATGTAAACGGTTTATATGTAGCTAAAAAACTAGTTTATAAATATTTATAGGGTTTCTAAGTGTTGATTATTATTACATTAGATATATCTTAATACCTTTCTTGAATCTCTGTACCTTCTTGAAGCTCAGTTTTAGTTTCGATATACGACTTTGTTTGTGTCAATCTGTAATAAATCATATTTCATAATATAAGCATACCATTAATTTCCTCATATCCTACATCGAACGAGCGTTCGATGTTTGATGAGAAGTACTATGACTCACGACCGTGTGTACTTTGAATTGTACTCACATATTATGGGCCGGTGTCGAGTCGGGTGTGCACCAAGAGCCACATGTCTCTTTGGGTATCGGAGGCTTCTCCACCTGTTTGGATGACGACGGGGCCACTGTGTGCTGTAAGTAAAAAATAAAAAGATATTATTTGGCCAACAACAGCATAGACAGCTGAAAATGTAACAGGCTGTAAATCAGTGATCTTATGTCTTTCTGATTTGAGATAGAATTAATTAGTTTTATTAGTGAAGAGGCAGTTGTCTTAACGAGAGTGTTCTGGTTTCTGAAAGATCACTCTGAATGTGAAACTAATTACCTAACCTAACCAACAAATAAGGTTAATAATTACTACGTAGGTAATAGGATGTAACTGCACCATCGTAGGCAAACATAAGTTTTCCCCTCGTATGTCAACTATTGACGCTTGTATAAACCTTCCGGCTGGCACCATTTATACTTCACTTCAATAGTAATGCCTTATGGTGTACTTGACTTCGTGACGTCATAGAAAATTTCCCGCCACAAACCAGGATCTAGGTCAAGCACTGATGTGTTTGATCGGTTCAGTAGAACAATTAATTTCTCCTAATTTTCTGATTGATATACAACGGACTATGGCAGCGTTTAACGTCCATTTTACTGCAGTCGTAAAAGTCATAACCCATAAACGTCGTCCACTCCTTATGCCTTATTCTAGGCAATGAGTTATCTATAAGTTTGGTGAGGGGTCATTTTAATGTCGTTACCCATTGTGTGATGAGACGACCATTTTGATATTGGATTAATAAATCTATAGCTATCTTTACCTACTGAATTTTCTTGTCTTCTAAATAGCAATAAGTAGGCTATGTACTAACTACCTACTGTGAGAGTGAAAGATGTACCGAAGGACCAAACAATTAATTTCATAGTATTAGTATTTAACACACATAATTTAAATAGGATGTCAATTCATCAAACTTTATGACTTCTTCATGAATATTATGATTAGCCAGAACCAAGGCTAGCCTCACAGAGACGTCTGGATCCAGTTCCTACACAATACAGCTATCAATATGTTCATCAATTCATTACGAAGTGTCGGTTGGACGGCCATAATATTTCATTGTTTACTGGCGCAGTAAGAAAGCACTTAACGGCTTTTTTGTATTCAAATCACAGTGAGGTGTTCGGAGGATAATGGCGGCGGCTCGATGGCCTTGCTTCATTGACACCCGTATCGGGCGCAGATCTCCATAATGTGGGCTGTCTTTGATTTTTTGTTATTTTTTAGATTCTAACAGCTGTCAGCTGGGTTGATATTTTTGGTATTGGTATTCAAAATGTGTAGTCGAGGCAATATGAAAATTATGTGCTGAATGAATGTTGCCATGATTCCATCTATCTATATTATAACCAATAAATACTTAGATAAAAACGCTAAGGCTAGCGTTGGCTCGATCAGACTTCATCGATGATGCCATCCGCATCATCGATGAAGTCTGGGGATGCTGAGTCTTCATCTCTTGACTTTATTACCAGGGGGTCTAAAATGGCCGCTTTAGCAGAATCATAATAGGATAATAATATGAATTACGTTTAAATTATTCGTAAAATGGTCACAAGGTGACAATTCATAATAGTAGGTACTTCTATGACCATTTTAAGAATTTAAACGTAATTCATACTTATTATGATTCTGGTAATGCGGCCATTTTAGACCCCCTGGTGCTTGTTCGTACTGCAACTAGCTACTACAAGTGCCATCAGTGCTATCTAAATCCTTTACCCAACTACTACTACACTACACTAAAACTACTACAAAATGAAATCTTTTTCAAAAGCAATTTTTGGCTTTTGCATTGCAAAGTTGCGTTGTTACTGGAAGACTAACGCGGTGAATATCCCTACAAATACGAACTCAAAAAACAAATTATTATTGATACTAAGAGACAATTCATCATGGGAAGCCCTAGATGTAATATGAAGTACAACAGTGAAGCCGTTGATTAAACCTAGACAACATTTATCAAACTAAGTACACAATTAACCTTGATATTAGACCTATTACTTCATATTCGTACCGATAGAATTTCCGGTTTCAAAAAATTACCCATTACACCAGCAGTAATATTAAAATTAATGATACATGGGCATATTACTTCGAATAAAAAGGGAGCGGTTTTAGGCACTTTGGGAAATACTGATCTAAAATACAGCAAGTAGCTAATTTAAAGTAATTGAAGACTGGGTGCGGTGTATTAGCGAAGTCATCTGTAATACCGGAATTAGTAGATTCACACGTAGATATGTGTGTTAGGTACTTGGAATACGCGTTTAAATGTTGCCAGTTGGTAGTAAAACAAAAGATATCCACGTTAATTAGAATTGCAAGTGCACAGTGCTGTTGAAAAGACCTTGCTAGGTGAAGCATAGGTACCTACTTGGAGCTATTTTTTCATTACAAGTACTTTGACTCACTGTTTTCTGAATTGCCTAGTTATTTCATGAATATGATTTCAGGAAGTTATAAAATATTTCACCATCGAAAACGCCTGGGCAGCAAGAAAAATGTTAAAAAAGTTTAAAAGTTTTTAATAAATTATGTTTTTACATTTCAGGGAAATTGTGTATCTGCATACCTATTTTTGTGCCCTTAAAGAAGGTAATGTTTCCCAATAAAGGTACCTACATTCTGATATTCACAAATACCGAGAAAAAAATATTAGGTACTTTGGCTTGTTAATGGGCAAGTTGATACGTAGTTGGTATTCGGAAGCATAATAAAGTTTTATTGATAGTTAGTTAAGGAATGAGAAACGGTAGGTACGGAAAAAAATATTAAGTACCTAAAAGGGGAGGAGAAAAAGAGACTGTCACCTATCAAACTATGTTAGTTAATATTTAATTTAAGAGTTTAAAAAATGATTTGGTATAAAAGCTGCCTGAAATATTTAGCTAGTTTATTATTTTCACTGATTTGTTTATATATTGTAGCATACGGAAGCACCAGCATGCTGAAAAATGTTTGTACCTAGGTTGGCACCAACTGAAACTGGAATAAAAAAGACAATTCTCCAAAAATAAAATAAAAACTCACCACGTCAACTTTAATTTCCATATTTACAACTCACAAACAAAACGATCACATTTTAAAAACTGTGTGTTCTAAAACTGAATTTATGGCGGCAACGCAAATAAGAAAAATATCGAAAGGAATTTTCCGGTCAGCGACACACGCGGGCTCCGCGGAGGCGTTTAAGCGACTGTTTAAATAAACTTGCCCGGCTTGTAGTTCGGAACATTAACTTAGGCTGTATTGGAACCAATGTTTGAATGTTGGGCCAAGGGGGATCAGAATGGATTGGAAATGCAATCTACGCCTCTTATTTTACTGAGCACATAGAAACGTACCCATGGAAACGACGCATCCTGGATAGTAAGCTACGTAGCCATTTTACTTAGGGGCTGTCTCCACGAGCGAGAGAATCGCGACGATATTATCGTCGTTGCCACGATTTCTGTACACTCTCTTAGAGGCCGTCTCCACGAGCGAGAGAATCGCGGCGATATTATATGCCATAATTACAAATACGTAATATCGCCGCGATTCTCTCGCTCGTGGAGGCGGCCCTTTACTGAGTAATTCGTTTTTTACCAGGACATATCATTTAATCTCTATAAGAGTGAAGATGGACAATAATCAGCAATTTGGTTTAGGGTCTTCTTTGTTAGTAAAAGGGGATTTGAGATCTGTCTGAAAATCATCATGACTAAGTGAGTTAAGTGAGTTCGGATGACCAGACTTTGACCTACTGACTGACTGCCGGTGTATATGAAATATCGTACACCTGCAGTTTTGGTGAACTATGAACATCATTGTTAATGTCGCAGCACCAAGCTGAGATACCTGGCCCTTTGGCCTCGCACAGGACCAATTTAGTTTAATTTACCGTTTTTTAGGGTTCCGTACCCAAAGGGTAAGACGGGACCCTATTACTAAGACTCCGCTGTCTGTCTGTCTGTCTCCAGGCTGTATCTCATAAACCGTGATAGTTAGAAAGCTGAAATTTTCACAAATGATGTATTACAATTGCCGCTATAACAACAAATACTAAAAATTAAAAAAAAAAATATTAAGGGGGCTCCCATACAACAGATATGATTTTTTTGCCGTTTTTTTACGCAGCTAAGAAGTTAATGATTACTAACACTAGTGTATAAGTTTTTATTGTTACTAACACAAATATGGAAGTGATTCTGAATTAAATTTTTATTATTATTATTATTATTATAGATAATGGTACGGAACCCTTCGTGCGCGAGTCCGACTCGCACTTGGCCGGTTTTTTTGTTTGTTTTCTTTTTATATAATTTAGTTTTACGATTTTGTCTTGTGTGTCTTATAAATATTAAGAAAATAAGTAGGTATGTACCAACTACGTATATTCAAAAATAATTTATTTATTTATTTAAACTTCATGTACAATAGTGGTACATAGGCGGAATAATAAAAAGCTTTTAGCTCTATTTTTTCACAGAGCTTTTAATATCTTACACAAAACAAAGCTTTTATTCAACGGCACGACAACAACGCAGTCTAAATCTTAATCCTAGCCATTAAGACTATTGGAAAATTAAGCAAAGTCCCCTGAACGGTGGAGGATCGGTTTTCGATAAGTAATAAATGTTTCTTACTTATGTTGATCAACTTGGAAGACAATGAAATTCTATGGAACTTAAACTTATTTATTTGATAGAAAAGATCGAGACAAAATGAAGCGAAGAGCTCGTGACTAAAAAATAATATCCACACGCGTTTATCTTTATGGTTAAACGCTTGCACAGGACGTTCCGTCTATGGGTGACCATTCATTACGTACTGGGATCCTCGGCGCCGCCGTGGAAAGCGAAATCAAGGATTTTAGATACTTAGAAGAACTTCAGCTGCAGCCGTAAATAGTAAACTTAACCCTTACAAATCCGTTTTTACTCGCTCCCTTCTGCTCCCCCTGGCGACGCCCTTGACCCCAACATAATTATGTAGTTGGAAAAAGGCTAGGTAGATATAATAAAATAGGTAATCAACCGTTATCAAATAAAGGCCACGGCACAGAGTTAAGCTTAACATTTAGATATGTACATTTACTTGGGCGCCGGCAGCAGGGTGCAAGAGGGGGCACTTGCGGGGTGCTAGTGCACCCCCTTGCCCCCTTTCCCTGTCGGAAAAGAAATAACAAAGAAATTATTTAGATTTTTTTAAATTAAATTACTGTGTGAATAAAAACGAAAGGCTTCTGGGATTATGTCCAAATTTGTTCATCACCTTGTCAATTTATTAAGTGTTCTCCTCAACTATTTTCCTGTGAACACAGCATGTACAGGTCACTTTCGCCCGGGTCTCCGTAGGCAGAAGGATGGTGTGAAATCTCGAGAAACTATAGAAAAACCAATCTGAGGCAGAAAAGAAACATTTTCGAGCTCGCTTCGTTCGTTCGTACACCTATTCTCGTTTCTGTATGTGTGAGCAAAAAGAACCTAATTAATCCGAGAAAATCCTAAAATATTAGAGATCGCTATGCTATCACTCAAACATGTAAAAAGTCCTTTACGTTCATAGGCTTCTTTATAAACAGGTAGCTCTATTTCTATTTTAAAGGACGAAAGAAAACCTATTAAATTCGAGGTGGGGGCGAAAATTTTCAAGCTCGATATGCTCGCTTTTTTATTGGTAGACTTGTCAATATATATATATTATCGAAAAAAAGAAAAATTGAACATTTGACAAACGAAAATCTAACATATCCGAAGTGAAATGCAAAATTTTCGAGCTGTTTTCATGGAACTCAAAATGCACCCCCTGGGAAATAATCCTGCCGACGCCGCCCATGTACATGGCGACCTACGACAAAGTAGTATCGGAGTCAAGCGAGCTTATTTGACGACTAGCGAGACTGAAAAAAGGTACTGCTTGACGCTATTGTAAGTAATGTAAGTTGTATACCTAGTGCGTGATCCAAGCTGTTCCTATTAAGTTGAATTGTGAGTTAATCTTGGGTCACCAGAACTCGGATCAAAAATCTTGCAGTGCCGAGCCCGGTAAAGGTTATGTACCTTTTAAAAGCTAAAGAAGTTTGATCCTATGGCGTTATAAACAAGCAAGTGGCACATCAGATGTAGATGTAGCGGTCATTTCTGCTATACTACAGGTGTCCTTATGCCTTTTTTTTTCGGATGGGAAATCATCAAATGACTCCTCTCGCTCTGGGCGGAGCGGAAGGGAGTGTCAGACTTTTACTGACTAAAAACCATCCATATTCCTTCTTTTGCCCTTTATGTTCCAGGGCCGCGGTATCTCTTTCGAACAGTCCCGCAGCCCGCAGACCTCTACAACCCAGTTACTACTGGGTAATACGATATCCTTGGTAAGACTCTTAAGTTAAGTGTATGATTAAATAAAAAAATCCTGCAAAAATATCGAAAGCAACACAAAAGCATTTTTTTTTTGTAAATTTGCGTTATTATCTCCCTCTACAGTTGAAATGTCTCTTGTCGTATATGTCTAACGTCTTGCTGTTTACCACGACGCGACGATGACAATTATATTCGTCCACCAGACACAGACTCACTGTTTGTTTTCTCTATTACTCTAACAGTTGAAGTACTTACTATAAGCACACTATCAGTATAACGTCTGTTTATAGGGCCCAAACAAAATAAAATAAACAAGTAAGTATGTACCTACTACAATATTTTAATCGGAAAATAATAACGAATTTTAATCATTTGACTTAGGTACCTAAGTATATATAGGTACCTACCTACTTAAGTAGATCATAATATGTTACGACCATAAATGCAGTGGCGGAGTTAGGGCCACTGACGCCCCGAGCAAGAATATTGTGGCGCCCACTTAAGGAAATCATTGTAAAGTGAAATTTTTTTGCTGAACCAATGTGAACGTATATTTAAGAATTTCATCTTTCCTTTAACGTCAATGTAAAAAATCCATCTAAAAAAAATCTCAATAAAAAATATGCATATGCACAGAGCGTAGAGCACAGTTTTGAGGGTTTGCACCAGGGGAGGCCAGAGACTCCAACTCCAGACCTTGGCGCCCCCAGAATTTGTCGCCCTGGGCCGTCGCCCCATCGCGCCCCCTCTAACGCCGGCACTGCATAAATGTTACATTAATTGGGTACCTAGGCATGCTAAGGCAGGTAGTACTCAATTAATGTAATCACTATCGATAAGGTATCTACATAATATTATTATAAGCTGGCGTAGAAGAAAAAAAAACAGCTTGTCCTAAATGAACTATTTCAGTTCTGGCCGGTATGTGCTGCGTACCTTTGTTATCTTGAAATCAATAAAAAGCCCTCTAACGAGAACGCCAATAGCAATAACGGGCAACAGATTTTGGGTAGGTAATCACGGATTTCAGTTCAATAAATTATATTAAGTATTCACAATAATAACATTAAAACACGTTTTAGAGCGATTTTGTTAACAAAATAAACAAAAAATCATATACATAGCAATATAAAATCATGAACTGAAAAATTACGGAAACAACTGTAAAAACTTACCCTTCGCAGGAATTTAAAACTTGCAAACATCATTTTGAATAATATTCTATTAAAACAATCAAAATTTTACCACCATTTTATTACTTATTGAGCTTTCTAAAGATTGATGAAACCGGAAACCTGCGTCGATATGTATCACTTGTCAATTTTACGACCTGAAAGATTTTTATGCGACCAACTGAGAAAGGTCTGGTGTGGGGCAGATATTGATGTTGCAAAAGGCATTTCAATTTTGTTCGGATAACCATGAATTTGGGCGGGAAGTAAATATTTGCCTTGATGATATTAAAGCGCCTGAAAGCTCAGCAATACAGCGCTTTTTGTCAGTACTTTGCGTTTGCTTTCTGTTAGAAGCTAAACATACTTTTATTTGTAGACAATAAATGAAACTGTTCTTGTCTAAACGAAACAAGCATGTATTTATAAAAGATTTTCTGTGCATTATTGCGTCCATTCACGTAATTTATATTTTTCGGTCATTATTTTTTAATGTGGCAATACAATAAACGTACACCCGATTGAGTGTCACTTTTTTGCATTGTTTGTTTACAAATAATATTAGAAATAAAAACATTAAAAACACCAAGATTTTCTCTAAAACTTCAAATAATTTGCACAGAATTTCATGATTGAAGCGCTGAAGGATACGAAATATATCAAACACTGCGCGCGCATTTCTTCGGTCTTTAATTTGTCGGTAAAACAGTATGGACTGTGTGGGAAAAGTGTCGATTATCTTGCAGCCCGATAAGTTAAACGAGATGAATATAAACCGATACTTTATTTAGTAAAAATACAATCAAAATCTGCGCAAGAACTTGTTGCTGATATCGGGCGTGTGAAAGTTTGTTAATCGCACGGAAAAGTTCAATGAAAACAGCTAAAACAAGGACGAAATAAGTGCAGTTCAAAATGGATGCAGGCAAGTGTTTTTATTTTTCTTTTGATCGTTTGCTTGGATAGATACCATAATAATATAAACTCACGAAAAAACTCCTAACCAGAGTAAAAATCCTCTACGAAATATATCCAGATGCAAAGGTACATCCTGAGATTAAGAATTTAAAGTAAACTAAAAACTTTCAAGAAAAAAAAATCAATCTAAATCTTCGCCAATATTTTTAATTGTTTGAATATTAATAAAAACTATCAGTCAGCTGTTTCAATAAATCAGTCAGCTTAATCAATTAATTTAATAGTGTGCATTTTTGAATTAAGAACATTTTATTGTTTTGTTTTTAGAAGGCAAGAGAAAACAAGTGAGCTATGACCAGTTGACAGGTCTGCTAGAGTTTCTCAAAGAACATGAAGACTTGGCAAAGGGCCTCACTCGGGGAAGACACCGACGAGGCAAGTTTCATACTGTAAAAATCTGGAACTTGTGCGCTAAGAAGTTGAATGGTATTAAAGATGGTGCTATCAAAGATGGGAAGGGATGGTCTAAGGTAAGGAAAACAGTTCTAAGCAAAGAACTAAGTTATAGTTTAGAATTTTTTTTTTTGGAAGAAGTAGATTTTTTTTGACTTGTTAGGAGAAGAACTTGCTTGGTCATGTTTGCAGGCACACAAGACATTTACCTAAAAAAGAAAAAGCGAGAAGTATTTGTAATTAAGTTAAACCTTTTTCACATTTCAGTATTGGTGTGACTGGAAGTACCGAGTCAGGAGACGTGCACTAGAGCTGAAATCCTCTAAGGACGGTGACCGACCACTACCTGAAGGCATGTTGCCGTTATCAGCAATGGAAGAAAATATTATGACCCTTATAGGAGAGAGCTCGGTTGATGATGTGGTCATTCTGAATGATCCTTTGTCTGAAGAAGTAAGTAATGATTGTGATGAGAATTTTTTATTGTCATTGCAATAAATTGTCGATGTTTGGGCTTTAAAAGAGTGATCTCTGAGCTAGTTTTGTCTGTTTCTTCTCAGAGTTGTCTGAACAGAAACACCTACCAAAATATGAAATAAATATCATTTATAATGTTACCGTAGCAGATCTAAAAGGCAACTCACAGAATATGCCTGTGAGCAGTGTGAGCACTAGTATTTTGGTTACCCTTAGCTACCAGTTCTAAAAAATATACTTAATAAGAAATTATATTCGAGACAGTATGTGCCTGTTTGAATCCTCTCCTTTTTGACCTATTTCATTCATCCTTTTTAAGAAAGGTATCTTTTTAAGAATCTCATACATTTATCACTTTTTACAATATTTACTAATACATAATAATATTATTTTAACTATATTTACTACGTTTTCTAATTTCAGGGCTTGGATGAAGCAATACAAAATTATACAGACAACAACGAAGACAGCCCAATCAATCAGTATTTCGGTGAGCTATCACTTATCAGTTAATCTAAGAAGTTTCAGTAGATTAATATCCGTCATATACATATAAAGATCTATCACCAAGGGTTCCATAGCATCAGGAAATCTCAATAGTGCAGTATTAAAATAATTTAATGAATTAGTTTATGGGTGGAACATCAATGCACACTGGTTACTACGTATTCAGAATCATTCCAAAAAAATAAAAAATGAAATCTACCTATTCAGTATCATTCCAAAAAAATTAATTAAAATATCAGCTGTTCGATAGATTTTGACTGTGGGTAAAGCACTTATGTAGGAAATAGCAGATTTTTAAAATCATTGTTTGAAAATTTCTATGCGGGGATGGTGTGTCCGGAATGATGTCGTCGTTGTCCCTTCCAGCTTGTAAAACACCAATAGAATTTTTTTTAATTGTTTAGAAACAGAGGAAATTGAACCGCCTTCAAAAAGTCGCAAGAGACGTCAGCCGTGTAATGATGAAGCGGGTCCTAGCAGCCCACAGGAAAGGAAACCTAGGGTAGACACAAGTGGAAATATTAAAGGTAAGACCGTAACAACCGTACATTAATTAATTATTAGGATGAGGCCAAACTGTTGACTGGTTGTGAGTTTTTTTTTTTTAGTAAAAAGGTTACATTTGGTTTCACACCTATTAAAGTCTAGACTTATTTTGAGTTTTTGTGTGGCAATAACCAGATGGGCAGACGACATTCTTGCCATTGCGGGAATATCCTGGATGAGGCTAGCTAAGAGAGGCCACCCAGCAGGAGAGGGTGAATTCGGGCTATGGATCCATTTCATAAAATAAAATAAAAAAACATCTTTGTTTAGTTGTCACGTATTTTCGACAATCAAAAATAAACACCTAATAATAGCGTTTGTAATTAAATTAAAACAAATAACTTTTTCGAAAAAGTAACTTTGAATCTCGCGCAAATGTCAGTTTGTTTTACAACTACGTACGTACGTACACTAATCTTAGTAGGTTAGGTAGCCTTGCCAAGTTGATATTTGTTTAACTGTAAATAACACTATCGGAAATGAATTTGAATATGGAATGTAGGTACTTTAATAGGTATTTATACTCGTAGCAAAGTTGGCCATTTGACTTTTTCTTCAAAGGTTGGTTGGTAGGCAGGCGCGGTCCAGGGAGTCTCAATTGATAAGCATTTCTGTATAAGTCGCCAAAATTATTCGTTGCATGAAGCTGAAGATGCACCTGCAACCATTCTTGCTAGCAGCTGGGTTGTGGAGGTAAGATAGGCAGTCAGTCCATGTAAAATACTGGTATTGAAGCTGCATGCTGTTAGATTGGAAGCCGACCTCAACTAGGTTGAGGTAGATGATGATGATGGCTCAGGGGAGACCTCTTTACTATCTCCCCAGAAATGTGCCTTAACAGGTGTTGCACAGAGGGGGCTGCGGGCAGGTCTATTAAGAGGAAACGGTGCATCCTCCCATGTGCGGATGGTGACCACCGGGGTGGTTTTAGTGCGGTAAAAATCCCACATTCCCCGGTCTTATCCCCAAAGACCGGTCGCCTTTTGAAGGTGAACAAAAAAAAAGGTAGATGACGATAATGATGATGATCATGCTTAGGCTAAGCAGGTGAAAAAATGGGCTGTGTTACCGCCTTTGTATATGGTCTGGTTTACTCATCTACTAGATTTTATATTTCCTAAGTACCTAACTAAATTTAAAAAAAAGCCCTTATGTTTTGCAGGAATTGGGACAAGGTCTTCTAAAAGGCGAAGGAAGCAGCGATCACCGATCGACTCTGACATGGAACTAGGCGGATCACGCAGTACACCCGAAACCAAACCAGAAGTAGTTGCCACAAAGAATGAAAACAGTATTGATTCAGGTAATTTTTATTTTTTGTATGTTCCCTAAACTGCGAATGGTCGAAATAACCCTTATTTCAAGGACATAAGACTGTGTAAGTGTGATGTATTGGATTGGTCTGTGCAACGATATAAAACACAACTGCAGTGCGGTATAAGTTCGCGGTATAATTACTTGGGCTCATCGGCAAGCGTAACGTGAAACGCAAGAACTGCCCCCAGTTAGATAGGAACGGCGACCTTGAAAAGAAGGCTCGGACAGAGTAGGTTCGGAAGGCCAAGGACAGGGTGTTGTGGCGCAGCTTGGGCGAGGCCTATTTCCAACAGTGGACTGTGGTTAATTGGCTTGTTAGAGCCAATAGGCAGTTATCGATCAGTGTATTGAGAATATTCTATTAAAACAAAGTTGCGTATCCAAGGTCCAATTTTGAGAGTTCCCTCAAAGATTAAATCGTTAGATTGGCCCTCAATGTAGGTACTTAAGTCGAATGAAAAATGGGCCATACTGAGAGTGAGTGAGCTCACCCATCCGCATAGATACGATTTTCAGTACGAGAGAGAGAGAGACAAAACTATTCAAATGTCATTTTGAACGACAAAAACAAACAAAACCGTTACTATCTTTAGAAGCGGTCGGGAGAATCTAACAATTTAAATCTTTGATGGAACCGTCAAGCTTAAGGTGGGACGCCCTCAAGCTAGGTGGAGCGAAAACCTCCGGAAGGTGGCTAGTAACAGTTGGATAAGAGTTGCCGAGACTCGAGTATATGGCTAGCGGTTGGAGAGACGTATGTCCAGCAGTGGACCGCTGTAGGCTGATAAAATCTTTGGAGTGAATCCTTTGAGACGCACATAGTAATGAGAGTACCTTTTAATGATAACTATTTCCGCAGATGGCGAGGACAAAGCATCAGCTTTTCTGTCCATAGAGAGAGAAAAAGTATTCAGCACTGGTAAAATAATAAACACATTAGAAATGATACATTCAGAGATAGCACGACTCACAACTGTCATGGCCGACATCAAAGATTGTTTAGTAACTAATTATCGACATATAAGTGTAACCTAAAATACGTTTTTAATCATTTTTATCTATTTTTAAAGTCAAAAAAATATTTTTTTTTGTAAAATTAAATGTGATATTTTGTATTATTTTTAAAATATTAAAATAAATAGTTGTTAGATTTTTGCTGTAGTAACTGTTCGTTCTAAACGTAGTTATACTTACTTAGAATTGCAATTAAAGTACATTAGTACAATACAGGCAACTGCAAGTCAATGGTTACAATTAGACATTGAAGGGACCTTTATACTTTTTTTTTAAGGGTGGGTATAGTCTTACTAGACAGGCGCTTGACTGTACAATATTATCTATTCAAATTAACTGTAAACTTGACTCCATTGTGAAACGTTTACTGGATTATTCGTTTGTTAATTCTAAATGTTCATTAACTGGTTAAATTTTTGCTATCATGACCTTGACCCAGGATCAATAAAATTAAACCGAAAATTAATTAGTATAGATGGCTTAGGCTGGCAACTAAAAACGAATTGACAATCCGAGGCGGATTAATGTAACTATTGGTTGTTTTCTTTAAGGAGTTCGTGGCTAAATAATAACTGCCGCTCGGGTCGATCTTTAGGTTAAGCTGCGCTTGCCTAGGTTGGTCCGTGGATGGGTGACCACCCATTACATACCGAGTTTCCTCCGTGCCTCGGAAAGCACGTTAAGCCGTTGGTCCCGGCGGTCATTTGTAGATCTTTGACAGTCGTTACGGGTAGTCAGTGGCCCGAAAGTCTGACAACCAGTTACCAAAGGGTATCGTATTACCCAGAACTAACTGGGTTGTGGAGGTCAGATAGGCAGTCGCTCCACGTAAAATACTGGTATTCAGCTGCATCTGGTTAGACTGGAAGCCGCCCCAAAATAGATGGGAAAAGGCTAGGCAGATGATGAGGTTGTTTTCTTTAAATTCAGATAAGTTTTATGTAAGGAATACATACATACTGTGGTTAACCTTATTTTCCTTACACAAACAAAAATTTTCATTCCACAGAAAAAATCTGATGATTAAATATTCCCTAACAACAACAAAAGAAGCGTCGTTATTAACTATGTATCGTCATAACATACTTAATTTATGGTTAAGTCCGCCTATGTAACATTACTGTACATGAAATTTAACCTTTTGAAGCAAGCGCGTGCCCTGTACGCCAAACGACACAAATGTGACAAAATGGTAGGTGAAATTGTGGCTTGGCGTGGAGGGCACTCGCGTGCGTTTATGCTCTGGCGTTCAAAATGTTAAATATACTGGGTGGAAGAGACACCAACGAACAACGGTCACCACGTATTCAGTACATTGATAATTTAATAATAAAAAACAGCTGTTTCCTATAAAACTGCAATACCTACCCTACACGTTCAAAACGTATAGAACAGCTGATGGCTTCAGAATGATGTACTGAATACGTGGTACCCGTTAGTGCGTCGGTGTCCAGTCCATCCTGTATGCATATATATTCGTGTATGCTGGATAGCATGTAATATGTATGTATGGTAATATAGTAATATGATAAACCCAATATGAATAGATGATAATTTGCGTAACCTTCAAATTGTGTATTTTAATCGTTTTCCCTCTGAGGTTGTTTACCAGTAATACTAAATTATTTTCTTCTATGGAGAATGTTATTATACATGTATGTATTACCAGCTATAATACTTGTAATGTGCATACTGATAAGTAGTTAGAACTAGTGTGTCATCTTATTAACATACTGTTTGTAGTCGTAGACTGAATAATATTATGTATAGTATGTATTCTGCTAGCACTCCTACCTACCTAAATAAACAGATCTGATTCAGTTCCAATATTATAAACTTTTTTGAATCTACACATCTGTACAAATAAATAAAATTAAAGTATCTGTTTCTAATATCAAAATAACAGCGTTTTACTGAATGCATATTATTATTATGAAAATATATACGGCACTTTAATAAAAACACTTTTTTTCACATTTTGTCTGTCTGTCTGTTTGTTCCGGCTGATCTCAGAAACGGCTGGATCGATTTTGACGGGACTTTTACTGGCAGATAGCTGATGTTTTAAAGAGTAATTTACTTTTATTTTAGAATAAGAATTAGGGTTCTGTGCAAAAAAAAATTAAAACCCTTGAAATTGGTAACAAAATGCGATTCAAAACGGGAAGTAATATTTTTAGGGTTCCGTAGTCAACAAACAAGGAACCCTTATAGTTTCGCCATGTCCGTCCGTCTGTTTATCTGTCCGCAGCTTAGCTTAAAGACAGTACTAGAAAGCTGTAATTTGGCATGAATATACAAATTAGTTATGCCAACAAAGTGGTAAAATAAAATCTCGAAAAGAATTTTTTCAGGGTATTTCCAGTGAAGTGGGGATTTTTTTTCTCGCGTACCCCATAGTACAGGACGTCGTTGGATAGGTCTTTAAACAATATTGCGAGTTTGTTAAAATAATTATTCGATTAAGGGATTCGTTTGTGAAATATTAAGCTTTAAAGTGCAAATTTTTGTTAAGACTCAAGTGGCCTCCCCCTCTACCAGGTAAACGGTTTTTTTGGGTGCGTGAAAAAATTTACGGTAATAGTATATAGTATAACGAAGTTAAAAGGAAAACTATCACAGCTAAGTAGGCTTTACAAGTTTACGAGTAAAGCAACCAACTTATAAAATGTACTTGAATAACATATTTTCCTAAACATAATGTACGGGAGCACAGGTTTTTAACTGCAAATGTAAGTTTGTTTTTTTAGGTTTCCGTACCCAAAGGGTAAAACGGGACTCAATTACTAAGACTCCGCTGTCTGTCTGTCTGTCTGTCTCCAGGCTGTATCTCATAAACCGTGATAGCTAGAAAGCTGAAATTTTCACAAATGATGTAGGTATTACTATTGCCGCTATAATAACAAATACTAAAAAATAAAAAAAAAATATATTAAGGGGGGCTCCCATACAACAGATATGATTTTTTTTGCCGTTTTTATAGATAATGGTACGGAACCCTTCGTGCGCGAGTCCGACTCGCACTTGGCCGGTTTTTATTATTACAATAAAAATCATCGTTCGGAGGCAAATCGGACCGTAGGAGGTGTCTGCATATCGGGCCTGTGGACGGTGAGTAATGGGCTAGCTCGCCGTCCGTCCGTCGCACATAGGAGTATTACACATAAAAAACCGGACAAAATTGAAAATAGTGATGTTAATCCAACCGCACCCAAAATACATGTTTCTTTACCTACGATAACCGGTTTATCAAAAGGCAGACCCCCAACCCTCAACTCCCGCGCAAGTGCCACACAACGTCAGTCGGAACCCAGTCATCGCACTGTACGCGTGTCTTTGTTCTCGGCGCTCTCGTTTTTGTTTATCAGTTTTCTGTGCTAAAATGGCTTCGTGTACCAAACGACAGGAGACTAACTATTCGGACATGGATATAGAAGGTTAGTACTATAGATTGAAGTTTATTTTACTACGTTTCTTCCAAATTTATTACTTGTATAGCCATCAATAAACAGCGGCACTTTTTTGACATTTTTTTTAAAGAAATTTGAAATATATTAGTGTTTTTGTTTATGTGTCGCGCCTTGTCGCCTCGAAATTTTTATGTGGGCATAAAATGTAGACTCTAAGGAAGTAGAAACATGAATAAAAAGATCCCCCAACGTACCCCATATTTTTTTATAGTGCTTCAAACAATATGGGGAAGATCATAATTATACTGACAAAGCTTTTTTTTTGACAGTTTCGACGACGAAGATGATGAGGACCAAGTCACATGTGAACTCGGAGACAGTGATTCTGATTGATTCGGTCTTCTCATGATTATCCTCTTGAAAACAAATCCTGTTTTAAGAGTAAATACTCTCCTAGATTTCAAATTTTTTTTAATTGTTTTCTTTTTAAATAAATGCCTAATTATGATGAATTATTGACTTTTATTTCATAAAATAGTAAAATAATTTTGTCCGGTTTTTAATGTGAATTACTCCTATGTGCGTCGTATGACGACGGGCAGGCCGTGTCGACGGCGCGTTCGTGTTCCACGCGCGCCTCAAAGAGATGTCAGCAAACGGGAGGGGCCCGCAAGGGCCGATGCCTGCCAGGGCTGCGGGACTGTTCGAAAGAGCAGAGGTTGGCTAAGTTCGAGCTGTGAATTTTGTCTATAATGAGTCGAACTCGAACTTAAAGGGCAACGATTCGGAAGTAGCCTTTATTTTATAGGAGTGGTTGAGATATTATTCCTTACAATATAATGACATATAAATAATTTGATACAAGTGGGGAAACTTTAACTTTGCAGCCAAGGCGGTATTCACACCCGAGCCTTAAAAGCGAGGGTGTTATGGAGCCGAGAACTGCAGTGGAAAAATGCCTATGTGAATCAAACGGCGTTTTTCAATACACTTACGAAGAAATTAAATAACAGGACGAAAAGTATTTATGTCATCAATCACAATGTAATTTGCTTTTTTCCCCGCGCTTTGCCTTCTCAAGTTGAAGGAGAAGCAAAGGTATGAAGCCGCAAAACAGCTTATTACTAAAAATAAAAATATTTGAATTTAGGACACTAGTTGATAAATGAAAAAAAAATCCACGACTGTGAATAAATTGCATGTTGAACCTAGTCATAGTGCGATAAGATCAGCCAGTTTTCGAGGAAGTGTATTGAAAAACAACAGTTCGTCTGTGGTCACAAAACCAGTATAAGCTAGACTCTAAATTCTAATGAAACTCCATACTACACTAGGCCAGCTCAAAATTAAACTCGTATCTACGTGGACCGCTCGTCGGTCGTACGAGTTTAATTAAATATACCTACTTTGCACACGTGTCACGTTAGTCTGTGGTCTGACCCAAAAAGGTTACACCTAATTCAAAGAATAAGTTCTCAATGGGCGTGTTCATTGATAAGTTTAAGTTGGGAGCTTACTGGGAGCGTTTCAGTGCAGTTGATAACAGTTTGGGTTCACACGGATATTTAGCCCTTCCTATCAAAATAAGTTTCCGTGGAGTTTTTTGTCCATTCTTCTCCATAGAGATCTACGCTTTGCACAGTTATTATGCCTTGTAGCTGGACTGGGTCACGTCAGGGTACCAGTATGGGGTTATGAAGAGCAGGGTGAAGTTCTTCATCCCCCATAGAAAAGCGACTCCGTCCAGACGGCTGGTATGTCTGGTGCTACTGCCCCACGCTGCGCTGCTGCGCGATTCAGAATTTGGATGTTAGTTCTTCATCAGTGTCATACATGGCTCTGTAAGTCTGTAGTAGGTACCTACTTTTTGTACTATGTTGCTGTTGTACTTTTTGTAGTGCCGCTACAGGACTATAGCTTCTTCTTTTTTGTTTTTGTCAATTCAAATGCCTGTGACCGGTATATTTGAAATGAATGCTTCGAGGTTTGAGTTTCATAAAAACGAATTAAAATTCTTGCCTTAAAGTAAAATTGCATGCATTTTTCAAGTTAACTTCACACCACTATAACTTTCACCAATTTCTGACAACCACACTAGTGTCAAATACAGTAGGTACTACCTATTGTACTACACGGTTAGATTAGATACGGTTTTACAGTAGACGGGTTACATCCGTAGTTGTTATCTAACCATACATAAAAACTAGCTTGTAGAAATTGGAACAAACTAAGTAGGTATTAAGTGTAATTCATGTATGTGAGCAGCTGGGATATTCATTTATTTGCCTAGCCTTTCCCAACTATCTTGGGGTCGGCTCCCAGTCTAACCGGATGCAGCTAAATACCAATATTTTACATGGAGCGACTGCCTATCTGCCCTCCACAACACACTGGGTAATACGATATCTTTTTTTTTTTTTTTTTTTTTTTTTTTTTTTTTTTTTTTGGGGGGTGAGAAATCATCAAATGACTCCTCCCGCTCTGGGCGGAGCGGAAGGGAGTGTCAGACTCTTACTGACTAAAAAACACCCATGTTCCTTCATTGGCCCTTTATGTTCCAGGGCCGCGGTATCTCTTTCGAACAGTCCCGCAGCCCTGGCAGGCACCGGCCCTTGCGGGCCCCTCCCGTTTGCTGACATCTCTTTGAGGCGCGCGTGGAACACGAACGCGCCGTCGACACGGCCTGCCCGTCGTCATACGACGGACGGACGGCGAGCTAGCCCATTACTCGCCGTCCACAGGCCCGCGCCTACGGTGGCCGAGAGCCATCACGGCGTGGCCCCCGACGCCCGGTGCTTCTCCCGCGGCGGCTGGGACGTGAGGAGGTTCTCTCCCTCTCACGTTCCGCCGCCTCCTTCGCTAGCATGACTGCTTCGCAGAAGGAGGCGACGGCTTCCCATTCCCTCTCGCCCCGGACCATGGCTTGAACCAGGGCCGGGCGCGAGAGGTCGCCGCCGCCAATCGCCGCTACGAGGACACGGCGGTGCTCCTCCCAAGCGGAGCAGACCTCGACGGTGTGCTCCACCGTGTCCTCCGGTCGATCCTCGCAATAGTAGCACCCGGGCGTTTCCTCCCGCCCGATTCGGTACAGGTACCTCCCGAAACAACCGTGTCCGGTGAGGACCTGCGTCAGGCGGAAGGTGAGGGCGCCGTGGCGCCTCTCAAGCCACTCCTCAAAGAGGGGACTTATCGCCACTATCGTGGCGTGCCCTGAACGGGGTTGCGATAGTCGCTCCCTCCATGTCGCCATGAGATCACGGCGGAGGTCTGTCCGCCGCGCGACAATATGCCGCGGCAGCGGAGTTACCCCCCGGCTCTGTACCTCCGCGCGCCACTCGTGCAGGCGCGCGAGGACTATGGCCTCCAGATCCCATGGCGGCAATCCGGCAAGGAGGCTCGCCGCCTCGCGGGAGATCGTGCGGTATCCACGGATGAGCCTTACGGCTACCACCTTTTGGGGCGCGTTCAGGTAGTGCTTGGCACGCAACCTCAGCGAACGCGCCCACACCGGGGCCCCGTAAAGGGCCATGGACCGCAAGATCCCCGCATAGAGCCTCCGGCAGGAGGCGTTTGGCCCCCTCAGGTTGGGCAGGAGCCGCTTGAAGGCAGCCCCGGCCTTTTCCAGTCTGGGAGCCAAACGTCGGAAATGCTCCACGAAGTTCCATCGGCTGTCGAGGACGAGTCCGAGGTACCTCAACGTCGACTCGACGCCGACGGGAACCCCTCCTACCGTGAGTATGGATCCCGACGGTGGCGCGCTCCGAGGCCCATGAAAGCACATGGCCTCGGACTTGTGCAATGCCACCTCGAGACCCAATTGCCGGATCCTCTCAACGACTATCGCAACCCCGCGTGTCATCAGTTCGGCCGCCGCCTCGTGCGACCTCCCCTGCGCCAGCACCAGCGTGTCGTCAGCGTAGCAAACTACGCTGACGCCGCTAGGGAGGTCGGCACGCAGCACCCAGTCGTAGCCGATGTTCCACAAGGGCGGCCCTAGAACCGATCCCTGTGGAACACCGCACGACATCTCTCGCCGGTTCCATTCTCCGTTGTGACCGGGATATATGACATACCTGTCCGTCAGGTAGTCCCCGACCACACGACGAAGGTAGGTCGGCACCCGGTGATACCGGAGTGCCTCCCTAATGCAGCTCCAGGGCATGGAGTTGAAGGCGTTGGCGATGTCGAGAGACACCGCCAAGACCACCCCACCCCTGGACACCGCAGCCCCCGTCGTGAGGGCTCTCACGCGCATGATGGCGTCCACCGTCGAGCGCCCCTTGCGGAAACCAAACTGGTTGTCCGCAAGATCCGGCCCAATCCCCGCAAGGTGCCCGGCGAGGCGGTTTGCAATTACTCTTTCAAAGAGCTTGCCCACCTCGTCGAGCAACACAATGGGCCGGTATGCGGACGGAGAGTCCGCAGGGCGCCCCGGCTTCCGGATGAGGACCAGTTTCCCTGTCTTCCAACGAAGCGGGAACTGGCCTCTCTCCAAGCATGCGCTTAGGAGCCCCTCCAGTCGGGGCCCGAGAGCCTCCAAGGCCAGGACCCAGGCTTTGCCAGGTAAGCCATCGGGTCCCGGGGCGGTATTCCTGGCTTTAAGCCGGTTTACCGCCACTCTCAGGTCTACCCCGGTCACCTCCGGAGTGTCGTCATCGTCATCGTGGTCCGCTTCCGGCACCGCAAGCGGCGGAGCCATAGGCGGGGGAGGATGTTCCCCTCGCGAAGGGAACAGAGCGCTCACCACCTCCTCCACAAGCTGAGGCCGGAGACTCTGCGTCAGCGGGGGGGCCCAGGTGCGGAGTTTGTCCCGCACCATCTTGTAAGGGCGCCCCCACGGATCGCCGTCGAGAGTCTCCAGCATCTCCTCGCGGGCCGCATCTTTGGCCCGCTGGACAGCCTCTCGGAGGGCGGTCTTCGCCGCTCTGTATCCCTCGTACAGCTCCGCCTCAATGGCTGCCGCATCCGGAGGTCGGATGCGGAGCCTGCGATGCCTGGCGTACAGGTGCCGTAATACGATATCTTTGGTAAGACTGGTGGTTGTCAGAGTTTCGGGCCACGGACTACATGTAACGTCTGTCAAAGATCTACAAATGAGAGCCGGGACCAACGGCTTAACGTGCTTTCCGAGGCACGGAGGAAACTCTGTACGTAATACGGTCACCCATCCACAGACCGACCTAGGCAAGCACGGCTTAACCTAAAGATCGACCCGAGCGCCTGTTTTGTATTAAACCACGAGCTCCTCCTGGGTTTATTCTTAAAAATAAATCCATTTTAGCCTTTGGTCTGGCTCTTATCTTCTGCGTCATGCTTTTCCACTTTCCTCTTTACATAGGCAGTAGCAGTATTGGGCAAAATGTAATCTAACTACTGATTACTGTTCGACGACTACATACCTAAAGAAATTAGTAATCATAACTACAAACTACATAAAAAAAAAAAAATCGAAAAATGTAGTTAAAAATTTTGACTAAATTTTAATTTTAATTTTTTTAAATAAAATAAAAAAAAAGTCGTTCAAGTAAGTACATGAACGACTATCGCGCGTGTTTCGACTTGTCGTTTGGTAGGTAGTTAGAGCATCGCGTAGTCGCGTGTGTTAGAGCAAGAGCGCACTGTAGCACGCTCTCGCTTTCGATGATGATTATCCCAATCAACCTTTTTTGTTTATTTATTTGATTCGCAAATAATTTGAATTAAGTTGATGTTTGCTGAGTAAGTTTATTTTTTTGATTACATGTCAATAAAAAGTAGGTAATTAAGATCTGATAAGTAATCCTATCATTTGATTATTCTTGAAAATAAACATAGGTATGTGCAATAAACTTTTTTTTTTTGTAGCCATATTTCAAAACACATAATAAGTACTACACATTACCTACATGTTTATTTAATTGCAAAATACCTATAAGTTCATAAAACTTAAATAATCAGTACCTAATTATAACTACTACTTACTAGATTGCAGCAATCAAATTAACAACTACTTAATGTAGTTTGATTACTGTAGTTAAGTTACAAGTATAACTAAATGGTTAACTACAAGTAATCATAACTAAATGTAGTTAAGTAGGTACTTTTAATCGTAATTAGTAACCAGATTATAAAATTGTAGCACTACACTGGGCAGGTCACGATTTGCGTCAAGCGACACGTACGTGTTTGTCACTAGTTTCCTTTGCGTGAGTGTCAATGATAGTCGCGGTATTTTCTTTTTTCGCAGTCCTCGCAGCACGCGCGTTGTTCGTGGCTAAAGGGTTAAATATAAATACCTAGGTAGGTACCTACTTCAGGAAAGTAGGGATTTGGGTACCTAACTGTTAGGTACCCAAATCTGCAATGTTGTATTCTGATTATTAATTGTGGTTGCAAATGTTGCAATGCAGATGAATCTTTTCCCGGGGACTCGCCGATCACTAGATGTTGGAGTAGCTGTAATCGGGAAAAGTAAAGCGGCTTGACTCCCACAAAAACCATATTGGTCTTCAAGTTTGAAGTAATTAATAGTGGAAAAACAGCTCTAACAGAAGTCGAATAGCAGACAGAAGCAAATGCTCCCAGTCAGCGTCCACCTTAAGACGTACCTACATCGTATACAAATACAAACGAATTTCAACCGTATCAGAATATCAACGTCGCGGGATCAAATAGTTCAAGTAATGATAATGTATGCCCAGGGATGTCGCAAGTGGTCTTAGTAGTTCATAAGCCATGTGTTGTATAGACAACACACCACGTTCTAGTTAGTAGGGCTAATCAATTAATTTATAATGAAGCGAGTGATTTTTATCCTAGTTTTGTGCTTAGTAAGGTAAGTTTTTATTTACTTATATTCGGGATATGTGTTAAAGTTAATCATGGCATTATTTCGAAGAAAGTGGAAATGAAGTAGGTGATGATTAATATATTAATTGAACCAATATTAACCCTTTCTTAAATACCCTAAGTATTTATTTGGTACGTCACACCTAACATGCGTGGGTGCGTTTTAGGCCCCGTTCTTTATCGTTACTTCGCCCCATTCAAAATTATATCTAACTTATTACGCGTTTGAGCGCTAGAAACGCGGGTGTTTAATAATGCGGCATTATCTTTTTTCTGATTCAGGACAAATCTCACTGATGGCATTTTTATTATAGTTATGGTCCGTTTTATTTCAGTTTCTGGTCCCGTTAGTCGTATTCATATCCTCACTATGTATTTATTATTTCTTCTAACGGGACCACCATGGTTCACCTTTCAATATTATAGCTTCTTTCGTGGACGTTATTTCGTGAATACAATCTTGGTCTAAACTCGATAAATCCGTCTTATGAAGTTTCTTTAACAATGACCTCTTAGAACTTTTAAAATATTTTGGTCTTTCGAGTCGACCAAGAATCCGTCTTATGAAGTTTCTTTAACAATGACCTCTTAGAACTTTTAAAATATTTTGGTCTTTCGAGTCGACCAAGAATATACCCACCAAGAGATCTTCCATGTCCTTGAATATTTCTCACTCAGATTGGACACAATAACTGTATTGTTTCAAAACGAAAGAGTTGTTTTAATTCGAACAGAAAATACTGAAGTCCTTGTTGTTTTATCTACTACCAACGTACTATTTAAATTTTATTATCAGTGTCACTATACTTAACCAACTAATTAGTAATTCAATGCTGCCATTGTTTTCCAGTGTATTTGGCAGAGTCGCTGATGTTGGGCATCAAGATGATATTAGAAATTTAATAAGTGACGTTATACCAGTTAAAACCCAACAAAGTATTACAAACAATACCAATGTAGTAAAAACTGATAGCGATAACACGGTTCACGAGAACCTGAGTCATGAAAACAAAACTAATGTTTCCAAGAAAACGTGCGGTGCAGGCAAAGATGTGTCTGATGATAACTTATTAGATGCAAATCACACTGAAACGAACAGTAATGAAACTTGTGAATCTGAAGATAAATCTGACAATGGCACAGCGTTGATATTGACTCCGTTATTGAAAGAAGGTCGGATAAGGGAAGCGAAGAGGGCAGCCAGAGTAGATTCAAAGCATTTCTTGAGTTTTAAAAGCTACTCTGGTTTCTTAACGGTGAACGAAACGTACAACTCGAACCTTTTCTTCTGGTACTTCCCGGTGTTGAACAAGCCCGTAAACGAGAGTCCATGGATCATTTGGCTTCAAGGAGGTCCAGGAGCCTCCAGTATGACTGGTCTTTTTGATGAAATTGGTCCTTTCACTGTTATCAACGAAACTTTGAAACGTAAGTATAGTAATTAACTACGTATTGCCCTACTTATGAGGTACTACTCTTAGAAACATTATAAAATAGGTAAATGAATTAGTTAATCGCCGTCAGACACTTGGGTCTCCCACGTTCTTAATAAAATCTTATTTTGACCTCTAGGTACTTCATGTTGATAAGGCCCTTCTAAGACTAATTCCTAATCACTAAGCAAAGGCACGTCTTCAGTGTAAGTTTCATGTTTTCATTGATATTATCCTCGTAACTAATCATTACAGCATTTATACCGAGTTACAATGTAAGCTTCATTGTCTTAGTCTGTTGTTACATTTTATCTATCGTGTGACGGACTGATAACGTTCTTTTACTATAGTAATTTAGCTTACAATCGCTGGGGTCACATTAAAACGATTGTGTATCGGACTGTCGCGTCATTTACATTAAACTCTGTGTTATGTCTATGTTTGTTAGTTATTAGAACTTTAAAACCCAACCAAGATTGCGTCGTCACACTTGCAGTTGTATAAAATTCAATCTCCCCTGCTTCGGACCACTCATTAGACTTCTAGCCAATTGTATTGAAACCTGGTTATTAAGAAGACGAGTTTTTTTTTTTTTGGAAGGACCACTCGCAGTACAACAAATTTAGAAGGTTGTAACTGCTTAATCGTACATAGAAGACGAGGAAATCGTTCATCTATAATACTAAAATGAGCAATTCAGACACTAGATACCTACTAAAATTCTAAAACCGTATCTTTTCCTTACCCCCAGTGACCACACAACCATAATCACAACAAATATATTGAGCATATCTTAGTATTTACGAGGAAAAAATAAAACAAAACAGGAAAATATAAAGCAAATTTTATTGTAAGAACTCCATAGTTATACTCGTAAAGTCCGTATTTAATCAAGTAAAAAAACCGTATCATTAGCATTCTATGTTAGCAACGATAGAATACATAATTGTTTGTACCTATTGTTTGTTGTTAAAGGTCATCGGTTCTGAGTTGTGACGTGTGGTAAAAATAAAAGCAAATCTCAAGATTGTTGTTTGTATTTTGTTCATTGTATGCAGATGGTGCGGGATCTTCCCGTGCATAAAAGTTATTGCCCCTAAGATGTACCTACGTGATACATCAAGCAAGCATATTATTATGATGTAACTATATGTTTTATTTCGCCTAGCTAGTTGTGGGAGACTGGTTACTCTGAGATATATCTACAGTCTGTAGGTACACCACCCGGGAGATACCTGATTACCTGGACATTTTTTTTGGGACAAGCCCGCCACTCTATTCCCAAATCACTGCAACTCCTGAAAGCCAGAATCAACAGTGGCGACCACCATAAAAGCGGTGAGACAAAGCTCGACGAAATTAATCAGAAAAGTATAGCGCAGGAGTAGGAAAACCATAATTTCCACTTCCCTCCATATCAGCAGGAGACAGAACGAAACAGGGCAAATAGGAACAAACGGACGTTTACAACTGGGATTATTTATTTAAACTTCATGTACAATATTGATACATAGGCGGACTATCCCAGTTGCATAGCACTACAGATAAATATGTTATCATTAATGGGTCCTAAGTTATGATTCTATTTGATTCCAATAATAGGTACGGCAAAAACGCTTGAACGCACGGAAATCTGTTAAAGTAGCCCCAGTTGGCATCGGCTCGCCATGCTTTAGCGGGACCTGGGGCCCAATTCTGCTATTACAATAGACGACAATAGTGTCAGAATAGTCTGTCATTGATTTCATAATTGTTGATTTTGATAAGTTTTGACAAGTCAAAATCAACAATTATGATATCAATGACAGACCATTCTAATGGTAATTCTAATGGTCTGTCATTGATTTCATAATTGTTGATTTTGACAAGTTTTGACAAGTCAAAATCAACAATTATGAAATCAATGACAGACCATTCTGACACTATTGTAATAGCAGAATTGGGCCCCTGGTGACCAGTCCAACTACCGCACTTTGAGAAACCGGTACTGTCACGAGCACCAATATGTAAGCAGTGTAAACACTTAACAACATTTAAAAGTGTTTTTCTCCTACTGCTCTGATTAAAACTACATGTAGTTACGAACATAGTAATTTGGAACTCATGTTTTGATGAAAAAGATCCTATCTCCAAGTTACAATCGTTATTTCTCGCGAAAATTGCTTTTAAATTTTGGAAAGTGTATAATACATATTGGTGCTCGTGACTGTAGGTAGGTACTCCTTTTCCTTGGGATACCTACATATTAATACCCCATAAAGATATTGTTTAGTCAAATAACATAACCCGGATAATAACATAGTAAATTCCAGGAAACCCGTACACCTGGTTGCACAACCACTCGCTGCTGTTCATTGACAACCCCGTCGGGACTGGATACAGCTTCACCGATCATGAGGCAGGGTACACCACCAATATGGCTGAGGTAATACGCATTTCCTTATAAAACCTCTCTCTGTTCTTTGTTCTGTAAACACCAACAGCTAAGCAAAAAAAAATTAAATTGTTGAAGAACCTACCGACTGAGGTTTCACGTACTTTTTTGTATGACCCAGGGCCGGCAGTCTCGACATAGATACCGACGCTGTCGCAAACTTTCGATCGCTTAATAATAACGAAAAAATTCGGTTGCAATATGATGCTTGCGAGGAAATGCATCTTGGATGTAGAGACTTGCGTTCGGCGACGGTCGACCACTTTCCAACCTTATTACTTACGGCTTAGGGGGGAAAAGTTGAAAAGTGGCAGACCGTCAGTGAACTTGGTGCTAAGGTACATGAGATACACCTAACATATTCTTGCTCCACTTTTGACTCTGTGCGTTTATCAACCACGCTAAACGAGCATTTATAAAACGCATCCATGAAACAAGAGACCAACGATAAAATAAAAAAAGAAGATCAACTAGAAGTATAATCTGGTGAGGTACCTATATGTAGTGTGTATGTACGTAGAAGTAAGATCTATGCTATAAAAGACATTGTATTAATTTAAGAAGAGGAGTAATAAATGGTAATGGATCGGCTTCAGTCGTTTCACTAACACTAGTTCCCTACATGGCGCCCCGGAAATTGGGGCGCGTGACGCGTCTTGATATTGTGTTACGGCTCCAAACTATACAATACCTTGAAGAAAGTTAAATTCAAACAAAATAAATCAGTGCAAACGAAAAAAGAAAAAAAACATAAACATGTGTCGATCAAATGTGGAAAAAGAGACGGTTTTCTTAAACCAGAATGCAAGAGGTTCAAATAATGGCCACGTCGAAGAAATAAAGCTGCACATGTCAACTATCAGTGTTGCTAATAATTAGCAGCACAAAACTGATTTCCCACAAATTTTTTTTTTCTTTTTCGATTTCCCTTACGTCGATCGTCAGTACCTTTGGTCTACTGATACTTCTAGTTATCATTTTATTTAAATATGCCCAAAAAGACTAAAAGGCGTATAACGTGTTTCGTCATTATCATTCTCTAGCCCTTATCCTTATTTGGGTTCGGCGCTGCAGGTCTTCTTTTTCCATACTTCACAAAAAACGTATTCAATTTTACAAACAATTTCTTTCCAGTATGCCAGCCATCTCTACATAGCTCTGAAGCAGTTCCTGCAAATGTTCCCTGAGCTTAGAACTGCTCCGTTGTACTTAGCCGGAGAGTCGTATGCTGGCAAGTATGTGCCAGCCATGGCTATGGAGATACACAAGAGGAAGGACAAACTTGGATCTGACATTAACCTGGAGGTACCTAAATAAGATTCTTGTTTGAAATAATTATATTCGAAAATTTTTCCGACAATACGACAAGTCGATCTCTCATGTTCGCTAAAATACTCAGTCATTAATCTGGGGGTCTAAAATGGCCGCTTTAGCAGAATCATAATAATATGAATTACGTTTAAATTCTTAAAATGGTCATAGACGTACCTAACTACCTACCTACTATGATGAATTTTGGCCTTGTGACCATTTTACGAATTTAAAAGTAATTCATATTATTATTCTATTATGATTCTGCTGAAGCGGCCATTTTAGACCCCCAGCCCACCTCATTCACGAATGTACTTTATTGTCCAGGGCTTAATAATCGGTAACGCATACGTGGATCCAGAGATGATATCGCACATCGCGTGGCCTTTCTACTACTTCGGTCTTTTGGAAAAGGAGCAGATTGAGACCGTGAAACCACTGATAGACTCGTTCCAGCAGGAAATCAAGGCTAACAGAAGTATTGAAGCTAAAAACGTAAGCTTATGTTACTTTCCTAAATTGTGATTTGGACGGATTTTTTGCACTCCAATTAGGATTTTTAGATGCAGTCAACTGTATCGTTCATGGAAGGAAGACACCGTTTTGCTATGGTGCTTATATGATATGAGTGATTTTTGTAGAGTCTAAGGTAGTATGCCCTGTCAATTAAATCAGACATGAAAACCAGACATGAGGGTACCACCTTAAGAGTGAGATTGTAATTTCTCGTTTTTAATTTTGAGCATTGATGGCTTTTTTAAAAATAAACATAACATCACGCCTGTAATCCCGGAAAGGTTACCGAAGGCTCAGGCAGAGGTGTAGCTAATAGTACACGCACATTTCGCCAGTTATGTTTAAGTCCCATGTAATAGGAGGCGAGCCTATTGTCATCTACCGGGCACAAATCCCGACTCCGTGGCTGCTACTGAGAAATTTCTGTTGGAAAACCCCAATAAAACTTGCCCGACCTGGGAATCGAACCAAGGACATCATGCTCAGCAGTTGCACTTGCGGCCACTGGACCAAGGAGGCAGACACTAAAAAAACTATAATAAACAAAAAATTTAAAATAGACAATTATACTAAGTGCACTTCTTAGCCAAAAAAACATTCCCTGACCATTTCACGAACTCGAAAATCAGTTACAACCTGACTTCTAAATCCACAGAAATGGAACAGCCTTGTCACGGTCCTGCTCTTCATCACCCACCAAAAGCACGCCTACAATTTCCTCCGAGACGAGCTGCCGGTGGGCAAGTACGTCAACTTCCTGAAGACCTCGGAAGTCAAGAGGGCCATCCATGTTGGAGACATCCACTTCGGATGGGTGAACATGACCGTTAACATGAAGCTGGCCCCTGACTTTCTGAGTACGACGAAGCCAATGTTCGAAAGGCTGTTGGAGCATTATAAGGTGTTGGCGTATTGGTAAGTTTTTGGTAATTTTAACATTATTTTTCAATGAAAACCATTCGGAGGAAAGTCGCTATATTAAAGGTGAAAATCGCATCAACATCTAATGTGTATTTAAGTATTAAAAAAGTGTGAAAAGCAACTATTTTTTACGAATAGAGAAGCGATTGTATCGATCTGATAGACACAAAGACTTCCATTCGAATATGTAATGTTATTGTATTTATTAATATAGGTTCACCAACAGCTTCTGTGTACCACATATCTTAAGTATAGGTTTTTACAGTCTTGGACTTTCACCGTTGCCAATTACTGGTCAGCCAGCATTCACAAAAATAAGTTATAACATAAGAAAAAATTAAAACGAGTGGCTCTAGAAATTTAATAGGTACACGAATAAACTCCCTAAATTATTAATAATAAAAATAATATTGGCTTAATAGCCAATAGCCTCGACCAACATCTGAAGAGGCTCTCGCTTGGCTTGATTCAGAAAGCAGTACTTCTGGGACACGGCGCGTATTGTTCCTCTCTCAAGAGCCCTGACCACCGGTAGCTCGGACCCTGTTCTCGATGCTGGTGGGCTACTATTTTTTGTATTTTTAAATGTTTTTTTAATATTGTTTTGTATTTGAATATTTAAAAATGTAAATAATATGTAAAAAAATGAATAAACAAAATAATAAAAGTATTTATTTCACAAAAACATATTTTATATAGAATGGCATTATATCATAATTTTGGCTATTATATTAAAGCTCGACAACAACATACAATACTATCTTATCGCATATTTTTATGATATCAGTTACATACGTTAAAATTCTACTAATACAACTTCCGAGTAGGTATCCGATCCATATAATGAAATGCAATCATGATTAAGACCATTCACTGTTTCAAATGTCACTGAATTGAATATAAAGTAGGTACCTAGCTGTATCAGTATTAAAAATGCTTGCATATTAATGTGCCATGAATAGGCGCCTTTTGCATATGCACAGCCGACTGAACATCTTTGGTATTTGATACACTTTGACCTTGAGCTTGCCTAGTACGAAGTTTTAATAGAATACGAGCAGAAAGAGAACTATTGCTTGCCACTGAGGTACGGCAAATTATAAACTTGGAGCAGAAGATTCTGTTATCATTAAAGCCATTAGAAAATATTGACGAAAAATAATGCAGAATAATAACTTAGTTCTGACTTCTGACACACCCATATTAACTGTACAAAACCGAACTTTTTATAAACTTGATGTCGCATATTATGGCGGCACCTAGTCCCTCTTATATTTTACTAGCTTTTGCCCGCGGCTTCGCTCGTGTTAATTTAGAATTTGACAATCAATTCGGTTTGTACTCAGCTTTAAATAATAATATAATTCAATCATAATTCGAAACACACGTGGCGCTATCTATTATCATTTAAGAACGTTTTTGTTATTTTCCTCGGGTACTTTTTTTCGGTATGAACGTAACGTACCTATATGCAAAATTTCAGCATGATCGGTTCAGTGGTTTAGGCATGAAATGGTAACAAACAAACAAACAAACTTACTTTCGCTTTTATAATATTTGTAAAGTAATAAATATAATATTTTATTGACATAAATCACCTAGGTAGACTAGAGGATATTTCTAGACTCACAAAATGACCTTTAAATGTTAGTAGGTATCGCATTAAACATTGCTTTTTGTTAATTGTCATTCGCCTAGAGTCAGGGAAGTGATACAAGATATGTATTACACACATACCAGACTCATTGTTTCTACGTTTTTGTTTAGCGAAGGCTACTGTTAGCCTTTCAGATTTATTTTTCCGACAATTGAAATAGCAGTAGGTACCTACTCTTCGGCCTAATGTTCAGTAACAAAACTCCATAAATTGTTAGAATCAGTACCTATACAGTCAGTGATAAAAACAAGATATTAAAATTAAATCAGCAGCGCCTGCAAGCTTACTTATTTTGGGGGGATCACGGGCAGCGGGATTGTTCGAAAGAGATACCGCGGCCCTGGAACACAAAGGGCAAAAGAAGGAACATGGATGGGTTTTAGTCAGTAAAAGTCTGACACTCCCTCGCCAAGAGCGGGAGGAGTCATTTGACGATTTCCCATCCCAAAAAAAAGGGGGGGATCATGACTTCTTAAGACTTGAGAAAACGGCGCAATCCGCTAAGATTTCAGCCTGAGCTAATATGGACATTTTCATCCTGCCAGATTGGCTCATAGGCTGCCCGCATATCATATAAAATTCCCTTTGTGCTTAAGTCGGTAGAAGTCTGACAAATAACCCTAAGTCTCAGTCTTCTCGAGGCGGGACAAGTATAGGGCGAATATGTAATTATATGTGCCTACCCTTAAAATTTTTTGGTAAACCTTGCTTTGCTTCTAGCGGTCAACTGGACCAGATGCTGCCGTGCGTATTCACATCGGAGAACTACCGCACATGGAAATGGAACGCCTCACAGGAGTTCCTGAAGGCTACTCGGTTCCCCTACATTTTTAACAATAAACTCTCTGGGTAAGTGACCTTTATAAGTAAATATGTATTTCTTAAGTATAGCAGTTTTTGTATGAAATAAGTATGCAGCCTAGTCTACGAGTCGGTAGAAGGAGGAAAAGAATTGATTCGGTTATTTGCCCATCGTCGTGAGCATGATTTTTCTCAGGTTGCTAGTGGCGAGCTCGAAATTTTTTTCACCACGCTTCGGTTGGCTTGGGTACTATTATAGAAATAAGTTTTTCATTATTCCTAAATGTAAAAAAAAAACTAGACAGGTGTCAAGGGACACCCGGATGGAACGAAGTTCCTTTCGATGAAGTAGTGAAAGAATTGTAAAAAAAAAAATTGGCACAAAAAAACCACCACCACCACCAGCAGTTGGCAGTCGTTGCTTAACCTTGATCACCCATCCACAGGCACACCTGGGCAGTCGTTGCTTAACCTTGATCACCCATCCACAGACCAAAGACGAAACGATAATATCTGGCTTGCTTTCTATAACATGCGCACGCCGCACGGCTTACAATAGCTTACTATAGCAAAAACACATTACCCTCCTTTGCGTCGCGCAGTCGGGTAAAAGTGTCGTACACACTTTCGTCTGAATTTTTTCCGTCTAGCCCCGCACCGCGCGATAAGGAACTACCTACGTTCCAAAAACCCGGGATTTTACACGTGTGCCTTTTTGTACCTCCTCCTGGCGCCCATGGTCATGTCTATTTCATTGAATTGAAAGAATACCTTCTGATTCTTGCAGAATTGAAACAATAGGTACTTAGATTAGAATTAGCGTTTAGGCAGGTATGAGCACTGTATCATTATACACTACACGAAGGTAATGCATGCCATTTATTTTGTTAAAATTTACCGGTCACTTTGGATTTAAAAAAGTACCTACGAACATGACATACCAACCTTTTGACGACCTATTTGCGCTATACTCGACCTAAGGCAAGAGTGCTCACGATTCTAACTGTTATTGACACTATATTTTCAATTATATTATGTAGTGGTTTAATGACATTCTACTAACTTTACAAAAAGGGAAAACAACAAAATTTTCACAAAAAACTTGACATGTTTAACATTAAAAAAAAACTGTGCGCACGTGTCACCTTGTGACTGGGATTAAATCGTTTAGATTTATATCTGCGGTTTTGTGACTTCATTCCATTTTAATAATAAGATAATCAGTTTTATTAGTCTTATGAAAATTAAATTTTATATAGGTATTATTATAAGATTCAACGAACCGCCTTTGACTAGCGGATTCTACAATATTTTAACCAAAATCACATCTGCACACAGTCACTGACTTCCAGTTAGTACACGTGAAACTTTGGTGCCACTGCATGTGTTAGCAGGGCCTAAGTTTGATGTGCTGCTCAAACGAAGTTTTTGGGCCCAAAATATACCTCAAATTTTTTTCGTTGTACTTTTCCTGAAGGACAATGACCAAAGTTGGTACCAAAAAGTCTCGCGCCTCAAAACCAAAATATTATAGTAATTAGTTTCATATTTTTTTACGGCATTACGCGTCGGGGATTTGATTTTTGAACTGGAAATATACTTTTCGAGTTTAAAAGTACGAATATTGTTTTACTCCCTTTATATGACGTTCCGTTTCAACTGAATATAAATGACGTTCCGTTTCAATTGAACAAACCCTTGTCTGTCGAGCGGACTCTAAAATTAATTACAATTAAGTAAGATCAGTACACCAAATCGATTTAGTTTGGTTTATTGCTATTTGCAACAAAATAGATTTTCTCAGCCTAAAGATTTTGATTTATCGATTACATCCCTAAATCCCGACTAGTTTATAGCACTTACTATACTCTATGGTTTATAGTTATCTTATCTGTGGCATCTGACATTTGTACTGTACTGACTGACTATTGGCAATGTAAAGGTCTAAAATAAAATCTAGTTTCAGTCAAGCATACTGTGGATGTTACTTTAACTCGTAATTCTTACTAATATTAGTGTATTACGCTGTTTTTAGAGCAATAATGTAATGTATGTGTGTTAAAATACGTCGTTGGTAGCGTCGAAAAATAGACCTACTTTTTAGGTTAGTTTCGATTTTATAAAATAACTCTGAAACGCGGGTCTTTTTTTTCAAAAATAATTTTTGTAGGAGTTAATACGATCAGTGTAGTCTATAAAAAACAAGGTTTGATTTTGATGCAGCATGGTACGGGATTCCATACTTCCATGAGCATTCTCTTTTAAAAAAGAGAATTTTATTTAAAAGCAAAGAGATTTTTTAAAGAATATCAAAATTTTCTTTAAAAAATCTCTTTGCAGTCATTATCATCTGCCTAGCCTTTTCCCAACTACGTTGGGGTCGGCTTCCAGTCAGCGGAATACCAAAAAATCTCTTTGCAGTGACCAAACATACGTTTCAAGATCACGCTAATTATGTTATTTCACTAATTGGATAACATCAGAAAAACTAATTTTTCTTTTATACAGACATAAAAAATAATACACTCGAGAGCAATGAATCCGGGTCACTTAAAGAATGTTAAAAATCTCGGAAACTAAAAATGATAGGTTAATGCAATAAATTGTATTTAATAGACAATGTAATACTCCTTAAATGATAGTAAAAAAAATATGAGTCGCCATACATTTTATTAACATAAAATTACATAAAGAAAAAAACTGCTGATCTCTCCTTAAAACAAAAATAGGAAACATGAAATTTTTGAACTTTATTACGATTTTCTTGAATTTTAATACTTCGTATTGCCTCCTCGTGCTTCCATTACTGCGTTTACGCGGTTTGGCATGCTGTACACCAAGTTCCTTATACGATTTTGGGGAATATTCTCCCATTCCTCTGTGAGAGCAATTTTGAGCTCACGAAGCGTGATTGGGGGAGGGTTTCGTTGTTTTACGCATCTGCCTAGCTCGTCCCAAGCATGCTCGATCGGGTTGATATCCGGGCTGCGCGCTGGCCACTCCATACGAGTAATGTTCATCTCTTGAAGGTAGTCATTCACAATCCTACCTGTATGAGGTCGGGCATTGTCATGCATAAATATAGCATCCTCACCTAAATTGACCATAAATGGACCAACGTGATCATTGAGGATTTCTTCCACATATCTTACGCTAGTTAAAGAGCCGTTTTCTATGATCACCAGCTCTGTGCGACTTTCAGAAGAAATTCCGGCCCACACAAGTACAGACCCACCACCGTAGGCTACTTTTTCTTCGATGCATGCTTGCTTGAATCTTTCCCCTGATCTTAGATACACTCTGTGTCTTCCATCGTGCTTGTAGAGCATAAATTTTGATTCGTCGGAGAACATAACTTTTGACCAATCTTCAATACTCCAATTTACGTGGCTCTGGGCATATCTTAGTCTTGAAATACGATGCCCACGCTCCAGTTTAGGGCCGTTTGCAGGTCTAAGGGGTTTTAAGTTAGATTCAGCAAGCCGACGTCTTACTGTCCATGCACTTGGGTTACTTCCTCCGAGGCGTCGAAACTGATTTGTGAGTTCAGTTCCTGTGAGAAAGCGATTTCGAAGCATGGTGTTCACCAAGTATCGGTCTTCTCGTGCTGTGGTACACCTGGTTCTGCCCGTTCCTGGTCTGCGTAGGTTAGAACCAGTTTTTTCGTAACGTCGGAGAACTCTTTGTACTGTTGACAGCGACACACCGACAGTCCTGGCTGTATCGCGCTGACTCCGGCCGGTTTCCAGCATTGTAAGTATTCTGGTGCATTCTTCAGGCGTAAGCGACATAATTTCAGCTTGAATAATGAATATAGAGCACTATCAACATGGTTTATGTACCCACATAAATGACAGATTACAAACAAAAGCAAAACCAAATGCTGTAATTTCGTAGTTCCATCTTCGAAAGTGGCCCTTTTTCAAATTTGATTTTTTTATGATATAACTTTACAATAACTAAGAAGTTTGAATACCTTCATTTAAGGAGTATTACATTGTCTATTAAATACAATTTATTGCATTAACCTAGCATTTAATGTAAAGTCGGTAGGTACAGCAAAGCCAAAAACCTAACTTAGGTTTACGTTTTTTATCCAGGTACCACAAGACAGGGGGTCGTCTAACAGAAGTAGTGTTCCGTGGAGCCGGCCACATGGTGCCTCTGGACAAGCCTGCCCCTACCCAGAACCTGGTCGCTCGCTGGACCCACGACCAGCCACTCAGCAGAAGATTCGGCCTGCTCGAAGGATCCTTCATTCAGGACTTCATTCGCAATAATTCTATGATCTACCTCTAATTTTTTATAATAAATATTTTTGACTGGTGTTGCTTTTTTTCATACCTGACTCTGATATAGGAAGGACTAGCTTATGCTCACGGTTTTACTCGCTTAAGTTCGTTTATTGTACCACGGGATCGTACTACCGGGATAAAAAGTAGCCTATGTATAAATCCAGGTTACGAACTACCTGTGTGCCACATCCAAATCTGTTCAGTAGTTTTTGCGTGAAAGAGTAACAAATAGTAACAATCATCCATCCTCACAAACATTCCCATTTATAATAGTACCTAGTAAGAAGTAAGATTTCCGAATATAATAGAAAGATAGTGGTTACCGTGCTGAACAAGACGACGTTCAGCCTTTGTAACTTCCTAAGTTTGAAGCCTGTAGCTAGTTACACAATGGTTAAAGTATGCTAAACCATTTTTTCTACAGATTATTTAACAGTAAGTTGGAAACGCCAGGGTAGCCCGCGAAATTCAAATTTTAATCATGAATGACTTTCATGAAATAGTCAATCAATGGAATTAAAAGTGCTTAGAGGGTTATATTGGTGATTTTAATACATGCGTATTACGGCCGCGAATCATATTTTTTCTACATATAGCCTGACACTAACCGGCAAATTACAAAACGTAAGAAAATTTTAATGTCGCCGGCTATACCCTAGTGGTTCCACCCTAAGCATTGTTAATAATTAAACCCCATAATCTTCTTACATTGATCTAAGGATAAGGAAAACAAGAGAGGGAATTTTACTTATTGATTGTATCATGGCTAGAATAGCTAGATTTTCTGTTTTCCCTATTAAATAGTGACAAGTTCTCACGGTTAGGTAGATACTACTTATACATGCATCTTTTATTAACCACAAGCCAGTCAACATGCGATCCAGTGAGTAATCGGAAACGTCGCTTGCATATAACTCGTCAGCTATTCTAGGCAGGTACCTACTAATGTCCTAAGCAGACACGCTGCTACTTTGCAGCGAAGATAACATGCGACTTTATTATACGCATGTATTAGGATGCCATTAGCAGAAGAAAACGTGTTGCGCCGACCCCAAATAGAATGGGACAAGGGCAGGAAGATGATGATTAGGATGCCATTAGCAACGATTTAGTGAGCACATCTGCGGAACATGTTAAAAATGTAATTATAGGCATTTAGGCAATCTGATTCGAATGCAGCTAGCCGCCAAAACGTGATGCATCTTCGTAATAATGCTGAAGTGAGCGATATTTCTATAGTAACCGAACGTAAGGAATCACCTGACGCAGCAAAGTGACTTACTGTCAAATCTCCGATCAAAGTAAAAGTAAAGTGGCATATTATCTGCGGCGGCTCTAACTGACAACGTTGGTACCAGAGTGATCTAAGTGACAATTTCCCCAAAACTGAGGTTATTACACAATGGCAAAGAAAAATCATTATTCTTCCATGCCACAATGATCTCTAAGTGTGTGCTTTTCAGTGTTTTCTTCCTTGAGTGATCACAACATGTCACTATAGAATTGGTGCGGTTTGCAAAGTGAAGGCCATGCCACACTGATCTAAGTAATGAGGTGTACTTACATACTGTAGTGCCCTAGATCACTCTGGTTCCAACGTCGACAACTAAGGTATAAAGAAGTACCTACTTACAAGGTAAATAGGTAGGAAAATGAGTTTTAATCAGTCCCTAAGGGATGATTCTCATTAGAGCGGGCCGTGCCCGGGGCGGGCCGAGGCCGGGCGGGGACGGGCCGGAGCCCGTCCGTGCTGCACGATTTATATTACACCGTGTGTTAAAACGGGTTATGATTGTTGATAATTATTATGATTCTCATTAGAGCGGGCCTACAACCGTGGCGTCGTGCGGGCCCGGACGGGACTCGTACTGTGTAATATGAATTGCTTCATACAAAATGTATGTAACGTTTCAAATCCGTGCCCCGTCCGGGCCACGTACACGGCCCGCTCTAATGAGAATCATCCCTAAGGCATGTTAGTAGCAAGGCACGCACATGACAACACGTGTCGATATATTTAGCTCTCACGTTCACTTTATAATCCAGACCACAAACCGCAGCGTCATAAATATTGCAGTTACCTACGTTTAATTAGGTACTGACAAGTCCACATTGTTTAAAAAACATTTAGATATTACAGCGGTCATGATCATCGACTAATATAATATAAAATGAGAGTGACGATGCTGATATAAATAATACAGAGGGTAACAGATACCTCTATAAGTACAATAGGTACCTACCTCTTAAGTGGTGATTCACCTATGATCGCCAGCTAATGTTTTGAAGTCAGGATCCGACGTTCAGCACTCGTGGTTGCTACCACGAGACCATCGAGACAGTTTTGTGTAGGTAAAGAAAAGAAAGAAAGAAAGAAAGAACAAATATTTATTTGTCGCAGAGACATGACGTGCATACAAAAAAAATAACAATAATCATAAGGCGCATTAAATGTTATAAATACAACAGGACAGAAACAGAAAAAGAAAAGTTAACAGCTCGCACATCGTGACTGCGACAAGCAGGCTACCATTCAGCATGATGCTGTGCTATGGAGGGCCCACAGCACAGCAGTGGTCACCCGAGAGATGAAAAAAAAATCGTACGGAAATCAAGACAGCATATCTGATTGAACGCTAGGTACACACTACCTTTGCACTAGACGAATTATTAGAGGAGGCATTTGAAAAACGTGCAGAAGTGTGATCAGACCATGGAATTTAAGAAGGAATGAACGTGGATCATATGCTTTACTTTTAAAGGAATAACGCAATGACGATTGTGCAAACTTTAAATTAATATCGGTACGAAGTTTGGGCATTTTATCCTTTTAAAAATCGCAGTTTCAGCCATAAAAACGAAATGCGCGGTGACTGTTCACTAGCCTTTTTTACAATTTTCCAGCTCGCTTCACTCGCCGATACATCCTGTATAGTACTTTTTCTCCATAAGTTGACAGAGTTCCTCCTATTCTCATTCCTGTATGTATTAAATTCAAACTGGGTGCTAGATTGTACGAGCTCGCTGCGTTCGCTCTTGAATCCTGACTTTTCTCAATTCATAAGCGTTTCTGTATAGGTAAGTCGATAAAATTATTCCTTGCATGAATTGACACCAACAAACGAAAACCTTACATACCCGTGATGGAGTACAAGCTCTTTTCGGAAAGCTGAAGATGCACCATCCCCCCCGGCCGCCCGGAAATAAAGTAAACGTCCATGATCGTTTTGTAAAGGTAAATCCAGAGATGGGCGAACCGTCTGTGGATTTCACTGCCAGCTTCTCTGTTTCTCGATCATTATAATCTAGATCTCTTCAAACTTCGAGTGAATCGGTTTCTTCTAGGCAAGCGTGCTCCACCCTAGGCCGCGTCATCGCTTCACATCAGGCGAGTTGCGCCAAACGCAAACATTTAGCATTAAAAAACCGGTCAAGTGCGGGTTGGATTCGCGCATCGTGGGTTTCGTATAAAGTTTTAGGTATTTTTTTATTAAACTACATATCTTGTTTTCAGATTTTTGCTTTACATGTGCTGTAAGAGATTGCTTCTGGCCAAATTTCATGATTCTAGGTCAACGGGGAGTACCCCATAGTAGTAGTATAGTACCCCAGGTTTTGATTGCCTTGTGAAATCGCAAAATATGCGAGATAAACGGTCATATATCTTTTTGACGTTTTCACTGCTCCAAGGGGTAGCAAACCTGAGTATTTGATATTAATTTCAGATTGATACCTCCACGCATTCCCGAGAAAAAGTGTCTTGACAGTCGGACAGACATACGGACAGCAAAATAATCGTATGGGTGCCTTTTTTTGCCGACTGAGGTACGGAACCTTAAAAAAAGATGTATAAGTATAATTATGCCGATAATTTTAGTAAGGCTATATTTTTAATAGTTTAATTTAATTGACCCTAATGAATACCCATATTTACTTACATAGCGTAACATACTGACTGCATAAATATGTAGCCAGGTACTAAAAAAACGAAGCGTGGAAATTTCCTATGTTACGAATTGCTTGATTACGAATGAGTAATTACTATGTACCTCTGTAATTATTGTTTTAAATTTCTGTAGCAATATTGTAGACTAATATTTTTAGATTAAAAAATCAAAATAAGTACTTACTTAGTTTTACAGGATTGTTTAAAACATTGCACTTGCTCAATAAAGGAAACTGTTAATATCACTTATAATATTCTACCTAAATAAAAAGAAAAGTCCTGACTGACTGACTCATCAACGCCCAGCCCAAACCCTTGGACCTAGAATGCTGAAATTTTGCACAACCTCTGGGCCTCCTTTATAATGTAGACAAATAATAAGGAAGGATTTTTCGAAATTGAACCCATAAGAGGGTGAAATGGGTGTTTGAATTTTTCTGGGTCGATTGACTCAAAAATTAGTGTACCTACACACTCTTCAATTAAAATTATGAGACACGTGTATCACAATTTTTCCAAAATCATCTCCCAACAGAGTCAAATAGAGTTTCGAAACTCACCTAGACGGGTTCAGGCCGCGCAGTGTGGCGTAGAGCGTGCGGTTTAGATGGTGATGGAAAAATTTGGATCCACTAAGAAAGGGTTTTTCGAAATTCCACCCCTAAGAGGGTGAATGTTCTGTGTAAATATTTGTTCTGAGGGTCGATTGACTTGAATATTTGTGTACATACTCTTCACTTAAAATTTTGAGAAACGTGTACCTATCAGAGTTTTTTTTTAATCATCCGCCAATATAAATTCAAGTCCTGACTGACTGATATATCAACGTACAGCCTAAACTGCTGGTTCTAGAGACATGACATTTGGAGGGTGTGTTCTTTGTAAAGAGTATATTATGTATCAACTAAGAAAAGGTTTTCTGAAATTCCACCTCTAATCTGGGTCGATTGACTCCTAAATTTGGTATACATATTATGTACTCTTAAATTAAAATGATGAATATCATCTATTACTTTCTAGGGTTCCGTACCCGAAGGGTGACTAACGGGACCCTATTGCTAAGCCTCTGCGGTCCGACCGTCCGTCTGTCTGTCAGCGGGCTGTATCTCGTGATCCATAATATGTAGATAGTTGAAACTTTCACAGAATGTGTTTTTCTGTTGCCGCTTTAACAAAAAATCTTAAAAATTATAAATGCGAAAGTTTGTGAGGATAGATGGATATTTGAATGTTTGTTACTCTTCCACGCGTAAAATATTGAACGGATTTGGACGAAATTTAGCACACAGATAGTTAATAACTTAGATTAACACATAGAATACTTTTTAACCCAATAGTATGATCCCGTGGGACAGTTACCGAACTCCACGCGGGCGAAGCCGCGGGCAGAAGCTAGTAACTGATAAATTGATATGATGATAAATATCACATTAAAAAGAAAACTTCACTGCAAGCATCCTAACTGACAGGACAGTCATGCCCGTTTTATGTACCCTCAGCGCCAATATTGCAATTTATATGGTTTGACCATAGTATTTGAATGTCTTTGGGTTTGACAAGCAAACACCCGCAGCTTTTCCCGCGTGCAGTTAGGTAATTATAAAAAGGAAAAGAACCTATGAAAAAAGAAAGGGATAGTATCCTATGTGTTAACCCAGGATATAAATTATAATTTATAACCTGGGTTAACACGTAGGATACTTTTTATCCCGGTAGTACGATCCCGTGGGACAATTACCTAACTCCACGCGGGAAAAGCTGCGGGATTATCTCTGTGGAATACGCGACGAGAAGACCCGGCGAAGCTTCCCAAACGTTGCCTAGCCCAGTTGGATACTTCTATTAGCCTCCCTCTCCAAGTTGTTCTTTATACCAAACTGCAGAGTTTGCCCGAGGTAAACATATTGTCGAACAACCTCGAGAGGACCGCCATTGACAACAATAGGTTCTGGGGTGACGTGTTCGTTGAACATAACCTGGGTTTTGTCCAAGTTCACCCTGAGACCAATGCGTATTGAAGAATCAACTAGGCCATCCAGCATCTGCTGCAAGTCTTGCAGCGATTCAGCCAGTATGACGATGTCATCTGCAAATCTAAGTGTGAGATGTTCTCGCCGTTGATGTTAATGCCACGTCATTCCCATTCCAGCGTCTTCAACACATCCTCCAGTGCGTTGGTGAACAATTTCGGGGAAATTACGTCCCCTTGCCTCACCCCCCGACCCGACGCAATGGATTATCTGTGTGCCACAAATCCGTTCAGTAGTTTTTGCGTCAATCACTTATCCATCCTCACAAGCTTTTACATTTCTAATAGTAGTAAGATTTAAATTAAACAAAATTTAATAAAACAATAAAACCTAAAACAACCTTTTTTGATCAATGTATGGAAGACCCTGAAATAATTATGCAAGTACTTAGTCTAATTAAAAACAAAGACGTGAAATTAAGAAATACTTGAATGAAATCTTAAAATTATATTGCATTGTTATACACATATTGTGTTTATTTCTACAATATTGTAACTTTCCATCGCTTGTCAGAACCCTACACAGTCTTCGTGGGAACTATTGTCTGTTTCTTTGAAGTTATAAGGTGACACACAAGGTACATGTAATTTATTACATTATTATTATTTTAATTGAAAACTTTCCACCTGCTTGGATTTTGCAAATTGAATGTAGAGTAAGTACTTAATAGTTTAATTGAAATACAAAATTCTCTAAAAATTCTGTCATGTATTCGAGCTTTCTCGCCCCCTATTACATGGAATTTAAGCAAAAATACGTCAGTAAGTTCTGTTCAAACTTTTTGGTGGCTCGGAAGTTAGCTGCGAGTGACGGTCTGCGCAGGTATAACGGTCCAAACTTTATGGCGGCTCAGCTCGGAACATCTAACGTAAAGCTAGCTGCGTAGGACACAATTTTAGACCTATCAGCGGGACGCAGAAAACGTATCGGTTTTACTGTAAGTATAATGCGTGTACCGTCACTTGCAGCTAACTTCCGAGCCGCCATAAAATTTGAACCGAACTATAACTGGCCTACATAAAGTCGTCGTCGTCTTTAAAGCCAACCGGCAAAATGGGGAATGAAACATCCTTCCGACGTGCGAATGCAAAGCTCCAGATTAGACTATGGTCCCACTTGCTGAATGAATGAATCTGAAATGCCCAATGTATCCCTACAGGCGTAGGGATACAGGGCTCTGTGCCCAAAAAAGATAAGTCCTAGCATTGATACGAAAGGAAAAGAAAACGGTCAAGGTCAAGGCCAAGGCCAGGTCGCCAAATGCTTCTATAAAAAGATCTACAAAATCAGTACGCATACCTATGAATGAATGACCTAATGTTTTTATTCTACATAATTAGAATGCATGCGAAGAAAATACAAAATCCTTATTAAGGTTGCGTTAGCAGGGAGTATTACCTACCTACTTCTTTAGCTTCATGAATATTTATAATCATTATAAAGCTATAATAAGTCATTAACCCTTTTCTTTTTAATTAGTGCCGTAAATACTAAACAAGTAGGTGTGTAGTTTTTGTTCCCATAATAAAGACTTTAAATTAATTTCCTGTTTATTTAACTACGTATTTAAATATTTACATAAGTACCTTCTTAGTTTTATAAATAGTTCGTCTTAAGGTTGATGTTCCAGGGTAGCCCGCGAAATTCAAATTTTCTTAAGTTTTTTGCAATTTGCAGGCCAGTGATAGGTTGTATGTTGATGAACATTTGATTCGCGGCTGTAAGACGTATGTAGTTACAGAATTATAATCATCAAAATCATTAATACAACCCTCCGAGCTCATAAAGGTTCCGGAATGACTTTGACCTTGAAAAAAGTCATTTTTACACCTTTATGAATTTCGCGGGCTGGTTGGAGGATTCACCTTAAATTGCGATCTTAAAATAATCTGAAATGACGTTGATTCAATGTTAATTAGTAACTATTATTTTTAAAATTGAATCATAGGGCTGTATATTTTTCTATCACGTGGCAAATAATAAAACAGTTTTAGTGGTAACGGAACCCCTATAACGAAAGACTGCATTATTACTTCGCACTTAAAACAAAAAAAAAACGCGAGACTGGCTTCAGTTGTTTTTTTTTCAGGATTTTTCAGTCATGATAAACAGCAGTGCACTTGAGGCCGTAACTCTGGAACAGATTTCATCAGCGTCGATGACGTCACTAACATCGGACAATGTTTTGCAATTTCTCTGGTTGGCGCGGGTCGGGTCGTCGGTATCAGTCCGGTTAAGGAACTCGATGACGACGCGCGCGGTCGAGGTTCCATTTAAAAACATAAAAATTAACTCGTAACATTGATTTTAAATTAGGTAAAACTTTTGACATAAACTTGAAGTTTTTTTTAGTGCAAAATGAAAGTGTTTATTGGATTATTTTTATTAGCAAGGTAAGAGACTTGCTTGTTGTTTTGTTATCGTTTTTTTTCTGTGAATATTAATTATTTTTGTAACGCTGATTGTCATGAATGCATGATTTGTTACGATCTGTAGTTATATACCTACTTGCAGGGTTTGATCCAGATACAATAGAGGCACAGAACTCACAAGCATAATCGTCCGGTGTCGTTGCACTTGCAAATAATTTAAATTGATTGATTCATTGTCGTTGCCAATCTGAGTATAAAAGATAGGCAAGCTCTCTCAGTGAGCAAATCTAGATCTATCGTATCTGTCATAGTTTCCCGCGCAATTTCCCAGTTTGAAGCATTGTGATAAAGAAGTGGAAATATTTATTGTTGTTAAGTATTTACCTTATCAGTATTAGTGTACACATTTATTGAAATAAAATAAATCTTTCAAAAACCATTATTATTAATTTTTTAGATAGTTAAATTATTTACAAATTACAAAACTATAATAGTAATAAATATGTACAAGTAGCAAAGGGTTACAGGGCGTCCAAAAGTTCGTCCGCATCGCTGACAACAGGAAAAGTGCCCAGAAGGCTGGCAGCATTGCCACGTTGGATGGCAATGCTGGCAGCCAATACAATACAACCATTTCATTAATACAAAATGCGTGAAATTATGTTGCTAATTGGCCTTTAATGTAATTAACACTAGGATTACGTGAGTAACTATTAAGAAAAACAAAATAAGATAGTTTTCAGAAAAGTTCTTCTGTCAGTAAGTAGGTACCTACCTAACATATCTGGAACTCTGACAGATGTTATGAACATCGTGTGCTACTAGCTGAATAATTCGGATGTTTATAATCATTTACGCTTTTTATTAGTAAATTGACCTTCACTGGCTTGCTTTATTGTGAAAATATTTTAGATTTTAGAACAGCTACTTATTATCTAGTCTCTCGCCAGTTTTTGCCAATTCTTTTTTTTTTTTTTTGGAATTAACGTTTTCCTGCTTTTAATATTGACAAAACGCCCAGTATGAAGGAAACTATACTAACCACCACTACTACTAGGTACCATACCACCACCACCACCACTACTAGACTACCACTAACTACTACTACTACACTTTACTAATTTCCACCATTCCACCATACCACCAGGGGTATGGCTTGTGGTACGGTGGGTCCGCAATGAAGTATAGCCCGCGATTAGAGCTTCACAAATCGGCAATGTGCCCAAGTACTCAAGTATTGAAAGCTAAAGCTGAGCCAGGCGAGCCGAATACGAGCAGACCACAAGCAGAGCACGAATTCCCTTGGCGGATGCTCGGTCGAGGCTTGTAATTCCGTCTACGCTGAGCGAATTCGTCTGCGATTGTGATCGACTCGTCTAGAATCGCAGCTTTAAACTTTACCTACTCATATGCCTCCTCATCCTCATTAGTAATCAGGTCACGCTTTATTTCTGTTTTCACCATGCGTGCTAAGGAAGTAGGTGCATTTGTACTTAAACGATTAATATCAAACTTTAACAATGGTGTTGACCCTACGTTCAGGGTCGTCACAACCGGTTGAATGTCACGACCATTCCGAATTATATAATTATTCAGATTTGCTTCAGATAAATAAATAATTGTGCCAATAAAAATATGATTGGATGTAGGAAAAATCGTGTTAATTAATTTCGATTCCAATGTCATGATTTGTTACTTAATATGAATTGTAATTAAAACGGGTAACCTTTTTCTTCAACGAGTTAAGCCTTTAGCTTGCGTGAAATCAGTAATGAGTGCAATCATTTTTTTTTTCAGCTTGTCATCAACTTTGGCAAGGACACCAGCATTAATCCTCACAAAGCTAGTGAAGAAGAACTTTGTAGAACAAGCAAGAAATCTTTCGCTAGTAGATCCAAAACTGTTCCTCAACAGAACAAGTTACTCAGGATTCTTCACAGTCGATGAGAAGTTGAATTCGAATCTTTTCTTCTGGTATTTTCCAGCGGAAAACTTTACACCTAATACTCCATGGATATTGTGGCTGCAAGGAGGTCCTGGAGCAACCAGCCTCGCTGGTCTTTTCGACGAGATAGGACCTTTCGAATACGTTAATAATGAGCTAAAAAGTAAGTATAACTTATGTCCAAGTATATTACTAATTCAATAAGCGAAGGTTTTATTTATTTTATTCATGGATAAAGACGTTATCTATGTAAAAAATAATAATGGGAATTCTTAACCAGATTTGAAGACATTAATAAATCGAAGATCATCACCTACGTAAATCCTAATAGGTACTTAAACACTAATCTTCTCGACATTTTGATATTTTCCACCATTAATTCAGTTCTGACTACATTATTTTTTGCCGTTAAATTAAATGTAGCTAAAGAGATATTGCTGTGCTATTATAGTCCTTGCCTTTCAAGTGTTGGGCTTGGCTTGGGTAACCCTATAAAATGCGTGACACTCGCATAGAAGCAATAAATCAATAATGCAGTGTTTCCTTCCGTTGCGCTTGTACTGTGAGTAAATAAGTCAGCGACAGAAGTGTAATAACACTTCAGCTTAAAATCACTTTTGAGATAATTAATTTCGTTAAAATTTTAACACATGTAAAATTATTGCTTGAAACGCTGAAATACAATGTTTCGAGTAGTTTATAAATAAATAAATAATAAATAACCGTACAATTACCGTACAGTCCTACTTTCTTGAACATCAAAGATCCGTAAACATCCAAGCAAATATTCACAACCTCCACTGTTTATAATTTATTCGCTTGACGTGAAATGAGGAAAACTCAAAAATATAGCAATAAATAGACAGATAATTTCGCGTCGGTATCGCAATTACGTCGCACAAAACTTTCCTCTGTCCGCAAACTGCAGATGTCGACACTGTCCGTAGTATAAAGGGTGCGAATCTTAACACAGGATGGCAACAGTGACTTCCTAATACTATAACTCAATTACCGTTCGTTTCAACTCGTCTGACAAGTTGACCCCTCGGCCGGCAGATGCGCTTGCGCTCCTTCAATTGGATCAAGTCTAGATTTTATTTTTATGTGACAACTTTTCTTCGCGTCTCATGCAAGTGGTTTTTGGGTTCAATTCCGGTCAAAAATCACCCCATGTGATTTTATGAATTCATAATTATGTTATTTCTACTGGTATTTGTCTAGTGGTCGCAAGCACGACTGCTGAGCATGAGGTCCTGGGTTCGATTCTCGGGTCGGGCAAAGCGTTATGAGGTTTTTCCAACAGGAATTCCTCAGTAGCAGCCACGGAGTCTGAATTTGTGCCTGGTTGATGGCAATTGGCTCGCCCCCTATTACATGGAACTTAAACATAACTGGCGAAATGTGGGTGTATTTTTTAGGTACACCTCATCCTAACACTTGGGGAACCTGGAAATGTGGAAGTCCGAACTCAACTGGATTGGCCACCTTGTGCATATGCAAGTGTTTTGACCAATACCGAATGGCCCATTGCCTTCTCTGCATGAGAAGAGCCATTTAACCTGTATTGGGACAGTAATAGGCTGGGGTTATCAGATATTTTTATTAATTTTATTCTTTAAGTGAAAGCCATAAGTATCCAATTTGTTTGGCAACTTTGCGGTGTACGCTCATGATCAAGGCCTCTGCTCGAGTTACAATGTAGTCGGGGATTAGGGATACCCAGATAAAAACCCGTTTATATAGCCTTATCAGATGATTGATTTGAAGCGCTTGAAGCTAAATAATAACAGCCGCTCGGGTCCATCATCAGGTTAAACCGCTCTTGCCCAGGTTGGTCCGTGGATTCGTGACCACCCATTACATACCTACCGAGTTTCCTACGTGACTCGGAAAGCACGTTAAGCTGTTGGTTCCGGCTGTCATTTGTAGATTTTTGACAGTCGTTACAGGGAGTCAGTGGCTCAAAAAGTCTGACAACCAGTCTTACCAATCGGTATCGTATTACACAACACAGTACTAACTGGGTTGTGGAGGTCAGATAGGCAGTCAAAATATTGCTATTCAGCTGCATCCGGTTAGACTCGAAGCCCCAACATAGTTGGAAAAAGGCTAGGCAGATGATGATGATAGACATAACAGAATATCTAATTTACTCTGTAACAATGTGAACCAGTACAGTCCTGTTTATTTGTCTAAGTTCTGCTTCCCATGGGTTTCCCTAATGGTCAAATTAAGGTTGACCCATTTCCAGACCAGACGTTTAATATTCACTTCCGTTTCTTTGGCATAATTCTAGGCCCCTCGTTGTCTCATGTCGTACATAATAGCATTTTTGCTTGTGATGGAAATGATGAATGGAAATGTTTCGTTAGGTACGTACAGAACAAAAGAAAGTGCATACCTCTACGCGCTCCTGAGAAAAAGGTTCTTGACAGACAGACAGACGGACAACAAAGTGATCCTATAAGGGTTCGTTTTGAGATACGGAACCCTAAAAAGGAGTAAATGATAGCGTGACGGATGACAGGGGAGAATGGAAGAAAAAGAACGTGTTACGATGACCCAAAGTAACATGGGACATGGGCTGGAAGGCACACTGCAAAATTTACAGCAACTTTTTTATGTGCATAGAACGACGAGAGATAAGCATTAGATTATGGTTTTTATTTGTATTTAAATTATTAATTTCCGATTAATTGTTTGTTTTTTTTTATTTGACATTGATTTGATTTTCTTGACACTGTATTTCTGATTTGATGACATTGTATTTTTTTTTTGTATATTGTGATTTGTATTTATTTCCTGTTTCGTAACTTGTGATTGTAATAAGGGAGAACATGAAATAAATGTTTTTTTTTTTTATGTAGAGGAACTGTATCTACAGCATGTGTCAGAAAAGCGTGTTCATATTTAATTTTAATGCTGTGACTATCAAACTGAACAACTTCTCCATGGCAACGTCATCATATCGTAAAAAAATATTCAGCAATTCCATATAAAAATTTAAAACCTACTCTTCCTGTAGGGGACAGCTGATTTTTTTCGCATAGTCGTGTTTACAGGCTATGTTTTAGAGCCATATGCTATACAATTTCATAGTATGTATACGTATGTAAGTTGGGTACTTCCCCATCTGTAATAAAATAACCAACAAGACATAGTAGTCGTTTGTAAATTATATCCACATACAATTAGATAATATATAATTAGAAAAAATTATCTAGTTGTATTTTATTAATATTCACTTGTTTTCACAATCACGTTGAGTTTTCTTACTTCCTGAAAATGGTTACTTAATCGAGATGTTTTCCTCGTTGATTGTCATTCGATGTTATTGCAAAAGTAACAGTTGACCGCATTTTGGATCGTGTAATTGTTAAGGGATTTTTTAATTTTTCTTAGCCTCGATAGCAATCTAAATTGATTCAGCCCAAAATTTGGCGACGAGCTTGGCACTTTCTTTCAGTAGTGTTTAATTAAAAAACAATACTAAGATAAAGTATCGCCGTAATATGTACAACTAAGTACACATTTTGTATGTAAGTACTTTATTTTCCTTCTAAAAGTAACGTCTAAAAATCCGCATGGAAAAAGTATTTTCCCGTGAATTTCGACAGTACAGCACCAATTGGTACGTCGAAACTGCGTCGGGGAAATCCCTGAATGCAAGATAAAAATAGCGGTAAACATGAGTTATTTTGTTACAATACTGTTCTGAAGGGCGAACACATGAATACAATATGTGGATAGCTGTTAGTGCACTTATGTGTAGCATAAAAAACTGTACCATTAAATATCGTTTAGTTTTGTGTTATTGTATTATTATTATACCTATATGATGTTTAGTAATATATATATATATATTTTTAATGGCCTCTCGCAGCGCAACAACTCGCTAAGGTTGAAGCTGCTTAACCGGACAATCCTGTGGTGGCCAAAAATTACTTTAACACGTTTACTGCGGCAAGTAAAATCATAATTCTTCATCTGGTGCGGCGGCGGGCCAAAATGCGCCCCCAATGATATTTCCGCCAGTGCGTGGCAGGTCTTTCTAGACCCACCAGCACTAGGATAGATTAAATTGCTATAACTTTGTGGAAACATAATGTATACATTTTCTTTTTATATTGTTAGAATGACCTTGAACCCAACTTCCTTAGGTTTGATTCGCCCCGGGATCTGCCAAACAGGAAATGAGAAATAAAGCAGGAAAAGCGGCAGGCCGATATCGACCTGAACCGCACTAGAAAGTATTTTTAGTAGTGATGGGACAGAGAAAAATAAGGGGATATCGAAAATAAAACAGAATTATCGTAAAAGAACTGAAAAATGTTTTTATTTACTTATGGTCTTGGAAACATGTTGGTTGCATTTCCTGCAATATTTTTTTTTTTCTTAACTTTTTGTTTGCTTGGGTACTATTAAAGATTTTCCGCAGTCTGTCGTAGCACCCTGCACAATTTCTTCGTTTAGCGCTCATCTCAAGGACATGGTCATTGTCCTTAGGTTTTACTTGATTTTCTGAAATGAATTTTTTTTCTTAATTCCGTGTGATTTATTAACCATTTATGAGTTTTACCACAGAACTCGCGAAACTGAACAAATAAGACGTTATCACGTCAAAAATTATATTGCAAAAACAATTTACTGTACAAGTTAGCTAGTTTTTAAGAATAATCATTTTCATAAAGGATGATATTACTTAAAAAATCCCCACGTCATTATGAGTCTAAGGCTAATATGTGTAGACAGTAAACAAAACTTACCGCTTGTGCCTCGTTTTCCGTGCACATTTGTTTCCAAATTCTTTTTATTTTTCTTAGTGGAAAATATTTCTTCACTGCTGTCACTAACTGCAGGGCGAATTACTCTATTTTCCAAAAGAGAATGACCAAAGTTGGTACCAAAAAGTCTCGCGTCTCAAAACCAAAATATTATAGTAATTAGTTTCATATTTTTTTACGGCATTACGCGTCGGGGATTTGATTTTTGAACTGGAAATATACTTTTCGAGTTTAAAAGTATGAATATTGTTTTACTCCCTTTATATGACGTTCCGTTTCAACTGAATATAAATGACGTTCCGTTTCAATTGAACAAACCCTTGTCTGTCGAGCGGACTCTAAAATTAATTACAATTAAGTAAGATCAGTACACCGAATCGATTTAGTTTGGTTTATTGCTATTTGCAACAAAATAGATTTTCTCAGCCTAAAGATTTTGATTTATCGATTACATCCCTAAGTCCCGACTAGTTTATAGCACTTACTATACTCTATGGTTTATAGTTATCTTATCTGTGGCATCTGACATTTGTACTGTACTGACTGACTATTGCCATTGGCAATGTAAAGGTCTAAAATAAAATCGAGTTTCAGTCAAGCATACTGTGGATGTTACTTTAACTCGTAATTCTTACTAATATTAGTGTATGACGCTGTTTTTAGAGCAATAATGTAATGTATGTGTGTTAAAATACGTCGTTGGTAGCGTCGAAAAAATAGACCTACTTTTTAGGTTAGTTTCGATTTTATAAAATAACTCTGAAACGCGGGTTTTTTTTCAAAAATAATTTTTGTAGGAGTTAATACGATCAGTGTAGTCTATAAAAAACAAAGTTTGATTTTGATGCAGCATGGTACGGGATTCCATACTTCCATGAGCATTCTCTTTTGTATTTTTCTTTTATTGCTTGCCATCGTTGATTATATCGAACGCTACGTCAGATCAGTTAGATAGCACAACACTAACTGGCGGGGCGCGCGCTCTGTGCGGTATCGGGTCGCTTGCTGCCTGTTGGGAGGGCGGGCCGGAATAGGCTCACTGCCGCACTCAGCGGATGTTTTTCACCGTCAGTGCGTGGTAGGTCGATAAAAGCCTGCCGTTATGTTATGATGGGGAACACCTACATTTTTGACCGCAAGATGAAATATAATAATAATAATAATAATAATAATAAAGATTTATTGTCGAACTAGAACTAGATTACATGGCAAAGTAGTATAAAATAAAGCACAAGCAAATAGTTTCTTAATCTAGTTAGTGGGTGCCGTACTGCTCCCCTAGATAGGTTACAAAATAACCTGTGTTTAGGAGAAACAGTTCCGATCCCCATCAGAATTGGTTGACTCACGACAGCACGTGTTAACTATGATGGTATATTGTAATCATTCGAAAGCTCAAAAAATGTGTGAAAAAATTAGGTTCTTAAACAAAGATAAAATAGAAAAACTTAAAATCTAGAAACATCAATTTTAGAAAAGCCGGCTTTATAAAATGTTTAAACAAAAAAAAAACATAATAAAAATAAATTGTTCAGTATTTTGGTGTGGTGTGTATATTGTTAGTGTGATGAGTGTTTCGTTAAATGAATGTGGTGTGTGATGCATGTGTGTTTAGGAGTGATCACTTTTTTAGGAATTCTTCGGTTACGTCGTAGTTTAGGTTTAGAAGGTAGGTGCGAACAGTCTTTTTGCAATTAAAGTTTGTTAAGCCGTAAATGGGAATTTTTGCGTTGATTTTATTATAGAGAGATGGGCCAAGATAGAAAGCAAACTTTTTTATAAATGCTGTGCGTGTTGGTGGAATTGTGCAGATTAGGTCTTTACGGCGTTTGGAGATTTCATTGAATGGTGTTCGTCGGTGTTGCAGAAGGACAACATGTAAAATAAATTGTTGCCTTACATTAAGTACGCTACATGATTTATATAGTTCAATAGTTGGGGAGAGTATCGGTCTGAACGTAGCCACTTTCAAAATAGCTCTGTGTGCAACCTCCAGCGGCTTAAGTATGGTCTTTGCAGCACCACCCCAGCATGAGATACAATAGATTAGGATGGACTGACAAAGAGCAAAGTAAACGTTTCGGATGATGAACTGATTGGCTACATGGCGCAGAGTTTTAAAAATGTAGATTAACTTTCGTATGCGACCAGAGAGTGTGTTAATATGGGATTTGAAATTAAGGTTTTTATCCAGAACTACACCAAGATATTTAACCTGTTCTACCATGGCTAAAGTAGGACATTTACAATTAAGTTGATTCTGTGTAGGACAGGAATGGGCTTTTATATAGATTGGGGTTTTAGGCTGGGACGTGTTAGTCATAGAAAAGGTGACGAAGTTAGTCTTGTTGGCATTAAGGGTAAGGGTGTGAGAGGAAAGCCACTTCAAGGCGGAATTAAATCCCTCTTGCGCAGTAACTTGGAGTTCCGGCCATGAATTAGCAGTGAAGGTGATGGCAGTATCGTCTGCAAAAGAAACTATTGAGGCATTTGGAATTGGGAGATTGCAAAGATCGTTAATGAACACAAGAAAGAGTGTGGGCCCCAAAATGCTACCCTGAGGTACACCATAGTGAATGGGTAGTTCTTCACTCCTGTAGTTCTCTACAGTTACTAATTGCGAGCGACCAGTTAGATAACTCCTGAAGAGGTCAAGTGAAGACCCTCTGACACCCAGACTTTCAAGCTTGAGTAGAAGAGTGGAGACGGGAACGGTGTCAAATGCTTTCGCAAGATCTAAAAATATGGTGAGGACCTTCTTGTTAGCGTTTAAGTTCTGTACTATATTGTTAATTAACATATGGACTGCGTCACAAGTGGATTTGTTCCTGCGAAAGCCAAACTGCTGGGGTGATAACAGATTGAAGTGTTCGAGGTATTGGACTAATCGCTTGTTTAAGAGGCGTTCAAGTACCTTGGACAGTGCACTAAGAACAGCTATTGGGCGGTAGTTGTTTGGTAGGGTTCCGTCACCACCCTTGAAGATAGGATGAATAATTGCTCTTTTAAAAGAAGAAGGGAAGATAGCTGAATGAAAGCAAAGGTTGAAGATGTGGCATAGTATAGGGGCAAGGGTCCGTGCGTATCTTTTTAGGAAGGTTTGGGATATGCCATCCCAACCAGTAGCAGCATTAACCCTTAACTGGTTGATGGTACTTATAACTTCATCAGGATCCGTCTGTTCTAAAACGAACGATTTATCAAACTTTGTAGTTTTAGGGAGAGGTGAGTGGATTTGGGTGGTCTTTATATTTTCTGCGAGCTTTTTTCCAATGTTGACAAAGAATTCGTTTACATCATTGCAAGACTGCCTGGGAGAGTAAGAGTGAGTTAACAGTTGCTTAGAAGAGTTCCTATTTTTCTGTGAGTTAGTGATAGTCTTTATAGAGTCCCATAGTTTTTTAGGGTTGTGTTGTGCCTTATTTAGTTCTTCTGAGTCGAATTTTCTTTTTATTTTTTTCATAAGTGTTGTACAAAAATTTCTGTATCGCTTATACGTTAAAAGCAGAGTTTGATTGTCTGGTGACTGCTTAACTTTTTTGTGAAGAGAATCTCGGTTCCGGATGCAACGCAGCAAGCCTGGGGTAATCCACGGTTTCAATATCCTTTTACATGCAGGAACTCTGTTAAATGTCGTGCATTCATCTATGGCATTTTTCATTATTTGTGTAAGCTTGTCTATAGCGTTGTCTGGGTCAGAGATAAGAAAAAGGGGGGTCAAGTCTAAGTTTTTAATAGTTTTATCAAGTGCTTCATAGTCTACTTTGGATATCATATTTAAGGGAGTTGATTCTGATTTTTTATTTTGAGTATTAACACACAAAAGGGAAGAACAATGATCTGTTACCGTTGTCTCATAGACCAAGGTAAGGATAGTACTAGTGGACCGAATCATAATGTGGTCTAGGCAGTTTTTGCCTCTCGTTGGAAGTGTATGAGCTGGTAAAAATCCGTGAAATGCCAGGGTGTTGAGATATTCGAGGGCTCGTGAATCTTGAGTATCAGGTTTGATGTCCAAGTTAATGTCTCCAGTTATGATAACCGATTTGTAAGAAGTGAGAGTTGGAATAATGTTGTTGAGTGCAGTAAGGAATGAATAAATGTTGTCGTTTGAGGGGGAGCGGTAAATACAAAGTATAGCTACTTCAGAGTTCAACTTCACAAGAAGGCACGAGGCTGATCCAAGAAAGTTGGGCTCTTCACAAATGGTTATCATATCTGACTTAGCATAAACAACTACCCCATCGCTCTGATTAAGGTGTTTGGTTGTTTTGTATGTGTTATAATTAGGTAGAGTGGGAAGGCAGCAATTACTTGAGCACGATAGCCAGCATTCTGTTAGGACCAGAAGATCACAGTCAATGTTAATGCGATGAATTAGGCTTTGAAGGTTTAAGAAATTACAGTTAATGGACCGGATATTCTGCGTTAAAGTAGTTAACCAGACGTTTTCGTTGATAACGTATGACTTTGTAGCTTCGGGGGTACAAATGTGAGTTTCAGATACAGAAAATTGGTCAAGATCAGACATTACATCATTAATTGAATTAGACATTGTTGTTTGAAAGTAAGGGTAATAGAGTGTTATAAATAAGGCTATAAGTATGAGGTAGTAAGAACTTTGGGACGGTTATTATGAGTGATAGTGAGCACTGTGTAGTGTTATAGTGTTTAAACTTTTTGCATGTTTTTATTAAATGAAGTTTGTGTACATAGTTTTTGTTTGAGTTTTGTGTGCAGTTGTTTACATTAACTAACTTAAGTAAAGCGGCAGAAAAAATATTAACAAAATAAAAAGTAGTCGTAGAAAAAACCGTTAAGAGAAAACTCAAATTCCTTAACGGATGGCCTAGTCAAACCATGTCAGCTGCAGTCGGTACGGACATCTTTTGGATTTGTAGTTCACTTTTAACAACAATAGAGGGGCTGTCAGGATTCTTCTTCATCAGGATGCGCCCGTCCGCGGTCCAGCAGAACATGTATTGGTTCATCTTGGCATAGTTACGTGCCAGGTAAAAGAGTCGTTTAGAGTAGGGAGTTAATTGTTCCGCAGCGTAAGTTGGCGTTTTTGGAGCATCTATACCCAGATGAGTTGAGTTCAACTTGTTGTTAGGGTTTGATTTGTTGTGCTCCTTTACAGCTGACAGAAAGTTGGTTTTGGTCAGTGTATTCGTAAATTCGACTGTTAGGGTAGAATTTGGAGTTTCTTTTTTTGAAGGTAGTCGCGAAACATCGCGTATGTCAGACACTTGTAGATTTATTTTGAGTTGGTGCGATAGTTCCAGTAAGGCGTCATATAGCATCTTTTTAGTTTCTTTCGCTCTCTTGGGTACGTTGCGAAGCTCGATGCAGGTTTTTAAAAGGGCGCGGTCGAAAGACTCCGCCTTTTCTTCCAGTACTGTCAATTTAGTGACCATGGAGTTACGTTCCTTTTCTAGGATAGTAATTTTTAACTCGAGTGAGGTTAACTGTTCCGAAAAAGAGTTCACTGCCTTTTCCATTTCCGTAAAAGTTTCCTCTATTTTAATGTTTGAGGTTTTTATTGCAATTATATAGCTTTCTAGTTTGTCCAGACGGGTATTTTGTGAGGTAGTCATGTTTTGTATCATATCTCTTATTTCGTTCTTGAAGTCGGTCAAATAGTTGCTAGTACTATCGTCAACTGGTAGACATCGCCGCTTATTTGTTCTTTGGGTAATATTCGTATTATTCGTGTTTGTTGATGACTCATCTTTAGCGAACAATTTTGTGATGTCGGACTCGGAACGTGAAGGAGAATTATAATTTGGTGGGGTTCTAGGCGTCGTCGTCGTCGACATTTTTTGCATTTAATTTGGAAGTAACAGTGGAAACAATATTTGGATTCACAAAAAGCTTCGGACTGCGTCAGATTCGAACCTCCGATATATTTGTCTATGTCGAATTTTTAAAAACACCTGAGATAATCGTTTCGCACAAGCGAGAGGGACATAGTTTTCTTCGTCCGCACCAGCTGAAGTACCGCGGCAGGCCGATATCGGCCTGTTACGCAGTGAACGTGTTAAGGCCCCAGGCTTACAAACTAAGGATACACATTAAATGAACAGACACTAAGGGCACCCCCTGTGGGGTTCGGGCCTAGGCTTAGTGCGTCATTGAGGGGACAACTAGGGTCGGGCTGGGTCAAATTATTATTTGGGGGTTGATTTATTACTACAGGCTCAGCGGTGCGGGCTGGCTCGTCGAGCAAGGGTCGGGTAGTGATGTTACTGGGGGGTCGCGGAGGTCCTCTGCGGCGGGGCCGGAGTCGCGGTCGGTATTTGTTCTTGTGTTTTTTTAATGTACTGGTATCCCTACTGCTCTCTTGAAGGAGGGTAATGGGGTCATCGGGTTCGAGGAGGGTGAGTCTGGGGCGTCTAATTTTCCCTATCTTAGTGGGAATGTATCGGGCGGCCGATGAAATTAGGGGGTTGGGATGTTTTTCAACTGCCTCTAAGAAACGCTTAGAGAGGCGTTTCATGAACTGTTTGATGGTTGGGATTCTGAGGTCGACATGCAGTCGTTCGTTCCTAAGGAACCACGGGGCTTCCGTGGCTTTTCGGAGAAATCTGTTTTGGAGGGTCTGAATTCAAATTCAAATACAAATAAATAATTTGAATTTGAATTTGAATTTGAATCCTATGGATGTGGTGGGATTTGGTATGTGCGAACACAGGGCACGCGTAGGTCATGATAGGCCGAATACACGCGGTGTAAATGCGCAACTTGCACTTCAGTGACAATTTGCTGCGAGCATTCAGCATGGAGTGGAGCCTACCGAGAGCGAAAGCGGCGCGCGAGCGCACCGTCTTTATGTGCTCACCGAAGGATAGGCGTCGGTCAAGGATGACCCCTAGGTATTTAGCTTGCTTCTCCCAAGGGATCGGCTTGCCAAACATAGAGATCGGTCTGGGGTTGGGTGGGTAGGGTTTACCGGGTCTGGTAAAAAGGACCGCCTGGCTCTTATCGGGATTGACTTCTATTCTCCATTTCCGGAACCAATCGCCTAGGGCGTTTGCGGAATTTTGGAGGGTACGGGAGATGGCATTGGGGCACCTGCCTGAGTAGAATATGGCAGTATCGTCAGCGAAAAGTGCTAACTGAGCCGTCTTACTCTTTGGGATGTCGCTAGTGTATAGCGTGAAGGCTAAGGGGGATATCACGGATCCTTGTGGGACTCCGGCTCTGATCGGGTGGGGAGATGAAAGCGCGCCTTCAATGCGGTACTGGAAGGTGCGGTTCGACAGAAAGTCTCGTAAGATGAGCACGAGGCTATCAGGCACACCGAGCTGGTACAATTTGTATATCAGCCCGTTGTGCCAGACCTTATCGAAGGCTTTCGCAATATCAAAGAACAGGGCACCAGTCATCAGACCTCGCTGGTAGCGGGAACTGACGTGTTCGACTATGCGGTGCACCTGTTGGACACAAGAATGTTTGGGTCTAAAACCAAACTGCTCTTTCGGAATTAAAGATTACGCTGAGGCAAAGAGCCTCAGCGTAATCTTTGAGACGCTTATAAATAAGCCTCTCGTAGATTTTGCCAAGAACGTTGAGGAGACTAATGGGGTTTAGTAATAATGACAACCTTTCGTCCTTTATAGAGGAGAAGCCAGACATTGTCATGGGTGTAGGTAGTGAGGGGGGCACCTGCCCCCCTAGAGGCTTAGGATTTTTAAAAGTTATAGCTTTTCCCGCCTGATGCCACAGAATTGGTATTGTACGTAATAAATTGTAGCGTACAATGGTGTCACTGTACTCACTACTTTGAACCCTGCGAAAAACTCTTATTGGATTTTCGCGTGATCGATCGATATAGACAGAAGCTGAAATAAATTAGGAGCCTCTTACCCCGACGCCTTAATAGGCAATTATAGCATTTCATACTATTACATAGATACCCAAGGTTGCAAAAAATGCATGTGGATATTTTGATCTCAAATTACATACATAAATAATTATCTGAATTTATTCGAGGCAAGATGTAAACATTTTCGAGCTCGTTTCGCTCGCTCTTGCAGCCTACTTCCTCCTGAATGTTAACTTCGTCTGTAGGTCGATCAAGTAACTATTGTGTGAAGGGTGGAAACAATTGTAACATCTCCAAGGTGGGTGTTACAATTTTCGAGCTCGCTTCGCTCGCTCTTGCGGCCTACTTCCTCCTGAATGTTAACTTCGTCTGTACGTCGATCAAGTAACTATTGTATGAAGGGTCGAAACATTTGTAACCTCTCCTAGGTGGGGTGTTACAATTTTCGAGCTCGCTTCGCTCGCCTTTGGAGCCTTACTTCATGTTGATCTTAAAATTATCGTTTTAAGTCGATTAAGTAAGATCTATTTCTGAATAAAAAGACAAAAAAAAAGCTAACTTGTCTGGAGTGGAAAGCTTTCTTTTAGTTCCTAGACTTTTCAAATGACTGTTCAAAATTAGTAACTTCTACTTCTATCTAAATAAGTATCAAAACCTAAGCAATCCGAGGGAACCGAGATACTAACATTTTTGAAGCCGAAAAACATCCTCAGGATGATTGGCGAGAGAACCGATACAGTTCTGCTCAGTAGGTTCACTGAACTCCATTTGTTGCGAGACCGGTGAGCCTACTGTGCAGGGGTAAGCGGTGTGTCTAGTTTCTTCCTTTTCTTCTATTACTAACATTAGTTATAAGCAAAATTCTGGTTACTAAAAACTTTGCCTTGCCTATGGACTTTTTTGTCTGAAGTAAATGTTTCCTGCCAGGGCTGCGGGTCTGTTCGAAAGAGATACCGCGGCCCTGGAACATAAAGGGCAAAAGAAGGAACATGGGTGGTTTTTAGTCAGTAAAAGTCTGACACTCCCTTCCGCTCCACCCAGAGCGGGAGGAGTATCATTTGATGATTTCCCACCCGAAAAAAAAAGTAAATGTTTTTTTTTATTGCATTTTAGAGTCTTAGAAGAACTTCAGCTGTTTCCGAGTAAACTTAACCCTTAAAAATCTGTTTTTACTTCCCCTTTCAGCCCAAAAGCTGGCGACGCTCTTGGACATTGCACACATATTTGATGATTTCACGGCATTTGATTCTTCTTTGACGATGAAATCTGTCATTTTGCCAAGCTAAGAAAAGCAACCATTTTTTAGGGTTCCGTACCCGAAGGGTAACCAACGGGACCCTATTACTAACCCTCCCCTGTCCGTCCATCTGTCTGTCAGCGGGCTGTATCTCATGATCCGTAATAGACGAAATTGAAATCTTCACAGAATGTGCATTTCTGTTGCTGCTACAAACAATAAGAACAATACATTAAAAATTAGAGGGGGCTCCCTTATTACGATGGTACGGAAAGATGGTGAATGATGAATGATGGCACGGATGGTACACGTGTCCGACTCATTTTTGGCCGGTTTTCTTGTTTATGCTGTACAATAATTGTCCTGGAAGATCAGACTCTGTTCGCTGTCTGCACTTATACACATATAAGTAAACAACGACTTATGCGTCCATATATCCACTTTATTGACTCAGATTTTCCACGGCCACTTTCGATGAATTCCAACACGCTTTCGTGTCACCAATTTTGTACATGGCAACTATTCAAGGTGAATTTGGGACTTATTACCGGTTTCCGAGGGTCAGATTATGAGGTAAAGAATATAATATGTTTCGGTAGTGAACCGGTTTCGATAAAATATCACGGCTTATTGTTATGACATAGAGGTATTATGTGAAATGCTGCAGACAGGAGCTGCGTGCATCTTTGAGATGGGCTCAAAATGAGTTGATTGATCGATGTAAGGCGAAGAGGTCCTTGACAAATTTTAGTGTCCAACAACAGGCTATACGTACTACCTACTTAATCCATTTCCACACACTATCACATTAAATTTGATTAAATATAACATTAATTCAAACTCATCAAGTGATCACATTGAGAACCACTTTAGTTTTTTCAGTACTGAAAAAATAACCTAAACGACACACATGTCCATTAACGACAAAGACAAGGAACTAGCAACACATCTTGTTCTGGTAATAAGAGCTTTTTTCATTTACTCAAGGGTCAAGGGTTCTTCAATCGATCGAAAATACATAGCAAACAAAAAAATCAAAATGTAGATATACTTTGTTTGATTTAATGCGTGCTCAAATTGGTGTGCAAACGAAACACCTTGTTTTAAGATGTAGATGACTTTAGATGGGTAAATATTTGGCACCGATTTTATGAATAACCGATGATTCCAAAAGGTTTTGAAGTAGCGACCACGTAACTGTAGGCACAGCGTGGCAGGCCTCTCTCAAAGAGGATCTATGCTAGTGGCGGTACTTTCATACAAGCTTGGCTTGCCCTTATAAGTTGCCGTGTCGACGGCGCGTTCGTGTTCCACGCGCGCTTCAAAGAGATGTCAGCAAACAGGAGGGGCCCGCAAGGGCCGATGCCTGCCAGGGCTGCGGGACTGTTCGAAAGAGATACCGCGGCCCTGGAACATAAAGGGCAAAAGAAGGAACATGGGTGGTTTTTAGTCAGTAAGAGTCTGACACTCCCTTCCACTCCGCACAGAGCGGGAGGAGTCATTTGATGATTTCCCACCCGAAAAAAAAAACTAGAGAGGTGTCAAGGGACACCCGGATGGAACGAAGTTCCTTTCGATGAAGTAGTGAAGGAACTGTAAAAAAAAAATTGGCACAAAAAAAACGAAAATATCTGGCTTGCTTTCTATAACATGCGCACGCCGCACGGCTTACAATAGCTTACTATAGCAAAAACACATTACCCTCCTTTGCGTCGCGCAGTCGGGTAAAAGTGTAGTACTCACTTTTCGTCTGAATTTTTTCCGTCTAGCCCCGCACCGCGCGATAAGGAACTACGTTCCAAAAAAAAAAAAAAAGAAAGCCCTTATAAGTTATAACCCAACTACTTTTCATGATGTAAAGGCTTTCTAAACAGTCTGCTTGCCTTAAAGGCTTGCCGTATTGATGGCCACTAGGCACGCCATAGGCGCTGGGTTCTCGGCAACATAACACCTTTGCCTATGGCTCGGATGTGAACTCCACCTCCGCTGCAAGTGCAAAGTTTCCCCACTAATGTTAAAATAAACTATTTTCATCGATTCTTTAGATATTAACAACTTCTGCAATTGTTGCGAAAAAAACCAATTATTTCAAATTTCAGTGCGCAATTCATCTTGGGCCAAGGATTATTCGCTGCTCTTCATCGACAACCCTGTGGGCACTGGCTTCAGCTTCACAGACAGCCCTAAAGGGTTCATACAGGACATGGCCACGGTAAGGACCTCGAATTGTATTCTTCTTTTCGAATCGATGGGAAAAATATTGCATACTAGTAGAGCCACCAGACGCTGTCCTATCCTGTCTGGATGTCGATAACAGTGCCACCTACCTGGTCCAATGTTGAGGTCGCGTCCTGAAGGCGGCGCGGCGACGCTAATAGCGGCATCGCAGAGGCTTTTTTAAGGTCCTCAGTAGTCCAGGTATTTAAACAAACACTTACGCTGGATGTCAGTGTGGTCTATATTCGCCATTTCGCTAGGTTGTGCTTGCAGCAGCCTACTTCAGTTTTCCTTTTTATATATCGGGCTGGGGGTCTAAAACGGCCGCTTTAGCAGAATCATAATAGGATAATAATATGAATTACGTTCAAATTCTTAAAATGTTCATAGACGTATGAATTGTCACCTTGTGACCATTTATCCTATTATGATTCTGCTAAAGCGGCCATTTTAGACCCCCTGGTATCCGCAACTCCACATTCGAAGCGCCTATTTTGCGTACGGTAAGTACAAAATATCCTAATAAGGGCAGAGCGGAGGGGCGCAGGTAATTTCTATATGTAAATCGGTCATAAAACTATGCGGCTTACGATATATTAGTTTTATGCATAATTTTTATGGGTAATTGAACCATAAAAGTTATGTTCACCGGTTATGTTGGAACATAAAAGAGCTACTTATTATAATCGCAATGGGCTAACGAGATTACGCGTATTTACCCTACTCGATTATGGAATATTACCCTATTTTAATAAACCCGTTTCTGTTTTACTTGTAAGTATGTATTTTATTCATGAACTTTCATTTTACTCATCATTATGAACAACTTGATTGGCCTGTTGGTCTAGTGGTTAGTGACCCTGACTGCTAGGACGGAGGTCGTGGGTTCGATTCCCACACAGGACAAATCTTTGTGCGATGAGTACGATTATTTGTTCAGTATCTGGGTGTGTATTTATCTATAATATGTATGTATTTAGAAATATATAAGTATGTTTATCAGTTGTCTGGTTGCCATAGTACAGGCTCTGCCGAGTTTGGGATCAGATGGCGGTGTGTTGGTTGTCCCAAGATATTATTATTATTATAACTTTTACTATGGGACCAAACATAAAATCGTAAAAAAAAATCTGCTGTTCCCTACATTTTGACGTTAATCAATTTTATTTTATTTTATTTAAGTTAATCGATCATAAATGTATGATTGATTAACTCGTTAAAATGTAGGGAACAGCTGTTATGTAGGGAACAGCTTTTTTCGCGATTTCATGTTTGGTCCCATAGTAAAAGTTGTTCATAATGATGAGTAAAATGAAGGTTAATTGGTAACTTAATTGGTAGTTGCCTAGTTGATTTGAAAACGTTTCGGGCAGTCTATCACTTTTTTAAAAACAAGTTTTGTCGAATGCCGATCAATCACATACCGTCATCATCATCATCATTTTATATGTACCTATCAATATGTAAGTATTAATTAGTGTTCTTATTTTTTATTACAACATATAATTTTATTATTATTTTATTTTAATGTTTATTTTATAGTCAGATTTATGGTTTTCAAATGAATCGTGCGCCGGATTTCTGAATACGGTCCTTTGTTACTGGTTTCGTACAGACACCAACAAAAGTCAGTTCATGTTTCAATTTTTTTTTATTACACCTATGTACATACAACATTATTTTTAGGTCGTTCTGGAGCCGAATACCATGAACTCGAAACGATTGGGACTATTTTTTTCAAAAATAAACAATAAAAAAAACACGAAAGAATATATTTAATGTTTTTTTTTTTAATAATGAGAACTCAAATGCATATGACGTATGTGTAAAACGTATCCACGATCGGCAACACATGCGAACGATACCCATTGAAAAATTAATTCATCGATCGATTCTCATTATTTCACAAAAAAAACATTAAATTTATTCTTTCGTATTTTTTTTTATTGTTATTTAAAAAAAAAATAGTTCCAATCGTTTCGAGTTCGATGATCGAGTTCATGGTATTCGGCTCCAGAACGACCTAAAAATAATGGTGTATATCTTGCTCCTCTTTCTACCGGTGCACGGTGTTACTCTTCTATTCCCCCCGTCATCTACCAGTGGCATATCATAGGCGGACTACCACATGCCAATCTCTACCACTCAACCTTTAGTCAGTCAATTGTTAAAGTAATATTGATCACCAACTTTTGTTTACTGACCGTACCTAAACTCTCATTTTTTCTAAGAACTCAATGAGTCGTGTCACAAAACTTTGCGGTATGTGGTAAAGTTTGTATTGTGGTTCAACAGAGCTTCTGTTTTGCTAACTACTTGAGTATTGATGGCTTTTGGCTTTCAAAAAGTGGTGATATTTATTTATTTTGAATTAATTATTATTTAATAAATGACGTTGTATCTGAGGTAACGATCGAAGGACGTTCGGCCCTTAGAAATGTAAATGTGTCTGTGTGCCAATGTATGTTTAGGAAGTGTATTGATCTTATGTACCGACAGCAGAAAAAGTTGACGAATTATCTTATTAGAATAAATTAACAGTTACTTATTAATTAATAGCTTTTGCCCGCGGCTTCGTTCGTGTTAATTTAGAATTTGACAATCAATTCGGGTTGTACTCTACTTGTGTAATAATATAATTCAATCATGATTCGAAAGACACGTGGCGCCATCTATTATTATAAGAACGTTATTGTTGTTTTTGTCAGGAACAGTATTTTTATCCGAGATGAAAGTTACTTTATGTCCGTTTCTGTATACCTGAAAACATATATGCAAAATTTCAGGATGATCGGTTCAGTGGTTTAGGCGTGAAAAGGTAACAAAGAAACTTTCGCATTTATAATATTATGTTAGGATTAAAGTTATAAAATACCTTTATGTTAACTGTAGTTGAGATGTCGATATTATTTTTAATTGAGTCAATTTATGTGTATACATAAGAATAGTAAAATTTAATAGCAACAAAAGGTTAAAAATAAATATCACGAACTTGAGATTTATGCAAAAACAGCTAGATTTTCCCACATTGGTGTAGGAAAATCTAGCTTAAGAATCCACGATAGACGTATACCTAATAATTAATTTGTCTACCTTGAAATATTTTGTAGGAACACGTGTATTAAAAAAGCAAATCTAATTGTGACTCACGTTTCTGTAATCCTTTGTATGAAAACATAGTTTTTTTTTTCTATCAAATTATACAAACATATTTTTTACATTGGCTTAAATATTTCAGACAGTTTTAGTAGGTAGTTCGAAACTTATTCAGAAATAGATCAATTTTCACGCAGTAAGCACAGGCCATTCGAAGCTGTCAACTGGTTAAACATTGGAGGTAACATAGATATCAATATCCGGTTAGACTGGAAGCGGACCCCAACATAGTCATGAAAAGGCTAGGCAGATGATGATGATGATGATGAGATATAAGAAAGAGCGAAGATTTTCTATTATAGTTTTGTAGTTTGTAAATAATTAATAATTTGATTAAAAGAAAGAGCTAAGTTTAAAAAATATTTTTATGATTGATCTATCCCAGGGGTCACTTAATGGCGGACGCAGTTGGGATCCGGACGGCCGACCTATTTTGTTGCGGACCATAAGTAAACAGTACAAGATAATCTACTTGTGGTTTACTTGAGTACGTAATTTAATATTTCCCGCGTTTGTCTTTTCTGCCGTCGATTCGACAACGGCCGAGCGCGAGATCGCGATACATTTTTTTTTTTTTTTTACAATGGAAATACACGGAGAGGTTGGCTTTAAACCTTACGACATTCACACAATCATTAATACAACCCTTTAATCTAAGTACGTTTATACCCCATTCAATAACTATTTCACGAACAAGTCAGTCAATGTGGTTATATGAACTTAGAGGATTGTATTAATGATTATAATTCTGTAACTACATACATTTTACATACAACCTGACACTGGCCTGCAAATTGCAAAAAACCTAAGAAAATTTCAATTTCGTGGGCTACCGTGGCGCTACCACCTTAAAAACTACAAACGAATCTATACTAAATCTCTAAAGCTATTCTAATAAATAAAAACTTTCACATTTCAGTGTTCAAGCCACCTATATAATGCTCTCAGGCAGTTCCGGCTGATCTTCACGGAGATCAGCAAGGCTCCTTTCTACATAGCTGGAGAATCCTACGCAGGCCGCTACCTTCCCGCTCTCGGCGTGAAGATATTGGAACAAGACCGTGACATCGGTATCCTGGATGTGAACTTACAGGTACGAAACTACGAAGATAGTTTTTAGTTCATTAATTTGTTTCTTGTGATGTGTTGATGGAAGAAAGAGAAAAAGGGAAACTCAGCAACCCATATATGCGATCTGATATTTCATACATTCCAGCAATAAAGGGTCTTAAAAACGGAAAAGCTGCTAGTGGTAGATGACATTTGTGTGGAACAATTTAAACACCTGGGCCCCGGAGCGGTATCGGGGCTGCTCACCCTTTTCAACTCATGCCTCAGAGATATAAAACTAAACGCATTCTGGGTGAAATGCTACGCAACCACCGCCGTTTCGTACGGTCCACACTGACTGAATAGCAGATCCTTTTGTCCGAGTTTAAGTGCACTTAGAATGACTTTTCCACAGCAGTGCCGTAGCTTCCATTTTATTGAAAATCAACACTAATGATCAGCCCAAAACGTCCGCCATCGAAAGATTTATTTCTACAGATGACCTGGCCCTTTACGAAAAAAATCTCCAAACGGCTCTAGATAACCTGAGCACATACTACGAGGCCTGCAATGATTTAAGACCTAATTCGTCTAAAACGCAGTCTTGCTTATTCCTTCTGAGTAATCGTCACTTCAAACAAAATGGCCAAGAGCTGACTTTGAGCACAATAACCATCCGTTCACTGCACTGCACACACCTATAAAAAGCACTGCACAGAAACTGAACTGAACAGAAAGTCAGGACTCGCCACAACTTGTTACGTCAGTTAACATCCACCGCCTAGGCCATGTCCGCGCAAGTTCTCCGGACATTTGGCATGACTCTCTGGGTTCCCTTCTCGGGTGGCAAATTTGCATGCCCAGGGTGGGATCGATCTGCTCGCCCGAGAATTAGATGACGACCTTAACGAAACATGCAGAATAATCACCGTCATCAGCGCCATCTAAATAGGCGCCTAAAAAAAGCGCACTGCTGGATTCGTTTGCCTCAGCTCGGCTTTGCTTGCCTCTTCGACGAGCACAATGCGTGATGTTATGTGTCAGTCAATAGCTACACTATTATTAAATGTACGTCCAATATAGACTGTAATGGTACTAACATATACTTTTTAAAATGCCATTAAATAGAGGTTAAATACACTGACACCTCACTTTGAATAACGGAAACTAACTAACGAGGCAATCTCATCATAAGGCAATTGACGCAAATGATTCAAATGATAAATGTAACAACTAATTGACAAGGTCATGATCACAATCATTTTGAGGTTGGCATCCGCGAAATTCGTCCTTGAATGAGTACAAATATCATTTGTGACTGGCTTCTGTCCGCGTCTTCGGTCTCGTGCATGTCAGAAATTATCCTATGGAAACGTATTATTAGGTTAAAAACATATTGTATCCTTGTCTCTATATTAAATAAATAAGTATACCTACGAGTATATTTATTTATACATCTATACAAAATAACAGCTTTTAACTGAATGCATATTATGAAAATACACCATTAGTTTGAGGTCGTTCTGGAGCCGAATACCATGAACTCGATCATCGAACTCGAAACGATTGGGACTATTTTTTTCAAAAAATAACAATAAAAAAAAACACGAAAAAATAAATTTAATGTTTTTTTTTTTTAATAATGAGAACTAAAATGCATATGTGTGTGTAAAACGTATCCACGATCAGCAACACATGCGAACGATACCCATTGAAAAATTCATTCATCGATCGATTCTCATTATTTCACAAAAAAAAAACATATTTTATTATTACATTTTTATATTTTATTCATTCATTTTATTCTTTCGTGTTTTTTTTTGTTATTTTTTGAAAAAAATAGTCTCAATCGTTTCGAGTTCGATGATCGAGTTCATGGTATTCGGCTCCAGAACGACCTAAAAATAATGGTGTATATCTTCACTTACCTATAACAATTTTCTTTTTTCAATTTTTGTCTGTCTATTTGTCTGTTTGTTCCGGCTAATCTCCGAAACGGCTGGACCGATTTAGATGGGACTTTTACTGGCATATAGCTGTTGTTATAAGGAGTAACTAAAGCTACTTTTATCTTAGAACAAGAATTTGGGTTCCGTGAAAAAAATTAAAAGTGGTAACAAAATCCGATTCGAAAGGGAAGTAATTTTTTTAATAATAATTACACGCGAACGAAGAACGCAGGCAACAGCTAGTTAATAAATAATAATAAATTATGTAGTACGAATTCTTTTAGCAATTTAATTAAAACAGTTTTTTTTAAACCGCGTTGTACTTGGCTGTACTATGATTTCAATAGAGTCTTAGGCTTTTTACAATAAAATTAAATAATATTGTAGTGTGTTCAGAAAGTAATGTATTTTATTTACATAACTGCCTATAATACGAGTATTTAAATAGTTGTTGTTATGACATGTGCGTTTTTAGTGGTTTTTAATAGGTACTCCGCTATCAATTAACATATCACTTTAAATATATTATGTATATGAATGCTCTATAAATGACGGTAAAATTGTTTTTACGTAAAAAAATACTGACATTTACTACCTATGTTATTACGATTTAATTTTTATAACTTTGCCAGTTACCTACTTTTGGCTTCTACTCGAAACTGGACTATCAATGACCGCAAATACTTGATATCAACTTTAAGCAGAAGTGTTGAATAAAATTCCAAATGATGTTAACCTGTTATACTGGTTTATATCAACAATAGTACTAATAACTCACTATAATAACAATAATAACTAATAACACTAAGTGTCGGGCATGCCACCGTCCGGGTGAGTCCATCAGACATATTATTTCTGGTTGTTCTCGTCTAGCTAACGGCGAGTACTTGCACAGGCACAACCAAGTAGCCAGGATTGTTCACCAGCAACTTGCCTTGAAATATAAACTTGTGGAATCTGAGGTACCGTACTACCGTATGTGCCCGACCCAGTTCTTGAGAAAGACCATGTCACGCTGTACTGGGATCAGTCTATCATAACTGACAGGACTATTGTTGCCAATAAGCCTGACGTAGTGGTGATAGACCGATCAGCGCGCCACGTAGTGATAGCCGATGTAACCATCCCGCATGACGAGAACCTCGTGAAAGCTGAGAAAGAGAAACAAATAAAATATTACACACGAGGTTGTCGACATGTGGAATGTGAACTCGGCTATCATTCTGCCGATTGTCGTGACGGCCAATGGCCCAATGGCCTTATGGCCAAGAGCCTCGATGACCATCTATCGAGGCTCTCCTTAGGCGTCTGGATCAAGGGCCTGATTCAGGCAATGATGTGGAATTAAATAAATAAAGGAAATAACACTAATAAGTAATAACACACTATTAAAATAGAAAAATACGTAATATACATTCTTTGATTGGGTAGATAATCTTTTTTACATAATAAGATTTTCCTATTAGTTACTTAAGACTGTAATGCAATTGATTGAGCTTGGAACAAGCAAAGAGAGGTCTATTCCCAGCAGCGGGGGAAATCGGGCTATGGATGATGATGTCAATGCAATTAACGTACCTAGTTGCACAGAATGCTAAGCTGTTTTACAGATTATTTTTATTTTTTATTTTTGAGAGACGTATTCTCACAGATGCTGCTGATGCGGGCTACGATGGCGGATGGATCATACCTTTTTTTTGGGATGGGAAATCATCAAATCCTCCTCCAGCTCTGGGCGGAGCGGAAGGGAGTGTCAGAATTTTACTGACTAAAACCCATCCATGTTCCTTCTTTTGCCCTTTGTGTTTCAGGGCCGCGGTATCTCCTTCGAACAGTCCCTGATGGATCATCCCTAGGGCTTTCAAATACCGGATTTTTTCAATACCGGTATCAATACCGGTATTGGAAGTCAATACCGTGATCACGGTATTAATACCGGTATGGAACGCAAGTTCAATTAGGACGTTAATAAAACCATTAAAATACGATTTTTTATTTTCAAATCATCATCAATCAGTCTTTAAATAGCTCTCTTTACTCTTATATAACAATTTGGTATTGGTTGATTATTTATTTAGGTAGGATTAGGAATTAGGGACGTAATAAAAACTTGAACTTAATCGAGTCTTTTTGCAGGAAGGTATTTCTCATAGACTTTGTAAGTAAGTACGTTATGAAAAAAATTTAAAACTTCTTATTATTATCGCAATTTCATCATTATAAATATTTGTAGAAATGTAAGTACTTATAGCTTAATTAGCTAGCAATCAGTTGGTGTTCATTTTAAATTAAATTAAAATTAATTAAATTCATTTATTTCAGGTCTTTAACACATATAAAATTAAAAATTAGAAGAATAAAATAGAAAAAAAAGAAAAAAGATTTTTTTTTATTACAATTTTTTATTTTAGAAACATTCTTGTATTTATGCAATAAAGTACAATCAATCTAAAACTAAACAAGTAACAAAATAAATGAGGCGATAATAAAAAATTCTGACAAACTAATAAATAATAAAATGTAAAAGTATATAAGTAAAAGTAACACAATAATATAAAAAGTTTTAATAAAAAATTCTGAATTTTAGACGTTTAATTTTTTTTTCAATCTATTATAATAATAGATTTAAAAACGGTGCTCGTAGCTGAGGTAGCACTCTTGGTTTTAGACAATTGGGATATCTCCCTCACTAATTGTTTCTGTTTGGACGTGTCTTCATTTTCACTGCTCATATTCAATGAAGTAGAAAGTTCTTCTACCGTCTTACCATGTTCATGATCAGTCATTGTCTCACTGTCTCTTTGAGCGTTTCGTGTGTCATTATTATATTCTTCTTCTTAGCATATCGATGGCAATCTAAATTGTATCAGCCCACAAAAACACAACAACTGAGCTACTAGTTTGGCGCTTTCAGTAGCGTCCATCAGTTCTGTAGTGTAGTGAACAAACAACAGGACACGCAGGACACTCCATACTCCAGAGCAGAGTCTTTAAAGAATCTCCACCTGAGCAGGTTTATTATTATTATATTTTAAACGTGCAAGTTCACGATAATATCTAGTATGTATTTTATCAGATGTAAGGTTTTGTGATCATCAAGCTTGTGCTGGTGACAACAAGTGAGAGAATAAGATTAGGACGTCTAATGTTTGTAATACCGTAATCACGGTATTGGGGCGTCAATACCGGTATTGACAAAAGCCCATATTAAATCCGTGATCACGGTGTTACGGGATCCCGGAATACCGGTATTGAAAGCCCTAATCATCCCTGTGCCACGTTTAAATCGTTTACTGTCACTCAGAAACGTCATAATGAGCACGCGGCAGCATCGACAGTCCCGCTCTGTTTCTCGTTCTAGCAAATGACGGTTCTGAGCGACAGAAAAGGATAGAGCATGTATAAATACAATTCCGTGCTGATAGATCTAGTTCAACCCTAAGTACACCCCACCAGCGCACCCCATACTGAAAATGATTTTACTTCGCCCTTTTGCGAGACCCGATACTCAAAAATATGCTCTTTAACAGTACGAGTTTGACCAATATCCAATGTTTTTTATGATAAATATACTATATTAATATTGTAATACTTAAAAATTGTAATTTATACGGAAGTAGGTACGACTACGAATAAGGGTTTTCCGTAAACAGGAAACCTACTTTCCCATATTTGTTATTTTCAATACTGACATAGCCTTCAAACATCGGAACACCGGATATACACATGAGTTATTTATACGTATTATAGTTAAAATTAATATGTAAGTAATAATAAGTTGCTCTATATTTGCTCGGTCAGATAGCATTTATGTTGTATCATTATCATTGACAATATTTTTTATTCGTTTAAGTATTATTTTTGACCGGGTTTAGTTATAGCAGCCTGTTATGGTTCAGCCTGATTCGTTTCGTAACATCTTCTTTGTAAATAATTTATTTATTTTAATAACTTTTTTAGACCTGACAATCAGACAACAAAAAAAAAACTCTGACAACCAGTCTTACCAAAGGGTATCGTGTTACCCAGTGCTAGCTGGGTTGTGGAGGTCACAGATAGGCAGTCGCTTAATGTAAAATACTGGTATTCAGCTGTATCCGGTTAGGCTGGAAGCCGACCCCAACATAGGGGGATATTGGGAAAAGGCCAGGCAGATGCTGATGAGATGATGAACTTTGAACGAAGAAGAAGCCACGGAGTTTGAATTTGTACCCTGTTGATGACAATAGGCTCGCCCCCTATTACATGGGACTTAGACATAACTGGTGAAATGTGGGTGTACAATAGGCACCCCTGCCTTACCCTTCGGGCTTTACAGTCGTTTATGTGATTCAATCGAAATTATTAAAAGATAACTCAATAATGGTTTTTTTTGTGACTTCCAGGGCATAATAATGGGCAACCCAGTGCTGAGTCGCGACAGCATAGCAGACTACAGCTCGATCTACTACCAGTGGGGCTTGATCGACAGCCAGAGTCTGCAGGCAGTGAAGCCGCTGCAAGATGCCTACAATAAAGCCATTCTTAGCGGGGACTCTGAGTCTGCGACATTAGTAAGTATCTCGAACAATAATACTGTAATGCATAATTGCATACTGTGTACGATTTTATTGTTTCTTTCCTTGGGGACCGGCACTGTACTCTGGTACACAGGTACTGTACACAGGTTATCTATTAACCTAGCTAGGAATACAGCACCTCACCCACCATTCTATTCTAGTCTTTGTACACTATACAGGGTTATTTGTAAAACACCAGAAACCTCTTAAGAGGTCATTAGACTCATCACTATGAACAACTTTTACTATGGGACCAAACCTGAAATCGCGAAAAAAAAATCAGCTGTTCCCTACATTTTGACGAGTTAATCGATCATAAATGTAGGGAACAGCTGATTTTTTTTTCGCGATTTCAGGTTTGGTCATAGTAAAAGTTGTTCATAGTGATGAGTACAATGACCTCTTAAAAGGTTTCTGGTGTTTTACAAATAACCCTGTATATAACCGATTCTGTAAACTGTCATCATAATTCGATGGCCCCACCGAATAAACGTGTAAGAGAAAAATGACAACTTTTCAGCAAAAAATAAAAACGTTTAAACTTCAATAACGCTCATTTCATTGTAAATAGGTATAAACAATGTAATATCGAATTATAGGTAAAAAAATAAACTACTGAATTGTATATTTACTTTTTTTTAAACATCAACGAGTTTCAAGAAATTCATGAAAAACTATTTAATTTTTTTTACTCTTGTGAAATTTGCATGACTAGGTCACAGTAATTTAATATTACACGTTTATTCGAGTAATAATACACAACGAATAAAACGCACTGTAATGTTACACTAAGTATTATTCTCCGTAAATCAAGTTTATTTTGGAAGCCAGCTATAACTTATTACACGCTTGTTTACAGTACATTGTTCTGTTATTATATGATTGTAAAGATCGTATGCAATTATATTAGTGTTAATAAGATAAGTTATCATTTATGTAATTTAATACATCTTTGTTGATGCATGGTATAATAATATAAATAATTTTGTAAAAGGATGAAATAAACTACAGATGTATAAAGAATTAAAAAATATAATTATGTATTTATCCACGTGAGCACAAAGTACTAGTTTTCTTGATTAAAAAAAAACGAATTGCAATATTAAAAACACTAGATATACCCTCTCTTTGTAGTCGTAAGTAGTTTTGGATTATATTTTTCCTGAATAATAGAATCCCGTGACTATTTTGGTAGGTACAGAACTTTAAAAAGAAAGTAGGCATCGACGAGACGTCAATGATTTATAAAGCGAGGGGAGATTATGGAATCCGTGGAAACTCAACTCTCGGATTCCATATTCCTTAGATCCCTCTCCTCAACCGAGACCTACAAGTATTTGGGTATGTCGGAAGCATTAGGCATCAATGCTGCTTACATGAAACAATTTTATTGAAGGAGCGCTTCTTTGGTCGCCTGAATACAGTGTTAAGCAGTCTTTTATCAGACACGGCACGCATAGTGAGGCGGTTCTTTCTCTGGAGGCCTGGAGCCCTGACCACCGGCAGCCTGGACCTTGTTCCCGATGCCGATGGGGCATCTATTTTTTATATTTTTAAATGTTTTGTTTAATTTTGTTTTTTAAAATATTTAAAAATGTATAAAATAAGAAAAAGGATGAATAAAGGAAATTATAATCGAATGTAATTGCCCGAAACAATTTTTTTTTTATTTTCCTTTACTAGCTATAAACCTAAACTAATGTGCAAAGAATGTTAATGTTTGAATCTTTAACACAGTTGTGAGAAAAAAATAAACGATGCAATACTTTAATTTTAATTACCTATTTATATTCAAACTTCTATTTTGTGGGATAAAACATTACTAATAAAATTTGCATACATTTGTACACGAATAAACGTAAGAAGACATTACCCAAATTCGACAACATTCACAAATCTTCTCAAACGTCTATAGGTTTTAACATGTTTATTCTTGTGTAGGTACCTACTTGGCGACTCAAAAAGCATGCAATCATAGCATAAACTATTATTCCTGTTTTTTTTTAATTAATTTTTACCCTAGAATAAAGAAATTCACTATTAATTATAATAGGCGTGTTTTGAGTCTAAAATTCATAAAAAAAAATAAGTAGGTGCAGGATAGGCAAAAAAATAACTAGAGGTGTCAAGGGACACCCGGATGGAACGAAGGTCCTTTCGATGAAGTAGTGAAGGAATTGTAAAAAAAAAAATTGGCACAAAAAAAACCACCACCAACACCACCACCACCACCACCACCACCACCACCACCACCTTGATCACCCATCCACAGACAGACCTAAGCAGTCGTTGCTTAACCTTGATCACCCATCCACAGACCAACCTTGGCAACCGTTGCTTAACTTGGATCACCTATCCACAGACAGACCTTGCCAGTCGTTTCTTAACTTCCCTCCTTTGCGTCGCGCAGTCGGGTAAAAGTGTCGTACACACTTTTCGTCAGAATTTTTTCCGTCTAGCCCCGCACCGCGCGATAAGGAACTACGTTTCAAAAATTCGTGTAAGAGCTCTTGCACGTTTATTCGGTGGGGCCATCGAATTATACTACAATGTTTTTTATTAAGTAATAAAAAAATATTAATAATTTAACTAGTCAAATCAATACAAGACAAATTCTCTGACACAATTAATTGATCTGAATTTACACTCAATTTGGTGTCTTTAACATAATGACTAAAATTGGCCTTTATAAGGTTCCTTTTAACACAGCGTTCAGTACGTCTAACCAAAGATATCCAAGCAAAAAAACACTGATTAAAGTGATTTTGTTTTGACCGTTTTGTGGATGTGTTTATTCTAGAGCCGGCAATTTATTATTTTAGGTCAAAATAAAATCACTTTAATCAGTGTTTTTTTTTTTGCTTTGATGTCTTTTGTTAGACGTACTGAACGCTGTGTTAAAATTTGTCCATCTATTTTAATGGGACCTTATATTTGCAAATTAAGAGTGTGTATAGGTTACATTAACAGAGTGAGTTTAGTGGTTCAGTATAACATGCCTACCATGCTGCAAATTGGAGGGGTCTGGTATGTCTAGCTATCACGACGATTATAGAAAATTCTATGATTATCGACGATTAGACCAACTTCATTTATTGATTTTCAAAATCCTTTATAAAAAAAGTCTTTGTTTATATTTCCAGCTTCGCGAAGAACTTCTAAACCGACTAGATGACATCTCAATGCAGCAGCAAACGTTCAACATTCTCGTGGACACCATATCCCACCTGGATGACTTTGTCAGCTACATTCGAAGGCCTGAAGTGTCCGACGCATTGCATGTCGGCAGCATTGAGTTCTCCTTCCACAATGGAACTGCTCAAAAAAAGCTTACTCCTGACTTTTTGAGTGAAGTTAGGTCAAAGGTTGAAATGCTGCTGAATCATTATAGGATACTTATTTATTGGTGAGGACTTTTTTCATTTATGCTTTCCCTGAATTAATTGTTAGGGACGGTAAATGATTCTGTTCTCCGTGTAGATCTATACAATTGCCAGTATTTTTCACTATGAAGGAGGCGGCCTTTACATGCCAAACAATAAGTGGCTACCTTTAATACCTGTATCAATTTGGTAGAAAAAGCTATTGAGCCAGTCAAGACCATATAATTGGCATTGCATTGGATACTATTACTCCTAAAGCTAACAAGACTTGAAGATAGACTTCACGTTACGTATCTCTGCAAATCTATTGGAATCTTCAGCACAGAAATTAAAAGTTGTCATTTCTTTCTAGTGGGCAGATGGACCTGACAGCCCCGTGCGTGCCCAACGCTAAAGCCCGGAGGAAGCACTGGCACTGGAACAGACGTGATCAGTTCCTGAATGCGTCACGCACTCCTTGGTGGTTCGACAACAGGGTCGCTGGGTAAGTTATCACAATCTAACATGATGGACACGCCGAGAACGCCCTAGCTAGAAAGATGATTACCATATTGGTGATGTTCTTCAGAAAGGTCACAAACATGAGGGAAACGCTGAGAGGAGCACCCTTGAAGGACATTGTATTGTATTGTATAACGGGCTGGAGTCCGCAACTCCACGTCCAAAGCACGTATTATTCGTACGGGTGGAAAATTTATTCGATCCACCCCAACTCCCTGATAAAGGCCAGCAGCGCCTTGGTGTTGCTGACAATCTCGCGGAGAGGTACCTGGGTTACCGAAATACTTTGCCCCGTATGATGTAACCTCTGGGCAGTGCAGAAGCACGTGGGCTGCTGTCTCGTCTTCCTCCATGCAGGCTCGGCACAGGGGGGTCTGTGACTCCTATGACAACAAGGTGTTCATTAAAAGAGCCGTGTCCCACTGCTGCCATGCTCATCTGCATCCTCTTCTAGCGCGTTCGTCCGCTGCATCGTTACCCTGGGAATCGCTGTGTCCTTTCATCCATTGGATGATTATATTATTGAGATTACCAACCTGGTTTAGGCGTTGATGACACTCGTGTATTAATCCAGAGTTGACTGTGTCGTTGTTTAGTGCTAGCAGTACTTGAAAGACATACATAAATTCTATTGGTGAAGGCTTTGCAAAAAGTTCAGGTGCATAGTTCTTACGCTAGCTACCTTTGAAAATATCGGTAACGCTAAGAACATCTTTTAAAAGTTCCCAAGATTTGTGTTTACATACATAACAATCAGGTAGACAGGTAGATTAAAATGCAAAGCGATATAAAACTACGGGTACGCGAAAACCCTCTCAGTTAATTGATTCGATTTCACATTTAGAGACCGATGTGATAGAGAAACATTAATCATACGATAGGCACATATATGCATACATTTACTTGCGAAAATGAACAGCTTATTCTTCCACGATTTTTGCAATTATTTATAACTAGCTGTTGCCCGCGACTTCGTTCGCGTGAAAATTTTGGTATGTATGTGAGAGACTGCCTCGTTGGTCGAGTGGTCGCAAGTGCAACTACTAAGCATGAAGTCCTGGGATCAACTATCGAACTATAAATAAAAGTGTTATTGGGTTATTCCTTCAGGAATTTCTCAATAGCAGCCATGGAATCTGGATTTGTACCCAGTTGGTGGAAATAGGCTCGGCCCCTATCACATGGGAGTTCAGCATAACTCGCGAAATGTGGGTGTACGATTAGGTACACTTCTGCCTAAACCTTTGGGGATTACATGGCGTGATGTGTGAGAACGGACTGGCTGATCATTTGATAATGTGGGTGATAACTACAAAAAGAAGTCCCAAACAAAATTAAATGGCGGCGATATGGCTTAAAAACCGTTTATTTTAGCGCTATACAACTTTATTTTCAAAGTGAACCATCACACGCCTTGTTCGGCATTATTTATTCTAATATACCGTTTTTTATACAACATTAAATGACTTATTATTTTCCGCAAGCACGTGCAAATTTTGGGCACTGAACAACCAACACATAATTGACCGTCTGAAAAGCATGGAGTGCACCATTGAATGCCTGTCACTTTTATGGTTTGGCCCTGGGATCTGTTGATCGTCATTGTAAAAACCAATTTTAAGTGAAATCGTAACCTCTTAAATTGAAATGGCAAGTTATTTGAAATAGTGGGCATGCGGGGAATTAAAACTCTCTGTCCTTTAGCAGCTCCGTTTTTATAATGATACTGCCCAGCTCTGTGATACGAAGCCTGGTGCCATTGCACAGTCTGGTTGCATCAAGTTTTCGCATCACCAGAACTGGAACGCCAACTTTAAGCTCCAGCTGATGGGACGCCTCGCCTTTTAACTCCACGGAGTTGAGAAATTCAACGGGGTAGGCAGTACTATCGCCATTAGCCATCTCAGTGTCTATGGATATGTATACTTTTGAATCGCCGACGACAATGACATTTTTTTTTGTGTGTTTATTTTACTGACCCACTCCCCACTCACACAACCACTCTTTATCTTTTATATTAACCTACAAATTGAGAAAAACGTGCATGTCATGTTCCTTCTTAGCCCCTTGTGATCCAGGGCCGTAGTATCTCTTCCGAACAGTCTCGAAGCCCCGGCAGGCATCGGCCTTTACAGACCCCTTCCGTTTTGCTGACTTTGATTCGAAGGTTTGATCTCTTTGAGGCGCGCGTAGTACACGAACGCGCTATCGACACGGCCTGTCGTCATAAGACGGTCGGACGACGAGCTAGCCCATTACTCACCGTCCACAGGGTTTAAAGTCGCCGAACGACGCCACCCATCAGCGCCTGGTTGCCGCGGATGTCCTGCAAGCTGCGGTTCAACACCTCAAATGCATGATTCTGCGACATTGTTTACTCGTTCCATAGGCTTAACTTCCACTGCTGCAAAAGGACTCCCCCATTTTTGGTGATGTTGCATGTTGGGGTATCTTCGCTTACAGGATTCAGCGGCAATTTGAAAATGGAATGTGCAGTCCGGCCACCCTTAAGCAAAGTTGCATCAATGCCCGACGAAGTCACAACCACATTTATGTGACGGCACGGTTTGCGCAGTGGCTGAGTAATTGGCTGCGGCGCTGCACACAACGTCGTAGATTTTATCAAAAGAGAATGCTCATGGAAGTATGGAATCCCGTACCATGCTGCATCAAAATCAAACCTTGTTTTTTATAGACTACACTGATCGTATTAACTCCTACAAAAATTATTTTTGAAAAAAAAACCCGCGTTTCAGAGTTATTTTATAAAATCGAAACTAACCTAAAAAAGTAGGTCTATTTTTTCGACGCTACCAACGACGTATTTTAACACACATACATTACATTATTGCTCTAAAAACAGCGTAATACACTAATATTAGTAAGAATTACGAGTTAAAGTAACATCCACAGTATGCTTGACTGAAACTCGATTTTATTTTAGACCTTTACATTGCCAATAGTCAGTCAGTACAGTACAAATGTCAGATGCCACAGATAAGATAACTATAAACCATAGAGTATAGTAAGTGCTATGAACTAGTCGGGATTTGGGGATGTAATCGATAAATCAAAATCTTTAGGCTGAGAAAATCTATTTTGTTGCAAATAGCAATAAACCAAACTAAATCGATTTGGTGTACTGATCTTACTTAATTGTAATTAATTTTAGAGTCCGCTCGACAGACAAGGGTTTGTTCAATTGAAACGGAACGTCATTTATATTCAGTTGAAACGGAACGTCATATAAAGGGAGTAAAACAATATTCATACTTTTAAACTCGAAAAGTATATTTCCAGTTCAAAAATCAAATCCCCGACGCGTAATGCCGTAAAAAAATATGAAACTAATTACTATAATATTTTGGTTTTGAGGCGCGAGACTTTTTGGTACCAACTTTGGTCATTGTCCTTTTATTTTTGTTTTCATTTTAAAACTTTTTAGAGATTTTATTTCGTAATGGATTGTACGTAGTACTTATTACTTCCATGCAAAGAGTAAACCCAAAAGGATAAATAAAACCAAATTCATTTTCAGCCATTCCGACTACACTTCGACTAAAACCTATTTACGTAAATAATTAAATTTATCATAGAAATCGCGTATGAGGTTACTAACTAAATTTTAAACATTAATATGGTCTGTTGGTCGATTTTGATGAAATAAACGCTAAATGTTATTCGGAACAATGCTTCTTATGTTTCAATATTTAGATTTTGAATATAATGAGGGGTTTTTACGTGATGCGCGCACAAACATACAGACAAACCGACAAACAGACAAACAGACAAAAATTCTAAAAATGGTAGAAATGGGTTCAGTTTGTGCTCCTTTATCACCCCTACTACTTTTTTTCTAAATATTTTCAATGTACAGAAACGCCACGTCTACAGATTTATTATATGTATAGATTAATAATTCCAGACGTGAGGCATCGTACCTAGTCAAATAAAAGACAGGAAACCATCAGAGTCTTGCTCTAAAAGCAATATAAAAATTAGCATTAATGGTCTTAACACATCCACTTTTTATTTCCAGATACGTCAAAAGCGGTGGCAGTCTAACTGAAGTCTTGGTGCGGGGAGCAGGCCATTTAGTCCCCATGGACAAGCCAGCAGAGACCACGCAACTGATCTCCTACTTCATCAGGGGCTTAGATATGCCACTACCACCGAACTACCACGTAATGGCCCAAGACACAGCCGTGTACATCGACGATGATGCTGAGGGAATCTCCAAGACTATACTGCAAGTTCCTGGAGACCCACCTTCTGGTACTCAAGCGGTGATGGTCGTGAGCATCGTCCTTAATGTTCTATTACTTCTAGCTCTAGTCTGTGGTGTTGTCTATGGTCTGAGGTGGAAGAGACGCACCGATGCCTATTTTTACAATAATGTTGAAGAGACCAGTATAACTTCAACTATGTTTTAAGGATGAAAGTTTCCAGAACTGTTGTTACTCAGGTTGTGCCAGAATTCGTTGAGTGGTTGTGCGAAATATTTTTGTATGTTGTTTTATACTCAGTTCCTGTAACAAACCGATTGTAGATAATCGACGGTTTCTATTATTGTTGATAGGCTTGCATAGGTCTGTATTGGATGGTTCCTTTTTACCCGACTGCCATGGAAGGGCCATGTTTTTCGCGCGTATCTTGTTTGTTTGTAAATTTCTTTATAACTTTCCTTGTATCTTTCAAACGGTTGGATGGATTTCGATAATTAAGGTATCGTTATATTCGTCTTAAAATCCCAAGTGTCCTTAAATAGGTGTTTAAAAAAAATTGTAAGTCGTTAATATTTATTTTTCAACCAAACCTATCGAGAAAAATGAAGGAAAACAAAAGGAGATTACAAATATATGTATTAAAAGGCGATAATAATACGCTTTTTTATATTGGTACCGGGCTTTGTATTTATCTCGAGATCTCAGCATGTATTGAAATGTATGTGTGAAGGAAGGACTACGTTTTGTATACGAAATCCAAGTACAGAATATATGACATATGTAATTAGGGTACACACCATGACATTAATTTAGAATCTAATAAGTTATTGAATGACAAGTGATGCTAGATTTTTTTTAATGTATGAACTAGTCTATATTTCTGCCAAGGCTTTACATATATACCCTCAGTGCCTTTTAGTTTTAATACATACTGTTGTAAATATGTTGTAATTATCGTAAGAAATAGAAAATAAAACATTTTACATAAATTAATGTTTATTTGAATTCCTGTATAAAGCTGTCTATCATGAACTTTGCTACCTCTGGTTGGTCGAGCGGCACCATGTGTCCGGCTCCCCTAATAAGTATCTCGACGAAGTTTCCACCAGCCTTCTTGTACCTGCAATAATTTATTTTGATTAACATTGAAACACTTCTGATTACCTCGTTGCTCTAGTGGTTGCAAGCGCTACAACAGCTGAGCAGGAGTTTTTTTTAGTTTTGTTACGGTCGCGAATCATATTTTGATCAATATAAAAAAAAATATGGATTTCGCGGTCTACCCTGGCACTTCCACCGTAAGGTTAAACACGAAACACGGAGACGATTCGACGGACACTGCCCATGCCGCTGGCTCCGAGTTCCATGGTTTTCAGCCCACGTAATAAAATTCAACTTACCCAACAACGGAACCGTTAGCGAATCTGCGCAGACGTCTTCTAGGAGCTTGTATGTAGGACTCTCGGCGCGACCACTGCAGTGTTCCGTACATGTGCTTAGACAAACTGTAAGCCAGGATAATGTCCAGCTGACCACTGCAAATAAGACATAAATAATAAGTATAAGTAAGTCAAGAATAGCGTAGGATGCCCCCAGCTGTATGGACCGTGGACCTTTGACCCTTCAAAGGTGGCTGGGTGAGATTGAATATGGAAAGTGGAGGACAGGATGTTGTGGCACAGCTTGGGAGAGACCATCTCCAGCAGTGAACTGCGAAAGACTGGGTCGATTGATAGTCTTGTCTCAAGTTCCTAAGGTGGCGGAGACAGGAATCTGTTCTAATAACTCAGCAAGATACTTATGATCGCTGAAAGTATTACAATAAGGGATGGAAGGTTTTTAATTACCGATGAAAAATGTATATGTGCTCAGAATGATGTACTGAATACGTGTTAACCGTTGTAGCGTAGGTGTCGTATCCACCTTGTGGACAATTACTGTAGAAACTGGGTATTCGCAGACGCTTGATTTTGAGCTTCTGCCGTGCCATTACAGGGGCGTCTAGAAGTATTAAGTGTCGCATCATGATTCACATTTTGTTTAGATGTTAAGAATCCCGATATATAACAGTCTTCACGCCATTTTACCTGTAACTTAAAACTCCATAATGCTCCAACAGCTCTTCAATGAAGGGTTTCGTGGTATTAGCGAAGTCTGGCAACATCTTCTCATAGACCAGCTGGTTGTTATAGTTAAAAGTAATGTTCCCCACGTGGATCTGTTCTCTAACGTCAGCCCTGGTGATGTACTCTTCGAACTCCGGCGCTGATGATGAAGATTCCTCCACGAAATTGTAGACGCTGACCCCACTTTGCTTCTTTATGTATTCTATTGTTTCGTTGAATTTCTGGAATTAATTAATTTAAAATTAGTTGTGTTTTATGATATTGCTTGGCAAACGAACAGGTGGTCCATCTGATGGAAATAGGTAACCGACGTCTATTAATAAACATTTGAGATACCAGAGGCATTTCAGGTATGATGTCATAATATAGAGAGCTTCGTAATTCTGCAATGACATACAGGGTGATTTTAGGTTAGAGGTTTATTATCGAACTATGCTCGCGACCTTCGTTCGAGTGAAATTATTATAAAAAAATATTCCTTCCCTTTTTAATCGGATTGTGTTACCAATTTCAAGTGTTTGATTTTTTTTGTACAGAACCTAATTATTTATCTAAGATAAAAGTAGCCTATGTTAGACCTCAAAACATCAGCTATCTGCCAGTAAAAGTCCCGTCAAAATCGGTTCAGCCGTTTCGGATATTAGCCGGAACAAATAGACAGACAAACAGACAGACAGACCGACAGACAGACCAACAAAAATTAAAAAAAAATGTGTTTTTGTTATAATTGCCGCTTATGCATTCAGTAAAAAGCTGTTATTTTGATATTACAGACACTTCAATTTTATTTATTTGTATAGATGTTTGATACATGAAAAAATTTCTATGTCTGGTTCGGAATGATGTACTGAAAATGTGGTAGCCGTTAGTGCGTCGGTGTCCCTTCCACCCAGTAGGTAAGTATACTTTTCGATAGTTAATGTCAGTCACATATTACGTCACATTCACGTAGTAGACTAGACCCTCTGTGGTGTTCAGTCAAGCTTCCTCACAAATATTTACTAACAATTTAGAGATTACTTTTAATTTCCATCCAAATACAAGCCAAAATCTTGTAGCCGTTTTAGGATCATCAACATACAAAATTAAAAACAAAGTATTAAAAAGTCAAGTAAACTTACATTAGCAGCATCAACCATCCTCTTGCTGTCAATGAGCTTGACGACCTGTTCTTCTAGCATTGCCACGTGGTCGACCTGGTTACCTTCCAGGATACCCAGCACCTCGCACAGGGTGCTGTAGTGCATCATGTCTCGGAGTTCCACTAGGCCGTTGCCAATTGCAATACCCTGAAAGGTTAATGTAATACCAGTAATACTGTTAGTCTGATATTTTCTATTACAGGGCAAAAACCTCTCTACACTCCCCCCACTTCGTTCTATTTAGGCTATTTCGAACTAGTTCTAGAAGATTTATGAAAAAGAAATACACTTCGGGTGACACGCCTCTGATAATTTGGCTTTTGTTACAAAAGCAAATAATTTTAATCAATGGAAAGCTACCTTCATATTTATAGGGTCCTGTGTGTTTTCTTTGTTGTGTCTGTGAATCTGGATGGCGAGCGCCGGCACGTACTTTCCCGCGTAAGACTCTCCAGCTACGAACAGAGGAGCTGATCGCAGTTCTGGGAACATCTTCAAGAACTGCTGGAGAAACTCCAGCATCTGCTCACCGACCTGCAATTAATAATATTATAACTAAATAAATACCACTTAACCCAGAAAAATTAGAATGTAAATATTAAAGAATATTCAGAAGTTACGCTCAATGATTTATCCGGTGCAGCGCTTATTTTTTTTTTTGCCACGGAATAAGCAGTTTCGAATAGTTCGTCCTATAACGAGAAGAGAATCGTCGCTCAGAACCGTCATTTGCTAAAGCGAAAACAGACAGAACAGCGTGTCACGTACGATATCACTATGATGCGATTCCGTGCTGATAGATTTGGTTCAATCGTTACCAGACCTATATCATCACCTGCCAAGATTTATTCAGTGTAAGTGGAAGAAGTTAACTAATTGCCAATATTTAACATGGAGCGACTGTCCTTCTGACACTCCACTACCCAAGAATTAGTTATCTACGGTACAGAGACTGGTTAACACGAGATCCTTTAGTTTTTGGCTCGTAAGACTTACCAAGGGGTATCGTTTCAGAGACCTAAATCTTTTAAGTCGTCAGCAATAAAGTTAAGATAAACTGACTATAATCGCGATTAATAATCACGACTTGCAAACGCAAAAGTTGATTCTTCAGTTAACAGGACATTGCACCCTGACCTTTCCCGCAAATCGCAACGCATTCAACCAGTAAAATGGTATTTTAACTCGTTAGGATCCTTCTTCAACTGGTTTATTTGCATTTCCATTCGTCCATAAAGATTTTGATGACCTTAGAGCAATAGGAAATATTTGCATATATCTTAACGTCACATTTCAATAGGTAGTAAGTAACTCTTCTTAATTGGTTCCCATTAAACAACTGAAGATGAAGATTACCATTATCTTTAATTACGTTGAGTAACATAGTTGACAGGTTACATACTTAGTTACCTATGTATGGTATACCCCCGCCCCCTTCACGTTGTGGGTAATGAGTAAAAGATGGTAATAGCTAGTTAAAAGTCTATCCTATGAAGGCTAACTGATAACTAAGTAGCTACTTATTTTATGAATACGTATGCACAACTTCATCACCACTGTCCAGCACTAGACAAAGGAAAGTATGACTCTTGCAATTTACCAATGATTTGTTGTGTCATGGTCAAAATATTACGTCACAGGTATGCTACATCATCTTCAAGGCCTTATGATTAGGTGTCCTAATTTATCGGAGCTGCCGGTTTCTCCTTCCATTCTTACTCATTAGCTGTAATTACAGTACCTTCCAACTCACTCCATTTCTTAGTAACATCTGTCTGTATTCTATATTCTCGTTTCATTATCTACAGCAGCATTCGATAAAGACATCATCATTATCTTCCTGCTATTTTCTTCTACCTTTCTCCACGGTCAACCGGCACACTGTCACTATCGATATACCATGGGGTGTGAAAGAAATGATTCATTCCATTCCTCCATCTTTTCTTTGGACTTCTCACGGCATGAATATCGCATCATCCAATTTACTCACATCATCCTCGTTGTCAGGGTATCCTCGCTCATCATCTGTGAAGCTGAAGCCAGCTCCAACAGGGTTGTCCAGGAACAGCATAGAGTGATCCGCCCATGACACGTTTCTTCGCACCACTGAAAAAATTAGTTCTTGTTTTAGTTCGTTGGGTTAAAAAGTGATCAAGTTCAGATACAGGATAAAGGACGCTACTGAAAGTGCCAAATTTGCCGCAGAATTTTGGTTGCCAATGTAATTGTAGATTGCCATTGATACGCTAAGAAAGAAGGATAAAATTTTGGCAGGAGGTAAAGACCTCTAATGTTCCCCTAGTTACAAATGCATCAAAATGTCAGTTGTACCGTGGGAAATCCCGTCGAAACCTTTACGATTTTCCGTCTGAGCGAGATTCACTCCCGCAGAAGCATTAGAATACTCAGCACGATGTTTAAAAAAAAAACATCTATTGTTCAGAAGGCAGACAGTCAGTAAAAACTGTTTGCACAGATCACAACTTCGCACGATTCGTTGGAGTAAAACGGACTCTAGCAAAATAAATATTTGGAATATGTTTTAATTTTTTTAAAGAAATATTCTTTTGTATTTCTACGTCATCACACCGAGGCCTTCCTCCATTCATCCCATTTCTGGCAGATGCCCGTTGCCGTGGTCCAGTCTTCCAAAGCGATCTAATGCATCTCACCATCTTACGAAAATCAAAATTATTCTATTCTATTGGCTTGGGTCTTCCACGAGAGTGCCCAGTGCAGTGAGATACCATGGGCTGCATGTCATTCATTATCATCTGATGTTCGATTAAGAAGCAGTTTAGGTTCGGCGATGCTCACGCAAGTTATAAAATAGTTGATGTGCGAATTGTAGTGCGCATTACAACGATAATAAAAGTTACAGTTAATCAATTAGTGACGAACATTATCCACGCACAGTACTATTAGTGAATTGTAACAGTAAAGATATGTTAGCTTGTTATTAATCGATAACATTATAAAATATAGATTTGAACATTTAGTTCAACATTGTGGAACCTTGTGCAAACAAAATAACTAGAGGTGCTACTTTTATATCGATTTTTTTAAATAATTAAGTTATTTTATTCTGTAAATAAGATACTATTCAATAGGCTGTCAAAATATTTGAGAACCAACACGTATGAAAGTGCATATCAGAGTTTGAAGATCGATCGGAGGTTGAAATTAATTATGAAAAATTGCAAACAAAATCGCAGGGCACTGCTGGTTCGATTGATTTATTATTATGAGTCAATCATGCTATGCTAATGCTATGCTCGCTTAAGCGGAAAGCAGTCCATTTACTTTTATTGCACTATACTTCATCTACTCATACCTCTTGCTCATGTAACTATTAAAAATGAATCATAAAAATACTGAGGTTCAGGTACCTTTTCCATCCTCCACTTTGATTGGTCCAACGATATCAAAAAGTCCTTTCATAGATGAGAAGCCAGGACCTCCTTGCAACCATATTATCAATGGTGTTTCCGACAAATTAGTAGCAGCGGGGAAGAACCAGAAGAATAGGTTCGAATTACATTCTTCATTCACTGTTATGAATCCTGAATAGCTTTTAAGTCCGAGAAAATTTGATGAGTTTACTTCTGCTAGCTCTCTTGCTAAGGGTGCCTCTCCATTATGTATGTGAGGCGTTAGAATGATACAGTCTTCTGGCGATGTGGAATTGCCGAAGACACAGCTGAAAACATATAAAAAATTGTAAATATCGGTTACTTCCTTGATTTCTAACTGTGCGTCCCCTTGAAGACATTCTCTATACCTCTGCTCATCATCAGACAACTTGTTTTTATGTGAATGTTACGGCCAGTGGAAACGCTCAGAAAAGCAAATAGGTACTTACCCATATCTGCCACGCTTCCAGAATTTGGGACATTTGGAAAATATTATTTTTTCCAACCAAAATATTGATTGATGTTAATTAATTAATCAAAGTTAACTTTATATCAATTAAAACAGTACAATTAACAGAAGGAAAAACATTTGTGTAATCTCACAGGTAGTTAAATACTTCTCAGTAAATATTTTCTACTTGATGCTAAGTACTAATTTCTCAAGCACTCACCTCAGCCCCACAAATAACACCACAAGAATTGCTCGCTCCATGACCGGCTCCGATGCAAACCAGTCTCGTTATGGACTTGTACTACATCGTTATATCTGCACCTTACTTACTTATAACTACAATGCGTTGAAAATTGATGACGAATATGAGGAACTAGGTGATTTAGGTATCTCTGAGTCCTAAGTTTTCCTTTATATTTTCCTTTCCTTTAGGGGTTTACAGTCAAGAACAATAAACATCATATAGACTAACTATGATGTTTGAGAAACGCGTTGCCCGTCACAGCTTACCTTTGCCTTACCTTTTATGTAATCTTCTAATCAAATTAGTAAACAAATAGCTGTATGTCTAATTATACCTACATATGTAAAGGTCAAGTATGTTTGAGTAAAATTACCATAGTTATGAATAAGACCTTTGTGTGGTCACCTTTTTTAACTTCCTAATTTACTAACGGCTTTAGCCTCTGCTCAACAAACAAATTCTTGTCAAACTAGTACGGAAACACTCTACTACAGATCAAATATGTATGGCCAAGTTGGCCTCGGGATCGCAAGCGCGATCTCTTCTCAATCTGGTATGATATACCCCCGTGCTTCGACAAGCGCGCTATAGGTACCTTGCATCCTACGCCTGGTTGCCTAAACTGGCAGGTTTAGCAGAATCATAACAGGATAGTGATATGAATTACGTCACAATTCGTTAAATGGTCACAAAGTGACAATTCATAATAAGTATTAGCCGCGTCTGTGACCATTTTAAGAATTTTAACGCGATTCTTATCCTACTATGATTCTGGTAAAGCGGCAATTTTAGCCCCCGTGAGGGTCTAAAATGGCCGCTTTAGCAGAATCATAATAGGAAAATTCGTAAAATGGTCACAAGGTGACAATTCATAGTAGTAGGTAGGTACGTCTATGACCATTTTAGACCCCCTGATCTCTCTCCGGTCGAGTCGGATTACCGTCTCGTCATCGTACCTACTATTGAGGAAAGACAGGTGCATCTGTGTTTAGCGCACATACTAATATCCACCAACTTTTTTTCTGTGAGTTTAGTCTGAGATTCGCTACCATGACCGGAAACGACCAGAAGGACTATCAAGTAGCCATAAAATAATGACTCATGATAAAGGCCAGATCATAAGTTAGGTATGAATTACATTATATAATACTTAATTTTGCTGTGCCCTGACAGGGTCTAAAACGGCTCTTAGCTCTAAGCCTTTTGTTAACATTTTGTTTACCTTGTGGAACGCAATTATATATGAATAGGTGTACATGTATTGTATAATTGACTCTTGCACTTGTTTAAACCTTAAAACGTAAGTGAACCACACAACAATGACTACATCAATAAACACGATAAAACAAATGAGGTAGATGACGAATTGAAACTCAATACTTGGTACTGCGTAGGTTTCTATCAAAAGTTTCCCTTCGCTAACATTGTTTTCACCTTGTGCGGAAAGATAAGGCTCTGAACATATTATTTAATATTTTTCATTATTTGTTAAACCTAAGTCTTTATGTTATACTAGCTTATACTCGCGGCTTCACCTGTGTGGAGTTCAATAAATGCCTCACGGGATCATACTACCGGGATAAAAATAAATCCTTTGTGTTAATCCAGGTTATAAACTACCTGTGTGAGTCTGTGTGCTAAATTTCATCCAAATCCGTTCAGTAGCTTTTGCGTGAAAGAGTAACAAACATCTGTACATCGAGACATCCATACATCCTCACAAACTTTGTAGTAGGATATCGACAGCGTTGTTGATCTTGTGGTGGTGCATTCTTGTTTGATTCCCAGGTCGGCCCTGTTTTTTTTCCTTCATAAAATTGGCGAAATGGTGTACTAGAGATATTCTTAACCTAATTTAATCTAACCCTTCAGGAATTACAGTCATGATGTTATGTTGCTTTTACGATTGGCTGGTATTGGTAAGTAATAACGAAAGCGCAAAGTTCAGGATTTTTAAAAACAGTTCAAAGTTTTGAGTATGAACGTGGATGGGTATAAGAGTAGAGGAAGATACGATGAAACGATGGATGGACTGTGTAAAGGATGATACGGCAAGAAAGGAGGTGTCTGATGAGATGACGAGTAATAGAGAAGTACGAAAGAAGAAGACATGCTTCGCCAACCCCAAATAAATGTGGATAAAGGAATGCTGATGATCTTCTTTAGCATGTGGTTAGTGCCTAACCTGGTGTCAGAGTTTATATGCCGCCCATGTGCCTCTGACTTGACTTTACATGCCGCCGAGAAATATCTCTCAGGCATCCTGGTTTCCTCACGATATTTTCCTTCACCGAAGCAAGTAATAATTATACGATACGCACATGAATCCGGAAAATCAGAGGTCTTGGGTTCGAACTCGAGACGCTCTATGAATGATGATAATTGATGATGATAGCTCCATGGAAAATAATGCAATCTCGCTTGGAAACGTAGAGTCACTACCAATAAAACCAGCGTTTCAGCAATATCCCGTTTTAAAAACCGCAAATGTTGTAATATGAAAATCCTACTATATTGCTTATTGCATCATTTTAAGGTACACTACGAGTGTTAGAGCTAGAAACTTTTCAACTGACTTTATCTACCTACGATTACTACGATTAGATACCATGGATATTGGATGGTGAGGTAGATTGTCCCTGTTTTTTAGTATGGCATATTTGGTGGTTTTATAGCGCATCGTAACTAGGTGGCATTTTTTTTGGGATTTGAAAAAATGTAGTTATTAGTACCTAAACTACCTACAGAATATTATTTAAAAGCAATATTTTGATGGTTTGATAGTGTTAGTCACAAAGCCACTACTCGTTCTTGACCGTGGCCGCAGATTGCCTCCTTACAAACTCGAACAGAAATGTCGATGACTCAACCAGAATCTCACGGAGAAGCCTGCCCCATAAAGTTTCAACCGCATTAACATAGGCTTAATAAACTTAATGTGTTTTTTACAAAGAAATCGCGTTCAAAATTAATAGTTCGGGAAAAAAACCCCGCAAAACCAAAGTTGCTGTCCGGTTTTACGAGCGTGGGAAAATCAGTTATCTGTGAAGTCGGATCACGCTCATCGTAATACGCCATTACGTATTACGTACACGTATTTAAATGTATCGCATCGATGTTTGTTTTACTACGAACATCCTAAATATAGAGCAAATCACTTTTAAGAGCGTGCAAGAATCTATCGCGAATATCTGAGCGTGGGAGCGCGTTTATGGTAAGCAGGTCATTGGTACCCCGCACCTTACCTCGCGGTATACAGGCGGTTCTGAAAGGCACGCGGAACAATAACAACAATTTTGATTTTTAATATGAGTTTCATTTTTCTTAATTAAATTCTGGTTGAAAAACAAATTTGGAAAGCTATGGGGAGGCCTTTACCAAGCAATACGACAGAACGGCAAAAAAAAAAGTTCCGTCTAATTAACAAAGATTGAATGAATAGTATACCTACCTTACCTAGCTAAAAAATATTTACCTACTACAGGAAATTCCATAAAACGTAATGGATGTTCCCATGTTTTCTCGCGGAAAAAGAAAATGAGTTCTTGGTACATTTATTTTGCCTTATTTATGAAACTACGTAAACGTGACAGAGTTACGACAGTGACCAGTTGGCACCTAATTATTGAAATGAATTTTCCTTAATTAACACCAGTAATGTTTAACGGACAATTTTTTTTTATGCTAGTAGTTTCAACAACATTTTATCAGCAATTACTAATCAATATGACTACGTTCCTGATAAAATTCAGTTGTTTCAGAATCATTGGTTGTTGATTTCAGTTATATTTCACCAGTTAATCGTATCAATATATGTATTACAGCTTTAAAAAAAAACTCAATCATCCGTAAACAAACATATCGGAGCACCCTGTATACAAGATCGAGATAAATCCAAGTTCAAGACGCAAGTGCACGTTGAAAACTGGCTGACTATACAAAGTTCCCGAGACTAGGACGGGGGCCCATTCCGTTGTGGAAGACGACACGCGAAGCACCCTCGCCTGATAGTGACCAAACAAAATGGACGTGCTTTTGACATTTGTGTTGTTGACGTAAGTTTTTTTTTAATTCGGGTTTTTGGCGGGAGAGGTCGTCTAAGGTGAAGTGTTCTTTTCTTTTTTTTAAATTGGGAATGGGTGCATTCCTGGATAAATACATTCAGTTTATTTTTTTCTTAATCTTACTTTGTTTACTTGTTTAAATTGGTGAATGGTACTATTAATTACTCTCTTTAAATTTAAACTTCTTTAATTTGTGACGAAGCCTTACGTTAGTTGTTTACGTATGAAAGTATGAGCTATGTCGTCAAATCATGAATCAATAAGCAACCTAAACAAAGAGCAAATGAGGAAAATCAAGTCTTAATCATAACACATTGAATTGCCCGCTTTTCCTTGTGGTTTCTACAATTCGATGACCTTCATGCTTTCACTACGTTGTTGTGCTGCTCACTTGACGCATTAGGATGTAGGGGTATTGCTAAAATAATCGTGAGCTTCTACGTCATTTATGATTCGGCAAAACACTATAACAGCTTTATCTTCAAACTCAAAAAAAGCACTTAACTCAAATTTTCTAGAGCCCAGCCTTCTCTTCCCAGTGCGTACAAGAACGGCAAAAAAAAAACAAACTTATAAGTTAACAAACTCCTAACTATCATCATCTATCTAAAATACATCTTATATAAATACACAATTGGCAGTGCCTACGCGGATTCTTTTAATACATAAGTAACACTATCATAAATAGCAGCATCCAGGCAACCCACATGCAAGTTCCCACGCTCAAGGCATCTTTAGAAAGGATTCCATTAATCATAGCGCAAAACAACGCACAACTTCGCAAAAACTAAAAACACTTCTAATACAGATGCGCACATCAGGCAGTCACGGCTGCAAGCAGTGGGGACAGGTCACCCTTACCTGATCTTCCACCAGGAGAAGCCCCAGAACCTATTCTCACCTTCATGGAAAAGACTTATAAGACTGGTAGAGCGAGAGCCACCTTTGACGCGGGGTCACCCCTCCTGCTGACTCCATACATTGAGGAGAAGAAAATTGAAGAGGCTCGGAAAGCGGCCTACGTTGATCCTGATTACCTGCTTCCTGATATGGACAGTTATGCTGGATATTTGACAGTAAGTGCCCTTTTGTGCCATAAGTATAATTAGTAAGAGGACGTTTAGATAAGTCTGAAGGTACTTACCATGAACTGATACTAGGATATCCGTTCGACCGTACGTAAAGGTTCATGGAAATCTGGTAAGTAGTGTAGAGTGTGTTAGGAACTAGGTAGGTATATCGTCGATTTTAAGAGGTCAGTAAAACAGCATTAGCTTACAAAGATTAATTTTTTCTTACTCCTCCGCTATTCTCTGATTTATAATTTCGTTGCGGGATCCAAAACAGTTATATTGTTTCTCTGGGACTTCGTCGAGCTTCATTGTCTCGGCGCTTTTCTGGTGGTCGCCACTGTTGAGTCTGGCTTTCAGGAGTTGCAATAAAAAAAGGCTTACAAAGATGCAAATAAAATGACATCACCTGTAAATCTGAGATGAAATAGAACGTCATGCTCCCCAGACACCCCATCATCTATTGCTTCTTATAATGCAATTTGTTCCTTCTTTTGTTGTTTGTCGTTGTAATGTGATGTAAAATGTAATTGACAATGTGCTTCAAGTTGGTACCCATGTAATTCAAAAAACAGCATCATACATACCTACAGACAAACACACATTGCTCAGGCGCTTATAATTGAGATTTAAAATGAAGGTTTCAAGTAGCCATAGCTAGCATATCTAGTGGTAATAATAAGAGTACAATTTTTATCAACAAGTTGTGTGCCAAACAAGTAGGTGTCAACATAAAGTTTATTCAAATTGTACTTCGGGTTGCTGGGGGGTGATGCTCTACGGCAAGCCATAATTCAGTTTCCTGTACCTGTTAACCTGTTAAGGTAATTATTTTTTTAGTATGTACTAGTTCGGTACACATTGCGTACAATTGTGATATGAATTTATAAAAAGCAAAATAGATGATGTGTCTGGGGAGCATGACGTGAAATAGAGCCAAAATAGTTTTTTTTTTTTATCAGGGAAGTGTTCCACAATTTAAATGAAAAGTTTTTCTAATTTAAAATCTGTCAAATAAGTAACTGGAACTTATCCAAGTTGTTCTAAGGTGGTGGTAAATCCTTAAAACAATATCAGACGCGCCAAATTATAAAATATGAGAAACAGAATATGAAAACGACTTCTCCTCATCCTAATTTACAATTTCATCTCATTAATTTGTATTGTACCGTTGCGTTCGTAAATTGCGGCTGTTATAGGAATCCTGTTTTCAAAACTTGTTTACTAGATTGGCGTCTGTAAACTGGATACCTCATTAATTTTAATCGAACGTTCACAAAACGCATCAGTATCAAATATCAATTAGCTTTTCAATCCCACCTCCCATTATATCAGGCTATAGATCATTTTATCTGACAGGTGATGAGATAAAACATGAGAACTGGGAAGAGAAAAGAAACCTGTTGATGCACTAGGCATATAACAGAATAACAGAATTCTGACGGATTGTGTAAAAAGTGGCATTATTACAATTTGCCATAATTAAAGTATACATTGGTTGTAGGTAATGCGTCGTGTAAACGGGACTAGACGAAGAAAATTATAATCTACTACTTGTTACTACTTAGTAACAAGTCGGTCTATCTAGTGTCATTGTATACATCCGCTTGTCAGGTAACATTAGTTTGTTAAAATCGAAATATTTTGCCATTGGGAGTACTGTCATACAAATATTTTGCAATATGTGTCTTTTAAATCTCTTAGTATAGTATTAAAGCAGTGTTTTGGTAACCCCCAGTTGGTCCTATAGGACCCAACTATAGGACCAACTGGGGTTTCAAAAATACTGCTTTAATACTTCATGGTAGACCAACTAGTTCTTTCTGCTGCTACCGTCGCGGTCGTTGCAAGCATAATTTTTCTCTTCTAACTTTCAGCTACTTTTACATGAAATAGCACTTCTGTAATCTCCGTACACTGCCTACCTCTTCGGAAAATAAACTGTCCAGATACCTACATAAAATTGGTTTTATACATGTGAAAATGAACATCTTTGATTCAGAATAGATTGAAAGAGAAACACTGCGTTTTATCGTTAAAGTTGAAATTGCCTAGCTCTTGCTTGCTATTACCGAGTTTTATAATCTTGAGACATTTAGTAGTTATAAAACCCACATACCAATGGTACAAGTAGGCCAAAGAAAGTTTATTATAATAGTACATTTTGATGTAAGTACACTGCAAGCCAAGTCAGTCACCACAGATTTCATAGCGATATTAAGTTCCATAAGGGGCTGTCTCCACGAGCGAGAGAATCGCGGCGATATTATCCCATACAAATACGTAATATCGCCGCGATTCTCTCGCTCGTGGAGACGGCCCTTAAAGCCTGAAAAATAGGTATTTGAAGAAACTATTGCCGTCGCGCTTCGTCAAGCCTGCCCCCGTAGAGTGCAAATAGGGAGAGCTGCAGCTCGGACCGATTATATCACAATTTTTTATACGAGATCGACGTATCATTTTCCATTTTATTCTCCTCTAAAACAGCCGATTCGATTATTTTAGACATTTAAATTTTCAGTCTGTCCAGGTTCCTATCAATTTCTTTTAAGTTAAAAACTTTTCGAATTTGTCTTATGGTAGTCCTTTAATCACGGCCGTAAAAATGGGCAATTTTTTGTTAATTTTGGAGGGTCATAATTTCTTTACATAAATGTTGCTGAAAAAAAGGAAATGACAGGGACGTGTCTACTATAGTAGACCGAAAAATTATTGTTCTAGACTCTAGAACTGAAGTTTTTCGGTCTACTACAGAATCTAGAGAATCGCAGCCCATGTCCCCCTCTTAATCACTTTATCAATGTCTTTTGACTCAATCTGAACAGAAGGCGAAGGAGAAATAGGGCCGAGAGTGCAATATCAGGCGCATCAAACGACGGTTTGATGATAATAATAAAATACCTTATCAATTTCTCCCACAGGTAAACAAAGAGTACAATGCCAACCTATGGTTCTGGTACTTCCCTGTGTCAGGTAAATCAGTGGAAGACACTCCATGGATCATCTGGCTTCAGGGAGGACCGGGCGCCTCTTCGTTGTACGGACTCTTTACTGAGATTGGACCGTTCTTCGTCAGTAAGGACAATAATTTAGAAGGTGAGTATCAAGTGAGGACATATAAATTTTTGGTTCTGTAGCGGAATTCAAATTAAGATGTGTGCTAGCTTGTGTGTGCCAGCTAGTCAGCATCCACGCAGTACTTATTGGCTGTGCTTTATCTAAGATGATCATGACATGAGCGTACGTATTGATAAACCTGATTTCTATACAAACTTGTAAACATTAATAGCATAACATAACATCACGCCTGTAATCCCCGAAGGGTTAGGCAGAGGTGTACCTAATAGCCTACACCCACTTTTCGCCACTTATGTTTAAGTCCCATGTAATAGGGGGCGAGCCTATTGCTGTTAACCGGGCAAATCCACACTCCATGGCTGCTACTGAGAAATTCCTGATGAAAAAACCCAATAATAATTTGCCCGACCCGGGAATCGAACCTAGGACCTCAGGCTGAGCAGTCGCAAATGCGACCACTAGATCAACGAGGCAGTCAAACAATAAATTGTAAAGCAAATAACACCTTTTAAATAAAGAGCTTCCATTATTGAAAACTGTTTTTTTCTTCAGAAATTCAGCACTCTTGGGGTAAGAACCATTCGTTGCTGTTCATCGACAACCCTGTAGGAACTGGATTCAGCTTCACCGATGACGACAGAGGATATGCCACCAATCAAACCACGGTAACTGAATGCTTTGCTTACGTCACTTGTTTTGAACATTAATATCCTTGGCTCTTGCATCTTTGCGGAGACCGTAAACGCAGGAACTACCGAGTTCAATGACGGCCGACCACTTTTCAACCATATTGCATATAGGACATAAGGGTGAAAACTTTGAAAAGTGTAGTACATACCTAGGTGCCTACAGTCGTTTTACAGTTATTTTACCTTTGAGAGTAGCAACCAACCCAACATCAACCTTATAGTAATGACTATAAAGATCTCTGTGACTTTGAAGGTGACGTAAAATCAGAGGTGTAATGAACTGTGGTACGCACGACGACCAATCAAGCTATAAAGAACCAGTTTATGCGGATCTCACATTGTACCGAAAATCTGTACTAAGTGAGGCCATGTTATACTGGAAATGTATAGCTGGATGTGTTGCCGTGTGTACACTTTTTCCAGCTTCGTCCTTAGGATCACAACTTTGGCAACTCATATCGCAGATGCGTCTGGCATTACAGGCACATGTAATCAAATGATCAATTCTAAAATATTTTCAGATTGGAGAAAACCTGTATGAAGCATTACAGCAGTTCCTCACAATCTTCCCTGAACTTCGTAAAGCGCCTCTGACTATCGCTGGAGAGTCCTACGCTGGGAAGCACATACCCTCACTGGGAGTACAGATCCTTTGGCACAAACATGAGGATGAACCTATTAACCTTCAGGTAAGGAATCCAAAAAAGACTTAGAACTTCGAACTCTCCTGCCAACAGTAAAAATTTTATAGGTACTTTCTGACATCTGACCGAAATGCCCAATACGTAGTCACAAAAACAGCAGCATGGTAATCGTTTTACCGTCGGAGTCCTTTCCACCCCGTAGGTATATAGTCTGAACCGAAACACGGATGGATACACCAAACCTGCGCTAAACATGTGTAGAACTTTCCCCCTTTATTAATAAACGCGGAATCAAGTTATGCCGAGCTTCATTCTCGAAAAATGCGCTGTAATCCGAAGGTTAGGTATGCTTACTGTTCTAACTTTATTCTGTGTTTTTTTATTATGAAAGTTGCTGTAGGTACTAATATGCAGTATTTTATTTTATTTTATTTTATTTTATTTTATTAGGAAAACATACAGTGTATTCATACAGAGTAGAAACAGATATAAACAACTGAATACCATTTACATGTTTCCGCATTTAAACATCTAGAAAGCTTGTTATAAATCTTTAGTGATATAACAGGTAATGTAAATAACCTAATATTAAGCAAAATTTGAAAATTTAGAAAAGTGAAATTTGGGGTAAGTATATTTAATAACTAAATTATGTTGAAGTCAGAGAACCAAACCATGATTTCGTTAATGTTCTGTTGAAAACGCGTGGCTTTGAATTAAACAAATCCAGTTCAGGAAAGTCAACAAGTTTATTAAATTCTCTAGCGGACCTCACAAAAAATGAATTCTGCCTGTAGTTCGAAGAACTCTGAGGCACGTCCACACATGCTTTACGTCTCGTCATTCTATTCGGGACTTTAAGTTTAACTCGAGATAGTAAATCCGGTGAGTCAATGTGATTCTGCGCGATTTTAACAAGGCACGCAATATCCGAAAACTTTCTTCTTTGGTACAATGGTAAAATATGGTGTCTTCGACATCTCGCCTCATAATTGGGGTCATATGTTTTAGACTTATGTTGCAAGTGTTTCAGGAACCTACGTTGAATGGATTCAATTCTATCTATATAAACATTGTAGAGAGGATTCCACACTTGGGAACAATACTCAAGAACGCTGCGCACCAAAGAGCAATAAAGAATTTTAAGTACTTTCAAGTTTGAAAACTGAGAGCTGGCTCTCAAGACGAAGCCCATGGTCCTGTAAGCTTTTTTGACAATATGATCTACATGTCTTTCATAAGTTAGCTTGGAGTCGTGAATGACACCTAGGTCCCGTACTGAGTCTACTTGTTCTAACTCATGTCTTTTGATAAAATATTTAAATTTAATAATTTTGACTTTACGAGTAAAGGTTATAAAAAAACATTTTTTGACATTTAAGTCTAATTTATTGATTAAACAATATTGTTCGAAACTATCTAAATCATTTTGGAGAAGCTGACAGTCTTCATAGCTGGTAATTTTTTTGAAAATTTTCATGTCGTCAGCATAAAGGAGTAATTGTGAGTATTTAATGCATTGAGTGACATCATTTATAAATATGTTAAAAAGAAGGGGCCCAAGCAAAGAACCCTGCGGTACCCCAGACGGGACGATGCTCCATTTAGAACGGTACCCATTCAGAACCACTGCTTGCGATCGATTTTCAATGTACGAAACAAACCACCGATATAAGTCACCATGGATGCCAGCTTGGAGTAACTTCTGTAGTAATATTTTGTGGTCGATTCGGTCAAACGCTTTACTATAATCAGTAAAAATTGCATCGACCTGTCCACCAGCATCCATGCTAGACGTCGTAGACTCTGTGAAAGACAGCAGATTAGATAAAGTTGACCGCTTGCTTACAAAACCATGCTGCTCCGTGATCAAAGTTGGTGAGATACTCTCATAAACTTGTGTATATACGATTTTTTCCAGTATCTATGTATGCAAGTCATAAGTAAGTACCTAGTATTTGATGCAAGTTGTTTGGAACAGCAGTGTGTTACAATTTTCCAGATTACGTGCGAGTCTCGAATGTCTATAAGATTAGAGTCTAGAATGTTCCACTATAGAACTGTCTACAAGATTCGAGAAAGTTTCAGAACTTTCTCGGTAGACAATGTTCTACTATGGAGCTTTCTAGAAAATTCGAGATAGTTGGGGAACCTTCTCGAAACATGATGTTCGACTATGAACTGTGAAGAAGGTTCCTGAAAGATGTCGAACCTTCTCGAAGGATCGGTCGGCATATAAATAGACGTCGTGTTTACGGGAGCAGTCATACTGATTTTGGCTACACAACGAAGCGAATCGAAGTGAACTAGAAGTACGATACCTGAGTGAATAGTGATCAGTAGTGCACTTGTGATTAAGTTTTAAGTCTTTTGTAATTAATAAAGTTATTTCGTGTTTAATCGGTAGTATTTAATTTATCCTCTACCCAGCTCGTAACACTATTAAAGGTTTTTGGGTGGGTTTTCAGTAACCGAAGGGCTGAAACAATTAATACCACATCTATCCTATCCTCCGTACCAATCTAAAGCATGGTTTTCCTTACAGGGTCTGGCTATCGGCCACATCTGATCTATCCTATCCTCCGTACCAATCTAAAGCATACTTCTCCTTACAGGGTCTAGCCATCGGCAACGGTTTCATCGATCCTCTATCACTGCAGAGGTACAGCTACTTTGTGCGGGAGGTTGGCTTGGTGGACGATAGCGTGGCCAACTCTATGAACCACCTGGAGACTGCAGTCACGCAGTTCATCAATAATGGGGAGATGGTGAAGGCTTATGCTGTAAGTACCTTCAAATTACCATCCATAGCCAGTGATAGCCTAGTGGTGTGATCGTCGGACTCCCAAGTCATAGGTCTTAGGTGTTACGACACGCACTTCTGATTTTTCGAATTCATGTGCTTATTGTATAATTATCATTTGCTTCGGTGAACCCAGCATGCCTGAGAAATATTTCTCGACGGCATGTAAAGCCAAGTCGGAGGCCCATAGGCGGCATGAAAACTCTGACCAGCACGCGTAGTATGTATGGTTTTGTCGACGGAAGAATCGACAAAATGACAGATTGTAGAAAGATTTCTATCGTCGTAAGTGTAGCGGCACTACAAAAAGTACTACAGCGCCATCTATGACGCAGAGGATAAACTAAACATTGAAATATATCTAAATAATGCATCGCGCAAGTAAACTTATTCGCGACCTAAGACTATATAGAAGAACCCGACAACTGTCGGGCAATAGCCCACCAGACACATACCACACATATAATTGCGAAATTCAAACTTTCTTACGTTTTTTGCAATTTTCAAGTCAGTGTCAGTTCATTAAATGGGATTAAATGAACTGACACAGAATGACTTTTTCATGAAATAGTCATTCAATGTACAGACGTCAGCAGGTCAAGCTACCCGAAACTGTCAAATTTTCCCAATCAACCTTGAACCTAATGTTTTATTAATAAAGTTGAAAATCTATTAAAGAAATTTGGCACATTGTAGTAGCTTGATGTGCTGGCGTCTGTACCTAGCTGATGTGAATTGAACGTAATGTAATGTACCTAACTAATGTTAATTGAAAACGAATGTTAATTGCAATTTCATGTAATTATAAATTGATTTTGCATACCGTTATAACGGTGAGACATGTAGCACTATGCAATGTTATGAACACCTTTGTAAACATACCATGTTTCTGGCAAATAATTAAATGGCATTAAATGAACTTAGAGAGTTGATGATGATATTGATGATTTCGGTTGCGAATCATATTTTATTAAACATGCAACCTGACACTGACCTACAAATTGCAAAAAAATTTGAATATCGCGGGTTATCTTTGCGCACCCACCATTCCTTCATAACTTAAGCAGAAAAATAAAATTGGTGGATTATTTATAATTGGAACTAATTCCTACTCCTTTGTTTCCAGTACTACAACTACCTCCTCCAGCTATTCTTATCTCGATCTCACCTTTCGAACCTCTACAACTACCTGCAAGACGACATCGATCTCGATGGAGCATACATGGACTACATTCAGAGGACCGAGGTCCGAAAGGCCCTGCACGTGGGCAACACCAACTTCACTTCTATAGGAGTAGTGTACAGGAAACTGGTGCCAGACTTCATGGGAAGTGGTAAAATGTGGCTCGAAGAACTGTTGGAGAACTACAGGGTCATGCTTTACAAGTAAGTGATTTTCTTCTTCTTTATCGTGTGGTTAGTGCCTAACCCGGTGTCAGAGTTTTTATGCTGCCCATGGGCCTCTGACTTAAGCGCAGGCATCATTTCACCTTTTCATACTTTGGTTCACACCGCAAACTATCGACTAGCCGAACGAAGGATGAAAACGGCCTCGTTCGCCTCGCTCGCTCGCTTGATAGCTGGCGGTGTGACCGGCGCTTTAAGGCTTTAAGAAATATCTCTCAGTCTCAGGCGTGCTGGTTCCCTGACGATGTTTTCTTTCAACGAAGTTGATGATTTAGAACGACTACAGTAAATACGCCTTCTGTCAGCTTAGCCGGGGTCATAGAACGTGGGAGAGAAGTAATATGATTAACTCACACGTTTTTTATCTGTCATAGGTACAAAGTACAGACTGTCCTTCCAGCTCTTGCTCGCGTGCGTTTGTACTGCTTATCTCGGAATATTGAAGTTTACTTTAGTTGGTATAGCGCTCGAAAGGGCGTGTTTAGTTATTTACTCACAATTTATTGTTTAACTGCCTCGTTTGTCTTGTAGTTGCAATTGCAACTGCTGAGCATGAGGTCCTGGGTTCGATTCCTAGGTCGGGCAAAGTGTTATGAGGTTTTTCCATCAGGAATTCCTCAGTAGCAGCCACGGCATCTGGAATTGTGTCCGGTTGATGGCAATAGGCTCGCCCCCTATTACGCGCTGGGACTTAAACATAATAGGAGAAAATTTCTCCTATTATGTTAGTATCTCCTATTATGTCACATTTAATGTGGGTGTACTATTAGGTACCTACACCTGTGTCTAGTCCTTCGTGGATTACAGGCGTGATGTTACGTGAAGTTGATTAAACAGTTTACAAAGATATCACATCGAATAACGTTGAAACTAGCAACTTCATCATCTGCCTAGCCTTTTCCCAACTATGTTAGGGTCGGCTTCCAGTCTTATCGGACGCAGCTGAATACCAGTATTTTACATGGAGCTACTACCTATCTGACCTCCACAACCGAGTTAGAACTAGGTAATACAATACCCCCTGGTAAGACTGGTTGTCAGACTTCGGGTCACTGAGGACTAAAACCTGTAATCGACTGTCAAAGATCTACAAATGACAATTGGGACCAACAGCTCAGTGCCGGATTTAGGGTAGGGCAAAAGGGGCCCTTGCCCCGGGCCTCCACAAGAAAGGGGCCTCCACATCTTGGTTAAGTTCAAACACTCCCCGAAATCTCGGATATCTACCTATCCCAGGCGGAATACTACAATTTTCTAGCTCGCTTCGCTCACTAAAACATCCTAATCCCATCTCAACTCAATATTGACTATGTTGACAGATTTACTCCTTTTCTCATTTCTGAATGAATGAGCAAAAAGAACGTAATTTATTCGAAGAGGGTTGTGCGGTTATTATGTTACACCTTCTTTATATATTTTTTTTCGTCTGTCCTAAAACAAATTTCGGTGCCCCCACTTCTAGATTGCCCCAGGGCCTCCAGACCCATAAATCCGGCCCTGCAACAGCTTGACGTGCTATCCGAAGCACAGAGGAATCTCGGTATCTAAAATGATGGTCATCCATCCACAGACCAACCTAGGCAAGCGCGACTTAATCAGATGATCAACCACGAACGACTGTTATTATTTAGCCACGAACTCCTCGTGTAACTTCAATGATAAAATATTGTTTCCGGAAGTCACAAACATACCTACATTTAAATTATGTTTGAATTTAAATTATTAAGTATTCGTAAATGATAAAAAAGGAATACCATTACCAAATACATTTAGTTAGTACGAACGTTTATGTAGGTACAATTCAGATAAGGGCGATTATAAAAATACTAATAATTCATTTGGCGTACCAATGAACTCAAATCTTTTAATGAACTGTTTTAACGAGCTAACCATAAATAGTAGGTACCTACTAATTATGTACTTGTTTCACTAAAAGTATGCGATAGGTACCTAAATACGGGGTGGAAGGGACACCGACGGACGCAAAAACGGTTACCACGTACTCAGTACATCCTACACGGTCAAAATGTATATCGAACAGCAGATTTCTTTTTAAATAACCGATGACAAATTTCTTTGTTGGCGGATTCAGAATGATACGTACGTTTGTACTGAATACGTGGTAACCGTTTTCGCGTCGGTGTCCCTTCCACCCCGTACAATTTCACGTTGAATTTTCAACTCTCGCTTGTAAGTGTAGTCTAGTGTTACCAAAATGGGCGTTAAAATAAAGTCTTTAAAATGGAGACGACATGCCTACATTACTTCATTAATATAATTTTTTTTCAGCGGTCATTTGGACATCATAGTAGCCTACCATCCCTCGGTCAACACCTACGACTCACTGTCATTCTCTGGGTCAGCAGAATATGCGAAGGCGAAACGATCTCCCTGGTATCATGACGGAAAGCTAGCTGGGTAAGTAAAATAGAATTTTTAAGAATTTTCTTTCCCTTTTTGGAAAATTTAAAGCAACTTTACATCTAATACATACCTACATAGGCTACATAGCAGGTGTGATTGCAATCTTAAGGTGAATGCTCCGACCAGCCCGCGAAATTCAAAATTTCTTGCGTTTTTTGCAATTTGCAGGCCAGTGCTAGGTTGTATGTTGATTAAAATATTATTCGCGGCTGTAAGACATATGTAGTTACAGAATTATAATCATCAAAATCACCAATACAACCCTCACCGTTCATAAAGGTGTAGGAACAAAAAAAAAACCGAAAAAGTCATTCCTACAGCTTTATGAACTTAGAGCGTTTTATTGATGATTTTGATGATTATAATTCTGTACCTACATATGTCTTACAGCCGCGAATAATATTTTAATCAACATACAACCTAGCACTGGCCTGCAAATTGCAAAAAACCCAAGAAATTTTGAATTTCGCGGGCCTGGTTGGAGCATTCACCTTAAGTACCAGAAACAGCCGTACGTTCTGTCTAGCTTCATTGAAGTATTATTAAAATAATACTGTTATGAAAGGCTGTGGTAGGCCCCTGAAATTATATCTCAGTTTTTAATTTTAGTGCAACCTTGTTGGCAGTATTTTTTTAAATCCGATGAAAGGGTAGTAATAAAAGCTCCGAAAAAAGGGCATTCTCAAAATATGAAATGTACTGCTTATACTAACCTTGTGACAACTGACAGGACAAAGAAACGACCGAATAAAATACTGAAAATTCCGAAAATCAATACAGCTTTTGCTGACGTAATATTTTTCCACTAGCTTTTAACCTATTAAATAAATAAAACAGAAATAAAATCAACGTCAAGATAAATATCAAAATGTAATACCTAAGTAAGGCTTAGTCGACGTAGCACCGCTACGCGGGGCTACTATTTCTGTCTGCAGGGTTTGAAGTACCTAACCTAATCTGTCCGGAGTCGGGGTGCCCCAAGTCCCGAGCTCGCTTCATTCGCTCTTGCATCTTATGATAAAGAGCAGAAAACAATTATTTTAACAGAACATACTTTCGGAATCTTAGTATTTTATTCGCAAACTTAATGTTTTTCGGAAGTTTGGTATTTTTTTTTTTTTTAATTTTGTTTATTATCTTTCGTAGAATTGTAATTTGAGTAAACTCATGTTTGTTTGTTAAATACAACATTTTTTGCCGGTTAATTTTGTATTAATTTTTCGGTAATTCATTTTAACCAAGCTTAGATTACACAGTTTTTTTTTCGGAATCTTTATTATTTCCCATTCTAAAATATACTCCCCCTATTTTTTTTAAACTTAGCCTCTCTTGTCCCACTGCTGGCCAAGGCCTCCCCCAAAGCCGTCCAATCTTATCTCCGTGCGGTTTTCTCTGGCCAATCTCTCATAAAGGCATCTAAGCCGTCACGCCAGCGTTTTCTAGGCCTCCCTCGGCTACCCTATAACTATGTATGAACACTATATGGATAGGTTTCATCAGATTATCAAAAATTCACAATTACATTACTTTTCCAGATACTTCCGAGTAGCCGCCAACCTGACTGAGGTGATGATCCGCGGAGCCGGTCACATGGTGCCTGCCGACAAGCCCGCTGCCTCCCTTGGCCTTATCTCGGCCTTCGCTCGAGGCATTCCACTGAACGAAGACACTGTCAGCCTAGTGGATTCAGAAAAAAACTTGCCGCGACGACGTCATTTGCCGCTGGAGTAGTCAACTCGAAGTCTGTCCTATACGCTTATTTAGTTATGATCGGTATTGGTTTGTACGATGGAATGGAACTTTAATAAAAATTAAATAACGCCCGAATTTTTGTAAATGTTTTATTTAATAAAAAAATAATGTATATTAATGTATTGTATGTATATTTTTTCTTTCTTTCTTTACTGCAAGCTAAGCAAGGTTCTGTAGTCATCTACTAGGCGAATAGCTTGTATAAAGACTACTCGTAAAAACAAATGCTTACTAACGTCAAAGAAATTATTAAACTGGGACAGGGCTAGGCCGATGACGTCTTACAACCATGTTTGATGTTTTTCAACAGAACTGCAGTAGGTCCGTTGAAAGAAAATGTAAATAAACTGAGTAGTGATAGTTGATGCGGATTTGCGTTGTGGTCTGCTGACCCTTCAAAACTCACGAGAAGAGGAACAAAATATCAATGCACTTACCGAGAATATCAAGCCAATCATTTTAGTCTATGGACCAATATCCTACTACTTAAAAAAAAACCCTAGGTTTTGAAGACCGCAGCAAATAATTGTCTGAAAATCTCATCCCTTTATGATAAAGAATTGACACGAATAATTTTAGTCAAAATAATGTTAATTAGTAAGACAGCGAGAATCTCATCGACTTTAATCATACTTTGACAACACCGTGGGTTTTAATTACATTTTTGTATTACAACAACACTGGTAGTGGTGACGTTTCCGAGAGTGCGCAGGCAAGGGAATTATTCAACGAAATAAAATAGGATTATTTAGTTACACGTCCCAATAATTAGGAAAGTGTTCATATTAAATATGATTATGTAGTTTTTCACATCACGAATATAGTAAATAACTGTATTTGCATAGATCTTTAGCAAAGGAAGTCGTGTAATAACATCACGTCATGTCGTTGTATGTGGTTTGCGCATTGCTGCTTTTGACGCCTATTCGTGCGTTTTATTTACCGGGTTTAGCTCCTGTGAACTATTGTATAGCCAGTGATGACACTAGCAAGTCGTGCAAGGTGAGTAAGCATTATTTTCTTGAAGGACTCCTGTCTATAATCATTATTATCATGTGCCGACATCTCATGCAATTCGTCGAAACGAAAATGCTTACATTCTTTCGACCCATTTCAATTATTTGATCGTAAATAGGGTGTCAACGTTATCATAATGTGCATGGTAACCGCGTAGTCAAGGACTTCCGTTGATAATATGGAAATTTCACAGCGAAAAGCCTCTAAACGCGATAACGTTTTCAAATAAGCACATCCAAAAAGTAATTAACAATTCGATAATTAATCCATTGTTATTTCAGACGGAAATTCCGCTGTATGTAAATAGACTGAACACAGAAGAATCAGTGATCCCATTTGAGTATCACCACTTTGACTTTTGTACTACTGATGAGAGTCAGTCGCCGGTGGAGAATCTCGGTCAAGTTGTGTTCGGCGAACGAATACGACCGAGTCCCTATAAGATTGAATTCCTCAAAAATGTTGAATGTAAAGCTGCATGCACGAAGACGTATCGGGGCTCGGATACAGATTCTATCAAACGGTTGAATCTGCTAAGGATGGGCATGGCGCTCTCTTACCAGCACCATTGGATCCTGGACAACATGCCTGTGACTTGGTGCTACTTGGTTAACGAGGGAGGGAAGACTTACTGCAGCACTGGGTTCCCCATGGGCTGCCAAGTGCGCAAAGATATGGTGAGTTTCATTTATTTATTATTATACTTCTTCTTTCCTAGCGACCTTCTCAAATGACTTTGACCACATAATTGTTATTAAAACAAAATCAACTTGACAGAATTCAAGATCTTTGTTGTTCCACAATGGGGGCTATCGCGTATGAATTTGTTGCTAGAGGCGCTAGTGTAGCGCGAGGTCTCCAAAATATCAGTTGTAATAGTGCTTGTGAGTGCTATTTATGAAGTTATTGATACTTAATAGAATTATTTACAGAACCTTCCTTGCGCCACCCAGTGAACTCAAAAACAATAGCCCTGATTGGAACACAATTTTATTTATGTCAAGCATTTGTTGAGTTTCACAAATTTTCTCTATTTGTTTAATATACAAGATAACTCAATTAGTCATGTACAAGTAAAGAATTTTTATTTAAGTGGGCAATTCGTTTTATAAATATTATCAGAGTAAGTGAAAGTCATTTACCAATTACCTTCAAAACCATTAATATTTTGAGGATTGTACACATGATATATTTTCAAAATCGTACATGCTGGTTGATAGGGTCACCTCCTAAACATTTATTAAAGGGTCTTATCACAAGTTTTTACAAGTGGATAGCAGTTTCATATACCGTTAAGGAAAACTCATTAATTAATGATTGTTACTGATAAGGTATTTGGGTTATTTCATTTAGTTTCAATACTTATTATATAGCAGGTTACAGCCGTGTAGTTTAATGAATACCGAACTATTTCATGTTTTTCCCCAAAAAGAGCTTGCTAAACGAAAATCAGCCTTTTAACATTCCCAGTGCTGGCTGTGTCCTCTTTGCGAGAGGGAGAGGGCCATAATCCACAAGGTGGGCCCAGTGCAGGTTGATAAACCATACAAAATATTATTATCTGTTGTGATCAGTTGTTTGCAATACCAAAAGCCAATTGAATAGCAGACTAAAATAAGCTTTAAACCTGTTCATTGTTGTCCAATACATACATGCTTCAAATATCAGTGACTGATTATGCTGGTCATGCCTTTGTGTGCATCAAGCTTGTCTGATCCAGTGGCTGAATATGAACTTAACGTAATCAGTATGAAAACTGACTAGGTCTGTCATTTTTGTTTACCGACAGGGCCGCCCCATATGCTTTTGTGGGAATGTAAGTAAAAGTTGCACATTGCAATATATAAATAAGGCATAAAAATTAAAATAGGTACAGTAGAGGTTAGTCAGACTGCATTCATTAACCTGCTTAACATTACCATTGCTGTCAGCTGTGTAACTTAAGACAGCAAATAATATTTATAAATAATGCAAGTGTCATCTATATTTTTAGAGTCATCAGATATCTAGAGTTTTGAATAACAAACAAGTTTCTTTTTTTTCCATAAAGCTTAAAGTTAATTTTAAATTTCAGCCTCACAAGGTAAGAATATACTATAACTATGCTTCCTATTAAAAAAAATGTAGCAACAAAACTTGAATGAATTACTAAATAAATATTGAACAACCGCTTCAAATGATACAAAAAAAAGGTACTTTTCTGTATGACCAGATAATACGGTATCACAAAATGTACCTATGATAATAACATAACATCAAAACTGTAATCCCCCGAAGGTTTAGGCTGAGGGGCATCCACATTCTGCTAATTATGTATATGTCCCATGTAATAGGGGATGATCCTATCGCCAACAATCAGGGTGCTACTAAGAAATTCGTGATTGATAACCCTATAAGGACTGCCTGACCTTAGAATATAACCCAGGGCCTTATACTCAGCATTAACATATAATAGTATTAATGTAAATAGTGGTACAATTGGTGCTTGACTATATACACCTGTTTATTGATTCAACTTTCATAAAGGTTAATAATGTAGTAGGTAAGTATGTCAGTAAAAAGTGTTTACATCATGGTTGTTATGGATATTTAAAAGTTTAGATAAATGGATCTTGTGAATGATAACTGTTTGGTATACAAATTAAGATTCTTAACATTTCTTATTACAAGCTAGGGAATGCAATCTCGGGGCGACATTGACAATTCCAGATCTCGCGTGGTAAGACTAGGGCCGAGATTGGCCTCTAAAGATCACTCCCGGCTATTTCGCGACATTCGAGATCTCAAGATTGTATTCTCTCATAACAACACTGCCCATAGTCAAATAATAATAATATTTCTCACATAGTCATTAAGTAGTCAATTCAAGGCTTAGTTATCCACGAAAATTACCTGCCTGGAATATTGGAAAACTATTTGGACTGGATAACGTCTCTCGGGTCAGCTGCTTTAGCAGTGGTTCACATTCCAAAGTGACCACCCATCGCCTTCGAAAGATGGCTCTGCTCCGAGTTTAAAACGCGTTTTTATGTAGGTAAACGTTTTGAACGTAGTAGTATTCGTTAATGTAAACAATTTAGTTCTACATCTAAATGTCTATTTGTAGTAACATCTTAAGATCACCCACTATATACCAATGAGTCACCACGACTCAGTGGTTAAAATAGCCAGCTGGGAGTGTGATAAACACTAACAGTCCTCCACATAGTAAAAAAGGCATTGTGGCAATGAGAACATAGGTTTCAAGAGCGAGCGAAGCGAGCTCGGGACTTGTAGCACTCCGACTCGGGCAGGTTAGATTCGAAGTGGATGGCGGGGTCAAGTGAGCGAGCGAAATGGACGAACTAAGACACAGCCTTCCCTTTTATGCTAGGTTACTTTTGCTCTTAAAACGGTAAAGGAAAACGGCATGTTCTAGAACTTGGGTTGGAGGATTACCATCCACTTCCTCCCACTGAGGGAATGCTTGTGTCCCAGCATGGGAGTTGTAGGTTAATTATGTATGTAGACTTATGTTTATAGACGTCTAACACGTGGCAGCGACCGCGCCCGCTGTATGTAAATGAAGCGTGCTTCTGTTGTATAATTATTAGGTATACCAGTATTTTATGCAAATAAATGATTCTTGATTCGGTTGACGGAATATGGTTGGCGACAGAAAAATTTGTCACCCTACACGGCGAATGTAGGCGTAATTACATATTAAATATAATGTTATTTTAGCCCGATTTGGTCGATGGACAAAGTTAATTTTATCAGCAACATTAATTGTCAATTAGTTATAGCCATGAGTATCGCCATTCATCAGTAGGTATACTAACAGGGTTAGGTACTTAAGAACTCTGAGTTTTTTTGACGTATTCAGAGAATGATGTTCTTGATAATTTAGTTTCCTTATTGTTATTTTGTAATGCGTTGATTATAGTTAATCAATACAGATAATTTCTAAATTAAAGGCATTTGATAATATCAAAATAAGTCATGGTGCAGACATTAGTCTCATCGCCGAATTCTTCGGCATACTTGCCTAACATCTGAATTGAATTCTGGGTGGCTAGCCATCACGAAAAAAGTACAAGTAGACTGCCACAACGATTCAGCTAGGAATACAGCACCTCACCCACCATTCTGTTGTAGTATTTGTACACTATACATATATAAACGATTCTGTAAACTGTCATCATATACTACAATGTTTTTTTTTTTTTGTGAATAAAAATTATTATTATTATTCTGACGGAGACTTAGATACACAAAAATAGTTCTGTTCATTATATTTGCCTTTTTCTATATAATTTATCATCACGGTGTAAATATATGATGTATGGTGATAAAATTAAATAACTGTAATAGAACATCGAATCTATGGTAGAAAATATTTTTAGTAGTGATAAAGCTATTACGGGGTCGACTATACATCCAAATTGCACTCGAGAGACAAATCATCTAGGATGACCATCCGTGTTTACATCATTGTTAGTTTCATCAAATTCTTATCTGTGGTAAGAAATTAATATACTTTCATGACATTATTCACTGCGCCTTCTCTTTGTATGAATCATCGGTCTATGGAAAAGTTAGTAGGATATAGCAAAATGAAAGTGTGAAATTAGAACTTAACCTTTGGTTGATTCCGCGATGAACTACATCATCACAGAACATGTATAAAATGAACATCTAAAGTGATAAATGAAATTAGGCTGCCTTTCTGAGGAAGAGCATCCCCCGTCGACGCAGCAACACGAGAAACCATTTACGGTATGCCTTGCGCAGTTGTGATATCTGTTCGTGGGATTAATTCAGTAAGCGAAATGTGGTATTCGCAACGCATGCCTGCCAAATACAACCAGCAGCAGCATATCTCATCAACCGATTAGATGGCAATCTGCTTGATGGCTGCCATTAATTATTAATTATTTGAGGGGATTGGCGCTGATAGCCGAAATACAGGCTCTTGCCTAGTTCGGCTACAGATGTTAAACTCTTTTGCATAGTGTAAAATTTAGCCTAAGATATATTGTATAATTCTGTGAAATCTATTGAATAAACTTATATTATAAACTTATATTATATTATTATCTTGGATCTCTATTAACCTCATGAGCCGGAACTACTAGATCTACGCGAGACACAATGGCTCTTTAATTGTTTCTATAATTACAGCATACGAGTGGTTAATAAACCATTCGTATTTATACAAATCATGATAGAATTAAAACAGACACGGAATCGAAAATAATCATTATAACTAGTGTCCGTATCCGCAAATAGGAGTATAGATAATGAATATCCGGCGCGTCAATAATAAAATTTGGTTTGAATAAAGGCCGTTAATAAATGACAACGGTATGTATTATTATCAGAACTGTATCAATACTATGTGCTTACGTAAAATCCTGAGAATAATAGATAATCACGATGATTACATACTTAAACTTATTATCAATCCATACTTTTTATAATACTAGCTTTTGCTCGCGATTTCGCTCCCGTTATAAAAATACGGAAATTAACCCAATAAATGTCTTACTGTCTTGCTCGAAGTGAAAGAATTTTCGGAATCGGATCAGTAGTTCCGAAGATTACCCCCTACATACAAACTTACAAATACCTCTTTATAATACATATTAGTATAGATTACTAGCGACGAGACCCGGTTTCGCAAGTGTGCAATTTACTAACAACGGTTCCACCTATCGGGTCCAAAACTATCTTTCAAGCTAGAACCAACCATACTCATTTACAAAATTTCGTTGGAGTAGGTTGAGGGGTGTCGGAGATTAGAGTGTACGAACATAGTGATGTGTGTATATCCTACTAATTCTACTAATATTATTTATAATGAAAGTTTATAAGAATGAATGGACGTTTGTTACTCTTTCACGCAAAAACTACTGAACAGATTTGGATAAAATTTAGCACACAGATAGTTTATAACCTGGATTGACACATAGGATTCTTTTATACCGGTTGTACGATCCCGTGCGTGCCCGTGACAATTATCGAATTCCACGTGGGCGAAGCCGCGGGCATATGCTAGTATTAAGATAAATGCATCTTGTCATTGTTATACGCCTAAACCACTGCACCGATAGTTACCAAACCTGATAGATAGCCTTGGATCTGGAGGACATCCTGGATTTTAATTAAAAATATGAACAAATTACACCCAAAAGAAGTCGCGGACAACACCTCCAGGATACTATATGTTTATGTATATATATTTATTGTTCAGATAATATCTTCAATTTGCTTTTGAATTCGCAAAGCGTCGATCGTCGGCTTCGTCAATAGTCTAAGCACTGGAGCTACGTGTTACGCCATAAAATCTTTAACGACATATAAACTTTCTAGAAAAACTATATCCGAGTGCACTCGGAAATCTAAACGTAAAATAAAATGTTAATGTTATAACTGAAAAAACTTTAAATAAATAAAAACTAAACTAAACTTTATTTGCATTTCATTTTAGGACACATGCACGCCGATAGTCAATGGCCACACGAGTCGTATGGGCGCTTACTACCTTTTCAACCACGTGGACTTAGAGATCACATATCACAGCGGTGGTGAAGAGGAATGGGGCGTAGCCTTCGGTGAAAATGGCGGCCGGATTATATCTGCTAAGGTAATGTGTTAACACTTTAATTAGTGGTACAACTTTAATCGGCTAGCTTGACCAATTTTATAATCCAATTTCTAGATTAGAAATTGCATGTCATTGTTCGCTTACTGCTAAACTCAGTTTTGTTGAAGATAATGTCCCAGTATTTTTAGCACAAGCATAACCAATAGTTTTTACGTTTCTAGGTCAAACCAGCCAGCATTCGACATGCCGACCCGACAAAACTCAAGTGCAGTGCACGTGAGGAACTACTAATACCGACCGAACTCGAATCGGGCAAAACCTTCAACGTGACATACTCCTACAGCGTCACCTTTAAAAAGAACAACACTATCAAGTGGTCTTCTCGATGGGACTATATCCTAGAGTCTATGCCCCAGACCAACATACAATGGTTCTCTATTTTAAATTCTTTGGTGATTGTCCTGTTCCTCAGTGGAATGGTTGCCATGATTCTGCTCAGGACTTTGTACAAAGATATTGCTAGATACAACCAGATGGAGTGTGGCGAAGATGCACAGGTAAGAAATGACCAATATCACAAATGAGATTTTATGAGTAATATAATGTATGACGTCCTTCAAAAAGCCATTTGCGTAGTACGATAAACTACACGTCAGTAGTAACACCGGCCATTTTCTCTTACGAAATACGTAGACAAAGCAAGCCAGGACACCACGTGCCTTCCACATGGTGTGCTGTATTTTGTACCTATCCCAAAGGAAAAAAGGATATTTTATGTCGGTATATAGATACACACATGCATACATAAACTCACGCTTTGTTCTCATGAGGGTAGGCAGAAACTACAGAACAGTATGTATGTAGATAAATTATAGTAAATAACTTGTTACTTTGTAGGAAGAGTTTGGTTGGAAGTTGGTTCACGGTGACGTGTTCCGCCCGCCGCGCCGTGGCATGCTGTTGGCTGTTTTCCTTGGGTCGGGATCTCAGGTAAGACCAACGCCTCATAAATCCTCACTTTTATATTCCAAAAAGTAAACCACCCAAAACTTGATACGAAACTCCTAAACTTACATTCGAATGTTTCGTGTTAATGACTATTATGAGTAGCAGAGACGACGCTCCGAAAACTGCACCTTTGCCAACAGTCAATGTGCCATAGGTACGATTGGCATCGTACAAATGAATAAGTATGCGCTTCGGCAATCATCGTGTCTTCGGTGATACGACCGCGCGATATTGAAATCTTATATGGAGTTCGGAAACACGAAGATTGCCGAAGCACATGTTTTCTAGTTCAATTGTACTGCACTGTAGCATTCCTTTACTTATCGTTTCAGGTATTCGGCATGACTCTGGTAACCTTAGCCTTCGCTTGCCTGGGCTTCCTCTCACCGGCCAACCGCGGAGCCCTCATGACGTGCGCGCTGGTCGCGTGGGTACTGCTGGGCGCTGCGGCTGGCTACGTCAGCGCGAGGATCTACAAGAGCTTCGGAGGGAGGAGGTGGAAGAGTAATATACTGTTGACTTCTATGGTGTGCCCTGGGTGAGTTTGAATTTTTGTAATATGCGTGATCCATGCGACGGTGGAAATTAGAAATTCTGTAAAGGATATTGAGCGCGCTGTTCGGCTCAGTGCCAAAAGTTGACGCACGTAAGCATTGTCCCCTGTGTCACTACATACTTCACTTTATCACTTATGGTGTAACCTGTTTTTGAGTGGTATAGTTGGTTCAAACTCTATGGCGGCTCGGAAGTTAGCTGCGAGTGACAGAGTAATTGCCAGACATCTATGTTGTCTCTACTTACAACTAACGCTTTTACCATTATTGTTAATTTTCCAACGGTTACACGATATCAGAGACTGTGTTGCATACTTAAATGTTCATGCCAGGATCTACGAGTATATTCAAATGTCACACCTTTCAATTCCAGTGTGGTGTTCGGTCTGTTCTTCGTAATGAACTTGGTGCTATGGGGCAAGGGCTCGTCCGCATCGGTGCCGTTCTCGACCCTGGTGGCTCTGCTGGCTCTCTGGTTCGGAGTCTCCGTGCCTCTCACGTTTATCGGCGCTTATTTCGGATTTAGAAAGAGGGTGAGTTGATGGAAATTAGAACTGTATACCTATAGCAATGTTTAATCATAGTTGCCGCTGTCGAAAATATAGGTTAATTTTAAAATTAACTGGCGAAACTATAGATGTGACAGCTGTCAATACCAAAAATATTTTTTTTTTTCATTTATTTACTGATAAAAAATAAAGCAGTGATCATAATTTTTTTTAACACTGTCTCAGAGAGGAATTAAAGACGTGACTACCGTAAACCCCGCACTATGCCCGCGTGTTAAATTACATCCCACTCCCTCTCTTTGAAAGGGCTGTGTCCAGCAATGGGCAAACTATAGGTTGTGTAAGCCCTACTAATCGTGTTCCTATAACATTTTCCAGATCTTAGACCACCCAGTGCGCACGAACCAGATCCCGCGACAGATTCCCGAGCAGTCGTTGTACACCCAGCCTGTCCCCGGCATCGTGATGGGTGGCGTGCTACCTTTCGGATGCATCTTCATTCAGCTCTTCTTTATTCTCAACTCGCTTTGGTCCAGTCAGGTATGTATTGATGACATAGTTATTATTTTGCTGAGTGATTTTAGGAGCGAGTTTCTTCGAAGAAAGCGTCCAAAATCGAGTTTTTTTTTATGTGGAATAATAAACCTTATTTGTTGAAGATATGAAACGCGAGATCCAAAAGGTTCTGGCCTTTTGTTTTTAATCTCTGCAAGATTCTAACGCGTTTTTATGACCAACCTGTCGTTTTAATGGTAATTAGTGCAATTAGCTGACAACCGGCCTTACCAAGGAGTATCGTATTACCCAATACTAACTGGGTTGTGGTGTTCAGATAGGCAGTCGTTCCTTGTAAAATTCAGAGATTTAGCCGCATCCGGTTAAACTGGAAGCCAACTCCCGACCCCAACATGTTGGGAAAAGGCTAGGCAGTTGTTGTGTGATGTATCTGATAGTGCAATTTGCTAGTAAAGTTTTATTATAAAATGATACTGTTTTATCGTATGTGCTCAATTTCATAGATAATATGAATGAAAATGTTGGTCCAAAGCTGAAGGTTTTATGTTACCTTCTTCCAGATGTACTACATGTTCGGTTTCCTGTTCCTCGTATTCGTGATCCTGGTGATCACATGCTCCGAGACGACGATCCTGCTGTGCTACTTCCACCTGTGCGCAGAGGACTACCACTGGTGGTGGCGCGCGTTCCTGAGCTCGGGCTCCACGGCCGGCTACCTCTTCATCTACTGCTGCCACTACTTCGTCACCAAACTCAACATCGAAGACGCCGCCTCGACCTTCCTCTACTTCGGCTACACCTTCATCATGGTCTTCTTATTCTTCCTCCTCACAGGCACCATCGGCTTCATGGCCTGCTTCTGGTTCGTTAGAAAGATCTATAGTGTCGTCAAAGTAGACTAAACGCGGTGTTAGGTATTCATCGAGTGTTGGTACAGCGGTATTGACGAGTCCGTCGGGGGCGCTATTGTTATGTAAAAATAATGAAATAACTAAAACTCGACTACGGAATAAAAAAAAGTATGGCACGATAAAACATTTTCAGTCTTAAAACATAGACGTCGTAGATGGCGCTAGTAGTGCAAAATTAGCGGGTATCATATTTTATAAGCCCAGTGATCGAGATATCAGACTTCCTGTAACGTCATATCTTGGAAACTCAAATTTAGGTAACCTTAACCCTTTGTTAAAAACAGATCAGTAGTTTATGCTGTAAAAGGAACTTACCGACATACATACATAGCCAGTGAGATTCATAATCCTTTCTCTCAACCGTAGTCGGGTAAAAATTGAGCAGAGTTGTTACACCAAAGCGTTGTTTTTCTGAAAAAGGCGCTAATTTGTTGCGTGAGACACTTCCGCCTAGTCCATTTGTTAATATTGAAATGTCTTGTGGATTGTACGCGTGGTGGTCTTTAAGTGACGACGAATTAGGAATTTTATTGTAAACAATTTATTATCGAATCATGGACATGACTTGTAATGCAATGGATGTCAGATGAGCCACGTGCACATACATCTGCGCTTGAGTCGCGCGTCGCCGGTTCAGTGTGTCACGGTTCTTTTGGGACTTGAATGGCATTGTTGGTAAACATTTGTAAAATAGTCAGCGAAAAAATGAGATGGCCGCCAGTTTGGTCAGACTAGGGCCATGTTCCAAAAGAACCATAACGCGCTCTATGTTGAGCGGTGTGGCAGAGACAAGTGAGACTGCTGTACACAATGTGATTAATTGTATAAAAGTTTATAACGCTAATATAAACTGATAGTGTCCTGTGCGTATTTTTAATCGTTTGTTTATTATTTAGATATTAATTTTAATGTTAGGTCGTATACATATTGACTGAAATCTAGTATCTCAGTACAATGCAAGTTCATTTTAACTACATCTTGGAAAACATTACAATTTTCTCTCAATGTGTATGCGCCTTTAGTCGCTAGCTGCGTAAGTTTTTTTTTGTGGATGGAAATCGAAGCTTAAATATTTTATTTATTGTTTTAAATCAGCTAATATTTATCACCCTGCACAATAAATTTTAGTGATAGAGAAGCCGTGAATTGTCTGATTAAAAGAATCAACTACTATGATAGTACTTAAATGTGCCCTATGCAATATCAAGGAAAACTAAAATAATGTGATGTACGAATAAGTGATTCGATGATATTTTAACCATGTATCATACATTTGCAATTAAAATAAGTGAGATTTAGCATTTTTTAAATGATTAAATAAAATTATTAGGAATAATGAATACTTCTGATGTATTTTTTTTCTCTCATGTTATCGTGTGGATCAGGATTGGGTGTATGAGTATTAAAATTAAACTTCAAGCTAAAGAGAGGTTACTGACATATTCTAAAACTGCCATTAAAAATATAGCATTTTCGACCCCCTGTTCGCCCCACCGGTTCTGAATTTAAATGTGTCTGACACAGAAAGCAGCAATATGATCTACTATCATCATTAATTTCTCTTGCCTTTATCGCAATTTGTTTGGAGTCGGCGCAGCATCTCTTCTTCTTTCATACTTTTACGATTTACTATAAAAGGCCAATATTTTCATATTCCATACGATGACATACTATTGTTTAAATACATACATGTATTGTGTGCATATATAATACAATTTAATTTAATTATAACTTTATTTTATCATTATTTTTAAAACTGTGCTTAGTTAATTGAAACAGTTGAATGTAAATAATAAAAAAAAAAACTATTTTAAAAAAGCCTTTCATTTTTAGTTGTACTTACGGAATTAAAAATAAATTAATCGCTATCACTTTCTGAGAGATCCGCCTTTTCTTTTGGCTGCAGTGCTTTCCGTTTAACATGTTTCTTTTTCTGATCGATTTTAGTTTTTCTGAACAATTCTATTGCTTTCATTTTGTTTTCCAATAAACTCCTTTTGTCCAACTCTCGTTGCGGAATTATTTCTTGGAAACGATCGGATTTTGGTATTTTAATTTCAAATTCTGATTTTCCATCTTTAAGGTGTGATACTACTTTGACACCTTGATTGATAAGTACATTTGCTTCATCATTCTTTCGCTGTTTGGCGGCGGATGGGCCAGCTTTGCTTGCATTTTTAGAACTTTTTGTAGCCTTTCTTTTGGTGGCTGTAGTCTTATCATTTTCTTCAGTCTTCTCAAGTTCTACTGCAATAGGACCTTCAGGGCCCATTCTTTGCACTGCTGCTTTGACTCTTTTACTCATTTGTTCTTCCAATGATTGGAACTCTACCTTCCTCTTGAAAAAGTCTTGCACAGATCTTTGGGTTTTGCGATCTTGTATTCGTTTAAGTACTGGTTTTAAGATTTCATCTAACTTGTTTTGGGACCAACCAAACTTGGCTTTAGTATAATCTCTCAGTATTGTGACGTCTAACTCGCCCCAAGTGAATTTGTCTTCACTTTTTTCTATGTTTGGTTCCAAGTATGCTTGGACCACCTGAGAAATGAAACATTTGTATTACCTACTCTAAAGATTCAGAACTGATAATTGCCAAAGTGACGCCGAGCTTAACTTACCCGCACACTAGGAAAGTCTTCCGTAAGAGCAACATTCTTGAGCTTCTTCTTAAGACTAGTGTTGTCTGTCCTCTTCCCGGCTCTGACCCACTGTTTGAACTCTTGCAACCCCTTCACTATTTGCGCATATTGGGCTTGCTTTGTACTCTCGCTAAGTAGTTGCCTTCTATTGAATGGGAATGAAGCTAGAATCTCCAAGGCGGTTACTGGACCTACACCACTCACTCCAGTTGTGTAATCACTGCCAACTAGCAGAGCCAGTAGGACTAGCTGTTCCCTATTTAAATCTGCAAATTGTCAATATTTAGTTAATATTTTGTGCAAAAAAATCGATACAATATAATATAAGATAATTCTTAAGAGTGTTTACTGAAGAATCAATAATTAATAAGGCTATGAATTAATATAGAAAATTGTTAAACAATACTTACTAAAAGACTTTTCAATTCTCTCAGATAAAAACTGCAACACATGCTTCTTTTGGTTGAAGAAGTTCTTATACACGGTCCTGCCGCCAAAAAGCCAAATATCACTATCGTCTGTTATAGTTCCATCAGTTAAATTAACACTTTCAAGGAACGCGCATTGGGCTTCAGCCTCCATAGGCGCGACAATATATGGAATACCAAATATTTGAAGTAGCTCCTGAGCCTCTTTTGTCATTTGCTCTGTAATGTTACGACCTATACGATCCAATCGCCCTTTTTCTTGCATTAAATCTTGCTCTTCATTTTGCATTTGTTCAACCATTGTATTTAGTTGTTCTGTAGTTAAGACTTCTTTAGGCGGATTAGAAGGTTCTAGGTCGCGAGATTTTTCATTATTACTCTCTTCTTGCTGGACTGCGTCTACTTCTGCTGGCAAATTATTATCAACTTCCATTTCGTCTGAACTTTCACTTGCGGTGACTTCTGGTCTTTCTTGATCCATGATATTGACTACATTGTCAACGTGAACTTTATCAACAGCTACCTGTGATGACACAGGATCCTGTTTGCTTTCAGTTTCTGATTTCTTCATATTTTGTACAAGAACTCTACTATATGTTTTAAGTCCAGGCACCTCTGGTACTTTGAATGCTTTATCTGGTCTCATATCATCAGACTCAGCCTTTATGAATGATACTTCATTAGTTAACTCTTTTATTGCTTCAACAGTTTTTAAATCTTTTATTGCTTCGACAGTCTTTAAATCTATTATTGCTTTCTTTTTTGTTACCACAACCTTATTTTCCTCAAAGATATCTGCAAATATATCATCGTCAGGTGCATCACCCATATTTAACATAAGTTCTACAACAGGCTTGTTAGATTTAGTTTCTTCCTCAGGTACTTCTTCAAACTCATTATCACTAGAATCAGTTTCATCTTTATTTGCAGTGTTTGGAAGCTCTTCAAATTCATCACTGGAGTTGTTTTCTTGCTTTATTTCAACTCCTGGTAAATCAGTTACATTATGTGCTTCTTCTAAGCTAGAATCAAGGTCTATGACATCTGGTACTGAATTTTCCACACAGATTACTGAGGCTTGAGTTGAATCGATATAATTATCTTTTTCATATTCTTCTGAAGAAGATTGCTTAGATTCAGGAACAACGGTAACTTGATCATTTTCTTCACTACTATTAGATAATAAATCACCTTGGATACAATCATCATCATCACTAGATGAGAGTTCCACATTATCAACAATAACTGACTTCTCTTTATTAATTTCTTCTATTATCTTATCCACTGTGGGTATTTTATTTTTCTTTTTAACTTTTTTCCTGTCTGATACAATTTTATCAATAGCTCTATGGGTGAAATCACTGTACTGCATAATATAGGATTTGGCACAGGTCATGTCTGGTGATTCAAAGCCATCATCTTCTTCTGAATCAGTATTGGAATGATCTGTGTCTGTCATGCATGATGTCCAAGATTCATCAGTTTTGGATGCCACACTTATATTCTGTTTTGTTTCACTGGATTCATCAACACACTCCAGTGACATTTGAATTGCCTTTTGTAAATCATCTTCTAATTCATCAACCTTTTTTGTTGTTTCTTCCTCTGTTAATTCAACTATTTTACTTGTTGTTGGTTTTTCTTCCTCTTCAGTAATCTCTTCAACTGTACTAGTTGTTGGGTTGTTTTGCATCTCATTTCTCTTTTTTGCATCTGCCAAAGCCTTTTTAACATCTTTAATGAGTAAAAATCTTGTAGAGACATTAGAAGCTATGCGCCGGGTGGGTATTGTTTCTATTTTGGTGTCAATACCTTCTTCATTTAGTAAGGATTCTAAATCATTTAGAGACATTCCTGTGTCACCCATTTCTTTTTCTGTTTCCTCCAGGCATTCTTGTACCTTTCTTCTCTTTAATAGCCTTTGCATCTGTAATAAAGAAATTAGAAACTTATTGAAGTGTTGATGAGAAAACATGTTTGTTAGTCAGATATTTCCTTCAATGCTAATAAATTCTACTAAGCATTGTATGCAAGAGCTAGCAATGCTAAAACAGTTGAAGATAGAATTACTTGGAAGTCAGAAAAGGTGTCACTGTTTTTAGGCAGCTCATTAAGTCTTCCCCATGAATTCTGTTTTCTTGTTTCCTTTAATTCTATAAGTACATCATACTTTTCCTTTACTCCTAAGTTCTTAAAGCTTTCAGATTGTATGTCAACGGAGTGCACATCAATACTGGACCCACTTGTGTTTGATTCATCTTCTGATCTAGAACCAAAGAGGTTAGTTTTATTGTTTACCGTGTGGAAAGGCAGAACACTAGAATAAGTTAAAAGACAAAATATATTTCATCATAGACTTACTCTGATTCACTTTCATCTTCCTTTTGAGGCAATGCTGGCAGTTTAAACAGGTCATCAGGATCTGCAGATGTATGACTACTTTTCTTTGGTGATATTTCTTTACCCAATATACTATTGATAGCTGTTTTCTTACTCAACAAGAGAGCAAGTTCTCTTTTTATTCTTTCAGATTCTGAATTATATTTTGCTTTACTGTCTTGTCTCTTTGCCTAAAATTGTTGTGAAATAGATGAGTCATAACATTGAAATGAGGTTATTGTTTGAAAAATGTAAACATAAACATAACTTACAATAGTTTCCTTTTTCAACTCTGGAAAAGCTCCATCAAATACAAAGACTGGTTTAATTCTAAAGTACAACAGCTTGCAGAGGCGTTGAAACAGTCCCATGAGATGTGCATTTGGTAGAGGGGCCCCTTTTGCATCTTGATAACCTTTTACCATTTGATGCAACCATATTGATATGTCTAATGAAGATGAAAACAAAGTGTTAATTTGGTAAATTAAAACAACTATTGCTCAATTAGCAGTTTACAATGAACACTGGACCGTTATCTTACCGACAGCGAGCACTTTGTTCTCCAGCGTCTCGACAGGCACGGGCTTGCCGGCTGGCTCTATTAGCCTCCACAGTCCAGTGACTCCCATCGCGTGCGATTAAATTCCAGAATAGATTTTTTGTTTATACTAATGTATATATCAGTGTACATAACAAAGGTCGTTTCCCACGAGATCTCCGGTCAATCGTCGGTCTCTTCCCCACACATCGCAACTATTTCGCTCCGTGAGCTCAATGTACCCCGCTGCGGCTACGCACACATCTACAAAACGAAACGATTGCTACTGGCGCACTGCGTTCATAAATATGTGTTGGGTTCACTACAACATATCAAATGTTTTACTACGCCGCGAACGCCCACTCTTTCCCACACTTTATTTTCTCACGCCCCATGCGTAACCCCACATCCTATGACCGGCCGTCTGTCAGTCGGCGCGTCGCGGGTCGACCGATCCCTCATCGACTCGACTCGATTCTGTCGATTCGCGCGCGTGTTGTCGACAACACGCCTGCAAACAGCTCTGTGTCTATGGTCAATTTTGACAGCTCGCGCATCTGGCGTTGTCGTATTTATACTCGAATAAACAGAAGTTTCGTCAACTTTTCATAAAATAAAATCATAAAATAGAAAACTGCCGAGCCGAGGACGAGGACGAGCGTTCCCCAGTCGCCAGTGGCATCCAACGTAACGTAGCCCAGTCCCATCCCATCCGAAAATACCGTCGACGAACAGGTGTCTCAAACGAAATGTGTGCCAGTTCCCAGCGTAATTAACTGACGAGGGGCGTGAATAATACAAAAGTGTATCGATTGGCGAGATAATTGAACCCGGGGGGCGACGGCGTCTTGGCTGAACCTACCCGGTGGGCGCGCGTCTTCCGATCTAGGACCAGGGAGGACGCTTGGGCCGCTCATTGGACTGCCGGCGATGACCCACCGGAGAGGTGACGCCAGCTAGGGACACGAGAGCATCATCCTGCGCGGCCCGAAGTCAGGTGCGCGCTATGCGGGCGGCAGCAAGGTGAAGGCAGCCGTGGCGAGCATGCCGCACCAGTTCGGCGGGGCGGGCGCGGGCGCGCTGGCGGGCGGTGCGTCGCCGCCGGCGCAGCACGCGGCGCTATTCCCGCGCTACGCAGGCGCCGCCGGTCCCGGCGCCGGCGCCTACCGCCCGGACGAGCGCCGCCTCACGCGCGAGGCCATGGAGCGCTACCTGCGCGACCGCTCCGACATGGTCGTGGTCATCCTGCACGCAAAGGTCGCACAGAAGTCTTACGGAAACGAGAAAAGGTTCTTCTGCCCGCCACCCTGCATCTATCTGTTCGGAGACGGCTGGCGACTGCGGCGCGAGCGCATGCTGCGGGAGGGCGAGACGGAGCAGGCAGCCCAGCTGTGTGCCTTCATAGGTATCGGCAACTCTGACCAGGACATGCAGCAGCTGGACCTCAACAATGGCAAGCAGTATTGTGCTGCCAAGACTCTGTATATATCTGACTCTGATAAGAGAAAGCATTTCATGCTCTCAGTGAAGATGTTCTATGGGAATGGCCATGACATTGGTATTTTCAATAGCAAGAGAATAAAAGTGATATCAAAACCTTCCAAGAAGAAGCAATCATTGAAGAATGCAGACTTGTGTATTGCAAGTGGAACGAAGGTAGCTCTGTTCAACAGGTTGAGGTCACAGACTGTGTCGACCAGGTACCTGCATGTAGAGAACGGCAACTTCCATGCGTCATCCACGCAGTGGGGAGCGTTCACTATCCACCTGCTGGATGACAATGAGAGTGAGTCAGAAGAGTTTGCCGTGAGAGATGGATATGTTCACTATGGGTCCACTGTGAAGCTTGTGTGCTCAGTCACTGGCATGGCACTGCCCAGACTAATAATAAGAAAGGTAAGATTTACATTATTTTAGTAATATTACACCTTGCATATAATATGGTATAAACTATGACCATCATGGTCATAGTTTATATGCCTGGGTTGTAAACAAGTAAATTCTCGATGATATATAAATGTAAGTTAGCATAGGCATGATAATTTGGTAGATCCAATTTCACACCATCTCTAAGATTCTCGTACTGCAAAAAAAGTTCCAAACTCAATTTTTTATTGCTTATTTATTTTCATCTTGGTATATCTATGGTATTGCTCGCCCACTAGTTTTTTATTTATGATTATAATTTATGTGGTTTAAGCCTCATAATTTTATAAAGTGTGAATAACTTTTGTAAAATTCAAAATCAAAGCATCTGTTTAAAGTAGGCTAGTTAGAAACACTTTTGAATTGTTGAAACAAAGACAATAATAAAATGAAGCTACAGTTCCAGTAACAAGGAATAATAACTGTGAAAGTACTGTGTAGTTCAGTTTATCTATTTAAAAAACTCTAATTTTATGTCCTCCAAAAGTCATGCAAAATGCTAGCTCTCAAAATGTCAAAATGTAAATGTCTAGAATGTGTGCTAAACTTGTAATACCTTGTAAAAAAGTAACTCTTGCTATGTAACATGGAAGAAAATATTGCCATAGTAATGTAAATTGGGTTAAATGTAAATAAACATAGGTCAAGAACATGTTGAAAATGCTAGTTAATTGTTACAGAATGGTATTATTACCATTTGCCATTTTACACCAACCACTGAGAGGTGTTTTTCAGTGTCTTCTTTAGCCCTGTGTTAGTGAATAGTCAAAATTAATATCAAAAGTCATTTATCCATAGTAGTCTAAGAATCAACACTTTTTAAATAATAATAAGTGTCATAAAACAGTTTGCCAAAACACCCTACACCTCTTCCTTGTGGTCTAGCTGGGAAGAAGTGGGCCAATAAACTTGCCAGCAACACATCTGTTAATTAAGTGAGAAGAACTAAGAAAAAAGTGTACTAACCATTCCAAATTCCCACAGGTGGACAAACAAATGGCTCTATTAGAAGCAGACGACCCCGTATCTCAACTACATAAGTGTGCTTTCTATATGAAGGACACAGAACGCATGTATCTATGTCTCTCACAAGAAAGAATAATACAGTTCCAAGCCACACCGTGCCCAAAGGAGCCCAATAAGGAGATGATCAATGATGGAGCCTGCTGGACCATCATCTCCACTGATAAGGCTGAATATCAGTTTTATGAGGGAATGGGACCTGTCAGGTATGTTAGTTTTTTTTTGTTAAAGTAAAATTACTAGGCATTACATTGATGAATGTGGTGCAGAAGCTCTTTGTAATGCCAATTCTGTGCTCTGAAATATGTATTCGTGGGGTGGATGGACCATTGGAAGGAATGGAGGGAGGCCTTTGCCCAGCAGTGGGACAGTATGGGCTAGCTATAATAATAGTAATATGTAATGGTAAAAAGAATTCTATAATAATAAGAGAATTGTTGTAGCAATGCCTAGCATGCAATTAATATTTTAATTGACTGTCTGTGACTTGTGTGTTGTATAAAGTTGGCCCTTATAGCTCCAAAAGAGGCTAAAAATGTACACAATTTTCTTTCACAACACAATTGCTACAAAAAAACGAAGAAGTAGCTCTATTATTATTTGAACCCATAAACAAACAATTAATTATTAATTCTGTTGAAATGGTGATAAACTGATAACTAATAGTGTACTGAACTACTAAGTAATCATATGATTTGCTACTATAAAAAGCTAACAAAATTATTGTCGTACCATTTTCCTTTAATGTCTGCATCAAATAAAGGAAATCATACAAATTACGATCAACGAAATAACGTTCGATACCCTAAAACCGCTGTACCATCGCTCACGAAAATCTTGGGCCTGATATCTATACATATTTATAGACCGTAAAGTGTCAATTTAGTACTAAAATAAGGAAAACATAGAAAAAGTCGCACGTTCGTCATAATTCAAGCATAATGAAGAACGTGCGAATTTCTCTTTTGACACCCTGAGAACCACCGCACCACCGACAAACATAAACCGAACCGATATATTTAACCGGAGTGTTGTCAAAACACACCTAAATTACCAACACGTAAAACAGTAGCAATCATAGATGTAGCAATATTTATAGTAGGGGCTCCCAAACTTTTTCAGTTTGAGGCGCACATGCAGGTTTAGTATTTTGTCTCGGCTCCCTAGCTGGTCGAAAAAGATGAGTTTTTATAGTTATGTTGACACACTAGATACGTTTCGAAATCCGGCTTCACATAAATAAGATGTTGCAAAGGGAATGAGAATTCTTTGAGCCTAACATAACATCACGCTTTGTAATCCCCGGAGAGTTAGGCAGAAGTGTACCTTCCTAACAAGTACCCCCACATTTCGCTAGTTATGTTAAGTCCCAGTTAATAGGGGGCGAGCCTATCACCATCAACCGGGCACAAATCCAGACTAAGTGGCTACTGAGAAATTCCTGATGGAAAAAGCCACTAAGACTGCCCGACCCGGTAATCGAACCTAGGACTTCATGCTCAGCAGTTGCGCTTGCGACCACTTGACCAACGAGGCAGTCAGAATTCTTAGAGGTTTTGAATTTAAAGTTTGAAATTAATTTTGGACCGATATCCAAAACTCAAGCAAATCGGAACACGTGAATCTTTTTTTAAGGCTACTGTCGCACGCGAGTTCAATGAGACTTCCTCTTGCGTAGTGAATTCTGATAGACCGTGTAGAATTTTTCGACATCATCTTGGGCAAAGTATTTCAAAAATCATTAAGTGAGCTTCGAAAGGTGTTCCGTGAAAAGGGACTGTGAGAAAGCATGTCTTGAGAGACAACAATATATACCTAGATATACACCGTGATGTTTTCGTGTTACAACGGCAACCCACTTCATGTATCCAATGATTACTAAACTTTAAATAAAAAAATATGTATTTATGAGATTAGAATAATTTAAAAATAAAAATATTATTAATTATTATGACGCATGACGTAGTTGTTGCGAGCTGCGTAGGTATGGTCTACCGTTTGACACGTAAACATTATTATCATGTTTCATAATTCAAATGTATTATATATTTTTCTTTGTACCTATTAATTAATGGTAAAATATAAATAATCGCGCCTAGAGGTATTTTATGTCGGTTATATTGAGTGGACCACCTTTGTTAGATTACTAAAAAGTCTCGCTGTAAGTAGTTGGCAGAGAATAGCAAACAGGAGCGCCTCACGGCCCTCTACTCTCTACGGTACACCAGGGTACCGCGGCGCACCAAAGTGTGCGAACCTTTGATTTATAGCATCATATAAAAGAAAACATAGAAAAAATTCGCACGCCCATCATAACATGGAACGTCTGATACCCTGGGATTGATATGATATAGCTATCGCACGTCTAACTGGCCATATGTGACAAATAGTCCGAAGCCACTAATACTTATTTTCTTGCCCTCGTCGCTTTCTACTTAGGGTCAGCGCAACACGTTTTCTTCTTCCATACTCCCTTGTAAGACGTCACGGCATCATTTACTCCATTCTTTTTCATATCATTTCTCACTCAATCCATCCGTAAATTAATAAATCCATTTAAAATTTCCAAACATCTAAATCAATCGTATAGGGTTCACCCCTAAACATTTTTCGCCACCCCTGCAAGCTTGGTCGCACCCTAATTTTATTTGATGCTCTACAAACATATTGAATGTGCTATCGTGTTAGGTCTATTGTTCCCTCGTGCCGATTCTTGATGTAATTCGGTGTCCTCTGAGACCTATATGGATTTGTCCCGATTTCTAGAATAATTTGGGGCCTCAATAACATTAATTAGGTACTTGACGGAATCATTTAATTATCGCGTAACATAATACCATTCTTCGCATCGAGCTTTTGATCAATTTCGAATAATTATTATCGCTTAACTTTCGAAAACTTTCTTCGGGAATTCCAATATTATTGCTCTTAAACTCGGTTACCATCCAGATTAACCAGCCACTTCTTACTTACACGTGCGAACGGAGAGCGTACTTCGGACTCCTACGACCAAAAGTTTTTCTTCAACCCATTTCTGCAAGGCCCTGGCATTTTAGGTTCAGAGATACAGGATTATAGATTGGCTTTTTCGTTACTTTGCCCGAAGCTTTTGGTCTGCGCCACTCGCTTTTGTCGTTTACCAACCTTAGACAGGTCACGTTGAACTTAATTATAGATATAAGTTCCAAAAACTGCATAAATCCAAAACAAATAACTTCCTTCACTCAGGTCACCCGTAACACCAGTGCCGCTAGTCCACTCTCTAAACCTGAACGGTGGCGGCGACGTGGCCATGTTGGAGCTGGCTGGCGACAACTTCACGCCATCTTTACAAGTCTGGTTCGGCGATGTGGAGGCTGAGACCATGTACCGATGCGCTGAGTCCATGCTGTGCGTCGTGCCTGACATCTCGCAGTTCAGAGGACAGTGGCTTTGGGTGCGGCAGCCGACGCAGGTAATGTGAATTTTGGAAAGCATTTTGCTATAATAATTCTAGCTGAAGTTGAATTATGTCCTTGTCTCCGCTTAAACGAATATCAAATTTAAGTAAGAGTGTAATAAGGTGATTTCAGAAAGCCTTGTTACCTATATGGAAAAAGTTATAAAAAATGTTCGAAGTTATAGCGCAAACTGAACCTTATGATTTTAAAGAAGTTTTTTTTTTAATAATATTTGTCAATTTTTGTGGGATCTTAAGTTCCACGTACGTCTTACTTTTCAAAATATGTCGCAATGTCTCCGTCAAGCGTCGCCGCGTCGTCTGGTTGCGCTGTAAGGGGCCTAGGCATCCAGGGCTGCGGGACTGTTCGAAAGAGATACCGCGGTCCTGGAACATAAAGGGCAAACGAAGGAACATGGATGGTTTTTAGTCAGTAAAAGTCTGACACTCCCTTCCGCTTCGCCCAGAGCGCGAGGAGTCATTTGATGATTTCCCATCCGAAAGAAGGGGCCTAGGCATATCTAGGAATTATTTGAAGCCGTTTTGTATATTCGCTGCCCACTCGTTTCTTTAGCATAAAAATACAAAGACAGGTTTTATTTATAAGGGTTTATGAAACGACATGGGTTGTCTAGACCAGCCTTTTCCAAAGGTTACCTTCACGGTATACCTACATACGTTCGAGTCTATGAATCAATAACTCTTATGGAATAAGATATAAAACAGTGGAAAGGACTTAGTGACTTTCTCCTTGAAATTATCTATCGTTTTTAATAGTTTTTGGTAACTGCATTTCTGCACTTCCCGTTATTCGATAGAGGTGCCTCAGAAATGAAACATTCTCTGTAACATTTATGTATCTATATATGTATAACACACAATTTAACAGCGCCCTATTCAAATAATCTCCTTTGCCAGGAAGTGACCATCGCGATCGACGCGTTTAATAGTCCAACACTTTAAATGAATTCTGTCGTGAGAACTTTGTAGCAGACAAAATAAAAATGTTATGATTTCGACTGCCTCCTTGATGTAGTGGTCGCAACACTACAGGTGAGCCTAAGTACCTATACAGGGTTCGATTCCTGGGTCGGGCAAAGTGTTATTGAGTTTTTCTGTAGTCAGCAGGATATGTACCCACCCCGTATTACATAAACCTTAATATAACTGGCGAAATGTGGGCGTACCATAGAGACAGGCCCGAAGGCACCTAAGAAGCCGATTCCTGCAGACTTCCCTTCGGGAACAAGGCACTCTACGTAGTGTGTATTGGATACAACTCTGGGAATGAAAGTGTGATGTTATGTATGTTAGTATATCATAACATTCTCACATTCGACATATATACCGCCGTAAACCACCTGTGAACAACTGGCGATTAGAAAACAATTGGCAAAATACAAACAATAACAAAGTTATTAAAACTACTTATAATTGTGCTCGAAGACGATTGTTCTAAGTATACAAGTCTAGAACATCTGGCTACTCGGTTTATGTGCGGAATCCTTATTTATAATGTGTACTTATTTATTTATTACTAAAGCATGTTTGCACCACAAATCATGAACATAACGATGTTTTATATTTGGTACGTGAAGATTATCTCCATAACCATAACAAACGCGTATATGTTTAAAAATAACTTTTTTAAATATGTTTAACTTGGGGTTAATATGTTTACCGTTAAACGTATTTAATCTCAACGGGCCCTAATCTCAACCAGGAAAACATCGTTATCCTCAACATCGAATTCACGATATAAATATCGATCAATATTTAGCGAATTTACAGGCAACATTCATAAAGCACAATTAGAACTTCTACTTTCATTTCTAAGAACGGTAAGCCTTCACAGAATTGCACCCTTCGATCAAATCGATATAATAATAGACGAGTTTGAAGGAGACCTGAATAATATATGTCTGCCTGGAAATAGATACTTTAGTAATAAAGCGGCAACGTGATTCCCCCTACTTTAATATGCTAGTAGGTACTGCGTAACGTCTACTCATTTACAAGTTTGTTATAATAACCCAGACTTGGATAACTTGTTCATTGTTGCTGTAATTATAAGGACCATGGAATTATGTTTCAAATTAGTTGGACCAAGTATTTATGTTTCTTGTGCTGTAAAACTTTTCGAAAAGTATATTTTTTTTTTGTGAATGCATCTCTCTACCCACCGGTAGCGGTACATTCACAAAACCCCAAAAGCTTGGCTTGCCTTTGATACCTATGACATACATACATAACATCACGCCTGTAATCTCCGAAGGGTTAGGCAGAGGTTGTACCTAATAGTACACCCATATTTCCCTAGTTATAAGTTGCATGTAATAAGGGGCGAACCTATTGCCAACAACTGGGCACAAATCCAGACTCCGTGGCTGCTACTGAGAAATTCCTGATAGAAAAACCCAGTAACAATTTGCTCGACCCGGGAATCGAACCCAGGACCTCATGCTCAGCAGTCGCGATGGCAACCAGTGGACCAACAAGGCAGCCATGATACCTATGACTCTTTATACTTATATAATTAAGGCTTCTGGACAGCCGGCTTGCCCTATGGACGTAGCTTGCCGTAGTATTGATCCCTAGGCGCTTACTGCCTGTCACTTCTTAACGCAGCCGCGCGGGAGGCGATTGGAATGTTTTAAGGCTCTCCCACATAGGCGCGTTATTATCGGTCGATAATACTGGATGCGTTATGCGATATCGGTTTTTAGTACATCATGTATTAGGACGCCTACGAAGTTATACACTGCTGCGATAATAACGACGCAATAGAAGTAGGACGCTTGCGTTCCTCCGTCCTGCGATATTCCGATATGAGAGTTCTACTTAGTGCGTTCGCTTTGTTTCTCTTCTGTATTTTTATTTTTGTGTCCAATCCAGTGTTGCTAACAGTACCCGGTTTTCATTAAATGCGGTCTTCTGATTTGTTAGTTTTTTGACAATGTAATTTTCTAAAAGATGCCTGTGGTATAATTCCAAGCGTGTTTGCTTTGCTTTACAATTTAGGTGTGGTGATATGAGATGAGAAATAAAAAACCTCATTAGGGAAAAACTTGGCGAAAACACGAATACGAAATAGAATTATCGGACGATAAAATCGGGACGCATTATCGCCATAAATCATCCGGTATTATCGACCGATAATAACGCGCCTATGTGGTAGAGCCTTTATGTTCTCGTCACTACTCCAGCTAACATTTTAGTACATTATAACTGCCCCATTGATCTCGTGGTCGCAACTCGCAAGCGACAACAGATGTAGGGCTCGGAGAGATTGTTTTTTTTATTTTTCATTTTTTTAGAATTTCTCCGTAGTTGTTTGGAATTTAGTGGTGTGGGACTCCCCCGGGCTTCGGAAAGCCCGTTAAGCCGTTGGTCCTGCGCCTGATCTCTCCCAGGTCGTGTCGATTGCCATGCCATCGGGCTATGAGAGTGCACGTGCACCTGTGTTTGCGCGCACACACTTGTGCACCATAATATCTTGCGTTCTTGAATCTTCGTTGAGATTGATCACCGTGGCAGAAATTCGGTCGGGATGATAACATAACATCTCATCACATCACGCCTGTAATCCCCGAAGGATTGGACAGAGGTGTACCTAATGGTACACTCACATTTCGTCAGTTATGTTTTAAGTCCCATGTAATAGGGGGCGAGCCTATTGCCATCAACCGGGCACAAATCCAAGCTCCGTGGCTGCTACTGAGAAATTCCTGATGGAAAAACCCAAAAACACTGCCCGACCCGGGAATCAAACCCAAAATGCATGCACGCTCACTGCTCAGCAGTCGCGCTTGCGACCACTCGACCAATGATCGGACAAATTGATATTATTCATATTTTAGTTAAAACCAAATACTTTTTTCAATTCAATGTATTCTCCTTCACTTCAGGTACCGGTGTCGCTGGTGAGGAATGATGGCATAATATACGCGACGGGTCTGACCTTCACGTACACGCCGGAGCCTGGCCCGCGGCCCGTGTGCGCGCCCGTCGACGACGTCATGCGGCCCGACACCGCCACAGGCTGGCACCACGACGCGCCGCACCACAGGCTACCCGACAACACCCTCCAATAGCCCATGGACTGCAGGCTCGAAGACGAAAGCCTGCAGTTATAAACTACTCTGTGGCAACTCAAAAACTGTGTTATTGTGACCCAAAGAACGAAGCCGTCTCTCAGACCATAGACATTTTGGTGAGTGATTCAAAGACAATCTGTAATTGTATAATTTCGATAGTGCCTAATATCTATTCATCATAGCATGATCTCTGGAGTTTCTGCTACAGATCAGACGAGTGGGTAATATTTTTGAAAATGTATTTTAAGTCGTTCAAGGTATGCTGTTACAAATGGCGTAAATATTTTATTCGCGCATACGTGTTGCATCAGTGACACGACCTGCTTATTAAGGCGGTATCTTCAGGAGGGGGAAATGTACAATAGAAAATGTGTAGCTCATTAGCTTGTGCAATATTAAACAATTTACTTTTGTGATTTCTTTTAATCAGACAAATGTAACAATCTCTCTAATGGAGATGTGGCCCTAGTGTTGGGTATCGGAACTCATTTGAGAGATACGTTTTAAAGATCATGTTAGGGTCTATAGATTATTGAATGTTTTATTGTTAAAGAAAGTGCCACTTCGCGAGTCGATCGCTTTGCTGGCGAGCTAGACCGCAGGGCACAGGATGTGAGCACGATCGATGTGTGCCTAAATATATCTTAAAGTATATGTTTGTATATCTACGAGATTATGACACCAAAACTATGATTAAGGTTAAAAAAATCAGCAATAAAATCAAGTTGTGAAAACAGTAACATAGTGGGAGTGGACATTGTGATAAATGCTAAGATATAGCTCTACTAGTATGTTTAAGAAGTCGATTGCAGCTAGAAAAATAAAATTAATTTTAACTTTTAGAAATATAATTGAAGCTTTTATTGTTAATTTGACTACAAGTAGAGCTGTAACTTTGAAACTTCACCTTATAAATAATTCTTGATTTTACACGGTTGGCGGGTTGAAACTGGTCTAATAAGTCGGTTGTTATAAAATCAATAATCGCAACAGTACTTGCCATAGCTTTATGTACTATGTGTGTAGGAAAGAACTAGATAATGTCTTGGAAAATTGAATTCCTGTAAAGGGTGTAACAAGACCCTTAACGAAGCCGAAATGCACTTGTTCTTTTTCTCCATTTTTTTGTTCTAGACCATACCTGGGAACCTTCTAGTTACGAAGATATTGGGGGTCAAAGTTACAACTTTTCAGAAGTTTTTTTTTTTTAAATACATGTTTTTAAATTAAAGATTTTTACTTTAAACACCTCCACGACCCCCGTACTATTCAATCGATTCATGAGTACAATGTTTTGAGTTCGTTACATTGAGTTTTACCGTAAAATGTGATTCACCCCAAAAAAAAAACGAATCCCAGCAATAATTTTTGCGTAAACTTACATAGATAGTCTGATGTACATAATGGTTGGTTCACGGTTTCGTGAAGGGATCCGAAGACACCCTGTTTATAAGTTTATAATAGCTCAAATATTATAAAGTGGAGTAAGATGGTCTAATTTATCAAAAATAGCACTAGAAAGGTTTTTGTGAAGTAATTGAATACTACTTTATTTGTGCCCTTTCTTCAACCCGCTGACCTAGTGCTCTACACTACGATATTTCTATATTTTATTACCATTAGGTAACTCCTAGTCCGTAATTATGTTTTCATATCTCCTCAAGCAATTATTCGCCTTTAAAAGCGCTTATAAATGCACATAAAATATACATTTAAACTTTATGCAATAATTGCCAACTGAGCTCATAAAAATGTAGTTTTTTCAAAGGTTCGTTTGAACACATATATAGGTATACAGGGGGTAGTTCCTAACTCCGGCATTTAATATACACCAATCTTAAAATAGTTCTTTCATTGTCATCTACATGAAAAGAGATCTCTCTGCTCTTAGATTTGTTTCTTTGGGGCCAAATAGTTGTAATATCCATGACAAGTCATTGCGTTTATACTATAATACTATTCTAAATAACCTTAAGTTTAATACGTTTGGGTAAAGGAAAATGAACTCTACGAGATTGATTTTAAGAGTGATTTTAATGTAATTTTGGTTTGTATAAATTAAGTAGATATCCTAGAAGATTAGTTTATTACAATCGATAGAGAAGAGCCAAATAAGTCCTTTTTATCTCAGAGTACTTGATATAGTATTTTTCTCTTATACATTATTTTAGTGTTTACATACCTATTAGTTTATTTGCTTCTATGACTGCAAGTCAATCGGTCTCAATGTGTATGCACAATTTATCTAATCACTACACTTTGTGGACGATAATAGTAAAGCCCTATTCAAGACACGTAGCTGTCACTGTACGTATGTATATTTACGGAGATTTTAAACGAACAATACATGTAGTTTAGTAGCTAGAGATAGTCCATAGAGCAGTATAGCTGTGCACACCGAGCGCGATGCGATGCGACGACACGATCGTACGACTTTGTACACAGGCATACAGATTTTATTTTATGTCCCATCAAACGCGTCGCACGTTTATCGCGCTAGATGTGCAGACCACCTAAGAATTAAATGAATAAAACTGAAATTATAAATTTTAAAATTCTATTTATTTTATGCCAATATAATTTCTTTTGAAACTGTATTGTTTTAAAAACGGATTTGATGTGTATTTTTAATGAAACGTGTGATTTCGAACATTCCATGTGGAAAGTGTAATAAAGTACAAAAAATATCAATATTTTTGTAGCAAAACGTTGAATTACTATATAATCTTATGGAATTGGTAAAGTTACAGTATTACAAGGAAATTAGTATTAACACGATGAATAGACAGTAAAAATGTCGTCAATTTTGTAAAACGATAAGTAAAAAATGTTTTGTCACTAAAAAAAAACTGTATACTCCTTTTTATCATTTTACATTTGGTATTTCTATATTTGGAAATGGTTATATTGAAGTGGTGACTGCTCGGGAATGATATTGTGAGCCGAGTGTACAGCGCTTTGATGATATTCGGATCAGTGATTCTGAAATATGAGTAAATATTTTTAAATAAAATTGAATTTAAATAACAAAGTCTTTTATTAGAACTCCACCCTACGTGATTAAGATTCAAACCCAACAATCTTGTATCATTAAAATAACATTTCTCACAGTCGAATTGTTTTGCGCAAAGCGGATCTCATTGGCTTAATTCTCATTGTTTTAATTAAAAAGTGAGGGGTCAAGTGTAATTATCTACTTATGAATCAGTGTTAATCGAGGAATCAGTGCCTCGACCGAAGTCTGTGGGAACGTCTTCAAAATATCTTCACATGATAATAACAAGTGTCTTCCCCCTACATACCGTTCCGCAACGCTGGGTTTGACCTCAGATAATTATCACAAGTTTATACCCATTCCGCCATTGTTTGCTGCCGAGATTCAGTATAATAAACTCGCTAATATTTATGACATGTGCTCACGTCGGGAAGTTCGACAGTCAAGGAATAAATTGGAACGTAATTGAGTCAATTGATCTTCGATCTATAGAGTATGGGGTCTGTCTGACTGAGTATCGGTCGCATTGTCGAGTATAATAGAATTGTGAATGCAATATGAATATAAACATTGAAAACAAAAACGGACTAAATTTGAAATAAATATTTTGGTACATAATAATATATGATTTCTACCAAACAGCTCGCATCACATCGGGTCGAACCGGATTTTCCAATCTTTAAACGATAATCGTATACACAGTAATTAAAGTCTATATTATCAAGCCGTGCATAGCAGCTTGACCGCGGGCGTCTTCCGCGACACGCGATCGTAGCCGAAAGTATGCTGCGACGCGCGATAGGCGCCGTTTGCCTGCCGTCGTATCCGACGCGGTAGGAATGAAACTATTTGACTAGGCGCAGAAACCGATACGTTCACAAGCGACCGCGACGGTACGGAGCCGATCGTATGCGTCGACATCCTGCCGGACGCAATCGGCTGTCGCCGCATCTGTTCGTATCCTTTCCGATCCGATGCCATGCGAGGCTTTTGTTGGAAATCATCGATTTTTATAATTAACACGTTGAGCGCCAAGCTTAAAAACAGTGTTTTTTAATATTTTGGACTTTGCGTTTTTTTGCCTAATTCGTATTCTAATGCTATTTTTAATAAAATAGGTATGAAATAAATGCATGCTTTTCCAAGATTTTCCACTAATTTTCACGTGTGCCTAAAAGATACACGAGGCCCCTGAAAAAGTTTCACTTCTTGTATTGTGAAAATACTCGCTAAAAGAAGCTCAAAATAACTGAGTTTAGAGAGGAAGTAATCAGAGGAATGATTCGCAAATACGTAGCAGTTCAAGAAGGTCCATCGACATCAACACCTCGCCCAGCGTCGAACAAGCGTCACAGGCATGTGTGGAATGTAAAGGGGAACCCTCCTAAAAAGTGTAAAGGACGGTGCATACAATGTTATAAAATATACGGGAGAAAAGGGAAAACTGTAGATGGAAAAGTCAAATTTGCAAAACAAACTAGCAAAATTTGCTCTGTTTTCAATTTTTTACTATGTGAAGAGTGCTTTGAGAAACTCCATTAATTTTTTTCTGTCATTTCAGACTAAAATTGTTACTTATTTGTTGATTTTGCATGCTTATAAGTCGATAATACAAAAACCAAATAAAGGTCATAGATAAAAAAAAATGTTTTTAGACATAACTTTTGATCAAAACGTCGTACAAAAAACCCACTTACACCGAAACAACCGTGGAGGCCAGAGGTATTAGAATTCATAGTAAAATGTATTGAAATGGGTTTCCTGGCGGACACACTGGCCTACGAATAAAGCACTGCTCGTGTTTCCCAAAGGAAACACGCGGCCTCTGAAGGTGGTACTTTGTGTTTCCAGAAAGATACACATGGCGCTCAACGTGTTAAGTAGTATTCTAAATCTAAATAATTTCTTATTTAAAGTGAATGCCTACTTAGCTCAACGATATCAGTCTTCATAGTTTGACGACTGTTTGAGATAAATAAATAAAGAGTATCAGACCGAGCTGCGGCGGCTATCGTGTCATCTGTTCTGTTTTCACTTCTGATGGCAACCCTGAGGCGCATACGACTAAAGTCGTGGACAGGATGAAGTTAAGTAAGTAGTATAAAACAGCGAGTACAGGAGCCAATTTGAACAAAAGAAAGAGTTACAGAATTACCTCCGTTATACTATTTCGATGAAAGGAAACACATGACAACTAAAATTATGTTTATAGAATCAAAAAAGTAACGTATTGTATGTGACATATTTCGATTTTAAAAGAAACAGTTTCTGTTTATGTTGGGTATATGGTTCCAGTATTTGGCAGTGCAAAAATTATAGAACGACCTATCCACAGTTTTTTGACGTCGAATACTTTCAATGTGGAAAACAAGGCCGTAAAAAAAACCTTAAGAAAAAAAAGGTTTGGAGTTTATGGAGTAAAAATGCTGTTTCGGAGTTTATGAGACTGCCTTGCCACACCCAAGAGGTCCGTCAAACTTGTTGCAGAAGCAGCTCTCAGTGTAAGCGACATGCCTACTAGAAGGAAGGGATTCATAAAACATAAATTAGCATCTCGAAAGGTCATTCCAAGCATCGAGACGAAAAAGGATTTTTAGGAAGTGGATTAAATTAACGTCAATTTTCCTATTAATACATGTCAATGTTCATAAATTAAATTAAATTCAGCGAATCAGTTTAGGTAGTCCACATATTTTGATAGGCAACTACGGAAGTTACGGAACCCTACATTGTGCGTGGCACTTGTTAAATATTCTAAGTGGTTGCTCTTTAATATTGTTATGGAGCATTCGATCTATTCTCGTCATAGAAACTAGGTGTCACCGAATGACATGGTAATGGTGAGAATTCAATTCCAACTGTACGCTATTACACCCATGCAATGAGTGACGCCGGCAACACGTAACAGAAGATCGTTTACTTAATCGCGATGTCACAGATCGCTGGAAAATCATGAAAAACTGATGATATAACCGTAATGATGGATACTGTTTCAATAATCGCTGGGTTTACCCATGTTCTGTTCGTTTCCGCGTCTTAATTGCTGCTGTTGTTAGTACAAGTACAGATGCTCACTTTTATCACTAGCAAATTATCACAATCATAACTTGAATTACTGCAGGATCTTAGTACCTAATTCTATTAAATTATTCTTTGTTCATTTTAGTTTGTTGGTACCTACTTAGCTACTAACAACTACGAGGAGGATGGATTCAAATAAACTGTTGAGGATGTTATCTTAAAAACACCTATAGGTACATATCGCTAACAAAAATTCAACAGCATTAGTTTCTTGAAAATCTTGAAAATTAAACGTAATCAGACCAAAACCAAATCGATTAAGTCGATATATCTGTGTTTGTTTAATGTAAATCGCTAATAACATTTTCCGTCACGCCTGGGAACGCAAATATCTTCAGTTTACTTTTACGCATTCAAACTATAAAATTTATTCGCGCCGTTAGCACAGTCAGCGTCGTTCGCGTGACTGCAGACATTATTTCCCAATCGGTGACGTGCATAAGAAATTATGACGTTATACTGCACATGCACGTAACTATTCATTCATGCTTGCAAAAAATTTCATTGTGTAAAGAAATTAGTGCTTAGAACATCCTGCTAGTTAATCAGGGGAAACTACACAACAGGTTTTCCCTTATCAACATCCTTTTTGGCCAAACGTCGAACCGGAACATTGGTTGGTCATTTACCTGCACCAATTAACCGTATGACGATTATATCTATGCAGGGACTGTGAGAAATCTGTGAGCACACAATTGAATCATTGTCTGCGTTTTTACATTCTGCCAGGTTGATCTATGGTGCCAAGATATGCAGAGTGTGGGAAATGTTGAGCCGCACCGGTGCTCCAATGTTTTCCAACATGTCATCTCCGTTCGTGGGAACAGTGGCCAAGAAACAGACGAATTTTATATTAGCAATTATAATTTTAGTTTTATCTTCAATCTATTCTTTTATTAGAATCATGTTTTCCGTTTGTTCTAGAAAGTTCTTCAAAGGACGTCTTCTGGCAATTAACTTAAAATAAGGTACGACAAAAACAAGATTGTTATCTGTTTTCATGAAGTGTAAAATGAACTCGAATTTTCGTTTAAACAAGAACGTGCTATGTTCTTGCTGTAATTTTCTATAATTTGTAAGTTTTTCTGCATTGGCCATTCAGAGATGTGGGTGGAGCATTTAGTTGGACGAAAACGCCCATTGTTTGGAGCACAAAAAAAGTATTATGCCGTGACGTCTTGGTTTAATAGCTGTAGATTCTGAAGCTGTGCCAAATAAGGCGGCTTTCAATCTGATTATTTGGCTGAATATCAGTATTTTTCACGGTATTTTCTCTTACTACTTGCATTACACTGACCTTTTGCGTTACGAGTGGGAGGAGAGAAAAGTAGATACCTTTCCTAAGGATCGGCTTTTTTTTTGTAAGAAATCCTCATGGGTATATCAGACTCGTGCCGGCTCCTACCTCTACCATGAGTAGGGGCCCGGGACACACGCAAAGTCGAGCGCACACCCCCAACAGCTCACACATCAGCACGCAATCCCATCCCATCATCAAGTGTGGCCGATTCCAAGAACGCACGTCCTCCCATAAAGGCTTGCATGGAACATTGGGCGCCTCCTCTTTGGGCCTGACTGGTCGTCCTAAAATTCAGCTAGCCCTATTTCTATGCGTGAAAATTTTATCAGGACAATATTTTAGGGTGGACGCTAAAATTCCCGCGGGTACACGGAACGGGGGACCGCTCCGGATGTCCTGATAAATTATCCTAAGAAAACCCGTCGCACGCGCACGCGCCAATTACCGCTGCTCATACTATTTTAAAGAGATGTACCGACTAGTCGGGAAATCTGATTATCCGGCCATAGTTATAGTTGGCTCAAGTAATTGAAATGAAATTATTTAATTGTTTTTTTTTTTATTTTAAAAGCAGCCATACCTACTATTTGTAAGACAATCTAGGAATCGGAGCTCGTCAATTTGGTGGTCAATTATTGGTTTAAATCAAGAAAAATTTAAATTAAACCTTTAAGCGGGAAGCGCCTGGGCAGCCTGCGAAATTGAAATTTTCTTACGTTTTTTGCAATTTGCAGGTCAGGCTGAAGGTTGATCAATACCTATCTGATTCGCGACCATAACACGTAGGTATTAGTTACAGAATTAAAATCATCAATACAACCCTCGAAGTTCATTCAATTCATTCTTCTGTGTTTCCGATCGCGTATTATAGATATTTTAATCAATTTACAACCTGTACTAACGTGCAAATTACAAATAACGTAAAAAAAATAATTTCGCGGGCTACCCTTGGCACTTTCTCCTTAAAGAAAAATGAATTTCTGTGACCGTTAGGCGTGTGATACTGAGTGATAACCCGTCATTTGTTGCGGCCATTGATATAGTTTTTATATATCAATGGTTGCGGCCATATTGCGCGTCATCGAACATATCAGAAGTCATTTCTGGGTGGTCCCGCGCGAATAATGGCGGGTGGATGATGTACTCAATGCAAGCGACTCAGCTGTAGGTACATGAAACGCCATGAACATAGCCGATGCTCCCCGATCTCCGCCGAAAGCAATGATCGGCTTGGCTGACTAGTCGGCGCAGTTTTCTTTACTATTTTACTATACAGACACGCGATCGTGCAACCCGCACAATTTATAGCACACGCCCTTAGTTAAAAGTCCATTAAAAATTACACCTGCCACCGTTTAAGTTGTTATTCATATCTGAAAAACCCTCATCATGTATTGCAATTACCTGCCGGTTTATGATTTCAAATCTTGGAATTTCCACAAAACTACCTTTCGTGTTTTGCCTGCTGTCAGTTCAAAGGTTTTAAATTAATTCAAGATGACTTTCATGTGGTAATAGTATCGAAAACTATGAAACCTAGATTTGGTTTAGGGATACTTTAAGGTCCGTTTATGCAAAACGCTAATTGAAATTAAATAGATTTATAGGAAACTAACTGCAGCCCGCGACTTCGATCGCGTGGAAATTTTGATGTGTTTCTCTGGGCTTCTCCCAGGATATAATCTATTTCGTTGCCAAATTTCATAACGATCCAATCGTCGGCGTTTAGTTATGAAAAGGTAACAAACAAACAGAGTTACTTTCGCATTTATAATATTATAGGATGGATATATGGCAGCATAGATGGCTAGTAATTTTGTTGTGTTCTGACGTGTTTCTAGATTATCATTATGACAGTCTGACCACTGAGTGCCGTTGGGCTTGGGAGGTCATACTATAACAGTTTAATCTTTTATTTTCAATGAATATGTTAAGTAAACAATCACCTATACTTAATTGATGCCTGGCTACTTATTTACTGCTTGTTAAGATTGACACAGACTGGTTTAAAGATTTTTTTTTCTCCATAGACTGTTGGATTTTCGTTTATGAAAACACCAGACCGAATATAATGTAATTCGTCGCCCGCTGCTATTAAAAGTGATCCTTTTATAACTGGGTAACAATATGAGAAAATATTATCTGCGGTAAAGAGAAATCCGAATCTATATGAGATACACAGGAACTGTCTTAAAAAACTTAAGCGCTCTCGTATTAGAAGGACAGGATTAGTTCCATCTTCCATTTCTTCGCCATTCTCGTATTCCTAAGTGATGAAGTGATTCGTTTGTTGAGATTAGAATCCTGAGCCATGATTAAGGCAGTTTCCTCACATTGAATAAGAGATCATCTCAACTGCGGTGGCAATTATGTTCTTAGTGACGCAAACTTGATGCATGGCTGCGGAAGTCACTGCCTTATATTTACAACTGTAGAAAACCTTTGACTTTGTTTTATTGGTGTTATTTTACAGTTTGTGTTTTAGTGATATTGTCAGTAAATCGGTGCTTAGGTAAATAAGCCTTAAGATATACTAAAACTCGTAAAATCGATTCAAAAATAATAATTTCCCTTAATCCAATTTATTTGGGGTCGGTGCAGCCTGTCTTGGTCTATTACTCGTTATCTCAGTGACTAATTTGGGCTAAACACCCTCTTGGTGACAACTAAGGGGGTGCCTAGCCATAATTATCATCTTCCACACTGTCCACCCCAACCTTTGAGAGTAGGGGAAGACCCGGGGTAGGTACCTACTCTTATAGCCATTCACATTCATTCCCACTTTGCTCACTACATTTTCCTCATTCAACGAACATTAGCTAACGAATTGCTAAACAAACTCGTGTCAACTGCTCTGATTGGTTGATTGAAAAGGCAATCAGTCAATCAGGCCCCCTATTCACGCTTCGAATTCGATTCGGAATGTCATATATCTATCTCGTTCGCTTTCGTGATGCCAAAAAAGATAGACATGACTGGTCGAATCGAAGCGTTTGTGAATACGGGGGAAGATCACTAAATATGGGTTTAATTTGGACTCGTGGTTAATTTCTTTTCGAGAAACTGATTGTTACCAACTTCATTTAATCGAAACCATATTTTCAAAGCAGGAAAAGCTGACTGAAAACCTGGTTTCCTTTTCACTTCCTCTTGTCTTGTTATATATAATCATTTCATGATTCATCAAAAACTATCGGCAGCAGTCTATCGTCCGCAACGCTACTCAAAAATAACGAGTTATCAAACACAAATCACCAATGAATAACCAGACTGTCACAGTCCCAGCACTAGTATTTCAATGGCAGTCCTTACACGTGCCTACCTACGGGAAGTAACGTTCTCCTGTCTGCTCCGTGCTACCTAATCCGCGCCTCAAGCGGAGTAATCACTTCAATTGATCGTTCTTATTATGCTGCCATTAGAAGCCATCTTCAAGAACTTATTCTTAGTATAACAGTTGTCAGGGATACCTTCCAGAAATTGGACTACCTACATTGAGCTAAGATATCCAAGTTTGCTCCTACTTTATACTGGGATCCAGTGCTGAGGATCGTCACCCATCATGTTGGTTTCTCGTCGTTGTTTGGCGCCAGATATTACGTATGTACCAGATATTACGGCTGTTCTCGAAGCTTCTTGAAAAGATATCCCCGTTTTGCCGACCTTCATCGGCAAGATCGAACAATCCACTAATTCTTCTATAGTAGGTATTTCCTGATGAAACCGATAGGTAGCTCTTGTTGTAATTTGAGCTATTTCATTAACTACGCTATTAAATTGTATGACGGAAAGGTAATTTCTTTGATGGCGCATTGATTGCTGGTAGGTATGCGTCTATTGTTCTGTTCATTAAAGAAATGTAATAAATTTGTAACTTTTATGTAGTTGTAAGACTTTTTAAGGAAAATACTTGGGTAGCTAGTAGTAGTAGGCTAGCTTTGTAGGTACCTACGTGTAGACTTCTTGAATGCGAAGCTTTAATTACCGATGATAACTTACGATGACAACTTGGCCAGGGAAGTGATTTTTTCATGAAGATATCGAAGAATTCCAGGAAAAACGTACCTTTGAAATCAACCATGTTATGTGACCAACTTCATCTTGAATGTATGGGTGTTCTCATCCTACATATTTTGAATATAAATTATCTGATAAGATGATCAGCCAAAAATTGTATCTGATGCTGAAGGGATCATTCCATTCCATCGATTACTATTAGCCCTAGAATTAAACGGCCCAGAATAGAATATTATCATCCTCATCTACCTTTATAAACTACTTCCAATTGTTAGGAATACGTCGATTATATCCAGCAGCCCTGTAGGGTGGGACCTATGGTAAAAGTCTTCACAATGGGTCCTTAAATTAAATTTTCAAATGTTCTAGAAATGACTCGGTCTTGCGATTTTTTTACTTGTATTGTGAAACTAACTAAACACACCAAATTGCGTATTACAAAACAGCATTTACAAAGCTCTAGAAACGTACAAAACGCAATCAAAGAATACTTAGTCACCGGTTGAGTTGTATGACATTACACGTCGTAGGTACCTGTCTACTGGCGGGTCACCAAAATTGCACACTTTAGGATGAGAAATCAGACACGAAATTGCTCTAAACACTCATATTCTTGATGTTAGATAAATGACTTCCTGCTGGTACTACAATAGAGGCATCATTATTCCCCCGCTCTTCGTGAATAGGCCGCGCTGCCGACCTGCCGTGGGAGAGTCCCACGACTTTATTGCGGATATATATTTTTTGTTTGTTCTAATTAACAGTTTTTCTAATAGTCTGCTTTTACTTTAATTGTTCTTGTTCGTTCAAAAGCGTGTTTTTAACTGTTTTTTGGTAAAATCACACTCAATATCAGAATGGACTAACTTTTTTGAACTACTGTGTAATTGCGTGATCATCAAAATTGCTTGCGACATGAATGGACATTTTGTTGAAATTGCGCAAAAGCGCTGCGTGTCGCGGGTTCAATTCCCGCATGGAACAAATATTTGTATGGCCTACAGGTAATTGTTCCGGGTCTGGCTGTTTATGCATATGTATAGGTTTAAATGTTTGTAGACGCACTCACGATACCAGAGAATTTTCTAGGGTGGGGGGGGGAACTGTTAAAAAAAAACCGGCCAAGTGCGAGTCGGACTCGCGCACGAAGGGTTCCGTACCATTACCTATAAAAACGGCAATAAAAATCGTGTCTGTTGTATGGGAGCCCTACTTAAATATTTTTTAATTCTTTTTTGTATTTGTTGTTCTAGCGGCAACAGAAATACATCATGATATACAGCCTGGTGACAGACGGACGGACAGATAGCGGGGTCTTAGTAATAGGGTCCCGTTTTACCCTTTGGGTACGGAACCCTAAAAAAGAAAATTAACAGTTTTTAATCAATAATTGCTTAGTTCTTGCTCGTACAGAACCGTTTTGTTTACTGTTTTTGTTAAAAACAACACTTAATGTTGGTCCATTCTAACCAACTTTACAGTTGTTGGTAATTGCGTGATCATCAAAATTGCTTGCGACATGATTGGCCATTTTGCTGAAATTTTCCTCTTGCTATATTTTAAATGGATGATGAAGAAAAAGATTAAAAACTGGCATTCACTTTTTATGAACGTGCTTATATAATGGCTCGTCGTCCGGTCGTGGAAAATGGCTTTCCGGTCCCCATCTTTATGTATGAAATCATAATTTTCCCATTGGTCTGGGGAACACTTTTTATGCAATTTCAAAAATATTTCTATTTCCATCAAGGTAGGTACTACAATTTCTTAATCTAGTAACAATTTAAATCTTAGTTTAGAGGTTTTAAGGTAATTAGCATGTTATAAGTAATACCAAAAATCTGGTTTAATCACATTAGTTGGCTCCTGCCTCTGTTATCGTAATGTTCGATGTGGAACTTTTGTTTTATGGACTGTCTGGAGTCAAGTCGGTATTTGTGGACTGTAATTTAGTTTACAAGTAAACTACTCGTATCATGGAAGATGACGTCGCAGCTGAGTTTTAGCACCACATTGGATGCTCATCGCGATATTATTTTATACAGCTGGCCCTCAGACAGGAGTGGTCCTGGATGTGTCTCCACGGTCCGCAATGTGCCTTCGAAATGTCGATGTTCAATTGTGTCCTGCAGTTCACACTATGCCGCGAAGTCATAGTACGAGTATATTCAAACATCCTCTACAAATTAATATACTTGTCGAGGCATGTTGATAGGTGTCTGATAGTTATTTATTGATGTCTAAGTTATTTTTCAATACACTTCCTCGAAAACTGGCTCTTATCGCACTATGATTAGGTTCAAGGTTCAACATGCAATTTTTTTCATTTATCACAACGTGTGCGGAAATAAAAAAGTTCCACAGATACTATACTATACTAAGTCCAAAGTGGTTCAATTCTTAAAGTCAGCGGTGATTGTTTTTTTTTTTTAATTTCGGCAAAGAGCTATGTCTTTATGGCACATATATTTTTTGAATGTTTAAATTGTGTTTTTAAATAGAATATCTTAAATAAATATGATCTCTGAAACAAATATTTACTTTTATGAAAAAATTGAAATTGTCTTTCGTTTTTTATTCTAGACCGTAGACACTCACTCGTCTTGTCGACGAGACTGCTGGCTATACCTAGGCCTGTACGAAACGTCGCCACATGGATGACTTCTGTACTTCTCACATGCATTTGATTTGCAAATATTTCGATCGTTACTCATTATACCCAGACCCACATACAGACAGCATGTGCGGTGAGTCATTCGATTATTAAAAAAAAATATGTCAGCTTTGAGACTTGACTGCCTCATTGTTCGAATGGTCGCAAGCGCGACTGCTGAGGATAAGGTAAAGTCCTGGGTTCGATTCCTGGGTCGGGCGAAGTGTTATTGTGTTTTTCTATCAGGAATTTCTCAGTAGCAGCCACTAAGTCTGGATTAGTTCCCGGTTGATGGCATTAGGCTCGCCCCCTATTACATAAACATAACTGGCGAAATATGGGTGTAGGTACTATAGGTACACCTATCCCTTCGGGGTTTACAGGCGTGATGGTTTGTGTATGTAATATATCAATTAACTACGCAGGCTGCATTGATAGCAACCATTTTAAGATCGTCAATAGGTGATTTTGCGGGGTATTAAAATAAAATAAAACACAAAAAAATATCATTGTGACTCATGTTTACAACCACTCACAAATGCAACTTTTTACTTTAAAGCGATATTAATAAAACAAACATAATTTAATTGTCACCGGACTCATGGCATGAAACTGACAATCAATTTTACACAAAACTTAGAATAAATTCCTTTACCTATTCAATAAATACATTGATGTTACCTAGGTATGTATTTGATGTTATGCTAAACGGTTACTTTTATAAATATTTACTTAAACATCTAAATTCATTACGACATCTGTGTTTTGCTGGATTTTTATCGAAATGTCTATTTAGCGACTAATCTCGTGTCGATATAATGTTTAATCGATGTAAAAAAATACATCTCTATTTCAATCGATAGAAGTCTGGCAACACTACAGATGTCTAGAACTCTGATTTATATCAAAGCACGTTTTAATTATTTTAATATATTCCGGTAAGTATAAACAGTGCTAAAACTAATTCACGAGTAAATATATCTAGTTCCTGAACTGTGATTATAAATTCCTATTTCTTGCGAATAGCGCTGAAAGCTAGGCACTTATTAAGGCATAATTAGCAATGCTAAATAATTTCATACCATGTTACGTTACCAAAACCTAACTATATTGTAACAGATCTTTTCGACAACCTTTATCTAATATTAAAAAGTTTAAAACCAATAAATATGACATAAAATAAAATGAAAATATTTTCTAATTTGGGTAGATTTTTTCCGTATAAATATTTCCTATTTCTAGATTTCTGTTAAGTATTTCAGTTAGCCATTTCCATTAAAGAGAACAAAAAGAACAAATACCTATAATTAGGTCGTTGTACTTACTACTATAACAGAATGGATTTGGGTTACCAGTAACATCGTTTAATATCTAGATATTATATTCGATCTTAATTTAAGGACGGATACATTTAATCTACAGTAGATTTTGTTTGACGCGAATGTAAAAAAAGTAATGCGACCACAAATATTGTGCATTAAGTTTATCTACAATGATACAGCGCACTTGCGACACAGATACAGTGTGATCAGTATATCTCGACCGGTGGCGAAATAAGGAACTAAATTCAAATGTCATACAACTTTAAATTGTTACTTTTCGTCTTGCTAGTAGCGCCAACTGCTACTAAGATATACCGGGCACACTGTACGCAATACATTAATAATAAGCACTCGTTCTGACTGCATGTAAATGCTAAATCCTATGTTAAGTTTAATATACCGCTGGGAAGCGTGCGAACTTAACGGTAAGCGGATAAAAATAATTGTGTCTACACTTCATTCACAGTTGGTTTACGTCTGACAGCTAGCAACCCAATAACAACCTTATGAAAATGAGAATAATCATCACTATTGTTTGACAGAATTGTCAGTTGCAGCAACCGTTTAGCAACCTTATTGAAAAGGTGATAAAGAGCATTGTCATTTTGACAGTGATGCCCGATCAAACTAAACGTACTGTGAGTGAAAGAACAATATATTCGGAATGTTTGACTATGATGATATAACCGGCCATGTTGGTGTTACTTGACGCGTACGGACCGTTGCTTGTTCATATTTGTCAGCATGAGGGAGATGTATGATGTCAGCAAGTCGTCCATCTTGTACCCCAAGGAGGTTTCGCACAGCAGCTTGGAACCCCGCACGAGGTTGCCGATCGTCATGTGGAAGTAAGTGTTGCCAGACGACCAGTTTGATATTCTCGTGAATGGGTGGGTTACTAGGATGTCCTGGAAAAAGTTAAAGGTAAGTTGTTTAGTCCCAATAAATTGCTCAAAACCGGCAACACTGAAAAACCGGTCAAGTGCGAGTCGGCCTCTCACACGAAGGTTTCCGTAGTACCGTACAATATTTAACCGTACATATTGAAAATACGGCGAATAAAAACGGTTCTTGTATGGGAGCTGCCTTACATTTTCAACTGTATTTCATTTGTTTTTTTTTTTGTTTAGCGGCCATAGTGACACACTGTGGAAAAGATACAGCCCTGAGGTCGACGGACGGACCAAAAGACAGACAGCGGAGCCTTAGTATTTGGGTCCCATTGGCTCTCCTTAGGTGCGTAACCCTAAACACTAGCGAGACTACCACATACTTCCAAAAGCATACCTATCTAAGAAAATTATCATTGTTAATCTCACTGTTTCCACCCTATGCTTGGGTTGGAAGAAACTTAAGTACCAGTACATACGGGAAGAAAGTTCTCACCTTCGATTGCGGATGTATCAGGCTAACTCCATGCTTATTGATAGCAATCAGCAGCAGCTCAGGATAATTTGGCTCTGTGGTTTGCTTGACCTCAAAGAAGGCGGATCCGAACGTAGGCCAGCGATAGATGACCTTCAGGAAGGTGATCTTCGCGTCTTCGGGAGTCATGCCAGCGTCAGTGTTGTATGAGGCTACAATCGCCCGCTTCCAGTCAGCAGAACTCTGCAGTTTGATCAGATCTGCTGGTATCAGCTCGCGAAGCATTTGCCTGGAAAGAGCAGGTTACCATGATACAGCACATTTAACTTGATTTTTTCCGTTGATAAAATCTTGATGTTACTTTTCGAAAAAATAGGCTTGGTATTGGTTTAATCGATCGTTTTGTATGTAAATGATCACTATCGTAGATCGATTTGATTTTAATCAGACAATATTGAACTGACATACTTAGTCAAAATATTTTTAGGTATAGGCGGTGGGTAGTAACGAAATTAAAAAAAAGTGGGCTTAGAATTGAACCCTGAGGAACGCCTTATAATTTCAATTTATTTTCTTCATCAAGAATTATTAGAACTCTTAATTCAAAATTAATCAAATAATTATGTTAATTCAACAAGAATCTCTTATACTGATTTCATGAAGTATTTAAGCGTAAAGACTCCGTTGGATATATTTTTTTAGTTATGGAGTGGTTAATTAAACGTTATTTGAAAAAAAATACGTACGGAATCGCCTGCAACTCTTGCTTGTTATCCCCGAACCTCGCCCGGTACGCTAGGGCAGCCAGCCGCGCGGCCTCGTCCCGGCCACAGCGGTGGTACCCGCGCAGCAGCTTGGGCAACTCCTGGTGGAAGTGGAAGATCACGTCCGCCGCCCGATCCTTGCCAGGGACTGTGTTCGTCCAGAGCTTCTTCATGAAGAACACCTGGGGAAGGAGATCAATTTAATTTATTATAGTTTTTGGTGGGGACTAATCCTACTTAGATAATCCAGTGAACAATTTGATCAAGTTTTTGAGTAATATTAAAGTCCGAAAAATGTTAAGTGGGTGATCATTGATTCTGACTACTAGCCACATGAGTAATGTGTCGCCAATCAACTTTAATTTAAACAAAATTGCGATTGCAAAGATGCAACTGTCAGTTTTTTCATTTTTCTAATGGATTGTAAGATATGTAACTGTGTAGGCATATAAAATATTCAATTTGTTGCATTACCTGGTAGGTGAACTGCGGAGTGATACCATCACGCGTAGGACGTGCCTTCTTGATCCAGTCCGTGAGGTGCCGCACGAAGTCGAAGAAGAAGTCGCCCTCAGGAACCGATATCACCTTATCAGCTATCTTAACGAATAAACTAAAGCCTTCACTAGATCTGAGATTCAGTCTCTGAGCTATATTTTGACAGAAGTCCTTTGCTCTAGTAGACGAGTCTACTTCAAATGCTTCGTCAGTGTCATCGGGAAAGTACACCTTATGGAATATCTGAGTAGTCTTATGCTGAATAGCTTCCACCTCCACCTGATGAGGAGGATATTTCCTCTGTCCATTCCTTAAAGTCTTTTGAAGTCTTTGGAGCGAGTCTTGGGCTATTGGATACCTCCTAGTCCTCAAGAATAGTGTTAATTCTCTAAGCAACCCTTGACTACATGCAAACAAACCTGTGGCCAGCCACATTAATTCCCAGCCTCGTTCTTCCGACATTCTGTTTCGGTTGTCAGTCAGTTGTTTCATCACTTGGCAGTATATCTCATCCCGCAGTATCTCGTGTTTTAGCGGGCCGTCGAAAATGTGGTCAGTGTACTCATTACCGATGCGAGGACGCTTCGAAGGCAAGTCACCCATGTACTTTAGAATGGCGGTGAACGCGAAACAAGCCTCTTCAGCTAGTTCTTCTTTTGCTTGTAGTTTCTTCAACAGCGGCTGCTTCACTGGCTCTCTAGAGTGCCGCCATAGCTCCTCAGATCCTCCCCTCTTGACCGTGGAAAGTGTAAGTGCCTTCGATACAGTTCGTTTCGGTGGCAACCGGAAATGATCCATTGCATATTCTAACAAAGTATGAGGCTTGTCTTTTATTTCTGTTCCGTTGTATGTGGCAGTAGGTGCTCTACGACCATGTGATGCACCTTCTTGACAGAACAGAGTCAATATGTCTGGAGGTGGTTTAGTCAGTGCTGGTAATACATAGACAGTCTCCGCAGGAAAGTCACCCCTTTCCATTGTCCTCTCGCAGCGACCGATGCACCAACCATTGTTCAACACAGATTCCCCTGTACTGTCTTCTTCTAGAATTATCAAATCTCCTTTGTTGAATGTTAAGAAACTAGAGCCCTCGCCAGGTGCTTTGTAATCTTGTAGGGCTATTACGAATTTGGATCGCTTCTTCAGACCTTCCAGGAAGTATACAACTAGGTCTCGAATGTCTTCAGCGTTAGGACTTTGGAATGTGAACTCTTCACCACGAACAGTCGAGAGACTGAAGGTTTGTGTGAACACTTTGTTGGTTTTCTGACTCGAAACAGTAGTTATTTCAGGGAAAGACAATTCTAATAACACTTGTTCTTGATCATCCACCACATATACACCGGTCCAATTCACTGCTATTATGACATCGTTTTTAGGTAGATTTGGCCCAGAGTTTCTATAAGCTTCGTAGAATCTAGAGAATAAAAGCGGCCACTTGAACTTTGCATAACTCACTACGTCTTCTTTCACTCTATAAGCAGGAACTTTTTCTTTTACATAATAACTCTTTTTATACGCTTGCACCACTAGAGCACCCCACCGATCAACTGCTTTTTCAACACCAGTTAGACAATAATCTGGTATGTAATTTGGCAGTAACGTATACAGTCGCTCGGTGTTCATGTCTTGACCATACTCGATGTAATACTGTTGAGCGGCTATCATAGCTAAGTCTTCTTCTTTATCACATCTATATTCACCGAATTTAACACCTCTTACCACTTGCTGGTAAATAAGATTTGTAGCCACTTGATCCTCTGTAGGATCGTGCCATGGAGCGAATATTTCTTTTCTGAAGAACAACCTCCATGGCGCGTTTCTTTCTTGAGCACCTTGTTCCTTAGCATACTGTTCGCACTGTGATATTGCATCCATAACGTGATCTCCTCCACTGCCGAGTGAACTGACCTTGTCGAACAAAGCAATGTATAGCGAGAAACCGAATTGGTCTCTCAGACCAATTTTATCAGATAACTGATTACACAGTTCTCTCGCAGTTGTTGCCGAGTCCGCTAACAAGGTCTTCGTGTTGCCATCCATGAAAGTTATGGGTAACATTATAGGCTTTTTGGATTTCGTTGCTTGAAGTTCTAACCACGAAGGTGGCTGGTTTCTGGTTCCATTGTTAAATGTGCGCTTCAAGCGATCTTCACAATATGGAGCGTAGCCGGGAGGACCCTCTCTGATGAAAGCCCGCAGGTAATTGACGAACTTCTCACTAGGAGCAAAGCATCCAACACACAACGAAAGTAAAATCCATCCTCTGGCGTGAGAGGACTTCGAAGGATTGTTTGTCAGTTGCTTACAGATCTGACAATATATTTCGTCTCTCAACTCAGCCCGTAGAATACCGTGCCCAATAATGAAATGTAATTTTTCTAGATTTGATGTTGGGCGAGATTCTAGCCACGACTGGTAGCTGTCTGCTGTATACTCCTCATCCTGGAAAAGACATAAGATATTCATTATTATTTTAATCATCCACACACATATGGTAGCAATGGATATCATTAAGAATCAAAACCAACCTGCAACTTTCTCCTCACATCTTCTCCTAACTTGTTCTTCCTCTTCAACGTCAAAGACACAAGCTTGTGTCTGATAGACCTCGGCTTCTGCTTGTTCAGATACGCATCAGGGTCCACGCCCATCATCTGAGCTTCTTGAAACTCCTTGGACCTGATGAAGTTCCTGCCGAGGGTAGCTGTGACTTTGGACATGACTGACGTGTTGTCTCTGTCCATTGTGTGGTACCTTGGCTCCGGTAGGTCCCCAGTGAACCGGAGGATTGTGATCCATAGTGCTTGCGCTGCCTGTAATAATTTTTGAATGATTAATTTATCAGTCGCAAAACAACATTCCTACTAGAATTGATAAGATTAATGACACTCGATTGCAAAAGCACTTTAACGTTTATCATCATTCTCCTGCCCTTATCCTAATTTATTTGGGGTCGGCGCAGCATGTTTTTTTTCGTCCATACTTCTCTAATACTCGTCATCTCAGCAGCCACCTCCTGCCTTTTTTATTAAGCAGTAATTTACGCGCATTCTTACTCGTAAGAATACGTTTCGCAGTATTTAGCAACACATTTATATGTATTATGCACTATCTATAAATAATAGTATTTTTTGTTTTTATTCTTACCAGTTGGTCTCCTTGCGTATGTAGAGGCAATAATGGATGCTTCAGTGGCTTCCTTGAGTACTGATGAGTGACATTTCCTTGGAAATATGTCGCTGCGAACTTCTGGAACTTAAACTCCGACAGGTCTTCCTCGTCTTCTGATGTGGTTTGCATTGGTGTTACCATCTAGATATGATTGAAACGTGTTTTTAGAATAGACGAATATTATATTAATTGATTGATTCAGAATAAATATTGATACAAACATCAGTTCTTTGCAATGAAACCCTAGAAGTAAACATGATTTGAATAAGCATAGGTGAGTACGTTAAATATTTGGATAATTGAGAATACAAACACCAAGTAATGAGTCTGGAACAGTTGCTGTGAATACAGATAGGGACAATAATGAGAAAGTATCTAATCTGCAGTTTATAAATTGATAGGTATGTGCGAAAGTAAGCCAACATTGAATTTAACATCAGTATTGATAAGGACGCATTAAGTACCTGAGGCCTAAATGAAATACCTAGACTGGAATGATCTTTGAGAAGATGTGAAGGATCTGATAAAAATCAGAAATAGTACAGAAATACACCTTGTGTGTTAGGTAATTAACACATTTTGATAAAATTGTGGTTGATAACGATTTTTGCAATTAATTTGTTCTTTGTGCTTTTTTGTGAGCATGAATATCATCTTCGAAGTTTGATAACGTCCAAAGACCCAAAGTATTCAATATATCTAAATCAAATTTAGTTTTTGTTCAGTGACAAGAAGAATAGTTTGTGACGCGAATAGTACCTACGTACCCAAGACGTTAATACAAATGCAACTACTGGGGACATTATATGTTCATTTGTCTTTGATCACACAAAATATTGTTGCCCTCGTAGTTTCTTTCATGAAGTGCTTAGTTTCTTCAAAGAAAAGATGGACCTTCAATAAACCTCGTCAAATAAAAATTACCTCTTGCTGATCAGCTCTTTGCTGCGGCAGATCACTGAAGACCGAGGTATCTTTGGGCGCCGGAGCCTCACTGCTGGAGTCGGGCAGGAAGTCAAACATGGCCTCCACTAGCTTGCTGTCATCCACAGGCTCGTCCTGCTTCCTCGCCGCCTCTTGGAGTAACGTCCTCTTTGCTTCCAGCTGCTTTTTCTCTTCCAGTGCCAGTTCTGCTTCACGCCTTTCCAATTCGTACATGCGTTCCTGTGAAAAGAAATTAAGATAAGTAATTGTATTATAATGTGTTTTAATTTCCATGAAATAGATGTCTATAGTAAGTAGTATTGTAGTGAGGCACGCCAACCTTAAAATAACTATTCTAAGTCATCACATTAAGGTGCTAAGTAAAATAGCATAAAATTTATGTAATTTATTAGAAGAATGAATGAATGAATGTAAATTAATCACTAAATTTCTTGCCAACAACATAGTTCTTAAGTACTTATTCACTATGGGCCTTGTAGTTCGAATTAAATAAGTACGTCGGTTTAATTTCCAATTTTGGTTTCCAGTGGAAATATAACCTAAAATTATTAAGATAATTTCAAGCATTTTTACTTATCGATGGGACGTTTTATACATTACTATCGTAACGTTCATTTCTCTAAGTATTTCCGTGACTAGATTTAAATTCAGATGTTCAGTTCCAGGTAGACAGTAGATAATCTTATCGCTTTGATATCAATAATAAACTATGTGGACAAAGGTGCACTATTACACAGAATATTATCTACCCCTTCGTGACAATATAAACATAGATATACCTACTTGGCTATAGTCAGGGAAATTAATTGTTACGGTAGTCCATTAATTTAAGTAATAAAATTTACTGTTAATTAAAATTTGCAAAGAGGATATATATGCCTATCTATGTGTATAGGCAAATCCTCTTCTGCTTTCGCAATCGAAATTTGGTTTGCTGTAAGAAAACCCAATTCTGGGTTAAGCTCGCCATTATACATAAGCTATATTATTGTAATTTGTATGCATATTTTTTATTTTGTGTGCAATAAAGAATAAGAATGAGTAGCCCGCGAAATTCAAATTTTCTTAACTTTTTTGAAATTTACCGGTCACTGTCTATGATTGTGTTTAAGATTCACGAAATCACGACCGTAACAAATATGGATTTTCTGAGTGATCAATTCATCAATTGAATCATTTAAATGATCAGTACAACACTCTAAGTTCATTTAATCCTTATGACTATTTCATGAAAAATTCATTAAATTAAAAAATGTAACAAAATTATAATTTCGCGGGTTACCCTGTCGCTTCCACTTTAACTATTATTTTTTCCCTCACGATACACAAACTTATAATAAATCCACCCACATACGACATGTCAACATAATTGGTATCAAATGCGACATTGTTGCAAAAGTTCTCGAACCACAAGTTCATCATTACGCTCCGGCCACTGGGTACCACACACGTCTGGTTAACTTAAAGGATTACTCCGCATTACTACGTATTACGGCACCTATCGGCAGGTTGCGGGTTACGTAAACCTGCAGGGTTATTGAGTAACCCAGTTGCATTCGGAATGAGAAGCAGATTCTATGTGACGGCGAGCGTAACTCATTTCAAGAATAATGGCACCTTAAATAAACTACAAATAAACCACTGTAGCTTCTAAACGCAAGAATCTGGAACAGCAGTCGGCAGTCATTAGCAAAGCACTGAGATATAAAGAAGCTCGAGAGTTCCCGGACAATAGATGTCTATTTTTCGTAAAAAGTTCTATTTCCACAAAAATAAAATAAAAACACCAAAGTTCCACTTCACGAAAATTTTGTTGCCATAATACCTATCCGAAGTTAACCTCATACCAATCGTAATGTCATTCCGAATACAACTGTGTTACAGAATACCCCCGCAGACCAACCAACCACGGCAGCCGATTGACTGCAGCAGGTTGCATCGTTTGCGCAAGGAGACGCTTGATTGATTGGGCGATTCTGTTAAATTACGCAAAACTACTGCCGTCATTAATATAGGTAACACTTGTTAGCACCTCATTACCCTCGGTAATTAGTTGCGGAATTTCATTTTTACGAAGGAATGTTATTGCTGCGGTTTGAAGACTTGTCTTTCTCTTTTTGTGGGTTTGTAAAAAGCAAAGATGAGAAGTAAAAAGAAATACAGCTTCCACTTGTGTATTTAAGTGATAAGATGAAATCTGGAATGGGTGGCAGTGTCTCGTTAATTCTGTGAAAGTGCAGTTCAGTGCAGTCAATTGTCTTCTTTTTTCATAGCCTGTATTGTGTCCCACTGGTGGGAAAGGGCTCCCCTTTTTCCCTCCAAACCTTGAGTATTAATAATAGTCCCATTAGCCCTCATGGTTCTGTGTAACTATTCTAACTACATATTAGGTAGTTAGTTACGACTTAGAGCAGGGTAAACTTGATTTTTTTGCGTTAGTTTACTCAAAACGTATAAAAACTGAAATAGTACAAAATAGGAAAGCTTTCTAAAACTTTTGCAGGATGCGACAAACGGCGCTACGCTGTAGAAGGATATACGTACTACGCCACCGTAGCCAGACGCGTATCGCGCTTTGTCAATGACTTGATTAGAGTATTTCTTTAATACCTAGATTTCGCCCTAATCATAGATTATGTTAATTATATTTATCAGGTATAAGATTTTAATATTCGAACTTACCCGGAAACACAGAAGATACCAGAGGGCCCTATACGACAGACTTTCGTCAACTATCGGCAAGTGCAACAATGGACTCAAACATAATTCTTTAACTTTTTTATTTTTATTATAATATTCACTATTTTTCATCGCCACTTAAAAACATTCTATAAAAAACAACCAATTGACAAAATACAAAACCGTTTTTTTATATTAAACTAATCACATTATTAATATTATTTTTAAGAATGCAACGTGTGCTTTCTTTGGCCGTGCAGTATCTAAATGAATTAGAAATAGTTTGTTAAGTAAGTCATCGATTATCTGAGAAGATATATCAATAGCGGCATTTTGATTTGATTTATTATTTAGTTAATTTAACTATCTATCGATCTAAGGTGATAGGGATTGATGTAACTCTTACCGCACATATTAGAAGCATTAGACTTTTTTAGTCTCAGAGTTTTTTTATTAAGTTTCTTTATACCACGTTATAAAAATCTTTCAAGTAAGTAATTATTGAGACCGAGTCAATTCAGTCTTTGAAATTACATTTTATAAAAAAAAACACCCGGGCTCGTATAGCTCAGGATTCACCCTGGAACAGTGACACGGGGCTGCGGCAGACCATGGCGGGACGAACTGAAAGTATTCCTGGAGGATTGGAAAGGTACAATCATAATTTAAAAAAAAACGCACGTTGCAAATGTTACCGAGTCACTCCAAGACCAAGAGTGATGTGCCGAAAATTATTACAAATAAGTACGTTATTTGTTGTTGTTCTCACTTGTACAGTCAATGAATGTAAATCTTAAGCACCATTTGATGCCATATTACTGACACTTAAAGTAGGTGACATACGCTAACTACGTGGAAAAAGAAAATGTATAAATTAACTATGTTTTATCATGCAAAAACATTTGACAACACGCTGTATTACTACACCGAATAATCGATAAACAATCTGTGTAAGCCTCAATGATTACTATATAACAGGATTACACAATCCACTCCGTAGTTTTCTACATAAATAGTTAATTAGTATAATTTACTATACAGACAAAATAATATAAAATAAAATATTTTGCTATTATTACATAGATTTTACGTACGATAACGATAACCATAACATAAGTTATTAATTTACGGGTTTTTATTCAATTATAGGGTTTACTTAGTATGAATCAGACTGGGTTCCTAATATTTTTTTTTTAAATATTCCGGAAAAGTGACATAATTATCTATGGTCAATAATGATATGAGAGTAGGTCCTGGGTACCTGCAAGATGTACATGGTTCACGAAGCCGTCAACCAAGGATTCTTTACATCAAACTAAGTAACTACGCAAAAAATATTGCTTGGAAATGACTTGACTTTCCTGTACTCCATGTAATGCACTCAACTTATTTTTTATTTTTTTTAAGTTGTGAAAAGTTGGAACTTTGACCTCCAATAGGTATGGTCCAGAACAAAAAAAAATGCAATGAGGGGAGAACAAGTTTATCTTTCGTCTTCGTTTAGAGTCTTTTTACTTTTAATGGACACTTTAGTCGAATTGTCTGGAAACACCACTAATTATGCAGAAAGGTGCAATAATTTATGTAGGTAATGTACTTTCGTTTATGCATTGGATTTATGTGGAAATCGTAAGTTGAGTTTACCTTATATTATATTGGATTTTTTTTGTAGTTTTTTTTAATTATCACATTAATAAATATTAGATAATCTTTTATTTAACTAAGTGTATAGTTTACATACTTTGACTAACAGATCTTGATAATGTCAAAATGCTGATTTAATCTTTTTATCAAACATTTTTAAACATTTTTCTAATTATTAATCGTGAATATGCATAATTTTACTAGTAAACAATATTTAAAATTAGCTATCTAATCATACAAACAAACATTGCATCTTTTTCATTTGCAGCTATTTTGCACTTTCAAGTTTGCCGACTCGGTCATCGACATTTTAAATTAAACGTAAAACCACCTTTATCTGATAAGTATGCTGAAAATAATTGCCGTTGTACTTGAACTGCACAATAACCGTAAACTTGTAACAATGCTAACCGAAATTATCACAGTAGATTGTTACCAAACGGAAATTGATTTTAAATGCTTTCAGTGCTGTTGAATGTTGATATGCCATTGGAGTTTATCACTCCAAATTACCGTTTTATTTTTTCAGTTAATATCAAATAGTAAAATAGTGTCGATAGTTGTATATTTATCACTTGCTTCGGTGAAGGAAAACATTTTGAGGAAACCAACATGCCTGAGAGACATTTCTCGACGGTATGTAAAGCCAAGTCAGAGGCCCATGTGGGAGGCGTAAAAACTCTGACACCAGGTTAGGCACTAACCACACGATATAGAAGAAAGAACAAGAATTGAATACCAAAATAACTCAGAAAACCGCGATATTATCTTAGGTTAACGATTTTTCTTATCTAGCTAACTACCTACATCAACATTCTCTCTTACCCGATAGTTATGCTCAGCGATCTCCTTAGCCCGGGTGTTCCCTTGCGTGTGCAGACGCAGCTCCTCCTGGCGGCGCAGGCGCAGCGCCTCCGAGTGCGCGCGCGCCTCCCCGCGCATGCGCCGGTAGCGCCGCATGCACAGCAGGCGCCGCGCGTGCGACTGGATCTTCACGATGGCCCACATCTTGTGCCCGTAGGAACGGCGGACTAGGTAGCCGCGGGCTGCCGCCTGTGGGAAACGTAATAGATAATAATATTAGTCTGTAAATGGATTAATTTTCGAATTTTGAAAGTATTCAAAGCAGCTGTAAATACTTATATTTGTCAGCTACAGCTTTTATTTGATACAAAACGATCTCACTCACACCCTAGAAAATGTAGAAGCATCATATAGATATCACTACATATTATAAAACAAAGTCGCTTTTCTGTCCCTATTTCCCTTTGACCGCTTAAATCTTTAAAACTACGCAACGGATTTTGATGCGGTTTTTTTTAATAGATAGAGTGATTCAAGAGGAAGGTTTATGTGTATAATAACATGCTTAATATATTAGAGAACCACTGATAATTTCAAGATTTCTATTGTGAAGTCGTAAATAATTTCATTTTTTTCCGCTTACATTGCAAACGCAGGCTGAACCCTACGAGATTTATCAAAATAATGTACTAAGTATTGTACACATTAAAAAGGTCTACAGAAAACTCCGCGATGGTATATGTCTATCTCTTATGGATATCCCACAATAACATGTTTTTGTCATTTACTTTTTACGCCAATTAATGGCTAATTTCCGAAGCGATTTTAACCAATACGGCATTAATCCTTATCCAATTAAATACCTTAAATACATTGTTGATTTAATATAGATCTATATGGCCCTTTACAGCATATGATTTAAATGAATATTTTCGAAGATATTACAGATTTAAAAATTGCGGGACGTAGCGTTTGCGCCGGCACCGGCCGGCGCGGCGAGGCAAATTTAACGCGTGCGGGCCACGGGCAGTAATGAATAAATCAAAACTACTGGATCAATTTTAATCATTTTTTCAGTGAGTGACATAGGCTATATATTTTACACCCGAAGCCGAAGTGGGCCGCTATGTTTTTATATACAACGTTCACAGTTTTTCTGTAGTGTATTTAGTATCAGCATTGCACCCGTGCGAAGCCGGGGCGGGTCGCTAGTCCAAACTAATATTATAAATGCGAAAGTAACTCTGTCTGTCTGTCTTTGCTTCACGCCTAAACTACTGAACCGATTTGTGTGAAATTTGGTACAGACATAGTTTGGAACTTGAGAAAGGACATAGGATAGTTTTTATTACAAAAAATAAAATAAAAAATAAAATTTATTCCGGACATACATCTAATTTGGCTACTGTGTGACAATTCTTGGCGACGGTTTGACAACTGACAAATGTCATAGTATGCATTAGAATAGAACGGCTATTTCAAATGGATTTGTCACAGGTACAAGTGGCCTAGCGGTTCAGCGACCGCCCCTGTAAACCGAGCTTCGCAAGTTCGAATCGCAGCCAGTATTCACTTTTTGTGATTTTTTTTAATGCTATTAGATTTTCAAAAATAATAAACATGATTCGCGAGTTCGATCCCCAACCAGTTTTCACTTTTTGTAAGTTTTAGGTATTTTGTTTTATTTTTATGCTTTAAGTTTTTCAAATCATTACAAAATAGATTAATGTATACTTTTCGTTTTTTTACCATTCAAAAGACAGGTAATCATAAATTAATGAATGAAAATTGACCAATTTACACTGTACAAAAAAAAAACTCTAAAAAGTTTAAAAATGAAAACATACTCAAAACGCAGCAGCCATTCGCTCAGCCACTGCGCCAACCGTGCCGTCATATAACTGTGGTTGTGGCTTCCTCAGGCATTGCTGCAACTTTGCTTAAGGGTGGTCGGACTGCACATTCCATTTTCAAATTGCCGCTGAATCTTGCATGCGAAGATACGCCCCAACATGCAATATCACCAAAAACGGGGGAAGTAGTTTGGGACGAGTGCACAATGTCGCACAAGCATGCATTAGAGGCGTTGAACCGCAGCTTGCAGGACATCCGCGGCAACCAGGTGTGATGGGTGGCGTCATCAAAATGTTCGCAGCGACTTTAGACCCTGTGAACGGTGAGTAATTAACTAGCTCGCCGTCCAACCGTCTTATGACGACAGGCCGTGTCGAAAGCGCGTTCGTGTTCCACGCGCGCCTCAAAATGATGTCAGCAAACCGGAAGGGGTCCGCAAGGGCCGATGCCTGCTGCAGCTGCGGGACTGTTCGAAAGAGATACTGTGGCTCTGGAACACAAAGCGCTAAGAAGGAACATGGATGACACTCCCTTCCGTTCCACCCAGCGCGGGAGGAGGGGTCATTTGAAAAGCCGACTTTAGACAGATACTGCCAGTTAATAAGAGGGGCCATTTTGTAATAAAAAAGGGGCACACTGGCGGATGAAACGCATGTCTCATGGCGTCGCCACTGTGAAAACCTCCTGAATTGAAAAGCTCCATATTACGTGCATCATGCGCGTCCAACTGTAAAACGACCACGAAGCAGGTGTCTTTGCGAATAAGCTGCTGCAAATGAGAGAGGGTCGTCTGGAATCCGAAGGAGATGGGAAAATTCTATTTTCCGAAGAATTTTCCCATCCAACCGCTGTGCTAGCGCCAAAGAACGAGTGGGTCAGTAAAAAAAACAAAAAAAAAGTATACACATCCATATCATTGTGATGGCTGATGATGATAGTACTGCCTACTCCGTTGAATTTCTCAACTCCCTTGAGTTATCGGGCGTGCCGTCCCATCAGCTGGAGCTTAAATTTGGCGTACCAGTTTTGGTGATGCGAAACCTTGATGAAACCAGACTGTGCAACGGCACCAGGCTTCGTATCACACAGCTGAGCTGCTAATGGAGAGAGCGTTTTAAGTCCCCGCACAGGCATTTAGACAACAAACTAAACAGGGCCTGCATAACCTTTTGGCAATGCAGGAGGATGATAGGTAAGAAGTGGGGCCTATCCCCTAAAATAATACTCTGGTTATACTGCACGGTGATCCGACCCATGATTACTTACGGGGCAGTGGTCTGGTGGCCCCGCACTAAACTAGCTACAGCCTCCATCAAACTGCAACGCATGCAGAGACTTGCCTGCATGGCGACTACAGGCTGCATGCGGACTACCCCGACCGCGGCTCTGGAGGCCATGTTGGGGCTCCCACCGCTCGATCTGTTCATACAGCAGGAAGCGACGATGGCGGCAGTACGTCTTGAAACACTTCAACTTTGGGGTAAGAAATACACACAACACACCGCGATACTGGAAGGATTTTATACCGAGTTCCCCCTAGCGAAAGCTATTAACGATCGGATACCCAAGTAATTCGTATTCGACAAAAAATACAAAATCCAACTCCACGAGGATCACCGCTGTGAGGGTCTAAGCCCCGCGGAAGTACGGATCTTCACGGATGGATCTAAGACAGGTACCGGCACTGGAGCTGGAGTCTTCTCGGAAGATCTCAACATACACATAGCCGCACCATTGGGGATCCATAACACGGTATTTCAGGCAGAATGTATGGGCATTGCCCTGGCGGCATTGGCCATTTTAGCCAGGGAAGTTGTGGACCACTCAATTCGCATACTTTCAGACAGCATGGCTGTACTACTAGCATTAAACAACCACACAGTCAACTCTGGGTTAATACACGAGTGTCATCAACGTCTGAACCAGGTTGGTAATCTCAATAATATAACCATTCAATGGATAAAAGGACACAACGAGTCCCGAGGCAACGATACAGCGGACGAACTCGCTAGAAGGGGATCAAGCATGGCAGCAGTGGGACCTGAACCCATACTGCCACTCCCCTTCGGGTACCTACGCACACTGGTAAGGAAACGAACCAGTGAACAACACCACAAACTGTGGCTAAACCATGGTGAGTGTAGGCAGGCCAAGGATGCACTTCCTACCATCGACGGCCGCTTCACAAAAAAAGCGCTTCGGCTGACCAAACTACAGCTGCGCACTGTTACAGCCGCCATCACTGGACACGGCTCTTTTAAAAAACACCTCTTTGCCATATGAGTCACAGACAGCCCTCTGTGCCGAGCCTGCATGGAGGAAGATGAGACAGCAGCCCACGTGCTTCTGCACTGCCCAGAGGTTGCATCATACAGGGCAAAGTACTTCGGTAACCCAGGTACTCTGCGCGAGACTGTCAGCGACATCAAGGCGCTGCTGGCTTTTCTCGGGGAGCTGAGGTGGATCGAATAGATTTCCCACTCGCACGCAAAATACGCGCATTGGTCGTGGAGTTGCGGACACCAGCCCGTTATACAATAAGTCCCCGCATACCCATTATTGCAAATAACTTACCATTTCAATTTAAGAGGTAACAATTTCCCTTAAAATTGGCTATTACAATGACGATCAACAATTCCAGGGCCAAACCATAAAAGTGACAGGCATTCAATTGTGCACTCCATGCTTCTCACACGGTCAATTATATGTTGTTTGTTCAGTGCCCAAAAATTTCACGTGCTTGCGGAAAATAATAAGTCATTTAATGTTGTATACAGAACGGTATTAGAATAAATAGTGCCCAACAAGGCGTTTGATGGTTTACTTTGAAAAGAAGGTTGTATAGCGCCAAAATAAACGGTTTTAAGCCATATCGTCGCCTCATTTAATTTTGTTGCCGATCTCTGCGCCCAGAATTACAGTACCCAAAAGGACGCATTTTGAAGTCATCACTTACATTATCGCATTTTGATCAGCCAGTCAGTTCTCACACAAAACATAACATCACGCCTGAAATCCCCTACGGGTTAGGCAGAGGTGTACCTTATCGTACACCCACATTTCGCCGTTCGTTATGTTGAAGTCCCATGTGACAGGGGGCGAGCCTATTCAATTCTATTCCACCAACCGGGCACAAATCCAGATTCCGTGGCTGCTACTGAGAAATTCCTGATGGAATACCCCAATAACACTATTATTTATAGTATTTTTTCAATTGCATACATTGTTTAATGTTAAGTGGAAGAGCGGAGTCACCTAACACAACCATCTTCTTGCTTAAAAGGTGATCTCCAAATCATGTGCGTTAGAACTTTATATAATTTAAATAAACATTTTTTTAACACTGCCCGACCCGGCAATCGATCCCAGAACCTCATGTTTAGTAGTCGCACTTGCGACCACTCGACCAACGAGGCAGTCTCACACATACACACCTAAATAGCCACGCGAACGAAGTAGCGGGTAGCAGCTAGTAATCTATAAAATTGAACTCGTATCTCCTTCGCCTGCACCTCTTATTAAACCCTTATTAATCCCTTATGAGTCCCATCCTTAAACCTCATCAAGCAAACATTTTCATTAAAAATTATGATAAATTGTGAACGTACCTGTAAAGCCACAATGTGTCCACGCAGATGCCTGAATCGATGAGCTAACACTCGTGCACGTATCAGAGCTTGCAGTCTCGCATATCCAACCTTCATCTTGTTATACCTAATCCTCTGCAGTTTGCCTCGCCAGTGACGCTGGATCAAAATGGCAGCCGCTCGCATCTTCAAGAACCGTCTGCGGTACACCCACCCTCGAATAGACCTCTGCAGGATTAATATCTTTCTAGTAAGAACTCTGTCTCGTTCTTGCTCCAGGAATAAGTCGTGAGCGTCCTTCAGGAAAACTTTTGTATGTCCCAACTGGTAGTCAGATTTGCCAAGGACTGTTGCACAGATCTTCGCAGTCGCTGAACGACAATCAGTCTTGTGTGCAGGTGGAACGCCGGAAATCAAGAACCGGTATCTCTCAACGAACTCTTTGAAGCTGTGCCTGATGGGATACCCGGCTCTTCTGATTCTGATCGTCTCCATCATACCAGAGTACCTAAGTTGTCTGCAACAAAGGCCGCGGTCGAACATCATTGGTTTCTTGAATTCATTTGGTTTGATGCATCGGATGAAGAACGGCTGGCATGTTCCTAATGTTCGCATCAATAAGTCCAAAGACTTCTTGAACTGCGTTGAAAGTGTTGGAGTTCGTTTCCGCGTTTCAGATCCCATCGCGATATCGTCCTGGAAGATATGCTGCAGGAACTTGTTCGTGGAAATATGAATTAATTGCAATAAATCTGCGCTAAACGTGTCTCGATTCTTCTCGAGGAAACCTCGCGTGTCGTAAAACACTATCCCAGCGAAGTGGTTGAGTCCAAAACTAGTGTTTATATCTGACTTTGGCTTGAGGTAGTTTCTGTGCAGACCGTGGGTCTTGTGTAGCTTAGCTAACATCGTTTGGTCAGTACCCTTTGGAAACTTCGACTCTTCATCAATTAAAGCCATAATATTCAGTTGTTTTAACGCAATTAAATCCAAAGCATCTTGATTGTCAACGAATTCGATATGCTGCCAGTTGATTCCTTCATGGTTATATTCCTCTTGTTCCAATTTAAATATATGCCTAACGAAGAACTGTTGTAAGTTCTCGTTAGCAAAGTTGATACAGAATTGTTCGAAGCTGTTTTGATCGAAGTTTTCGAAACCGAAGATATCTAAGACCCCAATAGCGGTTCGCATTGTCGACTTTGGTCTGTAGATGGCAGCGTTGATTTTCTTGACGATGGTTACGAATAATCGTCCATAGATACCTTTGACGAATGCGTCTCTGATGTCAACTGACTGGGTTTTGCTGAGGGTCGATATTACTGTTTCTCCATGGGCAAACAGTGTCTTTCTAGTAAGAGCGTCAATAAGCGACTGCATGGGTACGCCGAGCAATGTCGCTACCCTCCTTACATTGGCTTGTTCTATAATTTCTGTTGCATCTAAATTATCGACGACCGTTGCTTCATATTTAATGTTACCGGTGTGTAAGACTGCAGCTAAAAGTTTCAATATTTCCCATATTTCTGGCTCAGTGAATAATAAAACCTTCATGGCTGATCGTATATCTGCAAATTCAGCAGCATCGTCTCTACCTTCACAAGTGAGACTTCCTCCCTGGAAAAGAAATCAAAGTTAAGTTTTTCAGCCATAAAATCTTAATATGAGATCTTATTTTAACGGACGAAGATAGTCATTAGTCTCAGGATTCCTATTAATACCCGATTATTATCAAATGAGACATGTTATTATACTAAATGACTTAACAATTATTTTGTAATCATCATTGTTATTGATATTCCTATTATTAATCAAATACCTCGATTTTGATTTGACTGCTTCGTTGGTCAAGTGGTCGCAAAAGCGACTGCTGTGCACTAGGTTCTGGGTTCGATTCTCAGGTCGAGGAAAGTGTTATTGGGTTTTTCCATTAGGAATTTCTCAGTAGGAGCCTGGATTAGTTGCCGGTTGAAGGCAATAGGCTGGCCCCTTATTACATGGGATTTAAACAAAACTGACGAAATGTGGGTGTAGTAATGAGTACACCTCTGTCTAACCCTTCGGGTATTACAGACTTGATGTTATGTACATATGTGTGTATGTAATCATATACCTACCCATTAAATTATTCCGGCTTTTAATTAAAGTTTAGTTTACTGCCAGTCTTATTGTTTGATACAATATGAACAATAACAATTGCTTTTTCTTTAAAAGCAAAAAAAAAACTTATAATAACTACAGTAAGTATTTACTTCTTGCACTAGTTAAGATGTTTTATGTCCTTATATCTACTTGTCCTCCTATATTACTCACCCCAGATAAATATCTATATTCAGACGGATCAGTCAGTTCCAACTTCTTCTTCTCTTCTTTGGACAGTCCTGCCAGCAGGCAGTAGAACACATGGTAGTTCCTCTCCTCGGCCCCCTGCGAGACAATTCTAGACTTCTCCAGAAGGTACTGCTCGATCTTGGCGCCTTCGATGACACCGCCGTTGTTGAAGTGGATGTCGATGTACTTGCCGAACCGCGAGGAGTTGTCGTTTCTCACGGTCTTCGCGTTGCCAAAAGCTTCTAAGATGGGATTCGCTTCTAGAATCTGAAGAAGAAATGTTATGATAGGATTATTTTTTGGTGGATGAAAGAAATGAGAATATTGTAGCAAGCAATGTTCTCTTGTTTCTGCTAAGTATTGTGTTATTGATTGTTGTTATTAATTTTATTTCCCGCTATTCATTTCAATACTGTACATGATTATTGGGAGGTTATTACAGATTTCAAGTCTAGAGGTCGACATCATTAACATAATTCTGATAAATATTTACGATAAGATTATTTTTTTAAAAATTATGGGACCCTTATGATTCGCTGCGGTTGCATTTCAGTAATTAGGTATCTAATCTTAATTAGTTATGTCCGAAAGATGTCTCTGATTGTAGATTTTAATCTTAAATGTAAACCATGTGAAAATCATTTTAGTTTAAGATAATTTCTCTAATCAGAAATAAAAAACATGCTATCTGATTTCTGACAAATGCTAAAGATATTTTTTTTAGACATCGTCAAGATTCAGATTAATTGTATTGGTTCGAAAAGCTCACCAGATGGCATCTTTATCTCATATGGACTGAAGCGTCTCCTCTAGACATTTATACAACAAATTTTATTAAGTTGCTTTTGGATGCGAGCAAGACACTGCCAGTTCAGATGCTCTGACCTGATCACATCTGCCGATTATGTTAAATAAGATTCAACCTTCCCTTATTTACTTAAAAACTTATTCCCAATACCATCTACTTTCAAATTGTGGGCACTAACCTGCTGTTCAATCCAAGAGTGCTTCCCACTAATCGCGGCAAGGTACTGCAGAATGAGCTTCGTTGACTCCGTCTTCCCTGCACCCGATTCTCCACTGATGACGATGCACTGGTCTTGCTTGTATCGACGCATGTGCGCGTACGCGTTGTCTCCTATAGCGAAGATGTGCGGAGGCAGCTCCCCGATCTTCCGCTCCTTGTACAGCTTGATCTGGTCTGCCGTGTAGATCGGCAGTATTTGGTACGGGTTTACGGCTACTAAAATTGAGCCGGTGTATGTCTGAAATTGTAATTTTCTGATTAGTGATATAGTTTATTTCAAAGATAAATAAATTATTTACAAACTACAAAACTATAACAGTAATAAATATGTACAAGTAGAAAAGGGTTACAGGGCGTCCAAAAATTCGTCCGCATCGCTGTCAACAGGAAAAGTGCCCAGAAGGCTGGCAGCATTGCCACGTTGGATGGCAATGCTGATTCTTTGGCCAAAAATAGGCCCGCCCTCTGGTCACGTGAAGAGTCGACCAACCGCTTGGCGATTTCCCGAAATACTAGGTGGGCTCGGACCCCATGGCCCTAGTGTTTCAACACCAAACGGCTCAAACACATAACTACCAATTAAATTATTGTATTTGCGCCGTTTGAGGTTTTCAGCACCTGCAGCAGCTGCCCCAGCGCAGCCCACTGCGCTAGGAAGATGGGATGGCGCAAGGGTGTCGACGCAAGTTGCGTTCCACACCAAAGGCCTACCCAACTTCCATGGCATTATGATCATACCATCTGGTCTCTTCCCATCGATGCGTGCCAAGCCATTGAGTTCTAAGACAGCTGGCATCCCGGCGGTGGCAAGAGCACGACGGATGAGATCATTAAGCGTGCCGCGCAATTCCACCTGCACTCTTACTGCAAGAAAGGCCACGGTGTCCGAGGTAGTCGACTGCTTTAGTGATTAGTTTAAAACCTTTGAGTCTCCATTATTTTGGAGTTTTAGAACACAAACTTAATATAGGTATGACTTCGTGATTGCTATATCACTTTTGACAAAATCTCCCAATTAATTGAAATTATGTGTTTTGATTTCTGTTGTTTTTGGTTCCTTACTAAGGTTGAAACTCATTGTTACTTGAACTTAAAGGAAATGTAGGTCGACTATGCACAATATTTCGCATGCATTAACTGTAGACCAGGCAACAATACTTAGTTTTCTATTTTATCAGCTGCTTGGCTTCCAATTGTTTAAAGGACCAAGAAGTATCTGCATTACAGACTAGCAATTTGAATACAGAAGCAATTTTTAACGAAAGTGAAAGTTGCCATTGACATGTATACCTAAATGAATATGTTAATATTATAGGCAAAGAAATACAGATATCCAATGTAGAAAGATAAATTGCAGTTGTCACCCAACCTTCAGAGGACTGTGCGATTTTTCTTAATCTTGTATTTTTTGGATCATAGGTCAAGTGAAGGCTACGCTTTTTTTTCATTTAATTAAGATATCTGCCTCTCTATTTTGTTTGTCCCGCGGCGCCTGTCTTTGCTTAAAACCGGATTCGAACCGGAAAACGTGCAAACCTAAATAGAATTTATTGAGTCATCGCAACTTTTGGTTCGATCAAAAAGGATTAAGTTACATAAGTACCTAAACATGTAATAATTTATTAAGGTGATTAATTGCAAAAAACGTAAGAAAATTTGAATTTCGCAGGTTGGTTGGAGCATTCACCTTAAATCAACCAATCATAGTTCAGTAGGTATTTGTTTGTTCAGATTCTACTATAGAAAACGATGACCATTCAGAAATCTGGGTACCATATGTAGGTACTGGTTGTTGATGTGAAGCAAATTGTAACAATCCGCTTCATATTCATGTTCATATGACACGATAGCCACGTTTGTAAACATTGCAATGGTTTATACTGAATGTGTGAATGTTAATATGACGACCGACACAGGGAAATACATAAAAGAAAACACACATGTTGTAACATAGAACAAGGTATGAAGAAGACATTACTTCCATTGGACTCATCTGTCATCCTCTCAGAAATACCTTTTTTCCTTAGTTGTATTACACAATTCATCCATCTTTTCTTTAAACTGTATCTTATTTAAAGCCGTCTCTTACGAGTACATACTTGAGGAAGAAAAGCACAGAGTTTAGCAGTACGACGAGCCTGAATTTGTGCCCTATAGATTGCAAAAGTTTCACCTCCTTGCTATTTCATGGGACTTAAGCTTAACTCCATGTGCCACCCTCATAAAAGAGAGGCTTTTACCCAGCAGTGGTTGAATTCAGTGGGTGATGATATTAATCTATGCTTAATATTATAATGCTGAAGAGTTTGTTTGGTTGAACGCGCTAATCTCAGGAACAACTGGTTCGTGAAAAATTCTACTAGTGTTGGTTAGCCCATTTATCGAGGAAGGCTATAGGATATATAACATCACGCCACGACCAATACGAGCGGAGCATCAATGAAAAATGTCGCAAAAACGGGGAAAATAGTGTTTTTATAATAATTTCACTCGGACGAAGGACTTTGGGGAACCCTTTCGGAAGAACAAGCGAGTGATGATACATTAAGTTATGAAAAGGTTCATACTTACATAAATGAGATTCTCACTATATCTTATAAGTAGATTCCTGAGGATGCCGGCTTCGTGCAGGTCGCCGAGTGATATCATGTCCTCGACGCCATGCACGGAGGTGGCGTGCATGGCCTTGATGCGTCGCTCGGGTGGCAGCCATTGCTCGTGGCCGTCGTCGTCGCGGACCCGAATGCGTCGCCCTTCGGCTGCGAGCACACGAGCGCCGATCGCTACGTCGAACTCCCGACCAGACACCGGCTCGATCCATATGTAATCGCCCTGGAAATGAGATGGGTTTCCTTTAGTGTCATGGTTTACAATGTTGTCTATTGACTCGTGCATAGGATTAACCAAAGACAATAAGGTCCTATGGTCAAAAGATAGTTTCGGTTTTCCAAGTGTGGTGAACTGGTAACCATGGGCATTAACTGATGTCTAGCTAACAGTAAACTATAGGTACCTAACAGGGCAAATGCCTCTCATGGGCAGAAATGTCCTCTCTAAATTATGGGTAGATACAGATAGGTCTATTCGGAGCTCTAGGAGATCTAACTCTTCTTAACCTTATCTGCTACCTATGCTACAAGAAGCAAGCATTTCTATATTATTATTTTATTACACACCTATCGTCCGTCACGATGTCGGCCTCTCAGAATCAACACAAACGAAATCAAATGACTTTTAATGGTGTCTGTAATCTTGATTTCGAAAATCAGGTTTTTGATGGGTCTCCTTTTCGGAGTAACGATGGACGACAAATGACCGCAGGAAACCAATCTAACAACTTTTTTCACAATTCCTAATCGTTTTTGCTACAGATCCTAATAGGTCTGGAAAAAAGGTTGATTAGAGATCAGGTTTAGCCATTAGATCTCGTTAATGTCACCAGACAGCTTTCGTGAGATTGATTCCTCTGTAACATCTAGTTCCTGTTTATAGGTACCTGGTTACTAGAAGAAACTGACTTCTGGGTTATTTATGTGAGATTGATTATAATTAAGCAGTTATTTTTTATTTATTTTTATAATTAGGTATGTTATGTTCGTATCATCATCATCTGCCTAGCCTTTTCAGGTTCTAGGTCTTACTAGGTTAGACTGGAAGCCGAACCCAACTATGTTGGAGTCGGCTTCCAGTCTAACCGGATGCAGCTGAATACCAGTATTTTACATGGAGCGAGCGACTGCCTATCTGACCTCCACAACCCAGTTATGTTATGTTCGTGTATTCCAAAAATTTATTTTCAAACATGTTTTTGACGATAATGAAAATCTTATGAAGATGGTCATAAAAACTTGCATTTTTTTAAATAAATATGCACCTAAAACATAATATAAGGAGCATCTAAATGGCATGATCGAAACTAAGGTAGGTAAACACGATTTTTACAATGATAATAAAACCTTAGTTTAATTAATTTATTGATTACATTGTTTTGCTTGTACATACATCAATAAAGATTTCCATGATACAGATAGGTCTGATCAGACATCGAAGATTCATCATTTGCCTAGCCTTTTCCCAACTACTTTGGGGTCGGCTTCCAATCTAACCGGATGCAGCTGTATACCAGTATTTTACATGGAGCGACTGCCTATCTGACCTCCACAACCCAGTTAGTACTAGGTAATACGATATAGACATATATATCAGACATCGAAGATTACATCTTTAAAAAGATCAAAATGAAGACATTAGGTGTTAAAATGATATTGATTGATCCTCCGGTAACTATCAAGCAAGTTCTCCATTAGACTTATCAAAAGAAATTCGGTGGCCAATTAAGTCAATTAAGTATCCGTATTTAAGCATAGTAATCTGACATCGATTTATTTACCACTAAAGTATCAGTATCGATATAATTTATTCAGTGTCACGGAAGATGCCACTGTTTTTCTTTACTGTCATTCGTATTTTTAGAGATTATTGGTCACGACGTTTAAAGCTTATCAAAAGGTCATTAATTGTACCGTGTCGTTGTCGGGTACCGTACCATAGTCTAACTAGGGCTATTTTTTCATTTTTATCTTGGTAAATGTTAGCGTAATATCGTCATCATCTGCCTGGCCTTTTCCCAACCATGTTGGGGTCGGCTTCCAGTCTAACCGGATGCAGCTGAATTCCAGTATTTTACATGGAGCGACTGCCTATCTGACCTCCACAACCCAGTTATTACTCTGTAATACGATAATCCTTGGTAAGAGTGGTTGTCAGACTATCGGGCCACTGACTAAGCTGTAACGACTGTAAAAGATCTACAAATGACATCCGGGACCAACGGCTTAACGTACTTTCCGAGGTACAGAGGAAACTCGGTCTGTAATGGGTGGTCACACATCCAACCTAGGCAAGCGTGACTTAACCTAAATATTAGCATATACAGAAGTTATTATTCAATGAGAAACCTCAATTTCTATTCATGGTCCCCCTAAAACAAAACACAATCTGTGTTTCTTACCGCTTAAGTATTTGTAATATGTAAGTATGTATCTTATTTAGGTGACTTCCAGCTAGCAGCATATAGGTACTATACAAAAACTATTACGTGCCGCGAGTAAAAGCCAGTAACATATAAAACTTGTAATCCACTAGAGCCGGAACTAATATAAAAACAATGGTGTGTCTGGTGTGTGTCAGTATAAAGTTATAGAAAGTCGGCCGCGTCCCTGTTGCGAGCGAGTCAATACCAAGCGATGACTATCTTAATTAAATGTAATGCTTATTCTTAAATGTACATCTTTTTTTATTACTTAATTGACGTTACGTGGATCTTTGAATATCTTCTTTTTGGTGTGGCATTCTCTTTTTTTTTGGGAAGAAATCAATGGTCGATTGACCTGCCTATTCTATTAATTTCGGACAAGAATCCACTACTCTAGTACTTTAATTACATTTATTTGTATTTACTGCGTTATTTACAAAAGTCATGTTAGAATTGGAAGGGACGAGCCAGCTAATCTCGATGCGTAATATTAGTGAGAATGTCAACAGAGCCCAGTAACTTCAAGAAAAGTGATGTGGAATATCCAAGTACCTACCCACCTTGGTAGATATAGTAATATGACGATCTAAGCTTGCTTTTCCCTGTAAAATCAACTCTGTTCAAAGATTTCTGCAGTGGCAGTATACACAACCTCTACATACCTACGTTTATACTACGTTTATACAACCTCTTTAAACTTGGTATTACTAATAGTATGATTCAAGTGAATGGACTATGGTGACCGAGTCGACTGAATCATAATGTAATCATTTTAATCGTAATTGTTTCCTATTATTATTAAGTAAGTATTATGTACTTGACTACTTGCCCACTGCACACTTTAAATAACAAAAACTAACGGGTATGAACTTTAGTAATGGTCACGAATAGTTACCTCAAAAAAAATGGTTTCCATGGCAACATCCATGGTTTCCATGACATCACAGTAGCAAATATGACAAAAAAAAAACAAAATCAATTCGACATAACCTCTGTGTAAGAAGCGTCGATCGATAAGTTTATCTGTAACTGACCGAGATTCTCTCGAGGCATTCAGTAGTTAAGTTTATTATGGTTATCAATCACCAGAACCATTCGTTCATCGAGTTGAACTTGATTCATAGAACGTGTCGTAAGAGTTATTTCATTGACAGACGTGGAGATGAAGTTGCTTTGAATGAAGTTATATTAATTGACGACTTACTTTGCTATTCTATCTATTTCTATTATATCTTTTGGGAAATCGGTTAAGTGAAAATATGTCTTGGAACTAATTATAAAGTTAGGCCCAATAACAACAAATACAATTTAGATGTTAAAGAAAGATGTCTTAACTCTCACATTCTAAATAAAACCTAGTACTGTTATCATTACATTATGTTGAACTTCGTCTAAGTATAGACTCCGGTATCCACAGAGTCTATGAATAAATAATTAAACATGCATAGACGTTCGAATATAAAAATGATTGAATTTCAAGCACTTTTTAGTCTAGGTACTGAAGTCGACTGTCAGGCCTGCAACCTAATTTTTCTGCTTATTCTTATTATGTATCAGTGTTTGTGGTCCTTATTGCCAATAACTTTATAAAATTACTGCCGAGATTCCATCTCTACAGTATCTATTTACATTCCGTGTAAACCTGGGTAAGTACTAAGAACGTCCGTTGGGAAACAGTCAATTGATTCGTCGAACAAAGCGAAGCAAAAAAACATCAAACAACACTACTGTGTTACTAGGATAGGAAACAACAGCTGCTACCTCTTTTGTTTTACCTAAAGTAACGTTACCATTGATACCTAACATCCGGTTCTGAATAGAATATTTGAAGTTGAGAACATGTTAAGTTGTAAGGGAAATCTTAAGTAATGCTAAAGTAGAGTTACTTTAGCATTAAAATTACTCAGCAAAAAAATGTAATAAATTCTGAATTTCACGGGCCGCATTGAAGGAACTTAAACTAAAACCGGGGGTTATACATGAAACTAGGAAAATCTTAAGAAAACTTGGGCTGGCACATTCACTAGAATCAAACAGCGTAAACAGAAGCTTAACAAGCGTAAGGTGGCGCTCTCAGGCTCGGTGGAGCGACAATCTTCGCATGGTGGCTGGTAACTACTGGATGAGAGTTGCTGAGAATCGAGTTGTGTGACGTGATTGAGGAGGCCTATGTCCAGCAGTGGACTGCTGTAGGCAGATGATGATGAAACAGAAGTTTGGTCTTGCATCAAAACAATTTTTTAGTGGATAGAGCTGATGGATGCTACTGAAAGAGCGACACTCGTCGCAAAATTTTGGGCCGATTCGTTGTTCTAGTGGTTGCAAGCGCGACTGCTGAGCATGAGGTTCTGGGTTCGATTCCCGGGTCGGGCAAAGTGTTATTGGGTTTTTCCATCAGGAATTTCTCAGTAGCAGCCACGGAGTCTGGATTTGAGTCCAGTTGATGGCAATAGGCTCGACCCCTATTACATGGGACTTAAAACAAAACTGGCGAAATGTGGGTGTATTATTAGGTACACCTCTGCCTAACCCTTCGGGGATTATAGGCGTGATGTTATGTTAGAAATAATAGTTATAAAAATTATTTTATATCCACCAGCTTGTTAAAAAATTTACACATCATTAGCAATTCAACTGAACTCGCAGTCACTAGTGCCGAATGCTAATTTAACATGAATACATCGTGTTCTTGTTTAGGATATTATACTTTCTGTACCGGTTTATCAAATTATATTGCTTTCTAAATAATGTATGGTCTTCGCTTGTTATAAGAAAGTGAGATTTGAATGTTAATATTAAGCAGAAACTAAAGAAAAGTTGACATTTACAAGTATATAAATATGAACTCTTGTCTATCTGATTAACATAACCCAAGCTGTAAACTGTCTGGCTTTTTAAACCGATGAATTACCGATGTCGACACTCTGTGTTGAATTATTAACAATAGAGAGGTGAATATCCTTAAACATAAATTGGGTTTTCATTCATTCATTCATTTTCAGCTACTTTATAAACTATTAGAGGATAAAACATTCTCAGTTGTGCCCTACAAACTCATGCCAATACTTAGGCATAATATATCATCACCTGCCTAGCCTTTTTTTTCCCAACTATGTTGGGGTCGGTTTCTAGTCTAACATGGTACATGGTTCTACATGGAGCGACTGCCTATCTGACCTCCCTAACTCAGTTGGTAATGGGTACTAAGACTTAGGCATAATATATTCTGCCTTAATAATAGTTATTTTTATCGACAAGTTGAGCTAAACATTAAAAAGTAATGTTTTCAAAACTTTGCACATTAATCTCTGCGTTTGAAGAATCTGCAATGTCATTGCTATGTTATCAATGGAACGACAGTTAACAATAACTATCTAACTGCAAGAACAACAACTTCAAGAAGTGTGCTTACATTTAGTTATATTAATTATAAAACACTTCGCCCGCGACTTCGTCCGCAAAAAGTGTGTGATAACTCGGCTAATAATATGCATGATTTAAAATAATTTATATTATAGCATAGAGCACCCACGAATAATGTTGCTTTCTACTTGTGTTTTTTTTTAGAATTGGATCATTAGTTACGGATGATTTCATTTCATATTATTAGTACAGAGGAGTACATTACGGCCTCGATTACAGTTACCTACAACAACTTTAAAAACTGTGCTTTAAAAACTTCTTGAAAAACTGTGCTTACCGCATTCGCTTCTCGAATTTTGGAAACTTCGTGAAAATGAATATGTGAGCCTGAATACAACACAAAAAATCGTCCATCAAATTATTAAGGCAGCAGTCACATGTACTAAACACGAAAATGCGACCACGACATTTCTAGTCTCCGTGTCGAAAGTTTCGCAGACTAAAATGACGGAAGGACCAGTCCAAAACATTCACCAAGCGACGTACCTAAGTCTTTTCAATTATGCAACTCCTTGACAATTTATTAGGACAATAAACAGATTACTGAATCGATATGAAGCGAGTTGATTTTGAAACTCGGGCTTCGGTCCTAGTTTTACTCCCACTCACAGCACTTAACGAGACATTGTGTCCACTCTCCCTCTCGTTTTGGAAATCAACCAGCTCACCTCGCCCATTTCTGCACACTGCCTAACACATAGGCGAGCCATACATACCTACCTAGATGGTATTTAGCAAGGCTGTTAGTGTTGGACTAGTATTTTTTTTTTCTTTTTGGAATGTTCGTGATATTAGACTATCCACTGAAATAGCCTAGTATAAATGGTGTAACAAGACCCTTAACGAAGCTGAAAGGCGCTTGCTCTCTCCGTCATTGCGATCACTTTTTTTTTTCTAGACCATAGGTACCTGGGAAGTGAGAACCTTGTAGTTACAAAGATATTGGGGGTCAAAGTTCCAACTTTTTCACAAGTTTACAAAATAGGTACATGGTTTTAATATTGTAGCTTTACTTTAAACACCTCCGTACCGTACCGTACTATTCAATCTATCCAGTAGTCCTACCGTAAAACGTGATTTTTCACTACAAAAAGTCATTTCCCAGCAATAATTTTTGCGTAAAGTTACTTAGTTTGATGTACAGAATGCTGGTTAAAGGCTTCGTGAAGGGTCCGTTTACACCCCTGTATAGTATAGTACCTAAAATAAATAACAAATAATAATAATAACTTGATGGTTGACTGGTAGAAAATGCCTATGGCATTAAGTCCACCTCTGTACTTTGTGCTTGAAGTGTTAAATAAATAAATACCAATTTTAAATTTACGAGTAAAATAATACTTTATAAAACAAAGAATTTTATCGAGGGCCAACCTCGGTCTAAAATTTAAAAAATCACGGCCAAGTTGCCAATGAGAAACCAGATTTTTGCAATAATTCCTTTTACGAAAAGTAGAATAATTTTATGGTGCCTCCATGTTATCTGAGTTAAATCGAGTTTTAATAATATTGGCTTAAGCTAGCGCCATGTTTTGGCCGTAAATTTTGATTGATTTGGACGAACAGGAACTGTATAATCTGAAGCAAATATTTAAATTTTGATTCGAATTAATTATGGATTCAATTTACATTACCGGATGTAGCCACTTTTACTGGACATTGTAGCCCTACAATGTGAAATAGCTGCCATAAATCACGTAATTTGTGATTGGTTGTCACACCCATGAATAAGTTACTTCGTTGACCGTATCGAATCATTAGAAATTCTCAAATTGACGTTTTCCAAAATGAGAATTAATACTTTGACTTCGCTATGTGAGAGTGTTTATGTATACTTGTGTAGAGTGTATGCATGTATATATGTATTGGTCAGCGAGGTGAACGCCCTCAGTGCTGGATTCTGTGGCGGGCTGACGGAATGTGTTGCCAAACGCACTGATCGGAACTCGGCGAGAATGTACCGCTTTGGGCGCAAGTAGGTAGCTCGAGCTCACACTGCGTCACCGTCCACGGTGCCGACAAATATTTTTTTTTTAATTTCAAACAGCTTGGTAGCAGCTTTCGACAGCAAACTCTTTTTTTTTCACACGCAATCACATTAAAATTGCAATTTATTGAATTTTATGTTCGATTCCGTCTGTTAAGAAAATAGAATAAGTAGTGTTGAATGAAACCCAATTTTTTATGTCGGCTGCATCAATTCGTTTAAAATTTTAGTTTAATTCGATTTTCTTCATAAATGTGATGCGTCTAGTTGTAAAATCATTTAAAAAACGTTTAACGGCACTCATATTATAAGAAAAAAAAAACATAAATTAGCGAATTACATAACCTTTTTAAAATTGGTAATCGAATTGTGTAAAAGAGAATGACCAAAGTTGGTACCAAAAAGTCTCGCGCCTCAAAACCAAAATATTATAGTAATTAGTTTCATATTTTTTTACGGCATTACGCGTCGGGGATTTGATTTTTGAACTGGAAATATACTTTTCGAGTTTAAAAGTATGAATATTGTTTTACTCCCTTTATATGACGTTCCGTTTCAACTGAATATAAATGACGTTCCGTTTCAATTGAACAAACCCTTGTCTGTCGAGCGGACTCTAAAATTAATTACAATTAAGTAAGATCAGTACACCAAATCGATTTAGTTTGGTTTATTGCTATTTGCAACAAAATAGATTTTCTCAGCCTAAAGATTTTGATTTATCGATTACATCCCTAAATCCCGACTAGTTTATAGCACTTACTATACTCTATGGTTTATAGTTATCTTATCTGTGGCATCTGACATTTGTACTGTACTGACTGACTATTGGCAATATAAAGGTCTAAAATAAAATCGAGTTTCAGTCAAGCATACTGTGGATGTTACTTTAACTCGTAATTCTTACTAATATTAGTGTATTACGCTGTTTTTAGAGCGATAATGTAATGTATGTGTGTTAAAATACGTCGTTGGTAGCGTCGAAAAAATAGACCTACTTTTTAGGTTAGTTTCGATTTTATAAAATAACTCTGAAACGCGGGTTTTTTTTCAAAAATAATTTTTGTAGGAGTTAATACGATCAGTGTAGTCTATAAAAAACAAGGTTTGATTTTGATGCAGCATGGTACGGGATTCCATACTTCCATGAGCATTCTCTTTTTCGTAATTTTTTCATCTGACTCTACAAAACGTGACTCCGACAGAACCAATCGAGGGAAGCTAATTAATACGAGTACTTAGCTTCTTAATGACAATACACATCATTATCTCTGACCATTCATGTCAAGTTTTACGCCTTGAACTCAAACTCGCAGTAAAATTGCCGCCGTCTCGACATCTAAGCAGTATCCGGTTTGCTCGTATACACCCATAATTTTATATGTGAGCCACAAAACTGAAAGCTATCTTCGACAGGCTTTCTAAAGATTTCGACTTAAACACCATACTTACTTACGACGGTGCGCATTAAGTCGCGTTTGTTTACACTGAGAAAAACTTAAGTACCTAAGCAGCTGCAGCTGGCTGTATCATAAAGGCAAGGAAAATTTCAATAAATACTGAAACTTTCATTGATCTTGACGATTTAAAATATTAATTTTACTATACTTGGTTGACTCGTTCGTTACAAATCAATCTTTATTTACTGAACTGAATACCTATATCGTAGTCAGAAATTACATGTAATTCCCAAGTGTCTATGGACATTTTTAATAAATTGTAAAAATTTGTGACTTTATATTAGTACCTATTGACAGGTTTTATTGCTTTGTCCAACATTTGGGTCGGAATAATTCTGGTCCTTTGGGCCAAGTTTACAAACCTATTCACCTAAACCAAAAAATGCACTTGTTGATCTTAGCTCACTAGATGTTGGTTCTGTGGTATCTTATTATAAAGTAAACGTACCCTGGTAACGATCACCATGATGATGGCGGCATGTGGTCACCGGCACGATCTGAAACAAGCAATAAACCATTATTATCCACCTTACCGTGGGAATTATGATGATTATACAATAGGCTGGTCCCTTGTTACATGGGACTTAAATAAAATTGGCAAAATATGGGTGTACTACAGGGTACACCTACATCTCACTTCACTATAAGAGGCGTACACAGACAGATCTCGGCGATAAGCATAAGTCCATCGATGTGTGGCCGACTTTATGTTTCAACTCGGTGGGTCTCTTGGACGCAAAGAATGTCGCAGTGAGTTTTGCGGTAGACATCGGAAAGAATTTCTGATTTGTCTTGTGAGAACCCTTCGATGTTGACCGAGACTACACACAAAGCCGGTTTTATAAGTGGACTTTGGATTGCCATCTCGGTGAAAGGATTAGCCAGTCAGCATGGTGGCTTGCTGACTGCCCAGGAAAACGATGGGGCACTTAATATGTAACATCTAGTGTCCTGCGTGTTCTGTTGTTTGTTCATAACAGAAACTGATGGACGCTACTGAAGGCGCCAAACTAGTGGCTCAGTTCTGGGTTCTAGATTCCCATCGACACGCTAACAAGAAGAGGCGTAACTTTGATTGTAGATTATGCAACGATCTTATCTTATCTCACTGCAGTGTAGAACAAAAGGGCTGCATTCATAACACCATTGTTTTATGTCGATTAGTACTCTAGTAGTAACCCGAGAGGTTTTCATAATCGTCATCAGATCTTAAACATACATTATCAACTGTGCTGCCTGCAAGAGACACTAGATGTCTTTTAAATAGCAAATTTGAATGAATGAGTGAATGCTCAATGTCCTGAAGTTTCTAAAGTATGCATTTGATCACGTCAAGTTACGTCATGATGTCGATAGGTGCTTCTTCTACTTCAAGGAAGTTTCTTAGTCACAACTATTTATAGAACTCGTTTTTATACCTTTTGTAACTTATTGAATACTCCGTTAATGCAAATGTTATAAGATTTACTTTAGAAGATTGTATGACTGAAAATAAAAAATACTTAGAATCAGTGTCCAGACATAATTATTAACAAGCATGACAGTCATCATCATCTTGCTGACCTTGTCCCATATTACCTACTTGGGGTCAGCGCAACACGTTTTTTTCTTCTATTCTCCTCTGTCACGCTATAATTTTCTCCTTTTTCTTTCATATCATTCATAACTATCATTTTTCAACAAAACAAAGACGTTCTTTCAGTAATATAAAACACATATAAACACGAGTGTTTCATACAGTTTTCCTTGTGAGGTCTTAAAAATAAAAATAAACCTAGTGTCTTTTGGTCTTTAAGTGCTGTGTGAATGTAAAACCAAGGTTGTCCTGTACGTGAGTAAGACCGCGTCAAGATTTCAATTTAAGTATAAATGACTTCTTTTACACAGTTCCCATGTCCACATGCGGTATTAATACCAGTAATAATAAGGTACCAGAATGTAGGTGATACCTAGAAATAGTATAATAATTATATTTATGTATGGTTGGACTCTCATTCACATAAAAAGAAAACAGTGCCATAATAATAACAAATGTCAAGGGGAAGAATAATTGCAGTAATATCGCAGCCATTTTAGCTGTGCGTTGTTAAATAACAGGAGCTGTGGTATTGCTATAAAAATAAATGCAGTCGGACATGTTAAAAACGTCCGAACCCATAATCAAAATCATTTTATTCTTCTCTATGGAGTTATTTTGCTGTTCTTTCTACAAAGGACAAGCTTTGCAATTAAATGCAGTAACATTTCTAGCAGGCCCTTTTATTTTTTTTATTAAATTACAAAAGTTACATTTTTAACTAGATACAGCATAAATCGTAAGGCAATGTCGTGAGGAACGTTTTGAGTATGAATGCTGATGGCTGTAAGTGTGGGGAAAAACCAAAGAACCGATGGACGGACTGTGTGAAAGATTATGGGTTCTAGTAGGTGTGAATATTGAATAAAAGAAGAGGATTGGTCTAGTGGTCTCAAAAAGGAGGTTCTGGGTTCGATTCCCGATCCGGGCAAAGTGCAGGTTTTTCCATCAGGAATTTCTCAGTAGCATCCACGGAGTCAGGATCTGCTGTGCCCGTTTGATGACTATAGGCTACTCTATTACGTGGAACTTAAACATAACTGGCGGAGTGTGGGTTTATCGCTTTGGAATGTGCAACTACAGTACTTTCGCAAGTTATTATGCCTTGTGACTGTGACTGAAGCTTAGCTTTTTTTTGACTTTCAAAAGTGCCTGTAAAGGTCTAATTGACATAAATGCTTTGACTTTGACTTTATGATTAGTATTATGTACACCTCTGCCTGACCCACGGGGATTATAGGCGTGATGTTGTGTTAAGTACGGAAGAAGAAGACATGTTGTGCCGACCTCAAATAAATTTGGAAAAGAATAAGAATAGTTTATTTAAAAAGTATTACAAAAGTAAAAGGGCGGGAGAATGATAATGATATAGACGAGACTTATTACGATAATAGCGATTCTACATTTAAAGGTCTCTGCACACAGCGGGCGCGGCGCACGACGCCACACAGAGCCGTCCCGCTCGACGTGACGCTCTGTGTGGCGTCGTCGCCGTCGTCCGTAATATCTAGTACATTACAACTGCTCAGTGTCGCGTCGCCGTCCCGTCCCGCCGCCGCGCCGCGCCCGCTGTGTGCAGAGACCTTAAGTGCGTTGTTATCAGCATCCCACCATTCATTAAGTCCATTCAGCCACGAGGATGAGATTGTTTTTCGAAATGATCCTCCATTGTGTGATGTTGATTGTTTTTATGGACTTATTGGGTGTATTGTTCTGAGTACTTGCATCTCGGGCTCATTGAGGTGGAGGCTGTACTCGACCGGTTTTAAGTGGGGTAACGTACGTAGGCCACTTGAAGTGCTCATTTGTTATATTAGTTTTGTATGATTCTGTCTGTGGATTTATTTTAATGATAGTGAAGCTCGTAATCTTATAATCAATAACATGTTTCTTGGTAAAGAAGGAAGACCAAATACGGCACGGTTGGCGCAGTGGCTGAGCGATTGGCTGCTGCGCTACGTGTCGCGGGTTCGATCCCCGCACGGAACAAATACTTGTATGACCGTATGGTAGTTGTTCCGGGTCTGGTCTGTCTGTGTATAAACGCACCCACATAGGAGAAATTCCTAGTATGGAGCAAAGTTTTAAAAAAAGTACCCAACTACCATTGATATATAAAAACCCCAACTACACACAAATTGAGTTAACTTTTATCTGAAAAATAAATAAAGCTGTTTGCTTTTGTGCAGAAATTATGTCAAATGGCTATATTTATAAGTCAGTTTAAAGTTATGTGCCGATGGATAAAAAATACTTAAAAGGTATTTAAATTTATCTCATCATCTGCCTAGCCTTTTCCCAACTATGTTGGGGTCGGCTTCGAGTCTAACCGGATGCAGCTGAATACCAGTATTTTACATGGAGCGACTGCCTGTCGGACCTCCACAACCCAGTTAGTGCTAGGTAATACGATACCCCTTGCTAAGACTGGTTGTCAGACTTTCGGGCCACTGACTACCTGTAACGACTGTCAAAGATCTACAAATGACAGCCGGGACCAACGGCTTAACGTGCTTTGCGAGGCACGGAGGAAACTCGGTATGTAATGGGTGGTCACCCATCCACGGACCAACCTAGGTAAGCACAGCTTAACCTAAAGATCGATCCGAGCGGCTGTTCTTATTTAGCAACGAGCTTTTTAATATAAATTGATCTAAGCAATTAAAAAAAAAAAAAATTATCTAAGCAATTTAAAAAATATGTACAAGTTCTTTAAGCGTAGCGCTATTCAGACAATCAATCAATCAACAAGCCTTTAATGCTGAATCCTTCAGTATGTTGTTTACATTATGGTGGTACTCAAAGAATGTCTCTCAGTTCATACGCCTCCTCTAACGTCTTCCACTGCTTTCTATGTCTAGCAACTTTTCTCCAGTTGGGACGGGCCGTAAGCTCATCCTCGCGTAGCGCTATTATCCTTTCACACTTTATTCAAAACCAAGCCCAAACCAACCAACAAACCATTTTTTTCAATTAACAAGGACCTTCAAATTAAAGCTTTTAAAACAGGATAAAACACTCTTAAAAGCTTATTCGTTCGTTCGTGCTTCTTCGTTAATAAAAAGGGCTTTTGTTCAGCTGTAAAGCTTTGTTTTTCAAAGCCCTGGAAATTAAGTGGTGTGGAAGAACGGAGTCAATAGGGCTCATAACGACAAACATCTCCTGGGTGCTTGGAAACAATAACTTAGGGTTGGCTCTCTCTTCAGGGCGACCGAAAAGTTTAGATTTAGACATGGAGCTTTTTTTCAGGATAGACACCTGATACACAATGCCTATATACGGAGGAGACTATACAAGAAGTAATTTATATCAGCAGGTAAGCAGAAAAAAGCAGATTAACAACCAGTTTTACTGTAATCGAAATTCTCTTCAAAAGTACATGAAGAGGTTTCTATCAAGTTTTGGCAATTTATTGCGATGAGATTCTTCTTTTCAGGGCAAGCAATAGCCACTTAATAAAGGGTGTAATAAGACCCTTAACGAAGGGAAGGCCGGTTCCGGAAGGCGATTGTTCCCCCCGTCATTACGATAATTTTTTTGTTCTGGACCATACCTGGGAACCTTCTAGTTACGGAGATATTAGGGGTCAAAGTTCCAACTTTTTTCACAAGTTTTTTTTAAATATATGTTTTTAATGTAAGATTTTTACTTTAAACACCTCCACGACCCCAGTACTATTCAATCCATCCACCAGCACAATGTTTTGAGTACTTTACATTGAGTTCTACCATTAAACGTGATTTTTCACCCCAAAAACAAAGCCAGAATATGATGTACATAATGCTTGGTTGACGGCTTCCGTGAAGGGTCCGTTTACACCCTGTATATCTAGGAAAAAAGATTAGATCGACCGCTTCATTGGTAGTTGGTCTACTAACTCAACCTTGGGCGCACCCAGAGCCCAGACGCATCAGGCACTCAGGGAAGCTCGTTGGATTTTTTTAGACAGCTGCAGCAGTTTATTCAAATTATTTTTTAAACATTGCTCCATGAAATACAAGAAGAATGATGCATGATGAAAGCCGATGTAATATGTATTTCATGAAGCAGTGTTTATAAACGTGGTAACCCTAATTGCAGCAGGTGTGAAGTGATCCATTGTTCAGTTATTAGTATGCCGCATTGTTAGTAGTATTTATTACATAGAGCCAGTATTTTACATAGAGCGTTTGCCTATCTGACCTCCACAACCCAGTTAGTGCTAGGTAATACGATACCCTTGGGCCACTGACTACCTGCAACGATGTCAAAGATCTACAAATGACAGCCGGGACCAATGGCTTAACGTACTTTCTGAGGCATGGAGGAAACTCGGTACGTGATGGGTGGTCCCATCCACAGACTAACCTAGGCAAGCGCGGCTTAACCTGAAGATCGACCTAAGTGGCTGTTATTATTTAGCCATGAGCTCCTCACTTCTTGGCACAAGTTCGAAGACAAAATTCCTTTTTTTTCTGACTACATGCCCTTACCAATTGGTCTGTAAAATCAGGAAATTTGATTGGCTGTAATGATTTCTTTCATTAATAAGTATAAATAACAGCTAACATGAGACGTAAACCAGATGTACCTACAATATAGAATATATTTATTTTTTATTAGAACTAGAGGCTCTATCTGCACAACAATATCTTTACAAAATATAAATTAAAGCAACAATTTAGTAAGCCAACTAGTTAACTGGTGATTTATGTCCAATTTCCTGAAGCAATTCGATTTCTCCATGTTGTAATTGTGCGCCGCAACCTCCTTGTAACGAATTTATTGTAACTTATTCACATAAAAGACGTGTGCAACGTTACTAAGTTTTAAACGGATCAATTTCAACGTGTCTTGGGAAATGTCGCATTTACATAACTGCAGACATTATGTAGAATGTGTAACAGACGCAATTACTATACATGATTGAAGTTTTAAATGAATACTCGTACATGTCAAAACACTTTTCAAAAGATAAGGTCATTATCCAAGAGATCATGTTATTATAGGAAAAATCCGATGTCCGATGGGCTTCCCGATCGGCACAAAGAAACGATAAATACCTTTATCTCCTACTAACTCCTTCGGGGATGAATTTTCAAGTGCTTACGTTATAGCTATATGAACTCTTGTGCTTTTAAACCTAGTGGAACAGGCCACACGTTGTCCTTCAGCGAGTAAATTAATAAATAATTTCCCATAAGTTAGTAAGTCTTTCTATTAAGTATAGAAAAACAATAAGCATGACCTGGAATCCTAAATCAACATTATCATGAAGATGTCACTGAAGGCTAAAGGTTATTCAATCGGAAACACAGTTACGTTTTACAGGGAGAAAATGAATGCGCTAATATACTGTCATGACAGTCTACTGGGAAAACCAGCAACGGAATCAAGTAAATTCCTAAATTCAAACAACCGCGAGAAAACATCTATTGACACAGCGAACACGTCTCGTATGTCTTAATAACAGCACTTTAAGAGGTTTAAGATGACTTTATAATACGCGGATCGTGCTCCACTCCCGCGCAGCCTATTAAGGTGCGTGCGCGCATATACCGGCGTAATAGTGCGACCACTGAATAGATATGTGGTTAAAAGGACCAGTCTATTCAACTTGTATACAGCAGGTATCCGAAAAGTGTCCGAAAAGTGTGCAGGTATCTGAAAAAATAATCATCTTTCCCGTACTATATAATTCAATACCTGCTCGAACCAAATATAGGAACAGGGAAGCTAATTATTTTTGTGCGTTTATAAACGTGTTGGTCCCATGAAGAAAGATATACAGTTTGATGATTTGAACCACACCCTTAAATATGACCACTCCTTTCTGTTACACACTGTATACAGCTTTACCTTTTATCCACATATTTAAGTGTGGTGATTCATTTCTATGAATCGAAGCTGTTGTCTCTTCAACATTCATCGGAATTGTATGAGTGAATGATTGTACCTCAATAGCTAGGAATTGAATTGGTAAATGACATTCAATAAATACTTATAGGTCACAAATTGTTGGGGGGTTAGACCGGTATATGGTTGTTTATGTGACTAAGTGTTAAACTGGAATTAACACGTTTTTAATATTGCGTGAATCCCTCTGAATCTGCTGGACTGCCAAACTTGCATCTTATAATTCTGGTGCCACTTTTTGATCGAAAAACTAGAAAATTTGTCAAAAAATCACGAAACGCAAAAAGTTCACTTGTAAATTTGTTTGGAGTTTATCCTTCCACAATGTATTCTCATATAAAAATTATCTAATGTCCCTATGTCATGGGACTTATAGCTAGCGAAATATAGGTGTACCTCGAGAATTACAGGCTTGATGTTACATATCATCATCATCATCTTCCTGTCCTTGTCCTATTCTACTTGGGGATGGTGCAACACGTTTTCTTCTTCCATTTTCCCCTGTCAGACGTCACGGCATCATTTACTCTTTTCGCTTTCATACATTCTTCACACAACCCATCCAACTTTTCTTTGGCCTTGTGTTTATTCTAATTTATCAATCTTTATTTGTTGTTACTTAACCTACTGCTTCTTGTTTAGAAGCGCAAGCGCACGTGTAAGTGAGCGGCGGAACTAAACGGCGGAAGTCCTTTATCTGTGGGGCGTTCATCTCGCGCACAATGCTGAGCTTAGCTTCGCTATTGATGCTGTGGAATTTTTGGTTAAGTAGATCATGGCCCATGGGTTCAAGTTAGTACTTGTTGAGTAGGTTTTTATGATGTCATCATCTGCCTAGCCTTTTCCCAACTAGATTGGGGTCGGTTTCCTGTCCAACCGGATGCACCTGTAGGTTTTTTATGAGTTGTATTATTTTCGGCGGATTTTAGAAGAGAGCTTGAGAGTCGTAGACGGACTACGGCTACGGAGTCGACGTACCAGGAAGTCTCGCGAATTTTCACAATGTTTAAATAACACAAATCTGCGATTTCACGATGTTCCGGAAAAGCATTGTTATCAGATACGACACAAAGTGGACCGGAATTAGAAAGAAAAGAAAATGTAAGTACCTAAACTACCTAATGCCAATTAACTTTACTGGAGGTAGGTAGGTACCGAAACAGACCACTTCCTATGAAATATTGAGAAGTCTTCTTCTTGGCTATGAATTAACGATTACTTACTTGTTCTAATTTTAAATACCCCAAAGGTATTGCTTATCTGTGGTATTGCAATCATCACAACATCTTAATTTTTAAGATCTCAGTTCCATGAATTTATATTACACCACCATTTATCCGACTGTTACATGATAAACACAAACAAATAAATACTACATACCACACACTGCAATCCATCACGAATCACACAAATCACAAAACTTCACATCCTGAAGCTCCGTACATTATTTTCACACAATTCAGGAAACTAGAATCCAGTTATCGTAGAGTTTTCTCAGAAACTATAGTTGTAGAATTCTCGCGTGACATGCGGGTACCATATTTGTCACCTGAGCGAGACAAGCCGCTATGTAACGGAAAGGGGACGCAAGTGCCCGATCTGAGATACCGATTGCGAGTGCGTTTGTACGTATTTGTGTACTAACGGCAGAAGAGTTTAGTGTGGAGGTAAACAATGAATGAAGCAGTTTTGTAGGACATGCATGCAGTTTTGTAGGGCTGTCAGGCTCTCTATAGTGCTTTTCCGGTTTGCTTTTAAAAGTGATTAGCTAAACCTAATAAAGTGATATATACATTATTTATTTTTTTCGGATGGGAAATCATTAAATGACTCCTCCCGCTCTGGGCGGAGCGGTGTTCCTTCTTTTACCCAGTCACAGTGAACAGTCCCGCAGGCCTGGCAGAATAAAGTGATATATGTGATGCAATGTCCTGTAAAATGCAAATCAAAGTCTAGCTTTTTCTGTTAAAGGACCATGTTAGTTGCTAGTTACCTTTAGTAACCTTTGGTAATTTCTAGAAGTATTACGGAGTGCTTTATAAAAGTGTTTATAAAAAAGAACAGCAACGGCTTCTAGATGTTTTGACAAACAGAGAACTCTTTTAAAAATGCGAACATGCTAAGTTGCCTGTTTTTATTCTGTTTTGCTAACCGTATTATGTTCATATCAGTAGATAGCGCTTGATTGCCAATAAATTATATGAAAACTCAAGTGGTATATCGATGGATAGATGAATAAACTTGCATTAAATGTTACCAGGTCGCCTGTTTTTGTAGAAATATCAAGTGTATTTACATTTTTATTATGACTATAGATAAAGTTTGTAATATACCCTTTAAAATTAACATACATCAGGTTTTAATGTACCTAGTGTTATAGTGTAGTGTTATGTGTGTGCGCATAACATCATTACCATTTATGTTCATTGCAATCAAGTCATTTATATTAATTACTAGATCCAAAGTAAACGCACGGGTTTAAACTCAAGATTAAGCCCCTTTGCTCAAAGTTATATTTCTCTGTTAATTTATTTATTAATAAAGGTTTATCAACAGCAGTTGGTTACAATATTAGTCTTGGTTGTGTTATAAATTAATTTTAATATTAATGTATGAATTCATAATTATCGACATTTGAAGTCGATATTTTCTGACTGTGTCAAAATTTCGTAGCCTCGTAGCAGCGTAGCGACGAGCTATTACAAGAATTCTCTGTAATACATTCCATCTACACTATTTTCAATATACATACCATTGTGTGTATAAATAGGTACTACGTTGTATGCTTCTATGTTATGGGCTAACTGCACTATCTAAGTGTGTCAAACACGATGAAGTTTCAAATGCACTGTCATTGTATCGTGAAGATGTAGGCAACGTATTCAAAGAGTCGTAAAGTTGTCACTGTATGTCATAATTTTATGGTCGTCAATAATTAATTATACAGTAAATTATAATAATAATGAGAAAATAATAATTTTTAAGTAACTGTAGATTCTTGATCGTAGACAGTCGTAGGAGCGTAGCAATGCCATAGCCCAATAATGTAGTAATAATAATTCAAAATATGAATAATAATAAAAATAATCGCTGAATGACAAACTGACTGTCGTGTTCCTATACATTTTCTATTTTCTACATATAAGGTGTGGACCCTTTAAGAAGCCTTCTTCTGTACGTCAAACTAAGTAACTCTACACAAAAATTATTGCTGGGAAACGATTTTTTTTCTGGTGAAATATCACGGTTGTGCTGATGGATGCATTGAAGAGTACAGGGACCATGGAAATATTTAAAGTAAAGTTATAATATTAAAAACAAGTATTTAAAAAAAAAATTGTGAAATAGTTAGAACATTGACCTCGATGGTACAATCCAAAAAAATTGCAGTGACGGGGATAACCAGTGCTTTTCGGCTGTAGACCCATTTTATTTGCCAGGATAGAGTTTTTTCTCGTTAGTCTAGCTTTGGTGAGGTGTTATTGGCTGTTTCTGATTTTGTTTCCGTATCAAGGCAATGGGACTTAAACATAACTGGCGAGATGTGGGTGTACAGTCGCGAGCACCAATATGTAAACACTTTCCTAAATTTAAAAGCAATTCTCGAGAGAAATAACGTGGAGCTTACTTGGAGATAGGATCTTTTTCATAAAACTATGAGTTCCAATATACTATGTTCGTAACAACATGAAATTTTATTCTGAACAGTACGAGAAAAACACTTTTGCAAGTTGTTAAGTGTTTACATATTGGTGCTGGTGACTGTACTATAGGTAAATCTCTCCAGATAACTTTTTGGGAAAAAACAAACATAAAGTAAGTATTTTTTCAAAATACAAACATTACACATTTGCCATTCATTACGAGATATAGAAACAGAACACCATAGAGGTACATTTTCTTGTAGCTGCACTACACGTAGTCGGCAGCTGTGGCATGCGGCGCGCTACGGTTCAGTGCGGGTCGCTCGCTAAGCGTCTGCGACAGTGTACGACTATCTGCGTGTGCGCATTCAAATGTTACCTGTTTGTTTCAGATCAGATTAGGATGCTGGGTTTGTTTTATCGAGTTGCAGGTTGTATTTTTTCTTCTAAGTACTTGCAAACGTCAGTTTGATTTTTAGATCTAAAGTCCGAGTTCAGATTCAGATGCGGATTCCACTACTAACTGCTTATGGAGCAATGGGCGGCACTGTACTCTCATCCCAGCTTTAGACAGAGAGAGAGTTGTATTGTATGACTTGTTATTTTGGCGATAGATTTTTATATGGTTGAATAAGTTATTGAAGTTCAAAAATAGAGTTACGAAGAAACGGTACCTACTGTCAATCGAAGAGATTTCTTTTTATTTTCGCAATTTTTGCGAATGCTAGCAAGTATTGACAATCAAGTTGTTGCCATGTAGGTAGGAGGCCCATTCTTAACTACTCAACTACCATACAAAGAAGAACTGTCACTTCAAATAATACCAAATCATTTATGCAAAATAATACGCGTAGTGTGGTTCACGGCCGTTCAAGTAAATATTACATGACTTTACAAACGTAGGGCGTACCGTGTATTATATAGCTAGTTTACTGTAGTCAATTGTTGTATGTGTGTACAGTCATTGGCAGTAGTATGTTTACACTTAGCAAATTCATAAATGAATTTCTCGTAGAAAACTGATCGCAACTGGTTCCAAAATACTGGCTACTATAGGTACTACTTGTAACAACATAATATTACAATCAAAACAGGGTGAGAAAATCCCTTTAGGTAACCCGACAGACAAGCGATTGCCTACAATGCGCCATCTCCTCATCCGCGGTTCTCGGTCTCGATTATATTTATTGTCGTTTCGAGTAATAAGACAGAAAAAAAATATTATTGCAGGGACATCACGTGCATACAACGTGACAAAAATAAATAAATATACAAATATAATAAAATACATTAAATAAAACATTAAGTATACGGGGTGGAAGGGACGCAGACGCGAAAACGGTTACACACAAAAAAAAATCAGCTGTTCCATACATTTTGACCGTGTGCGTGTCCGTGTATTGCACTTTTATAGGAAAATGTTTTTGTTAATAACCGATGAAAAATTTCTGTGGCTCAGAATGATGTACTGAATACGTGGTAACCGTTTTCGCGTCGGTGTCCCTTCCACCCTGTATTTTTCACATTTTTCTTATGTAATATCGACGGTTAATACGTCATTTGTCAAGTTGTAAAGTGTACACGTATCTGTGCTCGGAACTGTACGTGCGTGATGTTTACCCCTGTGCCTCTGTGGGCACTCCTCGCCTCCGCGGGAGGGCCGTGACCCGTCACCTGGCCGGTCGCGGGTGAGCGAGCGGCCGTTGTAAACGAATGCCTTATTAAATACTATACTACGTACTAAGCGTGTACGTCATGATCATGTGGGCAAAACTTTTGAGGATAAATCAGCAAAGGCTTTCACATTATCTATTTAAGCTTATCTAAATAGTTGTAGGGACTTAGATACTAACTACGAAATCGGGTACCCAATACTTCAGATTATTTTCAAATAATGCCAGCAATAGCAGTCAATGAGTCGGTGTGAAGTGTTTACTCAATAAACACACAATGGATGCAGTACATCCTTTAGCTATACATGGTAAATGTCGGTACTCGTAAAGGGGCTCGTGGCAAAATAATAACAGCTGCTCAGATCGATCTTTAGGTTAAGCCGTGCTTGCCTAGTTTGGTCTGTGGATGGGTGACCACCCATTTCATACCGAGTTTCCTCCTTGCCTCGGAAAGCACGTTAACCCGTTGGTCCCGGCTGTCATTTGTAGATCTTTGATAGTCGTTACAGGTAGTCAGTGCCCCAAAAAGTCTGACAACCAGTCTTACCAAGGGGTATCGTATTACCCAGTACTCACTGGGTTGTGGAGGTCAGATAGGCAGTCGCTCCATGTAAAATACTGGTATTCAGCTGCATCTGGTTAGACTGGAAGCCGACCCCAACAAGGTTTGGAAAACGCTAGGCAGATGATGATGGTAAATGTCGGTACGTAGCAGCTGAACTCTTACTATTAGTAGCATTTGATTACAAGACAGAAATCATTTATCTAGCCTAAGCTAACACTGTTTTGACTTCCACGGTATAAAATTAAACTCACACTGTCACTCACGGAATATTTTCCGTAATTAAGTATCAATTATTCTGAGCTCCCGACAGAGAGTTTACCAAACTCCGCCATTGAAATCGTTTCTATAATGTTGAAGCAATGTTTACAAAATTCATTGTTTTACCCCACCAGCTAACGAAATATGTCCCACAAATCCAAATCTGTAACAAACAGAACTAGAAACTGAAAGTAGAACCCAGTTACGTATCGAAAACAAAACAATCTATCTACCAATTACGATTACAAGATTGCGTAGCTGTCGCAAAAGTGTCGTTATTATTATGTAAACAGCGATGTTTGTGCATTCAATTGCCAGGAGGCGTAGTGGCGTACATTCACACGCCACTGGCCACCGCTTCCTGTCGCCGCCTCTAGGAAACGCGCTCATTCATGCATGCGCTTGCGACCATCGATGGCATCGGGGCCTGACCCCCGCTGCGCTATGATGTTACTGTTGGTTAGATATCGATGAGGGTAAGGCTGGCTAGTGTTTTGTTTGATCGGTAACAGCTGACAGTGAAACTGCGTTTTACGTTAGTTACAACTATAGGTTTTGAATTAAGATTTCGGATTCATCTACACAACGAGATTATTTTTGGACTTATCAATAAACCCTGCACAGAAATCCTAACTAATACAACACCAATTGAAACTCACATACGTAATAATATGAAAGAATTAAGAATATTAAGGTCAAGAGACAGTGAGAGAGCTAAATCTAGATTAACATCCATAATGAATATTTATTGATACATACCTACAGACAAGCCTGAGGTTTTTTGAACCGACATCTAGCAAATTATTGAGACAAGCTCCATAATTATTCATTTAAAAGTGATTAGTATTTTGCATATAATCATAAATCCTGATGGGAGAAGTACTAATTTTGTGTCAGCTTCCTTTCAAAACCGTTAACCGATGGTTTGTTAGACTAACGGTACAAATAATATTTAAATACGAAATTCTACAATTCGACACTGTACCTACCTACATTGGCAATATCTAAACTTCCTGGTTTTTTGAAATTCGTAACACGATATGTTGCCAAATCTATCGAATTTTTAACGCTTGATTACACATAAAAAGCCCAGTTTAATTTTATGTAATCTATAAAATAATAATTTGTTCTAATTACCAAACTTATTGCTCAATGCAGGATGTTATTAAAAAAATTATTGTGCCAAAAAGAAATTTTGTATTAATGCAAATCTATAGAACTGTATTCACACGATCACGATTCCATCAAAGTCTTTTATGTTTATCGATATCGTACAGTATTTAGCGATACGAGAAAGTTGGTATTGTTGGTTGGTTGGTTGGTGTTGGTGATTGGTATTTTATAACAATAAAATAATGAGAATTAGCTTTTATTTAACTTGCCTTGTTAGGTCGTTACGTAGTGTGTATTGGTCAAATCTTACAACTGAATTTCATACCAGTTACCTTCAACCGATTGACCTGAAATTTTGCACTTTTGGTTCTGGTGACAATACATGACTAGACCCTGCATGCAGCCAGGATATAGAAGGTGTCTCACGACAGAACTCGTCAACGCTTGATAGCACGGACACGGAATTTTCGGTATAAACGTTCAATATTGATAGAATTAATTTAATTGGTAGTTATGTGTTTGAGCCGTTTGGGGTTGCAACACTAGGACCATGGGGTCCGAGCCCACCTAGTATTTCGGGAAATCACCAAACGGTTGGTCGACTCTTCACGTGACCAGAGGGCGGGCCTATTTTTTGGCCAAAGAATTGCCATCCAACGGGGTAATGCTGCCAGCCTTTTGGACACTTTTCCTGTTGACAGCGATGCGGACAAATTTTAGGACGCCCTGTAACCCTTTTCTACTTGGACATATTTATTACTATCATAGTTTTGTAGTTTGTAAATAATTTAATTATCTTTGAAATAAACATTATTCATATTGATAGACAAATCTAATTTTCATGTTAATAAAAGCTTGTTTTTTTTAAGTTTAAATTATTTTTAATCTACTTCTTTTCTACAAAGTAAGCATAATTAGCCTATAATGTTCCCACTGCTGGGACACACGCCTCCTCTCTATGATAGGGCATGGGCTGTATGCATGTCGTGCGGGCTGGCAGATGTCACATACCTTTGTTTTTTTTTCCTAGGATACATCGGTTCACATTCGGATTCACAGTTTTAAGAGCATCATAATTTAAATAGGCACACCGCACAATGATAACCTATTTTTGTCGAAATCTTATCTCAATTGATAAGAGAATCTCACACAACTACTACAGGGACTTAATTAAGAACATAAAATAATCATCTTAATTTACATAGTCTCACGTTTATTAAGATAACGGTGTGATGATGACAGACTCACACAAAAATTGATTAGGAAACAAATTCTGAGTATTAAAAATAACTTCTGCACGAATGCTTTTTGCCATCATTTACAAACAACTCAATCAGCTGCAGGTTTATGTCAAGAAATGAGGTAGAAAAAGTCAATGGCAATATCCATTGTCCAAAACAGTCTAGGATTGCAAAGAGAGAGTAAAATAACAACTACATCTATACTATAATATTATAAAGAGGTAAAGTTTGTGAGTTTGTGAGGTTGTAGAGGGTAATCTCTGGATCTACTGAACCGATTTTGAAAATTCTTTTACCAATAGGAAGCCACGTTTCTGAGTGCCATAGGCTATATATATATTAACCCGAAAAATGAAAACACTTTTTCGTGGCAGTTGGATTTGCAAAGTAAGTCGGAGAAAAAACGGTCGAAAATGTTTACCGCCCAACGAAGTCGGCACGGGTCAGCTAGTTATTAATATACCTATGTAATCCTAATGGTAAAATGGAAACTGTACCGTTCTTCAAGATATTAATTTATCAAGAATGTCATTGTCATCAAGAAACACGGTTTTACTTTAGCTTAATTTTATTATTTCGCAGCCATCTCTCCATCTCTCATCGGTATCTTTAAGTTTTTCATTCCAGGTCCAATACTTTACCCAATACAGATAGAGAAACCGTTTACTTCTGACCTGTATGATTTCAGTGTCCTTGTTACTATATCCTTTTATCGGATGATACCTCTACGTATTATTTACATGTTGTTCAATTGTCAAGCAAAGTTTTTTTATCAAAAAGTAACATTGAATTGAGATATTCAGTGACACAATCTAAGCACACCTTGTATCTAGTCAGTAATTGTGTATAATATCTTCTTCTACTGAACTAGTTGGCAAGCAGTGCAAGCACCCATTGTTGGCTTGGGATTTAGAAGTTACAACATTTTAATTATTCTAATAACAATGTCTACTGCTTTTAATATAAAGTTTCCCTACAACTCAACTCAGAAACTAGTTCAGGCAACTCACGTGCGTAAAACTAATGTTATTCATTATTGTCAGCGAATAATCGCGTGCTGCTTATGTGCATGATTTCCATGTATTCGCGATTTATACCTTATCATCATCGATCATGCTTTCAATCATCGCGATACAAGTCTCGATTCTTTTTAGTATTTAGTCTGTCTCGGAATGTACCGGTTGATTCTATCGTATTGACATTACTGGGATAGTCCAGCCTATAGATATTTTTCGATATATGTTCAAGTGTATATTCATTAAAAACTCCTAATGAATAAACCGTTACATTCAATTTGTTAGTCTACGATTACTACAAAACTCAAATTCAAAATGCGACCCGCATCTCCAAAAAGAGAACCGCGCATGTCGATCAGATAAAGTGAAGTGACCGAACTTCGCTTTTTACCGGCGCGGGCGCATAGGAAAGTGCTTGATATGCGACACAATGGCCGCGCAACCGTTTGTACGCGACGCACATCATCTGACCCACATTCTTACGTGGTCGCGTTCAAAAAAATCTCTTGAACGTAATTGGATGTTTTTCTCAACAAGTTCACCGACTTTACGACCGGAACCGCGGGAGACACACTTTGTTTTGTAACCAAGACTTGTTTACAAATCAGGCATTACTTAATCCTTATTTTTTTCACTTATTCTTACTTTCATTTGAACGTGTTTTGCATACTAAAAAGTAGAATAATTTGTGCTCATTGAGAAGCAAATAAAAAACTTTTTACTTGCACATTTGCAATATAATTTTACATTATTCGCAACTACCTGAATACAGAACCGACTGCACGGAACATCGAGGCGTGAAAACATTTCAAAAGAATAACTATGCTAAGCACGTCAGTCACTCAGACGCACAACGATGGCAATTGACTAATGACAAAGATACATAGTTAGAAGTCAGTACACTGTATCCTCACGATAGCGTCACTGCGAACATTTCTTATCGCCTCGTAAAATAAAGAGAATGGTTTGTGTCAACAACGACGCAACGTGACTGTGGAGCACCGGAGGCACGTCACTGGCGTGTCATAGCTGACCAGCCAGCTATGTCCCCCCTGCCTCCCGCACCAGTCCTGATGACAGGTGATGATGCATAAGTATGGACTGAAAGTGAAGGTCTCGTTATATTGGCGGATCATACCCAGACGAGGCGAGCTAATTATCACTTAAGAATGTCACCGTGCAAGCTCACTGCAGAATGTTCGTGCTGCCGTCATAAAAGGAGCATTTTGTCACAAATATTGAGCACGACACGACTCATAATTTCACATAACTGCGGCGCAAAACGACGAATAAAGAAACTCGTTTTGAAAAGACGTGAAGCTAACTTATTAGCTCATCCCTCTTATGGATCAGCTCAATGAACGCTGTTCATTTATTGTGAGACATCTTGTTGACTGAGTTATTGTGATCCTGTAAACGTTTTTCATTCTGTACCTTTATGATCAGATGTGATCCTACCGAGGGCTATAAACGCAATAAATGGCTTAATAGCCATTTATTTTGCCATTTATCTTGTAGGTTTTTATTGCCTCCCGTATAAAGCCTTACATGGACGTAGACGATGGCTAGTAATTTGTGTCTCATGATATCTTTTAAGATTCAACGGAAAAGAAACAGCTTTTTGACATGAATGAAGTCATAGGTCACGAGTTCGAACCCAAGACACGCACCGCTGATTTTTCAGATTCATGTTCTTATTGTATTATTATTTATTGCTTCGGTGAAGGAAAACATCGTGAGGAAACCAAACATGCCTGAGAAAAACATATTTCTCGATGGCATGTACTAGTAAAGCCAAGTCAGAGGCCCATGGGCAGCATAAAAACTTTGACACCAGGTACCACTAACCACTCGGAAAAGAAAGAAGACTTGAATCTAATCTGCACTGTTTACGGAGTCCATAAGTCCAATCTGCAAAGTGAGATTCTTTATTGATAAGATATCCAAGTAAAAGTTTCAAAGATGTATTCATCTTTATGACATTATATACATAGTATATGTAATGCTGGTTCAGAACCAGTGTGTGAATGCGCGACTTTAGAATCAGCTTATCGATTACTGCATTAGGTGGTTATTGAGCAGCACACTCTTACGGCTTCCAAGTGACTTCGCTTTACACCAATAATAAAAGTTACGTAATCGATGCATTGTATAACGTTATACTGTTACCAAGATTTTAAAAGAAAAACTTAGGAGGCAAACACTGCAGAGCAATCTATGAATAATTTTCCTGTAAATCCTTTCGCAGATAAATGAGTCAAGAGGTAGGTATTCAGTTTTCCTAATAATACAAACAAATAAAAGAAAATTACAAAAAATATCATTATGCTTTAGTAAGTTATACCATGTTTTAACTGCAAATGGATATTCTAAGGACTAAGCTAATAAGGACCTCAATGGTGGTCTAAAACCTGCACAGGTTGGCCAAAAAACGATGTCAAAAATATTAGAAAGAATTTCGCAGGACAATACAAGTGGAATTAAACGCAAACTCCAGATCCAAGTCACGTCGAGACGAAAGCGGTTAACAAAACAAACGACGGTCGTCCTGCCGACAGCCGGTATTCCAGTGAAAGTCGACGGAATATAAACAAAAACCATCTTATGATGCCAGTCGCGTTCCGTCCTCTGTTTGTAAATTAGGACATTTCCAAATGACATTCCTGCAGGTCCGAGCCGTACGACTGGCTACTGTTTCCTGTGGCGGTGTCGAGCTATCCAATGCTTTATGACTTTCTGAGTATTATCGATTTTTTGAATGAGGAGGTCAACGTTTGCTAGTGTCGTTGGATTTCATAGTTCACTTAACGAAATTCAGTTTTAGTTTTACAGAAGATTTAGACGAAATGCCACAAAGACTTGTAATGTGCAGACTGCAGAGGCTACCTCTAGATTACATTTGCGGGAATCGTTGGTGAAAACCGTAGTAGGTCTTTTAAAGAATGTCTAAAATACTTACTGCTGCCACAAAGCAAGAGATGGTCATGATGTGTCTATTCATTCTGCACGGTTGAATAAGATTCTCTAAATTGACAGACCGCTCAAATAAGTAGCCAACCAGATGCCTTCATCTTAATCATACGCACAATGTGAGAATCAATCAACCACGGAGGTTGCCGGCTGTCCGCTCTCCTCCCATTGAACTGTCAAAACGCTCATACGTTCCGATATTTATCTAAATGCTGCTCCTATTAATAAATTCTAAGAATTACTGGACACTTGGCAAATAAATAAGTAGCCAATACGTCCGTCGAAAGTGAGAGCGTGTATCAGCGGCAATTGTAAAAGGCATAGGACCTATTTTTTCCAATGGCTTGGTTAGGACGGTTTCCATTTACAGGGTTGCCCTATAAGGGAATAATTTGCCATAAAGAGACAAGGATTTGTCGAGATTTTTACACTGGATGAATGTGCCCGGGCCTTTGTGAACGAAATAGGCCGGGAAAAATACAGTGAAGAAATATCAAAAAAATTAAAAGTAAGTTAAGAAATGAGATTGTTTATTCACACAGTAAGGAAAAAAGGGAGGTACTGTACCAGAAAATGAAAGAATGAACTTCAATTAACTTCATAATGTACGTTTAAAAACTGAACAGAAATAATATAAAAATAATAAAAAACCATTCATTATTAAATACGACCAAGTTCAGTGTCGGTCACGGGCTCAGCGTTCTCGACCGAAATGCGAAGTTCAACCGATGTAATGCTACGCGCCAGTTATAATTAAATACACCACCCAACAGGTGCAATCTTGAACTTTATTAACTAGAATTAAAGGTACATTATCCTGTCACACATTTAGAAAAAGTTTACAAAAGAAAATGATCGCTGACCGTTGTTGAATGCGATCGTGATAGGTTCCAACATAAATTTTATTTTTGCAACTTTTAATTTTACTTGTCATGCTTGTAAGTGTTTGTGTACCCGGAATCAATTCTGTTATGGAAATTTCAGTTTTATCGGTAAGCAATTAAACATCTTTTTGTTTATGGTTTTGTAAAGGGTAACTTTGCCAACGTGTAAATAAAAATAATAGGCTTTTTTCAATGGAATAGTAATTTGAAAAGTAGGTAGTTTGCTTGCTCATGCAAACTATTAAATAAATAAAAAACGTAGACCATACGTAGACGTAACCGTCAATAATTATCTTATATTTATGGCCTCTCATTATTTCATTCAAAAGCTTAAGATCATTAAAATATAAGGAATTAAAATCTTTAGCATTTCGTAGCCGTCTTTATGACCGTAAGTTTGTTAAAAATATATAATATATAGTATAAATGCGAAAAGAGAAACTCACGAAAATATAACACGTTTTGTTATATAATATAATCAAACAATTTTGAAGCTATAAAACAGGACGATAACAATTGGACTCAATTTTAGAAAACGATTTTCATCAAATGAACGATCATTTCATTTTTACCACTATTATCAATAATAACAAAGATGAATAATTTGCAAACATAAATCAAGCATTAGAAACTAAAAGAAAAAAAAATATTACGTCATGAAGTCGTTGATGTCTTTTACAAGAACTTTACGTCACAGCTGAAGGACATCACACGAAAAATAACTTTAAACCATCCGTAACAAACATTGTATTGTCCCAAAAAATGTGCACATCATACTCAATAGTAGTTAAGATGTTAGTCGAATATTTATTCAATTTGAAACATTAAGCACACAACTACAGAAGCGGACTTAACGCCATTGACATTTTCTGCCAGTCAATGTTTTGAGTGATTCAGAGACCAACAGTGGTTGCTTAAAATGGTAGCACTTAAATTGTTACGTCTAAATCACGCTTGGACACTAATTTGCAGGTTTGTTGCAGCAATTAATAAAGTAAACAACTTCGAAGGCAATAATTTTAGAACAATCAGTCGTAAATATTAACGGGCTGGCTTTCCTTCCTCAAGGAGTAAATTACAACAAATAATAGTTGTTTTGAGTTGTTTACAATCACGCAAATTGTTTAACGCAGTAAGTTTTATCAAGATAGACTTCCAATTCAATCGGTCGGTTCAATCCGTTGGTGGGTCGGTTCATTCGTCGGTTAAACGGTTGAATAACCTCCTTCTACGAGTACTCTCCCTTATTTATTTAAAAACTACTTCATCATTAATTTCCTAATGTTTTAAAACCTTTTGAATACTTAAATCGATAGATATGCGAAGGTATATCAGTGATTCTCACGGCTAAACTAGTCGCTACCATTTGCTTGACAGTCGTCGCTAGTCAAATTTATCTTCGGATACTAACCCCAGTAGACAGATCAAACTATGTATGTATTAAACTGTTATCAGAAGATCTTGATAGAAACTATAAAGCTGGACATGTGCAGTTAGTAGAATAATATCAACAATTGCATGTAAACCTGCGTTTACAACCATTTACAAGTCGTCATATTTGTTTTCGAGAAGTCTCTAAGAGACTTGTCAATATTCATTGATGATTATGGGAAATGGAATGTTATTAAATAAAATTCTTGGCCGTTTCTGGGAATCTAATACCCATCAAACGACGAAGTTCTGTGTGGTGCAATACAACACCCTTCAAGAGGAATGCTTATCGAGTATATCCGGCACAAATATACAATGAGGGCAATCAGTAAGACGGTAAGAAAGAAGGATAATCAGTTGTTTTACCAACCTTGCAGCTTGCCTGACAGCTTTTTTAGACTAGCAACGATAACGAAAAAGACAAAAACGCATTGGTATAGTATACTTTATGTCGTTCTGTCAAAAGTCATAGTAGAGATACATAACGCTTTGGAAGCGATTGCTGATTTGGTCCTCTAATTTCTCTGTGAGTAACATTGCGGTGAGATAACAAAATAAATAGTTGTATCACGGTTTTCACATACGTGCTAAAACTTAACTATTTATATGTAATTCACAGCTCAGACTTGCAAATGTCAGGCGCCAGTCAGTTACGTAAGACCTTACGTGAAAAGCTGTTATAGGAGAAATCGATGAGAGTAGCTTTTTAGTGCATATGAATTATTGGAGAAGGATAATAAAGCTTAATGTCGTATGCGTGTTGCCTGTGTCGTTGGTCTAAAATCGCAAGCGACACTGCAACTGAGCATGAAATCCTGGATTCGACTCTCGGGTCGGGTAAATTGTTATTCGGTTTTTTCTCCAGGAATTTCTCAGCAGCAGCCCTCAATATACCCGGAAATATGCTCACCCCTTTTACATGGGACATGAATATAACTGGCGAAATGTGGTGTACTGCAAGGTACACCTGTGGCTAACCCACACCTGTAAACTAGCATTACAGGCATGATGTTATGTACCTTTATCTATGCAGCCTCTGTTGTCTTATGAACCGGGTACTTAATAAAACACGATTATTTCGTCATCAACTTACAGCCAGACATAATGTGGTTTTATATAACTAAAGAATTAGTTATGACCTCTATAAGGGTGACGTGTATTTTATGCAAATTTGCAAGAAACTCCTTCTCGGGTAGGTTCCATCATTACCGCGTTTTCTAACGTACAAAAATGATTTGTTTGCTTATCAGTCGTAATGGAAAACTCGGTTTAGTTGAGTTTTCATTAAGGCAAATTGTGACCTATGAAAACTCTGCTTCGATATTGACAAAGATACAAAAGTGTTTAACTCAAATAACGGTCGGTATCCGATGACGAATCCGGCTTGAAAATTTCAATATTCTATCCAGAACTGTAGAAATTCGATTTGTTTACATAGTTTACCAGTGCTTACATTGTTGCTATGCCCTCAATTTGTGACAATCAATGCATATTAGAGATCAATATTGTTTACAACTTTCTATGGGAACTTAATGCCCCATTGTTTGCTTTAGGAGAGCGTTTATCGACAGCACGACATATAAAAAGTATACGACTACCATACGCGACAAGTTTCATTTTCATTTCATTGCGGGTAGAACGAAAAACTGTTTATAGTTTGTCAAAACTGGATTTCATTTTCGTATTGTCTGATGATTACATGTCTCTGAAACACGTTTTTATCGATCTTGCAAGATTCTAGAAGAGCTATGAATTTCATCATGAAGTGAAATAACCGACTCTTGTCCCACCTACATATTTTGGGATGCAGGTAACTCGTCTAACGGTTGCATTGAGAATGCGGAATTTCAAGAGTGTTCTACAAATGCGCACGGTTCATTAATGAATGTCTTGAACGCATAAAATGACAATTACCCACTTTTAATTAACACGAATCATAACTTAAGTGTCAATTATAATCCAATAAGATTCTCGTGCGATCTAATCGATTGAGCAGCGAAAATAATTTTACCTACATATTTGCTGATCCTACTTTCTTTTGCAACGGTAAAACGACTCCATGGTATAGCAGTTAACGATCCCAAACCAACAAAACTTTCTTTAAAGAAAACTTATTAAATGTAAAATGTTTTGTGTCGGCAACACGAACTCATCCGATACAGGTGTCATAATTCACGTGTAAACACCGCTACGGGCTACGTCGCTACGTGGAAGAAATCCAGCGAGTTCTCGCGTCCGAAGTGGAACACTGCGCGTGCGACTGTACCCGATTCAATTAATCAACGCTCATCAAATTATTCACATGTTGAATACATATTTATGTCCCATCACCTGACTAGTAAACACTCAGGTCATATTGTCACGTTTGACGAAATTTACCGTTAAGATCCGCTGAGTGGTGCTCGTTCAAACTTCGGAGCTGGTCCTCGTCATATCACAGACACAAGCACTTGTTGTTAACTATCACTAGAATACGATCACTTCACTGATCACCGATGATCCCCGCACATTTCGTCGGTTGCGGTTGGTGTGCTGTAGGCGAGGGCCGCGTCGTGCGCATAGGACCAGCAAATGCGACGGACCGTGAATCTTAACCTACCTGTTGCGCTTGCGTGTCGCCCGACGACGGCCCGACAGCCCGCCGACCGGCGCCCTGCTGTACCGACGCACACCGCCGCCATCTTTTATACAACCTCCTTACAAACATCTAAACATCACTACTTCAACATAGCTTTATGAAAATGACTCTCAATTACTTCTTTAGCTCTGAAACTGACGCAAAAAAATATTTTGCTCTTATAAATGCTCGTGAATGACTATAAAGATAAGCGTAAAAGCCTTAATCTGCTTTACCGACGTGGTACCGCCATCTGGGGAAAATACCTGGCACTACTGACAGTCCTAAAATGACGTTTGATATACGTTTAAGTCACAAGACATTGCCAAGGCTTACGCCTAATAAGTTTTCAGTCAAATTATGTAAAATGAGAGGTGCATAATGCATGTAACCTTAAAACACAATGTTCTTAGCTTTGAACTGCTGACTAAACTTGATCAGACTTTGATCTTAGGTCAATTTAGTTCCGGACTGTAGCCACAGATGGAGCCACTTAACACTATACAGCCTTCATTCAACATTGTCGAAGACTTAAATTTGGATGACGGATATAAATGATGTTTACAAAGCAACAAAAAAAGTGAGAATTATCTTGTATCAGCAGAATAACAGGTAGTTACAATGTTTCACCTAAGTTTTAAACATAAATATAGTGGTACCCTTTTTGTTATTTCAGATTTTGTATGAGATGATTAATTACCTGACTCCTTTACCTTCATCAGAGACATTTCCATAATCAGACTTTTTTTAGCTTTATATATGGTGATCACAAGTTTTGGATACACCTAAAATTGACCCAAAGGGCTATGAAAAATGTTCAAACAGGTTTTTAAGATTACTGCTTTAATCAATCTATTAACTCAGTCCACTGCTGGACATAAACCTCTCCCAAGTTTCATCACAACAGCTGGTTTTCCGCATCCTGACTGTCCCAGCACTACCACTTGCCTGTTCCAGGTTGGTCTACATAACTGGATCACAAGCTACGCGTGTTGTGTTGATACGCAGTCTTCATTCGAGCTCGTCTTCTCTAACGCTCATCGTTCCTTCGACTGACATGGCTGACCTCTGCCACTCCTGCTGGCTTGCTCACTCTAATGTCAATAACACCAGTTTTTTTATCGGATAATTATAAACCGGATCTGAAAAAATACCGACATGATGCTACATAATTATTATTATTACTAAAATGGATGTCTAATAAAAAACTTTCATCGTATAGTAACTTTATCTTTATTACCCATAATGACGTCAAAACGACCAACTATTATAATAAAATAAATGCTCGTGTGTCTAAATGGTGTCTAATGGATGATTAAACACATTTTAAAATTCAATTATTCGAAAAGTTTATTGTTTTCGGATTCAAAAAATTTAAACTTCCCTAAGCGTCAAAGCTCTAATTAATAATTTAGTACATTTTGATACAAGTCGGCAAACTTTGTCATTGCAGCCAAGGCGGAATTCACACCCGAGCCGAAGGCGAGGGTGTTATGGAGCCGAGAACCGCAGCGACTTGTGACTTGGGATCAGCAATCCTTCTTCATATTCCATCTCTGAAGCAGGGTTAATAGAATAACAATGATCAAGTGTTTATTCCATTTCTATTAATATGAAAAATGAAGCCATTCCGAAGGGTGAGAGAGGTCAAGGATGTCCCATACAGCTGGTTTTCACAATAGATTCTGGCTGACAGGAGTTACAAGTTTTGGACGAAGAGCATTACCTATGTATGTCGTAAAATAAGGCTGAAAATGAGGGCTAGTCAGTCGGCAACAGACGTCAATCATACGGCATTTTTTTACTAAAGTGTTGCTGTGTAAACTATGTACCCAGTGATAATTACTACGTCACACTACGAAGCTCCATATTTGTAAGTATAATCACACTAGCTGTGCCCGCGACTTCGTTCGTGTGGAAATTTTGACATAATTATGTATAGGTGTGAGAAAAAAATAGTGTTCTATATGCTATTCCCGACCATAATTTATCTCTGTGCCAAAATTCATCCAGATCCGTGTAGACGTTCTGTCGTGAACTCGTGATTGAGTAACAAACATCCATCCATCCAAACTTTCTCATCTATACAAATAAATAAAATTTTAAGAATCTGTTTGTAACATCAAAATAACAGCTTTTTACTGAATGTGTATGAAAATATATACGGCACTTCAGTTTTTGTCTGTCTGTCTGTTTGTTCCAGCTAATCTCCAAAACAACTGGGCCGATTTTGACGGGACTGTTGTTATAAGGTCTAACACAGGCTACTTTTATTTTAGAAACACAATTAGGGTTCCGTGTAAAAAAAATGAAAACCCTTGAAATTGGTAACAAAATTCGATTCAAACAGCGAAGTAATATTGTTATATAATAATTTCACGCGAACGAAGGTCGCAACCAACCCAACAGCTAGTTTCTAATATTAGTATAGATAGGTATTACCCAAATGTACAGTATCAAATACGTACAGTTCAACAAATGACTGTATATTTCCCGATTCTAGAAATAAAAGAAAATTTTGTCAGATCGTTTGAAGTGTTTTGATCAGATTTGATAATTATCTTCCGAAAACACAATACTTTATGCAACTAAGTACTTACTTACTTTCTAATGAATAAACACACGCTAATCACCATCTGCCTAGCCTTTACCCAACTATGTTGGGCTCGGCTTCCAGTCTAACCGGATGCGATGAACACCGGTATTTTACATGGAGCGACTGCCTATCTGATCTCCACAACCCAGTTAGTACTGCATAATACCTACGGTACCCCCAGGAAAGACTTATTGTCATACTTTCGAGCCACGGACTACCTAACGGCTGTCAAAGATTTACAATTGACCAACGGCTTAACGTGCTTTCTGAGGCACGCAGGAAACTCGGTATGTTATGGGTGGTCACCCATCCACGGACCAACCTAGGCAAGCGCGTTTTAACGTGAAGATTGGTCCGAGCGGCTGTTATTATTAAGCCACGAGTTCCAATGAATACACGCTAATATTAGGTCATCATCATGTTCCTGCCCTTGTCCCATGTTATTTGGGGTCGGCGCAACACGTTTTTTTTCTTCCATTCTCCTCTGTCAACCGTCACGCTATCATTTACTTCTTTATCTTTCACATCATTCCTCACATAATCCATCCATCGTATCATTGGTCTTCCTCTCCCTCTCCATCCATCAACGTTTATATTCATCACTCTTTTAGTCACATGCGATTCGTCCCTCCTCATCACATGTCCATACCAAGACAGTCGATTGCCTTTCAACTTTTCTGTAACTGGCGCAACTTTTAAACTTCCTTTAATATACTCGTTCCTTACCATCCCTCTTCCATTCTTGTCACACCACACATCCACCTCAACATACTACATGCAATCTTTTTTCATCCATCTTCTTCACAGCCCAGCATTCCGATCCATACAGTACGATAGGTCTAATCAGGGACTTGTATATTTTCCCCTTTAATTTGAGGGGCATCCGTGAGTCGCAAGTTGTTCCAGTGACCTGTCGCCATTTCATCCATCCTGAGTTGATCCGGTGTGTTACGTCTCGGTCTACTTCCCCTTCGACAAGCGACCTGAGATACCAAAAATCGGAACAGATCGGTATGGGCGTTCCGGCAAGAGTTATGGGCACAGGCCCGGAGGCCGAAATCACAGAATAGGTATTCTGTTTTGGTCCTACTAACTTTCAGGCCAATATTCTCCAGCTTTGCCACCACACCTCCAATCTGCTCTGGACCTCTAGGCCACTCTCGGCAAACAACACAATGTCGTTGGTAAACAGCATATACCAGGGAGCGTCTTCCTGGATGTCCGACGTAAGTGTGTCCGTTATCACCAGAAAAAGGTAAGGGCTTAGAGCCGACTTTTGGTGCAAGCCGACAGCCACATTGAAGCTGGTAATGCCCGCTGTGGACCGGACTTGGGTACTACATCTACTGTACATCGCTCGGATCAAATACACATACATAAAGATGAGCACCACCGAACTGTTGCACCATTCGTCAGATATAGCTTCTTGGGACTGTTCGAAAGAGATACCGCGGCCCTGGAACATAAAGGGCAAAAGAAGGAACATGGATGGTTTTTAGTCAGTAAAAGTCTGACATTTCCTTCCGCTCCGCCCAGAGCGGTAGGAGTCATTTGATGATTTCTCATCCCAAAAAAAAAAGGGTTTTACCTTCTTCCAGTAACAATTACTTATTGAAAAATAAAGCTAACCACTTAATAACTTCCACACTTCAACTGATATACCGTCAGGTCCTAACGCTTTACCATTCTTCATTCCATTTTCTGCTATTCTCACTTCATCCATACTAACCTTTCTTACTAACCCCTCATTCACTGGTTTATTGGCCAGCACACCGTTCCAATCATTCTCCTCATTCATCAGTTTTTCAAAGTCCCCGTTCCACCTACCCTTAATTTCCTCATCATCCGAAACAACCATTCCAGCTTCATCTTTTACGCATTTAATCTGCATCCCTCGCCTTTCTCTCTCTAGCTCTAGCAAGCCGATATACTCGTAGTTGGTTTTGGGCTGCTGTACTATCCAGTGTCATAAAGCTTGTCTTGGGCCTTTGCTATAGCTATGGCCACAGCTTTCTTGGCTTTTTTCTTGAGAGCTTTATACTCACTCTTCCTTTCAGCTTTCAAACTAACACTTACAACACGTTAATATTAGGTACAAACTTAAAAAAAGCATGCATCATAAGATGGTTGGACTTGGACTGGAACCAAGACTGGAATGGAACAGACTGGATGCGAGTGGATAAGACGAAGGACAGGGTGTGGCGCAGTTTGAAAGACGTAAAATCCTGCAGAGAACTGCGATTGATTGAGTTGATTAATTCATTGAATTAATAGTTAGAAGAAAAATACACTCGAGAGCAATGAATCCGGGTCACTTAAAGAATGTTAAAAATCTCGGAAACTAAAAATGATAGGTTAATGCAATAAATTGTATTTAATAGACAATGTAATACTCCTTAAATGAAAGTAAAAAAAAATATGAGTCGCCATACATTTTATTAACACAAAATTACATAAAGAAAAAAACTGCTGATCTCTCCTTAAAACAAAAATAGACTTAAAACATAAACATGAAATTTTTGAACTTTATTACGATTTTCTTGAATTTTAATACTTCGTATTGCCTCCTCGTGCTTACATTACTGCGTTTACGCGGTTTGGCATGCTGTACACCAAGTTCCTTATACGATTTTGGGGAATATTCTCCCATTCCTCTGTGAGAGCAATTTTGAGCTCACGAAGCGTGATTGGGGGAGGGTTTCGTTGTTTTACGCATCTGCCTAGCTCGTCCCAAGCATGCTCGATCGGGTTGATATCCGGGCTGCGCGCTGGCCACTCCATACGAGTAATGTTCATCTCTTGAAGGTAGTCATTCACAATCCTACCTGTATGAGGTCGGGCATTGTCATGCATAAATATAGCATCCTCACCTAAATTGACCATAAATGGACCAACGTGATCATTGAGGATTTCTTCCACATATCTTACGCTAGTTAAAGAGGCCGTTTTCTATGATCACCAGCTCTGTGCGACTTTCAGAAGAAATTCCGGCCCACACAAGTACAGACCCACCACCGTAGGCTACTTTTTCTTCGATGCATGCTTGCTTGAATCTTTCCCCTGGTCTTCGATACACTCTGTGTCTTCCATCGTGCTTGTAGAGCATAAATTTTGATTCGTCGGAGAACATAACTTTTGACCAATCTTCAATACTCCAATTTACGTGGCTCTGGGCATATCTTAGTCTTGAAATACGATGCCCACGCTCCAGTTTAGGGCCGTTTGCAGGTCTAAGGGGTTTTAAGTTAGATTCAGCAAGCCGACGTCTTACTGTCCATGCACTTGAGTTACTTCCTCCGAGGCGTCGAAACTGATTTGTGAGTTCAGTTCCTGTGAGAAAGCGATTTCGAAGCATGGTGTTCACCAAGTATCGGTCTTCTCGTGCTGTGGTACACCTGGTTCTGCCCGTTCCTGGTCTGCGTAGGTTAGAACCAGTTTCTTCGTAACGTCGGAGAACTCTTTGTACTGTTGACAGCGACACACCGACAGTCCTGGCTGTATCGCGCTGACTCCGGCCGGTTTCCAGCATTGTAAGTATTCTGGTGCATTCTTCAGGCGTAAGCGACATAATTTTAGCTTAAATAATGAATATAGAGCACTATCAACATGGTTTATGTACCCACATAAATGACAGATTACAAACAAAAGCAAAACCAAATGCTGTAATTTCGTAGTTCCATCTTCGAAAGTGGCCCTTTTTCAAATTTGATTTTTTTATGATATAACTTTACAATAACTAAGAAGTTTTAATACCTTCATTTAAGGAGTATTACATTGTCTATTAAATACAATTTATTGCATTAACCTAGCATTTTTAGTTTCCGAGATTTTTAGGATTCTTTAAGTGACCCGGATTCATTGCTCTCGAGTGTATAAAAACTATCAAGGATTTGGTGATAAGACTACTGGCTCACAGGACCCCGAAAATATTTCGCGTATCGGGTTACGTCATAAATATAGGCGAAAGACAGACCGCCCGGCGGCCGTTATGACTCCAAAACAGGTATAACCCATAAATAAACAAGTATTTAACAAGTATTTAATTATGTAAAATATAATATTGATAAAACACGACACTAAAATTCGAATAAACGACGCAAATATAAAAGAAGGACATTACCATCAACGTTTTGAATCATAATGAAATACTTAATACTCTTTATGATTAAAACATTAATGAAAGTTGGCAGTTGACCTCTGAGAAGACGGATGAAATCTCTCTTGCTTTGCTGTGACGATCGAGAAGTTTCTATAAAAAAGAATGTCTTTTTCTAGTAGAAGATAATACCTAACTGTTCTAACAATCTCTTCAATATTGATTTCAACACTGTTTCTATCAAGTAGGTACTTTCTGCTTTTGGTAACAAAATTTACAGCTACACCATTTCGACAACACTTGAACTCTTGAATGTAACAATGCAAAAGCTTGACGACTCATCATCTTGGGGTTACAATCGTGGCATATTTTCCCACAGTTACTATCACAGATTTTAATACGGAATAATGAACTAAGCATCTACTATCGTAACGTTGCTATGAAGAGTGTTTAAACTTAGGCCAGTTTTCACTAACAGGAATTAATTTGTGTCGCTTCAATGTGCTTTTACTAGATTAATGAATCAGAAGAATCAGAATCATTTATTTGAAAACCTAGGTATAACATTAGAGATCTTATAAATAGTTAAGGTTCTTGCTATGTTTTGTCGTTACTGACATACAAATTAGAAAAGAAAAAATCTATTAAAATTACAAACAAATAAAAAAAGATTACAAATAGAACATGTCAATTAAAATAAAATAAAATAAATCACATAAGAAACGTCAACAAAAATTAAAATCTTACAAATAATAAAATGTCAATAAAAGTAAAAATCATAAAATAAAAACAAATATAAAATGCATCATAGAGCAATGGAAAATTTATCAGTAATTTTTATACATCACGGAGCATATTCTATCATCTACCACTATTCCCCAAGAGTGCATTCATCCAACTGCCCTGTTTTAATTTGTTTGTTTGGTTTACTACTCAGTACTCAGCCTTTTCCCAACTATATGGAGTCGATTTGCAGTCTAGCCGAGCGACTGCCGGTCCGAACTCCACAACCCAGCTATATTTTTGAAGCTCTTTATGGAGTCGATTTGCAGTCTAGCCGAGCGACTGCCGATCTGACCTCCACAACCCAGCTATATTTTTGATGCTCTTTATGGAGTCGATTTGCAGTATGACCGAGCGACTGCCGATCTGACCTCCACAACCCAGCTATATTTTTGATGCTCTTTATGGAGTCGATTTGCAGTCTAGCCGAGCGACTGCCGATCTGACCTCCACAACCCAGCTATATTTTTGATGCTCTTTTTGGAGTCGATTTGCAGTCTAGCCGAGCGACTGCCGATCTGACCTCCACAACCCAGCTATATTTTTGATGCTGAATATGCATGCTGGGAAACAAGTGTATTTTATGTCATTGATCTTGTGATCGCAAGCGCTGAGCATGAGGTCCTGGGTTCGATTCTCAGGTCGGGCAAAGTGTTATCGGGTTTTTCCATCAGAATCTTTACAGTAGCAGCTTCGGAGTCAGGGTTTATGCCCGGTTGATGGCAATTAATAGATTTTTACCCGAATAAAGACAACGTCAAATTAGTAGCACCTTTTTTTTTCGGGTGGGAAATCATCAAATGACTCCTCCCGCTCTGGGCGGAGCGGAAGGGAGTGTCAGACTTTTACTGACTAAAAACCACCCATGTTCCTTCTTTTGCCCTTTATGTTCCAGGGCCGCGGTATCTCTTTCGAACAGTCCCGCAGCCCTGGCAGGCATCGGCCCTTGCGGGCTCCTCCTGTTTGCTGACATCTCTTTGAGGCGCGCGTGGAACACGAACGCGCCGTCGACACGGCCTGTCGTCACAAGACGGACGGACGGCGAGCTAACCCATTACTCACCGTCCACAGGCCCGCGCCTACGGTGGCCGAGAGCCATCATGGCGTGGCCCCCGACGCCCGGTGCTTCTCCCGCGGCGGCTGGGACGAGAGGTTCTCTCCCTCTCACGTTCCGCCACCTCCTTCGCTAGCATGACTGCTTCGCAGAAGGAGGTGACGGCTTCCCATTCCCTCTCGCCCCGGACCATGGAAATTAATAGCACCTTACACAGTAATTTAAGTTGATCCTATGGTGCATTCAAATCTAACGCTATTAATTTAGAAACCGTTTATCATGTACAAGACATTTAAGTCGTAACTTTGTAACAACTATAAGTAAGACAGCTATTAATAAAGTTCAAGTTCACGTGCAACTAATAGAAACAGATTCATTCATGATTGCAACTGCGACACCGACAGCAGGGAGTTGTTATTCAGTTGCTTCAAACTAATTGTTCCAATAAATATTTATTGATTTTGTGTCCATTATTCATTCTGCTTCGCCAATGTCATAATAATTAAGTGTCATTGATTATATTGAACACCTAGGTACGTTGATTTGATTAGTTCCATTTTCCTTCGATATTAAAAGCTATGTAATGTCTACTCAAGTCCTTTTTAACCTTCGACCAAAAAAGAGGGGTGGTATCTGTCCGTGGTATGACAGCTCATGAACGGATGAACCGACTTTGGTTAAGTTTTTTTTTTATTTGAAAGATGTCTTAATCGATAATCTTCTTAGCTGTTTCAAGAAAATCTGCTCAGCTGTTTGTAGATCATCACCTCTTTCCTAGTTGATCAAGAGATATAAACAACTTCCACAGGTCTGATCGATTCGAAATTTGAAATCCTGTCACTTACTAAAACACGAACACAATTTTGTTATTTCCCACAAAACGCAAATTTAGTGTTAGGTCACTTTTGTTCTCAGGGTGTGATATACAGGCTGTAGCGTAATGAATGTATTATTCTTTACCTGCGGATGGGGGGACATAATGACTCAAAAATGAGAGTTGTGTTCAGTAAACTTCTGATCAGTCATGATGCCCCATTAGCACGTTGAGGATTCCATCCATTAATTACGTCACCCCCTGTATCTAACGTTTTTTCGGACTTCTTGATGCGTCATTTTCAGAGGTAGAACTTGAAACTAAATCTGTTGTTGAATGATCACTGGGGTTTTTAGCGCCAATATAATAGAAATAACTGCGGGCATTGTTTTGTAAATCACAACTTAAGAGCCTGCGAGCCTGCGAGGAATTGGAATTCGTCTGGTAGTCTCTCTAATCACGGCCGGTAAAAATGGGGCATTTTTTGTCTATTTTGGAGGGTCATATTTTCTTTAATTATTAGTTGCTGAAAAAAGAAATGATAGGGACGCGTCTACAGTGTGTACCTTGTTTTATGAAAAAAAAAGATCTAGAGGCATTATTCAGGAAGAAAAAGGATACAACAAAACGTCGATTTCGTCAAAAGTATGGAGAATCGCAGCTTATGTCCGTAAGAAATAAACAAACACTAGATAGAGAAAAAAGATGATTTAAAAAATAACATTTGAAAGCTACGGAACAGGACGTAGTTTAATTAATTAATTTGTAAAATAACATAAACGTCTTCGCAAGTAAACACAAGTTTCGAACATAAATTATAATTATTAATTGTTTGTGTAGACATATTAAAAAACCGGTACCCATCATTTTTTATGAATACCGAAGTATATCATACATAGTTCTATCTTAGTCCGCTATTTGAGGTCATGAGAATTACTTTTGAATTACTTATTTAAACAGAACGGAACCTTTTAAAGATTTATTTAAATAAATAATGTATATACTTCTGCACGTCGTTTGCGTTGATTGTTTACCATCATTTTGCCATCAATAGATATTACTGGTACTTACGGTGGTATTTACTAAGATATCAGGATATACTCAGGATTGTGATTAATTTGCATATCAATGATAACATAACCATGAGGTAAATAAGCTCACTCAGGTTCTAAAAGCTACCATGACGAGTAAATATCTGTAGAAGCAACAATATTGTACCCAGGACTATGTAATATCTAACTTGATTTGAAAACGGTTCCTAGCCCATGTATGCTTCTCCATGAGATCTACAATTTAGGAATGAGCAACTACAATCCATTCACAGTTATTATCCGGATACAATCGACGATTTGGATGAAATTTGGCACACAGATAGTTTATAACCTGGGATAACACATAGGATACTTTTTATCCTGGAAGAACGATCCCGTTGAAAATTCCCGAACTACACGCAAGCGAAGCTGCGGGCATAAGCTCGTTTGTAAGAAATGCTTTGAGTTGAGTCAAGTTAAGTTGAGTTAACCTACCTATTTAGAACTAGGTACATTATTACTTAAAGTTTGTTATCTAGTGTTATAATTTCGAAATATTTTTTTATAGGACAAGTCTTTCTGGTAATAGAGGTGGACTATGAGTATGATTATCCTATCATATATTTAAACCTATGGATTTCTTCAGAAAAAAAATCTTCTTTCTGGAGAAAATCACTAGGACGAAGAGTAAGTAGGTATTATGGACCACCGCCTGCCTATCCTGAGTCTGCCTAACCTACAAATTAACACGTCCACAAGAGATTTTTTCAATCCAAAAAATCTTAAATACTACCTCTGTTTTTGCTACAGTTCACCTTTGCGACAAACTCATGTTAGCTATTTAAACTCTAAATACTATAAGTTTATGTATTTTTAAGATATTTACAGTATTTTTTTAAATTACACAAATGTATTAGGTAAAATTAGTAAGTTATTTGACCTGTTTAAAATGCTAAAATGGCGCTAACGGATATTGCGATGTCGCTTGACTATTTGTCTGGTAGAGGGGGATTTTAGAAGTTCGAGGCAGCGCCATTTTAGCAAGGCAGTAGTGGTTGAACTGTGGAAGTGTAATGAGCTCTGTAATACGTGTGTAAGTACAGTGAATTGTAATAATATAATTATAAATGTAATGTTGTAGTTCATTATTTTGTGCTTATTTTTGATGGTCTGATACCCAGTAAATAAATCATGCTTATCTGTTCTAATGCAAGGTTTTTATTTCTCTTTTGCTCTGGCTAGTCTTACATTTCAGAAGTGAGATAGATAACTTATGCCCTAACTACTGTAAATTGTTTTTGAACATTTTTTTTCTCTTTCTTATTTTATTCTATTGCATGAAATCTTTGATTAACCTACAAAACGGTTTGAAGTAATCCAAATAAAGGGTTATTTGATCCTGTCTTTGATTTAGCTTGTTTAGTTTGTTCTCCAAAACATAGGTGTAGTTTTAGTGTAGGCATTTTGCAACATTTTTTGTCCGTTGATTTCTTATTTCAGTAAATCATGGATAACGTGCATCAGTTGTCGCCTCTTGGGCAATCTCACGCTGTATCGTGGCATGAGTGCCGCCAACGTTCCGTGGTCGTGGAGAGGCACGCGTTGCGGGTCCACGTCCACGATAGGCGCAGTTGTCGGTCCAGGAGCCGATCACTCAGCCAGCCCCGGAATAAAAGACGCAACTCGAGACCGAATGCAGCCATAGATCACGTCAAGAACAACGATCAGCAGCCGAACGATGTCAGTTTCTAGAATACTTTGGTATCTCAGTGTACCCGAACGCCCTGGTAAAAGTGCAGTAATAAGGTACAGTTCCTTTTTGTCTTTTCATGAATTTAATCATTAGTAATTTAGATAAATTTAAACTTAACTTTCGCTATTATTGTTTTTGTACCTAATGAAATGGATTGATATTTTAAATGAAAATGTTTTTAAACAAGTTGGTGCTTTAATAGTTAGTGAGCTTACTTAAAATTGGTAATTTTATACTGATGGTTCACCTTTATAATTAATACTCGTAAGGTTTTGTTTTAACCAATGAAACACACATACTTTGTTATTTTATTTCACAATTGAAAATCAGTAGTCCAGATAACGGTTTACTCGTTTACAAAATTACTGTTCCAGCTAAACTCTCGCAGTCGCAGCATCAAGCAGCGTAATGTCAGCAGTGTCTGTGGCATCCGTTGTCATGCCCGACGTGGCAACCGGAGCGGTGCGAGCTGCAGCCGGAGTGGTTCGAGGTGCAGCCGGAGCGGTGCGAGGCGCAGCCGGAGCGGTGCGAGGCGCAGCCGGAGCGGTGCGAAGCGTAGCCGGGGCGGTGCGAAGCGCAGCCGGAGCGGTGCGGAGCGCAGCCGGAGCGGTGCGAAGCGTAGCCGGGGCGGTGCGAAGCGCAGCCGGAGCGGTGCGAAGCGCAGCCGGAGCGGTGCGGAGCGCAGCCGGAGCGGTGCGAAGCGCAGCCGGAGCGATGCGAGGCGCAGCCGCAGCGGCACGAGGCGCAGCCACGTTGACGTCGGCCACAGGAATAGCGGAACTAGGAGCGTCCGCATCAACACGAGGCTTTTTCAGGGTAACACTAATGTTGCCGAACAGGTCAGTGGTAAAATTTTATTGGCACAAATGTTAAAAGAAGTTGTTCAGACCATGGAAACTGATGGAAACAATGAACGTTTCCCTGTTTTAATGTTATACCCGAATTTGATCCATCGAAACGAAATCAAACGATAGAAATATGGATAAACAAAGTAAATGAGTGTGCACAAATTTATAACTGGTCGGACAGGCAAACAAGTCATTACGCACTGCCAAAGCTTGTAGGTTTTGCACAAAAATGGTACCAAGGACTTCCCAGTGTTATGTTTTCCTGGTCTGAATGGCAAGACAAATTACATTCCACTTTTCCAAGTACAGTGTACACTATAGTTATTGTCAGATATGCTTGCTTGTAAAGCGCGTTTTGGAGAGTCATTAGAGGAACATTTTTATGACAAAACAGTGTTACTAAATAGATGTAACATTATCGGCAAGAATTCCATTGACTGTATACTTTTTGGTGTTGAAGATTGTTCCATAAACACAAGTGCGGAAGCAGCCCAGTATTCTGATCTCGATAAATTATTATTGTATTTGAAGGGAGTTTAAATTAACAAGAGAATCGACAAAACGGTGCGGCAGGCAGGCGTAATTGACAATAAACGTAATAAAACCTATAGAACTAAAACCAATATGACAGAATTCACACCTAAATACTACAATTGTGGTGAAGAAGGCCACACGTACTATGAGTGTAAACAAACAATCAAACGGTGTACACCGTGCTTGTAATAAAGTGGGACATTTAAATAACGACTGTCCCGGTAAAAAGGATACAACTCGGCGGATACAAAGCGGTTTTAGGTATATCCGTAGAACATGAAAATGACTGCAAATATTTTAAACTAGCTTTAGTTAATGGTACAGCACTAGATTGCTTTATTGATTTCGGAAGTCAATGCTCCATGCTGAGAGTCGGTTGCCCGTAACTTAACAACTATATGGTCGAAGAATGACTTGCCAGTTTTGAGAGGTTTTCGCGATTCCATGGTTAGTTGTTCAGGAAAATATGACGTAAACATCGAAATAGATTCCGTGAAGGCAGTACCAATGCTTAGTCTCTGATCACTTATTACAAGTTCCGTTATTGTTGGGTCAAAGTTTACTTAGCAGGAGCACGTTACCTCTGTCATATTTATAGAGCTTAGCTAATAGTATTTTTTGAGCCACATAGTCAAATGCCCTGGTCATATCTATATACATAGCCATCACTGGTTTTCTACTGTCCATGTTATGGTATACTTTTTCAAGGAAGTTGAATACATCCATATTAATGGTTTTAGTTTTTCTAAAGCCTATTTGTTCCTTACAAAATATATTATTCTTTTACAAATAATTATAAATACTATGATAGAAGACTTTCTCAAAATTTTAGAAAATATTCGTATTAGCGCTACAGGCCTGTAATTAGAAATATCAGTTTTATCTTCCTTTTTATGTACCTACTGGCTTGACTATAGAAACTTTTTAACTTTTCAAAAAAAAAATACCAAATTGAATACTATTTATGTTACTTAATATGGGGGCTTAATGAAAAGAAACTGCTTTTACCACTCTGGTACCAATGTCGTCATAGCCTGTGCTGTTGGTGTTTTTCAGGCGCCATAAACATAGATTAGTCCGAACCAGACGTGCTAAACTTATTATTTGTTGGACGAGTACTACTATTCGATTGAACAGAGTCTATGAAATTAGTTACGCTATCTTTTTGGGGTTTTTAAAACACTTATTATTGTCATTAATAACATTTACATCCGTTTCCGGAAAGTTAGGTTTTATTGAATTAATAACCTTCCAAATAGCCTTAGATTTGTTGGTACTCGTTCCAATAAAGTAACTGTTTTGCTGTTTTGTTTTCTATGTTAATTTAATCACTTTTTGGTATCTTTTCGAGAAATTTTTAATAGCGGTTTTTCAAACATTGTCTCGTGTTAGCCTTTATTTCCACAATAACGATCGCCTAGTTCTGCGTTTTACTCCCCGTGGAATCCACTGTGGTCTAGTTGTTGTATACAGTTTACGTTTGACTATTGGAAAACATAGATCATAAAAAAAAAAAAAAGTTTAAACAAATCAAGAATAAATATATAATTATATTAAAACTTGTTTACGACATCCGCTTCGTAAACATCGGAGAAACTAAGACTACACATATACATTTCCTAAAAGATCAATATTTTCTTTGCCGTAATCTCGTTTTATTTTACATAGTAATATTTCAAAGAACACATTCGTTGTATCGGGAACGTCATAAGTTGGGCTATGTGGTTAGATACACCTAGTTCTATAATCTCAATTTTGTACCCTCGCATGTTGTGGAGAATATTATCTAAAAACGTACCACTGCTTAAATGAACCTACGCGGGTTCATTTATTTCTAATTTGAGATTAAACTCCTTTAATAGCTTAAATAGTATCGCATGTTTGGTTTCCTGAAGAACATTTAAAGTCTCCGCAAATTATTATTTTATGTATGCAAAAAAAAAACTATTCTTACATAAATGTCTAATGAATGAAGCATGCAGCTAAACAGTAATTTGGTATATTCAGTACGTTATACCTAGTCATTCTACTTCATATTGTGTTCTGTAAAGCATAAAACATGAACACATAATTTCCAATTGTTTGATAACGTGCCGAAATAGTCTGTAAACACCCATGATCTCTTGGATTCTAATCCAACAGACGATCTGTCTGCTGATAGATGGATGAAGATTTTAGTGGCATGTCAGAAGTACTGAGAGAGAAATTTATGAAAGTGTTGTAAACCTTCTTTCTTTTATTTGTTTTCACTTCAATTATTTTGCTTTACTTTGTTATTTTTAATGTGTTATAATTGTCTCTTTTATTTTTATAATTTTAGTTACTGCAATTGGTTTGTAACCAACCGTTGTGATTAAATAAATAAATAAAAGTTATGTTGATTGATTTTTGCATAGTAAATGGTAAACTGATAATATTTGTTGGTTATAGAACGATGGTAACTGAAACTAATTATTGAAAAGATATGTTTATTAACTGATTTGGTTTTACAGGTGATTTATCTGTAGTTGATTATGGCTACGTAACGAAAAATTTTGTGGGGCCTGTTGCCGCTGGTATTCAGGACGTATGGGGCCTGTTGCCAGGGGTATTCAGGACAATAATTGGGGCCTGTTGCCACTGGTATTCGGGGCAATTGTGGCCTGTTGCCACTGGTATTCAGGACGTATGGGGCCTGTTGCCAGGGGTATTCAGGGCAATTGTAGCCTGTTGCCAGGGGTATTCAGGACAATAATTGGGGCCTGTTGCCACTGGTATTCGGGGCAATTGTGGCCTGTTGCCACTGGTATTCAGGACGTATGGGGCCTGTTGCCAGGGGTATTCAGGGCAATTGTAGCCTGTTGCCAGGGGTATTCAGGACAATAATTGGGGCCTGTTGCCACTGGTATTCGGGGCAATTGTGGCCTGTTGCCACTGGTATTCAGGACGTATGGGGCCTGTTGCCAGGGGTATTCAGGGCAATTGTAGCCTGTTGCCAGGGGTATTCAGGACAATAATTGGGGCCTGTTGCCGGGGGTATTCGGGGCAATTGTGGCCTGTTGCCACTGGTATTCAGGACGTATGGGGCCTGTTGCCAGGGGTATTCAGGGCAATTGTAGCCTGTTGCCACTGGTATTCAGGACGTAGTGGGGCCTGTTGCCGGGGGTATTCGGGGCAATTGTGGCCTGTTGCCACTGGTATTAAGGTTACCAGGGGTATTCAGGGCAATTGTAGCCTGTTGCCACTGGTATTCAGGACGTAGTGGGGCCTGTTGCCGGGGGTATTCGGGGCAATTGTGGCCTGTTGCCACTGGTATTCAGGACGTATGGGGCCTGTTGCCAGGGGTATTCAGGGCAATTGTAGCCTGTTGCCACTGGTATTCAGGACATATTGGGGCCTGTTACTAATGGTATTCAGGACATTATTTTATAAAAATGTATTGTATAATATAATGAGATGATATTTTATAAAAAAAAGAAAATGTGACAAACTTTTCAACATTAATGTAACGTGTACGTACGTATATAGTTAAATGAGGTGAAATGTTAAGTGTATTGCTACATGTAATGTTTAGTGAAAATAAAATGTAAGGTATGTAATGTTAAATGAATTGTAATAAAAGAAATGTTAAGGCAAATAAAGGCTAATGAATGAATGAATAAGTGAATACGTACGTAAGTTGGAATACTAATTTTATGTGTATAATTCAATGTTTAAACCTAAAGTAAAATAAATGATAAACTTTAAATTGTAAATAAACTTTAAACTGTTATAACAACTATTGTATGGTTACTATTTCATTATTGAATAGTAATAGTTGCAGCACTGATGACAATATTTTTGTCACTTGTTTAATTTAGTCTTTTATAATATTTTCTTACCTTTGTATAGATTCTTTTTAACGATTGTTTGTGAATGTGTGAACAGTGTAGGCCTTGTAGATTCCTAGATGTGTGTTAACTTTTGTTAACCTCTTATCTTGTTTTCCGTTTTTCTTGTGTAGTAAGCAACGACTTATTGTCGGGCCTATGCTGTCCCCCCATACTTGAGTACTAATGCTGTAACATGATAATATTGTAAAACTAATCATTTTAAAAGAGTAACCATGGAGTTTCTTGCCGGTTCTTCTCCATAGGAAACGACCAACCCGAACCGTGCACCTTTTTGTCGACGTTTCATAAGTGCCCATGTAGGCCTATGTGAAATAAAAATATTTTGATTTTGAGTATTTGTCTACCGTACGAGGACGTACGAGGTTTTGGATGGCCGAATGTTAGCTATTTAAACTCTAAATACTATAAGTTTATGTATTTTTAAGATATTTACAGTATTTTTTTAAATTACACAAATGTATTAGGTAAAATTAGTAAGTTATTTGACTTGTTTAAAATGCTAAAATGGCGCTAACGGATATTGCGATGTCGCTTGACTATTTGTCTGGTAGAGGGGGATTTTAGAAGTTCGAGGCAGCGCCATTTTAGCAAGGCAGTAGTGGTTGAACTGTGGAAGTGTAATGAGCTCTGTAATACGTGTGTAAGTACAGTGAATTGTAATAATATAATTATAAATGTAATGTTGTAGTTCATTATTTTGTGCTTATTTTTGATGGTCTGATACCCAGTAAATAAATCATGCTTATCTGTTCTAATGCAAGGTTTTTATTTCTCTTTTGCTCTGGCTAGTCTTACACTCAACACCTGTTAGGTACATATATCGTCGATTGTATCCGGATATTACAAGATACTCCAAAACTGGACACAAAAATAAAATAATATTATTCTTAAATGCTTTTTTAGATTTTATAATAACTCACATTATAATAAGGATATAAATTTTATTCGAATTAAAAATTAATAAAATGTTCAGGTTAGGTAGGTACTTACCGGCCTTTTGAAAAACATGTCATTGTATCCCAGGTTGGTCTAACTACGTCATTTAGTAGATGAGTCACAAAAAACTAGAAAAAAACGTTAGAAAAGCAAACCTATGCATATTTAAACGCAATAATAGAAATCAAAGAGTTTGATTGTATTATTAGGCTAAGGTTACACAACAGTGTCAAGAACTCATAGTACTACATACTCATATTATAACATTAATACTTTGTGTTACTTATTATGATGTAGGCACATATTATGAGGTTACTGAGTGAACTTCTACTTACTTATTGCATAAAGTAGGTACCCGGGCGACCGAGCTCACTCGAGTGAAAATATAGAAAAAGAATTTTCCCACATAAGAGACCTAGCTAAATCGCTTTTTCGCCCCCATAAACCGATACATTGCAACTTTCGTCGAAATCCGAGCTGATTTCGAGAACGAGATTACAAATATTAGTCATTTAATAGTATATGATATACTAGACTACATAGATACATACGTAGATACTAGGTACATAGGCTAGGACTGCCTTTGCTAGGACTCAAAATAGGCTTTGTGCCCAGAATTGTCTCTAACCGTGTACCGTACGAGCGTCCGTGCTTATAATTGTTCGAAGCCACTAGCAGATTCTTGAATACTGTAAAATACCGAAATAAGTTACCTCAAGGTCCTCAAGAACAAACAGTTGGCTTCGATCTGGTAATCCAGTCTGATTTCGCTGAAATGGGCTGTACCGGTAACACAATCCGCTTACCTATAATTTAAATTACAACGCACGTCAACCAATTCTCTGGAAATTTTTCGATCTGCGATATATTTGTTTAATAGCCTCTCAGACTTCCAAGAATTGTTTTTTTTTTAAACTCAGCACAAACGTTGGTTTTTATTAACCTATCGACAGATAGAAAATAATTAAGGTAGGTATTAAAACAAAAAATATTTCAATGAACAAATAATATTTCGCCTTATTAAGGTAACGTAGAGTCACGTCAGAAATTAAGAAAACCTAGAAAATAAGGAGAAACAACGTCATCAGACATATTTTGAGTCTAAGAAAATATAATTTTATGTTTCATACGTCATTTGAACGATTCCACCTTCCTTATATAGCTAAATCCAAATCCATACGAGCTCGAATATAACAATCAAATTGGGAGATCATACGTCAATCGATAGGCATTCGCTCCATGTAAAATACTGGTATTCACCTCAACATAGTTTTGAAATAAATTAAAAGCAAAAAAAACTTTTTAAGACAAGCTTTTATTTAAACGCTCTAAAAAGAAGAAAATAAAATTTTCCTTTTAAATTTTAACTATGAACTTACAACCTCATTATACACAACTCATATGATCATAAAGCTTGTCGCGCGATTTTCTTGTGTAAATAAACTAGTACCTACTTATTGATTTATGTAAAATCTGCTAAGTTTAAATTAATAAAATTTCAATTAATTAAATATTGATCATCGCGACAAGCTTTTATGATCATATGAGTTGTGTATAATGAGGTTGTAAGTTCATAGTTAAAATTTAAAAGGAAAATTTTATTTTCTTCTTTTTAGAGCGTTTAAATAAAAGCTTGTCTTAAAAAGTTTTTTTTGCTTTTAATTTATTTTTTACTTTTTAGTTATCGCTGGCTTGGTTTCTTATTCTGTTCATCTCATTCAACGCATCATTGTTGCAAAGTCGTTTGCCGGTTAATTTTGAACAATCCAGCTCTTCAATAAGGAGACCTTCTAATAATTTTACCCTCCTTAAGGCCACGTATGCCTGACCAGCAGCAAACAGCTTCGAGCCTTAGTAAATAACGGCGTAGTCGACAGTACTACCTTGCATTTTGTGTACTGTACAATCCCAAAATAATACAATTGGCAGCATTCTTCGTTCTGCGGTTCCGTGACTATATTTTGCTGGAAATTGCATAGACTTAAGGGCCTACCACACGCACAAGCTTCACCACAGATCTGCCTGCGCAAGCCGGTTTGTACACGGAACACCGTGCGTGCGGTTGGTAAAACTGTCACGGTGTTCCGTGTACAAACCGGCTTGCGCAGGCAGATCTGTGGTGAAGCTTGTGCGTGTGGAAGGCCCATTAGGCGTGAACACCGTCTTCACCGAAGTCAATTCGGACGGATGGTATATCAGTGTCATACATTTGTGCTCTTCGAAAGCATGGCCATATAATTTCTGTAATATGTCCAATGGCACCATTCACCATAATGTTTTATAATGTAAGTTTCTTTTTTGATTTTTCGCGACAATGCTCATGGATGTATAGAATCCCGTACCATGCTGCATCAAAATCAAACTTTTTTATAGTCTACACTTATCATTATTAACTCCTACAAAAGTTATTTTTGCTAACAAAAAAGCCGAGTTTCAGAGTAATTTTACAGAATCGAAAATAACCTCAAAACCAGGTGAACAATTGATACATCGGTTTTGACGGCGTCATTCCGTTGACCCCACGACACGGCAATGTTTTATATCATATAAATTGTGTCATTACACAATTTACGTTATAAGTTGATAGTAAAAGTTCTAAAGAAAATCTTGTTTTTAAAAGTGTTTTTTAATTACTTAATTATTTTATTATCAAATTTTTTGTTGTATCGTAACCATTTCTGATAACGCATAATTACCTTAACACTTTTCTTGTATCCGTGCTATTAACCATTGAGGAGTTCCCTCGTGAGAAGACGATCCTGGTTGCAGGTTGAGTTCATAATAGAAATTCTCTTCATCCATCAAATATGAACGCATCCAAAATTTTTGAATCCATGCTATTAACCGTTGAAGAGTTCCCTCATGAAAAGACAATCCTGTCTGCAGAATGAGGTCACGATAGAAACCAACTTTTTCTATCAAACTTGAACACGTTTACAAGTTTTCGTGTCCGCACTATTAACTGTTGAGGAGTTCTCTCGTGAGAAGACAATCCTGGCTGCAGGTTGAGGTCATGATAGAAATCATCTTTATATCTATCAAAATTGAGTACGTATACAAAGTTTCGCGTCCGCGCTCTTAACTGTTGAGGAGTTCCCTCGTGAGAAGACGATCCTGTCTGCAGAATGAGGTTACAATAGAAATCATCTTTTTGTATCAAACTTGAACACGTTTACAAGTTTTCGTGTCCGCGCTATTAACCGTTGAGGAGTTCCCTCATGAGAAGACGATTCTGGCTGCAGGATAAGGTCATGATAGAAATCATGTTTATCCATCAAATATGAACGCATCTAAAAATTTTCGAATCCATGCTATTAACCGTTGAAGAGTTCCCTCATGAAAAGACTATCCTGTCTGCAGAATGAGGTCACTATAGAAACCAACTTTTTCTATCAAACTTGAACACGTTTACAAGTTTTCGTGTCCACGCTATTAACTGTTGAGGAGTTCACTCATGAGAAGACGATCCTGTCTGCAGAATGAGGTCACAAAAGAAACCATCTTTTTCTATCAAACTTGAACACGTTTACAAATTTTCGTGTCCGCGCTCTTAACTGTTGAGGAGTTCCCTCGTGAGAAGACGATCCTGTCTGCAGAATGAGGTCATGCTAGAAATAATCTTTATCTATCAAAAGCGAACGCGTTTACAAAATTCCGCGTCTGCGCTATTAACCGTCGAGGAGTTCTCTCGTAAGAAGACAATTCTGGCTGCAGGTTGAGGTCATGATAGAAATCATCTTTATATCTATCAAAATTGAACACGTATACAAAGTTTCGTGTCCGCGCTATTAACTGTTGAGGAGTTCCCTCATGAGAAGACGATCCTGGCTGCAGGATAAGGTCATGATAGAAATCATGTTTATCCATCAAATATGAACGCATCTAAAAAATTTCGAATCCATGCTATTAACCGTTGAAGAGTTCCCTCATGAAAAGACTATCCTGTCTGCAGAATGAGGTCACTATAGAAACCAACTTTTTCTATCAAACTTGAACACGTTTACAAGTTTTCGTGTCCACGCTATTAACTGTTGAGGAGTTCACTCATGAGAAGACGATCCTGTCTGCAGAATGAGGTCACAAAAGAAACCATCTTTTTCTATCAAACTTGAACACGTTTACAAATTTTCGTGTCCGCGCTCTTAACTGTTGAGGAGTTCCCTCGTGAGAAGACGATCCTGTCTGCAGAATGAGGTCATGCTAGAAATAATCTTTATCTATCAAAAGCGAACGCGTATACAAAGTTCCGCGTCTGTGCCATTAACCGTTGAAGAGTTCCCTCGTAAGAAGACAATTCTGGCTGCAGATTGAGGTCATGATAGAAATCATCTTTATATAGATCTATCACTATCGAACATGTATACAAAGTTTCGTGTCCGCGCTATTAACCGTTGAGGAGGTCTCTAGTGAGGAGACGATCCTGGCTGCAGGATGAAGTAATGTCTGTCATAAAAGTGAATTGTCACCAGAACCAAAGGCGTGTGCAAAATTTCAACTCAATCGGTTGAAGATATCTATTTCAAAATTGAGTTCTAAGATTCCACCCGAACATTTTACATACATACATTGCAAGTAGTAGTAGGCAGATGATGACATGTCAAGCAATAAATTAAGTTCTTATTCCAATTGACTATCACAAAATGCATGGACTTGACAATGCGTGGATCGTGACTTGCACCTTCGACCATTCTTCGTTATACTAGCCGGATTTTCATACAAACTTTCAACTCCATATCATCTTAGCTTAGCGGTACAATTTTCCAATACGTCATATCATAAGTCATAAGCATAACACTCTATCTGATTGCGAAATTTTTGCCAGATCCGTTCAATGTTGGAGCTTTGCGTTGCTAGTCAGTCAGGACAAACAATTTTATAAGTATTCTATAGATAGATTTGATACATTCAGATAATATTTGAACTATACAATTAAGCTTTACAGCTTTGGACTTGGTGAAATACTCTACTTCTATTCTACGTTCTACTTCTATTGCGTCGTTATTATCGCAGCAGTGTGTAACTTCGTAGCCGTCCTAATACATGATGTACTAAAAACAGATATCGCAATAACGCATCCGGTATTATCAACTGATAATAGCGCGCCTGTTTGGGAAAGCCTTTTTAACTGGGTCTGAAGATTAATTTCATATCAGAAATTAATTCCTATACGTATTTATATTCTTGACCGCATAATCAATTATTAAAAACTGAGCGGTCATGTTATCCCTTCTAATTTAATTTATCGAGGTTAAACCAACAAATAGAGAATTATACAATTTGTATCAGATTTTGTAGAAACAATTACTTAATCACAATTTGATTAAACACTCCTACCGCTAACATGGCTGATAGGTATGAAAAATATTATGTTCATAAAATTAGTTTATTATGAAATGCACATGTGTACACGCCTTAGAACAGCTGGCAGTCGCGCGTCGAAGCTCAAGCAAGTTCCGGCTAGCAGTGAGCTCCTAATTATAATAAAACGAGTAAAATATAAATACCTATTAATAACAAAATAATATACCTACATAATATTATCCACTACTGCGACAAGAGTTCCCGCCAAAAACCGCCATATTTGTTTTACTTTTTACTGGCAGTGACGTCAACACATCCGGCTCCGTTGCACTACGGAAGCGTGAAGTGAGTCAGTGAGTCACTTCAATTAATGCTACCTAAAACTAAAAGCTTATTAGACAGAGTAAATAGTAGAACACGTAAACCCAATTAATTGAGAATTATGTAAATATTAAAGAGGCCAGCACATATGGGTCTCCTACAGCAATGCGGATCATCGGTAATTAACGTTTTTTTAATAAATATATTATGATGATTAATTGCATTGGTATGCTTGAGGAAATCTTATTACATGTTATTTAACTAAACCCTTGAAGTTAATAACAGAAACAGTACGTGAGGTAAATGATGGTAATAATTTATGAATACTAGCATCAATGTTTCAAAACACCGCTGATAATGAATCTTGGATAAACATTGATTGCCTTATTTATAGAATAGCTAAGAGCAATCAGGAGGATCTTGTTCATATCTACCAATAGAACATTTCCTTTTTCATTATTTGCTAATTACCTAATAGACCTTGATATTTAGTCCAATTTTGAACAGATGGTTTGCTTAATTTTCCATTTAAAATACTTTAATTAAGTATATCATTAGCATTTGTTTGTTTAGTGGATTGGTTATATTTGCTGAGTAACCTTTTGTGGGTAGGGACCAATGTTCGTCTTCAAGAAAATCTTGATTGGGCCGATTGATTTCCTGAATAACATGGTAAACTGGTTCATCTACTTCTTAGAGTAGATGGCACTACGACAACTTTAATAGGCTAGTTAACTAAAATTTGAAAAATTGGTTTAATTAATAATGTTCTCACTGCTGAGACACAGGCCTGCTCTATGAGAGGGAATTGGCAATAATCCACCACGCGGGCCCAGTGCGTGTTGGTAGTGTCACATGTCTTCTAATTTTTGGTTCTAGGATATGCCGGTTTCCTCACGGTGTTTCCTTCACCGTTTTGAGAGCAGTGGTGATGAAATAAATTACACAAAGTAATGCGCCTGCCTTGGTTCGAACTCACGACTTGCTGCTCGTAAGTCGAGGCTGCCAATACTGGGCCACCGCTGCTCTCCACTGGGCCACCGCTGCTCTTCAATGAACTTGAACCAACTCAATTGAGTGCTTGCCATACGTCTCTCCTCGTCAACCCCAAGTTGCATCCTAAATCCCATGACTTTTTGGGTGCTGGTTTCGTCGATTACGGTTACTGTTACCGTACTACTGAAGAGGCTTCAGTGGATCATGATTTTGTTACTGTCCAAATAGTTTCTTACGTGATGATTTTAATAAAGCACAAGAGGTTGCATCTTTGTAACCAGATTTAAGGTAATACAACAATCCGGTGTTTTATCATAGGATTTAACATCATCATAATTTACTTATATCAATCACGTAGGTAGGCTATTGCCATTGGCAGTTCCTATTTTTCATATCTGTCGCATTATCGTAACTAAACATTGTACTAAAGACAGATACATAAAAGTATTTATTTATATTTCTCAACGGATGGACTATAAGTTCCTTCACTTATCACAAATCTTGTCGGTGCGAAGTGTCTCATTGACCTTCAGCGTTGCACCCCCCGCTGGCAAATCTAATTCAAATATAATTATAATGTCCAAAATGTTATCTTTAGGAATGCCATTTTACGTCTAAATGAGCAAATTATCTCGGATTGTGTCACTGGAAGCCGGAGTTCCTAATTGGTTCATAAAGTTTACTTATCAAAGTTTTAAAGATCATCAAGATTATTTTCATAATGGTAACGTGTGTTTTCTTATATCGGTGGATTTATTTGGCCATTACCATTTTGAATATCAATATTTTTTCGTGACGGTCGTTAAAATACGCAGTTTAAAAATCAATTTTTATAAATGTATTGTTACGTTATTTGAAGCTTCTTTGTGTATGGTATCCTTATGAACAGGATCAATAGATAAATGCCATGATATTTGAATGACCTTAAAGCTGTTACTGGCGAATTTAACCCGGATAGATGAGTGTTGTTTGTTTCAGCTGTGAGTGGGGTAGCGTCAAAGACCGCTTGGCTCTAGCTATGCGCTCAAGTAACAGTAAGGCCGCGGACTCCACCAAAGTGGAGCGGAGAGATGTGCAAGATTCGACCAATCACAGGAAAGACGAGAAACGCGATCTAGATTTCAACCAATGTGATTCACACTATTTCGCTCCGCTCGGGTCATCTCCGCTTTGGTGGAGTCCGGGCCTAACTGCGAGGAAAACAAATGAAAAAGAATGCTTAGTGCATGCCAAGTGCCAAGAGTGACCACAACTCAACTTGGGATGCGATTGGTACTGACACGGAAATACCTACCTAACCAGTGCCACACGCGCGTGTCGCATCATTTCACTAAGGTAGTGAACGGGCAGTTAGTTGGTAGATACTAGGTCCATCAAGAGAATATTTTTTATGCGTTAGGATGACGACTGCGCACAAAAACGCAAGATCCGCGATAATTCGACCAACTCGACGTGCTAATTATAAATCGCACACAATCAAGAGCGTGCGATTTTGTACAGGATACGAATGTTATCTTATGAAATTTCGTTAGATATTGCATTATCTTTCTCTAAAGCTGTAGACCTATTTCAGAACGGAACTCCTTGGCTGAGTCACTGGCTCTATAAGTAATTTATCACACAAATTACAGACTTGTCTGTCGTATTAACTTTACGATAGTTTTCTAGACCGGAACCCGGAACCCACTCCAATTTATGATTTGGCCAGGTGTCAAATATCGACCATAAATTAAGTATTTATTGTAATAGAGTAGGTGAGTGAAGACGTTGCGTTGGAAGGCCTCCTACTAGGTGGACCAATGACCTGGTGAAGGTTGCGGGAATCCGCTAGTCATCTGCTACGCGCACGCACTTTTTCAAACCGTTTCACATTCCTTACAAAAATATATTAGGCTCATAAAATTATAAATTAAAATCAGCGATTAAGGAATTCCTTTGGTATATTAAATTAATAAAAAATAACACTTAAGTACCTGTATCTAGTTACATTATTGGCATAATGTTTCTCTAAACTCTCCGAGCGAGTTGGGGTTTTTAAATCTTTTGGCTTCTATGGGTCTTTAACTCTTTACTGTAAGACCGAATAATTAAACGTGATAAAGAACAATGGCAAATCTCCTTACTTTAAATTGTCTGGAATTAAATTGAAGCATCCCGTAGTAAAAAATATGTCTAAAGATTCGGCGTCAGTAGCAGAATCTACAAGCGAGTCTATTTTGATTCGGAAAAGCCGGAAAACAAAGATATCGGAGTTTGAATTTTTAGGTTATGAATGATGTGAACACGACTATTATAGGATTTATAACTTAATAGGTATGATAAAATGATACCAAACAAAAACTAATATTACGGACAAATGGAGTAATCAGTCCATAAACAGTCCAGGTCGGGTAGAAATTAATAGTAAACCGAATAAACACACAAAACACGAACGAAACGGAATACGCAGAGGAATTCTGTAGCATCCAACTGTCAATCGGTCACTGTCAAAGACAAAAGTAGAGCTGTACAATTAAAATCGATTTAATGTAAAATCGATACAATGTTGAATCGATCCTATGCTCCTTTTTTTAGATTTAAAAGTAATATTACATAAAGATCAAATCAGGTTGATTAGAGATAGAATAACTGCATTTCAATAATTATTTTAATAATTCAACCAACCCTAGAATGATCAATTGAATCGATCGTTCATTTAAATCGATACAGATAATAACATTCATAATGATTGTATGTGTAACACCACTATAATATGAAAACAATTCGCGTATCTCGTTCCGAAGCAGTTGATATACTTTTATTAATATAAATTAACTCCGGCTTTTAAGAAATAAAGTGAATAATTGAAAAATCATAAAAAAATAATTAAATTTGTTTCGTTTTTGTGATATTTACGGTCGCTAAAATATAACCAGACAAATTTCTGCCCTTCTTCTTTAATAATTTTACTTATTTAATATTGACATCAAATTCGCCCGGTAATTCCAAAGCGCGGGATGTGACGGTCCTGTCTGAGTGACAGCTCGCTTCGCTCAGGCTCAGCCAGTGATGTGTATCAGTGTATAGTAGGTACTCCGTGTAGTTATGCACGACATTGCTTTAGAAGCTTGGGATTCATTGCGTTATTCAGAATTCCAATGGGTAGTAATAAAAGTACATCATTCTGAGCCCGCACACATAAATTGTTCATCGGTTATTAAAAAAAAACAGCGGTTTCCTACAAAAGTGCAATAGGTACCTACACGGTCAAAATCAAAATTTAGAATTAACCTTTAAAATAAATAAAACAGGAATAAAATCAAAGTCAAGATAAACATCAAAATGTTGTAATAAGGCGTAGTCGACGTAGGCCCGCTACGCGGAGCTCCTAGTTCTGTCTGCAGGGTTTAAAGTATCTAACCTAACACGAATGATGGGATGGCGGGGTCTTAGTTCCCTTCAAACCTAACCTGTCCGGAGTCGGGGTGCTCCAAGTCCCGAGCTCGATTCGCTCGCTCTTGCATCCTAAGCTATAGAGCTAAAGAAAACCATTACTTTAGCAGAACATGTTTTCGGAAACTTTATATTTTTTCAGAAACTTAGTATTTTTTTCCGAAGTTTGGTATTTTTTTGGAATTTTCGTTTATTATTTTTCGTAGAATTGTAATGTGAATAAGCTCATGTTTGCTTGTTAAACAAAATATATTTTTTTGGTTAATTTTGAATTGATTTTTCGGTACCTAAGTAATTCATTTTAACCAAGCTTAGTATTACAGTCAACCACAGATCGTTGGAAGTTATTTGTTTTTCGGAAGCTTTATTATTTCCCAATTCCAATTACTTATTATTACCTGCCGAAGAAATATCTAAGTAGTGTAGGTAGGTAGGTACAGCTACTATTCTATAAATAACATCGGTGATCGACCAAAAGTTAGAGTCGTAGTGATTTACGACAATTATAGGTTTTCCCACACTCGGAAATCCCATCCAAATCATCCACAAATAAATTATTATTTATTTAACACTCAGTGGTTTGCAGTAATTAAAGAGCTTTTGAGAATTAAGAATATAATTGAACATGATATTCACATTTTACAAATCCGTTTATGACAACACTGAGGTGTAGCTACCTCAGTAAGTACCTGAAATTTTCTATGTGGATACATTACTGATATTTAACTCAACCATCAACTCTCGGCGCTGTAAATCGTTGAAATAACTAAGTCTGCCTATTTTCAATATCTAGAATTAGGAGAAATATGCCGGACGTAACATCGAAAACAAATGACTAACCTGAAAGACCCTATTCAATGTCATATGAACTGGATTATCCAATATCTTACGTCTTTTCAGCGTCATTACAATGCCCTATTAAAGGCAATTACATTTTGCGTGTTTCACGTTTTTCCATGTCTCGTGAATCTAACTGTCAATGAGTGAGTAGGCACCCGCCTATACAATAGTATTTCTAATCAATCTACGTTGTTATTTATTTATTTTGATGATGAAGTTTTTTTTTTTTTAAATTTACCCCGAAGGGAAGGCTTTCAACCATAATGCCTAGTCTTACGTGCAAGTATTTTCTTTCGATTGATGATGATGCATGACAATCCAAAAAGAACTAGGTAGCTTTTTTTTCTCTTTACTTTAAAATAAGCCTGAGGCATGACATGTGTCACGCAGACCATCGTAAAAAAAATACGCGCAATTTGTCCACAGCAGTACCTGCCGATTACTATACAACCTAAAAAGCAGTTCTCACTGAAGGGTCTAACCACACAAATATCGTGCATTCGGGCTACTGATTGTTCAGACCATCAGTATTATAGGCCATGCTTGGACGGTGTAAAAGTTTGTTTAGGCCGGTATGGACAAGTTTTTTTTTAATACTGAATAGGCTTTCGTTTGGCCGCATCTTGCTTGATTTGAATGAGTTGCCAGTGTCCGCAGTCAGTCACCAATTTACCGGTACCAGTTTAACTGATCCTTTAGAAGGCCCTGACCCGGAACTGTGAAAAGAGCTTTACGTGGCTTTACTACTCATGTGACTTTCTGTCTGAAATTCCTTCCTATATAACATACATAACATCACGCCTGTAATTCCCCAAGGGTAAGACAGAGGTGAACCTAATAGTACACCCACATTTCGCCAGTTATGTATAACCGATCACTACACTTTGGATGCTACGGTACCGTGGATATCTAGGTACTAGAGCGTCCAAAAGCACTAGTCGACAAATATAGCTTCATACTGCTCGTGCGTTAGTGCCCGACCTGGGCATCGAACCCAGGACCTCATGTTCAGCACATGCGCTTGCGACCACTAGATCAACGAAGCAGTCAAACCAGGCAGTACTTCCTACCATTACTTTTAAGTAATTATTCAAATAAAAGAAAGACAAGAGACAGGAAATATGAGGAAGGATATTGTCCTGTAATACTGCACAATCACGATTGCAAATAACATTGTCGATCAAACGCTAGGCAACGCTATACGGAACTAAGCCCGAGGCTATGTTTATTGTAATTGAGGCTGGATCCGAGATAATGATCGAAAGGTAATCGATTAGGGTACGGACTGCACACGCCGCGGCTGATAAGCTGCGGTTTTATTCTAGGTAAAGAAACTTGACCAATCGACAGTCGTGCCTGAACGAAAATCGTATCTACTTAATTTTTTTTCGTAGTTTTCAGTGATAAATGACGACCACGATTTTAATTTTATAGTCTTTCATAGGAATTGATCACAGCACCTTTTGTCTAGCTTTTAATTTTAACAATGTCACAGCGGGAACTTCCCTTTGCGGAAGATCGTTTTACCGTTTTAAGTGCACCTCTTTGAGCTGTAGGTACCTCTACCTACATGTACATACCATGGGTACATACTTAATTCGCTAACGGAACCGCGCGGTTTCAAGTCACGACTCGCTCGTCTCTGCCACGTGCCATACCCACGAGCAGCATGACTCGTGTGTAAGGCAACTCAGAGGAATGCCGACCGCCCCCCACTGCGGACAACTGGCAGTCACACGCGTAGTTTACATTGCATACATTCCTCGGAGTTACGTTACCTTTAATGTGAACTGGCTCTAATCTGATGAGAGAACTACGCATAGATACAAGAGGTACAACTTCAAAACGGATATTGCTAGTGTGGGACATAATAATATGAACAAGAAACTGCCCAGAAATAGTTTTTGCACAAAACTTGTGGTGTACCGTGCTTTGATCTTGTCAAATCATCAATCATCTTGAATATGGTTTCCCCCGATGATGAACAATATGCTTAGCCATGAAGGCTTTGTTGTGCATTTTCTTTAATTCTTGAGCGATGAGACCTCATGAGTCATAAGACTCCAAAACCTTAGTTAGGTCCTGGAGTCCAGCTCTTGAACACGCTCTTGTTGGTTTCCTCCTCGAAGTATTTACGAGAGGTGGCCCATCACTACACTGTATGTACCGAATGCAAATATTTGTAAATTATCATCCAAACTATGTCAATAGAATTTCATTCGTATGCCTATGCGGATTCTCGGAGATTCCGGCTCACTACCAAGTATTTATTATTTTACGTTTCGACACGATCTATGCATGTTTTTGCTTACCTTCGTGTTTTTATAATAATTTCCCACGGGTACAACGGCAGAATAGCAATTCATTCGTTCATTATAGATATAAATGGTAGACACGATTTATGGCCTTGTAAGCAGATCTCATTGTGGGAGGTCAAATCGCAAAGGTGTCCTTCGAGTAATTTATGTTTGGATATTATATTCGTCTTCAAAGGCACAAAAAACTAGTAAAAGATCCAATTATGCCGCTGTACCTCTGCTTCCCAAATCAACAAGACTCCATCATCTAAATGCGCTAATAACTCCATTACGGTCGTTCGGTTCATTCATCGAATATTTCTCATTGTCGTTACATAAGAAGACAAAGTTCACGGCCAACGAGCTTCATCTTGCGGTCATTTTCACTCGAGCAGCAGGCGCTCGATAAACAAGGCGTGTCTAGATTGTTAACTCGGAGGCTGCATCCGGGCCACCGCAGGGATCAAGTTACGGCAGGGGCGTGCGAATGTCAAGGAACCCTCGCGGCGAGGGCCGGCCGCCAGTCGCAGCCGACATGTCTGCGCGCGCGCCTGTCTGCTGCGCCGCCGCCGCCGCGCTCTACGCGCTTGCTGTTCTCGCGCGGATCGGTAGTGAGTAATTCTTGATACATATTACTGATACGCAACATCATATCTATAGGTCGTTGACTAGTGTTAACTTTTTTACTGCTCGCAATTCATAGGCTAGTAATCTAATCATTTCAGAATTAGATATTTTTACCAGAGTGCGTTACCAGTTCAATAGATCTTCAGGCACATCCAGGTGATCTGATGATGGAAGTCCATATTTCACTAACATTTTCTTCCTATTGTTTCAGGTGTCCAAGGATTTGAGTGCCACAGAGACGGTCTTCACACAGACTATGATCACGATTGCCAGAAATATGTGAAGTGCAGCAGTGGTGTAGTGACAGGGCAGTACTCATGCCTCGAGGGCCGGGTGTTCAGCGAGGCGGAGGGCGCGTGCGTCCCGCGCGCTCGCCGGCCCTGCGTGCGGCGCCAGTGCGCGCCCGGAGACGCGCTCGCGTACGCCAGCCCCGGCACCGCCTGCCGCCAGTACTACCGCTGCGAGAACGGCTCGGCCGTAGAACGCGCCTGCCCCTCGGGAGCGTGGTTCGACCTCGAGCGCCAGGCTTGCACCCGCGGCGCCGGCACCTGCTTTGAGCCCGTGTGCGCCGGCCTACCGGACGGCGACTACCCCGACGCGTCGCACTCGTGCCAGCGCGTGCTGCGCTGTCGCGGCGGGGAGCTGCGCGCGGCCGGCTCGTGCGGCGCGGCGTGCAGCGCGCCGTGCCCGCCGCCCCGCGCCGCCGCCGCGCCGCTGCCGGCCGGGGACGCCGACTTTTGCTCCGATGAGGCGTGTTCGTCTCTGTGTCGCGACATCCCTGACGGAGCCTACGCGGACCGCACCACCAGCTGCCGCGAGTACTTCGTGTGCGAGGCGCACCGAGTGATCCGGCGCGGCGTGTGCGAGCCGGGCCTGCTGTTCGCGCGCGGCGCGTGCGAGCCGGCCGCGCGCGCAGATTGCCCGCCGCCGGCGCTGAGCCCGTGCTTCAAACGGCACGACGGGCTGCACCGTGACTGGCACGACTGCACCTCCTGGTACGAGTGCCGGCGTGAGCGCGTCGTGAAGCGCGGCTCGTGCGCACCGGGACTCGTGTTCGACGGCAGCGGCTGTACGCCTTCCGACAATTTCCTATGCGACGGCCCAGCGGTGTCGGTGGAATGCGAAGGGCTTCCGAGTGGCACATATCAAGACCTGGACACGAACTGTACGCGATACTTCCACTGCGAGGGTCTCCTTCGCACGACGCTGGCGTGTCCCCCGGGGCGCGTGTTCGACGGCGTGCGCTGTTCGCCGCGCGCGCTGTACCTGTGCCCGAGCCTGGAGCGCGAGTCGTGCTACGGGCGGCCGGACGGGCGGTTCCGCGCCGCCGACACAGGCTGCCGCGGGTACTACGAGTGCGTGCGCGGGGAGAAGTCTATCTACGCGTGTCCGACGGGCCGCGTGTTCGACGGCGAGGCGTGCGTGCCGGCGCGGCCCGGCCTGTGTCTGCGGGAGGACTACTCGTGCGAAGGCCTCTCGAACGGTTACCACGCAGAGATTGAATCAGGATGCCGAAGGTATCCGCCGGTTCTTTTTTTCCGATTATCAGATGTCTCTATTTGTCATTTAATGAAAGCTAAACCTCATGTTTTTTTACAGATACTTCTACTGCGAGCGCGGAGACCGGCTCGTCACTTTGTCGTGCCTGGGCGGCAAGATGTTTGACGGACGCGCGTGCGTGAAGGCGTCGCAGTTCGAGTGCGGAGGCGCTCCGGCGAACTCGGTAGAGAACGCGGGCGCGCGCTGCGTGCGCGACGGCTTCTACGTGCAGCAGGGGACCGAGTGCAAGCGGTACTACTTCTGCGTCAGCGGGACCAGGACCTACCTGTCGTGTCCTCAGGATCAGATGTTCAATGGGCAGGTGTGCGTACCGAAGGCTCAATATACATGTCCGGGCTGAGTGGGAACCCCGCACTGCGAGGACACCGAGCTGCGCCCGCGGGCTACACTCTGCCGGCACAAGGCTGGGAGACACTCACGATGTACCTGATTACTCTATTTATTTCGAGGCTGTGAACTCTATAGAACACCGCTCTTATTGATGCGCGCACTATTAACTTTAACATCCCATTCCACTCAATCTACCTCCTATTTGATAATAAGACACGATTACTTCTTACTTTTTATTGGCATAGAAACTTTCAAGCGACCTAAATACTTCTAATAGTAATTACACATTGACTATATCTTACAGTATTACTTTACAAATGAATAATAAGCTCCATGAATAGAAAAATAAAATCTCTTTTAACGACATAAAAGAATAGTTAATTTATTTATTTATAATATTAATATAGATAATATTTCCTCGACCTTAAATTAATACAAATGATTAGCTAAACTTCAGAAAACAGTTGTTGATACGACTTGTCATACCGAAGTAGATTAATATAATATTTTTTACATTGGCTTGTTAATATTTCGAGCCCTTTGATATGACAAATTGTTTCATTACAATAAACTAAGCCGTGAAAAGGAATATTTTGAGGTAAGAGTACTAGCCGAATGTATTGTAAATAACGTGCAGTATTCGTTGAAACTGTTGAATACAAATATTTAAACAATTTTGGCATTATTCATAACTAGAAAAGCATGTCTAAATAATTTACATGGTTATAATTATAATGTTACGTATTTAATAAACATTTTAAGGTTAAATTTCCGTGTATATAATTTAAAAGCTGGCGCCTTAATAGTGAGACTGTCTTAGTTTCGACGTGTGTGAAATAGACGCGAAGAATCCCTTCAAACTTGCAGAAAGCATAGTTAACTTTTTTTTTTTTGTCACCCCGCACTCACATACCGCGGCTACGACGATCTCTTTCTCAAGACACCAGCTAATACCACTAGATTTGTTTTATACATTTTTATACAACACTCAATTACAGAATTTGAAAACAATTTCCTGACCTACTCGGACACACTTTACGATACATTAACTACATTTATACAAGGATTTTTTTAAATATAATATTTCAATTGGTCCACGCCGAAAATGTCAAGATTATGTTGCTCGGTTTTTTAAAGAAAAGATATCATGATACCAACACTAACTTGGTAATATTGTGGGCGCGGCCAATCGATGCCTTCGAAAGCGTAGCACGATGCTGACAGAAAGATAATTCTTTTGTTCGTTGAAAAGATTGCAAATCAAAGAAAACATACCTACACAGGGTGACTCGACGTAAGTAAAAGCACCTTTTCCATTAAATTCCCGATTAGATCGATAGTTTTTTCTATACAATAATAGTGTCGATAAATGATGACAGTGCACATCACTATTTTATATATGAGTAGATCATTTATAACATATTTATTGTCAGATTCAATAGTGTTCATTAAACAGGTACAATACGAACAATCAAAATGACCTCAGTACCTCATAAAAATACTTAATAAAAGCAATATGCAATTAGCTCAAGTTATGAAAATATTTTTAGGAAATATTAAACCAAACTATTCTTAATAAATATAATTTAAAATTTGCTTCATTACAATATGTCACAATATCAAAACAATATAAGTTTAAATAATGTTTATAATTAAGAACTTTTTTTATTTAAAATTCAAGCAATTGCCTTGAAAGCAAATTTCTTTAACAATGCCAAGTTTGGAATTAAAGATATAATAATATGGAATTATATTTTCACGAAAGTAAAAAAGTAAATAATATTTTAAGTAATACATAACTAATATAGTATTATATCTAAACGTATAACACAAAATACTCGTATGAGTTCTAACAACATAGATTATATTCTCCAAGGGTATAGCACGAACGACTTTTCCCACATTCCGCATGGTGAAGACACAACAGTGGCTCTAGCAAAAACGCGCTGAGTAAATTTAACCGAAATTAGAACGATTCTAAAGTTTTAAAATACTCGTTTCCAGCATCATATTTACCAACTTAGTTTTTAATTTGTTGTGATATCTCTTTTTCATAACTTTAGGATCTTAAGTCCTAGTGGGAAGCGGCACTTGCTACAGACGTCAAGCTCCCATACAGATGAGGTGTAAGCGAATGAAACAAGCCACTACTACTTCACAGCCGTGTGCGAGATGTGAACGCTCATCAGGACCTGCACCACGCACATTATAGATTATACTATGCAGCTATCGCATTCGCCAAGGTAAATAAAATGGTGGGTGACAATTTCCAGATATCACAATCCCATCCTTCAAGTCATGCAGCACTCATTGACGGAAGGAAAATGGCCACCACAGAGCTGGGAGAGTTATCAGAAGACATGAAACAGAAACTGATTAAACTCGGATACCCAACCAGCAGGAATCCGGCAGATTATTCGGACTCCGAAGAGGAGGACACCTACTAAAGGATAAGGTCACAGAGGCACTAGTGGTCTATGATCATTCACCTCGTATTAACTGCTCTTTTGTCTTTTAGATGATACGGTTAAAATGTTAGCGTCTGGCAACTGTGCCAGACGCTAAAATTTTAACCAACGTGCTGTAGCGTAAAATTTAAGGTTCAAGAATCGTTCGACTGTACGTCGCGACTTAGTGCTAGGTCAGTTACAACGTATTTCGATGTTACAAAAACGTATTTCATTAGACTATTTCGTGGTTCCGGTAGTGTGTAAACAAGACACTGACATTATAAAGTATGGAACGTTGGATCATTCGCTTGTTGTAAATACGTAATAAAATATACCCTTGATGGAAACTGAGATCTATTGTTACACGTTGAAACATCCACATATGGATGCTTTAGTTCTAAAAGTCACTAAATCCATTTTCTTGGTTTTGAGATAAGATCAGTTAAAGTGCAAAAAAATATTTTATGGAAATGAATAATATAAATAAATTTGGAAAAAAAATGAAACAGTTTATTGGGTAGGATATGGATATGATGCTGTTAAAAAACAATATTATTATTATAATAATTAACTGGTAAACTCAATATTGATAAAAATGGACTTAGTGACTTTTAGAACTAAGGCGTCCATATGCTTAGCTTTATTTTAAACCGACAGTTCTAACATGATCGATGAATGTGGGTGGGTCTATTTGAGCTGCGTGACAATAATGAAGAGTTATGACATAGGCCTGGCCGTTTTATGTTTTATAAATAATAATATTTTTAATGAATCAATGTTATTTCTCGACTCACTTGAAAATGCGATGTAATTCAACGAAGCTTAAATATAATCTAGACTAGAGCAGCGCTGAATATTTTTTGAAATACTTATTCGTGTGAAATAAACGTTTGTATACACACATAACATAAACACACGCCTTTTCCTATGGGGTTAAGCAGAAACAACAGAACGTCTCCTAAGGGTCTTCTGTGTAATAAAGACTAATCATGTGGATGCTGGATAGCCCGTTCACACAACAATGATCAGTACTTTAACCGACCAACCAACAGGGAACCTTTAATTTATATTAACCGTTATTTAAACGGACTAATAAATTGCGATCCATTTTCTATTCACGATTGTAAAAAGTAAAGGATGATTGTCATAAGAACGGGCCGTAACATGTAACAATGGTGTAACGCACTATGCTCTCGCGCAGACTTCACATCGTGAACACAATAATCAACTCATTTATCGGTCACACAACACTCGCCCAAGAACGTTGGTTCCACATTACATACTTGACAAGATACCTGAAATGATTGACTGTGAACCGCCGAGATGATTGAAAACAACTAATCGATGTAAACGTTTAAAGTAATCGACAGACGTATGTACACTAAAAGTGTGAAACCTCTAGATTAAATAGACGATTATTTTTGATCACACATATAAAATAGTTTTGAGATCTTTGTCTCTTTTTTAATTTATATAATTATATGATGACACAAATATATTTTACTATCCATAATAAACGACACACCATATTTTCAGAAAGGAAAGTCTCAGTCTTACCTCACGACACGTGATAGAAAGCAAAACTTTCGTTGGACTATCAACAACAAATATATTAGATACACATTAAATAATAATAATATTATAACGACTATAACATTAATGCAAACAGCCCGATGAAGTACATCCATTAATTTCAATTTGATTTTCTTTTACAATACAAGCTGAATCAATAACACACATGTCTCATTTCTTTAAGAAAAATAAAATAAAATTAGTATTTTAAGTTTCGATTGTCTTTTGTTTCATTATAAGGTTAAATTAGTTAAAAGCCAATCTTAAATCCTCTTTACAATATTTTTTACGCATAATACTGGCCACATAATGAAAAAAAGAAAAGAAACACACATGTGACCTCCAAACCATTCCAATTTCAAACTCCATGTGTGGTTAGTTAAGAAAGCGACATACATGTTATTGTTGAGCTGTGGCGAGTGTGCGGCGGCTACTGGTCGGCGGTGGAGGGCTGTGGCGCGGGCGCCAGCAGCACGGCCACGTCCCACACCTTGATGACGCGGTCCTTGCCGGCCGAGCACATGCGGCCCGTCGCCTCGTCCATGTACAGCGACGACACCGCGTGCTTCATGTCGTGGAACGATGCCAGGGATTCGCGACTGAAAATACAGATGGTTTTAGGGTAGTTTTGAAGATTACGATGTTTCTCTGAGGTTGACTGCATTAAATTTGGTGCCATATGTACATACGGGGTGAAACAAGACCATACATCGAACCGAGAATGTTACACTGATCTGAAGTTTTTGCTGGGAAACGACTTTTATTTTTGGTGTAAGAATAAAATTCAGTAATAACAACAATTAACATATGATTAAAAAAAAAACATGATAAAATAGTTAGAAGTTTAATCTTCTATATCTCCGCAACCAGAAAGTTTCCAACTATGATCCAGTAAAGAATATCGCAATAGAGGGAAAATGTCTTTCGTCTCCTTACATGGTCTTTTTACATCCGTTATTTAAACTTTTTTACTAAGAAGAGCATATACTCACGGCTCATGCCTCAGGGTGTCGTAGCAGCCCGTGCAGACGCGCTGCGGGAACTCGAAGCCCATGACCGGCAGCGGCAGCCGGTGCGGGGAGCAGGTCGCGCACACCGCCGCGCCACACCAGCGGCAGTGGTGCTGGCGGAGACCTGACACATGATGAACCACAAATTATACCCTCCCGTGCCCTTCAATAAACTCAGCATATTCACTATTGGACAAAGGCTTGTCCCAGCCTGCGCCATTACACCTGTGCTCCGCCTTCCGCAAAAAAGTCTAGCCCAGCTACCTTTTTAAAGTCGTCCGTCAGACTACCTTTATTTTGGGATGGGAAATCATCAAATGACTCCTCCCACTCTGGGCGGAGCGGAAGAGAGTGTCAGACTTTTACTGACTAAAAACCATCCATGTTCCTTCTTTTGCCCTTTATGTTCCAGGGCCGCGGTATCTCTTTCGAACAGTCCCGCAGCCCTCCGTCAGACTACCTGCGGTCACCACTGTTGATTCTGGCTTTTAGGAGTCGCAGTGGTTTGGGGATAGTGTGGCGGGCTTGTCCCACAAAAAGACTAGCTGCGCCTGCGGAGCGTCTCACCTCCAGTTCATATACGGATAATTTGATTTATGATCTTATCCTTCGAAGTAACTTCGAGCACCGCTCTCTCCATACCTTACCAGTTTAAAGGAGTCAAATAAACCTTGAAACATATCCACCACTGACAGTGGGGTACAATGTTTAGTAAAGGTACTAAAGGAATTCGCAAGTCACAAAGCTGACCTGCTTGATAGGTTCAACCGCACGTCATGCGGTAACACGTGAACAACGATAACCGTCCTTAAAGCTACGACGCAAAAGACGAAATCTCAAAAAATATTCCTTAGTTAGTTAAAAGAAACCCTTGTGCGTCATACTTCCGGGCCCGAATTTAACATGAAAAATAAGCTAAATGTACAGACACGGTGACAAGTGTTACAGAAAACTATTGAAACTAATCTGCCCAAAACTCACCAAGCTGTTTCTTCTCCATCATCGCCCTAACGTTCCATATGAATGGGGCGCGGCATATTTGGCACAGGTCTGACTCCTTCCACGCGGGCGTCTCGCGGCGCCGCACGCCCATCTCCCACACTCCCAGTGCCCCATCCTCCCCCGCAGATATCAGCCGCTCGCAGCTACCCACGTACCATAACCCTGTGACTTTATTGCTGGAAAATAATAGTATTTACAATTTCAAAATTCATTAACCATAGAAACGGGTTTGAATATTTTTGTATGAAGCCCTGACCTTCTACAATTTTTATTTTCAAAATAGCCGCCATGCATGAAACCTGTGTTTATCAATAGCTGGTATCAATACAAAAAAGTATTGTATGGGACAAATTCTTCTAAAGTGTCACGTTTCTGAGATTATAAGCTATTACTTAGACTTTAAAGTAAACTTTTATGCACCAGGATTTTTCGCCATGTTTTTTTTTACATTTCACGAATTATTGGTAGGTAATATGAAAAGCATAATTAGTATACGCGGTGGAAACTTTCAGCGGGACAGTAAGGGGAACTCTAAACGTTGCAGCTACACGAAAATGGCCTTAAGAGACTATCCATATTTTTTTGTGAAATTTTGATCTCCATTCAAATCCAATTTTTTTCAATACAGTTGCTCAATACAATTTCAAGAATGTCCACCACAACACAAAGACTACCAATGTAATTCAAGCGACAAAAGATCCTCTATGTATGCATCTATGTATATTATGTAAAAGTAGATACAATCAAAAACAAAAGTCTGAAAACCAGCTAATCCTAAATAATGAGAATGCATTGTTATACTAACTTTTTACACAAGTATTCCCATTGTATTACTCTGTTAGAAACATGATATCACGGACAATGAATAGAGGTAACATGCAACAAAATATCATAATTACCTATGACCTTGTAGCTCGTATGCCGTGCCCTTCTGACCACCTATGTCCCAAACTATTATCGTTTGGTCGAATGAGCCGCTGAATAGCAGCTGAGGTAAAGGAGCCCAGTTGAGTACTCTTACAGATCTGGAAAATAAAATAATTCAAATATTAACTACTAGCTGTTGTCCGAGCCCTTCATGCGAGTGAAATTATTATAAAAATATTACTTAGGTATATTTGAATCGGATTTTGTTAGGTTACAATTTCAAGGGTTTTAATTTTTTTGCACGGAACCCTAATCCTTTTTCTAAACGAAATGCCTAAGTTAATTCTTACAACACCAGCTATCATTAAAAGTCCCGTCAAAATCGTCCATCGTCTTTTCGGAGATTAGCCGGAACAAGCAGACAGACAGATAAAAATGAAAAAATAAAGTTTTTTTGTTAAAGTACCGTTATACGTCTTTCTTAAGCTTTCAGTAAAAAAAGCTGTTGTTTTGAAATAACAAATAGACAATTCAATTATTTATTTGTATAGATTATTACATGAATAATTAACTATTATTACATGAATAAGAAAATGAAATGAATATTATCATCATCTGCCTCGCCTTTTCCCAACTATGTTGGGGTCGGCTTCCAGTCTAACCGGATGCAGCAGAATTACAGTATTGTACATGGAGCGACTGCCTATCTGACCTCTACAACCCAGTAAGTACTGGGTAATACGATACCCCTTGGTAAGACTGCTTGTCAAAATTTTCGGACCACTGACTACCAGTAACGACTGTCAAAGATGTTTGTGGAATGATGTGGGACCAACGGCTTAATGTGCTTTCTGAGGCACTGAGGAAACTCGGTATGTTATGGGTGATCCCTTCCACAGACCAACCCAGACAAGCGCGGCTTTACCTGAAGATAGACCTGAGCGGCTGATATTTTTTAGCCACAAGCTCCTCGTGAACTAAATAATGAAATGAATATTATATTCGTATATAATTCACAGCAAACGAAGTAAAAAAATGTCAAATTCAGGTTATTTTATCTGCTGACAATAAAAAAATTGTCGTGACGTTTGTGAATTAAACCTGTGTGAACTTAATGAATATAAATGTCTTTTATTTTAGTGTTGAGTCAGTAATGCCCGCTTTAACGAACACTATACATCTAAATGTGTTTTTGTAATAAAAAAAACCCTCAATTGGATTTTCGATGCTATCCGCGTCGCCTAGCCAGTTTGCAAAGGCTATGGCCCCTACAAACTGGGTAGGCCAGAGAAAGTTTCGTCCTGCGCACAGAAGCTATAGGAACTCTACTCACCCAGTATGACCTTTGAGCGTAGTAACGAGCGTAGCGCAATTGTTATCTAACTTCAGCATCGTTATCTGGCCGCTGTAGTCTCCCACAAAAGCATATTTGGACTGGGAGTCGAATCTGACAGATATGTTCAGGAAATTCATTATCTCTAAATGGATTCCGATATTTTAATTTTATAATTATGTTAACGTATTAGTCTGTACGGAAGGACATCCGTTTACCGTCATAATTATTATCGTGAAGTCGGCTTTCTGACTTGCATACTTAGGGTGCCGGCAGACAGTCGACTCAACAGTTTAGTCGTAAATCGTAATCAAATACTTTTGGGACGAATGTGATAGTATAAACACGGCACGAACTCAATTTTATCTGGAACATTTGCCTACAATGACGACAAAATAGTTGAGTACACTATTTATTTATTATTACAAACTTATACTGACAGTTTACACCACACATACAAGTTATTGGTTGAACATAAAAATAAATAAACTATCTGCGAACACCCTTACTCTTTTTTGCAATATGTAATACATGCTACATAATACACATTTATCTTAGCACAAATTATAAAAGGATACTGCAAAGATGTGCACCAGGCTTCGAAGGAGTACCCGCCGATTCTGCGCCCGGTCTCACTGCAGTGGTACGCAAAGAGTTTGTCTCGACTGACGGACAACACCCATTCGCAGCTTAAGGAGAAATTGACAGCAGTCACGCGGGCTGTGTGCGCTAAGTACTCACGAGCCTAAGAACAAAATTAGTAAATTAACATAATCCCGCCTGTACCTAATCCTCTCAAGTCCTGCACCTATATTACATACACCCATATTTCGAGCCTAGTGTCATTATCCCGGCATAAATCCAGACACTGGGTTTCCTCTTTTAGAAAAATCCAAAACAAACCACAAACCCAATAATACTTTACCTAATCCGGGCATCCGATTTGGTAAATTATATCAAAAGGCCTACCGTTTCATTTAGACAGTGCCAGAGGTTACTGCACAGTGTGGGAAAGCTGTGGTCATGTGTTGATGGAGCTCTGTCACTGATGTCATTCTTCGCGCACTGCGCAGCGACCTCAGGCTCCATCTCAGTTAAGCTTTAAGCCAGTAGAAGCCTAGCTAGCAGCTCGCAAAACCAGAATCTGCCATTTTCCTTTCAAAGGTAAATGTTCCAAAAAATCTGTACACTATCAGATTGGGGAAAACAGTCTTCTATATAAAAATGAAGAATTTTTCCTCGTTTTTTTACCACAAATCCAACAAATAATCACGAAAATCCATCAAGAATTTATTAACAGACATTTTACCTGTTTCTGTTCAGAATTGCAAATATTTGTACTAAATAGAAACTTTTACACTGATAACAAATTGTTTCAGGTTTAAAAAGTTAATCATAATAATAGGTAAATTACAATAATAGTAGTGTTATGAAACTGTTGCATTATTGCTGTGACTATTAATGCAGATAACACTGTAATCAAAACTGTACTTTAATGTAAAAAAAACATCATTACAAAGCATTGTTTTTCTAGGGAAGGTGTGGTTTGAACTTTATTGATGTTGTATGTGAATAAAGTCTGCCATAACATTAATGTCATTATACTACTATTTTTTATTAGTGGTGATAAAGATGAATTAATGAACTAGAATACAAACATATGATCTGAGCAAATTGTGAAATGAAGTCAAGGTTAACAAAACCATACCAGAGCACTATTAATTACACAATTTCAGTGAGTTTTTTATTTTATTTATTTTTATATTTTGGGAAGGCTGATGATAGTATAGCGCCAATTAATTGTATGATGTGTTAGCTTTTGTGAGGATTTATAGGTTTTAAGTATTAAAGGATCTACAAACAAGCACCTCCACCATCAATCACCTCCTGAATTCTTTGTAGATCCCTTAATGCATAAATAAATAAATATCCTTAGCCTGAATAAATTTAGGTTTTTTTTGACAGATCTTAGGTACAAACAGTTGGATGTTTATTTACACCACAGGTGAATGAAATGAAAGAATGTGCATCAACAATATTAATTGGATGATGATAAGGGTTTATTCTAATGACTCATATAAGATGACTAAGTCTTCAAAAACTTTTATCTTTATCTAGACGGAATAGATTGTAGTGATAAATCATCATGTTGTGTGATTAGAAAATTTTAACCTTTTTACTCTTATTAAACAGATGTTTTGATGTTGCACTACAGTCTTTAAATTGATGGTTGGAGTGTACGTAACAGGCACTGCAGAAAAAAGGCAGAATATTTTAGCCAAAAAAGTTTTAGATGAAAGAGCATGTGAAGCGTACTGGACTTGTGGCACCCTGATGTTAGGTTAGGTTACTTTAAACCCTGCAGACAGAAATAGGAGCCCCAAGCAGCGGGGCTATGTCGACTTTGTCAGTGTCCGTGTTTCGTATCCACTGACCAAATTGACACACCCCATTATTAGGACAAAATTAAATACATTTACCATAAAAAATCTTGGTCACTTTATCCTGATAATTGATAAGATTATACAGTTGAATAATATAATCTTATCAATTATCATAGTTTGATGCTATGGTCCTTACTTCTCCAGTAAGGACCCTGGCAGGAATTTTTGTAAATTCTGTACCCACCCCCAAAGGCAATAGGTATGGGTTTGTCTATGTAATAAAGTTATAAAATACTCACAGGGTTTATTCTATTACAGTCTGTGGCCAGTGTGAACTCTGAGACAGTGCCGTTCTCTTGACCAATGAATAGCTGCCTTGTCTCTGGTGTGTAAAACATTGATGTGCACCCAGATGGCATGTATTGACAAATAGACGGCCAATACTGCCCCGAGTCTCGCTTCAGCCATACTCGCACTGTCCTGGAATCATTGGTGTGATAAAGGTCTGTCTTTTACTTTCAAATAAATATATGACATATTTTTCTCTCACATAAAAGGTATTAAGTTATCAAATATACAATATTTATTTGAATCGCTCAATGAATTTTTAATATCAGGATTAAATGAAGCTGTGCCTGCAGATCTATCATTTACATTAAGAAAATAAAGTTATATCATCTGTATTAAGTTAAAGTTAGACAATAATATGTTTTGAGTTCAAGACTGATATGTGAATTAAAATTAAAATAAGAAAAAGTTTTATAATTTAGCAACAATAGAATAATAATCATATCAATTTACCACCCATTAAAAACCTACGTACCTGATACTCATCTATTTAAATACCAGCTATTAGTTAATTAACTAGAACATACATAGATAGTAACTCCATTATAGCCCACGTAGGGGGTGATTTCAGATACGTTGACAGTTCAATGAGGGTACAAACTGATCATGTTTTTCCGAAAATAATACAGATAATAGAGCTATGTTATCAAACAATGGACGAAATATGAAGCAGTACTCTTACTTATCATCACAAACGCTAATTACACCGTCCTCGCCAGGTATAACGACCGCTGCATTTACATCGTCGGTACAACCTTCCAATTTACTCAAAAGAGCTGGTTTCTTTGTCGTAGAAAACCTATCGTTTGGCGTCCTTGGAGCAGGTTTAATTTCAGCAGCCATATTTCAACGATTTAAAGCAGAATTACTAAATAAACACGATTAATCGACACTAATTCTTTCAGCGAAAAGAAAACGTCATAATAATTTTGACATATAGGTTTAGGGGTGCTATTCTCAAAAATGTGTAGGTGTTGGTTGCGAGTTAATTGGTAAACATAAGACTTTAAAATTTATGATTTTGGGAATGGTTTATCACGACAATTACAAAGTTAAATAAATATTAAACACTTATAAAAGTAAATTAAAACACAAAAGAAAATTACGAGAATATGCCCCCAAAAATCCTTTTTACGCAGCCTGTAATAGTCCATTTTGGTTCATTCCACAGTGACCAAAGAGATTTAAAAGGCTAAACAATATTTGAATGTCTTTGACAGTGACACAAACGCTGGACCAACTCTATCGAACGCGGGCGTCAATCTATTTTTCTTATATCTATGGCGTCAATCTATAGAATTTGAAGGAATGAAGGTGGAAGCGCAAGAGTAGCCCGCGAAATTCAAATTTTCTCATGTTTTTTTCTGATTCACGAAGGCTTTTTTTTCAATGAAATGAAAAATTTTGAAAAAATATTATTTTGTATTGTATTAAATAAAAAGAACTTTCTACGAAAACTGGTTTGAATAAGTTTTGATTTTTTTTTTGTAAGAAAATTTGAATTTTGGGGTCCTCCCTGGCACTTATTAAACAACTGGTCTTTAGAAAGATTATAAATAAAGAAGACTCAAATTAAAAACTTTGCCATCATTATATTCTGGAACAATAAAATTAAAATTAAAAATGCTGTAGAACTGTGCCCCCAGGCACCGGCGCCATTCAGCAAGGCAGAAACCATTTTGATTATAATAATGACCTTTCGTGACATTGGTAGGTTTTCTCGTAAAACTCGACACTCGTACTCTATGCAAAAATGACGTTTGCCAATATAAATGTTGCTAGCTTATTAAGAATTCTAAGAAATGAGGAAAAAATGTAATGAACAGTCACCATATTCCATACTTTCCAAACTAATATTGTAAGTTCGAAAGTAACTCTGATTCATTGTTACTTCCTCACAACCACCTCAAAATTCAAGTTATTTAAGATATCACTGACCTCGTTAATGCTTAGAAACAAATTTGGACTCTACACTCCTCACTAATAAATGTTTCTACTGCTGGGACACGGGCCTTTTCTCTATTAGAGGGTATGGGCAGTAATCTATCACGCGTGGCCAGTGCATTTTGATAGATGTCACATGTCTTCGAATTTTGGTTGTAGGACATGCCGGTTTCTTTACGATGTTTTCCTTTACCATTTTGAGACTAGTGGTGATGAAATACTCAAATAACCCTTGCAAAGTAATGTATCGGGGGGGGGGTTCGAACCCATGACCTACAAATCGTAAGTTGGGGCCGTTAACATTGGGCCACAAATGCTTAGTCGCAAAAAGATTCGAGGGATAATAATTTTTCCTTTTTCCTTCCAAAACTCTCCGTTTTGGGCAATTTCTGGCCATGTTAGCCTCGCGAACATGATCAGATCGTCACACTACCTTCGCTGCGGTCTACCTCGACGGCAACCCCCTCCCGCCCCTGAGGCGTCCAGCGAGTAACTTACTATCTTTGCCCACCTCTTCAGGTGCATTCGTGCAACGCGGCCAGCCCACTTCCACTTCAGCCTAACTGTTTTAACTCCACCGTTTAAAGTTTTTTAAATACACTAGAGTTACCAAAAAAAGTAAGCTCTAAAAAAATGCCTTCTTAATAATATAGGTTACTAGCGGTTCGTCCAGGCTTTGCACGGGTGCCTATGTTACTCAGGGTGAATGTAGCTTTCCAATGGTGAAAGAATTTTTGAAATCGGCACAGTAGTTTTTGAGTTTATTCATTACAAACATACACACACACAAAAATACAAATTTTTCCTCTTTATAATATTAGTGCAGAAAAAGGTTAAAATAAATCTTTCAGGCGACATTAATAATTCGAGGATGGCAGCACAGATAGTATATAATACATTTATTCTTTGGATACAGCTGGTGTAGGACAGTATTATAGTACCTACACAAAAATTAACCAAAAAAAATGTCACACGCATTAGTAAAATTATCTGTTGCATTTACAAATAATGTGGCCTCACTGGGCGCAAGGGCAAGCAGGTAATTTATTCCTGTTATTTACGTAACATGTATTTTGTTAAAATAATTATTATATTGATTCAATGTTGATGATTTTGTAACCTCCTCTTGACTTGACAGATATGTTTGTCTTTGCGTATTTATTATGCTTACCAACATATTTACCAAGTACTAAGTGTAGTGTCTCAACATTCATGTACCTACTGGATACTGATACGAGATTCTTATAAGAACTCCTAAGATAAAACTTGCGAACATTCTGTTTTATGAATAAATCATGTTGGCTGCAGTTTTTGGTCCAATGTTCCTATGGGCCCTCCTGATGTAATTCTGGGAATCTCGGAGGCTTACAAGAAGGACTCGGACAGTAAGAAGGTCAACCTTGGTGTCGGTGCCTACAGAGACGATGATGGCAAACCCTATATACTGCCATCAGTGAGAAAGGTCAGCATTATTATTTAATGTTTCAGTTTTTTTTTTAATTAGTTCATATTGTCCCACTCTTGAGCAAAGGCCTCCCCCCGTTCCTTCCACTTATCATAACAGTTAGATGGTGACATGGTTCACTTTTTGAATATCTTTATTGCCATATATATGACACCACTCTTCTCTTGAATATTGCCATTAGTTCTATTGTTCCTGAAATCATAAATCAGCTAGCAGGTTTCAATAGTCTTCCTTCACATCATCTAGATGTGAAGGAAGACTATTGAAACGGCACTAGATGTTGATTTATTCAAAACTAGTCTGATCATATTTAGACAAACTTTAAATAAAGAGTTCTTTGGCCAGGATCACAATAGCAGCATCACTTTAATTACAAGCACTATTTAGTTAACTGTAAGTATGCACATTTTGAAGTTTAAAAAAATATTTGCATTTAATGTTTTGTTTTATGAAGAAATACTTTCGTTTTATTAACTTTAGGTTTATAGATATCTATTTATGGAAACTTGCTAAAGTAAAGTTCTATAGCAACTGCTGTAATATCAACTGCAATATGTTCTTAAAATTTTATTCTTTTGTACATTGTTTTGTGAATAAAGGGCCTTAAGTATGAAATAATAAACTATATGATTAGAATGGAAGCCAACCTCATCAAAACTGCAAAAGGCTAAACACCTGATGACTTAATTTATACCTTGTATAAACATGACTTGTGTTGTACATAACAGGCTGAAGAAATTATCTTCAAAAAGTGTTTTAACCATGAATATGCTCCGATTGCTGGTGATGGAGCCTTTTGTCAAGCTGTAGCCAAGCTTGCATTTGGGGAAGACAGCTGTGCTTTGAAACAAAAGACAAATTGCACTACACAGGTGAGTTATTCATAACATGAATTTAAAAAAAAAACCCATGAAATTGTTAAAAAAATCCGATTCAAATAAGCAAGTAATATTTTTATCATAATTTCACGCGGACGAAGGTCACAAGCAACAGCTAGTATAAAATAATAATGCTGTACAATATTCTCCAAAATTAATAGCAATCTTATTTTCATAGAGTCTGTCTGGTACTGGCGCCCTGCGAAACGGTCTTGAGTTTGTGAAGCATCACTATGGTGGTTCGAAGGAGATATGGTTTCCCAAACCAACATGGGGCAACCACCCTCAGATCTGCAACGTTCTCGGCTTGAAACACAACAAGTATCGCTACTATGACCCTAAAACTCATGGCTTCGACCTCAAAGGTGCCCTTGAAGACATCTGTGTAAGTTTTTTTTGTATAATTATGTAACCTATATGGACATGTAGGTACACATGTATGATATAATTCCACTAGGCAAAAGCAAGACTGTATGGGGCATTATTTTATCTTAGCTTAATATTTTATGATAGGTGAAACAATAGGTAGATAAGGCAGGTATCCTAATCTTGAATATTTTTAACTTATATTTTATATATAAGTTAAAAATATAAGTTATTCATTCATGAACTTATGAGCCACATGAAAATAAATATTTTATTTGTTTTTAACTAACTATTTGTTTATTATGTACAAATTAGCAACTATAGAGAAGGTGTAGCCGTATTTTAAATTCAGAAAGTCGATTGCAAAGCTGCCAATAAAAAAATCAACGCCTGCAAAGAAATGGTTGAGTGTTAAAATTAACACCAAGGCCTCTAAATAGTGTGTTACTTGTAGTTGGCATTTCTATTATTACACTTTCTGTATGCAAGTAGGTTTTGTTAGAATACAGATTTACATTATTTGCAGGTGTAAGACAATTACAGTTAATGAGTACCTTAATGATAACGGCCCTGAGGTTTTACCTAATTTAGAAACTACCATAAGCTTTGTACTAGTGTCCAACCATGATGAGGTGGACCTTTTTCATGAGAAACCTTTTTAGTTGTACTTTATTCCATTGTATGGCAACTAAGTTCAAATCAACCGCAAAAAATGGTATTTTATGTGCACATTTTGATAAAATATTCATAGGTAAACACTATTAGAGAAGTATGGAATAAGACATGCTACACCGACCCCAAATAAATTGGGATAGATCATTTTTAGTTTTCGGTTCCTCCAAAGGAAATAATGGAACCCTGTCCGTCATGAAGCAGGATCGTTTTTTTCCACAAACATGTAAAAGTATCAAGTTGAAAATAATATGAAATGCTAAGGTCTGCAATAGTGGCACATTATTTTGATGTTTTTTTTTTAAATCTACTCATAGTGTGTGACTTTCCTCTTGACATCACGAAATTGGCAAGAATCAAGGAGAGAAATAAAAAAAATAAAAAAATTTGGTATCTCTTGAGGTAGACAAACCCCATTACTTTTAACGGCGAAATGAACTCAACTTATCATATTTATTACAACTAGATAAAACTAGAATTACCACTTAAAGAAAAAAATAAAATATTTACTGTTTCTGCTTAGATAATACGATAAAGCCGTTCACGACATACACGCGTGATATTATAAAATATGATTTATACTATATATTAAACTTGAATCTCGAACTTGTTTTCTAAAAAAAAGATGGAATGTGAGGAAAGCAAAAGGAGTAGAAATATGATAATTGGGGGAGGGGGGGGGAGAACTGTAGAAAAACAAACCGTGTTATGGCGACCCCTAGTTAAATAGGTATGGGACAAGGGCAGGTCGATGATGACTAATTTTCCCTTGATTACGGAAACGAGAAATCAAAGTATCAAAGATATTTGGTTAATCGAATCATTAGCTCCTTTCATCATTCTTCTGCCGTTATTCCAATTACAGGCAAGTTTTAGTCTAGACATCCAACATTTCTCTTAGGCGCGATTTATACAGAAACGGCGTCAGGTGAAGGCACGGCGCAGGCGCAGCGCAGGCATGATGCCGCTTCAAAACATTTTCATACAAAATGTACGTAGGCGACGTGTTGTGTGAATTACACTGAAGCGGCGCGACACAGGCACGGCGTTTTTTCGTTTCCTTATAAATTCCAAGCCTGCGCTGCGCCTGCGCCGCGCCTTCACCTTACGCCGTTTCTGTCTAATGCGCACCTTACAAGACCGACTTTTTAATGGCTAATGGCCTCAATTTCCTCAGTGAGATTCATTTTCGTACGTGAACTGACAGATTCAAAACAACGCTGTGACTAAACAATTGCATTAATCCTAATTCCTTCAATTGTTTTGATATTCTAAATTTCAACAAATTTGAATATTGAACAGTTCTAAATTCAAACTAGGTTAACAAAAGCATACTCGTATGTACAGTGCAAAATTAGTATTTATGCAACTGACTATACCTTGTCATTAAAGTAGGTACTTGTTGTTTATAGCCTCATGTATGTATTGATTACTCAATAATACTTCAAGTACTATTGAGTAATCAATATTACATACAGGAGGCTATAATCAGTCACGATCTTGTGATTACATATCTATAGAAACATAAATATTGAATCTTATAGAAAATACCTGAAGGCTCCATCATCCTACTGCACGCGTGCGCGCATAATCCCACCGGAGTCGACCCTAAGAAGGAGGAATGGCAGCAACTGTCCGCCGTAAGTATTTGCAATCCATACATGACGACTGTTATCCTCGAAGTGTTAGGCAGATGTGTGCCGAATATTACACCCACATTTCTCCAGTTATGTTTAATATTGCCATCAACTAGGCACACATCCAGACTCCGTGACTGCTACTGAGAATTTCCTGATGGAAAAACCCAGTATCACTTTGCCCGACCGGGGAATTGAACCCAGGAGCTCAAACTCAGCAGTCGTGCTTGCGACTATTAGACGACACGACAACGAGGCAGTCATTTTATATTAATATCATTAATGCGAAAGAAATGCTAGTCTATCTGTTACCTTTTCATGGTAGACCGGATTTAAATGTAATTTGGCACATAATGTACTGGTTGCAGCATACTTTTTATCCCGGAAATAATACATTCATGCCGTAGAACCGCCTCGCAGTGATGATATGTTCTAGTTCGAAGAAGATTACAATATAAAGAACACATTGGCAAAGTTAAGAGCGGTCTTTTGAAACTTGTCATAAATGTCATTTCTACTGAAATTTATAGGTCATCAAAGACAAGAAGCTACTGCCATTCTTCGACATGGCGTATCAAGGGTTCGCCACCGGTAGCGTTGACAACGACGCGTTTGCCGTACGTCTCTTCGAAAAAGAGGGCCATGAGTTGATGTTGGCACAGAGTTTTGCCAAAAATATGGGTAAGTGTATCATTTTAAATTTTGTGTAAATGTTACATTTATGCTCGCGACTATAAATAGTGAGAAAACACTTTAAACATTATATACAGGGTTATTTGTAAAACACCAGCAACCTCTTAAGAGGTCATTGTACTCATCATTATGAACAACTTTTACTATGGGACCAAACCAGAAATCGCGAAAAACAAATCAGCTGTTCCCCACATTTATGATCGATTAACTCGTCAAAATGTAGGGAACAGCTGATTTTTTTTTCAACTGAAGTTGATAACTTTTATCACAAAGTGGTTGGAACCAGCGGTTCCAGGTGACTCAGCAAACATTCTGTAACTAAAAATATCATAGAAGAGACTGCATTTCTCTGTTATGCAAGGCAAGAATTGTCTTGCCAGATAAACGTGCATAATCGGTGCACAAGACATTGATGAATTATGTTAGCTATCGGAAAGTACCCAAATATATCGTCGTGACGAAATATTTATGATGTGCTTCAAAGATAGTTGTAAGATATTACCGGATTACAGTATCAGTAAGATACCATTACCGTGCCTAAATTTTACTCGTGAAAAAGTTATGTAGATGTAGTGTGCGTAGCGTAGCGAAAGCGGGGGGTTATCCTTACCAAATAAATTATAGGACTGCAAAATTTGACAATGCATGTCAATTACGCAATTAGTCCCAGTTCTTTTTTAGTAAAAAGTTATTTAAATAAATAAATAAATAATAAAATAAATATCCCTGGACATTTTCACACAGCACCATCTAGTCCCAAGCTAAGCAACCTAATGCTTGTGTTATGGTAACTAGATGGCTGATAAACTACATATATACATTTTTTTTTGTAAATACATACATATTATAGATAGAAAAACACCCAGACCCGGAACAACTACTTGTAGGTCATACAAATATTTGTCCCGTACGGGAATCGAACCCGCGACATGCAGCGCAGCAGTCAATCGCTTGACCACTGCGCCAACCGTGTCGTCATTAAAAGTCATCATTTAAAGCTAGTTAGGACATCCTATTCATTCCTAAATAAGGGGGCGAATGAAACCCATGTTACGCCACTGTGGTACGTGGTACAGCGGGGTGAATCGAGACACAACTTTGAAAGGCATTTTAACTTTGAATTCATATGGTATGTTGCCAACAAGGTCTCTAAACAATTAAGTAGTACAGTAGTTGATGTAGTCATGTATACCTACATATTGGATTTCAATTAATAATGTAATCCATTGTAAGAGTTATTATTCCATATCAGTTGTTACGCGAACATTCTGATTAGGTTTTGTCAATAAAAACGATGCAATAGCTTATTAGTCTGTTGTTAAGTCCCCGGTGACGTCAAACAATGCTTGTTTATGAATGATGAACCGCGTGTTTACTGTTCTGACCCAGTTATCTTATCCGAGTGTTTTTTTTATATCACGTCAATAGGATCGATTGTTGTTTACCCTCGTGGAATATTGTTACACAATTTTGCCAAAATTTAGACTATACATCCAGACTGTACAGCAAATGTTTTTTTTTATTGGTTGCGTAACTTAAAATATTCCGGTCGGGTTTATCTTGAGGCGGAAAGTTTACTGCGTGTGCTTACTATTTCGTTTGTTTATGGGGACAGATGGAGGTGTCTATTTTATTTGGGGAATTTGATGCGCAGTTAATGGCTAACCTGCTTCCAAGGCTCAGAAAATAATTGAAAGATAGTCTAGTTTATTAGTCAAATTAATACTTTAATTGCACATCGATCTACGAACACAATGCGGCGACGACGACGTTAGGTCTTCGGAATTGTATTTGGTGACTTACCTCTTATGATTTTTTTATTTGCTGACAATAATCTACAGTGACAACAAAATTATTATATTCCAGGCTTATATGGCGAGCGTGTGGGCGCGCTCACTTTCTTGTGCGGCGATCAGGAAACTGCGGCCAAGATGATGTCGCAGATCAAGATCTTGATCCGTACAATCTACTCCAACCCTGCTATCAACGGCTCGCGCATCGTCACGGAGATTCTGACCAACCCCGATCTTAACAAGATGTGGTAAGTTCCCTTGTCTTTTTAAAAATTCAAGAAGATAGACGTCGGTGCCGAGGCCGACCCAGAAAGAGGTAGCCAGACGACCGCAACGTCCAGCTTACGACAGCTGATTCTAGACGGAACGGGACCTATCCCGTGCCTGCTCGAACCAGCCCCCGCTTGCGTCGCCCCTTGGCTAGGGGGAGGCCCAGCAGTGGGACATGGTGTGCCACGTCGCTCTTGTCATTGTAGCACTGATCTCCACTTTTGTGAAAACCGGGTCTTACAGAAACCGAGCAAGAAAGAGATGTTATCAACTGTCCTGAATAGCGTCATCTCTTTCTCGCATGAAAATTGTTATGCAAAAATGCATGTGTGTGTGGTGGTCACAAGTGTGACTGCATAGCATAAGGTCCTGGGTTCGATACTCAGGTCGAGCAAGGTGTTATTCAGATTATCCATCAGGAATTTCTCGGTAGAAGCCATACAGCCTGGATTTGTGCCCGGTTGATGGCAATAGGCTCGCCCCCTATTACATGGGGCTTAAATGTAACTTTCGAAATGTGGGTGTACTATTGAGTAGGTACACCTCTGCCTAACTCTTCGGGAATTACAGGCGTAATGTTATATTCACAGGTTGACTGACGTGAAACGAATGGCTGACCGTATCATCAGTATGCGCAAGAAGCTGCGCGAGGGAATCGAGAGTCGCGGCAACAAGCAGTCATGGAAACACATTACCGACCAGATCGGCATGTTCTGCTACACTGGCCTTAAACCCGATCAGGTATACATTGTACAGATTGTACTACAAATTTAATCCGTTACCACACTTATCGGTCAGAAAGGGGTTCATGTCCAATAAAAGCCGAACTAAATGCGAAAAATTAATGTAATACATGAAAAGCGGGTTTTGCGTTGTAGTCGCCCCCTTATTATCAACTTGCAACTCGGTTCTACTAAAATACGCATACATAATTTTAATAACACGTCTTCAAGTTCTACAACGCCGGGCTCAAACACAAACAAATCTAAAATTACGACTGAACTGTATCTGGTGTTTACCTTTGAATGTTCAGTAATACGATAATAGCGTCGGGAATGCTCGCGGAGGCTCGCACAGATGGCTTCCTCGCTATCATGCGAAAGAAAGCGGCCTCCTTACTGCAGCGCCTGCAGGGTAGTGACAACAGAATTATGGAAGATGATCGCTGCCAGACCGGACTGTCCCTTCCAGACACAGTGGGGACAGTCATAGGTCTAAATAAATAATTAAGTTGTAAACTCTAACAATACAAGTTTAATTTTTTTTATAGCTACAATTTCTATATACTACGTTCTACTGTTTTCCAGGTCGAGCGCCTAACCAAGGAATTCCACATTTACCTAACCAAGGACGGCCGTATATCCGTCGCTGGCATCTCTTCAAAGAACGTTGATTACATCGCCGAAGCAATGCACAAGGTCTCGTCTTAAACGCAACATGTCAAACAAACAGGGTACTTGTCAATTCTTATTTAATGCTCTTCAGTTTTTGACCACAGGAATGATTTTGTCTACCTTTTCGCTTTATCGTAAATATTAAAAAACGTTTGAAACGTTCCATGTGAACTAAGAAGCTCGTGATTTTCCTCAACATTGTGCATTTGTAGTGCAAAGTAATTACACATGAACATTTTGTTTCAGCATTTTGGATACAAAGCCGACGACCATCATTCTTGCATTATAACAACACGATTTCACGGTCAAAACCTTACATAATAAATGTATGCGTGGTTTTGGTGACTCTCCGTCTCTTCCTTCCGTGTAAAGAATTCGTACCCAATCGTGTCGCGTCGTGTCGTCCTCGTATTCGTCTTTTGCAAAAGGATGAGACCGCTTTTACTCCAATGTACCGAAAGAGCTCAGTATTTATGGAACCAGCTTGTTTTTAATGATTCATATTTTTTTAATTGCTTTTATTGCCGTATACTTTATTTTTTATTACCATATACATTTTCTTTTGTATGTATATTTTATTTTTTAAATTAAACAAGTATTCCCCGTATGCATAAATATCTTTTATAAATTTTATGTGTTCTTGTCATTTCGTGTCAAAATTGTGGTTTACGTTTAAAATAAGACGTTTATGAATAAGGGGTTAAGTTTATACATAAATATTTCTTTTTTTTATTTTATGGTAAACCTTAAAACTTTTTTTGTTTACTTTGCTTTTTACCAGACTATGATATAGTTGCGAGTTCAGATAAGAATATGGTGGATTTTTGAAACGGGGCAATAAGGGCTGGGGTATAGTTAGTTTGCGATTCGTGGCTTTTGTAGTACTTACACCTCAGTTGGTACCACAACTCTTTTAATCCTTATTTGCATCATAAAAATAAACCGCAAATTGAACGTTTTTCTAGCTAACTGTACCGTTCTGTTACTCGTGACTAAGTAATAACAGCTGCACGGGCAAGGGCGGATCCAGCTTTCATGTCAAGGGGGGGTCACATAGTCGTGATCTAGTTATGACGGGCTCAAATTCGATTACAATAATAATTCAAATTAAGAAGAAAATGTTTTATTGCTATACGTCAAAATACTTTACAATATCGGCTGTGGAAGGTAAAATCAAAACATTCCTCAGTCGATTTCTAATCTTATATTAAATTGTGATATTGAAATATATCCCACTATTAGAATTATTTATATATTCTTGCTACACTACCAGTTAGTGTAGCGAAAAAAAATTATACTTAATTTTTTTTTTTTTTAATAGATTTTTTTTTCCCAGTCCAGGGGGGGTCATGACCCCCATGACCCCCCCCGCCCTGCATCCGCCCTTGTGCACGGGACGATTGATCAGGTTAGGCTACCTTTGCTGAGGTCGGTTCATGGATACATATCGACACCCCTCGGTGCTTGTGAAAGCGCGGTCATCAAAGTCAAACCGTTTAGGATAAGCGTGGCTGAGATGCAGGTGACGTAGCACAGCATATACAGATTTTGCAGTGCAGGGTAGGCGAGGCAGACAGGCCGCGAGCGCATGCTGCGACGCAGCTCAGACACATTCGCGATCTAACTAGTACAAAGAATAGACGTGTTCGAGTTGACGAGCTAAGAGTCATATTCCGATTATAAAATTAACGAGTTGTTACTTCACAGTTTGTCAAAGCGTAAAAAAACTATTTGGCAAAGTGATTATTTGAAAACGCACTAATTCAATTAAATGTTCTGTCATTACAACAAAATTAATAATTGGCGGTACAAAATACGTGTCGACAAGCACGCGTGCATATAACTGTGCCGGCACTGCAACGAGACGCAGAGTACGGCAGGTGCATGTCTGCGTCACATGTACCTGCACCGCAGCTCTTAGTACGTTCATTACTGTCATTCGTGGATCATTGACAGCCATTACGGAGGCGTAAGCCCGAAACTGACAACCAGTCTTACGAAGGGAGATCGTGTTTCTCAGATATCAGGTTCGGATGTCAAATTCGCAGTTCTTCCATGCAAGACACTGGAATTCAGCAGCATGAGGTTTGACTGGAAGCCGACCCAATACAATTGGGTAAAGGTAGTTGGATCATATTTCTAAAATCTGTGAATGCAGTTAGGATAAGGAATTACTCAAAAAGTTACGGACATAACCCTCAGATATTTTTCCTATCTGCAACGGTAAAGTTATGCCCTTGTCAGGTAACTGGCCTGTCTCAAAAATCCCCACTTACACGTACAGTACGTATTAAAAACTTCAGGAATTTGATTAAAATTTTATTCGTTAAAATAAGTAGATAAAATAAACTTGCGAAAAACAGAAAATTGTATCAACATGTTTGATTCTACGACGGTACTAGTTATTTCTACGCAAAATATTTACAGCTGACGAAACAAATAAACATCTTATCCCGTGTCCTAATACAAAGCGATAAACGGTCGCACGAATGTGTGATCGTCTCAAAAATTTGTTTGGAAAACAAACAGAACTCGACGATCACGTATTCACGCGAGTATCGACTACTTATATTAGGACACGGCCTTATTCTATGTTTACAAAATAAACTGATGCAGGTCAATCGTTAACATTGCCTTGAAATTTTAACAAGAATTGATATTATACAACAGTTGAATCCTTTAAGGACACATTATACATAAGGAGAACACATTTTATCCACAATTTTATTGCATCGTGGTAACAATCTTAAACATATTCACCTGCATCCAATATCCTACCTAAACCTATTAACATTTCGCTAAACTAAATCAGTTTATTGGAGGACATACATAGACATCCAAAAATGCTTTCTCGTACATTATGATACAAAATATACTAATAAATTTTTGTTAGTTGACATTTGTCAATGATATTTCAATTAAATAGTAACATTAATATGTACAGATTTGTCATAGAACAAACTAATTGCTACCCATGGCACAATTTCTTTAGAATGTAAGTACATACATTCCATTTAAAGCAAGAAATATGTACCATTAATATACACACCTCAAATGTCGAGGTTCCATTTATCTTGGAGCTCCGACCTGATCCGGGCTCTTCTGATGTCAATGAGGACGTGGCTTATGTCGAAAACGATCAACATGTACTTTAGTAGAAGAATATTGAGGGGATTAAACTTTATTAACTCCAAAATATAAGTCAACACTTATTTTTATAAGCATCACATTTAAACCTAAGCTTAACTTGTGTTTAAATAATTGTACACAATCACAAACCTTTCCTTCCTATAGCTTAATATGTCAATTGTCCTGATTAAAAGAAACATAAGTATCGTGTAGCACCACCATTTTTAAAACAACCTGTAATTAAATCTAGATAGACTACCTCTTCCTTAATGTCTGTCTTCCCTCACGTCCGTTTGCCTCAACCAGCGGTGCCGCATGCCGGCGTCATGCGTTGGTAACTTAACTCATAATTGGTAAAAAAAAACCGGCAAGTGCGAGTCGGGCAAGGGTTCCGTACCATTATCTAGAAAAACGGCAACAAAAACTATGTCTGTTGTATGGGAGCCCTACTTAAATATTGTTTTATTCTGTTTTTTTAGTATTTGTTGTTATAGCGGCAACAGAAATACATTTTGTAGCAATGATTTGATTGGTATTAGGCTTATTTTGCATGTAGGGATACCGATACATAACTGGATACTGGATTCCGTTAAACATATAAGTTACGTTTTGTCTCGCTCTAGGTGTTCCTGTTAGACACACATCGCAACTAAGGTTTTGGCAACTGAACCTTTTTTACAGTTTAGCTGTGCTATGCTTATTGTACAGGGTATTTCCAAAATTTATAATATGTGTTTTGTCAGATAGTCTATGGTAAATAAAGCAAACATTATCCTCGTGATTTAGGAAGATATTGTTTCAACCCTGTTTTACAAAACAATACCTAAAAATATTATACAATATAATACATATTCTTTTGTAAATCAAGGTTTTTGAATTAAATTACGTTTGACATAAGTAGGATCTGACCGGTAACAGATACACTAAGTTTATTTAAAATTTTATTTATGTAGACACTGGAAGGTCTGGTTGTATTAAAAAAATGCCGTTTAATGTCCACTACAATAGTACATTCCAAATCAAAAGTGAATATTTTGAATCCTACTCAATGTGTTTAAATCTATTACTTTATACTGCGCTATTTATTATGCTATAAAATTAAACTGTTTTTATACAATATTATACACACCTCTAAATTTCTTAGCATTTTATTATGAAAAATAAAATTATTGCTATGTTTGCTTACATATTTAGACATTGTTATCGCACCCTAGGTAGATTCTATTAGAATTATTACAACGGTGAAAAACTTGTGAAATAAATAATGTGATTAAATATTACAGGTGACTATGAAAACCTAAAAGGAAATGTATTTATAAAATAAAACATTCTAAATTTTAGTATTGTATGAAGGCTATACCAGTATGCAGTAAGTAGCTGGGATATGTTTATGTAACAGTTGCTGTGTTGACTCTCCGCCCTGAACTCCGACATTCAATATATAATACCAGTCTTCTAAAAACACAGTCGTAAAAACAAACCTAAAGATTGAAATTAAATCTAATTAAGAGGCGTTTTGCAGTTATTGCATTTAGAATTGGTAAGTAACATAACATAAATAATACAAAAATCATTATCAAGAACTAAATATTTAAAAACAATTTGTGCGTACACTTCATGAGAAAAGTTGCCTTGGTAAACTAAATCTATAATTTAAATTACATTCCACAATAATATATACGGGGATCAAGCATGAATCACATAACATAGGTCCCATATTTTATCAAATATGTAATAATAATTGTTTAAAAAACCAAACAACCACACTTACATGAGAATATGATATTACCATTGAAACCCACTACAGTATGCACGACGACCAATCAAGCTTTACAAAACCAGTGTATGCGGGCGGATCTCTCATTGCACGGGAAATCTATACAAAGCGGGGCCATGTATACTGGAAATGTATAGCTTGTTGTGTCCCGAGTGTACCCTGGCGTTAATATGACACATGAAGCTTCAGATAAGTATAACAGATGGCGCTTTATAAAGCCCAACCATTTTCGATAACTCTGGAGCTATATTTACAGCCTGCAACTGTACTACACTGTATGCATTGTCTTTACATAAACTTATAATAATATATGCACATTTTTGAATGCAGTTTACTTATGGAACTGCAGTTATATGCACATAAAAGCAATATATTCCTAGTTACTGTAAAATATAAGTTGTCTTGATTGCGTAAGTAGCCAAATGCAAAATTGTATGAATTTACATGAATAAATAAGTTATTCATGACTCCTATGTTTTATTTCAAAACTCTTACTTGAGCAATGTGTGAACCAAACCTACTGAATATTTTTGCAAAGATAATTGTTGTTTTATTTCATATTGTAATGTTTCAAATGGTAAATTTACGAATTGTTAGAAATACGAACAAAACTAAACTGCTGGTTTTAAGATCTAACGCGTATTTGCAGATGAGATTATTTGAATATCCCCAAACTACTACTAAGCTGTTTTTCAATCTGTTAGCCTCTTTATTATGAAAGGAAATATGTAATACGCAGATAGTATACAAACACCTTTAAAAACTGTATATTTTAACAGAACAAACAAAACGGCACTGATCAGGATCACGCCTCCCTCAAGACCGACAATGTCACCACTTTTCACTTCACATTATATGTCCGCGCTTACTCTAAGTTCATTAAAATTTATTAAAACATATCTTCCACAGGTTCCATCATTTTATTTAACCTACTTTATTGCTCATTTATTTATTTAAAGGCATACTTTCACTTACAGTTTGTGAGTCAGTCGAGTTAGCCGAGTCTTCGCCTAACAGTCTGCTTAGTTGGTCGTCGAGCGCGTCGGCTCGCCTCGGCTCGCGCGTCTTCGCCTCCACCGTGGCGAAAACGTCGTCCCCCGCCATCATGTCGCCCTCGTCCAGATACGAGAACGAGTCCAAGTTTATATCAGAAGTAGTAATTGCAGTGCTATAAATGTCTATTCTCTTCTGTTGTGACTGAGCTTCTCTTACTTTTTCGGAAAGTTTCTCTTTCGCTTTCGTAAGTGCTTCGGACTCTGATTTATCCAGTTTAGAATCGTTCTCTTTTAGTTTTTCAATTTTAGTTTTGAGAGCGAACGACGAATCGTTACTCGACGACCCATCGTCTTGTAGCTGGCTGAGCAACGTTCTGGTCGCGAGGGACATTGCGCTCGAACTGCTGTACATTTCGCTGCTCTCACCTGAACAAATATTTAGGTTTTCTTACAAATTAATCAGAAGAACAAATAAAAATAAAGGTGGAATCAAATGTATAGATTACCGCTTGGTGTTGCCCGTTGCATGCTTTCCTGTGATGAATGTTTGTTTTTTGACTTGTGACTCGCGGATATGTATTCACTGTCGCTGTCACTGGACATGCCCAAGTCTAGATGTAGGGAATTTAACTTGTCCTCATCTTTGCCCTTTCTTGATACTGTGTCAAGTTCCATTTCCCAGTCGGTGACGCTCGACGAATCTTTGACACCTTCTGATTCTTTAGTGTAGTTGGATTTACCATCATCTTTTTCGATTAATGATAAAGTTCCCTCCACCATAGGTACTATTTCTCCTATGCTCTCTGCAGTAGAATCTAAGCTGCTTGCATTACAAGTTTCTTCTGTTATTTGGTTTTCAAACAGCACTGGTGTGTCTGGGGTAATTTGAGACAACTTCTTGCTCTCGTCGGAGACGCGCGGTGCGTTACTTCCGCGACTGTCTAATATCTCTGACATGGTGGTAGTGCGACCAGTCTGTTCGTTGTTCAACTCTAAAACAATAACATTGCCCGCACACTTAGCTGCCTCGGATTGGTCAGCTTTCGACGCTTGTAATAGTTGATTAACATTTTTACCCATTATTACTTTAGACATGTCGTTCCCATTTTTAGCAAATGTTAATGCTTTGCCTATCGTTGTACCCTTTTGCACTACAATAACGCTGCCTTTTGCACTAGATGGTCGAACGATAGGATTGGAAACCTTAGGAGTAGTCACGGGTGCTAAACCCTTTACTGGTACAATATCCGCCAGATTCGCGGTTTTAATTGTCTCCACACCAAGGATTTTAGCATTTGATGGCATTGAGCTAACTGTTGAAGGTTTGGACGTGACAGTCATAGCGGGCGCTTTGGGAATTTGAGGAATAGATTGAGAACTCACTGGTACTAACTTCATAGCGGTGGGTATACCCTTGAAATGTATTAGCGGTATCTGTCCGTCGTTCCCCGGTTTCGTTCGAGCTTTTGCCGGTAACACGACCATTTTTTGACCTGATTTAGGGTTCAAGACAACTGCTTTAGCTGACACTTTAAGGTCAGTGGCAGGGATGCCCTTAGGTGTAAGTGTTTCTGTTAATTTGTTTGATATGCTGTTTGTACTGGTTGGGTGGTCCCTGTGCGACGAGCTGACGGCGGACGTTATTATTACTTTCGAGTTGGACATGTTTCTATTTTCCGACGACGGTTTGGAGACAACAATAATTTTCTCAGACATAAGGGGCGTGCTAGTATTACGAGATTTCGGTATTGAGCCAATAACTTTAGTCGTCACTAGTTTACCCGGCGTGTTCAATGCTTTCTGAGCTGAACTCGGTGCGACAACTACTTGTCTGTTAGACAATAGTTTTATACCCTCTGAGGGCTTTTGTAATAACTTGATGTCAGACATTTGTACTTTCTTGTCTGTGCTTATTTCTCCGCGATTCTTTATGATAAGTTGGCAAGGTTTTCCGGATATTGTATGCTTGTGGGAGACGGGCGTGCTCTGAGCTTGTAAGGACGCGGGGTCGTCGGGATGCGCGTTCTCCGACACGTCGAGCTCGTGCGGGACGGTCGCGGGCTGCGTGAGTAGCTGCATGGTGGGCGAGTCCGTCACCATTCCCGGGGAAGACAACACTTTGGGCTTTATTTCGTCCAAATAGTCGGGTTTTGTTTTATTACCTAATATAGATTGAGCATAACTAGCTTGGAAAGTGTTAGGAGGGCCTGAATACTCCATCTGCATAGAAGTTGGATTGTACTGTTTGTTAGGAGAAGCTGGCATTTCTTGTTTTTTCATTTGCGATTTTGATACCATTTGTGCACCCTTAGAACTTTTATGAGACCTGCTCTTATGCGGCGCCGAGCGCGGACCGTGGCTTTGACTCGGTTTACTGGTGGACACTTTGCTTACTTGATTATATGAGTGTTTTGACTGCCCTGATGGTTTACCTGCACAGAAACATTTCAGTGTTAAACTATATATTGGAAAATTAATTTCTGTTGGTAATTTATAAAAGCTTTTTTCCTCAAAAATATTATTTCATGCATAAAGCGATAAATAAGTCAATAATATATTATTAATATGTAAAGCCGACTCACTTGTGGCTGGCTGTGAGAACTTGGAATAAATCTGTGATAAATTCAAATGTTTTTGGTTGGTGTTGACAGGTATGTTCCTCATATTTTTGACAGGAGTGCTTGCTTCGTCTGGTATTGCACCACCCTCTGGAACTTTTCGCTTTCGACTTGCAAGTTCTGATTCCCAAATCTAAAAAAGTAAGAACAAAAAAAAAAACTGCATAAGAATTTAGAATTCTATAATAAGAAAAGGGGAAAGTTGGTCTATTTACAGTTTACATGCATCAATACATAAATAATTTATTAGTAAGATAATTTGTTAGCAAACTGCATGAAACCATACTTATGATAAGATAACAGAAAGAATTTAATTGATTTTTTTTAATCTGCTTTTTTCTGTTACCATGCAACTTTTATGGTTTATTTAACTGCATAGTTTATTGATGTTATGTAACCCTTTTTTTTTTGGGATGGGAAATCATCAAATGACTCCTCCTGCTCTGGGCGGAGCGGAAGGGAGTGTCAGACTTTTACTGACTAAAAACCATCCATGTTCCTTCTTTTGCCCTTTGTATTCCAGGGCCGCAGTGTCTGTTTCGAACAGTCCCGCAGCCCTGGATGTTATGTAATCCTGATGTAGTCTATTGAATAAACATTTGAAAATAGTAAATTATTAATTTTAAGAATTAAACCTGAAAAGAAACTGAAAAAGTGGAATTATATTCAAATCTTTCAGGAAGGTATGTGGTGAAAGAAGAAAACTCACCTTAGTTGTCTGATCTTCCATGGCTATGGGAGGGTACATGGTCTCATCCATGGAATCATTAGACGTGAGGGCACTCTCAGCAGTCTGGCCCTCAGTATCAGGTATTCCCTCCTCATTGGACTTGGGAGCTATGAGCCTCTCAGCTTCAAGCCTCTTCTGAATCTCCTTATTCTCAGCAGCGGCAGCCTCAGCAGCCTTATCTGCAATTTCTGTGTACATGGTCTGTGCGATTCCTCGAGGCATGAGGGGCACCCTCCTCCGACCCTCGCAGATCCATGCTAAACCTGTGTTTGGACCTGATAACCTATTTGTTGAAGTAATAATATGATCCATTAATGACAAGTGAGAGTAGTTTATAATATCTTATAAAATATTTATAATTAAATAAAACTAGAATTACATAATGAATACTCCTAAAATCACAAAATTAAATATTTTAGAGAAGTTTCAAATTATTTTTATTTGATGAATCATAAATTAGAATAGTTAAAACACACTGCCTAGAAAAGGATCATTCGTTTTAACATAAAAAAAAATATTAACAAACTTTTTAATGAGTTTGAAAAAGAAATGAATAAAAATAATTTGACATTTCAGATGAATAGGTTATCTGTCAAAATTTCATATTATCAAAATTACTTTCTAACACTTCATAAATACAAATTAACAGCCAGATATGTTTGCAAAAAGCAGTGGTCAACCCACAATGTCAAGCCAAACAAACATCCACAAGGCTAACATTCAATATGTAACAATACAATACACAAAAAGAAGTTTAAAAATATCAAGTTTTTAAACAAACTTGTAAGATTATTATGCTCACAATTAATAAGAAATGCTAACAAACAAGGGCAATATGTTAATACCTTTGACTTTCAGTTACTCTCAGCCATCTTTGACTTTGTGTAACAGTGTTTAAAAATAAATCAACAACCCTACACTGAAAATATTAAATAACAACTTACTGATCTGCAATTGTAGCTAATAACTCATCATTAGACACGCGGCGCGCCTCAGCGCTATGCCGATCATCGCTAATGTGCAAAACGGCGCGCAGTTCTTCCAGTAGCTTTTTTCTGTTGTCTTCCAATGCTCCTTGTGCTCTAAACACACTGATCATATTCGAGTAGGCTTCCAATTCTGGAAACAAATGAATATACTATAGGTTTCTAAACATAATTGTAATACAGTGGTTAACAAACTAGCTAAGATGCGTCGAGTATAATTTAAGAAAACCATAGGAGGGAAAATGAAAGCCATTTATAGGACTAAATATATACCGAGTCTACGGAGCGTTAGGCGACATTCGTCGCGCGTCATATTTAGGAGCATGGGCCACATTTTAGACGGTTTGTATTAAACACTAAAAGTTAACTCTTGATTATATGATTTTAAACATATTTTATAAAATAGTCAATTGGCAAATATCCATACTGTTTACTTCAAACGACAATTCGTTCATTTTGACACTTCAAATAAGAGAAGCGAAAATAAACTGCGTCTTGTCTATGCTGCTTAGTGATACCAGTATATTGGCCTGAAAGTCCACGTTTATCGCAGACCCGTCTTTAGAACGTCCGGAGTGTCTTTCTGATTTCTGAAAGTGTTCCAGGTATTTAGTAACGGAAACCAAAACGTTCAGAATAATGCAATTGTATACTATTTCCTTTCAAGACGTAGCGATTGTGCAGAATAATGTAGCCGCCATGTTATGCTATAATATTTCAAAATGCTTCAAATTAAGTCTTGCTGTAGCTGCGTTTCGATGCGGACGTGTTGCTGACGCATATTAAATATCGCAAATGCAGCGGCACAAGCCGTCGCTTGTTAATGTAATGACCAAGGGTCAACAACTTGTGGCAAATGAATTACTGGCGTTCCTGCGTGTGATGGACGAGGCGTCCTTAGTCCAAATCTGCGCTACGAACCTCAGTGAAGATGACATCGCTGATGCCAAGCTGATGCTATACCAATTGTTCAACAAGAGCGAATCATACAGGGGATAACCAGCGTGATTATATGAAACGGAGACCGACTTTCAACGTTTGTGGTCAAGGATTTGCACAAGCTCCCTCTCGGTACGTTCGATCACGTCGAAGTTTGGAGTCTATTGTAATAGGCTGAGTCTAATTGAGTTAGTCTGTAAGGTATTTATTTAGCTATGGGCCAATGTTGCCTGAAAAGAAGTAAATGTTATGTTATTAAGCAACATTTTAGTTTTACAACATCTGAACTGTTTCGAATTTCTTAAAACAAACTCAAAGCACAAACAAAACATAAAACAAAGCACAAAGCTCAGCATTTTTAAGGGACTTTTCATTACAATGTTATTTATATGTGAGGTAAGTTAACTTCCGATCCAACACTACACCAAACAAGATCCTTTATTGTGTCCAGTTCTGCAATTTTAACTACACTGTTGTAATAATGTTGCTGCCATGTACACTTCGAAGCCCCTTTTTTTTATTTTGGAGGGTGGGGAATCATCAAATGACTCCTCCCGCTCTGGGCGGAGCGGAAGGGAGTGTCAGACTCTTACTGACTAAAAACCACCCATGTTCCTTCTTAGGCCCTTTATGTTCCAGGGCCGCGGTATCTCTTTCAAACAGTCCCGCAGCCCTGGCAGGCATCGGCCCTTGCGGGCCCCTCCCATTTGCTGACATCTCTTTGAGGCGCGCGTGGAACACGAACGCGCCGTCGTCACGGCCTGTCATCATACGACGGACGGACTGCGAGCTAGCCCATTACTCACCGTCCACAGGCCCGCGCCTACTGTGGCCGAGAGCCATCACGGCGTGGCCCCCGACGCCCGGTGCTTCTCCTCCCGCGGCGGCTGGGACGTGAGGCTAACTCCCTCTCACGTTCCGCCGCCTCCTTCGCTAGCATGACTGCTTCGCAGAAGGAGGCGACCGCTTCCCATTCCCTCTCGCCCCGAACCATGGCTTGAATCAGGGCCGGACGCGAGAGGTCGCCGCCGCCAATCGCCGCTACGAGGACACGGCGGCGGTGCTCCACCCAAGCGGAGCAAACCTTCACGGTGTGCTCCACCGTGTCCTCCGGGCGATCCTCGCAATGAAAGCACCCGGGCGTTTCCTCCCCCCCGATTCGGTGCAGGTACCTCCCGAAACATCCGTGTCCGGTGAGGACCTGCGTCAGGCGGAAGGTGAGGGCGCCGTGGCGCCTCTCAAGCCACTCCTCAAAGAGGGGACTTATCGCCACTATCGTGGCGTGCCCTGCACGGGGTTGCGATAGTCGCTCTCTCCATGTCGCCATGAGACACTTCGACCCCCCTAAAGAACAATATCATCCTAGTTTTTTCCCAACTTAGTTGGAGTTGACTTCATCTTACTGGATGCAGCTGTATACCAATATTTTATTTCGAGCTAGTGGAGCCTCAACAACCCACTAACTGGGTACCACAATACCCCGTAGTGATATTGGTTATCAGACCATCGGGCTTCTGTCTGCCAATAACGACTGTAAAAGATCTACAAACGAAAGTTAGGTACAGATAACGGAGTGATATATTTAGGTACGAGGCATAATTAAGAGTAAATTAAGATAGCAATTATTTTAATGGATTTTTATTTCTACCCGTAAGATTGAAATAAAAGGTCCCCTTACTTTGGGATAATACTTTTAATTGCAACATTCAATGTTTGTACCATAGACCTAGACGCGATCAGTGGTTGTTTATAAAGTAAGTAAAGAAATGACATATTTTTATTTTTGTTCATAGAAGTAATAATTTCCAAATTGATGACGTTTTAAATGATTTCATGTAATTTAAATAAATGGTATAGCATTTGCATACTTTTTATGTTACTAAAATATTTCAATATAGTGGTTTTATTGCTATTTTAATTAGCTTTTTGTGTAGTAAACAATTTCCGTAAACAGCAAAAAATAGTCTAGCCATGCCGTCAATTTTGAGTTTTAATAATTTCTGGACCTTATTATATATAATTTTTTTGAAACATAAAAATGCTTCAATAACTTAGCAATTAACGTTTAAAACTACAAGAAAGTAATACGAATAAAAAATATAAAGCACACGGAACATTCAAATTTCAATATTGCTAGTTAAAAAAAGATTTCGTTCCATAGCATCGCACTTTTTTTTAAACAAAGCACAATCCCTGAATTTCGTAGTTTTAAGAGTGGTTTTACTCGCCATCCCTATCTAATTTGCGTTTTGGACTGTGAGTGGGAGTGCGATGATGATTTCAGATTCATGATAACATTATCGACAGTAGCGGTACTGTTTTTTTATTTACAAGTTGCAAGCGTCTCACTCTGTCATTCAACTGTTCAACAATCGTCAACGATCTTTGAGTTTGAATTTCATTGAAAGAAGTGCAAAAATATTTTGGTGTTTGAAAAACAATACCGTAATTTATTAACTACGATGGCCGACGTGGACGAAATAATCAGTTACATAAAGTCACTAAAGAAAGGGTTTGACAAAGATTTATTCCAAAACAAAATCGATGAATTAGCTTATGCAGTCGATACAAGTGGTCTGCAATACAATGATTTCCACATTCTGTTCAAAGTTTGGTTGAATTTATATATTCGTGAGTGTTTTGATCTATTGTGATAATACTAATTCTCAAATGATCGTGTACCTAAATAAATTGGTTGGTGTGTTTTATTTACAGCTATTAGAAAATGGACAAACTTGGGGGCTTGCCTTGTGCCTTCAGAGAGCGTGGAGGACCGAACCGTGGAGTACGCCCTGAGCTGGATACTTTCTAATTATGAAGACCAGACAAGTTTCTCACGTGTTGCATTTTTACTTGACTGGCTGACAGGTAAAGCAAGTAGCTAGAAAGATACTTATACATACTTTATATTGACTACTATTTCAGTGAAATTTTAATTTCAGTATGCCATATACATAACAAGATAACATTATGACATACCTACTTGTGATTCCCTCCAGGGATAGACAGTGGTACAGTCAACAGCAACTCAATGGTAGTACACTGTGAAAACCACTTACTGCTATGACATAAAGACACAGTCAATGTAAAATGTTTAGCTTCAGAAATGTTTCTTGCCAATTTCAATCCAGTAAACATTATATTTTACTGCTTCCAGCTGCGATGGAATGTAACTGCATTGACATGAAAACCCTGAATACAGGATATGATGTTTTCTACATTGGTTTGACTTATGAAGTTCTGGTAAGCATCCATAAAAATCTTACTTATTACTAAGCATAAGACTTTTCTATTTGTTTGAAAATATATTGTAGCTGATGAACCACATACAAGGTAGAAGGGACACACTTTAAAACGGTTACCACATATGTAGTACATCATTCTGATCCTAGAAAATTTTCATCAGTAATAAAAAAAAAACCAGCTATTCCATACATTTTGACTATGTACTTATTTAATAGGGGTTCAGATGATGTACAGAATATGTGTTAACACATATTAACGCAAATGTCTACCACACAGTATAGATTAAATTTTTAAATTCATTCTCCACGTATAGACAAAGCACAATCATGTTACACCATGGACTTTTACACAATACCAATTCTTTATAATATAAAGGTTGATCCCATATCCCTATGGGCACATGGCTGGTCCAATGTATTTTAGTTCTCACAGGTTTTGAGTTATAGCCCGGCTGCCGTATACACAACCCTCCCATTCTTCTTTTTCTTTGAGTTTCTGGCATATTTGATTACCCTAAAACTTCAAGTTTCCTATTGAAGTATTTTTATTCATTCAAGGCTGCATTTAAGCTACAAGTGCAGCTGCCTATTGTTGCCAGATATTTCAGTAACTCACATGCTTCTAGTTTTAAAAGATGGTTGCAAAAATTAAATTAGAAAAAAAAATTGCCTGTGTTTATTGGGTCTTCTGTAATATACTAATTTATATGGTTTAAGAAAGATATCTGAAGTCACTAAATTACTGAAGATATTAATTGTTTTCAGACACCACATGCAACTAAACTAGTATACACCCTGACAAAGCCTAAAGACGTGACGAGAAGGAGAGTTCTTGAGTTGCTTGACTATGCCAAGAAGAGAGAAGCTAAAAAGGTAAAAAAAAAACTGGGAAATAAATGAATATTATTTATTGATACATGTCATGCAAAACAAACAAATATATTATGATTGCCGTGTCACCATGCAAATCATCATCAGCATCATCCACAGCCAGACTTCACTTGCTGCTGGGTATAGGACTCTCTTTGCTTGCTTCAAGTTCTATATTCCTGTCCCAGCCTCATCCAGGATATACCTTTGAAAGCATGCACACACACTGTTTAGTATACTGAATGATCTATATGTGGTATAAAAGAAAGTTGCTTGTCTGTGTGACTGCAATAGGTCTTTCAAACCGCCACATGGGTTTAAGCCACTTTCCACCATCCGAATCAGAGAATTCATTCAAAACAAACTAGTGTGTGTGTGTGTGTGTGTTTTTTATTTATTTATTTTAGTTAACGAGTTCATGAAACCGTCTTCACCATACATCTGTTTATCTTGATGAAGAAACTGTGATCATACACATCCTTAACTGATTAAAATTTAACTACCATTTTGTATTACAGAGCATGTGCAGGCAGCTACAAGTCCTCTTAGGGCTCTTCAAGTCATATAAACCAGAATGTGTCCCTGAAGATGTACCAGCTATCTCCATCCATAGTGCATTCAAGAAGATCAACTCCTGCCTCCTTGATAGATTCAAAAGAAACCAGGTATAAAGAAGAAAAAACATTTCAATAAAAAAAGTTTATTCATAGACAATTTTCTAATGTATTTGTTTGTTTTAGGAAAACAGGAATACAATCCCTAGGGAAAAACATTATCTAACATGGAATAATCCTATCAATTCTGTAAGTATAACTTTTTACCTGTGATGAATGGCAGCACAATGAATATTGTGCAGCAACATGAATTTTAGAAGTTGCATAAGCATAATCAGCCTATAATGTTCCCACTGCTGGGATACAGGGCTCCACTCTATGAGAGGGAATGGGCTATAATCCACCACATGGGCTCAGTGCGGGTTGGTAGATGTCACACGTCTTTGATTTTTTGGTTCTAGCACATGCCTGTTTCCTCACGATGTTTTTCTTCACCGTTTTTGAGAGCAGTGGTGGTGAAATAAATTACAATATAATGCGTCTGCCTATTTTCAATCAAAAAGCTTGGTCAAAAACAAAGCTACAATACATAAAGTATTTCTACCATTAATAAATAGTGATGTTATTCTTTCCTAGGAATCAATCTCCACATTTTTATTTAACCTGTATTGTCCCACTGCTGGGCAAAGGTTTCCCCCCTAACCTTCCATTCTTCTCTCTGTGCTGGTTTCTCCGACCAATCTCTCATAAACTCATCTAAATCGTCACTAGTGTTTTCTTGGTTTCCCTCAGCCCGACGCCCGTCTTCTGGCACCTACTGCGTGAAGACTGACTCATCGATGCATTTTCCACAAATAATCATCAATATTTTGTTTCTAAATATAATATAATTACAGGAGCGCGGAAGGAATAAGAAAGCAGACCCTTTGGTGCCTAACATGGAAATCCTCAGTATTGGCTCAAAACAGTATGCAGACAAGGATCCATATAAAGACTTGCTTGATTTTACGGAGTAAGTAGTAAGATAAACATTTACATTATATTTAGCATTATGCTAATAGAGTTATGGCCCATTCCCTACCTAACACTTATCATCTGCCAGTTCGGCTACTGTAGAAATAATTTGGTCATCATATTGGTATCCTCGACCCGTCCCAAATACAATGGCCGTGTGGAGCCCCTCTGCAGGATTTGCCCCATCTCCTTTCATGCCGTTCCTCCAAAACCATCTGTACCTTCCAGGATTCCGAAGCCAGCCATAGGGCTGTGCTGGTGGCTACATACTAATCGAATATAATTTGAGTCTATCAGTACGCATGCAAAGAAATAGAAAAAAAAAATCTTCCTAGCTTTTTCCCAACTACTGTCCTCACTCGGGGATAATGGAGCTTTTTCCCGGATTAAGAAGAGATGGCAGATATGAGAGCCGATGAATGGCTGAAAAGGCCACACTCATAATTCGCGAAGGGTTGGGAGTCGACTTTAGTGAAAGAATTTTCGGAATCGGATCTGAAGTTCCGAAGATTACCCTCTACATACAAACTTACAAACAAATTTTACCTCTTTATAATATAAGTTTAGATGAATACTTCGACTTTAAATGCTTTGATTTTGAGTTTGTGCTAATTTGCATGGGCAATTTTTTTTTTCTGTATCTCAAAGCTTTGCTATAAACTACCCCTAACATAACCCATTCGCATGTTCCACAGCCCAGTATCAGTGCTCCGCTGTAGCGTCCAAAGCTCCACGACGCGGCCAGCTCGCTTGCGGTCCCTGCTGTGTAACGAGACCGGCGTCGCCCTGCTAGCGATCGCGTCACATGCCGAGCAGCAGTTCTTGTCGCATGACCTGCATTATCTACTGAACAATTGTGAGTATTGAAGTAGCTATGGTGTAAAAATACATTGGAAGAGATGAGTGTTACGATCAAGTAAATTGGCTATCAAAATGATGCAGATGTCACTAAATCACCGAGTCAGCCCAAAATTTTTTGCGACGTAAATTTTTTGACATAACATTAAATTACGCCTGTTATCCCCGAAGGGTTAGGCAGAGGTGTACCTAATTGGACACCCATCTTTCGCCAGTTATGTTTAAGTCCCATCCCATATAAAAGGTGGCGAGCCTATTGCCATATCTGGGCCCAAATCCAGACTCCGTGGCAGCTACTGGGGTCGTCCATTAATCACGTGTTGTTTTTTAGCAACTTTTTAACCCCCCCCCCCGAACCCCATGGTGATATGTGGTGAGGTTTTAGACTACCCCTCCCCCCCTACCCAAAATCACATGTATCTTTTTAGTACAAAGAATCTTAAAAAAATTCAGAACATTAAATCTTTAAAAACAGGTTAACAGGTATAATCTCCGAGCCGGGCGGTTGTCGCGGCCCGCGCGGAAATCGTTGCCTAGCACCGGCGGTTTAGAAACCACGCATTCAAAGAAAAAATAAATACACGTGATATATCACTGCACCCCCCTCCTCACACCTAGTGATATTTCGTGATTTTTACGACCCCCACCCCCCCTTTCGAGCCTCACGTGATTAATGGACGACCCCTACTAAGAAATTTTAATGGAAAAATCTATTTATGTAACAATATCTACATTTTTTGGCAGGTTTTCTAAACATATCACCACACAGCTACAAAGAAAAGCAGGACCTACTGCACCGCTTGGCTATTCTGCAGCACACACTAATGCAAGGCATAGCCGTCATCACCAGGTTCCTAGCGCAATACCTGCCCTTGTGGAACGAGAAGGATTTTTCAGCTGAGGTAATAAACAGCTGCCGCAATTATTCGTCTAGTGGTTGCAAGCGCGACTTCTGAGCACGAGGTCCTGTGTTCGATTCCTAGGTCGGGCAAAGTTTATTGGATTTTTCCATCAGGAATTTCTCAGTAGCAGCCACTGAGTCTGTATTTGGCCCGGTTGATGGCAATCGGCCTGTCCCCTATTAAATGAGACCTAATATGACTGGCAAAATGTGAGTGTACAAGTACACCTCTGCCTAACCTTACAAGGCGCGATGTTATGTTACAATTGTGGATGCGGAATCAGTTTGAGCCGGTTAGAAAGAGTATATGTCCAGCTTAAGCGCAAGCATAAATTTCAATAATATATGCGAGGAATATGATTTAGATCCATTTAAAATTAGTGTGAATTCGACCAGGAGGTGCTTAACCCCTTACCGCATAGCTACCCAGATATGGGTACTTATTTTCAAACGTTCAGAAATAAAAAACGATGTTAGTTTACCCTTTACGGCATATCAAGACATATCAGGCAACGTCCAAACTTCAATAAAAATACAAGTGCAGCCATCTAGTGTACCGCGTAACGAAACTATAACCTGTCAAAATCAGTCGGCGGCCGTTGAAATTTGTCGTTAGTGAGTGGCAAGTTTCAAAAATTTATTTTGTGAACTGTGTCGATTTTTCGTTCGTTCTTGATATCGTGGTGCTAAGAAGACTTATTAAAGGTCTGAAAACACTGAAAACATGTAAGTAAAAAGTAATAGTTTTGCTACAATTTTGCAAACCTTAGCATGACAAATATGGAATATTATGCAGTAACGTATAAATTGGTTTTCCATATTTGGCATTGTATGCGTTACAAGTTATTTTTGCATTCAGCCAGATGTGGGAATTTATGCAGTGAAGCACTATTTGTTTTTTTTCAGAAAAATGGATCCAATGCGATTTTACGGTCTTGATATACCAAATGAAAGCGAAGATGATGACGATGAACTAGCGGGGGATGATCCGGAAGATCAAGACTATGAACCCAACCCTAGATACTAAGCGTAAAATGTGAAGTTCCTATATTACAGATCTCATTACATTTATCTTAAATTTTCATTTAGTTCTGAGTTTTATTTTTTAAACCTTATTTTGTACTGAGGATTGATTTGAAAATATTTTTAAGTGCATGCAATGCCAAATATGGCAATTAGTTTCAGTTGCCTTTACTACAATGCATATTATGCCACTTATGTCAAATTAGTTTTAGTTGCTTTTATTGCATATTATGCCATAAATGGGAAATAGAAGTTTTTTATCATATTTTGAAAAGTAATCAGATTTTGGAAAACTGCCTGAACTAACTTAATAGTACGTGTCAAGGACTATCAAATATATTTTTTCCGGGAAAAATAAAAAACCCATGCGGTAAGGGGTTAACTCTCAAACTTTTCAAGTAGGTTATGTTATTTGTTTTTATTATTTTCTCTATTATTTCAGTCATAATTGCGAACCAAGTATTTATATTGCTTCTTACTTTAATTAAAGCAGTGTGTATTACAATTACAATGTGCTCACACCATAAATTGTAATTGTTTACATTTTTTAGTTTACATACATTATGTTGTTGTCCTATGGTGAATGCTGTGTATACCTATAATAGGCATACATACAGGCACTTTTCTGTTATTTTTATTAATTCACATTCATTCTTAGTATGTACTGCTGCTGGTATACCAAATATATAAATAAAATAAATAAATAATTATTATAAGTCTATACATGAGGATTGTAATTGGCTTTCTGGTGACTTGATTCCCTTTTTTGTTTGTTTTTATTAGCTGTAAGTCCTCCATGTACTAAAATAAATAAGTATATCACACAGCCCATTGCTGCTCAATCAATAGCTAATCTCATTACTATTTTCTGCCAGATCTTGGAGCTAGTCCAGTGGGTGAGCATAGACAGCCCGGACCACGTGATGTCTGTGGTGGAGTCACTCGCGAAGATGTACCATAGAGCGCAGCCGATAGAACAATGCGCTATACTCAAGAGCCTCAACAACATGTACTCTAACCTTGTAAGTATCGTTTTAACATACATATTAACCTGGTGTTCATCTATACAAATAAATAAAATTGAAGTCTCTGTTTGTAATATCAAAATAACAGCTTTTTACTGAATGCATATGAAATAGTATAAGGCACATAAAACAAAAACACAATTTTGTCTGTCTGTCTGCCTGTTCCTTCCGGCTATTCTCCGAAACGGCTGGACCGATTTTGACGGGACTTTTACTGGCAGATTTCTGATGTCATAAGGTCTAACTTAGGCTACTTTTATTTTACTACTTTTATTTGGCTACAGCTAGTATGCTATATCGAGCTTTAGTAAGGGACACGGACAGGGGCAGATTTGATACGTTGGTTGCCCTAGGCCTACGAAAGATTGCCGCCCCCAACAAACAAAATAAACTAAAAGGACAATGACCAAAGTTGGTACCAAAAAGTCTCGCGCCTCAAAACCAAAATATTATAGTAATTAGTTTCATATTTTTTTACGGCATTACGCGTCGGGGATTTGATTTTTGAACTGGAAATATACTTTTCGAGTTTAAAAGTACGAATATTGTTTTACTCCCTTTATATGACGTTCCGTTTCAATTGAACAAACCCTTGTCTGTCGAGCGGACTCTAAAATTAATTACAATTAAGTAAGATCAGTACACCAAATCGATTTAGTTTGGTTTATTGCTATTTGCAACAAAATAGATTTTCTCAGCCTAAAGATTTTGATTTATCGATTACATCCCTAAATCCCGACTAGTTTATAGCACTTACTATACTCTATGGTTTATAGTTATCTTATCTGTGGCATCTGACATTTGTACTGTACTGACTGACTATTGGCAATGTAAAGGTCTAAAATAAAATCGAGTTTCAGTCAAGCATACTGTGGATGTTACTTTAACTCGTAATTCTTACTAATATTAGTGTATTACGCTGTTTTTAGAGCAATAATGTAATGTATGTGTTAAAATACGTCGTTGGTAGCGTCGAAAAAATAGACCTACTTTTTAGGTTAGTTTCGATTTTATAAAATAACTCTGAAACGCGGGTTTTTTTTTCAAAAATAATTTTTGTAGGAGTTAATACGATCAGTGTAGTCTATAAAAAACAAGGTTTGATTTTGATGCAGCATGGTACGGGATTCCATACTTCCATGAGCATTCTCTTTTGAAATAGAAATTAAATTAAAATCGAAAAAAAAAACGATAGTCAGTTAATGATTTAATTATTTCAATCAGTCAATTCAATTCAATTCAATTCAATTCTTTATTGCTTATCACATGTGTTTTATAAGATCTTAAAGATAATAATTAAGTTCACATGGACCCTGTCGGGCACAACAATTTATACAATATTGATAAGTAGTAGCATTTTTAAAATAATCAATATTAATTAAAATTCATAAACTAATTCAAATAGGTAAGTAAATAATTTCACAAGATAAAATAGAGAAATAAAAAGTCGAATAAAATAAATTATAGTCAAATACATCATTTGTCATTAAAATAATAATCAAAAACAAAATGTCAATAAAATAAAAATTATAGTCCAATACATCATGTCATTAAATTAGTAGGCAAAATACAATCATGAGAAAATAATAATCAATTAAAAAATGTCAATAAAATAAAATTAAAATTATAGCAAAATACATCATGTCATTAAATTAATAGGCAAAATACAATCATTAGAACATAATAATTAATAATAATCAAATACAAAATGTCAATAAAATAAAAAAACAAAATTCAATAAATAAGTCTGTAGTTCAATCCACTTATAAGTCATCATTAAAAAAATCATTCAATGAATAATAACAATTTTCAATTAATAGGTTTCTGACTCGTTTTATAAATATTTTGTCATTCTTTTCCATTCTAATGTTATTAGGAATTTTATTATATACTAGCTGTTGCCCGCGACTTCGTTCGCGTGGAAATTTTGTATGTATGTGAGAGACTGCCTCGTTGGTCGAGTGACTCGAGTGGTCGCAAGTACGACTATTAAGCATGAGGTCCTGTGTTAAATTTATTTTTTATTTTAATTACATAAAGCTATATTGCACATTATTTAGAGCTCACCTTTTGAGCAAGGTGATGCTTGTGTGACTCCGCTCTTCCACTTAACATTAAACAATGTATGCAATTGAAAAAAATACTATAAATAATAGTGTTATTGGGTTATTCCATCAGGAATTTTGCAATAGCAGCCACGGAATCTGGATTTGTACCCAGTTGGTGGAAATAGGCTCGGCCCCTATCACATGGGAGTTCAACATAACTGGCGAAATGTGGCTGTACGATTAGGTACACTTCTGCCTAAACCTTTGGGGATTACATGGCGTGATGTGTGAGAACTGACTGGCTGATCAAAATGTGATAATGTGGGTGATGACTACAAAAAGAAGTCCCAAACAAAATTAAAAACCGTTTATTTTAGCGCTATACAACTTTATTTTCACAGTGAACCATCACACGCCTTGTTGGGCACTATTTATTCTAGTACCGTTTTGTATACAACATTAAATGACTTATTATTTTCCGCAAGCACGTGCAAAAGAGAATGCTCATGGAAGTATGGAATCCCGTACCATGCTGCATCAAAATCAAACCTTGTTTTTTATAGACTACACTGATCGTATTAACTCCTACAAAAATTATTTTTGAAAAAAAAACCCGCGTTTCAGAGTTATTTTATAAAATCGAAACTAACCTAAAAAGTAGGTCTATTTTTTCGACGCTACCAACGACGTATTTTAACACACATACATTACATTATTGCTCTAAAAACAGCGTAATACACTAATATTAGTAAGAATTACGAGTTAAAGTAACATCCACAGTATGCTTGACTGAAACTCGATTTTATTTTAGACCTTTACATTGCCAATAGTCAGTCAGTAAAGTACAAATGTCAGATGCCACAGATAAGATAACTATAAACCATAGAGTATAGTAAGTGCTATAAACTAGTCGGGATTTAGGGATGTAATCGATAAATCAAAATCTTTAGGCTGAGAAAATCTATTTTGTTGCAAAAAGCAATAAACCAAACTAAATCGATTTGGTGTACTGATCTTACTTAATTGTAATTAATTTTAGAGTCCGCTCGACAGACAAGGGTTTGTTCAATTGAAACGGAACGTCATTTATATTCAGTTGAAACGGAACGTCATATAAAGGGAGTAAAACAATATTCGTACTTTTAAACTCGAAAAGTATATTTCCAGTTCAAAAATCAAATCCCCGACGCGTAATGCCGTAAAAAAATATGAAACTAATTACTATAATATTTTGGTTTTGAGGCGCGAGACTTTTTGGTACCAACTTTGGTCATTGTCCTTTGGGCACTGAACAACCAACACATAATTGACCGTCTGAAAAGCATGGAGTGCACAATTGAATGCCGGTCACTTTTTCACGGTTTTTTGGTTTGGCCCTGGGATTTGTTGATCAGTTGCATCAAGGTTTCGCATCACCAGAACTGGAACGACAACTTTAAGCTCCAGCTGATGGGACGACTCGCCTTTTAACTCCACGGAGTTGAGAAATTCAACGGGGTAGGCAGTACTATCGTCATTAGCCATCACAGTGTCTAGTGTGTCAGCGTTCTGTCGTCATAAGACGGTCGGACTGCGAGCTAGCCCATTACTCACCGTCCACAGGGTCTAAAGCGGCCGAACGACGCCACCCATCAGCGCCTGGTTGCCGCAGATGTCCTGCAAGCTGCGGTTCAACGCCTCTAATGCATGCTTCTGCGACATTGTGCACTCGTCCTATAGGCTTAACTTCCACTGCTGCAAAAAGACTCCCCCGTTTTCGTGATGTTGCATGTTGGAGTATCTTCGCTTGCAAGATTCAGCGGCAATTTGAAAATTGAATGTGCAGTCTGGCCACCCTTAAGCAAAGTTGCATCAATGCCCGACGAAGTTACAACGACAGTTATGTGACGGCACGGTTTGCGCAGTGGCTGAGCAATTGACTGCGGCGCTGCACACACACAACGTCGTGGATTTTTACAAATTTTAATTTTGTTTTAATTTTTAGAGATTTTTTTTCGTAATGGGTTGTACGTAGTACTTATTACTTCCATGCAAAGAGTAAACACAAAAGGAAAAATAAAACCAAATTCATTATCAGCCATTCCGACTACACTTCGACTAAAACCTATTTACATAAATAATTAAAATTATAGAAATCGCGTGTTGAGATTACTAACTAAATTTTAAACATTAATATCTTTTGCGTCTGTTGGTCGATTTTGATGAAATAAACACTAAATGTTACTCGGAACAATGCTTCTTATGTTTCAATATTTCGATTTTGAATATAATGAAGGATTTTTACGTGATGCGCGCACAAACATACAGACAAACCGACAAACCGACAAACAGACAAACCGACAAACAGACAAAAATTCTAAAAATGGTAGAAATGGGTTCTGTTAGTGTTCCTTTAACACCCCTACTACTTTTTTTCTAAATATTTTCAATGTACAGAAACGCCAAGTCTACAGATTTATTATATGTATAGATTTTTATTGATGTAACGTGAGGGCTAGTGCTGTGTAATTTTAGCTTTGATTGGGGCATTACGAGCGTGTTTTCGAAACGTGAACGCGGTGCATATCGGCGAGGCTGGTCAGAGATTTTAATAAAAAAGTTGGGATACTGTCTCACAAATTTACAAATTTCCAGAATATAAATAGATGTCAGAGTTAGAATGCCCAGTTTCTTAAAATGTGGTCTACAACTTTCGTCGTTTTCAATATGGACCAATATCCTGACACATTTTTTCTGTAAGATAAACAACTCGTTGATATCAACACTATTTCCCCAAAGAATTATACCATACTTAAGCCAAGCGTATGCAAAAGCGTAGTAAGTGGATAGGGCAGTTTTTATATCTGTTGATTTTTTAAGCTCGCGTAGTGCATATATAAAACTAGATAGCTTTGATTTCATTTTTTGTATGTGTGCTTTCCACGTCATGTGAATATCTAGGTCCAGACCTAATAAGGTAAACGTATCTACACATTCCACTCTGATACCATCAAACGTAAAATTGATATCTAGGGGTTTTTTTTGATAAGGCCTAAATTGCATTATTTTGGTTTTCAAGAAGTTTATTTCGAGGTTATGGTCTTTCATCCAATTTTGTATGGTAAGCATGATATTATTTAAAATGTCATGTAGGCGTTGAGAGTCATTACAAGAAGTCATTATCGAGATGTCATCAGCGAACAGTACACATGATTCCGTCATAATTTTGGGGAGATCGTTGATATAAATCAAGAATAATAAACACCCCGCAACACTACCTTGAGGAATTGAATTTGTAACACAAAGCGCATTTGAACGAATTTGGCTGAGTTCCCCAGTGTCATGATCCCAATGGTCAACTTCTACGAATTGTTCTCGGTTTTGTAGGTAGGATGCGAACCATTTATGAGTTATTCCTCTAACGCCGATTCCGTATAGTTTGTCAAGTAGAATATTATATAGTACCCTATCATAAGCTTTTGTCATGTCAAGTAAGATTCCAATCGCGTATTTTTTATTGTTTAAAACGTCCAGTATTTTTTGCGTAAATTTGTATGTTGCTAAGATTGTGGATCTTTTTTTCCGAAAACCATTTTGAGATTCATCGAAAATCTGAAATTTTTCGCAGAAATCATAAACGCGATTGCACATTGCCTTCTCAAAAATTTTAGATGATGTCGGTAGTAGTGCAATTGGACGGTAATTATTTGGGTCAGACTTCGAGTTCTTCTTGTGAATAGGTTTTATAATTGATTTTTTTAACGCGTTTGGAAATATCCCTTCAGAAAATGATTGATAGACTAATTGGTAGAATGGTAATGTCAGTTCTTCAGCACACGTTTTTATTAATATGGGGGGTAATTCATCTAATCCGTGGCTGTATTTGCCTTTAAGCTGTTTTATTATATTTTTTATTTCTTGCGGTGTGGGTGGATGTAAAAACATAGTGTTATCAGTCGGTCGGAGCACAGGCCGGCCGCGTGGCTCTGCGTCTCCACTATGCTTTGTTTGTCCTACTGATGCAAAAAAATCATTGAACGAGTTAGAAACTTGTTTTGGGTCTGACGTTAGTTTATCATGGATTGTCAATTTAATGTTTTGTTGTGTCTTAGTTAGTTTTTTATTAGTACGCTCTTTAATTATTTTCCACATCGATTTTGTTTTATTAGTTGAGTTTCTGATTTCCTTAATAAATTGTAATTTTTTTGATTTATTGACTATCTGTTTCAATGTTTTTTCGTATATTTTATATTGTTTTGTTAATACAGGATTTTTAGAGTAGGAAGTAAGAATTCTTAACAACCGTTTATTTTTACATGATATTTTAATGCCTCTTGTCAACCAATCCTTTCGTTTGTTTTGATTTAGTTTTAATGTTTTAATGGGTATACAGTCATTTAATATTTTGAGTAAAAGCGTCTCGAAGGAGTTATAATTTTCGTCCATGGTTTTATCCGAGGTTATTATTAAGTTCCAATTAATGTTTTTTAATGCAAGTTTAAATTTTTCTATATTATTTAAGTTAAAAATTCGTTTTTTTGTTTTCCATTCATTGAATTTAGTCGGCATGGCGTTTAGTTTTTTTACGTTTACTACAATTCCTTTATGATCAGAAAAACCATAATCGTGTACCTGAGTAATTATTAATTCAGACCCAAAGTTTATAAATACTAAATCAAGGCAGGTTGAAGTAGTTTCTGTCACTCGTGTTGGTTTTTTAATACATTGGATGAAGTTATATTCTAGCATTAAGTTTATTAGTTTTTTAGTTTGTAAGCTATTTTCCAGAATATTTACATTGAAATCACCTCCGAATATGATTTTATTTTTATTGTATTATATTATTATATCAGTATTTCAGATACTGATTCTTACCATTTCTATTTGCGAGTAACAATGAATCGTTATTCAAAAATTGTCTTAAACGTAGGCGCGTGGGCAACTACTAAAAAAAAACAAATTTTGCCGCCTCCTAAATTTTGCCGCCCTAGGCCCGGGCCTACTCGGCCTATAGGGAAATCCGCCCCTGGACATGGAGGTATAAGAATCAGGAATATCGATTTACAAAGCTGCATAATTAGAAGCATAATTGTTTTATAACAGTCCCACTGTTGAGACTCGGGTGGGACTGATTGTGAGAGTGAGGTCATAATTCACCCAACAAGCTACAAAGCTGAACCTCTTCTAAACTACGATAAGGCGATACATCTACGGCGAAATATTTACATAACATCATGCATAAATACCCTGAATTGGATATGAAGTTCTTAAAACGATTCGAAAGTAGCATGCAACATTTCTTCTAAAACTGAATGAACTTGCACACAACTGCATAAAATTTCTTGTCTTTACGGATTTCTTTATAACTCTAATAAAATACGCAATTGACGGGGAATTCCAAGGGGTGGAAGGGACACCGACGCGAAAACGGTTACCACATATTCAGTACATGATTCTGAGCTCCCCAGTATAATTTTTTTTATCGGATATTTAAAAAAAAAAGCTGTTTCCTACAAAAGTGCAATACCTACACTGTCAAAATGTATGGAACAGCTGATTTTTCTCCGTATATTAAATGTAGAAATGAGAGATGTTTTCAAATACTGATTGCGATTCAATTCCGCTACTTGCTAAGCCAATAAATAAATAATTAAGGCAGAATTTTCTGATACATTAGGTATACGCCAGCACTAGGACTCGCCTACACTTCATGGGTGCGGCTCCGTCGCCTGAGAGCTACTCTGAAATCCTGCCCAAGGTCTCGACGGCCATCAGTGACATGTGTAACAAACAACTGCAAGCTAATCCAGGTATGTATGTGTACAACGTACATAACATAACATCACATAAAGAAACAGAATCATAAAGCAGAGGTGGTACCTGATAGTACGCCCACATTTCGCCAATTATGTTTAAGTCCCATGTAATAGAAGGCGCGCCTTCTGCCATCAACCGAGTACAAATCCAGACTTCGTGGCTGCTACTGAAAAATTCCATAATAATTTGCCTGACTTGGAAATCGATCCTAGGATCTCAGTCATGCTCAGTAGAAGCGCTTGCGACAACATTTATATTTATCCAGTCCTATGTTATAGGGACTTAAATATACCTAGCAAAATGTGGGTTCACTGTTAGGAACACCTTTACTTACCCTTCGAGGATTAACAATGAAAATAATTATAATTGTATTTGCGCAGAAGACATGATGGTTCTGCACAGCGCAGTGCACAGCGGCGTGGTGCGCGCGCGCGGCGAGGCGCGAGGCGGGCGCGAGCCGGCCGCGCTGGCGCCGCCGCTCGCGCTGTCGCTGCCGCTCGTGTCGCCGTCCGCCGCACTGCTGGATAATATCGCCGCGCTTATGATACTGTAAGTACAACTCTAAACTTGAACCTCTCAAAGGCCGTTCGCCTACAACGACTTTTTCGAAGCGCTTCACCATTGCTGCTATCGCGTGTTAGCCGCAAATGTATCGTGATACAGAAACCTTGCAAACACGCGTCAGCATCGGTACTGTATCGATGCGGACGCTCGTCTGTTTCTGACGACATCCAAGAACGAACACGTATCCCTGTATCAATACAGGGATGCATGTTCGTTCTTGGAATCGCATTTCAGAAGTTTAGACTCTCACGTTTTATTAATATTGCGGTATGTAGCAATAACCTGCCAGACTCTGTAACCCAGAAGTAAATAAGTTACTTTTAGGCAAGCTTACTATCAATTGAGAACATGAGGTAGTAATCGAACGCAAGCCTAGCAATGAAATAAAAATGCGTATAGATCGATACAACGCTCATAAAAGCAAATGCATTAGAAACAAAATGGAACGTCTAAAATATGACTCTTAATTTCAGGTACAAAAGAATATTTTCACCAATGTTAAAATCAAATGCAATCATCACGAATAGAAGCGCCTTTGAAAGCCAGATGCAAGTCCTTGAAGCGTACACTTCGGACTTTATCAATTGTTTGTATGCCGAAGAAGTGCTAAGCGGAAGAAATACAGGCTTTGTGTTCAACAAACTTCACCCACAGCTGGTCGGGAAACTTCGGTCATTAATGCCTGATGTCGATGCTAAGTTAAGTTTAAGAAATAGTATAGCGTTTGCTCCGTATACCTACATGCAGTTGGATGTAGACCACAGGGACGCGGACAATAAGCGGTGGTTTAATGCCGCGATTGATCAGGAGTTTAAGCATCTGAGCAGGTTCCTCAAGAAAGCGGTTACGGAGCTGCGGTACCAGTAAATATAAAGGAGTATTTTTAGGTACTATAAGGTCAAATAAAATTTAGCTAGCTAAACTTCGATATCCTGGTATAATGTATTCGATTAGACAGGAAGCCGACCCCAACATAATTGAAAAAAGGCTAGGCAGTTGAGACGAACCTCCGATCGGTAAAGATATCTAAACATTTTAGTTCGTATGTTGCGTCATAGATGTCGCTACAAAACAAAAAATAAGTCTCGAGTCGGGGTTTGAACTCTAATATTTAAACCAGTCCAGCAACTACTATTGATAAGTATTGATCTATTGATCTTTCTCGCGAATCTTTGATTGAATTGCCTATGGCAATTCTTCTTAACTTTCTCGGGCATTTGGTTGTCATTAACCTGTAAGTGAATGATCCAGAGAACAACTTAATTGTTTGCTTCCATGTCTCCGTCATCATCGATTTCCGCAGCCAAGGCTTCTCCCATGTAATGTGTTTACTTTGCTCATTGTGAACGTGTGCGAAAACACGAACGTAACACATGCGGAGTTTGAGCAGAATGTTCATAGCCTGATTGTCGCAGATGTGGCGGGCGTTCATTGACAACAGCGTTAAATGTCTTATTATGCTCGGTGGGAGCAGTAGTAGTCCTTGTAAAACTCAATGACATCAGTCATATCTGGAGCATCACTTTTAAGAGCCTTAAGCTGAGTTGTGATCCTAAGGTTAACTGCAGCTCTATATTCCGATAATGATGCTCGGATCACTCGATAAATACTCAGGATCTAAAGAGCCATCCAAGCGTAATTTTTAGCGTCTGCATCGATGGTTTCAATCTCTTCTTTCTTCTCCAACAATCGCCATGCCAATCTAAATTCTAATGTAGTCTATTGATTAACAATACCATGAATTGTAAAAGCAGCATGCAGAAAAGCAAAAATGCATGTAGCATTTGCATAAATGTAAAAAGATGAGAAATATAATTCAAATCCAAATGATGGACATTTCCGGATTTTTTATTATTTCGGCATTGTCCGGATTGACGATTAAACTTCAAAACCCACTCAGAGACCATTGAGGTCTATAAGAATTTATTTTGTGAACAGCCAGAGTTTCAAAAGTAGCTGACTCTTGAATAAATCATGTTCATAAACATGAAGTGAATGCGAATGCATTCTTTTAGCAATTACATTGTTAAATAAACAATTTTCTTTCTTAATAAATAAAATTAGTCATAGAACGGGTATTCGAAAAATGTGACTAAAATAAAATTGGTCGTTTTTACTTGGGACTTGGGCCACGATCTCACGAGCGCTTTTGTAACGCGATGTTTTATTACAACGCAGTGGATTCGCAACAATGGTGCGCTTATTATACGCGCCAGGAAAGCGCTCTATTCGATTTTCAAGGCTTGCATAACCAGTGCGCGGAAAACATCGTCACGTTTAAAAAAGCGTATGGAAGAACGAATGGTTCGAAATGCGAGATTTACAGTACACTCCTGCCTACGTCTCCGGGAAATAAAGGCGCGATGTTATGGTAATATTCATATAATTGTCTTGCTGCTTTAATATTTAAAGATGGACCAATACAAATTATTGTTCAAGACTTGTAGAAATGTAATTGTGTGAACGATCATATTTTTAAAAGCTATAATTATGTACCTAGAATAATTGAATTAATTGTGATTTATTAATTATGACGCATCCCATCAATTTTTCTTATTTTAATAAAATAATGTGAGCATTCTTTTGAACTTTCATTTTATATCGACCAATAACACAAATCATTTTTGGAAATGGGAAGATTTTCCCCTTTTCCAAAAATTATTTGTGTCAAATATCAAAACTATGATCAAGTAGAGTAAATTAGTCAAACGAACCTTGGGCTCGATTATCATCATCATTTCAGCCGAAAGACGTCAGCTGCTGGACATAGGCCTCCCCCAAGTGTCATCACATTGACCGGTTCCGTGCGTCTCACATCCAGCGGATCCCTGCAACCTTCACCAGGTCATCGGTCCACCTAGTGGGAGTCCTTCCAATGTAACGTTCCGCGAGCAATGTGCCCTGCTCACGCGCACTTAAGTTTGGCAATTCTTCGGGCTATCTCGGTAACCTTGGTTCTTTTGCGGATGTCTTCATTCCTGATTCGATTACGCAAGGAAACTCCGAGCATAGCCCTCTCCATTGCCCTTTAGGTAACTTTAAGCCTTCTGATGAGGCCCATTGTGAGCGACCACGTTTCGGTTTCGTATGTAACCACTGGCAACACACTGGTCATCGATTTTCGTCTTGAGACACTGCGGTAAGTTGGATGAGAAGATACCGCGCAACTTTCCGAACACTGCCCAGCAGTCTGATTCGACAATTGACCACGTTCTCGAAGTTAGACCTACCTAACTGGACCGTTTATCCCAGGTAGACATAATCGAATACATAGCCATAGGACAGTAGTCGGTAGTTCGGTAGTCATTTTCTTATCTTATCGTCTAGAACTTCGAGTCTAGAGTCTCCGATCTTGATAGGAGTGGGTGTTACATGGGCATTCAACATGACCTTGGTTTTGTCCATGTTCATTTTAAGACCCACTCTTTCGGAAGCTCTACTGAGGTCATCGAGCATTGTACTGAGGTCCTCCATGGTCGCAGCCATGACCGCTATATCGTCAGCAAACCGAAGGTGAGTGATGTACTCGCCGTTGACGTTGATGTAGGCATCAACGTCAACGGCTAGTCCTCTCCTGTCCAGATCCTTGAAGACATACTCCAGTGCAGCGGTGAACAGTTTCGGAGATCTGACGTCACCCTGTCTCACACCACGCTGCAGAAGGATAGGTTCCGAGGTGTGGTCCTGAAGTCGGACTGACATGGCGTTTCTGTACAAACACTTCCACACCTCTCTGTACCGGTAGTCGTTTTGGCACCGTTGGAGACTGCAGTACAAACCAAGTCTCGATCGAATCGAAGGCTTTCTCGTAGTCCACGAAAGCTAAACAGAGAGGCAGGTTATACTCTTCAGTCGAATCAAAAATGTTTATTTGCAAGAAAATACAAATTATAACGAAAGATCTTATGTCCTAAAAGTCATTGTCTTCTGTATAAACTGCCGCAGAGTATGTATGTGGTCTACGGTGCTAAAGCCTTTTCGGAATTCGGCTTGTTCGGGCGGCTGAAAATCGTCAAACCAACGCGTGACACTTCTCGAGATTCGTGATTACTCTTGAAAACAACTTGTAGACGTGGCTTAGAAGTGAGAAGGGTCTATAATTTTTCAGCCGGGCATTGTCGCCCTTCTTAAAGAAGAGTACCACCACACCCCTGCACCATGCCTGTGGCGTTTTCCCCTCGAGTACGACGGAATCAAACAGCTTCTGAAAGGCCTTAAGTACCGGTTTTCCACCCGCCTTCAGGAGTTCGGCCGTAATTCCGTCATCACCAGGTAGCTTGTTGTTTTCAGAGCCATCCTAATCTCGTACAGGCTGACGTGTGGGATGTCTTCGGTATAGTGTCGGGTCAGTCTAGCTCTTTGGTCGTTTGATAGATCTACAACGGGTTTGCTAGTTGACGTGGACAACAGCCCATAGAATCTATCGACCTAGAAGCTCCGGTTTGGCGGATACGATCCTGCCATCGTCGGTCTTCAGTTTCGTGAGCTGGCTCTGCCCAATAGCCAGATCTCTTGCAAATACCTTGTTGCCTTTAGTTCGCTCAATTGCGTCTTTAATACGCTCCTCGGTATTAAAGCGGCGGAGGTCGCTTTTCAAGGACTTCGTTTCTCTTAGAGATCCGTCTATTGAGCTGCCGATATTTCCACGCCTCGTCTGAAGACTGCAGGATCATCTCATGCCGCTCCTTCATGAGCTTGTGAGTGTGATTAAAGAGTTTTTTGTTCTTATCTGCACGACGTATCTTGAAGAACTTAGACCCAGTCGTATGGACAGTTTCCACGAACCTATCGTTGTATTCGTCCGCCGAGTTTCCTAGGCAATCGAAACGATTCTGGAGTTCAAGCTGAAAGCTCTCGGGGTTTTGTATCTGGATCTGTGCTGGACGGAGCGTAGACTTCATCAGTCGAGACCTTTCAAGCTTGATATTGATGTTCAATATTCCTCTTACCATGCGGTGATCGGTCTCGGTTTTCACCGAATTGATCACAGAGACATCATTGTATGTTGTCAGGTCAAGTCGTCGTTATAGGTAGCCAGATCCCTTCCGGGTATTCATAGCCGCCCTTGCCACGCCATTGCCTCGACCGCTAACGTAGTCGAGGGTAGACGGGCTGCCAGGGCACTAGGGGCCATTCCTGTGTTGCGCAAATTTTCATTGGGGGGGTTTTGCCATAATAGCCACGCTTGGTAGGCGGGTTGGTGATCGCAGTTTTACAAAAGCACAGAGAACGGTGCTGCCCATTCTCTGGTAACTCCCTTAGTCACCTCTTACGACAACTACGGGAAGATATAGGATGGTGCTATTGTAGATTGTAGTGGGTGAAGTGTGAGGTTAAAATAAGTAGTCCCAATAACAGTGGAAGGAAGAAAGAATGTTTATTTCCATACACAAAAAGTTCACATAAAATACGGCTCACTCAAGAGTTTCAGACAAAGACATTCAAATATTTACGAGCGATAGACGGGACAAGACGAAGGAAATCATAATCCAATACTTGTTACTACTTGGTAACAAATCGTTCTGTCTAGTGTCACGCACCCGCTTGTCAGGTAGCATTCGTGTGTCAAAATCGAAAATGTTCGGGATCAAAAGTTTTGGATGAAAATATTCCCAATGTCCGCTCTATAAGTCTTTTTAATCTCTTTGGTTCCACAAGACCGAAGGAGTGACGGCAAGAACGTCAGATCTTGCGTCAGCATAGATGGAATAGAGAACAGAATTTTAATTAACAAGCGTGGAGGATTTATGTAATATTTATAAAAATGAAAAAGTTTGTCCACGTTTGTTTTTTTGTATATGTGATTTTTATTCTATATAATGTTCCTGTTTATTTAATAATTAGACCAAGTAACATGATAGAATACATATAAATGTAGTATCACTACACTATTCTTTACGTCCGACACCATACGGAACATTGGGCTTGACATTGAAAACTAAATCTTACTTGAGAAAAGAGTAGCTGTAAGTTGGTAGTTAGGATTCTAAACGGTTATAGCAGCTGGCATCACATAAAACTGGCGTTTAAAATAAAAGATGGTGTCCATATCTCGAGAATCTAGGGCTCGAAATCAAAAATAAATCAATAGGCTCACCAAATTGAGCCTATTGATTATTACTCTCTCTGATGTCCACTTGCTTGAAAATTAATTTATCGAAACATTGTGTTTGCCGAGTTGCCGACTCAAAAAAGTAAAAATAGTACTGAGTACAGAATATTTTATAAAGTGCCAGATATAAAATAATAGGTATTTAAAAAATCAACGGTTTTCACTTCACTGCCATTCATTCAAATCCCACCCGCGAGATGTCCTAATAGTCGGATAGATCTGCGAAAAGCCATTATCAATAAAATGTTTGAATTAGTCGTCGGTTGATACAAAAAACATGGCCACAAAAACAGTTCTTCACAAAGATGTAAGTTACTTTTCCATTTCCTCTTGTTACTGGTGCTCATTTATTTTTCGTGGTCTGCTCGAAAGCATAAATTATGGACACCGTGGCTGGAGACTGCTACGTGGCGGGTGTCACGGGCCGGGGCCGGGAGCCACCCCACGACCGCTCGCCGCCCTTCGCCTCAATGAGAAATGTTTCAGGGCCTTTTGTCCCCTTATGCCCCTTTTTGCGAGCGACATCTTCAAGGATACTGTGTTAATCGGACCCTACGATACTTTTTGTGAATGCTGCCTACGGAAGTCGACTGGAAAAACTGATTTTTTTTCTCGTATTCTCTTGGCCTCGTTTGCTTTTGATTGTTGTTTGCCTGCTGGGGGATAACCTACATTAGATTTTACTTTATCTTAATTTTATTCTAGATTTTACGAAATCCTCCTGCTAGGAGTGAGAATTGTTCGTTTATTGTTCCAGTAAGTGGCCCCTACTTCTTGCTAGGCTTATCAGAGTCTTGTTGAATGTTTCTTTGTACGAACTTTTAGGAGTATTGTTAAAGTTTTGAGATTTTCATCACTAAGATTGAAGCCCACAAGATTATGTGGAGTTTATTTTACAGAGTCCTTGTAACTCGTAACTTCCTCGGTTGTCGTCCAAAAATTCTACATTCCGGCCGACGACTCATTTCCTTCCAACCACGTAAAGTGTGTCATCTAGATACCTACATTTAGGAGCAGAACAATGCTGAACCACTCTTCGTTAGGTGTTAGCAGTCATCTTTCCGTAACGACCACACCGGACATGCAGGTTAGTGACTCCTTACTGCTCAGTTCATCACTATTGAAGTCTAGGTGCTTAAATTGGTCAAGCTGGTGATATCCGATCCCGATATCGGCCTGCAAAATAGTTTGGTAAATGTGTTATTTATAGGCTGTTTAACTCGAGGGTATGACTCAATAACATTGTACCAATCAGACAGTCTATAAAGCCATAACATAATTTGTGCAGCAGGTAGACACTAGTACCATGATTCGCACTATTAGGGTGTTACCACACCAATCTATCGATCGTCGATCGATGCCATCGATCGATGGTAGAATGGATTAGTCGAAAGAGAGAAACTATCGATCGACGTCGACTAATCCATTCTACCATCGATCGATGGCATCCATCGACGATCGATCGATTGCTGTGGTAATACTAACTAAGGCAAATAAAGTTACATAAATTTAACGCAATTCGTAGTCGCGTTTGTGGAATAGGTCCCTAATATGTAAATATGGTGTACCTTAACAGGACTCGTACAATTCAAATTAAGTGCCATCATGAGCAACCGTAAAACTAATAAATATTTATTCAAAGCATTACATAACTCAAGAAAGCGAATATTCTCTTGTGATTTAACGCAGAACGCGGTGCGGTGTCGCTGCTCCTCGGGGTGTTCCTGCGGGTAAAAATATGCGCAACTGGTAACAATTGATAGGGGTGGTGGCGAGAAGGGTGCACTAGTTCATATCTCGTGTGGAGAACCCTTTGCAACCCCACTTTCCTTTTTATCCCTACTCAAAAATCGCTTCGGGAGACGTGTTTTCGTTGCAAAGTAACTACTGCTCCCATTTTTGCCAAATTGTTGTTTGGGGTGACATGGATTGTGCCGTTATCCACGTCGTTTGTATGATAAAATGGATGAAACTTATTGCTTACCTAATCATTGTTTAAATTTATTACTCCATACATAGCTACTGAGACAAATCTTTGCAGTAAATTTTAAACCATGCGATATTTTTTTCAGTAGGTATTGACGATAAGTATGTAGGTACCTGGTACGTCTTTAAAATATATGGTGAAGTTGTATTTGGATTCAAAATCAAGCCTGCTTTTTAATGGGATTCAAAAGATAGAAAACATGAGGCAATCAAATCAAATCAAAATCAAAAATATTTATTTGCTAGAATGTGGTACATAAGGTGTTACAATAAATTAGTTTCATCATATCCTGCCATAACATGGCGTGCAAATGTTTTCACAATAAGCAATGTCAATTTTTGTCAAAGCTCTTTAATTTTGATACTTAGATTATGGATAGGATCTGATGGGTATCTTTAGCTATAGGCACAGAATAAATGATAGTACTAATAGGTACTATAGGTAAGTACCCAAAAGATCCATGCATTGGGTACCTATGTAATATGCACCCATGTCTATCAGTCGACCAGTCTACTAGATTTTCTGTGTAAAAAACCTTAGGTGCTCGAATTATCCACAAAGGTGGGTCTATCAATTTGTTTTAATATTCGCTATGGATTTATTGAAAATTTAGGTACTTATATAATGAATGAAACGAAACGTTCTTAACGACTAAAATGCTTTTATCTCAAAAAGCGCGTACAGCAGTAGTTTGCGGTTTATGCTCGACTAACAATATCTCTATGGGTAGAGAGACATCTAAACAGCGTATGTGTTTCCAAATGTCAAAGCCCTTATAAACCTCTGAGATCTGCAAACACGGGTGTTGAATCGTGTTAGTGTAGGCGAAAGCTCACCCGGCTGCTGTCTGTACCCGAATCGATAAAATTCGGGTCCGCGCCCCCGTGCGTTGCCACGGCAACGCGCCCCGAGTCCCCTCCAGCCACCACCCCGCCGCATCTCCGAAAACACCGATGTTGACTTAGACGGATAGGGTAAGAGGCTTATTAATGGTTTTATGTTACTTCAATGTTGTACAACGACTTACCTAAGAGAGATCATCGATTTTAAAGATGGTTTTATAAGCAATTAAAAAATATGAGTGACAAGAATTTATTGGTTATTCCTATATAACGTGTATTTTCCAAAGGCGGTCCGTAGAGTTTGCACGGAGTAGAAAGCGGGAGAACCCGCAAATAATTGTGGAACATTTCCAGGGAGCGTGGCCGCCATCTTGGCAGACCGCGTGACGCCACCATTACAAATCGGGTGCGTTCACGGTGCGCCTCGTGTCGGCGGCTCGTCTGCATTATTTTCATCTGAATTCACATTTCATTCATGAAGCGTGAATTTTTTTTAAATAAGTTGGTATTTTCTGCCGCTCAATTTTTTGCAAGTGGCTCAGACTGAATGTGGCCCTGATGCATAGTTTGGGGCAGTCAACTTGTCCTAGTATAGAGCTTATGACATGGGTACATTATTAAAGGAGTTTATGGAGAGAACCTCAATGTCCCCCTAGAATCCATATTCCGGAGGAACTTCATTAATGAAATGGCAAGACCTGCTGAAAATATTCAGCAGGACCTGTAAGAAAAAAGAAATACGGAGAAGAGGAGAGCTATTATTATCATTTCGACTGCGGTGAAGAATAGAGCGAGGATGCGCAAAAAATATAGGTTTGTGTTACGAGTTCAAAATGTGTGGATCCAACGATTACCCAAATAAGTTGGTGGCACGATCTCGCATTACAAGTAGGAGCAGCGACGCAGCATCGTAATGTGGGGTGCGAGGCCCCCCGCAGCACCCGGTGCGGCGGTAGCCAGCCTGCCATGTCCAGGGAGCGAGGGCGTGCAAACTTTCTCTACCCATAAAACTCTGTTTGCAGAGTACAAGCTTAAACATTTCTTTGCGGGTCAGGATTACTTAGCGATGAATAAGTAAATTGCATTTAATACGAAATCGTTTTCGTACCTAACATTTTCTTTGTGGAACGTGCGTCGTAGCTTTATGAATTTTAAAATGAAGGCGGGCTGCAGATACTTACGGCGGCGTGAGATAAATTCTTATTAATATTCCCGAGGCGCAGTTTTAGTTCTTTTGTCTCGTGCGGCTCGGGCAGGCAATAAAGAGGTAGACGCCTGGAAATGTGCTGCATTTATACAGGTTTCAGATGCCGCGCCCGCCCGCCGCGCCGCCGGAGCGCTTGTGCTTTATTTTGTTCGCTCGACGTTCCTTTGCCAGCTCTCTCCGCTCTCTTATTGCTCGCAGCTAAGACTAACAAGGTTTTTAATTATTTCCTTTAATGCCACTTTCAGCGACGTTACATACGGAGCCTTGTTGTTCTAACGTTGTGCTCGTTTGCTACGCTCACCGACGTATCTTGTGCTAGAAAATAGCTTTGTGTGAACAGTTTAATTTATAGCGTTAAGTAAAAGCTTTCAAGAACATTTTTGTTCCGTAACATACATTTAGCTGTATGAAATGACATACTTCTGCTTCGATAAAAATCTTATTAGGAAGAGAGCTGACGCAATGTGATTTCGATGAATCATCGTGAATCTCATTGGCTATTTATTGAGGCGTGCGCGGCGGGCTCTGGTCGTCAATATGGGCGACAAGATATGATGGACGCAGCTTCCGACGGGATTACGAGAGTGGAGGGTTTGACCTCATTCCTCTGAATGGCTCGCTCACAAACATGTTCCGCTAACGTAACTCCGTTGTGCTACTTGTAATTATATTTGGAGTCCAGGAAATTGCGAGCCATTGTTGACTCCGGCGTGCAGCGTCGCCGTCTGCCTGGGATGATAGGCACCTAATTAAGTTCGTGAATAGTGCGTAGTTAGTGGCTGTGTTGGCGTTGTTGGCAATTATCTTGTGTAGAGGTAGTCCTTCACGTAGGAAATCAATTAAAGCAGCCTAATGATGCCTACACCAATCCGTAGATATAATGACTGATAGCACATGCTTTCAAAACAAAACATTTGAGGGTAGATTTTGTAGGAGTCAAATTATCTAACCAGACCAAGCTTAGAAAGACGAGAAAGAGAAAAGACTCTACTTTTATTGCGAACTCCTAGTTTTAACTTACTGTCTAAAACAGGCAGCTTGAATATCCGTATTTAAGTTTTGAATCTAAAATATTGCACAGTCAGTACCTATTTCAGGTAATGCACCCGAGCAGCACTTTCGCTACAATATTTTAAAGTGTAGAAGCTGGTAATTCTGTGATATTTATAACATTTTGCGCGGCTTAAAACACAGAATTTCGGGAGCAGACAATTGTTTTCCTCGGCGAGTGGCCAACAATCCTACATGAAGCTCATTTGCATGAACACTACATTTTACATATTTGTTACTGTTTCACGGTCTTGCCAAATTCTATCTTATTATTAAAACAATTTGTTAACTTAAATAAAATCACCTACCTACTGTTAAAACATTTCAAAATCTATAGTACCTACATTAAATAAGGGTCAGATTAATGAAAACAGATACCCTTTTTTTTTGGGATTGGAAATCATCAAATGACTCCTCCTGCTCTGGGTGGAATGGAAGGGAGTGTCAGACTTTTGCTGGCTAAAACCCATCCATGATCCTTCTTTCGCCCTTTGTGTTCCAGGGCCGCGTTATCTCTTTCGAACAGTCCCGCAGCCCAAAAAAACAGAAACCCTGGAGTGATACAATGAATGATGAACTGATGAATATGATGATGAATTTTTTTGGAGTTCTCATTGCATATCTGCCTACATATTGTAAAACTGTCAAAAATTATCTTCTTCTTTAATTTCAATTTTTATAGCTATGTATTATGTATGACATTTAATTTCAACTTTTATTTCTATTATGACATTTGATTTAATTTTTATATTTATTTTGACATCCAATTTCAAATAATACATTTGAAATTGGATGTCAAAATAAATATAAAAATTATTAGGTACCTATGTTACCTATGTATCTACTTAGGTATAATTGAATTGACATGATATTGATTAAAATATTATCTTAAGGTTAGTTAGTAGTTAATTTCAAAACTGTGATAATAACATGATATTTGTACACCAGATGTTATGGTAGAATGTAAGAAACCCTACGATGTACGCACGACGATCAATCAAGCGATGGCAAACCAATATAAGCGAATCTCTCATTGTACGGGAAATCTATACAAAGCGAGGTCATGTTACACTGGAAATGTATACCTTGATATGTCGCCGTGACGTACAACTACATTCTTAAAAATAAATAAAATCTAAATCTAATTTAAAAAACTATGAAAGTGACTTTGATCGATAATTATACTCGTCTACTAGGTCGTTGAGAGATGACAATACAAGTGCGTTTATATCGTAATTTTCTGCATATCATCTTCAGTCATCATCTCAATCAATTAAAGAGGTCGGGCAGCACTTTCAGTGCGGTTATCATTCCCGTCCGACAGTTCAGAAGACACGCACGAAGACATTAGGTACATGTCTTCATACCGGATCATGGGGAGTATATTAGGGCTTCACTCTATCGCTGTAACACAGCTGTGGGCGTAGGTAATCTGTGTTCGGGACAAGTTAATTCTTCCTTTGGTTGTCGGGATAAGGTTTAGTTGTCTATGGTCTTAAATGAACTAAGTTCTACTTAGTTACAAGGCCACAAAGATCTTTTGGCGCTGACAGGTGCGCTGTTGTCTTGTGCAATTGTTTTGTTAAATGTATTGAAATAACACATTGGCGGCTTGGTTCAGATTTCGGCCTAGTGCCTAAAGATTGTTTTACACCTTTACCCATAAATTGTAGTCAAGTTCGATTTTTGAAAACACGTGTATTACATGAACATAGCGATAACTACGGTTCATGTACATATTGCCAAATCACGTAACACAAAGGGACCCTAATTATAACCGTAATACAGCAAGTACCTACAGCGTACCTGATAATTGAATTCGATCATATTACTCCCTCCACAAATTAGTACATACGCCAGCTTCAATTTGCCTCTATATAATAATTACATAGCTCCGGTTCCTGGATTTCCAACATGTCCGAGTATATAGCCGGTGCTATAGCCGGTTATAGGTGGTAGTTCGATAGAATATCCAGCCCTCCCTCCCCCCTTCCTGTACCCCCCGCCCGGGCTGCGAGCTAGCCACCTCCTCCCGTGTCATGTCTGAATCGAGCTTTATTTTACCGTGGATAGTGCATATTATTATTATATTTGTGTTCACTTTTTTACTTTTTTGGATGGGGCGTTGTGCCAGATTGGGGGAGGCCTATGTCCAGCAGTGGAGAGGCAGAGTTGATTGATTTTCCTTTTTTTGCTAAGTTTGTTTTGTTTTTGGGTAGGAAAAGCAGACTGTTTGCTTAAGGCCATATTTAATGACTGCGTCTGCCGAATCAGACTCAAAATGCAAATGTGTAATAACTTTTCCGTTGAATATCGAGTGACAAAGTCGATTCCCAAAAGTCCCAAAAGATGGAATGATAGTTTCATTGAATGCATATAATTGATTAAATGGTTTAAGCACCTATTAATCGTAATTTACGAGGAACGTCAACAATGTTGCACTTAAATTATAACTTAGACAAATCTTAGCCGAATACTTTATCTCAAGGTATAGCTAGGCTGCCCTAGTTTGAGAGGCAGGGTCCAACTTGTGTTATCTACTATACCTACTAGAAAATATATTTTATTGGTCATGATTGTCTATTTGTCTTGTAATGATTTTAGAAAATAATAAGTTATAAGGAAATGTGTAGGTCGCCATGGCATTAAGTGCACCTTTATAAATTCGTGTGCTTGAATGGTTAAATAAATAACACTCCCTATGGGTTAATAACTGCCCCTGAGCTTATTGTCGTGTTAGAAAATCTTAGAACACTTGTCACATTTTAATAACTCTCTTATACATATAGTCCAAGCCTTCAGTACTAGTGTGATATTACGATAGTTGGTTGTCCCGCGCTGCCACAAGTCATTCGTTATGTTGCCAGCGCGCCATGTGTCATGTCCCATGAAATATACCAGCTCGTAAAACATAGCTATGCCTATAAGCCACGGACTTGATAAATTGTTGTGCATTTTGATACCAGTCCAAAAGACTAAATAAAATGCTCTTATCAGAGGATGAAATTTAAAAAAAATTTGCATCATGATGATTTTGACAACACTGTTTTAGGTAAATGTTTTTACCTACGTCAATTATAAAGGAACTGTAATATCTGAGAAAAAAAACTGTTTTGCGAGTAACCGAGACTGTCCACACCACCACCCACATCGATCTTAAAGGCATTCAAGGATCATTATGTTGGAAACGAAGAAGTACTTATTACTATTCGTTTTCTTATTATTTACCCCACTGACATCGACATAGAGATAAGTACGTTCGTAAACAAACTGCAATAAATATCAATCAGTACATTTAGGTACAAAGAGTTAATTAAAAACAAACATTAGTGTAATCAAAGTTAGGCATGGAATGCCTGCGACGCAAAGGACCAAAAACTGATTGACATTGTAATATTCCAAATAATTATACATGTTACACACAGATCTATCTCTGTTAAATTCCACTGTGAAGTACCTCTCCAGACTTGCTTTATTAATAAACAGAGGGGAGCCATACCCTTTGTGAAATGCTAGCTATTCAATATTCGACACGATTGCTTCTATACTCAGTATACACTGTACAGGCATCAAATTGTTCATTACGGACATATCAAAGCCGTCTAGCCCCAGATAAAATGAAACCATTTTCGAAATCCCTTAATTAGTGTCCGTCCCCCCTGTCTGTCTGTGTCCGCCCGTCCGCCCGTCCGCCCGTCGAATGCGGAATGCCCATCACAAAGGTAGCATTAATTAACGAATCCAATATTTAATCCCTTTGATACACGTATCCCTGCATACGTGTACGTGTGTGTACGTTAGGTGTCTACTTTCGATGTAATTACTCGTCAACATGTCATATGCACACTGAATATACTTATTTGGGGCGTACAAAGCGACGAGGGCTGTTCAAACGTCATGGCGGCGGACACAGAGTGTTCTAATGTAGTGTGACAACTGCAATGTGATTTTTAATAGTTTATTTAATAGTCAAATTTTTCTTAAAAGGTTAAATCAGTTGACGGTGTCTTCGCTACATGAATGTAGAATGTAACATGAGCACCTGTATATATTATGTCACTAATGAATAAATGATGTAGATGTACTTCATTGTTATTTAAATACATGTACAACATGCGTAAAATATGATAATCAGCTAATGTGTAGTCTGCGAGCCCTTGTTAGCTAGAAACGTAATGTGGAATACAATATTTGAATTTCTAAGTTGTCTGCTATCGAGGTCCACTATATTCTAACCAGAAAACTTTTTAATAGCTAATCAAACTTGATAGAAATGTTAAAAAAATCTTAAGTACTACTGAAATAGGATTACGACAATTTTAATATATAAAAGATTATTGACACACTGTTTCCGGCGTGCTGTGGTTCAGTCCGGGCCCCGGCCCCCTCTCGGGACGAGACCGAGAATCAGGTGGCAGAGAGATGCAATTCACCTACAAACATCGACTGCAACGTTTAGCAAGCGATTAGGGACCGTATTTCTAACAGGTTTATAGCTGTAATTGGTTGTATGTGGGGCTCGGCCCGGGCAGAGCTGATGCAAGCTCCCACTGGCGGTTGCCAATGGTTACAATCGGACCGCGAGGTAGGTAGGTAGTACAGTCCACACATGCGTTACGAGTATACTCAGTTAATATTTGAATAGGGATGTTCGCAATATTTATATTGCATAGCCAGCTCCCGACGATTCACGGGATGGAAAATCAATATTCTTATGTACTGAGCGTGCCTGGCTGTCTAGGTGTGCTATATTGATTTTGCAGTTATAATAAACGTTCATAAAACTTTGATGGCTGGTATTACGAGCGTATTCGGGAATAATCTCTGTACTTTGCAGATCGGGCGCTGATTGGGCGTTTTATACAGCTTCCTTTGTCTGCTGAGCATGTAGATTTTCATTTTCGATTCGACCTTTTCGATTTTCTTGTTTTCAATGCTTCCTTATTCGTGTGACTATGACTGCAGCTACCTATGTTGGTACTTGGGATACATTATCGAGTTCTCCCGACTGTCGAGGCAGCTCTTTGTCTGGTGGAGTGTGAATCTCCGCTCCACGGCGCGATCGGCGAATAATTTGAAGAATGCAGTGAATGTGAGCTTTGAGCCTTTGTAGGGGAGGTTCATTCTGTGAGTGTTGACACTTGGTTTTAAATAGACGTTATAGGATACCTGAATAAAGTGTAGGTATTTTAAGTTGAAAAGTCGATCAGTTTAAGTATAACTCCGTGTTTTATATGTTACTAGGATGTACCTATTATTGTGTATGTATCAATTGGTTACTGATTAAGACACAGGGTAGAATTAAGAAATTGTGGCATCGGAAGAATAACACAGATAATAATAATATAATATAAGTGTGTTGGTTGTCCCAAGATATTCTTGGGACAACCAACACACCGCCATCTGATCCCAAACTAGGCAGAGCTACTATGGCAACCAGACAACTGATAAACATACTTATATATTTCTAAATACATACATATTATAGATAAATTACACACCCAGATACAGAACAAATAATCGTATTCATCGCACAAAGATTTGTCCTGTGTGGGAATCGAACCCACGACCTCCGTCCTAGCAGTCAGGGTCACTAACCACTAGACCAACAGGCCAATCGATATGGAACAAAGAGATCATTTCGTTGAGAAACTCTTCACATTGATTTAGTCAGTCTGTAGTGACTGTACCTAAATATTTGTTATGTGGATTTTAGTCACGACATTCTATGATTGTTTTTAAACCCTTCATAAAGGTCTAACAACCGGTTTGGTTTGATGCACATAAAAATAGTAATTATATTTATCTGCGTAAAACCGACTACAAAACCTGAAAGAGTACTAAACGCCCACTGAAACTTACACAACTTAAAACTCCGCAATTTTAAGACACGCAGCATTCAAAGTTAACTCACGGAAATTACAATTTTGCGATCTTTCTCATGATGTCGGCGGAGCCCTGTTCGCCATTATAGTGAGCCAAATGAGCCCTGAAACCGTTGTCCGAGAGCCGCGCGAGCGCCGAGAACGCCAAGATAAAAGGCCACCCGCCTCCTCCGAAGAATTGATGCTATAAACTTGATTGAATATTTTCTCTTGCACGTTATACTCCTTACCGTCGAGACCGGGGATTTATGGAGGTGAACCTAATCTACCAGCCAGTTTTTTGTTCACGAATAAAGGAAATATGTTTTTTTTTTTATGGATTTACGACAGTACTTATAGGGTGAAATGTCTTGGGGGTCGTGTGGTCTGAATTATTTTTAACAGGTTTTATTAGCGTGGTATAGTTTTAAAGTACCTAGGTTGGTAATGTTTTGTCTAAGTGTCGCACTAAAAGCCTAAATTGTTACTGTTATGACACCACAAAATTACAAGATGATTTTATTAATTATTTGTTTTTCTTTTCTTTCTGTAATCACACTTTGCTTTTTAATCTAAGATTTTTTTAAATAATATATTTTTTATTATAAATAAAAAAAAAAATGAATTTTATTTTGAATTTTTTTTTCTTCCGCTCGTTGAACATTGTAAATGTTTAACTTTGTTTGGAGTGTCTGGCTCACCAAAATACAGGCTGTACCTAGTTTAGGACCCGCTGTTAAACATTTCGGTATTCTGTTTTGTAAGGGAATAAATGAATTAGAATTTAAAGACTTAGGTATCATCATCAACATTATTCTTTTGCCCTTATCTCAATTTATTTGAGGTCGGCGCAGCATGTCTTCTTTGTTCTTTCTTGAAATATGTTAGCTTTTTTCCGTAAGTATTTTAAATCTCGGTTTATTCTCAGACTTTTACCCTCTGATCTATTTAAATCCCGCACCAAAAAGAAACAAGTAGGAATAACTTTTACAAACGTTTATCAAAGAAGTCTTACAACTGTGTTTTGAAACACTTCCATAATGATGTATTGTTTGTAACTTGGCAAATTTACCTTGTATTTGACCTTGAAGATCTACGGAACTGATTACGTGACCCGAAGTTCAGTGGCTGCTGGGTTTACATAGAAAACTAGCACAAAGACTAGCTAAGCAACGAGTAGCACAAGGTTTCTGGAAGCCTGGTCAAGTCTGTTCAGTAATCTGTTGTCATAATGATGTGATCAAAAAAAATGTCGAGCAATTTGAAAACACATAAATTGAACGGGCTCTCAAACTAATAATAATAATATCCCTGGACATTTCACACATCACCATCTAGTCCCAAGCTAAGCAACCTAATGCTTGTGTTATGGTAGCTAGATGGCTGATAAACTACATATATACATTTTTTTTTTGTAAATACATACATATTATAGATAGAAAAACACCCAAACTATGTATGAATGAGTTTTGTCAAGCTCAAAATTCGCTAAATCAATAACTTGTCGATAACGAGATAAAGAAACTGCACTAACGGGAGCGTAATATCTGAATCTTTTATTCTGGCTAGGATTTTCTTTGTTGTACAGATCTGCCACGTACCATCATTGATGGTTTCATTGCTTATCATCAGATAACACAAAAAAAAAAACGAGAGTCGTAAACTAATTGAAAAAACAAACCTGCATTCGAAGCCAATAAGTGTAACACGAAACCCCCTCAAATACTTCTGAAAAGACCACAGGAGGAAAGAAGAATGCTAAAACCTTTGTGCACTAGTTCTCTTTCTAAAGCTAACAAACGAAAAGAAACATTACCGTTAGCTAACCTAGACAAAGGATGTACGTATCTTAACTTATTACCCACATTCAGCTGCTCCAGCTACTAAAGATTTAGCACCGTTTTATGGCTCATCTTTATTGTCTAGCTTTATAGAAGAAACGTGCGACCAGTTTGATTTTCTACAAACTTAACCTACATCTTAGAACCTAAGAATGCACAATGTTACTGACATGAATAAGTGAAATACAAAATAGACCCAGTATTTTTTTGGATATCTGTTTTAGGAAGTTACTGTCCTGAATTAAAAAGACCCTAATAACAATGCCACTGTTCTAAACAGATCGTAATCTATTCAGAACCTTTAGCTGTTCGAAAATAGAGGTCCAACCTAACACCCACAGAACGGCTGACATTTATATAAATATTTAACGCGAGGACTCAGGGGTAGCGTCGGGATCACTCGGGACTCTAATCTTTATAAAAGCGTGAATGATGTGCACGACTCGACGTAATACCTGCGTAATAAATAGTACAAACATGCCACTTTGAGTGAAAGGGGTATTTTTTGTGAGCCGTGACGCGGCGCGGTCCCCCGGGCTTGTCTTACCGTTATCGGGGACCCAGGCCCCCAAGCACCCGAGACGGGGTTATAAATCTGCCGTGGACATGTCCCGGCATCGCGCCCCGTGATGACGAGCGGGTTTGCGCACGAATTTAATGATATGTAAGATATTTTCTTTATTCGTGCGCTTTTCTTGGGTACCGAAAACCATTTTATGATTATTTTGTGCGTAAAAGCTTTTGAATAATTTCCGCATTTTTTTTGGCAATCATTTTGTGTACGGTTTCGTAGTCATCCCGTAGACCTCAGCTACGCCTCGTAGCAACCTGCTACGTCGTAGACTCTGTCTACGCTGTTTGAATCGAAAGCGACTCAAATATTATCATTTCAAGTGGATGGACCATTGAATTCAGATAAGCTTAGGTATAGTATTCCGGTCATTTGGTTGAAGTAGCAATTTTCTTGGATAGTCTACGGACTTACTCTTTAAAGTCTAATCCGAGTAGCCCGTTCGCATTAAACGTATTATTTGGCGAATAAAGAGATTCAATTCTATAGGAAGCAGGAACAATAATATGCAAATATTGTGAAAGCCAGCACAAGTACATTATTACAGGAAGTTAGCGTACGTCCCTAGTGATTTAAAATGCGACGTAGCGCTCCAAGTATTGTATCGCGAATAAATATATTCAAGTCTCTCAGCAAACAAGCGGGACGTAGACTGCAATTGTATTAAAATTCGCTTGTTGATGAAATTGCAAGTTTCGGTACATTGTTGCATTGTCGTAACAATCCGTAGCAAGGCTACGAAGTTAGTTGGTGAGATTCGTAGCCATTCGTAGCACTTCCTACGAAGCGTAGGCTATTTAACTAGATTACGGAACTTGCGTCTACGAAGAGAAATTGTTGAAAGGAACTTGCATATCTCAAGATATCCTTGTTGAGTTAGGGTTCCTTAACAAAGGGTGCTTGGGTTAATGTGTCGTTAAAGTAATTTGGGTCCAATTATCTAAAGTATGCTCAGTGGCCATTCAAATGTAAATGAGATGCAGTAAAGAATTATAAAGACCATTTACTTTTCGTTCGGGACTCGTTGAATATTTGAATAAATCCGAGGAAACGTAAGTAAAAAGGTTTCTCATAATTAGGTTGGTGTTATGTAGAACTCTTTTCTACATAATATTCTTCATTTCTGTTGGATCTTTCATCTTTTACTGGCAACCGTCGTGTGGTTTCATCAGGTAATCTAACTTTTCTAATCAAGCTCCTCCTTGGTATCAAAGCTTCTTCTGTCTATGCATATTTATAATATGTACATGTTCGTATGTTAAATCCGACTCTCTGTGTGACGCAGTGGGAAAATTTTGTGCGGGATTTTCTTAGGTATATTTTGTAATATTGGCAATAAGATACTTACAGTTCTGGTTTGATCCAAAGATATATGAGTTTGTAGGCTTAGGGAATGTCTGTTATTTAAAAAATATACATAAAAAGTAGACCATCTACTGTAACTACGCGGTTTTATTTTATCATGATAAAGTAGATGTTCGTGCTCATTTGATAAATTACGGAGTGTTATATAGTCAAGCTCACATAGCACGTTTACTCATATTATGTTACATTTTCACTTTATTTCTTATTCTGGTAAAGAAATCTTTTATTGCAAGCTCACCAAGAGCGCTGTAGAAAAGTGCACGTTTTTCAAACTACAAAGCCAGTCGTTTTCTATTACTTCTAGCAATTTGAAACGCGTCTGAGAAATGTGGGGTGTACTTTGTCCATAAACACGCGTTCGCTACGCCCTCTGGCGTCGTATTTTAGAACTGCACATTATTACATTTTGTAGGACGGAGGCATCCGAAAAATATGCAACATTGTGTATTATAAGAATGCCTTTGTGTCCGCTTGCACGCCGTCTCCGCTATCGATGATAGAAAAGATACTTTTCGTATGAATATCGGAAGAATTCAGCTATTTGATGGAAAAATAAGATGGATCCAATGTAGCGTATCACTTTTGTATAGGTAATATTAGTGGCTCACGTGTTCCATCTTCTGGCATGTTTTATCCGAAAATAGAGCTGTCGTAGTTGTGTAAAGCGATATCATTTTTTTTTGTGAGGACTTCCTCATGGATAAGTAAATATTTAATTTGGTTTAGTCGTTTCTGAGATTAACTCGGGAATGATTCTCAATCAATGCACGTGTATTTTTTTTTCTCGATTAGCGATGAGCAGTATCATAATAATTGACTAAATATCTAATATACAACATTGTTTAACTCAAATAAAAATCTTGGTGCGTAAATCTGTTTTTAACTTAATTTAACCCTTAAATAACGTTAACGCCCTCATTTCTTGCTTTTAATGGACTCTGTTGATACTGGGAATATGATGTCTTCACGTTGATGATTTCAGCTTAAAAAAAACCAATCTCATTTCGACATCTTTGGTGACTTTTTAGACAGACATGACACCTAAGAATACTACATCTCAACAGCAACACATCCCATTACATCATGACTTTGTTGCTCGAAGGGTTCGCCAGAGGTGTTAGTAACATCGGGCCTGTGGATGGTGAGTAATGGGCTAGCTCGCCGTCCGTCCGTCTTATGACGACAAGCCGTGTCGACGGTGCGTTCGTGTTCCACGCGCGCCTCAAAGAGATGTCAGCAAACAGGAGGGGCCCGCAAGGGCCGATGCCTGCCAGGGCTGCAGGACTGTTAGAAAGAGATACTGCGGCCCTGGAATACAAATTAAAAAAGAAGGAACATAGATGGGTTTTAGTCAGTAAAAGTCTGACACTCCCTTCCGCTCCGCCCAGAGCGAGAGGGGGCATTTGATGATTTCCCATCCCAAAAAATAAAGGTGTTAGTAACACCCACATTTTCGTTTATACTTTTTTTTGACTTAAACATGGTAAAAATCCCGCAGTGTTAATGATATGGTTATTCATAAACACTGCGGGATTTTTACCATGTAAACCAAATAGTAAACATGGTAAATATCCAGTTTTCAGTGATAATGATAATGTTAGTGACCATGTCAGTTTAAAAACTTACTAAACATAACTGGCGGAATGTGGATCGTTCTGTGCTGTTGACGTTTAATTGATTTATAATAAACTTATACTGTCACTTACTTATCTTCCGTGATTGTTTATGATTTTGAGCTCCCGATATTTCGACGCTGTAGCAAACGCCATGATCGCGGGTTGATGTGACTGTATACGTTTAGTCTTAAACCATGAAAGCTTAAAAAAGTGTGTAGTTTATTATAGCTTTCACCTATTATAGGATAAGGTTCGCATTCACATTATCAGTGATCTATTTCTAGTAGGGCCTACAGGAAAACTTCCCCTTTGTGACAAATTTTAACCAGACAAATTAATAGTTACTCCGACCCAACCACTGTTCTGTGGTTGCGGTATAGTTAGAAGTGGTTCGTCTGTCCTAAGTCTTAACGGAATTTAATAAGTTCTGTACAGTATAAGAGCCTTCAGGAGACGTGCCTGCGAGCCTTCGCGTCGGATGATCGCTGTTTATTGTTACTGCAATCTTAATTATGTACACAAGGCTGTTGGCTCAACAATACTCGCCCTGACTATACCTTCATACCACCCCTATTATGAACCACCTTGAACAAAGGGGTAATATAAAATTAAGCCAAATTTCCCGTCATTATGGTGAATCGGCGTAAAAACCCTTACAACGAGACTAATAGCGTCATAATCTCCCACCGAATACGTACAGTGCTGAATCGAATTGAATCATCTCCGCGGAGATTACATCAAAACGGTCTCACCTAGAGCGAGCTCGAACAAAAAACTTGTTCCCGGTGCGAGGGCAGGCTGTGCTGCCATCTCGCGCGTTGCTAGGATACGCGCCGATCAATACAGCCTCCGCCGGGCCGCCTAATTACCCGGTCCCCGCATCCCGCCCGCCCCGCAACCTCCCGCCCGCCCCCGCGACCCGCCGCCCTCGCCCGAGGAAACTTCTCGCCGCCCACCCCGACCGCACCGCTGCTGCTGGATTTAAATATCGAATGATAGAATTCAAATTCAAATATTTTTCGCTTTGCGCCTTTGTTTGTTTTGACGAAAGCACTTATATACTTTTTTGTAATTAGGTACCTGTTTTCGTATGTTGGACACAGGCTTCTGTAAATAATTTTTGTTTGAAATTGCGGTGAGCGTCGCGTACGTCGTAGGTGTACAGCGGGGATGTTTGGGGTGCCTTTTATTACCTTACGAATCTCATGATGATTACGAAGCACTTTTCGTTGAAAGTCAAAGAAATATCAAAGTCAGGGAAAGTAGGTCTCGTGAGATGAAATATTACTTTTCTAGTAACAGTCGTAGTATAAAAACATAATAACTTTAAAACAAAGACGCGAAACAAAGCTTTCATTGCATGATTTATTAATAGCTCTAGCGGATTAGACCGCACTCAGATTTGGTAATAGATAATGGGCATTAATAATGCAGGTACAAAACAAACCAGAAACGCTGTAGTTTGCGTGAATATTTTCTGTGATATTCGGTATGAAGCCGACATTTTGCGAGGCAGGTGCGTGATCCCGCGAGTAACGAATGTGAGCATAATGCCACGCCACTCTGATATATTGGAATATGATACGAGCCTGTGAGTTACAGATGAGAGTTTCGCGTTGAAGTATCGATGATATAAGCTGTTTGTATTTAGAGCGAGGAGGATAAGTTGCTAGTAGAAGTGCTTAAGCACTCATGGGCTAAAGTGGGCAAAGTGTGTTTGGGGCTGACATAATATTTCATATCAGGTTTTGTAGTATTTGTAACACATACATCATATAACACACAATCTCCACACACGAAACTTAGTGTACACTCTTACATGAACACACGCTCATGCACAATCACACACTCGTTTACTCTTCTGTTATTAGTTTGCCTATTTCGTTTAAATACTCTGATCCGTATAATTGCAATTTTTGGCACTACATTTGATATACTGTCCTAATTAGTATCTTAATGGGGATCCTGGTGTCTTAAAATAAACGTCTCGGTTTAGTTCAGGTGCCAGTCTCCCGCAACAAAAAATGCTTTTTCTTGTATCTATGGTAACATAAGTACCGATTTTCTTTATTTGTGGTCGAGAAATAAACTAAAATTATTTACGTACATCTCTGCCTAACTCTTCGGCGATTATAGGCGTGATTTTATGTTATGTTACTTATCTAAGACTACTGGTGCACTTAATATCTGTAAGTTTCATGAATGTTGATGGCTGAAACGAATGCCACGCTGATAACCGAATTAATATTTTCAACATATTTAAAAAAAGCACATGTCATGATCTCACCAACTCATGGACGTATGTCGTATACTGCCGTTTACAGTGGCTAGTAACACAGTAGCATACAATATTACCGAGTACTTTAGGTAGGTTTTAAGATTGACGCGCGAACTAGTTTCTCGCGCCAATGTATTTACCTAAATCATGATGCTGGCTTGGCTGCACATTATAAAAAAAAACCCTTGTTAAGCAAACGCCCACAGCAAAATGGCAACTTCGATTCCTTACTATAGCGACACCCACGCAAAAGTGACCCGCCGCACTAAGGCTGAAATTTACCGATCGTGTAACAAAACGTGTTATCACGAACTAACTTTCATTGATCTCAATTGTCATTCCTCCCTAATACGGGACATAACCGACGGCCTCCATAACTATCTTCCCTTGCTTTCTAATCCTGCCGATGTGAGATATCTCCAATCAGATTACCAAAAGAATAACTGAACAACACACCCAACCATGCCGCCATCACGTCAAGTACTCACCTCACAAGTCCTAGCGCTCTACAAGTCATTCATACCCAAAAACATAGTTTCCATTTCTTATTGAATATCAGTTGGCGTGGAGCTGTAACAATGGCGGCACTGCGAGCCTGCGACATGTATGCCTACGCCCGATCGCTTCCTTTGTTCGTCAGTGCCCTTTGATCGAGCCGACTTCCTGTTACGCTCTCTGATTAATTTCAGACGGCTCTCCCAGACAAAGGTATGTACTAGATCTAGATATATTTTGTAGGGTAGGTGGGGAGCGAGCGTGGAGGCTGTGATTTTTATTTCAGTATTTTACTGTATAAAATTATTTCGTGAATGGTTTTAGGGTAGACGGATCGTTTGGACTGAGGCGTGTGTTATAAGTTCAATTTTAGATTTACTGAAATTATTTGAAAGCTTCATTATTCTATTAGTTGGAGCACAATTTCATCATTATTTTAGTCTTTCTATATTTATAGAATAGGTAAATTATTCCCTGTGTCCCTAAAGCTTCCTAAAAGCTGAGACAAAGAGTTTACGTCAAACGTGATTATGAATGGCCATAACTCGCCTTTATCGAACGGTCACTGGTTTGCCAAACATAGCTATTGGCTTGTGGAATATTGCCACCAATGGTTTGCCAAACATAACCAATTGATAGCCAAAAGCTCTGTGTTCAGCAGTGAACGGTTTACATCGTTGTAGTTCAAGATTTTATAAGCAGATTGTCGATGTCACAGTTCCACCCATTCAAAAAAGTGATCTGTCCTGGGTTTTCCCAACTATTTTGGGTTTATTCAGATGCATCGGGTGAATACCAGAATTTTACATGGATCTGACGCCAGACTATAACCCGTACAAGATATAATTCCTATTTAGAAAAAAATGTGTAAAAATTGCACCACAGCCACGTACGTCTTTGAAACTATCGGGTAGCATATTTAACTTTTGATTTATATGTGCGAATGTTTGTGAAGGTTTCAAACTTATGCCCAAGTTTCCCCCAGTGTGATGTCGTTGTCAAACTTGTAATATTCAAGGGGCTTTGGTCTGTGGTGTCATAGACACAGTTGTAAAGCAGGGTAAAATTATGTGAGTGTATGGTGAATTATTATTTTTTTGTCTTAATTTGGGTATTCCGTTTCGTTTTCTACTGTGTAAAGGCGGATTTTTCTTTATTATAATAATAATAATAATATATAACAATAAAATACGGAACAAATCAAGAAAAAATTAACAAAATTAACAAGACGATGACGAATTAACAAGAATGATAACGAGAGCTGCATCCCGACGTGCACGCCTACCAACCCCGGACTCGTCGCTCAGCTCCGCCTCGCCGCCGCCGGAATCCAGCCCCGTCGTGAGTGCTGTGACACCGGCCGTGGCAGTTGCGTCGAGCTCGAGTGATGTGTATTTCTCGCCGCCGACGTCGCCAACACCTGTGCGTCGGCAGGGGAGAGGCCGGCCACCGAGGAGCTTGGGACTTAGGGGCCATCCGGCCCCGAGCCGGGTCCCCGCTGCCGGTGGTTGTGTGCAGCGCATGAGATGGACTCAGTCCATAAACGAGAACGTCATGCGCGCATATTACGGGTCTACAGAGGGGGGAACTAACCTCACTGCGTACCGTGTTAGGATGCTGTCTCTGTTCCAGGAACTTGAACCAACCGTCAACGTCTCGGCCCAACGACTGTCGGATCAGGTGCGGGTCATCCAACGCAATCACATGTTGGACGACGCCGCGCTTGATAGGCTGCGCTCAGAGGTACTGAGCAACCTTATCGTCTTGACTCCGTCACAAACCGCGATGCGAGCGTCAGCTATTGGCGCAACCACGCCGCGGTCCAACCCTGCTGTTGTAGAGGAAGATGATAGGGTTGTCACGGTAAGTAGCCAGTGCAACGACCGATTGAGGAGCGCACTGGAGGATGCGCTTCGTGAGTATCGATCCACTCCTACCGAACTTAGGCCCCGATTACCACGGTTACCCATGCATAAGAAAAATAGAGCGCTGGTGTGTGCCTTGGACTCGCAACTCAAGAATATATTCGAGAGTAGCGAGGACCTCGTTGATACGCACTCGATCCTGTACTGTGGAGCTGTTGCGGCATGTCGTCTAGCTAATGTAAAATTCCCAAATTGTGACTTAGCTAGTCGACCAAAACCAGCCGTACCAGTCTGGCAGCGCAGGATCGAACATCGTATCGACGGGGCCAGGGTACTCATCGGCAAACTATACTGCTTCAGGGAGGGCAATACACGACCACGTGTGATGCGCTTTGTGAGGCGGGCCTTCTCGGGGACCGAAATCAGTCCTCAAGAATACATGTCCCGTGTCACAGAGCGCATCGACTTCCTGAAGCAGAAAGTTTATGCATGGGCGAGCCGTATTCGGCGGTATAAACGGCGGGTTGATCGATACTCACAGAATCGCATGTTCCAGAGCGATGAGAGGTGGGTATACAGAGCTTGGGAGCGACCCAAGCAAAATATGACAGACGTTTGCCACCCAGATGATGCAGCTACGAGTTCTTTCTGGCGCAGCATCTGGTCAGTGCCCGTCTGCCATACTGAGGCTGACTGGATGCGTGATGTCGAGCGAGTGTGTGAACCTATCCCAGAAATGGAGCCAGTTTCAATAACACCAATAGATGTAGCCAGAGCAGTTCGTCCGTTACCAAATTGGAAGTCACCAGGACCGGACGGACTGCACAACTTCTGGCTCAAATGGCTTAGTAGTTCACACACTTGCCTGGCATCCCAATTCCAGTCATCCTTAGAGTCTGGGTCGCTACCGCAGTTTTTAACTACAGGCGTAACCCACCTGCTCCATAAGTCAGGTAGTCCCGCGGAACCCAAGAATTATAGACCGATCACGTGTTTATCGACGGTGTATAAGCTTCTTACATCCATTTTGGGAGTGAAAATTAATACACACATTGACAAAAACTCCATTATGTCTGCCTCTCAAAATGGATGTAGGAACGGGTCCCGCGGTACTAAGGAGCTACTCCTCATCGACATGGCCATTAGCCAACAGGTTCGTCGATCCCGCAAGGATCTTTCGACATGTTGGATAGATTATAAGAAGGCCTACGACTCGGTGCCACATACATGGCTCATGAGGGTGCTGGAGTTGTACAAGATAGATGCAACTCTACGCGCCTTTCTTGAGTCGTGTATGGGGCAATGGAGGACGGTCCTTCGATATCCAGGATGTCGACAGATCCAGGGGAACGATGAGCCTGTATGGATTAAACGGGGAATATTCCAGGGCGACAGTCTGAGTCCACTTTGGTTCTGTCTAGCCCTGAATCCTCTAAGCACATTGTTAGAGGATTCAGGTCTAGGTTACCGGTTGAGGAGAGGTGGTCAGGTCATATCTCACCTTCTTTACATGGATGATCTGAAACTCTTTGCCCCCAACAAATTGCAACTGATGGAGCTACTGAAAGTAACTGAAACTTTTAGTAGCGCCATCAGGATGGAATTTGGTGTGGACAAATGTGCAGTCATGCATGTAAAGCGAGGGGAGATTATGGAATCCGAGGGATTCAGCTCTCGGATTCCATACACCTCAGATCCCTCTCCTCATCCGAAAGTTATAAGTATTTGGGTATGTCGGAAGCGTTAGGCATTAATGTAACTGACATGAAGCAATCGTTGAGGGAGCGCTTCTTTGGACGCCTGAAGAAGGTATTAAATAGCCTTCTTTCAGGCGGAAACAAGGTGCGTGCCTTCAACGGTTGGGTCATGCCGGTTTTAATGTACTCTTTCGGCATACTCAAATGGACTCAGACCGAACTCGATGCCTTGGATAGGAGAGTTCGTACACTGCTGACCGCAAACCGGATGCATCACCCACGATCATCGGTGATGAGGCTGTACATCTCGCGGAAGTGTGGGGGTCGTGGCTTTTTAAACGCGAAGACCCTCCACAACCGCGAGGTGTGCAGTCTCAGAGAATATTTTTTAAAAACCGAAGTGGGTATGCACCGAGATGTGGTCGCAGTGGACAAGGGACTCACCCCGCTGTCCATGGCTAAAGAGAACTGGCGCAAACCTGTGGTACTTACTAATGATGACCGCAAGGAAGTATGGCAAGGCAAGGAGCTTCACGGGCGCTTCTACCGGGCTCTTCATGGGCCGGATGTAGATTTCCTAGCGTCCGTGTCCTGGCTACGTTTCGGCGACCTCTTTGGGGAAACTGAGGGTTTTGTCTGTGCGATTATGGATGAAGTTATGTTAACGAACAACTACCGGAAAAATATTATGAAGGACGGGACGGTTGACGTGTGTCGGGCATGCCACCGTCCGGGTGAGTCCATCAGACATATTATTTCTGGTTGTTCTCGTCTAGCTAACGGCGAGTACTTGCACAGGCACAACCAAGTAGCCAGGATTATTCACCAGCAACTTGCCTTGAAATATAAACTTGTGGAATCTGAGGTACCGAACTACAAGTATGTGCCCGACCCAGTTCTCGAGAAAGACCATGTCACGCTGTACTGGGATCAGTCTATCATTACTGACAGGACTATTGTGGCCAATAAGCCTGACATAGTGGTGATAGACCGATCAGCGCGCCGCGTAATGATAGTCGATGTTACCATCCCGCATGACGAGAACCTCGTGAAAGCTGAGAAAGAGAAACAAATAAAATATCTCGACTTGGCACACGAGGTTGTCGACATGTGGAATGTGAACTCAGCTATCATTGTGCCGATTGTCGTGACGGCCAATGGCCTTATGGCCAAGAGCCTCGATGACCATCTATCGAGGCTCTCCTTAGGCGGTTGGATCAAGGGCCTGATTCAGAAGGCAGTACTCCTCGATACGGCTCGCATTGTGAGGAGGTTCCTGTCTCTGGAGCCCTAACCACCGGTAGCTTGGACCCTGCTCCCGACACCGGCGGACTACTATTTTTTATATTTTTAAATGTTTTTTATATAATTTTTGTTAATAAAAATATTTAAAAATGTAATTAGCATGTAAGGAAAATAAATAAAGGAAATAATAATATAATAATAATAATATTTTGGGACAACCAACACACCGCCATCTGATCCCAAACTAGGCAGAGCCTGTACTATGGCAACCAGACAACTGATAAACATACTTATATATTTCTAAATACATACATATTATAGATAAATTACACACCCAGATACAGAACAAATAATCGTACTCATCGCACAAAGATTTGTCCTGTGTGGGAATCGAACCCACGACCTCCGTCCTAGCAGTCAGGGTCACTTACCACTAGACCAACAGGCCAATCAAACTTAAAGCATTTATTTCAATTAAACCATATACCCGACTTTTGAGTTGTCAAACAGTTGATCAGACAGTTGAAGTTATTTGCCATTTCCAAAACGAAAATCTCTTTGTTGCTTATGCATGCCAGTTGCTTTTTAAAATATATATTTATCATTCTGTGTTTCAGATAGATCTTTTTTTAAATCTTTACAAAAACTTTTTTGAGGTCAATCCATTTTATTTACGCCAAGTTACCTGTGAAACGTTGAAAGAGAAAAATCTCTACAGTTCTATTTTATCATTGAATAGACAGCCGCTATTCGGTATTACCCAAGAGGTTGCCTCTACGACACCCAGGGGAGCAGACGGGGCAACCTATTCTTGGAGCGAATTACGCCATCATAGCTCTGTAGATAAGGTTAAATATTGATCTAATTTCTGAGCTAATATTCGTACTCTTGGATAAATGTTGGTGCTGTCACCATACATGTAGTAAGCTTATTAGTTACCCACTCCTTAGGTACCTATAACATACAACAAGCCTTGTAATTTGAATAATGACTTTTTCTATAGGTACACTTCCTCAAAAACTGGCTCTTATTGCACTATTATTAGTTTCACAATGCAGTGTATTTCATGAATCAGTGAATTTTTTTTCATTTATCTCAACTAGTGTTTTATTTCCACAGATAACAATTGTTCAATTCCTATAGTCGGTGGTGATTTTTGTTTGTTGTTTCTCCTTCAACCTGCGAAGGCAAAACGCGGGGAAAAAAGCAAATTAAATCATAGTTTCATAGTGATAAAATAATAGGTTTATGTCACATTAACCTTTCGTTCTATTATTTTATTTCTTCGTAAGTGTATTGAAAAACGTCGTTTGATTCACGTGGGCATTTGTGACTGCAGTTCTCGGCTCCATAACACCCTCGCCTACCTAGTTCCGCCTCGGCTGAAATGACAAAGTTTCCCCACTTGGACTAAAATTACTATTTCGTTCTATTATTTAATTTTTCGTAAGTATATCGAAAACCGTCGTTTGATACACGTGGGCATTTTGTCGTTGCAATTCTTGGCTCCATAATACCCTCGTTATGACAAAGTTTGCCCACTTGTTTCATTCCAAATTGGGGGAGTAAATTAACAGTAAAGGCAGAGATTGCCTGGTGGTGTGACTGTCGGACTGCCATGCCATGGGTCATGCCATGGGTCAGTCATGTGTCTCGAGTTCGAACCCAAGACACTCATCTCTGATTTTACGGATTCATGTGCGTGTATAATTATCTCTTCGGAGAAGGAAAACATCGTGAGGAAAAACCAGCATGCCTAAGAGATATTTCTTGATTGCATGTACATAAATCCAAGTCCAACAAAGTCCAACCAATCCAAGAGGCCCAAGAGCGGCATGAAAAACCCTAACACCAGGTTAGGCAACTAACCGTACTATAAAGAAGAAATAACAATTAACACACTCTTGTCAAAACAAGAAAAGTCTCAAATGTTGAATATTGATTTTGATATAACATATAATAAAATATAACAACCCGCAATCTCGTAAAATGACCATCAGCAGCAGCACTTTAAACCAGTCCACTTTATGCCTAAAATAAACTACTGATATAATCAGACTTTTCCGAATGTTCGCCTCTAAACTCGATGCTCCGCCTTTCGCATTTAATTATCTCTAAAAGTAAATGGAATCGATATGAGCCAAAATATCCTTATTTTAAAAATTATTGCTTACATGCCTGTTAACTGAATAACAAGGTAAACTTACTAACACATAATATGTATTATACACGCAATCTCAGCCGCGCGAGGCATGTCACAGATTTGCGACACTCCTTCGTCAATACTTGGGCGTCCATAACAGATTTATGCTGTATAGATCTTTATGTTAGCTATACGCGAGTATGAATTACGTCATTAGGTGGATACTATGTGAGGTAAACAAGATTTATGTATTGGACTAATAGTTACCTCCTGGGGATGATATGTCTAATGATTGGACTGTCTAAAAATTCAAGAGCAGACGTCTTGATTTGCGACATGGTGAGAGCGACTATCGCAACCCCTTGCAGGGCACGCCACGATAGTGGCGATAAGTCCCTCACCTTCCGCCTGACGCAGGTCCTCACCGGACACGGTTGTTTCGGGAGGTACCTGTACCGAATCGGGCGGGTGGAAACGCCCGGGTGCTATCATTGTGAGGATCGCCCGGAGGACACGGTGGAGCAGACCGTCGCTTGGGCGGAGCACCGCCGTGTCCTCGTAGCGGCGATTGGCGGCGGCAACCTCTCGCGTCCGGCGCTGGTTCAAGCCATGGTCCGGGGCGAGAGGGAATGGAAAGCCGTCACCTCCTTCTGCGAAGCAGTCATGCTAGCGAAGGAGGTGGCGGAACGTGAGAGGGAGAGAACCTCACGTCCCAGCCGCCGCGGGAGAAGCACCAGGCGTCGGGGGCCACGTGGTGGCTCTCGGCCACCGTAGGCGCGGGCCTGTGGACGGTGAGTAATGGGCTAGCTCGCCGTCCGTCCGTCGTGTGACGACAGGCCGTGTCGACGGCGCGTTCGTGTTCCACGCGCGCCTCAAAGAGATGTCAGCAAACATGAGGGGCCCGCAAGGGCCGATGCCTGCCAGGGCTGCGGGACTGTTCGAAAGAGATACCGCGGCGCTGGAACATAAAGGGCAAAAGAAAGAAACTGAAGTGTTTGGAGCACACCGGGATGTCAGGATACAGAGTCAGGAAATAAAACAGCTGATCACGGTTACAAGTATATTCCGACTGACACACACGATGAGCCCGAGCGCTCGGCTGCCTCTTAGCCCCTACCCACATATTCTTAATATAAAGCTCTTAACAATAATTTCTGTCTACCTTAATCCTAATACATCACACCTCACCACTTAATCACCGAGTAATTAAATTTACATACTAAATTTTAAATTAGTTGGGTTACATAACTAATGTTTATGTTACTCTAAATTTTATAACAGGTTTACGAGTACGTTTAGGTCGATCCTCCGGCGGTGATGGTGTTGGAAGTCCGGGCTTTGATAAAACTTCAGAACCACATTCGGTATCTAGCCTCTCTTTTTCACCCTCACTAACCCGTTTCGGCTCATTTTCCTCCCCTAGACCATCTGCAGGTATCGGGACCACCTCCTCCGCCTGTGACTTTTGAGTTGGTGAAAGTGGCAAACTTTCCGAGACTGTACTATCAGAACCCATGAAGTCGGATAAACGAGACCTACGTTTTACCTGATCTATGTGTTTTCTAGATAGTCGTCCGTCACCGTTATTTACGATATATTCGCGCGACCCTGCTCTAGCTTGAATTGTACCTTTCAACCATTTATCCCCTAAAGCACCGTTTCTCGTCCACACCTCGTCTTGTGGAGCTAATTCTCGTAAAACGCCTCCGGAATTTTGCACCTGTCGTTGTTGTGCTGCTCGCACCCGATCGTCAAGTGCGCGATCTGCGCGCAACAAATCTAAGCGAGTACGTAATGGCCGTCGCTGTAACATCATCGCTGGTGTATCCCCGGTCGTACTTTGGACTGTGTTCCTATAATTGAGTAGAAACGTTTGTAAAGCGGCATCTATTTCTTTGTTCTCCCTATAGGCTTTTTTAATAGCAGATTTGCATAGTTTTACTGCGTTTTCCGCGGCACCATTCGACGATGGATGGTATGCCGGTGAAAAGCACTGTCGTATGCCATTGTTTTTTAAAAAAGAACTAAATTCTACACTTGTGAAAGGAGGGCCCTGATCCGACACTAATTCTACCGGAAGACCAAATCGCGCAAAGGTGCTACGTAAAACTCGGATTACCTGTTTTGCATTTGTACGTGGCATTTCGAAAACTTCCAACCACTTAGAACTTGCATCAATTAAAATCAAGAATGTGCTACCATGGTAAGGGCCTAAGAAATCTATATGTACCCTGCTCCACGGCTGTATGACGTAAGGCCAAGGCTGCGGCGGCGCTCGCGGTGGAGCAGCGCCCTCTATCGCACAAGTCTCACAACTGTGGCACAACGCTTCTACGTCACTATCAATGTTCGGCCACCATACATAACTGCGCGCTAATGACTTTGTTTTGACGATACCCATGTGACTTATATGTAATTGCTTTAGTATATCCTTCCGTAAGACTTGCGGTATTACCATCCGGTATCCCCACATTAAACAGCCGCGTTCTACATACAATTCATGACGTCTAGAAAAATAAGGTTTAACTGACTCATCTGAACACGATAACGGCCAACCGGATTGTACGTATAGAAGTATTCTACTTAACAAAACATCTTTGATAGTCTGTTTCCTAACTTCGCTCTGTGTCACTGGAAGAAAATCCTCCACAAAGTTAACATATGTGATCTCCGTACTCACACTCGGCTGTTTACCTTGTGGTAGTCTTGATAAGGCATCGGCGCAATTTTTCTTTGATGACACATATTCTATTTCGTAATTATAACCTGACAATAGTATTGCCCATCGTTGCAACCGAGATGCTGCCATTACAGGAATGCCTACCTTATCACCGAAAATGTACGTTAACGGTTTATGATCCGTCCTTAAAATAAACTTTCGGCCGTATAAGTACTGATGGTATTTTCTGATACCATAAACGATCGCGAGTGCTTCTCTATCTATTTGTGAATAGGCCCGCTCGGCTGTGCCTAATGAACGCGACGCATACGCTATTGGCCGCTCCCCGGCAGCTGTGACGTGTGATAGCACAGCGCCGACCCCTACGCTGCTAGCGTCAGCCGTCAGCACGAGCGGTAGGTCTGGTGAATAATGCGTCAGCACCTCACTTGAAGCTAGTTGCTGCTTTACCTTCCTGAACGCGTCTTCACAATTTTCACACCAGTTGAAAGGTACATCTATTCGGAGCAGTCTATACAAAGGCGAAAGAATTGTACTAACGTTCTTAAGGAATTTGGCATAGTACATTGTCATACCGATAAATGCCCGCAACTCCGATACATTGGAGGGGGCTGGTGTTTCAATTATCGCTTTTACTTTTTCCTCACACGTTTGCACCCCATCTTTGCTAATTATATGACCCAAATAACTTATCTTTTCTGAAAAGAAACTACATTTTTCTTTTTTTACTTTGAGACCACTTGTTTGTAGTCGGTCAAAGACTTTGTATAAATTGCTGATGTGTTCTTGAGTTGATGCCCCCGTAATAATAATATCATCTAGAAATACGCCTACACTAGGTAAATCTGCAAATAATTGTTCTAAACGCCTTTGAAATATTCCGGGACTCGAAGACAACCCGTACACTAAGCGATTGAACATGAACATACCTTTATGCGTATTTATAACCGTATATTTCTTTGATTCATCCAGTTCAAATTGCGCATAAGCTTGCGATAAATCAATTTTACTGAAATATTCCCCGCCATGTAAACGGGCTAACAAATCTTCTACCCGCGGTAAGGGATAACGATCGACTTCCAAAACTTTGTTTAACGTTATTTTATAATCTGCACAAATTCTGATAGTACCGTCTTTTTTTACCACTGGTACGATCGGCGTGGCCCAATCTGAGCGGTCTACAGGCGTGAGGATGCCGTCCCGCACGAGCTGGTCCAGCGCGCGTTCCACCGGCTCACGCAGCGCGTACGCCAGCGGGCGCGCGCGCATGAACACCGGCCGCGCTCCCGGGCGCACGTGGATGCTTACTGCGCCCCCGGTGAATCGACCCAAACCGTCCTCAAACACCTCACAATATCTGGAACTAAATTCGGACATGTCAAACTTTTTGTTCTGTAAACTATTAACAGACACTACCCTGTCAGTGGGGTCAGCAAATAGTTGTATTTTCAATTCGGCCATCCACTGTCGACCGATTAATATAGTCTTCCCACCTTTGATTACATACAAATCTAATTTTTTACACTTATTTTTATACCTAACTTCCGGCTTAATAACCCCCAGTGGATTTACCATTTCCCCTGTATAGTATCTTAACATCAGATTACAGGAATCGATCCGTAAATCGCTAAACAACCTTTTGTATGTTTCATAATTTATACATGAAATGGCACTACCCGTGTCACATTCCATCTTTAGATTTCTACCGTGCACTTTCAATAACAAATATATTGGCGGACACTGAGCTATGGATAAATTATTTATGTCGGCAATCATTACCTCGTCACTTCGCTCGCCTTCCGACAAACTACTTGCATCTTCAACTTCGGTCAGATGGTGATGTCCCACTTCTAGTGGACATACACGCCGAAGATGTCCTTGCTTGTTACATACTCGACAAACGTATCGTGTAAATTTACACCATGTAGAATCATGCAGTCCTCCACATGCCTTGCATTGTTGGTCTCGCCGAGCTCGCTCCACCGGTGCGGACGCTGTCGGCGACCCTTCCACGTGATGCGGCTTGTGCGCACCGCCGCTGCCGCCGCCGCGCCGCTGTCCGTTCCACGCGGCCCGGCGCCTGTCACCGACCGCGCCAGTCGCCGCCGGTCTATACTGCGCCGCCCCGCGAACTCCACCTTGACTCGTAGTCGCCATCGCCAGACAATCACTCGCTGCGTTCGCCTTTTCCGTGTTGTACTTTGTACCGCAGTCGACCACTGCTGCATTTTTTTCGGCTGCTTCCATACTCATGGCCATACTATACGCTTTTGTGTAGTCTAATTTATCCTCGGCGAATAAACGCTGTCTTATTGTCTCACTACTTATCCCGCACACGAAACGATCCCGAATACTTTCTTCCAGCCATGTTCCGAACTCACAAGATTTAGTCATTTTTTTCAGAACTGCCATATATTCTGCTATACTTTCGTTCGCGTTTTGTTTCCGTTGGTGAAATTTGAATCGCTCGGCTAACACACTCGGTTTTGGCTGCAGGTGTTTTTCCATGATGGCCGTTACATATTCAAATGTCTTTGTGTTTGGTTTATGCGGCGTGCACAAATTTACTAGCAATTCGTAGCTTTCCGCTCCCATGACCGTTATCAACGTCGCCACGCGCAAATCCTCCTTGATGTCGTTGACCACAAAATAATTCTCTAGACGCTCCACGTACAATTTCCAATCATCCGATTGTACTTTGAACTCTCCGATTTTTCCGATAGTCATTTTAATTTGTTTGCGGTAACACGCTCACAATACGACACACACGCAGGTTTAAAAGTCCTCGTCGCCACTGAAGTGTTTGGAGCACACCGGGATGTCGGGATACAGAGTCAGGAAATAAAACAGCTGATCACGGTTACAAGTATATTCCGACTGACACACACGATGAGCCCGAGCGCTCGGCTGCCTCTTAGCCCCTACCCACATATTCTTAATATAAAGCTCTTAACAATAATTTCTGTCTACCTTAATCCTAATACATCACAGAAACATGGATGGTTTTTAGTCAGTAAAAGTCTGACACTCCCTTCCGCTCCGCCCAGAGTGCGAGGACTCATTTGATGAATTCCCATCCCAAAAAAAAGACGTCTTGATTTAAATATGGGTCTTTTTCAAATAGTTTGAAATTTATTTATTGTGTACTAAAACTATTTTTTTAAATAGTTTCTGTATTTTAAACAACATATTTTTTGCATGTTTTTTTCTCTCTCACTCACTCTGCTCACGTTTCGTCAGATAAGTCCCATGTACTAGAGGGAGAACAGCCATCAACCGGGCACAAATCCAGACTCCAACTCCAAACCAAACATTTTCCTTCTCAATACTACTATGAAAACTTTTGAATCTAAGTCCCTTTGACAATTTTCCCTTGAAAATCTTTAGTTTGGAGAGGAACTTATTCATAAAATATGACTCTGACCGGCACAAACAGATCCAAACAAAAAAGACCTGCAAAACTCAGAGTTTTCTCAAGGAAATGTTCCAGGATGGAACAGAAAATAAAAATTGGTGACGCTCAGTGAAATGAAAAGCAAAGAAAAATAACAGCAACGGAAACAGGAGTGGCAGAAATGAATTTTACAAAATGAAAATCGGGTGATTTTTTCAATTTTTTACCGGACGTCCGGTACCGGATATGGTTTAACGCCGGCACGACGACTTTGGGCGCAAGTCAGTTTTGTGGGACTTTTTGCTTACGTAATGCCTGCCGAGGTGACATGGGGAAAATTGGATTTACCTGCCGGCAGCCACCCGGCAACGCACGAGACAGTGCACATTACGGGACATTTTCCCCGTTTCTCCCGTAATCTTGTAATAGCAGGAGAGGGTTGCGATGTATCTAAAAATGCATATTTTATTTTTGTGTCAGTCTGGATTATCTTGTCGTCTACATAATTTGAATTATGGGATTTGTTTGATAAGGAAATAATATGATACTTATTTCGTTCTACAAACAAAAAAAACACCCTATTATCTGTATACGATATGCAAAACATGTAGAGTATAACTGGACATGGACGCGTAAATCATAGAAGCCCATCATTTACCAAGAGTACAGTTTCTGGAGTCGCGCCGCAACGTCAATTTCAAGGCGTTTGTGGTGCGAAGACAGTTTTTGGCCGCAGGATGTGGTGTTCCGTCGCCTCCACGAACAAATTCCACAAGAACGCACAAAGCATCGTGCAAGTGAACTGATGCTAACATAGTTTTAAGTTGCTTAAACTAACAAAAATGTTATTAAACCATTTATTATTACCTTAACCTAAATATACATATATTTAGGTAAAGGTATATTATTATTATTATTTATATAAATGGTTTATTATTATTATTATTTACTCATCATATAACGATTAAAATAAACATTGCGCTCAACATTTTTCATCTAAACTTCGCTTCCAGTTGGTAAAAATTAATATCTCTAAGTAACAAAGGAAGTGCGGAAATGGTTCTTTAATTACTTTTCCCAGGAGCGCCACCTACGTGTTGTTTTGTTATTTAATACTAATGGAGGGACACTAAGTGATAGATGAGGCTACGGTACAGTAAAGAAAGTCTATTTCTTAGACCATGTGAGCGATGGCTGGCCAACTGGTTATTATAAAAGATGACAGTCATTTGTCTTTGTTATTTATTTTAAAGTCAGACGCAAGTTTGTTTCCAAAAGCTGGAATTGAAAAATAACTTTTGCCACCAGTACAAGAAATTCTATCAGTCTCGAAATATGTTACCTTTTTAGTAAGATTGATCTACTGGCTTTTGTTGATGAAAAGTTACTAATGCCATTAAAGTTGAAGAAAAAAAAAACACTAAAAAGAAAACCTTAAAGGCATTTATAAAAAAATCTGGCCCGGTTTCCATTTATTTTTCTTTATCTAAAAATTCTGAATTTATATAATACATAATTTAAAATCCTAAGTAAAGTACATCTATAGCCTGCGGCGAACATTTCCAAAATATTTTAAAACCTTTTTAGTAATATAAAAATACTGCTGGCTTTTTTTGATGAAAGTTAGATAGAAATGTCATTTTAATTGAATAAAAAACAATTAAAAAGAAAACTTTAATGGCATTCATAATTTTTTTTAAGTCAAACCTCTTTATAATCCCATCGACGTTTTCTTTAATTTAATCATTCTGTATTACCTAATCGGTTGTGTGTTTATTTCATTATTTATTCAAAAAAGTACTTTTATTTATTGAACATTAAAACAAAATGTGCATATTTAATAGTTGAATTCATAATTTTGGAATATCACCAAACAAATTGTAGTAAACTTAAAAAAAAAGAAACTTAAAAGTGAAGTTGATATTTGAAATGAAAAGTGTGAACGATTAAATCAACGATGGTCGTAAAGCTTATTTAATTGAGGCTGTCAGAACCGAAGCAAAACGGTAAGTGTTTTTATTTTAATACCAAACATTGCACGGATGTATGACGTAGGCTTCAAAACCCACGCAAGTCTTAATAGTCAATAAGGATTAACGGTAAACTGTTGTTAAGACTTAGATAATGTTAGCGTAGGTGGCGGTCTACTGACCTTATATACGTAACATGTATACCCGTTAGGTAAATAGGTATGTATACATACGAGTACATATTTTATTTTATAAATAGGTTCTTCAATCATTGATAAATTTATGGTAAATCACATTTGAAGGCTACATTAATTACATTTAAATTTTGGCTGAGTTTTTGAACTGTATGTTTAGTTCAGGAGGTCTAAAATGGCCGCTTTACCTGAATCTTAATAGGATAATAATATGAATCGCATTAAAATTCTTAAAATGGTCACAGACGAAGTTAATTATTATGAATTGTCACTTTGTGACCATTTTACGAATTGTAACGTAATTCATATTATTAGTTAACAGTATTTTTGTTGCTTTGATATGAGAGTGGTTTTAGGTTCGCCTTGTACGCCTTGTACCTTGTAGGAATAACGTAAAATTAACAGTTTTTGGAAATTAGTTCTATTTTTTTTTAATAAGGTAGGGAGGAGCAAAATTTTTTTTGTTAATTATTTATAAAAAAATTATGGAAATCACTTAAGTATTCTACAAAATCATTAAAAATACTGGTACAAAACTAAAAAACCGGCCAAGTGCGAGTCGGACTCGCGCACGAAGGGTTCCGTACCATTATCTATAAAAACGGCAAAAAAATCATATCTGCTGTATGGGAGCCCCCCTTTTTTTTTTTTTTTTGGAGGGTGAGAAATCATCAAATGACTCCTCCCGCTCTGGGCAGAGCGGAAGGGAGTGTCAGACTCTTACTGACTAAAAAACACCCATGTTCCTTCATTGGCCCTTTATGTTCCAGGGCCGCGGTATCTCTTTCGAACAGTCCCGCAGCCCTGGCAGGCACCGGCCCTTGCGGGCCCCTCCCGTATGCTGACAACTCTTTGAGGCGCGCGTGGAACACGAACGCGCCGTCGACACGGCCTGCCCGTCGTCATACGACGGACGGACGGCGAGCTAGCCCATTACTCGCCGTCCACAGGCCCGATGGGAGCCCCCCTTAATATTTTTTTTTTAAAATTTTTAGTATTTGTTGTTATAGCGGCAATAGTAATACATCATTTGTGAAAATTTCAGCTTTCTAGCTATCACGGTTTATGAGATACAGCCTGGAGACAGACAGACAGACAGACAGCGGAGTCTTAGTAATAGGGTCCCGTTTTACCCTTTGGGTACGGAACCCTAAAAAGACAAAACTAGAAACGCAAGTTTATGTTTCACATCAATTGGGAGCATCAACAAAACTAAAAACATATTTTTGAAAATTATTTTTCATGTAAAACATCCAATTTATCTACCCAGTATTATCCCACTACTGGGCAATGAATTCCTCTGCCTTACTTTCATATTTACATTAAACATGTAATACCCAAGAAGCCCAAGTAAACCCTACACACCCTAATAACTAAAAAACTAGAGCTGATCTGACTAACGACAATAAAAATAAATAAAAAAAATCCCGCAAAAATATCGAAAGTAACAAAAAACTTTTTTTTTTGTAAAATTGTGTTATCCTATAATGATTCTGCTAAAGTGGCCAGAATAGGCTCCCTGTACCCTTTCGCTATTTTATAGACATGGTTTTGGTTTTTAACTTATTATCATTCAAAATTAGTAGAAAACCTCATACGTTAATTACGTTTTTGAATTCTCACAAGACTTTTCCAAGGCATTTCCTTTTTCAATAAGTAATAACTTGTATTGAGGAAAATGTGAATGAAAATTAATTTTCCGAATTCGTGGATGAAATTAAATATATATAGAACAACTTTTAAACGCACATGAAATAGTCATTTATAACGGCGGCCATCTTGTCTCATTATAAATCCTGTTTTTTTTTTTCGGATGGAAAATCATAGAATGACCCCTCATTATACATCCTCGTAGTGCCCTGAGCTACATTATATTTGAATTCTCCTGCGTTTTGCTCTCGAATAGAAATTATGTGTAGGTATAATTATATGGTTCCCGTTTTGATATAAGATACGAGTTTACGTATAACATGAGCAACACAGTTTAATCAGCTTGTTTTTTGCTTGTCTTTTATAACTCTTTAGTCTTTACTTTCTAGTATAATATATGTTAAGGCAGGGAAAGCTGTAGGAGGAACACTGTCCCCAAATATCGACGCCTTCCGCCATATTGTCTTCGAGTCTAGAGACCGTGCGACACGATTCTTCATTGTTGATAGGTAGATGTCACACACAACACTTGACTCAAAGTCCAAACGTTCATTTCTAATAAACCATTGTTATACAGGCACATTATAAACTTTCTAGAGTTGAGCCATCCGTTCGCAAATATGGTTGGTTTTATGTAAGGAGAAGAACGGGACCGCAAAAACTCCTTACACACTCTTTTAAATCGTGTTACAGTTCTCATTTACACAACTTCATATTGTTCCCTTCAAAAACCACTTCTAATGACTAAATACTTCAATTGTTTTCTAATCGCGAGCTATCGAGACTTCTCATTGCTCCCACGCTCAGTGTTGCCAGTGTGATTTCCCAAAAAAGGACGGTTGTCTTTCTGAAAAGGTACGGTTTTTCACTTCAAGGTACGGTTGGGTCGGGATACTTCTGCAAGAACTAGATCAGTTTTTTTCTTCTTCGAGTTGGCTGTCTGCGACCATAGGTTGGAAAAAAAACGATAGGGAATCGAATATTCAAAGGGATATGGTAAAAGTAGAACATTATTACCGATTGCCAATATAGAACAAATTCATTTGTAAATCAATTAGAGAATGAAGTAGTCGTTATTGTTTTATTTTATTGTTTTTAAACAAGTGTGCAAAATTCTGTTGTTTACATACCTGTCAGAAACTTGAAACGAAATTACAATAATTTTGTTGAATTGAATTATAATACCGGTAAAAAAATTTAGATATAATTTGACATTTTTAGGTCTAAAAAGACTGTAAATCGAAGTTCGAATCAATCGCAACTCAAAGAAAAAAAACATCTAGTTCTTGCAGAAGTATTCCGACCCGTATTTAAAAAAATGCTATAGTCTACTCATATTCTACAGCGAAAACCAGTTGTTTGTCAAAAAAAAATATGAAAATAATGTTTTAGGAACTAAGAAAATTCCATTTAAGTAATTTAATTTTAATAAATCACTAGTATAGAAAAGGTACGAAAAAGGTACGGTCTACACTGAGGTACGGTTGTGGTACGATTGTGTGATGAATAGTACGGAAAACCGTACTTTTTGGTACGGTCTGGCAACGCTGCCCACGCTTCTTCTGAGTGGGCGGAAGTAAAACACACACCCAGTACAGTAATTTTATTCATTATATAGTAAGTTCATTAAAACTTACAAACAATACTAGAATACTTCACAATTAATTAATTTAATAATTAAGCAATACCAATATTCACAAATGCAAAGGCGTTATTAAGTTAAAGCACAGTTAATGGTTTCATTACTTTTTACAATTGCTTAAAACTATTTCCGGCAGATCAAAGGGCAGGTCTAATTTAATACAAAGAACAGGTCTTCCACTAATAAATTGCTCTGTAAAATAATCTTGTAACTTGTTGGATTGTAATTAGTTATAGAATCTGATTTAGTAGTAGTTTCAAATAATAAATGGAGTTATTGAACATTAAAATCGTATTCGGCGCCATCTTCCACAACATTGTTGAATGTTGCCTAATTAACAGATTTTAGTGTCAAATGCAGTTGCAGCAGTTGTTAAAATCCCAATTATCACAAAACATTTGCTGATCTTAATTTTAACTATCGTTATAGCTAAATACTTTTGAATTAATCTTCAGAAGATCTAATCACGAAAGTCTATCTCATTACTAGTTAATACAGAGGCCAATAGATGGCGCTTATCTCTTCTATCAATCGATACGGATCATTGTAATAATTATTGTACTGCCAACTTACAGATGGGAGGATCAATATTATGATGGATGAGACATTATAAGTTGATTTTTAATTAGATTAACTAATATTCTTATCAGATAGACACTCTTGCGTCGACATATATATATCTACATATATTTACACATTTACATATTATTTAAGTTTCAGTTTTTATACACATTAAAACTACCTGCACTACTTAATGCCAATGTGTAAACATTATTTGTACACCTTGCAAGGCAGCTTTTTTAGCTTTTTTTGAAAACACCATGTACTTACTTTCAGCTATAATATGTGTCACAAATACACATATTTGAATTTGAATATATACTTTAAGCAACTTATCTGTGCAGGTGGGAAAACACAGAACTAAATTCGACATATCATTGCATTTGTTTTTTGACAAGCAGCCCCACCTTGAACTGCACACTTTCCCAGTCTGTATTTTTCAATATCAATTTTCATTTCATTAAATTTTTTTTAGTTGATGTTTTGGCTTAAAGGAGCTTTTGATTCAGGGAACAGTAACAATGTGCGTTATTTCTCTTTATCCTATCATTGTCCTGGCCGTATGCCAAGAAACGCTTACTCAAACAACCGGACTTGCACTTGCTAATGAGAGCCCAACTACTGTTATCTATGACATTACAGTTTACGAGACAAAGAACTTAACATAAGATCACGTCTGTAATCCCCGAAAACTTAGGCAGAGGTATACCTAATAGTACACCAATATTTCGCTAATTAATTATGTTAATAGGGGGTGAGCCTATTGCCATCAATCGGACACAAATCCAGACTCCGGGGCTGCTACTAAGAATTTACTGATGGAAAAGCCCAATAACACGTTGCCCGACCTGGAAATCGAGCCCAGGACTTCATGCTCAGTAGTCACGCTTGCGACCACTACACCAATCAGTAATCAGTCTTCCCTTAATCTAGTTTTTAGAATATTCTCCTTTCCTTCATATTTTTATATCACTTCCAATGGAGACGAACTAAACGAGCTATGATTAATAAAATATACTTAAACAATAACATAAACTCATGCCATAAAATAAACATCAGTCGCGTCGCATCTAGCTATCAATATTCTATTATGTTGTTCAGTAATTAACAATATTAGGTACTTTAGGGTGTCGCTTTCAAAGGGTCCGTCCAGAACCCTTTTCCCTCTCCCTCCCCTTCCCCCAGCTGTCTGTCCGTCTGGCTGTCCGCACCCCCTCACTCCCAATCTATACTCTGCGTATAATTTGAATTCGGTGTGTACCTAGATATCTAGATATATGTTTGCAATAATGGCGGCCTAAAGGCTGGTGCATATTGTAACAGTTGAATTGAATTTATTTGTGTAGGTCTATCCGAGTTTTTTATTTCAAGGCTTTGTGTCAAAATCACCTTTTATTGGTTAAAGTAATCCGCCGCTAACCATCGTAGATACATACATGCTTTAATTCGTTTATATGTGTAATTATCATAGATATAATAAAAGTAATTATCTTAGCCGTGTTCAGTCAGCGTCTTAAAATACTTTTGTTCTTTCTTTATTTAAAGTCAAGCGTAATAGTGCATGTCTATATGTATAGCTACTCTTACTTTAAGGAAGTATTGGAATAAGACACTCTAGTTTAGAAATATGGTTAACACTGTGCTAGAGATATATTCGAAACGAAGCGAGCGCGAATAGGAATATTCTTCCTATGTAGGGCGACGCTTCTTTACGACATTACTCTGTGCTCCGAATACACTCAGAGACTTTTATATTGACATAAATACATCGAAGGCTAACATTCATGGCGCCTATTTGCGAATCCATTTCATTCCTTTGACAGGGAACGAAAAACTCTGGCGTACCATTCATCTGAAGTCTAGATTCACGTCGTAATAGAGTGTAACGTAAATAAAAAGCCTCGCTTCTTGTTAGTTCGTCGGAAAAGCTCTCGAAGTGCGCCGTCGCCCGCGCGGAAACCGTCCGCTATGCTGCTCTCAGCTCCTTTGAGGAGCAAACATCAATATAATTGGATTGCCTTACAATTTTTAAGTAAACAACCTATAGTGTAGAGTTCTCAAAGCATGCTGAAGAATTGGTTGAGGAGTTCTCATTCTGCAGCTGAATAAGAAAACTTTGGCTTTGTATGCTTTATTCGAAGCCACTCCTTTGAAGATGTCTGTATTACGTTAATGGGAATATCCAATTTTGTGTCTGTAAAGACGCTGCGTACGACTCTAACATCTTTTGGGATCTTGAGTCAAAGTCAAAGATACATAGCGGCTTCTGGCGGTTAGAAGGAACGTATACTTTTCACATTACTGCATGATAAGTTATAACTAATAATAAACCTACTTGATTAAATATTTATATAATGAGATATTTACAATCAAAGAATGATTAGGTACGAAAATTCTGTGTTTTCGCTTCCCTATTGCCTATTTCACACTCCAGTGGAGAGTTTTAACCACCAATAGTGCAAAGGTACTTTTGTGATTTATTTTTTCTCAATAAATTCTCAACAAATCTATCAGACGAAGAATAGAACAATACTCAGAGTAACCTGCCTCAAACTCGGATCAGCCATAAAGCCCGCAAGATAAAATATCGGCACAGGATCGTGGAGAAACTCCCAACTTCTCCACATAAAGCTTTGGCTGAGCCAAACTTTTTTACTTTCTTTATTATCGATGTAGTGGAAAAGCGAGCTGGCGATAAACCTTTGGCACCAAAGCTACGAATAAAATCCAATTGTCTGTCGAATTTTTCCATTCAGTTGAAATATTAAAGGGAACTTCAGGTGAAGAAATTATATTTGAAATTTCTACGGGAGAACAACACAAAAATGTAGGAGAGGTGCTCTCTCAATAAATTGCACGAACGAGCTTTTATTTCCTGTAAAACTCGTGTTGTGTTGACAGCGTTTGATAAATGCTGCAGGAGCGCTTTCTTCTCACGTAATTGCGAATAAAAAGTGTAGGGGCGTTGCCGGGAGGCGAGCGGAGCATAATGCACATTAATGATCGATGAATATTATTTTACTTTAAGTGTTGCGTCACTCGTGCTTTGAATTCATTGCTTGATTAATTTAAGTACTTACTTAAAGTTTTAGTTCGAGATACTTTTAGCCCATTTTCAGTAATATCGACGTAACATCTTCTAATGAAAATGAGCCTTCAAGTTTTATAATATAGCACATAAACTTAACATAACATCACGTTAGTTGTCCTCGAATGGTTAGGCAGAGGTTTACCTAATAGTACACCCACATTTCGCCAGTTATGTTAAAGTCCCATGTAATAGGGGGCGAGCCTATTGCCATCAACACAAATCACAAATCCAGACTCCGTATTGTTTATGGTCATCTCAGAAATGTTTGATACTACGATGATCCAACCTAATAATGTAGCCATCTTCACAACAAACCTCGCGAGACTTTAAATCTAATTTCCTTTAAAACCGGAAGCAATAATAATTTCATCTACAGAGTGCTAATCAAAAGCTTTTAAACATAAAAGTTAGCAGGAACTCTGTACCATAATAGCTATAAGATGTTTTTTTCTCGTCGTTCCCCTAATGGGTATCTCGAAAAGGATATTTTCTTTAGACGGAGCTTTTCAAACGTTGTTTTTGCTTTTCCCGCGCCGCCACCTCCTCGGTCTCGTAAATTGGCTTTCAAACAACTGTAAAGCAAATAATAAAATACGTTTCGCCACACTGCACGGTACAGTCACACTGGAGAAAACCTTATAGCAATGTGTGCGAGCGACGACTTATGAACAGATGGTGAATGCAAATTTCAAAGGCAAACGCTACACTTGTAGATATGTCTTTATAAAATAATCATTGACAGTTTTTCCTTTGGTCTGTTTCTGTTTTCCTTTTGCGTGGGAGGCTTAACGCCCACGTTCGCCTCTCAGTGGGACGGTATATAGGTGCTATGTATTGAGTTTTGGTCTTACTTCTCTAGACAGGATTTTTTTTTTTTTTTTATTTCTTTTTTGTCGCAGTTTCCGCTGTCCGGAGAGTGTTTTGATATTGATTTTAGACTTAAGCTTTTAGTAGAACTTGTCAGTAAAAACGTGGATGCTAATTATTTTCTGATAAAGTGAGGACAAACGTACAGAAACATAGACTAAAAAGTACAGTTACCAAGTACTGTTTTCAAAATAATATGAGGCAATAATTATTTCCTATTATTGTTTTTTCTTCACACGCAGGGAAACCGTTATTTTTTTTTTATTGTATTGGGAAACATTACAGCAAATTTTTTTTAATGGAAAATAGACTAATTACAAGTTTTCACTTTTAATACAAATGAAAAACAATATCTCGACAGTAAGTAGGTTTAAAACCACACAAAAATATAATCAAATGTCTACAAGAGCTCTTTCGCTCACTAATTTCCCCACAAAATTTTCATTTAAAAATGTGTAAAACATTCGACCTACACGAGTACACAAAGATTCACCTCTACACCCTCTATTAAACCCAGACGGTCATGTGAAGTTTAATCAACATCGTATTACACTCTAAGGCCCGTATTAATAAACGGCTCTCAACAACGTACACAAGTGCGTTATCATTTGATACGCCATTATGACGTCATCAGCATCTCAAGTTTGTTGCTAATTAATAGACACATAAATACAGTATCTCAGTAACCAAGATCGGTTCCTCACCTAGCCGTACTTGATGGCTTGATCTCGTGAACGATGACGTCACATTGACCGAAGTTTTGAATGAGACTTGTCGCATTTCGTTATTGCTATGTCAAAAGATGTAATACTTTTGATTGAAATACTTTTATTTCATTAAATCTTTAATGATTAGCGCTAATACACATTATAAAGTTGGTGGCTACCCAAGGAAGCGTTAAATTATTGAAAAAGTTGTGTATTTATTTCCCAATACGACATAATTGTTTACTACAAATTGTTTACATAATAAGCCTAAACACAATGAACATAACGCAATGAAGCATCAGTGTCAAAAAAAAAGGAACACCAAACATAAAAATCTGTTTGTTTACCAGTCAATTTATCAATTATCTCGCATAATATTTTGTAAAATTGTTTAAAAATTGAAAATGAACTGAGAAAAAGTACTTTTTAGAGATTTAATTAAACACTTAAGGACACCGATGGTGCGTCTCTACGCAATAAAAATGAGACCGTTCGTATTAGGTAGTTAATTACTTACAATATTACATACATTTGAATGTCTTGTTACTTAGGAACATGAAATGATTGTGTTGCATAAAACCTTAAAATTAAAAGGACGGCTATTTCCGGGGAACTTGGAAGACCTCTGTTATTATATTTTACGAATCAGTTTTTGATTAATTAAGGATAAATTAAGGAGCTGACGGCTAAATAATAACAGCCGCTCGGGTCGATCTTCGGGTTAAGCCGCGCTTGCCTAGGTTGGTCCGTGGATGGGTGACCACCCATTACATACCGAGTTTCCTCCGTGCTGTTACAGGAAGTCAGTGGCCCGAAAGTCTGGCAACCAGCCTTACCAAGAGGTATCATATTACCCAATACTAATTGGGTTGTGGAGGTCAGATAGGCAGTCGCCCCATGTAAAATACTGGTATTCAGCTGCATGTTGGGGTCGACTTCCAGTCTAACCGGACTGGAAGCCAAACCCAACATATTTGGGAAAAGGCTAGGCAAATGATGAGTTTTTGATTAATGTTATTATATACAACACTGACTCTTCAACAAATCTGAATCGTTTTTTTTTTAATTTTCTCTAGGTAACTCAAAAGGATTTGAGCATCCTTTTAGATAAACTTTTGGTAAACGAAATCGCAAAGGCTACAAAATATCGTCATAGTAATCTATTTCACTGTAATAAATTCATATCACTCAAAATATTTTCAAACTCCATGTTTTACGCAACGCTAATCACTCCTCAAGTCACGGACGGTCTACACTCACGATATAGTATCTCAGCAACCCGCACTCGTTGTATACTTAAGGGTCGAGTTTCGTTTATTAATCAGTCCATCACTCGGTTGATGACGTAAACCTAATTCGCAACTTGAGAACATAAATAATCACGTTTATTAATACGATCAGGATCTCAACATTCATATCAAGTGAGGTATCTTGGGCTGAGTAACGTTTATTAATACGGGCCTTACTAACCTTCATATTGTAAAGCGAGCAAGAGCCCGACATCATTAGTGCATACAACCATCGCGTACTCGTGTACTCGACAGAGTACTGTTATGTAGTTATACTAGATAGAACTTACATCTGTGGAAGTCCTGGAGTATTAGTGGGACAAGCTGAAGAAATATCGCGTCGGTATTTTTTTCTATATTGGGATTTCGAGGGTTAGGAAAGGGTACAGCATCTTTACATCAGAGTCATGATTAGAAATCAGATTATGCATTTGTATGTTTGCATATGCAAATCCATAAAACGCAATTTTGATAGCGTTATTACATATTTTAGTACTTTTTCATCGAAAGTGATTCAGTGGTTTTTGTTAGGCACGTTATATTATGCTGTTCTGTATTCAAAAAACTCGGGCCTTAAAGAAAGTTAAAGTTAATCTATCAACGGTACCAAATGGCGCCAAATTTCGAGTTCTGTCGAGTAACGACACTTGACGTAGAGTCTGGAGAGGTCATTTTCAGCCTCCAAATTAATACCAATCTAGAAACACATTATATATAACTGTGTCCCAATAATTACAACTAATGATTAAATTACATATATATATGTATTGGGAAAATAAACGTAAAGGACAATGCTCAATTTTGTATGGGAGTTCGACTGTTCTGGTCTCTCGACTGGATCATGATTCATTGGTAAAATACAGAAAATGTAGTCCGGTTTATTTAAATGAAAAATCATTAATACTTATATTCGATGGGAGTTGTTATAAATCGTACTTATAATCTTCCAATAATTGTGCTGTCGAGCTACGATCACCAGCGAATAAGTAGGTATATAATCTCTGCTTACACAAAGAGTTTTGAAATAACTGGCACAAATCAAAAAACATTTAAAGGACAATGACCAAAGTTGGTACCAAAAAGTCTCGCGCCTCAAAACCAAAATATTATAGTAATTAGTTTCATATTTTTTTACGGCATTACGCGTCGGGGATTTGATTTTTGAACTGGAAATATACTTTTCGAGTTTAAAAGTACGAATATTGTTTTACTGCCTTTATATGACGTTCCGTTTCAACTGAATATAAATGACGTTCCGTTTCAATTGAATAAACCCTTGTCTGTCGAGCGGACTCTAAAATTAATTACAATTAAGTAAGATCAGTACACCAAATCGATTTAGTTTGGTTTATTGCTATTTGCAACAAAATAGATTTTCTCAGCCTAAAGATTTTGATTTATCGATTTCATCCCTAAATCCCGACTAGTTTATAGCACTTACTATACTCTATGGTTTATAGTTATCTTATCTGTGGCATCTGACATTTGTACTGTACTGACTGACTATTGGCAATGTAAAGGTCTAAAATAAAATCGAGTTTCAGTCAAGCATACTGTGGATGTTACTTTAACTCGTAATTCTTACTAATATTAGTGTATTACGCTGTTTTTAGAGCAATAATGTAATGTATGTGTGTTAAAATACGTCGTTGGTAGCGTCGAAAAAATAGACCTACTTTTTAGGTTAGTTTCGATTTTATAAAATAACTCTGAAACGCGGGTTTTTTTTTCAAAAATAATTTTTGTAGGAGTTAATACGATCAGTGTAGTCTATAAAAAACAAGGTTTGATTTTGACGCAGCGTGGTGCGGGATTCCATACTTCCATGAGCATTCTCTTTTAAATATCACACATTTATGTCAATCAAATTGACATTGACTATGAAATAAGGTTACCAGCATAGTAAAAATCTATCCCATTATTTAGGTTTCCGTTAGTTTTATAAAAAAAAAAAACAGTATTGGATCAGCAGCAAAGGACTTTGATTTTCTTTATCTGAGTTGCAGTGGCGTATCAATTTTGAAGCATAAGGTACTTACACATCTGTAGCTGTTCAAGTTTCCATTAACACTTACTGCTGCTGACAGTGTACTTAAGATACCCACGTCATCATTAGGCTGTCACATTAAAACTCTCAGAGTAAAGCACTCTCTCGACGACGCCATGCCTTCCGGACACCTCGCTCCAGCGCTCGGTGCATTAGCGCAGCATAGCCCAGCATTTTCCAGAGCAGCCCAGCTTAATGCACTGACCTGTTTACTCAATATTAGAGGAAGAGTCAAGTCCGATCTCCACTCTAAAGATTACGGTTTTAAAGTAAAAGCCATCACGTACAACGTGATTGAGTTTGTACTCGCAGTTCGTTGAGATTGAAGTGCTTTTTTAATCAGTTTATGCGCTGGAAATGATTGGATTTTGATGAACTGGTAAATTTTTGGACATGTCGGTTGTGTGGAAATACTTGGGGAATATTCAATGAATTTTAATATAGCCCAAATATGGGTAACTTTTCTTTTTAGCATGTTCGTAGTACCTAAATTAAATGACCGTAGACCATAGATGGCTCTGTATGTCATTTAAATCATTATCCTGATAGTCTATTTGGGATCTTCACCGTATGAACACCAAGTCGGCTATTATGGTGTTAATATTAATATATGAAATAGGAACTAAAAAGGACACAAAGAGAAACGTTTTAGAATTAATATGCTTGTATTTTTTTCTGTAGTTTGCGAGCTGGTATGAATAAGGGCTGAAGAAACAGCTAGTCCTACCGGAACAAAAATAATGGTGATTTAGTTCTAGAAAGAGACTTGAGATTTATCCAGCTATCGCATTGTTCATTGAACTCAAAATCCGTTTGACATACGTTTCTCTTGCACTTGGAGCAGTATTTCCACTTCCTGAAGTACTATGAATTCTACATAAAACATAACATCATGGCTGTAATCCCCGAAGGGTTAGGCAGAGATGTACATAATTTTAAACCCACATAACGTCAGTTATTTTTAAGTCCCATGTAATGGAGGGCGAGCCTATTGCCATCAATCGGGCACAAATCTAGACTCCGTGGCTGCTACTAAGAAAAATGAAGTAATATTTATACCAAACGATGTATTCGTTGTAATACAATGAGGTTATTCTATAATTGCAATAGGCTGTATGTGACGTCATTTGTCGTTCCTTAATCATCATCGATTTATGGAATTCCTGTTTTTGCATTACAACATTGATCTCTTGCGTGTCGATCAGCATATCTAAACTCTGTTCAAGAGTTGTCTGATTCATCACTGATGACAGCTCTTAAACGCGGCTTTGATGTGCTATCGCGTTCAGTTTCATTGTTGAAATGACGGCGTTTCTGTAAATCCAATTGATTTGATTCTTCACCAACGTCGTACCAAACTTATGAATTTTCCAGTAAGTCCCTATTGTTTGATTTCAGCAGCCGTTTGTTTTATCAAAGTATTATCTGCTCACGACTTGGTTCGTGTTAGCTCATAGTTTACGTCACTCTTAGGTTGATTGGTGCAGGGTTCCTTACAAGATTAGAAGTTAGTGTGTTCTTATTTTCTACCGATCACAGAGGAAGTAAAAAAAGTTTGACATAGATAGGTACTTAACATTTTCTTTATTAAATATTTCAATTTATAATCACAATTTTTTAAAACTAAGTACATAGGAATATATTATTATAATTATTAATTAAAAATAAATCTCAAAATAACAACAAAGTTTGGCATACAGGTAATGTTTTCAAATGTTAAAATTTCTTTTTAAAACCAACAATATTTAATATTTCGAGATCTAAATAAATAAACATTTTGCTATTTTGAACTAAGTTAAAGAGATCAAAACTTGAATCAGGTAACGATAATAAGTAAAATATAATAACTAATTTGGTACAGTGGGATGAAATATTGACGATAGAAAAATAGCATTGTTTTGGACGTATCAACGAACATAATAATTTGAACTACAGGCGAAATAATTAGATAAGCCGAAATCCCATGAATAAGACCTTCCCATCCCTTTACCATGTAAAGTTTATATAAATGTAGATGACGCGGTTGTATTGACTACGTCAAGCGGTGCCTGGCGTGGAGTAGTGTGTCGGATTGAGCTAGCAACACTGAAATGCTGACGCGTTCGTTATCAGCATTCATTAGGGGGAAATGTTCCGTAACTGGCAACGCTGCGCTATGCGCGCTACGTCAAACTCAGGCTAATGGGAATGTTTGCTTGGCTTGCGGAATCACCCGTGTATATTCCGTGAATTTACTAGCGTGGATTTTCAATTTTTTGTTTAATTTACAGAAATGTTATGTTTAATGTACAGAAATCATATATTTAAAGTAAGGCAAGTTGTCATTCTTTTTGTAATCGAAATATCTTAAGTGGTGTCTGCAATTTAATAATACAAATGGACAACCTTTGCAAATAGAACGTAGTTAAAGAAACTCTTTCTGTATATTATATGACGAGAGTATTTTTTACTTAGTGTGCATAATAAAGTTTGGCACACGTAAATCGACGCACGCGCATGGCATGACTCCGCTGAAACATGTTATTTGACGTTTCTGGTGTGACGCGCTGCATTACTGCATAGTTGTATGTATGTGCCACCAAGTAGGTACTTAGCTTTATTATTGCACACAAAGGAAATATTGCTAATCAGAGCACCGCTACGTTGCAGCTTGCCGGTAGAAACCATGTTACGGAACATTTTTACATCCAATACTCAGCATTCATGTAGATTTTGTAATAAGCATTATTAAATTTAAAATATCAGATACCGTCTTTGTAAATAGATACATCACCTCAATAGATATGTTCCATAAAAATACACCTTTCTCTGTTATCACAGCCCTTAATTTAGCAAGTTATCTTTTAGTACCATTTAATAACAAAATTTAAACTATAAATCAGATACAACTATAGACTTCGTAAGTACTTAATAAGTGTAGGACCGTGACTATGACCCGGGGCATGACGGCAGAGCCTCCTCGCGCGCCACGGGTGACGATCCCCAATAGTAACAAAATTAATTATCTAACCAAATTAAGAAAAATATCAAAGGTAACATCGCATTTTTTGAGCTTGGCTCTCTTTTTTATACAAATTTTAAAAATGTTTCCAAAAAGTCTTGCTGTACTTATGTTCCAACTTGTGTATACGAATTGCCTAAAGTCTTGATGTGGTTAGCATATTTTGATTACGAATGTGTGTTATTGAGCAATTTCTTGTACAGCATATTAATATGAATGATTACAAGAGTGCCCCATACAGTATACACAGGTTGGATTCACACTGTCATACATTAATGTTGAGGCTCTCTCGGGGGCGAACTTGACCTTTTTACTTACAACTAGTTTTGACGTACTAAGCAACGAGTCATCATGAAAGCTGACACATAAAGTGATAGAACTGGTCAAAGTTCACGGGCTCCATGGCGCACTCGTGGTCTGACTTGTCCAGGAGTTCAGGATTCCTCTTCAGGAAGTTCCTAACCCAGTCTTCTCCAGCCATACGGGTGTTAACGTCAAATGGATGGTTAAGGTTGTTGTCTTCTGCGTACTGGAAAGCTAATTCCCGTATATCTCGCCTTGAGACTCCCATAAAATACTTTTCCATGCTTTTTATGTATCCAACCAAGTCTTTCTCTTGACTATCTGTGAACACCCTCCGGTAGTGGCCCATTAAAGGTTTGGGGTCGTCTGGCTGCTGGTACCTTATCTTGCTAGCGCGTCTTTGGAGGGTTGAGCGAGGTATGTGGAAGGTCCTGGCGGCCAGCTTGTACCCCATCTTACCTGACACCACCGCGGCGACAGCCTTGGCCATATCGTCTTCGTTCCAGGACTGGCGTCCACTCATTCTTTCGTATCTTCTGACCATTGCACTCTGAAAAACAAATAAGAAGTATATAAACTAACTTTAATTGATAACATGACATTAACATGAAGATATCTATTATTCGCAAGAACAAGTTTTCACGCAGATCGTAGTCAAAACAATCATATCAAAACAAAGAGTAATTTGGGTGCGAACATGTTCAACTTGATGAATAATAATTGACCTATTTTAGTTCTTGAATTTCCGAATTTAAGTCACAATTATAAAAGTAGGTAATTGTAATTAACGAATGAGGTTTTATTTGAATATAAGGTAGACGATGGTCGAGCATGTTTGAACGTTGAGCGAAGGGTAACCGCAGCCTTACCGGTTTTGTGGACCACGATCAATGCCAACTCGAGGTGAAAAAAATATGTCTAAAGACGTTCTAGAAGGTAACGTTGAATAAATATTATCATTGAAATGCTGAGATAGTCCGAGCGAAACGTCGCATCGTTACGAAGTTACAGGTTGATTTAGCCAATTATGATGAAGATTTGAAGAACTTACATACGCATTTCAATGTGTCAAACCATTTTTTAAGGTTAACAGTTTACTTAGCTCCTATTTATCTTAAAGCGCAATGAACGATTTGCAATGTTTAGGTTACAATACGACTGGACAACTAAGGATATCGGGTGGTCGAGCAAGGCGCCGGAAATCAGACAGGACAAGTTTTTAAGAAAAGTAGTTCACGAAACTTGGGCACTTTCAATTTCGAGATCACCTTTACTTTTAGTGTACAGTTACTCCGTTATATTTTTTTGCGGATCGGTGTGTTAAGTGCGATATTTCAAAGATGGTGACTTAATAGTTCTGTAAGAATAGAGCTAATCGCACACGTGATGTTTGTAAGCAGTGAGCCCCTCGAAGAGTACCGGCACTACATTACAATACAGTTTGTAATTCCGCCGAGCTGATAGCGAACAACACACGATAAAGTATGCCGTGTTTTTCCGACGCGATAACTCGGGAACATTGAGGCCCCTTGCCAACGCGTGTTAATACCACAATATCACTTAATTACCCATTTATATGAACGAGTATGTCCACAAGCTAACCGCATCTCTCGTGCATTAAATACTTTTAATAATGTAGTCGTTTCATCGCCATTTACGTGTCACATTGACAGTTCAAAAACGGGAAATACCTCTCGTCAGTGGTCGACCGTCCTTGAATGACCGCGTCATATTTTTTATCAGTCAAAAAAAGAAACACGTCGTCAGCAGTCAGCTGTTTGTGTTAGTTCCATAGCGCGTCTATCAACATGTTGCCGCACCGAGATAATAAATACAATTCGATCTTATCTACTAGTATCACATCCATTGCCCGTTTCGTATCAGAATTTCCGCTTATGAGACTACGCGCCAAGCAATGAAACACGTTTCGCGTCAACCGACCAAGGTATTGCGATAGTACCGATGGAAATCGTGGTAGCGGCGCGAGTACGGCGTGAGTCGAGGTTACTCTGACGCGTGACTTGCAAGGTCCCCGCTGCATTGCACGATGCCCCAAGGTTGACTCGCTTCTCTATACCGATATAACCTAGGCCCCATTAATTATTAAATTCAATAAATATAAAATAGAAATAAAAATAATAACGCAGTCGTAAATTAGTTAATATACCGTAGCGCAGTAGGCCGAAGTGAAATCTGCATCGGATGTTATCGCGTTGCATCGTTGCAGTTAGACAATAGCTTTCAACACGTATGTAACATAAATATAATAGGGTCGCCAGTGAGTACTTACAGTAAGCGTGTAGTTCAGGATCGCGTAGGCAGCCGGGAGGGGGGCGGTGGAGGCGGGCAGGCGGCAGGCGGCAGGCGCAGCGGAGCGGCTGGTGGCGCGGAGTCAGGCTCGGCAGGTGGCGTGCGAGCGGGCTGACGGCGCGCGCGACACTGGCGCGGGGCCCGTCTTGCCCCGCCGCCGGCCCTGGCGCGCTGACGTCACCTGGCCCAGGGCCCGACTGCGACGACTATTTTTGTCCGCAACTAATTATCTAGATCCTGCCTTTGTCCGGCCGTGTAACACTGACGAGGAAACCTGGTTTTATCTTTAAAACCTGTTATGTACAATTTGTACATAGTTTTTAGCTAATTATTAAATACGTCACTCGTATATATCAATCGTACATTTATTTATTTGTCAGCGCACCGACGACGTAGTGTAGTGTTAATACTGTGAGTCATTGTACTCCAAATTAAATAAATTACTTGATGTAAAATTTACAACAAAGCAAAATGATGAGCCTTAGCACTAATTACATCGGTAAGTAGGTTCAGCTTATTGTGAAATTAATGATATAATCGATTTAATGTGGATTAGCTAATGACAGTCAGCAGAGCTAAAATAAACAATAAACAGGCCTATTCTTCCACTAGTTCATAGATATGAATAATGTTGTGAGTCTAGTATCCAACTAGAAATATCTAAGCATCGTTCGCGGCAGTATAAAGTACTATAAAGTTGATAATGTTTTGATAGTTGCAATTTATCTGCTGATGGAAAATTTTCAGTTTCACTTCTTATAATCGAGCTAAATGCAAGTGAATTCAGTGATATTTTCCTGCGTCATTTCAATCTTTCCCTTTTAAAGCGCATATGGAGCACTTACTGTTTTTTTTCGTCGGATAGTTGAATAGTAGCCAAAACGTTAGCGTGTGTAACAAAGGAGAAATTCCCCGGAGATAAAACTGTGGCCAACATTTAATGAGTCATCCCGGTTTGTACCGCGTTGGAAGTCTCCCGGGTGTGGCTAAATAGGACAACTATGCTCGACATCGTCATGACTGAATACGAACTTTACGTCTACGTTTCTCATTATAGGTAGGTACTGTAGCTATACTTTTTGGCTACATTACGTAGTGCCCAGTTTCGGCCTAGGTCTTTTTATAGTTCGAAATGCAAGGCTGCATTATGAACACGTTACATCTGTCCCAAGAAACATCTGTTTCTTACAAATGTCTCGTGTATCGCATTACTAGAAATGTTAAACGACACCCTAAAGATGCTCTTAAGACATAAAAAACTGCAACAAATAGTCAATGTTCACGCGAGTGAGAGTCATTCAGTTTGACGGATCATGCGAGGCTGCCATCTAAATTATATCAATGAAGTTTAATAAAACTGGAAATGTTAATAACAGACTTTTACTTTACCGTGGTCATTGTGCCCAATGTTATTAAATATATGTATTTCGTGTGTGTAGCAAGTACATTATTTTTTGAAGTTTCTGAACTTGTGTTCTCAACATAATAGATAATCACCTAATAGGAATAGTATTCTAGTAAAGTAACAGTTAACCTAAGTAATACCTAATGGGAAATTGTATAACGTAAATAATCCGCGTCAAACAGGATCTTAGTAATAAAGAAAGTTTCCTACCAGTACATACTTCATTTTATGAGCATCATGTTTTTATGTCTCTTGCAATAATTGTCCTACCGCTGTATTCAACCATAAATTACCATAATCTATTCGAACGTCAAAGTACCGATAAATCTATTTATTTATGCATAGAATGTCACCGTAACAATTTTACGTATATTTTTATAGTCTTACTGAGACAGTTTAACTCAATATATCGGTACATTGGTACTTCGTTATGTACCTTGAAAGTTGAAACAATGAGTCTATCGAATTCAAGTTTATCGAAAATTTAAACCAGTTACGAACTATGCAGTACATCGGCTCATTTCTTAAATGGGCAATAAAATAATCATTTGCTAGTTTAGTAACCAAAGGTTAATTGAGTCGTTAACTTTTATTTACATCATAATAATAGTGTGTTTGGGTCATCTCCCTTTGCATGGAATCCATCTTTTGACATAGACAAGACTGGTGAGCAATGCAAGAGGACTTCAAAAAAGGATTGCCATAGAACGAGAAGATAGCCACCATCACCCTTGTGACATATAGGAACGGGAGACAGTATTTACCTACATCTTTGTTCCGATGTATCCTGTCTTTTGCTGTTCTTCCGCAGCGACGCCCTAAGTCGAGGTCTATACCATACAGGAGTAATCCTAAGCGTAGGTATAGCCGCTTAGTTTTTTTTTTTGCCATGTCCTGACTTCCTGAGGCCTCACTCTCAAAGCCGGGCAAGAATTGCCTGGTGAAACAGATAACAACCTGCTAAGACGACCAGCGAGATACCATACATAAAAATCTACAGCTATTTCTTCGAGATCCATATAATTATGTACGTGTTGTATTTACACTTTCCTCTTTGAACGTTTTTTGATCAGCATTGCTAATTCTTCGAAATGTTCCATTTCTACGTTAAAACAGGGTACGACCGTTGAGGTAATAATGTTCGATGACTGATTGTGGCTGACGTCATCGCCAGAACCCCGTTTTCCTTGTATCCGGATAGATTAAATAATTATTCTATATTACTTGTTTTTTTTTTAATAATTCCGTCTAAATTGTAATGATGTCTTTTCACCTTTTGCTGACTATTTTTCGTTAAAAAGGGGTTTATTTCTTTATTATCATATAATAAATATGGATAAAAACTTAACTAGGTAATTAACAACAGCTCATTTTTTTTAGAGACAATAAGTGTCCTATGAATTTTTATTATGAATAAAATAGTGATGGCAAGAATAGGGTATTTTACTCTATATGAGAAAAAATCCAAAAATATATTATTGAGATAGCTTAGGCAATAAGCAGTCGGAGAACGTTAGTTTTAGTTCATAAAATAGCAAACAAAATTTTAAAATTCAATTCATAGGTTTCAGCTTTTTTAATCTGTTTCATAACACTATTAAATACGATTAAATAGTAGTCGCCATGTCATACGGCTATGTAAACTTAGAAGTGTCAACTGTCAACTCAACTATCAGCGTATCTTTAATCTATATATCTATTTATATCTTTCTTGCATTCAGGAACAGCACACCAACGATAAGTAGAAAAACAACTCATTTTTAAAATATAAACAATTAAATAAAATATAACATAATATAAAAAAAAAACATATATACGGTCGAATTGAGAAACCTCCTCCTTTTTTGAAGTCGGTTAAAATTTTCACTGCATTTATTTACACAGCCAACTGACGTCATCGCGTCATGACTACAGAGCAATATGGCGTCTAAACTGCGTCCAGCATTTTCGTCAAATTACGCGCGTGAAAATGCAAAATTTAAGTAAATTTTTATGTCACTTAACAATTGAATAAAAATTTTGTGAATTTTTTAGTGGTTTATTAGAACTATAGAATCTAATTGAGACACTTTTCAAAAATGGGTGTAATACCCTAATGAGCCTAATGGGTAAAGAGTGATTATGGGCCAAAACTAATGGCATTTTCAATTTATGTATGTACTTTTAAAATATGTTGTAATTTGTCTCTAATTAAGTTGACGCGAGACAAAACCGGTTACTTTCATGCCAACAAAACTAGGAACCCTACAATAAAATAAACCGTTATTTTGAGAGAAAGATCTATTTTCTTTTATAAACAAAAAGCTCACATCTTGATAAAACATCGAAGAAATGTTTTTCATACATTGCACATGTTATGTTACGTATCATCAGTGCCACAGTTGTCGTCTTAATTAATTGTTTGATTGCATCTGTTGCGAGCGTCAACTGTTGTCCACATCAGCTATTTATATACTAAAATATACCTACTATGTGTACCTACCACGTATAGCTTCCTCTAAGAATAGACCTTTGCTCAATGATCGGTTATAACATGGCTGAAAAGTTGCATCAAATGGAAGAATGGAACCGGTTTTCAGAGGATTGTAAGTTAGGATATTTCTGCTTCCTTTGTCAAACAAAATTATAGGCCCGATACAAATCCAAGTAAAGCGTTGATAAGGTATCATTTATCATTTGATCATATTTGCATAATCACCTGTCATACCAATGTCTCATGATAACCAGATATGCAGCTTTTACTTATGTTTTTTCCCCAATCTGACGAACAATGTAAAGAGATATGTAATTTAGTATGTAGGTAATCAGAATCATCCTTCATCATGCCACAATCATGGCGTATGATACCTTTGTCAGCAATATACATAAGTGTAAGTATATAGATAGGGAATCTACGTACAGACACGTTTTGGAGAGTATGTACAGGTAAGATATGTATATCAGTATATATCAGTCGCATTTCTTTATAGCGTTGTTATTGTCTGCGCTGATATGACTCGAGTGCCGCAGGTAGAGATAAATGGTAAGTCTTACACACACATGCACATGTTCACTTGGATCAAGTTTATTCGGATTCTCCGTAGACGATTGAGGTCATTAATGTAGGTATCTAATGATAAAAGTGAATTAGGCACCTTTTCGGGTCGGTGATTGCTTGCAAGATTCACTTGTTTTTTATTCATTTGTGTCGAAAGATTCTGATATCAGGGAAATTGGAAGACAGGCAATGGCAAACGAAATAACTCATGTCTGTGTAAAAATTTGAAGACAGTCGGGCGAATAACTTACCTTTTTATTAAGTTAAGATTATTGAGCCTCTAAAAACACAATACTTTCCAGGGGGAGCAGCCGTAAGTGTTGTTTTAAAGGGCTGGGTGATAATAACGTGTTGCATGTAAAGACGGCAACAAGTTCGAGTGGTAACAGGTTGGTAGCCTTCCCTCGGCGTCCACTTTCATACCGTGGGAAGATCAGCGGCTGGTGCTCGCTGAGAAAAACAACCACTTTCCTTTACAGACCAGCGGCATTGTGGAAATTGTGAGATGTTTTATAGGAAAATATAATCTAATTAAAATACCTACGGCTATATGAGAGTTTGTGCATATTTTTCCTTTTGTTTCGAAGCCTAAGTATATTTCTACTAAATCTATCCTAAGGCGATATTTTATTTTTAAACTTCGTCTAATATACAATGACATTATCTAATCTGATAAATATAAACACTAGACTCAAAGACGTCAGCAATCCTCTGTAATAACGTGTCAATTTAATTATAATAATGCCACAATCTTATCACAATATGGACATTGGTGAATCGTGAATCATTCTTGATTAATCGCTGTTTTATTCTAATTAGTAGATGTCAGTTCAAGACGTTTATAAACAAAGTTATCCCGTTTTATGGTAAAGCCCGTATTTTCCCCCCACAAAACAAAAATACGAACTATGTTTTCCTTACGGAAAAGTTTCCTAAGCGAAACTTACGACGACGCCGCGACGCGACCTAAGAAATTCACCCATTTGATCAACTTACTGCTGATACGACTAAATCCAATTTTCCAATTTAGTTGTAAGTAGAGCCGCAATTTGGCCTTCTTGCAAGTTTTTGGGGTTTAGTACGAAACATAGTTTCCGTAACATAGATTGAGTTTCCGATACGGATTAGATTAGAGAGGCCATTTGTATGGTGTGTAAGCTAAATATAGTTTAGTAAGTTATCAAAAAAGTTTAGGCTAGAACGTTTATGAGCCTGTTTTATTTTGTGTGTGTGCGGCTAACTCAATTTATTATGGACACCAATGAGCTACAACAGTAAAATACTTAGTGGGCTGAAATTGCCAACGTATTGCCCTGGTCCAAAGTGAGGATTCCTATAAAGAATAACAAACAGTAAACTCCATTCTTTTCACAGGTTTTATCTTTTATTTACACAGATAACAGTTCTATAACCTTAGCGGCTTCAGCTGAAAAAACGTCTTTCAGCAAAGTCGAGTTCGTCGTTTTTATTGTTAACAAAAACTTATCAATAGTATTGTAATAGTCTATTTACTCTTTTGTAATCTGCAACTATTGTCATAATTTCGTTGAAAAACTTGTCTTCAGTAGATACTGTCTCTTCGTTTTCATCTGGTTTGAATATTCAGTAATATTGGATATTTAGGAGCCGCAGTGGTGTTGAATGTGTTGACTGTGGAACAAACATGAATGTGGTTAGTATATGCTCTGGTTGTTGAACACCTCTAAAAACTACTACTAAATATTACACAGACTACTATTGAATTGAAATTATTCAGTTTGTGGTTGCGTAAATAAGTAATGCGGCATGGTAAAAAGGTAGAGGTTTTCTGGGACTTATATAAAACTGGTAAAATAGTGTAGAGAATTTTTAATTACTACGGTGTGTATTAATTCTACGTCACTCTGTTTTGTTTGGTCAGTTGGCGCTATACCTCTATCCATACCTTAACAAATATGTAAATACTTTTCTGCTGATAACGATTGAATTATAAACTACAGTTGGTATCATTTATTATATTTGTGTTTATGTCATTGTTCAGCCATTATATATTATGCTTCGGGAATTCCCGATTTGTTCTAGGCTCAAATGGACAGTCCCGAAGCACTCAAACGGGTAAAAACGTAAACAGCAATTTTATTTGTGGTATATATGTCTCTCAAGAACTAACATCCTACGGGTTTTGGCAGAGATGTACCTATATCAACCACATTTCGCAAGATATGTTAAGTCTGTAATAGGAGTAAGTAATAGGGGCTTGCCTGCTGCCATCAATCGTGCACAAAACCTCGTACTTTGTGTGATTTTGTTTATGGTGAAGAGTGTAGCCACGGGAAAAGAAGTGGAGCTAGTAAATAATGCCAATGCTGGCTTTCGACTGTTTATCGTTCTGAACAGGAGATCAGAAGGTCCAGGGTCCGAACAGACAGGGTTGCACAATGTGATAAGATTGCATTGTGATTGAACTTTGGTCACGTACCGAACGTGACTTTGTATGCAGTATCTTTGTATTTACCAATTACTGATACAGAATTACGTAGCCTTCTTGTGGATAATGCAGTTCAGCAGTATCAATACTACTAACTTTGTAGACACAATTAAGTTAAAAGAGTAGTGACCTATAAACTAAAACTGCCACTGAGTTAAGTTGATGACGAAATAAACTATAGTTTTTTCTTTGTTTTCGGTTCATAATAATGTAGGTACAAGTACCTACCTAAGCGTGTTTTTTAATAAAAACTAGTAACTTGGGCGCTATCAGAATAACAGCGCTGTGACATTTTTAAATATTAAAGCACCATGCTGAGATACCTTTTGGCATCGAACAGGACCAAGGTGGGTCAGGAGGGCCGTATACGGCCCTCCTATATCACAGAGACGAGGTGAAGTGAAAACGTTTTAGGCTGATTATGCTACTGTTGTTCTTTAAAATGCCTGTTTTTTTTCAATTTCAGATTTAAGTAATAATATACCCACATCGCTAATCTGTCTAACCCATTTTCGCAATGAAGGAACTTAATTGCATAGAGCGGTCGTTAGAATACCCGTCTGGTAATGGCACTGTGTGTTGTAACAGGAGAAAAAAGCTATCGAGTTTGGTCGATCGAGATGGATTATGATGTTTTAGTCATTTGAAAAACACATGTGTCATTTCCCAAAGGGTCTCTAATTTTATTTTGTACGTAAATTCCACTTTGGTCTTAGAAAAACCAACAAGCAGTTGCAGAAATCCCGACCTGGAAGGTTGACTATCATCAAAAGATATTTAAACTCACACTTAAATATAAGCGTAGGCAATTAATTTCTGAATAGATGCAAAACAGTTTCCATGTTATACAATTTGAATTTTCAAATTTTCTTAAGAAGTCACTATGTGAGTTGCTCTTTTAATGAATTGGATATCAAGTTTCACTTTCAGCTCGGATTTTCCTGTACTAAATGATTAATTCATGCACATGAACTGGCGACATGCAATCGGTACAGGCGTAAGGCATGCAAACACATTGTCTTGACAACTGTGCTATCAATGAACGACCTCGAACATAGGTACACGCGAACCATATGTGCATGCCTTTTTTGAGGACGTATCGACATCTCACTATGCGATCATTATTATTATAGGTAAATAATAAAATACGAGTATTGTTTTGGGGGTTGTTTTCCAAATAATACGCACCATCTTACTATTTTGTAACAGTGCTCAGTCTTGAATGGAAAAATGGCTTGATCAGCAATATTTGACTGACGGATTATTTGCAGACGAGAATGTGTGGCTGCTTTTTATTCATATAAAGCCCCATATGGCACCTACATGGAATGGAATTTATGAAATTAAATACAATTCTCAGTCTTAGTCTTAGGTAGGGTTGCAACCGTAATCTAATATTGAGTCTTGTCTTGTCCATTTATTTTTCGCGTGGGTGTACTCCATTATCTACAAAAGTTTTAATTTTGATTTTAATAAGTAATTTACATCCCAATGGTTTTCTTATGATGTATACAGAATTGAATAATTTGATAATTTTCTTTATAATTACTTTTTATTGTTATTTTTGTACGTATAAATTCTGATTTCAATTTGTTATAAATATGTTATGTAAGCCGTTTTTTGTGCATGCGGTGTTCACCTATAATTAATTGTTGCATTTGAATATGTTACTCTAGTTATTATATCAGAAATGTATATAGTGTAAACAATTGTTGGTTAACCTAAATAAATAAATAAAAAAAAAAGCAATAGAGTAAGCTAAAATACTCTATTAATTATTGACTCGTAATTTTAAATAGAATTGGTGCCTCTTCTGCACTCATTGGGAGAGTCACAACAGACGTGGCCGTCTTATGCTTATCCCAGGAGGGGCGCTAAAGTTGTTTGAGCTCGCTTCGCTCGTTTTTTGACAGTTATTTTAAAATGTACCTACTAAAAATACCGATATAAAAATAACAATATTTTTTACGTTTGTTTAAAGTTGGCAACCCTAGTATTTGCACCTACCATTAGTTTAGGTAATCTGGCCACTCGGTGTGATCGCTGTGGCATCAAATTGCTCTATAACAGTCTCTTGCTCTATATCATTATAACTTGATTATAACAGTCAATATTGATGATATATTGCTAAGGAATCTCGGGTAAGTTCTGGAAAATCTGATTAGTCAGCAGTGAGGAAAATAGGTGTGAAATCACTTTGTTATAAATAATGACGCATTTAGAAAAGACCTTTTGCAAATTGAATCAAAAGAGCGAATTTAAATCACATATACAAGCTGTGGGTGTACTATTAGGAACACCTCTACCTAGCCCTTTGGGGATTACAGGCGTGATTTTACGTTATGTAAAAGCCATGTTATGTTTATTGGGGTTTGGTTTTTCCCTTGAGCATTTCTCAGTTTGTGCCCGGTTGATGGCATTATGATCCTTTTCAAAAGTCTTAACTGGTGAAATGTGGGTGTAGGATGGCAGGTACTAGGTAGGCATACATATGTGCTGAAAGCCCCCTCTAACAATCGTTACAATATATTTTGTTCCGTTAAGTAATTATTATTGTAATTTATACTTATTGTCTTCTCTAGACTCGAAAAACTCAGTTTTAATTTTGGTGTTTTGCTTTGTTGCTATAGCTAAACTCGTTTCATGAGAACGTATTTTTTGTCTTATCTCAACGAATATGCATACAATAGTAAGTATACTTAACGTAATTTGTCACGTTGGATTAGAATATTTATTTTTGGGGTTCACTTTGGGGTGGCCTGCGTAAGTACATAAGGTTTTTGTCAAATTGTTGTTTAGTTCTCCACTAATCATCCCTTCTATTTTGATTGTGGTCGGCCCATGTTTTTTTCTTCCATTCTCCTCTGTCATCCATCCCTTTTTCTTTCAAATCATTCCTCGCACATTGTGAGTATACCACAGTTCAAAGTTTTCGTAAACGTAACGCTATGGCAAGTCGAGAAATGTAGATTTTGCTAATCGTAGGAATTATCCTACAAGATCAAAAGGTTTTTTTTAGTAAATTTACTTAATAGTAGATTAATTTATTTTTTATTTTGTTTCCTAAAAAATAATTATAAGTGCCTACCCCTGGTGCCGTAATGCAGAGTATAAATACATTCTTTATTTCACCAAAAGCCATTACAGTACCTACTATGATCTTAAAACTTTGAAGGCAGAAATAGGATTATCATCAAATGAGGATTCTGTTTCGTCCAACGTCGTCAACATTTATGAAAGAAACTGTAATCAATTCAATACCTACAATGAAAACAATCCTTTCTATGCGATATCAATATGCGAGGCATCTGCGACGGTCTTACCAAAACATAGGTACTGAGTGAATCAAAAGAATGAAGATGACAAAAGTTTCTTGGCCATTCTTTTAATAAAAACATCTACAGGACCTATATCGCAATGTTACTCAACCAGAACTGATTTGCGTTTAGAGACCGAAAGAAATTAACATGCTTTTTGAACATTATCATTATCATACAATACTCGTCATCACCCTAATCACTGCCCTTCTACACGTCCCATATACTGTTTATTTTAGTGATTAGCATCCAATAAGCTAGTTCGAGCGGATCGAATTCAGGCGCATGTAAATTGAGTAGATTTGTGTAAATTATGCAATTCCGCATAGTATAGCAAAACAATGAAACACTGACCTAGATTGTGTTGTCTTTGAAAATGTGAACGTGTTCAGATTTAACATAGGTTTGTACCTATCACGCCTGATTAGAAATTGGGGGTAAGCAAAGTAAGAAGGATACGTATGAAAACCTTATGAGTAGCTCCTCTGTATAATATACAGAGTAGTCACAATCATTTTATGATCGTGACTCTTTCATACTATTTAGTTAAAAGTGTCCTCTATTTGTTTGTAGGTAATCAAAATGGAGTGTCACGGTCACTTCCAGTTATTCAGAATTTAGCTTCACCAACTCCTTTGTCTATGTCTTCTTAGACTATTGCCTTCTATATTATCTGTGCTTCTACCAGCAAAGAGGCCAAGATATTGTAAAAATCTTCACTCTTCTAAATAGTTATAGCCGCACGGGTCGATCTTCAAGGTTAGATCCTTTTCCCAAGGCCGATCTGTGGATGGGTGACCATGCATCAGTGCTTTTTACAGTCGTTACAGATAGTCACAGGCCTGAAAGTCTGACAACCAGTGTTACCAAGTGGTATCGTATTACCCAATACTAACTGGATCGTGGAGTATAGGCAGTCGCTTCATGTAAAATAAGTATACAGCTGCATCCGGTTAGACAGGGAGCGGACCCCAACATACTTAGTTAGGAAATGGTTATCCAGATGAAGTAGGTATAGTAAGTATGCACTTAACTATGATGTGCGTAAGGGTTCAATAAATAACTCACACAGTATATTAAATCATTCTGTAACACGTAACAGACAATACAATCTAAGCATTCTTCGTTATTCTTCTGCGCCTGAGCTTGAGTATCTTCTTTCTTCTGTTGATCGCACGACGAATGAGTCCTCTCTTGGCATTCACCGCGTGCCTTATGATTCATCTTAACACATAAAGGCTACGTAGTGAACGCGAGGAGGAGGACTGCTGTCTTCACATTCTTCTTTCTTCAAATATTTTCAAAATACTTCTTACTTGCAGTTATAACAACCCCAATAACAAAGTAAACACTAAAACGCCTAATTATTTTCGAAGGCAATGCAACAAACTGCGATATTGCTTTAAGTTTTTACAAGGCGCCTAAAATGACAAAGTATCATAAATAATTAAAAAAAAAACGATTTAACGAAAACATACATGTGATGAAAAGTGATAATTAAACACATAAAACATTTTTATTTCTAGGCTCTTCATCAATAACGGTGAAGACTATGTCCCCAAGCAGGAACTCAGCAAAATTAACTTAGGTACAGATCTCATAATAAAAACAATAATGTTTGTTTCGTGTCCTTGCCCTTGACCTTTTAGCTTAACGACACCCCCACCGCTTCGAACTTATTAAACATCCCACAAAAGTAACGAGTTTGGGGGGTTTATGAAATCTGGGCCAATAAGGGGAGGGAGGGGGTGATAAAGTGAACGAACATGATGTAAATATTATTCAGTAAACAAATTACGAGCTACATTAGTTCCACTCCAAATGATAAGAATCTTGGAAAAATTGGAATGGGTTCAAGTTCGACGTTTTTTGTTAGAAGAAAAAAGAGCTAAACATTCTTTCGATATCTTTTTTTAGACTGTTGTCGAGTCAATAATGAGTACAGCTACAATTAGTGGGTAGTCAGACATGAAACATGAACTTGGGGTAGAATATGACCCATTAAACCGACCTCAAAAAAGGAGGAGGTTCTATGTTCGTGTGTATATTTGTTTTATGTATGTACACTGATTTCTCCTTGATTACTGGGTAGATTTACATGATTCTTTTTTTATTTGGGACAAGAAGACCGCGCGTTGGTCCTTTTCAATTTTATTAACTCGTTGTAGTATGTTTCTTTCTTTGCCTATGTTGATGAACGTCTAGTTGCAGTTTAAAATTAAAACGACAAGAATTCGTGCGGGATACCACTAAAATGTGGCTGAAAAAACCAACGAAAAAAACCAAAGTCGTCAACTTCCAAAAGTAATATACCTAAAGCTATTTTTCACTTTTTGGAAAATAGCTTCATTGTTGAAATGTCGCGTGACGTCACAATTTCTGTTACTTTTACTGCCCAGTGACGTCACGAGCCCCTCTTGAATTTTGATGCGCTGCATCGTCGTCAGTTTTGATTATGTGACAAAAGAAAAAATAAGTGTCCAACATTTTTTGGTGATCTAACTGACGGACTAAATATATATTTTTTTTAATGTTATCAAATAGCTATAGGTACTTAATAATATCTTCATCCTAATGCCTGCACTCTCAAGAGCATCTTACATGCAGTTTTGAAACTCATTTTCTATTTCATCTTTCCAGTACGCAACTCCAAAAAAAAGATACTTAGTTGTAGTTGAATTTCGTGCGCAATTGCAACAGGCATAGTTCGAGGGTGCATTGTGCAGGCACAATAGCCGCGGGGATGCAGCTGGCGGCCCCTTTGTCGCGCCGAGAGGGGTGCGACAACCCTATGCCCCGCGCTATTACACTAGATGCAATTATAGTCAGCATTCATAGTACCAGTTTCTAACTAGGCTGCTTTTTGTGTAAATACATGGTGTAATTATCATGATATCATTCTTTAAGTACACGTAGTAGAGAAAAATAGTGACCTTAGAAGAGCAAAAATATAGGTACTTACTGCTCATTTCGTCAGCATCCAGCAGGACTGCGTAAGGAGAGTATTGTGGATGTGTTATTGAGTTCAAAGTCAATGCATTTATTTAAATTAGACCATTATTAGAAATACAATACTTGATTTATTAACATAACGCATACTGACATATATTGCTCGCACAAAACCAGTAGGCATTTTAAAATTATAGATGGTGACAAAAGTTTGAACACTTCCTTTAAGTTATGTTAACACCAAGAACATTAGAAACGTTTTACTTGCAAAAACTTGAACTTAGAGTTATAAGTTGCACTCAACTTAATACCTCATGGGAACGATAGTATCTCTAAGGGCTGATAGCACACGAAAATAGCACGCACGTTACATTGTGATAGCATTCATTCGTGGCATGAATCACATATCGATCGGCTGATAACATCTCAACTTGCAGGTCGTCGACTTTACTGTTTAAATTCAACTTACGAAATATTATTGCAATTAGAAGGAAGAAAAAGCCAGTATTTTAGAAAAGATTAAGAAAATGGTAGGAGTTGTGGAAAGAAGAAATTACGTTACGGTGTCTGAACAATTTAATTAAAATGTCTTAATTCAGTTGAAAACGATGTTATAGCTAATTTTCACCCAACTTTTATTTTTCAGTTCCTGAGTTAACCCATGTTAAGGTTACAAATTACGTATTTATTACCCGTTGAAAGATATAAAAAATGCATTTAATTCCATCTCTTCGAGTACTTATGTGTATACAAACACGACCTTCCAGCGTTAACGTTGACGAAATAAAAAAAATGACGTTATATATTTAATTCTGATTGAGTTTATAGGTGCATGAATGTTGGATCACTTAATTTGAATATCCGGTATATCGAAAGAAATAAGATTTTATTTCCACGTAATACCGTGGAACCACCGTCCTAAATGCGACTTGGGATAGGACAGTTTTGAAAAAGTTATCTGAGTGCTCTGGATTCAAACGAAAAGTACGATTTTCGAATTATATTGGTGGTGCCGTCAAAGATAATTTGAGCAATGTTACACCAAGAAGAATCAGGATTAAGAGCCATGTTAGAAATAAGAAGGAAGGATTTATAAATGAACCAAACGATAAAGATAACTCCAAAAATACACTTCAAGAAGCCAAAAAAACATTGGGCACAAATGTAATGTGACTATGGGCTATTAAGCTAGCTAATAAAAGAAGGGGGAGTGAAAGTTGTTACGGATGAGTACGGCTTAGCTGGTGGTGCCAACCGCGGCCCGACTCACGCCTGGCCAGCGACGTCAGTCGAAGGCGAACGAATACGAGCTGGTACATCAATCACTTGGGAGGCCTTGAACTGATTTGTTTCTGTAAATGTGTACTGTCAACAACAATGGTTTTAAAGAGTTGTTAATTGATGGGAGTAGAACCCGACTTGGGCAAATGGTGGTAACTTATGAGACGACATCGATAATGGCAACTTAAAAGAGATTTGTGGCGTCGAAGATATTGGTTTTTTAGTAGAATACTCCATAAAGCAAAGAATAAGAAGTAAAGTGCAGTTAAATACGAATACAAACATCCAAACAATGTAAGTAGAAGTCAAGGCAGCAATCACAAAAGTTTTCTACACCAGCCAAAAGAAAAATAAATTTATATTTTCGACATTAAACCAGCACCCTTCAAACGAAGGGCCATAAAACATAAAAAGTTGAGAAAGGTGGGCGGTATCACGCGTAACTGTACTAATAGAGGTTTTGATTGATCGGCGTACCCCTCCGGAAGGCGGCGGTGGTCGGTGGTCGGTGGACTGCCTGAGTAATGGTACTGCACTCTCCATGGTGAAGGAATGTAAACATTGGGCACCTGCCACCCCCACCTGACTTATTCATAAAACGCTTACGACAGATTTTGTCAAGTTAGGAAACACGCTGTTGTTTTGTGGGTGTGTGGACATCGCTACAATTTGAAGACTAGTAGCAAAAGTAAGAAACGTGTTGCAAGTCTAAAAAATGAAGGACTCCTTTTTTGTACACACTGTTTGTGTAGGATAACTTTCAGATAGCAAATTGTTATGTTGTTATTAAATATCAACAAATGCCGTCTGATTATACCTATATACAGAAGTGCCAGACGAAAAATTTCAACGCTGGGAGGTCTAGATTTAGTATAATGTGCTGATTTTTTGGTAATAAATAGTTTTTGCGTCGATGTTGGATTTCACCGTGTATTTACGTGATACAGTCTTTCTGTTTCTGTCTATAGAAAACATCTCTCAATTTCACGCCAATTCTTAAAAATTTATGAAAATAGTTAAGGACAACGATCTATGTAGCAGCGAGCACGGGGAGGTACTTAGCGACTTCATCGCGGAAGTGTCGGAGGGGCTTCCCTCTCACAACCCTCACTGCGTCTGTTAAATGACACGGCTACGTAATCACCACTCAGCACCGACGCCTTATTTACGTAAAGCAGTATAGCGGTATAGCCGCTAAATTGACGGGGAAATAGCCTGTGAAAATTGTAGCCGTCAATTATAACCACGGAATTGTTGACTTCTTTATTATCTTTGTGAAGTTTGGCGTTGAATGGTGAAGTTTTTTGGGAATGAATATAGGGTAGTTTTGTCTTTTGATTAGGTCGGTGAATCAGCTTTGTTTAAGGTTTTACTGACGTGTTTATTCTGGAATTGCACGATAAGTTTCGGTCTCAATTAGAACCCCAACTGCTTAGAATTACTATTAAAAAGGGGGATTAATGTTTCAGTTGTTACTTTGCGTTTAATGATATCGATTATTTATAACGACACACAGCTAGCATTACGGTCACAGTTGTTAGGCGTCAATTGAATTTTGAATTACTGTAGGTCGAAAATGCTCAACACACATGACGTTTTTAATGTAATCCAAATTAGAAACAAATGAAATGGGTAAGTGACATTGAACCGCTGTTGTCCGAATAAGTTAGTACCTAACTATTGAATGATTAATAAACTAGTGCGCGCTGAATGTTTCAATTACGTATTCCATTACGTTACAGTCGCATCGGGTCATCCTTGAGCATCCATTAACCGATTAAAATTTGATGACTACTCGGTGTACTCTAAAATCGAAAGGTAAGGTTCAACGTCCCCGGCGCCACGCGACTTCACCCCTTTGCCCCCAAACCGTTATTATTAACATAAAAAAGTTGCTCTAAAGTGTGCTAAGGTCGTCGGGTTTTTAACAAAAGAAGGGTTCTTTACAAATTCATGTTAAAAATAGGTGGTACGTATTTTATTGGGTGGCAATCCGATATGAGGGGTCTTTACTCTTGAGGGTGTATCTGGACCTTTTTTGGGGATGAGGTAATTAATATTTGAAACTAATATGAGGATGGAGCTTGATTTAGGGCCAGATGACGGACGGATGATAAATGTGATTGAGGAGTCTTTGTGAATTGTAAATGCGTCTCGATTTAATGATGACGGTAATGAAGCCAAATAAGAACAATGGGAGGAATGGACGCTCCATGTCGTGTCACGAGGTATTCCTCGTAGCGCTCCCGTTTTGAAACGCTCCCATCTAAGCGCTCCCGTTTTGTTCCTCCAAGCGCTCCCAAAAGGAGCGCTTAGAGGAACGATTAAAAATATTAAAATTTATTTCCTAGAAGCGCTCCCACGTTTAAAAATAGGGAAAAGCATGAAGTAATGAATTATATCGATAATTTTTAAAAACTCATGTGTGCATCATCGACATCGAAGTTGCTTAACCAAATTACGAAATTGAGAGAATAATATCTTTTTGCTTTCGGCACTCTTATGTGTATACAAGGACCAATGTTATTGTGTAGGTATTCAAAGAGAAAGTTATAAAACGCATAGATATACTTAATATAAATTATATACGTATAATAATCACATTGCAGTAGACCTACATAATAATTACATTAGTACTTTGTGTGTACCACTGGCGACGGGGTGTGGACGAACGGGAATAACCCCTGGCGACTAGCTCCACGCCACGGTACTGTGACGTCAGGCGCTCAACACCCTAGAAACTACATCCATAAATACTCAGTTTAGTAGTACTGCAACAGATCCAAGTCCAGTCATAGATTCTCCTAGTACTAGTTCTACAGCGGCTCCAAGTACAACTAACCGTGTGCCTAGGACAAATATCATTTGGAAAACGAAGAGTCTGAACATAAATGATGACCAACTACGTTTTCATGGATCAGACACGTTACCTCCAGAAATACTTCGTTTAGACACTCCATTTGAGGTATTTTCATATTTGTTTACTGAAGATATTATCAACTTCATAAGAGACCAGACTAATTTATACTCTGTCCAGAAAGATGCCAATAAACCCGTAAATGTAACTAGTCAAGAAATACGCCAATTTATTGGTATTGTATATTACATGTCAAGTGTAAAAGTGATATTGAATGTCTCATTCAAGATAAAAAGAAGACAACATGTTCCTCCGAAAGATGTGAGGTTTGACCATTACGGGCACTGGTCAGTTTGGGTGGATAAAAGAATGAGGTGCAAATTTCCAGGCTGCACACACAGGGTATACGCAAACAGTTTGCGAAAAATGCGGGGTTAGTTTGTGCTACAACAAACAAAACTGTTTTAAAAAAATTCATATTTCTTAACTTTATTTAGTTATTTTAGCATTGATGAAGCAATGTTGTATTTCTGCAACACATAGTTTTTTTGGAATAATAAATACTTTTTTTGTAATGAGATTTTTTTTATTATTTTTCCCATTAATAAATACCCATTTACCACCTTGTTTCTGTACAATTAATATAAATAATGACCTTGCGCCATAAAGGGTTAACCATTTTATCAATCGCGTAGGTAGCATCACCGTTGAGCGCAATACGTTACTGGATCCCGGCTCAGAGCAGGTGATTTTAGTCAGTAGGTGGTTTTAGTCAGTAAGAGTCTGACACTCTCTCGCCCCGCCTAGGACAAGGAAAGTCATTTCTACCATTGACGTAAACGATAGACACCTCATTGCCTTATTTCTACGAAAAACTTCCGAACAAAAACATTGAGGTGTGCGGGGAAGGGGGTAGTAATGGGAAACATAATGGAGAGAAATCATAAGCTTTCTAAACAATAAAAAAATATGAATAGGTACATATGTCGGTAGATTATATTCATCTATTTGGTGGACTAAAGGATTTACAACAAAACAAAAAAAAAAATTACCAAGCCCGTGCGAAGCCGGGACGGGCCGCTAGTTGTATATTATAACAATGTGTTCTACTTATTATCGATAATTTCAGTTAGTATAGTCCCATCTCTATCCGAAAGTTAATCATGGGAGCGCTTCGAGGAAATAAATTTTAATATTTTTAATCGTTCCTCTAAGCGCTCCTTTTGGGAGCGCTTTGAGGAACAAAACGGGAGCGCTTAGATGGGAGCGTTTCAAAACGGGAGCGCTACGAGGAATACCTCGTGTCACGTGTCATGATAAAGTAAAATGTTGAAAGTTATTTAAAGAACATTTAATGCTGATATTTTCAATACATTTTTTTTTATTATTTGAAATGTTGTATCCGGGATCACAGTTGTAATACTCAGAATAAAAATCTTTTGTCATGTCTAAGAAATTGTGAGACTCGTCTTCGTTATAGAAGTGGTGATGTTCAAATCCAAAACTGGTTAGGAAATCGTTCTTACTTAAAGTCCGGTCGAAGGTCTATTCATTCACAAAAATACAAGTGGTTATAAAACCCTCAAGTGAGTATATATTACGGAACTTATGCATTCATCCGTATGTTGATTCTACTGATAAAAAGACAATCGAGTCACTTTACTGGTCGCTAGGAGACTATTTTCATAAACACATACGGGGGAATTCCTTTGCCGTGTCCATGGTAAACCTTCCCATAGAGTGTTAACTCTACCGACCCTTCCAGTTTCGTGGTAATGCTTATAAAAAATAATCACGGTTACGACTATAATAATATCATATTTAGTTTAGTTGAAGGGGTTCCTGAGAATATTAGTCATGTGCTTACACATACTAACAATGTTTGGTGTCAGTACCAATAAATAACATCGCTCTCACATAAGGTACCTACCATCTCAACATGAATGATGTAACCAAGGTTTTGTAAAAATATTCTGATTTAAAAGAGTGTCCATGGAGTTTCTTGCCCGTTCTTCTCCATAGAGATCTACGTTAGGGAATGGGCAACTACAGTACTTTCACAGTTTTTATGCCTTGTGACTGGGACTGTAGCTACATTTCATTGTTGTCTTTGTTTCGACAATTCAAAAGTGCCTGTAACTGGCCTACTTGAAATAAATGCTTTGATTTTGATTTTGAAATATGTACATACAATAAACCTTAATTTAAAAGTAATTTCTAAACACCGACATGCACAACAAGACTTAAAAGCTATACATTTCGCAATTTGCAACAAACAGGTAGATGCAAGAGTATAATAAAACTTTACGACAGCACAGTTGAAACGGTATGTGACGTCAACGAAATTATAACTACTTAGATACTTAAATAAAGTAAATAACATCAATAACCGACATGCGAGTATTAAAAATTCACCACCTATCTTTCAATTATTCGTATTACCAAATGTTAATAAAGTATATCTATACCCAATGAGCCTTCAAACACTACGATCAATTCTCATGCTCCGTTTACCAAAACCTATCCAGTAAGTAGAGTAGCTGACACGACTTGTTATGGCTTCTTTAATGCCCGATATAAACTCGAGACAAGTACCTACACATAAAACCAAGCGAAACTTCAATGAAAGGCTAGCCCCTAGTTATTATATTACCGAAATACATTCGCTATTCAAATAATATTTTAACTTTCTAAAACTTTTCAACTATACCACAAAACAAGTTAGTGGGGTCTCTAAACTTTCGAAAACTGGTCTCTGGACTATTCTAATGCTGGTCGTGAAATTTGGAAACAAGGGAGCATGGGGGACCGTGGGAGATGGGGCCCTGTCATAATTTCCAGAGCGAGCCACCCCGCGCAGCTGTCGCGACAACTTTCGGATTCGTCGGATCGATTGTTTGATTCACGACTTTCATTGTTCCTATTCGATTGTTTGTCGATCCGAGACTTTTTGTGACCGAGTCTTGTGCGAGTATCAGGCATTATTATTAACTAGGCGACAGAGCCGTTAATGGGCGTCGTTATGGCTCCCCATGTCGAGCCGAAGTGTGAAATTATAGCTTTGATTGAATTTAGTAATAATCATGTGAGCGTATCGATTTACAACTAAACTACTCCACAGAAACGTATTTGTAAAATGAAAAGTTTGATGTTTTAAAAATAATTTTTAAGATTTTTTCGTTTATTATTTAATAAGAGGACATTATTTTCATAGATATTGTAAAACTTTGACAATGTAAAATAATAATTACGAGCCATTTGCACCACAACCGGTTGTAGGATTACACGCATCAGAAGCCGGTTGCATATGTCAGAAACGGGACACAATAGCTATGTTTTAATGTACTCTATTAAATATGCAGATACGTTGCGCGTGCGAATAATGCATGAGAGTTTTAATCCTAGACAAAGCGGGTTGGATTAATCATCCAAAATATGGGGTGTTTTTTACTCGACCGTTGTGCTATTGAACTATAGCGTAGGGGTCGTTGTACGCAGCTGCGCGGGCGCGGATCAAATTGATAGGTCCGTGCATATGTCGCGGGCAGGCGCATGCGACGCCCGTCACGCAACGTGCGGGCCGGCTGCACGTATTGTAATGATTTGGTTTACTAATCTCATGAATATTGCAAGTTTTGAACAAAACAAAATATGATAATATTTTGATTATTTCGTTAACCATTATGACTGTGATTTAAGTTGGGATTGTAAAAACATTTAATTATTCTCCAATAAATGCTTTATATGGGCTGTCCTTGCTTAAAAATACAAGTTCTTTACACCTGGCGTTTATATTTCAAAATAATAATACATTATTTAGAATATTATTAAGAAATAAATAAATTATAAAGTTAAGTTTGGCAATTCATCTGAACCTTTGACTGTGTTGAATATGACAATACATATGAGTATTGTAGATGTTTTTTCAGAGATACGTAGTACTAAGATACCTAATGTATTTGGGTACCTAATTAGTTAAGTAGCTAAGTAATATACTAATGTTTGTCTATATTTTGCCCACGCTTCTTTCAAAGAGACCGAAGAACCTCCTCGAGTCCTTTGAAATGTTAACTTTAGTAAGTTATACCAGAAAAGGAAGGCGCTTCGATATTCTTTTTTTAATTTTTATATTGCCAAATTTCGAAGTAGTGCATCTATCGTTGTGCGTTTGTTTGAAGAATTCTTTCTGTCAGTATTAAACATATATAAGAAACACGTGCCATTTTTTGACTATCTACTATGACGTTACTATGCAAAATAGACTACGTTTTTGTTCTTCAAAAGTCTAGAATGAAGTTCTTGAGTTGTAATGTTGTTGTTTTCAACAAATTAGCTTGCAGCAACAGTAGCCACGTTAAGCATAAAGTACTTAAGCCGGGCTCGCGAAGTAGGTGTTCTTGCGCTATCTAGGTATGTCGATATCTGTGTTCAGTACTTATTCCCATACCAGGTCGTCATCTGTCGCTTAATAGATTTCTAAATTTTTTTTTTTTTGTAATGTCTCTTTGTGTGTTGTATATAATGTTATTTTTTTGTAATCTATAATTTTGTAATCATAGTGGTATATATTACAATAGGCTAGTACTTTCATTGTAGTAATAAGACTGCATTTTATCAGCACCCGTTCTTGTTTCCGAAGATCTATACCTATTACAGCTTACAGCAGGTGCCAAACGAGCTTTGGAACTAAGTTTCAATCTGAGTCACCCGGTATCGAATTAACAGCAGTTAAAGTGCAAACGGGGTGGTATCTAATCGAGTGTTTGGCGATAGATAGGAATTGATAACACCGATAAGGCGACGGACACCCCTCGGTGGGTTACTATATCGTGTATCTTTCATCGATCGGTTTGTACTAGGTACTTAACAAGGTGATCAGCTGTCGATGTTTTCTGTATTATTTTGCTTTCATCGTAAACTCCTTTTATAGTATTTTGTTAAAGTGCGCAGACGCACGATTCAAATAATGAGGTGTAAGTGCATTTTTTTATAAAGTCCTACTTACTAAGGCTTTGACGTGACGTACAACAAGTAATTACCACGAAATTATTGAATTACGTAGCGGCTAACATGATTGTTTCTGTAAATTAACTTGCTCAGCACGAATTGTGTTTGTAGATTAACTGGCTAAAGGTAGTACTTACTTACATTAGAGTCTATGTAGAGATTCTAATTCATGTGTATGTACTTATAGTTAGTCATAGTTGAGTAATAAAATCGTGACGTGTACAAATTATTTTTAATTGTTTTAGCTATTTTTAGTATAAAATCTTTATTGTGTTAAATACTCCAAGATTTTTTTTTGTTAATAGGAGTTTAATGGTTTTTAATTGAAAATAATTGTTTTCACTACTTTGTTAAGCGTCGGTCACATTTAACGACGAAGGCAAAAAACCTATCTTCGAAGAATAAATCTCATAGCCTGAAAGTGTACCTAATTTTTATATGTATCTATTTCCATAACTAAATAGCATGTTGAGTTATCGATAACTGCACTATCTAATACCGATATCGATAAACGCGTCAGTTAATCAATAGTTTCGTACTTTTAGTACCGAATGTTATAATTGTTCCGTTCCGAGGTTCCGAATTTTATTAAAACTTGTTAACTCCTAACAAATGAATGTCATATTTCTAAAATATTATAGCTGTGGGTAAATACCAGTAATACACTTATAAGTGTGACGGTAATACCTGTTTTTATAAATAAGCATGGTACGGTAAAGTTAAATTCCATGTCTTAAGATAATTATGTTCGTATCGAAAAGAGTATTCGTAGTTTCACGTTCATTTCCATCGAAGCAGTGTCCATCTCAAAACCTATAGGCATTTTTAAAGAAAGTGTTTTCTTTTTAAAATAAGTTAATTGTTAAACGTACCGATACCGATTGATGCTTTCTTTGAAAATTATCTCCAAAAGTTTTTATTTTATTTCAAATTAATTTCAAAGGTGTTTAATTTCTCACACGTGTTCAATGTTCTTTGATTTTAATTCATAACTGCTTGCTTGATTTAAAATATCAAAAAATATTTTAGTAAGTATAGTGTTATAATTTTAAAATTTTAATAAAAAGTTATAATTTATTTTTTATTGAAGTTAGCATAATTTATTATTCCAATTATTTATGTAAATTTTTATTTTATTATGTTAACTATTGTGACACATTACACCGGTGTGCAATCTCGAGCGCGATCTAGGCGGCTACGCCGGGCGGCGGGCGGGCGTCTACGGCGCCGGTGTCGTAGCGACTGCTACGGTCTACGCGGCTACGCGCTACGAGCAAGCATTATCGATATTATTACCTAGCTCGATTTATTGCCCTCTACGCTCGTGGCTACGCATTATCAATGATAAGTAAACTTATCAAGTTTCCAAATAAAAGCATACGTTTTGTTTAAAACTATTAGATTTTCTATCAGTCGATTTTTATGTACCGAGCACGCGAAATGAGACTTTTACGTAAAGTTCTTCAATTTTGCACCTAACGACAATTTTAACTTCCGTGTGAATAATAAAACGCGCAATTAAACTAATTCCATCAGATAAGAAAGTTTGATACTTTCGGTAATGACGGTGGAATTAAAATGTAATTTAATAAAATTGCGTATAGGCTTTGTATGGACGGTTAATGACATTTTCATATACATTTACGTGACGTAGACATAAAAAAGCTGGTGTAATAAAATACAGCAGCAACGTGAAGATTAGCATAAAATGCGTTGTTCGTATCGTAAGTCGGATACGGCGGGGATCGCGGTTGGCTGGCGAGGACGCGTCCGCCCGGGCGCGGGGCGAGGGCGGGGGAAGGAGGCTGGCGCTGTGCCAGGCGACAAGGTGAAGTGGCGGCGCCAGTGAAAGTCTTCGCCCTCAGTTACAACCATCTCAAACCCTCCCGACATCTCGTCAACCCTACTTCTATAAGTAGCCACTACAGCCGACAGAGGAGGGTTCCACTTTACGGACAGATTATAGCGAGAAATTCTCGAGAGATATAGTTGAGATGAAAGAAAATTGCTTTCTGCCTCCCACCCCTCGGGGATACATGTATGGTGTTAGATGTAGAAGCGTACCTTCTGAGATAGAATTAGATGTACAGATTAAATCTGTAAAAGCTACTGAGAAGTAAAGCGACGGACTTTTTGCATCCATAAATGTGAAGAAACGCACAGCGCGAGCAGTATAACATAATGAGTATGCAATCGCTCGCGCTGCTCAGAATAACATAACAATATGTAAAAAGACAAAACGGAGAAAACAGATCTTCAGCGGTATCTAGATTTACTGGAACTCTTACCCTATAGACTGAAAAATATCCTAAAATAACGACGAAAATCTAGAATGGAGGAGAAAAAACCAACGAAGCATGTAGAAATGTGAGATATCCTCAGAAGTCGCCCCTCCTTGCAGATTCGTCTCCAGCATCCCGTATGGACACACGTCACCAACGGTTTGACCTAGATATAGAGTCGAGAAATCTCAGATGTGAAGAAATACTATCGTAATGAAACATTTAAGGATACGACATCAATTCTGAATTTTAATTACTTATCAAGATGGCATGTGATACTAATCATTTTAATGATGATTTAATTTTTGAATGATATGATGGATCAACTAAAAAAGGATAAATATTATTAAAAAAATTATGCCATCGTTAATGAGTTAATTAAAATTCAGATAAACGTTAAACATTGAAAGCAGACATTCTGCAAGACATGCGACACAGGAAGCAAAGTGACGGTGAGTTTAAATCGCGACCACGAGTGTAGATTTGAACTATCTTGAGAATTTCCGATGATGATGTAATTTAACCGAAGTGAAATAATATTTTGCCAATAAAATGTGAGTGAAAATAATTCTGATTACTTTTTTTTCCCTCGAAGTAGTAGCCGTTGAACGTTTGTAGTTTAATTTAAATTTTATTACTTTAAACTCGTATCAACGCCAACACACCGGCAGTTTTTCACTTTTAATTTATTTGCGTCACGGAAACGGAAGTGTCGGAGAAAGTTATCAAAGGCACAATTAATTTAGAGAAACGCGTAAATTCGTGTGTAGGCACAGGCTTGAATGCGTGGCGGTGCTGCTTCATGCGACCTACCTTGTGTTGAGGCAGCGGCGGCAGCGGCTCGGGAGCGACGCGGCAGCGGCACGGTTCACTCACTGCACGACTGACACTCGCGGAGCGCGCGCGATAGGTACGTTACGTGCAAACACCAAAAGCAAAATGGACATACCTGAGGGTGGCGGCTGGCACGGGGCGCGCTCGCTACTTGAATGAGCTCCCGGGCAGAGCGGCGCGCGCAGGGGGCGCGGCCAGCCCGCGTGGCTCCGGCCTGCCCCCCCGCGCACCCTCGGCACCCCGCCGCCCTCGCCTGCACCGCTCAGCTGAGCCCTGATTAGCCCCCGGCCGGGCTATTCAATTAAGGGTTGTTCGGTGCATCGCCGATGTGGCCCGGCCGGCCGGGCTCGCGACCCACCGATGCCGCCTTTGAGAGCTCTTCATTACGGCCTCTCTATCACCGTTATTCTTATTGGCCCCCCGGGCACAGCTACTATCCTGCCAAATAAATATAGCTCAAAATTTGAATTTTCCCAACAAAGAACTTTAGATGCGCTTTAGTTCGTGGAAACAGGGCGTATGCTAATTACTTATATAGAAGCTACAGAATGTTACGTATATGGCTCAAACTCAATTTTCAAGTCAGAAAGAAAAGCGCTGAAAACATTTGTCTATAAAAAATTGGGAGCAATATCGAATACTTTGCGACAATAGTACTCGTTACGTACATTGTTCTTTGTTCTTACATAACCGCTACACAATCAGACGGTTCCAAGTGGAATTGAGAATGAAACAACAATGTGTGCCAAGCAGCGCCGAGGGCCGCCGGCAACTCGTTACAAGCTCCTCCGAGACTTGCCAACGACCATACTATCGTTTAATTACATATACACGACAATTGAATAGAGTTGTGAAGCCCCGTCGGAATACCTCGGACATCGAATACAATCGAAATTGCTTTTGTAGACAATAATATTGAGAAAACGATGAAAATATAATAATTTGCAGAAATGGCAGCAAATTATCTTTTTCGCAACAATATATAGTGTACTTGTAGGGAAAAGGATTATGTCATAATACTAGGTGGATGTAAGATGAGGTAATAATAGCACGTGTCTTAACCATTGTACTCATAGGAAAATTCTTAGGAGTCTGCCCTCAACATTAGGGAGTAATTGCTAAATGCGTTTACAGGTTTTGGAAGAGTGGAACAGTCAACAAGAAAAACGACGACTCTGATATTTGCTTTTATATGCTAATCAATGCAATTTCATATAAGGATTACAAGTCTTTTGTGGACCAATTGATGAGGTTAGAGTACTTACTAGATAAGTGCAAGTCCACGGAAGGATCCATGGATAGATAGAATATGCTGTATTGTGCACCAACATTTTTATAAAGCTCGTTTTAAAATACTCTAGTATTCAGGTCGATCACTAAAAGTTATAATACCTATGCAGAAAATCGGCTCTTTCATAACTGAAAAAACCCTAATAACTACTATTTTCTCATTTTCCACTAAGTATTTTTAAAACCAGTTCATTGATATGGCACAAACCAACACTAGCTATGATATATGCCGCTTCTGCAACACATTGCTTATTTATTTCAATCTCCCCCTCGGCCAAAGAGCTCGGTGGAAAACATTTTCGGGCTATAAACTTAGGAATCAATCATAACTTGCAGTGGCGTGAAAACGCTCGCACAATAGAGAGATCATGACTCAGCCAAAACTGAAGCTCCACAAGGTTTCACGTCTCAAAGTCAAGAGAATAGTCACTAGACTAATATTGTAGTATGAATGGACAAAACGGTTGTTAGAATCTAATTTTGAACCTAACTCAGAATGTCTGTGAATGAATTTTATATTTTTTATTAAACTAATTTGACTGTATGGAAATCGAATTGGGCGAGTAAATCTGCATTAAATATCCCAAATTGATATCTTGTAAGTTTCAACTTGAAATGCTGTTTCATACGCGGATTCCCTTTGAAGTTTTCCAGTTAGAAAACATTGAGAAAATTCATTTAATATCAAGCCTAAATCCACGCAAATAAAGTTGCGGTCAAATATAAGTTTCTTAATTTTCACAATATAACAGAATTATCTCGGTAGACCTGAATATTTAAATACAAACAGCTGTCAACAATTTAATGGTTATTTTTTTTACAAAAAGGACAATTTTATTACGGTTCTTAAAAACCTTTTTATTTCATCTCCTGTCTGTCGCGATTAATTCCGGCTGCTGCCAGGGTTTACCCATTAAATGTTAGGGTAAATGTCGTTAAATTAATTTTCTTTATAAAAAATGTTTTAGAAGTGGCCACATATTTCATTTTATAGAATTATAGACAATAGCTTTATGTCGAAACCAAAGGAGTATGCGCAGGAGGCGTTCTGTAGTTTTTGTCTAGCGCCAAGGCGTGATTTTATGTATGTCTCGTACTTTATTACCCTGCGAATATTTTTTAAGATTAAATACATCATCTAGGTAGGAAAATATTTGTTCTAAAGAAATATTGAAGCCGCAAGTAATATAAAGTCGGTCAAGAGTGAGGGTGGTACGTGCAAAGATTTTATAAACTTCGTGAGTGTGCAGACTTCTACATTAATGAATAATTTGAAAGGAGGCTTTAGTACGGCTCTTGAATCCTCCCGGCAGTTTAGCTGTTCCATAAGGCATTAGGTACTCTTATGTAATATTTATTTGAAACAGTTTTGGTGATATTATTTGGTTGTAAACAGATTATGTGCTTATCGTAAGCCATCTTGTTTTTTTCTGTACTTTTCAAAACTAGTCTTGGATATTTGCAAACTAGCTACTTTATACACTTAAAACGTGTTGTGCGCTGCCTTAAAAATGTATTATAATAAGTACATAAATATATATTGTGAAGAAGGCAAACGAGGGTCGGTCGGTCGTCTTAGAATAACTCCATGTTCATATGAAATAAGTGGCCGGACACCCTAAAAGATTTTATGTCAAGTTATGTGAGAGAGAGACTTGTAACAATACAAGTTAAATATTGTCTACACTATATAATTATTCGTAATTTAAAAAGTTTGGAGCGACGTTATTCCTACATGCTGGTCCCAAATATAATTATTAGAAAGAGTTTTTTATTTTGCAATAATATCTTGAGCTCAATAAACATATTATGTCAAATGCATTCGCGAAAGCAAGTGATTCTCTCACTTACATTGTTTAATTCTATTAATCATAAAACTACACTGGTTATATGAGTTCAGAGACCAATCAATAGCCTAAACATGAATTTCAGGCGATACGTAAAACCAACAACCAGCGGTCAGAATGTTTATTCGTGGGCAAAGTGCAAGCAGCAGAGCGCAGCAATGACCCACAGAAGGCAGTAAACGGACCGTTAAGGGTATACCGCTGCTCTTAATTGTCACTGTTCTCTGTTCAGGCTGTGGGGTACAATGTCGTTAGCGCTTGTGTATTGCGGCCTTATTTTGATTTGGATTGAAACAAGTGGTATCATTGGAATATATGGCTACTTCGGCCACCAAAAGACTTCCAAAACCGATTAAGTAAAGACCTGTTAGACTTGGACGACTGGTTTATTACAATGTATGACCAATATTAGTACTAGCCCAAACACATTTGGCAGAAGTACTTGTAAAATAAAAACATATATTGATTGGAAGCTGTATGTACGTGAACTTTCTTATGGGTAGAATATTTGCTAACAACAAGGTCTGGATTTTGTACAATTACCGAACGATGTGTGACGACTTATGATGTTAAGCAACAAAAATCTTAAGGGTACAGGCAAAAAAAAAATTGTTTGACTACACACTGCCTGTTCCAACTTGTATTCTGTGACTAATTTAAAAACGTGATGCAAAAGATGTAATTACTAAATACACTGACATCTTATTTAAAAGAAGTTGTGTCAGTTACCCACATCTCGTTTGTTCCACTGTTCAAAACACTAGGTGGGCGTGGCAGGGGAAGTTCTAACCGAATCAAGTGAATGACTGTATTTTATTTTATGCCATCAGAGTTTAATGTATGTCCCTAGTAGAGTGGCACATCACGTGCATGAATTATTTACATGGCACGAGATGTACGTGATCTCATTAGTCTGTGGGTTTCGAAAGAGGATGCTGCGTTCTTATTTCGATTATAAAGAGTTAGGAATGCTACACACATGCCGGAAAGATTTGGGAAAGCCAGGCCACAAGATGAAATTTATACTACACGTTCGGGAAAAGCCGTCTCGAACACGAATCAGCGATGTTAGATGCCGAACAAGTGTTCCCGATCGACACAAGCCGAATGTGAGTAGTAATTGCTTAATTTAGGTTTTTTTTTGTACAACAAATATCGCCGAATCAAATGTGCCTTTGGGGTATGAGAAACAAGGTGTAAAGTTCTTCATACTCTGTTGTAAAAGGAGGATCCCCCGACCAGACTGGTGTTGTGTTTGGTGGCTACTGACCGCAAGTTGTTGTCGGGTTCTTGTCTATATCCTATGATGACTCTGATAACGCGAAGCAGGATTTTAGTTCTTAATTTGCGTCATAGATGTCGCTAGCGTCCTTTTTGTCAACTTGATTATGATCGCTATATATTGACCCAAACATGTGCGTAACTACCCTGCTCTGGGCGGAGCGGAAGGGAGTCTCCCGCGGCGGACGTGAGGTTCTCTCCCTCTCACGTTCTGCCGCCTCCTTCGCTAGCATGACTGCTTCGCAGAAGGAGGTGACAACTTCCAATTCTCTCTCGCTCCGGACCAAGGATTGAACCAGGGCCGGATGCGAGAGGTCGCCGCTGCCAATCGCCACTACGAAGACACGGCGGTGCTCACTCCCAAGCGAAGCACACCTCCACGGTGTCCTTCGGGCGACTTTCGCAATGGTAACACCCGGGCGTTTCCCCCCGTCTGATTCGCTGCAGGAACCTCCCGAAACAACCGTGTCCGGTGAGGAACTGCGTCAGGCAGCAGGTGAGGGCGCCGTGGCGCCTCCAGCCACTCCTCAAAGAGGGGACTTATCGCCACTATTGTGGCGGTCCCTGCACGGGGTTGCGACAGTTGCTCTCTCCATATCGCCATGAGATCGCGCCGGAGGTCTGTCCGCTGAGCGGCGATTTGCCGCGGAGATGTGTACTACCCTTTTTTTTTTTTTTTTTTTTTTTTTGGAGGGTGAGAAATCATCAAATGACTCCTCCCGCTCTGGGCAGAGCGGAAGGGAGTGTCAGACTCTTACTGACTAAAAAACACCCATGTTCCTTCATTGGCCCTTTATGTTCCAGGGCCGCGGTATCTCTTTCGAACAGTCCCGCAGCCCTGGCAGGCACCGGCCCTTTCGGGCCCCTCCCGTTTGCTGACATCTCTTTGAGGCGCGCGTGGAACACGAACGCGCCGTCGACACGGCCTGCCCGTCGTCATACGACGGACGGACGGCGAGCTAGCCCATTACTCGCCGTCCACAGGCCCGCGCCTACGGTGGCCGAGAGCCATCACGGCGTGGCCCCCGACGCCCGGTGCTTCTCCCGCGGCGGCTGGGACGTGAGGAGGTTCTCTCCCTCTCACGTTCCGCCGCCTCCTTCGCTAGCATGACTGCTTCGCAGAAGGAGGCGACGGCTTCCCATTCCCTCTCGCCCCGGACCATGGCTTGAACCAGGGCCGGACGCGAGAGGTCGCCGCCGCCAATCGCCGCTACGAGGACACGGCGGTGCTCCTCCCAAGCGGAGCAGACCTCGACGGTGTGCTCCACCGTGTCCTCCGGTCGATCCTCGCAATAGTAGCACCCGGGCGTTTCCTCCCGCCCGATTCGGTACAGGTACCTCCCGAAACAACCGTGTCCGGTGAGGACCTGCGTCAGGCGGAAGGTGAGGGCGCCGTGGCGCCTCTCAAGCCACTCCTCAAAGAGGGGACTTATCGCCACTATCGTGGCGTGCCCTGAACGGGGTTGCGATAGTCGCTCCCTCCATGTCGCCATGAGATCACGGCGGAGGTCTGTCCGCCGCGCAACAATATGCCGCGGCAGCGGAGTTACCCCCCGGCTCTGTACCTCCGCGCGCCACTCGTGCAGGCGCGCGAGGACTATGGCCTCCAGATCCCATGGCGGCAATCCGGCAAGGAGGCTCGCCGCCTCGCGGGAGATCGTGCGGTATCCACGGATGAGCCTTACGGCTACCACCTTTTGGGGCGCGTTCAGGTAGTGCTTGGCACGCAACCTCAGCGAACGCGCCCACACCGGGGCCCCGTAAAGGGCCATGGACCGCAAGATCCCCGCATAGAGCCTCCGGCAGGAGGCGTATGTGTACTACCCTTAAGACAGGGTTTTGTTTTTTTGGTTCAGTAGAGTTTAGCGCGCCGCTGTTAAATTGCAATCGTGTGGCGAGGATATTTTTTAGCGCGCTGCTTATTAAATTGCAATCGTGTGGATATTTTTAAAGATGTACGCGCATAAGCTCACATTATACTAACAGCACAGCAAGATTTGACCACGATTTGACTTTGACTTCGACCACGTGCTTATCGGACTTTCTAACTTGTTTTTCCCCAATGTTACCCCACATGGTAGACTTTTCAAAAATTTATTCGTAGAACAAAATAAACCTATTATTCAAATACATGTTACTGGTTTCAGACGTTTATGTTTTGCGTTTTTTAAACATACAGTGTCGCTTCAGTCTAGTGGTCTCAATCACAACTGCTAAACATGCGGTCCAGGGTTTGATTTCCGGGTCTTGGGGTGTTAGGTTTTAACGCAAGGTAGTATTCAGTAGCAGCTTGGAGTCTGTATTTGAGCCTAGTTGATGGCAGTAATCTCGCACGCAATTGTGCAATTGCATTGGACGTGGAACCAAAGTTTTAAATCATTATCAATATTTTACCGCGTCAAAAGATTCATGTTTGTGTTTCATAATTTCATTGACTTTTTTCCATACGGGATGCGTGAGGCCACTCTACATTTGACTTCGAAAAAAATAGTCATAGTCAGAACTCTTTAGGAATAGGAAATCTATCGCGATCAATGTGCGTGGATGTTTATCGTGTGTAGTTTTTTCCGAAATCAATGGGTTCGATTCCTTGCTAGGAATATTGATTTTTCTAAAATATGCAGTTTTAATATGCAGTGTAAAATCGGGCTCGACTCCTTTGAGTATTTTTCGCTATTGTTCACAGTTTCAGATTTGGCCATCCACGCCCACTTTAAAAATTTACCCTATCTATAATTCTTCGTCTACGTAGTATAACTAAACGTACTAAAGGTTAATTGTACCTACCAGCATCCCACGATTAAGATTTGTAACCTCATATGGGTGCCGACGCGACGTATTTTTTTCCATTTCAGAAGTTTATCTAGCGGGCACTACCATCTACCATACCTAGTTTTTTTTATATAACAAAGCGATGTCTCTAAAATGCTTTTCTTAAACCTAGATTATTTCTACAAAGGAATAAACCAACAATTTGATTTTTTATATACTTTTTTTATTAGTCTCTATCAAAATACATTATACTATTCAGTCGAATATTAATTTAGTAAGGTATACAAATTTTAAGTTCATCTTGCAGGAACTGCTTGCTTGATTAAAGAATATTCATAGACCACATCCATTGCTTTCCATCAGGCGTGATCGAGGTCAAGAGCAGGCCCATTTTGTAATAAAAAAAAACATGTTTCAAACTATTTTGAAGAATATAGGCATATGACAGTGCTTCGGCAACTCCTTGATGGTGCAGTCTTGATGCTGGTATATTACTCCATTAGGTAGGTCGGCGCGGCTAAATATTAATCATAATATGAACTTAATAAATTCAAAAATTATATCTCCCATAACTTCACCGTTGTATTAAATTCCTTCCATTTTGGCTCCAGTCTTCGTTAATAAGAAGAATTAGAGTGTACTTATATAATTATGTGCGAACAGGCTCCCGGCGGCCGCTGGTACCGTCCAGCCGGCACTAAAACGACCATTATGACCAACTTGTTCTGTTAATGACTCTACTACTTACTCCCTACGTTTTTATTATGCGCTCCGTACCTTTTACAGACAAAGGCTCTCTATGTGTGGAAATTAACATCGCGTTGACTTAATTATTTGAACTATGTATTAAGGAAACACTAGGTATAATTATAAAATTAACTAAGTTATGGAACACTAAACTGTTACTTAATTATATTCTTAAAAAAAATACTTGTATTATGATAAACTATATCTAAATTGAAATACAAAAAATCACTAAAAACTAGTTACCTAAAACTTAAACCAATAATAATTTTATATTACTAGAAAGAAAACTATGAAGCATATTTTAACTTTCTGCGTTAAATGACTAAAATCACATTATTAAATACTAAACTGAGTTTTAAATCCTATTGTCTGAGCCACTGGGTCCAAGCGATCACTGCACAAATACTTCGCCGATGTATTCTTAGGTAACAGTGGCTTGGAACAGTGCCAATGTTTGCCAACAACCGTCTTAACATTTCCCGATAACTACATTCATAGCAAGTCGAGCGTATAAAGGAAGTTTCCACCAACCTGCACAAGAAATTTCAGCTGCTGCTCACAACTCGAAGCGCGACGACTCGTAAACTCATTCGAATCGAATTTCCACGTTCAAAAGCTTCTACCGAGGCCGGAAACTAGCGGCAAACGAAATGCCTGGAAGCGGCAGAATTCGCGAGCACCGGTCGCCGATGCAATCCCTGAGGTGACTGCTCCGCTTCCGATGCAGTTACAGTTGGCTGCGGACGGGTTTAACGAGTGTTTCCCGGCGCGATGCCCAGGCCGCCGCACCTCACATCCTCGCTGTCACTCTACTATATTGTATGCTGAAATGAAAAGCTACGCCGCTGACGTTGTAGCGGCGCCGCACATTCGACTTTCTGCCTGTCAGAATAAGGTCGGTTATGAGCGACGGTACGCAGTTGCAAGGTTGTGCCGTGTGCATACAAGCGTGTAATGTTGTCGGTGTACTCGCTCCAGCTTGCCGTGCGCCAGGTGAGGCGGCGGCGCAGTGTGCGTGCGCGCGCCTGTGTGCGTGAGACAGGTGAATTAGTGGCACGTCCTGGCTTCCCAGGGCGGCGGGTCCCGGGCGAGCTCCGTCGCCATAGCGACAGTCGGAATCTAATATACAGATAGATGTGAGCAAATAAAAGCAAAATATAGGATGTTCGCTACCGACAACATAGACAACTTTTAATTATAATGTTCTACGGACTTCTGTAGGAGGTGGTTCGTTATATTCTCTAATAAAACGACGTTGTCTGAGTACTTGAATACGGAGTGGGAGGAAAACTTTTATGTGATTTGTCTCATATTTATATACTTTATGTAGGTTTTGGTCTCCGGCACAAAAAGTCTAGATCTCTACTGAAAAGTTAACGCTTTTGACGGTAGTTATCGTTATGAATAATGAGGAAGAACAAAGACATGATTTATTGCTACTACAACAGTCTTACAAGGTGTGTTGTCAGTACTTGTTTGTTTTATTAAACCTTCGACTCGTCTTCTCTTCTGGGTAGTTTTTCACTACTCATTTTTCTTGTTTAAGAAGTCTGTCGTTGTTCAATCCTTATGTCTATATAGACATAAGAAGTCTATATAGACATAACTATATAGTTATATAGCTTAAGCTCGCGGCTTCGCTCGCGTGAAGTTCGATAATTGTCCCAGGGGATTACCGGGATAAAAGTATCCTATGTGTTAATCTAGGCTATAAACTATCTGTGTGCAAAATTTCATCCAAATCCGTTCAGTAGTTTTTGCGTGAAAGAGTAAGTAACAAACATCCATACATCCAAAGCGAGTTTGTGAGGATGGATATCCTCAAAAGCTTTCGCATTTATAATACTTGTAGGATACAACTTTATTTGCGGAAAAGTTAAAAATACACACCCAAACTTGCCATACATAAAAATACTCCCGCGCCCCACACCTTGCGCCCGTCTACATGAGTTTTAAAGCCCTATTTGACTCTGTTGAAGGGTGATTTTGGAAAAACTGTGATACGCGTATCTCCTAATTTTAATTGAAGTGTGTGTGTGTGATGTGTGTATACCAATTTTCGAGTCAATCGACCCAGAGCCATAAATAAAGTTTCACAGGTAATTCAACCCCCAGTTTCACCCTCTTATGAGTGGAATTTTGAAAAACTCTTTCTTAGTGGATACCTGCTTTTCACAAAGAATACACCCTTCAAATTTCATGTCTTTAAGACCAGCGGTTTAGGCTGTGCATTGATGTATCAGTCAGGACTTTGAATTCTATATCGGGGGATGATTTTGGAAAAACTCTGATACACGTTTCTAATAATTTTAACTGAAGAGTATGTAAGTAAATTTTTAAGACACGACCCCGAGAATAAAAAGTTTCACAGAAAATTCAACCCCCCATTTCACCCTCTTAGGGGTGGAATTACGAAAAATCCTTTCTTAGTGGATACCTACTTTTGACAAAGAATACACCCTCCAAACTTCTTGTCTCTATGACCAGCGGGTTGGGCTGTGCGTTGATATAATTATGAGTTAGTCAGGACTTTAAATTTTATATGTATTTATAATGGAAAACTTACAATAATTTTAATTTGAGATGCTCATGTTTCTCGCATGATTTGTCAATTTTAGGCGGGACTCTGAGATACGTCGGCATTCGTGTCTCAGAGTCTTGCTTACGGACAACATCCTTTTGTACAACGGATTTTCTAATCCGAACCGATGACCGTTCAGATTAATTCTTTCTAGATTTTGTTTTTGCCATGAAACTTCTAAACATCTAACTTTAGACTTCTGAATAATCAAAAATATTTTAGTCAGAAAATATCAGAACCAGCTTCATGCCGTAGAGTACCAGCACAGAAATCTGCAGCTAAACTAAATCATAAACTATGCGAGAAGCTAAAGCAATAAATTAAACATAATAAGCAACGTGCTGTATCTCTGGAGTCGGACGCGTCACCCGTCGCGCGCCGCGTTCATACCTACCTCCTACATAGCAAACTGAGGCTATATATACCAACTGTAATTACATTTTATTTACACAACTACATTAAAAATGCTTTTGAGAGGGCTCTCATAATGTATATTAGAAACTGAGGTTGATGTTATTGGGTTTTTAATATCACTACAAACTCGTAGCACCTCGTAGCATTTCTCGTAGAGGGTCTACGAAATGTTTGTCAGTCACAGATTTCGTAAAAAATCTATTTCAAGTACAAATTACTAATGTTAGGAGAGAATAATAATCTAAACAAAAAAAATAGCAACCATTCAACACACTTGTGATAACAATCACTCATGAAAGTTTCAAGCAGTGTAAAGCCTTCCAAAACCACATACAAGCGCAAACATTGTGTTTCAAAACATCGCAGACAGCCTAGTGTCAGATTATCTTCACTCGAGGCTCTCGTGTCCTGTGTGAAGTATGCTTAATGTTCGGGGGTAGGTACCCCATGCCCCCCAGTCCCCCATTGCATCCGCCCACGGGGGAAGGATATAAGCCGATTATTAACAGACGGCGGTCGTGTCCTTAATAAAGAGATGAGATTTTATAAATGAAGAGCACCATTTCAATAGCGGATCGTAATTCCATTTATATTTCAGTTATTTATTCATTTTAAGTACCCGGAAGAAAGTGAAGAGCCTCCATCCATTTGTGTTCATACTAAACTTAATGGTTAGAGGGAAATGGAAATTATGCTGGAGTTTTTATTGCGAAGTCGTTATGGAGTCAAAGTAAATATAAAGTTTTTGCATTGGAACGAGGTATCGAGTGGCTCCTTATGCTAGAAAAACTTTTCAATATTTATCCCGTATTTGATAAAACGTATAGGTATTTCTTTGTACAGACACAAATACTTAACTCCTAAAACAGGAACATCGAATTAGTAGTATTTACCTCATCAATATCAAAGCTTTAGCTTATTATGTATTTAAAATAAATGCTCAGGAACATGACAGTACCTCCGTCACGGTCTTCGTACAGAATGCTATTTCTCTTATGATACATCCATGTCTGCTCCTGAACAGTAATCCTATCAGGCGCGGACGGCTAAGGGTTGTTTCACAATGAAGCTACGCGCCCGTTCAGGCTCCGATAAATTAGTTTCTAGGAAAAGAGCTTACAATAAGTAGCTTATAAAAGCATTCTTTATTTTAATAGAATATTTTATAACAAGGCCTTGGAAATTTTCTTTAACATGCTATTAAGACATGGATCATGAGATAGTATCTGTTTTCATTTTGAAATTCGATGAAAATTTAAGATAGAAAAGTCGTAAAAATGAACTGAAAAATGAATTAAATTGCCGCGTCATAATATTATATGTCATGTAATAACCGATAAGTTGTCATAAAAATCGTCTGTGTCCCAGACTGCGACGCATTTATGATCATGTTGCTGGTATGAAAATAAACACATACTATGGTACGAGCATGGTATGATTGCTGATGCTGGTATAAATTGTTTCATTTGTAGTTGTGGTTTCTATCCTTTTTTCAATTTATTTGGAGAAAAGCTTCACGAATGCAATAGGCCTGTAGGTATAGATCTAATTTTAATAACTTTGCTCCCTTTAATGCATCATCAGTTCATCACTACACATGCAAAGGTTTTTTTCTATTGCAGACAATGATGAATGATGAACAACAAATAAGCGTAGTCGACAGACATACAACTTTCCATCCATCCTGTCTTAATCTATTTTTTCTCAAACACATAGGATGAAACCTGAACTTCACAAAGCTTCTATAAATAAAATGTAACACTGTTGGCTGCACATAAAGACTAGAATCAGTGCTCGCATTTCTATTTGCCCACTCAAATATGGCCATAGTATGGTAGTAGGTATATGAGTGGGTTGACAACCCACCTTTTGGCATTGGTAACTTTAGTTAAGTCATTGCGTAAGGATAAGAAAAGAGAACAATTTATGTAGTAAAAAACAACCAAAAGTGCGTATCGACAGGTGAACATTGAGCATTCAGTGTGAAATAGGCCTAAGGCTCGACATGGCTAGACAGACATATATTATGATATGCATAATTCTCCTTTGAGGGTAATGTGACCTGACTGGAAAAAGAAGGACGTTCTTGTTATAAAAATATGGATACATCATCTATATATACATATTAATATAATAAAACAGTAAAAAAACTGTGTCTGTACATTGAATGTATTAAAAAAATAATAATTGAGGGGAGTTTAGAAACAGTAATAGAGCACGAAACCAAAAAAAAAATTCTGTCTGTTTGTCTGTTTGTTTGTACACGCTAATCTTCGGAACTACTTGACGGATTTGAATGATTTTTGTTTTGTTGTATAGGTATAAAGTCTGAGCAACACATAGGCTATAATTTATCTTGGAAACTTGAACACCTGATGCAGAACCGCAACAGACCAGCTAAACTATAAGAGATACAAAAATGGTATCTTAGCAAAAATTGTTTCACTTGATGAGTATTTTCTGCTAAGAGAATAAATTTGAAGATCTGGAACACCTGATGTGGGACTCCAAGAGCCCAGCTACACTATAACATATATAGGAATGACGTCTTAGCAAGAGTTGTTCAGCCTGATGAGTACTCTCTGTTGTCGTATAAAATTTGAAGATCTGGAACAGCTTATGTGGAACTCCAAGAGCCTAGCTACACTATAACATATACATATAGGAATGACGTCTTAGCAAGAGTTGCTCAGCCTAATGAACACTCTCTGTTGTCGTATAAAATTTGAAGATCTGGAACAGCTGATATGGAACTCCAAGAGCCCAGCTACACTATAACCTATATAGGAATGACGTCTTAGCAAGAGTTGTTCAGCCTGATGAGCACTCTCTGTTGACGTATAAAGATTGTAGATCTGGAACACCTGTTGTGGAACTCCAAGAGTTCACTGTGTAATTATAAAATAACATAAGCTGGGAGTACCTCCACGCGGTGAGGCGGTAACAGTTTAGGACTGATTTTCGATGAAAATTCTATGAATCATTGAAAATTTGACTCTTCTGGCTAAAACTCCCATTTATTTCCTTTTCCATTTATCTTCGTGACACGGTAGCCTACCCGGTAACGCAGGGGAGCAGTCACTTAGATTTTAATTGATCAGGTATTTTCAGAATAAAACTATAACCATGCCTAGAAAGAGGTCAAATCTTTCCCAACGTTCCAAAGGAGCTAAAAGATTGAGGATCATAAGATCCCAAGAATCTAACGAAGAGCGTCAGGATAGACTTGATGCTGTTCGAGAACATCAGGCTGCAACTCGCTCTGTAGAAACCTCTTCAGGTCGCGAAGCTCGCTTGCGTTCTCAGCGTATTTATGCATCTACATCCAGGTCTCTAGAGACCAGTGAAGAATATGATGCGCGACTCTCCGCTGATCGTGAACACCATGCATTGTCTCGCGAGTCGGAGACATTCACGGATAGAGAATTGCGCTTGAGTTCTCAGCGTATCTACGCATCTGCTGCTAGGTCTCTAGAGACAAGTAAGGAACATGATGCGCGACTGTCCGCTGATCGTGAACGTCACGCATTGTCTCGCGAGTCGGAGACGTTCACGGATAGAGAATTGCGCTTGAGTTCTCAGCGTATCTACGCATCTGCTGCTAGGTCTCTAGAGACAAGTAAGGAACATGATGCGCGACTGTCCGCTGATCGTAAACGTCACGCATTGTCTCGCGAGTCGGAGACGTTCACGGATAGAGAATTGCGCTTGAGTTCTCAACGTATCTACGCATCTGCTTCAAGGTCTCTAGAGACAAGTAAGGAACATGATGCGCGACTGTCCGCTGATCGTAAATGTCACGCATTGTCTCGCGAGTCGGAGACGTTCACGGATAGAGAATTGCGCTTGCGTTCTCAGCGTATCTACGCATCTGCTGCTAGGTCTCTAGAAACAAGAGCAGTACGTGATGCGCGACTGTTTGCTGATCGTGAGCGACATGCATTGTCTCGCGAGTCAGAAACGTTTACCGATACAGAATCACGCTTGAGTTCTCAGCGAATTCGCACATCTACTAACAGGTCTTTTGAAACGAGTGATGAACGTGATGCGCGACTAACTGCTGATCGAGATTATCATACATTGTCCCGAACACGCACACAACAAAATATTCATAATCAGTTAGAAAGTGAGAGAGAAAGGATTGCTGGAGTACGGCATGAAGAGACAGAAGTTAATTCAGTGTACCCTTGGGATCTGCTGCGGAGTAACGGGAGGAAAAGTTTTTTGTTGTATAGTCTGGGCAACATAAAGGCTATAATTTATTTTGGAAAATTAATACCTGATGCAGAACCGCAACAGACCAGCTACAGTATAAGAGATATAAAAATGGTGCCATAGCTAAAAATATTCCACGTGAAGAGCATTTTCTGCTGTGAGAATAAATTTGAAGATCTGGAACACCTGCTGTGGAACTCCAAAGCCCATGGCAGCGCTATAACAAATTAAGGAATGACGTCTTAGCAAAAGTTATTTAGTCTGATGGGCATTTCCTGTTGACATACAAAAATGAATGATCTGGAACGACTCCAATCGTCTCGCTCATCCCGTTGTTTTCCCGTCCCCGGGCCTTAGAATTCTACATCAGACGTTTCAAAATTTCGATTTTGACGACCCCGTTGTCGCTGGCATAAGCAACGGGATCCGCGTACGAAGTCGCGGGCAGAAGCTAGTTAAATATAAATATTTTCATGGATTTTTGGATATTTCTAGAAAAAGTGTAATGTTTTATGTAATTATCATCACCACTGTTGCTAAACTCAGGCCTTTCGAACAAAGGACTCACCTCGTAGCTTCACAAAATTTAATTTTATTACTACATTACATTTTATATTCACAACCTTTTGGGTGACAAACAGACTGTTTTTCCTTTCATTTCCGGATTACAATAGGATTTGCATATTGGAATTTAATTTTGTTGTTGTCTTTACTTTTTAATTGTTTTTAAATAACGGACGGAAAATAAAGGCTTCACGTATGTACCAACGTTATCTATGGTTTGTTTGGTCAGCTTTGGAGTGGTGGACCGTGAAATGCGTGTGTTCATCCGATAAACGTCAAAAGCTATCCGCCGCAGCGGTGTCGCAGCGTCACCGACAACTAACCAGCCCCCGCCCTGCGCCCGACGCCCCCGCACAGCCTCCCGCCCGCCCTCAACCTACGCGTTAAAAATAATAATTAGGTACGTCAAAAACCACAGGCACAGTGCAAAGAGGACAAAGAATTTCGGCTCAACCGTCTGCTTGTAATTAGGGTCCCACGTAACAGTCTACAGAAATCCGCCTGTTTTTAAATGGAAGCAGAATCTCGAATCTGGATTATCTAAAGTGCCATTGTTGGCGAAATGTAAGCGTTTACGCTCAGCCTTCTTTTAGGCAGTTTGGGATTGAATCAACGAATTATCAAGATGACAATATGAACCTTTTAAAATAACAAATACATTTTAATATCATTTAAGACTCTTTTTACTACATAACAATTTATATTAAGACAAGATACAACTCGGCTACTAATATCCTAATCATTCCCTGAATATATCACACTAGACTCGCCGAAGCACGCCACTCGAAATATCGTGAACCATTCACCGCATCCTAATCGGATTTGAGCAATTAACAGCGAGTAGGTAGTCATCGCAGCCTCGGTCCACGGAGCGCGGTTGGGTAATAATAAATTCTGTCTGTGCTACAAATCAGACGCAATTGAATTCGTCTCGTCTGAAGTATGTTTAATTTTGCGCCCCTACGGGTTCTGATGTTTGTGTAAATATTGGAAAAGGATCTTAATTAATTTAAAAGCTGTCGAGTGATATACGGGTGTTTTTTGCTGAGTAAATAACGCAGATTCATGAAAAAACAAACTTGCATTGCATAGGTATCAGAGAGAAGGTCTACATATAATAATGTGTTTGTAAATATCTACCTGTAATTTGTATGGTGTACACCATACACATAATCAAAATATTCTGTACATTCATCCATCGTCCATCTATGACAAACTGCCACTTAAGTATAACTATACCGCAAAATGTAGTTACATTATGCGAAACTTACATAGTCAGCATCGTGAGATGAACATAATGTACATAATATTGAATAGGGAGCCTAAGTACATAAATGCATATGGCATATAGTCTGCATCTATTCCTGTAATCTGCTTAAATTAATGGAAATGCATTAGTGCTGTTAGCACAAATTCACAATGGTATTAGTGCACGGCAGTGTGACAGCCAAGTGCATGAACTGTTGCTGCAGCGAAATTGTATTATTTTCTTTACTGATATTACTAGCGACCCACCCCGGCTTCGCGCGGGTGTATTTTTAATGGACAAATGAGAAGTGCGGTTAGCAAAAAAAAAAACTAAAATTATTTTATACAAATCTTTTCCTGACAATTACGAACATGACACAAAAAACTGCCTAATTAGTCGAGCCATCCTCCTAGATTTTTGGTATGTCGATTTTTCATCATCATGTTCCTTTTGTGTGTGTCTGAGAGAAGTTCAAGATTTCAAGATATAATCGTTTGATCAGCTTCTGAAATGCCAGCTAATGATTTGCATAAAAAAAACTGGTTTTAAACAAAACTAAAACTGAACAAAACAAGAAGCTGTTCGCTATATCAATTTCGACCTTTTCTTCAATTATAACATAAATACACTAAGGAAAACTTCTGAAAGAAAATATAATGCCTCAGTGAGCTTCCACTTAGGTAAATGCGAAATATGAAATCTAGTTAATATTTTTCTTTATAACTTTAATAGCTGTCGACATTCTACGTGTGCTTTGGCGCAAAATTAAACAGAAGTTGGTTCAGTTCATATTAATGTTTCAATAGGACTTAGTGTAATGGGTTCTCTATTATTACAAGCCGAAGCCGAGTTTAATGCTTCATAGTGTATATGTATGTTGGATAAAATTGAATGTGTAATGTGGGAATATAACAAACAGTTAGATAGATTGAATATACTTTTAATATTGCATTTTCTTACACTGTAATTGTTAAACTATTTTACAATTAAAATAATTAAAGTTAAAATGCAAGTAAAAAAGGAAGATCGTTAAAACGACGTTCAAAACAAATGTAGATCAGATGCAGGTTCTCCTTAGTATAAATTTTCTTTTAAAAAACTAGTTATTGCCTTCATGAGAGTTACTTTCTTCACAGTATAGAGAGATAACAACAAAGTATTTGAATACAAGCGCAAACAGCATACATTAAAATATTCATTTACTTAAATCTATGTACCAAGATTTTCCGACAAAGAGTTTTCAGTCATTTACGTTCTAGTACGGAATCCTGTTGGAGGCAGGCAAGTTGAAACACTAAACAGTTCGTGTAATAGAAGGTTTTCTGCGGGATACGTTCAAAGTTACCTATTTGGTGTTTTGCAGTTTGAGGGGGCTTCACGCTGTCTACATTGTTCGTGCCGCTGGCGGTGCTGTGCAATGACGGGCCGCGGTGCACATTGCGGCCGGAGTCGAACCAAAAACCATTTCGAAAAGTAGAAGGCAAATTATATTTTAATTGTTGCTCCACCAAAATATGCAAATATGAAGGTAGGATTATGACAAAACTTAAGAATAACATCGGTTGATGCGCACATTTACCTACGTGATTTGTATTTGTATTTAACATGACGTATCCTTAGGTGCCTATGTTCATTACAGTACTCTTAACAAAGAAGTGTGTGTGTGTTCTAACTAAAAATAACCTTTTAGTTTTTATAATACGAGTACACTCGCGGTCAAATAATACGGGTCGATGACGAAAATCCCTCTAGCTTAATATTGATAATGGGACATGCATGAAATTAACTTATTACAGAGAATTTTATGAGTCGTCCAACAATTTCGAGAAACTTGACAGAACATAAGAGACCAGGAACCGGCAGACCGAGATGTACTACGCCTCGAGAGGATCGATTTATTGTTACGACCATGGTCCGAAAGTGGCACCTCAAGGCAGTTGAAGTAACAAATCAACTTCAGGAGACCCGTAGAGGCGACGTAAGCGAGCGGACTGTAAGGCGCCGGCTCCTTGAAGCTAATTTGACCCCACATAGACCCCGCAAATGGTCCAAATCTTGAAAGGGGAGATGGGGTAGCAAGATTACGTTACGCCCGCGAACACGCACGATTTATGCTGTATGCACTCGATGGAGAGTCTAGCGACGGCCAGGAGAACGTTTTTATTCCAGCTTGTTTTGGGGAAAAAGTTCCAATCAGAGCTGAATCTGTTATGGTTTGGACTGAATCTCTTCAGAGAGTCGCACGAAGTTAGTGCTAATAGAAAATGGTATGTTTAATTAATATGTATGAAAATTCAATATTCATGCATGACAACGTCAGGCCACATACAGCTTAAATAGTAAATGGTTATTTTCAGGAAGTTGCCATCAATCGCATGGACTGGCTTGTAAGAAGTCCGGACCTGAATCCAATTGAACATCTTGGGAGGTGTGTAAGAAATCGAAACCCCGTACCAGCTATACTTCGAGACCTGGAACATACGTTAGTGGAAGAAAGGACCAATATTTGCAACATCGCATAAGAAACTTAACAAACAGCATGCCCAATCACCTGGCAGCTGTAAGAAGAGCAATGTGTGGCTGTAAGAAGAGCAACGTGAAGGCAATACAAGGTATTCATTTTGTTATTTAGTAAGTTTTTGTGTTTATATGAGGTACCAACTATTTATTGTTTCAACGGAAAAATTAAGGATGTTTAGTTTTTTTCATGTATTTTGACAATTAAACTAATAATGTTTCTAACATTTGTTGTTTTATTAACTGGTAAATTATCTTCAACTTACAGTTTCAATCATGTCTCTAGTTCGAATATTTTAAGAGTAATTTTTGTTTTTTGTACTGACCCGTATTCTTTGTCCGTGGGTGTATGTATTATTTACAACGCTATAATATATAGTATAAAATTATTTGTTATTGCCACGTTTACAAGAATACTTCTTTTAGAACTTATAAGATGACTCAATATAGTGATTAAAATTGCCTACCCATGAACATGAATTAAAATAATGACAATAAAATAAATTAAGAAGTTTTTATTCAATCTATTAATTTGTTAAAAATAATTTTGACCACTTCTAAGTATGGGACGGCCGCACTGTGCGGCGTGGCTTCTCAGTCAGCGGAACTGGGTGTCGTACAAAAGTCTCGTACAACCTATACAGCGTGTTTCAGAAAAGTTCGGCCATATTTCAGTACATATCTGGTATCGAATAGATCATCAAAATGAATTTCTTTCTCTATATATCTTGTTTATTAAAATTTCAGCTGTCTCATACAAAAATTCAAAACCCACTCGACTAAATGTATAGAGTTGTATGTGTAACGTTGGAGAGTTGTTGTATTTAGTCCTATGGAGAATATTGAGCAGTTTGATGATTTGTTCTACACCCTGAAAATATAACCACACCCTTCGAATACTGCTGTTTAAATCTTAAAATATTAAACATATTCGTATCAATAAGTTTAATCTCTTCATTATGTTTGTTGTTAGGAATAAAGTTTGTACTGCTGGGCAGCAGATCTCTGTGATATGTAGTGGGTTTTCCTTGATCTTTTTTGGAAAAAACTTGAGGAGACGACACTGTCCCTAGAGTTTACATTACTCCTCAGGCACTGGTATCTGAACCCGGAGACTCAGATGCGATGGGCGGGTGAGCTGTCGGAGCCATGCCGGCCGGAGTGCGGGGTGAGGCAGGCGGGCTATCCTCGCCTTTGATCTTCAGTCTGTATGTCAATACACTGATTAAGCAACTCAGCGGCGCACGTGTCGGTTGCTACGTTGATGGAGTTTGTTTTAACAGCATTCGCTATGCGGATGACATGGTGCTGCTGGCTACCTCGATCGGTGCTCTTCGAAAGCTACCCAATGTGTGCGAGTCGTACGCTGTGGCCCATGGATTTATTTACAACTGCAGTAAGACAGGATTCATGGTCTTCAGGTCTAGCACCAGGTGTCCCACTACAGTCCCTCCTCTTTTAATGAAAGGTTACCCGATAAACAGGGTATACCAATTTAAATATCTGGGCCACCTGGTAACGGATGACCAAAGAGATGATTTGGATTTGGAGAAGGAACGCAGAGCATTATCTCTTAAGTCTGATAAATAAATAAATAATAAGTACAGCAGTCATTGTGCCGATAGTCGTGTCGGCCAATGGCTTAATTGCTAATATCCTCGACCAACAGTACTCCTGGACACGGCGCGTATTTTTAGAAGGTTCCTTTTTCAAGAGCCGTCACCACCGGTAGCTCGGACCCTGTTCCCGATGCTGGTGGGCTACAATTTTTTATATTTTTAAATGTTTTTTTACATTGTTTTATATTGGAATATTTAAAAATGTAATTAGTATGTAAGAAAAAAGAATAAACGAATAAATAATAATCCACCACGAGGGAGGGACCCAGTGTGGGTTGGCGAATGCTTATTAACATTCCGTAGTTTTGTTTCGATTTGTACATTTACGCACCAAGTTGTCAGTGAATTTGAGATGCGTCTTACGGAATTAAAGTGTTATCTACCCTCGGGCCCTCTACCCCTGGGCCTCACCCATAACATTCCACTCTTCTCTCTGTGCGGGTTTTTCCAACCAATCTCTTACAAACGTCTTATAAGTCATCACTCCGGCGTTTTCTGGGCCTACCTCGGCGACAATTGCCTACCCTGCACGACCTACCGTGAATTTAACAACTGAACTAAAATAATAAATTTATATCTATACATATCTAGATCTATAAGTATAAAGAAGTATGGCAGAAGAAGACATGCTGCGCCGACCCGTCTGTTTGAAATTTCAAAATAACAGTTTTGTATCGAATGCAAACGAAATGAAGATAAACGGTACATATATAACTAAACGATATTTTTTTATTTTTTGTCAGTCTGTTTGTTCCGGCTAATCTCAGAAACGGCTAGACCGATTTTGACGGGACTTTTACTGGCTAATGGTTACTACTTTTATTTAAAAAAAAAACATTCGGGTTCCGCGCAGAAAAAATAAAACACTAGAAATTATTAGCAAAATGTTATTCAAATAAGGAAGTAATATTTTTATAATCATTTCACGCGAACGAAGGTCGGGACCGCTACTTTCGAGACCACTTACGAATAGATACGTTTTGCTTAATAATATAGCTAGCAGCGCAGCCGTCAGCCTGTAGCTGCGGCTGACACGCCTGAAAATCACTGAAACGCCCAAATTGCGAGCGCGCAACTTCCCTATGAATACTACACACATTTTTCGGACGTGGTGTTATGAATTTTAAGTTGAACCTGAGTTTATTCTCTTCACTATATCGTGAGTATATGTCGTGCCAATGATGTTCTTATACAAAGACAATTATAGGTAAGGCAGCAATTGCAAACTCTTCTCCAAAAAAATCATCATTTTCAAAATGAATTATACAGAAGGGAAGCGAATTTAAAAAGATCAAAGAACGATACGATAAATGTCTACATTAGTTCCGCTCACATGTCGGTCGTATCCGAACACTCGTAATAGGTAGCTAGGGTTACTTTGAGAGTCGTATGTACCCCGCGCGCGTCCCAGCTAGACGGAAGTTCTTTGTGTAAAGATCGGAGCGGTGTCAGGTGCTGCAGAACATGCTACATAATATAAAACGTGCTGTAAACTTGTCGTGGAGCGAGTTTTACTACTAGCTCTAACTCCGAACTCGGCTGGTTAAGCCCGGCCGGGCGTAGGCCCCGGATAACTTTCCTCCACTCGAGTAATATACGTACGTGAAAACTTACAGTTCTACATGCACACTTGCTTTTTATTCGCAACATTGTAAACAACGCCATTAAGGTGAAACGTGACCAACCGTTTGAAAACAGGCAAAGTTTTCGTATTGTTTGAGAATTACAGGATTATATTATTTTATGACAGGACCGCTTTGTGAATAATACGACTTTCAGAATCGTAGGTATATATATAATCTAAATTAATTTTCATGCTACAAAGACTTCCCATTTTAATTTTGCCATACAATTATAGCAATAAAAAGTAATCCCGACGATATTTAATATCGCAAATTAGTCAAAGCCGGTATGCCGGAGGGTTACATCAGTAATATTGGAGGGCCGGGCAGCGGCCCGCAGCGTCCGGCGGCGTACAAAAGTTGACGGACGTCCGGCGTGATTGAGTGGAGCCCTCCTCGATACAGGCTCTAATGGGTCTTGGTGACTCGCGGTGGGATGGGGCACCCGCACCGGGAGCCTGTCTGTAAATAGCGCCCGGGGACGGCTTGATTGCGATGTTAGCTATAGATTCATATCAAAATTACACACGACATGGTTGTTTATCATGTTTTAATAAGAAAGGATTTTTGCTAAGAGGAAACCGTTATAGCATTACTTACTTATCTATTGCATAAATTAAGGAAAACCAGCGCACATTATGAGTGAATACTCGTATTTACATGAATTATAAAGAGTTGTATCTATTACTCCCGATATTGTTCATACCAGTCATAGTTTACCAATTACCAATAATGTTATCGTTATTTAATAATACATGTCGAGGTGTTGCTACGCCATAATTTTCCACTTATTTCAATCAGAGATCCTTTCGATATAACGATCGATGTTTACGAGAATACAAATTGGATTGTAAGTGTATACTCGACTGAGATTTAACAAAGGCATATTGAAAACGGCGAGGAGACGTATGAACGCACACGGCGGATGAAATTGGATAGAAAGCGGGACGTGTGATATAAGCTGCAAGATGATGGAGTTTATAAGCGAGTGCTCGGAGGAGAGTACCCTCAGCCTCCCAGCGACACGCTCACTAACAACCTGGTAACGTGTTTGTAAATTCGTGATGTTTATTATCTTTTTTTGTGACCGATAGTGCGATATTTCTTGGTCTATTTTACTCGTGGCGGTTTTAATACACGGCATAGTTTTATTCTTTACCTGATAAGTTATTTATAGGTTGGAGACAGGAAAATTTGCAATGAGGAGAACATTTGGTTAAGAAAAATGTTTCTTTGTCATAGGGTAAACAATGTCAAATGTTTCTCATAATTTTTTCATGTCCACCCAACAGCTCAAACAAACAAACAAGCAATAAATAAGTAACACTAAGTCTGAAGAATTTTCTTTTGTTCAATCAACTTTTGAGTCTTGTATTACAACGAACTCATTGTTTCAGACGTCTCGCATTTTCAATTTAAAAATGTTATACGACCAGACAGTTCTCGTGAAAGAGAACATTCATTATGTTAACAAGGAGAAAAATTTCATCTCTGTTGTTTTCCGTCAATACACTCGCGTTACAAAGGAGAAATTGTACGCCTTTATTAAGGGGCCCTTTATTTGCCGATTTCGCGTTGCTTTATGCAGCCTTTGTGAAATCTCAAGTCAGGTCCAATATTCATGGCGCACAATGCAAGCTAACAGAGTAATATTTCGCTGCAGCGTGTAAGCGAGCCCTGTTCCACGAAGCCCGCTTTGAGTGAATGAGCGCATCCACAATAAAGCTTGCTCGTTTTGTTCACGATGAAATTAAAATCAAGAGGACGCAGGCGAGAGCTCTCTCCCCCATTTTGAACAGTACATTGGCTTCTATGAAAGGTTTCGGCTTACTTTTTTTCTTTTGTACACTTCAGATTATATTTTCTCAACTTCACACAAAAGGGTTCGCTGTTTTATACGAGTTAGATTATTACTTTTGAGTAAAATGTAAACGAAAGAACACAGTCCAAATCCAATTACAGGATTTGGACTGTGTAGCGATAACAAAGGGTAATTGTTCATAGTTCCCTTGTTATTTGTTACGTTTTGTTTAGATATCATAAATTAAAATCTCGAGGAACCCTTAACATATAATGAACGCGAAAACGCGCGACACGTACGGTTCGCATGATACGTAGAGTTACATGATATATGAGGGACATGATTCAAGCGGAGCTGGTGTCGCGGTCAGCGGCTCTTTGGCTCAAAGGAAATCTCATTTCGCGAGTCTCCCCCCCCCGCGCCCACCCGCCACGCCAACCCCCGGACATCTATTAAAATTATTTGAGAAAACCCAACACTTTGCCGACTACATCCTCCCGTTTGCTCCAATTTATACCATGTTTTATACTTCATAGCTCTTTTGTTGTTCGATATCGACGGCATAATTGGAAAACGCCTTTGAAGTGGAATGTTTTTTATGTAATTATTTTTCCTTCCACATTTTTTCACCGTATTCGTACAACCGTTTGAAGTTAAATTAGATTAATTATTCAGCTTGCTGTATAAAATTATTTAACTTGATTATGATATTAAATTATCGTGTTTTATGTCCACGAAAGTTTATTATCGGCGGGATTAATAAGAAGGTTTCTGATGATCGCTTATATACTATAGTATATAGCTAGGTTGTATTACGTAAGCAATAATTAGGGTCGACCTTAAATACTTTCATCACAAAATAATCATTAGTAATATTGAGCAAGTAACTTTCACAGCTTACTAAACAAAGTTAAATATAAGTGATTATTATTTAATTTGACGTCATCAATCAAAAAACCCCTAAACGTAATTATGATTAAGTAATCACTTCTACGTAACTTATTTCTGTCACCACCAACATTTTCTTATAAGATAATCCAAATTAAATTTTTAGTAGTTGGGTGACCGAGCTCTGCTCGGGTGAAAAAAGAGAAAACGAATTTTCCTCGACTTGAAACCTAGCTAGATCGACTTTTCGTCCCGGTAAACCCCCACACTGCAACTTTCATCGAAATCATTAGACCTGTTTTCGAGAACGTGATTACAAATAAATATACACAAATATTGTTCATTTAATAGTATAGGATTTGACAAGTTTTTGTACCAGTCTAAATAAAACTTTTCCATTTAGTGTAATAATTGAAATAACAGCGCATGAACTACGGGGCTGCGAAAATATCCCGGCTTATATTGTGTTTGCTACAGAGTTGCTACGCCGTAGTCTCGTAGCACTTGTAGATTCACGCTCGGTTGAACATTCAATTAGTTCTACTGAAATTAATTTCCATGACGGAATATTGGTATTTAATATACTGCTATTACGTTTATGAGTTAGGGTACTACTTTATCAGGAATTCGTTTAATTATGATATTAATTAAGGACTTATCTGTGTTGACTGTATAGTAATATTTTTGGCGATCTCAATGTGTTTTTAGTTATAATATCTCCATAAGATGTATTAATCTGTTGTGTCTTGATTAAAGACGTTTTTTTTAGTATTTCAAAAGGTAATGCATTGTTTTATATCGACACCCTTAATTTGATTTCATGTGCGTGAAATTGCATGAGTGACTATGCGTGTGTGTTGTGTGTTTTTGTTTCAATGCGTTTGATCAGAATTGAACAAGAAAACAACATCCCGACTTCACAATATCATGTATCATTGGTGGGAGTGTATACAGTATAATAGGGTATTGTTTCAGCTTAATGGTATTCAATAGAGTTTAATCCCCAGCGCGTGTAACGTTACCTAACTTGATAAATTACAATTGTATCTAAGTGTGCCTATGTACCTTACGGTAATCCATCAATTTCCCACCGTTTCACGACCACCATTATTCGACGGCCGCGAAACAAATGATTACAAATGAATCGGGCTGCGGAGCGCGGGCGCGGGAGCGTTGCCATGACGACGGGAGACGATCGATGCGAGCCCCCGCCCCGCGCGCCCTGCACACCCACCCCTCAATTAAACAATGATTCACACGATAAGCGATGAGATGACGAACACGTATAGCACAGGATGGGATCAAAAGTTATGGCAGGCTGATGATGAAACGATTGAAACTAATTTTAGGTACCCACCACAAAAATTGAGCAACTAAGTAGGTCGCTATCGAATTAGAATAGGTCAATCTATATTGCGTAGAAAAATCTCAAGTTTTCTTTTATTTTAAAAGCAGTAAAATCATACTTTAACCAAAACTTTTTTATAGTTCTCTAAAAAGATATGCCCTTCCAGCGACTGATACCGTCAATCGGGGGTGAATCTCCAAAAGAAGCTATTTACATACGCGCAGGGGTGAACTTACGACCTAATGGAATGACGCCAATGAGTACGAGTATTTGCTGTCTACACACAGCGTGTTGTTTATTTTGCGAGACCCTTGGAATAACAACAGTTGAAACCCCATTAAAGCTTACTGTAGTTGTTTGGTAACGTTGCCATAATCTGTTAGAGTAGTTCTAGTAGGAAGGAACAACGACATGCACTTACCTACCTGCATATTATACTATACCTTCATATTTTGTAATGGATTTTATTTATAGTTTTGTTTGTAACTTTGTTTGCCTCATACTGACTTGGCAATTTCGGTTACAACAAAATGATATCATTTCAAACTGTAAAGATCAACTGATATCTAGATCAAGATATCATAAACAGCAAGACATAAGAAAAAGAGACATGTTTAAAAATGGAATGACTGTTCACTCAATTTTGAGAAACGCTGTTGAACATCTACTTATTTGATACTAGCACTTCGCCCGCGACTTCGTCCGCAGAAATTGTGATAGCTCGGCTAATTTTCATGATATAAATATAATTTATTGCCTATGTCACTTCCTGATAATTTAGCTTTCTAGGTGTGAAAGAATTTTCGAAATCGGTCCAGTAGTTTTTGAGTTTATTCGTTACAAACATACAAATCTTTCCTCTTTATAATATTAGTATACATCTAGAAATATAGCGTTTGAACATTACAATGCTTAAAAAATACCTATGTACATTACTAATAAATCTTCTCAAAGTAGAAGCAGTAAATCTAATCCCTCCACAAGTTACCAGTACCTACCTAAGCACAAGCAGGCTTCATGGTGCTCGTAGTTGTTTTTCATCAGGCACACTAATTAGGAGCCGTGTCGGACGCGGCAGTCTGTATAATTTGTAGACAAGTTTGCCATGTAATGAGTTCGCAGTTGCCGGCAGATCCGCCCGCGAACTATTGACGCACAAAGCGAACTATGAGCAAACTACCCGCATCATATGAATTATTTCCGCTGGGAAATGTCAGAGACAAACGTCTCTTCTTTGTGATATTCTAATTATAGTTTAGTTTTGTTGGTTGATGACAGATTTGTTTAATATTTAAAGAACTTTCTTAGTTAAAAATGCATTGTAAGTGATAAGCGATCAGCAACTTTTATGCTTATCCATCGATCGACTTCTTTACTGTAGGCTCCAAAACGATAAATAATTAATGCGAAGAGGAGTGAGATACATCAATAGGACGTCGTCTGTCTTCTGTACCGTAAAAACGTCTTACTCTTAAGAGTACTTTATGTTGGAATTTAATTTTGATAGGGCGCCGAATGATAGATACGATGGTAGGTAGGTACTTACGCTTGAACAAAACAAAGATTAATTTGATTCCCTTTGATTTCAGTTGAACAAAATAATTAAAATTACTGGGTACGGCAGTAATGCAAATACGAATGCGTTTCAATTATAGTTTATTCGTAATTAATAATATGACCGAAACCACATTTAAATTGGAATTTTCAGACTGAACGAGCTTTTTAATTACAATAGATCAACCACAACTCTTGTTTCACAGTTAAAATGCAATATTTATTGGAAATTGGTTCGTGGAGCGGTGTTTGAACTAGCGGGGGCGGTGGAGCGCACTGTGAATTAATTCGGTTCGGTTATATAACATTAAAATTGGAAGTCCGCTGGAGCGGCCGCAACCGCCCGAAAGGCTTTGCTACCAATCCCAATAAGCGATTGGCTGTGAGCTCTGTGTGCTACCGCCGACCAACGTTACAGTTACAAGCCATCTAAAATAGCTCGTTTAAATACGGACTCGGAGCTGTCGGCTTTATCGGATCAGACAGACTAACTTCGCCAGCATCTCCCCTTTCCGCAAATTAAATCTGGCGTTGTAAAATTATTATGTATTTCATTCTACGAAACCAACTTTGAAAATGGTTATACGATAAAATCACTCAAAAAAAACAGTAGGTAAAGCAGAAGCTTGGTGGAGGTGGTGTTTATCATTTAATTAGGCTGCAGGGTCGGTGAGGGCAGTTCGCTAACAAAGTAGGCAGAGCCGGGGCTCGGGCGATGTGTGCGAGTGTGCAGAGAGCCGCGGGCAGACGTAAGTGCTGCAATTTAATTAAATCCTCATTGGTGGGAGATAGGGCGCCGTGGGACACACTTTACGTTTTTTCCGTCGGTTCGTCCGCGTTATGTAAAATTGAAGCTGTGTTTAAAACTCGCTGCGAGTCGACACGCTTGCCGTGATAATAATAAATGCTTGCTACGCCTGCATTTTAATACGACAGCCACTCGTCCGCACTAGGAATCTGGATGGAAATGTTCCCAATTCTTTTGGAATGAATGTCGTTTTTTTGTGGGTAGATTTTTTTTAACTATATTTACTGGTAACAAAGGCGCCCAATTAGGCAGGCTACCGATGTTACTAATTAGACGACTGCTGCTATCCGATGAAAAAGCATTTCAACAAAAGAACACTTCAAATCATATTGTACCTCGGTCATACCATTGTAATTTGCTCGCAATTGATTCAAGTGGTGACATCCAGCACTCAAAACAGTCGCTCTTCACATCGAGTTCGATATAAACGTAACAAAGCATACATGAAACATGAAGTATTCGATGAAATACACGGCTCCGAAACATTTCAATATTCCTCTCGTTACGTACTTGTTAGTAACTAGCAGCAACGCTCCGGCCGGGTCGGAGGTACTTGTGCCTACACCACGACTCTCATCATAGCAACCTGGAAATTAGACAATGAACTGTGAGAGCGTTAACAGTCGGTACCTGTGTTTACGGAGGCAGAGGGCGGCCCGGGGTGGCGTGTCCCGGGAAACAAATGATAAGGCGATTACAAAAAATATATGTACAGTTTTATGTACAAATAATATGTCCAGGCTACAGGAGGGAATCAAAAGTAAAAAAAACAGAGGGAATTCATTTGCGGAGAGTTGCGGAGAGTATGATAAAAGAAAGATGACGTTGCAAATTTTAATTTGGTTGTTTCGAATGTATAAAGATTGTGTATTCAATGTTATTTGTACGAATGACATACTGGTAAAATTCAATGTTATTTGTACGAATGACATACTGGTAAAATTAGGATTTCAATGAAGCTGAAAAAAAAAATTGTTAAAAATCGCAGCATAGGGTCGTTTCGCCGGTATCGCGACCACCTTCAGTAGGCGACCATTTGACGGACTAAGTTTCTTTAAATCAAGATAATAGTATTTGTAGAAGAAACTTATATAAAAAATAAATCTAACGTGCTTTATGAATAATTAGGAAATAAGAATTTACACAGTTTGAAACAAATGGGTTAACCCAGAGCCGAAAAAAAAATTGCTCAATGCGCGTCTTGATTCAGTGGTGCCTGGACGTACCGCGAGTTAGAAAAAAAATAACACGACGCGCGGCGTTCAAAGGTAAGTTTTATTCCTTATTTCATGTTTTACACACAAGTTAGTTGTTAAATTGTACAATCGATAAGTTTTGGATAGTATTTAGTTTTATTTTGTTATTTTTTAACTTATTATTTAAGATAAAATCAAGTGGTCGGTAATCGAAATGCTTATTTATCAAAAACGTTAGATAGCGACCACGTGGTCGCAAACCGACGTGAACCGCATTATTTTGTTTTGATTAGTATGACCCTAATGCTTTATACAGGACTGTTACAATTTTGAGTGTAGCATTGTAAAAGTATTTCGTTTTAGTTCTTTGGTAAGCGACCACCAGTTTCTTTGAAAGAACTTTGTACAAAATTGGGCTAAACAAGTGGTCGTAAATCAAAATAATCGAAATAAAAACACTGGTTTTCGGCCACCATCGGAGTTCCCAAATAATTCAGTCAACTAAACAAAAAGAAAAAGACTGTCCAGTACACTGAAGAAACCCTGAAAAAAGTTCTCGATGATATACGAAAAGAAGAGAAGGGAATAAGAGAAACATGCAGACTGTATCAGATCCCAAGGACCACGATACAAGATCGGCTTAGTGGGAAGAGGTGTATCTATACACGATTCAGGCGCAAGGGTTGAAATGGAAACACGATAAGATGAGTGTGACTAAATATTTATATTTGACTTAGATTTTAACACTATTTAAACACTATATTAACTTAAGAACACTTTGATTTTGCCGGATACTTTTACAACTTGATTTTACACACAATACAATATAAACACAACGACTTGGATACCGAACTCTATCCGTAACTTATGACAGAGCTATCGCGCAGAATAAGGACTCGACGAAGATTACTGGAAGACTACTTTTTGCACCTGTGGGCGCATGTTTTATTTACTCCCACGTAGGCGCAAGTTGCGGTCGGCCCCACTCTCATGGCCGCCCACTATCCTATTGTTAGCGGGGGAGCCGGTATCACCCTGCCCCTCGCTCCCCGCTCTTCACCCCTGTGACCTAGATAGACCGTGGGAACCCGGATGTAGACAACAATGGGCTTCCCTCGGCCAATCACTGGGTCTGTTTACCCATAGATGGAACCTTGTCTCACCAAGGATTTTTAAATTTACTGGTAACTTCTACAACTTTAAGAAGTTACAAACGGATTTATATCAAAAGAGATGTATAATGCCTACTAGTGATATCAAACTATATACAACTACGTTATCCAAGTCATTATTTATCATTTTTACCTAACAGACATATCATAACAGAATTAGGGGGCTGTGCTTCTCAACATTTCCACCCCCTGTAGAAGGGTTCATCCGACTACATTTCCGTCTGTCGGAAGCACAACCACCTTTACAACAGGCCGACGCAGGACCCCATGGTTTGTTCTTACGTCTACCACTCTTATAATAGCGTCCGCACCAGGAAAAACACTTTGGATGACCCCTTTGGTCCACTGGTTCCGTGGCTTATTAGCGTCTGTGATCACTACCACGTCACCCACTTTCACATTTGGCACGTCACTGGACCACTTATTACGACGTTGGAGCGTCGGCAGGTACTCGCGCAGCCAGCGCCTCCAGAAGAGGTCGGCCAGCGCGTTCACCCGTCGCCACATGCGGCGGGAATCCAAGTCGGCGGCATGCCGACGCGTGCACGGTGCATCTCCCGCGGCTGTGCCCAGCAGGAGATGATTGGGGGTCAGCACCACTGGTTGCTCGACGTCGCTGCTCACATATGTGAGAGGCCGGCTGTTCACTATCAGCTCGGCTTCAGCAAGGAGGGTATAAAGAACCTCCTCGCGGGGGGCACGCTCTCGTAGCGTCGCCTTTAGTGCGTTCTTGATGGAGCGCACTAGTCGCTCCCAGCACCCGCCCATATGTGGAGATGCCGGGGGGTTAAAGTGCCAGGCAATTCCGCGTCCCGACACTTCGCTTCTTAGCGTGTCCTGGTCCATGTCGCGCAGCGCTGCGCGTAGCTCGGCGTGCGCCCCGACGAAATTCGTGCCGCGGTCGGAATACATGTCCGACGGACGCCCGCGGCGCGCAATCAAGCGCCTCAGGGCCAGTATCGCCGAGTCAGCACTCAGCGATGCCGCCAGCTCCAGGTGGACGGCGCGTGTGGTGAGGCACGTGAATAGCACGCCCCACCTCTTCTCTCTGCGTCGTCCGATAGCGACTTCCATGGGGCCAAAATAATCGACCCCACAGTGGACGAAAGCTCTTCTCGTCACCTCTAGTCTGGCCACCGGGAGGTCACCCATCTTGGGTGTCACCGGCTTGGCCCTCTCCAGTCGACACCGTTGGCAGCTTGCAGTGACGGTCTTTACTGCAGACCGCAAGTTGTTTACCCAGAACCTCTCGCGGACTCTGTTCACCACAGCTTCCTGATTGGCGTGCAGCGCCTCCACGTGGTACTTGAGTAGGAGGCGCCGCGTGAGCGCGTGCTTCCCATCCAGGATGATAGGGTGGCGCTCCCCGAAGTTGAGCTCGCTGCAGGCGCCCAGCCTGCCGCGTACTCTCACCAGCCCATCCTCATAAAACATGGGATCTAGTGCCCGCAACTTGCTGTTGCGAGGCAATGGGCGTGCCTCTCGTAGCGCAGCGATGTCTTCCGCGTAACTGTCCCCCTGTATCAGACGCAGGAGGCGCATCTCGGCCTCATGCAGGTCATCTGTCGACACTAGGGATGTCTGACGCCGCTTGCGACAACGATCTATAAAAATATGTACACGCGCCATGACGTTAGCGGCGCGCGTCCACGTAGGTAGCCGCTCATACTGTAGCAGCGATGTAACCTGTGCTGCAACGGTGTGCACTCGCTGTACTCTCTCTAGGTCCTGCTCTGCCACCGCGTCGAGCTCGGTGTCGGCCGGCCACTGCTCCTGTGGACAGCGAAGAAAAGAGGGACCCGACAACCACTCATTACTGTTGTTAGGCCAGTCCATCCGGGTAGCCTTGTCTGCGGGGTTCATCGCCGACGGAACCCAGCGCCAGCTGCCCCTCTCTGACCTTTTGTCTATTTCGGCTAGACGGTGTGACACGAACCTTTGAAACTCTAACGCGTCTGAATTTATCCACTTGAGGACAGTTTTGCTATCAGTCCATAAATGAATGCTACTAATAACTGCTCCTAATTCTTTGACTACTGTATCAGCTAGTCTACAGGCTAACACAGCCGCTTGTAATTCCAGACGTGGAATGGATGTCACCTTTTGTGGCGCTACTCTCGCCTTACCTATTACTATCGCGACATCCCTATCCCCTTCTGTGTTTAACCCCGCTATATAGGCTACTGCCGCGTAAGCGGACTCGCTCGCGTCACCGAATACGTGCAACTCTAGTTGCTCTAACTGGAGGCCGTACCACCTAGGTATGAATATGTTGTTAAGGTGATACAGGTTTTGCAACCACTCAAACCACAACTTGGCCTCTGACTCTTTTAATTTCTCATCCCATTGAATCCCCGTGTGCCATATCCGTTTCATAAGGATGCGCGACTGTATGACACATGGATACAAGAAACCTAGTGGGTCAAAGATTGACATGATAAATCGAAGGAATTCCCGTTTGGTTGGAACCACGTGTCCCTCTACTATGGCTTTAGGCAACTTCTTAAATGACAGGTCAAAGGCTAATTGGTCCGAGCTCGGTGACCATATCATGCCTAACGTGCGTTCCGTCGCACCTTCGCCTTTATCTAAGGAAACCCGGTCAGGCATTTCCACTCTGAGCTTATCGCGCAGCTCTTGAGAGTTAGTGACCCACCCCCGTATATTAAACCCGCCTCTGGCGTGAATGTGAGTCACTTCCTCAATTAAACTATTGGCCTGTGAGGCAGACCAAGCACTATCCAGGTAATCGTCCATATAATGTTTTTCGTGTATGGCGGCTACCGCTTCGGGGCACGTTTCTTTAAACTGTTCCGCGTTTTTATTTAAAATATAAATTGCCGACGTTGGCGACGACACGGCCCCGAATATCATGGAGTTCATGACGTACACGTCAGGCTCCTTATTGCCGTCAGTCGTCCAAAGAAACAGCTGTGCCCCTCGATCCTGTTCTCTTATAAAAACTCGCAAGAACATATCGGCTATGTCCCCAGTAAAAGCTACAGGCCCCAATCTAAATTTAAATAACACGCCTAACAGGGAATTAAGCAAGTCAGGTCCAGTCAACAAATTGTCATTTAAAGACGTCCCATTGTAACTAGCCGCGGCGTCAAAAACCAATCTCAATTTTCCCGGTTTGTTTGGATTCGTTACCCCAAAGTGGGGTAAATACCATACCGAATCGGACTTGACACCGCCCTCTACCCTACTCGCGTACCCTTCTGCCAACAACCTATCTATCTGTGCTGTGTAGGCTGCGGCGTACACAGCGTCCTTATGTAGCCGACGCTCAATACCGGCTAGACGCTGGCGCGCGTACCTATAATTATTAGGTAACTGTGGGTCGTCGCGACGCCACAGTAGCCCTAACTCCCACTGGCCGCTCTCTGTCTGACGGCTAGTGGAGTCTAGAATAGCCTTAGCTCTCTCCACATCCCTGTGCTTTCGAGGCACCTCTGAAATTCCTATCGCTTCTAGCTCAAACTGTTTTTTAACTAACTCGTGCAAGTCGATAGTTGATTCTACTACACAATTTAAAGAATGAACATTAACACTCTGATGAGTGCCTACAGGTCCGTGCACAACCCACCCTAAACTGGTCAAAGAGGCAACTGGCTTACCGGATTTTCCTCGGCGAGTCTCCTGGCTGACCAACAGCTCCCAGTTGTCTTGGCCCAACAACAGCAGTGGTCTGGCTCCTCTCATTTCCTCGCAACCCAAGTCGCGAATGTGGGCGTGTTCTGTTAACACTGCGGCGGACACTGTTTGCGCGGGCAAGTCCAGGCTTTTTAACGTACGACACTTCACTTTATGTGTTAACCCGTTCGGTCCACGCACTGATACACTGATCACTTTTGATGTGTTGTCAACAATCTCTTGACCGCGCGCACTGTGCAGAGTTAGCGGAACTTGCTTTCCACTGGCGTTTTCAGCTAACGAAGCGTCTATCAGTGATACGGTTGCCCCGTCATCCAGAAGGACATAACAATGTTTATCAACACCGTTCACTGTTACACACACTGGCATTATCTTTAATAACGCCTTCCCAGTGTAGTCACTAACGTTCGTGACGCTCTCGCTCTTCTTGTCGGCATGTAACAATGTGTGGTGCGCGTAATCACACGACGCGCACCTACTTGCACGACAAAAGTTCTTCCCGTGCTTCTTTATTATGCACTTAAAACACAATCTATGTTTCTTGACATGTTGCCACCTCTCGTCGACACTCAACTCGGTGAACTTGACGCACTTGGGTAACTTGTGTTTGTCCCCACATAACGTGCATGATTCTTCCATGGCCTTCTCTTGCTGGTCATTATCAGAGTGAACGTGCAAGCGTTGAATATTTCTAGGCTGCTTGAACATCTGTACAGGTGCTCGGGGCTTAGTCGTGCTAGATGATGATGTGGGCGTACTCATCTCCATTTGTACATAAAAAGACGTGGCTCGGGCTAGATGACTCAGGAACTCTGCGAGTATTTCTAGACTCGGTGAAACTCGCACATCTATGCCCTGGGTCGTTGCCATACCCATAGCAAAATCACCATATTGAGCACGTTGTACAGATGTAAGCTTATTCAAAAGTTCACTCACCAGTTGTGGATTATTCAGATATCCGTTAGCTCGTACACTCTTCAGCAGCGACACACAATTTCTCACAGTTGTTGAGAACTTTCTGAGTTCACGGCCACTCTCAGTCACTTTAGGTAACGCACGCACTTTCTTTAGAGCACACTCTAGCACTAAATTAGGATGCCCGAACTCTTCATCCAGCGTCTTAATTATCTCACCCGGGTTAGTCGAGGTGCGCAACAAATCCTCCACGGCCAACTTTGCGTCTCCCTGCAGCGATGTTTTCAAGCGCGCTAAGTTCTCATGCGGCTTGAACTCGTACATGACAGTCGTGTCGTGGTACATGTTCTTGTACGACAGCCATTCCGCTGGGTCGCCTTTGAAAAATGGCAACTCATAGGCCTGTCTTGGTACCGGCCGCGGACGCGCTAGGTTTGTGATAGCGTCTGCCAACTGGTCTATTTTTCTGTCCCGCGACCTGCTCCTGTCCCTGTCGTCCGCGAACGCGTTTTCCCAATCAGGCTCTCTTCTAGCCTGTGGAACACTGGCCGTAGCTAAGGGCGTAGCACTCCCTAGGTACGGGGGTTCGCGAAACTGTACCGACGCGGGCGCACACTGTTGGAGCGCAGGTATATTACTGGGCGGCGGCACTGGCGCTAACACCTCACGAGAGGGAGCGGACACTTGACGCGGCGGCGGATCGCGACTCACAGCGGGCGTGTGTGTTTCCCTAACAACGGGAGCCGAGTCTTCGACCCATTCTTCCACTCGCCGCGTTGTCCCTTCTCCTTCCGATTCTGAGTCTTCCTCAACAGCGGCTTCAATCTCAGCGAGATCGACTTCAAGTTTCTTCTTGACGAGTTGCTCCTTCATGCGTACCAATTCTCGTTCAGCCTCGTACTCAACCCTCCGTCGAAGATAATCGGCACTTCTCTGGCCGCTCCTCGAGGAGACGTGGCTTGTACCGGAACCTGCCCTCTGGATTGTCCCCGATCTCACTGGCGTGAACATATCTCTGTGGTCGATAACACGACCTCCCGCCAGTGGGATTATAGGTACAGGAACCGATGATGTAGTCGGTACAACTGAAACTGAGCCTGGTGCCTTTTCAGACGGCACGCCAGAGTCAGCCTCCAACTCGCGCCGCTTGTTCATGTCGGCCTCTATTTTGCGCAATTTACTTCGCGTCGTAATTGTGCTTCTAACACTCATCTTATTTCCGTACGATCCGGCACTCGAAGGACCAAAAATTATACACGATTCAGGCGCAAGGGTTGAAATGGAAACACGATAAGATGAGTGTGACTAAATATTTATATTTGACTTAGATTTTAACACTATTTAAACACTATATTAACTTAAGAACACTTTGATTTTGCCGGATACTTTTACAACTTGATTTTACACACAATACAATATAAACACAACGACTTGGATACCGAACTCTATCCGTAACTTATGACAGAGCTATCGCGCAGAATAAGGACTCGACGAAGATTACTGGAAGACTACTTTTTGCACCTGTGGGCGCATGTTTTATTTACTCCCACGTAGGCGCAAGTTGCGGTCGGCCCCACTCTCATGGCCGCCCACTATCCTATTGTTAGCGGGGGAGCCGGTATCACCCTGCCCCTCGCTCCCCGCTCTTCACCCCTGTGACCTAGATAGACCGTGGGAACCCGGATGTAGACAACAATGGGCTTCCCTCGGCCAATCACTGGGTCTGTTTACCCATAGATGGAACCTTGTCTCACCAAGGATTTTTAAATTTACTGGTAACTTCTACAACTTTAAGAAGTTACAAACGGATTTATATCAAAAGAGATGTATAATGCCTACTAGTGATATCAAACTATATACAACTACGTTATCCAAGTCATTATTTATCATTTTTACCTAACAGACATATCATAACAGAATTAGGGGGCTGTGCTTCTCAACAGTATCATTCATAATTATGAATAAGAAACGCGGAATATGATTTCTAAAATAATATTAAACCAGATGATTAAAAAATGTTAATGTTGATTATTTTTAAATGTTATACTACATACTTTACTACATACAACTATGACTAAGTTCCTACAAAATGTAAGATTGTTATTTTTTATTATAAGAAAACATTACACCAAATGATTACCATATTTGTTTTTATTAAGAGGAAAAAATTAAAATATTTTTAAAGCGAATATAATTGTTTTAATGGCATATTTTTCATATTAAAATAGTGGTCGCAAACCAGCTCACTGGTGGTCGTAAACTGATAAAAATGGTCGCAAACCGACGTTTTCGCTATATTTTCACTTTTTCAGCATTTTATAAATATTTTTGTATTAATGTATTTTATTTTACGTTTTATATCCAAACTAGACTATATTTGGGACAAACTCACATTAACATATACTATTTTGCGTGTAGACAACATTTTTTTTTCCTCATCGTTTGTGGGCAACCCAGCTAACTGGTCGCTAACCGGCGCAATGACCCTATTATTTGGCACTAAGACCGTACTTGCCAAATACACTTATTTTTACATAATTCAGAATATGAATTCATAACAGAGCATGACTGACGGTTGGTGAGCAATTTGATTTAATTATTGCATGTTTTTCGAGAATGCATAAATATCAGAAAAGTAATACTTAACTAAGCAGACCATCTGTTCTATGAAACTTGACGAATTGTGTGGTATTACAAACGATGTTTGCGCCTGAAGTGCCTAGTATGCTGGCCTCGTGTTGTAGCGTTAGGCACACGCGTTAATGCCATAATACTGGCGTGCCACACACTGCTCGCTTCGCACATTACTGCTCACCCACTTACGATGGGATATGCGCTCTCCGTCACATTACATTAGCCGCATAGCTCGTGTGATCTGGATTGATCTGGCCCATTCTGCGTCAACGAGCAACTTTGTGATACAAGGTATAAATCTGTTCTAAAATCGATTACCGGCCAGATTTATATATTTGTTGCAAGACTGGCAGATGTCGAAATTAGTTTTATTTATCTGTATTGTTTTTTTTTTCTTTGTCATTATAATACATTTTTAGGATTGACTACCAAAACTGTAGTTTTGATGCGTAGACAGAGTAGGTATAGTAGGTTTTAAGGTCCGTTTTTGTAAAATATCCCTGAACTTTCATACCAGGAAAAGAACTATCATCCTAGAAAACCCAATCATTTTACTGCAACACATACATAATGCGGTCAACCATAAAAGCAACATGAGTGGTCTATCTTCACTGAATTAGTAAAGATTTCACTTGAAAATCAATGTTTCAGTTTCAAAATGATACCCTGCGTCGTGTAGAACTTGTTAAACTTTACATTACAATGAAGTAAAACATACGCTAGCAAGTTTGAGAATATCGAGGTTAGAAGCTTAGGCATGATTATAAAGCATAAGCGAAATTTCTTCATCGGATTACGTGGAGTATGTAGTGCGAAATGTAATAAGTATTTGTAGGGGGGTTGTAGGGGGGCGCAGTGGGGTCGTGGTGGCGGTGGTCGAGCGGCAGAATCAAGGGCGAGGGGCGCGGGGTGCGGGACGTGGGGGGCGAGGGCACGCGGGGTGCGGGGGACGGAGCACCGCCGGGAGGGATGCTGCGCGGTATGGCGCGCAGATCAATATCTCGCGTCGCCCTGGCAACGCCGCGCCAGACCGAGTGCCTCCCGTACTACAGCCCCGCGCCCGCCACCCGGCCCCCGCCCTGCCCACTACTCGCTTATTTAATACATGCCGTATCTGGGATGCGAGCTTTTTCGTGCTAAATGACAGGGCAACATAATCGCAAAGTCACCGCTCTCGTAATGCCAGCGCCATAACTACATATAGCGTTGTGGTCCCCTTGGCCGAGCATTAAACCGCTGAACGATAACGATGACATTGACCTCGTTACCCGAAGAAAACTTCCATTTTCGTCCGGGACCAATTTATAGCGTGAATGTTCATGTGAGGAAACAATCCTTGGAATTTCACGCCTACTTCACATATGTATTACTTAGTTAGCATACACAAGTACTTGCGTATGTTTCAAATTCTGGACAAAGAATATGGAACAGACTTTTTCTGATATTCATACCTCCTGTTCAGATATCCCTAGATTCTCATTCAGTTTTCTAGTCAGGTACATTATCACTTACCACACTCCCTATAGGTACTTTTCTTATAAAATGTCTAGTAAAGTATTAATGATGCAATGCATAATTTAAAAAAAAAAGTGAAATTCAGGGTCTTGCCCTTAAAGTTACGAGGGCCCATATTAAAGCTTCGCCGTCACATTACTCAGTGTGTATTACATGTAATCCCAGAACATTATTATAAAGTTCAGGCAAACAATGCCCTCTTTGTTTCAATAACGCTCACAACAATACCGCCACGTGAAGTTAGTAACTTCGTCTTATTTATACTGTACAAAACTAGATCACAAGGGACGTTATAAGATAACAAAAGAAAATTCTTAATTTATATTAAAACGTTTTGCGTCATAGTGAATTAGTGACTTAAATAAATAATGTGGTTTTCTAAAAAAAAAAATTTAAAACATTATGGGTGTTGATAACTGCAAAACTGGACGGGCCGGGTTGTAAGTTTAACACTTTGGAACACCGATAATAATTTCTTTGTTAACCGATTGTAAAGAGTGTAGTGAGTGTAGAAGCAGGGCAGAGATAACCCATTAAAACAACTAAATTATCATCAAATTATTTTATTCAGGCGTACAATTTATATGAAACTCCAGATAAAGAACAAACTAATGAATAAATTAAACAAAAACCGACATTATTTCTTAGGTGACTAGACCAAGTTACAACAAAAACAATTACTAACAAGAAATACTTAAGTGTTAATATTGAAAACAATAACCATGATAAACATTGTCTTTTCAAATACATTCTAATAAATTAAACATGGTAAAAAGTACCTATTTTGCAGATAAACAGTATATTACCGATTCTTATCAGGCTAAACTCTTTCGCCGGTATTATATAATATTCCTAATTATAAAAGCATAAAATATAAATTTACCTCCACATTAAGAAAAAACTAATTAATAAATTAAACATAAATCGACATTATTTCTTAGGTGACTAAACCATGTTACGACAAAAATAAGCAACAATAAAGCAGACATTGTAAACAATAAATACCATGACGAATATTGTCTTTTCAAATATATTCTCATAAGAAGGTACAAAAGTAATTCGCAACAGGAAAACCGCATAAATGTTTTTCAATACACTTTCTCGAAAACTGGTTCTTATCGCACTACGATTAGGTTCAACATGCATGTATTTCACACGCGTGGATTTTTAATATTTTTCCGCACACGTGCGGAAATACAAATTTCCACAGATAACGACACATTTATACTAAGTTCAAATGGGTTCAATGACTATAGTCGGCGGTGATTGTATTTTTTTTAAATCTCGCGAAAGAGATATGCGTCTTTATGACGTAAATATTTTTTGAGTATTTAAATTGTGTTTATAAATAGAATACTATAGATAAACATGATTATTTAAAACAAATATTTACTTTTATGAACAAATTAACATTTATTTGTGTTCTAAATTCAAAAATATTTGAATTTTCTATTTTTCATATTAGGCTTTTTCTCCAACCTGGCGAAAGCAGTTCCCGGAAAAAAAGCAATTAATTAAATCATAGTTTCCTAATAATTCCTGACAAAAAACCTTTCCGTTCTAATATTGTATTTATTCGAAAGTGTATTGAAAAACGTCGTTTGATACGCGTGAGGATTTGTTACTGCAGTTCTCGGCTCCATAACACCCTCGCCTGCAGCTCGGGTGCTAATTCCGCCTCGAATGCAATAATAAAGTTTCCCCACGTATATCAAAATGTACTATTCTGTGAATAATGTGATGAAAAACATTAAGAATGTAATTTTGTTAGAATTAAAGTGATCTAAGAGTTTACGATTAACCTGGGGTTTACCATAAATAAGACAAAAAGCGAAGTATTCATAAGCATAAAACGATTTTAAATCATGTTCAGAGGTCGTCCTTTAATCACGTGAGATTCAAACAGGGGTAAGGGGTCAGAACAAAATCACGATTCATCAGAACAAAATCACGATTCATCACGATGAGGGGGGAGTGGGATAGAGTGACAATCATGCATATTTTTTCGTGCGACAAAAAAGGAAAGGTGTGCGAAAAAAATGTTTATCAATATTGAATTGAATTTAACTGTGTAACCACGCAAAAACCAAACCAAGAGGATTTGTGTATTTTTTTTTGTTCAATACTCTAAAACTCTGATCTTTTTCAGTAATAAAAAATACTACTATTATAAATGCGAAAGTTTGGATGGATGGGTGGATGTTTGTTTCTAAATCACGCCAAAATGGCTAAACGGTTCTGCATGAAATTTGGCACAAAGATAGATTATAGTCTGGAATAACACAGACTTTTTATCCCGGAAGTACGATCTTGTGGGCAATTCCCGAACTCCATGCGGGCAAAGCACAGCGCGGAAAAAAAGCTAGTAAAAAATAAACGTGGTGCTGGGAGGGGGGTGATGGGTAACCTAAAACGACGTATCACCTAATGAGGGAGTGGAATAAAATAGTCTAAAGAACCTCGTGTGATTACAGGATGGCCCCTCAGTATAACCCTGTGGTACAACTGTTTTACTGCTGCATGATTCTGTTGGCGTGTGGCCTTTATCGGACTATCGCTGCTTCTTGTTTTATTTTTCTGAAAATAATTTTCATAGAAAGTATCACAAATGCTTGCCAACAGCGCCCTCTTGTCAATCTCAAAAGCCAAACTAATCATGCAGCACTGTCACCTTGGTACCCTCCAACCTGCACATCAGGTGCCCTGTAACCCGTAAATGATTATGGTACCTAGAACATGTGAATGTTCTAGAACGGTAGTTGTGTGAGCAGGGCCACTCCCCGCATGATCCAATGGTCAGGAGGCAGCTTAGTCGGCAGCGTCATGAAGAGGATGTAGTTGGTGGAGTGGCCCGTGGTCGACAGCACGCCGCGCCGGTCGCCCGTCTTGTACAGCGGGCAGTTGTAGAACACGCCCGTCGGGGTGTCCTCGCGCTTGAGGGGTATCAGCCACACCTACGGGTTAAACACTCAGTCATAATGGTTTGGTCTAACCAGTATGGAGAAATTGTGGACGCAACTCCAAACTATGTATGTACTGAAGTATAATATGTCAGAGTCGGCTGCCCGCAGCCGGTTCGCAATCTGTCCGTACCAATTTGGCCGAACCTTTAGGCGGTTCCATTTTTGACATAAAGTAGTTATATGCAAAGTTTAAAGCGACATGTACACTGGCATACACAATGCTCGCCACCTGCCATTCAAATGATCGTGGTACGGCTATAGTATATACCTGGACTTTTAAAATCAAGTCCAGAGCGTCTGCATGTGCTAAGACCGGCCACCATTATGGTTCGTTACATTTAAATCCTTTACCTTCCTGTAGCTAACGGGTACATAATATGCCGAATATAAGAAGGATAAGCCGCCGTTCATCAGACACATAGATGTGTTGTTGCGTATTCTACCATTATAGTAATACTAGCTTATACATATATGTACGAGTATATGTAAACATAGTGGCTAAGATGTCAAAGTCAAGTCATTTATTTCTATTAGGTCATTAACACTACAAAGACACTTTTGAACGTCAAATACGGAATTCGAATTGAATCAATAGCCCTTTCGCAAAGGTAGTTCGTATGGAGAAGAATGAGTAAGAAACCCCATCGTTACCTACTATAAAATGTTTCACAATATTTTGTATTGATAGTAGAAAATAAATAGGTAGTTAATAGGGTGTTACACATATTTTTGAAAAGTGTCTCAATTAGATTCTATAGTGCTAATGAAACACTTAAAATTCACAAAATTTTTATTCAATCGTTAAGTGCCATAAAAATGCATTAAAATTTTTCATTTTCAAATTTCGCGCGTAATTTGACGAAAACGCTGGACGCCATATTGCTCCGTCATGGTCATGACGAAGTTGGTTGTGTAAACAACAGTGATTTTTGCGTAGACAGAGAATGCTATAGACTAATTGATATGTTTTGTCGCATTCACACAAGAAAAAGAACAACTTATGCCGATGTCGTGTAAAGAAATGAAACAGAACGATAAAATTTTTTGTTTCATCGAGCGTGCCACGTTTTTTCAAGGTCAGCACACTAGTTTGCTAAACAAAGTTTGACAGCTGACGTGCAGCTAGCCATCGTCTACCTTTAAAATACAGTTTTTACGTGTTATATGTTAAGTAATTTATGTTATATTATGTTTTGAACAATTTAGACTTACTATTTCAACCATTTATACAAAAAAATGGGGTGGTGTAGCGTTAAAGGGTGTAAAAGTGATAGTGGAACGAAAATCCCAGGATTGTCTTTTCATTCGTAAGTATGCCACTCTTTATCAGTTCTAGGCATTCAGTAACATTTTATTATGTTCATATATTGTGTATAATGTACGCTAGACGTACGATTCATCCTTAAAAAGCACAAAAATAACAATTATTATTCAATTATAAATTCTAACCTAAAAACGTTGGTGTTGCCAACTTTTCTATAAATTATTACCCACTATTATGGGAAATAATAATATGATGGCTTCAGCAGTGAGTATTAATTAAATATCTGAAATATTTAATGACTTTTGCAGTTTCCCTGAACCTGATAATTTACGTCAGAATTGGATTGTAGCTACAGGACGAACAGATTGGACACCAAAACCGTCATCAAAAATTTGCAGCAAACATTTTGAGAATTAAAAAGAAGAATATAAGTTAATTAGAAAGAAGAATTCATAAATAATCATTTTGAAAGTCAACCTTTTATTGGAAACCACAAAGTTTTACTTATTAAGGCAATTGCCATGCACTATTTTGAACTGCGTATACATCACGCAACAAAAGGATTTGAACCTAAGCAAAAAATTAGAAACATACGAAGCTTGTTTTATTTAAAGGACAATAATGTGTTAAATCAATAAAAGCTTATTAAAAATAAACATGTTCTATTATTTACCCACAAACCCAGAACCTACTATCACATCAGAAATGGCAGTAATTTAGAACCACATCATCATCATCCATCGTCAATTCGTCACTCCTGCCCTCATCGCAATTAATTTGAGTTCGGCAGCATGTCTTCTCCGCATCGCATGCCTTTGCGTACCGATGGTAACGGATATGTCATTGGCATATTCAGGCTTTGTCTTACGTACTAATTTCCAATTCTCATAAATTGTGGGGTAAATTTTTCCTCACCCGGTAACCCTAAATTCGTGACGTATTTATTTTTTGTCTCTTTTTGCGACACGCTTTGCCGGTGTCTATAGGATACTCTGTCTACGGATTTTTGTATGTTATGTAGTTGACAGTTGACACTTCTAAGTTTACATAGCCGTATGAAGTAATAACATGGCGACTACCATTTAATGGTGTTATGAAACAGATTAAAAATGCTGAAACATTTGAATTGAATTTTAAAATTTTGTTTGCTATTTTATGAACTAAAACTTGCGTTTTCCGACTGCTTTTTGCCTAAGCTATCTCAATAATATATTTTTAGATTTTTTCTCATTTAGAGTAAAATACCCTATTATAGTGCGTACTGACCGGCGGGAACTCGTCGTACAGTATTTTGGGGATGGACTCGTCGATGAGCATAATGTCCATGTTCCACCGCGCGCCCTCCATGAACAGGCCGTGGATGTACACGCCCTCCGCCGGAGGTTCCGTCAAGTTCCACTCACTCTGCACCTGCGTTACATCGTTTCCATAGAATTAGTGTATATTCTTCAACATTTGATGCCTTTATTTAGAAGTTACGATTAGAAATGTTATTTTGAAGTTAAAATGCGGTCTGTTCAACTTATGGTTTTAGGCATGTAAATTAAAAAAAATAAAGAAATGCCCGTGATCACATAATGGTGCAATACACAAAGCTTGCTACCTATTATTAAATTGCCACATGATATATCTAAAGTTAGTTACTTCGTAGTGGAAGGCGAGCTGGTCGATGGGTATCTTGTACTTGCGCGCGTAGCTCTGCTGGGCGGCCGTGAGGAAGGCTTGAGGGAAGTAGAAGCCGGACAGCCAGAACATCGACGGGGGCCCGTACTGGTGCCAGTGCTAGCAACAAATAATCTCGCTAGGTAAAACCACGTTAATTATAAACAAGAGTGTGGGTGTGTAGTGCGTTAAGTGTGATAAACTGCATCGCGATTCTCATGTCTTTCACACTGTCGAGAAACAATCCCCGTGTAAACGAGGCTCAATGAGGCAACACTTGTCACGTCTTAATTTGGAAAAATCTAAGTAGTTTAATAATGGGGGTAAAAAGACCCTTCACAACCCTTCACCCTTCATAACTTGTTGTCCCCGTCATTGCGATTCTTTTTTATTCTGGACCATAGCTTGCATGCTTTCTAGTAACGGAGACATTGGAGGTTATAGTTCCAACTTTTTCACAAATATCTTTTTAACAAGTTTTTAACGTTATAACTTTAAATACCTCAATGATCCATGCAATGCAACCATCAGCACAATGTTTTGAGTGCGTTACATTGTGAGTACTGTCGTAAAGCGTGATTTTTCACCCCATGTAAAAAGTCGTTTCCCAGCAATAATTTTTGCGTAGTTACTTAGTTTGATATACAGAATGCTTGGTTGAGGGCTTATTTACACCTTGTATATTGTGGTAACACAACGAATTTGTAAACCTTTGCGTTTTTGTGCCTGGATTCGAAATCATGAAGCAAAATACTTCTTTATTTCAGGTCCCCATCGTGAAAATTTCCTACACATGTTTACCTTCACATTCATAACGCGATACAGAAATGAAATTACCCTAAAATTTTCTGTAGTCAGCCATGTATAATGATCACACGACTGAGTTCAGAGCCAGATATATTTGTGTGCGCGTGCATGAGTATAACGTGGGCACAGTTCCAAATTCAAGCAATATCTGAATGTGTTGTGAAAGTAAAAGTACGTTTTGTTTTGATAAAGGTTGAATGTAGAATTTTGAAAAAAAATCGCAAGAAAAGAAAATCGAGCAGACAGTAGGTAGGTACCTGTGGGTTCGCCGATAAAATATAAATCATTTATTTGCATAAAACATGTTGTATAATGGTCAAAATAAATAAAACTAGAACGGTTCAACCATGTTTGATTGAGATGAAACATAGCATGTAAAATTTCAGGGTTTAGCAAAATGTTACAAGGCATCAACATTTTTATCCATATCTTTTTTTAATTATAGATACTACACCTTTGTATTATTTGTAATGTATTTAGTTTGCCAAACACATCATCTACTTCATTTACCTCTTCCTCAACCATTACACCCCACTGTTCACCACTGTAAGTCGGTTTCCCCAACTTGTCCCGCCATGTTCTGCGTTCAGATCTCGTCCGTTTTTTCTCCTCACAGGGTTGATTTTGAAATCATTAGATTATGTTTGTACATCAAAGCTTAACCATGTAACCGTTAGACTTATTCCGCAGATAAAAGTTATCTGACCATTGGGAAATTGGCCCTTATTAAAATAAAGATAAATATTAATATGGAAACCTGTAAGAAGTTGAGTCTCTCGAGCAGGTCGTTGAAATAGGCGGCCAAAGGCTTAAGCGAAGGGTAGCTCTTGCCGGCCCACAGCGCGGGGATGCGCCCGCGCACCATGCTCGTCAGCACCTCCTCCGTTATGTCGTTCAGAACGCTGATGCCTGTACACGTGATGATTTGATTACTTTAATAGCAGATTATGCACCAAGGGGATAAAGCTTTTTTGAATCCCGAACATAGTGAGAGATATTATCTCATCCAAGACGAAAACACTTCATCCCCGAAGAGCATACACTACTTTTCACACTTAAACCAATTGAATTTTCGAAATATGGCGTCGCGCACCTACTTTCTACCGCAGGGGTGCGCCAGTGTTAGTAGATTAGGGATTTTGTCCCTTTTTTAGGGAAACAAATCGTTCCGGGGATTTTTTAAAGAAATCCTAAAACACTAAAAAATTAAGGTAAAATTAAGAAAATCAAGAGACATTTGCAGCCGAATTTGTAATAAAAACTTGCGTAAAATAAGCCAATTGCATGGTGTCATGCGTGAACGGTATCAGACAATACAAACACAGAGTAAAACAAACACAGACACAAAATGCGACACCAAGTGGTATTTTTTGTGAATGAACCTAGTTTTAAAACTCTCATTTCATTATAAGTTTTTAAACTGTCATGGTCACAATAAAATAACAATACAATACAATATCGGGAACTCAAAACAAACAGTGGACATGGTAAATATCCCGTTTCTAGTGTTAATTATAATCTCATTTCATTTCCTATTTGAAAAATATAATGGGTAAATGGTCCGTTTAGCAATGTATAATTTTGGCGAAAATTTAGAAACTCGATGTAGCAACCCTGGGGAGTGCACCACAGCAACCGATCAGCTGTTGCGATGACTTATATACATAAATAAATAAATATCCCTGGACATTTTCACACAGCACCATCTATTCCCAAGCTAAGCAACTTAATGCTTGTGTTATGGTAGCTAGATGGCTGATAAACTACACATGTACTTTTTTTTTTTTTGTAAATACATACATATTATAGATAGAAAAACACCCAGACCCGGAACAACTACTTGTAGGTCATACAAATATTTGTCCCGTACGGGAATCGAACCCGCGACATGCAGCGCAGCAGTCAATCGCTTGACCACTGCGCCAACCGTGTCGTCAAAATATAATAAGTGATGATAATGATAAAAAAGCTTAGGGTGTGTCAATTACTCCATCGGTTTGGACTTGACCATTTTTTTTTTACTTTATAAAAATATCCATAGCAGTTTTTGGCGTCATGAACGTTAAAAAACTGTATCCCTTGCCAAAACAACAAATTCGAACAAAAGATGGGAACACACTGAGTAAACGTACAGTAAATTCGTACAAAGCCTCAGAGGTGGGACACTTACCCTGCACAGCTCCAATGACGGCTCTAGAGCTGGATCTGACGACGTTGACCAGTCTGTCGTATCTGGCGGCCTCCTGTATGACTACGATGGACATGGGCGTCATGTCCGCTGGTTTGATGTCACCCTCGTGTGACGGCCCCGACAGGATCTTGGCGGGCAGACGCTTCAATACATCTTCGGCAATGGACATGGCTAACATCTCCGGCGTTATCTCTGCGTCACCGGCGGCTGCCATGTCCTGTGTTTAGACACGTTTAATTCGAATGTAAATTGTGCTTACTTTGTAGAATACAATTTATTAAGGAGTTTTGCCAAGTATAAGTGACAATAGTTTATTTTTCTCGAAAAATTGTGTTTAACGACATGTAGGAGCGATATCTTTTATCTGGGTATTGGTGCTGCAGCTATTGCACATGGACGTAAAACCAATGTATTTTCAATATAATATTATAAAGTTGTAAAATTAGGCGTATCTTTGGTTAAACTTTTATATGATACTAGCTGCCCAGCGCAACTTCGTTCGCGTGGTGTCCTACCCCTTACCCTACCCTACTCCTAACCTACTCCTACACTACTCTTATCCTACTCCTACCCTACTCCTACACTACTCCTACCCTACTCCTACCCTACTCCTACCCTACTCCTACCCTACTCCTACACTACTCCTACCCTACTCCTACACTACTCCTACCCTACTCCTACTCTACTCCTACACTACTCCTACCCTACTCCTAACCTACTCCTGCACTACTCCTACCTTACTCCTAACCTACTCCTACACTACTCCTACCCTATTCCTACCCTACTCCTACCCTACTCCTACCCTACTCCTACCCTACTCCTACCCTACTCCTACCCTACTCCTACCCTACTCCTACCCTACTCCTACACTACTCCTACACTACTCCTACCCTACTCTTAACCTACTCCTACACTACTCCTACCCTAATCCTACCAAAAAAAAAGTATTCTAGTGTTGTTTTTAGACTTATCCAGGCAATTTTTTAAATTTTTCTCGCCGTAAAAACCATCCTTGAACTTCAACGAACATTTAAAAAAAAGAATTGGCCAAATTGGTCCAGGCGTTGCTGAGTTATGCGCTTACCAACACATTTTGCGATTCATTTTTATATTATAGATAAGAATGACTTACCTGGTACTTTTTCTCGAGATCCTTTCAGGCATGAAAATGAGAAATTGACATTAATGGTATTAGGCAGTGATCGGAGTAGGTAGAGTGATTTTACGTACTTGCATCATGAATAGTCATAGAAATCATAACATGGATAATCCTTTATTCCGGGATTTCATTTTTGTATTTACGGGATTGAATCAAATATTGTGAATGAAGATTTTTAAACTAATACATTTGAAATGTATAGATTACTACCCGCTGATACCTAGAATTGTTTTCTGCGCAGCGACACGCGCGATGTTCAGTGACGACAAAAAGTATTGCGCGAACTATACCTATCCTTTTCTTGGAGTCGTTGCAATGTCCACCTCTTCTATTCTTTACTGTTTCTCTTCATTCATATATGTATTTTTATTATAGAAGGACGATCACATATTCTATAAAAAAGACAGCAAATGGGTAATACATTTCTTATTTTTATTGATATGTTATTCATCCTACACATTACAATGTTTGAAATTCCTAAAAAAATATTTTTTACGAAATCCCGGGATCCCGGAGGCATATCCATATTAATATATACGTGCCGGAGCATTGACCGCAAATCACTCTACCTACTCCGATCACTGCTAATTACATGAACAATTCTGATTAATTTAAATGGCTTACCACACGGTCCTGCCCCATTGCACCGAAGATGGATGAAACATAAGAAACAACACATGATATAAATGGATTACGTTACTGCTAGCGAGTAAAAACTAGGAACCAACAATAATTTAAAAGCAACAATAGTAGGTACTTATTTATGACTATGATGAGCTCTTTTGTTAGTAACTAAATTAAGTTGAATGATGTTTCTAATTACAAATATTATAACATATGATAAATAATACTTTAATTATATTGTTATACCTATGGTCATCAACACTTAAACAGCCGTCCAGCACACGTCGGATAGTCTATTCGGCCGACACATAGTTATATTTCAGACAAAGCATGAGCTAGTTTCATAATTTCAGTATTTCATGTCAATAACACGAGAAAACGAGTATCAAATTATAAATGGACCCTTTAGCAGAGTAATTGCGTTTCACACTCACAATCCCAATGCTATTTTGACAATTCAACGATAGGTATCATTGCGTAATATATGGTGTCAAGCGAACGAATTTTTTAACATATGAAGCAATGTTTAACGAATTTTCTTCCAAATGATTCGGATTGTGATAAAAAATGTGTTACATAATTGGGCTGCTGGTCCTTGCTTGTATAATGAAAGAGTGTGGTGGACCTGCGTCAGTATAGCCGTGTTGAGCAGCTCCTCGGCCTCTCGGAAGTGCTTGGTGATGTCTGCGTTGGGGTGGAAGCCGAACACGGCGGGCGGCGTGGCGGCCGGCAGCGAGCGCGCAAAGTAGATGAAGTCTCCGTGCTCCTTCAGTGTCGGGATGTGGTATACGCCTGTCGGGAACAGTACCTCACATGTTATTAGTGTCCAACCGAAGCTTCGGCTTGGGCCACCTTCGACCGAAAAACCACACTAAGCCAAACCATCGGCACAAACTCAGCCAAAAATTTTGCGCAGTTCTGGCCAAATATTTTAGGGTTATTAAACCTTCGGCTTCAGTTTCTGCTTCGGCCAGAAATCAACCTTCAGTCGGACACTTCATGTTAAACAAGTCATCATCTGATCTACCTATTCCCCACTATATTAGGGTCGGCTTCCAGTCTAACCGGATGTACTTAAATGTGTCATACTTTCTAACGGTGACATGACTTTATACGAACTTCAGTCTAATGTCTTCAATATGTACGAGAAATGTACGAAATTGTACGCTAAATAAAAAAAGTGCACTGCACGGGACTGAAATTGTCTTGTGTAGTGACAATTTCAGTTAGCTTGGAGCACCAAAATCTAGAGTTGCTTGTAGGAAGTCGTTTCATGGCACTAAAATAAATAACTGGTTGTCAAACTTTCGGTCCTACTGACTACTTATAACGACTGTCAAAGATCTACAAATGACAGCCGGGACCAACGGCAGTACGTGCTTTACGAAGCACGGAGTATACTAGGTATGTAATGGATGATCACCCATCCACAGACCGACCGAGGCAAGCGGGGCTTAGCATTATACATTGAATAATAAAAGGATCAAATAGGTGTTACGTTGTTGTCTCACCGGTAGGGTCGAGCGGGTAATTGAATTCCTTGATAGCCTTAGGGTTGTAAAACTTGTAGAGGATGGTGTTGAGCGTGCGCCGGTCCCAGTCGTCAGTCACACGGCCGCCGTAGTTGCACTCGCCCGTTAAGTACCGTAGCGCTATGAATTGTACGTCCTGGGTACAAATTAATCGTATCATTTTGTATCAATCAACAAAAATCGGTTTCGTAAGACAAATTTTAATGATTTATAGATAAATAGTATAGATTCACACTCTACTCACATCGTATTCATTGAGGAACATATAGAGTTGCGTGACGCTGATCCTAAGGTCCGTCTCGTTGAACTCGTAGTGAATGTTCCAGCCCAGCGGGCCAAACTGCCTGCGCTCCTGAACCACGGCGTGGAAGAAGCACAGGGCAAACAGCAGCTTCTTGAAATACTCCGATTGCTTGTTGCCTTCGAACCACTCCAGGTCGTTGATAGGATCGCTGCTGAACGAACGAGCGATGTTTGCTCGCAGTCCTGGGTTTTTATAAACAAGCATTAAAGAAAGCAATCGCTTATGCGAATACAATGTCAAATTATTGTAATGGGAACCGCTAACTATTCAATTCATCAGACGATCAGTCTTGTTTCACAAAATGTATCAATCATATCGAGATATAATTGATACTCTTATTATCGTGATATTATAGATACTCCATATGTATTCGAAATGCGCTATAAACATTACCTTGTGGCGGCTCATTGGTCATCTTGACACCGTTTTGCAGCACATACACTGGGAAATGGGCAGCAGGGTATGACGTTAACCAGAGCCTAAAGTCAGGATGTGTGGTGTCTTGAGTCAACCCTTCACAGATCTGGAACACGGTTAACGTTTAAACATATCGTGATTCAATGCACCAAACTTATTGAATAACGGTAAAAGTGACGATGCTGATAAATCACCTTTTCCAGCGTGGGCATCCAACTCTTAGCCAAGTGACAGTTCTGCAGAACAACCCATGTGCCGCTCCGAACACCTTCGTCAATAAGTTTGACTGCAATAGGACCCTGACCTTGGCCCAGTGACAGTGAAAACAAACGGGAAGAACCAAAACCCTGACAAATATAATTTACAACATTAAAAAGGGCATCCAATAAATGGACTTTATTACCTTAATGGTGCTTATGGTTTACCTGATCGTCTGCAAACTTCAGTAGTGTCTCCATAGGATCAGAGCCGGGTGTGAGCACGAACAATAGTGGGATGCAGCAGTGAGAGTCCGCATATGACGACGCCAGGTCAAAAAGTGGGGGCTCCACGAACTTGTGACCCATTGTCTCTTTAAAAGAATAATAGGAAAAAATATAACAAAATTACGTTATTACACTCCCAGCAGGTAATGATGAAGTGAGTGTTTGATATGCTTACTGGCAACGTAATTCTGGACTGCCGGTACCATCATGTCCAAACGCATGCACCGCAGCACTAACAGTTTCTGTAAGAATTAATAGCCATAAAAGTTTTGGTTTCATGTTAGCAGTTGTAAAATAAAGAATCAATTGTGTTTGTTACCTCAAACATGTCAAGTTTCGTATCCCATGGTGAAGGCAAAGGCTGTTCTTGTGGGTTAGGGAAATCACAATAGGCCTCCCATGCAGGAATATTTGCTAGAAAGTGATCCAAAATACCATGGAACTTTGGTATTTCATTCAATCTGCCGATTATACAAAAATAGTTTTACATCCTGATTTTAAGGCAAATTGAATCTTCTATAAGTCTGGTGATGGTTTGCCAGCTTTTGCTTTGCAAAAAAAAAAAAAAAATATTCTTCAGGCTATTTATTACCTGATACTTGAAAAATCGACCCTTAGAAGAAAGAACCTTAGTTAATTTCTTTGACGAATAAGTAAGGTCCAACTCAACTAACACAATATTTCAACGAGACAATCTTACCATCCAACGAATCCTACTAATATTATAAATGCGGAAGTTTGTGAGGATGGATAGATGGATGGATGGTTTGTTACTCTTTCACGTAAAAACTACTGAACCGATTTCGATGAAATTTACTTTTTATCCCGGTATGTATGATCCCGTGGGATAATTGTCGAACTCCACGCGAGCGAAGCCGCGGGCATAAGCTAGTATTTGATATATAACTCCGAAGCTTCGAAGCGAGGGCTGACATCATTTAATCTATACAAATAAATAAAATTGAAGTGTCTGTTTGAAATATCAAAACAGCTTTTTACTGAATGCATATGAAAATATACGGCACGTTTTTGTGTGTCTGTCTGTTTTTTCCGGCTAATCTTCGAAACGGCCGGACCGATTTTGACGGGATCGTTATAAGGTCTAACATAGGTTATTTTTATTTTAGAAAAATAATTAGGGTTCCGTGAAAAAAAAATTAAAACCCTTGAAATTGGTAATAAAATTCGATTCAAAAAGGGAAGTAATATTTTTTATAATAATTTCACGCGAACGAAGGCCGCGTGCAACAGCTAGTGAAATCATAAAACTTACGCGTTGAACTCGCCCCAGGCTTGTGGGCTAAGGAACTGCACCGGGTTGACGGCCAAGCTTCGAGGTTGCCCACCGCCAAACAGGAAAATAACGGAACCCCTTTGTATCTCCCCCTTTGCTATCATTAGCGTGATTACGAGTAATAGCGAAAACACAATTTTATCCTGTAAATTGAACAAATCCTTCAATTTTCCATGTCAGGTTATATGTTGATTAAAATATAATTCGTGACTGCAACAAATATGGCTCTACAGAGTTACAAGCATTTAAATCACCAACACAACCCTCTAAGTTCATTTGATCCCATTGAATGACTTTTCCATGAAATTGTCACAACCAACTACGATCTACAAACTGACCTGTAAATTGTAAAAAAGATCTCTGGCGCTACCCCCTCGGTGAATGATTTTATCAATTTTCTTTCAGGACCTTGACGAATGATAATAGACTGTTTTACCTTTTCAAACAAACTTCTGCAGATGTTAGCGTAGAGGGAGTAAGTGAAGTAGCGCTTCAGTATATCCAGCCGTTCTTCAATCTCGTCTACTTTTTCAGTATTATCGATGGTAGCTACGAACAAACCTTCGAACCAGCCCAGCGAATACTGGTACATTGGATCAATATGAGCCAACGACGCTGAAATAAATGAAAAAACCTTGCCTAAATTCTCTGTCGTCAAACTCTTTAAGTTTTAGGTTTCTTTAAGAAATACATGTTTTTTAACTTTCTTTTCGTCACTGCAACACAGCGTTAAAAACATACCGATGAGGAAAAATAGTTCGGTGGAATGCTCAGCAATGGGCACATAGTCATCGCGAGCGACGTCAATAGCTGCCTCAGTTATCATGGCCACCTCCTGCTTCTCTTTGATCTCATTCGACATGTCTTTGGCAGAGTTCAGGATCTAAACATTCACAATTAATGTAAAATAGTAAATTAGAACTGTTGAGCATCGTATTCCCTATCCAAGTAAGGGTTAATGAAACAGGCGGTGCCCTAATGGAAAACGATACAAGGTATTTACTAAACGAGCGGATTTAAGTAGGTATTCTACGAAAAAGTGTATTGTCATAATCATAAATCTTCATTGGTCTCGACATCAAGAATAACAGGCACTATTTTGTTACCTGCACAGCTTCTTCATCTTCCAATAAATGTTCAGAAGTGGACAGTACAGTCAATATTTTCTTTTCAATTTCCTGTAAGAGCCTTCGATGCTCGGCACTTTGAGTGGTGAGGTCAGTCTTGGCTTGCTGTAGATCTGGCCGCTCCCGGGCAACCACCCGCGCAAGCAGCTGAGCTTGCAGCCCATCCATGGCCAACATAAAGTTGACGAGAGTCACTCGCACGCCTACTTCAGGTAGGTAATGCGGGTTCGCCAATTTTGTACTGATGTATAATCTAACAAAAATAGTTTAGTTTTTACAATATGACATCCTAAATAGGATATACCAATCGGTTAGGTAACATGTTGTGAACATAAAATTAAAATAAAGCACGCGAAAATATTGTTGTAGGTTGAATTTTTAGCAACCTACTCATTAAGTTCACCAACACATGGGAAGCATTTGTGTTAAATATTTATGTACTCACTTAAAATCCTTACTGTATTCAACAATACTATCACCAATTTTAATGCAGAGTGCTCCGCCTTGTTTGAAAGTCTGTTGTTGAAGTAGCGGTTCCAACATTGGATCCAACTCCTCCAATACATTTTCTAGCAAAACCTGAGTGCAAGACAAATCAAATAAAAGCTGAAGAATTGAATAAAAAACCGTTAACATGCAAATAGACCGCGGTCAAACGATGAGATCGTGATATATTCTGAAGTCACAATCGACATCCATCAACCGTGGACTGGTTGCACCTTGAAGCAAGATGAACTTCATACCGGCTGTCCAAATTGCACAGCGTTTTCCAAGACGCGACCCAAGTCAGCCTGCGTCATACGAACAACGCTGAGATTGTTCGGTTTTTCCATATTTTTGATCCAGTGATTGGCTTGGCCTTGAGGGTCAATCATCAAAGGCCAACGTCGAGCTGTCCTGTATCACAGTATCATAAGCTTTAAATGAATGCTAAAAATATACGTACATAAATTAACAAAAAATTAGGAACTTGCATTGCTAGTCTGCAGTCTTAAATATGTATTTGTAAATCGTCAGCTGACTCCACACCACTACGTTTCACCCAGAAACAATGTTATACTTGCCTAGAATTAACTTTTTCCTAGTTCAAGTTTTATGTAATAGCATTACACCATTTTAATTACCGTGTTATGTCCCACAAGATTCTTATTCCGTTGCTACATGAAAGATTAAACTAACAAACACACTTTCGAAATACAATAAAAACAGAACTTATATCGGTCAAATTATTTCAATTATAACTGATAATAATCTGTACCAACAGGGTGATGGGTGTTCATAACCACTGCACTCAAAACGGTGAATAAAACATCGTGAGGAAACCGGCATTTCCGAGAACCAACAATTCGCAGACATGTGTCATCTACCAACACCCACTGGTGGATAACAGGGCGCTCGGATCTCACAGAGAAGAGGCATCTATCCCAGTGGGAACAATACAGGCTGTATACATGTCATGGTACGTGTGGTTCAGCGCCAGTCGTGGTGTACACCGCCTGTTACTCATACACATACACTTCCGGGCAGTCGGGTGTTGTGTTAGTGTGAGATGACCGCGACAGCTGTTGTATGGAATTGTACACAATACCTAGGAAACATATACAATTCCGAGCCTTCTTAGGAAATGCGTAAAATAATGTTTCAAGGATTCATTAATTGTATGCAATTCCGAGATGATACTAGGAAATGTATAATAAAAACGAATGCTCTCTGTGAATAAAATAAATAAAACACGAATAAAATCAACGTCCAGGCAAACAACCTAACCTTTTTTTTTTTGTTCCCGGGGTGGAAAATCCACACGAATGGCCTCCGCCTGCCCCAGGGCGGAGGACATCCGACTGTCGGACAGATCTGGGTCTGTCGCACTCTAACCGACTAAAAACCACCCCGGTGTTCCCTTCCCACACTTGCAACGGGGATCATGGGAACTAGTGCGCCTTCCACGATCCCCGGCTAGTGCCGGCCCGCTTCCGCGGAACCTAACCTGACCAGAGTCGGGGTGCCCCAAGTCTCGAGTTCGCTTCGCTCACTTTTGCATCCTCTAAGTTTTTCTTGCCACAATGCCTTGTTTATGTTGGTGTGGTGTGTGGTGTATTAGGGTAACATAAAAAATAGGAGTACGGTAGACGCTCTCGACTGTGTGTAGTCGTCCCTCGCACCGTTATCCCTGCTGTACTTAAGAACTTCAATAATATAATACATTTCCGATCGCTTTTGAGGAAATGTAGAGTTCCTAAGAAAAGTGCATATTACAAAATCATTTTTAATATGCACTTTTTTTTTCTGATTTCCTGATTTCCTGTCTATTTTAGGAAATGTACAAATTTCCTAGGAATCATATACAATGACGGATCACATACTTTTCCGTTAACATAAATATGTATATGCTAATCTCGAATGCGCGATGTAAGATTTTTGTTCGAACGTTGCGTGCTACACTCACTTGATGATGATGCCGCTCTCCACACTAAAGTCGTCAGCGGGCAGCCCGTCGATGTTCCACTGCTGGATGGTGACGGGCTCGCCCAGCACCTTGATGAGGCTGTAGTCCAGCGTGCACACAATGCCGCAGCTGTGACATGCTTTTGCCCAAGATAGCATCTAACAGTGAGAGTGTTTTAAGTATTAAGTTTGTAAATTGATATTTAAAAAGTTACTTAGCACGTACTTTGCATAAAGCATAATCATAAATAAGCCTATACTGTTCCCACTCGGTGAGAGAGAGTGGGCTGTGATCTACCACGCGTCCTTGTGCTTGTTGGTAGATGTCACCCGTCAAGTCTTCGTACATTGGCTTAGAATTATTTCTGACATTGACACACAAATGTCATTCTACAATGGGGTGAAAAACTGCCTTTTTATCCCACCAGATGTCGCATAATCAACTTTGCCTAATTGTGTTCTGTCACCTGTCAAAATCCATACTAATTTACGATTTTTATATAAACAAATATCGAAAATAATTAAATACTATAAATATGACGCAGTGTTGTGCTCCAGACTGCAAAAATCAAGGAAGACATATATTTCCAAAGGATCCAAAACGCCGAAAAGCCTGGGAAAAAGCGTTGAGAATCAAAAACTTCAAAGCAACCGAGCACTCTGTGTTGTGCCCTGCTCATTTTAAAGCTGATGATTATTTTGGCCAAAGTAAATATACCGGTACGTGTGATTGATTCATAATAACTCGTGGATAATTGTAGATCATTTTGCATAGAAAGTAATGATAATATGTTATTTATTTCAGTGTATGAGCCTAAGGCTAAATTCTTAAAGAAAACTGCAGTGCCTTCAATCTTTTCTTTAATTTCTTCAATTACATTGTTCAATGTTGCCTTCATTGCTCAACAGAATATTTACAATATAGACAACTTTTTTCATTTGGGCCTTGCATTGGCCCTGTATGTATGTGTATGCACCTTCAATGCTATACCGTGCAGTCAACAAACACCTGGCTTCATAAATAGCCTGTCCTTTCGGCTGAGCATTCAGAGCATTGAATCTGAAAGAAATAGAATAGCACTTTAGGCACTTTGGTAAATCATGTAACATAGAAGGTACCTCCTATAATTTTAGTCCTAAGGTCTAAATATGAAGGTATCATTAAAGAGATGCTACAAGAGATTTTATAAATGAAGTACGACTGTATTTCTTGCCTATTTAGAGCAGGAATCGGCGAATCGGCATTGATGTCTTTGTAAGAAGAAGTTGGTGGGCACCGATATTGTGGGTCACTGAGAGATGTGCCAGGCTCTAGGTTGACATTAAAATTAAAACTTCGGTCGTATGCTTCTAATCTGAAAGTCAAAAACATACATCATAATAGATTCGATGAGAAAATCGATTATTTATCAATATAACCTTAAAATTATTTATTGATTACCTTTCAATAAAAACTGCTTTTTTCCCTGCTGTTGATGCATTTCTTTTACGTAACTCCACTTTTAATTGTGAAACAGTCCAAAAAGAATACATTTTAAATATAAAATTATTCGAAAACAGCAATAACAAATTCACTAAATCGTCAACATTTATCTGACAAGGTAGGGTCGATGCTAGCGACATCTAAGTCGACCTTTGAGTTTTTCTCCTCATAGTGCACGATAGAGACGGATACATATTTACATAAAGCCCATAATTCGAGCGCACTCGGATGGGTTGGTATTGGTTGCCACAACACGATTTGCGTCCGAGTAGGTATCAGAGTCCATTCGGTCCGAGCATACTCTGATCGTGTTAACGCAGCTTTATGTAAATATGTATCCGTCTCTATCGTGTACTATTGTAATATGACAGTTGTGTGTCAATGTTAGAAATAATTCTAAGCCAATGTACGAAGACTTGACGGGTGGCATCTATAGTATCATCATAGTCCATTCGGTCCGAGCATACTCTGATCGTGTCAACGCGGCTTAAGCCAAAGCAAGTGCTAAGTACCTACATAATGTTTATTTTGTCTCGTTCTTGTTGTCCAAGCAGATTTGCCCGCATACGTTGCAAGTAATAATAATAAAACAGAATAAATAGATAATAATTGACGTTTTACAATAATTATGCATACAAAAATTAAATATTTTTCATATTTAATTTTTGAATTCATATTTATAAAAATAACAGCCTTTCAATATACGAGTATACATACCTGAGTATTTCTAAAAGATGCTGTAAATGGTCCCAGATATGCGATGATCCCAGCAGCAATTAAGATGTCCCCTGAAAATACAACAAAATCAAATAGAACAACAATAAATGTATAATTATGAAATATTCAAATATTATTACTTTGAGAAGACTTTTTAAAATTAATTCCATATCTTTTGAAAAATGTGGAAACCGAAGATTTTTTTACTTGCCGACTGTACTACTTATTTTTGTTAATTTATATTATGAATTACAATGTCGTGCTAACAGATCACATTAAATTATTAACTTTGTGCAGTGTCTGGGTCGAGGAGCTCGTGGCTAAATAAAAACAGCCGCTACGGGGTTGATATTCAGGTTGAGGCCCGCTTGCCTAGGTTTGTCCATGGGTGGCAGACCACCCATTACATACCGAGTTTCTTCCGTGCCTCGGAAAGCACGTTAAGCCGTTGGTACTCGCTGTCATTTGTAGATTTTTGACAGTCGTTACAGATAGTCAGTGGCCCGAAACTCTGACAACTAGTCTTAGCAAGGGGTATCGTATTACCTAATACTAACTGGGTTGTAGAGGTCAGATAAGCAGTCGCTCCATGTTAAATACTGGTTTTCAGCTGCTTCCGGTTAGACTGGAAGCCGACCCCAACATAGTTAGGAAAAGGCTAAACAGAACAGATGATAAAAGTGTCTGGGTCACCAAGATACAGGCTGTACCTAGTTTGGGATCTGCTGTAAATTTGTTGAAAGTCTTCTTCAGTTTTACTACCTGTGAGAGCGTTGTAAGTTTCGCGCAAATTCTTGGCGATTTGCGTCCATCGGGTCTTCTCCCCGCCGAGGCCGGAGATGAGCATCTCAGCTCGCTTGAGTTTGTTACTGCAGTCCATTACCTCGTCGTCTAGAACCTTCTGTTGGCGACTCTGTTCGGCTAGGACGTCTACTAGCGTTTTGAGTTTTTGTTGTACCTAAATTTGAAATGAATATTATTTGACACATATGCTATAGTAATTGTGTGTTCGAATAGTCGAATGTGTTCTCAAGCTTGATTATGGATGACTACCGCACTGTATTATTCATTTCTTTAAATAAATTTTTGAATAATAATTTCTAGAAATATAGGCTTTAATAGCTCAACATTAGATTTGAAATCGTAAATTGAAATCGTAAAAAACCAAATTATTTAATTAAATTTTCACTTATGCGGTCATTTAGGTCGTCGGTTCGTACCGAAGGTTCGTACTATAATGTGTGCTGACCTCTTTGAGCTGGGCCTGCTTCACAGCGAGGGCGGCCATGGCTTTGTCGTACACCGCCTGAGCGGCCGCTAACCTCTGCTTCTTGGGCGCAACAACCTTCGCTACTTTGTCGTACTTCGTCATCGCAATCACCCATTTGCACATACCTGTATCACGATATTTATTATAAGTTTTTGAACAATACGTGTTGTATTTTTTTTAACGTTTCTTTATCTGGACACTAATGTCTTCTTCTGTTCGTAAATCGTGAGAAAGCTGTGTAATTATCTTATATAAGTATCGTATATCTCACAAATAAGTGACTCTAGCCAAGTTCTACGCCGTAGCAAAGCGCATATCCCGGCGCGTAGCGTAGACGTGGTGGAGTAGAATGTTAAGAATATAGAATTTCATTAATAATGAAACAGATATAATCTAAAATAACAATAGTTAAAACTTAAAAAAAGAGGAAAATAGAGCCTTTTCATTTTTAATTTAAATTTCACGCCATTTTATACAAATAACATGGCGTATATATAAATATTTTTTAAACTTTGTTCAGTTATTTTTGTCGCCTTGTTGGCGTATAATGGTTTGATTAACAGAAACCTAAACATACGGTAGTTTGTTTATTAGATCAGGAATCAGATTTAAAAAAAAAACTTAAGATGAGAACTTGTCGAAATCGTCTATAGCATTAGGTAAGTACTCCATATTCTCAATTCAGAAACTGAGTGTCTAAACTTAGCACGCTCTGACTTATGTTCTCATCTCTATCATGCACTTATTCATAGTACTTAATAATGTACTGCAGAGTCCTTTTGCAAAAGAAAAAAATCACAAATATTAAGCAACAACGCTGTCTTTTCAATGTGGCAAAAGCACCATGCTGCACTATACCAACACTATAAACATCAATCTAAACTTCAGTAGTAGCTCACCCTCAGCTGCCACAGACACAGTCTTGATCTTCTCCGGCACGAAGCCCTCGTCCTGCATGACAGTGGTCATGAGCTTCTTCATCACGGGCGGCGGTATGTTGTCCTTGTCATAGTTCTGCAGCGACTCGAGGAACTTGATGTCGTTCAGAATCTTCTTCGAAGGCCCCCAATAGTCCTCAACGGTACCAACACCGGACGGGTTCGGAACTTTGTCTGGTTTTACATCCTGTATTAATATGGGAGTGAGTATTTTGTTCAAAAATTATTTTTATCATCTGCCTAGCCTTTTTGGAAAGGAGATTGTCCATTTTTTTTAATTCGAGCAAATAAGGGACCTTATTCCTCGAAATGGTTTTGCAATTAGCACAATTTCTTTCTAGTTAAAATGAAAAGAAACTCCCTATTCATTCATATTTTTGAAGAAATGTGGTTAACCTTTATTTGACCTTCAATGACGTCGTCTCAAGAACGAATACCGTGAAATGCACTTAAATACGGCGGGAACAGCGTGGTATTAAAGTAATAATTCAGACATTACCGCGCGTTTCGTCACGCCACGCGGTTACCGCCACTCAACCGCTAGAAAATAGAATCGTGTGGCCACTGCGAAATTCGTCCATCACAAGGAGAGCACACACGCTTCGACACTGAATTATTTAATGATGAAATGGTCATGCCATGAAGTCCTGCATTATGGGATCTTCATTCTCAAATAGTCAAAATATATCCCTCAAACATTCTTTTTTGGGAATAACATTTGGAATTCGCCTTGTACGAGTCGGTTACTTAATACTGGATGCATCCAATACTGCCTTTTTCTTTTCTCTTATGAGCAACCAAAATAAATATAGTATTTCTTTGTTGACTTCCATTTCCAGTGACGCGAATGACTGCGCACGCCAATCGCTTACTAACTGCAGCTGTCTGAATACATAACACAATTTTGAGATATCAAGCGCACGATTTGCAATCGCGCATTTGTCTGAACGATCCCTTAACGCCAAATGGATGCCATTAAAAAACAAAGTGTCATTTGAGTGTCACTCACGTATTTAATCGTTGAACGGGCAAAGGAATCTTTACACTGATGACGTCATCAACCCTAAAATTTAAATCAAACTAGCCATTGAATTTCAAAAATATTAAAATAACTTGGCTGTACAATAATATCGTATCTTAAAGGGTTATATATTATGTTATAAAACTTTTCCACTCTCACCCTCGTAAAAAAAATAATCCCAAATTAGTCAAACTTACGAAGGTATTAATACTGTTCGAAACTCAACAAGTAAGTAATTTTAACAACAAGAAGCAAGATTATTAAAGTTAGTTCTTCAACTGTACAGTTTTATGTAGGTATAAGAGTGCATATTAGTACGAGGAATATACTTAGTATTACTTAAGATAAAATAAGTAAGAAGCAAATTATTATAATAACAATTTGTAGGTACAACTATCATCTATGAGACTTGTATGACTGTATGTAGGTACGCATAGAGTTGCAAACCTATGTGGTATTGTGCGAAAAAAGTAATTCACTTACCGGATCATCCTTTAGAAAAGCAATAAAACATAAATATACGATTACATGTTAGGTACGTCTGTTTTACATGTCTGTACAAAAAGCAGCATTTTAAACTTAAACACCCACATTATCTGTCTTATTGGGATGTTATTATTGAAAGCAAAATCGTTTCCACTAATCAAAGGCTCTCATCATAACAAGCAAGCATAGGTAAAGCTGCTGTACAAAAATAACCTATCAACTAAGATATACGACTTGTGTAAATATACCTTTAAAATGCAGATAGCCTCCATCACGATTCGGATGCCTCTTGGCGGACTCTTCATGGTCTTGATAAAGGTGATGTCCTGAGGAGTGAGTGTGTCGAGCGCCGCCAGGGCCGAGTTGAGGATCGGCATCGCCTCCGCTAGGTCAGCATCGCACTCGTCTTTGATGGCCTGGGCCTCTGCTGCCTATATGTGCAAAACTTGTGTTTATTAACTTAGGACAAAGAATAAGTAGGTAAGAATGGAATGAGGAGCTTTTCCAGGTAGGTGTCTATTACATACAATCAAGCAAACTAAGACATGAGATGCCCTGGAAAAGACAAAAAAGTGTTCACTAGCCTGTTCTTCCGCAGCGGATTGATCCACAAGGACTTCGGCTTCCACGAGCGCGACTCCTTCCTTCTCCTTCTCCACGATGGCGGTGGTCTCAGCCACCGCTTTAGCACCAGCAGCCAGTTTGGGCTGCAGTATTTCTAAAGCTTCTTGCAGAGCTGATACAGATTTAGCCGCGATCGCGAGCTGGTCCAGTCCATTGAGATAGCGTTTTTCTGCTGTTGTCAACTCCCTGATCAAATAAGTGAATCTAATAAATTGCGTTGTTGCCTTATTTTCGGTCCTACTCTTTGTGCAATAACTTTTTAGGGGATACCGTCCGTCTAAAATAATTGTTAACATTCCTCTAATCAGGCACTTCAGACTTCCATAAATCTGTATATCTCATACTTATAAATGCGAAAGTAACTCTTTGTTTGTAACCTTTTCACGACTAAACGGCAGATCGGATCGTAATGAAATTTGTAAGGAGATAGATTATATCCTGGGGAAGGATATAGGCTATCGTTATTTTTCTCACACATAGGTACACATCAAAATTTCCACGCGGACGAAGTCGCGGCAACAGCTAGTATAACTATAAAAGTGGTAGACGCTAGACTCACGATCGTTTCTTAGTTAGCAATGATTTGAACATGTTGATAAGTTCCAAGTAGGCGGTGGGTGTAACGTAGTTGAATCTCTTGAGGCGGCGCAGGAACTGTCTGGTGAGTTCCTGCGTGTCACAATGGAACACCTGGCACAGCTTGATGGCCGTGTCTCGCTCTAGGTCCGTCAGTTCTATGTCTTTCAGGAACCGAGTCGCAACTGCCAGTAACGCGTCTGGGGGCCACTCCTGGTAATCGGAGAAAAATATTGTACAGTTCTTCTTTCATTTCAGCACGAGTAGTGTTGCTAGGATGCGCCAGCATTAGAGAGAACCGTCACTCTTTTAGCTTTACAAAATTGACCATTGGTGAATATACCTTACCATATTATAAATTATGATACAAATAAAGCACAAAAAGTTATTAATGGTTTTGTAACTAAACTTAAAGAAAGGGACAAAAAGACCTTCATATTGAACAAGCAAAATAAAGTGACAACGGGCCGGCCATATAAGATATAGTGCCATGGTAGACATGTTCTTAAGTGGAGACGACAAATCTACAGGCAGAAGGTAAGCCGCCACCAAACTAGGTGTTGCAGTGGCCTTTATAAGGAAGACAGTAGCAGCTGGATGTGAGTAGCCAAGGGCCTATGCGCTTGTCATTTAAACTATCAATGATGAACGCGAGACGTACTTGGAACCAGTCGATGGTGCAGCAGTTGACGAGCGAGGGGAACTTGCGGATGCGCGTGCGAAGTGACGTTCCAGCCGGTGACATGGCCAGCACGATGTGTAGCTGGTCGCGCACGATGGACACGAAGTACGCGTACAGCGCCGTGGGGCTACCGTCCGTCTGTAGCGACTTGTCGCGCTGACGGTCGATCTGAACGAGCAGAACAGGGCATTTATACTTTCATTCATAATATCAGATAATCTACATTGCATCGCCACTTACTCATATAATTATCTACTTGAATACTAACTAAAAGCTCTTTAAAAATAGGTTACATGGAAAGGAGCATGCCCGATTTTGTATGGGTTCTGTGGGTGCTATTAATCTAGAATCTATCATGCGAAAAATGCTAAAAATTAAAAATAATGTCCTGTGACTAAACTACTGGACATATTGGATTGAATTTTGATATGCCATGAGGTATACGCAGTCTAATCTATTGTCGTATTGCCGTCGCCACTCTGTGAAGAGAAAGACGCAACTACAACCTGCTCTGAACTTTGACATATACATACTCGTACAACAGTTTATTGTTCCAATCCGATTCTGACTTCAGATATTGCAAAAGTTGTCGGTGTGTTCCGGTTCAGGTTCAGTGCTCGTGCAGTAAAATTATAACCATTTGAGACATTTTAGTTGTCTCTGGGATGGAATCCACTAGAAGGCAATGCCGATACTTACGACTCTCATTTTCTCACACAGTTCTGCTTTCTCATCCGCACCAAAGATATTCGGTACTTCGCCGGAGTTCAGCATATTGTTGACATCCTCAAGGAATCCTTCTTCTTTAATCTAAGAAATTCAAAGTAAGAAACAAATGATCATCTTCTCTATTATCATGGAAATCAAAGGATTTTTAAACAATTTGTTACCTGTGACTCGATAAACAGGAAGACCATGAGCAAATCAGGCGTGCTGGTCTTTCGTAGCAACGTCTTCAGATCTTCTCGCCATTCGGTCTTACCGTACGTTCGACTCATCTCCACCTGTGCAATTAGTCAAGTTTTTTTTTATATAGGTATAGTGATGCTTTTATTTTTATATAGGTGATGCTTGTATTTTTGTTGTATCACATAGACTCCAATAAAGCACCCATCACATAGGCGCCAACCAAGTATTCCATAATTATTATATTTTTTGGTTGTTTTATATTGAATTGAGCGCGTTGTTTTGATTCAAAACATTGTGCTGATGGATGCATTTAATCGTACATTAGAAATTTTATAACTTAAATACTTCCATGACCCCTATGGAAGTATTTAAAGTTATAAAATTTAAAACCAATTTTTAAAAACAAAAAGTTTTTTTTTATTAAATGGGCCTACTCTTGACCTCAATCTAGTCCTGAGGACAAAAATGAGGTCGACGATGGAACGACCCAACCCAAAAGAGCCTATTAACTCGCGACTTAAATAGATTGGGGTCATATGAACTTGGAAACACCGACGCAAGCAGGGAACTATCTCCGTAACTAGAAGGATGTCATGTTAGTCCAGTAAAAAAAAATGGCCATGATGGGCATTACACCCGTTTTATATGGCGACTTCTCATCGAAAGGCCTTGGGGTAAGCCTTCCACAAGGTAGACCGATGACCAGATGAGAGTCAAGGGTATCCGATGCATGCACAAGACCAGTCGATGTAGTGTTGCATGGGGTAGGTATATGTCCAGCAATGGACGTAGATGGAATGATGATGAAGATAGTGCTGACCTGGAAGAGGTCGTACTCGTTGATGTGCGCGGCGAGACGTGTGAGGGACTGCCGGCCCGAGCCGCCGAGCCCGACCAGCAGCGCGTGCGAGCGCGGCTGAGTCAGCACGCGACAGATGCGCGACACGTGCTCGATCGCGAACCTGTACACGACATCAAAAGCGCTCTTCATGTTCCATACCGCGAAAAATGATACCACCGAAATTATTGAATGTTCACACACAATGATCACATGATTTCCTTCCTAAAAAGTCACACAAGTTTTTTTTTGCTTTTTACTGTACATCGCTGTACACTTGCAATATCTGGAAGAGGAAAATCTGCTTTTTACCCCACTGCCAAAGAAGGGTTATGTTTTTCTCGCGTATCTTATATGCATGTAATATTCTTTATTACCTCATATCTTCCATTCCGCTACACAGATTTATTTAATTAACATATCGTTCGATTCGTCTTGGTAACCTAAGTCACGGTAATAATATCTACAGTAGTATATCTTCATACAAACGGTCGGAACGCGAGTCATACCTACACGCCTCGAGTTAGGCATGCACTAAGTCCACAACCAGTCACGAATGCGCCGCACGAAAGTAGTGATGGTTTTGTAAGCAGTAAGTGTGCGATTTGTGAATATTTGATTGAAATAAGTACAAGAATTTACTAAATATGTTAACAAAGTTAAAATATATTAACCAAGTGAAAGATATTCCCTTTTCTCCTCTTTGTCGATGTTTTCTAAAAGTATTTTTAATTAAACTTTTTATCCGAATGCGGATTTTTATACAATTAAATGTAATAATAAAGGCGAAAATATCTCTAGATGTACTAATCAAAAGGCAGAACTTGTATTTTTATTGAACCTTCCTATTTCATTCAAACAAATTTCATTGTTTTTTAATGAGTTAGACGGCACGGTTGGCGCAGCGGCTGAGCGATTGACTGCAGCGTTGCGTGTCGCGGGTTCGATCCCCGCACGGAACAAATATTTGTATGGCCTACAGATAGTTGTTCCGGGTCTGTTTGTGTATGTGAGTTTAAATGTTTGTAAATGCACCCACGATACAGGAGAAAGACCTAGTGTGGGGCAACGTTTAAAAAAAAAAAAAAAAAGAATGAATAAAAAACTTTTTGCAAAAAATAAAACAGACTTCAAACATTGAAAATGGTTTGCTTGAGTTTTTTGCCACCGACTTCTGAAGCTAAAGTTACTTATTTGTGCTAATTTTGAAACGTATAGGGCGGTATTTTCCCTGCAGTGGGACAACATAGGCTTCAAATATCTTCATATTTAATATCTTACGTAAAGAGCACGAGGTTCATTGGTTTCTTGGTCATGTTGTTGAACTCAACGAGGAAGGCGTCCACCGTCGCATTCAAATGTTCCATGTTGGTAGTCTCCATGTAAAAGCGGGTATCCACTTTCGGATTCGCAAAATCACAGTAAATCAGTTTTCGGAGATGAAGATCGGTTATTCTCTGTTGGAAATGAAAATTAAAAGCCAAAATATGAATACAATAATACTTTAAAAATAAATACATAATACCTAAGTAAATTCGTGGAAACGAAATATTTCAGTCGTAGAGTGACTGAAATATTTCGTTGAACCATTTTGAGAAAACTTCTTCTCGAATCGTTGACTCAGATTTCGTCCGACGCTGCGGGACTGTTCGAAAGAGATACCGCGGCCCTGGAAAATAAAGGGCAAAAGAAGGAACATGGATGGTTTTTAGTCAGTAAAAGTCTGACACTCCCTTCCGCTCCGCCTAGAGCGGGAAGAGTCGTTTGATGACTTCCCATCCGAAAAAAATAAAATAAATAAATTTCCGACCCATACTTAGTAATCTGGACAACACTGCCTTTTAGTTATACCTCATGCGAGTGCTGTAAGGTGCAGGTAGTAGTGCACGACGGGCGGATGAGAAGGTGAAGAGACTGTGTGTAGTGTTCGATGATTTCAAGTCGAAACAACCGCTGCGCACATTCAGACGAGAACCACACACAATTCAAACCCAAAAACAAATACTGACCTCGCCAGAACTGGAGGTGAGTCTGGAGAGCATTTCGTCGAAGTCATCGTTGAGGTTGTTGGTAGTAGCACTACGGAGGCAGGTGACGAACCACTGACGGTCGGCTTCCTCAACCAAGCGGTCACTGAACACCCGCAAGCACTCGTGCACCCACAGACGCTTCATTGACTGCAAGTCTGGAGTCACTTCGGGCACCGACAGTAGAATACCCTGTGAAATTGTATTGGGATAATTGACCTTTTGACACAATAGAAAATTACAAAACATATTTTATGGTATCTTAAACGCTGTCTTCGATGTAAGTTTTGTAGTGGAATTCAAAAATCGCCTTTACATTACGAAAGAGAAATAACTTTTTTCAGCTGGAACATTTGGCCCTCAGTACAATATTAACGTTTACGATACGATTCAATACGTTAAAATTCGTGTGAGGGCCCCAGTTACTACCTACACCGTCTCTTTTCTAAAAAGCGTTATTTTTTCGATTTCTGAGCATGAGGTCAAAAACAGTACAGGAAAAGCGTTTTTAACATACACATCAAAATCTCTTGAACAGGCCCTAGAGGTGGTCTCCTAATTCATGGAGAAAGAAGAAAAGTTAAACACAACATTTCGCTCATGGGTTTTTTTGGTTAAAACTTGGTTGAATTTACCAATATGACTCGAGAGAAATCTCGCAGATTGAACGTGTAGTGCGACTTGGAAGGCGTAGGCAGCAGGTTCAGCCTACACTCCTTAAATACCTCCAATGTCCCCATCACCAGCTCATCGATACACGGGTCGAAATCTTTAGAAAAGCCTCTGGAACAGGTTTTTTGAACGTTAGTACGTAACTCGTTACGTTGTCGTCTTAGTGGCGAAGCTTAAACTAATGTCTCATGTGCCAGTGTAACTGGGCCCGCGTGCCGGATTATGGCCGTTTCACTGAGAGGAGAGTCACAGCCGTGGGAACGTTATGTAGTAGTTATGTATAACTTTATGCTATGTGTCAGTAATGATAATGAAATAATGGGTGTAAAAGTACCCTTAACGAAGCCGAAAAGCACTTGTTCTCCCCGTCATTGTGGTAATTTTTTTGTTCTAGACCATGCCTTACCTTCTACCTTCTAGTTACAGATATTGGGGGTCAAAATTCCGGAATATTCGATGCATCCATCAAGCACAATGTTTTGAGTGCCTTTTTTCGGATGGGAAATCATCAAATGACTCCTCCCGCTCTGGGTGGAGCGGAAGGGAGTGTCAGACTTATACCGACTAAAACCCATTCATGTTCCTTTTTTGCTCTTTGTGTTTCAGGGCCGCAGTATCTCTTTCGAACAGTCCCGCAGCCCTGGCAGGCATCGGCCCTTGCGGACCCCCTCAGGTTTGCTGACATCTCTTTGAGGCGCGCGTGGAACATGAACGCGCCGTCGACAAGGCCTGTCGTCATAAGACGGACGGACGGCGAACTAGCCCATTACTCACCGTCCACAGGCCCGCGCCTACGGTGGCCGGGAGCCACCACGTGGCCCCCGATGTTTTGAGTGCCTTACGTTGAGTTCTACCATAAAACGTGATTTTTCACCCCAAAAACCAGGCAGCAATAATTTTTACTCAGAGTTACTTAGTTTGATGTACAGAATCTTTTGTTGACGACTTCTTGGGTCCGCTTACACGCCGTAAACACCCAACAGAGCAGTGCTGCTTTTTGTTTAAAAAGAAAAATGTTCAACAAAAAGCTCTAAATTGCATATTAACAAGAGTATTATTTACAAACCTAGTATCAAGATGCCACAACATGATCCTGCTGAAAATGACCTGAAGAGTTTCATCATCGAACTCGTCGATACAGAAAAAGGCAAAGTGTCGAGAGAACCTCGGTGTGATGATCTTAGCGCCCGGCATCGGCTTCCCCATGGCACACATAAACTGAAATACATCATATTTCATCATCATCTGCCTAGCTTTTTCCCAACTATGTTGGGATCGGCTTGCAGTCTAACCAGATGCAGCTGAATACCAGTATTTTACATGGAGCGACTGCCTATCTGACCTCCAACAACCCAGTACTGGGTAATACGATACCCCTTGGCAAGACTGGTTGTCAGACTTTCAGGCCACTGACTACCTGTAACGATTGTCAAAGATCTACAAAAGACAGCCGGGGTCAACGGCTTAGCGTGCTTTCCGAGGCATGGAGGAAACTTGGTATGTAATTCAGTGGTCACCCATCCGCGGACCAACCTAGGTAAGCACTGCTTAACCTAAAGATCGACCCGAACGGCTGTTATTATAATCCACGAGCCTTTATTTTCTAGCAGTATATTTTTTTGTGTTATTCACATTTTAGCATTGAGGTGAGTCGGACGGTCAACCCCAATCTTAGGAAAAACAGAAAATCTACTTGTTAAAATTAGCGTGGAGCTTAAGAAAAATCTCTTATTGAAGCCAAAGACTACCTAGAATTTCTGTCCCTAATAAATTGGTGGATTTAATAAAGAGTTTCACCTGGACATCAGTGAGGTACATGGCAACGTTAGTCTTCCGGTCGTACCAGAGGCCCAGGTCAATGCCTTGCCGCAGCACTTCAATGGGCGGTTGGGCGCCGTACGTCTCCGCCTGGGGCATCGACACGTCGTCCACGAATACCACCGAGTAGCAGCCAATCGGCGGCCCGAATACGCCTGACAAACATTATAGTTTAACCACAAAAGAACGAAAACAATAATCAAAATAAATTCTAAAACAAATCACTGTGTTTTATTTGTGTTTCAGGGCCGCAGTATCTCTTTCAAACAGACCCGCAGCCCTGGCAGGCATCGGCCCTTGCGGACCCCCTCCGGTTTGCTGACATCTCTTTGAGGCGCGCGTGGAACACGAACGCGCCGTCGACACGTCCTGTCGTCATAAGATGGACGGACGGCGAACTAGCCCATTACTCACCGTCCAGCGCCTACGGTGGCCGGGAGAACAAGGCTTGGACTTCTAGAACCGGATAATTTTGCATGCAACCATGCAAAATGTATGCAGCAGTTGGAATATTTTAGGCTGATTATGCTATGCTTCTGATCATCAAAATATTTAAAAAGATCTTTTGTTGAGCAAGTAAAATCCTTACCTTTTCTTCTTTTGTCTAACTTTCCCATGATTATATCTTGAGTTTGATTACAATTGGTTTGCGCCGAGAAGGCCATGATCAGAGCCTTATATACTTTGGTATCGACTTTCTTCACCAGGAAGTCCTGCGAATATTTATCATTTGAGCAATTTAATAACTTGATTTTTTAAATATGTGTAGCCCGAAACTGACATTTTCAGTAAATAAATTTAGCGCATCTGAATTAGGTGCTACAGAGTTGAGACAAAAATGTCTTCAAATGCGGATTGAATGTTGTACACAGTCTATGAGTGTGCCCATAAATGAAATATTTTGAAAAGAATTATATTATGATTTGAAACTCACGGTTATTACACGTAAAATATTTGTGCTAGGCCTGGAGATGACATCTGTAACTCAGGTAGAACATATAGCAACTTACAATAATATAGGCGGACTTGCCGGTGCCTGTGGGGCCCACCATCATGACGAGCTTGTGATGCATCACCATCAGCTTGAACAGCGCCAGGTAACGCACACTGTCTAGCGTCGTCACCAGGATCTGGTTGGGAGGCGTATCCCGGCTGATGGGTGGCGCACTTAGCACGTCGTCGGCCCATGGCTTCCATTTACCTTTACCCTAAAATGTTAGGAAAACTACTTATAATAACGAACAATAAGTTTTTTATCTGGATTTCTACTTTTGTTACTATTTTTAAGTGATCATCACCGTCAATGGATGTCTGCAATACCAAAGGCATTACAGATGCGTTATCATCTACAACCATGTCGTTAATTTTTTTCTTTAGAATTTATGTTAATCATTTTTCATAAACTGCTAATACTGACTTTAATTAATTATTAGGAACTTAATTTGCTAACTTTATACTACCATGCTGTGGTCTCCTATAAGTGAAGGAGTACACCTACCTATACCTTATGTTTTCCGTTAGCTAATAATGCTCTGTGTAATCTTTTGTTGGAGATCCTTAAATAAATAAATGTATGTACTAATGTACCTAAGTTACACGGACAAGTTTTGCTCTTCAAACTGAAACACAGCAATACTGCTTGGTGCCCCGACATGTTGCGTTTTCAAGCGTAAATCAATGCATTGCTCATTGGGAATATTAAAAACAACAGTACAGCTGTATGAAAAAAACATGGAGTATCATAAAATATGGTAAAAAAGTACTTACTTCTTTAATAAATCTATAGTCGTATACCATACCCTCTCTCGGAATTGTAAAAATGTATTGTTTGTCTGGTTTGCTAATTTCTTTGGGCATATCTAGTATAACTCGAACCTAGAAAAAATATACTTAATCTATATATCTATATATATAAAAGAAAGTCGTGTTAGTTACTTCACTTATAACTCAAGAACGGCTGAACCGATTTAGCTGAAAATTGGCAGGGAGGTAGTTTAGAGCCAGGAGAAGGACATAGGATACTTTTTATCCCGTTCGACAGCATTCCCGTGTGACTTGACATGTAACGTCAGTCACTATAAAACGTGGTATAACAAAAAAGAATCAGACTATAAGCTACATTTTAAGCGAGAAAAGAGAGGTAGGGTAGGTAGGGTAGGTAGGGTAGGTAGGGTAGGTGGGGTAGGTAGGGTAGGTAGGTAGGTAGGGTAGGTAGGTAGGTAGGGTAGGTAGGTAGGTAGGGTAGGTAGGGTAGATAGGGTAGGTGGGGTAGGTAGGGTAGGTAGGTAGGTAGTTAGGTAGGTAGGGTAGGTAGGTAGGGTAGGTAGGTAGGGTAGGTAGGTAGGGTAGGTAGGTAGGGTAGGTAGGTAGGGTAGGTAGGTAGGTAGGGTAGGTAGGTAGGTAGGGTAGGTAGGTAGGTAGGTAGGTAGGGTAGGTAGGTAGGGTAGTTTATATTATGTTCTCTTTCTTATGTGACGCAGACGAAGTTGCGCGGGTCAGCTAGTATATTATAAAAAATGAATCAGTATTTCCCTTGGTCACGGCATCACGCGTGAACAGCTGGACCGATTTCGCTAATTCCTTTTTTGTTGTGTTTGTTATTGTCAGAGAGTTGTGCAGAAAATTAGAAATTTTAGGAAGGTTCCCAGGTATGGTCCTCAACAAAACAAAAATCACAATGACCGGGAGAACAAATGCCTTTCGGCTTTTTTAAGGGTCTTTTTACATTCATTATGTAAATTTTCCCCTTGTTAATAGAAGTATGATATAATTTTTACCTTATCAGGAAAATCTTTTTCCAGCAGGCCTCGGAAAAGTATGTCGAACTTAGGACGACCTGCAGCATCCAATGTTGCTCCAAGAGACCAAATAGATGAAAAGAAGAAAACGCCCTACACAACATACCATAAAATTTGTTAATAATCAGATTAAACTTTGGGAATTGTATGTTAACTTAATTCCTGTAAAAAATAAATGTAATGTAATATTTAAATATAATGTAATTTCTGTAGCATTACATTTTTTTCTGTTATTATTTAAGTTGAACTGTCTATTCTGTTGAACTCAAAATCATGTACTAATGCATGTAGGACCAAATAAGTGAGCTGTCTCTGTTCCATCTACAGCCAAGAATGCCAAAAATAAGAACTTTTTTACCTCAAGTTGAGCTCTGATGTCAAGGTCAGATATTTGTTCCAGAAACTTCTCGTCGTAGAAATCATCCATGAAGCAATCGAAGAGCCTCATGCACGCCTGAACAATGTTACTCCGGGATGTTACGTACATTTGCTGCAACAAACGTTGGCTAATTTGTCTCACTAATTTCTTGGCTACGTCGCGTAGCAGTGCTACGCTGTTAAGTCAAAGAGCGCCTACGAACCGCTACGGGTCGACAAGAAGAGTAACCAAACTTCTTGCGATACCTATTGTGTGAAATAGTCCAGAACAGGAATCATTATAACAGTAGTCAAAACACCTAAGACATGTATCTACTGTACTTTATCAAATAAATATAATCTATAGCTAAAACAGAACACGTGTTTATTTTGTGCTTTCTCACCTTAACTTGTCCAGAATTTTCGACGAGCCAAAGTAGCGGCGACACAAACCGGTTAAACAGGTTGCGTATTAGGTTGCGGTTGACTATGTGCAGGGAAGGAGGCAGCACGTTGAGCCACGACTCCATCAGAGCCTTCCAGCCGAGACCCTTGGGCTCCAAGTAAATCATGCCACACCGAGATACCTAGTAAGTACCTTATTTATTTATTTAACACTTCACAGTACAGAGTACAGAGGCGGACTTAATGCCATGTTTATTATAATTATACCTTCGTTGTCACTTTCGAATGTTTCATTTTATTGAAACTACTTAACTCATATGAATCAATCAATTTGACCATCTTCATACATTAAAAGTCATGTTGTGTCCGCAAAACTCGAAAAGTAGTCGATGGATTTACTTGATAGTTTTATATAACGTTGCATTTCTAAGAGGGTTTCATATACTTTTCTCCTGAAATTCCCCCGGAAATATGTCAGACTCAGTCACAGCGAAGCGTGGTGAGTTTAGCTAGTATTATTATACAAAGCAACAGCTAGAACCTGTCAGTTTTCTCCAATCAGTTGATAGTACGAGAATAGGAATCCTTGGACCAGATGCTTAAAAACTCAAATATGCTCCCACTTAGGTACAGACCAATAAAGAAATAGGTAGCCTTCTTAAATATGAATGGTTCTCACCGTAGCCGGGGAAGCAGCCTCCAAGTCCATGGGTTCAAAGATCAGGTTAGTAGTGGGAGCTAACTGAATGATCTCTCCGCTCATCAGACACAGCTTCTTGTTATCGTCGAGCACTGTGTTCAAGTTCTCTATCCATATCGCGTCAACAGGGCCGTCGAATACCAACCATTTTCTAGAATTGTAATTGAGTTGATGATGAGCTTATGATCCATGAGATAGTAGACCGTGGGCAAACGTAGCGTTCAGGCTAGCACATTATAGAGGAACCACACACACCGTTACGTAACACATAGCAAAAGTCAACCTGCATCTGCCTTTTGTAGGTATGAACCGTCACTCAGGCACGCCACGGCCACGTCCCGATTTAGTTATAATAGATATAAACTGACCTTAAAACAACTACTGAATTTAGTTCTGCCAAATATACCAAACCCACATAAAAAACCCATTTTCCGAGATAATTGTAATGACTTTGGATAGTAACCGCTGAATAATTTTAAAGCATACGTTTTTTATTGTTTTAGTGTTGGATTAGTTTCACGTATTTAACGCAATTAATAATAAATTGTAGTTTGGCTCATTAAGGCCGAACTAAGTCCAACTTACCGATTGTCGTTGGTAGAGACTGCGAAAGCCCGGTAGCTGACAGCGAGGATGCCGTCAGACCACTCGTGGGAGACCGGGTCAAACTGCCCGTACAGTTGACCCATTGTGATCGACTTCGGGTTTATAACTGTCCACTCAACTGGATTCTCTTCCATCGTACCCTTCAAGTTAAATGAAACGTCGAATGAGCGTAAGCTAAAATTTCATCAATTTTCGCTCAAAGGCTGGATCGACCATGAAATATTTAAAAATGTAATCGGCTGTGCCATGAAATATTTGAACAACGCCACTATTCACATACCTTGACAGCGACGCACTCAAGCGCTGCTGCTAACGCGTGATAGCATTTTGTCTTCCCGGCGAATGGAAAACCGACCAACATAAGTCCGTGCCGCACTAAAATCATTTCGTACAGTTGCAACACCTGCAAAGTTTTAAAACATGTAAATAACATGAGTTTTATTACTTACCAGCGGCTTCGGTCGCGTTAATTTAGAATTTGGCAATCAACTTAGGTTGTACTCTGCTTGTAATAATATAATTCAATCATGATTCGAAAGACACGTGGCGTTATCTATTATCATAAGAACGTTATTGTTGTTTTCCTCGAGAGCAGGACTTTTTTTCGGGTTATGGTATGGTTTTAATGATTATAAAACTGTATTAAGCCATATGTGTTACGGTCTCGAATCAAATTTTAATCAATATACAACCTGACACTTATCTGCAATTTGCAAAAAGCGTTAGAAAATTTGAATTATCGGGGTTCCTTAGCGCTGGGAGGACAGCGTAGGAATAAGTCTTTGCTTACTTCACAAAAACTTAAAAGACGTTTTAAGTTGCGGTAATGCATAAATGCATTTTGTTAATTATTTCATATGCTTGAACTGTGACCCCAAATACATTTAAGCATTGTTAGTCATCCATCGTTACCTTTTCAATGAAGAAATCATTACATTGCAAGTTGAGTCGGACACAGACTTCCTTCAGACACGTGACCAATTCAGGAAGACCAGCCAGTGGTAGCGGCAGACCAGGGAACAGATCACCGATGATACCCTACAACACATTACACATACATTATTTAAAAGCGTTAGGAGATGTACATAAACATTACTTATAGCACATTATAATTATTTCTTAAAAACCTGACGTAAAACCCATAAATGGGTTTAATTATGGACTAGATTGAAGTCAAGAGTAGGTCCATTTAATATTAAAAAATATATAAATAACATTAACAAAGTCGTAGCCAAAATAATCCAAATAGTTTTAATTAATACCTCCTAAAAAGTTGCTATTATAGGTAAGCAATCAAGGATTATAAGGAAGCTATTTGCGGACGATATATTATCTGTTATCGTGCCAGATGAGCCAAATATAAAGTACGAAGATTCACTAAGAAACACCATAGATACAATAATGAATTGGCTCAAAGACAACAAACCTACAGCTAATATTTCGAAAACTAAAACTCTGCAATTTTCAAACTATCCATTCACACATCCATCATACCTTTAGACATACATTATAATAACATTAAAATTGAAGAAGTCCTGGACACTAAGTTCCTAGGTATAACCTTAAACAGACATTGTAACTGGAAAGCACACAAATGATAATTTAAATAAATTTGTCTTCACATTAAAAAGGCTCAGGAAATCGTCAAGCATAAAAACTGCTATGGCTGCGTATCATGGCTACGTTGGGTCTGTCATCAGATACGGTCTACTCATATGGGGCTCTAAAAGATGCTCGTTCTCTAAAAGAGCCAAAAGAGAAAAAAATGTACAAGAGCCATCTGTGGAGTCGGGCCGTTCGAATCATGCAGACCCTTATTTAAAAAAAATACGATTACTCTCTCTCAACTAGTCTATACATACTAGAAGTGGGAATATTTGTGAGAAAACACCTAGATGTCTATGCTAAAGCCTCAAAAAATAAAATATTTGTCTCAAAATAACTGCTATAGTATGTCTGTCAAAGTCTACAACAAAATACCTAAACAAATAAGAGAACTCCCATTTACTTATTTAAAAAAAAAAACAACTAAAAAGATGGCTGTTTAACAATGTTTTTTACACAATAAGTGAATTTTTAACTTTTAAGCCCAACTGTACCTAATGGTTTCACTGTACGTACCAACCTAACTATGTGTAAAAATACTACATAATATAAATATTTTGATAGGTACTCATTATTAATTTAAATTATTATAAGGGAATCAACCTGCCAAAAACATTTATCAATACACGTATGTAACTATACATCAATGTAGCCATGAACAATATGAGTCGCAGCAACCCCAGTCGGGGTGGGGTTTGTTAGGCTGGACAACGCCCCGGGCGTCACAAGCAGAAGGGGCTAGACATTGATTTTTGAAAATACAAAATTGAACATTCATTTGCAGGCACGCTGCAAAAACAATAATCGCCGCGGGCGTCAAGCTTCATAAAGCGAGCTCGGAATTACACACACTCTCGTTACAGTACAGTCAGATCGGTGTATATGGTAGTGACATGTGAGATTTTTGGTATCAAATTAATGGAATCACCGGAAAAAAATATATAAGGGGGTTATTATTTTTTAGAGATCTACTAAGACTTCACATCGTCAGTATTTGTCCAGCGCAGAATAGCCTTAATGTTATTTTGCCCTTAGCCTGTGCTGTGTCTGTTACGCGAATTAAGCTTAATAATGCGAACGATACCTTTATATCGTCATTACAGCCTTCTCGAGCGTTGAACACCACGAAAAAGGACGAAAATACCTACACCAATTTTCATTAAATTTCGAAATTCTCTTGGGAGCACAATGGTTCGCGGCGCGTTGTGTCAGCGTTGATTCGCGAAGCCCTCGTCAGTGCGCGCAGGCGATGCTCATTCCCCTCGCTCGTACGAAGGCGTTGGGCATGTACCGGAGAAAGACGGGAATAGGAAGTGCCAACGAGTTAATCAAAAAAGCGATAATCTAATTCACAGAAGTTAGCCAATACGAAAACAATAATCTAATCCAATGAATTTTTATCTAACAATCCGTATAAATCCGCGCAACCAGCCAGCTTAAAGTCCGTTTCAAAAGAAATATATACCAGAAATGAGTCTCTCACCATAAATAGTGGCACGTCGGGCTCCAAGAACTTGGGCAGGTTGACGTCTTTGATGGAGCGCAGAAGGATCAGATCCTCGACCTCGTCGGGGTAGCGCAGTTTCAGTGCACCGGCCGCACGCAACACTGACTTTACCGCGCGCATACCTAGCATTACAAATACCTTACTCATAAGTTAACCAGAATTATTAGATTACCTAAAAAACATTTCACTTAGAAGTTACGAGTCCCGACAAATTCACATTAAATTCCTTGGCAGAAGTATAAACTAAATTCGTCTCGCTCCCGTTATGTACCGAAATTAACCCACAGGAACGTTTTAAATGAAGCCTATAACACTCGGGGATTATGTAACTCCTCCAAGTGAAAGAATTTTTTTAATCGGATCATTAAAAACCTTGGTCACCAGCTTCCCCAATGTTATAAAGAGCGAAACACACACAATCAACTGAATATTTTAAGTTAAACCATATTACCGTAATCGTAATGGCACTGCGAGGACAGTTGTTCCGAGCACAGCTTGTAAGTGGCGACGATCTTGACGGCGAGCGGCTTGGCGTTCAGGTAGCCGAAGGCGTACAGTTCGATCTCAGAAATCAGCACATAGTCCGGCACCATCATAGCCACGGATCGGAACAATGCCTGGACAGGGAAACAATCAAAATACCTAATAATAAGACCCATACAAACTCGCTGTGTTTTTCATCGCATAATCTTAACATAACTATGTTTGAATTACACGAGATTGTGTATCAGGCAATTAACTTGTCTCGCCGCCAAAAACTTACCTTGAGGTTATCAGGCAGGTCAGATCGTCCAGCGTATCCGGGGTTCATTGTTATGAATGTAGCACAGGACTTGTCGAGCTGCAACAACGTGCCTTCGAACAGCATTTCCGAGGAGCCGGAGTTGATGCCTCGTTGGATGGAGAGGATCTGCTGTGCTACTACGGATAGCACTTCCAGGTCGATGCGGTTGAACTCGTCGAAGCATGACCAGGCGCCGCAAGAGGCCAAACCCTGGGTTGCATAACAAACATTTTAGTTTTCCCACTGGCAAAAAAGTAGGCAGTCTTCTGGTGGTAAGCTAGCCGAACTTACTTACTGTCTCTAAGTTTTTTCACTTGACAGAGCATCTTGTCGAGTTTGCGATTACTAAAAGAGTAGGAAGCTTTAAGTCGCTAATACCTAGTCTTTGACAATACCTTGAAGAATTTCCCGAGGGCAATATAGTCGAGGCCATCAGAGCAGTTGAACACGACGCATTGTTTTGCCACAGCTTTAGCCAGATCTTTGACGGTTTCTGTCTTACCAGTACCGGCGGGGCCTTCTGGAGCTCCGCCTGTGAAAGTCGAGGTTTCAGTTAGTTGAAAATGTTTTGGGAAGTTTAATAAATAAAAAAATATACATCTTTAATTCAGACCTATTTCAGTCCATAAGTTGTTAGTGGGCTTATATGCTATGTATAAACATATATATATATATATATATGTATTTAAATATATACTTTTAATTTTTTTTCTGTTTTTTTTATATGTATATTTATGTGTATGTATCATATGTACTTATATGTGCTTATGTGTATGTTGTGTGTATTAAACATATCGGGTTTTCGAAATTAAGATACCAAGCGCTACACATTCTCAATTCGTTATTTAAAACAGTGTTAACAAACTTATAATGTGAGCCAAAGAGACGTCAAAAGATTAACACCGTGATGATCTTTTCCGCTTTTATACAAAAGTGGCTCCAGCATACACTACAAATCCTGGACGCCCTATGCATGTGCCCAAGACGACCACCACGGAAAGTATTCATAAAGATTTCCCCTGGTAAAAGAGGCTTCTGAATACAAAATATTCGTAGTTCGCATGAGTAAAAAAAGCGTACCCAAATTAAGATGTAAAGCACCAAACAAGGTCCTGAAGCAACGATCGGTGAGCGGTGTGACGACAAGTCTACCGGTATTCCCGAGGTACTCATAGCCGTACATCAGCGTGGAGTTGATCATGCGGGTCAAGCACTGCCAAGTATTGTCCTCTTGTAGCTATAACATCAAGATAGTATGAATTTTACCAACGAATTACCGAGTAACTTGTTAATATAACACGTTTTTTTTTGTTGTAAAAATTCTCCAAAGTATGCTATGACGTATTTTTACAGTTGGTTAGTAATTGAAGTATATGTTTTAGAAAAGGTTACCAGCCAATAGTATCGTATTTGGGAGAGCCAGTTGAAATCATTGTCCTGCTGCACTTTAAGTTCTATGAGCAACATCAGCACATCTCTTGCGTGGACGTCTAACACCACCAACGCTCCTGGAATTATAATAAAAAGATTGCGTTTTAAATATAACCTGTGTTACTCAAAGATACTGTAGCTTCCCATTAGTGAAAGAATTTTCGGGATTGGCTCAGTAATTCCGAAGATTACCGCCTACATCCAAACTTAATACAAACTTTACAGTTTTATAATCATTATCTTCTTGCCCTTGTCCCATTCTATTTGAGGTCGGCGCAACACGTTTTCTTCTTCCATTCTCCCCTGTCAGACGTCACGGCATCATTTAGTCCTTTCTCTTTCATATGAGTCTTCACACAATCCAGCCATCTTTTCTTTGGTTTTCCTCTCCCTCTCATTGGTTTGACGACTTGAAAACAGGATTTTGGCCAAAAGACAAAGATAGTGGCTTGTTGGACATAATTGGGCTTGCCATCTATTTTACGATGGTGGTTGTCAAAGAGCTGGGCCACGACAAAGCTAAGGTACCATTCTCTTGTTTATTTACCTACTCATAAGAGAAAGATGACTCTATATTTCAGTATCTACCGAGTGTAATCCTGTTCTGCAAATTGAGATGACCGCGAACCAAGTCGACGATTTTTGATATTTGGAAATTACACTTGTCCCAGTACGCCCTCATAGCAGGAATGTTGATGTGAATGGCTTCTGTTACTTCTGATGTCCAGAAAGTCATGGCTATACATTGTACCTATAAATAAATGATTTAATTGAAAATACAACAACAGATACACAAAGTCAACCTTAGTTTTACATCCAAAACAGGAAAAGATACATTAAAACCAATTTCATTTCAATTCATGTCTAATCTATATGCATGAATTGACCTTAACTTCTAATTTGATTAAAGTGCATCTATATAATTTGGATAATAGCTTCGAAAGCTTAATATTGGTTGCACCTCAAATGGCTACAAGTATATAACTAATTTGATACTAACGGTTTGGCCTGGCCACACGAGCACCCATTCGTCTCGTTTTCGGTTCAGATAATCATCGTATGACAGGGATACTACATTATGGACAGATGCTTTCATCGCCTTTTCCAGTTCCAGCAACCATTTCTCTACCTAAAACGTAAATGAGTAATAATTATAATCAACAACCACACAAATAGAAACAATGAAGAAGAATGCCACTTTACCTGTCCTCTCGCGGCGGCAGTGTTGATAGTTAAAGTGAGCAATACGATCTCTCCTTCTGAGGACCTCATGTGTGTTACCACCATATCACTGGTAAACGTCAATCGCGCGATACCTTCGAAACATTTCTTGAGGTGAGGTTGTACACTGTTAAAATAGGAACAATAAAATTTACTCGATTTAATACATACAATATAAGTAATACTTAGACTGTGAAGATGCGGCTGATAATCGACCAATGCCTATGCCTACAATTGATTCATATCACCGCGGCATACATATAAAAAATCATGTTAATCAGTGAAAAAACCCACCGCGTAGGATCCTTAGTTTCGGACAGGATTTCAAGCAGTTCGTCGTTGGAGAGGAAGAAGAAACGAGGGAAGTATAGACGCTTCTTCTCCAGATATGCATTGAGGCCACGCTGGACCATCTCCAGCAAGTTGTTGGACTTCTTTAGCCTGTCCAACATCTTCTCAATCTGGATGACGTCAAGTACTCGCGGCTCTTGGGAAGCGGCCTTCATTATCTCGCGCCACATCTGTACGAGCATGATTAATGTAAACAGAAATATTATCAAGAAGGTTTAGATACCTGTGTGAGTTTGCTCCTAAAGAAAGCTGTAAAAAAGTAACTAAACACATTACCTGAGCGTACCTTATTAGTAAATACACTAAGTAGGTACCTATGCTAAGGCTGATTTTATAGTCACGCGTTTCAGCAGCGCCGTCGGAAGCGCGCGCGCTTGGATATGTATTGGGGTAGTAGTAGCGTTTCAAATTCGCGCGCTTGAGCAGCGCCGTTCGGTGTTCCTGTTCAACAGCGCGCTGCCCAACGGCGCGTCTAGCGGCGTGACTATAAAACCAGCCTAATGGTTTCCAATGATTTTGCAAAGCTGTAATAAAATATCTAGCAATTTCACGAAAATCAAGTTGACATGATAACTTCCAACTTCAAAACTAGCCCATATCTTTAGGGCCAGATACATGCCTTATCAACGGCACTGAACCGTCGTCCCTCTTCCGGGATCTGCTGCTGAATATCGGGCGAGGAAAAGATGGGCTCCAAATACATCCAAGTAGCTTGAACTTTCAACCACTCGTCTAGAATCTCTTGTAGAAGAACTAACTTGCCCTCCCAGTCACTGTAGGAAAACCAAAACCAATGTCAATCCAATACTCGTGACATTAAAATAAACTCTAAATTATACTTTCTATTATTTCTCTGGTTAAATATTAAAATATGTCAGTTTCTAGCTATAACGATAATAACACCATATTATTTCACAAAGGCAAATTCTAGAGGAGTATTATTTATAATATTAAAACATACCGAATAATTTCCTCAAATGGTTTGATATACGGGGAGTTCTTCATAGTCTGAGTCTTAACAATATGATCATCCAACAGCAATTGAATTTCGTCAACACTTGATAAAATGTGAGTCCCAGTATCCCTGAAATTATGAAATGTCGTTAATAACATATCGGTAACTTACCATTTATATCTATTATTTTATTCGTAAAATACTACATTATTTTATTTTATTAGTAGCGCGGCTTCAGGTTCGCCGGGTAAGGTTAATCATAATTTGTACTCGGCAAAAGTCTAGCTTTCTATCAAGGGGTGTTTTTGAAATTGGATTTTTAGTTACGGGCATTATCTCGTATATTCCAACTTTAACTCTTTATCATTTAAGTGTAGTTAAGAACGAAACAAAACAATGACTTACTTGTAACTGAGAATTTCGAATCTGAGATCGGCCCATTCCTTCATCATTTTGTCTAGTGCCCGTTCGAGGTTGTTCTCCTTGGTGGCGGCTTCCGATATGCTCTCGAACTTTTCAATGTAGTCGCCCAAGTTGAAATCGATCACTTTCTCCAGCGACAGTTCGTCATCCACGACAATAGGGAATCCAACAATTTCTGAAATCTTCTCCCAATGACGCAGCTTCATGCCAGGGTTCCCAAGTGTTTGTATTATCGGCATATGGCCCTTGAACTCATCCATTTTTTCTCTGAAAGTTATTAACTCTCATTTATAAATTTATTGCTACTATAAAGGGTGTGCCCTTAACTAAGCCGAGAAGTGCTTCCCGTGACTCGTCATTGCAATTTTTTTTTTTTGTTCTGGACCATACATAACCTTCTTGTTATAGAGATATTGAAGGGCCAAGTTTTTAAAATACAAGATTTACATGTTACAAATTGCCTTCCAATATCTCCATGACTTCTGTACCTACTGTTCAATGTATCCATCAGCCTAATGATTTGAGTGTGTTTCATTGAGCTGATTGAGTGCTACCGTAAACCATGATTTTGCACAGCAAAAATAAGTTGATTGTTTGTAAATTTTTTCAGTGTTACTTATTTTGATGTACAAAATGCTTGCTGATGGCTTCGTGAAGTCTGTCTACTGTGTGTGATTTTCTTTAAAAATAATAAACCGGTCTACCTCACAGAAGTAGCGAGGCGATGAGTGTCTGGAACTTCCGCGAATGACTTCTCCAACTTGTATACAATTTTATAGTAATAACTGACGTCACCTTCAATGTCTTCTGGATCAAAACTTCCTACCTAAAATATATTCAATTATTTGAAATTTTACATGGCAACAGACTAAGAATACAATTAATTCTTCCACCTTCTTTGTCTATTACTTATCTCTTGGGGTTAACCAATCGCTTTCATTATAATCCTTAAATACTTATATTTATAACTCTTTTATTGAAACGCGATTCATCTCATCAGATGTCTGAGAACCCACGATAAACGACAAAATGATTTCATTCAAAAAATTTCCACTAAAGTTAATTATTTTTTACTTTAAGCATTCTTGAATCTGCATTTGTATTTCAAAATTCTCCTCTCCGCTACAAATATATACGTCGTCTTCTTCAAGAATGATACAACACGGTCGAAGAGTAAACCTACCGCACTGCCGAAGATACACTTACTTTAGAAGACATCCAGGTGTTATATTTCTCAAGGAAGTCATACCCTGCATCGAACAGTTTCTTAAACGGCAACAATGTATCGTATACATTCTTCCTCTTGGGATACTGTGACAACTCCCACCCAAACGATGCTTCTTCTTCGTTAAACTGGTCTATCTTAACGAGGGCGTTTGCTAACCTGACAGGAGAAAACACAACTTTTAAAGTATAAGTATATCATGGCGTGTAATAATAAAACTGTGCTAAAATTCTAATTAAATCTCTGTTCGTAACGTAACCTAAATATGAAAACCTGTAAAGTAAAACCAATTGAGGATCCTAATTTTAAACACATGCATCAACCGGATGCAACTGTTATTACGGGAGGCAGCGCGCAATTTTTGCGAGCAATTTTTTGTCGAATGAAATTCATTTCTAGTAATATAATAGTTTTAGTATGCACTGATACCTATAGGAAAACCTAAAGTTACAGCATGTCATAATTTCGATGCGGTCACCTTCGACCTAAAAAAGATAGTCAGCTGCATCTAAGCGGGGGGAATATGGAAATGCGTAAATGAAATTGGTATTTTGAAAAGCCTAGGCGAATTTAGCCTATATTGGGCAAAATAGGTCAAAGCTGTCAACGAAACCATGACTTAGATTTTGAAGAAAAATAAAACTACATTTTCATTTTCAAAAGTTTTTGCCTGAATTAGGAATCGAACCCGTTTAATAACCGAAATAAAGTACAAAATATCCAATTGTCATGCAATACATTATTATTAAATTAGTAAAATATTTATCTATGTCAAATTATAAATTCCACATTCAATGGATTCGCTTCAATGTATTGTCATCTAGAAATTCTCTTATTGAGTAATAACATTTACTTATCAATAATTCGTGTAGTTTTTTTTTTGAAGGTATTTATATCGCTCATAGTTCTGAGAAAAGGTGGAAGATTATTAAAGATACGTGGGCCCATACAAAAGATGCTTTGGTGCAAAAGCTTTGTTTTACTGGCTACGGTGCGCAGCTTGTCTTTGTGTCTGGCCCTAGTGCAAAATTCAAAACGGTTTGGATTTGTTTTTTTTTTTTTTAATTTATGAAATTAATGTGGTCTGCATGAATCCACTTGGTGTATATTCCACATTGTCCTGATACACCGTTTTTGAGCTCTAAAAGCATGCTCTTTTTCAACAGAGTTGCCCCAGAATATGATGCCGTAGCGTATGATTATAGCAACATATCCATGATAGGCAGTTAATAATGCAGACTGACTGACGGTGTTCCGTAATCTGAAGAGCATAAGAACTCTGACCGAGTTTTTTGCAGACTTGCTCAATATGTGACTTCCAAATTACTTTCAGTTTCATCACTTCGTCATAATTCCTATAGTTTCGAATTTAGACAAATGTGCCATCGAAAATTTTAAGCGTATATTCCCCTCGCTCACATGCAGCTTACTATTTATTTTAAGTTGAAGGTGATTCCAAAACTCCCATAAGGATTTGACGAGATTAGATTTTTTTTTCAACTTTGTCTTCCTGTAATTTTGGATTCCCCACTTCTGGAGCAGCTGACGCGCAGATCATATGATTTTCAGCCGGTAAAAAAGACCAGATTAACGGTAGGTAGGTAGTAGGTAAGAGGTACCTACTACCTACCTACCGTTAATCTGGCCCATGCTATGTGAATACTTGGGCTGACGAGTAATTGAGGAATTATCCACTGCTTAAACACATAAAAAGTCTAATATTAGTAGGTGCAGGTCATATCTCGGCTACGTTTCACTATCCGCAATGCACAAGTCGTCCTAACTAAACTGGCTACACACAATAACAAAAGATTTTTATTGTTTTCTTCAGAAAGATTTAAACTAATGATCACGGTAAGACTTACTTTTCATCCAAATGTCGTGCCCGGGAGACGTATTTCGGTAATTCATTGATTTCTCCCCAATACTGAACGTCATTGCATTGCATTTCATAAATATTCAGATCATCAATAAACTTCGCAATGCGAACCTACAAATAATGATAAACAGAGTATTACTTCAAATTCTATGAAAGAACATACCATACATTGGGTAAATTGTTGTCGGAAGCAAAATATTGAATGTTACCTTTAACAGTTCTTGATATTCCAGCATCTTCTGATCACAAATGTTCTTAGACTCGTCAATTATACCAGGCATGCGAGCATACCTAAAATATACGAAAATAACTTAAATGCATTGTATACGTTTGTTTTATTTTATTTGTTTTCTTTTCTTTTCCAATAATTTAGTCTCAATATTTTATCAAATAAGGGAAGTAGCGAGTCAACCCCAACACAAGTATTTTAATTACTTACTGGGGCTGTCTCAACTCATGTATAGAATGTAACTTTTGAGACACAATAAACATTTATTTATTATTATTTATTTATTTTATTATTTAAGTAAATGGCCAGCCAGCCACCATATAGACGATATAATTAAGGAAAAGACGAACATGTCCTAGCATTCTTTGCTTCTACCAAAACACTTAACAAGTATGCTTCGCTTGCATGATAAGTGGTGATGTTAAAGGAAGAGTTGTGGAAGGTCCTAATCTCTTTTTTTTACTTTGACTGTATTGTCCCACTGCTGGGCAAAGGCCACCCCCATAGCCGTCCACTCTTCTCTCCGTGCGGTTTTCTCCGGCTAATCTCTCACAAACGCCTTTAATACGTCACGCGGGCCTCGCCTTCCTCGACGATGACGCCTGTCTTCTGGCACCCACTGTGTGACGACTCGAGCCCATCGGTCTTAGTGCATTCTGCAGACATGCCCCGCTCAATTCCACTTCAACTTAGCAGTCTTATGGCCCACATCGGCGATTCCAATTTTTGAGCGTATTGTGGTACTGCGAATTCTGTCACTGAGCTTTATACCAATACGCTACGCTCCATCGCCCTTTGGCAAACCTTGAGCTTGGTATTTTGCGACGACCTAATCCTTTAAAACATAAAATATCTTATCAGTGGCTGATAGACCGATAAATATATTTGACGTACTACGAGTACTGAAAGCTCAAACACCTTTTTTGGCCATGTATCTATCTTCCTTTAAAAATCGCAAACTTACACTCAGGGGCAAGGGCAAAAAATCGAGCCATAAGCACGCATACGTTAATGGATTTGTGCGTCTATCAGCTACTTTAAAGTTGCCTCACCAGTGGAAGGTTTGGTTGTTAGACTTGAGCTCTAAGGGCGTGAAGTTAGTGTAGTCTCCCAAGAAGACGATGTATCTCATGACGTTGCGCAGCTTGTCCTCCATCTCGGCGAGGATGATGTCCTCCACCTTCTTGACGTAATTTATCAGTTCCATGAGAGCCGCCGTGTCCGGTGGTGGAGTTAGTAGCGTGTTTGCTATTGAAGCGTATTCATCGTAAATCCTGCAACAAAAAATCAAATGTAAGCAATCTTAAGAAAATTAACTAAATAGCAGTTATAAGTGAGTCACGAGATTTTTAAACTAACCCTTTGATCATCGTTTGATAATCATCAGTCATTCTCCTCAACAGTGTATTAGCCAGCCTAGTCGCAGCTCCTCGCAGCGAGGTGATAAGTTCACCCCGCTGCATCTGAAACATGCCGATGACGATGGTTCCCTCAAGTTTAGAAGGGATCTCCCGTGCCAAATCAACGTATTTTACAGACTCCTCGCAATACTCCTCAAACGTCATCTCCGGGTCCGCATTTATAAAAGCTTCCACTTGATGTAGAGACTGTCAGACAAACATATATAATGCAAAAAGTAATTTAAATATAAGAATAAAATGCCCTTTAAAAACATTTGGTTTAAATCAGTCACCTCGCCGTTCAATAAACATATGTAGTCATCAAAATCTTGAACTCTCAGTTCGGGACCTATTCTTTGGTCCGCAATCAATTCTCTTATTTGTTTTTTATAATTGTCTATTAGTTCCTCGTCTATGATGGGCTAAAAAAAAAACATTATATGATTTATGGATAAACAATAAATACCTAACTTAAGTTCGAGTAAAGTAACATTGACACGGTTGTCTCATCTTACCCTCAGATTGGGGTCGGCTCTTGAATCCCTAAAATCTTGATATAACAAAGTTTCCAAACGAGGTGACTGACGACATGCATCAATCAGAAAGTCATATAAAAGGCTCAACTGATCTTTGAACTGCTTAAAAGTGGGATCGAATTCGATAGCGTCGTTTGTAAATCCCAAATTTATTATGAATCCTTGATTATTTCCCTGCAAAAAAATATATTTAAAATAGTTCAGATTTTTATCAACTATGTGTTTATACCTTATATATAAGCATATCTTTAAACTCCCCAGGGCTTGCAGACGCTGCAGTCTCGACATAGTCTATAGTGATAGCTAAACAACCGAATTCGGTCGCAAAGTTAATACGATCCGGATGTAACGATATTTGGTAGTCTCTACACTCAAACTTATCGAATGTCATTGAAGCAGTGATATCCTAGTGGTGTGACCTTCGGACTGCCAAGTGATAGGTCTCGAGTTGGAACCCAAGACACGTACCGTACTGATTTTTGGATTCGCACATGCGTATTGCATAATTCAACATCCATTTATTTTCAGGCTACTTTGGCCCATAGAATTATACCTTATAGACTAATAAAAATAATAATATGCCATGTCAGCCCATGGTTTAATTGCCAAGGGCCTCGACCAATATCTCAGGAGGCTCTCGTTAGGCAGCTGGATCAAGGGCTTGATTCAAAAAACGGTACTTCTGGACACGGCTCGTATTGTTAGGAGGTTTCAGAGCCCTGAGTGCCGGTAGCTTGGACCCTGTTCCCGATACCGGTGGGCTACAATTTTTATATTTTTAAATGTTTTTTTTTTAATTTTTGTTACTTAAAATATTTAAAAATGTAAATAAAATGTTAGAAAAATGAATAAAGAGAATAATAATATCTTGCGACAACCAACACACCGCCATCTGATCCCAAACTAGGCAGAGCCTGTACTATGGCAACCAGACAACTGATAAACATACTTATTTATTTCTAAATACATACATATTCCGAGTAGATAAATTACACACCCAGATACAGAACAAATAATCGTACTCATCGCACAAAGATTTGTCCTGTGTGGGAAGACTATCATACATATGATAAAATACACATTGTATTAGTAAAAAGAACCTTAAAACTACATAGGTTTGTATCACTTCACTTGTGCACTATGTCACTGTGCGTCATTTGGCACTTGCCCGTAGAAGCGCCGGAACACCACTCAATATCCTCCTCCAAGACAAGGTGCAGATAACACGTTGCACCACGAACGCCTAAAAGTTGACGTTGCGGCGTGACTCAACCATGCTGGTTGAGTACGGCACGTAGTTGGTCTTTGTACTCCACGATGTCCTCCGCCATAGTGGTGTAGTGTAGGCGTGAGATGTATACCGGAGAGTTCGCCTTCGCGGCACGAATAGACACGAAAAACTGTGATACCAGATTAGACACTAACAACACGATGAAAGAATTATATTACTATTACCATTTTGTACCTACCCCCACATCCATAATGTAGTCGGTGAACTCCTCCATTGATTTCAAGCATAAAGTTTGAAGATTGTAAGTCATTATACATCCCAGACAGTTGTAGAAATGCTTCATTTTCTGTACTTGTTTCGGGTCTGGTATTAATCTCTTTTTACTACCCTGAAGAAAGAACACAATAAAACTTAATAGTTTATCCTGAAGATTTGAGATGATTACAATTCTGTTAAGCTAATTTGTTGGTCCTATTTTTTACCTGAAGAAAAACAGCTTGAACAGTTGGAATCCACTGGTGTGTAAGCACATTGCCAGCCGCTTCTATGTGTCTTTTGCAAACAAAAGAGAAGTCTTGTAGCTCGTATGCCTCGTTCGTTGTCATTATATCTTTCATGCTGATCAATCTTAAGTCACTAAAACATGTGAAATATGATGATGCAGAAAATATATTTTGTAATGCTATTTTCAAATTTAGTAGGTAAGATTTTGTGTTTTCTTACTTGAATTGTTTCCACCATATTGCTAACACCTGAGCGATACAAGGGTTCATGCAGTGAAGGTTCTTAGTCAAGTATTTCTGTGCTACGGCGTACCGATTCCTCCAGGCATCGTCTTTCATTGCCATTTCTTGTTTCAGCGGGGTATCTTCTTCCTCTAACGACTCTTCCTGCGGAATTTAAATCAGAAAAGGTCTCTAAATACTGTGTGACAATGCTAGGTTTTGCTTAGATCAAAGAAATTGGCAAGCATGGGTTTTGCTTTGGTATGAACGCAACCATTAGTGCAAGATATGTCCATGTGCGCGAATATTTCGGTAAACACGCGCACATTTTGTTCATGTTAACTTGAGCGAGTCCCAAAGAAAGAAACATTTGTACGGCACACTATGCGGCACTGTGCCGCACACCGGTGAAATCGCACCATTACGTTTGCCACATCTAACAACACGTGTGCAACTAAAGTTTTCAAATTGATATTGATTAAAAATAGTAAGAATGTTCACGAAATTGTTCAATTTGATTTTCCGAATAATCACCTTTTAGGAGATGCACGTCTTCCTGTACTAAATCAAAAACGATTTTCATAATATAGTCCTTGACTTTGAATTAACATTCATACCTTTTTAGATAGCTGATAAGACAAGGATATTTTCATAGTAATTTGTACATCTGGCGTAATATTTTTTTTGCACTTTACAACATTTTGTATGAAGTATCTCAAAAAAAAAATGTTTGATTAGTATACTTTGCCAGAGTTTTGAGCATTTTTGAACTTTTAATTATAACAAAGGTATGCTACGGCATGAACTATGATAATGACTTAAATTTCAGCACAGTCGCGCCGGAAGTCATTTTAAAATTGGTTTCAAATGATTTAATCTGGTATTTTTCATTAAAAAAATAACTCAAAAACTACTGAATTTCGGTAGAACATTTGGTGGTTTAATTTGTTGTATTTTAATCCTACTATGACGTCCTGCAAGGAATACGTTGAGTTACCAGTAACCCTGTAGGTATATACTATTTATAACCATATCACGTGAAAAAGGCAATCAAGAGGAACTAGACCCTCAAAAGCTCGGAAAATATTTTATAATTATGATAGTGCAGATATGGGTAACATATTTGTAGGTACCGTGTTAGGATCTTTCAGCACGAAATCCACAATCGCTTTTTTCATACTCATCATAAAATCTTCGCGCATCTCATCTGTACACGTAAATAGAGTTTCCTTCCACTTCTTTAATTTCGGGGATACAAGATTGTGTACTCTGAAAAATATGTGATATGATAACAGAAAACTGAAACATGAAAGGTATAAATGCAAAATACCTACTTATATTTATTTAAATGCGACAGTGCAAACAAGCAGTCTCGACGCTTTACCTAGGTAGGCAGGATTTTTGTTTTTTTTTAATGCAGCCTCACTGATCTCTACAATTTTGTGCTGCACCGATATACAGACTTTTTTGTTTTCTTTTTTTTTGCTATTCCATGCTGTCCCACTGCTGAGCAAATGCCTCGACCAAGTCATTCCATGAACTCTTGTCCCGCGCCACCTCGATCCAACCCGCGCGGTATCCTACCAGGTCGTCGAGCCACCTCTTTCTGGACCGGCCTCGGCGGCACCGTTCATCTGTAGGCACTCAATAGAGACTTTAGGCCGTCATCACGGTCATTAGCGGTCATCGTACATGCGGCTAACGTGTCCCGCCCAATCCCATTACGACCTGGCACCTTCTTGCCGACATCCATTATGCCAGTTTTGAAACGCAGCGTGGTGTTACGAACTCGGCGCGGTCTTGTCTTTTAATGCATTTTTGCATAGTTATTGTATTTACTTACCTTAATATTATCTTGTTGTCCAAAGGCGCTACGTGTATGGTGTCGATACCGTAACGTAGATAGTAGTAATATCTAAGTAGGTTCTGTTCTTCGTCTGTAGGCAGCCCCGTTGGCTGATGTTCATCGTCCTCTTCAGACTGACATATCAACTTTACCAGCTTTAACCTGAATTCTTCACGAGCTTTTCTCATTGCCGTGAAGGTTTTCATTACTGAAAGGAATCAATAGCTTGTCATATTTATTTATAATATGACATTATACCGCTTAGTGGATTTATCTTTCGATTTCTATAGTCAAGTACCTATTCGTTTGGTTAATTTTAAAGAGCAACTATTTGGTACTTACCAACAGTAGAGACCTACCTAACCGATTGATATTTCTTCTAGAACCAAATCAAGATATTAAACTAAATTATAGCAACAAGTAAAATATAAGTATGAAAAGTTAAGAATAAGTAATTAGGTACAGTACCGCTGGACTTCTTCTTCAGGGTAAGTTTCGATGCCTGCAGTTTTGCAGCTTTAGAAGCCGGTGAAGGTAGTTTTAAAACTTCCTCGGGCAATGAAAACAAGGGCCGTGTTCGTACTTTGAAGTCTTCAGGCATTGAAATCTTCGGTATTTTAGGTAGTTTTACATCGGATGTGGATGGAGAGGGTTGACCTTTCTTTCGTGTTGGCTTGTTGTTCTGCATTTTGGCTCCTAAAGAAATTGTTAATTTAGGTAGGTAGATATGTATTCCTATTATTGGGTACTAAGATGATGTGTCTTAAAATGCCACAAAAAAATATTATTTTAACCGAAGCACTGTTGCCAAAGTTGCATAATGGCCTGCATACAAGCTCTATAGCCAGAAAATAAAGGCTTTATAGCGCTTATACATGCCCATATTATACAGTTTGTTGCATTTTTTAAGTATAGTATCTATGTATAAGAAACCATTACACTTAGATGATCTTTTAAGTATCTTGTAACGATAAGAGTACCGAATAAGTTTTCGATGACTCGAACCGAATGGCGACTAATACTTACTACTACTTGTAAGTTAAATCTATGTAAATAAAAAGAAAAGTTCTGACTGACTGACTGACTCAACACATAGAATACTTTTTATCCCGGTAGTATGTTGCCGTGAGATAATTATCGAACTCCACGAGGGCGAAGCCGCGGGCATAAGTAATTTTGGAGTTGAATAATTTTCATTGGAAGTGCGGAGGTAAATTTATTATGAACCTATGACGTTATTTTTTCCGTCAAAATATTCACGCGCCAGCAAAATAATCAAGCTAAATAAATAGAAAATATTTAACACGGTAAGTTAGTGTATGTTTTAAGATTAAAATAATAAATAAATAATAGATAACAAATCGGCATCACGCCTATAGATTCCATGAAGGAAAATTAGACAGAGGCCGCTGAGGTAAACACACCAAGATTTCGCCAGTTATGTTAAGTCCCACGTAATAGGGGCTGAGCCTATTTCCAATAATCCGCACAATAGGACTTTGAGCTAGTTTTGAGAAATTCCTAATGGAAGAAAAACCCAATACTTAACATATGCCCGACCCTGGGGATCGAACCCAAGCCGAGCGTGCAACTATTACACCAACAAGCAAAAATCTAAGGTTGCGACGCTCCTGAGATATTTGTGTATTTCTACCATCGCCATCTGTTTATAGACACACTGTACTTTTTGGCACACACGTCTCGTTATTCTTGTAAATAAACTTCTTCCAACAATGCTCGGTATGAAATTGACACAATACTGTAGGTATAGTTTTATTGTATTTACGAGATTAATATAAAGTAATTGGAAATGTAAGGTAAATCAGGACATTGATAATTTTATTATTTGTCATTCCATGAAAAATGACAAATCTGTAGCATAAACCAAACGTTTTTTGACAGACTGAGTGAGGTTAAATTTCGCAAAATCGTAATCAAATAAATACTTATTGGAAATTTCATATAAAATTTCTTAGTTATCGGCTTTACATCGTCGAACAGTATTAAACAGAGAAAATCATACTATCAAATACCTTTAAACTGCTTTAACCGACTCCCAAAAAGGTAAGCACCGAAATAGTTCTACTTTTTGGTTACCTCTAATACAATTTTCAATTATTTATCACTTATTTATTCTAACAAAACGAACAAAATTAACTGAATTACAAATAAAGTCATTTTCATAACTATCTCAGTATCACGAGAACTGTTATTGTCAAGTATTGATTTCTCCATGGCAACAGACTATCTTCATTTGTTGTAATTTATTTTTAAACAGCCAGTATTATTGAGTTTGGGGAGGTTTTAAGTCTTTTCATTTTAATGACAGTAGCGATCAATTTTATGACTTTTACTATAATTTTCTAGGTTATAATTTGATAATGAAGCTAAAAGCACAAACATATTCAAAGGTAATTCGCGCAATTATGAAGCATTCAATTACTAATCCAAACACAGTAAAACTATTACAACATGTATGTAGGTACATCATTAGACCTTCATTGTTGAAACACTGTATCTGTCTTGCTCAGATATACTCAGATGATGTCATAGCTAGCTGCTTAGGTAGCACATATATTGTGACCTGTTCTAGAGCAACATTGGGAAATTTGTATTTAATATTCTCATTTTTTAATACAGTTCATCCACTGGACTTTAAATCTGCTTTGAACTTTGATTTGTGTGAGTGGAATTTTGTGTTTGTTTATAAATGCTGAAGTGTTCATTTAATTTGCTTGAACAATATAATTATGTGTTCAAAACTAACTGCTAGGTGCTATTGTATAAAAAAGCTGTTTTAATTGTTTCCTACTTATTCTTCTCTATACCATACTATACTATATTATTATAAAATACTTGATTCTCGATTAACCTCTTAATGTGTACTCATTTTTGTTTTTCAGATGATCTTCCAGTTGGTGCGTCGGTTCCACTCAAGTCCGGTGTGCAGGGCGGCAGAATCTTCCCTGCTTGCTAAACTCAGGAAGAAAACCGGCTATACCATTGCTAACTGCAAGAAAGCACTAGAAATGAATAACAATGATGCTGATAAGGTATAACTTCATTGACATGACATAAAATCATGCCTAAATCCACAAAGGATTGGGTAGAGGCGGACACCCACATTTCATCAGATATATTTAAGTTTCACATGATAAAGAGCAAGCCCATTGCCATCAGCTGGGTACAAATTCAGACTCAATTTCATTGACTTCATTGAATCATTGTGAACTTGTTTTACGTATGAAATAAGACCAAACCAAGCAAGGTTTTTAAAGAATGCAACTTTTACAGTATACACAAAAAATGTACTCTGAAGGGTGTATTGTAGGCAATCACTTGACTGGTTAAATGACTAATATAGTTTATTATGCTTATTTGATCACAGGCTGAGTCATGGCTAAATGACCAAGCACAAGCAATGGGTTGGGCAAAGGCCACCAAGCTCGCCGGCCGCACTGCCCTTCAGGGCCTCGTGGCAGTGAAGTTTGACAAGAACCATGGAGCCCTTGTGGAACTTAACTGTGAAACAGACTTTGTTGCCAAGAATGACAAGTTTCAGAAAATGATTGAGGAAGCTACTCTAGCATGTTACAAGTTTGCTCACACGCATATGCAAGCTAAAGGACCTGTCACAAAGGTATAGTTTATTTTAATAATAAAACTTTTGAAGAGGCCCTTGTCCAGCTGACAGTGAACAGTAAATCTTGAATACTGAGGTATACTGGGTGATTCCTTTAACTGAGTTAATTATAACTGGGATAGATTCAGTTCTCTCCATACTGATGGGGATATCCAAAACTATAAGAGTTACATGGAAACTTTCTTACGAAACAGCTCTTTTTAGGGTTCCGTATCCAAAGAAAGGGTAAAACGGGACCCCATTACTATAAGACTCCGCTGTCTGTCTGTCCGTCTGTCACCAGGCTGTATCTCATGAACCATGAAAGTTAGACAGTTGAAATTTTCACAGATGATGTATTACTGTTGCCGCTATAACAACAAATACTAAGTGGGGCTCCCATACAACAGACATGATTTTTTTTGCTGTTTTTATAGATGGTATGGTGGATTGGTATGGAACCCTTCGTGCGCGAGATTGACTCGCACTTGGCCAGTTTTCAAATAAATTTTAGTATATTAATTAATGTTTTTGGTCAAATGTGAGTTGTTGTTCATAAAAAAATACAAAGATGACAAAAATTTTTTTAGTATGCCAAAATTGTTTTCATAAAAAGAGTTACGTTTCCTAAGAAAGTTACCCGGTACTTCTTATGGATTTTGATTTCCCCAAATTGTCCCACATAAAAGAATCACTCTGTATAACTTCCTAGCCTATAATATGACAAACTGACCATTCTGTTGTGGCGCTCAATCACTGGGAGCATTCGCTTCTAATGTAACAATTCGAATTCACTTGTTTCTGTACAAAAATCGAATCTTGGATTGTTTCATTACAGGTGAATGCTCCCAGTGAGGGAGCGCGTTTATGGCTAAATAAATAAAAAAATCCGTAAAACGTTTGCAACGTTATATGGATTTTTTTATTTAAGATATAATTATATGTAGCAACATACACATGAGTGCCCAAACATTTTCAATTCCGTAAATTCCGTTAGTGTCTGAATAATCGGCTATCGCCACAGCGAAGCCGAAGAAAGTTGTTCAGTTCAAGATTGGCTTTTTTCTTCTTAGCCTCTATTGTCCCACTGCTGGGCAAAGGCCTCCCCCATAGCCTTCCACTCTTCTCTCCGTGCGGTTTTCTCTGGCCAATCTCTCCTAAACGCGTCTAGGTCGTCACGCCAGCGTTTTCTAGGCCTCCCTCGACTACGACGCCCGTCTTCTGGCACCCACTGCGTGACGACTCTGGCCCATCGGTCCTGATGCATCCTATAGACATGACCCGCCCAATCCCACTTCAACCTAGCAGTCTTGTTCCCCACATCAGCGATTCCAGTTTTGGAGCGTATTGTCGTATTGTGAATTCTTTCGCTGAGCTTAATTCCTAATACGCTACGCTCCATCGCCCTTTGGCAAACCTTGAGTTTGGACTTTTGCGATTCGGTCAAGGACCAAGTTTGAGCACCGTAGGTTAGGATGGGCAAAATGCACATGTCGATGAGTTTGCGTTTGAGGGATAAAGGTAAGTCACCCTTCATCAGTGACTTCATGGACCAGTAGCTCTTCCAGGCGTTCTCGACTCGGCGGTCAATTTCTCTGTCTTGCCTGTTTTCGAAGGAAACTAGCTGGCCCAAATAAATGTACTCATCGACGTATTGGATTTCTTGCCCATCTACTTCAACCCTACTTTTTGTGCTATTGGTCATCACTTTAGTTTTTGACCGGTTCAACATTTCAAGATTGGCTTTAAGTGTTATTTTTTACTTTTAAACTAAATTGACTGTTTATAAACAAATTAACTAGATAATTAAAATTACCTTGCAACTTGTCAAAAATAATAACATTTCTAAATGTGTTATTATTTTTTGTGAGGCGACGCGTTGGGGGCAGGGGTGCTCTCCGCGCGTCACCTCTTCCACCGCGCTACCCCACATTCTTAACCCAAATGTACCAAAACTTAGGCCCATTTTGGTCGAAGCCAAAGGTTTCGCCGAAGGTGGCTGAAGCTTCGGTCAGACATTAATATTCTTACTAAAGGCTAGTAGTGTAATTATCCACTAAACAGAACGAAATACTCTTACCTCTAAACCATTCACCATTTTTCAAGTATTTTTGTTCATTTTGCAGATGGAATTAGACAGTGAACAATTAGCCAATCTGTCCACAGAAAATGGAAAGAAGTTATCAGAGGTACTGGCTTTGTTCATTGGTTCAGTTGGCGAAAACGCGGTATTGAGGCGAGCTGAATGTTGGAAGTCAAACAACAAAGACGTCAAAATCGCTGGCTACACTCACCCTGCGCCTGCCAAGCCTGCGGAATATTCTGCAGGAAAATATGGAGCTCTACTCGCATATAAACAAACCGATGATACTGAAGATGTGGGCAGAAAGCTTTGCCAGCACATCGTAGGTATGGGCCCTAAAAAGATCGGTAACAAAGAAAAGGACCAGCCTGCCAGAGACGCCGACGACGAAACCTGTCTTATTTACCAAGAATACTTACTGGACCCCTCTTACACAGTCGAGGAGGTGATGCAGCAACATAACGTTGAGGTCATAGATTACATAAGATTCTCGTGTGGAGAACTGATTGAAGCGAACATGCCTGGCGTGGAGAAGCAACCATTAGATACAGTCCAAACCTTACAATGAAAAATTGTTATGGCTATGCAATGGCACTCTCCAGTTAAAGTAGTTATTATAATGTCATATATTGTTATGTAATAACGAAAATCCATAGTTCATATTTATTTTATATTATTAAGGATTAAAAGCTGAAATATTAATACTCTTTAAATTTCATTTATTACAATATAAAAACATGGTTGATAAACTTTAATCACAATTAAATAGGTACACATTAATCTCACTTTTTGTACGAGTCGGCGTGGATTACGTTCTTCATCTTGGCTGTTCCCTTCCAGAGGAACATTCGGCAGTCTTTTTTCCAAAACATAGCAATGTGGCAAGGCTCGAAACAGTAGCCATGGTAGCTCAGAACCTCTGGAGAGACGACATGGAGCGCCAGCGTGATCTGCTCCCGCGTCCTGAAGGGGCCCGTGGTGGCCGGCCGCAAGAGGCACCCGCACGGGCAAACTGTAGCTATCTCCGGTGCCGACAGAACGTTCATTCTGTTACATAAGTTGATTCTTTGAAAATTGCCACATAACCTGAGTTCTTCGACTGCCCCGGTGAATGATTGCGTGGCCCGAAGTGCGAGGGGCCTCGCATTTTGGTTTTCTGGATTATTTCTGAAACCAACGGTGGATAAAGATTTTTTTGTTATATTCGGGCTATCTTCCGGGCTTCTGTCTTCGAACTCGCTCTCTTTATCAGAATTATCATCTGTGTACATGACTGCTATATTTTACGTTTTTTACGAATTTGAAATGACAGTTTCCGTCGTTTGTTTCCCGCCTCGGATGACATTGGTTCGGAAACGTTGATCCAAGGACAAAAATGTGATAGTTTTGACGAAAAAGTTTGTATCACCCTTTGTTTATACTTTTTACATTCCCAAACACACAAGTAGTTATTTTTGCTGACACAGAATTAAAGTAAATAACAAAAATGGGGCACTTTATAAGCGTTCGACCGCGTCGGATCGATTTATGCTCGCATCATGTACCGCTCGTGCTGTAGCAGGTAGGTCTAATACACAGACATAACGGGAACTGAATCTAGGACAGCTACTTCCGATGCTGCAAAATGTATAAATTTCAGTGCCCGAACCAATATAAACACGAAGACAAATATTAATAGAGGATTTGTAAGAATAAAACAAATACGGTAGGTAGGTATGTACACAAGGTTTTTTTTTATTCCTACAAATCTTCGTTTTCAGTTTTTACCAAAATACCGATTCTCAGGAACCCACTCGTAGGTACTTTTTGACCATGTTTGTTCTTCTGTTACAGTTAGTTCTCCAGAAAACAACTGAAGACATAAAGAGCTGCACAATTCAGCTCTTAATAGACTTGGTGGGTAACTAGGTATGTACCTAACCATTGATTAAACCAGAGAACTCCACTGATTGATCTTTGACACTAGGTAGGTGCGGCCGGCAATCTATGGGTAGCCTCGGCGTCCTACTGTCCTACACCCAGCTAGGTACGTAGGTGAGATAAGTAGGTAGCCATAACAAATCACAATTCTATGTTTACAAACAAGAGATTATTGAGCAAAATAACAAATGAAAGTGAATACGGAATTAATGTCCAAATGAACAAAGTGTGCGTCCGAGCATGGATCCTGCCTGTGTGGCAGATTGTCAGCGTAACTAGCAAACATGGCGAATCGTCACACCATGTGCGATGGTCAGTCAGTACACATCTCCGCTCTGACGGACAACATAATTGATAGCTATATCAGGCCGTTCCATACTCATAGTCATTTTAAATGAGAAAGTGAGATAAACTGCAATTATACCGTTAATGGACGAATATCAGGTGGTGCATTTAAATTCTTTATGTATTTTAATTATTGCATCGTGCATCAATTATTTTGGGGTATTTCAAGTGAGGGTAGTAAGAAGGTAATTAGAAGGTACCCCGTTACCCAAGTGTTAAAAGCCACATGACGCATTTATCCGAAATCGAATGATTGTTTTACCAAGAAATCAGGTACTTACTTACATAATATAAGTTTACAGACAGAAGCTTATAAAAATGTTTAGGTTGGAAGGTACTTAATTAGCGTTGTATTCATTACGAATTAAGATGAAAATAAAATCGATGTCTCGACTATGTCCACCAAAGTGCTCGTTAATCTGGTTCGAGGAATTATTAAACGCTCTATCGCTAAAATGCCAAACAAACAGAGTTTGTTCCGCTACGTCAATTTGTCGCTGTTCTAATTGAGTTGTTAAGAGCTGCCGATAACTAGCGATGAAAACGCGATAGTCACCACCACCACATATCAATCTGAGCGGGTTGCCGCCCAGACTTTCGCGGGAATTAATTCATTCCTCTCCAAGTTTTATTAAAATATGTAAGTGCAAGAAGCGTGAAACAATTTTCTTTTTGTGGTTCGCTCGACCGTCGTCCGAGAGCGGTTGGTTAGTCAGTGAGGAGTGCATGGGCGTCGCGGTCGTCTGCGCGTCTGTCTTACTGTGTCCACACTCCATAGTGCCGCTCCGCGGGTGCCAGTCGCAGTGAACGCCAGTGTTGTTATGGAACCAGGCAGCTCCTGAACATCCACAGGAAGATGCACATCCTGGAGATTGGTGCAGATCAAGTAATTACGTGATATTTGTATACAAACAGTGAAAGAAACTGAAAGTGTCAGAGTATATTCAACTTCAAATGCGAAGACTCACTGACGACTTATCTGACTGATCATAACGCATCTACTTAAATTGCAATATGATGCATAGGTACTTTTGGCAGATGACTGAGCTTTAATTAATTGATAATAATATTCAATAAAATTCAGTACGTTCAGTTTTGACTGACAAATGCAGGTACAAAGAGGTAGTTTCATGATACCTACCTTCCTACAAAATATTTATTTGTAAATATATTGCTTACTTAGTAGGTGTGAGGTACATAAAGTAGGTTCCTATTAGATATCCTAAGTGGCACTTGAATCGTGGGTAGGTTAAGTAGGCTTTAGGTACCCACAATTTAAGTAAAAGTGCATTTTATTATCAGATAAAATACTTGTTACATATCGCTATAATCGCACACTCTGGCGCGTTTGTAATTAAGCACTTTATATATCTTTACGCACTATTTCCCTTGTGGAGAAACCATAACAGCATATAATAGGTACAATGCAATATTAATGTTACGTAGCTTACGATTTTAAACCCTCAGATTATTGTGGCTGATGTAAAAGTAATCAGGGTAAAATGATTAGGAAGTCAATCTTCGTTGTCTAAACAAGATATATCGACCGGACGAATTTAACCGGCACAGGAACAGAAACTACAACCTTCAACGCAAAATTTATTGACACCTTGAAAACTTACCCTAATTTCTAATCGATTTCGTCCCTTTTAAAGAGCGCTTAGTTTGAAACACCATATTCGATCAACTAATTAGCTTGTTTGCTTACACCAAACCTACGTACCTAGGTATATCATGTACCTACCTATTGTAATTTGCTTATGTGGTGGCGACGTCGGTTTTTTGGAATAGCCATTGATTACCTACAATAACATAAGTAGTGGGCAACTAAGTAAGTAAATAGATGCGTTTGTTACTGAATTTGCCTACCTAGGTACCTAATCAAATATCTTGTAATCAATCAAATTGAGTCTGCAAAAGTACCTACAAAACGCAGTTAGATAGGCATCTATGTTTACCTATTGAAATTACGCTCTTTACATTGCCAATCAACACTTCTTCATTGGTGTATTGACTCTTCCAGACTTCGTGATTTGAAGTTAAAAAGTTATTTGATCATATAATGTTGCATCAGCAGATACAACGCAACTTAGGTAGACCGTATTGTGCTTAGGTAATTAACGTTGTTGTAATGAATGATTCCCCCACATAGCCCACAGAATTTCCGGCTGAACCAACTGAACATTAATTATAATTACGACACGACAAAGCCCAGTAACCTACAATAGTCATTATCATGGAAATTACGTAGGTATCTAATGCCTTTTACAAGTAGGTTACACCAACTAACGTTATGACCACACCCAGAGGGTCCATTGTCGGCCAATCCGCTAACGTAGTCATTTGTCGAACTTTATCCGTGGGTACCTGTCCTTGAGACGCTCCTACAATCTGCCCTACCCTTTATTATTGCCTATCAAACTAAAGGGGTTCCGTAATTTCAGTCGTTGGTCACGCCTTTGTTTTGCGAAACAATGGACTAGACTAGTTTGTATGGTCGTGGTTCTGATTTCCAGATCTGAACCAAACAATGGAGGTTTCATTCTCAGGTATAGCTTAGAACTTTTATGCTAGATCTCTGTTTCACTCTTAGGTAGATACCATCGTACAATGCAAGGTGGATCTGTAGTATTTACAATGAGTAGCTAGGCTATCCAAATACATTATGTCCTTACCTACTTAAAAATTCATGATATTTTCTGTTATGGTACCGTAACAGTTTCTTAAAGTTTACTCCCTAAGTTGTTCTGACTGTAAAATTTGAATCAGTAACTTATATTTCATGGTGTCTACAGGATGGAGACGAGAGCGGCAGCGCACGCGCCGCTGAGGCAGCATTTCGCACAGTGCCTAAAGACCACACCACCTTCCTCGTATGGAGAATTACGGTAAGTCTATCGATACAACTATATTCCTTGTTAATTATGAATATAAAACACAGGTAAATAAGAAATTAATTGCTGGTCAAATTTTAACTTTAGTCTTTCAGCTGCACTTATTCAATTGTAGTTATAAAATAGAACTGAAATTGCTTAAGAGCCAAGTCGTCCTTGATCAAACCAGAGTTCGAGAGCCCCACGAAAAGAGATTGTCACGTTTTTCACCCAGCAACACTGAACTTAAATTGACCTATCACGCGAAACGCTCACATTCAATTACATTTGATAGTTACAGATACATACCTACACGCCACAGTTTTTGCTCATACATAACAAATTTCGCTTTCACTGGCGAAGACAACAGTCTTGACTTGAGTCATCATCTCGTGCTGTATGTGAGTTCGCTGTCACTGAATATTGCAGATAAATGTCTTGTTAATTATGATTATAACTGATGCTAAATGTTCCACGAATTTTAATTGTTGATCGATCTATGGTTAGCGTGTGTACAACTGCACAGAACGTAGGTATGGTACCTACTGAAAAATTAATTAATTAGGTACCTATGTAGGTAGTACTAGTGTTATTTTGTATTTGATTGCGTATTGTACTATCGAGTTCACTGACAGTCTGCCAGTTACCACCGACAGTGCAGTCGTGGTGGTAGTGGTGGTGGTGGGTAAATATGCACAATTAAATTAGGCTGAGTATCACATAAATAGCTTACAAAACGCTCTGGACCTAAATGTTGACACAGAATTGTAGATACACCTAACTAAATACTTATGTAAACAGGTAGAAAGACTATAATGCTGACTGTTCTAAATTCTCGTAGAATTGATTGTCAGAGTCATTCACTCAAATTACAAATTGGCATAAAAGTGAAAAAAAGGTAGGTGCTTAATAGCTTTTAAAATCTAGTAAACAGTGCATCTTGAAACAATCATGTGCAAAATGAACGTGCATTATTAACTTTCGGATCCATCTAAACTTAATTTACTTAAACAAGACAGAAAGTGACCTTAATCGATTCCTAAGTTGGTATCATCACGAGGCAATAATTTTATTTATATATATTAATTCATACAATCAATATACATATATAAATAAAATTATTGCCTCGTGATGATACCAACTTACATCATACATAATCATACATTTATGTCTTTACTTGGTATCTTAACCGATAGGATAACAGTTTTCCTAGAAGGGTTATTGTGCGAAAAGCGTGACAAAAGGCAGACACAACAACTAGTAACTAACCCGCTAAAGCTATTCGTTTGTGAAATATTAAGCTTTAAAGTGCTCATTTTTGTTTAGACTCAAGTGTCGTCGACCCCCTCCCCCCCCCCCACCAGCTAAACGGTTGCGTTTGGGTGCGTGAAATAAATCACGGTGGTAGTATACACCATTATTTCTAGGTCGTTCTGGAACCGAATACCATTAACTCGATCATCGAACTCGAAACGATTGAGACTATTTTTTTCAAAAAGTAACAATAAAAAAATCACGAAATAATAAAAGAGAATGCTCATGGAAGTATGGAATCCCGTACCATGCTGCATCAAAATCAAACCTTGTTTTTTATAGACTACACTGATCGTATTAACTCCTACAAAAATTATTTTTGAAAAAAAAACCCGCGTTTCAGAGTTATTTTATAAAATCGAAACTAACCTAAAAAGTAGGTCTATTTTTTCGACGCTACCAACGACGTATTTTAACACACAAACATTACATTATTGCTCTAAAAACAGCGTAATACACTAATATTAGTAAGAATTACGAGTTAAAGTAACATCCACAGTATGCTTGACTGAAACTCGATTTTATTTTAGACCTTTACATTGCCAATAGTCAGTCAGTACAGTACAAATGTCAGATGCCACAGATAAGATAACTTTAACTATAAACCATAGAGTATAGTAAGTGCTATAAACTAGTCGGGATTTAGGGATGTAATCGATAAAACAAAATCTTTAGGCTGAGAAAATCTATTTTGTTGCAAATAGCAATAAACCAAACTAAATCGATTTGGTGTACTGATCTTACTTAATTGTAATTAATTTTAGAGTCCGCTCGACAGACAAGGGTTTGTTCAATTGAAACGGAACGTCGTTTATATTCAGTTGAAACGGAACGTCATATAAAGGGAGTAAAACAATATTCGTACTTTTAAACTCGAAAAGTATATTTCCAGTTCAAAAATCAAATCCCCGACGCGTAATGCCGTAAAAAAATATGAAACTAATTACTATAATATTTTGGTTTTGAGGCGCGAGACTTTTTGGTACCAACTTTGGTCATTGTCCTTTAATGTTTTTTTTTTGTGAAATAATGAGAATCGATCGATGAATGAATTTTTCAATGGGTATCGTTCGCATGTGTTGCCGATCGTGGATACGTTTTACACACACATATGCATTTGTGTTCTCATTATTTCACAAAAAAAAACATTAAATTTATTTTATTAATATATATTTATTTGAAAAACATAGTCCCAATCGTTTCGAGTTCGACCTAAAAATAATGGGTAAGTATATAACGAAGTTAAATGGAAAACTATCACAACTAGTACACTTTATAAGTTTACGAATAATAGTCGGCCAACTTATAAAATGTACTTTCCTAAACATAATGTATGGAAGCACAGGTTTTTCAACTGCAAATGTAAGTTTGTTTTTTATTTTTACAATAAAAATCATCGGAGTGAAATCGGAACGTAGGAAGTGGATTAAATTATCGTATTTATATATATTTTATTAAACATAGTTAAATAGTAGTCATATTCCGCATAATTATTTTGATGGGAATTTAACTATGGAAGCCTACATTGTGCGTGGCCCGACACGCATTGACCGGTATTTTATCTCAATATAAATCAATATCTGCTGAAATCTTTAGATCTTTATTGCTTGAATATAGAATAAGTATACCCTAAAAGGAAATGAACGGAAGGAAGGTACACGCATTGACCGGTATTTTATCTCAATATAAATCAATTCTGCTGAAATCTTTAGATCTTTATTGCTTGAATATAGAATAAGTATACCCTAAAAGGAAATGAACGGAAGGAAGGTTCTGATGGGTTCGAGTTTCGACTCCCAGGTCGGGCAGTGTTCGCCATACTACACTACTACCTATACATGGTGTAACATAATAAACGCAAGACCTTCTGTGTCATGTGGTCTCCCGGACCATAAAACTGAACAACCTTTGTTCTACAAGATCTTGAAATTCGCAAAAAAAATCGCCTTTCTATAGGAACTGACGCGATCAAATGATCAACATGTATGGTAAAAAAAATTATGAATTTCCAAGTCATAGAACAAAAGTTGTTCAAACACTGTTTTAAGCTTTCACGGTTTAAAACTAAACTTATACTGTCACTTACGGGATATCTTCCGTGATTTCACAGCGTCGAAATATGCGGAGTTCAAAATTATGAACAATCACGGAAGATATGCCGTAAGTGACAGTATTAGAAAATTTGTTCAGTTTCATGATCTGATCTTGGACACCATACGAGAGGTCCTGCATTTAATATGTTACACCCTGTATAAGGTACTCCTCAGCCTAACCCTTCAGGGATTACAGGCGTGTTATGACAAAATCAAGGACCTATTCTTAAAAGAAAACCACAATGCTAGAAATGCTCGTAACAATATATGAAAATCGTTTTCGGTGTTTACCAGTGGCGAAGGTTCCATACAACTCGATTCACTTTGAAAAATGGCACAGTCAGGATTCTATAGACAAATTATATAATCACATTAAAAATATGCACTCCGGCTTACCTCTTACAAAAATTGACCCTTCGCTACTGGTGTTTACCCTAACAGTCCGTGTGATCATTTCCTTAATTTAGTAGAGCGTGTGAAAGGTCAACACGGTAAACTATGTTTTCTCACCAAACTCATAACAATAACGATTGCAGCGAACTGGAAAATGTCGAAACTGTGATCTGTCTGTCTGCGAAGATTTGAAGATTTCATGAGAACAAACTCTTTGCACATTTATTTACAAATCTCATCTTTTACATAACGAGTTCAATTTAGATCGTTCAACCTTTGTCTGGATGGCGTAGCTATAGTTACTAACTATTATTTTTATACCGTGACAGAAATGTTACAGTTATTACTTATTTATAACATATAAGCATAGCATAATCAGCCTATAATGTTCCCACTGCTGGGACACACGACCTCTTCTCTAGAAAGGGAATGGGCTATTACTTATCCACCACACGGGCCCTGTGTGGGTTGGTAGATGTCACATGTCTTCGAATTTTTGGGTTTCCTCACGATGTTTTCCTTCGCCGTTTTTGAGAGCAGTGGTGATGAAATAAATTACACAAGTAATACGCATGCCTGGGTTCGAACCCACGACTTACTGTTCCTAAGTCGGGGCAGCCACCATTGGGCCACCGCTGCTCTCCAGGGGCCACCGCTGCTCTCAGTGACAGAAATGTTACAGTTATTACTTGTTTATAGCATAAGTATAGCATAATCACCTATAATGTTCCCACTGCTGGGACATACGGCCTCCTCAGGGCCGTCTTAGACTATGCTGGGGCCCTTGGGCACACAATAATTCCGGGCCCTTTTGGAATGTAAAGAGAGCTAAACAAACTACACATTTTTTATATTTATTAATCAAATATGTTATGATAGTACAATATGTAATTAATTAAGTTAGTGTGTAGGTAAGCTGCTGCTTTTTAATTTTGATTACGATAATAGTTTCTTTCGAGATTTCTGTTGAGCAAAATCTTCTATTAAATCCTCAAACTCAATTTTCTGAAGGAGGTCATTTTCTATGCTCATAATTGACAAATTATTTAACCGTTCTTGTAACATTGTTGTTCGCAATTCATTTTTAATTCTGGGGAATGCTCCAACCAGCCCGCGAAATTCAAAATTTCTTGGGTTTTTTGCAATTTTCAGGCCAGTGCTAGGTTGTATGTTGATTAAAATATTATTCGCGGCTGTAAGACATATGTAGTTACAGAATTAGAATCATCAAAATTATCAATAAAACGCTCTAAGTTCATAAAGCTGTAGGAATGACTTTTTCTGTTTTTTTTTGGTTCCTACGCCTTTGTGAACTTGGAGGGTTGTATTGGTGATTTTGATGATTCAATTGAAGACTTTCAAAAAAGTTTAAAATTATATCTGCTATATTTTGCGCATTATGTCCGTCCATAGGTAAAAATTGCAAAAATCTCTCAATAGGCTGTCCGTCTTTTACGTATCTAACTATGAAAGTGAGCTGATCAACGTGGGACAGATCCGGCGTAGAATCTACACTAATAGAGTAGTACTTTGCTGATTTAAGTTCTGTGACAATTGTTTTTAAAACTCGCTGTCCCATTAAATTAATAAATTCATTACAAATATTTGCAGATAAATATGATATACTTCCTTTTCCACGATTTCCGTAGTTTTGTATGTGATCAGCAAGAAACGGATCAAATTCACTAATCAATTCTAAGCATCCCAAATAATTCCCATTATTTTGCGATCCGGATGTCTCATTATCACCACGAAAAGGAAGTTTTTAGAATCAAGAGGTCTTCCTCTTGATTCTAAAAACTTCACTACTGCAACAATTCTCCTAAGGACATTTTTCCAATAGCTAACTTCTGTATTATATTGGGACAACAACTCACTATCAATTCGTCCAGTAGTTTTCATTCTTGTAACATAATTCATCATAGATTGCCTGTGTTGCAAACTGTTCTCATGCTCCATCAATAAGTTAGGTACTTATATGCTTCCAATCCTGATATCCATTTGGAGAACTCAAATTATGTTCAGTACCAATAGTGGTATTAAATAGACGGCAGCAGTAACAGTACACAGATTTCTTTGCTGGGGAATAAAGAAGCCATTTTCTGTCCAAAGACTCACCATTTGTTAATTTACGGGTAAAAATATTTTTTTGCCAAGTATCTAGTTTTTGTTTTACCACATGAATTTGGAAAACTTGTAGCAGTTTCAGAGAAGTCACAATGTTTGTTTTGTAAAAACTCTGGCCCTTTTCGAATCCAAATATTACGGACTTCTTCCGTTAAAATGTCGTCACAGTAAGTACCAGGGTCATGAGATACAGACACACTAACCAAGTTTGCATTTATTAACTCACAGTTACTTAAAGTCGAGGGTTCAGCATTGGATGTGCATTTGTCATTTTCGTCACACGTAATAATCTCTTTTTCCTGATGATGATGAGAGGTACTTTCTTGAGGTGATGATGAAGAATTCCCCAACTTATTTGTTTCTTCCACCGTAAAAAACGAAGTAAGCTTAGGAAGTTTTTCCGTGATTTCTTTTTGAGCTGTAACTTTTTTTCTCTTTTGTGAACCACTTAAATATGTTCTTTTCGACATTATGAAATAATATTTAAACGTATAAATCAAAACTTCTACCAATCTTACCCAAATTATATTAAACAAAATCAAATCACATTTCTTCTGTCCAACTTAAAGTACATCATCCGGGGATTCTCCCAACCATAGACAAAGTTGACATTTAATCATAGCAGCGGCATGACTTTAGCATCGAAGTAGTTTGCATGGATGATCGCTAGATGGTGTGCTTAGTAAATTAGAAAGGATGCGTTCAGAAATATTAGTTATCATATTTTGTCATCTTTCAAATTACCGAATAAAAAATCAAACAAGTAACTTGAAAATAGACGTTAAAAATTGTAATGCGCCCGACCATAATATTTTGGCATTGAATGTGAGAGAAATTGTCGGTCCTTCGGGGCCCTCTGAGGATGGGGGCCCTGGGCACGGGCCCCGAGTGCCCTTATGGTAAAGACGGCATTGGGCCTCCTCGCTATGAGAGGGAATGGGCTATAATCCACCACGCGGGCCCAGTGCGGGTTGGTAGATGTCACGTGTCTTCGAATTTTTGGTTCTAGGACATGCCGGTTTCCTCACGATGTTTTCCGACACGGTTTTTAAGAGCAGTGGTGATGAAATAAATTACACAAAGAATCATAATGGCTCGTTAATAGCTCGGTGATAATATATAATTAGTGTGCACGAAAGTGTTCTCTGAAGGTGCACCTATTTAATTAAAAACATCTTGCCTCTAATAATTAACAATTACTATGAGTATATACTAGGTAGGCATGTATCTATCTCTTATCCAAATCACAAAGCCGATGACGACACGATTGGTGTAAAAGGTACTTTGAACAAATCTATTAAGACTTAATGTATGTTTGACCTGCCGTTTCGGAGATTTCAGAATCACAGTTAGAAAAGACTCGGTTACCTAATGAACACTATATCTATCTACTTAATTTATATTTTAGCAAACTACAGCAATGTATATGGTAATAATTTTCTTGAATACAAAATGACAAGAGAAAGTATACAATTCAACATAACGATAAATTGCAGCGAGATGCTGCGCGGGCGCACCACGCTTGTTACCCGCGCGCAATGCGATGCAAACATTCGTCCAGCCATCATCTGCAACCATACACATTATCATTTATCATGTATTACCCACTTTCTGTTGCATTTCGTTTCTGTAACAAAATTGAGTTTCTAGTAATCGGACACCATAACCACAGCTACGACTACGTACAATTGCCGTCTTGATTAGACGTGACTTTCTTCTGTTAGATGACGACTTAAGTAGGTTATGTGCGCTTAATTCACGCTTAATCTCTTGTTCCCAATAACCAAGAAGCCTGGAAAGTGAATACAGACTATTTGATAAGTAGATAATATGATATTTATCTGTTTATGTCAATCATTGAGTTGAAAGAGGGGTCTTTAAACGCTTGTGCAAGAACAGCACGTTATGGCACGAGCATATCTAAAAGGAGCACTAAATCATCTACGAGACTTGAACAATAATTAAACGGGCTATTTCGTGGTTTCGTGCCGATAAGATCGTAAACACAGAGACTATAAAAACCTGCCTGTAATCATCTTTTAAGATTCCTATCATTTTCAGCCAGATTTCTCGCGCTGTCAAATAAATCCTTAATAAGCAGGCCGGCCGACATTTATTTGTTCGTTCGTAGATGCACCTTTCGTGTTAAAAATTTCATACAATTTCTCCAATAAATTAATTAACTAGTGTGCTCCATAAAGATAAATAATGGCCGGGTACGAGACTTGCATTGTAACGGAAGACCAGTGCGGCAGTTGGCACAGATATTGTTGTCCGGCAGGGTTAGCCGAAACAATCCCGATTAAATTAATAACACTACATTTT